>OY728156.1:1503124621-1513124621 GCA_963277665.1 Viscum album
ATATTTTTATATATTTTTATATAATATCAATACATTATAATTATTAGTTTATTTATCACATATAATTTCACTAAAACCATTATTAATAAATTCCATGTAATGTGAGAATTAATAACATATATTTGAGGAGGCGGTAGTTCTCACAACCACCAATGAATGTATCTTATTTAATAGAAAGTAAATTAAAAATATTGGTGTTATATAATAGTTATTGAAGAATAAATTCCACATAAATATAACATATTTCATACAAAAACATAAATTCTATCAAAATTTCTAGCCTTGAAAGGTGGAAATGGAAGAACGAGTTGCATCATTTCGTGAGCTGGTAATTGGTCATACACACGAACAATTATTGTGTATCCAATTTGATTTTATTGTGTGAGAGAGTAGTTTAAAGACAAAGTATAAAAAATATATGAGAAAATATAGGATAAAATTATTATTATATAAACAAGAAGTATAAATATGTTGAGCGGTATAATGAAGAAATAAAACCAAATCATGTGTTGATGAACCTTACCACTTCTTTGGGTATCACCTTTTTATTTTCCCAAAAGAATAAATTTGTTGGTTTTATGAAAACGTCAATGATCATAGGATTATTGGAGGTAATTTGTGATGGCATTTGGATAAATAATTTTTGATGAACATAGCTTCTATAGTTTCAATAACTGATATGAAGAAGATCCCTTTTATAAGGTAGGGGAAGGGACTTTTGTAATTTATCAAAATATTAATATATAAAATTTTAAATATCAATCAAAATATTTAAAATGTACATTTATTATATGATAATAAATTATAATGTTGTATTATTATCAACAAATATATTTTATTAATGTTTTATTGTTATATTAAATGGTATCATTTTGACAAGCCCTTTGATAATCTATTTCAATTTTAATAATGTTAAAATATATTTAATAATAAGATGATGCTATTTTACATATAAACATTAAATTAGACCATAAATTGTCAATTTATGATAATTTTGACCATATATTATCTCATTTTCCTTTATTTAATATATCTATGAATTATATAATATAATAAATATAAAATATCATAAGTGTCGATTTTGAAACCATTTATTACATTGTCATTAATAAAATCAACACAAAAAGATAACATCAAAAAAGTCATTTAATTCACAACTAATATCTTATATTAACATTGAAAATTATTGTAACACTTTAATTAAGTCGAATTATACTTGTTTTATTATTTATAATATCTTAACATTAATTATTTCACATATTGAATAATTACTATATCATAAGTTTGTTATTGTTTATGATAAATATTTTTTCTCTAGAATTTAAATATAAATTAATACGATGAAAAAAAAATTTATACTACACAATAATATATTTTATCAATAATATATTCTACTTAACCACATATTGGAATTATTGTACTTATTAAAATTAAGAGTGTGACATGTTATCACTCACTTTGATTTTAGTAATATCAAGGTCATATGCTTGGAAACCTATCCATTATATTATTAATTTTAGATAATTATATAATAAGGTTCAAATTAGTTTCTTCCAATATAGTTTTTAATAGTTTAAGAGATATTTTATTTTTCTTATTACTTTATTTTTAATTTGACTTATTCAAATTTTCCTTTAGCATGGTAACGAAAATTACCATAGTTATTGTTCATATGGGCTAGAAATAAAATGGATCTATTTATTAAATTTATAAACTATTTATCCAAATATGGAATCCAATTTTAATAATTTTAAATACATAAATTTATGTAATTAATTGAAATTTTATCTTGTTGGGGGAATGCTAAAATGAGTATTTAAATTAAAGACATCGAAAGTATTGAAATGTTTTTATATCTAAATTCAATGTGAGAATAATTAAAAACACCTAAATTATAAGAAATGATTAAAATATTATCTAATTATACTTTAAAATAGTTAAATATATAATTCCATGCTCTAAATTATTTTAAAAAAAATATGATTAAAATTAAAAATCAATATTTTTCACTCTTCATCAAAACCCGAGACATAACATAATAAAACAAAAATATCATCCATGTAAATTTTTATATTTTTCAATTTAAAGAAAATTTTATTTTTTGAAAATTAATTTATAAAAGTGTGAGATAATAGATTTAGAAAAAGGTCACAGTCAAATGGTGGAAAAAATTTCTTGATTGAAAAATATCTCTTTTATTCATAAAAATGATCGTTTCCTTATATAATGCATAGAAAATGAATAATTTAACGGATAAAAATGTTACTGAATGTTATATATATATATATATATATATCATTATTATAATTCTAAAAAAAATTTATTTTTTATTATAAAATACACTTGTGCATAATAAAAATAATTTTCTGGGAATACATTTCCTAATATAATAAAAATATGTTAACATATATTCCGAATTAATTGAAAAAATAGTTATGTCTTGAACCATATTTTTATAAAAAAATTTATCATGTTCGTAACTTCCATTCTAATAGAATAGTAATAATATTATGTTTTAAATATGTATAATAATAAAATTATTTTTCATGGAAACCCAATGTAATGCCAAACATTACCTAAGATGTTTTTGTGTATAGAATAAGAATAACATGGTGTATTGTATATAAAATGATATCAATATAAATTTAATTTATTCAAAAAAAATAAATATCCTGAAATTTTGTTTACATTTAAAATTTAAATAATTCAATTATAGATGATATCACATGGAGAGTAGTATTACCATCCTTTGCATTGACTGGACTCTTCATTTTACCATCATAGTTACTTTCCCTCATTACTTATTTTCCACAATAAAAAAATTAATATTCCTATAAGACAAACACTAGGCTAATTCTCGAATCATTCTCGACACATATGAAAAGAAATATTCTTTTTTCCTTTGTTACCATCACCTGATCTCTCAGTATTATCTATCATTCCTTTCATTGGTGAGTCTAAGAGTTTGTTAAGTTGAAAAATATTAAAAATGTATCATGAAAAATGATTAGGTATAATCAATACAAACATTAAACCATTTATCTTCCCATTATGATAGTCATTAAAAAGATCATATCACATTCAATGTTAACCCAACTCTTTTCTATTTCCCACTATTGACTGAAATCAAAATGCATAGTGTGAGAAAGCCTAATAATTGATGATGCCCATATAATCATGATATAAAACTTATATTATATATAAATAAGGACACATTATTTAATACATGAATCCTTAGGTTTGTCCTAGGCCATTCATTTTCATCTTCTATTTAAATCTGTCATGATGGTTCATAAAGAGTTTGTGAATTTCCATAGCATATCCGTAGGAAGTTTCAAACCTAGTGGGAAACAAGGCGAATTTTCATTCACCAGTTCCTGATCATATCTACATAAATATGGGCATTTATGGTTTTTATCCCAAATTATATATTTTCTAGATCCATATTCATGTGTTGTATGCATATGTGGATTTAATTTCATGGATTCCAGTCACACAATTATTTACCTAAAATCTAGTACATTTTACAATACATTGATTCATACTTATAAATATAATTGGAGAAATCCCTAGACATTTACTTATAAATATACCTTGATATATCACAAATTCATTCTCATCATAGTTTATGAAGGATATATAATCCATTCCCTTTATAAAAACACTAGTGACCCAACCTTCTCAGATATTGATATTATATATTTTTTACATGAATATCCATTACATTACACAAACACATGCCTATGTAATGTAATATAGTAGTTACCATGGAAACATAGGACAACCTATTCTAATATGTTCAATTATTTTCAATTTATCTAACAATGATCTTCCAATTTACTATTCATAATATGGATTCCATACATAAAACATTAATCATAATCTGGGGAATGAAAACATAAGAAATGACGTTCTCAGATACTTGGTAAGGGTATGAATAAGACATATCATGCTATGAATATATGAATCATGTTCATAAAGATATGGGTCTGAGAAACAAAGAATAAAATTTTAAAACTATTCTTTTCATATAAAATATTATAATCATGAGTCATTTTCTAAATATTGGCTAGATAAAAGACTTGAATAATTAGACAATCAGCGCACATGATCTGTTAGGGTATAATAATTTCCTAATAAACAGAATTTTTGGTATATACATAAAAAAGAATATCATTTTAAAATTTGTAAATGCCCAATTCCAGGGTCATCATAGTGGGAACACTCTTTTTCCAAACCGATTAAACTATTTGTTTCCATTCAATCTTACTATACTAGTTCACTCCCCATTTTAGTCTGGTCTTTATATAACCGGTTCACTCACTTTTTAATACATTTATACTAATACATGGTTCAAATCCTATTCTAAACATTCCTATATCATGTGATATATATATCATTACCCTATTCATGGTATTGAAATGTCGTTCACACACTTCACATAATGAAAATTTTATTTATGTGTCCCAAAAGTTAATTAAAAGTCATCTTATCATATCCCATGATATGAAATAGATCCTAAAAACAACACCATTTCATATCCTACGAATAGTATACCATTTTCATATTTATCAAATCATTCAATAACTCTTGAAAGGATGTTGGTATCATAAAAATTTACTCATGGTATTACCTGTGGAAGAGTCATGGGATTCATAAAAATAATTCAATAAAAACAAAAAAATATTAATGAAAAAATATGAAATGGAATTAGTTGATTATATAACCATTAATGAATAAGTAACAAAAAAATGTCTTATGAAATGTAAATAATTTTGAAATATTACTTGAATAATTATTTTTGAAAAATATCAACTCCAAATTGAAATAAAAACTATAAAATATAATATATATTCCAAGATATTTATATTTAAAATAAAATGTTACAAATATAATTGAATCTCTACAAGAAATTTAAAACACTTTATAAATTTTTTTTGAAATCCAATTTGATGAAAATAACATCTAAAATTCATAATTGATGATTTGAAAATCATTAAAACGCATTTGAAAAAAATAATAAAAACAATTTTATTTGAAAATATTCTCAATATATAATTTAATAACATTTTTGAAAACATTTTTAGAATTAATTGTTGTGGAATAAAATATATTTACAATAAAAGAGATAAATACAATTATACTTTCTTAAAATATTATTTTATTATTATAAAGTACGAAATAATTATCAAATGTTAACATTACTTGATGATATATTGAATAATCAATGGAGTATAAAAATAATGATAATTACTGAGAGAAATATCATTATATTTTATTATTGGGTGAATAATTATAACTTATCATGATAAATGAAGAGATTGCAATGAAAATTCATCACTACTTTGGTAACATTGGATCATAATAATGATAATGGAAAAAAATAAATTGGAACATAAAATATCAACTAGAAAAATAAAATAATTATATTACATTAAAAGGGGATTTATATACAACTCATAATTGAATATAGGTGCACTAAATAATATATGTCTCAAAGAAGGATAATTTTGACAAAAATCTCCATACCAATTTGGTAATATTTTAACCATAAATATGATGAATGATATATCCTAAAATAGATATATAAATAAAAATAATCTTCATTAGAATAATAATAAAATACAATCCTATGAATTATAAACCCCACATTAATGTTCTAGTGGGTGAAGTTGTAAATTGTGTAATAAAAGTAAAAACTATCTTAAAATTTCATTGAAGTCTTGAATTTGGTCATACTAAATAATAACTTCAGTATAAAAAATATAATTTTATAATAATTTTATTATAAAACCTTATTCATATATATCATAACACATATTATTTTATAATGACAATTTATTATCGATTTATCATCGATCATATGCTAATGTTCTGTTTTGGGTAATAACCTTTTAAAATTTAAAAAATATTTTGATTTATTATATTATCTGTCTTATTATTTTTATCTTGATTCCATGATCTCTAGAATTATAAAAATTATATTACAATTATATATATTCAATATATCTTTATTTATCATAATCCATAAAAAATTAGTTATAGGAAATGAAATACAATGTTCATGGAGACGGAAGGCTGTAGGTACGCAAGAAAGATGTTTTTATTTCATATTTATGTTGGTATGAATGAATGAAAATTAATTTATATATATTATATTTAGAAAAAAAATTATGTCATATATATTAATAATTTTTACTAAACCCATCCTTAATAAATTCCTTCTAAATCATGAACATATCACATCACTTCATGAGACAGTTCTCAGTCATATATATGAATGATGTTTTTGTATTTCCACAAAATGAAATTCATGAAGTTATATGAGATACAATAATTCCAAATTTCTTAAAAAATTAATATATATCATATATGTCATATATAATAATTAAATATATCATTATGATCAAACTTGAATGGTGGTAATTGATAAATGAACTATATCAGTTCATGAGAAAATAATCTTCTATACAATAAGATTACTAATTTTTAACCCAATTAATAGTTGTATGTACATTTTTAAGACATATACATAAAAAATGATATCATAAAATTATGATATTAATGTTATTATATAATCAATGATTAATTATAATTAAAGTGTTTGTACTAATAAAAAATGAAAATCCTCATTGATTAATGTTACATATTCATCAAGTATGCACATTGTCTTTGAACAAAATCCTATATTGGTTGTATTTATATCTAAACTAAAGAATCTTGTATTAGTGGAGAGTACAGGGGGTGAGATTTCATTATGGTTTTTTCTAGCCAAAATACTTGACAAGTGTGACAAACTACAAAAATTGAGTGGCCTTTTATAGTGGTGATAGACTGTAATTCTTGTAAATACTCAAAAATGATCACTAATTTGAACAATTGCTTAACTCATGTGCCTAAAAAATGAATAGTAATCGATGTTAGGATTAATGTGGTCAATAAACACAACTAACACATAAAAAGACAAAAATATTTATCATGTTATCCCATAGACTTTATGTTTTTCCTTATTTAACTGTATAAATCTATTTTACAGTGGAAACTTGTATATTTATATTTATCTAGGTAATTTACCATTTATAAATAAAATGAAAAATAAGATTTATTAAATAAATTATACCTAATTATTCTAGATAGTAAATGATAATTACAAATAAGTATTTTGTGTTTGTCAAATTAATAAATTTGCATGTAATGCAGAAAAAATATGGTTTCAATCTTAACCATTCTATCATGAATTTTTATTATTTAATATTTAATAGTAATTCAGAAAGAAAAATTTGTTTAGGAATATAACATGGTTTATTTTTTAATATTTAAATATATCATGGATCATTACAAGATTTTATGAAATTTTAAATCAATTAATAATTATTTTTTATTATAATTTAACATTGATGAAAATTTTGAAATTAGTCATTTCATATGAATTTACAAAAAATTCAATAAAATATTTGAATTCAAGATATTTATTTAAAATATTTTCCAAATGATATAATAATATAAAATGATAATTCAGTATAAAAATTAATTAAATTTATTTCAATTTTAATACATTTAATATCATTTATTTTATTTATTAATAACTCATAAATTCATGATTTGACCTTTCGTAAGTGTGGAAAGTAAAAATATTATCCCAAATAAATTAAAAAAAATATGATTATAAAAAATGGTTTATATTTTAATATAACCGTTACAACCTAAGAAATGATGTCTTTTAATATCCCAAATATTTATTGATGTTAACGTAAGGAAAGGTTCTATTTTGGTCTTTTTCTTTACATAAAATATTTTATACACATATTCTGTGGAAAAGTATACCCCAAACATATAGAAATAGATAATTAGTTTTTAATTGAATATATATGTCTAATAAATTATTGTTGTATGTTTTGGATAATCATTTTACACTTTATTTATTAATTTGAACAGCCAATAAACACACTATTTACCTTAATTATGATAATTAATTTAAATATTTTTCACTAATAATTATGGTAAAAAAATGATGTAAACATGTTAAATAATATAAATTATTTTGGTCCAAAAATGGAATCAATTTTTTTGAATTAAATTCATATATGTGGTATAATTTGTTTTAAAATTTATCTCATAGATGTGACAAGAAATATGTTTTTAAACAGATAATGTTCTAAATTTTAGAACATTTTAATATCCAATTTTAATGTTGAAATTGATTCTAAATTCCTTAATTAAAATAACATACGTATAAATGAATTAGTTATACATTATAAAAAATTAAAATTTTATTTAACAATATAAATTATTTCGATGGAAATATGGTTTTCAATTAATATTCATTATTTTCCTTATTCATCAAAACATGTAACTTTTCAGAAAAAAAGTAAAATGTTATGATTTGATAATTTTAATATTTAAATTTAAAAAATGTTTTTTATTTTTGAGAATTCAATATATAAAAGTAAAAAATTCATTTTTAAAATATGGCCCTCTTAAAACATTGTGAAAAAGGTTTTTTAAGGAAAATTCTGTTTGTAAGCATAAAATAATATTTATTTTTAATATCTTTCATAGAAAACAAATATTATGAATTTTAAACATTTTACTGGAAATATAATATATCTATTTAATTTAAATACTTATGAAAAATTATTTTGTTAAATTTTTTGATATAAAACACACTTGTGAAAATAAAAATATTATTTTAGTGAAAGATATACTTTTCATTTCAAAATGAATAAATTTTAATTTCTTTTTTATTTGTCACTAAAGAAAAAATTTTATGAAGATGTGTAAAATCTATTTATTAATGTACACGACTCTATTAACATCTACCCTTCCAATATCTTGGTGATAAATACGATAATAATATTTTAATATTATTGATTTTTTAAAACTCAATGATGTGTGTAGTGAATGATTGACATTGTGTCTCATATATATCATGATTAAAGTTGTTTAGTGTTTAAAACATACTATATAATAAATTTAATATATTAAAAAAAATTCACAAAAACCATGGGTGATAATGAATTAATGGTTGTAATGATGAATAAATATGTTATATCTAATTTAATTATTAATATAATAATTCAATTTAACATCCACATTCACCCATATTACATGTTAAGAAACATGAATTCAAAATGTACATACATGCATATTACTACCACCATGATGTTCATTAGTTCTTTATTGGTTTAAAAATCAAAAATTTATGTAAAAATGCAAAAAAAAATCTACATAATAAAAACATAAAAATATCATCATTTATTCTACTCCTATAATTATTTTACATTATTAGAAACTACTTCTTAACAATACACACTGAAATATTCCAATTGAGTTCATGTTTGGGTTGGTTTAAACAACTATATAAATGATGCTTTAAATTTAATTGTGGTTAACCAGGGGAAAATTAATACAATACAAATATATTATAAAAATAAAATAATGATTTTATATGCATTATGATATATTAGATTAAGTATTTATTTATCTACATAATTATATTTTCTCCATTATCTAAAATTTTCCATATATGACAACATGAATTACATTTTTTTAAAACATAAATAACACACATATTGAATGATTCCAGTGAATTTTATATCAATATATTATAAATACATTATAATACATTTAATTATATATTAATTATTAAATATTTGTAAAATAATCAGTTAGAACATTAAAATTTTAAAACATTCACAAACGGTTAAAAATATTTTCACCTGATGGTTGAAATAAGCTCGAACAAACCAATATATTTATAATAAATAAAAATAAATGTTGGATATGAATCATAAAATATATTAAAAATGTTATGAATTATATTATTATGTAAGTTATGATTTGTATAAAAAGTTTTAATTTATTTAACTAAGAAAATTAACAATTTAAGTGTTTTTATCTGGTCACATCCTTATTTGAGAAAAATGTGCATTTATGAAGATAAATTATTTTTAATCTTTTATATACATCCAAATATATATTTAAGATCATTTCTTTTTGTTATTAATGGTATTTTAACATCATATTCATCCAATATCTCCTTAATGAAGTATTTATTAGAATTTATGTAAAGACCCGCAAATTTCAAGGAAATTTTTTTTTTCTTAATTTTCTTTGGAATTTTACAAGAGCGCAGCTTCAGACGGCACCTGATTCCGAGGCCCGGTGTGCCCGGAATCAATTTCCGAAGTTTGGCTCGGGTACGTTCAGTGAACGGACGAGCGGGTTTTTCTATCTTTTGAACCGGTGCCCGGAATCGAATTCTGAGGGCACCGATGAAATCGCAGCGCCGGTATTTGCTTAGAAACGCCTCTTCCGGAGTTGCGTTTGCTCAGACGTGGTTTTTAAATTTTACGGCTTTAAGTCAGAAATAAAATAAAGTTTGTGCGACAACTTTATTTTATTTCACTTAAGCTGCTTGGAAGCCACTTGAAGTCACTTAAAGACGGCTTGAACTGAGTTGAACTGGATAGGATGCTATCCAGAAATATCCTACCCCTTGGTAGGATATTTGTGCGGTGGGGCCCGCACGAGCCCCGCCGTTTCTTTCGCTAAGTAACGCACCCGCGAAAACCCGTCAAAGTAACTGAAAAGTCAACCGACGCGTTTTCTTTAATTCTTAACAGACCATTTAATTGGGCGGTTTATTTCGTGAATTAAATGGACTGTTTCTTCGTGAATTAAATGGGTCGTTTCTTTCGAATTGATGGATCGTTTCTTAACCAGTTTCGTGTTGGCATGTTTATAAAATAAGACCAACCTAAAAATCCTTGGAAAGGATTTGAAAGAATCTTCGTTCCTTCATCTCCCCGCGAAGAACGCGAAGAACGCGAAGAACGCGAAGAACGCCGGAACCGGAATCCGACGACGCACGATCCGCGACGTCAACAGCTTTTCCGTGACCTTCTTCTTCTTCTTCGGTGCCTCTTCTTCCGCGGAGAACCTGCGATCGGTGATTAAAGGTGAGAATCGAATCTTTTATTTCTCCTTTTTTTAAATTTCAATAACAACGGATTTAATTAATTAAATCCGTTTGTTCTGGATCCGGAGACTGGCGACGCGACGCCGGATACCGCGACAACGCGACGATCTCCTTCCTCCGCGACGAGCGATTCCGCGAAGACCCCTCGTCCGACGACGACGACAAGGTAAGGGTTGATTGGATTATTTTATTTCTTTTCCCGTGTTTATTCTTTTCCAATAAAGAACCCGATCGGAACAATTTTAATCTATTTAAAATTGTTGATTTGGTTAATCCTTTTCCCTCCCGGTGACGTTTATGGCTAACGCGGAGGGTGCGGGTCTAACGAACAAGACCCGGCAACCCTCCGCCGATCTATTTTGTTGTGCGGATATGGCGGACGACGACGAACCGCGCGGCAGGGGCGATCCGTTGATCCCGCAGTGAAGGTCGGCATCCGGGAGGGGCAACGGCACAGACGGGAGGCAAATCGGGCCACCGGAGCATCTCCGGCGGCCCGCGGAAGGCGGCGGCGGCGAACCGCCGGACCGCGGACGCGGTCCGGCCACCTCAGCACGCGGCCCGCGCGGGCCGCGTTTCTCCAAAAGCCGCGGGTCAAACCCGCGGCGGCTCACGAGCCGGCCGGTCCGGTCGGCCGGGCCGCGCCCAGGCCGGACCGGACCCGGCCTAGCCGGTTCGGGCCGGGTCGGGCCGACCCGGTTCGGCCGACCCCAGGGGGGGTTCGGGCCGGGTCGCCCCGGGCCCAGTACCCCCGTTTCGGGCCCTCTACGGTCTTTCGCCCATATCTTGGGCTTGTGACCTCCGATTGACGAACCGTCAGCGGCTACGCGATCCTTGGATCGAGACGGTCGTTTCGGTATATTATACTCAAGGTTTCGGAAGACTTTGGGTTCGGCCGGGTTGGTTCGTACACGAAGCCAACCGGTCCCTCGGAGCGGAAACGCTCATAACTTGAGCTACGGACGTCCGATCGACGTACCGTCAGCTGTGGTAGTTTCCTCTAAGTGAGACGGAACTTTTGGCATACTCCGCCCGAGGATCGGATACAGGCGGAGTACGGTCGGGTTGGTTTTGCCCTAAAAACCAACCGGGCCCCTGGGACGAAAATGCCAATAACTCTCAGACCGGGCGTCCGATTGACGCGCCGTCTGTTGCGTTGAGATCCTGTTGCCGATACGGAACTTTTGGATACATCAACATCGGACTACGTGTCAGTTGATGTATCAGCCTCTCGGCTCGTGGAGCGGACCTTCCTAAACGAGCTCGCTGTGTGCGGGAACCCTAGCGCTGGCTGTGACTTCGACGACAGAGCAGAGATCCTCCGTGGACTGCGACGACGGAAGAGCAGAGATCCTCCGTGGACTGCGGCGACGACTGTGCAGAGATCCTCAGTGGACTGCGTCGACTACTACACTCAGCGATCCTACGTGGATCAGTGCTACAGGTTCTGTGTGAGCCCGATCCTATGTGGGTCCTTACTACCGGTTCTGTGTGAGCCACTGCCTACAGGTTCTGTGTGAGCCCGATCCTGTGTGGGTCTTTTGCGGGGGTTAGTACCTATCGATCCTTCGTGGGTCCGACGACTTAGATGGATCAGTGATCATCTTTGACGTCATCTGAAAAAGTATACCTGGTTGAGCTGAATCTTATGTTACTCTCCTTTGTGGATTGTGTTGAACTATCCTATGTGGATTTACTGTTTACTCTCCTTGTGGATTTGAGTCTTGCTTTCCTTGGTGGATTGAGTTGTTCTTGAGCTCGTGAGCAGAGCTAGAATTGGGGACTTAGGTATATGTATGGGCATATACCTAAGTCGAGTCAGATGTTACTTCGTGATTGCATCTTTCTTTTGTGCTATATCCTTTGTGGATTTCGGGAGACCTTCGGGGGTCTCGGGGTCCTTACTGAGTAGCTTATACTCACCCCTGCACGGGCTATGCCCGCACCTTGTTGTGTTGGTTGCAGACGACGGACAGCGCTGATCACGGTTGGGGCGTGGAGGAGGACGGTACCTGGAGGTGGACCACTGGGCGGGACGTGCTCGGAGCGGACGTGGGACCCGAGGAGCCTGGAGGCTATCTGTACCCACCCTTCAGGTGGGATTTCCAGTGGACGACACGAGGCCGCCGTCTTTTCTTCAGTTGCTGTTCTTTACTTTTCCTGTTGTACTTTCAGTTGGGCTTGTATTCCGGCCCCCTTTTCCTTTTCTGCACTTTACTTTCCGCTTGCTGACTCTGTGGTGGTTGTTACTTATAAAGGCAATGCCTTCCCTATTTACAGGGATTTTACGCCTTGGTGCTAGTCGTCAGCCCCTGGCCTATGGAAGGCGGGCTTGGGGTAGTCACGGCACGGGCCCCGAGGTCGGGTCGTGACAAATTGGTATCAGAGGTGGTCGGTTCTACCGCAGACTCTGATCGTCCTTTCTTTCTATGTGAAGCAATAGTGTTTAGTGTATTGAGTGTGGTTATCAGTTCAGGGAGCCCAGTGTTGGTGCGGCGGCCGACGTATCCGTACACCAGGACCCTGACTCCTGATTTCCGACTTAATGCATGAAAACATTGATTGCGTGTGTGTTTCAAGTTTTCTTTGTGATTACTTATGTCAGCTCACCGGGTATACTGATCTGCTTTATGAAAGTCTCAAGTTTTCCTTGTGATTACTTGTGCCAGCTCACCAGGTATACTGTTCTGACTGTGGTGCTCTTGTTCTCCTTTTCAGGATGGCCCCGCGACGACTGCCAGCTAGGGTTCCGAGTGTTGGGCGCGACGGCAGCCCACCGAGCGACGAGGCCTCGGTGCAGGGCCCTTTGCCAGCAGTGGCACCGGCGGTAGCTTTACCCGCCGAGCCACCGATGCTACCAGTACCAGACGCTGACGATGCACGTCGCCTCAGGGCACTGCACGAGTTTCAGAGCCAGCGACCGCCCAGGTTTCGCGGTGAGGCGGACCCCCAGGCCGCCGAGGACTGGCTAGAGGCGGTGGTACGGATCTTCAGGCTAGTGAGGACACCAGCGGATCTCATGTTGATTCTCGCGGCCAGCCTCCTGCAGGCGGCGGAAGGACGATGGTGGAGCTTGATGCTCCAGGTTCACGATGAGGCATCCTTGCTCTGGGCGGACTTCGAGAGCCTCTTCCGCTCTGAGTTCGTCCCGGCCACCCTCCGAGCGGTGCGCATCCAGGAGCTTCTCCAGCTGCGCCAGGGCAGCATGACGGTCGCTCAGTACGCGGCGAGGTTCACGGACCTATCTCGCTACTCGACCGACATGGTACGGGACCCCTTCTTCCGGGCCCGGACCTTCGAGCAGGGCTTGCGACAGGAGATTCGGGCGTCGCTGATCTCCCTCAGCATTCCGACCCAGGCGGGAGTGCTGGAGCGAGCCCTCCTGATCGAGAGCTTCCTGGCAGAGCCTTCTTCAGCGGCGAGACCTAGCGCAGGGCGGCAGGTAGCTGAGTCATCGGCAGCTGGTAGCCGACGGATGACTCACGGGTCCAGGCAGACCAGACCCCCTCGCAGACGGCCTCAGGACACCGGCTCAGCGGTGCGGAGCACACAGCGGAGTGCCAGCCTTTCGAGAGGCAGGCTGTGCTACTCTTGCGGCGGGCAGGGTCACATGGCTCGTGACTTCCCGACTCGCCGATCAGAGGAGCAGCAGACGGTGGAGGGGCCACCCAGGCAGAGGCAGAGAGTCGACCGTGGCGGTCCGCAGGGAGGAGGCGGACGAGGCAGAGGAGCTGGCCGAGCAGCGGGTGGTGGGCGACACTTCCAGGCTCTACCCCCACCACCACCAGGAGGGCCACCTCGACCACAGGGAGCTGGAGGGCAGGGACAGGCCCAGCTCCAGGCAGTGGAGGCCTACGACCCCGACATGCCAGAGATGATTCGAGGTACGATCTGTGTCTATTCCACCCTTGCTGCAGTACTTATAGACACAGGATCGAGTCACTCTTTCATAGCCTCTTCCCTTGTTCGGAGCTCAGAGATTCCGACTGAGCCGTTGGCTCGATCCTTACGGCTAGAGACTCCTACGGGAGCAGACTCGACGATTACACACTGGTGCCGGCAGTGTGAGCTTACTCTAGGAGGCGAGAGCTTCGGCTGGGATCTCCTTGTAGCGGCGTCGAGGCCTTACGACGTCATCTTGGGCATGGATTGGCTATCCACGGTTCATGCCCAGATCGACTGTTTTAGGCGCAAGGTGCGATGTGTTCGTACCGACGGGAGCAGGTTTACCTTCACCGGCGAGAAGGGAACCATTGCAGCACAGGATGGACTTCCGCGGAGGAGAGTGCAGCCCATCTCTCATCAGTTGGCTAGCCTCATCCTAGGAGCAGTGGACGTGCGGAGTCCGGCTTTTCCTGCAGTGGTGGACCAGTACGTGGACGTCTTTCCCGACGACGTTCCAGGGCTACCTCCTCGTAGAGAGGTAGACTTTTACATCGACTTGTACCCCGGGACAGCCCCGATATCTACTCCAGCATATCGGATGGCCCCCGCCGAGCTTCGAGAGCTGCGGGTACAGTTGGAGGACTTGCAGAGCAAGGGGTTTATCCGACCCAGTGTTTCACCCTGGGCTTCCCCGATTTTGTTCGCCAAGAAGGCGGACAGGAGCTTGCGACTATGTGTCGACTATCGTCGCCTGAACCAGGTGACAGTGAGGAACAAGTATCCGCTGCCACAGATTGATGACCTCTTCGATCAGCTCAAGGGAGCGCGGTGGTTCTCGAAGATAGACCTCCGGTCAGGCTATCATCAGCTCAGAGTTCGAGACGAGGACGTGCAGAAGACGGCCTTCAGGTGTCGGTATGGCCATTATGAGTTCTTGGTTATGCCATTCGGCGTAACCAATGCTCCAACAGTGTTCATGAGCCTCATGAACAGGATCTTCCAGCCATACCTTGACCGATTTGTCGTGGTCTTCATTGACGACATTTTGGTATACTCGACGACTGAGGAGGAGCATGCCTACCACCTGCGAGTTGTGCTAGACACACTCCGAGAGAACCAGCTTTATGGCAAGCTCCAAAAATGCCAGTTCTGGTTACGTGAGGTCCATTTCTTGGGGCACGTCATTTCTGAGGTGGGAGTTGCAGTGGATCCCGCGAAGATTGAGGCAGTGCTAGCTTGGGAGCCACCCAGGAGCGTGACAGAGGTGCGGAGCTTCTTGGGCCTAGCGGGATATTATCGGAGATTCGTGCCAGACTTCTCCAGAGTTGCAGCACCACTCTCAGCCTTGACGAAGAAGGGGAAACCCTTTGTGTGGTCAGACAGATGTCAGCAGAGCTTCCAGGAGCTGAGACAGAGATTGACCAGCGCACCTATCTTGAGGTTGCCTGAGGAGGGAGTTGGGTACGTAGTTTACTGCGATGCATCAGGGACTGGACTCGGGTGCGTCCTGATGTAGGAGCGGGCCGTGATCGCCTACGGATCACGTCAGTTGAGGCCGCATGAGCAGAACTACGCCACTCATGACCTGGAGTTAGCAGCAGTGGTCTTCGCTCTGAAGACTTGGCGGCACTATCTGATGGGTGAGCGCTTCACAGTCTTTTCTGACCACCAGAGTCTCAGGTATATCTTCTCTCAGAAGGACCTGAACCTGAGACAGCGGAGATGGCTTGAGTTCCTCCAGGACTATGACTTTGAGATAGTCTATACTCCTGGAAAGGGGAACGTGGTGGCCGATGCCCTCAGCAGGAGGACGGGCATTCAGCTACTTGAGGAGGCGACGGAGCAGCTAGCCTCCTTGCAGATATCCTTCGTGGATAGAGACGGAGCAGCCTTTCTTCAGTCTCTCACAGTCTCTCCTCCACTTCTACAGCGGGTCAGAGAGGCTCAGTGTGGGGACGCTGACTGTGAGACCCGGCGTGCACTGATATCCTCAGGTCAGGCGCCTGATGGTTTCTCCCTTGGAGCAGAGCACGACATCCTTTTTAGAGGACGTACCTTCGTACCAGTCGCTTTACGAGAGGAGGTGCTGAGAGAGTTTCACACTTCTCCCTTGGAGGTCCCGGAGTGGAAGTGGAACGGCATATCTATGGACTTCGTGACTGGACTTCCACGTACTTCCAGAGGTCACGACTCCATTTGGGTGATTGTCGACCGGCTCACCAAGTCGGCACACTTCTTACCCATCAGAGAGCAGGGCTCAGTGGAGAGCTTGGGACGTCTTTACGTCCAGGAGATCGTACGACTTCACGGTGTGCCATCGTCTATCGTCTCCGATCGAGATGCTCGTTTCACTTCCCGGCTTTGGAAGGGGTTGCAGGAGGCGTTCGGGACGCGGCTCCATCTGAGCACAGCCTTCCACCCTCAGACGGATGGTCAGACTAAGAGGACCATACAGACACTCGAGGACATGCTCCGTGCATGTGTTCTCGACTTTGGTCGCAGCTGGGAGGACCACCTACCCTTGGTGGAGTTCGCGTACAACAACAGCTACCACTCCACCATCAGGATGGCACCTTACGAGGCGTTGTACGGCAGACCCTGCAGATCACCGTTGTGCTGGACAGACCCTGGGGAGTCAGCCCTCGTGGGACCAGAGATGGTCCGAGCCACGACATAGAAGGTCCAGATCATCCAGGAGAGGATGAGGACAGCTCAGAGCCGGCAGAAGTCATATGCTGACAGGAGGCGGAGGCCACTAGAGTTCGAGGATGGCGACCACGTCTTTTTGCGTGTCTCACCTCGACGTGGTTTACGGAGATTTGGCCGAGGCGGCAAGTTGTCTCCACGCTTCATCGGGCCTTTCCAGGTCCTCAGCAGGATAGGAGAGGTGGCTTATCGCCTGGCTCTACCACCTCAGTTGCACCGGGTGCACGACGTCTTCCACGTGTCTCAGCTGAGGAGATACGTGCACGACCCGACGCACATCATCGACTTTGGGGAGCTGGACGTGGACGATGGGGCGACTTTTGCGGAGGTTCCAGTGGAGATCGAGGATCGACAGGAGCGGGTCCTACGTGGGCGGTCGATTCCTCTTGTGTGCGTCAGATGGCAGCATGGGAACCTCCAGGAGAGCACTTGGGAGCGGAAGGCTCAGATGCGTGCTCAGTACCCCCATTTGTTCCCCTAGTTTTTGATGTATCTTTACGGGGACGTAAAGCCCTGAGGTGGGAGTAATGTAAAGACCCGCAAATTTCAAGGAAATTTTTTTTTTCTTAATTTTCTTTGGAATTTTAGAAGAGCGCAGCTTCAGACGGCACCTGATTCCGAGGCCCGGTGTGCCCGGAATCAATTTCCGAAGTTTGGCTCGGGTACGTTCAGTGAACGGACGAGCGGGTTTTTCTATCTTTTGAACCGGTGCCCGGAATCGAATTCTGAGGGCACCGATGAAATCGCAGCGCCGGTATTTGCTTAGAAACGCCTCTTCCGGAGTTGCGTTTTCTCAGACGTGGTTTTTAAATTTTACGGCTTTAAGTCAGAAATAAAATAAAGTTTGTGCGACAACTTTATTTTATTTCACTTAAGCTGCTTGGAAGCCACTTGAAGTCACTTAAAGACGGCTTGAACTGAGTTGAACTGGATAGGATGCTATCCAGAAATATCCTACCCCTTGGTAGGATATTTGTGCGGTGGGGCCCGCACGAGCCCCGTCGTTTCTTTCGCTAAGTAACGCACCCGCGAAAACCCGTCAAAGTAACTGAAAAGTCAACCGACGCGTTTTCTTTAATTCTTAACAGACCATTTAATTGGGCGGTTTATTTCGTGAATTAAATGGACTGTTTCTTCGTGAATTAAATGGGTCGTTTCTTTCGAATTGATGGATCGTTTCTTAACCAGTTTCGTGTTGGCATGTTTATAAAATAAGACCAACCTAAAAATCCTTGGAAAGGATTTGAAAGAATCTTCGTTCCTTCATCTCCCCGCGAAGAACGCGAAGAACGCGAAGAACGCGAAGAACGCCGGAACCGGAATCCGACGACGCACGATCCGCGACGTCAACAGCTTTTCCGCGACCTTCTTCTTCTTCTTCGGTGCCTCTTCTTCCGCGGCGAACCTGCGATCGGCGATTAAAGGTGAGAATCGAATCTTTTATTTCTCCTTTTTTTAAATTTCAATAACAACAGATTTAATTAATTAAATCCATTTGTTCTTGATCCGGAGATTGGCGACGCGACGCCGGATACCGCGACGACGCGACGATCTCCTTCCTCCGCGACGAGCGATTCCGCGACGACCCCTCGTCCGACGACGACGACAAGGTAAGGGTTGATTGGATTATTTTATTTCTTTTCCCGTGTTTATTCTTTTCCAATAAAGAACCCGATCGGAACAATTTTAATCTATTTAAAATTGTTGATTTGGTTAATCCTTTTCCCTCCCGGTGACGTTTATGGCTAACGCGGAGGGTGCGGGTCTAACGAACAAGACCCGGCAACCCTCCGCCGATCTATTTTGTTGTGCGGATATGGCGGACGACGACGAACCGCGCGGCAGGGGCGATCCGTTGATCCCGCAGTGAAGGTCGGCATCCGGGAGGGGCAACGGCGCAGACGGGAGGCAAATCGGGCCACCGGAGCATCTCTGGCGGCCCGCGGAAGGCGGCGGCGGCGGCCGGCGCGCCGCCGGAGGAGTCCGCCGCGGCCGAGCCGCGGCGGCGGCGAACCGCCGGACCGCGGACGCGGTCCGGCCACCTCAGCACGCGGTTCGCGCGGGCCGCGTTTCTCCAAAAGCCGCGGGTCAAACCCGCGGCGGCTCACGAGCCGGCCGGTCCGGTCGGCCGAGCCGCGCCCAGGCCGGACCGGACCCGGCCTAGCCGGTTCGGGCCGGGTCGGGCCGACCCGGTTCGGGCCGACCCGGTTCGGCCAACCCCAGGGGGGGTTCGGGCCGGGTCGCCCCGGGCCCAGTACCCCCGTTTCGGGCCCTCTACGGTCTTTCGCCCATATCTTGGGCCTGGGACCTCGGATTGACGACCCGTCAGCGGCTACGCGATCCTTGGATCGAAACGGTCGTTTCGGTATATTATACTCAAGGTTTCGGAAGACTTTGGGTTCGGCCGGGTTGGTTCGTACACGAAGCCAACCGGGCCCTCGGAGCGGAAACGCTCATAACTTGAGCTACGGACGTCCGATCGACGTACCGTCAGCTGTGGTAGTTTCCTCTAAGTGAGACGGAACTTTTGGCATACTCCGCCCGAGGATCGGATACAGGCGGAGTACGGTCGGGTTGGTTTTGCCCTAAAAACCAACCGGGCCCCTGGGACGAAAATGCCAATAACTCTCAGACCGGGCGTCCGATTGACGCGCCGTCTGTTGCGTTGAGATCCTGTTGCCGATACGGAACTTTTGGATACATCAACTTCGGACTACGTGTCAGTTGATGTATCAGCCTCTCGGCTCGTGGAGCGGACCTTCCTAAACGAGCTCGCTGTGTGCGGGAACCCTAGCGCTGGCTGTGACTTCGACGACAGAGCAGAGATCCTCCGTGGACTGCGACGACGGCAGAGCAGAGATCCTCCGTGGACTGCGGCGACGACTGTGCAGAGATCCTCAGTGGACTGCGTCGACTACTGCACTCAGCGATCCTACGTGGATCAGTGCTACAGGTTCTGTGTGAGCCTGATCCTATGTGGGTCCTTACTACCGGTTCTGTGTGAGCCACTGCCTACAGGTTCTGTGTGAGCCCGATCCTGTGTGGGTCTTTTGCGGGGGTTAGTACCTATCGATCCTTCGTGGGTCCGACGACTTAGATGGATCAGTGATCATCTTTGACGTCATCTGAAAAAGTATACCTGGTTGAGCTGAATCTTATGTTACTCTCCTTTGTGGATTGTGTTGAACTATCCTATGTGGATTTACTGTTTACTCTCCTTGTGGATTTGAGTCTTGCTTTCCTTGGTGGATTGAGTTGTTCTTGAGCTCGTGAGCAGAGCTAGAATTGGGGACTTAGGTATATGTATGGGCATATACCTAAGTCGAGTCAGATGTTACTTCGTGATTGCATCTTTCTTTTGTGCTATATCCTTTGTGGATTTCGGGAGACCTTCGGGGGTCTCGGGGTCCTTACTGAGTAGCTTATACTCACCCCTGCACGGGCTATGCCCGCACCTTGTTGTGTTGGTTGCAGACGACGGACAGCCCTGATCACGGTTGGGGCGTGGAGCAGGACGGTACCTGGAGGTGGACCACTGGGCGGGACGTGCTCGGAGCGGACGTGGGACCCGAGGAGCCTGGAGGCTATCTGTACCCACCCTTCAGGTGGGATTTCCAGTGGACGACACGAGGCCGCCGTCTTTTCTTCATTTGCTGTTCTTTACTTTTCCTGTTGTACTTTCAGTTGGGCTTGTATTCCGGCCCCCTTTTCCTTTTCTGCACTTTACTTTCCGCTTGCTGACTCTGTGGTGGTTGTTACTTATAAAGGCAATGCCTTCCCTGTTTACCGGGATTTTACGCCTTGGTGCTAGTCGCCAGCCCCTGGCCTATGGAAGGCGGGCTTGGGGTAGTCACGGCACGGGCCCCGAGGTCGGGTCGTGACAATTTATTTATGTCATAAGGGTATCATTTACTCAAATATAGATCCCTCAAGAAATGTGAATGTTTCACACCATGGTTCCTTCTCAATGATGTATATAAATCCATTTTATAAATTAAAAATTATCCTATAACACATCATAATATTAAATTTTTTATTTAAAATTTACTCATTTCAAGGTGTTTTAACAACAAAATAAACAAGGAAGTAAGCGGTTTTAAAACATATTTTCATAGAAAATCAAGTTTGAGACCAATTATTTATCTCTAAATTATTTTAACATTATGATACAGTATATTTTTTATCAAAAATTCCAATAATTTTTGAGATATTTTTCATCTATACCCTTATTTTTACTTCCATTCTAATTTCTACTATACCTAATATAAAATAAATTTTTATATCTCCTATGAACAATTTTTTCCCAAATATTTCATTTTGAAAGAAAAAGTTTCATTATACTTTATAATGATGTGGTAATTCAACAAGTTTATTTCAAAATGCTCAAAAGGTTTTTCTAAAATTTAATAATGAATTATTTTTCTTACACACCCCATTTTATATTGAAAACTTTTTATCCTTATCAAGGATTAATTATTAATGATTATATTTAATATAAATAGATTTAAATTATTTTCACTGTTATTTTTTAAAAATATTTTTTATTTTTGAATGATCCATTAATAATTTCTCTTTTTTAAATGATAATTACTTAAAATAAATGTGACATCCCTTTTTAAAGAATATATGTATTTTTCAGGTATCCTTTTCTTAAATAGTCATTAAAAATTAATTTTTTAAAAACAATTTTCATTTTTAAATATTTATAATTATTGTGAATTTTCAAGGGTGTTTTATTTCTCACTAATTATATTGAGGAATAAAAAATTATTCTCTAGTATTTTAGAAAAACCATATTAAATGGGATTATAACTTCTACGTTTTTAAGGTTATTTGAAAAGATATTTATTTTCACATATATTTACATGCCAAGGTTAACCCTTCAGGAATTTATGTTTTTATCACCCCTTACATGTTATTATGATATGATGAATTTGGGAAATTATATTTGTATTATATTATGATTTCTTATGTTCGTGATTTGTGTTTTTGTTTTGAAATTTTAAATACACAAATTCTTTATATATTTGTTTATTATTAAATAATTAATGATTTAGATTCATGTAGCACATAGTATAATGGATTATGAGATAAGTGGGACTTATATATCCTTCCAATTAATTTGGTAATGTCTTATATATATTTAAACATAAATCATATGTGAACTGGTTAACGAGTTGCTAGGATCACAAATTGAATGTGATGATTCCTACCACCACTCAGTTTTTATGGGATATGTTAGTGATTATCTAGGATAAAAATGGTATGAAATAATATATTTATGATTATTACATAGTATCAAGATGATTATCAACATATTCCATGTTTTCATGATCAAGCCATATATTTAATGTATAATTCATTTTTATGGTTCTTTTTTTATAGATATTTTTTTGGAGCCAGATAAAGGCGCTTCAATCCTGGTAGACAAACCACTATTGTTTTTTGGATATAGTAGGAACGTATAAGAGATTCTAGGTTTTTGGATCATTTTTGGAAGAAAATGGGGTTCCAAATTTTTTCTTTGAAGGTTGTGATGCGGTTATAAGGATTCACTATAGGCATAGTGGTTGTGGAATAACATATTTTGGTTGTAGTATTAGCTGCGTTGTCTATATGATGTGGTAACCAAGATGAAATTTTTAAGGGAAGGAGAGATTTACCACCAAAATAGGGGTGGTTTCACTATGGTAGTTAGATGAATTGTATTCCATTCCCGATGGTCGATCAATATGGTTCGGAGAAATGAGGCAACAACATAGCATTTTGGGATGGTTAATCCATTTTCAGGGGTTGTTGGACCATGGGTTCTAGGATTCAACTTAGCCTCTATCTTTTAAAATGGGGTACCAATGCAATAGAGCCTTGGGTGGTGTAGTAGACCCAATATCACAATTTATTGGATCTTATGATGGTTCTAGGACATGAGTTTTACTGGTGGGGAGATGATTCATGGTCTCCTTACAGTGTGTTACAGTCCACTAGTTTTTCAACAAGATTAACCAAGATAATAGGTACAAAACTTTATTATAATAAAATTTTAGACATATACATACAATCATTTTCATTCTAACCATATGTATCCCACATCATCCTCCCAATATCTACGAACCCCTATGTGTTTTCATGGGATTTTTATCCCTTATAAACAGGGATTAATCCCTATATTTCTATGTTCGGTCTGAGGAGAAATAAGTTGAGTTAAACCAACCATTCTAATCGATTATTCTCTATTCAATCACATTTCATTTTTGTTTCTTCATTCCATGTTATGGATTTTTTTATCCATCATTATAATTGAGTTTTAGTGTTTTTTTCTGAGGTTGTGTTGTGTCATCAATAGAGGGTTGCATTTTATTATGAGAGAGTCTATTTTAGACCCACTCTATTGATATGTTAAAATTAGAAGAGCATTGATGAGTTGAAGTTCGAGGATTCATTGTATCACAAAATGTTTTATGGGAAATCATAAATTAACCATGTTTTATCCCATAGTTTGGAGGTAAAATTAGCTAAATAAATATTTAAACATATTAAATACGGGCTTGAATTATTTTTAGTTATTCCAATTAGTTTCTTTCTAAAATTATAAAATATTTCTAATTTATTTTATAGATAGTTTAGTATCTATAAAATACTTTGTAGACCACGCTGATTTAATGGGTTTATCCTGTTTAAATTGAAGGAACATGAAAACATTAAAATGCAAAAAATAATTGGTTTTCTAAATAATTATAGAGGAACTAATAATAAAACCATTATTATTATAATTTTATGTAAATATAATTGATGCGAAATGTATGATAAAATTTTAATTTTCTTTATCATTTGGGTTAATGGAATTTTATTAAAAACATGGAGTTTGATTTGTTATTTATGTCGTTAATTATTGAATCATTGGAAATAAGAATTTTAATTCTTCTCTTCTTGTTAAAATATAAAATGCTTGAAAGCTTGTTTAATTAATTTTCATATATGTATATAATTTATTTATTTGATAACCCATTTTTTGAACCTATGATATTTAATATTTTAATTAATCATAGAACTAAACAATTTTTTTGATAGTCGTAATTCTTCATGAATGAGAGTATTTGTTCATTATAATGGGTTGAGGTGTATTTTTTGGGTTATGAGAGCATATTTCATGTAAATGAATAATTACTAGTTTGATAGAATAGTTATAATGTTAATTATATTTGATATTTGATAAATACTATGATCAAATTGTTGTCATGTTTTCATTTCTATGTGATATTATCCTGGGATGGTTGATGAGATGTTGGTGGAGAGGCCTAAGGTTACCGTAGTACTCGATGCCTATGATGACGAGTTTTTTTGTGATATGTATGATGGTATTAGGGATGTCACATGATATGATGGTATGATTTGTTCATATTATTATCCATTATTATGCTTATGGTGGATAAATATTGTTAACTTATCATTTTGATAGCTTTATAGTAAGTTTGTTGTCTTTTCTTTATTCCTTTCCCTAATACCTGATGAAACTAGATGTTCTCAGAAATGCATCATAATGATGGAATATTAGGGAATTTTTCTATTATTCCTTGATGTATGGATTGGTAATAATTTCTGATAAATAATTTAACCCACAATGTTGGTTTTTCTAGAATTAAAATGATAATCAATGTATCAAGGAACCATAGACATAGTTAAATTATGCATTGTGTGAAAAGACATGACATTGATAGTTACAAAAAATTAATCAGAGTAATGTTAAGTAATGGTTAATGAATTAATCTAAGTGACATGAAATTTTAAAATAATGGATTGAAACTAATATAGCACCTGAAATTCTTTTTAATTGATGATGTATAATACCTCGTAGTGAAAGATAGATGTCTGGGTAATTATATATACATTTGATCTAATTAATATGTTATTCCAATAGTGTGTTTGTGATATATATTATATCAAAATATTATTTTTATTTTATATTCTACGTCACCCATTTTTGTTTGGGTGGCTAAACCTAGAAAACCGTTGGAGGTTGTGTTCCTGAACATTTTAGTAGGGGAGGATTGATGTCTGACTCCAACAAGATCAACTCTCATCTCAATGTAGTAATTCATGATGATATTGAAGATGATCAGGTTTCATCTATTGGTGGGTATAGGGTTATAATGTTATTTTGTTATTTCAAATTGGTGTATCCTCGAATATATAATCGATCAAATTTATATAGGTTTGATGTGTATAGGAAACGATGGATAGAGGTGACTTTCTCAATGTATGGAATGTAATGGATTGTTGTATAATAATTTTTTGATTAGGCATTTTATACGATATATTTTGGCTCTCATAAACTTATTGGTCACTATATGTTTATGTGATATGGGATTATGTTATGAATTGATGTATGAGGTTCAGTTACGATACATATTCCAAGTGTTTTCTAATGACTTACTTTTGTAGAGGGATGGATCTGTATTTTTGATTTTTGGATATAGATGAATACTAGCGGGAAAGTAGTGGTGGGTAACTATTGTTGTTTATTATTATAATATATAACATCTTGAATGAGATACACAGTGAGGGTTATCCATGGAGTGTATCGGAGATTAATATACCTTTTAATGTGATGTTGTTTTTGTTAGATTGGAATTATCATGGTTTCATTATTCTTACACATGAGAGGGTTATGGAATGATCCTACAATTTATATAATTTTTTCACCTTATGTATTTAATAAATTCATTTAATTTAGAAGTATATGTATTAAGATAATACTGGATATTACTGGATTGTGGTTTTGTGGGAGATATTGGGGATTCACGTTCATTTACAAGTTTAAATTCTTTTGGGTATTTTATGTTTTTCATTATAGTTTTATTTTATAATTATGACATTAAATGGATGCACATGGGAATTTTGAATCCATTATGAGAAGGTTTTGATTTCATTGCCTATATTATATCTATCCTTTATGTGTTCTCTTAGAGGATCATACCTTCCATTAATAAAATTGTTACTCTCTCAGTGGTATTCTCCAGCATGGGGCCTACTAGTGGTAGTACATGTGTAATAACTATATCCCTTATATCATTTCAATCCTATGATAGATTTCTTTTGGGGGAGGAGTAATGAATGATTGTTATTAGAGTTTTGGAATGAGGGATATAATGGAGATAATCTTTGGCATAGATGAGGACTACATGGGTTTTTAGGGAAATAATATCAACTATTCTTATTAAGTAATGTAAACATGGGATACCAATTGATACATGGGTATTTAGGGACCACAGTAATCTATTTCACATAAAAATAAATTTACTGGGACTGTTAAAAATGTGACACTAGTTTTGTGGTTAGAGACATGGGAATGGATGATGCATCATTTTATATGAAACTAGTTTGGAAATGGGTAGACCATG
Organism: Viscum album; assembly: GCA_963277665.1. NCBI lineage: Eukaryota > Viridiplantae > Streptophyta > Magnoliopsida > Santalales > Viscaceae > Viscum > Viscum album. Next base: position 1,503,151,592 of record OY728156.1, read on the forward strand.
GTATATGTTTAACCCTAAAAGGGAATATAATAATTAGTTACATTATGTTAAATATTCTATATTCCATGTTTTTGGAGTCTCTGGCCATTTTTTTACTGAAATGGCTCCAGGTAAAAAACCTTATCAGGATTACATTAATGATGATCCACATGATGTTCCAGTAGATCACCATAGAGTAGAGGTTAAAAACGATGAAAAAAATATGAGGATACTATAAGACTTTTAGTTACATAATAGATTCAAGTATTATTAATTTATTTAAGACTCGTTCAACAAATAATGGATGAAGGATGTTGATATAGATTTTAGTTTGATTATTTTTTCAATGGACAACAGAGTTTAGTTTGTCATGATTGTGACGTATAAAGTGAAGATATAGTGGTTGATCATGTTCCATAAGGATCTTAGTGAGTCAATAGTATCATTGTTGAAGATACAGGACTAGTTTTGTTTAGATTTTCCATTTTTGATCATAAAGGAATCACATTTCGTTGAGATACATACCCTTAAAAAGTGGAGTTCTAGTGTAGGGATCAAATTATGGACCCCTCTCCCACATGAAATAGATCTATTTATAGGTTAGGAGTCTATGTAAAGTCATTTAGAGGTGGATTTTTATATATATTTATATCATGTTATAACCAATCCTTTATATGTTGTAGAAATATCTCAATGTGTTTTCATGAAAAGACGTTACTCATAATATGTTATCAATTAGACTCCTCATGTGTTAATCATGTTTTAATGATCACGAATCAAATACATTCTGTAGAACATGTTAATCTTGTTTATTCGGTCTCAAATCATGCATACCAATGATTGGGTTTTTATGATTTAAATAAACCAATCCAATATCTTATGTGCTATATTTGATTATTGTAAACTACTTTTAATTTTTATTATAATGAATTTCCTTGATAAATGATTAAATCTAATACATTATATGAATATCACTGTTTAAGTCTATATACAAAATTTGGATAAGTCTGAGAAACTATGAGCCTACAACCGGTTGTGTTTCTTTGTCAAAGGAACCAAACAACATGACCCATACATCGTGACCCCGACACTGTGACCGGAAACCATTACTAAATACCATAACCAGACACCATGACCCAGACACCATGACCCAGACACCATTACCAGACACAAAAATTTGTTTCAGATCTATTAACATTAGTGACATTGGTTTCTAGCTGAGACACAATTTGATGTTTGGAAAAGGACAAGACAACGTGAATCTAACACCGCATCTGTGCTACCTCTTCCTGATCACTATAAAACTAGGACAACATAACTATCTCACTGCTCAATGGGAATGAAGGAGACATCGCTTCCAAAAGACATCATTTCCAGACAAACTATGACATCATTCTTTAATCTGTTTTTGTCATTTTTAAATTTAATTTCTAACGGTTATATTTGAGCCTTTTAAATTCACTAACAAAGATAATATTTCTTTGTAGACATGTCACATGATTGTACGAGGTATGAGGTGTATAATATATGCATCCTGTCAGCTCCAACACATGCACTCATAGAATAAAAAAGTGATGTGTGGCCCAAAAAAGAATCATGTAATAACAAAAAATCATAGCCATTATTAAGAAATGAACCAACATGTGCAACTCAATACATCTGAAGAACACATGAACCATTCACTGGAATACCAGAGATCAGAGTCAAGAACATCAAAACAATAATAACCCCATGAGGAACACTACCCAGATCTTGCTAAAAATCGGATGACCTGACATGTGATACTATTTTTATGACAAAATGAATCAATTCCAACATCCTCTTCATCCTATTTGTCCAGAGCTGCAATGAATAAATCTTGGAGTACTTCTAACCACATATCATTACTTTTTCTCTGTTGTGTATTGTTTTTAGTTTTTGATCAGTATGTGTGTGTGTCTATATAAAAACATGAACTGTCTCCTTTAATAAACTTAAGGATACAAGATAACCTTCCTCTCATATCATCTTATACTCGTTTCCTCCCACGAATAAGTGTATAAGAGGTCCATGTGTGACCATCTATTTATATCCACAAAGAACTGTGGAAGTGGTCGTGTGACTTGGATTGTATTGTGTACTTTGGTTTACCCTGATCAAGGGTGTGGATAATTTTTATTAATATAAAATACTTGGTGGAAGGTAATCCCTAAGTGGAGTGGATAAGTTCTAGACTTGAGAATAAACCACTTGTTTTAAATTCATTGTGTTTTTTAATTTTTTTTCTTGTTTTACATTATAATTCATAAACCACTAAATATACATTGATAGATAAAATTAGAATGATGTTATATTTGTTTTTCCCTATTATAATAGCATCAAATGAAATATTAATAACTGATATTAAGATTATTGAGAAATAATAAATCTTCGGAGAATTTATTCAAACAATAAAAATTTTATAACCGTATTAGTTTGATTAACATGGATGTATTTATTTTTTATTGGGTATCCTTTTATGAATACTCTTCAAATTGAAATTTTAATATATAATCATTTCATCCCCCCAATCCTCTTTATTACTCCACTCTGACCAACATTTGTTGTCATAGGATGTTTTTTATTCCTGTTAAGACTATGTTTTTGACCCAATTCAATGATTATTTTAGTTGTACATTAATAATTTTTAAATATCTATTAATTATAAATGTCTAGCTCTATCAATGTATTTCATTATTATGGATAATATATTAGATGGGGATGAAACTAACAGACAACCATTTTATAATGGAACCATTTATGATAAATGGAAAAATAAACTGAAAATGAGTTTTGAAATTATGGGTTTTGAATTTTATTCTTCAATTATAGATGAGTATAAGATTCTTGTTACTGATAGAATCATTTGGGATGACCCAACCAAGACATCCTATAATAAAAACTGTATTTCCATGAATTCTTCATATTAATCATTAGGATATGATGAATTTAATATAATTACTGCAAGTAAAACTACCCAACATATTTTGGATACTTTTTCTATTTCACTTGAAGGAACTTCTATTATGAAAGAAATGAGACTCAATACTTATACAATTAAATATGATAACATTAAAATGAAACATGATGTGCGTATTTCGAACATGTGTCTCAAGTCTAACAAAATTGTAAATATAATGGTTTCTCGTGGAAGAGAAGTTATTTCCAAAGATAAAATTATAAGAATTCTAAGATGAATTCCTGAAAGAAGGAGAATAACATCTGTCTCTATTAAAGAATCAAGTGACATTGGAAATTTACTTGTAAAAGAAAACATTGGGAAACTAATGATGTAAGAAGAAGAGATGAAAGTCAAAAAGGAAGAGGAGGATTAACCAAAAGAAAATATATTTAATTTAAGACCACAACCTCTAAAGTCAAAGATAAAGAGAAATTGGATGACTCTGCAAAATGTTCAATAAGTGAAAAATCATCACCTGACATTGATTATGAGTTAACTCAATTAGCTAGAAGGTTTAAGTGATTTTACAAGATGAATAAATTTTTTAGAAATCCTAACATCAAGAGAACATATGATCAAAAAGGAAGCTGAAATAATGATTGGAAAAGAGGTGAAAACTCCAATGAGGTGGTATGATATGAATGTAAGTGAAAGGGACATATAAATGCTGAATTTATAATGCCCAAGTACAAAAATAAATAGGTAGAAAAACATAGAATGTATAAAATGGAATTGAAATAAACCTGGAGTGCTTTTCAGGATAGTTCAAGTGAATCAGATTCAAAACATGATGAATAGGATACCAAATCTATTATGTGATACATGAAAAACACATCTGAGGTAACACGCGAATCTCATGAACAAAATTCCTATTATTTTAGAGAAAAGTGTGACTATAAAAATATATCTAATTAAGAAATATTTGAGTACTGTAATATGCATAAAGAGACATGTAATTAACTAAAAGAAACATACAATTCTTTAATGAAACATCATCGCCTTACCTCAAATTTTAAATCTGAACTTACTGTAGAAAGAGAGAATAATTCTCCATTACTCAAAGAAAAAAATAAACTAAATATATCTAATGAGAAATTGAAAATATACCTTTAAAGGTTTACTAATGGTAAATATACATTGGTAAAAATTCTTGGAATAAATAATGCTTCTAAATATACTACTGGTATTGGATATCAACCAAGTAAAAGAAATTTAGATTGAACTAATTTTGTATCTTTGTCTAGGACATACAACATTACACTTAATTTCGGAAGACATTCAGCCAGTTCATGTTATGATAAACACACTATTGTTTCATTCATTTCAGGACCAAATAGAGTTTATTTTTAAAAGCACTTTAAAAAATGATTATAGGAAAAATATGACGAAGATGTGGGTTCCTGAAGCACTTGTCACTAATATTAATGGACCCAAACAAATATGGGTACCAACGTCTGTTTATATTTGACTATTTTGTAGGAATGTTAAATAAAGAGATCCTATAAACGTTTATGGTACAAGGAAATGGTGTGTTCTAGACACATGACAGGAGACTATTAATGCTTCAGAAATTTAATAAAAATGGATTATGGACATGTTTCCATTGGTGACAATTCCCAAAGAAATATCATGGGAATTACCCATATAGGAATCTCTAACTCAGTTTTTATTTCCAAAGTACTTTTTTGATGGAATGAAATCTAATATTCTTATTTTTTTCACAACTATTTTATGATGGATTTCATGTTAAATTTGAAAAATATGCTTGAAATGTTTTCAAATTTGAAAATGAAATAGTATTTTCTACATTAAGAAATGAAAATGTATACTCTGTTAACATAGATTCATTAGTTTCTCAAAATGATTCATGTTTAAGTTTATTTCACATTGAATATTGGAATTGGCATAAGAAACTAAGTCATTTTAATATTCAGTCTTTTATAATGTTAACTATAAAGAGTCTAGTCAAAGACCTACCCAAACATGATTTTCAATATGATAAAGTGTGTAATCATTTTCAAAATTGAAAGCAATTAAAAATTTCCATCAAACCAAAGAACGAAGTGTCAACTTCCCAGCCTCTGGAACTAGTTCACTTGGATTTTATTGGACCATCAATAGTTTCAAGTTTAAATGGTAAGCACTATGATTATGTTCTTGTAGATGAATTTTCAAGATATATATGGACTTTCTTTTTTCTTAACAATAGTGAATCATACTATCAATTTTACAAATATTAAAAAAATGTAGAAAATCAAAGTGAACATAGAATTAAATCATTAAGATGTGATCATGGCCGTGAGTTTGAAAATCATGATTTTTTATATTTTTCTCACAAAATGGATGGAGACATAATTTCTCTTCCCCAAGAACACCTCAACAGAATGGAGTTGTAGAAAAAAGAAATAGAACCTTGAAAGGGATTTTGTAACAATTATAAATGATTATGACTTAAATATTTACTTTTCTATTAAAGATATAAAAATTGAATGCTATATAATTAATAGAGTGTTGATTAGACCCATAATTAAATGAACTCCATATGAGTTATGGAACAATAGAAAACACAAAGATAGATACTTCAATGTTGTTGGTTGTAGTGTCTATATCATTAATACAAAAGATAGTTTTCATGCCAATGATCATGTACACTAGTGGTATGGGCTCCTTCTTGGAATCCAAGAGACCTAGGTTCAAAACTAGGTGGAGTCGAATTTATGGGTACTGTAGCGGTACTGTAGAAGTCACTATAATAGTATGGTTTCATGTATTGTTTCGTACTTTAGCAGGTAGAACTATTAACCTGATTTGGGCCTTTGGGAAACTGGTTTGGGCCTACGGGTCTCATGGGCCTTCAGGCCATCAAATGCTATATGGCCATAGGGCATTTGGTCCATTGAGACTATTGAGTAGCCCAATTCACACAGAGCAGGACACAGAATAGGATCAAAGTAATAAGAAGAGCATTCACTAGAAGTAGAGCTAAATGAATTTGGATAATGAGTGGGTATGGAAACCACCATCGGATCTAGGCATCGTTCATCTTTTTACGGTGAAATGCAAGATGATATGCAATTAAATGTGGGGATATAGGATATAAATGATGCATAAGCTTTTGAGGGGGTGTTCTGGTGGGTTGGGTCTACATGTCATGAATTGGGTAAATAAGGCCTCTGGGCCTTTGGGTAATGTATTTCAAGTCCTTTCGGGAATTTTTTCTAGGGCCTACATGCCATGTATGGGGTCCCCATCAACCCTTAAAAGGGTGACTGTCCATAATAAAATAAAAATATGGCCTTCGGACCATTTGGCAAAGGAAAATGTTGAACAATTTTCATCCAAGTCTGATAAAAGAGTATTTATAGGATATTTAATCTCTAGTAAAGCCTATTAAGTGTTTAATAAAATAACTAAATGTGTGGAATAATTTATCTACGTCAAATTTAATGAAATAGATCCACAAGAGCCTAAGACATCTCTAGAGAACATATAAGATAATGTATAAAATTTGGACACTAATTCAAAATACCATAACCATCCTACAAAGGAATCTGTGAAATAATCGAGCTCTATAAATTCTTTAGATTCAATTTAAATAGAACCTCAACCTATTGAAGAATCTGAAATGACTAGTGCTTATTTTTCTAGAGATGTAAGAAATCTTAAGAATCATCCATTAGATTCTATTTTAGGAGATTTAGATAATGGAACTCAAACTAGTGTTTCTCTTAGAAATCAGGTTGACCATCAAGTCTTCTTGTAACAAAATGAATGTCAAATTTTTAATGATGCTCTCAATGATGAATTTTGGGTGATGGATATGAAATAAAAACATAATCGTTTTGAAAGAAACAATGATTTGAAACTGGATGACAGACCCAAAGACATGTTCACCACTGGAACTAAGTGGGTGTTTGAAAATAAATTAGATGCAGCTGGAATCATAGTTAGAAACATGGCTAGATTGGTTGCACAAGGATATAGTCCAGAAGAAGTAATTGAGTATAAATATGCATTTTCACTATTAGATAGACATTAATCCATTATAATTCTTCTTTCTTGTGATACACATACGAATTTCAAACATTATAAAATGGATTTTAAGAGTGCATTCCTAAATTGGTATATAGTTGCAAATGTCATTCTTGAGCAAACCCTGGTTGTAAAAATCACAATTTTCCAAATCCTATTTTTAAATCATTATAGGCTTTATATGGTTTAAAACTATCTCTGTGAGCATGGTGTGATATATTAAGTAGTTATGTTATTACTAAATTATTTACAAAAGGAATAGATGATCCTACCCTTTTTATAAAAGTAATTTACAATATTTTTTTACTAGTTCAAATTTATGTTTTTGACAATATATTTCGATCCTCAAGAAATTAATTTTTATTGAATTTTATAAAATGATTCTCAATGAATAAGAAATTTGTTTAATGGGTGAATAAAAATTCTTTCTTGGGATTCAAATATTTCAAAATAATGATTGTATTATTTTAAATGAAAAAATAATATAAGATATATTCTAAAACACATTTTCTTGGATAACACTAAAAATAGTGACACTCCAATGAGTACTACTTGTATGTAGTATCTTGATGAATATGGAAAATTTAATAATCAAAACACATACAGGTGAATGATTGGAAGTGTAATCTACCTAACTTGTAGCCAATTTGAGATTAGGTCTAGTGTATATATGTGTATTGGTTTTCAAGGAAAGTCTAAGGAATCTCATTTAAATGTAGTTAAGAGAATTTTCAAATACCTCAAGAATACACCCAGTGATGGAATATTCAGTCAAAGAGGATAATCAATTGAGTTAGTTAGTTATCCTATTTCTATCTTTGGTAGTTATAAATCAGATAGAAAAGGAACCTCTGGAACATGTCAATTTTAAACAGGTCACTAGTATCATAGTGTAGTAAGAAACACAACTCTGTTGCATTTTCTACTACAGAAGCTGAATACATAGCTACTGGTAAATTTTGTGCATATTTTTGGGGGATGAAACACACATTACTAGAATATAGGCATCAATTCTGATATGTACCTATAAATTGTGACAATATAAGTGCAATTAAAAACTGCGAAAAAATCATGTTTCACACTATAGGAATGAAAATTTATGTAATACATCACTTTTTAAGATATCACTTACAAAAAGGTCATATTTCCTTCGAATTAATTGGAACATAATAATAAATCGCTGGTATATTCACCATACCATTAAATTCTGAATGAATAGATTACATCATACACTAGTTTGGAATGATAAATCATAGGAAGTAAGTGTACTATTTCACAACACGTTGTTTCCTATTTACGGTCTCACATTTATTATCTCTCAGTTACTGTTTGGAACATAATATTTCAAACAATACGGTTGCACAGTTTAGAAATTACACGGTTACAGTCTCACTGTGAAAGCTAGTTCTGGTCTCTCCGGAAGATTCTCTCATGATCTCATCGTAAAGACACATTATTTTTTTATTTACATACTATAACCAATATTGGAGTAATTAATTATTTTATTATTTATACTTCCTCACTCTTTTGATCTAGTTATTCTTGGTATCCCTACATGATAAAAATGAAAAATGTTTCACTCCTTTCTTCACTGTAGCTCTCTTCCCTAAAACTGTAACCCCACCATCAATAATTCTCTCTCTCTCTCTTGGAACCTAGTTGAATTCCAAGAATAAAATTCCCATCATAATCACCTCCTGAGAAGCATAGATCATTAAATAAGATGAAAATGGCACCGAAGTTATTTCCAGAAGGGCCATTGAATCCAAACCTTGAGAACAAAATAGTTTAAATTGAAAAGGAAATTTTCACCAAGTTTGTGCTATCATGTAGGTCATTGTTACTAAAATAATAAAATATAATGAATGTATGGGTTGGTTAACAAATAAATATAGGCCGATATACCCGAAGCTACTTGAACAGTTTTATCAATTCGTTCAATTCTCTTTTGATACAGAATATGGTTTTATTGTAAGAAGTTGGATCAATGGCCAGAGATGCACCATTTCTTCGAGGTTATGGGATGCAATCCTAAGCTTACCTAATGTGGGTATTTCTTAGGACTACAGTTGAGGTCCTCCAACTCATTGTGATATCTTTTTGTTGCAATAATCCTTGAGAAGCTTAACTGGAAATGAAACAAAGAGAAGATTTATTACTGCTGAGCTAGATGGTGAAAGAAGATTTTTTAAGTTTTTTCAGAATCTGATTAGCCACATAGATGGAGACTTTTATACATTCAAGTATCCGTATGTATTTTTGATAAATATTATTAAGAATGGAAAAATGATCAACCAATGTATGTATTTTATACACCATAAGTGTGAGTTCATAAAGAAAACCTCTAAGTCATCATCCCTATTGTACTTAAGGTTATTCTCAGCAATGCTTTATTAAAAATTGTTAGTTTGACTAGATGAAGAATTCATTAAGGATTGAGAGTTTTGTATTTCAAAATATATAGTCAAGATAATGAAAATAAGTTGTAATCCATGGAGAATATTATGGGTGGAAGATAATGATAGGATATATGAAAGGTTCAACCCTTTAGTGTACTCTTCAAGACCTAAGGACATTTAAGATCCTGGTTTGGAACCATATGAAATCATTGACTATTTTGATGATGAAGAAGAAGAAGAGGATATTGTACCAACAGGGAAAACTAACCTGTATAAGAAAGATGGTGAACATATTCTCTAATACATAAGTGGGAATGAAATATGTACCCTAAAAGTGATTATTGATTGGGATGATCCTTACCCTATAGAAGAATATATTTCTGTTGAAAGAGAAAAGGATTTCTATAAGAATGTTTAGAATAATATTTTCCATTGAGAAAGAAGATTCTCTTGAGGAACATTTGGAGAAACAAGTTGTTCTTGTGGTTATCCCATATGTTGAAGAGATTATAGAGAAATCCTTTTAATTTTCTAGAATGGGAATGGTTAGGATTTTGGGGATAGAATCATTGAATTAGATCACGGATCTAAATCTATTACTCCTGAGAAAGAGGAACATGTTGTGGGGGAACAACACTAGAATTTGGAATGTGTTGAAGTTCCAAATCTGGTTGACCCAATCTCTGTGGATAAATAGTCAAAATTTCCATGTTATTTTAATGGAAATGATTCCCATGAATCCCCAAATAAAGGTACAGATCTATCTACTATGTTTCAATTGAAATCAGTATCTACTCTTGATGTTATAGGTGTAAAGGAACCTGATCCTGTCTCATCTCCTATTCCCGAACATTCACATGAAACTTCATACTTTGTGAGTAAGGGTGATTTGAATGAATTTGGAGATAACCTATTGGGTAGGGTTGAAATGGTCATGAATACATGACCTGCTCCATTGACCAACCTGAGTGAGAGAGATGTTTCACTATTATTAGAGAAGATTATTTGGAAAATTCATCCAAAAAAACATCATGGAATTCAAGAAGCCAGAATTAAGAACAAAGGGCTTAGCAATGAGGTGAAGTCTCTCAGATGTATAGTTTTAGATATGCATATAGTGCTAAAATCAAAACCAGAACCTTTTTCTCATCATGTTGAGTATGTTGGTTATCTAATTCCATATTAAGTAGCCTTCTTTATTCAACCTAAAATTACTTTTTTAGATAACAAGGTTGCTAAATAAACATGAAAATTGATCACAAGATATGTGATATTGTTATTGGACTTATGATGTTGACTGATGAGTATAAAGGATATCTCCAAAAATTTTTGAATCAAATTAAATCTCTTACATTAGCTGTTATAACTTCTTGTTCCTCTAGAAAATAACCAAAACCCTTCGTGGAAATTGATCTCCTCAAAATAGTAGTTAAAGGGGAACATTTTTCTATGATCAGTGTATTGGAGAAAGATTCTATATCTATGGTAGTCAAGAATATTCAAAGAGTTCTTAATTTGGTGATAATTTCTTCCAAGATTTCAAATGATGCTTAAGAGGAAATTTCTAAGAAGGTGGACATATATTTCAATATGACCTTCTCTAAGCATGATATGAAAAACCATTTCACGTACCATGTAGAAAATTTGAGAATCCCTCCTGTCCCTCAATCTTTCAGAACACTCATTTAGAATCTCAATGATTTCATTCATTTTTTGGACATGTTTAGGGAGAACAAGGATGACTTTGAGAAAGAAATGCAGTATAGTGGTGTGGTTGTTACTGACTTCATCATTCTTTTGATACCCTGTATTCATGTGTAGAGCACTCCTATTATGGCTCCTATAGCTTCACCCTTGATACCTAGTTTCCCTACCTTCTCATACTCTTCCATTTGCCTCTAATTCTATGTCTGTTTCTCAAGCTCTTAGTCAGATCTGACCTATTATCCTTGACCAAAAATTTCCTCATTCATCCACTACACCTACCTTGACCCCCTCTATTTTTTATAGCTTTCCTTTACCTTTTCAATAAGTTGGTTTACATCCTTCTTCCACTTATACATCTACATACTTGTATTCTAGTGATTTTACTAACTAGGGAAAATACAAGACATCCAATGCTGAAGAATAGTGACCACTATCATCTTATAGATATGTTGATGTATTTATGTTTCCTACTATTTGTAGGGACACATTTTTATCCATCTCATTCACTGTGAACATTTATTTTCTCTTGTATTATTTACTTTTTTACTCCTTTTGATAATCCCAAAAGGGAAAGAGATAGGAACACTAAGGGGGAGACACATTCACTATGAATAGATATCTCACTCACATGATTTGTGATCATCATAAATGGAGATATTTTTGGACTCCTCATGCATTAATAGTGTTTTAATGATAAAAATTAATATACATTCTGTAAATCTTATCAATCATGTTTAATTGGTGTCAAATAATGTGTATAAATGGTTGGTTTCTTTTTGATTTAAATAAACCTATACGAGATCTCAACTGGTATGATTGATTATCATAAACTACTTTTAATTTGAAATATAATGAATTTATTTTATAAATGATGATGTCTAATACATTATATGAATATCACTATTTTGTATATATACAGATAACTGGCTCAATCATAGAAACCATGAGTCGGAAAACAGCTATGTTTTTATTGAAAATGAACAAGACACCAGGACCCATACATAGTGTCCTCGACACCCTGACTATGGCACCCTGGCGAGACACCATGATCAGACACTGTGACCCAGACAACGTGACCTAGACATCGTGACCAGACACCGAAATCGGTGTCAGATCTATTGATGTCATTGACACATGTTTCTTGCAGAGACACCATATGTTGTTTTGAAAAGGACCAGACACTGTGATTCTAACACCACATATGTGCTACCAGTTCCAAGACTTTATAAAACTACACCATCATATCTATCTCACCTCTCAATTTAAAAGAAGGACACAAAATTTCATGAAGACACTATTTATAGATATACTATGACACCTTTATTTAATCTATTATGTCATTTTTATTTTTTCTAATGGTATTATTCAAGCATATTAAAGCCACTAACATAATTAATATTTCATTTTAGAATTCTTAGTTGACAGTATGAGGTATGAGGTGCACAATACATGCTACATATCAGCTCCATCACATGCACTCAATGAATAAAAGGTGATTTGTGGCCCAAAAACAGAAGTGCACAATAATGAAGAAGCACAATAATTTTCGAGAAATGAACCGACAAATGCCACTCAATAAATATGAAGAACACATGAAGCATTCTCTATAATACCATAGATTAGATTTAGGATCATATTTGCAATACCAACTCAAAGAAAAACACGAGCTTAATATAACTACAAATCAGAGCACCTGACTTGCGATATTATATTTCTCACAAGAGGACTCACTTCCTACATCTTCTTTACTCAAGAAGTCCGGAGCTGCATAGAAAACACTCATAGGACTTCTAAACTCATCTAATCAGTTTCTCACTTTTGTGATTTTTTTTCTTTTGAGCAGTGTGTGTTTTTTCTGTATAAAAAAATACACTATATCCTTCAATAAACTGAAGGATACAAAATATCCTCCATATCATATATTTTTACACTTATTTACTCCCATAGATAATTTTTAAAGCGGTCAGTGTGTGACTGGTAAGTTAATACCCATGATGAACTGTATAAGAGGTCGTGTGACCTGGACAGTCCTGTGTAGTATTTTTTACCCTGATCCAAGGGGTGGATCATGTTTATTAATATAAACTTCTCAGTAGTAGGTGATCACCAAATGAAGTGTACTATGTCTCGGCTTCAGATTGAACCACTTGGTTTATATCCATTGTGTTGGTTAATTTATTTTTCCCAGTTTTACTGTATTATTCATAAATCCCTAAATATATTTTATAGTTAATCTTGGAATGGAGTTATATTGGTTTTCACTTATTAAAATAGATTCAAATTTAATATTAATAACTGAATGTATGATTAATGATAATTAATCTATGTTATGAGAATTTATTCAAATAGTCAGACTTTTATAACCATATTACATTGATTAACTGGGATATATTAATTTTTTATCAGGGAACCATTTATGAATACTTTTCAAACATAAATTTTTATAGATACCCAATTCACCACCTCTGGAGTTCAATACTTCGACAACATTATCCAATACTAGATCATTTTGAGAGTGGAGTCATCTAGATTCTTCATAAAGCTGATGTATAGTATTTGGTTTCTTGTTTCTTGGAAAAAAGATCATTCGCTCAAATGAGGTAGTTCTAATCCTCCACCATCCTATTCCTGTTAGGGTGTAATATCTCAGACAAATACAAAGGGACATAAATCATTCTTTCATGTGGATGAAAATTTTACCATATAGGACAGTGTCTGACTATTCTAATCAATAAGAATACACCAGGTGTTACTTTTATGGTTTCTTTGTTGAGGGAGTTTCGACTCAGGTAGTCATATTATGATGATCCCAAATGTGATTAGTAGATAGTGGATGTCTTAGGCATAGGAAATCAACATGATTCAATTTATCCTCACAGATTATAGTGTATCTTTTGAGGTGGTTGTTATCACGGTTGCAGTGTTCTTGGATTCGATTATTTTCAACTTTATTCCTTATCTTTTTTAGTGATTGTAGAGATAGACATTATTGAAAACAGAAATAGCTTGTTTCTATATGGGTTCATTCATTGTTTGATTGAGGAGATACAGACTATTTCATGTCACCTGGCCTTGTCCTTAATTTGGGAGATGTGGTAAGTTGCTTCTAGTTCCCATGGCATTAACTACAACAGTTTTATATCAATATTATTATTATGATGTATGTAGAAACAATCATATTGTGTTGTGGAGTCATGAATATTTGGAATTACTCATATTCTAAAATATACATATTTATGAAAACAAACATCAAATTAAAAGTATATATTTGGCGGAAATCATTATGGATTTCATCAATATGTAAGTACTTCTATGAATTTTTTGGAGATAAAATAGTTTTGTTCGTTAGTGAGACCCAAAAATTGGTTAGAGGAATAAAATATCATTTTCTTCTTTGATGTATGAGATTATGTTGATTTCATTGGATGTTCATCCATTGATGTTTTCTTGGGTTTTGGAAGAGTACCAATATATCCTTATAATAGATTTTTTCTAATTAGCCAAAAAATAAGAGATCAATTCTAGGATAATGATAATGTGGGGAGGTTATCATGTATTTTTTTATCTGTATTGGATGTCACCTTATTTTTTTGACAATTGTGAGTTCAAATCAATGATATATTAAATTTATGATTTGTTTGACTGAGTGTGTCACCTTGGTGTGCACTAGTTTTTTTCAATGAAATATAATATCATATTGCATCTTTGTATAGATTATCGTCACTTGATCAAGGTGATTTTGTCGAACTGGAATACTATTTTGTGGATTGATTATTTATTTTATTATCTGAATTTAAATAGTTTGTCCAAAAAGACTGACACATGGATATTATTTCATAATATGTTGGTAAAGGATGAGGACAATTTTAAATTCCCTTTATGTTGTTGTCATGTTTGTTATGAGTTTGTTTTAATTTCATTTGGAACAAGAACACACCATTCAGGTTTATGGTTCATATGAACATAGTGCTCATGAATTTTATTGATAAATTAATGGTGGTCTTTATCAATTACATCCTTTTATAATCTGTGTTTGAGGAGTAGAATTCACAAAACATCTGTGCTATTTTGGGTGTTCTTAGTCCTGATAAAATATTCATGATTTTTTTGAATTTCGAATAATATATTCCTGAATTTTTATTTTTAGGGAATGTATTGAGCCAATAGGGATTAGATGTTTATCCTTAAATGATTAATATATTTGTATCATTGGAATCCCAAAAAATAGTATAAAAATAAGGTAGTTTCCATGGTGATGTAGGATATTTTATGAGGTAAATATATGAATTATCAATGGTTATGTATCCATTTTAATTTTTTAACATAATATATCAGTATTTACATAGGACATAACAGTTTAAAGATCCATTAGTGTAGTTAAAGGAGAATATTGTTAGTTCTCTAGTTCATCGTCTTCATGATGAGTGAGTTTGTTGGAGTTTCTTTATGATGCTTCATATCATTCTATGGAATGTGTAATGATGTAGTATATATCATTCATCGCTTACATGACTTGGAAGTTACAACCTCATGAGCATACCTATGATACACATTATCATGAATTAGTGGTATTTTTATTCTAAATGAATTCATGGAGTCATTACCTCATTGACATGTTTTTTTGGGTTTTAATGATCATAAAAGCTTTAAGTCTATTATTACAACATTAAATAAGCATACAATAATTAAGGTGGTTGAAAATATTACAGGATTTTAACTTTTAGGGTTCATATATACTAATTAAGGGTAATGTTATGGATGAAGAACTAAGAAAGATGTAATGTAATAGTGTTCTGCATAGATTTGTAGATTCATGCAGTGTTTTAGATGAAATGTGAGTAATGAATCATGAAATGGTAGAGAATGTAGTATTATATTTTATTTTAGAATTGAAATTTCAAATTTCCTTACTGTAGGAAGTGGATGATTCATATTTGGGGGTTCTGAAGTGGTGGTTTAGAGTTCCTGGGTTGTTTTTCTTATTCCACTTTTGTTTGTTCTATGGATGGAAAACTCAATTTGTTATCATATGTAAGTATTTTCATCCATTTGGTTTTGTTTGAAGTGATAAATTAATAATTTAAAAAGAATAAACATAGTGATACATATTGACATAAAAATCATACTAGGATATGAGATAGAAATTTGAGTGGCATGGGATGAAGCCTTCAATTGAGAATTTTGTTTCCCTATATTTGGTCTTCCAAAAGGTGAAGTCCATGAACTGTGTTCTTGATCATTTTCTACAGCGATTAGATGTCTCATAAGTGAATTAGAGGAAATTTCTATGAAAATTTCTATCTTTTTCCCTCATTATTATGTAGTATATGATGTTATATGAATGGTTTTGAGTCATTTAATAAAATTATCTCACTTTATAGGGATAAGGGTATGTTGCTCAGTGAATGTTTTATAGAGGTAGTACCAAGAGGATGTGGTGAGGCTCTATAATTCCCCTAGGATAGTCATATATAATCAATATATTATTATAAATAATGGATGTCGAGATGTATCCATCACTCTTTGGGTTCATAATTATTCATTTTCATTACATTTAATTTTTACAATCTAAACCCACTATGTGATGTTTCAGTCTTATGTCTTAAATTTCAAAGGATCATGGATGAGGAATCTACCTTTGGTCTAATTTTCATACAATAATATTTTTCATCTAACAATTATTATAGTAACATTTGATTTATTTTATATAATACCTTTTCATTCACTGGTGTTGTAGAAAATAGATAGAGAATCTGAATTTCATAGGTTGGAGCTAGTATAGTACATGACAAAGATGGTTCATGTAATTCATATGAGGACAAAGATAGTGCACCGTAATCATAATTCCCATTGCGATCATAGGATGAGACTAATGAAATTCTTTGTTAGAGATTATTTTATCTTGAATGTAATTCCTCATTGTGGGTAGTGAATTTTTTCTATGCGAGTTATCTTTATCGATGTTTTGGTGCTCTTTAGAGGTGTTTGCTCATGATGGAGTCGTCATATACCATATAACACTTTCCCCATAGACAATATGAACTAATTATTTCATTAATGTGTTTCATATTCATCATTACCTTCAAAATGACACTCACAGCATTTACAATCACATTATTAATGTTAACGATGATGAGGTTTTCGATGAAAAATATGTGGAGATCAAGGACCTCCATAGGAAGGTGTTTCAGGAGTGTATTATTCCCATGGATTGTGTCTTGTGTTGACATATTTTCATGGAAGAGATAACCTGGGAATATAATTAAAAAACAAATTGAGTACCATGATCTATCTTATGTATATCTTATCTTTTAAAATGTTTCTTGTTTATAGTTTGGACGTTTTTGGTTAGGAAATGGTTTTTTATTATAGCTTGGTAATTATATTATTCTCATTAGATAAGAATCTACCCCATTAGAGGGGTTTATATTTAGATAATATTATTTATGGGGTTTTTATTATTTTACTAAATGATGTTTCCGATATCCTATGATTATGATATCATTTATAGGCATATCATGGGGTGGTCAATCAGATCACATTTTCCCGTTGTTTTCCGTTATGTTTTTTTATTGAAATTTTAGGGATGCCAATTTTTTGATTGGAAATCAATGTAAGGTAATGAAACGTGATATATATTCCCATTGTGGTTTTGGGGAGTTTGATTTTCCAAGAAGATGTTATACAATTTTTCAGGAGTGTTTAGAAGTGTGTGTGGGGGGGATGCCACAACAGTTTTTGGAAATTTTGTAGTGAGGATCATTTAAAATGATGTGATTCTATTTAATTTTAATTAAGGGATTCTGGAAATGAAATTGGTTGTGTTGTCTCTCTGGTCCGTTCCCCATTATAGAGACCATAATTTTCTAACATAATTATTAATTCATTTTAATGATAAAAAATATTATTGTGTTACAAAACCAGGATTGAATTGTTTAACATCTTTATAAAATTTGGACCTTGTATAACATTTAAATAATAAAACATAAACATTATTTTATTCCTTATTATCTAGATTCATATTGGCCCTATTTTATCCTTAGAATATGTAATCACAAGGGGGGTATAAATCAATGAAATGGGTGAGATAAAATCATAGTATGAGGATAGTTTTGAACATGATTAAATATAACACGGTGTGAGAATAATAATCCTGATCATAACATAATAATAGGAACATCATCATATAAAATATAGGAAATATTTAATAATTAAATGTAATGAGTAAATTATGAAAAATTAAACTAAATGACTTTGTTGTCACGTTCCACATATAGTTAAGAACAATAATAACATCAATATCCTGCATAACATATGTGCATAATCTATAAATCATAATTTTAGAATAATCATGAACAATTTTCACACCTATTTCAACTTCTACCACGAGTTATATCCCATTACCCAATACATTGAAAAGATATATGATTCTTGGTTCACATGTCACATCATAATATTTATATAATCATGATTTCTACATAAAACGTATTTAAATCATACACAAAAAAACCCTTTAAAAGAACTACATTTTATTATAAATTAATTTTGAATAATTTCACAAATAAATTTTTTTCTAAAAAGGGGATATCATTCAATTATAAGAATCATCAATATTGTGTGATGAAGAAGAAATCATAAGAGAAGTAAAAGATATATTTCTATAAAGAAGAGATCTCTTGAAAAATCACTGTATTTTTTTATTAAATGATATGAGATGCATGTATATCTACGAATAGAAAAGGGAAAGAATTTTTTTTCTATAAATATAAGAAGGAAATCCACACAAGAATTTTGTAATGAAAGTTTAATACCCCAAAGAAGAGTATTTAGGTTTGAGAAATCCACATTCATTATATCTCAATGTGTTCTTCACATTAGTATCCTAGATAGTCAAAAAAGATTAAATAATTAATAAATATATAATATGTCATAATTTTACATGATTAATTATAATTTTAATATGTTCATTTATGTTCATTATAATGATTTTAGTGTTAAATTGGATCACTTGGGGGTGTTGTTTTTCTTGGATTTCTTGATTGGTTCATTTGTATATATGTTGGATGATCATGTAAAATGGGTATAACTATCTATAATTGAAATTATATGTTGTTAATTAAATTATAGAAGAATGATAATATATTATATTTCTCCATACATAAGGATTATTTCTTATATTAAATGTTAATGGTAATTATTATTATTTATTTTGGATTTTTACAGTCTAAAAAAACTCATTTTTTTATTTAATATTATGTATAAATTGTGGTTACATAACATAAAAAATGTTATAACATAAATTTTAAAATATTTTTTTAACCATTATAATGGTTTTATGACCATACATGATGGAGGTAATGTAAATAGAAACTTTTCATCCTCGAAAGTGGTAAATAATTACTTCATGGATGATATTATCATTTGTAGAATAAAAGAGAGAGTAGGATGGGTTTGATGATGGATTATTACATTAAAATAATAAAATATTATCATTTATAGTATAATGGAGATATTATGAATCATTTATTTGGGGGTGTTATGATAGAATTAGAAAATAAAATATCATCAAAATAAATTAAACGAAAATGGAAGAGATTTCACCTCTTGAAATTATTCTCGATTGAATTGTCCTTAGGAAAAATTGGAATGGATTTTTTCTAAGGACAAAGGATCCTTAATGAGGTGTATACTATTTTCATGAGTATTGGGAAGAAATTGGAAAATCATCTTGCATTTTGAGTTTTGAGGAGATGAAATGATGATGGGTGATAATTACAGTGGTAGAAGGGGAGTGTTTTTATATTACTTTATTCATTAGTCTTTTATTCTAAGTCACTATTATAAAAATTATTGATTAACATCACAAAAAAATTTAATGGGAGATTTATTATTCAACATTACTATATTACATATGCCATACATCCTCTTTGACTCAACAATTCTTGTATTTTAAAAATACCATAAATTATTGAATGTCACTTTTAGAAAAAAAAATTACAATTTTTAATAATTACCATATTTTAACTATAACTAGTTTTAAATATTCAGATTTAAAAACTGGATTCAATTTTATGAAAATAATTTTATAATTATTAAACATTTAATTTATTACTAAAATAATCATTTATTTAAAGAATAAAAATTTTATCATTATAAATTATTTTATTATACATTGAAAATTTAATTATGGTCTCATAAAATTATCATATAATCAGAAAAAATAATAATTTATTAATATAATTTATTATAATATATATTTTTGTAATGAATTTTATTAATTATAAGATTTTAATTTAATTTTTCAAACATAGAAATATAAAAAAAACATAATTTATCATTGTTAAAACATTTATTTACTTATAATATTATTTAATTATGTCATATTATCATTTGTAAATTTCCTAAATTTCATTAATAATTTAACATGTAGGGTTACTATTTTATTTTCTGAATAACTATTCAAACTGTTCATGTTTGTACTCACAAGATAAAGACACTATTCCATTAGTATATGATCCTTAACATCTAGAAATACCTATCTAATTTAAGGTAATAAGTACAACCGTTATGATGGAAGTTCCTAGTAAGGGATTGTGGGATTTGTCAGTGAAAAGAATGAAATAACATAGAATTCAGTTGGAAAACATTTTTATTCTTTTCATATATTTTTTATATCTACAATATATGCTTTTTAATAAGTATTTGGAGTCTCTAAACCTCAATCTAGATGAATGGACCATGATTTAGTATACATAATCTTATGTAGAGCATGTTCTGTTTTTTTAGGTGGGGAGGAATGCTAAATTTAAGGCTCAATGGATAGATATAGATCAAGATGATGATATATTGTCCAAGGATTTCATGTTGAAGCTAACTTCTTATGATGATATACTAGATAGAGAATTAATGCCTGATCTGGAAGTGGCTGGTAAGTCATGGTTGTTGTGAGGTATTTTTTATACTAGTTGATTCCTTGTATTTACTATAAAAGGAATGTGAATGTTTCATGAATACCATTGTAGATAATGAAAGCATTCATCATCCAGGAATCTTGTAATTCTTTAAAAGGTCCCTCTAAATTTCTTTTACTGTGGAATTATTGGTAATTTGAAATGATTTTTTAAGGAATTCAATATCCATAAATTCTATAGATGATCTGGCCATAAGAAAGATATAGTTCATCAAATTTATATATTCTAGAGAATAATTTGAACATAAAATCAAAAATTAGAGTGTTATAATCATATTCATTAGTATATAATGGGTTCTTATCATAGGCATCCAAAACGAAGCTTCATCACATAGCAGAAAAGTCTCCAGAGGAAGATATTCCGGTTTTAGTTACTATGGGTGGTACTATCACTAAAATATGTTTTTTTCCTTATTCACGTGATACTAGTTCTTATAAGATGATTATATTAACTCATAAAGTGACTCTAGTAAATATTTTTCAGATCATTTGACTTTTGTGATGGATATTACTTAACACCTCGTAATTAATAATGAATAGGATCTCTATTATCCTTCTTTTATATTCTCTCCATAAGAGATTGATCATACCTAGAAATAATTGGTTGTGAACATGAAACCCCATGATAAAAGTTTACACATGGATTAGGTGACTGTTAATATGTCCTAGATTGAATACTATCTTCAGTGGGACTCATATAATGCACCCAATGAGGTGTGTTGTGTTTTTTAGGAAGAATGGGAACCAAGGTTTAGTAGCTCCAATCCTTATTTTTTTGATATAGGAAGTGTAATATTGTTGTTCTTTTTTATATGAATCAATAATATATTAGTTGTGATCTCCATGTAGATTTTTTTATTTTCCAAATGTTTATCCATCTAATTTCTCTAGTTTTACACTAATTATATAGTTACAATTATCCCCTGATATAGTAAATTTCAATTATCCAACATCAATTCCATATAATTCCATGGAACCATATGTGATGAATTTTTTTAAGACTTAATTAGATGAAATTATAGAGAAATGATTATTACACCTGCATGTGCCACCTAGGTAGACACTTATTCTTTTTTGGTTGAAAAATAAGGGACTACATTTTTTAGCTGATTACCAGAAACTCAATCATTTTATGATAATAAAAATTTATCTATTACAATATGTTATTGATACTTTGACTGTATTAAAGCGTAACATTTGTTCTTGAATATAGTTCATTGATCTAGCTATCACTATTTGATAACTAAATAATATTACCATCAGAAGAACTCAATCAGGTGAAAGATTGACTATTTTGATTAACGACTCATTCATGGTAGTATTTATTGTGGAAATTTTGGATTAATCCAAAATATAGTAATACCATATACATAATTTGAGGGTAGTACAAGTAATTTTGAGGGATCTTCTTCTATAGCTGAATCCTTAAAATATGATTTATCGAGTCGAGAAGTGGCATTATTTGGACACGGTTCACAATACATGGGATTTCAATCAATCATGAGAAGGAGAAGGATGTTATGTCCTGGGATAAACAATATAACAATAATGTTCTAGATATATTATTTATATTAGTGGGATAATAATATATGTTCATTAATGATTTACAAAAATAAAAACTCTCACTAGAAAGGTGCGAAGCTCTTAACAGATTTAAGGTGTCATAATTAATTTGATGAGTCAAAATGATTTTTCACGTTGACACTAGTGTTGAATCTTATATCGTTAGGTTTGGGCATGTAGACAATTGTTATGTATCTATTTCATGATTGGTCTATATGCTTGTTTAGGGGAGCATGTGGTAGCCTTTGATTCCACAGAACATATTCCAAATAATATCAATTATACAACCCATGATCTTGAACACAGAAATATTATCCATTGTCCAATGTGTGGATGAAATTATATTTTTATAGAATGATTTACAATTTATTAGGAAGAAATATATAGTTTCATCTTATCTCAAAAAATATGAACCATTTATAGTGGATCTGGGTGGAGTACCTATTGTCTATTGATGTTGACATTTTAAAAACTAATGAAAAGGGAAATTTTATAGTGATGTGTTGACCATTAAACATCAAACCCTATTTGAGAAATAATATTATGATGGGTGGGGTGTTATGTCACCCATTATATATTTTCATTTGGGAGAATGAGAGACTGATACTGAGGTTGTTTTGGAAAATTTCTAGTCAACCTCTCATATTTATTAGGTGAATCTTCATTAGAAGAAACTATATGATGTGTTCAATGGCCTTTGGGACACTCATTATGGTCATGAGATCGTCAACTAGTGTACATTATCTTGTTTTGGTATCCTATTTTCCAAGAACATTAATTTCATGACTTCTCTTAAAATATGTGCTATAATGGGAGATATCATGGTTCCTAGTGGGAAGTGTACCTTGCAAACATGTATATTTTCTATGACATTTAGTGAAAATTTTGTATTTTGGGTATGATAGGAGATATCACTGAATTTTATTCTCATTATTATAGCTGTAAATGGGTCATGGTCGATAAGTATAAATAATCTAGTTTGGTTTAACCACTTCACACCAAATATGGATGTTATATATGATATATATGGATTTCATAATTGGTTATACACTTACCCTTTGGAATAAAAATGTGACATGAGTTGTGAAAAAATGGGGTAACCAAATCATCTAAAATTTGAAAAAATTGATATACATCCAAATTTGACAACTTGGAATGTATCAATGTTAATGATATTTTATTTTAACGTGCTATTACATAAAAAATAATATCAACACAGATCCTCATTTCACATATCATTTTTCGAGAGGCCTCTATATGTTAATTGGATCCCAACTATTTTGATAATGAATTATAATTATCAAAAAGATGACTTAACATAATGAACTATATAGATTCTTTCATACCTTATATGATAAATATTTATTAATTTTAGGGGAGTGTGTGATGACAATTTATTGGACTAGTTAATATTTCATAAAACAAAATATACCTTTATTATTTTTGAACGAATCCTATTTAGGACTTATATAGTTGCTTATATAAATCTCTACTGTTTTAGTTGGATATTGGTGAAACATCTTTTATAGGATCGAAATCTATCTAAGAGATAAAAATGATTATTCAGTTGATTCATAATAGAATGGTGAAATGAAGAAATCAATTAAGAATTATATGATGTTATTCATTTATTAAATTTATAATTTTTATTTGGTGACTTGTTGATCATGAGAGTTTTACCTTTTTTGGTTATTCAACATATTGGAAAACGGGTAAAGAATTCCCTGATATTTTTGGGTACATTTGATATTGTATAGAATGTGGGATAAGTGGATTGAAATTCGGAACATTCAATATAGTTTACTTTATTTGATAATATGATTCATTAATTATTTATTAAAATGTAACTTTATGACCCATATCTTGTACTGATCTAAGAATTCATGATTTTCACCTTATTTTCTGTTAATGAGATATATAGTTATGACATTTGATTTTGAAACAATGGATCATCATGGGGATATGATAAATTTTTTTTATGTGATATGGTATCATGGGTATGATTCAAATGATACATGGGATGAAAGTACCCTTATTAAAAATTATTAGAATCATATATTTCATATAGTGTCTTATTGACATGCATTCTTGGGATACAATTTCTTAATATTGGGGGAGGTTGTGACATCATGTACCCTTCATGTAGAAATCTCATGAATTGTTTTCAATCAAACTAATATAGGTCTTCTCTCAGGTAGTTTTTGGTGATTTTTTAAATCAAATTATATGTTTTTTGATCTATATAGATTCAGCACACCATTCAGGAATACTATTTGATTTGGCCCAACAAATTGTGCACCTGGTGATGGTGCTCTGGTGGGGGTGGGGGTCATGGTTAGTGATAAACATGATTCCATTCCTTCAAAACATGCACCCTTGTATAAAGTGGGTTTCATAGTGTTCCACATTTACATAGTACATGCTTCAAAACCATGCACCACATACAGATTTCTAGACATGATGCATGGTTAGGGTGCACGGTTACTACTGGCCATGTGCCCATCTAGAAAACTGCGTTCTTGGGAATTCAAATCCATGGAAAATTTATTAAATATCCCTATAAATCTATTTAAGATGCCAAAAAACCCTACTTTTCATATATTTTTATTTTCATATATCTACTCTATAGAGGAGTCCTTCACTCTCAAATATCATCTCATGTGATTCAAAGATTGAGTGAAAGATTTCAATCTCTCTAGTAATTTAATGTAATATCAAATAGTTTCTTTATGATATCCTATTGTCTCATCCGTATATATTGATATATAATCATGTTATTGTTGATTACATTATATTTTTTGGTGGATCATAATTCGATGATCTGTACCATGATCTTCTATGAAATTAATCATGAATTTCGTATCTCATAGTAGGTATTGTCTGATTTTATTTCATGATCAAAGTTAGTGGATCCATAAGAATTTACCATACAATTAAAAACCTATTTTTTTATATTATAAATAATATTTTAAATTATTTAATATCTCCATTTAAATAAGATTTGATTCATGATTTGAAAAGATAATGTAATGGTAAAAACTACCAATTTCAATTAAATATAAATTATTATTTGGAATTGATAGTAATGATTGATTCATTTTATATTATATTGGATCAATTTTTTATTTTTTATTCTTGAGAACATTATCTCATATTTAATGATTATTTCAGAAGTCATGAATTTGATAAAACCCAATGATTTTGTTTTGAAATGAAACAGAATTTGGAAATTTGGAATTTGGAATCTGAAATAAAAATGATAAAATGATTTGAAATGACTTATTTTCCCATTATTGATTTATTATTTGTTATGCACCTGTGAGATTTTGTAGTTATCAAGGTATTAGAATATGAACTCTACGACTCTAACTACCTATAAATGAATTGATGATGACAACACTGGATAATCCAAGTTCGATATGATTTCCCATGATGGTTTACCTAATGGGATGTTGATTTATTTCCCATAATGGCTCCCTTATTGAGGTGTATATTTGATTGTTCACATGTATCATGATCATTGATGATTATTAAAATGTGGGAGGAATCTATTTCCATAATATAAAGTACCAAAATGATTACGATCTTGGTGATTTGATTTTCCTGACATGATTATGTATTCCATTGATTATAGAATGGGTTTTTAACAATAACTATATTATATAAATGTTTTATATAAAATTAGAATTTAATCCTATATGGTTATACCATCCAAATTTGGAAGTTAAGTCGTGTTTTTTTAAAGTATTTAAATTCATTACCATTAATTATTTTATTTAATTTTTTTAAAAAAGGGTTTATTGTAATGGAATTTTTTATGAAATGTTTGGTGGTATCATACATTGATCTATTGATCAAATCCTTCCATATACAGTATGTTTTTTTTTATAATTTCATATTCTCAGGCCATTAAAAAGGAATGTTCCACTTAGTGGGGGTAGGTGTACATAGTTCATGGGGTATTGTGATGGATCCGACTAGGGGAGATGAAATCTAACTATTAAATGGGGTTTTTGAGGTTCCCTTGATTTATCATTAGTGGTATCTTCTGTTCATTTACTACATGTTTATTGTTTTACCTGTTTTATTTTGGTACTTAACTTTGGAGAGTGTTTTAATATATAATTTCACCATTAATCATCAATTATTTTGTGTAAAATACATTCCCACTTGACCATGATATTGTACTAGGTTTTAGTCTCCATTTCAGGGGGAATGGGAACTCCTATTCATCCATATGAGGAAAACCTCTTGAATAATTGTATTTGGGTATCCATGATGGTTCATGATAGTAAAAACAATTCTATACACAATACCAATATTATCCCAAACCCATATCCATTGCAACCCAGCCAATAGTAGCATAGAACTCCATACTAATGGAGTTTAATTTAGTAACATAGACATACATTAATGGAGTATTCTTAATTAATCACATGCCTCCCTTGAGGGAATATGTAAAATCACATCATAATCACCTATAAGGAGTATGTTATCAACTCTATGAATTCATTATAAGGATTATCTATCTCAAAAAAAAATATTAAGACGCAAGGGTTAGATTAGTGCATAAACCAATAATTATTATCCACATAATATCACACCCACCCAGGGTATTAATATATTTAGAAACCCACCAGGTACCCTTAGAAAATATCATGGAACCGTACTGGAGATATTTTTGTTATAAAAGAATTGAAGGAACCACACTTCTGATTTTTTTTCTTAATATAGACTCAGGTCAGGACCCATCATAATGCGGAATCACCTCTCTCAATAGTGTAATACAATGAATGATCACAGAAGCCTCTTAGGGAATGATATAATATACTTTTTGTTTGATATATGACCCAGAGACCATATAAATTTCAATGGTCTTACAATGATAAAAAACTAATCTAACTATTTTCTATCCAATACATGGTTAATACTCCTAGGATATAAATGTTTCTTGGAGGAGGATCACTAATATAAAGCATATTTTTTCAATCCCAATATCTAAAATGTGTCGTATGTATCATGCTACCCCCAAATAGTGATAATTAAAAGTAAGAGAGCGTAAGGACGGGAAACTAATTCTTATTTTTTCAATTAATATTTTTAACTGCCGTTAATAGTATATGATTCAAGTTGAATTATTAAAATAGGCCTTAACCAAATGTATATATGGAATCAATCTTGTGTATATGTTATGTAGTGTACATTCACTTTTTTCCCACTTTATTATTAATATTTGATGTAAAATTTACAAATTAATTTAAATTATCAATTTTAATCTAATTATATAAATCATCTAATTAACAATTATTTGAACAAAGTTTTTTTCCCCGCATACACATTAATATAATCATTATTCAATAAACCATATGGAATGTACCATTACAACCTACCACATTAGTGTAACACATTCATTTTAATTTCAAAGCCTTGTAGTAGTTTCTAGGCATTGAATAACTAGTCCATAGTCCACTCCATGCACGAATAATAACCAGATCACCAACCTCTATGTAAATAAAAAAATTGTTTTATTTAAATCAATTTAACAAATAATTTTTCAATTGTAAGACACGTTCAATTAATTGGTCATTATTTAGAAACACTCACAACAACATCATTGTTGACCTCACCTGTTTTGAGAATCCCAATCATGCTTTAATATGTTTTGATGATTTTGATTTTTGCTTATAATTCTATATATATATATTTTCTGAATTTAAAAATAATTATTGGAATATGTTAATAAATGTTTATCTATACTTAATCATACTTTGAAATAATTCTAACTCTATCTGTATATGCTCATAACTACTGATATAGACCTACCGGTACATTATCTACTGATAGACATGGTAACTGATACACAGAGATACTAGTATGATGTTTACCGGTATGAACTTAATCACGGGTACAGAACAGAGCTACCGATATACACAAGCTACTGATATAAGTTCTACCGATATGAGATACCATTACACCAGATCTACTGTTAGATTTAGTCTACCAGTATATTAATTTCTACCTCTATAATGTTCAATATTATAAAGAGGCTCGCTGCAACTCATATCTACCGATACAAGGAGATACAGGTACAAGAACAAAGAGCTACTGATAGAAGCTCACTACTACGCAGAGAGCTGCCGATACAAAGAGCTACAACCATAGATTTAAGTTCACTAATACAATGAGACACTGACTGATACAAGTAGCTACCATTACAAAGAGTAACATATACTGATACCGAGGAGCCACTACTTACAAGCTCATTATTATAAGCATCTACTGAATAAAAACTAGTCACTGTTTCTCTAAATTCTATTTTTAGTTGTTTATTTTGTAATGGTCATATTTGAGGAATTTATTGCATATTCATTATTTAATGATAGTTGTTGTCATGTCAGGGAACCGTACCCAGAACCTATGAAAAGTAATTCATTCAATGTTTTGGAGCTAAAATCTATAAAAGGAATATCAAAAGCCGTGTATAAGATGGGAAACATGAATCACTAAAAAGAAGTGAAAAAACTGCTGGATGTGGAAATACACAAAGATACTCATTCGATACAAAAGGAACACATGAACCAATGCTTACAAGAGTGAAGAACTGAAATGAGCTCTTCCTGCACTCAAGCTGATCAAAATGAACCTGAAGAAAACGACCCTCTGTTTTTCAGACAAAAAAATCAGTGGAGGACTCAGAAGCATTCCTAATTGATCAAAGGAGTCCAGAGCTGTACTTCCAATCACTAGAGCATTCTATACTCATTTATACACTCACAGTTATTATTTTATTTACATTTTGAGCAGTGTGTGCACTATGTATATTCTATACACACATTGTCTCATGTGCTAAATTGGAGGATTTCTAAATCCTCACACAAACCTTCCATAACTATTTTGTATCCCACTAGGGATAGTGGTAGAGGTTAAGTAGGACCTGGACACCCTGTGTGATGTTGCTTTTGATTCCCACGAATAACTGTGGTAGAGGTATTTGTACCTGGATAGTCTGTGTACTGTTGTATTACCCCGATCCAGGGTGTGGATCAAATATATATATATTGATTGAGAGGACTAAGTCTCTGCTTGATACTGAACCTCTTGGTTAAAACTATTGTACTTATTTGTTTTGGTTTTAAATATATTTTATATTCCACTGCTAATTATATTGAAATATAAAATTGTTTTAAAGATACATTGATAGTTAATCTACCAACTGTTTGAAACTATTGTAAATTAGTAGGTTAGGTTCAAAATATAAATTGATCTTCTGGTTAATTAACTGAGACCTAATCAATCTTTGGGAACCTAACTGATCCTCTATAGTTTTGCAAATTCAATATAGTTCAACATAGTTTATAAATATGTAGATATTAATAGAAATATTTTTAACAAATTTTTTTATTGGAACTCAATTCACCCCCCTTTTTAGTATCCACTCCAACCAACATTTTGTATCAGAGGGATTGTTTGTTATTAAAGTATTTCCAAACACTCTGTTTTTAAACTGTGATTTTAGTTGTATCATAAAGATCATAAATTTTTGTTAGTTCTAAATTTTATCTCTTTAAAAATATTTTCTAAAATCGGATTATGGATAATATATTTGAAGGTGCTGCTACTAACATGACACCTTTCTTTAATGGTAGAAATTATTACCAATGGAAACTTGAAATGAAAATTCATTTAGAAAGTATGGGATTTGACATCTAGGATGCTATTTAGACTCAATATAAGACTCATAAAACTGAAAGAACGATATGGTATGAACCTACTAAAACCTCCTACAACAATAATTGTAAAGCAGTGAGTGCCCTATATTGTGCTTTAGGTGATGAGGAATTTAATAAAATATCTGCTTGCAAAACTGCTAATGAAATCTGGGACACTTGTGCTATTTCACATGATGGAACAACCACTATTAATGAAATGAGACTAAACACCTATACTATTAAGTTTGACTACATGAAAATGAAGTTTGATGAACCTATTTCTGACATTTATCTTAGGTTCAATGAGATTGTCAGCACTATGAGCTCACATGGAAAAGTTGTTCCTACAAAGGAGCAGATTATTTGAATACAATGATGTCTTCCAGAATGATGGAGTGGAACATTTGTTTCAATAATAGAATTGTGTGATATAATTTAATTTACTGTTAAATAATTAATTGGTATATTTATGATGTATAATGTAGCACTAAAACTAAACAAGAAAGAAGATGATGGACCAAAGAAGAAGTCGGTAGCATTTAAATCTACTACCTCAAAGAGAATGGACAATGAGAAAGTTCACATACCTAATGAAATCTCAACATGTGAAGGTTCGGATTATGGTAGTGATGAAGAGATAGATCAGATAGCCAAACTTTTCAAGAAGTTCTACAGGGAGAATAAATTCTTCATGAAACCAAACCATAAAGGAAAATATGACAACAAAGGTCATTTAAAGAAGGATTGGAAGAAAGAAGATAAAAATGATGAGATAGTATGTTATGAATGCCAAAGGAAAGGACACATTAAGGAAAACTTCCCGAAGTTAAAGTTCATGAAGAAATATGACTACAAGGATAGAAAATATAATAAATCCAAGAAGGCGACCTGTAGTGATTCAAAATACATGAAAAGTGAGTCTGAAGTTTCTGATTCTAAAAAGAATCGTGCCAACATGTGTTTCATGACTAATACTTCTGAGGTACCTGTTTCCCCTATAATGAATGATTATTATTCTGGGAATGAAAGTAGTGATGATAATATGTCTAAATATGAATTATGTGATTATTGTAATATGCACGAAGAAACCTGTAATGAATAAAGGACATGTATAAGACTTTGATGAAACATCATGTTTTTACCAGCTCTGTTAAATATGCACTTCATATGGAAATGGTAAATAATGCTCAATTACATAAGGAAAACATTGAACTGAAATTGTCCAATGAGAAACTTATGAAACTGTTAGAAAAATTCATGAATGGAAAGAACACTCTTACTGAAATGCTAGGAAAACAAGTGGCACCAAAATATACCACTGGAATAGGCTATCAGCCTGGATAGAGACAGATTACAAAAAATAGATTTCTTCCTAAATCTGGAATGAATGATGTTAGTTCTAGTTCTGGAAATTCATATGCTTCAACTTGTTATTTACATGTCTATAGATCAAATGAAGATTATATTTAAAAATCATTTAAATATATTGATTATATAAAACCCGTTAGACAAATTTGGGTACCAAAATTTTTGTTTGCTAACCTGTCGGGACGCAAGAAAATCTGGGTACCCAAATCATTTTCTGTTTAAACATGTTTTGTAGGAAACTTGCTTGAAAACGTCCCTTAAGAAGGTATAGTAACTATAAAGTGGATGTTCAAGGAATATTACTAGATTTTACTCGTTCTTCAAGAGTTTAACCAAGGATTATGGAGTCCATGTCATCTTTGGTGATAATTCAAAAGGAAAAATCATCGTCTTAGGCCAGATTGGTAACACTGCTTTAGTTTTAATTTCCAACATTTTATTTGTTGATGGACTTATGTATAACCTGTTAAGTATTTTGAAGTTGTGTGATGATGGTTTAAATGTTAAATTTGAAAATGATTCTTGAAGTGATTTTAATTATAGAAATATTTTTGTATTTTCTCCTTTGAGAAATGAAAACGTTTATGCAGTTGATTTGAATTACTTTGCTAAATAGAACAATTCATGCCTAAATGCTTTTCATAAATATTCTTGGCTATGGAAATGAATATTAGGACATTGCAACATTAATTCACTTAGAAAACTGACTAGGAAAAACTTAGTTAGAGATCTACCTAAACTTTAATTCCTATCTGATAATGTTTGTAATCTCTGACAAAAGGGAAATCAACATAAAATTTCTTTTAAATCAAAGAAATAAGTTTCAACTTCTCATTCTCTTGATTTGGTTCAGATAGAATTTTTTGGACCCTCTAGTGTTTCTAGATTAATTCGGAATCACTATGTCTATGTTCTGGTAGATGTCTATTCTAGGTACACTTGGATATACTTCTTATCTCACAAAAGAGAAGCTTGTTCTTACTTTATTAAAAATTCCATGTATTTGGAAAACCTTAGTGGACTAAAGATCAAGACATTGAGAAGTGATCATGATCGTGAGTTTAAAAATCATGAGTTTCAATCATATTGCTCACACAATGGCTATAGTAAACAATTTCTCAACCCATAGAACACCTCAACAGAATGGTGTAGTTGAAAGAAGAAATATAACCCTTCAAGAAATTGCATGAACTATTCTTAATGATTATGACCTACTAATTTACATTTGGACTGATGTTGTAAATAGAGTTTTTTATATTATTAAAAGATCCCGGATTCGAACTGTTCTCGAAAATACCTATTTTGAGTTGTGGAGCCATAATAAACATAAGGTTAATTACTTTAATGTTTTTTTTGCAAAGTATTTATTCTCAATACAAAAGATAATCTTGACATGTTTGCATCCAAGTGTGATGATGGAATTTTCCTAGGTTATTCAATTACTAGAAATGTTTATAGAGTTTTTTATAAAATAACCAAATGTGTGGAGAATTTGTTCACATAAAGTTTGATGAAACTTATCCACATGACCCCAAATCATCCATTGAAAATATTGAAAATGATTTGTCTATTTTGAACCTTAATGATAAAATCAATGAACCTGTTGTAAAGACATCTAGTTCTGGAAACATTCGAGAACCTATCTCTGTAGAGCCTGAATCTAGAGATGAAACTGAAATTTCTAGTCCTACCTTTACTAGATCAACTAGGATTATAATTAATAATCATTTAGATTATGTTGTTGGTAATCTTGATAGAGGGACAGAGACTAGAGATTATCTAAGAAACTAGGTTGAACAACAATCCTTTATTTCATAGCTAGAACCTAAAAATATCAATGACGCAATCAGTGATGAATTTTGGGTAATTGCAATGCAAGAAGAATTAATTCAATTTGAACGAAATAATGTCTGGGAATTAGTTGACAGACAAAAGGACACATTTACCATAGGCACTAAATTGGTTTTTTGAAACAAAGATCATGAGTCTGGAAATATAGTTAGAAACAAAGAAAGGCTAGTTGCACAAGGGTACAATCAAGAGGATGGAATAGACTAGGAGGAAACTTTTTCCACTGTAGCTAGATTAGAAGCTATTAGGATTATACTTTCCTATGCTCCTCATTTGAATTTCAATTTACAGAAAATGGATGTTAAATGTTCTTTTCTAAATGGTTACTTATTGATAATGTTTTTTGGAACAACCACTTATATTTACTAATCATCATTTTCCAAATCATGTTTTTAAGCTAGATAATGATTTATATGGTATGAACCAATCTCCACGAGCTTGGTATGATAGGCATGGTAATTTTCGTATTTCAAAAAGTTTTTCTAAAAGGATTACTGATCCAACTCACTCTATCAAATGAATTTCTAAAGATGTTTTGATATTGCAAATCTATGTTGATGATATTATTTTTGGATCTTCAAAACACTCTTTATGTACTGATTTTTCAATGAGTATTCAAAATGAATTTGAAATGATCTTAATGGGAGAACTCAAATACATTCTTGGATTTCAAGTTTTTCAAAATGAAAATGGTATTATTTTGAATCAATGTAAATATAAAAAGGTTCTTTTAAAACGTTTTGGTATGGATATTATTTTGGAAAGTGATACACCTATGAGTATTGTCGGAAAATTTGATGCAGAGGATACTGGGAAACCAGTGGATAAAATAAATTACAGAGGTTTGATTGGAATCTTACTTTACCTTACTACTAGTGGACTAGATATAATGTTTAGTGTGTCTATGTGTGCAATATTTCAAGCTAATCCTAAATATTCACATTTTCATGCTGTTAAAAGAATTTTCCAATATCATAAACATACTACAAAATTTTGTTTTTTTATCCAAAAGGACAATATTTTGATTTAATAAGTTATTCAGATGCTGACTTTGCTGGTTGTAAGTTAGATAGAAAAAGAACATTTGGAACATGAAATTAATTGGGAAAGCCTTTAGTATCATGGTTTAGTAAGAAACAAAATTCAATTGGTTTGTCTACTACTGAAGCAAAGTATGTAGTTGCTGCGCACAAATTCTATTGATGAAACACACTTTACTGGACTATGGATTTCAATTTAGACATGTAGCAATTAACTGTGATAAAACTAGTGCAATTAATATCTCTATGAATCCCGTGTCTCACTCTTGGACCAAACACATTGATGCAATGCACCATTTTTGAGAGATCATTACCAAAATGGTGATATTACTCTTGAATTTATATGTACTGAACATCAATTAGCTGACATTTTTTCCCAAGACTTTAATTTCTGATAGGTTAAAGTACATTAGACATGAACTAGGAATGATAGTCTCACCATTATGAAACCTCACTGATATACCTCACCGGTATGATACCTCAATGGTTTGGACCTCGCTGTTATACCTCACTGGTATGGACCTCGTTGTTATACCTCATTGGTATGGACCTCACTATTATACCTCACTGGTGTGGACCTCACTGATATACCTCAGTATTAGTGGACCTCACTATTATACCTCACCGTTATGGACCTCACTGATATACCTCACTGTTAGTGGACCTCACCGTTAGGAATTATCACAGGTATACCCTACTGTTAGTATGAACTGTTTTAATCTTCTGTCTTTAGCCGTCGGAATCTGTATCGTTTATACTTTATTTATTATATTTTAATTATTTATTTTATGATTCCTAAATGATAAAAATATGTCTTAGTTACTTCTCAATCCACTGAACATTTGTCTCTCAATCCCAACTCCTTCAATCCCCAAATCTCGCACGAAACCTAACATCATCAATCCAGAGATGGAAGAAACCAAACTTCTAACTATTAGAGATGACTTTGATGGGATGAAGGTGAATAAGCAGAAGACATGGCCTGATGAAAGTAGCAGTTTTAGTAGAACAAGGTCGGGGAGGTGTCTAGTGAACCTGCTTTTACAAAATAGAGATATTGTAATCAAGAAAGAGCTATGCACGGAAAGGCTGATGTCTAGTAAATCGTTAGTTCTTGAGGTGCTGGAGTTTCAGAAATGGGAAGAATGCTTCTCCAATAACAATGTCCCCTACTATCTGAATCTAGTAAAATAGTTCTATGAGTTTGTGAGTTTTGATAAATCCAATGAGGAAATTATAATGATTTCATGGTTAAATTCCAAGGAAACATCCTTTTCATATGTTGAGTGGGTTGAGTACGTGAGAGTACAACATGAAGAAGTTATTGGATCTTCATCGAAAACATTACCACTTACAAGTGACAATTTGATTATGAGACTGTCTTAGAGAAGGTCACTAGTAGTGGAAAGCAGAGAAAGGTGGTGGATGCTAAAATGGATGGAGAAAATAGATTGATGTTCATATTTGTGAAACATGTGCTCAGTCCAAGAGATAGGGACATTGAAAATTTGAGATATCAAGATATCTATATGTTACATCTCTTGACACATTGTCTAAAGGTGAATCTATGTAGGCTGCTAATGATTAAAATGGAGGATATGACCAGACCCAAATCAAAAACCAATGATTTATTCTTTTCCAAGTTGATTTCGGTTATGAATAAAGTAAAGGGTGTAGCTGAGTCTTAGGATGAATCATTGGTGGTAATAACAAACTTTTGTATCACAAGAAAAATGTGTAAGTACATGAAGATAAGACCGATCCCATCGAAAGGGGAGTGGGTTACTGATGATAAAAAGATATATGATAAGTTTAATCAAGTCGATCATCCTTCTAGGCCTATATATGTAAGGGATCCAGGTCTAGGACCTGATGAGGAGGAGGCACAATATAGTGATGATTCATAAGAGGATGATTCCTCTGCAGTAGAAGTAGGAGATCCAGACTTTCCTCCTAGACCAACCAATAAAATTGTATAAAAAGAAAAGGAAAATTCTTTTTTGAACCAACCTAGTACAAAAATGGTCTTGGGTTTAAGGAATGAAGAGGGACCTGTGGATGAGGAAGACCAGCAAAGATTAGATCACGAAGAGGCTGCTCGAGAGAATGATAAAGAAGAAAGAGAACCTGAAACTAAAGCATCTACTGTTGCCACCATGAGTTTGAGTCTTCTGATTGGAAGTTCTATTATGCCTTTAAAGGAAGTTCTTATTGAATCTAATAGACCTGCTCCTATGCCTAATGGGCCTCCTATTGTTGAAGATGTAGAGATGGTTGTGCAAGATTCTTCTGAGGGAGACTGAGCAGCGGAGGTTGCTATTGCTATACAGAAGAATGCACCAGTTGATGGGGAGCATGCAACCAGATTTGGCAGGGTTTCAGTTACTGTTGAGATTAATGACTGGGCAGAGGACCCAGGTTTTGTAGTTTATGGATTAGATTTTCTTGATTATGATAATGAGACATCCCTCAGTAGACCTAAAATCAATTATGATATTAATTCTGAGATATTACCTGAGAATGTATTAAGAAAATCTTATCTGGATCAGTTGAAGTCTAATCTTAAGACACCTTTTGTGGAAGTGGTAAGAAAAATGGAAGCAACCTTAGTGTCATCCATTCAATCGGTTATGAATGAATCAATGGCAGGTATTATTTCTGGAAGATCAACTGTTGTTATGAAGTCTAATATAGTCACTAGGGATGACATAGAATCTTTGAATGTTGAGATGAACGAATTTTTGAGTGATTCTGTTGCCGAGTTAAAGAGTTTCTATGTTGAAGAGATGAGAAATATGGAAAAATCTATCGAACACTCTCTTGGTTTTAATGTGTAATCCTTTATGGTAGAAATAGTGGATGAAATCTAAGCTTTCCAGAATCAGGCTTCTAGCTTGGCATAGGATGTTGTAGTTCTAAAGAGATCATTTTTCTCTCTAGAATCATATATGAGTACAAAATCTCAAGAAGACAAGGATTTTTTTAATGTGAAGAGTGTAGTTAGCCAAATGGTCTCAGTTTTTGAGGAGTTTAACCATTCCATAACAAAGCATGTTATCACCCAAGATTCTGCAGTGAAAAATCTTATTAATGGGCTAACTAAGAGTATCATGGAAACTCTGACTTTTTCTATTGGTTCACTTTCATCGACACCTTCAATAGAATTGAATCATATTTGAGCATTGATGAAGGAGGAGATTGGTTATGCTTCAAATAGTAGCTCTGTAGACTCATCTTCCATGACCCAAGTGGTGTCTACCACTAGAGATATAATGAATATTTCCCAAGATTATATGATAGAAGCTTCTTCTTCTCATAATGAAGTGAAAGACAAGGTAGATTACTATTTCTAAAGGCTATACAGCAGGCATCAGCTCAAAAATAATTTCATGCTTATGTTATAAAACATGAATCAAACACCAGTCAATCTAGCCTTCAGGGAATAAGTAAGAAATCATAGGGAGTTGACTCCAGCTTTGGATATGTTTTTTTGAAAATAATGGATGAATTTTTGTCTGATATGGAGATGGGAGGATAAATCATTATCGATTTCATAAATCTCTTGTTACCTTTCTTGCATGTTGATGCTCGGCTAGTGATTTTACCTCCAGATTTACCTGCATCTTTCACTTATACTTCTCTTGATCAGATAACTCTAGCAAAATACATCTGTAGCCTTACTCCTATGATCACTCAAAGAGATACATAGTATATTCTAGGAACATTTTCAGTGACTCTACCTCCTTTGATCATTTTAGGTATTCATACTCCTACACTTGTATCCACAAAGCCTGAATCCTCTTCTGATCCCAAGGGAAAATCACATATTGAGGAAGTGGATTGATTGATATCTATAACCTTTGATAGGAATCCTTTGTATTTCATTTTTATTTCATTTTTATTAATTTTTTATTTCACTTGTACTTTTTTCCACCTGAAATATATCTATGGTCTTGTTTTCTTTTTCACATATCCTATGATACATTATTTTCACCCTTCCTTTCATGATAATCACAAATTGGGAGATGTATATAAAAGGTAAGCAATAAAATGGTAGAAAAATGAATCACAAAGTGAGAAATGTGAACTTCATATAAACTTCATGCTATAACTCTACCTCTAATGTAGAAGGGTACATCTATTGTACACAAAAGGAGCAATATAATCATAACATTTTCCATTTCAATTTTACCTTTGATACATTAATTTTGTATTTTCCTCTGATACCATTCTATTTTATTTTACTTCTGATACTTTTGGTTTGTATATATTATACATTTTTTTTTATATTTAACTCTGATACAATTAAATTTTAATGCTATATTCTCTGATATATTATTGATTTTTTTGGTTTATAATACCATGAGTTGTGATTATAAAAAACAGGGAGATTGTTGACCTCACCTATTTTGATAATCCCAATCATGATTTAATATGTTTTGATGATCATGATGTGTGCCTATAATTATATTTATATATATATGCTGAATATCAAAATAATTATTGGAATATGACAATCAATGTTTATCTATGTTTAATAATAATTTGACATAATTCTAACTCAATCTGGATATGCTCATAACTACTGATACCGACATACCCGTACTTAGTAAATAAATACACATGGTCATAGATATATAGAGATACCGATATGCACTTAATCAAGGGTATATAATGGAGCTACCGTTATGCACAAGCTACCAATACAAAGTCTACCGATATGAGCTACTGTTACAACAGATCGACAATTAGAGTAAGTCTATCGGTATAATCAAGTATACCACTCTGAAGGTCACCGACATAAAGAATCTCACCACTAATAACGTCTACTGATACAAGGAGCTACTGGTACAAGAACAAAGAACTACCTATAGAATCTCACTGCTATACAGAGAGCTATCGATACAAAGAGCTACAACTACCGATTGAAGTTCACTGATACAATGAGACACTGACTGATACAAGGAGATATCGATACAAGGAGTAACATCTACTGATACAGAGGATCTACCACTACAAGCTCACTATAATATGGAGCTACTGATTGAAAATTATTCATTATTTTCCTAAATTCTATTTCTATATTTTTATTTAGAAACGGTCTTATTTGATGAATTTAATGCATCTGCCTTTATTTAATGATAGTTTTTGGCATGTCAGGGAACCATCCCTCATACCTATGAAAAGGTAATCATTCCCATTGTTAGAGATAAGAGATATAAAAGGAAAGGAAAAAGTTAGGCATAATCTAGGAAATAATAAGTGCTGAAAAGAAGTGAAAAAGCTGCTAGGTGTAGAAATACACAAATATAATCATTAGATACAAAAGGAACACATCCATCAATGCATATAAGAGTGAAGATCTACAACGATCTCTTCTTGTACTAATGATGATCAAAATGATCTTGAAAAAAATGTCACTATGTTTTTCTGAAAAAAATACCAGAGGAGGACTCAGAAGCATTCATGATTATTCAATGGAGTCCAGGGCATCACTTCAAATCACTAGAGAATTATAAAATCATATCTACTCTCTTAGTGATTCTTTTTTTTTACATTTTGAGAAATGTGTGTACTCTGTATATTCTATACAAACACTGTCTCCTATGCTAAACAGAAAGATTTCTAAATCCTCACACAAACTATCCATAACTCTCTTATATCCCACTATGGATAGTGGTAGAGGTTTAGTTGAATCTGGACAACCTGTGTGTTGTGGTTTTTGTTTCCAACAAATAATTGTGGTAGAGGTCCTAGTACCTAGACAGTCTGTGTACTGTTGTCTTACCCCGATCTAGGGTGTGGATCTAATTTATATAAATTGTTTGAAATGACTATTTATCTACTTGAGACTGAACCTCTTTGTTAAAATTGTTGTGCTTATTGATTTTGGTTTTAACTATATCATATATTCTACTACTAATTACTTTGAAATATAAAATTGATTTAATGTTACTTTGATAGGTAATCTTGCAAGTGTTTGAAACTATTGTAAATTAGTAGGTTAGTTTTAAAAGCGTATTTCATCTTCTGATTAAATTCACTAAGACCTAATCAATATTTTGAGAACCTAACTGAACCTATAAGGCTATGCTAATTCACTACAATTTAACATAGTTTTTAAATTGGGGGGTTTTAATAGAAATATTTTTAACCAAAATTTTTATTGGAACTCTATTCACCCCTCTTGAGTATCCAATCTGACCATCAATCATGCTGAACCAAAATCGGGTTCAAATATGCATATTAGGTCCATTATGGACCCACCCCCCAACATGAACTCTAAATAAATCCCTAATATATGATGAATAATATATAATTCAATTACTTAAATTATAATGAAAACAATAACATTATTAGAGGTGGTATATACTTACATAAGATCATTATGAAATGGTATAAAAATACATCTTGATATATCCCCAATTTAATCTAAATTAATTCCCCATCATTTCAAAATTATTCAACTAAGCTATAGTGGAATAACACATGAGAACTAACATAGAGGAAAAAATCATTATATAGGAAGAGGGAGTAAAATATTGAAGATATCTAAAGGGTCGAAGTCACCTAAAATATCTAATGAATACCAAATCAAATTCTCCTAAAAGATTTTGAAGCTTGGTGGAAGATGGATCTTGAATCCTAGGTTTGTGTGAGCAATGAAAATTAAAGGATGTGCTTCCCCATTTAGAAACCCCATGAAGGGGAGGTGATAACTAAAATTCTCCTATTAAAAAAATCAAGATAGATAATTCATGTACTTCCTCATACCACTACCAAAAACCACTGATTTTCTTGTGGATCCCTATATATTGTTGTTTTTTTATTATAATAAGATAGATTATGGCATCAAGTGAATTGCTAATGGCTTCCAAACCAATATAATCTAGCACTATCAATCTCCAATGACTTCATGGAACCCAAATATCATCATTTCATATCTTTGAGAATGTACTTATGTTTTTCTATAATTTATTATCTCAATAATTATCCAATTCAAAATTCATCATCAAAACAAGATAAATATCTAAGATTTTAACAAAATATAACTCTCAAATAGACTTTGGGTCTTATTAACTACTGGACATAAATCATTATATCCTTGAGAAGTGATGGGGATCGTCCAACCATACCCCAAACCGATATTGGTCAACAATTCCATGATAAATGGCACTATTAAATACATTATCACCAAACACACATTCCAAACACATTTAAAAATAAATTGGTGATCAAAATTTTTTTTTTACAAAATATCTATGGAAAAATTAAGATAGTTCCTTATAAATCACCTACACCATGCTGCACTTTTTACATCATCAGTGAAATAATCATCGACCTTATAGTTCTCCAACCCTTGGTTGTTATACATCAATGGCATTTATGAGTCTTATAATCTCTCACCTTTCGTATTTATTATTAAATAAATTCAATTATATTGTGTATTGGAAAACTAAGAATGATTATATTAATTTAAATATTCTACATGAAATGAAACTATAATGAATGAAT
The DNA here is from genome assembly GCA_963277665.1 of Viscum album. Taxonomy (NCBI): domain Eukaryota; kingdom Viridiplantae; phylum Streptophyta; class Magnoliopsida; order Santalales; family Viscaceae; genus Viscum; species Viscum album. The sequence goes on from OY728156.1 coordinate 1,503,193,705, forward strand.
AATTATTTCATAAACTACAGGTATAAATTAAACAATGAATATCTTGGTTTCCATTAATCTTATCCATGATTTCATTTGTAATTAAATAAATTTTATTTATTAAAATATTTTTAGTGGTTTGTAATGATAATGTGGTAATCCAAATAATATCCCTCTGGAGTGTAGATCCATTTATGGTGTAAGGGAACATTAACCATTGATGAGAATGATAGATGAGATATACTCAGAAAAACAATTCAGGGTAGTTACCCCTTGTTGAATCCTTTCAAGAACCATGTCCACTTGTAATATCTAAATATGGATTTATAGCTATGAAAATTAAATAATTAAAACATTAATAAAACATTTTGTTGTTATATTAAACTTATCCATATGATTTTTTTCTATTGTATCCCAAAAAAATACCCATAACATAACTAGGATAATATCTAAAATGACTAAACCATACACTATTTCCAACTATAGTGACAAAAGTTAAATTTATATTAAATTACACATTAATTTAATTATCTATATAATAAATAATACATTATTAGCATAATCACATACCTAACGGTTTGGGGTATTATGAATAAGTTACAAAAGAAATCTATTTTTAACAATAGCATATATTATCATAGAATTTCTCACATATATAATAATTACTAGACAAATAAAATGAGGTAATCATAATCATAACCTTGGGAATTGAATCATAATAAGATTCAACTCAAATTATCAGTAACTGAAATGGAATATCATACCTTATTAGATACTAAACAAGAGTAGAATATTTGGAAAACAAAAATACTGAAATAAGAGATCATAATTCTATATATGATATTCATAAAACATTAATGATCAACATTAGAGAATAATTTAATCATTAATGTAAAATAAATTATATAAAATGAGACCTGTGAACATGACATAAGGTATAGTATATTTAAAAATCCATAATCATGAAAAAAATGAATTTTAGAGAAGTTAACTACATCCTTGAAACATTTTATAATGGGATAGTTTATAAAAAAAATTGTGCACATCTATAAGAATTAAATTAGATTTTCAAGAATACTATTACAACCACACCTATGTGAACAATCTCATAATACCCACACATGAAAATGTGAGAAAACCCATCATCAGTATACCCATGTGAACAAACAAATTATGTTCATGTCTGACTATCTCATGACATTTAATATTATACTAGTTATTTTGACGGGGATTCCGGACCCTACCCATCATCCAAACATATGAATTCTATATAAAAACAATCATCATCGTAACCTAAATAACCCAAGGAAAAAAGAATGAGTTTATTAAAAATAGTACACAACATGAACATAATAAATCTTAGGATATAAAAATATAATTATACAAAATGGTTCATAATTTATTATAAAATAAAACATCTGTTCATGATAAAAATATAATTTGTGCATAATGAGAACCAATGATGAAAATATTAATTAAAAACATTTTATATTCGTCATGGGAAATGTCATAGTTATGAGTGATTATCAAAATTAAAATTTTAGATAAATTAAATGAGTACACAATAAGAAATATAATTTGGCTAAAAAAATATTTTCCCTCTTTGATAACAAAACAAACACCATTAAAAGTTTAATGTTTAGTAAATATGATTTTCCATAATAAATACCATAACTCCAAGAAAATATTTTCAGTTACCCTATCCCTAACTAGTATCCTTGATATCCATTGAAGAATTTATCATCTTGTATCCTAAATATAAACATCACAATTACTTATATTAGAACACTATTCTTATATATTACAATTTACACTCTTAATTTATTATAATTCTAGTCTTGTATTATATTGTTGTAATCCCTTTTCAAAATTGAGTGTTAATAATCTTAATTATTTTAAGTTATTTCTATAAAAGTAGTGTATATTTTTTCTCCCAATAATAATCAATTCAAATCCATTAATTATACTATAATTTATATTTTCGATATTTACATAGTGTTTTAATAGCATACCATTTGGGTTTTAGTTTTATTTCAAGAAAATGAAAATGGTAATGAACAATTTTTTTTTATTAATGTTGAGAAATTACATGATAACAATTTTAACTCTTTAGTATATCCAAAAATAATCCTATTAAAAATATAAAATATATATTCTATAATCTCCCCATATAAACTAAATCCATCTCTAATTGGAATTAAATGAAAAAGGAAAATACATTTATTCATGGAGCTAGTAGTCGACGCGATAAAGGATTAGTTTTTCCATTATTCAATGAATGAGATGGGTGAAGGTGGATAGTATGTGGTAATTTAAAAATAATAAATAAATTAAATAAATCATATTTATAATTCAATAATATAACTTACGCTATTCACGAATGGTAGTGTTGAAAAATCAATAGTGTCACTTCGTGGAGGTGTTAATTTATTTACACACAGTAACGATGATCCATGTCTTCATTAGTTGATGGAAGATAATAAATACAAATATATGATACATAGATTGATACCTCGAATATACTATTAATGAAGGCCTTATATTTGGGTAATTAAACTAATTTTTGGTTACTAGGTGAAACATGGAATTTAATGTTAACATATATATTGAAATTTGGGTAGGGGTTCAATGCAATTTAGTAAAATTATTTGATTATTGATAGAGTGGAAGTCATACACCATTTATAGGTGAATAATATTAAATTTTCCAACAAAATGAATGATAATTAATGGGGTAATAATATATTGAATAAAAATATGGTGAATTATGGTAGGGAAGGTAGTAAATACATATATGTAATACTATATGATCTAACAATTGTTTTATATAATTTCCTAAGGTCCTGTTATTTTTTTAAAATTCAAGTGACATTACATTAGTCATTTAAGCACTTAATACACATAGTTAAATAATAATCATTTAAACTATTAATTTTTAATAATATAAGTACTCCCTCATTACTAATTTTAGTTGGGATGAATTAATTTTTGGGTTCTATAAATCCAAATCCAAATTTTAAATTTTATGAAATTTTCTATGATATCAAATCGTATAATATGATGAAATATGTTTCTCTATTAAAATTATAATTTTAATCATTAATTGTTAACAATAATTTATAACATTCATTTCCCATTAAATGGGTGTTAATTAATTTTTATATATGATTAATTATCATATTATATTTATTATTTAAAAATTAATCATTTAATATGAAAAATTCTCTATATATAGAGATGTATTTTCATTTGAAAAGTATCATTTTACAAGGGGAACTAATATTTACCAAAGTTATGTTAATCATTATTCCAAAATATAGAGTGAAATTTGTTAGATAAATTGAATATAATGTTTTTAAATTTAAAAACATCTTCAATACATTATATTGAAAAATAACTAATTTTAAAATACTAATGCCTTTGAAAATCTTTTTTGGAAAATATGAAACTTTTTCAAAAATATAAAATATATGATTGCAATATAAACATGATAATTTTATGAATATATTGTTTCATAAATAAAAAATAATTTTTTTTTGCAAAATGATTCAAAATTTATTGGTTGTGGTTATATATTATGAGCCATGGTATATCCAAAAACAATTATTTTCATTAATCACATTAACATAATATATTTTAATAAAATCATAAAAATTTGACATCAGAAAATATAACATTGATAAATAAAAAAATGATAATAATTTTTTCAAAATAAAATTACAATTGTGATGAAATTTATCTGGGTATAAGATCATATAAAATAATTTAAAGAGACATATATTTTTAGAATATAATGACTATTTTTTACACCCATTTTTATATTTTATTAAAGTTGTTGAATTTTGTGATACCTACCCAAATAAAAACTATAACATAAAGTAAATATTTTTAATATGTTATATTTCCATGTCAATTTAGTTTAATTTTTCTTATAATAAAATGTACCCAGATAATAATTAATAAAGGGAATGTAATAAAAAATCTCCTTTCATATCATTTGACAACACATGAAATATTTTGGCCATGAAATTTTATTTCATGGAGGAAAACATGTGAGGTAATTCTCTCTCATAAAATCCTTAAGTTTCAATGTATCCTAATAAAAAATATTATTTCTACATATACCTTGTCTAGATTGATGCTATTATTCTAATGAAAAATATCTCATTGATCCAAAATGTCTACTTGTTTTTTCACATATGAGATATGATGTTCCAGATTCATAAGATTCGAGCATAGTACTTGGGAAGGGTCTTGAATGTATATATAAAAATATATCAATGGATGACGTTGTGTAGATGATATAGGTGTGCACTGAGTACTATGAAATACACTACAACCACTAATGATCATTTTTGAATATATATAGTTCTCAACTTCTCTTTCATCCAAAATATAATAACGTGTTTACATTGGGATGTTAAAAGGAAAACCTTTTCATTAACATAAATATCTAGATCTTGTTGAATATTATATTCATAACCCTTCCATAAAATCGGTGTCACTTCTATATACCACATAATGGTTTGGACATTCTTCATAAATTCATTGAAATTGTTAAAACCTATTTAATTCTTCCCTCAACATTCATGCTGGAAAGTTGGTGTCATGTATATCTTTCCTTATAGAGTCTCATGCAGTGTCATACAAAATCTAGAATTAAAACAATTCACAAATAATACTCCTCCTATGGAATTTTTTGAACCAAAAATATTTTTAAATCTATCGAATATTATATCATCACATCCTATAGAGTTTTAATTGATCTCTTGGACTCGTAATTCGTACGAGGATTATATGTAGTTCTATAGATTGGATTTATAGATAATGATTTCTAATGACTAGTATAGAACCTCATGGTCTAACTAAGATCCTGATCAGATAACTTGGATAGTGGTATTTTATGAATCCTTACCACTTCCCTTATATATATATATTTTATTGAGTAGGTGGATAGATAAATATTCTTTTACTATGATAAAATATATAAAATTTTCAAGTCAATTGACTACCACCTAAATATAATTATGAACATTAGTATTTTTGGGGAGTCCTTTGATGGTTTTCATAATAATGATTTATTTTTTCCATATTTGTATGACAAGTGGTATCAATATATCATTATAATTTAATCATTATAAAACAATTTTATAGCATTCCATTCATTGAGATGCATCTATAAAATCTCACTTTTTGTCATATTTCACTACATTACATGTTTTATATCTATATACTTATCTATAATTACTAAATGTGTAGAATAAGATGATATATTTTCATCATTAAAAGGTTCTTTATTCATTTATGGATTTGATGGAACACATATCTAGGTTCCAAAACCAATTACTACATATTTATCCCACTGTAAATCTGGAATATTCACAATCATTTTTTTCTTCTCACAATCATTATTAAATAAATCTTTCATTTTAAATTATTTGAAGGACTAGAAACAACATGTGAAATACATGATTTACCTCCCACCATTATTATGTAATGATTAATCTTATTGTAATCAATGAGTATTGGATGTTTTTCAATCCCCATAATGGATATATTATCATAATCTTGTTTTATCAATGAATTGGTCACATTATTTACCTTCTATATATGGTAATAAATTGGGAAATCATAATATTTTATAAAATATAACCATAGCAGTTAGAACATATAAATTCACTATATGTTAATATATGTTTCAAGGTTTTATGAGCAGTATATATATCACTATTTTCATTATAGAGATAATGTCTCAAAATATTTAATGAAAAGAGAACTATTACGAACTCTAAATATTGTATCATGTAATTTTAAAAAAGAGAATTTAATTAGAAATACCCATATGACATAACCTTAAAATTATTGATGATGACTCAACCCAAAACGTTTTTTACGTATTACTCTATACTAAAAACACATTCCCACTATAGGGTAATACATGTACATGATAAATGAACAAATATGTCATCAATTACCTAAAAAATAAATCACATTACTCCCTATAATATAATTTTACTCAATTCCATGACAAAAATGTTGGTGGATGTGACAGTAGTGGGAACATTCTAAAAAATCATCATTAATATCATATTATCATGTTGATAAATACATATATTAGTTTTTTTGGTTGGTATATGATATTTTTAAACGACATAAAAATTGGATATATCTTTTGATATCTCCTTGCATGTGATCAATTTTTTCATGGAAATGTCATTTTGTTTCTAGAATTCAAAATTTTTGTATTTGGAATACAACTTATCCTCTTTCGAGGTCATTAAAAAAATATTCAAATTATAATCATCCTCTTCCTTGATTTTTGAATATATAAGAATATCATCTATTAATACAACAAATAATTGATAAATTAGTCTATAAATACTCCATTCCATATATTTATAATTACAATAGGGGTATCGGTAACTCTAAATGAAATAACAATAAACTCACAGTGTACATACCTTGTAATGAATTTTATATTAGATACTTCCTACTTTTTGACCCCAATATTATGTTATCCTGATCAATTGTTCTATATTCAATATGTATATATATATTTAGAGTTGATTAAAATTTTCATTTATATGAGTCTTAGTTTACCTATTTTATATTAAGATTTCATTAATAACCTGATAATCAATTCAAAATGCATCGATCAATAAATTATTTTAAAAATGTGGATAGGAATTCTATATGGAGAAGCAATGGATTATATGAAACCCTTGTTTATATGTTTCATGATGATTCGTCTTTATATCTTCTAATTCAATGTAAATTATTATTTATAGAATATTAGTGAAAGTTATGAATCATGGTATGTGTTCAATCAAAAACTCACCCTCATTCTATATGAGGAAGACTATGAAATTCATTTAAAAAATATTAGTATAATCATATATAATAGTAATCTCATTAATGTTTTTTTATCTCTAATAATTATATCAAATAGTCATTTAGTTTCTACTGACATATCACATATTATTTATTTTTCTTCCACATATATTTCATGGTTATCATTGTCTTGATACATGATAATTAGGTGATTAGAGATAGGAATTCAGACATCCTTATCCTAATTGTTGATATGTTATTTATGTAGAGAAATCCATCCCATACCTAGTATTATATAAATTTTTATTATATAAATAACAATTATATCTATATAAGGTACAATCCAACAAATATTAATCGTAGAATATTTGTAAATCTTATACGCAATCATTGTTCCACCATGATTTATAAAAAATTGTTAAATATCCATTTAATGGGGTGTTTATTTAAAATTCGAAGAAAACATGCGTGATATAAAATAATGTGATGAATAAGAATAAAATAAGGTATTAAATGCTTTATAAAAGATATTTAGTGTACCTCATATCACGTCATTATCCATATATATATTATTTGTAGTGATCAATAATTCCCTTCCTTTTTACTTAATATTTGGAGGTTGTTGGGGGCTTCTAATTTAGAGAATCGTGGTTTTTTGAATTGATTCATATAATTTCTAATCATATTTCACATGAAGAATAATAGTTCAAAATTTAATTATAAAGAACAATATTTAATTTTATTGTGATAATAAACCACTTATATTTGGTTTGATAATTATGGACCATATGACCTACATTAGGTGTAACACCCCAGGTAACTAAAGAATTTGAAATTTTCACATTTATCCATATTTGTGAATAAAATATTAATATTACTTTAAAGGGGACACTATGATCGATGGAATACGCAATAAGCAACAATGAGTTTCTTGGGAATCTTACGTTGCACTCTAATAATAAAATAATATTATTTTAAATAGTAGTTAACTCCTAGCCATTATAATGGTGGGAATGAAAATAACTAACTAAAAAATGATTATATATGTTTGTCAAATATTTTTAATTTTTACAATAAATGTTAGAGGATTAAAAATGCGAATGAATCCAATTTTAAGCGTAAACATTCTAATATTTTTTTAAAGGTCGCTTAATAGCCTTTTGATGGAGAACTTCTTTTAAATCCACTTTTTGAAAATTTTATGTTTTATATTTGACAAATTAAAATTCTTTTTTAAAATCGGGACATCAAAATTTACTTTGTGTAAATTTTTTGTATTTTTCCGATAAAGTTCATTTTTTAATGAATAGTGAAAAATGTTGTATTTTAATTCAAAACCTCTTTTTAGTCTAATTTATTTATCTGATTATATTATCTTTTGAATTGTTTTTAAAGTGAAATTAGAATATATTTTTACCATTTAATCCAATTGTGGTCATTGGAATTAATTTAACTTCGAAATTGGACTTCAACTAGTGTCAATATTTTAATAGATATTGTTTCTTAAAAACACGCTATTTGTTTTGAAAACGGGAATTAATTAATAAATTAATTAATGAAACTTATGTGTTTTGAATTTTGTAAAATATAAATCATTTTTTAATTCTGAATATCAAATATATCTTAGGTTGAATTTTTGGTATTTTTCTGAAAAACTTCAATTTTTGATAAATAGTGAAACCACAAAGTGGTAGTTTAAAAATAGTTTATTGATTTAAATGAAACATTACCACTTCTGTGGTTTGAATTTAAAAAATCTGACACAAATTTTTCTCATTAGGATGCAAAATTTGGTTCATTGGGATTAAAATAATTTTTTTTCGAATAGTAACTCTTAAGTTTTTAATCGCTATTCGAGCTAATTAGTGTAATTTAAGGTATAGATAATGTTATAATAACATGAAATGACCTTGACACATGTTCTATCTTTATTGGATGAGTCATGGACAACCAAGAAAATTCATGGGTCAACATGGGGACCCCATAGAGCCACTTTGATTGGAAAATGACATTAATACATTTCTATTTAAAGTTAAAATTAAAATGTCACAATCATGTGTTGTTTTACTAAAAAAAATTACATGGGGTTATATAAGTCATATTTTTTACTACAAATATTCATTATAAATATAAGAAGATTTCCAACATCATGATAGTTTTTTTTTATAATTTTTAGAGATTAAATAACTTAATTTATTTATGACACCGTGATGATGCTGTGATTATCTCATAAATGAACGATTTAAAAAAATGAGATGATAGGGTAAAATATTAGTCTTACACTTGTCACAAACCTATTGGATGGGTGGATTTCGAAGCCTTATCACATTATCCTCGAAATATAACCTTTTGGGACCTTTAAATTCCAAAAATCATTTTATAATAAAGTAATATTTTATAACTTTCCAAGAGTGCCCCTCCTCTCCGCTTATAAAAGGCCCCCACCTCTAACACATTACACACACCTCTCAAGCCTTTGGCTCAGCCAAACCCTGCCCATTATATCTGTCCACATCCCTATCTTCATCATTGAAGCCTCACTTTTGGAATAATCCTTTCCAACGAAGCCTTTGAGCTCAAATCAAAGAGAGTTACCCGATTTAAAGGTAATGTCTTCCCTTGTGATCTTTTGTTTTATTTTGCTTCTCCAAACCCCTAAAATGTTTTTATTACCTTTTTTGTAATAACACCATTATCTTAAATATATTAGTATGTTTTTATAAGATGGATTTGAGCTACACTTTCACACACCTCCATTTTATGGTTTAAAAACTTATTGTTTCTATGGATGGTGAATTACTGCCTCACGAAACGATGAGTGTTCAGTATTCTTTTGACACTTTAAAAGGTGGACATTAAGATGTCACTATTTTTATATATGATATATAATATGGTTATGTTTTCCTTAAGCTTATGTATTTTTCATTTATGTCATACCTTTATGGTTTCCATTATGGGTAAACGCGATATCTTTATTTTAGGAAGTGCGGACTACCGCCCCCTCAAAGTGATTTGATTCGTTAATTCCATATGTTGGACGTATAAAGGATGGAATTAATGGTATTACATATGATATCCGACTGAAATTATAATTTAAATTTATATCATTATTATTTCATTCCATTTAATACAAAAAAATGAAAGTAGCGTTCATGCGTATGTACGGCTTACCGTCTCCATGAACGGTACATTTCATTTCTTATTTCCAAATGTTATGTAGTATTATATGTACATATATTTAATGGATATATATGTAATATATTACATCTAAATGATGGATATAACACTGGAATAATAATATATATATATCTCATTTTGTTTTAATTCCATTAATATGACAAAAAATGAAAGTAGCGTTTATGCGTACGTACGGCCTTCCGTCTCAATGAATGGTGCTTTTAATTTTTATTATCTCCAAATTCTATGTAATAGTATAAAATGAATATATACTTCATATATATGATATTTAAAACATAAATACTATTCTGTATATGTTATACCTATAACTACATGGAAATTGTTTTCCAACATGTTCAATATTTACTCATGTACCGAACATCGACAAAAACGTCTGATATGAACTCACTTTATTAACCAATTATTATAACATTATAATATGTTATATGAAATGAATAATAATATATAATGGATGTACTTATGAAATTGGAAAATGACCAAATTTTATTATTCAGGAGATTAAATAACGATCGAGTCATGTCGGACATGAGGTAAGGGATCATACCCCTCTCCTTCTTTTTAAGTATAGTCTTTTATGTCATTCCTTTTAAGATCATATTTCTTATGATTGGGATGTTCTCTTATAATAATCTTACTTTAATTTTTATGTTCATATAATGAGAGACCCTACTTTCTCCCATCAATCAATTTTGGAAGTTTTGAGTGGCATCGTTAGGCTGCCGAATTTTTGTAAGAGATCCAACCTCTCTCTTTATTTTTATGTACTCTCCTTTATGTAACATATTTTAAGCTCCTATTTGTTATGTTGGGGGATGTTATTTTATATTCCTCTTTATGTACATTTTATGTTAATATGATGAGAGGCCCCATTTGATCTCATCAATCCATTTTTAGATGTTTTAGGAGGCGACGTTTGGCTGTAGAGTTTTCGTAAGTTATTTTTCATCTCACTTTTATTCCCATGAGATTTATTCTACATTTTCCACCATTCCCGTTGAGTGGTATATATACTTCCCATTATTCTAATATTTTTGTAATATAATTTTGTTTATGAGTATTTACATCAATTTTGTATTTTCCTTCTTTCATGGGGTGTATGTTTCGAAAGATACCCAAGTCGGTAAGAGAACCTTTCACCCTCCTCTTTTTAAAAGACTTATTTTATTTTGTATTTTTATTTACATATTTTTATGTTGGGATATGTTATTATTGATGTAAATTTTATGTCCAAGTGATGATATACCCTTTTTATCTCTCATCAACTCATTTTCTGAATTTTGAAGTGACGACGTTAGGCTGTCGAATTTTTGCAAGGGAACTTCTGAACCCAATTTTGATTCTTTGGGTTAAACTTGCACTCCATTAATATGTCATTCCATGAATACGTGTGAATAACATCTGATTGTTTTACACTTAATATCCACTTATATTTGGTGTATTCGTTTGTCACACATAATTATTTAATTGATTTATCCTTAATCCAAGGATATCGTCTTTGTAAGGGAACCCATCTCAATATCCTTTCATTGAGGAATATTTTGTTTTATACACAACATTATTTTATACGGTGTGTAAACCCCTTTGAATTTTATGATTATTCAAATGGAATATTTTTATATGAAGCATTTACTAAACAATAAAAGGGAATGTTTTTTTATCGTACGTATGCGGAGACAACGACTTCTCTGCCACTGTGACCATTATTTGAGTTTCGGCTTCCTCTACAAGACATACCATTTTCTTAAATGAAAAATAAATACCATGTTATAATTTTCTTTTATTTTGGTATTGAAAATGTATTTTATAATTTTTTTAGATCAATGTGTTGTATTGATATCTTGTGATTGAAAAGTGGAAATGTTATGATTCCTTTATGCATGTTTTATGTGATATGATTATGTTATTGTTCTTGGGAATTATTACGAAGGCGGGTGGTTCTGTGATAAACTAAGGGCAGGTGTGCCCGATATAGCTCTCCAATGCATTGGGTAACATGAAGGGGTTAAACTTTAAGGTTTCTCCAAAGAGATTTTAGGGAATATACTATGATGGGTATTCCAAACGTAACCAAGAGGGTTACTCCCTACGTAAGAATGTTATGAATCCCACATGTTACCTTATGCCTTATGATTTCTATGATTTATTAATGATTTGATGAGTATGTTAAAATGATTATGTTATATAAGTAATGAATGATTTCATACATGGACTAATGTTTTCTTTTCATATTTTTATATCCCTTACTGAGCTTTTTATGATCATCCCAAGTTTCTGAAATGTTTTTCACAGGTCAAGGGAAAGGTGCATGATATGATGATAGTGTCAAGGAAGTGTCAATAAAGAATCCATGTTTTATTTTAAATATGTTTTCGTGGATGGGAAAAAATGAATACTATATTTTATGTAACCACTTTGTTTAAATTTGGAATGTAATTCATGATTTAGGATCTAATTCCCTAAAACTCTAAACCTGAAAAGACCCTCAATGTGAATTATTCATTTAATTTAGTAATAAGTAATGTTTAAGGCTGGTTCCTTATTGTTGGTATCAAAGGTCGGTTTAGATAACTTTATTGGATAGGGTATTCTCTAAGCATAAGTGACATTACCATAAGGGTTAGGATTTCAAAAAGAGTCCTAGTTTTATATAAAGTGAATGAGTAAGTATATCTTAGTGTTTATCTTCCTCATTAGTACATTATGGTTTTGTTTATATACTCACACGGAAATTTATGTTTTTAGTGAATGGATGGATCTAGCAGGCACCAAAGTGACAATAGGTTTGAAGGAAACTGTGGTGGCTCTCTGATTAAGAGACTGGATGAAATGTGGGATTCAATGAGAAAACTAGTGGTTGTTATAAACCAACTATCAAGGAGTCATCATCAACCACTTGAACCTTGGTATGTTCTGTAATGCATCATGTATGAGATGACCAATCGATGTGGAAGTTCATGTAATAATTATAATGGTAACCATTAGAGTTTATATGATCATTACATTTGAGGTAATTATGGGTTATTATATGATACGATGGAAAATGAAAGGCATGAGATAAACTTGAGGTTAAAATATGTTATGACTATTTTTGAATATTTTATCTTGTTTTGCGGAATGTTTTAAGAATTATACAGTTTGGAAAAAGTATAACACGCAGACCATGTGACAACCCGTCGCGTCGGACAAAACTGTGGGAATCGATCCCACAACCAAAGTTCGACTGGTATTTATCACCTACCACTGGACTACGTGAAGTCCCTGGTTAGTTTGACTAATTCTTTTTAGTTAGATGATTTTAGGAATCAAGAGTAAGTATAATTTGGGTTATCTATGGAAAGGATTAACCTATCATGGAGGATATGTGATTAGTTTATTTTCTTTTCAAAATGAGAATTTAAGAGCAACTGTTGTTATCTAGAGATAAAAGTTAATTTGTACCTTGGAAGACTATGTGATTAAATCCTTAAAATATTTGGGTTTCATTCTTACTTTGGTTTACACTGAAGAATATTATGGACAATTGTTTATCGAATGGTCATCGTTGAACTTTGGGGTTTTTTTGGACAAATTTTGGAGATTAAGAATAGATTTTTTTTTTATAAAGGATTATACTTTTGAGGATTATCTGATCTCATACTAACAATTTTGGTTTTGGTTTTTGTCTAAATTCATGGGAAATATATAGTTCTCTTTTGAGGATTAGGTGATTCTCAAGAAGTTGATTATAGTACTCTTAATGCGAACAAGTCTTCCTATATACTCGTCTTTTAGAGAAAATATGAGTTTGATTAATGAATCTAGTAAATGTTGAAAGTCTATGTGACAATTAAGTATGTTTCATTATTTTTTAGTTAAGCTCAAAAATAAAATCCTCAATGAATAGTAACTTAAAAAAGGATGTTGCCTGTTAACTTTTCCTTCTTGGGAATCAAATACCATTTAACCCATCACAAGTTTGTGATTTTCATCTGGTTAAATTTCTCCTAGAAATTTTTACTATCACTATCCCTCATAACATGACCCTTTTTATCCATTTCCATGTATTTCTACATGGAATCCTAGTATGGGTTAACTAGGGTGACCTTTGTACTTCTCTGTATTTATTTTAAAGTGATTTTTTACAGACTCTTATTCCGATGTGGGATTTTTAATGAAGTTTCGAAGCCCAATTTTAATATTTCGAGGATACAATTCCCAAATGGGGGGAAGGATGTAACACCCCAGGTAAATAAAGAATATGACATTTTCACATTTATCCATATTTGTGAATAAAATATTAATATTACTTTAATGGTGACACTATGCTCGATGGAGTACCCAGTACAAAACAATGAGTTTCTTGGGAATCTAACGTTGCACTCTAATAATAAGATAATATTATTTTAAATGGTAGTTAATGCCTAGCCATTGTAATGGAGAGAATGACCGAAACTAACTACAAAATGTTATATTTTAATTCAAAACCACTTTTTAATCTAATTTATTTATATTATTTGATTATATTATGAATTTTTTTGAAGTGAAATTAGAATACATTTTTACCATTTAATCCAATAGTGGTCATTGGAATTAATTTCACTTTGAAATTGGACTTAAACTAGTGTCAATCTTTTAATAGATATTGTTTCTTAAAAACACACTTATTGTTTTGACAGCGGGAATTAATTATTATATTAATTAATGAAACATATGAGTTTTGAATTTTTTAAAATATACATCATTTTTGAATTCAGAATATCAAATAATGCTTAGGGTGAATTTTTGGTATTTTTTTGAAAAACTTCAATTTTTGATGAATAGTGAAACCACTAAGTGGTAGTTTAAAAACTGTTTTTTCGTTTAAATGAAACGTTACCACTTCTTTGGTTTGAATTTATAAAATACAACATAAATTTTTTTCATTAGGATGTAAAATGTGGTTCAATGGGATTAAAATAAATTTTTTGGTGAATAGTAACTCTTAAGTTTTTAATCGCGATTAAAGGTAATTAGTGTAATTTAAGGAATTGATAATGTTATAATAATATGAAATGATTTTGACACATGATCTACCCTTATTATATTAGTCATGTACGACCAAGATAATCCATGGTTCAACTTGGGGATCTCATGGAGCCACATTGGTTGGAAAATGACATTAATACCTTTTTATTTAAAGTTAAAAATAAAATGTCACAAACATGTGTTGTTTTACTAAAAAAAATTTACATGGGGTTATATAAGGCATATTTTTTACTATACGTATTCATTAGAAATATAAAAATATTTCCTACATCATGATATTTTTTTTATAATTTTTAGAGATTAAATAAATTTATTTATTTATGACATCGTGATGATGCAGTGATTACCTCATAAATGAACGATTTAAAAAATGAGATGATAGGGTGAAATAAAAGTCATACACTTGACAAAAACCTATTGGATGGGTGGATTTCAAAACCTTATCACCTTATCCGGTAAATATATCCTTTTGGGACCTTTAAAATCCGTAAATCATTTTATAATAAAGTAATATTTTATAACTTTCCTAGAGTGTCCCTCATCTCTGCTTATAAAAGGCCCCCACCTATACCACCTTACACACACCTCTCAAGCCTTTGGATCATCCAAACCCTGCGTATTTCATCTCTACACATCCCACGCTTCATCATTTAAGCCTCACTTCGGGCAGAATCCTTTCCAAGGAAGCCTTTGAGCACAAATCAAAGAGAGTTACCTGATTTAAAGGTAATGTCTTCCCTTGTGATCTTTTGTTTTATTTTGCTTCTCCAAATCCCTAATATATTTTTATTACTTTTTTTTGTAACCAAAATAGTATCTTAAATATACTAGGATGTGTTTATAAGATGGATTCGAGATACACTTTCACACACCTCCGTCTAATGGTTAAAGAACATACTGTTTCTGTGGATGGCGAATTACTGCCTCACGAAACGATGATTGTTCAATATTCTTTTTAAACCTTTAATGGTGGCCATTAAGATGTCACTATATTTATATATGATATATAATATGTTTATGTTTTCCTTAAGATTCTGTATTATTCATTTATGGCATACCTTTATGGTTTCCCTTATGGGTAAATGTGATATCTTAATTTTAGGAAGTGCGGACTACCACCCCCTCAAAGTGATTTGATTCGTTAATGCCATGTGTGGGACGTATAAAGGATTAAATTAATGATATTACATATTATATCCTAAAGGAATTATAATATACCTTTATATCATGATTATTTCATTCCATTTAGTACAAAAACAGATATTAAAGTAGCATTCATGCGTACGTACGGTTTACCATCTCCATGAATGGCACATTTCATTTCTTATCTCCAAATGTTATGTACTATTATAAGTAAATAAATATAATGGATATATATTTAATATATTACATCTAAATGATGGATATCATTATGGATTTATAATATATATATATCTCATTTTGTTTTAATTCCATTAATATGATAAAAATTTAAAGTAGCTTTCATGCGTACGTACGGCCTACCATCTCCATGAACGGTGCTTTTATTTTTTTTATCCCCAAATTCTATGGAATAGTATAAAATGAATATATACTGGTTATATATGATATTTTAAACATCAATAATATTCTGGATATGATGTACCTCTAACTACATGGAAAATTCATTTCCAACAAGTTCAATTTTTACTCATGTACCGAACATCGACAAAAATGTCTGATATGAACTCACTCTATTAACCAATTATTATAACATTATAATATCTGATATGAAAGTAATAATAATAGTTAAAGTATGTCCTTAAGAAATTATAAATTGAGCAAATTTAATTATTCAGGAGATTAAAGAACGATCGAGTCATGTTGGACACGAGGTAAGGGATCCCACCCCTCTCCTTTTTAAGTACACTCTTTTAAGTCATTCCTTTTAAGCTAATATTTCTTATGATTGGGATGTTATTTTATATTAATCTTACTATACTTTTTATGTTCATATAATGAGAGGCCCTAATTTCTCTAATCAATCAACTTTGGAAGTTTTGAGTGGCGTCGTTATGCTGCCGAATTTTTGTAAGAGATCCAACCTATCTCTTTCATTTTATGTACTCTCCTTTGTGTCACTTCATTTAAGCTCTTCTTTGTTATGTTGGGGGATGTTCTTTTATATTCCTCTTCATTTAAATTTTATCTTAATATGATGATAAACCCTATTTGATCTCATTAATCCTTTTTTGGAAGTTTTTAGTGGCGTCGTTAGGCTGCAGAGTTTTCGTAAGGAGTTTTTCATCTCACTTTTATTTCCATGAGATTTATGCTACATTTTCCACCATTACCGTTGAGTGGTATATATACTTCCCATTATTCTACTCTTTGTGTGATATAATTCCGTTTATGAGTATTTACATCAATGTTGAATTTTTCATTCTTTCATGGGTTGTATGCTCCGAAAGATACCCAAGTCGGTAAGGGAACATTTCACCCTCCTCTTTTTAAAATACTTCTTTTGTTGGGTTTTTTAATTTACATATTTTTATGTTGGGATATGTTCTTATTGATGTCAATTTTTTTCCATGTGATTATATACCCTTTTTATCTCTCATCAACTCATTTTTTGAATTTTTAAGTGACGCCGTTAGGATGTCGAATTTTTGCAAGGGAACTTCTTAACCCAATTTTGATTCTTTGGGATAAACTTTCACTCATTTAATATGTCGATCCATGAATATGTGTGAAAAACCTCTGATTGTTTTACACTTAATATCCACTTATATTTGGTGTATTCGTTTGTCACACATAATTATGTAATTGATTTATCCTTAATCCAAGGATACCGTCTTTGTAAGGGAATCCATCTCAATCTCCTTTCATTGAGGCATATTTTTTTTATACACAACATTATTTTATATGGTGTATAAAACCATTTGAATTTTTCAATTATTCAAAAGTAATATTTTTATACGAAGCATTTACTAAATGATAAAAGGGAATGTTTTTTTTGTCATACGTATGCGGCGGCAACGACTTTTCTACCTCCGTGACCATTATTTGAGTTTTGTCTTACTCTACAAGCCATACCATTTTTTTAAATGAAAAATAAATACCATGTTTTACTTTTCTTTTATTTTGGTATTGAAAATGTTTTTTATAATTTTTTTATATCAATGTGTTGTATTGATATCTTGTGATTTAAAATTAGAAATATTATGTTTCCTTTATGCATGTTTTATGTGATATGATTATTTATGGTTCTTGAGAATTATTACGACGACTGGTGGTTCTGTGATACACTAAGGGCAGGTGACCCCGATATAGCTCTCCAATGCATTGGGTAACGCGAATGGGTTAAACGTTAAGGTTTCTCCGAAGAGATTTTAGGGAATATACTGTGATGGGTATTTCAAACGTAACCACGAGGGTTACTCCCTATATAAGAATGTTATGAATTCCTTAAGTTACCTAATGCCTTATGATTTCTATGATTTATTCATGATTTGATGAGGTATGTTAAAATTATTAGGTTATATGAGTAAATTATGATTTCATATATGGACTAATGTTTTCTTTTCTTACTTTTATATCACTTACTTAGCTTTTTATGCTCATCCCGTGTTTTTTAAAAAATTTCACAGGTCAAGGGAAAGGTCCTTGATATGATGATAGTGTCATGGAAGTTTCAGGAAAGAATCCATGTTTTATTTTAAATATGTTTTCGTGGATGGGAAAAAAGGAATACTATCTTTTATGTAACCACTTTGTTTAAATTTGGAATGTAATTCCTGATTTATGATCTAATTCTCTAAAACTATAAACCTAAAAATATCCTCAATGTGAAATATTCATTTAATTCAGTAATAAGTAATGCTTAAGGCTGGGTCCTTATAGATGGTATCAAAGGTCGGTTTAGATAACTTTAGAGGTTAGGGTATTCTCTAAGCATAAGTGACATTACTATAATGGTTAGGATTTCAGAAAGAGTCGTAGTTTTATATAAAGTGAATGAGTAAGTATATCTTAGTGTTTACCTTCCTCATTAGTACATGATGGTTTTGTTTATATACTCACACTGACATTTCTGTTTTTAGTGAATGGATGGATCTAGCAGGCACCAAAGTGACAATAGGTTTGAAGGAAACTGTGGTGGCTCTCTGATTAAGAGACTGGATGAAATGGGGGATTCAATGAGGAAACTTGTGGTTGTTCTAAACGAACTATCAAGGAGTCATCATCAACCACTTGAACCTTGGTATGTTCTGTAATGCATCATGTATAAGATAACCAATCTATGTGGATGTTCAGGTAATAATTATAAAG
Organism: Viscum album; assembly: GCA_963277665.1. Classification (NCBI taxonomy): domain Eukaryota; kingdom Viridiplantae; phylum Streptophyta; class Magnoliopsida; order Santalales; family Viscaceae; genus Viscum; species Viscum album. The sequence continues at coordinate 1,503,213,006 of OY728156.1, forward strand.
GTAACCATTAGAGTTTATATGATCCTTAATTTTGAGGTAATTATGGGTTATTATATGTTACGATGGAAAATGAAAGTCATGAGATAAACGTGATGTTAAAATATTCTATGACTATGTTTGAAGATTTTATCTCGTTTTGGGGAATGTTTTAATAATTATATAGTTTTGGAAAACAGACAACACGCAGACCGTGTGACAACCCATCACGTCGGACAAAGCTTTGGGAATCGAACCCACAACCAAAGTGCGGCTGGTATTTATCGCCTACCACTGGACTACGTGAAGTCCCTGGTTAGTTTGACTAATTCTTTTTAGTTATATGAATTTAGGAATCAAGTGTATGTTTATTTTGGGTTATCTATGGAAAGGATTAACCTATCAGGGAGGATATGTGATTAGGTAAATTACCTTTCAAAATTAGAATTTAAGGTCAACTGATGTTATCTAGAGATAATTGTTAATTTGTACCTTGGAAGACTATGTGATTAAATCTTTCAAATATTTGGGTTTCAATCTTAGTTTGGTTTACTTTGATGAATTTTATGGACAATTGTTTATCGAATGGTCATCGTTGAACTTTGGGGTTTTTTTAGACAAATTTTGGAGATTAAGAATATATTTTCTTTTTATAAAGGATTATACTTTTGAGGATTATCTGATCTCATAATAACAATTGTGGTTTTGGTTTTTGTCTAAAGTCATGGGAAATATATACTTCTCTTTCGTGGATTAGGTGATTCTGAAGAAGTTTATTATAGTACTCTTAATGCGAACAAGTCTTCCTATATACTCATCTTTTAGAGAAAATATGAGTATGATTAAACAATCTAGTAAATGTTGAAATTCTACATGACAAGTAAGTATGTTTCATTATGATTTAGTTAAGCTGACTAATAAATTTCTCAATGAAGAGTAACTTAAAAAAATGTTTCCTGTTAACTTTTCCTACTTGGGAATCGAATACCATTTAACCCATCACAAGTTTGTGATTTTCTTATGGTTAACTTTCTCCTAGACATTTTTACTATCACTATCCCTCATAACACGACCCTTAGTTTTTTTCTCCATATCCATGTTTTCCTACATGGAATCCTAGTATGGGTTAACTAGGGTGACCTTTGTACTTATCATTCTTTATTTTAAAGTGATTTTATTACGGACTCTTGTTCCGATATGGGATTTTCAATGAAGTTTCCAATCCCATTTTTAAAATTGCGAGGATGTAATTCCCAATAGTGGGGAAGGATGTAACACCCTAGGTAAATATAGAATATGAAATTTTCACATTTATCCAAATTTGTGAATAAAATATTAATATTACTTTAAAGGGGACGCTATGCTCGATGGCATACCCAATACACAACAATGAGTTTCTTGGGAATCTAACGTTGCACTCTAATAATAAAATAATATTATTTTAAATGGCAGTTAATGCCTAGCCATTGTAATGGCAGGAATGAATAGATCTAACTACAAAAATTATTATATATGTTTGTCTAATATTTTTACTTTTTACAATAAATGTTTGAGGATTAAAAATGCTAATGAATCCAATTTTATGCGTAAACATTATAATATTATTTAAAAGGTCGATTAACCTCCTTTTGATGGCTAACCTCTTTTAAATCCACTTTTAGAAAATTTAGTGTGTTATATTTGACAAAATAAAATTCTTCTTTAGAATCAGGACATCAAAATTTATTTTGTGTAAATTTTTTGGTATTTTTCCGATACAGATCATTTTTTAATGAATAGTGAAAAATGTTATATTTTAATTCAAAACCACTTTTTAATCTAATTTATTTATATGATTTTATTATCTTTTGAATTGTTTTTGAAGTGAAATTAGATTATATTTTAACCATTTAATCCAATAGTGGTCATTGGAATTAATTTCACTTTGAAAATGGACTTAAACTAGTGTCAATCTTTTAATAGATATTGTTTCTTAAAAACACACTTTTTGTTTTGACAGTGGGAATTAATTATTAAATTAATTAATGAAACATATGAGTTTTGAATTTTTTAAAATAGACATCATTTTTGAATTCAGAATATCAAATAATGATTAGGGTGAATTTTTGGTATTTTTCTGAAAAAAATCAATTTTTATGAATAGTGAAACCACTAAGTGGTAGTTTAAAAACTATTTTTTCGTTTAAATGTAACCTTACCACTTCTGTGGTTTGAATTTACAAAATACAACATAAATGGTTGTCATTAGGATTTAAAATGTGGTTCAATGGGATTAAAATAATTTTTTTGGTGAATAGTAACTCTTAAGTTTTTAATCACGATTAGAGGTAATTAGTGTAATTTAAAGTATTGATAATGTTATAATAAAATTAAATGATTTTGACACATGTTCTACCCTTATTTGATGAGTCATGGACGACCAATAAAATCCATGGGTCAACTTGGGGACCCCATGGAGCCACATTGGTTGGAAAATGACATTAATACCTTTTTATTTAAAGTTAAAATTAAAATGTCACAAACATGTGTTGTTTTACATAAACAATTTTTACATGGGGTTATATAAGTCATATTTTTAACTATAAATATTAATTAGAAATATAAAAATATTTCCTACATCATCATATTTTTTTATAATATTTAGAGATTAAATAAATTAATTTATTTATGACACTGTGATGATGCAGTGATTACCTCATAAATAAATGATTTAAAAAAATGAGAAGATTCGGTGAAATAAAAGTCATAAACTTGTGGAAAACCTATTGGATGGGTGGATTTAAAAACCTTATCACCTTATCCTCTAAATATATCCTTTTGGGACCTTGAAAATCCGAAAATCATTTTATAATAAAGTAATATTTTATAACTTTCCAAGAGTGCCCCTCCTCTACGCTTATAAAGGCCCCCACCTAAAACACCTTACACACACCTCTAAAGCCTTTGGCTCGGCCAAACCCTACAAATTTCATCTATACACATCCCAGGCTTCAATATTGGTGCCTCACTTTGGGAAGAATCCTTTCCAAGGAAGACTTTGAGCTCAAATCAAAGAGAGTTACCTGATTTAAAGGTAATGTATTCCCTTGTGATCTTTTGTTTTATTTTGCTTCTCCAAACCCCTAAACTCTTTTTATTACTTTTTATTGTAACAAAAACAGTATCTTAAAAATAATAGGATGTTGTTATATTATGGATTCGAGATACACTTTCACACACCTCTGTCTAATGGTTAAAGAACATACTGTTACTGTGGATGGCGAATTAATGCCTCACGAAACGATGAGTGTCCAATATTCTTTTAACACCTTCAAAGGTGGCCATTAAGATGTACCTATATTTATATACGATATATAATATGATTATTTTTTCCTTAAGCTTATGTATTTTTAATTTATGGCATACCTTTATGATTTCCCTTATGGGTAAACGCGATATCTTTATTTTAGGAAGTGCAGACTACCGCCCCCTCAAAGTGATTTGATTTGTTAATGCCATATGTGGGACGTATAAAGGATGAAATTAATGGTATTACATATGATATCAAACTGGAATTATAATATACCTTTATATCATTATTATTTCATTCCATTTAATACAAAAAAAGAAATTAAAGTAGCATTTATGCGTACGTACGGCTTACCGTCTCCATGAACGGCACATTTCATTTCTTATCTCCAAATGGTATGTACTATTATAAGTACATATATATAATGGATATATATGTAATATATTATATATAAATTATGGCTATCATTCTGGTATTATAATATATTTCTCTCTCATTTTGTTTTAATTCCATTAATATGAAAAAAAATAAAAGTAGCGTTCATGCATACGTACGGCCTACCATCTCCATGAACGGTGATTTTATTTTTTTTATCTCCAAATTATATGGAATAGTATAAAATGAATATATAATGGTTATATATGATATTTAAAACATCAATTATATTCTGGATATAATGTACCTATAACTACATGGAAAATTCTTTTCCAACAAGTTCAATTTTTACTCATGTACCGAACATCGACAAAAACATCTGATATGAACTCACTTTATTGACCAATTATTATGAAATTATAATATGTGATATGAAATGAATAATAATCTTTAAATGAGGTCCTCAATAAATTATAAATTGACCAAATTTTATTATTTAGGAAATTAAAGAACGATTGAGTCATGTCAGACACGAGGTAAGAAATCCCACACCTCTCCTTCTTTTTAAGTACACTCTTTTATGTCATTACTTTTAAGATCATATTTCTTATGATTGGGATGTTCTTTTATATTACACTTACTGTAATTTTTATGTTCATATGATGAGAGGCCCTACTTTCTCTAATCAATCAATTTTGGAGGTTATGAGAGGTGTCCTTATGCTGCCGAATTTTTTTTAAGAGATCCAACCTCTCTCTTTCTTTTTAAGTACTCTCCTTTATGTCACTTCTTTTAAGATCCTCTTTGTAATGTTGGGGGATTTTCTTTTATATTCATCTTGATGTAAATATTATTTTAATATGATTAGAGACCCTATTTGATATCATTAATCCATTTTTGGAAGTTTTAAGTGGCGTTGTTAGGCTGCAGAGTTTTCGTAAGGGGTTTTTCATCTCACTTTTATTCCAGTGAGATTTATGCTACATTTGCCACCATTACCGTTGAGTGGTATATATACTGCCCATTATTCTACTCTTTGTTTAATATAATTTCGTTTATGAGTATTTACATCAATGTTGTATTTTCCTTCGTTCATGGGGAGTATGTTTCGAAAGATACCCAAGTCGGTTAGGGAACCTTTCACCCTCCTCTTTTTAAAAGACTTCTTTTGATGGGTATTTTAATTTACATATTTTTATGTTGGGATATGTTCTTATTGATGTAAATTTTTTGTCCAATTGATTATATACCCTTTTTATCTCTCATCAACTCATTTAATGGATTTTTAAGTGACACCGTTAGGCTGTCAAATTTTTTCAAGGAAACTTCTTAACCCAATTTTGAATCTTTGGGATAAACTTGAACTCCTTTAGTATGTCGTTCTATGAATATGTGTGAGTAACCTCTTATTGTTCTACAATTAATATCCACTGATATTTGGTGTATTCATTTGTCACACATAATTATGTAATTGATTTATCATTAATCCAAGGATACCGTCTTTGTAAGGGAATCCGTCTCAATCTCCTTTCATTGAGGCATATTTTGATTTATACACAACATTCATTTATACGGTGTATAAATTCCATTGACATTTACAATTATTCAAAAGATTCCATTTATATGAAGCATTACTAAACAAAAAAAGCAAATGTTTTTTTTGTCGTACGTATGCGGCGACAATGACTTCTCCACCGCTATGACCATTATTTGTGTTTCAACTTCTTCTACAAGCCCTTGCTTTTTTTAATGAAAAATAAATACCACGTTTTACTTTCATTTTATTTTGGTATTGAAAATTGTTTTCATAATGTTTTTATATCAAGGTGTTGTATTGATATCTTGTGATTGAAAATTGGAAATTTTATGTTTCCTTTATGAATGTTTTATGTGATATGATTATGTTATGGTTTTTGGGCATTATTAGGAAGACAGGTAGTTCTATGATAAACTAAATGCGGGTGTGCCCGATTTAGCTCTCCAATGCTTTGGGTAACGTGAAGGGGTTAAACGTTAACTCTTCTCCAAAAATATTTTAGGGAATATACTATGATGGGTATTCCGAACGTAACCAAGAGGGTTACTCCCTACGTATGAATGTTATGAATGCCTCAAGTTACCTTATGATTTATGATTTCTATGATTTATTCATTATTTGATGTGGTATGTTAAAATTCATATGTTATATGAGTAAAGTATGATTTCATACATGTACTAATGTTTTCTTTTCATACTTTTATATCCCTTAATGTGCTTTTTATGCTCATCCAATGTTTTTGAAATGTTTTTCACAGGTCAAGGTAAAGGTGCATGATATGATGATAGTGTCTATGAAGTGTCAATAAATTATCCATGTTTTATTTCAGATATGTTTCTATTGATTGGAAAAAACGGATACTATATTTTATGTAACCACTTTGTTTAAATGTGGAATGTAATTCATTATTTATGATCTAATTCTCTAAAACTCTAAACCAGAAAAGATCCTTAATGTTAATTATTCATTTAATTAAGTAATAAGAAATGTTTAAGGTCAGGTCCTTATATTATGACTCTTAAAACATTTTCCTTATTCCTACAGACAATTACCTAGGTGTTTCCACCAACATTTACTTCATGGTAGAAAATTTTCTTTCTTCCCAAAATTAATCTTATCATAATTACTTACACTATTCTATTTTTTCCTATTATTTTCTAGGGAATATAGATAGGTTATGATTTCCATATAATCATTAAGATAACATCGAAAAAAACATCATATCCACTAATATCTCTTATGGTCAACATCCTTAAATGACATGGATTTATGATATTAAAGAGGAAATATACTTTAATTATGATATCATAGATAAATATAGTGTCATACCTCTAAAGACATGTTAAAATTTCATTTTGGGAACTAATATACTCTTCCACATTTTTATTTTTGCCCTAGAATTCCTAATCTATTTATATTTAAAGTGTCCATGGAAAGTACATAGTGAAAAATAAATATACAAATTATTCCCATTACAAGGAATCTATTTCCTCCTTTATATGGTTTTCTTAATGATACTCCACTATTAGTCAACATCACATTGTAAATAATAATATTGATAATAATATTCTCATGGTTTGATCAGTAGATGATAGAAAATATATTTTCCAATGAATTTTCCCACTACTCAGTAACCAGTGGATTCCATGACAGACTAAAAGATAGAGTACACTGACTTATAAAATAGTTTTAAAAGGGTTTCACCCTCCATAGTGTTTTTATAGCATAAAATTATTCGTCTGACAATATTTTATTTTCGGGGTTTCATTTTCATTCAATTTTATATTCTAGAACCAATCATATTTTAATTAATGTTAGGGAAATCTCATCATTTTTTATTGGATTGATTTAAAAATCAGTTCATTATATTTCTGAAAATTACATTTTCTAATGGTAAAATTTGGATTAGTATACCTGAATAAATTATTTTTAAAAAACTATACTACAAGTATAGAATAAGGTTTTCATAAATGATGTTCAAATGTTAGAATATGAGTATCCAAGTTTCAATATTTGTTATCCATGATTGAATTTATTATTAGCCTAGTTATATATATTAAAATAAATTTTATTGTTATATAAATAGAATGTTGTTAAAAAACTCATATCCCAAGAGTGTTTCAAACCAATTATGAAGGAAGGGTGCATTTATTGTTCACTAGATTATTGGTCGAGATATTCTAAACCAACGATTTTTATGGGTTTTCAACAAGATGAATGTTTTCCAACAAAACAACTATATAAAATATCTATAATAGGATTTATTTCATTGAAATCCACACAATTCAATCTTTCAAAAAAATTATTTTATCTTAAACATATCATTAGGGTTATTTCTAATGTTCTCTAAAATAATCTCATATAAATAAGTAAATTTATCTTAAAAATTACTAATCCTCCCTCTGATACCAACAATATAAACATGATACATATAAATAATAATTAATCAATCAATATTATGATTTAATGTATTCAACACACAATAGTCATATAATTTAAGGACCTAATTGTTTTTTTATTTGAAATAATTTACATAAAAATCTTATTTAATAACATGTTAAAATATTTTTCAGATAGTTCACTAATCTATACACATATAAACACTTTAATAATGATGTAATAATATACATATTCTAGGGAATCAAAACATAAGAAATATGTGATATCAAATGCTCAGTTAGGGAGAAGATATAAAAAACCATTATATTAGAAGATTGTATTGAATATAAAGAAAAAATAATTATCTAAATGAAGGATCAAATAAACTTATATGGAAATAATTTATCATGATAGGGTAACATAATAAAGTAAAAATGTATTTAAGGAAACGTAATAAATGAAACATATAACATGATAAAATGATTTAAAATACATGACAGATATAAAATAATAGTCATGAAAACATGGAACTACATGGAAATTATAAGCATATTGAAACACAGAATAACATGGAAAAAAATGGAAATGTGTTATAACACGATAAAATTAGAAGGTGTAACTTATATAATTATAGGAATATATTTTGTCATAAAACACATTATTCCCCCACATATGTGAACAAACTAATTATATCCAAATCAAGAAAGGTGATCAAACCAATCATTCTCGCACCTATATGGACAATCCCTTTATTTTAATGCTTAAATATTTAATGAGATATAATGTATTTAAAATTTCAGATAATGTTATTTTTCATCCCATTTATCATAATCCATATATATGTGTTCCAGATGAAAATAATAACCATTTTAACTTAAATTACACATGCTTGAATATTGGGTTTCTTAAACATATCACATTACATGATCATAAGATTATAATAGATATAATAATTTAATTATCTAAATTTTTTTCCTAATATATTAAAAATAACATAAATTCAAGATAGATAAATCATTTGATGATAATGAGACTATAATTAGGAAATGTTTTTTTTTTGAAATCATTTTATATTCATCATTGAAAAATACATAGTTACAAGTTACTTTTAAAAAATTACCATTGTTAATAGAAACTAAAAGAATACCTTAAGTGAAATTGTTACTGTAAACAAAGTAATTTTAAACAGGAATAAGAAAATAACATTTTTAGAAATGATAATTTATAAGAAAACAATTCTCAATATTAAATCTCATAACACAATGAAATGATTTTCAATTACAGAGTCCCTTAATGTTCCCCTTGCCTTACATGGAATGATTTATCCTCTTATATCATAAAAATAAACATATTAATTAATTATTTAATTACCAAAATCTTAAAAAAAATTATTTATACCCTATTAAAAATAATTATCTTCATTTATTAAACTGAGGTAATCTCTTTTCAAAATCGTGGGTTAATAATCATAACTATATTGAATTTTGTTTGTAAAAATATTACTAAACTTCCATTTTCTTGAAAATATAATCATTTGAAAACCATTAATGGCCATAGAATTGATATTTTTATAAATAATAAATTTTTTATAATTTTATCACTTGGTAATTTTAGTCATGTTTTATGAAAATAAAAATATTTAAGAACTAGTTTCAACATTTTATTTGTATTAATGGATTAACTTATAATGATCCTTATTTTTTTATTATTCTAGATGAACCATTTTAATGACATATATTAATTATTCTAAAAATATTTTACTATAAAATAGAAAAAAATTCATTCTTGTTTGGAAGCGATGGAAAAAATTAAACATGTTTATTCATGGAGATGGTAGTTCGTACAACACATGATTAGAATTTTCATGTTTCAAAATTGAAATGAATAGGTTTATTATTTCTCATATAATAATTATAATATCATAACAATCTATCAATGAAACTAATATTATCAATTTATGATTGTGAAGTTAAATATTAGGAGTAATTAAATTTTAATGAAAATTTGATAAAGATATAGTGGTTTAGTATCTTATACTACATTTTGTGCATTATTTCCACTACGATGGGTATAAAACCATTGATGGTTTGGTTTTTTGGACAAAAAACAAATTAAGGTGTATAATACAATAGATAATAGGTATAGTCAGAGTATGGGATGGGATTTTTATTTCATTTCATGAAAGGAAGTTAGGATATGATTTTCACTTTTATAAGTGAAAAGGAGTGAAATTTTAGTAAATACTCCAAACTATATAATAGTGGAAATTGAATATAATGTAATTTCAAAAATACAAAAAATTAATGGATTGGAGGGAAAATATGGTCGATAAACACAACCATAATTCCAAATTTATTAATTTTTAATCATGTTATTTCATTTATATATACTGGTTACTCACTTTGACCAATTTAGTTTTCAACATGGAAACTAGTTTTTTCCTATGTGATCTTTCTATGAAGCATAAAACAAATATTTATTTTTTAGATTAAATAGGCCAAATGATTATGATGAAAATTTAAATTTAAAAAATAAAAATATAATGCATATGGGAAATTAATTTTAAAATATACCGGAAAAAACCTATTAATAAATGATTAATTTTTTTGATTATTGTGGAATTATCAATTCGAATGATTTCAATTTGGTATCATAATATTTAAAATTTAACAATTATTTATTTTATATTTATTTAAAAAACATCATTTCATCATGTATTAAATGATTAAACAAAACCGTTGAAAACTTGATTCCATTGAAACGCTCTATAAATGGTAAAAAATCGTCTTTATGGGTTTATAAAACAAAAATAGTATTGTAAATTGAATAATTATAATTTTTAATATATAAAATAATAGAAAAAAGTTTCAAAATATATCAATGTATTCATATAATAAAATATTATTTATATTGTGATGATATGAATAAATTTCTATTTTTACTATCCACAAGAAATTTAATAATTTCTAAAAAACCCTAAAAATTTAAATTAATAAAAAATGACATTGAAAAAATACAAAAAACATTTTTTTAATTAACATTATAAAACTAATAAAAATAACACTAAAAATATTCATAATCTAACATAGAAAATATTTTTTTTAAATGAATTTTTTTCCATTTTACTATTATTGTGAAATGAATTATATTCATAAAAATATCAAACATGAAAATCATCCATATTATGAAATATATTTTATGAATAATTTTTTTTAGATCTCTTAAATAATGTTTTGGTAATTAATGAAAATATAATTTTATTTTATTATGTTTGGATATATATTTATCTTTATATTTATATTAAATTTATTAAATATAATCATACATTAAAATTTATGACTACCATATAAAATTCTTTTTATACTATTTTATGTGTATAAATTAATCCAACACGTTATTGTTTTATTGATGAATGACTCAGAACATTTCATCATCCCACTATTAGTACCCCCAATGGTGTTTGTACATCTTAATATAGTAGTGATAAATAAAAAAGTGGGAGTTTTGATCTTTTCACAACATTTAATTTTTGAACTGGCAAATAGTTAAAATACCCAAAAAAAGTTAAAATATCAATACACCTAAATTGAAAATTTTAAATTTAAGAGACTGAGTATAAATTACTAGTTTAAAATTCTCTTCTACATTATGGCCTTCATTATGAGATAACAAAATAAATTCTGAAAATATAAAAATGAAAATAATAATATAAGTTCTAACATGTTCAATTTCATGTTCAACATTATTTAAATAAATAACGAAAGTATTATATTCTAAATAGTTCATGTTAAATGATTCATCGTCATTTCAAATTTTAGAATCACCTGCATTTATTGCTTCCCTAGTATATCAATGAATCACAATATCACTATTCTTTTTCAATTACAACCATCTCCTCTTTTACATGATAAACCCTTTCATATTGATTATATATTTTATAGTTTAATAACCATTATAAATTACACACTTAACTATATATAAATGATTCCTCAATTCCATTAAATCATAAAACAAAATAATATTGTTTAAAATAATTTGTTAGAAAAGTTACCCCATGAGGATTCAATTGACATGAAGCAGAAATAATTATCTGATAATTATTCACCTGAACAGAACCAAATGCCTACAATGAAAAATGAATATATAAATATATATAATTAATCAATTCTAAAGTGAATTTAAAAAACAAGATTATTCATCAATTTTATTTTTACTTTCTATAAATAAATGTCACACACATTCAGGACAATTAATTTATATACTATTATAGTTATCTTATATAGTGGGATTGATATCAAAGAAAAATCTATACAAATTCACAATGTAACACACTAATAACAACAAACTATAACATTTTGTGAAATTTTTATGTCATTTCCATTCCTCAACCACTTTTGATTAAGAGTGTTAAAATTATTCCATCCATAGAAATGTAGTACCCATGGGAATAAATCTTCTACAAATAAAATTCATTTTTACTAAATTTTACATATATTTTTCTCTATCAAGGAATAAAAATAATAATTTCGTATTTTTAAATATCATTATAACTATAGAAAATACCAAAATATCATAAAAAATCCCAACAAAAAACATATCCAAAAACCCATGTATGAATATATTAACAGGATCGATGAATATATATGGTTAATTAGATAAGCTAATGGGAATAACCATATACTCATACTTCCCATAACACGTTTGATGATTCATATTCCTACTCACCATGAACTAATTGTACCTCGACCATATATCTATATTAAAAAATATTATGCTCCCTAAATCTAACCAAATATATCATTTATATGAGGAAAATGATACATTTTATTAACAATTATGTTCTTGAAGGCTCTATTATCATTTAAAATCCTCATTCAACCATATTCAATTTTAACAAATAAAATTAGAGAACCTCATGGGGATGTGGTCAAATGAATGAAACCTTTATATGGAAACTTATGAAACAAATTTTTTATGTTACAAATGTATTACTTTATTCATTTGAAAAGGGTGTTTGGAATATTACATAACATCATGAACTAACTTAATAAAAAACTGAACATCTAGTTAATGATTAACATGTGGAATATTATAAAAAACACATCCACATATTCCTTTATAATTAGAACATCACTACTCTATGAAATTTCATTATTTTCAATATCATGAAGATGGAAACATTCACTTCATTCATTAATCAATTGATCATTTTTATATATGTTATCCAAGGTATAAAATAGTATAATATAACATTAGTATCTCTACAATCTATCTTATCATGATATATAGATATCCAATCCATTAACATCATATCATCAAGTACTATTATGGGTAGTTAAATAATATTGGAAAGAGAAACCATGAAACTAAAAATAATAGGAATATTCCAATAAATATTACATTCTTAATTATCTCCACCATTATTTTTTACTAAATGACATTTCTTCTTATTATGAGGTCAAATTCCTCTTTTATATAAATTTTTATTTTATTTGACGTAATTTTATGATCTATAGTGAAACATTTTATCAATAAAATTAAAATATTCAACTAGATTACTCGTCACCACATTTTTATATAACCCAAAAAAAATATTAGAAGAAAATTATTATCTGAAAACATTATTCCTTAAATATTGATTAATGGAAAAAATATAACTGCCTTGGGATAAGAAATAGCACAAATCCATAACTGAAAACAATTAAAACATATGATTTTTGAATTTTGATCTATTTCCAAATTCCTGAAATTTTCATGACACTATTATTTGTAGTCATGATAAACTTGAACACAAATACCAAATATAAAAAATATTATATATCATATTAAACTTTCCATAAAATTATTTTAACTGAAAATGGATCATTTTAGAGTCTGACCTCTATATTTAATAGTTTTGTATTTCTACATTGTTTTCCTCCTTTCCCATTTTTAATCTTTTTGATAGAAGGTACTTTAGTTTCATACAAATTTATCTCAAATTTCTCAAAATAATTAATAAATTCATCATAACCTATAAAAACACAAGTGTTTTATTCTAATCATAAAAAGATATAAATCCATAGTAAAATATTTTATTACTACTATCATGTTTTTGATAATAAAAAATATATGTATCCTTAATAAGTATTGTGAAATTTTCATTAAAAATGAATAAAAAAATAACATATTTTCATTCAATTATAATAATTTTTGTCCATTACAATTCAGTCAATCTATTGTAAATATTTCTCCATAAAAATAATAATAAACACACATTATTTCATAGAATCGATATCTTTTATATATCTATTTGTTATTCATAACCAAATACATCGATCAATCAGATTCAAATTCAAAATTTTAAATTAAAATATACACCATTTAATATTCTTCACATCTAATTACATTGTGTATATTTTCAATAGCATTAATATATCTTGTATCTACCATTGGATATATCGTTCTGTAGAAATATAAGGGGGGATGTTTTATAAAATCCATTAATATTGCAAATTTTCTGTGGTATGCATGGGTGATCTCTAACATGCATTCCACTATAATTTAATGACTACATCCACAGATCCATCACTTGAAAAAAATACTCATTTCCAATTCCAACCATTCTAGGCTGCTGATTTGGGAGGATATTTTTCACTCAATACCATTATAAATTAGATTCCTTGTTCCAACTATAGAGTTTTTTTTAAAATCCATAGATTAGATAAATAAATATGGAAATATTAAAATTATGTAACTATGAATCATAATTTATCTGGGTTATTCTATTAATATTATCCAAACATATAAAGTTAACTAAATATTTACTCAAATACATATTATAATTATTATTCAATAAAACAATAAATAATGTAGTGTACTTATTCTAGTCATAAAATTATTTAATTCTTAAATGAATTTTAGGTTTCTAAATATTTGGAATTATGTTATCAATCTTACATAAAAAACTTATACATTAAAATGTAGACACTTCCTCTTAGTATGAATTTCTATTATAGTAATTTTTTTAATTTATACATGTTTCTTTCATAAAAATCTTATTGAAATTAATATTCACAACTTATTTGTCCTTAATCTCCCTTAAAACCCATTAGAAATATAAAAATATGGGAGAGGAACAAAAATCACATTACGTAATATAAAATTAAATAATTACATAGTCTAGGGAAAAAATGACAACACATAAATTTTTTTCCTTTATAATTTTTTGAGCAAGTAAAATAAATATTATCCCAGAGGGTAAAAAAAATTTTCTCAAATAAATCCTCCAAAATAAATTATAATAATATAAAATCCCTTCTTAGAATATTAGAGAATAATATTCATAACATGTTTTTACTAGTGTAAAAAATAAATTGTTCCTAGATAAATACATATGATAAACACTACTAGTCGACCAACTCCTTATTTTCATTGAATATTAGACACATAACCAAATCTATTAATTGGATATATTAGTCTCACCCATCATATAAGTTATATTTTTCTCACCAATTTTATTTTATAATGATCAAGTACACTACCATATTTTTTAATATTCCAACTTTTTATCTTAAATCTTTGTAAAAAAATTTTGAAATTATAATAATAGAATATTATATTTTCACATTAAAAATGTGGAGAAATTTAATTTCAGTTTAAATATCTAAATTAATGACAAATTAAAAAAATATTTTATAAAAAATTTCAATTAAAAATGTAAAAATTTATACGAGTATTCAAATTAATGAAAATTCATTATGGTGAATATTCCTTAAATTAAATATGTTTTCAAAAAACACTCTATCGAATTATAATAAAAATAGAAAAATGTGACCTGTAAGGAAAATGATAAAAATATTCCATTTTAAAACATTGTAATGAATGACTAATGTGGTAAATAAATTAAAATTTTCAACTGCTAAAGAGTAAATAAAAATTTTCTTGGAAAATTTAATATAATATTGTCATTAAAGAAAATTATTTTGAAGGGAAAAATTAATAGAGTATTTGATAAATTGTATCCTACCTTTGATACAATTTATTTCAACTCATCCGTTAACACCTAGAAAATAAAATTAAAATAGTTATTATTTAGAGAACCTGTTCCATTTCCATTTCATTATAATTATACTTTTTATGACATTTAGAAATTTTATTATTTATTTACATAATCAGTTATGTTTGCATTACTTTTTTTGGGGAATTTTGTTTCATAATTCCAATATAGCTTTAGTAGGATGAACATTGTCAAAGGGGTATTTGTTACATTATATCCAGAATGATAATCATTAAATAATTACAATTTTGTATAACAATTTTTTAGACGCATAATTGAATGGTGGACATGAGAAACGAACCACACCACCTTGTGTAGGTGGAAGCATACACGTACATATGAACATCGTTAAATTTTTTTATCATATTGTAGGGATATAAAACATATTTTTTATTTTCCTTACATAATTTCAAAAATTTCATTATTTTAATATATATATACATAAACAAAAATATACAATTATAAAAAACCAGGTGAAGATGTGATGGAAAACTAGACACATCGCTTCGTGGAGGAGGTAATCCACACTTACTCATGAGATATGTTTTCATTTACCATTGGCTGTAAAAGGTTGTAATAATAGATTGTAAAATAATAATAATAATCTTTTAGTACACTTAAGATACTTATTTTATTATTTCATCATGGTTAATTAATAGATAAAGGATAAGAAATAGGAAACACACTTGAAATATATGGTATGTGACAAATACCTTCTCCTCATATAATGGTTTTATCTCAAAACACAAGACTTATGGGTTTGGTACTTTGGTGAGAAAAGGGACTCTATAACATTTGAATTGATTTTGGGGAGTTTCCTAGGATGTACATATCTATAATAGAGTGCTAAAAAGTTATTATTAAGATATTATAATAGGATCCATTTTTATATGTGAGGGGAGAGGTACTCATGGAATTACATAAATTATTAAATCAATATAAATACATTTTCATTTAAAAAGTGGTAAAATTAATATATTTATAACATAGTCTAGGAATTATTCCAAATAATCTCATAAAATAATTTTTTATACTGTTTGGTTATTCTTTAACCTTTAACTATTATTTATAACCCTTAATTCACTTTTTAACAATTACTATGTTATTAAGGTTTTTTAAATACTAGAGGTCAAGAGAGTTATTGTAAAAGAAAATTGACCCATAAATAGTAATTTATTGATATTATACACTATATTTTATTAATATTAATAAATTTGAAAAAAAAATTATTTTAGATAATAAAATAAAAAAATATTTAACATAATATATCATTATAGTAATTTTTGGTTCTATTAAAACAATTTAAAATTAATTATATCAAGATAAAAATGGAATTTGAATATAAAACATTAAAACATCATTAATATGATATATTTATCTATAAAGTTTTTTGGGAACTATTACTCAACAAAGAATATTAATTTATGAGATTTTAAAAATATTTAGTTGAAATTTCTACTATTTGTTGTAGAATATGTTTTGATTATTTAAGCATTTATTGTAATTATTAAATCATTAAAAATTATTAAAAAATTAAATTATAAAAATATTAATTAATATTTTAAATTAAAATTATTACCAATGATTACCTATTTTATCATTATGTAATAAATGTCAATGGTAATAAAACAATGTGGGTAAATTTTTTGTTTTATTCCTTATTTAAAATAAAATTAAAGTCACTATCAAAAGAATGTTTCAATAAATTGATACATTTTTTGATTTATTCAATGGTCAGAAATCACATATCCTTGTAACTAATGTTCAAATGATATATGTAGACCTTTGCGCATTATTTTTTACCTTAATTACCCGGATGACCCATATAGTGGGGACCAATATTGACAATATTTAGTTTTCGTAATGAAATAAATAATAGAGTTCTTATTTCCAAATTTGAACATACAAATTGAAAACATAAAATATATTTTCTTAATATACAATTTCAATATTTCTGAATAGATCAATATCAATATAAATGCATAAAACTCAATGAAAAAATTTTCTATAAAATAATGTTTTTTATGCCCAAAAATACACTAATATAAAAATTAGGGATAAAAATGTATCCAATATAATAAATTTCATTATTTAAAATTAAAAGGTACCTATTTTAATTTAACATCTAATTGTAATTTTTAAATACATTTTTTAATAAAATTAAATGAGAAATGTAAAAAAAATTATTTATCACTATTGAAAATCAATTCGGCCTCTTTAGAAAACTTTAAAAATTCATCCATAATCCAATTTTGATATGCTTAGTTAAAAATGAATTTAATTTTTCATAATTAAAATTATAATATTTAGAAATTATTTATTTTAATATAATCATTTAATACTAAAATAAAATTTTATTATAACAACTCGATTTTCTTTTTGATTGAAATGTTATATAATATTATTATAATGAATATAACTATATAAAAAATAATTCATGATTAAAAATTTTGTTGGAAATAGATTTAATATTACCTAGGTATTCACAACAAATTATATTATGAAAACCATAATTATGTGATCCAAAATATCAAAAAACATTCATCAGATTATTATATCTTTATATGGGGAAAATTAACAGGTTTCATAAACATATAACAATCATGATAGTTAACCATCCAAATAATGAATAAATATGGTTTCATTTGATCACGTCATTTTTAAATTTTGTACTTTTAATGGAAGATTTCGTATCTGTAAAATAATTTTCATGAATCATTCAAGTATCACTATAAAAACATTATAAAAATCATTTTCCATTTATAAATCATTAACTAAAAATTACAGAATAATGAGAAAATAATTTTTTTTGAAAATAACAATCGAATCATGTAAAGGATTCTTCAAATAAAATAACACTCATGATTGTGGAAAAAATATTCATTTTGTATACGTTAAAATAAAACAATCCTCTCACACATCGGTATAATGTATGAAAAACACGTTCATGAAATTATTGAAATATTCCCATTCAATTTTTCTTAATAAAATCAATATTAATTTATTTTTCTTAGAAATTTCACATATAAATTATAAATTTTAAAATCCAATTTTATAGAGTGATTTTATAAAATAAGATGTCCATAGACCAAATATTCTATTAGGTCGGATTCTCTTTAAAAAGATTTATTGATCATTATTAACAATGATGAAAAAAAATTTATACTAAAACAATAAAATTTTAGGAATAATATTAGTTGAAGAAAATATATATTTTTTAATGATAATTGGAATAAAATATACCTTAACACATATTTCGTATAAACATTTCGAAAAATAAATAAGATTATATCTTAAACCCTTTCCACAAATCTGAATACCTTCATAAAAACATTAATATCCAATATAATAAATTAAAATTAATTATACTCTTATAATTAATACAAATAATTAATTATAATATCAAATATGATTAGTTAATTAATATAAAACAACCATTAAATAATTTATCTCTTAAAATAATTATTTATAGGTGAAAAATGTTTCCCATGTCATGTTTGTTTTGATTTAATGGTTCATGTATTTTCATCATATTTATTTTTCCATAATCCCTAGTATTTTAGTCATCATTTTAATATAATATAAATATATAATTTACAAATTTATTTCCATACATATTATTTAGTGTATGAAATTATGTACTATATTCATTGAGAAGGTAGTCTATACTCATGCATGTATTTTGATTTATTTATTGAGGAATTAAATTAGACAATGGAGAATAATATTTTATCATTAAAAATTATTTATTATAAAAAATATTAAATATCATCAAAAAATAAATTATTAAATATTTCAATGTGAGATGAAGATGTAAATTGAATCATATCCCTACATGGAGATTATAGCTGATACAAGTGATCTTTTGACACTTTTAATTCCCACTTGACAAAAAGTAAGGGAAGATGGATGTTAAAAGATAATTATAACATCTCTGTATATTTATGATATAATATTAATCATGATATTATTGATACAAAATTTATAGATAATGTGTAAGAAGACATATAATTAAATAATCATAGTTAATATTTATAGCTCTTCTTTCAAGGCCATCATTTAGCATTGAGCTAAAGCCTTTGATGATTAGACATACAAGAAAAAAAGGCAGATAAGAAAAAATTATAGAATATTTGATTGATTTTGTATCTGTTTGGGATTATATAAGAGTATCTATAATCATTAAAAAGGGATAAGAGGATGTTGCCATTAATAATAGTGGGAGATAACACACATAGAATTACCTAAAACATTTAAATTATATTAATGTAATTGTAAATTATAATAACAAGAAATGTATATTTATTATAATTTATGATATACAAGGTTTTGAATATACTAAAATAATAATTATTATAGTTGTTTGTGTGGTATTATTAAACATATCTTTTAGTTTAACTAGTACTATACATTTGTTTAAACTTTTCTATGATAACATATGTTTTCTATTTTTACATTAAATTATGATAAAAAATATAAGACTCCCCCTTAAAAAAATTAAAAATTATGGTTAAAAATTTGGAATACAATTTATCAAATTCAAAATTTAAGTGTTAAAAATTAATTTTTTAGATAAATTCAAAAAATAAAATTATAATACAATTTTAAAAAATGAATTTTTTTCATGAAATTGAATTTAACTTTATTCTATTATTGCTAAAAATATCATATTAATTTTAAAATATTTTATTGACAAAATAATATCTCGTAATAAATGTAAAAATTCATATTTTATTGTAGATTTACATAAAGAAACATTTCATTAATAAAAATAGTTTTTCCAAAAATATTCATTTTCAAATTTAATATATTATTATTTCTTAACCAACTAAAAACAAATGAATTCATTTTATGGTTGTGTAATTAATATATCATCCTAATTTAGTTATTTATATTAATAACATGCTATCCAATGGATAGTATATAACTATCACATTAAATAATTATATGTAAATAGTATTTATCAATCTATTTAATGTTAATGATTAGTGTAAAATAATATATATAAAAATTATTTTTTTTAAAGTTAAATGTATCATAATATCCTTAGGTGTTAAATAGGACACCCAATTGGAATTTATCCCTTGAATTTCATTCACTCTATTATAAATAATATATGATTGTTTTCCTCATCATATCTGTGGGTGCCAACATAGCATCCTCAAATTTATTGTTACTTCCTGTAATATTGATTGGGTGAGTGGTCAAGATTCAATTAACATTCGTTATTCAATAAATAATTTTAATTATTTTTTCAGAGTAATAGAGATAATTATTATATATTATTAAGACTTTTTTAATTAAATGTGATAATTTCATTAGGAGAGATACATGGAACACATCTTGAACTTGAGTAATATTCTATTGAAGTAATATTAAATAAGTAAATACAATTTTATGATCATGAATTTTTAATGATAGAATATATCTATGGAAAAAATTTACAATCACTCCAAATATCATATCTTTATTCATTTAAGATGTTCATAGAAATACCTTATCACCATTATCGTACTATATAGCTAACCAAAATTTACAGAAATAATTTTATGTCAAATTTAATATTCCGTAATGTGTTATTGAATCTCATTAAGCATCTCTACCATTTAATTTTCTAGATTAGGTACCAATAAATTTCATTAACTATCATCATCAAAAAAGGTTTTAGTTCTTCACATCATTAAATAATTATATCTATATCAAGACATGTTAATGTTTGATTAAAATCTATAGTTGTATGTAAATTACACCATAGGAAGACTTTGATGCCAACCACCTATAAAATCCATAAGAGAATATCTCAACATTTCCAATAGAGTTTTATTGGTCCTACTAGGGACCTTCTACATAAGGATGATATCTTTTATGGAAACTAAACTCTATATCCAAAGTATGCTAAGAACATATATATAAATTTGAGGTAATGTGCAAATACATATCAAATTCAATTGAGTGTTTTACTCATTGTAAAAACACCAAACCTTAATGTATATCAATGAAATTTTATCAAGATATAAAATCATCTAAAATTGTATTGAAATTTGATTAATTAATAAACTGATTTTTAATAACCTAAATAATTTTATTCCCTTTAGATTTCATGGGGATTCCTCTAAAAAATACATTGTTTTTTTCCATATCCATTCATGTATGTGTAATGGTTGTAAAATCACAACATAATCTTACCTCTTATGCTTAAATTTTTGATAGACTGGGTATTAAATATATACACTACAATATCCATATTCATTTTTTCCCACTAAAAATATTCTTTCAGATGAATTTAAATATTTATACATGGGGTATTAATTGATAATGACAAAAGTTGATAAACATATTATAAATCCCCAAAATATAGTATTGATATTAAATATACTATATTAATGAACCTTATTATCACATCAAAATCATGGTCAAATGTAGAAACATTTACCATTTTAATCATATTTTATATATCATCCATATGTTCCACTATGTAATATCATGGAATGATGTTTGAAATTTAATCTAATATAAGGATAATCTGTCACATTTAATAATTATTTTTGTCCCATCATCAATAAATGAATAAGTATTTTTTCTCATTCATTCTGTATCTGGGAAAAACTAGCATCACCCATTTGGATAAGAGAAAAAATACACATAAACACCTTCCCATGGTTTTAATATATTATGTTTTCATAATCATTAATCATCTATATCATTCTTAAATTACATATATTTAACACTTTCAATGTGATCATATACATAATAATTTTAAGATCTATATATAGGTCACACCTCTCACCATAAATACAATGCATCCATTTCATCAATGATAAAATTAATTAATTCAATTCGAATCATGATTAATGTAATTTTTCCCATGTAATTGAAATTTACTATATTCATATTCTATGAAAATATCATTATTCATAAGGAAACATCATAGTACCATATTTGATGTACCACTATATATAAAAAGCTTTTATCGATTATATGGTAGTGTGAGAACATGTATAATGATAAATTTCTCATGGAATCATTAAAATTATCTTCACATTAACTACATCCATAAACTTAACTATCCTATGAGTCAATATGTGGAGTGGATTATATAGTTTTTTTTGAATTTCTCACACTGCATATAGAATAATGAACTGACACATGAAAACTATATACAATAGTTATTTTTTTGGGAGATGAAATTACTCAACAAATTCCATAATTGAAAGATCTAAATATAAAAAATCACATTAGAATATATATCACATGAATGATACTACCTGATGATAAAATTGATCCTTGGTAAATTAAGCATAAAATGACTCCTCCCCTAGGGTCTTTATAAATAGTCTCAAATATACATCTTTCTCTTGCTTACCCTAAAATATATAAAAATATAATTTATAAGTACTAGAAAAAAATTATCAAGCTAGTCTCTAAAGAATCTATTCAATTAATCAATCGTGACAACAAGGGTATGAGTTAACCCAAATGACATCATAAAAAATTCATAATGCACATATATCATTTGGAATCTTGTCCTGGTAATGTCATCCGTTATTACTTATAATTCATTAAATCTAGAATGAGGTTTAATACATTAATAGTAATTATTTTTTCATAATTGACAAAAAAATATCTCAATACAATTAATATAATACATTATCGTGGTTGTTATCCTATTTTATTCCCAATAATAATTGAAACAATGCTTTAAAATGTGTTTTTTCATAACAAGAATGTCCATATTGACCATTAAGTGATGAACTAGTGCATATGTATTCATTTTTTAGATTCTAAAGTAGTTGATTTTTTGATTACATTGATCTAACATGTAAATATAGTATGAAATATTTTAAAAATGATCAATTCAGTGTTTGAGTTTTATTTGAAACACAACTTTAGGATTCTGTATAATTCTATAAATATTTTCAAAAAATACATCAAGATAATAAAAAACAACAAGTATATAATTAATGTTGAGATTCTCCTCATCCATTTGAGATAAATTGAATCATGATTTTTTGTATGACCCATATAATAAATGTATCATTTATTATATGTTAATATTCTATATCATGTCAAAATAACTTCACTGTTGGATTTGGAATATCTAATGCGAATTTACTTTCTAAACAATTAATTTGATCCCTAGTACTACAATATCTAATCATTGAGGTGGTAATGTGATTCCATTAGAAAATTATTTTGATAAAAATTAGTGTGCATATCAAAAATAAAATAAAACATTTTATATTACTGAGTTGTTTATATTCATACATTTTTTCAAATAATTCTCATCACCCACATCTATACACATTATTTTATGAGATTTCCCTTTTTCTATCGTCAAAGGTCATTGTTAACGATGATCATCATCAAAAAATATGGGATTTGTAAACTACATAGCTTAATTACCATACTCATTGTATTAGAGGAATTAGAATTCATGTGGATCATTGGATGGAACCTTCCATTCCTCCATTGTATCATTGATACACTTTATCACCTTTCTACATTCATGAGATTAATGAGCATTGTAACACCCCGAGCTTCCACGATACGCTTCTCATTCAATAATGCAATAGCTTGCATTGTACGCAACTTTGAGTTCTAAAACACCGCGACTAATCAAAGTGGCCGTTATGAATAGTAATAACCACTTTTTAAAATTATAGAAATTTTAAATTTCAAAATGGACTTCATTTTTGAATTCGTAATATCAAAATTATCCTAAGTTGGATTTTTTGTAAATTTCTGAGAACTTCCAATTTTTTTATGAATAGTGAAAAATACTTAAAACAACTTTTTTAATAAAAATAATTTATTGTGATAAATTATTCTATTTAGTGGTTTTAAAGTATAATTAGAATATATTTTTGACATTTTATCCAATAGTGGTCATTAGAATTAATTTAACATTGAAATTGGACATAAACAATTGCCAATCTTTTGATATATATTGTTTCTTAAAAATACGCTATTTGTTGTGACAGCGGGAATTAATTATAAAATTAATTAATGCAACTTATATGTTTGGAATTTTGTAAAATAGACATCATTTTTGAATTCAGAATATCAATTATAGCTTAGGGTGAAATTTTGGCATTGTTCTGAAAAACTTCAATTTTTGATGAATAGTGAAACCACTAATTGGTAGTTAAATAACTGATTTTTCGTTTAAATGATATATTACCACTTCTGTGATTTGATATTCAAAAATCCAATATACATGGTTTTCATTAAGAAGTAAAATGTGGTTCAATGAGATTAAAATAATTTTTTGGTGAATAGTAACTTTTAAGTTCTTAATCGTGATTAGAGTTAATTAGTGTAGTTTAAGGTAAAAATAATGTTTTAATAATATGAGATGAGCTTTACACTTGTCCTACTCCTATTGGATGAGTCATGGCCGACCAAGAAAACCCATGGGTCAACTTGGGGACCCCATGGAGCCAATTTGGTTAGAAAATGACATTAATATATATTTATTTAATGTTAAAATTAAATTGACACAAACATGAGTTGTTTTACTAAAACAGTTATTAAGTGGGGTTACAGAAGACCCAATTTTGATTATAAATATTCATTAGAAAGAAAAAACGATTTCCTACATCATAGTAATTTTTTTATAATTTGTAGACATTAAATAAATTAAATTATGTATGACATCATGATGATGCAGCGATGACCTCATTATTTAACGATTTAAATAAAATGAGAAGATAATGTAAAATACAAGGCTTACACTTGTACAAAGCTTATTGGATGGGTAGATTTAGAACCCTTATCACCTTATCCACGAATTATATAATTGTGAGACCTTTATAATCCGAAAATCATTGTATAATAATGTGTCATTTCCTTACTTTCCAAGAGTGCCCCTCCTCTCCACTTATAAAAGGCCCCCACCTCTCCCACTTTATTCACACCTTGAAGCCATTTGGCTCGGCCAACCTCTGCCCAAATACTCTCCCAACTTCCCCCTCTTACTCCTAGAAGCCTCACTTTTGGGTAGAACTCTTCTCAAGGAAGCCTTTGGCTCAAATCAAAAAGAGTTACCCGATTTTGAGGTAATGTCTTCTCTAATGTTGTTTTGTTTTATTTTTCTTCTCAAACCCCCTAAACTCTTTTTATTAATTTCTTTTGTAACAACAACAGTATCCTCAATATACTAGGATGTTGTTATAAGAAGGATTCGAGCTACACTTACACACACTTATATCTAATGGTTAAATAACATACGGTTTCTGTGGATGGGCAATTTCTGCCTCACGAAACGATGATTGTTCAACACTCATATAACACCTTCAAAGGTGGCCATTAAGATGTCACTATTTTTATATATGATATATAATATGTTTATGTTTTACTTATGCTTCTGTATTTCTCATTTATGGCATACTTTATGATTTCCATTATGGGTAAAATGCGATAATTTCATTTTAGGAAGTGCGGACTACCGCCCCCTCAAAGTGATGTGAATCGTTAATGCCATATGTGGGATGTATAAAGGATGGAGTAAATGATATTATATATGATATTATTCTGGAACTATATTATACCTTTATATAATTATGATTTCATTACATTAAATACGAAATAGAAATGAAAGTAGCATTCATGCGTACGTACGGCTTACCGTCTCCATAAACGGTGCATTTCATTTCTTACCTCTAAATGTTACGTAATATTATGAATGAATGTATATACTGGATATAAATGATATATATGATATCTACATCATGAATATAATTCTGGATATAATGGATATTTCACCACATGAACAACTTGTAATTATAAGAAGGTTATTGTTGACACAAGTACCAAAGATCGACAAAACGACCGTTATTAACTTAAATAATTACATAACGTTCATAACATTGTAATAAGTGATATAAAATGGATAATGAAAATGAAAATGGTTCTTAATAAGGTAGATATTAACTCTAGTTTATTATTTAGGAGGTTAAATAACGGTTGAGTCAAGTCGGACATGAGGTAAGGGAATTTCTTAACCCAACTTCCATTCTTTGGGTTAATCTCCTACTTTCAAATTATGTCATGATATTATTATGTCATATCTTGTAATTGTACTATATTTATGTGTACTTATATTTAATACACATAATAGATCTATTTTATTTTAAAAATGATCTGTGTAAGGACTTCGTCTCAATCTCCTTTCATTGAGTCATATTTCTTTTTATACACAACTTTCTTTTATACGGTATATAAACCCCTTTGACTTTTACGTTTATTCAAAAGGTTTTCTTTTATAATTATGTGATTTTTAAATGATTTCAAAAAAGTGATATTTCTCCCCAATATATGAAAATCCAGTGCAAATGTATACGTATTTAACGCAAGCTTAAAAATGTTTTCAGAAAACCCGACTCTCGAGTGTGGTAGACAGGAAGGGATTGGGCATGGACCCATCATGGCCTGTAATTAGTCGAGCAGTCTCAGAATTAGTTATTATGTTTTCAGAAGATTTCTTAATGTTTTTATAAAAACACTGGAGTATATTTGATCAATTTTAAATGTAAGTATCTTCTAAAAAAATGCATCTGCAGGTCTCATGAGACAAACTAGTGTCTTGGCACGAGGCCTTGACAAAATCTTATTTGTGGTTTTTACATCAACATTGAAAAATATTAATGGTTGATTTCTGTTATAAATGTGATAGGGGATGAGTAAATTGTCTCAATTTAATGAAATGAGTTTTAAAAAATATTTTTTAGAAAATACATCCTTTTAATTCAATGTAATGAATAATATAAATAATCACTTGTTTTTGTATAGTAGGATGGTAAATCCATTGGTTCCTATTATACATATTATCCAAGACTTTAAAGGTATTTTTTGGTATAACCACCATCTCTAAAAGAAAAAATGATCAATTATTTAGTGGTTTATTATATAATATCTAAAAATTTTTAGTAATAAGAGAAATTCATTTATTATGAATAAATCGTTTGCTGTGATAATTATGTGTAAAAGGATATTGTATATTTCCAATGTTCAATAGTTTTAATATAAATAATAAGATGGCGTGTTGTGATAAATAGAATAAATCACATGAATGAAATAAATAAAAATAATGGAGTTTCCTCAAGAAATAAATAATAGTTAATTATTCCATCCTTTTATTTTTATAGGATTAACAATATTTATAACAAGAGAAATTTTTTTCAATATAGAAACTACATTATTAATTCTATCTCAATAGAATTATGTTTCTCAAGAGGGAAATAAATTACAATTTCCATCACATTCAGTATTTGCCCAATTCCTTTTAGTTATAACCATTTATAATACCCAAAAAACATATTATAAGCATCATGTTACAATAATCTGAGTTAATCATCATATAATCATTACAATCATTCCTATTATGTCCTATATAATGAAACCATAATATCAACCAATGTCACTTAATGTTAAACATAGGTGTTATTAGGATTTACCCATATATCCATCAAAATATATTCTCTAAAAATAAGTAAACTATACTCTAATACCAACAATATTGATCCAGGAATAATATACAAATATAATACCTAATATATGAATATTTAATGCATCCTCCAAATAAAAAAATCTCAATAATTGTACATGTCTAGCATACATAGAGGATATATTATTAAAGATATTATTGAAGTATAATCTTCATCAAGTCAAATAAATTTTTTAACATAAAGTAATCTTATAGACCCATAATACATATTACCCTTCTCCATAAATATGAAAAAGGATAAACATAATAATTGGTAAGCATAAATTTTATTAATGGAAAAAATTGGAGGTATCAATAAATGAACATATGTAATTGTATCATGATAATATTATCACGATAATATTTGATTACAAATAGATGATTGTTGGAATTTTATCCTAGGGACAATTTTTGTACATTGATTTCATGTATATTTGATGTATTAAATAATAATAATAATATTTAGAAATAATTATAATTTATTATCAATATAATTTAATAACATTCTATAGTTTACGTCATATTGATAATTTCATATCTTTTTTCCTCTATGATTATAACCTTGATGTTCTATAATGTAATTCAGAAATAATGTTCTACAGTTGGACAACATACTGTTATGGGACATGTATTACATAGAATATCAACTGTAAGTACTTGTAAGAGGATCAGGCTTCTTCTCAAGATTTTCCCACATGGAAATTTCTATGATGGGAGATTATGTGAAAAGACCAACACATAAGAAATCATCATGTTTTGGTGTCATCTAGTATTTTTATGATGGAGTGTTTGTATTATCCCATTGACATTATGATTATCATTACTGCATGTCATGATTCAAAAGCATTATATAATTAATGAAATAAATGATTCCATATGTTCATGGAATGGTAGGGTACAATGGGTGCATCATGATTGACATTTCATTTGTGGAAATTTCAATGTATCATTTTCGACTCCATTATTATAAAAGAATATATCTTGGCCCTTTGATTTGTTTAATAAATTCTCCCTAAATTAATTTTCTAGGGTGTAATGAGGGGTTTACTTTTGATAGTAAATAAAATTTGTATCAAGCATATCAGTTGGTAAAAATATATTAATCCTACACGATGATATATTTAATTAAATAGATTTTATTATACAGGGAGAGTTCATATGTTGTTGTCATTATTGGGTCATTATGATTTTTCTCTTGGGTTCTTGAAGAAATTTTTGTATAGTATTTAGAGAATTTTAAAAATGTCTATGTATTCCAATGATAAATAATCTAAAATGGTCAAACACTATGTGTTTCAAAAGATCTCAATTAAATTCTAATTAAATTAAACTAATTTAATAAATATTATATTCAAATCCGATGAATATTTTAATTCATGATATATCGATCAAAAAAAATTTATCAATTAAATATTTAATTTAAATCATTAGTTTAGAGTTCATTAAATTATGGTAGAGTTTTAATGTACCAAGATTGACTCATGTGAGATATTTTAATTAATAATTTAGTTAAATAAATTTTTTTATTGTGCATCTTGTTGCACGACATATATTAATAATATTATTATTATTTTGTCACAAGATTTTTATTAACTTTTATATTATTGTTAAATGATCATCATGGAATTAAATAATACTTTAACATAATCCCTACCTTTATAAATATACATTTTTTAAAATTTTATATTAAAAAAAATTCAAACTATAGAATTATTATGCATAGGGAATTCTTTCTCTACTACTTCTTCAGCCTATCTAGCTCAAGGATAAGAATCGAAATAGTGTTAATATCATGTCTAATAAATGAGAGATCAACATACATAATGAAAAATTTATTAGCCAGAGGTATTTTATAATTGGATCCTCACACTGCAACTATAGAAATATGATAGGGTCTTTTTAGGTGATATACATCAACATCGAAGAAAGGTATTATTAAAATATATTCTTCTCTTCCAATATTAAATAACATAGTGATAAATTTTATGTTAAAGATCATTTCATGGGGTTTTGAGAGACTCAATATTGAAATAAATATTAATATATCTCTCACAAAAACAAACATCGACAATTCCTAGAATAAAAAGTCGTATCATAATGACCACATTTAAAATTTTCATTATTTATTTGATTCATGATCCATATGAAATCATGGTTGAGATTTTATTTCATATTTTTCATTCATTAATCTATTTATAATTTAAATATTATTGACATACTAATCCTGTTCATTTAGTGGTACATTTTTTTCAGGTCCATGAATATATGATGAATTGCTATATTTTCAATCACACACTTCTAATTATTTGCAGAGTAATATTGGGTTACACGACATGAATCCATAGTAAATATCATGTATCCTAGTAATCTAAAATTGGTGATGCCTTGGGGTATATGACATGCCCCAATGTAATTACATTTAGTGTATATTATGTGTTTACAAGGAATCCTGGAACATAATAATCAAATTACATATCATATGTATTGCATAAACATCCTTTATACCATAGGTCTTAGTGTTGTAAATCTTGAAATTTGTATAGTGATTATACGAGGTAAATTTATATGAGATGAAAACATGTATAATTTATTATTTAACATAGGTATACATAGTATACATGATGTTTATTTCAACAATTCCATGGTTCTGATATAAATATTGAGTATCTAATCATGGTATCAAGGCACACAATTTTATAGACAAAAGGTGTGTAGCTAGTGGCACATGATTTTTATTCTCCCTCCCATGAACATGATTAGTCATTTACCAAGATTCTTGAGCATACGAAATTCCAAAAACATGGTGTGTATGTATTTTAAAAACACCATGAGATTCTATTTAAATACTTGTGAATGAACCATGAGAGAATCATAGTAAAATGGAATCATAATACATGTATTATAGAATTCAAGTATCCACCATGCATTTTGGATGTGTACACATGCCTATTCCCATGTTGTGTGACATTGAAACATATAAATATATTTATGCATTGTGTATCTTGATAGTACACACTGTATAGTATCCCAATTACTAGAAGAATAAAATTACAATTAATTTATAATTATAAAATTAAATCCTTGTTAATTTTTTTAGGAATTTCTGTGTTTTTGAATTTAATAGGTGGTATTTAATAATTTTAAATGTATAAATAATTTATTGTAATAAATCATCAATTATTGGTTCTGCCATTTATTTTCTATTAACTCCATGATGATGGATTTTTCAATATAATTTTAGATAGTTAATAAGATGAATGATAACTAATCAATTAATAATTAAAATCATATTTATATTACTAATAATAATAAATAAATATACTAGTGTTACCCATTTATTTTTTGATATACGATTTGTGTATAACTGTTAATGATATTATACATGTCTGTTGTATGTTTTGGGATTTATTTAAAAAAAATTATAGCAGAGTGTTGACATTATTTATTATTAAATTAAATTTAATGGATTCTGATTCATTTTTCTATACAATACTATATAGAACATATGTGTATGATGTTATTTTTTTAATTTCCATTCAAAAAATACATTAGTTCCCTTCAAATACATTTCATTTATAAATACTTGTTAATAATGGAGTCTCAGAAGGAATGTGGAGGGGGTTAAGGGCGTAACTAGAGTGATTCCAACCTAGGTGATACACATAAGGATATGTTGAATATTGTAACTCATACCAAGACCATAAACATGAGTTATTACACATGGGATGTGGGTTGATTTAATGTCTGATCATTAAATCAACCATTAGATAAATATCATGTAGTTTTCACTTAATTACTTATTTATTTATATCTATGAATTATTTAATTTTTTTGATGCAACACTATGATCACATAAGTGAATGAATTAATTTACCAAGACTAAATTTAAATAAATGGATTATGATTATGTGTTTTATCCATCATTGTTAAACAATTGAGTGACATAGAATTAATATTATGAAATTTTTTAAAGGATAATAAAGATATAATATATGCATTATAGATTAAAATAACGAAATTGAATATTAAATCAGGCATGGACTACCATTATTTTATTGATATGTAAATTATTTGAACAAAATATTTGACTAACGAAAATTAGGAAAAATAATTTCTTACATTGTGTTCTTATTATGGTTTTAGTTTTACTTTAACTATGTACATCAAGAGAATTATCTCTATATTTACTAGATGTAACTTTTATGAAAGTGTTGTAGAAATAAAATTCCAAATATCATGGTGGGGAATTAAAATTGACGGATCACATATCATCAGTCATGATGTTTTAAAATACCTACCTATATAAATACCTTCATGTAGATTTACCAACCCTCATTAGATTATTCTATGTGGTATATGGATCCATTCCAATAGAATTTCTAGAAACTATAAATTTCTTGTTCAATGGTGAGGGAAATTGGGACAAGATAAAGTAGTTGGATATTTAATAAAAATATAATAAACTTGCAATTCTTCCAATAATCAATTATAATGAATGTAATAAATATAGGATCTTTAATTTTAGAATAAAATAGAATACTCTTATCCACATTATCTCTATTATAAATATTTGATAAAGTAAACCTCCACTCTATAAGTAACTTCAAGGAGGGGTTTGGATATATCCGAGGTTTGATATTCTTTAATGGAGATATTGCATGGTAGAATTCTTAATTCACAATCTACTTACTATGGAGGCATGTGATGAAGTGTCACATGTCAATAAGAAACACTTATTCAATTCTATAAATGTAAATTTTTTGTCATATTTATCAATTTTTAGTAAACCCATTATGTCTTTAAAAAATACGGATACATAGGTATTTATTGAGATAATTCATGGTCTTTACCACGATAGAGAATGATAGAAACACTTTAATCTATACAAGGATATCATTTAGAGAACACTAGTAAAGAGTTCCCCAATTTAGACTCATATTGTTAATACCACTGGCTACATTTATAATTTAGGGTTTATTGCTTTTAAACATCCCAATGACCTGGTTACAAATCTCATTATTTTGTAACTCCCTCAAAAAATCACTGATGTTTTTTAAGATCTAATATAATCATCATTGATATGTATCTGTTATATCTTTTAATTATCCTACCTGAAGATGATATGAATATGAAGCATAAAAATCCTTCTATCTATAATGTAAAAAAATTAAAATTTAATGTGAATAGATCTACCTAACATGATTGTTTATTCCCTTCCATGAAGATAATGACCAAGGGGTTAGACAGGGAATATGATAAAATTTGTTTCACATGTGGAAAACGGGGAACTTGAAGAAAAACAACCTCCAACCAAAGAAGCATCGAGAAGATTAATGTGATTTTATTATCAAGTGCAATTTATATATTTCTAATTTTTTGTTAGATATATTTGTTCATGAACCCATATGTATTCAATTATAGGAACCAAGTAGAATCAAAAAAATTAATCAATGGGTTGTAAGTCTATGAGCAAACAACATAGATAAACATTCTAGTATTACCATTACAGACTACAACCTCATGATTCTTACTAGAATGATCTTAGTATTAAAGGGTTATTATACACATTTAGTTACTAAAATCATTTTATCTATATCCATACATGACATAGATTTATTTAATTTGATGTCTAGAAATGAATGTTTATTCATTTATAAAGGTTGTGTTTGTTATGGTAATGCCTGTTTAAAAATGATACTATGTGTTTTATCAGATAAAAAAAGTAACTTAAATCGATAACCATATTAATTTACATGAATCATACTATACCCAACACTAGAATCAGCATCTAGGTCATTTAAAATATAATCACTTGACTAAATTCTAAAGAGAATGATATTTATATTCTATTGTACTAATGCTAGTCAGTCTTACAATGTAAAATTCAAAATTCCCAAGCTAGCAGAGAAGGTTAATGGGATAAGTAGTTTTTTTAATTAGATCATAAAATATGTGTGTGTTTAATATCATATTGATTCAAGGGGTGGGTACTCATAATTTATAACCTTTATAGATTATTTTAGTATATATGTACATTGATACTTAGTGGAGTATAAGTTGGATAATTTTGATAAATTATAATAATAAATAAATGAAGTTCAAAACCATAATAGAATGAACATTAAGAAACTCTACCAAGTACATGGTGGATAATATCTTAATCAATAATTTTATTACACATGAGATTTTGGGTTCTTATCTCAACTCAAACTTCCTTAGGTACCTTGATGAAATGATTTTTGTAAAAGGGTTAACCACACCTTTATATAAATGGTGAGTTCAGTGGTGAACCACATGAGTCTTCCATTATTCCTTTGGTAATATCTATTACAAAAAGACACATATAAAAACAATGGTTCATATAAAGGAATATTATGGTATTACATAAAATTTATCTAATTTAAAAAGTCATATTTTCATATAAAAAAGTGTGGGGTGGTAAATAATTTATTAAATCCTCTTCAGGTTATTAATTTTACCCCAAAACACATAGCCTACCTTCATTGGATATTCCAAATAAAAATAATGTGATATTACATATATTAACCCTCAAAAAATATAGTTATAGTGGGAATTTATTCCTTATTCCTTATGAGTATGAACATACATGAAATAGATATTGGAATAAATTATGACAATATAGGACATTTATCCTCTAGGTATAGAAGAGTTTGTAGATGAATAGATTCCAAAATTCCATGTAGAAGAATATATTTTTCCAAAGAAACATGTTATGCAGAAGAGTACAATAGTTGTTATAGAACCATAATAGTATGGTTTTATGGTAATTGAGGATGGTAAATTATTATAAGTTGATAATAATGATCTTGTAATCATTAAGTATTTAGTGAGTGGTATATATGTTATCAAGTGGAAATATTCCATGAACTATATAATGAATTCCATTTAAAAATACCATTTGTTGATTTTTTAGATCCACTAGTGGATATAAATATCATTGTTTTCAAATGGATATTAATTTAGAGAATGGGAATTGAATGAATGTAAAGTTCCTATATGACGGAAATGGTTGAAAATGGGTTCAAACAATGCCAATTAATCCCTTACATAGGTTAAATAATAAAATCCATAAGAATTTTACTTTTAATTATGATGTACAATGACAATGAGATTTAAATGATGGTTTTTAAAATAATCCTCTTTCATGGGAACATCAAAAAGACATTTTTATAACACAAACAAAATGTTTTATGATTCTAATGGATTCTTATAGAAAATAGAAAATTAAAAAAAATCCATTAACTGATTTAAAAAACCTTTTAGGTCATGCAAAAATGGGTTTTATGAATACATATGTGAAATTTATTTCATAATGAAGGATTTTTAGAATTGATTCCAAAAATTGTTCAGTGGGAGGAATTTTTTTGATAGTATATTTTGATGATATATTACTCCTTGAAAAATAAATACCAGTCATATAGTCTATTACAAAATGGATGAATAAATAATACCCTATAATGGAGTTGTGTGAGGAAGAATATATTATTTAGATCAATATGTATCATGATAGATCCATGCCATTACTCCGAATATGTAAAAGTAGATATATTGACTAGATACTGAAGAGATTTTGTTTAGAAAAATCCATAAGGGTATTATTAACATCATCAAATAGAATTCAAATTTTTAGGAAAATGTGTCCTGATACATATGATGAATGAAATTGACTGTAAACGATTCTATAAACATCAATGAATGGGATAGTAATTCTTTTTATAATATGTACATGGCTAGTTATCTCCTATAAATTATGTATGGTAGGAAGATATCAAACTAAACCAGGTGAACTCCATTACATGAAATTCAAGGCTATCCTTGAGTACCTCATGCATACTAAGGATTATTTCATGGGTTTTGGGGATATTTGGAATAAGTCATTTGAGGAAATATAGATGCTTTGTTATAATCTATTCAAGATGACATGAAGTAATAAAAAAATACATATTTACATTTAAAGGTTGTAATGTGAGGAAGATATGCTCAATAGGGTCTGTTGTCATAGATTCTATATAAGATTACGAGTATATAACTTAATTGGAGGTAGCTAATGAATAAATATGGATGCAAAATTTCATAAAATATATTTATATGCTACCCAAAATTAAATATCATATCACTCTCTAATTTTATAATATTGTAACTATTAAAACTAAAAAATAGAAGGATTAATTAGTATAAATGGTAGATAATTTATAAGTATCATCTACATATGACATTCTTATAGAGAGGTGAATTTTTAGTGACAAATATTTCCCAGGAATAAAACGTGGAAGACCACTTGAAAAAAAACATGACTTTATAGTGACATGATTATCCTGGTATATATAA
The DNA here is from genome assembly GCA_963277665.1 of Viscum album. Taxonomy (NCBI): domain Eukaryota; kingdom Viridiplantae; phylum Streptophyta; class Magnoliopsida; order Santalales; family Viscaceae; genus Viscum; species Viscum album. Next base: position 1,503,249,433 of record OY728156.1, read on the forward strand.
AGGAATGAAGGTTGTATTCCATTATCTCTAGTCAAATGGGATATTTGTTAGAGTTGTTATCCTATAAACAACTAATTCTTCTTTGAATAAATTTGTAATTGATTTATTGAATATTAATAAAACATATTATCATTAATTGTTCATTTTTTTACATTACACTAAAGTAATAATGTTATAGGGAATACGTCACATTAATATGGTCATAATACTTTCCCACTATGATGATAAAAATTTGGTGATATGATTATATTATTAAATATAGTTTTTTGGTATGATAAATGCTCTGATGGGACACAAAGTTTGTACATTATCATGTGATTTTACAAATAAGTGGATGATGAATCTACATGTGAATATTTCACAGGATAATATACGAGATGAATGATTAAGAGAATATACCCGCCAATAATAATTCCCCATGTTTTGGTTTCATAGAAGATTCCTCTCTATTAACAAGTATAATATTCCTTAGGAGTTAATATTATCATTAATTATTATCATCAATCAAAAACATAAACATTCTATTCAAATCCATGACAAAATTTGATTTTAGAGAGGTTTGATATGTTGGGTGCATCATGATTGGTGTGTCATTAATTGAAAAATTGTGGATGGATTTTACCCTTCCATAATTGTGGATGATTAAATCGCATTCCATTAAATAGAATTGAAACTTCACCCTAAATTTCATGGTGATGGTTACAAAAGTTTTTATTTTAGAATGTTTAATAATGTTGGATGTGTAGCATACAAGATTAAATATTAAGAAAGAGATATTATATTATAAAAATACCCATATAATGTGTTTTTGTCTTTGAATCATTAATTTAGTTCACTTGGTTTCGTTAAAAAAGTGATATATAGTAATTTTTAACATTTAGTATCCAGTTTAATTCCAGCAAAAAAATCATAGAGGTGTAGACAATAACTATTTTTGATGATCTCAATATAATATAATTTTAGTTTTATTAGTTTAATAAATATTATTTTATACATCGCCGTATATTCTTATTAACATTTTATAAATTGAAAATCATTATTTATGGATAAAATATTTAAATTAAATATTTATTCAGTAGTTAAAATATTCAGGGAGGATTTCTATTGAATCAAGACTAGGATTGATGACCAATATTAATCAACAGAGTGGTTAAATAAATTTTTTATTTTCCACATTTATGTACCACAATATATAATAAGTATAATAATATTATTAGGTGGCTTGTTTTTTTAGTATTATATTATTATTTATGGGCTGATATGCAACTAAATATAATTTTAACATAAAACCTATCTAATTAAATAGGTTTTTGTGTATATTTTATATTTCAACAAAAAAAAACTCAATAATATTTTCACACAAACTATTATATATCGACTCATTTTTATATATCTCCCTCTCAATAATAATAAATAAAACATTTGTACATTCAGTAATGGCGGATAACATTTCGCACAAAAAAATCATGATAATAGATTCACCACACTTGCGCCTAATGATTGATTAAGATAACATGGTGATCAAAGAATCATTGTTAGATAACTATAATATAGTTTCTTTCATTGGATCCTCATAGTAAAACTATTGAAATCTCAAAGGTTATTTTTGAATGATCACTGTGTTTTATCATGACCTTTTATAGATTTTTTATGGTTTTGCATTCGATTACATTTTATTTTTACTAACGTAACATTAATGGGAGTTATGGCTTGTGTTTTTTTGGTGATTTATAAGATAATCTTGGATAAATGAGGTTATCTATGGTTGGAATATAGTTTTTACAAACCGTGCAGTGGACTAGGGGAAACTGTGGGATATATGGTCTTTGAGCTAGTAGCATGGACATGGTTAAAGCATAGTTTGAGAGGCCAATTGAGGAGGGCATGAAAATTTCCCCATAAAGTATAGGATAATTAATGGTCAGCACACGATGTGTCTAATCGTATGACTAAACAATGAGAGGGGTGAAAGTGAGATTGTAAAATTTTGGATCTCACTCATTTACAACTTTTATTAAACCAATTCACCTGCTATGAAACCTTGACTCTAGATTTCTCATTCATATGGGTAAGGGAAGGTTCTCCCATCATTTAGTAGGGATAAAAAGACATTATAAATACTGTTCTATGAGATAGAAATCCCAAATTTATGATCCAATCTTCTCCTGGACTATATACCTCATTCTGATGCTTCTCCCTTTAATTATTTATCATTACATGATATTTTTATTTACAATATCCCTTGATTAATTATATCTAAACCTATTTAGTATGATCTAGATCTAGTGTTGTTGATCTATTTATATACTTAAGAGATCCTGATGTCGATAACCATTAATTTCATTTGGGGATTATTGTTGAGAAAAAACTAGTTAATGATTTTAGGAAGGTTGTTTGAATCTCATTTACAATGTCATGGTTTTGATGTGTATATGAAAATTTGAACAATTGATAGAATCGTTAAAAATTAATTTTCTTAAATTATGTTAATTAGATTAACCAATTGGTTTATCTATGATTTCTTGAAGTAGGTGATTAATTACGGATTTATTCATGAAACTAAGGAGTTGCCCGGTTAAATAATTAATTTGGGGATATTGGTTATAGAAGGTAGCTGTTGTAATATTGATAATTAATTTATAAATTATTTTGGAGATATTGAATTTAATAAGTTGATATAATCAATAGTGAATTAATTATGTGCTTTGATATTACGCTCTATATAATTATTTTTGGGGTTAATAATGATCCAATGAAGATTTATAATGAGAGAATTAATTCTCGAAAATTATTTTTTTGAAATTATTTATGATGTTGGTTTGTAAATTAATCCATTAATTAATGGCATTGAGTAATTTGTCTAATTGTTCTGTTATCTAATGTATTTGGTGTATTTAACTTATTGATGAATTAGTTAGGGAATTGAGGTGGGTAATTAATTGATGTATTAATTATTGGTTTATGAATGGGAACATGGTCATTCTAGAATAAGAATTCCAAATGGTAAAATAGTAATCATACTTATGAGTAAATAGGTTGGAAACATAGTCATTATAAACTGTGAAGTATACATGGTTACATGGTCATTATAATTGTGAGTAAACAGAATGGGGACATGGCCATTCTATTGAGGGGTAAGCACGGTACATTGTCATCTTACTTATGTTTGTGAAATTGGTAAATTTTTACATGGGGCATTTAAAAGTGAAATTAAATAATGGAAACAATGAAACTTCATGTAATTGACCCACACAAGAATATTTGAACTCTATAATGAGTCAAATTTGATACGGAGATATTATAGTACATTCACTACTTTGAGATTTGGAAAGAAGTAGTTATTAAGATATGGTATTACATGTGGAGTGCTTTGGGCTCTAGTACAATATTATGTTATTATGGATGTATGAGTTTCCTTAGGAACCCGAGAGTAAATATAGTTATATAATCATAAATTAAAATGTGATAATATATTTATTATTGTAACACCCCAGGATTTCAGAGTGTGTTATTTCTTAAAAATAATTCAATAACTTGCACTACACGCAACACCGAGTTCAATCACACCATTAAAAGAGGTCATGAATAGTATTAACTACATTTTGAACTTTATATAATCCTTATAATTTTAGAATCCCAATTATGAGTTTCTTAGTCATAATGCAAGAACAGATTCATTTTCAGTATTTCACTTTTATCAACTTCTAATAGTGAAACCTTTTTAAATACAATATTTTAAACTTTTTGGCTAAATGGGGACATCAAAAATTTAAAATGAAACACCCCAAGCTTCCACGGTACGTTTCCCTTCGAATAATGTGATAGCGTGTGTTGTACGCAACCTCGAGTTCTAACACACACCACAACTAATTAAACTAGCCGTTGTGAATAGTAATACATACTTTTTAAATTATATATATTTTATATTTCAAAATGGACTTCATTTTTGGATTCTGAATATCTAATTTAGCCTAAGGTAAAATTTTGGTACTTTTCGGATAACTTTCATATTTTGATGAATAGTGAAAATTACTAAATTTTAATTAAAAACAACTTTTTTAATCAAAATAATTAATAGTGATAAATTATGAATTTGAGTGGTTTTAAAGTATATTTAGAATATAGTTTTACTATTTAATATAATGTTGGTCATTGGACATAATTTTACAATTAAACCGAACATAAACAAGTGTCAATCTTTTGATAGTTATTATCTCTTAAAAACACGCTTTTTGTTTTGACAGCAGGAATTAATTTTAAATTAATTTCTGCCACTTCTGTGTTTTGAATTTAGGAAAATGGATTCCATATTTGGAATCAGGATGTTCAAATTGTGTAAATAGGTAACTTTTATTTTTACACATTTTGAATAATTACTGCGGTAAATATTTTATTTACCATGGTTAAAGGGTAAATCCGGTAAATAAGGGTTAAAAAAAATAATATTATAATAATACTAAATTACCCTAAAACGTGTCTTAACCCTATTGGTTGATACATGGTCGACCATGGGAATCTTTGGGTCTATTTTGGGACCCCATGGATCCACTTGTAAGTGATAATGACACTTTATTTTAATTAAGTCAAAATGAATACAAAAATGACACAAGCATATATCTTTTAGAACAACAATTTTTACATAGGGTTATACATGTTGGATTTTCGATTATAAATATTCATTAGAAAGATAAAAAGATTCCCTACATAATGATATTTTATTTATAATTTTTAGACATTATATAATTTATTTTATTTATGACACAATGATGATGCAGTAATTACTAAAATAGTGAAAAATAAAAATAATTGATCTTATAAATACCCAAATAATTATAATATGAAACTTTTAATGAATTAAACTAATTTTATATGATAATATGATATATTAGGATTGATTTAATTGACTTTGTTCGAAGTAATCAATCTGTTAGGAGTTTCACAAAAATCAACTATTGAATAGTGTCAAAATTGACATAAAAGAGTTCTTAAAACAAATATTATATTATTAATTGATATTAAATTCCTAAAAATCTAAGGTTCGGCCAAGAGACTTATATTATGATAGGTTAATCATTAATGGACCACTTGGGGGTCTCTTGGATGTATATAGTAAGTTTATTAACCATATTATATAAAAATATAAAGAGACATTGTAAAAGTGAAACTAATTAACTTAGAGTTAATACTTAAAGATAAGGTTAATATAAGTACCCAAACCTGTCTAAATTCTATTGGATGAGTTTTTTTCGACCTATCCCCACCTCATCCTTTTAATAGTCAACTTTGGAGCCTTTAGAAACCGAATATGAATTTATTATAAATTAATATTTCTATCTTTTCCAAAGGTACCCCTCACCCCTCTTATAAAAGGGCACTCCTCCTTCTCATTTCTTCACACCTTCAAAGCCTTTTTGTTCGGCCAAACTCTGCCCAAATACTCTCCCAACATCCCTCAATACAACCTAGAGGCCTTAGTTTGATCAGAAAGCCAACCTAAGGAGCCCTTTTGATCAAATCAAAAGGAAGAACCCGAAGAAGAGGTAATGATTTCACCACCCTTTTCTAAGTTCATTTCTTCTTCCACTTCTTCTTCCTTTGTTCTTACCATTCTGAAATAATAACTCCAGTATCTCACATATAATGTGATGTTATTATAAATATGGTACAATCATATTCAGTATTCTATCCACCCTTTGAATAACATGTCACCATACGTGCGTACGTACGGCTTACCGTCTCCACGTCGTGGTGTAATTGTTATTCAATATAATATTATTTGGATGGGTATAATAATGATGTGTAACTCATGTAAATAATAAATATAACATGTTAATGATTCTGTATATATGATATACCATCCATTTATATATTATTTTAATATCAAAAGAATGATATTGTCGCTCGTGCGTACGTACGGACTACCGTCTCCACGAACGCGATGAGATTCATTCTCCATCGTAACCATTAAAGCGTAATTATCATTTTATGATTTAAAAATGATGTTTAAGGACTTGATATCATTCTGGATATGAATAATATACAACCTATCCTTTACAAACATGTCTTACGTAACAAAACATATAAAAGAAAATGAGTAAGTTAACTCCCGAAACGACGATAATTCTAAGATATTATTAACAAATCAATGTTAAAAGATCATATATGATATCATATTAATATATATGATTCTTGTATAATTTAATAACAACTATTTCACCATTATACAGGAGGTTAACCTACCCCAACCAAGGAAAAAGTACAAGGTAAGGGTTATTTCACAATCTCTTCATTATCCGAGGTTGTATTATACGTAATAATCTACTGGGATCTCTTTATCATCCACATCCATGTTTCTTCGAAATGTATTTCAAAACATTTTTACTATTTACAAGAATATGGGTTAAAGTCATTTATACCCTTGTTTGACTTTTTATAAGAGGTTTATAAAGGAATCTTTCCGTCGTTTTCAAAACAAGGTCCTTTTTAACCTTTTCGACAGAATTGAGGTAAGAATGTTTTTTTTAACTTATACGGCTGGTGCGGTTATTTTACGCCGTTATAAAATCTTCAAAGCTTTCCTTACAAGCTTATAAGAATATTTTCAAAGAAAATGTTTTATTTTATATGGATCTTAAATGATTTCAAAATAAAAGGAGATATTTCTTTAAAAAGAATTTTGATTTCATCTATGTCAACATCCTTTGATGGATTTTAAGATTATTTGAAGTTGATTTATTATGATACAAAACTTCTATATTGTATTGAAGGTTTTGTGATATGTTTGACTGTGGATGTGCTATTTTTATACCATTCATAGTTTATTGTGAAAGTATTGACATTTCGTATGCTAGTTTTAATACGAATGTTTATGTTATGTTTAAACCTTTTCATATGGGAATGCATTGGACTTAATAAGTGACGGGTGGAGCCCGCTATAGCTCCTCGATGCATCGGTAGGTCTCATGAGACAAACTAGTGTCTTGGCACAAGGCCTTGACAAAATATTATTTGTAGTCTTGGCATGAGGCCTTGGCTATGTGGTTATGATAGTCTGGCATTATGCATTCCAACATTATGAAAGTGGTTATTGATTTTTGCATGTGATTATTCGATTAGTATAATATCCATGTGAATAAGTAAATGGAATTATTTCATTTTATTTATGCCATACCATGTTGAAAGTTCATGTTTTAAAGGTTTTTGTTTTAGTTATACATTTCCTTAAAAGTTTATTTAAGTTTCCGCTATATTGTTATCCTTACTGGGCATTTGAGCTCACCCCTTTTCTATGTTTTATTTTTCCCAGGAAGTGAAGAAGTAAGTTATGAATGACCTGCAGGGATATTATGTGGGGATATGAGTGTGGATTATGGAGACATTATGTTATTGTAGTAGTTTTTCATTTTATGATGTAATGTAAAACTTATGAATATATCTAGTGTTTCCAAGGCTACTAAACCAATCGGTCTTTCGAGATTTGATCTTTCTTGTGATCATGCCAATGTTATGTAATAATGAACCGACTCTGGGTATCTGGGGTCGGGGCGTTACAGTTGGTATCAGAGGAAGTTTAGTACAAACCTTGGAAGCTAGATTTAGATAAACTCTGATTAGAGCACGTAGACCTAAGATGAACATTGAGGATTAGTGTAGAAGAACTTCCTAGAATTTTGGTATTGTAGAGATTTTGTGAGTTTTCCGAGCAATACATCCCTGTCTGGATACGAGCAGGTAGAGGCGGCTCTGGCACAGATGTACCTAGGGGTAAAACCCGAAAACACCGCTTTGAGCTAGACTCGAACGGGAACTGGTGCACGACAACGGGCCTTGCTGCACTCTTGGTTACGACACTCCCGGGGGATATGCTTAGGATAACTCTCATTTTCTTTACAGATCATTTTGAAGGGATTATGAGTATATACTTCCTCAAAGAAAACATTCTTATGATTATGGATTATATCCATAAATAGTTCAATTTATGTTAAGTGTTTTATAAGTATGGGATTATGTGTTTTGATTCATAAACTGATCTAGTTTATGCCATGGTATAGAAATGGCGCCCAGTAGAAGGAATGAGAACTCCAGAAATACACATGATTCAAAGAGAAGGAAGGATCATATCTTTCATGGTCTTAAGCTAGAATTTATAAGAGAAATAGTCTCCCATGTATTATCATCATATGAAGAAATAATATCATGTATTGATAAGATAAGTAAAGAGTTTCCTGAGTCCTATGTCTTTGAAGGGAAGCAAGAGAAGAAAATGATAGAAGAGAAAAAGATGGATAAAGGGAAGAGGGAAAAGAAGAATTTTCTCATATGTGGTAACTGTGGAAAGAAACACCCTGGAACTTGCCTGAAAGGAATGGGAGTTTGTTATAGTTGTAGAGGAAAAGGGCACAAAGTACGTGACTGCAAGGGTAAGAAAATGGTTTTAAATGTACAATGCTTCATTTGCAAGGAGTTTGGACACTACGCGAACCTATGTCCCAGTCATCAGACTATGCCTCAAATGATGTTATTGGATAATAATCAAGTTATGATACTACCACAGATGAAGAGGAATGGTTATAGTTCTTATGTTGATTATGTCAATTGAGTGTTGTATCAACAATGTACTTGTTACAATAATTATGGAGTATATAAGGATTGTACTGCAGTACTATTTAATTAAGGACTTGAGATTGTGTGGAACAAAGAAAAGTGACTCAATAGCAGGATAAATTTTGGGAAAATATATGGTTGAGAGAATGATAAACCATAATATAGTTCTGATACTGAGGTAGTGATTTTGGAATAATACATGATTGCTTTGGATAAATTATATTGGATATTCTTGACTACCTTGGAACTGATTAATGATTTGTATATTCCATCATTGTTGGGGATTAAACCATTTTTGGATTAATGAAGTATATCCAGCATTCTATATGGAATAAGGGAGAATGAATGTAATCAATAAGGAATATGGTAATACATGATGAAGGTATTCATATGCTATTACGGGGTAAAAAGGATCTATATTATGTTTACCTTCCTTATAGATGTTGGACTGTGAGTTTGGACAGAAGTATTTTGGATAGTTCTAGTTTAGATTATTTTGTATTTCCATAAAAGGACAACCCGGAGGTCGGGCGGCAACCCGTCGCGTCCGGCAAGGCTGCGAGACTTGAACCCGCAACCGAAGGGCGACAAGGGTGTATCACCTACCACTGGCCCAAGATATGTCCTGGATTAAATAATGTAGTTTTTACTAAAAGATCTTTTAGATGAATTATAAATTCGTTTATTTTGGAACCCTATACGAATAGTGTAAATATAATTTTTTTACATTCTATTATCTTTTAGAGTGAAAGATGAGTATGTGGTAGAAATTTATTAATGGATAAAACTCTAATTATAATGTAAGTATATCTCCTTATGATCTTAGACAATCTCATAAATAAATTCCTCAATATTAAGAAAAGCAACTTAGAACAAAAATGTTGTCCTAGATGGTACCTTAAATCATCACTAATTTATGGCTTTGGGATTGTTGGCCTTTTCATAGCCATGTTCTCTACCACTCTCCATCAGATAATTGATGGTTAGATTTTTCTTCCATATCCATATTTTCCTACATGGAACCCTAGTATGTGTTATTTTCGGTAATCTTCATACTTTCCACTCTTTATTTTAAATAGAGGCCTCATTAATTCATTTTTCGATGTGGGATTTCAACTAAGATATTTTGAAATGTCAAAAATGTGTGATCCCAATACCCTATATTTTGTTGAACCGATGGTACTTCAAATCATCATAGATTGATGAGTTTAAGGACCTCAATTTTATACTTGTTTGTGATTTATGACCTCAACCACTACCTAAAAATATTTACGTTTTTCCTCCAATTATATGTCTCTAATTGCCACCAATGTTCTCCTAATCGAGATCATAATTTGGTGGTGACCCTTTCATTTCTATTTTCCTCATATTAAGACTAAATTTTAGTAAACCAATTTCCGATGTGGGTTTTCCCACAAATATATTTTTTATTTCAACCTTTTATTTTCGAAGAACAATTTCAAATTGCGAGGACGCAATTTATTGAAGGAGGGGAGAATGTAACACCCCAGGATTTCAGAGTGTGTTATTTCTTAAAAATAATTCAATAACTTGCACTACACGCAACACCGAGTTCAATCACACCATTAAAAGAGGTCATGAATAGTATTAACTACATTTTGAACTTTATATAATCCTTATAATTTTAGAATCCCAATTATGAGTTTCTTAGTCATAATGCAAGAACAGATTCATTTTCAGTATTTCACTTTTATCAACTTCTAATAGTGAAACCTTTTTAAATACAATATTTTAAACTTTTTGGCTAAATGGGGACATCAAAAATTTAAAATGAAACACCCCAAGCTTCCACGGTACGTTTCCCTTCGAATAATGTGATAGCTTGTGTTGTACGCAACCTCGAGTTCTAACACACACCACAACTAATTAAACTAGCCGTTGTGAATAGTAATACATACTTTTTAAATTATATATATTTTATATTTCAAAATGGACTTCATTTTTGGATTCTGAATATCTAATTTAGCCTAAGGTAAAATTTTGGTACTTTTCGGATAACTTTCATATTTTGATGAATAGTGAAAATTACTAAATTTTAATTAAAAACAACTTTTTTAATCAAAATAATTAATAGTGATAAATTATGAATTTGAGTTGTTTTAAAGTATATTTAGAATATAGTTTTACTATTTAATATAATGTTGGTCATTGGACATAATTTTACAATTAAACCGAACATAAACAAGTGTCAATCTTTTGATAGTTATTATCTCTTAAAAACACGCTTTTTGTTTTGACAGCGGGAATTAATTTTAAATTAATTTCTGCCACTTCTGTGTTTTGAATTTAGGAAAATGGATTCCATATTTGGAATCAGGATGTTCAAATTGTGTAAATAGGTAACTTTTATTTTTACACATTTTGAATAATTACTGCGGTAAATATTTTATTTACCATGGTTAAAGGGTAAATCCGATAAATAAGGGTTAAAAAAAATAATATTATAATAATACTAAATTACCCTAAAACGTGTCTTAACCCTATTGGTTGATACATGGTCGACCATGGGAATCTTTGGGTCTATTTTGGGACCCCATGGATCCACTTGTAAGTGATAATGACACTTTATTTTAATTAAGTCAAAATGAATACAAAAATGACACAAGCATATATCTTTTAGAACAACAATTTTTACATAGGGTTATACATGTTGGATTTTCGATTATAAATATTCATTAGAAAGATAAAAAGATTCCCTACATAATGATATTTTATTTATAATTTTTAGACATTATATAATTTATTTTATTTATGACACAATGATGATGCAGTAATTACTAAAATAGTGAAAAATAAAAATAATTGATCTTATAAATACCCAAATAATTATAATATGAAACTTTTAATGAATTAAACTAATTTTCTATGATAATATGATATATTAGGATTGATTTAATTGACTTTTTTCGAAGTAATCAATCTGTTAGGAGTTTCACAAAAATCAACTATTGAATAGTGTCAAAATTGACATAAAAGAGTTCTTAAAACAAATATTATATTATTAATTGATATTAAATTCCTAAAAATCTAAGGTTCGGCCAAGAGACTTATATTATGATAGGTTAATCATTAATGGACCACTTGGGGGTCTCTTGGATGTATATAGTATGTTTATTAACCATATTATATAAAAATATAAAGAGACATTGTAAAAGTGAAACTAATTAACTTAGAGTTAATACTTAAAGATAAGGTTAATATAAGTACCCAAACCTGTCTAAATTCTATTGGATGAGTTTTTTTCGACCTATCCCCACCTCATCCTATTAATAGTCAACTTTGGAGCCTTTAGAAACCGAATATGAATTTATTATAAATTAATATTTCTAGCTTTTCCAAAGGTACCCCTCACCCCTCTTATAAAAGGGCACTCCTCCTTCTCATTTCTTCACACCTTCAAAGCCTTTTGGTTCGGCCAAACTCTGCCCAAATACTCTCCCAACATCCCTCAATACAACCTAGAGGCCTTAGTTTGATCAGAAAGCCAACCTAAGGATCCCTTTTGATCAAATCAAAAGGAAGAACCCGAAGAAGAGGTAATGATTTCACCACCCTTTTCTAAGTTCATTTATTCTTCCACTTCTTCTTCCTTTGTTCTTACCATTCTGAAATAATAACTCCAGTATCTCACATATACTGTGATGTTATTATAAATATGGTACAATCATATTCAGTATTCTATCCACTCTTTGAATAACATGTCACCATACGTGCGTACGTACGGCTTACCGTCTCCACGTCGTGGTGTAATTGTTATTCAATATAATATTATTTGGATGGGTATAATAATGATGTGTAACTCATGTAAATAATAAATATAACATGTTAATGATTCTGTATATATGATATACCATCCATTTATATATTATTTTAATATCAAAAGAATGATATTGTCGCTCGTGCGTACGTACGGACTACCGTCTCCACGAACGCGATGAGATTCATTCTCCATCGTAACCATTAAAGCGTAATTATCATTTTATGATTTAAAAATGATGTTTAAGGACTTGATATCATTCTGGATATGAATAATATACAACCTATCCTTTACAAACATGTCTTACGTAACAAAACATATAAAAGAAAATGAGTAAGTTAACTCCCGAAACGACGATAATTCTAAGATATTATTAACAAATCAATGTTAAAAGATCATATATGATATCATATTAATATATATGATTCTTGTATAATTTAATAACAACTATTTCACCATTATACAGGAGGTTAACCTACCCCAACCAAGGAAAAAGTACAAGGTAAGGGTTATTTCACAATCTCTTCATTATCCGAGGTTGTATTATACGTAATAATCTACTGGGATCTCTTTATCATCCACATCCATGTTTCTTCGAAATGTATTTCAAAACATTTTTACTATTTACAAGAATATGGGTTAAAGTCATTTATACCCTTGTTTGACTTTTTATAAGAGGTTTATAAAGGAATCTTTCCGTCGTTTTCAAAACAAGGTCCTTTTTAACCTTTTCGACAGAATTGAGGTAAGAATGTTTTTTTTAACTTATACGGCGGGTGCGGTTATTTTACGCCGTTATAAAATCTTCAAAGCTTTCCTTACAAGCTTATAAGAATATTTTCAAAGAAAATGTTTTATTTTATATGGATCTTAAATGATTTCAAAATAAAAGGAGATATTTCTTTAAAAAGAATTTTGATTTCATCTATGTCAACATCCTTTGATGGATTTTAAGATTATTTGAAGTTGATTTATTATGATACAAAACTTCTATATTGTATTGAAGGTTTTGTGATATGTTTGACTGTGGATGTGCTATTTTTATACCATTCATAGTTTATTGTGAAAGTATTGACATTTCGTATGCTAGTTTTAATACGAATGTTTATGTTATGTTTAAACCTTTTCATATGGGAATGCATTGGACTTAATAAGTGACGGGTGGAGCCCGCTATAGCTCCTCGATGCATCGGTAGGTCTCATGAGACAAACTAGTGTCTTGGCACAAGGCCTTGACAAAATATTATTTGTAGTCTTGGCATGAGGCCTTGGCTATGTGGTTATGATAGTCTGGCATTATGCATTCCAACATTATGAAAGTGGTTATTGATTTTTGCATGTGATTATTCGATTAGTATAATATCCATGTGAATAAGTAAATGGAATTATTTCATTTTATTTATGCCATACCATGTTGAAAGTTCATGTTTGAAAGGTTTTTGTTTTAGTTATACATTTCCTTAAAAGTTTATTTAAGTTTCCGCTATATTGTTATCCTTACTGGGCATTTGAGCTCACCCCTTTTCTATGTTTTATTTTTCCCAGGAAGTGAAGAAGTAAGTTATGAATGACCTGCAGGGATATTATGTGGGGATATGAGTGTGGATTATGGAGACATTATGTTATTGTAGTAGTTTTTCATTTTATGATGTAATGTAAAACTTATGAATATATCTAGTGTTTCCAAGGCTACTAAACCAATCGGTCTTTCGAGATTTTATCTTTCTTGTGATCATGCCAATGTTATGTAATAATGCACCGACTCTGGGTAGCTGGGGTCGGGGCGTTACAATTATTTTCATAGAACTTATTTTATTTCTAGAACTACATGCACTATATTTTGAATGGACTTGTTTTAGGAAACATGTTTGGTGTCCTACTGAGTTATACTAGCACCATATTCAGGATTCCTAATAGTTATCCTAATAAATTATATTGTTGTTCTAATATAAAATGGAAAAGTCTCTGAGATAGGTTGCTGACTAAGGATGTAGGTTTGAGGAGGGATCAAAACATGGTTCTGATCCTTTTGGGAGAGTGGAAGTGTCTTTATTTGTAGTTACATATTAGACATATGAAACACATATTGGAATAATTTTTTTCCCTTTCATTTGAGTATAGTATTTCTTGTTCGGGTATCTTATGATAAGAGTTATTCCTTGGTTATATATTCTTTCTCTCTTTTTAATTTTTTTGTTGGAATTTTAATTAGATAAATGGTTTATAGTCTCCCCATGGATGACTTACCAGACCCTCGCTACTATTTAGTAGCTTCTTGCTTATTGGGAGTCACACATGATATTATGATACCAACCTACTCAGGGCATTGATGTGTAGAAACAATTTTTGGATGATAATAAGTGGTATCTGAGCTCTATATTTATTTCTTATTCTTCTAGCTTCTATTTTGGGAATGGGAAACAGTAGACTTGGATGGGTCGGGGAATTGTAATGAGATCGTTCATTGGAGTTTCAAACCCATGTATGTGGGAAATATAATGTACTCAGGGTGCGATTTTTGTTATTCATGTTTTCCATTACAATTGAATGTTAGTTGACCTTGGGTGACTCACTTATAGTGTGATGCTATTATTGATTCTAAGAATTTTGGTTATTTATTTGTGGCTAGGAATTTCATGAGTGTTGAGTCTATATGAATCATTCTTGGCACCTAGGATTATTTTGTGGCATGACCCATTTTAGTCATGCACGGGGAAACATGTTATGGGTATGTTGTTGAACATGAACTACTTCCTTATTTAAGGATTATAATGAAAAAAATAGTTCTTAACATTAATTGAGACAAATTTTAAAATGTTGACAAATGAGAATAATTGGGTGTCTAAATGTGAAACATGAATTATGTTAGTGTGTTTCCCCTTGCAAACTAGAACATAGGATTTGGATGGTTAAGGGTAGTAATAGAACCTCAGTCTTACCATGTCACTATATTTGGTGGAAAAGACATGTTGTGAACCTTTGTGATTATTTTTATCGTATTTAAATGTTATAATGTTGGGATATGATACCTAAGACATTTTTAGCCTTGTAGGAAGTTTTCCTACACAATGCATGTTAAAGGGAATATTGAGGATCATTCATGGGAATGTTTTTTTAGTTTGGGTAATTGAGGGACTGAACATGCCAGGTGAAGATAAAGTTGAGTATTTTTGGGAGAAGTTCAATCCCTTCATGAAATTATTTGAAAGAGACCCATGGAGTTTTTTGAAATGATATTATGAGTTGACAAGGGATTTTCAGTTGAATCACCGAATATATTTTACCAGAAACGGGGGACATAAGGTAGTTGAATTCTATATTGAGTCTATAGAGACAACACATGACCAATTGGATGCTCTAGCTGAGAATAGCGTGAAGTTGGATACTTATATACTATGTAGATCAACAATGTTCTAGTAGGACATTAAATTGCGAACTGGACATACTAAAGGTATGTTATGGAAGGAATTCATGGAGTGGTTATTGGAACAATTTTATAAAGAGATACTAATACAAGAGAAGGTGAAGAGTTTATACATCACAGACAAGATAGAATGTCACC
This sequence comes from Viscum album, assembly GCA_963277665.1. Classification (NCBI taxonomy): domain Eukaryota; kingdom Viridiplantae; phylum Streptophyta; class Magnoliopsida; order Santalales; family Viscaceae; genus Viscum; species Viscum album. The sequence goes on from OY728156.1 coordinate 1,503,265,377, forward strand.
GATGGACTATGTTGGACATAACATAGATCTAAAATGCTTTTCTCCATCATTAGTTGGAGATGATGCAGCTACAGACAAATGTTTTTATGATGTACTTAATTGTGAGATTAATTTAAAAGAGAATATCTATTGGATGAATAATAATATCAATGTGGTGGATTAGGCACCTATATATGAAAACACCATGAGTGAGGTATCCTGTGAGGGATATGATGTTGTTACTGGATGATTAAGAGGTGAAAATTTCAAGAGTAGGAAGAACCATTATGAAAATTTAATCCATGGCAATGGGAAGGATAGTATGTAGACAATAGAGATAGTTGAAATGGAGTATATTTGGGTTATTTATCATCAGTGTGGTTGGACACGACATAATCACTAACAGTACTCCTATAAATAAGAATAGTGTCGATCTTATGGAAATATCGGACATCTACTGATGTTTTGTAAGACAAACGAATAGAAAGGAACTAAAGAAGTAGCTGGGAAGAGTCTGAGAATGAGAAGACGATCTTCTTAACGAAATCAGTCTAGCATTTGGAGTTATACTAGATGAGTACATATAGTTAGTGGTAATGGTGCTTCTGGATAGGAGTGACCACATCCATAGAGTGGTGTTACTCAAAGGAGTTAGACAACATCACTGTGAAGAGGCAAAATATAGTTACATGTAGTTCAACCTAGAATTGTTGATAGAGAGGCTAGTCTAATGATATTTAGAGGTACTATTCAAGTGGTTTATACATTAGCTAGTTACTTGTTTGATAGTGGATACTTACCATATTTTATATCAACAAGTATTATTAATGGTTTGAGCTAGGAAGTTGAGTTTTTGAGAGGGGTTATGGTCATAGATACACCGTTGGGAGTATGGTGTGGATATATCTATCTTGGTAAGAGATTTTAAATAACAACTGGGGAATATCATTTAATGGGGGGTATCTATGATCATGATATGATGGGATTTAACATACGTTTGTGTATTTAATGGGTAGTCTCCTACTGATCCCACATCAACTCTTACCATATAATGGTTATATTAATATATATTAAGGGTTAACAAAATTTTCATCATTGAGATTGGGATATCTATGTATCCCAGAGAGATCCAATTACTTAGTAACTAGAATAAATCCTAGTAAATGTTTTTATTCTATTACTTGATGATAGTGGTGGAATTATGTCCTTCCTCCAGTACTTTAACTGTTTCTGGATGTCTTTCCTGAAGATTTCACAAGGCTACCATCAGAGAGAGACGTGAAATACACTATTGATCTCATGTCAGAGGCTTATCTAGTATCAATTACTCCATACATAATACAACAACTAAGCTTCAAGAGATCAATACATATTTGAATGAATTTTAGGATAAGGGATTTATCCATCCATGTATGTCACCTTTGTGATTATTTGTTTTGTGGCCATAGAAGGCTGATAGGAGTATACATTTTGTGCTGTTTACCAGAACATAAAAAAATGATTGTGATGAACTGATATCCACTTCAATGTATGGATGATTTATTTTCCCTATTTATGGGATCATGTCTATTCTCAAATATCTATTAGACATTAGGTTATCATTCATTAAGAGTACATATATTTTTTGTACTGATGAATTCATTCAGAAGCAGGTGTGGCCTCTATGTGATTTTCATAATGCTTTTTTTCGTGAAAAATGATCCATCACTATTTATAACATTAATGAATAGTTTCTTTTATCTGTATCTAGATCAGTCCATGGTGGTGTATGGTGAGAACATCTTGGTGTACTGCAAGACTGATTAATAAAATGAAAAACATCTTGGCATTATCATGTGTACACTGAGAGAGCATCAGTTATACACCATGCTATCTAAGTGTTAGTTTTGGATTTACTAGGTTCACATCTTACGGAACATCACCTCAGAAGAAGGTGTGATAGTGAACCAACAAAAGTATCAAGAAGTGGTTTTTTAGGATCATCCAACATAATTTTTTTATGATACCCGAAGCATTCTGTGATCAACTAGAAATTACAAGAGGATTATCCAAAACTTTTCCCATTTAGATGTGAAAATTTTAGGCTTGGCCAAAAATACAATAATGTTTTAATTGTTAGAGGCTTGTGAGAGAGATTTTTAAGAGTGGAAGAAGTGTGTTACATCGAAACCGATGTGGATTCTACATGAGTTAGGTGAGAAGTATATGGTTTATTGTGATTCTTCTGGGCTCAAAATTGGATCTTTTCGGATGCAGGTTTTTCGAGTTATGGTATATAGGTCTCAGTAGTTGAGGAATTAGGAATATAATTACCCAAAAAATGAACTCATGTTGAAAAATATATTTTATTCTCTTAAGTATTGGAGAAACAATCTTTACGGAGACGAATCAACAGTTTAAACGACTCACAAGGGAATGATGTATATATATTTATAGAGTGATTGAAAGCATTGTATGTGAATATGGGAATAGTATATGAAACCATTTTAGTTAGAAAAAAAATATAATCCAAATAATTTATATAAAGTGTCAGATTCCTTAAGTAGGAAAACATAGACATAGATGGTACAGGAGTTGAGGGCAGATTTGAGGATGATGACATTGATGGATGAAAATCATGTGGTGGTTCAAGAGATTCATGAGAAGATGAGTCTTGATTCAATTATAGTGTAGTCTGAAATATTGATATGGATCTAGGCTAGACTGTATGATGATCTAGAGTGATTATCCTTGAGTTAAACCATGAAGGTGGGAAAACATCTTCAGAATGATTGATAAATGATGATGAGATCATCTATATGAAGAATCGAGTGTTCGTACCTGTGCGCGTGTGAGAGGAGTTCATACGGGAATTTCAGTCCTCAAATTATGTAGTGTATCCAGGTGTAACCAAATGATACCATGACTTATGAAGTCAATTCTGGTGGATAGGAATGAAAATGGAAATAATATGTTTTTTATAATATATTTCACTTATCAGCAGGTGAAGGGAGATGTTCAATGACCTATAGGTATACTACAATTGTTTCCTATTACATAATGTAAATGGGACAATGTAACCATGGAATTTGAGGTGGGTATTTTTAGGAATCCTAAGAAGAATGACTTATTTGGGTCATTGTGGATCGACTGGGAAAGATATCAGAAATCATTCTTATAATTAGAACCATCACAGTTGAACATGTGGGAGAACAATACATTCTGTAGAGATTATGTCTGCATGGAGTGTCATAGAATATAGTTTCAGATCTTGATTCAGGATTTACTTCAAAATTATGGAAGGGATTGTAGAATTAAATTGGTACATATGTGTTATTGAGTATCGGATTCCCCCCATAAATAGATGGGATTTCATAACTTACTATACATCTTCCTGAGGATTTACTACAGGCATGTATGCTAGACTTCGGTGGATATCGGGAAAAGCAGTTGGCTTTTGTGGTGTTCGCCTATAACAACAGTTATCATGATACTATACATATTGAACCATATGAGGATCATTATGGTAGGCCATTCGTATCACATATATACTATATGAAGTCTATAATGTTAGAGTATTTTGGATGGAGTCTCATGCATGAGACATCAGAGTAGGTACAGTTGATTCCAAAATCTAGGGATATGGATTGGGGAAGTGATATGTCATATTCTTATTGATCGAGATGCCCCCCTATAGTTTACTAAGGGAGATTGTGTATTCCTTAGGTGTCTCCTATTTGGTTTACCGCATGATACATAGGTATGGAAAGTTGGAACCCATGTTTTTTGGACCTTTTGATATAATGGATAGAATTGGGTAGGTGGCTTACTGGTTGGATATTACATAAAGGTTCAACACTATGAATGGTTTATTCCATGTATCACAAAATAGATAGTCTCAACCTAACCCTTCTCATGTGATCTTTGTCAATGAGGATGAACATGAGATTGATCCATCCTTTGGGGAGTGTCTGATATGCGTGTCAGATCATATTGAGAAAGTGTTCCGAAGAAAAAAGTTTTGATATTTTGTGTGTTATTTAATCATGGATGTTTGTAAGAAAATAACCTGGCAAAGAAAATCAGAAATGTGGTCTCAATTCCCCAATCATTTTGGCACTGAATCATATAAATTCATGGAGGTGCAGCTCGAGGATAAGCTGTTATAAAGTGTGGATATTGTAATATCACGACAAGTTCTGGAGTTATCTCAAGCCTGAATTTAGATAAATTTTTTAGATAAGTATACTTGATGGGATTAATTCTTTTTGGTGTGTTTGGGTGATATATAATAAAATCTGCGAGAAAATATTATGTGCACGGTTGGAATACAATTCTTACGAATTATGTTGAATCCTAGGAGAAACAATGTGACAAATTTTCTTTGAAGTAGTAGATTTGGAAGAGTTATTGAATAGTTTAAGAGGATATACTTGTTGTCCATATGATGTTACCCCTTGATGTAGAGGCAAACACATGGTTAGTGTATGATTTGTATAACCTTTCAACTAAACAGTATGAGTGCCGACTGTGAGATCCTATAATTTTTTATCTCACACAGTGTCTGTAACATCCCAAGTAAGTAATGAATAATATATATTTTTATCTATGCCTATTAATGAATTATATAGTGTTTTATAGTCTTAAAATGAAAATAAATCCAATATTAAGCATGAAATACACTAATATTTTTAAAAGATTTTTTACTTCCTTTTTATAGAAAACCATTTTTAAATCTATCTGTTGAAAATTTTATAATCTATTTTTGTTAAAATAAACTTATTCGTTATGATTGGAAAATCAAAATTTACATTGTGTGAATTTTTGGTATTTTTCCGATAAAGTTCATTTTGGTAATGAATAGTGAAAAAATGTTGTATTTTAATTCAAAACATCTTTTTAATCTAATTTATTTATATGATTATATTATCTTTTGAATTGGTTTTAAAGTGAAATTAGAATATATTTTTACCATTTAATCCAATGGTTGTCATTGGAATCAATTTCACTTTGAAATTGGACTTAAACTAGTGTCAATCCTTTGATACTTATTGTTTCATAAAAACACGCTATTTGTCATGACAGCGGGAATTAATTATTAAATTAATTAATGTGACTTATATGATTTGAATTTTGTAAAATAGACATCATTTTTGAATTCAGAATGTCAAATATAGATTAGGGAGATGTTTTGGTTTTTTTCTGAAAAACTTCAATTTTCGATGAATAGTGAAAATGCAAAGTGGTGGTTACAAAATTTGATTTTTCGTTTAAATGGGACTTTACCACTTCTGTGTTTTTAATCTAAAAAATCCAATTTAAATTATTTTCATTATTTAGTAAAATGTGGTTCAATGGGAATAAAATAAATTTTTTTTAATATTAACTTTCATGTTTTAACAATCGCGATTAAAGGTAATTAGTGTAATTTAAGGTAAAAATGATATTATAATAAAATGAAAATATCTTGACACTTGTCCTAACCCTATTGGTTGATTTATGGCCGACCAATACAACCCCTGGGTATATTTTTGGTACTCCATGGAGCCACTTGGGTATGATAATGACATTTATGTCTTTTATTTAAAGTTAAAGTAAAAATGACACAAACATAAAATGTTTTACTAAAACAATTTTTACATGGGGTTATACAAGTCATATTTTTTACTATAAATATTAATTAGAAAGATAAATAGATTTCCTACATCAGGATTGTTTTTTATAATTTTTATACATTAAATATATTGATTTATTTATGACATCATGATGATGCAGCGATTTCCTCATTAATAATGGATTTAAATAAAATGAGAAGATAATGTAAAATATATGACTTAAACATGTCCAAAACCTATTGTATGGGTATATTTCGATCCCTTATCACCTTATCCTCGAATTATATTAATGTTGGATCTTTTAAATCCGAAACACATTTTATAATAATGGAACATTTCTTTACTTTCCAAGAGTTCCCCTCCTCTCCTCTTATAAAAGGCCACCACCTCTACCTCATTACCCACACTTCCAAAGACTTTTCCTCGACCAACCCCTGCTCATTTTGTCTCTCCACATCCCACTATAACTCCTTGAAGCCTCAATTTGGGTTGATGTCTTCCCAAGGAAGCCTTTGAGCTCAAACGAAATGGAGTTACCCGATTATAAGGTAATGTCTTCACTTAAATCCTATTGTTTTATTTTTCTTCTACAACCCCCTAAACTCTATTTATTCATTTCTTTTGAAACAACTCCAGTATCTTCCATATACTAGGATGTTTTTATAAGAAGGATTCCAGCTACACATATACACACCTACGTCTAATGGTTAAAGAACATACGGTTTCCGTGGATGGTGAATTTCTGCCTCACGAAACGATGATTGTTCGATATTCTTCTAACACTATCAAAGGTGGACATTAAGATGTCACTATATTTATATATGATATATAATATTGTTATTTTTTCCTTAAGATTCTGTATTTTTCATTTTTGGGCATACCTTTATGGTTTTTATTATGGGTAAATGCAATATCTTCATTTAAGGAAGTGCGGACTACTGCCCCCTCAAAGTGATTTGATTCGTTATTTCCATATGTGGGATGCATAAAAGATGTATTAAAAGTTATTATATATGATGTTATACTGGAATTATAATATACTTGTATATCATTATTATTTTTTCCCATTAATGAATGAGATAGAAATGAAAGTAGTGTTCATGCGTACGTACGGCTTACCGTCTCCATGAACGGTGCATTTCATTTCTTATCCCCAAATGTAATGTACTATTATAAGTACATATATATAATGGATATATATGATGTATGTTACATATAAATTATTAATATAATTCTGGAATTAAAATATACATACCTCTCATTTAGTTTTAATTCCATTAATATGACATAGAAATGAAAGTAGTGTTCATGCGTACGTACGGCTTACCGTCTCCATGAAAGGTGCATTTCATTTCATACCTCTAAATGATTATGTAATATTATAATTTAATTTATATGCTGGATATATATGATATATATGATATCCAAATCTGGAATGTCATTCTGGATATAAAGATCCTTTGACTACACGATCAACATGTAATTGTAAGAAGTCCACTTTCGACTTAAGGACCAAATATCGACAAAACAATCATTATTAAATTAAATGATTACGTAATGAATATAACATTGAAATAAGTGATATAAAAGGAATAATGAACTCAAAAAAGGTTCTTATGAAAATAGAAATTAACTCATGTTTATTATTAAGGACGTTAAAGACGGATCGAGTCAAGTCGGACCCGAGGTAAGGGACTTCGTCTCAATCTCCTTTTATTGAGGCATATTTCATTTTATACACAACTATCTTTTATATGGTGTATAAACCCCTTTGACTTTTACTATTATACAAAAGGAATCTTTTTCTACGAAGCGTTTTACTAAATGAAAAAAAGGAATGTTTCTTTTAACGTACGCGGTGACAATGACCTTTTCTGCCGCCGCGAGTATTATTTGGTCTTTGGCTTCCTCAACAAGCCGTAATGTTTTTAAAATAAAATAAATACCATATACTCTTTTATGTATTTTGGATTTGAAAATGGTTTTGATAAAGGATTCTATTATTTCAATATATTTAAATGATATACTGTGATTGAAATGTGGAAATGTTATCATTCCTTTATATTGGTTTTATGTTTTATGATTTTATATTGGTACATGGTCATTTGACTGGTGGTTACATGATGAACCATATGACGGGTGGTGCCGCGAATACCAAGACAGGTGGTTACGTAATATCCTCCAATACATTGGGTATGGAAGTCGGTTGTATGGCTATTCTATTAAGTATGTATGGATGTTGTCCGTATGGCAATTCCATTAAGTGATATGTGTGGAAGTCGACCGTATGGTTATTCCATTAAAGTATGTTTATGTCCCAAGTTACCTTTATATGTTATGTGTTCTTTATATGGGTTTTATGGTAATATTTTGGTTACAAAAGGGTAAGTAATGGTATTTTATTCAGTGAAGAATTTTTACTACTTCATGAAGTTTAAGGTATTACTTTAATAAAGTATACATGGATTACTTGATGATTGAAAAACTAACATTTTTCATTGTTTGTGTATCCCTTACTGAGCTTTTTATGCTCACCCCATGTTTTTTTGATATGTTTTTGTCAGGACTTAATGTGGATTAGGGTCATATATGGGATCAAGGGAACGTCAGGCTATCTAAAACATGGAACTAGACATGTTTCTTTTTAAGAGTTTTTATTTTATGGAATCATAGTGTAAGTGTCTACTTTGTAATCTTTTGAGATGTAATAGTTATGTCCTAATTCTCTAAAACTCTAAACCTGAAAATATCCTCATTGTGAATTATTCATTTAATTCAATATTATGTAATGTTTAAGGACGGGGCCTTATAGTTGGTATCAAAGGTCGGTTTAGACAACTTTAAGAGTTAGAAAATTGTTAAATTATAAGCTAATTTATGGTATGACTGAAATGATATAGCATTTAAAGTTTACCATGTTGCTTCGCCTAAGATATTTCTGTGTTCAGAATGGTTTTCCGTAGAGGAAACAAAGTAGCTATGTTGGGATGACATCAGGAGGAAGACAACCTTCCAAATCAGCAACCTGAGATGGTCGGAATTGGAACTGAATAGTTTGTTGCAGTGATGGCATAGTTGACTCAGGCTATAAATGGTGGTGGTATCCATGCACGAGATCAGCCAGATCAACCGCAGAGGAACATGTCAGTAGTGGAACATTTCATGAGGCAACATCCGCCATCATTCAGAGGATCATCTGACCCCGTACAAGTAGAAGGGTGGATTAAAGAACTGTAGAAGATTTTTTATGTCATGGGGTGTTCAAAACATCAAAAGGTTAGTCTTGCTGTTTATCGTTTTGAAGGTGAAGCTGATCAGTGGTGGTCGTTGGTAAAAAATATCAGGGATAGTGCTGAGATTGAGGATCTTCACTGGGGCGAACTCAAAGGTATGTTTCTTTAGAAATATTTTCCTAAGGTGGTTCGTCTTAGGATGGAAAAACAGTTCCTAGAATCGAGGCATGAAGATGATTCTGTGGCTGCTAATGAATCAATGTTAACTCGATTGGCAAGGTATGCTCCAAACTTCATACGAGATCTTGATAGTAAAATAAACTGTTTTTTACTCAGGGATAAAGCCAATGTATCGAAGTTATTTAGCTTTTAGTGAGTTTAAAAGTTATGAAAAGCTTGTTCGATGTGAGTAGAAGGTGGAAATGGAGTTTTCCGATGATCAGGTGTTCTATGAAAAATAACAGAATAAGAGGTCCAGTTGGAAGGCAAAGGGGAAGAATTCACCAAAGAAGCAAGGAGGTAAGAAAACCAAATATCCATCCTATGAGAAGTGTGGTAAAATGCATCCTAGAGAATGTTTATCCAAGACTAGTAAGTGCTTTTAGTGTGTTAAGTCTGGTCATATTGCTCGTAACTGTAAGGAAGATGATTAAGAAGGAAATGAAAAGTCAGCGGTAAGATGTTTTAAGTGTAATGAAATGGGTCATTATGCAAATTAGTGTCTAACGAAGAACTTGACTGGGGGAAAGCAGCCAGACTACAAGCAGAAAGGGGTGGAGAAATTCTTTGCAACAACTTCAGCAGATGTTGGGCCATCGAATGAAGTAGTATCAAGTACACTGTTTGTATTTTCAGATTATGCCAATGTGTTGTTTGATTCAGGGTCTACACATTCTTTCATTTCTGAGAAGTTTTCTAGTAAATTGGAAATTCCATCTCAAGATATGAACCCTGAACTTATAGTAAAAATACCCCGAGGGAACGTTGAGATAAAAAGGAATTATAAGAACCTTCCTATACTTGTGTGTGGAAGGAATCTACCAAAAAACCTTATTATTTTGCCTCTAGTAGAGTTTGATGTTATTTTGGGAATGGATTGGCTTTCTGTTTATCATGGAAAGATTGACTGCAGAGCTAAAATGGTTTCTTTTCAGAAAGATTTTCAGTTTGTGTACAAGAATGAACCCTTGTTTTTGATAACATATCAGGAAGTTGAGAAACTAGTAAAAGAAGGAAATGAATTTTACCATGCACATATTGTTGAAAATAAAGGAACTGTTCAGATTAATGATGTGGCAGTGCTAAATGAGTATCTTGATGTTTTTTCTGATTAGTTGCCTTGTATTATTCATGATCGGGATGTTGAATTTACTGTTGACTTAGTTCCTGATTCTAAGCCAATTTCAAAACCCCCTTATCTAATGGCTCAAGTTGAACTTTTAGAGTTAAAGAAACAATTGCAGGAGTTACTAGATAAAGGTTTCATTCGACCTAGCACATCGCCATGGGGTGCTCTTGTCTTGTTTGTTAAAAAGAAAGATGGATCAATGAGACTTTGCATTGATTATAGAGACTTGAATACTATTACTATTAAGAAAAAGAATCATTTGCCTCATATCGATGATTTGTTTGATCATCTCTAGGGAGCTAAGTATTTTTCGAAGATTGAATTGAGGTCGGGGTGCCATCAGTTGAAAGTAAAAGAAGCAGATGTTCCGAAGACTACGTTCCGTACTAGATATGGCCATTATGAATTTGTAGTTATGCCTTTTGGGTTAACCAATGCACTTGCTGTATTCATGGACCTTATGAATAGAATTTTCCATGAGTTCTTGGATAAGTTTGTTGTTGTTTTCATTGATGATATTTTGGTGTTTTCTAAAAGTAAAGAGGAGCATGAAAGTCATTTAAGGGTTATCTTGCAAACCTTAAAAGAAAAGAAACTATATGGAAAATTCAGAAAGTGTGTGTTTTGGTTACAAAAAATTTCTTTCCTAGGTCACATTGTTTCAAAAGATAACATAACTGTTGATCCTGGTAAAACAAAAGTTGTTGAAGAATGGCCAAGACCCACAAATGTTACCAAGATCTGTAGTTTCCTAGGTTTGGCAGGTTACTACCGAAGGTTTGTTGAAAATTTTTCACGGTTATCTAGTCCAATGACTAAGCTAACTCGGAAGGGTGTTAAGTTTATCTGGACAAAAGAATGACATGTTTGTTTTCAGGAGTTGAAAAGAAGATTGGTGAATGATCCAGTTTTGGAACTTCCTTCCAGGAATGGTGAGTTTCTTATATACGGGGATGCTTCGTTGAAGGGACTTGGTTGTGTCCTTATGCATAATGATCAGGTTATTGCATATGCTTTACATCAGTTGAAAACTCATGAGGTAAATTATCCTACACATGATTTGGAATTAGCTGCTATTTTTTTTGCATTAAAAATTTGGAGGCATCATTTGTATGGAGTAAAGTGTGAAATATATACTGATCAAAAAAGTTTAAAGTATATATTCACTCAGAATGAATTGAATATGAGACAGAGGAGATGTCTTGAATAAATCAAGGATTATGATTGTACAATTCACTACCATCCGGGAAAAGCAAATAAAGTGGCCGATGCTTTGAGTCGAAAAAGTAATGCATCATTAACCATGCTACGTTTGGAACGAGATCATTTGGTTTTTGATTTGATGAACTTTGGCATAGAAGTTGTTGGTGTAGGATGTTCTTCTGTTTTGTTTTAGGTATCAGTGAGATCATCCCTATCAAATAGAATTAAGCAAGCACAGAGGGAAGACAGTGAGTACCAGAAAAAGGTAGGGCTGGTTCAGATCGGTAAGTTGCCAGAATTAAAAATTAATAATGATTGTGTTTTGAGGTTTGGGAAGAGGTTGTGTATGCCTTGTGATTCACAGTTGAAGAGAGAGTTGTTATGTGAAGCTCATAGTTCTCCGTTTTCAATTCATCCCGGCAGAACTAAGATGTACAGAGATCTGCGAGAGTATTACTGGTGGGATCGAAGGAAAAGAGATATTGCTGATTTTACTGTGAAGTGTTTGACTTGTCAGCAGGTTAAAGCAGAGTGGCAGTTGCCCAAAGGGATGCTTCGGCCTTTACCAATGCCAGAGTGGAAATTGGAAAACATATCCATGGACTTTGTTGTGGGATTACGGAAGACATCTCGAGGTAATAATGCAATCTGGGTTATTGTTGATCGTTTGACTAAATCTACTCATTTACTTGCCATACGAGATAATTGTTCCCTATATTAACTTTCCCATTTATATCTTAAAGAGATAGTCAGGTTACAAGGATTTCCTCTCTCCATTGTATCTGACCGTGATCGTAGGTTTACTTCTATCTTTTGGAAAGGCCTTCAGAAGTCATTGGGTACTGAATTAAATTTTAGTACATCTTTTCATCCGCAATCAGATGGGCAGTCAGAACGAACAATTCAGACCTTGGAGGATATGCTACGAGCTGGTTCGATGGATTATCAGGGAAGTTGGGACCAACATCTTTCTTTGGATGAGTTTTCTTATAATAATAGTTTTCATTCCAGTATACAAATGGAACCATTTGAGGCATTATATGGTAAGCGGTGTCGAACTCTAGCATTTTGGGATGAAGTGGGTGAAAGGAAGCTGATGGGACTATAATTGGTAGAAGATATGGAAGAAAAAGTACAGTTGATTCAAAAACACATGAAAACAGCTCAGAGCAGACAGAAGAGTTATGCGGATAACCGGAGGAAGGATCTATCTTTCGAGGTAGGTGATCATGTTTTTCTCAAAGTCTCACCATGGAAAAGTGTGATGCGATTTGGTAAGAAAGGAAAGCTGAGTCCAAGGTTCATTGGACCATATGAAATTCCGGAGAGAGTTGGATCAGTTGCATACAGAGTGGAATTACCTCCGAGTTTATCTCAGGTACACAATGTTTTTCATGTTTTGATGCTGAGAATGTATATGCCAGATCCATCTCATGTTTTGAGTCAAGAGGAAGTTCAGATGGAAGAGAACATATCTTATGAGGAACAACCGGTCCAGATTCTTGACCACAAAGAGCAGGTGTTACAGAATATGGTGATTAATCAGGTAAAGGTTTTGTGGAAAAACCATATGATTGATGAGGCAACATGGGAATCTTAAAACGCAATGAGGGATAAATACCCCCACTTATTCGATAAGTAAATAAATTACGAGGACACAATTTTCGAAATGGGGGAAGGATGTAACATCCCAAGTAAGTAATGAATAATATATATTTTTAAATATTCCTATTAATGAATTAGATAGTGTTTTAGAGGCTTAAAATGAAAATAAATCCAATCTTAAGCATGAAATAAACTATTATTTTTGAAAGATTGTTTTACTGCCTTTTTATGGAAAACCATTTTTAAATCTAGATTTTGACAATTTTATAAGATATGTTTTTTAAAATAAACTTATTCTTTATGATTGGGACATAAAAATTTATTTTGTGTGAATTTTTGGTATTTTTCCGATAATGTTCATTTTTTTAATGAATAGTGAAAAAATGTTGTATTTCAATTCAAAACCGCTTTTTAATCTAATTTATATATATGATTATATTACCATTTGAATTGGTTTTAAAGTGAAAATAGAATATATTTTTACCGTTTAATCCAATTCTTGTCATTGGAATCAATTTCACTTTGAAATTGGACTTAAACTAGAGTCAATCATTTGATACTTATTGTTTCATAAAAATATGTTATTTGTCATTACAACGGGAATTAATTATTAAATTAATTAATGTGACATATATGATTTGAATTTTTTAAAATAGAAATCATTTTTTAATTAAGAATATCAAATATACCTTAGAGATAAGTTTTTGTTTTTCTCTGAAATACTTCAATTTTCGATGAATTGTAAAACCGCAAAGTGGTGGTTACAAAATTTGATTTTTCGTTTAAATGGGACTTTACCACTTCTATGTTTTGAATCTAGAAATCCAATTTAAATGATTTTCATTATTAAGTAAAATGTGGTCCAATGGGATTAAAGTAAATTTTGGTGAATAGTAACTTTTGTGTTTTATTAATCGCGATTAAAGGTAATTAGTGTAATTTAAGGTAAAAATGATATTATAATAAAATGAAAATATCTTGACACTTTTCCTAACCCTATTGGTTGAGTTATGTCCGACCAATACAAACCATGGGTCTATTTTTGGTACCCCATGGAGCCACTTGGGTATGATAATGACATTTATGCCTTTTATTTAGAGTTAAAGTAAAAATGACACAAACATGAAATGTTTTACTAAAACAATTTTCACATGAGGTTATACAAGTCATATATTTTACTATAAATATTAATTATAAAGCTAAAAATATTTCCTAAATCATGATATTTTTTTAATTATTTTTAGACATTAAATATATTAAATTACTTATGACATCATGATGATGCAGTGATTACCTCATTAATAAAGGATTTAAATAAAATGAAATGATAATGTAAAATCTATGACCTACAAATGTCCAAAACCTATTGGATGGGTATATTTCGAACCCATATCACCTTATCCATGAATTATATCAATGTGGGACCTTTTAAATCCGAAACTCATTTTAAAATAATGGAACATTTCTTTACTTTCAAAGAGTGCCCCTCCTCTCCTCTTATAAAAGGCCCTCACCTCTACCTCATTACCCACACATCCAAAGCCTTTGGCTCGACCAACCCCTGCTCATTTTGTCACTCCACATCCCTCTATAACTCCTTTAAGCCTCACATTGGGTAGAAGCATTACCAAGGAAGCCTTTGAGCTCAAAACAAAGGGAGTTACGCGATTATAAGGTAATGTCTTCACTTGAGTCCTTTTTTTTATTTTGCTTCTCCAACCCCCTAAACTATTTTTAATAATTTTTTTTAACAAATCCAGTATCTTCCATATACTAGGATGTTGTTATAAGAATGATTCGAGCTACACTTACACACACCTACATCTAATGGTTAATGAACATACTGTTTCCGTGGATGGTGAATTTCTCCCTCACAAAACGATGATTGTTCGATATTCTTCTAACACCTTCAATGGTGGCCATTAATATGTCACTATATTTATATATGATATATAATATTTTTATGTTTTCCTTAAGATTCTGTATTTTTCATTTTGGGCATACATTTATGGTTTACATTATGGGTAATTGCGATATCTTCATTTAAGGAAGTGCGGACTACCGCCCCCTCAAAGTGATTTGATTCGTTAATGCCATATGTGGGAAGTATAAAGGATGGATTTAAAGTTATTCTATATGATGTTATACTGGAATTATAATATACCTCTATATCATTATTATTTCATTCCATTAGTGAATGAGATAGAAATGAAAGTAGCGTTCATGCGTACGTACAGCTTACTGTCTCCATGAACGGTGCATTTCATTTCTTATCCCCAAATGTAATGTACTATTATAAGTACATATATATAATGGATATATATGATTTATGTTACATCTAAATGATTAATATAATTCTGGAATTAAAATATACATACCTATCATTTAGTTTTAATTCCATTAATATGACATAGAAATGAAAGTAGTGTTCATGCGTACGTACGGCTTACCGTCTCCATGAACGGTGCATTTCATTTCTTACATATAAATGATTATGTAATATTATAAATACATGTATATTCTGGATATTTATGATATATATGATATCCAAATCAGGAATGTCATTCTGGATATAAAGAACCATTGACTACACGAACAACATGTAATAGTAAGAATTCCACTTTCAACTTAAGGACCAAATATCGAAAAAACAAGAATAATTAACTTCAATGATTAAATAATGTTTATAACATGGAAATAAGTTATATAAAATGAATAATGAACTTGAAAAAGGTTCTTATGAAGATAGAAATTAACTCAAGTTTATTATTCAGGAGGTTAAAGAATGATCGAGTCATGTCGGACCCGAGGTAAGGGACTTCGTCTCAATCTCCTTTCATTGAGGCATATTTCGTTTTATACACAACTATCTTATATACGGTGTATAAACCCCTTTGACTTTTACTTTTATACAAAAGGAATCTTTTTCTACGAAGCGTTTTACTAAACGACAAAAAGGAATGTTTCTTTTAACGTACCCTGTGACAATGACCTTTTCTGCCGCCGTGAGTATTATTTGGTCTTTGGCTTCCTTAACAAGCTGTAATGTTTTTAAAATAAACTAAATACCATATACTCTTTTATGTATTTTGGTATTGATAATGGTTTTGAAAAAGAATTTTATTATGTCAATATATTTGAATGATATATTGTGATTGAAATGTGGAAATGTTATCATTCCTTTATATTGGTTTTATGTTTTATGATTTTATATTGGTACTTGGACATTTGACAGGTGGTTACATGATAAACCATATGACGGGTGGTGCCGTGAATACCAGGATAGGTGGTTACTTTATAACCTCCAATGCATTGGGTATGGAAGTCGGCCGTATGGTTATTCCATTAAGTATGTATGGGAGTTGGCCGTATGGCTATTCCATTAAGTGATATGTGTGGAAGTCGACCGTATGGTTATTCCACTTAAGTATGTTTATGTTCCAAGTTACCTTTATATGTTATGTGTTCTTTATATGGGTTTTATGGTAATCTTTTGGTTACAAAAGGGTATGTAATGATATATTATTCAGTGAAGAATTTTTACTACTTCATAAAGGTGAAGGTATTACTTTGATAAAGTATACATTGTTTACTTGATGTTTGAAAAACTAACAGTTTTCATTGTTTTTGTATCCCATACTGAGCTTTTTATGCTCACCCCAATTTTTTTGAAATGTTTTTCATAGGACTTATTGTGGATTAGGCTCAAGGATTGGATCTAGGGAAAGTCAGGCTATCTAAAACATGGAACTAGACTTGTTTCTTTTTAAGAGTTTTTATTTTGTGGAATCATAGTGGAAGTGTCAAATTTGTAATCTTTTGAGATGTAACAGTTATGTCCTAATTCTCTAAAACTCTAAACCTGAAAAGATCCTCAATGTGAATTATTCATTTAATTCAATATTAAGTAATGTTTATGGTCGGGGCCATATATTTTCATTTTTTAATAAACCATTTCACCTGTTATGCATCCCAAACTCGTGATTTTACATTAATAAGGGTAAATTAAGATTCTCTAATCTATCCAATGTTATTGAAAGTCCTATAAAACAACTTTAATTGAGATTAAAAGCACAAATTTATGAATCACTAATCTCCCGATAAGTTGATTTCATTATGATTCTTCTCTCTATCATTCTCATATCATTCCTTGAACATTTCGTTTGAGTATATAATCTATGGACATGGATATAAACCTATGTGTTATAGTGTATATCTATGATGGTGGATCTTTATATATATATATATATGATATCATGATGTCTTAAATCTTGATTTTGGTTTAGGAATTTATATCCAAAACGTTTATCAACGTCCTTGTGTTGCTCAGATTTTGGGGATTTCCATTGAGAAAACATCCATCAATTATATGAGGTTTGTGGTATAAATATAATTCCCATAGTCATGTATTTCAAATGTATATGAAAAATTGTTAAATGTCTATCCTAATATTTGTTTAAAAACAATTTGGATAATTATATTGAGCAATTGGTTTATCCACGATTTGTTGAAATATGTTATTAATTGGTGAATTAATCATGAGATTAAGTGGATACTTGATTTAAAAATTAATTTGATAAACTGGATATAATATATAGGGGTTTTAATCATGATAATTAAGTGGGAAATTAATTTTGAGATATCTAATTGGATATGTAGGAATAATCAAATGTGAATTAATTGTGGGATTTGAGATTATGATCCTGATACCTATTTTTGGGATTTATTATTATAAGATGAGATTTAATATGACTTAATTGATATTGGAAAATTAAATATGTGATATGAGTTGTGATGTTGGTTAATAAATTAATGAATGAATGAATGTTATTGAGGCAATTAATAAATTATTGTATTAACTATGGGATTTTATGTAGTTAACTAATTGTAGAATTAGTAAGGGAGTTGATTTTGATATTTAACTGATGAATTTATTAAGGTTTTATGAATGGAAAAATGTTCACTCTAAATTGATAAGTATAAACGGTGACACCGAAATCATACTATTGAGTAATTATAATGGGAAGATGGTCATTATTAATTGTGAAAAATACATGGTAACATGTTCATTATACATTTAATTAAATATAAATGACACATGGAAATTATATTTGTGGGATAACATGGTAACATGGTCAACATAAATACATTTTTTATATTGGTATTTTTGGAAATGAGGCATTTAATTGTGAAATTAATGACTTTAAATGATGGAACTATTAGTTATGTCCTCATACGATAATATTTGAACTCCGACATTAGTTGAATCTGGTACAGAGATAACATAACAACTTGAATACTTCATCATTTTTCAAGATGTAGGTATTATGAAATGCTATTACCAAGGGAACGCATTGGGATATCATACGAGATGAAGTTAGAATTGATGTATATGTATCCATTGGAACCTTTGAGTAAATATATTAAGATAAAAAAATGAAAATGTGATAAATTGTTTATTAATTCATTGTACTTATTTCCAAATATTTTTCTAGGTAATAAAATTTAACTGGACTATTTAGACACTGTTTGTAGTGGCCTACGGAGTTTTACAGACACTGTATTTAGGTTGCCTGATCAATACCCAAATAGACTATATTACTAGAGTACTGGATGATGGAAAAGGCCTTAGGATATATGGATGATTGGAGATTGAGCTAGGACGAGGGATCTAAAATGGTTCAGAAACTTCTTTCAAAGTCATAGTGTCTATATTGTCAATTAAATATTATGAATAACATGCTTATATTGGAATAACATGATTTCTGTTTTGGATGAGTATTGTATTTATCATTTGGATATCCTGTGACATGAGTATTTTTGTAGTTATATATGCCTACACTATTGTCAATTTATTTATTATGGAATTATACTCTATTAAATGAGGATATATTCTCCACATGGGTAACATACCAGGCCCTCCCTCCTGGTTAGTAGCCTATAACCTATGGGGAGGTGTGGTTGAGATCATGTGATCGACCAGTTAGGAGAATTGCTGCATGGTACCTAGGATGGAATTTTACAAACATGCACATTATGGAATGATCATCTACTAAAGAGTTACTTTCATCCTAAATTAAACAAATAAACTATAAATTTTACATGAAAGGCCCTCTATTAGGGTTTCATGATACTCATTTTTAAAATAAATATTAATATATCACCTACCATGGAATTCTTTCAATATGCATGTAATAATAAAATAATACCCAATAATTCATTGAATATAATCGTGAGTAGTGGGATAAAACAAAAAAATTTCACAAGATTTTTTAATTATTAAAAAATATCATGGGCTACAAGATCAAATAATGAGCATGTCAATATTTTGTAAGAGTATGGTACCATTATATACAGATAAACCATATCATATTCCATGGATAAATATTTATAACATCAAATAATAGAGGATCATACATCACCACTTCATTTACATCTTAGATTGATCTCTACATCCATACATGTATCCTAAGATTGATAAAGTTCCTAAATTGATTTGTCTTAATTATCTGACAATATGTAAGTCCTAACACATTGTATTTTAGGAATATAAAAATACTTGTCCATTAATCACATACAGAATACAAAACATATGAGTGATAAAAGATAAAAAATTCATCATATCATCGTAGAAAAACATGTGGAAAATAAGTAAGTTTCATAAAAATATCATAATAATAATAAGAAAAACACATCCAATTAATGAATAAATACGGTTTCATTGGAACATATATATTATTAATGATAATTAAACATTAATTAATAATGAAATATATGAATAATACTTTTAATAGGTCAATCAAACTTTTCCTTGAAAACATAAAAAATAATTTGTATCCTTTGATTATATATCCTCAAATTATTTCCATAAATTTAGATAATAATTTAATTAAAAATGAACTAGGAAAATTTTAATTTATGACAAAAATAATATAATGGTCATGTGATCATGAAAATATATTCATAATATACAAATTAAAAGAATACATTCTTTTCACACATTTCAAAAAAGTAAAAAATGTATTGTTTCAAAATAAATTCAAATGAATAATTTTTAGAAAATTGTAATTAAAATAAAAGTTAATTAAATTTATCTCATTGAAAATTTCATGTATTGGTATGATATTTCATAAAACAATGTTAGAGATTGAGGATAAAAAATAAATTTTTCTTCAACACATGTTCAATTAAAGTCAGTTATTATTTAAAAACATTTTCTTGATTACATTATGTTTTAAAAAATATATATATTTATAATACATGGATATTCAAATAATAAAAAGGATTAAAATATATTTGGTTCTTGATTTATATGATCACTAAAATCACCACTATTGGAATTTTAGTACAAATATTAATTAAAAGGAATATTATTCTAACATAAACCCTTAACATAAGTCCAAAATGCTTCATAAGACCTCTAAAGTCATATATAAAAATAATTTAAACTGATTATAATTATATACCATAATCATATAAATACTTATTATATCAATTATTATCTAAATATATTAAATCATCACTCATTTTTAAATAATTCGTTATTATAAAATTTTCATTTCTTAGTGTCATCTATTAATTTTTCATATAAATTAGGGTTCACCAGTTATGGTCCTTCAATCTTGATCATGGATCCATAATATATAGAATGGTAATAAATATTTAAATATAATATATTTTCACTACATACGTATTTATAATCATTTACCAACGGTATATATAAAAAATTATTTACACCGTACATGTAGATGGTGGTATTTACAAATGCAACATCATTGTTCCCATATTCCAATGAAAAAAAGTAATGAAATATAAATATTAAATTATCAAAAGAAACATAATTATATAAAAAATATCATATATATTCATTAAATTCACCATTATACATATTTATGTGATGATGTGATGGAAGATTAATCATATTTTTATGTGGAAGTGGTAGTTAACCATTACACAAAAGCAATAATTTTATTTCCCATTTGATAGAGAGGAGGGAGAAACAAAATTCCATCATAATAATAACATATAAGTAACATTATTTAGTTATATTAATCATATTTTTATGGACTCAACACATATATACTATGTTTAACAAGAAATAAAATTGAAAGTGATCCAAAAAGATTTATAGAACCACATTGAGTGTCCTCATTCGATGTACAACGTAAGACATAACCTATTTTCCATAGGAGAAGAATAGTGGATCTTGATTAAAGGTATGAAATATATGAATTATTATTTTTCATTATTTACTGAGCTAGAGGTATCTAAATTCTGAATAAATATTTAGAGGACATCACTAATTATAAATGTGGGAAAAGACACACATGAAATTTAATAAAATATTTTTGTACAATTAATATACATCTCATGCATAATAAATCAATAAATATAATTTTTAAATAATAAGATTATATTGACTCTATATATCTTCATAAAATATAAAATGTAATAGTTTATGTGGAATTATTACCCTTATTTGATAGTTTAACACTTATCCCCCGATAATCATGATTTAATTGCTACCACTGTAAAACTTTTTTTATTTTATTTTTACAATTCATTATGGAAACAATGAATATTTAGAAATTAATAAATTTTATTGATCTAATAAAAAATGTGGAATTAATTTTATAGAATTCATTTATATATGTTTCAGAAAATAATTTTAACATAAGACTAGATAACTTAATGAAAATATCTTCTTAGACATTCTCATTTTTATGTAAACAAATAATTTACCATAATTCATTTCCCTATGAAAATATAAAATGAAATTTAAAATAATTTACTGAATATATAATCAATATATTTCATTAAATAAATTCTTTAGTAGTTAATATTTTAATTAGATAAAATAAAAAACACATTATGTGCATACAAAATATTTATTCAAAAAACAACTATTTTTTACATTCGAAAGAGTTCTTTCTAACTCATTGATGACCAATGAAGTAATTTCTAGAATTTGGACTAAATTATTCTTCATTACATGGAATTTACAATTAATAAACTCTTATATATTGTCTAGGCTATAATTTTTTCATTAAATTATAATATTTAAATAGTATTTCATGATCCATTTAAAGTCAATGTTTTTAATGAAATCTATCAAATAAATTAAAATTTTTTTATGATAAATATATCATTAAATATTGGTGTGTAACATTTATTATTAAACACATAAAACTAATTTGATGACTCTAAAAAAGTAGTAGGTGTGCACCAACATGCCCTTCAGGTTTCCTGGCTAACCCTAATGGCTTGTCTCCTCATCCATATAGTATATGCATAAAAATACATCAACCATACCTTATGAAACAATGTGAGTGATTATAGTGAATAATAGGTGGAATATAAATTTTACAGATGGATTTAATTCATTTGTTGAAAGGGAATTATGGATCAAATTTAAAATTAAATTTCACAAGACATTTATTACTAATATTGTGTGAAATTGTTATGATAAATTTTAATTTACTAATTTTTAAGGTGAAATAATAATTTTCCTGTCATACCCCGACCACAAACACTTGTTGTTTTTATTCTTTTCTCGGTCCCATGACTTCGGACAGAGTTGGGATTGGTTTCAGATTTAAATTGTTTATGTTTTGGTGTTTTTCGGTGGGTGTCAAACCAGTGCGTAGTCACCGCACTGTAAGCAGTCATCGCGCTTTCGGTCCGGGTAGGTTCACGGTCTCCGCACCGCTAGCGCCGATCATGTGCTCAGTCCTAGAGATTGCGCAGTTGACCTATTATTATAATCACAATTATTATTATTGTTAATATTAATATTAATTTTATTATTGGATTATTATTATTATTATTATTATTATTATGTATTAATAATAATATTAGTATTATTGTAATTTTTATTTATTTACATTATTTTATTTTATTTTTCTTCTTCTTTATTCTTTTCTTTTCCCTCGTTCTTCTTTCATTTTTTTCTACACGTGCTTGTCCCTTCCTGTTACACTCCCCCTTGTCCACATGTGCTGTGCGTGACCAGCCTGAGGTCTTCCCCTGGGTCTCTCCTCTCCCTCGTACTTCATCCGGCAGGGCATCCGCCCCCTAGGATCACACCCGAGCGGCACGATCTTCCCTCCAGCAGCTGGCCTTTCCCCTTGCTCGGCCTCTCCCAGCCCTCCACCTGGCGTGACCTCCCCATCCTCCTGCGCACCTGTAATCCACCGGCCCTCTACCCCTCATGCAGTCCCATGCAGCTCCTCTGTCCACTAGCCTTGGCCCCTACTCTACCAGCCGCCCTCCCTATTGCAGTCCCCCAGCACCAACCAAGCCTCCCTGCATGCCTGTGACCCCGCGCCCCTGTTCGGCTCGCCTCCATGCATGGCCGCAATACCCAGCCTCCTGCATCTTTGCCCTCCTACCCCTCTTCCTCCTTGTTATTCCCTCTGCGCACGCTGGCCTCGTCTCGGCATTCCTTGCACACTGCCCCCAGCAAGTATGCCCTCTTCCCTCACCTCCTGCAAGACCTTAGTCATCCACCCGCTCGCACCCCGTTCTCTATAGCCCCTTGTAGAGGCTCCCGCAACAGCCCCTAGATTTCCCGATTTCATCACCTCCCCGTAGTCCCCTCCTGCTTGTCGCGCCCTCCTGCTTACTTCACCCTGCACACACCCAGCATAACGCCCAGACTCTTGTTTGTCCTCCCCCACACCCCACTCCTCCAGTCGCGAACCTAGACAGCATGTCGTGGATCCTTTTCCCAGTGCTGTATCACCCTTGCTCTGCCTTCCTACCAGCCGAAGCACCTGCTACAACGCTCGAATCCGGCAGTGCCTTCGCCCAGCAGCTCTGTCACTCTTTGTATGTCGCTGCTCCCCCTTCTGTCTCCTCCTGTCGTGGCAGCCAACAACCCTCCCCCTTATAGTGTCGCCTTGCACCACATCTACCCAACACCCAGGCTCCAGTCCGCCTCACATGCGTGCTGCCCATGCACAGCCTGCTGCTGTCCGGCAGCCCTTGTTTTCCCCCTTGTCGTACCGTGTCCAGCCGTTCAGACACCTTCCATTGTTCCAGCGTGACGTCCTCCGGTGGCCTTTTCCTAGTCACGACCCCCGTTGGTATACCCATTTTATTTGATGCCCGTTTTATATTTATATTTGATATATATATATACATGCTCCTTGGGTTGATTATAGTTTTTTAATGAATTTTTTTTTGTCAGTTTATGTTTTTAGGACCCGCTAGGGGAATTTCCGAGTGAGATCCATCGTCGCGCTTTGTTTTCGAGTTTGTGTCGTTGTCGTTATTTAGTTTCTAGGTGAGGGTTTCATCCTACCGCTTGGTTTCTTATACATTAATTTGGATTTTTGGTTGTGTTTTTAGTTATTAGTGTTTTGTTTGCAGCACGTAGGACCTTATTGTGTGGTGTCAGACAAGCGTCTTCCATTTCATCTCAGTCTCGAGGTACATCCTCCACTACACTCACCATTATATTTAGAATTTATTAATTGATTGATGTTCTATTAATTTTATAAAATGAGAAATAATATACGATAATTTATTTTTGAATATTTATTTGGTGTAAAAATAGCCATTTATTTTATACCGAACACATGAAATATTTTATAAATGAACGGACACCCAATAGTGAAAGAATGCCCCTTTCCTCTTTAAACATAATTCACGTAATTTCAGATGTAGTTATAGTTTTAAAGATAATGAATTTCTTCTGAACAAGTGTTTTGGGGTTTTTCAAAAAATATGTTTTTTCTGTAAAATTGGTGAAGGCCCGTTTGGCACTTTAATAAAATATGTTATTTTGGAAAACCTACTTAGGGGTGATCTTTGGTGTGTGTTGATTTCATGAACTGTATGTGATGTTTGTGTATTGAGGATGATTGACATATATTGTGGATGCACCCATTTTTATTTCTTGTGTTGACATGACAACCTGGCATATTGAGTGAATCTTCTAAAAACGATTTTTTCACTAGTTTTGATTACGCATTTGCTAGTGGCCCCATAACAGGGGAATACTGATTTATTAATACTATGGGGATTGGGCCCATCAGTTAGGCCATGCAAGGCTATACTGAGCATTAATTTTTTTTGAAGTCATCGAGTTAGTGCATGAATTCAGGATGAGTCAGATGTATAGTACGTTCTGGATTGTTCATGATCTCCTAGGTTTGACCCATGTTTCCCTTGGTGTTTATTTGTATGTGGTAGATGGTGGATAGGACTAGTTCTGTTGCTGGCCCATGTGTGCCACTTTTTCCATTTCCCTTGGTGTGTGTGTTGTGTGATATGTGTGGTTTTTCCTTTTTGGCTAATAACTGAAGTTCGGATTTCTAAATGGTTCGCAGAAAATGTTTTAAAAATAAATATACCTATTCCTTTCAGACGTCAAACTTGTTTAAAAATTAAAAAGGGCAATGGACTAATACTTGTTTTATAAATGAAAGTGTGTGTGTATGAAAACCAATATTTTGAATATTTATTTAAAACCTGGAATTAGTAAATTTCTTTATTTAAAGTTAGTGCATTGGGAATAGATATCGGGCTAACCTACTGAGTTTTAATACTCACGCCTGTAGTTTTTTTTCCTGTTTTTAGTGCTTTTGTAGGATACATCTTGGGTGTGTTCTCTTTGGGCGACGTTTTGTCGGGATTTTGAGAGTGGCTCATGAGGTCACATAGGGATAGTGGTTGTCTCTTTCGGTTAGTTTCATTTTCTTTTGTTCTTGTTTAGTTACTTTACTTTGTTTATTTATTTTTTGTGCTGCTTTGTTTTATTTCAGCAGCTTTATTTATTTATTTATACTGGGTAAAATCATTCCCACCACCTCTGTTGATGCCATGGCTCTTGTCGCCAGCCCAGGAGGATCGGGAACGCCTCTCGGGCCATATCGGGGATCGACTCGGGTGACCGGTTCAGGGTTGACTCGGGATGGTTCGTGACATTTCCACTATATATACGAGTGATGTAAAATATAATTTAAAACCTTCCTCAATGATATAGGTGAATTTATATATTCCATAAAATATATAGTCTCAAATTATATATTGGGGGCTCAATAATCTGAAACGGGTCTCTATTATGAAATTATATAAAAGGTTCCACATATAATCTTTAAGGTAATAATCAAATTCCATAGTTCTGTAAATTTATTTCAAATATTTTGATATGCTATTAATTTAGTTTTAAAATATTATTTAAATTTCATCCATTTTGAGTATTTCTTCTTTTCTAATTTCACTATGCTTCTTATAAAATTTAAAAACTCTAGATTCTTGGGTATTATTCCATTATAAAAAGACTGATTGTTTATTATAGAACTAGATTTATTTGTTTTATTCTATTATGTAATTATATATTTTTTGTTGTATTGTATAAACTGTTTACCTTCATATCAATGAATGTTTTCATAACTAATTATAAATAATATTAAAAAGTGACATTTCCCTTTAATTTCTAATAATACAAAAAATAATTTTAATAGTGTTAATATTAGTTTCATAATAATACTTAAAATATTATTAGTAATAGTATAAATAGTTCCTCATGGTGACTGATAACCAGTCTCTTTTCATTTAAAGGCTCATTTTGAATTCATGATGTATTTGGGAATAGTTATTCCTTACAGAGTTGGATCATTGTGTTGGCACCATGAATAACATATTATCATTAGGGATTTAGTATTATATATTTTTACTAAACATAAAAATGTATCATTAGAAATCTACAATAACACCAATTTTTATGTTATTGTAAAAATAATTAGATAACATTATAATTGAATAAAATTGGTGGAAAAATCATACAAACCCATGGAAAATGATAAAAAATAAGAAACAACTACACATATTACCTTATGGTGGCCTAATAAACAATATCAAAAGACAAGAATGGTGCATGTGTGTTCGATTGTGTAATTATTGATTATTTTTTTCTATTATTAATATAATTTATCAATGTAATCATATTTATATATTTCATTATAAATTACTTAGGTTATCCATATATCCAAAATAAATATCTTGTTTTATATTAAAAATCATGTTAGGGGAAAAAATTATATATTATTACTACTGAATATATTATAAAAATGTAAAAAGAAATAAAATTGGGAAATTAGTAACACTAACATCCTATATCAAATATGTGATATAGATTAATACATTACCTAAATATTGAAATTGATATACTAGTATGATATATTCCATGTCAATTATCCATTGGAATAAATATTTGATGAATATGAATTAATTTTGAATAGATTTGTATTGAAGGGTTATAGAATAGTTGATACACTAGAGTAAAAAGTCCAATGTAGGTAGTTTTTATCTATTAAATATAATAAAAAAGTATCCATTTATATCAAGAAAATTTTTAAGGACCCATCCATAGATTTTAAATAATATATTTATTTAATCTAGAAATAAATTTCATACATCCCCAATGATATTTTGAGTGTACATTTTTAGATAATTAGGTCATTACTTCATTTATAGAAACACATATATTAAAAATCAGACATATCGACCCAATATCGTTTTTTACAATATGAATCTTTTAGAATAAAACAAGGTTGAATTAAATATAAAAGCATTACAACATTAAACATAAATTAGTTGTTTCATTTAATAATCCATAAAAACATAAAAAAATTAAAACATTTAATTCAGATAAATTTTTTTTAAAGTATCTAAAAAGGACGAAAGAAACTATTGGTCCTGGAATGGAATCATTTTCACAAATCTATATCTTTTAGACAAACACCATAAACACTTTTTCTTACTTTTTAAAATCAGAAATTTCATGTAAAGCCATAGAAATCATACATAAATCATAAAAGGTATCATTTTTCTTCTTTTGTAAATTACTCTTAAAAATAATATGTCTCGCTCAACTAAATTGGGAGTAACCATCGTGCTTACTCATTGAATAACCATCACAGTATATTCTGATAATATCATAGGATAAACTAAACTACTTAACTCTATCACTTTACCCAATGCATTGGAGATATATAATGGTCTCACCAATAATAAATTTATCTTGGATCAACCCATCATCAAAACAACTACCAAAAACCATTACATAAGCATAAAAAATAAATAATTAATAAAAGTAACATTAATGGAGAAAATCAAATTTCTATTTTGAAATCACATTACATTTATTATCAAGCATCACATGTACAAATGAAGAAAATTTTGTGAAAATAAAATTGTGAAAATTTAATGGAAGAATAAGATATATAAGGTCTCATGAAGGTGGTAACATCATAATATTACATATAATTAGAAAAGTAATCTTTAATAAATATAGTCGTATCTTAAAAAGAGTATTTATAAAAATAAATTCTCACACCTTATATCTGAAACTATTCTTCACTAGTAATTAATGTTCTCGATAGTAAAATAATATAAATTAATTACTAAATTAAATTTCTTTTAAAAATATATTTTATCTTTTAAAAAGATAGTATGTTAATTTATGGCCATATTGATGACTTATAAATATCAGAATCCTTATTTTAGGGGAATTTGTTTCTTGGATTTATTGTATGTTCCTCTAGGTATAATTATGAGAGTTCATATAAATTTGAAATAAAACACCATAAGTAGAAATAAATGGTATTAATATATTTTCATAATTTTAATTTATCCCATGTATCTATTTTTTCTAATATTATGAAAGATTCATTTGAGAAAATATTAATTATAAAAGATTGTTTTTTGGTGATTTTTATGACCATCGCTATATAGTTTCATTTTATATATTATTACCTATTTAAATTAGTTCCAAAATCTTTACAATCAATTGTATAAATGAATAGATATTTTTAAATAAAAATAATTGTTTTATGGCCGTCATTAGAGGAGTTAATAGAAAATTAAAAATTATATTCCATAAAGTTCTTGAAGCAAAACAAGTGATATAATATTTTTATTTTTTAGAATAAAAGGAGAGGAGAAAAGGTTTATTGATGGATATTACATTTAAAAATTTTATTTATAGTATTTATATGATACTATAGTAATTATGTCAGTTTTCATTGGTGAGGTGGTGATACGGTGGAAAGAAATATAAATGAAGGAATTTAAAAGAGAAAGAACATAAGATTTTTCTTCTTGGATATATTCTCAATGAAAATATCTTCATGGTGGTAGATATTGGTCTATTCAAGATTCTATATGGTATTTGACATGTAGAATATGATTGGTAAGGTTATTTTTTAGAATTTAGGCAATATTTAATGCATATAGGTGTTTAGAAAATATAAGGTGATGGTGATATTTATATGGAGAGGAGAGGGGTGTTTTACATTTTTGTATTCATTTATTTTTTTTATTGGATAAAGAATTTAAATTTTTTTGATTATATTAAATAATTAAAATACCAAGTTTATGTTATTTTAAAATAATGGGTTATTACATCATAAATGACTAAAAATTTATATATTAAACTTATAATGTGTAATAATGTTAATTATCAAATTTCATTATTAACCAAAAATTTCACTATTACAAAAAAATATCAAAAATTCACCTTATATTTTTTTCATTGTGTGGATTTTAAAACTATACAATTTGTTTTAGTACTTTTTAAGAAAATATGAGAAATCTATTTTTAAATTAATATACTTATTTATTTTATGAATACCGATTCTAAAATTATAACATATTTTATGAAATATTAAAATATAAATTAAGGTGTTATAAAATTTTCTAATAAAAAAATAAAAACATTATTATTTTCTGAATATATTTTTAAAAAAGAAAATTTATTAAAATTTATCAAATTAATGATTAAATTTTATGTAATCATTTTTATTTCAAAATAATACTAATAGTGAATTTAACATTTTTAAAACATTTATTTACTGATTACATTATATAAATATACTATATATTCATTTTTGGAGATATAAAAATTTTATTTATACATTTATAATTGCAGTTATTATTCTAATGTACATTTTTCAATTGTTAATAGTCATCTTACTATTCCAACAGTCATGTTACTATTCTATTAGTATAGATTCTATAATTTCAATAAATACCATTCATTTAATTATAAATGTATTTCAAATTGAAAAAAATTATATTGTATGAACCTTGGTTGTTATATCCTCCTACTATGTAATATGTGTCCTCAATATTTTTTCCTTTGTTAATAAAATGGGATCCCATTACCTCATATAATTTTTGAATTCTCGTGTTACTTCTTCAAGCATATGGTTTCTCCAAAAAATATGAACCTATTGAGTTAAATTATTCCCATATAATTTCCCTTTATGGTCAATAATTTGAACATGTTTATCCTTATAATAATGATTCTGAACAATATTATCTAGTTAAGGGATCAAAACATAAGATGTATTTAGAACATACATTTTTCACATCGAAACATGAAAAACGTTATGTAGCTTGGAAAAACACACATGAAAAGCTACTTAGTAAGATTTTAATCAATCATTATGTATAATTTAATAGGGTATAATGAACATCAATGTCCACTTATAATTCGTTCCAAAATGCATAGAAAATAATGATGTATAAACTGTGTGAAATACATGAGAACCTATCCTAAATGAAATGTTCTTCATCATGTTATCCATATAACTTTTCTACGTTCATTTCTCTATCATCTACAGTCTCTAAATTAATTGTACTCTCTCTGATATTTTCTATACTAATTCTGGTCGAATAATTTTTCTTTTATCTATATCATCAAAAAATTATAGACTTCAACACCATATTACATATAATGATTAAAAATAAACGGTATTTGTATCGGAATGAAATATTTTATTTTAAGAAAACTCAACCATTGAAATATACTAATACCAATATCCATGGTAATCCATTTAATAATAAAGAAGCATGTCCTAAAATGTTATAATTATTGGTTCTCACAATATATATGATTTACAAAGAAAAACTGTTCTTAATGATAATTTATTTTCCATTTTTGTTTGAATCCCATTAAATATTTTAAAAAATAACACTGAAAATTGAACACATACATTGGAGAGAGGAACGAAATGGAATCTAGAAATCTATTTGAGGTACACTTGATAATTATGATCTAATGACATATTATTTGGAATATGAAAGAATGTAAATATTTAGTCAGTCTATCAACAATAACCCAAATCACATTGTTACCTTGAGGATATTTTTTGTAATTCTTCAATGAAATCAGTGGATATATTTTCTAATTTACAATTCCAATCAAGAAAAAAGCTTATTCTTCTCCTTGGATTTTTATCATTATATGTAAACCTATTGACATGTCAACCATCTCAGAGTAAACTCTGCAATATCCTTTTTCATTCCATCCAACGAGTAGTGTTCCTAATAGTCTACATACAACATGGTACTTCCATGATGATCTAAAAATGAATAAATATGATCTTCAAAAAAATAAAGCTTTCCTAAACTATGTATTAGATGGAACACCCAATATCTTCTGAAATAGGAAAAGACAATATTTTACAATGTTAAATTACCGAAACATAAACTTTTTATGAAATTATACCTTTTTCTATAACACATGATCATCCTTATGCACATTTATAATTATGTCGGATAGAGATGATTGCAATAGATCCCAAAGCAAAATAGAGAAACTTTTTACACCAACAAATTCCATGCCAAAATTCATAAAATCATTATCCAAGGGGGAATATTCAAAATGTAGCATAGTTAATGAAGCACAAATTTCTTTGACATAAAGAATCTACGACATTGTTTTATTATCCAATATGGTAATTGATCATGAATTCATAATACTTTATATTTTCCCTCCATATTCTCTTTCTCATGTTTAGTTCCATTTGAGTGAATATATACATCAAACATTAATGATCAGTATATATATCACGCTTTCCCCCATATATATGATTTCTAAAAATTTAATATGAAAAATATTGATGTTAATTATATATCATGTGTGTTATATGTTAAATCATTTTTATTAGCTTAAATTAATCATAATATATTTCTAAATAAATTTTCATTTGAAGAAAAAATATCCCATTAACGAGAATCACTATAGATGAAAAACTCCTAATTTATGGAAGGATGGACTGAAACTACAGAAATCACCAATCTCATAATCTATTAATGAAAATAAACATCACCTTCCTATTTCAAAATAAATTTAACCCCTTTTACTGTTAACATACTTTGTGGGGTAGATAACCATAAAAATTTTTTAACAACCCATTGGTAATAGGAGTCTAATAAAATAAAACTATGATTCTCAGTAACATTTGTACATCATGGAAATTCATCAAAAAAATTGGTGGATAATTTGTTTCCTAAACTTATTTACAATGTACCCATGAAAATAAATTTTCTGTAACCAAAAATGAAATTTAAAAAACTTCCAAAACAACTTATTTTGTTTTTGGGGTTTCAAAACAATCCATTGATATTTTTCATTATCCAATTAAAATTTTTAATAAAAATATCAAAAATAAAACAAACTTATCGAGATGTTTATTGAATATCCTATGAATATGTTAAGTGAATAGAGTAGGGTAATTTAATAAATCATAGAGAATAAAAACAATCTCATAAGTCACATATCTAGTATAGAATGTTGTTTTTTGAATTTCATCCACCATCTCCTTATCTAGATATAACTCAGAACTTAATTCAATCATTGAAAAATTATAAGCTCCCTGGAAATTATCAAACAAATAATCAAATTTATAAAAATGATAGTTACTATTAATAATTATGTTATTAAATGCTATATAATCAATGAAAAACCTTGTAAAAAATTAGTTTTTCAACATAAAACAAAATAACAATACGGAGAAGCGGTCATATGAATTAAAACATTATCTAGAAACTCAATCATATTGTTTTTCAATTATATAGATTTTAATGAATTATTAAATAATTGGGTTATGAAATAGTTATAACATCAATGAATATATAATCATTAATAACAACCTCATAATCAGGTATAATATCATGAATCTCTTTATGCAGAACATCCAGATACTCATTTACCATTATAACTTCATTAATCTGAAAAATTATTTATTTTCAAAATTATTTTGAACATAAAATTTGTTTCCATATTTTAACATTTTATTAAATTCCTTATATTTTTTCGATGGTATGAGTTCATTATTATGTTAAAGTAGAATTACATTCTAAAAATTAAATTCATTATTTGTACAATCAGTTATATCATGGTAGAAAGAAATCCAATCTACATATAAAAGGACATCAAATTCTACAATGGAAAAGAAAAAAAGTTTTTAAGTAAATTTTTTCCATAAATATTGTTATGAAGATTTTGATAATTTTTTTATTCCATTAATATTTATACCACGTATTTTTACCATAATTTATTAATTAATCTCATGATGTGGAATTTATAATTTACCTAAATATTTCTATGATATGAATGAATGTGTTGACTTCGAATCAAATAAGAAATTACCTAAATTTGAGAAAAAGTATATCTAAAAACAAATATTTTGATGGGCCAATATCTTCTGGAGTAGTTGAAAATGATATGAACACACCATTATTTTTACAATCTAGTTGAATACTATCATTTGGGTTCCTCTTTGGATACTTAAATATATAATGACCTATCTCATTACATTTAAATCATTATATTATATGCATATAATATTTTTTATTACCAGTTGAATATAATTTTTAATTATAATTAATGTCCATATTCCTAAACAAACCACACCATAAACACATTCCAGACATCAAAATTCACTCCTCAGTGTTTTTAATACTATTCTCAAAAAACTATAAACATAATATTCTTACCATCTGTCTAATTTGATGCATACATTCCTTTTCACTACCCTTATACCTCTTTTTTATTATTATTTACAAACTAATCATAATAATCATAAAACTATATTACAACCTTCTACACACATCAAAAAATATATTCATTAATTTTGAATTCATGGGAGGCCAGTTCCCATCAATATTTTAGATTAAATCTGGAGTAGAAATGATTCTATTTATTATCATGATCCTGGATAAAATTTAGAGTGTAATGTTGAAATTTAGTGAATATTTATTCTTATAAATCCATTGAAGCATCATACTTTCTCAATTTAATGAATTGATATTCCTTCCTATATCGTTTCACCTTATGAAAATATTTTTAATGGAAAATATTATATAAATCAACCCATTATAACGAATTAATCAACTTTTTATCCCTATTATTCGTGAACATTTAACCTCAGTGGACGAATTTAACTTCATAAAGGTAAATAGAGTAACTAACATTTTCATGTTTTGAAAGCAAAATAAAACTGAAATTATTTTCTAGGGATTTAATCCACCTTTTAGCTACAACTATATCACTGTACCGACTAAATACAGAATGGTGTGGCCTTATAAAATTTTCCTCCACCGATATATTCCACCAAGGTTCCCTGAAAAATCACATGTATTTATTCCAAAATAATTGATATCATATTATTATTGATCCATTACTATCACAAACTAATTGGTTTGAAATCCCATAATTTAATGTTTTAGATTTAGATGTATATCATCCTCTATGTTCCTTAAAAATTCAGCCTTACTAATTCTTCATTGGATAACCAATATAAATAGAAATATCATAGAATAAGATGAATTTTCTATAATTTGAACATTAGAATAATGTTAAAAATGATTAATATAGAATCTATTAACATTATCCAAAAAATAATGTTATCGAATGATTTCTCTAATACAAACTAATTGGATACATCCTTATATTATGCCTGAAAGAGTTATACAGTTGTATTATTGTCTTAGATAATCATATTAGATTAATTAATTCAAAACCCATGTAACATATATTTTTTATTAATTTTTTATTTTCCAATTAAGAAAATTCATATGAGATATAAATATCATCGTTAGTGTTCAAAAAATGTTCTCTTCATGGATTTATGGTCATTTCACATCAGTATAATTTATGTAGTTCCTTTAAAATTGAATGAAAAACTACTATATCTGATAGAAATGCTATGAATATGTTTCTATAATTTTTAATGATAAATTATATCATTTTTTGAAAATGAGGATGATTAATTTGAAAAAATATTGATGATAAATTTTGGTTTGTTTTTGGCCTGTTTTCTGATATTCACATACTAGTATCCTTTTATTTAATATTAGGAGTATAAATTAGTTCAGTAACATTTAGATAGTTAGTAAATAAATATTAAAATATATTTTACCAATAATTTTTGTTTTATTACTAGCTTTGGATGTGGAAAAGGAAATCAGAAAATTGTCATCCATGACGGTGGTGAATCGACATATCATAGATGATGATTTCATTTTATAGAATTAATGGAGAAGGGAAGAGGTTTGATGATGAAAATTACACTAACAAAATAAAATTATAGAATATTTATGATACTCAATTTATAATTTCTATTTATAGTTTTGATGTGGATATGCTAGAAATGAATAATGAAAGACATGATTTAAAAGAGAGGAAATAGAGGATTTTACCTCTTGAATAACATCTCATTGAGAACCTCCTTAAGGAACATAGTTTTGGACTTTTGGTGATACTAGAATGTATTGGATGATGGAATTAAATTTTGTACAATTAATATAAGCATCAGGGCATAGAGGAGTGAGGAGATGAGGTGGTGACAGGTGGCATTTATAGGGATATGAGAGGAGTGTTTTTGAAAATTGTATTTATTTGTTTATTATTTTAGTTCAAGTCCAGCAATATGGTAGATTAATGTGACAAAGTACATTAACTAGTTAATGAATGTGTGAAATAATGCTTTATTGAAAGAGGAACGACTCAAGAATTTATATATTTGAGTTATAATGATGAATACCATAAATTACTATATGTCACTACTTACAAAAGTCCACTATTTTAGAAAAATCCAAAAATTTACTCCAACCCATTTATTACATATATATTTTAAAATATGAATCAGTTTTTTTAAAATAAGTTTATAAATATGGGAAATATAATTTTTAATTAAAACCATCATTTAATAATAAAATTAATTTTAATATTTTAAAAAATATATTACACAAAAATAATTAATAAAGGTATCATAAAATTATCTTATAATTGAAATAATAAAGTTATAATTTATGAATCAATTTTATAAAAAGTAAATTTTATTTTATATAATAATATTATAATATAAACGTTTAAAAAATCAGTTACATTTCACAAAAATAAAGACACTTAATTTTTCAATTTTAAATTAAATATTCCATTATTAAAGGATATTAATATATAATATTTTCATTTTCAAGATAAATAAATTTTATTTATTATTTTAATGGTGAGTTATTAATATAGTGCCTAGATTACAATTCATAACAAGAATATAAATTTTCAAATGGGTAGGTTGCTATTAAATTAGTATAGATTCAATAATTTCTATAGAAATAAATCAACTCATTATTCATTTATATTAAATTTAACTATTTAATTATATATTTAAAAAAATTAATTATATAATTACATGGGTTAATGTACATCAATATCTTCTAAATGTTTTTTCAATGAACAAATGGAATATAAATATCCAAATTTATGGTTGAAACACCCCAAAAATGAACTGGGGTAAATACCATCTAGAAAATAAAGAAGGGAATATTAATGGGGTGGGTTATCGCATTATAACCACTATGATAAAAATTAATTGATTTATAAACTATGTAGAAACAAATTTTAGAATATTTAGTATTTTATAAATTATTGTAAAATGGGATCATGTACTGAATTAGAAACCATGTAACTATTTCAGGCGCACCATAAATATTATAGATCCTAGAAACATTTACAAAAATTAATTGTTATGTGGGGTTATCATGGGTTTAAGTTAAAAATTTATTATTAAAAATTGAACATATTCATTCACTAAAATATATAAATAAAAAATTATTAATTGATAATAATTATTACTTTTTAATGTTTTATCGTTGGGGTTTTCTGAATCAATATGATCATCGAGATCATCTTCATCATCAATGTTGACAAATACTTTTATGTTGTTGGCATCATCTATGTCGTCATTATGCTACATGGGTGAGGTTATATATGAATATCATGACACTCAATGAATTTATTGTTATAAAATAGATAAGGCGTATCATTCATTTCATGTACATGTTTTTTTCATGGTTTGATATAGGGTATAAATAATCTTTATTGGTTTTAATACATCCAATGATATGTGAATTTTTTTCATACAAATGAGAAGGTGAATGAAGGATGAATTATGATAATATTTTTTCTAAATCATAATTTGTTATCTTTATATTTTATTTAATGGATGTTTATTAAACCAAATTAGTATATTTTATCTATGATTACTGGATGAGTTCTACATTATGGGAAATTATTTCATTTTTATATGTGTTACTTTTTATATAATAATATGTAAATAATTAATATAAATGAATCCAAAAATTATAAACAAATTTGACAAATATTTATAATAATCCAAAAAATAATTTAATAATTTCACAAAAAAATATTTTTCATGTTAAAAAAATGTACATTTATATAAAAATACATATCAATTTCGTTATGTCGAGGAATAATTTTATATCATGCCTTTTATAGAACCGAGTGGACCTACATTAGAGAAATCATGATGAATGACTAACATTAGATGTGGGATCATTATATTCATTATGATTTAATAATTAAATCCCATTAAATATCACATTCATTTCATTGTGATATCATTGTATTTGATGTTTCATGTAACACCTGGATGATTTTATGACATATTTTCTTTAAATAGTTTGAATTCTTCAATAACATGCATTGTATAAAATTATGAGTTTATGAAAAACCTGAGACACCCTTAAAGATTAAAATTACCATTTTCACTTACTCTTTTGGTTTGTATTAATAGATATATCTATCTTAAAAAAATTAATGGTGAAGTCATTTACCAACAATTATTTATGAAAATATATAAATCAACTATGTATTTTTATTTTGGTATCAATAAATTTATATAATTTATTTTAGTAATTTTAATTAATGAAATATATATGTTATATAATTAATAAAATAATTCTAATATTCATCTAATAAATATTTTTTTGTAGTGTATGAATAAAACTTATTTTATGAATAAAATGCGTATTTGTCAAATGGCTAATTTTCCACCTTTTACTGGAGAACCCCTTTTAAATTAATATTTTAACAAATTAATTATTTCAATATTAAAAAAAATTTCTTTGTAATTTGGATAAAAAACATACTTTTAATGAATTTTAAATATTTTTCTCAAAACATTCATGTTTTGATGAATAGTAAAAAAATTAAATTTTAATTGAAATCAAATTTTTTTCATCGAAATAATTTTTATGGAAAATTTATAATATTTAGTAGTTTTAAATTATTAATAGATAATATTTTTATAATTGAATATAATTTCTGTCATTAACATTAATTTTATTATGAATTTAGATGTAAAAACTTTTTATTCATTTTCCATGTTTTGTTTTTTAAAACTCATTCTCTCTTTCCAAAATAAAAAATAATTTTGAACTATTTACTGAATCATTTATGTTTTGAATTTTTAAAAAATAGATTCCATATTTGGAATCATTTATTATAAATTATGTAAATATGTTTACATTTTTTTGGACATAAGAATAGTAACATCGACAATTTTTAGTAATATGATAAAACTGTATAATTTGTAATTAAGGGTAAGAATACTATTATAAAATTAACTTAACATGTGTCTTACTATCAATGTATGAGTGTGGTTCTACCAAAATCATTATTTGGTTGAAATGGTGTCCATTTTATTCTAATAGAATTATATTAGTACATTTAATTTATTTTATTCAATGAAAAGTTAAATATATATCACAAAAATTTTAATAGCTATATCATTTTTAATATGTGGTAATATAGAAGATAAGTATGATTGTAAATACTCATTTTAAATATAAAATTTATTAAATTATCATCATAATTTATTTTTAATTTTTAGGAAATAAATAATCACCTTAAAAACTTTCACATTGATACTGTAAAAATTAATTAATTGATGATAAATCAACAAAAACCATTATTTAGATAATAATAACCATAAAAAGACATAAAAACATGAAAAAATATTATTTTTATATTATATCACTGAAAAATCATTCAATGGTCGATTTAGTGACCATTTAGATCCACATTGAAATGATTTTGAAAATTACATTATGTTATATAAAGTGATGTTAAACTTGTCAGATTAAAAATTAATATGTATAACAATTTAAATATTTTAATTTTAATAAATAAATTATATTAAATAAATTCGTATAAAATATACTAGATTTATATTAGTCATCTTATTTTATTTTTTTTATTAAAGAGATAATTATATCAAATAATTACACAATATTGATGCATTAACTATCTTATTAATAGTTATAATGGACACATGTTAATAATAATGTTTAAAAAATATAATTTTTGATAATTAAAATTTGTTGTGTAATTTATATATTACCATTACATGTTTAAAATATAATAAAAAATTTGTTTCTATGTTAACTTATTATCTTAATATTTCTTAAAATTAAATGAATTTATTAGTTTCAAAATGAAACTATTGATTGTTTATCATATTAATGTTTTATTAAATTATTTAAAAATCTTTTACCATTTTTAAAAATATATATTATTTATTAAAAATTATAATATAATCTTATGTATTTATTTATATTCTATTTTAAAGAACATAAGTAAATATTGATTGCTTTTTATATTGAATTAATTATCACCATAGTTAAAAATTAAATAGAATTTCAAAGTGTTAATTTTTAAGATAGTGAATATATTGATATAAATAACTAAAAAAAGTAAATTTTTATGATATTACTACTATATCTCTTCTCATATTCAAATTTAATCTATTTTGGATGTTTTTGGATGAGGATTTATTTTATTATAAATTAATATATATTTGAGAACCCAATAGTTTCCCTCACCTAAATTATAAAACTGTACATCCTCCATAACCTCATCACATCACATGGTGGAATAAATCTCTAAAATACCCTTATATTATCCCTTCTCCACATCTCTAGTTACATTATAGAGGTTATGGTCTTCTTTAGAGTCAAACTCTAGTGCTTTAAGTGTATATTTAACAAAATCACATCGTAGAAGAGGTAATCTCCTCTACCGATTTTGTTAAACATATTTATTTTTATGCTTTATATTAACAAGTTGATTCATTATAATGTAGTAAATATAGTATCACTAATATACTGATATGTTATTATAATAATGAAACAACCATGTTGCCCCTTTTATTCATCTTATGAAAAATTAAATCCACACATGTACGTACGTACGACTATTTGTCAACACACTATCTGATAATCAGTTTTTCACAACCACCATACATTGATTGAAAAAATGATTGAAATAATAACTATATATGATTATTAATACAATATATTAATTCTTTAATATTATAATCTATCCAAATCAATACTATTTACCAAATATGGGAAAGATATTGTTGCTCGTGTGTACATTTGACATTCTGTCTCCACGATGCGATGTGATTCATTCCACATGATCATTATTATAGAATGATAATATAAATGTAAATAATGTATAAATATTGAATATATTATGAAAATATAATTTTGAAATGATATACCAACAATCTATGAAAGAAAAATAGAACTTATTTGAAAAAACATGGATAAAAACATAAAGAAGGTTATATCCAAATAAAAAGTAACTATGATATTTTACTAAAAAAAATATGATTGTATGATCATATTTGTTTTTATAAAAATGAATATGATTCGGTAATAAGTCAGTTCCATTCAGTAAATCATTATACAAGAGTTTCAGATAAATATGAAGTATATAAGACCTAAGGTAGATGATAATTTTTCAATCTCATTATTATATGAGATTATTTATTTTTAATTATCTACAAGGGTATTTTTGCCATCCAAATCCATGTTTTCTAAATAAGTAATATTATTTATATTCTTATAAAAAATTTAAACTCATTTTTACGCATTGGTGAATTTTTATTAAATCGTATGAAATGATTCTTTTTACATTATTCGATACGATGTACATTTTGACTTCTCCAGCAAAAGTATGAAGATAATGTTATTTAACATATATGGCATGAATTTATTTTTAAATATTCAATACACCATATTTCCATTAATCTCTTTATACATTATTTCTTGTTTATTATCAATTATATTCATTTCATTTAAAATTGTTCTATATTTTGAGAAAATAAAATGTTTTTGAGGAAGAAAACAAATTTTCCTCCTCAATGAAGTTCATGTGTTTTATCAAAATTATTTATTATCTACGATGACTTCTTTAAATAGGGTTTTTTTTATTTTCCTATTTTTAATATTGTTTATTTGAGTTTATGGTGGAATTATATTTGTGAAATGCATTTTTTATAAGTAATATGATTGATTTATTTTTATAAAACCCATTTATTCATCGGGTTGTGCTATGATGAATGATTTAGGTTTTTGTGGTAAATGTAAGAATGATTTCATTATGAGATTGGTGGGACCTACATCTCTCTCTCAATTATTATGTAACTATTTATATCACATGATATAGAAAATGATGGAATCAGAAATGGTATTAATTTAGTAATACATGGCTGGAATAAGGTGTGAACTAAATTTATTAATGGACATTGTCCGCAAAAAAGGTATATGAAATGAGCCTCGACTAATATGAAATTAGATTCCATTACTATGTGTATTCCAAAAAATCATCATGTCTTATTTTATGACTTTTGTGATTTTTTCACTTGTTGTTATGACATTTTATGATTTATCCCATGGAATGATATCACTATTTTTATATATAAAATAATATATTCAAAATTTATGTTGATTTGTCTTAGTATTATGATATGATAGATATCTATATGGTTACACCTTACTAATAATTTGAGATCATCTTTTCCAATGATTGTTTTCTAATGGTCATGAAGAAGGGTATTAAATAGTATACCTGAAAAAGAAGTCTAGTTAAGACGAAACAAGTGCAAGGCAATTAATATGTCTTTTTAACCAGTTGTTTACGATTCCCTATTTCTAAAGACTCTATAACTATACATTCATTTCATGGTATTTATAAATTTTTTAATGAATATTTTTCAATTTTTAAGTAATATAAATGTTTTTAATTTATGAGGTGTTATAGTTGGTATCAATGAAAATGTATGGCAATTTTTCAGAATCTAGGATGAGAAAAAATTAGGATGAACCCTATGGATATGTTGAAGTATACATTACAATCATATTGTTTTAGAAAATATCATGAATTACATAGGATAAAACTTAATTTGGATAGATTTTATATATAATTCTGGATTATGTGGTTTTCCAATTATGATTAGTGTTCCTCATAACATGTTTTTGTCATTTAGTTAATGGATGGAACCTGAAGGAACCACATTAATGTTGAATGTGGCATGAAATGAAATTATAGTCTTCTAGAGAAACAAAATGTTTTGGAAGATGAAATGAATAGTCATACAAAAATTCTCAGATAACTTTCTCACGATTTGAATCATGAGGGACATCAAAACACAAAAATGAGGGAATAAAATTTATTTGAGCCCTTCAGGAGGCAGCAACCACCTTCTTTCAGTGGGCCTTCTGACCCATTAGATGCAAAAAATGGATTAGTACCACTAAAAATATACTTTTAGATCTCCAAAGATTAGAAAATGATAAATTCATCACTGTAGTCTATCATTTTGATGATATATCTGATAAAAAGTTGAAACATATCATGAATATGTGGAAAATAGATGAAATTGAATCCCTAGAATGGGACGAGTTTAGGATCTTATTTTTCAATAATTATAGTCCACATATTCTTCAAACATTGTCAGAGATGTAATTCATGGATATTAAGGAAAATGACAATGAATCTATTGGTACCTACGAAAAAAAGGTTTATAATACATTCAAGGAATTCTTTAGAAATTATTTTCCAACCTACATGTAAATTTGTTGATTCGTTAGTGGAATAAAACCAAGTTGATGAACGGAGTTAGCCACAATGTAATTCAATAACTATGAATAAATTTTATAATGTTCTCGCATGGTTGAGATGATTATTGGAGAAATCACCAATTCTATGCATTTGATAAGAAGAGAAAAATTGAATTCAATTGAAAATATAAAGACCACACTGAATAAAATTCCAATTTTCTCTTATGCTCTATGTGTTGAAAGAAAGACGGTGAAAATATTCTTAAATTAATTATTAAATGTTATAAATGTGTAAAAAAGCTTATTTGGAAGTTTAATTCCTAAGTGATGGTAAACATATTTATAATTATTTTAATTGGTAAGAGGCGACATAGAATTAAACTCCCACAATTCAATGTTATAAGTTCAAGTAAATGGGGCCTTATACTAATCAATTAACTAATCCATGGGTTATTTATGATGATTGAAATCAGCAAGATCTTAATGACAAAGGAAAAGGAATGTCACATGTGATCACTATTAGTGATGTGTATTACAATAATATAGCTATGAAGGGTACACGTACCATCCACTCTAAAGTAAAAATTGTTTTATTTGATTTTGGATCCAACAAAAATTTTATATATAAAGTATTTTATGTTGGTATCACTATATTACCTCAAAAATTAGATTTTGATTTTGGTTTGAAAACACCTAATGGTAAAACAGTCAAATCAAACGTTTATAATTCTTATATGGATCTTGTTTTGGGTAAAGTGCTTCTTGAAAATAATGTGATCATTCTTATAGTTGAATTTGATGTGATTCTTAGAAAATATTGGATTTCAACATATGTAGGTCATATCAATTTTCAAATATGGGAAGCCATATTTCATATTCTTGATAAATTTATGATAATCTATCAGTTTAAGGATGAATATAACCTTCCAGTAGAAATTTATTCCATATAATGGGACTTGATTCCTATTAATGATTGTTATTTATATCTAATGGTTGAGAAGAAACTCACAATTAAGAATACAAAACTTTGTACATGATTTTAATGAAGTAATTCTGTAATAATTTCTAGTTCATCCACCAAATAATGAAGGTGATTTCCCAATTGATCTCATTTTTTGGGTGTTCTACCTATTTCGAAGATGGCTTATAGATTGACCCCAATTGAGTTGATTGATTTTAATAATTTTCTCTATTTGAATCGTGATAATGTATTCATTTTCCCTAGTTCATCACATTGGGGAGACCTATTATTTTTATTAAAAAGATAGTTTGTTCAATGTGACTGCACATTAATTATCATGAACATAACAAGACCACTATCAAGAAAAAAAAAATATTCCTCGTATTGATGACTTTTTTAACCAACTATGCAGAG
Source organism: Viscum album (assembly GCA_963277665.1). NCBI lineage: Eukaryota > Viridiplantae > Streptophyta > Magnoliopsida > Santalales > Viscaceae > Viscum > Viscum album. The sequence goes on from OY728156.1 coordinate 1,503,309,726, forward strand.
CTCAATACATTTCCATGATTGAGAATATTTTAGGATATCATCAATTAAGGGTCAATAAGGAAGAAATTCCAAATACATCATTCCATATTAGTAACAGACTATAGGAATATATAGTGATTCCTATTGGTCATACCAATTCCTCCTCTATATACATGGATCTAAAGAATACAGTCTTTAGAGACTATCTTGATCCATTTTTTTAGTCTTTATAGACAAAATTCTAGTATATTCAAAGATAAAATAAGAACACGATGATCATTTTTGATTTATACTGAAGAACCTTCGAATGGATAAGGATTATGAAATAATTACCAAGTTTAAATTTTGGCTTCAAGAAGATGCATTTTTGGGACACATAATTTCATGAGAAGGGAAAAATATGGATATCGAAAAAATTGAAGTTATTTAACATTGAGTGATCCGAAAAATTGTAATTGAGATCCAATGTATTCTTGGATTGGCAGGATATTATCGACATTTTGGAATGAATTTTCATAATTATATAATCCACTCACCGTGTTGAATCAAAAAAGATAATGTTCTTGTGGACAATGGAATGTGAAGATAATTTCCATGGTCTAAAAACTGGGTTTTCTAGTGAATTTTTTCTCACATATCCTTATTGTGGAAAAAGGTTTGTGATCTACATTGATGCATCCAAAATGGGTTTTGTTTTTTCTCATAGAACCTAATTTTTTGATATCTTATGCCTCATGAATACTGAAAATCCATGATAAAAAATACCCTACTCATGATTTGGAGTTATACACAATAATCATTGAATTAATGATATGAATCATTATATTTATAGGTTATGGTGATAAATTTAAACTTATAATAAAATAATAAAGTATATCTTCACGCAATAGGAAAAAATATTTGTCCAATAATATTTTTTGAGTTGATTAATGATTACGACCTCTTAATACATTAACTCCCTGGGAAAAGAAACAAGGTGTAAAATGGTTTGTATACAAACTACCTTGCTAGCTTATCCATGATGAGGATCACTAACAATGTAATATTTGTGGAATTTTTGTGGAAGGATCTTCAAATTTCAATGTAATGGGTGAAATATTATCATAATAAAATGAAATTTCAACCATCGATAAAAGTGATGATTAAGGAGGAACAAAAGGATGACTTAGATCTATAAACCAATGTCATATATTCTTGGGAATAAAACCATGATTGTGAAATAATAATATTATTATGAAATTGGTTTTTTATTCCTCCCCTACTAGAATTAAAGGAGATATAGGATTAGGCACATTGTTATTCATTTTTTATTCACTATGGAAGCACAATGAGGTAGATGGACCTGAATGAGTATTTCTGGTGGGACGACATGAAAAGAGATGTTTTCAAATATGTCTCTGGGTGCATGGGTTTTCAGCAAGTTAAGGATGCGAAAAAAAGTCTACGAGGATATTAAAAACATTAACAATACTAAAATGGAAATGGGAAAATATCATTATTGACTATTTCATTAGACATCCAAAAAAATCTAACATACATAATATTATATCGGTTATAGTTCATCTCCATATGAAGATAGAACACTTCAATTCTATTAGAGAGGATTTTTCTCTTGATCACTATCATAGTATAAATATATATGTAAGGGATGTGGTAAGAATGCATAGAGTACCACTTTCTATTATATCGGATTAGGATTCGATGATTACCTCAATATTATGATGAATCCTTCAACAGGCTATGGATACTCAATTATGTTTCCACACTCTTTATAATCCATAAATATATGATCAGTTTAAGCGGAAAATTTAAACTCTATATGACACGTTTAGATCATACACTACATTTTTCAATGAGTTTTTAGATCGACACCTCCTTTGTATTAGTATTCATAGAACAATATATTTCACTCATGTGATCAAATAGATCCTTATGAAGAACACTATGAAAATAATTGAAAAACTAAAATTTTATTGGACATAGTTTGGGAAATATTTCTCTTACGTCCAAATGATGATTTTGAAATTGAAGAAAAGGTCAGATCTATTTATCAAAACATATGAGCAGCTCAGATTCGGAAAAAAAAAGTTATGTTTGAAACTAAAAAAATTAACCATATTTTGAGGTGGGAAATGAATTGATTCCACAAATATCTCCTTGGAAGAGATTAATGAGATTTGTAATGAAGGGTAACCTAATCCCTAGGTATATCAGTCATTTTAGAAATTCTAGACCGTGTTTGGAATATAGCTTACCAATTTTTTCTACTAATGAATATCACTCAAGATCATCATGTGTTACACGTATCTAATATGATAATGTATACATCTGATCCTTCACGTGTAATAATCTCATATTTCATACCGCTGGTGAAATACATCTCTTATGAATATCAGCCACTAGTGATTCTGGATTATGGAAAAAAGGTTTTGTGAAACAAGACCGCTTTCTAGGTTAATTTATTGTGGAGGGACCACTAATTCAAGGAATGTACATAATAACATGAGAATATTATGAGTAAGAGGTATCCTCATGTCATTATATTCATGTGATTAATTTCGATGTTGAAATTTAGTTTAATGGGGGTGGAATGTAATGCCTGGATGTTCTTAGGATATTATTTCTTTAAATAATTTTAGTTCATCAATACATTGCATTGAACACAATTGTTCATTTATGTGAATAGCGATATAGAATTGGTATAAATTGATCATTTTAACCTGGCCATTATGTTATCAAGAATAAATACATCTAACTTATGAAAATGTATGGTGACGTCATTGGCTACTAATTATTTAAGAAAAATATTAAAAATTATATATGTGTATTTTTTATTAATAAATTGAGAGAATTAATAATTGTAAATGAAATTCATGAAACGTATACTTTTTTTATATAATAAAATATTTTTAATATAAATCTAATATATATTTTTTCGTAGGTCATGAATAGACCCTATTTTAAGTATAAAAACATTTATTTTTCAAAAGGGTAATTTTTCACATTTTGATGGAAAAATCCTTTTAAATTAAGAATTTTACACATTAATATTTTTTATATTACATCCTAAACAAGTTATTTTAAATAGGTATATATAAATTAACTTTGAATTATTTTTATGTAGTGTTTTATAACTATCATATTTTGATGAATAGAATAAATACAAAAAATTTAATTGAAATCAACTTTTTTCCTTATAATAATTTATATTGTTAAATTATAATGTTTAATAGTTTCATTGAATAAATAAACTATTATTTTTCCATGAAATATAATTTAATTTATTATCATTAATTATAAAATGATTTAATATGTAAGGACATTTCAATATTTTGCAATGTTTTAACATTTAAAAACATTCTCTCTCTCCGACAACGTGAATATTTTTAAATTAATAACTACAAGTTATGTGTTTTGAATTTTGATAAATTGATATAATAATTGGAATCAGAGGATACAAATTATTTAAATAACTCTATTTTATTTTTTTCCCATTAATAATATTAACATTAGTAATTTCTTTTAATATGTTAAAAGAGTAAATCAGGTAATTAAGGGTATGAATACTATAAAAAATTTCAACTAACCATTTTCAAAATATCATTGGATGAGTGTGGAATTAACAAAATCATCCTTTTTTTTGAATTGTGGCTTTTCAATTCCACTTGGATGGGATTAAGAAATTTTATTCATTTTTTTTAATTAAATCATTAATATATCTCAGAAAAATTTTAATAAATATATTATATTTTTATATATGGTAATTCAGAAGATAAATTTGATTATAAATACTCCATTTAAATATGAAATATTTTTTCATCGTCATGGTAATTTAATTTTAATTTTTAGGAAATAAATAATTAAATTAAATACTTATACATTGATGATGTAAAAATTAATTGATTAAATAGAAATTGATAAAATAGTTTTTATTAAAATTTTAATAACCATCAAAGTACCCGAACACAAGACCAAATACTATTGGTCAACTAAATATCTACCATAACCAAGAAGGTGTCGAGTTATTGACCATTTGGAACCTTATAGAAGATCTCGTAGCACTTATAATTATTTTTTTGTGTAATGTTAAAGTTGTAACATTCATAATTTCATAAGCTTGACATTTTTTATGTTAGATTTTCAAAAAGATAAAATCTAAAAAATATATTTTTCTAAAATATAATGTATTTATCTTTATCATAGAATTTTATTTATTATTTTTATTCAAAATATGAGTATAATAAATAATAATAAATAATTTATATAGTAATTTTCTTATAAAAAATTATAATAAATAAATGTTATAGAAAATTTTAAATTAAGTATAATTTCATCTACGAAATATTTAAAATTAATTTTATATGCGAATTTCTTATCCTATAAATATAATTTGTAGTTGTTTCGAGGTGAAATTATTATCTTAAAATTTTAGAATTTTAATGAATTAAGGAGTGTTAAATTTACACTATTGATTGTATATTAAATTAATGTTTTATTAAATTATTTAAATATAATATTTTTTTAAAATATATAATAATAAATATATGGTATTTAATTTTCTTATTTGTTTATTTATTTTAAATTTACTTAAAATAATTAAATGTTGTACCTTTTTAATATTCAATTGTTTTAGCATTGTTAAAAATTAAATGGAATAACTAAGTTTTAATTAAAAATATAATTGTTAAACTGACATAAATACATCCCCAAAATATATTGGTTCATGCTATTACAAAAATATATCATCTATTATTCTAATTTGAATGATTTTCTATGTTTTTTGGTGTGGTTTGATTTTATATGAAATTAATATTTTTGGATATCCCAAAATTACTCTTCACCTCAACTATAAAAGGGAACCACCTCCCTCACATATTCAGAACACATTGAGCCATCATGATTGGACATACCCCACCCTTTTACCTTATCAACATACCTAGTTACATTCTATAGGTTATGTTTCCCTTGAATTACTAGCCCTTGTGCTCATACATGAGATTTAGAGGAATCACGTCAAAGAAGTGGTAATCTTCTCTATCGATTCTTTCAATCATCATTCTTCTTCTAATACCTCTTCATGTGTTGTTTCCTTAATAAGTAACAAATATAGTATAAATTATATACTAATATGTTATTATAATTAAGAATCATCTATATTATACATTAAACCCATCCAAGGAGAATCAAAATCACCATCTATGCGTACATATGACTTACCATGTCCACGCCATTGTGTAATCCATTTTTCACAACCACCTTACATCAAATTATATTATTATGGAAATAATAACTATATATAATTATTATAACATGATATTAATTCTAAAATTTTATACACCATCCTATTCAATAACATTCAACAAATATGTGAATGATATCATTGCTCATGCATACATAAGGACGGATGTCTCTATAATGCGATACAATTCATTCTACATGATATTAATTAAATCATGATTATATAAATGTAAATAATGTTTATATATGATATAAATTATGCTAATATCATTTTTTAATTATATATATAAGACATATAAAGGTGAACCAAAACATATTCTACAAAACATCCATTACAACAGAAATCATTAAATATCCCAATAAAGAGTATGAACAAAATGTTAATAAAAAATAGATGATAATATGGCCATATACAATATCATAAAAATTATAATCATTCTATAATATGTCATTGAAATTATTTAAATCATTATACAGGATGTTCATATTCATATAAAGGATATCAGGCCTTTGGTAAGGGATGATTTGTCAATATCATTATTATCAGAGATTTTTTATTAGTAACTATCAATTGGTGCATATTTATCATCCACATTCATGTTTGCTAAAAAATTAATATTATTTATAATTTTCAAAAAACATAAGTTATGTATATTTTACCCATTGGTGAATTTTTATTAGATGGAAAGAAAAAAATCTTTTGTCATTATTCTATATGAGGTACTTTTTTTATTTTTTTAAAGTAGGATGAGAGTGTTTTTTAATATATACGTCATTAATATATTTTTACATCCTCATTATTCTTATTTTTATTAATATTATGATATATTATTTAATGTTTATCTTCACGAAAATTAATTTCTTTTAAAATTTTGCAGTAGTTTTGATAATGAATATATTTTTTAAGAAGAAAAAATATTTCTCTGAAGAATTCATATCACATGTTTTATAAAAGTTTATTTCCATCTAGGATAACATTATTTATTTAGTGTTATGTATCTATTACTTTTTTTACTGTTATTTTATTGTGATAATGATGGAATAATATTTATGAAATCCATGCATTTTATAAATAATATGATGGAATGATGTTTAAGAAACCCATTTTATTCCTTGTGTTATGAAACTATGAATGATTTATGCTTTTGTGGCACATGTAAGAATGATTTCATTATGATATGGGTGGGACTTATATCTCACTAAAATGATTTGGGTAACTATTTATATCTCAATAGATATAAATGGATCGAATGAGAAATGATCTCAGTACGGTAATATTTGGAAGGAATGAGGAGTGAACTCGGTTCTGTAATGGACTTCGTTGCTACGATGGTATTTGTAATAAACATTAACTAATATGAAACTGTTTTCCATGCATTTGTTTATGCAAAAAAACATCATGTGTTGTGTTATGACTTTTGGGATTGTGTTAATTGATTCCCGTGAACATTTACAATTTATCCCATTGATTGATATCTTGATCACTCATATGTATCTAACAATTTTCTAAAGATATGTATGTATGTATTATGATAATAATATGGTTGATATTTCCCTTTTTTCCTTATCGATCATTTCAGATCCCCCTATAATATGTTTCTTTTCCCTTGGTCATGAATTAGGTTATTAAATATAATATGACAAATGGGTTATAGTAATGATGAAACATGTGGGAGAAGATGAAGATGTCTTATGAATTGGTTGGTTATGTTTCCCAGTTTCTGAAGAAAATACACATATACAGTTCTACAGTGGATTTAGAATATTTTTATTTAATACATTCCAATTTTTAATTAATATAAATGTATATAATGTATGATGTTTTATAAGTCACAAAAGAATTAATTTTCTACATTACATGTATCATTCCATTAAAATTTTAATGTATTCGTAAGGATATATAACAGAAAATCAATTCATCTCAATACACTAGTTGATGCAAATGATTTGGGTACTCATCTGTTATTTGTATTGAATGGGATTAAAATCGTTATGAAATATAGCATATTTATGTTATTTTGGTTATTGAAAAATTATATATTATTCTTCATCATCGAATATGAATTGATTATTTTTAGAATGAAATAAAGAACCATGGAATTTTCCATCATTATATTTTATTTAAATTTTTCCATGATTATCCTTCGTATGAAGAATATAACCTTTTTATCTAAGAACTTATTCAATGATTTTCAAATAAATCATTGGAAGATTAAATTTTTTTGATATGATGAATTCATAATTATTGTATATAAATTATTTAGTGGTCCATTCAAGATAATCCCGGTACATAATCTAGAAAAGAAATAGACAAACAATGAGACAAATAGCATACCCGATGGTTGTTCGAATAAATGTGATTCTATACTATATTTTCAAAACTATAATATATAAAAATATTATATTAGGATATTTTGATGAGTTAATTATATAATAGTATTATAAAATATTACTGAATTAAATGATTTACATTGAATAGTATGGAGTAATAATGGAAGCGATTATAAATACCCAATTTCAACATTATAATCCTTTAGAATATTAATAGTAACATCAACAATATATAATGAATATTTTTAGTGTGATTATTGAATTAAATTTCATGTGATGGTTCCAAAACTATTAGTAATCAATACCCTATATGAAACAAATGCATCTAACATAAGATCCACTTACGATTTTGGTCAATAAGACTCATAGATGAATTTGGAATACATTGAGAAGGCTCCATATTATATAATTAAATATGCACATATTATAGGGGTGTCTTAGGTTGTTATATTTTTAAAACATATCAGATAAATATTATTTTCAAAGATCACTGAGATGAAATATATAATATGGTGATTTTTGGGATTATTATTTAACATAGTTTCTCACCAATGATTAGTTAATTATAATAAAATTTAATTGCATCAGCATAATCATCAACAAATTTCCACATTTCCATGATTAATGGCACATGTCCTAATAATATTAAAATAAATTAATTTTTAAAATTAATTAATTATATTAAATATATTATAAAACAAAATAATGAAATAATTTAGGAATTGATTTTACATTATATATAGCCACATCATATATCCATTCGAAGTTAGACAATTTTTTTTAATGATACTGATCATTTACTTTTATATTCATTATATATCAATATTTATGTTGATGTTAAATAATGACACCCTAGTTTTTTTTATTCCACAAATCTAGAATCTATAAAATTATCTTCCAACATTTATTTATAAACTCTCATAGGCATGTTATTAAATCCCATGTTTAGTCAACGAATCATATTTCCCAGATATAATTATTTACTCTCAATAATTTATTTCCCTATTCCTTCTTACCAAAACAACACTATTAAAAAGAATTTTTCATGGAGTCATAAGGATTTGAGAACCACTAATCCACATTCCCTTTCCCAGATCCATCATTCTTCACTCAAATATCCCCACTAAATAATTTATAGAATCGGAAATATATTGAATTATTTATACACCACATACATGGTTAGTGGATAAAAATATAAATTTAAAATAAATTTATACAATTGAGGGAGTTAGTGATGAAACAGGTAAAAATATATTTATTATGTACATTTATATAAATTATATGGTTGTTGTGATAGAGATGGAAATTTCTTCATCATCATCCAGTCCTCACATATCTTTATAAAAATACTCATAGTATGGGAAGGCCATTCCTAATGAGTTTTGTAGATAAATGTATTATGGTAGGTAGATCAACTATAATAGTGTTAGTTTAGATTAAAATTGTTGTTTTAATATTTTTAATTTTTAATTTTTATTAACATATAATAAAACCATTATTTTTTAAGGGTATTCTACATATGAAAATGATTTTTTAGTATTTATAAATTACAATGAATGGTTAACCTAGTGTAAAGACATGGCACATCATAAGTGTATCAAAATAAATTTTCAACATAGGAAGTCCTTATCTTACCCTATTATTCATCAGACACTATTCAAAATAATTATATTGTATGCTACTTCATTTTACTACAACTATTATGTTTTATTCTATGATTAGGATTAAATTATTAATATGAAAAATACAATTAATATTATAATCTTTTATAATGACAGTATTTCCAATTTAGTGTTTATTTTCAATTTTATTCATATTTTCAGGATAATTACATAATTATTGGACAAAAATTATATTTATATTCATTACGAGGGGTGGAGATGTCTAATTTATTATAGATAAATATAAAGGACAACTTTATTTCATTTATTAACCAATTTAATTAATTTTACACATCATGAATTTAGAGCCATAAAAATTCACATTAAACATTTATCAATCTAAATTATAAACGTCCATACAAACAAAAATACAATTAACATAGATAAATAAACATTAATAAATATAAAAAATTTCAAAACAATCTAACATCACAATATATAACCTCATGTCAAATTTTAGAATCAATTGTATAAGAAGAAAAAATGGAACTAGTGACATGAATGACCATAATGTTAGGACATATATTTTTCTCTTAGGATGACATTACAGTACAAGTTATGTTAGGATATAAAAAAATTAATGTATATATAATGGTTTGGTGTTTTTGTGGATGCCTATTATGGGATAAAACAAAATTTGAAAGTAAGTCAACAAATATATATTGGTATGATGTCATACCATATGATCATTCCACATCCTTATTATTCAAATTATTACTATTCCCTTATGTTATCATGACACTAATTCAATGTCATGTAAATTTTCATTTATATTGTTCATTTATTTTTATATATTATGAGTCAAAATCCCTCTATTTCCAGCATCACAAGTCTACCCCCTTTAATATTTCATTTTCATTATATCAATCACTGCTTCATAACTTGTTATTTGTATATTTTTATATAAAATAATAAATTTCAATCATTGTATTAGTTAATTTCATGGTATTAATAATTATTTTTAAAAATATACAATGATTTAGTATTTATTAAAATTTCAATTACAAATTCAAATGTAATAATTTTTAGAAGTAGTGTTGGGTTTGTCAAAAATAGACAATGGTTGTGAGTATTTGGATTATATTGGAATCTAATGATGAGGGAACCAGGAAAATGTATTACTATGATTTCATTTATTAAAAACAATTTAGTTTAAATTAATATTTTCACTATTAACATTTAGGATCTCATTAATTTCCATATTTCAACAAGATTTTTACATAATTTTATTAAGAAATTATAAATGGACACGCATAAATATGTATGTATATAGATTTTTTTAACAATATGGTGTGTAATATAATTTTTTTCATGTATAATAACAATAAGAAAAATTTATAATTAATTAATTTTATATTATATAATTTATATTTAAATAAATGATCCTAAATGGTTATTTTTTTTAAAAATAGTGCATCACAAATTGAACTAAAATATTAAATCAATAAATATTTGTTATATCACCTTTGATCATTATATATAAGTAATAGATTAATGGATTAATAGATTATAAACTCAATATGATCTCTTACACCATTAAAAATCATTTAGAGTTCCAATATAATAACAAAATTGAGTTTACCACCAGAGATATCTAATCTGACCAGCACAACCATGGTCTCCTCTACTAAAGGATATATAATATTTAAAAATATTCAATTATACTAAATTCCCAAGGAAATAATGAAAAAATATTTATTTAATAAAAATTATATATTAATGGTCTGTTTCACTTACCATTACATTAGTATTGATTGAGTGTATTTTTGAGTTGGTGGGAGTGGTTACTAGGACACATTTTTTAATTAATCTAGACCCACACTACAAAACATTATCATCCATCATGATAAAATTATGAACATGTTAATTATTTTTTATCCTAATGAGTCCTATTAATAAATGGTATTTTTTTTATAGTCATATAATTAATTTAGATATTATATGATAATTACAAATATACTTATATTATAAATTTATAACAAGGTGTTCTTAGACATTAATCCATTAATATGATGATTTTTCTGACCATTAATGAAAATTCAGTGGATGAAATAGAAAAACCAATTCATATTATGAGATCCCCAATGGTGAAAACTATAACTGTAATGGATATAAGATTTCATGTATTCACCTCAGTATTTAATTTACATATTAATCATCGATAATGTTTTAAAATACATAATATTCAAATGTGGGTATTCCAAAATTAAATTTCACATGTGTGGTATTATAAAAAAAATTACTTTATGTACCAATATGCTCCAAAATAATCTCGGTGTGTAAATTTATATGATTTATTATGATGAAATGTTCACATAAAGTTAATTATATCACCCAAAATCAATATTGTAAAAATATTAATTGAATTGCCATCGATAGGAGATAGTAGGTACATAAAAATATTATATTTTTAATTAAGGATTAAATTAAGGATTAATTATTAATGTATAACATGAAAATATATATCATAGTAATAAATATTGAGCAAAAGAAAATATAAATTAAAATAAAACATTTAGAAATCCTTATAAATAATTTAATAATTTTTTCTCATTTTTTAAGAATGACACAAAAATACATGATTAATTATGTGTTAATTAAAATGGATCTATTTTAATTAGTTTATGAAGTTTATCAGCCTCAAGTAATTGTTTATCAAATACAAAATACTATAATGAATATATACTGATATGCATCTGATCCATGATCATCCACTAACTCTCGTGAGATTAAGTCCTTCCCCATCCTCCCACACCCTCTAGAGTTTATATCTACTCTGGTGTAAAATAAATTGAAAAAATTATTAAGGGTTGAATTAAAAGTGGTAGTATTGAATGAAGTTATTCTTGATAAATTAGTCATAAAGTATTTTATGGGGAAAAAATAGGCTAAGAGGATTTTGGATTCACATACCAAGTTAGAAACATTATTCAAATATAAATATTTAATGATTGAAAATCAATATTATAACCCATTCAATGTCAATTAGAATAGTAACTCAACCCACACTGTGTTTTTCTTCTGCTAAAAAACTACATTAATATGATCTTAAAATCTTGATAACCATGTTATAGATTTCCAAACCATATCATTTCTCATTCAATGGTTGATAATGATAATATTTTTATATGAGGGTTATATATTAAATAATTAATTCATGAATAATAATTAATCACATATCTAATAATAAATGGGTTATGGTTTAGATGAAGAAATTTTAAATATCACATTTTTCAAGAGGAAATTCATTCATTACTACCTTTTTCAAACATTTTATCATTCCATTATAAAATATTTTTTCAATTATAATGAAAAAATTTCTACCAATAAATTAGCTATGATGGTTGAAAATAAAATATGATCACACATATAAACATAAAATGGACAAATTTAGGACTACCCCTACCTTGTAGCTGGGGTTTGGCTTAGTGAAAATCACCCATTAATTTTACATGAAAAATGGGGGTTCAAAACCCATTGGGTGCAGGTACTGTTACAGTACTGTAGCAGTGACAACACTATAGCAACGACAGGTATTATTGCTGTGGCAGGGCACTATAGTGGTGAAAGAGAACTGTAGTAGCGGTAGTACTGTGCATTATTGCAGCAGCGGGGGTATTGTAGCATTACTATTCACAGAATGGGCTTTGGGCCAAATAAATGGTCCTACAGGTCTTATAATGGGCTAAATGTCCATTGGGAATTCGGGCTATGTAATGGGTCTCGCTCTACCCAGTTAAAGAGGTAATTGCTTTTCATTAATAATAAATGAGTCTTCATCCCCAACCTTTAGGTCTACCCCTATTCCCATATAGCCAACAACATTATCATAAATTTTATTCTTAGTTAAATATTTTTAAAAGATAATTTTTAATTAAGATTATTTAACAGGAGTAGTTTGAATGCTAATAGAATACTATAAATTTATTAAAGGAAATAATGTGGTTATTGGGCATGGATAAAAGTGATTATTGAGGAAAAAAATTAATTAAATAAACCCTCACAAAAAACCAATGAAATAACTAAACCAAAATTATAATAATATGTTCATATTCACTAAAGATGTAATTTTTAGAATATTTCAAACATTTAATGTGAACAACTAATTTGATGTCCAGGGTTGGGTAATTTTTATCATGTTGGTATCAAAATTTAATTATTAATTTAAATAAATTCATTTTAAAAAGTTATAGTATTAATTTAAAATCATAAATTATAATGTATTTTTTCATAATAAATCAAAATATTGAACCTTATTTATCTCACCCTCATTTTTATCTAGATAATTCCATTATGTTGTCTTTTCTATTAAGCAATTTTATGTATTTATATGGGATGTTACATAAGGTAATATAATTAAAATGATATTCATTGAGCAAGTAATATACACTATTCACCCAACCAAATCTATTTCCAAATCTAGAATAATTACGATGTTTTTTAAATACATCATTAGTGGATGGTTTCTACCTACATGAAATGAAAAGAGATAATAGGCCTAATGTAGAATTCTATATTTATTTTCATCATTATATAAAAAATATCTTAAAATTTATAATCATACCATGAATATCAATCCAAAAATATGTCTCATGATGAAAGACCTATGGATTATAAGGATAACATGAATATCAATTTGAAATATCATTTTAGCGATAAATTAATTAATTAAATTCAAATTATTTGATGTTAATATGTAGATGACTAACCCACTAAGGATGATATATATATATAGTATGATACGTATTTTATATCACATCACCAATATCTTATAAAATAATATTTTATATTAGTAAACTTTTAAATATATTTTTAATATTTAAATTTAAATAAATATCCCAAGTCACTAGTTTTCAATTATGTATCATAATTTCAACAATGTTTCATCAATAATCATACATTCTACACACTGACCCATGGTTTAGGAACACAAAATCATTACTTCCACATAACATAAAATACATGATTATTTTCCCAATCTAACCACACTAATATATACACTATGAATATACTCTTGATAATTTATACTCACAAATTATTACTACATTGAAAGAAACTTCAATAGACATAAAATTGATATATAATATGTCCATAACACTGTACAATTTATGTAAATTAATTTTTTTATTCCATACCATTTTAAAAATTTATTTTATGTTCAATATGTGAATTTAAAATTGTTAGAAGATGATAGATAATGTTTAATTACAAATTATAGAATTATCCCTATATTATATTTGAGATGTTGGTACTATTTAAAATGTTTTATAAATTTTTACATAAATGTATTAAGTTATGTTTCTCCTCAAAGTGAGGTATTGTAAAACCATCCATGGGACTTTCTCGACTCTGACTATAACCCCATGTAAAAATACCAACTGGCCATTCATGTATGGATTTGTTATCTTTCGACATATTAAGATTCTTCTCTATAATAGATACTAGGGAACTATCTTTATTTGGAAAAAACCACATAAATAAAAGAAAACAATTTTATAAAATAAAAAATTCATGTCATGGTAACTTAACCAAACTATGGAACCATAAAAAAATACCCAGAACATCACAATCTGAGAAGAGAAAAAAAATAATTACACACAAAAACATGAGTGAATGAACACAAAAATAAATATAAATAGATAGAAACATATTTAAATGTAAAATGGGATAAAATCACAAGTTATATGCTATAATATAATAAATTTATATTCTAAACAATATAAAAAAATTACACTTTTAAATGAGGGTATTGGATTTATGATGTTTATATAGAATTTTAAGAGATGTTGTCTCTATTATAATAGGGTAAATTGATCAATGTATTCTAAATTAATGTCAACAAATAACATGTACTATACCCACGTCCTCATTCTATGATTTTAAAATATTATGGAAAATATGTTCTTGTTGAATGAGTGGGACTATATTATAATTGAAATTGATTAATCTAATAAATTTTTATGAAAAAAAATAAATATAAAATTTAAAATTCATTTCCTTCATGGTTTTCTTCTTATAATTGATTTAAAATATATTTTTTATTAATTAACATAAATAATTTGTTTACCTTTGATATTTTATTTTTTAGTATAATAATCAATGTGAAATGAAATTTCAAGAGTTAATGGAATTAATACAATAATCCAATATTGATCATATGCTATTCATATAGCAGTTACAAAATATATCCATCCCTATGTACCTTATGAATTATATTTTTCATGTAGATACCAATAAATTATTAATGAATTTAAAAATATATTATTTGAACATAAATGTTTTCAAATTCCAAATTTCTTCTTGAAATAATAGGTTATAAAAACTAATAATTTAATTAATTGTCATTTAATATTGTTTATCAATTGGACTTGAAATCATGGGATTTTTCCCATAACATATTTTAAGGGAAAAATAAAAAAACTATTCCCTATTAAAAATATAAAAATAGGGATGGTAGAAAACAAAAAAAAATTATTTTGTAACCTAATATAATATTTTATAAAATATTGAAAAAAAATTAAAAAACTAATATAAATATAATGAATACTTAAATGCAATATGAAATAATATAATTATACTATCTGTGATTATAAAAATTTTAGACCATCACTATATGAATATATATATATATATATATATATATATATATATATATATATTTGTCAAAACAATAAATTATTAATGACAATATCTTCATAATCATAATTATTTCAATTATGAATATTATCATTAGTATTGTAATTTTTATTAATTTTATTCCTTGGGATTTGGAATGATGAGTATCATATATTTTTATTATCATTGTATTTTTTCTCTATTATACCCTGAAATTTAATTTTTTGAACACATGATAATGGTGTATGAAAATTATCCACAATGAAATTATGTTTGGAAAATCAACAATTTTTTATATAGAAATCTGAAAAATTCAAGGAACATTGTTTATATTGGATTTTCATGATTATTAAATATAAATTATATATAGATTTTCATTGCCTCAAAAAGTAATAAATTTATACCCCCTTCTTTGTATATTTGTGTTATTTGAAATTTTTATCTAGTATGACAAGTCCACTCATCCCTCATGCACTGTCTTGAATTTCATTCTTTTGGGAATGAGGCACTGCTAGATTTTATATATAATGTTTTAGATCATTCTTACTCAATGATTATTAAATGTTATCCACCTAGTTATAGTGAATCATTTAAATTACCTATTGATAGTTTCATATTCAATTCATTAAGGGACTATATTCCTTAAATACAACTCATATCATTGTCTTTAATGTAAATGAAATATGTAGAATGATTTTTGGTACAATAACATTGCCTTTATGAGATCAAACCCACATAAAAACATTACAAATAGTCTCGTATTTCAATGATTAGATTTAATAAACCATATATTATGATATTTTAATTCATTATATGTAATACTAATCTCTTTAGTGATACATATTTTTTATACTTAATATCAATTCAATGTTTTTACTTCTTGTCTTTCATCTTTGAGAACATGTGCTTCAATATATTCCACTAGGCTCATTATATACATAAGGATTTGTATTCATAAATTTTGTCTTTACAATCCAATTCTGAGGTATGGTTTTCCTTTTATTCATCAATTCTCCCCATGTTTAAGAAACTAGAATATTGGCAGGAGTTCGACCAAGGGTGTTTCCAAAATCTATATAAGATATTATTTTTTGAAATGGAGATATCGTTAATCATATCATTAATACATGGATTTATGGGTTCTCAAAGGGAGATATATCATTTGTATCTATTTATATGAGATAAGTCTTTTATCCCAATCCTAGAAGATATATGTTAATAAATAAATTTATTTTAAAGTATTTTATTTCAAATATGTATTTGGAAATGAAATTTTGTAATGTTTAAAAGGGGAAATAGTTAGTATGGGATGTAGAGGGAGAAACTCATGTTTTATTCTACAGATATCAATGTGAAAGGGGCCACCATATTTTTTGTAGCTAATGTATATTTTTTGTGATGGTTAATGAATCAACAAAATTTATTATAAGATGTGATTGGATACCCTGTTTGTGGAATTGTGTATATCTCATTGATATAAAATAGGTGTGATGAAATAGTGACAATATTGTTGATTGGGGCCATTTATCAAAAGACTTCATGATTTCAGTGATGAGGTGGAATGTCTTGGTTGATGATAAAATTTACATGATGATAGAGAGATAATTAGAGAGAGAGAAATCATTTGGATGACCAAATAAAATGTGAGGATTATTATAGTTTCAGAAAATATCCCAAAGGTATTATAATTTCATTAAAATAAGAGAGAATTTTTAAAAGATGGATCTTTTGAGCATTTCATTTTGATTCAATTAATATTTAGAGGGAATAATGTGGTGTATCATGGTGTTTTTTTTTCATCCATATTTATTCCACAAATTCATTTTTTTTCTTGTTCTCGAATAACATGTATTCTATAAACACTATTTAATTGTAAATATTTTGTAATTTCCCTATGGTTTTAAAATCCTCCACATCAAAGTGTTTCCCCATATTAAAAATCATACATGATTATTTATTTATTCTCATTTATATAAGTTACATATTTCACCTAATTTCTCAAAAATTGTTTCACCACTATTTTTATCCCAAAATATAGATTCTCCAAAAAAATTGAAATAATATGTGATTATTTTCACATCAAATTTGTAGTAATGATTTTGGTTGTATTCCAGATAATTTATGGATAATGCGGTGGGAAATGGTTCAAAATAAAATAAACAATATGATAGAGTTTTTTCATGCCTTTCAACTAATTAATTTCCATATAATGTGTGAATTATGAAGAAAGAATTAAATATTGATCATCATGGTAATGCAAAAGTATCTCAACATTTACACAAGGTGGAAAAAAATTTCATATATGTTATTTAGATTATTTAGAGATCACATTTATGGGTGATCCATATAATGCGGGTTCAGTTATGGTTGACCTAAAAGTGCCAATTTAGATATGATGAAGAATTTATTATATGAATTTCTTTTTTAATTATCCATGATAAAAAAGGCTGAAATTATTTTATATAGAATATTTCATTCCTTATTCTAACATTAATTCAATAAAACTAAGTTTTATGGGGGTATTTTAATTGAAAGGAGGAGTATGATATTTATAGGATTTAGCATGAAGATGTTTCCAAATTTGAGATAAATATTTCTTTGAGTTGGGAAAAAAATTTAAAATCTCAAACAGATAATGTTTCCCAAATTTATAATGAGAATATATTAGATTTATATTATTTTAGATTATATATGTTAGTTATTCTAGTCATGGAAGATACATGGAGAATTTTAAATTTAACATATAATGTTTTATATATTATCAGCATTTGAAAATAGAGACATTGAATTATATAAAATTTGATGTAGATTGTGGTGAACGAGGATTGTTCTCACCAAGATATTTTACACATAGATAATGGTGAAATGGGATGCCACATTTTTGGTAGCCTATGTGGTTCATAAGTCATTGTGAAGGAATAATCAATGAAAAATATACAATTTTATTGAATCCCATGTTTGGGGTATCATGTTCATCACATTGATATGGAATGAATAAAAAGTAGTAACAAAAATATTGTTGATGAGTTCATTTTATTTTATTTATTATTGATTGTCGTGATCAAGAAGAATGTACTAGTTGATGATTGGTAGTGCATCATGATGGTGAAATCATGATAGAGTAAAAATAATTTGGGTGTCACAAGTTGATGTGAGGAAGATTCATATTGGGATAAAGATCAATATGGGTTTTAAACATCATCAATATAAGGGTTTCATTTAGCTTAATATGGATCGTTGAGTAATTCATTTTGATTAAGATAATTTTCTATTAGAAGAAAGTGGATTAATAAGGTGTGGTTTGATTATAGGTTTTTTCTATGAGATGAATTGTAATATCTATTTGGAATAAATTTTATTAAGTAATCTATGATTTATTGTGGATATTTTTGATTTTCCGCTTATTTTTTTAATCATCCACATCATTGGGTTTTCTACATTAAAAAAATGCATTATGATTTACATTTTATTCTTTATTTCACATCTATAATTTATCAGGTTTCTCACACATTGTATCACTAGTGTTTTACATCCCAAGATTGGGAATCTCCCAAAATTTTTTTTCCCCACATATCATTGAAAATATATCATATTACCAGAATTCCATTCATTATATTTATTTTATTGGTGAGGAATTAAAATATTTCCTTATAGAATTATGACAAAAAAGATGAAAAAATCAACGTCCTCATAGTGAATAACTACTTATTCCATGTTTAGATCAAATGTGATCTATCTATTTATCTATACTAATTTAATTCCTTTTTTCAAAAATATTAATGTAGTTCTCAATGATTAAAAATATATATGTTGTTCTAGAGTAATCATACCACTAGAAAATGTATGTATTTATCAAAAATGTTCTGGTATAAATTCATTTCCTTTCTTATAATCATGGAACCTATTCACATGGCATCATTAATCCATAATTATTAATTCTTGTCATAAATGGGTATTTTTATTTATTGAAGTTCATCTAACACTTTTATTATAGTATTCTTGAATAGTCCCAATTATATTAGGTCCATTAACACTTCACCCCAGTAGATTTGAATCATGGTATGTGAGTTGTTATAAATTATTTTGTGTCCTTCGTGTATTCTACCTGTGTTTTAAGAGACGTGGGGGAACTATGGATTGTATTATCATCATTCAACCATAGTTTCACTGATTTTTATAGGGTATTTAACACCATTTTTGCCTAAATAGAATTGAAATGCATCAAAATGACATCACAAGGTATATGGAAGACATTCAATGCATCATTTATATATGAAATCTCATATACTGGGGTATCAAATATCATTCTTTCACATTGGGAAATTAAAAAATTGGATGTATCATAATTTTTATTCAAATAGACTAGTGTTTGAATAATTTACAGAAATTTATTTATTTCATATGAAATATTGTTTTTCATTTTGATGTATAATTATTTATTCTCTCTCCAATGATTCTCAAGATACAATACTGCACAGTTCCCATTAGAAGCATTCACATCTAAAATGATTTTATGGATGATGATTATATATAATATATGGTTTGCAACTCAATGAACATGTTGAATATCAAAGTCATAATTGTTTTAACTTCCACAAAAACAATATTGATTTTCTGACTTGTATCCGGTTGATTGAAGTGTCTTCTGGGTGTTTCTGTTGAGTTTATTTTTTATAAAGAAACTGATATATATATATATATATGGTTTCAAAGTGGGAGTTACTGAACACATTAATGAGAAATAAAATAGTATATCCCTATCCATCCTCTAAGAGGGAAACAATCAATAAAAAATATGAAATGGACAGTTGGTACTAGTTTTAGAGGACTAGTAATATTCATAAATAACATCATCTATAACCTAGACATTGTTTTTCACAAAATTTACCTTTTCAAGAAGATATCATCATTAGGTGACAAATAATCCATCCAGTGAGGCGCACATGGTAGGTTGTTGTGTCATGTTATCATATCTAAAATACCAATTAATGTCGTCCAAAATAAATTAAATGTGGTCTTCTATTGCTTAAACTTGCACAGTTAATTCTAGAAAGATCTCATCTCATTTTAATCCTATAAATAGTATCATTATTGTTTGTGGTAGTGAGTAAACCATGTGGGGGTGAATTGAGTTCTAAATAAAAATTTCTTTTTTAGATTATGTTAAAGTAAAAATCTCTTTCATAAAAATAAAAAGCCAAATTGATCAAAAAATTAAATCGATATAAGATCTATCCTTTTAAAATATATCGTAAATAATGATTATGCCTTAGATAAAATAATTTATATAAATAGTATAACTTTTGAAATAAATTTACATAGATAAAATATATCAACAATATTTAAGAATAATTATTAAAGTAATAGAATTAATTTTTAATATAACGTTGTCTTGAATATGATATTAAAAAAAATAACAGAGCGGAAAAAACAATAGGTTCCATATCAAAGTTATACATAGTCCCCCCACTTGGAAATCTCATTCTACCATGCATATTATTAATATAATCAAATAAATTCCCAACTAGGTTTAGGTATACAGTAAAAAAAAAAGATGTCCATGAAAACAAATCCCCATCCAGAGTTATTCAATGAATATAAGAATAGAATAGATCACATGAAGTCCTCTTCCGTAAACACAGTTGGAAAAAAATTAAGGAATAATAAAATATCATGTATTATCCATAAATGTGTAGGAAACTGTGTGTGATGGATAATAGAAAAAAACATACTACTCAAATGTAAAATAGATATAACAAATAAAATATAAAAATCCCAGTTTGATGTCATATGTATATTTGTGTCACATAGATCATCATTGGTGATAAGTATGTGAAATTTTCTTGAAAATTGAAGTAGATCATAGGATCATAGAATTATACTGTTATCTTTCTGTTATGCTCTATCTGATATTCGGATAAATATTGGTAATGAGTTCTTTTCTTCCATGTCATTGATATTTATAGAATGTGAATCAACAAGTTTATGAGAATTAAAAATTTTGGTAGAACAATCCACTATAGGTTTATAGGAGATTGTATGTATATGTCAATATATGTATGTTCTAAGAGAAATATTATTTGAGAATTTATTATTGGGTCGGTTGGTGGTGATCCATAATCATCAGATTAGTTTTGTTACTATGTCTTGAAAAAGTGGTCCAAATATCTAAGAATGGATCTAGTATTTAAACCATTAATGCTGATGTCCTCAAAAAACCATGGTAACAGTAAGCTGTTGGTGACTCATCATTAGGCGGTGACTCATCTGGTGCTAAAAGAAACTCACCTAGGGCGTAATCTCATCCTGGTGGTAACTCATACGAGTAGTATCTCCAGTTGGGGTGACATTGACTCGGTCTTCAGGAAGATCATTCTGGAGGTAAGAGTGACTTATATTCTAGTAGTAACAACATCTCCCATCTAATAGAGGCATTCAATAATATTTAACAGAAATATTTTATAATCATTCTTATAATATAAAATTATATCTAAAAACATGTGAAGCATTATTACAAAAAGAATCGTGGTTTGGGATCATTAAAATATGATAGTATCAAACGTAGTGCATTTAAGGAGGATCAAACATTATTCCCCATTTTTTTGATGAACCAACATGGAATTTTTTATATCAAGTAATAAATGAGTAATCAAAAAGATGTAGATATGTATTTCAGTTTAAGAACAATGTGATTTCAAAAATATAACCAAATTCCCTAATTATCTACCCTTAGAGATTATGAAAAATTAAAAACACTGGGGAAAATTTAGAGAAAATAGAATAAAAATATTAGTTTTTATTATATTGGATGAATATATAATGGAGTAAGAAAATATATGTACTAAAAGGAAAATATAATTAATACCGATCAAAAAATAACATCAAATCATATTCAATATGTAGTAGAGGTAGGCAGATCTACTATGTCTTTCCCATTTCCTTTTTCTCCATCTCTATTAATGTCCTCTAATGAGACTATAGAAGTGTATGTCAGTGGAATTATTGTAATGGATGGTAGTGTATTAGCCAAGGGAAGTGTCTCTCGAAATAAAACTTGTATGAGTTGTCTGATTGCTTCACCTTGTAAAAAACACAAAGGTTGATATAGTTGAGGCATAAGACTATCTGAATGGCTGATTAGAGCAGGCTTGTGCTAAAATGAGAATGTGGATGTGGTTGAGATCATTGAAAATTATTATTTGATATCTTTTATTATTACTTACTTATCTTTTCTAACATCTCAATCATATTCTCTTTTGGAATAATGATTTTTTCTTCTATGAAGATGTATCTGCATAATTTTCACATTATAAGATCAAAAATTACCCAAAGAATTTATAATTTATTCTCTATTTATTTTTGGTAAAATATTTCTATCATGATATACAAGACTTGGAGGATGTATATATGACATAGAGGTATTAGAAGATAAACTATAAAACTTATGAGAAATAGAGTTTATGGATTCTGATATAGATGAATCTAGACAATATACTGATTATTTTTAAATTGATACATTAGATGAAAATAATTTATTTTATAATTCCATTGATTGAATATGAAACCATTTTCGAGGTTGGATATGTAAAATAAAAATCTCATCCAAATATATGGTACTCCATTCCAGGATTTTGGCTATTGGAGATGGATGAGATATCCAGGCATTTGAAAAAAATTAAATCATGTTTCTTCTCAGTGAGTCTAAATATAAATGAACTTTTCATTGTAAAAAATCAAATCATCTTAGTTCACTACATTATCAGGCCTTACAAGTTGAATAGTAGATCTACTGCATTACATGGGTATAAAATTTTGTAACTCTTCGTATTGATTGATATGATCCACTAGGGAGACTTTTCCTCTAGAAATAATTTTCAGTGTCATCATCTGAGTCATAATAAAGAAGTTCCTTTCTAAAAAATCATGAATACATGTGTTTTCTATTATAGTTTCATGTTTTTTTGTAGATATTTATCCACTAAAACTAAATGGTAAGCTAGAATGGTTTTCTAATCCTCCTCACTTATATCTTGTAGAACACCTGTAGGAATGATTTTTGTGTTTTATACTATGTCTAATTATTCCATTTGATCCTCAAGGTTTAGACTTTTCTCCCCCTCATTTTCAACATCCATTCCATTTTTTGGAACTTTTGGAACATCATGCATCATAGTATACTTTCAGTTGATTTTTATCTCTATGAGAACAAGATACCATAGTTGAAGAGAACTGAGGTCAAAATATCTCTGGTTTAGGGATATAAACATTTGCATTCTCATCACATCCCTCATGATCAATATCATCTTTTGACCATCTCTATTACGAGGGCCACCAATTATATTTACATTATCAGAATCATTATCAACTTTAG
This sequence comes from Viscum album, assembly GCA_963277665.1. Taxonomy (NCBI): domain Eukaryota; kingdom Viridiplantae; phylum Streptophyta; class Magnoliopsida; order Santalales; family Viscaceae; genus Viscum; species Viscum album. Next base: position 1,503,333,921 of record OY728156.1, read on the forward strand.
TATCTTCATTCCGATCCTTATCATCTTTCCTATAAGATTCAATATAATATTCATGAATTATAATCTCTCTACATTATTTTTATAAATAATATCATTATCTATGCTTCCATTTTCATCAATCGAAGTGTTATAGGATGAAAATTCAAACTGAGCTTCTCTGAAAAACATCAGTATCTTCTTTATCATCATTTTCATGAAACATTGTTTCTCTGGTTTCTATAGATCCTGATGAAATAAAATGCACAAATGATACCCTATGTCGGGATTTGATGATCTCTAGATCACTCCCATTATAAAATAAAACATATTCACCTTTTTCATCTGCTTCTTCCAGTATTGGAAAAAAAATTGAGCAATAACGTCTGTATGAGAGTAGTCATCTCTGTCATCAGATTCATGAACCAGATCTAACATGTACTTATGCCTATTTTTGTGATCAATATGGTTGAACAATCATTTTCATTTTCATTATCTATTATTGATATCCCTTCCAGGGGTTCCATCATACTCTTACACATTTACAAATAGTTTTTGATAAAAAACTGTATATTTTTCCCATATCTTCTTCTCCATATTTGACCTAACATTCCACATCAAATATGGATGAAATAATTTTGGGATAAATGATAGATTTAGATCGTGGGATATTCATTCAAATATCATGCATATGGCCATCAAAAAACTAAATATATTTATTCAGATCCAAATATTTATTATATTATGAAATTATATATCATGATACATCAGTATATTGAAGTCCCCTTTCATAAGACAAAAAACATGTTGTACAAATTATAAAATAAACATACATTCACCATCAAGGTTGGCATAAATAGTATTTCTTAGTGTTACATATCCAGTTAATTATAATAGAGCACTTTCATAATTGAATTTTTCACATTTAGGTTGTACAATTCCTTGGAAACCCCTTTATATTACTTTATATGAAACCTTTATTCATTTTCCTTAATATCCTAAAGAGAAATAAATCTATTTTCCATCTATGATGCTTGGAATTCTATTATATTTCGTCCCAAAGATAAATCTCACATTATGATAAAATTAAAATACTACCGTCAAATAATAAAAATGATGATCTAACGCAAACCATTTCATCCACATATGATTTTCTATTAACTTTAACAATAGTGTATTGATATTTGGATTCAAATGTGAATCAATTTCATTTCTTCTTTGACTACATGAATTATCAACTGTGGGATTACATAAACATTTTCAAAACTTCTTGCAAATAAATTTTGTTTCTTGTAATGCCTGATATCATCAAAATCTAATTTTGAAACACATTGCAGATAGGCTATATAAATCTGTTGACGGTTTTAGGAGGATGATGGGAGAAAGAAGATCAGTTTGACATGAAGTCAATGGTTTGGGAGATCACGCGTTAATGTTAGTGAATCGATTTTGAGTTATCCTATTTGTTTTATCATTTTTGGATTATATATAAATAATACTGAAATAAAAATAATATGAATTTACTTGGTAATGGAAAATTGGAATTGTAAAAAATGAATTGGAAACATAAAAAGGAATGGCGAATCATTCAACAATGACTTCTCAACTGTGACTCATCTATGGTGAAACATCAATGGTGACCCATCAATGTTGACATATCAATTTTGAATTATCAATGATGAATTATCAATAGTGACTTATTAATTGTCACTTCATCAACAGTGAATCCATCAATGGTGGCTTATCAATGGTGACTTATCAACGATGAATTATCAACAATGACTTCAACAATGGTGACATATCAACATAATTTTATCAGTCCTAATTCATTTTTGATAGAGTTTACTGATTCTTAATTCAAAGGATTTGTGAATATATTAGCTAGCTGATTTTTTGTTCCAATAAATACTAATGTTATATTACCATGTTCAAAATTATCTCTCAAAATTTATGTCTTAGAATAATTTGTTTTCTTATGGATTGATATAATGGATTTTTTGAAATGTTTATCGCACTTGTGTTATAGCTACATACAGGTACATGAATAAATTGTTATCCAAATTCATGTATTGTATATTTAAACTACATGATTTGTGTATTGAAAATACATTTATCTATGTATTCAGATTCAATATTAGATTGTGTAATCTAATTTTTCTTCTTACTACACCATGATACAACAGATTATCTTAAACATTGACATGTTACTAATGTGGTTTTTCAATCTAACTTATAAGCACCAGAATCAGTATCTGTATAACATAATTGATCAAAAGAAAGTCCTATTTGTTATATAATTAATTAATTGGTTTTATATTCGAGGTATTTAAGAAATCATTAAAAAACTAATTCATGTGACCCTTCTATATTTTCATGAATATTAGCACCCATATATACATTAAACAATAATTAACACTGACTAGAAATTAAGTATTAAAAAATCCCAAATTATAATTATGTAACTTGTTAGATCTAACAATTTCCCTACATTATATAGGTCATGTTTATAGGTTGTACTGATGTGAGTAACACTACTTTTGTTACCTTTTAGGGGGAGATTTTTTGAAAGATCACTAGTGTATTTACTTTGATTTAATATAACTATTTATTTATTTTTAAAAATATTAAATCCCAAAATGAATTTGAATTCACCCATTAAACACTTTTTAATATCATTTTTCATCAGTATTGAAAAATCATTACATAATTATTCTTTATTATATCCAAAAGTAATATTATATAAATCTATTTTAAAAATTAAAAAATTATCTTAAATTATTAATATACTGTAGGTTGGATTATATTTACATGTTGAAATACATTTTGAAAGAATGATATATGGAATCCTATCATAACATGCTCTACGAACTTTTTTTAAACCATACACTGATTTGGTAAATTTTAAAACATGATTTGGAAAATAATAATTTTGAAATCCCAAGGGTTGTTAAAAAACACCCTTAATTATAAATCCATTTAATAATATATTTTCAATATCTACTCCCATAAAGTTTGATGTCCAAATGTTCAAAATAGTAATGAAGTATCCCAATGGATACAAGTGATTTTATAGGTGAAAAATTATAATCCTAATGAAAACATTATTATTGATTATAACCTTCGGAAAATGGTCTAGAATTATTTCTTACAATAATTCTTGAGTCAACAACCTTTTTTTCTAGACATCCACTTACATCTAATAGTTATTCTTTCATTATGGTAGTCGAAAATCTCACAAAAATTATTTCATTAGAATTGATTAATTTCTTATTATAGGTCTATTAACTGAGATTCATCAATGATGGCATAATAAATTTTCATATGTTCATGTTTGGTCAAGAAAACATTGTGTTCATTTTGGTTTCCCAAGGAAGCTCTTGTATTTGTACATCTCTCTATGATTAAAATAACAATATCTAAATGGATGATTTATATGAGTATTAATGGGTCTTTGATAAGAGGGGATAGTAGATAAAAGGCCTTCTTTCAATTCAGGTTATGGATGTTCTTTGGTTGAACTATATATTTATTTAATATATCTGCTAGAAGTTTTAGAACTGAGATTCCAAGTTGGCAAATAATCCTCATGGTCTTATAAAATAGTTTTAGAATCATTGATAGCAGTTTCATCAAACATAATGTGAAAAGATTCATTCTATTTTCTAGTTCTCCTGTAAAACACTCTATAAGATTTAATAGAATATGCATACCCATGGAAAATTCATTCATCACTCATGAAATAAATTTTTTCAAATTTTCATTTTTGTTTATAATAAAAATAGCGTAACCAAAAGCACCAATGTAAATAACATTTGGCATTCTGTTATTCCATAACTCATAAAATGTTCTTCTTATTAGAGGTCCAATCAATAATTTTTTTATATTATAAAAACCTGTATTAAATGTTTCACGCAAAAAGTAGAAAAGTCTAGTTTATAGAAATTTTGAGAACACAATGATTCAATGTTTTGATTTTAAAATTTTCATCCATGATGGATTATTATGTTCTTAATACTACTCCCACTATATTTTTCTACATATTTGGAATATTTAATAAAGAATGAAAAATACTCAATTTTGTGAGACAGAATGTATACCCAAATGCATCTACAAAATTCATCTACAAGGACATTTTCATAATGCTTTTCTTTTATAATGGATACTATATAAGGTCTAAATACATGTAATGGATTAACTATAATTTTTGATATGTTTAAACATGTTTCATTGATTTCAAAAAAATATTATGATGTTTTCCATTTTATGATAGGGATTATAAACTCTATCATATGGGAATTCAAGCTTTGGTAGGTCTATAAATAATCATTTCCTAGTCCGATTTCTATGATAGGTAATATTAAAATGGCATTGTCTACAATGCTAAAGCCACGATTCTATGTGAATGAAACTTAAGAAATAAATATCTGTAAAAGATAAATAATTTTAATCAATTGAATACATATTATCATTTCTTAAAGAGTATTTATTAAATCATTTTTATCATTAAAAACATGTAATTAATTTTAAATAATATTATATAAAATCCATCATCACATAATTGGGATATGATGAGACGATTTTATTTTAAACCCTATACACATAAAACTATGGAAAATAATACTGAATTATAATTATAAATGTGGATAAGGCTTACGATTTTCCCATTTTCATTTTCACTAAATGTAAAATGTCCACCATCAATATTGATTAAATAATCAATGCTTGAATACTCACTAGTCTTATGTCTTGAACATTTAATGACTAGATAACATATGATTTGGAAAGATGTTTTCAAAAAGGTTTCCTAAAATACAATATTTATGCCAACATTGATTTTCGTAAAAAAATCCCTTTGGGTTTTGTTATTTTAGTAATAATAGATTTTGGAAACCTTATTTCCCAAATGGTTATCTTATAATCAAAATGATGACTTCAATATATCAAATATTTATTAGGTTTAGTGGAGTAGGAATTGGATATATATGAAATTTCAATGATGGTAATTTTTGTAAAACTGGTTATTGTAATCTTTCTTTATCCTCGTTTCTAACCTATACCAACTGTATACATGGGAGAAACAGTCATTATGAGTATTTATGTTAAGGTTTTCTTACCATTGGTAAATGTTCTTGTGTCTATCATTAACTATATATTTGACTATTTCAGCTCATTTTTTCTATCAATAGTTAAACATTATTGTCATTTTCAATAGAAATGTTATTTTTAAAATTTACTATTAAGGAATGATGTGTCTTGAGTGAATTATATTTATCTTTCATTTCATGAATGATTTCTTCCATCGTGTTCCAATAATCATATAGATCTTTTTTGGTCATGTTTTCTTCATTTTGATTATTTTCATTCCTTTATAGAAATGTTTGACTAATTAATTGGTGAACTGTGAAGAAAATTTTGTAACTCTAATATTCTAGTTTTAAAGGGCATATTGTCCATTCCATACATTTTTTTATTAGTGTCTGAGTCACTTCAGTTGTATTATAAGGAACTCCATATTTATTTCATGGATTTCTTGTATATACTATTCAGAGAGTAATACTTATTTTTATATTAATATATTGGACAGTAAGCTATAATTTGAAGTTTTCTCTAGCACGGATAGAATTTGATAGCATTTTGAGTGTAATCCTTTTTTCAATCAAATTTTCACTTCACCTTATTATCATAATATCATATGATTTTTTTTTGAATAATTTTTTTTTTCTAATAGAATTTATTGATTATTATAGTAATGTGTGCCATTACTTCATCACTATCATCAAGTGGTCCTTCTTTGATATATTCTTTTGAATTTATATTTTCTCTTTGTTTATAAAAAGTGTATTTTAAGGGTACAAATTTTATTTTTGGTTCATTTTCAAAAATCTCTTTGTTGACATTATGATCCTCATCATACAAAAATAGTATTCCTATTAGTTAACTGATAGATATTTTTCTTATATCTCTTGATTCTCTGATTGACCCATATGTTCCACTCCAAATATTCAGTAACATTCTGAGTCACCCAATTACTTGATCTTTTTTCTATCGCTTTATTTCCATGAGAGATCATGGTGTGGACTATCTCACTAAACCTGGGATATATATCATATATAAGTTCATTATATTTTATACTAAAAGATCAAAAATTGATTATGATTATATTTAATCTCATTTGATTTACATTTTGTTATCCATTATGTCAGATAGTTATGGTATCCCATATTTCAAAAGAAGATTTTAATATATATATTCTATTGAATTTCTTATTTTCTGAAACACATAACATAGTATTTGTATCCTTACAATTATTATTTTAATAATTTTTGTATAATTACTCAATTAAATTCCAGTAGTTTATTTTACTTCATATTTATGTTATATTATAGTCAATATTTTAAAACATATATTTTCAAAATGCTTTTTCATTTTTATTTTTCATTGTGCATTCAAGTAAAATTAATTTAAAGAGGTTTTTAGGGAGTAAATCCTTCTTTTCTTTTATAAATAATGAACAAAAATTTAGAATTTAAATAAAATGTTATATTTTTAGAGTAAAACCAAAATCATAGTTTATATATATATATATGAGAAACCGCCTTTGATACAAAATTTTGGCCAGACTGTGTATCTAAAGAGGGGTTAAATTGAGTTCCCAATAAAAAATTTGTTCAATATTTGGTTAATGTAAAAGTACCTTTAATAGAAATAAAATTTTCAATTACCCAAAATAGAAGATCGATAAGGGATGTGTCTTTTAAAATATTTCATAAATAAGGATTATGCCTCAATAAAAAGATTATTTATAAATTCCATAACATTTGAAATAAATATAAATATATAAAAACAAATATACAAACTAGTTAATATTAATTACAAATGTAATATAATGGTTTTTTAATATGAATTTATATTGAATATGATAGTGAAAAAAAACAAATAAAAGATTTTATCAAACAAGAGGTTCAGTCTCAAGGTGAGAAAAAATCCTTTCCACAGGGAAATAATCTACACCCACGAATATTATAAATATAATCCAAAAAATATATAACCTGTCGTAGGAAAAAAGTCAACAGAAACATGTTGTCTAGGATAAAAGCCTCTTCTATAATTATTCATAGTATGTATGAATAACATAGGTCACCAAGGAACATCTTCACCAATCACAATGCAAAAGAGATTAAGGTGGAATTTAATAACAAGTATTCTCCAAAAATTTGTAGGATACAATGTGTCTTGGATATGAGGAAAGAAACACACTGCTCAAAAGTAAAATGGATAGAACAAATAAGATTAGAAAAAACTCAGTTTGATGTGCTCTAAATGTTTTTAGTCCTATTTTCATCATTGGTGAAAGTTTGTGATTTGTTATGTAAAATTGAAGAAGAATACAGGATCATAGAAATTTACAGTTATGTTCCAATTGATCACTATCAAATGTATCATTAATAATTAGTAATGTTTTTTGTTCTTTGGTGTCATTGATCTTAATTAATTTCAATTAAAATATCACGGGAATTACAAAACAATTGGTATCATAGTCAATAATAGGTTTTTCGGAGATCATATGTATCTTTCATTCTATGTATATTCTAAGAGAGATATCCCTTTCAAATATATATCAGTTCTAGTTGAAGACCATTCAAAATCCTATGATTACTTTCTAAAAAGTATTAAATACCTGTTCAAAATATCCAATAATAGATATAGTTGTCGATCCATTCCCGCCAATTTCCTCAAACAACAATGGTGAGAAGAAGCTGGTGGTTACTCAACATCTAGAAGATTCTCCATAGGTGTTGAATTCACTTTTGGTGGCTCCAATAGGGGTAATAATGACTCAACTCTCATAGTAGCTCATCCTGGGGGTAATGGTGACACAGAGTCTTGCTGTAATAGTGGATGCCAATAAATGGTAACATTCAAAAATACTTATCATAAATATCATAAAAGAATTATTTATAATATAAAATGAAATCGTAAAACATGTGAATTATTAATACCAAAAGAATCATGGTTATTGATAATTAAAATTAGATAGTGTCAAACACACATCATACAATTAGGTGCTTACAATTGGGTTATTAGATCTCAATAATAAACTATTGTAACTAATCATTGATCAAATACACAAATAGTCTCTATTGATATCCAAAACCCATCCAAAATATAAAATTATCAATAAAAAACATATCATTCTTATTCCATTTTCTCTCACTCTCTCTATCTAAATATAATCAATCATTTTAGAGTGATTAAGGACATCTATTATAATGGATATGATCAACCAAATATTCTATCTACGTCCCAAATTTTACCTTTGGTTTCATTCTATATCATTCTAGAAGTATGGGAGGAATAGGTTATATAATATCCATTAATATTAAGTTTTGAATAAGAAATGTCATTAAATTAAATGTGTGGAGACATACAGGATCATTGTGAACTATTATTGAACTCTTTATCAGACTATATTTTTTCTATATTTATATTTATGGATTACATCATTCAATCTCAATATATATAAATTTATTTAATTCTATTCAACTACATTTTTTTCTCACATGATTAAATAAAAATGATACAAACAATTCAATATATATTTAATTTACGACATTATCATCTCATAAAATAGAAATTGTGATGGTTTAAATATTTTTTTTATTTATCATTTAATTTTTATTATTAAACTCATCCCTATTAAAAATATAATCTGTCCAAAAAAATATACCAGAGGAGACCATTTAGAATTTTAAAATATGTGTGTTTTTTAAATTTAATTTATTTCTATAAATTATATCTTGAAATCTTTACCGATTTCAGTGATAAATTGTTTTATTGTGGAATAATATTCTCTTGCAGTTATTTTGTATAGATATGATTTTCCCTATTTTAAAAAACACATGTAAAATCTTATTATTATAATTTTAAACCATAAATGTAAAATGGATATTAATGAATATATTCCTACCAATGATGTGGTAGATAAATATAACAAATAAGATATTAATTATTATCAACATAATTAAAAATCCATGAGTTCTCTTTATTGTGGGATCAACAGAAATGAATTTAATCACATAATAACTTATGAAACTCCTCCTAAAATATGAAAATTATTATATTTTTCAAATGAATTCAAGAAAAAATATAAATATACAATGAATGACGTGTCATTATAGTATTTTAATGATTATTATTTATCCAAATTAATCCTTTATCAGTATATTAAATGGTGATTACCAAAAATTGTTAATGGTTGAAATTATCTAGCTAATATTTATCTAGAGAATCTATCATAATAAAAATATTATACATTTCACATTATCTAAGGGATTCCAAATTAATTAAAATACCAGAATAGAAGTAAATAAAGAAAATGGTGGTTAAAGAAATCATCAAATCCCTTATAGAACATGTTATCACAGTTAAATTCCATGAATGAAAAGAAATAAATAGAGGCAAGATAACCATGAAGAACAACATATTTTAATGGAATCCAATGTAATGATTTATTCAAATAAAACATAGACGATGAAGGTGAAATTTAAGAATATGTAAAAAAGTAGAAATAGAATTATATGAGATTAAATAATCATGAGATGAAAAAATGAAATATCAAATTGAAGAACATTGTATGACATACAATGACTGAAACAAGAAGGGTTACAATATACTGGAATTACACATTTCAAAATGATGTTAAAAATGATAATTATTAATATTATTACACCATAAAATTATTATAATGTGGTGATAGTAAAGAATCAATTGACTGAATTTCCACACGAAAGTCATGTTCTAAAATCCTCAGGAACTTAATAAGGTAGGTGATGAGGTTATTTATTTAATTTCTTATTCTTCTTATTGTTAATATTTTCCTATAATCCATCATAATTTCATATCTATCATTATCAATAATATAATTCTCATATTTCTTGTATAGATCATATTTATAAATATGACTATATGATAAATTAATATAATCATGTTATTCAGGATGAAAAGTAAAACTTCTAATTAAAAATATCATTTATCAAATGAAAACGGTCTTTTGGTTTTTGATATTTTAATAGAAAATGTATTTTCATTTATTAAAATATAAAATAACTGATCTTAAAATCCCTCTTTTAAAATTCACCATCGGAGAACACCATCAGATCCTGATCCTCGATTATCTGTTTTTTAAAATAAATTATCACGGTTTTGGTTTTTGAAATAATTTAAATTATTCCAAAAATAATATATTTGAAAATAGAATTTTATAGAATAATTATTATAAATTGTTTCACTGAAATAAGGAATCTTATTTTGGAGTGTGATTGTAAAAATGAACCGTATAGATGTCCTCAATATATTGTCATTTTATCTAATATTAATCAAAAACATAAAAAATGTTTTTTTCCAAATCGTTATTATCTAATAATTGTGTACTTAAATTTATTAAAATATATAATATGTTTATTGATGACATTATCGAACCCATGATTTCAGAACGAAAAAGATCTATCATTTGATATCTCGCAAGAATATTTAAATCAGCTTCATTATTATTTCATATCACATATAAAAAATAATGTAAACTCCATTGAGATGGAAATTTTATAATATTAAAAATATATATTGGTTTATTATTCATTAATTATTTTATAATGGTGGAGATTTTTAAATTAACAATACTTTCTCTTTTACTTATATATATTCTTTTATTAATCATTATCCTCTACGATTTGTCTTATTGTCTTACATGAATTCATTTCATAAACATAATTTATTTCATGATGAAATATAAGAGTTGTTTTGTATTATTTATCTTATTATGTTTTCTGTTGAATATTTTTTTCTCGAAATAAATTTGTGAATGGATATTTTCTAGAATAATGTTATTTAAAAAATATTCATTATTCTTCAATATCTTTATACATGATTTAATATTTATAGTTTTCAGGGATTTGAAATTTAATGGATTTTATTCCATATTTTCACTTATTTTGATCATGATCATAACTGTTAATATCAACATAGAATCTATATTAGGAGTTTTTTTATATTTTTTTCATATTTTTTGATTTTCAATATTCGAAAATATATCATTATTATTTGTGAAAATCTATTTTTTCTATATCAATATAATTATATTACATCTTATGTTATTTTGATTCAATTATTATAAAACATACTTCAAATTGAATATAATAAAAATATCGATCATTTATTAAAATATTAAAAAATTGAAGTCAATTTATATAATTTAATCATTTTAGTCCAAAAAGGTAACATGTATTTACTTTTATTTCTATTTTTATAGATTACTATTTTTAAAATATTATGTTATTTAAATTATTATAAAATGATTATATAGGTTTGTCTACATGTGACATATTCCAATGTATATTTTTTTAATGTTTATTATACTAAATAAAAGTCTATAATTTAATTTTTAGTTGTTTATAAAATTTTCAAAGTCCTTGAAAAAGCTGTGGAATTTTAGATTTTCCAAAATTAAGTTTACTTTATTTTCTAATGATACAATTAATGATATATATCATAATAGAATTAAAGTTTTCGTATTCTAACTATAATAACTATTTTTAAATTTAATTAAACCGTATGAAATGATAAAATGTCAATTTTATATATTAATATTTTTCTTCAAATCTAAATCATTTTATTATTTTTTATATAATATTCTTTTAATATATTTCTCCATTTTATGAATATATATATGATGATGATATATATATATATCACATTGAATGATAAGTTATCCTTTTAAAATATCTCAACAATATCTACATTGATGATTTTTGTATATTAAATGATTTCGAAGTTATTAGGTTCTATGAAATTACTTAATTTTATGGTTATCAAGATATTTAGTTTCAGTTTTTTAGGTTTTTTTGCATATCATGTAACCTATATTAATGTAACCATGACCCGTCATGGTTAACACATCTTTAGAGTTTTAGCTAAACACGTGTTTAAGTGGCTGTATGTGGTGTTCATGTGAACAGATGGGTTAACCCTTTGATGTACCAATAATGAATCCTTTAGTGTACCTATATTGAGCTTCCTAAAATTAAAAAATGAGAATTTTGGAACTTATCATTCATGTCATAATGATTAAATTACTAACTACATGTAATAAATGTGATACTTATTATCCACATTCCTTCAACCTAGTTTTAAACACATCATATTATAATGTGTGTAAAAAATTCAACCTTTTGAGAATGTCACATTCAATACATATTTTTCAGTGTCTTGTTTTTGTTTAGATTCAGCTGGTATGAACATAATCAAATCCATGTTTGGATAGAAATATAAAAAGTAATAAATCTTTACCTATTATGGTATTCTAATGTGATTAAATTATTTTATAATAGTGGGATCATAGATGATCTTACACTCTAGGAATCATGAACCAAAAATAAGGTTAAATGTCTCATGTATTTGGAGTCCCAATAACTATAACTACAACTGGATGTGCTGTGAATCCTTGATACCACCATATTGTTAATGAAACTTCACCAATGACTTACATTTTCAGATGTATTAATATATCCTTCCATGAATCTTTTTAACTATATCAAGAAATGAAATAAAAATACCCCAATCCATACCAATCAAACTGAAAATAAAAGTGGTTCCACATATCATATTCAATGAATGTATAATTTATCTATAAAAAAACATAAATTTTCCTTCTATAGAACACAGAAGTGCCTTGCTCATATTTTATACCAGCATGAATCTCTCCAGGTAATGAAAATGCACCAACCAATTCCCATGAGGTCATATTGCAAATAATATTCATGTTATGGTGAGTTTTTTAAGTAAATCTACTATGTAGTAAAATTATAGTGACCACATTGTAATATATCATGACCATTGTACCAAACATTCTTTCATGGTCAATACACCAACCACAAGTTATTTGATGTGTCCACAGAGTTCATATGGTGACTAGACACAATAATTTTCACACGGTCAGTATACTGACCGAATGGTTATTTGACCCAATTGTGAATCATGACAATTTAACCAATGATATGTTCATTTTCTGTTCATAGTCAATTCAACAATTAATTATTTTGTCTTAAATTTTTTTAAAAAAATTACACTAAATTTCATATCTTTATAATATCATAAACTATATTATAGTATAAGTTATTTTAATAGTTTTTTTTGGATTTCTAAATTTCATGTATATTATATATAATCCATCAGAAATGGAATTTTAATAGTTTAAAATGTTTAAAAATAATTATTAATGTATTCATCATGCATGGGTACACAAACAAAATATATTTTTAATATTAATTTTTTAAAAAACATGAATTTATATTTTTGTGTTATTGTTTTGTGTGTAAAATTTAATAATGTTTTAAATTATTCAGTCTTATTTTGTGGTATTCAATAAAATGTAATGTTTTTTAAATAATTAAAAACTAATTTTAAAAATAATTACATTAATTTTTGAATTTAAATAATAAAATTATTTTTCAATCAATTTTTGAATTGATTTTACCAAATATGGAGACTATTTTAAGTATTTATGTGGTAATTTAGACTAGTTTGAATAATTAATTAAATTTTGATTTGAATATTTTGTTGTTACTATTATTTTGGTTGATAATTTTCTCTCTAATGAATAAATTTTGAAATTTTAATTATAATTTAATTACACCGATATATATTGCTTTTTTAGCCTTTCTAGATTCTATTTAAATAACATCAGGATTTATAAGAGTGACACCGTGATAATATATGATAATACTCAAAGAAATTATTAGTGATTTACTTCAACGAACCTTCATATGTTTCTTAACCCACTATATTAATTTTTGTGATGAACAATCAAGGGTGGAACAATTCTTATTTGGCTTCCATACAAACATGATGAGTTAAACAACATCATTTCTGGATCCCCCAGATTACATTTTTTACATACTTTACAATTTCATACATCAATTACTTTATCATAAATAACATTTATACATCTATCATGTTATAATCCTTATACCATCATTTTTTCCTGGAAGTGGTATTAACATAATTATTTATCTCATAATATATACTAAATCGACATGTTATTACATTGGTTATTCTTACATAACAAAATTGTAATACTCTTAACATTGGCCATATCCATAATGAAATCCAGAGTTTATATCTTCTCATAAAAAATTATATATGAGTTTTTTGGGTAGTGGATTATCCACATGATGTCCGGGGATGGGTTTTATCTAATTTAAAAGTATTGTTTAGATTACTCCAATATAAAATATCAATACTAATTAATAATTGAATCCATTATTTATTGATTTGGGTTTTATGATATTACATTTTTCACCTACAACTAAACAAGTATAAAATATAGTGTTTTTTGAAAATTGTTTTATTTTCAATCACATTATCATTCTTAACATTAATAAATCTAATAATATTAATAATTGTCTATTGACCCCCTTCTTGACCATATTACATCTTGTAATTAGACCTAAAATTTTAGGGTTTGATTGGTTTTATCTCTATATTAGTGGATGAATGAGAGATTATAAATACCATATCATAAATATGGTTTATAGTTTATAATAGGGAGTTGGATAATATTATATATGTATTATATTTTAGGATTTGTTTTAGGATTCTCTTCAATATGAACTCAAAATGTTTATTATCTATATATATCATATTATATTATATATAATATCTATAAATTATATTTTTTATGTTTTATTTTGATAATCATAAGGTGGGGAGAGGTTTTTTTGAGACATAAGAAAAATATAAAAGATTTTATGGAAGTTAATATATTGTTTCGTCATGTGAGAGATATTTATTTAATGTTTCATGCATAAAAATGTGACATAATACTTTATTATTTTAGTGTGGGGGTTGTTGTATTAAAAGGAGATTTTATTAAACAATAAATTGTTAACTCATTACTTTTTGTTAACCTCTTTTGTTTTGATAATCCCAATTATGATTTTATATACGTTGATAATCCCAATTTATGTTTATCAAGATGATAATAATATTAAAATAGTCTCTGAAATATGTTAACCAATTTTGTCTATGTTTATATAAATTCTGAATTAATTCTAACCCAATCAAATGTTCCTTGCATAAAACAGATAAGTCACTGATATGAACAGAGCTACCAGTAAGCATATACCATGTCTGCCGATAGAACAGAATGTAGCTACCGATGTGCACAAGCTACTGATACATAGAGCTACCGATAGACTAGAGCTACCGATATAATCAATCTACCGATAGTTACCAATAGAGAGTCCACTGATACAAGTGAAAACAACTACCAACAGACAAGAGTTACCGATAGAGTAAGTCCACCTATACAAGTGAAAATAGCTACCGATGAAAGGAGCTACTGATAACACGATCTACCGATACAAGTACATAGTCACTGATATATTGAGCTATCGATAGACAGAGTAAGGGCTACTGATACCAAGGAGCTACTGATACATGTTCAAAGAACTACTGATGGAATGTTACTGTTACACAAACTCCACCGTACACATCTACCAACAGAAGGATACTAATGATTGACCAACCAGTCAAACTCTATACTCTCAATACTATTTTTTTATTTAGCTAATGGTTATATTTGATGGTTTTAATGAAGTTAATGCTATTTAATGAATTCTATTGCCTTGTCAGGGAACCGTACCTAGTACCCATGCAAAAGGTGATTAGTCATTTTTACCGGAGCTAAAAGCTATAAAAATGAAGATAAAGACCTAGCTAAAAGAGGATGTGTGTTTTCATGATGAAACAACAAGAACCAAGGAACTAAGAAGTCACACGAACGTGAAAAATAAGAAAGTCTCAACATCATTCATTCAAACGTGGTGCATTCACTCAAGAAATACATACTCCAAGAACACTGGACATACATGAAGAAACTTATTCTGGAGGAGAACACAAACTGCATCTTGAGTAAAGGACTACAACAAACACTTCTTGCACTCAGGATGAAATGTTGAACCTGGAAAAAGGAAGAAAACAATACTATATTTTAAGAAAAAATACTAGAGGACTTAGAAGCTTTTTTGACCAACCCAACGAGTCTAGAGCTGCACTACCAATCACTAAAGCTCTTCTAGACTCATTCTCACTTACTTTAGTGATTCTTCCATTTACTTTTCGAGCAGTGTGAGTACCCTGTTTATTTTACACACAAACATTCTCCTATTCTAAGATAGAGGATTAGAAAATCCTCATTCAAACTCTATAACTCTATTGTTTTTCTACTATGGATAATGGTAGTGGTCAAGTAAGAACTGGACAACTGTGATCTATGGTTTGTTTTCCCACGAATAACTGTGGTAGAGGTAATTTGACCTCGATATTATTTGACTATTGTTTACCCCGATTATGGGTGTGGATGAATTTATATAAATTGTTTGAGAGGACTAAGTCTCAGCTTGAGACTAAAACTCTTTGTTACCTATGCTATTATTTTTCATTTAAGTCTTTAAGTATACTATATATAGATGTGATATTCAGCTACAATTACTTCGAAATACGAAACTATTTTAAAGCAACATTGATAATTAAATTTTCAAGTGTTTATACTTATTGTAAAATAGTATGTTAGTTTCAGAAGTTAATTTAATCTTTAGATTAAGTTAACTGAGACCTAATCAATCATTGAAAAATAGATTGAACATTTTTCATCTATATACATTCACTATAGTTTATCTTTGCTTTTAAATTGGGGGATTTTAAGAGAAATATTTTTAACAGAAATTTTTATTGGAACTCAATTCACCCCTCTCTTGAGTATCCACTCCGACCAACATATGGTATCAGGGGTCTGTTTTTGTTAAAATATTTTTGAAATACTCTGTTTTCAATAATTATTTTATTTTCAACTTTAAAGATCTTAAATTTTTGTTAGTTCTAAAATTTATCTCTTTAAAATTCTTTTCTAAAATATAGTTATGGATAATAGACTAGAGGGATATTCTACTAACCGACCACCTTTTTTCAATGGAACTAACTATGCCCAGTGGAAACTTAAAATGAAAATTCATTTAGAAAGTATGTGTTTTGATATTTGGACTACTATAGAATCTCAATATTAAATTCCAGAATCTGAAAGAACTACATCGGATGAACCTACAATGACTACTAACAATAATAATTATAAACCTATGAACAACATGTACTGTGCTCTAGGAGATGAAGAGTTTAATAGAATATCTGCTTGCAAAACTGCTTATGAAATATGGGATACTTTGGGTGTTTTCGCATGAAGAAACAACCAATGTTAAATAAATGTGATTGAATAATTATAAAATTAAAAATGATAATTTTAAAATAAAGACTGATGAACCAATTTCTGATACGTACCTTAGGTTCAATGAGATAGTCAATACAATGAGTTCACTTGGTAAGGTTGTTCCATCAAAGGAATAAATCATGAGAATCTTGAGATTTCTACCAGTCCGATGGGGGGAACTTATATTTCAATCATAGAATCATGTGACATTGGATCTCTCTCTGTAAAATAGATTATTGGTAAACTAATGATGTATGAGGAAGAACTCAAGGTAAATAATCAGGACGATGATGAACCCAAAATAAAATCCATGGCATTTAATTCTACTGCTTCAATGATAAAAGACAAGGAGAAAATGAAAATACAAACTGAAAGTTCAACTAGTGAAGATTCGGATTGAGACAGTGATGTTGAGATGGCCCAAATATCCAGGAGATTAAAGAAGTTCTATAGGAAGAAAAAATTCTTTAGAAAATCTAACTTCAAAGGAAAGTATGACAACAAAGGTCACTGGATGAAGTGTTGGATGAAATCTGACAAGAATGATGAAGTAGTCTGGTATGAATGCAAGAGGAAAGGACACATCAAGGCTGACTGTCCAAAATTAAAGTTCAAAAAGAAACATGACTACAAAGACCATAAGTACATGAAATCTATGAAAGCAACTTGGAGTGCTTCAGAAGACAACACAAGTGAATCTGAAGTTTCTGATTCTGAAAATAATCATGCCAACATGTGCTTCATGACCAATACCTCTGAGGTACCTGTTTCCCCTATCTTGAATGATTATTATTCTGGAAATAAAAATGATTTAGATAATGATGAAAATATGTCTATGGATTAACTTTTTGAATATTTGAATATGCTAGAAGAAACATGTAATGAACTTAAGGACAAATATAAGTCATTAATGAAACTACATTCTCTTACTGCCAATGTTAAATCTTCTCTTGATATAGAAAAGGAAAAGAATTCTCAACTGTGAAAGGAATATACAGAACTGAAAATGTCTAATGAGTAACTATGAAAGGACTTAGAATAGTTCAAAAATGGAAAAGATACAATTATTCAAATCTTAGGTAAGAAAGTTGCACACACATACACTACTGGTTTGGGATACCAACCTGGATAGAGATAGTTTACTAAAACATGATTTGTCTCTAAATCTGGACAATATTATACTTATTACAATTCTGGAAATTCTTATGCTTCAACTAGCTATTCATATATTTATAGAACAAAAAATGATTATCTTTCAAAATCTATTGATCTTGTAAATTATATGAGACCCATAAGGCAAATATGGGTACATAAAGCTTTGATTGCTAACCTTTCTGGACCCATGAAGATCTGGGTAACGAAGTCATTTTCTGTGTAAATCTGTTTTGTAGGAAACCTGCTTAAAGTGTTCTTACAAAAAGGTATGGTACTTGGAATGTGGATGTTCAAGACATATATCTGGGGATTACTCTTGTTTCAAGAGAATAATCAAGGTTGATGGAGGCCATGTCACCTTTGGTGGTAATTCTAAAGGAAAAATCCTCAGCCTAGTCCAAATTGGTAACACTGATTCAGTTTTGATTTCTAATGTTTTATTTGTTGATGGACTTAAGTATAACATGTTTAGTATTTCTCAATCATGTGATCATGGTTTTAATGTTATATTTGAAAATGATTCTTTTAATGTTTTTAATTTGAAAAATGTTTTAATATTCTATGACTTGAGAAATTAAAATGTTTATGTGGTTGATCTGAATTCCTTTGCTAAACAAAATGTTACTTGTTTAAATGATTTTCATAAAGAATCTTGGATTTGGAATAGAATATTAGGACACTGCAACATCTATTCACTTAGAAAAATGACTAGGAAGAACCTTGTTAGAGACCTACCTAAACTTTAATTCCCAAATGACAATGTTTGAAATCCCTTTCAAAAGGTAAAGAAACATAAAGTTTCTTTTTAATCAAATAAAGATGTTTCTACTTATCAACTCTCAAGTTGGTTCACATGGACTTGTTTGGAACGTCATGAGTTTCTAGTTTAAATGGGAAGCAATATGTCTATGTCCTAGTAGATGAATTTTCTAGATATAGTTTTGTATACATATTAGCTCACAAAAGTGAAGCTTGTTCTTACTTTGTTAAATACTTCAAGTCTGTAGAAAACATTAGTGGAATTAAGATTAAAACTCTATGAAGTGATCATGGTTGTGAGTTTGAAAATCATGAGTTTCAATCTTATTGCTCACACAATGTATATAGTCATAACTTTTCATCCCACAGGACACCTCAGCAAAATGGTGTAGTAGAAATAAAGAATAGAACCCTTCAAGAAATATAATGAACCATTCTTAATGAATATGACATGCCTAGTTATTTTTGGTCTGAAGCTATGAATACAACCTGTTATATTATTAATGGATTCCTGATTAGTCTTGTTCATATGAATACCCGATATGAACTATGGAATAATAGAAAACCCAAAGTTAGTTACTTTAGAGTCATTGTCTATAATGTTTTTATTCTATATAAAAAGGATAATCTTGACAAGTTTGATTCTATGGGTGATGAAGGAATTTTTCATGGTTATTCGTTAACAATAAATGAATATAGAGACTTTAATAGAAGAACCAAATGTGTGGAAGATTCTGTTCACATCAAATTTGATGAAACTGATCCACATGAGCCTAAAACCTCTCTTGAAAATCTTGAAGAAGATTTGACTATTCTAAACCTTAATGATAAATCTAAAGAACCTGCTGTAAAAACATCCAGTTCTGGACACATTCCAGAATCTGCTTATATAGAACCCGAATGTAGAGATGAACCTGGAATTTCTAGTACTACCATTACTTGATCAACTAGGCTTCTAAAAAATCATCCTTTAGATGTTGTTGTTGGTATTCATGAAAGAGGGACACAGACTATAGATTCTCTAAGAATCAGGTTGAACATCCAGACTTTATTTCACACCTAGAACCTAAAAATGTCAATGATGCTATCAATGATGAATTTTGGGTAATGGATATGCAAGAAGAGTTAAATCAATTTGAAAGAAACAATGTCCGGGAATTAGTTGACAAACCAAAGGACACTTTAACAATAGTCCCTAAATGGGTTTTTAGAAACAAAGTTGATGAATCTAGAAGCATAGTTAGAAACAAAGATAGACTAGTTGCACAAGGATATAGTCAAGAAGAAGTTATAGACTATGAGGAAACATTTGCACTTGTAGCTAGATTATAATCCATTAGGATATTACTTGCCTATGCTGCTCATCTGAATTTCATGTTATATCAAATAAATGTCAAAATTACATTTCTAAATGGTTTTATAATTGAATATGTTTTTGTGGAAAAACCACCTAGATTTAGTAATCCTCATTTTACAAATCACGTTTTTAAACTTTATAAAGCTTTATATGGTTTAAAACAAGCTCTAGGATCGTAGTATGATAGACTTAGAAATTTTCTTATTTCAAAAAGTTTTACTAAATGGATTGCTGATCCAACTCTTTTTATTAAAAGAATTTCTAAAGATGTTTTAATAGTACAAATCTATGTTGATGATATTATTTTTGGATCTTCTAAACATTCTATATGTATTGATTTTTCAATGAGTATGAAAAAAGAATTTGAAATGATTTTAATGGGAGAACATAAATATTTTCTCGGATTTCATGTTTTTCAAAATGAAAATAGTATTATTTTAAATAAAATAAAATATACAAAGGAACTTTTAAAACGTTTTGGTTTGGATAGTATTAAGGAATGGGATACTCTTATGAGTACTATTTGTAAATTGGATGCAGATGAAACTGGGAAACCAGTGGATCAATACAATTTCATATATATGATTGGAAGCTTACTTTACCTTACTTTTAGTCGACCAGATATTATGTTTACTGTGTGTATGTGTGAAAGATATCATGCTAATCCTAAGGAATCTCATTTACTTTCTGTTAAGAGTATTTTTAATTATCATAAACATACTGTAAACATAGGTTTATTTTACCCAAAAGGACATTCATTTGAGTTAATGAGTTATTCAGATGCTGACTTTTCTGGTTGCAAGATTGATAGAAAAAGCACATCTGGAACATGACATTTATTGGGAAAATCCTAAGTATCATGGTGTAGTAAAAAGAAGAATTATGTAGCTTTTTCCACTACCGAAGCAGAGTATATAGCTGCTGGTAGTTGCGGTGCACAAATTTTGTGTATGAAACACACTCTTTTGGACTAAGGATATGAATTTAAGCACGTTTCAATTAATCATGACAACACTAGTGCAATTAACATCTCAAAAAACCCTGTATCTCACTCTAGGACCAAACACATTGAATTGAGGCACCATTTCTTGGGAGATCATTACCAAAAGGATGATATTACTCGTGAATTTATTGGAACTGAACATCAATTAGCTGACATTTTCACAAAAACTTTAAGTTCGGATAGGTTAGGTTACATTTGGCATGATTTAGATATGTTTAACCTTGATCGGTTGATACCTCACTGATGATTCCTCACTAATGACACCTCACCGATGACACCTCACCGATGATACCTCACAGATGATACCTCCCTGATGATACCTCACGGATAATACCTCATAGATGATACCTCACCGATAATTCCTCACCTATAATACATCACCGATGAATACCTCACCACTGATACCTCACTGATGATACCTCACCGATGATACCTCACCAATGGACCTCACATATAGGAATTCTCACTGATAAAAACTACCGATATGTGCCCAATTTTAAACTTATGTCTGCCCCCAGAATCTAAATATTTTTTACATTATTTCATTTCATTTATTTATTTTATGATTCCTAAATGATAATAAAAAGTCATATCTACTTCTCAATTCATTGAGCCTCAAACCCCTATCCTCAAACTTCATCTCCCGAATCTCTCAAGAACCCTAAATCCCTCGAACCAGTGATGGAAAAAACCATGCGTCCTACCATCAAAGATGACACTATTGAGCCTAAAGAAAAGAAGCAGATGTCCAAGATAGAAGCAAGTGGTAGTGTTGGTATAACTAGGTCGGGTAGGTGACCAGCGAATCCTAATTTGTAGAATTGATTCATTGTGATTGAAAAGGAGCTCTGCATGGAATGGCTGCTGCCCAGCAAGTCGTTAGTTTTCGAAGTTCTTGAAGATCCAAAATGGGTAGATTGTTTTTCGAACAATAATGGACCCTACTATCCGAAGCAAGTGAAGCAATTTTATGACTTTGTAATCTTTGAGAAATCTGAAAATGAGAATCAATTGACTTTTTATGTGAATGTAAAGGAGATATCTTTCTCGTCTATTGAAAGGGCTGAATGCTTGAGGGTTCTTCATGAAGGTGTATTTGGATATGTCTTGAAAGCTATGCCACCTACAAGTGATATTTTCAATTATGAGACCCCTTTGGAGGAGATTACTGGGAATGGAAATCAAAGACAAGTAGTAGTTGTGGAAATGGATGAAGAGAACAGATTGCTATTAAAATTTTTTCATCATGTCTTAATACCAAGGAGATGAGACTTTGCAAATTTAAGATATCAAGATATTTATATCCTGCATCTTCTGAGACAATGGGAAAAAGTGAATATGTGCATATTTCTGATGATTCAAATGGAAGACATGACAAGGCCGAAATCAAAAACTAATGCCCTATTCTTTGCTAAATTGATCGCTGTGATGTTCAAAGTAAAAGGGGTTGCTGAGTCTCAAGATGATACAGTGGTAATAAGGAACATTTTTTATATCAGTTCCATAGTTTGAAAATACATGATGATAAATTGGAACCTGTAGATAAGAGAATGGGTTAATGATGACCAGAAGGACTATGATAAATTTAATCCTGTGGATCATCCTTCAATACCTAATGATTTGAGGGATCCAGGTCTAGGATGTGATGAAGAAGAACATGAAATCAGTGTTGAGACTGAGGAAGAAGAGAGCTCTATGGATGATGGAAGAGATCCAGACTTGCCTCTAAGTCGTGCTTCTGAAATTGTGTCATCTAGACAGGAAGCCTTAGTAGAATAAGTTTCACCTGCTGATGAGGAAGACTAGACAGCCCCTGAGCATAAAGAAGAAATGGTGAATGAATCTGAAGCATCTGAATCTGTGAGTTTATGGCTGAGTCCATTAATTGGAAGCTCAGTTGTGCATGCTAAGGATGCGGAAGGAGAAAGGGAAGAAGTTGTACATAATCCAGAAGACCAACATGTTGTTGCAGAGATGGAAATTATAGTATAAGATTCTCCTTAGGAATAAAGAACCATTGAGAATACCCTTGATAATCAAGAGAATACACCCATTAAGGGAGAGCATCAAAACAAGTTTGGAAGTGATACAATGGATGTTGATATTGAGGACTGTGCAGAAGAACAAGGTTTTGTTGTTTATGGTTTAGACTATCTTGATTCTGATAATGAGGAATCTCTCAATAGACCAAAGATTATTTATTATGTTGATACTGAGATAGTACCTAAAGATGTGGTCAGAATTCCTGACGTAGATACTTTGAAGGAAAATCTTAAGGATGGTTCTGTGGAAGATTTAAAGAATATGGAAGTTTCTCTGGTATCATTAATTAAATCTATCATGACTGGCTCAGTGGTCAGTTTAGCATCTGAAAAAGCATCTGTTGCAGCTGCACCTGCTTATTTGATCACCAAGGATGACATTGAATCCCTAAAGGATGAGCTAAAAGAATATTTTAGTGTCTCAATTTCTGAAAAGAAATATTGTTTTGTTGAAGAGGTGAGTATGTTGGAAATTTCTTTTAAACTTCTTATAGGTTATAATTTTTCAATATTTATGACAGAAATAGTGGAAGAAGTTAAAGACTCCCAGACTCAAGTTTTTAGAATGTAATTAGATCTTGAATCTCTAATGAAATCGGTTATCTATTTAGACTCCTACATGAGCCCAAAATCTCAAGTAGACAAGGACATAGCCTATGTCAAAAGTGTTGTAAGTCAAATGGTATCAGTGTTCGAAGGTTTTAAAACGTCCATGAAATATCATGTTAAAACCCAGGATTCCCAATTTCAAAATCTTATTATTGGGTTGACCAAAAACATCATGGAAATAGAAACCTTCTCTATTAGTTCTATTGCATCTAAACCCTTAGTGGATTTGTCTAAAATTAGAGATATGATGAAGGAGGAGCTTGGTTCAGCTTCAACCAGTGGCTCTGTGGACTCATCTTATCTGAGAAAAGTTGTTCTCTCTACTAGAGATTCAACTCGAGAAATAATGAAAATAACCCAAGACTATATGAGAGAAGCTTCTGCTTCTCAAAAATAAGTGAAGGATAAAGTGGACTCATATTTCCAAAATATTTACACAAAGAACCAAATGACCAACCACTTCAAGCTTCTGATAGAGAATATGATACTGCCTCTTATAAATCAAGCCTTTAGAGAACAATTTAGCAAGATAAGGGAATTGACTCCAGAATTGGAAAAATTTATAAAGAAAAAGGATGACTTCATATCTGCTATGGAGAGAGGAGGAGGAATAATTTTGGATTTCAGAAATCTGTTGCTTCCTTTCCTGCATTTGATGATAGACCAGTGATTGTACCTAATGCATTACCTGCCTTTGCCTCTACTACTTATCCAGTTTAGATGACTCCTGCACAAGCTATTCGAAGTCTCACACCTATGATCACTCAAAGAACTACTCAGTATAGGCCAGACACAATGTTAGTGGCTCAGCCTCCTGTGATCATCTCTGGTGTTCCAAAGACTTTACCTGCATCCACACCACCTGAATCCTCTTCTGATACCAATGGAAAATATCACATTGAGGATGTGTATTGATCACCTGCCTAAGATGTTTTATAGGAATCCTTTGTATTCGGTTTTATGTCTATGTACCTTTTTGAAACATTTATTATAAGTGGCTTTCTTATATTTTCTCATTTTATTCCTCTTCTCTTTGTTGTTTCCTTCTTTTTGATTACCACAAAGGGGGAGAAATATTCTACAAAGATTCTATAAAGGGGGAGATATATTTACCTGGGGGGAGAATAAATAATGGGGAGAATGTCTCAATGGGGGAGAAATTTTATCTAAGAAAGAGCTATCAGGCTTTGCCCCTATGATACTATTACATTTCATTTTCTGATACCATTGCTTTTAATTCTATCTCTAATATTATCCTATTTGATTCTACCTCTGATAAATTATGTTCTATAACATACTATTTTCTCTGAGAAAATTGAATTTAATGATATATCCTCTCATACAATTACTCACTATTTTAAAATGATAATATCATAAGTTGTGAGTATCAAAATGGGGGAGATTGTTGACCTCGCCTGTTTTGATAATCCCAATTATGCTTTCATATACAATTATAATACCAATTTATGTCTATCAATATGATAATAATATTAAAATAGTCTCTGAAATATGTTAATAACTGTTTTTTTATGTTTATATAAATTTTGAAGTAATTCTAACCCAATCGGATTTGTCTTGCATAAAACAGATAAGTCGCTGATATGAACAGAGCAACCGGAAATCAAATACCAAGTCTACCGATAGAACAGAATGGAGCTACCGATGTGCAAAACCTACTGATACATAGAGCTACCGACATACTAGAGCTACAGATAGAATCAGTCTACCGATAGTTACCAATAGAGAGTCCACCAATATTTGTGCAAACATATACTGATAGACAAGAGATGCTGATAGAGTAATTCCACTGATACAAGTGCAAACATCTACCGATGCAAGGAGCTACTGATAACAAGATCTACCGATACAAGTACAGAGCCACTGATATATTGATCTATAGATATATAGAGTAAGATCTACCGATACAAAGGAGCTACTAATACATGTTCAAATAGCTACCGATGGAAGGTCACTATTACACAAAGTATGCCATACACATCTACCAACAGAAGGCTACTAATGATGGACCAACCATTCCAACGATATACTCTCGATACAATTTGTTTATTTAGTAAATGGTTACATTTGATGGCTTTAATGTAGTTAATGCTATTTAATGAATCCTATTGTCATGTCAGGGAACAGTACCTAGTACCCTAGCAAAAGGTGATCAGTCCATTTTACAGGAGTTAAAAGCTATAAAAAGGAAGATAATGACCTAGCTAAAAGAGGATGTGTGTCGTCGTGATGAAACAACAAGAACCGAGGAACTAATCTGTCACACGAAGGTGAAAAATAGAAAGGCTCAACATTATTCATTCAAACGTGGTGCATTTACTCAAGAAATCCATAATCAAAGAATAGTGGACATACACAAAGAATCTTATTCTAGAGGAGAACACAAGCTGCATCTTGAGTAAAGGACTAAAATAAGCACATCATGCACTCAGGATGACAAGCTGAACCTGGAACATGGAAGAAAATGATACTCTATTTTCAGAACAAAAACCAGAGGAGGACTCAGAAGCTTTTCTGACCAACCCAATGAGTCCAGGGCTACACTGCCAATCACTAAATCTCTTCTAAACAAGTTCTCACTTACTTTAGTGATTCTTCCATTTACTTTTCTAGCAGTGTGTGTTCCCCGTTTATTTTACACACACATTGTCTCTTGTGCTAAGCTGGAGGATTATCAAATCCTCATTCCAACTCTATAACTCTTTTGTTTCCCACTTTGGATAGTGGTAGAGGTCAAGTAATACCAGGACAGCTGTGAGTTGTTGTTTTTTCCCACAAAGAGATATGGTAGAGGTATTTGGACCTGGACAGTATTGTACTGTTGTTTACCCTAATCTACGGTATTGACCAATTTTTATAAATTGTTTGAGAGGAATAAGTCTTGGCTTGAGACGGAACCTCTTGGTTACCTCTGTTGTGATTTTTAGTTTATGTCTATAAGTATACTATAAATTGATTTCATATTCCGCTGCTATTTCTTTGAAATACAAAACTATTTTAAAGCTACATTTATAGTTAAATTAGCAAGTGTTTATACTTATTATAAACCAGTAAGTTAGTTTCAAAAGTTAATTTAATCTTCAGATTAAGTTAATTGAGACCAAATCAATCTTTGAGAAACTGATTGAACATTTACACTCTGTATAGATTCACTACAGTTTAACTTTTCTTTTAAATTGGGAGAATTTAAGAGAAATATTTTTAACAGAAATTTTTATTGGAACTCAATTCACCCCCTCTTGAGTATCCATTCTGACCAACAATTTTTATCGTATCCTTATCCAAATGGTGATTTTTATATCACATGTTTGTAATCATCAAAAAAATAGATATTTTTGAATATATTAATCATAGTTTTTAATGATCATAAAAACTATAATGTCACCCTATATTTTTTAATGATGATTAACATGTGTTTTATTAAACATAGAAATAGGGTAAAATATTAAATTGATATTAATAGTGGGAATTTTAGACCAATTCTGAGTCATGTATATATGTGAAGCACTGACCAACCATTGTTAGTGGTGGGGCCTCCCAGTGGGGGAGCCCTGGCTTTATCATACAATCTATAGATGCCTTATAATCTATCATAATACATCTAATAAACCACTATCATAGGTAATCCACCATATATATATTTTCTATAATAACCCATCTACAGGTGGCCAATAAGAAAATAAGCGAGGTTCACCCAGTAGGCAGAAGGATTGAGGCATCCACTCTTTATTAATAATTAATGTTGTGAAAATGAAATAATTTTTTTATTCATCAACTTCATTTTCCTTGGTGAATAATAAGAGGTTCCCACATTTTTAATGCTGTATATATAGGTAATGAGACTATGTATATCAAAAAACCCAAAGAAGAAAATCTATGATTGAATTGAAGATGAATATATAAACATTTCCAAGATTTTATCATAAATATATAATTACCATTTTAAAATCCAAAACTCCTCTCAAAATTATCACTCAGTACCTCCCTCAAGTAGTTCGATCGTTCTAGAGAGATATGTGGATATAATTTTAATATATTTGAGCTATTAAAATCTTCTATACTTGTACCACCTTCATGCTTTTGTTTCTTGTTATATCTGTCAAAAGGAAATGAAAGATGTTGTTTCATGAACTTTATTATACTAATCACAGTATCACATTATTTTATTGAAGTTAATTTATATTTAATTTTCCATTTCATTTAACATTTTATATTTAAAAGGAAATTAAAACCCTTTAAAGATTTTACTCTTACCAAAAAAAGACACCCTCATATGAGAATACATGGATTTTGTTCCAAAATAACCTATATAGATATAAGAGAGATATATATTTTTTGTATTAATTGGAAACTGATCCCAAAGATAATAAATGAATAATTACATAGTGAAATCAGAAAACTTGATGGAAGCATTAATATTTAATGAGACGATGGTTAATTATTACTTATTATATTTAAAATTTAATTCTTGAAAGAAGATTCAATGATGAATATAGGAAGGGATGAGTTAGATCTCAATTCAAGTGGTATGAATAAGGATATCTGAACACAAATTAATTCCATAGATTCATTATGGATATTATATTCATTGGGAAGATAAATCTTAATGTGGAGATAGTTCCTTCAACAATGATTTTGATATGATCATACCATGTATATCCACCCAATTTATTTAGCACCTAGTTGATCCCAACATAGGGGAGAGAGCAGTGATCCTTCCCAAAGATGATAATGACCATTTTAAAGAAATGGTATTTTAATGATAGTGTGTAAAAATATTTTTTTGAAAGAAATATTTGAGGAGGATGTTTATATTTCTTTTAAATGCTCCATGTCACAATGTTCATTTTTCGTGGATGGTTTTTTCAGTTTTATTTATACAGTGACATCAAAATATATCATGAAATAATTTATATTAGTAGTTTATTATTACTTCATGTATTTTCCCATTTACCATATAATTCTTCTCCTTTTGTATATAATATACCCAATGGGAATCATCCTAATTGGATTGGAGAATTATATATATTAATCTTCTGAAAATATTTTTTAAGGGGTCATGTAATGATCAATACCAAAAAGGTTAACAATGGCATTTTCTCTTAAAATATTTTGATAATAACTGGGGTTTTGAATAAAAAATATATTTTTAAAGGATAACTGTTTTCCATGATAATAGTGGTGAATTTATTGCAGGTGGTGGTAGGATGTAATATCATGTTTATGATTGAAACAAAAAAAATATTACAATATATAAAAATGGAATTACACTATGAAATTTCTATGGAGGTTCAGATTTATAAAATGGGGTTTTGAAAATAATTTTTTTAATTTCATTTACATGGTTCACAATATATATTGTATTGAAATGAACTTGGGTTATAAAAAAATCTAGGATTTGCCCAAGGTAACACTCTCACTCCAGGTTTCTTTATCATTTCCTTGAATCTATGGAGGGATTCTGACTATGAAATCTCAGGACGGCTCATTCAATATTTAATAGGTTGAAAGTCTTCCATAGTAAAATTTCATGTATTCATCAAGGATGAATTTTTTGGATTCATCAATAGGCTAAAAAATTAAAAGGGTCACACTAATTTTAATTGATTATAGTAGTAATAGTATTCATTGTATTTCTTTTTGAAATATAAGCATTTATATTCTTATAAAAAAGTTCTCAAAAGCAATCAATGCCCATTGAAGATCGGTGTGGTATTTCTAGAAGATAAATAACTATATTTTACTTTGGAGATCCTTTTCTTGAAAAAATGGTACATATGAAATACATTGATGTTATATTGAATATAATTATTGGGTAAACTAGGAACTAAAATTGTATATTTCTTTTATTTGGATGACGGATACACATTATCAAATCCTCCATCTAGTCCTTTCAAATAAATAAACATAATTCCATTTTCTACCAATTATTTAATTATATGAATTGAGAATAACCTTTATAGATTAATTTGGGAGAATAATTGTAGGAAAGACACTACTAGGAATGTAAGTATTGGTTTTCAAATCACATCCATGAGATTTGTATTAATCTCAAAATAACTGATGATACAATGTAGTGTACTTTGGACAAATATAAAAGTTAATATTATGCATATAATTACATTTAACAATGTTTTATCAGAAAATAACACGTTCACTCATTATATAGATGGCTTGAATAGGATATTAAGGGATCTCATCACTATAATATCAGCTTGATTTAGGAAAGATTAAACTTCATGTTCATGGATTTGGTTTTTGATTCTAACTAAATCAAATCACACTGTGTTATTAATTTTTTTTGATGAATTGGATTTTGTATTCTTCAATCTAGTTTCATATAATTTAAAAATCCTCTCTAAATATCGTAATCTCATTTACGTGTTTTCCATTTAGAAGTATTTTGATTCCTATTTATGTTTGTAATCGCTTCCAAAAAAATGAACATTATTTTATAGAATATTATGTGTTGTTCCATAACTATTAGCATGTGAGTGAAAAATAATGGTATCACACATGCAGTGAAATGTATATATTGTATCTATGATAAAGGAAGGACTCATATTTTCTACAAATACGTATGTGAATATTTAAGATTGCATCATCACAGAGGTTTCATCGATGATGAGAACGAGTTCCATTCCATTTATCATTTTATTCCATCAATAATCCAACAAAATTAAAATGATTTTTTTGATAACCATGATAAGATAATAATTATTATAAATACTTACAATGTGTCCTAGAAGGATTATAATGACGAGAATATCAATGGTAGATGACCTATTTAAATTATTATAAAGTATAAATATCTATAATATATACTAATTTTTTATTTCTTATAATAGAAATTGAATCCAGAACTCAATTAAGAATAATTACCTCAGTGACATTAAATTGGTAAATGACTTGGGAATGTAGAGTTCATTGAGTTCACTAGAAAGCACCCAAATAGTGTATAATGTTCAGCTCTTATGGTTCTAGTGTGTATGTAATCTTCCGTAAAGGAAGGATAATTTATGATTTTAGGGGATTATTGATATTGGAATTCTCAACATGCTTTAGAAATGTCAATTCTCTCATCATTAAACCCCATTACATGCATAATAGAATTTTTGAATTTTCTGAGATAATAATTTTTTTTATCTATGATCAAAGTATATTGGAAACATTTTGTTCATTAAATTTTAAGTCTTCAACATTTCCACTAGTTTATTTCATATAATATCAAATCCAATATAGGAAGTCTCCATTATGGAGTGGAGGGCCATCAAAATTGGAACAATGGGATTTTTTTATTGATTTTCAAGCTTCCAAAGTATTTCAAGAGGAGGAAATGATTATCTATTTTAGTGTAAACTTCCTTTTTTGAAATTTTAATGAATTTATATATTGATATTCTTTTAAAATCCTTGACTTTTATCCCTAATCAACTTTCTCTTTTTCTATTCCCCAAACATGTTATAAATTTTCATAATAAAATGCGTCAAATTTTTATCTACATTAATATTATACTTTTTCTTCTACATCACTATTGGTATAAGAAAATATAATTCACATTTTATTCAGTATAATCATTAAATTTAATACATGAATTATATTACAAAAAAAACATATTTTTCAGAATTAGGTTTTTTCTAAAGACCCATGTGCTATTTACTGTAACATCTCCATCTCTGATCTCCCTCAAGTGACCATGTTGGGTTCTCTATGTGACCTCATGTGTGCCTCACCGTATGGAAGAGGCTTCTGATTTGATGCTAGGGTGGAAAAAATAAATCACATAGACTATACCCTTTGTAAATGAATAGAGAAATAATGGAATATAATATTTGAGTAGTGCAAGTAATATAATAAACAAACATGAATCCACTTCAAAAACAACATCACTAACAACATAGTGATAACATACTCATATAATAATAATCTAGATTGTATCTAAATGTCGTGATATAAGTATATCAAATAAGAGTCTATGAACAATTAAAAAGGGCTCTATGATCACTATCTCAAAACCAATGTATTTACCATATCCAATCTCCAACTCACAATGAAATTATCAGTCATCAATAGAGTCCCACTATTCTTTTCAAACAATGATCCACCAAATATATCTGAGTACTAAATAAAATACTAGATAGGGTGTGAATAGAATTCAGTAAGCTGACACCACCTTGTTTAATGAAGTCTATTCTTGGATATACAATGCATGAAATAATGTTATCAACTTGGTATTAATTTATTCAATTAATAACACACATGTAGTAAATTCACAAACCCTTGAGCTTTGGGATGAGACACATGGTTAACCCCAACATAGTTGTGAACCAGGATAGAAATATCCAGTCTTTTTGTGAAACCATCCCATCCATTTTCATAGCCCTCCTAATGTATTAATAATATGCCATCATAGGATAAATGGGTAGTTCCCAATGAGAATTAGATAAAAACTAGTCCAAACCTTATAATAATTACAACATAACCATGAAAATCCATTTAATAATTAAAAAATATGAATTCCAATCCCTATGATCAATTCATCATGAATTAACCAATCCCCATAATAAATACCGAAAAATTGGGACAATATATTTAATTATTACGACATAACCAAGAAAAGAAATTTAACAATATTTCTATAACCATGAACAAACATACCACATCCGATCAAATACTATTATGATAAAATAATCATATTATAATTTAACTATCCCATTATAGACCATAAGTATAGGATCCCAATTATCATCATAATTACATCAATTATTTTTCTATTTATCAATTAAACCCACATGGCTATAGGAATGTCAATAAATAAATATATTTTCAATGTGATATCATACTAATAAATCCCATCAATTCAATATATTTTTACAATACATTATATAATCCCAAAATCCACCAATTTCAAAAACATCATGGGGTGTAGTATTCAATCCAAAAAATCAAGGAACGTAAAAGGCCGAAACACATATTCTGTGGCCACATGTCTCAGTGTCATTATTAATAGACATGAAGATATATATTGGGATGTTTATACATTTGTGAATCAAAAAACAAAAAACATATTATTTTAGTATTGTTCACAACATCATATTGTGATCCCAATTATATAACATATAGAATTAACTGAAACAGACAATTAAGGATATGATCTAGACTATCGAACAAAAAAAAAGAAAACTACTAATATATATGAAAGATTTTGTTTCCTTATCCCAACCAATTGTTTTTTAAAAGGAAAACATTTTATGGTTTCCCCAATATGAATCCAATGAATGGGAATAGAAGAATAGAATCCTGATGTCCTACCATAATATCTAGCACAATATTGAAAATTTTTTAAGGCTAGGAAAATCGTAGATTTATTCCACGGATATGGGGATTCAATAAAAAGAAATTTTAGAACAAAATAAATCAAAAATATATCCAGGGTTACATGGGTTATGGAAAATATATTATATCAAAACGAGTTTGGAGGTACTCAAGGGTATTTAATAACATACTTCTACAAATAGGACCACGACACAACCCCTTATGCCAAACCGTAGGACCTCCTGAAATTCATTATGACAAGGAACCACAAGATGAACCACATCAAAAACTCCACTGGTCAATGTGTGTGTGAGATCCATTATGGTTTCTAGGAAAAATATCCTATAAACCAAGGGATATTCTAAAGAATAGCCAAAGTCACTGTTTCCTTTTACACTGAATCCCTATGGGATGGCTATATCATAGTTAGCCACTATGCCTCATGAGTGAAAAAATATGAAGAACCATAAAATTGTAACACCAATTCCCTTACACCATTGACACCATCTTTATGCATCATTATTTAAATTCTATGGAAGGGACTAAACCACAACCAATATCCATGAGATAACGTTTCAATAATTGTTAGTACATTAGATTTTCCTCCTACAAGGGAAATACACCACAAATTGGAGTTTCAAAATGATTACACCAAACATATAGTTCATCACTTATCTCTATAGTTAAAATTTCTATATAATAGAGAATTTCATATCAACACCCCTCTTTCTCTTTTATAGAGAATCTATGATCCATGTAGACAAGAAACCGTACTTTTATGAAGTATTGCAAAAACATTATAGAGCGACACAACTATAGAAATATGGGAACTTAAAACTTCCACATCAGATAATGTATTTCCTTAGTGATAATATATGTATTACTATGTGGATATCTAAAAACAAATCTATCCATAATGTCCATATATCATAATCTCCCCCCATGTCACCTCTTGAACACAATTGTTCTTCTACTATTACTAAACTAAGGATAATGCCTTTCTATATATATTTTTCACACTATGGCTTGTAATAAGAATTTGTTGATCCATGAATGAAAAATCATTATTCAAATCTAAATCATCAATATCTATTATGTGGTAAGGGTAATGATTATATCTCAAAATTTTGACACATGAAACACGATATCCAGGATTGTTTAGCACAGTGGACATGATAAATAGTATTCTACCAGAAAATCCATTTACACTATATGAAATGAAGAATCAAATATTAGTAATATAATCCCATTATTCCTTATATGATGTTTACCAATTATAGGGGAAAACATAAGGAATACATGATGGTCACCCGCAAAATAAAAATTTCCTATTTCATGATCAATATTTGATTTAAAAAAACATTGTTCAATCACCAATCACTACTGTAAAAACTAAGTTTAATCAGATGTCTGGAACATAGCAATATAAACAATGACCACTAACTCTATAATTCCAATCTCAAAAGTGGACACTAACATTGACTTCCAAACAAGTCCCTCTAAGAATACATTTGGATCCATGCCTACTTATAGTACTATACGTGAACTCCATGGGTGTTATATTCTTTCCCATGAATCACAAAAATACATGACCTAAGCTTAAAACATATCCTCAGAAATATAAATTTTCAACTCATAATATTCATCAGTATATGTATTATTGTTTATAATATTAATTACTTGAAACCATATATCCCATTAACGACCCTACCAAAACTGAGATGCGAAATAATGATCTTTGTGGGAAATAATACGCTATATAATATAGGAATATAAAAATATCTAACAGATGTAGAGACTACCCCGATCATCAATTATAATGTTTATTTGGTTAGAAATGTAATAAGGAACCATCATCAATAGAACCATGATTACGCATATGACATCATTATTATGAGGCGGATTTAATTATCTTGCAACAAACTCCATACTGATATCATCCCAATAAAACATTGTAATGGGAAGAGGATTGAACGACCCATTAAGCTTATCAGACACAGAATTGACCTGAAAATTTTTATACTTCTCACAATGAATTCCACTATCTCCCTTCTCATTATTTCCCACCAATATTTCCTATGAATGACATGATACATCTTCTTTCATCCAAGATGTACCACACATTGATAAAAATGAAACTCTATAATAATCTAATCATCCAAACCAGTGGAAAATGGTACACAAGTAGGGAAAATAATAATGTTGTTTTCACGGAGAGACCATCATGATAATCGATCCCTACCATATAAGTTATCCCATAAATCTAATCCCTCCTGTTTAAATAACATATATTTCTAATACATCCATTAATCACATTTATATATTAGTTAGTGGTTAGAGAAACCAATCCATGGGGCCCATAAACATCATGATTCATGTCATAAATGATTTTTATTTGATTCCACCACATCTCAGGACTCATGCACTACCTCTTTCTGTATCATTCAAATCAATGATTTTGTATTGATGTTTCTCTTTCACATTGTGTTATATAGATT
The DNA here is from genome assembly GCA_963277665.1 of Viscum album. Taxonomy (NCBI): domain Eukaryota; kingdom Viridiplantae; phylum Streptophyta; class Magnoliopsida; order Santalales; family Viscaceae; genus Viscum; species Viscum album. Next base: position 1,503,369,967 of record OY728156.1, read on the forward strand.
GATAATAAAATATAATACATACATGAAAAACCACATCTACTAAAGTAATGGGTATAATTGGTAAAATATGTTCACCACATTCCTCTTTTCCAATAGATAGTGTCTCCCAAATATCATAGAATGTTGAACCACAACTATCTAATGATCATGAGAAGTATAATTCCTTTCATTCAGCGTCAACTTTCTAGATCCATATGTAACACCTCTCTAATAAAATATTTGAAATATATGGAGTCATTCTCTAGATGCATTGAAGTAGATATAGTAACACAATCCAATTATACGAAATGTGATTATTAATTATGTATTTAGTATATTTTTTTATCACAAATAATTCTATCATGAAAGAATTTGGCTGATAGAAGATGACCCCATTCATGTTCATCATAGAATTTGAGAGTAAAAACTATAGATGTCTTGGATGAAATTCGAATAATTTCCTTATAAAAACAAAAAATCAAAATCTTGATGGTATTCATGGGATTCTAAAAATATACAATGAATGAATATTTATCTGGGTGAACTACCACTCTATCCTATAAGTTGACACATAATAAAAGTGAATCTTAATCAGTCTATAAGTTTTATTTTCATAGCTTCAAATAAATTTAATTCAATCCCAATATATTAAAGAAGATTTAAATATATTTTCGTGGATTTTACTCTCTCTTAGAGAACACTATGGTGACATAAAAAATAGTACCACAATATTATATAATAATGGATAAAATATTTTATTCATTAAGGATATGAATACTTCTATTGTGTTTTTTAGACCTTTTTACATCATCAAAAACACATATACACATACAATTATGCTAAATTAACTTTTCGGTTTTTCATATGTTCTCACTCTAAATTGATGGTACCCTAACCTCATGACGATCATGATGAAGGACCATAAACCAAATAGATAATTAAAGAGATAATTGATGTGATGATGGGGATATCATTTATTTACCATCATCTAGTTCAATATTCCATAATGAAGACACAATAAGCAGGAGTCGTTGACCTTATTATAGAGAAGAATATCATAACCCCATAGAGAATTACAAGTCTATATGAATCTTTTCGCTTCCACCTCTCCAAACTGAACGTTCAACTCATGAAGCTCAAATGGTGAAATTGTATAAGGATGAATAGAAACCAATTGGATCATTCCATTAACTCAGTCATGAACAAAATCTGTAATATGTGATGTAATCTGGAGAACTCATTGGGAAATAAATATTTAAAATGGTCTATCATGGGAATAAAGGATCCCCCTAAATTTATCCCTCATCCAAGTCATTTTTTTTGATATTTTTCTTTATAAAATCAATTTTACATTAAATTATTTTTTAATTATGATCCAAAAAAATCCAACTCTCACAAATGGATATAGAAAATGTATTCTGGATGGAGATAAAGGTAGCTATCCTGAGATAACATTTTATATTATCCAGGAATAGAGCATAAAAAAGACATACCAGTAATAAAATATAACTCTTCGATCTCTATCTAAAAGATATCCCAATTAAAATGATAGATACCAATTTATATAGAATATACCTTGAGTCATTTCATATCCTTTGAAGTCACACATAATGGTTTTTAATTAATATAATTCTATTAAAACACTCCAATACAAAACCCAATCCATTAAAAACTTGAGAAGATTAAAAGGAATGTGATACTCATGTGTCAAAAAAAATAAAAATAGTGTTAGATAATAAAAGAAACAATACTTTTATAGTAGAAGGACCTACATACAAAAAAACTGGTGTACATTATAGAGTGTCGAGCTAACTCTCCCTTCTTCCCTAGGCTCTAGTGTAAATCCCCTGTGTATTCTATCTAAATTATATTTATTCACCTATAATGGGGTAAGAAGTCTCCAAACTCGTCCTGAATTTCATGTGGTACGACATTTACCTATATATATAGGAGTATATATGTTTATATATTATTATTGGGACTTACTTTATCCCCATTATCTTTTATTCTAATGAGATCCTTTGTAAAACATCTGATTATGAAATAGCATAGCGTAGGAACTTCACTCGATGGATGGGTATGGATGGTGATGTAACTTGTGAGAATCCATGACACATTAAAATAACTAAGATAGACTCCAATCATGAGATCATTTGAACTTTCCTATATTATCATCTAACAAAATTTATTATATTATCTTTTTTAGTGACACTTTATATGACTAGATGATCACATCCAGGATTAAAAAACAAAATATGCCTTTCCACCACATGCAACATCATCTTCTATCCCTTTCGTGATGCGATCCTTGTTCATAACCACCCCAAATCTACATCAATTAAATTAAATTACCTACTAAATAATCTGATAAGAAATACCATCTACTTAATTCCACTCCCTGGGTACATCATCATCCACCTATGATATATCTATTTTCTTCAGGTATGTGAAATGATATTTATAGTCCATCACTAACATACCAAAATTTTACTATTTCATGAACTCCAAAGTCTTCCCATCCTACATTTATTCATATTATTATAGGAATAGAAACATCAAGTTGAAATTCATCTTGGATAACTACTCTTATTTCATAGCATCCTCCATCATGTCCCACTAATTATTTGAAGGACCTCTATGAATTTATTTTGAAATAGTCCTGATTCTATTAGATTATGTCTTGAGGAACATAAAGAAAATCTAGACAAACTTAAAAGAGAAATCATCTACCTAGTCTCCTCCCTCCCCTATGTGAGTTGGAAGATTCTAATGATGGGACTCCCCCGTTAACTCAAACATTAAAAATGTTTGGAGAACAGTCTACAACTCTATGAATTTCCTGAATCTTAAAAAACTATCACAATTATAATATTCTATTAGATTCTCTTGAACAACTGGTTGTCCTTGATATGTGTTTTACCACTCACATAATAGATAACTCAAAGATGATGCGAAGAAAATAATCTCTATATAGAAAAACACAGTCTATAGTAGCCAATAAGACAAAAATACTAACCCTAATCGGTGATAATAATACATACCCACTTGAACACAGTTCTAATAAACTTGTCACAATAATTGAATTGGAATAACATGACCATATTCATTCATTTAATTTATTAGATAAAAAATCGGATATCATTTCATAGTTCATATGGTCCAGTATGTCACATGTTGAAAATTTTTACCTATCATGAACAATACAGATCAACATATATCCCTATGTTCCTATAATGATTCTTTAAAACTCATCTCATTCATGTTAGTCCATCATAAAAAATATCATTATACCATAACATCACAAAACAAGTGAATCATCCAAGGGTAAATAAGATAAAAAAATGTAAGAGTGGAAAATCTTGAACTACAATCCAATCCATGGAAACTCATTCATAGTTTCCCGATATATGGGTTATATAATCCCTTTCACAATCTCATAAAAAAGTTTAAAGACATCAATTTCTCCCTTATACATTTACTAAATAGTAAAGTAAATAAAACTGGATTCATTCAATCCAATTCTTAATATCCTCATCCTTGTTCTCCTTCAAGGGATATAGCTAGGTCATTTGTTTTCCCTTAAGTGTACCACTCTTCATGCCATAGGATGGAAACTATCTTTGAGGGTGGAAGGAATATAGTGGGAATACTATACACTAATGAAAATTTTAGAAAAAGGTATAAAATATTAACATAGTATTGGAAATAATATAACAAAAAATGTGCATCCATTGATCTACGTACATAACAAACATTTAAATGATAACATGGTCATTTAATGAAAATCTCAAATGTATCAAAATGAAACTAAAAAAATAAAAAAAGACTAATAAGAGTAAAAAAGGACTAAAAGTTCACCTTACCTAACCCTAGGATAGTCCCATCTCCAACATCAAACTGATCAAGAATGGAAGAATTTGAAACAAGGTCCCCTCCCATGTACAATCCTCCAACCATGAAATTTTTCAAGCTATAAAACAATGACCCATATAGTGTGTGAATACAATTCAGTAGGTCAACACCACTATATCTGAAAAACACAAGTATGAGATATACCATTCATGCAATAATGTTATAATTTTTTTGATAAATAAATTATTTCTAAAAATGAACAAAACCCACTAACCCAGAAGCTCTAAGTTAACACCTAGTTTCATCCCCAACCAACTTTAGCACCATGCCTCGTATCAATTAACTTTTCACAAAATATTTATAATCATTTCTATAACCCACTTAGGGTGTATCACATAAATCATCATAGGAGAACTGGGAAAATCCTTAAAAGTATTAAAACTTAACTTGGTCAAACTCTATATAAATTATTGAATAATTGGTTTAATCCCTATAATATTTACTTCACAACTAGAAAAATACCTATAATCATTACAACATAATTAGTCGATGAAATATAGTAATTTAGAATAATCATTCCCTCAACTATATGCATGAAATCATAACCAACAATTAATATAACAAATCTAATCACAAATCATTATGTTCAATTCACCAATCACTGTTAATCTATCCATATACACATTATAAGTTTATTATTACAATTATTATCATAATTAAATGAAATACTGTTTCATTATTCATTTAAACTCCATCGTCATTAGGATTCTAGAAAAAAAAATTAGTATGGGTAAGCCCTCTTCCATAATTAAATTCTATTCTCTATGTAATTCCAATTTATTATATTTAGCCAAAAAACATCCAATTCCAAATCATCATGGGGTTAAGTGTTCTATTTATCCAAGTATCAAGTAGTGTCAAATGCTAGAACTCCTATCAGATGACCACATGTCTCGGTCTCAATTATAATAGACTCTATTGAATTCAATTGGATGTGTATTAATTTCTGTGTCTTAAAACAAAGGAAAATTCAATTATTTTGTTCACATAAAAGGAATTTTTTTGTGATCAATTATATTTCACAGACTAAGTTGAATTGAAATATAAAATTAGGATAATTCTATAGACAAAAAACCTAACAAAAATGTTATTGTGGAAAAACGTTGGGCACCCAAAGGAAGTGTTTAGTTACTTCTCTTATAAGATCATTGATAGTAAGGAAGAACTGGTAAAAATGATTATACAATATGATACTGTAGAAGGAGAATAAAATTAGAGGAATCATAAGGCTTAACATTATAATATAGGATAATAATGGTGAGATACGAAGTCTAGAGTCACCATTGATTGTTTCGTATAAGGATTGGGATGAATCCTAAGAAAATGATGCCCAATTGATGGAAAAAATACATCGAATGAAACATGAATTAAATAGTATAAGATTGGTCCATGATGAGTTGGGGGGGACTGCAGGGTATTTATGGTTATAAATTTAAATAAAGGAAAATTGTGCATCCCCACATGCCATGTCATGGAACCACCTCAGACAAGGGATAATGTAGTGTTTCTGAAAAAAAATCACATGACGACCATCCTTGGTCAAAGAAAATCCATGTTCCAAGGAATTTTTTATTATATTGATCCTATAAATCGATTGATATACTATATCTTAGTTGAATCCAACATTACATAACAACCTAAATCCATAAGGGGTGGAAATGACCCCACAAACCTCCATGATATAAGGGTTTCAAAATCCGGAGAACATACCAATTCTCACCCTATGGCCTAAACAACACATTCAGCATCTCTTTGAAGAAAAAATCAACATCCATGGTAGGGACTATGTCACATCCAGACTCTATGGTAAAGATTTGTAATAATATATAATATATTGATTTTTTCTCCAACAATAACTATTCACTACAATAGGGATCTCCATTTCAAAACCATCAGTATTAAAATAGAACCATTTTATCCACAATGAAAAATTATGTACAATTGAATATTTCAGCTCAGTTCCAAAATTTATCCATCTTAGAGAAACCTTGGTTCAATGATAAATGTAAAAAAACTAGTTTAAAATGGATCAGAAAAAATATAAATAGGTCAACACATAGAAAAATTATTGATCTTATATTAATTTTAATATATCTTCACAACCAATGATACATTATTTTGAAATATGATTAGTGATAACACAATGTCATACATTAATAGTAGAAATATAGTGTATAGCATAAATTTGATTTAGAATAAATCCTAGAGGATGCATAAAGAATATATTTCCTTTAATGGCTATAGTAGAGAATGTTTTTACTGGGGATATTTGGGTGTTCAGCATGGATTCCAATGTAATGAGTGATATTTTATTAATCTTGAGAAATTTATATATTCCATCTCTGAGGAGATGATTTTCAAATTTTTTAGAAGTATGCCTCGCTAAATAGGACCATAGCCTTTGAACATGAAATATATCATCTTTCATGTAGGAAAACAATTATCCTTAACATTATATATCAATTCCCACTATTATTCAATCACATATAGCTATACAATACGATACCATGTTATGTTAAAAATGAATGGAATTTATTTACGAACACAAATTTAAAATATTTGAAGTTATAATTATTTGGATGATTATGATTTGATGAAAAACATGAATATTAAACCACCATGAATAGAGACAAAACAAGATAAAAACATCAATTTTTTATTAAAAAATTTATATTAAAAACAAGGAAATATTTCTACTATCCACTTTTGATTAAGGTGGTTTTGAAAGCCCTATCTCCCAAAATCGTTTTAAGAAAAGGTAAAAACAATATATTTTACATATAAAAAGCACTTAAATTTGTATAACTATTCTACAAGACCCAAAGTGAGAGTCTATAAAATTAATCCCAATAATTGAAGGCATGATCAACTGGGATGAAGATTCATTTATGAACCAATTTGTTGAAAATTATATTTAATAGTCCATAATTTCTCCAAATAAAAATTACAAATGAAATAAATATTTTTGATTAAATAAATCTCTGATAATTAAATAATAAACTATAATTATGAAAAATTTAAACATATTGATTCAAACCAATTCATACATGAATAATTTAAATATAATTAATAATAAAATTGGTATATTTAAAAGAATTTAAATTATAATTATTATTGTATTTTTCTTTACACATTACAGAAAATATGAAATAAATATAGTTTACATCAACCATTAATCTTTTATAATATAATAGATAGAAAAAATTAAAATTATAATAAAATTTTTGATACTATAAAGTATAATACTTGTTCTATTATCTATTTAAGTTCACGTAAAAAATATTACAATTCTTATTCAATATAGTATTATCAGTGTTTATTCTATCAATATCAACATTTACTCATACTAGTAATCTGAACATTACAATAAACACATGGATACTTATTGAAGGAGATCATTGACATGTATTCGTTATGAATTGAAAATTTTGAAAAAAATTCCAAATAATACAACACATTCAAATAAATTTAATGTATTAAGAAAAAATCAATTCTATTAGAAACCCCATGACATTTTTTGACACATTATTTGGTATTTTAGTTAATCTATGAAACATTTTATTTGTATTTTGATAACTTATCATGTTTTAGGTGAATTAATGTACAGGATATAGTAATAATTGATATTTAACTAATATTGTTGGATAAAAGGTTGAGCTACAAAATTCATAATATGTATATATATAGCTATTTTAATCATTTTAGAAAATATTCAAAATTTATTTACTTGATGATTGTTAAAACTATTAAAAATGAATTGTATGTCATTTTATGTTAATGATAAACGTTCTCAAACATGATAAACCTTTAAAATTAAAGAACTTATATCAAAAATCATCATCAAATTCAATCAGTAACCAATAAGTATAATAGATAATCGTATCTTAGTTAGTTATATGTAAAACATTGGATTCTATGAGATATAACTAGTGTGGAATCTGTATATTGAAGGGGTTTACATAGTTCAAAAAAACTAATTAAGGATCCAATGGATTGGAAATGTATTTATTATTTGTTGAGGATTCATTTCAAACCCCATCAAAAAAATAAAACAAATTGTGGAGAAAGGATTATCTTATACAATGATGCTAACCAGTATTGGGAAAATGATTAGGGAACCACTTGGATGTTTTAAAAATATTTGATCATAATTTAATACTTTTATCATCATTAAGCATTTCCTAGAACAACATGTTATATAATCCTCTACTCATGAAATTAAACTATATGTATTGGCCCAAGTCATAAAAATATAGACTACATGACACATGGTATTTCACACATAACCATTAACTACATAGATTAAAAATAAAAAATATTCTATAATTTAAGTGAACATGATTGATCGATGTATCTTAGATATTATATTATAATTAGATAGAGAAGCTAAAATCATGCAAATAAAATATGTCAAAAGATCAAATAATTATTATAAAATGTAGGAAAATCATAGAAAACCCCCCTTTACCCTGATATTGAGTGGTAAATGTTCATGGATTATATTGATCCATTATATAATACTAATATAAATCATTGAAACTCCATGGTACATGAGATAGACTAAATAATTTTTTATGAAATTTTCCCCAACAGTAAATTTGAGCTCTTAATCCATTTTGATTTTTTCTATTAAATCACAATCATTAATAATATCTATTTATATTCCTTAATTTTATTCATACACCATTCGCCACTTCTAAATTATAAATTTAATTTTGACACCCACACAAAATTGATAATTAAATTTAAAATCATATAAATAGTTTTATTAACTAAAATACTTATTTCAATGTAATTATATAATTCTAAATCAACACCTTATTCATACCCATCACAAAAATCTTCAACACATACTAATTATTTTATCAAATTATCAATACTATTTTTAAAATATTATATTAGAGTTTAATTGTATGAAATTTACTATACCAATTTATTATATTCATGTTGAAATATCTAGGATTATTAATGAAATCCATGATATCAAGAGGTTTTATATTGGATGATCATAGCCATATTTTGGTCACTTAATCCATAATGTAACATGGCTTTAAAATTCCACTTTCAATAATGACATATCCTATCCATACAATCAATAACATGTTCTTCTATATTTTTTTTATTTAAATGAATATAAATTTATGGGGTTTTTTTTATTATATGTTATAATTTATCGAATAATGATCACTCTTGTAATTTCATATCCATTAATGATTTTCATTATCATAATACAATCCCTATGCATCTAGTATTATTATTATTTTGTAAATTTCTCCCCATAGATAATTCTTTATTCTTTATCATATATTGGTAAATTGATATTCCCATTATTCATCTGGAATATTATTTAATAATTTAAAAAAATTACTAGAAATTGATATTTTGTTTTTGGAATATTATTATTATTAATTAAATGATATTTAATTTAGTTTTTTAATAATTTCAAAAATTATTTAAAACATAATATTTATGAAATCACATATAAGTGACAATGAGAATGGATGATAATAATATAGCTTAATTTTAACATATTATTGATTTATTTATAGAAAAATCTATCTTGGGTAAAACATGTTAGGATTTATATAGTTCATTTTCCATAAAAACACTATGTGATAATCCTTTATCCAAAAATAACAATGGTTTCAATGTCAAGAAACTAATTTTGTGGGGTTATTCATGTGTAATGATATGAAAATGGCTAATTTTAAATGAGTAAAAGTCATTACAAACCTAATTAAAATAATCTCTTGAAGAAGGGACTACATCATTTTTTTATTCCGTGTCATTATTATTGATTTCCTCAGAAAAAATAGAAATATTTATATATTATTAATAAACAAATCATGATCCTAATTAATATATATGGATGATTCACAATAGAAAAACCCTCCATAATTGTGCCCTCAAATAAAATATAGACTATCCAACTTGTAGAACTATTTTTGGAATATCATTTAATATCATTATTATCCAAAATATTTTTTAGGAAAGAAAATATTATTTAAAATTTACAAAACCCCTAAAAATATATTTCACATGACAAAATGAATGAATATTTTATTTGTCTTGTTTTCGTTATATGTCTTGGTATCCATATATTATATATAAAATATGTATTATTACAAAAATTTTCATTATATTGGTAATGTTATATATATATTGAAATAAATATTTACATAGATTAATATTTTGATTTTATATTTAATTATATTTGTAATTTAGTGTACATGGTATATATTTAATTCGACTATGTTTTAAAAACAATTTAATAATTTCTATTAAAAAATTTAGAATTAATAAAAACCCCTATTTCATAAATAAATTTCTTTAAAAATAACATGTTGATATAAATCATATAATACAAACACTCCACGACATATATCATCCCAATAATTCTCTTTAATGATGGAGACCTCAATATTTTATATTTTTAGAAAAATAGGAAAAGTGATGTAATGAAAATGAGATCCGTTCATAGTAAAATTCCAATCACTACATGATTGATATTATCATTACTAAATTTAATACATACCCCTTACATTAAATAATTCCAAATCAATCGAATACAATAATACATCATTATAGAGTTGTTTGGTGTAATTTTTATATATTTATGGTTTAGGAAACAATTCCAAATATATGATAAATTCAATTCCTTAATTTCATGTTTGGTATTATTTACATTTTATTAATCCATTTTATTAAGATATCAGTACTATTATATTTTTTGAGTAATAGATGAAAATGATATGAAAAACATCAATTACAATGTTTTTCGACTCATTAATATTTTAGTTATTTTTCATAATATATAAATGTATATTCTTTGGTTAATGATATCATTGAATTTTTACAGAACTTATAAAAACTATGTCTTCAGTTTTTTATATTAAGGAACCCTAATGATATAATATTCCCTTAGATATTTTAGAATAATACATACAATAAACAACCTATCTAAATAATAAATTGATTAATTTAAGAACTATAATCACATTGGTATACTATTGAAATTTTTATTTATGTTATATCATCAGAAAACCCGTCATTTATTTTATTGTGCTAATAATTTTTTTCATTTATTATTTGTTAAATTCTTATTTTGGTCACATTCGACAAATTTATATAATTATAATCATTTATCTGCATTAAAAATATATTTTATTAAATACGTAATATTTTTGTTCTATATTTATAAAAAATTACTAATTCAAACGGATAAAAAATAATATTTATCCATAGGAATTTACTAAATGAAGGAACAAAAATTTTCCATGATATAAAATTTAAACTACTGTGCAAAAACATCTTGGTAATACCTATGGATTAACATGCGTAATAAAATGTAATAGTAATGAAATATAGTATAACCAGACACTGCTTTCCATATCTACTAATGGTATTTCCACAATAAATATTACAATTATTTTTAATATTTTAAATTCATATAGTTTTTTATTATTCTTATATCTTATAAAATAAAAAACTATCCATTATTTATAGTTATAATAGAAGACTAAAACCACACACACATACCATTATACACATTTCAAATAACATTAAGAATAATTAATATTTATTTAAAGAATTATACATAAATTCTATAAAAATTAAAAACCTCCTCAAATTACTAAAATCTAATAAATATTGAACATATTTTTTAACTTTTTAGTTACATGTAAATCATTATTTATAGAATCATGGAATATATTATATGAATTTTTTTTATAATAATTAGTTTAAATATTATAATTTTATATAGATTAAAAATATTAATCTATTATTTATTTTAAGTTTGATATAATGTGATGACATTATTCATAATCAGGGAGATAAGATAATAATCGATATTAGAGGGTCATAAATAGGGTCATTCCATTTTTAAATTTTCATGAAGGATGAGTATTTAACCCAAGATTGTTTGTTTCAGGTCCATTCACAATAGACAATACTATTTTAGTACCACATGATCATACACCACAACTACATTACTTACTCAGGTCATACAATGTTTTTTTTTTCATTTTTTGGTATCTACATTTTATCATTATTAGAGTTTTATATTATTTTTATTCTTCTTAAAATATTTATTAATGGTTTATATTCATCTAAAACTAATCAACAAAATTTGATTCAGTCTAATATTGTTTTTAGTTTATTCAAAAATCTACTATTATTTTTATAATTGAAATAAAAATATAAGAAATCTATTTAAAGATTAAATTTTCTTCCAAAAGATAAAACATTTACATTTCAAAGACCATAATTTTTTTAAAATTATGTAAATTAACCGTAAAGTGGTATTTTAATTATTTTAAAATGATCATCCATAATTTCATATAATTTTTATTAGAATATACTAATTATTATGAACAGATATTTTTCGTCACTAAAAAACATATAATTATAAAAAAATAATTAAATTGTGTCGAATGATGGAAAAATTAATGTGAATCTACCATTACGAGTAATTAAAAATCATTAATATTTGTTTTGTCCGGGGAGTCTATTTATTTAATTTGTATGCAAATGGATCATTATCCAATTTTAAAAAAAATGATATAATATTTATCAAAAAAATATTGGATTGATATAAACCATTATTTTCTATAAAAGACGTATAATATATTTAATACTTATATAGATAGTACATTCACATTTTTAATGACAAAATTCAAAATTTTCACATCTTTTTTAATATAATCTGGCCAACATGAGGTAGTATAACAAACTTTACTTTATATACATGGTTAATACTTCAAAATTAAAGCATACTTATTAAAACATATAACAAATCCATGAAAGGACCGTATAGGTATAGTGTCTTTAGAAACTGGGAAACATAAACAACTGGTTTATAAAGCATCTACATTGTCTCCCATTTATTTCATCATATCTATAGTCCATTTTTGGAATATCTTACTCAATACCCATATTCCTGACCTGGGTAAGGAAAAAATACAAAAGGGTGAGCTCAATTGCTCAGTAAAGGTAAACAAAAGAAATATCAATTACATCAAATTCATAAGAACATAACATTTTGAAAACATTATCCTGCAAAAGAGATCATAATTTCATAACCTGGGATAAATCATGGTAGTGAAATGTAATCCCAATAATCATAACATAAAACATTATACTTTGTGGAATACACAAATAATCATAGAGAATCATTTCTTATTAGTCAAGACTCATTTCCAAGACTATCTTAGTTGAAAAAGTCCATTTCTGAACCTAGTTCACTCCACGTTTCAGTCATGTTTCACTGAACCAGTTTAACCTGCTGTTCCAACCATATCTATCTCATGAGATTTAAAATCTTTACCCAATGCATTGGAGGGAGATATAGGTCCCACCCATCTCATAATGATACCATTCTTATGTGTGCCAGAAAATCATAAACCATACATCATAGCATAAACCATGTAATAAAAATGGGAATCTTAAACATCGTGACATCATAAACAATTCATATAAGATAAAGGAATTCATAAAAATAATTCCATCACAACATAATAAAATCAATTTAATAATAGGTATAGAAACAGAACCCTTTATTCTCTTAGATGGAAAATAATTTTGATAAAACACTTGAACTCCATTCTTGAGGAAAATATCCTTTCTACTTCAAAAAGACTTTTCCTTTCCTAACATGTCGTAAAATTCTAAACTAAAAGAAGTTGATTAAAAATTAACTTGAAAACATGTAAGGTAATCTTCATGGAAATAATGTTTTAAAAATCCATTCATGCTGTATAAGTTAAATAAACATTCTTCTCGTACTTTTGTTAGAAATGTCAAAAAGTACCTCATACGAAAAATGACAAAAGATTCCTTTCATATCTTTTACTAAAAACTCACTAAAGGGTAAAATTGGATATAAACTATTGTAGAAGGATATAAATATTACATATTGAGGAAACATGGATGTTGATGATAAAATACACCCCAATAAATACCAAAGTATAAACAATATCGGATAAAAATGAGATTGTGATATTTTCCCTTACCTTATGTCCGATTTGCATCGTAAGTGTCCGAACCTCCTGTATAATGATTAAAATAATGTTATTGACTTATTACAGAATCATACTTATTGTTATGATATCATATATGGTCATATTATTTGCTTCTTATTCGTAATATTTCATTATTACTTGTTATTCGGGTGTTTATTACTTTTTGTTCTTATGTGTGTTTTGTCGAATAAATTCTTATTATTCTCTTTAGGTTATAGATACCTCATTTCCAGAATGGTATTAGTGTACTATATGTAATATTTATTCATTCAATTCATTTATATAATCATTATGAAATGAATATCATGTAGAACGATTCAAATCACATCGTGGAGACGGTATTATGTACGTACACACGAGCGATGATATCATTACCATGAATGTGGAATTGTATTGGAGTGTATGTATACTATTTCATAATCAATATCACTTTAAAATAATAATATATAGTAATTATTTTCACCATTATACCCATCCAAGTAAGTTGGTGGGGGAAAATAGGTTACACCATGGCGTGGAGACGGTATTCCGTGCGTACGCACGCGCGGTGATTTCATTTTCCTTAGGATGGATAGATGGTGAAATAGGGTTGTTTCATACTTATAAAAACATATCCGTATATTAGTGATACTGATGTTATTACCTCATAATGAAACAACTAATTAAGAAGAAGTGGAAGAAGAAATAAAGATGAATGAATCGTTAACGGGCATTACCTCTTCTTTGAAGCGCCTCTTTAAGATCTCCTCTTAGGGAACTACAATTGGTCTTTGAAGAATACCAGGACCTCTAGGATGTTTCTAGGGAAGTGGGGAAGTGAAATGGGCAGGAATTGGCCGAGATTTAAGGCTCAAATTTGTGTGAGGAGGAGAGGGAGGAGGTGCCCTTTTATAAGGGAGAAGAGGGGCACCTTTTGAAATATAAGAAATATTAGTTTATATTAAATCACAACCACACATAAAAACTTCCAAAATGACACATATCCGAAGATTAGATGATATAGGGTTGTAATATCATTAACCAATAAAATTTAGACATGTTATGAACTTATTTTAAACATTATCAACTTGATTTATCCTTATTTATCAATTTAATTTTATTTGCGGTAATAATATTCTAATTTTTAAATTAATAAAAATAATTACATATGTGTTGTGAATTTTCAACTATTTGACACTTTATGACATTTTCTACCATATAAATTTTAATTTATAATTTTTAAATTTTTTTGTGATTTTTAAACAATTTTATAATATGTTATTTTTATAAAACAACAATAGTGTCAATTTTGACACTACTCATTTATTTAAATTTAAATAAAATATATACATAAAATATGTTCAAAATAAAAGCATTAATAGATTAATAAAATGCCATATTTATCTAGAAAATTAGTGGAGTACATTAAATAGTTCATATAATATTTATTTTAAACCATTTATTTGATATTTTAATTAATAAAATAATTTCAACATCACTATTGTGTCATAATTAATGATAATTATTTAATCCTTAAAAATTATAAATAAATTTATATGATGTAGATAATTGTATTATCTTTCTGGAGAATATTCATGTTCAAAGTTTCATTGAGTTTATCACCATATTAAAATTATTATACTTATAAGATTTAAGAAAGTGACATGTTGTCGCATTCTTTGGTTTTAATAATAAGTAAATTATTTTCATGGACAAAAGTCTAGTAAATGAATCTAATCCGACCCTTAGGTGATATGGGTCGACTTTTAGTCATCTAATAGGATTTTGGAAGGTGTTAGGGTAATTTTATAATCTTATATTTATCCTTAATTACCTGATTTACCTTTAACTATGGTAAATAAAATTTACAGTAGTTACTATTCATAATGCCCAAAAAAAAGTAGCCTATTAACATAATTTAGACCCACTGATTCCAAATATGGAATAAATTTTTCGAAATTAAAAACATATAAGTTGTAGTAATTAATTTAAAATATATCCTGTTGTTAAGAAAACGGGTTTTAGAAGTTAAAACATTTCCAAAGATTGAAATGTTTTTACCTATGAATTCAATGTGAAATTAATGCTAAAGACATAAATTATATTAAATGGTAAAAATATATTCTATTTATACTTTAAAACCACTCAATATTATAATTTATCCATATAAATTATCTTTATGAAAAAATATGTTTTTAATTAAATTTTTTTGTATTTTTACTATTCATCAAAATATAAAAGTTATCAGGAAAATATCAAAAATTTATCCAAAGTAAAATTTTATACCCTGATTCAAAAAAAGAATTTAAATTTGTCAAATTAAACTTATAAACATTTCAAATACTATATTTAATGTGGGTGCTCCATCAAAAGGCGGAAAAACTGCATTTTTTGAAAAATACATCTTTTATCCAAAAAACTGATTTTTCTTTCATACCTCATTATAGAATATTTATAAGTTGAATTAAAATGTTATAAAATTCAAAATGCAGTTAATACTATTAATAACGGCTAGTTTTAATAATATTTTAATAGCATATCTTTGTTTAGTGAAACTTGGTATTGCTTATGACGCAAGCTATCGAGGAAGGCTGCAGTTGCCTGTAAAGCAAGCCAAGCTAGTGTTGTGTGTAGTGAAAGATACCTTTGATGATTTATATAACATAAAAACAAAATATTTCTCCTAAAAGTCTCGGGTGTTACAGGTAGTTTTTCATGCATCTGCCAGAGTTTATGGTTGAAATTGGTAATGAAAATATCCATAGAGATTCATAAATAAAAATTGAGATGGTTTATGGATACAGTTTCATTCTTAAGGAAGCATATTAATGACCATGGATGGGTTGGTGAAAAATTATTCCATAAATAAATATTATATATTTTCATATGAATATCCATTACAGAAAATAACATTAATCATCCAAAAAATATATGAAGGATTAGAGTACATAGTGACTAGATATAGAAATAATTTATTTATTTAATGATATTAATCATCTAATAAATGTTATTATCATAATAAAACACTATTTGATAAACCATATGTACTTAAAAAATTATTAATAACCTTTGGAAATTAAAAATAATAATGGTAGAGATCAAATTACTAGTATGTGTAAAAATGAGATATATTAATATATGGTCATTTAAAAGTATAAGATAAGAATAATGGTATGAGGTCATGATATTTATTTATAGTGTTTATATGTAATCAATCAAAGATAAATACCAGGGTTTACATAACAGAATTTTATCAATTTAAAACATAATTAATCATAGGAGAGAAAATTCATCATAAATCAGTCCTAAACTATGAATTCAAATCAAAACAATAAAAACATGTAAAATGATTTTGAATCCATTATATGAATATAAACTGTATCCTATATTAATGTTAACTACTAAAACTATTATATCAAAATGATTAGGTATCAAGACCAATTTAAAATATCTTAATTGGTCATTGAACTTCACATACTTCTCATATCATAGTTAATATTGCAGAACTAACTACTTCAAATATTTTATCGAACATATAAAATTGTATCCCATCATTATCTCATGAGATATAAAACATTTCAAAATGTATCGAAGTTCAATATCAGATCCACCAATCATATAATAAATTACATAAACATTTTTCCAACAATAAAATAAACAAGACATCATTCCAATATATCTTAACCTATAGAATAAAAAATTATTTCATAAAGAACTCATCATATCATAATTAACTCATGACAAAGAAATTTGTTTCATAAATCATTTTAATCAAAATTCAACCCAAAAAATACAATGGAATGAAATTATCATATCCCTACTTAACCAAAAAAATCTTTAATAGATTTTGAAACATAATTACAAATACAATTAAAATAACATTAAAACCATTCAGTGAGAAGATGATAAAAATAACATTTTCTTTTGATAACATTAAATCTTGAAATTTTTGGAAAATTGAAAAAATAATTTTATTTTAAAATAAATATGGGAACATGTAATGGAATAATTAAATAATATAATTTTATTTATAGTGAGAAAAATATGTTCCAATAATATACATTAAAAGAAAAAACACTATTCAAAATTTTTATCAATATCAATAAAAAAATGATCCTAAAATTATTTCTATATCTAATGATTCATTTTTTAACATTGGTAAATAATACCAAAAAATTGAAAATTAACTTTTTAAAACATTTCATGTATAGTGAATAACATATATAAAATTTTTTTAAATAAAATGTACAAGGTGAAAAATGATCAACTATAAATTGTTAAATAAGGTTGGATATTCATTAAAAATATTTAACCAATAATTTTAAGTAAAATAATTTGAAAATGGTACCAATACATGATAATTCTAGGAATAATCATAAGATGATGAAATAAACTGTTTTAAATAATATGACACTTATAACTTCAAATAATGGGAATTTATTATAGATTGTATCCAAAATAAATTAATTTGTAACATGACATATTTCATTAGTAAATTTTGAATCATAATCCCAATGAATAAATAAATTTAAATGAAATAACAAATATAATTAGTTATATATATTGATGTCATAAATTTTTTATTGTGTTTTATATATGACTCGTAAAATAAGATAGGTTCATAACAAAATATATGACCCAAAGAGAATAATTATTACGGATACTCCAACACATAAACTGTTATCTAGATTCATATATGATCAAACCTAATATATAATAAATATATATAATAATATTAAATATATTTGGAACCATAATTAGATATTTCATATCATATATGATTTAATTATAAAATATTTTCAACTTTAACAAATAATTCATTATTAATGTTACTATTCCATGTGTTAACGGCTTCACTTTTATCATGATTTTTTTAGGTTAGTATTCACAGTCCTTGTAATTTGAAAATAGTTCAAACATATCTTGAATTTTAATAATTTCTTGAGAATAATTAATAACAATTAATACACCCTAATGTCTCCTCATATAATGGGATGATGAAAAAATGCACTACATCATCTCATGAAGACGATAGTTCATGCCTACCAATGATTAATTTTTGGAACTTTAGATTAATAAAAAGGAAGAAAATTAAATAATAATTTACATATAATTATATATAATAATATCATATATATCATATATATTCGTTAAATACCTCATTATAACCATCAATAATAATTGGGGATTAAAAAATGGATTGCTTTATTGATGAGGTATTCCACAATTAAGTAGAGTTGATGTTTTATTTTACCATATAATTGAAATATGTTGGATAATGTTTATTACACAATAATTATAAAAAATATGTAAATTTTGGTAAATAACTTCTTATTTTTATATTTTCACTATATATTTGTAAAATGTAGAAAAATAAATAAAATAAAAGGTACTAAAAGAGAGTTATATATCTTCATTGAGATAACTATTTTAGATTAAACCATAAACATTGGAAGGGTAGTGATTTGGAAATATTATTTGCACTATGAAAAAGGAGAGGAATTTATTACGTTATTATGAAAATATTGGATGATAAATATGTTTTATACATTTCGAATATGGTACATGATGAGGTTTCTCTTTTATAAGTGATTGAAATGACACAGATGGAATTACATAATTGATCAAAGAATATATATCATAGAAATTTCATGTGGGATAAATTAATTTATTAATTGATAAGATGTGTTAGGGTCTAAATAATCTCAGGAAATCAAATTTAGGGAAGTTTTCATGTAATTTATTCCATATCTCGATGTTAAATAACCTTAAGACCATTTTAATCATAACCGTGATAACAAAACATTTTACCATGATAACATAATTTAATAATTAAAAAAATGTGTAATTATAACACAATTGGGAAATAATGATTCTTAGTTTGGGATCAATTTTATGAAATTATATTTCTATAACTGAAATAAATTACATTTAATATATGAAAAAAATCATGAAATACAGTTTTTATGAAAATACCCGATTTAAGAATAAAAACAATTTCAACTAAAAATCATGTAATACGTTTTTTAAATTATTCTATATTAAATAATAAAAATATGGCAGTTCTATGAGTTTAGATAAATACATAAATAAATGTAATCACCTAATAATTACATTAAATTAATATACAATAATTATATTTTATGTTTAATAAAATAGAACTCAACTTTACCAAAGTCAAGCATGTGTTCCAAAAAAATAATATTTTAAATAAACAATTGAAATACGAAATATATTTTTTTACAAAAAATGATCCTACATAATAAAATAAAATGTTTTACTGAAATATATTCTTTTTCCAGACATGTATCCATATTTTAATTATTTTATCGTGGTGATAAATCTTAACCATGATAAATATTTATAGAGACCATAATTAAAATAATAATTTTACATTATAATAATTATACTTATATTATATATGTAAAAACTTTTACTAGATTTTTTAAAAAAATAGATATTATTTTAAAAATAATAAAACGTAAAGCAATGAATTTTGTTTTCATAAAAATGAATTTATAAGTATAAAAAAGTATTTGCTCTTATTAAATTTTTAGTAATAAATCAAAGGAATATAGAAATTTTTTTACTATATTTTCTATAAATTTAATTAAATTCATAAATAAATAATTATGTATTTAATTAACTTATTCAATAACACATACGTAAATAGAAAACAATGTTTTAAAAAAATGTCTATTTAAATGAAAACATGTAGTTGTACTAAAATCAAGTGTAATTTTGATTTTTATTTATTAATTATATAATACATAATTAAACAAGTACTATTTTACATTAATTTATTATTATATTTATAATGATACATTTACATTACAATAATTATTGAAAATAAATAACCTTATTTTTAAATTTGTATTTTAATTATTCATCGAAAACTAAATCATGTTAGGAAACAAAATAAAAAATCAATCTATAATAATATTAACTTTAAAATTTATAAAATTATATTAATTTACATACATTTTAATTATACAAATTGTATAATTTCATAATAATATTGTAGAACCAAATAAAATAAAGGTCAATTTTTATGAAAATATATATTTGAAATATAAAATGAATTTATTAAAATCTATAAACATACATATTTTTAATAATAAATAAATTTGAATGATATAAAAAATTATATAAAATTTTCAAAATATGGTTATTTAGTTTTATTTCCGTCAATTTAATACATATGATATACTATATAATGGTCCATTTGATGCTTGATATTCTATGTCAAGCATGAAATCAAATACATAAAATTTATTTAAATAGAATCATGTCATTATATAAAGGGATGTTATATTATACACTCAAAAATAATTTTTAGATTCATACCTTTTTTCTTTTTAATAAAAGGATAAATATTTTTAAATATATTTTCCCTAAAACCAACATTATTTAAATGGTAATTACACAATCCTTAATAATTAGAAGTGGAACACAAAATGGTTACATTAAATAGAAAATAATGAAGTTATAAGATAAATATATAATAGATGAGATGTTAAAATATAGACTTAGAGGAGAAAAAAATAGTTCGCATAGTCTAATTGGGAATGATAGAGAGCAATGACATGAAAAAGTTAATGCTCCTGAAATCATAAATTAGTGTAGGGTTAAATACCAAAATCTCATTAGAAATTAATGTAAGAGATTAAATTATTTATTTGAGTACCATTTTCAAATATTTGAGGGATTATTTTTTATTATAAAGAGTTATCACCTGAGAAATATTTTTTCATGATTTATTTATATTTCCAAAGAAAAAATCAATTAATTATATTCAAATTGTTCAATTTACACCTTTATATCATATCTTACTCCATGAAATTAATATTAAAAATTAATTTATCATGATTTATTCAGAAAAATTAAATTTTAACTGATCATAAGATCCATAAGTCATTACATTTGTGTAAAAATATATACCCAATAAAAATGCTTTCACATGTTATCAATTATACATAAATATAATGCATTAATATCTATAACCTTATAATTACCACCAAATTTTAAAATTAATATATTCCAAAAATATTTATCAATATAAATCCCCCAAAATATGTCTACATAATTAGATAATATGAAATTTTGATATATTTGATCACATATTTATTTCTAGATCAAAATTAAAATCAATCCCCATTAAACATGAGGTTGATCATAATGAAATATACTAAGCAGTTGAATACCTTGATGATATATCCGCCTAAAAAGTACAAGAACATTTCTTGATTCTTTATAAACCATAATGAAGGAAAAAATTATTAAAAAAATGAACTCTAAACAAACTATCCAATTTAATTTATCAATATCAATGAAAACATTATACCAACAAAAATAGTGTAATAAGTTGGATTTTAATATTTTAATGGATTATATATTTAAAACTGTATGGTTTTACTATTTTCTATAAATCTATAACAGAATGGAAACTTCTATCAATATCATTAAATGAAGAGACCTAAATTTTTTTTAAGTTTAATCAAATAGATCTTATACTCACAAAATTTATGCATGAGGTCAAAAATTCAAATTTATATTAAAATAAACTATTTAACTCATTAAATAAATGTTTGGTCTAAAATTTTATCAAATATAATACAATCGTGTAGTGGATAGATTTAAATAGATTACCCCATAGTTTTATCAGTGTTTTACCTATTTTATCATGGTGATAATCATTAAAACGTTAACTATTCATAATGAGAAAAATTAAGAAGATACATTTTCATTTTAATAAAAATTCTTAATAAATATATGTAATCCATTTTACTTGATTATTATTTTTTATTTCTATATAAATTCATTTTAAAATAAGTAAAAAAAATAAATTTTATCTATTTTTAAAAAAAAAAATTTAAATGAATAAAAATCGATTTGTTATTATATGATATCGACTAAAAACCATCAAATGAATGTAAAAGAAATTTTTTAAAATATATAATTTTTAAATTTAAAAAAACATTATTAGTTATTTCATTGATTAATTAATATAATAATATATTATGTAAAAAAAATAGTTTTTATAAAAATGTGTGTTTAAACACAAAAATAAACTAACACTAGAATCAAGAATAATGATGATTATTATATAATTAAATATATTATATATAATTAAGTGAAATATATTATATATGAATATATAATTTAAAACATAATGTAACTACTAAATAACATTATTTAATGCTATGAAATTAAAATTTTAACAAAATATGTATTTTTTATTATTCATTGAAAATATATTATTTTTGAAAAATCCAAAAAAAATCATGGTTTAATAATTTTATGATGTGAATTTAAAAATAATAATTCGTTTCCTTATGAATGATATGTATAAATGGTATAAACTAATAATAATATCCTTGAAAAAAATACAATATAAATCCTTTTCAAATAAATGATATTTATGAAACATAAAATGACTTTACTAAAAATTGAGTACATGGATACTATGTATTAATAAATAACTATTAATTAATTAATTAAAAAATCTCAATATATATTTCAAAATTTTTTCAATTTTATCTATACCCTTCAATTAATTTTCCATGTTGTACTATATCACAGTTCATTTTGAACAAGATATTCTGTGTCATGCAAGTAATTAAAGACTTAAAATTTATTTAAAGAGAAAAAAATTCTAAAATATAGGGATGTAACATTATACACCCTTAAATAAATTTAACCATTACTATTTTAATATAATTAATGAAAGGATCAATATTTTCAGA
Organism: Viscum album; assembly: GCA_963277665.1. Classification (NCBI taxonomy): domain Eukaryota; kingdom Viridiplantae; phylum Streptophyta; class Magnoliopsida; order Santalales; family Viscaceae; genus Viscum; species Viscum album. Next base: position 1,503,393,605 of record OY728156.1, read on the forward strand.
TATCATTGTCGAAGACCCACATAAATCAATGTCATAATAAAAATATCATTAAAATATAGAAGTGGGAAATAGAATGTTTACCTGAAATAACACATATTCATGTTCCTAGATAAATATGGAATTGATGTGATGTTAATATATAAACATGTAATAGAAATAGTAGTTCCCAACTACAAATAGTGGTGGAAAACAACAATGTAATGAGAATGTAAATTCCTTTAAAATCCAAAATTAGTGAGTATTTAGAACACCTTTATTTAATTTTAAATATATGTAAACAAATAAATTTTTTCAATTGAATAAAATTTTCATAATTTTGAGGGATTATTTTTACTATAATGATGTATTATATGTGAAAATATAATTACATGATTTTGTCTATTTCTTAAGGAAAATTCTGTCTTTAGGATTCACTATAATAAATTTCTTCTTTTATCTCATCCCTAAATCTACAATATGAATATTTAATATGATGTTTTATTTCATGTATCCTTAAAAACAATGAACAAATTATGAGATCCATAATTCAGCTATTCTATATAAAAATATTTACATGATCCAAAATGGTTATAATATGTTTTCCAATATGAATATATGTAATTAACTAATCTATAAAACCTATAAACCTACACCATCTATTCAATATAATCTATTTTATTAATATTTAACAATAATACTCCTCCAAAATACTTCTAAAAATTTTCAATACATGAAAATTTCAACGATTTGAACACATATATTTTTAAATTTGAAATTTAATATCAATCCCCAAGAAATATGATGTAGATAACAATGTTGTATAAAAAACATAGGGAATTCCATGATTATATATCATATTAAAACAAGATATTACATTCCCTACATCTCCATAAAACCACAATTAATATCTAAATTGTTCCAAAAATTAACTCAAAGAAAAATATCAAAATAAATTTAACAATATCAATCAAAAATTACATTCAAGTAAACATTATTATCTATTTATCAAGTATTGATTAAAGTTTATATGTCTATCGACCAAGTTTTTTCAAAAAAATGTCACCATATCACTACCCAACATTTTTTATCAATACCATTTACCATATACTTGAAAATGAATAAGGAAATTTACCATAGAAAAATCATTTGATTTTTAATCATTATTATAAAAAATTGTCATTGATAAAACACATATTGAAAATAATTATTGAATACCAATAAATAATTAAACATCCCATTACTGATCTATCAGGTACATTGTTAACCATGTTTTGGATTTCATTTTCTCTTTGTATGTATAGGGCCTAGATTGAATCTGTAAGATACCTATAATGGAAATGTCAGAGATTTTTTAGAATCTCACCTTTAAACAGATTTTTTTAAATGTTGTAGTGGGATTTCTTGTCATGTACTAAGGTTAAATGATGTGTAAGAGTAGCTAGATACAAGTAATGAATGACTTCACAATGATAATGGTTACACAACTTGAGGAGTTGTTTAAAGTTTTTAATATTTTAAAAAAAATATTTTAATACGAGATGATGGACTTTCCAGTGTATGTGAGAATTTCATGGTTACAAATTTTCTAACAAGGCCTAAAACCATGTAATGGACCAAGTACAATTTCTAAAATATTCTTGTGGATCCATCTCTTCTATTTCGTCTCTTGAATACATTTCCCTCGACCTGTTTTATTTTCTAGTCAATTTTGGGTGACAAAATTCCTTCTATAAGGATCTGATCAATGTTGGATATTCGTTCTGGTTGTCGCATGTCTCTCCATTATTTTTTTCCACATATTCATTGTCATTGACCATTGTAGCACCCTTAGGTTGCGTTTTTAGATCAATTTATCTATGTTGGTTTTTATTCTTGATTTCTTCAATATCAATTGTTTGATATCATTCTGGACGCCACTAAAATGTTGGTCACTGTGAAGCATTCATTCATTCTTGAGTTATGTGGGTTTCTTCCTTTCCACCAACCCATTGTTATCTAAATTGGATCAATTAAATGATGTGGATTTGACTCTAGGACCCTCTGAGATGTTTTTGGGTTTACATTGTTGTTGGATCCTATTTTGGGACTACAATAACTATGTTTTGAGGTTGGTGGTTCTGTATCTAGCATGTGTTGATGTACCTAATTTTTCATGCTATATAAACTGATTTATACAATGAATTGGACTGAATGTTTTTTTTCAAAATATTTTTGTAAATAAAAATGGGTTTTCCATAACTGTTGATAAATGGAAAGAAAATAGGTATTTTCAAATAATTTAAATAGATTTATTAAATTGCTATAAATTGATTTTAAAAACACTGTGAAGACTCTGGAAACTAGAACATGGGTTACCATAGATACAATGTGAAAGGTTTAGCATGAGGCCATAATATATTGTGGGGTTTCACTTTCTCGGGTGTTGACCAGTTCATAGAATGTAGATTTATGGATCTTGTATATATATGATAATGGGGTATCACTTTCTGGGGTGTCTCCCTAGTCCTGGAGTATAGATTATTAGCTTAAGGTAACACAATGAAATGCTCATCAAAATTTTGGTATAATTAGTATGATACCTCACCTATGTATTCTTATGTATTGTGATGCTTGTGCTGCTACTGTTGTTTTATATTACATTGATTTGTACTATTTTATCATTTACATGTATGTTGATTCCTGTGAAAGATGATATGAAAAAATGTTCTTTAAATTTGATATACATGCTTTGGTTTTATTACAATGATAAAAGGGAAATGATTACCTTGTTTTCAATAAAATTGATTTAGTCTTTATCATACCATGATTTAAGTTTAAAAGAATATAGAAATCATTATATCGTGACTTTTCATGTAATACCTAATTGGGATCACATTTAGCATGTAATCTCAATCTCGGTGCACCTCTTTGGTGGGGCATAGACACTTGTATGTCTTCTAATGTAGGGAAAAGAAAGGAGGCACAGTGATGTGGTGAGGTTTCATGTTAGCTGAGTTGGGTATCTAGTGGTGAGTTGTATCTGTTCTTCCACTCCATCACATAGAGTAGCTATTTGGATCGGTTCCATTGTAGTTGGGATCATCTGCAGGAGTTTTGGTTTCTTTTATAGTTTTCTCATTTTTTTCTTACAGTTATGTGTATATCTATTGGCCTTCTATTTTTCAATATTTTCTATTATATATATATATTCCATTTTTTTAGTTTAGGTTGTGAAAAATCATTCCCTCTAGTTTTTCATTCGATGGTTGGGTCCTTTTCTTCATCCAATGGGGATCGTGAATGCTCTGTCGGTATGAGATAGATCAGTTCGAGTTCCATTCTTTAGGGATACCTGAGTTTTTTCATTTCTATTGGGTATTAGAGTGGGTTTTTCCTCTAGAATACTTATTATAAGACGTTTGATGGATTTGAGATTGGATTTTTGGGGTTTGAGATGTATGTTTCAATTTGTTCATGGACAGCACTTATTTTGAAGAGACTCGAGATTCCATGGGATGTTCAGATACAAGTATTTATTATTGTTTTTTGTTTTAATTTTCAGTTTTTGATTATTTTTTTATGGTTTAATATATGATTTACTCATTTTTCTTGTCATTTCATCTATTTAGGATTCAAATAGTTTGACTTTTATATATCTTACACCAGTTCCTCAAGAAGGGGCAGCTAATTCCCCATTAAAAAATCCGCTAGTGGATTAGAATAAGATCAATACTATCATATGAGTAGATCATTCTGTTGATCAATATGCATAATGTGTTCAGAATGCTGTTTTTGAGGAACAACCTCGATTTGGGGGAGAGAGTTATTGGTTGTGGAAGCTCTTACATAAGAAACCTATATCCTTTAATGGAATGAATGAATTTAAAGTGGGGGATGACTAGATGGATAGAATTTAACAAATATTCAACATCCGGGAGAGACCTGAAATTATTAGGGTAATGTTGGAAGCATTTAGTCTTAAGGTTTCAAGAAAGAGATGATGGGATTATATAGTCCCAACAGATTGACACTTGAACATGGATTGGAAGGGTTTCAAAATTGTGTTATTACACCAATAATTCCAAGTGTCACTAATGATGGTAATGTGTATGTAGTTCTTGTTATTTTAGCAAGGATTGTGTTTAGTGTCAAGGAAGACCAATTAGATTGTTGACCTTGTCCATTTTTCTCTAGATGTGGTGAAGAATGACTAGATAATGGATCAAGATCACATGTAGAGTTTGCAAATAGATATCATATCTCATGTCTTTATGTTGGATTTATCATCTTCTGTGGAGATGGTATTATTTATGACACATTTTGACGGGGCACGTGCGCACATGTCCATCACGTAAAGGATGCGCATCCTGATGCCCTGCATTCCAACTTTCCAATAGTGGGCGGCATCTGTTACTTCTTTAGGGACGTTTGCTCCATGATCGAAACTGGGATGATGTGATTTCGGTTCTTCCTTCAATGGATTCCTCCTCGGATCTCGTCAACTAGTCCGGGTCTCCCTCATAGATGTAAGACATGTTCGTGAATCTAGTTCCCGGTTCCATATCTTCATGGACATGAGTTAATTACGCGTCTTCCTTCGAGACTCTCCAAGGGGTCTGGTCGAGGAAGAAACCTTTTGTTAGGAGAATGGTCATGATGAGGTGTCGTTTCCGTGTCTTGATGTTGAGGGATTGGGATGTCTGTTTCCTGTCCCTTATTATAGGGCTTCTTGAGGGCGCGGAAGCCCAAGGCATGCCACATCAAATGCAGGGAATTGTATGTTGTAGGCATGTATCTGAGGTTTTCCTCATCTTCCCATGTTTGACACAGTGTATGCCACAATCTTAACATTTTTTGAGGACATATCAGACTAATCAGAACACTGAGAGTGGATAAGATTGAAGAACCCCCTATAGGGAACACCTATATTGGGGCCAACACATGGGTGGTTTCTCAGATACTTTGGAGTGGAATGAGGTGGCATTATCCCACCAGGATGTGGCATCCCGGGTAAGAATTAGGATGGGTGAATAAGTGAAGGGGGCTTGAACCTCGTGGATGCCTCCTACATATCCCCGTGATAGGGAATAAAAGTCCATGTAGTTCGATGATATGGTGGGACACTTGAAAAGGCAACTCGTGAGAATGAACGCATGGATGGGGCCAGGAGGAAGTATAACCAATGGGCTAGGGAGTGAGCTTCCTGAGGCGCGTGGGATCAAGATAGAGGTCAGGGTGAGATGTGGGAGTTGGGCTTGAACATCATTGAGGGTTCCTTCGTACCATGCCTTAACATGGATCAAATTCCCTGTAGTTCAGTTATATAGATTAACGTCATGTGGGAAGGGCGGCATTTGGGGATTACGCCCTGAGGCGGCCCTTAATGGATATGGGGATTATGCTCTGAGGTGGCCCATAATGGATATGGGGCTTACTCTCTAAGGCGGCCCAAGGTGGATATGGGGCTTACTCTTTGAGGCGGATCAAGGTTTTGGTGAACCGACGCAAAGGGGTCAGAATGACTGAGTGGTGGGCTTGCACCTCATGGAGGCTTCCTACTTATCCCCGTGACAGGTAATCAAAGTCCACATAGTTCGGGTGGTGCATTATAACGTCATTCATGACAGGGAAGATAGTTTAATGTCATGCTGGATGGAATATAGTTTAACGTCATGCGGGATGGTGGCATCTGGGGATTAGGCTCTGAGGTGGCCCATGGTGCTGGAAAACCGACGTGAAGGGGGTCGGAACGATGGAGATGTGGGATTGAACCTCATAGTGGCTTCCAACGTACCATGCCTTCACATGGATCAAAGTCCATGTGGTTCTCTAGATGTGGGGTCAATGTTGGTCCTCACTCTAAGCCCATGTGAGTCATTCTCGGTGTGAGAAACAAGAGGTTGCAGGGACCTGACAATCACATCGCAAAGGGTGTGTCCGTGAGAAAAAAAGAGGGGCTTACACGTTGAGTGTCCCATGGTGTCGGGACGTACTCCAGGATGGAGTCCTGAGGTGTGACAATGCACATAGGAAGTGGGATTTGTTATCAAACAAAAGATATGTCTTCTTCCCTATCACGCCCTCCACTGGCCTTGGAAGTGTGGAAGTACGGAGGTGCATGGATGATACCTTCCGCAAGAGGGGCTAGGGGCTTACACCATGGTTAATGCCCTTCACCCATGGACAAACTCCACTCCGAGAGTGTGTATATAATTTCATGTTTGGAAGATTCCATATCTATGGAGATGAGTGGGAATAAATATTGTCCAAGCCGGGGGGGATCCTGCGTGCAAGGCACTGGCCTAGATCACAGTTTAACATCATGTGTTGAGGATGAGGTGCTTGGAAGTTTAACTTTTTCAGCTCGAACAGGGTGGGTTTTCTCCACACCCCTAGGAATTACATAACCGGCACCCTCTACCCCTTGTGGGATGGATGGTATCGTCAAGTTCGTTGTGAAGGGGGTCGCAGAACGAATGATTGAGGGGTCCACGTTAGCGTGGCTATACGAAGATGAAATAACCGTTATTGTTCCTATGCGAAGAAGCATGAGTAAAATCAATGCAATAGGAAACACCTCCCAAGGGACCTTGAGGTTACTTCGTATGAGCCTGGAAGCCCCACGGGAAAACAGTGCATGGCGTGCATGCCCGGTATGGAGGACATCCGGTGCCAACGTAGGGATGCACCCAGGGGTGTCGACGTGAGGGGTCCCAAGGTTTGCATGCAAATAATGGTTTTGCGCGCAAAATGCCGGGATGGTGCATAATTGGAGAAGAGGGATTATGCGCAACGGATGTGAATTTCACAATAATGGAAAAGGTCAAACCCTAAGGTACGGCCACACCCAATGAAGTGATTGTGCGCAGTTGAACCTTTTTGTGCACAACGGAAGGAATTTCGCTCTAGCGAGGAACCCTGAAGGGTTTGGAATTTTATTTATGCCAGTGGTATTGCGCGCAAAGGTGGATCTCGAGGCAAGGTTTCATGAAAAGGGTTAGTACCTAAAGGTCATCTTGGGCGCGGGGAATTCCTCTTTCACGCACGAGAGCTGGTTCAAATTCCGAAACCCCGAAATGGAAGGAGTCCCCTTCTATTTATAGGCCTCCGGCATCGCAGAATCCAGGTGGCACATGAAATTTGGGGCGCCAGAGATGGCGGTGCGAAAAGGTAAACGCGCTGGTGCTGATATGCACAAATTGCACGCCGACGCCATGGACATTTCGTGAATCCCGAACTCCACAGCCCACATTTTTCTCTGCACATCCCCCTTTATTTCGCGCAGCACTTCCGGGCCCTCCGGACCTGGCCTCCTTGTCCGAATATGACTTCGCATCATTATTTCAAAACATCCTTTAGGAGTTGTGGGCTTTGCGGCATCTACAAATTCCCCCCTTCAGAATAGTTTCGAAAAGTGGTCGCAATGATCGGATTATGAGGGAAACACTGAAGTTTTGCACTTCATGGGCCCTCTATGTGAAAAAACTGTCACGGAGCGCAAAATGATGTTTTGGTACTGAACTTGCTAACTGTATGGCGTCGAACCCCTGGATTCGCCTAAAAAAGGCGCCATGGCCCCCTGCTCCGTACGCAACTTTCCTACACAATAAGATACATGTTCTCATGTGCGAAATTGTCTCTATGCTTGCGCATAAAACATGCTTTGGCAGCGTGAAATTCCTTCTAAGTATCAGCTGTATTTTACGGGAAAACCCTAGATATTCTGTGTCGGTCGCTCCGATTTCACGCTCATCTTCGGAATTGTGCGCAACCAATTCAGATTTCACGCAGCCCATCCCGATTCCGTGCAACTCATCTATATTTCACGCAACTCTCTCAAAGAACTTGAGATGGCCGCAAACCAAGTTGATGAGAGGGAATTCGCCGCTCGTAGAGATGAAATGGTGGCGAACTAGGAGGTTTATGTCTCTAGAGTGGTTTTTTCCAACAACCGCACCTTGTTCAACCTGCTAACCCCCACCCAGAAGGAGTATCCTCTGTCCAAAAACCTTCATCTATGGAACTTCGACATCTTAGAGGAGGTTCTAATTCCAGGCTTCGAGGCTAACACACCACGGTCATGGGTGACCCGGGAGGATGACATTCTCCATTAAAATATCACCAACAATGGTCGTCCTACCAGAGAGACCGGACACAGGGATGTGTATTTCCTGAACCCGATGACTAGGACCATTGCTGGGGGTGATCCTATTTTGGAGAGTTCTCCAGCCCTCTAAACGAGCATGTTCCGTCAGAGCATCACAGACGACACTAAGGGATGGTTGTAGGATTGGGATCTATGGTCCAGCTAGAACTTCACCAGTGAGTAGGCCTGGGCATACTGGGATCGCCATACATGTGACCAATTTGGGGCTGAGCTGCGACACATTGGTCTGTTCGAGGCGGTGTGGATGTCGCAGGCCCATTTCTACCACCATCCTGAACTCGGGCCAGATCTGTTCACCTGGAGGTCCCCTGACACCAATACATTCCATATTCACTATCGGGAAGTCGGTATCAGTCTCTAGGACATCCACTGAATCATAGGTATCCCACTGGAGGGCTATCAATATGAATATTTCCTTCCCTGAATGAACACCTGGGAGGACAGATCAAAGACCCCCATGCAGACATGGCATGTGCTGGACCTGGCCAAAGAGAGGCAGCAGGTCAAGGACTTCCTGAAGGACATCACCTACAAGTACTGGTTCAGCCTATTCTTGGAGAAGGACCTGGCGTTCAAGATGTCAGTACGGGGAAAACAGTGCCCAAATATGGCTTAGAGAAGCAAGAATGGATCGTACTAGAGGATCCTGAAGGCCGGGCTACACCAATCATGTGGATACAACGTTATTGAGGCCCGAGACTCGAATGTATGATATGTCTGGTTCCTAGCCACCTTCCTGAGTGGGTGGCTCCTACTGGTGCGAGACGCAAGGATGGGTGTCTGCCCAGCAACCCTGGTGATGGCGGGCACCATGGACGCCAACAAATGGTTCAATCTGGGGGTCCCCGTCCTAGCTAGTTTGTACGCCATCCTAGGATGAATCTCAAGAGGGGGATGCCTCAGAGGGTGTGTGGCCCCTTCCAGGTCCTCCACGGCTGGTTGGCAGCTCATCTTGTTGGGTATACTTTACCTTACGTCATTCGTCTGCCGGGAAACGGCTTGCGACCATCTCTGCTAAAAATTGTCAGGGTCGCGCCGATGACGCTCAACGAGGAGGGAGTAAGAAAAAAATTGGTAACCTTGCCAACTCGAACTTCTTCCCATTCCCCACCCTGATAAGCCAAATGGTAGACAACAACCAAGGCTCGCTGGAGCAGCAAGAATACATACAGAGCATATGAGGTGGGTGCTTGTGGCTCGGATTGACGGGAAGATCATCTGTGAGCCTTACATTCCTTCCCGATTAGTCAGGTAGTTCGGCTGCTTCCAGCTAATACCAAATAGGGTATTCCCAGAATTCTGGGAGGTGAGGAATCTACCCGTCCTTCGCCAGATGTGGTTAATGTTCACAACTTATGGCTCTAGCGACATCATCACCCTACCTCCCACCAGGGCCGATGCTGGCCTATCAACCGAGTATGCCGAACAATGGGATATATTGTACCCTAAGAGGATTTTGTGCAAGAGAGTTCGGAAACTCAAGACTACTCACATGGAATCTTGGAGACGATAGAGCAGGCAAGGTTCCACTAGAAGGGGGGACCAGGGGAGCTCCAGGCAGCATGGCATGCGCATGCCAGGACCTCATCAGCGGGGACATTGCATGGTGTTTCTGCGACCTCGTTTCCGAGAGGGGGGTCACAGGGTGCTACTAGAGAACTACCCAGGAGGAATATAAGATACCTACTTGAGCCTTCCCATGATGCAATATTCCCAGCAAAAGGGTAAGCCAGGATGACCATTCAGCAATCAATGAGGGTTGAAGCCCTATGGCATAAGATAATGCAGAATGGGATCCAACTTCTAGAGGTCGGGCTCATTCAGGTTATCGACTGGGTAAATTTTCATTGGTGGCATGCTTATCTAATGGCCATGAACACATATGCATGCCAACGGGTTCGGCGTGTGGAGCCACCTTTCCTGGTGAAAGTGATGCTCGACCAAGAGCATGATCCGGATGTGATGTTGCCAGGAGAAGGAGACAATGATGACGAGTCGGAGGTAGAGGAGGAGACAGTAGAAGACTAAGGATCTACGGGAGGGTCCTTCCAAGGGATCCAGCAAGAGGGTTGCGAAATCGTCGACTCCGACATGGACATAACCGAGCCTCTCGATGTCTGCCTCTATCCTTATTCATCCTCCTTCATCATCCATTATCTCTTGAAATTTATTACCCATTTCTCTATCCCACTCAATAGCATATAGGTGCTGATTAGTCATCCCCAAAAGAGGGAGGGGAAGAGGCGCCAGTGGGACTTGGTGGGGCTGTGATGCCAATCATCAAACTAACAAGTGCTGAGGGGTATCATGCCATGATAGCTCTGGTAGCAGCCAGAACACCAGAGGCTGACACTATGGGTTTTTATAAGTTCCTTTATTCGCTACTAGTGCTTACTGTCAAAGAACTCTACTAATCTGGATGGTCCATATAAATTGATCATAGTGTTGGAGGCTCGTTGGGCTTCTGAGCTCGGGTCGTCCATAAGTAAATCAGTGGCGGATGTACCGCCTCCTCCAGAACATACCTCCCAAACTGGGTCGGCCCCGAAAATTGGTGAGTAGGGGGAAGCAGACATCAATGGTGCTGACATTGGAGCGGGGTCGAAAGCTGACGAAAGCACTACCGCTATTAGGAAGAGAGAGGAAGGTCACCCAGACGTCGAGGATCATATTCCTCAAGAAGGAATCCCTGAGGCAGATCCTGCTACTAAGCTTGTGGCTGTCTTCCCTAAATACCATCCCACTGATCCCAAGGAGATAGATGATTCGAACTGGGAAGCGGCTGAGGAGAGACAAATGACATGGCTCAAAAGGAGGAAAGTGCATCCAGTGTTTTCTCAGGCAACCTCAGATGGATTGGCTGAGGGGGATGGGATTGCTCTAGACCTGGCTATGTATCCTGTGTGCTGGATGGGATGACACTCAACGCCATCTTCTGACGGTCTGTGATTACAAGGCCGAGAAGATAAGTGAGAGTATCCACTGCACTGACATTTTCCAGTGTCTGGAAGTATTAGAAAGAACCCGAGCATTCCTAAGGGTGGGGAAGGAGGTTCAACACCTCGATGAGCCAGGAACAGAGAAGGACGCCTTCATCACAACATGCATTGAGCTCATGGAGCAACTGACGACCCAGTTGGCTGACGCCGAAGAACAACTGGGGGAGGCGAGACACCAGATGACTTGACTTAAAAACGAATGGGCGTAGGAAAAAGCTAGGATTGGAGAACTGCACTATGTGGATGATGATGACGAGAGATCCTTCCGGAAGTGAGAAGCAGTCCTGGAGGCCACCAGCCAAAGTTTAGCAGCATTGGAAAGATCAATCCTAAATGTTGATCCTTAAGGGCCATGTTTTGGCCATCTCATGAACTTTTTTGCTTTTACTGCAAACTATTTCGAACAAATATATGGACAAATCTATTTACCTGTTCCTTTAGTTTAATATGCACAACCATAATCTATCGCTTCGTGGGAGCGTTAACCAAGCATTAGGCATCCGAAATCGGGCCCGGATTATAGCGACCCTGCGTTTTCTTACATTACTATTACATAATTTCAAAGATAAACAATATTATAGTATTACACATAGAGGATACAAAGGTTTATTGTCTTGGGAAAACTAGGACCACACATAACAAATACCACATCGAGCAAAAACATTCATTTAATTTCTTCTTCTATAGCTTCTTATTGGAACATGTCCTCTCCTTAGTAGATGTAGCCACCTGAGGATATACATCAAAAAGGGTGAGCTAAAAGCCCAGTAAGAGGATAGATAAGAACAATATAGCATGGGGTGAGCATAATCATGACATAGGAAAATGATCATGAACATGAGAGAAGCATAAATAAAAGACTTGAAATGTTGAAATGCATAAAAATGAAACATCATGTCTTAGTGGTTTACTACCACACATAATTTTGAACCAAGATAGAATCATGTTCACACATAATTTCACATTTATTCATGAGATTCATCACTTTACCCAATTCATTGCAGCGCTATACAATTCTGGGCGCACCCGTCACTTTGAAACATTCATATTGCGCTATATAATTCCAGGCGCACCCATCACATCATAACATTATCATTTATCATGATTGCACAATAAACATATAACATAAATCAACATAATTAACCAATGAAAAGGAAAGGTTTTCATCTCATAATATCACATTCATAAGCTTGGGTTTCCCAAATGGAGGAGGGAATAACATACATGTTACAAGAACCGTTCACTTTGAGTGAGAAGTAAAAGGGGTGTTCTTAAAATAAGAGTTCTTTTGGAAAACACGTTGTTGGACATAAAAACCAGTGGAAAACATGTATATCCAAGAAATTTAAAGTAAATGATGAAAAAATTATCTTTGAGTAGTAACCATATCAAAATGGAGTGAAAGAGGGAGAACCCGAAGGAAGAAAATTGGGTTCTAGATTTCCCTTTACCTAGTACTCAAATGCCTCCTTCTCTTTAATGTCCTGTATATTGACATTATATTCATTAGATTGAAATTATAGAACCATTTATACATTAATAGAGTTCATTCTGTTTTCATTATGTCATATTATGTTCCTTTGGATGTCTTATAGAGTTTTAAAACATTGTTCGAGGATGTTTGTTTTAATGGTTTTCTTGAGTGGTTCACTTGTATTCTTAAATTGATATTTGGGTAGATCATGGGTAAACATCCAGAACTGATATTACATATTATTAATGATATTACAGGATCTTTGTTGAATTATATTAGATCCATGTGGATGAATCATTAGATAAGAATTTAATGATGGTTATTTAGGTTAATTTGAGCGGTTTTTTGATCACCAGGAACTAGTTTTAACTTTTAACATATTAAAATTGCCATATGTTATTTAAAGAACCTAAAATAGAACATAATACATATAACCTATTCTGGTTCAACCAAAAAATTGGTTTCATGGATAGATCTGAAGGTAGAAATGGAAGAAGAGAGCATGTCATTTTTGAAGGTGATAAATTAACACCTCATGAACAACGTTCTCTTTAAAACAAAGGAAGAGAGAAAGGGGGTGGGGTGATATATTATCCCCATAGAATCAAAAAATTATATTATATGTATAATAATAGAATTAAAAAACCATTTTGATGAATATATGTGGGGAGAGATCAAGAAATGAAATTGAACTTGAAAGGAAATTAAAGGACAAAGGGAGGGAAATTACCTCTTAAATCTTCTTCTTGAGATCCTCCTTAGGGAAGATAGTATTGGTATTTTGATGAGACCAGAAGCTTTTGAACGTGGAGGAGGGTCTAGGAAAGGTTTTTGGGTAGAGTTTAGAGAAGGCATGGATCTTGAGAGGTCTGAGGAAAAGAGGGAGTGAAGGGTGGCTTTTATAGTGGAGGGGAGAGGTGTTTCCTTAATATAAAATTGATTAGTTTATTAGTTTCACCAAAGACAAGGAATAGTGAGTCTTGAAAGACCAAGAATAGTATTTTTGTAATTTAATCTGGAACCAAGTGGGCATACATCAGCAGAACATCATCGATGACTCAATTAATATATTATTTAGCATTTATTGTGAATTATCAGATTCTACTATTCATCAAAAATTAAAGTATCTCAGAAAAATCCCAAAAATTTACTCCAACTATTTTTCAACGTGTAGAATACAAAAATGAATTCAATTATTCAAAAATAATTTTCTAATTATTATTAATTAAATATTTAATTAAAATCATAATAAACATAAAAAAACAGGTTTTAAGATTAAAACTGATTTTTTTGTGCTTTCAAAAATTACGAAGGGTCTTATAAAATTATCTAAAAACTACTAGACATTGATTCAATAATATATGAATACATTCTAGGGATATAAATATTCTTTTATATTAATTAATTAATTATAAATAATTATTTATGACTTATAAAATACCAAAACATTTACCAAGGTCAAAATGTCAATTTCTAAAATGTCTAAATTTTATTTTATTATTCATAGGTAATGTTACTATTATTTTGGATGATTTACTATTCATAAGGGTCATATTACTATTCATAAAGTTAGGTTAATATTTATAAGGGTAGGTTACTATTCGCCAAAAATTATTTTTGTTTCATTAGACTCCAAAAACCATCTTGAACAAAACCGTGTATGTTAGATTTCCAAATTTCCAAACATAGCGGTGACAAAATTATGTTTAAAGGTCACTTATCACTTAGTAGTTCATTTTTTTGTGTTTTTTATATAAATATAAGAAAGAAATTTTCCATTGAAAAACTTTGGGTTGTTACATTCTTCCCCCTTAAGAAATTTCGCCCCCGAAATTTCACTTTACACAAAAAGGTGGGGGTACTTCTCCTTCATTACCTCTTCTGGTTCCCATTTTGCTTCCTCAAACTTATAGTTTCTCCACAACACTTTGACAATACGGGTTTTCTTGTTGCGATGAACCTTATAACTTCGGTCCAAAATATTTACTGGCTGCTACTCAGAAGAGAGATCATCTTCTAGCTGCAGCACCTCTGAGTTTATTACATGTGTGGGGTCTGCTATGTACTTACTCAGTAGCGATACATGAAACACATCATGAACTTGAGTCATATTCGGTGGAAGTGCATGCCGATAGGCCACATATCCAATACAGTCAGGGATCTCAAAGGGGCCAATATACCTTGGGCTTAGCATCACTTTCTTCTGGAATTGCATGACTCTCTTCCATGGAGATATTCAAAGGAAGACTTTATATCCAACGTCAAACTCCAATTCCCTTCGATGGTTGTTAGCATAGCTCTTTTGCCGACTTTGAGCAGCTTTGATGTGTTTCTGGATGACTTGAACCTTCTCTGTCATCTCTTGAACAAGATCAGGCCTAAGTGGCTTTCTTTCTCCATCTCCATCCCAACAGGTTGGAGTTCTACATTGCTTCCCATAAAGAGCTTTGTACGGAGTCATCTGAATACTCGAGTGGAAGCTATTGTTGTATGAGAACTCAACCAATGGGAGATGCTGATCCCAACCACATTTGAATTCAAGAGAGTAGGCTCTTAGCATATCTTCAAGAATATGAATAGTCCTTTTAGATTGGCCATCGGTTTGGGGGTGATAGGTCGTGCGGAAATTTAATTTAGTACTCAAATCATGTTGAAGGCTCCTCCAGAATTTAGATGTGAACCTTGGATCACGATCAAAGACAGTTGAG
The DNA here is from genome assembly GCA_963277665.1 of Viscum album. Classification (NCBI taxonomy): domain Eukaryota; kingdom Viridiplantae; phylum Streptophyta; class Magnoliopsida; order Santalales; family Viscaceae; genus Viscum; species Viscum album. The sequence goes on from OY728156.1 coordinate 1,503,408,911, forward strand.
AGTGGAACACCGTGCAGTCTCACCACTTCCTTCATATATATCCTTTCATGTTGTTCAAGCGAGTGGTCTTCCCAAATAACGATAAAATGGGCAGTCATGGTGAGTAAATCAACCACAACCCATATCGTATTATTTCCCATTAACATCTTCGAGAGACCTGTGAAAAAGTCCATAGTATCATTTTCCCATTTCCACATGGGTATAGGCAATGGCTGCATCATACCCTTGGAATTTTTTCACTCAACATTAACTTGCTGACATACCAAGCACCTTGATATATATTCCGTAATCTCCTTCTTCATGTTATCCAACCCGAAGTCTTCTTGGAGATCACGATACATCTTGGTACTCCCAGGATGGATAGATAAAGTTGAGCTATGTGAATTATCTAATAGCTCCTTCATTATTCCAGGAGATGAAGGTACACAAAGCCACATTCCAAACCGAATCACACCATCATCGTCGATATGGAACTCTTGCAGCTTCCCTTCATTTACGGCATTCACCCTCTTTTGTATTTGCACATCATCCCTTTGTGCTTCCTTAATCTCCTCTTGGATGGATGGTTGCGCAATCATTTGGGCAAGGTTGGATGTATCTCCTTCCCTTATAATTTCCAAATCCATCCTTTTCATATCCAAGAATATTGGGTCTTTCTCAATCCACAACATGGATAGAGTAGCAGGTTCTTTTCTGCGTAGAGCATCAGCTACCTTGTTCGCCTTTCTAGGATGATAGTGAATAGATAAATTGTAATCCTTGATTAGCTCTAACCATCTCCTTTGATGCATGTTGAGCTCCTTTTCTGTGAATATATACATTAGGCACTTTTGTTCGGTGTATATGTCACACTTTTCACCATAAAGGTAGTGCCGCCATATTTTCAAGTCAAAAATCATAGCCGCTAGCTCTATATCATGCGTCGGGTAGTTCTTCTCATGTATCTTTAACTATCGTGAGGCGTAGGCTATCACATTATGATTTTGCATGAGTACACAAGCCAAGACTTTCTTTGAAGCATCCCTGTTTATCACAAAACTTTCCCCACTTTTTGGAAGGTTGAGTGCAGGTGCAGTGATCAGCCTTCTCTTTAGCTCCTTGAATATTGCCTCACATTCTTCCGTCCAGACATATTTTACCACTTTCCTTGTTAACATAGTTAGCGGTTTGGACAATCGTGAGATGTTCCTCACAAAAAGTCGGTAGTACCCAGCTAATCCAAGAAAACTACAGATTTCTTTGACACTAGAGGTCCTCTGCCATTCCTCAATCGCCTTTGTATTTGAAGGGTCCGCAGAAATTCCCACACTTGTGATCACATGTACCAAGAACGTGACTTGATTCATCCAAAAGTCACACTTGAAGAACATGGCATACAACTTCACCTTTCTCAATGTCACCAACACAAGTCTTATCTGTTCTTCATGTTCCTCCTTTCTATTAGAGTAGATGAGAATATCATCGATAAACACTACCACAAATTTTTCGACGTAATGTCTGAAGACTCTATTCACCAAATCCATGAAGATTGCAGGGGAATTAGTAAGTCCAAAGGGCATCACCCAAAACTCATAGTGCCCATACCTTGTTCGGAAGGCAGTCTTCTGAATATCATCCTTCTTCACCTTTACTTTATGATATCCAGAACGAAGATCCACCTTTGAGAATTATTGATCTCCTCTAAACTGATCGAAAAAATCATCAATCCTTGGGAGAGGATACTTGTTCTATATGGTGATCTTTTTGAGTTCCCGATAATCGATACACAACCGCATTGTTTTATCCTTCTTCATCACCAAGAGCACTGACGCACCCCAAGGTGATGCACTGGGGTGTAGGAACCCTTTGTCCAGATGCTCTTGCAGCTACTTCTTTAACATGTCCAGTTCGATAGGAGCCATCCAATAAGGACATTTCGAGATAGGAGTAGCTCCGGGTATGAGTTCAATTGAGAAATCTACCTCATGATCTGGGGGAATTCAGGGTGACTCTTTGGGAAATACATCGTTGTATTCCCTCACGATGGGAATTTCCTCAAGGTTGTCACTTTCCTTCAACTCAACCATTTGGGAGAGGTATGCTTCATCATATGGGATCAACACCCACACCATTGAAGGATTTTCATAGTAGATTCATGATCTTCCTTGCATTTGTAGAGGAGCATGGGATGGTTCAGAATATGAAAATATATTTCCTTTTCCAGATAGTTGTTATGTGCTCTATATAATGAGAGCCGGTCCATTCCCATTTTAGCGTCAAATTCCACCAAGGGAATTATTATGAGATGTGCTGGAAGAATCTTCCCACATACATCAACAGGAGAATAGTCAAACACATGGTTTGCAATGATTTCACCACTTAGTGTTTTTACAGTTATCTCTACTTCAAGGTTTCGGGGCTTTGATTCTATAGTTCTAGAAAACTTTCATGATATAAAGAAATGCGTATAACCAGATTCAAATAAGACTTTTTCCATTCTTGAATGAATAGGAAGTGTACCTTGTACGACTTCATTATCTTGATCCTCCTTCGCAGTAGTAATGGCATAAGACTTCCCTTGTTCCTTTGTCTTTGGTGGCTGCGGACACTGATTACCCTTGAGAGCTCGAGGTTTACTGCACTGGTTTGCATAGTTCCCTAGCTCCCTACAGTTGTATCATTTAACCATGAGTGGTTCTCCCCTTTCATCAGCTACATTATCCTCCCAATTCATGTCTTTCTGACACTCTTGAGCATGATGTCCTTATTTCCCACACTTAATGCATTTCCCCGTCCTTTTGAGGCAGTTCCCATGGTGAAACTTCCCACATTTTTGGCATGTGGGGCTTTGTGTTTTCTTCCCACCTTTATCACTAGATCCACCAGCTTGGAACTCCATCTTATTTTTCTTATCACCATAGCCATGGGACCATTCTATAAACTCCATATCCACATTGAGAGCACATCGAACAAATTCTTCATAACTCCTAATTTCTCGAATTGCAAGATCCTTTCGAAGATGTGGTTTTAATCTACTAAAGAATCTATCAATTTTTCTATCATTGTTGATAAAAAACCTGAAGCGTACCTTGCGAGCCTTGTGAAATTTTCTTCATAGGTTGTGACAGATTCTCCTTCTTTTTGCTTGAGCTCTTTGAATTATCTCTCCATATTTGTGCGAAGAGTTCGTGGGAAGTACTTATTAAGAAACATTATCTTAATGTCTTCCCATTCCATCTCTTCAATTTCCTCCCTTGGCTTGGTGTTCTTAATCAAAGACCACCATTGATTGGCTTCTCCATCTATACGATAAATGGCTAGGGTCACCTTCTCCTTCTCAGAATAGTGAAGAACAGAAAAGATCTTCTCCATGGAGTTGTCCCACTTTTCCTCCACTAGTGGTTCAGAAGATCTACTAAACGTCGGTGGTCATTGCCGCATAAAACATTCAATATCTAGTTGATCCCTCATCGGTGAAGGAGGGCGTTCCCCATTATTATTGTTATTATTCATAACCTGAGATAATTGGGTTATCATCGCCATGAAGTTTTGAACTACACCTCCCAAATCATTGGGGATGTCGTTCAGGCAGTCGTTGCATTGGCCCTCGCATTAATTGTTGGCCTGATTTCTCCTGGGTCCCACTATTTTCGAAAATAGAAAATGTTAGAACAAAAAATAAGTAAAAAAGTCATGAATAACTTATTTATTTAAACAATTATACCAAAAAAATAACATATGGGATCCCTAGGTAAATATTCTTGTGTGCAGTTTTGTACTTAATCTCATTCTATAACTTTTCTCTAGGGTTCACAAATCCTAATTCCCAAATTAACTAATCCTTTCCTCCGATACCAACTATAGCGACCCGGCCTTTTCGTAAATTACAATTACATAATTTCAAAGATAAAAAACATAATATTATTACACCTAGAGGATCCAAAGGTTTAGTTTCTTGGGAAAACTAGGACCACACATAACAAATAGCACATGGAGCATAAACATTCATTAAATTTCTTCTTCTATAGCTTCTTATTGGCACTTGTCCTCTCCTTGGTACATGTAGCCTCCTGAGGATATACATCAAAAGGGGTGAGATAAAAGCCCAATAAGAGGATAGATAATAACAATATAGCATGGGGTGATAATAATCATGACATAGGAAAATGATCATGAACATTAGAGGAGCATAAATAAAAGACTTGAAATGTGGAAATCCATAAAAATGAAACATCATGTCTTAGTGGTTAACTACCACACATAATTGTGAACCAAGCTAGCATCTTTTTCACACATAATTTCACATTTACTCATGAGATTCATCACTTTACCCAATGCATTGGAGATCTATATAATACCAGGCGCACCCGTCACTTTGAAGCATTCATATTGCGCTATATAATTCCGGGCACACCCGTCACATCATAACATTATAATTTATCATGCTTCCCAAAATGAAAATATAACATAAATCAACATAATTAACCCATTAAATGGAATGGGTTTCATCCCATAATAACACATTCATATGCTTGGGGTTCCCAAAAGAAGGAGGTAATAACATACATGTTACAAGAACCGTTCACATTGAGTGAGAAGTAAAAGGGGCATTCTAAAAAGAAGAGTTCTTTTGGAAAACACATTGTTGGACATAAAAACCAGTGGCATACATGTATATCCCAGAAAATTAAAGGATATTATGAAAAAATTATCAATGAGTAGTAACCATATCAAAATGGTGTGAAAGAGGGATAACCCGAAGGAAGAAAATTGGGTTCGAGATTTACCCTTACCTTGTACTCGAATGCCTCGTTCTCTTTAATGTCCTATATAATGACATTATATTCATTAATTAGATATTCATAACCTTTTATACATTAATAGGGTTCATTATGGCTTCATTATGTCATATTATGTTCTATTGGATGACTTATATAGTTTTAAAACATTGTTCGAGGATGTTCATTTTAATGGTTTTCTTGAGTGGTTCACTTGTATTCATAAATTAATGTTTGGGTAGATCATGGGTAAACATCCAGAACTGATATTACATGTCATTAATGATATTACAGGATATATGATGAATTATATTAGATCCATGTGGATGAATCATTAGATAAGAATTTAATGATGGTTATTTAGGTTAATTTGAGCGGTTTTTTGATCACAACGAACTTGTTTTAACATTTTACTTTGTAATATGGCCATAGGTTATTTACAGAACATAAAATAGAACATAATACATATAAAGTATTCTGGTTCAACCATAAAAATGGATTCATGACCAGATCTGAAGGTAGAAATGGAAGAAGAGAGCATGTCGTTTTTGAAGGTGATAAATTAACACCTCATGAACAACGTTCTCTTTAAAAAAAGTAAGAGGTAAAGGGGGTGGGGTGATATAATATCCCCTTATAATCATAAAATTATATTATATGTATAATAATGGAGTTACAAAACAATTTGGATGAATATAGGTGGGGATAGATCAAGAAAGGAACTTGAATTTGAAAGGAAATTAAAGGAGAAGAGGGAGAGAAATTACCTCTTAAATCTTCCTCTTTAGATCCTCTTTAAGAAAGATAGTCTTGGTATTTTGATGAGACCAGCAGCGTTTGGACATGGGGGAGGGGCTAGGGAAGGTGTTTGGGAAGAGTTTAGAGAAGGCTTGGAGCTTGAGATGTGTGAGGAAAAGAGGGAGTGAAGGGTGGCTTTTATAGTGGAGGGGAGAGGGGTTTCCTTAATATAAAATTGATTAGTTTATTAATTTCACAAAAGAAAAGGAATAGTGAGTCTTGAACGAACAAGAATAGAATATATATAATTTAATCCCTTACTAAGTGGGCTTACATCATCATAACATCATCGATGACTCAATTAATACATTATTTAGAATTTATTGTTAATTATCTAATTCTACTATTCATAAAAAATTCAAGTATCTCAGAAAAATCTCAAAAAATTTACCCCAACCATTTTTCTACGTGTAGAATCCCAAAATGAAGTACATTATTCAAAAATAATTTTCTAAATATTATTCATTTAATATTTTATTATAATCATAATTTACTTTAAAAAATATTTTTTAAGATTAAAACTGATTTTATGGTGCTCTCAAAAATAACAAAGGGTCTTATACAATTATCTAAAAACTATTAGACATTGATTCAATAATTTATGAATACATTCCAGGGATATAAATATTCTTTTAATTTAATTAATTAATTATAATTAAATAATTATGACTTTTAAAATAACAAAACGTTTACCAAGGTCAAATTGTCACATTCTAAGATGTCTAAATTAAATTTTATTATTCATAGGTAATGTTACTCTTATTTTAGATGATTTACTATTCATAAGGGTCGTATTACTATTCATAAGGGTAGGTTACTATTCATAAGGTTATGTTACTATTCACAAAAAATTATTATTTTTTCATTAGACTCCAAAAACCATCTTGAACACAATCGTGTATGTTGGATTTTTAAAAATCCAAACATAAGGGTGACAAAATTATGTTTAAAGGTAACTTACCACTTAGTAGTTCATTGTTTTGTGTTTTCTTGATATAAATATAAGAAGAGAATTTTCCATTGAAAAACATTGGTTTGTTACACGGATTTACGAGGAGAGGAGGGAGGTCCAGCATAAGGGAGGGGGCCTCATACCGATCGATGTATCTTCTCCTCAATGTTCTCTAACACACGAGCAGGGTAATGTTGTGGGCATTGAAATCAATCCGAACATAAGGAGATAAAAAAGTTGAATCACGTTACCCAAATTTGGAACACCATGGGAGGGACTCAATGATGGAGGATAGTTGTTAACCATGGAGGAAACGCAACATCCATATCGCATTGGCCTGAAATGGGGACAACAATGAGGGATAACTATTGACCATGTTCGAAACATGGGGCCTAACTCAAATATCATCGATCAGCCTCCGAAAAGTTGTCCCAGGATTGCAGGAAGACCACGGTTTGATCATCCATACTATTACAACAAGCGGACCAAAGGTCTATCATCCATATCGTTAAAGTCGTCGGACCACAGGCCTAACATCCATACTGTTAGGGGGTTCCATAAAATGTGAAAGGGATGAAGATCCAAATAAAGGGGGCATGAAAAGCATGTAAAGTGAAGTTGTGGTTTGTTCAATCAGAATCCAACACTCCCAAAATTATGTCACCGTGGTGGTGGCACATTAGGCATACATATCAATCTGGTCCCGGATCATACCTACTTTTAGACAGGACCTCTATGGTGAGAGAAATGTTGCTTCCCAATCACTATGGGGCATCCCAATCTCATTCGGGGAAGATGCTACAGTGATACCACTCCCCAAGGAGGCAGGCCAAGGGGCTGACAGTGAGGCGGGATGGGATGTGGTTATCCCTCGGGCTGGACCCAAGATGAAATGTCCGGGCATTCCTACATATCTCATAAAGAGGAGAATGAAGCCACACATAGTTCTAGAGGGTGCATTTTAACGTCGTGGAGGACAGGAAACAGGAGGGATAATTCTTCTAATAGGGCACACACAGGGTGGCTATTGCAAACCTAACGTGAATGAGGACGATGTCCTGCTCACCATGCTACGCGGTCCCATGGTCAAGGTCCCAAAGGCGGGACAGACACGATGAATTAGTGGACCTCAAGCTGGACCCTTAGACAAGAGGTCTGGGCGTTCCTACATACCCAATAAGAATGGGGATCAGGCCATACATAGTTTTTGAGGGTGGATCAGTATGCGATGTTACCGGTGCCAAGGATGAAAGGGGTGTGCGAGTCCCGCCCTCACACCAAAAGAAGCGGTATTTGATGTATCTTATTTTTCCATGAAGGTGAATGATTTTTCTTTTGTGGAGTGACCGACCAATAATAGAAATTCCGGGAATCGCTACAAAAATAAAGCCTTATACAAGCATTGTCAAACGGTATGGTAATTTACCAATACCCAACATAATGTCCCCTATAGAGATGTCATCACAATGCAGTTTTATTTTTCATCGTGCGACCGTGACGATATCATCACACTTTATGGTCATGTGGTAGGACCAACCTGCACAGTTTAAGGTCAAATGTCTTGGACTCGGGGGAATGCACACGATGCAGGAAAGTATACCTGATGTGGATGAGGACATAATCACATACCATCGTCGCGCGCGATTACGGGAGAAGTCCCTCGGGCCAAGGGGACATCGTGGGTTTAAAGATCAAGGGGTATGAGACACTAGCCTCCAGCTGAGCTGGGCTCGAAACGCAATGTCCGGGAGACCCCTCATTTCCCATGGGGATGAGGGTCAGGCTTTGCATTATTCTTAGAGAATACCTACACTCATTATCTTAGCACTCAGATCGGGGGAGCCCTGAGAGACGCCGCAACATAGCATTGTCTGCGTGACATGAGGAAGTGCACTAAGGGTTAGTGCAAGGAGTGACGAGATTCCACCTTGACATGATGGGGTGGAACATAATGTGAATTAGGTAACCAAAATTCAGGGCCTGAAGGAGTTGGCATGATGACAATGGAATACTACTCACCATATTCGCAACACAGCATCCTATCGTGTTAGCCTGAAACGAGGACAAACAAATGAGAATCAACCACTGACAATGTTTGAAATGTGGGTTTTGTATCAATTTGTTTTCAGAAACCCTCGGGGGAGTTGGCACGTGATGGTAGGTGTGCCCTTAGGCATTGTATCCAGGCCGTTCTTGGGGGTCCATCCAGGTGTGAAAGACCATGGGCGGAGAATGAAATGGAGCACGAAGCCTGACAAGTGGAAAAAACTTGCCTAAGTTGAATCTGACATTCTAGGTCCTAGACCTGAGTACTCAGAACACATTAGCGGACAACTAAAAAGGGCCAAAGCGCTCAGTTTTAGAGCAGCCAAAAGACGGCAGATTCCTTGGAGAAGAGGGACTGATGCCCAAATCCATGTACGACACCTATATATCCCCCTTGTGGAGAGGGACATACCATGTAATGACCTGGAAATTTCAAGGAAATTTTTTTCTTAATTTTCAATGGAATTTTACAAGAACGCAGTTTCTGACGGCGCCTGATTCCGAGGCCCGGTGTGCTTGGAATCATTTTCCGAAGTTTAGCTCGGGTACGTTCAGTGAACGAACGAGCGGGAATTTCTATCTTTTGAACCGGTGCTCAGAATCAAATTCTGAGGGCACCGATGGAACCATAGCGCCAGTAATTCTTTAAGAACACCATTTCAGGAGTTGTGTTTACCCGAGAGAAGATGATAAAAATTGTGGAAGTTTAGTTTATAATTTATCTACAATTTTTATTTTCTTGTTAAGTAGATTAAGTGTTTTGTTAAAACACTTGACCCTCTATTAAGTGGTTTTAATCTATGTAAGGGAGTTAGGGGTGGGACCCACATGGAGTTAACCACCCATAGGACGATTTAAGGTGAGTTGGGGCCCACACGAACCCCACCCCTTCAAATTCATAACTCACCCAACTCACCCCTTTAATGTTGACAAGTTGGCTTGAATCAATTAAGAGGAATTAATTCAAACTTTTGAAATTCATTTTTCTTATCTTGTGTTAATTAAATATGACTTGGGTGTATTTTATTTTTGGTTAGAGTCTTGTCGCGTTGGGGGGATTTGGGAGGCTTGAATAACATCTTCTTCAATGACGAAGAACGTGAAGAATGAATCGGTCTCCGATGAAGAACGTCGTCACATATTTCTTCCGAAGAACGAGGATGCACCATACCTCATTATTCTTCCCACGACAAAGGAAGGGAGATGCCGTTCCACCTCGGAAAATCTCCGTCTTCATCTATGAATCCTCTTCCGCGACACCGACCCGCGACGCGATGTCTTTTTCTCCGCAAAGGTAACCTCGTTCAAGACACACTCGAGGTAGGGGGTTCAATTTTATTTAATTATTTTTCCGTTCATGATTCTAGTTTGTCGTTATTCGTGGATTAAAACCAATAGTTATCGAATAATGCGAGGGGGCCGGACTGCACAAACAAAGCCGACCCTCCTCCTTATTTCATGTTGGTTCCTTTGTGTTTTGGTACGGGAAGGCGTGGTGCCGTCGCACCATGCGGAATCTTGCAGAAAGAAATGTGCTGCGCCGTCGATCCGCGTCATGGAAAGAAGGTCAAGGACGCGACGCCGTCGTGCCGCGTCAAAGAAAACCGAAGACACCGCGGACGGAGGGGGGCTGCGACGGAAAGGTGTGGTGCCGTCGCACCGTGCCGGACGAACCAAGTCGCTGCCGGTTCCGGGCCGCGGCAGAGCAGGGTGACCGGCGGCCGGTTCAGGGCCTCCGGTTTCGGTGAAGAAAGGGACCGGCCATCACTGGTCCTGTGGAGGCAGGAACCGCCCGGCCAGGGTGGGACGGCCGGACAGGTGTGCAGCCGGGGGTTCAAACCCCTGGCCGGCTGGTTCAAAATGGACCCCTTAATTGGGGGGGGGGGGGGCGGGGGCGGTTACACAAGGGGGGGCAGGCAACCCCCCCCCCCCCCCCTTCTTCCAACGGCTCGGCCAAAGGCCGAGCTGGCCAGCGCGCTGGGTGCGCTGTGCCCAGGCCGGGCCGGCCGCCTGGCCAGTCTGCCTGGCCGAGCCGGGCCGCGCCCAGGCCAGGCCGGGCCGTTTCGGTCCGGTTCAGGCCGACCGGGGGGTCCCGGGCCGGGTCGGTCCAGGCCCGAAACCCCCGTTTTGGGACCGTCTTCGGTCTTTTGCCCATAACTTGGGCTACGGACCTCCGATCGATGCACCGTCAGTTGTGTAGCGATATTTGGAACGAAACGGTCATTTCTTTATATCACACTCAAGGTTTTGGGACACTTTGAGTTCAATCGGGTTGGTTCGTACACGAAACCAACCGGGCCCTCGGAGCGGAAACGCTTATATCTTGAGCTCTGGACGTCCGATTGACGTGCCGTCGACTTTGATGGATTCCTCTAAGTGAGATGGATTTTTTGGATTACTCCGCTCGAGGTTTGGATGCCTTCGGAGTGTAGTCGGGTTGGTTCGCTCACAAAACCAACCGGGCCCCTGGAACGAAAAAGCCAATAACTCACAGACCGGGCGTCCGATTGACGCGCCGTCAGTCTCGTTGAATTCCTCTTGATGAGATGGATCATTTGGATTACTTCTCCCAAGTTTTGGTTGCTCTTGGATAGTGGCCAGGTTGGATTGTACCCGAAATCCAACCGGGCCCTTGGAACAGAAAAGCTGTTATCTTTCATACCAGACGTCTGTTTGACGAACCGTCAGCGGCGATGGTGATCACGTTGAGAAACGGTCCCTATGAGTATACCATATGGGAGTTCGGGGTATAGTTGAGATACGGCCGGTTTGGTTCACACATGAAACCAACCAGGCCCCTAGGACGAAAAGGCTAATAACTCACAGACCGGGCGTCCGATTGACGCGCCGTCTGTTGCGTTGAGACCCCTATGATGAGGCGGTCCTTTGAGATAATTCTTCATGGGACTTTGTGATACATGGAGTATCGACCTGTAGCTCGTGGAGCATACCCTCCCGGAGACAAGCGTGTGGAGTACGGAGACCGTGTAGCCGACTGAGACCTGACGACTGCTTGACCGACTCGACTTAGAGTGGGTCGACTAGCCCAGTGGATGGAGAACTACTTTGTGAGGTGCAGACCCATGGCGGACGGAGCACTACTTTTGTGACAGTGTAGACCCATGGTACTCATCCGGAGAGTACCTTGGTAGGCTACTAGGGGTTGTGCACTACTGTGTTTGGGTGACATACCTCGGCGGGAAGCACTACTCTGTCTGGGTGGCTGACCCGCGGTACTCGACAGGAGGAGTACCTCAGTAGTCTTAGGTTGGTGACCAGTACCTCAGAGTCGTGACAGGACCACTGTACACTCCAGAGACAGATCTCTTCCGCAGTTACAGTTTCGATAATGAAAATCCCTATTTTAGCTGAGAATTTTGACCTTTTTGTTTACCTCATGATTGAGATGGGTCACATGATAACATAGGTATATGTATAGTCATATACCTGGGTAGTGGTTATCTGTTGATTTCATAATCATTGTGGTTTCCTCATGATTGAGATGAGTTACTTGATAACTTAGGTATATGTATGGGCATATACCTAAGTAGAGGGTATCTGTTGAGATATTATTTGTGATTATCCTTGTTGGTTTTAGTGAGACATTGAGGGTCTCGGGGTCCCTATTGAGTATCGTTATACTCACCCCTACACGGGCTATGCCCGCACCTCGTTGTGTTGGTTGCAGATGACAGGCAGTGCGGACGGAGGCCGAGTGTTCGAGGACTGGACGGTACCCTGAGGTGGACTACACGACGAGTCAGTATTCAGAGGTGGACTTCACGGCGAGACGACACTCGGAGGAGGTTGAAGGGCGAGAGCGTTGTGGAGACTATCTGTACCTACCCTTCAGGTAGGATCCGTGGTGGACGATCCAGGAGCTGTGCCATCTGTACCTACCCTTCAGATAGGATCCGAGGAGGACGACCCAGGAGCTGCTTTCGTCCTTCCAGCTATAGTCTTTTTCTGTTGTACTTTGTTCAGTTGTAGTTTTACTTTCTTTTGGGTTTGTATTCTATCCCATTTACCTTTCAGTACTTCTCTTTGTACTTAGTGTTTTACTTCCGCTTGTACTCTGTGGTGTTTTGATTACTTTTATAAAGGAAATGCATTCCCAGTTATCGGGATTTACACCTTTGGTGCCAGCCGCCAGCCCCTGGCCTATGGAAGGCGGGCTTGGGGTAGTCATGACACGGGCCTGAGGACGGGTCGTGACAAATTGGTATCAGAGGGGTTGGTTCTACCGTAGAACTTATAACTCTGATATTTTCTTTCTGTGAAGCAATAGTGTTAAGGGTACCGAGTGTGGTCCTCAGTTTAGGGAGTCCAGTGTTGGTGCGGGCGGCCGACATATCCATACACCAGGACCCTGACAACTGAATTCCGACTTTGTGCACGAAAACACTGATTGCGTGTGTGTTTTCAAAGGTTTTCCCTTAAAACTCCTCAAACCAGTTCAGCTCACCAGGTATAATCATTTGACCATGTTACGTTGTTTCTTTCAGGATGCCTTTTCTTGGACGACCAGCTACATCCCAGAGGGGTGTGCGTACTAATAGCCTGACGAGCGACGGGGCTTCAGTACAGGGCCCTCTTGCAGTTGAGGCACCAGCGGAGGCACCAGCGGTACTACCATACGTTGGGACACCGATGCCACCAGCCCAAGCAGTGGGCACTGCACGCCTCTTGAGTGCACTGCACGAGTTTCAGCGCCAGAGGCCACCGAGGTTCCGGGGAGAGACAGACCTGCAGGCGGCTAAGGGTTGGCTGGAGGCTGTGGTGAGAGTCTTCAGGTTAGCAGGGAAGCCTGCAGACATCATGGTGATCTTTGTTCCTAGCCTTCTTCAGGCAACAGCAGGCAGGTGGTGGAGCCACTTGTTCTAGTTTTGCGACGGGATGACCTTCGCATGGGAGGACATCGAGACCTACTTCAGGGTGGAATTTGTGCCAGTAGCTATACACCCCGAGCGTATTCAAGATCTGCTGCCCTTGCCACGTGTATTTCGGTCATTAGCCGAGTCATATGTGGGCAGTAGATAGATGATGCAGAGGTCCAGGAGGACCAGACCAGCAGTTGGACGTTTTCGGGTTTTAGGACCGGTGGTGCAGGGCACCCGAGGTGGGGTCATAGCCACGCATGCCAGAAACAGACAGTGTTACTCATGCAGCGAGAAGGGTCACCTGGCACGTGACTGTCCGACTCCTCGTACAGTTGATCTGCAGGCTTTGGAGGAGCCACCGAGGCAGAAGCAGCGATGACTGCTTGAGCAATAGCCGAGCAGTGGACAAGGTAGTAGAGCTCCGAGAGCAGGTGGACAGGAGCAGAACTAGTGGATACGTCCCTTATACTTCTAGTTCCATTTTGCTGTTGTATTCGTGTCTTTTTACTATGAGATGCAATAATAAAAAGACACTTATCTTTATTTGATTTCCTCTCATTTTGTTTGGTTGATACTGGGTGGTCCTAGTTATAATTGTTGACTTGACCCTCACATTCGAGATTTCTACTGGAGGATACCCAGTGACCTCACACTGATGCCGACAGTGTGACTCGACCCTTGGAGGCGAGACTGACAGTTGGATCTCTTGGTAGTTTTGTCGAGGCCTTACGACATCATCCATGGAATGAATGTATCATTCATTTCAGGATTGACTGTATTAGGCAATGGGCGTGGTTCATCCAGGGGATGAGACCGAGTTTATCTTTTCGTCAAAGGATAAATTTTAGCAGCTCTTTCATATCGTAGGTAAAGAAGGTGCAGATCATCCAGGAGCGGATGAACACTGCACAGTGCAGTATGAAACAAGAAACTGGAACCAGTTTTGGAGACTCGAGCATGATAAAAGTTTCCATAAGAGGAAGCTTAAAGGAGAGATGGGTCTGCGAAGCGGCAGACATGGAGGCAGAGCTAGGAGAGTAGCATGAGGTGGTGTACATCTTAACATGCTATAACCACCCGCCTTAGTTATCCCTGCGAGGCTCAGGGAGCTGGAGGTCGGAGGAAGAGTGCGGCTGCATGCGGTCAAGGAGTGTGACCCAATGGCTCTAAAAATGATTCAAGGGACAGTCTGTGTCCACTACTAGCTGATGTAGTAACATATGTTGATATGAATCATTCCTTGCTTTCAGAAATCTTGTTCCATACCTAGAGTTTCCGGTATGCCGTGGAATTGACCCTCATGTCTGGAGATACCTTGGGTGGAGACTTGATAATCACACTTACGCCGATGGTGTGGTCAGACCCTCGAGGTGAGAGTTTCGGTTGGAATCTCTTGGTGGCAGCGTTGAGGCCTTATGACGTTAGTTTAAGTATGGAATGTGCAATAACTGTTCATACTCAAATTGACAGTTTTAGGCAAACGTCAGGATGAGTTTTCCTTGGTCAGCAAAAAGGAAACCCCAGGCAGCACAGGATAAACTCTTGCACAGGAGGGTGCGACCGATCAATCTTGAGTCGTTCAACCTTACCCTCGTGGCAGCAGTCGTTTGAGTTCCAGTTCTAACAGGAATTGGACACCTCTGGAGTTCGAGGATGACGATCAGGTCCTTATATGGGTCTCACCTCGACGAGGTTTACGGAGATGTGGCCAAGGCGGCAAGTTAGCTCTGAGGATCAACGGACCTTACTAGGTCCTCAGCTGGGTAGGCGAGGTGGTTTACCGCTTGACCCATCCACCTCAGTTGCACCAGGTGCATGACGACTTCCACATATCTCAACTGAAGTGATACGTGCTCGACCCTTCACTTATCATCGACCATGAGGAGCAGGACGATGGCGATGGGGTTACATCCACGGAAGTTCCAGTAGGGATCGAGGATCGACATGATCGGATCCTAAGCGGATGGTCGATTACTCGAGTGTGCTTTCTTTGGCAGTACAGATCCTCCTGGTAAGCACAAGGGAGTGGATGGCTGATCTGCATTCTCAATACCGCTTTTGTGACCCTAGTTTGTGTTGAAGCTTATGGGGATGTAAATCCCTGAGGTGAGAGTAATGTAAAGACCCGAAAATTTCAAGGAATTTTTTTTCTTGATTTTTTTTGAATTTTAAAAGAACGCAGTTTCTGACGGCGCCAGATTCTGAGGCTCGGTGTGCCCGGAATCATTTTCCGAAGTTTAGCTCGGGTACGTTCAGTGAATGAACGAACGAGAATTTCTTTCTTTTGAACCGGTGCTAGGAATCGAATTCCGAGGGCACCGATGGAACCGTAGCGCCGGTAATTTCTTAGGAACCCCATTTCCAGAGTTGCGTTTACGCAAGAGAAGATGATAAAAATTGTGGAAGTTTAATTTATAATTTATCTACAATTTTTATTTTCTTGTTAAGTAGATTAAGTGTTGTGTTACAACACTTGACCCTCTCTTAAGTTGTTTTAATCTATGTAAGGGAGTTAGGGGTGGGACCCACTTGGAGTTAACCACCCATGGGAGGATTGAAGGTGAGGTGGGTCCCACACGAACCCCACCCCTTCAAATTCCCATCTCCCTCAACTCACCCATTTAATGTTGACAACATGGATTGAATTAATTAAGTGGAATTAATTCAAACTTTTGAAATTCATTTTTCTTATCATGTGTTAATAAAATAAGACATGGGCTTATTTTATTTTTGGTTAAAGTCTTGTCGCGTTGGGAGGATTTGGGAGGCGTGAAGAACTTCTTCTTCAATGACGAAGAACGTGAAGAAAGAATCGGTCTCCGATGAAGAATGTCGTCACGTCTTTCTTCTGAATAACGACGACGCACCATCCCTAGTTCTTCTTCCCATGAAAAAGGAAGGGAGACGCCATTCCACCTTGGAGAATCTCTGTCTTCATCTACGAATCCTCTTCCACGACACCGACCCGCGACGCGACGTCTTTTTATCTGCAATGGTAACCCCGTTCAAGCCACCCTCGAGGTAGGGGGTTTAATTTTATTTAATTATTTTTCCGTTCATGATTCTAGTTTGCCGTACATCGTGGATTAGAACAAATAGTTATCGAATAATGCAAAGGGGCCGGACCGAACAAACACGTCCGACCCTCCTCCTTATTTCATGTTGGTTCCTTTGTGGTTTTGTAGGGGAAGGCGTGGTGCCGTCGCACCACGCGGAATCATGCGGAAGGAAATGCGCGACGCCGTCGCACCGCACCATGGAAAGAAGATCAAGGACGCGACGCCGTCGCGCCGCGTCGAAGAAAACCGAATACATCGCGACCGGAGTGGGGCCGCGGCGGAAAGGCATGGTGCCGTCACACTGCGCCGGACGAACCAAGACGCGGCCGGTTCCGGGCCGCGGCGGAGCAGGGTGACCGGCGTCCAGTTCCGGGCCTCGCCCAGGCTGAGCCGGGCCGCGCCGGGCCGGGCTGACCCGGACCCGGGGCGGGTCCGTCCGGTTCGGGCCGACCGGGGGGGTCTCGGGCCGGGTCAGTACGGGCCCGAAACCCCCGTTTTCGGACCGCCTTCGGTATTTTTCCCATAACATGGGATACAGACCTCTGATCGATGCACCGTTAGTTGTGTAGCGATCCTTGGAACGAAATAGTCATTTCTTTATATCGCACTAAAGGTTTCAGAACACTTTGAGTTCGGTCGAGTTGGTTCGTAGACAAAACCAAACGGGCCCTCGGAGCGGAAACACTTATATCTTGAGCTCTGGATGTCCGATTGACGTGCCTTCGACTTTGATGGATTCCTCTATGTGAGACAGATCTTTTGGCTTACTCTGCTCGAGGTTTGGATGCCGTCGGAGTGTGGTTGGGTTGGTTCGCTCATGAAACCAACCAGGCCCCTACAACGAAAAGGCCAATAACTCACAGACCGGGTGTCCGATTGACGCGCCGTCTGTCTTGTTGAATTCCTCTTGATTACACGGAACTTTTGGCTTACTTCTCCCGAGTTTTGGTTGCTGTTGGATAGTGCACGGGTTGGATTGTACCCGAAATCCAATCGGGCCTTTGGAACAGAAAAGTTGTTATCTTTCAGACTAGACGTCCATTTGACGAACCGTCAGCGGTGATGGTGATCACATTGAGAAACGGTCCCTATTAGTATACCCTATGAGATTTCGGGGTATAGTTGAGATACGACCGGTTTGGATCGCACACGAAACCAACCGGGCCCCTGGGACGAAATGGCTAATAACTCACAGACCGGGCGTCCGATTGACGCGCCGTCTGTTGCGTTGAGACCCCTATGATGAGGCGGTCTTTTGAGATACTTCTTCATTGGACTTTGTGATACATGGTGTATCGACCTGTAGCTCGTGGAGAGGACCCTACGGGAGACGAGCTTGCGGAGTACGGAGACCGTGTAGCCGACTAAGACCTGACGACTGCTTGACCGACTCGACTTGGAGTGAGTCGACTAGCCCAGTGGATGGAGCAATACTTTATGAGGTGCAGACCCATGGCGGACGGAGCACTACCAGTGTGACAATGCAGACCCACGGTACTCGTCCGGAGAGTACCTCATCAAGCTACTAGGGTGTGTTCACTACTGTGTTTGGGTGACATACCTCGGCGGGAAGCACTATTGTGTCTGGGTGGCTAACCCGCAGTACTCGACAGGAGGAGTACCTCCTCAGTCTTAGGTTAGTGAGTAGTACCTCGGAGTCATGACAGGACCACTGTACACTCCAGAGACGGAACTCTTCAGCAGTTACGGTTTCGATAATTATTATCCTGGTTTGAGCCAAGACTTTTGACCTTTGTGTTGACCTCTTGATTGAGATGGGTCACTTGATAACTTAGGTATATGTATGGGCATATACCTAGGTAGTGGTTATCCGTTGATTTCATAATCTTTGTGTTTTCTTCATGATTGAGATGCGTTACTTGATAACTTAGGTATATGTATGGGAATATACCTAAGTAGAGGTTATCTGTTGAGATCTTCTTTGTGGTTATCCTTGTTGGTTTTAGTGAGACTATGAGGGTATCAGGGTCCCTACTGAGTATCGTTATACTCACCCCTGCACGGGCTATGCCCGTACCTCGTTGTGTTGGTTGTAGATGACGGGTAGTGCTGAAGGAGGCCGAGTGTTCGAGGACTGTACTGTACCCGGAGGTGGACTACACGATGAGTCAGTATCCGGAGGTGGACTTCACGGTGAGACGACACTCGGAGGAGGTTTACGGGCGAGAGCGTTGTGGAGACTATCTTTACCTACACTTTAGGTAGGATCCGTGGTGGACGATCCAGGAGCTACGCCATCTGTACCTACCCTTCATGTAGGATCCGAGGAAGACGTCCTAGGAGCCGCTTCCATCCTTCCAGCAGTTGTCTTTTTTTGTTGTACATTGTTCAGTTGTAGTTGTACGTTCTTTTAGGTTTGTATTCTGGACCATTTACCTTTCAGCACTTCTCTTTGTACATAGTGTTTTACTTCAGCTTGTACTCTGTGGTTTTTTGTTTACATTTATAAAGGCAATGCCTTCCCAGTTATCGGGATTTACGCCTTTGGTGCTAGTCTTCAGCCCCTGGCCTATGGAAGTCGGGCTTGGGGTAGTCACGGCACGGGCCCGAGGACGGGTCGTGACATACCAAGAGGCCGAGGTGATTGGGAGATCATGGGATCCCTTAAGAGACGAGGATGGAGCTGAAATATAGGTGTCGAGTAGTTTTATGTGTCCCATAAAGATGGGAATCAAGCTATACATAGTTCTGAAAGCACAGTTTAATGTCATGTAGGATTATTTGATTCATTTCATCCGGGAATGCATACATCTCTATGAGTAACCCAACATGAATGGGGACATGACCCCACACCACATCATACAATTCCATGGGAGAGAGCCTGGGCCAGGGGCCCAAGGGCGGCTTCAGATAGGGAGGCCTGACCCGATCTTATTTTAACGTCGTGCAGGATAAGCGTGTAGTTTAGGGTCATGCGGGACTGTAGGGGCCCTAATGTAAGGACAATGCAAATTAAGGTCTTGCTGGACCAGACGTAGTTTTAGAGTCTTGCAGGACCAGGAAAGGATCTTAGTTAATGGTCTTAGAACTCGGACCAAGGATCCAGGAAAAATATTGTTTGAGGAACCTAGTTCTGGTAGGAGGAGTTATACGCTAACCATCCATGGTCACCAGGGAGTATGCACCATTGGGATAAACCTTATGGACAATGAATGGTCCCTCCCATTTGGGCTCCATCTTGGGTGGTTTCCTTCCAGGGATCATTGTCACCCTGAGGGCCAGTACCTGGTCCCCTTGCAGGAAGGAGTGGAGGTGAAGCTTCTTATTGAAAGCTCGAGCCATCCTACTTTGATGCCTTTCCAAGTTGTGCAAAGCATGAAGCCTATTCTCATTCAGCGCTTCCAGTTCTGCTAGATGGATTTCAGAAACTCTATTATGTGCTTGGTAGTCATAGACCACTATGTGAAATGATGGAAACTGAATCTCGATGGGCAGGAAGGCCTCAGTTGCATACACTAGGGAATACAGTGTCACCAAGTTGGAATTACGAGTCGTCGTCCGATAAGCCCAGATGGCGTTGTGGAGCTTATCCGTCCAACTCCTCTTGTTCTGACCAACCATCTCTTGCAGAATGTTAGAGATGGGTATTTTAATCACCTCGATCTGTCCATTTTCCTGCAAATGATAACGGGAGGTATAGTTAGAGAGAATGTTGTACTTGGCATACAATTTCTTCAAGTCGGCTTCTCGAATGTTGGTGTCGTTATCATTGAGAGTAGCGTGAGGTACTCCAAATCAATAGATGATGTTGGAACTCATGAATTTGGCGATAGAATGGACTTTGACTTCCTTGAGTGGAATTGCCTCTTCCCACTTGGAAATGAATCTGTAGCAGTCAGAATGAACCGGCATTGGCAGGCCGTTGCCGATGGGTATGGTCCTATGACATCCAACCCCCAAACTGGAAAGGACCCAAAATACATCTTAGTGTGGATAGGCTCTGGTGGTAGATGCACAAAGTTAGCATGAACTTGGCAGGCATGGATCCTCTTGGCGAACTCGATGCAGTCATGGATGATGGAGGCCTAGATGTACCCCAGCCTTCGAATCTTGTGAGACAACTCTAACCCAGCATGATGGGCGCTACAGGAACCATCATGAACCTCTTTCATAACATGTGGAATCTTGACTCCATCAAGGAAACGGAGGATAACACAATCAAATCCGAAAATGTAATGGATCTTCCCAAGGCTGGAACCGCTCTGAATCGTAAACTGTAGCGCGCATCATCAGATTCACTCACACTCGGCCTGGTCTGATGGGAGATTACCATTTTGTAGGTATTCAACCAAGGGTGTCCTCCAATCGGGAACTATTTCAATCCCTATATCTAAAGTACCTGGGGATCCTAGCGTAGGGGCACCAGTGGTAATATGGTTTACCCACGGGCCACGATCACCCTCCGATGTAAAGGGAGAGATGATTCTTCAGTGAACCTCATGGATAACAGGTCATCATGTTCCGGCTCTGCAAGTGACACGACCATGCTTGCCAAAGAATCTGCTTGACCGTTCTATGACCGAGGAATATGAATGACCTCCATCCAAGAAGGGAACTGGGTCATTAGATAGAGGGTGCACTCCAATAATGGCATGAGTTTTTATATTCTTACAACATAGTTTCTATTGAACTGTTTGATTACCAGATCAGAGTCCCCCTTCACATGCAGATGGGGAATGTCGAACTCGAGGCCCAGCATGATGGCAGTATTGAGGGCATGATACTCTGACTTGATGTTGGAGCAGCCCTCTTACAACATGAATGATTATGGTAGAATGTCCTACTCTGGGGTGATGAAGACGATACCCAGGCCCACTCGGTTGAGCCTAGGATCGTTGAGTCTCTTACCGGTGGGGATCTGGGAGGAACCTTCAAAGTATATTTCCCAACAAGGGCCAGCATGATTGACTGAGAGGATTGCCACATCCGGAAAACCTAAGTCCAGTGGCTGATCTGTGGAGGTTGGGTGGGAAATTATAAAGTCTTCCAATAACTGTCTTTTGATAACCTGCAGAGGCACAAACCTAATGTCGAATTTTTGGAGGATTGTCTCTCACCAAACAAGTCGTCTAGTCAACATAGGCCGGTTTAGGATGTACTTCAATGGGTCTACCCAAGAGACCATATGTACCTCATGGTGCTGCAAGTAGTGCCACAATTTCAGCACAACAAATACGAGCGCCAGACAGCTCTTCTTAATGGGGGAATAACTGACTTCCATGTCGAGGAGCATGAAACTAAGGTAGTATAGGGTATTCTATGTTCCCTCGTTGTTCTTATGGGAGAGAACTGTGCCAAGGGACCATTCTAAGGTAGTCACATAAAGGACCAGCGAATTCCTGGAGATGGGTGGACTCAAGACTGGAGGTTGGAGCAAATATTGCATGATTTCCTTGAAGGCGGTCTGACACTATTCATCCTATTCATAGGTGGCACCTTTCTTCATGAGCCGGGAAAAGGGCTTTCACAAGCCAGCCAGATTCACAATGAATTGGTCTATGTAGGCTAAGTGGCCTTAGAGACCTCAAATCACCCAAATATTGCTTGGGGGAGGCATCTGGCCGATTCCCTTGATCTTTTCTGGGACGATCTCAATGCCTCGGTACCTGACAACAAATCCAAGGAACTTGCTAGAGGTGACCCCGAAAGAACACTTCAACGGGTTCGTCTTCCGGTGGCGGGAACAGAGGAAGCTGAACACTTTTTCAAGGTCCTAGAGTTGGTCCTAGCATAGGCATGATTTGACTTGCAGATCATCCACGTAGCATTCCACCAACATTCCAAAAATCATCTTGAATATGAGATGCATGTCCCTCTAATAAGTGGCACCAGCATTCATTAGGCCGAAGGGAATAACCCGATAACAGAAAGTACCATGGGGCACCTTGAAGGTAGTGGAATCCTCATCCTTCAGAGCCATCCTGATCTGTTTGTACCCAGAATACCCATCCATGAAGGAGAGGGCTTGGAACCCGGTCGTGGCATTAATCAACAACTCTATCATTGGAAAGGGAAAATCATCCTTCATACAGTGGAGATTGAGATCGCGGAAGCCGATACAAACTCTGATTTTTTCTTTTCATCTTATTGACTAGCACAATGTTGGCTAGCCACCTGGGGTACTGAACATCCTTATTAAATTTGGCATTGATAAGCTTGTCAACATTGGCCTCAACCATGGAACCGTGAGAAGGGTGCATCTTTCTGGGAGGCAGCTTGATCCTACGATGGTTTTCCGGGAGACCAAGGTGATGGAAGGCTACCTGAGGATCTAATCATGGAATCTCGTCATAAATCCAAGAGAAAACATAACAATGATGTCTGAGGAATTCCACATATCGTTGTGCTCCTCGGGGGGCATGTTGTATCTGACCAATGTGGGTCTCGGGTCCGCCTCACTACCGAGGTTCACCTGTACCAACTCATTGACCGTGGGGGATCTGCCTTCCTCAAAGGAGGGGGGAGAATCTTCAATGCCCCCTTCTCCACTTGTGAAGGGATAATCTATAGGGGAAGAAGCTTCTGGGCCACCAGACTCCAATGGGAAGCTGGTGTTGGCTTTGGAGGTAGTGGTCATAATATCAAAAGACTCATGCACCACTTAGACTATAGAAATTAATGCATTTGATCCAATCCTATCTTGTCATCGGCCCATGGGGACATGCTTGATGACATAAAAATAGTAGTGGTTCATTGTCTCGAGCTGGTTAATTCCATCCCAGCAGAAGAGACATGTATGATGTACTGCCATTTCCATTAGCCTGACATCCTGATACCGTACAAGGGTAGGAGGTTCCGGGGTCACCTAAGCTGCGTTGGTGTAGGAGAACGAGGTGATTTCCCACCGTCACATGGACCTGGGAACATGCGTTTCTCTCTTACCCAAAACAACAAAACACTGTCCCATTTGGGGGGTTGTGGCCTCTAGTCATTGGATATGGAAGAGATAGGTATCATCTAGATCTGCCCAAGGATTAGTAGTGGCTGGGGAGGGTTCAACCTCACTTTCCAGAACATGATTATCCACGATCTTGTAGTAGTCAGCGTCCAGATAATGGGCTTCACAAGAGGCAAAAGGATACGAATCTCCTTGGAGCACGCCTACATGACCATTGAGGGAGTATTTGAGTCATTGGTGATATGATGAAGGGATCGTTACATGCAGGTGGATCCATGGTTGGCCCATCAATGCATTGTATGCGGTGTCCTGGGAGACAACCATGAATTCGGTACTGGATATTAGGCCACCAAACTGGGTGTTCAAGTGGAACATGAAAACCGGGGTTTGATCGGTCCTGTCGTATCCCAGGATTCTGAGGTCGAATGGAGTTAAATCGTCCTCAAACAAACCCATATTCTACATTTTCTTGTTCGGAATTAGGTTAATCCCGGAACCCGTGTCGACAAGAAAACAGTGGACTTCCACACCATTGAACTGATCATTGATGTACAGTAGGCGAATGTGCACCTCTATGGGAGGGTCTTTTTCTTCACCGAAGAATGAAATAACTGCCTAGAATTTAGCGTTCTCAACTACCTCAACGTGGAAGGCTTATGTAGCTGCTACCTCCATCTCAAACTGGAGGGGGCTCCATAGGGCCTCGACAAGCACCACATTCATTTCAGATGATAGCGAAGAGCCTCAAGGATAGAAAGACTTGCTGGGATTCCATCAAGGTGATTTAGAACATTATAATTTCAGTCCAAATGCGAGCTTCGGCTTACAGTAGGCCACTTCACAATAGGAGGCACGAAGGGCCCTACCGGATGGACCGATGGCTGGATGGTGCTAGGAACATCCCGTTTCACACGAGTCGAGGCCTGAAGAGCAGCTTCCGTATGAGATCTGGACAACTAAGATTTTCTTGTAGCAGGGAAAGACTGCATGCAGTATGGATGAGGTAACTCTACCTGATCCAGTAACACAAACGGCAGTGGAGGTAGATCCGAGGAAACTAAATGAGGAGGTTGCACGTGTCGAGTTCTACACTAGGCCTGATGCCTGGTCTATGTGGTATGCACAGCATAGCAGAACGTGTAAGTTTACATTTATTGATGACCCATATGGTCACGGTTCCACTGACGTTGGAGTAGTCTGGGAATGTTGGGGAGGTTCGCATGGCGTTCCCCTTCGTCGAGAGTCATATAAGGGTTTACCAACTCGACGGTGTTAACTAGAGCGTACCCTTTACTATCGCTTGATGAATCATCCAATATTGGGCGGATTATATGAGGGATTCCCATATCAGGGGCATGAAGTCTCCGAGAGTGCGTGACGAAGATGGCAGTGGTGGAGTGAATTGCTTCTTCTTGCGCCTCCGCTATTTGCTCTTTTGGGAAGAGAGTAGCTGAGATGATGATGTCGAAGTAGTAACTGTAGCTTATGAGGGATCTGGCTGATTCAAGCATGCACGGAGGTAGTCCTTGAACACATAGCATCGCTGGATGGTGTGACCAAAGGTCCTGGTATAAGGATAGTAGTTGGGGTGATCAGTGAGATGTGCCTCTTCTGGCTTCCGACACTCAGGAAGCTGCACAATTCTCTACTTCAAGGCACTGCGGAAGTAACCGGGGACCTAATCCTCGTCAAAAAAATAGGTCAGATTCCTTCAATCTGGAATGGAGTCTCTAAGAGGCTTCCGGTGACGGGGGGCCAGAGTAACATGCCTAGGAGGAGGAAACTGATTATCTCTCCTAGGAGGCAGCGGCGCGTTACGCGAAGGCACTTGCTGATTCTGAGGCAGTCATTGCTGGGCTGGAAGTTGTGCTTGTGGGGGTGGACCCCTATGGGGCTGCTAAGATGGCCTCACCAGAAGCAATTCTAGCTACCTAGGGGCCCCTATCTGGGCCACTACAGTGGGCTCGTCTTTGGAAGCTCTCCTTTCTAGGATGACAGGAGGTTGTGGGTGTGCCTGACTGGCCTGTTGTAGGGCTTCTTGGAGGCGCTGAGCCTTGTCGGAGAAGTCCCAGAACCCTCCAGGCTAATTCTGAGTGATCAGAGAAGGAACCAGCTCTGCCTTGTCATTTCATACACACATTTTCAGTAATTTCTCCTTAGTTAACGACATGTCAAGGTAGTATGTGATCCCTTTCCATCGGGCGATGAAGTTTGCGACACGCTCATAGGGCCTTTGGTTGCACCTGAAGAGGTCTGCGATGTTCATCTTCCGGGTTGTGGAAATGAACTGTTAGTGGAATCACCTATGAAGGTCCTCCCTGCTAGTCACAAATCTAACAGGGAGTTGGCTATACCAGACGAACGCCGTCTCTTTGGGTGTCTGAACCAAGAAATGTATCTTGGTGTCCTCCTATTGTGCTGGAGTCCCTAACATTTACCCACACCTTCGGTTGAATTGGTACAGGTGTTGAAGTGGGTATCCTTTCCTTTTAAAAGGGGTAAAAGTGTGGTTCCCAAATCCCGGATGTGCTAGCATATCATCCACCCATGCTGGGTACGACTTTCTATCTGGTGGGATCACCACCTGCTGAGTTTCCAAAGACTCTATGCAGGTGATGAGCGCTGCCATCAGATCTTCTAGACGCGGGTACCTATCCTGACGGGGATCCTAACCACAAGAGCATTGCCAGGATATTCAATTCGGCAGACATGCTCAGGAGCTCCTGGATCAACTGGTTGAGCGACCCATGGTGTGGCTAGAGAAACATCAGTAGGGTCTCTCAGGTGATCACGTCATTCATGAGAGTTTGTAGAAACATATCGCTCCCTATTGGCATGAGCTCCATCCTCTCATCTATTAGTGAACATGGCATGATCGAGGTTGCCCCAGGGAATCTCGCCGAGGGGTAGTTGCTCATGCCCCTGTTGCCCTGGTCTAGGATCACCGTATTCAGGTCACCTCTCTACAACGCATTCATCCAGAAGCTCATTGACCATCCTCTACTGCTCAGCAAGCTATTGGCGCATTGTGGCCTTCTCGGGATATTACTCTACCTTATGCACTGAGGCAGATGGATAAGAAATATTGACATCCCCAACGTGCTCTTTACCTTTTCCGATATTCCAGCTCAGTATTAACGCCTCAGTGGGCATGGGGAGACCTTGGAGGTTCCTTTGCTGACAATTTATCATCTCTGATGGGTCCAGTAGTGGCTTTTATGCAAGGTCCAAGTCCCCATCGAGAAGTTCCATACCATTCCCCTCTTCTGACATATCGGCCATGTTGACCGCTACTAACCTCGGGGGAATATCCTCAGAGTCGCCCAGTGAGTCGGGTTGCTGGCGAATCCCCCTAAAGAGAAGGGAAGCGTACTGCCCCCATCCATGGA
The DNA here is from genome assembly GCA_963277665.1 of Viscum album. NCBI lineage: Eukaryota > Viridiplantae > Streptophyta > Magnoliopsida > Santalales > Viscaceae > Viscum > Viscum album. Next base: position 1,503,435,711 of record OY728156.1, read on the forward strand.
TGGCCGAATGGGGGGTGGCATCCTAGATAACTTTGTGGAGTACTTGAAAGCTCTGAACGCATTGCAGTTGGAGGGCCATGTGGTGGCCAAGTGATTTGGGGTGCCGAACCGTAGGGAGCATGACCAGGTCGACCTGAGGACATTGCTCGCTGATATCCTCTAGGTGTACTCGGCTCCCGAGATAGGGCAATTTCTGGTGGCAAAGCCGAGAGTGAGTCTCCCTGAGGGTCTGGATGAGACATTCAAACTCTCTCGTGGTGAGCGATTCTGGTGTATCGAAATCCTATCTCATGACAGGCCAAAACTTCTTAGGGAATTGGCCTGCAGTGAGGATGGTCCAGAAGCTCCACGACTCATATTCACGATCTAGCCCTTGGTGGCCCCGCTCATCGACTGGGAGTGACTGGGTAACCGGCAGCGGCACAGAAGTAGGCTGCTGGGCTGGTACGCTGGCCGGTGGAGAATACAGAGAGCAGGACGATTGGCCGCTGAATCATAATTATCCCTCCAAGGGTTGCAGTGTCATGGCTGCCACATCATGATAGGATGGGCCAGCGAGTGGGCCTCCTGTCATAGTTTTGGGGATTGCCGGGAGTATGATATGTCGCGTTACTTCTGCCATCGACCCCCAGAAAAGGTCTCTATCGTCTTTAGTTGAGGAGGAAGGTTCTCCTTGAGAGGACGATAGTGATTGCACGTTCAACCCCTGGTATTATGACAAGTCCTCATCCTCCTGGATATACCTTCAGAGGGAGGCATGGATTGTATGTATCTCGCATTCAGGGAGTATGAGGCTAACTCACCACTTCCTTATCCCATCCCTTGACTCAAAGGACTGAGGGGTGGGCTCTATCGCTGAGTCGTACTCCACCTCGGATTCTGAGAAATTGACTGGTCTGATTTCCGTCCGGCCTTCCCTGGCATTTCTCTTACGGTGACGACGTCCAACTCTCCTGCCCATGGGTGGCTCCTCGGGGCAAGGCCAATTTCTGTCATGGAGTCCTCTATCCGCACTTGTGCGGGGGCAGAGAGGACTGATGGCATGGGTTCGGGGAGTACTAGGGAAAATGTCGAAAGGAACATGGGGAGGACCTCCTTCCAAGGGAGTGACCAGAAATTCAACGGCTCAATACTCACGGTCTGCGGTAGGAATAGTGACCCCAGACCCCGTGTAGTGGGTGCTGTAGAGATTACTACACGGACTGTTCCTGTCATGGGAAATCCCCTTACCTGAGGGGAGGGTGGTTCTAAGAAGGCCTCCAAGCTGAGGTTAGAAGGAGGTAGGGCCCATACCTCCCATAATGGTGGCACATAGTATGCCTTCACGCTGGATGGCACTACCGCAAATTGGTCCGCGACGACCATTTCCTATGCCAGTGACTGAGAGAGTCGACCTAACCTGCCCGTGGGGAGGTCGGGGACTCGATCCGCATTGGGCATATTACTTCCCCTGCTCAACGTGTACAGGGGTTTGGTGATATGATTAAGGAGCGTCTTGGGCCACAGTGGTTGCTGACGTTGATGCCCTGGGGCGAGCATCATCATCCGCTCATGCCCGACACTGGCGTCGTGTCAGGTGGGTTGGAGCCGGTGGTGCAGGCACATGGAATGCCTACTCCTCGGCCCAAGGAGTCGGGCGGTGGTGTCAACTTTGCCTAGCAGGGGCTCTGACCGTGAACCCTTGAAGAGGGTATCCGAGTGGGCCAACCCGGATATCCCCTACCTCGTCGGTGTAGGGGGAAGAGGTGTCAAGCCGTTATGGGGATAATCTCCCAAAACGTTTGAACATCGGGGTGGGGAGCGGTGGCTTCCTACGTACCCTCAAGGGCTGCGTTGGCGATGAGGCACAACTGCCTCCAGTTACAAACATTCCATGTCCCTAGTGGGGATGACCACTTCCTCCTCACACCTACACACAAGGTCGTTGATCGCCCTTATTTTGATAACCTCTAATAGGGAGAGGGGGCATGAGTGCCCAAACGTCATGGCGGTCGGAGCTATTGTGGAAGAGTAGGAACCACATGGGGTGGTCGCATTGGTATTGACTCTACCCCTACTCCGGTGGGAAGGTCGAGATCGAGCTCCGGATGTAGAGATCTGATTCCTGAAAGTAGGGAGATGAACTCATTAATACTAATAGGAAAAGGAATCGAAAACAAATATACCATCGTCATTCCGTCTTCCATGCTCCGTAAGAGGAATCCACACTGACAATGTCCGTAAGAGGGATCCACACTGACAATGTCACAGACGTCGCCCGCCTTTGGTTTCACGTCCTAGTGCTGGGTACCTAGACCTCATGACATTATAATATTCTGACACCCCAAATGCTACCAGTATCCGTATTGAGAGGAAGACATTAACGTCTAGTTCACCATTTCAGTTTTTGACACTTTTTTCCGAGGTGTGCGCGTGAGTCCATCACGCAGAGGACGTGAGGCTTGTTTCCCCGAATTCCTACTTTCCAAAGGTGGGTGACGTCTGTTCCTTCTTCTGGGATGTCTGCTCCGTGATTGAAACCAAGATGATGGGATTTTGGTTCTTCCTTATGTGGATTCCTCCTCGGAGCTCGTCACCTAGTCCGTGTCTCTCCCATAGATTTAAGACGTGTTCATGAATCTCGTTCCCAGTTCCATATCATCATGGAAACCAGTTAATTACACTGCTTCCATCGAGATGCTCCAAGGGGTCTGTTCGGGGCAGCAACCTTCGGTTTGGAGAATGTTCATGCTGAGGTGTCGTTGGAGTGTCTTGACACTGGGGGATTGGCATGTCTATATTATGTCCTATATTATAAGGCTTCTCGAGGGCACATAATCCCAAGGATTCCCACATCGAATGTGGGGAATTGTATTTTGTAGACATGTATCTGAGGATTTCCTCAGCTTCCCATGTTTAACACGGGGTATGCCGCTAGCTTAACGTCCAACGGGGACCGATCTGATAGATAATAACACTGAGAGTGCATTAGATTGAAGAACCCCCTGGAGGGAATGCCGATATTTGGGCAAACACGTGGGCGGATTCCCGAATACTTTGGAGTGGAATGAGGTGGCATGATCCCACTGGGATGTGGCCGCACGAGTAAGAATTTGGATAGGTGAAGAAGTGAAGGGGGATTTAAGCTCGTGGAGGTCTTCTATGTATCTTCGTGATAGGGAATCAAATTCCACATAGTTCAATGATACAGTGGGACACCTAAAAAGGTGACCCATGAGAATGAATGCATGGATGTGGCCTGGAGGAAGTAGAACCATTTGACTAGGGCATGATCTTCCTGAGGTGTGTGGGATTGAGGGAGAATTCATGGTGATACGTGGGTGTTGGGCTTGATCCTCATGGAGGCTTCCTATGTATCATACCTTAACATGGATCAAAGTCTCTGTAGTTCAGGTATATAGTTTAACGTCATGCGGTATGTGGGGCATTTGGGTCTTACTCCCTGAGGCGGCCCATAATGGGCATGGGTCTTATGCTCTCAGGTGGATCACAATGGATATGGGGATTACGCTCTGAGGCTGCCCAAAGTTGATATTGGGATTACGCTCTGAGGCGGCCCAAGGTGTTGGAAAACTGACGCAAAGGGTTCGGAATAACTATGTGGTGGGCTTGACCCTCATGGAGTCTTCCTACATATCCCCGTGATAGGAAATCAAAGTCCACATAGTTCGGGTGGTGCATTTTAACGTCATGCAGGATGGGGCATATAGTTTAACATCGTGCTGGATGGCATATAGTTTAACGTCTTGCGGGACAATGGCATCTGGGGATTACGCTCGGAGGTGGCCCATGGTGTTGTTGAACCAACGTGAAGGGGGTCGGAACGACTGGGTTGTGGGCTTGAACCTCATGGTGGCTTCCTACGTACCATGCCTTAACATTGATCAAAGTCCCTGTAGTTCTCTGGAGGTCGGGTCAATGTCGGTGCTCACTCTAAGCTCACGTGAGTCATTATCGGTGTGAGAATCAATTGGTTGCAGGGAACTGACGATGCCATTGCAATGTGTGTGTCTGTGAGAAGTGAAGATGGGATTTTGCATTGAGCGGCCCATGGTGTCAGGACTTACTCCAGGATGGAGGCCCGAGGTGTGACGAAGTGAAGATGAAGAGGTATTTGGTACTAAACAAAGGAGATGCCTCGTTCACTATCACGCCCGCCACTGGCCTTGGCAGTGGGGAAGTACGGAGGATCAAGGGTGATTCCTTTTGCAAGAGGGGATAGGGGCAAACACCAAGGTGGATTCCCTTCCCCCGCGGAAAAATTCTGCTCCGAGAGGTAGGATATCATTCCATGTGAGGAATAATCCACTCCCGTCGAGATGAGTGGGCGTAAAGAATGTCGAGCTGGGGGACCCTGTGTGCAAGGCACGGGGCTGGATCACCGTTTAACGTCATGTGATTAGGAAGAGGTGCTTGGCAGTTTAATGTCCTGCATCTCGAACTAGGTGGGTTCACTCCAAACCCCTAAGACGTACAGAATTGGCCCCCTCTACCACTTGTGGGAGGGAAGGTATCAAAAAGGCCGTTGTGAAGGGGGTCATAGAACGAATCATAGAGGGGTCCACGTTAGCGTGACTATGTGAAGAAGCAATAGCTGTTAGCTTGCCGATATGAAGAAGCATGAGGCAATGCAATGCAATGAGAAACACCACCCAAGGTACCTTGAGGTTTCTTCGTATGAGCATGGAAGTCCGCACAGGAAAACAACACATGGAATCCATGCCCGGTATAGAGGACATTGGGCGCCTACACCGGGAGGCACCCTGCGGGCGTCGAGGTGAGGGGTCCCAGGGTTTGCATGCAAAGAAAGGGTTTGCGCGAAAAATGCTGGGATGGTGCATAATTGGGGGAGAGGGATTGCGTACAACGGATGTGAATTGCGCACAAGTGGAAAATGCCGACCCCTAAGGTAAGGCCACACCCAACAAAGGGATTGCACACAATTGAACCTTTTTGTGTGCAACAGAAGAAATTGTGTGCAAGGAAGGAACCCTGAAGGGATTGGAATTTTATTTAAGCCAGTGGGATTGCCTGCAAAGGCAGATCTCGAGGCGAGGTTGTGAGAAAAGGGTCAGTACCTGAAGGTCATATTGCGTGCACAGAAGTCCTATTTCTCGCACAGGATCTAGTTCAAATTCCACAACCCCGAAATGAAAGGGGTCTCCATCTATTTATATGCCTCTGGTGTCGCAGAATCAAGGCGGCACATGAAATTTGGCATGGTAGAGACGGCGGAGAGAAAAGTTAACCGCACAGGAGTGGGCGCGCAAAAATTGCATGCCGGCGCAAGGGACCTTTGGTGAATCCCGGACTCCATTCGTGCACCCCCCATTTTTCCGTGTAAATCCACCATTATTTTGCACAGCACTTTCAGGCCCTCTATACCTGGCCTTCGGGTCCGACTATAACTTCGTGTCGTCATTTCAAAACTTCCATTAGGAGTTACAGACTTTTCGGTGTCTACAGGTATATAGAACAATGATGTCAATGTTTGGTATGACCAGAAATATTGGTTTTTTCCAACTCAAATAATCCATTTAGTGGTGTCTTAAGTGGCGTGCATGGGAAAAAGGGAATGTGACATGATCATCAGAGAAGTTGTGGTGTTGGGTCTCGAAAGAATGCCTCCACCACACCGTTATCTACAAATTGCACTATGAATCTGACATGCTATCAATGTGGTGGCTGAAAAGCACCATATACTTATTTCCTATTCCCATGAAGACATGAAATAACTATTCACATCTTGGACATGATTAATGCTTCTATTAAGCTATATCTATTCCTTTTTATGGCTAGGTTTCTTCATCTACAAAGGCAACTATGATGTAGTAAGTGTCTTCAAAGACTACTGGGCTCCGCCCCTAGCCTCAGGAGTGAAACACTATCAAATTGTAGATGAGTTTCCATCAGAAATCGATGCAGGTTTGGTCACTAGGAGAGTTAATTTCCTTATTAAATATTCATAAGAAATCTATATATTCGATATTGTGTTATCCCAGTCATTTTTATCTTAAAATTTTGTTGATATTCATAAAATTCTTATGGAACATACCTCCTTTATAATGGAGTTTGTGAAAACACAAATAAATTGGATAAATTATGGGTTTCAGTTTACTGTATGTCCATAAATGATTGCTAATATGGATTTGTTATGGGATTTTCTTATTCTTCATTTGGATTAGTTTGATGTCATCATCATTTTGTATTGGATTTTCACTCATTGGGATGAGGTTTATTGAAATCGTTGGAATTTTTTTTTTCATACTAATAATGGGAGAACTCGTGTGTCTTAAGGGGAGTGGGACTGAAGGTCTAGTCACACACGACCTTCCCTCACATAGATCATGAGTATTTTTCTTTATATTTTTGTATTTTAGCCTAATGTTGTTTCTCTAATTTCTAAACTTCCAAATTCTGTTCATTATTTATTGATTTTTCCAAAATGAATTCTCCAGTCTTCCTCAAGAAAGAGAGGTAGAATTTATGACTAACCTAGTTCCAGGCACGCAACCAATATCAATACCTTCATATCATATGTAACCCGCATAGTTGAAAGGACTCAAATTTTTTTTGGATAACCTAATGGAAAAAGTGGTTGTTCACCCTATTGTTTTTCATTAGGGATCCCCTGTTCTCTTTACCAAGAATGTAAATGGTTCACTATAATTGTGTGTAGAGTATCAGAAGTTGAACCATGTAGAATTTAATTACATATATCATTCTCCATGTGTGGATGATTTTTTAACCAGTTAAAAGGGTAAAAGTGGTTCTTGAAGATGGATCATTATCAAGTTATTATCACCTCAGAGTTTAGGATTCTAATGTATCGAAGGCAGATCTCAAGAGTAGGTAATTCCATTATGAAAATATTGTGAATTCATTTGGTATAACAAATTCCCCTATAGTTTTTATTGATTTAATGAATCATATATTCCATCATTATGTTTAAACTTTTTTAGAAGTGTTCTTGTATGATAATCTAGTTTTTTCAAAATACAATCACGATCATAAGATATAACACACCGACCCAAGAATCTAGGAGCCGGTGAATTATTTTAATACATTGGCATGAATAAAGGAATCAAGTCCTGAAGTACTAATTTGTTTTTTAGTCATTGAAACAAAATACATATATAAGTTCAACAATACAACTTGAAAAGAAAAACAACACAAATTTATTCGATTAGAAACATCCAAGCCTCCAAGATTATTTTTGAAAGTCACTCATAACTAACTTCTTCATATCATGGGAAAATGAAACATGAAAATGGGGTGAGGTCAAATGCTCTGTAAGTGTAAGAAATACAATAGAGTATAACATAAACATTAGGCATTATGAATAATTGAAAACACATGACATTAGAAATAATAAAGATGAAAAATTTATGGAAGGAATATCAACTGAGTAAATAATGCCATAATAAAACATAGTCATGGGTATTCTACTAGTGGAATAACAACATTAAATATCAATATATAATCTCATAATCATGGAATTCATAATTCCAGACATCATAACCACATAGTCAAGGACTTGTGCCAATACTAAAAATAAGATTTTGTGAAGGCTATGTGCCAAGACACTAGTTTGTCTCATTGACCTACCGATGCATCGAGGAGCTATAGTGGGCTCCACCCATATAATACTTAGTCCAATTAATTCCATATATGAAAATTTTAAAACATAACATAACTGTTCGTATTAAAACTAGCATAAAAAATGTCAATACATTATCCAAAAACCATGAATGGTATAAAAATTGCACATCCACAGTCAATCAACACTAATTCTATACAATACGGAATATTTTATGGTTAAAAATTAACCTCAATTGAGAATAATGAAGGATATTGACATAGAAGAAAATAATCATAAATACTATTTGAGAGAAATATCACTCTTTTTCTTGAAAACATTTAAAAGTCACACTATTTGTCTAGAAGTCGTTTAAAAACAGATGTTGGAATCATTGTTTCCAATACCAATTTGAATATTTTTAAAGTAATTTTTATTTTAAAACATTAATGTCCATATAAATAAATCCTTAAAACCATTTTTAAAACATTTACATTAATTTTAATGATTTAGAATAATAAATCTTGAAAACATTTAAATTGATATTTTAGTTAAATTTACTAAGAAAAAGAGAAACAATTGGATACAAATAATTGAGGTAATAAAAACAGTATAATATCATGAGAATAAAAAGATTCATGATATATTATGTGAAATTACATTATATACACCATATAAAAGTGAATTGGTGTATAACAACAATGAAGTTTCAATGGAATGTAAATTGAGAGGAAATCTCTTATAAAGACAATATTTTTAGGTTAAGGATAAAACAAAGAAATAATTATGTGTGAAAAATATAAATACACTAAAAATGATGGATATTCCTTGTAATTAAATAAGAGGTAATTCACACATATTCATGTAAAAACAACACCAATGAATTTGATGTTTAAATCAAAAAATGGAAATTGAGTTAAAATTACTCTTATCAAGTTAATATCGATGACTTGAGAATTAATCAATGGAGTGATTATGTTTATCAAATGTATATAAATTGAAAGGGGAGTGGAAATTAATACACAAATAATAAATAATTATTACACACATAATCATGGAATAAAATAATCAATGAAGTATGCATAATGCCCAAGGAGTAGAAATTGAAATTTAAAATTCCCTTACCGATTTGTTAACTTATGAAACATACACCTCATGAAAGAAGTATCATAAAATGAAGATATAAATACCCATAAATTAAATTATATTACACAATTAATACAATCATGGATGTTACATATGACACACAAAAGGATATAGTGGGAAATATAGAATGAATATCACATGAATAAAAGGTGATATGAAAAACCATTACTTCATTGTGATCAATCGATTCGTATGACCAGATGTTAATAAACCCCAAACCACTCACATAATATCATGAATATAAATTGAATCATGATAATATATATCAAATGGCAGTACACAATACATTACATGCAATAAAAAAGTGGCGAACAATGGAAATCTCACAGAATTAAAAGTGAGATAAGAAACCCCTTACCTCAAGTCCGACTTGCCTTTTATATTCCTTGGTCATCATTAATAATAAACATAAGTTAATTTATAATTGATTAATAAAAATTTTCAAGTTTATTATTCCATTAATATCACTCATTACCTTGCTATAACAATTAGTTAATTATTTGAGTTCATATTGGATATTTTATTGAAGTTCTGAATATGAGTAAAAAATGAAATTGTAATAATTACAATTTTCCATGTGGTCAGAAGTCCATTTTTTCCAGAATGATATAAATGATTTAGATATCATATATATATATATATATTATATCCATTATATATATCTATTTTTAATAGTACAAAACATTTGGTGATAAGAAATGAAATGTATGTTCATGGAGACGGTATGTTGTACGTATGCAAGAAATCTACATTAATTTATATATTGTATTTTAATGGAATTAAAACAGAATTATACATAGGTATATTATAATTCCAGTATAATATGATATATAATATCTTTAATTCCATCTATTATACTTCACACATAAGGCATTAACTATTCATATCATTTTTAGGGGGCGGTAGTCCGCACTTCCTCAAATGAAAAAAAATTGGGTTTTACCCATAATGGAAACCATAAAATAATGATATAAATGGAAAATACTGAATAATATAGAAAAGATAAACATAATGTACATATCATATATAAATAAAGTGCAATCTTAATGGATACCCTGAGAGGCGGTAGGAGATAATTGAACAATCATAATTTCGTGAGGCGTTAGTTTTCCATCCATAGAAACAGTATGTTCTACACACAATAGATGGTGATGTGTGTAAGTGTAGTTTGAATCCATATCATAAAAAATTCTAGTATATTGAAGATTCTGGTTTTGTTATAATATAAAGTAAAAAAATTTTACGGGGTTGGAGAAGTAAAATAAAAAAAATAAAAAAAAGAATTTAAGAGAAGTGTTACCTTAATTTGGTAACTTTTTCTAGTTTGAAAAAAAGTATTCTTGAAGTGCCTTCTGCATATATTATGGCTTTTATGAGGAATACGGGGATATTGAGATTTTTTCTTTGCAGTTTTTGGACATGCCAAGGGGATTGAGAGATGTGTGGAATGGGTTAGAAGTGGTTTCCTTTTATAAGGGGGGTGGCTCTTTAGGAAAATGTGAATATATTATTTTATTATATAGTGATATTCGGTTTATAAATGTCAAAAACTAATTCACGTCGATGATAAGATGACTCGTGGTCAAAATAAAACAGTCCAATAAGAATTGGACATGTTTTGAATATTAATTTAATATTAATAATCAAATTTATTTAAATCATTTATTAATGATGAAAATACAACATCATTATTTTTTCATAAATATATTAATTTATTTGACGTCTAAAAATTATAAAAAAAATTACCACAATATCAGAAATATATTAATCGTTCCAATTATTATTTATAGTCTAAATGATGACTTATATAATCCCATGTAAAAATTGATATACTAAAATATATTTGTCAATGTAATTTTTTTTCTTTGCATTATGTTAATTAAAATAATGTGTCATTATCATTCTTAAGTGGCTCCATGGGGTCCCAAAATCTACCCACACATGCCCATGGTCTTCCATGACTCATCCATTAATGTTAGGTCTAGTGTTAAGGTAATTCTGTATTGTTATAATATTCTTTTTTTTCCTTGGATTACCATATTTACCTTTAATCGCGGTAAATAAAAGGCAAAAGAAACTATTCACCAAAAATTATTTTCATTTTATTGAACCACATTTTACCTACGTATAATAATCATGTATATTATATTTTTTAATTTAAATTCATAGAAGCAGAAAAATTTCATTTAAATGAAAAAGTTAGAATTTTAACAACATAGTGGTTTAACTATTCATAAAATATTTAATTTTTTCAGAAAAAGGCCAAAATTTCATCCCAAGCTATATTTGATATTCCGAATTCAAAAATGATTTATATTTTACAAAATTAAAAACACAAAAGTTGGATTAATTAATTTAAAAATAATTTTCGTTGTTAAGACAACTAGCGTGTTTTTAAGAAACAATAACTATCAAATGACTAACACTTGTTTATGTATAATTTCAAAGTGAAGTTAATTTCAAGAAACAAAATTGGATTAATGTTTAAAAATATAATCTAATTACACTTCAAAACCAATTTAAAATATAATGTTACTATATAAATAAATTAGATTAAAAGTCATTTTTGAATTAAAATACATTATTTCTTACTATCCATAAAAAATGAATATTATTATAAAAATTCCAAAATTTCATCCAAAGAACATTTTGATGTCCCAATTCCAAAGAATAATGTTATTTTTGTTAAAATTAATATGTAAAAGGGTCAGATGTTGGATTTAATAAGGGTTCTCCTTTAGAAGGTGGTAAAATTGAAATTTTTTTAAAAATAATTCTTTTATCAGAAAATTGAATTTGTTCTTATAATATGTCAATGAAATAGATAATACATAAGTTAAAATTATATGGACTATATAAAATTCAAAATCCAGTTAATACTATTCATAACCGCTTTTGAATGGCTAGTTTGGTATGTCGTGGTGCGCTGAAACTCGGTGTTGCATGTAATGCAAGCTATTGAATTTAATAAAAATATATTACTATTAAATATTGAGGTGTTACATAAGCACTATCTACGTTTGGTTCCTATTATTTTGAGAATAAATTGATTGTATGGAAATCATTCAAGCTGTAGTTTCTAGTTTCATGATGTGAAGTTACTAGGGCACAATATTTATGAACATTAATTATTAGTTGCTCCATAGAATATGAATGATATTTATTCATGGTAGGATTTCGAAATAGCCTTTTAAATTTAGAGCTTCGTTTTCTATTCTTGATACTAGGGGAGGTTTTTTTGAAAATTTGTCTAATATGGTGTCAACTTTGATTTCTATTACTAGGAGGGCTGTGAAATTCACATGGGATATGAATATTTCACCTTCTTTCAATGAAATGAAAATTCTTTTGACATAATCTCATATTCTAGTCTCACATAGGAATGTTAAACAACATTTTAAAATTTTAATAAGCTTTTGGTGATGGATTGGGATGCATCCTTATGTAAGAAGACCATATTGTAGCATACAAATCTCATCAACTCTAACCACATGAGAGGAGTTTCCCCACCCATGATTAATCCCTTTCTGCAGTTAATCATGAACATAAATGTAGGTGTAACTATATGTTTGAGATTAAATTCATATAACCCATTAAAAATAATAGTTGGATTTATATTTTTTCTCAGAATAACTAGAATCTTATAGAGATAGGATGGGTAGAATACATTTAGACATTTCACTTCGATATCACCCAGACCCTAGGGATCAAGATTTTCTTTGTAGATTCTATAAGAAGGATTATACCATCCTAGGTAGTTCTATAATCAACCGAGTAGAGGAATATTATGTGGGTTTTCACTCAGTTTCATCTATACCATCAGAATGATATTTTATGTATGGTTTAGACCAATGTTTAGTTGTCAACATCTCTCCACGAGACAATCTTATAGAGTCCACAGTAGTGTAAATATTTTAGTAATGGTTGAGATAGCCTTTATGGTAGGGAGTCCATTTTTATCTAGTCTCTCTATTCAAATGGTATACTCCACATTTGGATGCAGGATTCCATCCTAGTAGCTGTGAGGAGTATAATATTGTTTAATTATCACAACTCTATGTGGGTCATCAATACATGTCCTAAAAATATATATTATAACATGATAAGACAATTATAGTGGATGATAATTAGGTATGACATTGAATATTATGTCTCCCAATGTTATACATAGTAACAGATATAGGCAGAGCACTTGAATCCATATGGTTTTCTTCAACCACTTCTGGTGGTATTCTGGAAATGGGATGAGGTATTCATGTATTTTTTGTTGGATTACATTAGAAACCTTGAGGGAAAATAGATATCTAGGTAGCCTTTTATCATTTGATGAAGTCTACTCATTTAATTCGGATTAGGGACACTAATAAGGAAGGAGGTCATTGTATGATGTTTGTGTAGGGTAATATGAGGTTACATGGGATTCCTTTTTCCATTGTTTTAGATAGGGATCTTTAGCTTACCTTTACTTTTTAAAGTGGTCTCCATAAGCAATAGAAACTCACATCATGATGAGCACACCATTCCATCCATATATAGACAGGCATATGGAGTGTGTGATTCAGAACATAGAGGATATTATTCATGCATCTATCATTGATTTCTATGGATCATGGTATCACAATCTAGGATTGGTTTATTTTGTTAAAAAAATTGTTATTAGACAACAATATGAGTGTATCCCTTTGAGGGGTTGTAAGGATACCCATGAAGATCACCTCTTTATTGGGAGTCATTATGTTGTTTCTTTGGATAGGGATCCTAGGTTTACCTCGACATTATCTAGGAGTCTACATGTGGAAATGGGAAATCATGTCATGTGGAGAATGGCATATCATCCATAGATAGACAGTAAGAGAGAGTGTGTGATTCAGATCCTTGAGGATATTCTTTTAGCCTGTGTCATTAATTTTGGTGGATCATTGGAGTCCATTTTCTGTTGTTTAGGACAGTGATCCACGTTTTAACTCGACATTATATAGGATTTTACAAGAGGAAATGGGAACTCATGCAATATTGAGAACACTATACCATCCCAAAATATATGGTTAGATGAATTGTGTAATTCCTATCCTAGATGACATGCTTCTGGCATGTGTTTTGGATTTTGGTGGAACATGGGATCTCCATATGGAACTAGTTGAGTTTGTTAATAATAAAATTTATATGTCATCGATGAAAATTTCATTATTCAAGGTGTTGTATGTTCACGTGTGTAAATGAAATATTTGTTGAGAAGAGTTGTGTGATATATCTTTTGTTGGAAAAATATTTGTTTAAGAAATGTTTGAAAAGATTCATGCTGTACATCATTGTCTAGTTACAGCCAAAAGTTGATAGAAATCATATATAGATCATAAAAATTATCTATTGGAGTTTTCTATTGGTGACTAGGTTTTTTTGATTGGTTGTCCTCAGTTTGGTCACCATCGACTTGGAAAACATGGAAAATTGGCTCTGAGACATGTTAGACCATTTGAGTACATCGAGCGGCTTTGGAATGTTGCTTATCCATTAGCAATGTTTCATTAGTTGATAGGTATTCATGATATTTTCCACATATGTAATTTCATAATGTATCACGCTAATACAACCCACATTCAGAGTTTGTACAAAATTGATATTGTGCTATTTGTTTATATTCGGGAGAATCCTATTGATATCATTGAATCTCAGTTGAATGTCTTGTGTGGGAATTCGATCCCTTTGGTCAGGGTACTATGGAAACACATATCATACTCTCATGATACTTGGGAATGTGATTCATTGATGTAGGATCAATTTCCTCATATTTTTACAAAGATTACATCATCAACATGACTTCATGAGGATACAATGTATTTATGGTGGGGAGTATATAACAATCAGTTACTGATCTATCAGGTATGCCTTTAAACTCTACATGATTTAATTTTCCCATTGTTGGTATGGGGAGAAGATGGAATTTGGAGGTTTCCTATAATAGTGATGTCATATATTTATGGTAATCTCGGATTTAAACAACATTTTATGCGGCTTCTGGGGGACTTTACACCATCTAACTGGGTTACAAGATGTGTATGTGTTATTGGATACATGTCATCAAAGACAAAATTCTGTGAATGGTTAAAAAATGAAGAGGTGTTACAGATCATGAATGTTTTAAATAATGGATTTTATGCCATGGTTATGAGTTTCCAGGTGTATGTTGGACTTTGACGGCTACAAATCTTATAAATAGTTTACACACCGTGTAACGGTCCATGTATATTATTTATAATCAACATGTGGTTGTTTCTCTTACGGTTCGCTCCATACATTATATCCAACAATAATGGGAATTCCCTAGATGACTTTTTGGAGGATCTATTCATTCTAGAATGTTATTATTGATGTTTTATCTTCATTTCGGTTCTAATGTGTCTCTATGGGGAAGTGATATTTCTACCTTTTCTGTATCACTGATAGTGGTAGAACCCTTTGGTTGCATTATATTTTTCATTGGTCTATTTTTGTGTTTATTCATAAATTATTCTAGATCTATTGTGCTATGTTGTTATATAAGACATTAATTTTTTGGACTTGGTATAGAGGTAATTCTTTCCTTAGTTTTGTGGGTTTCCTCATTTCTATAGACTCCTTTTTTCTAAATTGGATCAATATTGGGAGGTGGATATGAATCAAGGGCCTTTTAATACATTTTTAGGTTTTCATTATTGGTGGATCTTCATTTGGGTGTGTCTGAACCAACCTTCGAGGTGGGTTGTTCTGTCTCTAGCCTATATTGATTACCATTTTTTTATGTAAAATATTTTTTACAATGAATTATCATGGTCGATCTGTGTGTGTTTAATATTTTTTTAATGAAAAATGGATTTCCCTTGATTATTGATAAATAGAAATAAAAAGTTATTTTCAGGGAATATTAATGGATTTGTGAAATGGTTTTGAAATTATTTGCGAAACATTATGATGATTGGGAAAAATAAAACTTGTGTTACCTTGGGTACTAGGTGGAAGGATTTTCATGAGGCCATCTTCCATTGGTGGGGTTCACTGTCTAGGGTGTTCCTCTTGTCCTATAGTACATATTATTGGATCTAGGTATGTATATGATTTTGGGGTTTTACATTATGGGGTGTCTCCCAAGTTCTGGAGTGTATATTGTTGTCTTGAAGTACCACATTGCACTCTCCATTGATTTTTGGTATGAGTAATCTACTACCGGACCTATTATATTAATTTGTTGTATGATTCCCGTGCAGAAACCATTTTAATGTATTGATTGTTTTTTACTATTTCAACCTTGACATGCATGTTGATGCTTTTGAAATATGATATAAAAAAATTTCATTTATATTTATTTACCTTATTTTGATTTAGAACATTGATAAATGGGAAACCTATACTTGTTTTCTATAAAAATACTTTACTTCATATCATGCCATCTTTTATTTTAAAAATATCATACATAAGTTGTTAATTAGAGACATTATATGGATCTCATGGGGGATCCTATTATTCCCATCATCTCACACACTAACCACATAGTGGTTGTGTGTAGACAATTTTACATATTCCAATGTAGGGAAAATAAAGGTACCATAGTGAGGCGGTGAGGTTTCTTGTCAGATGACTTGGGTAGATGGTGGTGAGAAGGTGGTAGTCCCTCAACTCCATCCTTTGGATTAGCTATTTGGTTTTCGTCCATTACTGTTTGGATTGTCTCTTGGAGTTTTGGATACTTTTATTGATGTATCATTTCTGATATCTTCATATAGTTACATAATGTATCTTTTGGCTTTCCACGGTTCATTCATGGTTTGTGCATATATATTCCTTTTTTTATTCTTGTGGGGTGAATTCATTCCCATTGGATTTTCATTCGATTCTAGAGTTCTTGTCCCCATCCCATGGGGATCAGGAATCCCTCTATGGTATGTGATGGATTGATTCAGGAGCCAGGATTGAGGGAAACACATGTCAGATCACTATAAATAAAAACATCAATCAATACACATAATCAATTGAAATGGAATAGTTTTTCCTTAGTATATGACTAAACCCTTCTATTCGATAATTGAATTAACTAATATGCATATTCACCATAGATATGATATTGAACTGTAAATGGCCTAATAGGGTGAACAGAATTGTAACACTGCAAGCTTCCAATGTACGTTTCCCTTTGTATAAAGTAATAGCTTGCATGGTACGCAACTTCGAGATTCTAACACACCAAGTCCAATCAAACTAGCCATTATGAATATTAGTACCCACTTTTTGGAATTTTATAAATTTTATCAATCAAAATTGACTTCATTTTTTGATTCAAGAAAATCAAAATTATCTTAGGGTGAATTTTTTATATTTTTTTGAAAACATTCAAGTTTTGATGATTAGTGAAAACACTGAATTATAGTATAAAACCAAATGTTTATTTAAATAATTATTTATTTTATTTAAATTTATTTTATGTCAAAATTGATGTATAGTTACTATATAAGTTCAAAATAATTCATTGGAGTCAGTTTATAATAATTTTAGATATATAAAAATTTTATTGATCTTTTTAACCTTCTTTTACCCACCCACTAGAAGCATTTCCAAATTTGAATAAAACATAATTTTACAACTATTGTGAATTGAATATAAAAAATTTGAGAGACATTGTTGATATCAGTATTTAAAATGTGGTTTAATAAGATAAAAATAATATTTTTTCAATAGTAACTTTTGACTTTTATTTACAACGGTTAAATGTAAATTGGGTAATTAAGGGTAAAAATGATATTATTATTACCCTAACACAAGTCCATATTCTATTGGATAAGTTAAAATCGATAAAAAAACCTTAGGAATAAAATAAAATTCTTTAGGTCCACTTAGATTATATTCGAACATTTATTATTATTTAATTCAAAGAAGAGTTAAAAGAGTTAAATTCAATATTTAATAACTAAACCATTTTTAATATAGGGTTACACATAAGATATATGTTACTATAAATATTCATTTGAAATCTAAAAATTATACCAACATAATTGTATTTTATTTATATTTTTTATACTTTAAATAATAAATTTTATTTTCGACACAGGGATGATGTAGTAATTACATTATTAATGAAAGATTAAACAAATTGATATTATAAATATACAAATAAATATAATTAGAGTCTTTTTATGAATTAAACTAATTTTATAGTTTATTATGACATATTAGGGTTGGACAGATGAATTGTTTTTGAATTAATAATGCTGATATAAATTTAGAAAAAACAAAATACCAAATAGTGTCAAAATTGACATAAAACAGTTTTTAAAACAAATTATATATTATTAATTGATATTCTATTCTTAAAAATATATCGTTCGGAAAAAGGACTTATATAATGATAGGTGTA
This sequence comes from Viscum album, assembly GCA_963277665.1. Lineage (NCBI taxonomy): Eukaryota > Viridiplantae > Streptophyta > Magnoliopsida > Santalales > Viscaceae > Viscum > Viscum album. The sequence goes on from OY728156.1 coordinate 1,503,453,818, forward strand.
TCATTAATGAACAACTTGGGGTTTGTTTGGTTGTATATAGTATGTTTATTAACCATATAATATAAGAATACAAAGAGACAAGTTAAATTTCAAACTATTTAACTAAGAGTTAAATCTAAAAGTTAAGGTTAATATAGTGACTCAAACCTATCTAAAACCTATTTTTTGAGTGTTTTTTGACCCATACCCTCCTTTTTTTTAAATAAATCATTATGGAGATATTATAAACTAAAAATTATTTTATTATAAAATAACATTAATAGGTTTTCCTAAGGTGCCCCTCACCCTTCTTATAAAAGGTAACTCCTCATTCTCTATAATTCACATCATCAATGCCATTTTTCTATGTCAAACGCTATTCAGGTACCCTATATACAGACCTAAATTCATCATAGAGGCCTTACTTTAGTCTGAAATCCATCCTATGGAGCCTTTTTGATCAAATCAAAAGGAAGAACCCGAAGAAGAGGTAAATATTTAATCAACTCTTTCATGTTCTTTTCTTCTCCCACTTCTTGTTTCACTGTTGTTTCCATTATAAAATAATAATTCCAAGATAATCTATACACCTTGATGTTATAATAAATTTTGAACAACCATATTCATCAATCTATCCATCCTTTGAATGACATGTCACCACACGTGCGTACATATGGATTATCATCTCTACGTCGTGGTGTAAATGTTATTTAATACATTATTATTTGGATGGGTATAATAATGATGTTTAATTGATGTAAATATAAAACATAACATGATAATGATTCTGTATATATTATATACAATCCAATTATATATTATTTAAATATCAAAATAATGATATTGTCGCTCGTGCGTACGTACGGATTACTGTCTCCACAAACACGATGAGATTCATTCTCCATTGTAATCCATTCAAGACTAATTTTCAATAGATTATTAAAAATAATTTTTAAACACTTAATATAATTCTTAATATGAATATGATACATCCTATACCTAACAAACAATACTTACGTAACAAATCATATAATGGAAAACAAATTAGGTAACACCCAAAATGATGATAATACAAAGATATTATTAACAAAGCAATGTTAAAAGATCATATATGATCTCGTATTATTGTGTATGATTATTTTATAATTTAATATAAATTATTTCACCATTATAAAGGATGTTAACCTACCCTCCACCCTAGAAATTTTCAATGTAAGGGGTTTCTTATCTCACATTTAATTCCATTATATTTCCATTGTTCTCCAATTTTTTATTAAATTTTGGGTATTGTGTACTATAATTTGATATATAAATTATCATGATTATCATTACATTCAGGGTATTATATGATTCATTATTTTATTAACATTTGGCCAAACCACTTGATTTATTACAATGAAGTAAGGGTTTTCATCTCACTTCCTATTTTTGTGAGATTCATGTCATACTCCCACTATTTCCTTTTGTGTGGTGTATGTAATGGCCAATGATTTTAATATTTTGGTAGTATAATAAAATTTATGAGTAATTACATATTTATTTTATTATTCATCTTTCATGGGATTTAGGTTTCGTAAGTTACCAAATTGGTATGGGAATTTCAATTTTCAATTTTCATTCATTCGGCTTTACACATAATTCATTGATTATTTTACACCATGATTATGTGTAAAGTTACTATTTATTATTTGTGTAGTAATTTCCACCCCCCATACTGTGGATATATATTTGATACAAATAATCACTCCATTGATAAATTCTTAAGTCATCTATATGAACCTAATAAGAGTAATTTTAACTCAATCTCTATTCATTGAGTTAATCATCCAATTCATTGGTGTTGTTTTTACAAGAATATGTGTGAATGTTATCTGATTGATTTACACTAAAAATACAATCATATTAAATGTATTTATATTTTTCACACATAATTTTGTAATTTATTTATCTTTAACCTAGGGATACGGTCTTTATAAGTGATTTCATATTGACTATCATTCCATTGAGTCTTCTTTTTTTAATGCACCAATTCACTTTTATTTTTTGTATATGCTATACTTTGACATAGTATATAATGAATCCCATTATTATCATGATATTATAATGATTTTATTACCTCAATTATTTTTATTCAAGTGACTCCAATTTGGTTAGGAACTCTAACTAAAATATAATTTTAAATGTTTTAATGATTTATTCTTATAAATATTTCTCATTAAAGTTTGTGTTTTAAAAATAGATTTAAGGATTTATTTATATGGACATTAATGTTTTTAAATTAAAAATAATATTAAAATTTTCAAAGTGGTATGGTACAATATTATTAAAAAATATTTTTTAAACGGCTTCTTGATAAATAGTGAGACTTTTAAATATTTTAATGAAAAATGGGGATATTTCATTCAAATAGTTTTATGATTATTTTCATATATGTTAGTATCATTCATTATTCAATGTTATGGTGATCAAATATAATACAATATTCCATATTTTACTAAATGAGTTATGTTTGACTGTGGATGTTCTATTTATATACCATTCATGGTTTGTGGTTAAAATATTTACATTTCAAATGATAGTTTTAATAAAAATGTTCAGATTATGTTTCTACGTTATCATATAAGGAATTCATTGGACTTAGTAAGTGACCGGTGGAGCCCACTATAGCTCCTTGGTTCATCATTAGGTCTCATGAGACTAACTAATGTCTTGGCCCATGGCCTTGACAAAATCTTATTTGTAGTCTGGGCACAAAACCTTGAATTTGTGGATATGAAAGTCTGGCATTATGAATTCCATCATTATGAAACTGGATATTGATATTTCATGTGATTATTGGACTAGTAGAATATTCATGTGAGTATATAAATGGAAGTATTTTGATTTTATATCTCCCATATGATGTTGAAGTTCATGTTTAAAAGGATTTTGTTTTATTCTTATACATTTCCTTAAATGTTGATGCTTATTTATGAATGTTTCCACTATATTTTTATCCTTATTGAGCATCGGATCTCACCCCTTTCTATGTTTTATTTTTCCCAGGATGCGAAGAAGTATTTTAGGACTGACCTGTAGGGATCGTCTGAGGAGATATGAGTGTGGTCTATGGAAACAATGTAAATGTAGTTTTTCATTTTATGATGTAATATAAACCTTGTGAATGCATCTATTACTTCCAAGGCTGATAAACTAATCGGTCATTCAAGAATCGATATTTTGTGACCATGCCAATGTTATGTAATAATACATTGACTCTAGGTAACTGGGGTTGGGGAGTTAGAACTGGTATTAGAGGAAGTTTAGTGAAAAATTCTGAAACTAGATTTATTTAAACTCTGATTAGAGCACATAGCCCTAAGATAGACTTTGAGGATTAGTATCAAAGAACTTTCTAAAGTTTTGGTATTGTATATATTTTGTCAGTTTTCCAAGAAATACGTCCTTGCCTCGATACGAGCATGTTGAGGTGGCTCTGGCACAGATGTACCCAGGGGTAAAACCTGAAAACATTTCATTGAGCTAGACTCGAATGGGAACTGGTGCACGACAACGGGCATTACTGCACTCTTGGTTATGACACTCTCAGGGGATATACTTAGGATAATTTACATTTTCAATACAAAAAGATTTCAAGGATCCTACTATAAGATGAGAATAAATGACCTTGGTTAATCCTATGGTGTTTCAAATTGAAAATATGGTGCCATGATATTCTCTAAATTATATTATGACTACTGTTAGTCATACAATGCTTTCAGGTTTTAGTCAATGTATTGATTGCAAAGAAGTCTTAGTAACATTGATCATAATGTACAAGGTGGGAATGGTGGTGGAAATGAGAAAAAAATGGAATGTTGATAGGTTTAAAGGATATCATGTTCATTCCAAATCAGTTTTCCAAAAATATGATCAACAACATATATTTTTACCAACTCCCAGACTCAACAAAGAAGAGAAATGTGATGAATGATAAGATCTCCAGCAGTGGAGACCATAGAGAAAGGAATCCTCCATTTCCATCATGCAGGAAATGTAGAGAGAGACACCCATGAAAGTGTCTCAACGGAACAAAGAATTACATTATGTGTGGGAAATAATGACATAAAGTAAATAATTTCTAAGAAAAAATGAAGAGTACTATGGATGAAAAAAAAGGTCTCATGAATCCATTTACAGTAATTTGATGTAAATGTTGGTGACCTGTCCATTACCTGAGTGAATGACTATTCTATAGGATAATTTATTGGTCAAAGAAAAATCTATTTGGAAATAATTAGATTGAGAAATGTTTAAAATTATTACTCCTCCTTTTTGATGTGATTACTTTGGAATAGTTTTCTCTTGTATTTTTAACCCTGCTGTTTGTCATGTGAAAATGATATTTGAGGAAAAATTATCTTTTCTATTTCGGATATAGTTATAAATAACAATTTGGTTTTATATGATAAATGGGTTTGAGAAATTTAATAGTTTTTATATTATAGGATGAAAATACATCGTATGAGATAATATTTGCAGTTAAATTATGTTATGGTAATTGTGAGGAATTTATCTCATTTTGGTAATGTTATAAAATATAGGTTTTATAAAAGAACAACACGTAGACTGTCTGACAACCCGTCACGTCAGAGAAAGCTGTGGGAATCAATCAAACAAACAAAGTGCGATTGAGATTTATCGCCTACCACTAAACTACGTGATGTCCCTGGTTTCTGTGACTAATTGTTTTTAGTTAAATTATTTTATTAATCCATAATAAGTTGATTTGGGATCTTATCTCTTATCAAATATAAACCCTTAAAATATGAAAATTATTTGGTGATTAAGTGATAAATGTTATATTGTAAGACATTTGATTTTTTGGGAAAACTATATTCCTAAGAAAAATATAATACTATGGGATTTCATTTAAGGAGTAATGGTGGATTTATAGTGATTTGTTTTATTTATTTAAATGATTAACCTATAATAGTGAATATGTGATTAGGTTAATTAATTTTAAGTATGTGACTTTAAGAGTAGTCGATGTCATTTAGAGATACAATTTAACATGGTAGACTATATAACCAAATTCTTCTAACTTTTGTGTTTCAAAATTCTTTTGTATTATATTGAAGGATTTTATGGACAATTGTTTATTGAATGGTATTTATTTATCTATGAGGTATTTTTGGTTTAATTTTATAAATTAAGATTAGTGTTTCTTTCTCTAAATGAATACCTTTTTGGGGGATCATCTGATCATGTACTAACCATTTTGATTTTGATTAATCTATAATCACAAGGTAAATATATTGTTTTCCTTTGGTGGATCATGTGATTTTAAGGAAGTTGATTCTAGCTCTTCCGGTGTGACCAAGTCATTTAAAATACTCATCTTTTTAAAAAAATCAGTTAGTTGTAGAAATTTGTTAAAGAATGAAACTCTACATAAAAATTATGTATATCTTTTTATTTTCTTAGTCAATATCATAAATATATTCCTCATATTTATGAAACTTATCTTAAAACAAAAAAAAAACAGTTTTCCCTTTACTTTTCCTACTAAGAAACTAATGAATGTTTGTCCCATAACAAGTTTGTGGTTTTCTTATTGATAACTTTCTCCTAATCATGTTTTCTGTCCCTCTCCATCAAAACATGAAACTTATTTTATCTTCAATATCCATGTTTTCCTACATTTAATCCTAGTATGGGTAATCTCGGGTGACCATTGTACTACTCTTTCATTCATTTAAAGCGATAGATTTATTGACTCTTTTTCCAATGTAGGACTTTCAATTATGTTCCCAAGCCCAAATTTTAAAAATTATGAGGACGCAGTTTCTGAAAGTGGGGATGAATGTAACACCAGAAGCTTCCACGGTACGTTTCCTTTTGAATAATGTAATTGCTTTCATTGTACGCAACATTGAGATTCTAACACACCGCGACCAATCAAACCAGCAGTTATGAATAGTAATACCAACTTTTTGAAATTTTATAAATTTCATCACTCAAAATGGACTTCATTTTTGGATTCGGAATATTGAAATTATATTACGGTGAATTTTTAATATTTTTTTGAAAATATTCAATTTTTTATGAATAATGAAAAACACTATGTTATTGTTTAAAACTGATTTTCTATTTAAATAAATATATTTTTTATTTAAATTTATTTTAGGTCAAAATAGGTGTATAATACCTATATAATTTCAATTTAATTCATTGGAGTTAGTTTTTAATAATTTTAGATATATAAAAACATTATTGAACTTTTTAACCGTCTTTAGCTACCTCCTTGGAGCATTTGAAAATTTTAATAAAACATAATTTTACCACTTATGTGAATTGAATATAAAAAATCCAAGACTACACGGTTGATATCAGTAAGTAAAATGTGGTTCAATAAGGTAAAAATAATATTTGGTGAATAGTAACTTTTGACTTTTATTTATCATTGTTAAAAGTAAATAGAGTAATTAGGGGTAAAAATGATATTATTATTACCCAATCACATTTCCTAATTCTATTGGATAATTTTAATTCGTCCATAAACAACCTTATGAATAAAATATGATCCTTTAGGTTCACTTTAATTATATTAGGAAATTTATTAATATTAAATTTAAAGAAGAGTTAAAAGTGTTAAATTCAATGTTTAATAACAAAAACATTTTAAATATAGGGATAAACATTAGTTAAATTCTACTATAAGTATTCATTATGAATATGAAACTATTTCCTACATAATGGTATTTTATTTATATTTTTTAAACATTAGATAATTACAATTATTTTTGACACAATGATGATGCAGTAATTACTGTATTAATGAATGATTAAAATAATTGATATCATAAATATCCAAATAAATTTAATTTGAGACATTTTATGAATTTACACTAATTTTCTAGGTTAATATGACATATTATTTATGGTTATATAAATTATTTTCAAAGTAATAATGATGTTATGAATTTAGAAAAAACATAATACGAAATAGTGTCAAAATTGACAAAAAAGAGTTTTTTAAAAAATTATTATATTATTAATTGATTTTATATTCCTAAAAATATATATTTCATCCAAATGACTTATATAATTATAGTTTTATCATTAATTAACCACATGGGGTTATCTGGGATGTATATATCATGTTTATTAACCATATAATATAAAAATACATTGAGACATGGTATATGTCAAACTATTTAACTAAGAGTTAAATCTAAAAGATATGGTTAATACATTAACCCAGACCTGTATAAAAACTATTTTTTGAGTTTATTTAGACCCATAACAACCTTAGATTTTAAATAATTCATTTTGGAACCATTAGAAACCATATATTATTTGATTATAAAATAATATTTGTAGCTTTTCCTAAGGTTCCCCTAACCGCTCTAATAAATGGGAACTCCCCATTCTCTCTAAATCACATCATCAAACCATTTGGATCGGCCAAACTCGGCCCAAATACCCTCTATATTGTCCTATATTCATCCTAAGGCCTTCCTTTAGTCATAAATCAATTCTATTGAGCCCTTTTGATCAAATCAAAAGGATGAACTTGAAAAGGAGGTAAATATTTCATCCCCTCTTTCATGTTCTTTTCTTCTTCCACTTTATCATTCTTTGTAGTTTCCATTATAAAATAATAATTCTATTACATTCTATATATTGTGATGTTATTATAAATATGGGACAACCATATTCATTATTCTATTCATCCTTTGAATCACATGTCACCATATGTGCCTACGTACGACTTACCGTCTCTACATCATGGTGTAATCGATATTCAATACATTATTTTTTGGATGGGTATAAGAATGATGTTTAATAGATTTAAATAATAAAAATAACATGTTAGTGATTCTGTATATATGATATGAAATCCAAATATATATTATTTTAATATCAAAATAATGATATTGTCGCTCGGGTGTACGTACGGAGTACGGTCTCCATGAACGCGATGAGATTCATTCTCGATCGTAATCTATTCAAGACTAATATTTGTAAGATGATTAAAAATAATGTTTAAACACTTAAGATAATTCTAAATATGAATACTATACATCATATACATAACAAACATTACTTACGTCACAATGCATATAAAGGAAAATGAATCTGTTAACACCCAAAACGACATTAATACTAAGATATTAATAACAATGCAATGATAAATGATCATATATGATATCATATTAATATATAATAATCTTATATAATTTAATAAAAATTATTTAACCATTATACAGGATCTTAACCTAGCCTCATCCAAGGAAAAGTACAAAGTAAGGGGTTTCTTATCTCACTTTTAATTCCGGGAGATTTCCCTTGTTCACCACTTATTTATTAATTTTGGTGTAATGTGTGTTGTCATTTGATATATATATTGTCATGATTCTATTTACATTAATGTTATTCTGTGATTCATTTGGATTTTATTAACTTTTGGACATACTACATGATTGATTACAATGAAGTAATAGTTTTCATCTCACTTCCTATTTTAGTGAGATTCATGCCATACTACCACAATTTCATTTTCTGTGGTGTATTTAATGCCCAATGATTTTATTATTTGTTTAATATAAATTAATTTATGATTAATTAAATCTTCATTTGTTGATTAATCTTTCATAGCATGTATGTTTCATTAGTTACCAAATTGTTAAGTGAATTCCCAATTTCAATTTCTGCTCATTCGGCTTTACACATATTTCGTTGATTATTTAACCCCATGATTATGTGTGGAATCACTATTTATTATTCGTGTAGTAATTTACACACCCCATATTGTAGATATAATTTTTATACACATAATCACTCCATTTATAAATTCTCAAGTTATCGATATGAACCCGATAAGAGTTATTTTAACCAATCTTTATTCAATGAGTTAAATATCCAATTCATTGGTGTTGTTTTTACAAGAATATGTATGAATGTTATCTGATCGATTTACACTGAATATGAAATCATATTTAGTGTATTTATATTTGTCACACATAATTAGGTCATTGATTTATCCTTAACCAAAGTATATAGTTTTTATAAGGGATTTTATCTCAACTTACATTCCATTGAGCCTTCTTTATTGTTATGCACCAATTCACTTTTTTTTGTGTATATATGGTACTTTGAAATAGTATATCATGAATCCCTTTATTCTCATGATATTATAGTGATTTTATTAATTCATTTATTTGTATTCAATTGTATCTCATTTGGGTAGAAACTCTAACTAAAATATCATTTTAAATGTTTTAAAGATGCATTCTTCTAAATCATTCTCATTAATGTCCATGTTTTAGAAATGGTTTTCAGGATTTATTTATATGGAATCTAATGTTTTAAAATTAAAAATAATTTAAAAATTTTCAAAGTGGTATGGGACACTTTGATTCAAAAATCTATTTTAAATGGCTTCTTGATAAATAGTGGGACTTTTTAATGCTTTCAGTAAAAAGGGTTATATTTCCCTCAAATAGTTTTCATGATAATTTTCATCTATATCGGAATCATTCATTATTATCTATTAAGGAAAATATATGATAATAAAATATTCTATATTGCATTTAATGAGTTATGATTAACTGTGGATGTGCTATTTTTATACCATTTAATGTTTGTGTAGAAAATATTGACATTTTTTTTGCTAGGTTTAATACGAATGTTCAGATTATGTTTCAACCTTTTCATAAGAGGAATTCATTGGACATAGTAAGTGACGACTACAGCCTGCTATACCTACTCAATGAAAGGTATGTCTCATGAGACATGCGAGTGTCTTGGCACAAGGCTTTGAAAAAAACTAACTTGTAGTCTGGGAACAAGGCCTTGATTATGTGGTTATGATAGTCTGGAATTATGAATTCATTGTTATGAAAGTGGTTATTGATATTGAATTAGATTATTCGACTAGTAGAATATCCATGTGAGTAAGTAAATGGTAGTATTTTGATTTTATCTGTTCTATATTATACTGAAGTTCGTGTTTAAAAGTCTATTCTTTTAGTCTTATACATTGTCTGAAATATTTATGCTTATTTATGAATGTTTTCGCTATATTGTTTTCCTTTATGGGAATCTGAGCTCACCAATTTCTATGATTTATTTTTCCTAGGACGTGAAGAAGGATTTTATGACTGACCTATAGGGATAATCTGAGGGGATATGAGTATGGTCTATGGAAACAATGTAGTTGTAGGTTTTCATTTAATGATGTAATGTAAACCTTGTGAATGTATCTAGTTCTTCAAAGGATACTAAACTAATCTATCTTTTGAGACTTGATCTTTTGTGATCATGCTAATGTTATGTAATATTGCACCAACTCTAGGTAACTGGGGTCGGGGAGTTGCAATAATTTTCCTATAAAATACACTGGTTTATTCCCATGAAATTACTTGAACAATAACCATATTTCTAAACATAGAATATCTAAACATTCCTTTGATTTATTCTCGTGAGTTATAACTACCAAATTAATGACATTTAATAAGATAAATCAGGTTTCCTCCTTGTCATTCATTAATTGAAATCAGATAAATGTAAATTTTTATATTTTAAGAGTGTCAAGGATCTCAACTATGTAGAAATTAGTAATCAAATAATGATACAAATACTATAAAATAATAATTTGTCATCTCATTCTATATCCTGTTTTATTTTTTCATCATAATGAAAATCCCCCCATTTTTTTCACATTCTGTATTAACATGATTGTTCCCTTTATCCATTGACTAACACCAAAAAACATAGTGTCAGTTATAATAATCATAATATTAATTTTTATAATCATGAAAATTCTAACATCATGTTTCTTTTTTTTATTTTGGCCCATTGATTTGAGTAACCAAGGGTTGGATCTCGTCGAGGGGATTTTGTGTTATTTTCCACTCCCTTTTGTTTAAACTAAGTGTGCATCCTATGTTTGATAATCTCCCATGTGCTCTAATTTGAGATCATGGTTAGGTGAATGGTTATTTGTAATAATGCGACCCAACCCATCATATCGTGCACACGGTAATTATAAATACAGAAATATAATTAAATTTCTAAAACCCACCAAAATAACATTAAAATCCACCCAATCAAACATAATATGATACATAGGATTTTGGTATACCTCTAAAAGTATTTTGGGTCCCAAAAACTAATAACTTGATGGATTGAAGTTCCAATTGAGAAGAACATTTTATCTTTAATTGATTACATTCCTTCCCAATCATAGATCTCCCTTATTCTCTTGATTCTTTATTTAGAAGGATAAATGTCTCCTTGTGTTTTGTTGGATAATTTTATATTTTTTTTAGATATTAAATCATCAAAATCTTTTCTCATCTCTAAAGATCTATCTTATTAGATCTGGTGATCTACATCAGAGGTGACAAATATCAGATTTAATTTGGTTGGATTCCTTATATTCAAAGTAGATGTTGTTAATATTTCCATCATTTTTTGATTCATTATTGATTGTAAACTAATACGTACTTGTTTCTTAATTTCAAACACACATTATATGAAATTTTCTTATAAAATATTTTATAAATGATTCATTGACCTTAATTTAATTGCCTTGAAAATGAAATTAATTTAATTAGTATAATATTTATACCTATAGCCTTTGTATGATTTTTAAAAATATCATGTTTGTTAGATTTATTTCCAAAGAACTTTTTTGTGGTGTATTGGTGAAATTGATGTATTTTGGCCTGGGTTTTGATTTTAGTAAATGCGCTTCACTGATTTGAGTAAAATTAATTGAACAATTTGATGTTTTATAAATAGTTATAAATGCATGAAATTATTAAATAACAAAGAACCCTATATGAGTTATTTTGACTTTGTGTTGAAATTGGTGTAATTTGGTTATTTGAAATAATTAATTTATTCATGAGGAAATACGGTGTGACCTCACGTTTATAAATGTATTCAATCCTTTTATAATTATAATCCTTCCTTTGAATTATTTATGGTTTCATTGAAATAAATGGTTGTTTTAAAGGCCCTTTTGGCATTAAAAGGATGAATTGTGAAAGGACGTAGGTATTATTAGAATTTTGAATACTATATTTTATAAAATATTTTCAATTGAGAATGAATACGCTTCAAGACCTGGTTGGAAATTTAAGATAATTATCTTATGTGATACTCCCATAATAATTATTTTTCTTATTCATAGACTTCCCATTCTAGGGGGTGATAAAAATATTATTTACTTTTAGAGAGTTAGGGGGCGAGGGTGATGTTTTATCGAAACGATTCACCATGTGATCCTCATAACTTTATTATCTCACCCATTATTTTGATTACTCATGGGAACCAAGATTGGTAGATGGGATCGCCTATACATATTCTTCACTAGTGGAATAAGACCAATATAGTGGATCCATAATGAATGTTAATGTTTCATGCTATATATGTGAAGCCAAATAATAGGGTGTGACTAGAAATAATATTCCTCAGACCCAAGAGACAAGATGTATGTCTATAAATTAGTCACATTTTATTTTTATTAGATATTCTGGGATGGAATCACTACCTTACATAGGTTGTTATGAATGACACAAAATCAAAATACATAACAGTGTTCTTTTTGACTATTTGTCTCCTGAGATTCCTTATGTGATTAAATTATAGTTATTATAGATGTTGACTATATTCCACAGACTCTTGTTCATCATTTCATTTAAGGTGCATGTTCATATCCTACATTCAATATCAAACATTACCTTTTCAAATAGTTTTCAATAAATTTCATGAATTTTTTTAGTTATTATATAATTTAATTGAATATTTTTCAGATATAGTTTAACAAATTAATGAAAACTGATTAAACAACTATTTTAGATTTATTCCTTAAACTCTTTTTTATACTCTTATTTTATCATATTACAATAACCTTATGATTTTGATACATATAATACATGGTGTCATCCTACTTGGTTATTTATCTCCTTCCCAGCCTATGCCTTTTTGTGTTTATATCCATTTATGATCTTATAGAAGGGTTTTTGATCAAATATTACATTGTGGTTTCATTATTGGGGGTCCAAGGTGTTGTCAACTTGTACATGGTGGGTTGCCGTGGACCAAAAAGAGAAGGTTTTCAGATGTTATGTTTCTCTATTTGTTTTCGTAGTGTCTCTTTATAATTTGATATGTATGTATTGAGTCATATACATATGGTGACATTTCAACATCATACTTTATTATTTTAATAATTTGACAGAATATTCATTCCAAACTATTATTTACTGATACCATAGTTCTTGTATCCGCCCCATGGAGAACAAGAACATTGTTCGTGTTAGTGGATAATCGGATCATATATGGGTTTTGATGCTATTTTGGGATGGTTCATTAAAAATGGTTTGAGAGTAGTCCATTCCTTAAATATAATTTCTTGACTGTGGAATCCTTATGTTATTTGGGGTGATTAATGGTAAAAAAATAGATTATGAATGTGTTGGGACTATAAACGTATTTCGTGAGTTGGTTCTTGATCATCACCCCTTAATTATGAGAATTATGTTCACATGGATGTTTGGAAATTTAATATTAATATTGAGTTATTTATTTTCTAATGACAAATTATATTTACATTTCCAATAATACTATTTTTTATTTGGGGACTAAATTATTATTATTTTACCATATATGGAAGTATGACCACAGTCATACCACGTTTCTATGGTTTGTTATAATATTAGGAATTGATGCAATTGATTTATAAATCCAACCATGAATAGTTGTGAGGATGGTTTGTTGATTATCATCCCATATGGAAATTCCTTTTTCAGTTCAAACGTGTTTATAAACATGAAATCTTATAAAATTTCTTACATGTGACATCAATTATTTGAGCTTGGTTATGGAAGTTATAGTTGTGGGGTTTTGTATTCTCTAGTTTGGTGATTTAAAAACTAATACCTTTTAATAATTTTAAATCGCTTGTGAAAACTAAACCTTTCCATAATCAATGATTTGTAATGTTCTTTGAGAAATGTTTTCAATGAAAAAAACATGAATTTTATTATATGTTTTGTCTGAAAAACTAATTATTAATGACTCTTATTTGATGAAATAAAATTTTTTTTATGAATAAGTATTGGTTTGTATTGAATTTATATTTTAATGGTTTTGAAAATTGGAAAATGGGATTAGTGCTTTTGAATCAATTGAATAATATTCATGTTTTGGTAACATTTATTTGAAATTTTTATTTATTTATGACAATATATATCATTTTTAAAGGAATTAGTTATGTTTTATAAATAGGGAAATCTTTTTGGTATTATGAAATCAGTGATGTTTTGATTAAAGTGAGTTATGACATTGTTGATAAACATTTATGATATGTTTTAATGTTCGTTGATGTTTAAGTTGATATTTCTATGTTTTGTGATTTTCATCAATGTTTCCCATAAAGTCCTTCATGAAATATGGAATGTTGGTCCAATGACCCAGTCAATGGGGTAGTTTATTTCATTTTCCAGATGTACAGTCCCTTGACAACAACTCTACATAGACTCTATATCATGTGGTGTAGCTAGAGACTATCTAGAATTTGAATATCATCCTAGATATCATTGATTTCATCCATCTTCTTGTAATGGATTACATATATGTGTTAAGGTAGATTAAAGGCCTAAAGAAGTTGATGTGATCATAGATTCTCTTAAGACACATGAATCTCTTAAGGTTAAGTATACGGAAATGTTTTTTGGGTGAGCTTTTCATGATTTGTGGGATATTTTTAATACCCCTTGTGTGTATAAATTTATTTACAAGGAATCCGTCCAATAAGTATTGATTAATTGATAGTTTCATAATGATGTTTGGAAGGTAAATGTTACCCAGTTCTAGTATTTTGGTTAATATGGTCTATCGATTTCTGAGTTTTCCAAGATATCCCATGTTTTGTTACGTTTCATACCATGATTTATTGATGATTAATACGTTAACACTATCTATTTTAAAAATTTATTCACCCAGACCTTGTAATCTCTATGCATACAGACAAGTTGATTTCTTATCAAGGGATTGTTGATAAGGAATTCTCTGCTAATTTAGAGAACGTAAAATAACAAGAAGGGAAGAATGAATCTTTCAATTTTGAGAAAGTAAATCCTTCTCGGGAAAAAAATAATCCTCTCTTATTTTCAAACATAGAGAAATGGATCATTATAATTGGGAGTGTTTGAATGCTCCCATGTTTTGTGGATGGTGTGCTAACCTGGGTCCACATCAGTGGATTTACAATTTGTTAAACCTAAAATGTAAATTATTGTCAGGAATTTCAACTCATGAATGTGGGGAAGATGATGCTTCATGATAATAGGGCTCTGACCACATGCCTTTGATTTATTCTTTTCATGTATTTGAGAAACTTCTAGTTGTACGTGTTAAATTATAATACTCGTATTTTTTTCAAATGAAAAAGTGTAATGTGTTTAAATTTTTCCTACATTTGAATTGAATATTTGGGAACGATTTTGTTCTGGGATCTTTCAGAATGATATATGGTATACATTTTTTGGGTAATTTGAAGACTTATGATGTAATAATGGTTTTGTTTTATGATTTTTTGGTTGTTGTTCCTTATTTTTCCTCATATGTTGTAATGGCCCAGACCACTCCGGCCCATTCCTTTGTCAAAAAGAAGGTCACGAAGTGTTATGGAGTGTAAAATGGTCTTTTCCCACACTTTCCAGAATTTTGATACTACACGCCGTGTAGTGCGAGTACACACCCTGTACCCCCATGCTGGGTATACCCCATATTGAAGGCTGTGTCCTTGCTATGTGAAATAAATGGGTACATGCCGTGTATCCAGTACTACACGCCGTGTAGTCCTTCCCCGTGTACGTGTTACCAGTCAACGGTCGTGTGCCATGTTGGAGCCGTGTCCTTGCCGTGTACAATAAATGGGTACACACCGTGTGTACAGTATTACATGTCATGTAGTCCATTCTGGCGTATGCGTAACCCTCAAACAGTGTGTTGACCAGTCAATGGCCGTGGAGCAGTGTTGGAAGTCGCGTGGAGACCGTGTGAAATAACCGAGTACACGTCGTGTACCATAAAGTACACTCCATGTACTTTTTCTTTTCTCGCATATAAAAGGAGGGATCCCCTTCTCCTTTTCAACTCACCCCTCACCTCCCATTTCCTCTGAGCAGAGTTTTCCCAAGAGACTCGAAGGCTCATTCTTCTATAACTTCTTCGTTCGAGCTCCAATTTACGATCCGTCAGCGGACACTAGATCGTAACGACGAGGCAGAACTTATGAGCTTGGATCTTCTGTCTTTCCTTCAGCCTTTCCTTTCCAACATCCACCCGAGGAGGTTTTCCCGGGACCCGACAGAAGTGACAGATGCCAACAGACGTCCTCTAAGGTTGATCCGGGGGAGCGTTGCGATTAGAACCTGTTGAGGTAGGGATCTTACCTCTGTCTCTCTAATGTTGTGCATCATATGGGGTTGGTATCCTATTTTTTCATGAGAAACGATTGATCTAATAAATAAAGATAAAAAATGGTTAAAGAACATGGATGGGGAAGTTGTTATGTTTATCTTTATATCCTGTGATATTATATTGTGAATTGAATAGGCTTATGCCTACTGAAAATCATGGTTGTTGGGGGCCTTTGCATGCACAATTAAAGGTTTCCCAATCTTCTATACCGTTTTTGTGAATGGAAATTTCTTGAATGTGGAATTTGGTTAATCACGTAAAGTTTGCTGTTTTAAAATCTGAGACCATTGTGTGATCACCCCGGTCGAACAGAATGGATTAATGAACATGTGGTTGTTGGCTTGGATATGTGGAATGTGATGGGTTGTTTTGTGGGTTGTTGTGGATCGGGTGGGCAGCGGGGCTATTATAAATCGTATTAAACAGATAATGATGTACGGTGCAATTGTGGTTATGGAAGTTGGCATCGGGGATAAAGGGGTGGGCTTGAATGTGAATGAACTATGAGTTGTGAATAATAAATAAATTTGGGAGATTTAATGAATGGTGGGTCATGGTATGGGAATGGGAATAATAATCAATGGGATTGGTTGGTTAATAAGAAGGAATTGGTTGTGTTGCTTGTGATTTCCTAACATGATTTGTGGATGGCAGGGATATGTTTTACGAACGATCGATGTGGTTGGTTGTGGATAGTTTCCCAGTAGTTAAGGAACTAATAAACTAATTCTGTTGAAACGTTAAAACCTAAATGTGGTTGGGATTGTTTGTTATATGCATGATTTGTAGTAGCAGTGCTGACGCATGTGCTCAGTTTCTCTGTTTAGAAGCCATAGGTTGGGCTGAGTGTTTGGTATATATATATATATATATATATCTGTATCTTTATGTTTTGACGCACCCCACCCATGTTGATCACTTAGTGCCAAACACTCCCATTTCATGGGAGAGGGTGTTTTCCTATAGTTACTAGCTCTTTCCTTCTCCTTCTTCCCTAGGCTATTATGGCTTGAGGTGACCTTACACTCAAGACTCTTTGAGTAGGCTTCGATTGGGGTTGTTTTATCCCATGACTCATTGGCCAGGTTCTACTATTTCCCAAGAATCTTCGGGATGAGGCCCAGGTGTGTGTGGGTGGGATACGTGGTTGTAAGGCCCAGGTGTGTGTGGGAGGGATGTGTGGTTGTGAGGCCCAGGTGTGTGCAGGCGGGATACGTGGTTGTGATCCCTAGGTGTGTGCGGGCGGGATGTGTGGCTGTGAGGCCCATGTGTGTGTGGGCGGGGAGAGTGTGGCAGCATCAGGACATTCGCCGTTAGGATGAGCAGCTAACATTGGTGAAATGGTGCCGGGTACCCAATACTCTTGTTCTTATATACTACTACTTGTTGTGATTGTGTTTTTAGTGAGTGTGGCTAGTTAGGTTGGGTGGAGAGAATTCCTTGCTAGCTTTTTCTGTTGATCTCACAGGACATTAGGATGTCTCCCCACTTGTGCACGAGAGATTTAGGTTTACCTACTGAGTATACTTGTATGCTCACCCTATATTTACTTTCAGGTTTATAGGAGGACTACCAGGGCCATGCAGGACCCTACTAGTCGGACGGTTGTAGTTGTTGCTGTTACTGTACACTTGTTTCTTTTGGTATTGTACTTTTGAGCTTTCTTGTACTTTTACCTTGTTATAAAATTGTTTAAACATGCATGTGGGCTTGGTTTGGGTTTATTTCTATACACTTGTTCTTTACCTTTTTAGTGGTTGACTTGTCCTATTTCCCGATATAAAAATAATAAAAGGGTAATGCATCCCATATTTGTGAAAACTCATACCCTTGGTGCTAGTCGCCAACCCAGGGCCTACTGGAGGCAGGAATCTGGGGTCATTATCTTCATTTCACCATTGCCAGCTCAAGAGGGGCATCTTTGGTTGGAGGGGGTCGTGACAGAATGGTATCAGAGGTGATGGTTGAGAGATAGGACGGAGTCTGGAGTTAGGCACAGTGAGGATTGCATGGGATGGTAGGGCAACAGTTTTAGTTAATCTTGGTGCGTGACATAGGCCAGCGAAGACCGGCTACGACACGGGATTTTAGGGCCCCCGTGATCTGATGCAAGGACTCTAAGCCTACCGAACGACCAAGTGAGACTACATTGATTGCAGGTTAGAAACCCTAAGGAAGGTACATGTATTATCATGATTTTGTTTTACTTGATTTGGGTGTTCTGGGAAAGAAATTGATTAAAATGATAAAATGAAACCTTGAGAATTCCTTACTACTTGGGCTTCGGTGATCCTTGTTTACCGTACAGCTATGGCACCTGGACGTCATCCCTGAGTGGCTCAGATGGCCGAGGCCCAGCAGATCCAGGTCGTCGATCAGTTGAGGATTCACCAAGAGAAGGAAGATAGCCAGTGGAAGAAGACTCTTCGTTTTTTTCAACAGCATGACCTCAAGAAGTACGAGGGTAGTACTTCGGATACGGAGACGGAGGGGTGGCGTGAGGATTTAGGGATCGCTTTTACCTTGATTCGTGCTCCAAAGGATTACTGGGTTCCCCTAGCAGTCAGTCTGCTGAGAGGTGCAGCGCGACAGTGGTGGATGATCTACCTCGGAGAGAGGATAGAGGAAGAGGTTCCATGGGCTGACTTTGAGAAGGAATTTCGAGAGGAATTCCTTCCTTCCATGATCAAGGAGGAGAAGTGGCAGGAGTTACTCTCCAACCAGCAGGGGAGTATGTCAGTACGAGAGTTGGGGATCAAGTTCAAGGATCTCTTGCGCTTTGATCCGGATCTCTTTCTAGATGAGGAGTCACAGGCGAGACGTTTGGAGGAGGTGCTTCATCCTTCGCTCCAGTATGGTGTCACCCCCTTCACCCTTCTGACGTACATGGCGGTACAGAAGAAGGAAGAGGTTGTAGAGAGGATGCACTCGCTGGGAGGTGCACCCCATAAGGGGATCCAGCCGGGCTCGTCGAAGGGGAAGGCAGTCAGCAGCAGGTCTCCTGCGAAGGGACCTTCCAGGTTCAGTCCAGTGAGGAGCTGGCCCCAGTAGTTCTAGTTCAGGTATTCGGGTCCTCATCCCTTTTTCACGAGCCCAGGACCGAAGTGTTTTTCTTGTGGCAGTTTTGGGCACGTTCAGAGTTGGGGCCCGACCTGAGCTCAGTACGGTAGAGGTTGGCAGGTTTAGCGCCCACCTCAGGAGCACCAGTTGCCGGTGAGGCCCTTCCAGCAGCAGAAGGACTATGCTCCTCTGAGTGAAGACATTGAGAGAGGAGGCCGACCTCAGGGTTCTCCTCAGGGACCTCGACTAAGGCGTGGTTGGGGAGGTGGACGACATCAGAGAGGCAGAGGAGATGGGTGTGGACAGTTTCACGCAGTAGAGTTTACAGCTCTAGCAGGACCAAAGGTGGTACGAGGTACGATTTGATTGTCCAGAACTCTTGTTTCTGCTTTGTTCGATTCGGGAGCTTCGCACTAATTTGTTTCACCTGGTCTAGCCCGTGCTTTGGGACTATATGTAGAGAGACATTCCATACCATTGGTGCTGATTACACCAGTTGGAGGCCAGACCAGCGTATCTTGTGTTAGCCGGGGATGTGGGCTGATGTTGGGACCACATCAATCTAGTGGGGACCTTCTTCTGTTACAGATGCAGCCATACGATGTCATCCTATGAATCGACTTGTTGTTTTCTATTAGTGACGTTATCGACTGCTTCTGGAGAAGATTCGTTTTCTCCAACGTGGACAGAAAACATGTAGATTTTGTTGGTGAGAGGAGATATCAGGTGGGAATCCGGCGTGTGGGGCCTCTCCTTTCCTTGTTAGGTGGGTTATCAGTGGTTCCAGCTGATACATAGATGATGGATATCTCAGAGATTATTGGGATGTTCGTAGATGTTTTTCCTGAGGAGGTTGTGACTCTACCCCCCGACGTGATGTTGAGTTTGGGATAGTCTTATAGCCTATTGCCCATCTGATTTTGATGGCCCCTTATCGGATGGAACCTTTGGAGTTGCGGGAGTTGCAGATTCAGATTGACGACCTGATGGAGAAGGTTTTTGTTCGACCCAGCGTATCGCCATGGGGTGCTCCAGTTTTGATCATGAATAAGGTAAATGGTGGTCTCAGGATATGCATAGACTACTAAAGGTTGGACCACATAACGGTCAAGAACCATTAACCCCTTCCTAGGATAGATGATCTCTTCGACCAACTAAGGGGGGAAGTTTGGTTTTCTAAGATTGATCTACGATCTGAATATCATCAGCTAAGGGTAAAGGAATATGATATCTCTTTGATGGGTTTCAAGTGTAGGTATGGTCACTTCGAGTTTGTAGTGATGCTGTTTGGAGTTACGAATGCACCGGCTGTGTTCATGGGACTTATGAAAATTTTCATCCAAGAGTTTCTGGACCGGTTCGTCATTGTGTTTATCGATGATATCCTAATCTACTCAAGATCATAGGAGGAGCATTTTGAGCATCTCAGGGCAGTCTTTGAAGTCCTTCGACACCACCAACTTTATGGGAAATTGTCAAAGTGTATGTTCTTGACGCAAGATGTACACTTACTTGGGCACGTGGTGTCTCATCATGGAGTGTTAGTGGACCTGTCAAAGGCGGAGGCGGTTGTTTCTTGGACAGAACCCAAGATTGTGGTAGAAGTTCGTAGTTTCCGGGGGTTAGCAGGTTACTATCGGAGGTTTGTTTCAGACTTCTCTCGGGTTACTGCTCCATTGAATTCTTCGACTAAGAATAACAAGGTCTTCTTATGGAGCGAGCAGTACCAGAAGGCTTTCAACTACCTAAAAGAGAAGTTGGTCAGTGCTCCCATACTCAGGTTCCCAGAGGAAGGGTTGTTGTAAGAGGTGTTTTGTGATGCTTCTGGCCTTTGTCTGGGGTGTGTGCTGATGCAGAAGAAGGGAGTGATCTATTATGTCTCTAGGCAGTTAGGCCCTCATGAGCATAACTATGCCACCCATGACCTAAAGCTTGCAACAGTAGTGTTCACACTGAATTTGTGGCAACATTACCTCTTTAGGGAGTGCTTTGTGGTCTTCTCAGGTCACAAGAGCCTGCGTTATATCTTCTCCCAGCATGACCTAAACATACGGCAGCAGAGATGGGTCGAGTTTCTCCAAGACTATGACTTCGAGATCTCGTACACTGAAGTTAATGGAAATGTTATGGATGATGCCCTGAGCAGGAAGTCACATAAAGAAGTGGTTCAGGAATCCGCTGATGCTTGGAAAGCGATTGGAGAGTGGGCCGCCTTTCACTTAGATGCAAGGGTAGAAGGTGTTAGAGGCTGTTTGTTTCAGATGACGGTGCAGTCCTCCTTGTTGCAGCAGGTGGAAGAGTCTCAGTGGGGGGACTCTAAGGCGCAAGTAATGCGGGATCGTGTCAATCAGGGAAACACTCTAGAGGGGTGGTCAGAGGATAGCCGACATCAGATGCTTTTCCACGAAAGGTTTTTTTGTTCCAGAGGCGATGCGTGAGGGAGTTCTATGTGAGTTCCATAGATCAGCCTTGGTGGTACATCCAGGAGTTTCAAAAATGTACAGAGGCCTGAGGGAACAGTTTCGGTGGCCCGGGGTGAAACAGGCAGTGGCAGAGTTTGTGGCTAAATTCCTAGTGTGTCAGCAAGTGAAGGTTGAACGTCGTATTCCCAGTGGTTTCTTTCATCCCTTATATGACCCCGAGTGGATGTGGGATGACATCTAAATGGACTTATTCATAGGACTACCAAGATCTTAGGGTGGTTATGACGCTATCTGGGTAGTGGTGGATCGACTAAAGAATTCTGGTCACTTCTTAGCAATTAAGGAGTCGGGCCCGGTGAGTACCTTAGCACAGAGGTATGGAGACGAGGTGGGGTGGTTGCATGGAGTTCTGAAGACTATCATCTCAAACTAGGATACTTGGTTTACCTCATGAGTCTTGATGGGGTTACATCATGCTTTTGGCACCCAGATATACCTTAGAACTACTTTCCACCCCCCAGACCGACGGGCAGACAAAACAAACTACCCAGACGTTGGAGGACATGCTGCGAGCATGCATTATAGATTTCAGGGGGTCATGGGTACAACACTTGCCTATAGTAGATTTTGCCTACAACAACAACTTCCACTATACTATTGGAATGGAACTGTTTGAGGCCTTGTATGGAAGACCATGTCGTTCACCCATTTGCTGGGCAGAGGTTGGTGAGACAGGCGCTCTTGGGCCAGAGGTAGTACAGAGCACCACATGGAAAGTCCATCTTGTACATGAACGGATGAAAGCATCTCAGGACCGACAGAAGTCTTATGCAGATCATCACTAGAGGCCCTTAGAGTTCAAGGTGGGAGATCATGTGTTATTGAAGGTTTCCTCTCGATGGGGGAATAGAATGTTTGGGAATGGTAGAAAGCTCTCACCTAGGTTCATCAGACCTTTTGAGGAGTTGAGGCGAGTCGGCGAGGTGGCATATCAGCTGGACCTGCCACCTCGGTTGGAGAAGGTTCATGACGTCTTCCAAATCTCCCAGCTTTGTCGGTACTTACACGATGACTCTCACATTATCGACTGGGTAGAGTTAGATATGGGAGACGACGCGACCTTCGATGAATGACTAGTCAGAATAAAAGATCGTAAAGTGAAGGTGATCCATGGATGAACCATTCCCTTGGTGCGTGTGTTGTGGAAGCATGGCGGCCTCGAGAAGAGCACATGGGAGAGGGAGACCCATATGCACGCTCAGTACCCAGAGTTGTTTTGAAATGTGTTTTCATTTTTCTTCTATGCTTTGTTTTGATGTTATAATTTGTACCTTTGATTAATGGAATGATTGGATTGTCGGTTGTGGGAACTATTGTTTCCTTGTTCTCTGGAAGTGTGTAGCATGTCCGAATGTGTGGGGAAAGGAAAAAAACTAGACTCTTAATCGAGATGCATTATTGAGGATGAGATTGAACCAGTGTGGGTGAGTTAGTGCCGCCTAAAGTGGATAATATCTCGACATAGAAC
The DNA here is from genome assembly GCA_963277665.1 of Viscum album. Taxonomy (NCBI): domain Eukaryota; kingdom Viridiplantae; phylum Streptophyta; class Magnoliopsida; order Santalales; family Viscaceae; genus Viscum; species Viscum album. The sequence continues at coordinate 1,503,477,293 of OY728156.1, forward strand.
AAGGAATTTTCCCCAAACCACGTGTTCGGGAAATGTGTGGGTTATACGGTGTTAGGGGCAGTGTAAGTTGGAAAATCCTAATGTATGAAAGTTGGAAGACCCAATTATGAATCGAGATGCATTAATGAGGATGCGATTAAACCCATGCGGGTGAGTTAGTGCCACCTAAATCAGATAATATATCGACATATGAGAAGAAATTCCTAACAGATATGATTAGGGTAAGTGGTTGGGTTCCTATTATAACAAGATCCCTAAGAGGTATCTTGTTGGGTTCCTCTGGGATGGTTTTGAATTCTCGGGGATGAGAATGATTTAATAGGTATTTGATGTAGTGGCCCGGACCTCTCTGGCCCATTCCTTTGTCAAAAAAAGATCACGAAGTGTTTTGGAGGGTAAAATGGACGTTTCCTACACTTTCAGAATTTTGAAACTACACGCCGTGTAGTGCGAGTACATTCTGTGTACCCTTGCTGGGTATTCCCCGTGTTGAAGGCCATGTCCTTTCTGTGTGAAATAAATGGGTACACACCATGTGTCCAGTACTACACACCGTGTAGTCCTACCCAGCGTACACGTTACTAGTAAACGGTCGTGTGCCATGTTGGAGCCGTGTCCTTTCTGTGTACAATAAATGGGTACATGCCATGTGTCCAGTACTACACGCCGTGTAGTCCCTCCCTATTTATGTGTTACCCTCAAACCGTGTGTTGACCAGTCAATGGCCGCAGAGCCGTGTTGGAAGCCACGTGGAGACCGTGTGAAATAATCGAGTACACGCCATGTACCATAATGTACACACCGTGTAATTTTTCTTTTCTCACATATAAAAGGAGGGGTCCCCCCTCCTTTTCAACTCACCCCTCACCTCCCCTTTCCTCTGAGCATAGTTCTCCCAAGTGACTCAAAGTCTCTTTCTTCCATAACTTCTTCGTTCGAGCTCCGATTTACGATCCGTCAGTGGCCATGGGATCATAACGACGGGGTAGAACTTCCGAGATTGGATCCGCTGTATTTACTTTGGCCTTTCCTTTCTGACATCCACCCAAGGATGTTTTTACAGGACCCCATAGAAGTGACGGATGCTGATGGACGTCTTTTATGGTTGATCCGGGGGAGCGTTGCGATCAGAACCTGTTGAGGTAGGGATCTTACCTTCGTCTCTCTAATTTTGTGCATCATATGGGGTGGGTATTCTCCTGTTTTTATGAGAAACGGTTGAACCAATAAATGAAGTTAATAACTGGTTAAAGAACGGGGTTGGGGAAGTTGTTATGTTTATCTTTATATCCTATGATATTATATTGTGAATTGAATAGGCTTTGGCCTTCTGAAAATCACAGTCGTTGGGGGCCTTTTCTTACGCAATGAAATGTTGCCCAATCTTATAGACTGTTTTTGTGAATGGAACTTTGTTGAATGTGGAATTTGGTTAATCACGTAAAGTTAGCTGTTTTAAAATCTGAAACCCTTGTGTGATCACCCCGGTCGAAAAAATGGAATAATGAACATGTGGATATTGGCATGGATACGTGGCATGTGATTGGGTGTTTTGTGGGTTGTTATGTATTGGGTGGGTAGCGGGGCAGCGATAAATGGTATTAAGCAGATAAAGATGTACGGTGCAGTTGTGGTTATGGCAGTTGGCAGCGGGCCTATAGGGATGGGCTTGAATGTGAACGAACTATGGGTTGTGAATAATAAATAAAAGTGGGAGATTTAATGAATGGAGGGTCATGGTAATGGACGAGAATAATAATCAACTGGGTTGGTTGGTTAATAAGAAGGACATGGTTGTGTTTCTTGTTTTTTCCTAACTTGATTTGTTGATGGCAGGGTTATGTTTTACGAACGGTCGATGTGGTTGGTTGTGGATAGTTTCCCAATAGTTAAGGAACTAATAAACTAATTCTGTTGAAACGTGAAAACCTAAATGGGGTTGGGGTTGTTTGTTATATGCATGCATCATAGTAGCAGTGCCGAGGCACGTGCTCAGTTCCTCTATTTAGAAGCCATAGAATGGTCTGAGTGTTTGATATATATATATATATATATACATCTGTATCTTTGTGTTTTGACGCACCCCACCCATGTTGATCACTTAGTTCTGAACACTCCCATTTCACGGGAGAGGGTGTTTTCCCATAGTTACTAGCTCCTTCCTGCTCCTTCTTCCCTAGGCTGTGATGGCTTGAGGCAACCTTACACCCAAGACACTTTGTGTAGGTTTTGATTTGAGTGGTTTTAGCCAAAGACTCTTCGGGCAGGTTCTACTATTTCACAAGAATCTTTGGGATGAGGCCCAGGTGTGTGCGGGAGGGATACATGGTTGTGAGGCCCATGTGTGTGCGGGAGGGATGTGTGGTTGTGAGGCCCAGGTGTGTGTGGGCAGGATACATGGTTGTGAGGCCTTGGTGTGTCCAGGCAGGATGTGTGGTTGTGAGGCCCAGGTGTCTGCTGACGGGGAGAGTGTGGCAGTGTCAGGACGATCTCCATTAGTAAAAGCAACTAACTTCTGGGAAATTTTGCAGGGTACCCAATACTCTTGTTCTTATATACTACTACCTGTTGTGATTTTGTTTTTGTGGAGTGTGGATGGTGAGGTTGGTTGGATAGAATTCCTTACTAGGTTTCTTCTATTGTTCTCACGGTACATTAGGACGTCTCCCCACTTGTGCACGAGAGCTTTAGGTTTCCCTACTGAGTATACTTGTATGCTCACCCTACACTTACTTTCAGGTTTCCAGGAGGACTACCAGGGCTGTGCCGGACCCTACTAGTCGGACAGTTGGAGTTGTTGCTGTTGTTGTACACTTGTTTCTTATGGTATTGTACTTTTGAGCTTTCTTGTACTTGTACATTATTATAAAATTGTTTAAACATGCATGTGGTCTTGGTTTGGGTTTATTTCTATACACTTGTTCTTTTCCTTTTTGGTGGTTGACTTGTCCAATTTCCCGATCATAAAATAATAAAAGGGCAATGCCTCCCATATTTGTGAAAACTCATACCCTTGGTGCTATTCGCCAACCCGGGGCCTACTGGAGGCGGGACTCGGGGGTCATTATCTCCCTTTCACCATTTATAGCTCAAGAGGGGCATCTTTGGTGGGAGGGGGTCATGACATATTTTGACATTAAGGTTAGAGATAAATAAATTTGTGATCGGAGATCTCCCTATTTAGATTATATTTCTCTGTTTTTCATAGACCTGAATGTTTGATCTCTTTTTGTTTGGACTTGGATAGAAAATGGGAGTGTACATAGGTAACAACAAAGATGCATATTTTAGATAGAATAGGCACTGGATGGTGCTGGAATTTGATTTGATGATTTCATCAGGGTATGATGCTCGATCTCATTCTCCAGTGTCACCATCAAGTACTTAACAAGGGTAGAAATATTTATTTGTTATTTACCTTTATTTTGGATGGTTGATATTTGATGTTCCTCTTTAGTGAGTAGATGAAGTAAATTATATTTTATAAGGGTCATGCTTTTTATATGTTACACCATTTTGGAAAATATTAAAATGGTAGGAAACCTATTCTAGTTCTTCAGTGTTTTTTTAGTTTAGAGATGTGTTTTGATCTTGGATTTGTGTGTGAAGCTTGCCTCTATATGAGTCAAACATCTGGACCATAGACATTTCATGTCACAAAATGAGGATGGGAGTTATCCTTGTATCATCCTACTCTATATTTTATAATAGGTGATTTTTAGGATAGAAATTTATATAATGTAGATTTTATAACATATTGTTAATTTTTTTATGTTTTTTGACTCATTAATTTTAGTACCGAATTGTTAGTTCTATTCATGGGTTGTTTTTATTATTTTTATAGACATTTTTATGGTTTTTTTGGACTTTTCATTATTTGGGAATGGTTTGAACATGGTTTGCACATTGGTCAACCTTGGAAAAAGGGGTTTTAATGATTTTCTCATTTCTTTGGAATGTTTAGGAAAATTATGCCAGTGGGTCACAGGGTTTGCGAAATATTAAACAATGTGTTTATCCAAACTATGAAACTCTTCTACGGGCTCTATTTTGTGCATATGGTTAGGCGCATGGTTAATACTAATTATTAGAACCAACTATGAAAACCATGAAAATGGAAATTAATGTTATTAATAACATAAATAAATTCAAAAAACCCACCTAATTAAACCTACACAACACCCACTAAAACAATACCCAATATTTAGGCATTTCGTAGCCCTCCAATGGCAGTTTTGCTACCCATAACATATCCCTTGTAAGATTAATGTGGAAATAGAACTGGAGATATTCACATTAGAGAGTTCATTACATATATATATTGGAAATCCCTTATTATATTGATTAATTTGTTATAAATAATATGGTTTCCTTTCATTTTTTGGATATTAGTTTATTTTTGTGGAATATAGGATCATGTATCCCGATTTTCTTCTATTATGATCTATCTCATTAGATCTGGTGACTTCCCTCAGAGGTGATAGATATCCGAATAATTTATATTGGATTCACTATATTCAAGGTATGTGTTTGTATGATTTTCCTACATTTTGTGATTCATTTTTTGTTGGTAATTCATATATATATATTAGTTTTAGAAAGAATTCTCAATGAAATGATTCGATTTAATTCCATAAAAAATCATCATTGGGATTAAAATATTTGATATGGATACGCAATTAATTGAATTAGTAAATATTTAAATCTATAACAATTTAATGAAGTATTTCAAATTCAAGTGTTGCCTAGATTTATTTTAAATGAAATTTTAAAGGGCGGTTTTGTGAAATTGGTAGCTTTGGTTCGTGTTTTATTTTTTAAAATGCACTTCAGTGATCTTAATGAAATGAGTTGAAAATTTTGATATTTTCTAAATAGTTTTAAATTAATGAATTCATTAAAAGAACAATAACCCCCTAGGATATGTTTTTACCTTTTTTTGAGAGAGGTCTTCTTGGTTTGTTTTAAATAAATTATTTATTCATGTGGAAAAGGTTGTAAAACATGTTTAGAAATATATTCATAAATTTTAATATTATATTACTTCCTATGACAGATTTATGTTTTCTATAAAATAAATAATTGTTTTAAAGGCCCTTTTGGAAATTTTAAGAGGAATTTTTAATGTTAGTGGGAACAATTACCCTTTTTAATGATAAATTGTATTAGAGGTTTTGAATTGAAATTGACGATGCTTCAAATTTTGATTGGAACATTTTGATAATTATATAATGTGATAATAACTTAGTGGTAACTATTTTTATTCTTATAATTCCAATTTTTGGTAGGTGGAAATAATGGTCTATTTACATTTGAGAGAGTTTGGGGGTATGGGTGAAAAGTTGTTGATAATGTTACCCATGTAATACTCATAACTTGTTTGTATCAACCATTTTTGACATGACATGTGAACATGGATATTTTGATAGAATGGGATAGATATGTACATAAGTAATGGAATCACACCCTTATAGTGGATCGATAATGAACATGAACGGTTTAGGCTATGGATGTGTTCCCATAAAAGAGGGTATCCATAGAACTGGTATTCATGAGACCCCTGATACTAGATGTAGGCTTGAAATGTAGTCATGTTACATTTTTATTACATATCGTTATGTGGAATCAATATCGTAACTTGTTTGTAACCAAGAATTCCATGTACTCAATAGAGATTTGTTACATCATTTAATGTCCCTATTTGTAATTGGAGCTTCCTAACCTCTGTCAATTATTGTTATTTTGAACCTTTACAGAATTATATATACTATTTATCATATTACATTATTAGGTGAATATTGTCATATTATCTTGACCATCTATCTTTATCTTGTGAAATTGTTTTGAATGATTTTTAAGAAAATGATTAATTTAAAAAATATGAAATGAAAAGTTTTATAGATTTAGTTTAATATATATTTTTAAAATGTTTATAAATCATTTTTTAAACTAATCCGTATACTCTATTATTTTAACTCTTCAATTAGCATATTTTAATTAACTTTTTATATTACAACATTAAATATTTGGTGGAATCCTATTGGCCTTTTAGCTTAATATCTACATATACCTTTTTTTATTTTAATTCCATTATGACCATAAAGAATAAGTTCATTCTGTCATTTTAATTTGTGGGTTCATGATTGGATGAAAAATGGTGGGTGACTTGGGAAAGGGTGGGTGGTCGTGGACCACTGTGAGATTCGTTTTTTTTCTATGTTTCACATTATGTTTTCATAGTATCTCCTTGTACCTTATTACATACATATTAATGGATATATATATATATATGATAATGTTTCTATATTGTACACTATTATTATAATAATTTTAGGCATAAATAATTCCCTTTAGTTATTCATTTTTTCATAGGTTCTTGTCATCACCCCATGGAGATCGGGAAACACTCCACATTTTCATGGAGAATATGTTTAGATATTTTTTGTGATGCTATTACGTGTTGGTTTTTTAGAAAAATTAATTTATATGATTTATAATCAATGAAACATTATTTTTTAACTCTAGGAATCTATTGGTTTATTGTAGGCCATCAATCATAATTATCAATTAAAATATTTCAAAATGGTTGATATATAATATTTTAATTAACCCAACAATACCACTCATGAGTGTAAATTCACATGTGAAATAAGGTACTTATCACAATTAACCAAAATTAAGGAAAAATAAACATGGACAACTCATTTTGTAGTTATTACACTTGTTGAATCTTGGTTTAAAACAAATCCACTTATATTATAGATTCTGAGATGTATTTCTTGAAAGACCTCATAATCTGTCGTTTACCAAAAAAATAAGATGTTATCAAATAATATGACTTTTCCCTATGTGGATCACCAATGTGTACTAATAAACATCTCTATAAATTAATATACCCTTCTATGATACAAACTTTAATTACCCATATGTTACAAAAATAAATATTACATCCATTTAATACAATATTAAATATATATAATAACAATACATGATTAAGAACCATAAAATGCATAGTGTACACATAGCCTATATATATAAAAACTCATTTCATGATATATATTAATCATCTCTAATAAAATTATGTTCCTAATGTACTATTATTTTACAAAAATTATATAAAACCTTTCTCCATACATTGGGGAAAGGAAATATAAGAAATGGTGTGTTTCGATTCTAGTTAAGGAAAAATGTAGGATATATAAATCGATGTTCTTATGACGGTATAACAACAGAATAAAGGAATTATGTTTTAATCATAACATACAATGACATTACATAATATGTAATAGATCATAAACATATTTCAAAGAATAAAACTTTATAATTTTAATATTAATTAATCATAAGAGTGAGTAACCATCATAAGTCAATCCTAAACCATTAGTTTAATTCCTATGCATAAAAAATTGGTAAATCTGTTACACTATCATCAATATTGAAACCATATCATATGTCAAGGTATACTACTGAGATCATCATGTCATTGTTGATCATCTATCAAACCATTTTTCCCATATCAAAGTGTATTTGGAATAACCACTTATTTCCTATATAATAGAGGATCATAAACCCCTACCAATTTACCAATGTTGATTGAGAAAATAAATTAATTTTCTATTATTGTTACATGAGATATACATTATATACCATGTAATTGGAATGATATAATGGAACCACCAATAATATAAGGAAAAACATACATATGTGATCCACAATATCATAAATCGTTCATCATTTCTATATTTCATAAACCAAGGAAAATAAATTGTATTCATAAATATATCGTCATAACATAAATTACCGATAGAAATGAAAAAGGATTTATAGAATCATAATATTAACATGTTATTTAAAAAATGATGGAATAATATCATCATAACCCATTTGAAAAATAATAATCATAAAAGGATGTTTAAATTGATGAAAAATACCATTAAAATAACTTCTAATTCATTCATTAAAAACTAAAAAACCCATTATTTGAATAAAATATATAATAAAAATTCCACTAATATTTATAAAAATATTTCATTGGAAAAATGTGAAAAAATATAATGAAATACTCATATAAAATACTTTTAATTATAGTATTAATATTTATTAATTTTTTATACCTTAAAACAATACAATCATTTAAGACACTCATAAATTGAAAAATGGCATGTTCCCAAAAAAAATTAACAAATATTACATAATTTTTCCTTTTTATAAAGAGAAAAAAGGTAGTGAAGTTTATAATTTTAATAAATTTAAAATATAATTAATAAATTTTATAAAAGTATTTTTAATATTATGAATATATAAGAGAAATTTCATTTAAGATAGAGGAAATATTCTCTTCATATCTTTAACACTTGTTTTAAACCATATTATGTACCAGTAGTGTTTTTTCTAATAATACATGTAATTTCATGGAATAACCGTTTTACAAGATAATATATTCCTTTTAATGTTTAATATATATATAAGTTAACTCATTTTAATTTTTTCATAGTAAATCCCATAGATTAGAAAGTTTGTAATATTACCCTTACAACATCGAAACATTTTAATCATAATACCCAATGATATAATAACTTCAAATGAAAAATTAAACATCATTAACATATTATTATACATGAAATATCATATAAATATTTTTGTATATTCACCACCTAAAATAATATATGTTCATAATATAATATATATCCCAAAAAGTCAATTTCTAACTATAAACCCATACCTCAAGAATTATCTTTATTCATACGTGTTTGGTCCTCATATATAATAAATAAATAGAAATGATTCATATATTCACGAACCATAATCATATATATTATTCCATATATTATTTAAAAATAAAATCTTATTACAAATTTATCAATAATACTTTATCAAAATCATTATTCAATGTGACAATTACTTTGTTTTGTTCATGCATGATTTTATTATCCAATTTCTGTCCTTGTAATTTGATCATGGTTCTATCATATCATTATTTTTATAATATCATGATTATTATATATAATCATTATGTAAACTTTTATATGACATCATTTATAATGGTGATGACAAATGAATTAAATCACTTAGTGGATATTGTATTCCGTACATATACACGAGTGATTCCTCCAATATTCATTGGATGGAATGAAAGAAAATAAAATTATAATTAATGAATATTATCATAAATATCATATATTTATGAATTAATTCAATTTTTATAACCAAAAACTCGATTTGGTGATAAAAAATTGAAATAGATCGCTTCGTGAAGGTGGATGTACAAGTATACAGTTTAGTGATGTATTCCTCTTTCATTTGAATAAAATGATGTGAATAATGGTCGTAAAATAATCATAATAAAAATTACATACACATAATATTGGGAATTAATTTTTTTCTAATGGATAACATATATTTAAATAATATTTAGGAATAATTAAAAATGAATGTACTTTGTTTAGAGTTATACCTCTTCATTGAGAAACCCATTTTAAATTATATCATTATCTTTGAATAGATGGTATAGGGGGAAGAAAAAACGGTATATTATATGGGTAATGAATATATGATGGTATTATGGGGTGTTTGGTAGGATATAAAAGACTTAGTCTTCTTGAATAAGGGGAAATAAGATATTCCCTTTTATAAGTTAGTGAAAATAAACATATAGAAATATATAAATGATTAAATTATGTATATACCAAAATCAATTAATTTATAACCATTGAACTCATAATTAAAATAAAAGTATTTATAGTGTAGAAATAAAATTTTCCAATAACCTTTATTCTAGTTTTGGATTCATTTTATTATATATTTTCTAGTTAAATTACTTTAAATATATTTAATAATTAATTGCGATAATATATATTTTTATAATGATTACATAATCAATTGACAAAAAATATAATTGGATTCTAAATAAATTTTAAACAAAAATTCAAAATATGAATTCCATTTTTAGGATTAAATTTCAATATATAGTAGATGTTATATATAATATATGTGTTGAAAATGCATAAAAATAGTGTTAAGAAAAATACATGATTCATGTGTTAACATAATATTACCATGAAATAAATTAATAAGTTGTTTTTAGTGAATTTTATTATTTAAATAATAAAAAATTATATGTTTTAGACTTTCTATAGATTAAAAAATGAATGGAATCTCCTAACCATTAAATTAAATGAAAATACCAAAAATATTATATAATTTGAAAAACAATTAACATATTGTGAAAAAATAAAAAGTAATGTTCCCAAATTTAAATATAATTATTTAAATTTAATTATTCAAATCATAAAAATATATTTTGTAAAAAAACACCTAAAATTTTCTATATTTTAGGGTTAATTACATTCTAATGTTTTACCCCATTGTTTTAACCCTATTTTATCTTTATTACATAGGTGAAAAATAGTTTCCCCAGTTACTATACATGATGTGAAAAAATCATGTTGAAATTAATAAATTATGATAATGATACTAGTTAAATATATGAAATATATTTTTAAATATTCTATTTCTATGGGTGGATGAAATTAATTTCAAAATTAACATGTAATTGGTGACAAAAACATTTTTCAGAGAATTTCATTTTTAGCACAATAATTTGTATAATCTTATTCCATGCTAATAAAAACCATAATATTAAATTAAAATAATTTTATTGAATATATAGTATAAAAATTAATTGATATAAATTTTCAATAGTTATTAATTTAATTATGTATAAAAACACATTGTATAGAGGAAAATAGTTTTTATAAAAAGTTTTTTTAAGCTAAAACATGAAAATATACCAAAATCAGGTATAATGCTGAATCATATGTAATTAGTTATAACATCTAGAATAAATGGAGACTTATGAAACATTAATGTAATATAATAAAAAGTTAATTTTATATTACATTATTTAATGAAAATTAATAAGATTTTTTTTAAAATATTTTTTATTATTTACTAAAAACAATACTCAAAAAAACATATTATTTACAGTAATATAAATTTAAATAATTATTTAAAAATTAATCTTTCTTAAATCAAAAAAACATCTGAAAATTTTATAAAAATTTTATATAATATATTGACATTATGTAACAAAACCATTTATAATAAATCTATTTGTCATTGTATAATTTGAGAATATTTTATGACATATTTTTTCATTGAGTAACGGAATCATCATGAGATATTAGGACACAAAGTGGAATGGTATTAATAAATAGAAAACATGATATATATTATATCTCAAAACCACTATTTTAATAAATAATTGTATCTCTCATGATTTTGGATCCAGATGGGAAATTATACGGTATCATTAAATTGAAAACTAATTTTCAACATTTGGATGATATAATAATTATCATTATTGAAAATTGTTGTACAATAAAACCATATTTTAATCAAATGAATTAAATTAAATATTTAATTTAATTATAATTATTTTTGAATACATAAGCAAAATATTAATTTAAACCTTATTATCGGGATATCATTAGGGTTAGGCACATACATGAGAAGGAATAAAATAATAAAGCTTGAGGGGAATGTGCATCGATGGAGATTTGTGGGATTTTGGATCGATGGTCAGAGTAACTCAAGGTTTGTACCCATTAATGGAGTTCTTGTATCTTTTCAATGAAAATTCTACTAAAATCATATTTTTTTGAAAATAAACCAAACCAAATCAATTGTTTTGGCATTTTCTTTTTTCCAGTAATACAAGTATGAGATGCCGATTATTAATCTCCTCCTGTTTTAATTTTTAGATTGATCTCCATTGGCTTTACAATGTATGATTACTCTTCCTCGATCATATAATTTCAGATTTTTTTCTCACATATTCTTAATACACTAGATATCATTGGTCTTCATTTTTCAAATATGATGGAGAAAACAAGGCCATCAATCGAGACTTACATTGTGTTTATGTTCCATTCCCCCATAGTTCATTATTTTCATCATTAGTATTTCTACATCCAATGATACAATGATACCATTGATGATTGATTAAAATGAATTTGGTCTTTGAAAAAAAGGTTATCGTCGTGGTTTCAATGTTGAGTTTTTGGAGATAAGGTTGATGTGTGGAGACAAAATAAAAATCTGATGATGGTTTGGGTAGAAATGGCTTTCAATGCTCAATTTTTCTTGACACATAATATAAGTAGTGATGTGTGACCCTATGTGAAGGGCAAATCAAATATATAAAATAGATATGAAATCATCCAATTGTTTTTTAGGATATTGGGTCTTTCATTGGTTTTGTACCATAGTTATTCAAGAAGATAATATCAATAAATATAATAAAATAATTTGTGGAATCTAAATAACATATATTTATTTGGTGTGATAATCCTTGATTAGGTGTTTTTTCATCATTCATGATAGAATTGAATGCATTAGTGTTAGAACAATTGATGTCATGTGAATAAACATTCAATTTTATAAATTATCAGCATACATTGAATGATGTTCATGAGTGCACACCAGTTATTCTCCTAGCCATGGTTTCTAGGGTTTCGTGTGAGATCAATATCACTTTCCATGATTTTGTATCGACATGTTGTGTGACCCTACTCTAGCATTCAATCCAGTTTTTGATGTATCATTCCCAAGACCCCATATGGTTAATCCATCCAATAACACCAAAGAATGAAATCATGTATATATGCATGTATTGATAAGACCTTTACCTTCGGTACACTCCCGGTGCACTTGGGAGTGAAAAAGAGTAGCCATGCACAAACAAGAGTACCTGAGCATACCCCTAGGAAAGCAAGACACATCCTGTACCCAATATACAAATGGTGTATTTTCACATGGATCCAAAAGAAATGTAAAATAATGGAATTACTCAGTTTTCATAGAGTTTTTTGGTCAGAGTGGATACTCAAGAGGGTGGTAAATTGAGTACCAATTAAAAATTTCTATTAAAAATATTTCTATTTAAATCCCCCAATTAAAAACAATGTTAAACTCTAGTGAATTTGTAAAACTGTAAGGGTTTGATTAGTTTCTCAAAAGATTTATTTGGTCTCAGTTAATTTTTCCACAATATTAAATTAGATTTTGAAACTAACCTACCAATTTACAATATTTTCAATGACTTTCTAGATTAACTATCAATGTAACTTTAAAACAATTTTAAATTTAATGTAATTAGTATCAGAATAATAAATATAGTTTAAAACAAAATGATGTAAGCAAAGCAGTTTAAAACAAGAGGTTCAGTCTCAAGACGAGACTTAGTCCTCTTAAGATATTTATATAAATTTTGATCCACTACCTGGATCAGGGTAAACCACAGTGTAAAGACTATCCAGGTACTAAGACCTATACAACAGTTCTACGTGGGAAAACAAAACAACATCACACTAGATGTCCAGGTCCTACTTGACCTCTACCACTATCCTCAGTGGTATACAAGAGAGTTTAAAAAGTTTGGTGTGAGGATTTTGATATCCTCTAGTTTATCACAAGAGTCAGAATGTGTATGAAATGTACAGAGTACACGCACTTCTCAAAAGTAAGTAAAAGAATCACTAAGAGAGTATATATGAGTTTAGAATTCTCTAGTGATTTGATGTGCTGCTCAGGACTCATTTTGATTGAACAGAAATGCATCAGAGTCCTTATCTAGTTTTTGTATACAAACAGAGTTCCGTTTGCTTCTTTGACATTCTGGACTAGGTTTAGCTTGATCAAAATGAGTGCATGAAGACCTTGTTGTAGTTCTTCACTTCTTCACTAAGATTCATCTTATGTTCTCTTCTTGTATAAATGACTTCGTGTTTGTCCAGTGTTCTTCGAGTATGCAGGTGTATGGATGTCGCGTATCTTTTTTTGTGAATATGCACCTCTATCTCTTTTATCTATAGCTCAATCTTCATTTTATACCTTAGGCTCCAGTCAATAGGAATAATTACCTTGTTATAGGTACGAGGTACGGTTCCCTAGCATGCCAACAACTATAATTAAATAAATTAATTGCATTAAAATTATCAAATATGAATGTTAGCATTATTTTACTAAATAACTTTGACATAGTAGTGTTTAAGTATCAGTGAATGGATAAAAATCATTCATCAGTGGCTCTCTGTCGGTAGACTTGTAACAATGGAATTTGTATAGCGGTGAGCTTCCTATCGGTAGCTCTCTGTTCTTGTATATGTATCTCCTTGTATCAGTTAGTGGAAAATTGTATCAGTGAACTTCTATTGGCAGCTACAAATATTTGTAATAGTAAACTTGTAGAGGTGGCTCTTTCCATTGGTAAATCTTCTATCAGTAGCGGTAGTCTTGTTCTATAACGGTGAACTTCATAACAATAGACTTGTACAAACCAGTAGACTTATATATACCGGTAGACTTACTCTAATGGTAGCTCTGGTGTAACGGTAGCTCATATCCGTAGACTTTATATAAGTAAACATTGTATCAGTATCTTTGTATTAGTAGACGTTATATCGGCAGCTCTTTATCGGTGGAATTCATAGAGGTAGATTTGCATATACCTGTGGACATGCATACCGTTAGAATTACTCTAATGGTAGCTATTGTAACGGTAGCTCATATCGGTAGACTTGCATTCCAGGGTCTATGTTCTGTTTTAGTGACTCTATCTATTCATTCTATTAGTAACCATAGTCTATCGGTATACTAAGTAATAGTAGGTCAATAACGGTGACCCAACACTTAACTACTTTTCTGTTCTATGAAAATCATATCAAGAATAAGATAGAATTATTTCAAAGTATGTATAAACATTGATAAACAAGGATTAACCTATTCTAATGATTATTTTGATATGTATCATATATATATAGGATTATAAGCACATATCTAGATTATCAAAACATATTAAATCACGATTGGGATTATCAAAATAGGTGTGGTCAACCATCTCACCCTTTTTGATAATCACAACTCAATGTATTATAATCCAAAATAATCAGTAAAGTATCAACATAAAAACAATGGATCATAATTCTCAGTGTGAGTGATGACATTTTCAAATGTTATATTTTAAAATAATATCATTGGAAATGGAATCTATATACTATTGTATTAGAGGTAAAATATAAAACAAATGTACCAGAGAGAAATTCATTATGCATATAAAAATAGAGTGATTTAATATAATTATTTCTCCCATGTTTCATCCCCTTTGTGATTATCAAAAAGTGGTCTAGAATGTAATTACATTAAAAGATAAGTAACGGATGTAAAAGAAAGGAATATCATATATTTTCCTTAGAGAAAACAAATACAAATAAATACACACATGAAACAAAGGAATTACAAGTGATTCCTATAAAAGATCCTTGCAACTAATAAATCCACATCCTCATCATGAGATATTCCATTATGGGTCCAAAGATGATTCAAGCGTTGTGGAAGCAGGTGGAGTCTTATGACACCAAAAATGATCATAGGTGCTCGGGCTGCTGAAACATTTCCTAGCCTATACTGTGTAGCTCTCTATGTGATCATATGAGTAAGGTAGCGGATGGCTTGGACTAGTGTCATCTGAGCAAAAGAAGTAACAGAGGTAGAGGCAGGTAAAGCTGGAGGTAGAATCACTGGTCATGCATCAACATGCAATAAGGGTAATATGAGATTTCTGAAGTACATTATAATTCCTCCTCCTCTTTCCATATTAGAAATGAAATTATCCTTGTTCTCCCTGAATTTTTATAGAGCAGGGGTAAACTCTTAGAGCGTGATGACTTTTTCTCTGAAGTATTGATTGACACGAGGTAGCATCATGTTCTCTAACATGAGTTTGAAATGGTTGTTAAGATTATGCTTGGTTTAGACCATTTGGAAATCATAATCTACCTTGTAATTCAATTTTTCCTAAGAAACAGGATCTTCTCTTATATAATCTTGGACAATCTTCATTATATCTCTAGTGGTAGACTCCACTTGGATCATGGAAGATGAGTCCACAGAGCTACTGGTCGATGCTAAACCAAGCTCCTCCATTATCAAAACTCTAATCTGATCCAATTATATTGAAGGTCTCAAAGCAAGGGAACCATTAGAAAAAGTAACAATTTCCTTGAAACTCTTAGTTAGCCCATTAATAATATTTTTCACAAAAGAATATTGAGTTCTAACATGCATTATTATGGAATGCTTAAATTCCTCAAAAACTGAGACCATTTGGCTGACTACACTTTTCACATAAGCCAAATCCTTGTCTTCTTGAGATTTAGAACTCATATAGGATTCCAGAGAGACAACTGATTTATTTAGAATTTCAACATATTTTTCCAAGCTAGAAACCGGATTCTAGAAGTTGTGATTTCATCCACTATATCTGCTACAAAGGATGGCACATTACAACCAAGAGAGGTTTCAAAATACTTTTCCATATTACTCATCTCTTCAACAAAGTGACTCTTTAATTCGGCAATAGAAGCACTAAAAAGCAAATTAATATCAGCCTTAAATGGTTCTAACTCATCCCTGGTGAATATATTAGTAGGCAAAAAATAGGATCTCTCTTAGAGAAGATACATGCCACTGAGTCTTTCATAACAGATTGAATGAATGACACTAAGGATGCTTCCATTTTTCTTATCTTTTCCACAAAAGTTGTCTTCAGATCAGATTTCAACTGATCCATATCAGTTTTTCATACCACATTCTCAAGTAATATCTCAGATAGAATATCATAATTTACTCCTGGTCGACTGAGGGATGTCTCATTATCAGAATTTGGATAATGCAATCCACAAACTAAAAACCCTGGGTCTTCAGCCCAGTCTTCAATCTCAACAGCCACTGAAATACTGCAAAACATTATCGGCTACTCCCCCTCAAATGGAACATTGTCTTGTACAGAAAGAGAACACACATCATCTTGGTCTTCCTCAGTGGAATTTCTCACAACTATCTCCATTTCTCCAATAGAAGGAAGTTCCTCAGGAATAGGAGCATGTGTATCAACTTAAACATGAACAACATCTAAAGGAACAACAAGAAATCCAATTAGAGGACTCAGTCTTAAGGTGGATGAAACAGGTTCTTCAGTTTTAGATTTATTTCCTTCTTCCTCATTCTCTAGGGCAGCCACTTCCTGAATTGATCTCTTCCGGTCTTCCTCATCCACATGTCTATCTTCATTGCTTACACACAAAACCATTTCTGTACAAGGTAGGTTCAATGAAGTACTTACCTTTTATTATGATACAATAATAGGAGTTGGGCTAGGTGGAAAGTTCATATCTCCTACATACGCTGCAGAGGAATCCTCCTCTTCAGAATCATTACTGAACTATGGCTCCTCTTTATCAGGTACTAGACCTGTATCGCTCACATCCTTAGTCCTAGAAGGATGATCCACAAGATTAAACTTATCTTATATCTTTTTATCATCAGTAACCCAATCCCCTCTCCATGGGTTCTATATTATCTTCATGGACATACACACTATGATTTTTATACAATTTTTTTTCTTACCACCATTATCTCATCCTGAGACTCACCTACTCCTCTTACATTGAGCATAACTGAGATCAACTTGGCAAAGAATAAAGCATTGGTCTTTGAATTGGGTCTGGTCATATCCTCCATTTGAATCATTAAGAGCTTGCATTGATTCCTCTTCAAACAATGTCTCAAGAGATACAACAGATAGATATCTTGATATCTCAAATTTTCAAAGTCCCCTCTTCTTGGACTTAGCACATGTTTCAATAATTTGGGCAGCAATAAGTTTTCTCCATCCATTTCGGCAGCCACCACCTTTCTCTTCTTTCCAATGTTAGTGAGTTCCTCTAAGGCAGTCTCCCAATAAAATTGTTCACCTGTAGGAGGTACTGTCTTTGATGAATATCCAAAAAAATCCTTGATGTGGTACTCTTAGGTACTCATCCCACTCAACAGATGAAAAGGCAATTTGCTTTCTATTGACCCATGAAATTATTCCATTTTCCTCATTAGATTTCTCAAAACTCAAAAACTCATAAAATTGTTTTACTAACATTAGATAGTAGGGGCCATTGTTATTTGAGAAGAATTATACCCATTTTTGATCTTCTAGTACCTCTAGATCTAACGATTTACATAACATCAGCCATTCCGCGCATTTCCCTTTCTTGATTACAATATTCTTATTTTGTAAATGTGGGTTCACTGGACACCTCCCTGACCTTGTTCTACTGTTAGTACTACTTTCATCAGTCCTTATCTTCTTCTTCTTCGCATTCGGCTCATCCAAGTCTTCTTTGACAGTGGGATGTTTGGTTTTTTTCCATCTTCGATTCAAGGAACTTTGGTTTTTCGTGAGAATTGGGGATTCAAGTAGCCTGGTTTGAGAGAGGAGAGTTTGGTGGATTGAGAAGTATCTAAGACATAGTTGTATCATTTAGGAATAATAAAATAATTATTTAAAATATAATAAGTAATATATAAACGACACATATTTTGGCAGCTAAAGACAGAAATTTAAGATAGCGTGTACTAATGGTAGGGTATACCAGTGAGGTTTACTAATAGTGAGGTATGATAGTGAGGTCTCATACCGGTGGGGTAAAATAGTGAGGATTCATACTAGTGAGGTATAACAGTGAGGTTTCACACCGGTGAGGTATAACAGTGAGGTTTCATACCATTGAGGTATAACAGTGAGGTTTCATACTGTTGAGGTATAACTGTGAGGATTCATACCGGTGAGGTATAACAGTGAGGTTTCATACTGACAGAGTCTATCATTACTAACTCATGTCTAATGTATCATAACCTATCCGAACATAAAGCCTTGGTGAGAATATCATCTAGTTGATGTTCAGTACCTATAAATTCATGAGTAATATCAACTTTTTGGTAATGATCTATCAAAAAGTGGTGCCTTACATAAATGTGTTTGGTCCTAGAGTGAGACATGAGATTCTTAGAAATGTTAACTTCACTTGTGTTATCAAAATTTAATGATAAATTTTTAAAATCATATCCATAGTCCAATAAAGTGTGTTTCATCCACATAATTTGTGCCAGAAACTACCAACAGCTATGTACTCTGCTTCAACAGTAGACAATGCAACACAATTCTTCATCTTATTACACCACAATTCTGGGGAAATACCTTGAATATGACATGTTCCAGAAGATCTATTTCAATCTAACATGAAACAATAAAAGTCAGTATCTGAATAACTTATTAAATCAGATTATTTTCGAATTGGATAAAACAAACCTAAATTTGATGTATGTTTAAGATATTTGAAAATTATTTTGATGGTATTAAAATGGGATTCTTTAGGATTTACTTGAAACCTTTCACACATACCCACACTAAAACTAATATCTGTTCGACTAGAAGTGAGGTCCAATAGTCATCCAATCATACCTCTGTAATTGGTTTGATCGACTGGTTTCCCAGATTCATCAATGTCCTACTTACAGTTAGTACTCATGGGTGTATCACATTCCTTGATACTATCTAAACCAAAACGTTTTAAAATATCCACTGTATATTTAATTTGACTTAGAATAATACCATTTTCATTTTTAAAAACATGAAATCCATAAAAATATTTGAGTTCTCCCATTAAAATCATTTCAAATTCAATTGTCAGACTATTTGATAAATCAAAACACAAGGTATGTTTAAATGATCCAAAAATAATATAATCAACATGGATTTGTACAATCAAAAAATCTTTAGAAATTATATTTTTAAAGAGAGTTGGATCAGCAATCCCTTTTGTAAAAATTTTTGACATAAGAAAATTTCTTATTCTATCATACCAAGCTCGTGGAGCTAGTTTCAAACCATATAAAGCATTAGATAGCTCAAAAACTCTATTTGGAAATTGGGGATTAGTAAATCTAGGTGGTTGTTCAACAAAAACATCTTCAATTATAAAACCATTTAGCAAAATCACTTTTAACATCCATTTGATATAACTTGAACTTCAAATGAGCAGCATATGAAAGTAAAATTCTAAGAGAATATAATCTAGCTACAGGGGAAAAGGATTCCACATAGTCTATTCCATTCTCTTGACAATATCCTTTTGAAACTAACCTAGCTTTTTTTCTAACTATATTTCCAGACTCATCAACATTATTTCTGAATACACATTTAGTGCATATCGTCAAAGTGCCCTTAGGCCTTTCAACTAATTCCCAGACATTGTTTCTTTCAAATTGATTTATTCTTCTTGCATAGCCATTACCCCAAATTCATCATTGATTTCATCATTGATATTTTTAGGTTCTAACTGTGAAAGAAAAGCTTGATGTTCTCCCTGGTTTCTTAGAGAGGATCTAGTATGTGTCCCTCTATCAAGATTACCAACAAAAACATCTACATGATGATTCTTTATAATCCTAGTTGATCTAGTAATGGTGGGACAAGAAAGTTCAAGTTCTATAGAAACATGTTCTGGAATTTTTCTAGAACTGGATTTCTTTACAACAGATTCATTGATTTTATCGTTAAGGTCCAGAACAGACTAATCTTCTTCAAGATTTTCAAGAGAAGACTTAGGTTCATGTGTATCAGTTTCATCAAACTTGATGTGAACAGATTCTTCCACACATTTTGTTCTTTTGATAAAAAATCTATAAGCTTTGGTAGTAATTGTATATGTTAGTAAAATTCCTTCATCACTTTTGGATGCAAACTTGTCAAGATTATCTTTTTTGTTATGCATAATGAATTTTCAACAAAAAACTCTAATGTAATTAACCTTGGGTTTCCTATGGTTCCACAACTCATAAGGGGTCTTTTTAAGAACATGTATTATCCATACTCTATTAATAATATAACATGTTGTATTTACAGCTTCAGTCCAAATGTAAGTTTGTAGGTCCTACTCATTATGCATAGTTCTTGCAATCTCTTGAAGAGTTATGTTTCTTCTTTCTACTACACCATTATACTGAGGTGTTCTAGAGGAAGAGAAATTGTGACTATAGGAATTGTGTGAGGAATAAGATTCAAACTCATGATTTTCAAACTAAACACAATGATCACTTCTCAATGTCTTAATCTTAAGTCCACTAAGGTTTTCCATAGAATTGGAATATTTAATAAAGATAGAACAAGCTTCACTTTTGTGAGCTAATAAGTATACCAAAGTGTACCTAGAATAGTCATACACTAAGAAATAGACATAGTGCTTCCCATTTAAACTAGAAACTCTAGAAGGTCCAACAAGTCCATGTGAACTAACTCGATAGGTTGAGAATTAGAGACTTCATTCATTGATTTAAATGAAACTATATGTTACATTCCATTTTGACAGGGATTACAAACATTATTAGTTGGGAATTCATGTTTAGGTAGGTCTCTAAAAAAATTTCCTAGTAATTTTTCTAAGTGAATGAAAATTATAGTGTCCTAATCTTCTGTGCCATATCAAATACTAATTATGAAAAGCATTTATGCAAGTAATGTTTTGTTCAATTATATAATTCAAACCAACTACATAAACATTTTCATTTCTCAAATCAGAAAATATTATATTATTTTTAGAATTAGAAACATTAGAAGAATCATTTTCATATATAACATTGAAACCATCATCATATAACTGAGCAATGCATAATAGGTTATATTTAATTCCATCAACAAATTATACTTTCGAAATAAAAACAGAATCAGTGTTACCAATCTGGACTAAGCTGATGATTTTTCCTTTTGAATTATCACGAAAGGTGACATGCCCTCAATAAACCTTGATGAAACTGTGGAAGCATGAGTAATCTCGAGTCATATTACTTAAAAAACCATTTTCCATGTACCGTGCCTTCTTATGGGAACATTTCAATAAGGTTTCCTACAAAACTGTTTAAAAAAAAGAATGATTTTGGTACCCAGATTTTCTTGGGTCCAGACAGGTTAGCAAGCCAAATTTTTGGTACCCATATTTGTCTACTGTGTCTCATTCAATCAATAGATTCAACAGATTTTAAAAGATAAAATTTGTTTGATCAATAACCATGTGAATAACTCGATGAACCATATTTATTTTCAGAACTAGAACTAGCATCATTATGTCTAGATTTAGGAATAAATCTATTTTTAGTAATCTGTCTCTTTCCAGGCTTATAGCCTATTCAAGTTGTATATTTTGGTTCCACTTGTTTAACTAGAATTTGAGTTAGAGTATTCTTTACATTTGTGAATTTCTCTATGCCTTTCCTTAATTGATTATAGGACAGTTTTTGTTCATTATTTTCCTTATGTAATTTAACATTCTTTTCTGTTTCTATATCAAGTATAGATTTAACAGAGCTGGTCAAAGCATGATGTTTCTTTAAGGTCTTATACTTGTCCTTCAGTTTATTACATGTTTCTTATAACATATTACAGTATTCAAACAATTCATCTTTAGACATATTATCATCACTAATTTCATTTCTGGAATAATAATCAATTAGCATAAGGGAAACAGGTACCTCAGAAGTATTAGTCATGAAACACATGTTGGTACGATTCTTTTCAGATTCAGAAACATCAGACTCACTTGTGTTGTCTTCTTAAGAACTCTAGGTTGCCTTCATGGCATTCTTATATTTTCTATCATTGTAGTCATATTTCTTCTTTAATTTTATATTCGGGCATTTTGCCTTAATGTTTCCTTTCCTTTTCCATTCTTAACACATTTTCTCATCTTACTTATCAGCTTTCTTCCAATCCTTCATCCAATGACCTTTTTTGACATATTTTCGTTTATAATTTGTTTTTATGAATAATTTATTCTTCCTATAGAACTTCTTGAACCGTATAGCTATCTGAGCCATCTCTTCATCACTATCAGTCTCTGAACCTTTACTTGTTTATCTTTCAGTAGGTATGGGAAATTTCTCATTATCCTTTCAAATTGAGGAAGTAGATTTTAATTCTATTGACTTCCTCTTTGGTTCATCATCTTATTTATTATTTACAATGAAATCTTTTTAATACATCATCAACTTACCAATTAATTCTTTAATAGTCAGTGAACTTATGTCACACAATTTTCTTATTGAAACAGATGTTCCACTCCATCTTTCTGGCAAGCATCTTAGTATTCTCATAATCTGTTCCATTGCAGGAATAACTTTTCCAAGTGAGCTCATAGTGTTTACAATCAAATTGAACCTGAGATACATGACAGATATAGGTTCATAAAACTTCATTTTAAAATTATCATACTTAATAGTATAGGTTTCAAGTCTCATTTCTTTTACATTGGTAGTTCTTTAATGGGAAATAGCCAAAGTGTCCCAAATTTCATAAGTAGTTTTACCAGCAGATATTCTATTAAATTAAAAATCTCCCAAATCATAGTATAAAACATTTTTTCCTTTAAAATTATTAATATATGTAGTCTTAGTAGGTTCATCCCAAGTAGTTCATTCAGTTTTTTGAATATTGTATTGAGTCTCTATAGAAGTCTAGATATCAAATCCCATACTTTCTAAATGAATTTTCTTTTTAAGTTTCCACTGGGCATAATTTTTACCATTACAGAATGGTGTCCTATTGGTAGCAACACCTTCAAGTCTATTATACATATCTAGAGTTTAAAAAATATATTTGAAGACCTAAAATTAAGAACTAACAGATTTTTAAGATCTTTAAGAAACAACGAATATCTTAGTTGAAAACATAGTATTTCAAAAATCCTTTAATAAGTAAATAATCATCTGATACAAAATGTTGGTCTGAGTGGATACTCAAGAGGTGGGTGAATTGTGTACCAATTAAAAACTTCTATTAACAATATTTCATTTAAAATCCCCCAATTAAAAACAATGTTAAAATATAGTGAATTTATAAAAATGAAAGGTTTTGATTAGGTTCTTAGAAGATTGATTAGTTCTCAGTTAATTTAATCACAAGATTAAATTATCATTCAAAACTAACCTATTAATTTATAATAGTTAAAAAAAATTCTAGATTAACTATCAAAGTAACATTAAAACAATTTTATATTTTAAATTAATTAGCAGTGGAATAATCAATATAGTTTAAAACAAAATGAAGTAATCACAGTAGTTTTAAACAAGAGGTTTAGTCTCAATACGATACTTAGTCCTCTCAAACAATTTATAGAAATTTTGATCCACACCCTGGATCGGGGTAAACCATAGTACAATGGTTTTCCATGTAATAAGACCTCCACCACAGTTCTATGTGGGAAAACAAAACAACAACACACTAGCTGTACAGATCCTACATGACCTCTACCACTATCCTCAGTGGTATAGAAGAGAGTTTAAGAAGTTTAGTGTAAGGATTTTGAAATCCTCCAGTTTATCACAAAAGTCAGTATGTGTATGAAATTTACATAGTACACACACTACTCAAAAGTACATAGAAGAATCACTAAGAGACTATATATGATTTTATAATTCTCTAGTGATTTGATGTGTAGCTCTAGACTCCACTTGATTATACATAAATTCTTCTGATTCCTTATATTGTTTTTTTCATAAAAATAGAGTGCCGTTTGCTTCCTTGACATTTAGGTTCAGGTTCAGCTTGATCATCTTGAGTGCATGAAGACCTTGTTGTAGTTATTCACTTTTTGACTAAGATTCATCTTATGTTATCTTCTTGTATAAATGACTTCGTGTATGTCGAGTGTTCTTGAGTATGCAGGTGTATGGAAGTCGCGTATCCTTTTTTGTGTATATGCACCTCTCTTTTTTTTCTCTGTAGCTCAATATTCCTTTTATACCTTAGGCTCTACTAAATAGGAATGATTACCTTCTTACAGGTATGAGGTATGGTTCCCAGATATTACAACAACTATAAATATATAACATTAATTGCATTAAAATCATCAAATATGTCTGTTAGCATTATTTTAATAAATAACATTGACATAGTAGAGTTGAAGTATCAGTGACTGGTTTACAATCCTTCATAAGTGGATCTCTGTCGGTAGACTTGTAACAGTAGCCTTTGTATAGCAGTGAGCTTCCTATCAGTATCTCTCAGTTCTTGTATCGGTCACTCCTTGTATCAGTCAGTGGCTAATTGTATCAGTGAACTTATGTTGGTAGTTACAACTCCTTGTAACAGTAAACTTGTAGCAGTGGCTCATTTCATTGATATCTCTTCTATCAGTAGTGGTAGTCTTGTTCTATAATGGTGAAATTCATAAAAATAGGCTTTCACAAACCAATATACTTATATATTCTTGTAGACTTACTCTAACGGTAGCTCTGATGTAATGGTAGCTCGTATCGGTAGACTTTATATCAGTAAACATTATATCAGTAGCTTTGTATCAATGGACTTTATATGGGTAACTCTTTATCGGTGGACTTCATAGCGGTTGACTTTCATATACATATGGCTAATAGTGGTGAGGTATGGTCTCACAACCTACATTATTTGAAGGAAACATATGATTCATCGAATTGAGATAGTGCCCCATTTCTTATGGATCACAGTGGCAATGTGTAGGACCTACATCCAGATTCTTAAAAGGTTTTAAAGGATGATGGGCATTAGAAATGTCGCATTAGAGTAACAAGATAAATCACCATTCCTAGCTTGGCCATATATATGGAGGTTCCCTTTCTATCTTCTTTTGTTCTTATTATTTATTATATCTAGGTTATTATGTTATTTTATCATATTCAAATTTTCATTCTTTTATGTTTTTGTGATGAATACGCTCTCTTGATGATTATTATACAATGATTTCAGTGTGTCATATGGGGTTTGTTTATACCAACACCAATATAAGATATTCTATCTCATGTCAATTCATATGAATATAACTATCTGTTAATAGGAGTCCATGGTGGAAAAAGGTAGGTGGATCTTAGTGAATCTAGATATAACTCAGGTGGATTTATGTGTTTTGGGAAAAACCCTTTGATGGTTTCTATTTATAATTCTTTGGGTATGAATTTTTTTTGATAAATTTAGATGATCGTAAATGAGAGTGGTTGGTGTTTGTTGAAAACATGTTTTTATGGTGGCATTATTTCCCAGTGTTTTCCAAATTTTAGGGCCTCAAAATCATGAGATTGATGTTTTAAATGTATGTATTTTTTCATAAGATTCAACAATGTGATGAATTTTTAATTAAATTGTCAAAAGGATGAGATCTGCATACCACAATTCATGGGATGTGTACCAGGATTCGGGAAGAGTATGCAGAGCGAGGAGAATGGAATGTTGGAGTGGCCCACAATACCAAAAACAGTTCACAATGGAAGGTGATGTAGTATGCATATGGTGTTTCATTGACGTAAGAGATAGACTACGTAGGAACAAAGATAGTATGTGGTCGAGATTGAAAAAACAGTTCACTGGTGGCTTGTGGTTCACATTGATAGAAGGACCAATATGTTTTCAAGGAAGAATTGATGATTCGGTAAATCATAGATTAAAAGATTTTGTGGGTGTGTTTCCATATATAAGAATCACTAATCCCATTGATTGTATTTGATACCTAATATCAATAGTGAATATATTTTTGGCCCGAGATTACAGCAAATTCCAAATAATGTTTGCGAGGAAAATTCAGCGAAATCTAACGTAGTACGCACGAAGGAAATTTCACTAATTGATTTAATCAAAGATGTAAAAACTACATAAGACATGGTAAAAAGGTGAGGAAGGTGTGTTATGTGGCCGGTAAGCAAAATTAGTCCGAATAAAAATAGAATGGTTTGCAGGAATATGGTGATTCAAGGAGGAGCTTTGTAAGATTGGTACACGGAGGCGGTACATGATACCAAAGATGGAGGAAGTCTGTGGATGAAGGGAGGTTCGCAGTAGTGACTAAAATATGTGGATGAGGTGTTATGCATACCAATCCCAGTACATAGTATGTATATGGAGAAGGTGGTTCATGATTTTAGCAAGGAATCTTGTGAAAGCATCCAATTATATTGAGAAAGAATTTTCTTGTACCTAGCAGAACTTAGGAAGGTAAAATTCAAATATGGGTTAAAAAGAAACATAAATGGCACATATTCATTTAGTTGAGGATGAAAGAATTCTTGAAAATTAAGGGATGTACATTTCTATAAACATTTTTCGACCTATAAGTCGATAAACTGTTTGCATATTCCTTTCCAACATCAGCAAACATCAGAAGAGAATGTTGGTGACCCTTTCCACTGGATGGGAGGTAGAGAAACAGGCATAGGGAGAGACCCTTGGTAATTAATTGATCATACCCTAAACATTGTAAATGTAGTGTGCCTTGGAATAGAATTTCTCACCTGAACATTATACTCATCATTGGCAACAACCCTTATTGAATTTGGTACATTGACACACTGCCAATGTATACTCCTTGGATATAGCCTAGTGAGGGTGAACGAAGTGAATTTTTTTTGTCATGTGAATGATTTCATATTTTTTTAAAATATTTATATCGAGGGAAGAGATAATTGTGTTATTTTTCACAAATAAACAAGATCTGAAAGGGATAATATTTATGTCTATCATACATTGATTAACCCCCCATTATTGGGTGTTAGACAATGTGGAACTAACAAATAGATTCTATTACAATGATTTCCCATTGTTTCTTGATTTTTGGGTTCTCTCCGATTTTAGTGGTCTTGTATTTGACTTTTTTTTTCATTAATTTTACTTCTTGATATACTTGGGTGTGAGAAAAAATGGTAAGAATTCATTTACAATATCAGTTTTTTACATTCTATATAAGACTGAAATTTTGAGATTCATGAAGGTTTGTCAGTAATTTAAAATATTTTCTCCCATTTGCGTGTTATGACATCTAAGTGATAGTGTCCTACACCTAAAATATTGGAGAAAGGATGGAATTGTCATTTTCATATTAAACCTAGCTAAGTGGGCACTATTTGGTCGACTCCTGTCACTATTTTTGGAAAGTACTTATTTCTGAAATAT
Organism: Viscum album; assembly: GCA_963277665.1. Taxonomy (NCBI): domain Eukaryota; kingdom Viridiplantae; phylum Streptophyta; class Magnoliopsida; order Santalales; family Viscaceae; genus Viscum; species Viscum album. The sequence continues at coordinate 1,503,505,149 of OY728156.1, forward strand.
TAAATAGGATTTCATAATAAATTAGAACTTGTTTGTTATGAATAAATAAAAACATTTTAATTATTTAAAACATTTTTGTATCTATTTCATAATATTTTTAATCCTTTTTATGCTAATAAATTTAATGATTGTTTAATAATATACGAGGTTTTGTATTATGGTTAGTGTTTGATGTTGAGAAAGATATCAAACACATAAAATTTATTTAAATATTAATATATTCTATAATCTCACTGTGTTACAATATGTTTTTTAAATACCAAACCAAGTCATTCTTAATGAATAATTTTATATTAGAAATCACTAATCTCTATTTATCATAGGGGAGAAATAAATATAAATTTTTATCTTGTAAATGTAAAAAGAATTTTTTACTACTCATTTTTTATTTTTGTTTGTCTATATAAAAAAAATGATTTTTTTCACTATAAATGTCATATATATGAATAGTTAGATAGATAAACTTATTCTATACATCAAACAACTACCTCCTCACTTAAATATTGAAAATAAAATATTCTCGCATTTCATATGCATGGATGGAATAATCCAAGTGGGGATTTTTTCTAATGTAACAAGCCATTATTATCCAAATGAAACTACTTACAAAATATATCAATATATGGAGTTTAATTAATTTTTAATATTTATACTATTTAGATTTGGATGCCAAATCCTCAAATACCTGAATTTTTTTAATAAAAAATGGGGAGATCATAAAATCTATGTAAATTTACCCACAAATCCATGTCGGATTGTGTAAAATTTATAAAAATAGAGTAACTAATAAATAATTTACCTTCAAATGATGAAAAATGAATATTTGATATGAATTTTTTAATTGAATGCATCAGAAAACATTTGTGAAAAAAAACAAAAAATTTCATTTTAAATATCATAAATATATTGATTAGAATGATTTAATAATAAATTGAAAGGTCATAATTTTTTTGGTATTTTATATCTTAGAAATTCTAGATAATTTATATATGATGGGTATGGTGCATCCAAAATTATGTATTAGGTAATGTTTGGTGGTATCATAAACACTTATCTTTTAAAAATTATATAAAATGGTTCATGTAGATAGGACCTCCAAAAATTAGAAATACCCCATAAAATGAGTGTGGAAACATGATTATTCGTCACAAATAGGGGCTCCATCATTCATTAAATAGCTTGTGATAGAAAAATAAAATCATTTTAAACGAAATAACAATTAAATATATTAATATTCTTTGATGATGGTTGAATTTATATCAAAAAGTTTTATAGAAACATAGAATAATCCATGATAATAATGTGATGTCTGATTCTTCCCGTCAGTAATACTTTTTTAAAACTAAATATAATGAGGATTGATTTTTGGGAGTATACCACACACTTTAATGTAATAAATAAAATATTTTTAAAAATTTTATCTACTGTGGTTGAAATGGATTTTCAAAAAATTTATATGAATATTAATATTAATTAATTAGAATAAATAAATATATTTTTATCTTAATATATTCACATTAATAATATTCAGAAAAATATATTTTAATATTATAATATATAAAAAAGGATTATATCCATAGTGTGAATATGTCTTGATAATATATATATCATTTGGTGTGATAAAATATTTGTAAGAAGACCCTGGTGATATTGGTTCACAGTGCCATTTTAAAGTAAATGTTTTATTTCCAATTCAAAAATAATCATACATGAATGTTGATGATTCAATATTTATTAATAATTATAAAAATAAAAAAAACCAATCTATGGTTATCTTATATATATCAAGCTCTTATGCAATGTAATTCAAATAATTTATGACCACGTGGAATAAAAAACACAAAATATTTCAATTATGTGTTTATATAAACCATTCAACAGTGGGTTGTGATGGGATTTCAGTGACTTATTTTCAATGAAGGTATTCAATTATATATTATTGAAATTTTCAACATCGGACAAGGTCCATGAAAATAAATGATGACAACAACAATGCATCAACTAGTGCATAGAATTTCTAATTCATCTAATTTATAATATAATTTAAAACACATATTATTTATTAAGAAATAAATTTTTTTATTCAATCCATTAAATAGTTTGGTTTTAAAATCTGTCTAGCCATGCAGTAATAATGCATTTAGTTTTACATTTTAATAAATAACTAAGAATGAATTTTTTTGGAGATGTCTGTCATTGTATCTGTATTCCTAATCAATTCTACCATTAAATATTTATTTATATGTCTAACTAAATAATTTTATATGAACATTAATATTTAAATATTTTAGATTATATTCTCCTTCATAAATTATTATAAATTTATCTGACAATGGTTTATTCATTTTTCATGTTTTAATATATAATTATGATGATTTATTCATCAATTTTAATTTTACTACTTTTTATTTTATGGTATGTGTTTAATATTTTCATACATGTATTTCATTTTTCCAACATATAAAAAAAATTAATTGATTTTAATTGATTTCATATGATTTACTAGAGAGTCACATTATTCCAGGTAGTTGTAAGGGTTGATGTTGAAGTGTTTTCAACTATATTCTTCTTAAATTTTTAGTTAATATTTAATATATCAATGATTGTATTCATACAAGATTTAAAAAAGGAATAGATTCATTGACTATGATATATCAGGATTTAGTTATTTGTTGATTTATTTGAAGGGAAATGGTGTGTTTTTCATTACTAATAAAAATGTTAATTGGTATTTTTATTTTTGTTAATTAAAATATAAAGAAAATTTTATTTATCTTATTTATCCAAATGGTTGTCCCCTTGTGATAAATATATTGAAACTATTACAACAAAATAGATTCCCAATATAATAACCTTTTTAAACCTTAACATTTTTATTGATGAGAAAATAATTTTAATATCATTCTTTTAATTTTTTAAAAAAATTTATAAGAGTATTTTCATCATTTAAATTTCGTTTCTTTTAAAGAATTACTATATATAAGATAAACTGTTGTGTAGAATATTTTCTGATATTTATTCCTTAAGAAAATAAATTTTCACATGATGAAAATTATTTTTTTTCTTGTTAAATAATATAAAAACCAATAGAAAGATGATTATGTAAACTTATTACCCAAAATATTATCAGTGTTTCCCTAAAAAATATTTGACATAATTTTTAAAATATATAAAATATCTTGAAAAAACATACCATGTGTTTTCATTATTTTGATCTCCACTACCATAACACTCATGTTCACTATCTCATGGGGTGTGGAAGGAGTTATTTTCTATTTCATTTATTTTTAAAAATAACCTTTTATTTAGCGTTGTACGTCTCATTAAATATTTTCCTATATTTTAAATCCTGAACATTATATTCTCACTTATAATAAAAGAACCATTGTATGAGTGGATTCATTTATAGTCATTATCTGGTAAATACGTGAGAGTGTTTACACTTATGTAATTATGAGGCTATAAAATATACAGTTTTCTAGTAGAATATCTACATATTCATATTATTAAAAAATTTATCAGAAGTCAATTATATATAAAATCTATTCCTGATTGTTCAGTTAAACCTAGAAATATTATTTAATTCAGCAGGTGTTGATTTAAATTATGGGATTTTTTTTGTATTTGGATTAGTGGTTGTATACATTAATTGATAAGAATTGGCCTAAATAAAAAAAGGACACAATATTGTTGATATAAGAAAATCCATTTCATTATGTGTGACTATAAATTAATTTTTAATAATAACTAAATAGTAATTTTTTTTATTTCAAAAACAATTAGGGGAATTATAAAATATTTCCTGAAGAGGATATATTTCCAACTAGATAACAGATGTGGCAGATAAAGACATTATTGACAGAAGTTACATCAAGACCATTAAGGGCTACAAATTTTTATATTTTTCAGTATTATAACCAATTTTATCCCTTTTTAGAAAATTTATTTGTTAATATGAATTAAATAATTTAATTTGTTAATTATAATTATAAATATAATTAGTTTCTTTTTATTTATATCATTAATTTAAATTATTCGAAAATTAAAAGGTTATTTTCTTCCTAATCATGGAAAATGTGGGATTCTGATAGTAATACATAGAATGAAAAAGGAAAAACTACATTGATATTTGGTGATCCTTGGATTGCGAGGTTATTATCATTGGTAGTTATTAAATTAAAATGTTGGTCTATTTTTCTTATTATCCAAAAATATAAGGAATCAAAATCAACACATCTCACATGAAGAAATTTATTTTAGCAAATTGTGTGATCTATTATTCAGAATAGAAATCTGTATATCTAATCAGAAATAGGAAATTTGGTGATAAATCATTCATGTATTATTTTGATTTTTTTGTGTTTTTATTTATGTATATTTATTTGTAGTGTTTTTTTTGTTTTCTTAGGGTGTTTAATCAAAACAACATGACTCAATAAGTATTCATCATCACAAAAATCAACATTATAAACCTAGAATAAGTGGCATCCAAATTATTTATCTAAATTCACCCACATAATTTTTTATCTATTGAATCCACATCCCAATAATATTCTGAAGTTTTAGTCATGTTTTTTGGAGATTATAAATAATGATGTAAAAAATTTGACTCCATTATTATTTACAAATCCATGAGAGGGGTCTTATTTTTTATCGTCAATTTTATAGACTTTATATTATTTATTTGTTTGGCTCATAAGTTTGGTGAACGAAATTTTGTATCTGTTTTAGCAATAAAGTGATAAAAAGTCACACTACACTTATTAAATTGAATCAAATTTCATATTACAATAATATCATATCACAAATCATTACTAAACTAGTAAAAGATATAATTTTTTTCTTTTCTAATCAATTCATGAAATTTCAATACCTTATAATGATATATATGTCTCATGAGGTCTATCTTAAATACATGTGGTAAAAAATATTACCATGGGAGAATAATTTTTATGATAAGGGGGAATTAAATAAGATGTCTTTTTAAATATAAAAAATCAAAATGGAACTTCTGAATTGCTTCCAATGAATAAATTAAAACCACTACAAAAGCATAGTTTGATAAAATTTTAACTTTAGTTTCTCACACATCAGTAGTGATGTATAAAAATATAATTGTTCATGGATAATATAATAATTAAATATGATCTTGAAATATATTATGAGAATTAAATGAACATTATTTATGGATTGTGACTAATGTTTTCAATATTTCTATACTGATGAATATGGAATTCAGATTAACTAAATTTTTTTATAAAGTTAATGGTTTAATTTTTTAGAATTAAATTGTTTTTGGGTGAATAGTAAACCACATGTATAAATTTTAAATAATTAAAAAACACAAAATCAAATCATGATATAGTCACTCTTTCAAGATTTCATACTAATAAATTATCATTTTCAATATGTAAGTGTTTTATGTGTTCTTCTATTCTTGAAAAAAAATTCTCAACATTCTTTGACCATCTAGAATTTGAGAATAATATTATTGTTATCGTAAATCACATAATAAATATTTAAACCATTGAAAAGCTCGATTATAAAATAATCTTAATAAAAAGTGTTATTTATTTTAATTATTAAAAAAACATTTAGAGATAAAATAGAACATATTGGTTATGATTAACCTATAAAGTTTTAATATATAATAATATATTAATATAGTCTTTTTCATACTCAATTATGAAAAATAGTTTCTCTTTAGAATCACCAAAAACAACTCCTCAAATACATGAAATGATTTTTATGACATTTCAACCCAGCATGAAAGAGATACATGATTAGTAAATGGTTAAGGTAAGGGTTGAGTGTATCCAACCGGAAAACATGACCCAAAACTGAATTTCGCAACTTATGTACATCTATTATCCTCACAACTCCCTTTCAATACCTCTAATTATCATCTATAGAAAGAAAATTAAATCTATAACTAGTTATATTTTGAATGATATCTATTGGAATAAATAGGTATATTCAAAATAATATTGACAATGGTAAAAATATCACATTTTCAATTTCATATGGAATTAAATAATTATGGGTGTTAAAACTAGATAAGTAATCCTCTGTTGTATCGAGTATTTTTTGTGAACATGAATCAAACATATTATTAGACAAATTATAAGGTCTTGAGAATATATAATAATGATATACAATGGAGTCATACTAAATGATACATCCACCTTCATCTAATCGATGTAGAGATTAATTATATCATTAATGTATTATGTTTTGGCTTTGATGTATATTTCTATATTGTTATCATAAAAATTAGAAAAAATTATATGAAATATTTGAATTGATTTGGTATAAAAACAATGAAAACATTCAAACCACAACAAAAAATTTACAATATTTTTTATTTGAAATTATAAATTATAATAACAATGTTCTATGAATTATTTCACAGAAAAATGACATTGATAGTGTAGGTTGAGTAACATTATTCCAATCCATTGGAAAATTTAGCTTGTAATATATTTTTATGATAATTATTACATCTCATTGTAATTGAGTATACCTTATGGAAAAAAATATCAGTCTAATGAATAATAGTTCATTATTTATATAGATGATGATAATGATGAAAAAAAATATTTTATTTTAATATTAATGTTGAACATAATGATTCTATTGAGAAACAATTTCTTTATATGAATATTAATTTAGTTTTTCTACAATATAAAAAATATTTTAAATTAATCTTTAATTTTTAGATATTTATTTAAATTATTAAAATTATAACCCTTATGCCATTATAGATTGTTAACTGATTCTATCATAATTTATTTTCTTTCAATGTGAACCACATTTGATGTTAAAAATTAAAATATTAGTATTTATGTATAATATTACTTTGACTAATCTAAATGTATTAACTGGGAAAAATAATGTATAACTAATAGTTAATAAAGGAATCATTACATGCCATATTTTTTAATAGTGTATTATTGGATTATAATGTTAGAAACTTTGAGTATATAAGAATTATAATGAGAAAAATTAAATATATACATTATAATATGGCTTTAGTATGGTTTTGGTGAAGTTATAATAATTCATATAAAACCATTCAATGGTAATAAAAATAAATAAATTGATTTGAATCATCTCAAGTTAATATTTAATGTGGGGGAAGAACATGTTACAATAAAATTTATGAAATGGTTCTCTATACCACCATATTTATTGGGTTATTTAACGAAGAATAATTAATAATTTTTTTTAAAAATATATATTTTTCTTAAAAATGATATATTTTCATTTATTTAGAGAATTAAAATTTATTAATTATTATTAATAATAAATTGGATCAATATCTTTTGATCACTAAAAAAAAATATACTAATATATTCCCCAACAGTATAAGTCCACAACCTTCATAATCTATATATTCTATGATGCATGTTTAGTTACATATGGTTAGGTAATATCCACCATATTTCTAGTATACTTAACTTTAAAGAAAACTATATAATTTATTATTAGTATTTAAATTTTTTATTTAACATACTAATTTTTTATTTGTTAGTAATAAAATCAATATGATATTTTTTATTATTTATTAAAAAATTAAATTTCATTAAATTAAATAAAATATTTTTAATTATAAAAAGACTTTTGGTGTATTTATATAAAATAACATGTTGGTTTTTAATATGGTGGGTTGAAATATGTTAAAATCTTTTATTTGGGAATTTTTGTTGAAATAGAAGACCGATCAGTTAGCGAAATCATGATCATACACAATTTAGATCATGGTAGAGAAAATTTCATTATTATTATTATCATGATTTATTATAATATCACTATTTTTATGCTATAAAAATAATATAAAACCAATTAAATATTATACACATACATGTTCTTCAGTATTTCATGTTCTTGTTTGGGAAAATTTCAAAAAGGTCTATCACAAATTCCAAGAATAAATTAATTATTATCCATTTCTATGTTGATGGGTGAGTTATTTGTAATGATTATCAATAAGATCGAATGGGGTGATTTTTGAAACCATGTTTATGTATGATGGATTTTATATTGATGGTTATATACTGGGTTTTGTTGTATTTTTGGCCTTATCCACACCCGATGTAGCAACAAAAAATAGACTATAAATGTTAAATTATAGGGGAAGAGAATCCTAAAAATTACTATATAAATTCTATAGTCTAGATCTTCTGTAGAGACCTGAATCTTGACGTACATGGACATTACATTACTTTTGTGGAATACTAATTACATACCCAAAACAGACATAGAAGGACCGTAATAGTTTAGTGTCTTTGGAAACATGGAACGTAATCTTATAATCGTGGTGAAAAATCATCACATCTCCCATAAAGATCTTCACCTTTTTTTCTTTCCTAAAACCATTCTTTATATCCTGGGGAAAAGAAAACATAAAAAGGGTGAGCTCAAATGCTCAATAAGGGTAAGCATGGATAAAATAAAACATACCATATACATTTGAACTTAAAAACATGAACATATTGTTTAAACATCAAAAGCTTGAGCAATGACATAAAACATGGAAGTACGTAAGGCATAGATCATAAAGAAACATTAAGAATGAAAAAATAGCATGGGAATAAAACATGTAATTATGGAAACCATTAAGAACATGATATGATTTCCATAGTAGCCAAGGCATTGCTGCCAAGACCATTTTAGTGGACAAAGTCCCTTTCTAAATCGATTTCACTCCTCGTTCCAGTCCTGTATTACAGAACCCGTTTAACTTACCGTTCCAGCCATTTCTATCTCATGAGATATAAATCATTACCCAATGCATTGGAGGGAGATATATTTCCCACCCATCTCATAATTAAATCATTCTTACTTGTTCTAAAACATAAATCATTCATCATAACCCAAAGAATAAAATGGGTCTCATAAACATCATTCCATCATAAAATAATCTATATAAAACAAATGGATATCATTTCATCATATGAAAATTGAAACCATGTAAATAATAGATACATTATACTTGAAGCATACACATATGAAATAATGTCATCTTAGATGGAAAATTGATTTTAATAAAATAGTTGAAATGAATTCTTGAGGAAAATATCCTTTCTTCTTCAAAATAATTTTATTTTCACAAAATGTCAGGCAATTTTAAAAGAAAAGGATTTTGTGGAAAATAGTCAGGAAATCATATGGAGGAAGCTTCATTAAAACAAGGCATTATAAAACTGTAAAAATCCTTTCATGCCGTATAAGTTAAAAAAACATTCTCATCGTACTTTTTTCAGAAAAGTCAAAAAGGTACATCTTAACGTAAACAAAAGAAAGATTCCTTACATAAAATGTTGTAAAAGTAAAAAATGGGTAAAAATTACTTTAAAAATACATGAAAACACTTTTATAAAACATAGACACGGATGATATAAATAACCCCAGCAAATACTTAGGAATAAACAATCTCGGATAAAAACAAGATTGGAAAAGTTATCCCTTACCTTAGGTCCAATATGCTTCGTATAGATCCAAACCTTTTGTATAATGATTTAAATAATTTAATTCACTTATTAAAGAATCATATTCATTGTTATGATATATTATATAGTTCACTTATGATTTTATATTACCCATTATTTTGTAAATTATTGTTAAAGTAGCGTTTTGGGTAAAATCGTTTCATTTGTCGTTTGTGTTTTAACTTGTAATTATCCATATGACTACTTAGATCATGGTTACATACATCCAGAATTTAAAACATTATTTATTTATAATATATATTCATAATATACATATATATAATAGGTCAATAAATGGAAGGAAATACACCGTTCATGGAGACGGTAGGTCGTACGTACGGATGAATGTTGTTGTCGTTTCCTTATTGAATTGAATGGAATTAAGTAGAAGACCTACATATATATATATAAATAAATCTAGTATCATTATTATGTCATATATTTCATGATTACTTATTATATATACTTTATAATCATTCATGATTGGTTAATCATTGAGAATGAATCTCATCGCGTCATGGAGACGATAGTCTGTACGTACGCACGAGCGATGATATCATTCCCATGATCCTGGAATTGTATTGAAGTGTAAGTATAATATTTAATAATAAATATCACTATAAAATAATCATATATAGTCATTATTTACACCATTATACCCATCCAAGAAAGGTGGTGGTGGAAAATAGATTACACCACGGCGTGGAGACGGTATTCCGTACGTACGCACGCGCGGTGATATCATTTTCCGTAGGATGGATAAATGGGGAAATAGGGTTGTTTCAAACTTAAAATATCATATAATTATATGAGTGATACTTATGTTATTACTTCATAATGAAAGAACGAAATAAGAAGATGTTGAAGAAGAAATAAAGTTGAAAGAATCGGTAAAGAACATTACCTCTTCTCTGAAGCGCCTCTTTGAGACCTCCTCTTAGGGCACTAAAATTGGTCTTTCAAGAATACCTGGACCTCTAGGATGTTTCTAGGGAAGTGGAGAAGAAAATTTGCAGGGGTTGGCCGAGCATGAAGGCACAAATTGGTGTGAGTAAGAGAGGGAGGAGGTTCCCTTTTATAAGGGAGGGGAGGGGCACCTTTGGAAATATAAGAAATATTAGTTTATATTAAATCCAAACCCCACATAAAAATATACAAAATGACTCATATCTGATGATTAGATGAGGTAGAGTTGTAATATCATCAACCAATAAAATTTAGACATTTTAGGAAATTATTTTAAACATTATCAACTTGATTTATCCTTACTTAATCAATTTAATTTTATTTTTGGTATAACATTCTAAATTTTAAATTAGAACAAATAATTACTTATTTGTTGTGAATTATCCATAATTGGATACTTTATAACATTTTATACCTTATAAATATAAATTTATAATTTTTCTAAATTTTTGTGATTTTTAAAATTTTTTATAATATGTTATTTTTATAAAATAACAATAGCGTCAATTTTGACACTATTCATTTATTTGAATTTAAAAAAAATATATACCGAAGATATGTTCAAACTAAAAGCTTTAATAGATTCAAAAAAGGTCATATGTATCTAGAAAAATAGTGGAGAACATTAAATAGATCATATAATATTTATTTTATAAATTTTAAAACCATTTATTTGGTTTATCTATTAATAAAATAATTACTACAACATTTTTGTATAATTATTTAATATACATATATATTGCATAAAAATTAAAAATAAAATATTATGATGAATATAAATCTATTACCTTTCACAATAATAAGTTTACTAGAATTTATCATCTTAAAATCAAAATATTTAATTTATTTAATTTATTAAATTATGAAGGTGACAACTTTGGCATTATTTAAGATAAAATAATATAAGTGTCATAATCACTTTTATAAGACTATAAATAGTTATATATTCGGTCATTGGATGATTCAGGTGTATATATACACTACCAATAAGTTTTGGTTAGGTTTATGGGCGTTTTAATGGGTATTATTATTTCAATAAAAACTATATTACTGATTTTTCACTTAATAAATAATTTCTGCATCATTAATGTATCAGCATCAATGACAATTATTTAATCCCTATAAATTCTATAAAAATTATCATGATGTAGATAATTTTTTTAGCTTTCTGGAGACTATTCATTTTCGAAGTTTTATAATGTTTATCACTAAATTAAAATTATTATACTTATAAGATTTAAGAGGGTGACATGTTGTCACTTTCTTTGGTTTTATTAATAATTAAATTATTTTCATGGTCAAAAGTCCATAAAATGAATCTAATCCGACCCTTAGGTGATATGGGTATACTTTTAGCCATCCAATAAATTTTTTTCATGTGTTAGGGTAATTGTATAATATTATATTTACCCTTAATTACCTGATTTACCTTTAACTAAGGTAAATAAAATTTACCGTAGTTACTATTCATAATTCTCAAAAATAAAAAGTAGCCTATTAACACAATTTGGACCCACTGATTCCAAATATGGAATCCATTTTTTCAAATTCAATACACAGATGTTTCAAAAATTAAATAAAAATTAATCTCATTATCGAATGAAAACAGGTTTTTGATTAAAAGATTGCAAAAGATTGAATTGATTTAACCTACGAATTCAATGTAAAATCAATGATAATGACATACATTATATTAAATGGTTAAAATTTATTATGTTTATAATTTAAAACCATTAAATATTATAATTTTACCACATAATTTATTATGATGAAGAAAGTTGTTTTTAATTAAAATATTGTGTGTTTTTAATATTCATTAAAACATGAAAGTTATCAGAAAAATATCAAAACTTATCCAATGTAAATTTTTATATCCTGATTAAAAATAAGTATTTTATTTTGTCAAATTGAACTTATAAAAATTTCAACAACTAGTTTTAAAGTGGGTGCTCCATAAAAAGGTGACAAAACTGCATTTTTTAAAAAATACTTATTATACCCGAAAAATTTATTTTGTTCTTATACCATGTTCTAGAAAATGTGTAAGATAAATCATAATGTTATAAAATTAAAAATTTAGTCAACACTATTCATAACATCTAGTTCATAATAATATTATAATAATATACCGTTGTTTAGTAAAACTCAGTATTGCGTACAACACACGCTCTCGAGGAAGGTCGTGATTGCGTTTAATGCAAGCCAAGTCAGCGTTGCGTGTTGTGCAAGAATCCTTTGTTGTTTCGTATAACAGAATCCAACTATATTTGTTTTATACATTGAATATATATATATATATACTCAATGCTATGTAGCATGACTATTATCAAAATTGTGTGTAACACGATCCAAGAATAATGTTGCGTATACTGCAAGCTAATACGGTGTTGCGTATAGCACAAGGTAATGTTGGTGTATCATAAAAGACAATACATTAATGAAATTAAAAGAATATTTTTCATAAAATCTCAGGTTGTTACATTCTACACCCCTTAAAATGATTTTCGCCCTCAGAATTCGTCAGGGTTATAAATGGTTTACTACTCGAAAGTTTGTTTAATAGAAACCCACATCTTAAAAAGGAATACCAAAACATGGCTTTAAAAACTAAAGTATGAAATGTAACGGTTACCCAAATTAACTCATCACTGGGTTTCCACGTAGGAGAACATAGGCGAAAATATGGATATGGAAGAAAAATATAACCATCAAGTTATGAGGGAGAGTGGTAGAGAACATGGCTATGAAAAAGACATCAATCACAAAGCCATAGATTTGTGATGATCTAAGGTACCATCTGATTCATCAGATATAAGGGCACTAGGACAACATTTTTGTTTTTCCAGATCATTTCCCTAAAGTTGATGAAATTGGAAATAAGAGAAATACTTTCGTGATTTTGGTATAGTCTCACCGTTATTCGTTCTCTGGAAAATATCCACTTTATATCTTAAAGAAATGAAGTTGAATTTGTCATTCATGATGTGTTAGCAGCTCATGTGATAGAATTATGGTTCATTCCATCTGTCTCAAAAAAGGTTATAAAAGTTATCAAAAATACATAAGTCCATCGATTGTGAGATTAATCATATATGGTTCCAAAAATGGACTGATACTTCATATATCATACTGCATAATATAATAAAACAAGTTTCTACTAAACAGGGACTTCCTATAGGCCAGTGGTAGGCGATAAAGGATAGTCGAACTTTGGTTGTGGGTTCGATTCCCATAGCCTTGTCCGACATGATGGGATGTCGCCCGTCCTGTAGGTTGTCCTTTTTCTAAAACTACATTACTATAATATCCCATCAATAATATCAAAAAAAAGTTCTTTCCATAAACAATACTAACTTATGTCCAACATAATCCATTCCAATCTTTAGGCTTATCTAAAATATATTGGTCCAAGCACATAATATAAAGAAAACAATTACTAGAAAGGTTATCTACCAAGAATGTGAACACAAGAATTTATCCTACATTTATCATAAGTTATATCCTATTGGTTGAATTCCAAACACATGAATACCTTAGTAATATATTCTCTTGAAACATTAATTACCATAGAACCTTAGTGAAAACATGAATACTATCAAAAGGTAACTCTTTCCACATACCAAAATCCAAAAAATTCAATATACTCAAACTTGTATATAACCTTCTCCTTATATCAGTCATGAGCTCATGAATACCATCGAACATTTAATTTTCTCCTTATCCCTTCATTATGTGCATATCATCTACATTCCAAAAATATCTGAATAACATTTCATGGATACAAGTACCATTAATCATACACTTTCAAATCTCAAGGAAAGAAAATAGTGTAACAATCCTTAGATGTCTCTTTATTCCATAGTACCATGAGATTACTTATACAACATTACACTTGATAAACATGTAATAATTCCACTACCTTCTTAAACCATTGACCGAGCTTAAACAATTATTTTATCTCACTTATCATTTGTAGTCTCTTTATCATCATCAACATAAATACTACCCAAACGGTCGTACTGATTCTCTTCATGAGACTTTCCCTTAGGGAATTAGTTTTCATAATGACCGTATGTTCCACATTTAAAACATTTAACCATTTTTGATGTCGTAGAAATACCATCATCCTTGTCCATGGTGTTAACTGAACCTTTTCCTTTGTACTAACTGGTTTTGTGTCCTTATTTTCCACACCAAAAGCATCTTCTAGTTCCTTTGAAACAATCTCCCTGATGCCTCTTCCCACATGATTTACGTGAGGGAAATTGGACATTCATTCCTCTATGATCATCATTAAACTCCATCTTTCTCTTATTATCTGAGTCGGGAAACATACCAAAGATGAGATTATTGATCATATTATGATATTGCAGATTAGGAATAATAATGATTTTTGGACTTCCAAATCCAGTTTCATTTGGTTGCTCATGAAAAATATCATTCCATTGTCCGTCATATGCTCCATTATCGTGAATCTTCCTGTTTCCAGCCATTTTCTAAAACCCAAAAAGAATAGTGTGAGAGGAAAAAAATCATGCTAGGGAAAACAACATAGTAAAGTGGGAGTAATCTCAATATCTAACATCTTAGGTTAAATTATATGAATGTTACCATAGTTCTAGGACTATATCCTATACGTATACTTATCCTTAGGGACATCCCTAGACATACCTTAGAAATATCTCTAGGTATCTCACTAACATTTTCACATCCTAGTTTCCAAAGGTTGAATAAACCTTTCCTCTGATGCCAAATGTAGAGACCCGAATCTTGACGTACATAGACATTACATTACTTTTTCGGAATACTTATTACATAACAAAAACATACACACAAGGACCGTAATATTTCAGTGTCTTTGGAAACATTGAACGTAATCTTCTAATCGTGGTAAAAGATCATCACATCTACCATAAAGATATTCCCCTTTTTTCTAAGCTAAAACCTTTCATTATATCCTGGGGAAAAGAAAACATAAAAAGGCTGAGATCAAATGATAAATAAGGGTAAGCATGGATAAAATAAAACATACCCTATACATTTGACCTTAAAAACATGAACATAATGTTTAAACATCAAACGCTTGAGAAATGACATAAAACATAGATGTACGTAAGGTATAGATCATAAAAAAAACATTAAGAATGATAAAATAGCATGGGAATAAAAGATATAATTGTGTAAACCATTAAGCACGTGATATGATTTCTATAGTAGCCAAGGCATTTCTACCAAGACCATCTTAGTGGACAAAGTCCCTTTCTGAATCGAGTTCACTCCTCGTTCCAGTCATGTATTACTGAACCTCTTTAACTTTTCATTCCAGACATGTCTATCTCATTAGATATAAATCGATACCCAATGCATTGGAGGGAGATGTAGGTCCCACCCATCTCATAATGAAATCATTTTTACTTGTGCCACAACATAAATCATTCATCAAAACCCAAAGAATAAAATGGGTTTCATAAACATCATTCCATCTTAACATAATCCATATAAAACAAATGGATATCATTTCATCATAAGAAAAGTAAAACCATGTAAATAATAGATAAATTATACTTGAAGCATACACATATGATATAATGTCATCTTAGATGTAAAAACGGTTTTAATAAAACAGTTGAAATGAATTCTTGAGGAAAATATCCTTTCTTATTCAAAATAATTTTCTTTTCACAAAATGTCATGAAATTTTTAAAGAAAAGGATTTTGTTGAAAATAGTCATGAAATATTTTAGAGGAAGCTTCATGAAAACAAGTATTTATAAAACCATAAAAACCCGTTCATGCCGTATAAGTTAAAAAACATTCTCCTCATACTTTTGTCGGAAAAGTCAAAAAATTACCTCATAACGTAAACAAAAGAAAGATTCCTTACATACCATGTAGTAAAAGTAAAAATTGGGTAAAAATGACTTTAAAAATACATGAATACACTTTTATAAAACATGGACACAGATGATATAAATAACCCCAGTCAATACTTACGAATAAAAAATCTCGGATAAAAACGAGATTGGAAAAATTATCCCTTACCTTAGGTCCGATATGATTTGTATGGATCCAAACCTCCTGTATAATGATTTAAATAATTTCACTGACTTATTACAGAAAAATATTCATTTCTATGATATAATATATGGTTCAATTATTATTTTATATTACCCATTCTTTTGTAAATTAATGTTAAAGTAGCGTTTTTGGTAAAATCGTTTCATTTCTCGTTCGTGTTTTAACTTGTAATTATTCATATGATTACATATATCATGGATACTTACATACATAATGTAAAACATTATTTATATATAATATATATTCAGAATATACATATATATAATATATCGATAAATGGAATGAAATACACCGTTCATGGAGATGGTAGGCCGTACATACGCATGAACGCTGTTTTCGTTTCCTTTTTGAATTGAATGGAATTAAGAAGATGACATACATATATACATTTATACATATATATAGTATCATTATTATGTCATATATTTCATGATTACTTAGTATATATACTTTATATTCATTCATGATTGGTTAATCATTGATAATGAATCTCATCGCGTCGTGGAGACGGTAGCCCGTACGTACGCACGGGCGATGATATCATTCCCATGATCGTGGAATTGTATTGAAGTGTAAGTATAATATTTAAGAATAAATATCACTTTAAAATTATCATATATAGTCATTATCTACACCATTATATCCATCCAAGTAAGGTGGTGGTGGAAAATAGATTACACCACGGCGTGGAGACTGTATTCCATACGTACGCACGCACAATGATTTCATTTTACATAGGACGGATAAATGGTGAAATAAGATTGTTTAAAACTTATAATAACATATCATTATATGAGTGATACTGATTTTATTACTTCATAATGAAAAAACTAATGAAGAATAATTGGAAGAATAATTAAAGTTGAAAGAATCGACAACGAACATTACCTCTTATTTGAAGCGCCTCTTTGAGACCTCCACTTATGGAACTAAAATTGGTCTTTGAAGAAGACCAGGACCTCTAGGAAGTTTCTAGGGAATTGAAGAAGATAATTTTTCAGGGGTTGGATGAGCTTGAAGGCTCAAATTGGTGTTAGGAAGAGAGGGAGGAGGTGACCTTTTATAAGGGAGGGGAGGGGCACCTTTGGAAATATAAGGAATATTAGTTTATATTAAATCCCAACCCCACATAAAAACATCCAAAATGTCTCATATCCGAATATTAGATTATATAGGGTTGTAATATCATCATCCAATAAAATTTAGACATGTTAGAGAATTATTTTAAACATTATCAACTTGACTTATCCTTACTTAATCAATTTTATTTTATTTGTGATAATAAAAATATAAATTTTAAATTATAACAAATAATAACTTATTTGTTGTGAATTGTAAATAATTGGATACTTTATAACATTTTAGACCATATAAATTTAAATTTTTAATTTTTATATATTTTTGTGATTTTTAATCAATTTTATAATATGTTATTTTTATAAAATAACAATAGTGTCAATTTTGACACTATTCATTTATTTGAATTTATATAAAACATATACAGAAGATATGTTCGAACTAAAAGCTTTAATCGATTCATAAAAGGATATATGTATCTAGAAAATTAGTGGAGAACATTAAATAGTTCATATAATATTTATTTTAATATTTTTAAAACAATTTAATTGGTTTATCTCTTAATAAAATAATTAATACAACATTTTTGTATAATTATTTAATATAATTATGTATTTCATAAAAATTACAAATAAAATCCTATGATGCAGATAAATCTATTACCTTCCACAATAATACTTCTACTCGAATTTATCATCTTAAAATAACAGTATTTAAATTATTATATTTATTAAATTTTGAAGGTGACAACTTTGGAATCATTTAAAATAAAATAATATAAGTGTCATAATCACTTTTATAAGACTCAAAATGGTTATATATTAGGTAATTGGATGCTTAAGGTGTATATATACACTACCAAAACGTTTTGGTCAGTTTTTTGGGCCTTTTAATGGGTATTATTATTTCAATAAATACTATATTACTGATTTTTCACTTAATAAATAATATCTGCATCATTAATGTATCACCATTAATGACAATTATTTAAGCCCTAAAAATTCTAAATAAATTATCATGAGGTAGTTAAGTTTATTATATTTCTGTACACTATTCATGTTTGATGTTTTATGGTGTTTATCACTAAATTAAAATTATTATACTTATAAGATTTAAGAGAGTGACATGTTGTCACTTTCTTTGGTTTTAATACTAATTAAATTATTTTCGTTGTCAAAAGTCCATAAAATGAATCTAATACGACCCTAAGGTTATATGGGTATATGTTTAGCCATCCAATAGAATTTTTCCATGTTTTAGGGTAATTTTATAATATTATATTTACCCTTAATTACCCGATTTACCTTTAACTTTGGTTAATAAAATTTACTATAGTTACTATTCATAATTCCCAAAAATAGAAAGTAGACTATTAACATAATTTGGACCAACTGATTACAAATATGTAATCCATTTTTTCAAATTCAATACACATAAGTTGCAGAAATTAAATTAAAATTAATCCCATTGACGACTGCAAAGAGGTTTTTGATTAAAAGATTGCAAAAGATTGAATTGATTTAACCTACGAATTCAATGTAAAATCAATGATAATGACATAAATTATATTTAATGGTAAAAATATATTACATTTATACTTTAAAACCAATCAATATTATAATTTAACCACATTAGTTATTACGATGAAAAAAGTTGTTTTTAATTAAAATATAGCGTGTTTTTACTATTCATTAAAATATGAAAGTTATCAGAAAAATATCAAAACTTTATCCAATGTAAATTTTTATATCCTGATTCAAAAAACGTATTTTCTTTTGTTAAATTGAACTTATAAACTTGTAAACAACTATATATATAGTGGGTGCGCCATCAAAAGGCGACAAAACTGCATTCATTAAAAAATACTTATTTTACCCGAAAAATTTATTTTGTTCTTATACCATGTTCTAGAAAATGAGTAATATTAATAATAATGTTATAAAATTCAAATTTTAGTTAATACTATTCATAACGGATAGTTCATAATAATATTATAATAATATACCTTTGTTTAATAAAACCTGGTATTGCGTACAACACACGCTATCGAGAAAGGTCGCAATTGCGTGTAATGAATGCCAAGTCAGGGTTGCATGTTGTGCAAGAATCCTTCATTGTTTCGTATAACAGAATCCAACCATATTTCATTTATATATTGAATATATATATATATACTAAATTTTTAATAGAATAACTATTATCAAAATTGTTTGTAACACGATCCAAGAATAGTGTTGCGTATACTGCAATCTAATACGGTGTTGCGTATAGCGCAAGGTAATCTTGGTGTAGCATACAACACAAGACATTAATAAAATTAAATTAATATTTTTCTTAAAATCATGGGGTGTTATATCTACTATGGATTTATAGTTCATCAATGATTTAATAGTTGAATTTTTTAACCTTTAACATGTATTTTGTATGATAAAAGGGATCAAATTATTAGTGGGGATTTCAGTGGATTACATAAGAATTGTGTTGGATTGATTAATTAGAAATTTCATAATTTTTTTAGATCGTAATGATCATAGATTTAATATTAATTTTTGTTTATCAATATCATTAGTCATTAAAATATGTAACCAAAAACAGTGACTATAGAAAAATTCCATGAAAAATATTCTTTTTCCGCCATGGGAATCCAAATTAGTTCCTCGCTATAAAATAATGTGGAAAATATGTTTCAATGACTCATCAAGTGTCTCAATGGGTTGACATTAGAATATAAATAGATTCATAGTCAGTGTGTATTGTTCTTTGAATGACATTATCTTCTTAATATGATGATTTAAATTATAATTTTTTACAATCAATAAAAATCACATAACTGAGGAAATATATATATCTAAAAAACTAGGACTAAATTAATGAAATTAAATTTATAAATTGGTGAGATATAGAATAAGTGTTAAAATAACCCATCTTTTTATACTCCTTATCATATATCTCTTCATACATATGGATATGGTACTAAATATTTTGTTCTTTTTTCCACTTCCTTGTTAATCGATAACCCAAATTATTAAAATATTTTTTATGTATTTAGAAACCACATGCACCTTTATGATTCCAAATGAAGGTGCCTCATGACTCATATAAGTTTTTTAATTGAAATTCAACTCCAAAAAAATTAATCAATTTGTTTTTTTACTTATTAATATGACTTAAAGGCCATTTATTTTATTAACATAAAACTTTTTAAATTTAGAAATAGAATAATGTGTTTGTATATAAATTTATTACATTTAAAATCATATTCATTGTAAAATATATATATATTATTCATAAATACATTACAACTAAAACATAAAACAACAACACCCACTAATGATTTCCGAAATAGATCTTCATTGAACCCTATAATATATTGATGTATCATAAATTCTAAAAAATTAATTTATGGTAAAATATATTCTTATAAATTGATAATCATGACTCTAAAATCATAAAACATCATTAATAATTATTGAATGATATAATTATACTTATGTTAGATAGTTACTCAACCAATTCCAACCAATGATACATCAAATATACACATCACTTATAATAGGAAATACTATAAAAATTTTGTATCTATTTCATTCATAAGAATGGTTTTACAATATCATAAATCCTATTGTATATCTTGATTTATCATACATTGGAAAAAAAATTGCTAAAACATGTCATTTTTTTATCATCATATAATTAAAAATAACATTAATTTGTATATATAAATATTTATGAAATAATTTATAATATCAAATATATAATGATTTTTTTCCAATTATAATTTCATTTATGGGATAACTTATCTCTTTGAAATCAATATAATGGTGTTTTAGTCCAAAATAAACTTTGGTACCATGATTAGATAATTTATATAATACATGGTTGGTGACTCATTAAGATATATTACTAATTTGTGTAATGAATTATTTGTTATTTTCATTTGGATTCGTATGTAATATAAGATACTCTACAAAATAAATTGTTTCTTTAAATGTAACTAATATGTTGTATTTAACGATATTTAATAGGATAGATAACCAAATAATTTCAACTTCAGATAAATCACCCTATATTAAAAACGGCTATTTTGGAGTCGTCGTATCATAAATCATGTCATGGTATTCTTTGCATAAATTCTTTTTTTCCCAGTAGAATTTTCACCATAACAGTTTAATTATTAATTTAAAAAGGTGGAATATAGGTCAATGAAATTATAAATAATTCTATAAATATGATATCAAGAAAATGATAATATAGTGATGGATAGATCCCATCTAGTAGAATTATGTGTCCCGTATGTGGTTGAAACCCTTATAAACATTAATGAATATATTCCATTGTATGATAACTTATATTAATAAATTATATAAAGAATTATTTTTTGGAAATACATATTTTTTATAAATATCTAAAATATTTATAATTTTTTAAAAGTTAAATCATTCTAATATAAATTAATATTCATCATCAAAAATATATTATTCAATCAATTTTCTCTATAATTTTATTATACATAGATATTTGTTTACCACATCGGCATGGACATCAGTTTTACCTAATAAAAATAAAATATGTTTTTTATGTTTTTATTGAATATATTATAATATAAAAAAATCTAGAGAAATTTAATTGGTAAAAAAATAGATGGATATGTTAAAAAAAGAATACATATACTGTAGAATAAATGTGTCTAAACCAATTATTATTGAACTATATTGACTGAATATTTTACATATAAAACAGGAGTTTGAATATGAATTTTGAATAGTAAATCCTATATGATTTTCTAGGAATGTTACAACCTACTAATTACAAATCATATACATATACACATCCCTAGTTTAGATAATTTAAGAAAATAATCATTAGATTTTATATGCCATTTTCTGTGGAATATATAAAGATTATATCCAATGCAATGTTGTTTTTGAAAAATGTCATTTCCAATAATCTCTAAACTACAATTGGGACCATAAATCAAGAAACATCAATGATAAATCCTTTTAAAAATAACCCAAGTTTCTTTTTCACCCATTAATCATTCATTTATAAAAAATAATCTAGATTCTATTATCACTATAGAGGTAATAGATTTTTATTATTTATTGATACTTCATGGTCACTCATTTAACTGTTACATTTGATGAACTCGTGGTGACTTGAGTTCGTATGCAAAATTAAACATATCAAATAGTATTTTATTAAGTGTTCTAATACATCATATATAGAATATCCATAATATTACTCTCATCTCATTCCTTCACCCATTAGCCCAAAACATACTCAACATTGTTCAAAATAAAATAAATAATAATGAAAATTTTAGTATGTGAATAAACCCAATCGTACATTTAAAAATAATCATTATGTTATTCTAATTGGAATTGTAGATAATTTTTATATCCATGACGGTAACTGATAGAATGATTTGAAAAATCCAGTATATAATATTGTGGATTTTTTGTTTTGTGCATGAAAGTGGTTATAGAAGAATTTATGTATTCTATTTGATGTAATATAATAATTAATTCAATAAAATTACTAAAATAACAATCACTTATATATAAATCATATATTTATAATATTAATATATATATATATGTATATTTAACATTATCCCACCAATAAAAAGTAATTATATTTTAAATCATGATATCATTAAACATATTAATATTTTTGACATTAAATTAAATAATAATATCCCTTTAATGTATTAATATTTTATTTTGGGAAAATTTAATTAAAATTTTAGCCATAAATGTCACTAATATCATAGGTTTTTTCGAGATCATCTGGGTTACTTGTATAATCGGGGACATTAGTTTAATATATCTAACAAATTTTTTTAGTGTAATTTTTTTAGGTTCCATATATTATACGATGACTTATATATAACATACCACCATTTTAGATTATATATAATTCATACTCAATCATAAGTGGATATAAAAACTTTGTTAATTAGAGTAGAAGCTCCAATGTTCCACCAAATATTGTTTTCCCCCCCACTCTAGATAAGTCAATTCATTGATTTATCTTAATTATTATACAATTTTTGTTATAAAAAAAATTATAATCACAATCCACAAAAAAATTCAATGAATGATATCAAATAAAATTTCAAAAAAATAAAACTAATAACATCATAAAAAACATCACATGAAAAACAAATTTCCATGAAAATAATAAAAACATAACATATTAAACCTAAAATTGAAATCTATTCCCTTGAATATAAATAATATCAATATAAAACCCCATAAAATTTTACACCTCATCAAGGAAAAACTATAGGAGAATGTAAAAGGTTTGATAGATAAGACTATGGAACGCATAAAACCACAAATAGTTTAACCTGTAATATAATAGTTTTCATATTTGAATCAGTTTATATTTTAATGATCCAATTATTATTATAACATTGAAATAGATTAATTAGTAGATTTTGGTTTAGTATGGGTTTCTCATAAAATGTTGTGGTGATAGTATAATATGGTGAGAAATAAAATAAAAAGGGTAAATAGAATATAAAAATTCACCGTGATTTCTACCATAACAAATTTAAGAGAGGAATTAAGAGAAGATGATAAATGATCAGGAATAACAATTATATTTGTATAGTACCCTATAACATAGTAGATATATTTAATAATTGAAAACAAATGATTATGATTCAAAATTAGAATAGGATTCCCCAATTTTATATAACAACCATAATATTTTTGGAGTTTGAATATATAAATTTTTTATTATATAGGTTAATATTTATGTTTTCTATGATTTTATTCTCATGGTTATTGGTTTTGTTTTTCTGTATTACAATGAATTTCTCAGTGATTATGAAGTATATGATCTCATGATAAAATATAATATATAATATTATATATTATAGAATTAAGGAAATTAATCCATAATTTGATAATTAAGTAAGAAACAGTGTTTCATTGAACACCACTTTTAAATCTATGATGGTTAAAACTAAATAAATAATTACTTCAACAAACCAACAATTTTTATTAACTCAATGAACTCATAGATTGATCACAACAGGTTCATGACACCTAATATACATAATAAAATTTCTAAAACACATAATAACGTAATAATTTCTATAATAACAATAAAATAGATAAAAAGGTAATATCACGTGTTTACTGAAATAGATATATTTGAATCATTCTATAGGAACCAAGCACCTTGATATTATTTTTGATAGCTCATAAATTCCTAATTTACTCCTCAAAATTAACTGTAAAAAAAATCATAACTTCAATGAAATAGATTATTTAACCAAATTTACTAAGTGAGTTTAACAAGAATAATAACCTTTATAAAAATTATAATGTTCTCATTAATAAATTAAAAATCATATTTATAATAGAGGATGATAAATTCATTTTAATTATTTTTAGAGTCCAATATTGTCATTATATGAGAAGATAACATATTATGATATAATAATGTGATGAATAAGGGACTGGGAACAACTAAGGAAAATGAGATGAAAAATAATGAAAGGTAAAAGTCCACAATATCAACATTAAAGATTTATGTGGGGCTAACAAAAGACCATCAAATGGTTTTTTATGACTTGTTACGGTATAACTTGATGTTTTTTTCGAAATTTTTATAATGGTTGATGAAATAATATCATTAATAGTTGTATTTTTTTTATTAATCATGAAATTAATTTTTAATCATATACAAGAGTAAAATAAATAAAAATCAATGATACTGTAACGACCCCTAGATCTGTCTTTTTTATAATAATGAATAGAAAATTAAAAAAATGAGTAAAAAATAAATATCTTACAATAATAATATAACCATGGAGTATTTGAGTCTTTGGACACTATATACATAATTATCTTATTTAATGAATTATCTTTAATATATCAAATAAATGTTTTATTACATTATACACTTAACTAAAATTCCATAGTAAACTCATTTCTTCATAACATGGTGAAAGAGAATATATGATAGTGTGAGCTCAGATGTTTAGTAAGTGTAAATATATGAGATTTTAATCTATGTTAGTAAGTGATAAGAATATAATGATAATGTAATAAAAAAATTATAACCTATAATAATCCCCAAAAAAATATTCAAATATAATTAAACATAATTCATGGAATAAAAATTTCTAATGTCAAAAGAAACAAGACATAGGTGTGTGGAATCATTAATAATCAATAATGATTTATGAGAAATAATCAAAAAAATATGAAATAATTTTTTAATACAAAAAAGTATATAAAAGTATTTCATTGATCAAGAATCACTTATAATAATATCACATATGATTGGGGACACTACATATTCCACCATTTCATTATTCCAGGTATACACACTATTCCATTACTAAACTAGGATCTATCACCATTCCATTTGTTATTATCTCATGATATATCCATCATTACATAATTCATTAAAAGAAAATATAATTTTCGAAACATACATCACATAATAAAAACCCTATCTATTTTTGTAAAAACATCTTAAAATATTCATCGGATCATCATAACCTAACCAGAGTGAAGGTAATTATAATTTCTAAATATTCATTACATAATCCTAGAATAACCCACAGAATATAAAATGATTTCATAATGGATTTATTATAAAAAACATAACCTATAAGAATGAATGGGGTCACATAAAATCAACCATAAATACAAATCATCATCAGCATTTTATGGAATGAATGTTGATCTAATCATAATATTATATCCATTATTAATCATAATAATCCTTTGGTTTTGATTGAATAAATGAAATGATTATTTAAATAATCATTTAGTCCTTTCTTCGAAAACATGAGTAAATCTTATTTTATTTTGATAAAAAAAATAAAATAAAATACCCAAAATATTTAGAATATCATTTTATTCTAATATAAACAAGAATAATTGTAAATAAATCCTCAAATAATTTAATAGTTATCATGAAAGGAAAATTTGATCAATCTATATACACTAAAATACAAATTTCTTTCATTATTTTTTTAAATTTAAAAAAATAGTTATATTGGTAAATTTTAGAAATATTATCATCTAAAAGAATTTAAATAATTTCAAATGTAGTGAAAATGATATTTTTTTGAAATTTTAATTTCATTTAAGAACTCTTTTTAAGAGTTTAGACATAAAACCAATTCTCATTGACCAAAGAGGAATATGATGGACATTTAATTTTTAAATAATTATAAATAATTTTTTGTACCAAAGAGTGGAAAATGATACAAATATAAAAAATATATAAATTAATATATGATATTAAAATATATGTTTTTAAAAGATAATATAAATACAATTTTTCTTAATGGAAACTTGTGATTGACAACAATGAAAATAAATGAGATAGAATCATGAACCCTTACACCATGTTCCATAATTATTATCATGATTTGATATATATTTTAAAATAAATATATATTTATTTTAAATATATTCCTAAACCCTAATAAATCATAAATTTATATATATCATTATATTAAAATTTTTAATTATCATTGTATTAATAATTTCATCATTAAAATGAATATTCATGTGAGAAGTGGTCTTTCATTCAGGATTTTTTTATTTGATGGTTTTAATACATAGACCATAATCATGGTTTTGTCATATAATAAATTTTAACTATAAAATTATTATCAAATTTATCTATCATTTATAATTTTATAATTATTAATATAAATGGGTGATGAATAAAATTCACTTTTTTTCGTTGGGGTTGCAATACACATGTATACACATGAAATGTAACGGTTTTCCAATTAATGGAAAGGTAAGAAACTGGGAAATATCATATAATTAAATAATAATTATTATTTGTTATTTATTTTATAAAAATATCCAAATTATTATAATTAACATCCATGAATTATGGTGTTTTAAAATTAATCATATAGGTACATGGATGTTATATTCCACATGTATGCCTGAGAAATCATTTTATTTCCCATTTCATAGAATTGAAGAGTTAAATGGTTCTTTATTAATCATAATAATAATTTGTAACATTAAATATGGAAATTTTATTATTTTATAATCTATAATACAAACTTACAAGAGGTAGAATAAGAAACAAAATTGTTATTATTTTATTAAGATTTATACCAATTCATTGTGAAACTTCCTTTGTCTTACTCATTAATCATTGATTGGATGTTATTATGATTAATATCATACCTATATTATGTTGGGATATATTTCAATAATGTATTAGGGTAGTCCATTGTAGAGATATAAGGCTCATGGAGTGTTAGAACGAGATGAGAGGTGGGGTCCTTTTATAATATAAGGGGGACTAACATTGAATTTTTTAAATGAATTGAATAATATTGTGACTTACTCATGTAATGTTTCCACAATGTTACAAATCATAAATGATATCAAGGATATGGTTGAAATCCCATTACCAAATCCAATTAATGTAATTTTTTATGATATTTTAGTCACTATATATTATGTTTACACCCAGCCCATGGTAAACCAATTTTAACAATAACTATGGAAACATATTTCTTCTAGTTTGAAAATTATATTTGAATAAAATTAAAGTTCAATGTATTAAATAAATTTAATTATTGTGATTGAAAATATGGAATCCATTTTGGAATATTCAATTTCTATATTTAGAATAATTTAATTTTATTATAATTGTTCAAAACATAACGAAACTATTTCAAGAAAATGATTTAATAAGAATAAAAAATAAATTTACCATCACTACATTAAATTATTAAATATATATGAGAATTTCAAAATATTTTATTCAATTTTTTTAAAATCAACCATTTATATTAATTAATTTAGTTTAGTTAAATAAAAACACATTTTCTGTATAAAATATGTTTAATAAGAATGAATTTGTAAATTCAAATAATTTTTTCTAATTTTCAAAACTGTTAAAAACAAATGAATTAATTTTATAAATATGTAAGTAATAATTTTCCATTATTTTATTTTTTATATTAATTCCTTCTAAACAAATGACTATACAATAACCATCACATTAAATTATTATATTTTTATTGTAGTGAAATTTATATGAGCATTTGGTATAATGATTGATATATATGAAATCAGAATTATTTTGAGAGAAATATATTATAAAATATTTGGTTGTTACATTCTACCCATTTAAGATATTTTTTCCTTCATTATTATACCACTGTAATACAAACATCAATGGATACATATTCCTCACCACAACATTGGGGTCCCATGTAGCTTCATTAAATTTATGGTTTCACCATAGAAATTTTACAAAGTGAGTGGTATTATTCGCGAAAATATTATCTCTTAAAAAAAATACCACTTTCTATTTTCCATAAGAGTGATCATTATCTATTCATATGACTTCATGGTTTTGTACATGTGAATTTTTTGTTACATACTTCCTTAGTTTAGATACAGGGAATACATCATGATGTTAAAGAGATTAAGTTGAACAGAAGAGAGAGAGGAATGTATCCTTATATGATAATTAATTTTAATTCCATCAATATATCTATAGCCTATCATAACCATATATCCTAATATAAAAGCCTTCTTCCAATGTCGTATTTTTAGGAATGCATTATCACCACCATCAAACTCTAGATCTCAATGATTATTGTGAGAATAAATTTTCTTTCTAATATCTGAGAACCTAATGTATTATTGAATGGGTATAACCTTATTTTCAATTTCATAAGAAAACTTAGGCCCCAATAGATTTCATTATCTAACTTCATCATTTAATTTTGGGGTTCCGTACAACTTGTTATAGGTGGATTCATATGGATTCAACAGAATTATTTCCTGACAAATATTATTGTAATAAAATTAGACTAATTGAGGGTATTAATTCCAACCACGAGTAATATTCACATAAACGGATCTCAAATTATCATTATTCACTATAATGGTTCTATATGTATAAAAATATCTTAAAGGATGATATACAATGTTGAAGCTCATCTATGCATGGATATCTTATTTATTACTTATCTAGAACAACAAGGTATATCTCAGATACCAATCATTACAATTAAGAGTGTAACTATATGAAATCTCTCTAAATCATTAATTTATATCATTAAAAATTGATCAAAATAGAAATATTTCTTTATTGAAAAGAAGTGTGCTGAAACCATAGTTTGATTGATTATAATTCAAATTTCGTTTTTTTCCTTTTCAAGGTTTTGTACGTTTTTAATGAAACCCATGATAATGTTTTACAATTTCTATTTTTTCATGATAATTTTTTTACATTCATTTAGACTTCTTTATATAGTCTTTAAACTTTTCACATAACAATAATCGATATATATAAGGCACAATATCTTATTACATGTTTTTCAAATATAAATAATATTTTATATCTCTATACATATTTATACATCTTTGATGAATATATAATGGTGAATTATGATCTTTACCCAGCAAATACTTCTACATATTAGGTACTAAGTAAAGATAAAAATGGTTACATGTCATTATCATTCAATAACTATCACATTTAAAATTAGAAACATTTATAACCTTTTAATTTAGTTTTCCATGCTCGTTTTATGCATATTTTATCCTCACGTGGATTAATGGACAAACTTTCATCTATGAAATATATGATCATTCCCCTTTTCAAATTATTTAAATTGTTATATTTATAAATTAGTAAAAATTGGATACCTATCAATATTTACTATGGATATAATATCATGAATATTTCAACTGAGATCATCAACATCCCAGTTCTCCTTACGGGGGTGGATGTTCATTAATAATTAAATATCATTAATCAAATCTAACACTATCCTTTTATTAATGTTGAAATTTATATGATTAAATATTTAAATAGAAATTTAATTATTATTATATATGTCACATTTTTCAATATAAATGTAGTTTAACTACGTTTAATGTGATAAAATTTCTTCTTCCAACTCTAAATCAGGAGT
Organism: Viscum album; assembly: GCA_963277665.1. Taxonomy (NCBI): domain Eukaryota; kingdom Viridiplantae; phylum Streptophyta; class Magnoliopsida; order Santalales; family Viscaceae; genus Viscum; species Viscum album. The sequence continues at coordinate 1,503,535,707 of OY728156.1, forward strand.
TCGGTAATTTATTTCATGAATTTTCAATAAGTGTAATACATAATCAATCAAAATATTATACTTCATGTGGATGAATCATATTCAGCTATTCAATGATTTTATAAATATGAAAAATCCTTGTCCACTATAGGGTAGCATATGTGTAGGTGTACTGACAAATTTTTTTGTCTCTTTCAATTATTTTTATTATCATTTATCCAATTTCCCTTGTTTCCCTTCCGATTAAAATTAGTTATTCATTTTGAAAATAAGATTTTATCATTCAAAATAATCGATAGTACATTTCCAACCCAATAAAACTATAGATCTTGATTACTATGGTCGGTGAGGTATATTATTCAATATAATCTATCATTAAAGGACCCACTAAAATAACCTCTCTTGATAATAAATGACCAAATATTGAGGCAATTTTTATCCAAAATTCACACATGGGAATTTTTTTTAAAATATTATCCATCCATAGGGTCATAATATTTTTTAAAATGTCTTCATGATCTTCCATAGTCATTTAATATAAAAGAATACCATATATAAAGACTACGGTATATTGATGAAGGTAATATCTAATTATTATTTTCATTTTTTCCATAAATATTACATGATAATTTTTAATTTAAAAAGGAATCACTATAAATTCAAAATTAACATAATCCATATAAAAATAATTCTGTGATATTTATTCTTTATTGACCGTCAACTGATGATTTACATAATGATTTACAATCATTTAATGTTATTGAGGTCAATGTAGTTGATCAGAAAAATAATCAATACGAGGAAGAGGATATTTTTTCATGATAGTGACCATGTTATGTTATCAATAATCAATTAAAAGGAACATTAAAATCTCATTACTCATAAATAAGAACATTTCAAACTCTTGAAAACACAATAGGTTTTATAAATCCATTATCATGATTCTCCTATAGTTTTTCATTCAATTCATCCAACTGAATGATGGATATTATATATGAATTATTTGAAATATTTGTAGCCGTAGGTATGAATTTCATTGAAAAATCAAAATATTTATTTGACGGAAGACAAAGAATGTACTAAAAATATAAATCATTATAATCCAAAAAATGAGCATATTATTTATTTTTTCTTTATCGCAACCATTTGATATAAATATCATTCATTAATATGTGGTATTATCCATTTTATAGATCATTTTTCCATTATAATATTATATTAACCCCCTCCAAAATTTGATCATGCTATGATTCAAGAGATAAAAAGTTACTTCCCTTATTCAGATACTCATATGAGCTCCATACAAAGTGAGGTAATCCATTCCCAAAATCAAATGAAATTCAACTAGACGAAGTAAAATATTAGTTTTCAAAAAATATATTAAAAACTACTATATAGATTTTAAGGAATTTAGATGAAATAATTGCATCAATATGTGTTTTTCAAATAACTTAATGTTTGGTCATTTAATTGGTGATATGGTACACATATAAAATAATAAAAACCTAAAAGAATGGTTAGATCTAGAATCAAATAACATATTTATAATTCTAGAGGGAATGATATGTGTTCCTTTCAGTTATTCATTACCATGACCCACGTAAATTGTTGTGATCACATAAAAATATCATCTATATATGTTTTTAAGTGAATATTGAGACGAATTATTTTTATAACCATGTAATTAATGAATTGGTTACTGCAATGTCTATCCTCTTTAAAAATATAGTATTATAGTATTAGTAGCACAATCGGTTGATCCCCCCTACTCTGGTCCATGACTCGTCTCTTAACATTAATATTTCTTTCTTATTAATGAAATAATTTTCCATAGTTAAAACAGTTTATATCCCCCTTAATTAAATTTCTTCCATGAATCATTCTAAAATTCATAGATGATAGAAAATTATTTTTTTACAATAAATGGGCTTTATTTTTATAATTTATTTGAACTTCCAACCATCTAATTTTATACCCAAAACTAGGATGCCATTGTATGTATCCATTTTATAAATATTTTTCTATATCACTTTTAATGTTATATTCATAACTATAAAATTCATTTTTTCTTATTAGATGATGATGCTGTTGTATTTTATATGTTTTCAGTAGTTTTTTGTAAATTAAAAAAAAGTTGATAGAATGATGAAGATGTTATAGTAGATAAAAATATTAATAATTTATAACAATGGATGATATATTAAATTAAAAACCATATAATTATATTAAATGAATGTTAGGAGTTGTTAGATAAGCTTGTGAAATTTTCCATATGACTATTAATAACGATTACATATGAAGTTTCTTTTAATGTTATAAATTTATTAAAAAACAATTTTTGGATACTTACCCATTTAAATATATTATATTAATACATTATAAATTTCCCAAAAATCATGAAGAATGTCCTATATTATTATTTTTTTTGACATAGTTTTATTAATGTAGAATAATTAAATAAGATCAATAGACGTAGATTTCTGAATTCAGATCACCAAATAAGAAATTCACAAAATAGTATGTAAAGGTATAAATAATTAATGTATTATCATTATTTGTATAAGGGGAATTTTTCCAACATTCAAATTTAATTGATGGTTTTGGGTTCATGACACCAGATGAAACATAGACTATGTTATCTGATGATGTGTGGTTAGATGTTGATGTTGATGAGCTTATAAAAACATTTACAAAGACTATGTTTCTAAAATAGGAAATGAAGTCAAATGGTGATAATTTTTTATGTTAGTATTTCATTACACATTTAAAGAAGTAATTATTATGCAATATCACTTATTGATTAAACAACTTTCCATTTACATAGAATAAACAAAGCATCTTTTAGACTTTAATTTATTTTAAAAAGGTACAAAATACAGGAAACAAAAATCCATTCTTATAATACACATTAAATAATTAATAATTAGATAATACTATTTATATTTACTATATATCATATCCTAGGGATGTAAATCAAAGGAACGAGTGATTATAAGGTCCAATAAGGGAAAGCAAGGGAACGAATTTACATGTGACCATGAGAAATAACAATAAAAAGTAGAATAATAAAATAATGTAATGAGAAAAGAAAAAATTGACATATATGAATGAAAAAAAATTAATTATATCATGGATGTTTATCTAAATAAATTAAATGATACATTCATTATAATTTCACCATGATTTTTCAAAAAGTTGATGAAAAATTTAACAATGTTTTTCACCAAGGTATCGTAAAACATTTCATGTCTACATATTTAATTATTTACCAAATTCATTGGAGAACTATTAGGATGATCAATTAATATTTAATAATTAATATGTGAAACATATATAATGATAATTCATTTCATGATAAAACTATGATGGATAAAATAATCTTGGTTTGTATCAAAATCCTGGAATTTTTTTAGAGTTATTGAAGGAAAAATCATTTTGTATTTTATAACCCAAGGAATGGGAATGTGGGTTTCATGAATGTTAAATTTCTAAATAAATTGTTTCTAAATCTTGGTGTATACCACATGAAATTAATTATTTTTGGTATTCCCAATAAGCAATATAAATGATAATTTTTTAAAAGAATATGTATATTTTTAGTAGTATCTTCAGCATCATAACAAGTTTAAAATATGGTTTTAGAAAAGTGTAAATGGAGACCAAAAAATGTTTATACAATTATAAAAACATATTTTGAAATTAATTTAATGAATATAAATGAAATAAGTTAGAGTGAACACAATATTCAAAATACATATAAAAAAAGTTGTTCTTAATATTAAGAACATTAAAGGATATTTCTCTTTCCATAAACATTTGTTCATAAAACTTATGGTTTGTGTTCCTGGGGGATTAATGAATCAATGGGAGGACTCTGAGGGAGGTAAAGCAAATAAATATTCTTGGAATGATTTATTTATAGTTAATGAAAATGGATAAAAGCATGGATAATTATAAGAAACTGGTTCAATATTGTATATATTTCTAAATAAAGGTCTTGGAAATCAAGGTTTCGGAAAATTAAAACCATGGTCTTTACCAATGAATTTTGAAATAGTTTTTGAAATTTAGTCCTATATTATGCTAATTTAGTCCAAAATAGTCAAAAAAAAATTTATCATGTAATTTTATCACAAAAATGTATTGTTTTTTCAAAAATTATATTTTCAATGTTAAAGAATCCATTTAAGAAATTGGAAAGTGAATTATAGTTTTTTAAATTTATTACAATATATTGAAATATTGATTTTAAGAATATAAAATATTATAGGGATTTGAATTTGGTAAATTAGTTATTATATCATTATGATATAATTTTGAAGTCATTTAACCTACTAACAAACTAAAACTACATTTTTAGTATTAATAAAAAAATTATTTTAGAAAAGTACCATAAATTCATCAAGAAATATTTTGGAAATTGTTATATAAAAATTGATATTTATTTTTTAATATAAACTCTCTAAATATGATAATTCAAACATTTAAATTTAAAAATAATTATTTTCTCAAAATAAAGCATATTGAAAATGAATAATAAAATTTCATACACTTGATGAAAATGAAAATATATTATCATTTATATTTAAAATAATGTGTTTTTATTATAATATTCCCTTAAATTAAGATTTATTTATAATATCATCTTATATAATAAATATTAATATCTCTTTTAGAATGTTCTTCTTCTATCTAGAAAATCTATTTATCAACATCCATATTTATTGTATTAGGAAAAATTGTTTTTAAATTTATATTGAGGGAATGAAAATTTTATTCATAAAATTTAACCAAACATTACATTAATAATACCTTGTAACATAGCCCCTTATAACATGTACATATGACTTTAGGGCATGGTGTGTAGTGGTGATAGATTCATGGGCCGACTATGTAAACATCGACCAAGTGGTAATTTTAACTAACATGAACTTTTCTCTCTTCAGATTTCATTCATGATTCACATGATGAAACTCAACTTGGGATTCATTAAAAGAGAACACAAAATATTCAACATTCTCCCTTGCTCAGACCAATGGGATTTATAAACCATTACTCTTGTCATGACCCATCCCCTTAGGCCCGTTTCGTGACTTCCCCAAGCCTGCCTTCCATAGGATAGGGGCTAGTGACCATCACCGAAAGGCGTATTCCCTAAGACCATGAAGGAATTCCCTTTATAACCTATAAACACACACAACCAAGAACACAACAAGATATGAAAACATGCAAACTATATATTAAATAGGTTTTGTATAGTAAGAAAATGGGGACATAATACAATCCCAACTAGAAAGTACAAGATAACGTAAAAGTAAAAGTAACCAAAATAGCTCCCGTGAACACCCATCAATGAGCCTACCTAAAGGGTAGGTACAACTATAGAACAATCGTGTCTGTGGTACACCTCATCAAAGGTCCTCGTATGAGCTACCTCCCGTATTGGTACCCCCATCATTAGTTAGCGATGCCCGTTGTCTGCACCAAACACAACAAGGTGTGGGCATAGCTCATTTAGGGGTGAGTATAACGATACTAATTAGGGACACCAAGACCCACAAATATCTCAAAAAATCCACAAATGATATGCCACAAATCCTGAAAAATTCTCAAAACCCTACTTAGGTATATGCCCTTACATATACCCAAGTTTTCAAGTAAACCAATCTCATTCATGAGGAATCACAATGCCCAACTCATAGCCAAAGCTCAACTATTCCAAAAATGAAATAATATCATGAAGGTAGCACCACGATGGTAAGTACCACAAAGGTATTCCTCACAGAAGATTACCACAAAGGTATCACCACGAATTTAAGTACCAAAAAGGTATTCCACACAGAAGAATTCCACAATGTTATCACCAAGAAGTTAAGTACCACAAAGGTACGCCACACAAAATAATACCAAAATGTTATCACCATGAAGGTAAGTACCACCATGGTACGCCACACAGAAGTGTACCACAATGGTATCACCATGAAGCTAAGTACCACTAAGGTATGCCACAGAGAAGACTGCCACAATGGTACCACCATGAAGGTAAGGACATAGCTCACACCAATTACTACATATGTATGGTAGTAAAGATAATTATATGTAACTACTGAATCATTTTACTCTATTAAGTGACATACCCATGTAAGACCCTAAATCATCAGACCCATGTAGGATCTTAAATAATCAAACCCTTGTAGGATCCTAGAGTAGTCCCAGATGGATTCCTATAGAGGATCCCTGAGGGATACTGAAACACAAACCCATATAGGATCCCCAAACGCATACCCACATAGGATCCCAAAACCTAGACCCACATAGGATTCCAGAGCACAAACACATATAGGAACCCTTTTTTCATGATATAGCCAGCTACAGGGTTCCCTCACTAAGCTCGCTTGAATCTGGGAGGGTCCACTCCTCAAGCCACAGGTCGATAAACAAACAGCCATGAAATCACATGAACAATTATCACAAAGGATCACCATGTAATAAGTGTCTCAACTCAACATATGGTTCTTCAATCAGATGACCGGTCTATATGTTATTGGCCTTTTAGTCGTGAGGGCCTGTTTGGATTCATGGTTGACCCAAAATAGCAATACCGCAACATTATGCAAACCTCAAGAGGGGTATATCAAAATGAACGTGGAAATCAACAGTTTTTTGTGTCGTAGATGGTTTTTCAATCGGATGAAAAAAGCTCAAGATATGGACGAATGAACGAAAATAGATGAAGTTGGTCCGGGTCAGATCTAACCCAACAGGCCTGACCCAGGTCAGGCCCTGGGTCCTTCCCTGCCCGCTAGGTCTATGTCGTCCCATTGGGCGGCCCGACCTGCCATCACAGCATGTGGTACAGTGGACTGCAGTTAGGCGTCCCACGATACGGTGACCCACTTGGCTCCCCATCTTGCCGGATGGACAGGCTCCTCTGCACGGCACGGTCGCACGCCGCGCATTTACCGACAACATTCCTCGGGTCACTGAGTGTCTGACGGTGGAATTTTCATCATTCCATAGATTATGGTACTCGCCTCATGACATCTACAACAATTCAAGACCAAAAAATATTCCACAAGGATTGTGGAGGGGTCGGGCCATGTTCATTTGGCCCACACCCTCCACGTTAGAACGATAGAAAACGAAAATAATGTAATTGAATCATGTGGTTGAAAAGTACAAGGAAAGACGGTATAAACCCACATAAAACCCTACAAGATACCATGTATCAACCTCTTGCATAGATGAATGAATCGTTGGTCAACCCGTGAGTCGGTTGACACACGTTCTTCATAAAATTTCAAGAATGGGGATGATGAAAATAAAAAACGGTCAAATGAAATAACCCACTACCTTGAACTTCGGAGAATCATCCACATATTCTGGTGAACTGTGTTTATAGTTCCCACGACTGGCTCCCAAAGACACCACTCGCACATCGCCCATTGGTTTTTTGATGCCATCTGTCACCTCCCGTTGGGTTGGCTTTATCTTCTATGGGTCCGGCGTCACGACATTCCATCAGCAATATGCTGCTTGGTCAAGCTCCTTGATACCCTTTCTCTAGGTCTATATTTATAGGAGAGGTGGAGGGTAAGTAACAACATAAAGAGTTAATGGGGATTATAACACCCCAATATTTCATAGTATTTTATTTCTCCAAATTAATATAATAACTTTCATTACACACAACACTGAGTTCAAACGCACCACAACTTACCAAACTAGCAAATCTAAAGCGGTTATGAATAGTATTAAGTGAATTTTGAACTTTATATAATACTTATAATTCTAGAATCCATATTATGAGTTTCATAAACATAATTTAAAAACAAAATCATTTTTATCAGATAAATGAATTACTTTTACAAAATGAAATTTTACATCCTTTTAATGGAGAATCCTTTTTAATACAATATTTGATACTTTTATATATTCAATATGAAAAAATATAATTATTCTCTGGAATTGGGAAACAATAATTTTGTTTCAATAAATTTTTGGTGGTTTTCTGATAACTTTCATATTAAGGTGAATAGTGAGAAATAAAATATTTTAACTGAAAACAACTTTTTTAATAAAAATAATTTATTATGTTAAATTATACATTTTAGTTGTTTGGAAGTATAATTAGATTTTATTTTTACAATTTAATCCAATGATGTTCATTTTGATTATTTTCACTTTAAATTTGGACATAAACAAGTGTCAATCATTTGATAGTTAATATTTCATAAAAAGACGCTTTTTGGTTTTGACAACTGTAATTAATTTAAAATTAATTAATGTGACATATAAGTTTTGAAAAAAGTAAAATATAATTCGTTTTTGAATTCGGAATATGAAAATTACCTTAGGGTGAATTTTTTGTATTTTTCTGAAAACATTCAAATTTGGATGAATAATGAAAAACAATGAGTTATAGTATAAAACCGATTTTTATTTAAATAATTATGTATTTTATATAAATTTATTTTAGGTAAAAATAGATACATAACACTTATATATGTTCAATATAAATCATTGGAGTTAGATTATAATAACTTTAGATATATAATAATTTTTATGAAATTAATACAGTCTTTACCCACCTCCTAGGAGCATTTGCAAATTTTCATAAAACATAATTTCACCGCTTCTGTGAGGTGAATTTAAAAACTCCCAGAGACATGGTTGATATCAGAATGTAAAATTTTGTTCATTAAGATGAAAATAATTTTTGGTGAATAATAAATTTTTATTTTATTTACCGCGGTTAAAAGTAAATAGGGTAATTTAGGGTACAAATGATATTATTATCACCCGAACACTGTCCTAATTATATTGGATAAGATTAATTTGGCCAAAAAGACATTACTAATAAATATGATCCTTTAGGATCACTTTTATTAAATTAGAACATTTATTATTATTTAATTGAAAGGAGATTTAAAAGAGTTAAAATAAATGTTTAATAACTAGAACATTTTTAATATAGGGTTACACATAAGATAAATTTGACTATAAATATTAATTATAATGGTAAAAATATTTCATACATAATGGTATTTTATTTATTATTTTTACACATTAATTAATTTAATTTATCTATGAAACAATTATGATGTAGTAATTACCTAATTTATGAAAGATTAAAATAGTTGTAATTATAAATATTGAAATAAATGAAATTTGAGACTTTTTTCGAATTCAAATTATTTTATAGGTTAATATGTCTTATTAGGGTTTTCTAGATTAATTATTTTCAAATTCATAATGTTGTTATGAATTTAGAAAAAACAAAATACCAAATAGTGTCAAAATTGACAAAAAAGTGTTTTTAAATCATATATTATATTATTAATTACTATTATATACATAAAAATATAATGTTCTGCAAAAAGACTTTTATAATGATAGATGTATCATTATTTTATCGCTTGGAGTTCTCTTGGAATTTTATATTAAATTTATTAATCATACAATATAAAAATAAAAAGAGAATGGTAAATTTCAAACTATTTAACTTAGAGTTAAATGTAAATGATAAAGTTAATATTGTGACCCTAAAATATATAAAACATATTAGTTGATTTTTTTTCAACACATACCACCATAGACTTTAAATAATACATTTTTGAGCCATTATAAAACGAATATTATTTTCTTATAAAATAATATTTCTAGCTTTTCCTAAGGTCCCCCTCACCCCTCTTATAAAAAGAAACTCCCCCTTCTCTATAATTCACACCTTCTTAGCCTTTTCGAACAGCCAACCTCTGCCCAAATACCCTCTCAACTATCATTTCTTCATCCTAGAGTTATTCCTTTAGTCATAAAGCCACCCTATGGATCCCATTTGATCAAATCAACCGAATGAACCCGAAAAAGATTTAAATATTTCATCACCCCTTTCAAGTTCCATTCTTCTTCCATTACTTCTTTCTTCGATGTTTCCAATATAAAATAATAACTCCAGTATCTTATATATATTTTTATGTTATTATATATATGGTAAAAACATATTCATTATTCTATCCATCCTTTAAATGTCATGTCACCAGACATGCGTACGTACGACTTACCGTCTCCACGTCGTGGTGTAACTGTTATTCAATACATTATTATTTTGATGGGTATAATAATGATGTGTAATTGATAGAAATAATAAATATAACATGATAATTATTCATTATATATGTTATAACAACCAATTATATATTATATTAATATCAATAGAATGATATTGTCACTCGTGCATACATATGGATTACTATCTCCATGAATGCGGTGAGATTCTTTCCCCATCGTATCCATTCAAGAATAATTTTCATTATATGATTAAAAATAATTTCTAAATACTTAATATCATACTAAATATGAATAAGATACATCCTATCCATATAAAACATTACTTACGTAATAAATAATGTGAAGGAAAACGAAACAGTTAACACCAGAAATGACAAAAAAACTAAGATATTATTAACAGAGAAATGTTACAAGATCATATTTGATATCATATTAATGTATATGATGCTTGTATAAATTAATAAAAATTATTTCACCATTATATAGGATATTAACCTACCCCCAGACAAGGAAAAGTACATGTTTAGGATTAATTCAAAAATCTCTTTAATATCCGAGGTTGTATACATAACTATCTACTGGAACCTCTTTATCATCCACATCCATGTTTCATAAAAATGTATTTCAAAATATTTTTTAGTAGACAAAGGGGTAATGTAATTTATATCATAATTTATCCTTATATGTTTTGAATGTAATATTTCTGTCATTTTCCATACAAGCTACTTTATGACCTTTTTCATCAAAATTAAGATATGGATGTTTTTTTAACTTATATTGTAGGTGCAACAAGTTTCCACAATTATTACATCGTCAATAAATCACTTACAAGATTATAAGAATATTTTAAAAACAAATGTTTTTTCTTTATAATTATGGGACTCTTTAATGATTTCAAAATAGAAATAGATATTTCTCTAAAAAAAAGTTTTTATTTCATCTATGTCAACATCCTTTGATGTATTTTATGTTAATTTGATGTAGAATTGTTATGATACAAAACATACATATTGTATTGATGGTTATGTGATATGATTGACTATTGATGTGTTGTTTTTATACCATTCATTATTTATGGTAATAGTCTTGACATTTCGTATGCTAGTTTTAATTTGAATGTTTATGTTATATTTTAGCCTTTTCATATGAGCAATGTATTTGAAAAAGTAAGTGATGGGTGGATACCTCTATAGCTCCTCAATGAATTGATAGGTCTCATGAGACAACTAGACATGAAATTAGTCAAGGCCTTTCCCAATTTGATATATGGTTTTCACCGAGGTGTTAATCATATTTAGATGTCTCAGTTGAGGCCTTGAAAAAATGTTTCAGAATGTATAGCATTATACATTCCCTTGGTTTGAAAATAATATTGATGGTTCATGTGGTCATTCTACTAGAAGGATACCCATGATTATGTTTTATTATGTAATTATTTAATAATCTAATATTATTTCTATAAAAGTGTTCATGTTTATTACTGGTTAAGGAATGTATTTTGAATTATTCACCATACTTAATATTTATGTTATCTTCTGCAGTATTGCTTACCCTTACTGAGTGTTTGAGCTCACCCCTTTCTTATGTTTCAATTTACAAGGATATGAAGAAGTTAATAATGAGTGACTTGTAAGATTAATCTAGGATTCTTGTATGTTTCTAACTGAATAAACTAGTGTTGTATTTATTTTTAACTAGTAAAGGTGAACAGATGTATGAATCTATTTTCCAACAATACTAAAATGATCGGTCTTTTGAGACATGATTTACTTGTGATTATGATAATGTATTAAAATAATGCACCGACATTGTGCTTCTGGGGTCCGGGAATTACAGTTGAAATCAGAGGAAGTTTAGTACAAACCTTGGAAACTAGATTTAGATAAACTCTGATCAGAGCACATAGCCCTAATATAGAGTTTGAGGAATAGTACAGAATAACTTCCTAGAATTTTGGTATTGTATTTATTTTGTGATTTTTCCAAACAATACATCCATGTCATGATACAAGAAGGTAGAGCCGGCACTAGAAAAGATGTATCTAGGGGTAAAACCTGAAAACACCGCTTTGAGCTAGACTCGAACGGGAACTGGTGCACGACAATGGGCCTTTCTGCACTCTGGGTTATGAAACTCCCAGGGGGATATGCTTAGGATAATTATACGTTTATTTACAACTCATTATGAAGGATTTATGAGTATATACCTCCTCAAAGAATTTTTTTATGATTTCGGATTATATACAGAAACAGTTCGATTTATGTTAGGTATTTTACATGTTTGGAACTATAAACTGAAATTCATAAACTGACCTGTTGTATTCCATTTTATAGAAATGTCGCCTAGTATAAGGAATGTGAACTCCAATAATACGTGTGATCTATAAAGTATGAAGGATCAAATTTTTCATTGAATTAATCCAACATTTAGAAGGGAAATAATATCCCATGTATTCTCAACATATAATGAAATAGTATCATGTGTTAATAAGATATGTAATGAATTATATGAATCCTATGTCTTTGAAGGTAAGTAAGATAATAAAAGGATCGAAGAGAGGAAGATTGATAATGGGAATAGGGAAAAGAAGGAATTTACTATATGTGATAATTGTGGAATGAATAACATTGGTATAGACTTGAAGGGAATGAGAGTCTTTTATACGTGTGGAGAAAAAGGACACCAAGTAGGTGATTTCAATGGTAAGAAAAAGGTTTCAAATGTAAAATGATTCATCTGCAATGCATTGGGACACTACACGAATCAATGTCCTAGTCATCAGAGTATAATGCAAATGATGCTATTGGATAATAATAAAATTATGATACTACCTCAGATGAAGAGGAATGACTGGTGTTCTTATGTTGTAACTATAGAATTATTTCATTTGTGTACTGTATCAGCAATATACTTGTTAGATAAATAAGGATTGTACAATAGTACTATTTTATTGAGGATTTGAGATTATATGGTTCTAATAAAAGTGACATAATAGTATGGTACACTTTTTTGAAAAATACATGGTTCAAGGAAATGTATTCCATAATATGGTCTCATAATGATGTAGTCATTTTGGAATAAGAGATGATTGATTTGGATAAATAATATGGGAAATTTTTGACTTCCATACAACTAATTAATAGTTTTTTTATTGCATCATTCTTGGAATATTAAATATTTTTTGATATAAGAAATATTTCAAGTATTATATAAACGATAAGGGGGCATGAATTCAATCAATATGGTATTATGGTAATTCAAGGTATTACCATGTTTTAAAATAATACATGATGAAGGTGTTCCATGTTATGACATGGAAAAAAGGTTCTTCATTGTGTTTAACTTTCTTATAAATTTTGGATTGTGATTTTGGATAGAAGTATTTTTGATAAGTGTAAATGTATGAATGGATTATGTTTCAAATTGGATACTATTGTTAAGTTTATTTTTAGATTTTTATAAAAAGGACAACACACAGACCATGTGACAACCCGTCGCGTCGGACAAAGCTGTAAGAATTGAACACACAACCATAGTGATATTGAGATTTATTGCCTACCACTGGACTACGTGAAGTCCCTGGATTGTATAATTTAGTTTCACTTTTTAAAGGGTCTGATAGGTGAATTGCAAATTCATTTTTTAGAACCCTATACAAATCAGATAAATAGAATATTTTTTTATGTTCTATCATCTTTTAGAGTGAAAGCTGATGTTGTGGAAGAAATTAGTTAAAAGATGGAACACTAATTGTCAAGTAGATTTTTTTCTCTTATTTTATGAAGAAACTAATTCTAAAACATTAGGTAAGGTAACCTAAAACTAAAAATGCGTTTTCATAATACCTTATGTTTTGTTGAATAGATGATATTTTCAATCATCATAGATTGATGGCTTTGACGCCCTCAATTATTCAATTGTTTGTGACTGATGACCTTAATAGCTCCATATAAATATTTATGTTTTTCCTACAATCATGTGTCTTTAATTTCCACCAATGTTCTCCTAATACTCATCATAATTTAGCGGTGACTATTTCATTCCCCTTATCCTCTTATTAAGACTAAATTTTATTAACCCAATTCACGATGTGGGTTTTCCAACAACGGTATTTCCAATCTTTAACATTTTATTTTGGAAGAGAAATTTCAAATTTAGAGATGCAGTTCATTAAAGGAGGGAAGAATGTATCACCCCAATATTTCATAGTGTGTCATTTCTTCAATGTAATGCAATAACATGAACTACACGCAACACTGAGTTCAAGCACACCATGACTTACCAAACTAGCTGTTAAAAAGAAGTTATGAATAATATTTATTGAATATTTAACTTTATATAATCCTTATAATTTTATAATCCATATAATGTGTTTCTTTGGAATAATTTAAGAACACATTCATTTTCTTCAGATAAATGAATTATTTTCCAAAAAAATACAATTTTACCACCTTTTAATGGAGGACCCTTTTTAAATCCAATATTTAAAACTTGTATATATTAAATTCAACAAAATAAAATTCTTATTTAGAATCAGGACGTAAGAATTTATTTTCAATAATTTTTTTGAGTTTTTCTGGTTACTTCCATTTTTGGGTGAATAGTGAAAAATACTATATTTTAACTAAAAACAAATTTTTTAATCAAAATAATTTATAGTGTTGAATTATATATTATAATGGTTTGGATGGATAGATAGATTATATTTTTACCATTTAGTTCAATTATATTCATTTTAAGTAATTTCTATTTAAAAATGGTCATAAACAAGTGGCAATCTTTTGATGGTTATTATTTATTAATAATACTTTTTTAGGTTTTGACAACATAAATAAATTTTAAATTAATTATTGAAACTTATATGTCTAAAAAATGGTATAATAGAATTCATTTTTGATTTCATATTATCAAAATTATCTTAGGGTGACATTTTGGTATTTTTCTACGAACATTCAATTGTTTATGAATAGTTAAAAATACAGAGTTTTAGTATAAATCTGAATTTTTATTTCAAAAATAATTTATTTTATTTAAATCTATTTTATGTCAAAATAGATACACAATACCTATATAATTTCAATGAAATTCATTGGTGTTAGTTTATTATAACATTAGATATATAAAAATTTTATTGAACATTTTTTCGTCTTTACCCACCTCCTAGGAGCATTTGAAAATTTATATAAAACATAGTTTTACCTCATCTGTGAGTTAAATATCAATAATCCGAGAGACACTGTTGATATCAGTATAAAAAATGTGGTTCAATGAGATGAAAATAGTTTTTGGTGAATAGTAACTTTTTTCATTTATTTACCACAATTATAAGTAAAAAGGAAAAAAGGATATTATTATTATCCTAACACATGTCCTAATTCTATGGGATAAGTGTAATTCAAACAAAAACTAACATTGGAATAAAATATGATCCTTTAGTTCCACATGGATTTGATTAGACCAATTATTGTTATTTAATTAAAATTAGAGTTAAAATAGTTAAAATCAATGTTTAATAACTAATAAATTTTTAATATAGGGTTAAACATAAGATAAAATCAACTATAAATATTAATTATAACGTTAAAAATATTTCCTACATAATGGTATTATATTTATATTTTTTAGTCATTAAAATATTTAATTTATTTATGACACGATGATGATGCAGTAATTAGCTAATTATTGAATGATTAAAATAATTGACATTATAAATATCCAAATAAATTTATTTTGAGATATATTTTGAATTAAACTAATTTTATAGGTTAATATGACATGTTATGGTTGGTTAGAAAAAAAAATTTCAATGTAATATTGATGTTATGAATTTAGAAGAAAAATACCAAATAGTGTCAAAATTGACATAGAAGAGTTTTTAAAACAAATAATATATTATTAATTAATATTCTATTCTGTAAAAATATAATGATAGGCCAAAAGACTTATATAATGATAGGTGTATCATTAATGAACCACTTGGGGTTTTCTTTGAATTATATCTTATGTTTATTAACCATATAATATAAAAATACAGAGAAACATGGTAAATGTCAAACTATTTAACTAAGAGTAAAATATAAAATATAATGTTAATATAGTGATACAGACCTATAAAAAACCTATTGGATGAGGGGTTATAGACCCATACCTACCTTACACTTTATATAATCTTTTTTGGAGCCATTAGAAACAAAAAATGATTTTATTAAAAAATAATATTTCTAGTTTTTTCTAAGGTGCCCCCACCCCTCTTATAAAAGGGCACCCCCTTCTCTGTAATTCACACCTTCAATGCCATTTGGATTCGACTACCCCTACCCAGATACCCTCTCAAATGTCATCACTTCATGTTAGATTCCTTCCTTTATTCAGGAAGCCATCCTATGGAGCCCTTTTGATAAAATCAAAAGGAAGAACCCGAAGAAGGGATAAATATGTTATCACCTCTTTCAAATTCTTTTCATCTTCTACTTCCTCCTTCTTTATTGTTTCCATTCTAACACAATAACCCAATAATCTTATATATATTGTGATTTTATTATAAATATGGTACAACCATATTCATTATTCTATCTACCCATTGAATGACATGTCACCATACATGGGTACGTACGGCTTACCGTCTCCACATCGTGGTGTAATTAATATTCAATAGTTTATTATTTGGATGGGTATAATAATGATGTGTAATTTTTGTAAATAATAAATATAACATTATAATGATTCTTTATATATGATATACCATCCAATTATATATTATTTTCATATCATAAGAATGATATTGTTTCTCATGCGTACATACAGATTACCGTCTCCACGAACGCGATGAGATTCATTCCCCATCCTATCCATTCAAGAATAATTTTCATTTTATTATTAAAAATAATGTTTAAAGACTTAATATCATTCTCAAAATGAATAATATACATCCTATCCAAAACAAACATTACTTACGTATCAAAGCATATAATGTAAAACGAAACATTTTACATCCAAAATGACGATAACACTAAGACATTATAAATAAGGAAATGTTAAAAGATCATATATCATATCATATTAAAGTATACGATTCTTGTATAAATTAATAACAGTAATTTCACAATTATACAGGTGGTTAACCAACCCTCAACCAAGGAATTTTACAGGTTAAGGGTTAATTCTACAATATCATTATTATCCAAGGTTGTTTTTAGGTAAGTATCTACTAGAACATATTTATCATCCCCATCCATGTGTCATAAAAATGTATTGCCAAACATTTTTTATTAAATACACGGTAATGTAATTTATACCCTTATTTAAACTAATATGTTTTGAAAGGAAATTTTCATTCATTTTCAAAACAAGGTACTTTATGACCTTTTTTGACAAAATTAAAGATAATAATGTTCGATTCACTTATACGCCGGGTGCGGCTATTTTCGACCGTTATAACATCATCGATTCTTTATTTACATGTTTATAATAATATTTTCAAAATATTTTTTTTATTATAATTATGTGACTCTTAAAAGATTTCATAATTGGCAGAGATATTTCTCTGAAAATGTTTTTATTTCATCTATGTCAACATCCTTTGATGGATTTTAAGTTTATTTGAAGTTGATTTATAATGATACAAAACGTTTATATTATATTGAAGGTTTTTTTAGGTGATATTTTTATACCATTCACGGTTTATGGATATTGTATTGACATTTCATATGATTGTTTTAATATAAATGTTTATGTTATATTTCAACCATTTCATATTAGGATTGTATTGGACTTCGTATGTGATGGGTGGTTCCTGCTCTACCTCCTCGATGCATCGGTAGGTCTAATGAGACAACTAGACATGGAATTGACTGAGGCCTTTCCCAATTTGATATATTGTTTTGGCTGAGATCTTATTCATTTTTAGACTTCTTGGCTGAGGCCTTGACAAAATGTTTATGAATTTCCAGAATTATACATTCCATCATTATGAAAATAATATTGATAGTTCATGTGGTCATTCAATGAGTAGAATACCCATGATTATATTTTATTATGGAATTATTACCTTAGTTAATATCCTTTCCATAAACGTTTTCATGATTATTACTTGTAAAGGAATGTGTTTTCAATTATTCAGCATGGTTAATATTTATGTTATCTTCCGTTGTATTTCTTACCCTTACTATGCATTTGAGCTCACCCATTTCTTATGTGTCTTTTTCCCAGGATACGAAGAAGTTAATTATAAGTGACTTGCAGGCTTAATCTAGGAGTCTTGGTTGTTTCTAATGGAATAAATTATTGTTGTATTTTTTTTCAAGTTGCAAATTTGAACTTATGTATGAATATTGTTTTCTGTAATACTAAACTATTCGGTCTTTCAAGACATCATTTACTTGTGATCATGCCAATGTATTAATATAATGCACCGACTCTGGGATTCTGGGGTTGGGGAATTACTGGGATCATTAATTAGGAAGCTTCCTAATTTCTCCAACTGATTTTTTTACTCAGATTGGAGGTTCATGACATTTATTAGCTTGACATGTCATCGGTCCCATCTTATCACTCGTCTGTTTGATAAATAGAATAAAAATAAAATAATAAAGTTATTTTATTTATTATATTAAAAATTTAAAAAAACTAAATTTTTCTCCAGACCTTCTACGGTCAATGTGGTGGTCTCCTTAAGAAAATATCTGCGATGCTAGTTCAACAATTTCTATAGATTTGAATCCTGAAAACCAGTTCAGAAAATAAAAAATGATGCTTGCGCAGTTACTAAACGTACCAGATAAAATTTTGTAAAATTATTAATTGTCACCCTCAACCCACACTGGTCATGGTTAGGCTCTACCCAAGCGAAACACTCCCCAATGAATCCAACATACCCTCTAATTTCCAATCCGAGTTACCGTTTAAAAGTTATGGATTTTACAATAAAATAATTGTCACTTAATTATTTTATTTACAACCAAAAACTATCATTCACTGGTAGCCCACATCAACCAATGTTAGTATCTGCTTAAATAAATAATTCCCTCGAGAGTTCGGAGGTGGTCTCGGATTTTTAATCCGAGCTACCGTTTGTGAGTATTATATATTTGAAAAATAAATTATTTTATTTAATTATTTTATTTACAATTGTGCCATTTTTTGGGTTTCATCACAGGAGGCATGTGCCGATGAAACATAAGTCTCGCTTAGGGTCAACCTTCCATCATTAGCACAATAGTGCCCTCATATTTCTGATCTGAGTAACTGTTTAATAGCTATTCCACTTTTTAAAGAAAAATTCATACACATGCGAATTAAAGCTTAACAAAACTTCGACAGATCATTCCGGGCACTCCGGGCCTCAGAATCATAGGCCGTCAGATTTCATGGTCTTGAAATAATTCAATATAATTATAAAAATATGGAACTTTCGGGAAGTTAAATTCTTCCCACCGTAGAGAATTACGTCCCCGAAAGCCACAAAAGCGAATAAGGAAACATATCGGGGTACTGAGCATGGATCTGAGCCTCCCGCTCCCATGTTCTATCCTTGAGGTTCTCCTACTACCAATTAATGTGTTCTAGAGGTATAAACCGCCCACAAAGGATCTACTCATGTTGATCCTCAATCTCCAATGAAACCTCCAAAAACGTCGTATCATCATCGATATCTAGCTCGCCTCAGTCAATGATGTCTGAAAGGCCGTGCACATATCTCCTCAGATGGTATACATGGAAGACGTCATGCACCCCGTGCAACTGGGGTGGAAGAGCTAAGTGGTAAGACACCTTGCCCACTCTACTGAGTAACTGAAAGGGTCTGATGAACATTAGAGTTAACTTGTTGCCCTGACCAAATATCCACAAACCTCATCGACGCGAGACTTGTAGAAAGACGTGGTCACCATCATCGAACTGCAGAGGACTCCATCTACTGTCACCATAAGTCTTTTTCGGGATCTGTTCATTTTTCACATTCTATCATGTGAGGCATTCTGATACAAAATAATCCACTGCTTTCTTCATCCCAGGCCACCAGTACTAACGCTGAAGGTCATGGTACCATGGTACTTACTCTGAAGAGGAAGACGTGCTCCCCAACACCATAAAATCAATCAGCTGCCTACCCTGAGTATATCTGTACCCATCGAGCCCTGCAGTCAGTGTCCCCGCATTGTGCCTCCCAGACTCCCTAATGTAGTGGGGGAGTGAATATAAGAGAATGATGAAAAACTACTCCATCTCGGTCTATAAAGGATATCCATAAATTTGTCATCTTCTCAATCGCCTCACCTAGCAGTTGTATACTAGATCTCATGCTGAGTGCATATGCTACAACGTTCTCCTTCCCATGAGTATAGACAATATCAAAGTCATATTCCTAGAGGAACTCTATCCATATTCATATTTTCAGGTACAGGTACTTCTGAGAGAAGATATACCCAAGACTCTTGTGGTCAGAATAAATTGTAAAACGTTTTTCCATCAAGTAATGACCCCACACATTCAGTGCAAAGACTAGTACTACTAACTCCAGGTCATGTGTAGCGTATTTCTACTTTTCAGTCTCTGTCTCAGCTCCTAAAGGCTCTACCGACACTTCTCCGTCTACAGGAAAGGCTCTCTTTCGACAATGCTAACAAGGGTGCCGCAACACTGTGGAAGTGGAGTACAAATAAATGGTAGTACCTAGATAGAGAAGACACCCTTCTCCCTTTAACGAGGTAATCATATAAATAATGATTGAAAAGATGTCCCCAAGCTCTACCTCTCTTTTTTGGAACTGAAAACTCAAAACTCTTGTTGCCACAATGGTAATTCTGGCCGACTCATTAGTGATCAGCTCCACCCTCCTATGTAGGAGTCCATCCTATGCTGCATGGGAGTCTATATAGTCGACCAAGGAAAACCCCATTCCAATGTTATAGTGAAACAACAACCTTTTTAACTAATAAAATTAATATTGATTATGAACTGTGGATGCTCGGTCCATACCCAAACTAACTTCATAAGGCATCGACGCTGCCACCATGATGTTCCAACCAAAACTCTAACCTCAAGGGTCAGATCACATTGTTTGAATAAGTGTGATTATCGATTCTCCTCCCAAAGGTATCTCCAAACGTGAGGTTCAATTCAACGGGTTAATTGGAAATTGAAGGTCTAGAACATGATTTGTTGAAAGAAGGAATGATTAGTACCTATGTCTATTGATAAAAAATATAGTATTAGACATAGAACATACCACAAATCAATTCTAAAGTCCCTGGGTCAGACTCAATGACTGCATGCATCTACTCCCTTCTCTAGTACTCCAGCTCTTTGAGCATAGTGGGGACCACACTGAGGAAGTAGTTGTAACATGTTGAAACATATACCTCATCATACTTCTCTACAAGCACCACTTCCTTATCTACTACCCTATAGATTCATCTATCCCTGTCACATCCTCTTCCCAAAAAATTTTGCATGCCCAAGTCTCTATGACTGGCGCCATTTCCCTGAATTCCCACTGCAAACATTCACTGGTTGTATCCACTCAACCAAAAAACAACCAACCACAAATTATTTCTCTAGCACCCCAACATAAGTAGGAATTCATAGAGGAAAAGTACTGGCTCAGATGTCCTTAATTATACATCGCTCGAAAATCTGATCCCTGGAGAACTGATCGTATCGTATTTATTGAGTACCATGAATGGTTGGTACTCCTCAATGAATACTGAGATACTGACATGTCATCCTGCCGATGCTGTATAAGCTCTAGAGAACCCTAAGACACCTCCTCATGCTAGTCCTCATACACCTGTGAGTTAGGATCGCCTCAAAATCAGAGGGGTATTTGACGCTGAAACTCGTGTAAGGAACTAAACCTAAATGTGTCCTCTACCAGTACCACCGGTTGTAACAGCTGACCAATATGTATTGATATAGGTGACACACTACCCTAAGGTATTATCTCGGGCAACAATCCATGGACTTAAGCCTCATAACTAAGCATACCAGACTCATGATCAGTCACTGGAAAAGACTAGAAGCTAATATCACCATCTACTCTACCGGTGTCTCAACTAGGTGGAAAACTCTAGCCACCACCTCTGGCTAGCCCTCAGCTTCCAGGAAATATGACATGTCTCGAAACCTCGTAGGCCTCTCTCACTGGAGCTCATGTAACATGCTTATTCAGCATGCATCCCTTACTGGTGGGGCGATTAGCATCGGTGGCCCAATGGATAACGGTACTGATGGTGCTCTTGCTGGTGCATCTACTGATAAAGGGCCCTGCACCAAAGCTTCGGCACTTGATTTCCTATCCTAGCGTACTATACCCAGAACCCTAGCTGGATGTCTGCATGGAGGAAACCTGAAAGAAACAAGTGCTCCATGGTCAATAAGGTTTACCTGTTTATCTGACACCAAAATTCCACAAAAAAAATTTCCTGACACACACACAATCAGTGTTTTCAAGCACTGAGTCAGAAATAAGAAGTCAGGGTCCTGGTGTATGGATATATCAGCCGACATACCTACATTGGATTCCCTAAAATGAAGACCACAGTCACTACAAATAAAACTATTGTAATTAAAAAGATCAATGTACAGTTTTCTACATTAGAACCAACTCCTATGATACCAATTTTTCACGACCCATCCCCTAGGGGCTCATTCCATGACTACCCCAAGCCCGCCTTCCATAGGCCAGGGGCTGGCTATTAGCAATGAAAGAGGTATTCCATAAAACCGGGAAGGCATTGCCTTTATAACCTATAAACACACACAACCAGGCACACAAAAAGATAAAAACACAAGTAAACTGTATAGTAAACAGGGTGTGTACAGTAAGAAAAAGGGGCCCGAATACAAGCCCAACTGGAAAGTACAAGAAAAATGAAAAGTACAAGTAACTGAAACAGCTCCCAAGAACACCCACAAAGGATCCTACATGAAGGGTTTGTAAAACGATCGAATGATCATCTCTACGATACACCTCGTCTAATTCCATATCTGAGCTGCCTCCAGTCTTGGTACCCCCTTCCTCATTCAACATTGTATGTCTTCTGCACTAAACACAACAAGGTGCGGGCATACCCCGGGTAGGGGTGAATATAGTCATTCCTAGTGGGAACCCCGAGACCCTCAAATGTCTCACAAAAATCCAAAATGGATATACCAAAAATTATGAAAACATTTGACAACCCTACTTAGGTATATGCCCAAACATATACCCAGGTTTTCAAGTATACCCATCTCATTCATGAGAAAACACAAAGACCAACTCTTAGCCAAACCTCAACTATTTCATGAAGGATAGAATATCCCTATGGTAACATCATGAAGGTATGTACCAAAAAGTTATGACACATGGAAGAGTATCACAATGGTTTCACCACAATGTTAAGAACCACTACGGTACATCACACAGAAGAATACCAAAATGGTATCACCATGAAGGTAAGTATTAGAAAGGTACGCCACATAGAAGAATACCACATAGGTATCACAACAAAGGTAAATAACACAATGGTACACCACATAGAAGAGTACCAAAAAGGTGTCACCATGAAGGTAAGTAACCCAAAGGTATGCCACACAGAATAATACCACCAAGGTATCACCATGAAGGTAAGGACTCATCTCACACCAGGTATATCATAGGTATGGTAGTAAAGATGATTAGATGTAACTACTGAATCATCTTACTCTGTAAAGAGGCTGAAACCCGATAGATCCTAAATCATCAGTCCCATGTAGGATCTTAAATCATCAAAACCACATAGGATCCTAGTACAACAGACCGAAGTACGATCCTAGAGTAGTCCCACGTGGATTCCTAGAGCAGATCTGAGAGGGATACTAGAACACAGACCCACATAGGATCCCAAAACACAGACCCACATACGATCCCAAAACATTGACCCACATAGGATCCCAAAGAATAGACCCACATAGGATCCCTTTCTCATGATACAACCATATACTAGGTTCCCAGACTAAGCTCGCTTGATTCCGAGAGTGTTTGATCCTCAATCCACAGTTTTTTACAAGAATATCTATGAAGTTTCATTAAAATTTCTCTCAATGGACCTCCATGTAATTGGGGTCTCAAATCAATAGGCTTTGCATCAATCGGACACCCGGTCTCTATGATATTTTCTTTTTAGTCTCGAGAGACCTTTAGGACTCGTGCTCGACAAAATTTGGAAATTCCCTAACATTATCCAAAACTTGAGAATTCTATAGCAAAATGACCATCTCGATCCAAGGGTTCTGACACCATAGACAGTTCGTCAATAGGATGCCCATAGCTCAAGATATGGCCAAAAGAACGAAAATGGTCGAAAACGGTCTGGGTCTGATCCGACCCAGTCAGATGGACCCGGCCCATGGTGAGATGGCCCACGGTGCGGCGGTCTAGGGTGAGGTGTCCCACGGTGTGGCGGCCTGCTCAGCTCCCCAGCTGGCCAGATGGCCATCCTCCTCTGCACAATGCGGAAGCATGCTGCACCTTCATCGACGACATTCCTCGGGTCCATGGGTGCACCCCGGTGGCCCGTTCTTCATTCCATAGATTCCTGCACTCATCTTGGGACATCAACGTTGATTCAAGTCGACCAAATATTCCACAAGGTTTATGGAGGGTTCTGGATGTGTTTTTTTGGCCTGCACCCTCCGTGTTAGAATGGTAGCAAGCAGTAATAATGTTCTTCAATCAATGGGGTCGACAAGAATGGGGCAAGGGGTATAAACCAACACCAAACACTACAAGATACCACACAACAACCTCCTGCAAAGACGTAATGATCACGGGTCAACCCGTTTGTCGGT
The DNA here is from genome assembly GCA_963277665.1 of Viscum album. Lineage (NCBI taxonomy): Eukaryota > Viridiplantae > Streptophyta > Magnoliopsida > Santalales > Viscaceae > Viscum > Viscum album. The sequence continues at coordinate 1,503,560,562 of OY728156.1, forward strand.
CTACCCATGTTCTTCATATAAATTCATGAACATGGAAGTGGAAAATCAAAAACAGTCAAATGAATTAGCCATCTACCTTGACAATCGTAGAGTCGTCTGCGTTGGCAAGTGGACCGTGTTCTTAGTTCCCACGACCAGCTCCCAAAGATGCCATTCACATGTCATCCATTGGTGGTTCAATGTCAACCATCAGCTCCCGCTGGTCAGCATTGACTTCTGAGGGTCGGGGGAAGCGGTATTCCTTCAACAGATCTCTTCTTGGTAAAGATCCCCGATACCCTTTCCCTAGCTCCATATTTATAGGAGAGGGGGAGGGTATGTAACGACTCAAAGAGTTTGTGGGGATCAGTAATTAAGAAGCTACCTAATTTTTACCAACATTTTTGTTACTCATATTGGAGGGTCAATAAATTTATTGTCTTGACAAGTCTTTGGTCCCACCTTACCTCTCATCCATTGGAGGAATAGAATAAAAATAAAATAATAATGTTATTGTATTTATTTTATAAAAAATTTCCAAAAACTAACTTTTTCTCTGGACCTACCATGGTCAATGTGAAGGTATACATATGTGAATATCAGCACTGTGAGTTCAACAGTGTCCTCAGACTTCAATTCAGAGCACTGGTGTAGAAGTTACAAAATTCCGCTTGCGCGTTTACTTAATGTTCCCGATAAAAAGTTCGAAAAATTATTAACAGTCACCCTCGACCTGCACCGGTTGTGGTTAGTGTTGAAATAGTGGGTGCCCTAGACCCAACTATTATGTGCTTTTGATTACCATATCGTGTATAGAGTTAACTATGCATGATGTCATCTTACCATTATAGTGTAGACTTTTCTGCGTCCACTATTGAAATGGTAATGTCCAAAGATTAATTGTCGTATCGAAAGGTTATAGCAGTTCCCAGGCTATAATGAGAACCTCTAGATACTATGACATTAATCTTAAGTATATGTTCTATGGTCTAGATACATCTTACTAATTGGACATAGTAGATGTCTGACCATCAGGTGCTGGGGGCTCATAAGCATTGAGACTTCTTCTCATGAAGTTCGCACTTGGTGATCTCTAGTAGTGAGATCATGAGGACTGACCCGCCAATAGGAACACCACATGTTTCAGGTGTCATTGGATGTTCCTATCTACGATCATGTGTAATGGTCTCCTGACTTGAGATCATTACCAATGTATGTCATTTGATCGCGTACTTTGATGCAATACGAAAACCATGGCAATAAAGTCGTGGCGAGGTAGTTTGTGTCGGGTGCGTCATTAGTGGCATGTCATTGGTTGAATGGTCAAGAAAGTATTTGTCGCTTCCAGGTTATGGAAGTAATATATCTCTGGCCATGTTGATATGGATGGAAGTACCTTTATAAGACCATGGCCATGGCAGTCGAGGGTAAATCCGTCCAGTTACATCAACAAACAATAAAGCAAGAAAAGGGCGATGACACGAGAGTGCGTCCTGCTTTATGAGATATTATAGACAAAGAGATTATATTACACAGTGCGTGTTCGTAGGTTGGTTGTCGCTGCTGTGACAATCCTTATTTCTTCAGGGGCCATGATGGGTTGCTAGATCCCTCTCTTGGTCTGTGAATATTATTCACGGCTGTCGAAATAAGGGCGTAGAGGGTCACACACAATAGCGTATTCAAGAATCTGCCCTATTCAGTTGAATAGGAGTATTGGACATAGTGGGCCCCGCCCTAGGGGTCCGGGAATTGTCCAAAGTTAAACGATCACCAATGCGATAAATATATTCATATTATTCGAGTTTAGAATAATGAGTATTGAATTTATTTATTAAATGTATTTACGAGTTTTAAGTAAATACATGAAAAATATTAATTGACGAATATTAAATTATTCAAGGTTCAATTAATATTTATGGGAGCGACGAGTCGGGTTAATGACTTAATTATTATCATGTAGTATATTTTAATATATTACAAGTAAATGATAATAATATTTATGGCTCAGTTTAGAAGTCATAAAAACGTCGTTAATAGTGCGTTAAGTATTCGGGGCTGGCGAGGCGATACCGGGTATTTAATTATGCACTATAAATAGAAGAGGAGGTGCATTTGCCAAAGACTATTCATGGAGTTTATCTCTCCTCTCCTCTCTCCCACATTCTAGAGAGTGATGCTCTGGATCCAAGGAGCTCGGATGGATCTCTCTCTCGGGCATCGCTAGCGAAGCGATGCGGTGGTCGTTGGAGCATCGAAGGCATCGTCGCTAATCCGCGCTAGCACCCGGATTACGACGAACGGCGCTCCCGCAGATTCCTTGAAGCGCGTGTGGACGATCTAGAGGAATTCGGCTTCGGATTCTTCGAGCAGCGATCGCCAACGACGAACAGACGTCGTGCGCGGCTTTGGATTCAAACCAGGTATTTTACGGTTTAATTTTGTGCTTAAAATCCTCCACGCGTGGTCCTCGGCTTTGACCGGGCTGCCCTTCACCGACGTCGGCAAGTTTACGGCGAACGGCGGTGGAAAAATTTTAAAAACCCACCTATTTGGGGCTTCCGCTGCACGCCCGGTTCCAACAGTTAGTCTCTTCCCAAGTGAAAGACACCCCCAAAAACCCAACAGTACCTTTAGAATTCCATTATGAGTTACCATTTAAAATTTATGGATTTTAGAATAAAATAATTGTCACTAAATTATTTTATTTGCAGCCAAAAACTAACTTTCATTGGTGGCCCGCACTGGCCAAAGTTAGTGTCTGCATTAAAAAATCATTCCCATGAAAGTTCAGTGGTGTTATCAGATTTTCGATATCAGATACTATTTGTGAGTTATAATCATTTGAAAATGAAATAATTTATTTAAATTTTTTATTACAGTTATTCCATTTTTTGGGTTCTCTCATAAGAGGCCTGTGCTGGCTAAACTTAAGATGCACCTAGGATAAACCTACCATCCTGAGTGAAACAATGCCGTCATATTTCTGATATGAGTAACCATTTAAGAGTTATTCCAATTTTTCATAAAAACTTCTTACATGCACTAATTAAATCTTATCAAATCTTCGACGAACCATTTTCTGCACTCCAGGCCTCGAAATCAAGCGCCGTCATATTTCACGGTGTCGAAATAATTCCATATAATTAAAAAAAGTATACGAAATTTCTAGGAAATTTCAACTCTACTAGTTAAGGCCATAATTTCCCATTTATATCTCAATTATCCTTTCTATTTCATCGTATAAACACTAATTATAATGTGAAAAAAACTATTAAGAATATTGCTTTGAATGGTCTGAGTGACCAAATTTCATAATTGAACAATTATTACATAACGATCAAAAACTGATGGTCACATTTCAATGTATAATCACTTCATTAAAAAAGATATATATTTTTGTTGAGTAAAAATTAATGTAACACACATATTTTCTAGAAATCAATATCAGTTAAAAAGTATATGTCTTTTTCATTATCCTCTTTCCCTTAAAAAATTTTATCCTAGAAATTTCATCTCATTCTCTAAGATGAGAAAAAGGGTGGGTACTTATTACTCCTTGTTTTCTCTGGTTCGCATGTTTCTTCTTCGTATATCTGGTTCATCCACAAATCATTGACATTCTGCATAGTATTCGTTTATAGAATCTTGTCTCTATGAACTAATACTTCCAACAACAACCCCTAATAAGAGATTTGATGTTCCAGTTTTACCACATCTAGATTCAATTCATGTGAAGGTTTAGGTATGTAATTCCTTATATGAGATACCAAGAATACTCCCAGAACGTCTGTCTTATTTGGTTAAAGTGGTTTCCAATATGCCACTGGTACTTTGCGATAAAAAATTTCATATGGTCCAATGTACCTGCAGGTAATCTTCCAATTATTTGAAAAATTCATGACCCTCTTCATAGTGAAATTCGAAAGAAGGCTTTTCACAAATATCAAACTTCATATCCCTTCGATGGTTGTAATAATAGATCTCTTACCTAACATTTTGATTCATATTTATTTTTCGGGGAAATGTATAAGCCTGTGGTGGTGGGTGATATGTTAATAAAAATTTAATAATAGTTACATGAAACCATGAGAGGAGATCATTCACATGAATTTTATAATAAATTTATTTAATATCTGAATAGATGAATAACTAGGCTCCGGAACATTTTTCATTGACGATTGTTGATCATATGAAATAGACCTTCTGAATTCCCTTCATTTTTCTAATGATGAATTAATAGTAGAATCCCTCTAGTGGTGACCCACACATGCTTCGATGGGCTCCAATCAATGTCATTCCTTCTATATGTGTCAGCATGATGAATCCAATGTTTGGTGTTGTTCATTTTTGATCACTCGATATTTGGAATTGAATAAATTATCTAATTTGTTTTTAGTTCTTTAGAGGGGGGGAGGAGAATGAGTGGAGATATAATTCATTCTATGCAACAATTCTCTGTTAACAAACAAGGAATTGGTTTTCAATTAATTACAAAATAGACATAGTTGTCTATTTTTAGAGCTAGGATTTCAGTTACAAGATTTAACTACATAATAACCATTAAATAAAATTATAACAATTAATGAAATTCCAAGACACACAATAATAATAATAGTATTATTATTTTTTGGTTCACTAACATGTGCAACGTTTATAAATTATAAATACTGACAAGTAAATAATTATTTTATCACTAGATATGACCTTGGTCCATTCAAAATCCTCTTGTATTTAATGAAATCCCAATGAAAAATTTATTATCTTAAATAAATATTTTGTAAAAAAACTAGTAAATAATTATTTATTAAAAAATCAAAAAATTAGTAAATATATTATATTCAGAAGATAGTGAATATGTTTTTATTTAATTTGTGAGATAAATATAACATAAATAAAAGTACTTATCATTATTTAGAATAATATGTATTCCATTAATTAAATCCACATAGAATTTAATCGAGACCACCAAAAAAACATAGTGTTTGACCCTATAGTATTCTTTCTCATTGTCATTGGGTTGTATTTTCTAAATTCTAGGGAAACTATTTATAAATTTGTCATGACACATAAGAATAAGAAAATAAAATCACAATGATGAAAACGACATACGAACATTCACTGTGTAATACAATCCCTTTGTCACAGTATTCTCATCAAGAAGGTTCTATAATGATGTAATCCACCTATATGCTTGATACATAATTTATTTTCTATTTATATTAACTCATCATTACACCATGGGCATGGAATTTAGGGGAAAGTTTGTATTTCAATGAAAGGGACAAGATATCAACTTCCATAAATATGTAAGGGATGAATAATTTATTTAATAATCCATTAATATCATGTCATTCATGACCCACTAAACAAACACTACTTACATCCCACATGTGGAATGATATTTTTTGTCAGCAAATAAAAGGGCGTAATTGATGACTTGTAGTAATGATATTCTTCAATTATAAGGACCATTATAGAGGCTTATATATAACAATATTCGATGATTCCACAACCTGTTTAATTCATACTGGTCGGTCCGATCTCATAATCTATAATATTCAGGATTACTATGTGAGAACTTCATGATAATATGTCTTATCCTCTTACGAGTACTCATATATGATGGCCTATATAATATGTGTACCATCATTGTATGTTATCCAACCACAAAACTATGTTGTGAATATTCTTATATCACTTCAAGGATCTCATCATAATGGGTAACTATTATGACCTAATCAACACAAAAACACTCTAGGAAATTATTACATTGTGTTCATAAAGAACAATGAAAAATATGATATTAGTAGTATAATTTAATACATAAAAAACACAATATTAATCTAATCAGAGTAAAAAATATTTTGTTCTACGAAACCAACTAAAAAACTACAACTTGGACTAGAGAAAACTAGCTATGAATTTTAGTCTGCTAGAACTCACATGATAATCAAGTTTCTCCAAGGTCAAGACATCAGTAAATGGGTCCACAACATTTCCCTCCATTGATTTATTACATACTGTAACATCACAACAGTAAGAAAAAAACCCTCAATAGATGATACTTATGATTTTTGATCTTCATCCGTTGATGTGACCTTGTATATTTTTTTAGATCCATCAGCACTGCATTACCACTATGTAGAGTGATGTGATCTTCACTTCTAGATACCATGTCAATGATCATGGATAAAATATCACATAAAAAAATGATTATTTTGAAATCATAGAAGCAACAACATACTAAGTGTCTACTATAGAATATATTACCAAAGCCTTCTTTGATCTCTTCCAACACACAACACCACCATTATAAGTGAACATGTATCCCCCTTTTGATGTTATATCATACAGATCAGTCTGGAAACTATAATCTACATATCCTATGATGAATAGTTCCCCATATCCTCCATAAACATGGAAAAATAATTCATATACCTCATATACACAAGGATAGACTTTACATATATCTAATGGTTGTCAACTGGACCAGATTTATATATTCCTTCAACACATAACTCGTAGGTGACATCTAGCCATGTGCATAGCATAGTGGACAAGAATTATGAAATCACTGATGAGTGTAGACAACTTATAATTATATTTTTTCCCTCATAGGTTTGAGGAAACATTTTATTGTAAATATGATCGCCATGTGTTGCTGGAGACAATCCCCTCAGGATTGTTCCAGACTAAATCTCTTTTGTATTTTCTCAATGTGTATATTATTTCATAGGCAGAGAAACCTATTGGACATATCATGATGGATCTTAATCCCATGAATATATGATTCTTCACCCATTCTTTCATGGAAAATAATTTATTCAACCATGCCATAACACGCTGTTAGACTAGTATTTCCTTTCCAAAATTTAAAAGGTCATCAACATGTACTATTAATAAAATGACTGAACTCCCACTAAACCATTTATAGACACAAGTATCACATTATGTATTTTTAAAACCAAATTCCTTTATCGCATCATCTAAATGAATATTCCATGACCAGGAATATTTCATGGGGATTTTTTCAACAGGAATATCTTATTGGCATCCTTTGGTGTATAAATCACTTCAAGATGTGCCAATTAGACATCTTTTATAAGTTTCTTGTAAAGATAGGTTGTTATGAAATCTATTTTCGAAATATAATATTCATGGAATGCCTTAATGGAAAGTATAATTATGATGGATTATAACATTGAAACTGATGTAAAGGTTTCATCATACTCAATGCATTGATGATGTTTAATCCCTTTTACAACATGTCAAGACTTATAGGTTCTATATTTTACGTCCATGTTTAGCTTCTTCGTGAATACCTATTTTATTCCAATAGTAATTACATACTCTAGAGGATCTACCAAAATCTAGACTTGGATCTGGTACATTGAATCCATTTCAGAATTCATGGCTTTTGGTGACATTCAAACATCTAGGACACTAACTACATCCTTATAAGCTACATTGTCATTATTATCAGCTAATAATGAGTCCACAAATAGGTAACTAGAAAACCATATAATTATAGTTCCTTAACCTCTATTGTACTTATATGTTGTTCAAGTGTATTTGGAATAGTTTCTTCTTCCATGGGGTTTTGGGGAATCTGCTATTGTACAAACTCTTGTGTTCCTTGATCCTCAACTTAATTATTTTTATATCACTCCCACTATATCTTTTGTATATGTGCTCTCAGTTAATGAATATGGTGTTTCTTAACACTATAACCCTTTTTTGAGGGGTCTTATGTGTAATATCCAATTTCTTCCTTGAGATATCTCATAAAGTTACACATTGTTCATCATGGTTCATGATTGTTACCTGAATAGGTCGTAATAAATTATTCCTTTCCCCATACATGTAAATTAGATAACATGGTTTTTATTCAACTCTAAAATTCATATCTAATAGCACTTATCAATTTGTTTGGTGGTTAGTTTAATATTTGTGATGTTGTTTTAATGCATCTCCCAAAAAGGATAATGGAATATATTCATGAGTCATCATTGAAGTCACAGTGTCCACCAAATTGTGGTTCCTCATTTTTATTACACAATTCATCAGATTCATGTACTGAGTGAGTTTGGATAGAATCTTAAAATCCCATAAGTAATCAACGAATTAATGATTAAGATATTTCCAATAACAGTCTAAGCACAGTTTCTTAATCATCATACGAAGGTTGTTCTCATTATCATTATTATATTCCTTGAATTTATTAAACAAATCAGATATATACCTCATTATGTAAATATATCCATATATACTAAAATCACTTGTAAATTTTTTAAATTATCAGTACCATCGCCTTGTTACAATAGGAAATGGTACAAACACATAAGTATGAGGCAATAATATAAGCTCTTTAGCCCTTTCACATTTCCCAATAAATGCAGATTTAATAATTTTTCCTTTTTGAGATGTCTGACATACACCAAGTTGTTATTGTTCTAAAAAATATAAATATCTATCTGGATGTTATTTTTTCAACAAGGTTTCATTTACACGACCATGCTAGTGATTCCAATGATGGATGTCGTTTGATTCATGTGATGTAACATCATTATTTATTTCCATTAATTGGTTTATGTAATCCAACAAGTAATGACTGTTTTTTAAATTTACATTACCATAACTAATGAAATCATTATAATAGATGAAACATTTAATTCCAAATTTGAAAAAAATTCCATTTGTTTCTAGTATAGTAATATAAATATTTTTTTTGGTAAATAAAGAAAATAATAACAACCATTTAAAACGAAGATCATTATGGTCAGCAATGTGAGGTCGTATACCTGGATAGCTTCAATGCTAAATTTTCCTCCATTGGATTCTTAAAGATGTACCTCACCATTGCCCATTTTTCTGAATCTACGTGTTTCTTGTATTTTAATACATATTTGAGAACCACACAATATATCTGATACCCAATTTTTAGAAATTTATAAATTTCAAATGATAAAAAATTCACATGATGCTTCCCCTTGATTCCTTAATTTGGTGTTGTTTTTCTTTTAGTGGCCATTTTTTCCACATGAAAAATAGTTGGCATCATGTTCCCTTGATTCCCCTATGATCATATAATTCATGGAATGGTGTGAAGAAGCAATGATATTAAATCTAATTTCACTCCATTTTCATTTGTTCACCATAAGTAAAAAATTATATTCATGCTTCAAGTAATTATATATATGGAGAAGAAGGATGAAAAGATATGGAAAATACTTCTCAATTTTTCTCATTTTAAAATTCACAAAAACACAACAAGATATGCTCTGATGTAGTGATTCCATAATGAGATCGATTCCATATCAATTATGAGAGATTAAAACCTAGAACCAATAGGCACTCAGTGTTTCCAATGGTCTTCTCTACGTGAGGCCCATCTTGGTAACCCTCTCCATGAATATTCTTAAAGGGTTCCTTAAAAATCACAAAATAATACTTTTTATATCATTCCTGGTGAAGAATACAAAGGTTCTCAAGCATAGTATATGCATCCATAACTTCATATAACATAACGAGTTCACTAGGCATAGATTAAATTATATAAAATTTAATTTCAACTACATAATATATATGCTTTTTCTTAGAATAGGAACACTTCATCACTGACCTATTGAGTGTGCAGATCAAGAATTGGGGATTTTGGAACGTAATATTTCTCTTCAATGAAAAGAAAAACCTGAAAGCTTCTAAATCACTCATGGAAGTTACTACCAATAAGGATATTTTCATTATATAATATTGATCACAATGAAAGGTATCATTTCATTTTATTGTACAATTAAAAAAGTAGATAAATAGTATTCTTCTTGATTACTGATGTTGTGATAAATAAGAGATTTATGATATTAAATCTCCCATTACATATCAAATCCCAATATCCAAAAAAAATTGAATATGAATTTTCTAGATTCACGGACATTCTAGTAGAAAGGATCCATATTACCCTTCACTTAACCCTAAAAGGGTTGGTCGATCTATGTTGAAGGTATTTAGATAGTCATGTCTTTTCCAATAGTGGGATTACGAATCCTTGATTTGTTGAGTGGGATCCTCAATCTAGAAATCCCCTCTTGGGTTTTCTAAACACATTCCCCCAAATTACACAATGTATATAAAGGGATACCCCACTTGATGTAAAATTGTAATTTCAACCCGAAACATTCATAATAACACCCCTTATATAATCATATATCCCAACAAGGGTTTTTCAAACACATAGTTCATTTTATTGTTGTCTTAAATAATGTAATGGAAGGAATAATAGGAATTAATGTTAGATTGGGGGATTTTATTTTAAGATGAATTATTTTTTATCTTGTTTTTTTCTTTACGTGTATTATTTATATTTATGTGGACTTTTACTTAATTAATTAACAATGTTTGTATAAAGAATTTATGTATAATCAGTTTTATATAAATTTTTTCTTTCAACATTAAATAATTAATTTACATGATAACTTTCATGAATTAATAAATTTAATTTTAATTAATTTGAAAATAAATAAATAAAGGACATGATCATGATAATATATTATGGTTCATAGAATGAGAAGACATTAAATAAACCATTGATTGAGGTGAAATAACACCTTATTCTAGACATGGCATGAGCTACAACATTCAACATGTCCTCCTATGTATCACTGATGTTTGTGACATTATCGTTCAATCTTGAACTATCACCACATGCCTTAGTATGCTACATTAATTACTAATATTTATTACTCACACACAGGTGAGGGGAGCCAAAGGATTAGTTGAACGGAATTACCTATATATACATGTACATATAGGTTCTATATAATAATGGTAGGAGGAATGAAACACAAGCCATCCTTTAATTTAATATTATATAATTTAATAACTATGAAAAAACCTTATTAAATAAATTCCAAAACATGTAGAGGTCTTGGTAAAGCTTATGAATAATCACACTTCTAATGAATATGAAAAAGTAAACTTCTAACATTATATTAGATTATATGTTTTTATATTGGTTAGGATAAACGTTCTTGTATTAATCAGTTAATCAATTAATTCTCTTTCATAATTGTGATAATCAAAAATTATTTGGAGATACCCATCATTAATGGAATTTAGGTCAAATAAATTGGAGAAAAAATATTGAAATATTAAGTATAAAAATTTAATTAATCATTTAATGATCATTGATAATTTTATTGAATAGTAAAACACAAAACTGTGATCTAATCAATAAAATAAGTATATAATGCTTCAATTTAAAATTTAATGAAATTTTAATTTGTTCAATATATGGGGGAGTACATGTAGTGTACATGTGTCTATACAACATGTACCTTGGTTGCCTTATATCCAAGTCACACACCAATGGATTTTGTGTGTGGACTCTGCCAGAATACATGGTGTGTGAATGCCTGTTCCACACCTTATTTCCTCTTTTTTTGTGACAGGTTTTCCTATTAAACACATGTTGTGCAATAAAAGAACCACAAATAATTAATTAATTATAGAATCAAGATACATTACACATGGGTATACATCGTGTGCTCAGGGTACACCCCTTGTAACTTAGTTGTACCAGCCAATGATTTGGAACTTCTTGATGGAAAGTCTAGTCGTTCACCAATAATTCTTAAAAATATATGAAAATGAAACACTAAATTACCATGAATAATATGTTGATAACATGTAAATTCATATAACATTAAATAATGAATAACATGATATAAAATCTAATCAAAATTGTGCATATATAAGCATTAATATGAATTAAAAAACTGTAAATGTGACACCCTCTAACCAAAATTATAAAAAATGGATTCCATATTTAATCATCCTCCTCTCTTAATTTGATGAATGAGAAACCCAATAGGGAACTTCATCAAGACAAATGAATTAATGATATATAATGAAAAACAAAAGACACTCGATTATCCATACTAGAACCCGAAGAATGGATGACATTACTCATAGGAAACTACATCACATGTGGATGACCACTAAAGGGATTCTACCCTTGGATCCTTGCATGTTTAATCCATTCGATCCTGAAGGGATATTTCCAAAAATAAACAATTTTTAATAAAGAAGCCTCTTATGCCCCAGTATTTATTTCTTCAGATATAAAATAAATTAATTACAAACATGTAATGAAAGATCCTATAAATAAAATGGGGTCACATTTAAATGATAGTTGAGAAATCATATGTCATATGGTTGATGATGTCCCTTCCCTTTTGATTACCATTTCATATCATACAACTCCTTTTATCAAAGGATCTCTATGTATAAACATCATTTCCAACATAATAGGTTCCTTCCTACTTAATCCATAAATGGATTTTTTATCTTCGACGCTGATAATGATAGGAAAAATCATTATATTATTTTATGATAAAATCATCTCATCATTCTAATGTTAAATTCTTTTTACATGAAATGATATTTCAAACAATGGTGGTCTATGTATATTTTACATTTATCCTATTAAATATAGTGCCTCCATATTTGAAAAGAACAAATAAATGTGACTACCTTTTTGTCATGTGTAGGATAATTCGGCTCAAGAGTCATCAACTATTTAGATGCTTAAGAATTCACCTTATCATATTTAATTTAGATATTTTGAACACCATTCAGAGTTCATCACTAAAAATAAATAATCCTTCACTTTTATATGGAAGTGTAAACACATCTTCAATAAAAAAATCTCGTCTTCATCTCTTGGAAACATTCTTCACAATCCTTTTTCCATATGAACATAACCCCATTTCATGTTAATGAATTTATTTGATTATAAATTGATAAAAAATTTTCCAAAACCCTTAAATAAAATATTTCCAAAAATTAGGAAACTATGAATCTTACTTACATTGTATGATGAGGCCACTCCTCTAACATCTTTTCCATCATAGGGTAATCTAAGATTCCTTAATTGGTTATTATGTTCCCAATAATGATTCTTTTTGTAACCAAATTTCACTTTTTCTAAACATTCCAAATAGACTCTTCTTTTGTGGAATTTCCAATATTTCACATAGATGATCATCATTCTCCTTGTAAATTTTTGTATATATTAGAATATCATCAATTGTTACTACCACAGATTAATCATGGGAGTATTTAAAGACCCTATTCATCAAATATATAAATATAACAAGAAAATTAATCAACCTGAAGGGTATAAAAACAAACTCATAATTCCCATATATTTATCGTAAGACCATCTATTGAAAATATTATTTCTTCACCCTCAATTTATGATAGAGTGATTGAATATAAATCATGGAGAATAATTGATAACCACAAAGATGGTCAAATATATCATTAATACTTGAAATAGTTAACCTATTTTTCATTATTATCCACTTATGTTCTTAATAATCAAGGTGTATCTGCATTTATTAATCGTTATTCTTTTTGAAAAGAATATTTTATCCCCAAAGAGACATATTTTGTTAATATAACCACATCTGCAAAGGATGTTGAAGTTAATTATTTTATTCATCCAACTCCACATTGTCAATTCCATGTGGGGTTTTTGGTATCTTCTTGGATCATGTCATTATTTCAAACAAGAACTCTTCGTCTCTTTCTAGTGGTGGTCTATTTTATACCCCAAGAAATATGTTTATTTAGTTTTTATAAATGGGGTATTTTTAATTCCCATACATTCATTCCCTTCTTCAACAACACTGATCATCTCCATAAATAAGTATATGAGAAGGACCTGTAGAAAAATAATATGATGGAATATATCCCCAATGATGTTAATTTTGGATGTTTCAATCAATAATACTAATATTTAAATACTTTTTTCAGTTTATGTTAGTATTATACATTGAGACCCATACTATCCCAAATATAGTCTCTAATTCTAACAAGTGTAGGACTCATATATTTGCGATGATAATTATCTCACGAAAGTGAATACTATATTTTACATTCAATGTTGATGATTAGATAATCCATCCAGTTTTATTTATAGAGCAATATATATTTAGCAGTTCTTTGATTGATTCTATATTCAGTGAAAAGACACGTTAAATAATTAAATTTTAGTAGCCATAATTAAACATTGTTTTTTCACGATTTTAGAGAACTATGGGAGAAGAAACCACTGTAGACGCCGGAAAAGTCCGTTGTTCCCAAACACAGCTCCGGATGCGGAATGCGAGGTCATATTTGGAGTCGGAAGCATGTTTCGGAGGGCCCGGAGGCCTTGCGCGGAATTTTGGAGACCCGCGCGCAAAGTTGATGAGCCGCGCGCAAACCTCCCGGGTTGCGCGCAATGCGCTGGACCGGCGCGCAATTTTGCGCGCCCGCGGCCCGTGCGACTCCCTTGCGTGCCGAGGCCGATTCCGCGCCCGCGAAGAGAATTCCGCGCCCGCGACCCGGATTCCGCGCTCGGGGTTGCCTATAAATATAAGGTGACCCCCGACGTTTTGAAGGTTGCCAGAATTCGAAATGTCTCTCGTGCGCGCAATCCAACCCCTTCCGCGCGCAATGCCGATCTTCAGGTAACCTCTTTTATTTCGCGCAAGAAAGCCTTGGGGTTCGCCTTCGCGCGCAATCCCTTAGGATCCTTTCCTTTGAATAAATATTCACCCAAAGGCATTCGCGCGCAAAAGAATCCTCTTGCGCGCAATTGCCCCCGGGTGCGCGCAATCCAACCCGATTGCGCGCACCCCCCATTTTCAAAGTGGCCATTCGATTAAAGAATGAGCCATTGCCCCCGAGCGCTATCCGAAGCCCGGTGCACGCAATCTCTATCATCTGCGCGCAAAGTGCTGGCCCAATTGCGCGCCAGCCCGTCCATTTGCGCGCCGACCCGCGGTATTGCGCGCAGAGCTCCTCTTTTGCGCGCAAACCGCCAGGGTCTCCCCCTTTGACCCCCTTTGGGTACCCGCCTGCGTGGCGCCTGATGACCCTCATCCCGGGTGCCCGCACTGTGCGTTGTCTTTCCGTGCGGCCCTCCAGGCTTGCGCGAAGTGACACGGACCTATCGGCGGCTTCAACGTCCTGCACGACGTTAAACTGCATACGTCCTGCACGACGTTAAACTGCATACGTCCAACATAACGTTAAACTGTGCCACGTCCGCGCTTCAAGATGTTAAACTGCCAGGCGTTTACGTCCCGCATGACGTTAAACTGCACCATCGTCCGCGCTGCAAGACGTTAAACTGCCAGGCACCTTCGTCCTCAACACACGACGTTAAACTGCACTTCGTCCGGCGAGACGTTAAACCGTCCGCTTCGTCCTCAACACACGACGTTAAACTGTACTTCGTCCGGAAAGACGTTAAACCGTCTGCTTCACCCGATCCCGTGCCTCGCACGCAGGGTCCTCCCGGTTTGGATGTGGCCCCACCCGTGCGTCTCTGCAGGGATGTCGGGATTGGAGCGGCCTTCGCCCACGGGGGTAGAGTGTTACAGACAGAATGAACTACGTGGACTTTGATCCCTGTCTTCTAAACAGGGTATGTAGGAAGACTCTCCGAGGTTCAAGCCCACCACCTGGTCGTCCCGGTCATATTCACGTCGGTTCGTCCATCCGTGGGCCCCTCCCGGGCTCACGTTCGCGTCGATTCACCTATGAATCTGCCCCTGTGGGAGACTGCACGTATGTATCTCCATTGTGCTTCCCCACTGCCCCCTTTTTCTCTATTTCTCCTTTTATCATCCAGCATGACGTGAAACTGTGATTCACCCGGCGGTTCCATCCCCCTCTGTACGAGGTGGTTCGGTTCAACCCTTCTCCAGGCAGCCTCGATCTCTTCGTGAGTCGGCTTGCCAACGTCCAGCATGACGTGAAACTGTGATTCACCCGGCCGTTCCATCCCCCTCTGTGCCAGGTGGTTCGGTTCAATCCTTCTCCAGGCAGCCTCGATCTCTTCGTGAGTCGGCTTGCCAACGTCCATCATGACGTAAAACTGTGATCCACCCGGTCGTTCCATCCCCCTCTGTGCGAGGTGGTTCGGTTCAATCCTCCGCCCGGTGGCCTCGATCTCTTTGTGAGTCGGCTTGCCGACGTCCAACATGACGTTAAACTGTATATCCGAACTACGCTGACTTTGATCCGCGCTAACGTACGGTACGTAGGAAGCCCCTACGGGGTCCAAGCTCCTCACTCCATCATCCACCCTGATCCTTACCCGGGCCGCCACATCCCGGTGGGGTCATGCCATTCCATTCCACTCCAATTCACTCGGGAAGCCGCCCATGTGCTGGCCCCAGCATCGGAGGTTCCCCGCAAGGGGTTCTGTCATCTGGTCCACTCCTCGTGTTGATCAGTCCGATGCCGTCCCCGCTGGACGTTAAACTCGCGGCATACCCCGTGTTAAACATGGGAAGATGAGGAAAACCTCAGGTAACACAGTTCCCCGCACCCAGTGCGGGATGCCTCAGGCCATCACGCCTTCGAGAAGCCCTATTAGGGATGGAAGGCAGACATGCAGAGGCGCAGTGTTAGGACACGCCCCCAACACCCAGAGCCACCCGGTCTCCTCACCGCAGGTTGCTGCCCCGACCAGACTCCTTGGAGCGTCTGGGCGGAAGCAGCGTAATTAACCGGTGTCCATGAAGATATGGCGCCGGGAACGAGATTCACGAACATTCTTAAATCTATGAGGGAGACCCGGATTAGGCGACGAGTTCCGAGGACACGTCCATGGAAGGAGGAGCCGACGTCCCATCATCCCAGTTTCGATCAAGGAGCAGACGCCCCTGGATAAGGGACGGATGCCGCCCGCCTTTGGAAAGCGGGACTCCGGGACCACAAGCCGCGCGCCCATCCCCTCGGGTTGACGGGTGCACGCGCGAACGCGTCCTGGCGGAACAGCGTAACCCGACGCACATCCGCACCGAAACAGAAAAATGGTGAACCCGACGTGAATCTCTTCTCCTCAATACGAAGATCGATGGCTTTCAGAGGTGTTGGAAGGGCCAGCATTTGTCTGCTACAGCCAGCTCCCCGTCGGGTCGATAACTAGCTGGGAGGACCTTCGTAGACAATTCCTCTACCAGTTCAGTTCCACGACCCGGAAGACGAGTATCGCAGACCTCATCAAGTGCAAGCAGAGGCCTGACGAGCGAGTCGCGGACTTCATCGCCCGATGGAAGGGTCTCACGTATTCCCTCGACATGCCATTGACTCAGGAGCAGTTGCTGACAATGTGCGTCGGGAACGTCAAGACCGAGCTTGTCCCTTCCTTGATCACTCAGAATTACCCCGGAGGGTTCAGGGACTTCTCAGACAAAGCTCAACGTCTTGAGGAAGCCCTGCAACAGGCCAGCCAGGCACACCCGCTGCCTCCTATGATTCCTGCAAGGAGAGCCAGCAGGGCTGAGCCCGCTGCTGTCGCCCAGATAGAGGCTCCCAGGCCGTTGGAGCTGCTGCCGGTGAGACCAGCTCCACAGCCTCACAGGAATCCGCCTCCACGGGCTCAGTTCCCGGCCCAGCAGCGGCAGCCTCAGAACCGGCCGGCCCCTCCGCGTAATGTACCGCCGCAACCCAGGCGAGATAATCAGGTTCCACCTCCTCGGCAGGCCCCTCCAGCCCCTCGTCAAGACCACGCTCCCAGGGGCCCGCAATACCTGACCTACTCATTTCATGAGGATCAGGTCCCCGGTTATTTCCGGAGCGCCCTGGAGCAGAGGATTGTGCGGCTGCCTGAGTGTTGGAGGCTGGAGGAGGCACATCTCACGGATAGCCCCCGCTACTGCCCCTACCATCGGGCCCTGGGGCACACCATCCAGCGGTGCTATGTGTTTAAGGATTGGCTCCAAGACCAGATTAACAACAATGTAATCAGGTTGGGCCCAACTCCAGCACAAGTGGCGGGCGTGTTCGTGGGATCAGATGACGATAGCGGCAATGAGGACGAATGGCAGCTGGTCTCCGACCGCGGGTCCCAGAAGTATAAAAACTGGATGGCCCGCAAGACGATCATTCGCGCCCATGGAATCATCCGTGCGCGCTTGAATCAGCCTGAGCCCCTAGAATCTGCGGGTGCTGCTTCGGCGTCGTCATCCCAGCCTGCCTCTTCCGAGAAGAGCAAACGGCGGCGGCGCAAGAAGGAAGAGCGCGCCCCGCCAGTTCCGCCACTATCCCGCACTCTCGGCGATTTCATGCCCCCGGAGATGGGGATCCCTCCTCGGATCCGCCCGTTGATGGATGATTCGTCCGATGACAGTATTGGGTATGCTTCGGTTAATACCGTCGAGCTGGTAAATCCCTTTTCGGTTCCCGACGTTGAAGAACACCAGGTGGACCTCCCTAGTGTCCCCGGTCGTCGCCACCGTCGGAGGAGCCGCAACAACAGGAGTCGCCGGGGCACAGCAGTTGGTACCTCCAGCCAGGCCGTGCATGCCACTGAGACCAGGCAGCAGGCTCAAAACTGAGCTCAGCATGCGCAGCCCCCCATCCGGGGATGACGGATTTGCCTCCGCCACTGTTTGTGGTATGGGATCAGGCAGAACCGCCTCATCCGCGTCGCGATCAGCTCCGCCCTGCCACGAGTCCATCCCGGCCTCCTGACCCCAGTACGGTGACCATTTCCCGGGCTTCAACCAATGAATAGAGAGATGCGCCAAGCACCAGTCGGCCGCCGGCCCAACCGGCAAGGCCCGTCATGCTTCCAACCGCAGAGCAACCCCCTGCAACCAGGGGCTCGCGCTTGGCCAAAAAGTATGATGTCCTGAAGCACTTGGCCGACATCCCAGCGAGACTCTCCATCCTTGAGGCTCTGCGCATGTCATCTGAGATGCGCGAGGCACTCGCTGAAGCCCTGAAGAGCCCCCTCCAGTTTGAGACAGAGGTTGCGGCTGCAGAGGCCTTTCACGCCGAAACGATTGAGGATGCCGAATGTCAGGCAGTTATCTCGTTTTCTGGTAAGGATGAAGACCCTCCTATACAGGGGCACATTCGTCCGCTGTATGTTACCGGCCGGTTCAATGGCCTTGAAGTCCGGCGCTGTCTTGTCGACACGTGGTCCGTGATTAACCTGATTCCCACTCGGACGCTCCGGAGATTGGGGTTGTCTGAGGAAGACTTGATTCCCTCCGACCTCAGG
This sequence comes from Viscum album, assembly GCA_963277665.1. Taxonomy (NCBI): domain Eukaryota; kingdom Viridiplantae; phylum Streptophyta; class Magnoliopsida; order Santalales; family Viscaceae; genus Viscum; species Viscum album. The sequence continues at coordinate 1,503,579,616 of OY728156.1, forward strand.
ATCCAGGGGTATGACCGCACTGAGCAAACCCCGGTCGGCAAGATACGTTTGAAGACCCAGTTCGGTGATTTGGTTGCCAACACCGAATTCATGGTAGTCTCTCAAGACACTGCGTACAACGCATTGATGGGCAGGCCCTGGCTCCACCTTCATGCGGCGGTTCCCTCGTCATACCACCAATGCCTCAAATACTCCCTTAATGGTCGATTATGCGTGCTTCAGGGAGATGCCTCTCTTTTTTCCTCATGTGAATCCCGCTATCTGGACGCGGACTATTACAAGAGCAAGGATAAGTAGATCCTGGAAGGTGAGGTCGAGCCTGTCGATGTTGCAAGTGATCCCTGGGCAAGTTTGGATGACGCTTATGTCCTCCCGATTCAACGGTTGGACGTAGCCATGGTCTCGACGGCTTGTGAGTCTCCTGATGAGATGACCGCGACCGCCCATGCCAGCACCAGCGGCCCAACAGGATCTGGTAGCCCCAATGCAGTTGCTAACGCAGCCTCTCCCGTGGACGATCCCTCCCCGAGTGGAGAGGACGTGGAAGATGCACCCCCAGCCTTTGAGGAGGGCGTCTCCACCACGGTCGATGAGTTAGTACAAGTGAACCTTGGAACCGAAGCAGATCCGAGACCCACATTGGTCAGTGCCGCCATGCCCTCTGAGGAGCGGTAGCAGTACGTGGACTTTCTCAGGCAGCACCGCGATGTGTTCGCTTGGGGCTATGACGAGATGCCGGGGATAGATCCTCAGGTAGCCGTCCACCGCCTTGGTCTCCCGACGAACCATCGCGGGTTCAAGCAGCCTCCCAGGAAGATGCACCCATTCCACGGTGCCATGGTTGAGGCCGAAGTTGACAAGCTTATCAAAGCCAACTTTGTGAGGGAAGTTCAGTACCCCAAATGGCTGGCCAAAATTGTGCCGGTCAGGAAGAAGAACGGGCAGATCAGAGTCTGCATCGACTTCCGCGATCTCAACCGCCACTGTCCGAAGGATGATTTTCCCCTTCCAGTGACAGAACTGTTGATTGACGCCACGGCAGGGTTCCAAGCCCTCTCCTTCTTGGATGGATACTCTGGATACAACCAAATTCGGATAGCCCCTGAGGATGAGGAGTTCACTGCCTTCAGGGCCCCCCAAGGTACCTTCTGTTACCGGGTCATGCCTTTCGGCCTGAAGAATGCAGGTGCCACCTATCAACGGGAGATGCACCGCATATTCAAGCCAATCCTCGGAAAACTGGTGGAATGCTACGTCGACGACTTGGTAGTCAAATCGCGCCAGCGTCACGACCATCTCAAAGATCATGAGAAAGTGTTCGGCTTCCTCCGGTCTCGCTGCCTGAAGATGAACCCGTTGAAGTGTGCCTTCGGGGTCACCTCCGGAAAGTTCCTTGGATTTGTGGTAAGATACCGGGGTATTGAGATTGACCCAGAGAAGATCAGGGCGATTAGCCAGATGCCTCCCCCAGGTAACATTCGGGAACTGCAGGGGTTCCAAGGCCACTTAGCCTATATACGCCGATTCATCGCGAATCTGGCCGGCAAGTGTAATCCCTTTTCTCGGCTCATGAAGAAAGCTGCCACCTATGTATGGGATAAAGAGTGTCAGACCGCTTTCGAGGAAATCAAGCAGTACCTGCTGCAACCTCCGGTTCTGATGCAGCCTGTATCCGGGAAGCCGCTGGTCCTTTATGTGACCGCCCTGGAATGGTCCCTTGGCGCCCTTCTCGCCCAGAAGAACAACGAGGGAACAGAGAATAGCCTCTATTACCTCATTCGCATGCTCCTCGATGCGGAATTTAGGTATTCCCCCATCGAGAAGAGATGCCTGGCGCTCGTATTTGCCGTACATAAATTACGGCACTACTTGCAGCACCATGAGGTACAGTTGGTTTCTCGAGTAGACCCGTTGAAATATATCCTGAGCCGGCCTATGTTGACTGGCCATCTAGCGCGGTGGGCTGTGATTCTCCAGCAGTTCGACATCAGGTATGTGTCTCAGAAGGCCATCAAAGGGCAAGCATTGGCAGACTTTCTGGCTGCTCACCCAACCTCCGCGGATCAGCCGCTGGATCTAGGCTTTCCTGATGAGGCCATCCTCTCGGTCGATCGAGCCGGTCCATGCTGGCAGATGCACTTTGACGGTGCCTCCCGGAGCCCCACCGGTAGAAGACTCGATAATACTAAGCTCAACAGAGTGGGCTTGGATATCGTCTTCATTACCCCGGAGCAAGCCGTACTGCCGTATTCTTTCCTGTTGTCAGAGGGCTGTACCAACAATGAGGCGGAATACCATGCCCTCATCACCGGCCTCGAGTTAGCCCTCGAGATCGACGTGCCCCGTCTGTGCGTGAAAGGGGACTCCGAGCTGGTTGTTAAGCAGATCAATGGCGACTACGTTGTCAAGAAGCCGGAACTTGTGCCACTGCTGGAGTGCACCCTCCTTCTGATGGCCCGATTCCCTTCTCGGCCAGAGATTGTCCATATTCCCCGGTCGCAGAACGGTCGAGCAGATGCTTTGGCCAGCCTTGCTGCGTCACTTGCGGAGCCTGAACAGGATGACCTGACCGTCCGCGTGACGCGCCGCAGGCTCATCGCTCCCGTTGTCCCGGAGGGAGATCGCGGCCCGTCGGTAAGTAATCTCACCGCGGTTGCCCCTACGCCCGGAGCCCCGATTACCCCAAATATGGCAGTCGAACCAGCCCCTGATTGGAGGACGCCTTTGGTTGAGTACCTCCAACATGGCATTCTCCCGTCGGATCGGGCTGAGCGCGAGTGAGTTCGACGCCGCGCATCGCAGTTTGTCCTCCAGAGCAGTCCCGGCCTGGAGCAGATCCTCTATAGACGCGGATTTGATGGTGTTCCCCTCCGTTGCCTTCAGGGAGTTGAGATCCCGCGAGTCATGCAGGAGGTTCATGCTGGTTCATGCGGCGCCCATCAGACTGGGCCGAAGCTGTCCCACCAGATTCGGAGGTTGGGATACTTCTGGCCCTCCATGATCCATGACTACATCGAGTATGCCAGGAGGTGCCATGCGTGCCAGGTTCATGCGAACTTTGTGCATCGGCCGCCGGAGCCTCTCCATACCACCAGGTATTCTTGGCCCTTTGCAGTATGGGGGATGGACGTTGTGGGACCTTACCCGCCGGCGACGGCTCGCCAGTGCCGGTTCATTCTGACCGCCATGGACTTCTTCTCCAAATGGGCAGAGGCGATTCCTCTCAGAGAGGTCAAATCCTGTTCGATATCTGACTTCGTGACCTCCAACATCATTCATCGATTTGGAGTGCCTCACGCTATCCTCATGGATAACGGAGCCAATTTCCGAGCAGCCGAGTTGAAGAAGTTGTACGCCAAATACAACATTCGCTCGAACCATACATCTCGCTATCATGCGCAGAAGAATGGACAGATCGAGGCGTTTAACAACACCCTCTCTAACATTCTGCAAAAAATGGTTGGTCAGAACAAGAAGAGTTGGCCGTACAAGCTCCCCAACGCCCTCTGGGCTTATCGGACGACGACTCGCAATTCCACCCAGATGACCCCTTATTCCCTGGTGTATGGAGCTGAGGCCGTCCTGCCCATCGAGATCCAGTTACCGTCCTTGCGCACTGCGGTCTACGACCAGCAAGCGCCGGACAGAGCTGCTGAAGCCCGTCTAGTCGAGTTGGAAGCACTGGATGAGAATAGACTTCGCGCCTTGCACAACTTGGAGAGGCATCAAAGCAGAATGGCTCGAGCTTTCAATAAGAAGGTTCGCCTCCGCTCCTTCCTGCAGGGTGACCTAGTGCTAGCCCTAAGAGCGCCAATGTTCCCCGGCAGGAAGCCACCCAAGTTGGAGCCCAAGTGGGAGGGACCTCTTGTCGTCCACAAAGTTTATCCCAATGGCGCGTACTCCCTAGCGACTATGGATGGTGAGCGTGTCACTCCTCCCACCAACGCTAGGTTCCTCAAGCAGTACTTCATCTGAGTGTACTACGTCATGCACGACGTTAAACTGCATACGTCCAAGCTGCACGACGTTAAACTGCCTAGCATATCGTCCGCGTTGCAAGACGTTAAACTGCCAAGTGTTTCGTCCAACATGACGTTAAACTGTACCTCGTCCAAGCTACAAGACGTTAAACTGTTTAGCATTCGTCCAACACAACGTTAAACTGTACTACGTCCGAGCTACAAGACGTTAAACTGTTCAGCATTCGTCCTGCATGACGTTAAACTGCCTCTCAAGAACTACGTGCGGCTTGATTCCCATCCTTATGGGATACGTAGGACCGCCTGAACATTCATGTTTCAGGCCCAGCCCCATCCTTCGGGAATTTCCACCCTATCTCGGGCCTTCGGCCCAGTTGCCCCCGGGTGTGCGGCGTATGGTGTGAGCGCGGGGCTATGCCCTCATTCACGTCGGTTTGCTCGTCACGCTGTATGCCCCCCCCCCACGTTTGGAGATGCCTTCTGCTCCCCCCTTTTTTTCTCTCATCGTCCTGCATGACGTTAAACTGCCCCTCAAGAACTACGTACGGCTTGATTCCCATCCTTATGGGATACGTAGGACCGCCTGGACGCTTGTTTCTCAGGTCCAGCCCCGTCTCTTGGTTGATCACGGGGATCTACCGTCTGTTGGTTGCTCTCAGGGTGAGTCCTCCGACCCTTTCCGGTGATCTGTTAACATGTTTTGGGTACTTTGGTCTATGACCCGTAGTGTCGGATGCAATCCCGGCAAGTCCCGTGTTGCTTGTCGGGCCACGCGCTTCCTCTTGTTCGAGCCTTCACTCAAAGGGATCCTCGTTAGCGGTTTGGACACAATGCCTCAGTGCTCTCCTACCGCTCCGGGTCGATTTACCGGCGGGTCCTGGGCCGCAAATCGATATGAATCCTGCGAATGAGCGGTTGATGCTCGTTTGCTTGCCCAGTTCTGGGCTGACGCGATCGGATGTTGTGTTGCGAATATGGTCAGCGACATCCTTGATCGCCAGGTCGGCTCTTTTAGGATCCGATCATTGGTCGCACGGTCCTCATCACACTCCGCCTTTGTGCGTTGTAGTGGAATCTCGACACTCTCTTCATACGGACCTTCAGTACACCTTTACACGTTAGGCAGGCCAACCAGGATAATGGTGTCTGTCGAGGCTCCCACGATCTGAGCACCAAGGGTATATGCTGATGTCCTCCCTAAGGGCCGTGTATAGCTGGACCCTTGTCCCCATAAGGAGGAAGGAGTCGCCCGAACAATCGCGTTTTGGGCCCAGTATATCTGGAGACTAGCATCTCTGCCCCTCGGGTGATGGACATACGCAGGCCCCTATCCCAGGATCGTTCTCCTGGAATCGTGCATGACTGCAGGGCTGGGTATGTTCCCACCTCCGCTGAGTCCGCCATATCGCGATAAGCGGATTCCTCCATGGTCCGAACCACACGACCTTAAACTGTGTTGTCTGGTCCTACCACATGACCGTAAACTGTGATCGTCTTGGCCGCCCGACGAGAAACGGAACTGCATCGTGATGTTCTCCTCAGGGGACACTCACGCTGGGCGCTGGTTAATAACCACGCCATTCATCAATGCCTTTCATGGATTGATTATTGTGGCGACGCCAGGGATTCCTTAATCACAGGCATGTCGCTGCACGAAAAACCATCCATCTCTAAGGACAAACAAGAAATATCAAATACCGCTTCTTCTGTGTGCGAGGGTCAGACCCGCACCCTTCCCCGCGCTGGTGCCCGATTGTGTTGCGCCGCGCTTCAAGAACTACGTGTGGCTTGATTCCCATCCTCGTGGGATACGTAGGAACGCCCGGATGTTTGAAACTTCGGGTCCAGCCCCCACCTCTTAAAGATTCCCCCCTTCTCTGGGGAGTCCTCCGCCTTCAGGCCACCCACAAGGCGTGTCCCTCGACCCCTTGCAGTGGTCCACTGGTGTCAAGAGTACTCTGGTTTATTGCCAGGAGGGTCATGTTTAGCTTGGTCAGGTTCCTTCCATTTTCAGGCTTCGTGCTCCCTTTCATTCGGACCCATCGCCTACGCCCTGGATGGAGCCCCCGTGAACGGTTTGGACACAATGCCTCAGTGCTCTCCCACCGACTCGGGCTGGTGCCCCCAATGGCCTCGTGCAGCAAATCGATATGAATCCTGCGATTGAGCGGTCGATGCTCGTTTGCTGCCTCATTCCATCAACGGTTAGTGCGATATTGATGCTGCTTTTCCGCCACGGTCGGCAGTACTACCATATCGTCACACCGGTGCCCCCAGTCCTTGAGTGAATGGCCGCATGATTCACATTACGTTTTCCACCTCCCATTCTGACCAGGCAAAATCTCGACACTCTTGACACTATCCCTCAGTGCATCTTCGCATATCCAGGGGATAGGACCACGATGCGGCGTACTTTGAGGTTCTTATGGTCCGAGCTCTAAGACCTTAAACTAAGATCTACCCTTATGGTCTGAGCTCTAAGACCTTAAACTAAGATCTACCCTTATGGTCCGATCTCTAAGACCTTAAACAAAGATCTACCCTTATGGTCCGAGCTCTAAGACCTTAAACTAAGATCTACCCTTATGGTCCGAGCTCTAAGACCTTAAACTAAGATCTACCCTTATGGTCCGAGCTCTAAGACCTTAAACTAAGATCTCCCCTTATGGTCCGAGCTCTAAGACCTTAAACTAAGATCTCCCCTTATGGTCCGAGCTCTAAGACCTTAAACTAAGATCTACCCCTATGGTCTGAGCTCTACGACCCTAAACTAAGATCTCTCAAAAAGGGATTCTGCGTCCTGCATGACGTTAAACTGCACTCGCAGAACTACGTATGGCTTGATCTCCAGCCTGATGGAGTATGTAGGAACGCTCGGGCATTCAACTCGGGCCCAGCCTCAGGGATCGCTAGGTCCCGCCCCTCCTCGTTGCCGGCCGTCTGGCCTGACTTCGGGTAGAGTGGTGCAGTTGTGATATTCTCCCCGATTCAGCTCGGGATGCCCCATCGCAATAATGGGAAGCGACGGTTTCCTCGTCAAAGAGGTTCTGTCTGAGAATTGGGGTGATTCACGGCCAGATTAATGCATCCGCCTAATACGCTTTCCCCACGGTGGCGCAATTTTGAGAGCGTTGGATTCTATCCGAACAAATCGTCACTTCGCCCCACGCTTCGCATGCCCTGTTGATCTGGATTTCCACCCTTGTGCTTGAAGGAACCCCCAAAGCGGCATTGACGATGACATGTGATCTGCCTCCTGCCATATGGATGATGACCTTCGGTCCGTCTATCGCAGTAGTATGGTCGATCGATCCATTGTCCGCTTGCCGTCTTGGGCATGTCCTGGAAGGCCAACCGTTGTGGATTTCTGAATTTGGGACGCGCGATTCACCCTTTCTCATTTCCCTATGTTCGGATAAAATCTCAACGCCCCTAGCGTTTTCCCGCTCGTGTGTTGGAGCGAGTTGGGGGGATGATACATTGATTAGGTATGAGGTCTCCTTTCCTAGGAATGATCTCCCTCTTTTCTCTAGAAATCCAGGCCCAATTGTGGATGCCTGAAGCTTGGTTAACGCTCCCGCAAGACAATGAATTGTGGTCGAGCATGTTAAGCCAAAAGGTGCAGATAAATATATTGGTTCATACAAAATGGATCGAAATATTGAGTAGCGGAAGCAAAATATTCTGGGAATGGCAAAAAACAAAGCCCCTAGGGATTAGCGTGCTGGATAAGTCTTTCTAACGCCGCTACACTTTGGCTGGCGGCCTCCAGAGCTGCTTCTCGCTCTCTGCGTGCCCTCTCCTCGTCGGCGGTCGCAGCACGCAGTTCGTCGATCCTGGCCTGTGCACGCTCCCGCTCGACTTGGAGTGTGACCATCTGTTGGCCCGCCTCCGTCATCTGTACATGGGCGTCAATCAGTTGGGCCGATAGTTGCTCCACAAGCTCAGTGCACGCTACGACGAAGGCCTCCTTCTCTGCCGCCTGCCCTTCGAGACGCCGGACTTCCTGCTCCGCCGCGAGGAGCGCCCGCGTACTCTCCGACATGTCCCGACTTTGTGCGACGTCGGCACGCTGGCAGCTCTCGCGCATCTTTTCGGCCATGAAATCACGGACCGTCAGATGGAGGCGTTGAGCATCAGCTCCCCCGGCACACAGGAAGCGCAACCAGGTTTGGAGTGATCCCATGCGCCCCAGCCAATCCGATGGGTCTCGCTTGAGGAAGCGCTGGATGCACTTCCACCCCCTTCGGCGCGCTATCCGGCTCTCCTCGACCGCCTCCGCGTCTGAGTCGTCCATCTCCTCGGGGTCGGCAGACCAGTAGGCAGGGAAGGTAGTCAGCAGGTCTGCTGCAGGGTCCGCCCCTGGGATGTCCTCATGGGGGATAGGTTCCCCAACATCTGGGCGACCTTCTTCTCTCTCCCCAGCGGCGTTGACACCCTCGTCAGCCCCCGACCTCTCTCCGATGTCAGCACCGCCGGCGTCCGCAGCCCCTTGATCAGCAGTTGGTGGGGCCAGCTCGGTGTGGGAAGTCTGTTCCGGAGCAGGCGCCATGTTTGCCACTGGTCCACTCGTAGATGGCCCGGGTTCGATAGCCCGACGGGCCTCCAGTCCTGAGATCACTGCGCAAGGCATGCCGTGGTTAGTCATGGATCGTCAACGGCAAGCACCAGCAGTAAAGTAAGGAGACTTACGGGAGTTCAGAGCGTCATCTTCAGCTATCCCGGCCGCCGCAGGAACAGTTGCAGCAGGGGACCCTTCCGCGTTTGTCAATTCGATAATGGGTGCCTGGCCCCCGCCTTGTCCTGCTGGCGCCTCTCCTACTCCCGCGGAGGACGCCTGGCCAACATCCGTGCACTCCTGAGAATGGTGGAGAAATGGGTTAGAAGCTGCATAAGAGAATGGATGAAGCAGGTTGAGTAGGGATAGAAGCGGACCTCGAGGAGCTCAGTGACATCAACATTGTCAGAGCCGGCCACCTCGCCGCTCTCCCACGGGCTCCCCTGATGGGATCTTCCCTCGGAGCCTTCATCCTCCCCCATCTCCTCCTATTCGTCGGAGTCATTGCTACTGTTATCTTCCGCCGGCGGCATCTGTTCTGGAGCGGGTTCTAGACCGAACATCACCTTCACCAGAAGGGATGGCTCCGCACGGTGACCACGTTGGCGCGCGTACTCGTCCATGGCCGTCAGATACGCATACTGCCGGTTGAAGTCCACCCTGTCGGCGATATGGAGGCGCCCGACCTCTGGCAGATGGATTCCTTCTTTGAGTATCTTTCGCCAGATGGCATCGGTCCCCAGTGACTGCCGCAGGGTCATCCAGGCCAACCACAGCGCCGGGAAGACTGCATCGTGGGAGGGTTCGAGCAGACGCCTTACCTGCTTCCCGGGCTGCTCTTCGACCACCGCACGTGCCCCCTCTCTGGGCGCCGAGGTCGTAGCGGCAGCCTGCGATGTGCCCGCCGCCGAAGTCCCTGCTCGCGCCGGCTCTGCTGCTTGGCGCGCCTCCGTTCTCCCCCGTGTAACGGCGCCTCGCCTCCTTCCTTGACGCCCGGTCTCCGCACGGGTGACCTCGAGCCGCCGAACTGGCTTCCGTAGAAGCCCCTCGGGGTACGCGATGGCCCATTGTTCGGCATACTCGGTTGCCAAGCCTGCATCGACCCCGATAGGAGGGAGAGTGATGACGTCTCCAGAGCCAAAGGCGACAAACATCAGCCACATCTGGCGAAGGACGCCGGGGTTCGTCTCCTCCCGGACAGCAGTGAATACCCTCTTCGGCATCCGTTGAAGGCACCCGAACTGCCTGGCGAACCGGGTTGGCACGTAAGGCTCGCAGATCACCTTCCCGTCGATCCGAGCCACGAGCACCACGTCCTGCATGTTCAGGAAGTATTCATGCTGCTCCAACGGGCCCTGCCCATTGTCGATCATCTGGCCGACGGGAGTGGGGAACGGGCTGAAGTTGAAATTGGCATGATTGCCAATCCGAATCCTCACGCCCTCTTCACTTAGGGTCATCGGAGCGACCCCCACAATGTTCAGCAGGGAGGGTCGCAGGCCATTTCCCGGAGGAATGATGGCGTTCGGAAACGTGTACCCACCAAGGTGAGCAGCCACCCAGCCGTGGAAGAATTGGAAGGGCCCACAGATCCTTCGTGGCGACCCCCCTCGTGAGATGCGTCCCAGGATGGCGTACAGCTTAGCCAACACTGGGACCCCGAAGTTATATCTTTTGTTGGCGGCCATAGCGCCCACCATCGCCAGTGTCGCCGGGCGGACGCCCATTCTCGCGTCCCGCACTGGCAGGAGCCACCCACTCAGAAAGGCGGCCAGGAACGCCGCGTACCGGACATTCGGGTCCCGGGCCTCGATGACGCGGTACCCCCATGAGCGGTAGTCGCCTGTCTCCAGGACCCGCCAGTACGACCCGTTCCGGCTCCTCTGAGCCGCGGTCGGGCACCGCTTCCCCCTACCTGGCATCTTGACCGTCGGGTCATGCTCCAAGAACTGGCCAAACCACTCTTTGTAGGCTATGTCCTTCTGGAAGTCCTTGATCCCGAGCCGCTGCGTAGCCAGGTCAAGCAGATGCCAGGTCAGAATGGGAGTCCGTGACCTGTCTTCCCAGGTGTTCTTCGGAGGCAGGAACTCATCGTACTGGTAACCCTCCAGTGGGATACCTCCGATGCAGTGGATGTACCAGAGACCGATGCCGACCTCCCCATGGTGAAGATGGAAGGTGTTGGTATCCGGGGACCAGCGGGTGAACAGCTCCGGCCCGAGCTCGGACTGCTGGTAGAAGTGGAACTGCGACGTCCACACCGCCTCAAACAGGCCGATGTACCGCAGCTCCTCCGCGAAGTGATCGCAAGTGTGGCGTACCCAAAACGCCCAGGCCCACTCACTGGTGAAATTGCCCCCAGATCGCAAGTCCCAGTCCTTCAGCCAGCCCTTGGTGTCGTCGGTGACACTCTGGCGATATATGCTCGAGTAGAGGGCTGGAGAGTTCTCCGCAGTAGGATCACTTCCGACGATGGTTCGCGTCCTCGGGTTCAGGACATAGATATCTAAGTGTCTGGTCTCCCTGGTAGGATGCCCATTGTTGGTGATGTTATAGCGGGGAAGCTCGTCCTCCCGAGTCACCCAGGTTCGTGGCGCATCAACCTCGAACCCTGGCACCGGAACCTCATCTAGGATGCCGAAGTTCCAGAGCGGCAGGTTGTCCGACAGTGGATATGTCTTCTGGGCCGGCGTCAGCAAGTCGAACAAGGATTGATTGTTCGAAACAATCTCCTTGTCTCCATAGACCTCCTCGTTCGTCGCCATCTCAGCTCTGCGAGTGGCGGCATCCCCCTCATTTCCTTGATTCGCGGCCATCTCAGAAGCTTCGGGAGTCGTGCGGGTAAAGGGATGAAGCGTGCGGGAGCGGACGAGGCTGGTAGAGAAGTTTGAGAGTTGGCGCACAATCCTAGTGGACGGTGCGCAATCGTGAAGTCCGTCGCGTAAACCCCGGGTGTTCGCGCAAAAGCAGGCAGAATTCCCGACAGGTTTGCGCGACGAGCGGGCGAATTCCGCGCCGGAAAAGGCAATTTCGCGCACGAGAGCTTAGACGCTTATCGCGCGGAAGGCCAGTGTACGGTGCGGGGGACCCAGGGCCCCTATTTATAGACGAGGCCGGGGTCCGCGCGGCAGGGAAAGCGCTTTGCGCGACCGCAGCGGCGAATTTCGCGCCCGAGGCCCCTTTTTACGCGCCACAGTCCCGTGCCACCCAGGACTTCGGCATTCCGGCGTCTCCCTCGGAACCCGATCGTTGCGACCTCTCGCCGATCAGATTCCGAGGGGGGGATTTTGTAGACGCCGGAAAAGTCCGTTGTTCCCAAACACAGCTCCGGATGCGGAAAGCGAGGTCATATTTGGAGTCGGAAGCATGTTTCGGAGGGCCCGGAGGCCTTGCGCGGAATTTTGGAGACCCGCGCGCAAAGTTGATGAGCCGTGCGCAAACCTCCCGGGTTGCGCGCAATGCGCTGGACCGGCGCGCAATTTTGCGCGCCCGTGGCCCGCGCGACTCCCTTGCGCGCCGAGGCTGATTCCACGCCTGCGAAGAGAATTCCGCGCCCGCGACCCGGATTCCGCGCCCGGGGTTGCCTATAAATATAAGGTGACCCCCGACGTTTTGAAGGTTGCCAGAATTCGAAAGGTCTCTCATGCGCGCAATCCAACCCCTTCCGCGCGCAATGCCGATCTTCAGGTAACCTCTTTTCTTTCGCGCAAGAAAGACTTGGGGTTCTCCTTCGCGCGCAATCCCTTAGGCTCCTTTCCTTTGAATAAATATTCACTCAAAGGCATTCGCGCGCAAAAGAAGCCTCTTGCGCGCAATTGCCCCCGGGTGCGCGCAATCCAACCCGATTGCGCGCACCCCCCATTTTCAAAGTGGCCATTCGATTAAAGAATGAGTCGTTGCCCCCGCGCGCTATCTGAAGCCCGGTGCGCGCAATCTCTATCATCCGCACGCAAAGTGCTGGCCCAATTGCTCGCCAGCCCGTCCATTTGCGCGCCGACCCGCAGTATTGCGCGCAAAGCTCCTCTTTTGCGTGCAAACCGCCAGGGTCTCCCCCTTTGACCCCCTTTGGGTACCCGCCTGCGTGGCGCCCGATGACCCTCATCCCGGGTGCCCGCACTGTGCGTTGTCTTTCCGTGCGGCCCTCCAGGCTTGCGCGAAGTGACACGGAACTATCGGCGGCTTCAACGTCCTGCACGACGTTAAACTGCATACGTCCTGCACAACGTTAAACTGCATATGTCCAACATGACGTTAAACTGTGCCACGTCCGCGCTGCAAGACGTTAAACTGCCAGGCGTTTACGTCCCGCACGACGTTAGACTGCACCATCGTCCGCGCTGCAAGACGTTAAACTGCCAAGCACCTTCGTCCTCAACACACGACGTTAAACTGTACTTCGTCCGGCGAGACGTTAAACCGTCCGCTTCGTCCTCAACACACGACGTTAAACTGTACTTCGTCCGGCAAGACGTTAAACCGTCCGCTTCACCCGATCATGTGCCTCGCACGCAGGGTCCTCCCGGTTTGGATGTAGCCCCCACTCGCGCGTCTCTGCAGGGATGTCGGGATTGGAGCGGCCTTCACCCACGGGGGTATAGTGTTACAGACAGAATGAACTACGTGGACTTTGATCCTTGTCTTCTAAATAGGGTACGTAGGAAGCCTCTCCGAGGTTCAAGCCCACCACCTGGTCGTCCCGGTCGTATTCACGTCGGTTCGTCCATCCGTGGGCCCCTCCCGGGCTCACATTCGCGTCGATTCACCTATGAATCCGCCCCTGTGGGAGACTGCACGTGTGTATCTCCATTGTGCTTCCCCACTGCCCCCCTTTTTCTCTATTTCTCCTTTTATCGTCCAGCATGACGTGAAACTGTGATTCACCCGGCCGTTCCATCCCCCTCTGTGTGAGGTGGTTCGGTTCAACCCTTCTCCAGGCAGCCTCGATCTCTTCGTGAGTCGGCTTGCCAACGTCCAGCATGACGTGAAACTGTGATTCACCCGGCCGTTCCATCCCCCTCTGTGCGAGGTGGTTCAGTTCAATCCTTCTCCAGGCAGCCTCGATCTCTTCGTGAGTCGGCTTGCCAACGTCCAGCATGACGTAAAACTGTGATCCACCCGGCCGTTCCATCCCCCTCTGTGCGAGGTGGTTCAGTTCAATCCTCCGCTCGGTGGCCTCGATCGCTTTGTGAGTCGGCTTGCCGACGTCCAACATGACGTTAAACTGTATATCTGAACTACGCTGACTTTGATCCGCGCTAACTCACGGTACGTAGGAAGCCCCTACGGGGTCCAAGCTCCTCACTCCATCATCCACCCTGATCCTTACCCAGGCCGCCACATCCCGGTGGGGTCATGCCATTCCATTCCACTCCACTTCACTCGGGAAGCCGCCCATGTGCTGGCCCCAGCGTCGGAGGTTCCCCGCAAGGGGTTCTGTAATCTGGTCCACTCCTCGTGTTGATCAGTCCGATGCCGTCCCCGCTGGACGTTAAACTCGCGGCATACCCCGTGTTAAACATGGGAAGCTGAGGAAAACCTCAGGTAAAACAGTTCCCCGCACCCAGTGCGGGATGCCTCAGGCCATCACGCCTTCGAGAAGCCCTATTAGGGACGGAAGGCAGACATGCAGAGGCGCAGTGTTAGGACACGCCCCCAACACCCAGAGCCACCCGGTCTCCTCACCGCAGGATGCTGCCCCGACCAGACTCCTTGGAGCGTCTGGGCGGAAGCAGCGTAATTAACCGGTGTCCATGAAGATATGGCGCCGGTAACGAGATTCACGAACATTCTTAAATCTATGAGGGAGACCCGGATTAGGCGACGAGTTCTGAGGAGACGTCCACGGAAGGAGGAGCCGACGTCCCATCATCCCGGTTTCGATCAAGGAGCAGACGCCCCTGAATAAGGGACGGATGCCGCCCGCCTTTGGAAAGCGAGACTGCGGGACCACAAGCCGCGCGCCCATCCCCTCGGGTTGACGGGTGCACGCGCGAACGCATCCTGGCGGAACAGCGTAACCCGACGCACATCCGCACCGAAACAACCACCTCATCATTTAGATAATATACATCAGTCGTCGCGATAAAAAATGTTCGAACTTTATATTTTTACAAATTTCTTAGATTTATAGTGGTTCCCCTCAATTATATTCTAATTTGGAAAATTGCTTGAATGTATCGAATTTAACATTAGTTTGGGATTTCACCTTCTTCCCCTTATTATTAGTGCTGAGAATTATAGGCTTCACCTAACTATGAAACATCAATAAAATATGGATATAATTTCTACACATGTATCATTTACAACTTATTGTGACCCTAGAATTTTCATATAATATTACATGATTTTAAATATACGTAAATATCAAATTACAAGCCAAGGATCATATGTTCCATTGTCCTTAGAACACTACGCACAAAAAACTAAGAAAGTGGGACCAAATAAAACACTTTTTATTTTTTATCATCCATTATGACCTCATAACATATTTTTTACCCTTAAAAATTTATAGGATAACCTGTGTTGACATGAAAAAATTAATGATCTAAAAATCCCAGTAAGGAAATAAACAGAAGAATAAACATAGCACAAGGGATAGAAGGAATAACAGAATGATATAAAAGTCACTAAACCTGATTAATTATAAGGAATAATAAAAAATAGAATATGGGATCATTTAAAAATGGAATCATAGTAATGAGGATGCAATATAGAACATGAATTTAGCATTAGAAAAGGCTCATTATGCAGAGTGGAGCACAATTTATGGTCATTCACCATGGTTATTGCACATGGATCACAAGTTAAGGATACCCACCAAGATCATTGCACATAACATCTAATGATACTAACCATTACACAATGAATTGGAGTGATATCTAGGTGCACCCAACACAAAATATTCAGGAATATGTGTGCCAGATGATGAATCATATAGATGTAATCAAACAAAAAATGAGGGTTACCCATGGAAAGAAAAGGGTTTTGAAATCACGTCATAAGGCATTAAAAATGTGCATATCATAAAAATATCCAAGAAAAAAAGGATTTATAATAGACATGGGCATTAATAGAGGATCATAAACATAGAACATGATAAGTAATGTCCAATTAAATTTTAATCATATAAATGGTGTGGTTAGTAAAAATTGTAAATGAAACATTCTTGTGCTATTAAAGGAAAATATTAAAGTGGATTTCAAGAATAAAATGGAATAATATTTCATATAAAACCATTAGTAAAAAAATATTTTTTTAACAATATATTTCTTGATTTTAAAAACATGGTGTATCAAAACATATTATATAATTCACTTAATTGTGGGTAAAATTTTCTTAATCTCCATTAAATCAAGCTTGCTAATCAAGAAAAATTGAGTAGGGATCATTTTAAAAACATCAATATCCATGAAATAAAGGATAAATGGATATTTATACAAGATTTTGGAATGTATAAAAATAATATAGAAGATTAAAATAAAATAAATCGGAAATTTAATTTTGATAATCTAAGATAATTAATAAGTCAATGGAATAATGGAGGTTTCGGTAGAGTCCCTTACCTTCTGTCCAAAACGATTCTGCACATGATCTAAATATCCAAAGTAATAAAATTATATTCATCAATTAACAAATCCTGAAACATTAGAACATGTAACTAATTTATTATAATATTATTATCCTCATTTATGGTATTTTTGATGTGTTATTGTTCTCAATTTCATAATTTGAGAGTTCTTGTTTTCTTAGTTTTCATGATCTATTAAATTATATATATGTATGAATAATTAGGTATAGTTAGAATAGTTTTCTAGAATAGAAGTGAAATGTTATTAATGGATATCTATAAAATGAAATGATCATATAATTCATTTCAATTTTTCAGATAGAATGACTCAAAAGTTAACATGTTAATGACAATCATTTAGATTAATTTTAGTTGGTTTTCAAACACAACGAAATAATTTTGTTCTATTATTCAATATCATATAAATATGATGGTTATATGACATTAAAAATTGTATAACTAATATATTAAAATCTATTTCAATAAAAAAATGATTTTATGACCATCCTTGATGATAGAAATGAAAATTAAAACTATTGTCTTCCTGGAATGCGATAAATTAATACATCACTAACAAATTTTTCATATTTAATATTAAATATGGTGAATGAGATAAGAGGATGAAATATAAAATTTCAATAATAACATTAAAATATATTTTAGTTATTTTAGTTATAATACAATTTTTCATGAGGGGTGAAAATTTTAGAAAATGAATAATAAAGGAACCCAAAATGCAATGAAAAGAGAAGGAAGAGGGTTTTCCACTAGATTCTTTCTACTTAAGAACCTCTATAAGGGAATGGTTTTTGAAATTTTCTAAGACCAAAATATAAAAGACATGGGGTTGGAGATTCAGAGAATATTTGATCTGAATTTGGATATGTATAATGTCTTGAGAGATTTTATGAGAATATGTTGTGATGGGTGGTATTTATAATAAAAGGGATGAATGCTTTCCCATTATTTAATTCTTTAGTTTATTAATTTTCTCATAAAAAGAAATAATGATGATTCATGAGACTGAATATAGTAAAAATATTTTTTTGACTTCGATCCAATAGGTCATATATATTCCATGACTCAAAAAATAGTTTATTTAACTTATAATGTATATATAGTGTAAATTACAGTATTTAACTATTCACTAAAAAATCTCGATTTTAAAAATAATCTAAAAAATTATCCCAATTTTTTTTGTCTAGAAATCAAAAATTATCTTTCTTGTATGGAAATAATTTTCAAAATTTACTTTTAATTAAAATCACCCTTTTCGTGAAAAATACAGTTTTTAAAAATATAACTGATTTTATAAATCATTGAAAAATAAAATATGGTCTCATAAAAATATTTTAAAACTGTAGGAAAAAATATATTAATTTTTTAATATGTTTTATGAAAATAAAATTTCAAAAAAATAATGAAATTAATAATTAAATTGTAATTAAAAATTTATGATATACAAGAAAAACCAAATATAATTAATTTTTTACAAACTATTTATTTACTTATGCTCTGATATAAATATCCTAATTGCAATTATTAGATAGATAAATTTTATTTATACATTATTTTTTGTGTTTACTATTCAATTGCTCTATTTACTATTCATAAGGGTCATGTTACAATTATAAAGGTCAAGTTATTATTCAATTGTTATATGTTTCTTAACATCTTGAGATACCTTTTATTTAATTCATTAATCATTTATAATGTTTTTATTGTGTTGAAAATTTGGTTTTATGAGGTTTAAACTATATGAAATAATTATAATAAGTGAATCACTAGTGAAACAATCAAGGGTCATTACATTCTTCCCTCTAATGACCTAGACCCGAACAGCCACCCGAATAATTAAACGGGTCGAGTGTTACAATCTTATGTGCACCTCCCCGAATGCCAAAGGGTGTCTACTAGGAATGATGGTCTTATAGGTATAGTGGGGAGGCTATACCCTCTTGGAAGATTATAATGGTATTGGTCAGTGTATAAAAATAAAGATGCAGTTGAATAAACGACTCAACAAACTCGAACCAGACCCATAGAGTTGAAGCACAATCAATTTAAATAAATAAAAGAAGCAATAAATATAAACAACAGTAGAAGAAAGTAAACACAACAGCTTGCTGATCACTTGTGACTACTACAGAACAACAAACATACATCCAAAGAAGGTCATACATATCCATATATAAAGGCACCGATGGCTATCCAAATGTATCTAGAAAACATGTAAGCATGTTGATAGAAGAAAGAAAGAAAAACAAAGTAATCTCTAGTTATACAAGACCACAAGGTACATACC
Organism: Viscum album; assembly: GCA_963277665.1. Lineage (NCBI taxonomy): Eukaryota > Viridiplantae > Streptophyta > Magnoliopsida > Santalales > Viscaceae > Viscum > Viscum album. Next base: position 1,503,598,026 of record OY728156.1, read on the forward strand.
ATCTCCATGCAATAGCTAATGCGTTTCAGCTACTGAAGATGACCCCATTCCAGCACATAAACCCATAGAGTCATCACGCACCCTAAGGGGCCCGTGCAGGGTGTGAGACAAATCTCAGTAGTATACCGCACAATGTTGCATTCCTAATCTAATTATTTAAGCAAGCATGCATTAATAAGGAAAAAAGTAAACAATATGTTTCCCACAAACAATCACAAACTCCCCTGATGCTCAGCAACCACCATGGATGGTCACCTGCTTCAACGAACACTAGAATCTCTGTTATCTAACCCAGAACCATGTTCCCCCAGAAATCACGTGTCTCAAGTACCGACAAATCGAAGGCACACCCTGAAAATAGTAACTCGGAGGAACATCAATGACTATACTCCAATAAATAACCAGAGGGATAGTGATGTCTTCCCTCAAATAAAGTAACCGTAGGGATAGTGATGTCCACCATCAAATAGTGTAACTGGGGGAACATCGATGTCTTCCCTCGAAAAAACGGTGAGCCTCTACCCCTAACCTGGTATCCTCAATGCTATCCCCTGACGGATCTTCACCTCCGATATGGAATTATAGGACAAGCACCCCAATCAAAAAGTACCTAATCTGCAACTAACGGGGACCTCTACCAAAACGAGTCTTCAAAACCACATCATCAAGAAGTCTCTCTGTGTGATCACTACTCAATGTTCCGAATGAGCGGTTATCACCAAAATAGTTCCCAAGCCACAACACCAATGAAACCTTGTGTCCCTACGACCATACTGCTCAAGTCTAACAACCTCTCCATCCAAGTAACTCGGGTCACACCCAATTAGACAGTCACCCTTCATCAAGCCAACGTCCATGATGCCCATTCCTATGGTCCGAACTATCCAATGTAACTAGGTCCTATCCCAACCTGTGATCAGCATCAGTCAAGAATATCTAGGCCATTCCCAACAAATCGACAAGGGTTCCATCATATACAATTATGCAATTACATATAATAATAAAAGGAATCATTTATAAATAGGAATAAGAAACAAAACTGCTTATATTCACTAACCAAGTGTTTTCCTATACCAGCATATAGGTCTTTAAGGCCTCTAACAATTCACATCAAAGGTTAATGAACTGAACTCGACAGTTCAGAAAAATACAATTCAATTATAACCATTTTGGTATTCCCCACCCAAAATTTTCCAATGAGCAACAACCACTCACCTAGCACCGCTCAAGAAAAATACATAACAGGGAATTCCCAAAGGCATCCCATTGGTCATATAACTATGAAATAGGCAATAACAGTTAAAATAGGGTCACCCAAAAAATACCCGAAACTTCACCAAAGGTCGTGCCACCAAAAATACGATGAAAAAACAAAAAAAGGAATAAGCCACCTACCTATGACTAGTACGACGATACTCCTCACATAACATCCTCCAATTAGGTCTAAAACACGGTAGATACACAAAATAATCAAAACTTCTCAAACCCATATAACTTGTCTTATAATTGAAATCAAGAAGAACAGCTCAAGAGGAATCAAGGCCATATTGAGGGGTTCTAAAAAATTTGATGTCTGTTGAAACAGAGTTCGGAAAGATGATATAGAGAAAGAGTAAGCTTCAAATGGCTCTCCCCACTCAATCCCACTGAGAGTTTCAGTATCAGCCTCAAAACGAGGCTACTTCCCATTTTTTGTGAAAAAATTGAAATTACACAGTGTGTACCTATGGTTACATGATGTGTATCATTTTACTGTTCATATAATAGCTGATATTTCTATGAGGACTTACCGAATGAAAAAATGATATTTACATAGAGTTACACGACATGTAGTACTCCACCCAGACGACGTCTATAGCATGAGATGTATATCCCCATACACAACCCCTCTACACAGCGTATACAAATAGTACATGGAGTGTACATACTAAAAACATTATACCTAGCCAACATGCCATCATTCCATGTATGGCCTCCACAGGGTCATGGGTACATGGAGAGTCGAACAACACTACATGCTGTGTAGTATGAAATTCCTACTGGGTCGTCACACTACATGTACTCGGTGATTACACGGTGGGCACACGCCTAACCCATAAATGACGTGTAGTCTTTAAATTTCACGAACATCCCAGATTTTCCTAGTTTTCTAAAAAAAGTCAAAATTCAAACAGGTTCGGAATTCTGATTTTCTAAAAACCCATGTTCTTACAATCTCTCCACCTTAACATAGCTAACCCCCAAGCTATCAAACGAAACTCGATGATGGAACTGAACATTCCACCCTGATCAATGTAACCTGGAATCTCCTGGTCTCAATGGTTATGTCTAAATTCCCCAATGGTATCCCCACCTTATGAATTGATTGTCATTTTCTAAAATCTACAAAAAAATGAAAAAATTAAGGGTTCACTAACCTTTTTATAGACTCATGGTCCTCTCATGACACATCCTCACCCATGTGCCTCATTCATGCTCCTATATTGTTTCTGACATCCAAATTTATCCTTCACAGCAACAGTGTCCACCTTCATGAGGTCCTGCACCCAATGGATGCTCTATATAAAACCTGATTTTATGCATCTCAAGTTACTCACATCCTTGATTACCTGATTCCCAAGGCATCTCAAGTTACATGCTTCATTGATGCCCCGATTCTCACGGCCCCTCAAGTAACTAGTATACTCTATGCACCTTATTCCCGACATCCCATATATATTTATAAATATATATCACACACCTGATATGGCTCCAAACCCACTAACCAGCATCTAGTCAGTGCAGATGAATCATGTGCAGCTCGTGCACTAAAAACATACATGCCTCAACTGGTCATTCCATATGAAAACAATAAATTCACAGCCACACTCATGGTGTACCTATAACCGTCTTCATCTCACAAGCCTTATCATCCCCTAGAAGCTCCACGACATGCACCTATCCTGATGCATGGATACCAGATGCCTAACCTCCTTACGGTGCAGCTCTAGTCACCAGCCATGGTCCGCCCATCTGGGTCCCACTGTCTCTATCATGTACTCCTTTTGCAGTTGAAACTTGGATACCCCTTCCTAGTACCAAACCTCAACCAACATCATATGCCACACACTATCCTGGTCCTTGACTTCCAGTTGTCTATGTAGGCTGCCTATCGATCCTCTCCCGATGCTTGACCAATCCACATGTCTGACACTCCTTTGGAGGCCTATTAAACTATGTATGAACATTTCCAAGATGTCCACAATGAAATAAATCCACTGTAGAACTGCTACATGGTGGTCTAGCTGAATCTTTTATCTGACTTCTCTGCTAGAAATCATCACATCCTCGCTTCCTGCAATATGAACCATCACCTGAAGGTGTCGTCTGGGCAACCTGGGCCATATCCCTATGGTTTCCCACCTCGTTGAGCACATGATATACAACCTATATGAAGGAACCTCACCAAAAGATATTTACCTATATTCTAATGGAATGTTTTTATCAATCCTCAATGCACCTCACCCTTGTTGACACATCATTTACTATACCATGTGTAATGAGTGACAACTTCGTGAAAGTAATTGCATTGTCCATGATAGACATGTCTCCCTACTGATGGCTCAAGGACTCATGAGCTCTCTCGACTATCAGTATCACTAGTTAAAAGTGATCGAAGAACCTGTCCTCCAAGTCTTTCTATGCTTGTCCCTCGTGATTGCGAGCCTAAACTTGCACATCCCAACTGCACTTCTCCGGCTCTCATAGCATGTTTGTTGCCAGATTGACCCTCCTCCCTACATTTGTCTCGAGTTTCTCAATGATCTTCTGCATGATCTCAATCCAGTTATCAGTAGCCTGTGGACAACCCTCACCCTAAAAAACGATTGGTGCTATGACTGGAACTCCTACATCAGATATTCCATAGATGGAACTGTACCCTACATGCCTCTGTTGATCCCCTACAAGGCATGTACCAGACTAGACCGGAGATGCTCGTCGATCCACAGTTTGAACGCAGCCAAACCCAGCTTTTGTCTTGCATGTTTTACATCCTGGACCTATTTATAGGCTCATGCTCTGCCTGTACCAGATCTAGAACCTGGTCCTACTCCTATGGTACTGTACCATCTCGTGCCTGACACTCCATCTATGATGACTAAAAGGCACATGTTGAATACCATAAATGGTCAAAAACCCATGTATACATATATATATATATAGTCAACACAGTAAAGGAACGGAGTAAAGGGGAATAAAAAACCACTACCCATACACTCCCCTCTCACAACCCATGCCCATGGAATCCTGACATCATGGCCTCTTTAACCGCCCTAAATAGAGCCATAAATCAAAAGTACCTCGGGCCATGCCCGTATTGACAAACAACATTTCCTCAAACCAACGACAGCGTCTCCCTTCCCTAGTGATCAAAATCACCTCAACCATACTACCTTCCTTCTCATATAATATCCATAACCAAATACCCTTCAACATGCAATCCAACAAATATATAAAGAATGGAATAACACATTGCAGTCAACAATCAATTCTATTAGCAATTTCACCTATTAGTAGTTCAAAACATACAAATCATGGAAATTGATATTATTATCATGGAATTATAACTTCAAAAAGCATACGTGATGTTATGAAATTGAAATACACTCAAAATGTGCCTATCAAGAGCCAAACAAACTAACTTTCTATACTGGGAAAAGGTCAAATTCTCCCTTACATCATAGGTTCAAGGGTCACATATCACAGTCAAATACATCACACACCTAGTGAACCAATGAGGTGGAAATCATATAAATTGTAATCTGAGAAAATCCTAATAGCAATTCCCACCAATGAAAACATGGTCCATCCCTCGTACATGGGGCTGCAGGCACCCAAGAACATTCTAGAAACCTAGTTCTAGTAATAAAATATCTCCAGTCCACTATATGATAATTAGAAAAACAAACATATTTAATAATAAAATCCACATTCTCATTAGTAGCCACCAAAAAAATGCTACTAAATCCCTGTCATGAATTACTCTAATTTCACTTTGTAAAGACCCGAACACGAAAAAAACCAGAACAATGATAAATGGGTTTGGTGTAAATACCTTAGGTGAAATCCCCAAATGACAAAGGAAAACGACTAGAATAAGGGGTCTTTTAGTTATAGTGGGGAGGATATAATATCTTAGAGGATGATAATGGTACTATTCTGAGTATAAAAATGAAGATGCAGCAGAATAAATGACTATGCTGACTTGAACCTAACCCATTGAGCGGAAGCACATTCAATATTGATAAATAATGGATGCAAAAAATATAAACAAGAACAATAGAAAGTAAACACAATAGCATGTTGATCACTTGAATCTACTAATGATAAACAAACATACATCCAATGTTAGGCATACATGTCCATATGTAATGGTGGTAATTGAAAACCAACTGTAGCTACAAATCACGAAATCATGCTAATGTAGGAAAGAAAGAAAAACAAATTAATATTCAGCCTGGAAAAACCACACAGTCTATTACATCTCCATGAAATAGCTACTGTAGTCCAGCTCCAGAATTTTCCCACTTTCCTGCACATAAATCCATTAAGTCTACACCTGTCCTGAAGGGCCCATGCAGGCTGTGACAAAAATGTCAGTAGGATACCACCCAATGGTTCGGACCTAATATAAGTGTTTAAGAAGGAATGCATTAATAAGGAAAAGACTAAAAATACAATGAACACAAACAATCACAATCTTTATTGGTGCTTAGAAACCACCATTGAGTGCCACAAGCTCTGGCCAATGCCGGAATCAATATCATTTAACCCGACATCATCTCTCCCATGACACTGTGTGTCTCAAGTACCGACGTCCCGAAGAAAAGACCATGAAATAGTAACTTGGAGGAACATTGATGCATGTTCTCAAAAAAATAACGAGAGGGACAAGGATGTCTACCCTCAAATAATATAACCGAAGGGATAACAATATCCTCCATCAAATAAAGAAATTAGAGGAACAAAGATGTCTTCCCTCAAATAATAGTGAGCCTCTGCCTCTAACCCGTTAGCCTCAACGCTATCCCTTGGAGGCACCTCACCTTCTACGTGGATTCCTACGGTAATCACCCCTAAACCAAAAGTACAAATACTGTAACTAATGGAGGACTCTACCCACACGAGTTGTAAAAACAACCTCATCACAGAGTCTCTCTATGTGCACACGACTCAATGTTCATGGTGATAACTAATCAATAAAATAGTACCAAAGCCATAACAAATCTTACACCTTGTGTCCCTACGACCATGCCACTCATGTACAACAGCCTCGCCATCCAAGTAACATGAGCCAGACCAAACATGACAATCACTCTACCTCAGGATAACATCCATGATAACCAATTTTGTGTTCAGAACCACCCAATGTAACCTAGGCCAAGCCCAAACTATGATCTTCATCACTCATGAATATTCCGGTCATGACAAACATAGCCAAAAGGGTTCCAACATATGAAATTCAGAAATTAAATATAATTATCATGTTAATCACTTTTAAACATGCAAAAAAAACTAAACTGTTGAAATACACTGACCATGTGATGTCCCATAGTAGAACAGAGGACATTTATGATACTAAATATTCATATCAAGGTTCAATAAACTAAACTCAACTGTTTAAAATAATGAAATTCAATTATAACCATTTTGGAATTCCCCGGAAAAAATTCCCTATTGAGAAATGACCACTTGCACAGCCCCATTCAATAAAAAAACGTAACAGGGCATACCCAAAGGCATCCCATTTGTCAGATAACAATTAAACATGAAATAATAGGTAAAATGAGGTCTTCCTCAAAATACCAAAAAATGTTCCAAAGGTTACGCCATCCAAAAGTCAATGAAAACATAAAAAGAGCTATTCACCACCTACCTAAGATTTGTACTATGATACTCATCCGATAACAACCTCTAATTTGGTCAAGAAAGAGGTAGATCCACAAATGAATCAAAACCCCTCAAACCCCTATTACTAGTCATAGAATATAAATCAAGAATAACCACTTCAAAGGAATCAAGGCCATATCTAGGGGGTTCTAACGAACCTGACGGTGATCAAAATAGAGTTCGGACAGACCATCGGGACAAAAAATAGGCTTCACCCACCTCTCCCCATTCAAACCTATTGAGGGCTTGAGTTTCTACCTCAAAATGAGGATACTATCATGTTTAGTGAAAAAAAGAAAATACATGATATGTACATATGACTACACCCCTTGTATCATTTTACTAGTCATGTAATGAATGATATTTTGCTGAGGACTATCCGACTGACTACACGGCATTTACTGCTCTACCCGACCGACATTACCAACACACCATGTATATCCCCCTTCACGGCCCCTCTACATGGTGTGTACAATTTGTACATGGAGTGTACATGCTAAAAAAATTCTACCTATCCAACAGGACTGTAGCCCATGTATGGGTTCCACAAGGTCAAGGGTACATGGGGTTTCAAGAAACATTACACGTTGTGTAGTAGGATATTCCTACACTGTCATTAGACAACATGTTCTCAGCGAACAAACTAGTGGTATGCACCTAAAACATACATGACATGTAAATTATTGTACATGGCGTGTGGATTGGAAATTTCCAGAACATCCCTGATTTTTCCATTTTTATCTGTAATAAGAAAAAATTCAAACATTGTTAGGATTTTGACCCGTTCTAAAAATCTGGGTTCTTATATTCCCCCCTTATAAAATTTCTACCTCAAAATTTAATCATACATTCAATGTTGAAAACAAATGAGGGTACATTTCCATGACCAGTTTCTCTGGTTACCATGATACATCTTTGTACTTATGGATCTTCTTTATTACATTGTCTATGTGAGTGGAATTTTTACCTCGAAAATTATCCCTAAAATCCAAGAACTTCTCTTGATGGTCTTTATAAGTGAGATCAATCAACAATTGTACACCCTATAAATTGAGTACATGAGAGGTATCTGGTATATAATTCCTCAAGAGGGATATTTTAAGATATGTATAGGAATAGAATATCTCCAACCATGAACTCCGAGTCCCATTGATGATAATTTGAGTATCTAGTTTGTTGATTTCAGAATATCACGATGTGCCGATGAATGGTATTAAAATTCTACTCCATTTATTCGACCACTTCAAGTAATAGTAGCATACATTCACCTAATTCATCCTTGAACACCTTTGATCTACATATTTTCCAATATACGGATTTATATGGATCCATATGGATGATGGAGTAGAAACTATTATTTTAGGAGTATTCAACATGTGATAGATTTTGTTCCCTTCATCCATTGATGTTAATAGAATGTGCTCTGAGTATGTCTTCTAGTTTCTTAATAGTCCTCTTTGATTGGAAATCAATTTGGTGGTCATAGGATGTACTAATGATCATCTTCGTACATATGGATTGTAAGTGAATTTTCCAAGGCATGGAGGTGAATCTCAGAACATGATCAAATACAATCGATAATATTTATTCATTCATACTTACCAATAGATTGATATATATTTATATATGCAAGTTCATCTAGTGATAGGTCATCTATAATTATGATAGTGTGAGGTGTCTTTGTAAGAAAATCCTTATTAATAGATATAGAATTGTTTCCATTGTATTAATTCATAAGGCCGTTTACAAATTCCATGGTGTTTTTCCCATTTACATATTGGTATGAGTAGTTGTTTCACCATACATTTAGTATTTTTCATTTCATCATTCACTTCATGACAGACCAAGAACATTGATGTGTATTAAAAATCAACTTTTTTATATTTTCCCACCAAAGGTTCTCCAAGAGATCTTGAAACAACAATGTGATCCCAGGGTGATTAGATATGGTTGATATTTCGGTGTCATTCAGAATCTATTTCATTATCTATATATTGGATGGTGCACATATTCGTGACCCATATTTTGGGACTCACACCTCACCGATCTTGAACTCGGAGGGTTTCCAACTCTTGATAGCATCCACCTGTTTCTGAATTTTTACATCACTTCATGGAGAATCATGTATTGTATTCATATGGGATGGTTGAGAAATATTTTTAGAATGGACTGATGATGTTCCCACCATAAATATGCTAATTTAAATATTTTTTTGTGTAATGATAGTGGCTCCTTCTCAATTTACATCATGATAATGATGTAAGATCATTTCAAATTAAATCACATGCCCCCCAATTTTCTTTATATGGATGGTTTTTGATTGACCAGTATTTATACTTATTGAGGTATATCCATTTTAAATGTCACATATTCAGATCATTACATGTGAATATATATTTGTAACTCTTGTGATCAATATATATCTCACACTTATCCCCATTGAGATAATGCTACTATAATTTCAACGAAAAATATCACATCTTCCATCTCTATATCTTGCATGGGATAGTTTCTATAATAGATTTTCACCTACCTTGAGGTGTAGGATATCACATTATCATTTTTCATTAGTACATATCCCAATCCTATTTTTTAAGCATTGTTGTACCTGAAAATGAGTTCTCTACTTGTTGGGAGTGTGAGTGTGGGCGTAGTCATAATGCTATTTTAACCTCCTAAACGATTTACTTATAGTATTGTATCAATAAAAACTTCTCACAATTCCATTTAAGAAAGGATATAGGGTTTGAAATTTTTTTGAAGTTAATCACAACTCAAAAATAAGACATCAATAGACCAATAAAGCTATAGATCTTTGTTACATACGTTATCCTAGGACACTCTTGGATTTCATTTCTCTTGGAAGGGTACATAGATAATTCTTTTCTGGTGATAACATTCCCCAAGAATGATACATCCCACTTAAAGAACACAAATTTATTATACCTTTCATATATTTTCAACAATTAAAATTTCTTAGCATAATATTCAAATGCTCTTAATTATCCTTCTTGCTCTTGGAGCATATTAGAATATCATCAATAAAAACGTCCAAAAATTTGTCGAGGATGTCTTTAAATAGACTTATTTTTTTGTCCATAAATATTTTTCAGGAATTAGTTAGTCAAAAAATTATCATGATTAACTCATAGATTCCATACCTTTTCAGAAATGCAGTCTTTAGATTATCTTCCTTCCTTACCTTTAATTGGTTATAACCCGACATAGGGTCCACCTTAGAGAAATAATTGTCCCCATGTAGCTTCTCAAATATTTTATCTATCCCTTGGAAGATAAAATATTTCATTATAATGAAATTTTTTGGCATATGACAATCAATGTAGATAGACATATGTCCATATCGATTCATGAAAAAGTGGACGACATCACCCCACACTGACGCACTCAGGATTATAAAACCCATGTCTAGATTTTCATGTAACTGCTTCATTAAATCATCCAGTTGCAAGGTGTCCATTCTATAAGTTATCATTGATATTTGTTGGGATCATTGATTAACGTCAATTTAGAACTCAACCAAATGATTAGATGGAAGAATAAAAAATTCTTTGGGGGAATAAATAATGTGGTCCCTCACAATGTGAATATCATCGAGCATGATTCTACCATTTATCTTAGTCATTTGAGTGAGATATAGTTTATAATAAGTATTTAATATCTAAACATGAGGCGATGATTCTTAATGATATTCATCTTCCTCCTTGCACATGTAATGTGCTAGAAGATTCATTGGGATGAGAAGTGTGATTTTATATTCCTGATAGTTGATGATGGATTTGTAAAAAGATATCGAATATATTCCCAATATATCAACAATATAATACAATGGGAGTATGAAAAGGATTTATGATAGGCTCAATACCCAAGCATTAGTTGGGGTGGAGTTATGTACTTTAGATGTAATAATTTCCCCATTAAATATTCTCATAGATTAATTTGCATCCAAATTTTGAGGGGATGTTTGTATAGTCTTACTAAACATGAAAGATAATTAAGAATGTGTAAAACTAGAATCAAATAATAATTTTTGTATTCATGAATGAATTAAAAGAATACCACTAAACAAATTATTGTCTAGATCAACCTAAAAATAAGTGATTAAATATGTGTCATGACCCACTCTATCCATAGACTCCCTTCCAGAGCTTATAATGGAGAAATATAGATAATGAACCTCGAGTCCTGCCTCCAGTCGGTCCTATAGTAGAGACAAACACCGAGGTTATAGAAATATCATAAAATGGGAGACATTACCCTTTTATAGTTATTAATATTGGGATATAAGATGTATCACCCACAAAGAAAACCCCAAGAAATATATAAAATAAATCCAATATATATTCATAATGCATGTATTAAAAATATGTGTTCCATAAAACAAGAGCCTCCAAGGTAAAAAAAAGTGAAAGGCTATGTAACCAATGAATAACAGTCCCCACGTCTGAGCTAGTAATGCCTAGTATGGTCCCCTTAGTCCTCATTGTAATCTGAAAAAAATTTATAATATAGTGCGAGCATACAAGTATACTCCCTAGGAAAACCAAAGTCTCTCTTTCACAATTGCAAAAGCATACTAATACCCCCATGACAAACAGTAGAAACCAAAACCACCTAACACGGTCTACTAGCCACCCAACCTCACCAAAGGCATGATTAAAAAATAACACGAGTCATGTAATGTAATATAATAATCACATCGATGATAGGGTACCAAGAACAAAATTTTCATTGATTACATGGTCTTAGCCCCTAAAGATAAATTTCATGGCAGTCCCACCTATTCCTAAAGAACCACATCCCTATCAAAAATTACACACTTGGGCCAGATACTAAATCCCATTCTTCCCACATACTCTTGGGTCAAAAAACACACCACATCATGTAGACACCTGGGAACCACATCACATCACATCTGAAAGACATTTGGGAATAACAACCCATATCATCAATAAGACAACTAGGATGCACAACTCCCCCTCAAACACTTAGTCCTCACAAACCACAACCTAGGGGATGTTTTTTTGGATATCTCCACCAGAGATAGGGATCACAGAAGCACAGTTGTCCAGCCATCCATCCTCCCACCAGGTTGTTTGGGAAAAAAACCTTCCCCTGTGACAATGGGTGTATTCAGAACGTAGATCTCAAATATGGTGGGATGTATATAGAGTAAATGTAAAGTACAAGTATGTATATATAGTTACAAAACACTCATCCCATTTTATTGGTTTTAAAGAAAAAAACAACCCCATAACACTACAAACATTGTGAATTACATGAAATTAACATATTAGAAGGAATGATAGTCTCTTCCAATGTTGATAAAATAATGCTTATTGTTATATAATCATTTTTATGTTATTAAGAATATTAATGTTATTCCATACCTACCTGGGAATATAACAAACACAACACAGTACCAGCCTCCCAACCAATCTAAACAGAGGAAGAAAACTATAATAAAGCAACCACTTTACAATTCTTAACCAGTTATAACCCAAGCCAACCACTATAATTATTATTATTTATTGTAAGGCCTCCCAACCTGGGGAAAAACCCCCAACTCACAAAAAACCCTCCAAAATATCACTTTATAGAAATACATTGTAGCCCCACTGTATTACAACACAACACCCTGCAACAAAAAATCAAACCCCGGTTGTAATCCCACTACACAACACCGCTCACCCAGTATAATAAACATAACATAATCTGAACCTTGAGCCCTGCTTCTCAACCACTACACATCCATTCAATAATCAATCAATATATCTACCTGATATTATATTAAAACCTCAATCCATTCACACACACTGATGTTCTCTCAACAACAATAGCACAACACCTACAATGAAAAATAAATAAAATATCCACATGCAGCTAATTTCTATACAAAGTATGGGAATGTGAATTCAAATTTAACACATGTGTTCATTAATTTAACTTTGATTAATCATGAGTTATCATAGAGCATGTTTGATCCTAGGGAATTAATTTATTTAACCAGGTATATGTGGTAAATCAATTTAGAAATTACATCAGTTCAACAGGTGATCCATAACAATTGTAAGGCATCACCCATGAAGAAGAAAATACCACCGATGATAATGACATTTAGAAAGAAAACAATTGAAAAAACGGATCAATGATAAAAGATAAAACAAATGATCTTCAACATCAGATTCACAAACCATCATTAATTACAAATGTAACCAAATCCATTATTCTAAAAGGTATAATTATCATTATATCATATTATATTGTCTTTATGACAACCATAATTAAAAGTTATGATTCAACCATATTCACAACGAGATATTTTCTTACCCAGACCACATGATACACAATTAAATAATGAAAAAAGGGTTCCCTACATCGAAGAACATATGATTAATAACTCCTCCGTAGAGAAAAATAGGGGGTCACACAAGAATCCTAATACTCCAATGCAAAAAATGAACTAACTTCTATAGCATTGATGTGACTCTAAGGGGATGAACGGTTTTTGGAGAACCATGAGAAAATTTAAAGGTTCAAGGAATAGAGGATCTCATATTCAGAAAAGGCTAGATCCTCAATCAATATAAAGGAGATGATTTCAATGTACTTATTATTCAGTTCATTGTCAAGAACACATGGCTTTGACAATTTTGTTGTCTCTAAGGAATTAATGTATTAATGATATAATTAATATCCTACGAAACTATGTCATAAAAATTTAAAATGGATTTGAACTTGATATATGTCAAATAAAATGTATGAGGGGTGAAACTGGGAGATCTAGGAAAAGACGGAAATGACTCACCATTGAGTGAGTGACCAATGTGAGTCACTAATGGCTGAGTCACCATCGGGTGACTCTCCATTGAACAAATCACTGACACAACCCACTATCACGACCCATATATGAAACCTACCTATTCTACTCACTAATTCCACTCACTGACGTCGGTAAATATCATGACCTACCGACACCACTCATTGATGCCACCCACCAACACCACCCACTAACACCACTGACTGACGCCACTCACCAGTGGAACTTAGGTACACACCTCATTGACACTTGACCCACCAATTCCCTATCTACCATTGCCCGAACTACTGATGTCTGACCTATCGATGCCCTACCTACCTTGGCCAGACCTACCGAGGCCTGATATACTGTTGGAAAACTGATTTTTTTTGAAAAATCATGAAATAAGTCCTTGTGAATATACAAAAAACCCCAAAAAATGAATTTTGAAAAAGTAATGGATCGATGGGGCCCAATCCATTACATCAGCTACTTCTCAAATGATTCTCTCCCTTGATAATTCAAAACCAAAACCAAATAAAATGTGTGTTCTGAACAACCATCTTTTGAGATACCTATTAATGATCTTTTTTGCACTTGAATAACTATTACTATCACCAAATTCTACGATAAACCACCCTATGGTGTTAGAAAGCTATAGTAAAATCTCAACATCCACGAACACCAACTTTGTCATCTACTACCCACAACCAACATGAAGAAACACTACATGATAAAAACCCACATTTTGAAGACACATGAATCAAATAATTCCATCCTCTATGTCTAGAATCTATCCAGTCTAGGTGGCACTAACTCGCCCAAACATGATTAATCAAATCTCAATTAGTGCATCTTGATTATGAATCATGTCCTCCCTTTTCCAGATGTTCATGCATCATTACACATTATGAAACATGGAAGCAACACATATTATAGAAAACAAGGTTGAACTATTAAATCACAAATCAGAACTCTATATAACTCTGGGTACTGGGAAATAATCTGTGCTTATTGATCCCAAGTAATCTCTTATAAGATTCCATGACTCCACAACACACGAAGAAAGGAATGGTCTATCTACGCATCACATTCTCCTAATGATCTTAGATCTCCAACGGTCGATCCAAAAAATTTGAGTCAACCTTGATATCCAACACTCCCTAGTAAATGACATGGAAGTCATCATGAAGACAACAAAAAATCTTAGAGACACAAAATACATCATATATCCTCTCTAACAATAGTGGAAAAAATAATTGGTATGCCACCACACCAACTCACCCCATCACCTAAAAGGGTCCAATGAACCTCATTGAAGGATTGTTCCCTATACAAAATCACCACTACCCACATCATGGGGAAACCATTAAGAAAAAATGGCCTCCATCATCTAACACTATGGGCCACCATCTACGATCATCATACAAATTTTTCTGTTCAAGGGCTGCCTCCACCCTCTGATAGATAAGATAATCCTACTCATTTTTACTCAGCACCACGTCCAATCCTAGAATAGTTTCTTCCCCCAATTCTGTCTAGAAAAATCATGAACCACATGTTCACCCATTTATGGATTCAAAAAAATCCATACAAATTTTAGAGTGATATCTATTATTGTAATAAAACTATACTATAGGATATTATTGTACCCAATATCTACCAAAAGACCATGAGTGATTCCCTCAAATGTTCCTCTAATGTCTGGATAGTATGATATATCTTAAAATGTATCTAAGGGTGAAAGTTAGTGCATAGTTTCAATTGAGTTCCAAAAGAATGTTATAATAACCAACAGATTTTCCTGATAAAACATAGATCCCTATATGAGAAGAGGGATCTTGAAACCCTATGTCACTGCACCACCTCATCTATATACATCTTGGACAAGTTATCCACAACGCCCTACCCCTTAATCACTAATAAGCAAGCAGATTTTGTCTTTCGATCAACCACAAACCAAATTTGATCATAGCCTCCTTGAGCCGTAGGTAATACTGTGATGTAATCCATTAAGATGTCATTCCACTTTCACTTGTTAGAATATAAGGGATAGAATAACCCATCAGGAACATGGTTCTCATCCTTCACCTGTTGGAACACTATTAATCTATCCAGAACCCCTCAGCACTAATTTCGTCATTTTGGGCCACCAGAACTGCATTTTAAATCTATGATACATCATAGAAACTCTTGGGTGTAGCACTAGGGGTGATCTATGAAACTCACTAAGAACTCCCTCACACATCACAACTGGAAAAAATTTCTTCCCCCAAAACTACATTTGATTTTTTTATCCTCTAAAAATCCCATTGGATCCACACCCTGGTCAATGTGATCACACATCATCTCTCCCTCCATGTCTACCCATTGAGAATCTTACACCTGATACCTCCAAGATCAAAACACAATCAAATTAATCATACAATCTCTTCCTCCATCCATTCCTATATCTATGTGCATGGAGACCTACTCCTCCATCGGCTTCCAATTTTTTCCGGATTCCAAAACAACATCCTTCACCGACATTGGTCTCAATGAATCAACATCAACGTTCCCCTTCGTTGAGGTGTAAGAGATCCTGAAATCATAATCCTGATTAAAATCCATCCACCTTCGTTGTCCCATGTTTGGATATCACTGGGAAAATATATAACTCATGATCATGTGACCAGTGAAGACCATAAAGCACCCCCTAATGAGGTAATACAGCCATAACATTAGAAAAAACATGACTGATGCTAGTCCATTTCATGGATAGAATAGTTATGTTCATGGGAAAAAATGACCAAGACCCATATTAAATCACTCCACATTGAAGCATCAACACACTCTCCCATCCTAAATGATAAGAAACACAAAACACCTTGAACAACACCTATTCCATTGGTAACTGATGCACTAGAGAGCTGACAAATTTCCCCTTCATATAGTTGAACACTACCTTTCACTACACACTCGACACAAATGCCTTGTCCATTCTAGTCAAGGGTGTCAATAGAGTTTCTAATGTGAATAAATTGGGTAAAAATATTGGGTAATAGCGTATCAGATCGAGAAAACTACAATCCTCTACTACATTTTTGGGTATTATATATGAAACAACTACATCGACCTTCGATTGGTCCACTGCTACACCATGTTGTTACACCACATGTCCTAAGAGATGCACATATCCCCTTCAGAATATACACTTGGATAGATTTCTGTAGAGCTAGTGGCCTCGAAGGAAATCTAGGATAGTCATGAGTTACAAGTTATTTTGATCGTATGAAATCGAGTAGATCAAGATATCATCAATGAATACGATGATGAATAGTTTTAGAAAATCACGAAAGATTGTGTTCACTGTCCCCATGAACAATAGGTTTTGTTCGTAACACTTATCGACATAAACACAAACTAAAAGTGATCATATCTACACCTGAAATATGTCTTCAGGATGTCACCCCTACACCCTAAAATGGTGATACCTAGACCACTTATTGATCTTATGAAAAACATTTTACCCTCAGCTGGTCGAAAAGATCTTCTATCCTTGGGCGATGGTAAAATTTCATGACCATCACCTGATTCAACCATTGTTACTATATGCATAGCCTCAGACCATCAGCTTCCTTCATTATGAACAAGACTAGAGGACCAGAAGGAAACACACTATGCTTGATATAGGAATTGTGCATCTTGTTGTCAATCTAAATCTGTAGCTCCCATAACTCGGATGGCTCCATTAAATAAGGATCCATCAACAATGCAGATGCACTGAGCTGTAAGTCTATATAGAACTCAACATCACATTGACTCGGTAGAGTCACAACCTCCTCAGGGGGGGGGGTCCAATAATTCTCCAACAACAAAACTATCATCCTTCATCTCATCATCTTCTGATTCCACTGAAATATCGGACAATAAGGAATAAAGGGCCTCTATAGATCAGAAGTCTATATGATGAATTTTCATACTAATGAAAGCCACATGATGTCCAACCATGTATATAAACATGACCTTCTAAAGAAGCAGCCAATGAATACATGCAATAAAAACGACCAATTGGTGGCATGAATAACATTATATGGACACATCTATTGATGAAATAGGTCTCCACTATTATAATTTTTCCCCTACATTAGTCCACACCCCCATAAAACATCAAAAATGTTCATCTGAACTCTAACTGGTGTAATCAACACTAGGTGAACATGAAGGCTATCTATGTATAGTCCAATTCCAAGGGATAGTGTGGATGATAAAAGTATTGTGAATATCATGAATAAAACAATGTCCAATAGATAGTACTGAATAGACATATTGTACCTCAAACAATCTATGGCCCTACTAGAACTACTGCCTGTGTGGTTTGAAACTAACCACACCCAAATCATGTACGACTATTTTGACAACTTCCTACTTGACCACGCCAGATATGAGGTCATCGAGGAACAACATGAATTATAACTCGACCTACTTCAACTCCCCTCAATGGACCAGGTGCATATTGTCCCTACTGACGAAATAGCCTAGATGGAAACATCTCGTTAGGCGGGTGCTGAACCAACTCAACTCCATCATAGTTATATTAAACTAGGAACTGAATATGAAGGTTCTCATGACACCCCCAATATATTGATCATAGTTCAAATCATGTGGTTAAATCATGAGGGCCATAATTTTGAAACTGAAAATGTAGACATTGACTCCTCGATGGTCAAAACCTCAATGGCCCAGGTACCTAATACCAACGTCTTGTAAAAATGAACTTTTAATATCCCCTTTGGATCCCATCTCATTATATAACTCCTCACGAGTTCATTCCTTCAAATACCCACACCTTCTTATATACCTCTATGTATTTCGGCAAGGTGAAATGAGTATCTGCATACTGGATAGAAGGACGAAGTTCCTCCTATAAGAATTTATCCTCATACTCCACATCCTAAAGAGATATTACGTGATGTGAAATAAAATATTGATCCTAATCCCCTACTCCAAAACTGATATTCTCCCATACTATAGGGTGTGTAGATCCTATCACTTCTCATCCTTCATGGATGAAGAATGGAATTTGGCCTGAAACTCCTTCTCAAAATTTTCCCATGATACATTAGCCTCATTTCACTCCCACCGGTATAATGTCCACCACTGATGCATAGCTCCCCTCATCTGAATAACTACCAGGTGAACCTTGTACTCCAGTGGAGTCTAGATCAAGATGAAAGTGATCTAAAGTTCGTCGAGCTAGATCTATGTATCCATGTTAGAGAATCAACCATCTTAAATTCTAAAGTCCTATCACTGGAAACCACATAACATTCCCTTCCTCAGTTTCTACTACTCATCTAGATCAACCATCAACCTCACAACTAGATTGGCCCACTGAGCCTCAACTGCCTAAGCCACAAGTGGATGAAAAATGGGTTACATAACTGAAAATTAAAAAAATAAACTCATAATCTTGGGTATAATAGAATTTTTTTATATTCATTTTAACTCATTATTTCATTAAATTCCCTGAAACACCCAATTAAAACAAAAACAAAATTCATCATGATTCTTTTACATCTTCCATGGTCCCTACACTACAAACAGTGTTTCCTCACATGGTCATTTGGTATTCTCAAATTCCACTCATCA
Source organism: Viscum album (assembly GCA_963277665.1). Taxonomy (NCBI): domain Eukaryota; kingdom Viridiplantae; phylum Streptophyta; class Magnoliopsida; order Santalales; family Viscaceae; genus Viscum; species Viscum album. The sequence continues at coordinate 1,503,617,404 of OY728156.1, forward strand.
AATCACATGGGGCCCTAAAAGACGGCATACCAATTGTTCTTCTAAATACTATGTCTCAAACTAAGGTGACCTAGCATTATTTCCATAACATCACATGAAATCCTCACTATGTCTAACTCCAAATTCCATCCTCTCTATCAACCATCATCATTTATACCATTCTTTCATTACCCCCTCTATCCAGTGATTCCCCTCCTAAACTGGCAATGGATAAAGAATGAAAATGATCCCTGAGGACTGCCTCTAGTAGGCCCGAGGATTGAAACCAACACCAAGGGTATAAAAAATACCAGAATATGGGAGGAATTACCCTTTTTATATTAACTATGATTATGAGATAATATATATCAAACACAAATAAATCCAATAAATATTTAAAAGAAATACAATATCCATGTCACATCCCTATTTTAAAAATATATGTTAACAAACAATACTCTAATGTAATCACAAAAAAGGCTATGTAGTGACACATCAACTGTCCCCACATCCATGATCATAATTTCTAGTACATCCATGTAGTACTCATGGAATTCTTAATGTAGTTTTATAATGTATGGTAAGCATAAAAGTATCCTAAATAGGAAAAAAATATAGATCGTGCAGAGGTGGAGAAAATACTAAAGTCACCATGAGAAATTGAAGAAACCAAAATCCCTTAACAAGGTATACTAGACACCCAAACCTCAAAAAAATCATTCTTACCAAATAATTAATGTCATGTAAAGTTATATTGTAAACACATCAATGATAATGTACCCTCCACCAATTTCCGATTGATTATTCCCTCTCACTCCCTAACCGAAAATGTACTACAAATCCCACCTCATCTGAAACAACCATGTTACAACCCACCTGCACACACCTAGGACACGTTAAAAATATCACCCTTCCCTTACAAACTTGGGCCACAAAACACAATACATCCTGAAGACACCATTAATGAATGACACATATCTTCCTGAATAAAAATGGGAACCACAACACATTTCATCTAGAAGACACATGGGAATAAAAACACTCACAAATAAAACTATTCCTCACAAGCCATAACCTTCCTAAAAAAACATTGGCTATCACTACCTAGAAGAGGGGGAGGAAATCCATTGATCCACTGACTATGAGGTTTTGGAAAGACACCTTCACCCTTAATAATGTGGGTGTTTAGAATGTAATTCTCAAATAGTGTGGGGTGCATAGTGATTCACAAGAAAGTATATGTAGGTTTTTTTAAGCACCAAAACCTTATCCCAACATTGGAATTATCAAGAAAAAAACCACCCCATAACACTTCCACCTGTGCTGCTACCTCTAAATTTATGTATCATGACGAAGACAAATCACTTTGGAAATTGAAAAAAAAATCCGCATAACACCCACTAATATTTAAATTATTATGGATTTATCATTTCTTCCATACTTAACTTGGAAAATAATAACCACAAAACACAATCTTCCTTATAACCAAGCCAAAAAGTTGATTAAAAACATGATAAAGCACCCCACATCACACTTCCTCTACACTTAGCACAAAATCCATCAACTGACATTATCATTCATCAACGTAATACCAAACTACGTTAGCCAAAACCCCCAACTAACATCACCACAATACAGAATACCACATCACAACCACACTCGGTAGACCCACTACATAACAATACCACAACTATTAATAAACCAAACACAACCATGTTATAGTCTCAATGAACCACACCACTCACCCAGTAACATAAACATAACACAACACGATCCTGCAACCCTGATGCTCAACCACATCCCATCCATACCATAATAACCCATTATCTCATCTGGAGATTCTATTACTCACTTAAAGAATCTACACATACCATTTTTCTCCCGACAACAACACCACAAAAATCTTATAAGGAACAATATATAAATGATACACATAAATCACACTGCAACATGAAACAAGGAAATCAGTATTCAAATTTAACAAACTAATTCTTTAATTCAATATTGATAAATCAGGGGTTATCACAGAACATGGCTCATCCCAGGGCATCCATTTATTTTACTCGGTATGCGTGGTTAACCAATTTTATAATTCTATCTATTCAATAGGGGATCTGTTACAAATGTATATAATGTACCGTGCAGAAGCAAGGACCACCAACGACACTGATTTTATGAAATAATAAATTTCACAACATGGATCAAAGACATCGGATTACCCAGACATTCATCAACATCGTCTTCTTCAGCCCACATTTATTACTAATGTAACAAAAACCATTATTTTAACACGTCTAAGTATATTTATAACAAATTACATTATCTTTGTAAAAACATTTTTTAAAATTTGGGATTTGAAAATAATCATAATGAAACATTATCATACCCACTGTGCATGATAAATAATTTATGGAAGCCTATGTGATCCCAATATTGAAGAACTTATGATCAATAACTCCTCCTGACACCAAAATAGGGGGTCACACAATAAGTAGGATATACGTCAAGGGAATAATCGACTAATTTCTATAGAATAGATATGAAACCTCATGGAAGAAAGGATTTAGGAGTGTTATGACAAAAAAATGGTTAAATGAATAGAGGACGTCATCTTTTGAATAGTTTAGATCCTATATCAATGAAAGGGACACAAATTCAGATTACATAAAATTCAGATCATGGTCACCAACACAGGTCCTGGCCATTTAGAAGTCTCCTGGTCATTAGGATATTAAATATATAATTAATATCATTTGAAACTAATTTAGAAATGGTCAAAAAAGTTTGTAATATCTATTTATTTCAAATAAAGCACAAGTGGGGTGAAATTGAAAAAATTGGGATAATATGGAAATGACTCACCATTGGGTGAGTCAACGATGTGATTCACTTATGAATGAGTCATTGTAGGGTGAATCAGGGTTGAAAAAGTCACCAATGTGACCATCCAACATGACCTAATGAAGACACCTACCAATTCCACTCACCAATGCAGCCCACCATTGCAACTCCCTAATGCCACTCACTGATACCACCTACTGACGCCATTCAATGATGGCAGTCACCGACACCACTCACCAACACTACTAACCAATGCCACTCACTAATTCCACTCAATAACACTAGTCAATGATTCCACTGAAATATTCCTATACTACCTACACCCTACCTACCGAATCCCGAAGTACCAAGGTGCGACCCACCGACTCTTGACCTATCTACACCTGACCAACTGAAACCTAACCTACAGTTGGAAAAATTCATTTTTGTGAAACTCTTTAAATTAGTCACATTGACCCTCTAGAACACATATAACCGTTTATTTTGAAAAATAAATGTTATGGAGGTGTCCAGGTCATTATAGTGTGACATTCAATGATTCAAGAGAGCTTGTTGTTTATAGCCTTCGAAAACCTTAATTATAATCCTTGGTTTGAAAAACTCATATTTTCATTGTAGTTGAAACACTACACTACAAGTTGAGGGTGGATCTGATCCTTCCTTTATTCTTTATAATTAGTGGAATTATATATATCCATTCAGAATTTTTTTTCTAGATTCACCATTATTCTATTTTTGAATCATTTTATACTTCCCTTTAGATTGTTCCAATAATGCTTCTTCCCACATTTTTAACACATGGTATTTTTGAGCTTCATTCATTATTTTGATTTATTTGATGATCCACCCATATTTGACACTATTCTACACAATTTTAAATGATCCTACATAATCTCTAAGAGTCTATGTTTTCTATATTAACCATGGGGAACAATTTAAAATCTCCCCATAACGGTCAAAGTCTCTAATTTCCAACACAATTCATAGACTCATCATTTGTATGACAAAATATATGATCTTACATGACTTTTGTGATCTAGAAAAGCCTATGTTGTATCTAGATTACTTTCAATGTTTTATTCATACACACTGATAGATTCATCTTCCTTCTACTTTTGTATGAGGAATTGTCCTTCCATATGTTAATGGAGGGTTCAGGAAAAATATTTGTTGAAAAATATTTTAAGGAAATCGTCATCTTCCATAGAATAAATATCCTCTATGGAATTTCTATTTTTTTTATTAGTTTCCACAACTGATAGGAATCCTCTATCAAAATGATAGACCTCCAACTTAAATTTGTCTTCTTCTAAGCACTACAGGAAGAAAAATAACTTTTCAATAAAGTTAATCCATTGTTCTGAGAGGAGGGGATTAGAATATCCACTAAACAAGAGATTCCTTCCCACATGAAGGATTTATGACAACTTTCTATTTCTATGGAGAATGATGGTGTACCACACTATTATTATTATTATTCGTAACATGATCCGGATGGCAATGTATTGACCTAATGTTTTGTGAAATGCTTCACATCTTATTTGGAATATCATTAGATAAATAGTCACATTTCATCACATGGATTACTAAAATGTGTTCATTTATTTTTCACCACTAAATAATAAAAAGAATATGAAATTATTAGGTCTTGAATACATATCTAATAAGATTAAAAAGTTATATTTAAACACGAAAACATAAAAATTTAAAAGAAAAATCTATCCTAAATTGTGATTCTGAAGGTTTGAATCATGCTTATCCATTATCCTTTTACTAACATATACACTTATTCAATTTTTTATTCCATTAATAATAGCTCATAATTTGATATTTAATTTTCCAATGGATATCCCTCGGGAGTGCCAACTCTAATGTTGAGTAAGAGTCATTGTGGCGTAACATGTATCCTTGAGTCATGCTGAAAACACCACCTCAATGTTGTTACTTCAAGGAACATTTTTGAAAGAGCCAAGTCCACTTTTGTTATCATGTCATGGTTTTTGTTCTTGATAATAACGTTATTATTTATTTTCCAATATTTTGGGATGTTTTTTTGGATTAGTATTTTCTTTAAGGGTATTACTAATGTTCTATTTTTCTAATATTCATAAATAATAAAACATTCACCTCCAATACAAACAATTGTGATCCTATCATTTTTACATAATATTAAATGATTTTATAAAGAATTAGCTATCAAATAATATGAAAATGATCGTAATGTCTAGTGCCTTTGGAAGACTATGTACATAATTTTGATAACATACAAAAAAATAAAAAATTTCATTATTTATTGTCCATTACAATCACCAAAATTCTTTGGATCCCATAAATATTCAGAAGGTAACCTAGGGATAACATGAACAATAAGATTATCTAAAAATTCAAGGGAATAATTAAAAATAAGAAAAGAATATTGTACATGGGTTAAAAGAAATAAAAAAATGATGTAAAAGTCATGGATGATGATTAAACATATGTAATAAAAACATATAGAACACTGGTTGATATATACATGAAATCACTGTAATATGATATAAACCTAAAAAATTACTTTATCATGAGTCATGTTTCATTTCCCCTATTGGAGCACGAGTCAAGGATGACCCACAAGGCTGTTACATATGGAACATGGGTCAAGGATTTTTAACATGACTATTGCACATAACATCTCTTAAGAGTGAACATTACCCTATGAATTATATTTCTATATGGGTTCACCGACCATAAATGTTCATGAATATGTGTATTCCATGAAAAATCAAACGTAAATAATCAAACATAAAATAAGGGTTACTCATGGAAAGAAATGGGTATCAAAATCACATTATAAGGCATTACTAATGGTTTTATCATAATAGTGTCCAAAAAATAATTGATTTACAACATACATGGACATTCATAAAGAACAAAAGTCATAGAACATGATATTATCTTCCCATATACGTGGAAAAATATGAATTGAATATTTATGAAATATTATACATGAATCATTTTAGTGTGGTTTAAAGAAAATATTAAAGTGACGTCAATGATTAAAATGGAATAAAATTTTATATAAAGCCCTCATTGAAACCTAATAGATTCATAATAAATATATTTATTTTAGAAAAATATTTTTGGCTCAAAAAAAATAATTGGGTGCACGTGAAAATTTGTATGAATTCATGAAGTTACATTAAATTTGGCTTACTTGTCAAGAGGAATCATGTAGGGAACATTTTAAAACATGTGTATTCCTAAAAAAAGAATCAAAAGATATTGATAAATTATTTTGTAACATAAAAAAATTAAATTATAATATAGAAATAAAAATAAAAAGTAATTTAATTTGGGTAAAAAGGGAGAACAAATATCTCAAAGGAATAATAGAGGTCATGGTATAATCCATTATATTAAGTACAAAATGATTTTTCACTGGATCTTAATTTCCTGAATAATAAGGTTAAATTCATTAATTAATAAGACTAGATACATGTCAAAATTTAATTAATTTATTATAATTTTATTATGATTATTTATTACAGTTTTGATGAGTTATAGTAATCAATTTCATCGTTAGGGAGTGCTTTTTTCGTATTTTTTATTATAGGATTACTTATATATGTGTATAGTTAATCATGTAATATAATAATGGTTCTACATACTATATGTGATAATTTATTAATGAATATATATAATATTATAATATTGTATAATTCATTTTGTTATTTTTGATAAGGATGAATCATTAGGTAACTTGTTAACGATACTAATTTAGATAAATATTTTTGGTTTTTCGATCACTACAAAATGGTTTTTTATATTATTTAATATCATATAAATACAATGGTTACATATAATTATATAAGTTATAACACATATGTTGCGATTTTTTGAACCATATAAATGGTTTCATGGCATCCCTTGGTGATGGTAATAGAAATTGAAAAAAAAAATTGTCCATGAATGTGATAAATTAAAACATCAGTATTGATGTTTTAATTTTTAATATAATATTAGGGGGAAATAGTGAGGGTGATGAATTTTAAATTAGAATAATAAAGATAAAGTATATTTATGTTATAATAGTTTTCATAACATTTTTATAAGGAGAGTTTAATAGATAAAAATAAAATAAATGAACTTGAAAGAAATTAAAAGATAAGGAAGCACATTTTTTCACATAATTCATTCTTCCTAGGAACCTCCATATAAGATTTGTTTTGGTATTTTTATTAGAAGTTAATATCCCTTAATAGTTTGAGGAACATGGAAAGATATTTAATAATGATTTTGACATGGCTCAAGGCTAGAGTGGTTTGAGGAGAAGAGACAGAGAGGGGTGGTTTTCAATATTTATTCATTACTGTCACGACCCCCTCCCACCAAAGATGCCCCTCCTGAGTTGGCAATGGTGAAAGGGAGATAATGACCCCCGAGTCCCACCTCCATTAAGCCCCGGGGTGGTGAATAGCACAAAGGTTATGAGTTTTTACAAATATGGGAGGCATTACCGTTTTTATTATTTGAGATCGAGAAATAGGATGAGTCAAACTCCAAATGAAAAAAAAGAACAAGTAAAAAAAAATGAACCCAAACCAATCTCAGATGCATGTTTAAACAATTCTAAACCAAACTACAAGTACAAGAATGCTCAAAATTATAATATCAAAAGAAACAAGAGTACATAAACTGAAAAAACTCCTCCTGTCTCGACTAGTAGGGTCCCGCACGGCCCTGGTAGTCCTCCTGGAAAAATGAAAGTAAACGTAGGGTGAGCATACAAGTATACTCGGTAGGGAAACCTAAAGCTCTAGTGCACAAGTGGGGAGACATCCTAATGTCCTGTGATAACAACAGAAGAATCCAAAACCTTTCAAGGAATTATATCCACCAAACCTCACTAGCCACACTCACCAAAAACAAAAAACAACATGTAGTAGTGTTATATAAGAACAAGAGTATTGGGTACCCCACACCATTTTCCACTAGTCAGCTGCTCTTCCTAACGGCGAACATCCTGACGCTACAACACTCTTCCCGCCCGTACACACCTGGGCCTCATAACCACATATCCTGCCCACATACACTTGGGCCTCACAACCGCATATCCCGCTCGCACACACCTGGGCCTCACAACCGCATATCCCTCTCGCACACACCTGGGCCTCACAATCTCATATCCCACCTCCACACACCTCAGCCTCATCCAAAAGATTCTAGGGGAAAAGTAAACCTGCCCGAAGAGTCTTGGGCTAAAACCACCCCAAACTAAACCTACCCGAGAGTCTTGGGTGTAAGGTCACCTCAAGACATCACAACCAACGGAAGAAGGAGAAGTAAGAAGCTAGTATCTAAGGGGAAAACACCCTCTCCCTTTAAATGGGAGTGTTAGGAACTATGTACTCAACATGGGTGGGGTGCAAAAAATCACAACGACATATATATATATATATATATATATGTATGTATACAAAACACACATCCCATCCTATGGCTTCTAAACAGAGAAACTGAGAACGTGCCTCGACACTGTTACTACGAAGCATGCATACAACAAACAAACCCAACCCCATTTAGGTTTTCATGTTTCAACAGAATAAGTTTATTAGTTCCTTAAATACTGGGAAATTATCCACAACCAACCACATCGATCGTTCGTAAAACATATCCCTGCAATCCACAAATCAAGATAGGAAAACAAAAGCAACACAAACAAGTCCCTTCTTATTAAAAAACCAACCCCATTGATTATTATACATGTTCTATTAACATGCCCCTCCATTCATTAACTCTTCCAATTTTATTTATTATTCACAACCCATAGTTCGTTAACATTAAAAACCATCCCTGCAGCCCCGCTTCCAACCACCATAACCACAAACACACTGAAACTCGAACATCATCATCCCTTGATACCATTTATCGCAACCCCACTGCCCATCACCAACATAGCATTCACACCAAACCACATCCAAGACAACCACAACCCCACTTCTCACCCAATCCACAACAACCCACAAAACACCCCCTTCACATAAAAAACCCTAATCAGCACCCAGATGTTTATTATTTCGGTTTTTTTTAATCTGGGTGATCACACAAGGGTTCCGGATTTTCATTTAATCATCCAACATTATGTGATTAACCAATTTCCACATTCCACAATGTTTCCATCCATAAACGGTCTAGAAAGTTAGGGATGAATTTAATTACGCAATAAAAGTCCCCCAACGACCATGATTTTCAGTAGGCATAAGCCTATTCAATTCACAACATAATATCATAGAATATAAATAATTTAATTACATTCACAAACATCCCATACCTGTTATATAAGACAGTTATTATATTTATTAAACTGGTACAAATGTGTTTCACGTAAACAAGAGGACACCCTCCCCGCATGATGCACAATTTATAGAGACGAAGTTATGATCCCTACCTCAATAGGTTTTTATCACAACGCTCCCCCAGATCAACTTTAGAAGATGTCTGTAGGCATTCCTCGCTTCTGAAAAAACCCGTCAAAACCTCCTTGGGTGGAGGCTGGGAATGAAGGGACGAGGAGAAGCAACCATTCCATGCTCATAAGTTCTTCCTCATTGTTACGATCTCAAGGCCACTGATGGATTGTAAATCAGAGATCAGATGAAGATGTTATGGAAAAAAAGACCATCAGAGACTCTTGGGAGAGTTCTGATCGAAGGAGACATGAGAATTGGGATGCTTTGAAAAGGAGGAGAGGCCCCCTCCTTTTATAGGCAAGACAAACTAAAGTACATGGCATGTACTTTATTGTACACGACGTGTACTCGACCATTTCACACAGTCGCCACACGAATTCCAACATGGCCTTCAACACAGCACACGACCGTTGACAGGTCAACACGGGGTTTGAAGGTAACATGTATGCGGGGAGACACTACATGGCGTGTAGTTAAAAAATTCTGAAAAGTGTGGGAAAAGTCAATTCTACCCTCCATAACACTTCATGACCTTCTTTTCGACAAAGGAAATGGACGGAGAGGTCCATGCCCTTACATCAGATACCTCTTAAAGCATTATTGTCCCTGAGAATTCAAGAGCCAACCCGGAGGAACCCAACAAGATACCTCTTAGGGATCTCGTTATAATAGGAACCCAACCTACAACCTTAATCACATGTGTTAGGAATTCCTTCTCTTATGTCGAGATATTATCTGCTTTAGGTGGCACTGACTCGCCTGCACGGGTGTAATCGCATCCGCATTAATGCGTCTCGATTATCGATTGGGTCTTCCCACTTCCACATATTAGGATTTTCCAACGTACACTGCCCTCAACACCGTACAACAAACACACTTCCCAAACACATGGCTCGGGGAATTACTTCTCCGTTGTCGAGATATTATCCGCTTTAGGCGGCACTGACTTGCCTGCACAGTTTCAATCACATCCGCATTAATGCTTCTCGATTAAGGATCAGGTTTTTCCCTTACACCACACACCCGAATATGTTACACACTTCTAGAGAACAAGGAAACAAAAGTCTCACAACCAACAAGCCAAGAATTCCGTATACCAAAGCTACAGAGTATAACATCAAAAAAATCCCAGAAGAACAAGTCAAAACACAAGTCAAAACAACTCCGGGTAGTGAGCGTGCATCCGGGACACCCGCTCCCAATTTCTCTCCTCAAGGTCGTCATGCCTCCAAAACACACGAATCAAGGAGATGGTTCATCCACGGAGCACCATCTCTTTACAATCCTTGATTCCGACTGGTCATTCCTCGAAGGTCGCATCGTCTCCCATATCTAACTCTCCCTAATCGATAACGTGAGAGTTATCATGTGAGTACCGACGAAGCTGGGAGATGTGGAAGACGTCATGATCCTTCTCCAACTAAGCTGGAAGGGCCAGTTGATATTACACCTCGCCGACTCGCCTCAGCACCTCGAAAGGTCAGATGAACTTTGGGGAGAGCTTAATCCCCTTCCCAATCCTCCTCTTCCCCTATCGAGGGGAAACCTTCAAGAACACATGATCTCTCACCTAGAACTCCAAGGGCATCCTTGGACGATCATCATAACACTTCTGTCAGTCCTGAGCCGCTTTCATCCTCTCACACACTAGATGGACTTTCTCTGTGAGGCTCTGTTCTACCTCTGGTCCATGAGCACCTGTCTCACCAACCTCTGCACAACAAATGGGTGAATGACATGGTCTTCCATAAAAATCCTCAAACAGTTTCTTGCCAATAGTAGAGTGGAATCTTGTGTTGTAGGAAAAATCTACTGAAGGAAAGTGTCACACCCATGATCCTCTGAAATCCAGAACGCATGCTCGTAGAATGTCCTCCAACATCTGGATAGTCCGCTCTGTCTGCCCATCATTCTGGGGGTGGAAAGCAGTGCTAAGGTGTAGCTGGGTGCCAAAAGCATGTTTTAACCCCCTCTAGACTTGTGAGGTAAACTGAGTATCCCAATAGGAGATGATAGTCTTTGAAACTCCATGAAAATTCACCACCTTGTCTACATACCTTTGTGCTAAGGTACTCACCAGTCCCGACTCCTTAACTGCTAAGAAATGAGCTGATTTAATCAGTCGATCCACCACTACCCAGATAGCATCATAACCACCCTGAGCTCAAGGTAGACTTGTGATGAAGTCCATTGAGATTTCATCCCACTTCCACTCGAGGACATCTAAAGAATGCAATAAATCATTGGAAACATGGTGTTCAGAATTTACTTGCTGTCACACTAGGCACTTAGACACAAACTCCACCATTTCCCATTTCACCCCGGGCCACCAAAACTGTTCCCTTAGGCCTTGGTACATTTTTGAAACTTTAAGATATATCGCCAAGGCTGAGCTATGGAAGTCAAGGAAAACTCCCTCACACATCACATCCGGAACAAACTAACATCCATGAAAAAGCATCTGATGTCAACTGTCCTCTGACCATACTTCTGGAGAGTTTCCCTGATCGATACAATCCAGTATTACTTCCGCCTTGGAGTCCCCCCACAGAGACTCTTCCACCTACTGCAACAAGGAGGACTGCACCCTCATCTGAAACAAACAGCCTCTAACACCCTCTACCCTTACATCCAAGTGCAAGGCAGCCAACTCTACCATCACTTTCAAGCTTCAGCAGACTACTGAACAACTTCCTTATGCGACATACTACTTAGGGAATCCACCACAACGTTTCCCTTACCTTCAGTGTAAGAGATCTCGAAATCATAGTCTTGTAGAAACTCGACCCATCTCCACTGTCGCATGTTCAGGTCACACTGGGAGAAGATATAACGTAAGCTCTTGTGATCATAGAAGACCACAAATTACTCCCCGAAGAGGTAATGTTGGTGCAATTTCAGTGCGAACACTACTACTGCAAGCTCTAGGTCATGGGTGGAATAGTTATGCTCGTGAGGGTGCAACTACCTAGACCCATAACCGATCACACCCTTCTTCTGCATCAGTACACACCCCATCATAATGCCAGACGAATCACAAAAAACCTCATACAACAACCCTTCCTCTGGAAACATGAGTACTGGAGCACTGACCAAATATTCCTTCAGGTAGTCAAAATATTTATAGCACTGATCGCTCCATAGGAAGACTCGGTTCATCATATTCAATGCTGTCAATGGAGCAACAACTCGAGAGAAGGCCAAAACAAACCTCTGATAATAACCTGCAAACCCTAGGAAATGATGAACATCAGCCATGCTCTTGGGTGCCACCCAAGAAACAACTACCTCCACCTTTGACGGGTCCACTGACACTCCATGCTGAGACCCTATGTGCCCAAGTAAGTGTACTTCTTGTGTCAATAACTTACACTTCGACAATTTCCCGTAAAGCTGGTGGTGTCGAAGCACTTCCAAGACTGCCCTGAGATTCTCAATGTGCCCATCCTATGATCCTGAGTAGATCAGGATGTCATCGATAAAAACAACGACAAACCGGTCCAGAAACTATCCAAAGTCAAAGTTCATAAGTCCCATGAACATAGCTGGTGCATTTGTAACTCCAAAACACATCACTAAAAACTCGAAGTGACCATACCTGCACCAGAAAGCCGTCTTCGAGATGTCACTGTCCTTTACCCTCAGCTGATGATATCCAGATCATAGATCAATCATAGAAAACCAACCTTCTCCCCTCACTTGGTTGAAGAGATCATCTATCCTTGGAAGGGGGTGATGGTTCTTGACCGTTACCTGATTCAACCTATAGTAGTCTATGCATAACCTGAGACCACCATCTGCCTTATTCACGAACAAAACTAGAGCACCCCATGGGGACATGCTAGGTCAATCAAAACCCTTATCCATCAGATTTTCAATCTGAATTGGAAACTCCCGCAACTCCGAATGTGCCATCCGATAAGGGGTCATCGAAATCGGTCGGGCACCTGGCTGTAAGTCTATCCCAAACTCAACGTCATGTCAGGGGGGTTGAGTAACAACCTCCTCAAGAAAAAACATCGAGGAACTCCCCAACAACCTCCGGGACATCCATAATCTCTGTATCAGCTGAAACCACTGATAACCCTCCTAACAAGGAATGTAGAGGCATCACATGCCGGCTTCTTACCTGATAGATCCTCTCGCAAAAAAAAGATACACGCTGCCCATCCACGTCGAAGAAGAAGACTCTTCTTCGGAAGCATTCATTAACGACACTAACAGAAAACAACCAGTTGATGCATAGGATGAAATCATATAGCTGCATCTATAGCAAAAGAAGGACCCTAGTAGATCGATGCGGTCCAAACATCAGCCCACATCCCCGGCAAACACATGATACGCTGGTCTGGCCTCCAACAGGTGTACTCAGCACCAGGGGTACGAAAAGTCTCTCTAGGTCTAGTCCCAATGAATTTCTAGACCTGGTGCAACAATGGAGTGCGAAACTCCCAAATCGAACAAGGCAGAAACAAGAGTTCTGAACAAACAAATCATACCTCGCACCACCTCCAGTCCTTCTGGAGTTGTCAATTCTGCTGTGTGACACTATCCATACCCAACTCCTTTGCCTCTCTGATGTCGACCACCTCCCCGACCATGCCCTGGTAGAGGTCCTTGAGGAGCACCCTGATCCTGGCCTCCTCCTGCAAAGTCTGCCCTCGGAGGAGCAGGGTCATACTGCTGCTGGAAGGGCCACGCTGGCAATTGGTGTTGCTGAGGCAGGTGCTGAACCTGCCCACCTTCCCCGTACTGAGCTCGGGTCGGGCACCAACTCTGAATGTGCCCGAAACCTCAACATGAGAAAAACTTCGGTCCTAGGCTCGTGACAAAGGGATGATGACGTGAAGATCTAAACTGGAACTGATGGGGCCTGCTCCCTACTGGCCTGAATTTAGAAGGTCCCGTCGCAGGATACCTACTGTTGACTGCCTTCCCCTACAGAGAACCCTGCTGGATCCCCTCACGTGGTGCACCTCCCTGCGAGTGAATCCTCTCTACAACCTTTACATTCATCTGTACTGCCAAGTACGTCGAAAGGGTGAAGGGGGTGAAAACATACTAGAGCGAAGGATGAAGCGCCTCCTCCAAACTTCTCGCCCATGACTCCTCATATGGAAAGAGATCCAGAGAATAGGGTAGGTGATCCTTAAAGATGATCCCCAACTATTATACTGATACACTCCCCTACTATAGGGATAGTAACTCCTACCGCTTCTCCACCTTGAACATGGAAGAAAAGAAATTCCTATCGGAACTCCTTCTCAATGTCAGCCCACAGAACCTCTTCCTCTGACCTCTCCCCGAGGTAGGGCATCCACCACTATCACGCCACACATCTCAGTTGACTAACTGCTAGGGGAACCCATTACTCCCTCAGAGCACTAATCAAAGTAAAAGAAATCCCTATCTCCCCAAGACACCCATCTGTCTCCATATCCGAAGTACTACCGTCGTAGTTCTTGAGGGTTTGACGCTTGAAAGAATGGAGAGTCTTCTGCCACTAGCCATATTCCTCCTCTCGGTCAATCCTCAACTAATCAACCGCCTGAAGCTACTGGGCCTCGGCCATCTGAGTCACCAGGGGACGACATCCATGTGCCATAACTATATGGTAAACAATGATTGCCTAAGCCCAAGTAGTAAGGAAATTTCTTACGGTTTTATTTTATCACATTATTTAAATTTATTTCCCAGAACACCCAAATCGAGTAAACACACAATCATGATGATGCATGTAAATTCCCTAGGGTCTATACCCTGCAATCAATGTAGTCTCACTTTGTCATTCGATAGGCACAGAGTCCTTACATCAGATCACGGGGGGCCCTAAAATCTCGTGTCTTAGTCGGTCTTCTATGGCCTATGTCACGAACCAAGATCAGCCAACACAGTTTCCCTATCATCCCATGCAATCCTCACTATGCCTAACTCCAGACTCAATCCTATATCTCAACCATCACCTTTGATACCATTCTTTCACGACCCCCTCCCACCAAAGATGCCCCTCATAAGATGGCATTGGTCAAAGGGAGATAATGACCCCCGAGTACCGCCTCCAGTAGGCCCCGGGGTGGCGACTAGCACCAAGGGTAAGAGTTTTTGCAAAATCAGAGGCATTACACTTTTTATTATTTGAGATAAGGAAATATGATGAGTTAAACACCAAAATAAAAAAAGAACAAGTAAAAGGAAATGAACCCATATCAATCCCACGTGCGTGTTTAAACAATTATTATCCAAAGTACAAGTACAAGAAAGATCAAAAGTACAATATCAATAGAAACAAGAGTACAACAACTACAACAACTCCATCTGTCTCGACGAGTAGAGTCCCGCACGGCCCTAGTGGTCCTCCTGGAAACCTGAAAGTAAACATAGGGTGAGCATACAAGTATACTCAGTAGCGAAACCTAAAGCTCGTGTGCGCAAGTGGGACACATCCTAATGTCCCATGATAATAAAAGAAGAAACCAAAACCTAGAAAGGAATTCTATCTACCCAATCTCACCTGTTACGCTCACCAAAAACACAAAACAACAGGTAGTAGTAGTATTTAAGAACAATAGTATTGGGTACCCCACAACATTTCCCACAAGTTAGCTTCTCTTCCAAACGGTGAACGTCCTGATACTACCACACTTTTCCCGCACGTACACTCCTAGGCCTCACAACCACATATCCCGCCCGCACACACATGGGCCTCAGAACCGCATATCCCGCCTGCACACACCTGGGCCTTACAACCACATATCCAGCCCGCACACACCTAGGACTCTTCCTGAGGATTCACGAGAAAAGGTAAACCTTCCCGAAGAGTCTTTGGATAAAACCACCCAAAACAAAACCTACTAGAGAGTCTTGGGTGTAAGGTCGCCTCAATCCATCACAGACCATGGAAGAAAGAGCAAAAAGGAGCTAGTAACTATGGGGAAAACAACATATCCCTTGAAATGGGAGAGTTCGGCACTATGTTCTCAACATGGGTGGGGTGAGACAAAACACAAAGATACAGATATACATATGTATACCAAACACACAGCCCATCCTATGGATTCTAAACAGAGAAACACAGGACGTGCCTCTGCACAATTACTACGAAGCATGCATTCAACAAACAACCCCAACCCCATTTACGTTTTCATGTTTCAACAGAATTATTTTATTAGAGCCTTAACTACTGGGTAATTATCCACAACCAACCACATCGATCGTTCATAAAACATATACCTGCCATCCACAAATCATGTTAGGAAAACACAACCCACACAAAAAAGTCCCTTCTTATTAACCATCCAACCCCATTGATTATTATTCCCTTTCCATTACCATTCCCCACCTTTCATTAACTCTTCCACTTTTATTTTTTATTCACAACACATCCCCGCAGCCCTTCTACAAACCACCATACCCAAAAACACACCGAAACACATATATCATCATCCCTTGATACTATTTATCATAGCCCCACTGCCCATCACAAACATAGAATTCACTCCAACCCACAACCAATCCAACCATAGCCCCACTGCTCAACTAATCCACAAAAACTCACAAAACACCCCCTCCACATAAAAAACCCTAATCGGCTCCCACATGTTTATTATTTCAGTTTTGTTCAATCAGGGTGATCACACAAGGGTTCCAGATCTACATTTAATCTGCCCAAATTACGCGATTAACCAATTTCAACATTCCTCAATGTTTCCATCCATAAACGGTTTAGAAAGATAGGACAACATTTAATTGCGCATGCAAAGGCCCCCAACGACCGTGATTTTTAGTAGGCATAAGTCTATTCAATTTACAACATGATATCCCAGGATTTTAATAATGTAACTGCTTTCACAAACTTCTCATCCCCATTATATAAGCCAGTTATTATCTTTATTAAACTGGTTCAAATGTGTTTCACATAAATAACAGGGCACCCACCCCACATGATGTACAATTTATAGAGACGAAGGTAAGATCCCTACCTCAACAGGTTCTATTCACAATGCTCCCCCGAATCAACATTAGAAGGCATCCGTCGACATTCGTCACTTCTGGAAAAACCTGACAAAACCTACTCTGGTGGATGTTGGGAACGAAAGGCCGAGGAGAAGCAATAGTTCCAAGCTCATAAGTTCCGACTCGTCGTTATGATCTCGTGGCCACTAACTGATCGTAAATCGGTGCTCGGACGAAAATGTTATGGAAGAAAAGAGCTTCAGAGTCTCCTGGGAGAGCTCTGTTTAAAGGAGAGGGGAGGTGAGGGATGCTTTGAAAAGGAGGAGAGTCTGCATCATTTTATAGGCAAGAAAAACTAAATTACACAACGTGTACTTTATAGTACACAGCGTGTACTCGGCCATTTCACACGGTCGCCATAAGGATTCCAACATGGCCATCAACGCGGCACACGACCGTTGACTGGTCAACACACGTTTTGAAGGTAACATGTATGTAGAAAGACAATACACGATGTCTAGTATGGGCTACATGGCGTGTACTCACACTATATGGAGTGTAGTTATAAAATTATGAAAAGTGTGGGAAAAGTCCATTCTACCCTCCAGAACACTTCATGACAATATTTTCGACAAAGGAAAGGGCCGGAGAGGTCCGGGCCATTACAATTAGACTATTATTTTTATATACACATGAAATAGTGTTTATCATTGAAAATAAATATTGTAATAAGATCATGAGAGATTGAACCAATGTTGCTTACATCATACATGACTCCCTGAATAGTTTATTTTAATTATAATTTATAAATTCTGTAAATTAAAGTATTTTATTATTTACTCAAAATTTACATATTTTATAACAATATCAGAAATTCACACTATAAATTCTTTGATGTGTAGAATTAAAAAATGAAATATATTTTACGAATACAATTTCCTTTATATCATTAATTTATTTTTTATTTAATATCATCACTTACTCAAAAAAATATTTTTTATACATTATAACTGAATTTATAACACATTGAAAAAATAACCAAGTTCGCATAAAAATATGTTCAATCCATAGGAAAACCATATATTAATTAATGAATACAATTTATGAAAATAAATTATTTCAATAATAAAATCAATCATAACATTTTAATTAAAAATTTTAATAAAACAAATAATAAATAATTTTTAATATATTTGTAAACTTATAAAATGATATAATTATATAATATTTTCAATTATAAGATTTAAAATTTTATTTATACATTAATTTATGAGCATACTATTCCATTGTAAATTATAGTATTCACTTGTGTCATGTTACTATTCCAAAGGACGAGTCACTATTCATTTGGTATATGTGGCATAAATTATAGAAATAAAATTTATTTCATTCATTAATCATTATAATTTCTATATTGAGTTAAAAAATATATTTTATTTGGTTTATACTATATTAAAATATTATAATAAATGAATTTTTATTGAATGAATTCATGGTTCTTACTTTCTTCCAACCTTATTACATTTCTCCTTCAAAATTTATTTTTACATTCTATGTTGAAAATGTTATGGGTAATTTTCTGTCATCACTTAATCTGGTTCCCGTGTTACCTTTTTGAATTATGGTTCCACCATAGTATTTTGACCAGGTCCATTTTCTGGTTTCATAGAACATCAACTATGCAATCCAATACCTTCACATGATTCTCCTCTTATGATATATCATTCTAAAACTGTACAATATATTAATTCAATAAATGTGAGGGACATGGAATGTACTACCTCGTGAGGGATAAGTAGAATACATCGTGTACATGATAAATGGTTTGTGGATGTTATAATCGATATGCCATAGCTTCAATATGATCAAGGATCTCGAATGGGCCAATGTATCTTGTATATAATATCCCATACATCCAAAATATCAGGATTCTCATCCATGATGATTTGAAATGGAATACCATATGTCCCACTATACACTCCTTGTATCATTTATGATTATTGACATAGCTCTTCTTTAAATTTTGGGATGCCATGATGTTATCCTAAATGATTTTCACCTTGTCCAATATTTTGTCCACTATTTAAGACCCTAGTAGTTTACATTCACTGACTCCATCTATGTATGAATGTGTTTTTCACCTTTTTATATATAGTAATTATATATATTCATTTGGATGTTGGATTTGAATCTACTATTATAGGAGAAATCAAAATCATGTTGTTATTAGTCATATACTCTTTGATGTTTTTAAAACACTTTCACAACATGTCTTCTAGTTTCTATATAGTACTCTCTTATTGGACATTATTTTGAAGATTATAGGACATACTATTGTTCAACTCTATACTTAATGTATGTTATAGAGTCTTCCAAAACATGGATGTGAATCTTGGATCTCGATAAGATAAAATCAATAGTTGTACTCCTTGAATTCTTACCAATACATTGATATATATCCATGTAAATTGATTCTAATGATATGTCCTCTAGAATTGTGATATAGTGAGGTGTCTTTGTTTGATGATCCAAAATAAACCACATTACATTGTTTCCTTTGGATTATTAGGTCGTCTACAAGAAAAGTCCATGGTTATTTTTTCGAATTTTGTTGTTAATCTGTGAAATAATTGTATCAAACCTATTGAATTTTCTATTATTCGATCACCTATTATCATATTAGGAAAATTGATTTGTGTTCAGTGATCTCTTGTTTATATTGTCCCAGGAAATGTTCTCCCAGAGGTCTCAATACATATTTGTCATCCCTAGATGAATAGTTATTGTTGAGATATGTGCGTTCATCAGAATATCTTTCTTTATCTGAAGATTGGATTGTACACACAGTGGTGACCCAAATATTATGAATACATACTCACTGATGTTTAATTTGTAACACCCGAAACTTCTACGGTACGCTTCTCTTTGAATAATGTGATAGCGTGTGTTGTACGCAACACCGAGTTCTAACACACCATAACTAATCAAACTAGCCGTTATGAATAGTAACACCTACTTTTTGAAATTATATATATTTTATATTTGAAAATGGACTTCATTTTTGGATTCGGAATATCTAATTTAGCCTAAGGTGAAATTTTGGTACATTTCGGATAACTTTCATATTTTGATGAATAGTGAAAATTACTAAAATTTTAATTAAAAACAACTTTTTTAATCAAAATAATTAATAGTGATAAATTGTGAAATTGAGTGGTTTTAAAGTATATTTAGAATATATTTTTACCATTTAATATAATGTTGGTCATTGGACATAATTTTACAATTAAACCGAACATAAACAAGTGTCAATCTTTTGATAGTTATTACCTCTTAAAAACACGCTTTTTGTTTTGACAGTGGGAATTAATTTTAAATTAATTTCTGCCACTTCTGTGTTTTTAATTTAGAAAAATGGATTCCATATTTGGAATCAGGATGTCCAAATTATGTAAATAGGTAACTTTTATTTTTACACATTTTGAATAATTACTGCGGTAAATATTTTATTTACCATGGTTAAAGGGTAAATCCGGTAAATAAGGGTTAAAAAATAATATTATAATAATACAAAATTACCCTAAAACGTGTCCTAACCTTATTGGTGGACACATACCCGACCATTAGAATCCTTGGGTCAATTTGGGGACCCCTTGGAGCCACTTGTATGTGGTAGGGACACTTTATATTAATAAAGTTAAAATAAAAATAAAAATGGCATAAGCTTACATCTTTTAGAAGAACAATTTTTACATAGGGTTATACATGTTGGATTTTCGATTATAAATATTCATTAGAAAGATAAAAAGATTTCCTACATAATGATATTTTATTTATAATTTTTAGACATCAAATAATTTAAATTATTAATGACACAATAATGATACAATGTTTACCTCATTAATAAATCATTTAAATAAATAAGATAATAATGATTAAAATATTATATAAAACCTGTCCAATTCTTATTGGTTGATGTTATTTAGAATATGAGTCATCTTATCTTCGACCTCAATGATATTTGGACCATTATAAACCGAATATAATTATATTATAAAGTAATACTTTCACTCTTTCCTAAAGAGCCCCTCTTCTCCCTTATAAAAGGAGACCACTGTTGTACCTCTCGAACCCCTCGTGGTTTTATTTTCATGATCACAATCACCCTCTTGTTTATCTAATCCTCTTTCAAGTGTTTTTGGATGATAGGAATCTTTTCAGGGTACCAAGGAATTGGGCCAAGGAGTTCGGCCAAGAAAGCAAGGAAGCAAAAATGGACTCTCAGAGTCCACCGGCCAACCGGTGGCTTCACCACCGGCCAGCCGCTGGAACCCAGACCGAAGGCTGAGCCACTGCCTCATCACCGGCCAACCGGTGGCCTCACCACCGGCCAGCCGGTGGAGTCTGGACAGGAGCATCCACCCATCTCCAAGGCACCGGCCAACCGGTGGCCCTGTACCGGTCAGCCGGTGGAGGCAGTCAAACTAGCCGTTGGGCCTTTGACCAGCCTGTCCACTTGGCCTCCCAACGGCTCCGAAGCCTTTTCCAACGGCTCTGAAGACCTCCAACGGCCATATGAGGGTTCCCCCTCTATAAATAAAGGACTAGGAAGCCAAGGATCAATACCGGAACCATAACCAAGCCAACGGACACATTTCTCATCATTTGGCGAACCTCCGGCGGACTTCCTCCAAGGAACCTCAACTGCTCCAATCCACTTCCACATCCAAGGAGCATCACCAAAGAAGCTTGGGAGTGCACGTCTTCAACTCCAATCAATCATTGGCGCCCAAGGATTCTCTCCAATTACGGTTTTTCTTGTTTATCATTTTTGAGCATCAAATTGGGTTTGTACCTACAAACCCCATCCCTTTCTCATCTCCCTTTCATTTGGGTTTTCACACCACCTTTAAGGTGTGAAGAGGTTAGTCAAGCCTTTCCTTTTAAAAGGCTTGAGTCATCGGTGAGCTAGCCTTCACCCGTTAAAAAGGCTAGTGGGTTCTTGCTTAACCAATAAAAGCAAGCTGTAATAGGTCCTAGTGCTACCTCAAAGCCTAGTGGGTTTCTTGCTAAAACCATTAAAAAGCAAGCGGTAGAATCTCTCAACGGTTGAGTTGGGAGCGGAGACGTAGGCCGGGTTTTGGCCGAACTCCGTTAACAATTTCTTGTGTCTTGCCTCTTTACTTTCCGCTGCACTTTCAACTTTGATTTTAATTTGTTAATCATTTTTTTAAAAGGCAATTCACACCCCCTCTTGCCATCCTTCCCGTTTTTCTCCGCCCAACAATTGGTATCAAAGGAAAAATTTGAGTAATACCTTAAACAGTTTCAAATTCAAAGATCCATTGTGATGGCATCCACTTCTTTCGCCCCCGAAGGCTTTTCTTTGGGTCGGGCTCCATTTTTTGATGGGTCCGACTATAATTATTGGAAAACCCGCATGACCAATTTTTTAAGAAGCATAGGATATCCTATTTACAAAATTGTCATGCAAGGTTATACTTTGTCTACCCCCGACGAATCCAAATGGACCCAAGCCGATATTAGAAATTTCGAGCTTGATGGCAAAGCCATGAACGCTCTTCATTGCGGCCTTGACCGAAATGAGTTCAATCGAGTTTCCACATTCACCTCCTCACACGAAATCTGGAAACTTTTGGAGGTTACCCATGAGGGGACCAACAAAGTCAAGGATACTCGATTGGACATGTATCGTCAAGAATTCGAGTCTTTTACCATGCATCCATCTGAAAATATTACTGAAATGTTTACGCGTTTTACTGATGTTTGCAATGGGATAAAGTCCCTTGGTGATGATGTTTCTGCAGAAACGATGGTCAAGAAGATCCAATGGATCCTTCCAAGCACATGGGCTCCAAAAGTCACGGCTATTCAAGAAGCCAAAGACATCAAGAACATGCCGGTAGAAGAGCTCATCGGATCCCTCATGACTTATGAGATCACCATGAGGAGGCAAGCTCAAAAGTAGGGCACACCAATCAAGACACCAAAGAACATCGCCCTCAAGGTACAAAAAGAAGTAAGCTTCTCCTCATCATCATCATCTTCTTCCTCAAGCGGCAATTCCGAAATGGAGAATCTAGCCCGCCAAATGCAAAAATTCATGAAGAAGCACAAGAAGAAGAAGAAATCTCACAAGGCGCGAAAGCAAGAATCCACCGCAAAAGTCGAGCCCAAGGTAAAATGCTACGGGTGCGGCGAAAAGGGCCATTACAAGCCCGATTTCCCACTCAACAAGAAAAAGGCCAAGAAAAAGGAGAAGAAGAAGGCTTTCAAGGCCACTTGGAGTGATAGCTCCTCATCATCCTCCTCCTCCTCTTCCTCGAGCGACAAAGGTAACAAATGCCTAATGGCATTTCACGAGGTAACATCTTCCGACTCCTCCTCCTATTGTTCTTCAAACTCAAATTCTTTCAATCATATGTCTTATGAGGATCTCCAACATGCGCGAGATCAATTGGAGGAAGGTTTTCACGAACTTTCTTCCAAATTTGTTTCTTTAAAAAAGAATTTCAAAAAACTCTCTTCCGAAAAAGAACAACTTCTCAAAGAGAAGGAAGAGATGTCCCTCAAAATCCAAAATCTTCCCGATATTGATTCCATGGAATCAACTATCAAAGATCTAAGGGAGACTCTAGCCAAGTTCACCCAAGGTGAACAAAATTTGAACAATTTGCTTGGCTCCCAACGCGTATCCCGGACCACCCAAGGGCTTGGCTATTCCAAGCAAGCTTCCTCTTCCCATGCTCCTACTATTTTCGTAAGGGGGAGCTTTCAAAACAAATTTTGCAATTATTGTAAAAAACCCGGGCACTTAATTTATGAGTGCAATTGCAAAAATGCCCGGTATGGTAGGCCCAAGTCTATTTTCTTAAATGATGAGTTTTATAGGAGAAGACCCGCCATGAAACAAGTATGGATTGAAAAATCCCTCTTAGCGAGTCTCACCGGACCGAAATTTGTCTCGGTTTCAAACACCTCTCCCCGGTGATTTGTTGTTTTATTTAGGGGGAGTTAGGTTTGTTTAAGCATTTTTGTTTTATTCAAAATTTTCATTTCAAACTTTCAATTTCAACACTTGGTTTCAAATTTTTTAATTTCAAATCTTTTAAATTGCTATTCAATTTCTTCATTTAAAACTTTCAATTCAAATTTCGAAAATTTCAATTGGTTTAAAATCTCTTTCTTGTTTTTCAAACTTCTCCCTCAATCAAGTTTTATGCCCCATTCTATTTTGATAATCACAAAGGGGGAGAAATTTATTGATTGATTGGGGGAGAAACCTTTTGATCATCCTTTGCTTTACATTTCATTTTATTCATTAAAGCATGCCTTTAATTCATGTTTTTACATTTCTTGTTTTGGTGATTGTGATCATCAAAATAGGGGAGATTGTTGTACATCTCGAACCCCTCATGGTTTTATTTTCATGATCACAATCACCCTCTTGTTTATCTAATCCTCCTTCAAGTGTTTTTGGATGATAGGAATCTTTTCAGGGTACCAAGGAATTGGGCCAAGGAGTTCGGCCAAGAAAGCAAGGAAGCAAAAATGGACTCTCAGAGTCCACCGGCCAACCGGTGGCTTCACCACCGGCCAGCCGCTGGAACCCAGACCGAAGGCTGAGCCACTGCCTCAGCACCGGCCAACCGGTGGCCTCAGCACCGGCCAGCCGGTGGCACCCAGCAGAACAGTGTTTGCTACTGTCTTGCCACCGGCCAACCGGTGGCCTCACCACCGGCCAGCCGGTGGAGTCTGGACAGGAGCATCCACCCATCTCCAAGGCACCGGCCAACCGGTGGCCCTGTACCGGTCAGCCGGTGGAGGCAGTCAAACTAGCCGTTGGGCCTTTGACCAGCCTGTCCACTTGGCCTCCCAACGGCTCCGAAGCCTTTTCCAACGGCTCTGAAGACCTCCAACGGCCATATGAGGGTTCCCCCTCTATAAGTAAAGGACTAGGAAGCCAAGGATCAATACCGGAACCATAACCAAGCCAACGGACACATTTCTCATCATTTGGCGAACCTCCGGCGGACTTCCTCCAAGGAACCTCAACTGCTCCAATCCACTTCCACATCCAAGGAGCATCACCAAAGAAGCTTGGGAGTGCACGTATTCAACTCCAATCAATCATTGGCGCCCAAGGATTCTCTCCAATTACGGTTTTTCTTGTTTATCATTTTTGAGCATCAAATTGGGTTTGTACCTACAAACCCCATCCCTTTCTCATCTCCCTTTCATTTGGGTTTTCACACCACCTTTAAGGTGTGAAGAGGTTAGTCAAGCCTTTCCTTTTAAAAGGCTTGAGTCATCGGTGAGCTATCCTTCACCCGTTAAAAAGGCTAGTGGGTTCTTGCTTAACCAATAAAAGCAAGCTGTAATAGGTCCTAGTGCTACCTCAAAGCCTAGTGGGTTTCTTGCTAAAACCATTAAAAAGCAAGCGGTAGAATCTCTCAACGGTTGAGTTGGGAGCGGAGACGTAGGCCGGGTTTTGGCCGAACTCCGTTAAAAATTTCTTGTGTCTTGCCTCTTTACTTTCCGCTGCACTTTCAACTTTGATTTTAATTTGTTAATCATTTTTTTTAAAAGGCAATTCACCCCCCCTCTTGCCATCCTTCCCGTTTTTCTCCACCCAACAACCACTTCTACTCATTCCTCACACCTCTCAAGCCACTTGGCTCGTCCAAACTCTGCCCAACTAAGCTCCCCACATCCCTCTCCTCCTCCTTGAAGCTTCCCCTTAGGCAGAAATCATTTCAAGAAGTCCTTTGGTTCCAACCAAAGTGAGTTACCTAAATTAAAGGTAACGATTTCTCTTAAATTATTTTCCTTTATTTTGCTTCTCCAACCCCCAAACTCTTTTTATTTCCTTTATTTTGTAACAACACCAGTATCCTCAATATACTAGGATGTTGTTATAAGAAGGATTAAAACTACACATACACACAACTCCATCTAATGGATGATGAACATAATGTTTCTGTGGATGGAAAACTAACGCCTCACGAAATGATGATTGTTCAAATACATCTTACCGCCTCTCATGGTGGCCATTAGGATGGAACTGTAATTAAATATGATATTAATGATATATATTTTATATATAAGCTTCTGTAATTCCATTTTATTTCATACAATTATTCGTTTCATGTTGTATATACATACGATAATTTCATTTGAGGAAGTGCGGACTACCGCCCCCTTAAAATGATATGTCTCGTTCATACCACACATGGAACGTATAAAGGATGGTGTTAATGAACTTAAGTAACATATATAAAATATTATATTTTACTGGAATAGTAATATACCTATGTATCATTTGGATTCGATTCTTTTAAAATAAAAATTAAATGGAAGTAGCATTCGTGTATACGTACGGACTACCGTCTCCACGAACGCGATGCGATTCATTCTCCATCGTATCCATTCAAGTATAATTATCATTTGATGATTTAAAAATGATTTTAAGGACTTGATACCATTCTGGATCTGAATAATATACATCCCATTAATAACGAATATGGCTCACATAACAAAGAATGTAAAGTAAAATGAACCCGTTAACACCTGAAATGACGATAATTCTAAGATATTATTTACAAATCAATGTTAAAAGATCATATATGATATCATATTAAAGTAACTGATTCTTGTATTATTCAATAACAATTATTTCACCATTATACATGAGGTAAACCTACCATCGACCAAGGAAAAAGTACAAAGTAAGGGATTCTCTTATCTCACTTTCAATTCCGTGAGATTTCCATTGTTCGCTACTAAATTATTGAAAGTGGTGTATTGTGTACTTCCATTTGATATATATTATCATGATTCACTTTATATTCATGTAATTCTGTAAATAATTTGGTGGTTATTAACTTTTGGCCATGCGACTCAGTTGATTAACGTGGTAAGGGGTTTCTTGTCTCACTTTTAATTCCGTGAGAATTCCATTGATCACCACTTAATTATTGCATGTGGTGTATGTGTACTACCCATGATTTTATTCATTGTGTAATATACTTTATTTTATGGGTATTTACATCATCATGGTATGATCTTTCTTTCATGGGTGTTTATTTCTTAAGTTACCCAATCAATAAGGGAATTTGAGATTTCAATTTCCACTCATTTGGCTTTACGCATATTTCATTGATTATAGTACCCCAAGATTATGTGTGGAATCACTATTCATTTGATTATGTCATAATTTCCACTCCCCTTCCTATGGATATACTTTTGATACACATAATCACTCCATTGAAAATTCTCAAGTCATTGATATGAATTTGATAAGAGTAATTTTAACTCTTTCACCATTTGTTGAGTTAAACATCCAATTAGTTGGTGTTGTTTTTACAGGAATATGTGTGAATATACTTTGATTGTTTTACACTGAATATCCAATCATATTTAGTGTATTTATATTTTTCACACATAATTATGTTATTGATTTATCCTTAACCTAAGGATATGGCCTTTATGAGAGATTTCATCTCAACTTACATTCCATTGAGACTTCTTTGTTGATATACACCAAATCACTTTTATGTGGTGTATATAATGTACTTTGACATAGTATATCATGAATTCCCTTTATTCTCATGATATTACAATGTTTTGATTACCTCAATTATTTTCATTCAAGTGTCTCTCTTTTGGTTAGAATCTCTAACTAAAATACCAATTTTTAATGTTTTAAAGACTTATTCATCTAAATATTTCTCATTAATGTCCATGTTTTAAAAATGGTTTTAAGGATTTATTTATATGGACATTAAAGTTTAGAAATTAAAAATCCTTTTAAAAGGTTTCAAAGTGGTATGGGACACTTTGATTCAAAAATCTATTTTTAAATGGCTTCTTGACAAATAGTGTGACTTTTAAATGTTTTCAAGAAAAGGGGGATATTTCTCTCAAATAGTTTTGATGATTATTTTCATCTATGTCAACATCCTTCATTATTCATGATTGAGGTTAATGTGATACAATACAATCTTCCATATTGTATCAAATGAGTTATTTTTGACTGTGGATGTTCTATTTTTATACCATTCATGGTTTGTGGTTAAAGTATTGACATTTCGTATGCTAGTTTTAATACGAATGTTTATTTTATGCTTAAACCTATTCATATGAGGACTGCATTGGACTTAATAAGTGATGGGTGGAGCCCTCTATAGCTCCTCGATGCATCGGTAGGTCCCATGAGACAAACTAGTGTCTTGGCACAAGGCTTTGACAAAATCTTATTTGTAGTCTTGGCACGGGGCCTTGGCTAAGTGGTTATGATAGTCTGGAATTATGCATTCCAACATTATAAAAGTGGATATTGATATTGCATGTGATCATTCGACTAGTAGAATATCCATGTGAGTATGTAAATGGCATTATTTTATTTTCCCTTTGCCATTTTATGCTGAAGTTCAAGTTTAAAAGGCTTTTGTTTTAGTTATAAATTGCCTTAAGTGATTATGCTTATTTATGAAATCTTATGCTATAATGTTATCCTTACTGAGCATCTGAGCTCACCCCTTTCAATGTTTTATTTTTCCCAGGATTATGAAGAAGTAATTTTTGAATGACTTGCAGGGATAGTATGAGGGGATATGAAGACAAGATGTTTTTTTATGATGTAATGTAAAAAAATTAAGGATGTATCTAGTTATTCCAAGGCTACTAAACTAATCGATCTTTCGAGACTTGATCTTTCTCGTGATCATGCCAATGTAATGTAATAATGCACCGTCTCTAGGTAACTAGGGCTGGGGCGTTACAGTTGGTATCAGAGGAAGTTTAGTACAAACCTTGGAAGCTAGATTTAGATAAACTCTGATTTGAGCACGTAGACCTAAGATGAACTTTGAGGATTAGTATAAAAGAACATCCTAGAATTTTGGTATTGTAGAGATTTTGTTAGTTTTCCGAGAAATACATCCCTGTCTGGATACGAGCAGGTAGAGGCGGCTCTGGCACAGATGTACCTAGGGGTAAAACCCGAAAACACCGCTTTGAGCTAGACTCGAACGGGAACTGGTGCACGACAACGGGCCTTGCTGCACTCTTGGTTACGACACTCCCGGGGGATATGCTTAGGATAATTTACATTTTCTTTACAAACCTATTTAAGTAATATATACATAAGATGAGAGTAAATGACCTTGGTTAATCCTAATATGTTTCAAATTGAGAATATGGTGACATTTTAATCTCTAAATGATTTTACGACTACTATTACTCACACAATGCTTTCTGGATTTAGTCAATGGCTGGATTCCAAGGAAGTCATAGTGACTTTTAGAATGATGTACAAGGTGGGAACGATGGTGGAAATGAGAAACAAAATGGAATGTTGATAGGCGTAAAAGATATCGTCTTTATGCCAAATCAGTTTTCCAAAAATATGATCAACAACATATATATTAACCAACTCCCAGACTCAACAAGGAAGAGAAAGGTGATAAATGATAAGATCTCCAGCAATGGAGACCATGTAGAAAAGAAACCTCAATTTTAATCATGCAGGAATTGTGGAAAGAGACACCCAGAAAAGTGTCTCAATGGGACAACGAAATGTTTTACGTGCGGGAAGGAAGGACATAAAGTGAAGAATTGCTGATGAAAAATGAAGAGTACTATGGAAGAAGATAAAAATTGTCCCCAGAGTCCATTTACAGTCATTTGCCGTAAATGTAGGGGACATGGCCATTACCCGAGTGAATGTCCTATTTTATAGGATATTTTCTTGCTCAAAGAAGAAGCAATGTGGAAATAAATGGTTGTAGAAAAATTTAAAAAGTATTAGAACTCCTTGTTGATGGGTTTACTTTGGAATAATTTTCTCTTGAATTTGTAACCCCTCAGTTTGCCATGTGAGAATGATATTTGAGGAATAATTGTCTCTTCTCTTATGGATATAGGTAAAAATAACCATTTGGTTTTATATGATCATTGGGGTTTGAGAAAATGATAAGTTATTATAATTTGGGATGAAAATGCAAAGTATGATATAACATTTGTGTTTAAATTATGTTATTTTGAAAAATTTATCTCATTTTGGTAATATTATAGAATATAGTTTTTGAAAAAGGAAAACACGTAGACCGTGTGACAACCCGTCGCGTCGGACAAAGCTATGGGAATCGAACCCACAACCAAAGTGCGATTGGGATTTATCGCCTACCACTGGACTACGTGAAGTCCCTGGTTAATATGACTATTTTTTTGTTAAATGATTTTATTGATCAATAATAAGATGATTTGGGTTCTTATGTCTTATCAAATGAATACCCTTGGTATAGGAAAATGATTTGGTGATTAAGTGATAAATGTTATTTTGGAAGATGTTCGTTTTGTTAGGAACACTATATGCCCAAGGAAAATAGAATACAATGAGGTTTCATTTGTAGAGTAATGGTGGATTTTTATCTACATTTTTATTGTTGATTTATAGTGATTTGGGTTATTTATGGAAATGATTAACCTATAACAGAGAATATGTGATGGTGTTAATTACTTTTAAGTATGTGACTTTAAGAGTATTTGATGTCATTTGGAGATACAATGTAACATGGGAGACTACATAATCAAATTCTTCTATTTTTTGGGTTTCAATATTAGTTTGGATTATATTAAAGGATTTTAAGGACAATTGTTTATTGAATGGTATCTATTTAACTTTGGGGTATTGTAGGTTTAATTTTAGAAATTAAGATTAGTGCATATTTATCTCAATGAATATCCTTTTGGGGGATCATTAGATCATTCACTAACCATTTTGGTTTTGATTAATCTTCAAAGACAATGTAAATATATGGTTTATCCTGCATGGATCATGTGATTCTATAGAAGTTTATTCTAACTCTTCCAGTGCGACCAAGTCTTCTTGAATACTCATCGTTTAAAAAAAATTGAGTTAGTGGTGGAAATTTATTAAAGAATGAAAATCTACTTAAAATTTAAGTATATCTCATAATGTTCTTAGTCAATATCATAAATGAATTCCTCTTCCTTATGTAATGTAACTTTAAAAAAAATGTTGTCCTATATGGTACCTTAAATCATCACTAATTTATGGCTTTGGGATTGTTGGCCTTTTCATAGCCATGTTCTCTACCACTCTCCATCAGATAATTGATGGTTAGATTTCTCCTCCATATCCATATTTTCCTACATGGAACCCTAGTATGTGTTATTTTCGGTAATCTTCATACTTTCCACTCTTTATTTTAAATAGAGGCCTCATTAATTCATTTTTCGATGTGGGATTTCAACTAAGATATTTTGAAATGTCAAAAATGTGTGATCCCAATACCCTATATTTTGTTGAACCGATGGTACTTCAAATCATCATAGATTGATGAGTTTAAGGACCTCAATTTTATACTTGTTTGTGATTGATGACCTCAACCACTACCTATAAATATTTACATTTTTCCTCAAATTATATGTCTCTAATTTCCACCAATGTTCTCCTAATCGAGATCATAATTTGGTGGTGACCCTTTCATTTCTCTTTTCCTCATATTAAGACTAAATTTTAGTAAACCAATTTCCGATGTGGGTTTTCCCACAAATATATTTTCTATTTTCAACCTTTTATTTTTGAAGAACAATTTCAAATTGCGAGGACACAATTTATTGAAGGAGGGGAGAATGTAACACCCCAAGCTTCTACGGTACGCTTCTCTTTGAATAATGTTATAGCGTGTGTTGTACGCAACACCGAGTTCTAACACACCATAACTAATCAAACTAGCCGTTATGAATAGTAACACCTACTTTTTGAAATTATATATATTTTATATTTGAAAATGGACTTCATTTTTGGATTCGGAATATCGAATTTAGCCTAAGGTGAAATTTTGGTACATTTTGGATAGCTTTCATATTTTGATGAATAGTGAAAATTACTAAAATTTTAATTAAAATCAACTTTTTTAATCAAAATAATTAATAGTGATAAATTGTGAATTTGAGTGGTTTTAAAGTATATTTAGAATATATTTTTACCATTTAATATAATGTTGGTCATTGGACATAATTTTACAATTAAACCGAACAGAAACAAGTGTCAATCTTTTGATAGTTATTACCTCTTAAAAACACGCTTTTTGTTTTGACAGCGAGAATTAATTTTAAATTAATTTCTGCCACTTATGTGTTTTGAATTTAGAAAAATGGATTCCATATTTGGAATCAGTATGTCCAAATTATGTAAATAGGTAACTTTTATTTTTACACATTTTTAATAATTACTGCGGTAAATATTTTATTTACCATGGTTAAAGGGTAAATCCGGTAAATAAGGGTTAAAAAAATAATATTATAATAATACAAAATTACCCTAAAACGTGTCCTAACCTTATTGGTGGACACATACCCGACCATTAGCATCCTTGGGTCAATTTGGGGACCCCTTGGAGCCACTTGTATGTGGTAGGGACACTTTATATTAATAAAGTTAAAATAAAAATAAAAATGGCATAAGTTTACATCTTTTAGAAGAACACTTTTTACATAGGGTTATACATGTTGTATTTTAGATTATAAATATTCATTAGAAAGCTAAAAAGATTTCCTACATAATGATATTTTATTTATAATTTTTAGACATCAAATAATTTAAATTATTAATGACACAATAATGATGCAATGTTTACCTCATTAATAAATCATTTAAATAAATAAGATTATAATGATTAAAATATTATCTAAAACCTGTCCAATTATTATTGGTTGATGTTATTTAGAATATGAGTCATCTTATCTTTGACCTCAATTATTTTTGGACCATTATAAACCGAATATAATTATATTATAAAGTAATACTTTCACTCTTTCCTAAAGAGCCCCTCTTCTCCCTTATAAAAGGAGACCACTTCTACTCATTCCTCACACCTCTCAAGACACTTGGCTCGTCCAAAATCTGCCCAAATAAGCTCCCCACATCCCTCTCCTCCTCCTTTAAGCTTCCCCTTAGGCAGAAATCATTTCAATAAGTCTTTTGGTTCCAACCAAAGTGAGTTACCTAAATTAAAGGCAACAATTTCTCTTAAATTATTTTCCTTTATTTTGCTTCTCCAACCCCCAAACTCTTTTTATTTCCTTTATTTTGTAACAACACCAGTATCCTCAATATACTAGGATGTTTTTATAAGAAGGATTCAAACTACAAATACACACAACTCCATCTAATGGATGATGAACATAATGTTTCTGTGGATGGCAAACTAACGCCTCACGAAACGATGATTGTTCAAATACATCTTACCGCCTCTCATGGTGGCCATTAGGATGGAACTGTAATTAAATATGATATTAATGATATATATTTTATATATAAGCTTCTGTAATTCCATTTTATTTCATACAATTATTCGTTTCATGTTGTATATACATACGATAATTTCATTTGAGGAAGTGCGGACTACCGCCCCCTTAAAATGATATGACTCGTTCATACCACACATGGAACGTATAAAGGATGGTGTTAATGAACATAAGTAACATATATAAAATACTATATTTTACTGGAATAGTAATATACCTATGTATCATTTGGATTCGATTCTTTTAAAATAAAAATTAAATGGAAGTAGCATTCGTGCATACGTACGGACCACCGTCTCCACGAACGCGATGAGATTCATTCTCCATCGTATCCATTCAAGTATAATTATCATTTGATGATTTAAAAATGATGTTTAAGGACTTGATACCATTTTGGATATTAATAATATACATCCCATTAATAACGAATATGGCTCACATAACAAAGAATGTAAAGTAAAATGAACCCGTTAACACCTGAAATGACGATAATTCTAAGATATTATTAACAAATCAATGTTAAA
Source organism: Viscum album (assembly GCA_963277665.1). Classification (NCBI taxonomy): domain Eukaryota; kingdom Viridiplantae; phylum Streptophyta; class Magnoliopsida; order Santalales; family Viscaceae; genus Viscum; species Viscum album. The sequence continues at coordinate 1,503,651,509 of OY728156.1, forward strand.
AGATCATATATGATATCATATTAATGTAACTGATTCTTGTATTATTCAATAACAATTATTTCACCATTATACAGGAGGTAAACCTACCATCGACCAAGGAAAAAGTACAAAGTAAGGGATTCTCTTATCTCACTTTCAATTCCGTGAGATTTCCATTGTTCGCTACTAAATTATTGAAAGTGGTGTATTGTGTACTTCCATTTGATATATATTATCATGATTCACTTTATATTCATGTTATTCTGTAAATCATTTGGTGGTTATTAACTTTTGGCCATGCGACTCAGTTGATTAACGTGGTAATGGGTTTCTTGTCTCACTTTTAATTCCGTGAGAATTCCATTGATCACCACTTAATTATTGCATGTGGTGTATGTGTACTACCCATGATTGTATTCATTGTGTAATATACTTTATTTTATGGGTATTTACATCATCATGGTATGATCTTTCTTTCATGGGTGTTTGTTTCTTAAGTTACCTAATCAATAAGGGAATTTGAGATTTCAATTTCCACTCATTTGGCTTTACGCATATTTCATTGATTATATTACCCCAAGATTATGTGTGGAATCACTATTCATTTGATTATGTCATAATTTCCACTCCCCTTCCTATGGATATACTTTTGATACACATAATCACTCCATTGAAAATTCTCAAGTCATTGATATGAATTTGATAAGAGTAATTTTAACTCTTTCACCATTTGTTGAGTTAAACATCCAATTCGTTGGTGTTGTTTTTACAGGAATATGTGTGAATATACTTTGATTTTTTTACACTGAATATCCAATAATATTTAGTGTATTTATATTTTTCACACATAATTATGTTATTGATTTATCCTTAACCTCAGGATATGGCCTTTATGAGAGATTTCATCTCAACTTACATTCCATTGAGACTTCTTTGTTGATATACACCAAATCACTTTTATGTGGTGTATATAATGTACTTTGACATAGTATTTCATGAATTCCCTTTATTCTCATGATATTACAAAGTTTTTATTACCTCAATTATTTTCATTCAAGTGTCTCTCTTTTGGTTAGAATCTCTAACTAAAATACCATTTTTAATTGTTTTAAAGACTTATTCATCTAAATCATTCTCATTAATGTCCATGTTTTAAAAATGGTTTTAAGGATTTATTTATATGGACATTAAAGTTTAGAAATTAAAAATCCTTTTAAAATGTTTCAAAGTGGTATGGGACACTTTGATTCAAAAATCTATTTTTAAATGGCTTCTTGACAAATACTGTGACTTTTAAATGTTTTCAAGAAAAGGGGGATATTTCTCTCAAATAGTTTTGATGATTATTTTCATCTATGTCAACATCCTTCATTATTCATGATTGAGGTTAATGTGATACAATACAATCTTCCATATTGTATCAAATGAGTTATTTTTGACTGTGGATGTTCTATTTTTATAGCATTCATGGTTTGTGGTTAAAGTATTGCCATTTCGTATGCTAGTTTTAATAAGAATGTTTATTTTATGCTTAAACCTATTCATATGAGGAATGCATTGGACTTAATAAGTGATGGGTGGAGCCCGCTATAGCTCCTCGATGCATCGGTAGGTCTCATGAGACAAACTAGTGTCTTGGCACAAGGCCTTGACAAAATCTTATTTGTAGTCTTGGCACGAGGCCTTGGCTAAGTGGTTATGATAGTCTGGAATTATGCATTCCAACATTATGAAAGTGGATATTGATATTGCATGTGATCATTCGACTAGTAGAATATCCATGTGAGTATGTAAATGGAATTATTTCATTTTACCTTTGCCATTTTAGGCTGAAGTTCAAGTTTAAAAGGCTTTTGTTTTAGTTATAAATTGCCTTAAGTGTTTATGCTTATTTATGAAATCTTATGCTATAATGTTATCCTTACTGAGCATCTGAGCTCACCCCTTTCAATGTTTTATTTTTCCCAGGATTATGAAGAAGTAATTTATGAATGACCTGCAGGGATAGTATGAGGGGATATGAAGACAAGATGTTTTTTATGATGTAATGTAAAAAAATTAGGGATGTATCTAGTTATTCCAAGGCTACTAAACTAATCGATTTTTCGAGACATGATCTTTCTCGTGATCAGGCCAATGTAATGGAATAAGGCACCGACTCTAGGTAACTAGGGTCGGGGCGTTACATAATTAGAGGATTTACCCATCTTCATAGCTTCCACCTTTTTCTTACTATACACATCATTTATTTTATGATCTATTATTTTCTTCATATGGGATAGTTTATCAATCATTTGAGAAAGGATTGATGATGTTCATTTATTAATTATTCCAATGTACATAATATTTATGTCTAATAATAGTGGATACAAATAAATTCATGTCATTGATAAATATGTATGATTCTTTGTACTTATATCATATGCCATCTTATTTTGTTTACATTGTTGGTACTATATTGAGTAGCTGTAATACTTGATGAGTTCTAACAATCTTATCTAGTCCATATTCAGCTCATTCAATGTGAATATATGTTCAAGGCTATTGTGATAATAATATATCTCACACCACTCTCCATAGAGATAATTCTGCCATATTTTTACCTTAAAGATCACATATTCCATCTCCAAAATCATGCATCAGATATTTTTTCTAATGGATTTTCAAATTCCATAAGTTGTATCCTATTTTTGATTCATCATTATACACCAAAAAGAGTAATCCTTTTTTCATAAGTGTGATTACTGGTATAGTGAGAAGCTTCATTTGGAACTCTTATAAATTTTTATAACTTTCATGAGTCTATAAATACAGCAAAACCTTCAATTTTTCATGGGTATTGGCAATGATAATCATGATGAGTTCATCACAAATCGTTAGTAATACACTTCTAGACCATGGAAGCTATAGATCTCTAGTACATTTGTTGTCATGGGACACTCTCAGATTGAATTTCACTTGGAATAGTCCCCTGATATTTCTTTTCAAGGGATAAAATTCCCCAATAATGATACTTCATCAATAAAAAACTAACATTAAATATAAATTTCATATAGTTTCTCAATTCCAGATGTTTTTATCATATTATTCAAATTCCCGTTGGGTTCCCCTATGAATTTTGAGTATATTAGAATATCATCAATAAAGACTACCAAATATTTGATAAAGTAATCTCTAAAGACACAATTCATTTTGTCCGTAATTTTTTTTGGAGAATTATTGAGTCCAAAGGGTATCACAATGAACTCCTAGAGAGAAACACTTTTTAAAAATGTAGTCTTAGAAATATATTCCTTCCTCACCATTAATTGATCATATCCTGACCGAAGTTTGACCTTAGAGAAATAACTATCCCCACCTAGCTGATCAACAAAGACAACTATTTGTGGTAGGGGGTACTTTTTCATCATCATGGTTTTATTTATCTTAGGAAAATAAATGAATAGGTTCATAAATCCATCATCATACTAACAAAAAGGGATGGCGCACCCCTTGGTGAAGTACTCTTGTATATAAAACCATTAAATTGATTTTACTATAACTGCTTTATTAGTTCGTCCAGTTCAAGAGTGTCCATTCAAGAAGTTTTTGTAGATATATGGAATTATATTGGAATAAGTTCAATTGATAACTCAACATAACAGTCAAGAGGAAGACCATGCACCAATATATAAGAGAAATCAGTATAGTCCCTCATTATAGGAATTATTTTAAGCATAATTATCTCTATTGTATCAATAATTGGAGTGAGATATACTTTCTCAAAAAGTAGTACAACACACAGACACACAAGGTGATGATTCTTAATGAGATTCATCTTCCTCTATAAACATGTAATGAATTGGAGGATGCTTCTGAAAGTAAATATTTATGTTCTTTTAATGAACATTTATGTTGTATTTGAATATTGATAAATAATATAGGACCAATATATAGTCAAACTCTAACAAAGTGAGTATTAAAATATTTCTAGTTGGTTCATTCAAAAAAAATTATTCGGGGAGGTGTTATGTATTTTGGTTATTATGATTTACCCATTAGATGTTTTCACTGATAACTCACAATCCAAATTTTGATGTGGTTTTTGGATAGTTCAACTTAAATTTCATGATATAAATGAATTAATATAACCCTAATCATGTTGCATGGTCACTATTCATCAATGAATAACTCATTTACCTTTAACCAAATTTTTTTCTGTAACCACCTCAGTAGTGTTGATTGCATAAACCCTTACTTATCAAGTTGAAGGTTATTGTATATTGCCTTCGACAACCACAGACTTAAGGAACTGGTTTTAAAAATTCCCATGTTATATTCTTTTGAATCACTATATTACATAATTTCTGTTGATCTGAATCTTACATTAGTCTTCCACATTAGTGGAATTATTCATATCCTTTTTGTAGTTCATAGATATATTCCTAATTATTCCACATTTTGATAATTTCATGATTCCATTTAGATAGTTCCCATGATGGTTATATAATAAATTTGAACACATGTGATATTCAGTAATATTTATTTCATTGGATTTATTTTCTAAAACACCAATATTAGAATCCATTTCCATATTATTTGTCATTGGTCCCTAGAGACCAATGAGAGTCTCTAATATAAATTTCATCCTCTTAAGAACAACAGAAAATTATCCCCATTGTCATCAATTCCTCGCATTTCCAATAGTTTTATGTAGACTCACCATTCGTCTTCAACAAAATTGGTCTGACTTGGTTTAACTATTCATGAAAAATCTATATGTGTATCTTATAGGACATGTAATGTTTTCTTTATACTACCTAATAGACTCATATTTTTTCTGCATAAGTATGAGTCACTCTATTTCAATATTTAGATGGAGGGTTTATGGAAAATATTTATTGAAAAATATTTTCTTGAAATATTCCCATTCTGTGGAATCAATTTCCTCCAAGAACTTCACATTTTTTTTCACCGTCTACCACTGATCAACATCCCCACCAAAAAGATCGACCAAAAACACAACATTTTCTTCTTCGGAGCACTATAATATATAGAATATATTTTCAATGGATTTAATGCACTATTCTAAGAGGAGGGGATCAGAAGATATACTAAATATTGGATTCCATTTAGTAATGATTGATTGGATGGAAACATGCTATTTCCTTGGGGAATGACAAAATTCAACATGATTAATGTTATTATTACAATGTTGATCCAACTGGGAAATTACAATCATAATGTGATGAGCACTAGATCCCATCATATTTGGAATATCATTAGAGAAATCATCACATTGACTATAACAATGATGGATAGCATATGTTCTTCTATTTCCCACCATCAACTAAGAAAAATAAATTGAAATTATAGGGATTTAATTATTATTTAATAAGAACAAAAAGGATGCATCAAAAATAAAAGGACAAACTCTAGAGAAATATAATATCCTAACATTTTATTTCCTATGTTTTGATATAGGTTATCCATTTTCTTTTTCCTAACATATACTCTTATGATATTTTTTTATTCCAATATAAATGGTTCATAATGAGCTTATGAATTTACCAAATCTTATCCCACATGAGTGGAAAACTATATGTGCAGTATGTCCCATTATTGAATAGAAGGTTACCCAGAGTTTGGCCCGAAATACCATGTTGAAGTTTTTACATCTAGGTAGATCTATTCCAAAACCACGTCAACATGCAGTATCAATACATGAATGTATTTTTATGACAAGCCACACACACTATAAATACCAATATTTAAGGAAGTTTTCTTAGACATAGTCTTATCTGTATAGTTCTTACTAATGTATTCATTTCTAATCTCTAAAAAACTAATTTTATTTCTTTTGATACCAAGTATAGTGGCCCTAGCCTTCTCACATTAGATAAGATTATTTTAAATAGAGTTTACTATCAAATTTCAAGCCAAGGATCGTAAATTATTGAGTCTTTTTAAGACTTAGTATATAAAAGTAATAAAGGGACCAACTAAAAAATTTATTTATTTATCATCCCTACTAAGATCCTAACCTTATTTTATCAATAAAATATTTATAGGATAACCTGTAGATAACATGAACAAATTGATTACATAAAAACCATAATAAGGAAATATACATTGGAATAATCATAACACAAGTGTTATAAGGCATTATAGAATGATATAAAAGGCAAGGTACTAGATTAACCACAATTAATCATATCATATATATTATGGGATCATACAAACATGGAATCATAGTAATTTTTAATCAACATAAAAAATTAGTTATGTATGATCCATCGATCATTACATATGGACGAGAACATGTTAAGGCTAACCACCATGATCATTGCACATGGAACACCAATAATGGCTAACGAACAAGACTGTTGCACATAACATATAATGTGACTAAACATTAGGAAATGAATCGGAGTGTTTTATGGGTTCTCCTATCTTAACATGGTCGTGAATTTGTGTGTTACATGAACATTCATATATAAAGAATCAATCATAACTGAACGGTTACCCAGGAAATGAAATGCGTTTCGTAATCATGTCATAAGGAATTAAAAATGGTTGAATAATACAAGTGTACATGAATGAATGGATTTATAACATAAATTGAAATTTTTATAGGAAAATACACATATAACACAGCATGTGATGTACAATTTATGTGGAATAATATAAATGGAGTGTTTAATATTCTTATTAAATGATTCATTTTATGGCGGTTTATAGAAAATGTAAAAGATAATTTAAAGCAGAAAGAGGAATAATATTTTATATAAAACCCGACGTTAAAGAAGAAATTTTTAATAATAAAAATAATTATTTTAGAAATATAATGGTGGCTCAAACCATATAATAATATGCACTTGAAATGGGTAAAAATTCAAGAAGTTCCCTTAAATCAGGCATACTTATCGAGACGAATCCAGTAGGGAACCAATTAAAAAAATGAATATCAACAAAAATAACGATTGAAGTATCCTAATAAATGTGTTTGGAAAATATACAATGAATTTACATATGAAAATAAAAATTATACATAAATTTATTTGTGGAAAAATAGAGAAATAATAACCTAGAAGAATAATGATGGTTTGAGTAGAATCACTTACGATTTGTTTTAAATGATCTTGTACATGATCCTAATATTTCAAATAATAAAATTGCATTCATTAAAAAACAATTATAAGATTTATACATTTAATTTATTTACTACAATTATATTATGTTCATTTATGGACATTTTTATTAGTTATAGTGTTTAATTTCATAGTTTAAGTGTGTGTGTTTTCATAGTTTTCATGATCGGGTTACTTTTATAGATTTATAGATAATCATGTAAGATGAGAATAAACTAAATTTTTTTACTTTATATGTATTTAATGGATATAAATAATGTCAAATGATTATATATTTCATTTGGTTATTTTGGATGAGGATGAATCAGTTGATAACATGTTGATGATAATAATTTTGATTAATTTACAGGAGTTTTTTTATCACAACAAAATACTTTTTTTCTATAAATTAATTTCATATAAATATAATGGGTCCAAAACATTAAATAAGTTATAGTACATATATTATAATCCAGTTCATCTAGAAAAAACTCTTTTCCTGGAAATCCTTGATGATGGTAATAGAATATGAAGACTTCGTCATCATTTAATGTGATAGTGTAACACATCACGAATGATGTTTTCATTTTTAATATAATTTAGTTACCATAAAATTTGGATGAGGCGATGTTAGGTTTGGAAAGTAAATGAAAGGTACCTAAAATTAAATTTAATGAAATGAAGACGGTTTAATCACTTTATTCACACGTTTATAGAGCCACCATAAAACAATGTTTCCACAACATTGTTAAGAAAAAAATATACTAGAGGTAGGGGAGGGAATTGGGAAAATATATTATCATAATTTGGGAAAGACTCAAGGCTTGAGAGGTGTGAGGGGAAGAGGTGGTGAGGGGAGGTATTTATTGTGGATGACATGGGTGTTTTATCATTATTTAATTCCAAATTTATTATTTTAAGGATGATAGGAAAGAGAATTGATTCTTGAGAAAAAGTAATGTAATTAGAAAATTTGAGTTTGAACCAATTGTTCTTACATTATACATGACTGATATAACAATTTATTTAACATATAATGTGTACATACCATATATTACAGTATTTTACTATTGATTAAATATTCATGTATTTCATAATAATCTCAAAATTAAACCTAAAAATTATTCGAGATGTAGAATTAAAAATTGATCTAAATTTTATGAAAATAATTTTGTAAATATTATATATTTCATTTTTAATTAAAATCATCATTTACATGAAAAATAAAATTTTAAAAACTATACCTAATTTTAGAAAACATTGAAAAAATATATAAGGCCCTATAATAATATGTTAAATCAATAAGAAAATAATATTAATTTATGAATACATTTTATGATATTAAATTTTAATTTAAATTAATAAAATTTTAATAAAATTTTAATTCAATAATTTGTTTTTAAAAAATAAATCATAATTACTAATTTTTAAAATTTTAATTAACTTATATTATGATTTAATTATATATTATTTTTACTTATAATATGGATAAATATTATTTATAAATTCATTGGTGGGAATACTGTTTAATTTATTGGTTTGTTGTTTATAAGGGTATTGTTAAAATTCTAAAGGTCAAGTTACTAATCCTTTTGTATATGTTCCTTATCTTCTATAAATTATTTTTATTTAATTCAATCGTCATTTATAATTTTGGAATCATGATAAAAAATTTATTTTTTATGGTTAATACAATATGAAATAATTATAAGAGGGTAATTTTTATTGAAATAATTAATGGTCATTGCACCACTCCCAAACTAGAAATACCATGAATGTAACAATAAACATTTGTTTCATGTGGTAAAATTCAATGTCATTCCTCATCTTATATGACACAAATTCCACCCTAATATTTTATTTATTTGTCTATTCATTTAATTCGGTCTATGGGAACAATTAATCTCTCTAAACTCCATTTCAACCTTTATATCACTTTTCATGATCTCCATATAACTATCATTAACATGATTGGATATATTGATCCGTAGATGGTGTATTATTATATAGACTAATCTCTCAGTCATTCTATTATGATACATAAAAAATATAGAGGTGAAAATATAGTTTCATTTAATTTACATGTCATCACATCCCATAGAATAATTTTTCTTATTGATAACTTCTTGATTTGCATATCCAATTTTTTGTCACATCAAACGAGGAATTGTGTTTTGATAATGGTTCCAGCAAACTCTTCCCACTCCATTAAATCAATATACAATTTTGTGTCGTGTTTTAAATTAGTTTCATGAACTAACCAGATTATCCCACTAAAAAGTACATATCCAGGTGGATTTTATTTTATTCCAAAGAACAGAGTATAGAAAAAATAAGTTTTATTGAGCCTATCTATTGTTCATAAATCAATGGGCTAGTAGATACAATGAACGATAGTTGTCATAAATGCATAAAGGGCTCAATAAATGATTATTCCCATTAAGGTGAAACCATTATCTCAACATGATTAAAATTGTTCCTCATAAACCATGATGATTGATTCATCATTCTAAAGATGTTTTCCCTTTTGGCTTCCATTCGAGGGACATCCTTTCATGGCCATTTTCACTCCCTATTTTTCTCAATCCACTAATATCCTAAAATATTATAAAAATAAGAAAACCATAATGAGAAATGTGTTTATTTTAAGACTATTATAATTCTAATGGAATTTTATTTATTAAAACATCAAGATTCAAAATTTTATTAATTATGAAACAATACATTTTCATCAATACCTTCAAAAATGTTTATAAAAATATTTTTATTAACAAAAAATATCTCCCATGAGTATAAATGTATGTGTTAAACAAGGACCATTTTATTGCACAAGTTTCCTCTTGGGTCTAGGTCAAATAATTTTTTTCATGTTTAACCCCTAGATACATCTATTATAGAGCCATATCCACTTCTTTATATATAGATAGGGATTTCACTGATCGAAAACCACTTATAGAATAGTTCACCAATATAGAATGTTGTTTTACTAGATTATTACTTATACCTAAGGTTGTCACATAGTATTTTACAAGGATTAATTTCTATAAATAACTAAAACATACATTGATTACAATTATAACATCTTAACTTTTTATTACATAGTTAATAATTTAAGTGTTAAAAAAGAGAAATGTTATAATGTTTAGATTCATGGTAAAAGGTAGGAAGTACATGATCACATAAAATATTCCTCTAATACTCTTGGAAGGATACATCACTGTTTTATACTAATTATATTCGCATCAACTTATAATAGGGGCACATATATCAAAGGGAAGGGAGAGCAAAATGAATTTTAAGGAAAACAAAGGTAAAATATTTACATGTGACTATGAGGAGTGAGAATAAGAACATGGAGAATATTATGATGGTATAAGAAAAAAAAGAAGGGGAATATAAAAATAAAAATAAATAAATAAAATCATTAAAATATGTATAATTTTTTTAATTTTTCATTCCTAATTATATAATCGTGGTTGTTTACTAAGGAGTCAAAATAATTACAAATAATATTCTCCAATTTATCTTAAAACATGTTATATATAGAGATTAAAATTTATACAGAGTGTATTAGAGTGATATCAGGGTGAAACCTAATTATGAATTAATTAATGTGAGTCATATATATCATTGTAAATATTTTTAGAAATAATCCATGGAGAATAAAATAAACGAGCTTCATATCAAAATCATAGTGTTATTAAAATGCGCCAAAGGAATGTTTATTAAGTCATTATTAACCCAAGGATGGGGAATGTGGGTTACATTTAGGTTAAATTAAAAAATAAATAATTTTAATATATTGGTTAATACCCATGGAAATGAATGAGTTTAGGTATTCAAAAAAAAGGAAAAACCTAATTTATTGACAGAATAGAGTAATTTTGAATAGTAACTTTTAGAGCATACCATGTATAGAAAATGAGTTTAGAAAAGTGTAGAAATAGAGGGTAAATGGTATACCATAGATAAAATATAATTTTTAATTATGGTAATGATTAAAAATTAAGTTAGAGATAGTGAAAATATAATTTAAGAAATATTACCCAAAAGATGTTACTAAAATGAAGAGAAAATATTGATATTTTCTTTACCTTGATGATTTTATTATCAAACATGAGGATTGTGACCTCGGGGGCTTGAGGAAACCTTGGGAGGTATCATTGGGTGGTAAAACTACTGGATATTCATGGAGGATTTATTCAAGATGAATGGAAATGTAGAAATGGGTGGGTATTTATAGAAAAAGTGGAGTATTTGTTTACAAATTTTGATACATAGGCAATGGAAACCAAGGCTTTGGAAAATGAAAAACCATGTACTTATATAAAGTATTATCATTTTTTTTAAAATATGTGTCATATTTTATGTTATTTTAATCCATAAGGGTCTCTCAAAATTTTATATTACTTCTTCATTCAGGAAAAAGTAATGTTCTTAGAAAAATAATTTTTTTTGTGTTAATGCTTCCAATTTAGACCTTAGAATGTAAAGTACAGGTTTGGAAATTGATTAAAATATATTAAAATACGTTATATTAATTAAAAAAAATTGGTTGAGGCGTGTGGTTAGTTAATAAGTATATCATTATAACATTATTATTAGGTCATTATACTTATAGAAACACATAAACTGTATTTTCACTATTCATGAAAAGTTAACATATTTTTGAAAATCTATTAAATTCACCCTAACCAAATTTTGATTGTGAATCTAAAAATGATATTTATTTTTTCAAAATTAATTTATAAATATGATAATTATAACATTAAAATAAAAAGAATTTATTTATTAAAAAACATTGGACTGAAAAGGGATAATAAAATTACCCACACTAAAACAAATTAATTTGGTCATTTATATTAAATTAATTTTATTTTAAAAATAAATTATCAATAAAATTATTATTATTATTACTATATTAGTTTATTATAAATATTTATATTCTTTCTAAAAATCTCAATTTCTATATTAAAAATAATATATCAAATTCCTTCTCATTTTTTATAATCAAAACTATTCTTAAAAATCAATTGATAAAATAAAAATTTTATTTAGAAATGAAATTACACATTATATAATGAAGTAATGTACACATAACCCATTATAAATCACTCATGTGAACTGGTGGTATTTTTTGTGATGTGGATAAAATCATGGGGTCGCTTGGAAAACATCACCTAAGGGTGATTTCCACTTACTTGAACTTCTCCTATAGGAGATTTAATTCAATCTTAACTTATTGAATCATAGGTTGTGATTGTTCAAGCCTAACTAAACATCCATTGGGATAGAATCATGGTCCTGCCTCTATGTTTTGGATCATCATTTATGAATATACCAAGATTGACTCAACATCCATGTACTGAGAACTTTACCTTATTCAAACATGATACAAGGAATTCTACTTGGGAACCCAATGTGTGCCTGAGCAGGGTGTGATTAGAACATAGTAGGCCACCACAAATAGTGTCTAAAAAATATTCAGTCTAAACATATAGTGCAACAAAGTACAAAGTAAAATTTAAGAAACGAAAAATGGCATCTCATTTTTTATTATAAAACTATGTAGACTATAAATATTTATATCATTATTTCCATTTTCATCATTTATAAAATCATCATTACTTTATACTTTTTTATTAAGTGTTACATGTGTTAGGCATATAAATCATCTACAAATGGGTCTAAATAAATCAATCACTATTTATAATGGAATGACTGAAGACCCAATATCACTGAAGATAAACATTTCATAACAATACACCACACATACCTTAGAGTATCATTCCATTTATTCTCAAAGAATTAAACCATAAAGGGCATCAAACATACATGCAACTAACTAACATGTGCATTCATTTGTGGTGTTAGAGAATCAATTAAACTGACCCATGGGAGGAGCCTCTTCTATTTATCCATCCGCTATTTCATTTGCACAGAATTATTTAAAGATTCACCACACATATTACATATCTATACCAAACAAAAACAATGAAATTGAGAATAACATTACATTATAATCTACATGGGAATTATTATTATTCCATAACTCATTAACACATTTTCCATTTTCATTTGATAACTACATTGTCCACTTCTGATTCTCATGACATAACCCATAAAGTGTATTCAACAATTCCTATACATTGTCCAATATTAATCCATTACAATAAATTATTTCAATTATCCAATTCATCATTTCATGTGAATTTAACCAATTATTCATTTCAAGTACAATACAACAACATTATTACAGTCAACTAATTAGGTAAACTATATAATTAACATGTATTAACCCATTAAACATATTTATAAATTCTCTTATGTGAAACCATTTACATTTTTTCCATTCATAAGGCATTTATTGTTTAACAAGTACATTATTTCATATATAAAGACCCATTATGTTGTTTAAACACAATTCACATCCCAGTTGAAACAGTCTCAATTAAAAAAATCTACCATTTATCATGCCATGACAATGAAACCATTGTTCCATTTCAATAACTTTTTATAACTATTAATATGTTATTTTTTGTCGACTAAGAAATCAAAATGTTCAATGTGGGATCTATGTTATCAAAATTCATCTCTATACTTAATTTTACCAATTTCAAGGTTTGTGAATGCTGCTGAACCCCATGTGTTTCCATAAATCAACATAGTCATCTTCAAGGAATCCCAAGAGGATCACGAGGGGTGTAAATAATGAAATATACAACAATTTTAATAAACAATATAAAAGGTTACTATTGAAAAACAAGAGTGAATCATGATGTCGACACACCTGCTCAAATATATAAAAAAACTATGGGATATTACTTGTAGAAAAAAACCTTGAATATAATGATGAACACACTCTTTAACATTGACATAGGTCCAAAATAAAACACTATTTTGATCCCCAACATAGATTGAAATAGAATGATATGTGTTTAGGTATTTGATAAAAATGGGAAAAACTAAAAACCCTAATCCAGAAAATATAATTGAATTTTTTATTAGGATTACTTGGATATTTGATCCAAAACAAACTATTCTAAAAACTACCTAGAAAAAAGGTAGATTTATCCTTGGATGTTCGTGATAGTTATTGTTCGTCACTAGGGTTTGTGAGAGAAAATATGGGGAGAAACTATGGTGGAGACATAAAATTTCAAAATGTAAATTTTTTAATGATTCCAAATTTATACGGTTTCACGGTTTACCAGAATAGTTTTTCAAACCATGTGCAAGACAATACCCAAATGGAAATGAGTCAGATGATTACCTAGGAGGGCCACGTGGTTTTCTTATCCATTCATTAACTGTACATTAATCCACTTTCCAAGGTTTCATAGTGTGTATTGGAGGCTGCACGGTGTGCATAACAATGTTCCTTGCACAGATTTCTCTGGATTTCCATCCATTCGTGTTCTGAAGCCTAAAATCACTTCTAGGGCCCCTCAATATCCTAGTAAACACTTCATTAACCAAAAAAGGGGTAGATAACTAAAATTAAATAGATAAATACATCTATGTAGTTTGAGATCTTAAAACCTCCCCACATTATAACGACTCATCCCCAAGATTCTCTTCACAAACATTATTGCCTCTATAATGAAAACAGATCGGCAATTGGGACCAAATTTCTGATTATTTATCCAAAGATTCTCATTAAACATTAAAATTATTCCATTGAATTCAACGGAAAGGCATGATTGTTCTCCAAATTACTTCCTCACCACACCACTAAACCTCAACCTGATACGCCGGAATTAATGTTTCAACATCAATAATAAATCTACCACTAGAAATTAATAGGAAAATGTAAGGAAATAGTTATATTTTCCAGGGAAACAAAAACATCACACTCATCATCATACCATCCTGGACGAACCAATTGGAACCCCATTGTTCTTATCATCATCACAACTCCTAAACCGAATAATTTGTAATCAGTTTACTCTCTTTTCAAATATCTAACAGTTAACCAAAAATTATATCACCCAATGAATACAAATAGTAATTCAAACCACATTTCCCACGTAATTTTGATCCATAAATCATGGTATTAAAATCCCATTCCATAACCATATGTCCACATACAACCAAAAAAATCTGAACACTCAACCAATTAAACTCAATTTAATGACTTTTATCATGACCAAATCACCAAAATAGTAAACTCTTGAGTCCCTCAGACCTAAAACATTGATCATGTCATCATCCAATAATATTTAAATCATGGTTATCTCTATCATATTATAATATTTGGAACCCCCAATATCGAATAATGAACAAAAAATATCATCTCCACTTTCACATCATATCTGGTATGTTCCCAACACACCATGCATGAACATCAATATAGACATTTCCATGTATTGGCCTCCAACCATTCCATTTAATCTTATCAGGAAATATTTCTTACACTATCCATTAAAGGAATAATAACATCATAACCTCAATCAAGTATGAACTTATTTCTTAATTTCACTATCTACTATAATATCAAAACTGAGGTATGTCACTCTCACCACACGGATTCCGGTTTACCGTCTCATGGTGGACTATCCCTGACATGCTTTCCAAGAATAAACATCTTCCAATACTAGAATGCAACCATTTTCCCTTCCCAATGTGGATACTAACATTTATTATGTCACTGTCATCCAAATCTCCTACTATGTTTATCCATGAACATCGGTTGAATAACACCATCATGGTATCACTTCCCTCAAAAAAATAATTAGGATCCAATACCCCCAGAAACAATCCTAAAAAAAGAACTCATATTGTTACTAAACTCTATAAATATGGGTAGATACTCAATCAATCCATTTTTAAACCTTATATGTAAGTATAACCCAAAAACATCCACTGATGGTGAATTAAAACTTTCCAAATTTTCCCCCACTCCTAGCTAAGTCGAGCTACCTATAGTTGACTCATCCTATAATGTTTTCATCACCATTAACATGAAAGTATGTCACATGGATAAGATTCTGTCATACATATAGACATTCCAATTCCACCTAAATACACTTACCAAAGTCTACATTTTTTTAATGTTATAGAAGCCAAGCAATTGTACGATCGAAATAATGATGTAGATGCTCAATATACAATATGGGGGGGGGGTGAATTGTATACTTTAAAAATTCTTTTGGAACCTTTAATGTTAGTTACAATTAACTATGTTTTCCTTGAGCAAAGGAAAGGACTATGTTTAACAAAGTTAAACTATGAAAATTCAAAACACCTCTAACACCAAATGAAAAACATGGAAAGAGGAATGAAGTTATAAAATTCAAGTCCTATGTACATGCTTATAACTGAAAAGAGATTCCAAAAGTAGGTTCCGGAAATATGGTTCCGGAATTTGAATCTTAACAAAATATTACAATATGAGATTCTACTTTAATACGTATAAAATCTAAATGAAATAGAGTATAAGTAATGAAGTATAAGAAAGTTATACATTCATTATAATACAAAATGTAGCAAAAACAAACAAGTAGTAAAACTACTAGTAACCAGATATAAGTCTTTTAACCCAAAGAGAAGGGTATCCAACAAACATGGATAAAGTTCCCTTGATTTATACTTTCAAGAAAGTATGTCTTACCCACACTAGGGTAATCCCTTGATACGAAGATCAGAGTCTCTGTCTGGCTATCCCAGCAAGCCGTCAACTTCAAGGTAGTTGGAAACCTCTGTCTTCCTCAGCAAGGAAGCCCTCGAACATCAAGGTAGTCGGCACCTCTGTCTTCCTATCACCGGAAGTCCTCGAATGTAATCACCAACATTCGGAGTCGCACGAAGCATTGAGAGTTAATAAGAGCCTCTCACTTTAGAAATCACTTCAACAGCATGAATGCACAATGTAGAAGAAGTTATTCCTAAGTCATCCATGAGGACATTCAAATGAGCTCTTATTTATAGTCAAGGTCGACCTCCTTCCCAACGGTCATATTTACCTTAAAAATCGGAGTGACCTGTACATGTGTAACATAACCAACAGTTAGTTTATAACAGAATAGATTACATCGTTTTATAACAAAACATGTGAAACAGAAAGTACAACATCGTTTAAAGTCTAACTCAAAAGTTCGGAGTGAAGGTTCAGAGTGTAAACAAAAATATTTTTTCGGAGTCTAAATAAATTTGGAGTGTATAAAACAAAGATGATCAGATTCTGTTTAATAGGTGAATTCGGAATGAGAACTCGGAATGAGAATTCGTCAACAGAATTTGTAAGGAGAAATTGTCATTAGAATTCGTAATGAGAATTCATCATCAGAATTCGTAATGAGAATTCGTCATCAGAATTCATAATGAGAATTTTTCATCAGAATTCGTAATGAGAATTCATTATCAGAATTCGTAATGAGAATTCATCTGCAGATTTCGTAATGAAAATTTGTATCCAGAATTCGGAGTAGAACTTTACCAGAGTTCTTATTCAGAATTCGGAATGAAAATTCATTACAGTTATCATATTGAATTCGGTACTTAAAACAGAATGTTTCATATCAAAGTTTCAAATGATTCTGAGAATATAGATATGAATCCGAAACTTATACATAAGAAATATAATAATGAAAATATGATAAGGATAATTTTTCATACAAAAGCGATCTTCCTTATAAATTATATTTTCCTTATAAAATCAATTTTCCTTATAAAAGCAATTTTCCTTATAAAAGTGATTTTCCTTATAAAAGTAATTTTCCTTATAAAGCAATTTTCCTTATAAAAGTGATTTTCCTTAAAAAATAAATTTTTGTTATAAAAGCAATTTTCCTTCAAGAAAGGTGTTTGTGATTTTCAAAACAAGAAGAAATGGAAAAGTCATAAGGAAAACCTTATTGACTCAACAATCTCCCCCTCTATTGAAAGCACAAACATCCCTATGAAAAAGAAAGTCTAAGAAGAAAGAAATCATTAAGGATTATCTCCCTTTTCTTATTGATGTTGATGAATACAACTATCTCCCCCTTAGGCTTTGAAACACTAAGGATCGTATTCTAGATTTTCAGAATGATATTTCATTAAAAATAAGAAAGTCTTCATTAATGAAAAACTCCCCCTTAGATAAACTCTATTAGATTTTGTTTTCTTTATCACCCTTTGTTAAGATTCTTTTTCCCCTTTATTAGGGTTCTTTTCCTTCTCCTCCTTTGTGATTTTCAAAAAGAATTCGAGGGAATAGAAAATATGACAATGTACCTGAAAAATTATTTGTAACAACAAAAGAGATGAGCAAGCACAATTTTCATTTCATTTGAAAATTCAATAACAAGGAAGTTATGATACAAAAAAAGATCAGATTTTTCTATTTTGGATCTTTTTCCTTCTCCATGAGACCCTTAAGAATAGTCTTTATCTTCTTTAAGTTTGTATGGTCTTCCTCGGCTAGCTTCTCTAACACAACAATTCTTTCATTTTGAGCTTCAATGTTTTCTTCCTGGGCTTGAAGCTTTTCTTCTTGAGCCTTGAAGATCTGTTCTTGCTTTAAAAAATTCTCTTCAAACTCGATCCAATGATCCCTTTCATATTTCCAGTTTTGAGAAACAGAATTCAGCTTCCCATTCAGATCTCTGACTTCTTGAATCTGGAAATTCTTTCCATCTATCAACTTCTCTTCAAATGATGAAGTTAGTTCATTTATCTTCCTGGCATCTGTCTCAAAAGCATCCTTCACATTATCTTGGAATTCATCAAAGAGCCTCATCTTTTCTACAGTCTTCCTCGACCAACTAGTCATCCTCTTGCAAGATCTTTTGTGGGCTTCATAGCCGAATTTTTTTTTTAACTGAGCCTCTATCTCAACACATTTGTCCATAACCATGGATACAGAGTCTGTTATCTGATTCAAATCATGATGGAGCATCTGGCATCTTGAATCAATACTTGAGAAAGTCGGAATAGTACCTACCAACTTCTTTAATGATTGAACAACAATGTGATGACCCAACGAAGATGAATTCGAATCCGAGACTTTTCTTGGATAAATTTCTTCTTCAAAATGCTCAACCTTCTTCTTAGAAGAATCACAAACTTCCCTTCTCTTTACAACTACTGTGCTCGGGGTGTAAAAAACAAGTTGTTTTCCCTTGTCCTTTTTCAGAATAGAGTCCTGTTCCGGAGTTCTCTTTTCACTGTTAGACACATGAACAACATTGTCTTCATCATCAACAACTTTTTGAGAACCATCTTCTACATTCTTCATTTGAGTAATATCATGTAGAAGTTGTTATTCCTCTGCATGATAGGCTACTTCTTTTTCTCCTTTCTCCTCATCCTTCCCTGGAGTGACTAACTTAGATGATTCATCTTCTGATGTTCGGAGTGACAAATGTTTCGAAGGTGTCCCCTTATAATCACCTACTTGCTTCAAAACATCTCCGGTGTCACCACTACCTTCAGAAAATGCTTCTTTTTCTTCCACTTGCTCAATGTTCTCTACTTCCTCAACATGCTTAGAAACTGCCTCATCTGGATCGACAAAGTTTCTTCCGGGAGTCTCAGGTAGGGATTCCAAAGAAAATGATCTCAGAACAGGAATGTTTCTGGAGGCCATCTCAGTAAACATTAACAAAGTCTTAGCTACCTCAGCTTCAGACATCTTATTCTTAATCTTTTTTCCTTTCACTTTTTTTTCTAGCTCATCTGCAGTTCTTTACATCAAGGCCTTAGCCTCCGCAGGATCCAAGCCAAACTGAGGCTCCCCTTGCATTCTCTTCTCTTTGATTTCCCTCCATTTAGAAACAACTTCATCTGGGTAAGCTTTCTTCTTTTTGGTTTTGGAGGTGCGAAATGAACTTCCTTAGATTTGGCATTCTCTACATCAAGTTCAACTTCTTTCAACTTTCTCTTCCTCACTGTCTAAGAGGATTCAGGTTCAGCAACATTTGGAACCATTTCTTCTTGAGCAAGTGTATCAACAAATTGACCAGTCTTCTTGTTGAAGGCTACATCCATTCTTTTGAGAGTACCATCACTCACCAACATAATTTTCCAAACTCTTGGCTTAGACTTGCAAGCCTCCTTGAAGTACTCAAGCCACCGAACTATCCACATTGAGAGGATTGCTGGATACATTATGATCTGAGCTCTCAGATTCCATTTCATAACATTCTCAAGAGTAATAAGAATGTGTTTCATTAGGTTAAACTTCCTCATATTTATCAGAAAATATAGAATATAAAATTCACTTTTCTTCAGACTATCTCTGTCATCCTTTCTCGGTATGATAAGGCCTTGTACCCATAATTCTAAAATCCTGAAATTCGAAGACAGAGAAGCAATCTTCGGAGCCTTTTCATCTGCCAGTCCGAGAGTCTCTAATGCCTTTTCCTTGTCGAAGCTTCATTTTGAATCTGGAAACACATGAGAGATGAACTCGGCTTCTCCTTCATTGTTCATCCCTACCAAGCTGGCTGCCTTGGCATAAGAAAGCTTATTAGTCTTTCCATAAGACATAAACACTAATTTCTCCCTGCCATCTTCCTTACAGAAGGAAACAGTCTCATAGAATTCTATAAGAAAATCTGAATAAACTTCATCTTGATTTCTAGGCTTGGACACAGCAACATCTTCCCATCCATTAAGCTTAATGTTCTTGGATATAAGAGAATCATACTTGTTGAAGAAATCAAAATGAACCAACCTTTCTCTATATACTGACCACTTCTAATTTCGCTTAGAGGAAGACATGTCTTGAGATGCTACTTCCACATACATTCGGATCTGAAGACCTCTATGAAGTTCAGAACGGAGAAATATGATGTTTGGAACGACTTTAAAATGGAGAGGTAGAGCTTCGGGATGCTGGAGCTTGAAGACCGATGTGTGACAACCATTTGGAGTTCCCTTTATATAGGCAACAAGAAGACGGTTCAACTTCCTCAGTTGATCGAATGATTGTGACAAGCTAAGATCACATCTAATGGTTGAAAATCAATTCTCAAGAAAACTTTAATCCGATCTTTTGAGGTTTTTATTAAAACAAAGAATTAAGAAAACTATAATCCGAAAACAAAATATAAAAAAACACCAGCAAGTAAAGTATGATTACGAAAACTTGAGTAAGGAAATCATACCTTTCAGATTGGCTTAAGAGGATTATTCGTAGTGGGTAATCACTGTAAAAAAAATGACTACGAAAAATCTTTATTACAAAAAGACATAGTTCGCAAAAATCACTACAAAAACAAACTCAATATAGAAAAGTCAGTACGAAAATTTTATTACAAAAAAATTGAAAAACGAAAAGCTCATTATGAAAATCTCAGTACAAAAATCTCGTTATGGAAACACCAGTACGAAATTTTCCATTCCGGAAGATTTCAATATGAAAATTTTAATTCAAGATGTTTTCTATACGAAAATATCCATTCTGGAAAATTTAATTTCCGGAAATTTCCATTCCGGAATTTTAGTTCCGAAATATTTGAAAACCTAACTTTGAAAAATTTAGTTACTCTAACAATCAAATTTACTCCCCCTGTGAAAAGAAGTTTATTACTGTAAGGAAACTTTTTCAACAGAAATTTAATTAAGAAAGATTAAATTATAGTTATCATTCCTAACTTCTGTTTAATGTATTAAAATCTATCAGAAGGCAATGATTTTGTGAAAATATCAGCAAGTTGTTCTTGCGTTCCGATAAACTGAAAAATAATATCTCCTTTTAGTGTGTGATCCCTAAGAAAGTGATGCCTAATATCTATGTGCTTTTCATGATACTGATGTTCAGGGTTCTTACTTAAGGCAATGACACTTGTGTTATCACAAAAAATTTGAGTTTTAGTAAAACTCAAGCCATAGTCTGTGAGTGTGTGTTGCATCCACAACACTTGAGCACAACAACTTCCAGCTGCTACATATTTGGCTTCAGCAGTGGAGAGTGATATAGAATGTTGCTTCTTGGAGGACCAAGAAACTAATGAATCTCCTAAGAAATCACATGTTCCGAATGTACTCTTTCTATCCATTCTACATCCACCAAATTCAGCATCAGAAATGCTTTTTAGAACAAAATCATTTCCAGAAGTATAAAATAATCCTATATCCATGGTTCCCTTAAGGTAGCGAAAAATTCATTTTACTGCCTTTAAGTGAGATTCCATAGGATTGGATTGATATCTTTCACATAAGTATACTGAGAACATTAAGTATGGTCAACTAGCTATTACGTAAAGTAAACTTCCTATCATACCTCTAAAAGATGTTTGATCTACTGGTTTCCCAACTTCATCAAGATCTAAAGAGTTTGAGATACCAATAGTAGTACTTATACTCTTAGTGTTGTCATAACCATACTTTTTAAGAAGATCTTTAATATACATATGTTGAGATATGTAGGTTCCTTCTGGTTATTGAGAAATTTTAAAACCAAGGAAAAAAGTTAACTCACCCATCATACTCATTTCAAACTCAGATTCCAATAGACTTGCAAAAGAGTCGGTTAAAGATTGCTGAGTTGAACCAAATATGATGTCATCAACATAAATTTGAAGAATACAAACATTTTTATTATTTTTCTTTATAATAAGGGTTGGATCTGCATTTCCCTTAACATAGTTATTTTGAAGAAAAAATCCAGTGAGTCTATCATACCATGCTCGTGGGGCTTGTTTAAGACCATACAGAGCTTTAGTAAGTCTAAAAACATGACCAGGATGTTTTGTATCTTCAAATCCAGGAGGTTGTTCATCAAAAACTTCCTCTTTGACATAACCGTTAAGAAATGCACATTTCACATCCATCTGAAATAGTTTAAAATTAAATAATGCTGCAAAGGAAAGTAGAATACGGATAGATTCAAGTCTAGCTACTGGAGCATTGGTTTCTTCATAGTCTATTCCCTCTTTCTTATTATAGCCTTTAGCATCAATTCTAGCTTTATTTCTTACTATGACTCCATTTTCATCACATTTGTTTCTGAAGACCCACTTTACTTCAATAACAGAAGTTTCCTTAGGTGTTTCAACCAAGGTCCAGACTTTATTCCTTTCGAATTCATTTAGTTCATCTTGCATGTCTTTGATCCAATTATCATCACCTAAAGCTTCATCAGTTCTATTAGGTTCTAATTTGGAAAGAAATGCTATATGTTCTACTTCATTTCTTAAGGAACTTCTAGTCCTTACAGGTTGATTTACATCACCAATGATAATATCACTGGGTTGAATTTTAAAAAACACCTGATTTGGGTTTTGAAAATCTTGTTCATCAACATAGGGTAGAAAGTCTTCTGGGGTAAATGTTTCAGAAGTATCTTCATGAACATTATCCTTAACAGAAGGTTATTATATCAAAGGTTGACAATCGGTTTTTGAAAACACTTCCGAGGATGTAGGCTGGGATGGTTTAAAAACAATAGGAACTGACTCATCAAATTTTCCATGCACTGTTTCTTCAATAGTACATGTATTTTTATTAAAAACTCTATAAGCCTTAGAAGTTGTGGAATAACCTATTAAAATTCCTTCATCATATTTTGGTGCGAATCTATGTAAGTTATCTTTAGTATTCAAAATGAATACTTTGCAGCCAAAAAACATGAAGTAGGATAGTCTTGGTTTTCTACCATTCCATAACTCATAAAGAGTTTTATTATGAAAAGGTCTAATCAAAACTCGATTTAGAGTATAGAAAGCAGTACTTATAGCTTCATCCCAGAAATTTATAGCTATAGAATATTCACTCAACATGGTTATATTTTTATCTTTAAGTATTATATTTCTTCTCTCAACTACACCATTCTACTGAGGAGTTCTAGGTGATGAAAAATTGTGAGTAATACCTTTTTTACTACAAAAAGTTTCAAAACCAGAATTTGAAATTCTCCTCCATGATCACTATGAATAGTTTTCAATGGAAGGTTTTTCGAATTTTTAACTTGAGATCTAAAACATTTGAAATAAAAATAGCTTCAGATTTCTTTAATAGAAAATAAACCCAAGTAAATCAAGTGTAATCATCAACTAGAACAAACACATAGTTTTTCCCTCCAATACTTCCAGTTAGTGTTGGACCAAAAAGATCCATCTTCACTAACTACAATGCATCAATTGTTGAGACTTCACCAATCTATTTAAAACTAGATTTATGTTTCTTTCCATATTGAAAAGGATCAAAAACTTTAGAAGAATCAAATATAAGCTTCGGTAGATCCTTAACTAGTTTCTTTTTAGTGAGTTTACATAGGTTTCTAAAGTTATAGTGACCTAGTCTTCTATTCCATAACCAGGAATGATCTTCCATTGCACTTAGGAAAGGTAAATCATGGCTCCTGAGGTCTTCTATATTTAAGGTATAAACATTCTCATGCCTATTGGCTGAGAGAATAAAGTCTTCCTTGGAATTGTGAACGAAGCACTTATCATTCCTAAAATTCAAAAGGTAACATTCATCAATAACTGACTTATGCTAATGACGTTGTGCTTAAGACGCTTATCAAAAAAAAACATTTGAAATAAAAGTTTTTCCGAAAAGATCTATATTACCAATACCAAAAAACTCACCCTTAGCATTGTCTCCAAAAGTTACCTTTCCTCCTTTAGTTTTGATAATGTTTTCAAAATAGCTTTTGTTACCAGTCATGTGCCTGGAACATCCACTATCGATGTACCATGTATTGTTCTGGTACTCTTTTTATTTTCCGGAAATCAAAAATAGAAATAAACTTTTGGAATCCAGACATTATTGGATCCAAGACTTCCAGATAACAAAATTTTAGGCACCCACATCTTCTTAGAAACGTAAGCTCTGTGAAATCTTAGAGATTGGGTTTTGTTTAAGGAACAATTCCTTGCCTAGTGACCACCACATTGACACTTCGTACAAAATGGAGAACTTTGAGGAACAAAGTAATTGTTACTAAAAGTTGATTTTCCATGTGTATAACCAAATCCGGATTTATTTCTTAAAGGTCGTATTTGGGAATACATTTTATCAAAATTTTCCTTACCATGGGTAAAGTTTGATAAACACTTCTTTAAGGAAAAAATTTCAGACTTGAGTTTTATAACCAAGTTTTTATCCTCAAAATCATTAGTTTTAGAACTAGAGCTAGGCTCAAAAACACTTTTCTTAGAAATTAATTTTTCTATCTCTTTAGAATGTATGTTCTTATCAGAACTTACTTCCTCATGATTTTTTGAAATACTTTCAAAATCATCATTTTTCTTATCAAGATCTTTAGAATGATATGATATCTCTTTTTTAAGAATATTAATGCTAGAGTTTGCCTTATCAAGTTTCTTATTGAGTTTGGAATTATCAATTTCTTGAAGTTCAACAAACCTAGAAACTTCTTCATAAGTAGGTAAAATATTTTCTTCATCAGAAGAAGATTCTTCATCAGAAGATTTATAATACTTACTATCATTATAATTTAAAGAAACATTGGTCAATGATTCAGCATTTTGTACCTTAGCCATAAAACAATGATTATCAATAGGTAATCTGGCTATAAGACCAATATTCTTCTGTTCTGAAGATTTATAATCAGAAGATTCATCAAAAGAGTCACCACCACTGGCACTCGAGGTATCATTTTCTTTTAGAACTTTCTTAGCATTGGCTTTATAATACTTCTTTTTATTCCTGTCTGAATGCCTTTCTTTCCTTTCTTTCATTTTGAGCAAAGGACATTCTGGTCTAATATGTCCATCTCTCTTGCATTCATAACATCTGACTTCTCCATATTTCCTATATTTCCTTTCTTTCTTCTTATATCTGGATTCGAAATTTCTTTGGCTAGATATCTTGTTCATCCTTCGAGAAAGATTTGCTAACTCACTTTCAGAGACATCACTCTCACTAGAATCTGATTGAATAACCACCTTCTTAGACTTGGATCTGGATACTCTCTTAGGAGTCTTAGCTTTCATGTGATTTGATGTTGTTGTAAAAGAAACAGTACCATTCCCATTCTTCTTTTTGATGTTGTCTTCATCTCTCTTCATTCTGGTTTCATGTTAGAGAATAGTTCCAAATAACTCATCAAGAGAAATTTGAGTAACCATCCTGTTCTCATCTATAGTAGTTCTTTTGGATTCCCACTCATTGGGCATAATATCAATTATCCTGTCCACAAGTGCTTCATCATCTAACCCTTTCTCTCCCATAGACTATAATATATTGACAATAGTCATAAATCTCTGTTGAACATTTCATATCGGTTCACCATATGGAAAATTGATTCCATGGTATTCAGCTCTAAGCATAGCTCTCCTAGTCTCAATCACTATAGAAATTCCAAAGCGTGTAACCTATAACTTCTTCCAGATATAATTAGCTGCTTCACAAGAAGAAATTTGGCTATATATATTTATAGTCATTGAACAAAGTAAGGTATTGTGTACCTTATAAATAAGTTGATAGTCTTCATTTTCCTGGATAGTTAAAGTTCTAACTTCCTTATCAGGAATTTTATAATCACTAGTAAGCATAACAATGTTGTCAACTCCAGTATTGATAACAAAAGTCTTCATTCGATCTCTCCAGTATTCATAATCATTACTATCAAAGATTGGTGGTCTTTTAGGATTTAGATTATCAATAGAACCAAAACTGATTCCTGTAATACATAAAAACCTTTGGCACACAAACTTGTTAAAAAAAATTCGTAATCACAAAGTTTGGAATGACAAAATTCGGAATGAGAAAGTTTCGGAATGACAAATTCAGAAAGATAATGTGAGCATGAAAAAAAACTTATACGTGAGTACAAGTATTTCATAGACCTACTTTGATACAAATTATAGGATCGAAATAATGATGTAGATGCTCAATATACAACAGGGGGTGAATTGTATACTTTAAAAATTCCTTTGGAACCTTTAAAATTAGTTACAATTAACTATGGTTTCCTTGAGAAAAGGAAAGGACTAATTTTAACAAAGTTAAACTAAGAAAATTCACAACACCTCTAACACAAAATGAAACACTTGGAAAGAGGAATGAAGTTATAAACATCAAGTCCTATGTACTTGCTTATAACTGAAAAGAGATTCTGAAAGTAGGTTCCGGAAATTTGGTTCCAGAAATTGAAACTTAACAAAAGATTACAATATGAGATTCTACCTTAAAGCATATAGAATCTAAATGAAACAGAGTATAAGTAAGGAAGTATAAGAAAGTTATACTTTACTTATAATACAAATACAGCGGAAACAGAAAAGTAGTAAAACTACAAGTAATAAGATATAAGTCTTTTAACCCAAAGAGAAGGGTATCCAACAACCTTGGATAATGGTCCCTTGATTTATACTTTTAAGCAAGTCTGTCTTACCCACAACAGGGTAAGCCCTCGATACGATGATCAGAGTCTTTTTCTTTCTATCCCCGGAAGGCCTAAACTCCAAGGTAGTTGGCAACCTCTATCTTCCTCAGCAAGGAAGCCATCGAACATCAAGGTAGTCGACACCTCTGTCTTCATATCCCCGGATGTCCTCGAATGTAATCACCATCATTCGGAGTTGCATGATGCTTTGAGAGTTAATAAGAGCCTCTCTCTCTATAAATCACTTCAACCGCGTGTATGCACAATGTCGAAGAAGTTATTCCTAAGTCATCCTTGAGCCCTTTCAAATGATCTCCTATTTATAGGCAAGGTCGACCTCCTTTCCAACAGTCAAATTTACCTTAAAAATCAGAGGGACATGTACACGTGTAACTTAACCAACGATTAGTTTATAACAGAATAGACGACATCGTTTTATAACAAAACAAGTGAAAAAGAAAGTACGATATCGTTTAAAGTCTAACTCTAAAGTTCGGAGTGAAGGTTCAGAGTGTAAACAAAATTTTTTTTTCGGAGTCTAAATAAATTCGGAGTGTATAAAACAAAGATGATCATATTCAGTTTAATATGTGAATTCAGAATGAGAACTCGGAATGAGAATCCGTGAACAGAATTCGTAATGAGAATTTGTCATCGGAATTTGTAATGAGAATTCATCATCAGAATTCGTAATGAGAATTCGCCATCAGAATTCGTAATGAGAATTTGTATCCAGAATTCGGAGTAGAACTTTATCAGAGTTCGTATCCAGAATTCGGAATGAAACTTCATTACAGTTCTCATCTGGAATTCGGTACTTAAAACAGAATGTTTCATATCAAAGTTTCAAATTATTCCGAGAATATAGAAATGAATATGAAACTTATACTTAAGAAATATATGAATGAAAATATGATAAAGATAATTTTTCTTACAAAAGTGATCTTCCTTATAAAAGAGATTCTCCTTATAAAATTAATTTTCCTTATAAAAGAAATTTTCCTTATAAAATCGATTTTCCTTATAAAAGCGATTTTTTTATAAAAGGGATTTTCCTTATAAAAGCGATTTCCTCAAAAAAGTAACTTTTCCTTATAAAAGTAATTTTCCTTAAAGAAAGGTGATTGTGATTTTCAAAACAAGAAGGAATGGATAAGTCATAAGGATAACCTTATTGACTCAACAGCTATCTTTCCAGAAAATATTGTCATGGCATATCATCACCCTATAATGGATTTAACATAAGCAACTCAAATTTAATATGGAACTACCATGGAACTAAACCCACTTCATGGCTCAATACACCAATATAATTAAGGCTCACCTAACCTATCTGAGGGTTCTAACATGAACCTCACTGGTTTCCCATTGGAATCCTAGTTCCACTAAATCAATTCAAAGATCACATCTCCACATACATGTCTAGTTTATCACTCTCTGCCATATGAGTTACATTACCATTTATATCTATGATGGAATCCATCCACCATAACATACAATCAATTAGATGTTGAACTGAAAAACATAGACATGGATGTCTATCTTTTCGCAAAATAAGAAAATGAACATCACCCAATGTACATTCCTAGATTCCATGAATGGAACCGCTGGAGTTCATTGTCACACAATCCATCATGAGGATCTCAACCAAGACCACTCATGGTGTACATAACATCACGTAGTTACACATATACTACCCCCATGAGTGTAAAATCTATTATCTCCCTCATATAACCAAAATCACTTCAAGTCACTTGGAATAAATCCAATGTTCTCAACATACTTGTGATTATGTCAATATGTTTGGCATGATTGTCACTAGCTAAGGAATGCTAATAACTTATCAAATAACACCACCACAATCCAATCCGTTTTTAATGTAATGTCCAACAATGGGACACAATGACCTACCATGGATATTAGGATTCCCTACTCGGGTAATCACTTCGATATTTAACCACCACAACTCGGGAGTGATTACAAAATAAGACTCACCACAACTCAATACCAATCCTCCAAGAATCTATAAACCAATTATTCAGGTGAAACTAATTCTACCACACCCCTAGAGATCTTTATTTGTTCCCATAATAGTTAAAAATTGAAATAAAATGGTCCACCAAACCAATAAAACCAAAAATATCTCATACAACCACTCTCCCCACCTTGGTTTCATAGAGAATTACATGCACATAAATGAATTGAAATTGTTCCTCACCAATACATCCCGATATATAGTCCTCATTAGATCCTCCACCATTTCTCAAATTTTTGGGACCACTCTTGCTGCATCATTATTTCCCCACAAACACTCCATCAAATGAGCATAGAAAGTATTCTTCTTACTCACCTAGCATGCCACTTGGTCTTTTAGACACATCAACAACATGGAATTATCAGAATCTCACCCAAATAACCAAACCATTCTTACAAATAATCTCTTCCACATGACCACTCTCACCACATGATTCACCTATCAATAAAAAGAATCTAACTACAACCCATTCACCCTTGAATCATCCACTCGAAAATAACATTGATTTATCCATTAATAATCATCAATCATATGGTACATTAATCCATATGGTTCAATCCTTAGAAACAACACATAAAACCTTCAAAAAGAATTGAGGTTCCCTTTCAAAAATGCAGGAAAAAACTATCCAATTTTATGAATCAGGATGGGACTGATTATGAATAGATTCTACCTTTTAATCAACTCCCATTATTCGTATTTTAATAGACATGCATTATTGGGATATCGTCTCATGAGTTCACCCTTGTTTCCCTAAAACTCTAAACCTCTTACCCCAACTCAAGTCACATCCCAAATCCATCAAACTGAAAACATATCCTTAACCACAATGACAAATGAAACTCGAAATGTTCCTACTCTCTTGTTCACTGAAACTGCAGTACCATCCATAAAATCTAATATTCATTTAATACGGTCACATCCCATGATAGTTTACACACATGAATTACCTAAAAACTCCTTGTGAAACCAAGGACACAACCCTAACAAAGGTACCATAATAACATCTCTTATTCCATTTCATAACTAGAAAGTCCCCACAACCCATACCAAGGTCTCAAAATAAGTAAATCCCACTTTCCCAAAACACATTTAAAATTGTCGAATCCACAATAGAAGGAATATCCACAACCAGGTTCACCCAAAGGATTCATCACCACTCATCCATTCATAATTAACTCATCATAAATTCAACAAAGGAATTTAAATATTAAACACAACATGAAATCTGATACATTAAAAGTCTCTACCTTATTCATCACCACAATCCAAATCATTCTCCTAAAAAACACTTCGATGAATGGTTAGTGGTATTTAAAATAATAGAAGGAAATGTTCTCATATTATAATCCTGAAACAACACACTCTGAATACTCAATATCCATGGTCATCATCACACTTAAAATAATACTGTCTACTATACCTAATGTGGGTCATGGAAAACAAGGGGTAAACCAAATTACATTACCACAAACATTTTTTCAAACCACTTTTTAATTTGTTTCCCCTTTAACAAAACAACTGTTTTCTATTAGGTACATTACCCACTTAAAAACATATTATAATCATTATATTAACAAATTTGAAAATTTCATTATAAAAATTCTTCATTCAATCTTAACATTTCTACCATATTATGCATTTTTTCCATCGGAATTAGACTCCATTTTTTCATTATATTTATGGAACATAAAATATCATTCAGCCTTCAGGTCTCACACTCACATTTAATGCTTTCCTATCATGATATGTTCCACCTATATCCTTAGGTGAGAAATATGATTCATTAATACCCATCCTCATCACATTATGTTCATGAACATGATATCATAAATAAATAACATCACACAACCTTTTCACCACCCAATGGAGAAATATCATTAGACTCAAATAGAATACATCAAGAACAAAAATTTTGTGGTATGTGATCAGGATATTCCCTCCCACATTGGTAAGCTACTCATAACAATGAGCTCATTATCATGGCCTATAAAATACTAAGCATTTATATATCATTCCAAATAAGAAGACACTAGAAAATAACTATTCTTATACCACTATATAACATCATAGGCCAAAAGATCCACTAAACCATTTCTCAAATCCGGGTCATGATATTCCCTCATGCGCACCTCATCATATGCTTGAGGCTACTGACTAGATGCAAGGCTCTAATAAGACCCAAGGGGAGACTATACACACATTTCTAGAGTAGGAAATAATAGTTAAGAATATAAATAGGGTAAATAATATGTAAAAACTATTATACATGCATATACAAACATCTCATGAAAAAAGGTACAACCCAAAAATCCACATTAATTAAGTTGTGTCAACCTAATAGTACCATGTGAAGGAATCGTTAAATAAAGGAAACAAGTTGAATCCAAAAAATTGTCTTGACTCTACGTCTAAATACCCATATAGGTATATCACATACCGGACTAATTTTCCTAGAATTGGATGATTTACTTTATCCAAATATGCAATAATGAAGTCTATATTAGCACCCAATAATGACCTGAGAATGGTGTCAGGTAAACAAAATCTTCCAACACCAATGGTTTCTATAAAATATCTAGTCTAACCATATAGTGAATTCAGGATTGAAGTAAATGGAATGATAAAAAAATACATCGTATGTTCCATTACATAGCCATATAAAATTAAATCATTTCTATATTTATTTCAATTTTCATTATTTTAAAAATTATATGTACTTCATCCCTTTTTATCACGTCTTCCATGTGTTAGGCATATAAGTCTTCTACAAATGGGTATATGGAAAAGAATCACTATGCCTAATGTAAAGAGCCATGTCCCTATATCACTATGGATAAAAAAAATACTTAAAAATACATCACACTTTACATAGAGCCTAAGTATAGTTAATTTATTCTAATGTGAAATTATGGGCATCAAACATTAATCTGAATCTGTAAATCTGGTATTATTGGGTGGGGGGCGGGGTTAGATCAGTTGTCCAACCAAATGTGGTTGCATCCTTTGTCCTATATACCACCACCATGCCATTTTCACATTCACATTTATCTATTAACCACAAAATATCATAACAAATCGATAAAATTTAATGGAAATAGAAATCACATTCCATAACCTTAAAAATGTGAATTAATTATATTACATAACAAATTTACAAAATTTCCATTTACACTTCATATAAATTTATCAAAATTCTAATTTTCAAGCCTTAACCCACATTATATATAGATAATTCAAATAAATTAACCAATATTTATCCATTACTATACATTATTCCATTTATCCCATTAATAATTTTAGAAGAATTTTCCTAGTTATTCATTTCAAACATAATACCCAACTTTATAATACTCAACCCATTAGGTATACCACAAAATTTTCATGTATTAACACATTCAAAATATTAATCAATTACATTATGAAATCATATTTTCATGTTCTTCAATTCACAAGACATTGAAGATTTTACATGTTCATCATTTCATATATACAATACTTTTAGGAATTTCAACACAATTTATAAGCCATTGGACACAATAGAAAATGACCCAAATAACCATTTTCTAGCCATGATTATCAAACCCTTATGAAAATATAAAAAAAAGAATAAATAAATAAATATTATATTTACAACTCTACTAAGATTTTTGAAAATGTTCAATATGGGCCCTACATTATCCCACCTCAACAATACTAATAATTTTAACAATTTCTAGGTTTGGGAATTTCGGCACACCCCATGGGTGGCCATAATTAATTTTAACTAGACTCAATTCACCCCACAGGGATCCTGGGGGGTCTAAATCATTAATTTACCTTCCATTTTACCGAATATTACTCAATGTAAAAAAATGGTTGACAATATGGAATCGTGATCACAACAAACATGAATAAATCCATAAAAAACTATGGGAAATAAATTGTAGACCACCTACCTCGAATCTGAGGATGAACACACAATTAATCATTACCATAGATAAATATTTAAATGTTACATGAATCCCTAACCTCAATTCAACTAGAAAAGGAAGGTATTATGACTATAGAATAAAAAGAGAGAAACTACAAACCCTAGACTAAAAAAGTGAATAGATGATAGAATTAAAGCTACACATAGCATCGATCTGAAACCAATGGTAATCCAGATAATCAATTAATGAGGGTTAGCGATCAAAGGGCGTTATATAGGGTTATCTCTCATCATTCTGATATACGGAAGGAAAATACCGGAGATGTATGGTGGAGACATAAAATCTCATAATTTTAATTTTTTAATTTTTTAATTTTTTCATATTTTAGAGGGTCGCATAGTTTACCCACAAAGTAAGTAAAATTGTGTGCGAATAATGATAATTACTCTATACATGGTTAGAAATGTCCCACAGTTACTAAGGTAGGAATCAAATTTTTATTATCTATGTTCTGACCATAGATTATTCCACCATCCAAGGGTGCATGGTTTGTCAAGGAAGGCCGCATAGTTTTCATAACCATGCACCAAACATTCCCCCTGCACAAATTAGTCAATATTTCATTCCATTCGTATCTTTAACCCTATAATCCTCATGAGGACCCTCATACTATCAATAAACATATATTTAACCAAAAACAAGTGATTCAAATAAAAATTTAAACATCGACATTAATCAATGAAGTTAAGAATCTTACAGCCAACACAAACAACCAAATAATAAATCCTATAATGGGCATAATAGGATATTGACCCTTGTCTTTGGGATACATGATTGTGGTTTTTACCAACTAAGAATCACCCAAACGAAAATAAATTAGTTTTAATTGATTCTAATAAACAAACAATAACAGAATGTTATTTAATTTACATTCTGCCAACTATATATTTAATATAGCAATGAAAATAATTTTTTCATAAATTATTGAAGGATTATTAATAATTTATTAATTATTCTGTTTTTTAAAATTCACTATAACATTATATAAACATATTATTTAAATAATGTTCTATTCTAAGCATGTCAATATAAATATCAATACATCACATAAAAATATTATGATATAACTTGTTATTAAACAAATAAATTATAATCCTATATTAAAAATATGACTATAAGAAATATTAATATCATTAATTATTTTAAAATAAAATTATATATATTTCTCATATAAGAACTAAAAAATTCATGAAAAACCATTTTTACATAATAATTTAAAACATATTATGATACCATAATTTAGGACACATTATTTTTAATAACATTATATTAAAATGTAAGACATAATATTTATATATTAATAATATCAAATATTTTATTTTAAAAACTAAAAATATATTTCAATTAAAATTTTCTTTTAATAATATTCACATATAGGTCTCAAAGGTGTCAACACCATTTTATTGATATAAAATCATTAAAAATATATATATCAATAACCAAGATAACTATTACATGATTCCAAATATATATATAATTTTTTATAAAACTATTTATAAATATTACTGAATCATGTGTAAAAATTATTTATATCATATTTTATTTTCAAATAATATAATTTCTCTAATTAAAAATATTTAATTCATAACCAATCATTTTTGAAATTTAAAAAAAAAAATTCTAATGTGATTACATAATGCACATATTATCATTAAATGAATTCAAAAGTAAATTAATATATTATTTCAATAATTAATTAGTTCAAGAATTTATGATTATAAGTATGAATTGTATATTCATCATTAATATAATGATATGAATTTTACATAATAATCAAACATTTAAAAAAATCATATAACCAATACAACAGTATCACTCACGAAATGTAAAAATATGAACATACATTTATAAAATATAAC
This sequence comes from Viscum album, assembly GCA_963277665.1. Classification (NCBI taxonomy): domain Eukaryota; kingdom Viridiplantae; phylum Streptophyta; class Magnoliopsida; order Santalales; family Viscaceae; genus Viscum; species Viscum album. The sequence continues at coordinate 1,503,686,752 of OY728156.1, forward strand.
ATATATTTTGAATTTGTGTAATATTTATTTGGACTCCATATTTTTGTGTCCATTTATCAAAATAATTTCAGTAATTATATTTTCAGTAAACAAATATTTAATACTGACATTTGATATACTTTTAATCGATTCCATATGAGGGTTTAAATCAATTTAAATATAACACATCATCATATCAATATATTTGAAGATCAATTTAATGACTCATAAATATTTATCTATGTTATGTCAAACACGGAAATAAAATTGATACTCAATGATCAAGAAATAAAATCATCTAATACGAATCATAATATCTTTTGTATCCCTAAACAAGTTCAATTTTCATGATATCCAATTGCATCTCAATATTTTTTTAATAATATATTAATAAAATATATATACTGTATAATTTTAATATATTAATCCATTAAATTATTTATACCAACTATAGACTCAGAAACCCAAAATATTCTTCTGATTATTTTTCTGTAAAACCAGAATCTCATATAGGAATACCTGGTGTATATTACACAACAAACTATTGACAAAGAATCCAACCTTCATTATACCAGGGGTTGGAGATGATTACCAAATATATATACTCCAACTATATGAGTGTAATTTTCCTTTATGCTAAAAATAATATTACTAAATCTAAACATAATTATCTGAATTAATTTAAAAAAACAACATTTCATATAAAATTGAAATTCCTAAAAAATATGTAATTTAATTTAAATACAAAGAATAATAAACAATTAAACAAATTGAAAATTATAAAATGAATTAATCACTATAAAATATCTAATATATCTCCAATAATAATATTATAGATATACATGATACTACCACTCAAACTATGCTTCAATGTGATCATTCTAATATCACCCAACACCTATAGTAATATAATATTATGAATATATAAACAAATTAATGTTCATGAGAAAATATAAAAAAAATGTAGGTTTCTCCTCTAATTCCCCATGATTCAATTCAGAATACAATGTTAAAAAAATTATGTCTAATACATATAAGATAAAATAGCCATTAAAAATATGATAACCCCCTAACATAACCAGGTTTACCAACAACTAAGGTTAAATAATTGTCACCAAAAGTAAGTGATATATAATAATAAAAATCATTCCATCATATAAATATATATATATAAACCCCTAATAGAATAATCCCAACCAATTCACTTCCATATGTCCCAACATCGAATATTCTACAACAATTTCACATATTACAAAACCAAATGAATCTATTTTAGTGAAATTATTTTCATTATATAATCTTCATAATTATATAATCCTCTTAATTACATCATTCATTTCATCACATCCTACGTTAAGGTATGGGTAATTAATTGACCAATTAGTATTCTATCACCATATAAATGATATTTTTTATTTTTATAAATAATTGTACCCCTGTAAAATAAAATAATATATAATATTAATAACCTAAAATTGGGCATAATATATTCTCATAAATAATAATATCAATTATCATCATATTTCTCATCCAATTTCAACCATAAAAATATAATTATCCATATTCTGATAACATTTAATCAATATCTCAGGTCCTTAATATGCACACCAAACATTATTATACTATTTATCATACTTAAGTAAATATAATTAATCAATTTCATCTAATAATGTTTTATTTTATAATATTATGCCACCAAATATCAATGTATAGAAAATTCATAATAAATAAATTAAAATATATTTCATTTATATATGTTCTCAAACATACATTGTATATATATTTTTACAACACAAATATCACAAGAAAAATAAAAAAACATATATTAGTTTTTTGTATGAATATTCCTATTTTAATTATATTTGAAAAAAATAAATTAAAAACTAATAAAATTGAATAAATATTTTCAATTAATTTTCTCAATGATCATAGACTTATTTCATCATTAAAATCATCCAAACATATTTATAACAATCAAAAATCCCCATCTCGGCTATAATTGTCATGTGTTACCCCAATGATTGAATTTTCCATGTATTGATATACCATGTCACACAAAAGTCCAACCGTGATACATGTAGTTGACTAACTAAATATATATTTTTATGAACCCAGTACACAACCATAGTCACTAAATTATTATATTTCCACTCCATGTAAAATGATCCCCCACACACATCCCAATATTAACCAATAAATTTGATTTTCACATCATAATTAAATCACAACATCTAGGGAATCATTTATAATGCACAAGTGATCATGAATTTGAATATTAATCTATTTTATTTCAGATACAATCATTTCTAATATTCTGAGGGATTATGAGAATACAATAACAATATGATAATCAAATATTACACCAATAATACTATTTATGGAAATTTTTTTATAGAAAACATGTAGACCCGAGGACATGACTCTACGACCTCCATGTCACCACTATACCCATAAATCCCCACATCCAATGGTACAGAAATTATATGAATTAAAATATAATAATATAATTATTATCATTATTCAATGATAAATCATTATGTTATTAAAACAAGTCCCATGATCATATTATTAATATAAAATATCTGTCAGTACATGGAATTATAGAATGTAGATAAATATGATATTTACATGAAAATATAAAATAAAAAACCTTTTAAAAGTTAACAACACCATGTAATATCCGGATATAAACTTTAAAAAATTGGAGTCAATTTCAACAACCCCATAATCAATCTACAATCGCTTAATTTTTTACATATTTTAACAAACCGTTAGTCTATAAGGAAACATAGAGATCTATTATGTGTCTCTTAATAATTGAAGAATATTACAAGTATAATTTTTACCTTAACAAATACAAATTTTAGAAGTATTAATTTTACCAATATGATTCGATTCACCTATTAACTTTGGGAATCCTCGATGTTTATTTTTTTGAATAATCCTTTGATTATGATATCTTAATATCTATGATACTATGAACATGAAAAGGTTCATTCACTTTTTTCATATTTATTTAATCCAAAATGAAAAAACCTAGTTCATGCATCCATCAAGCTCCCAAAATGGTCTAGTACATACCCATGTTATGTTCTTTATCACCCCAAGAGGGAAAATCGTACCTGGGTCTCATAACATAATCACTATAAAAAATTACACCCTTAAAAAAAATTATAAAAAAGATAACATAACTAAATCATAGTATGCTTTTGTTAGAAAAAATAATCAATTGGGGAGCCAAATATGAAATTAGCATCATATGAACTTTTGAAAATTGTATCGTAATTGAATAAACATAAACACCTCATAAAAACTATATCAATGGATAATATAATATAAAACATCCTAAATACAAAAAAAAAGTTCCAAATGAGTTAAACCCTATGAGACCATGAATCAACCATCATAAATACCTATGAAATGGGTGACCAATAAGAGAAAAAACATATGTGCCTTTTCATTTACATGTCTCCTATAAAAGAGTTTATTTCTACACCTATAGGAATATGTAGGATGTGGGGGAATTTCCTAGTAAGTTACAACCATGAAACAATTTAAAGATTTTATTTCCATAAAACACCATATTTCTCTATTGAAAACTAATTTTCTAATACAAGGTGAATATTTTAAAATATAATTACTAAAAACAATACTTTATAAACACCTTTGATTTTTCATAACAACATACCTCCATTTAAAATAATTGTAAAGAAAATTTGATTCGAAAACAATTTTCAACATGGTCCAAAATTTTGAAATAAATATACATGAAAAAAATAATTCTCAAATTACCTAAATCATGAAAATTAATTTAAATTCACATTCCATTATATAATAATGTAATGGAAAATGGAAATAATCCAAATTAAAAACATTAAAAAAAGTGTTTTAAAATTTACAACATAGACAAAATTTAATTATAAAAGCATCGTTATAAAAGGGAATTATTGTAGGGAATATAATAAAAACCAAATCTCTAAAATCATGTATAAATCATATAAAATAAATTTTTCAGATGTAATGAACCTCATGTGATCTAAACATAATTGTCCACTGTGATAAATTTTGGATAAAATTCTAGATTACTTGAATTATATATTAATTTTTTATCTACTCAGATTATTCTTCGGTTCTAAACATCCATGAGCTCTCTTGGTAATGGATTTGTAAGATTTCATGATATTCCTCCTCAAGTTCACTATTACTCCCTTAAAAAAGATGATAGATCGGTCTTTCTCCGAAAAGTCTCTAATAGTCACATAAGAGACACATTATAATATATCCATGACATATGCTATGATCAAAATTATAATATTCATTGACGCACCCAAATTTCCCCATGTGCTACTCAATAATAGAAAAAAATCATTTGTTACATTACACAAAATTAATTTCAATTTATAATTAAATATTCCACCATGACAATTAAGAAAATATATTCTCTCAAGGTAAAATTTACTCATATGAAATAAAAGTTCTTTACTATATCAAAAAATCATTTTCAATACAAAGTCATTAAAATATATTAACAAACATAACATGATCTCATATTATAAACAATTTATATATTAATTTATAATCAATTTATTCTGAAAACACATAATGAATTCAAAACCATGCACAACCACTATAAAACAACATTCAAGATCCTATTCAACTGATAAAAATTACTTTAACCCATTTAATAAACATTTTGAGTCCACATGTGCCAATTACCATAAGAATACAAAATTAATAAATAATTTTTTTACATAGATCATGTATCACAGAAAACAAGGATAAATAGAAAATCACAAATAAATTTAATGGAAATTATATAAACCAAAATATATTCCAAATAATAATTAATTTTTCTCTATGGAAAATAACATAAATAGTGACATTGACCTCAAAAAATAATAAAATCAATATTCATTTTATGAAAACCACTTAAATTATTAAATTGTTATTCTCACACACATAATTGATAATAAAAAAACCATAATCTTAATTATTAACCCTATATTCAAGAAAAATGTAATTTTGGTTTTTTTCCCATTAATAGAAATGGACGATATTGGGTAGATGATGATAATAGACAGAGAAATATTTTGTAAATCTGTGATACTTTGAATTAAATCAATAAGTTAGAAATACAAACATCATGAACTAATTTTGAAATCTATGAAGATAACTAGATAAGGATGTATGTGATGGAGAGATAAAATAATTCTAAGGGGAGGATATTTTATCAAGAGAATTAGGCTATTTCTATCATTTTTAATGATCGGAACACCCTATATTGTTGGGATTCATAGTTATGATAATTATGAACCAACCATATGAAGTTTATAATCTCCCTAAAAAACATTCATTGTTGTTAAAAATATGCTTCAAATGGTTTGAATAAACATTCCCAAATTATAAAAATTCCACTATACAAAAAAAACACTCTCAAACTAGTAGTCACAATGGTAACATGTTGGTTAAGAAAACCATACTCAAACCATGTGACAATGTATACCTTTACAGAGAGGAGGAATTTTTAACCTCAACACTCTATAAATCTAGGAGTGAAAAAATAGATAAATAAAAACCCATCAATTGAATATGAATGGAATGGTCAATGTCACAAACCTTCCCACATTTTCATATTCGTCCCCTATAAAGTCCAGATACATGGTAAAAAAAAGAATGAAAAAAATGAATCACTTCAAATAGAGTCCATTTTGGTGGTGAACTATTATATAGGTTCCTATGAAGAATCTTCAAGACCTTCATGTTTAATATAAATCGATCCATCAAATCAACACAACTGCTAAATAAATATATCGATATTTCAACCACACTAACTAAAACAGGAACCAATACAGAAATAATGTACAATAAAGGTTCTCAACACAGCTTTGAAATATCATATATGGTGTAATAAAATAAAATAACTCTAATTAAGAAATCCACTATAAGAAGTATTCTCCAAAAATATTCATGTAATTCATATTAATTGATACTCATATCTGCAAATTAGAAACCACCGTCATTAAATCCATCAAAAAATAGTGTAATACATTAAATAATTTAATAAAAAATGAATAGAAATTGATAAATTATTATAATTCAACAAAAATAGATGTCATGGATGGTTGACATAGGTTACCACACATTACGGATTAACAAGAACCTCTACTCAGAACATTTTTACATGAATTCTCACAAAAATATAACATAACTGAGTTAATGAGGTCCGTGAGTAAACCCAAATTATAATTACACAATAACCATTTAATGAAAAATTATTTCCCTAATAATTATTATATAAAAAAATATGAATATTGATTACAAAAAATAATGATCCAAACTGTAATAACTATTTTTTATTGCCTTTGGAAACATGGAAACATAATACATTGTTCAATACATGATCCACAACATCTCCCAAAATTCTCGTTATAATATGAATTCTTATTAGATAATTCATACACAATACCTTTAAATATATCATTGGGAAAATAAAATTTAATAATGCCTGAGATTAGATTCTCTGTAATATAAAATAAGATAGATATCAACATATCATTTGAATTACTATATGAAAACATGAAGAAAAATTAAAACCATACACTACTTATAATAGACCATAAACTTGAGTAATTGAATAAATAATCAAAGTTAATATGTCATTAATTATAATATAATAAAATAAAATGAACAATGATAACATAGCATGGTAAACAAGTTATTATTTTTGGAATGAAAATATGAATATAACTTTGATAATGTGTATAATTATAAAAATATTCACTAATTATGTAATGAAAATGAAATAAGGCCCTTGTATAATATTACGTGCTTGAGACAATGTCTATATATAACCTTATTGACATAAAATATAGGTCCATTCATAATACTATGAATATATATTCAGGTTCAAGCATAGCATTATGAACATGTAATCAGGTTCAGGCATATCATATTTAATCCTGATTTGTCAATATTTAACCAATTATTTAGAGGTATGTATATGTCCCATGTATCACATATTGAAAATCATATACATGAATTAAATAATATCATAAAACATTAATCATATCATAACCAATTAAAAATGGATTTCATAAATAATAAATTATAACTTAACTTGTGGAAAAGAAACTGGTTTCAAAATCATTTGATAATTTCATCAAAACATAACCCATAGAAAATAAGTGTGCATCATAAGTCCTATGTCTAATAATAATAAAACATTTAGATGATAAATATTAAAGGTATCCTTTTATCATATCCCCAATAAAGTATTTTTAACATCAAAGGATTTCATATTAGATTGAATATGATTTTTTATGAAAAATCACATGAATGCTTCTGGATAATAATATCGATTCATTCAAAATATAAATTTTAAAATTAAAAAATATTAAGATATTATGAAAATAATTTTATCTAAAAATAAACATAAACACTTTTATGCTAATATTCAATGAATATAATATTAATTTTTTCACAAAATTATATCAATGTTGTACATGTTAAAGGAAATATTATTTTCACATATTTTGAAATAGCCAAAGATGTATTGTTTTGAATTATAAATGATTATTTATTTAAAATAAAATTGGAAAATTTAAATATGGTTATTGTTTTATTTAATCAATAATTTATAAAATGTCAAATAAAAAATGAAATAATTTATATAAAATACGATTTTTGAAGAAAATGGTGTTTTCAATAGAGAGGAGAAAGAAATACTATTTTTATTGGAAAAAATATTTTAACCTCATATGTACATAAAAAAATTATCATAAAATATTTATAGGAGATTAAATATCTTTATATTAAAGAGTGATTTTGGAAAATATTTTATCATTAGAAACATATTCATAAATAATTATGATATACGATGATAATGCATCATAAAACCATTTCCACATTGTTAACACTGAATCATATAGCCTATGAAAGAATCATCCTAAAATGGATATGTATATTACAATAATATTTAGCATAATAATCATAACAATATTTCATTGGTATCATATAAACTACATAATGGAAACACATTTTGAAAATTACACGTGTCACATGGAAAATAAAAGTGAAAAAATCCCAAACTAAATTATTGACATCTTTCATACACTTTCAATCATACTATATAAAAAAATTTATTTTTATTAGTGATCTATTAACGATATAAAAATTTATATATAATACCATATATTATTTTCTTATGTCCTTATATTATAAATTTATTATAAATTATTTTTTAATGTCATGTTTCATGTAATAGACACATTGTTTGTCATGCTTGTTTTGATTTGTTATTTTTTCCGCATAAATTAATAATGGTCCCATAATCCTCAGAATATAAACCAGGGAAAAAATATAATATACATATATATTATATATGTATTTAGTGTAATCCATACAATAAAGAGAGAGAATAATAAATACACCATTAATGGAGATAGTAGGGCCTACATATGCATGAACATTATTTCAATTTTCTTAATGGATAGAAAGAATTAAATGTAAATTACAAATTATAATTATAGTGTGATTTATATTTAATATATATATCACATTTTTTATTTAAACACATCTTTATTACTGTAAATGTAAATAATATGGGAATTACGAATTACATAACCTCGTGAGGTTGTGGTCTTCTATATACGAGATATGAGTTTTTGTATTGTAATGGAATAAAATGTAAGGAGGTATATGAGGTATATTAATTAAATAATTAAAAATATATAAAAAATATAATATATAATAATTTAATATATTAATTTTACTATCCATGTAAAATATAAATGAGAAACATATCATGTTGGTTCGTGAGGCAGTGGTCTATCTTATTCTGGCCAGACATTATTGTTTTTAAAGGAATTATTGATACAAAGGTAGACATGGTATTATAATAAATGTGGAATAAAAATATAATAATGTTCTTATATAATAATAAAATCCATCATTAAATCATGTCAATGGTGGCGTTGATAGAAAATGAATAACATCAATTCACAAGTTAGTAGTCCTCTATAAAAATGACTTATGACATTTCAATCGTGTTGTTGGAAGATGAGATGGATTTATGCCATTTAATTAATAAAATATCATATAATTAAATTTTTTATACTTATTTTATTATATTAGTGTATTTAATAATATTAAATGATGAGTAGAAGAAAAAAAATGCATGTTTAAAAATTTCACTTCTTATTCAAAGATCATGTAACACCCTAAGATTTTATTAAATATATTTTTTTAAATTAATTTAATATTATAAAAAATAATTATATATAACACTGAGTTTAGTCTTCATCACATTTAAAAAAATTTGTATTGTGTCACATAAAAAACATAGATTATCTTGAGTTAGGCGCAACATTGAGTTTAAACAAATCATGAAAAACTATTAATGTATTATCATTTAATATAATTATTTTCAAATAAAATTTTTAATGGAGGATATGATGAGGAAGAAATAAATGAAGAAAATATAAGGTTTAATCAATTAAATAAAATTAAATATTTTGAAACTAAATAATTATTATTTCAAAAAAACTATTTGATAATATTTTAATTATTTTTCTGAAAACATATTTTTTATAAATACAAATTTGTTTTAAATCAATAATTTAAAAAATCATTTTAATAATTTTAATTAATTTAATATATTATATATTAATAAAAAAAAATTTATCATTCATATTAAGTTTTTTATAAATAATAGATAACAATATAATTGATTTTATGCTTAAAACTATATTTTTTAAAAAGCTATTTTTGGAAGTCATCAACAGTTATTAAAAAATATCACCTTCCAATTTAGTTTAATTTATTAGAAAAAATATATTGATTTTCAAAAAAATTAATTATAGAATTACATTAGGGTTAAATATGTGGATTTTTCTAAAAAGATTAAATTTTTTATTAATAATAAAAAATAATGGCTTTTATTGAAAATTGTCATTTCATATAAAAATATGATAAGGTGAACTTCACTTTATAATGTGTTTTAATGTAAAATGTGTTCAATTATTTATAATTTAATATAATAAATATAAATAAAATCATTTTCATATTGAACATTGATAATAATGCGTTTTTATCTTTTGAACTTGTTCTCATTGAAACACAGATTCTCATCTTGTTTGGGGGTTTAATTTAAAATTTACATTTTCCACATATGTAAAAATAATTAAGAAAGACAGATTCTAAGTTATTATTCCGAATATGTTTTATTATCTAATATGTTATACTTATTTTGTTACTATACTAATTCAGAAAAAGAAATAAAAAATTATCGTAGTTATGGTAAAAATTGGTTTACCTGTGACAAATATAAAATGATAAGGGTTACAAATGACCATGAAAATTTAAAAAACCCCATTTTCTAGACATTAATAATCATTATACCTTATAGGATCTAGGGTGACCCATTTCGGAGTATTTAATCTCATGAAAATGTTGGTAATTTTTTTTAATTTTACTAGTGTGACACTCTATTTGCTTCAAAAAGGCCATCATTTATCCTCTCCTCTTCACTATATACAACTCTATTTTATAATCCAATAATATCACCAAAAAAAATTTAACTTACTAACTGTTATCCCTTAATCCTTAGTTTCTCCAAAAATCCAACAAATGAATCCTTATAGTTCAAAAAAAATGAAGTTATCCTAATTTGATGTAAAGTCGCTAAGCAAATGTTTTCATTTAGTTATTCCTCCACCTATATAGATTTTTTTAAACCATTATGATATAATAAAATGATTATATTGAATATATTTTTATTTTATAATTCTAATTAAATAATCTAAATTCTTATCCCCTTCTATCAAATGGGATACACTGATAATTATTCTTGTGTACAATAGACGACTGCCTCATGAACGTATGTTATTCATTTTTGATCATCATATATCTTCGATGAATGTAATTACTGATTATATTTTTATATACTATAATTAAGATATTATTAATCATTTTAAATTACTAAATCAAATATGACTCTTAACTTTCAATTCTATGGAAATATGAAAAAGTCTCTCGTGTTTATGGTGGACTACTCTCTTATAAAGTGATTTGATTCCTTCACTATTTATAGGTACATTAATAAATATTTTTTTAATTTAAATATTTGAGAAATGTGAAATAAATGTTATATTTAATGGTAATATATTATATAAAATTATTTCATTATTTCCATTTTAAACATATATAAAATGTTCATGCATATGTATGGGCTATTGTCTCTATGAATGGTGTATTTCATTTTGTATCTCTATTTTTTATTGATTACTATAAATAAAAAAATAGTGAATATATATTATATTGATATCATCTTAAATTTTTTTTAAATTATAAAAAAATTATATTATTAATAATATAAAAAATACCAAATCAATACATACATAAAAAACAAATCAGTTACTACCTGAAACGTGAGTTTAACATGGAATTCAAATGAAACTGGTAAAAAAATAATTTTTAAATCAAATCTGGAATGATATTTTTAAGTATGGTTATTTAATATATTTTTTATAATAAATTAATTATAATACATGTTTTTTTAACATGTACGGAGAACATTTTTACTTAATGTATGTGATTTTTGTCTCACTATTTACATATGTGAGAAAAATTCCATGTTCGCTGCGTATTTCAATTATGTTTGGTATATAATTTCCATGAATCTATATTATGATAAATATTCTATAAATTATTTTTATTTATATATCAATTTTTTTAAATGTATATCATTAGGTTTAAAATTAAAATGTCTCCATGGTGATTAGGGATTTTCTGCCAATTTTCATTCATTGACAAATATGTTTTGTTATACACTTATCCTATTTTCTATGATTTATATACTTACATGATAATATTTAATATAATGATTATATTTATATTAATGTTATTATGTGTTTAAGATAATTTTATTCTTTAAATGGTCATATATTAGGTGTTACTGATGATATAATGGTTTTAAGATAAAATATCAATGCATACTAGGATTAATTCTGTTTTTTCATTCGATGATGAAATATTTTCAATAATATCTTATTAAACACAATATTTTTATTCAACCACGGTTATAACATGGGATGAATTTTTTTATTTAATATCCCACACTTTATTTACATACTTGTTCAAAAGAATGTTTTTAATATCAATAATCATTATTTATCTATTTAGTCAAAAAACATATTTCTTATAAAAACATGAATTCTAAAAATGTTTTCAAAATAGAATTTACTATTCTCCTAAATAATTATACAAATAAATTTTACCCATTATTTATTTTTTTAATTTTTTTTAAATGAATATTCATGTATTTTTCCAAAAAATGACCATTTGTCTTTTACCGAAAATGTGAATGTAATCATTGATGTGTACTCAATGAAAAAAAATTTCCCCCACCATGAAAATTATTTTCATTTTAGTTTATTTTATTAATATCAATGTTATTTTCAAATATAAAATGTTTTTAAAAGATCAAATATTATTTTCATTATTAAATATTGTAATTGATTTTATGGATTCTTTACTATGTTTTCATGGTACATTTCAAGGAAATGTCTTTCCAAAATATTTTGTGAATTTTAACTTTTACATGTATATTTTCAATTGAATATAAATTTTGACGTGAATATTTCTATGTGACTTTTGAAAATCATTTTTCATGGAAGATGATGTCCATTGATGTTACATAGGTTTTACGATGGGTTTGAACCAAAGATAACATTATGATTCTTTTTAAAAAATGGTTTATGTCTACGATGGAATGATTATTATGAAACCAGTTTCTCCTCAAATTGTTATACCATGATAAAATTATCTATAAACTAGTTTATTTTACCTTATGTTATTAATTTATTTATATGAGAAATGTCATTGAAATATATTTCATTTTTATATATTATGTTTAGATGATTTTTTTGAATCTATTTCATTTCAGGTGTTCTAATATGATTAATGTTTTATGATTTTATGGATCACATATGTATGAATTTCATTATGTCATGGGTGTTATGTTATAAGCCAATGACAATGCTTATGTTATAATAAAATATGGGTTGGATATACATTCCCTCAAGTAAATTTGGTAAATATTTGTATCCCATGAGATAATTATTATTAGAATGGGGTGTAAACCATGTCCAGTAAGAGATGTAGTCCTCTATGATATTATTGATATAGAAACATGACTATTACAAGGTTTTAAGGAGTGGACCCATTATACTATGATATTTTTTAGAATAATCCTTGACTACTGAGGAAATTATTTTCTTATATTTTGTTTATTCAAAAATTTCATGTCATATTTCAATGTTATGATATCATAGATCATCTTAATTTACTTACAAGTGAGTCATGTCTTATGAACATCCAGTATTTTACTTATGACTCAATATTTTTTTCTTTAGTATACATTTTATGGTCTTTATATATTATACAAATGTTACCATTCCCATATTATGATATTGTGTTTATATATTTTCACTTATTTACTCTTACCGCATCTATGGTCAACATTTATTATGTTTATTTTCCCCATTTTATAAAGATTTTTATAATGTAGGGTATGACTATGAGAATTTATAAATGTGAATATATTTGTGGAAAAATTTTTAGAACATTAAATAAATAATAATATTGTGTACCTTTTCTCTGATGGAACTATACCATTATGATCTTTAGGAATGTGTTTTTTTAATATAATTAATATTATTTTAAAATATATAATAACTATGCGTGGGAAGATTGTGTCTCCACTTTTTATATTAGAGGATATTTATTGTTACCCTTTAGAAAGAATGAAATAAATAGTAGTTATATCCTAATATATATTTCTAAGGATATGTCTAGAGATATTTCAATGAATAATTTTATAGATAAGAAATTTTATTTGAAAATATCATGGAATTATGGTAATGGATAGAGTTAGTTTTTTCATTGAAATCTTATATAGGTATAGATAATTCATGTAGATGTGAAACATGAATAAAGTTACGAATTTAAAATAACTATGAAATTGGTGAATTAATCTATACTTCATTGTCACTTAGTGCATGAAAACGAGCATCAACAAACATTAGATTTGAAAATCATGTGGTATTATCATAGGATAATCAAAAAAACATTATGAGATATCATGAAAAAATTATATTCATGATGACTATAAATGAACAAGGATATAACTATGGTTTCATTAATAAAAATTAGGTGTCATTATATACATGTTAATTAAATTATTTTTCATAATTATGTCATTTTACATTAGGAATATTTTTTCTCACACTATGGATTTCTGTTTTATTCAATGGCTGAAACGTGGGGGAACTGTAATAATATTGAATCTAACAAAAAATTGTTGATGATAAACACAATGTGACGAGTACTAGAGAAAAATTATATAGTGATTATTCCTAATTTAATATAATGATATATGATTTCTAATTTACACCATAATCTAAATCTCTGCCTCACCAATATATAGAAGGATAGGGTTTTTTGATAGCTCGTGTGGTGGGAAAAGAAGAGAAGAGAGGATTTAGTTTACTATATTTAAAGAATTAAGAAATAAGTAGTCAATGGAATGTTTCAATGTAATTAAAATTTCTATTGAGTGTGTAAAATAAGTTAAAATGATATGAAATTTTAGAAGAAAAACAAAATGCTAGATTATCCTTATAGATGAGAATAATTGTTTCTCTAAGATATCATCAATGGTTGAATTTTTAATTTGAGTAATGTATGAGAATAATGACAATATATTTCCTAAAGGTAAATTATAAGATGATATCCAAAATACACATATGATTAATGGTTATAATACATATGATGAAGAGACAATTAAAAACATAGGAAAGGAATGTAATGATAAGGAATAAAATTAAACAGAACGGTTAATAGTGTATAAAATAATTTGCGTGACTGATGTGTTATGTAATTGGATTCAAGGAATTATAATTTCATTAGTGGTATATTAGTTTCTAGAATCATGACACTTCAAAGGATTTTATCATAATATTTTCTCATTATTGAGTTTCAACAATATTATAAATTTCACTAATATCCAAGAAAATAGATTAAATTAAAAGGTGTTATCTTATTTCAAATAAGATAAACCTTAATATGTTACTGATGATGATAAAATGGTGTTAATTTTTATATGATGATCATTGAAATGAATAAAGTAAATTGGATATTTTTGATGTCCTTCATAGTGATAAATGTTGTATGGACAAAGTCGATTAAATTATTACTAATTTATTTTATAGTATTATATTATTTTTAGAATATATTAAATAAACTATTGTTTTATTTAACAGATGATGAATTATTTATGTGTTATTTTTGATTTTATATTAATTAAATTTATTACCATGATTTATAAAATATATTACAACAACACTCAACGATTTTTATGTTTCTATTAGGAGGAACTTTTTGATATTTTGGGGCACTAGTGATAAGAAGATTTTGGGAAATTTATGCATATTTTTTATAATTTTTATTTTTTTGAAGGTTTATAAGGTTAAAAATTAATGGAATTGAATATGATAAAATTTAAATTAAGTTTTTATTATAATATTTAACAATAACATGTCAAATTCGTTTTTTTTTAAACTTGATAAATAATGAATTAGTTATCATTATTTTAGGGATATTAGGAAAAACTATTGATTTTGGGAAAAATAAAAAAAATTATTGTAGTATGATTTGAATGGAAATTAATTAAAGTATAATGAATTTTTATCATTTTGATTTTATATTGGAATGAAATCAAGAAATTATATATTCTAATGAAGATTCCTTATTTTTAGAAAAGGTATATTGGAATAAAATTTTATCCTATTACCATAATTTATGTTGATATAAATGATATATTTTATAGAACATTGTTTTATAGTTCTGTGGTTATTTATTTTCTCATTATTATTTACTTTCTTGGGAATAATGATCTGAATCACTTCCCATCATTATTTTGACATTTCAATTTTTTCCATGAATTAATCTTCACACTCAACATATGTGATCATATTTTGAAACATTGTCTATGTTATTATAGGGAACCATTACACATCACTTTTTCCGTTTTTAGGAGTATGTTTTATTAAAAAATTTTATTATGTGGTATTCTGTCGATGGTATTTTCAGATGTTAAACCCTTTCCTACAAATCACAAGTTCATATTGTGAGGATGAAATTTATTAAGGGGGTATATTATACAACCATAATGTTTTAAGATTTATAATTTGGTCATATATATTGAATTTTTTTAATGTTTTTCATGAAATGAATCACCGAGTTTGGATTGCATCACCTGAGTCAATGTGTTTAGATTTAATAACACACAACACTAAGTTTATCTTATGTTCAAAATGAAATGTAAAACAATATTAAAATATTATTACATAATTTAATAGAAAACATCTAGAAATTTTAATTGTGATTATCAAAAGGATTAAATAAATTGTGCAATAATAAGGTTTTAATATGTATATAAAATTATATCTTTACTAAACAATATATGATAACTGAATATTAAAATAATTTGAAAATAAAATAAATCACATATTAAAACAATATTTTTTATGTTAAAAATTTTTATTTCATAAAAAAATGAGAAAATAAAATTATGATATTTTTAAGGAAATTTATATTTTATATATTTTATAACATTTTAAATGTTCATATTATCTATTTTTAGTCATGTGAAAAGAATATATCTAATTTTACGCCTAAAAACTATATTTATTTTCAAAAAATTAGTTTAGTTATATTTTGACATCTTATGTTAATATTAATATTTTTTATATTTTTAGAAATAATAAAATATATAAAACTTTTTAATAATATATTCGTGTAAAATTTATATTAATTTTTTTTAATTATCATTTAAAGATTGATTTTCAATAAATAATGAAAAATAATGTTTTTTTAACAACAACTACAATTTCATTTAAAATATTTAAAATATTAATAATTATTTAAAAAGATTTTAAAAGTAATAAAACATAAGTTATATATACAATAATCCAATTTATGAAATTTGGTTCATTTTCATGTTGAATTTTGATATAAAACTTTTTAAACATTGGAACATTTTATCTTTGGAAGACCATTTTCTCATCATCTTTGTGGGATTAGTTTTAAATAATATTTTTCCACTAATATGATTGGAATTGGAAAAATGGAATCAGAATTGTAAACATAATTATATATTTTATATAATTTGTAAAAAAAAATTTATCCTAATGTATAGTAAAAATAGTAAAAATTATTTACCGCGACTAAGGTAAAAAGGGTTTTACATGTGGTTTAAACAAGAATGATAATGGTTAAAAATGACCCAAAACCTGTCCAAAGTCCATTTAATAATCATATTTATATATATTATCTTCTATTATCTATAAAGGCACATTTTAAAACATTTCATAATGTAGAAAATGTGGGGAAACATTTATCTTTTGGAAAATTAAGAGTTCCACACTCACTTCACATATAAAAGTCCACCACCTCTCTTATCATATTCAAATATTCAAGTAAAATTTAAGCCAAAATTACCTAACAAAATAAATTTATTAGTAACCTCATATAATCCTATCGGTCTAATTTTTTAGACATCAAACCTTTGCTACTTTTGTTGTAAAAACCCAAAAAAAGTTGTTTGATGAATATGTTATGTCTTTAGCAATGTAATGATTATTAATTCTTCATCCATTTACATCACATATTATTATTATAATAATAATATATAATAACCTCAATATTTAACGTTAATATAGATATTTTTATAATAATATCACACCCTAAACCCATTTCATATTCAATTAAATTATATATTGAACGATCATTTACGTGTACGGCAGACTATTGCCTCGCAAACCGAAGTTATTCATTTTCCATTACACCTTTCACATATATATATTGATATATTAAATAATTATATAAAATTTTAATGATAAGATTATACTTATATAATAATTATATCACATATTCCACCTTACATTCAATTACGCGAGAATATGATAACATATATCTTGTGTATAGAGAACTACGCCTCACGATGTGATGAGATTATTTCACGATTTTCATGGAAGATAATTATGATTGTTTTGATGAAAACAATATATAAATAAAAAATATATAAATATTTAATTTTAATATTTTATTTAACATTTTTTTATTTAGTTTTTCTAGAAAATGGAAAGTTTGTTCTTGTGTACGTACGACATAACATCTCCATGAACGATGTATTTCCTTTTCTATCTATATATTTTATGGAATAAACTAAATAATATATATTCAATATATATTATTTTAATATTAAAAATAAAAATAGTCATATTATTTATTCATTATTAATTTAATTGGACCTAATATATGAAATCAAAACATACATGCAAAACAAATCATTAATTACCCGAAACTGGACATTAACATTGGATTAATAATAAATAGGTTTTAAAAGATAATGATTAGAACATATAGTGAAGTATATAAAAGTTTTTGGAGCTATAATACATATATATAATATATATATGTTTATTATAAATGATTATTGAACATGATAAATGGATGTTGAAATTTTAGTTAAGAGATTTCTGCCAAAATCCTTAATTATATGAGACAAAAGCCATATTTACCCCAAAATTCATATATGTTGTGTATATAAAATAGATGAATATAATTTTTTAGTATTATATATAAAATTATTGGGATATAAATATCTAACCGTGGGAATTTCATTCATTGTGATTATGGATAAAAAATTACCGAGGTAGTATGGTATTTTTTATCAATTTTCATTCATTGAGACATGTGTTTTGTTTTATACATATTTTTTTATGAGAGGCATACACTATCCATTAGACCAGTTATATCATTAGTCTCCTTATATTCATTATATTTTATGTTTTATTTTATGTAATTCATACATGGGGCTTATGATTCAGTGCTACTAGTGTCTATTGGATTTATTAATCAATGTCATAGATTATTAGGATTTTCTTGTGTTTAGGATTTCAATAATGACATATATTGACCCATATCTTAAATTCACATTTTTTAACTTTTCTATGATTATATAATGTGACTGAATGGTTTCCCTTCGTTTTCCAGTCCTTTTGTATATATTAGGATAATATATTATTTTAATGAATAAAATTATTTATTATTATCTTCGGTTGAAACCCCTTTTTCATCTAGAACAATTTTTATTTGAAATTGAATTTCAAAATATGTCATAATTATTTAAATTATTTATTAATACAAAATTTACAATATTTTAATTTATACAAAATAAAATTAAAGTAAAAATCATGTAATTTTCCAAAAAATGACAATTTTACTTTTATAAAATATATTAAATGAATATTTTATAATGTTCATTCAATGAATTTAAATTTCATCCATAATGAACAATAGTTTTTTTAATCTTTCATTATATGTTTTCAAGGGTATTTTCAATGAAAGAATTTTGAAATTTTTTTTAATTCTTTTTCAAAGATAAATGGATATTCACTTAGGAAATGATTTAGTTGATTTCTAAAGCTAAATTTGAATGTTTTAAAGTTCATTTAAAAAAATAGATTTCCAAAATATTTTATTAATTTTAAAATTTTAAAATATTTATTTAATGAAAATTTATTTCATTCATAATATTTTCAACTTGATATTACGGAAAACATTCAATATAATATGAATTCATTTTATGTTGATTATTTTTTAAATTATATTTTTCCTATGGATATAATTATTTTTCTTTCTATTTATAGATTATGTCTGTGATGAATATATATTTACAAAACATGTTTCGGTAAAACATGATATGCATTGAAAAAATGGTTATGTAACCCACCTCTTGTTTCCTAATATATTATTTAATGTAATAGTGAATTGATTGTGAAGACTTTTTCTTTTCTATTATTTATTTTGTGGTGAAATTTTCATGAAACACATTTCATTTAATGGGTTTTGATATGGTGAATGTTTACGATCTCGTGGAATATATATTTATTATTTTCATTATATGTAAGTGGTAAAGGTATATCATAGATTAGTGGTTATGTTATTACCAAATGAAGGTGAGACCTATATCTCCCTCCAATTTATTTAGTAATGATTAATTTCTCATTATATAGAATATACAATATAATGGAGTGTACCCAATTTTGATAGGGACTATATCAACTAATATAGACTAGGTAGTGAACCATGACTACTATGATGATTTGGTGAGTGAACACAATATGCATTGATTGCTTTGGAAATGATTATTTAATAATAAGTAAATGATTTAATGTTCTAACGTGTATGAAAAAATTTCACATATTCTGTTAATGCAACAATCTCAAGGATAATTTTAAGACCTGAAAAATGCCATGTTATTTTTTTGAATTATTTGGGATTTTTTAAAGTCTGAAAAAGTTTGTGGCGCCTGATTCCGAGGCCCAGTGTACCAGAAATAAATTTTTTGACATGTATTAAGGTACGTTCCATAAATGCGTGAGTGATGATTTCTATCTTTTGAACCATTGATCGAAATTGAAATCTGAGAGGACTGTTGAATCCTCAGTGATGATATTTGCTTATGAGAAGCATATTTTCATCCATGGTTTGTCAGGAGAAAAAGAAAATTTTTGGAATTTATAGAAAAATTATAAAATAACTTAACATGTTATTTTATATTCCATATCCTTCAATGGATGAGTGGCGGTGAAAAGACCAGTGACTTGTCAAGACATTTAATGGCTTGACTCATGAATAGTGTGACTCCAATATTGTGAATAAAAATATGATCATTAATTCATTTAATTAACTTTACTAATTCTTCAACGCATTACTCACCTTTCCCCGTCATATTTAAATGGTTCTCGGCGGTTGGGTTTTGGCATGGATTCTTCTAGAGAGGAAACTCTGGAGGAGTTTTGTGGAAGCATCCACCTGGAGGATGAGAACGGATTCAGCGAGCAGTGATGAGTGCCACCAAATCACGAAACAAAGTCAATGATAGAGGAGTTTTCTTCGATCGTTGGCAGGGAACCAGTCATCTAGGTAGATTCTTTAAATTTTTTATGAATTTAAATGATTTTATCTCCTCGTTATTGATTAATATGAAGAATGCATATCAACCATCCAACAGGTTGATCTGTGAATCAATTGTATTTATGTATGGTTGTCATAGTGATTCAATTTTGTGTTTTATCAAATCATATGATGACTTTTGTTTCAACGATATGTTATAATGCTAACTTGCATGGCACATGCCAATATGAAAAAAGCCCATACCCTCCACCAAAATTGTTCTTGACATGTTCCATGTGGAGGTATAATGAACTTGTTGGCAATGTGGAACTGAGGGCCACATATAGAAGGTGGAACTATGGGAAGCCTGTAGGCACATACATGAAAAAAATATAGCACAGGAGCATCATTAGAGCCCCGTGAAAGCTTTGTCAACACGACACCAGCACGACGACACCAGCGACTAGCGCCGGCAGAAAAGATGACATTTGACGCTTGCCGACCGGGGAGGACATCAGTGTTGCTTGGTGCTATAGTGGCTAGAAAGGCAGCTGTCAATGGGCTGGACGCCAAGATGGATGTGGCGCGCCATCACGCGCCGCCTTGATGGAGATCTATGACTCGAATCCACAGCTAGCTGGCAGGGACCCGCCTTCTGTGGGTCCCATAGCTGACAAGGTGATGCCACCTGGCGCTGAACATAAAAGAAACAAAATTTCTCTATGAGATGTTCGGGAGGCGGGGTATGCCAGTAGGTTGGGCCATGCCCAGCCACCAGGCCAGGCCAGTCCGCGGCCTCGTGGACTAGGCCCGCACCAGGCCAGCCACCAGAGCGCTGACCGGTCTGGCGGCTGGGCATGTATGGATCAAAAGATATGGCCCTTTAATCATTTTTGGGTCCGAGAGGGGTCTGGGTCCAATCCGACCTGGATTAGGGCGATCAGACATGTTTCAGGTCGACCCGAACTAGTCTACGGCTTAGCCCATGCCGGTTCGGGCTGGGAATGGGTAGGCCCAGACTAGTTCGAGTCGACCTGAAATGGGTCTGGTCAGACTAAGCCAGGTCGGATGGGACCCAGACCCCTCTCGGGCCCAAAAACACTAAAAGGGCCATATCTTTCGAACCAGACAACCATTTGAAGAACCTTCTATGAGGATTGGATCTATAGAGCGAGAAATTCCTTTTGAAATACTCCACAATATTTTTGGAGAAATTTGTAGTACAGTTGGGTTGGATCTACTCTGAATCTAATTGGGCCCTCAGTAGTCAAATGCCAATAACGTACATACCAGGCATCCGGTTGATGCGTCATATGTTCTGTTGGTACCCTTATGAAATGACAGATAATTGGGTGTCTTATTCGTGGGAATTTGTGGTAATTTAAATATGATCGATGGAATGAGGAGCAGTACTCCTTGAATTTGGTATACTTCATGTGGGAATCTAGTGGGTGGCTGTGACATGAAGAAGAAGAGAGACCAATAATGGTTTGTAGTAGAAACTCTAACATGGATGATCTAGCTATATGATTAATCATCCTTACCTCTATACTAGCGATGATAATAGGTTATAACTAGCGACCCATATGGGTTAGCACCAATGACAGATACAGGTCTGCACTAGGGACAAACATGGTTCAGCACTAGAGACCAATACGGGTCAGCATGGTAGACCAACAAGCGTGACCACCAGAGACAAATATGGGTTAGCACCAGCGACCAATACTGGTCAGAATTTAGTGTCCAATATTGGTCAGCATCTATCAAACAATATGGATCAGTATACAGTTCCATATACGGGTTAGTAGAAGAGTTACTACAGATAGGATGATCTGGCTTTACGACTAGTCATCCCTATCCCAATAACCGTGAAGGTAGACTGTTAGATTAAGAGTTTTATTTTGAATTATGCTTCATTAAATAGATATTGATTTTTATATTACCCTTGTGGTATTTCTGAGATATTTTCATTTGTATATTAACAAGAGACCTTCAGGGGTCTCGGGGTCCCCTGCTGAGTTGTTATACTCATCCATTCATGGGCTACGTCTGCATGTGTGTGTCTGGTGCAGACTAATGATGCTCCGAGGTAGAATTTTGAGGTTATGGACTTGGTGGATAATGGTGCGATGATAGAAATAAATATCCTCTTCTTCGACTTCAGATTTATTGCTACTACCCTTTAGGTGGACCTCCATGGAATATACGACAATTATTTTGTTTCTTTTTAGATTCTAGGGCTTGTATTTTGGCCCACCGTTTTAATTTACACTTGTAATTGTGGTGCACTTTACTCTCGTGGTTATACCTTAATATTTATGGTTGTTTACTTTAGTTTCCCTTTTTTATTGTATATAGATCTCTAAGGAAATTTCTTCCATGTTTGGGAAAATCCATCAATTGCAAGTCACTAACCCCTAGCATATAGAAGGCGGTTTTAGGGTAGTCAAATCTGGGCCCCATGGGAGGGGTCGTGACCAAGTGGTATCAATGTACGTTCAGTTCTACCTAAATAACAATGTGTCTAATTTTAATGAGGATATGGTGTAAAGTGTCTTGAGTTCGGTTTCCAGTACAGGGAGTCCAATTTTTGTACAACTCCCTGTATATCCATACACCAAGACCCTGAATTATATTTTTCAACTCAGAACATGACAACAACGGTTGAAGGTGTTTTAAAAATATTTCATGGTCATTCTTGAGCCCGCTCACCAGGAATAACATGGTGGTTGTGGTATGTCTGTTTCTCAAAAGATTCTTCCATGAAGACTGCCAGTTAGGATTCTAGTTAGAGATCATGATAGTGGGCCCCCAGTTGACAAGGCATCAGTACAAGGACCACTCACATTGATATCACCATTGGGTGGTGTACCAGTAGCATCAAAACCTGTTGAGAAGAATATTCTACTAGTGGATCATGCACGACGGCTGATCAGGTTGAACGAGTTCTTAATATAGATGATTTCGAGGTTTCGAGGTGAGATGGACCCCCAGGAAGTAGAGGACTTCCTTGAGGCAGTTTCGCAAGTCTTTCTCTTAGTAGAGACACCTGCCGAGTATATGGATATCTAGTTTCCTATCCTTTTTCTGGGCTCGGTTGGACGATGGTGGAGCTCAACTCTCTAATTTCATGAGGAGACAACCCTCACCTGGCCAGACTTTGAGAGCCTCTTCAGGGTGGAGTTCATTCCTGTGACACTATGCTATGTGAATATTTAGGAGTTGTTGCATCTATAGTAGGGAACCAAGATTGTGGCTCAATACATTGTGAGATTTAATGTCCTCTTATTATACTCCAATGACATGATATGAGACCCTTACATCAAATACCAAACCATTGAGTGGGTCTTTGACGAGATATTAGAGTTGTGTTAGTTTCTCTCAGTATCCTGATGTTGGCTGGGGTGCTAGAGATATCTTTGCTGGTAGAGAGATTCCTTACCGAGAAGGAACTGACAGTGAGATCTCATAACTGACTATAGGTATATGATTTATATTCAACTGGCAGTAGATAGACGATAGTGAAGCCAAAGGGGGATAGACCTTCCGGATGGAAAACCGGGGACACGTTGGCAGAGGTGTGTGGCTAGGGAGGCTGAGGGAGACACCAACGAGGGATGATCTGTTTTTCTTGTGGGGCATATGGTCACCGAGATTATGACTATCTGACTCCTCGCACAGATGATTGAAAAACGGTGAATGGGACACCAATTTAGTGTCAACAACAGGTGCATGAGCGTTAGCCATGTAGCAGATGAGGCAGGGGAGCAGGACGTGCAACATGAGGTGGTCAGGGTCACCAGGCACTACCATCACCACCCCCAGATGGTCCTATAAGAGCTTTGGGAGATAATTGATGGAAGATGACCAACTTCAGGAAGTAGAGGCATACGATCCTAATGTATTGGAGATGATACAAGGTACGATCTATATCTTCTCTACTTTAGCATTAGTGCTTATCGACATAGGATATAGACAATATTTCATTGTCGCAGAGACAGTTTGAAAATATGAGATTCCGAATGATCATTTAGATCAACCATTGTGTCTTTCTACTCCTACTAGATGATATTTATCATTTACACACTAGTGAGGATAATGTGATCTTACTCTCAGAGGAGAGTGTTTCAGATGGGATCTTCTAGTAGTGACATTGAATCCATAAGATGTCATTCTAGGAATGGACTACCTATTAGTAGTTCACGAAGAGATTGAACTCTTGAGACATATACGGTGATGTACACACAAGGATGGAGGCCAGTTTTCCTTTATGGTGTGAAGCAAAGAAGAGAAACATGAGATGGACATGTGCTTATGAGGGTTCAAATGATTACATATATGTTGTCTTGTTATACCTTCGACACAGTGGATGTCGTGATTCCATAGTTCCTAGAGATGATGAACGAGTATGGGGATGTCTTTACAGAATATGTATCATGACTTCCTCATCATAGATAGGTAGAATTTCACATTGACCTATTCCCAGGATCAACAACGATATCAACAACAGCATATTGGGTTCCCCATGTGGAGCTCCGGGATCATACATTAAAGTTAGAAGACTTACAGAGGATGAGATTCATAAGTCCAATCGTTTCTCTATGGTAATCCCCAATGTTATTGGCTAAATGTCAGAAGGAAGTTTGAGGCTATGTGTGGACTTATGGTGCCTAAACCAAGTGACCCTGAAGAACAAGTATCCTCTTTTGAGGATTGATGACCTCTTTGATCAGTTGAAAGGAGCAAAGTGGTTCTCAATGATAGACCTTAGATCAGATATCATCTACTCAGGGAATGGGAAGAGGACGTACCGAAGACATCATTCATATGTTGTTATGTCTATTATGTGTTCATGGTGATTCCTTTTGGTGCGACCAATGCTCCAGCATTGTTTATGGGGCTCATGAAAAAGATCTTCGATCCATACCTTAATCGGTTCACGGTGGTGTTAATTAAAAACATCTTGGTGTACTCAATGTTTGAGGAAGAGCACGTTGTAAACATGAGGATAGTTCTTGACACACTCTGGGAGCAGCAGTTATATTGGAAGCTCTCTAAGTGTGAGTTATGGATACCAAAGTTCCATTTCTTGGGACACATAATCTCAACAGCGAGAGTTTTAGTGGATCCAATGAATATCGATGTAGTACTTTCTTGGGAGACCCCCAAGAGTGTTAATGGGGTGTGGAGCATCCTTGGATTAGTAGGCTACTATTGGAGGTTCATACCCAATTTTTCCAGAGTAGCAGCACCTATGAATTCCTTAATGATGAAATGAAAACCCTGGTTGTGATCAAAGACATGCCATCATAGCCTTCAACAACCGAGGAAGATCATGACTTGTGCACCCATCATGAGGATACTAGAGGAGGGAACTAATTACGTGGTTTAATGTGATGCATCAAGGATTAGACTCAATTGCGTCTTGATGGGGGTGATGCAGGGATTGCTTATGGATCATTAAAATTATGGCCTCATGATCATAATTTTGAGACTCACAACATGTAGTTGGAAGTAGTAGTCTTTTCACCAAAGATGTGGTGACATTAATTGATAGGCATGATGATCATTGATTACAAAGAACACTAGAGTATCCAATATATTTTTACACTGAATGATCTAAATATGGGATAGTGGAATTGGATACAATTCCTCCATAACTATTACTTTGAGATAGTCTATACTCATGGGAAGGGGAACATAGACGTAGACACACATAGGTGGAGATCGAGTTCATAGTTGTTGAACGAGGATTTAAAGTTGTTAGCCTCACATCAGATGTCCTATGATGATATAGATGAGAAATTCTACATCCAGTGGATGGTAGTTTCCCCTCTACTACATCAGTGAGTCAGGGAGGTGTAACTCAGAGATTTCAGTTGTTAGACTACACATGCTCAGATATCCTCCGGCCATGCACATGATGGATATTATGAAGGATGGGACATTTCTATCATTCTCAGTGGATGTACAATTATACCATTGACGTTCTTATAGGAGGTATTCACAGATTCCAATAAATCCCCTTTGGCAGTACATCCAGGCATGATGAAGATGTATCAGGACATCAAAAGTTAGTACTAGTAGCTTGGGTTGAAGAAATATGTGGCAATGTTTGTTTCCAAATGACTCATTTTCCATCATGTTAAGGTCTACCAACAGTTACTAGCATGATAGAGCCAACCCTTGGAGATACCAGAGTGGAAGTGGAAAAGGATATCAATGAACTTCATAATGGGGTTACCACATACGCCTAGAGGGAATGATACCATCTTGGTGATTATTGACCAACTCACCATATAGGCCCACAAGATTGATTTTTAATAGAAGGGTTTGATAGAGATCTTAGGATGTGTCTACATTAAGGAGATTGTGCGAAATCCTAGGGTGCCTTTGACAATAGTCTCAGACCGTGACACACTCTTCACATCCCAGTTTTGGAAAGGACTAAAAGAGGATTTTAGGACTTATCATTACATGAGCATAGTTTTTCACCTGTAAATAGATGGTCAGACTGAGTAGACCATACCAAACATAGAGGAAATGCTTCGTGCATGTGTCCTAGTTTTTGGTTTCAATTGGGAGGATCACCTACACATGGTGGAGTTTTCATAAAACAACAGAAATCACATTACCATTTGTATGAGCCCTTTTGAGGAATTGTACAGAAGGCCGTGTCGATCAGCTTTGTGCTGGAATGTTCAAGTATAGCCTACACTCGTTGTCACAGGTATGGTACATGCTACCATAATGAAGGTTCATGACATTCGAGAGCATATGAATACTACAAATATCTGATAGAAGTCCCATACTGAAAGGTGGTAGAGACTACTAGAGTTCCAGGAGGGGTACAACATATTCTTGTGATTCTCCCCTCGACGGGGACTACAGAGACTTGGCTGAGCCAGAAAACTCTCACCTAGTTTTATCAGACCATTAGTAATACGTTGGAGGATTGGAGAAGTGACATACCGCAATGGACTGCCACTACAGTAGGTGAAGTTCACAACATATTTCATGTATCCTAGTTTAGGTGATACGTGCATGACCCTTCTCACATCATTGACCACTACGAGTTGAATATTGATGAATGGGAAAATTTTGAAGAGTACCCAATGGATATAGAGGATCGATAAGAGAGGATCTTTCCTGGGTTTTTGATACCTCTCGTGGATGTTTTGTGGAAGCATGAGAATATCGATGAGATCATATGGGAGCGAGAGGCTCATATGTGTGCCCAATACCCGTTTTTTGTTTTTGTATCCTTGTTTTTCATTAAGGGACGTAATGAAACAAGGTGGGTAGAATTTAAACCCCAGAAACATTCGAGTAATTTTTTTTATTATTTAGGATTTTTACGAGTTTGAGAAAATTGAAGGCGTATGATTCCAATTCTTGGTGTGCCCGGAATTAATTTTGAATATTTTTTATGGTACGTTCAACAAACACACGGGTGGAATTTTCTATATTTTGAACTAGTCCTTGGGATTGAAATTGGAGAGCATTATTGAATCTTCCGTGTTGATATTATCTTAAGGGAATCTTCACATTAATAGTATTAGGCTGGGAGAAAAAGATAAAATTTGGACTTAATAGAAAAAATTAATTTAACTTAACAAGTTATTTTATTTTTTATTTTTGTCCAACGGATGAGCAGTTGTGGAGGTACCGGGGACATGTAAACACAATTAATGGTTGGAATCATCAACTACATAACTCCACTTATGTGATTTATAAGTGGTTCATTAATTTATTTATTAAAACTCTTTAATTATTCAACATGTTACTCACATTTACCCCTTCTATTTAGATGGAGTTTAGGGTTGGGTTTTGGAATGACTTCTTCATGTGAGGAAATTATGGTGGAGTTCTATGGTAACATCACCATGGAGGATGAGAGCATATTAATCGGGCCGTGAAGAGATCCACCGAATCACAAACCAACGACAATGATAAAGGAGGTTCTGTCGATCGTCATCAGTTGACGTCTCATCTAAGTAGGGGTTTAAATTTTTTATTCGTTTAAATTATTTTCTCTCTACATTCTTGATTAATATAAAGAATGCATATAAATCAACCAACGAGATGATCCACGACTTAATCATTTAAATGGATGGTTTCCATGGGGATTCATTTTTTGGTTTTATCAAATCTTATAATTATTTTTATTTCACCCATATGATATAACGCAAATGCAGAAGGTGCGGGCCAATCCTAACAAGGCCTCGAACCTCCATCGAACATGTTCACGATCCATTATTCATTGGAGAATGATGAACTAGTCGGCAACGTGGAACTGAGGGCTACATAGTGAATATGGAATTTCGGGACGCTCATAGGAATGGATGGGAATAGAAACAGAGCTTTGGAGCATCATCCGAGCCCCGTGGAACCTTTGTTGGCATGTCACTAGTGCGACGACATGAGAGACCGACGCCGATAGCCACGACGGTAGCTATTTCTCACTAGCCATGTTGGAGAGCGGCGCCGCTCGGTGCCGTGGTGGACATGCAGGCCACCGTCAGCGGACCGACCACCAAGGTGGTGGAGACACAACCTGTTCAAGGAGAGCCATGACTCGAAGCCGTAACGAGATGGAAGGACCCTCCTCTTGCGGCTCCCATGGGTGAAAAGGCAGAACCACATGGATCCTCCCATTAATGTAACTGAATGTCTCTATTATCCATTTAAGAGGCAGACTGCAAGCCCTGCGCAGGGCGTGCCAGCAGGCTGGGTCGCATTGACAGGTGGGTCGGGCTGGTCCGCGGCCCAGCGGGTCGAGCTCACCGGGGGCCAACCCAATCGGCCCAGTTCAGGCCAGTTCGGGCCAGTCCAGGTCCGGCACATACATGGTCGGGTAAACAGAACTACGTCTGGTAGGCCCATAAAGGGTCAGACCGGACCCGGACCCCTCTCGGGCCCAAAAATGCTTAAAATTGCATATCTTGTGAACTAACCTCCATTTGATGAACCGTCTACGACATTAGGATCTATGTATCAAACAATACTTTTAAAATACTCCACAAGAGGTTTGGATAATGTTGGTGTATGGATATGTTGGATCGACTCTGAATTCTATTGGGCCCTCATCACTCATATGCCAATAACTTACAAACCAGACGTCTGGTTGACACGTTGTCAGATGCGTCAGGACCCTTATGACTTGATAGATCATCAGGTTACCTCTTAGTGGATTATTTTTCCAGTTTAAACATGACTAATGGATTTTTGAATGATTATCCTAGAGTCAAGAATGCATCGTGTTGGAATGAACTGGCTTTCCATTACATGGAGAATAAGAGAGACCTATATAGGTCTGCATCAGAAACTCTGGAGAGGGATGATATAGTTGTTCAACTAATCATCCCTACCTATGTACCGGAGACCAATATGGGTGAGCACCAACAACCAATATGGGTCCACACCAACGACAAATACGGGTCCACACCAGAGACCAATATTGGTCAGCACCGGGGACAAATACGGGTTAGCACTGGTGACCAATACAGGTTAGCACCAGCGACCAATATGGGTCATCATACAGTGACCTATACAGGTCAGCAGTAGATTTACGATGGTTATGATGATCTAGCTTAATGATTTTTCATCCCAATCCTAGCGGCCGTGATGCTATACCATTTGAGTGAGCTATCTCTTTTTATTTGTGATTCATGATTTTGATCATGCTTTGGATATTACATTTTTGGAATTTATTGGGATTTTTTCCTTTGTGGATTACTGAGAGACCTTCGATTGTCTGAAGGTCTCCTAGTGGGTTGTTATAATCACCACTATATGGGCTCCTACTGCACGTGTATGTATAGTGAAGAATACTGATGATTTGAGGAAGACTATTTTGGTTCAAAACATGGTAGATCTTGTTGTGAGGGGAGCAGTCGAGATCTTCTTCATCGACTTTAGACTTATAGCTACTACCCTCCAGGTAGAGCTCCATAGTAGATGCGACAACTCTTTGATTGTTTTAAAATTTCCGGGGCTTGTATTCCAGCCCACTAATTTCAGTTTATAGTTGTACATGTGGTTATACTTTACACTCGTGGTTATACCTGACTGTTGTTTGTTTTTTTACATTAGTTTCTCTTTTTATTGTGTAAAAATATCTAAGGAAACGTGTTTCCTGTTCGGGAAAAGCCGTCAGGTACTAGTCACCAACCCCAGGCCTATGGAAGTTGGGCATGGGTTAGTCAGGTTTGGGCCCTGTCGGATGGGTTGTGACAATTAATGTTTTTTTTATTTCATTATGTTCAATGTCATATAAACTGAAAATCAATTTCACAGAATTTTGATTTTCATCTTTGTATTTAGGGTATGGTACAAACATGTTATGCTCACATTTACATGAAAATATTTTCATTTCTTGTATATATATTTTCCATTGTTTAAATGTATTTTTCATTTGATATCACCCTTTTTTAATCCCTTATTTATTTATAATGTTATTAAGTAGGGTATACCTTCCAATAATACTAAATGGGAATATTTTTTAAGGAAATATTTTAAATTATTCCTGAAAAATTAATATTGTTTACCTTGTAACCAAATTCACTAGACAAATAAAATACTCATGATTGTGTTCATGTAATCTATTAAATATTCATCTAAAATATGTAATATCTATGTATAAGATGCTTGGGGAATTATTGAGCCTCATATGTTTTACAACTAAATCATTCATATGACTTATTACAAATAAAACAAGGCCCACTACAATTTGGGGATGGAATAAATTAATATATTTATGAATGTATTTTCTAATCCAAAAGTTTTTTTTATGTTTGAGTATGAGTGGAGAAGGGACCTCATTTTATATGGTAATTGAGTGATATATTTTTATATATAAAAAAAATAATGTGCACCCTAATTATTATCATTCTAAAAATATAAATAATTGTGTATTTTCAATCCTTATAGGATATAAGATCAAATTAGGTCCATGAAATGGGATTTTTATACGATTCACAGTAATTTTACCTCTTACCCTTTTATTTTATCCACTTTATAAACGTATTTTCACCTTAACCACAAAAATTATTTTTTAGTGTTTCACTAGTAATTGTGGTCAAATATAAAGTTGATCATACATGAAAATATAAATTATTATGATTCAAAATTTATAAATTGATCTTCCAAATTCTATTCGTATAAGTGGAAAATTTTTATTCAAAATTATTGTCATAGACACGATCAATAGTTGGCATACCATGAGAACACATCAAAAATTTTAAATGTATACATTTCAAAATTCAACTTTATATTTATTGAAATACCATAAATTGGACATTTATATATATATATAATTGAATTTAATATACATTCAATACCATATTATAAAAAATATGATATTTTTAATGATGTAAAATATATAAAAATCAATAATATAAACTAGCAGGTTTCATCGTTCCTCAAAAAATTAACCTGACAAAAAATAATGAAAAATAAATCCAAATAAAATTTTAAATTTATTAATGAAAAATAAATATAAATA
The DNA here is from genome assembly GCA_963277665.1 of Viscum album. Classification (NCBI taxonomy): domain Eukaryota; kingdom Viridiplantae; phylum Streptophyta; class Magnoliopsida; order Santalales; family Viscaceae; genus Viscum; species Viscum album. Next base: position 1,503,719,258 of record OY728156.1, read on the forward strand.
TTAAAATAAATTTTCAAAATGTGATAAAATTATTTTTTATATAAGTGTGAAATATGTGAAAAAATGATTTGTAGAGAAATTTATTTTTAAGAATAAAATTGTGTTCATTATTATATCGTTTTTGAAGAAAAATTAAGATTAATATTAAAAATATTTTTGAATATATATTATAACATGTTCATGAAAATAATACATTAAAATATATTTTTTTAATTTTTTATTAATATTTTTTTTGTATTCATAAAATTTTTTAACGAAAACATAATTTATCCTAAAATTGATTTATTTTCTATTTCGAGTTATTTTTGATCCAAATAATTAATTTTATATACTTTTATAAACTCTCTATTTTGATAAGTCGGTTTATCATATACACACTCTTTATTCATCCTTTAATACAACATCAATTATATTTGACATGCACGTGTGGATGGATGTTGTGTATGTTTGTATTTTTTGTGAATGTATAAGAAGTAATAAAAATATAAGGTATGTGGTTTTACTCTTTGATTAGTTACCAATAATGGAAGTGGTTAGTGAAAAGTGATTAGGAACTACTATATTAAGATAATGTTGATTCTTGGAGAATTTTGGGGATTCTTGGATCTCAACAATTTCCATAATTCTTTATTCTGGATTTCATGATTCTAGGATAATTGTATTGGATTTTTTTACTTATTAATATAATTATCTATTATTTTTGACAATGCATAGAGAATTTTTTGGAATAATTAATTTTTATTTAGAATAATGTTCTCTAGGATTTGTTTTTAAGCCTAGGAAATTATTGTGTATTAATTTGTTGGAATTGGATTTAAATTTGGGAAAATTATCCATATAACACAGATGATTTTTCAAGTGATATTATGTTTTAAATACATGGTACATTGATGAAACACTATTCAATATAACATAAAATTAAGAATTCCCCGAAAAATGTAATTTCAATAAGATAATTTACATGACAGCCATGAAGGTAGATTGTAATAAATATTTTTCATGGTGTTCTTTTGATGAATAAAAGGTGTTTACGAAGATGAGATAATTATATTTTCTTAATGAAGTCATATTATTAATGGTTGGCTTGGAATATTTGATAGAATTGTCTTGAGGAATTTATTATTGATAAAGGAATATAATTCCATATCATAGTTTGATTATTTATATATATATATATACATATTATTCAAAATGGATCCATTGGATCCCCCATGGTATAAACCACAACCACACATAGGGGGACCTAAGGGTCATCCCCAATTTGAGATCATACTAAAAAAGGTAGCACATGACATCGTGTGTTGGGGTGAGCACATGTATAAGTCACATGAGATAAATTTCTACAGTTTTGAATGGGAAATGTATATACCTGTAGAAATTTTGTTTCATATTATGAACCTGCATGTTGGTATACCCCATAGCTGAGGCATGGATCATGAGTTATGGGTGATTTGTTTTTGGAGTTTATCCCCCCACACCTATTTGAGCCGATATTGGTTTGTATTATAATAAAAAAATTCAGAGAACTGAGATTCAAAGTTATGTGGGAAAATGACAGTGATGGTAGAGTTCCCCCACAACAAAATTATATGGGTGGAATTAGTGATTCATGATATGGGTGATCTGAGACATTTTTTGCATCCACTGTACTAACAATTCCAATATTACAATTAGTTCTCCTTCATTATTCCTTTAGCCATACAAATAAACTAGTTTGTGGCTGCAAGTTTCGTCTAATATTTTTCCAACATTCACTGATAAAACCAATAGAATTATGTTATTCTTGATTACCCAAATCAATGAATGAATATTTTTCCATAATGCAGAAAATTATTTAAAGAACATATCATAGATAAATTCAAATGTTGTTGTAGAGGCCACTGTGGATTAAGGATGCATTTAACAGTCAAAGAGAGTAGAATCAAGAGATTTTTATCAAATTAATGAAAGGAATGAAATGTGACCTAAAAAAATAATGAATCCCTGATTTTTGTCATATATTTACATGATAAAAAGGAATCCATTCGTATATTCAAATTCCCATAATTAAAAATATTTTCTAAAAAATGAAGATATAATTGAGCCCCAATAAATTATTTATGATGTTCACCATTATGCTACCATAGGGGTGGTCTAAAAAATGAGACCTCAAACATTAAGGTATATCTAAGGAACATATTAATTTGTTATACCATATGGAGAAATATGTAACATTTATTATAATTTATTTTCACATGTCCATGATATCCATCAATATTGAAGGTTTAAAGTGTGATCATTTCCTACAGTAATTGAGGCCCGATTGAGTGTAATATATAGTGAAACATTCATATCAATAGATCTAAAGAGATAATCATTATTCTAGAGAACTATATTACTACCAAACAACCATTTTATAAAAATGAAGATGATCCGTAATGACCACTCATTACATGAAGAAAAAAGGGAACTATTTAAACCTCTAACTTCAAGAAGAAAAATGAGAAGAAGGTTATTCCCCTTTACATGATGATGTGAAGACTATATATGAAGTGGAATCTATCACTAACACTATTTTCACAAAACATACCAATAATTTTTCAAATCCCGTGTGAAGTAATAATAGTCATTTTAGTATTTAAATATTGGCACACTCACACCAATTCGAGATTGTGCAATGAAGATAGTAGGTGCACACAAAAAACCAGCATTGCTTGATTCCATGCATGTAATCCTTAAATATTTGAGTTGATTTTGATTTTTATCTTCCAATTAGTAATTATAACTATGTTGCTATTAATAAATTAATTTTAATTCATTGTAAGTCAGAGACCTCAATTTATGAAAATTAATATTCAGTTGATGCAAATCCAATCAGTGAAAGATGAAAAACATGTTCAAAGTATTTTTTTGAATAATTGTTTTTTCAAATATGAATTATTCTTTTTAATACTAGATTTACAAATAAAACTAATTCCATTAACGTTGAATTTTTTTTACTTAATAATAATTATTCACCAATTATAGTAGTTTTTTATCTTTACAATGTTAAAATGATAACAAAATTTGTGAGTCAATCATTGGTTGATCACAACAAGATGTAGGTATTAGTACCACATATTATAAAAATATTAGTTTGATTTTTTATATTTGTTATATATTTTCCATATGTATATAATTACTTATAGAAAACATAGATCCATATAACTTAACTAGGTAAAATGTTTAATGGTACGAGGGGATAACTAAAAAAGAATATTAAAATTTGTGAAAATTGAGTACACAGATTCCTTCCCGCTCTCAATGTCCCAACAAGATCCATATGACCTCAAAAATATTAAATAGTAGTATTTTTATATTATTTAACATTTCATTTAATGTCATTTATTCATGTAATGCATGTGAAAAACTATGTTATGCATAACCCATGCTAAACATGGGGTTTCTGGTAAATTAAAATATCAAACATATTAATTTTTTTAGAAAAATAATATTTCACTATATCATAGGATGTATCATTATACACCCATAATATTATTTTTTTAATATAAATTCATCACATTATTATAAAAAACTATAGATAAATTTTCCCCAGTAAATATTTAGCTCTCACATAGCTTCCTCAAGCTTCTGCTCTGCCACCAAAATTTACATGGGGAGTTTTCTTGTTTCATATAAAATTATCTATTTGATATATAAATCTATCCTATAAATAATATCTACAGTTTTTCCTCATTATAATGATAATTCTCAAGTATTATGACATATTATTTCAGACCATGTAATGCGATAGCTATATTCATTTTCAAGAGAGATACATGAATGAAATCTTGATCTTGATAAAGATTGGTTTGAAGAATCATAGTATAAGTTATAGTCATGATACAATAATGAATTTAAAAGGGACTTATATCCATAGGAAATATATTTCCCTCTATTATTCCATAGATAAATTTATAGAAACACCTTCCCAAAGACATCAAATTATAGATAGTTTTGAAGACTATCAACATAAAATTAATGTTAATTTGTTTTTACATTATCTGTTGTTGAAATAATATGACCATTTATTCTAATTTAAAAAATATCTCAATTCCCAAATGACTTTTATGAATCAAAATACAAATAATTTCGAGTACTACACATCATTACATACATTAATTCATATGTATACATCTATATTATTGACTGAATGATATTTCTATAATAAAACACAACTAGATAAAGTTGTTGATCCCAAGAACCTTTGAAATCCATATAACAAGATCTTATCATATCCTCTATGGATATAATTGTTCACTTATACTGACCAAATGTTTTAGGATGATAAATTGTAATGAAAGTCAACTCTATATCAAGTGTTTACTGAATAAATTAACAACTTATTGAGGTAATAATTGAATCATGATCCATTAAAATTGATTATGGTACTCCATTGATTAAAATAACTTCATTAATGTATATTCTAGAAAGTGGATCCCAAGGCAAGAAGGATGTCATCATAATAAAGTGTTCTTACATCGCCATGTGGTCCACTACAACCCATAAATTCCTCAACATCAAATATAATATGAACCCCAAAAGTTATAAATATCTTTAATCACATGTTAGTAACGTTTAAATAAAATCCTCCTCGAATAACCTTTTCATAATAACATATAAAAAACCAATGGTTGTAATAATATAAATTTCTCTAAAAATACCCTCAATCTTGAAAAAATTCCATGACTTAAAACCTTGAATAAATGTTAACCACATTCACCATTATGAACAATATTACACTCGAGAACACATGATGGTATCCATAACTTTTATGATAAATTTATAGGGGGCATATACACATTTATAATTTATTTCTCAAATCTTTCCTTATATAAGTTCAAAAATTATTTATAGAAACATTATATGATTAGGTTCCTCATCTTTTAGGTGGAATATAAAATTCAATTTCACTGTTCTGGAATTCCAGAAAAGGGAGATAATCTCATGAAATTTCACAACAATATGAACAATAATACATTCATTGGTCTGTGTCATATTAAATCAAAAATGAAATTCCTAACTATGGGGGGGATAATTGTTCCTTAATTATCAAGATTTACTTCATTCGTTATGATTTCATAAGCATTCACATTCTACTTTATCATCAGATGTTGTTATCTCTTGTCATCCACATCATCCAATAGATTGGGGAATTGATCTTCCTAACACCCAAACTAATTATACTTTTAAAAAATAGTGTGAGAGGTCAATTATATTTTTATTTTTATTGATTAATTTATTTAATGAAAATATTCACATTACATATAAAATATTTTTTCAATGGGTAGAATTCCCACATAAAGAACCCCATCATGTTTCTTTTACGAAATAAACTAATAGCTTTTTCTCTAATTTTGTAATGCTTCTGGATGATATTTCATTCCATCGTGTAATTTATTTTAGTTCTAATGATTATAAATCATCATTTTATTAACAAAACCATTGGAATGGTTAGTATCATCATTTTCAAATTCAACAACATGTGCACCTAAAATATATTCTTCATAGATACTAATAACTAATATAGAAAACGACTTCATAAAAATTAGTCTTAAGCCACCATTGAATTGATCAAAATCATATTACAGACTAATGATTAAATAGAAAGATTACCATGCATGTCTAGGAATTTTAGCTCTATAAGTAGCAACAGATTCAACATCCATCTACTTGAGTGCATGAAATTACTTATTTACTCTTTTGCATTGAATAAAAGGTAAATACTTAACAAAAATATCCCCATAATCTCATCTCATTCCATAATGTAATGTATCTTCTCTTCACATGTATTATTAATAAGTTTCCATCATTTATCTTCTCCATCTTATAAATAATAGATAGACTAAATAATTTATTCTTGCCTTGAACATCATAGAATACAAAATATCTTTTATGTGGAACTAATCTATTTCGTAGTGACTAAAATATTCTTAGACCTACTGAAATATGGTCAACATGTCCCATACAAGACTCAATAGAATGTTTTTTGGATCTTATATCCACATAGTTTAGAATGATCAACATATTGATAATTTTTTGTGATTATAGTAATGTGGGTTTTCATTCTAGAAATAATAATAATTTGTTTCTTTGGTGGAAACTCATTTCATTGTCCACAAAATACATCATTAACACAGTTCTTGGGGTTCTATACATTTACTAAATCCAGAAATAATAGTGTGAGGAATTCTAATAATAGTTGAAAACCACATAATAATGAACAAAAATTTATATAATGTCTAAAAAATAACAACTTCTTCTCAATATTATCCACTGTAGTCTTATCCTAGATGATTAATATTTATTATTCAAATATATAATAATGGTTATAAAGTGTTGGTTAATTTTCCAAACATATTCTCCAACAGTATCAATCCTGGAGTATAGTAAGGCCTTTTGTTGTGTAGCAGGTCATGATCAAGCCCTTTTATAGGAATATTTTGGGTGTAATTACCCTAAGGCACCGCTATGCCTAAGCTACATCCACATGTAGTATTTAAAAAGGGATATAATTTTGTGGAAACCAACGCCATAATACGTTTCCAATGTTACTATATGTTTTCCTATACGATTACTCATACATAGAGTTTACCATCTACAAATACCTAGAAAACCCCTAAGACATATCCCAATGAATCTCAATAATTTTTTCTCATTAAAGATTCCAATGGTTAAATAATCCTTGATGTAATACCTACTGCAATGACCGAAAAAATGCATAAAAATATTCTATCATAAAATGTGAATATTAAATAAATGAAATAATTATCCAAATTGCAATCATTTTGGTCTAGTTCCACTGTAAACATAGACAGATAAACTACAAGGTAATATGTCAGAAAAGTTATCTCCCAATATGTACATCATAAATAGAAACCATCGAAGACCTCTCACAGATAATACCATTCAACATAACATTTGGAAATGAAACATAAAAAGGTTTAGAAAAAATGGTTATTAAGGGTTAAAAATGTATATATCATGATATATTGGGAATTATGGTATGATAACATTAGAATATCATTTGAAATCCACACTCATCATATCATATGTTGAATTCATGTGTCCTTGAAGAAATATTTATAGTTCATTAGACATTAATCACAATGAAATCAAATATCATAAACCATGAAATCATAAAATTGACAAAAGGAATATATTTTTTTCTTCAACATATTTTTATAACATTGTGAACATAAATAATTAGAAACAAGTTCACTCGTGAAATTAAGGACATGAAATCAGAACCTTGCATAAACATATAGACATGAAACTGCTTCAACACCTACCATTCTGAACAAGAAATCCAGGTCCATACGTAACACTATAAATACATAATGAGGTTAATGTATATAATTGTGAACAATTAATCAGGTTCATATATATCATATATACTCTTGATATATACATATTTACACAATCATGTGGATGTAGTAAAAGGCCTCAACCCTCACATAATGAAAAGCATACATATGTGTGCCATAAGATCATAATTAACTGATCATATCTAGGCCCATGAGAACAAATTGGAATCATTAATATTTCATTATAACAAAATATACCTAAAAGAAATAGTTATCTTATTTTTTTTCCTTTCATAAAAACATTAACCATGGAAAAGAAGTGGGACACAAATGAATCATACCACTGAAAACATAAATAATTCTTAGAAAGAATAATAATGGTATCATTAGATTATATCCATTTTAATGATTATGTAACATAAAATGATGTTATCTAATATGGAAAATATTTTGTAAGAAAAATTAAAAGAAAAATCTGTTGAAAAAAATAAACATTCATTGAAAATAAAAATTTTAAATTACATATTCAGAAAATATTAAGGAAATAATTTATTGTTAAAATAATTTTGAAAACCTTAAATTAATATCCATTGAAAATAAATTTCATTATTTTGAGAAATTCCATTCATGATATAAATTTTTAAACATGGATTCATTTCATATTTTGGATAAAACCCAAATTTTCCTAGTTTAGAATATGAAATGAAATTTATGTCAAAAAGCATGTAAAAATTTAAAAAATGGATAAAAATTTATTTAATAACTTTGTTAAAATAATAATAAAATAATTGAAAAATAATTATAAGAAAACAAATATTTTGAAAAAAATTGTTTTCGGTCGAAGAGGGAAGATAAATTAATTTTTATTAAAAAAATTTATAAAACATTAGTACATAAAGAGAATAAGATGATTGGGAAATGATTACTCACGTTACATGAATATAAGATTGTAAAACTAATTTGTTTTCTATATACTAATCATTATAATTCATCAACATAAAAATATTCATATTAAATTATTATAAATGATGAGTTTGCATCACCAAACCATTACAACTATGGTATCATTGAATAAAAGGACCCATGAATGAAAGGTAAAAAATGAATATATTAATAAAACAATTAGTAGAATAATCATAATATACATTCATGGGAATTATATAAACCACATAAATGAAACCTCCCCTAAATATGTCTTCTGTCTCACAGAAAATATAATTGATATGAAAATCCATTACATTAAGTCTTGACTTTTTAATACACATTCGAAATAACTATATAATAAATATATATTGGTTATAATTAAATTAATGAACCATAAATAAATATTTTTTTTGTATATATATATATCATAAAATATATGAATTATTTTTTATCTTTTATTACCCATTTAATAATAATTTATTATGAAAATCATCTTTTTGATAATAACTATGTTTTTCATGCCTGATTTATTTGTTATTTTCACTCTGATTACATATTTCATTGTTACATAATCACAAAAATTCTAAAAATGATATAAATATCTTATTTATTCAATATATATTAATAATTTCAAGCATGTTATTGGAAATGAAATACGTTGTTCAGGGAGATGGTGTGTCATACACTTTCATGAACATTGTTTACATGTTTTCAATGGATTGAGGGGAAGAAATCTATATAATATATTACCATTATTGAATAATTATTTCTTCATATGTATATATATCATATATTAACATATAATCATATCTTTAATATGTTCAATCTATGTCATTTTCAATGAACAAATCACAACAATTTATAAGACAATGGTCTGCCATACACACTGTCGACATTATCACATTACCATGAAATGGAGTGTAAAGAGTTATATGTGATATAGTTAAAGAAAATTATAAATATTTATAAAATTTAATAAATATTTATTTAATATATAATTTTTACAATCCATGTAATAAATAAATTTAAAAATAAATCACATAGGTTCATGTGGTGGTAGTTCGTCGTACACATGAGAAATTTTTTTATTTTCCAATGAGATTGGATGTAATAATTAATGTTTGGAATTTATTTTATATAGGTGTAATATCACCATAAAAAAAATATATACCTTAAATCCATTTTTATATCTATCTATGAGAGGTGATGATGGAAAATGAATAACATTTGATCACGGGGTGGTATTACATCGTACACATGGTTAATGATTTCACATCTAATTTTATGGTATAAAATATTTATTTATATTATTCAATATTTATAAAAATGTAAAATTATATTTTATATATTATATATAATATTATATAAAATCATCAGAAGATTATTTTTGGTGGAAGATGAAATATAACAAAAATGTATGTTTTTGAATTTGACATATTCATAGGAGAGACTATTTAGGAATAAACATAAATCATTCATAGGAGGATCTAATATGTAATATATTGAATCAAGGATTTTTGAGTGATTTATGAAGATATATAGGAATCACTTGTCTGATAGAAAGGGTTTTCAAAATGTTAAGTGGATAGGAGAATGGGTCGCCTATTATAAGTGAGGATAGTGGCACACATTTAATTTTAGATAAAAATGGTTTATTAATGTATTTAAAAAAGAAAATGATCCGAAATGGAATATTCAAAAACCTTAGAGGTTATAAAAGTGAAATATTTCTATAAAATAGAATTTAAAAAATTGTCTACATAATTTTACCCCTACTATATTTACTTTAACCCAATATAAAATCATTTTCACATTAACGCTGATAATTAATTTTTAATTTTCTTACTCTTAATAATTGTATATAGTTAGGTTTATATTATGTACTATATAGATTATTCTCATTACAAATATTTATATATTTTTTTTAAAATTTAATTTAATTAAGTGGTAAAATATAACCAGAAATTATTCCCACAGATGCAATGAAAATTATATTACCAAGGAGAAAATATTTAAAACAATAAAAAATAATTTATATCAAAATTCATCATGGAATTGATTATTATTACCTAAATTTGATAAATAAATAAATTATACCAAATAATATTAATTTTATACAAACATTAAAATAAATATTTTTTGTTTTATATGCTTCAAAATAATTGAAAAAACTCACAAAAACCCAGTATTTTAATCTATTCGTAAAAAACATTTATTTTCAAAATATTTGTCAAAAATAACCCTAATATAATTTTGAAGCCTATTTCAGAAAATGAAATTAATTTTATTAAAATTATTTTCTAAAAAATTATGAAAATAAATTATAATAAAATTTTATAAAAGGAAAAAAAGTACATTTAATATAAAATATAGCATTAATGTGTAAAATTATATTTATTATTATCTCTATTGTAGAATAAATGATTAATATTTGATTAAATATATAATATATATATTTATTTAAAATAATTCAACTAATGTATTTTTTTCAATATATATATATATAATTAATTTGTGTGGATAATAATAGTTTTTATGATCAAGAATGACTTTATTTTAATATTTTTTTAATTTAATATATTATTAATTAGTCACAAAATATTTAATTTATATAAATGTGTCTACCAAATATATTCATATTTTAGTAATCACTATTTTTAAGCAACATTACAACAACTAGTAGAAAACTATAATATTAAAAATATTATATTAATAATATTTTGTGTTTTATTTATATTCAGTGTTCGGTATGACACAATATAAAATCAGTGTTTCATTTAACAAATACTAAACTTGATGTCATGTGTAATAATTTTCATTGAAGGGATTAAATTATTCAAATTTTTTTCATAATATTTTATGGTGCTACATAATAATCGTAAAGGTCACCCATGAACAAATAAATAATAAAATGACTAAAAAATGTTCATAACCCATGAAAAAAGGAAGGTAAAATATAATAAATTCGAAAAAATAAACCCACATTGATAAAAACCCAAGTTACTAAACAATCTAGATAGTAACACCAACACCATATTAATTTGACATTAAAATCAAGAAAACAATAATATCACAATAAACATTACTGAAGAAAGAAATGAAAATATTCATATTGAAAATCACATTTTCTTAGAGTCAACACCATTTTATAAAACATCACCCCTTCCTCATTAAGAATATAAGTAATATTGTAAAAAAAATATTAGAACCCACTTAACACATGAAATAAGTTTTTTACTCTGTAAATGTGTTTTCCCAAAATAAACAAGTCAAATCACAACAACATTTCATATCAAAAACACTTTCCAAATATAAAAAGAACTAATTTGAAAGTGAATAAAACAAAAATATGACAAGAGGAGAAATCATGAACCCTAAATAAAACAAGAATTCCTAAAGGTCCAAGAATAATAAGTGTTCCAATGAGAATCCTTGATAGGGGATACAAGTAAGGAATAAGAACCATTATCTCATAACACATTCTATAAGGATATCAGGGTGTCAGAGGAGACCATCTCGGAATTGATAGTGTTTCACAGTCACCCACTAAATTTAAAAAAACTAAAAAATGTCAAACATTCATTTATAAAAGACTATGGAAGCCAATATTTATCTGAATAGTCAAATTACCACTATAAATCATTAATTAATATCATGATATCAATATCTATTTATAAAAAATCATTGAAATAAAATTTCCATTTATTATAATAAAATATTCAAGAACAAAGGAATATTTAATCAAAGATATCAATGGGCATAAAATACCCAGATAAATTTATAGAATGACTTAATTGATGTGGATGAATTTTAAAAGAAAACTACTTTTTTAAATTATTTTTAAAAAATTTGCAATGTAATTTATATTTTAAATAAGCACTTTAATCATTGAGAAATTAATTCGTTGTTGAAAACCAAACATCCCATTTCATATCATGCGCCACATAAAAAAAATTAAAATTCCACATTAAAAAATTAATCATCTTTTATAACATTAATTTTCATTTCATTTATATTACCAAATGAAATTCAATAGGAAATCAATTTTTAAGTAGGATATAAATTCTTCATTAACACACTTAAAAACAAACACTTATGTTAAAAATTACGATTTGAGGATTTTCAACATCTTAAAACTCATGTCATGAGATGAATATAAATCTCACCTTAATAGAAAAATTGGATGTAAGTCATTTCCAAATAATGGATAAGTCTATATCAAAATTCAATGGACCAATTAAATCCAATTTAATTATTTTTTGAGGTAAATAATAGAAAAAAACAATGACAAAATGTTGATAACAAATATCATAAATCTCTCTTAGATATTACACCCTAACATCCATCAAGGACTTCCTGAAAATCGCATTTTAACAATCATGATACATGATACTAATATACCACTCTACTGAAAAAATAGTATTCCCTTATTCAAGGGAACAAATCATAGATGTGTCGCCAAAATATTTTAAAGTATTTTTTCAAACTAATTTTAAAATCTCATAGGGAATCTCAAATGTTTTCCCAAGACAAAAGCTAGGCATTATCATCACTTAATTAGACAAACATGTATCAATATACCTTAACCGATTGTACAAATTTGTATTTTCCAAATCACCTTATATATTTTCAAAAAAGAAATATTCACACCCTTCCCAATAGAATTTATGATTTCTCTAAAAATTGAGAATCACTAAAACATTATATAGACATTAATGTAATAAAAAATCCATTAACTATAAATCCCACATTTATTAATAAAATTGATAAAAATTAGTATTATTTAAAATGAAACACTTCATAAATAACTTCCTAAACAATTTATTGAAAGATTATCTTTTATAAATACAATACTTCAGAGGTTTCCAATTTTGAACTAAAACACTTAATCACCAAAACTTTTCTTTACATCAAATTAAAAATAAAATACACATGGTTTTTAATATTAGAAAAATATATTTTCAAAACCTCACAAAAGATTTTTTTAAAAAAGAAATATGAAATTTCTCTCTTTAATTCAAAAAATAATCTTTCCTATATCATTGAAATGTCCTAGAGGGACAAAACCCTGCACACAAGAACCAATCAAAAATAAATCAACATCCAAAAACATATATTTTTTGAAAAGAAATTATAAAAACTATTATAGGATACCCTTCCAATTTCAATCTTCATTTGAAGGAATCCAATGAGAAATGGAGGAACAACTACTTAAGTTGAGAAATTTCACAATGAATGGTTTGGATACATAGGCTGGAAAAGCATTCACCATGTATTCACCGAAAACATCTATGTAAATAATCCCAATCCATATGAGCACTACATGGTTTAGTAGTTCATGAGTACTAGCCCTGAAACAATAGTACCTTCACCATTGACACCTATGATACTCATCATAACCCTAAAAATATTTAAGATACTCCCAAATGACAAAATCATTATCAAAACAAAATTAATCAAAACCCTCTACTTCCAAACTCAACATCAATACTAAATGTCAACATTCCCATTGTAACTGGGGTATTAATAGGATGAAGAGATTTCCAGAAACATACTCTCAAATTATTCCCATGTCATGAAGATAATCCTAAACTCAATGTTACATAGAAATATACTAAATTATAATATTACTTCTTGTGATTCAATTTTTTATAGAACAATCATTTTTCATCCATATATTGGACTCCCGAACCACTATAGTTAAATTCCAAGGAACATTTATAATCCTATAGGGTTGGAAACATATATGAGGATCATATAAAGTAAATATTGTGGATGATTTCAACCTTGGAAAATAAAATAGAACAATGATTCGAAAACTCTATAAGGGTAATATGTATAAAAATGGATTAAACTGGATACTAAACAATGATTGCATCATCTCATTCGTAATAATTAAGATTAACATAAATTAATACACATCAACTCCTCAAAATCATAGAGGCTATGGAAAATTTGATATAAAAACAGTAACTGAAAAAGACTCCAAAACAATTTCTCCTTATTAGATTAACCCTATGAGACCATTTCTCCACCAAAATAAAAACCCTAGAAAGTGGTAATCAAGAGGATATACTAAACGTTTATTCTTTGTTTTTCATTATATACATTATATAAATCATTTATTTTAAAGTTAATGGCATATATAGTAGGGACTAATAAGATTTGTGTAATTTTTTTATAATTTCAAAAAAATATGGTTGTGTTCTTTATTTTTAGTATACATTTCAAATGGGTTTTGACATCTAAAAATCTCCATCACATATTATATAATATTTCTAGAAAACATGTTTTTTGACATATGAATGTTTCTCCCATAGAAAAACATCTCTTATGTAGAGGAAATATTACTTTTAATAATTAATTTGTTAATTATCTCATTAAATATTATATTTAGTACACTAATGATCGTAATATGTTACTTATCCTTAGTTATGGTATATATACATTAATATATCATATCATTCCCAATTGTTTTAGGTATTCGATATATATTACCTATCAAAACCATAGTGATAATTAAAATATAATAAATTTAAATATTTCTATAAATTTACTCTATAATCATTAAATAACATCTAATAAATTAACAATAGATCTATCCAATGAAAATATAAATTTAATCTTCTTCCAATTATTCATACTCTCATTTTAAAATAACAACAATATTATACAAAAACTATATTGTGTTCCTTAATCACACCTGATAACATTTTTTTTAACCTAAAACCATCACAAAGAGAAACATAGTATAATATAATTTACTAAAGATAATTATTTTAAAACAAATCCAAAAGACAAATTAGTGTCTTAAGAGATTTATCTCCCTTTGTGATAAAAAATCGTTTTTATGTAACTTGGATTTCATCTAAATCAATCAAAACACCCATTAAAAATTATTTCCCCATTTTAAAAATGATATAGACAATAAATGAATAATTATATGTTAATTGTTATTTTATGTTTACAATGTAATTAAAATAATAGTTCTAGTATAAAAAATTCCCCAAATTGACAGGGAAGGTCCAATTATTCATGTTTAACTATAATGTCTCCAATATTAAATTTTTTAATACTTTGGGGATGATATATGGATTTTATCTTTCTATGGAAAAAATTAAATCATATCATATCCAATTTGAAACATTTTGATTACTAAAATAATATAATATCAATATGAATTTACTAACAGTATATCTTAAGATTTTTAGAGAGATTAGCTTCTCATCGATTATAACATCCAATTCAATGTTGTTTCTCCACCATTACCATCATTTATTATCTATTTCCAGCATATAAATCCTCTGTAAATATAAGCATGATTTTCGAAAAAACATATAACATATTTTTTGAATACTTTCTTTCAAATTACTAAAACCCATTCAAGAAGAATTTTATAGTGGAGTGAATTTTGCGCCTGCATACAAAATTTCATAATATGGTGAAAGATCATCAATATAATCCATAAATATATTCCTCTTTAGCACTATAGAGTTACATACCACAATTAACACCATTATCCATAAGCCGGTGAAAAGAAAATATAGAAAAAGCATAATCTCATATTTTTTGTAATGGAAATTAGGGGAGATATATAAGAATAATATAATCATAAGGATATGATAACCATAATGTAATGTTTATAAAACATACCCTTCATATCAAATATCATAATATTTATTCAGGAAATAAAGGTGTCTATATAAAATACATGAATCATGAGTGACCGAAAAATAAGAAACATACAAGAATAACATTAGAATAATACATTACATTTTTGAATACCGAAAAACATAGATGATCATTTCCAATGTAGTGAATAATCACGGACAAGGCTATCATAGTAGAATTTTTTCACTCCCCAAACCATCATAGTAGTCATGTTTGACTCCCAATACCATCACAGTGGAAAAGTACCATTATGAATCAATTTTAATACCCATTCCGGTACTTTTTACTTCATTATATATAAATATTTACCTTATAAATTTTGGTGATATATAGGTCCACCTATCACATAATTAATATCATTTTAATGTGTTCCATAATATCCTAAACATTCGTCGTATAATAACCCCAAAAATGATATCAGTTTTTTAAAAATTATATCAAATGATAATCTATAGAAAAGTTTTAGGTTTCATATTTCTTTCATTTTTTCACCATATAATAGACCATGGACTAAATCAGGTTTTATAAGAATTTTCTCATGGAATAACTAATAGAAGTGGAACAAGTTACATAAACATATCTTAATCCAAAAAAACCATTCCAAGAAATAATTTGAATTGTATACAAGGATCATACACATTGTACAAAAAAAGTAACAGAAAATTATTCTATTTTAGAAAGAAAATTATTTATAAATAATAATTTCATTGAATGTTTCATGAGGACCAATATTTTATTATAAAATCTATATTTTGAACTGGATATTCAAAAATATTAAATATGTTTTTAAAATAAACTTGAAAATATATATTGGACGATTTCCAAAATATTTAAAAAATCATGGGGAAATTATACTTCTCTATTTTTTTAAAAAATAATTCATTTGTAAAATACTTTTCATTTCAATAACATTGATAACTTATAAGAGAATATGTAATAACAATTTAAAAATTCTCCTGGGAAAATTAATAATTCTAAAAATACATTTATATGAATATAACCATGAAAAATTATGAACGAATATACAATGAAAATAATGGTTATTATGGATGTAAATTCAATTAATGATGTACTCATTAACAAAATTCTTTTGACATTTTATGTATTTGACAATAGTAATTTGTTTTTGAAAACTAAAAAAATATTTCATAAAAAATTATTTTATAAAATTTGAAATGGTTAGAAATTTTTATAATAAAATATATTTAGAATTTATTAAAAAAATTACTTTTTTTTGAAAATCTTGTGTTGGATAAAAATGGAATTCTGAACAAAGAGAGATATAAAGTCTTATATTATTAATAACATTTTATCAATTATTTTAATTACCAAATTGTGGGAAATGGTTATATTATATAAAACATCCATAATAATAATAGTATAATAAATTTAAGTATAATTAATCATATATACATAAGAAAATTAAATATTGCAGAGCTAATCCTAAATAATATCAATAAATAATTACATTGTAACAGAAAACAATTACCTCTTTGGTATCATTTGAAACACAATACCGATGAAATATATACCATAAAATAGATATTCATTCCCATAATGTGTAGTATAAAAATAATAAATTATGTTAATGGGATGTGTATACAATACATTAATGAAATATGTAGTGAATAAGTGTTGTGTCTCACAAAATTGAAAAGTGTGACAAAAATCCAAAGCTAATTTAGTAATAATTAGAATCATAGTCCAAAATAAGTATAAAATAATATTGATGAAATATATTTGATTAAATGGAGTATATTCCAGATATAACATGTTAAAGTGTACATATGTAAAATAAATAAAAGAAATTAGTGGTTAATTTTGATATATATCCCAAAATAAATGAGAGATCAAAAATATGTTATTTCTTGTCCCGGTTTCCATGTACCTCATTAAAACCTACTCTAAAATTAAAATATGTTTAATATAAATATATTACATAAAATATAATATATATTTTATATAATTTAATTTAATTATTTTTATTTATTATATAATTGTTCACAATTAAGGGATAAAGTCAAGTTTTATGTAATAACTGCATTGGTTTCACGTAATAACCGCATTTATTATCATATAATTCATCATTTGTTAATTTTTTCAAATAAACTTCACCATGGATCCATAATATAAATAATAATTATCTTTAAATAATTATCATATTTCTAAATCAATTATAAATTTTATATCAACCATGAATTATGATTTAATGAAATGAAGTATGTTTCAATCTTATAGATAACTGGGCATACGTACGAAAAAATAACATTTCCCTTTTTTGTTGCTAATTATGGACAAATTTTTAGTAATATAATATATTTACAAAATGATAATTTTATAATAAATTCCATATTATTAATTTAATATGTTGA
Organism: Viscum album; assembly: GCA_963277665.1. NCBI lineage: Eukaryota > Viridiplantae > Streptophyta > Magnoliopsida > Santalales > Viscaceae > Viscum > Viscum album. The sequence continues at coordinate 1,503,737,550 of OY728156.1, forward strand.
TACATATCATCCATTTTGTGTAGTGATGAAAATAGATTGTAACGTTGCTCCGTGAAGGTGATAGTTCACAAGCACTTGAACGACATAATCATTTTCCGTGGTTAAAAATATAAAAATTAAATGAATTATTATCTTTTTAGAATGATAAACATGTAAATAAAATCATAATTATTTCATGTATATAATATTTATTTATTAGTTTTATACTTATCATCTTGCATGTATAGCATTACTAAAAATGAATCACATCCTTTCGTGAAGATATGACCTTCATAGACAGGAATGAAATTACAGTACCCCAATTTAATATAATTTAAATAATTAATATAAGATAAAATTTCAAAATATGTATAATTATATTTTAAATTTCATATATATATTTTGGATCGTTTCGCACACAACCTTGATAGGTGGTAATGGAAATTCGAATTACATCGGTTTGTGAGGCATTAGTTCTCTTTATACATAAGCAATGATTTTATAACCCATTTGATGGAATTGGAGATAGTATTAGGTAATTTGATTTAAATAAAAAAATTATCAATATTTAATATACTAAGGTTGTTATATCATTTTTAACAAGATTTAAAATAGGTGAATGAATAAAAATGGTAAAAAATACTCCTTGAATAAATCAACACATCTTCAAGTAACCTCCTTTGATATGAACTAAATACTTCATAGGTTACCTTTATTCCATAAATAAGGAATATATGATGATTGGTGTGAATTTGATATGTTATTTTGAGGGTATTGTCTTAACCAAGAGGGTTTGATGTTGTGAAGCAGATATGAGAGTTGGTGGCAATTATTAGTTGGATAAGTGGCACGTTATTATTTTTTGGAATGAAAATTGTGTACATGGATATTGTTCTTGAAAAATGTTTTAAAAAATGGAGTTATAATGTTAATTAGATATTAAATGGATGAAGTATTTCCATACAATATATTTTATACATGTTTAGGTCATTTTAACTATTATTGTTTTAGTTTAGTCCCCGGTAAATAAAATTTTACCTAAATGGAGATACTTATCTTTTTTATGTATTCCATAACCATTTTAATATAATATTAATTTATAATTAATAAAAAATAGAAACTATTAATTTTAAAATATTCAACCTATTTTTCTAAATTTTATTCAATGATTTGGAATATTTTAATTTAAAATAAAACCTGTAATTATGTTGAGAAAGATAATTTTGAAAAACAAAATATTCAAAACATTGAAGTTTTTTTATCCAATTTCAACATTATATTTATTAAGATTACCTAAATTGGATTAATGTATATATAATTTAAATATTTTTATGAATAAAAATAATGAAAAAAATATATTTTATAAAAAGTCTAAACGAAAAAGAATTTGTCAATTAAAATTCAGTATTTCTTAAAATTCATTAGAATAATAACCTTTTTAGAAAATTCTCAAAAACAATCCTGAATATAAACTTATCATGATTATTTAAAATTTTATTTTCTTATCATATAATTTTCCTAAATGATTAAAATTGCTATTTTTTAATAACATGTCGAATGATTACAAAACCGTTTTTTTTCGAAATATATCATATTTAGCATAATTTTGGATTGAATGATATATATTTTTTCATAAAAAAATAACACAAATTTCTAATATTATATTTCATATTATTATATAATTGTCCTCAAGTCATTCACCAAAAGTGATTTTAAGCATATTGATGTAAAGCATGTCTTTATAATTTTTCTCCCTAAATAAATTTTATTCATTTTTCAATAGATATGATTTTATTTATTATTCAATAAAGAATTAATTTAATATAACAGAATATTACATATACAATAATAATTTAGTTCATCCTATTCATAATTTTCGATTCTAATGGCTATGTCTTTAATATTATATAATAATATTTTAAAAATAAAAAAATGTTTCTTTTAAACATATTGATGCATGCAATGAATGATAATCTCAATGTAATCTATAATAAAATATGAACTCTATTTTATGTATATTAAAAATATTAAAACTTTATAATCATTTGTAAAATATATTTCTTAAAATCTTTTGATGTTACATTCTTGCCCCGTAAAATCAATTTTTCAATCGAAAGCCATCTCTGCCATCAAAGGATTAGAATTTAAAAATTCATTCATTTAAACCCATATCATATTATAAGTTAATAAAGGATCATATAGAAAAATGAATGGTATGTGTGAATATCATCCAGAATAAAACATAGTAGGATTCATAATAGGATAACACTAGTGGGAAGTGAAAATGATGATATTAAATAAAAATTACCACCCACATACTATTTCAGAGTGATTGAGAAATGGATAGGATAAAGTTAAAGACCATAAAAACCCAAAGATAAAAAAAATCATTGATATCATAAAAGATATGTTAATTGATAAATATATTATTTTAATATTATTTTATTAATGTTGTTATTTCCTTTGACATCAATACTAGGAATATATGAAAATTAACAAACCTAATATCTTTTTATTTAATAAGAACAATTTCCTCTATTTTCAATGCCTTTATCAATTTTAATTTTATATGTTACTTTAAGAGAATAATTGTTAAATTACAAAGAACTAATTAAGGCCAAAAAAAATTATAACTCATTAAATATTAATCTAGTAAAAAAAATTATCACTATTCCTTAAATATTGATAAATCATTATATGGTGTGGTTAAAAATGAATCTCTAAAACCTTATAAATTTTTCTATATTAAAAAATTCCATAAACCATTATTCATATAACCCATCCCAAAAATTACTAATTTATAATTAATATCAATAAATTTTTCAAAAAAACATAACATTAGTCCTATATATATCACAATTTCGCCCTTTATTTCCAAATAATTGCATTTTAATACCACCATTATGTATTCCCTTAAATCAAGGTAATAACAAGAGTTAAAAACAAATTTTAAACAATAATTATTACTCATTACATAAATAAAAGACAAATTATTTTATATATTGCATATACAAAAAAATCTGAACACCATCAGTGCTTGCATAAACCTGTTTTCAACAAATCATTAATCAGTTCTAAGGAAATAAATACGATACAGTTTACATTTTCTTTTTTAGTATAATTTTTATCCCATTATCATTATTTTATGAAAGATAACATAATAACATTTATCATTCTCTTAGTAATATATTTTTAATGAATATCACCTTTCCATTAAGTCACTTTTCTACGTAATCAGTAATTTCTTATGCTAAATGAAAATCATATATTGAGGAATACATATATATTTCATAATTAATTATTTCAAATAAATATACACATAGATCATTCAAATTCATTCAATACTATTAAATTAACTTTCTCATCTAATTCTTTGATATCTCTTTCTATTCTTATTTCATTCACATTATCCTCAATATCATTAGAAATTCCATTACGTATACAACCTGACTATTTCTCTATAGGTGATTTCACCTTAGGAAATAGTATTACAAAAAGATAATAAAATCAATTTTAAAATCATTCATCCAATTATAAAACCATAATGATATGAAAATTTCCTTCCATTAATTTAACTGAACTTTTCATTTTTTTAGTTTAGTTTTTGGTTTTGTATCCTTTTTTACAACCAAAAAAATCTTTTACACCCTATTCTATTTTAGGATAAGATATTCATCCCGAATTCTATGCATATATGAAATGGAATAATATTTCAACCATGGTCTCCACTACCCAAATTATTAGTCGAATCATGTATTCCATTCCTTGGTGTATCCAAGAGTTGATTAAAATTCAAAATTTTCATTATGTATCATGATAATTGATTTAGAATAATATAAATTTATTTCACTCTGATCATCATCCAATTTGGGTTCTAGTTGTTAACTTATTTTCCATTAAATTAATGTTATCGCATCTCATTCAGGATTCTTCCATTGACTAAAACAAGAAAACATAATGTCTGTAACACTATTCATAATGGGGGAAAGAATCCAAAAAATTCACTTATAGGATTTCTAAATCATGAATCATTATTTTTAATCTATGAAACATTTGGTTTATCCCAGGCCTTTATTATTTATCATTTATTTAAAACCATTATGATTTTTATTTCAGTGAATCAGAATATTCAATGAACATCACCCGATTGATTCAAACAAAGATATAAGCACAACCAATTATTGGGAAGTAGGTTGATACCTATTATATCTCAATGACACATTCTCAAATATTACCCCTTATTTATAATGTGATAGATCCACATCTACATTATTTATACAAAAATGGATTTAATTTATAAAAAACCCATTTGTTTTATCCATTAAAATATTTATGAGATATTTTCCTCTACATTATCTCATCCATAGAATTATCGTTAGATACATCCCAACATATATCATTTAATATATTCATAGGTATCTACCAAATTTTTCCTCATCATATTTTACGATATTTTACTATTTTTCCAATGTCATCAACAATAGTGACCAAAAACATTCATACATAGATATTAAATGTTATTATATGGATATTCAAGATATTACAGAAACACATTAATGTGGTACACAATAGTTTAGTATATTTAGATACATGGTACCCAATCTAATAATATGGTGAAATAACTTCAACATTCCTTTTAAATATCTACCTCATTAGTACTCACCATAATCATACTCTACATAAATACTATCACGAACCAACCTAGGTCGACCCTAAACCGGTCACCGGAGCATATTTGTTGCAAGGCCCGAAGGGAGTTCCCATTCTCCATGTGTTGGAAACTAGTGCCGAGCATAAGAACATACACATTGAAATGTATTAGGCCTGAATGAAACCAAATGGGATTAAAATAATAAACAGAACTAAAAAATCGATGATAATAAACTACTAAACATTGATAAAAAATTGGTCCAAACAAATGATACAACTGAAGAAATAGATACAGAGTGAACAAAATAAAAATGAATCCATCCAATGAAAATATCCAAGTGACCTCCATATTACCTCCAACCACTAGACTAAACATGATCCATAATGAGCACCGACCAAGAATCCTAAGAAATAGTTCATTGAACAACTTAAATGAAAAAATATGTGTGATGCCTGAGATGCTCGGTAGGGATGTGATGATAATCCACTAAATCCAAAATTCTCCTTTCCCAAAATAATCCACATAAAAAATATTTAAATACTATTAACAAAGTATTTTTTATCATTTTAAATAAAAAAAATATATTCCCATTTTCAAATCCAATACAGAATACTAATAATTTACAAAACTATATTCCATTTTATAACTAGATTCCAAAACAATGAAAAACAGGGTAGTGCTAAAAATAAAAATATATACAAGAAGGAAAGGAATATTGTACAATATAATGTAAATGAGAAGTATGTTAAATTACCTAGGTTTATCCTAAACACCCCAAGAATACATCTGGACGTACTCATTTTGGAACCAAAATCTGACGTAGGGTGAAGCCCAATAATCTATAACCAACTTCATGCTTTCAGAACCTCACTAGTGGTGAATCCCACCTAGATTGTACAAAACTATAAAAATGGTTATAGCCCATATAAATGGGGCATATAAGAAACTTTAACTCTATCATCTAAATGACGCATGTGAACCCATAATGGTAATAATAATATTGTGTACGTAAGAGGCCCCCACACGCGAGACTTATCTCACCGACCTTTCCTACCTCAAACATGGAAACCAATATATGTCAAAACCAAAAAATATATCCTATAAAAAGGTTCCCCATATTTATATAGATATATTTTATATCACATAATGGTGCCAATTGGGCCATTGTACCATTAAACATTTTAACCATTTCATAAAACATTCCAGTTTTCTAATAGGGCACTCACGTTTTCCAAAGAAAAATCCTTTATAATTTCAATAAAAAGGATAACCTTTTAGTTGGAAGTGCCAAAACGGCAAAAACATGATGCAAAAATATAAAACCATGATTTTCCAAAACACTAGAAGAATCCCTTTATCAAAAACCAATATAAATCATTATTTATAAGTCCTTAAAGGGAACCAACATTGTTTGAAAACCATGGTTCATTTGATAAATCTGGATTTTTTATGAATATCAATTTTTAAGTGTCATAATAATTTGACAGCATGTCCATGTGTGAAAATAGTTCACCAATAGATGTGTCAATATACAATGGAACCATTTTTATTCATGAAACCAATTGAAAACCAAATCCAACAACTCTTTATTTAAGAGAATACAATCATCCCAGTTTATCATTAAATCCCCTATCAAAGACCATTAAACCCACCTATCAAGCCACACAATTTTCAAATTAAAAATACCGAACTATGTTCACAATAAAATAATTTATATAACACAACATAAGAGTAGATATTATCGTAAAATACCTAATTCCACTTTAAATGAATAAGGAATTTCAAAATAAGCACCATAAATGGCTTAAAAACTAAACTTTTGACACAAAAATATTTAGGAAACTATTTTTCACACATTCATTCTACACAAAATAAAAATTTATATCTATCCATGTGTATAATAGTGTAGAATATAACGTTTAATTTGAAAATGGAAATAAGAAAGTTCCAATGGATTATTCCGGAAATGAAAAGATAAATTCACTAACATTGAATAATTTCTAGATGGGGTTAAACATTAAGGAGAGGGAGATCTAGGCCCCAAAAAATAATCTACATACCCTCGACACATGAAAAAATAACCACATGATCCAATACTAACACTATTGTTTTTACAAGGGATAAATTAACAACAAAAACCCTAGAAACATGAGGGGATGTGAAAGAGAAGAGATTTAATGAATGGGACATAGATATTTACCAACCATCCTTGAGAAATATCACCAAATTTCTCTAATGCAATGGAGGATGAAGGGAGAGGATCATATGGATGATTCCCAACTGGTAGGGATTCATTTTGGAGTAAAAATCTCCCAAAATGAGTTTCCATGACAATTTTTTTTCTGCCCATAAAGAGATGTATGGTTTTGATGCATGGTTTGAAAATCCATTCTCAAATATTGTGAGAGCTCCTGGAAAGATTGTATAAACATGTATGATTGATTTTTATGGTTTTGGGAAACTGTACTCAAACTGTATGATCCTTAAAATTGGCCAAATCAACAAAAATTACACCCCAAACACTTGGGAGGGAAGTCCACAGAATGATCCCTGAATGTTTTCAACACAATATAGAGACACTAAGGGAAAAAACTCTTCAACATGGAACTTTCCTCCCATAGAATTCAAAATATACATGAATATTTCTAGAATAAAACAAATACCATAAAAAAGAATTTTATTGGATGCCTAATCTGAACCTCAACGAAAATATCCAACATTGATAATTAATTAAAATAAAGGAGTATCTGAGGTTGGTGTGTGACAATTCATCCCTCTGCAGACACTTTCTTCCCCGAAAATGTGACAATTCCAAAGGCTGGTCATGATTTTTGTCCATTAAAAAACCAAAAAAAGGAATAAATATAATCTCAAGATGACCTCACTCTCTACAGGTCAGACCTGACCGATTCAAGAAGAAAAAGAAGTCGATGACTAAGGGAGATCATGATAGAGTTCTCCCCAGAACAAGAACATAACTAACTTGAAAACATCAAGACCCTAAAACTACCCCTTGGGGAGGGGGCACCATGGTAACATTCAAATAAGATTTACAAAATATCAATAAATTACAAAACAACTATACCCCAAGGACACAAACGATGAACCTTCTACATAGCAACCCGGCACACTGGGCATCTGAATGGGAAACGCCAAAAAGATCCAAAAACCTTATGTACACAGGATATCAAAAACACTGTCGGAGGTAAAATATTTCATGACGGCAAGGAGTCATAGATCTAGGGGAAACCTTAATAATAATTCAACCCAAAACATCAACCAAGCACAATAAATCTTATCACCAAAAGCACCTCCAAATCCAAAACCCATCCCCGACCAAAGAAAACACTCCTTAGGAATGATGATCAATTCCAAAATACATGTTATAAGAACTGAACAATTAAAATCATAATAGAACATTTCTATCACACCCTCACACTAGAATGATGAACACAACCCTTCTAAGAAAATAAAGTAAGTGACTTCATATTTATCCAATAAGGAAAAACATGGACTATGCCACTATCCTGCACACCCTCGATGACCAATATTTTTTTGTGAGAATCACCCTGAAACGTAAGGATGGGGCTATGATGGCTGAAACTTCTTATGTCTCAAATTCAGTAACTACAATAAAATGAAAAACACTCATTCCTTGATGTGAACTAATTTCGGAACATTCTTTGATGACCCAAATAGTCACCATCATAACAATACCTTGGACGGATGCCAAAACTTTTCATAGATTTCCTGAAAAAACCACATAGGTTGCATGAAAACAAACAGTACAAAGATATATATAAAAGAAAATATGTAGAAGATTAATAAAATATAGGTAACTCTTGCGCACACCACACACCAATTTTGGAACTCTCAATAAATCTTACCACCACCACCAACACCTCAAATATTAGTGACAATGAAACACTCTACCTCACTGATCAATAACTGGACCCTCAGATAACCCCAAGACAACAATGACTATAAATAACATGGTAGTTCCCAACAAGCTAAAAACATATTCCACCTCTTTAAACCACTTTCCTACCCGTAACGGTTCTCTTCCATATCTAAAGAAATATAACTCCATAGAAAATATGGGAATTATTCATGAATCATTGGAAACATTAGAGACTTTTCTCGGAATCATACTCCAAACAATATGAATGAAACATCTAAAACTAGCATCAAGACAATCTCAACCAAATAAAAATTCCAAACAAAGTGGAATAGGCTAATAAGATGAATGTATTGAAATATAAACAAATCTCACATTCCCAAAAACATCCATTTCATTAAAATTAAAAATATTCCTTATCCAATACCATTTTACAAATACAAAAAATCCCATATTCCCGGAAAATCAATTTCATGAAATCACTTTTCCATTCAAACCCATTTTGGAAAAATTTAATCCATGACTTAAATTCCAAAACCACACTAAAGGAATCCAATGAAACATCACCTGTGTTTCCAACCAATTCCTCTCAATTCATCCATGAACAAGTGCCGACAATCACATTCTGTATACACAAAAAACATGTGAACCTTCATAAGGTACACCATGGATCGAATATTTATTTTTCTTTTCATGTTGAAACATACATCAAATATTTACAAACCAACATAACCTTTATTCAACACACATTTCACTAATTTTGAAAAAATATTTACTAAAAAAAGTTTCCATTTCAATCAACATTTAATATAAAACCATTTCCATTTCAAAAATCCATTTTCATTTTCTATAAACACTCACAATACCTGTATAGAAAACAAACCGCAACCCACAACGAACTACCAGATTGAGGAACTAGTGTCTTTTCCCATCCTGGTGACATGATGTTACACATTACCCATATAAATAGTAAAATAATGAGGACCTTGAACCAGGAACGTGGACTCTACATCATCCCCCACTCCATGTGAGGTCACAACAATACATAGATCCATCCCATTTTCACTCTTCATTCCAAAATAACCCAATTCAACGACCCACACTTGGACTAACCTTGGTAACTTAGGTCTCTTCACAAGTGGTGGTGATCATTAATCAACCCAAGAATTACCTCCCGAGCTTTGAAAACCAAAGTCACTATAAACTAGACACCCTAAATAAATAGGGCCTTATCTGATAAATTTTTTTCACGAACTAACCCGGGTCAACACTAAACCGGTCACCCGAGCTGATGCACAGCATTGCCTGGAGGGTTTTGAAAATCCATATGGATTGGAAACTAGTATTGGGAATCAAAACATACACATGGAAATGATTTAATCCCGAAATAATCCATCCAGGACTAATATAATAAATAGGACAAAAAATCCATGAGATCTAACAACATAACATAGATAAAAACTATTGTTCCAAACACATGACACAATTCAACAAATGGAAACAAAGATGAGAAAATAGATAATGATACCAAGCTACTATGATATCCATTTGATCTCAAGGACACCTAAAATCACTAAACTGATCTTTCACAACAACGAGAACCTACCAAAGATCCGAGACAAAAGATGAACTTGTAACTATAATAAAAAAATGGAATGATCACCGAGATGCTCAGTACAGATGACAAGATAAACCCCTGGATCCATGAATATCCTTTCCCAAAACAATCCACATAGTAAATTTTGAAATAGAGTTACAAAAAAATGGTATTGTATTTTAAAAAAAACAACATTATTTTACCATTTTAAATTCCAGCACAAAATACCAATCATTTCCAAAAACCAAATGGTACTTTATAACCAAATGTAAACAAATTAAAATAAGGGTAGTGCTAAAAATAACCAGATAAACATAAAGGATAAGATTATAGTAAAATATAAGGTAATAAATCAATATGATAAATAACCATGGGTGATCCAAAAAATCCCTAGAATAATTATGGATGTACTCAGTTTGGAACCACTAACTAGCTTACGATGAAACCCCTATGTCTATAAAAACCTAAATGCTCTAACAAACTTACCAGTGGAAAAGACCTCTTTTCCTATCCAAAAACCTAGGAGGTTATTATCTTGTTAAATCATGGCTAATAAGAAACCTTCACTTGATCATCTAAAAGACTCCCAAGAACCCATGGTGGTAATTATAATACTGTGTGTATTGGAGGCCCATGCATGCATGTCTTATCAGGACACACATGGAAACCCTAAACATGAACACCAATATATGATAACGGTTAAGGTATATTCCTTCTGTAACGGTTCCCTATATTTCTACACATCCATTTCATATCCTATTAAGGTTCCATCTGATCCTCCATACCATTATACAATTAATCAATTTCATAAAACATTCTGGTTTTCCAATCAGGCACTCACATTTTCCAAATGACAACCCATCCATATTTTAATACAAAACATAAACATTGTGTTGGAAGTTCCAAAAGATCAAAGACATGAGGAACACATATGAAAACAATAATTTACAATACCCTCGATGCAACCCTTTATCAAAAACCCATTTAAAAAATCATTATAAGTCTACCAATGGAACAAAATTGGTTTGAAAACCAAGATTCATTTGAAGAAATATAATTTTTTATGAATACCAATTTTCAAGTGTAATCATCATTTCAGAGCACATAAATTTGTGCACATAGTGCACCCGTAGAATTCCCAACATCCAATGGAATCCCTTTCATCCAGAAAACTATTGAATCCCAAATCCAACCATTAATTAGGTAAAAAAACACAACCATCCAATTTTTTCCATAAAACCCCTTTCAAAGACCATTGAGACCACCAATGTATAAACACCATTTCCATGTTACATACACAAACATATGTTTACGACCAAATCATCTTAATCACATAAAATAAGAGTTTTTTATTTCATAAAAGACATGATTCTACTTTAATAGATCAATGCATTTCAAAACTGGCACCATATATGCCTTAAAAGTATACATTTCAGAAAAATCTATTTAGGAAACTAGTTTTAACAAACTCATTCATAAATAAATCATAATTTAAATATATAAATGTGTATAATATATGTTAGAATTAAATTTATGAATAAAATGAAAACATGCAAGTGCCGAACTAATTTTCTAGAAAGGAAATGTTTAATACACCATCCAAAAATAATTAATGGTTGAGGTTGAACATCAATTAGTGGGATCTCTAAGACCCACAATCATTCCACATACCCTATCAACAAGGAAAACTAACCACATTAGCCATCCCTGACCTTAGTGTTTAGCCATGCAGGGGAACCAAAAGAAGAAAACACTATAAACAAATTGGGGAAGGGAAAGAGAGGAGATATAATGAAGGGAACATGAATAATTATCAACCATACTTAAGAAATCCCCCCAATAGTGGCCCGGAATGATGGAGGATGAGGGGGGGGGGGGGGGGTCCTCTAGTAGATGCCCAACTGGATGCGCTTTATATTGGAAGTATATTACCCCGAAATAGGTATCCAAATCAAATGTTATCATGCATGTAATGGGATTCACTGTTTCGTAAACTGTGGAAAAAACATGAACAAACCATGGGAGAGCTAAATGAAATATTTAGGAAACATGAAGGGTTAAGTTTCATTGTTTGGGTAAACTATGATCAAACTGTGTGACATTAAAAATTGGACAAAACCCCAAATTCCCCCCCCCCCCCAACTAGGGAAGTCCACACAATGATTCATGAATGTTTTTAACAGAATATAGAGACACTAAGGAGACCAAAAACAATCCATCATGAAAATATCTTCCAACAAAATTCACAATAACTTTTTATTGGTCTAGATGAAAAATTAACAAAAAAACAGAAGTAATTTTCTTTGACACCCAACCCAAACCTCATCAAAATTATCCAATATAGAGAAATAAATAAAATGAAGAGTATCTACAATCGGGGTGAGAAAAATACATTATTATTATCCTAGTAAAATAAAAACATAAAAAATGAGTGAGATCAAATTTTCATTAAGGTTATTCTATATATACACAATAGCATAATGTAGAGATAAGGATTCAAGAAAATGACAGTAACATTTGAGAACTATAGCCTTCATATAAAATATAAAAATATTGGAACATAGAAGAAATATTATATATATAGTATAGTAATCTTGAGGAATTAAATTAACATGATCAATGATATAATGAATTATCATAACCTATAACATTGTGGAATTTACATATGTATATAAAATAATTTACATTTTAGTCAATACTCAATGCCAAGGATAGAATAGTGTAATGGGATCACAAGAAAAACCATAATAGTAGTCACGGTTCACTATCCCACCCATAATAATGTACAGTTTCCCTTACTAAACTAGGTTCAATCCACCATCATATCGTAACTATCTCATATGATATAAATATTTACCCAATGCATTGGATGGAGATATAGGACCCACCAATCACATAATTAAAATCACATGTATGTATGGTAGTAGATACCAAAACATTAATCATATCATAACCCATGAAATACAATGTGTTTCATTAATAATTATTCATATCAATACCAGCAAAAAATAGATAGGTTTCAAAATAATTTCATCATAGTAAAAATCATGAAAGAAGTGGTTTTTAAAAACTTGATAGTGGTGTAACTTGTAGATGTGAATAAGACTTCATAAAAATCATATAATCATAACCATAACCATTCATACAAAGAATAATAATTACTTCTTTAATCATATCCCCATTAATGAAAAATTAACATCAAATGATGTCATAGTAGATAGAAAGTTATTTCAGAATAAAAATGTAGTAGAATGAGTCTTAAAGAGAATCAAGTTTCACTGATAAACATTATTTTAAACTAAATATTAATAATATAATTTGGAATTAATTTTCCTTTGAATAAAGGCATGAAAACATATTAACCAATCATAAAAAATTATTTAAATCATTTCTTCTGGGAAATATATTTTCATTATTTAAAAATATATTTTAAAATATAAATCAAATTTATAATAAATTTCATTGAAAAAAACATTGAAAAATAAGAATAGAATATTTAAAAATTAATTAAATCATTTCATGAGGAAAATATTTTTCTTATTTGAAGAATAAATCTGAAAAAATAAATTATTTTCAATAAAATTATCCTAAAAATATCAATTAAACCATATAAATGATACTTAAATGATCAAAAGTTAATGTCATATGTAAATCACATTCATGTTGTACTCATTAAAACGAATGATCCTTTCACATTTTCTATAATATAAAAATGATCAAATTTTTAAAGAATTACATGATGGTTCCTTTCAATTTTTTTTAAAAACAAAACATGGATAAAATGCCACAAATAAATATTTTTATTAATTATAAAATTACTTTTAACATTTTTTTAGGAATCATAGTTTTGTATGAATTTTTTTTACATATGAAGACCCTAAATCCATTATACAAGAGATAGAGTCTAATTTATTACATTACCATGATCTAAAAGGAATCATTCATGAAGGACCAAATTTTTTAGTAGCCGTAGTAAATTAGATACAAACCTGGGTCTACATTATATAAGAAAAAAATTATGACATATTTTTTATGAATAAAAATATTCCTACAAGATTAACCATGCATATCAAACATATTACACTTCATGGATTCTCGATAAAAGGGAAAAAAATAAGGGAATTATAAAATTATGAATTACTGTCTAGTATAAGAGAATGTATAATTAATAAATAAGAATAATCATAATTTAATGGAATTTAATTGAAACACTTTCCAGTTAATCAATTACATGTGAGTAATAAGGATGTAATAATTAATGATAACGTAAATCTATATAAATAATCACATGATATTGAAAAATTAAATATGGATATTTTAACTAATAGAATAATCACATGGAATATAATTTAATGAATAAATAATAATATAATATTTTAATTCAGATGACGAAACATTTAATATATTTGCCTAATATAGTTTCTATTGTTATTTATCATCCGGAATGTTAAAATGTTTGTGTTGAAAACCAATTACTTCAGCCAAATGATATGTCTCATTAGACATGTCAATGCATTAAAGGGTTATATAAATTCATAATCCCACCTATCACATACCATGTTCTTTCTATTCCTTATATTTTGGGTTGAAACATAAAAAGTAAATATTAATATTGAAAAACTATAATACAAAATGTTAATGTTGTCCTCAATCAATACTCATAACCGTAAACCATTTAGATTAATATGATGAATGGAATCAAAATAGCACATCCATAGAAAAAGAAATCATAAATAATCCAAATAAATAATAATAACCATATCAATACAACATTTCCCATTTAGTTCCAATTTATAATAAAGTGTTGATGTTATTGATGAATACAAATATTGTAAAAGGAATATCAACTAATTTTTTGGTAGGAAATATCATGTTCATTTTAAAAATAATTTTCATAAAAAAATAAATTATAAAAAACACATTTATTTAAAAATAATTTGAAAATTTATAAAATATTATTTTTAAATATAAGGTCTATGATGGAATAAAATCATATACTCCTTGTACACATTTAAAAAAATAATCCTTTCATATTTTTGGTAAAATAAAAACTTGAATTATTATTTTTAGCATATTAATATTCGTCAGAATAATTTTAGTGATAATTAAAAAATGAAATTATTTCATTTAATAATTTATTATAGACTGTTAAAAATGTTTTTTAAATAATTTTTGAAAACAAATTTTTGGAAGAAAAACTTATTTTAGACAGAAAATATAAATAAATTCATATTTTTTTAAAAAATACTATCAATTAATATAAGTACCATATATAAAAAAATTATTCCAATTACACAAAAATATATGGAATAACTAGAATAAAAAAATAAATGGGTTTAACAATAAATGAAAAGTTATTTCCTTCAACTGATATTCTATAATAAACTATATTGATTAGTATGAAATAATGAAATGAACCGTTAAATTTAATTTAATGGTTAACTGAGAATTATAAATGAATTTATTTTGTGTATCAATTATAAGTAAAAAAATTAATAAAAAATAGGATAATAAAAATTTATTAAACACAAAATGGTTTTATAATGTGTTCAACAAAGAATATGTCCACCCTATTGTGTGGAAATAGGTTTATCGAATTACCTGACTCAAGTATCATTTTCGTTGAAGGATCTTAAACCTACATAATGATTGTTTTAAACATTTTATTTTCTTTTAATAATGACTATATTAATGTTTAATATCATATATAAACCCTTTATGACATCACATCCCTTTCTTGTTAATAATCGTTCATAATTTTTTTATTTTTGGTGTTAATTTCCTATGTTTCTCTTGCTTATTTCATCGAGAAATATCTAGGTCATGCGAATATCATATTATAATATCATAAAATTAATACTTTTTATGAAATAATTATCTTATATTTACATAAATTATTCATTTATAAATAGTAATGAAAAATGGATATGAATAATAAAGAATATTACTATCATGGAGTCAGTAAGTCATATATATGCATGAGGTACATTTCCATTTTTCATTAATCATTATATAAAGGGTATATGAAATATTTCAAGAATTTTATTAATATAATATAAACCAAATTATTTTGTTAAATTTTGTTATATATATAATTTATGTGGTGTGGTGATGAAAATTTTGTCGCAACTCTTTGGGATGGTGGTAGTCTACACATACATGAAATATGATATCATCATTAAGTAATTGAAAAGATAAGAAAAAATTATATGTACTATTTATAAATAAGGATAAATATTTCATTAGTATAATTATTATAATATTTATATCACATATAATAATTAACTTAGACTTATTATATTTTAACTAATTTTTTAGTGAAGGTCGAATCACATCGCATTGTGATGTGCTAATCATCAGTACAAACGAGTGACATAATTGTATCCTCTAATGAATCAAATGAAAAAAATATATCATATAATTAATATATAGGTATAATGTTTTTTAAATATCATACATATATATTATATCCATTATCATATCAAAATATATAATGTGGAAGATGGAAAATGAACGACATCAATTCCTATATTGGTAGTCTTCCATACACAAGAATGATGATTTCATAACACATGTGATGGATGTGAATATGTATGTAAAGAAATTTATTTTTTAAAAAAATAAATTTATATTAAGGATATACAAGAAAATATATCATCATGTTTTAATAAAAATTTAGGAGGCAGATAATTAAACATAATAAAGACACTTGTTGATGATAATTACCACTTATTCAGCAATGCTAAATAGGCTTGCAATAAATTCTTCAAAGGTTAGATTTATTCCAAAAATAAGTGATTTTTTATGTCAATACCCAGAAATTTGAAGGAAATTATTTTCATAAATTATTGGGAATTTTACGAGTCCGCAGATTCTAACGGAGATTGATTCCACGGCACGGTGTGCCCAGAATGAATTTCTGAAGTTTTAATTGGGTACGTTCACTAAACGTATGTGTTTGTTTTTTATATCATTTGAACAGGTGCTTAGAATTGAAATCAGAGGAAACTAATAAACTCACAGCACCAGTATTCGCATAAGGGGACCATTAACCACGTTGTGTTTTATACAGGATGGAAGTTATAATTTGGCGTTACATTTATAAAAAATTAAAAAGTAAATAAAAATGTGTGTGTAACACATTTTTATTTGAAAGGGAGTTAAAGTCTCTAGGTGGAGGTTATGGGTGGGGTCCACCACACCTTAACCTCCCTTTGGATGATATAACTATGGGTGGGGCCCACACATATATAAAACTCATCAATTCCCCTTGAAACCCCCTTTAACTCCTAAACTCTCCCCCACTCTTCTTTAAATTTAAACTCTCCACATTCTACCATCCCTCATAAAGATGCCAACCCACTCTCTATTAATGAACAATTAATTAATTAGCTCCTCTAAAATTTTAATTATTTAGAAATATATGTCATGGATAAAATAATATCCAAGATATTATTTTGGGTTGGCACATATTGTTTTGGGGAGCCTTGGAGAATAGGGAAAGCGTTCTTCCGATAATGAACAAGAAGAACATCTCCAACACGGAACGACGTCCTCTCGACGAAGAACGTTGTTTCCACTGAAGGAAGACGACGTGTCTTCTTCCTTACTCGACCTCCTTCCATGTTAAAGGTTTAGATTCCTCCTGCAAGGAACGATGATGAGACTCCATCATAGAACATATTCTGATATCAACGAAATTGACACCTGCCCGCCTTTCTGTGACTTCCCCAAGCGATCACTGTTTACAAGTAAGGGTTTTGTTTTGAGTTGTTTAATTTCTAAACTTCGTAATTCTAATTGAGGAATATAAACTATCATCTCTTTACGTCGTAATGAGGAGGGTTCTGGCTACACGAACACCGCCCAAACCTACAACTTACTTGATGGTTTTACTGGGAACGGAGGCAGATTCGGAAGGGCTTGATGTCGTCACACCATGAAGGAGGAAGGAGGCTATGACCATGTAGGCCGTGACGGATGGAAGAGGCGGTGGAGTTAGAAGGTTGGGGAAACCGTGGCCGCACAACAGACGCTTTGAGGAAAATCGCAGCCCGCAACTGCAGGCCGCTCGGCCGAAGAAGAACCGGCCGACTTCGTGTCAGCGGGGCTGGAGAAAACCACGGCGCCTCATGGTGCCATACTGCAAGAGAACCATGGCCCGCAACCGAGGTCCGCTCGACGGGTGAACGGGCCCGCCGCCTGCCGGGCGGGCTGAAGGAAACTGCGGCGCCTATGGGCGCTGTGTGCGGAGGAACAACCACCCGCAACCACGGGCCACACACGGCGGACAAAACCGGTCGGCTTCGGTCGTCATGGAATCAAGGAGGGGCAGCGCCGCTAGGCGCCGCCAGCGAATCGAACCGGCCTGTGACCCAGGCTGGGTCCGTGGGTGGGTCGCGCCCCACCGACCTGGGCTGACCCTTTAACTGGGTCGGACCCGCCATGTCGGGTCCCTAGGCGGGCCGCGCCCCAACGTGCCGGAAAGACCCCCAACCGGGTTAGACACCACGATCAGGGTCCCTGGGTGGACCTCCCACCAAAGGGTCAGGGCTTCCGCCATCCGGGTCGGACCCACTAAACCGGGTCAGGCTGACCCGCCTTCCCATTGGGCTTGACGGGCTGGGCCTGTTTCACTTAAATGTGAATATCTTCTAGTCTGTGCATCCGATCGGCGCACCGTCTATGACACTGGGATCCTCGCAACGAGGTGGTCCTTTTTCAATAGTCTAACTGAGTTTTGGACAACATTGTAAAATGATCGGGTTTGGAACGAGCATAAATCCAACCGGGCCCCTGAAATGGAAAATCCAATAACTATCAGTCTGGGCATCTGATTGACACGCTATCTATTGAGTTGGGTTCCTTTTGATGAGATAGAACATCAGGATACCTCAAATCTGGACATCATGATATATGATGTATCGAACCTCTTTTCTCGTGGTTTGGACCCTCCTGGAATCGATCGTGTTGTGTGTAGGAACCCTAGAGATGGCTGCGTCTACGACGACTACCTTATCGGAAACATACGTGGGATTGGCAGCGATGAATACTGTACTGGGATCCTATGTGGGTTCTATGACGATGGCTATTGTACTGGAATCCTTCGTGGTTTCGATAGTGATGACAACTGTTCTTGTATCCTGTGTGGGTCCGACAGTTATGACTTCTGTTGTTGTATCCTTTGTGGCTCCAACAGAGTAGCTGGTCTTGTATCCTGTGTGGGTCCGACAGCTTAGCTAGTCTAGTATCCTGTGTGGGTCCGACAGCTTAGATGAATCAGTGACGAAATATGATCATCTCTACCGATATACGAAAGATGTATACCTGTGTGAGTTGAGACATGACATTCAATCATTATCATCAATGTGAATGTCATACTTTCCTGTGTGAACTGGGATGTTCTTGGGCTCAAGAGATGGAGCTGGATTGTTGTTGATAACATAGGTATATGAATGGACATATACCTAAGTAGGGTTGGTTGATACTTTGTCATTGATTAATTTTTCTGTGGTTTATCCTTCGTGGATTCTAGGAGACCTTCGGGGGTCTCGGGCTCCCTAGTGAGTATCGTTATACTCACCCCTGCATGGGATATGCCCGCACATCCTTGTGTTGGTTGCAGATGATGGGCATCACTGATCGTGGTAGATACTTGTGGAGGAGGTCGGTATCCAGAGGTGGACCACAGGGTGAGACATACCCGAATCAGACGGATGGACCTAAGGTGATGTGGAGGCCATCTATACGCACCCTTCAGGTGGAATTTCTGGAGGACTACTCGGTAGTTTCTATTTACTTTTCTATAGTTCTATTTTATAGTTTGGATTGTATTTCCGACCCCTTTCCATTCATCACTTTTTCTTGTATTCAGTTTTACTTATTGTTTATTTCCATTTGTTACCTATACTGCTTCTGTTCGTACTGTGTGAGATTTACAGGTTAAAAGGTAATGCCTTCCCTTTTTATCGGGATTATGCCTTTGGTGCTATTCGCCAGCCCCTGGAAAATGGAAGGCAGGCTTGGGGTAGTCACGACATGGGCCCCGAGGACGAGTCGTGAAAAATTTGTATCAGAGGAGTTGGTTCTACTGCAGATCATAAGACTCTGATCATTTTTTCTGTGAAAAAATATTTTTAAGAGTATTAAGTGTGGTTTTCAGTCAAGGGAGTCCAGTGTTGGTGCATGATGTATCCATACACAAAGACCCTGACGTCTAATTTCTGACTCAGTGCACGAAAACACTGATTGCGTGTGTGTTTCAAAAGTTTCCTTTATTGTCTCTTTGAGTCAGCTCACCAGGTATAACATATTGACTGTCACACACCTGTTCCTTATCAGGATGCCACTATGAAGAAAGCCATCTAGGGTTCCTGAGGGAGAGTACACGATGACGGCCCACCGAGCGATGAGGCTCAGGTGCAGGGACCTATTACTATGTTGGAACTTTTGAGTGGTGTACCAGCAGCACCACCACCCGTTGGGCAGTAGATGCCACTAGCCGTACTATCTGACGATGCACACTGAAAGAGCGCATTGCACGAGTTCCAGCAGCTGAGGATTCTTAGGATACGAGGCGAGACAGATTTCCAGGTAGCAAAGGGCTGGTTGGAGTCAATTACATGAGTTTTTCTCCTATTCGAGACACCAGTAGAGCAGATGTTTATCTTAGATGCTATTCTTTTTCACTGAGTGACCATGAGGATTGATCAACTCAGTGATGATGATTCAGTATGTAGATGGATTCCTGAGATAGTACCTTTGGGTACTGTTCCAACTATATCACTACTTGTTGGCTAGCGGTTATAGTTGGCAGTACCAGTAGATTACACATGTAGGCTTCGTGCCTTACACGTGTTTCAGCAACATATACCCCTCACGTTCCAAGGAACGCCCGACCCACAGGCGGCTGAGGACTGGCCTGAAGAGGTGGCTGAGATTTTTTTAGAGCTTATACAACTTCGGTAGGATGACGTGTCAGTAGCTGAGTATTCATCGAGGCATACCGATCATTCCGGGTACTCGATGAATATGATATGATATGTGCTTTAGAGCGTGGACCACTGAGGGATATGAGATTAATGATATCTGATCCATCACTTTTTTACTCTATTAATTCCTACTTATTTTAGGGTTATATAGAGATACTTTGTGGTTGAATGTTCATTGGATGAGCGGTTAGATCTAGTGAATGTTTGCAGTTGGAAGCATGAAGCTGGCGCCAGTCTCAGAGACATGAACATGTATAATGTTTCAAAGAGGAAGTTTTAAGGGTAGAGGAATCTTAAGGGAAACAGACATGGAAAAAGAGCTAGTAGAGCAGCATGAGGTGGAAACATTTCGACAAGTTACAATCATCATCCTTTGTAGTCCCAACTAGGCTCAGGGTGCTGTAGGGAAGGGGAAAAAAGTAGCTGCATGTTGTCAAGGAGTGTGACCCAAAGTCTCTATTAATGTTTTGAGGCATGGTTTGTGTCTACTAATATCTATCGTATCAATAGACATAGGTACTAACATTCTTACCATCCACGAATCATATCCCAGACCTGGATTTTCTAGTTATGCCATTGACTTGATCCTCATGTCTGGAGATACCTTTGGGAGGAGACTTGATAATCACACATACCTGATGCTGTGATCTGACCCTTGAGGCGATAGTTTCAGTTAGAACCTCTTGGTGTAAGCATTGAGGCCTTGCAATGTTAGTTTGAGTACGGACTGGGCATCTACAGTTTATACACAGTTTGACTGTATTAGGCAAAAAGGTTGTGGTTTATCTACAAAGATGGGATTGGGGTTTTCTTTGGTTGTTGAAAAAGGGAGACCCAGGTATCACAAGATAAACTCATTGATAAGAGTGTGCAGTCGATCACTCAGGAGTCGGCCAAAATTACCTTTGTGCCAAACTTCTTTAGAGTTGCGGCACCACTATCAGCTTTGACGAAGAAGGAGAAACCCTTCATGTGGTCAAAGAGATGCCAGTAGTGATTTCATGATCTGAGGTAGAGGATGTCTAGTCTTCCTATCGTGAGGCTACTGGAGAACGGAGTAGGGTATGTAGTTTACTGCGACGCATCAGGGACATGACTCTGGTGGTTCATGGTGCTGGAGTGAGCAGTGATCATGTATGGTTCACAACAGTAGAGACATCACAATCCGAACTACGATACCCATGAAATAGAGTTATTAGTTGTTGTATTCACCTTGAAGATGTGGCAGAAATATCTAATGGGTGAGCGTTTTATAGTCTACTATGAAGTCCAATGTATCAGGTACATCTTCTCATAGAAGGACCTGAACCTGAGACAGTGATGATGGCTCGAGTTCCTCAAGGTCTATGACTTCAATATAGTCTATAGTCATGGGAAGGGGAACTTCTTAGCAGATGCAATTAGTAGGAGATCCGGAATTCAGCTACTAGGAGAGGTAATAGAGAAGCTGGCCGTGTTGCAGATATCCTTTGTGGATAGAGATAGAGAAGTCTTAATGCAATCTCATACATACACTCCTCTACTCCTTCAGTGAGTTAGGGAGTCACAGCATGGATATGTTCACTATGCAATGCGATGTGCTCAGATATCCTCAGGGCATGCATCTGATGGGCTTTCTAAAGGCGGGGAGCACATCATCCTCTTCAGAGGACGTACAACAGTACCAGTTCCACTATAGGAGGATGTGTTGAGGGGGTTTTACACTTCCCCTCTAGCGGTACATCCAGGAGTGGAAAAGATGTATCAGGACCTCAGATGACAGCATTGGTGGCTGGGTATGAAAAAATAAGTAGAAGAGTTTATCTCTCGATGCATCACTTGTCAGTAAGTGATGGCGGAGCATGAGGTTCCACCAGGCTTGGTTCATCTCTTAGAGGTTCCAGAGTGGAAGTGGGACGGGATATCCTTGGATTTCATGACAGGACATCCATGTACATCCAGAGGACACGACTCTATCTGGGTGATCATCGACTGACTCACCATGTCTACCCACTTCCTACCGATCAGAGAGTAGGGCTTAGTAGAGAACATTATACCCATCTACATACATGAGATCGTACGGATTCATGTTGTGACATTGACGATCGTCTCCTATCGGGATGCTCATTTAACTTCTTCTTTATGGAAGGGGTTTTAGGAGGCTTTTGGGATGTAGCTTCTCTTGAGCATCGCCTTCCATTGTCAGATGGACGGTCAGACTGAGAGGACCATTAAGAATCTCGAGGACATGCTTTGTGCATGTGTACTTGAATTTGGTTATACCTGGGAGGATCACTTACCCTTGGTGGAGTTTTTATACAACAACAACCATCACTCCACCATCGGGATGGAACCTTACGAGGCACTGTATGGCCGACCTTACAGATCACCTCTATTGTTGACTGACCCAGGGGAGTCAGCACTTGAAAGACTAGTGAGGGTGTAGGCTATGATGGAGAAGGTGTAGATCAACCAAGAGCAGATGAAGATTTCACAGAGAAGACTTAAGTCCTATACTGATAGGAGACTGAGACCACTAGTGTTCTAGGATGGCGACCATGTCTTCATATGGGTCTCAAATCGATGAGGTCTACATAGAATTGTAAATGGTGGCAAGTTATCTCTACGTTTTATTGGGCCTTTTCAGAACATCAACAGGGTAGGTGAGGTGGCTTACCATCTGGACCTAAAACCTAAGTTTCACCAGGTGCACGATGTCTTCCACGTACCTCAGTTGAGAAGATATGTGCATGAAACGTCCCATATCATCGTCCACAGGGAGCTAGACATCGATGATGGTGCGACATTCATGGAGGTCCTAGTAGAGATCGAGGATCAATTAGAGTGGGTCCTATGTGGATGGTCAATTCCTTGATACACATTCGCTGGAATCACAGGAACCTCCAGGAGAGAAAAGGGAGCAGGTGGCTCATATGCATCCTCAGTACCATCATTTTTCCCCTAGTGTGTGTTGTAACGTTATGGGGACGTAAATAATTGAGGTGGGGATAATTTATAGACCTGAAAATTTCAAGGGATTTTTTTTCATAAATTCTTTGGAATTTTACGAGTCCACAGTTTCTTACGGCGCTTGATTCCGTGGTCTGGTGTGCCCAGAATCAATTTATGATTTTTTGTTTGGGTATGTTTAGTAAACGTACGTATGAGTTTTTATATCTTTTGAACCGGTGCTCAAAATTGAAATACAAGGACACCGATGAACTCAAAGTGCCGATATTTGCCTAAGGGGACCATTACCGCAATTACATTTTATACAGGATGGATGTTATAAATTGGGGTTACTTTTTTAAAAAATTAAAATGTAAATAAAAATGTGTGTGCAACACATTTTAATTGAAATGTGTTTAATGTCTCTAGGTGGTGGTTAAGGGTGGGTTCAACCACACCCTGACCTCCCTTGAGAGGATATAACTAAATGTGGGACCCACATGACTTTAAACTCTTCAACTCCCCTTGAAACCCCCTTTATGTCTTAAACTCTCAACCAATCCTCTTTAAATTTAAACTCTCCATATTCTACAATCCCTCATAAATATTCCAACACGTTCTCAATTAATGAACAATTAATTAAATCGCTCCTCTAAATTTAGAATTATTTTGAAATTTATTCCATGGTTAAACTAATAGCCAAGCTGTTATTTTGGGTTGGCACATATTGTTTTGGGGAGCCTTGGAGTATAGGGAAAGTATTCTTACCACGATGAACACGAAAAACATCAACAACATTGAATGACGTCCTCTCAATGAAGAATGTAATTTCCATCGAAAGACAATGACATGTAATCTTATTTCCTCAACCTCCGTCCGTTTTAAAGGAGTAGACATCGCCCACAAGAAACGTCGACGACACTCCATCCAAGAATATTTTTTGATGTCAACGAAATTGGCATTGGCCCCCTTTTCCATGTATTCACTAGCGAGAACCATTTATAAGGTAGTGGTTTGTTTTGAGTTGTTATATTTCCAATAATCTTTGTTCTTATTGTTGAATATAAACTGTCAACTATAAACATTGAAACTAGGATGGGACAGATGGAAGAGGTGGCGGCGTTCGTAGGCGACGACGACAGTGGACGCGTGCGCCTTGCAACCACTGGCTGCTCGGTCGAAGAAGAACTAGCCAGCCTCATGCCATCTATGCTGGAAGAACTGGCCGACTACTTCCGGCCGCTTGGAGGAAAACCCTTGCCTACAACCACGGGCCACTCGACTGAAGAAGAACCAGCCGACTTTATGTCGGCCGGGCTGGATGATCTAGCCTGCTACTACCGGTTGGGCTGGAGAAGACCATTGTGCCTCTTGGCACCGCGCTACAGGGGAACTGTGGCCCGCAACTACGTGCAAACCACCCAGCCGCCTGCTCTCCGGGCTGAACGAAACTACGACACCTATGGGCGCAACATGCAGAGGAACTTCGGCCCGCAACCGCGGGCCTTTAATGCCTGACAAAACCACCATGCTTTGGTCGGCTGGGCAGCAAGGAGGGGCGGCGCCACTCTACGTTGTAGGGCGAGCTGAACCGGCCTGCGACCTGTGCTGGGTCTGCAGGTGGGTTGCCCCCCACTCGTCCGGGCCGACCCCCTCACTAGGTCAGACCCGCCGAGCTAGGTCCCTATGTGGGTCGTGCTGCACTAGGCCGGGCAGACCCCTAGCTAGGTCAGACCAGCCATACCGGGTCAGGCTGACCCGCCAACCCACTGGGCTTGACGGACCGGGCCCGTTTCTCTTAAATACGAATACCTTCAAGATCACGTGTCAGATCGACACATTGTCTACTGCACTGGGATCCCCATGACAAGGCAGTCCTTTTGCAATGGTCTATGTGTGTTTTAGACAACTTTTGGAAATGGCCTGGTTTGGAACGAGCGTAAGTCCAACTGAAATCCAATAACTCTCAGACTGTGCTTCCGATTACCGCATCTTCTGTCACGTTGGGTTCCTTTTGAAGAGACAAAACTTTTGGGTACATCAACTCATGACATCGTGATAGTTTTTGTATCGACCCCCTTTGCTCGAGGATCGGACCATTCCAGAATTGATCGTGCTGTGTGCCGGAACCCTAGAGTTGGTTGTGACTATGAGACTACTATACTAGAATCCTATGTGGGTTCGGCAGCGACGACTTCTGTACTGGGATCCTCCATGGGATCGACAATGATGGATATTGTACTAGAAACCTCGATGGGTTCGACAGTGATGACTACTATTCTTGTATCCTGTGTGGGTCCGATAGTTTTGACTTTTTTCCTTATATCCTATGTGGGTCTGACAGAGTAGCTGGTGTTGTATCCTGTGTGGGTCCTATAGCTTTGCTGGTCTAGTATCATGTGTGGGTCCGAGAGCATAGATGAATCCATGACTACATCTTATTATCTCTATCGGTATATGAAAGATGTATACCTGTGTGAGCCGAGTCTTAACTTACAATCATCATCATCGATGTGATTGACTTACTTTTTTGTGTGGACTGGGTTGTTCTTGGGCTCAAGAGTTATAAATGCACTGTAGTTGATACCTGAGTTATATGTATAGGCATATAACTAAGTAGGTTTTGATGATACTTTGTGATTATATCTTTCTTCTGTGGTTTATCCTTCATGGATTCTTAGTGACCTTCAGGGGTCTCGGGTTCCCTACTGAGAATCGTTATACTCACCCATGCCCGGGGTATGCTCGAACTCTGTTGTGTTGGTTGCAGACGACGAGCAACACTGATTGAGGTAGAGAACTATGGAACCGGACGGTACCCATAGGTGGACCACATGGCAAGACATACACTGAGCGGACGGACGACCCTGAGGTACGGAGGAGGCCATCTGCACCCACCCTTTAGGTGGGATTTCCATAGGACGGCTCAGTAGTTGCTGTTTACTTTTCTACAGTTGTATTTTATAGTTGGGCTTTTATTTTCGGCCCCTTTCCTTTCAGCACATTCTCTTGTATTTAGTTTTACTTCGTGTTTATTTCTAGTTGTTTCCTCCACTGATTGTGTTCAAACTTTGTGTGTGTTACAGGTTAAAAGGTAATACCTTACGTTTTTATCGGGATTACGCCTTTGGTTCTAGTCACCAGCCCCTGGCCTATGGAAGGTGGGCTTAGGGTAGTCATGACATGTGCCCCGAGGATGGATCGTGACATTTTATGAGGGTATTTATGTTTTTAAATTATATTTTAATGTCATATATGAACCATAATATTGTGAATGTCTAAAGAATAAAAGAGGGGGTGAATGCATTTTATAAGTCTATTATATGACACATTTGGAATTTTGATAATTAATTGAGTGCACCAACGTTATTAAACTTTTATAAGTGTCTAAAGTGGTTCATTATCAAATATTAATGGTTTAGCTATTTGTATATGGAAATATAATATCTTTTAAGACAATTATATATGTCAATTTGTCTCTTTTCTTTTTAGTTTAACCCATGAAAATTATACTTTAACTTTCACCACGATAATTATTATGTACGGTTCATACAATTAAATATTTAAAAAATTTATCTAGAACATATAAAAATTTATAAATTATACTTATTAAATATGTGGAATTATTTTTTTCAAAATCAATTCATTGAAGTGGAATATTTTAATTTTAAAATAATCTCATTGACCTAATGTTAAATCAGGGTTCTAAAATGAAAATCTTAAATATTTTATGGTATTTTTATATGTAAATTAAATATGAAAATAATTATAACTACGTAATTGGATTAATTGATTTAGAATTAAAATTATTCATATTCAAAAATAATTGAAAATGTATTCTATAAATATAAAATATTATAATTAAATTTCTATTTTCAATTAAAATTTAGTATATTTTACAATTTATAAATAAATGATTCTTTTCTGAAAAACCGAAAAAAATTCACCCAAATATTATTTTTGTAGTAAAATTTCAATACATAAGTTAATATTATAATAAATATTTTATAACTAATTTATAATTAAATATTAATTTATCTTCTTATGACATGGAAAAAATATATATTAGAAAAAATTGATTTTATAAGAATTTCATTCCATTAAATGATTCTTATTTCATTTAAAACAAATGGAAAACTAATAGAAAAACAACAATAATATATTTTTTTCCTAATTTTATGAATAAGACCCATACATTTAAATCTAATTGATATACGATATGATTCATCTTAAATAGTATTATTAATATAATATTTTTGTTCGGTAAAACCGGGCCACACATGTAAAACATGATTTTAATGAAACTAAATTTGGTTTTTATCATAAGCTATATAAGAATATATATTAATTTAAAAATAAATATATTTTAATTTTTTTTGGTTTTCTATAATCCTATATGATAGGTATTTTTTCCCCATATTCTTATGAAAAAATTTTATTGTTTTTGAATTTCTGGGACATACATTATCCCAACTATAAATAAATTACATCCTTTCAATTTAAACATGATACCTATAATAATGGTTTTGAGATTTGAAATATATTTTTTTAAAGCACCACTTCATTGATATAGTATATAAAATTTCCACTTATTAATATATAATATTAATTAAAAATTTCCTATAATAACATATAACTAGGATCCTATGATGGAAAATGTTTATTTCTAGTGAAGATTTGGAAATGAAGGAAAATAAAAATAATTGTACAATGTGATATTTGAAAATGATCCCAAGAATGATAATGATTAATGTAATCTTAAGGGCCTTAAAGAAAAAATATGCGACGACCTAAAATACCACTATATATACATAAATGCTGGTATTAGAGTATTTTTTCTTCCTGGAACCATTCCCTAATGATGATGAATTATTCTATTATATATGAATATATGAAAATATACTTACCTGATACATTTTAAATTCATAATAACACGTTCATCATTCTGTTATGATTCAATAAATTTTCTAATTCATTTTTATTATAAGAAATTATTATAGATAAATTATCTTTTATGCCTAATGTATTAAAATTCACATTTACTAAATTTTTATATCAATAAAATAATAGGATGTATTTTGTACATCTATATGTATTTTCGTCAACAAATATATATATATATGAGAGGTTATCCAATATCTATAAATTTCTATTATATAAATTAATTCAATAATCTCTAAAAATAGATCTAAATTTCCACATAAACCATTCCATAAATGGTTAACTATACGATCATTTCAAAATATTATGATCATAATGTTTACAAAGAGGGTAATTTATTTTTATAAATTCACTTCTCATCAATCAACAAAATAATAGTATCTCTTAGTCATATCATAAAAAAATGTGTATACCTTTATCATGTATTTTCTTAAAAAATGGTATTAAAATTAATATATGTAAAAACTTATTGATGAAATGAATTCATCATTAAATTTATATTGAATAAATACTAATGGATAAATTAGTTTATTAAATTATCTTGTCAACACCAGATATTATAGAATAATCTAAAGTTTAAATGAATTAATAATAAATTTCATCATATATAGTACTATCAAATTTACATTATACATATCAATCATCTCTTTATCCCGACATCAAAATCTAAAATTATTGAATATATTATATTATATATTTCAATAAATAACTTATATTCAAATAAGTGAAACAAACCAATGAATAATTATTTCATGGCTATCGATAGCATTTAATATATTCTCTCAAATACTAAATAGATTTTTATAGTGTTACAATATAATCAATATTTCATAATACATATGACATGAATTTCATCAAAAAAGATATGTTAAAAATATTATTCATTGATCAAAAAATAGAATCATAACTAATCATTCCATTGTGGTTGTATTAATTGCATATTCTTATCCTTGATAAATCATCTCAATATGAGGTATGTTCCTATGAAACACGGGGAATTTATTTTTGTAGTGCCCTATATCTACATAGCTGAGAGACTAAATATCAGTTCTTTGCATCTTCCATTTTCATTAATTTTATTGGTGAACATTTTATATATATATATATATAATATGAATCCCATTAATCTTTTCCCAGGGTGATTCATTACATAGTTATCAGATGTTGGAATATCAATCAACTCATTCAAACCATTTTCTCCCCTCTCTTGTCCTCCTCTTATCATACTCCCCATTAAACCCATAAAACATGGATAATTATATCACTATATTGTGAGAACATAATCCAATTTCATAAAATGAAGAAAAATTTGAGATACCCAATCACTTCAGATACATGGCTTCATCCCTTAAATGAAATTATCAATAATTTAATATGTGTTGTATATTTAATCCATATAATACATAGATAACATTTTAATGGTATATATATACATTGAAACAAATTATTTCTCTTTTTTCATTATGATATGATATATTCTATTCATATTAGTTTATTTCATGTGGGAATATTTTCCATTTAATTTATCTATAAAAATATCCATTCAATGGGATATATTTCGTTTTCCTCCCTTGTAACAAACACTATTAATTAGAATCACCTTTGATATAATATATTGAAAGTGTAATATTTTAATTTTCACCACATATCAACACTATAAATTTCTTTTCCAGAGAAATAATACATTTCTCATTCACCATTAGATCTAAAATTCCACTAAATAATAGTGGTCTTTGTTACATTAAGTGACCCAACATTATATAATATTAGTTTTTATTAGTTTTCTATATAAAATAATTGTTATTTGTCACAACCCTATAAAGATACTTAATATTGAAATCACATTCTATGTTATAATTCTAGCTGTAATGAATTTCTCATCTGGGAAATATCTACAATTGCTATGAGTTTCTATACCATTATGCCTTCCAGGTCCTATTTCAAAATAATGTAATAAACTAGATTATGACATATATTTTGAATTTTAACTAGTAATAAAAAATAAAAAATATGGTTTAACACTAATAATTATTTAAATTTAATACATTGTTAATATCAGAAACATAAAATTTGGTTTCTTAAGGGATATCATTAACTTCAAACCATTCATTATAGTTTGTAATGAAATTGTGAATTATCCTAGATAAATCCCTCAAGAGTGTCAAAACTGGTGTACATTAAGGTCTATTTTCATGCACTAGATGATGATCCGTTCAATCCCAATGTTCCCTATTAGAGTTATTACCCCAAGGTACATTTATTATATTCAATCTTCCACCTATAGTGCCCATGAATTTATATCATTCATGAAAAAAAATATCTACCTGACCAAAACATTAGGATGATATTATACATATATAATCAAATTCCAACATATGTTTTTTAATCTTATTATATGTTTTCCTAAGTTTTGTACCGATGGATTAAATTAAACCATCCTATAATACCAACTATAATTCACCTGACCCTATTAGATTATAGTTAGTGACTGATTTATTACAATGGAATATGATTGAAGGAGTCACATCACGAATGACTAAATGGTTTTAAAGTAATGGTAATATAGATATATAATTTAGTCATACAGTATATATGAAAATAAAATATAAAACTATATTTTTGAATGAATAACATTATTCCCTCTATAATATATTTTCATATCAAACTAATTACAATAAATTGTTTCATAGTGAAATGAATCAAAATAAGGGCCATATAAAATTACATTAAAGGATTATTTATATATAAAGTTATCATTAATCATTATGAATCTAAATATTTCATAGTACATAATTGATACGCATTCCATTCTATCATTAACATTATCATAATGTGATATTAATTAATGATCGTCGAGTAATTATAAATAAATAAGCACATGGTCAAAAAAAGCATAACCATGTATAATCTAAAAATAATATACTCATATGGAATATCAATTACTAAATTCATATTTATGTAATTCATAATTATTTATTTCAGATCTATAATGATCATTACATAAGATGGTTACTATCCAGATCAATTCTAAAGGATGATTAATTTTTTGGGTAGCAACCGATCTATTTTTCGAATAGATATTCCTTATCAGATCTATCAATTTTTTGTGAGTCTATATAATTTCCTATACCTACAATATAATAATAATTATATTTAATTCTGTATATTAATGGGAGAAACATAAAAAAATCAACATTTGTATTTGAAAACATTCATATGAAATGTGAATACATTCCTTAATCAAAATTCGTAACCAGAGACCA
The DNA here is from genome assembly GCA_963277665.1 of Viscum album. NCBI lineage: Eukaryota > Viridiplantae > Streptophyta > Magnoliopsida > Santalales > Viscaceae > Viscum > Viscum album. The sequence goes on from OY728156.1 coordinate 1,503,769,798, forward strand.
TCTAGTGTAATATTGGGAATTATATAAAAATTGAACATCCAAAGTATTTATGATCATAAACCATAAAATTAATGTACAATTAAGATATATATACTATGTTTACCATGTATAAATTAAGTCCAATAAAGGGTTTACACCATCAATGAATATAAATACCATTACAAGAAAATTAAAAACCAAATTTATCAAAATATAATTTTCATTTTGAAAACATATATATAATATATATAAAAATATCATAATAATTATCTATGAAATTATTTTTATAATAATTAAAAATAATATTAAAATTATTTTATCCCATATTGGTGGAACATTCTACACATTTCAGATATGATATATCAATGATTCCATTAAATGTTTTGTTAATAGAAAAATCTCCATTTTGATTTTAAATAACATAAGAATCTACTGATTTTTTTTTCAAAAAATGGTAAAAATTACATTAATAAATTATTTAAAATGTATAAATTGAATAGTTAAATTTTTCTTAGAAAATTATGGTATTGGTAGAAAAATATATTTTCGAACGAAAATATAAACGAAATCATATTCTCATAAAAATATTTTCTATATTTCTTAATTACCAATGAATTGAAAATGATGTATTTCGTGAAAATTTCATTATAAATAGTGGAGAATAAAATTAAATTGGTTTATTAAGAAAGGATTAAGTAATTTCCAACAATTGATATTTATGAATAAAAAATATCGATTAAAATTAAATTTTGAATTAATCCCAAATAATTATGATAAAATTAATGATAGAATTAATCCATGATTCAATAAAGTTAATAGGCAGTAAATAAAACTAAATGAGTGGAAATAAAACATAATATAATAAAAATTCATTAAACATATTGTCTTATCATGATGAAATCAACATAGATAAGGTTTAAAACAATGCGTCAAAATTTGGTTAATAAATTTGATAACACACTCTTCCATTTGGTTGAACATGTTTCAACGTTGTGTATTATTTTTTATGAAATTTTAATCACTTATAACATAACCATATTTGTATTTATAATTTCATATATTAATTTTTATAACATTTAATCACATTTTCGTTAATAATGTTTCATAATTTTCATTGCTTCCGGAGATAAATGTCATGTTTTCTCATGAATGATCTGGTACATGATATTATTATATATATATCATATTAAAAATAATAATAATAAGTAATTACAAAAATAATCATAACATTAAATAATCAATAAATAAGATGTTCTCCCTGATGAGTGGAAATTGGTTTATAAAATCTCACGCATCAACAATCATTTTTTTATGGTTCTAAAAATTCAATTATAGATTTTTAATCATTATATTTACTTTTTTAATTTTTTTATTAATGTTTATAATATCACATATGAACTCTTTATGACATCTTATAAATTATTCATTAATAATCATTCATTATTTTTAATATTTTTGGCGTTAATTTTGTTCATTTTTCTTTCACGTTTCATCAAATAATATGTGGTTATTGTGAATGCCATATTGTTATATCTTATAAAAAAATTATCTTGAATTTTTTTTCTTATTTTTACATAAATTATTATTTTATAAACAATCATTAAAAATGGTTACAAAATATGATGTTTTTCATTATCATTGAGTCGGTAAGTCGTACATATGCAAGAGTAACGTTTCATTTATTCAACAATCATTGTGTAAATGGAATATATAATATTTCATAAATTTTTAAAATATAATATATACTATATTATTTGTTTATATTAACATATATATAATATATGTATTATGTTGATTAAAATAGTGTCAAAACTCTTCAGGAAGGTGGTAGTCTACACGTACACGAACTTTGATATCGTCAATAAGTGATTGAAAACAGTATAAATAAAATGATATATACTATCTATAAGAAGGTTAAATATTTCATTAATAACATTATTATTTTATTTATATCAAATATAATGATTTAATTTAACATTATAAAATTTTATTTAATGTGTTAGTGAACGTTGCATCACATCACTTCAAGGGCAGGAAATTATTTGTACACATGAGAGACATAATCACATCATCTACATAATGGAATGAAAATAAGATATATCTTATATAATTAATAAATTGGTATAAAATTATTATAAATTTCATACATATACCTTAGATCTATTATCATATCAAATATTTTATATTGTTGGTGGAAAAATGAATAAGATCGGTTCCCTGGTTGGTGGTCTATAGTGCACATGAATGATGATTTTGTGACCCATATGTTGGATGTGAAGATGCATGTAAGAAATATAATTATTAAAAAAAATAAATTTATATTTGTGATATAAAAATAACTCCATCATCATCCTTTAATAACTGTTAAGGAGGTGTACAAGGATTTATAATAAAGACACATTTTGAATAAAATTAACATTTTTTCGGGAATCCTCCCTAGGCAAGCACTAAATCCTTCATAGGTTAGATTTATTAAAAAAATATGGTGTTTAGGATGAGGTGATTTAGGTTTGTAAATTATTTTGAATGTCATGGATGAATGAAATTGGCTTGAATTTTTGAATAATATAAGAGAGGGAGAGAACTTTTATTTGTGGGTTAGATGACACATTTATAATTTTTGAAAATAATTGAGTGCATCCGCATTATTAAATTTTTAATGGGTTGAAAATGGTTCATTATAAAATATTAGAGGATTATATTTTTATATATGGGAAAATATTCGTAAGAAACGTATATAGGTCAATTTTATCCATTTCTTTTAGTTTTCCCCTAAGAAACCTATTTTTAATTTTACCGCGGTAATTAATATATACAGATTTCACTATTCATTTTGTAAAATGTTTAATTTGAAAATATAATAAAATATAAATTATACTTATTAGACATATGGAGTTATATTTTCAAAAATCTTCTCATAGAAGAATAAAATTTTAATTTACAAGTAATCCCATTAAAGTGATGTGAAGGAGGGGTTCTAAAGTAAAAATTTTCAAATGTTTATAATGATTCATTTTTAAATTAAATATAATTCTAAATACATAATTTAATAAATTCATTTAAAATTATTTTTATTTTAAAAATAATCATAATTTAATAAAGCAATATAAATTATTTAAATGAAAAGTATATTTTCAATTAAACTTCAGTATTTTTTCGAATTCATCAAAAAAAGAAACTTTCCCGAAAAAATTCCAAAAAATAACCATAATAAATTATTTAATAAAATTTCAAAACATAGGATAATATTATAATATATATTATAAGTGTGTTAAAATCTAATTTTAATTTATCTTAATATTTCTTGACTAAACCGTATTTTAGAAAAAAATAAATTTATTCTAAATTCTTTCTTTTAAGTGACTATAATTTTATTCAAATAAAATGGGAAACTAATAGAAAATGTCAGCCTATATATATAATTTTTTACTTTTTTGAATAAAACATGTATCATAAATTATAATCGAGAGGAAATAATAATCTTATTAAATAGTATTATTAATAAAATATTATTTTTTGGTAAAACCTGGTCATGCTTATAAAAAAAGATTTTGAATGAAATCATTTTGATTTTTATCATAATCTATCTTTAAATTTAAATAAATTCTAATATAAAAATATTTTTATGTTTTTGGTGTTATATATTTCTTAATAATAGGTATTTCATACCCCATATTCCAATGAAAAAAAGTTATTCTTTAAGAATTTATGGGAGTAACATTCTTCCCACATAAAATAAAATAATTCTTCAAAATTAAAACATGATACCAGTAATCATGGTTTTTAAATTTGAAAAATAATTTCTTAAAATATCACATCATAAAAAGAGTTTATAACAAATCCATTATTAAGATATAAAATTAATTACACATATCTTATAAAATAACATATAACTATGTTCGTAAGTCGAAGAATATTTTTGGCTAGTGATGATATGGAAATGGAATAAAATAAAATTGATTAACAGAGAGTGATAGAGTTATATGATCACAAGAATGTTAATGACAAATGGAATGTTAACAGTGTCAACGAAAAAACTTGTGATTATATAAAATACCACTATATAGACAAAAATGATGGTATTAGAATTTTTTTCTAATAGTAACCTTTCCCAAAAGATGGGTAATTATTATGTTGTATATGACTATATTGAAATATATGCACATGATATATTTTAATATCATAAAAACAAGTTATTAATTATATTAGGATTCAATCGATTTTTAATTCATCCTTTACTATATGAAATGATTATCCAAACATTAGTTTTTATGCCTAATGTATTAAAATTTACTTTTAATTTATTATAAGATCCATATAATCATAGGAAGTATTACTGTATATCTATATCTATATTCCAAAAAATTATTTAGGAGATGTTATCCAATACCTACAAATCTATATGCTCTAATGTAATTAGATAATCTCTAAATATAATTCCCAATTTCAGCATAAACCATTCCATAAACGGTTAACCATATGACCCTTTCAAAATATTAGATCCAAATGTTTACAGAGAATGAAATTTATTTTTCAAAATTAATTTATAATCAATAAAAAAGTAGTAATTCATATTCATCGCATGAAAAACCTGTGAATAACTTCTTCAAGTATTTTCATAAAACAAGGTATTAAAAACAATTACCATAAAACCATATTGAAAAAATGAATTCTACACTACTGTTTAATTAAAAAATGACTAATATATATATCCTTCTATAAAAAAAGTTGTTAACTCCATAAATAATAGAATAATACAAATTCTCAATGAATCATTAATGAGTTCCAATATAGTTTATACTATCCAATTTAATTTATTGAAACCAATGATCTCTTCATACAAAAATCATAATATCAAAATATGAAACATATTATTTGATATATATCATATAATAATTATTAATTTAATATGTTACACACACCAAAGAAACATTATTCTTGGTCATCAGTATCATTCAACATATGCTCTCAAATACATAATGGAATATTACAGTGGTAAAATATTTCTCTATTTCATAAAAAATATGACATGAATATCATAAATAAATAAAAATTAAAATATTTTTCATGGATACCAAAATAGAATCACATTAATCACTCAATTGTGGATATATCAATTGCATATGCCTATCATTGGTCACTTATCATTATATGAGGCATAATCATCTGACATGTTGGGAATTTATTTGTATAGTTCCTTATTTATATACACTTGAGACATTAAATATATGTTCTTTTTTTCTTCCTTGTGCATTTATTTTCTTGGTTAACACTTTTTATATATATATACAAAAATATGAATCCCTTTAATATTTAACTAGGGTGATCTATTACATAGTTATCAAATGTATGAATATCAATTTATTCATTCAACTGATTATTCATTCCCTCCTCTATTTTCTTCTTATATTACTCCTCATTGATTCCATAATACTTTGATAATTTTATTTGTATCATGATAGAATATAAACCAATATCATAGAATGATGAAAAATTTTGAGATACCCAATAACTTCAGATACATGGATTAATCCGTTCAATGAAATTGTTACTAATTCACTCCATGTTGAATATGTAATATATAGAATACCGAGATAAACATTTTATGGTATAAAAATACTCAAAAAAACATTCTTCCTGAATTTTCATTATGATATGGGATGTTCTATTCATCTCATTTTCTTTTATGTGGGGAATAATTTTCATTGAATTTATCCTTAAATGATTTCTATGGCATGAGTTCAATTTCTTATTCCTCTCTACTAAGAAAAACTATTAATTAATACTCCATTGATTCAATGCATTGAAATGGTGTCCTTTTATATTTCAACACATCCCAATACTACAAATATCATATCTAGTGATATAATCCATTTATCACACACCATTGTATCAGAAATCCTAGAAAATGATGGGTTCCATTATCACATGATGCGATAAAACATTGGGGAATATCTTTTTGTAATATTTTTATCCATATAAAAATGCTTCTGTGTCACAAACTCATTGAGATACCATAATATTGAAATCACATTCTCAATTAAAATTCCATTTGTATTGAATTTCCCATCTGGGAAATATCTACACTGGATATAAGTATTTATACCCTTATTCCATCCATGTTTTATTTAAAAAAAATAAAATTGAATAACTCATAAATTTAAGAATATTAAATAATAATACAAAAATAAATATATGGCATAACCCTTATCATAAATTAAATGTATTTCATTATTAATATCTGAATCAAAAAATATTATTTCATTGGGGATATCATTAATTTCAAACAATTCATTATTATTTTTAATGAAAATGTTAATTATCTTAGAAATATGCAATGGAGTGTCATAATAGGTGTACATTATGGCCCATTTTCATTAACTTTATGGTGATAAGGCTATGCACAATGTCCATTTTCAGATTTATTACCTCTAGTTTCATTTTTTCTATAGACACATCAACCAATAGTTTCCAGTAATATAAATCATTCAAGGAAAATTACATAATATCTACATTTGAAAAACATATGGTTGATATTATAAAAAAATATTCAAAATAAATCATATGATTTTTATCACTGTTAAATGATTTATTTAATTTTTCATCCAAAGGATTCTACTAAACCTTCTTCGGATACCAACTATTATGTCTCTGACCCCAATAGCATGCAATTTGTGCCTCCTTTATTACATTGGCATACTATTCAAGGAGTCACATCTTGAAAGACTAAATACATTTTATGGCATGTTAATATAGATATATTCTTGAATCATACCCTATATATAATAATAAAAAATAAAACATAATTTTTTTAGGTATAACATCACCCCCTATAGAATATATTTTCATATCAAACCTATTACAATAAATGCTTTCATTGGGAAAGAAATATAAATAAGGGACATGTAAAATTACATTAATGGTTTATGTATTAATAAAGGTATCATGATCCAATATGAATATAAAAATTACAAGGAATCTAAATTATACATATTCCATTTTATTAGTAACTGGAACATAATGTTGTAGTTGTAAATTATCATCGAGTAATGAAATATAAACATGCACATGATCTAAAATACATAACCAAAGATATTATAAATAATAGTATAATCAAATAGAACATAAATAGCTAATTTCATATTTATGAAATTAATAATGAAATATTTTTGAACTATATTCATCAATTCTGACAAATGTTACATTCATGAACAATTTTAATAGACGGTTAAATTTGTGGGGTAGTAACCCATCTGATTTTCCAGTAGATATTTCTTCATGAGTCCTATCGATTTATTAAGAGCCTATATATTTTATTGACCCCCCCATCACATACTAATTATATTTCATTCTTCATATAAATGGGTGAAACATAACCAAAATCAACATTATTATTGGAATACTATCATAAGAAATTTGAATACATTCCCTAACAAAAAATCGTAACTATAAACCATGTAGACTAATATGGTTAATGGTAACCAAATTTAATATCAAATGTATTTATGATCATAAACCATCTAATTAATGATCACAGATGATATCAATACAACATTTATCAACTATAAAATTAGTACAATAAAGGTTTTACATCATTAATGAATAGAAATACTATAACAATATCATCAAAACCCATAATTATAAAAATTTAATTTTCATATCGAAAACATATTTTTAAAACGTAATAATATTTCATAAAAATTATCATTGAAAATAATTTAAAAATAATATAATGTAAAATTATATATATTTTTTATCCATTTAGGTGGAAAATTCTGCACATTTTATATGCGATATATCAATGATTCCATTCAATTATTCGGTAAAGCCAAATATGAAATTTTTTTAAAAATTCAAATTTTTTTTTGAAATTTAATTTCCAAAAAGGGTAAAACTTTCATGTATAGATCATTTATAAAGCTTAAATGTTTTTAATTTTTTTATAAATCATTATTTTTGTAGTAAAATAGATTTTTGATAGAATGGAGAAATGGATTCGTATTTCCCTTAAAATATTATATAAATTAATATATTACCAATTAATTGACAATTTTACTAATAGTTTGAAAAATTATTGAAAAAATATCTGAGAATAAAAATAATTGAGTTTATTAGGAAATGTTCATGCAGTCTTCCTCAAATTATATTTTGGAATAAAAAACCTCAATTAAAATTTGATTTTGAATTAATCCAAAATAATGATCATAAATTTGAAGAGAAAATCAAGAAATTAGTTGATAATGGTAACAAATATTAAATGAAAATAAAAAAGTGTAAATAAAAAATAATATAATAAAAATTTATTACACATATTATCTTAGCATGACATAGTAAAAAAAGATGAGGTTTAAACCAATGAGTGGAAATTGGGTTATAAAATCGAATACCTCAAACATCCATTTGGTTGAACATGTTTTAAAATTATGAGTTATTTACTAAAAATAAGTTATTAACATACAAAATAAACATATTTCTATTTATATTTTCATAAATATTTCTTTTATAACATATTATCACTTTTTTGTTATTAATCATTAATTTTCATCATTTTTTCAGGAGATATTTGTCATGTTTTCTCATGAAAATTTCATCATGAATGATCTGGTACAAGATATTTTATATAGATATATCATATTAATAATAATAATAATTAAATAATTATCATATTGTTTAGTCAATTTTACCTTTAAAACATGTCAATTATAATGGTTATGAAAAATAAAATATGATACCATCATAGACATCGTAGGTTGTATGGACGCATGAGTAATGTTTCTATTTATCAATGATCATTACAAAAAGGGTATTGATGAAATTTATAGAAAAGATATAATATCACATATACCAGATTATTTCTTCATATATAATTATATATATCATACATGTTTCACGGTTATGAAGATAGAGTTACATTGCTACATGATGGTGATATTCTACACATACATGAATGATGTTCTCATCATTAATGGAGTGAAAAACTATGAAGGATAATAATATATATTAAATTTAAATAAAGATAAATATTTACTTGATTAAATTAATTTTTATTATGTATCAAATATAATAATTATCATTAACATTCTTATATTCCATGTATTGTGTTAGTGAAAGACGAATCTCACATCTTTGTGAGGTTGTAGTCTATCCTACACACCTGGCGAAATGTCATATACTATACAAGATGGAATTAAAAAAATACATTTATTATATAATTAATATTTAGGTATAAATATGTTTTATATAACATTTCTATTTTTATGATCTATCATTGTACCTAGTTGTGAAATGTGGAAATGGAAGAATAAATGGCATCGGTTCCTGAGACGATAGTCTGCTATACACACTGACGATGATTTCATAACCCATTTAATAGAATTTTTTATGTTTGTATATAAATAACTCATAACAAAAACATCCCAGTATATGATACATACTAATGATATTACATAATTATGGCTTAATAATAATTTAAGGATTTGGAGAAAAAATTACACAAATATTTTTATATAATTAAATTACAACTTTTTTTAGGAATCAGCATTAAATTTTCACTAAATTAATTCTAGATAAGTTTATGTCTCAAAATAAATATTATAAAATAAGGGTAGGAAATATTGGACGTGATTTTGGTAGTTATTTTTTGTAAAAAAAACATGTCTGACTGTGTGAATATGAAAAGAGAAGGGCATTATCTTATAAGTGGTGGATGTGACACAGTCGGTATTTTTGAATAGAGTGGACTGGTCCTATGTTTTTATTATCTCAAAAGGTTCCCCAATGTTAAATTTTTATCAATAGACGTGTAATAGTAGAAATATGCATATCAAATTTTTTTTAGAAAATATTATAGGAAATTATTACTCATATTCTTCTGGTTCAACCATGTGTAATGCCATTTCATACTTAACGATAATAATAATTTACTAAGGATTTGAATATTCATTTAATTAAAAATATTTATGAAATTAATATTGTTTATAAATAATAATTAATAAAAATATAGAATATGATTTTCAAAATTTATTTAAAATAAGTGAAAAAATTCAATTTAAAATTAATCATATATATGTGATGGGAAAACATTATTTTAATATCAAAATGATCAAATGTTTATACTGTTTTTGTATCTAAATCTAATATTAAAATGATAATAATTACAAACATTAGGTAAATAGATATAATATTTAACTATTTTTAATTAACATATAATTTAACATGATAAATTATTTTAATGAAATTTCCATTTTCTTTTAAAATTCATGACATTTACAATTCACAATAAATTATAACTTTTAATAAAAATAAAAAAATTACCCAAAGATAATTATGGTATAATAATTTTAAAAATGGATTAATATTTTAATGTATATTTTCTATAGCTATTAAAAATTAAATTTAAATTAATTGTTCAAGGCATTTCTAAACCATATTTTATAAAACAATTATAATTTATTAAGAAAATGTCCTTTTTATTTTATAAAATTATTTTAATATTTTTCGCTAATAGATAATTAATAAATATTTTCAAAAGAAAAATTATAATAATTTATATAACAATATTTATACAATTCATTCTTATGGATAGGTTATAACAATCATATTATATAATATTATTAAATCTGTATTGTTGATTGGTGAAATTTGGTCATGTGTGTAATACGAGCTATTAAAGAAACTCTTTGTTGTGTTCATTGTATGCTTTGGAAAATTTAAATATACAAAAAATACATATATTTTGTTTTAATTGGTTGTCATATTATTTTTTAATTGTTTTAATTTAGGTCAAAAATGTTACTGAATAAAATATTATTCTTTATATTTTGGATGTTCTTAATGGCCAATGAGAGAAATAAATTCGGGTTTCCATAAAAATATTTTCAAAATTTTTTAAATTCAAAATTTTTGGAGTTTTATTATTAATAAATGAAAATACCATGAATATTTAGTGGATAAAAATTAATTGTAATTCATGAGAGATTGATCATATGATTTCAACAATAGAGTCTTAATCGTAAGCAATCCCAATAATTGATGAGATTGTGACATAAAACAGTTACTACTTTGTTAAAATGTGAATCATAATCCAAATAAAAGAGAGATACTAAAATGGATTTTTAATAAAAATAATTTTCCTAATAAGAATCTTAAATTTCATACCTAGTAATTATATACACATCATATATAAATTATGTGGTGAATATGTCTTCTATCTCACCGAAGTATAAAAGTGATTATGAAATCCCTTAATGCTAGTAATAATTCAAATCATAAGCCCCAATGAAGAATAAAATAAAATTAATGATCCAATTTTATGAAAATTATGGTACTAGTGGCAAGGTAGGCCAGTGGTGAAGTACAGATGCCACACAAAATTTTCAAGTGTTGAATTCTTATATGTATCCTTGAAAATGAAACAATAGAAATCCCTTACATAACTATCGACTTCATCATAACTCATACATTACCCCAATATAATAAGAATAATATTATTATAAATATATTAGATTACCATAATTATATATATTATATCATATATTAATTACTTGTGTACATTTATTTCCTGAATATTAACAATTATATGTTAGAGTATCATTTTGGTTAATAATAACATTATTGTTCATATATGTATTGATTAGTTGACTTTGTTCAAATTAAATTTATCATGGTATCATAATATAAATTATAATAATTAATATTTAATTATCATTTTGTTAAACCAATTATTAATTAAATACCAATCAGTATTGATGGTTTTTGGAAATGAATTACATTATGATCAAGGAGACGATATGATGTATGTACGGATAAGTAATGTTTCCATTTTCTAATGCTTATTATATAAAGGTGGTAAGTAATTTCATATAATTATATAATTATAAAAATTTCATAATTATTATATTATTTATTCATATATAATGACACATATAATCTTTTTGGTGTGGAGATTAAAATAGAGATTCACATCGATTCGTGAAGATAGTAGTGGACATGTACATGAATTATGTAATCACCATTCAATTGGTGAATAGTTCTGATAGAAAATGATATATTATTTTCCAAAAATGATGACAATTTCATAAATATAATTATTATTTCATGTATAACATATATATTCTTAATTTCTCATTATTATCCTCCATGTATAACTTTAGTGATTAATATTCACGTTGCTTCACGAGGCGGTAGTCCACACTACATACAATGGATGTTATCGTCTCCCATAAAAATAGAAATTAAAAAATATATTTTATATAATGTATAAACAATGTATAATAATTTTATAAATTTTGTATATGTATTTGATATCTATAATTATACCAAATCAGGAGATGTTGTAATGGGGAAACGAAGGGCATTTGTTCCCATTGGTAGTTTTCCAGACACAAGAATACATATTCCGTTATACATTTGATAGATCTGGAGACAATAGTCTATAATGAACATAAAATAAAAATATTTTAGTTTACATAAGATATTGAGATAATAATTTTATCATGGTTTAATTGTAATTGATGCATATGGATGAAGAAACAAAACAAACAACATGCACTAAAAAATATTACCAGTTATTCAAGTAACCCTCTTTGGTGATGACCAAAATCAGTCATAGGACGAAACTAGGACAAATGAGGGATTATATTAATATACAATAATTTATTTGTTATTTTGGATCCTATTGGCTGAACGAACAGTGTATGATTGTGTGATGAAGAGATGGGAGTGAGTGGATTTTCATCTATGAGGTGAGTGGCAAACATATAATTGATTGAAATGAAAATGTTATAACCACATTTTCAATGAAAAAGAATCCAAAATACATTATTATTGATTCTTATTCATAATAGGGACAATATATGGATATATAATATATTTTATAATTCTTTTAGGATATTTTAAATACATAATATTTTAGGCAAACCAGTCGGTAAACATTTTTTTATTTTAATCATGGAATCTACATTTTACTATTTCCACTGTTCATTTCAGTTAAAAATTGGATGTATTATAAAATATTAATAATTATTATTCTAAATAAAGAATACATTTATACAATTTTTTTTCATAGACATAGAAGTTATAAATTTAAAATTATTCATGCAGACACAGGGGGAAAACGAGATTTCAAACAGAAAATGATCAGAAGTTTACTAAGATTTTTTTATGAAACATTAATAATAAAATTAATCCAAAAACATAAATTATATTAAAAATAATTTATTTAAAATATTATTACACTAATATTAATTTTATACATCTTATTACTCTATAAATAATTTATTTGGAAAATAAAATTTTCACTTTAAATTTTTTTTTACATTTTTTGAAAAAAATAATTTTTTTAGAAAATTATAAAAAATTTCCCCATATATAATTTTGTTATGATGACGTGAAATAATATTTTTGCCTTTTCAAATAGTTTATATTAAATTTAAATGCTTATTAAAAAATGAACAATAAATAAGAACAAACTCTTTTTGGAAAAATAAATTTTTAAATATAAAAATATATTTATTCTTATCAATTATACCAACATTCAATAGATGCATGTTAAAAATTGAGATGATTATATATTATATAAATTTCTCAAAATAATTCACCAATATTTTTTCGTTTTATTTAATTATGTAAAATCTATTTTTATGAAAATAGTTATTCAAGAAAATATTTCATTTATTTTTAAATGTTTTTATTTTATTAATTTATCCCCAAAAATATAAATTTATATACATGTTAATATCATATATTTGTATAATTTTGTTATTGTTTTTCATACATTCCATTACAATTTCAAATTTATAACAATCAAAAAATAGTATTTTAATTTTATGAAACATTTCATTTAAACATAGTGTTGTGTGTAACACAATAGAAACATTCTGTAATGAATAACTCATTCTATAATCATAATTACTTATGACCCAATATATCTAATGTTTTTAAATAATTTGGAAAAAAATATTTAACTAAATCTCAAGGTGTTACAATATGGGTATATTAACATGTAATTACATCATATTTTACCTCTCAAGTGCACAATTATATATAATTTTACTTCTTGCAGGGATTCCTCAAAATTTATTTTCCTCTGATAATAAATTTCACTTGATGTCAATAATATGTCATCACAATCATCAAACCAGTTATCATCAACAAATTAGGATAAAGTTTTCATCATACATCTACTTTATATCATCCCATAACTCAAAGATCGATCAATGTATCTTGGAACTCTATTGTTATCCATAAATGTTTTTCATATTTTTGGTATCATTTGTTCCTTTCACAAATTAAAATTGAATAAAAAATAATAATACATGATTTAGTTATATACTTCAAACACTCAAATTATCCATAAAAATTCTATTTGAGTCATGCATTCTTTATCGACTTCCATTATATTCATCATTAAAATATTTATTGAAGATTAAAACGATTTGAATTCTTATATATTATATATCTTCCAAACCTCTTTTAATTACATTAATTAAGAAATGAAAACAAATTTTTCTTTTATTATAACATGAAATTACCAAATTTCATTCATTTATCTATGTAATAACTTCTCAATAAGATTGTAGATTTTTATAGAATATTCATTTAAAACACTCATTGTGTCTCCAGTGAAAATTATATCATAAATATAAAAAAATACAATGGTCGGATATACCTCCATTTTCATTTATGTATAGGTTGTTATCCATGGTTTACATGGTGAAGAACACTAATATAAAGAAACTCTCTAGCATTGATTTACATGATATATGGGCCTATTTTATACCATAGATATTGTTCTTATGCATGAATGATTTATTCCTTACCTATCTAAGAAAACATTCAGGCTTCCAAATATAGAATTTATCTTCATGTTCCCAATTTTATAAGGTTTATATCCCATCAATCCAATATATTTTAACATTTTGTGAACTGAAAAACTAGGTACATTAATATTTATTTCTTACGTGGAATCATGGAAAATGTTTCTAAAAAATCATCATTGTATACCTATAAATATCTCTTAGATTAATGTACATAATTTTTCATTGTATCTTATTGATTATATTTTAACATATTTTTGAATATCCACTTAGCCCCCATAACATTTTTATCAATTATTGTACGTAAAATAAACAAAGTGGAATTCATCACAACATAAAAATATTCCCTACTAATTGACATTGTCAATTATTTTTCTATATTATTATAAAAAATTGAATGTGGAATAGTTTGAGTTGTAATAGGTGTTCGAATTTCATGCATTAATACCCTTATTGTATAAATTTCATCATTCATACCTCCCATTATATTATCTTCTTAAAGAAGATTGTATACCTTCATATACATATTTTTTCCATATTCTTTACCCGTATTCATAAATAATCTAAAAATAATCAATAGTAACCATATCGAGATGGTGTTCAATAAGATCTACAATATTTATATCTAAAATATTCTATGTGTCTAAATCAAAATATTCATAATAGATGTCATATAAAACATAATTATTTTATTTAATCTCAATTATGTGTACATAATAATTTTAAATATTTTTATGAAATATATTATTCAAATATGTTTTCCATTAAAATTGGATAAATACATTCCAATGATACATTCATGAGACCTCTCATCAAAATATTTTATTTTTTAATCCCAATATTCAGTTAAAAGGGACTTTTGATGGCTCTAATGTATTTGAAAATTTATTAACCTTTAACCCATGATTATTAAATGTTATACTTTAATATTTCATATGGATACACCATCTTTAGATATTAATAGTTGTGCATACAACCTCTCTCTAGTAAAAATATTTTTCGTTATACTCTACAATTATAGTTCTCCCTCTCCCAACCCAACATTTTATATCTTTTTAGACAAAAAAATTTCTATGTGGGGTATCTAGAGTACTACAAAAATGATTTATAATTTTTTTTCAATGTACAAAATAAATTATTTATTTTTTGAACTTGCTACTATTTTAATATGTAATCTTACATATAAAAAACCCAATTCATTCAAAACATTTAGTTAATAATTATAAAACATTTAAAACTATTATGATTTATTTCTAATTAACATCTTATTATACATTATTTTTAAATAAAAAGTGACCAAAATAAATTGTAGCTGACATGAATTTTTTATATTACTCATTATCCCTTATGGATATGAATGTATTTACACAAGTGTCTTCGTATACTGAACATCAACCCATTTTTTTATTCTATATCAATTTTTTTTACGTTAGGTAGATTTCATTAATATATTATCTTTCCATATTTATATGAGGTATGTGTCATAACATATAACCATTATAAATTGTTCATAAATTTAATTTAATTTTTTTGCTGAATATTTTATTCCAAATCTTGTTTTCTCCAATTTATATCAAATAGATTAAATTTATTGAGTTTAAAATTCAAATTAGGTTACTAATTTTTTTTGAAAAATAAATAAAAATATTTTATTGTTTATTATTATAATGGGAAATATATTTATTATAAATATAATGTCATTTATTTATTCACAGTAGATTCCCAAAATCATCACAGTTTGTTTAATACCAAAAACAAACTTTGAATATTTTTAATTCATCTTTTGGGCTCTAATATCACTAAATCAAATTATTTTTATCTTCGGTGGGAATTAAACCAAAAAAGATAACAAGAAAACCAGCATTTTCCTTAATAATCAATAATATTATTGTTTTTCAATAAAAATATGATTAACATCCTCGGTCATGAATCTATGTCTTACAATTATTAGTAGAATTAATGTATTTATCAGTTAAAAGAGATACAAAAACATAATTTTACCTCTCCTAGTCTTGAAATCATCAAAAGAATATTTATTTTATCCCTGATTTTTTTTTCATTTTCGCATCATAGTAACTTTACATGTCACACCTTTCATTGATTTCGTATACATAATCAAATACATTCTAGTTGGGTCAATGATATAAATATCTATTCATCACAAGATTATTCTCAAACATTTTTATATATTTTATCATAATATTATCTTTGATATCCTACCTATATATATATCTATAAGAGGGAAATATTGTACTAAAAAAAATCAGTATTCCTAAATACTCGACTACACCAAAAATGGATTTTCCAAAAAATTCATCAATTACATAGTTCAGTCTATATAATAATTATATTTTGTTATCATGGAACATTTCTAGCTTCATTTTTCTTACACATTGAGGAAAAGTTCCTTCAAATAAATTTTTACCCTTCATTTTATATATAAATAATCTCATTATAGTTTTTCACAATATAATCATGCCCATATTTTCTCTTGAGAACTGTAAAAATATATGGAATAGAGTAATCCTTCTAGTGTTCCATATGATGAATTTTTACTCAATTATTTATAAATAAATTATAAATAGATTTTCATGCATATATCTTAATATAAAAATATTTATCATAATAATCTATCAATTTATTTAGTACATTTTTATCTTCTTGGAACCTTGATTAAGTCATGTTCAATTATTTTTTCCTTCATATATACTTTCTTCTCCTATTTATTTTGTATTATTTTATTTTTAAAAACGGTAAGATTAAAATTTTTATTTATCATCATTAAATAATATTCTTTTTTATAGAATTAATCATTGTCTTCATTTTACCTTAAAATAACCTCCCATGTATTTTTTTATTTCATTATGTTGTGGCTTTTTCCTCATAAGACAGAGTTTCACCATCTCTTTTTGGATGTGTTCCATATACGAATAACTTCATTCTTCATCAGTTCTATTGATTTAATATGTTTTTTAAGATTATAAATTATGTCATTTGCTTTTAGAAAAAATGATTCATTAAACTATGTAAATGATGTAGATAAGTTATCCTCTTTGAATAAGATAATGCGTCTTGTTTTTCAGTTTTGATCATTTTATCTATTGACACTGAATTTTTAGGATTCTGAAAAAATCCAACCCCATTTGATTCTTGAGTTCCCTTCACTATCATATTCATCATCATCCTGCCAACATTTATTGTGTATTATAATAATTGCAGATTTTCAAATTTAATCACACATAAAGAACACCAGTGGAGGTTTTAATTTATATCAAAGTTTTATCATTTTCATTTATTTAGATATAATACACATTATCCTCATATGTTCCATATATATTTTTTCATAATATTTTGATTCAATGGAGGTATAAAATTAATTATCCTTGATTTTTTCCTCTCTTCATATCTTTTAACTTCAATTACTCATTATCAATCATCATTAACATATATGTATTCCAAATTTCATATTTGAGGAGTTTTTTATTCAACTCATCATGAGACAAGATGTCCATGTATTTAAAACAATAAATCTTTTGATCAATCGTATCATTAATATGTTATATATGGATGAATCTTCCAATGTATCAGGAACCAACCATGGTTATCCTTGAACTTATTACCCTAGTAGGCCTGTGACAATGCCTAAAAGATATTTATGATCTCCATGGGCTTGAAACTAGTGCTACGAATCAAAATAAAATATTTGGGAATGATTTGACCAATAAAAATATTACAAATAAATAAATATAAACTGAAAAATAGAGAAACAGTAATATTGGAAATTAAATAGTAATGTATTATTGGTGAACATAACTCCAAGGGAAATCATGGATCACCACAAAAAACATAACCTTCCTTTATCAATTTAACTTTCTCAACTAATATGCACATCACAAAATGTCAGGGGGAATACCAAGAGAACACCAAAAACATTTTTTGAAAAAAATTTTATGCATTTAATGTGTCATGAAATATAAATCAATATTGGAATGAATTTTTAATAATGATAATACATTTCAAAATCTAATGGTGAATCTTAACATAAATGAAAGTGAATCACCGAACATCATCCTCACATTTCCCAGCGTGAATAATGTCTTTAATATTAAAAAATCTACAATATATACATGAAATTAAGGATTTAAAATTAATGGCATGGTCATTGGGGACCTACAACTAACATGTTGCTCCTTGACGATGACCACCCAAATAGACATATAGATTCCATATGCACATGCATTTAAATTTATATATAAATAACCCTTGATGCAATGCACACATTTCTTGTTCCACGATGGAATAAGTATAAAGGGTTATTTGATATATATACCTTGTAATATGCATGTACATATATGAATTCACGACACACACCGCCCAAAACAATCATATTGAGGTCCAATGCACACTATAAAAACTACCAGTAAATCAAAACACCACAAAAAAGTCCCACACACCAAAAATAAAATAACGGAAACATAAACATCAAAAATACCTATTTTAAATTTAAACACAATTATCAATGAAACTAACTATAACTGTAAGACCATGGTGAACCCCACATCTTTCATCAATATTAGATAGGGAAGTCCTCAATGGGGTTAACAAACCTTAAACAACAATAATTTATCTAATAAAATATTCCAAAATTATTTACAATTTGGCCAAACCATATTATCCACAAGGAAGAGTGGAAACAGTATCAAATAAAGGGTGGTAATGGGAGAGGGGACTCACTAGATTGAACCATAAACAAACAATGGTAGAGAATTAGTCCCCGGATAGAGTGGAAGAGGCATGCTAGAGGACCTCGACCAGTGAGGGTCATGCGAGTAAGGAAGGGTTTCTACCTGACGGAAGGAGTGTTAGATAAAGTGAAAAAGAACCGTTGAGACGGAGGGGATCTAGCTTAAGAGAGATCACTGACCAGTGGTGCTGGAACACATGTACAATGAGAAAGGCAAGGGGTGGGAGTCACACAACATGGGAGGGAAGGGAGAAGGGGAGAGTAGGGTTTAGAAACCTTAAAAAAATAATTACTTTAATAATAATAACAAAAATAATTTTATTAATAAGAAAAATAGTAATAATTTTAATAATATTAATCATAATCATTATAATAATCAATATCAACATTTTAATAATAATAATAATAATATTATTATTATGATCAAAACAGTTCTGTATATATATATATATATTAATAATAATTATTTTTATTTTTATTTTTTTGAACACTAGGAAGACTGTATGGGTTCATGTACAGGGTTATATGCGCATGTACCAATTTCTCTCATAGGCAGGACGCTCCAAAAATTCAAACTATAAATAATAACTTAAACAAAAACTCAAAAATTCCACTAAATACTGTTATGTTATTTGAAACAATTAGCATGCAGGGGGTCGAGGTGTTATCATTATCCTCACCATGACACTTTCTACCCCCAAGGAGTCCTAAAAGACATAGCTCAACTATAAGCGAACACGCCAATACCCATAGGGAAACTTAAACCATTTAAATGCTGGGAACTAAATTTAACTATTCATCAAATATACAAGACCGCAGAAAATAATGAATCTGGTTATAATATCTTCAAGGTACCAATTTGACAACCCAAGAGGTCACTCATTAGACCAATGGACTCAAAACACTAAGGAATAAACCAACAAAGTGGATCTCACATATGCAAACAAAACATCAAAAAAGGAAAAATCTAACCCATAATATAGAGTTCACCAGAGAACCCATCATGGTTTGTTCATGATCTCTACAAACATTCATTAACTTACCCATTATTCAGGTAAACCAATTACAATTATTGGGGTCATAGAGATTAAAATAATGTAAATTTTTAGTCAAAACTCCCTGAAGACCAGATACACTAGAAACACATTCTCTGGTTGTCTCCCTACTGTTTTATAAATATGGTCAAATCTGGTTTCCTCAATTTAATCGAACTCAAAAATTCATAAAAACCTCTAATAATAGTATGACATGTTAACTTTCTATGTAATGCCAAACCATCTTTAGATTAGATATCAATGAGACCCATAGTGGGTCTCCCCACCATTAAGGAACTAGCTAGTATGAAAATCGCACTTATAGAAACACTCAATGGACTATGGTTCAACATAAATGAAAGACCTATCCCCAGAAACATAAATTGTGAACCAAGACATATGAAAATTCATAATTACAAAATGATTTTGAATCTACACAAAGTCACCACACTAAATCAACACCCCCATCAAAGAAGGATGACCATTTAAGAGTTCAAATCACCATGGAAAAACCATAAAAATCCCAAGAAAAAGAGACTATTGAGCCTTCCCATAAACAAATAGAAACATTCAAAATTAGAGACCAAAATGAGGTGAAAAGTATTATATTACTTTTACAGAAAAAACAAAAACATTAGAAAAATAATCCATAATAGAGAAACAATGATTTTTTCCAGTATTTTTGAGTAAAATATCTCCCAATGTCATCCAAAACCAATAATTTCTTGAATGTCTGAATGAATCACTTTGAGACCTATGGATGGAGCTCATATTTCTTGAAACAATTGATGCCCCATAGTCATGATCTAGAAATTAACAAACATTACTTCATTATTATGTATTGCAACTTACCGAACACCTTAAAATGACCCAAACCACTTTAATGAACAAAACATCTCTTCAAAAGTCTCCATAAATGAGACATTATTATATTTTTTATCTAATTAAAGTGGTAGAAGAACCATGAAGACTCTTTTGTGGTCCACAATCCATAATGGATTCCACTCAACCACTCAATTTAGAATTTGGGTGGAGTAATAAATGAGAATAACTGAAGAAAATATCATTCATAATATCCTCAAAAACTCTAACCACATCAATTTTAACAAGTTTAAATTATTAACAATGACCAAAACTGATTAACAAAACAAAAAACCTATGAAATATGAAACCAAACATGAAAATACAACATTAAATGGGTTTTCTTCTGTCAAAACATTGAAATAAACCCTTTTCCAAACCATTGTTCGGTAATGAAATCAATATGAATTTACAACCATTGGTATTCCCTAAAATATCATATATTTACATCTATGTGCTAGATCAAGGACCCATTCACAAAAACAACCAACTATAAACTCACCACATGTTTACGCCCACATTTTTGATCATTCATAGAAATACCAAGGGTTAATTCAAAAGACTTCTCACCTCTAAAATAGATCATTCAACCTAATGGCCTGAATTCTAATGGAAAATTGTCTCACATTTCAGAAATAACTTTTGAAAATATTAAAAACATTTCTAAAACACCTTCCATATTCTAGTTTTGAACCACACATTCAATTAAATGAAAACAATTTCTATTTTGAAGGCTATATTCCACTCCAAAAACCATTTTAACTTTTGAAATCATTTTGTAAACCATGTTCAATTTGTAATCAACTCAAGCCAACAAAAAAATTCCCAAACCTAAATAACATAAAATATCCTAAAACAACGAACTAATGGCACTTCCAACCTAGAAGAATGGATTAGGAGGCCATGATCTGAGCGATAATCAACCACTTGATGTATTATGAACCATGATATCAACAAATACATGGGTCATCACTCTATTCAATATTGATGTGTAACACCAGATCACTCACTTTGTCATCCCTTACCAAAAAATAATCAAACAAAATCAAAATTCAAATCATATACTACCAATAAAAAGATGAGGCTTAGGATTGTCAAGGGATCATGATGTAATTCCTACACGAACATCTCATGTCCCCAATGTCCTAACCTCAAATCTACTCGAAACCCTAAATAACAAGGGATATCTATGCTACCGTGTTTTCATGAATCAACTTCGGTCAATGCTGAACTGGTTACCCGAGTCAGCCTGTGATAGGTCCTTAAGGGAATTCCTGATACCCATGGGCTGGAAACTACTTCTAGGCCCCAAAATAAAATAGATGGTAATGAATTGGACAGTAAAAAAAAGACAATTAAATAAATATAATCTGAAAAAAATAGATATAAACTTGTAGTAGAAATAAGATAGTAATGTTCCACAGGTGAACATATCTTCAGGGGACCTTATGGGTTAACACTAATCACAACACCTTGCCCTATTAGTTCCATGTAACTACTAATATTCCCAACATAAAAAATCATGGGGAATACCAAAAAGACATGCAAAACCATTTAAAATAAATAAATATAAGCATTTAAACAGTCAATCATTACATAGAATGCATGTAAGTATATTATAACGATGGTTATATATATCAAAACCCTATGAGTGAATTATAAAATAATTTAAAGGACAAAATTAAATATTATCATCACATTTCAAGGAATTTATAAACTAATTAATATTTTAAATAATCTTAAAAACAGTAAATATGTTAAGGAATTAAAAATAATGTCCTTAGAAGAGGGTACCTACCCCAAACAAACAACTCCTTGATGACGGCCACCCCAACCAATAATTTACACCTACATGATCATTCATTTATATATATACATATATATAAACCACTAGCTTCATTGAACATATTCCCAGATCCATGATGGAATATGTAAAAAGAGGAAATATATATATATATAACTTAACCTATGCATGTGCATAAATAAGTTCTGATAGCCGTAACCCAAAACAAAAACCGATAGGTCAAACACACAATAAAAAATTTACTAGCAACTCAAAAGTCCATGAAAAAGACCCAGTCACCCGAAATAAATTATAGAATAATTAAACATCAAACAATCCCTATTTAGATTATATCCACAATGAAGAAATAAAAAACACTTACATGGAAATATTGGTGAACCCCACAGCCTCGTCAATCATGTAAATGGAAGTCCTAAATGGGTATGAAATCTATAAGATCAATAATTTATCAAAGAAAAACCATTTATATTATTTATACATTTTTAAAACACAACACTCCATAAGGAGAGAGAAAAACCCTCCAAATAGATGGAGGAAATGGGATATGGGACACATTGGAAAGAACGACACATAAATAAAGGAGTAGAAGTGGCTTCTGGATGGATAAAATGTGGTTCATCGAAGGCCCTTATCTAGTAGGAGTCGTGTGACCAATGAAGGGATGCTGCTAGATGGAAGGATCACCAGTAAGAGGGAAGGATCAATGTCCATAAAGAGGGGGTGCTTCTGAAGGGAGAGCATAGGTCGGTGGAGGTGGTACACACACACAGGCAGGGAATGAAGGAATGATGGTCATGCTGGAATGAAGGGAAATGAGAAGGGGGGTAGAGTTTTAAAAAAATAAAAAAAAATTATCATTATAATAATAATAATATTTTATATAATAATAATAATTATTATCATCATCATAATTATAATCATCTACATCATAATAATAATAATAATAATGATAATATTATTATTATCATTATCAAAATATTTCATTAATATTTAATAGTTTTTAATGTATTTTTGTCATTTATTATATTTTGATTTATTCTGTTTTGAACAATGAAAATGATACATGGGTTCTTAGGGAGGGGCTCCAGCACATCACGCAAATGTTCACCTAGGTAGTATGTAATAAAAATTCATACACTAAAAACATACTCAGCCTAAAACTCAATAATTCCCCTAAATATAATTTTTGGATTTATATTTATTAGCATGATAGGGTCTAGGTGAAACATAATTATCACTAAATCCTATTATTTTTATAACTATATAATTTAATAAACATAAAAATCATCATTTATATAATAATATGTCAGTTTAATATATCAAAACATAATTCTATATATCTACAATTTAGACTCTTTTGTTTTCATATTTCCATTACAAATATAAATTCTATCCCACATCTCAAGGATTATCAATATCCTCATTACTTTTGTGCATAATTTATTAGATAGGGAAGATAGATATTTATTTCATTTATTTCCATAAATATCCAAATTTTTATTGTCTATAAAATTTATCAAAGAATCTATCCCAATATTTATGAATATAATTTGAATTAAATTACATTCAAATATTCATTATGATATTAGATAGGGTTCATTAATATTCATCAAGTGATGAATTCTATTTCAGTAAAATATTGGAACTCCCCTACTAATAAAGAAAATTATATTCTCTTAATAAAACATCCAAAGAGTAGTATCTTATAGGAGTCCTATTCATCTATGATACCACATCAAGTTTAATTAAATAATATATTTTATGGTACATTTTTATTATTATTAAAAATATGTTTTTGGGTTCTATGTGCCTAATATTTTGTCTTCATAGATACAATAGAACCAGGGTACAGTAATTCTAGTTAGAGGCATTATCACCGTAAAAACTCTCTTATGATATTAATGTTTCACATGGAATAGACTATGAATATTATTTATTAAACATAACACTTTCATGTTCTAAAAATCCATTTTACACAGAAAAGAGAGTTTACATTATGAGAGATAATTTTCAGCTGTAAAATATGTGGTTAGTATACATCACGTACGATGAATTTTTTTTAGAAAATTATTTTCATTATGAGTTTTTACTATAATACAATGGTTTATGTAGTAAATAATTTATCCTAGTGGTATTTCATTATGTTTTTCAATTTTAATGGATATAATTCCTTGTATAATAGTATCTCCCCAATCCTAAGAGATTAAAGGTTTAATTTTAGTGATCTCTACTTCCCCTGAGATCCATTATTTAACATTCATTTTCTTGGATGGTCCCATTACATATAATTACCATGATTTATTTCTTCTCATTAATTTCTATTGGTTGTAGAAGCACAGTGATGATTTGTTTTTATATGTTTCGACCATGTGGGGAATTTTTTATTAATATATATATATATATATATATATATATATATTGTTCTACCATATACTAGAGGCTATCCATCATGTCAGTTGGGGTGAAGTATGTGTGTTCTTTGTGGTATGTGTTGTTTGGTATCCATCACTAACCATTTTACCTTTAGATTTATTCAATGATGTTGTAATAAATTCTAAGGCCACTCTGGATATCTATTTGTTCTTTCTTTATTAGTGGATTTCATTATGGGAATGTGTGACTAGATTTTGGTATAGGTAGTTCAGTCTCTAGCATATGGTGGATGAAATCCATTGATATAGTTTTTTAAATTTTTTTAATGAATTAATTTGAATGAATTATCTATGTGTTTGAAAAAAAAATTCATAGAAAAAGTGTTTCATCCAATGATCTTGTAAAATAATGGTTATATTCAATAAATGTATAAAGCTATTAATGAATGTGTATTCAAATAATCTTTGTTATAAAATAATTTGGAAAATTAGAACATGGTAATCCTTAGGTACATAGGTGTAAGGTGTATTAAAATTACTCATACATTTATACCTTTTGAGGGTTCACTCAATATGAGTTCAAATTTTCAAATGAAAATTGTTCAAGGTACATGATGGACACATTTTATAGGTTCACATTATATGGATTACTCTTCTTTCACGACACGATATATATGCCTAGTAATATGATGAGCATGTATGTCAATTTTTAAGTATTTGGGATCTCGCTAGCCTGACCTTTAGTAATCTTTGGGGTGATGTTATGAGTTATTTTTGATTTTTACTCATTGGGTTTGAATACCATCTCATATGTATGTTATATGATTTGATAATTTTTTACCTAAAATAATTGTAACTATGAAAAGGAGAATGTTTTAAAATGATTTTGATATAAACATTATTTAACTGATTACGATGTATTTTTTTGTGTTGAGAATTTTTGGATAGTCATAATGAGATTTTTATGGAACACATCGGTGGTTTCATATTTATCATATTGAGATCACACCCTACACACCCCATAAGTGTTCATTAGTACTACATATGTCATTTGATCAAGGGATAGGAAAGACAACCTGGTGTGGTGGAATAGTTTTTTTTCAATCATGTTTTTTAAGTTTTTGGTTAGATGGTTGGTGTTTTCCAATTCCCTAAAATGGTAAAGTATGTTTCTATTTTAGTTTATTTTTATTTTATAAATATACTTTGGGTATTTATGACTACTTGAGTAATATCATATCTATTGATTTTTTTTAGATCTACGTAATATATTTTCATATTCATATTTTATTGATTATCTCTACATGAAAAATATATATATCACATTACCTACTTTAGGTTGGGAGATATTATTTCTTATAGTTTTTGTTTGATTTATGGGTCATAGTCGATAGCTCATAGGGATCATGACTAACCATCATATATGTGGCCAATCGAGTGAGCTTTTAGGTTTAATGGTTACCAGGGTCGGTTTGTTATATATTTTTAACGGATCATGGTTTTTCATCACGATACATTATCTTGGGATATTTGAAGAATTAGAGATATAAATATCAGAACATGAGAGGTAGTATGTGTTGATTTTCGTGTTACAACATTCTATGAAAGGACTCTAAAAATAACGGGATGTATTGATGGGTTTTTTCAGTGTCGAGTTCTTGATCTTGTGATTTGTGTTCAGATTTGGATTTCTTATTTTAATCAGTAATTTGAGGTAATATGATCATTTTATTTTCTTTTGGATTGATGTGATATTACTTATATATTTATTACATGGTATCTATAAGATTTTCCAGTAGATGTTCCTTATGTGATTCTACATGTGGATTAATATATTATACTGGGTATCATTAAACTAGATTGTTCCATAGACCAAAATGTACCTCATGATTATAATGATCTTGAAATACATAAATGGGCATTAAAAAGGGATATTTGAAAAAATACATAGAAAAATTTATCATATCTTCAACTAGTTGGATAAAACAGTGATCGTAAAGGTTAAGTGTGTAGGATTTTTACTTGATGGAACCATTAAGAGATGGTGGTATTCAATGTTACATGTTGATAGGGAAGTGACCTTGAAATATATTGTTTTCCTAAAAAAATTGTTTTAGTAGTTTCATCATCAGTCTCTGATGATTGAAAATTACATGGAGTACCACTATGTAATTTAGGGAGAGAATTCAATGTCTTTATACAACAATCACTTCACTCTATAAGAACATTTTTTTCAGATGTTGTGAAGAATTTCTAGATGAAGCCATGAAAATACATATATGGGATGTGACTGGATATTAGATTATTATTAATCCTGTTGAATCATTATACTATGGAGAGAAAATATAAAGGACTATGTTGGAGTAGATTTAAATGATAGACCATATAATCATTTTCCCCCTTCCATTCCACCCAGTTGTAGTTTTAGTGGTACATAGGGAAATAATAAGAAATTTAATGATCATAATTAGGATGGTAGAGGTGGTTCACAATCATGGGACTCCTATAAAACATCACATATAGCCGGAAGTGTTCCATATACTTTATATTAGTGTCACAAGTTTGCGAACACCTGATGTTCTTGTTCTAAAAATTAAAATATGTCCAATGGTTGTGGATGCAACAATAATTTGTTGAGGTTCTATAAACATACCTTTAGGACTCATTATTTTAGTACCATTAGCTCAAATGTTCACTTCATTTTATATTGATTTTAAAATGTCTATAGTTATATAGAAACTAGCCATAGGATTTAAGAACCTTCATATAGTGTATGAGTTCTCAATTGATGTTGTTTTGGATTAAGCGATAGTGAAATGTTCCATAATCATTAATCTTTTCTAGTAATCACTCTCTTAGATTTATGTTCCTCAAACTCATTGATTTCGAACAAAGTGTATTATTATTTACTATATAATCGAGTTTAACACCAATATTATAGAGTAAGTAAAACTAATTAATAAGAAAAAAGATTAGTTGTTTTAGTGTCCCTTTTTTCCCAATCGATAGATAATGGGAATATAGTATAGATTTCCCCAAAAAAATTATATGTATCTATTTATCATCATCATATGTATAGATTAAAATATCACACCTCATTGTGAGTTAATATTTTTATTTCCTTCATGTATCATTCCTTGTAAGCAATAATAGAGTTTGATGTTTTTTAGAGAGTGATATCTAGGTTCTGGACTTGTAGGACCTTTCCACAATGTTCTTAAGAGGTTTTTATTTCCTATTGTAGTGGATTTCAATGATGGTTCATATATGGTTCTCTTCGAATTTTTTACATGGGTTTTTTTTACTATTTTCCTAAATGATATTCCTTGAATTCCCCGAGAGAGGGAGGTTGGGATCACAATTAATCTAGTTTTTTTATGTAATTAATCTCAATATGCTAATATCCTATAGGACAGGTGGAGTTTAAATATCTCAATATTTAGTGTTATTATCCAACGGATAATGGTTTTTCTCACCCTAGTGTTTGACCATGCACATTCCCAATTCGTTTTTTAAAAAATAATGATGGTTTACTGGGTTTGTGCTTGGAATATCAAATGTTGAATGGAATGACTATTAATAATAATTATATTTGATCATGAATGGATTATTTTTTTATTACTTAACAAGAAATATGTGTTTCAAAGTTTTATCAAAAATTAATACTACCTTATCTCATGGTTTGGGAGTCAAGTAATCCAATGATGGACTACAAGATATGTTATTCCAAATATGAATATCTTTAGATGCATTTTAGTCCGACTAAAAATCCATATTTTATGCGTTTCATGACATTTATATGTCATTAGTATATTAGAGAATTTTTACTACTGTTTGGGAATTATTTTATTGTTTTTTTTGAGTTTGAAGCTTGAGAGTGATGATTATCTTAGTTTGGTTTTGGAAATACAATAAAGTCTGAATTTATATAAAAATATTTTTAAATGTTGTTTCTAAATATAGGAATTGATGTTCATGTGACATCATAATTCTGAAGGCGGATTATCAATCAGTAATGAAATAGCGAAAACTTTATTTTCATGGGAGGGTCCATATAACATATTTGATATTCAGTGGTTACTTGGCCTTACTATATACTATCAATAGTTTTCATGAATTTCATTATGTTGGTCTCATGTTTTAATACTTATACTAAAAACAATGTGATGTTCACTAGGGATGAAAAATGCGAGTTTTCATTCAATGTACTAAAATGGATTCTCACATATGACATTTTTATGATCAGATGTATTCCCAATAAGGGATATGTGGGGTAATCTAAAGCTTCTGGTTTTATTCTGGGTTGTGTTCGTAGGGAGTATGATCATGTTGTGGATTGTGGATCTTGTTATGTTTATATTCAATAGAAGGAATACCATAATCATGATTTGAAATCCGACATGGCTATGAATTCCTTTAATGATTGTGGTATTATATTTTTTTTGAACAATTCAATGTATTTTCACACTATGAGAATATGATCAAGATATTTTCCACAAATGAATTGATTCAAACCTATTGATGTTGTCTATATGGGTTGTAGTATTAAGGATTAAATACACCCAAGAAATATTAATTATTTATATTCCATAGTTAATAATAGTGTAGTGGTGTTTGGAGTATGATCCTCAGGGAAAGATTTTTATACAGTGTGGTTGACTTTGACTAATGAAATGAGAAATCAAACAAAAATATATAAAATATATCAACTAGTAATTATGACTAAGATGATGGTTAAAATGTGGCAATAGAGTAATTGAATGATTGAGTTCAGTATGTGATAAATGTATGTATAAAATAAAAATAAATGAGACAGAAGGATTAAATAGGTTGAATAAGTAATGTCCATTACCAATGTAGCTTATTTTGGTTACTTTATTTAATTCATTTTTTACATCACACAATGTGCTGAAATATAGGGTCTAGAAAAAGTTACAATCAAAATATCATGAATGGAAAATCTATAGGTGAATGGATTCTTTATTTTATAAACAAGACCCCAATACCGCTCACAATGAATCCTGTTGTAATCCTATCCCCGTATAGACACTCATAATCTCAGGTTGAATTTTAGAAAAATGAACACAAAAAATACTAATAAATGTAATAGATCTCATTTAGAACTTGGTGTTCAAAAATCAAAATAAATTGTTCATAGAGAAATGGATTGGATACATATTTTCATGGAAATTGAGTAATGTAATGTTTCTACTCGTTCAACCTTATTACACTATTAGAGTTTATCAAAACAATATTATAGAAATATTCAAAATATATGAAATTGATTGATAAATAGTGGAATGGGGTAAAAATATTTTAAATTGGAATCCACCAAAAGGCCTTAAAAACATATCAAAATTAAATATCATGAAGATGTGTATACCTGATCATCGATCTACCACTTGAATATTTTATACGTGCAGTAATTTTTTTTCATTATGTACCCCTTTTATTCCATTTAGTTTATAATGAAATAAAAAATAGATTATTCCACTTTCTCTTTAATATGACCTATTTCATGTCAAAACCTTCTCAGAATAAAAATTATATATACTATATGAAATTTAATTTTTTTGTGGAATTTTTATCATAATGAAATATCCTTTTGGAATCCACAAGGATGTATGATCGGAATGAATTCCCTCTAGATATCATAAAAATAATATATTTGAAATAATTACGCAGCTATATCCTCTCATGTAGTTATTTTATATTGATGTAGCAATGTAAAACAATGTATCCTAATTGGTCACTTATATAATTATCCAGGTATCAGATTTCATTCACTTAACCATTTGGAAGAAAAATACATTTTTTACGTTAGCGGTTGGGAAATACTGGGGATTATCCACATATCCGAGTCTTTTGGTGTATCTGATATAGCCAAAAAATTATTTATTTCCATTGTTTATTACTTCTCAGATAACCATTTTTATCATGTATATGAATATCATTATGTATCCAATTAGATAAAATATCTAATTTGGCCTTTCTATTTATTTCCTAAAACATCATTCCACCGAATTTGATTCATTGAGTAACATAAGCACCACATGACTAAGTATAATAATTTCACAACTTCTTTGGCTTAATTCACAAGTGATGATTGACACCATACAATAATTTTCTTGAAACATAATATCATTTGGAATATAATTCATGTAATCCAAATGAACTGAAGCATCACACTTCTTCAAGTAGTGTCAATGGAGATTCTATGACAATGGCAGCGATCAAATCTCAGTACACTTGAGTGAAAACATAATTTTTTTTAATATGTGAAGAAATATAAGGATTTAGATAATTGCGATAGAATGAGATCTAATTTCATAGAGGTACTCTTACTTCGTTACCCTATTTAAATAGTGATCTTTATACCAATAGATTCCACACAAGCTTCACTAACTTAAGAATCAGTGGATCCATCATTATTGACCACACCATACATCAACTCCATATATGAAAATTATTGAGATCGACATCATCATCAACTATCACAGATAGAGAAAACATATTTTCCAATGTCTAGATGTTCTTGATCCATTAATAGTTCTATTTTAGTCTAAATAATCATCATTGATGGTGGAACGAAAATATTTTTCCCTCTCATGCTTCTTATAAAGTCATATTTATGTCCTAAAATTATTAGAAGATATAAAAAAAGGGATTTGTAACCACTAAAAATATCATCATAAATTGTTAAAAAATGTATAAAAATTCACAATATTCAGTTTTTTATAGTTCATAAAATATGAAAATATGCAAAAAATTATTCAATGGACGCAAAAGTGATTCCAAAATCAATTATTTTATATTTTAAACTAATTTTTGATAAGAAAATTATTTATTTCATAAAAATGGGTTCTTAAATGTGTGATGAAATGATGTCAAATAAACATCTACCACACACAATTATTATCACTAATGGGAATCCCATTCATTCAATGATTAAATTAAAAAAAAATGAATGAAATATCTATGGGCATCCCACCTTGGTATAATTTCATATTCCATAATTTAAAGAAATCATAATATAATTAATTTTTTAGAATTTCATTCCTCCTATTATATCTTTATAAAGTGTAAATCATTAGTAGAAGCTCATATTACAGTAACACAATCACAAAAAGGTGATAACTTTGTTTAATTGATTCTATTAAAAAAGAAACCAAATCTTTCACTCACCAATATAATAATTTCTTCTTAATCATCAAAAATCAATGCATACAATAATATTAAATAGAATTTATTATCAAGAAGATTATTGGTATATAAATAAATTTATTAATGAGGATTTAAGAATAATTCATAATATAATCCATCCTTTTAATTATATATTAAAGTAAAAGGTCCAAAAATATTATGTTTTTTAGAATAAATCGTCTCTTTTGTTTTAAAATGTCGTACTGGGGATTCCAAATTCGATAGAGTAGTTTAAAATGATTTATTATAAACCATTAACATATATTTTTTATAAAAAAAGTTCCATAAACATTTAATTAACTCTTATATAATGTTTACGTCATAAAATTAATTGTATTTTAAAATTGGTACTTTTGTATTAACCACCTTAAAATAACTTTTTTAAAAATATCACTGAAATTCACCCACATTTAATTATTAAATCACACATTTACAAAAAAATTCATTTTAAAAAATTAAATTTATAAAATTTGAAAATATTCTTTTTAATGAAAGTGTTAAATTTAATGACAAATTCCTTCTATAGAAAAATTAACTTTTTGAAAATCAATTTTTCATAATATTATTTCATATCAACTTATAATTAATCAAATTTCAATTTGTAAGTTCATAAATCTAGGTCATTAAAAATTTATCACTATAATAAATGAAGTAACATATGAAATGTAATTATTCAAAAAAATACCCCATTTTAAAATTTAATGATTTTAATCATATAAGATGTTTTATATATTTTTTGATCAATAAATAACATTATTTAACAAAAATGTATGAATAATAATTTATTTTCATATTTCAATTTAATAATGGTTTATTATAACATTTAATGTGACATTTTAGTTTGGCTCTACCAACAATGAATGTAATTGAATATTATTTCATATAAAAGTAAAGTACATATTTAAATCTCAGGGTGATACATTACCCCATAATTATATTTCTTTTGCAAAATACTAATTTTTTAATTCTAAAATGATTGTATCATGACAAATTAATAAAATATGATAAATAATTAATCATGATAAATAAATTTTTAGGCCACTAATATAAAATATAGTATTTAATAATTAAACATTATAAAATCCCTAAATGTGTCACTATAATAATCATACTTTTTATTGTTTCTGGAAAACAATACGTTGATTGTTGAGTGAAATTTCCACATAAAATTGATATATTTACCTTATTCCTTCTATATATTGAAGACATTTTTTACCATAGAGGTATATAATATGATAAAATACACTTACATTGAATCATTCTCCACCACTACAACAATTTCATCATTTGGTTGTTTTATGAGTATTTTTATTCCTCTATATTATATCATATTCTAGATGATAAATATCATGATTAATTTATTTTATATAAGCCACTAAACCTAAATATTAATAGATTATATGATCCATAAATATTATGATGTGTTCTTCCTCAAATATATATAAATATTACTAAACAATTAATGGTAACAAAAATAAAAACTAAAAACTAAAATGAATATAAATTGTTTTAAATATTTAATACATTAATCATTGATACATCCAAAGAACCACATAATATATAACATAAATCATCCATAATCTCATTCAAATATAATTTTTCAATTACAAACTGAAAAATTTAACTCATTTTGTCCTATAATCTTCAAATATCAACTAATAATTTTTCTTGAGAAAACATTAATGTCTAATGAACTCATATTAATTTTTTTTAACCATATTTACCAAATATAACCAGAATAAAAATGATTTATATTGACTCTTCAATGATAATGGTTTTTTATAATAGTTTTCTTATATTACAAATTTAAATTAACCCATTATCCCAATTTATAATTATCAAATCCATATCTAGAAATTGAAATCACACAAAATGTATCATTTATAGTGTCTGAACAAACCAATGAATATCCATCCGGAGTGTGAAACAAGGTCCATAGTTAGGAAAATGTTTTGTACACTGATTGATGATAGATTGAATAACAAAAAAATATGTCACAGGTTTATTATCCACTATGTTATAGGTTCCAATGATTGCATCATGTTTTTTGTCTCCATAAATTTATATTATTTCTATTAATCCACACATTCTTTAACATAACCATATTTTATGATTTTTTATCTACATTTTATTCTCCATTAGTTTTCGACTAATTTATTCCCACCCTTATATGAAAAAAATACATAATCAAATAATAAAATTACTTAAAATTAAATCTCATATAAACTAAAAGGATAACTATACATCAATAATCTCCCATAATATTTTTAATCATCAGGATATCTAGTCACATATGACCTAAAATGGTTATCAATTCCATTAATTTTATAATAAACTATAACATTAATAAAAATTATTGGAAATAATCCACAATT
Source organism: Viscum album (assembly GCA_963277665.1). Classification (NCBI taxonomy): domain Eukaryota; kingdom Viridiplantae; phylum Streptophyta; class Magnoliopsida; order Santalales; family Viscaceae; genus Viscum; species Viscum album. The sequence goes on from OY728156.1 coordinate 1,503,804,986, forward strand.
ATTACTCGCATAATATTAGATTAATCTTCAAATTCATATGAATCCCCTATAAAACATATTATAGTGTCTGAGTTCTGTACATCTATAATGGGTTAAAAAACCATAATATTTATATATTGGCTTTGATACCAATCGGAGTGACCTAGTTTTAACAATCCATAATTACAAATAAATATTAATTTTATTATAAAACAATGAACATTTAAGGATTAAAAAATTAGAGAATTAGGAATAATAATACATAAAAAATATCACTCTCACCAAACAATAATTTTTACCACTATATCTTAATTTATATATTCCATAATAAGTTATCAGCAGCTCCCATTAAATTATTCTCACATGAAACCCAACTTGATATATCATATATATTAGTCATCTATATAAAAACAGGGATATATAATAAAAAGGAATAAATAAGATTCTCAGTAATGGATAATATACAATATAAAAAATCATTTTTACGTATATAATAAAAAATATTACCATGGGAACTATCAATTAATAGTCATTTTAATCATCAACTTCATTATTAAATTCATTATTACCATATATTTTCCTATAAAACAATCACTTAGAGGATCTTTGAGCTGGGTTGGAAACCCATCCTAAAGTGCACCACCTAATGTTAGAGGATTATGACTAGAAACTAAACCCAATGGTGTGTCTATAGGGAGACTATTCTCTCACTTCAGTTGTGTAGAATTGATGAAAAATTAAATTGAAGATAAATAGTTTAAGTGATATATGTAAACTCATGGAATAATTGAAATAAACATAATAGTAACAGATCATGCAGCATATAATAATATTTCAATGATAATGATGCATTTTATGGGTCTAAATATTTGAAAACTGGGAAAAAGGTACCAGGTAATAATTGATATAAAAAAGAATAAAAAAGAAATAAATAACTACATGCGACATTGTGATCTCCATCTCATTCATCTTCTAACAAAATCAATCATATGAAATAAAGAATAATCATGTTTCCCAAGAAGGGCACTTCATCATTTCAACACATGTGTACATGTAATCTACAAAGTATTAATGGAGCCTCAGATAGGGTGTGATATAAATATAAGTATGCCACCACTGAAACATTCAATAACATATAGACTATTTTATATAACCTGATATAGTGCTCATGATTAAATGAATGAATGATAAGATATATAGTAATATAAATATCAAATTACCCACTTCATCCTCAGTAGGTAATTTATTGGAAGATGAGATCATTTCATTATTTAAATATCTGTATGCTTATAAAATATGTCACATGATATATAAACAACACTTATATAATGACATGGTAATAATAAAAATTATGGATCCATGATATAATATGAAATCTGTAACATCCCAGGTAAATAAAGAATATTTAATTTTTATCTTTATTAATATTTGTGAATAAAATATTAATATCACTTTAAAAGGGATGATATGTTCGATGGTGTACCCAATAGTCAATAACGAGTTTCTTTGAAATCTTAAGTTGCAAACTAATAACATAATATTATTATTGTAAATGGTAGGAAATGTCTAGCTGTTGTAATGGTAGGAATGAACAGAACTAACTAAAATTTTATTATATATGTTGGTTAAATTTTTTTACATTATCTAATAAATGTTAGAGTCTTACAATACGAATGAATCCAATTTTTTATTCTAATATTTTTTAATGGTCGATTAACCATATTTTGAGGGGGAACCCTTTTAAATATAATTTTTTCACTTTCATATTTTATATTTGACAAAATAAAATCCTTCTTTAGAACCAGGACATCAAAATTTTCTTTGTGTAAATTTTTGGTATTTTTCTCATTATGTTCATTTTTAATGAATAGTGTAAAATAGTGTATTTTAAATCAAAACCTCCTTTTAATCAAATTTATTTATATGGTTAGAATATATATTTAATTGGGTTTAAAGTGTAATTAAAATATATTTTTTCCATTTAATTTAATGGTTGTCATTAAAATTAATTTCACTTTGAAATTGGACATAAAAAAGTGTCAATCTTTTAATAGATATTATTTCTTAAAAAACATGCTATTTTTTTGACAATGTGAATTGATTATAAAATTAATTAATTCAACTTATATGTTTTTAATTTTGTAAAATTTATATAAATTATGAATTTGGAATATCAAATATATCTTTGGTTGAAATTTTGGTATTTTTCTGACAAATGATAATTTTTAATGTATAGTGAAAAATACTGAATTTTAATTCAAAACTGCATTTTTATCCAATTTATTTATATATATAGATTTATATTTTAATATCTTTTAAGGTTTAATTCAATTATTTTTTTATCATTTAATACAATTTTGTTCATTGGATGTAAATTCACTTTTAAATTGGATGTAAAAACAAATCAATCTTTTGGTAGATTTTACTTCTTAAAAACCTGTCTATGGTTTTGACAAGAGGAATTATTTTAAATAAATTACTTAAATTTATGTGTTTGTAATTTGATAAAATGGATTCCATATTTGTAATCAGAAGGTCCAAATTATGTAATTAAGACTATTTTTGGGACATTATGAATAGTAACGACGACAATTATCTATTAATTATCGTAATTATCTTGTAATAAGGTAGTTAAGGGTAATAAAATAATATCATTATAATATAAAATTACCCATCCATGTTTCTTAATTCTATTTTTTGAGTCATGGGCCACCATTGGATTCCATGTGCCAACTTTCAGATTCCATGGAATCAGTTTAGTATTATAGGGACCTTTTATCATTTTTTTAAAGAAAGGAAATATAATAAAGGTTTGTATATCCTAAGTAAAAAAAATTTAATTTCATTTAAATAAATGATCTCTTAGACTATAAAAACTCATTAGAAAGATAAAAATATTTCCTACATCATGGTAACTATTTTATAATTGTTAGACATTAAATAAATAAATTTATTTTTGACACCATTATGATGCAGTGATTTACTCATTAATGAACACTTTAAATAAAATGAAATGATAAGGAAAAATCTCAGACGTACACTTGTCTAAAACCTATTGGATGGGTGTATTTCGAACCATTATCACCTTATCCTAGAAATATATCATTCTGAGACCTTTAAAATCCAAAACTCATTTTATAATAAAGTAACCATCCAAGACAATCCAAAAGTGACCCTCCTCCCTCTAATAAAAGGCCACAACCTCTACCCCCTTACCCAAACCTCTCAATCCCTTGGATCATCCAAACTCTAATAATATTGTCTCTCCACATACCTATATTACTCCTATAATCCTCACTTTGGGCATAATTATTTCAAAGGAAGCCTTTAGGATCAATTCAAAAAGAGTTACTCGATTTGAAGGTAATGTCTTTTCTTATGTTCTTTTGTTTTATTTTACTTCTCCAACCCCCTAAACTCTTTTTATTTTTTTATTTTGTAAAAAAACAAGTATATTCAATATTCTAGGATGTTTTTTTATAATTATTCGAGCTAAACACATACACTCCTCAATCTAATGATTAAAGAACATACTATTTCTGTGGGTGGCGAATTACTGTCTCACGAAACAATGATTGTTCAATATACTTTTAACACCTCTCATTGTGGCCATTACAATGTCACTGTATTTATATATGATATATATATAATTTTTATGTTTTCCTTATTATTCTGTATTTTTAATTTATGCCATACCATTATGGTTTCCATAATGGGTAAACGTGATAATTTCATTTTAGGAAGTGGGGACTACCACCCCCTCAAAGTGATTTGAATCGTTAATGCCATAGGTGGGATGTATAAATAATGGAGTTAATAATTTTATATATGATATTATAATGTAATTAAAATATACCAATGTATAATTATGTTCTAATTCCATTGAATTATGAAATAGAAATGAATGTAGGGTTCATGTGCACGTATGGATTAACGTCTCAGTGAACGGTGCATTTCATTTTTTACCGCCAAATGTTATGTACTATTATAGGTACATATATATATAATGGATATATATGACATATATTTCATCTATATGTTGAATAACATTGTGTAATTATAATATATATATATATCTCATTTAGTTTTAATTCCATTAATATGACAAAGAAATGAAAGTAGCGTTCATGCGTACATACGGCCTATTGTCTCCAGGAATGGTGCATTTCATTTTTTATCTTAAAATGTTATGGAATATAATAAAATTAATATATACTGGATATATATGATATTTCAATCATTAATACTATTTTGGAGATGATGTACATATAACTACATGGAAAATCCTTTTTTAAAAAGTTCATTTTTGACTCAGGTACCGAACATCGACAAAAACATCTGATATGAACTCACATAATTAACCAATTATTATAAAATTATAATAGGTGATATTAATTAAATAATAATCTTTAAAGTATTTCCTTAAGAAATTATGAATTGAACAGAGTTTATTATTCAGGAATATAAAGAAACGAACAAGACAAGTCAGACTTGAGGTAAGGGATCTTACCCCTCTCTTTCATTTCATGTATTCTCCATTGTGTCATTAATTTTAGGCTCCATGTTCTTATGTTGTGGATGTTCCTTTATATTCATAAAACTATCCATTTTATGTTCATAATATGAGAGACACCCTCTTTCTCTCATTAATTCACTTTATGAAATTTTAAGTGGTGCCGTTAGGCCGCCGAATTTTTGTATGGGATCCTTTCACCCTTCTCATTTTCAAAGATATATTTTACTGTCAAGTCTTTAAAGTTACTTTTTCTTATGTTATGGTATTATATCTATATCCATCATAATTTCCATTGATGTTTATATGATTAGATACCCTATTTGATTTAATCAATCCATTTTTGGATGTTTTAAGTGGGGTAGTTCGGCTGCCGAATTTGCTTAAGGAAGTTCTTATCTCAATTTTAATTCTATGAGTCTCCACTGTTCACCACATATTTAGTGCATGTGTTGTATGTACTTCCCATGATTGTATTCATTGTGTAGTATACTTAAGTTTATGGTTATTTACATCTTCATTTTATGAGCCTTCTTTCATGCGGTGTACGTTTCAGAAAGTTACCTAAATCGGTAAGGGAACCTTTCAACCTGCTCTTTTTAAAAGACTTTGTTTTGTTATGTATTCTAATTTACATATTATTATGTTGGGATATGTTCTTATATATCCTTATTGAGGTAAATATTTTGTACATGTTATGAGATACCATTTTATATCTCATCAACTCATTTTCTAAATTTTAATGTGACGTCGTTAGGTTGTCAAATTTGTATAAGGGAACTTATTAACCCAATTTCAATTCATTGTGTAAAAAATATTGTTCTTTATTTTGTCATTATATAAATATGTGTCAATGTCCTCTGATTTTTTTACACTTAATATCCACTTATATTGTGTGTATTTATATTTTTCACACATAATTACATTATTTATTTATCCTTAATCTTAGGATACCGTCTTTGTAAGGGACTTCGTCTCAATATCCTTTCATTGAGGCATATTTTGTTGTATACAAAAATTTATTTTATACAGTGTATAAAACCCTTTTAATTTTACTTTTATTCAAAATGAATCTTTTCGTACGAAGCATTTTACTAAATGAAAAAAGGAATGTTTTGTCATACGTATACAACGACAACTACTTCTCCACCGCCATGACCATTATTTGAGTGTCGGCTTCCTATACAAGCCATAAATTGTTTTAAATGAAAAATAAATACCATGTTTTACTTTTATTAAATTTTGGTATTGAAAATGGATTTGAAAATGTTTTGATTATATCAATGTGTTATATTGATATCTTGTGATTTAAATGTAGAAATGTTATGTTTCGTTTATACATGTTTTAAGTGAAAAAATTATGTTATAGTTCATGGGAATTATTTATGAAGACTGGTGGTTTCATGATAAAATAAGGGTTGGTGAGCCCGATATAGCTCTCCAATGCATTGGGTAACACGGAGGAGTTAAACGCTATGGTTTCTCGGAAGATATTTAGGGAATATACTGTGATGGGTATTCCAAACGTAACCATGAGGGTTAATACCTACATAAGAATGTAATTAATTCTTCAAGTTACCTTTATGTCTTATAATTTCTATGGGTTATTCATAAATCTTATTATTTCATAAGGTATGTTGAAGAACTTATGTTTTATGAGTGAAGTATGATTTCATTGATCCTTATTTATACATGGATTATTGTTTTCTTTCCTTATTATTTAATATCCCTCACTGAGCTTTTTATGTTCGTCCCACATTTTTTGAGATTTTTTACATAGGACATAAAGATAAATTGGGTCAAGTATGGGATCAAGGAATAACATTCTATATAAAACATGTAACTATACATGTTTATTTTTAAGAGTTTTTGTTTTGAGAAAAAATGGAAACATAGTAGGAGTGTCTACATTGTAATATTTTGAGATCTAATAGTTATGTACTAATTCTCTAAAAATCTAAACCTAAAAGAATACTCAATGGAAATTATTAATTTAATTCAATATTATGTAATGTTTTAATGCTGAGTCCTTATAGTTGGTATCCGAGGTTGGTTTAGATAACATTAGGTGTCAGAGTGTTGGTTAAGCATATATGATAAGTTGTGTATAACCACAATGGTTAGTATATTAGATGGTGTCATTGTTTTTAAAAAAGATGTAATGAGTTTGAGGTAAATTGGATATGTATATCTTAGTGTTTATCTTCCTCATTAGTATGTGATTATTTTGATGGTATATTCACACTTACATTTTTTTTAGTAAATGGAAGGATCTAGAAGGCACCAAACTAACAATGGGTATGAAGTATACTATGGTGGTTCTTTGATTAAGAGACTGGATGAAATGGGGGATTTAATGAGAAATCTCGTGGTTATTCTAAACCAACTATCTAGAGTCATGATTAACAACTTGATCCTTGGTGAGTTCTCTAATTCACCATGTACGATTGATCCAACTCGATGTGGAAGTTCGGGTAATAATTATAAGGTAACCGTTAGGGTTTATATGATCCTTATTGTTGAGGCAATTATGGGTTACTATATGTTATGATGGAAAATGAAAGGCACTAGAAAAACTTGAGGTTAAATTATGTTAGAGAGATTTTTGAAGATTTTATCAGTTTTGGGGGAATGTTTTAATAATTATATAGTTTTGGAAATAAGTCAACACGTAGACCGTGTGACAACCCGTCACGTCGGACAAAGCTGCGGGAATCGAACCCACAAACAAAGTGCGACTGGTATTTATCACCTACCACTGGACCACTTGAAGTCCCTAGTTATTCATTTTAGTAAGATAAATTTATGAATCAAGAGTAAGTTGATTCTGTGTTATCTATTGAAATGATTAACCTATCTAAGAAGATATGTGATTAAGTCAATTACTCTTCAATATGAGAGTTTAAGAGTAACTGATGTTATTTGCAGATAAATGTTATGATTTACCTAGGAAGTATATGTGATTAACTTCTTCAAATATTTGGGTTTAAATCTTATTTTTGATTATTTGAATAATTTTATGGATAATAGTTTATCGAATGGTCTTTGTTGAACTTTGGGTAATGTTTAACAAATTTTGGAGATTATGAATAGATTTTCTTTTTATAAAAGATTATCCTTTTTTGGGGATTATCTGATCCTGTACCAACCTTTTTGATTTTGATTATGGTCTTATGATATGGGAAATTTATAGTTCTCTTTTGTGGATTAATTCATTCTCTATAAGTTGATTACAACACTCTTAATGTGAAAAATTCATCCTAAATACTCATCATTTGGAGGAAATATGAGTTTTTGTTAGAAATCTAGTAAATTTGAAAGTCTACATGACAAGTATGTATGTTTCCTTATGTTATTAGTTAATATCATAAATAAATTATTCCATAAAAAGTCACTTAACACAAAAACGTTTTCTGTTAACTTCTCCTTCTGGAGATTCAAATACTGTTTAACCCATCACTAGTTTGTGATTTTCTAGTGGTTAACTTTCTCCTAGATATGATTTATATCACTCTCCATGAGAAAATAATGGTTTTTTATTTCCACCACATCCATATTTTCATGGAATCCTAGTTTGGGTAATCTTAGTTGACCATTTTAATTCTCTTTCTTTTTGTAATGTGATAGTTTTATTGACTCATTTTCCGATGTGGGGCAATCAATAAAGCTTCTGATCCAAATTTTAAAACTGCGAGGATGAAATTATCAAAAATTCAAGAAGAATGTAACATCCCAGGTAAATAAAGAATATTTAATTTTCATATTTATTAATATTTTTGAATAAAATATTAATATCAATTTAAAGGAGATTCTATGTTCGATGGCATACCCAATGAGCAACAATGAGTTTCTTTGAAATCTTACGTTTCACAATAATAATATAATAATATTACTGTAAATGGTAGTAAACACTTTGTTGTTGTAATTACAGGAATGAACATAACTAACTATAATATGATTATATATGTTTGTTAAATGTTTTTACATTATTCAATAAATGTTAGAGGCTTACAATACGAATGAATCAAATTTGTTATTCTAATATTCATTAATGATTGATTAACCACCTTTTGATGGAGAACCCTTTTTAAATCTAATTTTTTCACTTTTATATGTTATATTTGAAAAAATAAATAACTTCTTTAGAATCGGGAAATCAAAATTTACTTTTTTTTACATTTTTGGTATTTTCAAATAAAGATAATTGTTTTCATGAATAGTGTAAAATGTTGTATTTTAATTCACAACCTCCTTTTAATATAATTTATTTTTATGTTTAGAATATATTTTTAATTGGGTTTAAAGTTTAATTAAATCATATTATTACAATTTAATCCAATGGTGGAAATTGAAATTAATTTCACCTTGAAATTGGACATAAACAAGTGTCAATCTTTTAATAGATATTGTTTCTTAAAAACACGATATTTGTTTTGACAGCGGGAATTGATTATAAAATTAATTAACAAAACTTCTATGTTTTTAATTTGGTAAAATTGATAACATTTTTTAATTTTTAATATCAAATATATCTTAGGGTGATTTTATTTATATTTTTCTGAAAATGTTCATTTTTAATGAATAATGAAAAATACTGCATTTTGATTCAAAATTTCCTTTTCATACAATTTATTTATATATTTATAAAGTAAATTTAATTGGTTTAAAGGTGTAATTTAATTATTTTTTTATCATTTAATAAACTATTGGTCATTGTATGTAATTTAAATTTTAAATTGGATGTAAAAACAAATCAATCTTTTGATATATTTTAATTCTTAAAAACCCATCTATGGTATTGACAATGAGAATTGTTTTAAATTAATTAATGAAATTTTTGTGTTTGGAATTTGATAAAATGGATTACATATTTTTAATTAGAAGGTCCAAATTATGTAATTAAGACTCTTTTGTTTTTTGGACATTAAGAATAGTTACGACGGTAATTATCTATTAAATATCATCATTAATTAGTAATCGGGTAGTTAAGGGTAATAAAATAATATCATAATAATATAAAATTACCCATCCATGTGTCTTAATAATATTTTTTTTATTCATGTCCGACCATAGGATGCCTTGTACCAACTTTGGGACCCCATGGAATCACTTTAGTGTGATAGTGTCCTTTTGTCATTTTTTTTATGAAAGGAAATATATCATAGGTTTGTATATCCTAAGTAAATAAATTTTAATTTAGTTTAAATAAATGATATCTTATACTATAAATAGTAATTATAAATATAAAAATATTTCCTACATCATGGTAACTTTTTTTATAATTTTTAGACATTAAATAAATAAATTTATTTATGACACCATGATGACGGAGTGCTTGCCTCATTAATGACCGATTTAAATAAAATGAAAAGATATGGTAAACACTAGGACATACACATGTATAAAACCTATTGTATTGGTATATTTATAACCCTCATCACCCTATCCTTGAAATATATCATTGTGGGACCATTAAAATATGATACTCATTTTATAATAAAGTAAGTTTCCAAGACTTTCCAAAAGTGACCTTCCTACCTCTTATAAAATGCCACCACCTCTACCCCCATACCCACACCTCTCAAGCCATTAGATCATCCAAACTCTACTCATAGTATCTCTCCACATCACTCTCATACTCATATAATCCTCACATTGGGCATAAGTATTTCCAAGGATTTTTTTGGGCTCAAATCATAAAGAGTTACCAAATTTGAAGGTAATGTCTTCCCTTATGTTCTTTTGTTTTATTTTTCTTCTCCAACCCACTAAAATCTTTTTATTACTTAGTTTTGTAACAAAAGCAGTATATTAAATATACTAGGTTGTTTTTATGATAATTATTCGAGCTAAACATATTCAACCCTCTATCCAATGGATAATGAACATGTCGTTTCTATGGGAGGTGAATTACTGCCTCATGAAACATTGATTGTTCAGTCTTCTTTTAACACCTCTCATGGTGGCCATCAAGATGTCACTGTATTTATATATGATATATATATTATTTTTATGTTTTACTTATTATTATGTATATTTCATTTATTTCATACCTTTATGGTTTACATAATGTGTAAACGTGATAATTTCATTTTAGGAAGTGTGTGACTCCCACCCCCTCAATGTGATTTGAATAGATAATGCCATATGTGGGATGTATAAAGGATGGAGATAATAATGTTATATATGATATTATACTGTAATTATAATATACCTATGTATCATTATGTTTTCATTCCATTAAATAATGAAATATAATTGAAAGTAGTGTTCATGCATACGTACGGATTACTGTCTCCATGAACGGTGCATTTCATTTCTTATCGCAAAATGTTTTGTACTAGTAAAAGTACATATTTATAATGGATATATATGATATTTATTACATATAAATGATGAATATAATTTTTTAATTATAATATATATATCTCTAATTTAGTTTTAATTCCATTAATATGACAATGTAATGAAAGTAGAGTTCATTCTTACGTACAGCCTACCATCTCCATGAATGGTGAATTTCATTTTTTTATTTCCAAATGTTATAGAATAGTATGAAATAAATATATACTAGATATATTTTATATTTAAATCATTAATTATATTTTGGACATGATGTACCTATAACTACATGGAAAATTATTTTCCAACAAGTTCATTTTTGACGCAAGTACCGAACATCAACAAAAACGTATGATATGAACTCACATAATTAAACAATTATTATAAAATTATAATATGTGATTTGAATTAAATAATAAAAATTAAATATGGTCCGTAAAAAACTATGAATTGACCAATGTTTATTATTCAGGAATATAAATAAATGAACAAGACAAATCAGACTTGAGGTAAGAGATCCTACCTCTTTCCTTCTTTTCATGTATTCTCCTTTATGTCATTTAATTTAAGCTCCATGTTATTTTGTTGGGGATGTTCTATTATATTAATCCTACTGTACTTTTTATGTTTATATGATAAAATACACCATCTTTCTCTCATCAATTCATTTTAAGAATTTTTAAGTGGCGCTGTTAGGCTGCCAAATTTTTGTAAGGGATCCTTTCACCCTTCACATTTTCAAAGTTATATTTTCATGTCATGTATTTCAAGTTACTTTTTCTATTGTTGGGAAATGATATCTATATCTATCATACTATCCTTTTATGTTCATATTATTAGAGACCCTATTTTATTTCATCAATCCATTTTTGAAATTTTTAAGCGGCGTCGTTAAGCAGCTGAATATTCGTAAGGATTTTCTTATCTCACTTTTAATTCCATGAGATCTTCATTTTTCACCACATATTTATTTAATTTGGTGTATTTACTGCCCATGATTGTATTATTTTTGTATTATACTTTACATTATGGTTATTTACATCTTCATTGTATGACCCATCTTTCATGGGGTGTACATTTTTGAAATTTACCCAAATCGGTAAGGGAACCCTTCACCCTCCTCTTTTAAAAAGACTTCATTTTTTAATGTCTTTTAATTTACATCTTATTATGTTCGGATATGTTCTTATATATCCTTATTGATGTAAATTTTTTTGTACAGGTGATGAGATACAATTTTTTCTCTCATCAACTCATTTTCTGAATTTTAATTTGACGTCATTAGGCTGTCGAATTTGTGTAAGGGAACATCATAACCCAATTTCAATTCTTTGGGTTAAAACTAACCTTATTTATTATGTCCTGATATGAATATGTGTGAATGAAATCTAATAGTTTTACACTTAATATCTACTTATATTGTTTTTATTTATATTTATCATAAATAATTTCAAAATTGATTTATCCTTAATCTATGGATACCATCTTTGTAAGGTACTTCGTCTCAATCACCTTTCATTGAGGCATATTTTTGTATTATACAAAACATTATTTTATACTGTGTATAAACCCATTTGACATTGAATTTTACTCAAAAGGGATATTTTTGTATGAAGCGTTTTACTAAATGACAAAAGGAATTTTATTTCTTACGTATGCTGCGACAATGACTTTTTCACCGCCGTGACCATTATTTGAGTTTCGGCTTCCTCTACAAGCCATAAAATTTTTAAAATGAAAAATAAATACAATGATTTAATTTTCTTTTATTTTGGTATTGAAAATGGTTCTGATAATGTTTTGATTATATCAATGTGTTGTATTGATATCTTGTGATTGAAATGTGAATATGTTATGTTTTCTTTATGCATATTTTATGTGATAATATTATGTTATGATTCTTAGGAATTTTTTATGAATATGGGTGGTTCTATGATAAAATAATGGTGGGTGTGCCCTATATAGATCTCCAATGCATTGGGTAATGTGAAGGAGTTAAGCCCTATGATTTCTACGAAGAGAGTTATCGAATATACTATGATGGTTATTCCAAATGTAACCATGAGGGTTACTATCTACGTAAAAATGTTACGAATTCCTCAAGATACCTTTATTTTTTATGATTTATATGATTTATACATAAATCATGTCATTTCATGAGGTATGTTTAAGATCTAATGTTTTATGAGTAAATTATGATTTTATTGATCCTTATGTTTACATGGATTAATGTTTTCTTTCCTTATTATTTTATATCTGTTACTGAGCTTTTTACCCTCATCCCATGTTTTCATGAAATGTTTTCCACAGGACATAACGATGAATTGGGTCAAGGATGGGTTCATGGAAAGAAATTCTATCTAAAACATGGAACTATACATGTTTTTTTAAGTGTTTTTATTTTTTTGCAAACAATGGAAACTGAGTAGGTGTGTCTACTTTATAATCTTTTGAGATGTAATATTTATGTCATAATTCTCTAAAACACTAAACCAAAAAAGATACTCAATGTGAATTATTTATTTAATTCAATATTAAGTAATGTTTTACACTCAGGTCCTTTAGTTGGTATCAGAGGTCGTCTTATATACCATTAGAGGATAGAGTGTTGTTTAAGCATAAGTGAAAAGTTGTGTATTACCACAATGGTTACTATATTACATGGAGTCATTTTTTATTTTGAAATTTGGAATGAGTTTGAGATAACTTGGATAATTATATCATAGTGTTTATCTTCCTCATTAGCATGTGATCATTTTTTTGATATACTCACACTAACATTTTCTGTATTAGTAAATGGATTGATCTAGCAAGCACCAAAGTGAAAATGGGTATTAAGGAAACTGGGGTGGTTCTTTGACTAAGAGACTTAATGAAATGGGGGATTCAATGAGAAAATATTGGTTATTATAAACCAACTATCAGGAGTCATTATTAACCACTTGAACTTTTGTGGGTTCACTAATGCATCATGTATGATAGAACCAACTCAATTTGGATGTTCAGGTAATAATTATAAGGTAACCATTAGGGATTGTATGATCCTTACTTATGAGGTAATTTTGGGTTACTATATGATATGATGGAAAATAAAAGGAACGATATAAACATGAGGATAAATTATGATATGGTTATTTGTGAAGATTTTATCTGTTTTTGGGAAATTTTTTATGAACTATATAGTTTTGGAAAAAAGGACAACAAGAGGACCATGGGAGAACCAGTCGCGTCGGACTATGCTGTGGGAATCGATCTCACAACCAATGTGCGACTTCTATTTATCGCCTACCACTAGACCACGTGAAGTCCCTGGTAAGTTTGACTAATTCGTTTTAGTTAGATGATTTTATGAATCAAGAGTAAGTTGATTTTGGTTTATCTATGGAAATGATTACCCTATCCGGGAGGATATGTGATTAGGCCATTTACTTTTCAATATGATACTTTTTGAGTAACTGATGTTATTTGGAGATAAATGTTAAGATTTATCATGGAAGACTAAGTGATTAAATCCTTCAGAGATTTGGGTTTCAATCATAATTTGGATTACTTTGAAGAATTTTAGGGATAATTGTTTATCAAATTGTCCTTGTTGAACTTTGGGTAATGTTTTACAAATTTTGGAGATCAAGAATTTATTTTCTTTTTATAAAGGACTATCCTTTTTGGGGGTTATCTGACCTTGGACTAACCTTTTTGGTTTTGGATAAGGTCCTATGATATTTGAAATATATATTTATATTTTGTGGATTTGGTTATTCTCTAGAAGTTGATTACAACACTCTTAATGTGAACATGTCATCCTAAATACTAATTGTTTGGAGGAAATATGAGTTTGTGTTAGAAATATAGAAAAATATGAAATTCTACATGAAATATGAGTATGTTTCCTATGTAATTAGTTAAGGTCATAAATAAATTCCTCAATAAAAAGTAACTTAAAACAAAACTGTTGTCTGTTAACTTTTATTGCTAGGGAATCAAACACTGTTTAACCCATCACATGTTTGTGATTTTTTATTGGTTATCTTTCTCCTAGTCATATTTTATATCACTCTCCATCAGAACCTGATGGTTTTTTTCCTCCATATCCATATTTTCATAGAATCCTAGTATGGGTTATCTCATGTGACCATTATAATTCTATTTCTTTTTCTAAAGTGATAGTTTTATTGAGTCCTTTTCTGATGCGGGGCTTTCAATAAAGTTTTTGATCCTAATTGTAAAATTGCAAGGACACAATTCCCAAAAAGGGGGGAAGGATGTAACATCCCGGGTAAATAAAGAACATTTCATTTTCATATTTATTAATATTTTCGAAGAAAATCATAATATAACTTTAAAGGGAAATCTATGTTTGATGGCGTACCCAATACGCAACAACGAGTTTCTTTGAAATCATACGTTGCACACTAATAATATAATAATATTATTGTAAATGGTAGTAAACTCCTAGCTGTTGTATTGGCACGAATGAACATAACTAACTAAAATATGATTATATTTGTTGGTTAAATTATTTTACATTATTTAATAAATGATAGAGGCTTACAATGCGAATGAATCCAATTTTTTATTCTAATATTTTTTAATGGTCAATTAACCACATTTTGATGGTGAAACCTTTTTAAATCTACATTTTGTCACTTTTATATGATATATTTGACAAAATAAAATCCTTCTATAGAATCGGGATATCAAAATTTACTTTGTGTAAATTTTTTGTATTTTTCTGATAAAGATCATTTTTTAAAGAATAGTATAAAATGTTGTATTTTAATTCAGAACCACCTTTTAATCTAATTTATTTATATGTTTATATTATATTTTTAATTGGGTTTAAATTTTAACTAAAATATATTTTTACCATTTAATCCAATGGTGGTCATTGGAATTAATTTCACTTTGAAATTGGACATAGAAAAGTGTCAATATTTTAATAGATATTGTTTCTTAAAAACACATTGTTTTTTTTTGACAGCGGAAATTGATTATAGAATGAATTAATGAAACTTATTTATTTTGAATTTTCTAAAATTGATCTCATTTTTGAATTTTTAATATCAAATATATCTTAGGGTTAATTGTTTGTAATTTTCTGACAAATGTTCTTTTTTAATGAATACTGAAAAATATTGCATTTTAATTCAAAACTGCCTTTTCATCAAATTAAGTTATATAGTTAGATTTTCATTTTAATTGGTTTTAAGGTGTCATTTTATTATTTTTTTATCATTTAAAACAATTTTGGTCATTGTATGTATTTTAATTTTTAAATTGGATGTAAAAACAAATCAATCTTTTGATAGATTTTACATCTTAAAAACCCATCTTTGGTTTTAACAACAAGAATTATTTGTAATTAATTACTGAAATTTCTAGGTTCGGAATTTGAAAAAATGGATTCCATATTTCTAATCATATGGTCCAAATTATTTAATTAATAATGTTTTGTTTTTTGACATTATGAATAGTAATGATGACAATTATCTATTATTTATCGTAATTAATTTGTAATCAGGTAGTTAAGGGTAATAAAATAATATCCCAATAATATAAAATTACCCATCCAAGTGTATTAATAATATTTTGTGTGTCATGGACTACCATGGGATGCCTTGTGGCAACTTTCGGGCCCCATGGCATCACTTTAGTGTGATAGTGACCTTTTATCATTTTTTTAAAGAAAAAAAATATGACAACGTTTTGTATATCTTAGGTAAAACATTTTTAATATTGTTTAAATAAATGATCACTTAGACTATAAATATTAAGTATAAAGATAAAAATATTTCTTACATCATGGTAATTTTTTATAATTTTTAGACAATAAATAAATAAATTTATTTATGACAACATGATGATGGAGTGATTGCCACTTTAATGAATGATTTAAATAAAATGAAAATATAAGGTTACATTTAAGACATACGCATGTATAAAACCTATTATATGGGTGGAATTAGAACCCTTATCACCTTATCCTTTAAATATATCATTGTGGACCTTTAAAATCCGAAACTCATTTTATAATAAAGTATGTTTCCTAGACATTCCAAAAGTGACCATCCTCCCTCTTATAAAAGGACCCACCTATACCCCCTTACCCCCACCTCTCAAGCCCTTGGATCGTCCAAAATCTTCTCATATAGTCTCTCCACATACCTCTATTACTCCTTGAAGCCTCTCATTGGGATGATGTAATCCCAAGGAAGCCTTTGGTCTCAAATCAATAAGAGTTACCCGATTAAAAGGTATTTTCTTCTCTTATGTTCTTTTGTTTTATTCTGCTTCTCTAACCCCCTAAACTATTTTTATTCCTTTATTTTTTTACAAAACAATTATATTTAATATACTCATATGTTTTTATGATAAGTATTAGAGCTACACTTATACACACCTCAATCTATTGGTTAAAGAACATACTGTTTCTGTGGGTGGCGAATTACTGCCTCACGAAACGATGATTGTTGAATCTTCTTTTAACATCTCTCATGGTGGCCATTATGATGTCATTGTATTTATATATGATATATATATATATATATATATTAATTTTATGTTTTCATTATGATTTTGTATTTTTCTTTTATTTGATACCTTTATGGTTTCCATAATTGATAAATGCGATAATTTCATTTTAGGATGTGCGGACTACCCCCCCTCAAAGTGATTTGAATCGTTAATTCCATATGTGCGATGAATAAAGTATGGAGTTAATAATTTTATATATGATATTATACTGTAATTATAATATACCTGTGTTTAATTATGTTTTCATTACATTAAATTATGAAATATAAATGAAATTAGCGTTCATGCGTACGTACGGATTACTGTCTCCATGAACGGTGCATTTCATTTTTTATCACCAGATGTTATGAACTATTATAATTACATATATATAATGGATATATATGATATATATTACATATAAATGATGAATATCATTCTGTAATTATAATATATATATATATCTCAATTAGTTTTAATTCCATTAATATGACAATGAAATGAAAGTAGCGTTCATGCGTACGTACGGCCAACTGTCTCCATGAATGTTACATTTCATTTTTTTATATCCAAATGTTATGGAACAGTATGAAATGAATATATACTGGATATATATGATATTTAAATCGTTATTACTATTCTGGAAATGATGTACCAATAACTATATGGAAAATTCTTTTCCAACAAGTTCATTTTTGACCCATGTACCGAACATCGACATAAAAGTCTGATATGAACTTAAAAAATAACCAATTATTATAAAACTATAATATGTGATATTAATTGAATAATAAACCTTATATGAGTTCCTTAATAAATTATTAATTGACCAAAGTTTATTATTCAGTAATATAAAGAAACGAACAAGACAATTCGGACTCGAAGTAAGGGATCCTACCTCTCTCTTTCTTTTCATGTATTCTCCTTTATGTAATTTATTATAATCTCTATGTTCTTATGTTTGGGATGTTATTTTATATTCATAATACTGTCCTTTTTATGTTCATATGATTAGAGACACCCTCTTTCTCTCATCAATTCAATTAAAGAATTTTTATGTGGTGTCGTTAGGCTGCTAAATTTTTGTAAGGGATCCTTTCACACTTCTCATTTTCAAAGTTCTATTTTCATGTCAAGTATTTCAAGTAATTTATTCTTATATTGGGGTATGATATCTATATAAATAATAATTTCCTTTTATGTTAATATGAATAGAGACCCCATTTTATTTTATCAATCAAATTTTGAATGTTTTAATTGGCTCCGTTAGGCTGCCGAATTTTCGTAAGGAATTTTTTATCTCACTTTTAATTCTCTGAGATCTCCATTGTTCACCACTTGTTTATTTCATTTGGTGTAATTACTACCAATTATTGTATTATTTTTGAATTATACATTAATTTATGTTTATTTACATCTTCATTGTATGACCCCTCTCTCATTGGGTGTACTTTTTGGAAAGTTACTCAAATCAGTAAGGAAACCTTTCACCCTCCACTTTTTATAAGACTTCATTTTTAAGTCTTTTAATTTACATCTTATTATGATAGGATATGTTATTATATATTTTATTATTGATTTAAATTATTTGTAGAAGTGATGATATACAATTTTCTCTCTCATCAACTCAATTTCTGAATTTTAATGTGACGTCGTTAGGCTGTCGAATTTGTGTAAGGGAACTTTTTAACCCAAATTCAATTTATTGGGTTAAAACTCTAATTATTTATTATTTAATGATATGAATATGTGTGAATGACCTCTTATTGTTTTACACACGATATCCACTTATATTGGAGGTATTTATAATTGTCACACATAATTACATAATTGATTTATCCTTAATCTAAGGATATCGTCTTTGTAAGGGACTTTGTCTCAATATCCTTTCATTGAGGAATATTTTGTTTTATACACAACTTTATTTTATATGGTGTATAAACCAATTTGAATTTTACTTTTATTCAAAATGAATCTTTTTGTACGAAGTGTTTTACTAAACCACAAAAGGAATGTTTTGTCTTACATATGCGGCGACATCGACTTTTCCACCGCCGTGACCATTATTTGAGTTTCGCCTCCTCTACAAGACATATATTTTTTTAAATGAAAAATAAATACCATGTTTAAATTTTCTTTTATTATGGAATTGAAAATGGTTTTGATAATGGTTTTATTTTATCATTTTGTTTTATTGATATATTGTGATTGAAATGTAGAAATTTTATGTTTCCTTTATGCATGTTTTATGTGATATGATTATGTTATGGTTCTTGGGAATTGTTTATGAAGACAGATGGTTCCATGATAATCGAAGGGTGGGTGAGCCCAATATAGCTCTCCAATGCATTGGTTAATGCGAAGAAGTTGAACACTATGTTTTCTCCGAAGATACTTGGGGAGTATATTGTGATGGGTATTCCAAACGTAACCATTAGGGTTACTCCCTACATAAGAATGTTATGAATTCCTCAGGATACATTAATGTCTTATGATTTCTATGAGTTATTCATAAATCTTATGATTTCACCAGTTATGTTGAAGCGATTATGTTTTATGAGTAAAGTAGGATTTCATTGATCTTTATGTATACATGGAATGATGTTGTCTTTCATTATTCTTTTATATACCTTACTGACTTTATTATGCTCATCCCAAGTTTTTTTGAAATGTCTTCCATAGGAATTAAAGATGAATTGGGTAAATGATGGGATCAAGGAATGGAATTCTTTCTAATACACGGAACTATACATGTTTCTTATTAAGAGTTTTTATTTTGTGAAAAAAATGGAAACTGAGTAGGAGTGTCTATATTGTAGTATTTTGAGATGTAATAGTTATGTTCTAATTATCCAAAACTTTGTACCTAAAAAGATACTCAATGTGAATTATTCATTTAATTCAAGATTAAGTAATGTTTGAAGACCGGGTCCTTATAGTTGGTATCATAGGTCGGATTAGATAATATTAGAGGTTAGAGTGTTGTTTAAGAATAAGTGACAAGTTGTGTATAACCACAACGGTTAGAATATTAGATTGGGTCATTGTTAGTTTTGAAAGTTGGAATGAGTTTGAGATAACATGTATAAGTATATCTTAGTGTTTATCCTCCTCATTAGTATGTGATGATTTTGTTGATATACTCACACAAACATTTTTTATTTTAGTAAATTGATGGATCTAAAAGGCACCAAAGTGACAATGGGTATGAAGGAAACTGTGGTGGTTCTTGGATTAAGAGACTGGATGAAATGGGGGATTCAATTAGAAATCTTGTGGTTATTCTAAACAAACTATAAGAAGTCAATATTAACAACTTGAACCTTGTTTAGTTCTCTAATTCATCATGTACGATAGAACCAACTAGATGTGGAAGTTCGGGTAATAATTATAAGGTAACCATTAGGGTTTATATGATCCTTACCATTCAGGTAATTGTGGGTTACTATATGTTATGATGGAAAATTAAAGTCACAAGATAAACTTGATGTTAAATTATTTTATGGTTATTTTGGAAGATTTTATCGCTTTTTGGGTAATGATTTAAGAATTATATAGTTTTGGAAAAAGGACAACACACAGACCGTGTCACAGCCCATCGCGTCAGACAAAGCCGTGTGAATCGAACCCACAACCAATGTGCGACTGGTATTTATCGCCTACCACGGAACCACATGATGTCCCTCGTTATTTTGACTAATTATTTTTAGTTAGATGATTTTATGAATTAAGAGTAAGTCTATTTTGGGTTATCTAGGGAAATTATTACCCTATCAGAGAGGATATGTGTTTAGGTCAATTACTTTTCAATATGAGACTTTATGAGTAAGTGATGTTATTTGAAGATAAATGTTAAGATTTACCTTGGAAGACTATGTGAATAAATATTTCAGAGATTTGGGTTTCAATCTTAGTATGGATTTCTTTAATGAATTTTATGGAAAATTGTTTATCAAATGGTCTTTTTTGACCTTTGGGTAATGTGTAACAAATTTTGAAGATTAAGAATAACATTTCATTTTATAAAAGATTGTCTTTTTTGGGGATTATCTGATCTTGTACTAAACTTTTTTTTAAGTTCCTAAGATTGGGGAAATACATAGTTCCCTTTTTTGGATTAGGTTATTCTCTAGAAGATGATTACAACACTCTTAATTTGAACAAGTCAACCTAAATACTCATCGTTTGGAGGAAATATGAGTTCTTGTTAGAAATATAGTAAAAGATGAAACTCTACATGACTAGTAAGTATGTTTCCTTATGTAATTAGCTAAGCTCATAAATAAATTCTTCAATAAAAAGTAACTTAAAATAAAAACATTGTCTGTTTACTTTTGCTACAGGGGAATCAAATACCGTTTAACCCATCAAATGTTTGTGATTTTTTGGTGGTTAACTTTCTCTTAGACATGTTTTCTATAACACTCCATCAGAACATGGTGGTTTGATTTTTTCCTCCATATAAATGTTATAATGGAATCCTAGAATGGGTTTTCTCAGGTGACCATTGTACTTCTCTTTCTTTTTTTAAATTGATAGTTTTATTTACTCCTTTCCCAATGTGGGGTTTTCAATAAAGTTTCCGATCCCAATTTTAAAATTGCAAGGATGAAATTCCCAAAAGGGTAGAAGGATGTAACATCCTAGGTTAATAAAGAATATTTCATTTTCATATTTGTTAATATTTGTGAATAAAATATTAATATCAATTTAAATAGGATGCTATGTTTGATGGCGTACCCAATACGCAACAACGAGTTTTATTGAAATCTTATGTTGCAAACTAATAATATAATAATATTAATCTAAATGGTATTAAATGCCTAGCCATTGTAATTTATGGAATGAATAGAACAAACTAAAATATGATTATATATGTTAGTTAAATGTTTTTACATTATCTAATAAATGTTGGAGGCTTACAATGCGAATGAATCCAATTTTTTTTTTCTAATATTTTGTAAAGGTCGATAAACCGCCTTTTGATAGAGAACCCTTTTTAAATATACATTTTTTCACTTTTATATGTTATATTTGACAAAATAAAATCCTTCATTAGAATTAGGACATCAAAATTTACTATGTATAAATTTTTGGTATTTTTCTGATAATGTTCATTTTTTTAATGAATAGTATAAAATGTTATATTTTAATTCAAAACTGCCTTTTAATATAATTTATGAATATGGATAGATTATATTATTAATTGGGTTTAAAATTTAATGAAAATATATTTTTATCATTTAATCCAATGGTGGTCATTGGAATTAATTTCAATTTCAAATTAGACATAAACAAGTGTGAATCTTTTAATAGACAGTGTTTCTTCAAAACACGCTATTTGATTTGACAACGAGAATTGATTATAAAATTAATTAATAAAACTTATATGTTTTGAATTTGGATAAATTTATATCATTATTGAAATCGGAATATCACAATAGCAAAGGGTGAATTTTTGGTATTTTTCTGACAAATGTTCATTTTTAATGAATATTGAAAATACTGCATTTTAATTCAAAACTTCCTTTTCATCCAATTTATTTATATAGGTAGATTTTTTTTTAATTTCTGTTAAAGTGGAATTTTATTGTTTTTTATAATTTAATTAAATTTTGGTCATTGGATATAATTTAATTTTAAAATTGGATGTAAAAACAAATCAATCTTTTGATACCTTTTACTTGTTAAAAACTGGTCTTTGGTTTTGACAACATAAATTATTTAAAATTAATTACTGAAATTTTTGTGTTTTTAATTTGATAAAATGGATTCTATATTTTTTATAATATGGTCCTTGTTATGTAATTAAGTCTCTTTTGTTTTTGGACATTATGAATAGTAACGACTACAATTATCTGTTAATTATCATAATTAATTAGTAATCGGGTAGTTAAGGGTAATAAAATAATATCATAATATTATATAATTACTCATACATTGTCTTAATTATATTTTTTTTCATCATTGACGATCATGGGATTCCTTGTGCCATCTTTGGGACCACATGAAATCACTTTAGTGTGATAGTGACCTTTTATAATTTTTTAAAAAACGAAATATAACAAAGGTTTGTTTATCCTAGGTAAAAAAATTAATTTCGTTTAAATAAATGATCTCTTAGACTATAAATAGTAATTACAAAGTTAAAAATATTTCCTACATCATGGTAAAGTTTTTATAATTTTTAGAAATTATATAAATAAATTTATTTATGACACAATGATGATGTAGTGATTGCCTCATTAATGAACGATTTAAATAAAATGAATAGATAATGTAAAATATAAGAAATAAACTTGTATAAAACCTATTTTATGGGGTTATTTCGAACCATTATTACCTTATCCTCTAAATATATAATTTTGGGGCCTTTAAAATCAGAAACTCATTTTATAATAAAGTAACTTTCCAAGACATTCCAAAAGTGACCATCCTCCCTCTTATAAAAGGACCCCACCTCTACCCCCTTAACAACACCACTCAAGCCCTTGGATCGACCAAAAACTGCTCATATTGTCTCTCCACATCCCTATCTTTATCCTAGAAGCCTCAAATTGGGAAGAATTATTTCCTAGTAAGCCTTTAGGCTCAAATCGATAATAGTTACACTATTTAAAGGTAATGTCTTCTCTTATGTTCTTTTGTTTTATTTTGATTCTCCAACCCCCTAAACACTTTATAATCATTTATTTTGTACAGAAACCAGTATATTCAATATAATAGGATGTATTTATGAGAATTATTCGATCAGGACATATACAAAACTCCATCTAATGGTTAAAGAACAAACAATTTCTGTGGGTTGCGAATTACTGCCTCACGAAACGATGATTGTTCAATCTTCTCTTAACACCTCTCATGGTGGCCATTAAGATGTCACTATATTTATATATGATATATATATTATTTTTATGTTTTCCTTATTATTATTTATTTTTTCATTTATCTCATACATTTATAGTTTCCATAATGGGTGAACACAATAATTTCATTTCAGGAAGTGCGGACTACCGCCCCCTCAAAGTGTTTTGAATAGATAATTCCATATGTGGGAAGTATAAAGGATGGAGTTAATAAGTTTAAATATTTTATTATAATTTAATTATAATATAAATATGTATCATTATGTTTTAGTTACATTACATTATTAAATAGAAATGAATGTAGCGTTCATTTGTACGTACGAATTACCGTCTCCATGAACATTGCATTTCATTTCTTATCACCAAATGTTATGTACTATTTTATGTACATATATATAATAGATATATATGATATGTATTACATCTAAATGATTAATATAATTCTGTAATTATTATATATATCTATCATTTATTTTTAATTTTATTTATATGACAAAGAAATGAAAGTAGCGTTCAAGTGTACGTACGGCCTACCGTCTCCAAGAACAGTGCATTTAATTTTTTTATATCCAAATGTTATGGAATAGTATTAAATTAATATATAATGGATATATATGATGTTTATATAATTAAAACTATTTTGGAGATGATGTACTTATAACTACATGGAAAATTATTTTCCAACAAGTTCATTTAGGACTCATGTACCGAACATCGACAAAAACGTCTGATATGAACTCGCATAAATAACAAAATATTATAACATTATAATATGTTATATGAATTGAATAAAAATCATTAAAGGGGTCCTTAATCTATTATTAATTTACCAATGTTTATTATTTAGTAATATAAATAAATGAACTAGACAAGTCGGACCCGAGGCAAGGGATCCTACCTCTCTCGTTCTTTTAATGTATTCTCCTTTATGACATTTATTTTATTCTCCATGTTCTTATGTTGGGGATGTACTTTTATATTCAACTTAATGTAATTTTTATATTCATATTATTAGAGACACCCTATTTCTCTCATCAATTCATTTTATGAATTTTTAAGTGGCGCTGTTAGGCTGCTGAATTTATGTAAGAGATCCTTTCACACATCTCATTTTAAAAGATTGATTTTAATATCAACTCATTGATGTTAATTTTTCATATTTTGGTGTATGATATCTAAATCCATCATACTGTCCTTTTATGTTCATATTATGAGAGACCCTATTTTATTTCATCAATCCATTTTGGATGTTTTATGTGGCGCCGTTAGGCTACGAAAGTTTCTTAAGTAAATTCTTATCACACTTTTAATTCCATGATATCTCCATTGATCACCACTTATTTATTTTATATGTTGTATATACTACCCATTATTGTATTCGTTTTTTAGTATACATCAATTTATGTTTATTTACATATTCATTTTATAACCCTTTTTCATGGGGTGTATGTTTCAGAAAGTTACCCAAATCGATAAGGGAACCTTTCACCCTCATCTTTTTAAAAGAGTTCTTTTTGATTTGTCTTTAAATTTACATATTATTATTTTGGGATATGTACTTATATATCCATAATGATGTAAAATTTTAGTAAAAGTGATGAGATACCATTTTCTCTCTCATCAACTCATTTTCTGAATTTTAATGTGACATCGTTAGGCTGTGAAATTTGTGTAAGGGAACTTCTTAACCCAAATTCAATTCATTGGGTTAAAACTCTACATCTTTATTATTACATGATATAAATACGTGTGATTGACCTCTTAATGTTTTACACTTAATATCCAATTATATTGGGTGTATTAATATTTCTCACACATAATTACATAATTGATTTATCCTTAATCTAAGGATACCATCTTTGTAAGGGACTTCATCTCAATCTCCTTTCATTGAGGAATATTTTATTTTATAAACAACTTTATTTTATATGGTGTATAAACCCCTTTGAATTTAACTTTTATTCAAAAGGAATCTTATTGTATAAAGCATATTTCTAAATGAAAAAGGAATGTTTTGTCTTACTTCTGTGGCAAAAATGACTTTTCCACTGCCGTGACCATTATTTGAGTATCGGCTTCCTCTACAAGCCATAACGTTTTTAAAATGAAAAATAAATATCATGTTTTACTTTTATTTTATTTTTGGTATTCAAAATGGTTTTGAAAATGTTTTGATTATATGAATATGTAGTATTGATATCTTATGATTGAAATGTGGAAATTTTATGTTTCATTTACGCATATTATATGTGATACGATTATGATATAGTTCTTGGGAATTGTTTATGAAGATGGTGGTTCCATGATAAACTAAGGGAGGGTGAGCACGATATAGCTCTCCAATGCATTGGGTAACGCGAAGGACTTAAACGCTAAGGATTCTCTAAAGAGATTAAGGGAATATGATGTGATGGGTATTCCGAACGTAACCATGAGGGTTACTCCCTATATAAGAATGTTATGAATGTATCATGTTACATTTATGTGTTATGATTTCGATGAGTTATTTAAAAATATTATGATATGACGATGTATGTTAAAGGGCTTATGTTTTCTAAGTAATGTATGATTTCATTGATCCTTATGTATACATGGACTAATGTTTTCATTCCTTATACTTTTATATCCCATACTGAGATTTTTATGCTCATCCCAAGTTTTTTTGAATTGTTTTCCATATGAAATAAAGATTAATTAGGTCAAGGATGGGGTCAAGGAAAGGCATGCTCTCTAAAACATGGAACTATATATGTTTCTTTGTAAGAGTTATTATATTGTAAAAAAATGGAAACTGGGTAGGAGTGTCTACTTTGTAATCTTTTGAGATGTAATAGTTATGTCATAACTCTCTAAAACTGTAAACCTAAAAAGATACTCAATGAAAATTATTCATTTAATTCAATATTAAGTAATGTTTTTAGGCCGAGTCCTTATATTTGGTATCAGAGGTCGGCTTAGATAACTTTAGAGGTTAGAGTGTTGTTTAAGCATAAGTGACAAGTTGTGTCTAACCACAATGGTTAGTATATTAGATGGAGTCACTGTTATTTTTGAAAGTTAGAATGAGGTTGAGATAACATGGATAAGTATATCTTAGTGTTTATCTTCCTCATTAGTATGTTATGATTTTGTTGATATACTCACACTGACATTTTTTGTTTTATTAAATGGATCGTTCTAGCAGGCACCTAAGTGACAATGGGTACGAATGAAACTGTGGTGGTTCTTTGATTAAGATACTGGATGAAATGGGGTATTCAATGAGAAATCTCATGGTTATTCTAAACCAACTATCAGGATTCATTATTAACCACTTTAACCTTGGTGAGTTCTCTAATGCATCATGTACGATATAACCAACTCGATGTGGATGTTCAGGTAATTATTATAAGGTAACCATTGAGGTTTATATGATCCTTACTTTTGAGGTAATTATTGATTATTATATGTTATGATGGAAAATTAATGTCACGAGATAAACACGAGGATAAATTATGTTATAGTAATTTTTGAATATTTTATCTCTTTTTACAGAATGATTTAATAATTTTATAGTTTTGGAGAAAGGACAACACGCAGACCATGTGACAACCCGTCGCGTCAGAAAAAGATGAGGGAATCGAACTGACAACAAAACTGCGACTGGTATTTATCACCTACCACTGGACCACGTGAAGTCCCTAGTAATTATGACTAATTATTTTTAGTTAGATGATTTTATTAATCAAGAGTATGTTTATTTTCGGTTATTTATGGAAATTATTAACCTGTGAGAGAGGATATGTAATTAGGTCAATTACTTTTCAATATGAGACTTTAAGAGTAAGTGATGTTATTTAGAGATAAATGATAAGATTTACCTTGGATGACTATGTGATTAAATCCTTTAGAGATTTGGGATTCAATATAAGTGTGGAATACATTGAAAAAATTTATGGACAATTTTTTATCTAATGGTCTTTGTTGAACTTTGGGTAATGTTTAAAAAATTTTGGAGATTAAGAATATCTTTTTTTATAAATGTTTATCTTTTTTGGGAATTATCTGCTCTTGTACTAACCATTTTGGTTTTGGTTAAGGTCCTATGATATGGGAAATATATAGTTCTATTTTGTGGATTAGGTGATTCTCTATAAGATGATTACATCACTCTTAATGTGAACAAGTCATCCTAAATACTCATCATTTGGAGGAAATATGAGTTTGTGTTAGAAATTAAGTAAAAGTTGAAAGTCTATATGACAAGTAAGTATGTTTCCTTATGTAATTCGTTAAGCTAATAAATATTTTCCTCAATAAAAAGAAACTTAAAACAAAAATATTTTTTGTTAACGTTTCCTACTGAGGAATCAAATACCATTTCACACATCAAATGTTTGTGATTTTCTGGTGGTTAACTTTCTCCTAGACATGTTTTCTATCACTCTCCTTCAGAACATGATGGTTCATTTTTTCCTCCATATCAATGTTTTCTTATAATCCTAGTATATGGTATCTTAAGTGGCCATTGTAATTCTATTTCTTTTTTTAAAAGTGATAGTTTTATTGACTCATTTTCTGAGGTGAGGCATTCAATAATGTTTCTGATCCCAATTTTAAAATTGCGGGGAAACAATTCCCAAAAAGGGGATAAAGTTGTAACATCCCTGGTAAATAAAGAATTTATTATTTTCATATTTATTAATATTTTTTATTAAAATATTTATATCACTTAAAAGGGGATGCAATGTTCGATGGCATACCCAATATGCAACAACGAGTGTTTTTGAAATCATACGTTGCACACAAATAATATAATAATATTATTATAAATGGTAGTAAACTCTTAGACATTGTAATGAAGGGAATGAACATAAATAACTAAAATATTATTATATATGTTTTTTAAATGTTTTTACATTATCCAATAAATTTTAGAGTCTTACAATGCGAATGAATCCAATTTTTTATTTTAATATACTTTAAAATTCGATTAACCACCTTTTGATGGGAAACCATTTTTAAATCTACTTTTTTCACTTTTATATGTTATATTTTACAAAATAAAATCATTTTTAGAATCAGGACATCAAAATTTACTTTGTGTAAATTATTTGGAATTTTCCGATAAATTTCATTTTTTAAATGAATAATGTAAAATGTTTTATTTTAATTCAAAATCTCCTTTTAATCTAGTTTATTTATATAGATAGATTATATTTTTAATTGGGTTTAATGTTTAATTAAAATATATTTTTACCATTTAATCCAATGGTGGTCATTGGAATTAATTTCACTTTGAAATTGGACATTAACAAGTGTAAATCTTTTAATAGATATTGTTTCTTAAAAACACACTATTTGTTTTGACGGTGCGAATGTATTATAAAATTAATTAAAGAAAATTATATTTTTTTAATTTTTTAAAATTGATATCATTATTGAATTTGGTATATCCAATAAATCTTAAGGTGAATTTTTGGTATTTTTCTGACAAATGTTCATTTTTAATGAATAGTGAAAAATACTGCATTTTAATTCAAAACTACCATTTCATCCAATTTATTTATATAGTTAGATTGATATTTTAATTTGTTTGAAGGTGTAATTTTATTATTTTTTTATCTTTTAATACAATTTAGGTCATTGGATGTAATTTCACATTTAAATTAGATGTAAATAAAATCAAACATTTGATAGGTTTTACTTCTTAAAAACCCGTCTTTGGTTTTGACAACAGGAATTATTTTAAATTAATTACTGTAATTTCTATGTTTGAAATTCGATAAAATGGATTCCATATTTGTATTAATAAGGTTAAAAAAATTTAATTAATACTCTTGTTTTTTGGACATTATGAATAGTAACGAAGGCAATTATCTATTAATTATCGTAATTAATTAGTAATCAGGTTGTTAAGGGTAATAAAATAATATCATAATAATATAAAATTACCCATCCATGTGTCTTAATTATATTTTTTGAGTAATATCTGACCATGGGATGCCTTGTTCCAACTTTGGGACCCCATGGAATCACTTTAGTGTGATAGTGACCTTTTATCAATTTTTTAAACAAAGGAAGTATAACAATGGTTTGTATATCCTAAGTAAAACAGTTTAAATTTCTATTAAATAAATGATCTCTTATACTATAAATTGTAATTAGAAAGATAAAAAGATTCCCTACATCATGTAAATTTCTTTATAATTTCTAAACATTATATAAATAAATTTATTTATGACACCATGATGATGCAGTGATTTCAATATTAATGAAGGATTTAAATAAAATGAAAAGATAATGTAAAATCAAAGAATTACAGTTGTCTAAAACCTATTGTATGGGTTTATTTAGAACACTTATCACATTATATTATAAATATATCATTGTGTGGGACCTTTAAATTCCCAAACTCATTTTATAATAATATAACATTCCAAGACTTTCCAAAAGTTACCCTCCTTCCTCTTATAAAAGGCCCCCACCTCTACCCCCATACCCACACCTCTCAAGCCCTTGGCTCGTCCAAAATCTGCTCATATTGTCTCTCCACATCCCAATATTACACCTAGTAGCCTCACATTGGTCATAAGTATTTCCAAGGAAGCCTTTGGGATCAAATCAAAAAGAGTTACCCGATTTGAAGGTAATGTCTTCTCTTATGTTATTTTATTTTATTTTTATTCTCCAAACCCATAAACTCTTTTTATTAATTTCTTTTTTAAAAAATCTTGAATATTAAATAAACTAGGATGTATTTATGATAATTATTCGAGATGAACGTATACACACCACCATCTAATGGTTAAAGAACATATTATTTCATTGGCTAGCGAATTACTCCTTCACGAAATGATAATAGTTCTATCTTCTTTTAACACCTCTCATGGTGGCCATTATGATGTCACTGTATTTATATATTATATGTATATTATGTTTATTTTTTCCTTATTCTTCTATATTTTTCATTTATTCCATACCATTATGTTTTCTATAATGGGTAAACGCGATAATTGTTTTATAGGAAGTGCAGAATACTGCCCCCTCAAAGTGATTTGATTCGTTAATGCCATATGTGGGATGTATAAAGGATAAAGTTAATAATTTTAGATATGATATTATCCTGTATTTATAATATACCTTTGTATCATTATTTTTTCATTCCATTAAATTATTAAATAAAATGAATGTATCATTCATGCGTACGTACGGATTACCGTCTCCATGAACGGTGCATTTTATTTCATATCGCCAAATGATACGTACTATTATAAGTACATATTTAATGGATATATACGATATACATTACATCTAAATGTTTAATATCATTCTGTAATTATACTATATATACGTCTAATTTAGTTTTAATTCCATTAATATGAAAAAGAAATGAAAGTAGCGTTCATGTGTACGTACGACCTACCATTTCCATGAACGGTGCATTTCATTTTTTTTATCTCAAAATGTTATGTAATAGTATGAAGTGAATATATAATTTATATATATGATATTTAAATCATTAATACTATTCGGTAGATTATTTACATTTAACTACATGGAAAATTCTTTTCCAAAATGTTCATTTTTGACCCATGTACCGAACATCGAAAAAAATATCTGATATGAACTCACATAATTAACCAAATATTATAACCTTATAATATGTGAAATGAATTGAATAATAAACATTAATTTATTTACTTATGAAATTATGAATTGACCAATTTTTATTATTCAGGATTATAAATAAACTAACAAGACAAGTCATACTTGTGGTAAGGGATCCTACCTCTCTCTTTCTTTTCATGTATTCTCCTTTATGTCATTTATTTTAACCTCCATGTTCTTATGTTGGGGATGTTCTTTTATAATCATCCTCCTATCCTATTTTTTGTTCATATGTTTAGAGACACCCTATTTCTGTCATCAACCCATTTTAAGAATTTTTAAGTAGCGTCGTTAGGTTGCCGAATTTTTGTAAGGGATCATTTCACCCTTCTCATTTTCAATGATCTATTTTCATGTCAAGTCATTCAAGTTACTTTTTCCTATGTTGGGGTATAATATATATATCCATCATACTTTCCTTTTATTTTCATATGATTAGAGACCCTATTTTATTTCATCAATCCATTTTTAGAAGTTTTACTTGGCGTCGTTAGGCTGCCGAATTTTCGTAAGGAATTTCTTATCTCACATTTAATTCCATGAGATATCCATTGTTCGCCACTAATTTATTTCATGTGGTGTATGTACTACCAATGATTACGTTTTTTTGTGTAGTATTATTTATTTTATGTCTATTTACATCTTCATTGTATAAACCTTCTTTCATGGGGTGTACGTTTCAGAAAGGTACCCAAATCGGAAAGGGAAGCTTTCACCCTACTCTTTTTAAAAGACTTCATTTTGTTATATCTTTTAATTTACATCTTATTATGTTGGGATATGTTCTTATATATCCTTATTGATGTAAATTGTTTGTACAAGTAATGAGTT
Source organism: Viscum album (assembly GCA_963277665.1). NCBI lineage: Eukaryota > Viridiplantae > Streptophyta > Magnoliopsida > Santalales > Viscaceae > Viscum > Viscum album. Next base: position 1,503,837,680 of record OY728156.1, read on the forward strand.
ACCATTTTCTCTCTCATTAAATAATTTTCTGAATTTTAATGTGACACAATTATGCTGTCGAATTTGTGTAAGGGAACTTCTTAACCCACTTTCAGTTTTTTGGGTTAAAAATATACTTCTTTATTATGTCATGACATGAATATGTTTGAATTACCTCTAATTTTTTTACACTTAATGTCCACATATATTTGGTGTGTTTATATTTTTCACACATAATTACATAATTGATTTATCCTTAATCTAAAGATACTATATTTGTAAGGGACTTTCTCTCAATCTCATTTCATTGAGGAATATTATGTTTTATACACAACTTTATTTTATGCCCTGTATAAACCCCTTTGAATTTTAATTTTAATCAAAATTAATATTTTTGTAAGAAGCGTTTTACTAAAAGACAAAAAGAATGTTTTGTCTTACATATGCGGCGACAACGACTTCTCCGCCCCCATGACCATTATTTGAGTTTCGACTTCCTCTACATGCCATAACATTTTTTAAATGAAAAATAAATATCATTTTTAACTTTTATTTTATTTTTTTTATTGAAAATGGTTTTGATAATGTTTTGATTATATCAATGTATTGTATTGATATCTTGTGATTGAAATGTGGAAATGTAATGTTTCCTTTTTGCATGTTTTATGTGATACAATTATGTTATGGTTTCTGGAAATTTTTTATGAAGGTGGGTGGTTCCGTGATAAAATAAGGGCAGGTGAGCTCGATATAGATCTCTAATTCGTTGGGTAACGTGAAGGAGTTAACCTCTAAGGTTTCTCCAATGAGATTTAGTGAATATACAGTGATGGGTATTTCAAACGTGCCCATGAGGGTCACTCCTTACGTAAGAATGTTATGAATGCCTCATGTTACCTTTATGTCTTCTGATTTCTATGAATTATTCATAAATCTAATGATTTCACGAGGTATGTTGAAGCGCTTATTCTTTATGAGTAAAGTATGATTTCATTGATCCTTATGTATACATGGACTAATGTTTTATTTACTTATTATTTAATATCCCTTAATGAGATTTTTATGCTCATCCCATGTTTTTTTGAAATGTTTTCCATAGGGATTAATGACGAATTGGGGAATTGATGGGATCAATGAATGATATTCTATCTAAAACATGTAACAATATATGTTTCATTTGAAGAGTTTTTATTTTGTGAAAAAATGGAAACTGGGGAGGAGTGTCTACTTTGTAATCATTTGAGGTGTAATAGTTATGTGATAATTCTATAAAACTCTAAATTTAAAAAGAACATCATTGTGAATTATTCATTTATTTCTAGATTAAGTAATGTTTTAAGGTCAGGTCCTTGTATAATCATCTATTAATCATAATAATAATGTGGACCCAAGTAAATAATCTAGGAATCATTTACATGTGTGGTCAGGCCATCTATGGTAGTAGAATGAATCCTATTTATAGGGGTAAGAGTGTGATTCAAGGGGATACTCCCAGTTCATTCCATATAACATAATTTTAATAGAGTTAAAGGATCTCATATATGGTAATACGTGATATGAAAAGACTTGGCCCACAGGTGTAAATGAGGATAATCATTTCAATAGATGTCATGATGGATCAAAAAATGTATATAAGGAATAATATAATATAAATAGAGGTATACTATGGTGTCATACCAGCTATACACAAGTATAAATAGATTGGGATCCATGGTATTTATCATACATGGAAGACACCATCCCTGAATCAGAAAGGAGTCCATGAGTGATCAGGGATCTAACTCAGTAATATAAAGCAAGCTTGAGTTGGACAATGCATATAAAGTTGTCAAAGTCATTATTCATTGGGAATGTTATAAATGGTTTATTAATTAATTAGTCCATGTATTACTAAATCCATTTAATAATCAATTTGGTTTAATTAGTATAAGTTGATTATAATGATAATGCTAAGAGGGAATAAAAAAATTTATTTCATTTATTCCATAATGAATTTATTAGGATCACTTAAATTCCTTCATTAAACATTGAAATTTATTCTATGGATTTCCAAAAAAATCATTCATTTACATTTAATTAGAAAAAGTAATATAAATAGTTCACTTGACATAGAACAAGTTAAATATTCATTAGTTAATTAGAACTCCATCCTTCAAAGGGTCAATTGGACCACATACAAGTTCTATAAATTTATATTTATTTGTGAATTCATGATAAATGAATGGATAAGAAATTTTTGGATGTAAATAGATGATTTATGTTGTTATGGTGTGGTCCCAAAGAATTTTAAATCAAAATTTGAAAAATGATCAATTTTGTAGTGACATTATTGGCCTTGTGGGGATTCAGTTGCTGAAATCTTGCCACCAGTGATGGATTGGTAATGTATAAACCTTGATTAGAGACCACCAAAATGATTCATTATATAATCAATGGTAGTAGTGTTATGTTGAGTATTCCTGAATAAACCCAAATTTTTGTAAAAAAATCTCAACTAAATGGAGTATAGTATAGCAAAACATTACGTGTATCCCTACTCAGATGTAATGGATATAGTTTCAGGGAAGAAAAGAATCACAGATAATGTGGATGATCCCACACACCCTATGACCCAAAAAGAAACCTATTCCATTTATAGAATCACACAGATAGTACCCATGTTGGATGAAAAGGAATGTACTCAAGGACTATGAGAGCATGTTCTTTTACCCGGTTAGGTCCAAGTACATGATCTGAAACATGGAATGTCATGATGAGAGAGGAAATAGCTCAGAACACATGCTTATGCCTTGGGTGTTAGAGATATTATATGAGGGAAAATTAAACACCATTTATCAGGACATGACATAAAATTTTGGTCCATCGGAGGACATGTCCTGGTATAGGAGATCGAACACATGTTATGCACTCACATATAATGAAACATCCACCATATATATTCCCATTATATGAAATCATATTTTAGACTACTGTTATCCTATATAGAGTGTATTACTACATATAACATGACTGTATCCTTTGAATTGGATTGGGAGATATGAAATGGGTTTTTATTAACCTTATATTTTTTCCGGGGATTTTTTATGATGGTAGTGATTATGAAGGATCCACAAAGGGTGGCTGGGGTTTGAATCCACCTTGTCAAATTAGGGAACTGGTCCCCCATACACATAACATTTATTTAAATTTCAAATCCAATGGAAATAAGGTTAGGGTCCTCTATCCACTCAGTGGAACCCCTTATACGAAACTAGGATATATTTTATATATATATAGAGTTGCATACTGAACCCATACAAGGGGTTGGTCCCCTATTTAATCACAAAAAGTAGAACCCCTATTGTAATAGGGAAAAGGGCCTATATACATTGAGTGGAACACCCTTAATTCATAATGGAATGGGTCCTCTGGAAGTACATACTGAGTGGAACCCCCATATCCTTTTATGGTAGGGGTCCCCCACATGTTGAGTGTCATCGCCCAATAATTCTATAGAGTCTGTCCTCTATCCTTCCAATGTGTTGAATCACCATGACATATTTGGCCAGAATTCCACTTTGAATTACATAATGTTCCCTCTAGGGATATGGAGTAGTGGGTATGTGTTGATCCCCCTCATTAATTCTTAGGACATACACATGAGATTTTGGGAATGAAGAATGAAAATTTAAAGATGAAAGAAAACTCATTATCCAGGGATGGGATTTGAGATTAAGATAACGTTTCTATAATCATATTGGTTTCTTCATTGAGAATATATATATATATATATATATATATATATATTTGTTTACCTTTTACTAATTGATTGGGTTGATCTGACTACTTTTATCACATCTTATATTTGTAACTCTTTGTATTTTAGGTCATCCTACTAGGTATATATTTAATCCCCTATGGATCAGTTTTTTGCATAATTATTCATATCTTATATATATGATTGGAATATCATTACTGATTTCATAATAGTGTAGGGACTCTGTGTTTCATAAATCATATATGATGTTTGGCCTTGGATATCTAGTGTTTGGATTTATAACATATTTACTAATATAGTTACTGTTGGGATGGAAATGATTTTTGGGTTAGAATTTTATTTCCCTTTATATTTCAAATTATAATATCAAATTATTATTTATCCCCTATAGGTTATTTCAGGCATGTATATTAATGCATATCTCTCTATTTTTTTATTAATCCAAACTTTTGAAATAAATATGGTTTAATGAGTGCATATTGGTACATTATGTAATAGACTCCCATTTTATTTATGGATTCATAGGTATTGTCACTAGCACCTACATATTGAGGTGTTATTTGGGTTGTGGAAGACCAATAATTAATTGATATAGTAGACCACGGTGGGTTAGGACATTGTAGATATGAATCAATCACATCTCAACATTCAATAACATTTCAAAATGTGACTACATTATATAGTAATTATTATAGAGAATAGAATATTAAAAAATTAACATCGGAAAATTGGATTCATATTCCATCCATGAACAGTGTATTTGATCATTGGTCATGAATTTTTTGAGCTTCATAACACTCATAATCATAGGATAGAAATAATTTAATTAAATAATTTTTACATTTTGTCTCCATTTTATTACCCAGTCTATCCAATGTCTAAGTAAAAAATATAGATTTATAGGTGTTAGTGATCATTACAAATAGAAACATATGATTTAAAATTTCAATATATTCACCAAGCCCATGGGTAAATTTATCACAATGAAAAACCATTGAATTTTTCATAGTGAACTCATGAGAGTGGTCCACTATCCACGTATGGCCTCATTCTACCAATTTTCCTACAAACTACATTTTTTTTATTAATTACACTAATATAGGATTTAATGAAATGTTTTTAATGAAATATTGATGCGTAATGGTATTTAATGAATCCTAAGTCAATATTTTATTTACCTAAGAATGAAATAAAGTTCACACCTAGAGTCTATCTAAAGATAGTAGCTCATATGATACGAAATTTATATTATCACATTTTATATTTAAACTAATTTAAAACTAAATAATATGATGATTTTGGTTAGAAATATGAATGAAATATTAATATATATATATATATATATATTATATTAAAATTTGGACAAAATGAATGTTGAAGAGTTGATATAAGATATAAAGGTGACACCCCTTGAGATAACCTAGAGTGAACCTTCATCATTTCATTATTAGTATCGAATTTAAATAATAATCACACAACATAAAATGTGTGAATATCCAATTTTACCAATTTTGAGAATGTTTAGTTCACTCAAAGATCCTATAGGGACCATATATCCACCTCCTCTATCGAGGAAAAATATTTCATAAGATAAATTCATGGCTTGTGTGGTATGTGATGACACAAATGTAACATTTCCACTAATATCCTAATAGACCTATCTTTAATTAAATAATATAACTAAAACCTGAAAGATTAATGAATTGGGTACAACATTGGATTGATCCCATATGAATATTCTCTTGTTATTTATACATGATAATGAGTATTAATTATCATAGTTGTGAAGATTGGGGTTGATGAGGAAGAAAGAGAAGAAAATAAAAAATGGAAAGAAGTAGTGTGTGTAGGAGAATGCACTAAAATATAAACCATGTATGATTTATATTTTATTTAAAATAAATAAATATTCTTTCTAAAATAAATCTAATTTGAAAATAATAAAAAGAAAAATAAATGAAGAAAAGCAATTAGTGTTACACCTTCCCCTCCAGAATATGTCTCCATAAATTTGCCTCTTATTGGGTATGTTGTTTGGTCAAAATAGATAAAATAACTTTCTTATTGGATATGTTAAATTTAATTTCATATTGTATATCAAAATTTTACATTAATTGGAAGTGTAATGTGATTGATATAGAATAGTTATTCATTGTGACATTTTCTCTCCGATATTTGTAGGAATATTCCTTAAATTTATTTCATTCAATTACAATATTAATGGTAAAAAAATTACATAAAATTCCTTGGAAGAATGGGACTACTTGTTTTCATTCAATTAAAGGTGAATTCACTATAATTGGAGGGGGTTTTCCCATGTTATCTTCCAGTTACATATGTGGTTTCTACATTTTCTACATAAAATGTCTTCCAAATTCTATGATTTTTTGGGCTGCTAAATGTTTGGATAATATTTTCATCTTGAAGAACAAGATAAATAATATAAATCAAGTATTTTAAAAAAAAATTAATCAATCCAATTAGAATAATATTTTATGGATATTCCCAAAATACCGTAGAGATAAAAATCTATTAAATTTACAAAATTATTCAAAATTTTAATTTTATCCAAACATGCTATAAATCAAATTTTCTATGCAATAAGATCACACTGATAAATTCATTTGGAATTAATAATTTATTTAATTATGTTGAATAAATTTTCTATATCTGAAATGTATGTGATTCCTCCAATCACAATGAAAATGGAATTTTGGATTAATTTTTGTCAACAAATTAAAAATTATTAAAATGCGAACATTAATATCATAAAAGAACATTTAAAACATATGAATGTATTTAATATAAATAAAATATTTAATAATTAGTTTTAACAACAATTTATTATTAATAAATTGGTGAAAATTGAGGAATTTTAATTATTTTTCCATTATCAATGGTTCAAATACATTTTTAAGGAAACCATGAACCAACTACATTATAATTAAAAAAATATTTATACAAAAGAGAAAATGGGATAATATTAGTCACTATAACCTTTCTCATATTCTTTTCATCCCCATAAAAGATGACGAAATCAAAAATCAATCAAAATTTCTCTTGTATTGTTATCAAAACCTATGATAAATGATAAAAGATAGAAATCCCATAAAAAGGAAAAAATGGTTAAAATTAAAATCAATCCCCCAAACAACCTAATGAAGAATGGGGTTTATAATGATGGAGTGTTGTCTAGGCCCTCCTCCATGTCATCCTCTCAACCCATGGTGTTCGAAAATTTTTTCTACAATAGGCAACCAAATAATAACAGGGGACTGATTCCATGTTTTAATGAACTATCCCAATTCCACTAGATAGGTAACTTGTGCCACACCACCTTAAGGTTTGATGTGAAAATCTCAATCCCCACAGGCTAGAAATGAGCACTATAAAATGAAATATAAAAATTTGGAATGGTTTTCCCATTTAAAATACCACATGATCCACCCATGTATTGGATATGGATAATAATGAAAAATCATAAAATATAGATAAATATAAACAAGAAGAGTATACATATAAAATAACAAAATCGATATTATAAATATTATTATTTAACATTTGATAAAAAATAAAAATATATGATATCCTTATGTCAATATAAATAATAATGTAAATTGGGAAAATTATTATGGTGCTATTACAAAACATCCATTAAAGCCAACACAAAAAATCAATCAATTTAGCAACAATCCATGATACCGTTGTCTCCATAATCATAAAATAATAATGTATGACCAAAATAAAAAAGATTCATTCAACAACATGATACCCTTAAATTTAAATATATTACAAAAAATAAAATTTCAAACATGTTCAATGGAATATGTAGGTTGTGAGGCAAAATCTGGGTAGGATACAACCATAAATATATATAAATAATTTATCCTTGAAAAATGTTATCTCTATTTTGAGAAATAAATTTTAAAACACATTCACATTGAAAAAATTTCATTATAAATCAAAATGGTTTTTTCCAAAATAATCCATTCTTCAATAATATTGATGATCTAGAATAAATATTTTGGATGTTAAACCTAATTTGGAATGCTTAATAGTAATAAACAATAAATATCAATAAATATTTTTTAGAATAATATTATCAGTATCTGAAATCAAATAAGTATCAATAAATAATCATCATGCGATCTGACCAACTATGTCTACTGTCACATAGCCCACAACATGTATTAAAATCCCCTCGATCATCCTTAATACCAAAATAAAGGGATTACTTTCAAACATATGAAAAACCTCATTTATTGGATCTCGAACATTAAATTTGTTAACACTCATTAGCTATTCCAACATAGAAGCTAATTTCACATCATATAAGTCATCTATAAACACTACAATTGCCTCAAATTTACCCTATATTTCCAATAAAAAAGATATATTAATGAATATTTGTAAAGAAAACATTAAAATTACAATAAAAATATAATCTCAAGGTAAACCCTATAAAAACACCTTAAATCCATTTTAAACAATATATAATCTTTGAGAAATTTAATGAATACATCATTTGCATGTAAATGACATCTTTTAGATAATCCAATTTAATCCATAAAAACGGTATTTCATTTCATAAATAACCATAAAAATTGGTATAATAACATTATAAAATTTATAATGGTAATTTCATATTTAATGGATAATTAAGTCAATAGATAATGAAAATTCACAAGAATCCATTCATAAAAATAGACAGTTACATCTAAATCAAATGAAAACTCATCAGTTTCAATGAAAACCTAATTAATCAATTGGGTGGGGTCCTAAAACAACGAAACCAATAAGTTTCAATATAAATACCATATAAAAACCACAATAATATATATATATATATATATATTACTATGGGTTTTCACAATTATATAATGACATATGGCTTTGTAAATAACATTGTGTATGTGTATGGGGGACTACAACATTGAAATTAAATGTGATACGTTTATTCATTAAATGGAATGAAATAATTATTAGATTAATAAAACTATGTGATATATATTGAATAAAAATTATAATCTCATTTTAATATATTTTATAACATTATTTTCTTCATTTCATCATGAAAATGTAAATAATGTTCGGGAATATGTATGACCTTTTATCTACATGGACAATATATATCATTTTCTATTACTAAATTTTATGGATTACTATAAATAAATGTATAATTAATAAATAAAAAATATATATCATGGTTATAATTCATAATAATATGGATCCTTGATCTATGTAATTTAACAAAAATTCAAAATATACATTGCAAAAATATCAATTATTGACAAAAAATGACATTAACATTGAAATATATGTAAAATGATTATAAAATTTCATAATTATATAATATGTTTTACGATATATATATGAATGGTAATATAATAGTTTTACAATAAAATTATACTTATTATACATGGAATTCAGATATTTATGACAGATTCCAATACTTATTGCAAGATATTTTAGTATCCCATTTTTACTTTTGTGTGAAATATTCCAAATGTATCACTTATTTCTTTAATTTTGTGAATATACCACACATTAATGTATTTTATTATGATTATAAAAATATTTTTTTGGGATTTACATAACCATTTTAGTATCTCCCTTTCTGAAGGTTTATGGTTCAAAATATACTAATGCAGTATGGAATATAAGTACCAATTTGTATTCTCTATGGAATATGTTGTGATGATCACAGATATGATTTTTTGTGGTTTATATACAAAAAAATAAACATTTATTATCATGAATTGTTTTTATTCACATCTTATTAATTGTTTCATTTAATGTTATTCTTTGGTGGTTCATCTAATTAAATGTAACCAAAGTGTTATGAGTTTTATTGTATAATCTCATTGTTTATTATTGTTGTTTATGATTATGTTCTCGATGATAAAATAATTTGATACACCTCTCAAGATAATCATACGGGTTATTATACACTATTTATCTCATGATAATATATTATATCCCTTTATTTTCATCTCTTTATATACTTTGGATAGAAAAAATATTCTTTAATAAAAATATTTCTTATTCAAATCTTCAGTGAGATACCCTTATAATCAAAAACCATTTTTTCTAAAAATGTTTTGATTTTTTAATATTCGACAAAATTTTTATTAATTAATTTTTTAGCTATGTTTTAATAATTAAAATTGTTTTTGAAGGAATAATATTTTCTTCTCCCAAACAATTCATCTCATGATTTTATAGACAATGTGAATGGAATAGTTTTTTAAAAATGTATGACAAGAATAGAATTTCTCATTTTCATGACAGTTAATTTCTACAAAGCATCATTAATATTTTCAAGTTCATTTTAATGGAAATTATTTTCAAAATATTTTTTTGTGATGAAAAGTGTATTTCAATGTATAATAGATATTGTGTTGATGAAATTATTTAAAAGAGTTTTAAGGAATCCTTTATAAGTTTAATTAATTAATTTAAATGAATATGATTTCAAAAAATGGAACTTTTTTAAAAATGTTAATTTAATAATAGAAATGATCTCTTCCTAAAGAAATTTTTTAAATTTTTTTAAATTATTCTTTGATAACATTCCATTATTTTTTGATGAATTAAATCCTTATAATATTTTATGTTTTTAAATTGTCTTTAATTTGGGAAGGCTATCTTCCTCTGTAAATTTTTAAAGTGATCTACGAAAGACATTTTTCATATATGATTACTTCCTTTGATGTTAATTATTCCTTATTGAGGATAATATTTAATAATTTCATCCTTCTTATTTCACTGGATTCATGAAATATTATGTAATGTCCTTGACTTAGATTCCACTCAACAGTGCCCTGATCCTGGTGGGACACTTAGCCTCAATTGAATATACTAAAATTCCAAGGGTTACTGACTACCAGCTAGGTCTATGTTTTATCAGTTGGAGACTATTATCTCATCACCAGAGTATAGTGTAATGGAAATAAAATAACATACATGTAGAAGAAAAAATATTATAATGAGACACTAAATAAACATCATGAATATCTAAAAATGCAATAAATAATCTAATAAACAATGACGATCATTTACTGTATCCACAAAGTATCCTTAATAGTTTAAAAAAAATTAATAAAATAATGTTTCAACGAATTTTTTTAAAGGTTATATTTATAAGTATAGTCAGAATCCTCATCTCTATATCGCTATCCTTATCCCCTACGAATGGTGAAAATTTGATCATTGAATTGGTGGCACATTCCCCTATATCTACATGCATCCAAATATTCTATTTTGGTACCCAATAACGTCTTAAATAGGGTGAGATATACAATCCCAATGATTAAATGTGAAATTTTATATTCAATTATAGGTTCTTCAATATAACAAGATTTTAAGTGTTCAATTAAGATAGTAAATAAGTAAATAAATGTATAGGTATCATTGAGTATCTTCTACCAAGAAAATGTTATTGAAATTGAATATTTAGGATATCTAGAAAAAAAATTCAAGATAATATTCCAAGTAATATAAAAAACAAATCATTTATATCATACATGACCATTCCATTCATATGAACATTTCATATCAAACACAACATTAGCATATAACCTATAGTGTCAGAACACCCATATCAAATCCTTTTTCCAAAGAGTTTAATAATTCAGATTACCAAGCCATATAATGAATGTGAAAAACCATGAATAGTTGAATAAAAGGCATATATTACCAAGGCATCCCCATTGAGTTACACGATCGTCATGATGGAAACATATTTTGTAACTTGTTGGAATCATTTGATCACATACCAACAAGTCCCACATGAGTCCAGGAATGCCAGATCCAAGGGGTACCAAGATGCAAGGCATCCAAGGGAATCAAGACCCGTGGATAAATCTATGTCCACCATGTCTATATCCATATTAAAGAACAATGGATCACTGTATAGAGAATCAAAATATTCATTCCTCATTTCATAACACCTATCTTTTCTACCACATGTTTCTACAAGACACATTTAATTCTTCAAATGAAAAAAACACTGAATATACATACTCATTTATCAACAATTAAAATTCTAAGATAGAAAATGAGTATACCCACTCATTTATACAATTAATAACAATACCTTTTATGCAATTCCATTAAAATATGTGACATTAAATTGAATGTGTTATTATGAAAATGATGGAACTAATCTCCTATTTAACCAATTCATTCATATTAATTTATTAATAAATTCATAAAACCAGTCAATCATCAACTCACCCCATTGGTTCATTAACACAGAATTTGCATATTGGCATCATATGAATAAACATAATGGGATGCATTTTTTGGGAAACTAATTCCAAATATTCATAAACAATCTTAGTAGAATCACTAACAAGTCCAGTTCCATTTATTTAATTATTAAATTAAAATTTATGGCCACTCCAGAGATTCTGATTTGTGAAAAAATAGTATTTAACCTATTAAAAACCCTAATCTTAATGAAATGTGTATACCACCTAGTGTATCTTGGTAGTAGAGTGATCATCTATTATCAACTAATGATTCAAAATAGATCAAAATAAATATGAATAATAGATGATGACACTGAAATTAAGACATATTTTGCTCCACATAAAAATAAAAACAGATACCAATAAGAAAGTTGAGTGACTAAAATAATTCAGAACATAGTGATTTGTACCCAATAAGACTAATGGTTCATGAATTAGAGATCAATATGAGAAGTTACCTCAAATCCAATAATATTCACCCAATGGAGCTCTCTAAATGTTATTTTATATTGTGGTAGGTTAAATGTTTGTGTTTGATAAAAAGAAATTTTAATTATATTTATCATTTTTAAATTTACACAAATTAAATTTCTCAAATTGATTGATTACATGTTTTGAAAAACCATCCACTATTTTGTCATGGTTATCTATAAGGAAGGGAACCCACATGGTTTCCACACATGGTGTGACTAACAAAGAAAAAAATCTCCATAACCATTTTAAAATTTGATTTGGTTGAAACATGGTTTTGTGGCCCAAATATCATGGTATGGATTAACTATATAGCCTACTATTACAGTATTCCCCTACCACTCCTATTTTATTAAACCATCAGGCCAACCCTGCAAAATTTGAACTCAGAAAGTTTTAGGCAGTTTTCCTCCCAATGGATGGGTTATAGTAACTGATCAAGACCTAGACTCACCCAAAACACTAGTGATCAAATGTTGTATACATTTTAGGCCTCTTTTAAACAATTAAGCCAAAAATTGTGTTGTACCTCATCTAAAAAAAGTTATTCCATACAATCTTCCCAGGAAACATAATTCATCCTTAAATTTCCCTCTCAAGGTTGGTCATGATTTATCCTAGAACTACTCCTGCCACTGATTTGGTACTTCATCTTCCTTCTCGTATGTCTCTTCAGGTAAATAGAAATGAAATCACAACACCCATACTAGGGTTACTAACTAGCCTCAGAGAACATTCAGACACCTATCAATGGTATAAAATAGATATTCTTCAAAGGATGCCTTAATGGGTATCTCAACCTCCATGGGCATAAAATCATTACATGGGTCGGAGTGATAGCCTCAGAGCTGAGATACGTAGAATAATTAATGAATGTCTTGGTACCTCTAAGCTAATTACAAAAGATAGTTTTGACTCAACCTATAATCTAGAATTATTTGACATATTGTGGGGAAAGCTTAACTTGTATAATGCTCTATATGTTTCTTAACATTGATGAAACAAGTAAAAGACAAGATCCATGAGATTGAACTCTAGAAGTCATATGTGGTGATCTGTGTAAGTTCTATGTTGAGACTATATTGTATCCTTCCACATTATATTCTAATATACCTACTTATATGTATCATGATTAATACATTGTCCTAGTAAAGCACCCTCACCTTCCTCTTACCAGTTCAGGGACGATTGACATGGAATACCAAAAAAAACTCCAATGTTTCTATACATAGAGTCTCTTGATACCTTATATTATAGGATTACTAAACTAGAGGTATATGGGACCCCGACAAGACTCCAAAATATTGTTCTCACAGTCATACAATGTCCTCATGAACTTATATCATAGGTTCTTACTGGCCATCCGTCTGAGGGGGGTATATTGTGCTCAAAAACACATCTATACCAAACACCCTTTGTATACTCTACCATGAATGTTATGTAAAGAGGGAATCCATATCCAAAATTATAGTTCATGGTATCCCATGAAGTCATACTATCTCATGGATATACAAACTCCCAAGATCAACCACCCAAGAGGTATCCATGATCATTAAGAAACAACCATACTTCGTGAACCTGTCCAAAAAACCCACAAATCATCAATACCTCATGCAGTCCTTGATAAAATGGTTACAAAGTTCATTTTGATATATTCTCGTATCCAATATGGATGATATAACTATTGAAAATGCCTGATAGTCACTGCGTTCCACCTTCACCTACTGAGATGTAGAACAATATGTAACAAAACCAACTACATCATGTTCTATTCCTATGCACCAGTACTAAAGACAAAAGTTATGATACATCATGGGGATTTTGTGATAAAAATTAAATTTTGAGACATGAAACTCCTCACATGTATCCACTATAACCCAAACACAACTAGGGATACATAGAATCTCATCCTCATTTGTGGTCCAAGAACGATGTGGATACCCACTAGGAACAATATCCCACAGGACTGGGACCTTTGGGTATTTTAGAAGCCACATCCCCACTCTATCTGGTATTGTAGAGGTAATTACTAAATAAATATGAAAATTCCTTTCCATAAATTTTGGAACATCCAATAGAATCTCATATAACAAATCCATGTTCTACCACATGTTATTAGCATACTGAACAAATTATATCTTAGTCTTCCTACTTAGAACATTTTCCACTGGATTTTATTTACTAGGTGTTATGAATGCACAATTTGGAATGAAAATATGTACTCAACCCACTCGAGATTCCCCAACAACATAGACCTATACAGTAGGAATCTATCCCACATCATCAGAACTTCTCCAAGACCAATACCTGATGTTCCACAATACATAGTCTAGTTAATTCACTACTCTGGATGTACCATTATCGGTGCAGAATTAAAACCAACCTATCATCAAATAAAAGGCTTCCATGTAGGTATTTGTCCTTGAAAAACTCATTCCAATCATAGGAAGAACATAAATTGTGTTACTAAGCATGATATTTATTGTATGAAACACGTGTAATATTCTTCTAAAATATAGAAACATTATATGTTAAAGATATTCATGGGATTCTCCTAGGAATCTAAATCTCTCACCTTATCATGGTCTACTAATACATTTATCTATGAGATAATGTTACCCACGATGTGAATTTGATCTATCAAGATGTGTCACTTTTTGAGAATATAATATAACTTATTCTCTCTCAGTGTATACAAAATGACCTCATGATGTTTTTCATGGATTTGTTGATTGTGAGAATACACCAATATAATATACACTAAAACAAACCGAAATGAATCCATATATAGATGGAATACTCTATTCATTATCACCATGAATTTTTTTGGGGCATTTGTGAGTTCTAATGGCATTCCAGAAATTTATATAGATCATTCCTTCTATATAAATTTATCGAAGGTAGGTATATATGTTAAACACATGCCTAATAATATCCTGACATCAAATCAAATTTTATGAAATCTCAAGATCCTCAAAGATGAAAAAATTGGTCATCTATTAATGGAATTCGAAATCATTTCGTTAATGTTAGATGATCAGTTTTATGATAATCATACATAGTATATGTGTAGCACTTTTCTTTTATTAAAAAGTAATGGTGAACCCCATTGAGATTAATTGGTTCAAATGAAAACCACTTCCTATAAATCCACAAACTCCCTCATCAGCTCCTACAAATCGGTCATATCAATCCTATAAATAGGAATGGATATTGGTGAAGCTCTGGGAACTAGTTCATTGAAGAACTAAACATCTATCTCCAGAGATAAATGAGAAATGATTTCCAATTAAATATCTCTAAAATGTTAAACAAGTATATAGAAGATTGTCTGATGCTCTCCCTGATCAGCATGATACAAACTTGTGATGTAACCTATCATCCCACCCAGCCTATGATACAGTGTTCCAACATGAATAACATGGACATCCCATTCACCTATGTGAGTATTAACATTATCCTCTGTAGATATGAAAGTAACCCTCCATTGACATTAGTCAAAATAAACTCAATAAACTACTAGATATTTTATCCCATGTATGAAATCAAACCTGATCATCTCAGGGAGAAGAATATTATAGATGAAATAATACCCATGGATATCAAGGGGAAACTACATGAAATGGCATAAATCCAACATTATGATTCCTAATGAAGTGTCTTAATTATATCACCCTCAAAATATAGAATAACGATCCAATGGCTCTTCACAATAGGTGAATATATGAATGAATGTGATAATACTATATCAAAAAGATTATGTGAAATAGTATATGATTCTAGGATAGTACCTCTCACCATAGACGATCTTATACACTACACCTTAGGGTTATTCTCTATAGAATCAATCTGGCATAAAGCCTGGCCCTTCCACACAACCTCACTTCCTAGAGTATTCCCCCTATGATGTCTCAGTGTAACTGGTGTCGAGCTTCCATGTCCATGGATACCATACCTAGGCAGAATAAGCATTACTCATCCAAATCCCTGCCTAACATTGATTTTATAAACCATACCACGATAATGATGTCTGATTTTACTACCAACCACAAATAGTTGAAGATAATTTAATATAGAAACTCGGTACGTGACCCATCCTACAAAAAGATCAGTACTCCACTAGGATGTAGTCATAAAAATTCATAATGTGTTCCCATCTTCCATATTGATAAAATAACACAGGAATGATTGCGATGTCATCCTAGATGATACTCATCTTTATGGAAACATTAAAATGTCCCTACCTTCCTGAAGACATTCAACTACAAGGTCATGATACTGGATTGCTCTGCAATACAACCCTTTCTTCACCTAGGTTCCACTATATAATCAGAAAATGATTTATATTTTTCAATAATATAGATAAATTTGAACTCATTTTCCTGAGATTTGATATCATGTATGTTATAATCCTTAAATAATCTCTCTATTAGTAGATTGTCAGTAATGTAGATTGAGGAAAATGACTACAACTCTGTAATGCATTACAATTACTCTATAACTATCATCCCACCTTTCCCCATACCCATTAATTCACTAGCCACCTTTCCCATAGGATATAAAAAAAAAGAGTTATAGAACATATTTTATAAATTTTCCATACAAATGTCTCATAGACTATTGTGCTGGTTTAGAATATCCCACCATCACTTTGATATCAACATGGTATGTATGTCATGATCTTCACTCTCATATTAGGAGGTTTCAAATGATTGTCGAAGATTTCTATTGTACTCTCTATTCACTATCTAACAACATATGCACCACCATCCCCAAAACACATGGGAGGATTCAACTTGTAGAATAAACAAGTCATATCATCCATGGAAAATGTAGGATATTGTGATCCTTGAAATTTATAAATGAATTCATATTACCCCTTATAGAATAGTTCCTAAAAATCTTTATCTAGAACAATTTTCAGTGTACAATTGGATCTAGTGTAGGATACAATGGTAGGTCATTGGTCACTGCCTCCCAAGAATGGTCATCTCTACCCTCTAGACATTCCAATGGAGTACATGATAGAAAAATTCCTCTAAAATGTAAAACAAACACCTCCTAAAATAACAACGTCAAAGATCACAACTAAATATAAAATGACATATCAAAACCATCTTAAAAACATGTCATACCACCAATCATACTCCCAAATCTAGGACTATAAAAATAGCAATCACTAAAAACAACTTTATATGATTCCCCTTTCCCACTCAAAATTCATGACAAGGTCAAGCCTCTGTTTCCATGTTATGTTTTAAATTTCTTTTAAATTTAATATTCATGTTCATTATAACAAAATTTAATTTAAAAGTAAATCTAAATGGGTAATAGATTTCTGATCTTGGAGTTCTTGTACACATCATGAACAAATTAATTGGGTCCACCTAAATTACACCAAAACCCAATCCATAAAATCTACCAAAATAATAGTTATTATCATTACTACACTAATCACATTAGCATGAAAAAATTAATTGATCCAAAGGGCATTGTATAATTCATTGTATGTGATTTATTTGATGTTCCTAAATTGATTCATGATATGATGACCATAATATAAACATATTTATTCAAAATATAGCCAATTTTTATATTAGAAATAATTTCCCAACTCATGTACATCAAAAAAAGTTTTAATCAATAAACAATAATGGTGCAATTATAGAAAATAGTAATATAATTCATTGGAATTTGGACTTTTTAATGTACAGGGGGTATCTACTCATAGGAACAACTCTTTACCAATATCTTATACCTTCCCATCCATGTGTATTGTGATGAAATAGTAATGAAAGGTAGAAATAATTCATTAATACCAATATGGAACATCTTCGACCTGGATTCCACTCTACAGTTCCCCGAGACCAGAGGGTTACAAAGCCTCACCCACATCTCCCAAAATTTCATAAGATATAGACATGTAGTGAAGGAATAATTTTATCAGTGGGTAAACGATTACCTCATCACGAGAGTACAACACAATAAAAATACAATACCTTTCTAGTATAGGAAACAATATGAAATTCAAACAATAGATAAAGACCAAGAATACATAACCATGCAATAAGGAATCTAATACACAATTAATATAATGTATTTTTTCTAGAAAGAATCTAAAATACTTAAAAATCATCTAAATACAATACATTGGTCATAATATAAGAATTAAAAGAATGTTCTATCTTCAAATAGAATCACAATAATTTTATTGATCCCATGACCCTCTCTCATATTCATGGTAACAAATAAAGCATTGAACAATGGGATCTTTCCCATGTCACTACCTATATCTAAATTGTCTATTCAGGTACCCAAAAGTTGATATAATAGGGTCTGAAATTTTGTTCTAGTTTGGAAACACCTAAATATGTATACAATTATAGGTTGTGCAATTTAACAAATGATGTATTGTGCAAGTAAATCAATAAAATATTAAAAAAAATCAAGTTCCCATTGAATATCTACTACAAAGACTGTGATACCGAAATATCCAATCAAGGCTCCCTATAAAATAATGTCATACACTTATAACAAGATAGCTAAAAAACATGAATAAATTAACATACTATGATTTCCATTCATAAAACATGTCCAATCAAAATGACCATTCATTACATCCTAAAGAGTTAGAACACCAATATATATGATTTTTAATCATTCATACCATATTACACATTTTTTTATAATCATTATGTCATACCATGTAGGGATACATATAATGTATATAACACCAAATCATCCTCACCGAGTCCCATGAGAATCATTATGGATACTTAGTTTGGAATTGTTTAGAGACCTAGGAGCATATCAACCAAACATGACAAATGTGATTCCAAAATTTTAAGATCTATGGAGAATTAAGGATGAAGGAATACCATGGAATCAATTACTAAGGAGAAATATCTATATAATAAATTGACTACTACATTCAATATCCAGGGATTATTGTCTAAGGAATCTAAAGAATCATTCATTATTTTTTAACATTTTCCATTCTTACCAAACAAGTCTATCCATTCATGAAATCATTCACATCCAAAAATAACCAAGGATTATACCCACTCATTTATGCACAATACATGATCAATTAAATCTAATGAGTATACACAATCATTTATAAAATTTATCAAAATACCATTCATAAAATAACATTTCTAGATTATTCATTTTATCTAAATACTTATTTTGTAGAGGAGTCACCACATCTCCTATTAGAACAATTCGATCAATTGATTAATTAATATCCTTCTTCTATCTATGATCGCACCAAATCCACCCGTTTATTGTTTAAAATGTTATAAGTATTTTTATTTTTTATGTAACACCATCGTGGGTGGCCTTCAATTTGTGAAACGACTAGCATTGCATCATAGAGGTATATAAGGGAAACCGAAATAGTTATAATTCAATTAATTAAATTCTTCAATTTATATTTTGGGTCATGCCAGAAAGTCTGGTAGGTGGAACAACAGTAGATATCCAAATAAATAATCAGATGCAAGTGGAAAAGTATAGACCACCTACCGTAGCTCGGTAGTATAGTGATCATCCAGTATCAACTCAGTATTTAAATAATATAAAAAATTAAAGAACTAGAAAATAACCAGAATTTTTTGCATTTATCTTGAACCTGAAAGGTGTAGGAAATACCAAAAATGACTAATAAATTATCAAAATAAATTGGGAGCTCACAGATTTAGTTTGGATGAGACTGACAACACAGAAATCAAAAAATATATGTAGGAGTTACCTCAAATCCAAGAATATTATTCGAAGGGAACATTCCAAATGTGTGTTTATTGTTAAAGGGATTAAATGTGTGATTTAGATTTAAATATATTTTAATTAGATATGAAATTATAAAATTTATCCAAATTAATGGTGTCTCATGATTTTATTGTGCTGTTTGAAAATTGTGTTCCTACTATGCATGGTAAGAAGTCGGGAAGGGCACCAATATGGTTTCCTGGCATGATTTGACTAAAAATGGCCAACCCATAATAAAATAGACTATCAAAATTATAGAGGTTTTCACACGGACATGATTCCCAAATGGAATGGTATGTTCTAATAATGTGTCCTCCATTTACTCTCTTCCCCTATCTCGAATGATTTATCCGAAAATGAGGCAAACCCTGTATGGTTTTAAATAACCATGTACCATGAATTTTTCAACCCAAAGGGTGGGTTCCCAGATCTGAACAAGATTCACACACCACAAAAACACAAATGATCAAATTAGGCACCCATGTTAGAAAAACTATGACATTAAAAACGAATTAATATTTTTTCTGTACATCGTATGAGAACCCAAATGAATATTTTTTAAGAATATAAATTGACTATGAAACCCTTTTATTTTTCAAGGGATAGGATATAGTTAATTGTTGAATTTTTTATTAAAACTAAATTATTTACAAGTTTTATAATGTAGTTATTTTATGAGTGTTTTATGATGTTGTGGAACAGAAAATATTCTTTTCATTATGAGATCAATGGGGCTTATATGTACTAATAATTCAATGGGAAATATTTTCATCTTATAGGAGAATAATGGGGAATAGGTTATGGGATTTTTCATCTATTGGAAACTGGTGAGCCCAAATCCATATGGGAACTAGGTTCCTCATGATCCACTATAGAAAAAAGTTTTGAGTAGATCTAGTATAGAAAAATGTTTCAGCAGGATCCACAAAGAGAAGTAGGTGATAAGTCTTGATCCATAACGTTGATAGTATTGGTAAATAACCTTGAAATATTAAAAGGTTTTATATATAAATAATTGTTCTAGATCGTTATTATGTGTCTTTATGGTTCATGATTTAATCATTTTGATTTATTAATTATATGGATAATGTTAACAAAAGTGATAATTTTTTATGCTAGAACACAGGTTTATGATCTATGACTGGTTCTATTTCAAGTTTGTAAGATATAATCATGATCACATACACTTATTATTATCTTATTATTATATACGCTCATATATTTATATATTTTACATTTACACTTATTGAGCATATTATCTCACAAATTATTATGTTTCATTTCCCTAGACAAGGATATTGATTTAGTCATAGCAAGCCTAAGACAAAAACAATGTGAGAATATCATAGTGGGTGATGATGAAGATATTTCAAGAAATATGAAGGTTTTTTATAATATCTAAAGAAGTTATAATATAATTGTCATTTATAGTGCATTTATAAAATATATTTAATATTCATCTAAAAGTTATTACATTTTTATATTAAATTCATGTGTTTCTAGTGGTTAAATATATAAATAATACTTATATTTGTGCTCCAAATTATTATGGGAGAACAATAATGGTAATATGATATGAAATGGAAGATTATATACCACTCATAAATTAAAAAATTACATAGTGATTATTCATTTCAAGTATGAAATTTTTTCAGTGGAAACACCACTAAAAAATATATAGTGAATATGATAAATTAATCATTGATCATAATGGGAGAAACAATTTTCATGAAAAGAGTTATCTATAATATTTTGAGGAATTTGTTTTTGTAGTATTATACCCACATAATCATGAATTTCAATTCACTGGAGGGAATATTATCCCATATCAGAAGAGACATGGAGGAGAACCATCATTTAAGTATATTCGTGTGCCAGCATACTTTTTTCACATTTAGAAAAAGGAAGGTAACCAAAGAAAATATAATATAAAGTATGGAAATTTATATATTTATGAAACTCATTCATGTTTAAATATAATTAATATATTAAAGAAAGGTTGACCACAACTATTGAGATAATTGATCTAACAATAAATAATTAAAAGTCAATGAATATATCTGAAATTTTTATCTAACTCTTTATATTGATGGATATGAATAACTAAATAGATATTTGTCTATTTATTATAGTCTAACATGTAAGAATAATTTATATATTAAATTATTGGATGAATAATATAATGGAATTTAGTCAACCATTGACTCCCTTGGGATATTTAGGGGATGAGTTCATAGAGAAAAATACAATCGATGATAATAATATATTAGTGCAAACTGATAGAATGAAATAATAGAGAGCACTAAATTATTTTCTCAAGTAGAACCAACTTCATTTTTTTGGAAAAAAGGATAATAATTTGCTAATGTATTTGAATATACTGTTTGATTATTTTATTAGAAATTAGACAATAGATCACATAGGGAAGCCAATATATCAATATATTATATGAATGAAGTTGGTGTTAAAGAATAAACATTATGAGCATGTAAAGGTGGTACCAAATGGTGATTTATTGGTGTGAAATGGTTATATACATGTGAATGAAATTGATATGGATGAAACATTCACACTAATGGGAATACCAGAGTTAATAATGTTCTTCCTCACTATTGATGTATATGGAAAATGTAGAATATCCCAAATGGATGTCATGATTGTTTTTCTAAATTGGATTCTTAAAAAATAATTATACATTAAAAAATTTGGGGTTTATACCTACAGATTATGAATCAATAGTATTAATATTTGATAATTCATATTATTCTACGATGAAATGTCCACCGACATAGTATACATGACAAGATAAATTTATAATAAAGATGGATTTCTAAAGAGCGGATTCCATAAAAATAAAAATTCAAAATTAACATAGTATGATTAGTTTATAGTTCTAATATTTTAGGATGAAATTATATTCTATGGAATAAATAAAATCTAAGGGAATGATTTTGTACATTTGATGACCATAGAGTTTCAAATGAAAACAATTGATGAGATCAATTTTTTCATCGGGATATATGTTTTCTATAAGGGGTATTATAAAAATCATTATTATGCTAAATATATTGATGAGATACTGTAAATGTTTATTATTCAATATATCCTTTTCATTCTACATTAATAATGATAGGTACAAAACTTGGAAAGTACAATGAAGAGAAAAAATTTGATAGACTACATTACTATAGTATAATAAGATGTTTGTAATTTCATTTAGAATGAAAACAAAACATATTTTTTTTAACATTCCAGGCCATCCACAACTGAAATTTTTACATAGAGTAGAATTATAATTATAAATAGGATTACATTTTACTTTTGGGAAGCAATTAATTATGGTTTTTTTGCATTTTATCAAGAATGAAAAAGAACAATATTACTATTTGGAAGTGTATTATACATGAGATATTAATTATTGTGAATATAAAAATATAAAATAATTGTTAATTAGGTGATTGTGTATTGTATGTTATATAATGAATAAATAAATATCCTCCCTCAATACAGCTTAGGTAATTTATATTTCAGTGTAAAATTATTTTACACAAATATTATACAAGAAAGAGAAGTTGGAGTATCTTATAAAGGATTTGAATCCATCCATGATAATTTATTTTGGTTACTGAGGTATTCTATAGAAAACAAAAAATCTACTATTGTGTTACCAAATGAAAAATATTGATATTTTATTCAATTTCATTAATGATATTGTAGAATAAGGTGTCTACAAATCAGAACACACTTGTATTAATCAAGATGCCATTGAAATATTTATAAACCTATTATCCACATTAATATTTTTTTTAAAATTCCAATTAACAATTGTGGTTAACTATATCCCTCTTCTTAAGGATCTTTAGAATATCAAATCTCCATGTTCTTTATAGTTCTAAAATGTTAAATTTTTCATTCTTATAGGGATATATTTCATTTATGAAAAGATAATATGAAATATCCTTGGACATGCCATCTAAGAGATGGAAATTCTAGAACAATTATTAATATAAATCTATAAATTGGAAATATTGTTAATATCTTACACGATCTCTTACTCACATAACCTTAGAGAAATTATTGGTGAACTTTTTTCAATAATACCCCTTTTGTTTGGGAGTAATGAAATCCAAAATTTTCATCATGTTGTTCGAGATACATCATAGGGTTGGAAAAGATTATTCTTTCTTATCCCTACTCCCATGTCTAGAGTTGGTTCATGACTTCATCCACATGACATAATTATGAATATACGTCCATGACCCCACATTAATCATTTATTATTGTGAGATGGACATCGACGTCAGAGTCACCAATTCAAATCACCCAATGGAGATAGAGGATCCACAATAGAGGACACTACTTGGACAGACCATCCCATTAGTTTGTGTGTTGTGACATCATGTGAATATGTAAGAGCGTTCTTGGAAGGATGAGAGCCAACTACATGCACAATATACTGAGTTTTTTTGTCTTTATTTTTTGGGAAGGAATGATTAAAGGATAGAATTATTTAGATACATTATTTTTCCTTTTAATAATTAAATATATATATATATATATATATATACTGATCTATGAGGTGAGAAAACATGTGATTTTGAGGCTCGATGTGCTCAGAATTAATTTTTTAAAATAGTAAATATATTTTATATTTAATATTCATTTTTATTAAATGAAATGCAATAAATAATGAAAATAATCCCAGATAAAAAAATAAAAGTATTTATGATTCCATTACATGTTGATTAACATAGTCATCACCTTAAATTATTCATCATGGGGAGTTCAGACATCTCACTCATTAGAGGTAAATTATGTGGATTAATTAATTACTTAATTAATTCCTTCATTCCTTCATTACTCAATTCATATATCATAATTATTTTATATATTAATACTTCAATGAAAATATTCCCCATATTATCCTCATAACCAGGGATTCTATTGATAAATTTTCCTTCCTTATTCTATTTTTGAATCATACAAGTCAACAATGAAACTCCAGACTAGAGTATATAGGGACATAAGGAACAAAAATTCTCCTATAAATAATTGGGGAGAGATTTATTTGATGAAGTGAACTCCAATATATAGATATGACTCATTGTGTTTGTAGCCTAAACTAGTTTTGATTAAAATGATTGAGAAGTTCCATTTTTTCTTCGATATGTGTCAGTTATTGATTGAGCATGAGTTACTAAATTGAAATATTAATTAACTATTTTTTTTATTCAACCCCTAGATTATAATTTTTTATATCTGTAAATGAATGATTTCCAATGATAATTGGATAAATTATTCATATCCTTTCCCCTCCTCAATTTCCCCATATTCAATAACTATTAGATCCTGTGGTCCGGGTTGGATACTTCCAGGTTGTACAAAGCCCGATCATACCCCTATAATTACATTAATTTCATAAATGAGGTTGATATCAATTATTGATGAATATATTTGAGGGGATGTCCGTTTTAGGATTATTTTTTCAATGATTGCTGGATGTATATTTGAAGGCATAAAGATTTGTGGTGTATGTGTTGAAAGAAAAAACCCTCGATGAAAAATGAGATTTGATTTCTGTTGAATGATGGTATAAAATGAATAACAATGTGTAGTTATGGTAAAATTAGTTTTCTTTGGTGTGGGGTCTATGAATGAAAAAAATAAATAGGGGCACAAGTATTAGATCTGAAAATAAGGGAAAAAACAAACTAAAAATTGATTACAATGAGGAACACATGGTGTGTGGACCACTAAAAGTATTATTTGGTGTTTCATAAATTCATAAGGAAGGAATTATGTGTATACCTACTACACAAAGTGAACCACATCCCATGGTGGGAATTTTGTGAGATGGATCACACATTCATCACTCCTTGTGGTGTACACAAATGTGTATCAGTGTACACACTTGTGTACCACAGTATAAACAAATGAGGTCAACTAAACAAACATAAAAAATGACACATCCTAGACATAGATAGTTTGCACATGTTGTGCAGTCCACCTACATAGCCTATTCTAGTACATGGGTTGGGATTCATGTTCTTCCAAAGACATGACCAGTCAGTGGAACATGATCACAATCCATGTTTGACTCCTCACATGTTTTATATTGGTTCGATCGTTTTAAAGAAACTTCAATATTTTGTATCTTAATCAATTGAACACTGAATTTGGACTGTGAGTAGTTAATATTGGGTATTTTTATACATATATTACATTGGATACCTTAGATATAGATATGAGGATATGGTTTGAAATGATTCAATCATATAACCTTTTTAGGGGATGACCAATGACTGTAGTGATCATGTAGTATCACTGGTGGCGTCATGGGTAGAACCATCCATTCGAGCGGGGGATGGGTACATGATACTTGTGCAGTGAACCATCATGATAGTCTGGCACATGTCCTTTAGCAGATCCTAAATTGAACCCACCTTTCAGCACATGTCATGGGGCCCCTATAGACTTCTTAGTCGAACCCACCAATGGACCGCAGAATGGGTCGTCAATAAATAGATTTGAACCCTTCTATTATCATAGTGCATGGTTCCTCCATAAACCTAATTGTGTAAGCCTCATGTCAACCTATAAATGGGTTCATGACAGCCTCCCAAGTGGAACACTACATTTTATATGAGAATATGACCTTTATGACTTATAGAGTAGACCCCCCAGATGTTCTGGGCATGGGTCCTCTACCATGGGAGTGGAAACCACATTATAGGTAGGTCATGGGTCTTCAATCAAATATAAAATTTGTACATTTTTCTATCGTATGAGGGCATCGGTCCACTAACTTTTGATTGTGACCCCTCAACTCTTTGAAAAAGTGATGTGGCGTAAATTTTTTTCAGAATTTTTCTTTTGGGAAGATGTGTGTGCTTTAGAGCATCATTGATTGAGTATTTAAAATATTGGAAAATCATATTCCTAGAATGAAATGTGGGATTGAGATCCCATTTCGTTCAAAATATGGAATATTCTGAATATTCATATATATATATACACACACATATTTTTCAAAACCTTTGGATTATGTTAATATATTTCAAAGAGATTCAATGAATAGTCATGTCTTCCATGTGCTTTATATGGTTAGTTTCTCATTGTTGTATGAGTTCACTATAATATAAGAAGAAGAAAATACATAACATGTTGTATATCTAAAACCATTTGTATCTCCTTTTATTTGTATGATATTGATTTCACATGGTTAGTATTGATCTATTCTCTTTTTCATTATTTTTCATCGAGCATAATCTTTTTTACATCTTTTCCTATTGTATATCTTACTTATCTCCCTTTAACTTTTGATGTGTCATAAAAGATATGTATATACTAACCCCTACATTGGATTTTACCACATATATTGTTTCTTATGTAGATGATGGATAGTTCGGTGGTGACTTTTATGGAGCTAAGGGATACCTGGCACTTGGGACAATGTGCAATGATCACATCATGGAGATCATGAGATGATATATCTCTTTAATTTAATATTTAGGTTTTTTCAGGTTAGGACATATTTCTTGATAGGAATGTATTTCCTCCTTTAATATTTTGTTTGTACTATTGTACTCTGGCACACCCTAGTGGTTATTCAAACATGGTTTACATTGCATCTATTGACACTTTTTATTATTTTTCCTCTACACACATGAAATGAGATATTCGGGTGTGGGAAAAAATCTTAGTCAAATA
Organism: Viscum album; assembly: GCA_963277665.1. Lineage (NCBI taxonomy): Eukaryota > Viridiplantae > Streptophyta > Magnoliopsida > Santalales > Viscaceae > Viscum > Viscum album. Next base: position 1,503,865,622 of record OY728156.1, read on the forward strand.
ACTCCCATTTAAGTTAAACCATAGAGTTCATGTATCCCCTTTCAAAATTGATATATTTTTGGGTAGTTTTTTCTTGAACCTAGTTGTGAGTCTGGTCATGACACCTTGGTTGGTGCAAAAATAAAATACACATGAAAAATCGATGTCATAACCTACATGATTAAAAATGTTTTAGGATAATGATTTTTTTCCTCTATATGTTAATAACTATGGAAAATTATAATTATTGAAGAAGAACATTACATATTTAAGATAATTCGAGATGATGAATGAAGAAATATCAAATCATGATATTTGGAGAATTATAAAGGAGTCATTGAACAAAAAATGTATTATTTTATTGAAAATGGAAAGAAAATGAAAAATAATCATAACACAATTTTAATTTTTTTGACAAGGTACACCATCTAAATATAGATTCCACTCCATAAATGAGTATTCAATTGAAAATATAGCAGATTTATTTCAATTCATATTTTGTGAAAACCAAATTGACAAGGTTGACTTCATGGGATGTTAATGGATTGTTCTAGAGACACATTACGATGGTAATCTGTAGAATATTGATGAAACATAATTTGGATATGTGATTAATTGTTAATAATGAATAATAAAATCTATTTAAATGTTGATGGTTGAATTTTGAAAACATATATATCAAATAAGAACCCCATTGAATATCATGGGAAAAAATAATATGAAGAACATAAACAACATGAAAATTAAATTATTGAAAAAAAATTATATAGAATGATTTTATAGAATAATAATATTGAAAATATATAGTATTAATTTTTTTAATGTATTGTATAATGAGATAAGAATAAATAGATCCCTAGAATTAGATGCGATCCTTTTTGAAAACAATTTTAACAACTATAGTGTATAGTCTTAACCCCTGGTACATCATTCCAATATTAGTGTATAATCATTAGAGATGACCTTTAGGGGAATCATGTAACATCCATGTTTCATTTATTAAATAAATATATATATATATATATATAATATTATTTTTATGACTTATATTTTCATATTTCTATTTTTAACAATAGAATAAGATCTGATAAACCAAACAAGAAATGATTTCCCTATTTCCCTCTCCAATTAGGTTGTATTGGACATATGGGGAAATAAATAAGAAAATTAATATATATATATAAAACATGACATAGTATAATAGTATAATAAAAATAAATAAATAACAAAAAAATGGATATAGGTTTTAATGAATTTTCCTTGTTAGAAATATCGCAACTCTGAACAACACTATGATAATGAAAAAAATACATATATAACAAACATTTTATAAATAATGAATTGGGATATATGAGAGAAATTAATTGAATATAAAATGATGGAAATATTTTTTATTTATAATATGTTTGATGATAATATCACTATTGAAAAAATGACCTTTATAATATTAATAGTTCATTTGGAATATAAATGTGAAAATTAGAATAATTATAAAAAAATTAGCATTGGAACATGAAAATTATGGTACTGGATGAATTAGATGACAAAATAATTCCTCAAGTAAATCTTATATTTACAATTATGTATCAAAATAAAAAAATAGGACATTAATGTACAATAATTTTATTATAACTATCCATTTTTTATGAATGTAGTTTGACAGTGCAAAATAATACAATTATTTTTTAGCGTGTTTAAATATAAAAAAAGCATATGTTAGAAATGAATTTTGGATTAACAGGTTTTTTTAGAATAATCATTTTAAAATTTAGTATGGTTGATGTATCTTAAATTTTTATAAATAAAAAAATATTTAGTTAAATTGTAAAATGCAATAAAATATATTAATTTCTGTTTTAAATTAATTACATTATTAATTACTTTCTAAATGATATAGCATAATAGAGGCATGAAATCACATGAATTAATTAATCTAACTAGTAAAAATAATATAAAATATTTATATAGATAATATAATATTAAAAAGTAAACAATATAATATTTAAAAACCACAATTAACTTCATCTATAGATACACCCCACATCCACTGATTTCACATCACATATAGAAAACAATCACTTGATGAAAATAAAAACCATCAAAAATCCTAAAATGAACCTCTTGAGGTCCTTATGTATGATAAATGTTACTCCTATAATCCATAAGACGCAATCCAAAGGAGTTTTCTCAAAGAGTTAAGTAAGTCATCTAATTTCTGTCCATTTTATTACATTCTTTTGACTTAATGAACTTCCTTTTAATAATCTTTAAAAAAATATATTGTGAAAATAATCATATTATAGTTCACTATTATTAATTATATCAACATATTGTTTATAAAATCAATTTCAACAATGTTTGTAATAATAATCCAACAATGGTTAATTCTAATAGCCAAAATAGATGATTTAGTGAATCAATTTTTACTGATGTACAGGTATAGTTTTAAAAAATATTATTGAATAAATATAATATTTGCTTCAAGATAAAGACTATATAAAGAAAAAATATGTACATAAATAATGAAAATCATGGTTTGTTTTTTATCATAAAATTAGTGTACTAACATGAGTTTCCTAATTTTAGATTATCTTCTACCATATATTGAAATGTATAACTATTTTCTTTCTCTAATTTCATGAAGATCAATAACTTCAATTTATGGCTTTTTTTAAAATTAAATTATGGCCTTTTAGTATTAATATTCTTCTGAAATGATATTGAACATTTTGATAGATCAACCTGAAATGTGATAGAACACAAATTAATTTAATAAATTAAATATAAATGATAACCAATTAATTAATATAAATTAAAATAATGGAATGAGTATGAATAAGTTTTTAAAAAGTTAATAAATTAGTATAATATGATCACTATCAATAAGGGTGTAAATATGAATTCAACCGAAACACGAGGTATGGTATTTCCACTTCAAAATCCCATTTATTTTCATATATTTTTTCTTTGTGGATTAACTTATCTTATATGTAATATGAAATAAAATTTCCATATTAAATAACTATTATAAATTAATTTTTGAGGTATGATTTTTGTCCACAAACCTCAAATATATTAAAAATTTTAACCATACAATGTTTTTATGGGTTTTGTCTCACTATTTATCACCCTGGTGGATATATACCCTAAAAATCTCAATCTCCCAATATAAATCTTTCCTATGTTATTAATTAATTTATTTTTATTCATTATTCATCAATTCAATATATTCATTTTATATTTATAAATCATTGTGGCACCCTTACTATTAATTCATTAAGATACAAATGAATAAATGAATATATGAAGAATTGTATTTTATTTTATTTTTATATGTTTCTCTTTATAAATAATTCTATAAATTTTTATGGTTCCATTAAATGGATATTTTATTTTTAATATAATTTATTAAAATCCATTATACTCCCAATTGAAAATTTTATATTAATGTTACATATTTATCTATTTCTTCCTGAGGAGAAATATTTTTAAAACAAATTTCATTATTTATCTTCTATATTATTATAAATTATTATAATATATCATTTTTTAGAACACTTTTTTATTTATTATTAAAATTGTTCAGTAGTTTAACAAAAGAAAATCTAAATAGAATTTTCATATTTAAAACCATCCCTTAAAATGATATTTTCCTTAGATAATTGATTATTTAACAAAAAATGTAATATCATACTTTAAAGATTATAATATTTTTTCACACATTAAAAGATTTTTAATCGTGGTCATCACTATCATAAAATATACTTGATGAACATTTATTCTGTTTCATTACCTCTAATGCAATTATTATTAATCATAATTAATATATCAATAAAATCCCCAAATTCATTATCCTTGTTCATAAGTATATCAGGTGTGGTGGAAATTAAATCTCTATTTGAGAAATCATTAATTATTTCTTTTATAGACTCATAATATACTAGTAAAATAATTTCATCCAATGTCATTTATTTTTGAATGTTATGTAATTATATTTTCACAATAAATGGTGTTCACATTTAAAATCATACATTTTACTGAATAGTTAAATTTTTTACAGGAATAAATACCCATTATTATACGCTGAGTGAATTATATAAACAACATTGTACTTATTAATTTAAATTGACCAAGATGGATTCATTATTTTATTAGATACACAATTTATTTTAGTGGATAAAACATGTCATTATTAATATAGATTTATTATTGTTTATATATTCATTCAACACACAAATGTTAAAATAAATCATTCAAATGTTGTGTGAACCAAGAATTATATACCCCTATAATGATTTAATTAAAGGAATATAGATAATTAGACTATTAATAATAAATGTGATGAAGTTATATATTTTCTTAATTTAATTCACGTACATGACATGTATAGCATTTCTGTTATGTTTCTCTAGGATATAATCTGGTTAGACATTCCTACAATGTTATGATGGTCATATAAGGGATAGAGAACATAAATTTTTTAAATCAATGTTTATATAAGAGTTAATAACTATATATACTTTTCATGTGATGGAATTTGGATATTTCATATTATATAAATAAGGTGAGGTATTAAAACACAAAAATAGGATACAAGTTTTCACTAATAATAAGGTATGATTATGAGACATATCCATGTTGTCATAGTGTATGATATTACAGATTTTATGGCATGGTATGAATTGGAAATTATTGGATAATAATGGAAACTGCAAATTAAATGAATCAATTCTGGTGATTCACCTATAAATATAGCTATCATTCACTAAATGTATGATAAGAAGAAATTACTAGGAGATTCATTTAGAGAGGCATTTCACAAATTGATATGGAGTTTTTATAGATACATGTATGACTATTTCTAGTATGAGATAATATATATTAAAATTTGGAAAATCCAATAAGGATTTATATATTTCCTAATATAATGTTATGGGTGTGTGAAATGGTCATTCAATCTTGTCCAAAAAATCAGATATAAAGATTTGTTTCTTCATCCACCTTTGAAATTTGGGGTGAAATCATGTTTAGGTTATGAAGAATTCCATAACAATATCAGGTTATTTAGAATCCCATGGATACACCCAATTATTTATTTTCTCTTTTCTACATCTTGGTGATCTTAATCAATACCATATAATGATGTTTTAGTTTCTCCAATAGTGTAATATAAAAAGACATGTTTTTTATATCCTATATATGTATAATTCCATATATCATTCATGTTGACTTTTGATTTTATTTTATTAATCACATGTGATGCAAAAAATAAATTATTGTTAGATACTTAATATATTGAAACTTGTATCAAACTTTTTCATGACATTATATTTGTAAAACCATGTTGAAAAATATATAATTTTAATCATATTACATGTCATTGTCACTATCATAAAATTTTTTGGAACAATTTTCAAGTATTATGAGATATTGATTATAATATGGGATATCACAAGTAGTGAATTAGTAGAAAACCTATATATTTATATTTTTCACATTGTAATTCTCTTGAATATCATATCCTATGAATTTGAAACACAATTGTTTCAAAAATACAATACATTATCAAATTAAACATAAAAATTAATATTGTTAAATATGATAGGACCCTAATAAGAGATTATTGGGAAACAGATGATGAAACAATTACTAATAGTCCCCCCTCTAATATATCAATTAGTGACAATGATTTCCAATAAATCATTTCATAGTGAATGAATTGTATCCTTAATGTCATTGAATATTTTTTATTTGGATAATTTTGATAATATTTATTTCATTTTATAGAATTGAAAATTGAATCATAATACTGATAAATTAATTATAAATAACTATAAAATTTATTGTGATGATATTTATTAATTAATAAAATGTATATAAATTAAATAATTTTCTTTATTTGATAATTATTATATAAGATGTAAATGAAGGACTTAAAAATTAATATTATAGAATATAAAATGGTAATAGTATAATAATGTTTATTGAAATATTTGTAATTACATATAACATATAAATAGATTTTTTATATTAATTATATGTGTAATTTATAATGTGTTTCTAAATTGATAATTAATTCTAATATAAAAATTATATATATGTAATGATTATCAATTTTTTACATTAAAAAATTATAATTTTCTAAATTAAAGGTCATATTTGGGATATAATTTATATTAATTAAAAAATGAATGAATAATTTAAAAAGGGATTAAATATATTTTTTAATTTTATATTGAAATGTTTAAACTATTTAAAAAAAATAATACAGATTATAAAATATTTATAATTTATAAAATATTATATACTTATATATAATGGAACGTAATTAATATTTTGATGTTCATATTATGGATTCAATTTAATCAGTTTATGTTGAATATTTCAGAATATCTATATCAAATATCTAAATTTGTAAAGTGTTTATACTTAGATTTATTTCTTATAGTTCAAATATGATTATGTAATATTTTAATTTATAAATTATTCATCATTTTAAATATTTTTATCTAATTTTATTTATGAATATATATTTTTATTGTGATTATATGTATAGTTTAGATTACATTATTCATCATATTTTATATATTTTCATGACTTAATCTAAGGAGTTTCATGATTTTTATATTATTGGATTTAGTTTCTATCTATGTTGTCATTGGTTTGTAATTTACATTATTAGCGTTAATTTACTTGTTGAATCTAGTTTAATTATAAATGGTGTTAGGGTTTTGATTAATTTCATTCTATCAGATGTATTTTATTCTTATGTAGAGGTAATTTATTCTTCTCACTAAACTTAAAACATTTGCATTATTCTTAAATGGGGGGGTTATTCTATCTTTTGGTTTCGTCATATTCATGCGAGGATTTCAAATATCATATAATTATAATCGATTATAAAAAGATTTCATATCCCATATATGTGGGAAACACTTACATGTATTTAAATATATTCAAATTTTAATTTTGGAGGAGTAACACAAAATATGGGTTTTGTAAATAGTTATACATATTCGTGGATATTACATATTTAATTGTAAGAAGGAATAATATTCTAAAAAACAATAGAATTAGCATATATTAATGGAATTGAATGATCAAAGAGGGTGAGATTACATTCCCCATACAATAATTTTTTTATATTCTTTCCAATACGCCACTTTTTATTACTTTAATCATTCAATATCAGGGACCCACCCCATTATTTACATACACATTTTTTGTGTATGGAATTCTTGTATTAATAAAACCCTACCCATTAGGTTTCTTAGTAATTGTGTTTTACTTTCATTACACATTGTGGGGAAACCCATATAATTTGGTTATAACTATATGCGACTTATATTTATATCCATATGATGGATTTAGATATAGAGTAATTTAATAATCTATCAATGAGTGAAATATCATTTGATTTAAATGATTTTCAATTAGATAAATTAATGGAAAATTTATGTCAAACCAATTATAAGACATTATAAAATATAGATTTTTTCTAAATGATTAATATGATCATTTTAATAGGGGAATAAATTTTTTTTGTAGAACATTTAATAAAAGCCATTTTTAATTTTTGGAAAAAAGATGCTCATATAAAAATATATTATAATATAGATGTATGCATTTATTGTCACCAATATTAACATTTAGTAAAAAATATGAGAAATAATAATAATTCAATCATATTCTCAAAATAGTATCTTACGACTGGTTATATGATAAAGAGAAATTTTAATCCCATGAGAAAATAAAGATAAAAGTATTAATGTATATATGTTATTAAAAAGGTGAATTTAGAAGCCTATGGATGAAAAATTGATTCACATGAGGTTTCAATAGCATAGAATGTGTAATTACCTATGTAAATTAACACTTCACTCATATGAAAAATATATTAGTTTTTGTTGAAGAATAAGGAAGAAAAAATAATGATTAACGATTTTTTTGGTAAATGAAAACATTAATTTTTCATTAATTGGAATGTTAAAAAAATATGATTGATTTCATAAAATATCTAACATATTTTATCAATGAGTTGATAATAAATGATATCAGCAGATTTTTTATAGTTTTTCATTCAATGTTGAGAGTCAATGAAGGAAAAATTCAACTAAAACGAGTAAATTCTATTTACAGAGTCCAATAATATTTCTTACAATGGTTTGTCAAGGTAATTGAAACATAAATCTATTTTCAGGGAGGAGGATGAAATATTCCATATGATATTATTTTGAAGTATAAGAATAGGATATCAAATCCCACTGAAATATTCATATTTAATGTACGTGTTATAGATATAAAATTTTTAAGGGTTCATTATTCCAATATAATTATTTATATATATTTTTTAAATTATAAAATGATCAAAATAATAGGACTAAATAATTTTTTCATATATTGTATCTATGTGTGGTAATAGACTTATTTTACACCAGATAATTGAATGAAAATGATTTAATTAATCTAATGTGGATCAAAAAAGGATATTAATATTTATATAATTTCTCATATATAATATGATATATTTTGTATAAAAAAAATATAATATTTAGAAATTAATAAATCAAATTCTCTGACCATGGATTGTGACTAATTTAATTCTACATTATGTTTCAAATAGATGAGAATGACAAAAATATTTTTTTCTAAATTTTCTGACCCATATATGTTATAATATATTTTTGAATATATTCCCTTTATCAATTTGTCAAATATTTTAACGAATAACCTTTTATATTTTCACAGAATAATATATGAAAATTTTTAGACATTTTATGATATGGAATAAATATTTTATTTCATAAATATTCCCACTAGATGGAAATAAATTTTATTTCATACAGTATTGATGTATATGTATCATATCATTATATCATGAATATAATATATTATATGATAGGTGGTTAATAATATTTTTTAACATATAACAGATCAATATTAACAAATAAAATTCTATACTGTTCTAATATTATACCGTTTTTCACATAATATCCAAAATATTTTACAAAATTGGAGGATAATGGGAAATTTAAATACATACATTTAGTTACCATGAGAGATCAAATAAAATTATTTCCGAAATTATAATATTTGTAAAATTATAGATTGATTGTCACATTATTATAAATGTGTTTTCCATATGCTTAAAAGTAATAATAAAATTTTTATATTAGTAACCAAAATATGTTAATGAAAATTTCTATGTAAAGGGTTACATATACATATTTTATATCAATTTATTCAATGATTATTTTCATAAAATTTTAAAAATTTATACAATGGTAGATTTTATTCATTGAAGGTAACCAAGGATTTACGAAATTATGTATCATGAAACTATCACTTCCATAGAAGTCATGATTTAATTTTTTTAATCATAATATTTAACTTATTATCATGTCCCTCAATTTTTTAAGATCTATTGATAAATATTATATGAACCATTGTCAATTTTTACCCCATATTACAAATTCACAATGATCATGTTCTTATTTTTCCCTATATCTCTAGGTGGTAACCAATGATATAGTAAATTGGATAAATATTAGCTGTCTTCATTAAAAACATTGATTATATGTTATTGTATTATATTTACCAATTGTGAATAAGAAACCATGTTCCCAAAGACTTCTATATCTTGATTCTAGGAGTTAGTTTTAATTCCATGTTATGTGTAAAAATATATATGTTTACAACTAGGTCCAATTATTTTAGTTTCATAGAATCTCCAAATGTTATCTAAAATCTATATTTTTTTTTGAAAATATATACCTCATATTGTATTAGATATTGATTATTTAATTTTTCATTATTTGAGTATAATTAAATCTTAAAACAATATAAAAATATATAAAAATATTAATTTATGTTATTTTCAATAATTGGTTGAAAACATAAAACACTTTTCTAAATATTATTTATCTACAATAATGCCAAGGAGGGGTAGTTTTTAAATTGTTTTTTATTTTTGGAATGTTTTTATTAATATATTTTATAGTTAATGATTTATAGAGATAAAATGAAGTGTATAAATATTTTACTATATGTTAAAATATATGATATTAAAAGAATATTGGATTTAAAAATTAAAAATTAAAAATAAATATTAAATATTTATGAAAAAAATGATAAAGTTTGTGTGAATAATTAAAAAATAAATATTAAAAATTTGATAGGGGAAAATGAATTTCATTTTTTATAGGAAAATTATATTTTTTTGATGTGGAAAAATTCACTTTGTCTGGTATGGTAATATATATTATATCAACTAGAAAACAATAATTGTTTTTCATTTTGTTGAAACCTATAATTTTATCACATCACATTAATAAATATGAATCATCATATGTTTTATAGAGTAGGAACAATTCAATAATTGTGAATTAAATAAAAATAGATAACAAAAAAAAATATTTATAGTGATATCATATCACATTTTCATGGTGTAGAAAATATAAATGATTCATAGTTTAACAATATATTAGAAAATCAATGACTTTATTCATGTAGTATAATACAGTGTTTTTGAAGCCTAAAGATTATCTTTTATGTTATACATTTATGTTGAATGTTCTTTTTTTAATGAAGAGTAAATAATGCATTTGATGGATTTATATTTTTATAGAAATAATGGTTGAAAAAATAAAAAATAATTATGATAAAATATTATTAGTAATGAAAATATACTATGTAGTTTTGGGAGGTATTCTATGATTATAATTTATTAAAAAATATATATTTCAAGTCAATATAAAATTCAATGAGAATATTTTCTGATAGAAAAATTTCTCTAATTTTGTGTGTATTAACCCATGAAAATTTTAAAGGGATAATATAATATGATTTTCTGATAAATTTTGTGTGACGAAATTCAGAAATGAAAATCTATTGAAAATTTATCATTATATCCCTAGACCCATCTATTGGCCTAATTAAAAATGAGAGGAACACTTCCACATATAGTTGAGGCTACTAATTAATATTTATTGTTGGATAAAATCCAATAAAAATATTATACCCTCTTTATAATAATTTAAAATATATATAAATTACACTCTCAGTGATATTTTGTATTATCGAAAATAAAATATTTTATTATAGATGAATCAATACAATTATAAATTACAACACCATTATGATTATCCTAAATTTCAATGTTTCTGATTAAGTTTATATTTATGAGTGTTATGATTTTCATGGTTGTTATGCCAAAAATAAAATGTTTCTGAAATTTTAATTCCAAATAGAATATGTAAAACCCATGAGGAGGATCAATTAAGTGTATTATATATTGATAAAAATTGAATTTATTTTTAAAACATTCCAATGGTTTTGTCATTGAACAATTTTTTCAGGTTATGATAGTAGTATATTTTAATGATTAACCTATAATTTACCTATATACAATGTATTAATGGAATTTAAAACTAAACAAATGTTTTTAAATTATTTTAACCATACCAAGAATCCTACTATTTATAATTATATGGATGTCCACGTCAATTATTGACCATGAAAAATAATATTATCAAAAAAAGTGGATTTGGTTAAACATCATACTTAAAAAAAGAATTTTATATTACAACATTTTGAGATCACTATATTATACAAGTGATCACTACATCTTCCACCAAAATTATTTATACATGAAATTCCTCCTATTTCTCTTCATCTCATCCTTTCCACTTAATATAGATAATAATCTATCCATGGATGTCACTATACCCAATATATTGATATGATTCCTCAAATAATAGTACCTTTAAATATCTTAATTTCATCAATAATGGCCTATAAAATAGATACATATAATATGTACATCATCCAGTCATTCTAGATCTATTTTTGAATAGTCAATTCAAATATTCATCGTAGTCACAACACAATGAACACATGTAAAAAAATTTATTAGATAAAATTCATCCTTGACATCATGTACCCATCTGAATCCTCTCAATCCATCTTAGTTATTATGATGATGCTTCTTTAGAAATTTATTTTCATATACTTATTCTCTTCTGTGTTGCAACATGTTGTGGTTTCTAATTCTCCTCTTTATTTGAGTTGAATGTTTCTCTTCTCTTCAGCGAAAGATATTGTTAGTATCACTTCCACACTTCTAAAAAATTGTCTCATTATTTTAATTATATTTGTTGCTCCATGAAACTTTTTTCATCACACATGCATAAATGTATGCATTATATGACTTATTTTATATTCAATATCCCTAAATGGAATCATGATAACACATTAATTCTACCTATTAAATTTGAAAAAAAAATCTCCCATTTTAGGTTCCCATATTTACCAATAAATATTTCATAAATAAAAATGATATTCCAATAATACCCTTATTAATTCAATAACATGTGATTTATTATATTTTTTAATTAATTCTATAATAGGATCATCTCAAAAAAATCATCAACTATAAATAATTACATGTTTGAATTGTCCATTTCATATAGGTGTTCTTCATGTCTAAAATTCCATTCACCATTACATAGTTTCAATTATATCATTGAATTATTATAGTTTTGGAAATAATCTTCATTACTCAAAAAAAATTCTCAAAACCAATGTGTGAGTAGAATCCACCTTTAAAAAATATATATTCATATATAATTTTTTTTTGGAACTGTGCATCCATCAACACATCAATATCTATCTTATTCTGTAAATAATGAATATTATTTTCTAAGAATTCGATATTTTATTAATTCCATCATGTATTCATATTATCCATTTATGTATTTTGTATGAGTTCCACAAACACTAAACTCTTATTTATCATATTCATTATGGGTATTTATCGCTAATTATTAGAAAAAAGAATCATCCTATATATCTATTTCATTAAAATTATATTTTTAGAAATATAATATCCTAGTTAAATGGGTTTTAGCGTTTTTATATAGAAATTATCATATGATAATAAAATGAAGATTTATACCTAAGAATTGACCTTTTCATATCGTAATTCTCTTATATCCTTAAAAGTGTGTGTTTCACTTCAAATCATATGTTCCAGATGTCATATTTCAAAACATCATCTATGAAAATTAGTTACCTTATGAGGGAAAAATTATACTAAATGATGGATAACTCATATTCATGAAGATGAATACACTGTATCATTTTCCCCAAATGTATTACTAGTATATAAATTCACATATCTAGTTTTCACAATCTCTTTCATTGAATTACATTTTCCATTTTTATAATACCAAACTCTCAAATATCATGTGAGATTTAAAAAAAGTCATATGGGTGGATTTTTAAGCCCCAATTTTTATGAAGCCTCAACTATCTTATGTCAAATAAAATTCACATATAAAAGTAGGATAATGAACTCTAACAATTTGTGGCTCTTTGATCATAGAATGGGTATTTTGAAATACATTCAGATAACTTATGACCTACATCAACTCTATTCTAGTATTTATAATTTGGCATAAATGTCTTCAGAAAATCTAAAAATTACTATATGAATATTTTTGAATAACTTCAAAACAATTGTATAATGTTAAAAATACATGTACTATTTAAAAACCAATGATAGATCATTTCCAAAATATTCCATTTTTTATCAACCACTAATCTTTTCATCCATTGTAAATCTTCATGATGGAGATATAAAACATGATTCAGAACAAATAAAATATTTTCAAATACATGGATGAATTAACAATATTTTTCAACCTATACCATGTACTATGAAAATTGCTTAAAAATATCTATGTATACCTTATTCATGCAATATAATTAATTATTAATAGAAAAAAAAAATTTAAACTCTTTACACACAATGTAACTATTGGAGATAGTGCTCTATAGGATTTATAACTTTTCATTCTTTTTAATATGAGATTTACAATCAACTAATTTTAGGATACTAGTAAAATTCTTCCTTATTATATTTCTTACCAAATTTCAATTCAAGGTAATTAAGTTCATTACCTAACAGGAATTGGAAGATCATTTACTCAATTAATGGGTTGATTATCACTCAGTTCACAATGAGTTATGTATTGGATATTCATAATTTTTAGAACACTGAATTTAATTCCATTATTTACAGGTATCTATATTTTCTGTGAAAAAATGTGGGAAAATATAAAAGGACCACAAATCATCCAACTATTTTGTGTTTTATAGTTTAAGGTATCTATTGAATGTTAATTCAACATTATCATTTCATTGGAATGTGTTTTGGGGATTTCCATGTATCAAATTTCATTTTCTGACCAACTGGGGGTTTTATAAGTTGATCTGGAAGGTTTAAAAAAATGTTTTATGGAATTATAGAGGATTGAAAAAAATTATGGATTCACATAGAATGAATCGATGATGATAGTTTTACAAATCAGTGTCTTGGAAATAATGAGAAGCCATATAAGTGTAATTTTATGGTAAAAAATGTATAAATTCTATATTTTAGATATCCATTTATTATAATAAAATAGTTTTTCAAGAGTTATAGGAATTATTAATATTTCATCAATGAAGGATGTAGTGGAAATAGAAGACCCATAATAATGATATGTATCTGGTTATTTATTGACTATATGGTCTATTTATGAAATAAAATAATGTTGTGTGTTTCTCTAATGGAATGAATAGGGTTTTTTGGGGTGTTAAATATCACATATCAAAGTGAAAAAAGAACACACAGTATGATCCATTCATGGAATGGATGGAGTGTTATATGAGTATGAACAAGAGGACCCATGTAGCCCAATTGAAATGTTTTTTTCTATACCCAATATAACCTTGTTGGAATATAGGCCAGGAATATGAGGAACATGTTTTTATCTCAATGTTGATGTGAATCCCTGTATCCCTTATATAAACTATATATTATACATTATACATTAAATATAAAATAATAGAACATGGTCATGAGGCTGATGTGGGTAGACGAGACATGTAGCCCTATGATGCACCTTGTACATCTTATTTACTAGGTTTTGATCAATCATGTTCATATCCCCCCTCTTTAATCCCTGGTAGAGTTGGTATCTCAATTTTTGGTATTGAGATCCTCTTACAGAGTGCAAAAAACCCATGTGAGAACATGCCACGTATCTTCCTTCTATAGAATTATAATCCATCAGATATCTTAGCCAGAAAAATTATGAAGGAATCCTATTTATTTAATTTTAGTATTAATGATATCTATAGAGCTCTGTTTGGATTGTGATCCTCCACAAGATTTGCTATATCACTGGTATATTTAGATCAAGGTTCCTCTAACATCATCTTGGGGAATGACAGAGATAATTTTGAAACATATTGATTAAAATCTATTAATAAAAAGTATCTTGGTTGTTAGTGTTTCAGAGATTATACACATTGATTTTTATTAATTGATGATCATATATAGGTGTTACCCATTCCGTACCTCAATGGTTATGAGTTCAACATGTCATTATCATTGATTCATTAAATATTAAATATTTTGGCTGTCTTAAGGGGAATGTATATAGTCACCAATTTATTGTCATTAGCCTCACAGGTCTTGTATTTTCTAGATGAAAGGATATATGACCGTGATCTAGGTGGACTTAGGTGGGGATTTCACATTGTTTTTCTATGGTCATGGTGTCAACATAGGTGGATAGGTTAATTGGTTTTTTACAAGACTATTTACTCTTTTCAGGAATGGTTTGCGCTTATTATTTTTTATTGGGCATATATTTTTCCATCTTTACATTGTATTCTGTTTTACATGCTAATTGGGTATTTATAGATCTTTGTGTGAACTTATTAACATTTTTACTCATATTGAACAATAATCTATTATGAATTAAATTTTTTGGTCTTTATAAATTTTTTTTAGACTATACACTTCCATGAGTGTGTTGTGAATCATATATGGTATTCACTAGCCTATATCCTATTTAATTATGAATTTGAGAGTGGTTTCTAGCATGGTTATTACAAGAAAAAGTCCCCTTATAGTCCGCGATGTGATATTGTAGTCTTATATTTGGGTTCCCTTATTATAGTGACTAGATTTAGTAGTAATTTTAGTATTGTATTGGGATTTAGGAAAATAGTTTTTATGTGATTTTTGTTCACCTATCAGTCTTGGGACCTTAGTGATAGTGTTGTTTATTATATATCTATTCACCATGATTATGAATCTATTTATCTACACTATTTAAAAATAAATAATCCATTAGGAAATCAATTATACATGAATTGTATTGTTATATTTTTTTGTTTCATTTTCCATCTAGATTCAGCGCCTTAGATATGCTATTGACCATGATAAATCTTAACTGTTTATCATACCTCAACATATTAATACTTCCAGGATCCTTTGAGAGGATTTCTATGAGTAAAAAATCATTGGTGATTCCAAATTTTAGTGGATTATAATATTTCATGTTCCCTCCAAATAGAAATAGTGTGGAACTGACACCCATCGAGAAACGAGAAGTCATACCCTAGACAGTACCAACTAATTCATTACCTCATAAATAATAGATGTTTGTTTTTGTAGCTCAAAAATTTGTTGTGCAAATTCTAAGAACGATTTTTGAGTTTGATCAGTAGAAACCAATAAGGTTATCTGGTGATCCTTAATCAATGGTATAAGAGGACTACTTAGATACCATTGTGTAAGCTTTTTGACTCATCAAAACCCCTATAGATTAGATGGTTGTGGTTCTAGATAGAATATTTCATATACCATTAAGTAGGTGATTGATTTTGATAATGAAGAATCATGGTGTGGTTAAACTCTTATAGTTTGAGTTCATGAATCTTTTATTGTAAGATTTTATAGATTATAATTACCGATCAATATGCATTATTTAGATTACCCATATTTATCATAGAGAAAGTTAATTGGTTGATTACATGTAAATGTTAACAAATATAACATGATAATCTTAAAATATTATGTATATCTGAAAATATCATTTAATAATTTTCTAGATGGGTCATTGTAGATATATTCAAACCACGTTTTCACCCATTTGTATCACCACATATACTTTGAGTAGGGAGTGTGCCTTGATTATGGATATTTGTTTATGGAGTTTTAATTTCTATTATTTGTGAATATTTGTTTTTAAAAATTAAGGGCCTTATAACATGGTGGATGATGTTAGGATTTGGGGTTTTTAAATTCATTGAATCGATATATCATGTCTCAGAACAAATTTACTCCAACACATGGATCATAGATTGTCTTTTTTCAATTCAGGGATAGGTGATGTTATTCTTTTAATGGATGAGGTTATATTTCCCCTCATTTTCACACCACCTGGTGAAAATGAATAATAATATTTTAGAAGGGACGTATAGGTAGAAGACGTGGTGTGCTCAAGAGAAACCACAGATTAGTTTTTATATTAGAGGATATTAGAGATATATATGAGTAATTAGGCTCTATGACCTGATACCAGTAACACTACCTGTAAGAGGTCCTTACCATGCTCATAGAGTTGGGGTTTAGGGAATTGTATAGTTGTTGGATGTAGAATCATATGAACTACAATATGATGGATGTATATACACTATGATCAGTTTATTTTTTACAGTATCATCATTTCTATTAGACACAGGTGTGAATTATATCTTATTATGCCTAATCCTCAGAAAATATATATATTTACACTCATATCATCTAGCATAACCATAAAATGGAAGACTTTAAATGGAGGGGATTCTATAATCATAGTTTTTTAAATAGTGTTACATAGTGCTTACATGTGAATATTTCACATGGGACATTTACATTGATGTGTTGATACATTAAGATGTCATTCAGGATGGTGATTTGTTGACTACTATCCATATCAAAATTGATTACCTATGTCATGGGATGTGGTGGAACCTATAGTATGGGTGGAGATGTACCATCATTGGAATTTTTTATTAAAAGTAGTGATTTTTGGACTCTAGTGTAGGATATTACATCCAATATCCCATCATTTAGCTTGACCAGATTATGGTATAATAGACTTAGTGGCGATTTTGTTCCCATAGTATAAGTGGATTACCCAAAAATCATTCATGAAGACATACATGGGCTACCTAATAATCAAATGGTTGATATTAGTTTTTATTATACTTATTGAATACAATGATATTATCAATATAATATCATATGAATCCCACTATTATTTTATAGAGGAGGGAGTATTTTTAATGAATATAGAGGAAATAATTTTTGAGTCTTATAGTGTCCTCCTAGACATCAGGGATATTATTTTCCAAGAATGCATATTGGATCTTGATGTTATTTTAGGATTATTTTTATTTACTTAAGTAACAATTCGGAATAAATATCCAATAACATTCATATATGACCTCTATGAACAATTAAATCGTTATAAGTGGTTATTAATGATTTTACACCGGATAGGAAATTTTCTTCCAATGGTTAGTGAGGTGGATATTTCAAAGAAGTCATTATAATGTCACAACTCTCATTATTATTACAATAAAATTCAATTTTTCTTGAGGAGAACTTCTCTAGTGTTTATGGGGATCGTGATTCAGATACTTCATCCTTTCTATGACCAGTTAATGATAGTTTTTATTGATGAAATTCCCATTCACTCAGTATTTGAGGTTAATCATACATATAAATTGAGGATTCCATGGGATATTCTTTGAGTGCTTCTATATTATTGTAATATCGTGATCTGTAATTACACATTCCTTATTCATAGACTGATTACCATTGGGGAGGGATTATCTATAGACTAAGAAAATATTTATGCTATTATTACTAGGGATCCACCCATGTATGTGAAAGAGGATAACATTTTTCTTGGATTTTCCAGGTATTACAAGTGATCCATGCCATGCATCCCTACTATTTAGAAACAATTGATATTAGGGACCTAAAAGGGAAAACCATTTATCTGTAGAAATACCATTGAAATGTACGTAGAGGAGTTTTATAAGAGTTTTTAAAACTCTCTCATTCTATAAATTCTATAACAGGGTAATTATTAAGAATTTTTATGAGATGCCTCTAAAATTGGAATTGGGGTCATGTTAATGAAAAAGGAGGAAGTTAAAGCAAATTGGTATAGGAAGTGGAGATACAATGAACAAAACTACATAATGATTTTTGATCCTATTGTCTTATACCTGGATACAATGAGAGACTACATTCATAGAATGTGAATTTTTTTATTATGACCATAAGAATCTCAAATACATATTCACCCAGAAATATGATAAAACTAAAATAGAGGCGATGTATAGGGTTCCTACAGGGTTATGACATTATCGTAGTTTATAATCCTGAAAATTGGAATGTAGTGGATGTTGATATCTTTATAATTTCCCATTCCTTATTTCTAATAGATGATTAGAGTAGTTTTATTGATTATAGTCTTACACAATGTTCAATAATAGATATGCATGCCTTCGATAAATGGTTATTAACCCTACACTTATCTAGTGTGTGAGGGATTAAAAAGGTGGAGATAGTTATTGTGATTAATTCCATGATTAGATATATATTAGACATTACTAAACGTATTTCACAATGGTGGGGATCTTTTCATTATCATTCAAGGGAGGACTGATTTGGTTGTTTCTCTATAATAGGTGGAAGTAATAGCGCTCCAAATATCTCCCTTAATGGTAAGTGATATTTTCATAAACATCCTATTATATCATAAGAGAAAGATTTCATTACCAATGAATATGAATATTGATTCATTGTTTATATACAAATTAATTACATTTTAGAAGTAAATGGATGAGTATCAGGTTCTTATAGGTTTGATGCAACACCTTGAGGTTGTGAAATGGAAATTGGAGAATATATCTATAGATTCATTAATAATAGGTCCATGATCAATAAAATTTCATGATACAATTTTTATTATTTGTTGTTGATATAAAAAGATGAATAAAATTCGTTCAAATAATGATATGGGTTTGATGGAATAATGGGGTTTGTTATATGTGTAGAAGATCATCTATATTTTTTATGTACCATTGATGATTATATATGACTATGATAGAATATGTATATCCTAGAGGATGATAATTTTGTAGGAGGATTTTGGTACCTAGTTACGGATGTGTATGGTTTTTTCAACCAAAAAAAATTCTCCATTATAAGATAACCATTCAGGTTCTAATGGATTTTCTAAGGGACTTCAATTTGAATATTTTTGTTGTTGGGAGAAACCATAAATAATTGTTTATTTTCATGTTAAAAATAATTATTTCTTCACTACTTTCATGGAATCATTTGATTACTTTTATGGAATACCTCTTATAACACATTGGTTATTATATGAGTAGTAATATACAATTTTCATACGATGAGAATTGTTTTAGGTGTTAATTAAGAAGGTACAAGTAATAGAAGGAGACAACCCAAATTCATTAGAAACTTTATGGTGATGCTCGATAAAGGCTATCAGATATTGGCTAGAGAGATAATTTTTTTACTAATTTATCATATAGTCATGACTTATAGTGAGTTTTCTATGTAATAAATAAATATATGTGGGAATTATATCCACAATATATTCTATATTGTTTTTGAATGGTTTCATACCAACTGGATTTACATCAGCAGTTGAACCATGCCTACAACGTCTTCCAAGGTTCATAGATTATGATATATTTGTATGATTATTTAACATTACTAACTAGAGTAAGATAAATAATGAATTTTTTAAGAAACATTATAGAGTACCCAGTGGTGTTCAAGTATGTTTACTAGAATATCCTCAAAGGGGTAGGGAGTCCCATTTTCTGTATCCGAAATAACTATTTGAATATCTAGGAATGTCCGATGGAGTGAAAGTAGTTTATATGAGTACAATAACCTCAAATATTATGTTTAATTGTTTATTTATTCGTGAAACCTATAAATGGGGGGGGGGGTGAATTTATGATCCTTTTCTGTTGTGATTGGACCCATTAATTATTTATATAGATTCTATTTATTTCTATTTATGTAATTCAATAATTATTGTGGGACTATCCAAACTCATCATTAGGTATTTAAATTTATTTAAATATTTATTATAATGGTTCATGTTTTATTCCATAAAATATAATTTGGGAAACATATGGGGAAATTAAAACCACCATTGACTATGGAAGTTGAGATTTATCCACGTTGAGATTTATTATTTATTCTCTTCAGAAATAAGGTAGATTTGGTTTTGTGGGCTGCTGGTAGATAGAATAAATAAATAAATAAATTTAATTTATTTAAGTCATTTAATTGAATTTATTTCTTATTTATTTCATTATAATATCTTGTTCGATACGTATGTACAATTATCTTCACAAACAAGAGAGATCCATGAGATGATATCAATATTGGATATCATAGATGATGGAATATGACTCAAGGATTTTTCATAAATTCATCATAATCAAATATTGTCATCAATGATAATGTTGCGAGCTTTATTATCTATCTAATATATATATTTTTTAATGTGTTTATTGATTAATAATTTTTTCTCTACATGTTATTTGGAATCTATCATGCATAAGTCCTAAAAATACCTGGGAATTGATGATCACAAATCCCTTGATTTATATTTTTATGAATATTTTTTTTTCATATTCATCATTCATTGAATGTTATATTTATTAATATCTCAAATAAACATTTTAATTTAATGAATAGATTCCATACTGAACATGTCTATCAATAATTATTTAATTTATTTTATTTTGGGTTTTCTCCCTCTTGTTCAACATTATTTTAACACCGATCATTAATTGGCTGGTGGTTCCATGGTTTTATGGTGCATTTATTAAATGAATTGGTGGTTCCACAGAATGATTTTGTTTGTTTAACACAATGTATAATGAGATGATGGATGGTAAAAAATATGAACAAATATCATATAATGAATTAATGATGATGATTTTTTGGACAGGTTCATTTGAAATGATTGAAACAAATAACATTTTGATTATCTATAGATGAATTTAGTAAATATAATATTTGGATGACCATTGGTGATTGAAAAACTAGATTTTATTTTGTTTTGTTAATTAGTTATGTTTGAATAAATGAATAAAATATTGAAAATAAATGAAAAATTTTATATATCAGTGTCTATAAAATTCAAGAATACACATGATTTATTTTAACAATATATGTCTAGTTTATTTCTAATGTAATGACTAGGGTGTTGAGGTATGCTAAATTTTTCATGTCTATTTGACCTCTAAATAGTAAGGTATGTGTATACAAATAATACATACCTAAATAACCTTGTGGTCTAGATATTTTAGTGCTGTGGCACAAAATGTATATGATTGGAAAGGAACATATTATACAAATGAGGTATGCATTGAGTACCATTATGTAAATGACTATTAGTGTTTCCCTTGTACAAAATTTGAAGTTGGGATGAGACATGCCATGTGTGATGATAGAACATGGCCAAGTGGTTGATATGTGGTGAAAATTCATGTTCCCTTAGTATAAACCATGTACGTTTTCATTTCATGGGTTACACAAGATATTACAATGATTTATTATAGGGGTAGTTGGTATATCATCAGCTGGGGATGGTATCTAAATAGGGTTTCATATTTCATCAATGCTGGAATGGGGATGAGATCTTCCACATATGGAATAAGGTAGAGTTATGTATTTCACCCATATATATGTGTAATTGATCAATTAAGTTAGGAATTCATATTTCTATTATCCAAATATATAAGATGGTGTAGGTATCATCTTTTGAATTTGTAATTATACCTATATTCATGGGTGTATTAACCCTCTATAATCACATGAAACAATGAGCATGAGTAATTAGATACTTCATGATCATATGCTACAGATTATGTGTATTTGTAAATATTTGACTTCGATTCTATACATTGGGGCAGGTATCCTTCAATTAGAATATTTTGGTGTTATACTTTCCATACCTAACGAGCTATGATATTGATTTAACACTTTCATTGATGCTTTACTTATTGGTTTATTGGTTTTTCATACTAGGTATGTATATAACCATCACTAATTGTATCTTCTCGTTTTTTTAATGAATAATGTAGATTCTAGGTAATGTGACATAGACATAGGAGGACCTGGTGGGGGTGGTGTATCATGGATCTAAGAGGTTGGGATATTGAGACTTCTAGATAGGATGCCAGTTTTACAATATTTTTATCCATCTTCTATTAAGGATAAACCTTATCATTAGTTATTTCTTCAATAAATTCTTTCAGTACATCGGTTTCTTTATGATTTCCTCATTACATAATTTTATAGATTGGTCATGAATTCATTATTAAATTTTGTCATTTTTCATATTTACTCTTGTATTTATGGAGTTGTGTGTGTGTCTATTGTTGTACTAGGATATGGAAACCCCTATTTGGGTTAAACCTACTTGGTTCTAGTCACCATCCTTTCTCTTATTTGAGGTGGACTAGGGTTGTCTATTTTGAAATTTCTGGAACATAGGTGGGGATATGATGAGATAGGATAATGAAGGGTTATACATAAGAAAAGTAGTGTGCTATAAATCCTTATAAGAGAACACACATATTAGTGAAATATAATGATTTTAACTTGATTCATAAACTAATATCATATATTAGAAGAAGATTTCACATTAAAAAGGATATATTACATAAAATGGAATTAATCATATTTTGATGGAATTATGTAAATGTGAAAATGAAATAAAACATGATACCAAAATAATTATTCGATGAATGAAATAATAAATAATAAAATTGTCTTCTATACCAATCGGTATTGCACAATACGTGGTATCTAATTAGATGAAAACATTACATAATTCAATAGAGTTATAGCAAAGATGACCCTTAATATATATGATTTTTATGCTATATACATTATATATCATGATAATTAATTTCCTCAAAAACTTTTTGAAAATTTGAATGAGTTTCACATTAAAATTATTTAGGTTATAAGCTATAAAAGGAATGGTCCAATAAAATTTTTGAGAAAACGAAAGGGAATATGAGTTTCTTACTTGGAAATTATAAATTAGTTCAGATATATTTCATATGTATGAATAATGACAAATGAAAATATAATTGGGTATTTATAATTAATGATGGTGTAATGAAATATCATAGAATGATTGTAGTATCTTAATTATCATAAAAAATGAATAATGGAATTGGGTTACTGAGATAGAATACAAATTATTAAAAAAAATACTTTATATTTTAGTTAAATGATTTTAAATGTTTTAAAAAAGTACCTTGATGAGAATTTATCAAACAACAGTGGATGTAAATGAGTGATAAAGTATTGGAATAGAATTCATTACATAGAAAGATTCTATCTAATTCATGATAAGAGATCACTGAAACCATAAAAAGTAATTGTAGAGTATCAAGAGATGGAAAAAGAGAGGAAACTTATTTTCATAAGTGTTGTATGGGAGAAAAATTAGAGATTGGGATTGTATTTATAGTGAAAGGGGATTATTAGAATATCCATTTCTATACATTGGTTTTTGAATCAATGTTATAAAAAATATAAAATATTCTCCATCCTTTTGTTTTATCAAATATAATTTCAATTTTTTGTTTGGTAATTAATAATTTAAAATTATTAGATATGGTCACCCATTAATATTGATTATTTGGATTCTGGAAAATAATCATATTCTTAAATAATTGTATTTATGAATAGGAAAAATACATTTAGTTTTCTAAAATTCATTGTAGGTTTGGAAAAATAAATATATCATTTAAATACATAATTTTATAGAAAAATAACATTTTTGGTTGACCAAAAAACTATCCAGTTTATTTCATAACATTTAAATAATTATTTTATTACAAAACATACTGTATATTAATATCACATTTTTATTTTTAATATATATTTCAAATATCTCATAAAATTATGGGATGATCACTGGTGGATATTTTTATGTTATAATTAAAAAAATTATTTTAATATATTTTAAGAAATATTTTTGATTTAAATATTTATCTAAAAAATTATTCATTGAAAAATATCAAAAATTTTATAACATTATCATGTATATATGTTATTTAAAAACACCATATGATCACAAAAAATTTGGATAATATATATATATGAATAAATATTGTTATTTTTTAATATTTTTTTTAAAATATTATATTTTTTTAATTTCTTATTTTTTATATAAAACGTTATTTTATTTTGTCAAATAAATTTGTGAAAATTTAATTCTACAATCTTTAAATCAAAAATAAATTTTATCATATTCATCATCATATCATGTGAATTATTTATTATATATAGTGAATATTGAATGAAACAATAATGGTTTAGTGTGAGAACTATATAATTTCTAAGAGAATATGCATCAAAATACTTCTATAAGTTATAGATACATTGCCTCTTATAACACTAGAATAATCCCTTAGGGAAATTTTTATGATATAGGTACTCTCAAATAGCTGTCAGGAAAACATTGAGCTCCTTGTGATCCATACAAACATGAACTTCTCCCAGAGGAATGTAGTGTCCATGATAACTTATTGAATAAATTATTAGGCCTGGTAAATTGAAAACACCTATAATTCTCCCTCCACTTATGATATGATAAATGAGATTCAAAATCCATGATCTTAATGGATGTGGAAATCTTTTTCCCTACTATTGCAATTTTATATTTTCATTACAAATTTGATAAATTAATATAAATAATAAAATTTTAATGATTGGTTACAATAATTAAAAATCTCAGTTCCAAATAAAAACTACATATAATTTAACATTCTCATGCTTCATTATTCCCTACATAACTTAAAATTGTTTAACACATTCCTTGAAAATTTATATCATATTCCCTAATATTCATTTTTAATTAATCATTTTTCTATTGGAGTTATCATTATGAGATATTTGAAGCATGTGGATTTTACATTAGTTTGAGAAATTTTTTTCATGTTACCCTCACAACAATATTTTTCTATATTGTAGTCAATATTAGTTCTTTATGTCTAATTTTTTCTGTAATTATTTTTTTAAACACAATAAAATTTAAATTTGGATGCTTGAGTTTATTTATTAATAAGAGAATGTAAATTTTTGTTTTTTATAGTCTTCTCACATAATACCAAATTTCCATATAATTTAAATTCCATACACTATAATGAAAGAATATAATGGTAAATCTACCTCATCAATTCATCTAGTTTCCTTGTTCATCCACATATTTATGCTTCCTCTAAATAACATTTACTAGGTGAGTAATCTAGTTTCATAAAATGCAGTCTTTATGGTCCATGATCTTCAACGGATACTCCATAACGTTCATATTGAAACATATATAGATAAAATATGTCAGATAAATTTGTTATGTACTTATTTAAGATGGATATATAGAAAATTTAATATACTTTATATAGGTTCACTATGAGTGTTTTTAGTATGATAAAATCTGACTCAATTATTAATATCATATATGTTAATATATCTGGTATTAATATTTCCCTTATTCACATTCTTAAATGATCTCTCAAAAGGAAATATATAAATAAATACATTATCAATAACCAAAAACTCAAGGTATAACCAGTTGTTTCAAACAAATATATTTTGTTATAATTATGTCCCTTTGGAGTGTTGTTTAGTAGACTTAACCACATCACCCATTTGTTATACAAGTTCGTGTCTTTATATCTTTGGTTACTCAACATTATAGGAAAGTATTCAAGTTTTTCCTTTCATCCCATAAAGGAAATTATGAGATGATCTCTGAATTCTTGAGTGAAATATATTATTTTATAAGAACCTAAATATAGGAATATAATAATATTAAAATCCTCTGTTGTTCGTGGATCATTCTCTTAAGACATCATAATGTTTATAGATAGTACATTAATATTGTTCATTAGTATCGGGGTGATATAAAAAACTATAGTTCAAAAAAATAGACTGTATAATATACTTCCAAAACATTGTGGGTAACCTTATATATCGATTAAATAGAATTGATAGGGGTGCGTAATTATAGACTTACTAAATATGTAATAACTATATTTTGTTGTTGATCAAGTGAGAAGTCAACATTAATGGAAATTACGAGGGAAATATTTGTATTATATTTGACCACAACTCATATTTAAAAATGTTCTATGGTAGTATTAAAAAGACCTATGGAAATATCTATGGTGATTCTCTCCCATTTTCATATGTGTATGTGTATGTCTGGCACCATCACTTAGGTTTTTACCATTCAGACATCTCTTTCTAACATACCCAACACCTTGGTGTATATTTTTTAAACATAATATTCATATTATCACACCAATTTTTCTCATGTAGATATATATACCTATATACGTATATATATTGTTCCTCCCTAGGTGGATAGAAAATGATAATATATTTTCATCTTTCAGAAAAATATTTTTGTATCTCTATATTTGATGGTAGACATAGATGTAAATAAAATATCAGAATTAATTTTTCATCCATGTTGAACTCATTAAAAATCCAAATATTTATAGAATATATCATCTTATATATCTATAATTAATCACTTTGATATTTTTTAATAGAATCATGGTTGGATGGTTATGAATTCATTTGATCTAGGTGGGATGATCATTAATACATTTTCGTTCACATGGTTATCATTTAGTGAAACAAAAATATTGAAACCCTATAAAATCTCCATTCAGGAAAAGGAATCATGATGCATTATATGAAAATAATGTTACCTTTTACTCACCTCATAAGGTTGATAATGGATAGAACAGTCATAATCCATGACTATATATAACTATCTACATCATTTAATGTTTACAACCATTTTTGTAAATATATACTTGAGGCAATGACGTTTTGTATATATGTTGCACTTATCCCCATAAATATAATTCTTCCAAATATTTTATTTAAACATTATTGGATCTTAATCCATATAATCATTTGGAAAATTCTTATCATGATCATTAATCATTAAACAAACAAAGGATATATTATTATAATCATTCATGATGAAACATACCAATATAATTGTTGAAGCATTTTTGTAGATCAGAGTCATTTTAGATCAGTTGGTTGTGTGAGTAAATGAGAAATAATTATCCTATTATTCCATTCCATGAGTTTCTCTTCTCATTACTCAAATTAGAAAAACATTTCACTCTTTGAGTTATCTTCGATAAATTTTTTGAGATGATAAAATGTTTCATAAATACCACAAATAATACCAAAATAATCTAAGGAATTTGTGGATCTCTTTTATAGGTTTTCTATAATTCATACATTTATTACCCTTGTATTTAAAGGAAACATAATATTCCAATTCCATGTGATGAAATTATTTATGAGTAATACTTCCTTCATCCAAAAAACCCATTTTATATACATTTAATATAAATTAAACTTCTAAATTCATTACTATAGTATTCAAATTACCTTTATATTCATATTTTAGTTTTTATTATACGAAAATATCATCTCTAAAACAAAATTTTCATAATGGTAATCATTAAATAATCTATTCAGAAAAAACATGAAAATTAATTTATCATTATTATGTATGAATTTAATTACTATAAATTAATATCTCTTATACCATATATTTAAGGGAGGGATGAGAATATCCTCTTCCATGAACATTAATCGAATATATCCCAATAATAGGTGAATTTTATTGAGGTATTGGCCACCAAGTTACTGATAAAATATGTAATTATTCCATTTGTGTAGATGTTTTTTATTTATTTTGATCATTTTGAGCTTATGGTAATCAATGTATAGAAATATTGACCCATCCTTATTTTAGATAAATGACTAATGTACCATATTGTGGATTAGTTGGGAAAATGAATCTCATGTCCTAATTTTATTATTCTCACATATTCATCCAGCCCAATAAACATGACGCTAATTATATTGTGATTATGGGTCATTAGTAAGTTTCTAGGAATGATTTTGATAAAACAATTCAACCAAAATAATTTGTAGAAGACAATGAAACTATTAATGAAATACATCAGTATATTCTCTAACATTGAGGATGTCATAAATAGTGATCCTCCATATTATCTCAATA
This sequence comes from Viscum album, assembly GCA_963277665.1. NCBI lineage: Eukaryota > Viridiplantae > Streptophyta > Magnoliopsida > Santalales > Viscaceae > Viscum > Viscum album. The sequence goes on from OY728156.1 coordinate 1,503,894,640, forward strand.
ATTTTGACCAAATATAATTTATTATAAGGAAATAATATCTATTCAATGTCATATTATTCTAATAAATATTCCGCCTTTACAAAGAATTGTTTAAAATAAATGGATTATTGGGGACATAGAATGTGTTTTTCATCCCCCAAATTTTTTTGTTAACTCTATATAAAGATGAAAAATCTATTCCAAAAATAATATCATATTACATTATATGAAGTATAACAAGGTTCGTTTAGACATTTATGCAATAGATATAAACTGGTGTGGAGTTACATTCATGGAATGTAATAATTATGTAGTCTTCAGTTTTCAATAAAATCTAAACCTCCAGGTTTTGTGGTGGGGTTTTGACATTTCTATAAAAATTTCATGATCTGAAAAAAAAGTTGTTGCAATATGATAATATAATTGACATGATGTTAATGAATTTATAATAATTGATTCATTCTATTTTATTTATTTAAATTAAATTAATAAAATAAAAAATATGTTATGATTAGAATAATCAAATTTATAACTTTATATAAAGGAATAATATAAAATTATAAAGAATAACTAATTATTTGAATTCAACCACTAATGTAAAAAAATATAGGTTCTAATTTAGTTTTTCTAGGTTCATTTCAGAATTGTGTCCTCTAACAGTAGTATTTATTATTACAGTTTAAAATTTTATAGAAATATATTTTATCCTTTTTAGTGGTCTATAATGAATACTCTAGTTAATTAGATAATATACCATGAGTGTCAAACTAGGTGTTTAGTTAGAAAAATTATTCATTTATTTATTTAATATTTAGTCAATATAGCACAAAATGTTTTAGGGTAATTACACCTACGTGAATCTAAGTTGAATCTTTCATCCACTAATTATTATCAAGACAGGGATATGATATCTAAGAAACCACACACTCTATATATTACATAAATTTTATATAATTTTCTATATTTATAAAAATCTCGCTGATTTTAAATAATTTTTCTCAATTCTAATCCTCCAAAAAACTATAGAATTTTTTTTGAACAAATATAGTCAACCGAAATTCCAAAAAAATACTTCATTATATTTTATATACAATTTCATAAATAATGAAACCTGAGATATAGATGTCTATTTAAATTTGATGATTATATACATAAATATGATGAACGAATTATAAACTACAAATATATAATTTTGATCAATAAAAATAGCTCATAAGTCTTAATGATCAAACAATACAACACATGATAGTGAGGATACAAATATAATGAATTGGTTGAGCTATAAATCCATGAAACGAAACAAACATGAAAGTGAATGGGAAGATCATTTATTCTATGAATGTGTGGATTATAATTCAATCCACAAATACATCAACATCATAAAATTTATATTTAAAAAAATTATTCCTGACAAAAAACAAAATTGACAACATTTATAACTAATCAATTTTTGAAATTTTTATATAACAATTATGTTTATTTAAAAATCAAAATGAACTCTATTATTCAACTCTATCATATCCCCGAAAATGAAAATAAATTCAAAGTGTATGAGAATTCTCCCTGTTATTGACATGATAAATATGAATAAATACATGTTCTTATACTGAGAGTTTATATTATAGAAAGTGTATTCTCTTCCTTATAAAAATAAATGATATTATCCACTTTTGTTCCATAATATATGGAAATCAAAATTAACAAGTGATGACCCATTATAAGTGATTGAAAAACATTAAATCAATATTGGATTGTCAGGAATCATGGTGGAATCACATTTATCATAAAAATTCATCTTCTTCTAATATACACTATATACATATGGTGTAACCCAGTGTGTGATTTTTTATAGCCTTTTATAAAAAAAATGTAATGTAAATAGAATCCAATATATGATAATAATACCTGTCATTCCATTTTTTGGGTATCCATAATCAAAATTTTACAAATGTTTTTTAATATTTATATATAAATCCAATCATAATAAAAAATTTATTCAATTTATATACAATTTCATGAAATAAAATCAAATTATATTGTGGTCTACTACATCTTGATGATTAAATACAGAAATATAAAATCATAAACACAAACTATATCACCATTATTTTGATATAAAAAATAATTCAAAATTCATAATGGTCACCTAATATTTGTCATTATATATAAGAAACCATATATTTTAGGTCCAATACTATAGTATTTTATTATGACTACCATTTAATATTATTCTCATAATTGTGTGGTTATTAGAGACCATTTGAACCAAAACATGGTTTATTTTAATATATTTAATTATTTATGAAACACAAGTTTGTTTTATTAAATATCTTCTAACATGTTCCTGGTAAAAGAAATATGTGACCACCTTTGAGTTTGGAATATGGAATTTACCATATGTGAGACATAATATTATTTCACTTCTAACCTATTGTTAATGCATTTTAACTATCTGATTAGAGAATAAATAAATTGTGTAACTTAATTTATTTATTTTTTTCATTAAATTGAATTTATTATACTAGTTTCCACTATATAATTTCAAATTTCAGACTCTTCTAGGGTTATCTACATAATCTAGAGGGAGACTTGAGGTGATAACCATAGTGGAGATTATTGGTTGTGACCTTATATTCATTTTTAACAAAATATGGTTCATAATTCAATCAATAATAAAATGAAAATGATTCAATCATCATTCATCATCAGTGATTAACATATTACTGAGGTATGGAATTGTTTTATTATATTTACCCTCTTCATATATAGATTATATTATAAATTAGTCTAAAATAGTCATTTTTAATCAAAATTTATCTAGTCCTTGATTTAAATTTCCTACTTAGAGTTATGTATTTGATATTTATAATTTTCAGAAATCTGAATTAAATTCCATTATTTACATGTATCTATTTTTTTTCAAAATATGTGGTAAAATTGACAGTGACCACAAATCATGCTGATTTGTTTTGTTTTATAGTTTTCTATCTCTACTCTATCTGCCTTTACCATTATAGTCTGATTGGAATGTGTTTGGGTGATTTCCACATAACAAATATCATTTTTGGATGAAATGGGGGATTGATAAGTTGATCTGGAAGGTTTAGAAATTTGTTTATAGAATTATATAGGATTGAAAAAATGATGGAATACAATAAATTGAATCGATGATGATAGTTTTTCAAACCAGTGTTTTCTAAATAGTGAGATTCCATAGAAGTGTAATTTTATGGTTAAAAACATTTGAAATCTATATTTAAGATATCCATTTATTACAATAAAATAGTTTTTCAGGAGTTAGTGGAATTATTTATAATTCATAAATGAAGGATGCTATGGAAATGTAAGACCAATCATAAAGATATGTGTCCAGTTATTTTTTTACTATATTGTATGTATATAAAAAGAAATAATGTTGTGTGTTTCACTGATTCAACGAATATGGTTTTTAGGGGTGTTAAATAACACATGTCCATGTGAAAACATCACACACAGTATGATCCATTCTTGGATAAGATGGTATGTTATAAGGGTTTTCACATGAGGACCCATGTCGCCCAAATAATTTTTTTTTCTATACCCATTATAACCTTGGTGGAAAATAGGCTAGGAATACGAGGAAAATGTTTTTTACCCCCATGTACATGTGAATCCATGTATCCCTTATATAAAAAATATATTTTAATATAGACATTACATATAGGATAATGGAACATGGTTATGGGGCCGATGTGGGTATACTTTCCATGTAAATCTATGACACACCTTTTACATCTTCTTTACCAGGTTCGGATCGATCATATTCATATTTTCACCTCTATATTCCTAGGTAGAATTTGTATCTCACTTGTTGGGATTGAGATCCTCTTGAAGAGTGTAACATAACCCATGTGAGAACATGCCATGTATCTTCCCTCTATAGAATCATAATCAATCAGGTATTTTAGAAACACAAATTGAAAAGGGATCCTATGTATTTCGTGTTAGTACTAATCATATCAATAGAGATTTGATTGGATTGTGATCCTCCACTGGAGTTGCTATATCACACATATATTTAGATCAAGGTGCCTATAACATCATATCTGTGAATGACACAGACAATTTTGAAACCTATTGATTATAATATATTGATACAGATTAACTTGGTTATTAGTGTTTTTGAGATTATACTCAGTGATTTTTATAATTTATTGATGATATATAGGTGTTCCACATTCCATACCACAGTGGATATGAGTTCAACATGAATTTATCTTTGATTCTTTAAATATTAATTTTTTGGGTGTCTTATGTGGAATGTATATAGTCACTAATGTATTGTCTCTATCCACACATGTCATGTAATTTCTAGATAAAATCATATATGACCATGATCTAGGAGGGCCCGGGTGGGGGTTCATAGTGTTCTTCTATCGTTATGGTATCAAAATAGTTGGATATGTTGATTGTTATGTGACGAGACCATTTACACTTCTCATGACTAGTTGGAGATTATTATTTTTTATTGGGAATGTATGTTTCTCTCTTGACATTGTATTTGTTTTTACTAGATAATTGGGTAATTCTAGAGCTTGTGTGTGAATTTATTAACATTTTTACTCATATATAACATTAATCTATTGTGAATTAATATTTTTTGGTCTGTATACATGTTTTTTAGACTATACCCTTCCATGAGTGTGTTATGAATCATATGTCATATTCACTAGCCTTTAGCCTATTGAATTATGTATTAGAGAGTGGTTTCACCTAAGGTTATTACTCGAATAGACCCCAGATAGGTTGGGATGGGATATAGTAGTCTTATATTGGGGTTCCCATACTATTGGAATGTATTTAGTATTCATTTTAGTATTGTATTGGGATGTATGGAAACCATTATTAAGTGTTGTGTGTTCACCTCTTAGTATTGGGACCTGAGTGATAGGGTAGTTTTTGAGATATCTATTCACCAGGATTATGAAAATATTTATCTACATAATATATAAAGAAATAATCTTTAGGGAAACCAATTATACATGAATTATATTGTAATGGTTTTTTTATTCCTTTTCCATTTTGATTCAGTGCCCCAAATATTCTATGGACCATGAAAAATCATAACTATTGAAGATACCTCAACATATTAATACAACCATGATCCAATGAGGGGATTTCAATGAGGAATAAATCTATTATTATTCCAAATTTTAGTGTATTATTATTTTTCGTGTTCCCACCACGTGGAAATAGATTGGAACTGACACCCATCGAGAAGTGAGAAGTCATACACTACACATTACTAGCTAATGCATTACCTCATAAATGATACATGTTTGTTTCAGCAGCTCAATAAGTTATTGTGTAAATTCTATGAATGTTTTATGAGTTTAATATGTTGAGACCATTGAGGTTATAGGGTGATCATTAATCAATGTTATAAGAGGATTACTTAGATACCATGGTGTAAGTTATTTAATAATCCAAACACCTATATATTAGATGGTAGTAGTTCTAGAGAATCTATTTAATATACCATTTAGAAGTAGATGAATTTTGATAATGAAAAAAAAATTTCTGGTGAACCTATAATATTTTGAGTTCATGAATATTTTATTTGAGGATTGTAAATATTATAATTTTAGATCAATATACATTAAGAAGAATCCCAATATTTAACATAGAGAAAGGTCATTGGTCGACTACATGTAAATGTTAACCAATATCCCAAGATACTCTTATGATATTTTTTTGACTAAAAATATCATTTAATAATATTTTAGATGGGTTTTAGTAGTTATATTCAAACCATGTTTTCACCCCTTTTTATCAACACAAATACTCAGGGGAAGGATTGTTCCTTGTTGATGGAAATATTTTGGATTGAGCATTAATTTTTTTTAGTTTTGAATTGTAGACATAATGGATTATACGCCTAGTAACATGGTGGATGATGTCATGATTTGGGGTTTTTATTGTCAAATAATCAATATATCTACTCTCAGAACAAGTTAACTCCAACACATGGATCGTAGATAGACTTTTTCAATTGAGGGAGAGGTGATGTTATTATTGTGATGGATGAGGTCATATTTTCCAACATATTCGAACAACCCAGGTAAAAATGATTAATAATATTTTAGAAGGGTCATATAGGTAGAGGAAAAGGTGTGATACAGAGAAAACATATATTAGAAGTTATATTATAGGATATTATATATCAATAGGAGCAATTCATCTCTACAACCTGATAATGGTAACACCACCTCTAAGAGGTCCTCACTATGCTCATAGAGTTGGGGTTTAGGGACATTTGTAGTTGATGGAAGTAGAATCTTATGAACTAATGGATGGTGTAATTATCTATGGTATAATCATTTTAATTTGTACTTTATAATATTTTCTATTAGGCACAGGTGTGAAGTATATCTTATTATTCATAATCCTCATAAAAGATCTATATATACACACATATCATCTAGCATAACCATAAAAAAGTATACTTTTACTGGAGGGGATTATATAATCACACTCTTTTTTAAATATTGTTACTTTCTAATTGGTTGTGAGTATTTCACATGTGGACATTACCATGAGGTATTTATACCTCAAGATGTCATTTAGGATGGTGATTTGTTGACTACTATCCATATCTACATTTATTACCTATGTTAGGGGATGTTGTGGATCCTATAGTATGGGTAGAGATGATAAATCAATGGAATATATGTATTAAAAGTAGTTATTTATAGACTCAAGTGTAGGATATTAGATCCAATATTCCATCATTTTTTCAGACCAAATAATATTATAATAGACTTAGTTGTCATTTCATTCCGACAGTATGAACAAAACAACACAATGGTATCATTTTTTTGATCCTATAGTGTTTTACATAGATACAGGGAGACACTACATTCTTTTATAGTGAATAATTTTCTAATTATGACCAGAATAGTATAAAATACCTCTTCACACAAAAATATGATAAAATTGGGATAGAGGCTATGTATAGGGTTCCTATAGGGTTATGACATCAAGGTTGTTTATAATCCTGAAAAATGGAATGTGGTGGATGATTAACTCTATAGAATATCTCATTACATGTTCCTGACAGGTGATTAGAGTAGTTTGATTCATTATAGTATTACACATTGTTTGATAATCTATATGCATACCATTGATCAATGGTTATTAACCCTCTACATATCTATTTCATGAGGGATAAAAAGGGTGGAGATAGTGATTGTCAGGAATTCCGTGATTAGATATCTTTGGGATATTACCAATGGGATTAGACGATGGTGGGGGTCTTCTAATTATCAATCTAGGGAGGACTGATGTGCAAGTTTCTCTTTAAGAGGTGGTACTAATAGACTTCCAAATATCTCCCTTAATGGTACATGCTATTTAGATATGATTTTAAATATATCCAAAGAGATAGAATTCATTACCAAATAATAAGAATATTGATTTATAATTTATCTACAAATTAATAACATTTTAGAAAGTAATGGATGAGTATATGTTTCTTTTAGGTTTCATGCATTACCATGATTTTTAGAAGTATAAATAAGAGAATATATCTATGGATTCATTGATAATAAGTCCACCTTTAATAATATTTCATGATACCATTTAGATTATTTGTTGATGATATCCAGTGATGAATAAAATTCATTCAATTAAATATATGGGTTTGATGGAATAACTGATAAATTTGTATATGTAGGAGATCATCCATATTATTTAAGTACCAAAGATGAATATATTTTAATATGAAAGAATATTTATATCCTAGAGGTTGATAATTATGTAGGAGGATTTTCGGACCTAGATGTGGATGAGTATGGGTTTTCAACCAATAAATATACTCTAGTCTAAGATAACCATTCATGTTCAAATGTATATGATAATGGACTTCAATTTGGATTACTTTCTAGTTGGTAGAATCCATAAATACTTATTTATATTCAATTTAAAAATAATTGTTTCTTCACTACCATCATGGAATCATATGATTACCTTTATGGAATACCTTTTATTACACCTTTTTTCATAAATGAGTTGTTAGATACAACCCTCATGGGGTGATAATTGTTTTTGGTGATATTTAAAAAGGTAACAGTATTAGAAAGAGGCAACCTGAATTCATTAGAAACATTATTGTGATTTTTGATAAAGGATATCAGATATTGACTAGGGAGATAATTTTTTCATGAATTTATCACCTCTGTAGGGTTTATTGTTAGTTTTCCATGTAAAAATTTAATATATGTTTGAAATAGATTCATTATACCTTCTATATTGTGTTTGAATGGTTTCATACCAACTAGATTTACATCATCATTTTAACCATGCATATGACATATTATAAGGTTCATAGGTTAAGAGATATTTTTGTGGTTTTTTTACATTACTCACTTGTGTGAGATAAATAATGAATTTGGTAGAACCATTATTGAGTATCCAGTGGTGTTTAAGTATTTAAAGTAGAATATCCTCAATGGGGTAGGGAGTCTAATTTTTTGTATCCTAAATCATTATTGGAATCTCTAGTAATGTTCGTGGGAGTGAAAAAAGTTGCTATGAGTACAATAACCTCACCTATTTTGGTGAATTGTTTATTTATTGGTGAAACTCTTATAGGTGGGGAGAATTTAAGAACAATTGTTATTGTGTTTGGACACATTAAATATTTTTTTGTATTCTATTGATTTCTATTCATATAATTCCATAATTATTGTGGGTCTTTCCAAACACATCATTATGTGTTTCAATTTATTTGAATATTTATTATACTTGTTCATGTTTTATTACTTAAAACATAATTGGGGAATCATATGGAAAAATTGAAACAACCATTGACTATGGATGGTGAGATTTATCGAATATGTTATATAATATTTATTCTTATCAGAAATGAGGTAGATTTGGTTTCGTGGGCTGCTAATGGATGGAGTAAATATATATATATTTAATTTATTTAAATCATTTAGTTGAATTTATTTAATTAGTTTTGTTTCCATATATTCTCTTGTTAGATATTTATATACGGTTATCTACATAATATATAGAGATCGATGATAGGATATCCATATTAGAGATCATTGGTGATGGAATAAAACTATAGGATTTATAAAAAATGCATCATAATACAATCTTTTCATAAATGATAATGGTGAGAGACTTATTATTGATCAAAAATATAGATTCTTTAATTTTTTAATTTTTTAATCATTTTTCTATACATATTATATGGAATCAATTAGGGATTAGTCATAAAGAATACCCAAGAATTGATGATCACCAATCCCATGATTTATATTTTTTATGAATATTTTCTTCATATTCATCATTCATTGAGTGGTGTATTTATTCTACCTCATATCATTATTTTACATTGAGAAATATATTACATACTGAATATTTCCATCCATAATTTATGAATTTTCCACATTTTCCTTTTTCTTCATCTTGGCCAACATGTTATCAACACCAATTTTTAATTGGTTGGTGGTTCAATGTTTTCATGGTTACTTTTAAAAATGAATTAGGGGTTCCACATAATGATTTTGTTTGTTTAATATAACGTATTATGATATTATAGAGGGTAAAAAATATGAACAAACTAAATATATTGAATTAATGATGGTGATATTGTTGACAGGTTCTTGTGAAATGATTGAATGAAATGCCATTTTGATTATCTTTTGATTAATTTTAAAAATATAAAATTTGGATGACCATCGGTGATGGAAAAACAAGATTTTATAGAGTTTTGATAATTATTCAATATCGAATCGATGAAGAAAATGTTAAAAATAGATGAAAATTTCTATATATCCATGTCTATAGATTTCATGACTACATAGGATTTTTTATAACAATATAAGTTTGGTTTATTTCTCATGAATGGACTACGTTATTGTGGTATGCTAAATTTTTCGTATGCATTCGACCCCTAAATATTAAAGTATGTGTATATTAATAGTACATACTAAAAGTCCCTTGTGTTCTAGACATTATTGTTTTAGTGGCGCAAAATGTATATGAATTGTGAAGAACATATTATACAAATGTGGTACACAATGAGTACCATTATGTAAATGACTATTAGTGTGTCCCTTGTACAAAATTTGATGTTGGGGTGAGACATTCCATTTGTAATGATAGAACATGGCCAAGTAGAAGATGTGTGGTGAATATTCATTTACCCCTAGTATACACCATGTATGTTTTAATTTCCATGGATATATTAGTTAATATAGAGATTTCCCTTAGGTGGAGTTGGTATATAATCTTCTGGGGCTGGTATCTTAATGGGGTGTCATATTTAATCAATGTTAGAATGTGGATGAGATATTCTGCCTATGAAATTAAATACAGTTAGGTATTTCACACATATATTTGTGTAAAGGATTAATTATTTAATGAATTCATATTTCTCTTATCCAAATATTTTAGATTGTGTAGGTATCCTCTAGTGAAATTGTAATTATACCTATATTCATGAGGGTTTGAACTCTATACAATCACATGAAAGAATGACCATGATTTATTAGATACTTCATGATCATTTTCTACAGATGGTGGGTATCTGGAAATCATTGACTTTGATTCTATACATTGGGGAATGAATCCTTCAATGGTAATATTTGGGTGTTATACTTTCCTTACCTCACTTGTAAATATATTGAGTTGATATTTTCATTGATGCTTTACTTATTGGTTTATTAGGATATCATACTGGGTATGTATATACCCATAAGTACTTTTATATTCTCATATTTTTATTGTATAATGTATATTGTATGTAATTTGACATAGATATAGGAGGACATGTTGTGCGTTGTGTATTGTGGAACTAAGAGGATAAGGTATTAAGACTTCTAGATTGGATGGTAGTTTTATAATATTCTTTTCTATCTTCTTTTAAAGATGAACCTTCTTGTTAGTTAGTTCATCTATATTTTCCCTCAGTACATTGGTTTCCTTTTTATTTCTTCATTATGTAAATTTATATATTTATTAGGAATTCATTTTTAAATTTCATCAATTTTCTTCTTTACACTATTATATATAGAGTAGTGTGCGTGTGTCTAGGTGTACTAGGATAAGGTTTCCCCTATTTGGGTTTTACCGGCTTGGTTCTAGTCACCATCTCTTATCTTATTTTAGGTGGACAAGGTTTGTCTATTTTTATATGTCTCTAACCAATGAGAGGATATGATGTGAGAGGATAACTAAGGGTTATACATAAGAAAAGTTGTGTGCTATAAATCCTTATAAGAGAACACATATATTTGGGGAATTTAATGATTATGACATGATTCATATACTAATATCATATACGGGAAGAAAATTTGAAGTATACATTGATGTATAACATAAAAGGATGTAATCATATGTTGATGGAATTATGTAAATTGTAAAATGATATAAAACATGATTCTATATTAATAATACAATGATATCAAACAATAAAAAATAACATTTTATTCTAAACCAACTGGTCTTGCACTATACATGATATCTAATCAGATGAAAACATTACCCAATCCATAAGAGTAATATCAACGATGACCCATAATATGTATAATTTTTTATGATATATAGATTATATTTCAAGATAATTAATTTCCTCAAAAGCTTTTGGATCATCAAAATGGGTTTCATAGTAAAATTATTTTGGCTAGAAGTGATAAAAGGAATGGTCTAATAAAAATTTTAAAAAGAAACTAAAAAATGAGTTTTATAAATAGAAATAATAAATTAGTAAATATATATTTTATATGTATGAATAACCATGATTGAAAATATGATTTGGTATTGGAAATGAATGATGGTGAAATGAAATATCAAAGAACGATTTTGGAATCATAATGATCATAAAAAATCATAATGGATTGGGGTTACTGAGATAGAATATACCATAATAAAATATAGAAAATAATATATATATATATAAGTTAAAGGATTTTAAATGTTTTAAAAAAATTCTTTGAAGAAAATTTATCAAAAAACATCATATGTAATAGAGGGATAGGTAATTGGAATAGAATTCATTAATAAAAAAATGCCAATCTAATTCATGATAAGAGATCACTGAAACCTTAAAAATTTAATTGTAGAGTATCAAGAGAGGGAAGAAGAGATGAAAATTGTGGTTATATTCTTTCTAATGGATTGAAATTAGAGTGTGGATCGTTATTTATAGTGAAAGGCGATTATTAGAATATTCATTTCTATAAATTGTTTTTCAATCAATGTTATAAAAAATAAAAATAAAATCTCCTTTCATTTGTTTTAGTGAATATATTTTGAATTTTTGGTGTGGTTTTTAATATTTTAAAATTATTATATATCGTCACCACTTAATGTAGATTATTTTGATTGTTGAAAATAATCATATTCATAAATAATTATATATGAATAATAAACATAATTTTTTCTTCTAAGATTCAAGTTATGATTGGAAAATTAAATAAATCACATAAAAATACATAATTTTATAGAAAAATAACATTTTTGGTCGACTGAGAAATTATGGAGTTTATTTCATAACATTTAAATCATTTTATTACAAAACATACTTTATATTAATATCACATTTTTTATTATTGATTTCAACTATCTCATAAAATTATGAAAAGATCACTGATGGATTTTTTCATGTTATTATAAAACAAATTATTTAATAATTATTTATTAAATATATGGATTTAAATATTTATCTAAATAATTATTTATTAAAAAATATCAATTTTGATAACATTATCATGTTTCTAAACCATTGAAAAACACCATATGATAACAAAATATTTGGTAATTATTTATATATGAATAAATATTAAATTTGATTAATTTTTTTTAAAATAATATATTATTTAATATTTATGATTTTTAATATAAAAAATAATTTTATTTAGTCAAATAAATTTGAATAAAATAAATTCTGCATTCTTTCAATTGAAAATAAATTTTCTTATATTCATCCCTCTATCATCTGGATTTTTGAATATATATAATGAAGATTAAATGAAAAATAATAGATTAGTGTAAAAACTATATAATTTATAAGAAAATATACTTATAATTACTTCTTTATGTTATAGATACATATCATCTTATCACACTAGTATAATTCCTTAGGGAAATGTTTTCTATATAGGTACTCTCAAATAGTTGTCAGGAAAACATTAAGCACTTAATGATCTATACAAACATGAAGTTCTCCTAGAGGAATGTAGTGTCCATAATAACTAATTGAATAACATATTAGGCTTGGTTAAGTGAAAAAAGTTATGACACTACCTCCACCCATTATATGATAAATGAGATTCAAAAGGGATTATCATAATTGAAGTGGAAAATGATTTCTCATTCTACAATATTTTTAAATTTTCATAACAAATTTGATAAATTAATTTAAATATAAAATATATCATGATTGGTTACAATAATTAAATATCTGATTTCCCAAAAAAACAACATATAATTCAATATTCTCAAGAATCAATATTTAGTGCATCTTTTAAAATGGTTCCACACATACCTTGAAAATGTGCATCATATTCCCAATTATCTTTTTTAATTAATCATTTTCCATTGATTTTATCATTATGGTAGATTTCAAGCATATATATATTTTACGTTAGTTTTTTTAATTTTTATAAGGTTTCTCTCAAAACACAATTTATAAATGTTGTACATTATATTTTTTATTGAATTCTAATTTTTTTATGAAATTCTATTTTTAAACACAATAAAATTTAAATTTTGAAGCTTGAGTACATTTATTAATAAGTGAATGGAAATTTTTATATTTTATACTCTCCTCACTTAATAAAAAATTTCCATAGAATTTACATTGCATACACTAAGATTAAAATAATATTATTGTACTTATACCTCATCAATTCATCATGATTCCTTATTCTTCAACATATTTATAGTTCCTCTAAATAACATTTACTAGGTGAGTAATCTAGTTTCATAAAATGTGATCTTTATGGTCCATGATCTTCATTTGATACTCTATATCATTCACATTGAACCACATATAGATAAAATATCTGTGATAATATTTGTATGTACTTACTTAAGATGGATATGTAGAACATTTCATATACTTTTTATAGTTTCATTATGGGGTTTTTGGGTATGATAAAATATGATTTAATTATGAATCTCATATGTGTTAATATATCTTGTATTAATATATCCTTTCTTCCCAATCCTTACATATCTCTTATAAAAAGATATATAATGAAAAAAATTATCACAAACCACAAACTCGAGGTATCACCAGTTGTTATAAACATAGATATTCTGTTATAATTATGCCTCCATAATGTGTTATATAATAGCCTTGACCACATCACCAATTTTTTATACACGTTCGTGACATTATAGCATCGGTTACTCAACATTATATGAAAATATTTGAGTTTTTATTTTCATCCCATAAACGAAATTATTAGTTGACTTCTGAATTCTTGAGTGAAATTTATTATTATATAAGAACATAAATAGATGAATATACTATAATTAAAATCTTTTTATGTCCAAGGATCATTCTCTTAATATATCATAAGGTTTACCGATAGTCTATTAATAGTGTTCATTAGATTGGGTTGATAAGAAATATTATAGTTAAAAAATAGATTGTTTAATACACTTTGTAAACATTGTGGGGAACCTTATATATCAATTAAATATAATTGATAGGGGTGTTTCTTATAGACTTTCTACATCATTAATAAATATATTTTGTTTCTGATCGAGTGAGATTTCAACCCTATTGGAAATTAAGTGGGAAATATTTGTATTATATTTTACCAAAAACCATTAATAATAATAATGTTCCTTGGTTGTATTTGGAAGACATATGGAAATATCTATGGTGTTGCTCTCCGTTTTCCATATGTTTATGTATAATTTTTGCACCATCCCTTAGGCTTTTACCATTCAAACATCTCTTTCTAAAATACACAGAACCTCGATGTATATTTTGTAAACATATACTTTACATTATCCCACCAATTTTTATCATGTAGATATATATATATATATATTTTCTCCCTAGTTGGAAAGAAAATGGTCATATATTTTCATCATTCGAAAAAATATTTCCTTATTTCTATATTTGATGGTAGAGATAGAAGTAAATGAAATCTCACAAACCATTATTCATCAATGTTGAACTCATTAAAAATAAAATTCTATATATAAACTATCATCTTATATATCTATCATTACTCACTTTGAGATTTTTTAATATTATCATAGATGGATGGTTATAAATTCCTTTGATCACGGTGGAATGACCATCATTCCATTTTTGTTAACATGTTTATCATATAGTGATATTATAATATTTAAAACCTATCAATATCCATTAAGGAAAATGAATCATGATGTACCATATAGAGATATTATTACATTTTACTCACATCATATGGTTGATCATGGATAGAACATTCATAATCCATGACAATCTATAACTATCTATATCATTAAAATTTTACATCCTTTCATGTAACTATATACTTGAGGCAATGAAGTTTTGTATATATGTTGCAGTTATCCCCATAGATATAATTCCTCAAAATATTTTATTTATGGATTATTAGATCTTAGTTCTTATAATCATGTTTAAAATTCTTTTCATGCATATTATTCTTTCAACATATAAAATATTTATTATTATAATCATTCAGGAGAAAACATACCAATATCTTTGTTGAAGCATTAGTGTATATTAGATATCATTTCAGAATAGTGGGTTTTGTGAGTATATGAGAAATGAGTATCCTATTATTCAATTCCATGATTATCTCTACACATTACTCAAATTAGAAAAACATTTCACTCATTGAGTTATCTTTGATAAAATTTTTGAGATGATAAAATGATTCGTACATACCACCAATAATACAAAAATAATCTATGGAGCATGAGGATATCTATTATAGGTTTTCAAATAATTTATTCTTTAACAACCCTTATATTTAAAAGAACAATAATTTTCCCATTTCAGGTTATGAAATTCCCCATGAGTTATACTTCCTCTATCCAAAACACCCATTTTATATACATTTAACACAAATTCAAATTCTAAAATTTATTACTATAGTTTTCAAATTACCATCATATTCATATTTTATTTTTTATTATATGAGAATATCATCAAAAAAATTCATAATGGTTATATTTAAAGAATATATTCAGAAAAAACATGAAATTTAATTTATCATTTTTAATTATGAATTTAATTACTATGAATTCATAGCTCTCATACCATATATTGAATGGATTGGTGAGAATATCCTTTTCCGTGAACATTTATTGATTATATCCTAACACAAGGTTAATTTTATTAATGTATTAGCATCCATGTTACTGATAAAACAAGTAATTATTTCATATATGTGGAAAATTTTTATTTATTGTGATCATGTTGAGAGTATGGTAATCAATGTATAGAAATATTAGCCCATCCTTATTTTTGATAAATGACTACTGTACTTATAAGGACGCAGCCTTATACCTTACTTAATCTTGAGTTATTACAAGATTACACATTGAGGATCTTTTAGGGTTTAGAGTTTTAGAGAATAAGATCATAAAACTTGCATTACATTCCACATATAAACAAAGTGGTTACGTAAAGATAGTATTCTTCATTCCCATCAATGGAAACATATTTAAAATAAACATGGATTCTTTCTTGACACTTCCATGACACTATCATCATATCATGTACCTTTCCCTTGACCTTTGAAAAACATTTCAAAAAAACATGGGATGAGCATAAAAAGCTCAGTAAGGGATATAAAAATATGGAAAGGAAACATGGGTACATATATACCTAAGAATGAAATCATACTTTATCCATAAAACATATGCACTTTAACATACCTCATCAAATCATGAATAAATCATAGAAATCATAAGACATAAAGGTAACTTGAGGCATTCATAACATTCTTACGTAGGGAGTAACCCTCTTGGTTACGTTTGGAATACCCATCACAGTATATTCCCTAAAATCTCTTCGTAGAAACCATAACGTTTCACTCCTTCGCGTTACCCAATGCATTGGAGAGCTATATCGGGCTCACCCGCCCTTAGTTTATCACCGAACCACCCGTCTTCATAATAATGCCCAAGAACCTCAACATAATCGTATCACATAAAACATGCATAAAGGAAACATAATATTTCCACCTTTCAATCACAAAATATCAATACAACACATTGATATAAAAACATTATGAAAACCATTTTCAATACCAAAATAAAAAAAAATTAAAACTTGGTATTTATTTTTCTTTTAAAAAAAGGTATGGCTTGTAGAGGAAGCCGAAACTCAAATAATGGTCACGGCGGTGGAGAAGTCGTTGTCGCCGCATACGTAAGACAAAAACATTCCCTTTATTCGTTTAGTAAACGCTTTGTATAAAAAAGATTCCTTTTGAATAAACGTAAAAGTCAAAGGGGTTTATACACCGTATAAAAGAAGGTTGTGTATAAAACAAAATATGCATCAATGAATGGAGATTGAGACGAAGTCCCATACCTCGGGTCTGACATTACTCAGTCGTTCTTTAATCTCCTGAATAATAAACTTGAGTTAATATCTACTTTCTTAAGAACCTTTTTGAAGTTCATTATTCCTTTTATACCTTGTTATGAACATCATGTAATCATTTAAGTTAATAAGGTTCATTTTGTCGGTATTTGGTTCTTAAGTCAAAAATTGACTTCTTACACTTACATGTTGTTAATTTGGTCAATGTTTCGTTATATAAAGAATGATATTAATGATTTGGATAACATATACATCATATATATTCAGCATATACATGTATTTATAATATTACAGCACATTTAGAGGTAAGAAATGAAATGCACCGTTCATGGAACAGTAAGTCGTACGTACGCATGAACGCTACATCCATTTCTATTTCATATTTGCTGGAATGGAGTCATAATTATATAAGAGTATATTATAATTCCAGTATAATAACATTTATAATATCATTAACTTTATCCTTTACACATCCAACATATGGTATTAACGAATCAAATGACTTTCAGGGGGCGGTAGTCCGCACTTCCTAAAATGAAGATATCGTGTTTACCCATAATGAAAACAATAATGGTATTCCATAAAAGAAAAATACAGAAGCTTAAGGAAAGAATAAACATATTATATATCATATATAAAAATAGAGACATCATAATGACCACCTTTGAAGGTGTTAAATGAGTATTGAACAATCATCGTTTCGGGACGCAGAATTTCGCCATCCACGGAAACCGTATGTTTTTTAACCATTTGATGTAGTTGTGTGAGAGTTTAGCTATAATAAATCTTTTAACAACATCCTAGTATATTGAAGATACTTGTGTTGTTACAAAATAAGTAAATAAAAAGAGTTTATGGGGTTGGAGAAGCAAAATAAAACAAATGAACATGAGAGAATGAATTGCCTTTAAAAGTGTAACTCCTTTTGATTTGAGCCTAATGGCTTCCTTTGAAAAGATTCTGCCCAAAGGGAATCCTATAGGATGAGGAGAGGTATGTGGAGAGACAAAATGGTCAGGGGTTGGCCGAGCCAAAGGCTTTGGGGGTGTGGGTAAGGTGGTAGAGGTGGGGGCCTTTTATAAGAGGAGAGGAGGGGCACTCTTGGAAAGTAAAGTTATGTTACTTTATTTTAAAATTATTTTCGGATTCAAAAGGTCCCACATTGATATAATTCGAGGATAAGGTTATAAGTCTTCGAAATCCACTCATCCAATTGGTTTTGGCCATGTGTAGGTTTTAGATTTTACATTATCTTTCCATTTTATTTAAATCGTTAAATAATGAGGTCATCGCTGCATCATCATGATGTCATAAATAATTTAATTTATTTAAAGTATAAAAATTATAAAACAAATACTATGATGTAGGAAATCTTTTTATCTTTCCAATTACTATTTATAATCAAAAATATGATCTTTATAACCCCATATAAAAATTGTTTTCGTAAAACATATTATGTTTGCGTCATTTTTACTTTTAAATTAAATAAAATGTTATTTATGTCATTTCCCAAAAAAAGTGGCTCCATGGGGTCCCCAAGTTGACCCATGGCTTTTCTTGGTCGGCCATGACACATCCAATAAGGTTAGGACATGTGTCTAGGTTATTTCATATTATTAAAGCATTATTTTTACCTTAAACTACACTAATTACCACTAATCACGATTAAAAACTTAATAACTTACTATTCATCAAAAAATTATTTTAATCTCATTGAACCACATTTTAATTCTTAATTACAACCATGTATGTCAGATTTTTGAAATTCAAAACACAATGATGGGAAAACTTCATTTAAATGGAAAATCAGTTTTTATAAGTACCACTTAGTGGTTTTACTATTCATCAAAAATTGATGTTTTTCATAAAATTTCCTAAAAATTCACCCTAAGCTATATTTGATATTACGAATTCAAAAATGAAGACTATTTTACAAAATTCAAAACATATAAGTCACATTAATTAATTTAATAATTAATTCCCGCTGTCAGAGCAAATAGCGTGTTTTTATAAAACAATAAGTATCAAAAGATTGACACTAGTTTAAGTCCAATTTCAAAGTGAAATTGATTCCAATGACCACCATTGGATAAAATGGTAAAAATATATTCCAATTTCACTTTAAAACCAATTCAAAATATAATATAATCATATAAATAAATTAGATTAAAAAGAGGTTTTGAATTAAAATACAATATTTTCACTATTCATTAAAAAAAATGAACTTTATCGAAAAAATACCAAAAATTTACACAATGTAAATTTTGATGTCCTGATCATAAAGAATACGTTTATTTTGACAAACGTGGCTTATAAAATTTTCAAAAGATAGATTTAAAAATGGTTTGCCATTAAAAGGCAGTAAAACCATCTTTTTAAAAATATTAGTGTATTCCATGCTTAAAATTGGATTTATTTTCATTTTAAGCCTCTAAAACACTAACTAACTCATTAATAGGCATAGATAAAAATATCTATTATTCATTACTTACTTGGGATGTTACATCCTTCCCCCCTTTAGAAAATTGTGTCCCCGCAATTTATTTACTTACCAAATAAATGGGGGTATTTATCCCTCATTGCATTTTCAGATTCCCATGTTGCCTCTTCCATCATGTGGTTTTTCCACAAAACCTTTACCTGCTTAATCACATTATTCCAAAACACATTCTCCCAGTGGTCAAGAATCTGGACCGGTTGTTCCTCATAAGATAGGTTCTCTTCCTGCTAAACTACCTCTGGACTCAAAACATGAGATGGATCTGGCATATACATTCTCAACATTGAAACGTGAAAAACATTGTGTACCTGAGATAAACTCGGAGGTAAAGCCACCTGGTATGCAACTGATCCAACTCTCTCTAGAATTTCATATGGTCCAATAAACCTTGGACTCAGCTTTCCTTTCTTACCAAATCTCATCACACTTTTCCATGGAGAAACCTTGACAAAAACATGATCACCTACCTCGAAAGATAGATCCTTCCTCCGGTTATCCGCATAACTCTTCTTCCTGCTCTGAGCTGTTATCATGTGCTTGTGAATCAGCTGAACTTTTTCTTCCATCTCTTCTACCAATTCTGGTCCCATCAACTTCCTTTCACCCACTTCATCCCAGAAATCTGGAGTTCGACACCACTTCCCATATAATGCCTGAAATGGTGCCATCTGTATACTGGAATGAAAACTGTTATTATATGAAAATTCAACCAAAGAAAGATGTTGGTCCCAACTTCCCTGATAATCCATAGAACAAGCTCGTAGCATATCCTCTAATGTCTGAATTTTTCGTTCTGACTGCTCATCTGATTGAGGATGAAATGCTGTACTAAAATTTAATTCAGTACCCAACGACTTCTGAAGGCTTTTCCAAAAGTTAGAAGTGAACCTGGGATCACGATCAGATACAATGGAGTGGGGAACTCCATGTAACCTGACTATCTCTTTATGATACAAACAGGAAAGTTGATCTAGGGAAAATGTATCTCGTATAGCAAGGAAATGAGAAGATTTAGTCAAGCGATCAACAATAACCCAGATTGCAGTATTACCTCGAGATTTCTTCGGTAATCCCACAGCAAAGTCCATGGATATATTCTCCCATTTCCACTCTGGCACTGGTAAAGGCTGAAGCATCCCTTTCGGTAACTGTCACTCTACTTTAACCTACTGACAAGTCAAACACATCACAGTAAAATCAGAAATATCTCTTTTCATTCTATCCCACCAGTAATACTCCCGCAGATCACTATACATCTTAGTACTGCCAGGATGAACTGAAAACGGAGAACTATGAGCTTCACATAACAACTCTCTCTTCAACTGTGAATCACAAGGCACACACAATCTCTTCCCAAATCTCAAAATGCAATCATTATCAATGTTGAATTCAGGCAACTTACCTTTCTGAACCAGCTCTACCTTTATCTACAACTCACTGTCTTGCTTTTGTGCTTGCTTGATTCTATCTGAAAGAGATGATCTCACTGATACCTGAAACAAAATAGAAGAACTTCCTGCACCAACAACTTCTATGCCAAAGTTCATCATATCCTTAACCAAAGGATCACGTTATAAATGCAACATTGCTAATGAAGCATTACTTTTTTGACTCAAAGAATCAGCCACTTTATTTGCTTTTCCTGGATGGTAATGAATTGTAAAATTATAATCATTGATTAATTGTGGCCATCTCATTTGTCTCGTGTTCAATTCTTTCTGAGTGAATATATAGTTTAAACTTTTTTGATCGGTATATATTTCACACATTACTCCATACAAATGATGCCTCCAAATTTTTAAAGCGAAAACAATAGCAGCTAATTCCAAATCATGTGTAGGGTAATTTACCTCATGAGTTTTCAACTGTCATGAAGCATAAGAAATTACCTGATCATTCTGCATTAGGACGCAACCAAGTCCTTTCAATGAAGCATCACTGTATATAACAAACTCACCCTTCCTGGAAGGTAGTGCCAAAACTGGAGCATTCACCAATCTTCTTTTTAATTCCTGAAAACAATCATCACATTCTTTTGTGAAGATAAACTTAACACCCTTCCGAGTTAGCTTAGTCATTGGACTAGATAACCATGAAAAATTTATAACAAACCGTCGGTAATAGCCTTCCAAACCAAGGAAGCTACGAATCTCAGTTACATTTGTGGGTCTTGGCCTGTCTTCCACAACTTTTGTTTTTGCAGGATCAACAGTTATCCCATCATTAGAAACCATGTGACCAAGGAAGGAAATTTGTTACAACCAAAACTCACACTTGCTGAATTTCCCATACAATTTATTTTCTTTTAAGGTTTGCAAGATAACCCTTAAATGTCTTTCATGCTCCACTTTACTTTTTGAAAACACCAAAATATCATCAATGAAAACCACCACAAGCTTATCCAAGAACTAATGGAAAATTATATTCATTAAGTCCATGAATACAGAAGGTGCATTGGTTAGCCCAAAAGGCATTACGACAAATTCATAATGGCCATATCTCGTACGGAACGCGGTCTTCGGAATATCTGCCTCCTTTACCTTCATCTGATGGTACCCCGATCTCAAGTCAATATTTGAAACAAACTGAGCTCCCTGGAGCTAATACAACTTCATTTGATGGCCCGACATCTGCTGAAGTAGTTGCAAAGGATTTCACCACCCCTTTCTGCTTGTAGTCTAACTACTTCCCATCACTCAAGACCTTTGTCGGACACTCGTTTTCATAGTGACCCATCTCACTGCACTTAAAACATTTCACTAACTGTAAATCAAATTTGGTCTTACCTTCACCTTGATCCTTTTCAGTGAAATCACGAGTCTTATGTCCCATCTTACCACATCGGTAGCACTTTCCAGAATTCCGAAGACATTCCCCAGCATGCCTTTTGCCACATTTATCACAAAATGGAAACTTAGTTTTCTTACCATGAGACTTTTTTGAACAATTCTTACCTTTCTTCGGCCACCTCGGTCTTTTCTTATGTTGGTTGTTATAGAACACTTGATTATCGGCAAACTCCATTTCCACCTTATCAGCACATTGAAAAAGCTTTTCATAACTTTTAAACTCAAG
Organism: Viscum album; assembly: GCA_963277665.1. Classification (NCBI taxonomy): domain Eukaryota; kingdom Viridiplantae; phylum Streptophyta; class Magnoliopsida; order Santalales; family Viscaceae; genus Viscum; species Viscum album. Next base: position 1,503,917,775 of record OY728156.1, read on the forward strand.
AAAAGCTAATGCCCTTCGATATTTTGGCTTTAATCTTGAGTAAAAACGATTGATTTTACTATCAAGGTCTCGGATAAAATTTAGAGCATACCTTTATGTTGGTCGTAGTGGATACTCAAGAGGGGGGTGAATTGAGTTCCAGTTAAAATTTTCTGTTAAAAACAATGTTTATTAAAATCCCCCTATTTCAAACATAGATTAAACTGTAGTGAATTTATACAGATTATAAAGGTTCAATTAGTTTCTCAAAGATTGATTAGTTCTCAGTTAACTTAATCTTATGATTAAATTAACTTTTGAAACTAACTTACTGGTTTATAAAAAATATAAACACTTGCGAGTTTAACTATCAAAGTAGCTTTTAAAATAAATTATATTTCAAAGTAGTAGCACCGGAAGATGAAATAAATATGTATAGTATGGATATATTATGTAGCTACAAACACAGAGAATTAACCAAGAGGTTCACTCTCAAGTCGAGAATTAGTCCTCTCAAAAGTATATATAAAAATGATCCACACCGTGGATCGGGGTTAACAATAGTAAACATACTTTCTAGGTCACAAGACCTCTACCACAGTTCTGCGTGGGAACACAAACAACAGCTCAGAGCTGTCCAGGTCTCACACAACCTCTACCACTATCCACAGTGGGAAATGAAATGTAAAAAGGTTTGCTGAGGATTTACAGATCCTCCAGTGAATGTACAGGAGTCAGTGTGTGTGTTTAATATAGAAGATAACACACACTGCTCAAAATGTAAAACAAATGTATCACAGAGCAGAGATGTAGAGTTTAGAAATGGCTCTACTGGTTTCCGTGTATCTTGGGACTCTTTTGTATATGGTCAGAATTTATTCGGAGTCCTCTTCTCGTTTTTGTTTGAGAAGAAGAGTGTCGTATGCTTCTTGTTCATAGGCAGTGAGATGTAGTCGATGAAGTTCTTCAATCGTTTTTTTGTATGCACATAACTCTCTTCGAGTAGGCTTGATTGTATATGAGATTCTGTGTAATCTCTTGATATGTGACGTCTGTTCTACTTAGTTCTGCTCAACTTGCTTCTTGTATTCCTCATATGTTCTCTGAAAAAAAATCCTTCCTCTTCTCTCTTTTGCAGCAGAGTCTTCTGATCTTTATATCACATGCTCCGGAAGAAAGAAGAGGTTTCTTTTCAGCAGGTACAAGGTACGGTTTCTTGACATCTGAAAACCTTTATTAATTAATTGTCATAGCATTAAAATATACCTAATATGACCGTGGGTTAGATTAAATAAAGATAAATATAAAGAAATTCAAATAGTTTTTTATGACCATTGAAGAATCAAGTGATCGGTAGGTCATCAGCATTAGTGAGAAATGATCGGCGACTCAGATAGATCAGCATCGGTGAATCAGACTGATCAACATTTGTGAGTCAGACTGATCAGCATCGGTCTGTCATCTGATCGGTGAGTCAGTTTGATTAACATCAGTGAGTCATTTCCATCGGTGAGTCATTTGCATCGGTGAGTCATTTGCATGGGTGAGTCATTTGCATCGGTGAGTCATTTGCATCGGTGAGTCATTTGCATCGGTGAGTCATTTGCATCGGTGAGTCATTTGATCGGTGACTCATATTGAGCATCATCGGATCGGTGCGACCGTTGTCCTTTGATATTGGATCGGTGCTTCCGATGTCTGTCGATATTGGATCGGTGCTTCCGATGTCTGTTGATATTGGATCGGTGCTTCCGATGTCCGTTGATTTTGGATCGGTGCATCCGATGTCTGTTTAATCCAGAAGACTTCCAAAATACTTTTTAAGTGAATAAGCATAGACAAAAACATGATAATAGATTCATTAACAAATTGTAATTAAGTTTATGAGAAATCAAATCAGATTAAGCATTAATGGTATGTGATGATTTGTGATTATTAAAACATCAATCATAGACATGAAATAGACAATCTTCTTGAGGGCTCAACAATCTCCCCCTTTTTGATAATCACAAATCTTTATCATAATATAAAAATAGTATGATATATCATCAATAAAAACATAATGAGAATTAAACCATAAAGAGAATAAATATAAAGAGATAAATAAATCTCCCCCTTAATTTAAATTTCCCATATATATTATACAGATTTCTCCCCCTGAGATATATACATCTTTTCTCCCCCATATGTATATACATATTTTCTCCCCCATATATCTCTCCCATTCATCTTTCTTCTCCCCCTTTGGGATAATCAAAAAGGAGGGAAAACATATAAGTGAAAGTAAAAGCAGGCAGCATGGAGTATAGAGAAGAAAATATTTTTTAAAGTACAGAATATTACAACCAACACATAGTTCACCCGATCAAAAACGATACACAACTATTTCGGGGGATACAAAGGGGCTTTGCCTTTGTCTTTAGGATCAATAGAGGGTATGTTGGAAGACTTGGAGGTAGGTTGTTCTGGGCGAATCTGAAGAGGTGGTAGGACAACTCTGGCAGGTGTAGGAGAAGGGGCTACGGAGGTTTGTTGTTGAGTATCAGCAGTAGCTGGTTGAGAAGATGTCTGAGGAACTGGCCGTAATTGAGAGAGTGCTTGAGCAACAGAGAGCTGATTTGGAGCTACATCAGAGGTAGGGAGAGGGTCAGTAGTAGGAAGCACAATGGCAGTGGCTTGGGGATTCAGATAAGGTTTCAAAAGAGTTATGATACTCTGAATAACTTCTGCACCATACTGCATAGCCTTTTCGAAATCATCTTTGTTCTCCATGAACTGTGCCAAAGTAGGAGTAAAGTCTTGCAACTGACGAACTTGAGCCTTTAAAGCTTCAGTGACTGGAAGTAGATTCAGATTCTCTGCCAACACATTGAAGTTTGCAGCCATCTCATGCTTTGTATAAATCTTGGAAAAGTAATTATCAACTTTCTGTTTGATCTCTTGCAGATATTTCTTATCATCTGCTGAATACACCAATGCCATCTTATGACTGTTATCACAGAGCTCTTTCATCTTCCTCAAAGATTCTAAATCAAGAATTTGTCTAACAATAGCTAACTCATCATGCACAACTTCTCTTAGAGATTCTAGCTCACGGGTAGTGATCTTGGTTACCTTGGCTGCACTGGCTTGGCCAACTATGTGAGTTATCTCAGCATTCAACTTCCTCATGTCAGACTTGTTGAGTTGTTCAATCAAATTTCGCAAAACTTCCATCATACCAGAGATGGTTGATCTGAATTCGCATTATAGAGATACTAAGCCGGTGTGAAGATCCTTCATAGTCTGATTCAAAGAGGCTATGTTCCTGCCAATAAGTTCACCAGTATTGGCCAGGTCTGGCTTCACAGCGTTAGATAATATTTGTGAGAAAGCTTCCAACGATTCTTCAGAAACATGCAGAGACACTTGAGTAGGGGAATTTAAATTTCTTCTCTAACTGTGTCTCTCACAGCAGTTAGCAATTCAATCTTAATCTTATCAAGATCAGCTTGAGAGATTCCAAAACCAGGTAAATTAACATTTGTAGGATCAAAAGCAGGAAAAAACCTTGCATCTCTTGGGAGGCTCCTCTTCACAACTGCAGTAGATTCTGACATTTCCTCTTCTTCTTCAGAATATTCTAAGCCCAAAACAGCAAAACCAGGGATGTCATCCCAAACAGCAGCACACAAGGTATATTTTGATTTCTCATAACTTGTTGTTCCACTGATTTATGGTGATTCTCTCTTCCCAGTGGCATCTGTTCCTGGTACTGTTTGATGTGTTTCCGTTGGAGGTACAACAAGACCATCTACAGGTCGGTTAACACCATCACCACCACCACCATTATCATCACCATCATCATTATTACCATCATCATTATTACCATCATCATCATCATTACTCTTCTCAGAGTCTTCACTGGTAGAATCTTCAGTGTCAGTATCTCCTTCATCACCATGAATTGGTTCAGATTCAGGTAAGGCCAAAGGTGGACTAGCAGGTCCAAAAACTATTCATTTCATTGGACTCACTGTATCAGGATCATTCCTATCATCAAGAGGTGACACACTTCCATCTTCTTTCTCAGCTTCTTCCATTCTTTGACCTTCAGTAGCTTCATTTCTTTCATCCTCTTCCTCATCATCAGAATAAACTGGTTCCTCATTTGCTTTCAAACCAGGGTCTCTCAAACCCTTAAGCCTCTTTCCATGATCTGTTGGATTGTAGGCTTCATAAAGCTTGTCTTCATCAGCAACCCAACACTTCTTCCATGGATTCCAATTGATTTTCATCCTCATGCAGATCTCTTTGTTGAGACAGAAAGGATGATCTGTTTCAGCTACTTCATCATCTTCATCAACACAGTCTAGATTCTTGAGCATGGTAGAGATCATCTTGGAGTAAAATAAGGCAGTGGCTTTCTTGAACGGTTTTACCATTCCAACTATGTGCACCATCACATATCTACACAAATTGATCTTCTCGTGGGTTTTCAGAAGAAACAACAGGAAAACATCCTGGTACTTTACAGCAGCAAAATCTCCTCTCCTAGGGAAAAGTTGGTGCTGAATAAACATGAAAAGAAGTCTGCATTCACCATCCAACTCTGAGGATGTGATTCTCCTCGACTCTTTGTTTCCAGTCAGAAGCTCTAGAGCTAATTCATAAGAGAAGTAATCAGTGATTGGAGGAATATTCCCAGCATAATCCTCATACCGACCTTCATGGGGTACATTTAAGCATTCAGTCCACTGCTTAGATGAGAAGGATATTTTCTTTCCTTTTACTTTAGACGACATCTGGGCAGCCTCCACACCATCTAGAGTGATTTTCAGATTCATATAAAACTCATGGACCAGCTTCGGGTAGTCCACTCGTGAGTTGTCTGAAAACCAGTCTGTCCAACCTTTCGATTCAAGAACTTGAAGCAACAATGACTTACTTGATAAAAGCCCGACGGAACTGACTTCTCTTTCTACAGCAACAATCCGAGTTTCCAGGTTCGGATTTATTGATCGTTGAGAGGTACTACTCGACTCGCCTCGAGCACACTTTGGAGGTACAGGACTGTCTGATCCTTTGCTCGGTCTCTTTTGCTTAGCCATTCGATGATTTTGGGAAGGCAGGAGTTCGATGGTTTGAAGTAGAGGAGAAGAGAAGTTGAAGGGTTAGGTGGGAAATGAAAGGTCAAAGGATTAGGGAAGATAAATAGCCACGTATCATTTATTTTATCATTTAGGGTTCCCATAAAAAGTATAAAAGAAATTAATTAATTAACTACGACATAATAAAAAGTAATACAGAGAATCAGTTTGACAGACCGGTGTGACAGATCAATTTCATAGATCGGTTTCACAGATCGGTTTCACAGATCGGTTTCACAGATCAGTTTCACAGATCGGTTTCACAGATCAGTTTTACAGATCGGTTTCACAGATCAGTTTCACAGATCAGTTTCACAGATCAGTTTCACAGATCAGTTTCACAGATCAATCATACACAACTCTTGTCTAATAAACTTCATTCTTTCAGAGCATAATGGATTTGTAAAGATATCAGCTAATTGATGTTCAGAGTTAATAAATTTTAGAAAGATATCACCTTTCTGATAATGATCTCTTAGAAAATGATGTCTGACATCAATGTGCTTAGTTCTAGAGTGAGACACAGGGTTCTTAGATATATTGATTGCACTAGTGTTGTCACAGTTAATTGAAACATGTTTCAAATCAAATCCATAATCCAATAAAGTGTGTTTCATCAACATAATTTGTGCACAGAAACTACCAGCAGCTATGTATTCTACCTCGGCAGTAGACAATGCAACTGAGTTCTGTTTCTTACTACACCATGATACTAGGGATTTTCCAAGAAAATGAAATGTTCTAGATGTGCTCTTCCTATCTAACTTACATCCAGAAAAGTCAGCATCTGAATAACTAGTTAGGACAAAAGATTGTCCTTTTGGATAAAACAAACTTAAATTTACAGTATACTTAAGATATTTAAATTTTTTTTTAACAGCCAGTATGTGTGACTCTATAGTATTAGCTTGAAATATAACACACATACATACACTGAACATAATGTCTGGTCGACTAGTAGTAAGATAAAGTAAGCACCCAATCATACCTCTGTAATTGGTTTGATCAACTGGTTTCCCAGTTTCATCAACATCCAATTTGCAGGTAGTACTCATGGGTATATTACTTTCCTTAATACTATCCAATCCAAAACGTTTTAAAAGATCCTTTGTATATTTACTTTGATTTAAAATAATGACATCTTTAGTTTGAAAGATTTGAAATCCAAGAAAGTACTTAAGCTCTCCCATTAAGCTCATTTCAAATTCATTTTTCATAACCTTTGAAAAATCAGTACATAAGGAATTTTTAGAAGATCCAAAAATAATATCATCAACATAGATTTGTACTATTAATACATCTTTGGAAATCCTTTTTATAAATAGAGTGGGATCAGCTATTCCTTTTGTAAATCCTTTTGAAATGAGAATGTTTGAAATCCTTTCATACCAAGCTCTTGGAGCTTGTTTTAAACTGTATAAAGCTTTAGAATGTTTAAAAACATGATTTGGAAAATGAGGATTTAAAAAACCAGTTGGTTGTTCTATAAAAACATCTTCAACAATAAAACCATTTAGAAAATAACTTTTGACATCCATTTGATATAGCTTGAAATTCAGATGTGATGCATAGGCAAGTAAGATCCTAATAGCCTCTAATCTAGCTACAGGTGCAAAGGTTTCCTCATAGTCAATTCCTTCTTATTGATTGTAACCTTGTGCAAATAGCCTAGATTTATTTCTAATGATGTTTCCAGATTCATCAACTTTGTTTCTAAACACCCATTTTGTGCCTATGGTCAAAGTGTCCTTAGATCTTTCTACTAATTTACAGACTTTGTTTCTTTCAAATTGATTTAGTTCTTCTTGCATAGCCATTACCCAAAATTCATCATTGATTGCATCATTGATATTTTTAGGTTCTAACTGTGAAAGAAAAGATTGATGTTCAACCTGATTTCTTAGAGAAGCTCTAGTCTGTGTTCCTCTATCTAGATTTCCTACAACAGCATCTAACAGATGGTTCTTTAGAGTCCTAGATGATCTTGAAAAGATAGGGCTAGAGATTTCAGATTCATCTACAGATTGAGGTTCAACAGAAGCAGGTTCTGGACAATTTTCAGAACTGAATGTTTTAACTATAGGTCCATTGTCTTTCTCATTGAGATTCAAACCAGAGAGATCATCTTCAAGAGAGATTTTAGGTTAATGTGGATCAGTTTCATCAAATTTGATGTGAACAGATTATTCCACACATTTGGTTCTTTTATTGAAAACTGTATATGCTTTACTAGAGATAGAGTAACCTAGGAAAATTCCTTCATCACTCTTGGATGCAAATTTGTCAAGATTGTCTTTAGTATTGAGAATGAAGACTTTGCAGCCAAAAACATTGAAGTAGTTAACCTTAGGTTTCCTATGGTTCCACAACTCATAAGGAGTCCTCTTAAGAACTGGCCTGATCAAGACTCTATTAATGACATAACAAGCTGTATTTACAGCTTCAGCCCAAAAGTAAATAGGCAGTTCATATTCATTGAGCATGGTTCTAGCTATTTCTTGCAGGGTTCTATTCATTCTCTCTACTACACGATTTTGTTGGGGTGTCCTAGGGGCAGAGAAATTGTGACTATAGCCATTGTGTGAGCAGTAAGAATCAAACTCATGATTTTCAAACTCACGACCATGATCACTTCTCAGGGTCTTAATCTTGAGTCCACTAAGATTTTCTACAGACTTGGAGTATTTAACAAAGTAAGAACAAGCTTCACTTTTGTGAGCTAGAAAATTTACCCAAGTATATCTTGAAAAGTCATCTACAAGAACATAGATATAGTGCTTCCCATTTAAACTAGAATCTCTAGAAGGTCCAAATAAATCCATGTGAACCAACTCGAGAGGTTGAGATGTTGACACTTCTTTCTTTAATTTGAAAGAAACTTTATGTTGCTTTCCCTTTTGACAGGGATTACAAATTTTGTCTGCTGGAAATTCATGTTTGGGTAGGTCCCTTACTAAGTTCTTACTAAAAAGTTTTCTAAGTGAGTGCACATTGCAGTGTCCTAATCTTCAATGCCAAAGCCAAGACTCTTTATGAAAAGCATTTAAACAAGGAATATACTGCTTAGCTAAAGAATCTAAATCAACAGCATAAACATTTTCATTTCTTAAAGTAGAAAATAATAAAACATTTTTAGAATTGAAAACATTGCAAGAATCATGTTCAATTTTAACATAAAAACCATCATCACATAACTGAGAGATACTTAATAAATTGTATTTAAGGCCGTCAACAAATAAAACTTTAGAAATCAATACTGAGTTAGTGTTATCAATCTGGCCTAACCCGATGATTTTCCCTTTAGAATTGTCACCAAAGGTAACAAAACCTCCATCAATTCTGAGTAATCTTTTAAAGCATGAAAAGTCTCCTGACATATGTCTTGAACATCATCTTTCCAAGTACCAGGTCTTTTTACAGGATCTCTTTAAGCAGGTTTCCTACAAAACAGATTTGAACATGAAATGATTTTGGTACCCAGATTTTCTTGGGTCCAGACAGGTTAGCCAATAATACTTTAGGTACCCGTATTTGTCTAATGGGTCTTATATAATTTGTAGAATCCTCATACGTTGAAAGATAAACTTTATTAGATCCATTACTATGAATATAACTTGTGGAGGCGTATGAAGTTCCAGAGCTAGTTACATTCTGTCCAGATTTAGGAATAAATCTATTCTTGGTCAACTGTCTCTGTCCAGGTTTGTAACCTATTCCAGTAGTGTATTTTGGTGCAACTAGTTTTCCTAGAATTTGAGTTAGAGTTTCCTTACCATTGGTAAATTTCTCTGAATCCTTTCTAAGTTGCTCATTAAAAAATTTCAATTCAGTGTTCTCCTTTAACAGCTGGGCATTTTTCTCTTTTTCAATAGTGAGTTCAGTTTTAACTGTAGTGGTGAGAGCATGCTGTTTTTTTAATGATTTGTATTTATCCTTAAGTTCATTGAATGTCTCTTCTAACATATCACAATATTCAAACAATTTAGATTTAGACATGTTATCACATTCAGAATCATCTCCAGAATAATATGAATTAGAAGCAGGAGTTTCTGAAGTTACCTCAGAAGTGTTTGTTATAAAACACATGTTGGCTCGATTCCTTTCAGAGTCTGGAGATTCAGCTTCACTTGTGCTGTCTTCTAAAGCACTCCAAGTAGCCTTCATGGATTTCTTGTACTTGTTATCCTTGTATTCATACTTATTTCTGTATTTCAGCTTTGGACAGTCTTCTTTTATGTGTCCTTTTCTTTTTCATTCATAACAGACAACTTCATCTAATTTATCAGACTTCTTCCAATCCTTTTTCCAGTGTCCTTTGTTATCATACTTGCCTTTGTAGTTTGAATTTCTGAAAAACTTCTTCTTCCTATAGAATTTCTTAAATCTTCTGGCAATGCGAGCCATCTCAGCATCACTGTCAGAGTCACTCTCACTGTCTTCACAGCTTGAGCTTTCGTTTATAGCTTGAAGTGTTTCCTTATCCTTGTTCTTTGAGTTTGTAGTTTTGAAGGCAAAAAACTTTCTTCTAGGTTCATTGTCTTCTTCTTTATTTACCTTGAGTTCCTCTTCATACATCATCAGTTTTCCAATTAGTTCTTTGACTGGCAGTTCTCCAATGTCACATGATTCTCTAATGGAGACAGAGATTCCTCTCCATCTTTCAGGTATACATCTCAAAATTCTCATGATTTGTTCCTTTGCTGGAACATCCTTTCCCAGAGAGGTCATTGTGTTGACAATTTCATTGAACCTGAGATACATATCAGAAATGGGTTCATCAGGCTTCATTTTAAAATTATCATATTTAATAGTATAGTTATTCAATCTCATCTCTTTAACATTTGTTGTTCCTTCATGAGAAACAGCTAAGGTATCCCAAATTTCATATGCAGTTTTACAGACAGAAATTCTATTAAATTCTTTATCTCATAGAGCACAGTACTGGGAATTCATAGCTTTACAATTATTATTGTAAGCAGTCTTTGTAGGTTCATCCCAAGTAGATCTAGCAGTAATAGGAATTTTATATTCAGATTCAATAGCAGTCCAAATATCAAAACCTATTCTTTCAAGATGAATTTTCATTTTGAGTTTCCACTGAGCATAGTTGTTTCCATTGAAAAAAGGTGGCCGGTTAGCAGCATCACCCTCAAGTCTATTATCCATGATATCACAAAAAGATATTTTAATGAGATAAAAATTTAGAAATAACAGAAATTTTAAGAACTTTAAAATAAAACTAAAATCACAGTTGAAAAACAGAGTACTTTAGAAAATATTTTCCAACCTCTGATACCAAATGTTGGTCACAGTGGATACTCAAGAGGGGGGGTGAATTGAGTTCCAATTAAAATTTTCTGTTAAAAACAATGTTTATTAAAATCCCCCTATTTCAAAAACAGATTAAACTGTAGTGAATTTATACAGATTATAAAGGTTCAATTAGTTTCTCAAAGATTGATTAGTTCTCAGTTAACTTAATCTTATGATTAAATTAACTTTTGAAACTAAATTACTAGTTTATAATAAATATAAACACTTGCGAATTTAACTATCAAAGTATCTTTGAAAATAAATTATATTTCAAAGTAGTAACTGTGGAATATGAAATAAATATGTATAGTATGGATATAGTATGTAGCTATAAACACAGAGAATTAACCAAGAAGTTCAGTCTCAAGTCGAGACTTAGTCCTCTCAAAAGTTTATATAAAAATGATCCACACCCTAGATCGGGGTTAACAAAAGTGAACACACTGTCCAGGTCACAAGACCTCTACAACAGTTCTGCGTGGGAAAACAAACAATAACTCAGAGCTGTCCAGGTCTCACACGACCTCTACCACTATCCACAGTGGGAAATGAAATGTAAAAAGGTTTGCTGAGGATTTACCGATCCTCCAGTGAAAGTACAGGAGTCAGTGTGTGTGTTTAATACAGCAGATAACACACACTGCTCAAAATGTAAAACAAATGTATCACAGAGAAGAGATGTAGAGTTTAGAAATGGCTCTGGTGATTTCAGTGTAGCTCAGGACTCTTTTGTATATGGTCAGAATTTATTCTGAGTCCTCCTCTCGTTTTTGTTTGAGAAGAATAGTGTCATATGCTTCTGGTTCATAGGCAGTGAGATGTAGTCGATGAAGTTCTTCAATCATTCTTTTGTATGCACAGAACTCTCTTCGAGTTGGCATGATTTTATATGAGATTCTGTGTAATCTCTTGATATGTGACTTATATTCAACTTAGTTCTTCTCAACTTGCTTCTTGTATTCCTCGTATGTTCTCTAAAAAAATCCTTCCTCTTCTCTCTTTTGCAGCAGAGTCTTCTGATCTTTATATCACATGCTCCGGAAGACAGAAGAGGTTTTCTTTTCAGCAGGTACAAGGTACGGTTTCCTGACATCCAACAAACTTTATTAATTAATTGTCAGAGCATTAAAATATACCTAATATGACCGTTGGTTAGATTAAATAAAGATAAAGATAAAGAAATTCAAATAGTTGTTTATGACTATTGAAGAATCAAGTGATCGGTAGGTCATCACCATTAGTGAGCAATGATCGGTGACTCAGATAGATCAGCATCGGTGAATCAGACTGATCAGCATTGGTGAGTCAGACTGATCAGCATCAGTCTGTCATCTGATCTGTGAGTCAGTTTGATTAGCATCAGTGAGTCATTTCCATCGGTGAGTCATTTGCATCGGTGAGTCATTTGCATCGGTGAGTCATTTTCATCGGGGAGTCATTTGCATCGGTGAGTCATTTTCATCGGTGATTCATTTGCATCGGTGAGTCATTTGCATCGGTGAGTCATTTGATTGATGACTCATATTGATCAGCATTGGATCGGTGCGACCGTTGTCCTTTGATATTTTATCGGTGCTTCGGATGTCTATTGATATTGGATCGGTGCTTCCGATGTCTGTTGATATTGGATCGGTGCTTCCGATGTCCGTTGATATTGGATTGGTGCTTCCGATGTCTGTTTAATCCAGAAGACTTCCAAAATACTTTGTAAGTCAATAAACATAAACAAAAACATGATAACAGATTCATTAACAGATTGTAAATCAGTTTATGAGAAATCAAATCAGATTAAGAATTAATGGTATGTGATGATTTGTGATTATTAAAACATCAATCATAGACATGAAATCAACAATCTTCCAGAGGGCTCAACACTTTCCAATCGAGTGAACCTTTATTCATAGGTAGTCACTGAGTCTTCCTCTTGCCTCAATTCCAAGAATTGCTTTTCCATCCTTAGTCGAACAGCCTTAGGAAAATACTTCTCAAGAAACATAACTTTGAATTCGTCCCAGTCAAGAGTATCAATCTCATTAGCGTCTCTAATATTTTTCCCCATAGACCACCACTGATCTGCTTAACCCTCCAAATGGTAAATAGCAAGACTATCCTTTTGATTGTCTGAACACCCCATGACATCAAAAATCTTCTCCAGTGCTTTAATCCACCCTTCAGATAGCACAGGGTTAGATGATCCTCTGAATGATGGGGGATGTTGCCTCATGAAATGTTCCACCACTGACATGTTCCTCTGCGGTTGATCTGTCTGATCTCGTGCATGGATACCACCACCATTTATCGCTTGAGTCAACTACGCCATTACTGCAAAAAACTGTTTAGTTCCTATTCCGACCATCTTAGGATGCTGATTCGGAAGGTTATTTCATTCTGTATGCCTTCCTAGCACTGCTTCCCTGTTTCCTCTGCAGAAAACCATTCTGAACAAACATGTCTTAGATAAAGCAACATGGTAAACTTCAAATGCTATATCATTTCAATTTGACCATAAAAAAATATTTCTGGATAATCATTTAGTAGAATTCTAACTCCTAATGTTATCTAAGCCGACCTCTGGTACCAACTTTAAGGCCCTAGCCTTAAACCTTACTTAATCTTGATTTATTACAAGATTACACATTGAGGATCTTTTCGGGATTAGAGTTTTAGAGAATTAGATCATAAAACTTGCATTACATTCCACATATAAACAAAGTGGTTACGTAAATATAGTATTCTTCATTCCCATCAATAAAAACATATTTAAAATAAACATGGATTCTTTATTGACACTTCCTTGACACTATCATCATATCATGTACCTTTCCCTTGACCTGTGAAAAACATTTCAAAAAAACTTGGGATGAGCATAAAAAGCTCAGTAAGGGATATAAAAATATGGAAAGGAAACATGGGTACATATATACATAATAATGAAATCATACTTTACCCATAAAACATATGCACTTTAACATACCTCATAAAATCATGAATAAATCATAGAAATCATAAGCCATAAATGTAACTTGAGGCATTCATAACATTCTTACATAGGGAGTAACCCTCTTGGTAGAGTTTGGAATACCCATCACAATATATTCCCTAAAATCTCTTCAGAGAAACCTTAACGTTTCACTCATTCATGTTACCCAATGCATTGGACAGCTATATCGGGCTCACCCACCCTTAGTTTATCACGGAACCACCCGTCTTCATAATAATTCCCAAGAACCTCAACATAATCGTATCACATAAAACATGCATAAAGGAAACATAATATTTCTACCTTTCAATCACAAAATATCAATACAACACATTGATATAAAAACATTATGAATACCATTTTCAATACCAAAATAAAAGAAAAGTAAAACATGGTATTTATTTTTCTTTTAAATAAAAGTTATGGCTTGTAGAGGAAGCCGAAACTCAAATAATGGTCAAGGCGGTGGAGAAGTCGTTGTCGCCGCATACGTATGACAAAAACATTCCCTTTTGTTGTTCAGTAAATGCTTCGTATAAAAAGGATTCCTTTTGAATAAACGTAAAAGTCAAAGGGGTTTATACACCGTATAAAAGAAGGTTGTGTAGAAAAAAAATATACCTCAATGAAAAGATATTGAGACGAAGTCCCATACCTCGGGTCCGACGTGACTGGGTCGTTCTTTAATCTCCTGAATAATAAACTTGAGTGAATCTCTACTTGCTTAAGAACCTTTTTCAAGTTCATTATTCCTTTTATACCATGTTATGAACATCATGTAATCATTTAAGTTAATAATGTACATTTTGTCGGTATTTGGTTCTTAAGTCAAAAATAGACTTCTTACACTTACATGTTGTTAATTTGGTCAAAGGTTCATTATATCCATAATGATATTAAAGATTTGGATAAAATATACATCATATATATTCAGAATATACATGTATTTATAATATTACATCACATTTAGAGGTAAGAAATGAAATGCACCATTCATGGAGACGGTAAGCCGTATGTACGCATGAACACTACTTCCATTTCTATTTCGTATTTTCTGGAATGGAGACATAATGATATAAGAGTATATTATAATTCCAGTATAATAACATTTATAATCTAATTAACTTTATCCTTTACACATCCCACATATGGTATTAACGAATGAAATCACTTTCAGGAGGCGGTAGTCCGCACTTCCTAAAATAAAGATATCGTGTTTACCCATAAGGGAAAAAATAATGGTATGCCATAAATGAAAAATACAGAAGCTTAAGGAAAGAATAAACATATTATATATCATATATAAAAATAGTGACATCATAATGGCCACCATTGAAGGTGTTAAATGAGTATTGAACAATCATCGTTTCGGGACGCAGAATTTCGCCATCCACGGAAACCGTATGTTCTTTAAACATTTGATGTAGTTGTGTGAGAGTTTAGCTCGAATAAATCTTATAACAACATCCTAGTATATTTAAGATACTGGTGTTGTTACAAAAGAAGTAAATTAAAAGATTTTAGGGGGTCAGAGAAGAAAAATAAAACAAATGAACATGAGAGAATGAATTACCTTTAAAAGTGTAACTCCTTTTGATTTGAGCCTAAAGGATTTTTTTGAAAGGATTCTGCCCAAAGGGAATCCTCTAGGATGAGGAGAGGGATGTGGAGAGACAAAATGGGCAGGGGTTGGCTGAGCCAAAGGCTTTGGAAGTGTGGGTAAGGAGGTTGAGGTGGGGGCCTTTTATAAGAGGAGAGGAGGGCCAGTCTTGGAATGTAAAGTAAAGTTACTTTATTTTAAAATGATTTTCGGATAAAAAAGGTCCCACATTGATATAATTCGAGGATAAGGTGAAAAGTTTTCGAAATCCATTCATCCAATCGGTTTTGGCCATGTGTAGGTTTTAGATTTTACATTATCTTTCCATTTTATTTAAATCGTTAAATAATGAGGTCATCGCTGCATCACCATGATGTCATAAATAGTTTAATTTGTTTAAAGTCTAAAAATTATAAAAAAACTACTATGATGTAGGAAATATTTTTATCTTTCCAATTATTATTTATAATCAAAAATCTGATCTTTATAACCCCATGTAAAAATTGTTTTTGTAAAACATATTATGTTTGTGTCATTTTTACTTTTACATTAAATAAAAAGTTATTTATGTCATTTCCCAACCAAAGTGGCTCCATGGGGTCCCCAAGTTGACCCATGGCTTGTCTTTGTCGGCCATGACACATCCAATAAGGTTAGGTCATGTTTCTATGTCATTTCATATTATTAAAGCATTATTTTTACCTTAAACTACATTAATTACCACTAATCGCGATTAAAAACATAATAAGTTTCTATTCACCAAAAAATTATTTTAATCTCATTAAACCACATTTTACTTCTTATTGACAACCATGTATGTCGGATTTTTGAAATTAAAAACACAATGATGGGAAAATATCATTTAAACGGAAAATCTGTTTTTATAAGTACCACTTAGTGGTTTTACTATTCATCAAACATTGAAGTTTTTCAAAAAATTACCAAAAATTCACCCTACGCTATATTTGAAATTCCGAATTCAAAAATGAATTCTATTTTACAATATTCAAAACATATAAGTCACATTAATTAATTTAATAATTATTTCCCACTGTCAGAGCAAATAGCGTGTTTTTATAAAACAATAAGTATCAAAAGATTGACACTAGTTTAAGTCCAATTTCAATGTGAAATTGATTCCAATGACCACCATTGTATAAACTGGTAAACATATATTCCAATTTCACTTTAAAACCAATTCAAAAGATAATCTAATCATATAAATAAATTAGATTAAAAAGAGGTTTTGAATTAAAATACAACATTTTTCACTATTCATTAAAAAATGAACTTTATCTAAAAAATAACAAAAATTCACACAAAGTAAATTTTGATGTCCCGATCTTAAAGAATACGTTTATTTTGACAAATGTGGCTTGTAAAATTGTCAAAAGATAGATTTAAAAATGGTTTTCCATTAAAAGGTATAATACAATCTTTTTAAAAATATTAGTGTATTCCAGGCATAAAATTAGATTTATTTGCATTTTAAGCCTCTAAAACACTATCTAATTCATTAATAGGCATAGATAAAAATATCTATTATTCATTACTTACTTGGGATGTTACAGTACTATATTGTGGAGTAGTTTGGAAAATGAAACCCAAGACCTAATTCAATTATACTTTAATATTCATCCATTGCAATAAACATTTGTACAATTATATTGTGATTATTGGTCGTTAAAGAATTTCTTGGAATGAGTTCAATATTAAACTCAACCACAATATTTGGTGAATGTCCGTGAATCTTTTCATGCAACACATCAATATATTTCTTTATAGTGACAATGTATTAAATAGTGAGCCTCAATATTATCTCAATAATTTCACCGAAATAAAATTCATTATAAGGAAATAATATCTATTTTTAGTTATAGTATTCTAATATAGATTCAACCTTTTACATAGAAAACATTATAATAGATTAATTATTGGTGACATAGATTGTTTTTTCAATCTCCCAACAATTGAGGTTAACTCTATATAAGGATAAAAAATCCATGCCAAAAATAATATCGTATTCTACTATATAAAGTATAACAGGGTTTGTTTAGAGATTTATCCCACAGATATAAATGACGGGGAGTTATATTCACGGAATGTAATAATTATGTAGTATTTAGTTTTCACTAAAAACTAAAACTCCATGTTTTTTTGTGGGTTTTGTATATTTTTACTAAAAATTCAATATATGAAAAAATGTAGGAATATGATTATATAAGAGAATTGATGTTAATGAATTTATAATAATTGATTCATTTTATATTTTTTCTGTTTAAATTAATTTTTTAAAATAAATAATATATTTTGATTAGAATAATCAAATTAATAACTATGCAGAATGGAATAATATAAACTTATGAAAAATTACCAATTATTTAAATTCATACACTAACTTATAAAAATATAGTTTCCAATTTTGTTTATCAAGGGACATTTCAAAATTGTGTCCTCTATCATGATTTTTTTTATTCTAGTTTTAAATGTTATATAAATATATTTTATCATTTATAGTGGTCTATAATGAATACAAGATTTAATTAAATAATATACCATATGTGTTTCAAACTAGGTGTTTATTTGGAAATCTATTTCATTTATTTATTAAGATTTATCCAATACACCACTAGTATTTTTAGGTTAACTACACATACATGAATCTAAGATGAATCGTTCATCCACTAATTATTATCAATAATGGGATATGATTTCTAGGAAGCCACACACTCTATATATTACCTAAATTTTATATGATTTTCTATATTTATAAAAATCCCCCCTATTTTAATTGATTTTTCTCAATTGTAATCCTCCAAAAAACTATACCATTCTTAGTGAACAACTATATTAATCTAATATTCAAAAGAAAATCACTATTTTTAACATACACTTTCAAAAATAATGAATCCCAAGATATAGAGGACTACTAGAATTCAAAGATTATATACATAGACATGATAATTGAAATGTAAACTATATATATATTCAATCAATAAAAATAGCTCATAAGCCTTAATGACTTATAACAGAACACATGACAGTGAGGATACATATATAATGAAATGGTTGAGCTATAAATCCAGGCAATGTAACAAACATGTTAGAGAAATATAATAATTGATATAATAGCACTAAATTTATATCATCATGATGAATACCATATAATATTAAAAAGAAGAATATAATAGAAATTGTTATATGATAAGATGATTTGATTCTGATAAGTAGTTAATAGTATAAAATAGTATATTCCAAGATTAAGACATGGATCACCACGAAGATGACAAAACCTTGTGTGCTACGATAACTTCCAATATGACATAGTAGATATCTCATGGTATGAAAATTTATATAATAAATATGATCACTATTCGGGTGGGACCATAATATATATTTCATTGTTCCAAAAAGAAATATTGGATATTATATCCTAGGAATAATAACTTATAGATAATGAGAATTAGTTTAGGGAATAATTTTTTTCTTATTCACACCTCCATAATTGAATTATTATTTGCTAAATTTATAAAATTCCTCCGTCTATTTTTTTCTAATATTAAAATTTTCTTGTATTAATAAAATAAATTTTATCTAAACAAATTAGGATTTGGGATAAAATTTATTTTTATATGAATATAGATCTTTATCATCGTATTTTCAAGATCTTATTTAAAATAGTTTTTTTATTTATGTCAGAATCACGTTTTATTTTTTTGGAAAAAATTCACATCATAGTATATTAGGATGATCAAGGTTTTCATCATTAATATATTTTATTTCACTTAATTTTCATGGAATTTAATATTGATAGAATACTTCTCATTCAAAAACGATCTGAATAAATCTTCCAAATAAATATTCATTATCTATATATGATCATCATGTATTTTATATTTATCCACTATGGATTTATATAGCTATTTCAAACTTTTTATTAAAAATCCATCTTGGTAGACTTTGAATTATCATGACTTTATGAATCTTTTGTAATTAAAATTATTCATTCATAACAAAAAACTCAAAACCATACATATAAAAAAAATCCAAGTCATATTTAATTAATGATTTTATTTTAAAAAATATATGATAGATTGATCCTTATTTACTACATACTTTGTTAGTGTTTGGTAAAAACTCATTTCATTTTCCAATTCTTCATCCAATCTATATGACACTTCTTTTAATGGATAATTATTTTCATGAAATACCTTGATGAATATGATTATATGTTCTTCCACATCAATGTAAATGAAATTAAATTATTTTCTAACATAATTATAGATTACTTTTATTGATTTATGGAATATTGTATCACATATTGAAAATGAATCATTAGGGGAATCAAAATATTTAAAAGGATTACAAGTATTACTACTGCTCAGGATATATCTATCGAGTTGTGATTCTACTTTTTTAATGAATATATTCTATAATATTTGGTTTCATTACTTTTAATATTTAAAATTATATTTATTTGAACCTGTAAATTTGTTCCAACTTATATTAATGCCTTTTTTCAATATCAAGTTCATTAAACTAAAATCCTTGCACAACATATATCAAATGAAAATCGGGGAAATTATTTAAGAACCAATTAATTATAAAATTTTCGCTCACAAATGTGAGATAAAGATGAAGATAAATTAATAATAATATTATTATATAGTAATAATTTAAATTACCTAAAAATATCTAGACACATAAGAGGGGGTGGTGAATAAGTTGTTTCCTTATTTTTTCAATTTCAAATATTTTCATTAAATTTTGAACCACTTTTTTAAATGAACTTTAGTTTATTATTATGATAGTTGGATAATTTATTGATTAAACTATTATAAAATTATGTAAAATAATGTATTGTAATATATATATGAACATCTATTTAACATGTTCTATCTAATAATATAAATCCCACTAATTCTAATGATTTGGATGTCCCAATCATAGATTCTATACTAAATATCATATTATCAACACAAGTTTATTTTTGTAGCATTCTAGTTTGATCTGAGAACACCTTATGATGCTATATTATGATAAAATTATGAAAAATTTTATCATGAAAAAATCCTGTTATATTTTCTTATAATATAATTCAACTAGTTCCTATTTATATCCTTCTTGTTATCTTGATTTATATCATATTATCTTTAGGGATGTCTTTTCTCATATAATACTAATATGATTCCTCAACTTAGTGTCATTTTAATTCTTGATTGTTTTAATTAATTTGTATCTAACCCATCACCAAAATCTATTTAGATTCCAGTTCATTTGAACCTAATAATAAAACACTCAACTCAATTAATTTTTATTGATTCTAAAATGTAATATATAGTATAAATAATTAATAATAAACACACAACATTGGCTTCTGGTACTCATACTCCTCATTCCACATCCACAAAAATATTATCATTCTTTTTTAATAAGTATCAACTTATTTCATTACGCTATGCTACATCCTATTGTGAATCATCTTTATCACATTCTATAGAAGACATGGTTCCCTTATATTCTATATATGCTATCAACATACAAAGTCTAAAACTACTCAATAACTGACTAATAATTAGTTTTTTATTTATTATTCCTCAAAATTATCATATTCTAACATTAATATGCAGCTAAATCAAATGAATTATTTTAGTTTATTAATATGTAATTTTAATAATAGGAATTAATTACTACTACCTGCCAATTGTGATTTTATAAAATTAATTTTTTAGATTCCCTTTTTTTAATAAATCATTTTTTAATTTAGATTATATTCCTAGAATACCCTTTGAAAATAAATCGATATTCGTTAAATTTATTTTTCATTTTATTATGTAGTTTGCTCATCAGAAAATTAACATAAACTATAAACCACATCATTTGTGAGTTTCTTATTTCATTAATTTGTTCTTATATTTTCAAATAACAACCACCACAATTTTATGATCAATATAACACCATTTATTATGAGCATGAAACTTATAATAATTAATACCTAAAATTCTCATCTCCATAATTTTGTTTTAATATCCTTCTTAAAGAGTTCTTATTATAAATTCCATAAGCGGTGATGAACATATCATGATTGGATTCATCAATATCTATATTATTTTTTATAATCTAATTACAACATTTCACTACATTTAATGTTGCATAAATTCCCTCTTGTTTTGGTCTATAATTTCTCTATAATGATTATTATATTATAAATAAATCCAATATTTTATGAGATTTAAAATTTTTATGTTTTTTCATGAATTTTCATTCCAAGTATCATCCAAAACATTTATCTTTTACGAAATATAATTTTGGAAATATCATTTGTTAACCCCTAGTATTTTGATTTTTTTATAATTAAATACCCATATATAGCTCAAAATGTTATACATTTCTTATAATTTTCTTACATTAATCACAAATATTGAATTTCATAAAAAAGTCCATCGTCAATTATAAACTGTTGTGAAAAATATCATATCTAAATTTTCATTCAATTTAGATCAATTTCCATATGTAGGACCCATCTACGATATGGAGTGACTAACACAACATTAAATAGATTATTCATGATTATCATTTTTTGAAAATTTATTAAAAATATATAATATCATTTAATTGTTGTCCAAAATATCCTAAACTATATGAGTTATTACATTATGAAATTTTAAAAATATAAAATGTAATAAATGATTAAAAAATATCAGATTGTAAACTCAAAAAAAAAATTATTCTGAAATGTAGAATGTCATATTTGTTGGTGAATTCTCTTATGATTGTGGGATATTTTCATTCATGAATTTTTTTCTCTATAGCCCTAGGACATATGCTCCAAAATATATTCAAATATCATCCATGCATAGTCAACTATAGCACATGTTTTTACAAACATATAAAATAAATCCAGAATATAAGTAAATAACATTTGGAATTATTATAATGATTTAAAAAATACAATTTCATATTCCAAATACATAAAAAATATAGATACTGTATATAAAGTGATTTAGGAATCTGATTTCATTCCAAATTCTTGCATCATTTCTTCCTTTATAAAAAAAATAAAAAAATTAAATAGGTAATACAATAAACTACATATTATCAACTCTAAAGATGGAGTCTCTGTCATTCGATAGCTCTACAAAATACATTGAACAATATTTTTACTCTTGTTAAATGTGACCTATATAATTTTTCTTTTATTTCTGCTCAATAATCACCACCTCATTCTACTATTCAATTATAATATATCCATATTATACAATAAAACATTAATAATTTTAATTCTATTCAATATAAATACAAAAATTATAATATATTCATGTTAGGAATTAACATAAACTTATTTACCTATGTATTCCCTCTATAAATATAGATATTTAATGAACAATTATTCCATTTTAAAATCCTAACTATGTTGTTTAATTCTAATATCTATTTTATTATTAATGGTTTGATCATGTATAGACTAATCATGCATCTAGATATTTAATGGTAAATTTTTTATACTAGTGGTAGAAAATGTTTCAGTTCATCAGTATCTTAATCATACAAAAAATCCCTGAAACTTGTTGAAAAGATTATTTTTATGCATTTTTCTTTATTATTATTAAATTCCCCTCATGCTCATTATTATTTCATCAAAACTCTTTCAACTTTTCATCACCCGGATCCCTTTATTATTTATTTTCAAGAATATCTTTTACTATTTGTATTTGACATTCCCATATATATTTGTCAATATCATATTCTATTAAACTCTCTAAATTGTATCTCTATTTTCAATTCCCTAAATGGTTTATAGTTACATATGATTTTATCATTTTCAATTATCAGTTGGAGCTTATCTATTGTAGGTCATGTCTTGGTTTTATAAGTTTTAATCTCAATATAAATTGTGGAATTTCTCCACTTAACAATGAGTTAACAAAATTTATATTTGTGACTATTTAAACATTCTTTTTTATGTGACTATGAAGACATTAAAATTTCAAATTATTCATTATTTATATTCTAATATATAGTGAGTGTTTTTTATTTTCATATTTTGACTATCTTATTTTCTAATAATAAACATGAAATAAATTTTTTTCTTCAATCAATTCAAAAATTATTCCCAAATATATATCTATTTTATCTAAGGTGTCCAATGAAATGTATAAAAGTTTTTTTCAATAAAATAATGAGAGTGTTTTTGAATGATTAATTGATTATGAATTGAAAAGGTAGATCACCTATTTTTTAGGGTTGTCATTGATAAATAAATTTTATTGCAGATGGTATTATTTTATATAATGTTTTTTATGTTTAAAATAACTAAATTTATTACTTATTGTTTTATTTCAGGTATTTTAATATAATTGAAGTGATTTTATATGACTAATAATATGTTTATTATTTGGTTTCATTATTGTTTTTTAAAAAGATTAATTTTTTATATGTATGAATTTTTCTTATCATTTTAATTTACATCCCCCAATTTGTTATCATTTTTTTAATTAGGATATTATTTTTTAAGGTATGATATGGAACTATGAATTTCACACATGGAATATTTTAAAAAAATCACATACCTTACATATCTTATTTGAAAATAACATTGGAGACCAATACATAACATTCCCTACAAAAAATACCATCATAAAATATTTATTCGCTGAGACACCATAGAGATTTTTGGTTTAGATATTTTTGAGTAAGTAAATTATTTTATATAATTCTTATTATATCATTTGTTTCCAGTTCAAATTTTCCCACTACACCATGAATTCATTATTTCTCTCATAAAATTTTTAATACAAGATACTATTATGAAAATATTATATTTATAACAATAATTCTTATCAAGGAGAAATTGATATGTATGATAAGTAATAACATATGATCTATATGTGGTAGAATATTTCTGATGAAATATTATATTAAACAAGACATGAATGAAATGCTAGGAATACAAAAATTGAATAATTCTTTATATATCAGCACATGAAAACCAAATAAATCCATGCATAACAAAAATATTAAAATATCAGACAGATAATAATAAATGATTCATGTCGGTTAAAACCCTAAGGATATAAAACATTATCATTATGTCTATAAATCAACCAATAAATCCAATTTATAATCAATAGCACAAGGAAGACTTCATTCCTACCACCATGATAAAAACAATGAAATAAATCATAATATTATTAACTCTTCCACAAAAATAGTCATTCCGTCATTAAAAACAAATAAGCAATTCATACCATAATTTCCACAATCAAGACAATATTTTTAATTATAAGACATCAAACATGACATTATTATTAAATGGGAAGGATAACGCTAAATACCAAAAAATTCTTTGTTAGGTGATGTGTATTAATTCATCACGATGCTATATAATTTCATGTCCAACGTGGCAAATAGAAAAAACTAATAAATTAAATTTATATGGAATGAAAAATATAATATATAATCAACGTTCATTAATAATCAAAAAACATATTTATTATAATAACAAAAATATCGGATGTCAATAAATCCCAAAGTTAATTAATATAATATCGTAATCATTTGATGTTTGGATGATAAAGCTAGATTAAATCATTAGTATATATACCTAGTTAACCATAATAACATTAAAGTTGTTTAGAATGATGAAGGATCTCGTTATAAGAATAAAAATTAAAATGGTATGACATAATAAGCTATTAAGAACTGTTTTATTTTAAATAATACGTTTAGTTCATAAAAAATTGTATTAGATAATTTACAGTTTAAATAATGAAACCAAACTACTATGGAGATATATTTTTTATATAAAGGGGGAAAGATTGAAAAATCCTAAATTGGATATTATAAAGAATATAAGCGACATCATAAAAACATGATGTTATGGGTTACTTTCACAAGTAATTTTCAAATGGTAAAATTATTTTTTTAAACCCATATTTAAATAAATAAAAAATAACATTTCTTTGAAAATAATATAATGGTTTCTTATAGGTCATGCGGGGTTGAAGAAAAAATATATAAATATGAAAGGAAAGTTCTTTTTTCTGTTATAAAATTCCACTTCTGAATCTGACAATGCAAAAGTGAAAAGAAAACATTATTATGAAATAATGAAAAGGGGAAATAGAATATAACATGATATTATATATATTTTTCTCTCAAATTATTATAATATATCATTTATTCAAATAAATAATTTTTACATTTATGATAAATAAAAATTTTATTAGATTAGGATTATTCATAAACAAATATTATTTATATGAATAATTGAATCCATCCAATTAAAAATATGAATAATTCATTATTGTGTTTATGGGTATGAAATGTAAATATGTCAAAATTGGGAGTTTGTAAAATTTTTAATTCATAAGTTACTATGTAACCATAATATAAGTATATAATTTATAACATTTAATAATAAAAAAATAACGATAAGGAGAGTTTTAAAAATCCCTTGCATCTTTAGTGACATTGTAATAAAATGATCCTAAAAGTGATAACATTATTTGTAACATAATATTTAATTAAAATAAATATAAAAATTATCTAATATGTCGAAGTGGAAGTATATAAAATATTTTAACAAAAATATGTCTCTAATAACAAGCATATACTGAAGAGGGAAATTATTAGAAGTGATATCCTTAACGTAATTTAAATTCCAGAAAATTTATTTAACCTCCTTTATTATTATTACACCACATGATTATGTGAATTAATTTTTTAATTAATTTTTTATTGTAGATATTTTTATCTAATGTGACTTTAGAAATTGTTATATATATATATATATATTACAAAATTATGTGAAGCCATCTTTTCACATTGATCCAACGTGGATTTCATTGCATGCAACATTGATTTGGCTTGCACTACATGCATCACTGACATGGTATACGATACACGAAATACCGTGTTTTTACAAAACATCATTTTATTATTATAATTTTTTGTATGATTTAGTTATAACATAGTCATTAAAATATAGTAATATTAATAGATATACCTAATATAAAAAATAATTTTCTAATGATTTTATTCGAAGAGAATATATTGATAATAAATAATACAATATTTTTTATAATATCTTTATTTGTTTAAAAATATTATTCACTCAAATTGATTGCTTTTTATGTCATTCTGTAAAGAAAAAAAATGAAATTTTAGAGACATAGTAATTTAATTGTATAAAATAAAAATAAATTTTGAATTTATAATGCCAAAATTACCATAGGGGGAATATTTTAGATTTTTATAAAAACATTTTTTGATGAATAGTGAAAATATTGTATTTTTGTTAATAACTGCAATTTCATGTAAATAATTATTTATGATAAAGTATTATTTAAATCATATTTAAGGTAAAATTATATGAATTATGCATATACCACTACAACATTAGTTATTATAAATATTACACTTTCAAAATTAATATAAAAAACACAACAAAATTGTAAACATTTTTCTATTTAAAAACCTAGTATCTCTCCCATCTATTGGATTATAATTAACATTAACAATACTAAATTGATGAACTGAATTTTGAAAAATGTAAATTCAAAATAATAATTATTATAATATTATGAGTGTAAACTTATAATTTTAATTTACTAAAATGAAGATTATTAAAAGTGTTTAAAATTATTCATATTGATTAAGGTAAGATTATGTATAATTATGGACTAAACCTTAATATTAGTGGACAAAATAACCAATAAAAATTTCCAACAACCATTTTTTGTACATATTTCATCCAAAAACATTCCATTAATTTTTTTGGTAGGGATTGTTTATGTAATAAAATATTTACACCTAACTTATTTTCAAATATTCAAAGTGAGTCATTTTCATTCCTTATTGAAAGCCACAATCTCCCCCTCTTCTTCACACATTAGAAAAAAAATCTATACAGGCCAATATCTTACCATTAGAGATTCCAGACTTCCTTCTATCCTAATATAATCCTATATTTAGGAAAAAAGAAATTCAAGGAAGCCATCTGGTATAAACTAAAAAGACTTACCTGTTTAAGAGGTAACATATTCTCTCAAGATCCTTTATTTTATTTTACTTCTCCAAACCCCCACATTTTTTATTATATTTTTTTTAACAAAAAATGTATCCTAAATATTAAAGGATTGTTTTATGATAATAATTCTCCTAAACAAACACGCACCTTCATCTAATTGTTAATGAACATAATATTTACTTTTACAGAAAACTATCGCCTCATTAAACGATGATTGTTCTTTTCTCATCTATCACCTATCATGGTGGATATTTTGATGGAAACTATATTTATATTTTCCATTAATAATATATTTTATTTTTAAATATTATTTATTCCTTTTAAAACACATGTTTTTTACATTTCATTTTATATAAATATGATAATTTTGTTTAAGAAAGTATGGACTACTGGCCCCTTAATGTGATGTGATTCGTTCACTCACTATATAGAATGTTTCAATGATAGTATCAGTAAATGTATATAATATATATAAATTTATAACTCTAATATAATGTTATTTTATGAATAATTAAATATATGTAATTTTAATTGTTTATTTCAACACGACATTTAAAACTGAATCATAGTTCGTGCATATGTACAACTTACTGTCTCCCTTAACAGTGTATTCCATTCCATATATCAATATTAAATATATTATTATAATAAAAATATAATGAATATATATAATATTTATATCATGTTTTATATTTTGAAATAATTTTTCAAATATATTAACCAAAGATATAATAAATTAAGACACATGTGAAGAACAAAGCTGATATTACCTGAAGTGAAACCTTAATGTAAATTTATTATGAACATATTAATATAAAGTCATAATCAAACCATTTATAGGGTTATAATTAATATTATGGTTATAGAAATAATTTATTGAAATTTTTTTATTATTAGCGAGTATGATGAGAGTCAATACACAATATATGAGAGACTCATCTCATATTATATTTCTATGACATAAATTCATTATTCACCAACAATTACATTTCTCTGCAGTTTATACTTCACATGGATGAATTATATGATTATTATACATAAATATATATACATTTACCTATCATGTTGATTATATTTCTTTTAAGGGAACTATGTTTAAAAATTTACCAAATTGGTAAAATGAGTTTTTTCTAGTTTTTCTTATATTAAGAAACATGACATTTTATAAACATATATTTTTCGATGTAGGGTATGTAATTACATTGAAATGTTATAACATGAATATATTTATATTTTTTATATTTCAAGGTTCATTTAATTACATTTTATTAAATGGTGGTGTGGTTAAATGTTACGATGTGGTACAAGTTTGTGGAAACAATCTCATCGCTTTTCAAGATTATTTATAATTTGGTTTTTGTTGATCAATTATTATAATTCATATGATATGAAATATCATTAATTTTAATCTCCAATGTTTATTTATTATATCTTCAAGTATTGGTACCAATATTCAGAACGTTGGTACATATGATAGTTACAAGAATTATGGAATTCTGAATTTACCTCTCCCCCCCATCAAAAATATGCTTTCCTTCAAAATCATGTTTTATAAAAAGGCTTCCATTGATATTCTACTATTATCCAATAATATATAATGATCATTTCTACAGTTTTATTATTTATTCAATTTTCCAAATCAATATTCTTGTCACTTTCTGATCAAGTCATTTTTCTACCTATCAAACCGTTCATAATGATTATTCCTTTTACCTCATATGAGATGTAGAGATTTATCCAATATTATTTCTATGAACATTCAATTCCATGTTTAAAGTCATTATTTATAATAAAATGTTTCTAAATATAATTTTGATAGAAAATCGTCATCAAAATGTTCTCAAGATTATTTCAAAAGGTTTCATATAAAATTGCTTTCAATACGCCTTCAAGAAATCCTTATATGTATTTAATGTATTTTTAATACAGTGGTTTTTAAAACGTTTTCAAGATCTATTTTAAATTTTTAAAATTGTTATCAAATTAAAATGTTTTTAAGAACAATTGATTATTATTGTATAAGTTTTCAAATATTTTTGTGTTAATTTATTTCAATTTACTTTAAAAGTTATCATGAAAATTTATAAAAAAGTTATTTTAAAATGTATTTATGAATTAAAAAGCCTTTTTTCATTGAAGAAATGATATTTTTTAAAGAATTTTTTTAGATATATACAAATTATTTTCCATCTATGTTTATATATGTAAATGTTACTCATTACTTTCTAGGAAATGATATAAACTATTCATTCACATTCCATCTCTAGTTGGTTTATGCTTGATGTGATTGTATTTATAAAACTCATTTCTATTTAATTGGGTATAAATTTTTTAAACTTGTCTTCCTTTCATGGGTTATATATTTATGAATCCTATATCACTTTCATTGGCTAGATGTGTATGAAACCCATTTATCATAAACAATTTAATTTATTATGAAAAAATAATTTCATTCATAGGATATTGCAGAATGAAATGATTATGAAACCATTATATTTTCTAAAAGTTATGATATGAATAAATCGTTATGATACCCATTTCATTACATGGTATTTTATATGATGTTTAAGATACCCATCTCTTTTTATTCTCCATGGTATGAAGAAACATTTATTATATAGCGGAAAATTTATGTACGATATTATCAAGTGACGGGTGGGATCTATATCACCCTCAAAAGTATTGGGTAATGATAAATGTTTTTTTATCACAAAGGGTACACATGAGTTCATCCAAAGTGTGAAACAATGTAGTATATGATAGGTCATCCCCATCCAAATAAAATAGGTTATATAAGAGGGAATACCAACCCTGAAACAAGAGGGTATACATGAGGACATCCCAAGCCCAAAACAAAAGGGTACACGGGATGACATCCCATGCCCAAAAAATGGGGTACAACAAAGGACATCCCATGCCCAAAACCCGAGTATAAATGGGACAAAATCCCATGACAACGTCGATACAATACATGGGAGGGAATCATAATTGAAAATAAGGTACACAATAGATTAAACCAAGCCTATCATGTTACAAAGGATACAACAAGACTCTTTAAATTATGATTATTATAAGATTATGTGTTTTAAAAAATTACCTGTTTTATTCCTATGTTATGATTTCATGAAATAAGATCATTTTTTTATAAGTCTTATAATTTTAACTTCCAATATTTACTATGATATCTAAAATGCAGTTTTTGATCTTAAAATGTTATTCTCATGTTTCGTACTATTTTATTCTATATATGCTTATATATTTACTATATTTAACCTTACTAGGTTTCTGAGCACACCCATTTTTTATGTTTTCATTACATAGTTTATGAAGAAATGTTTTAGGTATAGGTAAAAAAATTGGATATCTGTATGAGAGATAATGAATAATTTTCACTGGGATATAATATTTTTATTACATTTTTCCGTAGACAATAAACTATTATGTTCATGAGGTATAAATTTTTTTAATATACCAACTATTCATCTAAATTGATTTAATATACCTGTATGTTATTACTGGGGCACTAAAGTTGTTATTAACAGAACGGTTCAATGAATTTTTGTAAAAATGGTTGGTAATAATTTAGCAATATCTCTAGGTATAATTTTAAGGATATGTCGAGGGATATCTATATGGATATGTATAAGGTTGAGTTATCATTTAGGAAAATGTACAAGAATTTTGTTAATGGATAGAGTGAGTTGTTTCTTATAAATACATCCTTGTCTGGATATAGTTAGTGGATGTGTCTTGGGAATAGTTTCACATAGGTGTAACAACACTACCAAGATGTCTCAAGCCTGACTTAGGGAATCTGGTACACATTAATAGGCCTTGCTCTACACCTAGTTTGACACACATGAGGATATTGTTTGGATAGTAAAAAAAATTCATGAACATTAATGATGTATTTAAATATCTTATTTCTATGAAAAACCTGAGAAAAACGTATAGTTTCATAGATTAATTATTTAGGATCCATGTTTTTAGAACCCAATATGTAATTTTTTATGATTATATATAAACTGAATTTGATAAATGATTATCACACTATTAATTCTAGATTTATTAAATGGATATAAATTTAAGGAAAATTGTTCCAATTTAATTTTTCTAGATATGGATTTTGTGGTCATTATGACGATCCATTTCCCAAGAGGAAATCCCATAAAGAGAATTGTGAAGGTGGAAAGAGTATTGGTTATACATATAAAGACAAACAAACCTCAAATTACATGTGAATGGTATGCAATTTTCTTCCAGTATTTATTATGTTAAACAAAATAATCAGGATTATATTGAGGTCGAGAAACCATAAGAAATTATTCATTTTCATACTATATAACATAGGTATTTGGAATAAGTTGATGATTTATAATTATTGATTTAAGAATAAATTTGGAAGAATTAAGTGTTTATTTTATGGAATTCAAAAATTATGATATATGAATCCTGAAATATATGTTTATTTTCATAATATGTTTCATTATTGATTGAAAATGACATATCTTATAGTAATGAATATATAGAAATATGATTTTAGTGAAAATTAATATTTTGATTAAGGGAAGGTAACTCTTAATTAATGTATGGAATTGAGATAATGTTGTTTGGATTATGATATAGTAAATATGAATAAGTAAATTGGAAAGTACAAATTACCCTAGAACATGTTGTGGACAAAGTGTTATATGCCATAAAAGATAAAGTTAACAACTCCATGGATCTAAATAACATATCCATCTATCATTGGGGAAGGGAAGCATGATTTATTACAAAAATACTTATATTAGTTAATGTTGTTATCATGTTTGAATAAAATATACATTAAGGGTAATCACACGATTGAAATGTGACAAAAAAGTGATACATTGTGATATATGGGGGGAAATGTTATGTTAAATTCTAGAATATCTTTATGACGGATTGAATTTTAATAGAATAGAAGAATTATAAAGAAAAATATTTATGGAATGTTTATGTTAATCATTAGATGGTGTTTTTGATAATAAAGTATTATCTTTCCATATAAGGATTTAAGTATACTAGAAAACCAATTATAGAGATGTTGTTTTGATGATAAATGATGAATTGTGGGATAAATTAACATGGATATCTTGATCAGTTAGTGATTCAAGATTGAAAAATTGACCTTACATTTTGGATAATTTTGGGAAGTGGATCAAGAAACAACAATGGATGAATTTGTCCTAAAATTTTGAAATTATATCAATTTATGAATAAAATTTATCTTTAGAAAAAAGTATCATATAAAAATAATATAATCCTAGTACATATGTCTTAGATGAATTATATGATCCCTTAGTTCATTATAGATATATGGATTTTTGAATATTAACATTATCCAGGACTTTTTTCTATATCACTATCCAAGAGAATATGATGGTTATATTTCTCTTTGATGTCAATATTTTCACTTTCCATCTATGTTATCATATGTGGAAAACTAGTTTTATGTTCCTTTGGGTAACCATTATGTTTCCAACATTCCTTTTCAAAGGGAAGATTTAGTATATATTTTTATGATATAGGTTTCTTGGAATAAAACAATCAAGTATTGAACATTTAATAAAATAGATGAATTTTAAGGTTGAAATTCCTTTTAAGGTGGATATAATGTAACACCTAGAGATTTATTGAAATATATTTTTTCTAATTAATTTATCATTTAGATATTTTAATTTCACATAAAACTGGATATATATTTATTCATAAAAATATATAATAAAACATTAATTCAGACATTCCATTAACAAATAATTTTTATTTCACTATATTTTAGACTAACATGGCTTGTGCTACACACAACACTGACTTAGTGTATGTTACATGCAATACCGAGTCTGTATGAAACATTATTTTATAGTTATAATTATCTAAACGAGTTAGTTATAACCAAGCCATTAATAGCAAAAAATAATTAATAGTAATAACAGATTATCAATTATTTATACAATGTTTTTATATCAATATAAAATATTGATAATTAAAAATAAAATTTGTTTTCATAATGACATTATATGTTTAAAAATAATATTTTATCAAATTAACTACTTTTCCTGGCCACCTGTGAAGAAAAAAAATTAATTTTATACACCTCTAGATATTTATTATCGTATCATCGAATTCATTTTTGAATTTATAATTCCAAATCTTATATTAAGCTTATTTTTCGTTGGATTGTTCTGAGAAAGATCTTTTTTTGAGAAACAATAAAAAATACTACAATTTATTTAATTATAACCTTTTTATTTAAATAATTACTAATGTTAATTTATAAATTAAAATTTATATGGTAAATTTATAAAAATTATACATGTATTAATACAACTTATTTCATTAAAATCAATTTCAAATTTCATTTGATTATAAAAACTTATTGATAATATGAACATTTTTCTACCTTAAAACACTGTTATATCGTCCATTCTATGGGATTATAAATAATCATAATTTTTCCACATCTATAAATTGAATTTATAAAAATATACATAAATTATTTAAATTAATATAATATTTAAATTCTAATTTTATCATTCAAATTTTGACCAAATGGATTAGAAAAAGTAAATAAAATTGATCACAATGATTATGGTCAAATTAGGCTTTACGAGGGACTAAAAATTCTTCTTAGGGACCCAAATGACCTAAAATATTTTAAAACCCACATTTTCTTGTCCTTTTTCTTAAAAAAAATCTATTATTTTTTTTTGTTTTTCTATGACTTTTTATAGGTTATTACATGTTTACACTTAACTTTGTTTTTAAAAATTGCATGTGAGTGCTTCTATCTCCCTAAAAAAGACCACCACCTCTACCTCTTCCTCACACATATCAAAACAATTAGTATTGGAAAATAGAATACCAATACACTAACAAAAATAATAGTCTTACTACTAAAATCTTATAATTTTTCACAAATCAATCTAAGTAATCCATTCAGCAAAAACCAAAAGGAGTTACATGATTAATAGGTAACATCATCCCTCAATCTCCTTTCATATTTTTTATTCCTACCACCTCCTATGCCTTAGTTGTATTTTTTTTAAAAACAACACCATTATCCTTAATATACCATGACATTTTTATTCTATTTATTCTACCTAAAAATACATGAAACTAATGTGTAATGAACATATTATTTACATGTATGGTGAATTACAGCCTCACTAAAAGATGATTGTTCATATTTACACATCCACATCTCATGATGGACAATATGATGGTAAATTTGTTCATGTATTTCATATATTATATTTATATTTCTTTAATATTATTTTTTTTAATAATTTATATTTGTTACATTATAATTTTTGGAAATATGATAAATCTATTTGAGGAAGTGTGGATTTTCGTCCCTCAATGTGATGTGATTTGTTCACACAATAAATGGAATGTATTAAATATGGGACCAATGAAATTATATTATTTATATAAAATTATAATGCACATGTAATGATATTATAATCACTTATATATTTATATGACATTTTACTTCCATGATTTTATATGATAATAAAAATATAAACAACATTCCGGTATTCGTATAGCTTACCGTCTCCATCAGTAATGTATTTTATTTCATACAGCTGTGTTCTATATATTATTATAATAAAAATATAATTAATATAAATGATATATAAATCATTTTTTTTACAATCATGATTAATTATATATGTATAAGGACTAATTATATGAACAATTAAGAGACATGTGACGAACAAAGCAGATATTATCGAAAGTGAATCCTTAAAATTAGATTGTTAATAATTGGGAAATATAATTTCATAAACAACCCATATTTCGTATTAGACATAATAATATTTTTGTTCATAATATTTATAATAAATTTATTTTTATTATATTTGTGGTTTGAGCGAGTACGATGAGATTCTTGACACATGGTAAGGGAATGTCATCTCAATTTTTATTTACCCGAGATACATGTGTAATTCACTATCCATTCCTTTTGTGTGGTAATGGAAATTTATTAAAGAGAAAAGAAAACAGTACATGAAAAATACAAACAATAAACACCAAAACCATAAAAAATGGTTAAGGTGAAAAGGAAAGAAACCAAAGCAGACAAACACCCAATAAAAAAGGGTGGGATATGGGATGAGGCCACCAATGCCGCCAATGAAGATAAAAGCTGAATCATGTAAGATTTCTCCACGACAGAAGAATATCCATCAGCCCTGGCCTTTATTAGCAAAAAAAAGCAACATAAAAGCAACATAAAAGCCTTCCTTCCACCAAATGAAGCCACCAACTAAGCCTCCAGCCCGCTCCAAACAGCACACTGATTCCCAGAATTTGGGAAACCAAATGAAGCCAGCAACTCTGCAGACTCCAGCCTGCTCCAGATCAGCACACTGATTCCCATAATTTGGGAAACCACAGCAACTCAACACAGCAAAGCTCTACTGCCATCCTGAAGAAAAATGTTTCTACCCATTGGTGCATATGATAGTAGAGAAATAGTTTTAATAGACTCTTTAATTTACATCTCCCTTTAGTTAGAAATTCGAGTTATATCAAAACCAAGTTATATAAAAGGGTCTGTAAGAATATTATAATATTATCCTTTAATAAAATAAAAAAAATTTTTCTCTTTATTCTTTTACCAATTTTTTCACGTAAAAACACTTTTCAGTTTTAGAAAAATGACTTTATCTTACCATTATACCATGTAAATGGATTTTTATTTTTTACCTAATATGGCTTCTAAAGATCTGCCCACCATTATTTCTATTAAGATTACAGTTCTTGTTGAAAAGGTTAATTTTTAATAGATTTTGTTTAAATGTAATTTTCAATAAATTTTTTGAATTGCCTTCATGTTTTTTCTAATTGTTTTATTTAAAAAGTGTTTTGAAACATTTCCAAGCTTTCTTTATAAATTTTATATGTATGTTAAATTGAATGAGTCTTGTAAAATTTTCAATATATCATTTAATGTTTTAAATGTGTTATCAATGTAGAAAATTTAAAATCATTTTAAGAGTATTATTTAAGATTTAATTAAATATGGTTATGAAAATTATTTCAAGTCATTTTTATATGATTTCTAGTTATTTTATACAAAAATTATTTTCAAAAGGATTAATCTAATAAATAAATTTCTAATAAGAAAGGATATTTTACTCAAGAAAAATTTTTAGAATACATTTATATATTATCATCTATCCATGATGCATTTATTTATTAATATCATTCAATTCTAGGAAATGATAAACAGAATCCATTAAAACACTTTTTCTAAATGGGTTATGCTGGATGTCGTGGTTTGTCTTGGTATTTATGAATCTCATTTATCCTTCAAAAGTTATACTTTTATGAAACAGGTTTCCCTTTCTATGTTATATTTTTATGAATCATGTTTTTATATCATCAGTTATATTTTTATTAAACATGTTTCTTTTTCATATGATAAATAATTATTTAACATGTTTCCTTTCACGAGATATTATAAGATGAAATGTTTATCAAACCTATATATTTTCCCAAGTGAATGATATTATTATATGACTATAATACCCATTTCATTTCATGGGGTATGATATTATATTTATTAATTCCATCTCTTTTTATGGATCATGGTATGCTGAAAGTTTCAGTATCTTCTGGAACATTTATGTATGATATGTTTTGGTAATAGTTATGACATATATCTACCTCTAATGCATTGGGTAATGGTAAATTTTATATGTGCTCAAATGGTAAATGGGAGGGAATCCCAATTCATCAACAAGAGGGTATATGAGAGGGAATTCCAAGAAAAAAAAAGGGTTTTGGGGAGGAAATCCTAGTTTTAAAACAAGAGGGTACTCAAGAGAATACCCAATCCCAAAACAAGAGGCTAAAAAGAATGAAATCTCAAGCCCAAAAAAATATAGTAAATGGGAACACATACAAAGTCCAAAACAATAGGGTACAAAAGGGGGTGCATCCTAAGATGGAATACAGTATATGGGTGATTAACCTAAGACTAATATGTTACAAAGGCCCTGATAGACCACCTTTATATTGGTTTTTCATATCATAATGTGTTTTCCAAAATTTCATGTTTTTTATATTGATATTACTTCATGGTTTATGTTCCTTGTTTCCATATGGTTTTTGTATTATGAACATTTAATATTTATTTTGATATCGAATATGTAGGTTATGAACATAAAATGTTATGATCAAGTTTGATACCATTTTATTTATATCATGCTTATGCATTTAATTCTTTTAACCTTAATATGAATATGAGATAACCCCTTTGTTATGTTTCCTTTACATATGTCATGAAGTATGGTTTTATGCAGAAGTACTAATGATATAGATATTTTTGGATGATATTTACTATCTATCACCAGGATAGAAAATTCAGTTTCTATGATTCCTAAGACAATAATTTATTATGTTCCTCGAGCGTGTATTTTTATAACTTATGTAAGATTCCTTATAAATGAAGTTATATCCATTTATGATAATCATGGGATGACATAATTATTAACATAAAAAACATATTAATTAATTTTTAATACTTATCAATAAATAATAAAAATTATACTCTTCAGTTATAACAATTCATTTTAAATTCATTATTTCATTTTGTCAACTAATGTTAGTATGCTTGAGTATTTTTTCTGAGTTTCATAATAGAGATTTATATTCTAATTATTTGGTATATTTTTTACCAATGAAATATTATTCAGGTCAATATAATAGAGTTTATTTATTCATTTATAATGCTCCAAATTTCATTCATGATTCGTGATGATAAAATTGGTGATGATCTTGTTTAGGGAGAATTATATATATCATCCTATTATATTATAAAAATAATTCATTTGACTGACATGATATAATGTTAAATAAGATTTAATATAATTATGATCATAGTATTTAATTAATAAATTTATTTTATAACCATCCATTACTATTGTTATGAAAAACACACACCATATATGAAGGTTTTAATCCTCATGTAACATGAGAAAATTTTTCATTTCATGAAGTAGATGAACTATTATAGAATTACTGATATATTATTTTTTATCCCTAATTATGTCAAAAAATTCATATTTATAATTTAAATATAATTTAATGACCATTAAAGCAAGTAAATTGTAAAAAATTAAATTCATTATTCATGAAGGTTATAGAAAGCATGTACAAATTGATGAATTATTCATTATTTTATGGATTTTAATAAATGAAGATAAATGATTATTAGTATTTTTTGGTATTTTCCAAATCCATTTATATTTTTGGTTTTAGTATTTTAGGATGGATTTTATAATTATAGAATATTTTTAAAGAAGATTTTATAATTTTTAATGTTGTTTTGTATTGGATTTACAAATTGGGTATGTTATATAAATGTTTTAAAAGAATATTCATCAATAAAATTTTAATATTTGTAAATTTATTCCAAAATTTATTGAATATATATTTTAATTTTTCAATTATTAAGAATTCCATTGTTTAATTATTTA
The DNA here is from genome assembly GCA_963277665.1 of Viscum album. Taxonomy (NCBI): domain Eukaryota; kingdom Viridiplantae; phylum Streptophyta; class Magnoliopsida; order Santalales; family Viscaceae; genus Viscum; species Viscum album. Next base: position 1,503,956,320 of record OY728156.1, read on the forward strand.
CAAGTTTTTAATAGTGAAAGTAATTTAATTTTAAATTTTTGTACCCTTATTTGGGATTAACTTTTAAAAGGGTACCAAGCATTTTTAAAGGGAAATGTAAGGACAATAGTAATTTTCCATAATCTAAGTATGTGTATCCAAATTTTTAAATGGGTTACATAAGGGAATGTGTGGGATATCATACCCTATGTAAACGTTAAAATAGTTTTCAAATAATACTACTAACATTATTAATTTTATTTCAAAAAAACATATAAGGCATAAGTGAGAAGAAACAAAAACTAAAATTTCCTAGTTAAAATAGTAATATAAACTATGTAACCATTTCGGAAAAAATAGTTTTTATATTTATTCACCCTATAAAGTCTCAAATAATAAAATGTTACCTCAATTTCCGGATCAACATTGACAAGGTCCTTAAAGAGGACGACCATTTTTTTCTATTCATGAATTTACTCTTCTCTGTTCGTCCTCCCCTCATTGATTTGACATTTCATTGTTTGATATGTTTTGAAAAAACATCATTTCTCATCATTCTTATCAACTCTTAGATTTCATTCATACAATCTATGAGCCTCTTAGTTTGGGAAATTATCAATGAAGGACTCCCCAAAAAATTATTCTATATAGAATATAAGATGTTACCCTTCTTCAAAAATTTCATCATTAACCATTGCATCATTCTCTCAAACATTTCCAGTTTCCTCCATTTCTAGAAAAAATGCATGGTCCTTTTTTTCCACCTTGGTTATGTTAAGCCTGATAATGTTTAATTAAAGCATTCTCACCCAGATTAGTAATGCTCGGCGGGACATCATCAACAAGATTTGGCACAACTGACCTTCACACTACCACATATTTTCATACATTCTATGCTGATCGAGTTATTGTGTTTTTTGGTATATTAGAGTAATACTTTTCATGGCATTTTTTCTATTACTTTTATGACTGGATTGTTTCCAAAAATGAGTTTACTTTTATTTCCATTCCTTTATCGTAATCAAACGTTCATGGTCAAGTGAAATTCCTACTCAATGTTCATCATAGGGTGAGAGTCCTTTCGTCATAACACAATTCAAAATTATATAGTTTTACATTTTTATAAATGAATTATCAATACATGTATAAATATATTCTTCACCATTTATAATAGTAAGAGGATGTTCCCATACATTGTGTAAAGGTGGTGTCCATCTTGTGTAATGATATGTGAGAATTTTCATTTTCTATGTACCGATATCCTCATTGCTATATATGATCGATATAGAGTTTTTTATAAAGACATAAATATAAGCCAATATTATTAATGGATCCATAAGGATCTTAGATAGCATATGAAAATGTATTTTTAAACTTATGTACATGTAAATTTTGTTTCTCATGATTTTTTAAATTTCATGTGTTTTTAAGGATTGTGTGTTTATGCTCCACATCTCATGTAAGGGTCTATTTGAGAATTTTTTTCCTGGTTTAGGTTTTTATTCTATTAATAAATATTTCATAAATTAATGATACAAATCCTAAGAATTTTCTAACTACACCACTTTATTACGTGGTGGTCATGTAGATATCCTTATTACTACCTAGGGATATTATAAAAAATTCAACACTCGTGTATGGGTATCCATCATGATCTGGTAAAAATTATACTACTATTCTGATGAAATTACTGTTTACATATGTGTAATGATTTTACCATTTTTTCTAATTTATTATTCTTCAACCACCAGAAGTCCATTAAAATGTTTTTAAATGATATAATCTAGTAATTAATTAATTTAAACTTGTTTAATAGTTTATTAACAATTATTCAAGAAATTTTTTGATATTCATTAATGTTTAAATATATAATAAATAATTTTGAAATTTTAATGGTGTTTTCAACATTATTTTTCATGTTTACATCTTATCGCCACATTAAAATACATTATCCCTTATCCCATTATTTTTCATCACATTCCCCTCATTCAGATTAACCTAGGACCCTCTCATCAAGCCAACCACCATTATGTTTTAAAGGGAAATTTTAAATTTTCAATTAATAGGTGAAACGAACACTTCTCCATTCTGTATTCCTTACCTATAACATTTTTCAATGGAAAAATTACAATCTGGATGATATATGACTTATCAATGTTTATTTACTCTACATATGTGAAAATCTCAGGATATAACATCTTTTTATTAATAAATTTCATTATCAATAATCATATATTAATGTGAATAATAATCATATTGGGAATGATTATACGATAATCTATAAATTATAAAAAATGTTGATAAAATTCATTCTATGAAATTATGTTAATTCAATATCATTATATTTGAAATTGAATTATAGATAATAACAAAAAGATTAGTTTTTATTAATTTTATTTTAATAACTAATTTAATATTGTATGGATTCTATTGAATTAAAGGTTTTATAATTCTTGGATATTAATTTAGTAAATAGTCAAAAACAATGGATACTCAAATTTTATTTTCTAGAGATTACTGAAGAAAGTGAAAATGAACATCTCATGATATAGGATATTGATAACTAATTGTGATATTATTAATGAGAATGAAATAAATAACCATTATAGATAACTATAAAATGATTTATTTTTTTAATGAGAATTCATTCATTTATGATTATTGAAATTTGAGAATTGAAATAGTGAATGGTAGATATTATTTTTTGTTTATTAATTTTTTAAATATTAATTTTTCATTCATTGAACATTAACCATGATTGGATTAGATTATTTAATGTCTGTGGGAAATTATTAAAACTAAAATATTGTTTTTTGTAGGAATATTGATACTCATGTTGGAGTTTTTTCGGAAGTTTGATGAGTTTATTTGTGACTAATATTTTTCGTACTTCATCGATTTTTGTGATAGTAAGCTATATGTGTTTATAAATTGTATATAATGTTTTTTTTATTATTTTAATATCATGATTTATTTATGAAAATGGTTACAGAATTTATGTATAGTATTGTTCTCTAGAAAAATAATTTAGGAAGAATTATATTATAAACAATTATTATTATAACTTAATGGAAATGAAGTTGACTCTTAATGAATGGTTATCTTATTTTTTCAGTCACATTTCAATGTAATTTTAAAGATAATTTGAAGCAAGATGTACATATTGTTTTAAATTATGATTTTCTTGTTAAAATAAAATATTCTTATTTATTGTATAATGAAATTATATTTTATTCTATAAATAATGTTTAGTAATTCATATGTGGTAACAACTAATGCATTGGGTTCCCCACAATCAAAAAATAATAATTAATTAATTAGTTAATAAATAGATTAAATGAATCATGTTCTTTGTGAAATATAGAAGTTTGAGGCTAAGTGGTATCATTTGTGAAGGATGGATGCCTTAATCCAAGGCCTTGATTTCTTCATGACATTTATTATTGTTTATTACATTATTTTTTCCATGAAATATGATCCTTTCTATGCAATGTGATGTGAGGAATAGATGAATGTTGGGTTATAATATATTCTTGGGGATGCCCAAGGATATAATGGTGTCAGGAGGTGTCGTTGTGTTGATGATTTTGGTATGTGATTCTGAATATGATTATGTTTAGTGGTGTTGGTAATGAAATTATTACGAATAAAATGGTTTAATGATGTTCTGTCTTATTTTTTGTGTTCTAAATAATCGAATACACAAGGGATATTAGATAATTAAGTTTAAGGGATTGACTAAAATATGTTATTTATAATAATTTTCAGTCATCTGGAAGAAGTTTGACACTAAACACTACCATTGTATTTATTTGTTGTATCAAAGGAAAAGACCTAGAGTACATAATTGATTATGAGATGGTAAATGAATTAAATAATGGATGAGGTTGGTTAATGTTGATTTCTTTTTTATGATGAATTATATAGGAGTATAGAAAATGAATTAATATGCCCAATGGAATATATATTAGAGGATTAAAAAAAATCATGGAGAATAAAATAGAAAAATATTAATTAATTTGCATTTATTTACATGATATTGAATATAATTCATGTATTATTTTTAACATATTCCATAGAAATGTAATTATGTAGTCCTATAAAATTTTAGTGTTCGATGATTCTAAGGATATGTATTTTCATAATGTGTATTCTTGTATAGTTACCCTATATTACCATACATTGATATTTGATATTTATTGTTTAATCACCACTAAATGTAACAAATACACACTCGAGGATCATAATAGTTTAATGAAATTGAAAACATGGAAATATATCATCTAGTATGCTGAAATAACTTCAATGTGTCCAAAAAATATATTTTTCATTTATATCACCTCATAGAGAATTTCGATATAAAAACATTCATCATATTACAGGGAAATGAAACATAAGAATGTGTGATTTCAAATGCCTAGTAATGGAAAAAATAAGAGTTATAAACCTATGATCATATATAAGAATACTATAACAATATTTTTATGGGATAATAAACAAATCTTTTGATGTTTATACAGATCCTATCATAGATTATAATCAATATTCATGGAATAATGATTGATTTTTAATAAAATTTAAATAAAATTTGAGGAATAAAACATGATCCAAGAGATCATGATTTTAACACCCTTAGATTCCATGGTACACATCCCTTTGAATAATGCAATGGCTTGAATTTTACGCAACATTGAAATTCTAACACAACATGACCAATCAAACTTGCTGTTATGAATAATAATACCAAATTTTTAAAGTTATTTCAATATTATCTTTCAAAATTTACTTCATTTTTTGGTTTGGTATAACCAAATTATCCTAGGGTTAATTTTAGGTATTTTTCTGGAAACAATCAGGTTTTGATGAATAGTGAAAAATATTAAATTTTAATTTATAAAACTTTTTTTATTCAAAATAATTTATAGTGAAAAGTTACACTATTGAGTTTTTTTCATATAATTAGATTATAAATTTACCATTTAATCCAATTTTTTTCATTGGACACAATTTCACATTTAAACTGGATATAATCAAGTGATAATTTTTTAATTGTTATTATTTCTTAATAACAGACTTTTTGTTTTGACCACGGTAATTAGTATTAAATTAATATATGTGACTTATGTGTTTCGAATTTATAAAAATGCATTCCATATTTAAAATCAGTAGGTCCAAATTTTTTAAATAGGTACCATTTACTTTTTAGGCATTTTGAATTATTACTTCTCTAAATATTTTACATACAATGGTTAAAGGGTAAATCCGGTGAATAAGGGTAAAAATAAAATATTATAATAATATTAATTTACAATAACATGTGTTTTAACCCTATTGGCTGACACGTGTCCATCCATGGGCATCCTTGGGTCTATTTTGGGACCCCATCAAGCCACTTGTAAGTGATGATGACACTATATATTTCTTAAGTTAAGGTAAATACAAAAATGACATAAGCATATATCTTTTAGTAAAAAAAATTTTACATAGATTTATATATGTTATCTCTTTGACTATAAGTATTAATTATAAATATTTAAATACTTTCTACATAATAGTATTATATTTATAATTTTTATACATTTAATAATAAAATTTATTTCTGACATAATGAGAATAAAAAAATTTTATTTTTAATGAAAGAATCAAACAAATGGTTTTTGATGTTAAAATAAATATAATTTGAATGTTTTGATTCCATATATGAATTTTCTAGGTTAATGTGACATTTTAGGATTGATTAAATAAAGTTTTCTCGATTTAATAATGCAATTAGGTATTTAACAAAAACAAAATAGAAAATATTTTCAAAATTTACATAAAAGTGCTTTCAAAAAAAATATTTCATTATTAATTGGTATTCTAATAATAAAATCTATGGATAGGAAAACAGGATTTAATAATATAATACATTTCATTAATGAACCACTTGAGGTTCTATTATAAGTTTATAGTGAGTTTATTATCAATATAATAAAAAAATACAAAGAGACATGGAAAATGTCAAACTAATAAACTAAGAGTAAAATCTAGAAGATAATGTCAATATAGTGAATCAAACCTGTATAAAACCTATTGTTTGATTGGAATTTGACCCATACCCGCCTTATCCTAGAAATATATCATTTTTGAGCGATTAGATATCGAAAATGATTTTATTATAAAGTAATGTTTCAATCTTTTTGTAAGATGCCTCTCACCCCTCTTATAAAAGGGCACTTCCCCTTCTATGAAATCCAAACCATAAAAGCCATTTGGCTCGGCCAACCCCTTCCCAAATATCCTTATAACTATCCTACCTTCATCCAAGAGGTCTTCCTTTAGTCAGAAAGACAACCAATGAAGCCCTTTTGACCAAATCTATTGAAAGAACCCGAAGAAGAGGTAAATATTTCATCACCTCTTTCATATTATTTTCATCTTCCACTTCCACATTCTTAGTTGTTTTCATTATAAAATCATAAATTCATTATCTTATATAAAAAATGATGTTATTATAAAAATGGTACAACAATATTCATTATATTATCCATCCTAGGAATGACAGGTCACCATATGTGTGTACGTACGACTTACTGTCTCCACATCGTGTTGTAGTTTTGTTAATCTAAAACTTCATCATTTGGATGGGTATAATAATGATTATAAATGATGTAAATAATAAATATAACATTGTAATGATTCTGTATATATGATATAAATTTCAATTATATATGATATTAATATCAAAAGTCTGATATTATCGCTCATGCGTATGTACGGATTAATGTCTCCATGAACGTGATGAAATTCATTCCCCACCCTATCCATTCAAGAATAATATTAATTTTATGATTACAAATATTTTTTATAGACATAATATCATTCTTAATATTAATTAGATACATCTTATCAAATAAAAACAATACTTTCGTAACAAACCATATAATGGTAAATGAATCAGTTAACAGCTAAAACGATGATACTACTAAAATATCATTAACAATGAAATATTATAAGATTATATCTGATATCATATTAATGTATATAGTTAGTTTATTATTTAATAAATATTATTTCACCATTATACAAGAGGTTAACTTACCCTCGACCAAGGAATAGTACAACGGTAAGGGGTTAATTTCACAATCTCTTCATTATTTGAGGTTGTTCATAGGTAATTATCTACTGGGACCTCTTTATCATCCACATCCATGCTTCTTAAAAATGTATTTAGAAACAGTTTTATCATTTACTAAACAATGGGTTAATGTAATTTATACCCTTATTTTACCATGTATGTTTTGAAAGTAATCATTCCATCATTTTCAAAACAAGGTACTTTATGATCATTTCGACAAAATTAAGGCATTGATGTTTTTTTAACTTATACTGTGGGTGTGACTCTTCTCGGATTTTATAACATCGTTGAATCTTCCGTTACATGAATATAAAAATATTTTCTATGTTATGGTCTTCTTTATAAAAATGTGACTCTTAAATGATTTCAAAATATAATGAGAAATTTCTCTAAATTTTTTTCGATTTCATCTATGTCAACATCCTTTGATTGATTTTAAGCTTATTTGATTTTGATTTATTATGATACAAAAAATCCATATTGTACTAATGGTTTTGTGATAATTTTGACTGTGGATGTGTTATTTTTACACCAGTCATGGTTTATAGATAATATATTGATATTTTGTTTTCTAGTTTTAATATGAATATTTATGTTATGATTAAACAGTTTCATATGAGGAATGCATTGGACTTAGTAAGTGGTGGATGGAGCTTGATATAACTCATAGATGCATCAGTACTTCTCATGAGACAAACTATTATCTTGGCACAAGGCCTTGACAAATCCTTATTTTTAGTCTTGGCACAAGTCCTTGACTATTTTGTTATGAAGTTTGGAATTATGCATTCCATCATTTTGAAAGTGGTAATTGATATTGCATGTGATTATTTGACTAGTATAATATCTATGTGTATAATTAAATGGCATGATTTGATTTTATCATTTCCATATTATACTGAATTTCATTATTAAAACTATTTTATTTTAATCTTATACATAGCCTTAAATGTTTATGCAAATTTATGAAAGATTCCGCTATATTGTTATCCTTACAGAGCATCCGATCTCACCCATTTCTGTGTTCTATTTTTTCTAGGATGTGAAGAAGTATTTTATGTGTGATCTATAGGGACATTTTGAGGGTATATGAGTGTGGTCAATTGAAACAGTGTTGTTGTTGTTTTTCATTTTATAATGTAATGTACAACTTATGAATGTATCTTGTTATTCCGAGGATACTAAACTAATCAGTCTTCTGTGACATGATTTCATTGTATAATTCCAATGTTATGTAATAATGCACTGACTCTAGGTAACTGGGGTTGAGGCATTACAGTTGGTATCAGAGGATGTTCATTAAAAACATTGGAATCTATATTTAGATAAACTATGATTAGAGCACATTATCCTAAGATAGACCTTGAGGATTAGTACAGTTTAAATTTATAAAATTTTGGTATTGTACAGATTTTGTTAGTTTTTCACCAAAATCATCCATGTCTGGATACGAGCAGGTAGATGCAGCTTTGGCTGAGATGTAACTAGGCGTAAAACCTGAAAACACAGCATTGAACGGGTGCACGACAACATGCCTTCTAGCTCTCTTGCATACGACACTCATGGGGGATATGCTTAGGATATTTCTCATTTTCATTAAAAACCATTATTAAAGGTTCATGATAATAAAATTATCAACGAAAACATTTTTATGATTATTAATTATATCCATAAACTATTCAGTTTATGTTAAGTGTTTTACATGTTTGGAATTATGTATTTCAATTCATGAACTAATAAAGTTTATGCCATTGTTTAGAAATGTCACATAGTGGATGAAATTGAAATTCTATCAGTGCACATAATCCATGTAGGCATTTCCCTCCTACTCAAGATATTTATAGTAGAGGTATTGATGTAACTCGTGCTGGGATAACTCACTCTGGTTATGAATAATAACCATACATGTATAGAGCACCCAGATCAACAGGTTTGAGTATCAATGTTAGATCACTTCATGAGGCACAAACCACCAACAATCAATGGGAGTAAAAATCCCTTAGTATCTAGGAAATGGATAAATTCCTTAGAGAAAATATTCCACACCTTGGGGAGTAGCGATAGGGAAAAAGTTGTCATGGTAGTTTACCACCTCACTTGAGATATTGATAAATGGTGGTCATTGATTCAAATCACAAAGAAAGATGATGAAGTATCAAATTTGGAATGTAGGTATTTTAATGAGATTTTCATAGAAAAATACTTTCCTCATGACCATTTAGTGGATATGGAACAACAATTTATGAGTCTGAGGAGAGAGGAGGATGAGAATGTCGCAAAGTATGAAGCTAACATTTCAAGGATAGCGAGGCATGCTGAAGATTATATACGTAACCAGAGATGAATGATTTATCGTTTCATTGATGGGTTAAAATCATTTCTCTGTTGAGCATTAGCCTCACAATCCTTCTCATCATACGAATACATTGTCTCATTTGCTATCAGGACATAAAAGTAATTCTCTATATCTTACGACTTTAAAGCTATGAAAAAGAAGAAGAGATCTATCGACCACTCCAGAAATTGAAATAAGGGTAATAAGGGAAAATTTGAATATCCATCTTGTAGTAAATGTGGTAATAAACACCCGGGTACTTGCCTGAAGGGAATATGAGTTTGTTATAAGTGTGGTGAAAAATTCCACCAAGATCCTTGATTATAAGTGGAATAAAGAGGCTATCAATGTTGAATGCTACAATTATAGTGAAATGTGGAATTATGAAAATAAATGTCTTATGTGCCAAGGAAATATACCTAAGAAAAGGAAAAGGGATCATGGTCAAGCTTATCTTATCCCAACTGCTGAGGTTGAAGCTCTGAAAGACGTGGTGGCATGTTATTTAATGGTTTCCTAAAGTTTATAAAATGCTTTATTTGACTCTGGATCATCACATAGTTTCATATCATCCATGTTTTCTATGAAAATTATATATTTCCAATTATATTTAACAAGGGAGTTTTCAATCAAAACTCCTAAGGGATGTATCATTGCAACAAATTTTTTTGAATCAGTACCCATTAGGACATATGAATGTTCTTTATCTACTGGTCTCATAATAATTCCCATGATTTAATTTCATATAATCCTCATTATGGATTGGCTTTCAGACCATGCTGAAAAAAATTTATTTTATGAATAAGTGGGTTACAATTTTGAATGACAATGAAAAAACACATTATCTTTAGAGAAGAATCGTCAACACCTGATTCTTATCTAGATCAACCCCCAGTAGCTCAACTAAATTCAATTATTGGGGAGGAAGTGAATGAAATATTTGTGGGTGAGGAAAGGAATTTTCAAATAGAAGATATACCAATTGTGCACGAATATGTTGATTTTTTTCAAGAATATTTACCTGGACATCCTCCAAAATGAGAAATTGAGCTTTCCATTGATTTAATTACTAGTTCAAGTCCAATATCGAATACCCCTTATCGAATGGCCATTGTGGAATTAGTAGAACTAAAAAACCACTAGAGGAATTGATTAATAAAAGTATTTATTCACCCTAGTGTTTCCCCATGGGGATCCCCTGTCCATTTTGTTCAGAAGAAAGTTGGTAATATGAGGTTGTGCATTGGCTATATGGAGATAAATGCTATAACGATAAAGCACAAGTATCCCCTATCTCTCATTTATTAGTTATTTGAAAAATTTCATGGAGCTAATTATTTTTATACGATTGATCTTTTATCGGGATACCATCATTTGTGGATGAAGAAGGAGGACATTTAGAAGACTGCATTTCGATCCAGGTATAGGCATTACAAGTTTATAGTAATGAATTTTGGATTTACTAATGCACCCCCTTTCCTCATGGATATAATGAAACTTGGTTTTCATGGAATATGTTGATCAATTTGTAGTGATATTTGTTGATGATATCATGGTATACTCCAAAATCTATGAATTTTATGAAAATCACTTGGGCATTATCCTAAAGACTCTTAGAAAAAATGAATTATATAGGATGTTTAGAAACTGTGAATTCAACATTCAATAGATTTATTTTCTCGGCCATATCGCTTCTATGTATGGAATATCTATTGATTCTTCAAAAACTACAACAATCCAAGAATTTCCAGAACCGAAGAGTATAAAAGAGTTACATAGTTTTATTGGTTTTTGTGATGGCCCGGACCTCTCGGGCCCATTCCATTATCAAAAAGAAGGCCACAAAGTGTTCTAGAGGGTAAAATGAACTCTTCCCACACATTCCAGAATTTTGTAACTACACGTCGTGTAGTGTGAGTACACACCGTGTACCACCTTGCTGGGTATACCCCGTGTTGGAGCTGTGTCTTTCCTGTGTGATGTAAATGGGTACACATCGTGTACCCTGAACTACACTCTATGTAGTCCTACCCCTCGTACATGTTACCAGTCAACGGACGTGTGCCGTGTTGGAGGCGTGTCTTTTCTGTGTGAAATAAATGGGTACATGTCATGTGTCCAAACTACACGTCATGTAGTCCTTCCCTGCGTATGCGTTACCCTCAAACCGTGTGTTGACCATTCAACGACCGCGAAGCCATGTTGGAAGCCGCGTGGAGACTGTGTGAAACGGCCGAGTACACGCTGTGTACCAAAAAGTACACGCCGTGTAGTTTTTCTTTTCTTGCCTATAAAAGGAAGGGTCCCCTCCTCTTTTTCAACTCACCCCTCACCACCCCTATCCTCTGAGCAGAGTTCTCCCAAGAGACTCGAAGGCTCTTTCTTCCATAACTTCTTCATCCAAGCTCTGATTTACGATCTTTCAGCGGCCACGGGACCAAAATGACGAGGTGGAACTTCCGATCTTGGATCCGCTGTCTTTCCTTCGGCAATTCCTTTCCGACATCCACCTGAGGAGGTTTTGGAGGGACCCGACAGAAGTGACAGACGCCGACAGACATCTTCTAAGGTTGATCCGGGGGAGCATTGCGACTGGAACCTGTTGAGGTAGGGATCTTACCATCATCTCTATAATTATGTGCATCATGTGGGGTGGGTATCCTCTTGTTTTCATGAGAAACGGTTGAACCAATAAATGAAGATAATAACTGGTTAAAGAATGGGTATGGGGAAGTTGTTATGTTTATCTTTATATCCTGTGATATTATGTTGTGAATTGAATAGGATTATGCCTACTAAAATCATGGTCATCGGGGGCCTTTTCATGTGCAATTAAATGTTTCCCTATCCTCTACACTGTTTTTGTGAATTGAACATTATTGAATGTGTAATTTGGTTAATCACGTAAATTTGGCTAATTAAAATCTGGAACCCTTGTGTGATTACCCCGGTCGAACAAAATGGAATAATGAACATATGGGTGTTGGCTTGGATACATGGCATGTGATGGGGGTGTTTTGTGGGTTGTTTTGGATCGGGTGAGTAGCGGGGTTGTAGTTGACTTGGTTGTGGGTTGGTGTGAATGCTATGATGGTGATGGGAAGTGGGGCTACGATAAATGGTATTAAAGGGATATTGATGTATGGGTTTCGTTGTGTTTGTGGTTATGGTGGTTGGCAGTGGGGCTGCAGGGAAGAGTTTAAATGTGTATGGACTATGGGTTGTAAATAATAAATAAAATGTGGAAGAGTTAATAAATCATGGGGCATGATAATGAAATGGGAATAATAGTTAATGGGGTTGGTTGGATAATAAGAAGGACTTTATTGTGTTGCTTTTGTTTTCCTAACATGATTTGTGGATGGCTAGGATATGTTTTTACGAAAAATAAATGTGGTTAGTTGTGGATATTTTCCCAGTAGTTAAGGAACAAATAAAATAATTCTGCCAAAACGTGAAAATATAAATGGGGTTGGGGTTGTTTGTTGTATTCATGCTTCGTAGTAGCAGTGCTGAGGCACATGCTTAGTTTCTCTGTTTAGAATCCATAGGTTGGGCTGTGTATTTGGTATATATATATATCTGTATCTTTTGTGTTTTATCACACCCCACCCATGTTGAGCACTTAGTGTCGAACACGCCCATTTCATGGGAGAGGGTATTTTCCCCTTAGTTACTAGCTACTTCCTTCTCCTTCTTCCCTAGGCTATGATGGTTTGAGGCGACCTTACACCTAAGTCTCTTTGGGTAAGTTTCGATTGAGGTGGATTGGCCCAAGACTCTTTGGGCAGGCTTACAATTTCCCAAGAACCTTTGGGATGAGGCCCAGGTGTGTGCGGGTGGGATACATGGTTGTGAGGCCTAGGTGTGTGCGAGTGGGATACGTGGTTGGGAGACCCAGGTGTGTGCGGGCGGGATACGAGGTTGTGAGGCCCAGGTGTGTGCGGGCGGGATACGCGGTTGTGAGGCCCAGGTGTGTGCAGGCAGGATATGTGGTTGTGAGGCCTAGGTGTGTGCGGGCGGGGAGAGTGTGGTAGCGTCAGGACGTTCATTGTTAGGAAGAGCAGCTAACTAAAGGGGAATGGTGCAGGGTACCCAATACTCTTGTTCTTATATACTACTACCTGTTTTGATTGGGTTTTTGGTGAGTGTGGCTGGTGAGGTTGGGTGGATAGAATTCCTTGCTAGGTTTCATCTGTTGTTCTCACGGGACATTAGGATGTCTCCCCACTTATGCACAAGAGCTTCAGGTTTCTCTACTGAGTATACTTGTATGCTCACCGTACGTTTACTTTTAGGTTTCCAAGAGGACTACCAGGATTGTGTGGGACCCTACTAGTCGGACAATTGGAGTTTTTGCAGTAGTTGTACTCTTTTTTCTTTTGGTATTGTACTTTTGAGCTTTCTTGTACTTGTACCTTATTAAAAATTGTTTAAACATGCATGTGGGCTTGGTTTGTGTTTATTTCTATACACTTGTTCTTTTCCTTTTTGGTGGTTGACTTGTCCTATTTCCTGATCTTAAAATAATAAAAGGGTAATGCCTCCCATATTTGTGAAAACTCATACTCTTGGTGTTAGTCGCCAACCAGGGGCCTACCGGAGGCGGGACTCGGGGGTCATTATCTCAAATTCACCATTGCTAGCTCAGGAGGGGCATTTTTGGAGGGAGGGGGTCCTGAAAGAATGGCATTAGAGAAATGGTTGAGATATAGGATGGATTCTGGAGTTAGGCACAGTGAGGATTTCATGGGATGGTAGGGAAACAGTGTTGGTTAATCATGGTGTGTGACATAGGCTAGGGAAGACCGACTAGGAAACGGGATTTTTAGGGCCCCCCGTGATCCGATGCAAGGACTCTGAGCCTACTGAACGACCAAGTGAGACCACATTGATTGCTGGGTAAAGACCCTAGTGATGGTGCATGCATCATTATGATCGTGTTTTACTTGATTTGGATGTTGTGGGAACGAAATTTAAATAATTTGATAAAATAAAACCTTGAGAAATTTCCTTACTACATGGGATTAGGTGATCCTTATTTACCATACAACTATGGAACCTAGATGTCATCCCCAGGTGGCTTAGATGGACGAGGTCCAGCAGATTCAGGTGGTCGATCAGTTTTTGGATTGACCGAGAGGAGGAAGATAACCAGTGGCAGAAGACTCTCTGTTCCTTCCAGCGGAAGAACCTCAAGAAGTACGAGGGTATTACATCGGATACGGAGACGGAGCGGTGGATTGATGAGCTAGGGATCTCTTTTACCTTGATCCATGCTCCAAGGGAGTACTGGGTTCCCCTAGCAGTCAGTCAGCTGAGAGGTGCAGCGCGACATTGGAGGATGCTCTACCTTAGAGAGAGGATAGAGGCAGAGGTTCTGTGGGCTGACTTTGAGAAGGAATTCTGAGAGGAATTCATTTCTTCCATGATCAAGGTAGAGAAGTGGAAGGAGTTACTCTCCCTCCAGTAGGGGAGTATATTTGTACGAGATTTGGGGATCAGGTTCTAGGATATCCTGCGCTTTGCTCCGGATCTCCTTCCGGATGAGGAGTCTTGGGCGAGACGTTTGGAGGATGCGCTTCGTCCTTCGCTCCAGTATGTTGTCACCCTCTTCACATTGCCGACGTACATGGCAGTATAGAAGAAGGCATATGTTGTAGAGAGGATAAACTCGTTGGGAGGTGCACCACGTGAGGGGTTCCAGCCGGGCTCGTCGAAGGCGAAGGCAGTCAGTAGCAGGTCTCCTACAACGGGACCTTCAAGGTTCAGGCCAGTAGGGAGAAGGCCCCAGCAATTCCGGTTTATATCTTTGGGTCCTCGTCCCTTTTTCACGAGCCCAGGACAGAAGTGTTTTTATTGTGGAGGTTTCAGACACGTTCAGAGTCGGTGCCCGACTCGAGCTCAGTACGGTGGAGGTGGACAGGTTCAGCGCCCACCTCAGCAGCACTAGCTGCCGGCGAGGCCCTTCCAGCAGCAGCAGGACCATGCTCCTCCAAGGGAAGACTTTGCGAGAGGACGCCAACCTCAAGGGTTCTCCTCAGGGACCTCGACCAGGGCATGGTCAGGGAGGTTGACGACATCAGAGAGACAGAGGTGCTGTGCATGGACAGTTTCACGCAGTAGAGTTGGCAGCTCCAGTAGGACCAGAGGTGGTTCAAGTTATGATTTGTTTGTTCAACACTCTTGTTTCTGCTTTATTCGATTTAGGAGCATTGCACTCCTTTGTTCCACCTAGTCTAGCCCACGCTCTGGGACTAGACGTAGAGAGACATTCCGTACCACTGGTGCTAAGTACACTAGTTGGAGGCCAGACCAGTGTATCTTGTGTTTTCCAGGGATGTGGGCTGACTTTGGGACAACATCAATCTAGTGGGGACCTTCTTCTGTTAAACATGTAGCCATACAATGTCATCCAAGGAATCGATTGGTTCTTTTATGTTAGTGTAGTTCTCGAATGCTTCCGGATAAGAGTCGTGTTCTCCAACGTGAACGGGCAGCATGTTGCTTTTGTTGGTGAGAGGAGCTATCTGATAGGAAGCCGACATGTAGAGCCTCTACTTTCCTTGATAGGAAAGTTATCAGTGGTTCCAGCTGATATAGATATTTTGGATGTACAAGAGGTTGTTGGGGAGTTCTTCGATGTTTTTCCTGAGGAGGTTGTGACTCTACCCCATCGACGTGATGCTGAGTTCTGGATAGACTTACAACCTGGTGCCCATCTGATTTCGATGGACCCTTATCGGATGGCACCTTCAGAGTTACGGGAGTTGAGGATTCAGATTGATGAACTGATGGAGAATGGTTTTGTTCGACCCAGCGTGTCACCATGGGGTGCTCCAGTTTTTTTCGTGAAGATGGAAGATGGTGGTTTCAGGTTATGCATAGACTACCGAAGGTTGAACCAGGTAACGGCCAAGAACTGTTACCCCCTTCCAAGGATAGATGATCTCTTCGACTAGCTGAGGGGAGAAGGATGGTTTTCTAAAATTGATCTACGATCGGGATATCACTAGCTGAGGGTAAAGGATAGTGACATCTCGAATACGACTTTTAGGTGCAGGTATGTGCACTTCGAGTTTGTAGTGATTCCGTTTCGAGTTATGAATGCACCAGATGTGCTCATGGGACTTATGAACTTTGCCGTCCGAGAGTTTCTGGACCAGTTCATCATTGTTTTTATCGATGACATCCTGATCTACTAAAGATCAGAGGAGGAGCACGTTGAGAATCTCAGGGAATTCTTTGAAGTCCTTCGACAGCAGCAGCTTTACGACAAATTGTGGATGTGTATGTTCTTGATGCAAAAAGAACACTTCCTTGGGCATGTGGTGTCTGAGCATGGAGTGTCAGTGGACCCTTCGAAGGTGGAGGCAGTTGTTTTTTGGGCAGCACCCAAGAGTGTGGCAGAAGATCGAAGTTTCCTGGGGTTAGCAGGTTACTATCGGAGGTTCATTTCAGACTTCTCTCGAGTTGCTGCTCCATTGACAGCTTTGACTAGGAAGAATCAAGTCTTCCTATGGAGCGAGCAGTTCCAGGAGGCTTTTGTCTACCTGAAGGAGAAGTTAGTCAGTTCTATCGTACTCAGGTTTCCATAGGAAGGTTTGTTGTATGAGGTGTTTTGTGATGCTTTTGGCCTTGGTCTGGGGTGCGTGCTGATGGAAAAGAAGGGAGTGATATGTTATGGGTCTAGGTAGTTGCTCCCTCACGAGTGTAACTATGCCACCCATGACCTGGATCTTGCAGCAGTAGTGTTCGCATTGAAGTTGTGGTGACATTACCTCTTTGGGGAGATCTTTGTGGTCTTCTCGGATCACAAGATCCTGCGTTATATCTTCTCCCAGTGTGACCTGAACCTGTGACATCAGATATGGGTCAAGTTTCTCCAAGACTATGACTTCGAGATCTCTAACACATATGGTAAGGGAAACGTTGTGGTTGATGCCCTGAGCAGGAAGTCACATAGAGAAGTGGTTCGGGAATCCACTGATGCTTGGAAAGCGATGAGAGAGTTGGCTACCTTGCACTTGGATGAAAGGGTTGAGGGTGTTAGAGGCTATATGTTTCAGATGATGGTGCAGTCCTCCTTGTTGAAACTGGTGGAAGAATCTCAGTGGGGGGACTCCGAGGTAGATGTGATGCAGGATCGTATCGATAAGGGGAACGCTCCAGAAGGATGGTCCGAGGACAGCCGACACTGGATGCTTTTCCATGGAAGGTTGTTTGTTCCAGAGGCGATGCACGAGGGAGTTCTCTGTGAGTTCTATAGCTTAGCTTTGGCGGTACATACAGGAGTTTAAAAAATTTATTGAGGCCTGAGGGAACAGTTTTGGTGGCTCGGGGTGAAACGGGCAGTGGCAGAGTTTGTGGAAAAATGCCTTGTGTGTCAGCAAGTGAAGGATAAACACCATGTTCCCAGTGGTTTGTTACATGCTTTAGATGTCCCCTACTGGAAGAGGGATAACATCTCAATGGACTTCATCACAGGACTACCCAGAGCTCAGGGTGGTTATTAAGCTATCTAGGTAGTGGTGGATCGACTGAAAAATTAGCTCACTTCATTGCAATTAAGGAGTCGGGCCCAGTGAGTGCCTTAGCAAAGAGGTACGTAGACGAGGTGGTGCATTTTCATGGAGTTCCGAAGAGTATCGTCTCAGACCAGGATACTCGGTTTACCTCACGATTCTGGATGGGGTTACATCATGATTTTCGCACCCAGCTACACATTAGCACTGCTTTCCATCCTCCGACCGACGGGCAGGCAGAATAGACTATGCAAACATTGGAGGACATCCTACGAGCATGCGTTTTGGATTTCGGAGGTCATGGGTATGACACTTTCCTTTAGTGGAGTTCGCCTACAACAAAAGCTTCCAATCTACTATTGGAATGGCACTGTTTGAGGCCTTGTATGGAATATCGTGTCGTTCACCCATTTGCTGGTCAGAGGATGGCGAGACACGTTCTCTTGGGCCAGAGGTAGTGGAGAGAACCATAAAGAAAGTCCAGCTTGAACATGAGAGGATGAAAGCGGCTTAGGATTGACAAAAGTCTTATGCTGATCGTCGGAGGAGGCCCTTGGAGTTCTAGGTTGGAGATCATGTGTTCTTGAATGTTTCCCCTTGAAGGGGGAAATGATGGTTCGGGAAGGAGAGTAATCTCTCTCCTAGGTTCATTGGATCTTTTGAGGTGCTGAGGCTAGTCGGTGAGGTGTCATATCAGCTAGCCCTACCACCTCATTTGGAGAAGGTTCATAATGTCTTCCACATCTCCCAGATTCATCGGTACTTACATGACGACTCTCACGTTATCGATTGGGGAGAGTTAGATATGGGGGACGACGCGACCTTCAAGGAATGACCAGTTAGAATCGAAGATCGTAAAGAGAAGGTGCTCAGTGGATGAACCATTCCCTTGGTATGTGTGTCATGGAGGCATGGCGGCCATGAAGAGAGCACTTGGGAGTGGGAGACCCAAATGCACGCTTAGTACCCGAAGTTGTTTTGACTTGTGTTTTTCCTTGTTCTTCTGAGCTTTGTTTTGATGTTATACTATGTACCTCTTATATATGGAATGCTTGGCTTGTCTGTTATGAGACCTTTGGTTTCCTTGTTCTTTGGGAGTGTATAACATGTCCGGGCATGTTGGGAATGGTAAAATATTATCCTTAATCAAGATGCATTAATGAGGATGTGATTGAACCCGTGCGGGCGATTCAGTGCCACCTAAAGTGGATAAAATCTCGACATAGGAAAAGTAATTTTTCCCCAAACCACGTGTTCGGGCAGTGTGTGGGTTGTGTGGTGTTGGGGGTAGTGTGAGTTGAAAAATACTAATTAATGGAAGTGGTAAGACCCGATTCTTAATCAAGATGCATTAATGAGGATGCGATTAAAACTGTGCAGGCGATTAAGTGCAGCCTAAAGCGGATAATATCTCGACATAGGAGAAGGAATTCATAACACCTATAATTAGGGTTGATGGTTGTGTTCCTATTATAACAAGAACCCTAAGAGGTATCTTTTTGGGGTCCTCTGGGATGGTTTTGAATTATCGGGGATGAGAATGTTTTAAGAGATATCTGATGTGATGGCCCAGACCTCTCCATCCAGTTCCATTGTCAAAAATAAGGCCACGAAGTGTTCTGGAGGGTAAAATGGACTTTTCCCACACTTTCCAGAATTTTGTAAGTACACTCCATGTAGTGTGAGTACACGCCGTGTACCACCTTGCCGCGTATAACCCGTGTTGGAGCTGTGTCATTGTCGTGTCAAGTAAATGGGTACACACCGTGTACCCTAAACTACACGATGTGTAGTCCTTCCCCGCATACATGTTACCAGTCAACGGCTGTGTTCCATGTTGGATCCGTGTCTTTGTCGTGTGAAATAAATGGGTACATGCCGTGTGTCCAAAGTACATACCGTGTAGTCCTTCCACGCGTATACGTTACCCTCAACCTGTGTGTTGACCAGTCAACGGGCGCGGAGCCGTGTTGGAAACTGTGTGGAGACCGTGTGAAACGGCCGAGTACACGTCATGTACCATAAAGTACACGCCGTGTAATTTTTCTTTTGTCGCCTATAAAAGGAGGGGTCCCCTCTTCCTTTTCAACTCACCCCTCACCTTTGCTTTCCTCTGAGCAGAGTTCTCCCAAGAGACTCGAAGGATATTTCTTCCATAACTTCTTCGTCCGATCTTGGATTTATGATCTGTCAGCGGCCATGAGATCATAATGACGAGGAAGAACATCCGATCTTGGATCCTCTATCATTCCTTTGGACTTTCTTTTCCAACATCCACCCGAGGAGGATTTTATGAGACCCGACAAAAGTTACGGACGTCGATGGACGTCTTCTAAGGTTGATCTGGGGGAGCGTTGTGATCGGAACCTGTTGAGGTAGGGATCTTACCTTCATCTCTATAATTTTGTGCATCATGTGGGGTGGGTATCCTCTTGTTTTCATGAGAAACCATTGAACCAATAAATGAAGATAATAACTGGTTAAAGAATGGGGATGGGGAAGTTGTTATGTTTATCTTTATATCCTGTGATATTATGTTTTGAATTGAATAGTCTTATGCCTATGGAAAATCACGGTCGTTGGGGGCCTTTGCATGCGCAATTAAATATTTCCCTATCTTCTAGACCATTTTTTGTGAATGGAACTTTGTTGAATGTGGAATTTGGTTAATCACGTAATGTTGGCTAATTAAAATCTGGAACCCTTGTGTGATCACCCTGGTCAAACAAAATGGAATAATGAACATGTGGGTGTTGGATTGGATATGTGTCATGTGATGGTGGTGTTTTGTGGGTTGTTGTGGAATGGGTGAGCAGCGGGGTTGCGGTTGACTTGGTTGTGGGTTGGTGTGAATTCTATGATAGTGATGTGTAGTGGGGATACGATAAATGGTATTAAAGGGATAATGATGTATGGGTTTTGGTGTGTTTGTGGTCATGGTGGTTGGCAGCGAGGCTATAGGGATGGGTTAAAATTTGAACGGACTATGGGTTGTGAATAATAAATAAAATGTGTAAGAGTTAATGTAACACCCGAGACTTTTATGTTATATAAATCATCAAAGGAATCTTTTTCTACACAACACTTGCTTGGATTTCTTTACACGCAATCGCGACCTTCCCCGATAGCTTGCGTCGTACGCAATACCGAGTTTCACTAAACAACAATATGCTATTAAAACTAGCCGTTATGAATAGTAATAACCACTTTTTGAAATTTTATAAATTTTATTTTTCAAAATGGACTTCATTTTTGGACTCAGAATATCGAAATTAGCCTAGGGTGAAATTTTGGTATTTTTCTGAAAACTTTCAATTTTTGATGAATAGTGAAACCACTAAGTGGTAGGTTAAAAATTGAATTTTGCATAAAACTTAATTTTACCGCTTCTGTGAATGGAATTTCAAAAATCTGAGAGACACGGTTAATATCATGGACTAAATTGTGGTTCAATGAGTTGAAAATAATTTTTTGGTGAATAGTAACTTTTTACTATTTTTACCGCGGTTAATAGTAAATAGGGTAACTAAGGGTAAATATGATATCAATATTACCCTAACACATGTCCTAATTCTATTGGACAAGTGTAACTAGACCAAAAACAAACTTAGGAATAAAATATGACCATTTAGGCCCACTTGGATTAGATTAGGACATTTATTATTAATTTATTTAAATAAGGGTTAAAATAGTTAAAATCAAAGTTTAATAAGTAAATCATTTTTAATATGGGGTTATACATAAGATAAATTCGACTATAAATATTCATTAGAAAGCTAAGAAGATTTCCTACATAAGGGTATTTTATTTGTAATTTTTAGACATTAAATAAATTAATTTATTTATGACACAATGATGATGCAGTAATTATCTTATTAATGAAATATTGACATAATTGATGTTATAAACACCAAAATAAATGTAATTTTAGACTTTTTATGAATTCCACTAATTTTCTAGGTTACTATGATATATTAATGTTTATTTAATCAACTTGTTTAGAAAATATAATTCTGTTATGACTTTCACAAAAATCATATATCAAATAGTGTCAAAATTGACACAAAATAGATTATAAATCAAATATTATATTATTAATTGTTATTTTATTCCTAAAAATCTATGGTTCGGCCAAATGACTTAGATAAGGAGATATATATTAATAATAAACAATTTGGGGTTCGTTTGGCATGTTATAGTAAGTGTATTAACCATATAGTGAAAGAAAACAAAAAGACACGGTAAAAGTTAAATTAATTAACTTAGAGTTAAATCTAATTGATAAGGTTACAATAATACCCTAAACATGTCTAAATCATATTGGTTTATAGGATTGCGACCCATCCCCACTTTATCTTCGAAATAAGACCCTTTGGAACCATTATAAACCGATTTTTACTTTAATATAAAATAATATTTTGAGATATTCCTAAGGTGCCCCTCTCCTCCCTTATAAAAGGGCACCTCCTCCCCCTCCTCCTCACACCAATTTGAGCACTCAAGCTCGGCCAACCCCTGCCATTTTCTACTCTCCACTTCCCTAGAATAATCCTAGAGGTCCTGGTATTCTCCAAAGACCAATCTTAGTTCCTTAAGTGGAGGATTCAAAGAGGCGTTCCAAAGAATAGGTAATATCCATTACCGATCTTTTCAATTTCTTTCTTCTTCAACTTCTTCTTCTTTAGTTGTTTCATGATAAAGTAATAACATCAGTATTACTTACATACTGATATGTTTTTATAAATATGAAACAACCCTAATTCACCTTCTATCCATCCTACGGAAAAATGAAATCACCGCACGTGCGTACGTACGGAATACCGTCTCCACGCCGTGGTGTAATCTATTTTCCACCATCACCTTACAAGGATGGGTATAATGGTGTAATGAGTAACTATATATGATTATTATGAAGTAATATTGATACTGAAATAATATATATATACTCCAATACAATTCCACGATCATAGGAACGATATCATCACTCGTGCGTACGTACGGAATACCGTCTCCACGATGTGATGCGACTCGTTCTACATGATCTTCATTTCATAATGATTATATAAATGAATTGAATGAATGAATATGGTATATACTACACTAATACCATTTTGTAAATGAATTATCTATAACCTAAAGATAAGAATAAGAATTTATTCGACAAAACACGCATAAGAACAAAACGTTATAAAGACCCGAGTAAAAAGTAACAATGAAATATTACTAACAAGAAGCTAATAATATGACCATATATGATATCATATCAATATGTATGATTCTGGAATAAGTCAATAACATTATTTAAACCATTATACAGGAGCTTCGGACACGTACAAAGCAAATCGGACCTAAGGTAAGGGAAATATCACAATCTCATTTTTATCCGAGATTGTTTATTCGTAAGTATTCACCGGAGTGTATTTTATCATCCACATCCATGTTTCATCAATATGTAATATTATTTCCATCCACCTACAATTGTTTAAATCCATTTTTACCCTTCGGTGAGTTTTTAGTAATATGTATGAAAGGAATCTTTTGTCGTACGAGGTACTTTTTGACTTTTCCGACAAAAGTATGAAGAATGTTTTTTTTAACTTATACGGCATGGATGGATTTTTAAAACATTATTTCCAAGAAGCTTCCTTTACAAGTTATCAATTTTATTTTTAATCAACTTCTTTTATTTTAAAGTCGTATGACATGTTATGAAAGGAAAAATGTTTTTGAAGTAGAAAGGATATTTTCCTCAAGAATGGAGTTCAATTATTTTATCAAAATTATTTTCCATCTAATATAATAAAAGGGTTCTGTTTTTATCCCTATTATTACATGGATTTGATTATGTTGTGATGGAAATATTTTTATGAATTCCTTTGTCTTATATGAATTGTTTTATGATGTCATGATGTTTCAAGAATCCCATTTTTGATTATGTGGCACACATAAGAAAGGATTCATTATAAGATGGGTGGGACCTATATCTCCCTCCAATGCATTGGGTAAATATTTTATATATCATGAGATAGACATGGCTGGAACGGAAGGTTATTTCGATTCAGTGATACAGGACTGAAACGAGGAGTGAACTCGGTTCAGAAAGGGACTTTGTCCACTAAGATAGTCTTGGCAATGAGTCATGACTAATAAGAAATGATTTTCCATGATTATGTGTGCATGCCACAAAGTTTCAAGTTTTATGTTATGATTATGGGGATCTCATTTTCACTTCTATGATTTGTTCCATGTTAAGATATTATGATCTCTTTTGCAGGTTATGATTTTCAAAAAGATATGATATGACTTTTATTTCCTTTATTTGCCCTTGCTGAGCATTTGAGCTCACCCTTTTATGTTTTCTTTTCCCCAGGTCAGGAAGATGGATATTAAGTAGAATATGCTAAAAGGGACCCAAGATATGATGAAATAAATGGGAGACACTGTAGAAGATTTATGAACCAGTTGTTTATGTTTCCCAGTTTCTAAAGACACTATACCTATACGGTCCTTTGTGGTTTTGTCATATGTTGTAATAAGTGTGCTTCAATTTTGATGTATTAACAATGTATGTAAAGTATGGGTCGTTATAGTTGGTATCAAAGCAAAGGTATAGTCAACCTTTGGAAACTAGGATGTGAATGCCTTAGTAATAACCCTAAGGATAAGTCTAAGAATAGAACACAATCATAGTTTTTTAGAAATGGCCTTGAATAACCTAGGATAAGACCTTAAGCATGAAAATTTTATTCTTGAATTATGTGGTTTCCTATTATAATTAGTGTTCCTCACACTATTCTTCTTGGTTTTAGTCAATGGCTGGAACCCGAAGGAACCGTGTTAATGCGGAATGCGATGGGCAATGCAATGATTGTCCCCCTGAGCAAACAAACGATATGGGAGCTGGAATGCAAAATCTTGTAGCCATGCTCACACAACTTTCTCAAGCTATGAATCATGCAGGATTTCCAAACGAGCAAAGGAGGGAGCAACATTCTGTTGAATCCTTCATGAGGCAGCGTCCACCTTCTTTCAGTGGGTCTACTGATCCATTAGTTTCTGAACAATGGATTAGTACTACTGAAAAGATATTTTCAGTTCTTCAATGTTCTGAGCATGATAAAGTCATCCTAGCAGTGTATCGTTTGGAAGGAGATGCTGATCAATGGTGGAATCTTGTTAAGAATACGAGGAAAAGGGATGAAATTGAGTCTATGGAATGGGACGAGTTCAAGAACTTATTTTTTAATAAGTACTTCCCTCGTATTCTCCGAAAAAAGTTGGAGAAAGAGATTCTTGAACTAAAGCAAAGGGATGATGAATCTGTTGGTACCTATGAAGCAAATTTTACAAGACTTGCAAGGTACGCTTCTGGTATTATTATCCAACATGAGAGTAAGATCGATCGATTCTTTAGTGGCTTAAAACCAAGTCTTCGAAGGGCGTTATCCATAAGGGACTTCAATAGCTACGAGGAAATCGTTCGATGTGCTCTCAAAGTCGAGATGGAGATTGGTGTAACACATCAGTCACATGGGTTTGATAAGAAGAGGAAGATGGAATTCAAAGAAAAATCTAAAGAGCACACGGAAAAGAAGATGAGCTTTTCCTTATGCTCAAAGTGTGGAAAGAAACATGGAGGGAGTTTTTTTAAAGGGACAAGTAAATGTTTTAAATGTGGAAAGGAAGGTCATCGGGCATTTGAATGCCGTGATAATGGGAAGAAGATGTCTAATGATGCAAACAAAGGAAGGGATACACAGAATGAACCTACTACACTTCAATGTTTCAAGTGCAAGGAGATGGGGCATTATGCCAATCAATGCCCAAATCCAAGGGTTGATGATGATGGTCGACGTCAACAAAATCTTAAGGCTAAAGACAAAGGAAAGTCACATGCAATTTCTATCAGCGATGTGGAGTACGATAACGAAGTGGTGAAAGGAACACTTACCATCCACTCTAAAGTAGCAAATGTTTTATTTGATTCTAGATCAACCCACTCTTTTATTTCTAAAGAATTTTCTAAGGGTATCACCGTATTACCTCAACAATTAGATGTTGAGTTTGTTGTGACAACACCTAATGGCACATCAATCGCATCAAAAGTTTATAATTCTTCTCCGATCGAAGTTTGTGGGAAAGTGCTTCCTGTAAATCTTGTGACCCTTCCTTTAGTGGAATTTGATGTGATTCTTGGCATGGATTGGCTTTCTCTACATAGAGCTCGTATCGATTGCCAAAGAAGGGAAGTCACATTTCATATTCCAGATCAATCTACGATCGTCTATCAATGCAAGGATGAACATAACCTTCCAGTGGAAATTTCTTCCATCTTATGGGTATTGATTCCACTAAATTAAGGTTATTTATCTCAAATGGTTGGTGAGAAACTCATGATTAAGAATATGCCCATTGTACGAGAGTTTGATGATGTCTTTCTGGAGGAATTGCCGGGTCTTCCACCAAATCGTGAAGTTGAGTTTTCAATAGAACTCGTACCGGGTGCTTTGCCTATTTCAAAGACACCTTATAGAATGGCCCCAATTGAGTTGCAGGAATTGAAGAAGAAACTCCAAGAAAATCTTGATAAGGGATTCATACGCCCTAGTGCGTCACCTTGGGGAGCACCTGTTCTATTTGTTAAGAAGAAAGATGGATCAATGAGACTTTGCATTGATTATTGAGAACTTAACAAGATCACTATCAAGAACAAATATCCTCTCCCACGCATTGATGACTTATTTGACCAACTACGCGGAGCTCAATACTTTTCCAAGATTTATCTTCATTCAGGGTATCATCAATTAAGGGTCAAAAGGGAGGATATACCAAAGACGGCTTTCCGTACTAGGTATGGACACTATGAATTTATAGTGATGCCATTTGGTCTTACTAATGCCCCTGCTATCTTCATGGATCTAATGAATAGAGTCTTTAGAGACTATCTTAATCAATTTGTGGTAGTCTTTATAGACGATATTCTTGTCTATTCAAAGACCAAGGAAGAGCATGAAGATCACTTGAGAATTATATTGAAGACCCTGAGAAAGGAGAAGCTTTATGCAAAATTTACCAAGTGTGAATTTTGGCTTCAAAAAGTTGCATTTTTTGGTCATATAATCTCAAAAGAGGGGATATCTGTGGATCCAGCAAAAACAGAGGTTATATAAAGATGGTCGAGGCCAACAACAGTATCTGAGATCCGAAGTTTTCTTGATTTGGCTGGATATTATCGACGTTTTGTAAATGATTTTTCACGATTATCTAATCCACTCACCAAGTTGACTCGGAAAGGAGTTAAGATTGTCTGGACAGAGGAATGTGAAGAGAATTTCAAGGAGTTGAAAAGAAGGTTATCCAGTGCACATGTGCTCACACTGCCTTGCAGTGGAGAAAGGTTTGTGATCTACAGTGATGCATCCAAGAAGGGATTGGGGTGTGTTCTTATGCAAAATGATATGGTGATAGCTTATGCCTCACGACAGTTGAAAATCCATGAGCAAAATTACCCAACACATGATTTGGAGTTGGCTGCGGTAATCTTTGCATTAAAGATTTGGAGGCATTACCTTTATGGTGAAAGGTGTGATATTTATACTGATCATAAAAGTTTAAAGTATATTTTCACACAAAAGGAGTTGAATATGCGTCAAAGAAGATGGTTGGAGCTGATTAAGGATTATGACTGCTCAATCCATTACCACCCTGGGAAAGCAAACAAGGTGGCAGATGCATTAAGTCGACAAGACCATGCTAGTTTATCCATGATGAGGATCACAAAAGATCCAATATTTATGGATTTACAAAGGATGGATCTTGGAATTATAATGGAAGGGGAAAAATCTTATCTTTCTCAAATGAATGTTCAACCATCTATACATGTGAAGATTAAAGAGGCACAGAAAGAAGATGCTGAGTTACAAAAGAAGGTGAGAAATGTTCCTGAATTCAACCTTGATTGTGATGGGATAATAAAGTTCAGGAATCGGGTTTGTGTTCCTCCCATCCCCGAATTAAAGAAGGAGCTGCTGGATGA
The DNA here is from genome assembly GCA_963277665.1 of Viscum album. NCBI lineage: Eukaryota > Viridiplantae > Streptophyta > Magnoliopsida > Santalales > Viscaceae > Viscum > Viscum album. Next base: position 1,503,984,312 of record OY728156.1, read on the forward strand.
GGCTCATAGTTCTTCATTCTCTATTCATCCTGGAAGCACGAAGATGTATAGGGACCTGAAAGAGTACTTCTGGTGGGATGGCATGAAAAGAGATGTTGTTGAATATGTCTCTCGATGCTTGGTTTGTCAACAAGTTAAAGCTGAGAGACAAAAGTCTAAGGGGATGTTACAACCATTACCCATACCCGAATGGAAATGGGAAAACATCACTATGGACTTTGTCACAGGACTTCCTAAAACATCCAAAGGCAATAATGCTATCTGGGTCATAGTTGATCGTCTTACAAAGTCTGCACACTTCATTCCTATTAGAGATGATTTCTCTCTAGATCAGCTTGCCAGGATATATGTAAAGGAAGTGGTAAGATTGCATGGAGTACCACTTTCTATTATATCTGATCGGGATCCGAGATTTACCTCGAAGTTCTGGCGAAGTCTTCAGCATACTCTGGATACAGAGTTGAGTTTCAGCACTGCTTATCATCCCCAGACAGACGGTCAGTCTGAGAGAACAATTCAAACCCTAGAAGATATGTTGAGAGCTTGCTCTATGGATTTCAAAGGAGGTTGGGATCAACACCGACCTTTGGTAGAATTTTCTTATAATAATAGCTTTCACTCCAGTATTCAGATGGCTCCTTATGAAGCTCTCTATGGAAAGAAATGCAGGACTCCAACTTGCTGGGATGAAGTTGGGGAAAGAAAGCTATTAGGACCTGATCTCGTTGATGAAATGGCAGAAAAGGTTAGATCTATTCAACAACACATAAGAGCAGCTCAGAGTCGACAGAAAAGTTATGCCGACAACCGAAGAAAAGACCTAGAGTTTTATGTGGGTGATAAAGTGTTCTTACGAATATCTCCCTGGAAGAGGGTTATGAGATTTGGAAAGAAGGGGAAGTTGAGCCCTAGATATATCGGTCCTTTCGAAATACTGGATCGTGTTGGGAAGGTAGCTTACCGATTGGCGCTTCCACCGAATCTCTCTCAAGTTCACGATGTGTTCCATGTATCTCTCCTGAGAAAGTACATACCAGATCCTTCACATGTACTCAGCTCAGAAGTTGTACCGCTGGAGCAAGATCTTTCTTATGATGAACAGCCGATAGAGATTCTGGATCGTAGAGAAAAAGTCCTACGAAACAAGACCACTCGCTTGGTGAATGTTTTATGGAGAAACCAACAACTTGAAGAAGCTACATGGGAGCTTGAGGATATGATGAGGGAGAAGTATCCTCATCTGTTTGTTGCAAAGTGACGAATTTCGAGGGCGAAATTCTTTTTAAGGGGGGTAGAATGTAACACACGAGACTTTTATGTTATATAAATCATCAAAGGAATCTTTTTCTACACAACACTTGCTTGCCTTTTTTTACACGCAATCGCGACCTTCCTCGATAGCTTGCGTCGTACGCAATACCGAGTTTCACTAAACAACAATTTGCTATTAAAACTAGCCGTTATGAATAGTAATAACCACTTTTTGAAATTTTATAAATTTTATTTTTCAAAATGGACTTCATTTTTGGACTCAGAATATCGAAATTAGCCTAGGGTGAAATTTTGGTATTTTTCTGAAAACTTTCAATTTTTGATGAATAGTGAAACCACTAAGTGGTAGGTTAAAAACTGAATTTTGCATAAAACTTAATTTTACTGCTTCTGTGAATGGAATTTCAAAAATCCGAGAGACACGGTTAATATCAAGGACTAAAATGTGGTTCAATGAGATGAAAATAATTTTTTGGTGAATAGTAACTTTTTACTATTTTTACCGCGGTTAATAGTAAATAGGGTAACTAAGGGTAAATATGATATCAATATTACCCTAACACATGTCCTAATTCTATTGGACAAGTGTAATTCGACCAAAAACAAACTTAGGAATAAAATATGACCATTTAGGCCCACTTGGATTTGATTAGGACATTTATTATTAATTTATTTAAAGAAGGGTTAAAATAGTTAAAATCAAAGTTTAATAAGTAAATCATTTTTAATATGGGGTTATACATAAGATAAATTCGACTATAAATATTCATTAGAAAGCTAAAAAGCTTTCCTACATAAGGGTATTTTATTTGTAATTTTTAGACATTAAATAAATTAATTTATTTATGACACAATGATGATGCAGTAATTATCTTATTAATGAAATATTGACATAATTGATGTTATAAACACCAAAATAAATGTAATTTTAGACTTTTTATGAATTCCACTAATTTTCTAGGTTACTATGATATATTAATGTTGATTTAATCCACTTGGTTCGAACATATAATTCTGTTATGACTTTCACAAAAATCATATATCAAATAGTGTCAAAATTGACACAAAATGGTTTTTTAATCAAATATTATATTATTAATTGTTATTTTATTCCTAAAAATCTAAGGTTCGGCCAAATGACTTAGATAAGGATATATATATTAATAATAAACAATTTGGGGTTCTTTTGGCATGTTATAGTAAGTGTATTAACCATATAGTGAAAGAAAACAAAAAGACACGGTAAAAGTTAAATTAATTAACTTAGAGTTAAATCTAATTGATAAGGTTAAAATAATACCCTAAACTTGTCTAAATCTTATTGGTTTATAGGATTTCGACCCATACCCATTTTAGCTTCGAAATAAGACCTTTTGGAACCATTATAAACCGATTTTGACTTTAATATAAATTAATATTTTGAGATATTCCTAAGGTGCCCCTCTCCTCCCTTATAAAAGGGCACCTCCTCCCCCTCCTCCTCACACCAATTTGAGCACTCAATTTCGTCCAACCCCTGACATTTTCTCCTCTCCACTTCCCTAGAATAATGCTAGAGGTCCTGGTCTTCTCCAAAGACCAATCTTAGTTCCTTAAGTGGAGGATTCAAAGAGGCGTTCCAAAGAAGAGGTAATATCAATTACCGATCTTTTCAATTTCTTTCTTCTTCAACTTCTTCTTCTTTAGTTGTTTCATGATAAAGTAATAACATCAGTATTACTTACATACTGATATGTCATTATAAATATGAAAAAACCCTAATTCACCTTCTATCCATCCTACGGAAAAATGAAATCACCGCGCGTGCGTACGTACGGAATACCGTCTCCACGCCGTGGTGTAATCTATTTTCCACCATCACCTTACAAGGATGGGTATAATGGTGCAATGAGTAACTATATATGATTATTATGAAGTAATATTGATACTGAAATAATATATATATACTCCAATACAATTCCACGATCATAGGAACGATATCATCACTCGTGCGTACGTACGGAATACCGTCTCCACGATGTGATGCGACTCGTTCTACATGATCTTCATTTCATAATGATTATATAAATGAATTGAATGAATGAATATGGTATATAATACACTAATACCATTCTGTAAATGAATTATCTATAACCTAAAGATAAGAATAAGAATTTATTCGACAAAACACGCATAAGAACAAAAAGTTATAAAGACCCGAGTAAAAAGTAACAATGAAATATTACTAACAAGAAGCTAATAATATGACCATGTATGATATCATATCAATATGTATGATTCTGGAATAAGTCAATAACATTATTTAAACCATTATACAGGAGCTTCGGACACGTACAAAGCAAATCGGACCTAAGGTAAGGGAAATATCACAATCTCATTTTTATCCGAGATTGTTTATTCGTAAGTATTCACCAGAGTGTATTTTATCATCCACATCCATGTTTCATCAATATGTAATATAATTTCCATCCACCTACAATTTTTTAAATCCATTTTACCCTTCGGTGAGTTTTTAGTAATATGTATGAAAGGAATCTTTTGTCGTACGAGGTACTTTTTGACTTTTCCGACAAAAGTACGAAGAATGTTTTTTTTAACTTATACGACATGGATGGATTTTTAAAACATTATTTCCAAGAAGCTTCCTTTACCAGTTATCAATTTTATTTTTAATAAACTTCTTTTATTTTAATGTCGTATGACATGTTATGAAAGGAAAAATGTTTTTGAAGTAGAAAGGATATTTTCCTCAAGAATGGAGTTCAAGTATTTTATCAAAATTATTTTCCATCTAAGATAATAAAAGGGTTCTGTTTTTATCCCTATTATTACATGGATTTGATTATGTTGTGATGGAAATATTTTTATGAATTCCTTTATCTTATATGAATTGTTTTATGATGTCATGATGTTTCAAGAATCCCATTTTTGATTATGTGGCACACATAAGAAAGGATTCATTATAAGATGGGTGGGACCTATATCTCCCTCCAATGCATTGGGTAAAGATTTTATATCTCATGAGATAGACATGGCTGGAATGGAAGGTTATTTCAGTTCAGTGATACAGGACTGAAACGAGGAGTGAACTCAGTTCAGAAAGGGACTTTGTCCACTAAGATAGTCTTGGCAATGAGTCATGACTAACAAGAAATGATTTTCCATGATTATGTGTGCATGCCACAAAGTTTCATGTTTTATGTTATGATTATGGGGATCTCATTTTCACTTCTATGATTTGTTCCATGTTTAGATATTATGATCTCTTTTGCAGGTTATGATTTTCAAAAAGATATGATATGACTTTTATTTCCTTTATTTGCCCTTGCTGAGCATTTGAGCTCACCCTTTTATGTTTTCTTTTCCCCAGGTCAGGAAGATGGATATTAAGTAGAATATGCTAAAAGGGACCCTAGATATGATGAAATAAATGGGAGACACTGTAGAAGATTTATGAACCAGTTGTTTATGTTTCCTAGTTTCTAAAGACACTATACCTATACGGTCTTTTGTGGTTTTGTCATATGTTGTAATAAGTGTGCTTCAATTTTGATGTATTAACAATGTATGTAAAGTATGGGTCGTTATAGTTAATGAATTGCGGGGCATGATAATGAAATGGGAATAATAGTTAACGGGGTTGGTTGGTTAATAAGAAGTACTTTTTGTGATTCTTGTGTTTTTATAACTTGATTTGTGGATGGCAGGGATATGTTTTTACAAACAATCAATTTGGTTGGTTGTGGATAGTTGCCCAGTATTTAAGAAACTAATAAACTAATTCTGCTGAAACATGAAAAACCTAAATGGGGTTGGGGTTGTTTGTTGTATGCATGATTCGTAGTAGCAGTGCCGATGCACATGCTCAGTTTCTCTATTTAGAATCCATAGGTTGGGCTGTTTGTTTGGTATATATATATATCTGTATCTTTTGTGTTTTATCTCACCCCACCCATGTTGAGCACTTAGTTCTGAACACTCCCATTTCATGGGAGAGGGTGTTTTCCCCTTAGTTACTAGTTCCTTCCTAGTCCTTCTTCCCTAGACTGTGATGGATTGAGAATAACTTACACCTAAGACTCTTCGGGTAGGTTTCGATTGGGGTGGATTGGCCCAAGACTCTTCGGGCAGGCTTACTATTTCCCAAGAACTATCGGGATGAGGCCTAGGTGTGTGCAGGTGAGATACGTGGTTGTGAGGCCCAGGTGTGTGCGGGTGTGGAGAGTGTGGCAGTGTTAGGATGTTCTCCGTTAGGAATAGTAGCTAACTAATGGGGAATGGTGCAGGGTACCGAATACTCTTGTTCTTATATACTACTACCTATTGTGATTTTGTTTTTGTTGAGTGTGGCTGGTGAGGTTGGGTGGATAGAATTCCTTTCTAGGTTTCTTCTGTTGTTATCACAGGACATTAGGATGTCTCCCCACTTGTGCACGAGTGCTTTAGGTTTCCCTACTGAGTATAGTTGTATGCTCACCCTACGTTTACTTCCAGGATTCCAGGAGGACTACCAGGGCCATGCGGGACCCTACTAGTCGGACAGTTGGAGTTGTTGCAGTTGTTGTACTCTTTTTTTCTTTTGGTATTGTACTTTTGAGCTTTCTTGTACTCGTACCTTGTAATAAAATTGTTTAAACATGGATGTGGGCTTGGTTTGGGTTTATTTCAATACACTTCTTCTTTTCCTTTTTGGTGGTTTACTTGTCCTATTTCCCGGTCTTAAAATAATAAAAGGGTAATGCCTCCCATATTTGTGAAAACTCATACCCTTGGTGCTAGTCGCAAACCTGAGGCCTACTGGAGGCAGGACTCGGGGTCATTATCTCCCTTTCACCATTGCCTGCTCAGGAGGGGCATCATTGGTGGGAGGGAGTCGTGACAGTTTTGCAGGTCTATGGACGTTTCCTCTAGAATTTTTCCTGATTAGAAAACCCATTAACCAAGATCACACGTAATGTGGTTAAATTTGTTTTCAGAAAAGAGTGTGAATAATGTTTTGAACAACTAAAGAGAATATTAGTCAATGTTCTTATATTGACTCAACCAATTGGGGGATGATGGGTTTGTTATTTATAGTGATTCATTAAAGAAAGGACATAGTTGTGTCCTTATGTAGAATGATAGAGTAATTTTCTAAGCATCACGATAGTGAAATGTTCATGAGAAAAACTATCCTACTCATTATATTGAGATAGAAGGAGTAATCATTGATAATGAGATATTTAATAATTATCTCTATGGTGAAAACGTGAGTTATATACCGATAACATGATTTTGATGAATATTTCCTCACAAAAATAATTCAACATGAGTCAAAGGAGATGGCTTAAACTACTCATGGATTATGATTTCATAATACACAACCACCAGGGAAGGAAAATAAGGTTTCATATGCTTTGAGTTGAATGGATCATGGAGTTTTGATCAATATTAGAGTCAGAAAAGATCATATATATATATATATATATATGGATCTAGTAAATATGGATATGGTAATAACCATGGAAGGTGAAACATCAATGATTTTTCAAATTCTATCAAAACCATCTTCACTAGAAAGGATAACAAGTTCTCAAGCTGATGTTGAGGAGTTTCAAAAAAAAGATTAAAGCTATGAATAACGTGTGACTAAGTGACTTCGTATAAAAAGATGGAATTTTGAAATTTGGGAAGACAATTTGTTTTCCCGATATACTAGATCTAAAAATAGAAATGTTGGATGATTCTTATAGCTTCAATTTCCCTACACACACTGGGAGCACCATGATGTATTGAGATTTGAAGGAACATTGTTTGTGGGACCACATGAAGAGGGATATTACCGATTTTTTTTCATGATGTATAGTTTGAAAACAAGTGAATGTTAGAAGGCCATAGCCTGGAGGAGTCATGCAACAACTTCCCATACCTGAGTGGAAATGGGATAATATTTTGATGGGATTTTTCATGGGACTACCAAAGAATCCTAGAAGGAATGAAGAAATATGGGTCATTGTTGATCGTTTTACAAAGTCAACCATTTTATTGATATAAGAAAATATTTACCACTTGAACGTTTAGCAAGAATTTATATTACTAAAGTTGTAAGACTTCATGAAGTACCCATATCTATTGTTTTTTATCATGATCCCCATTTTACATCATGATTCTGGAAAAGTCTTTAGAAAGATCTGGATACTAAAATACATTTTCGCCCTGCCTACCACCCTCAAACTGATGGACAACTATAATGAACTATTCAAACTGATGATGCTCATATGAAGAATAATAATGAAAGAGATGTCACACACCAACATGTTGGGATTATTTTGGTGAATGAAAATTCGTATGCCCAGAACATGTTGAGGAAATGATGGAATATGTGAAGGTAATCCATTCCCATATCAATGCAGATCAAAGTAGGCAGAATTGATATGCCAAAAACTAAATGAAGGGTTTGGAATTTCAGGTAGGAGATCGTGTTTTTTTAATGTATTTCAATGGAAGGGTGTTATAAGTTTCAGTACGAAATGTAAATTGAGTCCCAGGTACATCAATCCTTTAGTAATCCTAGAACAAATTGGGGTTGTAGCTTACTGTTTGGGTATTCCACCATGTCTCTCCAAAGTTCATGATGTGTTCCACGTATCACTATTGAGAAAATACATGCCTAACCCAACGTGGGATCCTGAGGAACTTATGATGAAGAACAACCCAAATCATTTTATGCAATAATATTCTAGAAATTTTGAGGATGAAATTATTAGAACGTGGGGATAATGTAACACCTCATGCTTCCACGATACGTTTCACTTTTAATAATGCAATAGCTTGTGTTGTACGCAACTTCAAGATTCTAAAACATCACAACCAGTCAAACTAGCCATTATGAATAGTAATACCTAATTTATGAAATTTTATCAATATTATAGTTCAAAATGGACTTAATTTTTGGGTTCGGAATATCCAAATTAGCAGAGGCTGAATTTTTGGTATTTTTCAGAAAACAATCAGTTTTTTATTAATAGTAAAAATACTAAATTTTATTTAAAAACAACTTTTATATTCAAAATAATTTGTAGTGATAAATTATACTATTGAGTTTTTATAAAGTATAATTAGGTTATATTTTTGCCATTTAATCCAATTTTGTTCATTGGATGTAATTTCACTTTTACACTAGACATAAGCATGTGTCAATATTTTGATAGTTATTATTTCTTAAAAACACACTTTTTTGTTTTGACAAGGTGAAATAATTTTAAATTAATTTCTTCCACTTATGTTATTTGAATTTAGAAAAATGGATTCCATAATTATAATTAGGACGTCCAAATTGTTTAAATAGGTTAATTTTATTTTTAGTCATTTAGAATAATTATTTTGGTAAATATTTTATTTACCATGGTTAAAGGGTAAATATAGTGAATAATGGTAGAAAAATAATACTATACTAAAAATAATTACCATAACAAGTGTTATAACCCTATTTTATGATTCATTTATGGCTATATTAATCCTTGGGTCTATTTTGAGACCCCATGGATCCACATGAAAGTGATAATGATACTTTATATTAATTATGTTAATGTATGTACAAAATTGAGAAAAGCATTTATCTTTTAGCAAAACAACATATACATTCGGTTATATATGTTATCACTTCGACTATAAATATTCATCATAAAGATAAAACGATTTCCCTCATAATGGGATATTTTTTATAAAATTTATATATTTAATATGTAAAATTATTTATGACACAATGATGATTCATAATTTTATTTATTATTGAAGGAATCAAATAAATGATATTATAGATGTTAAAATAAATAATTTTTTAATGTTTTGATTACATACAAGAATTTTATAGTTTACTATGACATGTTAGTATTGATTAAATGAATTTTTTTCTAAGTAATAATGCTGTTACGATTTTAAAAAAACAAAATATAAAATATTGTCAGAACTGACATAAATGAGTTTTTAAATCTTATATCGTATTATTAATTGATATTCTATTCCTAAAAAAATAATGTTTGTCCAATATCCTTAAATAATATTATAAATGTCATTGTTTAAAAAATTTATTTCTTCCTGGATGTTTATAGTATGATTAATAACCACATAATATAAAAATACAAAGAGACATGGTAAATGTCAAACTAATTTACTATGAGTTAAATCTAGAAGATAAAGTTAATATTGTGAACCAAACCTATCTAAAACATATTAGTTGAGTGGTTTTCGACCCATCCCCATCTTAGATTTAAAATAATTCATTTTTTAGCCATCAAAAAAAATAAAATTATTTTATTTTAAAATAATATGTAAATATTTTTCTAAGGTGCCCCTCACCCCTCTTATAAAAGGGCACATCCCCTTCCCTCAAATACACCCCATCAAAGAAATTTTTCTTGGCAAAAACTCACCCAAATATCCTCTAAAATATCCTCAATTATTTCTAGAGGCCATAATTTATTCAGAATGCCAACTTAAGGAGCCCTTTGGATCCAATCAAAATAGAGAATCTGAAGAAGAGGTAAATATTGAATCACAACTTTCAAGTTCATTTCTTCTTAAACATCCACTTTATTTTTTGATTCCATTATAAAATAATAAATCAAGTATCTTCTATATAATTTAATTTTATTATATAAATTTTACAACCATACTCATTATTTTATCCATCATATGAATGACATGTCACCATACGTGTGTACGTACGGCTTACCGTCTCCACGTCGTGGTGTAATTTGTTATTCAAACACTTAATCATTTGGATGGGTATAACAATGAGTATAAATGATGTAATTAACAAATATAACATGATAATTGTTATTTATATATGATATAACTTCCAATTAAATATGATTTCAATGTCAAAATAATGATCTTGTGGCTCGTGCATACGTACAGATTACCATCTCCATGAACACGATGAAATTCATTCCCCATCATATACATTCAAGACTAATATTCATATGATGATTAAAAATAATTTTTTTGGACTTAATATCATTCTAAATATGAATAATATATATCCTTACATAATAATCAATACTTACATAACAAACCATATAACAGAAAACAAATCAGTTAACTCCCAAAACGATGATACTACTGAAATATCATTAAATAAGATATATTAGACGATCATATATTATATAATATTAATGTATATAGTTATTTTCTAATTTTATAACAATTATTTCACCATTATAAAAGATGTTAACCTACCCTCTACCAAGGAAAAGTACAAGGTAGGGGTTTATTTCACATTCTCTTCATTATCTGAGGCTCTTTATACATAATTATTTACAAGGACCTCTTTATGATCCACATCCATGATTCATAAAAATGTATTTCAAAATAGGTTTAGTATTTACTAGACAATGTGTTAATGTCATTTATACCCTTATTTGACCTTATACATTTTGAAAATAATATTTCTATCATTTTCCAAACAAGGTACATTATGACCTTTTCAAGAAAAGTAATGTATGAATGTTTTTATAACTTATAAGGTGGTTGCGGTTATTTTTTTGTCATTATAACATCATAGAATCTTCCTTTACAAGCTTATCAGAATATTTTTGAAATGAATTTTTTCATTACCATTATTTTAATCTTAGATTATTTCCAAATATAAAGATATATATATCTAAAAAAGGTTTTGATTTCATCTATGTCAACATCTTTTGATGGAATTTAATCTTATTTGAAGTGGATTTCTTTTGATACAAAACATCCATGTTGTAATGAAGGATTTGTGATATGTCTAACTTTGGATGTGTTAATTTTACACCATCCATGGTTTATGGATAATGTATTGACACTTCATATTATAGTTTTATTATGAATGTTTATGTTATGTATAATCCTTTTCATATGTGGAATGCATTGGACTTAATAAGGGACGGGTGGAGCCCGCTATAGCTCATCGATGCATCACTGGGTCACATAAGACAAACTATTGTCTTGGAACAATGCCTTGAAAAAATCTTATATATAGTGTTCACACAAGGATTTGAATATGTGGTTATGATGTCTAGAATTATGCATTCTATCATTATTAAAGTGTCTATTTATATTGAATTTGATTATTCGACTTGTAGAATATCCATGTGAATAAGAAATGGAATTATTTTATTTTATCTTTTCCATATTATGCTAATGTTAATATTTAAAATTATTTTTTTAGTCTTATACATCTCCCTAAATGTTTATGCTTATTTATGAAAGTTTCCCATATATTGTTATCCTTACTGAGCATCTAAGCTTACCTCATTCTATGTTTTGTTTTTTCTATGTTTCGAAGAATTATTTTGTAACCGACCTACTAGGATAGTTTGAGGGGATATGACTGTGGTCTATGGAAAAAATGTTGATATTATTTATCATTTTATAATGTAATGTAAATCTTATGAATGTATATAGTATTTCTAAGGATACGAAATTGATCGGTCTTTTGGTACATGATTTCCTTGTATCGTTCCAATGTTATGTAATAATGCACCAACTCTGGGTAACTAGTGTTGGGGAGTTACATTTGGTATTAGAGGTAGTTTATTACAAGTAATGGAATATAGATTTAGATTACCTTTGATTAGAGCACATTAACCTGGGATATACATTGAGAATTAGTATAAAATAACATCCTAGAATTTTGTTATTGTAGAGATTTGGTGAGTTTTCCAAGCAATATATCCCTGCCTGCATACAAGTAGGTACACACCGATCTAGCATAGATGAACCTAGGGGTAAAACTCAAAAACAGTACTCTAAGCTAGACTCGAATGGGAACTGGTGCATGATAATGGGCGTTACTACACTTTGGGTTATGCCACTTTGGGGGGATATACTTAGGATAATTCTCATTTTATTTACAAACCATTATGAAGGGTTTATGAGTATATACTTCCTCAATGAAAACATTTTTATTATTATCAATTCTATCAATAAATAGTTCAGTTTATGTTAAGTATTTTACATGTTTGGAATTATGCATTTTGATTCATAAACTAATCTATTTTATTCCATTGTTAAGAAATGTCTCCTAGTGGAAGTAATGTAAACCATATCAACGCAGGTAATCCATGTAGGGATTTCCCACTTACTCAAAATAATTATAGTGGAGCTGGTGAAGCAACTGGTGCTGATCATCTTGTCACCATACTAGGACAAGTCAGTCAGGTTTTGAATAATAACCTTACCAGTATAGAGCACCCTAATCCACATGTTTGAGGATCAATGATAGATGGATTCAAGAGGAAACAACCACCATCATTTAATGGGAGTAAAAATCCATTAGTAGTTGAGAAATGGATAAATTCCTTAGAGAAAATATTCCATGCCTTGTGGAGTAACAAAAGAGAAAAAGTTGTCATCGTAGTTTACCGCCGCACTGGAGATACTGATAAATGGTGGTCATTGATTCAAAACACAAAGGAAGATGATGAAGTATCAAATATGGAATAGAGGGAGATCAAAGAGATTTTCTTAGAAAAATACATTCCTAATGACCATCGAGTAGATATGGATAGAAAATTTTTGTGTCTGAGGAAAAAGGTGGATGAGAATGTCACAAAGTATGAATCTAACTTTTTATGGTTTGTGAGGCATTGTATAGATTATATATATAACCCAAGAAGTATGATAGATCATTTATTTGATGGGTTAAAACCATTTCTCTATCAAGAATTAGTCTGACATTCCTTCTCTTCATATGAAGATACTGTCTCATGTGCTATCAAGAAAGTAAAGGATTTCGCTAAGTCTTATGACTTTAAAGAAAAGCAAGAGAAGAAGTGATCTACCGAACACTCCAGAAATGGATATAAGGGGAAGAAGGGAAATGTTGACTATCAATCCTGCAATAAATATGGGAAGAAACTCCCTGGTACATGCCTGAGGGGAGTGGGATTATCTTAGATGTTTAGTGAAAAAATCTATTAAACTCGTGATTGTAAGGGGAGAAAGAGGATATCGATGTTGAATGATACAATTGTTGAGAAAGGGGAATTTTGAAAATTAATGTCCAAAGCACTAATTAATCTTACCTCAGAAAAGACCAAGGGATCAAGGCCAAGCTTATGCTATCACTACTACTGAGTTTGAAGAACCAAAAAACGTGGTGGCATGTAATGTAATGGTTTTCTCATGTTTAGAAAATTCTTGATTTGATTCTCGATCATCTCATTGTATAATATCTTCCTAGATTGCAAGGAAAATTAGATAATTTGAAATTGATTTAACAATAGTGTTTTTAGTCGAAACATCTAAGGGATGTATCATTGCAACAATGTTTTCTGAATTGGTTCCCATTAGGGCATATTAAGGTTCTTTATCTACTAATACCACTGACATACCCATGACTAAATATGATATAATCCTCGGTAAGGGTTGGCTTTTGGATCATGATGTAAAAATTTATTGTAAGAAGAAGGAGGATACTATTTTTTATTATGATGATAATGAACACCTTATCTTTAGAGAAGAATCATCACCACATGATTCTTATCTAGGTCCACCCCTAGTAGCTCAACTAAATTCAATAATTGGGGTGGAATAGAATAAAATAACTGTGGGTGAGGAAATAATGTTCAAATAGAATATGGAACTATTGTTCAATAATATATTGATGTGTTTCCAGACGATTTACCTGGACATCCTCCAGAATGATAAATTGAGTTTTCCATTTGTTTAATTCTTAGTTCAAGGCCCATATTGAAGACCCCTTATATAATCGACACTGTGGAATTATTGGAAGTAAAGAATCAACTATAGGAGTTGAGTAATAGATGATTTATTCATCATAGTGATTTTTCAAGGGGAGCCCTTATTCTTTTTGTTAAGAAGAAAGACAAATCTATGAGGTTGTGAATTGACTACAGGGAGATCAATTCTATAATGACAATGAACCAGTACCCCTACCTCGCATTGATGATTTCTATGACCAACTTCATGGATCTTAATATTTTTCAAAGATATTTCTTCGATCTAAATACTGTCAGTTGTGCATGAAGAAGGAAGACCTTCCAATGACATCATTTAAAACAAGGTACGTGAATTATGAGTTTACAGTAATGCCGTTTGGATTGACTAATTCTCCCTCCATCTTCATGGATATAATGAATAGGAGTTTCAAAGAATATCTTGATGACTTTGTAGTGGTTTTCATTGATGATATCATGGTATGTTCCAAAAGCTATGAAGATCTTGAAAATCACTTGTGCATTATCATGATGATTCTTAGGTGAAATGAATTATATGGGAAGTTTAGAAAATATAAATTTTGGATTTAAGATATTTATTTTCATGGCCATATCGTCTCTAAGGATGGAAAATCTGTTGATCCTTTATAGACCATGGTAATCCAAGAATGGCCAGCACCAACGACTATAACTGAGGTACGTAGTTTTATTGGTTTAGAATGTTATTTTTGAAGTTTCATTCAGAATTTTTCTCAATTGGAAAATCCATTAACAATATCACACGTAAAGGGGTTAAATTTGTTTGGACAAAAGAGTGTGATGAATGTTTTGAAGAACTGAAGAGAAGTCTATTCAATGTTCCTATATTGATTCTACCATCGGCGAATGATGGGTTTGTTATTTATAGTGATGCTTCAAAGAATGTACATGGTTGTGTCCTTATATTGAATGATAGAGGTATTTACTAAGCCTCATGAAAGAAAAAAATTCATAATCAAAACTATTATACACATGATCTTGAGTTATCAGTTGTAATCAATGCTCTTAGGATATGGAAAAATTATCACTACGGTGAAAAATGCGAGATATATACCGATCACATGATTTTGAAGTATATTTTCTAAGAAAAAGAACTCAACATGAGGCAAATGTGATGGCTGGAACTACTCAAGAATTATGATTGTACTATACACTACCACCTGGGGAGGGTAAATAAGGTGAAAAATGCGTTGAGTAGAAATGATCATGGAGTTTTGAACAAGATGAGAGTTGAAAAGGATATTATATACATGGATCTAGTAAACATGGACATGGGAATAACAATGGAAGGTGAAACATCCATGATATTTCAAATAGTTTCCAAACCATATTTACTATAAAGGATACAAAGTTCTCAGGCTGGTGATGAGGATTTCCAAAAGAAGATTAAAGCTCTGAATAAAAGGAGATTGAGTGAGTTCGTATATGAAGATGGAATTTTGAAATTTGGGATGAAACTTTTTTTTCACTATATACCTGATCTGAAAAGAGAATTTTTATATAATGTCCATTTCCCCAATTTTCTTATACACCTGGGTAGCACCATGATGTATAGAGATTTTAAGGAACATATTTGGTGGGACGACATGAGGATGAAGATTTGTGATTTTTTGTCAATATTTATGGTTTGTCAAAAAGGAAAAAATGGAAGGAAACATCCTGGAATAGTATTGCAACCTCTTCCCAAACCAGAGTGGAAATGGGATAATATTACGATCGAAATTTTCACGAGACTACATAATACTCCTAGAAGGAACGATGCAATATGGGTGGTTGTTGATCATCTTACCAAGTAAACACATTTTTGTGCTATAAGAGAATATTTACCACTTCAACATTTAGTATGACTGTATATTAATGATGTTTTAATACTTCATGGAGTACCCTATCGATTTTTTCTAATCACGATCCCCGTTTTACATCATGATTCTAAAAAATTCTTCAGAAAACCCATTGATACTGAACTTCATTTTAGCACTTCTTACCACCCTCAAACTAATAAACAATCAGAATGGACTATTGAAACCTTAGAATACATGTTTAGATCTTTATCACTTGACTTTCAAGTATGTGGGATCAATATATAACTCTGGTAGAATTTTCCTAAAATAATAGCTTCCACTAATGTATTCATATGGCACCATATGAAGTGTTATACAGAAAGAGATGTTGCACCCCAACCTATTAGGATGATGTTGGTGAACGGAAACTCATAGTGTAGATACCGGAAACATGACGTGCATGGATATTACATTACTTTTGTGGAATACACAGTACATAACAAAAACATACACACAAGGACTGTAATAGTTTAGTGTCTTTGGAAACTCGGGAAAAAAATCTTCTAATCATGGTGAAAGATCGTCAACATCTCCCATAAAGATCTTTCCCTTTTTTTCTTACCTAATTCCTTTGTTTATATCTTGGGGAAAGGAAAACATATAATGGGTGACCTCAAATCCTCAGTAAGGGTATGCGTGGATAAAATAAAACAAATCATATATATTTGAACATAAAAACATGAACATAATGTTTAGACATCAA
The DNA here is from genome assembly GCA_963277665.1 of Viscum album. Taxonomy (NCBI): domain Eukaryota; kingdom Viridiplantae; phylum Streptophyta; class Magnoliopsida; order Santalales; family Viscaceae; genus Viscum; species Viscum album. The sequence goes on from OY728156.1 coordinate 1,504,000,862, forward strand.
AAGATTGAGCAATGACCTAAAACATTGATGTACGTATGGAATATATCATAAAGAAATATTAAGCATTATAAAATATCATGTTAGTAAAACGTGTAATTGTGGAATCCATTAATCACATGTTATTATTTCCATTGTATCATAGGAATTGCTTCCAAGACCATCTTAGTGGACAAAGTCCCTTTCTGAATTGAGTTCACTCCTCGTTTTAGTCCTGTAACACTGAACTAGATTAACTTACCGTTCTAGCCATGTCTATCTCATGAGATATAAATCTGTACCCAATTCATTGGAGAGAGATATAGGTCCCACCCATCTCATAATGAAAACATTCTTACTTGTGCCACAACATAAACATAAATCATTCGTCATAACCCAAAGAATAAAAATGTTTTTCATAAACATCATCCCATTATAACATAATCCATATAAAACAAATGGATATCAATTCATAATAAGAATAGTTAAATCATATAGACATTATACTTGAAACATACACATATTAAATAATGTCATCTTATATGGAAAATGGTTTTGATAAAGCACTTGAAATGAATTCTTGAGGAAAATATCCTTTCATCTTGAAAATAATTTTCTTTTCACAAAATGCAAATCAATTTTAAAAGAAAAGGATTTTTTTGAAAATAGTCATGATATATTTTGGAGGAATCTTCATGAAAATAAGGCTTCATAAAACTGTAAAAATCCTTTTTGGTGTATAAGATAAAAAAACATTCTTCCTATACTTTTTTCTGAAAAGTCAAAAAGTACCTCGTAATAGAATTATTCCATACATACCAGGATTTTAATGTCAAAAATTGGTAAAAAGGACCTTAAACATACATGAAAACATTGTTAGAAAACATGGTCATGTATGATAATAATAACCCTAGTAAATACATACGAATAACAATCTCGGATAAGAATGAGATTGTAAAATTATCCATTACCTTAGGTCTAATATGCTTCATACGTATTTGAACCCCATGTATAATGATTTAAATAATGTCATGGACTTATTAAAAAATCATATTCATTGTTATTATATCATATATGGGTCACTTATGACTTAATATTACCTGTTCTTTTGTAAATTCCATGTTAATGCAGCATTTTGGGTAAAATCGTTACATTTATCGTACGTGTTTCGACTTTTTGTTCTTGATATTATTACTTATATACTGATTTACATAATTCCAGAATGTAAAAAATGATTTTTATATAATATATATTCATCGTATACAAGTATATATGATAGATCGATAAATGTAATGAAATACACCGTTCATGGAGACGGTAGGCCGTACGTACGCATGAAGGTTGTTTTCGTTTCATTTTTGAATTGAATGGAATTAAGTAAATTAAATACATATATATATATATATACATAAATCGAGTATCATTATTATTTCATATATTTCATTATTATTCATTATATATACTTTATAATCATTCATGAATGGTTAACATGGAGAATGAATCTCATCACGTCGTGAAAACGGTAGTCCGTACGTACGCACGAGCGATGATATCATTCCCATGATCGTGGAATTGTATAGAAGTTTATGTATAATATTTAAGAATAAATATAACTTTACAATAATACTATCTAGTTATTTATTTACACCCTTATACCCATCCAAGTAAGGTGGTGGTTGAAAACAGTTTACACCACGGCGTGAAGACGGTATTCCGTACGTACGTACACGCGGTTATTTCGTTTTCTATAGGATGGATAGAATGCAAAATAAGGTTGATTCATATTTATAATAACATATCAGTATATGAGTTATACTGATTTTATTAAATCATAATGAAATAACAAAAGAATAATAATTATTAGAAGAAATAATTTGAAAGAATCAGTTACGGTTATTAACTCTTCTTCGACACGCCTCTTTGAAACCACCCCTTAGGGCACTAAGATTGGCCTTTCAAGAAGACCAGTACCTATAGGATGTTTCAAGGGAATTGGTGAAGAGAATTTTGCAGGGGTAGTCTGAGCATGAACTCTCAAAGTGGGGTGAGGATGAGAGGGAGGAGGTGCCCTTTTATAAGGGAGGAGAGGGGCACCTTTGGAAATATAAGAAATATTAGTTTATATTAAATCCCAACCCCACTTAAAAACTTCCAAAATGACTCATATCCAAATATTAGATGAGATAGGGTTGTAATCTCATCAACCAATAAAATTTAGACATGTTAGGAAATTTATTTTAAACATTATCAACTTGATTTATCCTTATTTATCAATTTAATTTTATTTGTGGTGATAATATTCTAAATATTAAATTATTATTAATATTTACATATGTGTTGAGAATTTTCCATAATTTGACTCTTTATGAAATTTTATACCATATAAATATAAATTTATAATTTTATAATATTTTTGTGATTTTTAAACAATTTTATAATATGTTAGTTTTATAAAATAACAATAGTGTCAATTTTGACAATATTCAATTATTTTAATTTAAATAAACAATATACAGAAGATATGTTAGAAATAAAAGATTTCATAGATTCATAACCTGTCATATATATCAATAAAATTAGTGGATAACATTAAATAGTTCATATTGTATTTATTTTCGTATTTTTAAAACCATTTATTTGATATTTCTCTTAATAAATTAATTTCAACATCATTATTATGTCATATTTAAGGATAATTATATAATCCCTAAAAATTCTAAATAAATTCATATGATGTAGATAATTTTATTATATTTTTGGAGACAATTTATATCTGAAGTTTAATGAAGTTTATCACTAAACAAAAATTATTATACTTATAAGATTAAAGAAAGTGACTTGTTGTCACTTTCTTTGGTTTTAATAATAATTAAATTGTTTTCATGGAAAAAAGTCTATTTAATGAATCTAATCCGAAGCTTAGGTGATATGGGTCTACTTTTAGTCATCCAATAGGATTTAGGCAAATGTTAGGGTAATTTTATAATCTTATATTTACCCTTAATTACCCGATTTACCTTTAACTATGGTAAATAAAATTTACCATAGTTACTATTCATAATGCCCAAAAATAAAAAAGTAGCCTATTAACATAATTTGGACCAAATTATTCCAAATATGTAATCCATTTTTAAAAATTCAAAACACATACATTGCACTAATTAATTTAAAATTTATCCCGTTGTCGAATGAAAACGAGTTTTTTAAAACATTGTAAAAGATTGAATTGATTTAACCTACAGATTCAAGGGAAAATCAATGCTAATGACATACATTGTATTAAATAGTAAAGATATATTCTATTTATACTTTAAAACCATTAAATATTATAATTTAACCATATAAATTATTATGATGAAAAAAGTTGTTTTTAATTAAAATATAGCGTGTTTTTACTATTCATTAAAATCTGAAAGTTATAAGAAAAATATCAAAACATTATCCAATGTAAATTTTTATATCCTGATTCAAAACAAGCAGTTTATTTTTTAAAATTTAACATATAAACATGTCAAAAACTATATATAATGTGGGTGTGCCATCAACAGGTGGCAAAACTGCATTTTTTTAAAAATACTTATTTCACCTGAAAAACTTATTTTGTTAACATAAAATGTTTTATAGAATTTATAAGATTAATAATAATGTTATAAAATTCAAAATTTATTTAATATAATTCATAACGACTAGTCTATAATAATATTATAATAATAGATCGTCGTTTAGTGAAACCTGGTATTGCGTACAACACACGCTATCGAGGAAGGTCGTGATTGCGTGTAATGCAAGACAAGTAAGGGTTGCATGTTGTGAAAGACTTTTTTTGTTTCATTATAATATATTCCAACCATTTTTCATATATACATTGAATATATATATATACTCAATGTTGCGTAGAATGACTATTATCAAACGAACATGAAATTGTGTGTAACACAATCTAAGAATAGTGTAGCTTATACAGAAAGATAATATAGTGTTACATATAACACAATATAATCTTTTTGTAGAATAAAACACATGACATTAAATAAATTAAAAAGAAAACTTATCATAAAATATCGGGTTGTTACATTCTACCCCCCTTAAAATGAATTTCACCCTCAAAATTCGTCGGGGTTATACATGGTTTTCTACATGAATGTTTCTTTAATTGAAGCCCACATCGTAAAATGAAATACCAAAACATAACATTAAAAATTAAAGTATGAAAAGTAACGGTAACCCAAATTAACTAGTCACTGGGTTTCCACATAGGAGAAGATAGGTCAAAATATGGATAAGGAAGAGAAATCTAACCATCATGTTCTGATGGAGAGTGGTATAGAACATGTCTATGAGAAAACTAACAATCACAAATCCATATATTTGTGATGATCTATGGTACCATATGATTCATCGGATATAAGGGCACTAGGACAACATTTTTTGTTTTCAAGATCATTTCCGAAAAGTTGAAGAATTTGAATTAGAAGAAATACTTGCTCGATTTTGGTATAATCTCACTGTTGTTCATGCTTTGAACAATTTCCACTTCATCTCTTAAAGAAACGACATAGAATTTGTTATTCGTGAAGTGTTAACAGATCATGTGATAGAATGATGGGTCACTCCATCTGTTTCAAACCAAAGGTTAGCAAAAGTTATCAAATATACAAAAGTCCATCTATGGTGAGGATAATCATATACGATTCTAAAAATAAACTTTTACATCATATATTATATCACTTTATAAAATAAAACTAGTTTCTACTAACCAGGGACTTCTTGTAGGCCAGTGGTAGGTGATAAAGGTCAGTCGCACTTCGGTTGTGGGTTCGATTCCCACAGCCTTGTCCGACCTGATGGGATGTCGCCTGTCCTGCAGGTTGTCCTTTTTCTAAAACTACATTACTATAACATCCCATCAATAATATTGAAAAAAGTTTCATCCTTAAACAATACTAACTTATGTCCAACATAATCCATTCCAATTTGTAGGCTTATCTAAAATACTTCGGTCCGAGCTCATAGTATAAAGAAAACAATTACTAGAAAGGTTATCTACCAAGAATGTGAATATAAGCATTTATTTCACATATATCATAAGATATATCTTGTTGGTTGCGTTCCAAACACATGAATACCATAGTCATATATTCTCTTGAAACATAAATTACCATAGAACCTTAGTAAAAACATGAATATAGTCAAAAGGTAACACTTTCCACATACCAAAATCCCAAAAAAATCTATATAATCAAACCATAATATCACTTAGTCCTTATATCAGTCATGAGCTCATGAATACAATCAAACATCTCATTATCTTAGTATCCCTTCATTATTGCATATCATCTACATTCCAAAAATATCTGAATAACCTTCCATGGTTACCGATACTATTCAACGTATACTTTCAAATAGTTTAGAAAAAACAATAGTGTAACAATCCTTAGATGATTCTTTATTCCATAGTACCATACATTATTCTTTATAAACATACAATCATTCCACTAACTTCTTAAACCACTAGCTAGCTTCATTATTTCTTTTATCTCATATTTCATTTGTAGTCTCTTCATCATCATCCACATAAATACTACCTGTATGACCATGCTGATTCTCTTCATGAGATTTTCCCTTAGGGAATTGGTTTGAATAATGTCCATACATTCCACATTTAAAACATCTAATCATTGCTGATGTCGTAGCAGTACCATTATCCTTGTCCATGCTATTAACTAACACTTTTCCTTTTCACTTATTGGCTTTGTGTCCTTCTTTTCCACACCCAAAGCATATTTCATTTCCTTTGAAACAATCTCCCTGATGCCTCTTCCCACATGATTTACATGAGGGAAATTGAACTTTCTTTTCTCTATGATCATCATGAAACTCCATCTTTCTCTTATTATCTAAGTCGGGAAACTTACCAATGTTGGGATTATTTGATCATATTATGAGATTTTTGATTAGGCATAATAACGATGTTTGGACTTCCAAATCCCTTTTCATTTGGTTTATCATGAAGAATAAGATTCCATTGTCCATCATATCCTCCATTATCGTGAATCGTTCTGTTTCCATCCATTTTCTAAAACCTAAAAAAATACTCTGAGAGGAAAAAATAATACTAGGGAAAACAACATAATAATGGAAAATTACCGTCAATATCTAATAATCTTAGGTTAAATTCTAAGATTGATACCGTAGTTATAGGAATATAACCTATACGTATAGTTATCCTTAGGGACATCCTTAGTCATACCTTAGAAATATATCTAGGGATCTCACAAAAGTTTTCACATCTTAGTTTCCAAAGGTTAACTAAACATTTCCACTGATACCAACTCTAGAGACCCGAAACTTGACGTATATGGACATTACATTACTTTTTTGGAATACTGAGTATATAACAAAAACAGACACACAAGGACCGTAATATTTTAGTGTCTTTGGAAACTCGGAATAAAATAATCTTCTAATCGTGGTGAAATATGTTCAACATATCCCATAAAGATATTCTCCTTTTGTTTTCTTACCTAAAACCATTCTTTATATACTGGGGAAAATAAAACATATAAAAGGTGAGCTCAAATGCACAGTAAGGGTAAGAATGGATAATATAAAACAAATCATATACATTTGAACTTAAAAACATGAACATAATGTTTGAACATCAATATCTTGAGCAATGATATAAAATATGGATGTATGTAAGGCATAGATCATAAAGAAACATTAATCATGATAAAATAGCATGGGAGTAAAACATATAATTGTGGAAACCATTAATGACATGTTATTATTTCCATAGTAGTTGAGGCATTGCTTCCGAGACTATCTTAGTGGAAAAAGTCCCTTTCTGAATCGAGTTCACTCCTTGTTTTAGTCCTGTAACACTGAAAAAGATTAACTTACCTTTCTATCAATGTCTATCTCATGAGATATAAATCTTTACCCAATTACTTGTATGGAGATATAGGACCCACCCATCTTATAATGAAATCATTCTTACTTGTGCCACAACATAAACATAAATCATTCATCATAACCCAAAGAAAAAAAATGGGTTTCATAAACATCATCCCATCATAACATAATCCATATAAAACAAATGGATATCATTTCATCATAAGAAATTTGAAATCATAGAGACATTATACTTGAAACATACACATATGAAATAATGTCATCTTAGATGGAAAATGGTTTTGATAAAGTACTTGAAATTAATTCTTGAGGAAAATATCCTTTCATCTTGAAAATAATTTTCTTTTAAAAAAAAGACAATCAATTTTAAAAAAAAGGATTTTGTTTAAAATAGTCATGAAATCTTTTGGAGGAAGCTTCATGAAAATAAGGCTTTATAAAACTGTAAAAATCCTTTCATGCCGTATAAGTTAAAAAAACATTCTTCTCGTACTTTTGCCGGAAAAGTAAACAAGTACCTCGTAATAGAATGATTCCATACATACCATTTATTAAAAGTAAAAAATGCGTAAAAAGGACATTAAACATACATGAAAACATTTTCATAAAACATGGGCATGGATGATAATAGTAACCCCAGTAAATACTTACGAATAACAGTCTCGGATAAGAATGAGATTGTAAAATTATCCCTTACCTTAGGTCTAATATGATTCGTATGAATCCGAACCTCCTGTATAATGATTTAAATAATGTCATTGGATTATTAAAGAATCATATTCATTGTTATGATATCTTATATGGTTCACTCATTACATTACATTACTCGTTATTTTGAAAATTCCATGTAAAAGCAGCATTTTGGGTAAAATCGTTACATTTATCGTATGTGTTTCGACTTGTTGTTCTTGATATTATTACTTATATACGGATTTAAATAATTCCAGAATGTAAAACATGATTTGTATATAATATACATTCAGCGTATACATGTATATATCATAGATTGATAAATGTAATGAAATACACCGTTCATGGAGACGGTAGGCTGTACGTACGCATGAACGCTGTTTTCATTTCCTCTTCTTCGACACACCTCTTTGAAACCTCCTCTTAGGGCACTTAGATTGGCCTTTTAAGATGACCAAGACATCAAGGATGTTTCTACGGAAGTGCAAGAAGAGAATTTGGCGTTGTTTGGCCGATCATGAAGGCTCAATGTAGTGTGAGGAAGGGAGGGAGGAGGTTCCCTTTTATAAGGGAGGAGAGGGGCACCTTTGAAAATATAAGAAATATAAGTTATATTAAATCCCAACCCCACTTAAAAACTGCCAAAATGAATCATATCTAAATATTAGATGAGAGAGGGTTGTAATATCTTCAACCAATAAAATTTAGATATGTTATGAATTTATTTTAAACATTATCAACTTGATTTATCCTTATTTACAAATTTAATTTTATTTGTGGTAATAATATTCTAAATTTTAAATTATTATAAATAATAACATATGTGTTATGAATTTTCCATAATTTTACACTTCATGACATTTTCGACCATATAAATTAAAATTTATAATTTTTAAAAATATTTGTGGTTTTTAAAAAATTTTATAATATGTTATTTTTATATAATTACAATAGTGTCAATTTTGACAATATTCATTTATTTGAATTTAAATAAACAATATACAAGAGATATGTTCAAAATAAATAATTTATTAGATTCATAAAATGTCATATGTCTCTTGAAAATTAGTTTAGTACATTAAATAGGTCATATAATATTTAATTTAATATTTTTAAAACCCTTTATTTGATATTTCTCTTAATAAAATAATTCCAACATCACTATTATGTCACCATTAAGGATAATTATTTAATCCCTAAAATTTCTACATAAATTTATATGATGTATATAATTTTATTTTATTTCTGGAGACAATTTATATCCAATGTTTCATGAAGTATATCACTAAACTAAAATTATTATACATATAAGATTTAAGAAAATGGCATGTTGTCACTTTCTTGGGTTATAATAATAATTAAATTATTTTCATGGATAAAAGTCAATTAAATTAATCTAATCCGACCCTTATGTGATATGGTTCGACTTTTAGTCATCCAATAGGATTTTGGGAGGTGTTAGGGTAATTTTATAATCATATATTTACCCTTAATTACCCGATTTACCATTAACTATGGTAAATAAAATTTACCATAGTTACTATTCATAATGCCTAAAAATAAAAAGTATCCAATTAACATAATTTTTACCCACTGATTCCAAATGTGGAATCCATTTTTCAAAATTCAAAACAGATAAGTTTCATTAATTAATTTAAAATTAATCTCGTTGTCGAAAGAAAACTTGTTTTTGTTTAAAACATTGCAAAAGATTAAATTGATTTAACCTACGAATTCAAGGTAAAATTAATTCTAATGACATAAATTGTATTAAATAGTAAAAATATATTATATTTATACTTTAAACCAATTAAGTATTATAATTTAACCATATAAATTGTTACGATGAAAAATGTTGTTTTTAATTAAAATATAGCGTGTTTTTACAATTCATTAAAATATGAATGTTATCAGAAAAATATCAAAACATTATCCAATGTAAATTTTTATATCTTGATTTAAAAAAAGAAGTTTATTTTGTAAAATTGAACTTATAAACATGTCAAAATCTAGATTTAATGTGGGTGCGCCATCAAAAGGCGGCAAAACAACATTTTTTAGAAATACTTATTTCACCCGAAAAAATTATTTTGTTCGCATAAAATGTTTTTATAAAATTTATAAGATGAATAATAATGTTATACAATTCAAAATTTTGTTAATACTATTCATAATAGCTAGTCCAGAATAATATTATTACAATATATCATCATTTAGTGAAACCTGGTATTGCGTACACCACACGCTATCGAGGAAGGTCGTGATTGCGTGTAATGAAAGCCAAGTCAGGGTTGCGTGTTGTGCAAGACTTTTTTGTTGTTTAATTATAAAAGAATCCAAACATTTTTGTTTTATAAATTGAATATATATATATATATATATATATATACTCCATGTTCCATAGAATGACTATTATCAAACGAACATGAAATTGTGTGTACCATAATCTAAGAATATAGTTGTGTATACTGCATGGTAATACGGTTTTGCGTATAGCACAAGATAATCTTGTTGTAGCATAAAAAACATGACATAAAATAAATAAAAAAGAATACTTATCATAATATATCGGTTTCTTACACATATTCCCATAACTTGTTATGGAAACGATGGAAAAGGTGAATGTAATCCAAACCCACATCAAAGTAGCTCAAAGTAGCAAGAAGAGGTATACTGATTACTGAATGAAGGATTTGGAATTTGAGGTAGGATATCTTGTTTTCTTGAGGTATTTCTATTTAAGGGTGTCATATTTTTCTATAATAAGGGTAAAATGTGTCCCAGTTACATCGCTCCTTTCGAAATACTAGAATAAATTGGTGTTGTAGCTTACCATTTGGAAATTCCACCATGTCTCACCAAAGTTCAAGATGTGTTTCACATTTCACTATTGAAAAATACATGCCTGAATCAACGCATATACTGCTTATGAGGAATTGTAACTGGAACCCGATCTATCTTATTGTGAAGAGCCTGTCATGGTTCTTGAAACAACATAACACGTGTTGAGAAACCGTACAACTCATCTGGTTAAAGTTCTATAGAGAAACCAAAAAATGGAAGAGGAAATGTAGGAACCCGAGGAACATATGATGAAGAACCACTAGAATAATTTATATAATAATGTTTTAGATATTTTGAGGTTGAAATTATTTTAAGGATGGTAAAATTTAACAACCTAAGCTTCCACGGTAAGTTTTCCTTTGTATAATGAAATAGCATGCGTTGTACGCAACATCGAGATTCTAACACATCGCAAACTATCAAACAAGCATTTATGAATAGTAATAACCTCTTTTTTATTTTTTATCAAATTTATCATTCCATATGGAATTCATTTTAAGATTCCGAATATCAAAATTTTCTTAGGGCGATTTTTTTTTTCAGAAAACATTCAGGTTTTGATGAATAGTGAAAAATATTAAATTTTAATTAAAAACATATTTTTTAATCAAAATAATTATAGTGTTAAATAATAATATTGAGTGGTTATTAATTATAATTATATTATATTTTTACCATTTAATTAAATGTTGTTCATTGGAGGTTATTTCACATTTAAACTAGACATAAGAAACTGTCAATCTTTTGATAGTTATTATTTCAAAAACAAGCTTTATGTTTTGACAACTGGAATTAATGTTATATTAATTTCTACTACTTTAGAAATATGAATTTAGAAAAATGGATTCTATATTTAGAATCAAGGGGCCCAAATTTTATAAATAGTTAACTTTTATTTTTAGACATTTTAAATAATTACTTCGGTAAATATTTTACTTACAACGGTTAAAGGGTAAATCTGGTGAATACGGGTAAACAAATAATATTATAATAATATTAAATTACCCTACCACACATTCTAACACTATTGGATGAAACATGTCCGACCATGGGCATCCTTGGGTCGATTTTGGGTCCCCATGGATCCACTTGTATGGGATAATGACACTTTATATTAATTAAGTTAACGTAAATACAAAAATGACATGAGCATATATCTTTTAGTAAAAATATTTTTACATAGGGTTATATATGTTCTATATTTTACTATAAATATTCATTATAAATATAAAAATATTTCCTAAATAATTTTGTTTTAATTATAATATTTAGTCATTGAATAGTTATATTTATTTATGACACAATGATGATGTAATATTTTACTTATTAATGAATGAATAAAATTAATAGTATTATTGATGTTAATATAAATATAATTTTTGATTTTTGATTCCATACAAGAATTTTCAAGAATAATGTGACATGTTCAGATTGACTAAATTAATTTTTTTTGAAGTTATAATGATTTTAGCATTTTAACAAAAACAAAACAGTAAATTGTTTGAAAATTGACATAAAAGGGTTTTTAAAACAAATATTATGTTATTAATTGATATTATATTCCTAAAAATATAAGGTTCAGCCAAAGGTCTTAAATAAAATTATATTTTTCATTAAAGAACAACTTGAGGTTTTATTGGATGTTTTTAATATGTTTAATAAATATATAATATAAAAATACAATGAGATATGATAAATGTCAAACTAATTAACTAAGAGTTAAATCTTAAAGATAAGGATAATATAGTGACCCAAACCTGTATAAAACTTATTTTTTGAGTGTTTTGCGACCCATATCAATATCATCCTCAAAATATTTCATTATGGATCCATTAAAAATAGAAAATGATTTTATTATTAAATAATATTTCAAACATTTCCTAAGGTGCACCTCACCCCGCTTATAAAAGGGAACATCCACATGTCTCAAATACACACCGTCAAATCCATTTGACTCAGCCAGACCCTACCCAAATATACTCTCAACTGACGTCCCTCTATCCTACAGGCCTTACTTTATTTAGGATGCCAACTTATGGAGCCCTTTTGATCAATTAAAAAGGAAGAACGCGAAGAAGAGGTGATATTTCATCACCTCTTTCAAGCTCTTTTCTTCTTCCACATTCTATTTCTATGTTTTTTCCATTCTAAAATATAAAATCCAGTATCTTCTATACATTGTGATACTATTGTAAAATTTTTACTTCCATATTCATTATTTTACCCTTCCCAGGCAAGACATGTCACCATACGAGCGTACGTATGGCTTACCGTCTCCACGTCGTGGTGTAGTTTTTTATTCAAACACTTCATCATTTGGATGGGTATAATAATGATTCTTAATTATGTAAATAATATATATAAAATGATAATGATTCTATATATATGATATACCATCAAATTATATACGATTTTAATATCAAAAGAATGATATTGTTTCTCATGTGTATGTACGGATTACCATCTCCATGAACGTGATGAAATTCATTCACCATCCTATACATTCAAGACTATTTTTAATTTGATTATTAAAAGCATTGTTTAAAGAAATAATATATTTCTGAATATTAATATGATATGTCCTATCCACAACAAACAATATTTACGTAACAATGCATATAAAGGAAAATGAATCTATTAACAACAGAAATGATGATACTACTGAAATATCATTGAAAAGGCAATATTAGAAGATCATATATGATATCATATTAATGTATAATGTTATTTTATAATTTAATATCAATGATTTCACCATTATACAAGAGGTTAACCTACCCTCGACCAACTAAAAGTATAAGATAAGGGTTAATTTCACAATCACTTCATTATCCGAGGTTGTTTATAGGTAATTATCTACATGGACCTATATATCATCCACATCTATGTTTATTGAAAATGAATTTCAAAAAAATAATACTATTTACTAGAAAATGGGTTAAATTCAGTTTTACCCTTATTTGACCATATATGGTTTGAAATAAATCTTTCCGTTGTTTTTCAAACAAAGTACTTTATGACCTTTTTGACAAAATTAATGTATGATTGTTTTTTAACTTATTCACTGGGTGCAGCTATTTTACGTCGTTATAACAACGTTGAATCATCCCTTACAGGATTTTATGAATTTTTTCAAAATGATTGTTATTTTTTAATTATTTTACTCTTAAATTATTTCAAAATTGAAAGAGATATTTATCTAAAAAAGGTTTTTGATTTAATCTATTTCAACATCCTTTGATATATTTTAGGCTTATTTGAAGTTGATTTAGTATGATACCAAACATCCATATTGTATTGAATGTTTTGTGATATGATTGACTATGGATGTTTTATTTTTACACCATTCATGGTTTGTGGATAATGTATTGACATTTTGTATTATAATTTTAATACAAATGATTATGTTATGTTTAATCCTCTTCACATGAGAAATGAACTGGACTTGGTATGTGACAGTTGGATCCCGCTATAGCTCATTGATGCATCAGTAGTCTCATGAGACAAAATAGTGTCTTATCACAATTCCTTTAAAATATCATATTCTTAGTCTTGGAACAAAGCCTTGAATTTGTGGTTATGAAGTCTGGAAGTATGCATTAAATCATTATGAAAGTGTCTATTGATATTACATGTGATTATTTGACGGGTAGAATAACAATGTCAATAAGTAAATCACATTATTTGATTTTATATTTTCTATATTATGCTGATTTTCTGGTTTAAAACGCATTTTTTTAGTCTTATACATTGTATTAAAAGTTTATGCATGTTTATGAAAGTTTGTCCTATATTTTTATCCATACTAAGCATCTGAGCACACCCCTTTCTATGTTTTATTTTTTCCAGGATGTGAAGAAGTATGTTATGACTGACCTACAAGGATAATTTGATGGGATATGAGTGTGGTATTTGGAAACAATGTTGTTTTATTTTTTCATTTTATAATGTAATGAAAAACTTATTAATGAATCTAGTATTTTAAAGGATACTAAACTGATCAGTCTTTTGGGATATTATTTCCTTGTATCATGCCAAAGTTATGTAATAATGCACCGACTCTGGGTAATTCGGGTCGGGGAGTTACAATGTTATTAGAATAAAATATAGTTTTGTGGATTAAAAATCAACTAATATCATTATGAAAATGTATAAATAAAAAAGGATCCAACCATTATGTTATTGAGAAGAATTTATTTCCATGAATAAACCGATGGACATTCTACTATGTTGACACATAAAATTAAGCACATGAAAGACAAATAGATGAAAAAAATTGGAAAAATTAATTAGATTCATGAATATCATTTTGAACACGAAATAAGGTTCATGAATAACTTTAATGATATAAATGACCGACCTATATATAACATAATTTTAGTCAAGGTTCAATTCCCATACTACATAGTGGACAAATCACCTTACTGAAATAGGTTCACTATTAATTCCATTCATATTTATATCATGTTATATAAATCATTACCAAATGTATTAGAGGGAGATATAGGTCCAACCTATCATTGAATATATGGTAAGCACTATCAATGGTTAAAATATAAACATTATTCTTCTTGATAATATAACCATCATCATTGGATATAACGTATCCAACATCAAATAACAAAAATAATACATATAAAACCAAATGATCTTAAAACATTCATCATATCTAAATACAATAACTTCAATGGGTTTCATAAAAATTTCCCTATAACATAACCAGTAAAACCAAAATAGGTTTCATAATCATTTATTTATTTCTTAAATTCAAAATCAAAAGATAAATAAGTGGTATTCATATCCATTTTATCATGTTAAAACAAATGGAAGTGAAAATGATTTTTTAAAAATTCTATCATAATAATGATAAATCATTATTAGAATTTATAATAATGATAACCTTGTATCATATATAAAAAAACTAGTAACCTAAAATATTGTTTTATTGTAGAAGTAATATTTATAAATGTCTACTTTGGAAATTTATTGAGGAAAATATATTTTCATTGAAAATATTTTTTATAAACAAAAAAAATTAGAAAAATCCAATTCTTTTTAAATAACCACTAAAATATTTAAATGAGTCTTATAAAATTTATTTAAAACCATTTTTAGGAAAATATTATTTCCTCTTCAAAAAAATACTTCTAAAATATATATTAATTTATCAATCCTTTTATCTAATTTTTTTAAAAAAAATTTAAATTCATTTCAAAATTTAATGAATTCTACATTTTTTGATTAAAACATTGAAATAATTTAAAGGTAGATTGAAATAATTATGTTTCCATGATAGCGATAAACACTATTCACCTAGTGGATGTCAAAATCAATGATTCTTTAGACATTTTCTGGAAAAGAAAAATTAGAATTTTCGGGTAAACAAATTTTAAAATCATTTTAATACATTTTTGTACAAATTAATAAAAGGGTAGTAAGATATTTTAAAAATAAAAATACGATAATAAAATATTTTTCACAACAATTATATAATTCAATGATTAGGAGGAATAATTATTACTAAGGGAATATAGAAATAATTGTAGATTTTCCTATAAACATTTTCATTCTACTTTATTAGACCAAAGAGTGAATAAAAGGTACAATTAAATTATGATATCATGAATAACTAGAGGAGATTAAAATTAATGAAAATTATTGATAGGTATATCTTGCTATTTTATCAATGAATACATAATCCCAATCAATACCAAATAATTGATGAGATTGTAACATAAAATCATTACCCCATTGTTGACCACGAAGCATTAGACCGATGAAAAGAAAACATAAATTGATACCTATTACATCACAAGGATTAATAATTTCAAGAAATTACATGAATATGGGGCTATATATACACCTCATGGAGGAATATATGTGCACAACATGACATACATGTCAAATAAAGAAAATGGAGGCAAAATTCCCATACATATTTGGAATTTTTGAAATTTAAAAACATGAAAGAGATGTCCCAAAATGGTAATGTAAATAAAAATTATTTTTAGTAGTTACATCTTAAAATACATTAATGGGATTAATATATATTACATAAAATAATAATGTAGTGTATATGGAATTTTCTCACAAAAAATAAAATTGAGGTAGAAAACCATTATACTAAGTCTTGACATCAGTTATACTCATTAAACATAATGTATAATATATATATGTTTATTATAAATATTTTACAGAACCATATTCATATATATAATTAATTTTTTTATTATCATCTTTTATTTACATTTAATTTATAATTCTATCTTAATGTTATGATTCATGTAATAACCATTTTTATTATGTTTTGATACATTATATTTTTATCCTATAACATTGATCTTTATTTCATAATCAAAATAATATTAATAATGATATATATCATATATAATCATTATATAATTATTTATAATAGTCTATTATTATTTTTATTTGAAATGAAACACACTATTCATGGAGATGGTAGGTTATACGTAAAAAAAATGTTGTTTTCCTTTTTGTGTTGAATGAATGAATTAAAATAAAATATCACATTATTTATATAAATTAATTTTAATTTAAAATTTTATCACATGTTTTCATTATATCCAATTTAATACATTCCATGAAATGATTGATTGAATAACATCTTTTTTGGAGGCTACAGTCTGTCATACGCACGAATGATTTAATCATATTCCCAGAAAAATAATAAATATGATGTTATATGTGATATTCTTTTATAATACTATTATAAGATAATAAATATACAATATATCATATATAAACAATATATCCATAATTATTTCCTAACTCTTAAGGTTGTAATGGAAAATAAACGACACTGATTCATGATGAGGTTGTCTTACGTACACACAAATGATGATTTCATCTACCAAATTGTAGTAGAAAATATGGTTATATTTCATCTAGATAACATAATTATTTCTCAATATATCAATTCTATAAATTTAATTATATAATAATGGTGTAATAATATGTGAAAATGTAGGAATAAAACAAAAACACTTAGTGATAACTATACCTCTTCTTTGGGTATTCACCACTGGATTTCACTAAACCCTTCATATGTTGGAATTATACCCCAAACTTGTATTATAGGATGATGGAAGAGATTTTGGGATGTTAACTTGGTTGTTATTTGATAACATGTTTTATGATTTTATGAAAAGGGAATTAAATGGGGTAGCATTCATAAGTGAGGGAGAGGAAACACTTGGTATTTTTGAAAATAAATTACATATAACACATCTGTGTATGTTAAAATGGTTCAAATTATGAAATATTAAATTGTATTGGTTTATTGATTGAAATATAGACATATACTAATTTCTATAAAGTTTTATTTTCCAATGTTTCCCATAATTTTTTTTAAACCCATGGTTAACTCATTTTTTATTTTAATTTTGGTAATTAATTTTCAATATATTCACTAGTCATTTTTGCGAAAAATTATTTTGATGTTTTTAGATATTAAAAATATCCATTTTCCCAGTTATGGATTCCATTTTTCCAAATTCTTATCATATTTTTGTATAAATCCATTTTAAAATTATTCATACAGAAGAAATGATAATGCCATATTTTAACCTATGAATCCCATTCATTGGTGCCTTTGTGGAAAATAGAATCACTGGTTTTTGATCTCAAACAATCCCGAGCTATGATCCAACAACATAAGAATAAGTGAAACTATGTATGGGAGATGTTCAGTCTCATCTATTTCATGAAATATATAATTTACGTCTCACAACCCTATGAAAGTCTTATTCATGTGTACCATATTCTTATGAAATTTGATGTTGTATTACAGATATAATTATTAAGTACCTAGTAATAGGATTATGTATAATTTTCTTTATAGCAGAAAGAATATATTTTCATTCTATTATTTTTACATTTTAAATGGATTGTATAAAAAATATTTAGTATTTTTGGTAAACATTAAAATTAAATTATTTTTTGTAAAAAAATTGATTTTTAAAATATATAATATATTAATAAAATAATGTTTTTACTGAAATTTTATTATATATAAATGATCATATAATTTTTTCAAAGTAAATTGTAATTTTAATATGTCTTCAAAAAAATGATATTTTAAATAAAAAACCATTTAATTTAAATGTTAGTTATTATTTTAAAATTTGAATTTCATGTATTTAAGAAATTATATAGTTAAATGAATATTATTTTTTTAATCTTAATTTAAATATTATCTAATGATACATTTTTCATAATTTGAGAAAATAGTATAACTGTTAGGTAAAAATAAAATTCATTATAAATATAGATTGTGAATTATGAAATCATAATGAACCAAATATGATTTAATAATTACTAGAAATGGGTTCCACAAACAAAAATATCTTACTTTTAAATTCGTGGGATTTTATTTTTATTTGATCAATTTAATAAATCTACTATGAACCCTCCAAAACAATTAATATATATTAAGGTATTTAAATCATTTTTTTGGTGGTTATATTTACTCTTCCATACCCCCACTATATTCCTCTCAAGCCCCGCCTCCCAACACCAGAGAAGCTCGTACCATGCATTTGGGTTCAGTCACACATGTATGGTATACTTTCATTCTCTTCATTATTCATGTTTTTATACAATCTTATGTCTTATATTTCCAATTCTTAATTTTTTTATATGTCTTTACATGAACCCATCAATTCCCATTTCATGATAAAATGACCAGAGACCCCATTATCAACCAGCAACCCATTTTATGAATTTTTATGACTCTCTATTATACTTCTCAATTTTCCCCATGATTTTTTCAAGAAATTTGTTTATGTGAATACCATGATAATTTATTACAAACTATGTTAACCATTATAAATATATAATTCCATAAATTGGGATGTGCATTTATTTATTTCACACTTCTTGTTCATTGAAAAAAAAATATGATAATGAATGAATCTGTATTTTATTATCTATGTGGAACACTTAATAATGAGAATGAAATAAATTTGGTAAGTTATCCCTGAATTAAATTTGTCTACATTGATTTATGTAATATTTAATATTGTGGGACATCATGTTGGGAAATGGTGTGAACATGAATCCTTTGTGGGACTTTTTCTATCATGATTTTTAGGTAGTTATTCTTGACATTAATTTATGATGATATGTTTTAATTTGTTGACACATTTCCCATGTTACGATTATCATTATTTATCATTCCTATTTTTCGTTTTTGTTATTATTATAACTTATATTCCTCCAATATATGCAGATTTTCTATCATATATTACCATATTTAATTTTTTCTCATGTTGGGCCTTATAGCTCAACTCTTTCTTATGTATGTCCCCAAGTTATCTCATGATCTTTTAAATGACATATAATATTAGAAGCATTATAAATATATTTTCAATAATTTATTCATATCCCATGATCAATATGTTATGATATTTAAATTATTACCTAAGACACTATACTTATCGATCATTCTCTTTGTGTTATGTGTACTTTTACATAATAAATTATGAATTAACGTGTAATAAATAAAATTTTTGTTATAAATTATCATTTCGGTCGTAAATATGTGTCCATTCAAAACCATGTCATAAGAAAAACATTTAATATTATTCTATAATTTGTATAGTGATTTTTACCCATTTATTACCATTTTAAAATATAGTTTGAAAATGTAGTCTTATTTTTTTATTTGATCAGCACACTTTTTTAAATAGCTATGGGATAAAAGGATTGATTGACAAGTAAAAATTAATCCAATATCATGTTAGTAAATCCATTTAAGTTTCCTCTTCATGTTTACAAGATGTAACTTTATTTTAAATGATTTTCCTAACATTATGGAAGCCAATTATATTTAAACAACATTTCAAAGATATAAATTTTCAATTTTTTTTATTCTAGATGATTTTTAATTTATCTTCAAAGATTCCATTAAATGATTTAACATATATTTTAAAATACAAAGTATTTCATGTATTTTTACATTCATAGATTATTTTAAATGTTTTATAAAATAAAATGCAAGTTTTCATGTTTCTTTTCAAATAAAATTAGTTTTCAAAAGTTTATATGTTTAAATTTTTTTTCAAGGAAAAAATGATATTTTTCCAAAAAAATGTTTTCTTTAAAATGAAAAGTTATTCTTTATAATAAAATTAATATTTTAACGATTTTATCAAAATAAAATTAAATGAAAACCTGTTTAACATAAAGAATATTCAATGCGATCTTTATGAATGACTCTCCATCTAATATGGAATTCCTTTATATAATGATTTAATAGGAAATTGTCAAAGAATATAATTAATATTCATTCTTGAATTGATTATAATTATATGGAATGATGTTTATAACCCCATTTATTCTTCCACTGGTTATATTATTTTGACAATTCTTTCTTTTCATATGAAATTAGTTAATAAAAAGACTATGAGTCCTATCATTTTTTCAAACCTAATGAGATGAACAATTATTATCATACCCATTTCATTTCATCGGTTATGATTGGATATTTACGAAACACATATATTTTTATTGGTCATGTTATGATTAATGCTTTATTATCATGTAGAACATGTTTTTATTATTTTATTATTTGACAGGTTGGACCTATATATCCCTAAACTAAATTATTGAAATATTTATATCTCATGTGATAAAGATGGAAGTATAGAAAATGGGTTTGATCAAATATAGAGTGTGTGGAAACGTGATCCACTATGGGATGATGGGGAAAACCAATCCCCTATTGAGAAAGGGGGAATCCCAGTCTACTATAAGAATTTAGGGAAACTCAATCCACTATAAGAATACAGAGAAACGTGATCTAATACAAGAAATAAACTATGATTATGGATGTTGTTGGGACCTTCCCATAAGGATAAGTCCACATGAAATGCCCTGTCATTTTTTAGAAATATTTTTAGACTTATAAGGAACTGTATAAACTTTTTATGTGTCAACCTAAAATTCACCATCTTATTCCACTAATATGTGTACATGGTTCATCTACCTGATTATCTATTAATTTAGGTCAAAATTAACTAATATCCTTTTTCTTGTCTCAAAATTATGATCTTTTTATGTAGGGTATGACATTTAAATTTTATTTTTATATTTTATACACTTTTGATCATGTTATTCAAACATATTTTTATTGTTTACCCTAACTGAGCATTTGAGCTCACCAATTTATTATGTTTCCTTTATCTAGGTTATGAATAATGGTTTTACATTGGATTACTAAAGGGTAATATCATTAAAGAATAATTTGATGATCATTAACCTTACTAGAAGAACATTTTACAGGTTTCTAAAGGTAGTAAACTTTTATTATATTATGGTAGGTTTTATATTATGTAATGAATGTTAATCTAAAACAACGTAATATCCATGTATGTTAACAATGGGTGGTTGTATTTGGTGTGAAATGAAATTTTTAGTCAATCATTAGAATCAAGGATTTAAAACAATTTGTGAGATCTCTATGGATATTTTTTAGATATGTATATGGATGTATCTATGGGTGATTCTAATGGTGATTTAATGTTTAGGAAATTTTCATGGAATTTTTGTAAAAAATATAGTGAGTAGAATTCTTGAAAAACATCATTGTCCAGATACAACGAATGGATGTGGCTTTAGAATATATGTATACTGAGGTAAAATCCCTAAAAACATCATATTGAGTAGAGATGATATGAAACTCAGGCTCAACAATGGGCTTTTCTATAAACCGAGTTTCCCAATTATTGGGGATATTCTTTGGGAAATCAAAATATCTTTAAGAACCATCATGAATGATTTAAATAAAATATGTCTATGAAAAAATAATGATAAACCTATGGTGTTATAAAGTAAATAATTATGTGTCATTATTTAGACAGCATATAGTTTATTTTAATAATTATTTAGACTTCTACAATGGTAAGTGTTTCTCAGACTATATATTCTAGTTTAATTCAATGGCGGGAACTAATAGGAGTTGGGTTAAAGTTGAATGTGATAATAATACATTCATGATCAACTAAATGAGATTATAATTGGAGATAAGGACTATGTGATAATGCCTAATCAGTTTTTTGGGAACGTGATTGAAAACACATACCTAAATAAACTATCAAACATAGTAAGGAAGTAAAGGATGGTTTTTTCCTTGAATTATTGTAATGGATACCCCAATGGAATGAATATTTAGTTTCTTACATGTCAAATACGATATAAGAAACAACGATGTGAATTTATTAGAGGGACTAAAATATTATTTTACTATAAAAAAGAATGAAATTATTTAATTAATAAAAAAGGGGGAAATGAAAAGTTCATTTCATGAAATTCATGGAAATACCAGACTCCCTAAAGAATTATAGTAAATTGAATTATTTAATTGTGAAATGAATATAAATTATGGAATCTAATTTATTATGTTGAATGATATCGAATAGAATTCTCAAGGCTATTTGAATATTGGTTATATTATTGATGATAATGGTACTATATATGAATTATGGAAGGAAGGAGGAATTGATAATGAGATTTTGTTTCCTTTTTGATGGTTTAAGTATGAGGTAGAAAAATCTATTTGATTATGTATTTGGAATCATGAATTAGAAAATAAATTAGGGTTGTTTATTTTTTTTTGTCTGAGGATTTACAAAAATATATTGATTGGCATCAATATACTATAAAATTCATTTCAGAAAAGGTTGATTTTTTATAAGGTAAATTAACCATTAATATTTTTCTATTAATGATGTATCTGATAATTTTATATAGGGTATGGTCAAGTCGATTATATGGTACTAATTTCCTAATAATTGATAATGGTTTTTTGAAAATGTAGTATGTCCTATCATTGGTGGAGTGTTCAATATTTTTGGATATAATGAATTTATCTAGTAAACCATAGAATGATGAAATAGGAATGAGTTCGATAAGTATTTTTGGTAAATAAGGTTATTAGAATGTTTTAAGAAGAAACAAGAAGATGGTTTTCATATGATTTTGATGTGACAAAAATCTATCTCATGATATATGGGGGATCAATGATATGGTTTTTATAAAAAGAATTAATGACCATATTTATAAACATTCAGATATTCATATTTCTGAATTTTATAAGGTTAAACATTTGTAGAATCGTTTTTGATGAAACTCAGATGAGGTTTTATAAATTAAATTATTATTTATTCATATTAGGATTTATACATATATGGTATATTTTGATATCGATATTTTTTGGTGATAATGACATGTGGAATGACCTGTGATTCTATTTTAGTATATCATGATATGTAAATAAAATAGTAATGAAATGTTCATCTTATTATTTGGAATAATAGATGATGTGAAACATGATTAAGGAAAAACAACGGGTAAGGTTTTCTAAAATTTATATAAGTATATATTTTCATGAAAATTCATCAATTTTTTTAAAAAATGATCATTAAAAAAATTCAGGATAATATCATTTTTTATAACGTTGTAAATCTTTTTCATTCCTCTGTGGGTTATGGATTTGTTATTTTTATCTTTCTACTATAAATTTCTCCTATAACTCACCATCAGAACATAATAGTTTTATTTATCTACTATGTCAATGTTTTGACTTTTTACGTATGTTCTAATACCAGTTAGTTACATTGGGTAATAGTTATGGTCCAAAATTTTCCTTTCAAAAAATTATAACATTTTATTAGGTGAGTTTATATTAAATTATATTTCATGTATTTAACATTTGATAAAATATTATATATTATATGATTTTTTAATACTCATCCACTGTATTTTAGAGGTATAAGATATGAATAAATAATATTTTATGAATAAAACAATGAATTATTGTAAGTGGAAATATTACCACCTTCTATGAATAACACATTATTATTATTATTATTGACACTTTAATCATTATTATTTTAAAAAACTAACATCATATTTCAATGTGTAAAATAAAATTTTTATTAGGGTAATTTTTTATATTTCATTGATGTTTTAGTTTTTTATTAATAATGAGTAAAACTAAATTTTATTTCGATAATACTTTTTTGAATAACATATTTATAATGTAATATTATGTTTTTATTGGTTTAAATTTATATTAGGTATATAATCCATCAATTAATCCAATTTATTTCATTGGGATCAATTTCAATTTGATATTCAATGAAAAATAATAAAAATTAGTTCATTTTTACTTTAAAACATTTCTCTGTCATCGTGTTCTTGGGATGAAATTTTATTTAATTTAATCATTTTTTGTGATTTATATATTAAAAAATTGGATTCAATAATTTGAATAATAAAAATATATAATTTATAATAAGATAAAAATGTTTTTTGATTGAAAATATTCTTGAATGTAACTAAAAATAATTACAACCATAAGATGAAAATACTTTTAACAAAGGGACAAATCATTACACTTATTGGCCAAAATGGCATATAAAATGGACCAAAATTAATTTTATATCCATATTACGACCCTATACTCCCTTTTATATAATTCATAACAATATTTTATCTAATTTTATTAAAAAAATTGTTTAATTCCCATATCAAAAATTTACAAGAAAGTCACGCCTCCTACATGATAAAAAGAAACTCAACCCTGCAACTTATTCAAACCAAACATGTAATTTTTTATTGTAAAATATCTGATAAAATAAACTCAATATGACAGTACTATAATCCCATAATCCCCCCTTTTAGAATAAATATGTTCCAGTAATCCCTTTCATTAAACCAAAAGGAGTAACCCAAAGAAGAGGTATCATCTTTCTTGAAGCCCCTTTGTTTTATTTTCATTCTCTAAATAAATCCTATTATTATATGATTATATAATAACATGAGTATTATAAATATTTTGAAAAGTTTTATTTTATTTTTTTGACCTAATCCTAAAAAAACTCTAATCTAATGGGTAATAAACATACAATTATTTTGTATAGAGAAGTACCACATCACGAAACTATGTTTTTTGTATTACCTTTTCCACCACTAATGGTTGGTAATTATGATGTAAACTATATTTTTATATTATATATATGATATTTATGTTTGTTATTAATCTGTAAAAATTATATAAAACATTATATCATGATTTGATTTTGTGTAAATAATATAACTTCGTATCTAGATATCTGTACCACCCCCTCTCGAAAGTGATGTGATTCGTTCATACTCTACATAGAATGTATTATGGATCAGTTTACTTAAATTATATGATACATAAATAACATAATAATGATAATATAATTATATTATATATATTCTAATTTATTTCATTTACTTTCGTTCACTGTGGCAGGAAAATGGAATCCACATTATTGCATACGAACTTTCTATCGTCTCCCTAAATGGTGTATTGTATTTCATATATCATTATATTATAGATTATTATAAATATTTATATAATCAATTTATAAGATATAAAAATTAGTTATTACATTCATGAAATTAGTAAATCGTGATCTATGAAAGGGGATCATGAATAACGAGTCAAAACATATACGATAAACAAAGTTGTTATTACTTGGAACATTGATTTAACATGGAATAGTTAAAGAATAAGTAATATAATATCATAAATGAATCATATATGGTATTATATATAATATTATTATTATGTATTTTATTAATAATAAACAGATATTTATTATAATGGAGGTTTCAATGAGTATAAATAAATTCAAGAATTACAGAATTTGTTTTCTCATATCTGTTTTGATATCCGTGAGAGACACGAAATTTTCACTACTCATTTCATATTTGTAGTTTATATAAATCCCATAAATGTATGATATGATTATTATGCGTTTAATTATGGGTATTTACATGTCAATTTTATGAACATTCTTTTATATAGTTTTTGGTTCAAATATTCCAAAATACTCAATGTAACTTTGCCTCAGTTTTTCTCATTTGGGATACATGTCTTGTTATGAACCAATATTTATATATATGGTGCTTATACTTCCCTCTAACATGATATTCATGATTATACTTAATTAAACTATATTTTAATATTCATTTTGTTTTATTATAATATAGGGAGTATAATTAAATGTTACGAAAGTGGTGAAATATTATTGCAACAACAACATCATTTATTGGTATTGTTTATGATTATGATTACATTAATGAAATAATATTACCCATATCTCAAGAAAAATAATTATTATTTTTCTTTTTTTGGTTATTATTTTTATATCCATTTACTAATAAAATTTCCCCACTCTTTATTACATATGATAATTAGGAAAATGATTTTATGAAAATCATACTTAATTTCTTCTATCAGATGTAAATGCATGTTCTTTAAAAACCTTGTTTTTGAAAAATAATTTCAAAAATAAATTACTATTTATGATAATATTGTTAAAGAAAATTTTACAATCATTTTATATTTATTTGAAAATGTTTCAAAAAAGGAATCTTCTAATTGTTTTATGCTTGAGAAAATTTTGTAGAAATTTACAACAAAAAATTAATGTTGGATATGTACAGATTTATCCAACATCATGGTCTATTGTTCAATTGAAGCATCCATTGAATGTATATATGATTTAATTTTATAAAAATTTATCATTCTGTTTTTATGGAAGTTCAAATTTTTCAAATTTTTTAAAAAAATTATTTTAATTGTTTAGAAATCTACTGTTAATGAAATTTTTTTTAAAATATGTTTTATATTTAAAAAGTTTAGTATATATTTTATTTATATATCTATATATTTTCAAGATTATTTTCAAAATAAATTATTTTAAAACTATTAGATGTTTTAAATAAATTAAATTATTAAGGGAGATTTTTCGGAAGAAAAATTTTAAATGAAATGATAGATATTTTATTATAAGAAAATGATTTTTTAAATGGTTTTATGAAAATGGATTTGTAACACCCCTATTATTTATAAATAAATTTAAAATTTAAGGGATGAATCCCTAAGTTTATATAACTCGCCAAATTTTTATAACACTGATAGTAAACATAATTTTTCTACCTCTATGATTTGAATATCAAAAAAATGTCATACAGAGTTGTGTTCAACAATATATGTAAAATCGAATATGATAAAAATTCATTTTTTTGAATTATAATGTACCCTTATAGATAGAAATATACAAATATGAATAGTAATTTAACCACAGGAATAGAATTATGATCCTTTGGAATATTAACCCCACCCATGCATGTATAAATAAAATTTAGACACCTTATAAATGTAATAGAGTATTTTAGATATTAATAATTAAATGTTGGTATTTTTTGTGTGTAATAAACAATTAATTATAATTTTAAAATAAAAAAAATAATTCAAGATAAATAAATTTCCATGAAATATTTTCTTCAATTACAATTTGTTTTGTCTATATTTTTGGATAATTTTATAAGACCTCGGTTAATTTTTTATTGCATTATAAAATTTGTTTCAAAAAAAATATATTTTCCATGAAAAGAATCGTTTCATTTAAATAATAAATATCAATTAATATGAAAATTATTTTTATAAATTTTATTTCATTTTTCATTCCTAATCATCAGAAAATGGATAGAGTGAATTGTTGATATTTTTATACAATACATGAGTTTTTGTGAACAGTAAAATACGGCAATTTTCGACAAATGCTAAATTCTTGATTTATTATTCCATAGGTGTTGTAAGAATGATGTAAGAACACATGGTTTGAATTCACATTCACATAATGATTTTTTAGTAAAAATTATCAAAACTATTCTTAGACTTGAGCGAAAAATAATAAAATAATGATTTGAATAATGGGCTATTCTCCACTATAAAATCCACCATTCACTCCCTCTTCTCTATAATCATATAAAGCCTTCTAAATTGTCAATATTATGATAAAATATCTTATAAATATCCTCCCAATGTCTATAAACCATTTTCATCTTCAATATACCAAATCCCCCACACTAAAGAGGCTCTCAATGAATATAAATTCCAGACGTAAATTCTTCTTTTCATTTCATTTATTTTATTTTCAGTTCCATTAACTATTTTTCATTCCTCAAATAGTTTCCTAATAATGTTATAATAACCCCATTAAATTACATGTACTATAATATTTTTATGATAATGGAAAAAATCATCATCATATCTCATTTATCCTTCTTGTATACTAGAAATGTAAACAACATCTAAGATGTGTTAATTTATAACATTCAGGGAATACAATTTCTCTTCCTCTATTAATGTCTTTAATTCTAGTCAAGAATCAATTTTTATAGTTGAACCAGATCATAATATATATTATTTATCATATTTACTGTTATAGAATCATTTTTTAAATATGGTATTAATTTAGAAAAAAATTAGTTCATGGTGGTTAAAAAACAAACATATTAATCCAAGTTCTTATAGTGAAAAATTTATCTATGATTCATCCTGACCCAAAGTTATAAAATCACATATATGATCAATAACATTATATGTGAACATTAATAACATATAACATCAATTCTTCCAATAAATTTTCATTTTACATTAACTATCTTACAAATGAATCGATCTTCAAAGTTTATGAAATGAGAACTCACAAACTGGAATATTTAATCTCTCAATCCCTAAAAACAACCATAAAAAAATTAATAAAAATAAAAAAAGTCAAATACATATGTAATTGGTTTTTAATTAATTTATTATTAACTTTAATTTAATATTATAAAACCCTATATTCAATGGAGGACCATGTTTGGACATATGGTACGTGATTTAAACATGAACCTCCAATTTCATTGGGTTATTATTTGTATCACTTAAACACAATTAATGCCTTATTTATTATACTTTTTTAATTATAAATTCACTATTAATTATATATATATTTTTACAAACTAGAATATTTCTTTTTTTTATGGCGAGGTACGTGTTTTAAAATTATCTATGAAAAAACCATCACTATTAACAAGACTGTTTGAGGGGAATTTCATGAATTCTTCCCTATTTTCAAAGGCACTCAATAATATGTTTTTAGAAACATTTAATATTTTTTTTTAAATCAAAATATTTATGAAAAACAAATTCATTCAATTCTATTTTTATGTTAATATTTTTTGCAATTGAAATGTTCTTTACAAATTAAAATAATGTTTTTCTCAAGAATTAGTATTTTCACTTATTTCAACACCCTTGTTGAGTAATATATGAGTAATATTTTATGATATAATATTCCTTATTTTATTTAATGGTATATAATTAGTTTTACTATGTTTTATCTATGCTAATACAATTCATCATGGTACTTTAAATGGTTAGTGTTTAAATTTGATTATTGGGGAAAACATTTTACATTTCATTTGTTAGTTTTTATATAAATTTATTTTCATTTTATGTTTAAACACATTAATAAGAAGAATTAATTATAAAATCAATATTATTATAGGGCCCCAATATTTTCCCTTGATGCATCATTAGGTCTCATGAGACTATCTAGTGTCTTGGGATGTGGCCTTGATAGCATGGTTACTATGGTCTTGGTACGAGGCCTTGACAGTGTAATTATGATGTCTTGCATTATTCATACCCTAAATCTAAAACAAGATATTAATGGTTAATTCTTTTATTCAACTTATAAAATATACATGTTTATGTTAAATAGAATTAATTTATCTGTTTTTATTCCCTCTATATTATGATCAAACATATTTTTAGAGGCTTTCAATTTTAGTTATTCGTCATACCTAGTGTTTATGTTTATAATTTATTTCTTTATATTGTTTTCCCATTCTGAGAATCTGATATCACCCCTTTCACATGTTTTATATTTCCAATGTTGTGAAGAATTAAATTATGAATTACTTACAAGGGTAACGTAATTGATTATGTCTGAATAAAAATAATTTGATATATTTTATTTTCATTAAAGTTGTCATGTTGTACTTATGTATGTATCTAGTTTTCCAAAACTAATAAACTATTCATTACCTTGGGATATGAAATTCTTGTAATCATGAAATTGTAATAAAATATTTCACCAAATTTTTTAAACTAGGGTGGGGTCATTACAGTATGTATCAAAGGATATTTAGTAGATAAAATGGAAACTATATATAGAAAAATAGTTTAGGGAACAAAACCTTTGAATATTTTTTGAGGATAAACATAAAACAACATCTGGGAATTTTATATTGGTGTAGATTATGTAGATATTTCTAAAAAATACATCCCATTTTAGATAATAACACTGTACATGGTATTCGAACATATGTTACTTGAAGTAACAACTCCGATAAGGAGATTTGGGCTTGACTAGTTTTATTTTGGTACACGACAATGGGACTTTCTGTGCACCTCAATTGACAGTGATAGGGGATATGATTTTGATAATAATAATTTCTTTTAAAATCCATCATGAAAGAGTTAAATGTATTAATTTATTCAAAGAACCATTATCATGATTTGATATTCGATTTGGATAAGATTTCAATTTAGCGAAGAATTTTACTAAGATAATATTATACATTATGATCATAACCAAATCTAGTGTATGACATTTTTTAGAGATGCCACATTGAGTATGGAATTGAAACCACATGAACACACATATTACAGGTAGGAATTTCTCTATATTACAAGATAATGATGATGGTTATCATTTGGTGACTGGTGCTAAGAAACATTTAACTATACTGCGATAATTATCTCAGGTTATGAAAAATAACCTTACTTGTATGGAGAATTCAGATCCAAAATGTAGAGGAGCTATGTTAGACAGATTTATTTGAAAACATCCTCCATTATTCCATTGTACTACAATTCAATTCTCATAAAAGGAGTGGATAAGTTATTTAGAGAAAATATTTCACTCATTTGGATGTAATTAAAGAGATAATGTTGTCATGGTGGTTTCTATTATATCATGAGACACAGATTAGTAGTGGTATTGAATTCAAAAAACAATATCAGAAGAAATAATATAATAAATTCAATGGAGATATTTTAAATATATCCTCTTATAAAATACATTCCTCGTGAATAGTGAGCAGCAATAGAAATGCAGTTTCTGAATCTGAGGAAAAAGATGATGAGAATGTTGCAAATAATGAAACATATTTTACAAGGTCATAAATACATGCCACATACTAAATACATAATATATTGAGAAATTTTGATTTAATTTTTGAAGCTTAATATCTATTCCAATAAGGGTCAATAGTCACCGATTTTTTTTCATAATACAAAGATATCGTCTCTAATGCTATGAAGATAGAAAAGGAACTCTCTTAGTATTGTGAATTTAAATGAAAGAAAGAGTATAAAAGTTATATTGGAAACTATAGAAAAGGAAAAAATTAAATAGGGAAGAGTGGAAGAGTTGTATTTCTACCCTATG
The DNA here is from genome assembly GCA_963277665.1 of Viscum album. Taxonomy (NCBI): domain Eukaryota; kingdom Viridiplantae; phylum Streptophyta; class Magnoliopsida; order Santalales; family Viscaceae; genus Viscum; species Viscum album. The sequence goes on from OY728156.1 coordinate 1,504,032,640, forward strand.
ATAATTGTGGGATGAAACACCCCTAGACATTCCTGATAGTCATGGGTGTAATTTAAATGAGCAGAGAAAAATATCACAAATAATTAGGTTAAAGTTCCTATTAATATTGTAACATATACATTATCTGTCACTTCAAACATAGAGCATTATTTATTTTATTCTAAATCATCACGTAATTTTTTATATTCCAAATTTTCCCCAGAAATTAGATATCTACAATTTGATTTAATAACAATGTTTTCAGTAAAAAATCCTAATGTAAGTATCATTACAAAAAAAAATTTAAGTTAGTCCCCATTATTTCATATAAACAATCTTTATCTTCTTAATTTATCATCATAACCATTATTGAATTTAATATATTCTTCTGTATATATTGTCTTTCAAATAATGATGCACAAATATATTTTTTAAAGATGGAAGTTATATGTTTTTAGAATGATGTTGTATTTTTATCATTAGAGTGTAAACATATCCATATGATTCTCATCTAAATCCTCCCTCAATAGCACTAAAGAATTCAATTTTTTGTGATGAAATGAATGAAATGACTATGGGTGAGGAAAGGAATGTTCAAAGAGAGGACATACCTACTATTCAAAAATATGTTGATGTGATTTCAGAGGACTTATCTAAACAACCCCCTGAGTGGGAAGTTGTGTTATCTATTGATTTAATTCCACATGCAAGGCCTATGTAAATGTATTCTTATATAATGACCGCAGCAAAATTAGTGGAACTGATTAAACAATCGTAGTAGTTCATTAGTAAGGGGTTTATTAACCCTAACTTCTCTCGATGGGGTGCTCATAATCTTTTTTGTTATGAAAAATATGGATCTAAGAGGTTTTTAATTGACTACATGGAGATAAATGTTATTACATTCAATATAAATTATATTCTTCATTACATTAATGATTTATTTGATCAAAATCATAGAGACCAATATTTTTTAAAGATTTAATGTGAATCTAGATATCATCACATGTGTGTGAGGAAGTATGATATTCCAACGACCACACTTTGAAACATGTACAGTCATTACGATTTTATAGTATTTTATTGGACTGACTAATTCACTTAATATATTCATTGATTTAATGAATATGGTATTCTATGAATATCTCAACGTAATTGTTGTGTATTTTAATGATGATATATTAGTATAATCCAAAATCTAATAATACTGTTAGAATCACATGTGCATTATTCTAATGACTCTTAATGATATGAATTACATGGGTTGTTGGAAACTCTAAATTTTGGCTATACATACTTTTTTATGGATATAGTGTCTCTAAGGATGGAATATCTGTGGATTCAATAATAAAAAATGCTATTTCAGAATGGTCTACAACAACTAACCAAACCAGTGTTCATAGTTTTATTTTTTTATCAGGTTATGATCGATGTTTCATTCATAACATCACCCAATTATCCAACCTGTTAACCAATCATACTCTTAAACTGGTAAGTCCATATCTACAAAATAATGTGAACAATGTTTTGATGAATTGAATATGAGTTTATTGAACTCTCCAACCCTAAATCTACCATCAGAGAGTGATGGGTTCAGATCTATAGTGATGCATGAGATTATGGAATTTGAATGTTCCTTATGAAAAATGATGCAGTTAGTCACAATACATCAAGGTAGTTAAAAAGCCATGAAAAATACTATCCTACTCATGATCTTGAGTCAGAAGCTATATTCCTTCTCTAATGATATGTTTACATTATCTATATGGGGAAATATCTGGGAATTAAACAAATCAAAAAAATATGAAATATTTATTATCATAAAAATAAGTCAAAATGAGGAAAAGGTGATGGATCTAACTACACAAGGATTAATATTGATCCACACACTACCATCCATTTTAATAAAATAAAGTATCTTGTGAATTCATCATGATGGATAAGGGAGTTTTTAAAAAATGTGGATTGAAAGAGATAATGTATTAATGGATATAGTAATGAGAGACATGTATATATTCAAAAAAGAAGAAACATACTTATTTTTCAATTGGTATCTCATCCATATTAATGGAATGAATTAAAATTTATCATCCTAATAGAGAGAATATTCAAATTAAAATTAATTCTATGAATGATGGTATGTTTCAATAAATCATATAACCTGATTGAATTATCATATTTGGGAAGAGGCATTTTGTTCCAGATTTACCCAAGCTAAAAAAAGGAGTTATTGGATGATTATCATAGTTCATATTTCACTATACATCCTGGTATGACTATGATGTGTTGATATTTGAACGAACATTTTGGGTTTGACAACATGAAAAAAATTTACTGATTGTGTATCAAGTTGTTTAGTTTTTCAACAAGTAATGACTGACCGACAATATCCTATTGGAGTCATGTATCCTCTACCTATACCAACATTGAAATTAGTTGAAATCACATTTGATTTTTTAACTAGATTACCCAAAACTCAAAGAATGAATTATAAAATATGTGTAATTGTGGATCGACATACAAAATCCTCACATTTCCCCACACTAATGGTGATTTTCCACTAGAGGGAATAGAAAGACTCAATATTAATGAATTTTCGAGCCTTTATGGAGAACTACTCTCAATTGTGTCATATCATGATCCACAATACACATCAATACTCTGTAAATTTAATTAAAAATATTTGGATACTGTGCTTTGATTAAGTACTGTTTATCACCCTTAAACAGATGGGAAATCAGAAAGGATGATCCAAACATTAGAAGACACATGGATATCATTCTAACATTATATTTATGGTATATGGGATCCGTATTTACCTTTTTTAGAGTCTTACTACAATATTACATTCCATTCAGGTATTAAAATGGAACCATATGAATCATTTTATGGAAATAGATGTGGTACACCAACGTGTTGGGATGATGTTGGTGAATGAATGTTCGTGGTCCCAAATAATATGGAGGAAACAAAAAAAGGTATAGAAAATTCAAACCCATATCAAAGCAGCATTGTGTGGGAAAAAGAGCTACGTTAACAATCGATATAAGTATTTGGAATTTATGTTGGGAGATCATGTTTTCATGAATGTATATATGTGGAAGGGTGTTATACGATTTGGGAAGAATTGGAAATTGAGCCCCAAGTACGTTGGCCCTTTTGAACATCTGCAGACAACTGGAGTTTTAGCTTATTGTTTGGAAATTCCCCCTAGCCTGTATAAATAAAACAATGTGTTGCATGTCTCATTTATGAGAATATACATGCATGTTCCAATGGATGTCCTCACATAGGAAAGTATACAATTGTATCCTAACATATCATAATGTTAAGAGACTAACTATATTATGGACACTAAGGAACAAGTGTTGAGTAATCAGACAATTTGACTGACAATGGTACTTCGGAAAAATCATAAAATTGAAGAAGAAACATGGGACCGTGAGGATATTATGATAAAAAAACTACCCAATTATTTTTATGATGTAACATTCTATATATTTTATGATTAAATTTTTATGGGGGGGGGAATGTAACACCACAAGGATATGTACATAAAGTCAAGGTTGAATTCATGAAACATAGTGTCTCTATAAAACACTACATTATAATAACCTATCTAGTAAACACAAATATTCCACTTCTATGATTAAAATTTCTAATATCTAACATATGTGGTTGCATTCAGAAACATATATAGAGTCTAATAGGATCAACATACATTTTTAGTGAATAGTATCGTAAACTTATGAATAGTAATGTACGATAATCAATATTAATGTAAACATATGAATATAGATATGAACTTTTGAAATATTAACCTCACCCATGAATTTATAAATAAAATTTAGACTTTTTATAAGTGGAATAGAATATTTTAGAAATTATTCATGAAGTGTTGGTATTTTTGGGAGTAATAAATATTTATTTAAAATTTTAAATTAATAATATTTTTTAAGAAATAAAAATAATTTTAAAAAAATTTATTCATCTATTAATATTTTGTTTTCATAATATTTTAGGATAATTTTATGAGACCTAATTTAATTTTTGTATGTCATGTAGAATCAGTATTAAATTTAAAATATGTATTTTTAATGTAAATAATAATTTTTTAAAATGAAATTTTACTTATTTATAAAATTATATTGATAAAATGTATTTCATTTTTTGATTATAAACATTAACAAATTGTTAGAGTGAATTATTGTGATTTTCCTAAAATACATTAATTTTTGTTAAATAGTAAAATATTGTAGTTTAGGATATATGCTAAATGCAATATTTTTTTAGTCATAGGTTATTTAATGATGATGTATGAACATGTGGTTTGATCTCACATGCACAAATTACAATTTGAGTCAATATAACCAATTTTATTCATAGTCTTGAGCGAAAATAATAAAATAATGATTAAAATAATGGAAAATAACTCATATCCATTACTTTAAAAGCCACTCATTAATCAAAATTTTCTTCACTCATGTCAGGCCTTTTAAATCCTATTAAATCTGCTAAAATCTTCTCCCAATATAATCCCCACATATTTAAGCCCACGGATTCTTCCAAATTCAAAATTCTCTCCCTTAAAGGGGCTCTCAAGGAAAATATATTCAAGAGGAAAATTTCTCTTCTAATTCATTATATTTTCATTGAAGTCCCTTTCTTTCGTTTTCTTTTTTCACCTCATTTCCCAAAACAATTTTGATACCTTTAGTACCTTAAATTTTCTATATATTTTGTTTGATAATGTAATAATTTATCATTATATCACAATTCCCATATTTGTATACTAGAAACAAAAACACTATATGAGATGTGCTAATTTATCACATTCATGGAAAACGTGTTTTAAAAATATATTAACATTTTCAATTATCATCATGAAAAAATATTTTGGGTTGAAAAAGATCATAATATATGTAAAATATCCTATTTAATGTTCTGGAATCATTTTTTAGACATGTCATTTATTTATAAAACAAAATGTGTTTGTGGGTTTAGAAAAACCAGAAAATTAATCCAAGCATTTATCATTAACATTTTATCTAATGATTCATCCCCACTCAATGTAATGGAATAATTTATATAATCAAATGAACATATTTATGAACATTAATAAAATATGACACCAAATTTGGAATTCAATTTTTATTTTACATTAAATTCTAAACAAATGAACTGATTATGAACACCAATGAATTGAGAACTCACAAACAATAATATTAAAACTCTTAACACATATATAGGACCATAAATAAATGTAAAAAGATTATCAAAAATAAAATAAATGATTAATAGGTTTAGAATTAAGTTATTAATAATTATAATTCCAAATTACCTGACTGTAAGATGAATAGAGAAACATATATAGACATAATGTAAGATTTCTCTACCAGAACCATCATTTTATTTCGTTTTACTATTTGTCACTCTGAAACTAAAGTAGATTCTGCATTATTCTTATTTTTTCATCAAGTATTATGTTTTAATGTTATATATATGTGTACTATCCAGAATGTTTTTTATTATGGGGTGGAAACATGTCTTAAAATGATCTTTCAAAAATCCTTCCTGATAAACATGCTCATTTCAAGTGAATTTATTCAATTCATACCTATTTTCAAGGGAAATCAAAATTATTTTTCTAGTGACATTTTTTTCACAAAATTGATTTTTTTAATATGAAAAAAATACCTTTTTCCCTATAGTTTTTATAAAAATAATTTTCTAATGGAAATCATATTTCCAATGTAAATTAGTATATCTCTCAAGAAATAGTCAATGATTTTATAAAAGTTTATTCACCTATTTCAACAACAATGCTGATTTTTATAAGATTAATATTTTATTATCTTCTACCATATTTTATTAATTTCTTTATTTTTTTGATTTTGGATGTGATATGTTTACACCATTCACCACATTACTTTGAATAGATATTTCTCGTGATTAATATTTGGGGAATGAAATTTATATTTCATATTTTAGTTTTAATATGAATGTATATGTATTTTATGTGTATCTATATTCATATGTGGAAGTAATTTTTATTATTATGTTATGGGAAGTCCCTCCTATATCCCCTATATTCATCGATAGATAATAAGAGACAAAATAATTTATTGGTAGAAGACCTTGACAGAATGGTTGTTATGAACATGGAAATAGGCCATGAACGTATTATTATGATTTCCTAATTTATGCATACCATCACTGTGAAGCTAAAATTTTATAACCCATGTGATTATTCAACTGGTATTATATACCTGTTTATGTTTTATGGTATTATTTAATATATATTTATTCTACCATATTATGATCCAATATATTTTTAATGGCATGAATTTTAAATTATACATTATATATTATGTTTATGATTATAATTTCTTATGTTGTATTATTTAACCTTATTGAGCATCACATCTCACCGCTTCACTTGTTTTAATTCCCCCAGGTCATGTAGAAGAGTATTGTAAATCAATTTCAAGGGTATTCTTGAAACTTATATGTGATTAAAATTAATTTTATATGTTTTATTTCCTTTAATGTTGTAATTTTGACATTATATATATATATATATTTCAAAAAAACTGCAAAAATATTCATTCCATCGAGATATAACATTCCTGAAATCATTTCAAGTAATAAAATAATGCACTGTCTTTGGGAAATAAGCATCATTTCCTTCTAGTTTTTGAATGAAATACTATTAAACATATTAAATAATTCATATGAACATTCAAAATCCTTCCCCATATAAGGTGAAATACTTTTGTAGAGTTTATTATGTAATGCGAAAATGGTAGACAAATACAATTCATATTCATTATTAAATGGTTTATGTTTAGATTAAACTTTGTTTATGTCATCTGTTTAGCTTCCAAGGGTTATATTCTTTTGAATCATATTTCTTTTCATGTGTTATTCATTGGTGAAATGATTATGAAACATATCACGTGTCCATAGGTAATAATATGTCAAAATGTTATGATAACCATTTAATTTCATGGGTTATAATTTGGGGTTTATAAAATCTATATCTATTGATTGACCATGATATGATACATCTTCTATTATATTGTGGCACATTTATGTAAGATTTTGTTATGTGATCTGTGGGACCTATATCTCTCTCCAGTGAATTGGATAATGATTCATATCTCATGATATAGTTATTGGAATAAATTTTATGGGATTGGTCCATTATGGAAGAAGGAGAAATAGGATCTATTAAGGGGATATAGGGAAACCATACTCACTATGGGAATATGGGGAATCTTATACACAATGGGATCTTTTGGAAACCCGATACACAGTGGGAAGATTGGAAAACCCAATCCAACTCATGTAAGGGACTAAAATAAGGATTCTGTTTTTTCGTTCGTAGTACGTGTAGTCCACATCATGTGCCAAATTACATTTTTAAATTTTCCTTGACTTATAGGGGAATTATTTTACATGATTATTTGTCTCCCATAAATTCTATGTATTATACCTATGATATGATTTCCTAGATCATTTTCCTTATAATCATATAATTTAATGCATTATGAAACTCTTATATTTATTCTATGTCTCATGATTATATTAATTTTATGTAGGGCATGGTCTTTCGATGTTATTCTCATATTCTCATACCCTTATGTTCATTTTATGCATATGAATTTACTTTATTTACCATTAATGAGCATTAATGATCACCTAATTCTTAGGTTTTATTTTTCCGATGTTATGAGTAATTTTTTACGTTGGAGTACAAAAGGGTAATATATTTAAAGAATATGAAGATGATATTTTACCAAACTAGAATAATTTGTTCCATGTTCCCAAAGTCAATAAACTATTACAGTCCTCCAACTAGTATACTTATAATGTGATGAATATTCCTCTAAAATGATGTAATATCAATGATTGTTAAGCATGGGTCACAATAACTGTATAATAATGTTCTATCAATAAATAAAATTAATATTTTAAATTTTAACTATGTAATAATACGAAAAAAAACTAATATTATATATCCTTTTTATTTATGATTAATTATAAGAATCCATTAAAAGAAAATTGTTTTAAAGAAAGTTTTCCTGAGATTAATTTGGATATATAATTTTTTTATAAATTATTGTCATCCTAAAGAATATAAAAAATCATTTTTCCAATGGATAATCACAAGGTATAATTGTAATATACAGTAATTCAATGAGTCATATCAATGAATTTAAATCGAAATGTATTATAGAGAGATATTCTACGATGGCTTCGTGAATAAGATATAGTGCATGAGTACCCATTCTGTAAGGAAATATTGTCAATATACATTTTTAACAGTCAGTATATTCAACTAACACATCAAAATAGATATTATTCTAGGAATACATCAATTTTCTCTATCATTAATTAATCATTTAATAAGATAAAATTCATGGGAGTTCATGCATTCATACAAGGATTTCAATAATTTTATAATGCATTTAATGATGAATTATAATGCATGTGTAAATAGAATCATACTAATGGATAATACGTGATAGATTTATAAATCCAAAATATAATGTGATGATGTGGTATATTATACTTATAGAGAAACAAAATAATTAATCATATACCCATGTTATTACTTTCATACGTCCATTAGATCATGATGTTCTTGAATGACATGAAAAATGTAAGAAACATCCCATAAAATGATTTATTTACCAAAATGTAGAAGCCTCAACATGTGGGGAATCATTTATATACATCTACATTAATCATAATTAATTTTATATACTATGGTTATGCCTGGTCTCTCTGGGATAGATATGGAAGTCCAGATGACTGATGCAAGCAAGTATCATTTGGATAATTTTGAACAACCCTCTAAAAATATGGGATTGTTTAGCACTACTACTAATTTCAAAAGTAATAGCATTCCCACTTCCTCTACGGTAATGAGAAGGACAATCATGACGAATTACATGATATGCAGGATGAAGGATTGGAGGATCTCCCTTACTCTTGTTCTATACTGGAGGATGAGGTCAAACATGTCAAATTGAGGAAGGACACCTCAAATCATGTGCTAGGAAAGGAAAAAACCAATAGTGGATGCTGATGGTTTCATTACTCCAAATCCCAAAAAAAAACTAGGAAATTTTGGGATTACTCTAATCTGGAATGAACAGTACTTATGAGATCACATGATGCCTCTTAGAAAAAAATCGCTAAGCCACCCAACAACCATTTGATTTTGAACCTATTCCATCTACTAAATTAGAAGAGGAGTTGTGCGATCAAATAATTATCATGTGTACATAGATGACTATAATATTGACGATGATGTGAGTGATGAATTTGATGCATGGATGGATGAACAAGATGGAATTACTATTCAGAAATAGAAAAATTATGAGATTTCAGATTTGATGTATCTTGAAATCAGTAAGCATATGTTTATGAGAATAGATGATGAGTTCAAAAAGTATCATAACTTCATGTTTAGAGACATTCTTTGGGAATAAAATTTTCTCCAATTTTTTGGTCGATGATTTTTTTTGTATAAATTTATTGTTTAGTCATTCACCTTTTTTATTCAGCATTTACCATATGTGGGTTTTTCATATGGAGTAGTGTATCTTACATTCTAGTGATGGGCTTTTGGATGCCTATACTACCATTTTTTGATGTGTTGTATGAATATTGGGTGTAACGATGACTGATGGCATAACCTTTTGTGGTATGACTCAAGTTGAAACCTTTCACTTATCTTCATGTGTTGCGGGCATTTTTTCCTTTGGATGGTGTTGTGTATGATGGAATTCAAGAAAGGCTGGTCACCTTTTTTGTAGCTTTCAAATTTAATTATTTATTTCTTCTCATTTTCAAATGTTGTTTTCAGTGCTTTAAGGTTTTATTCCAGTTACAACTCAGCCATTTTTTACATTCTCAATTGGATAACATCATGAAAGATGGTCTTCATGTCGAGAGATATTTCATGTTTATGGGACCGTATCTGGCTACCAAATGGTGGCCTGATGGTGTCTTTCACATTTTACATCCTCGTATAGAGCTCATTTAATGGTTTATGAATTGTTTTTTTGATCACTTTCTCCAACATGAGCTTTTGCTTGGTTTCTCTTTGTATTTTCCGTTTATTCTTCCCTCAATCCTTATTGGGGTGAGTTACTTACACCAATTGTTTCTACGGATACTCTTGTTTTTTAATAAATCTCATTATGTCATGAATTTTATGACCCTTTCATGTCACTATTGAAAAAAAAAATTAAAAACAAGATTTGTTAATGTTTTTTAATAGTTATTAATTGTTAATGTCATGTATAAATATTTTACTTCTTCATTTAATTAAAATTTATTCCCATTTTTTTATTTATCAATATATTTTTATATATTTTTAAAATTATTATATTCTTGTTCCATAAAAATAAATAACATCTATATATTATTATTAAAACAACAATCTATTTTAATTCATGATATAAAAACCATAATTTTTTATTTATCTTGAACTTTTTTTTGTAATTAAAATTTTTAATTTTTTTTTATTATTGAATATATTTTAAACATATTATATATTGAGTTATGATGAATTATAATATTGTTTTGGTAATGTATCTTTTGAATGAGATAATTGTTTTCATACTTTTCACAATTCTAGAGACATTTTCCCAATTCTAGAACGGTTTGGGTTAGAGACCTATGTTTGTAAGGTTACTCAAGTAGGGATTTCAAATTTCACATTATTCTAATACATCAAATTGGATGTTCATTTTCAATTTGTATAAATTTCAATTCAATATTCATTAATATGATTGAAATCAATTTTTGGGTGAGTAACAAAATTATATTTGGTTAACGCGTTACAAATCAATGTGATTTGAATATATTGGTTTCATGGAATGATTCTGAATTCAAAATAAGTCACTAGAATCATACATACCTAAGTGGGATCACATTTACAAAAATGGTGATATTAAATCCACTTACAGATATAGCGTGTTATATTCCTTTAAAAGTGTCACATTTTGTGATCTCGATCATTCAGTATAGTAGAATCATATAGTTAAGTGGACATATATTATCTTGTGTAAGGGATACTTGTAATGCGGTGATTAAAATTAATAGGTTTATTGTTATAGATTATTAAATTGTGTAACACATAGTTGTGAAACCATAAAAAATGTGAAACTATAATAATAGTGTTTATATATCTTTTTCAATATGATATATTTGGAAAATTAGTTTCCCAATATTTTTTAGATGAAACATATATGATATTATTGAAAGTTTTTTTCTACCAGATATATTGATATAAATTTATCTTTACAATTAAGATAAAGACAATATAAACTATTAAACTTATCATATTAATGTATGTACTGAATATAAAAAAGGGCATCATTTTAGTGATTGAAAAAAAGATTATTTATTAAATGTTTGTAAAATATGATTCTATTCTTATAAAAAAATTTTCCTCAAAAAATAGTATCCTCATATTCAGACATTTCATTATGATAAGTTTTATAAGAATAACGAGAATGACTTGTTAGATTAAAATGATGGGTGACATAAGAATATTATTTAATCATAAATTTTTAATCTGTTATAGAAATCACTTCATATATAACCAATTTATTATTTTTTCAAAACATTAATCTCTAATAGTATAGGAATTTTAAATTTTTTACCAATTTTTTACAAGTAATAATATGATTGATAATAAAAGGAACATTATTTTTTTTGTGAGTATGAAATGTGATGGAAGTTTATAGTTACTCGAATAGACTAAAGGTTAAATTATGAAATATTTTATTTAATGATTTAATCTTCTTATAATCTACTTACTTTTTTTAAATATGATAAAATTCTTTATATATTTACGAGATGTTCACATGTATTTATAATTTTTGAACTTGTCATAAGATATCTGGAATCAAGAGCTATGTGGATAGTTATAGTGGGTAAAAGATAAATACTAGAGAACAAATGTTAGTTGTAGAGTCATAATATGTTTCTTGAAGTATAAAATTGATGCCACTGAAGCCATAATGCGTTTTGAGTAATAATAAGTATTTATCTATATGGGTAGAATTATTTTGGAATATTGATGGGGTTTGGAAACATAGTGGAATTTATATCATAGATAACAATTTTTTTGAACTTGATTATTTTGTTTAAAATAATATTAATTTATAACTATCTATTTAATTAATTTTTTAGTCATACATGAGTTTAAAATCATTAAAAGTATTGAAATAATTTGTATGTTTCATTTATAATATATAGAAAAGTGTTTTCAAATAAATTATTTTATGTTTGATGAATATATTGATCATAGAAGGGCTATAATAATTAATGTGTATAATATCATTATTAAACTTATTTGATAACCTGAATTGTTATTTAACAGAGGGTTTTTATGAATAATATGATATGAGACACACAATTTATGTTTTATCATATTCTATAATATTCATTGAAAAAGAGAATACTATAGAAATACATTGTTTTTCACAATTATTATATCCATATTATTATAAAAATATGCATCTAGGGGATCCCATAATCATAAAATTTTATATTTAAATGTATTATATAATCATGTAAGGTAAAAAAACTAAAATAACCCAATACGTTATATTATAAAAATAAATTAATCATTAGGTTAATATTACTACTAAAAATAAAAATAGTATTATTTTAATGAATGTATGTTTTTTGTATCATAGTATGATATATTTACGATAATATCTAATATAATAGGATATTGAGTGTATATTTAAACTCAAATAATTAATAATGTAATCAAGTAAAAGATTATACTAGTAAAAAATAAATGTTATTTTCACATAATATAGAAAAATTATTCAGAAATAAATTTTTGTATAGAAATATGAAGTGTTACATTTATATTCCATGATAATATGAATGTCACTATTTAATAATGTATTATTAATATTTGAGTCTAAAATAAATCTAATAAAAGGGTTTTAATACATGTAATTAAGGAGAAATTTTATGGAATTAATGAGAGATGTAAAAAATTACATTTATTTACTATAACATTGTGAATTCGTAAATTCCCTAAATTATTTTAGGATGTGAAAAAATCAGTAATTGAAATTTTCACATAATTTATCATATATTTAAAAGGAAGTGTTGAATGGAATGATATTCGAGAATAATGATAAGAAACCAAAATTTCCATTCCATCCTTTGATTTCGTTGAGTTATGTAACTTGAATATTCTCAAGGAGATGAAAATTTGAAATAAGATTCATAAATATAAACATTATGAAAACACGATTTCTTAATAGAAAATTTTAAATAACGTTTCTAGTTGGAACATTTTGTCATATTGTAAGATATTTATGTGTTAAATGTTATATATATATATATATCGGTTTGTGTGTATTTGTAATAATTAAACTAAACCTCATAATTATAGAAAATATAAGTCTGGTCAGGTAGGATATCATAGACAATGTTATAAATATTTTCTTATATAGAGTTTTGGTAAGTACTACTAAAATAGAATTAAAAATATAAAATGAACCATATAAAATGAAATCTATAATTTATCATTCCTTCATGTTGGTTATATATATATATATATTAAAATTTATATACATTATTATAAATGTAATTATAATTTACCCCAAAAATTAAATAATTTGAGTTATCCCTAATAGATGTTCATTATGAAGTGTTATACATTAAGAAAATTATAATAATAACATGAGTATGATTCTTATATGTAGAAATATAATATCACCTTGTCAAGAAATGTATATTTCTAAAAATGATGACCCACTACCTAAACGACCTGGAGTGTCTTACACAATGTATTTGGTAAAATATTGGTGAGTAGATCCTATATACAGAGTCCATTAAATTTGAAAAATAAGATACCATTCATGATATTGTTAAAACATTGATAACATTATTGTGAAATCATGAAGACTTAGATAATATAAAGTATTATTTTTATATTTATAATCATGATATTAGTTGGAGAAAATATTGCATGGTATTTTCTTCTCTTGTGATGAGTGTGAAATATGGTTCCTTGTTTGTGATAGAAAATAGAATTTGTAATCACACATACAAAGATTCTATGATCTTCCAATATTTTCAAGTTAGAGACATGTGCTTTTATCATCAATAAATATGAATAAAATTTGATGTATTCATCGACCAAGCCCGCAAAGACTCAGAAATTTGAAAACATATGAGTTGGAGATATTTGATTAATATGATAAGTTTCAAATTTCCAATCTGTGCCTTTTTAAAAGATTATTTATGATATTTGAAGTTATCTTGTGACTCAAATTTTAGATTTATCTATAATGAAATATGTTTTTTATGATGGCCATCAGAAATAAACTTGTAGCTTGGTAATAACTTATTCTTTGAAATTGAAGTCCATTTTAAATTACATATAGACATAGAGATTTATATTTTTATTCAATGATACAAATTCCTATAGACTTACATATTTTTTTGACTAAATAGTGATTTCCATTAACTATATTCAGTGGATTAAAAGTGTTTTAGTGTTAACAAAAATGTGTTTTGAGGTTTATTTACTTACTATTGCATATTATATAATACACAGTTTTGTTCATTATATATTTCCAATAGATTTTTCTTGAATGTATCCAATTTTGGTTTTGATATTGTATCACATATAATCATATTTGACATGATATAATGTGATACTACATAAAGAATATTTGGATTTAGAGCATGTGTAATATTAAAGGAGATATGATCGAGATTCATTTTTCATGATATGTATATAAAGATATCATATTATATGACTTATTTATTTTTTAAATTTTAAAATAATATTGTATTATTTGTCTATATCATAATTAATTTATTCATTTCACAAAAATTTAAAAAATTTGTTATGATTGAAATATATCATGAATTGGAATCATGGATAAGACATTATTTATATATAATAAAATCAAATAGAATTCTATTTTATAAAACTATAATTTAATTGATAGATTTGGATCAAAATGAAATTTATTAAAATTAAAGGAAGTCTTTTATATATTCTATAAAAAATGATGTATTTCATAAGATCACAAGCCCAATATTAAAGGTATTCATTAAATTGATGAATTTATTATTCAATGAGTATTCTCACATGTTATAATGAATTAGTAAAAGCATGATTACCTAAAGATATTCCATAGTGAATTAATAATTAATAAAACAATGATATGGTGTGGTAATTATTACAAATAGAGACGTAAATAATGATCCACTCAAACAAATTAATTCATCCACTAACTTATTTACATTACATGATAATATCCCTTAATTTTGTATGGTGGGTCTTACTCATACAATGAAAAATTCACTATATTATGGATACCTCTGAATGTGTAACGTCATTTATCTTCTTAATTTTTGATCTTTGTCATATAGATGACAATATGATAGAGGAAACATCCTTATATAGTGAATGGTACACCAAATTATTCATTTCTTCATTTCTATTTAGTGCACGGTTTCTATATTATATCATTAGTTCCCTAAGAATGGGTTCCATAATTATCTCTATTATTTATATCTATTTTTAGATCACCTAAAAATATTGAACCCTTATGTGATTTTATTTATTATATTCAATTTAATTCTCAATCACATCAAACCGTGGATTTTTTATCCATGAAATTATTAATATGGATTCATTCTATCATTACCCTCTCGATTTTTATCATCATTCAATGGAGATATCCAATTTTGGGGTTTAATGAAATTCATTTCTTATACATGGAACATTTTTATGGGGGTTTTTATAGGAACCAAAATATTTGTGTTGTGAGTGTATATATTTACTAATGTGTAGTGGGGTGTCATCATGATGACTGAGAGGTTGTTAAAATCTCCAATAATTTTTAATTTTATGAACATGATGTATTTTTTAAAAAATTCTTAATTATTATCACTATATTTATATTTTTATATTATAATTTTCATATTGAAAACTAGTTTCGATTAAATTTTGTAAATGGATCAAAAATAAATATTGATGAAATTTATAATTATATATTTTTTATCAAAATTTATTATTTAATCAGATGATATTGATCAATTTGGTGTGAGTTTATATGGTTAATCATCGTGTTAAGGAAATTTTCATTATAGAAAAATCTTATTAGAATGATAAGTTGGTAAGATGGTTGATTATACACGATGTTTTTTGTGGGGTTTTTGGATTCAAAAAATAAAGCCCATATTGGTTTAATTATGGACACCATTAACAAATTTAAGGCGCATTGTATGTATCTCTAGGTTAAAAGCTTTGAATAATTGGATGGTATTCAAATCATGTGCTTGGGTTAGTTTTTTTCCCATTTTCATGCAGGTTCGTTGGTTTGTTGAATTATATCTTTATGCTGAGGAGTGTTGTCTAGCTTGGCTAAGTGGGAGAATGTACTGGTTGTGTCTATTGTAGGATAATTTGGTTATTGAAATTATTATGTTAATATTTTTAGTTCTTTGATAAAATATTTTATAAGGTGTAAATTGAAATTTTAAATTTTTTATCATTCCTACCTTTAATTAAAATAAACTGGGAGATACCATTTTTGATAGAATAAAATATAAAAATTATTGCATGTTTTAACTATTTATTAATACACACCCAATTTATAAACATCATGGTGGAAATAAATCATTTGATTAATGTGATATATACACGGGGAAGGAATATTACTTCAAATATAATTTCATCATTCAATAATATAATCAAATTGTCAACGATAATGGAGGCAGTGATCATGTGTAACTTGGTGTAGTGTTATTTTTATAAGATCATATTTAATTTTCAGCCTTTTGTTCACAAAGGCATTTCTGGGGATATTACAGTTCATTAAAATTATCATTATGTACTAGTTTATTGATATCCCAGGGATTCTAGGGGATACATATGAGGTGAATTATATTCTAGTCATATCCAACATTCCAAGATGTGTTGGGATGTTAAAAATGGCATTAGTTTAGTCTAATTCATTAGTTGGGTGGTATTAATGGAGGTATGATATTTTAGGAAAATAATATTTATTATATAAAAAAGTGTTAAAATAAATTTATAATAAAATTCAAGTTAATAGGGTGGTATATGTATTAAAATGAATTGTTACAAACATGTAGTAATGTTTTCCTCTCTTCATCCTGGGTTTATCCAATGAAATTGGGTATCATTATTTTTTAAACAATATCTGACTAGTATTTTCTCATTAGAATGTTGTTATAATATACCATCATTTTATATTATAACTACATACTTTTTTGGTATATTTATATATATTCTTAAATCAATAATTATAATACTCTATTGACATTGTTTGTAGGGTTTTACAACATTTTGTATGCTCATATAATGATTCCACATGTTAGGAGCCATAAAGAACTAATAAGATTGTACCACTAATATTATGGTTCCACCCAAACCACATGGGAATCAAAATCTAATAAGAAGTAATGTAGAATAATTATTGGAAGAATAAAATGTTATCTTAATTGATGAACCACATTCTGGGGATCTATCATTTGAATTTGATTACAAAAAAACAAATTTTCACGAAAATTCTAGGGCATAGAAAATAGAAGAATAGGTATTCCAAATCAATGTGATCTATAATATTCATAAATATATATATTATGATAATTTATATCTAGTAATAAAAATTATTTATGGGATTTCATTACAATTTTGGGTCCAATCTATCCATGTATTGGATGATCATGGACATACGTGGTATGAATTCAATGTGTTATTTGATAAAACATTAATCTTAACCACCTTCCTTATATCAATTAAAACATAACTATTAAATATTAATAATGTCAATAAATAAATTTTGTAATAATAATATCTATTTACATTACATTATTTGGTTTAACATGATGTGTTTTTTCATGAATCCCTTTGGGATTTTATATATTTTGGGAATATACAATGATATTAAATCCATGGTTATGGTGACTTATATTTACAGTTACATTATACATGTAAAAAATAATTTATTTTTTAACTATACTCAATAGAAACTGTTAACCCACAAAGGTATAGGGGGAAATAATGTGTAAGAACTAATCATAGGTGGAAATTTTATTCTGAAAAAATAAATTCAGTTGATAATAATTCCATGAGGATAGTTTTATTCCCACCTCATTATAATAACCAACAAGACTACTTTTGAGGTATATCTTTTGAAAAATAGTATGGGTGTATATCAAAACCAAGAGAGCTTAATATTTTTTGGATGGGCTGGGTATATAATTTTTTTAAAATATTTATATCATTTATATTGAGTGGTGATTCTTTTAATAAATTCAATTGGCATATAGGAAACCCATAGAGTCTAACTTGTGTAATTATTTCAGTAAGAATAAATTCTTTTATTCAGATTATATGAATATCCCAAAATATAATCATATTCCATATTAATAATGGAAATAACTAATTCAATCAAAGAAAAAATACAATTTTCCAAAAAAATACTATTTTTTAATGATTTATGTCATTATAAACTAATATTTCTCCAATCGTGTTGAGAATCTTGTCTTATACAAAAAAAAAATAAGCTACATTAGTCAAATAAAATTTATAAAAATGAATATTAAAATATATATATTATACTAGTATGTATCAATAAAAATAAACCACATTAGGTGTTTATTTACAAAACATATAATAAAACTATGTTCATTGTATACTACAAAATACACTTTTACTAAAAAAAGGTTTTCTATGCATTATGTTTGTTGGTATTAAAATTAATTTTTTCACCCATATGATATTATTCATTAAATAAATGTTATATTATCAATTTATATATCCAAATTATACTAAAAATATTAATAATAATTTATTAATAAAAATAATATTATATGAATCAAATAAAATTATAATGATAATGGTAA
Organism: Viscum album; assembly: GCA_963277665.1. Lineage (NCBI taxonomy): Eukaryota > Viridiplantae > Streptophyta > Magnoliopsida > Santalales > Viscaceae > Viscum > Viscum album. The sequence goes on from OY728156.1 coordinate 1,504,051,570, forward strand.
AGTTGTTATTATCAATGAATTATTTTATTAAAATTTGTTAACATTTATCTAATCAATTATTTATTATCTTTAAAAAAGTGAAAATAATTTTATTTTTAATTTTAAATTTAAATATATTATGTCTCAATATATTGCTTATAAATACTAAAAAATAATAATAACACCTAATGTTAAAAGAAACATTTCTCAATAAATTATTTTTTTTATATACAAATGACTTATTTAATATCTTATTTTCAATAAATTTTTTTTGACTATATATAACATAAATATTAGTTAAAAATATATTATATTAATGGAAACATTAAATTTTTTATAAAATGACAATTTCTTCGGTAAAACTAATCTTCAAGGAAAATTATAAAATTATAAAATCATTTCATAAAATGATTGAAACATGATTAAGAATTTTGTGAAATTACATAGTAGATCATTTATAAAACGTATTCCAACAAAAAATAATTATTTACTACTATTGTAACCATTGATACTTGAATAGTGTCATTCCATCATTTAAAATGTAATCAGTATTTAGAAAAGGTGATATTTTATTCAATTAAAAATAATATAGCATTAACCACTTTTCTCAACTGTTTCCATAGTATTAACTCTATTACGAGAATTTCATAATATCATCTAATCTACATCCAATTTTTCTAGAATCCTTATCATTAAAAATATATGAATCACTGAGCCCTTATGTTCTTACCCATGGTTGATCATCCAAAGGTAGAGACAATGTTCTCATCTGAGTTCTCTTATTTATTTTTTAATTCATCCACCTAAAACCTACTATATCTATGGAGTTATAATAACATCAATTTTAATAATATGGTGATTTTTTATTCTAATTGAATATCTATTTTCTACCCAATTCTTAGCCATCTGAAAAATGAAAATATATCATGTGATACGTACTAGCTACGAAAACTATAAGAACCATAATACATTTTCAAAAATAACTAGACGAAGTTGTTATAAAAGTGGTATTTAATAAATAAATATGATACATAGATATTTTTATCATTCTGAATAATTTAACCTATTAATACATACAATAAAACAAAATTAGCTTTTAGCAACACAAGTAAAATACCTCTATCAGCACATATAATGTGATAACTACCCTAACAGGGTTAAAGGAAAGGCCTTATAGGATCTTTTTTATTTGTCGATGGAGGTTTAATTAATCTACAATTTTTTAGTGATGATAATCAGGGTATTTATTAGATTTTTTATTAAAGTGGTGTGAAAGGGAAATATTTGCTTTTTCCATACATTGTTGATCCCCCATTTACGAGTGATTCCCCCAACCCTTTATCATTGCTTCACCACACCTTTATTAGTTCTTTTTAAACACTCACCAACCACCCCATTATCAATTCTTCTACATCCCCTTTATCAGTGTTATGAGAAAATATGGACTCTTACATGCAAATTGATATGATCCATATAACTCTCCTTTGGAATTCAAATCACCTTACTAGTGAACCCAGATGTTTTATTTCCATTTTTATGATATTTTATTATATATATATTATTCCTACAATTAGGTAATTAATTTTAAATGAATTTATGAAATATATATTTTGTGTGTTTGTGATATATATATTTATATTTATGTAAGTATATTATATATTATATTCATTTACACATACTAGAATATAATAAAATATTTTCTAATTAATATATATATATATATATATATTATATTAGTTTATGTATATATATATATTTTGATATATTTTATATAATGTCAATAATGGATAGATATTTATTTACAATGAAATTTATAATATGTATTAAGGAAAATTTATTAGAACAAACTTATTAATATATATTTGGTTAATGATCCTTACATGTTTATACATAAAAATTACTTATGTGGGATTATATATAAATAAAAATGGAATTTTTTTATTTAAATAAAATTAAAAAATTATCACATTATTTAAAATAAACATTAATAATATATATTCTAAATTTTAATATATATTTAAATGTAAATTTATTGATATATATATATTTATAAAAGTAATTTATTATATGTGATAAGAAGAAAATATTCATATTTTTAATTATAAGTAAAAATAAATATTAATAAATTATAAAACATGAAAAAAGTAATATAAATATGAATTTAATCAATATGAATAATTTTATCCCCATAAAAAAGTCAACAATAAACACCTAAAAGAGGATAAAATTCCATTTAATGTAAAAAAGTTCGAATACCCTGATTAAAAACATAATTTTGGAGGCCTTGTATTCTTCTTTTCCTTAAAATCTAAGGTTAGAACCCCCCCCCCCCCCCCCCCCCCCCCGCATTAGTGGAGCCTATATCTCACCACACAATTAAATTTGATATGTGGATGTTCTTTAACAGACATTCAAACAGAATGTTATGGCCTTTTAATGTTCAAGCCATGTTATCATATTGTCTTCGACTATCCATTAGTTAATTTATTTTTATGTCACCCGACTATAATTATTTGAATAATAGCCAATAAAAAAATGTAAAGTATTAATTAATATTATTTAATAATTATTTTATTCTCCATTTTCACAAAATATAATTCATTATAAGTGGGTATTATTGTTAATAATTTTATAAAACATATATAAGACTTACATATAATATTTATATGCCTATTAATATATTTATATATTAATAAATAATTTTTAATGATATTTAATCATTTTATAAAATAAACCCAATATTAGTTGTGCAAAAAAGTGTTGATAAATGTGGTCCTTCATCAATTATTATAAAAATGTGCTGATAAAGAACCCATTTATCAGTTATTTTTACTTGTGTAGATAAAGTTCTCCCTTTATAAGATCTTTATTTCATGAAGTCATAATGTTCCCCATTAAGTAGTTCTTTTTTTGTAATAACGATGATCATCACCCTTTAGAAACTATTTTTGTAGTATCAATAAATTATTAATTATGTAAAAAAAATTCAATCATGCGTACATGGTTACAACCACCACTACAAATGTGGTATAATTATTTTTTCACATATTCTACAAAATAATGTAAAATAATGAATACTAATTACTTAGGATATTAGAAAAAAAAATTAATTTATTGGAATATAATGGTATTATATAACTTTTTATTTATTTACTTTATCCTTATCTGTTACCATTATCAAAATAATAACACCATTGACAATATCAACATGAATAATTTCAAAAATACATAAGTAATGAAATGAAAAAAATTAAGAATCATTATCAAATATATATTATGGATCCTAAAATTATTATATATTTATTAACTTTGAGTCTATAAATAATAATTTTTACTCCCATTACAAAGATACTACAATCAAAATAATAAAACTAATTCAAAATGATAATGAAAATAGCGAATATATATTATTTTTTCAATAAATTGTTATAAATGATGACTGAAAGTGTTTATAGGTTTTAATAATTTTCCCAAATATGTTATTATAATATTCAATTTTTATAGAAGACATTACTTAACATTTAACATATAGAAATAAATGTATGGTTTTTATTATTTAAATTTGACTTCATTATGATTTTATTTTTATTAAAAACATTTTTATTTTTTTGTGGTTGTATTTGAAATGGATTTCATTTTATTTATAAATTATGAAATATTGTGTATTCAATAATACAACCCAATTTTTATCTTCATATATTCTAAATTATAAGTATTATGACATACTAAAAAGTTTTTTTTTGAGTCAAATATTTTTCTTTGGTTATAAAAACACTTATGTGACTAAATTTATAAATTTTTATTTATTTTCCCCAATGATGAAATTATTTTTTCTTTATATATAATTTTAAGGGTAAATTTATTTTTACCCACAATGTCTCCTTTCATGAAAAATTAATTATTTCATGAAAAAGTAATTTTTTTAAAAAAATAATAATTTCATTTTATTAACATTCCCTCAAAATACATGTTCTTATTTCCCTATAAATTTCTTTATTTATTAGTGAAATCTAAAAATGTTTTTATATCCTATGATCCTTGTATTACCCTTTATTCATTTTTAACCACGTCTCTATTATTCATTTTTTGAAGTGGGTTTTCAATTAATTTGTATTAAAAAATATAAAAAATAATTTCATTTAATTTATCCTATATTATTATTTTCTCAATTACATTTTTTACATATCAATTATTTATTTTTGGGGAAAATTTATTTGGGTTTTTATTAATATAAGTTTTATTATATTTCTAATTCATATAAAAAATTACTATTCAAAAGTGACTCAAAAATGACATACTTCTAAATATGATATTATGAAATTCATTCAATGAAATACTCCCCAACTACTTTTCATAAAATTTCAATAGATTAAAATATTATAAAGTAATATTTCATAAATGAATATATATTTTTCTATTTACAGTAACTCTATTTGGCTGATCATGTTTTTTGAATCGAAAAAATATTTTCTTAATGATATTTTATATTATATCATTTGGAAAAATTATGAAACCATTTTTTTCATCAATTATTATTTATATTATTAATTATTTTATTTTATGTTATACTATAATATATGGATTTTTATAGGTGGGTATTGTATATTCTTATAATAAATTGGACAATGTTTTATATCTCATGATACAATAATGTTTGGAAATACGTGGATTTTTTCAAAATTTACTTGGTGGATATACATTATTTTTTTCAAAATATAAAGGGATATAATGAAATGATTTTTCATAATATAACTACTGAATGTACTTATATTTTTTTGACAATCTAAATTCTGGATGTTAATTCCTCATGATTTAAGACGAAACTTATTTTTATAAATTACTATTGTTTTATAAGTCTTCTATCACACAAAGAAGTTAGTTAAAATTATCAATTGCACATTATATGTTTTTTAGAAAGAAACATTATTAAAAAAATTATAGTAAATAAAAATATTTTTATCAGTTATAATTTCATAAAAAAATGGATTACGAACAAATAATGAATTTAAAGGGAATATTTTAATTAAAATTGAATTCTTTATATATGATATTTTGATTTTGATTTTAAATTTATATATATTAAAAAATGAATTTGAAGAATAAAATAATTTCATTTTTTATTAGTAATTTTAATGCTATCTTAGGATAGTGTCTTAATATTTTTATAAAATATTTATTTTGGTGAATAGTGAATAACATCAATTTTCTTAATTCCATCACTTTTTAGAAATTATTATAATGAAATAAAAATTTTATGGTTTGTACATACCATTTAATGTAATCATAAATATTTAATAAGTATAATAAATAATTTTAAAAAAAATATTGTGAATTTTGAAAAATATTTTTATCATTTTGGAAACCTAAGTAATATTTTAATTTAATAATTGTTTGATTTAGTAGTAAAATAATTATGTATTATAAAACTATAGAAATTTAAATATAAATAAGTTAAATTCATATTTTCGATCAGACTACACATATTATAAATTACATTTTAATTCATATATATAAAATAATATCTTTAAAAGGATTAATTTTAATTACCATGATAATAGTAAAGAAATAATATTAAAATAAATATGTTTATATCATTGTGTAATTGTTACATTAATAATTAAGTTATTATCTTTAAAAATTCAATAATACAATTTTTCTACATGTATATAATTACTTAGCAACTAATTTAATTTATAATATATAGTAAATATGTTTTAAAATACTTAATGTTAAAGGAAAACATTTTCCTACCAATGCTTTTTTCTAAATATTAAATGTCTTAATTTAAAATAAAAATTTCTATTATTTAGAAATTGATACAGAATTCATAGTTACTGATATTATTCTTTGAAAAAAATATATAATTGTTACCTTCTATAAATAATAAAATATAAACTACTTTAGTATGATATAGATACCAAATAAAAATTCAAAATTACAAAATGGAAAACAAATCAAGTAATTCAAATAATGAAACATGTGTATTACATGTGGCAAAATTGAGAGTATAAGATTAATAAACATTATGTAAAAAATTTATTTATCAATTTTGTAGCTACATAATAAATAACAATTTCTTCTCAATAGTAAAAAATAATGTATACTCCAAAAAAAATACATTTATTCAATTACAAAATCAGAATACTTCCACCAATTTATGATTCCATAATTCTATAGAAATAAATCATAAAAATTATATTTCTTTTAACCTACCATAATCCACCCTAATATTTATAATCCTTTGGTGTAAATTTGTAATCAAAATCCCTTCACATCCAAGGATTCTTTCTAGAAAGATTACTAGTCCCAATGTGAGTATTTATTAATCCTTGCTATTTTATTCTTAATTTTACTCTTCCAACCATATCCTATCATTGTTAACATGTTTAGTTTTTTATGATTAGTTTAATTAAATATTATTATGTTAATGTTAAAAACATTATTTATTCCTTCCCATTCACCTATAACAAAGAAAATAATGACAATCATGAGTTTATGTGGACTACTACCTCTGTGAATTGATTCCATATTTTTCATAAAAACAATTAATGATTTTAAAAAAGGTTGTATTGGATAAATTTATATGATGAATGTTTTCCAATAAAAAAGTTAAAATAATAAAGTATCATATAACAAGATTTACCCAATTTTTTTATAAATGGAATCATTAATCATCTGTACATCAGACTACTACATGTACAAATATTAGATTTCATTTTGTATCACCACCCTAAATTATTTGTTATAATAATTAATTTAATGAAGTTAATAATGATTTGTGAAATTTTTATGATTCTATAAAATTTTATTTTGATATTATAAAAAAATCTTCAATTAATAAGTCATTATAACAAGGTCTCATTATGGATGAATTTTACCACATATATAAATGGTGTCATAATTTTTAAAACATAAATTATTATGGGATTTAATATGATGGTAATATCAAATAAATATATTTTATTAAATATTTTTATTAATTATATACTATTATTTTGAATATTTAGTATATTTATTAATATATAACATTATTTTTTTTAAATCCATAACAAGTGTATAATAACATCAATTTTAAAGTACCAAATCCTTGTCATTCACATAAAAAATGGATGTTATGAAATAGCTCAAAATTAATTAATTATATATATTATATATTCTTGTAAATATTCTAATTTGTATAAAAAAATGAATAACATCATTTTTGTAAATTAGATAAAAACAATCATGATTACATATACTATATATCAAAAATAGAAAATATATTACTAACATACATATAGATAATAATTATAAAATAATTTCAAAAAAATGATATAGATATTAATATGGTTATAGAATATGTGATTAAGATGATAATTTTTATTATACTAGAGGATAATGTGTGTACGACTAAGTGAGAATACATGGTAAGGGGCACACTATATGAAATTTAAATTCAGGAGAAATTTTTCATATTATTCCCCATAATATAATCGACATGGTTTGAGTAATTCATAAAGAACTCATATTACCATAATTATTTAATCTATATGGTTTGAAGACATATATAATTTCCCCGGCATAACTGTTTTCAATTCATATAATACAATGTTGTAATGTGTATTCATTAACTCATCTCCATTCATTGAGATAGAATTTATATTATTGAACTTCATTCTTTCTTTATTGTTTTATTCTACTATAAAATAATATTTCCTGGTCACATCTATTGATGCCTAACTAAAATGAAATATTGGATTAAAATATTTCCAATATATTAATTTAACCCATAAAAGTCATATCATTATCTATAATAATTCACATTCTTATTAATAGTTTGTTGTTATATTTTTCTATGTTTTCCTTTATTATTAATTTTACCCTCTATTTTAGGAAGTATAGTTATGTGGTATCTCACATTACAATTTTATTATATTTTAATCATTTTTAAATGTATGTTTAACACAACCTTTTACAATGTTCTTTTTCATGTACGGTATTTCAAAAAATGTAAATCGTTATCCATGTTTTCAAAATATAATGTTTTCTATTATATTTAAAATATATTTTCAAAGAATTCATATTATTTTTAAGACTCTATTAATACAGATTCATCTTAAAATTAAATATTATAAATGTTTTTTGACTTCACATTTTTTTACCAGTATTAATTTTTTAATGAAATATTCTTAAAATTACCATTTTAATGTAATTATTTTACAAAAAAACATTATTCACCTTTTTAAATGTTAGTATATGTTATTATTTCAGAAAAAGATAATTTTGTTTTCTAAAAACACATTTATAATTTCAATACCATTGTATTCCATTATCTATGAATGATTTATTTAGATGGATATCAATTTTATTGAATAACTATATAAATATTCGTATATAAAAATATGTATGGGTGATTAAATTTTCTATGTCAACTAGTCACATTCTTGAGGTAATTTTTTATGATATGAATTGGAAATGATACCAACATCATTTATATCTCCAAGGGAACATTATGATTTTATTAATTATTACTCTATATTTTCACACTTATGTATATATTAATGACTAGTGGTGTCTTATATAAATCATCAATAAATTGGTAATGTTTATATCTCATGATCACAAAATGGTATATGAGATTACTTATCCCAAGATAAGGGATAGATTAGAGGTTTAACCCAATTACAATGTGTAGACAAGAGGATTTTCTAAAATAAACATGGTATACTAACTGATTAAACACAATATAAATTTTACTACAATTACCCTTTCTTTTAAAACACTAAAATTGCATTATTGTTCATAAATACATAAAAAATTGCAAAAACATGCTCTTAAAAACCATATTACTCTATTTCTTTCTGAAACATGGAAACATAAATATGAGTTTATAAGTCAGATGAATTATATTAATTTAGTTTATCTATAGTTTTTAACCATCATAAACCTATAATACATAATACATAACATCATAGATTATGGAAAGAAGACATTAAAAGTGGTAAACTCGGTGGCTCCGTACGGATTGAAAAATTAAAAATATAATCACAAACATGAGTATATGTTTATGATAATCTGATCCTTAAAATTAAAATATAATACCCCATAAAAAATAAATCATAGACACAATTCATGGAATAAATATTTGTTGTTCATAAGGCATGAATATGTAGGGAATCAAGAGTATAAGATATTTTAGCCAAACATAGGAATAATAAAAAAAATTATGGATGTCACATAATAATATAAAATGTATTCCATAGTAGATAATAAATCACTTCTACGGTCTTCATAGTAGTACGTGATTACTCCACATACCATCTTGGTAGTCATGTTTCACTCCCATGACCAAATTAGCAGACATAGTCTTTTACAAAATCGAGTTGACTCGCCATTCCATCCATGTCTATGTCGTTGGATATAAATATTAACCCATAGAATTGAAGAAAGATATATGTACCAATTATCTCATTATTAAACCATAAATATGTGTTCCAAATAATCATTATCAATCAGACCATATCACATGAATGAAAATGGGTATCATACACATGTAATAATATTGTAACATGTGGAAAAAATATGGGTTTCATAATAACATAATCAAAAAATAAACCCTAAAAGTTGGATTCATACACATATAACCAATTATACATAAATAGTTCCAATATATATATTAATCGTGAATGAGAAACAAGTTTTATAATCATAATTCCATAAAAATATAAAATAATATGATAAATAATATGAGTGGTACATTTGTATAATTTTTCCAGAATGGATTGAGCAACACCAATATATTTCAACTTATATGGAAAATAAATTTTAAATATCCTTTGGAACAATTTTTTTAGGATAATATCCATTATTATTTTAAAAATTTATTTTATAAGATATTTAATTTTAAAATGCTTTTCCATAAGAATATATTAAGGAAACCTAAAAACATGTTGAAAATTTTTTCATTGAATAGATCATTAAAAAAATATTAATAAATGTAAATCCTTTTACATTGAAAATTATAATTATTTATCACTTTAGAAGCATTTTTCAATCAAAATTTTGAAACAATGATTTCAATTAAATATATTACCGATCGAAAAGATAATTTGGGATCTGTTTTTCATAAAAACATTTTCTTAATTATCATATTAAAAAAATAGAGGGATAATTATAGAAAAAGATCAATATTTAATGAATTAGAATCATATAATAAATTTCCTAGATTTATTGAGATATAGATCAATATATATCATAAATGGAAGCATTGGCATAATCAATATTGATAAACAATGAGAAGGTTTCAATAGAATTTTATGACTTCGTAACATTGATTCATACACCCCATGTAAGAAAATGAAATTAATTAAATGTAAAAATATCATTAAAATAATGACATTAAATAAATAACATTTCATGTATAAGATTATACACCATTAAAAAAAGGAATTATATCACCGTATATATCCTAAAGAAATAAAATTGAGACAAAACTACATTACTGATTTGGTAATATATCAAACATAAACTCCATGAAAGATATATAATAAAATTTATATGTAAATACCCATAACATAAATTATAAGAATAATTAATAAATCATTGGATGTATATATATTAAAAAAAATCAGTGGTGAATATGGAAAGACACTAACGAATATAAAAAGTGAGATGAGAAAACCATTAACTTATGTCTTGACTCTCATTGTACTCATTGAAATGTATTATATAATATGTTTATGTTATTATACATGTATCATTGTACTATATACATATATATTATCATATATAATTTTATAATGACATTATAATACAAGCTCATTTATATATCCATGCATAATATAGGTTTTAGGCAATAATCACTATGTTTTTCATACATGATTTGACTTTTTATTCATGTACCTATAACTTAGATAATGATTTAAATATTTATTAAATGTAAAAAATTGTATTATATATAACATAAAGTTTAAATAAGTGTATTTATAATAATATAAAAAATATATAAATATAAAATGAAATAAAGAGTTATTGGAGACGATAGTCCATACATACACATGCACAACATTTCCATTTTCATATCGTATTGGAAGAAAGAAATTAAAATACATATATGTGTATATATATTATAATACTAGTAAAATTATTATTTCATAAATAAAATATAATCTTTAATAACCACAAGCTTAATAAATTCCATGTAAATTTTGAAGGAATCAAATTACTTTGACGAGGTTGTACTCCACCATCCACAAAGGATGTTATCATATTTTTTAAAAAAAATTGAAATAATGATGGAAATATTAATATAATAATTTAATAAGAATAATTTAATATTAAATATAATTTATATTATATTAAAATAATTTTCCATCATAATTCACAACCATTAGAGTCAGCAAATGAAAAATGACAAAACATCATTTCGTGAGGTTGTAGTTCGCCACATACATGTCTAGTTAGTTTTTTACCCATTGTATAAAAGTTTATATAATTGTAGGTAGAACACATTAAATAAAAACATATATAGTATATTTTGATTACATGGGATAGTGCATAATTAATTAGTCAAAGTATTTTATTAGGTTGAGAATGAAATTAAAGCAACATAGCTTGATGAAGGATGTTACCTCTTCTTTGGGTAACGATTTTTGGTTTTCAAAAATGGTCTTAGATTTATGGATTTATAACCAATGAGAGGCTTCTAGGAAGAAGTAAATAACGTTGGGAGGATATTTATGAACAGACAATTTAATAAAAAGGACATTAGAGGTGTCAATAATAGGGAGGGTTGAGTGCCTTTTTATTTTCGTGGAGGAGTGAAACTCTTGTAATTTTTGTTGCATTACATACATCCACATTTTTCTTATGGATATTGGATACAATAATGGTTAAAAACATATAAAAAAATTATAATGTCTAAATATTAGCATAAATTGGATTATGTTAATTTTTATAGGTTGTTTTGGCCTTATGTTTTTGTTTCAGTCCTTTTTAAGCTATTTTTTTCTCAATCACTATCATTAATATTATTCACATTCACTATGATTTTTTGTCAAAATATATATCTAAATTATAATATATTATATATTATTCATATTCCTATATTTAATCCATTTTTTGCAAATTCAAATCACATATGTGGTAGAAATTAATTTATAATTAATACCGCTAACATGTCACAATTGCATATTTTTAAGCAAATTTTATTAAAAGTCTGAAATGTTTTTATATAAAATATCAATGGTGAAATGGGTAGAGTAATCTAAATATTTTTTTTAAATTATCTAATTATACTTTAAAAATAGATATAATTTTTCTAAATAAATAAATTATATGAAAAAGTTGTTTCGATTTAAAATTCATTATTTGTCACTATTCATCCAAAACTATCCTTTTTTCAAAAATACCAAAAACTCACCCAATCAAAATTTTTAAACTGTTAATTGAAAAAATAATGTCATTTTATAAAATTAAATTATAAAAAGTGTTTAAATGTTATTTTTGTTATTTTAAAAAGTATGTAAAAAAGAAATTATTTAAGGAAATCCTATCTTCAAACATCCAAAGACATGTAAAAAAATTATATATCCTATAATTAATTTTATATATATATAACCCTTATAAATAATATTTAAAAATTATTTATTTATATTAATATTAAAATTTTGTAATACTAAGTTATATATCTCACTAACATAATTGTAATAATAATATGGTTTTCCATAGAAACACATTGTTGTGGGTAAAATATGTCATGTCTATGTTTAATGTAAATAATTAATAACTCGTTGTAGAATATAGAAAAAATATTTAATGGTGTAGTGTTCACTGTATCACTTATATGTAAATTATTTTATTTGATAAAAGGTTCATAAAAACACATTGTGTTACATTCTAACCTACGTAAAATGAATATTTCGCTCGAATTTCATCATTATGATACCCAAACATGGGGATAATTCAGACACATCATATCATCAAGTGGACACATTGATTATTCTAACCAGAGATTTATGTAAAACAATATGAGTTGGATATTTGTAATGATTTAGTATAACATAATTGATATGATCCAAAATTTCATGTGGTTGTTCCTCATAAGGGAGATCCCCCACCAGTGGTATGACATATGAGTTCAGTATATATAAGTGGTCAGGTTTGTACATACTATGAATAGAAACAAGGGTCAAATCATGGACATGGGAGATATCTTGATGAAGTTACAAGGTATAATCTATCATCCTTATATGATCTAAAATTTTAAAGGGATAAATAAACCTAGGTGTAGTTTCATATTCTTCTTGAATATCATAATATTTAGAATTATTGATATTCATTGATACACCTTCCCACCATATTCAAATTATATATCACACCAATATTTATGATCATATAATTTATGCCGACCTTGAGGTATGTTGATATATTATTGAAGGGTTCTAATCTTCTCTTTCATTTGATAAATTATCTCAGTTCCCACTGGCTTTATTTATTCAACTTCATCCTAGAAAATAGGATCTCTACATTTCATCTCATTGAGTTCTTCATAAGGTTACCTAAGAAATAATGAGTAAAATCCATTATTTTTTTGAAAAATCATCTTGATAAAGTTGATTATCCCTACCACCTTTGAAATCTAATGAATGAGATATCAATATATTCCTTGGGGGTTCAATTTTAACTTTTGACTCACCATCTGTATGATGATGATATGTAGTGCTTATAACCAATTTTTTATCAAGTGCTTGTTTATGAATATTCTTAACCATAGAGGTAATCCTTGTATCCTGGTCATATAAAATATATTATGGTATTCTATTAAACTTTATCACAACATTACTCTATATCATTGAAAGATAATATTGAGAGAAGTCTTCATTGATATAAAAGATTTTTTTGTATTATTTAGGAAATCATTTTCTACCCATATAGAATTAAACCCTTTAGATGATTTAGGGAGACCAATGACAATGTCCACAATTATTATTAACTGAATTTCATTCTTCCATTTGTAATGGATGAAACAAACCCTTATACATTTATCTTACAATCATAACATAATTGAAAACCAAGCATCGAGATACAAAATCTATGATATAACTTATCTTACCATACCACCTAGAGTATTCCTTCATGTATTTATACATATTAATACTCTAACAAAGAATATATAATAGAGAACTATAAGCTACCACTAATACCATATTTTAAAAATTTGGCATGTACAGAACACATACATGGTTTATAAACCTTATTATTATATCATAATCAAACTGAAACATTGGAAAATATCTAGATGTATTTTTTAGATCTTCATTTTGTATCTACGCCTATTTAATCTCACATGGATAGAAGGATGAAAATTGTAATTGGATAACCAATAACATTCCACTACAATCATGATTTACAGTTCGAACCAACAGAAATCTTGAAATATTGGCTCTTCTATGATCCTTGACATGGAAATCCACGCAAGATCCTTTGGACTCAAAGCATCCACAACCTTGGTCACTTTGCAATGGTTGTACTGTATTGAGCAGTCATAATCATTTATCAAATTTATCCTTATTTTATAGAACATGTGAAACTCTTTCAATGTGAATATATATTTTAGAATATAAGGATCAAAATATAAATCAAAATTTTCTCCATATTGATAATTCCTCCATATAATTACTGAAAAAACAACATCTAACTCAAAATCCTGATTTGGGAATATTTTCTTCAAATCTTCAACTATCATTATTAATAGGATATAATAATTTTGTTCTCTATAAGTACTCATAAAAATAAATTATTTTAATTTTCAAAATATATTACAAACTCTTATCTACTAACGTGTATGTTAATCACAGGTGCAAGTAATAAATTTCTCTAGTGATCATTGATTCTTTCATAACGTTCATCTATCTAGCGGAACATAGGAACATTCCTAGTTAAATTTCTCATTTTATTAGATAGTCATGAATAATTATCCACAAACCATAAATAATAACCATCTATACCAAGAAAACTATAGATCTCTATAACCATGGTTGTTATAGGACAATATTTAATAGCCTCTAACATTTATGGATCTAATTTTTTAACATATCTTTGGTTTATATGACCCAAAATTGAATCTTTTTTTAAAAAATCAAACATTTTCATTTTTTAAAAAATATTACCCTAGATTAGGGTTTTTACTACAATTATCATGTGGTGTTTATGCCCTTCCTTTCTCATTGAATATATATGAATATCATCAATAATAATTAAAACAAACATAATGAATTAATCTCATAAAATTACATTAATAATATCCATGATGATATTAGGGGAATTAATTAGACTGAAAGGAATCACTATATATTAACAGATCACATTATTTGTGCAGAATTTTATATTGGGTATATCCACATTCTTGACCATCAATTGATTATATTTACAACAATGGTTAGTCTTGGAAATATATTAACGTCTAGACATTTGATTAAAAATGGAATCAATATGGGGAAGATGATACATTTCCATGATCATGATCTGGTTAAACTCTTCATACTCAATGTAGAGTTAAACTGATCACTATCTGTTTTTTACAAAATGAACATGTGAACCCTTAGAAGAAACAATTTTCTAAATGAACCCCTTATCAATATTTTCATATATATTATCCTTAAATTCTAGAAAATCAATTTGGTTTATTCTATTAGGAATCTCTAAAATTGGTGTCAAACAAGGTATGAGTTCAATCGAGAACTCTACATATTCTTTTATTGGATGTCTATTGAAATATTCTTGTAACACTCCCCAAAACTATTGAATAGTTGACATATAATAGATGGTGAGTATCTCCCCAACCGTTTGAGACACAAATCATTTCTAAATGGGAAGATTCACCCATACAATAGAGTTAATCTCCATAGTAATTTTATATTTCTCATCCTAGTGATTTATTATCAATGTATTTTTTTAAATATGATATGGAACATCCCTTCCATGACAATTTATAGGTGATTAATTATGATAAATCTTATCCATACCTAACGTGGCATAATATTTGACCAACACAATTATTAAATGAATTTTTGGAACCACATTCCAATAAATTTAAACCAAAAAAGAAACATATACATGAGATGAAATAATCATCCCATTATGTGTTATCACTACTAATTTCATATATAGTGGTTTTGGAGGAATCTTAATTTTCTTAGAAAATTATATAAATATGATAGAGCGATAAGATCAATAATAAAATAATATATTAGCAAGTATATAATGGATGTTATGTAATAATTTTACCACTTCAATATCACACCCCTCATCAATGATAGTGACTGAATTTGATATCCCCTTTCCCAAAAGTTTAAGAGGTTTTTGACGATGATCATCATCACAAACCCTTGATATTGTTCGTTTTTTAGAATAATTCCCATTATAATTTCACTTGTAGCACTGAATTTGGGTAGGTGAATTCAGTACAGTTCTCTTTATATTTTCAATTATAGTGCACGTCTTCTTTTTACATCATCTATAAGAATTCCGATAACAATCAATTCCGAACTAAAAAAATTTATTACACACATTTTGAAAATTTACTCTTTGATTATTTCCACTCTTATAGAATAATGGAAAGATCATATTCAAGTCTTCATGGTTTCTAGATTTTTCATTGTACAATGTCATCCTTTTTTTTAAAATCCATGAAATTGAAACATAACTCTAACCTCCATTTCCAAAAATTTTGGAAATCACAATATCCTTTAAGAACTACTAAAATATATAAGGTCTAATGGTTATCCAAGACATGGAATTAGGCTACTGAATAATGTTCAATTTGTACATTAGATTTTGATGGTAAATCTAAAATCATACCTCACATGTCCTTGGAAATTATCCTCATAGGTACCAATGGATTCCTCATCCACATGTTTCAACTATTGTAACTCATTTTCTGTAATCATGTGAAGAATATATGGAACGTAATTATTGTATAATGTATTCTTGAACTTATCTCATTACATGGATTCTTTATAATATTTCTTAAAATTATTCATGAGTACTTTCCACCACTAGTAGGATTCACCTCCTAAATAATAAAAATATAGAATACATTTCTCATGTTCAAAACACTAGAGAACCAAGAATATTTTTAAACTGTTACCAATCCATTGTTCATCCATAGGTTGATCAAAATGATCCTTGAATTAATTTGGAGGCGTACTCATGAAGGAATCAAAAAACACTCTTTAATCCATTACTTGTTTGTAATCTCATCATGATTAATTTTTTTGATAAATTTGGGAGAGTATATCAGCAAAAAAATTTATTCCAGCTCCACTAGAATTCATATGATCTGAATGAAAACTATTTCATTGTTTGTTCCAAGAACCATTAATATTTGTTTCTTCAAGGTCCCATCCATTTATTAAAATCAAGAAGAATGTACTAAGACACATTTTTTAATGAAAGGAACCATATAATCCTTAAAAACCACTTAAAAGATGTCTAAAATATGACCCGCAATTTTTTCTATAACTCCTTATGTTTATAAAAATTTATTACCATACAAATCATATTTAATACCATTATGATGGTTCATGATTACTTTTTTAATTTTAATGATTTTCCCCTAAGTGTATAAATCTCTGTTTACCACAAAGATTGTTTTCAAGCACCAGTTCCTGATCGATTTTAATTCAATATAGTTTTACGGGTTTTTTACCCCTATATACATATATGTTAGATTTTTATCCACTAGTAATATATTTAAAATATAGTATTTTTCTAAAAAAACTCACCCTATGCATTACTAAAATTCCAACACATTATATTTTACATATTTTTGTCATTATACATATCATTAGACATGTCCTTAGTGATCT
This sequence comes from Viscum album, assembly GCA_963277665.1. Classification (NCBI taxonomy): domain Eukaryota; kingdom Viridiplantae; phylum Streptophyta; class Magnoliopsida; order Santalales; family Viscaceae; genus Viscum; species Viscum album. The sequence continues at coordinate 1,504,069,398 of OY728156.1, forward strand.
CTCTAAGATTTTTTCATCCATGTTTCTAAACAATAAATAAAAATTATCATTGATTCCTACTATAGTGACCCTTAGTTTTCAAACATAAACATTACATTATTTGGTTCATAATACATAATAAATTCATAAAGTGATTCAAAATCACTACATTAGTCTATTTTCATTGGTAACATGGTAACACAAACACTGGTACATAATAGAGATACATTATCACCTAATAGTTTTTCCATATCAAGAAACATTCCTTGTAATATCATATATTATATATATCTTAATAACTGTTGTAGTGGAAACATAAAAGGGGTGATTCTACATTATAAATAAGGGTAAAAAAGAATATATATAAACATGAACATGAGAATATTTGAAATATAATGTGATCATTAAATTAGAAGATCATACCATGAATAACAATGATCGTGAACATGAATTATGGAATAAATATTGTAATTTCATAACACATGAATCATAATTAATCAAGGTCATAAGCCATGAATGACTAAAATTGGAAAAGGACATAGAATATGTGTTATAAAAATAAGAATAAATAATGATTTTATTTTTATTAAATGCATCACTGCAACAACCATATTAGTATTTTGATTCTACTCCGAATACTATCTTGGTAGTTATGGTTCACACCTATGACCATATTAGTAGTCAATGTTCACAACAAATACAATCCTAGTAAACAAATACCTTTACTAAACAGAGTTCACTCGCCCATCAAAATATGTCTACCTCATGAGATATAAATATTTACCCAATTCATTGGAGGGAGATATTCACCCCAATCATATCATTATGAAATAACATATACATGTTCCGTGATACCATAAGAAATCATATCATAACCCCTGAAATGAAATGGGTATCATAAACATGTAATCATATCATAAAATTTGGAAGAGAGATTGGTTTCATAATCATATCATCAATGAATAACCAAAAAATGAATTCGGTATAATAAAAATATTACTAGTGAAAAGATATGTTTTTTCGTAGACGTACAACCCATGAATGAGAAATGGGTTTAAGAAACAACAAGAAATAAAAACATAAACCATTCAAATAAGGAATATGAATGGATTCATTGGAACGTTTTATAAGAATGAAATGAGTAACACATATAGATTTCTTATTACATGGAAAATAATTTGAAAATATCATTTAAAAACCATTTCATAATAAATATTCCCTTTCACCTCATGAATCTTCATTTTAAAACATATTTCATTTTGAAAACATTTTTTGTTGAAAATATATTATGGAAACATGATAACACCATGAAATTTTTTTTATTTGAATATTTATTTTTTGTATTATTAAAAAATTATTATAATTTTTTTGAAAAATTTCTTTAGATATTATTTTGAAAACATTATTGATTATTTAAAACATTGTTTCTGAAATAAAAATATTTTTGAACGAGAAGTGAAATGCAATAAAATTTTATTAAAAACATTTTATTAGTTATCTTATGTAACAAAGACTGAAAACATTGTATCAATAAATGATTATATACTAAATGAATGGAGGATAATAAAATTAATGTGTTTTCTAATGATATGGATTGTAATATTTAATCAATGGAATCATAATTAGAAATAATCAAAATAAGCTATGATATTGTTTCAATAGGATCCTACAGGTTGGTAACTTTGATTCATACTCCACATGTAATAAAATAAAATTACATAAATTATATAATATCAAAAAAAAAGATTTATTTTTTTGATATAACATGGAAAATATATTTATATATATATCTTTAAGAAGAACATAGGTACATATCATGGCATGTGTCACAAAGAAGGAAAATTGTGACAAAACTACTAAAACAGTTTGGTATAATTTGAAACATAATCCCCATTAATGAGAGGTCATATTATGTATATGTATAATCCAATTAATTTAAAAACAATAGTAATATAATAAATTCAAGAGATATATATAAATCGTAGAAACTAAATGAGTGCTGAACATGCAATTTATCTCACTCATATAAATTGAGATATGAGAACACACATTCATTATGTATTAAAAATTAAGGAGATTGTTTAGACATAATTTTTATTTATTGTATATTTATTATACATATGTAACATCCCACACCTTGGTGCCACTAAACTATAGCATCGAGCCATGTCCTCATATTACCTTAATCACACCTCCCCATATGCTAGAGGTTGCCAACATGTAGCGAGGGTCTAGATTAGTCACATGGGGTGACTATACCTTCTAGGTCATAGTAATATATAGTAGTGAACATATAAAATAAAAAATATAACATGAACAAATAACTAAATAATAATAATTAAACATTTCCCAATAGGGTACAAACCACAACAAATAGTAAAAACAACATGACATGATGCAATGAAAATTGAAAAGAACCCAAATTTAGAAAAATAGTAGAATTCAAAAAATGGTCTTTACTCCATGTATACAACTACATCCATGCAAGTCCAATTTCTAATTCAACTCCCCATAATAGGGCTATTTTTCTTTTCTAAACCGGCAATCATGAAACTAGATTGGGTACCCTTTGGTGGCCCAAGCAATGATTGAGTACAAATCTATATGCCACCACCAACAGTGTCTAAAAAATATCTAGTAAAATAGTTAGTGCATGAAATTATGAAAGATCAAAATGAATATAATAGAAACTTCATAAAACCCATATTCAATCATTATTTATCTATTACTATCTATAGTACAAAATTCATTATAGGCATTTACATCATTATTTAGTTCAAAATCTTCATATAATCAGTGGGTTAGAAAATCACATCATTCGATGAAGGTTCATTTAATTTATCATTATACATAAGAGAATAAGTCAAATCCATATCTCACATGGGATAACACATCACAAAATCACAATATCATCACATTGAAGCCTCATCGCAGGTGGAATGAAACTATTTTAGAAATAAAGCTTCCTCCCCTTCCCTAACAGATTTATTTTGGTTGTAATTAGAGCATCAATAAAACATGACCCAAGGGAGGACCCTATATCCTTTATCTGACAGTTGAAGCCATGTTCATAGTCTTATATATCCACTTACCATACAAACCATATCACAACCAAAAACAACTAATAAATATAACAATCATAACCCAACTGAAAAAACATAACCAATAGAGATGGAAATTACAATCCACAATAGTCATCATTAGAATTAATAATTTTCTATAACCCATTTATTCGTTTTTATTTACATATAAAGGCTCATCTGACACAATAAAGATTCATTTGACTTAACCCATTATGTATTGTCATCAATTCATTCACCATACACAACATTTAACAATTTATTTGAATTAGATAAATTAGCATATTTATCATTTAACAATCATTTACCAATTATGAATATCAAGTACAATTTATATGTCACTTAACCAGAACACTTATCATATTCAACCCATTGGGTGTGACACATAATTACCCTATTTTTACCCATTTCCCATATTTATAAATTCTCTTACGAAATCCAATTCACATGATCATAAATTCACAAAACATTTTTAATTTAACGTGTTCATGACAACATATTTACTAATTATTTTGTTATACTCAACATAATTCAGAACCTTTTGGAAAAAATCTCTTTTAACCCAAATAACACATTACTATGTCATTCCAAAAAACCCCTTAATACCAACCTAGGAATGAATATCATCATCCAATTTCAAATTAGCCAAATGTTATTTTCATGTTCAATGAGGGCTCTATGTTATCAAGTTCCAATTTCACACTTAACATTACCAATTAATAGGTCCAATATGTTCGTCACACCCAATGGGTGACCCTAAAACATTTGATTCATCCTAAACACATCCAATTTGGATTGTTAGGGGGTATAAAAATGATTTATGCATCCAAAATTACCAAATCATTCTCAATGTATCAAATACACAACAAGAGGAAGTCAATGACTAAACTCATATTCACAAATCTAATAAAAAAATGGAATATAAATTGTAGACAGCATACATTGAATCTCATGAAGAATGAACTCTTAAATGTAGCCTTAGATCCTGATCCAACCCCACATTGATATTTCTACCTAGGTTCCATAAAAATAAGTTGTTTTTAGAGATTTAGATGTATATGAGAGAAACTAAAAACCCTAATCCAGAAAAGAGAAATAAGAGGAAGAGTATACTTACCCAGATCATTAATTTTCAACCAACGATGTCCAAAACAGCCTAGATACAAAATACAGTAATCTATGGAAGCTCTAGGAGGTCTTGGTACATCACTAGGGTTGAGATGAATGGATAAGAGGAAAATCCTAAGTGAGGCGTTAAAATCATGGAGTGGAAATTTTGTAAATTTCTCAACATTATTGGGTTGCAAGGGTTACCTCCATGGTTTTCCAAACAATGTGCAAACCGTTCACAATACACTATCCCAAATTCACCAATCTATATAGTTTCTTTGTAATTTTTCATCGTTAGCATAACCATCCAAAAGCCTTTGTCCCCAGATATATGGTTACATAGGATTCAACGCACGGTTTACCATAACCATGTATAAACCATGAAACCTACATAGGTAACACGTTTTCCTCCTCTTTTATTCCCCACACCCCCTGAACATCCTATATCCTTCTCAAGAACAAGGTGAATCGCTTATTTTTCCAAAGTAAGACAATTGAAATGAAACATAAAAAAACACACACCTTATAAATATCTAGGTTCATATTACATCCCTACCTTATAAAAGATCATCCTCGAGCCACTCTTCTTTTGCATCACTGATCATCTGTAATAATAGGCCATGCTACTAGGTCCTCCAATACATTTATATATCCCCATGATTCTCATTGAACATTACAATTATACATCAAAAGAGAACCAAGGAACAATCTTGACCAGCAATACATCATAATCCCCAACACGGACCGAATACACCTCAAGGTTCCATCAGCATTATCCCCACACGGCCACTAGGACCTTATAGTGAAAACATAGGCAACAATTCCAAACTCACAACACATGGAAGCTTTTCACACAGAATTAGATCATCATAGAGAAACCAATAGGCAACCCATTAGTATGATCTTTTACAAAAACCATGACCTAAATCAGTAGGAATCATTTTTCTCTATTTTTAAAACCCCAACGGTGTCCAAAACCGGTATCCACTGAAGTTAAACACATGATCCTTCCAACCACATTTTCTAACATATGTTGATATGATACTCGTTCCTGATGATCCCATTCCCCAACTATATATCCATGAGAAACCAAATATTTTCGGTTATTATACTGTTTAAACTCATGCTGGAAGCTCACTATGAGGGATAACTCACCTGAATGATGACCACTTGAGTCCCACCATCCTGAATCTATGACCATGTCATCATCCAAACATTTATCATCTATGGTTCTCTCAACCAAATTTTTTTGCCTCAGACCTCCACTCTAAATGAATGTCCACCGGAATCTCAACTCAATCTTTACATAAATCCTTACACAACCACTAAGGTTATTTCCAAACTTTTGTTACAAACCCTTCATCACTAGACCACTATTTTCAAAACCCTCATTAGGCACCACCTTCTCAACAACATTCACAATCACTAGCACCCCAACAATTTATAAACTATAAAAAAGTAGTAATGGTTCTCACTCATGCCCCTTGAGGTATCTAAGACCCACTTCTCCCTCCTAATCATCCAATAATAGTGATTTACCACTCTCTACATTTATACCTTAATCATAGTTGAGTCATGTTTCCCCAGTTGACTCATCTTATAATGTTTAGATTCACTATTAGTACACCACTACATCACACAGAATAGGTTCCTTCAAACATCGAGGAAATACAAAACAACTCAAGGTAACTTACCTGAGTATAATTTTCATTTCCATTGAGTTAGAGAACTCAACCTCTCTTTCCATCAACTGATTTTACATCTCACCAAAATTTTTGATGACTAAAATAAATAATTTTGAATTTCATTTAGAACCACCATGAGTTGAAAGCCAATCATTGGATGAATCAACCACCATAGTCAAGGGACACATGGTCATTATAAGAGACCCAACATGCACCTCACATTATTTTTATTAGAATCTTGGTGCCGATACATCTATTCAACATTCTCTTCCAAAAATCCGTGACTAACACATCACTGATCACATTTTAAGTTTCATTACCATTTCTCTCCACATGGGATTTAAGTAACCATGTATTACTCTGAATCAAACAAAAAATTACAATATTTACACATAGAAATCAAGCCTTTTATAGAAGAGGTGTTTAAATGTCAACCAGTGCCCGCTCCCTGATTCCATGGGTGGTAACTATGGCATTGATAGTTAACTAGTACATCCCAAGGACTGCACTCAAAAACATCATTAATGTGAATCCCACCATACCACTTTATTATTCCACCCCCATGACTATAAAATACATGATTTACCTCAACCTATAAAATATCAATAACATTTCTAGGCATATTGTTAGATCTTATCAATATACTTGAGACGATGTCTTGATGTTGTGCACGATCATCACTAGTTGTGGAACACAATGAAGTTATCGATGAACACCTACACCAACATATTTATTTCTTATATCACCTCCCACAATGGAACACCATGATCTACTGAGGAATTTGGACTTACATGTGCACACATATCATCGTCATTTTCCCAACACCACTAAAGTGAAGTTGCCAATGGATACTGGCCACCATCATATGGCCATCTATCAAGTAGTCATGAACCATTTTTTTACATGTTACTACTCCCACAACACCAATGGAGTTTTTCTTTTCTGTTTAGGACAATTAATGATCCAACAATATGGTTTTCACACCAATAACATTAGTTATTTTTCAAATGGACATAATTCAGGAATTGGGTTCATACAGTATCATAGAATCTTGTCCCATTGGAAATCATACCCTACTAGTGTGTTCTCGCATTTGGACTCCATATATCCCTCATGGTTTCACACATTCATTTTATCACACATATATCAAATATAGATTCCACAATCCAACCACAACCTGGTCATATACCAACACCCAATTAATCACATAAACACGCCTCTTGGTTAGTCGGCCTCATGGGCCCTAAGAATTCACAAAATTTCAACCAAAAACGAAAACATTCATAAAAACAATCCCATCCATCTGATTCTATTTACTGAAGCATAAATGTACTTGTAGAAACCTGAATCTTGACGTACATGGATATTACATTACTTTTGTGGAATACTTAGTACATAACAAGAACACACACACAAAGACCGTAATAGTTTAGTGTCTTTGGAAACTCGGAATATAATCTTCTAATCGTGGTGAAAGATCTTCAACATCTCCCATTAAGATCTTCTTTTTTTAAACCTAAATCGTTTCTTTATGTCCTGGGGAAAAGAAAACGTAAAAGGGTGAGCTCAAATGATCAGTAAGGGTAAACAAACGAAATATCAATCACGTAATATTCATAAGAACATATCTTTTGGAAATCTTATCCTGCAAAAGAGATCATAATTTCATAACATGGGATAAATCATAGTAGTGAAATGTAATCCCAATAATTATAACTTAAAACATGAATCTTTTTGGCATACTCACATAATCATAGATAATCATTTCTTATTAGTCAAGACTCATTTCCAAGACTATCTTAGTGGACAAAGTCCCTTTCTAAATCGAGTTCACTCCTCCTTTCAGTCCTGTTTCACTGAACCGGTATAACCTACCGTTCCAGCCATGTCTATCTCATGAGATATAAAATCGTTACCCAATGCATTGGAGGGAGATATTGGTCCCACCCATCTCATAATGATACCATTCTTATGTGTGCCAAAAAATCTTAAATAATACATCATTGCATAACCCATGTAATAAAAATGAGAACCATAAACATCATGACATCATAATAATATTCATATAAGATAAAGGAATTCATAAAAATAATTCCATAACAACATAGTCAAATCAATGTAAAAATAGGGATAGAAACAGAACCCTTTATTATCTTAGATGGAAAATAATTTTGATAAAACACTTGAACTCCACTCTTGAGGAAAATATCATTTCTACTTGAAACACGTTTTCCTTTCTTAACATGTCATACAATTTTAAACTAAAATATGTTGATTAAAAATAAACATGAAAACTTGTAAAGTAATATTCTCGGAAATAATGTTTTAAAAATCCATTCATGTCGTATAAGTTAAAAAAACATTCTTCTCGTACTTTTGTTAGAAAATTCAAAAAGTACCTCGTACGAAAAACGACAAATGATTCCTTTCATATCTTTTACTATAGACTCACCAAAGGGTATAAATGGATTTAAACAATTTTAGGTGGATGTAAATAATATTACATATTGAGGAATCATGGATGTTGATGATAAAATACACCCTTGTAAATACAAAAGTATAAACAATCTCGGATAAAAATGAGATTGTGATATTTCCCTTACCTAAGGTCCGATTTGCTTCGTAAGTGTTCGAACCTCCAGTATAATGATTTTAATAATGTTATTGACTTATTACATAATCATACTTGTTGTTATGATATCATATATGGTCATATTCTTAGCTTCTTATTAGTAATATTTCATTACTACTTGTTATTCAGGTGTTTATTACTTTTTGTTCTTATGCGTATTTTGTCGAATAAATTCTTATTCTTATCTTTAGGTTATAGATAACTCATTTACAGAATGTTATTATTTTAATATATATCATATTCATTCATTCAATTCATTTATATAATAATTACACAATGAAGATCATGTAGAACGAGTCGCATCACATTGTGGAGACGGTATTCCGTACGTACGCACGAGTGATGATATCGTTCCTATGACCGTGGAATTGTATTGGAGTGTATGTATACTATTTAAGAATCAATATCACTTTATAATAGTCATATATAGTCATTATTTACACAATTATACCCATCCAAGTAAGGTGGTGGTGGAAAATAGATTACACCGCGTCATGGAGACGGTATTTCGTACGTACGCACCCGCGGTGATTTATTTTTCCAAGGGATGGATAGATGGTGAAATAGGGTTGTTTCATACTTATAATAACATATAAGTATATTAGTGATACTGATGTTATTACTTCATAATGAAAAAACTAATGAAGAAGAAGTGGAAGAAGAAATAAAGATGAAAGAATCGGTAACGGACATTACCTCTTCTTTAAAGTGCTTCTTTGAGACCTCGACATAGGTCACTAAAATTGGTCTTTTAAGAAGACCAGGACCTCTAGGGTGATTATAGGGAAGTGTAGAAGATAATTTGGCAGGTTTTTTCCAAGCTTGAAGGCTCAAAGTGGTGTGAGTAAGAGGGGGAGGAGGTTCCCTTTTATAAGGGAGAAGAGGGTCTCTTTTGGAAAACTAAAAATATTATTTTATTATAAAGTCATATTCGGTTTTATATATCTCCAAATTGATTTATTTCGAAGCTTAGGTGGGGATGGATCGAAATAATCTCATCAAATATAATTTACACAAGTTTAGGTTCCTATTTTAACCGTATCATTTAAATTTAACATTAAGTTAAATAATTTTACTTTTACCGTGTCTTCTTGTGTTCTTATACTATAAGGTTAATAAACTTAATATAAGAAGCCAAACGAACACAAAGTTGTTTATTATTAATATATATAACCTTATTTAAGTCATTTGGCTGAACCTTAGATTTTAAGGAATAAAATAACATTTAATAATATATTATTTGTTTTAAAAACTATTTTATGTCAATTTTGACACTATTTAGTAATTGATTTTTGTGAAAATCATAACAGAATGATTAGTTCTAACAAAGTTAATTAAATCAATAATAACAGGTCATATTAAACTATAAAATTAGTTTAATTCATAAAAAGTCTTAAATTACATTTATTTGGGTATTTATAACATCAATTATCTCAATATTTCATTAAAAAGACAATTACTGCATCATCTTTATGTCATAATAAATGATAATTATTTAATCCCTAAAAATTCTAAAAAAATTCCTATGATGTAGATAATTGTATTTGATTTCTGGAGACAATTCATGTCTGAAGATTCATGATGTTTATCACTAAATTAAAATTATTATACTTATAAGATTTAAGAAAGTGACATGTTGTCATATTCTTTGGTTTTAATAATAATTAAATTATTTTCATGGACAAAAGTCCATTAAATGAATTTAATCCGACCCTTAAGGGATATGGGTCGACTTTTAGTCATCCAATAAGATTTTTACATGTTTTAGGGTAATTTTATAATATTATATTTACCCTTATTTACCCGATTTACCTTTAACTATGGTAAATAAAATTTACCGTAGTTACTATTCATAATTCCCAACAATAAAAAGTAGCTTATTAACATAATTTGGATCCACTGATTCCAAATATGGAATCCATTTTTCCAAATTCAATAAACCAAAGTTTCAGAAATTAAATTAAAATTAATCTCGTTGTCGAAGAAAACAAGTTTTTCTTTAAAACATTGCAAAAGATTGAATTGATTTATCCAACGAATTCAAGGTAGAATCAATGATAATGAAATACATTATATTAAATGGTAAAAATATATTCTATTTATACTTTAAACTCATTAAATATTATAATTTAACCATATAAATTATCGCGATGAAAAAAAGTTGTTTTTAGTTAAAATATAGCGTGTTTTTACTATTCATCAAAATATGGAAGTTACCAGAATGATATGAAAATTTATCCAAAGTAAATTTTTATTTAATGATTCCAAAGAAGAATTTTATTTTGTCAAATTGAACTTATAAACATGTCAAAAACTAGATTTAAAGTGGGTGCGCCATCAAAAGGCGGCAAAACAACATTTTTTTAAAAAATACTTATTTTACCAGAAAAATTTATTTTGTTCTTATACCATGTTTTAGAAAATGTGCAAGACGAATAATAATGTTATAAGATTCAAAATATAGTTAATACTGTTCAAAACGGATAGTTCGTAATAATATTTTAATAATATATCGTTGTTTAGTATAACCCAGTATTGCATACAACACATGCTATCTAGGGAGGTCGTGATTGCGTGTAATGCAAGCCAAGTCAGGGTTGCATGCTGTGAAAGAATCCTTCGTTATTTCGTATAACATAATACAACCATATTTCATTTATACATTGAATATATATATATATATACTCAATGTTGCGTAGAATAACTGTTATCAAAATTGTGTGTAACACGATCCAAGAATAGTGTGGCGTATACTGACAGCTAATACAGTGTTGCATATAGCGCAAGGTAATCTTGGTGTAGAATACAACAAAATACATTAAGGAAAATAAAAGTATATTTTTCATAAAATCCCAGGGTGTTACATTCTACCTCCCTTAAAATGAATTTCTCCCTTGAAATTCGTCGAGGTTATAAATGGTTTACTATTCGAAAGTTTCTTTGATAGAAACCCACATCGTAAAAAGGAATACCAAAACCAATCATTAAAAACAAAAGTATGAAACATAATGGTTACCCAAATAAACTAATCACGGGGTTTCCACATAGGTGAAAATATGGATTTAGAAGTGAAATCTAACCATCATGTTTTGATGGAGAGTTGTAGAGAACATGGCTATGGAAAATCCAGCAATCAAAAAGCCATAAATTTGTGACGATATATGGTACCATCTGATTCATCAGATATAAGAGCACTAGGACAACATTTTTGGTTTTCATGATCATTTCACTAAAGTTGATGAAATTGGAATTAGAAGATATACTTTCGTGATTTCGGTATAGTCTCGCCATTGGTCGTTCTTTGGACAATTTCCACATCATCTCTTAATGAAATGAAGTTGAATTTTTCATTCATGATGTGTTAGCAGATCATGTGAAATAATGATGGGTCATTCCATCTTTCTCAAAAAAAAGGTTAGAAAAGTTATCAAAAAATACATAAGTCCATCTATGTTAGATTAATGATATATGGTTCCTAAAATAGACTTATACTTCATATATCATACTGCTTAATATAATTAAACTAGTTTCTACTAAACAGGGACATCTTGTAGGCCAGTGGTAGGCGATAAAGGCCAGTCGCACTTCGGTTGTGGGTTTCATTCACATGGCCTTGTCCGACGCGATGGGCTGTCGCCCGACCTGCAGGTTGTCCTTTTTCTAAAAAAAATCTTACTATAACATACCATCAATAATATCGAAAAACTTATATCTTTAAACAATACTAACTTATGTCCAACATAATCCATTCCAATATTTAGGCTTATCCATATTACTGCAGTCCACTCTCATAATATAGTGAAAATGATTACAAGAGATTTAATACCATCGTTGATCCCCATATATCATAAGGTAATTCTTTTTGGTCACATTACAAACATTTAAAGGCCTTCATCATTTATTCTCTTGAATACCCATTGAACCTTAGTGAAAACTTGAATGCAATTAAAAGTTAACACTTTCCACATACCAAAATCCTCAAAATTCTATATATTCAAACCATGATATCACTTAGTCCTTATATCAATCATGAGCTCATTAATACTGTCAAATATTTCATTTTCTCGTTTCCCTTCATTATGCGCATATCATATTTTTTCCAAAAATATCTCAATAACTTTCCATGGTTACCGGTACCATAAAATTATTGAAAACCACAATAGAACAATACATAAATATTCCAATATTCCACGATACTATATACAACATTATTTTGGAATTCCATTACTTAATCATTCCACCACAATGTTATCATATTCAACATCGCCAATTGTGATCGCATGTGACTTCACTTTTTCCTTTGCCTTAAGTGGTTGCTCATGTCGATCATCACTAACCCTTGTATTAGGACATTTATTAGCATAATGCCCCATTTCCTTGCACTTGAAGCATTGAAGTGTAGTAGGTTCATTCTGTGTATCCCTTCCTTTTTTTCATCATTAGACATATTCTTCCCATCATTGCGGCATTCAAAAGCCTGATGACCTTCCTTTCCACATTTGAAACATTTACATGTCCCTTTAAGACAATCTCCACCATGCTTCCTTCCATACTTTGAGCATAAGGAAACATTCATCTTCTTTTAACCATTATTATGAGATTTCTCCTTGAACTCCATATTTTGTTTCGTGTCAAAACTATGAGATGGATAAGTAATACCAACTTCCATTTCTTCCTTGATAGCACAACACACAATTTCTTCATAGCTACTGAAGTCTCTTATAGCTAATGCCCTTCGAAGATTTGGTTTTAAGCCACTGAAGAATCGATCAACTTTACTTTCAAGTTGGATGATAAATCCAGATGCATACCTTGCAAGCCTTGTAAAATTCGCTTCGTATATACCAACAGATTCATCATCCTTTTTTTAGATCAAGAAACACCTTCTCCAACGTTTTTTGAAGAATACGAGGGAAGTACTTATTGAAAAATATGTTCTTGAACTCGTCCCATTCCATGGACTCAATTTCATCTCTTTGCCTCGTATTCTTGATATGATTCCACTATTGATCAGCTTCACCTTCCAAATGATATACTTCTAAGATGACTTTATCATGTTCAGAACATTGAAGAACTGAAAATATCTTTTTAGTGGTACTGATCCATTGTTCAGCAACAAGTGGATCAGAAGACCCAGTCAAAGAAGGTGGACATTGCCTCATGAAAGAATCAATAGAATATTGTTCCCTTCGATGCTCATTTGGAAGTCCAGAATGATTCATAGCTTGTGTAAGTATAGAAATAATATTTTGCACTCCATCTCCCATTACATATGTTTGTTCAGGATGAAAATCATTGCATTGTCCATTACATTGATCAACATGGTTCCTTCGGGTTCCAGCCATCGTCTAAAACCCAAAAATAATAGTGTGAGAGGCAAAAATCATGCTAGAAAAAACAACATAATAAAGGGGGAGTATCCTCAATATCTAACATCTTATGTTAAATTCTATGATCGTTACCGTAGTTATTGGACTGTATCCTATATGTATACTTATCTTTAGGGACATCCCTAGACATACCTTAGAAATATCTCTAGGGATCTCACTAACATTTTCGCATCCTAGTTTCCAAAGGTTGACTAAACCTTTCCTTTGATACCAATGGTAGAAACTAGAATCTTGACGTACATGGAAATTACATTACTTTTGCGTAATACTTAGTACATAACAAAAACACATGCACAAGGACCGTAATAGTTTAGTGTCTTTGGAAACTCGGAATATAATCTTCTAATCGTGGTGAAAGATCTTCAACATCTCCCATAAAGATCTTTCTTTAACCTAAATCCTTTTTTTATTTCCTTGGGAAAAGAAAACATAAAAGGGTGAGCTCAAATGCTCAGTAAGGGTAAACAAAAGAAATATCAATCACGTCATATTCATAAGAACATATCTTTTGGAAATCTTAACCTGCAAAAGAGATCATAATTTCATAACAAGGGATAAATCATAGTAGTGAAATGTAATCCCAATAATCATAACTTAAAACATGAAACTTTGTGGCATACAGACATAATCATAGAGAATCATTTCTTGTTAGTCAAGTCTCATTGCCAAGACTATCTTAGTGGACAAAGTCCTTTTCTGAACCGAGTTCACTCCTCATTTCAGTCCTGTTTCACAGAACCGGTATAACCTACCGTTCCAGCCATGTCTATCTCATGAGATATAAAATCTTTACCCAATTCATTGGAGGGATATATAGGTCCCACCAATCTCATAATGATACCATTCTTATGTGTTCCACAAAATCTTAAATCATACATCATTGCATAACCCATGTAATAAAAATGGGAATCTTAAACATTGTGACATCATAAAACAATTAATATAATATAAAGGAATTCATAAAAATAATTCCATCCCAACATAGTCAAATCAAGGTAAAAATAGGGATAGAAACAGAACCCTTTGTTATCAGAGATGGAAAATAATTTTGATAAAACACTTGAACTCCATTGTTGAGGAAAATATCCTTTCTACTTCAAAAACATTTTAATTTAATAACATGTCATACAATTTTAAACTAAAAGAAGTTGATTAAAAATAAACATGAAAAATTGTAAAGTAAGATTCTTGGAAATAATGTTTTAAAAATCCATACATGTCATATAAGTTAAAAAAACATTGTTCTCATACTTTTGTCGGAAAAGTCAAAAAGTTCCTCTTATGAAAAACGACAAAAGATTCCTTTCATATCTTTTACTATAAACTCAACAAAGGGTAAAAATGGATTTAAAAAATTTTATTTGGATGGAAATAATATTACATATTGATTTATCATGGATGTGGATGATAGAATACACCCCATTAAATACAAAAGTATAAACAATCTCGGATAAAAATGAGATTGTGATATTTCCCTTAACTTAGGTCTGATTTGCTTCGTAAGTGTCCGAAACTCCTGTATAATGATTTAAATAATGTTATTGACTTATTCCAGAATCATACTTATTGTTATGATATCATATATGGTCATATTCTTAGCTTGTTATTAGTAATATTTCATTACTACTTGTTATTCGGGTGTTTATTACTTTTTGTTCTTATGCGTGTTTTGTCGAATAAATTTTTATTCTTATCTATAGGTTATAGATTCCCCATTTACAGAATGGTATTATTTTAATATATATAATATTCATTAATTCAATTCATTTATATAATTATTATGCAATGAAGATCATGTAGAACGAGTCGCATCACATCGTGGAGACGGTATTCCGTACGTACGCACGAGTGATGATATCGTTCCTATGATCGTGGAATTGTATTGGAGTGTATGTATACTATTTCAGAATCAATATCACTTTATAATAGTCATATATAGCCATTATTTACACCATTATACCCATCCAAGTAAGGTGGTGGTGGAAAATAGATTACACCACGGTGTGGAGATGGTATTCCGTACGTACGCACGCGCGGTGATTTCTTTTTCCGTAGGATGGATAGATGGTGAAATAGGGTTGTTTAATACTTATCATAACATATCAGTATATTAGTGATACTGATTTTATTACTTCATAATGAAACAACTAATGAAGAAGAAGTGGAAGAAGAAATAAAGATGAAAGAATCAGTAATGGACATTACCTCTTCTTGGAAGTGCTTCTTTGAGACCTCCACATAGGGCACTAAAATTGGTCTTTTAAGAATACCAGGACATCTAGGGTGTTTCTAGGGAAGAGGATAAGAGAATTTTTCAGGGGTTGGCCAAGATTTAAGGCTCAATGTGCTGTGAGGAAGAGGGGGAGAAGGTTCCCTTTTATAAGGGAGGATAGGGGCTCCTTTGGAAAACTAAAACTATTATTTTATTATAAAGTCATATTCGATTTCAAATAGCTCCAAATTGATTTATTTAGAAGCTGAGGTGGGGATGGATCGAAATAATCTCATCCAATAGAATTTAGACAAGTTTAGGTTCCTATTTTAACCTTATCATTTAGATTGAACATTAAGTTAAATAATTTTACTTTTACCGTGTCTTCTTGTGTTCTTATACTATAAGGTTAATAAACTTACTATAAGCAGCCAAAAGAACCCCAAGTTGTTTATAATTAATATATATAACCTTATCTAAGTCATTTTGCCGAGCCTTTGATTTTTTGGAATAAAATAACAATTACTAATATAATATTTGTTTTAAAAACTATTTTATGTCAATTTTGACACTATTTAGTAATTGATTTTTTTGAAACTCATAATAGAATGATTAGTTATAAAAAAGTTAACTAAATCAATACTAACATGTCATATTAACCTAAAAAATTATTTTAATTCATAAAAAGTCTTAAATTACATTTACATGGGTATTTATAACATCAATTATGTCAATATTTCATTAAAAATACAATTACTGCATCATCTTTGTGTTATAATAAATGATAATTATTTAATCCCTAAAAATTCTAAATAAATTCCTATGATGTAGATAATTATATTAGATTTCTGGAGATCATTCATTTTCATAGTTTCATGAAGTTTATCACTAAATTAAAATTATTGTACTTATAAGATTTAAGAAAGTTACATGTTGTGACATTCTTTGGTTTTAATAATAATTAAATTATTTTCATGGAAAAAAGTCCATTAAATGAATCTAATCCGACCCTTAAGGGATATGAGTAGACTTTTAGTCATCCAATAGGTTTTTTACATGTGTTAGGGTAATTTTATAATATTATATTTACCCTTAATTACCCGATTTACCTTTAACTATGGTAAATAAAATTTAAAGTAGTTACTATTCATAATTCCCAAAAATAAAAAGTAGCTTATTAACATAATTTGCATCAACTGATTCCAAATATGGAATCCATTTTTCCAAATTCAATACACAAAAGTTGAAAAAATTAAATTAAAATTAATCTCGTTGTCGAAAAAAATGGGTTTTTCTTTAAAACATTGCAAAAGATTGAATTGATTTATCCTACTAATTCAAGGTAGAATCAAGGATAATGACAGAAATTATATTAAATGGTAAAAAAGTATTCTATTTATACTTTAAAACCATTCAATATTATAATTTAACCATATAATTTATTGCAATGAAAAAAAGATGTTTTTAATTAAAATATAGCGTGTTTTTACTATTCATCAAAATATGAAAGTTACCAGAATGATATGAAAATTTATCCAAAGTAAATTTTTATTTCATGACTCCAAAGAAGAATTTTATTTTTTCAAATTGAACTTATAAACTTTTCAAAATCTAGATTTAAAGTGGGTGCACCATCAAAAGGCGGCAAAACTGCATTTTTTAAAAAATACTTATTTTACACGGAAAATTTATTTTGTTATTATTCCATGTTTTAGAGAATGTGCAAGACAAATAATAATGTTATAAGATTCAAATTTTAGTTAATATTATTCATAACGGAATGTTTATAATAATATTATAATAATATATCGTTGTTTAGTAAAACCCGGTATTGCGTACAACCCACGCTATCGAGGAAGGTCACGATTGCGTGTAATGCAAGCCAAATCAGGGTTGCGTGCTGTGCAAGAATCCTTCGTTGTTTCGTATAACATAATCCAAACATATTTCATTTATAAATTGAATATATATATATATATATACTCAATGCTGCATAGAATAACTATTATCAAAATTTTGTGTAACACGATCCAAGAATAGTGTTGTGTATACTGCAAGCTAATACGGTGTTGCGTATAGCACAAGGTAATCTTGGTGTAGAATACAACAAAATAAATTAATGAAATTAAAAGAATATTTTTCATAAAATCTATGGGTGTTAAAGTACTCATATATATCCATCCCTTTTTTAAACCATTTCACATTCCCCCTATTCAAATACACCTACATCAATTCTAGTCTAACCTGCACTAGACGACATCTTGCGCATCCTAGTGTTATGTTATAACACCCACCAATTTGAAACACACCCAGAAGCACTAGAAAAACCTTGTGGCCTCTCTCATAGGCCACTTGAAGGTCGTGTGGTACCTGTTCCATAAACTGATGTCACGAAAGACCAATGACATCTATTCACAGACACCTTGACTTACAAATGAATCAATTATTGCGAACAACACTCTATAACCCTTTTTAATACCCCCATACATAGCGCACAAAGTGACAATTTTTTTCTAGGTTTCACTCCAATGGTAATAATACACATACATCAGTACCATGATCAAAAACCCCATATCTATGGTCTATGATACAAATTGCAACCACGAAACCCATATGGATCACCACACCAACAAGAAAAAGCATCTCAAATGGAACTAAAACCAAGACACAAATTCTATTATCCATTGTAAAACCAATGTAATTAAAATAGAAAATTTTTACTAATTTCACATTACCAAACAACACCTTATGACCTCAACAAAATTGCCTAACTGAATACGCAATGGGGAACACCAAATGGTTTAGGCTTTATAAAATTCTACATACCCAAATTCTCAAAATCCGAATATACTCGTATTCATATCCCCCAAACATTATCATCAAAAATTATCTCAAAGGATGTCCAATCATTATAGGCCAAAATCGGAGAATGAACTACCTACCATATATAACCCTCTCCACAAACACTATTCCAATAGATGTGTTAACGACTCTACCCCTACACTCAAACCCTCTTACTAAATCAAAAACCATTCATAAAAAATTACATTAAACCATTTCATCTTTGTCACCAATGTATTTTCTCTTAGGAATAGTTATCATCTTTAAACTTGTTATAACCATCATTTGATCTTATTTAATATTTTTATAGGAAAAAAATCATTAACTGTTTTATCATCTCTATAAAAATATATCTTCATCAAACACCATAATTTCATTACAATTTACTATATCCCAAAAAATTAAACCAGTTATAATGTTTCATTACACACAATATGCATTAATTATCTATTTAATTTTTTCCATTTACCCCTTTTTATTTCTAATATTAAGAACCAATTTCATAAAAATTTCCAAAGAATTAAAATTCATTCTATTCACCTTTCCCCACACACCAATATTTTGAGTCCCTGACATGATGCATGTCGCATATATCCTAACGTTCCTAAAATGAATGATGAATACACAACCACATTCGATTCTGTACATGAGAATAATATCATAAATCATTCAAATCAAACAACTTGTGTATCACATAATAGTGAAATATCATTCAATTGAAATATCAGAAATAAAGAATATCTATTCCCACCCTAGGTGACATGGGTTTTCCCTCATACATGGGTTAGATAATCCCTAGAATGAGCTCATTACCAAGGACTAACACTGTCCTAATATACGATATATGATCCCAAAATATAAGGAAGTATAAAATAACTATCCTAAGAAGAATTTTTAATTTACCTTACCTAGGTAGCACTAAAGTGGTGCCCCAAGATGGTTTGTCATATGACCTTAGTGCACCTCCCTGTACACTAGAGGTTTCTATCTAGCGGCAAGGGTCTAGATAAGTAATAGGGAGGGACGCTACCATTTATATAATATTATTTCACAATACTAAACATATAAATAGTGTAGATAATATTAAATAATCAATGAACATGAATAAATAACAATTTCCCAACTATGTACAAACCACAACCAACAGTAAATATGTCATGTCATGCTACAATACCATGTGAACAAAACCTAAAATAAGAAAAATAGAAGATATCCTGAATTGGACCTTACTCAATGTCTGGAACCACATACATGCATGTCCCATGTTTGACTCAACACCCTCTCATATGACCAATTCCCTTTTCCTGACCTCCATGCATAAAATCTTCTCAGGTGAGCAATGGCAGCCCGAGAAGGGTGTGAGTACAACACAGTAGGCCACCACCAATGGTGTCTACAAAACAACTAGTCTAACAGATACTCCATGAAATTATGATTGAATGAAATGTAGATAATAAAATATCAGTCAACTAATTGAAAATCATTATTTATCTATTGTTATCCATAGTACAAAATTCATTATACGAATCTTCTTTAGTATTATGTTCTCCATCATGTAAAAAATTCATAGAAAGTAATATCATTCACATAATAATAATGTAATTTTACAATATATAGAAGGGAATAAGTCAAATACCTATATCAATAGGGATAACACATCACACAATCACAACATCCTCACCTTGAATCCTCAGTCTGGGTTGAGTGAAACCATTAGTGGAATAGAGTTCCATCCCCTTCCATAGCTCACGAATTGAGGGTGGAGTTAGAGCATCAGTCCAACTCGACCTGTGGGAGGAGCCTCAGTCTATTATCCCATAACACATTACATGTGCACATTCATGTCCATCACAATACCATAAAAACAATATCACAACCAAAAAAAACCAATACATATAACAATAATACCATAACAAAAATATATTACCAATATCAATAGAAATAAAAATATAAAACAATCTATATAAGAATTAATATTATGCCATAACATATTAATACATTTTATATTTACTTTTCATGGCCCATATGACCCAACACCCATTCCTGTTCTTTAACCCCTTATGTATAGTCATCGATCAACACACCATACCCAATATTAAACAATCACAATATATTAACCCAATTACACATTTATCTTGTAGGAATCATTTCCCACATATGCCTTTCTAGTGCAATTATTATATCACTTAACACAAAAACTAATTATATTCAACCCATTATGTGTCCCTCATATTTCTCATCTATTTACCAATTCCCATTATTCAATAATTCTATTATGAAAACCCAGTCATATGATGTTAAATTCACATGATATTACAAATTTAACACATTCATCACTTTATATATACTAATTATTTTTGTAAACTCAATATAATTCATAACCCTTTTTGAAAAAAATATAATTTTTCCCAAATAAATCATTATGGTGTCATTCAAAATGATCTGGCCTTATTTTGACATAGTTTAAAGTGTTACTATGTCTTTAAAAACAAACCCTTAATCCATTTCCAACCTAGTAATAACATTCCACATCACATTTATATTTCTCTTAAACTTATTTTCATGTCAAACAAGGGCTCTACGTTATCAGACATCAATTTCATAGATAATATTACCAATTCCGAGGTCAATAAGGTTAAACCACCCCATAGGTGACCCTAAATCATTTGATTCATCCTCTACACATCCCATGGGGAATGTGAGGGGTTTTACAAATCATTTAGACTTAAAAAATTTCCATGTCATACTCATGGTAACAAATACATAGTAATTGGAAGGCAGGATCTCAACTCACCTAAAAAACTATAACAAAACTAAGGGATATAACATGTAGACCACCTACCTCAAATATTCTTATGAATGCGCTCTCAAATATATCCTTATATCCGAATACAGATCCCCTTGATGCTCCAACCTTGGTTGTACTAGGAAAATATGGTTTTAGAGATTTTGAAAGAGATGTGAGAAACTATAAACCCTATTTGGAAAAAGATAAGCTATAGGAAGGTTAGTCTTACAAAAATTTTGAATTCGTAACCAAAGGCATCCAAAATGGTCTAGAAACAAGATAGATATATCCTTGGATGCTCTTACAGTTCATTGTTCATCACTATAGGTTAGAGGGGAGTAAAGGAGAAAAATCATGATTGATGTTTTAAAATCCTAGAGCGGTAATTTTGTAAATTTCTCATCTTTACTAGGTTACACAGTTTACTAGAACAGTTTAAAAAACCTTGTAAAAATAATACTTTAGTCACTGTCCCAAAATTACCCTTTCACACAGTTTCATAGGAATTACTTATGATTAACTTAACTGTGCAATAACTGTGTGCAATCCTCTATCCATGTCTACACAGTTACTTGGGATGATCTACATGGTGGTTATAAATAACGAAAACAAAACATGCCTCATGCCATGAAAAATTATTTTCCTTCCAATGTCATGCCTCAAACCCCCAAAACACCCCTGATCAATTTCATGTTCTTCTGGAATCACTAATTTAACAAAAATAAGGGACATAAACTAAATCATTAAAAAAAATGTACAAAAATAAGGGATTGTATACATATATCACAGAATCTTATTCAAATATATAAGAAAAATTATGATTTACATATTAAATTATAATACCCATTCATTAATAAATCAACTATAAATGTGTTGCCTCCTATGATAATCACTATGTTTTTTCATACATGTATTGACATTTTTTTGTTGTACTGTCAATTATATCCTGATTTCTTTATTTATCGTTGGTAAAAAATTATATTCATATAATATATATTCCTTATATATGTATTTATATCAATATTTAAAAAATATATATTTTAATTGATATATGTTGTTCATGGATATGGTAAACCATACGTACGCATGAATGTTGTTTTTGTTTACTTATCATATTGAAGGAAAGAAAATAAATGAAATTTATGTTTATATATTATCATTATAGTAGAATTATTGTTTCATATATATCATATACATCTAAAAATTAATAATAAATACATTCCATTATAGTGTGAATGAATCATATCACTTTTTGGAGGCGGTGGTCCACACATCCACAAATGAATTTATCATATTTACCCTAAAAAAGTAAAATAGCATGGTTTATATAATAATTATATAATATCAAATAAACCATAAATATCATAGATATCATATTAATATATATTTTATATCACAATTCACAACCATAAAATGTGGTAAAGGCAAAATGGAGAACATCGTTTTGCAAGGCGGTAAGTTCTCCCTACACAGGAATGGTATGTTCTTTAAAAAATATATGGTTGTGTGTGTAATATTAGGTAAAACACTTATAATAAAAACATATCACTATACAGAGGATATAAAGGTCACTATATATTCTTGGAATAATAAGACTTATTGGGGTGGGTAATAAATATAAAACAGAGGTTCTTGAGGAAGGATTTTTCTTCTTCTATTGATAACCCCTTTTGGTTTTCTCAAAAGGGAAACAATGTGTGTCTTTATACACAAAAAGATGGATTATAGTATGAAATTATATATTAATTAAGGATATTATTTATGAATTTGGAGCTAATGGTACTTATAGTTGTGAATAAGTGGGAGGTGTGAGTGCCTTTTTCTACTGGAGGAGGAGTTTCATTCTTGTAACATTAAAAAAAATTCACCGACATTTTTGTCATGAAATTTGATTACAAAAATGTTCCCAAACATATACAAGGTAGGATAGGGTACAAATTTGTCTATAATAAGGCTTCTGTGAAATTTTATATTTCATTTCGTACCTTTATTTTAGGGTTTAGTCCAACATTAAGCTAATTTTTCTATTTATTATTGTCAATAATTTTAAGGGATTTCACTAATATTTTTTCTCAAAAACTAATATTAATTTATTGTAAATTATAAATAATGATTATTAAAAATACTGAATAAATGTTACGAAATTATATTCTTTGAAGTGTTATAAATTAAATTAAAATTAATCATATAAGCATGACCCAATAGTTGGTTTTTTTGAGAAAAGTTTTAAGTATTTGAAATCTTATTATATCAAAATTCAACATAAAATTAGTTAAAGTTACATAACGTGAATTACATGATATAAAAATTATATAATTAAACATTAAAACAAAATTAAAATATAATTTATCTATTTAAATAAATGATATGAAAAATATATTTTAACTAAAATTCAATATTTTTCAACTGTCTCCCAAAAATAATGTTTTTTAGGAAAAATCCCAAAAAATAAACCTAATATGATTTTTATGTTTAGAATTAATAAATTAATTTATTTTAAAAAAAATCAATTTCCATATGTCTTTTAAATTTTTTTTTTATTTTTTCACTAAAATACATTTAAAGACGTTCTTGTACAAAAATTGTACCTTCAAACATATAATGACGTTACTAAAAATTGTATATATCATTATCAATATGTTTTATTTATAAAAAAATAATTATAATGAATATTTTATAATTATATATCACTATTAATATTATTATTTATATAATATAGGTCATAACCATCTCACTTAATGTATTATAGTAACAAAATGTTTTCTCATAGAAACTCAGTGTTACATATAATGCCAAATAAGTCGATGTTGTGTCTAGTGCAACATTAACCCTTTATAGAGTATAAAAAAATTATAGCATCGTTTATCATACAACATTATTCATCAAATAAATTTAATTTATTTTAAAAAAATTCCAAATTAAACATTTTCTGTTATAGGTCTAGTAGAGGATTATCTCGTTTCATTAGGTAAATGTGAGGATTATCACATGCCAAAGTGTGCAAAGGAGTATCAACTGATGAAAAAGGTTACATGAGATTTTTATCTAAAGAAAAAGGTTATAAAAATTAATCATACAATTAAAAATAGTTTTTATATTGATTATAAAAATCCTAATGATACACAATATTACTATAACATTCCCAATATTGTACACATGTGATTATCTGAAGCGTACTATATAATGCATATATTTGTTGGTATCCCTGATATATGAATTTCATTTTTTTATTTTCTTCCAAACAGTATTGCTATAATAGTATTCCCATTATTATTTCTCCATGTATCTTGTTTAATGTATCATGATTCTAGATACTATTTTCCTTTAACGTGTTTTTATTTGATATTTCATGTCCTTTTATGAAAAATTATGAAAAACTTGTTTTCATCCATATGGTATTTATTATGTTATATTACACAAATTATTTTTCCAAAAATAAATATATTATTAACTTTAATTATAGACCATTTTATTTTCAATTTATGTTAATGTTATCTTAACCTTTTTTTGGAATCATTTAACATTATTATAAAGATGAGTATAACATAAGAGATGTTTGGATGTGGATTTAGAATTGTGTAATTTTAGTGAAATTTTCATATGTATAATATAATAAATTTATTATATAGATGGTTATAAATGACACTAAACATTATTTAATTTGTAATGTGTGTATTTATGAATGATATAAATTTAACCTTATGATTTTTTTAAATGATATGTTTATGTCCCTTTATTCGATGAAAATATTATATGTATTGTTTTTACCACCAAACCTAATAATTTAGATATTGGGAACCTCTATTGCTATCATAGTAGAGATTAGTATTTTATGGATATTATTGGGAGATTAAGATAAGATAAAATCAATGAAAACCCTAAGGATAAGTGCAGTAATTTGATAGCATCTCAAATCTTCAGCAATGTGGATATTGTATGGTTTCCTATTAATTGAATAACTTTATAGACACTTCCAAGCAGGTACGTATTTATAGATGATTCCCCTAATGATACTCCCCATAAAGTCCATTTTTTATCCACTCAATATTTACATCAGATTATTATTATGAGGACTAATACTGCGCACCTGGCTAGAAACTCCTAACAAATATGATTTGGTTATAACATTATTTTTATAAGAAAATATATGGAATACACCTTCAAATACATTAATGTATTAGGTTATGATGTCTCAGGGAACATAACATAATGTAGCAAAGGATAAACTAAGTGTGTTATTTGATGAACCAAGTTTGATATAGTTGTAATGATTATTTAATATATTGAAATTAAGTTCTCAACGGAGAATACATAAATGGAATGAGTATTCATATTCATGTGAACATTTACTCTAATTTCAATATGATATTATCATAATCATTTTGGTTTTAATATTTTGATGTAAATAGGATCCTACAAATGAATCCACATAATGTGCGTCTCTAGACACTCATAATACATAGCTATACTAGAATATTTTTAATAAATAGTTCAAAATACTAATACATACATGTTATTAGTGATACATATATATTTCTTATGTTTTATAATACCACTGAACAAATTATATCATGATTCAGTTCAATCATTTTCTGTAATCATATATATTCTTACAAGTAATTAATAATATCAAATTTCGGGGACACAACTTATTCAATAGGGAATGCAACACGCAAATATTTTGGAATATTTATTTTTCAAAAAATTAGTACATTGTTAGACTTAGACATTCTCCTAAAACATTTAAAAAAATAAATGAGATATTATATGAATATAATTAATAATTATTGTTAGTAATAAATAAAATTTGTAATAATAATAATTTTAATCAATTATAAATTCATTCAAAATAGGTTTACGAAAACATAAATTTTAAAAATGTCATATTAAAAAAAAATAATTTGTTCATTTTATATTGTATTTTATTTTAAAAGATAGAATAATAAATATTAAAATTATATGAATAAAAAAAAATTATTTCTTGATTAGGAATTTGAATATTATTTTTGTAATGTTTTGTAATATTGTTTTATAACAATATATCTTTAGCAATATTGTTAATAATGATGATATTTTTTTTATAAACCATTTTATGACATTTTCCTAATTAATGAATGATTTAATAGTATTTTAAAAATTAATACTATAAAAAAATAAATTTTTAAAATAAAAAATATCATTTAAAATTATATAGTGTGTTTAAGAAACATATATTTTCCATTTTTAAAACAAATATTAAATATTAAATTAATTTTTTATTTTTTATTATTAAATATTACTTTAATACACTTAGAGAAATTGTAGATAAAAAATATATTATTACTTAGCATATATATATATATGTCATATTATTGAATAATTTAAATTTTATTTATCGGTTTCAAAATATAACGATTGGGATTAATGTTATTTACCACGATAATGGTAGAATTCTAACTTTCAATGAATTATCGTATTATAAATTTGTAATTTTTATCTATTCTATTAAATTAGTTAACTCTAAAAAATTAATATTAAATAAATTTTACACAGTTATGTAAAAAATTAGCATGGATTATAATTATAATCAATAATAAATAATATTATTAACACTTATTGGAAATGAAGACATTTTTTTAAGAAAACACGTTTTATATACATTAACTGTTTTTCATTTAAAAGTTAGATATATCTTATATAAAATATAAATTATAGCATTTGGAGTCTAGGTTTAGGATGAAAACGTCAAAAATAAACTTGTAATGGATACCCTTTATTATTTATAAAAAATAAACATTTGGGCTAGAAACTATTTACCATAGTATAGTACAAAATTGTAAAATGAAAATAACAAAAGAATAAAATAGTTCGAAACATGTTTTAAAAATGTTTTAAAATGAGGGTTATTGGATTTCATGTGTGTATCTCAGCCATACTCAATTATTGTTGTCTTTAGTAGCCAGTGACCCTTCAAAACTCTCCTAGCATTATTAAAAAATGATATTTATTCAAAACATAACCATTTACACTTCTAATATAAGTTCATGATTTATTTTCATTCATGACACCATTATCAAATGATATTTAATACTAAAATATTTCCATTTTCTTATCCTATAACACTATCTAATTTTAATAATCCCATTAGTTTGAATTTTTTATTCTAAGCCTGTAACATCATAGTTAAATAAATAATAATATAGTGATCATATTTATTAATATTTGTTAATTAAATATTAATTTTACGTTAAATGGTATTATATGTTCTATGGTGTACTAGATACACAACAACGAGTTTCTTTGAAATGTTACGTTCGCACTAATAATTTAATATTATTATTTTAAATTGTAGTTAACACCAATTCGTTGTATTAGAAGAAATGGACTGAACTAATTACAATAAGATAAGATATTTTTGTTAATTTTTTTTGCAATTACCCAAAAATAGATGGAGGCATAAAATGTGAATGATTCTAATTTTAAGCATAAATACTCTAATATTGTTTTAATGGTCGATTACCTACTTTTGATGGTGAACCCACATTAAATCTAGATTTTTCCACTCTTATATGTTCTATTTGAAATAAAATAAAAATCTTCTTTAAATTGGATCATCAAAATTTACATTGAATTAAATTTTGGAATTTTTATGATAATGTTCAGTTTTTTAGGAATAGTAAAAAAATGTTGTATTATAATTCAAAACCACATTTTAATCTAATTTATTTGTATGGAATGAATATCCTTTTAATTGGATTTAAATTTTGAATAGATTATATTTTTACAATTTAATCCATAGTTGGTTATTGGAAGTAATTTCATTTTGATATTGGACCAAAACAACTGTTAATCTTTTGATAGTTATTATTTCATAATAACCCATTTTTTGACAATTTGAATTAATTATAAAATAAATTAATGTGACTTCTATTTCTATAATTTTTTATAATAGAATTTATTTTTTAATTCAGAATATCAAATTTATCTTAGGGTGAATTCTTGGAATTTTTCTGAAAACATTCAATTTTTAATGAATAGTGAAACCACTAAGTATTAGTTAAAAACTGAATTTTTCATTTAAATGAAATTTTACCACTTTTTTCAATTGAATTTAGAAAATATGACATTCTTGGTTGTCATTATTATGTAAAATGTGGTTCAATGGTACAGAAATACTTTTTGGTGAATATTATCTTTATACTTTTATTAATTGGATATCTAAAAATATTTCCTACATTAGGGTATTTCTTTTAAATTTTTAGACATCAAATAAATAAAATTATTTATTACACAATGATAATGCAGTGTTTATGTCATAAATGGATTTTTTAAATAAATAAGAAGATTAAAATTAAAACAATATCAAAAACTTATTCAATTATTATTGTATTATTTTATTTCTAAAATGGGACACCTTATCTTTGACTTTAATGTTTTTTAAACATTTAGAATCGAAAATCATTATATAATAAAATATTATTTTCAAACATTCCAAAAGAGCCCCTCCTCTACCTAATAAATGTCCTCACATCCTACCCTTTTCGCACACTTCTTAAGCCCTTTGTCTTGTCCAAAATCTACTTTAATAATCTCCCAAGATCCATCTCTTCCACTTAGAATCCTTATTTTATGCAAGAGTCACTTGAAGAATTCTTTTTGGTTCAAACCAATGGGAGTTACCTAAAATAAAGGCAACAGTTTCTCTTAACTTATTTATTATTAATTTTATTTGTCCAACCCATAAACTCTTTTTATTCATTTAGTTTATAACAACACCAGTATCCTCAATATACAAGGATTTTTTATTGATAAGTATTCATACTACACTTATACAGACCTCCATATAATGTGTGACGAACATACTGTTTCTGTGGATGGAAACCTGATGCCTCACGAAATGATGATTGTTCGATTATCTCATACCACATATCGTAGCGGACATTATGATGTAACTATATATATATATGATATATAATGAATTTATGTTTTCTTTTTTCTTTTATATAATACATTTATAGCCGACCTTTATTGTTTGCATAATGGGTAAACATGATAATTTTATTTGAGGAAGCGTGGACTACCGCCCCATCAAAGTGATATGAATCGTTAATTCCATATGATGGATGTATAAACTATGGACCTAAGGATATTATATATGATATTATCCTAGAATTATAATATAACTATATATTATTATCTTTTCAGTCCACTAAAATAAGAAATAGAAATTAAAGTAGCGTTAATGTGTACATACAGCATACTGTCTCCATGAACAGTGCTTTTCATTTATTATATCCAAATGTTATGTAATATTATAAATACATGTATATACTAGATTTATATGATTTATATGATATCTATTTCATGAATATCATTATGTATATAATGTACTTTTGACTACGTGCACATGTTTTATTCATAAGAAGTCCATTTTTGAATCAAGTAACAAATATCGACAAAACAACCCTTATTAAAATAAATGATTACATAATGTTTATAACATGGTAATAAGTGATATAAAATGAATAATGAAATTGAAAATGGTTCTTATGCATGTATAAATTCACATTAGTTAATTATTCAGGAAATTAAAGAAAGAACTGGTCATGTCGGACACGAGGTATGAGACTTTGTCTCAATATCCATTCATTGAGGAGTAATTTGTTTTAATGAATGATTTTATTTTATATGCTATATACGAAATGTTTAATTTTCATTTCATTCAAATGGATTTTCTTTATATGATTTGTTTTACTAAACAACAAAAAATAATGTTTCTTTTAACGTACGCGGTGACAACGACCCTTCCGCTGCCACAAGTATTATTTGATCTTTGGATTCCTTTACAAGCTATAATATTTTTAAAAGGAAAATAAATACCATATACTCTTCTACATATTTTGGTATTGAATATAATTTTGATAGTGGATTTTTTACGTCAATATAATTAAATTATACATTGTGATTTAAATTTAGAAATGTTATCTTTCCATTATGTTTGTTTTATGTGTTACGAACATCTTATGGTTCATGGGAATTATTATGTATATTGGTGGTTCCATGATAATACTTGGGAGGGTTATCCTTAGATAGCTCTCCAATGAATTTGGTAATTTTATATAGTTAAATGTGAATATTCCTCCTAAAATACATAGTGAATATACTATGATGGGTATTCCAAAAATAACTCCCTATGTAACTGTGACAGCTAAAATGTATGTATGATATGGATCCCACAAGATTCCTTTATGATTTATGTTTTCTATGTGTCATTCAGAAATCTTATGATTTCATGAGGTATGATATTTTTCTTATGTTATATATGTGATGATGGAATAATGTTTTCTTTTTTTTATAATCCTTACAGATCCTTTTATGCTAATCCAAAGTTTTGAAATGTTTTTCACTTGAACTAAATATGACTAGGGTCTAGGGTGGGATCATGTAAATGTCATGCTATCTAAAACAACGGATTAGACATGACTCTTAATTTCAAGTGTTTTTATTTTATAAAAAATTTAAAACTAAGTAGAAGTGTCTAATTTGTATTTTTGGAGATGTAATGTAGTTGTTTTGCCCTAATTCTCTAAAACTGTAAGCCCTAAATGATCCTCAATGTGAATTATTCATTTAATTCAGTATTATGTAATCTTTAAGGTTGGGTCTTTATAGTTGGTATCAGAGTTCGGTTGGGATAACTTTATGCGTTAGGGTATTGTTAAATTAATATTCATAAATTTTGTTATGTTAATATTGAAATGATATAGAATTTATATATTACCATGTTACTTCTCAGAAGATATTATTGTGTTCAGAATGTTTTTCCACAGAGGAAACATGGAAGATATGTTGAGATGATATCAAGAGGAATACATCCTTCCAAATCAGCATCCATAGAATGTTGGAATCGGAAATGAATAGTTTGTTACAATGATGACACAGTCGACTCTGGCTATAAATGGTGGTGGTATCCATGAACGATATTAGCTAGATCACCCACAAAGGAACATGTTATTATTGGAGCATTTCATGTGGAAACATCCCCCACCATTCAGAGGATCATTTGACCATGTGCTATCAGAAGGGTAAATTAAATCACTATAGAAGATATTGAATGTTATGCGGTTTTCAGAACATCAAAATGTTAGTCTTGATATTTACAGTTTTGAATGTGAAGATGATCAGTGGTGGTCGATGGTGAAAAATATCAGGGATAGTGAAGAGATTGATGCTCTTGATTGGGATGAATTGAAAGGTATGTTTCTTTAGAAATAT
This sequence comes from Viscum album, assembly GCA_963277665.1. Classification (NCBI taxonomy): domain Eukaryota; kingdom Viridiplantae; phylum Streptophyta; class Magnoliopsida; order Santalales; family Viscaceae; genus Viscum; species Viscum album. Next base: position 1,504,101,369 of record OY728156.1, read on the forward strand.
TTTCTTATGGTTTTTCATCTTAGGATAGAAAAACTATTCTTAGAATTGAGGTAGGAGGATGACTCATTGGCTGCTTATGAAGGAAAATTCACTCAAATTGAAACGTATGAACAAAATTTCATATGAGATCATAATATTAAAATAAACCATTTTAATCAAGATTAAACCCAAAGTATCGAAGTTATTTTGCTTCTTTAGAATTCAAAAGTTATGAAAAACATGTTCGTTGTGCAGAGAAGGTGGAAATGGATTTTTTTGATGATTAGTTGTTTTTTACCAAACAACAAAATATGAGGTCAAGGTGGCATGCGAAAGGGAAGAACTCTTCAAAAAAAGAATATGGTAAGAAAATTAAGTTTACAATTAGAAAATTTGTGGTAAAATGAATGTTGGGGAATATATTTTGAATTATGTTAAGTGCTACCGATGTGGTAAAATGGGAAATAAGGCTCACAATTTCACAGAAAAAAAGCAGGGTAATGGTAAGAAAAAAATATGATTTACAATCAGTAAAATGTTTTAAGTGCAATGAAATTGGTCATTATCCAAATGAGTGTACAAAGTAGAACATAAAGGATGCAAATAAACTAGAATAAAAGAATCATAATATGGTGAAATCCTTTGGAACTACTTCAAAAGATGTTGGGACATCAAATGAAGTTGTATTAGGTATACTGTTTGTTTGTTCAGATTTTGCCAATTTGTTGTCTGATTCAGGGTCTACACACTATTTCATTTCTCAGAAGTTTCCTAGTATATTTGGAATTACATCTCAAGATATTAATACAGAACTTATGGTAAAAATACCTAGAAGAAATGTTGAAAAAAAAATAAAACATATGATATTTCTTGTCCTTTTTTACAGGAATAATCTACCTGTAAACCTTATTGTTTTTCCTTAAGTAGAGTTTGATGTAATTTTTCATATGAGATGGCATATAATTTATCATGCTAAGATTTAATACAGTGCTAAAGTGTTTTATTTTCAAAAATATTTCCATTTTCTGTACATGAATGAACCCTTTCATTTGAAAACATTTCAAGAAGGTGACATACAAGTAAAATATAGAAATGAATGATATCTTGCCCATATTGCTGAAATTAAAGAAACTATTTAGATTAATGGTGTGCCAATGGTAAATGAGTTACTTGATGTTTTTCATGATGAGTTCCCTAGTATTATACCTGATCAATAGGATGAATTTACTATTGAATTAGTTCCTGATGCTAATCCAATTTCAAAACCCCCTTATCAAATGGCTCAAATTGAACTTCTAGAGTTTAATAAGCAATTTTAGACGTTATTAAATAAACGTTTCGTTCGACCTAAGACATCACCATGGGGTGGACCTATCAAGTTTGTTAAAAAGAGTGATGGTTCAATTATACTTTCCAATGATTATAGAGAATTGAATAACATCACTGTTGAGAACAAGTATCATTTTCCTAATATCGATTATCTGTTCGATCAGCTCTAGAGAGATTATTATTTTTTGAAGATTGACATGAAGTTGGGGTACCGTTAGATGAATGTAAAAGAAGCATACATTATGAAAACTATGTTTCGTACTAGATATGGTCATTATGAATATACAGTTATGCCTTTTGGGCTAACCAATTAACTTTTTGTATTCCCGAATCTTATGAATAAAATTATTCGTCAGTTCTTGGATGAGTTTGCCTTTGGGTTCATTGATGATATTTTAGTTTTTTCTAAAAGTAAATAAAATCATGAAAGTCATTTAATAATTGTATTTCAATCCTAAAAATTAAAAGAAACTGTATGGGAAATTCATCAACTTTGAGTTCTGGTTATGAAAAATTTCATTAGTTAGTCACATTGTTTCAAAAAATAGCATCACTGTTGATCCTGATAAAAAATGTGGTTTAATGGCAATGACCCACAAATATAACTGAGATTAATTGTTTTATTGGTTTGGATGGTTAGTACAAGAGGTTTTTTGATAATTTTTCATGATTATATAGCCAATTGACTATGTTAACTCGAAAATTTATTAAGTTCATTTGTACAGGAGAATGTGACGATTGTTTCCAGAAATTGAAATGGAGATTGGTGAATGCTCCAGTTTTGAAACTGCCTTCCGAAAATGGTGAGTTTGTTATCTACAATGATGCTTCATTTAAAGGACATGGTTGTGTCCTTATAAATAATGGTCAGGTAATTGTTTATGCTTCACGTCTGTTGAATCCTCATGAGTTAAATTACCCTACACATGATTTGGGATTAGCTGCTATTGTTTTTTCTTTAAAAATTTTGTGGAAACATTTGGAAGGATTAAAATGTGAAATATATACTGACCACAAATGTTTGAAGTATATATTCACTCAGAAATAATTCAACATGATATAGAGGAGATGGCTGTATTTAAAAAAGGAATAAGATTACACAATCCTTTACCATCTGAGAAAATAAAATAAAGTGGGTGATTCTTTGAGTCGAAAAAGTAATGATACATTAACCATGTGACGTTTGGAATGAGATCCTTGGGTTTCTAATTTCATAAACCATGGCATAGAAGTTTTTGTTGCAAGAAATTATTCTATTTTGTTTCAAGTGTCAGTGAAATCATCTCTCTCTTATAGAATTAAGCATGTATAGCAGGAAGATAGTGAGTTACAGAAAAATGTAGAGTTGGTTCAGAAGAGTAAGATTCCGGATTTTAATGTTGATAATGATTGTGTTTTGGTGATTGGGAAATGATTATGTGTGCCTTGTGAATCATAGTTGAAGATTGATTTGTTATGTGATGCTCATAGTCCTCTATTTTGAGTTCATCCTGGAAGTACTGAGATATACATAGATCTTCAGAAGTATTACTGGTGGGATAGAATAAAAAGAGATATTACTAATTTTACAATGAAGTTTTTGACTTATCATCATGTCATAGAAGAGTGGAAGTTATTGAAAGTGATGCTTCAGTCACTACTGGTACCGATGTGTTAATGGGAAAATATATATATGGACTTCGTTGTGGGAATACTGAAGACATATTAAGGTAATAATGCGATCTGGGTTTTTGTTGATCGGTTGAGTAGATCTGCTCATTTCATTCCTATTAGAGATACTTTTTCTTTCTATCTACTTTGACGGTTGTATGTTAATGAGATAGTCATGTTGAATGGTGTTCCCATCTCCATTTAATTTAATCTTGATCACAGGTTAACTTCTATCTTTTTGAAATTCCTTCAGAAGTCATTGGGTACTAAATTAAATTTTATTACAACATTTAGTCATCAATGAGATGGTTAGTCAGAATGAACAACTCAGAACATGGAGGATATACTACATGCTTGATCACTGGATTACCAGTGATGTTGGGACTAAAATATTTCATTTGATGAATTTCTTATAAGAATAGTTTTCTTCCATTATACATATGGCTTCATTTAAGGGATTATATGAAAAGTTTTGTCGATCTCCAGTAGTTTGGGATGAAGTAGGTGAATGGAAGCTGATGGGACCATAACTGGTTGAAGATATGGCAGAAAAGGTTCAGTTGTTATAGAAGAAAATTGGAAAAGCTCAGAGTAGGTATAAAAATTATGTGGATAACTAGAGGAATGATCTCTCCATTGAGGTAGGTGTTCATGTCATTCTGAAAGTTTCTCCATGAAAAAGTGTGATGCGTTTTGGTATGAAGGGAATGATGACTCCAAGGTTCATTTAACCCTATGAAATCTGGGAGAAAGTTGGATCAATTACATACATAGTGGATTTACCTCCATGTTTATCATAGTTACATGATTTTTTTCAATATTGAAAAATTATACGCTAGATCAATCTCAAGTTTTATGTCTGGAGGTAGTTCAGTTGGAAGATAATCTATCTTATGAAGAAAACCACTCTAGATTTTTGAACGAAGTGAAAATGTGTTGTGGAAAAAGGACATTCACCAAGTAAATATTTTGTGGAAAAATCATATGGTTGAATAGTCAATGTAGGAATACAAAAATGCAATGACGGATAAATACCCCCACATATTTGATAAGTGAATAAAATTGTGAGGAAGCAATTCCCAAATGGGTGGAATAATGTAACATCCCAGGTAAATAATGAATAAGACATTGTTCATATTTATTAATATTAGTGAATTAAATATTAATTTTACATTAAAGAGGTTTCTATGTCTGATGGTGTACCCTATACGCAACAATAGGTTTCTTTGGAATCTTATGTTGCACACTAACAAAATTATCATATTAATTTAAATGGTAGTTGACACCTAGTAATTATATTGGTGAGAATGAACATAACTATCTACAATATTATTATATATGTTTGTTAAATGTTTTTTCATTTACCTAAACAAATTTTTACCCTTAATATGTGAATGAATCTGTTTTTAAACAAAAATACTCTAATATTGTTTAAAAGGTCGATTTTCCTCCTTTTGATTGAGAACCCACATTAAATCAACTTTTTCTCACTCTTATATATTCTATTTGACCAAATAAAATTTTTCTTTAGTATCGGGACATCAAAATTTACATTAGATGAAATTTTTGTATTTTTATAATAATGTTCATTTTTTATGAATAGTTAAAAAAAATGATTTATTTTAATTCAAACCCGCATTTTAATCTAATTTTTTGTATGGTTAGATTTTCCTTTTAATTGGTTTGGAATTTTAAATAGATTATATTTTTACCATTTAATCCAATGGTGGTCATCGGAAGTAATTTTATTTTGAAATCGGACATAAACATGTGTCAATCTTTTGATAGTTATTATTTATTAAAAATGTTGTTTTTTGTTTTGAAAATGGGAATTAATTATAAAATTAATTAATGAATCTTCTGTGTTTTTAATTTCATAATATAGACATCATTTTTGAATTGGGAATATAAAATTTTTCTTTTGGTGAATATGTGGAATTTTTCTAATAACCATCAATTTTTGATGAATAATGAAACCACTTAGTAGTAGTTAAAAAACATAATTTTTCTTTTAAATGAAATTTTACCACTTCTGTTAATGGAATATTGAAAAATAAACATTCATGGTTTTAATTAGTATGTAAAATGTGGTTCAATGGGATGAGAATAACTTTTGGTGAATAGTAAATTTTTTCTTTTATTAAACCTAATTAATTGTAATTAGGGAAAATTAAAGTAAAAATAATGTTATAAAAATATAAAACTTCGTTAATACTTGTCCTAACCTCATTGGATGTGTCATAGTCAAACATGAAAATCCATTGGTTAATTTTGGGACCCCATGGAGCCACTTGAGAAAGATAATGGCATTAATAACTTTTTATTTTAAGTAAAAAAAATCATAAACATGTATTATTTTACTAAAAAATTATTTACATGGTGTTATATAAGTAATCATTTCAACTATAAAAATTCATTGGAAAGATAAAGATATTTAATAGATCAGGGTATTTGTTTTATAATTTTTATACATCAAATAAAAAAAATTATTTATTACACAATGATGATGCAGTGTTTACATCATAAATGGATGATTTAAAATATAAGAAGATTAAAATTTAAACAATATCCAAAATATGTCCAATTCTTATTAGATGATATTTTTTTCTAACATGGTCCACCTTGTCTTCGACTTTAATGTTTTTTGGTCCTTTAGAAACTGAAAATTCTTATATAATAAAATAATATTTTCAAACTATCCAAAAGATAGACTTCTCTCCCTTATAAAAAGACCTCAGTTACTACCCATTTAGTACAATTCTCAAGCCCTTTGGCTTGTCCAACCTCTCCTCAAATGTTCTCCCAAGATCCCTCTATTCCACCTAGAATCCCTACCTTAGGCAGAAGTATCCCCAATAAGTCCTTTGTCGCGGCTTCTCATAGTGTGTGCGACGACGACCCTTGTGCCGCCGGCCGCTTCCGTGTTCCTCCTCCGATCGTCATTTCCATCAATAAATAGGATCAAACGGAGGGTCTTTTGGCCGTGTTTGTTCTAATTTCACCCTACGTGATAAGTGATAGCAATTGGTAAGAAAAACAATATTATACAACAACAATCCAAGGCACAATTTTAATCCATTAAAATTTAACTTAACCCCTACCTTTTAAGTTGATGTCGCGTGTCGGTCGTCGAGGAAGATGGCGTCATGGGGAATGAATTCGTAGGCGATGTCGGAGTGCATCCGAGGAAGAATAAGTGTTTCCTCACTTGTCGCGAAGAATATAAAAGGATGCTTTTTGTTGATCTTCATGGAACCAACATTCTTTGTTGAAGAGGCATCGTTCTTCGTCGAGAGAGGAGTTCTCATCTTCATTATACAATATTTCTCTCAAAAACTAATGAACATACCCAATGTTTCTCCACACACCAAAAGCTCCATATCAAAATAAAATCCCACGATATTATTTTTATTCACACCACAATGATATTAAAATTCAATATCAAACCACTTAATCAATTAAATGAAGTTACTCATCAAATTAATTAAGGCTTGTTGGAAAGAATTAATGGTGGAAGGGAAAGGTGAAGAGTTACAGAAATTTGGGAGAGTTGTCAACAGTAACATGGGAGTTTAATGGGGGGTGTTTAAGAGGGTTAAAGAGTTTAGGGGAAGGTGAAAGGTTGGGGCTCGTGTGGGCCCACCTTTCAATTATCCACACATGGGAAGTTGGGTGGGTGTGGGCCCCAACACCAACCCTAAAATATCTTTATTCCTTTATTTTATAACAAAAATAGTATCATAAAAATACTATTCTTTTTTAATGAGATGTATTGGAACTACACATACACAGACCTCTATCTAATGGTTGAAGAACATACTGTTTCTGTAGATGGAAAACTAATGCATCACGAAACGATGATTAGTCGATTATCTCCTACCACCTGTCATGGAGGGAATTATGATGGAACTGTATATATATATATGACATATATTATATTTATGGTTTCTTTATGATTTTCTATTTTACATTTATATCCATCTTTTATGGTTTCCATAATGGGTAAATGCGATAATTTCATTTGAGGATATATGGACAATCGCCCCCTCAAAGTGATATGACACGTTAATGCCATATGTAGGACATATAAAGAATGGGGATAAGGATATTATATATGACTACATAATGTAATTGTAATATACCTATGAATAATTATGTTTTCTTACCATTAAAATAAAAAATAGAAATGCAACTAGTGTGAATGTGTACGTAAGGCTTACCGTCTCTATGAATGGTGCTTTTCATTTATTATCACCATACTCTATGTAATATTATAAATACATGAATATACTGAATATATATTACATATATGATATCAATATCATGAATATCATTCAGGATATAATGGAATTTTGACCACATACACAACTTGTAATCATAAGAAGTCAATTTTTGAATCAAGTACCAAATATTGGCAAAATGAACATTATAAACACAAATTATTAAATAGTGTTTATAACATGGTAATAAGTAATATAAAAGATATAATGAAATTTAAAAAGGTTCTTAAACAAGTAGAAATTAACATTAGTTTATTATTGTAGAGATTAAGGAACAAACAGGTCATGTCGGAAATGAGGTAAAGGAATTCATCTCAATCTCTATTCATTTAGGAATATTTTTTTTAATACATGACATTATTTTATGAGCTGTATAAAGACCATTGACATTTATTTTCATTCAAATGGAATCTTTTTTTACATGGAGTTTTACTAAACGAAAAAAAGAATGTTTCTTTTATCATACATGGTGATAATGACCTTTCCGCCGTTGCATGTATTATTTGATTTTTACCTTCCTTAACGAACAATAATGTTTTAGAAGGATAATAAATATCATATATTCTTTTACATATTTAGGTATTGAAAAAGATTTTAATAATGCATTTGTTACGTAAAAATATTTAAATTATATATTGAGATTGAAATGTAGAAATGTTATCTTTCCTTTATGTTTGTTTTTTGTGTTACGAACATGTTATGGTTCTTGGTAATTGTTACATATAAAAGTGGTTCTGTGATAAACCTGGGGTGTGTGAGCCCGATATAGCTCCCCAATTCATTGGGTATTGTGACAGAGGTAAACGTGAAATTTCCTCCTAAGGGAATTAAGGAATATACTGTGATGGGTATTCAAAATGTAACTCCATACATAGTTGGTATAGCTACAATGTAAGTATGATATGGATCCCCCAAGTTTCCTTTATGATTTATGTCTTCTATGTGTTATTAATAATTAATATTATTTAATGAGGTATGTTAAATAGATTATTTTATGTATTCATTGATGGAATATTGTTTTATTTCATTGTTGTATAACCCTTACTGAGATTTTTATGAACATCTCAGGTTTTTAAATGTATTACACATAACCTAAAGATGAATAGGGTCAAGGATGGGATCATGTAAAAATCATACTGTTTAAACATGGCACTATACATGACTCTTTTTTTCAAGAGTTTTTATTTTTTAAAAAAATGGTATCTTAGTAGAAGTGTCTAATTTGTATTTTTTTTGAGATGTAATGTAATACCTGCGGCTTAATTCTCTAAAAGTAAAAACCTAAAAAGATCCCCAATGTGAATTATTCATTTAATTTAGTATTATATAATGTTTAATGACAATTCCCTATAAATCCCCTCATTTCCATGTACACATTCATGAGAATGTTCAGGGTCCCAACATGACTGATATATTATACATAATGTTATGGTCACAACTTTTCACTTCAATGATTATCCTAAAAATATAAATGTAATACTATTAGTATCATTATTATAATGATGTAATATTATATCAATAGAAAAAAATATTTATTTAATAATATTCATATAGAAATACAAAAGTACGTCGATCACATGTTTGTCTGTACTACCTCCTCCATTAAACGAAGTCAAACATGTGATTTATAATATTGATGAATTTGATGAATTTATAATATATATTTTTCACATCAATAATTATTAAATGATAAAATTTCATATAAATATATTCTATATCATTTGTTGATAAATGTAGTATTTAATTATATGTTTGGAGTTCTACCACCTCCATGAATTTTGAATTACATTTCTCATCACCTCAATAATTGTATAGTTATACTAATGAATTTAAAAATTTTAAATGATAATTTTGAAATTTTTATGATTCTGCAAATATCATAATAACATTAAATTATAATTACTACTTACTAAAAAATTTATTTTAAAACATTCTTATTATTATTGGGCTTTACCACCTACAAAAACATTGTAATAATCTTTAAATAATATATTATATGGTAATTTCATATAATTGTAACACAATTTTATAATATTCTATTTCATATGTTCTATTTTTTCTGGAAAAGTTCCATTAAAATTTAATATATTAATTTATAGACAACATTTAAATCATTAACAATGTTTAAACTAGTTCATGGAAAATTATTTTTTCCCAAACAGTATCTAGGACTTTAACCCATTGAAATAATACATCATAAATAATTGAAACATTATGATTATTCTTCCTTTAATAATACTATAATGATAAACATTGATATAATAAAATTGGAGAAAACCACTTTTACAATACATTTCTCAAAAGAATGAATCTTACTCATACCGAATAGCGAAAATTGATAACTACATTGAAATATAAATATAATTAATAATTAAAAAATACTTTTATAAAATGATGGATATATAAATAATTTTATGGAATAACGAATTCATATAGTTTTTTTATTAAAGATATTGTCATATCACATTTGAGTAAGAAGTAATAAAAGTTAATAGGTTCTTATGTTGAATATTTTCTTCTTTAGACACAAATTTTATTGCCTATCAGGATATACATAATATGGAGTGATTATATTCAAAAGAACATACATTACCATATTAAAAAAGTTTCATTTTTGTAAGAGAATTATGATATAATCCATTTAAATATCATTTGATTCAACTTTTACTGAGTTTGTAAGGGTGTTTGTCAACTAAAAATATATTATTTAGTTATAATGCTTATTTTAGAACATATTTATTATAATATTCGTTTCTAAAACTAGATGATTTTATTTCACGGTACATACTAATCATTATAGGATCAAAGGACACATTTTATTCAAATAATCCCCAAAATGAATGTCTACCTTCTAAAAATTATATTATTATCTATAATAATTCATATCCTTTTTAACTGCAGGTTATCCTCATTTCCATATTTATCATTCTTGATTATTATATATTTTATATATAGATTCTTAATTATGTTTTATATAATGTGAAAAAATTATTCCTCCCATTAAAATTATTAATAGATATTTTACTACTTCTTTCTTTGATTTTGTTTTTCATAAATTTTATTCCAAAATATTAAAATGAATTAAATCTTTATAAAATAATGTTTCATTTATTCTAATTTACATTTATATTCAAATCCATTGTGTTATTTTCAATATTCCTTTTTAATTTTATTTTTAAAAATAAATCTGTTTAATTTTTTTCAATATATCTTTTTGAAAATATTATCAATTTGTGAAGAATCCACTAGTGACTATTCCTTTTATATGTAAGTAATTTTTTTAAACATCTCTTCACCATAAAATAATTAATTTTAAATATGGATTTTACTTCTTCTATAATATAAAACATTACATAATTTTATAAAAACTAATTTACCTTCTATGTAATGCCCCAACCTCAGTTACCCAGAGTCTGTGCATTATTGCGTAACATTGGCATGATCACAAAAGATCAAGTCTCGAAAGACCGATTTCTTTAGCAGCCTCTGAAACACTAGATACATTCATAAATTTTACATTACATCATAATGTGAAAAATCACAGTAACATAGTCTCCATAGTCTACACCCATATCCCCTTCAGACTATCCATGCAGGTAAGTCATGAAATATTTCTTCACATCCTGAGAAAAATTAAACATTGAAAGAGGTAAACTCAGATGCTCAGTAAGGATAAAAATGTAGTGGAAGATTTCATAAATAAACATAAACATTTAAGGCGTTGTATAACTAAAACAAAGGCCTTTTAAACTTGAACATCAACATAATATGGAAAAAGTAAAATGAGATAATGCCATTTACTTCTTCACATTGATATTCTACTGGTTGAATAATCACATTCAATATCAATAACCAATTTCATAATGATGGAATGCATAATGCCAGACTATCATAACCCCGTATCCAAGGACTCGTGCAAAGACTACAAATAAGATTTTGTTAAGGCCTCGTGCCAAGACACTAGTTTGTCTCATGAGATCTACTGATGCATAGAGGATCTATAGCGGGCTCCACCCGTCACCTATTAAGTCCGATGCATTTCACATATGAACAGGTTTAAACATATCATAAACCATAACATAATTGTATCACATAAAACATGCATAAAGGAAAAATAAAATTTCCACATTTCAATCACAGGATATCAATACAACACATTGATATAATAAAAACATTATCAAAAGCATTTTCAATACCAAAATAAAAGAAAAGTAAAACATGGTATTTAGTTTTCATTTAAAAAAAGTTATTTATTTTAGAGGAAGCCAACACTCAAATAATAGTCACGGTGGCGGAGAAGTCGTTGTCACCACATATGTAAGAAAAAAACATTCCTTTTGTCTTTTAGAAAAAACTATTCATATAAAAATATTCATTTTTAATAAAAGTAAAAATCAAAGGGGTTTATACAGCGTATAAAGGAATGTTTTCTATAAAACCAAATATGCCTCAATGAAATTAGATTGAGTCGAAATCACTTTCAAAGATAATTTTTTAAATAAAATAGATCTATTATGGGTATTGACTATAATTAAACATAAAGAAAGTGAAAATACAATATAGGAAATAATATTATCATGACATAGTTTTAATGTAGGATATTAACCCAAAGAATGGAAATTGGGTTAAGAATTTCCCTTACCTCGTGTCCGTCTTGACTCTACCGTTCTTTAACCTCCTAAATAATAAATTATAGTTAATTTATAATTTTTTAAGAAACTTTTTCATGTTTATTATTCCTTTTATATCACTTTTTACCATGTTATGAAAATTATGTAATTAATTTTGTTAATAAAGATCGTTTTGTCCATATTTGGTACTTGAGTCAAAAATGAACTTCTTATAATTACAAGTTGTTCATGTGGTAAAATATCCATTATATCGAGAATTAAAATCATGATTTATATATAATATATATCATATATATCTAGTATATAAATTCATTCATAAAATTACATAACATATAGAGGTATGAAATGAAATGCACCGTTCATAGAGAAGGTAAGACGTACGTACGCATGAACGCTACTTTCATTTCTATTTCGTATTTAATGGAATGAAATCATAATAATATATAGGTGTATTATAATTCCAGTATAATATCATATATATAATATTATTTACTCCTTCCTTTATACGTCCCTCATATGGAATTAACGATTTAAATCACTTTGAGGGGGCGGTAGTCCACACTTCCTAAAATGATATTATCGCGTTTACCCATAATGGAAATCATAATGTATGCCATAAATGAGAAAAACAGAATCATAAGGAAAACATAAACATAATATATATATATCATATATGAAAATAGTGTCATCAAAATGGCCACCATTAGAGGTGTTGAAAGAATATTGAACAATCATCGTTTCGTGAGGCAGTATTTCTCCACCCACAGAAACAATATATTCTTTAACCATTAGACTAAGGTGTGTGTAAGTGTAAATCAAATAATTATCATAAAAACATCCTATTATACTGAAGATACTGTTTTTGTTACAAAATAAAGGAATAAAAATATTTTATGGGGTGGGAGAAGTAAAATTATTCAAAAGAACACAAAGGAAGACATTACATTTAAATCGAGTAACTCATTTGGATTTAAGACAAAGGCTTCCTTGGGAAGACTTATGCCCAAAGTGATGCTTCTAGGATAAAGAGAGGTATGTTGAGAGTGTATTTGTTCCAATTTTGGCCGAGCCAAATGGCTTTGATGGTGTGAATAAGGTGGTAGAGTTGGGGGCCTTTTATAATAGGAGAGGAGAGGAACTCTTGGAATGATGCAAATGATACTTTATTATGAAATGATTTTAGGATTATAAAGGTCTCACAATGATATATTTCTAGGCTAAAGTGATAAGGGTTCGAAATATTCTCATACAATAGGTTTTTGACGATTGTAAAGCTTAGATTTCACATTATCTTTTCATTTTATTTAAATCGTTAATTAATGAGGTAATCGATGCATCATCATGGTGTCATAAAATATTTAATTTATTTAATGTCTAAAAATTATAAAAAAATATCATGATGTAGGAAATAATTTTATCATTATAATTAATATTTATAGTCGAAATGTTGACTTATAATCCCCAATGTAATAATTGTTTTAGTAAAACAACACATGTTTGTGACAATTTTATTTTTACTTTAAATAAAAAGTTATTAATGTCATTTTCTTACCCAAGTGGATCCATGGGGTCCCCAGGTTGACCCATGCATTTTCGTGATTGGACATGACTAATCAAGTAAGGGTAGTACATGTTTCAAGATATTTTCATATTTTTATAATATCATTTTTTCCTTAAATTTCACTAATTACCTTTAATCGTGATTAATAAAACATAAAAGTTTCTATTCACCAAAAAAAATATTTTAATACCATTGAACCAAATTTTACTTCCTAATGAAATCCATTTATGTCAGATTTTGAAAATCAAATCACAGAAGTGGTAATGTTTCATTTAAACAAAAAATCAGTTTTTTAACTACCACTTAGTGGTTCCACTATTCATCAAAAATTGATGTTTTTCAGAAAAACGCCAAAATTTCACCCTAAGCTATAATTGATATTCCAAATTCTAAAATGATTTATATTTTTAAACATTCCAAAAATATAAGTTGAATTAATTAATTTTATAATTACTTCATGCTGTCACAACAAATATCGTGTTTTTAAGAAAGAATATCAATCAAAAGATTGACAATTGTTTAAGTCCAATTTCATAGTGAAATTAATTCTAATGACCACCATTGGATAAAATGGTAAAAATATATTCTAATTATACTTTAAAACCACTCATTAGTATAATTTATGACAATAAATTATTTTTATAAAAAAATGTTGTTTTTATGTATTTTTCACTATTCATAAAAAATGGAAGTTCTCAGAAAAATACCAAAAATTCAACATAGGCTAATTTCGATATTCCGAATCGAAAAATGAAGTCCATTCTGAAATATAATATATATATATAATTTCAAAAAGTGGGTATTACTATTCATAATGGCTATTTTTATTGGTCATAGTGTTTTAAAATCTCAAGCTTGCGTACAATGCAAGCTATTGCATTATTGAAAGAGAAGCGTATCGTGGAAGATCGGGGTGTTACATTCTCCCCTCCTTCAATAAAGTGTGTCCTCACAATTTGAAAATAAATGGTTTAAAATAGAAAATACCCTTGTGGAAAACCGACATTAGAAATAGGGTTAATAAAAATATAACATTAAAAAAGAAAGAGAAGTACAAAGGACACTCGAGATAGCCCATACTAGGATTCTATGAAAATATCGATATAGAGGAAAAACAAACCATCAATGTCAGATGGAGAGTTGTAGAAAATAGGGTTAATAGAAATTTAACTACAAGAAAATCACAAACTTGTGATTTGTTAAACGATCATTGATTCCCCAGTTGGAAAAGTTAACCGACAACATTTTTGTTATATGTTACCTTTCATAAAGTTGAGGAATTTATTTAAGAGATTTAATAAGAACATAAGGAAATATACTTACTTGTCATGTAGACTTTCATTCTTTAATAAATTTTTACCAAAAACCCATCGTTCACTCTAAAGGGTAATAGAACTCCAAAATATTTTATTTATCATAATTGTATAAGGTTCTAAATATTAAAACATACCATTTAGATTAGGAAAACGTTTTTGTAATAACCTGGGAATTCCTGTAGGCTAGTTGTAGGTAATAAAGGCTTGTCGCACTATGGTTGTGGGTTTGATTCCTACAGCTTTGTCCAACGTGATGGGTTATCTCCCAACTTGGAGGTTATCCTTTTCCTAAAACTATATTATTATAATATTCAAAAAGTAATCTTCAGAAATGTTTTAACCTTAAACAATACTATCAAAGGTTAAACATAATCCATTACATCCTTTATAGTTACCCAAAATACCTCTGTCCAGACTTTCTCTAAAAGGTCTCCAAATCCCAATATCAATTGTAAAATCAGATTCCCCAAACAAAGTAAAGTTTCTCTTATTGTTACATACTAAAAATATTATTACCTTCATCATATTAAAACCATAATGAAATCAACAAGTACTGTAGTACAATCCTTATATATATCACATTATTCTTATAACCATAATATATTCCTTGAGTCCAAAAGCATTAATTATTCCTCTTAAACTGTTGTTACAACCTATGATTGGCCTTCATCCCTTGACCATTTCTTAGGTAAGTTTCCCTGATGCTTAGTACATTCATTTTCATAATGCCCCATTTCCTTATAGCATTTAACATTGACAGCCTCTTTCTTTGCCTTGCAATCACAAGCCTGGTGACCTTTTTCTCCAAATTTATTACAAACTCTCAATCCTTCAAGGCAAGTACCTGGGTAATTCTTCCCACAATTATCGCATAATGGAAAATCCTCCTTTCCTTTTTTCATATTTTCTGTCTCTTGTTCCACCGTTCTCTTCTTCTCTTGCTTTACTTTATTATCATAAGATTTAGAGAATTTATTTTCTGTCTTGATAGAACATGAGACTATATCTTCATATGTTGAGAAATATTGTGATACTAATGCTCGACAGAGAAACAGTTTTAACCCATCCAAGAAACAATCAATCTTACTTCTTGGGTTACGTATATAATCTACCGCATTCCTTGCTAACCTTGTAATGGTAGCCTCATACTTTGTGACATTATCATCCTCCTTTTGTCTCAGACTCTGAAATTGCTTTTCCATATCTTCTCTATGGTCACGAGGAAAGTATTTTTCTAAGAATAGCTCTTTGAACTCCCTCGATTCCATATTTTATACTTCATCATCTTCCTTTTTGTTTTGAATTAGCGACCACCATTGATCGGAATCTCCAGTGAGGCGGTAAACATCCATGATGACCTTCTCCCTTTCGCTACTCCCCAAGATGTGAAATATTTTCTCTAAGGAGTTTATCCATTGCTCAGATACTATTGGATTTGTACCCCCATTAAATGTTCGTGGTTTCTTCATCATGAAGCGGTCTATCATTGATCCTCCATGTTGCTGATCAGGGTGCTCCATACAAGTAAGGTTATTATTCATAACCTAAGTGAGTTTTCCCAGTATGTTGATAAGCTGATCAGCACCAGTAGTATCACCAACTCCGTTATAATTATCTTGAGCAGGAGGGAAATCCCTACACGGAGTGCATGCATTGATACGGTTTCCATTCCTCCTACTAGGCGCCATATCTAAACAATGGCATAAACTAGATCAGTTTATGAATCAAAATACATAATTCCATACTTGTAAAACACTTAACATAAATTCAACTATTTATGGATGTAATCCATAATCATAAAAATGTTTTCTTTGAGGAAGTATATACTCATAAACCCTTCATAATGGTTTTTAAAGAAAATGAGAATTATACTAAGCATATCCCCCGGGAGTGTCGTAACCAAGAGTGCATCATGGCCCATTATCAGGCACCAGCTCCTGTTCGAGTCTAGCTCAATGTGGTGTTTTCAGGTTTTACCCCTAGGTACATCTATGCCATAGCTGCCTCTACCTTCTTGTATCCAGATAGGGATGTATTGCTCCGAAAACTCACAAAAATCTCTATAATACCCAAATTCTAGGAAGTTATTCTATACTAATCCTCAAAGTCTATCTTAGGTCTATGTGCTCTAATTAGAGTTTATCTAAATCTAGCTTCCAAGGTTATTACTAAACTGCCTCTGATACTAACTGTAACGCTCCGACCCCAGTTACCGAGAGTCGGTTCATTATTGCGTAACATTGGCATGATCACAAAAGATCAAGTCTTGATAGACCGATTAGTTTAGTAGCCTTGGAAACATTAGATGCATTCATTAATGTTACATTACATCATAATGTGAAAAATCCCAAAATGAAATAGTCTCTATAGTCCACACCCATATCCCCTTCAGACTATCCCTGCAGGTTAGTCATAAAATATTTCTTCACAACCTGAGCAAAATAAAACATTGAAAGGGGTGATCTCAGATGCTCAGTAAGGATAACAATTTAGCGGAAGCATTCATAAATAAAAATAAACATTTAAGGAAATGTATAACTAAAACAAAAGCCTTTTAAACTTGAACTTCAACATAATGTGGCAAAAGTAAAATGACATAATGCCATTTACTTATTCACATTGATATTCTATAGGTCGAATAATCACATTGCAATATCAATAACTACTTTCATAACGATGGAATGCATAATGCCAGACTATCATAACCCCATAGCCAAGGCCTCATGCCAAGACTAAAAATAAGATTTTGTCAAGGCATAATGCCAAGACACTAGTTTGTCTCATGAGACCTCCTGATGCATCGAGGAGTTATAGCAGGCTCCACCTGTCACTTATTAAGCCAAATGCATTCTTCATATGAACAGGTTTAAACATATCATAAACCATAATATAATCGTATCACATAAAAAAA
This sequence comes from Viscum album, assembly GCA_963277665.1. NCBI lineage: Eukaryota > Viridiplantae > Streptophyta > Magnoliopsida > Santalales > Viscaceae > Viscum > Viscum album. The sequence continues at coordinate 1,504,119,026 of OY728156.1, forward strand.
TGCATAAAGGAAACATAAAATTTCCACATTTAAATAACAACATATCAATACAACTCATTTATATAATAAAAACATTATAAAAAGCATTTTCAATAATAAAATAAAGGAAAAGTAAAACATGGTATTTATTTTTCATTTTAAAAAAAGTTATGGCTTATAGAGGAAGACGAAACTCAAATAATAGTCACGACGGTGGAGAAGTCGTTGTCGCCGCACATGTAAGAAAAAAATTCCTTCTATCATTTAGTAAAAATTCTTAGTATAAAAATATTACTTTTGAATAGAAGTAAAAGTAAAGGGGTTTATACACCGTATAAAGGAAAGTTGTGTATGAAACCAAATATGCCCTAATGAATGTAGATTGAGACGAAATCCATTACAAAGATAATTTTTTAAATAAAATAGATCTATTATGTGTATTCACTATAATTACACAAAAATAAAGTGCAAATACAAGATAGGACATAATAATATCCTGACATAATTTGAAAGTATGATATTAACCCAAAGAATGGAAATTGGGTTAAGAATTTCCCTTACCTTGTGCATGTCTTGACTCGACCGTTCTTTAACCTCCTGAATAATAAACTAGAGTTAATTTATAATTTCATAAGAACCTTTTATCAAGTTTATTATTCGTTTTATATCACTTATTACCATGTTATTAACATTATGTAATTATTTTTGTTAATAACAGTTGTTTTGTCGATCTTTGGTACTTGAGTCAAAAATAAACTTCTTATGATTTAAAGTTGTTCATGTGGTAAAATATCCATTATATACAGAATTATATTCATGATGTAGATATCATATATATCATATATATCCAGTATATAATTTCATTCATAATATTACGTATCATTTAGAGGTAAGAAATGAAATGCACCGTTCATGGAGACGGTAAGCCGTACGTAAGCATGAACGCTACTTTCATTTCTATTTCGTATTTAATGGAATGAAATAATAATGATATAAAGGTGTATTATAATTAAATTATAATATAATATATAATATCATTTACTCATTCCTTTATACGTCCCACATATGGCAATAACGATTCAAATCACTTTGAGGGGGCGGTAGTCCGCACTTCCTAAAATGAAATTATCGTGTTTACCCATAATGGAAATCATAATGTATTCCATAAATGAGAAATACATAAGCATAAGGAAAACATAAACATTATATATAATCATATATGAAAATATTTTCATCAAAATGGCCACCATTAGAGGTGTTTAAAAAATATTGAACAATCATCGTTTCGTGAAGAAGTATTTCGCAACCCACAGAAACAGTATGTTCTTTATCCATTAGACGAAGGTTTGAGTAAGTGTAAATCAGATAATTATCATAAAAAATCCTAGTATATTAAAGATACTCTTTTTGTTACAAAATAAGATAATAAAAAGATTTTATGGTGTTGTAGAAGCAAAATAAAACAAAAGAACACAAGTGAAGATATTACCTTTAAATCGGGTAACTCTTTTGGATTTGAGCCAAAAGCTTCCTTGGGAAGACTTCTGCCCAATGTGAGGATTCTAGGAGTATGATAGGGAAGTTGAGAGAGTATTTGGGAAGAGTTTTGACGAGCCAAATGGCTATGATGGTGTAAATAAGGTGGTAGATGTGGGGGCATTTTATAAGAGGAGAGGAGGGACACTCTTGGAATGATTGAAATGTTACATTATTACGAAATGATTTTCAGATTCTAAAGGTCCAACAATTATATATTTTGAGGATAAGGTGATAATGGTTAGAAATATTCTCATACAGTACGTTTTTGACATGTTTAGGCATTATATTTTACATTATCTTTTCATTTTATTTAAATCGTTAATTAATGAGGTAATCGCTGCATCATCATGGTGTCATAAAAACTTTAATTTATTTAATGTCTAAAAATTATAAAAAAATATCATGATGTAGGAAATATTTTTAGATTTCAAATTAATATTTATAGTGGAAATTTTAACTTAAATAACACCATGTAATGATTGTTTTAGTAAAACAACACATTTTTGTGACAATTTTATTTTTACTTTAAATAAAAAGTTATTAATGTCATTTTCTTACCAATGTGGCTCCATGTGGTCCCCAAGTTGACCCATGGATTTTCATGGTCGGCCATGACTCATAAAATAATGGTAAGACAAGTGTCAAGATATTTTTCATATTTTTATAATATAATTTTTACCTTAAATTTCACTAATTACCTTTAATCGCGATTAATTACACTTAAAAGTTACTATTCACCAAAAAGTTATTTCAATCCCATTGAACCACATTTTACTTCCTAATGACAACCATGTATGTCGGATTTTTGAAAATAAAATCATAGAAGTGGTAATGTCTCATTTAAACAAAAAATCAGTTTTTTAACTACCACTTAGTGGTTTCACTATTCATAAAAAATTGATATTTTTCAGAACAATGCCAAAATTTCACCCTAAGCAATAATTGAAATTCCGAATTCAAAAATGATGACTATTTTACAAAATTCCAAACATATAAGTCGCATTAATTAATTTAATAATTAATTCGCCCTGTCACAACAAATATCGTGTTTTTAAGAAACAATATCAATCAAAAGATTGACAATTGTTTAAGTCCAATATCATAGTAAAATTAATTCTAATGACCACCATTGGATAAAATTTTAAAAATATATTCTAATTATACTTTAAAACCACTCAATAATATAATTTATCACTATAAATTATTTTTATTAAAAAGTTTGTTTTTAAATATTAATCACTATTCATAAAAAATTGGAAGTTCTCAGAAAAATAACAAAAATTCAACATAGGCTAATTTCGATATTCCGAATCCAAAAATGAAGTTCATTTTGAAATATATAATATATATAATTTTAAAAGGTGGGTATTACTATTCATAATGGCTATTTTGATTGGTCACGGTGTGTTAGAATCTCGAACTTGCATACAATGCAAGCTATTGCATTATTGAAAGAGAAGCGTGGCATGGAAGCTCAGGGTGTTACATTCCAACTACAATATTATGATAATTTTTTAAAGGCAATTTTTTTAAATAATTTATCCCGAATAAATGTCTAAATTTTATTATAAAATAATAATTTTGGTGATTGAATTTTTTGTATCAGTCATTCAAATTCTTGAGGAAATGTTTTTTTCATACAATCTATAAATTTTTGAAACCCCATTTTTACTTCCATTGGTCCATAAAGATGTGATGAATGATTCTTTTTAAATGGAAAATATTTTATTGGATGAATGATGGGAGAATCCATGCATCTAACTTATATGAATTGTTATTGTATATTTATAATGGTCTCCAAAGGTCACATGTGAGGTTTTATCCAGCACCATTGTGTACATTAGATGATTAATCCAAAACTAAAAGCTCCATGGGTGGATTAGTTCCAATAAAAAATTAAAATGAGAGGATTTATACTATGTCTAGGGGTAAAATGGAAGATTACCAAAATCCAATGAATATGTTTGAGTATTTTCCCATGATAAATGAAATAGCTTACATTTGAAGTTTATCCCATGATAAAAGATAAATTAATTCATTATCCCAATCTAAAGTGTTTAAAGGATTATTATTCCCTAATTTTCAAGATACACAAAATGATTATGGTGTTTTGTTATATAACGACATTCTTCACTATTATGGTGGGATTTCATGTTATTTTTAATTTTTAATTATATTCATTGAAATCATGATTTTGATAACAGCTATTTTGTATTTTGTTCGTACACCACTATCATTTTTTTAAAATAATTTTTTATGATGGTTAGTAGTGATTTTTTGTTATTATTAATTTATATTTCTCTCATACCCCTTATTCATCTAATCTTTATGATCTAACAATTGAATTTGGTTTCCCATATTTTGAATCTATGATTAATCCTTTTTTTGTTTTCATTCCATCAAACATGACAATGGGTATTAGACATTAGATATTCATATGTTTATTATGAGTTTTGAAATTATGGAGAAATATTGAAGAGTATCGTAAAATATGTTGTTTATGAATCTCATATTTTAGGAAACTAATCATTTGGTTATCTAGTTTGCGAGAAAATTTAGGAATGAAATTATTATTAATTTAAAATATTGATATAACTTTGTTTATTTATATTGTATTTCATAATTTTTATTAAATGTGGTTCAAGTTATTTTTTAGATCAATTTTGAAAACTTTAGTGAAACCCCAAGGGATATGTGTGAGGGATATTTATATATATATGATAACATTTTAAATTTTTTATAATATATAGATTGTGTTTTTATATAAATAAAATCCATATATTGATACTACATGTTTATGGATGCTACTCTAATTTTGTTCTAAGGAATAGTAATTATAATGGGGGAGGATTGTGTATAATCATAATTCACACATGGTGCATGATAAAAAGGCAAAAAAAACTAGATTTTTTGAAACTCATGGGGGATATTATCGTATATTTTTAATTTCTATTTTTGAACAAGATGATTGATTTATAACTCAAATGATAAGAGAAAACGTAAACATTGAATTCTTGTATATTGTACGTGAATATGTTACTGTATTACAAGAGATTGTTTTTTGTCTTCAGCAAGATCGTGAGATTTAATTTTTAATTGAACTTGAACCTAGGTAATGACTATATTAAAAATACAATATATAATGGATATTATTGAGTTGAGAGATATATTGAATAAGTAAAAAAGATAATATGAAAAATAGTTTTATACTTTGGAATGCTTCACATTGTAGTGCATCAATACTCTTCATAAAAAAGAATATTGTTTAAATGTGCCTTAACTTTGACTATCATGAAAGTATTAAAATTGTGTGAAGAAAAAATACCATCTACATAATATCAATGATACAATCAATCAAATTTGTGTAGATTAATATGTCATGAATATTGACCACCATTCTAGATACAATGAATTAGTGGTCAATAGGGTATAAAATTGAAAAGAATCATTCCCTATATAGTATAAACAATATGAATATATAGAGATTATATTTGGGAATAATAATTATCTCACTATCATTATGGAAATAATTAATATAACCCTTAGTTTAAAAATTAATCAAACTTTTGTTTTTATTTAATGTGAAGATTTATATATATTCAATGATGAATGACGATTATAAAGATCATATTCAGATTTTTTGAAGTCATTATAAAAAAGGAAACTATATTTTATTCTCAGAATGTGTTAATTAGTGTTGAATAATGTTTCATTCATGGGTTATGTAATCCCTAGTAAGGGCATATCTGTAGATACTTCAGTAATTGGAGTAATTTATTAATGGTCCATACCGACCAAAATAACTAATATATATTGTTTTATAAGGTTGTATTCATAAAATATAATATTTATGGGTAATTTTTTAAGGGTATAAAATCCAATAAATTAGTAATCATATAATAGAGTAATGTCCCTCTTGATAGATGAATGTGAGGGAAGTATCATATAACAGATGAAGAGGTTAGTCGTTGTACCTATAAATACCATACTATGTAGTAGAGAAGTGTTTTTAATATATAGTGTTACTTTAAAAAAGATAATATGATATACCATCATGTATAATGGTTTTGTAATTTTTGAGTCCACATTCTAATTAAAGGCTCCTTTGAAAAATTATCCAACTCATGAATTTGTGTTGATAGTAGTGATCATTTCATTATTTATTTGGAGGAATTATATCTATACTGAAATATGTGATATATACACTAACAATAATTATTAAAAATATAAATTCACATTGAAAGTGTAAATTATGTTCCAAATTATATTTTTAGAGGGGATTAATGATTTTGGATACTCAATACATAACCACATGGGGATGTAAACCTTGGTTGATTAAAATATAAGTAGGATAGCTAAATATATATTATCAACGATGTTGAATGAAAAGTATCAATCCTAATTGATTCAAAATAGATGAATATTTAATCATAAGGTATGGATAAATATCTTATATTACCCAAATGAATTCACAATTATAAATTCACATGAATATCAATTTACTTTGAAAAAATGAATAATTAATAAATAAAAATTGAGTTAGTATTGAAGAGTAAAATGTTGATGTATACATAGTTAGACATTTTTTAACCAAGTTATGTATCCAATAAAAACCAAAAATGAAGTGGGGGATTATTTATGGTTCAAATAGCTCATCCTACTTGATAAATTTATGTATCATGACTAATTATACATATCAAAATATAAACTTATTTTGGAATTACATGAAGAGGTATATTTCTGAATTCATTTATTGATTATTTCCATTCATGAATGTTAAATATAAATAATAAAATTATAATTGTATGGTTATCCATTGCCCATACCTCTATAGAAATTAAAAAATTCAAAATATGATTTATTTAGGAATTACCCAATAAACATATAGGCCTTACTTCTATTTCTGTAAGAACTCATTTTTCCACTCATGTATATATCCTTTAAATATTATTCTAATTATTTATTTTGGGACTAATATGTATACTTATAGTGTTATTTAATATACCAAGGGTGTTGGGGGATTGTTCGGGGCTTGGAACCTATCTTTTGGGATAATAGACATGGTGCACAGTTTAGTGTAAATTGTCAAAAAGGCCACACGGTTATGACATAACATGTGGATGGAGACATTTTATACATTGCCTTACCCCATGATTGGAAAAAAATTTCCATAACCATTTTTCCTTAACATTCATGTTTCCTTTCTATCCAACGCATTGTTCCATGGTTTGCGCGTGATTTTTAAAACAGTGCAGACAAACCATGCCCGACTAATTTTAGGGAAATATTATTATTTTTCCATAATGATATTATTAAACAAACACCTACCACCTAATCAGTTTTTTTGTAGGATTGAAATGTTTTTTTTGCTTTTGGTGCTCTTTGAAGGCCTAATGTAGGGATTGGATGATATCCTTCTTATGGGATCCAATCGGTCTTTCATTCATCATGTTGGATGTGAAAGTATATGTAATTGAGTCCTTTTTAGCCATTATTCTCCTCCCTTTATCTCAAAATATTTATCGAGGTGTGATAGTTTTTTCCATTCTTGAAATCTACATCTTTTTAAGATGAATTAAAGGCCAATATTGAAGGCTAATGATCCTACAACCTTGAGGTCAGTGGTCTATTACTCATCCCAATAGATCGTTGATTTTTGAATTGTCAAGTGGGGCCCCTGGATTTGATCAGGTCTCATTTATGGAATTTATATTTATCTCTTTTCCTTAATATAAGTATATAATTATTCTATTTTAATATTTTCTATTATTTATTTGTGGTTAGTCCAATAATTTCAAACATCCAATGAAGGTTGATATTCCATAGTGACGTTTTTAGTAGTTTGACACATTTGACCCATTCATTGAATGTACTCGAGCTTGAAAAAACTAATGGAAGGACTTCTTATCATAAATTAATGGTGTATCATATAATAGTTAATTGAAATTATAATTTCACTTCCACATTACCATCTTATGGTATGTGTTTCAAATTGATAATTAAATGATATAGGAAAATTTCAAATTAAACTAAGTATATGGATTGACCAGATTAAATGGTATTGTTTAACGGGTCACATGACTTTATCACACAATAACAGAATAATGGATGGTATCCAAAAGAACATTAATTATTGAATATTAATTTAATGGAATTAATAAATGTTTAATGCTACTTGTCATTGGTACACTAATGAAAGGAAATGATGATACCAAATGGAATTACTGATTAATTACGTAATGATTAAAAGGATTCAGGCTACTTGACATTATCACAATAATGAAGGGAAATGATTGAAATAAATGAAATATTACTTGACATAGTAATTAAATAGGAGTGTCTAAACTCGATCTCACCTTGGATTCATATCGGGGAATTCCATGAGCACTCTGGAACCCCATTCTGGTTTAGGGATATGGATTTCGGAGCATAAGACCCACCTAGATCCTGATCCAAATATTTTTGTGGACTCTAAATATGAATCAATAATATCCTTCACATAGTATTAATGTATTCTTTGGATACACACCTTGGAACGAGAATTTATATATAGGTTCAATGGTTATGGCCCATAGGGCCCAGTCAATGCAGAGCCTTTTTTTAACTTAGACGATCACCATGGATTCTATAGGCATATTATAATGGAATAGCATTGATTATTATCCTGATATTTCCCTCTAACCCTTAACCAAGAAATTTTTATTAGTGATTTAGTGACCTCTGATACCTATGTTTCTTTTGTTAATACCATGGAACGTTATAATTATATTTCATTAGAGGTTTCCTTTTCATAACATTGAACCTTCACTATTGATAACATGTGACTTATTTATAAACTGTTAATAGTCAACTAATGGACTGGATATGTTCATACACCATCCATGGACAGAAAAAAGTTCCTGGGAATTTATTTACATTTGTTTCGTTATATTATATATGCATCCTAGCACACTGTTTCATTTCAATTACATGGGAAGATGTTTTAGACATCATTGGTGGTGGTCCAACGGGATTTATCTCATACTCACTTTGGTTGATGATTGGTTCCTAGAGTAGATTACAAGGTTCCAGCTATTGATAAGGGGAATAATTCAACATCAAACACTTGATTTCTTTGTATTTAGGATGGATCTTGATATGATATAACCGAGCCCATGATAGGGATTATTGGAATAGCCATTTGAGTTCCACTATACATTTGTGGAACATATTATACCTTCTTCCTTGTATTCATGATTTCTAGTTTTCTAGATACATGATATATCATCATTAGTTATTTAATTTGATTCCAGATATTCATTTATTTTTATTGTTGTCTCTATATTTCAATTGTGCCTCCTACTTACTTATATTTATTCTTTTATTTACATCATTTTATATTTAACCATTTCAAAAAACTTCTCTAATGAGGGAATAGTATCGGCACAGAAACCCATAGGCCCTCACTACTATTTGGTAGCCTTTGGCATTTAGGGTGATGTGTTTGAGGCCATATGCCCCATGGGTTTGAGGAAACTGTTTTGTTGAATCTATTCCTAGATGTCAAAAAGTGGTATCATATGATGTTCTATTCATGCATTACTATTTAAAGATAGTAGATTGGTCCTTATGAACACATGGTACATAGTCATAACACGTGCTTGGGTGTCATTATCCCATGATACTGATAAAAGTTTTTTCCTAAATTATAATTTTTTTAGGTTTTATCTATTATTTTTAGCATTATTTCACCATTGGGTGATGAACATTTTGTGTGGTGTTGTTGATTATTACTATGTTGGAGGATTTTGTTTCAGCCTTGGCTCGATGATATGAGGGAATGAAACATTTTTACATGAATCAATATAGGAACCTAGAATTCACATTTTAAACATATATAAAATCCATATAGGTGCATTTGACTACAAGCATGGCTTGATATGCCTATGCCTTTTGAGTGAGGTTGTGATAGTTAGCTTATACATTTATTACCATTGGTTACAATTGACTGATTCAAAGTCCCAATTCATGAGAAGTATGGTCCCTCATGGAATGGAATGAGTAATTTACAAAGTCAAGCTATTATGTAATAAACAAAAGGATGTAATTTCTAGTGATATGGTGTAATGGAACTGATTCACCAAGAATTTCTATCCATTTTAATGTGAATCATGGAATCTAAAATGAATTGATTTTCTATCCTTATCTAGTCTTTTAATATTAATGAAAGGAAAAGATGTGAACATGGTAATTAATTGTAAAATAAAATCAAACTTATACTTTAGTTCTTATTGATACATTCTTTTCGGAGCAATTAGTTGGGGTAGTATATCGTTTTTAGGGAGTTTTCTTAGGTTCATCATCTTCTAGTGACGATATATTTCTTCTTAAACCTGTTATGTGACTTGTTCATGGAATTTTTAGACCAATGACGCCTTGAAGTCCTCATATCATACCCCAGAAATTTAGAGACAATCATTCTCTAGATGTTCAAGGCCCCGACCTGCCACTCATACATATATGAGTTACACCTACAGAACCACCTTTTGTACATGATACAAGAACTAATTGACATGTTTGTGAGATTTTACTATTTAAGATGTAGTCCATGCATCATGCTCCACAACATACACTTATGATTTCTGATTTGACTCGTGAGTTCAAACATCTTCATCATCCTACTTTCACATGGGATCAGATTTTGAAGGATACTACATCTTTTCTAGATGACACACTATATATATTTGAGCATCTGGAGACACCACCAGAGTACAAAGTCATGCTTTCATAAAATTTCATTGGGATATGTACAAGCACTGGTAGGATGTGATTACCCAGGCCATTCATCATCAAGGCATGTTATTAGCCGATTCCCAAACATCATTCTTTGATTTTTTTTCTTTTCTTAATAACTGAGAGCTGATAGAGGAAGATATTTCATGCATCTCTAGGAGGGTTTTATGCTAGTAATTGAGTATTAAATTCATTTCAAATATTTTCAACTATTTTAACCACATTATTGAGGTGATGAGCTTTCATGTGCAAGACAATTCGAGGATGGTCTCTAGTAAGACATTTATATGGTGGTTGATGTCCTTATCCTTCCAACCTTGTCAGAATTTTTCAATTAGGGTCTTCCAATGAGGGTAACATGAGGGATGGAAATAGTACCTGACATAGAGGGGCAATGTTGCTTCGATCCAGTAGTTCTCCTGGTGCCAGGAGGCATTCTCTAGAGGTTTATCATCATGGAAGTGATAGCCCAAATTTTCATTTAAATAGATCCAAAGTGTTTCATCATTGTGGATGATGGGGGAACCAGAACCCTTATTGCGACAGAGACCCAATGGAGTTCTGGTCATGGAGACGTTTGGGGAATCATAAGAGTATTTGAATGACATTTCCACCATCCTCTAGTACAAAAGGATCCATCACATCTCCACTTTCAAGAGTATGTTATTTAAATCCATGTTATCTTTGGAGATGAAATATCACTTGGAGGACTAGCAAAGTAGGAGTTTGTGTCTATGGATGCTATACCAGTTATCACTAAAATATCCAGTTTACATTCCTTTATATAATATGGATCCTTCCAAGCTTGAGGAACCAAATTTGATGTTAGAGGATTTAGATACTAAATGTTTTATATGGCCCAATACATATTCCTGGGGTTCAATCATGCTTTTTTAGAAAGGTGGACGGACCCTTAAGTTCATGCAAGGATTACATTATGTTGAACCAAATTATGGGTAACAACATGTATCCACACCCTCAAATTGATTATGTATTATACATGATTCAACGGTCTAGGGAATTCCATATGATTAACCTGTGATAGGGTTATCATCAAGTGCGAGTAATTCCTTTATACATACCTCATACATCATTTCATAGTAGGTATGGTCTGTATGAGTATTTATTTTTTCTGTTTGGTCTTAAAAACATTCAAGACACTTTCATGGATCTAATGAATACAGGTTTTCATCCCTATCTCCACTCTTCTGTCGTGGTATTTTTGGGAGACAAAACGAAATATTCTATTATTAATAACAACCATGCCAAACACCTTGATATTGATCTGATTACACAGAGAGAATCATATTTATTGCAAGCATGCTACGTTCCACTAATGGAATTAATATCTTTACTTATTAGGACATATTATCTCAGAATCAGGCATATTTTTTTACCCATAAATGGATAGTTTTATAGTTTCATGGGAGCAGTCCAAGAACATGATTGATATAAGAAGTCACTCAGGGATGGATATATATTAACTATCCTTCATATAATGTTTCCTACATCTTGATTCACCACTTACTATCCTTAAAAAGATGTTCTTCCGGTTCATTTGATCATATGTGTGAGAGAAAGACTCTCAAGAGTGAATAGTATGGCTTGTATCAACACCTATTACTATTCTTCATGAGCTAGGGTATGGTTACACCACATTTTATTAGTCAATAGGCATTAGTCTAGGAGAAGTTCTTATGAATGAAGATAATGTTTTTGAGTATGTATCTAGACAATTGAGGCCACATGGGAAAAATTACCCAACTCACAACCTTTATTTTGATGTAGATTTCCACACCATATATTGCTAGAGACATGATTTGTCATGTGGGAGACCTGTGGTGTACACAGACCACAAGAGCCTCAAATATATCATTACTCAGCATGATGTGAACCTCATACAAATGAGATGGGTTGAATTTATATAATTCAATTATTTAGAACTTCTTTCTAGGCTTGGTTAGGGTAATGAATTTGTAGATGCACAATGTCTAAAAACTCAGGCACAAGCAGTATGTGAAGCCAGTGATGAATGTATGTTAATGGACATATTCTCTAAGCTATAACTAGAGTATCAAGAATGTCACGATTATTCTAGTAATTCATATTTTTCAGTTACCTCTTCCCTCTATGAGATGGTGAACAGTAGGAAATATTCAAATCCTAAAGGGTGGGTACTCCATGTTATTATATCAAGAGATAACCCACAATTAGATTTTTTTTATACATAGATGACATCTTGCATACCCGCAGATGTTTCTGGGACCTAATGATATGAGAGAGGTGTTTATTAAAGAGTCAAAACCTCTCAGTTGGATGTTCATCTAAGAATATCAAAGATGTATTAGGACATACAAAGCTTTTATTGGTGGCTATTGACGAAACATTAGATATTGAGATTAATCACAATGTGTTGCAACTGTTAGCAGGTGAATTTAAAGCACCATAGAATTACAGTCTTGTTATAGGTAAATCCAGTAGCAGAATGGAATTGGGATGATGTTTATATGGATTCATTAGTTAGTATACATATGTCACCTAGAGGTAGAGATGTTGTATGTGTTTTCATTGAGAGAATGAAAATAGTATCCCACTTTATTCCATTTTCGGAGATATTCTGAGTTGATGAGTAGGGAAAAACTATATTTTTGGGAAATAATTTGACTCCATGTGGTCCCTTTTATTATTATTTCAGATAGGGATTCTCGATTCACATCATAGTTTTGATAGGGATTGAATAAGAATATGGAAACATAGGTGCTTTAGGAATTTTTTTTCACCATCAGACTAATGGAAAATCAAAACATACAATATAGTTTCTAAAGGATTTACATAGATCATGAGACCTAGATGTGAGTGGTTTTTTGGAAAGAATTATCTCAATCCTTGATTTCGCCAATTATAATTTATTTTAGGTGACAATTCACTAGTCTCTTTTTTAAGCCTTATATGGTACGACGGGTCATCCACCCATATGCAAGATAGAGGAACGCGAGGTAGTCCTACCAGGTCGTCAGATTTTCCAGAAGACATCATTAACAGATTCATGTGATTTAAAAGAGTATGAAAACTATACAGTATAGAAAAAAAATTCCACAGATCATCATCAATGAACTCTACAGATTGAATATGGGGATCATCCATTACTTCTTGTATCACCTATGATATAGAATATACAGGTATATAAGAGTGAGATTTTATGGCATCTTTATGTAGGCATGTCTAAGATCCTAGAGAATGACGAAATGATAGCCTATCAGTTGATATTATCATAGAGGTACAGTTCCATGCACTATATACTCCAAATTTCATAGATTTTATAGTATCATGTAGACCCATATCATACCTTTGATCCCATGGATTTTGATTTATATTCTTTTTCTACCTTTGAAAATTATCCAGTATGCATCGCTGACCAGAGAACAAAGGCTCTTTGAGGGAGGTATCTCCATCTTTTACGATTTCTATAGCATCATGGCTGCATACAGGATGAGTCTTTGGAGTGGGATGCCAACATACATGCTTAGTGGGATGAATTTTTCTGATACAATGTTTCTACACACTTTTATTTTGAACATATAGATGATTTCGTTTAAGGGTAGATGATTGTAAAAACCTGGTTTTCGATATACGTGTGGATCATTTAATTTTCCGAATAATTATTTATTTTGGTCCTAATATGGATTGTTAATGGGTTAATGATGGTCCAATGGGTGTCTCGTTCTTATATAGAGCATGAAACTAATCTTTTTGGGAAATAGTCCTGGAGCATTATTTAGAGTAAACTGTGAGGGAATGTCGTATGGTTATGAAAAACTGTGTGGATGGTGAATTTTTTTACATACCCTTATTTCAGATGTGGTACATAGTTTCCCAAACTATGCAACCCAACCACATGAGTTCCCTTTCTTTCCCAATTACCCTTGCATGGTTTTTCAAACTGTGCAGACAAACCGTACAGAATATAATTTCACGGAATTTATCTTATTTTCCATTAATGATCAAATTAATCATCATCCTTCCTTATAATACGAGTATATGTTGTATTTATATATTTTTCATCGTATTTTTGGATCATGAAAGGCCTGATATTTGGATTAGAAGGTGTCCTTAATTTTGGATCCAATCGATCTTATGTTCGCCATGTTGGATGTGAAATTGTAAGTAATTGTGTACTTTTTGGTCATTATTTTCATCTTTTCCTCTCGACCTATTTATTGAGGTTATATATTTTTTTACTTTTTCATAGATCTACTATTTTTCAAGATAAATTAGATGCCAATATTAGTCATGAAGGATCGCATAACACTTTAATGGGTGTTAGATAAATCATCCCTCAAGTTTGATGATTTTTGAATTGTTATGTGGAGAAATCAAATTCATCTTGTGTCATTTTTGAATTTATAACTCATGCTTAAAATCATTATAAATTTATGGTTATAATCTTTCCATATATTTTATTAGTTTTTGGTGGTTCTCCCACAACGTCCAATATCAAATGATGGATGATATTCTATAATTGAGTTTTAGTGTTTTGACTGTTTTTAGCCATTTTTCAGATGTTCAAGAACGTGACCACAGTAATGGTAGGATTAATTTTCATAAAATCACGTTGTATCACGTAATGTTGAATGTAAATTTCCATGTCCCTTCCACTAAACCACATAGGTTTTGTTCATTAAATTGATAATTAAATGTGAACTGGAAATTGGCATGTTTACTAAGTATATGACGTGATAACATTAAATGTGAATGACTTATATGTTTCCTACTCATAGAACCCCTTCCACATTAATGGAAGGCTGTGGAATGAAATGTAATTATTAAATATTCCTTAAATGGAATTAATTATGGTTTCATGAAACTGGGCCTTGTCACACTAATAAAAGGAAATCCTTGAACCAAATTTACTTATTGATTAATTATGAATTGATTAAAATGTATCATGATAGTTAAGATTATCACAATAATGAAATGAATGGGGGGGAAATGTAATATTAAATAAAATTATAATTAAACAGGATTGGCCTGAATCAATATCACCTTGGATTCTTGACAAAAAATGCATTGAGAATTCGGGAACCCCATTCCTATTCCAGGATATGACTATTTTAGGATGAGACCCACCAAGATCATGATCCTTTTCTATTCTTGGATGCCTTGTATTACACCATAGGATACTGCACATATTATTAATCGATTCATTGGATATACTTCTTATTTCACACATTAATATGCACGAGAAATGGCTAAATCACATATGGTTATTAGAACCATTATAACTTGGATGATAACCTAGGATTTGGTAGGAATCATACAATGGAACTACTCATAATATAATCCTTGTATTATACATTTTACTTTATCCATGCAATATTTATTACTCGGTTGGTGACCACTGTGGTCTATGTTTCCTTTGTTATTACCTTGAAACATCATTATCAACATTTATTACAGTTTTCATTGCATAAAATTGAACCTTCACTATTATAAACATGTAACTTATTTATAACCTGGTAGTAATAAATTAATATACTAGTTTTTTTCAGATTACACCCTAGGACTGAAGTAGGTACTTGGGTATTTAATTACATTTTTCTACATTACATTATAGATGCATTCTTCCAAACTGTATCATCTACATTACATGGGACAAATATTATATACACCATTGGTTGTGTCCATTATAGATTTTTCCCACACCCTGCCCGACTACAATTTGGTACCCTAAATAGATTGAATGGATGTAGGTGTTGACTAATGGAAGTGTAGGTAATAGAAAACATGATTCCTCTATGTTTAGGGTGGGGCATGATATAATATGACCAAGCCAAATCTCCTAATACAAGGGATAGTTAATCAGTTTCCTTTATAAATATGTTGAACTTTTTATGCCTTCTACCATGTATCCATTTTTTTCAATTTTTAAGATACATGAAATATCATCATTAATTGGTGAATTTGATTCAAATTATTCATTTATTTTTATTGTTTAATCAATTTTTCTACCAGAAAATATTTTATTTATTTTGATTCTATAATTTACATCAGTTTATATTTAACTGATGTGATTCACTTTTCTAATGTGGAAATTGTATCCCCATAGACCCTCCCTAGGCCCTTGATGTTATTCCACAACATCTGGCATTTACAGAGATGTGCTTGATTCCTTGTACAACAATTGCCCGGGAGAAACTATTATATGTCTTATAGGTCTTGGATGTCTCAATTTTGATTATAGTTAACCACCATATAAATTCAAGTAATTTTATTTAAATCAATGTAGAGTACATTCATGACAAAATCAATTTGACATACATAACACAAGTGGTCTAGATTCCTGATGTTACACTCTACATTACAAAAAAATGTGATCCAAGGATTACCATATGGTCATGGAGAATCATTGAGCAACCATGGGAGAATATTTTGACTTTAACACCAACAATTAAACTAATAAATATGGACATTATGAGGGGATTATCACAACTTATGAGGGTATATTAATGTATTTTTAATATAACTCCAATGATTTTGGGATCAACTACTCCCCATAAGAAGATTTATCATATAATTAAACTTTCATTTCGATCATTAAAATAGAATGATATGAGGAGATGTATTGGAAGATAAGTTATGATCAATTATACTATGTTGATGTTATATAGAGGAAACTGATTGATACTTAGCTTTACTACGAAATGATAGGGAAGGGTAAAACCATTCAACAACACATGAATTTAACACAATGTAAAAAAATTGTTATGTATATAATAATTTATGAGATAAAGAGTTTTATATTGGATACAATGAGTTTCCATTGATGTATACTTGGTAGAGTGTTTTTATATTTGGGGTGAATAGGATGTTGAGGTTAATATATAAATTTCATTTTGATATGATTTATCATTCAGGGTGGTTACATAATTCATTGTACTCCTTCTAGACTTCTCACAGATACATTATGATTTTGATTTATCACTTTTGTGTAAGTATAGAAAAACATATACTAGTATCTAATTGATGGTACATGCAATTAGAACATGATTTCTTAGATATTGAAGGCCTATTAGAGATCTCTGAACATAGATATTGGGTACCACAATATAACACCACTAATATTTTCAAATATAGATCAATGAATCCTTTCTTCAATTATGTTGTATGAGAACCCATGAATACAAATAGAAAAAACCCCTGGTATTATTCCAGGCAATAGAATTTATAGGATGGAGTTATTTGGGGGGGAGAAATTATAACATTCAATGATTTTACTAAATACATTTCCTTAAATCACATTGGGTAGTTGTCCATACTAAACAAAATAATACTATGATAACATAATAGTTTAATATAAATTTTTTGACCGTTATATTATTAACATTAAATTATAAGCTATCAATATGATCGATCTACCTAATCAAGTCATTTAAAAATTTAATAATAAAAATAACTTTTTTTTCCTTGAAAATATATATATTTTTTAATTGTTTTTTGGAATTTTGTGAACTTACATGAAAAATCATTTTTCGTACCAATGGAAAACATAATTTCTAAAAAATATTTTACATATGGAATTAATATGAGAAAATTATATTTAATGGAGAATTTCATTATTATTCCTAAAAATAATATTACAAAAATTAATTTTCATTACCATAGTAATGAAAAACTGTTATTTTAAATGGATTATTTTATCAAAAATGTATAATTTTTGTATAATCTAATGAATTGATATATTATAAAATTTAATGTTAAATAATATTTTAGTATATATAAAAATATGTATACACCAATGAAATGGGAATTGGCACTATATAAAATTAAGAAAATTTAATGGTGGACATAATATTTTTCTACAAAACAATTTGTCATTACCTTAAATGTTTTAATATTGAAGTTAATTTTATAAAAATTATAAATTGATTTAAATTATATATAGGTCTAATTTAGGATAATTTAAAAAATTTATATATGAAATTTAACATTATATTGTATATTTTATATATATTACTTTGTTAAAAAATCATATCCATTTTAAACTAAAACGTTAAAATTTAAAGAAAATTATTAGAATGATTGAAAAATGATTAATAAATGTTCAGATATTTTTTATAGATGGTTATCTGTCAATAAAAAACCCAATAAAATATTTATTTATAAATTTTTTTTTCATCTTACAAATCAATAATATTATTCTATCTTTGATATTTTCATAGTTATTTACAACATTTCTGATTTGATGACTTAAAAATATGAACCAATTTTATCACATTTCACCACCATTTCCAAATCATTATATAAAATAAAAAACATTTTAATCTCTCCCCAACTCTATCCCCATGTCTTATAGGTCTCTTTGTTTCTAGAAATACCAATATAAGTATCCATGTGGTGTTATACCTTGGTAAACATACAATGGGAGACATAATATTCTCAACAAATCCCTCTTATTTATATTTTTTTCTACAACCTCAGTCATATTATATTAATGATATTATGATAACATAAATTATCATTATTATACTATTATAATATCTATTTTATATCATCCTCCCAAACAACCAAGTAATAATAATGGTGCATTTTTTGAATATGGAATATTGCCTCCATAATGAAACATGATCTGTTTTTCCTAACTTAGTTTATAGACTAGTTAAAAGGGTGTTTCTAAGGAATATATATTCCAATTAAAAAAATAATAATATTATTTAAATATCAACAAATTATACACCTTTTTTATTTTTTATAAACAAATGATTCACCTATGCGTATGACCTCCATAAAAGTTGCATATTTCATTTTTTACCTTATATTTAAATCATGGATAACTAAAGAAACCCTCTTACTGGTGATATTAAAAAATAATAAGTAAATAATTATTATATTTCCTTCCATTATTTTTCAGGTAATAATAGAAATATAATGGAGACACCATCCCATTATAATTTTAGATTATTGGAAAAATCTCATAATCACCATATTTGTGATGAATTATTACTAAAATACATTTAAAATGAAATTAATAGATTATATATAATTACAAATCATCTAATATAGAAAAAATCGTAACATAAAAATAATCATATATAATTTTATGAATAGGAATTAACATATTCAATTCAAAGATAGAATAATATATATTGTCGTTACTAATAACATCCAATGAGGAAATTTGAGTATAAATAACTCTTTTTTTATAATTACTGATAAAAAGATAATTTTAAAAGAGGTTTAAATATTAATATGATGCAGAAGTAGGTGAAAATGGTAGTTTTTTTATTGGTTGAATGAGTGATTTTTTCTATTCATGGTTAATGAAAAGGGTTTTATATGATTTTATCTTCATTGAGATATGAATTATATTAACCAAATGTCGTGTTATATGGTATCTATATTGAAAATAGATTAACTTTTGGACACAAAATACGATTTATAAGGTATTTAAAAATTATTTCCATCTTCTAACAATCATTTTTTTAACTATCTTGATTAAAAGAATGTAAGTTATTTTCATGACTCAAATATTTTACTTGGGTCCTAGTAAAAAATGATTGAATATAATGTTTAATGATTGACTTATTATTCCATGTAATGGTGTTATGAATTATTAACACCATATTATTTAGGAAAATAATGTTTCACACCCATTTACACTTCTTTTAAGAATCCTTGATTTCAATGAAATTAAATTTTTCATGAATAATTCCCATCCCTTTTATCATTTATTCCACCATATCGATGTTTTTAAATCTAGGAAACATTCCCCATTCGATTACTGAAAATCAAATTATTACTCATTCCTATGATCCTAAAAATTGATTTATTCATTTTAAGATAAATTTTATTTATTATTTTAATGATTATGATTTTTACTAAATGTGTTTTAAAATATTTAAAAGGATTTTGTTTCCATGATCTTATATTCATCACTTCTATATCACTTTTTAATATATAGATTATTTATTTCAGTTTTTTGTTTTTTTATATTAATATTAATATGATTTATATTTTATTTAATAAAATTTATTTCAAAGAATGTATATAAAATCATTCATTTTTTTAAGATAATATTATGAAATGTTTTCTAAAAATCTCACCCCCTAATATATATTGAATTTTCAAAAATTTGTTAAAACAATAGAGTTAGGGTTCATAAATCACTCTTTATGATATCATTATAATGAATAATTTTAGATGATTATGTTTTTTATTCAGTGATAATGTTTTTCCATTAAAATTCATTTTATATGAAACCATTGGAAAAAATTGTGACTCTAATTATCCCATGTGTTCATTATCATATAATGAATTATTTTATTTTATGTGGAACACATACATATGGTTAATGACAGGTGGGGTCCTACATCACCCACCACTACATTAGTTATTGTCTTACATTTCAAGAGATAATTAGTCATGTAAAAAATTAGTTTTTTCTAATTTTAATGTGTGGGAAGACATTGATTTGTTCACAATATAAATGTTTGACATACAAGATGTCACCACCCATCCCCCGGGGCCCATTTCGTGACTACCCCATGCCCGCTATCCATATGTTAGGGGCTAGAGACTAGCACCGAATACGTAATCCCTAAAACATGGAAGGCATTGCCCTTATAACTTGTAAAGTCACTCAACCAAGAACACAACAATATACGAAAACAAGTAAACTAAATAGTAGAAGAAGTGTATACGGTAAGTTATATGGCCAGAATACAAGGCCAATTGGAAAGTACAAGAAAACTATGAATTACAAGTAAACTATAACCGCTCTAATAAACACCTGCCAAAGATCCTACATGAATAGTAATTACAAATCTCAAATAGTCCTCTTTGCGGTATGCCTCATCTAGGTCCACCTATGAGATACCTCGAGTCTAGGTACCCTCATATTCAGTCAAAATTGTTCATCGTCTTCACCAAACACAACAATGTGCAGGCATATCCCGTGTAGGGGTGAGTATAACGATAGTCAGTATGGACCCCGTGACCCTCAAGGTCTCACAAAATCCAAAAAGTATAAACGTCAAAGCTTATAAACCATTGACAACATTTCTTGGGTATATACCCATACATATACCAATGTTATCAAGTTGACCAATCTCATTCATGAGAAAACTCAAGGCCCAAATCCTTAACAAAAGTACACCTGTTCCATGATGGAAATATTACCACGATGGTAATACCACAAAGGTAAGTACCACAACGGTAACACCACAATGGTAAGTACCATAAATGTAACCCCACAATGGTAAGTACTACATAGGTGACACCACAAAGAATAATAGAAAAAAAATATCACCACAAAGGTACGTACCACGTAGGTATTCCACACAGAAAATTACCACAAAGATAAAGACTCAGCTCACACTTGGTATACCCTATGTACAGAATATCAGATGATTATTCGTAGGCTAGATCATATTATTTTGTTATGAAGCAATGATGTTGACCGACACATGATAGATAGGTAACTAACCATCACTAACGCACACAAGATCTGACCCACATATGATCATATGTGCTGACCCACAAAGGATCATTGAGCATTGAACCACATAGGATCCGACACACACATGATCACTAGTTGCTGACCCCCATTTGATCAATGTTCTTTCTTCACGTTACATCCAGCTACACTGTTCCTACAATAAGCTCACTAAATTCCTTGTGGGACTTCTCCTCAAGCCATATTTCAATACTCTCACGGCCTTGAAGTCCCACAATGAAGTATCCCAATTGTCTGTCAGGACAAAAGGGACCCAATGCAATGGACAGAGCGTAAATTAGATGCCCAGACAGTAAGTTATTCTTGTTTACACTCTGAGGTCCTGGTTGAATTCAGGATTCAATCCATCCCTTCCCTACTCCAACATTATCCAAAACATATTTGAAGTATTCCAAAAGTACTATCTTGATCCAATGTTCCCATTGGTATAGTCGGTTCTTCAAAGTGATGCTCATATCTCATGATATGGTCGAATGAGAAAAAAGGGGTTGAAGCTGGTCCGGGTCTTTTCTGACCTCTATGGATCGACCAGAACCAACCCAACCTAGTTCGGGTCCATGTGGCTTGACCCGGGTCTAGCACTGTGTCCGACCATGCCAACTGGGTCTGGCCCAACCCGCCAGTTTTCCCGCGGTGGCGGCCCTTTGTGTGGACCATGCTAGGCAGTCTGCTTGGCGCCCCTAGCTAGCCAGATTTCTAGCCGCTCCTTTGTGTCGAATGGTTAAGCGTCGCGCCATCGTCGTGAGCCGTTACTGAACTGGCCCCCTTTCCTCTCTATCGTAGCACAAGGTCTCAATTATTCAATGTTGGGTGGCACAAACACACACCACCACCCCTTTTTGTGGATGGAATTCTCCCTTGCTTCACCGCAGATGACGGGGTGCAACTCTTCTCTAGCGGCGTAGTTGCACCACCACATTCGCCGCAGGCGGCTAGAGTTCCAGCCTCCTTTCCTGAGCCTCACTTATGTCGGTCGCCAATATCGGTCGTCATCCTCCTCCATCGTGTAGAACAGATAGAAAATCACATGCATTTCTCAATGGTCAGGCCATGTTTGTTTATATTGCATCGTCCACGTTAGAGTGGTAGAAAGAGGTTCATGGGGAGAGATTCAACTTAAAATTAAAATCAATAGAGGTTAATCATAATCAAACCCCTACCTTCAAGGTTCCGAAGTATGATGCCTTAGGAAAAAGAAGATGTCGTTTAAAAACCTCGGCGTTCGGCGTCTCCATAAGGAGCTTCCAATAAGGGCTCTAGGTTTGTTCCTCGTTAATCAATTCGTGGTGTGGGGTTGCTCGTCACCACCCACCGGAACCGGCTTCTTCATCCAAGTGTTGGGGGTTAAGACAATTTTTCAAATCTTCATCGCATGGTGATGCCTTTCCAATTCCTCCCCCCAAGTTCCATATAAATACGAGAGTAAGATGGTATGTATCGATCATGGAATTTATGAAGGGTTATTTAATAGGAACCTTCCTAAATTCTTATGACGATGTTACTTAGTATTTGAAAGATAATCCATTTAATTTATGTTGGTGCAATTAAATGGGAGGTTTTCTAAAGGACTTCAACATATTAAAGAGGGGTCCAGGTGGTCCCCACCACCTTGAACTCACAAATTGGGAGGATTAAAGATATTGTGTCCCCACCTCCATAAATAAAAAGGATGATACAATAAAAATAAAATTGTTAAGTATTTTTATTTTTCTAGTCATCCATGAAAAAGTGAAAAATAAGTTCCACCCTCAACCTACCGCGGTTGAGGTGAATGTCTCCTTATGTAAAAACCAACGTTGTGATTTCAACGGTGTCCTCAGATTTCAATTCAGAGCACCGGTTCATAAGTTAAAAAACCCTGCTCACACATTTACTGAATGTACCAAAAAAAGTTCAGAAATTCATTTTGGGTACACCAAGTCTAAGAATCATGTGCCTTCAATTTTCATGGACTCGTAAAATTTCAATATATGTTAAAAAAATCACATCAAATTTTTGGATATTTACATTTTCCCTATCTCAGGGCTATGCATCCTCGAAAGAAATATCAAAAAAATATAGGAAAAAAAGAGGGTGTATTGAGAACAAATCTGAGACTCCCACTCCTATGTGCTATCTGGGAGGTTCTCATGTTTCCAATGCATGTGCACCTAATGTATCAACTGCCCATGAAGGAATCTCTATTTTCGATCCTCAATCTCCACTATAACCTTTGTAAACATTGCCCCATTGTCGATGTTTATCTCACCGTGGTCGATGAAGTGTGACGGGTCATGCACGTATCTTCTCTACTGTGATATGTGCAAAATTTCGTGCACCCAATGCAATTGAGGTGGATGTGCTATGTGTTAAGCTACCTCGCCAACTCTGCTGAGGACCAGAAAGAGTCTAATGAACCTAGGAGATAACAAGATGCCCCAGCCAAAACTCCACAACCCTCATTGAAGTGAGACCTTTAGAAAGACGTGGCCTCCATCCTCAAACTCCAGTGGTCTCCATCTTCTATCGTCATAATACTTCTACTTGATTTATACTGTATTCATCCACTTCTAGATGTCCTAAACCTTCTCGGTGGTAGCCTCTTACGTCTTAGGTCCTATGGGTGCTGACTCCCTAGGTTCAGTCCAGCACAAAGGCGATCTGTAAGGTCACCCATATAGAGCCTTGAAAGGTTCCATATAAATGGTATAGTGATAGATGTTATTGTATGAAAACAACACTAAGGTAATGTGATCCTCCTAGTTGTGACAAAAGTTGAGGGTGCAAGCACGCATCATGTCCTCGAGGGTCTGAATAGTCTGCTATTTCTGGCCATCCGTCTGGGGTTGGAAGGCGGTGCTCAAATGAAGTTGCATCCTGAAATCCACCTATAACCCCTTCCATCGCTGAGAAGTGAAATGTGCGTCACTATCCGATAAAATTGTTGAGAGTACTCCATGTATATGCACAATCACTTGCACATAAAGGTGTGCCAAACATTCTACTGAAACCAACTCACTGATCAGAAGAAAGTGGTCCGACTTGGTGATTCTGTCGACAATCACCCAAATAGAATCATGAAACAAGGATATACATGGAAGTCCTGTCACAAGGTTCATGGATATCCCATCCCATTTCAACTCTGGCACCTCTAAAGGTTGAACTACGAATACGGGTACCCGATGCCCATTATTCATTTGCTGAAAAGATAGGCACCGAGAGACTGACTCTGCTACTTCTATCTTCATTACCAACCACCAATGCTATCATCATAAGTCCTTGTACATCTTCCCCACTCCTGGATGTACCTCTAGAGGGGACATGAGGAACTCCCTCAACACTTCTTCCAGAAGCGACACGAGTACCATGGTGCGTCTTCTGTTGAGGATGAACTAATCCCCACCTTCAGAAAATCCATCATGTGCTTATCATTTGTATATATTATCACGTTGAGCTTCGTAGTTATTTTCCCTGCACTTTGCCTCCCAGACTCACTGAAGAAGTGGGGGAGTGACTGAAAGAGACTAAAGAAAATCTGCTCCATCTCAATCCAGAAAGAATATCTGCAAAACAGCCAGTTGCTCCATCGCCTCACCAAGTAGTTGTAGACTAGATCTCCTGCTATGTGCATCTACTACAAGGTTCCACATCCCAAGAGTATAGACTATCTAGATTTCATATAATAGGAGGAACTCATTCCAACACTGGTATCCCAGTTTCATGTCCTTCTGAGAGAAGATACACATGAGACTCTTGTGATAAGAGTAGACCGTAAAACATTCACCCATCATGTAATGTCGCCACATCATTAAGGGGATGACCACTACTACTAACTCTAGGTCATTGGTAGCATAGTACTTCTTATTTTTTCTCTGATGTCGATAAACATATGTGACAACTGCGTGCTCTTGCATTAGGACCCATTCAAGCCTGGTCCCAAATACGTCATAGTAGATTACATACCCAATGCCTTCCTTTTGATACCTCAAGATGGGGGCAGTAGTTAGCATATACCTCAGCTCTTGGAAACTATATTGGCATCTCTTTGTCCCCATGATGGGTTGCCTCATCTTTTTCACCGCTGATAATGGTGCTTCAACTATAGAAAAATCTATAACAAACCTCCGGTAGTAACTAGCCCAACCCTGGAATCATTGTACCTCTGTCACACTCCTCGGTGACTCCCAAGAAAGTACTTCCTCAATCATTGCTTGATACACCGCAACTCCAGCCTCTGAGATGACATGTCCCAAAAAATGATCCTATCGGATCCATAACGTTAACTTCAATATCTTACCAAAATGCTGGTGCTCTCAGAGTCTGTCTAGAACAATCTGCAAATGTTTGGCATGCTCCTCCTCAGTAGCTGAGTGGATCAGAATGTCATCAATGAAGACCAACACAAAGAGATCAAGATATGGCTGAATGATCCAGTTCATGAGTCCCATGAACAATTCTAGAGCATTGGTCAGGCCGAATGGAATACCCAAGAACTCACAGTGTCCATACTAACATCTGAAAGTCGTTTTTGGAACATCCTCGTCTTGTACATTGAGCAGGTGATAGCCTAATCTAAGGTCTATCTTCGAGAACCATCGTGCTCCCTTCTGTTGACCAAACAGGTCCTCAATACTTGGTAGTGGGTACTTGTTCTACACGATCACCTGATTCAGGCACTGATAATCAACACAATGTCTCAAGATCCCATCCACCTTCTTGGCGAACATAATTGAGGATGCCCATAGAGATACCTTGGGCCTGATAGACCCCTTTCTATGTATGTCCACCAATTGTACCCACAACTCAAGAAGCTATGCGGGAGACATCAGATACGCTGGTGTAGATATTAGAGTTGTCCTGGGGGTACAACACAATGTAAAACTCTACCTCTCCGTGAGGAGGTAGACCCGAAACATCATCAGGGGAGACATAAGCATAATGGTCCACCGATACAGGATTGTTTGGACTCTGCACATCAATCGCTCCATGGGTAAGGCATTCCAACTAATGAGTGACCAACTGATCTCTCCTCTGAGTAAGTCCATCTTGTGCTGCAAAGGCACCCTTATTTATAGTGAAGGTAAACCTGGTCCCATCTATGTAGACACACAACACTTTGCGCCTAATATAGTAAATCTTATCATGGACTGTAGATAACTAATCCATACCCAATATGACATCATAATGCCTCGATGCTGCATCTAGGAGATTCGAGTTGAAGATCTCGCCTCCAAGTGTAAGCTCACACTGCTGGCACCAGTGTGTAATTGTCGAATCCTCTCCCGTAGGACTCTCCAGCTATGAAGATCAAGCCAACGGCTCCATCAGAATCTCTGAGCTCTGAACGAGTGTTGTGGGAATAAATGAATTACTAGAACCTATGTATATAATTACAACAAATAAGGTGTAGTAGACACATATCGCACCTCCTATCATCTCCAGAGCGCCATGGTCATAGGCCTCAGCTACCTGGAGCTGAGCAAGCCCATGTCTACCAACTTCTTGTGTTTGGTGTGGACCACCTAGTGGTGGTGGCGGTAACATCTCGAATCATCACCCACCACCAGCTGTATAGAAAGCTCCATTGCAACGTCTACCAGCTCCCTACAGACCTCCTCGGATGAACCTATATCTCTACCTGGGTGGTTCTTGGACCATCTTCTGATCATCCATATGGAAGTTAGAGCAGTCATGATAAACGTGACCCTACCTGCCGCATGTGAAACACTACCTCCTCCTCGCATGACTAGATCTATCTCCGGTTCCCCGCACGACCGATCATGAATCCTACATTCATGCCCCTATAGGTATGGTCCTCTTAGACCTCTATTACATATGTCTACTACCAGCGGCAGAAGACTCTGCTACGTGATTCCTGGTGGGGGGGCTCGCTATTGATGACTTCTCAATAAGAAAACTCTCCAATTAGAGGGCTTGCTCTAACACCCCCTCCGATGTTAGGATGCATAGATAAATCATCGAATCCCTGATCTCTCTTTTGAGTCCCTGCTCGAAGGTTTGGGCCCCAATGAATTGGTCCCGCACAATATCAATGGAGTAGTGTGAGAGGTCGGTGAACCTCACTGAGTATTGACCTAGAGTCATGCTACCCTACTGCAGATGAAGAAGCTCTTGAATTCTCACTATGCAAAGGGTCTCTGGGACAAAATCAGCTCGAAACAGGCTCTCAAAGACAACCCAGAAAAGTGTCACCTACTTGTGAACATGGTGCATAATGCTCCACCATCTGCATGATGCTGCCTATAAAAGACTAGAATTAATGACCACCATGAGATCCGCTGGTGTCCCTAATAGTCGGAAGACTCTCATAACAACCTCCAACCATTACATAGCCACATACGGGTCTATCTCCCACCTGAACCTGGGTGGCCTCTAGCACTAGAACCCATGCATCCCGATTAATTGTCGTGCAGTTTCTACTGCTGGGGCTGGTGGCATCGATGGACCAATTGGTAATGGTACCGTTGTTCCTCTACTGGTGCCTCTAGTGGAAGACGTCCATTCACTGAGTCCTCATTGCTCGGTGCTCTATTAGAACGTATAATACCTAGAACCCTTGATGGCTATCTCCGTGGATGCATCCTGAAAAGAGAGAGGTGTGACATGGTCAATAAGTTATAACTATTGAGAAGAATCAAAGAGATCACAATGAAAACATTTCTATGCTCACTGGCAATCAGAGCTTCATGCACTGAGTCAGAAATCAGATGTCAGGGTCCTGGTATATGGATACGTAGGTCGCCACACCAACACTGGATCCCCTAAACATATAACCATGCTCATAACACTTAACACTATTATCGTTAAAATATAAGAGTCCTATGTTCTACGGTAGAACCAACTCCTCTGATACTAATTTTTTATTACCCATCCTTAGGGGCCCGTGTCGTGACTACCCCATGACCGCCTTCCATATGCTAGGGGGTGGCGACTAGGACTGAAGGTGTATTCCCTAAAACTGGGAAAGAATTTCCTTTATAACCTATTAACTCATGCAACCAAGCACCTAGTAAGATACAAACACATTTAAATTGAATAATAGTAAAATTGTGTAAAGTAAGTAATTCTTCCAGAATACAAGACCAAATAGAAAGTACATGAAAACTAGGATGTACAAGTAAACAGGAACAACTGCAATGGAATCCACCAAGGATCCTACATAATGGGTATGTACAGCTCTCGAACGGTCATATCTACTGTACCCCTTTTCTAGGTCCACCTCTGAGCTACCTCCAGTCCTGGTACCCTCGTCCTCAATCAGTGATGTCTGCCCTCTTCACCAAACACAACAAGGTGAGGGTGTATCCTGTGCATGGTTGAGTATAACGATACTTAGTATGGACCTCAAGACCCTAAAGGTCTCACAAAATCTTCAATGTATAAACCACAAAAGATGAAAACCAGTGAAAAACGTACTTAGGTATGTTCCCATACATATACTGAAGTCATCAGGATTACCAATCTCATTCATGATAAATCTCAAGGCACAAATCCATAGCTAAAGTACAACTGTTCCACGAAGTACAGATTAAAATGAAGGTAACACCATAAAGGTAAGTACCATAAAGGTTACACCACAAAGGTGAGTAAGACAATGGTAACACCACAAAGGTAAGTACCACATAGGTACATCACATAGAAGAATACCACAAAGGTATCACCATGTTGGTAAATACTACGTAGGTATGCCACTCAGAAGATTACCACAAATGTAAAGACTCACCTCACACCAGGTATAACATATGTACATAATTATAGATGATTAGTTGTAGGATAGATCATCTTATTTTGTTAATAATCAAGGCTGGCATCCCACAAAAGATCGATTGGTAACTAACCCCTGCTGACCAACACTGGATCTGACCCACACATGATCGATAGGAAACTATCCCCCACTGACCCACACAAGATCTGACTCACACATGATCGATAGGTAACCAACCCACGCTGACCGACACAAGATCTGACCCACACAGGATCGTTATGCGACGACCCACATAGGATTGCTGAGCACTATCCCACAAATAATTTGACCAACACAAGATCGCTAGATGCTGACCCACACATGATCGATGTTCTTTCTTCAAATTACAACTAGCTATTGGGTTCTATAACTAATATTTCTTGATTCTGGGAGGGTCTTATCCTTAATCCATATTTCTATACTCCATATTCCATTAAGTCCAATGAAGAAGTATCACAATGGTCCATCACTTCAAAAGGGACCAACGCAACGGACGGTGGGTCAATTGGACGCCCATTCTATAAGTTATTAGCATTACCGCTCTGAGGGCCCAGTTGGATTGGGGATTCAATCCAACCCAGCCATACTCGAACATTATCCAAAACTCAAATGGAGTATTTTAAAAAGAGTATCTTGATCCAAGGTTTCTGGTTACGTAGAAGGTTTTTCAAATGGACTCTAGTATCTTAAGATATGGCCGAAAGAGATAAAAGGTGTTGAAGTAGGTCATAGTCCGGTCCGACCCAGTTGGACTGACCTAAACCATCATCACCAGGGCCGTACCGACCTAGTTCGAGTTAGTCGGGCCCGACCCTGGTCTGACCCTATGTCCAACCTGGACCGTTGGGTTTGACCCGACCCGCTTGGTCCAACCTGGCCTGTTGGGAGACTTGTGGTGTAGCCTGTGGTGGCGGCCCTCGAGGCAGTCCATGCTACATGGTCCGCTGGGTAGCCCCAGCTGGACGGTTGGCCATCCATTCCTCTACACGGCGCGATCTCTCGCCTTTCCGTCGCCGGTGGCCGACAACCAGCCGGACGCCCTTCCCTCGTCGTCATGACACAAGGCTATGGTTTTTCCCCACCGGGCAGCGCAAACATGCACCACCACCCCTTCGTGCGATCAGCCGCCTCCCCCCGCCGCCCTACTTCTGCCACGGCCGACGGGCCCCATCTCTTCTTCAGATGCGCAGGTGCGGCACCACCTTTGTCACAACCAGCAATATGGACAATCGTCATTCTCTATCCCCACCTCTATCGGTCACTAGAACCGGTTGCCTTCCTCTTACATCATGTAGAATTCACCGAATATAACAATGAATGTGGAGTGGTCAGACCATGTTCATTTGGCCCACACACTCCACGTTACAGTGTTAGAAAGCGGCTCATGGGAAGAGATTCAACGTAAAAGAAAAATCGATGATGATTAATCAAAATCACACCTCTACCATGAAGAATCCAAAGGAGGAGGCACAAGGAATAAGAATAAGTCTTTGAAGAATGTCGGTGTTCATCGTCTCCGCAAGGAACTTTCGATCTAGGCTTGGTGTTAAATCCTCTTTCTTCGATTCATGGTTTAGGGTCACTCATCAACACCCACCGGAACCCGCTCCTTCCTCCAAAAGTCTGGCATCCTGGAACATTACCAGATCTTCGTCGCTTGGTGATATCGTGCCAATTACCCACCCCAAGTTCCAAATAAATTGTAGAGGGTGAGGGTAAGTAACGATCATGGAATTTATGAAGCTTTATTTAATAGAAACCTTCTTAAATTCAAATGATCCATTTAATTAGTATTTGAATGTTAAGACATTTAATTTATATTGGTGAAATTAAAAGGTAGGTTTCCCAAGGGACTTCCCCATATAAAAGAGGGTTTTGGGTGGTCCCCACTACCACGAATTCAAAAATTGGGATGATTAAATCTCTTCTGATCCCCACCTATATAAATAAAAAAGTGGTTACAAGAAAAATTAAAATGTTAAGTATTTTTATTTTTTATTCTTCTATGAAAATATTAAAACTAACTTTCACCCTTTTCCTACTGCGGTTGAGGTGAGCATCTCCTTAATCAAAAACCGGCACTACTTGTACAATAGTGTCCTCATATATCAATTCTGAGAACCGGTTCAAAAGCTACAAAAACCCACATGCTTGTTTACTTAACGTACCCTCTAAAAATTTCAGAAATTCATTCTGGGTACACAAGGCTTCAGAATCACATGCCGTCAATTTTCGAAGACTCGTAAAATTCCAATATATTTAATAAAAATCACACCGAATTTTCAGGTCATTACACATGGATTTGTTCACAATGTAAATGCTGAAAAAACATTGATTTTTTTAAAAATATAGATTATACAAATAAAAAGATTTGTTCTTAATGTAATGGATTGATATACGTGTGTTTTTCCACAATTTCAATTGTTTATACAGATGGATTCGGTGGCAATAAAATGTTTGTACATACTTTAACATTTTCAGAATGTATTCTTATACTAATGTTTGTGAAACTAATCTAAAATTTTCATTATTTAACAGATATTTTAGATATTTATGATGTCACATGTCATGAATATATTTTTATTTATTATCTTATGATTTCATGTTATATTCAATTTCTATTACATGATTATATGACAATAATTTTTATAAGTTTTATTTAGTATTATGTTCCAATAACATGATCCTTAGTACTCACTCATGTTATTCGATTTTCCCTTCTGGTGAAGTGTTATTTTTATTAGTTATTTAACACTTTATTCATGTTTTATCTCATGTTTATAGTATTACTATTATAAATGGTTTCCCTTATAGATAAGTTGAGTTCAACCCTTTCTTATGATATCATTCATCCAGATACATAGATGGGTATTAGATGTGAGATATTTAGATGGAGGATTAATATGGAGAGGTTATAGTGAATTATTAATGATTATTGAAAAAATAAGTTGTTTATATATATAATATTCCATGTAAATAAACTGCTAGTTCTCTATTTTAGGACACTATTTTTTAATAAGATGATCATTTCTGATAAATAATAAAATATGTTGATGTATTTATATTGGGTTTCTATAGTATAATTTTATCAAGATCATCCCTCAAATTTTTCGGGATTTATTATTCATTATTGAATTTTAACAAATGATATTTCTGACGTGATATTTTGCTAAACATTTATTTATTATCATATTGTAAAATAAATGTGGTTATATATTGATATTATTCCCCACAGATGATCATTAAGACAACACTTGAACTCTAATAGTGGAAATGATTTCAGTTATCATCAGGCATAACATAAATTAACATGTTTCATGTTTTAGGGTACTTCACTATATTAGATATGTATAACCCAAACATAGTTTTATTTAAAGATTGTTATGTAGAATTTATTTCTAATATTTATCACTAGGGTTAGAGATCCACATTAACATGTCACAAGGGTTATATTCCTATTTTCAATGGGAAGTGCGATATAAATGAGGAAAGATAATTATACATATATATATAAAGCAGTTTTGACCATATATTAATATCTAGAAACAAGAATATTAGGGGACATAGATGAAATATAAATTTGGGATACTTCTGACATAGTAGATCCATTCCATATTTCTTATATGGAAAACATATCTGGATTTTCACTTAAAACAGAATATAAATTCAGTATCAAACACAATTGGGGAATTATTCATGTTTCTATTCAACAATATTGAATAGAACCATAAAAAATATTTAAAACTAATTTTCTATTAGAGGAGTATGGAATAATGGGGATTATTTAACAAATTATGTCACCTTTCATATCTCTAGTTTTATTTGTAATGAATGATGATTGCACACATTATCATTTAAATGATAATGGAAAAATAAATGTTATGATAATAAAAAATTGAAACAGTCTACCGAGAAATAATAATATTTTTTTGTTAAAATTATGGGATATAACTGGTTCCATAAAATTGATCTACAATCAAGACACAATCACCAATTTTAAAGAAGAATGATATGACCAAGTCATCCTTGGGATGTCTATATGCCCAGTATGAGTTAGTGATCATTAAATTTTATTTGTAAAAATATATATATATATTAAATTAATTTTATTTCAAAAACCATTCATAAATACATTTAATCCCTCACTATAATAATAAATGTACATTTTATTCATTTTTTTACATGTAACAGTATTTTAAACCACCACTAATTGATATTTAATGTTTTTAGATTTTTTCAAACCTGTTTGTGATGAGTATCATTCAATGATGTTTTTTAATGTTAAATTTTAATTGAGTTATATATATATATATATTAATTTTTTATATTTTTTATATTTTATTATTTTACAAGAAATGACACAGAATAAATTAAAAACCTTATTGTAAAATAAAAATTAAATTCATAAATATTATATTCATTCATATAGATATTCAATACATTTGTATAAAACTCATTCCTGAGGAATATAATTGTTTTTTACTTAGGATAATTTGATACAAAAGCAAAATGTACATAAAATAGATATGCCATCTCGCTATAAATTCATTAGCAATAACACTCTTCATATCCATATCACAAATAAATCCATTATGAATATCATTAGGAAAAGTGAACATGGGAATGGGTGAACATTGCTGCTTAGTAATGGTAAATATGGAAAATAGTAATCAATGATCTTATGTCAGCATATCATTGGGCTATGGTTATGATAACATGTCATGACCAATTTAAATTAATACCAAACAATTATAGATAGTATTTTTGAGACTTGGAATAAATTTTTTTTTTGTAATAAAACATGAATCCTAAACTAATTTAATTACTCAATCTATTTGAGCATAAAATTATAATAATATAATTTCATAAAATATTTGAAAAAAATGTTTCCTAAATAAAATAATAGAAATATATTGTCATGTATACCCAAAAATATATTCATCACATGTTGGGTTTGGGATAACACCTCTTTTACCATCTTTTGGAATGGGTTGGCCTCCCGCATACCCACTTTCAGTCATGGAATAACCACCTATTTAAACATAATTTGGGCATGGAATATTCTCCATGGTTCCATTTGATCTCATTGAAAATTAATCATTAAACAATGAATTAGTTTTATATATACAACCCACAATTAACTTAATCATTGTCCGTTCATTTTATGAAAAAATAGCAAGAATATATTTTTTATTTTATCATAACATAACTTGTGGAAAATAAAATGTTCTTCATAAATATACCATTATCATAATCCTAAAACATCCAAATAAAGAATAAATATGTTATCATTGGACCATATCCTAAGTGAATAATTTGAATCATCAAGGTATATTCTGATAGAATAAAATACATTTAATTTTTCTTTGGAATGATTATTTAGGAAAATTAACTTTTCATTTAAAAAACATATTTAAAATATA
The DNA here is from genome assembly GCA_963277665.1 of Viscum album. Lineage (NCBI taxonomy): Eukaryota > Viridiplantae > Streptophyta > Magnoliopsida > Santalales > Viscaceae > Viscum > Viscum album. The sequence goes on from OY728156.1 coordinate 1,504,153,995, forward strand.
ATAAATTAAAGAATATTTATGATTAAATTATATTCAAAAAAGACCTTGGATTCCTATAAATTATTCTTCAAATAAATTATATTTTGTAATCATGGGAAATTTCATTGATGTGTTGCATGTTCTAATAATCACTCATTTCAAACTATTTGTAAAAAGAAAATTTTATATCATCTGAAGAAATGATTATAATATTCAATGGAAAACATATTTACAAATTAATATTTTGGTAAAAATATATATTATACAATCACTGGTTAAAGGAAAAAATATTTTTGAAATCACATTAGTGAAATGACAGATATATATGAAAATGACCCTTGATAGAAGAGATAAATAAAGACATTTTTCTTTAAAAAATACTCTTTAAAAAAATATAGAACATCAAGAGATTTTAATGAATAGAAAACTTGTATTCTATATAAATAACTATAGGGGATTAAATTCAAAATTATTTATAAGTAATATATCAAAAAAATTAATTACATGAAATTTATGCGTAATCAATCCTAATTAAAAGATTGATTATAACGTAAACCAGTCAACTAAAGTCTCTATTATTTTTTTATGACTAATAACCTCGTGTATAATAAATTTATTTTTATAATAATTATATACACGTCCATATCCATAATTATAATAAAACATATTGTCTACTTATATCAATTCAACATCCATTTATTTAAAATTATTTCATTAAATATTCATTCTACATGTTAACTATATATTTTTTCCCAAGTGACTATGTTTGATAGTTATGATCCATGACATTTGTTCATGGTTCCATGATATATATAATCTAAATATTTTCATATGTATAGTATTTTTTAATTATATTTACTTTTATAACAATTCATATAATTTTATGATGAAAAAAACATTCCTAGATTCATGAAGATGGTATTCCGTACCAATGAATGAGTGATTTTGTACACATTATTGTTGATGGAATGTGTAAAAACATAATATTTTTAAATAAGAACATTATATTTGATATTGTATATGAAAAACAACAATATTTTTAAGCAAATTGTTATGTATTATTAAAATATTATTATATAATGTACCTATTATAACATAAACTCTTTGTTTGTTGGAATTAAATTTTTTTATCACATCATGAAATTAATTATAAATTTTTTATATGATAAATTTATAAATATTAACTTAGTTATAATTATAATAATTTTATACTTGAAAATACATTTTTAACACAAATTGTTTTTTTTATGTTAGGGTGTTTTAGAATATTTATACCTCTTTTTGTTATTATAAATTATAAAAATAAATATAATTTTATAAATATGAATATAAACATTACTATAGGGTGAAATTTTGAAATGTTTCAAAAATGGGTGATTTCTTAGTGAAATGTGAACATTACCAAATTTTTCAACACTACTATTTCTATTTATTTAATTTTGTAATTTCGAAGTCAATTTGTGATTTTAATTTCATTTCAATGAAACAAAATTAATATTTCTTTTTTATTTAGGATAACTGATATATTATTACACATCATTATAATATATTTTCATATAACTTTTTTATGGCTTAAAAAGATATTTTTTCTTAAAAAAATTTTTAAGTTTATAATATTTATCAATATAAATTAAATAAAATTTATCATCAAGAGAAATTATTTATAATAAATGTATATTTACCACTATATATATATATATATAAATATTAATCCATTTATTCATTATCACTTTTTTATAGTTTTTTATGATTTTATTACTCTTGAAAAAATACATAACATAAATAACTAATTTCCTCCACGATCGAAATAATTATTTTTAAATAAAATTATTAATATTATGTTGATTGAATTTATTATTATGGATGACATATTTTTAATATAAATTATTAATATTATAAAATAATTTAAACACATTTTTTTATCATAATGATTAAAAAATACATAAAAAAATTATGTACAATAGTTAAGATTAAAACATTGCTTTCGTCGTGACATACAATTATGTAAAAATTAATAGTACACAATTAGGTAGTTTTTAAATGATAAAAATTATTTTTAATAGAAATTAGTGGATTCATATTATCCAAAATAGAACATATTATTTTAAGCATAATGCTTATAATTTGATATTTAAATAAACTATTTATTGTAGTAAAAACTAAAATTGTAAAAGTAAATGTAGAGGAAAATGGAATAACATGTCTAAAATATATTTCTTTTTTAGAGGTTTTAATCTACAGTATATTCCCTATAATCCTCTATTTATTAATTTTTCAGGTACATGGAGGGATAGTTCCTTATAATTTCTGAATAGCTATTTTTATTTGAAAAAATTAAATCACTTCAATTATAAATGGGAACTCCCCCTCCAGTTTTCATACATGAAAATCAATTTTTATCGACAGTAAGCTAAAAAATTCTATTTACCACATGTTTTTAATCATTATATTGGTTTTGTTCTTTCCAAACATAAAATAGTAGGGTCTATAAAATTATATGAAACATAGATTTCTATAGTAGAATGAAATCATCATAATGAAGCTCATTTATATTATTTAATATAATGAAAACTATATGTATATATAAAACATGAAATAAAATATAAATAGTATCTCATATATAGTAAGATATAATTACATTAATAGAATTTTTTTTAACTATATCCATCTACATAACATGGAAAACAAATCCATCACTCATGTTTATAGAAGACTACCGCCTCACGAACCAATGTAATTTCTTTTCCAAGGCCAACTCATATGGAGAGTAAAATCATTAAAATAATCAATATTAATGACACATAAGAAATTATATCGACATTTTGAAATTATCATTTTAAACACTTCATTGTCTCTTCAAACATTAAGGGAATAAAATATTATCCCATGTATACATAAGGTCTATCATCTCCATGATGATATACAATGAATTTTCCATGTCCAAATGTATGTAATGATTATTAAATTTATATTATGTGTAAATGTTATATTCATAAAATAAATATCATTATAGAGATAATGAAACAATATCATATATAAATGAACGAGAACATTTTGACGTTTCATGCACGACAAAAAAGAAAATTATCACCTAAAAATATTAATAATAAAATATTATTAACAAACGAGGGATAATATTTTATAAGAGGTTTATATATGATATTATTATTATGAATATATTTATAATATAAATTAATAATGTTTTAAAAATTATAGAATGTTATTTCATGTTCAACTAATTGTAAGAATATTGTAAGGGACGTCATCTAAATTTTCATTCACTATGGGATTTTTTTTATTCAACATATTTATTTTATACGGTGTACATACTATGCCTATGAAATTGAATATACCTAATAATTCAAACTTCATTACAATTTAAGAATCATTTTAATATATTTCATCTCTTGGGATTGACTAAAAAAGCTATCCTTTGGTAAATAATCTCATAACTGAAATTTTCTTTATTTGATTATATTACATCTTCATTGTCATTGATATTCTGTAATTATGTTTTTATGGAAATTAGATAATCTATTTCTCTAAATAAACTTTTTAAAATTGATACTTACAATTTAAATACGTACTAAAATTATATATTTATTCTCAAATCATTTTATTATGTTTTTAAAGGGTTTATTTCATCATATCATTTTAATCGAGATTGTTTATTTTTCAGTTTTAATTGATGGGAATAATTTTATAAAATTCCAATAAGAATATAGAATTTTATCCCCCAATTTTTATTCATGTTTTTTTCTTGTAAAATTATATTATTCCTCTCTTTTGTGTTATAATTTATTAAAAAGATGTTTTTAATGAAAATTAAATTTCATTTATATTTTCAGTCAAGATTTTTTTTCTTCCATTTCTTTATTATAAAAAAATATTTCAGATCTTTTTTTAATTCCCAAAATTTATTATTATTTATATTTTTATCAATTTTTTAAAATTTCATAAAATTTTTTGAATGAAAAATTCATTCTAATTTACAAATGAAACACATATTAAATTTTATTATAAAATGTGAAAAAATGTTTTTTTAATATACTTTTAATGAATGGAATACTCCCCCATCCTGAACATTCTTTGTTGTGAAAATTATATTACACATTTTTAATGAAATTATATATTAAAATTAATTTCTTAATGTTATTAAACGATTTAGTTTTTAAGAGTTACTTTTAAAATGGATGTGGTATTTATCATAAAAAATTTATTACTGTATTTTTTATTTATTTATATTCATCAATGACAAAAACCCATTATTCTAAATATTCTTTAATGGGGATATATTTTAATAATATCATAATTATTATTTATATGTATGGTTTATTTTCATTTGGAATAGATAAAGACTAACATTTTCTTTCTTGATTAAAATTATAGACATTATCTTTCTGTTGAAACATTTATAATTTTGTGAACATTGGAAATTACATTTCTGTTAAATATAAGTATTAATTATCATCGATAAAATTATTTATTAGAATATAAATTCTTTATCCATATTTTTTTAAACTAATAATTTTATTTGATTTATTGTGGAAGAATTTATATTTTTTATTCCTTATTCATTACATATATTTATTGATAAAGCATAATTATCATGAATTTAATTGACCATTTTCAATTTCAGAAAGGTATTGGAATTGGTGTGATGAGTGGGGCCTAGAAATATATAGTTTCATAATGAATCTATAGTATTATAAGGTGAATCATTAAGATATAATTATGTGTATTATTGATGTATACATAAGCATCAATTAAACTATTTTAGTGAAATTCCATGAGGATATATATATATCATGATTTATTAGATCATGACATCTAATATATATAATTTTATTTCATTTAGAAAATAATTAACACAATCCAATATATAATTTTGTCGATATTATTCATGGTTTCATTTTTAGTTGATTTATTGATTAAATGGAATGGCTGATAACTTATTTATCTTCCCATATTGATTATGCATTATTCAATCATGATATTCATGTTATTGTTTAAATTATTTTTCTATTCAACAAATTACCATACCATAATGATTATTACTACTTTATTATGGATATATTCCACTATAGGATTCCCTTATTTAGTAATCTAGCACACCATTATTTTGATTCTTTTAGCTAGTATATGAAAATGACATCACTAAGTGAGATTATATGATGTTGATATTATTATTTTCTTATATTTTTTTATCTATACCTAATGTAAAATTGTTTTCATTTTTATATCAAGCTTTAAAATACTACAAAATTATAATTTATTTTTGGATTAAACTGCTTTTATTAATGGATAATTATTAAAACACTGCTCAAATTGGATTATTGGTGTCCGAGACAATACCCTTGGTATCAGAGGATGTTTTTAAAAACCCAATGGGACATTATTAAACGAAACATTGATTTTGGAACATAAACCTATTATAGATATTGAAAATAATTACATTAGAAAATACAATTGTTTTAAATGGAATATATTCTATGGTTTTAAAAAAATTACATCAATTTTTTGAAACTATAGTTGGATGTGGTCCCAGAATTGTTATAAATATGAATAATGACCCGAAAAAAAATGTAGTATTGGGATTTGACTCGATCATCATGAAGCGTAAGAAAACATGACTTTCCAAATACATTGATTGACACCTATGTGGTATATACTTCAGATAATTCACATTTTCATTGAAAACCGTTAGAAAGGATATCAGAAAAAATATAACCCCAAAGAAATCATTTTTATGATTTAGATGATGATAAATTACGATTTTAGGAATAATCATGGGTGAATATGATTATGTTTTTTTTATAATTTTAAATTAAATGAATCACCTTTTGAGGTTTTATGTTATGTAATTGCCATGGATTCATTAAATAAGTTTTAATAGATATTTGATATTTATATAAACTTTATATATAACTTGTATTTTAATGATAATAATTGCTGAGAAATAATAATTTAATATTTTGAGAAACTATTTCAACGGTTAATAATATCTGTTCGGGTAAATTTATTAAAATATGTTTTTGGAAATAATATCTGATTAAGATTATTTGATTTTGTAAAAACATATGTCTTATAGAAAAGTAAGATAGTTAAAACTTGATTTGACGATCAGTGATATTTTTGTGGATATACATAACATATTTGTTATATTTTATTGAATTATATTAATATGATTTTTGAAAAAGGACAATCCACAAGGTGAGTGGAAACTGACCACATCTAGAAATTCCATGGGGCTTTAACTCATAGTTGAAATGGATTCAAGGTTGTGGCACCTACCACTGGCCTTTTTGATAAACTAGTTATTATAAAATATATTTTACTTAAACAATTTTAGGTTAAAATATTATGATTTTTTTAGGAAAATAAAATTGGATCATAAATTTTCAATCTTATGTAATTGTTGATATTTCAAGAGATGTTTTATTAGATGTTGGTGTATTTAACAAATAAGTTTAAAATAATGTAATATTTGTGAAGAATGAATTTAAATTTTTATTGATATAACTTCAATGTATGAGCTCACAATTGAGGTGAAAAAATTATTTAATATTAATTATAATATTTCGGATTTTGATGTAGGCTTATTTATTTGTGGAATAATCTATGTTTATCCTTTTCTTAGAAATTTTTTGTAAATATATTATTTCTTCATAAAATTGTATATACATTTTTGTTATTATCATAACATACAAAAACCATTTTAGTTTTAGATAATATTTAATTATAATTTTAATGAATTATTATTCTTTTATAGATATTATAATCCATTAAAATTTATTTTTATTTCTTTATGTTTTAAAAATCATGTTTGATTTTCATTTCATATTGTAAGAGATAAAGTGAAAATTTATTGATTCATAATAAATAGGGGAAATTTGGATTATCAACCCGAAATATATCAAGTAATTATTTCATGTTTTTCTTAGATAGTAAAATAATACCTCCACATTAATAGAATCATGTTGGAACAAATTTTCTCCTATTACCATCATATCTGATGAATCAGTATCCATTTATCTCATTAAAAATTTTAATATTTGGGATCATTGAAAATCTCTTGATCATTTAATTTCACTTTAAAAATTGATCTTTATCAGTCTCCATAAATATTTATGATTTCATTCCATGTTCATATTTTCACATCCCTCTAATTTTAAGAAACATGGAATCCCAATTATGTTTTTTTCCGGATTTCCATCATATTATCATTCCAGACTGTTAATATGTTTTTTTGTTCAACCTTTTTAGGACTTGAGTATTCAAGAATGTTATTTTCAAATATCATACCCATGATTTTGGAGTATTAGTAGAAATTATGAAAATTAAAATATTTAATGTAGGATGAATTTAAAACGAATATATTTTGAAAAAAAGAACATTATTTTAGATATCTAATATGACACACGAGAATGAGTTTTATGTGAACCATGATATAATATTAAAATATTATAATTATAGGTAACCATTAAAACTTATCCATTATGTTAGATGTATTGAACATATTTAATCACATTATGAATAGATGTATAATGGATTTATATATTTTATATATAAACAACTACTTAATTTTAAATTAAATCACAATATGCATCAATATATACTTTCATAAAAATATATTTATTTTTCATATTATGATGGGTAATTATATTTAATTTACACCAATTATTGAAATTTTAAATTATGAATATAATATAATTTTCCTAATTAGTATATAACAATTATCATATAATTAAACGTTTGGTTTTTTTCTAAAAAGGATATCTTTTTGGTGAATTTTGAAAATTTCTAATTTATCCAATTCTATTATTGGGTTTTATTTTACTATGTAATTGCAAAGTCCCATTATTATTTCATTTTTATCAAAATAAATTAAGTATTATTAGTTTTTTTAATATAATTAATTTCATTCAAATAATTATTATACATAATTATTGTATAAGTATATTTATAAGATTAAGACCCCATTTTGAGATCTTTTATTATGTGTACTATAGTTCTATAAATAAATTAATGAAAATTGAACATAATGTGTAACGATTTTTATAATAATTATATATTAAATATAAAAATATGTTATTTAAATCTATCCAATTATGACTATTATTCATATTATTGATGTAAGATCATCGTTTACTAGAAAAATTTACTTCTTCAAAAAATAATTCCCATCACAATTTTCCAGATTATTATTCATTTCCATTATAAAAAATATATTAATTTAATTTAATAAAATATATTTTACATTTGGAAAATGAATAAGTAATATTATATAATATGGTAAAAGTAGTATATGATCATAATTATTAGTAATAAAATTAAAATTTATATACCTCAATTAATGTTAAAATATGGTTTTGTATATTAAATGAAGTTCTGTTAAAATTTTTTTTCTAAAAAGATATAATTTAAATTTTAAAATTTAGTATAAATAATAAGTATAATTATTTCCAAATTATCTAATACAACTTATTTTATCTTATTCTTATCAGAGAAAGAACATATATAAAATAAACTAACTAATGTGGTGAAAATTAAAATGGTATAACTAAGAAAACATAAAGGATAAGGGAATAACATTTTTTATTTTTTAAAGTATGTAAATGATTATTCCATCCCTATATTCCATTATTTTGTTAGGATATTTTGGAGATAGTTACTTCCCTAAAATGAATAATTTTGGGTATTTACAAATATATCACTCCTCCTCAATTGTAAATGGGAAATTTGTGCCCCCAATATTTCAAATCAGAAAAAATTGGATAAATTATAACATGAAAAACAATCCCTTATAAATATATAATCAAAATTATATATTTATTTTATTCCCAAAATTCAAAAACTAGGGTACATAAAAAGATATTGAAGGGATGTTTCTTTAAGAGACAGTATTTGCATTATCAATTGTCTTTCTTTTTTTTCTATCTTATTTTGAAACCATGAATTATTCTTTACCACATAAAATATAATAAAAGCAATATATAAAATATTTTTAGACATTATTTTGTTAATTTAAAACAACATACAAATATATATATCCATCAAATGGGAAATAAATTCATTATTCATGTTTATGGTGAACTACTTCCTCACAAACTGATATATATTTTTCATCACCAACTCACATGGATAGTCATAGTGAGGGAAATAATAAATGTATTTGATATATATGATATGGTGTTATTTCAATAATGTAAACATATAATATAATCTAATACCCTTTCAGCAACTCAGTTAATGATATAATTTCTCTTTCATGAATATTTCTTAAAATCTTAGAGAAGAGAAACAATTGATTTTATATATCCAACAAAACCGAATGATTATAAAAATGTATCTAATGAGTAAATATGATATTTATAACATTAATATCATTATAAATAAAATTTTACTATATATTTTATGGAATTAGTATATCTTCTATTAAAAATTATGCATGAGAAACAATGCAATGAACAACCAAATCATATTAATAATTTAAATTTGTTAATAAACATGTGATACAACATTACAAGAGGATAGTATATGATAATATAAATTTTAATGTGGTTACTTTATAAATTATTAACATTCATTAAATCATTATTTAAGATGTTTATTCATGTTGAACTATAGGAAACCATGAGCAATGGGATTTCGCCGCAATTTTCCTATATAGTGGAATATTTTATTATCACACACCTAATATAATTTTCCAATTGTATATACAAACCGTTTTACATGTAAAATCTTGAATCCTTTAAAATTCATGGTCTTTTGGATTTAAATTCGAAATAATTTTTTTGAAGTTGGTTTTAATGGAATTTTAGAAATTTGTTTGGAATTTCAAAACATAATTTATTTTCATTGGGTAATATTAAAATGTATGTGTCATTAAAATCTATGACATGGAATGTGATGAATTTTGAATATTTTAAATTTCATATCCAAATTTTAAATATGTATTTCAATATTAAAAAAATAATTTTTTCATTAATTAACTCCCACTTCAACATATTATGATCTTTTTAGGGGTTATTTCATAGTCTTATTTTAATTGAGATTATTTATTCTTTAATTTCCATTGAATACTGTACGATCCTAAAATTTTGGAGGTATGTGGATTTTTAATACTTTGAAATCAATTTGTTATCTTTGGATTAATGAAATTTTTTCCAAGGGTTTTGATGGGACTCTATGGTGTTCTGGGGTTTGGGACTAGAAAGGAATAAAAAGAGGTGCTTCTTGGGAATGCTATACTTTTTTAGAATAATTAAGTATAACAACATGAGAGGAAGGATGAACTATGAGGCTTGATGTGGTGGAATAACACATGGTTGGGGCATGGTTATTCCACCCGTGTGGAGCTCCCCAAGTAACCATGTAGCCTCACATCCATTAGGTAATAGATTGTCCATGGTTTTTGAGTGGTTCTGAAAACTGTGTGGGTAAAAAATGCGATTGAGTATTGATGGAAAATATTACAAACATTCCATTATAGTATTTTATACCGTAACATTATTATGACACCTCATTTCATTCATTAAACCGTAGATATTGATAGAGCTAATATTTTAAATATTTCTAATGTCTATTTAAATTATTTAAACCTCACTAATTTACCAATTTGGTCTTATTTGTAACAATTTTTGATTTAGAGTGTGTTTTCGGATAAATAGTATAAATTGCTTAATTCTGGATTTTTGACAGATTTTTATCACAGGGTTATTTTTGTCCTTTTTCATAAAATACATTTCCAATTTTTGTTATGAAAATTTAGTTTGAACCATTATTTTATTTCCATCATCTTTGTCTTCAGGACCGGGAAAATATTCATGTATCTTGATGCCCAATAAAATCAACGAAGTTGAAAATTTTTCCGGGCGGACTGTGTGGACCCTACATTGGTAATGGAACCAAATTTCAGCCTGGACACCTCCAAATGATGCGATTACACTTGGATACGAAAGAGGACTCCCAGTAGCGTCTCCACAACGAATTTCAAGCCGTTATGAATCCTTTATGATGTCCCTTTAGTGATATAGTTTTGATGGAAACTTACAGAATGCTTCAGCCAGAGAATGCGATTTTCAATAGAAAAATCATAACTCCTTAAATACACGTCCAATTAATCGGAAATTTGGAGGATGGATTGAAAAAACATTTATGAAAAACATTTATGAAGAGGTAAACGTGTGAATCTTCCAATTAATGGGTTGAAAATGCAAAAAACTTTTAATGATGAAATCTGCCTATAAAAGGAGAGGAACTCCTACCTCTACACATTCTATTCTTCACCCCATCATCCATCACAAAGGGAGTTGGCTTGAGAGAGTGAAGGCGAAGGTTGATATTTTGATCCTTAAGAAGATGAAATCCTTTGAAGATTAAATAGAGAAGATGAAGGCTTCTCAAGTGATGGAAGGCTAAGCGGCAAGTGCTTGCAGACAGCAACACCCGACAGACACTCTCTTCTGAGATTGGATTTTAATGTGTAATATCTTTTTCAATTTCACTTGAACCTATATTTTTGAATGAATCTGGTTGTCTTCTTTCTTAAATATATTTTGAACACATTTTTTTTATCATTGTTCCATCTATAAATTAGAACAATTGACTTCGCTATTTAAAATTATTTGGTGAGGTTTTTCCATTGAGCATAGAGAATTCAATTAGATTTAATTACTTTTAGGTATTTAAGTTATTGAATCACATTTATAGGTGGAACGACAATCATATCAAAGTCTTAAATATGATTTATTTTTAAATTTGAGTGTAATCCTGGGTGTCCTTGGGGTACAATTAGAAATTTAAAAAAAGAGATATTTTTTATATACAAGGAAGAGGGGAGTGTCTGAGAGGGTGAAACTTGTCTGTGACTGCTGTTTTTATTCTTTATTTCAAACCCATATTATCTTTCCTTTAAAATTATTTCACTTTATTATATAATTAAATTTTTATTTTAAAATTGTCAATAAAATCCCCATTTTCATTTCTGCAAAAAAAAATTAATACCAAAAGTTACAGTTTTGCAACTCGAACTGCAACCTCCTCGAGAGACAACCATGTGGTCACCACTATGCTACATTAAAAGGAAGAATATTAATTGAGGGTTTTACAACATTACAAACACCCAAATCAACTGGCGCCGTTTCTGGGGAGGTTTCTAGAATTGATTTTATTTTAATTATTTTTTTCATGCATGACCCGAACTTTTAAACCGAACTTGTTACCATTAGATACAGAAATGGATAGAAATTTTCACACTAGGGTTAGAGGTACTAATTCCCAAGTCGCATGTTGTGAATCCTCAACCAATACACCTAGGAGGTAATTAGTTGAAACTGAAATCCAAATGGGTGAAAATTGAACATTGAAAGAACTGGCTTCGTCCTATGACAAAAATCATGAGAATCCTGTAGAGTACCCTGATGTCCCTGCTGGATTTGAAATCAAGTCTGGTTTCATCCACCAGCTTCCCAAATTCAATGGGTTTCGTGGTGAAGACCCACACAAACACCTTTAAGAGTTCAGCTACTTATGTGTCAATATGAAACCTCATGGAGTCGATGCAGATCAAATGAAGTCGAGGTCATTTCCTTTTTCTCTATATGGAGTTTCTAAGGAATGGTTTTTCTATTCTCACTCAACATTGATTAGAAATTGGAATGAATTAAAAAACATTTTCCTTGAAAATATTTTCCCTGCATCTAGAACTGCCACCATTCGAAAGTAGATTTGTGGAATTAGGCAGACACAAGGAGAAACACTTCACGAATACTAGGAAATGTTCAAACGTCTTTGTTTTAGTTTCCCCCCTCATCAAATCAGTGACCAGCTTCTCATTAAATACTTTTATGAAGGACTGTGTCTCACTGATAAAAGTATGATCGATGATACTGCAGGAGGAGCTTTAGTTGATAAGAAACCAGCTGCTACTAGGATTTTAATTTCAAAAATAGCCCAGAATTCACAACAATTTGGAACCATAGGCCTTCTTCATGTCAAAGATGCACAAGAATTCCCTACTACTAGTCCCAAAAACAACACAATTCCAACTCAACTATCTGATCTTACCACCATTGTAAGGTCAATAATGGTGTCCAACACCCCACCAAACCAACCCAAACCTGAAGCGGCTTTCCAACTACATGTCCACTGTGGGATTTGTTCTTCGAATGAACATTTTAGTGACCAATGCCCGGAAATGCAAGAGCCTCCTCAGAACTACAATGAAATTTTTTCTGGGAGACCATTTCGAGAAAACCAGTAAAGACCATTTCAAAAAAACCAAAATTTAAATCAAGGATGGAACAACAACTCAAATGAAATATTTCCACAAACTGAACAACCAAGAGGATTCTTCTAAGGAAAATCAATTAATTCTAAACCTTGTTATTTCAATGATCAAGCCAATGCTCATTCTGGAAGTAATTTTCACCCTACCCCTCTCACTCAAAACTCTAATAGGATCCTTGAAGAAGCAATGAGGAAACAAAAAGAGGAAATGAGGAAACAACAAGAGTAAATGAGGGAACTAATAGAATCCTCAAAACAACAAGATAACAAAATGAATACCTAGATGACTCAAATGGGCCAACTTGCCTCTGGTATTAATTGCATAACAAATAAAATAAGTGGTGGTTTACCCTCACAGCCATAAGTAAATCCGAGGAATAATGGGAAGGAAAATGTGAGTGCAATTGAACTTCAGAGTGGAATAAAATTTAACAACCCTCAGATTGAGAACATCAAGCCTTCGGCTGATACTATTGATGAAAATGCTACCCTTGATAAAAATGTTGAAAAATTTCATGTTGTTAGAAACTCAAAGTCAAGAGAGGAAATATTGTTTGAAAGAACAATGAATTATTGGAAGAGGATGTCTGGTCCTTATGTTCCTCCAAAACATACTCACAATACCCCATAAACATTCAAACCTCCACTTCTTTATCCAAGGTGTGAACCACCACCAAAGTCAAGTGCTGAAAAATAATTGGATAAGGAGGTTTTGGAAACATTCAATAAAGTCCAAGTTAATATTCAATTGCTCGATGCTGTGAAAAAAATTCAGAGGTATGATAAGTTTCTGAAAGACATGTGTACCAACAAGAGAATGTTCAAAGGAGGTGAAAAAGTATACTTAGGAAGGAATTTTTCATCGATGATTCAACATGCCCTTCCTGTCAAGTGTAATGACCCTGGGACATTTACCATTCCTTGTACCATTTGGAAATATGAATTCAAAGATGTGATGCTTGATCTAGGGGCCTCCATCAATGTCATACCACATTCTATCTACTCATCTCTTCAGGTTGGAGACTTGAACCCCTCTGGAATTATCATTCAACATGCAAACCGAAGTAACACCAAACCTGATGGAGTTATAGATGATGTTCTCATTCAAGTGAGAGACATGATTTTTCATATTGAATTATATGTTTTGGATATGGAAAATGATCGGTTCAGCACACATGCTCCCCTCATCCTAGGGAGGCCATTGCTAAAAATGGCGAAAGTGATCATCAATGTTCACAAGGGATCACTTTCACTAGAATTTGGAGGAGATGTTGTTAATTTAAACATTTTTCATTCAATGAAACACCCAATTGAGTATCACTCGACTCCCCATGTTAACATGATTGATTAGTTTTCCTCTGGCATGCTACATAATTTTTTCTGCAATGAAATACCAACTAATGTGGAAAAAGAGGGATATTTATATGATACCAAATCAGATAAAAATGAGGATGAAATTGGAGACTATGAAGATTCTTGGGATGTTGAGACAGGATATCTGAGCAATGATGAAGATGAGTTTCTAGAAACCACTGAATATGTCAGTGGTATTCCCGGAGAGGTTTTCAATTTTTCTCATGAAACAAGTCTTGAGATAATATAAAGAGATAACCCTGATGAACATGGAGCTTCACAAAAATATCTAAATTCTTAAGAGTTCCCAGTTATCAATGAAACCAACCCACCTGTGGTAGAATTGAAAACCCTTACGGATAAATTAATGTATGCCTTCTTAGGTCGTAATGAACAATTACTTATACTAATCTCAAAATATTTGTCAGAAGTCCAGGAAAACCAATTGTTGGAAGTTCTCAAGTCCCACAAGGAAGCCGTTGGATGGACTCTCTCTCATATAATGGGATTCAGCCCCTTGGTTTTCATGCACATAATTTTACTGGACGATAACGCTAGACCGGTAAGAAAATTTCAAAGAAGACTAAACCCAACACTTCTGGAGGTTGTGAAGAAAGAAGTCACCACCTTGTTGGTTGTTTGAATTATTTTCCCCATATCTGATAGTCAATGGATAAGTCTAGTCCATGTTGTTCCTAAGAAAAGTGGATTTACAATCTCAAGGAATGAACTTGGTGATCTTGTCACCATAATCCTTCCAAATAAATAGATAATGTGCATTGATTACAAGGAACTCAATTTGGTTACAAGGAAAGACCACTTCCTGTTACCATTCCTTGATCAAGTCCTTGAATGACTAGCTGGAAAAACCCACTAGTGTTTTTTTGGATGGATTCTCTGGATATTTTTAGATTCACATTTTACCTGAGGATCAATATAAAACCACATTCACATGACCACTTATAACTTTTGCATACAGAAGGATGCCCTTCATTTTATGTAATGCCTTAGGAACTTTTCAAAGGTGTATGATAAGAATCTTATTTGATTTTTTGGAAACATGCATGGATGTTTTTATGGATGACTTCACTGTGTATGGATCATCTTTTGAATGTTGTTTGAAAAGCTTGCAACATGTCCTTAAAAATTCATTGAAAATAACATTGTTCTAAATTTTGAAAAATGTCATTTTATGGTTGCTAAAGGGATCTTTCATGGACATGTTGTGTCTCGTGATGAATTCAAGTTGATAAATCCCAAGTTGAGATCATTTCTTCATCACCATACCCAAAAACTATGAGAGATGTGGGATCCTTCTTGGGCATGCTGGATTTTATAGGAGATTAATTAATGATTTCAGTATGATTTCACTTCCTTTTTCCAGATTACTCCAAAAATATGTACCATTTGTCTTTGATGAGAATTTGATAAATTAGTTTCATGACTTGAAACAAAGATTCATAACCCCTCCCATTGTTCAACCACCTATATGGGACATTCCCTTTGAAATAATGACAGATGCATATGATTTTTCTCTTGGGGCAGTATTGAGTCAACAGACAGAAAAGAAATCTCATGTGATTTCATATGCCTCCCGAACTATTGGTCAAGACCAATAAAACTACAAAACAACTGAGAAAGAATTGCTGGCTGTTTTCATTACTCTAGAAAAATTTAAATGTTTTCTGCTGGGATCCAAGGTGATTGTTTTCACTAATCATTCAGCAATCAGATTCTTGATTAAGAAACATGATGCAAAACCAAGACTTCTGAGATGGATTTTACTTTTACAAGAGTTTGATGTTGAAATAAAAGATAAGAAAGGATGTGAGAACCTTGTTACTAATCATTTGACCAGGATACCATCTATTGAGAATAGAAAATTTCAGATGTCTTCCCCAATTAAAGAAACCATTCTAAATGAGGATTTATTTGCTGCTCAAAGTGAAATACCATGGTTTTCTAATCTTGTAAACTATTTGGATCTCAATGAACACCCCAATTGGTTTTCCTAAAATCAAATTGTTAAACTTCGGGATGATTCAAAGAACTAAATTTGGGATGATCTTTATCTATGGCACATTGGTAGTGATCAAATGATACAAAGATGAATTCTGAACTCTGAATTTCAATCCATCCTACATTTCATCCACACATTAAACTGTGGAGGACAGTTTGGACCACAGAGAACAACAATAAAATGTCTTGATTCTGGATTGTATTGGCTAACCATTTTTAGAGATGCTTTCGAATTCTGCTGAACCTGTAAAAATTGTCAATTCCAAGGAAACATTTTCAAACGGAATGAGATGCCACAAAACACAGTTTTGTTTTGTGATGTTTTTTATGTATGGGGATTGGATATCATGGGGATTTTTCCTAATTCATTCGGATATCTCTAAATCTTGTTGGCTGTTGATTATGTGTCCAAGTGGGTAGAGGCTATCCCCACCCGAACTGATGATGATAAGATTGTGTCTAAATTTTTGAAAGGAAATTTGTTTTCAAGGTTTGGATTTACAAAATTTCTAATTACAGATCAAGGTACCCATTTTTGTAATAGGACATTGGAATATCTTTTGAAGAAATATGGTGTTAATCATAGAGTCTCTATGCCCTATCATCCTCAAACAAACGGAATGGCTGAGTTGCCTAATAGGGAGTTCAAAAAAATCCTAGAAAAAACAGTGAACCCAATGAAAAAGGATTTGAGTTTGAGACTTGATGATGCTCCTTGAGCGCACATAACAACATTCAAAACCCCCATTGGAATGTTACCATGTATATTGGTCTATGGAAAAGCTTGTCATCTACCAGTTGAGATAGAACACAAATCCTTTTGGGCTGTAAAAACATGTAACATGAACCTATATTCTGCTGGGAAAGAAATAAAATATTGTTTGCAGGAGCTGGAATAGATCAGATATAATGCATATAAATGCTCCATGTTATAAAAAGAGAGAAGCAAATCCTTTCATGAAGGGAGGATTCTCTAAAAAAAATTCAAGTAGGGAGACAAACTTCTGCTGTTTGATGCTAGATTGAAACTCTTCCCAGGTATGTTTCGTTCCAAATGGTCTGGCCCATTCATTGTTACTCATGTTTTTCCTTTTGGTACAATACAGATTAAAGATCCAGATAAGGAGACATCATTCACTGTCAATGGTCATACGCTGATGATATTTCAAGAAAATTTTCAAGATCCTTCAGGGGAGGAGATTCAACTTCATGACACAGAATATAATTGATTCCAGGTTGTGTCTTTCCTTATCATTTATTTTTTCTATGTCTTTAATTTCTGGAATTTCATGCTTAAAAAACTACGCAATGAGTACATTGCATAAAATAAGTGTGGGAGGGACCCAATTCTGGGTAGATTAGGTTTTTACGAGCTTCTGTTTGAAATTTTTTGTTTTCAAAATTTCTTTCCATTTTTTTAGTGTTTCTTTTTTAAAATAAAAAAATTTGTAATTTCATGAATTTCATTTGAAACTCATGCCAAGGAGTGAACCAACTTGTCCATTGAAACTGAACATAAATAAATGCTAAAAATGACATTGTTTCAAGTTAAAAAATTTGGAAAATTCTTGAAATGACCACATTTTTTTAAATCTCATGGTACATATCACTGACATTGTAATTGAAATTCTCATTCTTGTGAGGCCTATGGACCCATTTTTACATCTTCTTCACATTTAACTATTTCTTGAGAGATCCAATTCGTGTTTTCTAAAACTAGAACTTGATTTATTTCTATCAAAACTTTAGGGCTGAGATAATTGTGATTAAAATGATTGAGGCATTTGATTGAATATTGGAGCCTCCTTTTCATGATTATACTTTTATTTCTGCCTTCCATGAACATTTTATCCTTCTTGAGCCCTTAGTAGCAATGTATAGCATGTTTGGTTAGCCACATTACAAGCCAAATTTCCATTTCCAACCTGCTCTGGAAGTATAAATTCATTATCTAGTTGTACATAAGTGTGAGGGGGAAGATTACTCGTGATGTTCTACCGAATTCGGTGTTGCTTTGGGAGAACATTTAAACATTGAAGGCTTATTTGTGATGCTGAAATATATTTTTCTGAGAGCTGTGCCTCTCTATATCTCTCAAATTAAATTGAGTTGTGCATATATGGAGCTCCCAATTGAAATGGTGTTGTGCATGTCTGGAGCTCACAATGGAAATAAGCCATGCCCAGTCTGGAGCTTTCAAAAAAAAGTCATATTTTCTACTGAAATATTGATGGAATGGGGTGGAAAACAGAAGATCAGAGCTTATTATGTTAGGATAATATGGAGGAGACCATAATTGAGTAAAAATTAGAATCATGCATTTCTGCTTCAAAAAGAGCCAAAACCTCCTTATCCAGCCACAAAATTTTTCACATTTGAAACCTACCAACCCCAAGCCACAGAAAAACCCTGTAAAGTCCTCATGATAATCACATGTTCTTGGTCCACATCGGTTGGAGTTGTAGAAATCTATCAAGCCTATGGTAATTCTTGCATGAGTTGGATGAGAAAATCCTTTTTGCAAATCTATATTGTGTTCTGAGAGAAAATGAATGTGAGGTAAGTGTGTGGTGTCCATGAGAAGAAAAAAATAAGTGGAAATTGATTGAATGATTTGAATTTATGATTTTAAATATTTTTATTTAATGAGGCATGAAATATTTTTAATTCATTGTGGTAAATTGGTAAACTCCATTGGTATGTGTTTTTTTTCTTGATAACGTGCTCACTTGTCCAGGAGTCCAAGAGCCAAGTGTGGGGGAATTGATAGAGCTAATATTTTCAATATTTTTAATGTCTATTTAAATGATTTAAACCTCACCAATTTACCAATTTGATATTATTTGTAACAATTTTTTGTTTAGAGTGTGTTCTGGGATTAAAAGTTTAAATTGCATAATTCTGTATTTTTTAAAGATTTTTATCACAGGGGTATTTTTGTCATTTATCCTAAAATACATTTCCGAATTTGGTGATTAAATTTTTTTTGATCCCTTATTTTATTTCCATCATCTTTTTCTTCAGGACCAGGAAATGATTCATGCATCTTGATGCCCCAAAAAATCAACGAATTTGACAATTTTTCCGGGCAGACTGCGTGGACCCCACATTGGTAATGGAAACAAATTTCGGCTTAAAAACCTCCAAATGATGAGATTACACTTGGATATGAAAGAGTACTCCTAGTAACGTCTCCAAAATTCATTTCAAGCCGTTTGGAATCCTTTATGATGGCCCTTGAGTGATAGATTTGTGAAGGAAACCTCTTGGAAGCTTCATCCAGAGAAAGCGAATTTCAATAGAAAAATCTTAACTCTTTCAATACACATCCAATTAATCTATAATTTCGAGGTTGGATTGACAAAAAATTTATTCAAAAAATATATGAAGAGTAACACACGTGAAATAGCCAATTAATTGGTAGAAAACGAGACAACCGTTTGATGATGAAATCTGCCTATAAATGGAGAGGAGCTCCTACCTCTAAATCAACATTCCATTTTCACCACACCATCCATAACAAAAGGAGTTGGCTGGAGAGAGCGAAGGGGAAGGTGGATATTTTGATCCTTAAGAAGATGAAATCCTTTGAAAATTTAATAGAGAAGATGAAGGCTTCTCAAGTGATGGAAGGCTAAGCGACAAGTGGTTGCAGATAGCGACACCTGACGGACACTCTCTTCCGAGTATGGATTTTAATGTGTAATCTCTTTTTGAATTTATCTTAAACCTATATTTTTGAATGAATCTGGTTTTTCTCTTTCTTAAATATATTTTTAACACATTTTTTTTATTGTTGTTCAATCTATAAAGTAGAAAAATTGACTTCGCTATTTAAAATTCTTTGGTGAGGTTTTTCCATTAAGCATAGCGAATTCAATTGGGATCAATTACTTGGAGGTATTTAAGTAATTGAATAACTTCTATAGGCGGGACCAAAATCATATTCAAGTGTTAAATATGATGTATTTTCAAATTTGAGTGTAAACATGAGGGTCCTTTGGGGTACATTTAGGAATTTAAAATAAGAGATATTTTATATATACAAGGAAGAGGGGAGTGTCTGAGAGGGTGAAGCTTGTCTGTGACTGCTATTTTTATTCTTGATTTCAAACCCACGTTATCTTTCCTTTAAAATTATTTCACTTTAGTATTTAATTAAAATTTTATTTTCAAATTTTTAATCAAATCCCCATTTTCATTTCTGAAATATAATTAATAACAAAAGTGACAGTTTTGCAACTCGAACCGCAACCTCCTCGAGAGACAACCCTATGGTCACCATTCTGCTACATTAAATGGGAAAATATTGATTTAGTGTTTTACGGCATGAAAAACTCCCACATCAGTAATGAATAAGTGAATCAAGTGGATTCCGTGGTTGATTTTCATTCAACTTTTGGTCATTTTGAATGCCTCCGGTTTCGGATCGATGATCCAGGTATGTATAAAACCTCAATTATTTATCATTTTGGTTTAGGGTTTTGATTTCACTCTTATCTCCATCAAAATATTTTAACCTATAATATCATGGTATTAATTGTGTCGAGTCATTAAATGGTGATTGAATATGGATCGGAGGCTTCGATTAGGAGTGTTAGCGTCCAAAATCTCTTGTTATGTGGTCTGAAAGTTATATCCAATAGTTTTTTCAAAGACTTATTCATGTTTAATTTTCTTCATTGTTACCTCATATGGTTCTTGTGATTATATAGTTGAGTCTTGGTTAAATGGATGTCAAAAAATAAGTATAAACCCTCAAGGTTAACATGTGAAGTATAAAAGATGATTTGACCTATTTTGGGCCACCAATGTGGTGAGCTAATAATTTTCAGCCATATAAATTAAAAAGGTATGTGTTATGGTGTTATGTGATCATGTAGAGGACTCGGTGAGTATGATGATATATTTAAAGAATGTACAAGTGGAATATTTGTTACGTGTCTAATTTGGTAATGGTATAAGGGTGTTTTGTAATGTCATGGAACTGATAGAGTTTGGTTAATTGGGAATTGGGTATGTGTCTTATGAAATAAATTATAAGTTTCTATGAATGATAGATCATGTGAAATTGTTTATATAATAAATTTTTAATGGTATGTGAAAATGGTAATATGTTAAATTTATTTTTTAAGGGATTGATGATTAAGTGAAATGGGTTGAAATAACGGAGTTATTGGTCATGATTATTGAACTAGGATTGATAATGAGAATTGTGCTAAATGGTCCAAGTAATATAAATAGAGAATTTTTTAATGTTATATGACACAATATTAATTACCATGTTGTTTTTCATGGTTTAATATTTTAATATGTATTGGTTTTTTTGGTTGTGACATGGTTGTGTAATGAATGGATTAATAAGAATGTTCTCATGGATTGATGTGTGGGATAAAGGACTGAGCTTCCTCACATGGGTTGAGTTTTAATGATGATTTAACTCCACATTCAATGAATGGGTTAGGAAATTGTGTAGAGATCTACTCCACTAATAGTATAATTTCATTCATACCGAGGCTTCAAGGTGAGGATATTCTGACAATGTGATGTGTTATACATACTAAAACAGGGACTTCACTTACTAACTTGTGCAGAATGGAAAATTCCATTAACCATATGTGTGATTTTAATTCCTAACCCATTTATTATATGTTGAAGATAATCAAAATAATGATAAAGATGATCATGGGGAATTTTTTAGCACAGTTAGTAAAACATACGTAATCATTTTTAACTAGTGACTCACCCCAAGAAATTTAAATTTTTACATGTAATTTCATTCATACTTGTGTGCAATATATGTTAAAGTTGATATTTTTTATAAGTCATTAATGGTGTCCTACTGAGTTTAACTCACACCCTGTAATGATATGAAGCCTGACGTACATGGTCATAACATTACTTTTGCGGAATACTTAATACATAACAAAAACACACACACAAGGACCGTAATAGTTTAGTGTCTTTGGAAACTCGCAATATAATCTTCTAATCATGGTGAAATATCTTCATCATCTCCCATAAAGATCTTCCTTTTTTTACCTAAAACCGTTATTTATATCCTGGGGAAAAGAAAACATAAAAGGGTGAGCTCAAATGCTCAGTAAAGTTAAACAAATGAAATATCAATCACATCATATTCATAAGAACATAACATTTTGGAAATCTTAACCTGCAAAAGAGATCATAATTTCATAACCTGCAATAAATCATAGTAGTGAAATGTAATACCAATAATCATAACTTAAAACATGAAAATTTATGGCATACACACATAATCATAGAGAAACATTTCTTATTAGTCAAGACTCATGGCCAATACTATCATAGTGGACAAAGTCCATTTTTGAACTGAGA
Organism: Viscum album; assembly: GCA_963277665.1. NCBI lineage: Eukaryota > Viridiplantae > Streptophyta > Magnoliopsida > Santalales > Viscaceae > Viscum > Viscum album. The sequence continues at coordinate 1,504,176,996 of OY728156.1, forward strand.
TCACTCCTCGTTTCAGTCCTGTTTCACGGAACTGGTTTAGCCTGCCGTTCCATCCATGTCTATCTCATGAGATATAAAATATTTACCCAATTCATTGGAGTAATATATAGGTCTCACCCATCTCATAATGATAACATTTATAAGTGTTCCACAAAATCATAATTCATACATCATTGTATAACCCATATAATAAAAATGGGATTCTTAAACAACATGAAATAATAAAACAATTAATATAAGATAAAGGAATTTATAAAAATAATTCCATCACAACATAATCAAATCAATGTAATAATAGGGATATAAACAGAACCCTATATTATCTTAGATGGAAAATAATTTTGATAAAACACTTGAACTCCATTCTTGAGGAAAATATTCTTTGTACTTCAAAAACATTTTCCTTTCTTAACATGTCATAAAATTTTAAACTAAAAGATGTTGATTAAAAATAAACATGAAAACATGTAAAGGAAGCTTCTTGGAAATAATGTTGTAAAAATCCATTCATGTCGTATAATTAAAAAAAACATTATTCTCGTACTTTTGTCGGAAAAGTCAAAAAGTACCTCGTACGAAAAACGACAAAAGATTCCTTTAATATATTTTACTATAAACTCAAAAAAGGGTAAAAATGGATTTAAAAAATTGTAGGTGGATGGAAATAATAATACATATTGAGGAAACGTGGATGTGGATGATAAAATACACCCCAGTAAATACCAAAGTATAAACAATCTCAAATAAAAATGACATTGTGATATTTCCCTTACCTTAGGTCCGATATTCTTCGTATGTATCCAAACCTCCTGTATAATGATTTAAATAATGTAATTGACTTATTAAAGAATCATATTCATTGTTATTAAATCATATATGTTTCACTTATGACTTTATATTACCCGTTCTTTTGTAAATTCCATGTTAAAGCATCGTTTTGGGTAAAATCGTTTTATCGTATGTCTTTCGACTTGTCGTTGTTGATATTATTACTTATATCCTGAATTACATAATTCCATAATGTAATACATGATTTATATATAATATATATTCATCATATACATATATATTATAGATCGATAAAATGAATGAAATACACCGTTGATGGAGACTGTAGGTCGTACGTACGCATGAACGCTGTTTTCGTTTCCCTTTTAAATTGAATGGAATTAAGTAACTGACATACATATATATATACATAAATCCAGTATCATTATTATGTCATATATTTCATTATTATTCATTATATATACTTTATATTCATTCATGAATGGTTAACATGGAGAGTGAATCTCATCGCGTCGTGGAGACTGTAGTCCGTACGTACGCACGAGCGATGATATCATTCCCAAGATCATGGAATTGTATTGGAGTGTATGGATACTATTTCAAAATTAGTATCACTTTACAATAATCATATATAGTTATTTATTTTATCCATTATACCCATCCAAGTAAGGTGGTGATGGAAAATAGATTACACCACGACATGGAGACGGTATTTTGTTCGTACGCACGCGTGGTGATTTCATTTTCCATAGGATGGATAGATGGTGAAATAGGGTTGTTTCATACATATAATGACATATCATTATATTATTGACACTGATGTTATTACTTCATTATGAAACAACCTAATAAGAAGAAGTGGAAGAAGAAATAAAGTTGAAAGAATCGGTAACGTACATTACCTCTTCTTTGAAGTGTCTCTTTGAGTCCTCCTCTTAGGGCACTAAAATTGGTCTCTGAAGAAGAAAAGGACATCTAGGATGTTTCTTTGGAATGGGAGAAGATACGTTTTCAGGGTTTGGCCGAGTTTGAAGGCTCATAGTGGTGTGAGGAAGAGAGGGAGGAGGTGCCCTTTTATATGGGAGGAGAGGGGCACCTTTGGAAAAACTAAAAATATTATTTTATTATAAAGCCAAATTCAGTTTTATATAGCTCCAAATTGATTTATTTCGAAGTTAAGGTGGGGATGGGTCGTACTACTCTCATCCAAATAGAATTTAAACATGTTTAGGTTCCTATTTTAACCTTATCATTTAGATTTAACATTAAGTTAGATAATTTTACTTTTACCGTGTCTTTTTGTGTTCTTACACTATAAGATTAATAAACATACTATAACAAGCCAAACGAACCCCAAGTTGTTTATTATTAATATATATAACCTTATCTAAGTCATTTTTCCGAACCATAGATTTTTAGGAATAAAATAACAATTAATAATATATTATTTGTTTTAAAATATATTTTATGTCAATTTTGACACTATTTAGTAATTGATTTTTGTGAAAATCGTAACAGAATTATTAGTTCAAAAAAAGTTACATAAATCAATACTAACATGTCATATTAACCTATGAAATTAGTGTAATTCATAAAAAGTATCGAATTAAATTTATTTGGGTATTTATAACATCAATTATGTCAATATTTCATTAATAAGATAATTACTGCACCATCTTTGTGTCATAAATAAATTAAATTATTTAAAGTCTAAAAATTAAAAATGAAATATCATTATGTAGGAAATATTTTTAGCTTTTTAATGAATATTTATAGTTGAATATATCTTATGTATCACCCTATATTAGAAATGCTTTAGTTATTAATCTTTGATTTTAACTATTTTAAACCTTCTTTAAATACATTGATAATAAATGTCCTAATCTAATCCAAGTGGGCCTAAATGGTCATATGTTATTCCTAAGGTTGTTTTGGGTCGAATTAAACTCATCCAATTGAATTAGGACATGTGTTATGGTAATAATAATATCATTTTTACCCTTAACTACCCTATTTAATTTTAACCGTGGTAAAAAAAATTAAAAAGTTACTATTCACCAAAAATTATTTTCATCTCATTGAACCACATTTTAGTCCATGATATTAACCGTGTCTCTAGGATTTTTGAAATTCTACTCACAGAAGCGGTAAAATTATGTTTTATGAAAAAATCATTTTTTTACTACCACTTAGTGGTTTCACTATTCATCAAAAAATGAATGTTTCCAGAAAAATAATAAAAAATAGGCCTAAGATATATTTGATATTATGAATTCAAAATTGATGTTTATTTTACCAAAATCAAAACATTTCAGTTACATTAACTAATTTAAAAATTAATTCCCATCATCAAAACAAATAGCTTGTTTTTAAAAGATAATAACTATCAAAATATTGACACTTGTTTATGTCTGGTTTAAATGTGAAATTAAATACAATGAACAAAACTATATTAAATTGTAAAAATAAATTCTAAATATACTTTAAAACCACTCAAATTAATAATTTATCACTATTATTTATTTCGATTAAAAAGGTTGTTTTTAATTAAAATTTAGTAATATTCACTATTCATCAGAAAATGAAAGTTATTCGAAAAGCACAAAAATTTCACCCTAAGATAATTTAGATATTCTAAATCCAAAAATGAAGTCCATTTTGAAAAATAAAATTCATAAAATTTCAAGAAATGGTTATTACTATTCATAACGGCTAGTTTTAATAATATTTTAATAGCATATTGTTGTTTAGTGAAACTCGGTATTGCGTATGACAGAAGCTATCGAGGAAGGTCGCGATTGTGTGTAATGAAAGGAAATTCAAGGATAAGTGTTGTGCAAGCTCCTTTCGGTGTAGCGTAGAACACTATACAATAATGAAATTAAGAATATTTTTCATAAAATCTTGGGGTGTTACATTCTACCCCCCGTAAAATGAATTTCACCCTCGAAATTCGTCGGGGTTATAAATGGTTTAATACAAAAAAGTTTCATTAATAGAAACCCACATCGTTAAAAGGAATACCAAAACCAATATTTAAAAACAAAAGTATGAAACATAATAGTTACCCAAATAAACTAATCACTGGGTTTCCACATAGGAGAACATCGGTGAAAATTTGGATATGGAAGAGAAATATAACCATTATGTTCTGATAGAGAGTGGTAGAGAACATGGCTATAGAGAATCCAACAATCACAAAGCCATAGATTTTTGATGATCTAGGGTACCATCTGATTCATCGAATATAAGGGCCCTAGGACAACATTTTAGGTTTTCAAGATCATTTCCCTAAAGTTGAAGAAATTGGAATTAGAATAAACACTTTCGTGATTTTGGTATAGTCTCACCGTTGGTCATTATTTGGACAATTTCAACTTTATATATTAAAGAAATGAAGTTGAATTTTTCATTCATGATGTGTTAGCAGATCTTGTGATAGAATGATGGGTCATTCCATCTGTCTCAAACAAAAGGTTAGAAAAGTGATCAAAAAAATACATAAATCCATCTATAGTGAGATTAATTGTATATGGTTCCTAAAATTGACTTATACTTCTTATATCATACTACTTAATATAATAAAACTAGTTTCTACTAAACAGGGACTTCCTGTAAGCCAGTGGTAGGCAATAAAGGTCAGTCGCACTTCGGTTGTGGGTTCGATTCCCACAGCCTTGTCCGACGCGATGGGTTGTCGCCCATCCTGCTGGTTTTCCTTTTTCCAGAACTACATTACTATAACATCCCATAAATAATATCGGAAAAACATCTATCCTTAAACAATACTAACTTATTTCCAACATAATCCATTCCAATCTTTAGGCTTATCCAAAATAATATTGTCTAATCTCATATTATAGTGAAAACGATTACCAAAGAGTTCATACAACTAGCATGTTAATACAATTGTTGATCCCCATATATCATGAGATATGTCTTGTTGGTCACATTCCAATCATTCTAAGGCCATAATCATGTATTCTCTTGAAAAAACATTAACACCCATTAAACCTTATTGAAAACATGAGTGCTGCTAAAAGTTAACTCTTTCCACATACCAAAATACTCAAAATTATATATACTCAAACCATGATATCACTATGTCCATATATCAATCATGAGCTCATGAAAACTGTCAAACATTTCATTTTCCCATTTTCCCTTCACTACGTGCATATCATCTTTTTTTCAAAAAATATCTCAATCACATTCCATGGTTACCGGTAACATTGAAAACCACAATAGACCAATACATAAATATTCCAATATTCCACGATACTATATACATCATTATTTTGGAATCCCATTACATAAACACTTAATCATTCCACCACATCGTTCTCATATTCAACATCTCCAATAGTGATCGCATGTGACTTCCCATTGTCCTTTTCCTTAAGTGGTTTCTCATGTCGATCATCACTAACCCTTGGATTAGGGAATTTATTAGCATAATGCCCCATTTCCTTGCACTTGAAGCATTGAAGTGTTGGTGTTTCATTCTCCGCAGTCTTTTCTTTATTCACATCATTAGAAACCCTTTTTCAATTACTTCGACACTCAGCTACTCGATGACCTTCTTTTCAACACTTAAAACATTTTCTAGTCCCTTTAATAAAATCTCCACCATGCTTCTTTCCACACTTTGAGAATAAGGAAACATTCATCTTCTTTTCACCATTATTCTAAGATTTCTACTTGAACTCCATATTTCGTTTCTTGTCAAAACTATGTGATGGATAAGTAACACAAACTACCATTTCTACCTTGACAGAACAACGCACAATTTCATTCATAGCTACTGAAGTCTCTTATAGCTAATGCCCTTAAAAGATTTGGTTTTAAGCCACTGAAGAATCGATCAACTTTACTTTTAGGTTGGATGATAAATCCAGATGCATACCTTGAAAGCCTTGTAAAATTTGCTTCATATATACCAAAAGATTCATCATCCTTTTCTTTAGTTCGAGAAACTCATTCTCCATCATTGTTCGAAGAATACGAGGGAAGTACTTATTGAAAAATAAGTTCTTGAACTCATCCCATTCCATGGACTCAATTTCATCTCTTGGCCCCGTATTCTTGATAATATTCCACCATTGATCAGCATCACCTTCCAAACGATACACTGATAAGATGACTTTATCATGTTCAGAACATTGAAGAACTGAAAATATCTTTTTACTTGTACTGATCCATTGTTCAGCAACAAGTGGATCAGAAGACGCACTGAAAGAAGGTGGACGTTGCCTCATGAAGGACTCAATAGAATATTTTTCCCTTCTATGCTCATTTGGAAGTCCAGAATGATTCATAGCTTCTGTAAGTATAGCAATAAGATTTTTCACTCCATATCCCATAACATTTTTTTGATCTGGAGGACAATCATTGCATTATCCATTACATTGATCAACACGGTTCCTTCGGGTTCCAGCCATCGTCTAAAACCCAAAAAGAATAGTGTGAGAGGAAAAAATCATGCTAGGGAAAACAACTTAATAAAGGGGGAGTACCTTCAATATATAACATATTAGTTTAAATTCAAAGATCATTACAGTAGTTCTAGGACTATATCCTATACGTATACTTTACCTTAGGGACATCCCTAGACATACCTTAGAAATATCTCTAAGGATCACACTAAAGTTCTAGCATCCTAGTTTCCAAATGTTGACTAAACTTTTCCTCTGATACCAACTGTAGAGACCCGAAGCCTGACGTACATGGACATTACATTACTTTTTTGGAATACTTAATACATAACAAAAACACACACACAAGGACCGTAAAATTTTAGTGTCTTTGGAAACTCAGAATATAATCTTCTAATCGTGGCGAAAGATCGTGAACATCTCCAATAAAGATCTTCCTTTTTTTACCTAAAACCGTTATTTATATCCTGGGGAAAAGAAAACATAAAAGGGTGAGCTCAAATGCTCAGTAAAGGTAAACAAATGAAATATCAATCACATCATATTCAGAAGAACATAACATTTTGGAAATCATAACCTGCAAAAGAGATTATAATTTCATAACATGGGATAAATCATAGTAGTGAAATGTAATCCCAATAATCATAACATAAAACCTGAAACTTTGTGTCATACAAACATAATCATAGAGAATCATTTATTATTAGTCAAGGCTCATGGCCAAGACTATCTTAGTGGACAAAGTCCATTTCTGAACCAATTTCACTCCTCGTTTCAGTCCTGTTTCTCTGAACCGGTTTAACCTGCCATTCCATCCATGTCTATCTCATGAGATATAAAATATTTACCCAATTAATTTGAGGTAGATATAGGTTCCACCCATCTCATAATGATACCATTCATATGTGTGCCACAAAATCATAATTCATACATCATTGTATAACCCATGTAACAAAAATGGGATTCTTAAACAACATGACATCATAAAACAATTCATATAAGTTAAAGAAATTCATAAAAATAATTCCATCACAACATAATCAAATAAATGTAATAATAGAGATAGAAACAGAACAATATATTATCTTAGATGGAAAATAATTTTGATAAAACACTTGAACTCCATTTTTGAAGAAAATATCCTTTCTACTTCAAAAACATTTTCCTTTATTAACAAGTCTTAAAATATTAAATTAAAAGAATTTGATTAAAAATAAACTTGAAAACTTTTAATGGAAGCTTCTTGGAAATAATGTTGTTAAAATCCATTCATTCCGTATAAGTTAAAAAAGATTATTCTCGTACTTTTGTCGGAAAAGTCAAAAAGTACCTTGTACGAAAAACGACAAAAGATCCTTTCATATATTTTACTATAAACTCACCAAAGGGTAAAAATGGATTTAAAAAATTGTAGTTGGATGGAAATAATATTACATATTGAGTAAACATGGGTGGATGATAAAATACACCACAGTAAATACCAAAGTAGAAACAATCTCGGATAAAAATGAGATTGTGATATTTTCCTTACCATAGGTCCGATATGCTTCGTACATATTCGAACCTCCTATATAATGATTTAAATAATGTCATTGACTTATTACATAATCATATTCATTGTTATGATATCATTTATTTTTCACTTATGACTTTATATTATCTGTTGTTTGTAAATTCCATGTTAAAGAAGCGTTTTGGGTAAAATCATTTTATCGTATGTGTTTCGACTTGTCATTCTTGATATTATTACTTATATTCTGATTTAAATAATTCTAGAATTTAAAACATGATTTATATAAAATATATATTCATCATATACATATATATTATAGATCGATAAAAGGAATGAAATACACTGTTCATGGAGATGGTAGGCCGTACGTACGCTTGAACGCTGTTTTCGTTTCCCTTTTGAATTGAATAGAATTAAGTAAATTACATACATATATATATATACATAAATCCAGTATCATTATTATGTCATATATTTAATTATTAATCATTATATATACTTTATAATCATTCATTAATGGTTAACATGGAGAGTGAATCTCATCGCGTCGTGGAGACGGTAGTCCGTACGTACGCACGAGCGATGATATCATTCTCAAGATCATGGAATTGTATTGGAGTGTATGTATAATATTTTATAATCAATATCACTTTACAATAATCATATATAGTTATTTATTTGAACCATTATACCCATTCAAGTAAGGTGGTGATGGAAAATAGATTACACCACGGCGTAGAGACGATATTCCGTACGTATGCATGCGTGGTGATTTCATTTTCTGTAGGATGGCTAGACGGAGAAATAGGGTTATTTCATACTTATAATAACATATCATTATATTAGTGACACTGATGTTATTACTTCATTATGAAACAACCTAAGAAGAAGAAGTGGAATAAGAAATAAAGTTGAAAGAATTGGTAACGGACATTACCTCTTCTTTGAAGCGTCTCTTTGAGTCCTCCTCTTAGGGCACTAAACTTGGTCTTTGAAGAAAACCAGGACCTCTGGGATGATTCTAGGGAAGGGGAGAAGATAATTTTTCAGGTTTTGGCCGAGCATGAAGGCTCAATGTGGTGTGAGGAAGAGAGGGAGAAGGTGCCCTTTTATAAGGGAGGAGAGGGGCACCTTTGGAAAAACTATAAATATTATTTTTTTATAAAGCCAAATTCGGTTTTAAATAGCTACAAATTGACTTATTTCGAAGCTAAGGTTGGGATGGGTCGAAATCCTCTCATCCAATAGAATTTTGACAAGTTTAGGTTCCTATTTTAACATTATTATTTAGATTTAACATTAAGTTAGATAATTGTACTTTTACCGTGTCTTTTTGTGTTCTTACACTATAAGGTTAACAAAGTTACTATAACAATCCAAACGAATCCAAAGTTGTTTATTAATAATATATATTACCATGTATAAGTCATTTTTCCGAACCATAGATTTTTAAGAATAAAATAACAATTAATAATATAATATTTGTTTTAAAAACTATTTTATGTCAATTTTGACACTATTTAGTAATTGATTTTTGTGAAAATCATAAAATAATTATTAGTTCAAAAATAGTTACTTAAATAAATACTAACATGTCATATTAACCTATAAAATTAGTGGAATTCATAAAAAGTCTCATATTACATTTATTTGGGTATTTATAACATCAATTATGTCAATATTTCATTAATAAAATAATTAATGCATCATCATTGTGTCATACATAAATTAACTTATTTAAAGTCTAAAAATTACAAATAAAATATAATTATGTAGGAAATCTTTTTAGCTTTCTAATTAATATTTATAGTCGAATTTATCTTATGTATAACCCTATATTATAAATTCTTTAGTTATTGAACTTTGATTTTAACTATTTTAACCCTTCTTTAAATAAATTGATTATAAAGTCCTAATCTAATTGAAGTGGGCCTAAATGGTCATATTTTATTCCTAAGGTTGTTTTTGGTCGAATTACACTTATCCAATAGAATTAAGACATGTGTTAGGGTAATAATAATATCATTTTTACCCTTAACTACCCTATTTATTTTTAACCGTGGTAAAAAAAAAAGTTACTATTCACCAAAAATTATTTTCATCTCATTGAACCAAATTTTAGTCCTTGATATTAACCGTGTCTCTTGGATTTTCAAAATTCTACTCACAGAAGCGGTAAAATTAAGTTTTATGAAAAAATCATTTTTTAACTACCACTTAGTGGTTTCACTATTCATCAAAAAAATGAAAGTTTCCAGAAAAATACCAAAAATTAGGCCTAATCTATATTTGATATTTTGAATTCAAAAATGATGTTTATTTTACCAAATTCAAAACATATCAGTTACATTAACTAATGTAAAAATTAATTCCCATCGTCAAAACAAATAGCGTGTTTTTAAAAGATAATAACTATCAAAAGATTGACACTTGTTTATATCTGGTTTAAATATGAAATTACATAAAATGAAAAACACTGTATTAAATTGTAAAAATATATTCTAAATATACTTTAAAACCACTCAAATTAATAATTTATCACTATTAATTATTTCGATTAAAAAATTTGTTTTTAATTATATTTTAGTAATTTTCACTATTCATCAGAATATGAAAGTTATCCGAAAAGTACCAAAATTTCACCCTATGCTAATTTCGATATTCTGAAGCCTAGAATGAAGTCCATTTTGAAAAATAAAATTCATAAAATTTCAAAAAGTGGTTATAACTATTCATAACGGATAGTTTTAATAATATTTTAATAGCATATTGTTATTTAGTGAAACTCGGTATTGCGTACGATGCAAGCTATCGAGGAAGGTCGTGATTGCGTGTAATGCAAGGCAAGTCAAGGATGCGTGTTTTTCAAGCACCTTTTGGTGTAGCGTACAACACAAGACAATAATGAAATTAAGAATATTTTTCATAAAATCTCAGGGTGTTACACACCCTACTCAGGCAACCATTTAGTCCATGAGTAGATTTAATGGATTCTTATAAGTAAAATAGTAACAGCCTTGTGTATGATAAGTGAGATAGATTTGGAATGTGATTGGATGTGGATTTAGGCTTGGAGTCAAGATCATTGTGTGGATTCCACTATAAGCCATTATTTTGGGTTTTTTCTCAATTCACACCATTGCAAGAGATGAAATAATTACAATCATCTGTGGTCAATACCCAGTTTTGGTTATTTTTATTTATGCTTCTATAATTATTTTATTCAATTGGATATGATATTTTATTTGTATCATGTTGTTACTTACAATGATTAAGATTTTCTAGTCTTCCCATATGTCATATAGACCCTATACACTAGTTAATAATCTATGGAGTATGGGGAGGCAAGCATGAGGTCATTTGATGACCCGGAACCATGCACCCACTTAGTGGCACCATGGTCAGGGATGTTACAAAGTGTTAACAGAGAACACTTTATCTATGAAATACTATTTTCGAAAGTTATATATTGTGTTGCAATAGTTTTGGGCCTTGTAAATGAGCTTTTGCATTGGAGATGATTACGAATATATGAGGGAAAAACCAAGTCACCCAATGGTTGGAATTATTTTACTTGTTTTTTTATTACAATTGATAATATTTCACCATTGGGTGATGGACATATTTTGCATGGTACTTATTTTATTATATTTTTATCATGGCTACAACGGCATGGGTTTGTTCATTTATTCAATTTTATGTAAACATATGCATATAAAAGACATTAATCATGACTGGAACACTTGGGATGGATGTGTGGGACTTAAATAGTAGGATTCATACATTTATAGAAAAAACGATGAATGTTAGGTCTGATGAAATTACCCAATTTTGTAAAGAGTTATGTAAATTGTTAAATAAAAAATAATGAATTATTATTGATAAAAGGTTGTATGCGAATTAAATTGTTATTGAAGTTATATGTGATATGATTATAGTTTGGTAATGATGTATAATTTAAGTCGTGTAAGGACTTGAGTTAGTTTACTATGTCATCCATGGCCTCGGTTGTGATGGTTGAGGGTAGTGTTCTGGGAATGATAAGGTATGATCGAGTGGACTATGTGTATATGTTTTTTTGTGGATAGTAATGATATTTCCATTATATTCTATAAAAGCTATATGCTTTGTTTTATAAATCTCATTATAGTAATTTTAAATAAATTCCTCCATGAAGGTGTGTTCGAGTTGGATGGAAGGAGGATGATACTAATAATGCACTCCCATTAGTTGATCTTGAGTATACAATAGTAGATGATAATTGGGTTGAGAAGTTCTATGAGATCCATGATTATTTTATGTATATTATGAAACGTGATCTATAGAAGGTTTCACTGAGTATGTTTGAGATGACTAGGGGGTTTCAGCAGTAACACCATCCAACCATTACCAGAGGGGGTGGGCTAGAGGTAGGAGACTTCTAGATAGAGTCTACCAAAACAATTCCTATTCATATTGATAATCTTTCTGTGATGGGAGAAATGTTATCAACCTATATGTTACATGTTTAGGACATGTCTTAGTGGGATATTATGGTCCAAATAGCGAACGCTTAAGGAATTGTGTGGAAGGACTCCAATGAATTGTTTCTAGGACACTACTACCCATAAACCATGAGGAATGGGAAGGATTCAGAGTTTATGATTATGACTCAGGGGTATGCATGATTGATGTATTTTAATAGTTGTTTCACATACATGTGTCATTTTATCCTGATGATGGATGGATAGGATGATTCTATGTAAAAACTCTTTTTGGATTGGCTAAAGAATGAGATTATGTCCCATGTGAATATCATCTTTCTAAAGAAGTTTTTATATAAAGTGGACTAATCACTTATATTAGAATGGAAATTTAATGGGGCTTTATAAGGGTGAATACTGGTACAAACATGGTAGATATGTGGTAAAACTTATGAGGTTGGTAAGAGTCGTTTTGGTAATTTCCAATAGGGAGAAAGTGCACATAATAGTCATAAGAGAGGGACAGTTCCTAAGGGTGGTGAGTAGGTATTCAGTTAACAGTGTGGTAGGATGGGGAACATGAGGGTCCAGTTTCCCTGACCAATAATAGAGTTCCATTCTAGTGGAATGATGGGATATATTTATAGTGTTTCTGTAAGATCCCTTGGCTGTCAGGCATAGATGCAGGTTAGAGGAAAATAACATGTGCAATAAAGAGATTGATCCACACGTATCTGGTAGGTTGTTGGAGATCCACTAACCATACTGTTAGTGGTGGTTGAAGTCTAACAATGAGGAGATACCCTCCGTACGAGTAGGACTGTGAGTGTAGGGTACTCAGGCTATATTATAGAGGTGTGGGGTAGGTCATCTCCAGGTTGTTTATTCTACATCTTGAGGTGGAAAGGCATGACCATCTTCTGCTCGAGGTATGATTCTTGTAGATTCTATAGTCACTAATACTATATTTGACACATATTTCCCATAATCTTTTATCTCTTCATTGTTTGTTGTTTTGTTGGGTCATGTTAAGAAATGAATGTGTGGGGTTATATGGATTGATTCTCTATTAGTGGTTTGAGTTGTGGAAATAAGGAAATTTTCGGGTTGTTCTTTAGAGGTTTGTGGATGTAGATTTCTGTAGATGTTTTTTCCCTATAAATATCATGTTTTTACCTTATTTTGGGCATGGAATAAGTAGTTCTATATCAATAACACATTGATTTTTATCAATGTTGTGTACCATCTGCATATCCTATAGAAATACTTATGTCCTTCAGGGGGAGTGGGATGTTTTTGTGAGACATGTGTGGTTATTTTTTTTTGTATTTGGGGTAAATAAAATTTTAACTATAATGACTTATTATTAATGACTGTTGGGTGGAAATCATGAATTTCATCATATGGTGTACCAATTCTTGGATGTGTTTCTTGAGTATTTCTCTATACATCCAACTAACAATGATGATGAGTTAAAAACTTTATTTCTACCAAGGGCAGAGCTAGATTCCATCCCACCATATCTAATAGTTCTGACAGAGCATTAGGGACATAAACTTCAAATAATAAAGTTAGAGGGTAAAGACATTATTTTTTGAGTACATCACCATGGGGATAACCTGTACTATTTTCATGGAAGTATGACTATAAATTGAGGTCGTTTTTCAATTACAAAATGTTTAATAAGATGATTTTTAAGAATTGAAATCCAATTTCCAAAATCGATGAATAGTTTGATAAACTGAGGTGTTACTATATGTTCTCCATTATCGATTAATAATTAAGATGCCCTATATTGAGGGAGAGACCATCTAACATACCATGAACTGCATTCTAGAGATTGTATGGGTTGTATGAGTTTTTCATGATGTCATTAATGTTAAAAAATTCACTATATATTTTCATGACTGTGATGAACCAGATATTTCCCCAATACTAGGTTCAGTGCAAAGTTGTCATTGTTGATGAAGCCTTCATGTTCTCAATAACTCTTGATGAAAACTTAAAGCATATTGAACTTTCCACAAGTACAGTAATGAAAAAAATGATTTATGCCAATCTATCGAAAATTCAGTTCTGGATTGATAAAGTGAACATCATAGGCCACATAATTTCCCAGTCAAGGGCGTTCGTGGATTTAGAGAAGGTGTAGGATTTTTTGTCTTGGTAGTACCCCAAGAATGATTCTGATGTTCAATGTTTTTTGGGTTTATTCAGTTGTTACTAAAGAATAATTTTAGATTCCCATCATTTGGAAGTTTAACTCTTATTAATTACAAATGTGGGTGTTAATTTTTAGTGGTCATAGACAGTGGATAATTCTTTTCAATTGTTGAATAATCCATTGAAAACTACAATGATTCTGAATGTTCATGAGCTAAGAAATATGTACACCTTATTTTGTGACACATATATTGTGGGACATGGGGTAGTGTTGATGTAGGAAAATCGAGTTGCAGATTATGTTTAAATGAAGTTGATGCAACATAAAAGATATTACCTAAAAATTGATCTAGAGAAAACTGATGAAGTTTATTCCTTTGTGTGTTGGTGGCATTACTTTTTTGGAGATTGATTTATTGTTCTTGATGATCATAAATTTCATATGTACATATTCTCACTATAGTTATTGAATCATTGATAACTAATGTGGGTTGAGTTCCAACAATCCATCAATTTTGAGTAACTTTATACACCAGGGAAATTGAATATTGTTGTAGCTCCTCTAAGAAAGAAGACTCAAAATCAGGTGGATTAGGAATCCAACATCGAGTGTAGATTCATGGAAATGTTTTATTAAATAAATTTGGATGTACCATATGTGAATGTGAAACCAAACCTTGCATCTATTGTAGTTGAGTTCGAACATTTATTCAAGTCTAGGAGAGTCACATAGATTAGCCATAGTGTTTTTCTAAGAAATTAAGTCTTAAATGTGGGGACTGACCTTATAGATTGTTTGTTGGTGTCGATGGGGTCATTTATGTTCATGGTCATGTTGTGGTGCCAACAAGTGTACAAGAAGAGTATATTTTCATTTTCAATGCATCGAGGTGGGAAGGACATCGAGGTCTGACTAAAATGAATTGTCATATTTTTCAGCAATCTTGGTGGGTGGAAATGGAGAATGATTTCATGGGGTTTTTTTGGAATTATGCCATACCAATCAACATGTAAATGATGATCATATGTTCCTAGATGGTTTGTTACATTATTTTTTCATTTCATAGTGGATGTGGAATAACATAATGGTGGAAATTATTTTTGGCCTTCCAAGGATTCCCCGGAAGAATGGCACAATCTGGGTGATTGTGAATCATCCTACCAAAGTGGATCATTTCATTCCAATCCAGGAGACATACACATTTCATAAGAAGGGTGATTTATAAGCTCTATATATAGTGTGGTTTCATGGTAGGATGAGAATAATAGTTTCAGATCATGATTTGTTTTTCACCTCATGCTTCCGACTGGGATAACAAAAGGTGCTTGGTACCCATGTACTGTTGATTATGAATTATCATCCATGTATGGATAAAAAGTGTGAGAGTACTATTTAGGTATTAGACAATTTTTTGAGATAAATTATTCTATATTTCAGTGGATAATTGGAAATACACTTGATTCTCATTGATTTTTCATAATAAAAACGTTTTCATGCTACAATTCTGATGAAACCTCTCTATAAGAGACAGTTTGAATCTCCATTGTGTTGGTTATAAGATGTGGAGATTGATTTTTTAGACCTTTTCTCATGAAAGAGATGTCCAAAAATGTAAAATTGATTAAAAATAAAGTTTCAATAAAATAGAGTAGGTATAATTCATATGATGATCATCATTTTAATCTTCGTGAATATATGGTGGGTGATAGTGTGTTTCTTTTGGTGTCACAAAAGTTGGGTAACCATTGAATTCATATGTAGGGAAAGTTAGCACCCATGTATGTGTGGCCATTTGAGATTGTGGAGTGGATTATACTAGTGTATTATCGATTGTATCTTCTAATGATTTATAGTGGGAATAATGTTGTTTTCAATGTTTCACATCTCTAAAAATATCAACCTGGTCCATCAAATCTAATTAATGTTAATGATGTCGATCATGAGGCTGGTGCATCTTATGAGGAGAATGTGGTTTGTATTGTGGATTATTGTGAAAATTCCTTGTAGGGAAATGTTGTGTAATAGATTGATGTTATGTAGAAACATTAGAATGATTAGGAAGAAATTTCACAGAGGGGGTCCAATATGTGGTCTTAGTGACTTGATCTCATTTCATTGAAAAATCAGTGATTCTTTTGAGTGTAGATAAATGATGATTCATTATATGGTGGGTAGTTTTTATGATCCCATTATTTTGGGGGTATTTATTTGCATACAATGTTGGATTAAATCATTTATATTTAGACTAATGAATTTTTTCGTGGGGGTGTAAGGTGCATTGGGGGTGTTATTGGGGTTCATGGAATTAGTGGAAGGAAACAATAAAATCTTGGGAATGCATCACTGTTTGTTCATGATTAGTTCTAAAAATGTTATGGGAAGTAAAAACATTACATCTTGAAGGAGTGGCATTCTACATGTTTTCAACATGATTAAGAAAAACCTCTAAAGATCCCTTGGTAACTATGCGACCTCACATCCCATAGGTTGTGTCTTTTACATGGTTTGTTAATAGTTTGAAAAAACCATGTAGGTAAAACATGCGATAACACAAAGTTCGAAAAAAGTACAAAAAACCATTGTCAGATTTTAAACCCTTACATGATTTTCACCACACATTTCATCCATCGAACTCTAGTGACAAAAAAGTGCTTCAATAATATTACAAGTGTGACTCCCCTTCATCATTAGGTTGTTTGGAGTGATTTATTTTTCTGTTCAATGATCTTGGTATGTCTAATCCCTATTTTGTTTCACTTTAAGGTTTAGGTTTGTATTACTCTCATACATCCTAATGAATCTCGAAACCCCTCCTTTATTATATCATGTCTATGTTTAGGCTACATATAGTGATTGAATACTGATATATGGATTTTATTATGAGGGTGACCCTCAATGTATTCATTATAAGTAGTCAACATGTTATTTCCCATAGTTTTGATATTGAATTTTGAATTTTTTTCATGGTCACCTCTTGTTTTTAAAGTGATAATTGTTTAAAGGATTGGTGAAATATGTGCCTAAATGATAAGTAGAAACCCTCATGTTTTTATGGGACTCATCGGTGGTTGTTTTACCAACTTTGGGCCACCAATGGGGGACGACAAAAATTAATGTGCCCAAAAATTTTCAAGGTGCTAGTTTTTTTGTTAGAGTGTAGAGCCATTGTTGAGTATGAAATTATGTTTAATTTATGTTCAAATGGAATATTAGACATTTTTATAAGTAGGTAATGGATTATGTGATTGTTATAAAGTTATATAAATGGGGAAATTTTGTTAATTGGGATTTGAGAATGTCTCTTATGAAATGTTTTATAAATGAAAAATAAATGTTAGTTTATATGAAACCGTGAATATGTTAAATTGGTAACTATATATGAAATGTGAAATATGTTAATTGTAATTTATTAAGTGGAATTATTATTATGTGAAATGGGTTGACATAAGGGAAATCATTATTATTCTTATCAATCTAGGTTTTAGAATTTGAATTGGACTAAATGGGTGAAGTAATGTAATTGGAAATTGTGTTAATTGTTTATGACACGATATTAATTCCCATGATGTTTTTATAGTTTATAATTATTATATGTATTGGTTGTGATTAGTTGTGACATTGTTGTGTGGTAAATAAATTAATTATAATGTTCACATTACATAAAGTATGGTATAAAGGGATGAGGATCCTCTAACTGGTCGAGTCGGACAGATACTCTAATTCAACTGTCAATACACGTGTTAGGGAATGGGATGTATATTTTTTCCCCAAATATTTTCATTCCACACGAACATAGGCTTTGAGGTGATGATATTGTGATGTTGTGATGTGTATTCACAAAAGAGATATGGAATAGAAATATTCCAATTTTTAGAATGATATATTCTCATAAACATACATGAATGATGTGAATGGATAACCTATTTGTTAAATATTGAAGATGAAATAAATAATGAATATGATTCTCATTATGAATTTGGAAACATTTTTAGTAAAATACATGTAAATAATGTTAAAAAGTGACACCCCAATGTATTTATTTTCCATGTAATTTATTTGAAACATTCAGTCAATATATTTTAGACTGTGTATTTTTTAGACGCCCTTGGTGGTAGCCTACTGAGTTTTACTCACACCGTTATCGGGCCTCTATTTTTTTCTTGGGAAGATTTCATAATTTTAAGTAAGGAAAAGGTTAGTGGCCTTGTGCATGAGAAGTTAATTAGATTAGGGTTGTGCATTGATGAGGTTCAAAGCTTGGAGTTAGGAAAATTATCAGTATTCTTCTATTTGTCTTTGGTTTTTGGTTTTTTTCACTTGGTACTATAGCATGAAATGACATATTTAAAGTTGGTTTTAGTTTGTACCTAGTTTTGGAGATGGTTATTTATGCTTTCACATTGATTTTATTATGTTGTTTCAATAATTTTATTTGTTTTATTCTATGTATTACTCATATTACGAATGTATAGTCTTCCCATGTGACATCTGGACACTTGACTCTAGTCCCAAACCACATGCATATTAGGATGCGTGGATGAGGTCATATAAATAACTAACTCGAGGCACTAGTTTATTGGATTTGGGTATGGGGATGTTATAAATAATTTTTTTTCATTGTCTAATGAACCTAATTAATATTATAATAATATTAATATTCATTATCTATTTATGTTATTTTCCATTTTCATATTTTTTTAAATAAATTCATTAAGAAATGTGTTTTTAAAGAGAAGTTGAATTTATTTATCTCTATAGTCTAAAATCATTTATCTTCCATATAATTTTTTTAAACATTCTATTTTTTTAACAATATATGTATAATATAAAAAAATAAATTTACTGATGTTTTACCTATAAAAATGTATCATGGGATGAATGTTCATATTATATTTTGAATGAGACACCTATTTACTTATATAAAAAAATTTGAAATGAATATATTTTTACATACTCATCAAGAACATAATTTCCCACCATCCTGACCACTCATTATATTAAATATTTCTTTACTTATTTACATGGTCATTTTCAAATAATATGATATTCCTAGTTTCATAATTTTTTTTAGTTTATAATAGCGATTTTCAATTTGGAAATGTTATTTTTAATCAAGAATGATTTGAGGATATATTTTTTGATATTTATATTATATAGTGAAAAATAAAGTTAATTTATATATAATTTTTTAGGGTTATTTTGTAATAATACCATCCAAATTATTTTTCAAGACTTTTTATGATCAATTTGAAATGATTAAATATTTACATTCTACTTTATGATTGATTTGGTAGTAATTTAATTTCTATTGAAACATTCACTTTTATATGAACAACAGAAATTTTATTTCCCATAAACATCCATATTCATTATAATATATTTTATTATTTCATAAACCGGATATCATTTCTGTATAAATTGTTTTACATTAAATGTTATTTAATTTACCAGGATAATATTGATATCATTTATTCTTTATTCAATACACACATTTATTTATTTGGAAAAAATTTCATTAATTAGAATCCTTATTATAAAAATGAGGAATGTGTTGGACATGCTGTGATGAGTGGGTCCCAAAATTATATTGTTCATCAATGTATCAATATTTTTATACAAAAATTAGTAGTCCGGTAATTAATTGGATTTTAGTATAATCCTACCAATTAATTAAATAGTATTCATAAAAGGTCGTAAAAGAATAAAAAACAAAATTTATGAGATTAGTATATCTAGAATGATGCATTATATTCATTCATTATTCAGTTTTTATTATCAATGATCTTATTGCATTTCTATTATCCTTATATGAATTTTCCCCTAAGAAATTGACTAAATTGAATGTGTATTCTATTGTTAATCTTTCAATAAATATTATCACTTTTCTAATAATGATAGTCATGTTATTGATTAAATAACATATGTTTTTATTAGTTTACATTACCATATTAACTATACCTTATTTAATCATGATAGTCTAGTTGTTGACAAATTGAAATTTTGGTTATGTTATTTACCATACCATATTAATTATAACTTATTAATCTAGTTTTATTACACAATACATAACCCTAGATGGGAATTTTAGATCACTATTATTTTATTTCCTTTCACCAAAATTTGAAGGTGAATCCTTTGAATGCATTAACAGGATGCATAGGTATTTTTATTCTATTTTATATTCTATTTCCATTGTAAATATAGTATTATTTATGAATCTAGTTATCCAATAATAATAAATTAATTGGTCATTTGGGTTTATAATCGAATTTTATATGAAAATTTTATAAAGTAAGTAACGACATTGGTTTTTTGGGGTTGGAGTATTTACAGAGTGAATGAACGGTAAATAAAAATTTACTATTCAAAATTCATTATTTTTTTCATTAATATAATATATCTGTGTGTGTGTGTGTGGTAGTACACACATTTGAACAACGGATAATTATCCCATTTTACGAAGAACACATGGTAACATTGTTATAATAAATAATAATGAAATATAAGTAAATTTATGATACTTTATTTGTCATTTTTATAGATACAATATTCATAAATATTCTGTAAGAATAAATAAAATTTAATGAACTCAATTAATTGTTATACTTTTTTTTGAGAGACCTCGAGTGTCTTACACCATAAACATTCAATGATTGGAATTTGAAGAATAATATATGATATATAATGTAGCTAACTAATTGATGATGTTTGTAGAGTTGAATATGGCCAATTTATAAGGCTAAAAAAGAGTTAACATGGAAGCGAGGAAGGTTCAGATTTATAATTAAAGGAAAAGAAAAACATGAAATTGCATTAATGATCCCAATAATATAATCTCACATTATTGTTAAAGATACTCCAAATATCCCTGAAGTTAAACATAGGATCATATATGGATGGAATATCTTCAAATAATAATAATTTGACAATTTTAGGTTGAATTATTACCCTTCCCACCTAGTTAAATCTCTACTAGTAAACCATGTTCATCATATTTTGGGTAAAAATATTCATAGATTATACCAATCTTTAGAAAAATAAAAGCTTGGAAAATATTTAATTAATTTAATTATATTTATTATAAATATTAATTCTATTGTAGCATATTTAATTTATATAAGTGGGAGAATTAATTTTTAAATTATTTATTAAAACACAATAAATAGAATTTTTTATAAAAATGTAATTTTGAGCATAGAATTGATTTTACATCTATTTCATGGCATGTATAGAAATAAATATAAATTATAAAATATATTACTAATTATATATTCTTTATAATTTTATAAAATTGCTAATAAATTGAGATTAATCTGATTTATTAACATAAAACACATTTCATTTATTAAAATTGTATATAAAAAATATGTTTTTAAGAAAAAAATGAACTAATACTAAAAAAGTTATTATTATGATTCATGTTTAATATTTAGTTTTATTTCTAATTAATGGGGACATATTTTTCTATTATCGAATTTGGTAAATGATTTTTATTATTAAATTATTTCAAATAAATAAAATAAATTATAATTTTAGTAAATTTTGTTTGATTTGTATTTTCTGAAAATTAAATATTAAAAAAAATAAATGTATACCTTGGATAAAAATAAACTTATGATTTTAAAAATGATATTAATTACCTAAAATAAAATGTCTCATAATGGTATAATTTAATTATAATTTCATTTTTAAATATTAAAATAAAGAAAATTGGAAGATTACATATTTATAAATCACAAAATAAAATTAATAAAAATTGATTTCTAAATTATTATGCAATAATAAATATATTACAAAAATTTAATACCATTATTTGTTTTTTCAATAATTTATTACTATTCATACATTACAATTTAATGACTACATTATAAAATATTACTGTGTCATGGTTCATTTAGACTAAGGGTTATGTGTAAAAAAAGATATAGAATATCCCAAGATTAATAAAAATCAAATACATATAAAATACTAGGCAGTTGCAATATAGCACCCTTAAATGAAATTTACCCAAAAATATTTCATGAATCTAAATCCCAAAAATGAGGATATGTCTACTTCAGTACATCCGCATGTTTTAATATAGCTTCCTTGAATTTATTATTCCTCCAAAGGTAATTAACCTGGTGTGTACCGTTATTCAATAGAACATTGCCTCTATGATCCTAGAATAAGTCTACATGTAATAAATAGTATGATAAAACTGTATCTGTAAAATAATTGGCATAAATACATGTGAAATATTAGGTATATATTTCTTAAAAGAATATATCTAGATGAAATTATAATCATAAGAGATTTTTGATGGAAAAGACAAGAGATTAGAAACTATACTAATCAGATAAATTATATTAAAATGGATAATATATCTATTGATCTTGTTTCATGTAACACCCCAAAATGATAAAGGGTTAAATGATTAAATGTTATGACTGATGTCAACAATGTGTACCATTATTTTTGGAACCCTATTAAATTAGAACTCTATAGTTAAGCATGTCTAGCCTGTAGTAGTGGTCAAGATGTGTGTGGGTGAGAAAAGTCACACTGGAAAGAAAATGTATTGGCATGTGGGGAAAGAAACTAGTCAAATGACTCACTTGGGAATCTAGGTGGGTCACATAATGTGGAGAACATGTCTTTAGGGAATCTTGTGGTTACCTGGGGGGCCAGGACATGATGTCCACGTTAAGGAGGGGTGTTTATTCTATCAGTGAGGGCCAATTGTTACGTTTCGCTTATTCCCATGGCTGACTACCTCTTTCAATGGAAAAATTCATAGAAATCCTTTCTCAATAACATTTAATTATAGATAAAATGGATAGTTATAATCATAACTATTCTATCAAATAACAGTATTCTTGAATTTAAATAGAATATATCAAAATGTCAATACCAATTCATTATCTAGCTCAATTCCCAATATAATTAATTCCCCATCATCAGCTTTAAATGTTGTATTTCTACCAATATTTCATAAAATACAATCATAAATATCTATCTAAAATCTTTGGTGAAATAATTTGTTGTAAGGAAATTCAATTAGAGGATGATTTTAATTTCAATAGTGTTTGAAATCTAGAGGATAGTACTATATCATTTCCTCTAGTTTTTTAATGTTTCACTCAGATTTACCATCTATATAACGACTATTGGGAACACTAAAGAACAACACAATATGCTATGGTTTTTTATGAGATTAATAAAAAATTAATTTAAACCTCAAATCTACATCATACTTAATTTAATGTGGTACGAAATGAAACACTATAACCTTCATAATATTATCATTTAAATATGATCAAGGTAAAAAAATTATCTTTTACAAATGAAATATTATAACATTTATATATGATTGACTTTAACAAAAAAATCAATATTTTGCTATAATTTTGAGGAGTCTGAAAAAAATCATGGTGAAGTTATCACATTCCATTATGATATGGATAATGGATGTAAAAATACAATTATAATTCTTTCTATCAGTAATATCTTGATAACATAACAAGCACATATATACATAATATGATATAAATGTCTTCATTCTATCCCACTATAAATATACTTTCATATCAATATTCATCATTGTATAGAATGGATAAATACAAATTTAAAATCTATTGAGATTCTTCGAAGGATCATTTTCCAGGACTAGTATTTACAGGAATCAAATATGGTTTCATAACCTTATAATTCCATTATAATAAATTTTTAATTATAGAATATTTCTCACCTTTATTTTTATAGTGACATCCTACGTTTTCAACTAATTAATATTCAAATGGACATATAGCTAAAATCACATTTGAACAAGATTAAATTTAACCCATTCATTACATATTTCTAGGTACTTACCTTGAAAATATTGAATTATTAGATGTTTTTTTATCAAAATTATAGATTCTTAAGCCTGATCCATTGAACACAAAGAATCATCAACCTTGTTTTCTTTTATCCAAGGTGGTAATTTATAATGAATTCATAATCATTATTGAGTCTAACCATCATCTCTATAGAATATTTAATTATTTCAGAGTGAATATATATGACGATTTTTATGATCAATATATATGCTAAACAATTCTCTTTAAAGATTATTTACCAATATCATTATTGTAAAAATAATAAATACGTAATATAAATACTGACTTAAGTATTATTTCTCATGAGCAATCAATTATAAAGAGGCATAACCCACCACCATATAATTTATCCGAGGAATAAGTGATTTCCCTACATTGATGCAATACCTTAAATGAAAAACACATCCACACTACATGGTAGTGTGAGTACATGTTTATTCACCACTTTTAACATATGAACCAAGATATTTTAATCACATCTATCAAGACAAAGGAACATGAATCTATTCTATGTTAACAAGACTATTTGATTTCATATCTATGGGTAATCATAAAAAAATTATCAATAATATATTTGAAATCTCACAAAACAATGGTTCTCAATCATATTGTTTTTCCTTTTCCAATAAAAATGTTTTATCTTTTATTAATCCAATGATATATCCTTAATGGATATTAATTGACCAAAAAATGAGTAAGTGTTTAACTAAAATCCAAAAATGATAAAAAAACAATAATCTTCTCAATTCAAATGTTCTTTAGAACAATACTCAAGTGACCTCTTTACTCTTACATTCTATTGGAATATAAAATAATATTTTCTAATAATACTACCACTAATCAAACAATTTTATATCTAAACGAAAAAATTAATTAAATACATTGATATACAATTTTAATTAGTATGACCAAAAAGAATACACCTAAATTCATAGTGTCATTAAATTGTATGAAATTCAATCCTGGGAACCTATTCAGTTGTCTCCCAAATTTTGATAGTTTCCATAACTAATATAAATTTTTTAAAATTATTCAAATCAATATATTTGATAAAATTAATAATTAATAAATTTAATATGATAGTGACTCTTGATTTTAATGTTGTTAGTTTCTTCGTAATAAATTTATAGTGGTATTTATACATCTTTTTTTATTAACAATATTAACAGTTCCACTTGAAGTTGAAGACGTTATCCAAATGATTCCCTTATCATGATACTTCTAGGGAGTCTTCTTCAATTCATCGGTTTGAATTCTATAAGTTATATATGGAGTAATAAAAATAATTTTAGTATCATGTACACTTTTTATATCAGACTCAACATCATTTTTAGTGGAAAATTTAGAAATGATTATGAAAATTTATAAGCAAAATTACAAAAAATAATAACATCATCGGTGTTTAGTTTCTCAACAGCAATATGATATTAATAGCCCTATGAATCGGAATCATAACCCCTAAAAGTGATGTAATTTCTATTGAAGGTTTATATTTATCCACATTCTATTCAACGATCATAGGTCCGTTTAGAATATAAAATGTGGCATTCATTACCTTCAAATATATATGAGGTCTTCATAATGAAATCAAATCCATTCCCAAAATAACTATAAATTTAGTGGGAGGGAGAATACAGAGTTAAATTTGATGAAAATTACCAAAGAAATGAATCAGAGAGTAATCATAGACTTTAGATAACATCACTATACCATTAGCTATTGATACTAATTATTCAACATCTATTTGGGGGAAGGGTTCATTTTATACCCACGGATAATTCATTAGATGTAAAATTGTGACTTCAACTTCTCATAGTTAATTAATTAATAGTTCTAGAGTAGATGGTATGTGTACCATTCACCACATAGTTATCATACATTACATGAAAATAGTGATCACATGATAATTCCCATTGCATATGTCCATAAGAGGTTTATAATTATTAACATCATGATTATCCCTTATATTATATAAATAGATATCAAAATTCCCATACTCATTGTATTTGGAACACTAAAGTGTACGTGGTACATTTTTATGAGATTTCTCTCCATTTAAAACGGTATCTATCATATTCTAAATACATTAATATTCATTACACTATGTACATTCATTGTAATAAATTAATCATTTACATCTCCCCCTTTTCAATTTACTTCATTTTCTTTTGTAAACAAACTGTATAAAGTAATACTCATCTTTTTCCCTCCACGGTCTATATTAACAGAGTTCCCTTTGAATTAAATTTTTCTATTATTATAAAAACCATTGGATTTATAGGATACTCAAATCTACAATTATACCTTGATAAGACATAAAACTATTTCTTCATAGTACACATATATTATTATAATTAACACTAATTATATAAATTTGTTTAATGCAATGAAGAATCAATCAATCATACTTTCTAGATCAATTATGATACATGAACTATACCACAAAGGCATTGAAATGTTTTCCTCATATGTACTATTGGACTCATCATAATTTCTCATTATTTCAATGAATTAATTCCCCATTTTCCTAAAAATAATTTATGTAATTTATATATTGATAATTAACCTCATAAACTCATCTCAAGATATATAGTCAATATCATCCATATTCTAAATATTCTATATTAGAGTAAAACATTAATATGTTTCTCCTTCCAAATGAAAAAAAAGTAGTATAACTCTTTCAGGCATCGATCATTAGAGAATATAAAATATATTTTCATTTTTAGATATCCATATATCATTAAATTTTGGAAAAATAGACCTACAAAAATATGGTGCATATTTCTTCATGAAATACTCAATTACACATTTCTTCATATATTTCTTACTTAATGATCGATTTGATTCATTTTGTGATAAATTTTTCAATTTAAATAAATGTTAATTTTCATTACAAGTCCATTAAAATTTATTTTCTTATAAGGGTAATCAATTAATTTTATATCACATTAGATGAAAATAAAATTCATTCAGCTTCCATCCACTAAATACATAAAAAAATAGTATTATGAAAAAAAATATTCATAGTGGTAAACCATATAATATTGGTAATATTTTTCTTGATGTCCACATATTGAAACATTTTTTAATACTATTACACAATATGTATTATATATTCTATCCACGTCCATTGTCGATTCAAATCATTCTATGTGTTTCATAACAAAACAATGAATTAACATAAGAAAATCCATCAGGAGAGTCTAGTCCTGTGTGAAATCTTTGGTTGACTCATCTGTCACCAATGATGATCATACTAATACACATACATCAACCTTTCAATCTATTAACCCTTTGTGCATCCATTCATCAACCACATCAACTTTGTAGTGTCAATATAAGGATTAATTTACTAGTTAAACCTTAATCCATTCCAAAAACAACGGATGTTCTCTTATACATGGTGTTATCCTAAATTTTCTCACTAATTTCTACTCATACATTATATTGAAAATTTCAAATCAATCCATTGATAAATATTATGGATACTCTAGAAGTATATAGATAAATATAATATTTTTAGGCATTAAAATATGATACGTATTAAAATATTACATGTTCTAGTACAGTAATGGTTTTTTCACATTTAATATAATAATTCATAGAACACTAGTATATTAATGATCTGTTTTATCTTCCATTAAATTATTCTCTACAAAAACTCTTATTAGACACATCATAGTAAAAATCACTATTCATTTACAAGGGAAAGGATAAATTGTTAAGGGTAACCTCATATTCTTAGAAATGCTAAAATGGATATTTAAATATGTGAGAATATATAATTATATATTGATGTATTAGTATGAGAACACGATCTAATCATTGGAAATTTGTAGTGAATAATTAATTTGTTAAAATCATGATCCATGTAATAAATAATTTTAGTTCATATGACATGAATTATAAATTAATCATTGATGATTATACATGAGGCCATAATAATAACAAAATATCATGATATAAAAGGGTCGAATAAAGTGTGGTATAATCATAATTTGGGAAATATTATATCTAGGATACCCAACATGAAATTAAACACTTGTGATGAATGGTATTTCAACCCATGTACTTTTTTTAGGATTGTGATAACCTACAATGTAACCTTTGATGGTCTTAGAATAGCCTCTTAAATACACCATTTTGTGTGTGGGATAACCTCACATAAACTCATTGAAAACATAAAACATAAATCATTACCCAGTTTACTTCAAGGATATAACTAACCCTCTAATATCACAACCAAGATCCAATCTAAAAAATAAGACATAATTTCATGAAAATAATTATCAACTCATCATAACATAACAAATGTAAAAGAAAAAATATAACATAAATCATTCATCATAAAATATGAATCCACCTAGAGAAATATTAACGATTTTTTTTCATTTTATCATATCCCAAGTATTTTATAATAAACAACATAGAATATTTTTGTAAATTAAAATAACTTTAAAAGATCATTGTAATACATCTTATGGAAAATACGATTTTCAATCTGAAATAACAAATTTAAAATCAAAAAAATTCATAAATATTAAGCAAGTTATTTTTTCATTAAATATTTCTGGAATACCGTAATGTATGTTTCAAATTAAATAGATGTTATGATCGCTTGAAAAGTTGATAATGAGTTGTATTTTAAATAAATAACCCTTTCACAGTTTTGGTAAAAAATATATAAAAGTACCTCATTCATAAAATGACCTGAATATTTATTTAAAATAATTTAATGAAATGAAAAAATTGTAAAAATTGATAATATACAATAAATTTTTATATGTATATACATTATTGAAATTTTATTAATGAAATTATGGATATAGAAGAAAATTTAACCTAACCTATGAGATTGATAATTATGGTTTTCCATCAAAACATTATATCAGTCTCATGTATAAATAAGTATTTAAAAATGAAATTATAAGAAATTAATAAAAAAATAACTCAAATATATGATAAGAAATAATATTTTTATGAGATATATTGTATAATTTCATCGTGGGAAATTTAAGTATAATAAACCCCTTTAATGATAAATATTATAACATAAAATCCTTAATTCTATTTCCTATCTCATGGAAAGAACTCTAATACAATATATAATAATATTAAATATATTATAAATATAAAATAAAACAATATTTTCACCGATAATACCATATATGTTCCACTTATAAATTTTCAACACCAGTTTATTGATAATTGTTTATTGAAATCATCATTTATAAGAGTTAACTATTTCTTTTTTGAAGAATGTTTCAATAAGAAACATATGATACTTGTACTATGATCATGGATCGATAATATCAATAATTTTTAGTAATTTCATAAGTATAATATTTAATCATTATATTCTTATTTATAATAATTCATATATAGTGGTGATGAAAAAGTAATTAAATCCCTTCATGGAGAAAGTACTTCACACAGACGTGTAATGTAATCAACATTTTGAGGGATGGAATTAATGAAAATAATTAATAAATAACCACTAGTTAATAAATTCTATATCATAAAATTCATATATAAAGATTAAATTTATCATAATAACCAACCACCAATGATGGTGATGAAAATGAATCGTATCACAATGTGGAGGTAGTAGTCCCCATGTACGCTAGATCAATATTTTGTTTATCACATTTAATGGGGAAGTGGTGGGAAATGATTGTTAAAACATCATCATACTATTTCATTATATATATCTTACTATATTAATCATGTTTTGGTTCATTGAAAAAGTTTATAAAAGGTGGGTGATGAAATAATTTGAAAGAGAATAGTTAATATTTGTATCATTTTATTTGACAGACCTCCGTGGGCTAACACCTTAAGAAATGAAATATTGGACATAAGGAAAGAAAAAAATAACTAAGATGATGTTAAGGGAACATATAAGGTTTTGAACTAAATATTTACTTATCTTGAAAGCTCAAATTGATTAAAATGTATAGGAATATTGTTGCACATTTATAACCGAGGGAAGGGACACAAATGGAATTACATATAATATTTCATAAATATACAGTCACATTAATATGAAAGTTGATAAAAATAAACATTAATTAAATATAAAGGTAATATATGGAATATATGTATTCCGTAAATATTAATTAGTCGAATTATGTGGCATCAATACCCTTATCACATAGTTTGACACCTGATAAACTCGTTTTAACATTAACTTTTTTGACAATAATTTACATTATTTTCTGTTAATTATTACCAAAAAATAATTTAAATCAATTAAATTATATGAATTATTCATATTAAATATATGGAATCTATTTTACTATTCAAAATTTATATAAGTTTCAAAATTCAATTTTAAATATGCATTAAAATCATAATAAATCATCGTTTTTAGAAAAATTATTTTTAAGCGTCAAACAAAATTTTCATGCATTAAATATTTTTTAAAAACCAAGAAATAAATGTTGAAATAATTTTTTGACTATATAATATAAAAATTCAATTAAAAAATTAATCAATGTATATGCATTTAACATATTAATATAAAATCACATCTCACAATTAAATTTTTAATCACAAATTATTTTTTTAAACCAAAAATTTATTATATATGTAAATAAATTATTTTTTCATTCCACTATAAGTAATAATATAAATTATAATTAATGTATACATAATCTATTTTAATATAAAATTACAATCGTCTTGTGTCTTTTAATATTACATGATTCAATGAAATGCATTAGCATTTTTAGAAAAAATGGTATTTTCTCCTTTTACAAAAGAATATATATTTTGAGAACATTCCTAAAAATTCAATATATATTAATATTCATATGATGGTTTTAAAAAATTATATTCATTAAATTAAATAAAAATTCATAATTTTTATTATATTGTATATTTTTTAATCAATAAAAAAAATGCCATTTAAAATAAATATAATCCCTATATAACATTAGTGGAAATTCAAAAAAATTATTATGAATTGATAAATAAATTTGAATTATTTAAAATATTTATACATATATTTCATAATGTCCTTTTTACAATTCATTCCATCAAACAAAACAACTAGGTTATTGAGGATGTCAATAATGTTTTTCATTTAGAATAGGGGCTCCCCACAAAGAAATATTTTTGATAACTTGTCTTTATATCAAACAAAAAAAATCACAGGGAGTTTAACAACTAACCTCGATGTCCTACATGAACTGATTGCTTATCCAACCCACCCTACCCGCTCATCGGAAAATCTGGCCCACATGCTTCACCAATTGAACTAATCCCACCCGAACTGACCCGACTCGTTCAACCATTTGACCCATACTGCTCTCCCAACAAAACTCATTCGACCTACCATCCAGGCCTAACGTGAACCAATTTCCCACCGAAAATAGTTACCTCAACCTACCCTAAAATTGAAATATATATATGATCAATTATGGATTTGAATTTATTACCTATTGGGTTTTTCGTAAAGTCTTCACCACTCCACAAATTCATTCTTCCATTAATTAAACATACTATAATATTATTTTATATGTATCAGCTGATATATACATGTATATATATATCCATATACAAAATTATATTTGTAAAAAACAAACATAATAATTTATATTATTATAAATATTTATTAATATATATATATAATTACATATGATTACTAATTAAAAAAACAAATATTACTATATACAAATATATATAAACAAATATAATCATATTTACATAAATATATATAACAATATATAAATTTATATATGTATACATATATATATATACATATATATGTTTTTGGATGATATTCTTATAAATATATACAAATTTATAGTGAGGGAGAGAGAGAAATTGGGAGGGAGAGAGTGATGTCTATATGTATATATGCATTTTATATTTGAATAAAATATATGATTACATTTTCACTTACATATATAAATATATATATCTATAAATTTATAAATAAATTTGATAATATCTATTATAAAATATTTATATATAATAAAACATATAATTATAAATACATATAAACCAGTATAAATATAAAAATTTATATATAAATTAGTATAACTATATATAGCTATCTATATTTATATATAAATATACATAAATATATAATCATTAGTTTAAATATAAAAAATTATTGTAATATATAAATTTATACAAATATAGTTATATATAATATTATTGATATATATATATTTAATTCTATTTATATATATTTATTTATATGGTTACATTTATGGTTATATATATATTGAAAAATGCTTTTATAGAGGGAACTAAAAAACTAAAAAAATCAAAAAAAGAAAATATTATAAAATACTTTTGGATAGTTATTTCTTCTACATATTTTCCCTTATTAAGATAATACTAAAGAGAAATATCCTTCCAACACACTAATTAAAACACATAGGACATGTTTTGTATGAATATTGGCTACAGAATTTGTATCCATATGGTAATTGTGATCACAATGTTCATGGAGTAGAGGTCTTGTAGGCCTTATGTCCATTAAGGTAGATGATTCCATAATATATTATACTACTTCATCGTGATATTATGAAAATTTTAAAAAGGGTCACACTAAATCTATACATTCTTCCATTCAAGATGCATCATAATATTATATGCCATAATGACACCAATAATATCTGCCTCCAATATATAAGGGTTTCTAAACTTGTCTTAGAAGAATCCAACTTTATCCCATTTCGGATCCTGAAAATTCCTCTACTGATAGAGTCAATTATGATCACATTCAATGATCCATCAGTGTTGATCATCACCCATCCTTAAATTGGTGGTGTCAAATCATGACGAAGGTAACATTTCCTTACTTTTAAATAACATTGTCTCCCAATCTAGTACCAATAGTGAATTCTCTGATGCATCTACCCATATATCCATCCCGGTTCAGGTGGCCTCCTTTATTATTTGATCAAGGCGCCAAATGAAATATCTTTTTGTGGCAGTTTTCCTATAATGAAAAACCAAATTTATGAAGAAAAAAATTTTTATTCACACATTCTCCATTGTAGTTTAAAGTAGGTTAATATGTAATACAAACACAGATGTAGTTCTCATGAATTGTAGGATACCATCCATAATACATGAAAACATTATGATGACCACAAAAAAATCATATATGATCTTGTAAACATCACCATAAGAAGAGAAACCAATCCCTAATTTGGTATAAACTATATATATATATAATTATTTATAGTTTTTATATATATCGATACATAGTCGTATTTTTATCAATGTATATATTGAAATATATTTATGTGTTTAAATAATATATTTATATTTATAGAATTTATAATAATTTTATGTTATATATTTTCAATTTAATTATGAAAAGTAATTACTCTTTTATTTACTAGTAATTACTAATTTTTTTAGTCATATCAAATTACTACATAATAATAAATATTTAGTAGCTATAAATGAATTATTATTAATCAAAATATATAATTATAAATTTCAAACATCACATTAATTATAATTTATTAAATTCATTTTATGTATTACTAATTATTATTTTTAATATATATATATATTATCAAATCTATTATTTAAAATTAATATAATTTTTGAGGTTGGTTTATAATGAATCACCATAAAATTTAAATGAAATGTTAAAAAATTCATCATTTACCAAAGTTTTTAACCACTATTAAAAACTATAATTAATTACCATAATTTTTAAAATGTTGCCCATAAAGATGTTTATGTAGAAGTTATGCTAAAAAATATATTGAAACATTGATGGATGGTTTTAAAAACTAAAACTAAAAAAATATAGCTATTTGATTTTTTATTTTAAGGATTTTTAAATTTATATTTTTAAAATATCCATCTGTACTCCAATATGATTGATTATAAAGTATTTAACCTAGAAAATTTTGTTGAGAACATTCTGAGACCATCAATATTTTACAAGCACTCTCTAGATGATTGTTTTGGATAAAATAAGTAGGATTACTAAGGTTTGTGATTTCTATCTATAAATGACTATTGACACAAAAAATTATTGTACTCCTCATTTATGAGGATCTACCTAAGAATGGATTGTAAGTTGGTAATTTTTTGTGTTTTGGGGCTATTAATGCAAGTTTTTCATGATTTAATATGTCTAGCCTCACCAATGACAACTTAGATAAATAATGGTGCTTTATTCAATTTAAATATTGAAAGATATAATCCATTTTAAGGTTCATACGAGAAAACATAAATTTGATCCAGCTCTTATCATTATACACCCTAGGGAGAGATATATTATTTATTATAACACATGTAGATCATTATTATAATGTATCCTTTTGAATTTAAACATGTCACAACTTGTAGATAATGAAAACTATGAAGAAAAAATTATAACTGTCCAACAAAGGATTATAATATTACTGTAATGGTCCTTTAATTGAAAATTTTTAACATTATGTATTTTTCTAGAAGTATACCATGTAAAATAATTATAAAATAATAATGAATAATTATAGAAAAATATTCATAAATCATAGATAGTTAGGTTGAATATAGTACATTGAAATATTTTAATACCCATAGTCTTACTAATCTTGGAAAGTGAAATTGGGGGTTAATGTTATGACCCAAAATTCTATCAATGAAATTTTAATTTTTATATTTATTTGAGATATTATAAATAAATATATATCACTTGTAGAACATAATAAAAACATTATAAATTAATAACGAAAGAAATAATAAGTATTTATATAAATTAAAGAACCTTAACCAACATATTATTAATATGACAAATGGAATAATAATGTAACCATTAAGGATTATAAACATTAAATTAAAATAGTGACCTCAACTATGGATATAAAAATAAAATTTTCAAAACATATATATGAAAATATTTAATATTTATATCTTGGAATAGGAAAATAACTGTTTTGGAATTGTTAATTTATGTATTGGTATTTTTGTAATTCGTAAAAGTTTATTTACTATTTCATATCTAATATAATGATTTTGTAGAATATATTAATATAATTCACATTTATTCTTACTATAATTAGATGATATTTTGGGGGACATTATTCATTTTTTCCATGTGTTATAAAATCAGTCATTATTTTAAAATTGGTGTTTTTTCCAAAAAATGTTTATTAATATTTAGATTTCTCATATTTAGAAATTTTTTTCACAAAATGGAGTCGATTTTTTAATTCATCATGTCGAAAAATTGTTAGGTTGAATTTTTTGGGATATTTCTAAAATAGATTAATTTTTGATGAATAGTCAAATATGGTAATTTATGTTTTCTATCATTGTATGTAAATAAATGAATTTCATGTCATGGCTGGATCATGGATGATGTATATGGAAATTATCTTGAACTCATAATCTCTTGTTAATTTGTTTAATCACAGTAATCTTCACTAGTTATAGCCATGAACTAAAATAATAAACAAAGGAATAAAATAATAAAAAAATAATCCTCTTCTACAGTATAAATACCACCCCTCACCACCTCTTATCTTCACACCTTAAAATCCTTGAAGAAAGACAAAATTATGCCCAAACATCTACTAAAGTATGTCCCCCACATCGAAAAGATTTTTTTCACAATAAAAGACCAATGTCATGTGAATCAAGTAGGTTTTCATAGATAGTAATTCAAGAGGTAGAATCCTCAATCATTTTTATTTATTTCCTTTTCAATTTAATATATTTACATATTATTTCATTTCCTAAACATGTAAATGTTACATAATAACTAATGAATTTTTATATAAAAAAATATATTGTTTATGTTGCACAACCAATCATCATTTCTCTTAGACGCTCTTTTTATTATAAAAATTAAAATATTGTTAGTGACATGTTGATTTATCACCAATGTGGAAAAAATATCTTAAAACTCCCTCAACTCCTTCAAGGATGGTCATAAAACAATTAGTATGGATGAAAAAATTATAATATATGTATTAATTCATATATATTTGTATAGAATAATTATATATACATGATATTAATTATTAAAATAACACATGTTTATGATGATCGAAAAAATTCCCAAATAATCCTTACATTTGTCAATAATGTTTTATCTATTGAATCATTCTCACACCTAGAAAAAACATTATATGTATGATGATTTAATATTATATTAGATCATTAATGACATATAATTTCAATTCGGCAAAACTATTCATATTCAATATTATTTTTTATATATGTATACATGTAAACATATTAGGAAAACCAAGTTAACGAATGCTCCTGAATGAAAAATTTGCAATTAATAACTCATAAAAAAGGGCATAAAATGACAATATTAATATATTTTATAAATAAAATATATTTATAAAAGGTTATTAATAAATTAATTAATTGATTTAATTTTATTAAACATGACATTAAGTTCAACTGAATAACACTTTTGGACATGTGGTAAGGAATTCTTTCTAAACATCCAGTTTTTTGTTCGGGTAACGCTTTATCTCTATTTACTCAAATTTAATTTTTCGTTTTTTATCTAATAATTATATATATATATATATTTAAATGTCAAAAAATCATTTATTAATATAATTTCTCTAGACTTTAATGGGGGAATACATTTTTTAATAACTTTCCCTTCTTAATTCATCCTGATAAGGAAGCCTGATTAAAGGGAACTTTCCAATTTCTAGAAAATCACAGATTTTATCATGAAAATATATTTTACTTCATATTTCTTTTATATAAAATAATGTTACATTTTCAGTTTAAATACTCATTTATATTTTTCTTAAATAATACTAAATTTCTTAATTTCTAAGGTTTCAAAATTAGTTATTTTAGATCTATTCACTTCATTTTCACATGAAATATCATTATATATTAATATTTTTACTTATTAATTTCCATGTATGTTATAAACAAAAACATTTCATGCACACCATCATTTTATTCCCTTTTATTATTCTGTATTACAATATTTTAATACCTAAAAAATTTACGGTATTAGCTTTATGATTTATTATTCATATGAGACACATATTCATGAACATGTTATTATTGGTGCCCCAAGATAAAACTCTATTTCATTGGTTATCGTTTAGTAAAATGATAAGTAATGTAAAATTGTCTTGTTGGTTATCCTTGACTTATTATAATCATTTGCATTGGACTTGGTGGTTAGCCTTATATCATGCTCCTCCATAAGCAATGGTCTAGGTTTTTAGCATTGAATCATGATTTTTTCCTGTTGTATATTATTTCCACTTTTCCATTATTCTGAAATAAAAAGAATAAATGGTCTATATATTATTCTTCATTATGTTTTTTCATGTCAAATTCCTCTTTATTCATCATTTTAGGCCTTTTAACCCATGTTTTTTTAGTTATCCATTTATTTAGTTCCCTTTCTTATATTTTATGATATCCCTTTGTTCAGGTATTCCCTAAGTTATCCACTATAGATGTAATTGAAAAAAAATATTTATGGGATCTTTATAGAGATTAAATAAAATATGTATTTATTTTGGTTTCATTCTTTTTAATTATATATCTATTCATCAAAATACACTATAATTTATGATCTGTGGAATTTAATTTATTGTTATTTAATATATAAATTATATAATAATATTTGTAAAAGGTTATGGATGTTATAGTTTGTATCAGAGCACGATAAAATTTATTTTTGGAGATTATGATTATAAAACATTAATATATGAACAATATGTACATTTCAATCTCAATGTAAAATATATATTAAATCATACAGAATCACAAGTTAGGATATTAATTTTATTTATATGTTTATACCTACATGTTCCACATTTTATTTTTTATAGTTATTAAATTTGTATTCATGACCCCCTAATTAAACATTATTTTTTATTTAACAGTTAAAAAATATTTAACTTCAACCAATAATTGATGTGATAAGAAATGTGACTATAGACCTAATGAAGTGAAAAATCTAATTAGAAGAGGTAGTAAATTCATCATGATAATACTTCAACTATTAACTTTTCTAAAATTTAATAAAATGTGTAATATAGAACCCTAAAAATCTCCCAATAGATATAAAGTTTTCTTTAATTCATGCATGAAAAGCCTCTAATTTTATAGTGGATCTTTTGATACCATCATCACATAAAAATGGATTAACTATATTAAGAAGATATTATCTTTCCTCCAGTTCCTAGAAGAATAGAATATTATGATAGAGATCTATCAATTTGATGAGGAA
This sequence comes from Viscum album, assembly GCA_963277665.1. Taxonomy (NCBI): domain Eukaryota; kingdom Viridiplantae; phylum Streptophyta; class Magnoliopsida; order Santalales; family Viscaceae; genus Viscum; species Viscum album. The sequence goes on from OY728156.1 coordinate 1,504,215,426, forward strand.
ACAGATCAGTGGTGTATATTGTTCAAGAACACAATATCGATGTTGGAAATTGATTCCATAAAATCAAAATATTTAAAGAAAAATGTTTCTCAATAAATATTATTCAAGAACCCTCTTCCACAATATAGAAATGCAGTCCCTCATACTAAAGTAGAAGTAAGAAGCTTATGTGGAGCTGTATGATGAAAAGATCAAAAGTATTTCATGATAAAAATATGTCTTTATTAAGAAGTCTGATTGAAATGTGGATCACTTCATTATCCGAATATATCTGATTCTAAAAAAATGGTTTTTCATTCGATACATTGGCAGCTACAAGGAGCATGTTTGTTGTTATATTATGATTCAATTAGATATTATATAATATCAGTGATCTCATGGGTCTGGGGATAAATAGATGAAAATATAATTTAATATTGGAGGATGAATAGTTTAATACAACAATTGATAAAAAAAATAGTATCCCATGTGTCAAATTTGTGTTATGAGTTATCCTAATAACTATCTAAATGGAATAGAGAGATGTTTCAAATGTAGATGAATGAGGAATATAGATAAGAACAAATGATGGGATATGATGAATCCCACTAACGTTGAAGAATAACAGATGGTTCACATAAACAATCAGCATGTAGTGAAGTTATTTAACTACAAGTAACATGAGAATTATGAGAATGATTTTTCTACACCAAGGGTTATTGGTGGAAATAAATAACCCCAACCTCCAATGTAGTAGGGAAGGGCATATGTTTTAACTACTACTGAGGTGGATCCCAGAAAATTTGCTGTGACATTTATGCGGGTCATTCCATCAATAATAGAGAATGTACTATTTGATTCTAGTTCTAAAAATTATTTCACATCACATATTTTTTGAAGAACTATTCAAGAACCATGTCAAAATATATAGGATGAGTTATCTATGAGAAAAGAAAACGGGGGCATTTTTTATTTCAAATTTTCTAACACCTCCCCATTTAATGTTTGTGGAATAAACCTCCTATGAAATATTTTATTCCTTCCTTTGGAGCAAATTAATAATATTCTTGGCATAGATTGTCTATATTTATAAAAATCCAACATCAACTATCATGAAAGGGAGATCACTCCTCACATCATGAGATATCCTCTAATTCTATAAAGTGTACAGAGGTGGATGAATATCCATTAGAATCAACATCTCAATGGTGGATATTATTTCCTTGTTATAAATCTTATGTTTCTCAAATTGTTGATACAATGGATATAATTATTCTAGAATACATGCACATTGTAAGGGACTACACTAATGTGTTACCTAAAAAGTTATATTGTCTTCATCCTAATCGAGAGTTTGAGTTCTCATTTGATATTATTTATGGATATCTTTTTATATCAAAGACACCTTAAAAAATAGACATGATCATGCAAGATGAATTAATAAGAAATTAGTGGATAATCTTCACAAGGGTTTTATATGCTCGAGTACATCAACATGGGGTGGAACGGTCCTCTTCTTCAAAAATAATGATGGATCAATGTGCCTCTACATTGAATATCGTGAGTTCAATAAAATCATGATAATGATCAAGTATCCACTTCAATTGAAATATTAATTTTATTTTTATCTACTTGGGGCTATAAATTATTCTTTGTTGGACCTTCGGCAGATATATCACCAATTAATGGAGTTAGATGAAGATATTACCAAGAAAGCATTTTGAAATAGGTATGGAAAATATGGTTTCATAGTAATTCCATTCAGACACAGTAATGCTCCGAAAATTTTCATTCTATTAATTAATAGTCTTTATATATTAACTAGAAATTTTTTTATAATTCTTTATTCATGCTATAGTTAAATACAAAAAGTTAGAGGAGGAACATGGGGATATTTTAAAAATGATTCTATAGTCATTTTAAAGGAATAATATATATTCTATTTACTGTAAATTTTATTTATGCATGAATGAAGTATCAGTATTTGATCATTATATCAACAGAAAAAGAATATATTTGGATCCTTCCAACATAAAGGAAATCAAAGAGTGTATATTCCATCAATGTAACAATGATCCATAGACATCATGGTCTATCAATTTATAATAGATAATTTTTAAGGAACATATCAGGATTTTAAAAAGCACAAACCAAGATGACTCAAAATAGTGTAAAGATTTCTACACTAGTGATTGTGAGGACAACATTAATTAGTTATGAAGGAGGATTACCACTACACTAGTACTCACACTACATATATGTGAGGAACCCTTTGTCATGTATAATTATTCTTCTATGAAGTGAATTTACTATGTTCTGAGGAAAATTGATAATGTGATATCAAATAAATAAAGGTTATTTAAACATCATTAGAATTAATTTCCCACACAAGATCTATAGTTGGTGGAAATGATTTTTTCATGGAAAATATGGAGGTATTATCCCATTGGAGAAAAGTTCGATATATATTAATCATAAGAGGCTCAAAAATATATTCTCATAAAAGTACAACAACATGCACTAGAAAAGATAGATAGAACACATAAAGGATTACAACGGCATAAGCAACTACCATCATTGAAAATAAAATAAGGATTAAGATGTTCTATGTAGAAAGGATGTAGAATTTTTATCAATTATAATAATTTAGAAGGGTCCAATTTTCATAGACCTGTAATGGATGGAAATTGGAATCATTAATGCAGTAACATATTCAATAATTTCTAAAATTATTTCACAACCATATATCATTGATGAATACATTATTTTCCTGGAAATAAAGTATAAATTTATAAAAATGTGGAAAGATTCTTAAATAGTATTTACTTAGAGTTCAACATGGATGATTAAGTTTTCATGATATTTAGATCTCGACTATATAAACCCTCTAATCCATCAATAAATAAAGAAAATATAAATTATTTAGAAAGTCCAAATGTCTTTATTAACCTAGGGAACAAAATTATGTAACGAGATATCCAAGAGAACTATTTTTAGGATAATATGAATAAGAAGATCATTGAATAATCATCAAAGTTCTTGTTATGTCTGCAAGTGAAGTCTAAGGAGAAAATTAATAAGGGGTTGTGTAACCATTGCCCATACCATTATGAATATTGAAAAACATTACCATGGACATTGTAATTCCACATCCAAATTCAAAAGGTGGAAACAATATTATATAAGTTATTATGGACCATCATAAAAGGACATACCATTTTATATTATTTTGAGTGTCTTCACACTTAGCCATCTTGCACTGATATAAATTAGAGAAGAAGTGAGATTTAAAGTAGTACCACTATAGGTTATATCTGAATGAAATCCAAGATTCACCACCATATGTTAGAAAAGTATCCAAAATTATCTAAAAACTCAATTAAATATCAACTGGCCTTTTAATCCTCAAACTCATGGTGAATCTGAAAAAAATGTTCCAATATTACTAGATATGTTTCTATCTTGTTCTATGGAAAAAATGGGAGGATGTCACAAAAAAAAACTATGCCCATGTTGTCCTAATATAATAGTTTCCACATGATCATCCAAATTACTCCATATGAAATCTAATTTTGGAAATGGTATATATCACCAACCTACTGAGTTGATGTCGAATAATTTAAGTAGTTAGGACGTGTAGTGATTGAAGAAATTGTGGAAAATGTGATAATCATTCAGAATCAAATCAAGGTAGCCCAATTATGATAGATGGTCAATAAGAAAATCAGCGATAAGACCTAGAGAATATGGTTGGATAAATTTTTATCCTCCACATGTCTCCATGTGAGATAATCAAGAGATTTGGGAAGAATGTAATGGTATGTCCCATGTACAGCACCCCCTAATAAACATTGATCATTTCAGAGTAGTGGCTTATCGACTAGCACTTCCTTCTACAATGTCTTAAATACTCCTTGTATTTTATATATCAGCCATGATTATGTATATACCAGATCCCACAAATCTAATGAATTCATGGGTGGTATAGTTGGAACACGATCTCTCTTATGAGGAGAAGCCATTAAAGATATTGGATCATAGATATAAGGTTCTATAAAACATGAATTATCATATGGTCTAATTAATAAGGGTGAACCATAATTATAATGAGGAAACATGGGAAAAAATGAAGCAATAAATGAATAATATCCTCAACTATTTTCTTATTATATTGTTAAATGATTTTTCAATGCAAAATTTCATATGGTCGGAAGAATTTAATGAATAAATATTAAATCAGTTACATTAGAATTCATATAATTATTCGATATAGTATATATCACATTAATATCACTTATATAACACAACATAACATTTATAAATGATGAATTAATGAAATATAGTGTATTTATAGGAATTAAGGATCCTTAACCAAGGGAATAGTAACATCACCTATGGAATAGTAATGTTACCTTTAATAAATTTAAAGAGGTAAATATAATAATAAACTAAGATATAAATGTATAAATAAAATTTAGGCATCTAATTAATGAAAATATATTTATATTTATATCATGGAATATGTAATTAATAATTTGGAAAATGATTAATTGAGTATTAGTATTTTTGATATATATAAAAGTTTATTTACACATTTATATTTAATATAAAAATTTTAAAAATCTCAATATAGATTAATAGATTAATATTTTATCATTTTATGATTATAATATTATTCTATGAGACCTTAATCAATTTTTAAAAATTTAGTCACAATTTTAAAATATTTAATTTTTGAATAAATAATTATTTTAATTCAAAATATATTTTTTCACAGACAGAAAAGTATTTTCCTATATAGGAGTCCATTTTTTTATTCTATACATCGAAAAATAGAAATAATTAATTCTCTAATTTTTCTAAAATAGTTGACTATTTTGTGAACAGTTAAATATGGTATTTTACGTTAAATATTTTTATATGTAAATAAATATTTATTTAAGTCATGTTTTTGTCGTGAATGATATAAGTGGTCATTATCATGACCTAAAATTCTCTATTTATATAATTTATTTACAAAATTTATCACTATTCATCGTTTTGAGCCAAAATTATAACGAAATGATTAAATAAAAAAACCATCTTCTCCAGTAAAAATACCACCCGTGACCTCTTATTCTACTCACATCTAAAAAATAATTAATCTTGTAAAAAATTTAACTGAACCTATTCCCGTTTTTCTAACCCATGTCTAGTGCCACTGGAATAATTAAATGTAAAAACTCAGTTGCCTCAAATAGGATATGAAGGAAAAAAATCATGTGCTAAAAATTTCATTAATTTACTTTTATTTCCTTTAAAATTTATTTTTTCCATTACTCTACTCAGCTCGCCATTTCCAATTGACATGTTTAATCTAGTATAATTTATAATCTATAATGATATTGTGTTAATTTAACAACCCATTATCATTTTACATCACCTCTCTTATTATTCTAAAATTGAAAAATGGGCACGGGGTGTTGATTTATCACCTTTTAGGAAGAAAACTTTTAAATTTCTATTACCTCCATCAGTTCTAGTCATAAATCCATTTTTATTATTATAAATAATATTAATATTTGTATTATATCTTATTTAATGTTTTGAAATTATTATATATACATGATATTAATTAATAAATTAAAACTAGTTCGTGACTTTTGAAAAAATTATAAAATAATATAAACGATCATCATTTACATTTTATCTGATGAATCATCATTATGTATATATTGCAATATATAAGACCTTTTAATATTATATATGTTCACAATGAAAATATAATTTGAAATCTGGAAAACAATTCTTCTGTTAACTAATTTTCCACAAATGGATTCAAGTAAACAAATCCTGATAACCATTGAATCAAACACTACCAAAGGATAGAAATGAATCTTATTACACATTAAAAATACCATAAATTAAATAATTATATTATATTAATATATATATGAATAAATAGTTATTAATTTGTTAATTTATGGTATTTAATTTGATTATATGGGAAATTATGTCTATGTAGAGAACAGTTTCTGACATGAGTTAAGGGATTATTTCTGAACCTCCTTTTTTTGTTTAGGATACGCATTCACTCCCTTTATGTCAATTTAATAATTATTTACTTTTTTATAATTCATATAATTTTTTTAATATTTTATAGAATCATGTATTAATTTTTTTTTCTTCTTCCATTTATGCGGAGATTCACGTTTTAGTATGGTTCATTTCTCAACTATCCAAGATATGTAATACTGCTAAAGGTAACATCCTAATTTGAATCACATTTTAATGTACCATGCATGATCTATTATAATCCAAAACTATTCTTCTTAATTCGATTATTTTATCATGAAAAGTAATTTTGGTTTATTTTTTGTTCAATATAAAATATTATTCTATTTACACATTAAATACTCTTAAATGTTTTCCTTAAACTCCCCTAAAATTGTTTTTTATAATGATTCTCAAATCACTATTTTTACATTTTTTCCTCTCATTTTGACATCCCTTTTTATCCTATATACATATTTTTCCTTACAAATTTTGATCTATATTTTAAATACATTTTTTCTTAGAAAACATTATATTATTCCATTTTATATTCCTTATGACATGATTATGATATCCATTTCATTCCACAGGTTACCATTATGCTTTATTCCACATTTGGAACACATATTCGTGAACATGTAATGATGGGTGTACCCATATAGTGCTATAATAAGTTATACAATTTTTAGTATCATTCATCATGATGTGAAATTTCTTGGTGGATAGCCTTCACTCATTATTATTTTATGTTTTAAGTTGTTTCCATGTTTTTATGATTCTATGACTATATGATTGCATGTTCTATATGATATAATTCCATTTGTTTATTCAGGTTCCATGACTTCTTATGTCATCATGTTAAGCCTTCTATCCCATATGATTTTCATTATTCATACTTCTTATTTACCTTTATCGTATTTTTATCAGATCTCATTGTTCATGTATTCCCCAGGATATTCTATGTAGATGTAAGTGAAAAATTGAAGGTTGTACCTCTTTAAGGTGACTAAATAAAATATGCTTTTATATTTTTCATGGTTTATAATTATGTATCTAATCTTCAAAAGAGACTACAATGTATGATCCTTGTCTTGTAATTTTTTTTATTTATTATTAAAATCTTGTAAAAATATGTTTAAAAGTGTATGGATGTAACTCATGTGTCCATAAATCATAAGTCAAATAATATAGTGGACAAAAATTATTATAATAAATTTAAATTAATTGGTTTAATCATAGATATATTATTATTCTATATAGAATATACTTAATGTATTATAATTTATCAAATAACTCCAGTTTTTTCATGACCGAACCTTAAAATATTAATTTCATTAATTATTTTGAATGTCTATATATGAAATTTTGTAATTGGGCCAAATTGGGTTTAATTTGATAAATTTTCAAGCGATGTGTGACCATGTTCAGGGGGTTCTCACTATGAAGAATAACCATATGACAACATTTTATGAGGAACTATCGTTTGTCAGTTTCATCTAGCACATTAGAGTGCTAATTTTCAACCGTGCATCTGCCTACAAGTAACTGTGTGAGGGTGTCTCTCCTAGGCAGTGACCAATGCACGGTTAGTGCACAGTCTGGTCAAATATGAACAATATGTTTCGGCTGCATATATTCATAAAAAATTAAATTAAATGGAAATAAAATAATTAATTAAAATAATATATAATAAAGTTATTTAATAATAATAACAAAAATAATTAATACTAAAATTATTATTATTTATATTATTATTATTATTACAACTATTATTATCATGCTAGGTTTTTAATTTTTTTTTCTTTTTTCCCTTCTTTACTTTTGGTTCTCTTCATCAATGTACGCCATGAGGGGTGTTACTCCACCCCCCCCCCCATGGTCATGTAACACCCCCTTTATCATCCCAAATTTTTCTTAACGAAACTCTTCTGTTTCTCTAAAGTTCTCATTTATCTCATCAAGGTATGTTTGAATACACTAATTTCCCTAATCAATTTTCGTTTATTTCCACTCCCATCAGTGGGTTCCATTTGGCCAAACCTTATGTCATCAGTTAAACTGATTTTCTGGGTTTTATTCTTTGAATAAGGCATGTGGATCATCTCTTGGGACCCCATCAAGAGGGTTTTTGTATTCTATGCCGAAGGTGAGGGGTTTTTGTTTGTTTTATTTCAACATTTCAATTTTAGGTAAGGGATTTTAGACCCTGATTGTTTCACACCTACTATTTTAGGGTCTCAAGAATTATATGAGTATCTGGTACATTATTTGAGGTTCATTGAACCATTCCTCTTTATTTTTTTGATTATATGATGTTGTACTATGATTTGGCCAATTTTTGAGGGCATGCGTGAAAATACATAGGTATGTATATATATAATTTTTATATGTTATACAAGTACATATTCTCTAATTTCATGGGTAATTTGTGAATTTCATTATAGATATATAGATATAGGTATGTGTGTTTGAGTGTGGGAGGGATTTGATTTATCACAACCTAATTTATCAAGTATTGTACTGTATCAGAATGGGCTTCTCTATTTTTGAAGTAGGTTCACTATGCTCGTGCCATTAATTTGAATTTCCTAATTTCATATCATTTCAGAAATGTTTTTTATATTAATGTATTATTTATATATATTTATGTTTTTACCTAGGTGTTTGGTAAAATTTAGTGAACCTCTTAGATTTGGTTTCCCCTTTATCTTTATATCTTGTTAATTTATTATTTTAGGTTTCCTTTAAATATGACTTATCATAAGTGTTTTATAATATTTGACTAAAATAATTTTATTTGTGAAGTATATTTTATGAAACTAAAAGGATTTAGTTAACTGTGTTTTGTAAAACATGGTTTTTTTCACCATGAATGGTTTCAGGTGTTTATTAGATGTTTAAGATGTGGCAATAGATGTAGGTGCATCCATGGGTGCAGAAAGTATACACATATGTGTGCCTAAAAATGTACATGAAAGATGTAAATATGGTTCTTTGATTATAAAATGGAATTTTAGTAAGATGGGTAACATGAAAATGGTTTCAAGTATGTACCTTAAAACTCATATTAAAGGGTACATTATAAAGTATGGATGATTTCAAAATTATATAAAATCCCTTTTTCCATTTTGGGTTGGTTGGTGAATTTTTATTATGGGTTTTGAGAAAAATATTAAAAAATGTATTTGGATTTGATGTTGTAATGGCATGATTGATAAGAGTTTCATAATATGTATCTTCACATTTTTATGGAAATAGTTTTTGGAATGTTTTGATAAATTCATTAGTGTATGTAAAGTTAAAGGCCTTTCGGAAAACTATCGTATTTTAATGAAAGGTATGAATGTTCATCTAATGTGATGGATTTTTTGTAACCTTAATGATGTGATATATATATATATATAGTTATAACCTCTAATATATGGATTTTCCATTTTTCGTTATCATATATTGTTGTCGGTGTTTGGTGTAGGTGAGTTTGGGGGTTGCATGTAAGGTCAGTTATGTGTGTGGGGGTATCCTAATTATGAAGTATATTATTATCATGTGATTATTGGGCTTCATTTATAGGGTTGAGTGATATTTTTTTGATCAACTACAAAAATATGAGTTGGTACATGCTGTATTTGTTGATAGGTCAAGCAGGTTGTGCCACTGGAATGGTTAATTACGGGAGGGTAGTTGGTGAAATACATATAATCTTCACCATATGCTGGTAGGTGGTTGCAAATCAATAATTTCTCGGGATCAATCTAGGGACATTTAGGAACACCCATTATTATATTATTTTGTATTCCTATTTTACTGTCTTGAATTTTTTTCATTTCACCTTATGAGACATCTACTTTGTTTTTTATATTAATCTACCTATACCAAAACTATGTAGTTTTTAATGGAATTAATTGAAATGAATTCCATTCACGAAATTATTTAAAAAACTAAAATAAAAAAGAGTTTTTTCTTAAAAATCCCTTCCCTTTTATTATTTTTATAAAATAGAGAATACCCTTAATTTTTACATAACCTATTTTCAAACATGAAAGAATGTATTTTACATTATATGTGGGGAATTTAGAATGGTTTATATTTTTTGTATTCCTACTAATAATCACAGTGTTCATGCCTACTTTATTGTTTTAGTTTTAGGTTCTACCCATTTTACATCACTCCCAGAGTGATGTTGGTTCTGTGTTTGATGGTGACCCATGTGGTCAAATGTAGATGTGTGCAGTACTATATTTATTACCTATATGATTGATTATTCCTATTATTCAGATTGATTTTTTATTATGTTATTATGTTTGGATCATGGTAAAAATCATTCCCAATGGTTTTAACATAAGGTCTTGCACTATTTTCTAGCCTGTGGGGATCAGGACCACCCTTTGGGCTTTGTCATGGGCTCACATAGGTGACCGATTCAAGGTTTATTTGGGCTGGATCGTGAGAAAATAGTATCAAAAGAGGATATTTATTATTTTTTATTTCAACTATTTTGAGACTAGGACTTTCGGGACTGAGGATTTAGGTGCATGAATATTATTGAGAAATGTTATTCCTTCTGATCATTGAGTTTACAGGGGTAGTCTAGGAATTCAGTCATTGGTTTTGGTTTGTGTTGATGGGGGATGACTAATGAAGTGTATCGATATTGCACGAAATAATGACAAAGAGTATTGACCAATGTAGATGTCGATTATATGGTTTGAGACACACATATTGGTTGATTATTTCATGGAATGTGGTCTACTAAACCATATAGTTGAGTTATGTGTGACCACTACATACATTGTTTTTGGAATGGATGGTGTTTGTTCTGATTTTGATTGGTCTTAACTTAAAATGGAGTTTGGATAATTTTTCATGTTCTTGGTAGTTGATTAAATTATTTTAGGGCTTATTCTTGACTTTTGATATGAGTATTCATCTATAAAGGATGAACATCAAAAACGAAAACCCTTGGGTCTTTTTAGAGAATTAGAGGGAAAATATTTTGAATTTTTTTGAATTTTTATAATATTTTAAATGTTATTTAAGGTGGAAAATGTTTTTTTTTGATGTAGAAATCAGATGTGTGACCCTTGGAGATCCTTATTAACATTTATATGTGTGGGTTTTTGTAATTAATTTTCATATAGTAATGTATGTGTGAATGATATAAGTTGAAGTGGGAATTGACACATATATAATTTTTCATAGGATACCATGTGTGAGTATTTGATAATAAATTATTAATGTTTTTTCCAATGTTTTTTCAAAAAGGAAAATAGTATCTGATAATAAGTGAATGATTATGTTCTGAATTTTTAGATGATTGTGGCAGAATAATTTTGGAATTAGAGAATGATTTTTGATTTCAAAATGGTGTTAAATGTTAATATTCTTCAATTTGTAAAATGGTTATATTCAAAATAGTATCATTTTATTCTTTGGAGGTGTTGTTTTGGTTTTGTTTTGGTGATATTTGATTCAAATTCAATTTCATTTCAAATGTTTTGGTATATCAGTTTGGTGTTTGGATGAATATATTCTATTTAGATGATCTTTGGTTTATTATTGATTTAGTTTTTTATTCTATTCGTTATTGTATGTTTCCTAGAAAGGTCCCAAATTTTCCTTGTGTCTTTCCGTATTTGGCCTCACAGAAATCCTAGTGGGGTGATGGAACCAAGTTTTTTTTGGTTGATTCCAAATTTTTGTAGTGAATGATGTTTGTTAGAGGATAAAGAGTGGCTCAAGGTAGTTTAATTTTTATTAAAATAACTCCAAAATGGGTTAGGGTAAATTTTGTTTTGAGTTATTTAGGAGGATCAACTTTCGACTAGGGGATAGTGGGTTTTCTAGTATTTTTGCATGTTGGGGTGTCAGTAGGTGTGTTTAATAACACGTTCATATTATGATGTATGCTTGGGGAGGAAAAACTGATGAATGTGATGGACACATGAGTATTCACAACTATTAGTGGATAGTAAATTATCAGGTTGACCAGATTAAAGAGATAGTTTCCTTTTTATTATAGGTACCATTAAATGATTAGTTTGGAATGTAGGTGGATGAACCCTTTTTAGCACATTTGGTTTCAGGGGCATGGGAAGTTTCCAATGTGGTGTCTTTTGTTTCCTATGAAGGTTCCTTATCTAGAAAGAGGAGTGTTCATGAGGATCCTGTTTTGAACAGTTCTCCTTCATTGAGCCTGATACCCATTTCTTCCGATTTTTTGGTTGTTTTTGATATTTTGGATAGTATGATTATTTTAATTTCATTATTTAAAAATCTTCATGATTCTTGTGAGAATGTAGTTATATGTCCACTTTTGGAAGTTCTTCATATGGTGTTGTTTAGAACAGAACATCTTATATGAAGGATTATAGCCCTAGAATATGACCTAGGAGATTCGTCTGCCATCATGGCTCTAACCAAATGCCTCAGAGTGAAGAACATTAACAGTCAGGAAAATTCTTGGGGAGAGAAAAACCATTATCAAATTTTTTTTCTAGTGTTGGAGTGAAAAAATCTCCAATATCCTATTGTAATTTTCATATTGGTGAGAGTATCTTTTTTCTATTTATGGGACCTTCAAATCATGTCTTCTCATATTATCATCTTTGTGTTTTTAATGTTTCTAATTAAATCATTATCATTTCTTAAATCATACCTTAACCCTCATGTGGGTCGGTTTTTGTTTTATTTAGGATTATTTGGATATGTATGTTGTATTGGAAATAATTTTCTCTCGATTTTGTTGAGTTCACTAACAGGTTCATGTTTCTTTTTGTGTATTTATCCCCTTGTGGAGGGAACTTTAGTTGGTACAGGGAATTTTCATTGTAGGTCATCGTGTTGTTTCTATATTGGTGTGGATGTAAGATGTGTTCATGTTGGGAGTTTTCTAGTTCATAGTTCTATGATGGTGTTTGTAGAGACCCGAATCTTAACGTACATAAACATTACATTAATTTTGCGGAATACTTAGTACATAACAAAAATAAACACACAAGGACCGTAATAGTTTAGTGTCTTTGAAAATTCGGAATATAATCTTCTAATCATGGTGAAAGATCTTCAACATCTCCCATAAAGATCTTCTTTTTTTTAAAACCTAAATCCTTTCTTTATACCTTGGGGAAACGAAAACATAAATGGGTGAGCTCAAATTCTATGTAAGGGTAAACAAAAGAAATATCAATCACATCATATTCATAAGAACATATCTTTTGGAAATCCTAACTTGCAAAAGAGATCATAATTTCATAACATGGGATAAATCATAGTAGTGAAATGTGATCCCAATTATCATAACTTAAAACATGAAACCATGTGGCATACACACATAATCATAGAGAATCATTTCTTAATAGTCAAGACTCATTTCCAAGGCTATCTTAGTGGACAAAGTCCATTTCTGAACCGAGTTCACTCCTTGTTTCAGTCCTGTTTCACTGAACCGGTATAACCTAACGTTCCAGCCATGTATATCTCATGAGATATAAAGTCTTTACCCAATGCATTGGAGGGAGATATAGGTCCCACCCATCTCATAATGATACCATTCTTATGTGTGCCAAAAAATCATAAACCATACATCATATCATAACCCATGTAATAAAAATGGGAATCTTAAACATCGTGACATCATAAAACAATTCATATAAGATAAAGGAATTAATATAATTATTTCCATCACAACATAATCAAATCCATTTAAAAATAGGGATAGAAACAGAACACTTTATTATTTTAGATGGAAAATAATTTTGATAAAACAATTGAACTCCGTTCTTGAGGAAAAAAGCCTTTCTTCTTCAAAAAAACTTTTCCTTTCTTAATATGTCATACAATTTTAAACTGAAAGAAGTTGATTAAAAATAAACTTGAAAACTTGTAAAGTATGTTTCTTGGAAATAGTGTTTTAAAAATCCATTCATGCTGTATATGTTAAAAGAAAACATTCTTCTCGTACTTTTGTCAGAAAAGTCAAAAAGTACCTCGTATGAAAAACGACAAAAGATTATTTTCATATCATTTACTAAAAACTCACCGAAGGGTAAAATTGGATATAAAATATTGTATAATTATGTAAATTTTACATATTGAGGAAACATTAATGTGGATGATAAATTTCACCCCAGTAAATACAAAAGTATAAACAATCTCGGATAAAAATGAGATTGTGATATTTCCCTTACCTTAGGTTCGATTTGCTTAGTATGTGTCCGAACCTCTTGTATAATGATTTAAATAATGTCATTGACTTATTCCATAATCATACTAATTGTTATGATATCATATATAGTTCACTTATGACTTTATATTACCTGTTCTTTTGTAAATTCTATGTTAAAGAGCGTTTTGGGTAAAATCGTTTCATTTGTCATCCATGTTTTGACTTGTAATTATTCATATGATTACATAGATCATGATTAATTAATTCCAGATTATAAAACATGATTTATATATAATATATATTCAGAATATACATATATATAATAAATCAGTAAATGGAAAGAAAGACACCGTTCATGGAGATGGTAGACCGTATGTACGCATGAACGCTGTTTTTGTTTCCTTATTGAGTTGAATGGAATTAAGTAGATTACATACTTATATATACACATAAATCCAGTATCATTATTATGTCATATATTTCAGGATTACTTATTATGTATACTTTATAATCATTCATGAATGGTTAAAGTGGAGAATGAATCTAATCGTGTCGTGGAGACGGTAGTCCGTACGTACGCACGAGCGATGATATCGTTCTCATGATCGTGGGACTGTATTGGAATGTATGTATACTATTTCATAATCAATATCAATTTATAGTAATCATATATAGTTATTATTTACACCATTATACCCATCCAAGTAAGGTGGTGATGGAAAATAGATTTCACCACGGCGTGGAGACGGTATTCCGTACGTATGAGTGTGCGGTGATTTCATTTTCCGTAGGATGGATAGATGGTGAAATTGGGTTGTTTCATACTTATAATACCATATCAGTATATGAGTGATACTGATGTTATTACTTCATAATGAAACAACCTATGAAGAAGAAGTGGAAGAATAAATAAAGTTGACAGAATCGGTAACGGGCATTACCTCTTCTTTGAAGCGCCTCTTTGAGTCCTCCTCTTAGGGCACTAAAATATATCTTTGAAGAAGACCAGAACCTATAGGATGTATCTAGGGAAGTGGAGAGGAGAAACTGTCTGGGGTTGGCCGAGCATGAAGGCTCAAATTGGTGTGAGTAAGAGGGGGAGTAGGTGCCCTTTTATAAGGGAGGAGAGGGGCACCTTTGGAAAACTAAAAATAATATTTTATTATAAAGCCAAATTCAGTTTTAAATTGCTCTAAATTGATTTATTTAGAAGCTAAGGTGGGGATGGGTCGAAATCCTCTCATCCAATAGAATTTAGACAAGTTAAGGTTCCTATTTTAACCTTATCATTTAGTTTTAACATTAAGTTAAATAATTTTACTTTTACCGTGTCTTCTTGTGTTCTTACACTATAAGGTTAATAAATGTACTATATCAAGAAAAAAGAACCCCAAGTTATTTATTATTAATATATATAACTTTATATAAGTCATTTGGCCGAACCTTAGATTTTTAGGAATAAAATATCAATTAATAATATAATATTTGTTTTAAAAACTATTTTATGTCCATTTTGACACTATTTAGTAATTGATTTTTTGTGAAAATCATAACCGAATGATTAGTTCAAACCAAGTTTCTTAAATCAATAATAACATGTCATATTAACCTATAAATTTAGTTTAATTCATAAAAAGTCTCAAATTACATTTATTTGGGTATTTATAGCATCAATTATGTCAATATTTCATTAATAAGATAATTACTGCATCATCGTTGTGTCATAAATAAATTAAATTATTTAATATCTAAAAATTACAAATAAAATACCATTATGTATGAAATCTTTTTATCTTTCTAATTAATTTTTATATTTTAATTTATCGTATGTATAACACTATATTAAAAATGATTTACTTATTAAACTTCGATTTTATCTATTTTAACCCTTCTTTAAATAAATTAATAATAAATGTCCTAATCTAATCCAAGTGGGCTTAAATGGTCAAATATTATTCCTAAGGTTTCTTTTGGTCTAATTACACTTATTCAATAGAATTACGACATGTGTTAGGGTAATAATAATATCATTTTTACCCTTAATTACCCTATTTACTTTTAATCGTGGTAAAAAAAGTAAAATGTTACTATTCACCAAAAATTATTTTCATCTCATTGAACCACATTTCAGTCTTTGATATTAGCCATGTCTCTCGGATTTTCTAAATTCCACTCACAGAAGCGGTAAAATTAAATTTTATTAAAAAATTCAGTTTTTTAACTACCACTTAGTGGATTCACTATTCATCAAAAAATGAAAGTTTCCAGAAAAATACCAAAAATTAGGACTAAGATATATTTGATATTATGAATTCAAAAATGATGCATATTTTATCAAATTCAAAACATTTCTGTTATATTAACTAATTTAAAAATTAATTCCCGTCGTCAAAACAAATAGCGTGTTTTTAAGAGATAATAACTATCAAAAGATTGACACTTGTTTATAACTGGTTTAAATGTGAAATTACATCCAATGAACAAAATTGTATTAAATTGTAAAAATATATTCTAAATATACTTTAAAACCACTCAAATTAATAATTTATCACTATTAATTATTTCTATTAAAAAAGATGTTTTTAATTAAAATTTAGTAATTTTCACTATTCATTAGAATATGAAAGTTATCCGAAAAGTACCAAAATTTCACCCTAAACTAATTTTGATATTCCGAATCCAAAAATGATGTCCATTTTGAAAAATAAAATTTACAAAATTTCAAAAAGTGGTTATTACTATTCATAACGGCTAGTTTTAATAATATTTTAATAGCATATCGTTGTTTTGTGAAACTCGGTATTGCGTACTACACATGCTATCGAGGAAGGTCACAATTTCCAGTAATGCAAGGCATGTCAAGGATGCGTGTTGTGCAAGCTTCTTTTGGTGTGGCGTACAACAGAAGACATTAATGAAATTAAAAAGAATATTTGTCATAAAATCTCGGGATGTAACATTCTACCCCCCTTAAAATGAATTTCGCCCTCAAAATTCATCGGGGTTATATATGGATTACTACACTAAAGTTTCTTTAAAAGAAACCCACATTGTAAAAAGGAATACCAAAACCAATCTTTAAAAACAAAAGTATGAAACGTAACGGTTTCCCAAATAATCTAATCACTGGGTTTCCACATAAGTGAAAATATGGATATGGAAGAGAAATCTAATCATCATGTTCTGATGGAGAGTGGTAGAGAACATGTATATAGAAAAGCCAGCAATCACAAAGCCATAAATTTGTGATGATCTAGGGTACCATCTGATTCATCAGATATAAGAGCAATAGGAATACAATTTTGGTTTTCAATATCATTTCCCTAAAGTTGAAAATTTTGAATTTGAAGAAATACTTGCTTGATTTTGGTAAAATCTCACTGTTGTTCATGAATTGATCAATTTCTACTTCATCCCTTATAGAAAGAAGTTGAATTTGTTATTCGTTATGTGTTAGCAGATCTTGTGATATAATGATGGGTTATTCCATCTCTTTCAAACAAAAGGTTAGCAAAAGTTTTAAGTCCATCTTATGGTTAGATTAATCGTATACGGTTCCAAAAATGAACTTATACTTCATATATCATACCGCTTAATAAAATAAAACTAGTTTCTACTAACCAGGGACTTCCTGTAGGTTAGTGGTAGGCGATAAAGGCTAGTAACACTTCGGTTGTGGGTTCGATTCCCACAGCCTTGTCCGACGCGATGGGTTGTAGCTCGTCCTGCCGGTTGTCCTTTTTCAAAAACTATATTACTATAACATCCCAACAATAATATCCAAAAAAAATTTATCCTTAAACAATACTAACTTCTGTCCAACATAGTCTATTCCAATCTTTAGGCTTATCCATAATATTGCAGTCCACTCTCATAATATAGTGAAGACAATTACCAGAGATTTAATACCATCGTTGATCCCCATATATCATAAGATATGTCTTGTTGGTCACATTCCAAAAATTTAAAGGCCATAATCATGTGTTCTCTTGAATACACATTGATCCTTAGTGAAAACATGAATGCAGATAAAAGTTAGCACTTTCCACATACCAAAATCCTCAAAATTCTATATACTCAAACCATGATATCACTTAGTCCTTATATCAATCATGAGCTCATGAATACTGTCAAATATTTCATTTTCTCGTTTTCCCTTCATTATGAGCATATCATCTTTTTCCCAAAAATATCTCAATCACTTTCCATGGTTACCGGTACCATAAAATTATTGAAAACCACAATAGACCAATAAATAAATATTCCAATATTCAACGATACTATATACAACATTATTTTGGAATCCCATTACATAAACACTTAATCATTCCACCACATCGTTATCATATTCAATATCGCTAATGGTGATCACATGTGACTTCCCTTTGTCTTTTTCCTTAAGTGGTTGCTCATGTCGATCATCACTAACCCTTGGATTAGGGCATTTATTGGCATAATTTCCCATTTCCTTGCACTTGAAGCATTGAAGTGTAGTAGGTTTATTCTGTGTATCCCTTCCTCTGTTTACATCATTAGACATCTTCTTCCCATCATTGCGGCAATCAAATGTCCGATGAACTTCCTTTCCACATTTGAAACATTTACTTGTCCCTTTAAGAAAATCTCCACCATGCTTCTTTCCACACTTTGAGCATAAGGAAACATTCATCTTCTTTTCACCATTATTCTACGATTTCTCCTTGAACTCCATCTTTCGTTTCTTTTCAAAACATCGAGATAGATAAGTAACACCAACTTCCATTTCTTCCTTGATAGCACAACACACAATTTCTTCATAGCTACTAAAGTCTCTTATAGCTAATGCCCTTTGAAGATTTGGTTTTAAGCCACTGAAGAATCGATCAACTTTACATTCAGGTTGGATGACAAATCCAGATCCATACCTTGAAAGCCTTGTAAAATTCGCTTCGTATATACCAACAGATTCATCATCCTTTTTCTTTAGTTCAAGAAACTAATTCTCCATCTTTTTTCAAAGAATACGAGGGAGGTACTTATTGAAAAATAAGTTCTTGAACTCGTCTCATTCCATGGACTCAATTTAATCTCTTTTCCTCGTATTCTTGATAAGATTCCACCATTGATCAGATTCACCTTCAAAACGATATACTACTAAGATGACTTTATCATATTCAGAACATTGAAGAAATGAAAATATCTTTTCAGTGGTACTGATCCATTGTTCAGCAACAAGTGGATCACAAGATCCACTGAAAGAAGGTGGATGTTACTTCATGAAGGAGTCAATAGAATATTGTTCCCTTCTCTGCTCATTTGGATGTCCAGGATGATTCATAGCTTGTGTAAGTGTAGAAATAAGATTTTGCACTCCTTCTCCCATAACATTTTTTTGTTCAGGAGGACAATCATTTCATTGTCCATTGCATTGATCAACACGGTTCCTTCGGGTTCCAGCCATCGTCTAAACCCCAAAAAGAATAGTGTGAGAGGAAAAAATCATGCTAGGGAAAACAAAAAAATAACGGGGGAGTACCTTCAATATCTAACATCTTAGGTTTAATTATATGATCGTTATCATAATTCTAGGACTATAAGCTATACGTATACTTATCCTTAGGGACATCTCTAGACATACCTTAGAAATATCTCTAGGGATCTCACTAAAGTTCTCGCATCCTAGTTTACAAAGGTTGACTAAACATTTCCTCTGATACAAAATGTAGAGACCCAAAGCTTAACGTATATAGACATTACATTACTTTTTCGGAATACTTAGTACATAACAAAAACAAACACACAAGGACCATAATAGTTTAGTGTCTTTCGAAACTCAGAATAAAATATTCTAATCGTGGTGAAAGATCCTCAAGATCTCCCATAAAAATCTTCTTTTTTTAAAAATCTAAATCCTTTCTTTATACCCTGGGGAAAATAAAACATAAAAGGTTGAGCTCAAATGCTTAGTATGGGTAAACAAACGAAATATCAATCACATCATATTCATAAGAACATATCATTTGGAAATCTTAACCTGCAAAAGAGATCATAATTTCATAACATGGGATAAATCATAGTAGTGAAATGTAATCCCAATAATCATAACATAAAAAATGAAACTTTGTGACATACACACAAAATCATAGAGAATCATTTATTATTAGTCAAGAATCATTGACAAGACTATCTTAGTGGACAAAGTCCATTTCTGAACCGAGTTCACTCCTTATTTCAGTCCTGTTTCACAGAACCGTTATAACCTACAGTTCCAGCCATGTCTATCTCATGAGATATAAAATCATTACCCAATGCATTGGAGGGAGATATAGGACCCACCCATCTCATAATGATACCATTCTTATGTGTGCCACAAAATCATAAACCATACATCATATCATAACCCATGTAATAAAAATGGGAATCTTAAACATCGTGACAGCATAAAACAATTCATATAAGATAAAGGAATTCATATAAATATTTCCATCACAACATAATCAAATTCATGTAATAACAGGGATTGAAACAGAACCCATTATTATCTTATATGGAAACTAATTTTGATAAAACACTTGAACTCCATTCTTGAGGAAAAAATCCTTTCTAATTCAAAAACACTTTTCCTTTCTTAACATGTCATACAATTTTAAACTGAAAGAAGTTGATTAAAAATAAACTTGAAAACTTGTAAAGTAAGCTTCTTGGAAATAGTGTTTTAATAATCCATTCATGTCGTATATGTTAAAATAAAACATTCTTCTCGAACTTTTGTCAGAAAAGTCAAAAAGTACTTCGTACGAAAAACGACAAAAGATTCCTTTCATATATTTTACTAAAAACTCACCAAAGGGTAAAATTGGATATAATCTTTTGTATAATGATTTAAATATTACATATTGAGGAAACATGAATGTGGATGATAAATTTCACCCCAGTAAATACCAACGAATAAACAATCTCAGATAAAAATGAGATTGTGATATTTCATTTACCTTAGGTCTGATTTTCTTAGTAAGTGTCCGAACCTCCTGTATAGTTATTTAAATAATGTCATTGACTTATTCCAAAATCATTCTCATTGTTATTATATCATATATGGTTCACTTGTGACTTTATATTACCCTTTCTTTTGTAAATTCCATGTTAATTAGCGTTTTGGGTAAAATCATTTCATTTTTCGTCCGTGTTTTGACTTGTAATTATTCATATGATTACTTAGATCATGATTACTTAATTCCAGAATATAAAAAATGATTTATATATAATATAAATTCAGAATATAAATATATATAATAAATCAATAAATGGAAAGAAATACACCGTTCATAGAGACGGTAGACCGTATGTACGCATGAACGCCGTTTTCGTTTCCTCATTCAGTTGAATGGAATTAAGTATATTACATACATATATATACATATACATCCAGTATCATTATTATGTCATATATTTCATGATTACTTATTATATATACTTTATAATCATTCATGAATGTTTAAGTGGAGAATGAATCTCATCGCATCGTGGAGATGGTAGTCCGTACCTACGCACGAGCGATGATATCATTCTCATGATCGTGGGACTGTGTTGGAGTGTATGTATACTATTTCAGAATACATATCACTTTATAGTAATAATATATAGTTATTATTTACACCATTATACCCATCCGAGTAAGGTGGTGGTGGAAAATAGATTTCACCATGGCGTGGAGACGGTATTCCGTACGTATGCATGTGCGGTGATTTCATTTTCTGTAGGATGGATAGATGGTGAAATAGGGTTGTTTCATACTTATAATAACATATCAGTATATTATTGATACTGATGTTATTACTTCATAATGAAACAACCTATGAAGAAGAAGTGGAAGAATAAATAAAGTTGAAAGAATCGGTAACAAACATTACTTCTTCTTTGAAGCACCTCTTTGAGACCTCCTTTTAGGGCACTAAAATAGGTCTTTGAAGAAGACCAAAACCTCTAGGATGTTTCTAGGGAAGTGGAGAGGAAAAATTTTCAGGGGTTGGCTGATCTTGACGGATCAAATTTTTATGAGGAAGAGGGGGAGGAGGTTCCCTTTTATAAGGGAGGAGAGGGGCACCTTTGGAAAACTAAAAATATTATTTTATTATAAAGACAAATTCGGTTTTAAATAGCTAAAAATTGATTTATTTCGAAGATAAGGTAAGAATGTGTCGAAATAATCTCATAAAATAGAATTTAGACAAGTTTAGGTTCCTATTTTAACCTTATCATTTAGTTTTAACATTAAGTTAAATAATTTTACTTTTGCCGTGTCTTCTTGTGTTCTTTCACTATAAGGTTAATAAACATACTATATAAATCCAAACGAACCCAAATTTGTTTATTAATAATATATATAACCTTATCTAAGTCATTTTTCCGAACCGTAGATTTTTAGGAAAAAAATATCAATTAATAATATAATATTTGTTTTAAAAACTATTTTATGTCAATTTTGACACTATTTATTGATTGATGTTTTTGAAAATCATAAAAAATGATTATTTGGAACCAAGTTTCTTAAATCAATAATAAAATGTCATATTAACCTATAAAACTAGTTTAATTCATAAAAAGTGTCAAATTTCATTTATTTTGGTATTTATAACATCAATTATGTCAATATTTCATTACTAAGATAATTACTGAATCATCGTTGTGTCATAAATAGATTAAATTATTTAATGTCAAAAAATTGCAAATAAATTACAATTATGTAGGAAATATTTTTATCTTTCTAATTAATATTTATAGTAGAATTTATCTTATGTATAACCCTATATTAAAAATTATTTATTTATTAAACTTTGATTTTAACTATTTTAACCCTTCTTTAAATAAATTAAAAATAAATGTCCTAATTTAATCCAAGTGGGCTTAAATGGTCATATTTTATTCCTAAAGTTGTTTTTTGTCGAATTACACTTATCCAATAGAATTAGGACATGTGTTAGGGTAATAATAATATCATTTTTACCCTTAATTAGCCTATTTACTTTTAACCGTGGTAAAAAAATAAAAAGTTAATATTCACCAAAAATTATTGTCATCTCATTGAACCACATTTTAGTCCTTGATATTAACCGTGTCTCTCTGATTTTTGAAATTCCACTCACAGAAGCGGTGAAATTATGTTTTATGAAAAAAAATCCGTTTTTTAACTACCACATAGTGGTTTCACTATTCATCAAAAAATGAAAGTTTCCAGAAAAATATCAAAAATTAGGCCTAATCTATATTTGATATTATGAATTTAAAAATGATGCCTATTTTATCAAATTAAAAACATATCAGTTAAATTAACTAAATTAAAAATTAATTTCTGTCGTCAAAACTAATAGCGTGTTTTTATGATATAATAACTATCAAAAGTTTGACACTTGTTTATAACTGGATTAAATGTGAAATTACATCCAATGACCAAAATTGTATTAAATTGTAAAAATATATTCTAAATATACTTTAAAACCACTCAAATTAATAATTTATCACTATTAATTATTTCTATTTAAAAAGTTGTTTTTAATTAAAATTTAGTAATTTTCACTATTCATCAAAATATGAAAGTTATCCGAAAAGTACCAAAATTTCACCCTAATCTAATTTCGATATTCCGAATCAAAAAATGAAGTCCATTTTGAAAAATAAAATTTAAAAAATTTCAAAAAGTGGTTATTACTATTCATAACATCTAGTTTTAATAATATTTTAATAGCATATCGTTGTTTAGTGAAACTCGGTATTGCGTACTACACACGCTATCGAGGAAGGTCGCGATTGCGTGTAATGCAAGGCAAGTCAAGGATGCGTGTTGTGCAAGCTTCCTTTGGTGTAGCATACAACACAAGTCATTAATGAAATTAAATAGAATATTTTTTATAAAATCTCGGGGTGTTACAGT
Organism: Viscum album; assembly: GCA_963277665.1. NCBI lineage: Eukaryota > Viridiplantae > Streptophyta > Magnoliopsida > Santalales > Viscaceae > Viscum > Viscum album. The sequence continues at coordinate 1,504,239,509 of OY728156.1, forward strand.
GTTTGTTGGATATAGTAGGGAGGCAGAGTTAGGTCTTGAGGTCTTGGTTTGCTTCTTCACTCTATATTGAATTTCTTGTTTTAGTCCTAGTGGTGTTTTTTGAGTTCTTAATGTTCCTATGCTAGTTGTTTAATTGTAGTGGGGCGAACCCCCATCATTTTCTCCACTCATTTGTGTATTGTATTTTCTTCTTGATTGGTTCGGTGTGACTAGTGAAGTAAATTTTCAACCCAATTTTTTTTTTGTTTCTCACGGTTTTGATTGGACATGAATTTATGTTTTTTGTATCATTTGGCAATGTGACATTCTGAGGGAAGAATGTTTTTTGGTTTGCAGAATTATAACACCCTTACCATAAAAATATAATTATTTTATTCATTATAATTATTTATCACTTCTCTTTTATTTGTCTGGCCTGGGGTTATTGATTAAAATTTTTAATGGAAACATTGTCTTATGCTTGGATTGCACATCGTAAATAATTATCATGTAACCACCGTTCATGGAGGTTTGACATCATTTAGTTCTATTTGGAATGGTTGGATTAAGGATTGCACAATTGTGTGTCCTCTTATAGTTAACCATGTGAGGGATCATGTATTAGGTCATGGCCAGTGCATAGTTAGCACACAATCTAGTAATCCATTCCCAAGCTGTGTGGGTTGCCTATGCCCAAAAATAAATAACTTCAATGAAAATAAAATATATACATGAATTAAAGTTTGTGAAATATTTTTAGTAATAATAATGATAATTAAATATAATATTATTTATATTAATTTATTAATATTGTTGTATTATTAGTATTATTACTACTGCTAATATTATTGTTGTTGTTATGTTTATAATGTTAGTCTTTTGAATTTATCTTTTTCCTTTTTTTTTATCCCTCCATTTTTTCACCTTTCCCTTGGTTTCCCTTCATCCTTGTGAGTAAAAGGGGGGCTCCGTCCTCCCCTTCCATGGATGAAAAATGCCCCATATTTTTCCCATCTTCTACTTGATGAAACCCAACACTTACTTCATGGATATCGTTCATCACATTATTCACAATCATCAATCCCACTTTCCTCATTTTATTTTTGCCTTTTTATTCTCCCCTCACCCAATTCAAATTGACCAAACCCTAGGTCTTGTGTTATTCAGATTATTTGGGGTCCTTCATTTAATAAGGCTTGAGATTCATCTTTTGGGACCCCTTTAAGAGGGTTTTGGTGTTCTCCACCGAAGACAAGGAGTTGTGGGTTGTTTGGATTCACCGTTACCATCCGAGGTATGGGTCTTTACCCCCTGATAGTATCAAACATTCTATTTTAGGGACTTTATCTCTTTAAAAGTCCCTGTAATTTTATTTGAGGTGCATTGAACCATGCTTCTTTGTTTTTGGAATTCTATGAAGTTGTACAAATTTTTGGTCGACGTTTTTGGGTGCACAAGAATATTCTGAATGTATACATATATAACACAGAAATATATATCCTCAATTTATGTATTCCCTTATGGATTATAGAATAATTTCATAGGATTATGGATATATATATATATGTATGTTAGTGTGAGTTTGGTCAATATTCGAGTGGTCCCCTCATAATTTATCAATTGTTGAAGGGTATCTTCTTTGTCCTCTCACTTGTTGAGATATGTTCTTTATACCCTCACCTTAAAAATGAATATCTAAATTTTATACAATTTCAAAAATGTGTTTTTGTATTTATGTTATATATATATATATATTCATATACATATATAGGTGTTTGTCAAAATTTATTACACCTCTTTGATTTGATTTCCCATGTATTTGTATAACATGATAAAGTCTTCTTACAGGTTGATTGTAAATATGATGTATCCTACGTGTTATAGAATAGTTGACTAAAGTTGTCGAAGTTATGATGTGTATTTTTTGAAACCAAAAGGCACTGGATAAATGTGTTTTGTAATTCATGGTTTTGTCGGAACTGTGATGTGATTTGGGTGTTTCTTATAAGTTTATTACATTCCATTAGATGTTGTTAAAAACAATGGTGCACCTTAAAATGATGAGGTAACATTTAAATAATGGTTCATTGATCTTTAAAAAAAATTTGGTATATTTGGTAGCATGAAAATGGTTCTAAGTCTATTACATAATACTTATATCATTTTCTAGATTAGAAAATATGTTTGATTTCTAAATGTTTCGAAAGCCCATTTTTTCATGTCAGGTTGGTAGGTTAATATTTCATTTTTGTTTTGAGAAATATATCAAAAATTGAATTAGATATGAAGGTTTAAAGGCCCAATTGGAATGATTTTTTGAATGTGTCATTTAACATTATCTTGGAAATGGTTTTTGTAAGGTTCTGATAAATTAATTTGGGTGTGTAATGATAAAATCCCTTAGGAAAACAATTGAATTTTATTAAAATGGTTTAATGTTCATATGTTGTGATGACCTTGTTGGAACCTTAATGATGTGATATATATATATATATATATATAGTGGTAACCTCTATATGAGGGATTTTACTTTATGGGTTATAATATAGTGTTGACTGTGTTTGGGGTACTAAAGCATGATTTAGTAGGTATGGTGAGTCTCACAAGTGAGGGCCTCCTACAAACATATTATATTATTATCAAGGATTTCTAGGAAGTATTTTTGAGGTTGGGTAATGGTTTCTGATCAATCTAGATTAGATGGGTTTGTACCCCCATAGAGTTACTTTTATGATAGGTAGGCTATACTGCTAAATTGGTCAGTTGAAGGTGGCCAGTTGGTTATAGAAGTATGAGCTTCACTATACACCAATAGCTGGTTTTAAAAATTTACATCCATGGATTGTTATAGGGATGTTTTGGAAACACACATGATTATATAATTTTATGTTTCTATTTTCCATTCTGGCATTTTTTGTTTTTTCAGGTCTTGTGACATTTACTTTTTTTATATTAATGTACCTATACTATCACTAGTAAGTTTTTAATAGAATTTAATAAAATCACATCTGTTTTTTTAATTTTTTGTAATTGAAATTAAAAGGTATTTTTTCATGATAAATCATATCTCTTTAAATATTTTGATAAAAATTGATAAATCATATTTTAGATGACCTATTTTCAAACTACCAAGATATGATTTCACTTTAGAGGTGGGGAATCATGTATGTTTTATTTGTTTTGAATTCCTAATGAGAATCATAGTGCTCACACATACATTATCATTCCATTTTCACATTCTCTATGTTTTATATCACTCTCGAAGCGAGAATGGTTCTATGGTGGTGACCCATGATTTCGCCTAGAGGTACATGCAATATTTTTTTATTTCTTCTACATGTTCTAATTCTTATAAATTATTTTAATTTTTAATTATTTTTTATATTTTTTCATGCACAAAATAATTCTAAATAGTTTTAAAATGATGTTGAACACTAGTTTCTAGCCCATGTGGATCAGGAATTCCCTTCGTGTCCCTTCACAAAGTGACTTGGGTGACCAATTCAGGATTGACATGGGCTAGTTCATGACACATTCCATTTTTTGATGAATTTTTTTGAAACTATACAATCAAACATCAATTTCCATAGGAGTTTGTAAAACTTTATTTGAGGGGAGATAATATATTTATAAAAAAGGATGAAAATAATTTTTCACGTTTTAAGGATTTAATTGTGATTTATCTTTCATAAAATATATAATACTTTGTTTATATCACTAATAATTGTTTTTCAATACAGATATTAGAAATATGTAGAATGAAATTATGGAATAATTTTTGTTGACTTATATAATAAAAAAGTATTTTGGTATATCACAATGTACCTCACATGTTAACAGGTGAAGACCAAACAGAAATAAATGATGTGGATATTTTAAATATTATCAATACATATATGAATGTTAACTAATAAGTACAAAAATACTTTAAGTGAAATTAAAATGATGCATGGGAATCAGGATTCAATGTGGTTATTGTTGAATATATATCATAATCAAAAGACATCATTCCAATTGGTGATATTAATTATATAAAATATTTTGAGAATTTATATTTACACAAAGTGATGATGTTATATGATGTACATGTGTAAACTTTTTTTAAGGAATATTACATGTCATATATTTTTCATTAATTTTTTTGGAATACATTTAAATATGATTTTTAAAATGCATTAACAAGGATCCAAACATATAATCATCAATTGGATGTGAAGTCAACATTTATAATTAAGACATTAGAGGATATACTCGTTGAATGCCTGATGATATTTGGTCTTTCCTGGGAGACAATTTTCATTTAGTTGTTTTTTCATATAAAAATATTTTAACATTAAAATATTACAATAGATTATTTAAAATATTTTTATTGTTTTAAATGATGATCTCCACATAATCAGAAATATGATTTGTATGTTTATATAAATTTAAAATGTATTGTGATTGAGCACACTAAGACGATTATATTTATCTAAAAAAGAAAACATGTTTCTTAGATATATTAGAATCCATATTCGCATCCTCATCATTATCCAATGTCTTTTGAGGTGGGAGTTCAGTTATTCTTATAGGAATCTAAAATATTAGAGAACGATATACATGGTATAAAATTAGTTATGGATCCTTAGTATACTAATTTATTTTATATTATCAGGTAAATTTTTTATTTCATTTATACATTATAATTACATTAATTATTTATCACAATTCATGATATTTTATTTTTTTGTAGATAAATAATTTTGAACCCTAACATAATAATGTGATAAGTTCAGAAGATATTATTCTTATGTAAAATATAACCTTTATTTTCAACCCAATTATTAATCTAGATAAGTATGATATTATCTTCTGATCATAAAAAATAAATTTTTTAATATTCTTGTTGAATCTTTTCAATTTTTACAAGGATACATTGGAGTGAGATAAAATTATTCTTGAATAATGGACCTGTGGTTTTTAAGACTCCAGTGGCCTCTACATTTATGTGGAATGAAATTCCAATGGAAGGTAGAATGTAACCCCCTTGGTTTAAGGAATTGATAATTGTTCAATATAATTTTATGATATTGTTGTTATTTATTGGTTTTGGGATATTTCGGATGGTTTTACTTAGATTTATAGGATTTTTTAGGTGAACAGTTCATCCACATTTTGGGTAAATCATGCACAGTTTCTAGGTAAACTATAAAATTTGATATTCAGAATTTCGATAAATAAAAGGGTTGGAATACAATTTTTAAAAACCATGAACTAAATATGTAACACAAAATCTTATTTGGAATAATAAATTCACCTGGTTAGTGAATGGTACGTTTATCCATGTATGAATACTATGAAAATCCATGTTTTTGGATGTAGCAATAGAATAATTTGCCTATATTTTTTCAAACTATATAGATAAATAATTATAAAAAAGTCTAAAACCCTAAAATTTATAAATATATAATGTTATCATTAAAAATAATATCATTTTTCATCCATTAAAGGAATAAAAACCAACATGCTTATGTATGGTAGATGGATGAAATAATTCATTCTTGAGATCATTATCTTCAGATCACAGAGTCTTTTTCCTTATAATTGAAGGTATATAATTCATCTCCCCTTCATTAACACTTTAGTCTATTTTTTTTGGACAATTCATACTTCATGTATGTTAAAATATAATATATTTTTTTGAAATATGTATATGGGGTTTCTATATTAAACCATTATAGGTGGGTCATGGGTTGCTGAATGTAAATGTGCTTTGTGGGGTTTCATCTTAGAAATGTTTATTGACATATGTTTATTCTTATCAATTGAAATGTTTTCATAAATTCCAATAAATTTGGGTTTCAAGGTCTAATTTTGGTGTTATTTTTTAAAAAAATATATTGATAATATTGATTGAGGGTTCTCATGGTGAAAATGGATTCTGATTAATGATTGTGGGTGATACCCAAAACATGTTTCGAAAAATTTTCATTTAGTTAAATAATTTTTAATAAATATTGTATGTTGATATATTGTAATTTTTTTAGAGTTATGTTCACCAATTGTGTTGAATAAATTTTAATTTGGGGAAATATTTTGGACAAGATCATTTGGTTTTGATAGTGTGAGGGAATTAATTTTGGTTTGTGTGAGTTAATGACTCATATGGATGGTTCAATATTGGTTCATACATGGATAATAGTTATGAGATTGCGAAAAATATTTTTTACCTCAAGATTAGGATTTTTTTGGGGGATGGGTTTTGACACCAGGGTTTGGGCCTTTCAGTAAGTCCATCATTGAAGGGGTGAACTTTTTAGAAGCATTTCCAAAATATTGTAGGATTTATGAATTTCAGGTGTATGTCGGTCCATGAAATGGGTGTTTTGGTTATGGTGTGAGTGGTATTATGAATATAATGGATTAAAATGATGAATTTGTTTGAGTTATTAAGGTGGACTACATTGAATTTTTGACTTGTATTACAAATATATATGATTTATATAGATTATGATATAGATTATTATTTTTAATGTGTAATTATTTATAAGTTTTGGGGGTGTATTCAATGTGTTTGTTAACTCAATCCTATATATGAAGAATTGATAATATGAAGATATTTTTTTGACTTTCTAGCCGTAATTAGTTACCCATGTACATCATTATTGGAATTATATGATATTATGGTCTTGGAGATTGGGTAATGAGATTAATGGTAGCTGTCATGTGAATATTTGTGTAGTTTTGTGTTAGGATACTTATCATTAATACAATTACATCTGTTGAGGATGTGTAAAATATTTCCTCCTAAATGTTATGTGATTCATTCACACAATCCATGTAATTTATAAAGGTAGATTAAAATCGAACATATTATGCATAAATATAATATATTTTTTATTAATTACATAGTTAAATTCTATGACATATATATATATATATATATATAATTTTCATTATTATACTTTGACACATTAAAAAGTGATAATATTGTTCATGAACATGTGGACTATCGCCTAGTCGACAAGATGTGATTTCGATTACATCAAGATTATATTATATATAAGTATATATGAATAAATAATATGATAATAATTGTATTATGATAAATATATAATTTATAATTCTATATACCTTATTTCCATAACTAATGTTAAAAAATGAGAACAGTACTCATGCGTATGTATGACCTGCCATCTACATGAGTGTAACATTTGTTCATTTTTCAAAACCACATTTAATTATTGTTTTTAAAAGTATAATTTATGTATAAATAAAATAATTTTTTTTTATTATTTTCTAAATGTTATATATTTATCCCTTTGACCATAGATGACCTAACAATGTTTTTTTACAGAAAAACTAAATTTAGTCGACACACCTGATGTAAATATAATTTTTTAATTAGTGGTATACAACACAGTAATACTTGAAATAAAATTAATCATAAAAATTAAAACGGTTGTAAATCAAGTATAAAATTAACATATGTTTATTATATAGTGTGTTATAGTAATTTCACCCAAAAATGAAACCTAATTTAATTGATTCTCTTCTCACATTTTACATCCATATGATAATGTCAGGATTACTTCTTATATATTTCATGTAGAGTATCTATTTCCACAAATATTTTATTATTTAAATAACACTCTTAACATAATGGTATTTAAGGAATTTATTTAATATTATTCCTTATTGAGTTTTATGATATAAACGTTTCAAGGTGGTATGGGACACATTTGAATGTTTAAAGATTATTTTACTCAACTATATCATTAATTATCTTTCAATGCAATTTCCATTTGAGGAAATTAAATAACATTTTTCAATAAAAAACTTTATTCTCATATGGATATTCAAGACCATATTTATTATTAGTTCCAACCTTAAATTCATTGGTATTGAAAATATTTAGAATTTATTTCCTTACAAAACATGAAATTATTTCTCTCTTTAGTCGGGGTACTAGTTTTCTTCTAAAAACAATTTTTTTTAAAAAAAATAAATAATGTTTTTAAAATTGTTTTTTAATGACAACTTTAGCCATTTTTTATTTAACCACTGTTTTTTAAATAAATCTTTTTGTTGAAATGAGTAATTGTTGATAAATACTTATTTTTCATTAAATTTATTGTTAATTGATAACGCATAGAATTATTTTGATTATTCAACATGAGTAATGTTTTGTAAATGAAATGGAAGGGGGGACCCAGACATTATATAGCTCCTTAGTGAATTTATATGTTCTCCTAGAACAAATAGTTTAACAAGTGGAATTCTTCTTTTTGTTTTAAATTTTTATGTGAATGGTTTGATAGTAATAGGTTTTCATGTTCCTCAAACATGATGTAAAACAATTAAGAGTTTCCCTCATACTACATTCAAATATTATTATTCGATGGGATTTAGTTTCAATATATTTATGGACATATGAAATTTTAGTTCATCGATTTAATGGAATGTGTTTTAGTTTCATAGATTTCCATAATGATTTTTTCTTTATCAAGTTATTTAAATATATTATATTTCTAGTCATTACAGTTTTATATTGTAAACATACTTCCATTAGGTATACTAATTTCATGGATTTTTTTTAGTTATTTAACTTTCTATTTTACAATTCCTATTGATTATTTATTGAATCAAATATATTTTTCCCCTACTAAGCATTTGATATCACCCTTATTATATTGCTTTTACCAAGAATTAAAATAGAGTACCATGAACGGTATATATGGATTCACATGATCGATTAATGTTAACCTCAATGTTTTTTATTTTGAATGAATAAAAATTAAAAAAATATGATGATATTAGTGTAGTCATTTTTAATAAAAGACTCAGATATATATATGGATTACTAATACTACAAAACTGTTTAGTCATTCAGAGATTGATTCCTTTTAATCATTCCAATTTAATAGATAGAAGACACCAGATCCTAGCTTCTGGGGTGGGGGTTATAAAGTTAGTATAAAAGGATGATTTTTATAATTCATGGAATAAAATTTCGGAAAACATGTGTTTGAGAACATAAACCAAAATTATAATTTTAGGACAAGTATAGAAGACAAAACTATAATTTTGCTATTGTTTATATTTTGTTGGTTTTAATTTCCATACATACATGCATAGATACTACAATTTGATGTGTTTTTCGTAGAAATGTACATAGGACTAAAAACAACATCATGGTGTTTTGGGCATGAATCGGGATAACCTGGAACATGAAATCAAACCTTACTCCAAACCTTATTTGACACTATCAATGGTATTCTTAAGATAATTTATATTTTCATTACAAACAATTATGAAATAATTGAATAGATAATGATAATGAATAAAAAAGTTCAAACCAATGGTGTTTTAAATTAAAAAATAGAGTTTCATGATATAGATATGTTATCGAAAATTAAACACTTTTCCCACTGTATCTATTGTTTCCCACAAAATTATTTCTAGTATTATTCAATGGATAGAACCTGAATGATTCAATTTATCATAAAATATGAAGGATAAGTTGGTTAAAACGAGAAACCAAATGATATTTTGGGATTACTACTGTATGTCATATATATTCCAAATAAGTTTTCCCAAAATATGATAAGCATTATATACATTTACCAACTCATAAAGGCACCAAAAAAGAGAATTTTCGTGGTTGATAGGTTCTTGTGAGGTGGGGACCGTGTAAAAAATTTAATCACGATTTTTGACATGTGATAAGTGTGTAAAGTGACACCCAAAAATATTTTCTCACTAGAACACAAAAATTCATTACGTGTATAAAAGAGGGACATAAAGAAAATGATTATTGAGGATAAAGGGAGAGTATAATTGATGGAAATGAAGATCTTCTTATGAAATCCACTATAGTTTTTCTCATATGTGTCAGGAACCAAGAAATTTCGTATGTAAATGATATATTCTAGAGGATATAGTCTACCAAATAAGGTTATCTGTTAAATTTAATGGATGAAGTATTAATGTTTTTTGGTTGTTTTGAAAACCCTAGTTAAAATGTTATATAGTGAATAACATAATTTCGCAAATTTCTATTAGATTTGTTTTTGAAGTAAAATTAATATGATTTTAGAATAGGAAAACATGTAATTAGAGAGACAACCAATTGAATATAGTAAGTCCATGGTTTTTGATGCCCTAGCCGAAGGATGATTAATGTTTCATAACAACCACTGACCTACATAATTTCCTTGATAAAATTTTCGCATTGTTTTTAGTCATAAAATTTTAGGAAATAAAGTTTAATGATGAAATATTAGTATCATTTTTTGAGGATTATACATTAAAATATTACTTATATTATTTTTTCAAATGATTAAAAACAACTAATTATAATTTACTCTCTTTAATTATCCATATTATACATGAATAGTTTCTTTTAGTGCATCCGGAATAAAACATTCATTTCTAATAATTAATTTATGGGAGTAAAGGGTTGAATTAGAATTGGATCGAAGTATAACAAAAAGATTAGATTGTTTATATGAAATTGAAATGTATCACGTAAGAATATTTCACTATATTCTTTACAAATGAATAATTTCCCAATGTTAGGAACATGATATATAATTTAATTTTTGTCCTAATACCTTAATTTATTAAACCGATAGTATTATGAATCATCATGTATTTATGGATTTGAGGCCCTAAACATTCCATTGAACATTCAACTATATGTTACTGATAACTTAATCCCTCCCTAAAAATACTTATAATGTTCCTCCAAGTACGAATCTCCACTTTCCATTGATGTTATCCTATGTAGATACCTTGTTACGTGGTAGTCGATGTGACCTCAATACATTAAAATAACATTATTATAGAGGAATTACAAGAAACCTTATAAAAATGTTGAATTTTAGTGTAGGAAATGTCAAATAATAAACTACAAAGACCGATTTTAAATTATGAAGATGAAAATTTATTAAAGTTGGGAAAATGTAACACTAAGAAATTATGAATTAAGTACCTTATATTTGATAGTATGTATGGAACACGACACTAAGTGTGTAAGGGAAAATAATATCATAAGACAATAAAATATATTTATTATTTTAAATAAATTCAATGCATTATATATCATTTAATGCATGAAACACTGAGTTTGCTTATGTTACCCACATTAACAACCTTCCACGATATCATTTATTACATGAATGATCGAGTTTCACTAAAGAACACGATCTTATTCAAATATTAGTATTTCATATAATATGATATAAAAAAGATATTTTGTTATAAATTATGAATATTATTAACTATCTAAAGAATATTTTTGGTTTATATAAATATAAAATGAATTCATTGCATACCAACGAATGAGAAAATAAAATAAGAACCAATTGGTTATCTAATGAAATATTATTATTTTTATGGTTCCACGAAAATTTTCCTTTATTAAGCATAATTAATTACAAATAGTTAATTATTTAAATGAAAATTATAATTTAAATATTCAATAATATGTATTTTATGTCTATCAATAAGTTTTGATATTTATTATATATGAGTAAAACCTATTTCACAAACAAAATACTATATTTTTATAAATGAAATTATACTGCAATTTAATTGTTAACATATGTTAAATTTTATTTTTGCAATCTTATAAAACTAATTGGATAAAATAAAATTCATAATTTAATTTATAATTTAAAAATTATCTTCGGGTGAGTTTTTTTTGAGAGACATAATTTATTCAAGAATATTGAAAATATTTCATTTTAGGTAAAACTATTTTTTATTAAATAATTATTAAGGACTAATTATATATTAACTTTTAAAAAGTAAAATATTATCAATTATACATATATTAATAGAATATATTTAATTAGAATGAATTTAATATTCAAATTAAATATAAAAACATAACTATTTTCTGAAACATTTTCTACCAAAACGAGTTCGTTCATCTTTCTGGAATATTAGAATTAACCAAAAAAATTTGGCTTATTTGAGTTTAAATTTTAAAAATAGAAACAAACCATTATAATTCAGATGATATTAAAGTTCTATTAAGGCCATGTTTATGTTTTTACAAAAATTATTAGTAAATGTGATTAAAATTAATCATAACGATTATGTTCAAATTATTCTTAATAAAGGTATAAACATTAATATTTGAGGCTAAAATGACGTATAAACGTGTACAATAACCATTTTATTTCCATATTTTGACCATTAGCATTCCATTATTCAGATTTATTGGGTTTTTATGATGCTTTATTAGGTAAAAACATGTGTATTCCATACTAGTTCCAACATTTAAGTGAGTCGTTTTTCATTCCCTCTCTAAAGACTAAACCTATTCCACTTCATCAAACCACTAAATAATATCACGATGGGAAGAGATAATCCAAAATATTCTAAAAAATATCCCCTTAATCCTAGAATAATATATTTGGTCAGAAATAGTTCTAGGTATTCCTTCTGATAAAATCCAATAAAAGTTACTCGATTAAGAGGTAACATATTCTCTCAGGATTTTTTAGTTTTTTTCCATTATTCAACCACTATATTATTCTTATTGTATTATTACATAACAAAACTACTATTTTAAATATTCAATAATTTTTTTCATGTGATGTTTTATACCAACACTTACACACACCTCTATCTAATGTTTAACAAACATATTGTTTTTATGTATGGGGAACTACTACCTCATAAAACAATGATTGTTCATTTTTTCATTTACATCATTAATGGGTGGAAATTATGTAGGAAACACTATATATATATATATATTATATTTTCTAATTTATATTTTTTTAATCTTATTTAATTTTTTTAAACACATACCCTTATACTTTCCATTTTTTGGTAATACGACTACATCATTTTAGAATGTGTGTACTGCATCCCCAAAAAAATACGAGTCTTTCACATGTTCCACGTAATGTATAAAGGATGATTATAATTGAACATATAAGACATAAAAATATATATATATGATATTAATTAAATAATTTTCTTTTTAATAACCTGTTGTGCTACATTTAGTTGCAGTGGTCTTCCAAAATTCTGGTCTGTTGTAGTGGTCTTCCCAAATTCTGTTGAGCAAGCTGTAATACCCTTGGGTGTGAAGGTGTTTTTTCTGGACTAGGCCATTGGAGCTTCTTCTGTCATGGCAAAATAAAACAAGATCTGGCCCCCGCATTTATTTTTCCCAATGGAGATATTGTTTCATTTCTAAACAATGGGTATGAGGAGATAATTCCGGAATCCATTAGATCCTGAACGGCGGAAATGTCGGACATAGTTGAAGGGGATGAACAACAATAATGGTTAGTTTTTTGTTTATTTTTCATTCATCCCATAGCCCACCTTTTTATTTGGTGTTGGTCTGCTTTGATTTTTTCATTTTCAGCTTAGCCATTATTTATGGTTTTGGTGTTTCTTGTTTATATTTTTCTTGTACTTTTTTCTTTTCACTTTAATAAAATTCAATTATTATTACATATAAATTTCTTTAATATCCTTTCACATAGTAAAATGTGATAATGTCTTTCATGGATGTGTGGAATACTTCCTCCACGAAAGGATGTGATTCCTTTAAAAATAACATAATTTTATATATAATTATATGTGCAATATAATATGTTATTCATGATATTATTATCAGTATGGAATGATATAAGTATACTTACCATCATTCCATGATGTTTATTGGAATATGAGAATGTTACTCATGCGTGCGTACAACCTATTGTATCTATGATTGTATCATATATTCATTTTACCTAACCATATTTAATTATTTTTTTAAATGTATAATTTAAATATAAATATTATTTTTATTTCATGATAATTGTTTTTGAGATTTTTTTTATTTATCCCTTTGAAAATATTATACATTAAAAATTTGTTTTTGGTACATAAACCAAATTTGGAGAAAACACCCAATGTAAACACCATTTTTTATGATTCTATATACTCAACTTGATCATAAGTGAAAATAATTAATATAATCATTAATAATTGTCTGAAGAATTTATACAATTAATATAATTTTATTATACAGAATATTAAATTATGTGCACAGAATAGAAAAAAGGGTAATGTATTGTCATCTCACTTTACAGATCTTTGGGATAAATATCACGTTCACAACATATATATTTTGTGTGGTGTATCTAATACACCTTTTGATATATTTTATCATCAATACTTTATCCATCATTGTTTTTAAGGCTCCAATTCAATATTATTCCTTCCTGATGATTATGTTTTAAAATATGTCAATTTCGTGTGGGACACTTTGTAATGTTTTATGATTGTTTTCTTCATCTATATATTTAATGATATTTCAATGGAATATATATTAGAAGAAATTATATTAACTTTTATTAATAAAAACATTAATTATACTCTATTTATTAATGACCATTTCTAATATTAGTTTCAATCAACATTACATTGGTAATCAATAGGTTTAAGAAAAAAAATTTCAAAAAAATAGACATATTATATATATATATATTTATTTTGGAGAACTTTTTTTCTTATTTAATAAATGTTTTATTAAAATTATTCTTAAAAAATGTGTATAAAATTATTTGGTAAAGATAATTTTACCACTTTTTTCTTTTATAAATGTTTTTAAAGGAATCATCTTGTAACATTGAGATTGTAGAATTTTTTAACTTGTTCAGTACGAAATAAATATTCTTTTTACCAAGTATGACTTCTATATATTTATTCACCGTCATTTCATTGAATCTTACTTTTCAATTTTGAATGTATTTTTTTTAAATGTTTTCAAAAGGTATTTTATATGAAAAATATGTTCAAATGGTTTTTCTAATGAAAATGAGATTTTATTTAATATTATTTTTAAAATTCAATCTTTTATTACATCAATGAAAATAACAATCTATTTTTACTCTACATGGTATTTTGTTATTGATAATAACCTTATTCATCCAATAGTGTGTTTATTCTTGATTAGGTTTTTTATAGTATTCAAATTAACTTTAATTATTTATTTTGTATCCTCTATGATATATCAAATTCCATATGATCAATGGGAATATAATTTATCTTAATTATCCATACAATTAATCATGGATATTACTATTTTGTAAATCATAAACGCCTTTTACATTGGGTGATTAAATGGGAAACTATTCTTATATCTATATTTCTCATAAAATATGGATAATTGATACGGATTACTAGTTATTTTGATTAATTAATGTGAGAAATTTTTTATACTGGTAATGGCGGTTGGAGATTAAAATTTATATAGCTTCAAGATACATTGATAGGTTCTCTGGAGAAATATAGTTATTGAATTGGGTTTTGAATCTTTTTAATAAATCGACTTGTGAATATTCTAGGAAGTAATATGTTTTCTTGTGCCGCATACACGACTTTAAATAATTAATCATTCCCCTCATGCTATTCTCAGTTATTATTCATGCTTGATATTTTTCATCAACATATCTATGGACATAGTTCATTTTATTTCATTGATTAGATGGAATTTTGTTTATGTTAATACCATTCCATAGTTATTTTTCCATATATAGTTATTTGAATGGCTTTTATTTTCATTTATTAACTTAATATATTGTTTATTTACTTCCATTTAGTTTATTGACTACATGGACTATTAATATAGTTATTTATCTTTCTATTTTACTACTGTTATTGATTCACTATTATATCTACTATATTTTGTCCTTACTGATAACATGAGATCACTCCTATTATGTTTCATTCCCTAGGAATCCATGAAGAGTACTATGAATGATATTCCTGTATTTAATAGATAGAATAATGTTATCCGGAAATATATTTATTTAGAATTAACAAATAAGAATTTCTCATGTTTTATAATGTTTAGTCATTTATAATAAAAGATTCATTTATTTTTCTAATTTACAAATACTACTAACCTAATCTGTTCATGGGGGAATGATTCCTTATAATCATTCCAATTTAATTGATAAAAAGACACCAAATGTTGACTTTTAGGGATGAGGTGATACAATATACGTTGATATGAAATTAGAAACCATTCAAATCAACCCAACTCACATGTGATCTGTCATTACACACCACATGGTTTCTCTTACTAATCTCCTCATTACATGCTTATTCTCATTGATGACCCACACCACATATATACATTCTAACATATGCACTTTTTATAGGATTGTTCCTTTGAGCTCTGCCACCATCTCTAATGGTTGGTTTCTCTATTTCATTAGGCTAGGAGTTGAAAAATTGGTAATCAACAAACTCAATATATTTCAATTATAAATTATTAAGTCATCCATTAAATGACATAGGAAAAGGATTATGACATTTTCAATGATTAGAAATTATTTACCAAATAATTGGTATACATATACACATTATTATATGAGTATATAACTATATAATTCATTCAATTGTTTTTACCCTTGATTGAAAAAATCTTATTCAAAATTAACACAAAAATGGATTTATCATTTTCATTTTTACTAGATAATTAACATATAAATTTATTCTTATATTTTTCATTTTTGATCTACTAATCTTTAAATATATAATGATTTTAGTGGAGCCTTTTTCATAATCACCATCACATGTCTCTAATATTATGTTTACCACTATAATTTTGATATATGAAGGGTACAATATTAAAACATTTCTATCAATATGTTCTTTGTTTGAGCTTCATCCATTAATCATAGATAATTCAACCCATATCTAAAACATTATCATGATTATCATATTACTTATTGAAAATTATTAAAATAATTTCTTAGGTACATCATTTAACATATAATCTAATTCCATGGGATGTTAAATTGTTCTAAATGTAGGATCACTATACACCCTATGAGGGATGTGAAAATTCATGAGAACCTATGTTTATTTTTTCTATATTATAACTAAATATTTTCTTAAAATTGTTACGTACAACTTGAATATGTCATGGGAATCACTTATAATACAAAATATAATTAATGAAAATAAAAAATAAAAAATATATCTATTTTACTTTTTTCACCATCACTAGGATATATTCATGTAGCACGTATCAATGATATGTTTTATGTAAAATAACCACTTCTTAATTTCCTTTTTAATTTAATATTTTGGATTAGATTTTTATTTATCATTGATCCATGGAATATTCATATCTTATTCTCACATCATACACATAAGGTTTTATAAAAGATAATTATAGCATTAATGTTGAACTCTCAATGATAAAAATATTGGTAAAACACCACACAAAATTGGGAATTATCAATGATAAATTTTCATTAACCTCATGATCATCATTGATAAACAAAAAAATCATTACTTCTATTAATAAAAATAAATAAAATATTCATAACATGTTCCACTTATTAAATATTGTTATTGAATAAAATCAACTAATAATACAATTTTATTATCGCTCTCGAATATCTAATATAAATCTATATTTATGTGTTTTTGTGTAAAAATATCCTTTTATATAGCATGGTATCCTACATATATGGAATATTGAAAAATAGATTCTTATACCAATCTAAATATAGATATATCCTCATAAAATGTAACCGTATGATAATTTCTTAGATCAACCCCATAAGTGATATGAAAATAGGTTTTTTATTGATACAAAATAACAACACATCTAAAAAATGAGAAATTAAAGTAATTGAATATATTCAAATTACATTGATTCCAATTATAAAAGTTTTTCATTTATGATCATGTGTGATAAATTATTTCCTTATAATGTTTTTATCAATTTCACAATGTGTTTTCCTTTCCAAAAATTTAATAATTGTGTTCTCAAAATATAAAAAATTAGTAAACCTAATATTTCACTTCCTCTAACCAAGTTACCGTTTTATGTGATGTAGTTTACCATTTTTTAACATCCATTCATTTCATGAAATTTATACTGAAAACATGTTATATTATATTTATTTCATGCCACGAAATCTTATACTATGATCTATTCCTATAATCTTATCAAATGTATAAGATAATTTCTCTATACACATCATGAATACTCAATAAATAATTTGAAAATTTAAAATTACATCCTTAAAATTATAATTAACTTCTAGTTAAGAACAAGACCATTGTCAGAACCTATGGATTCAAAATTATACCACATGAATCATTTATTCAATCATATCACATTTATAATTAATAATTACCTTAATCATCCCCTATATTAATTTTCTCATATTAAAAAATAATTAAAAAACATTACCCTCTTAAATATATCTATGTACTTCAATGTAGTCATGAAACTACCTCACATAAAAATTCTAATAAAAATTACATTAATAATGTTTTTATGGATATAATAATCATTGATCGTTATAGAAAACAAAATAATACATTGATACCTATAATTATCAACATTTTATTTTCATAGAAAATAATATTTATTATCATTATATTCCATGAATTTTTTCTACCCCCAATTTATTAAATTTAAAAATTGATACTTTAATCGATAAAAACTATTGACCATGTGAATTTTTAAAATGGAGGAGAGAGGTGATATCAAATATGGATATGATTATGATATTTTTACAACAACGAGAATTAACTAATATTTTTAGAATAACCATTTTTCAATGGTATGGTAAGGATATATGCCCCCTAGATTAGGTGACAAACAATTCCAACTTCACAATGTTTTACCCAATATTCTCATATATATTTTAGTAATGCATTTCAATATTATTCATTATAATATTTTGTAATACATTCTTGGATAACTCAATTTCATATTTATTGTCACACTGAATAACCATTGGTTGTCATACCACATCTCCAAGATCATTAAACTATTTATTCACCATAAAAAATGATATGCATGATATTTAAATAGAAATATATTATTGCAATACTATTTTAATTAAACAAAATCCTTGATTTTTAAATTCTGTAACACCCGAAGCATCCATGGTACACTTCACTTTTAATAATACAATAACATGTGTTGTACGCAACTTCGAGTCCTAACACAACACAACCAATAAAACGAGCCGTTCTGAATAGTAATACCCACATATTGAAATTTTTTTAATTTTTTCTTACCATATAGACATTATTTTTGTATTTTGAATATCGAATTTAGCCTAGGATATTTTTTGTTATTATTCTAAAATAGTTCTATTTTTTATCAATAGTGAAAACCAATAAGTTATATTATAAAATCAAATTTTTATTTAAATGATTATTTATTTTATATAAATTTATTTTAGGTCAAAATAGATACATAATACCTATATAATTTCAATGTAATTCATTGGAGTCAAATTATAATAAATTAAGATATATAATTTTTTTTTTTGAATTTTTAACCGTCTTTTATCGACCTCGTAGGATAATTTTTGAATTCACATAAAACATAATAATACTAATTCTGTGAGTGTAATTTAAAAAATATAAGAGACACCGTTGATATCAGTAAGTAAAATGTTGTTCAATAAGAGGAAAATGATTTTTGGTGAATAGTAACTTTTTACTTTTATTTACCACGGATAAAAGTAAATAGGGTAATTAAGGGTAAAAATGTAATTGTAATTTTCATAAAACATGTCATAATTCTATTAGATAAGTGTAATTTTACCAAAAACAACATTAGGAATAAAATATGATCCTTGAGGTCCACTTGGATTTGATGAAGACATTTATTCTTACTTTATTTAAAGAAGAGTTAAAAGAGTTAAACTCAAAGTTTAATATTTAAAACATTTTTAATATAGTTTTATACTGAACATAAATTAGACAATAAATATTCCTGAGAAACATAAAAAGATTCCCTACATAATGGTATTTTATTTATAAATTTTATACATTAAATAATTAAATTTATTTATTACATATTCATGATGTAGTAATTATCATATTAATGAAATATTAAAATAATTGATATTATAAATATCCAAATAAATGTAATTTGATACTTTTTTTTAATTACACTATTTTTATAGGATAATATTACATATTAGGGTTTGTTAAATGAATTTTTTTTTCGATGTAATAATTCTATTAAGAATTTATGAAAAACAAAATACCAAATAGTATCCAAATTGACATAGAAGAGTTTTTAAAACAAATATTATATTATTAATTGATATTATACTCTTAAAAAACTAAGTTTCATCCAAAAGACTTATATAATAATAGGTATGTCATTAATTAACCACTTGGGGTTCTAATGGAAGTATATAGTATTTTTATTAACCATATAATATAAAAATACATTGAGACATGGTAAATGTCAAACTTTTTCACTAAAAGTTAAATCTAAAAGATAAAGATAATATAGTGACCCAAACAAATCTAAAACATATTGGTTGATTGGTGTTCGAACCATACCCACCTTAGTCTTTAAATAATCAATTTTGGTGCCATTATAATCTGAAAAATATTTTATTATAAAATAATATTTCTAGCTTTTCCTAAGGTGCCACTCTCCCCTCTTATAAAAGGGAACCCCCCTTCTCTCTAATTCACACCATCAAAGACATTTTTATCTTCCATAAACTGAAAAAATACCCTCAAAACTACACGAAATTCATCTTAGAGGTATACCTTTTTTCATAAAGCCAACCTAAGGATCCATTTTGATCAATTCAAATGGAAGAACCTGAAGAAGAGGTAAATATTTAATCACCACTTTCAAGTTCCATTATTATTCCACTTTTTCTATATTTTTTATTTCTATTATAAAATAATAAATCGTGTATCTAATTTATAATGTGATTTTATTATGAATATTTTACAAACATATTAAATATTTTATCCATTCTTTGAATGGCATGTCACCATACGCGTGTACGTATGGATGATCATCTCCACATCATGGTGTAATTGTTTTTTAATACATTATTACTTGGATGGGTATAATAATGATGTGTAATTTATGTAAATAATAAATATAACCTGAAAATTATTTTTTATATTAGATATACCATCCAATTATATACTATATTAATAATGATATTGTCTCTCATGTGTACGTACAGATTACCGTCTCTACGAACGCGATGAGATTCATTCCCCATCGTATCCATTAAAGACTAAATTTCATTATATGATTAAAAATATTGTTTAAATACTTAATATCATTCTTAATATTAATAATACATATCCTATCCATAACAAACATTTATTATGTAACAAATCATATATAGGAAAATGAATAATTTAACACCCAAAACGACGATAACACTAATATATTATTAACAAAACAATATTAAAAGATCATATATGATATCATGTTAATGTATATTATTATTGTATAACTTAATGACAATTGTATCACCATTATACTGGAGGTTCACCTAACATCGACCAAGTAAAAGTACAAGGTAAGGGTTAATTTCACAATCTCTTTATTATCTGAGGTTGTTTTTAAATAAGTATCTACTAGGACCTCTTTATCATCCACATCCATGATTCATAAAAATGTATTTAAAAACATTCCTACTATTTTATATACTATGGGATAAAGTCATTTATACACTTTTTTTACTTCTATAAGACGTTTATAAAGGAATCTTTCCATCATTTTCCAAACAAAGTCCTTTATAACCTTTTCAACAAAGTTAATGTAACAATGTATATTTTAAACTTATACAGTGGGTGCGGCTATTTTCTGCCATTATTAAATCATAAAAGCTTCCATTACAAGCTTATAAGAATATTTTCATAAATAAATGTTATCTTTTACAGTTAGATGACTTTTAAATGATTTCAAAATTGAAAGATATATTTCTCTAAAAAGGTTTTGGTTTCATCTATGTCAACCTTCTTTTGATGGATTTTATGTTTCCTTGAAGTTTATTTGTTATGAAAAAAAACTTCTATATTGTATTGAATGTTTTGAGATATGCTTGACTGTGGATGTGTTATTTCATACCATTCATGGTTTATGGATAATGTATTGTCATTATATATGCCAGTTTTTATATGAATTTTTATTTTATGTTTAAACATTTTCATATGAGGAATGTATTGGGCTTAGTATGTGATGGGTGTAGCCAGCTATATATCCTCAATTCATAGTTAGGTATCATCAGATAAACTTGTATCTTGTCACAAGGCATTGAAAAAATCTTATTTGTAGACATGGAACAAGGACTTGACTATGTAGTTATGAAAGTCTGGAATTATGCATTCCATCATTATGAAAGTGGCTATTGATATTTCATGTGATTATTCAACTAGTATAATATCAATGTGAGTGAGTAAATGGAATTACTTTGATTTTATCATTTCCATATCATTATTAAGATCATGTTTAAAATGATTTTGTTTTAGTTTTATATTTTTCCTTAAATTTTAATGCTTATTTATGAATGTTTTTACTATATTGTTATCCCTACTGAGCATCTGATCTCACCCCATTCTATGTATTATTTTTCCCAGGATGTGAAAATTATATTATGAATGACCTGAAAACATAGTCTATGAGATCTTAGTGTTTTATATGGAATCAATTTTGTTGTAGTTTTTTCATTTTATGATGCAATGTAATCCTTATGAATGTATCTTGTACTTCCAGGGCTACTAATCTAATCATTCTTTGGAGACATGATATTTTGTTATCATGCCAATGATATGTAATAATGCACCAACTATGTGTAACTGGGGCCATGGTGTTACAGTTGGTATCAGAGAATGCTTAGTACAAACCTTGGAAACTAGATTTTTATAAACTTTGATTAGGGAACACAGCCCTAAAATAGACTATAAGGATTAGTATAGATGAACTATTTAGAATTTTGGTATTGTAGAGATTTTTTGAGTCTTCCATGAAACAAATCCATGATGGATACGGGAATGTAGAGTTGGCTCTGGCACAGATATACCTACGGGTAAACCCGGAAACACCACTTTCAGCTAGGATTGAAGGAGAACTAGTAGATGACAATGGGCCTTGTTTCCCTCTTGGTTACGACACTCCCTGGGGATATGCTTAAGAAAATTATAATTTTCTTTACAAACCATTATGAAGGTTTTATGATTATATTTTTTTAAAAGAAAATATTTTTATGATTATGGATTATATCTATAAACGGTTCCATTTACGTTATGTGTTTTACAAGTTGGGATTTATGTATTGTGATTTATAAAGTAATCTAGTTTATGACATTGTTTAAAAATTGAGATAAGTGGAAGGAATGGTAACCATTTCAATGCAAGCACTCCATGTAGGGATTTTCCTCCTAATCAAGATAGTTATAGTGGTTCTGGTGATGCAGGTGGTGTTGATCATTTAATCACTATACTTGGACAACTCACTCAGGTTATGAATAAAAACCTTACCTGTATGGAGCACCCCTAACCACAGCATAGAGGATAAATATTATATCACATTATGTGGCAACAAAAACCAACATAAAATGTGAGTACAAATTCATTATTGGCTAAAAAATGGATAAATTTTATAGAGAAAATATTCCATGTTGTGCGGAGTAGAAAAAGGGAAAAAGTTTTCATGTAAGTCTACCGACTCACTGGAGATGCTGATCAATGGTGGTCATTAATTCAGAACACAAAGGAAGATGAGGATGTATCAAATATGGAATAGAGGGATTTTAAATAAATTTTCATAGAAATATACTTTCCTCCTGACCATCGAGTAGATACGAAAAGACAATTTCTGTGTCTGAGGCAAAATAAGGATGAGAATGTCACAACATATGAAGATAACTTTACATGGTTAGTGAGGAATGATGTAGATTATATACGTAAACCAATAAGTATGAATGATCATTTCATTGATGGGTTAAAACCATTTTTCCATCGAGCATTAGTCTCATAATCCTTGTCATCATATGAAGATATTGTCTCATGTGCTATGAAGACAGAAAACAAATTCTCTAAGCCTTACGACTTTAATGAAAAGAAATAGAAAAAGAGATCTGTAGAACACTATGGAAATAGAAATAAGGGGAAGAAGGGAAAATTTGAATATTCATCCTACAGTAAATGTGCGAAGAAATACCCCGGTTCTTTCTTGAATGGAATGTGAGTATATTAAAAGTGTGGTGAAAAAGGCAACCAAGCTCGTGATTTCAAGGGGAAGAAAGAGGTTGTTAATGTTTAATGTGAAAATTGTAGAGAATGAGGAATTATGAAAATGAATGTCCTATGAATTATGGGAACAAAGCTCATAAAATTTTCTGTGATCAAGGCCAAGCTTATTCTATCACTACTGCTGAGGTTGATGCTCCAAAAGACATGGTGGAAAGTAATTTAATGGTTTCCTCATGTTTTGGAAATGCATTATTTGATTCTGGATTATCGAAATGTTTCATATCTTCCCAGTTTGCGATGAAAATTATATATTTACAATTTTATTTAACAAGGGAGTTTTCAGTCAAAACTCATAAGGGAAGGATAATCGCAACAATTTTTTGTAAATCGGTTCCCATTAGAGCATATAAATGTTCCATATGTGCTGATCTCATCAGCATACAAATGATTGAATTTGATATAATCCTCAGTATGGATTGGATTTTAAAACATTATACAAAAATCTATTGTAAGAAGAAGGGAGTTACAATTTTGGATGATGATAAGGAGTACATTATCTTTTGAGTAGAAACATCTCCACCAAATCGTTATCTAGATCCACCCCAGTAGCTCACGTAAATTCAATAATTGGGGTGGATTAGAATGAAATGACTAAGGGTGAGGAAAGGAATGTTCAAAAAGAGGATGTACACATTGTGAAAGAATATGTTGATCTATTTCCAAAAGATTTACCAGGACATCCTAAAGAATGATAAATTGAGTTTTCCATTGATTTAATTCCTTTTTCCGGGCCCATATCAATTACCCCATAGATATTGGCCACTTTGGAATTAGTGGAACTAAAGAAACAAACAGGGGAATTGAGTAATAAGGGATTTATTCGCCCTAGTGTTTCCCCATGGGGAGCCCCTGTCCTTTTTTTGAGGAATAAAGATAGATCAATGAGGTTGTTCATTGATTATAGGGAGATCGATGCTATAACAATAAAGAAAAAGTATCCCCTAAATCACATTGAATATTTATTATACCAACTTCAAGGAGCTCAATAATTTTGAAATATTGACCTTCGATCTGGATATCATCAGTTGTGTGTGAAGAAAGAAGACATTCTGAAAACAACATTTCGAACCCAATAAGGTCATTATGAGTTTACAATAATTCCATTTGGATTGACTAATGCACCCTATGTCTTCATGGATCTAAAAGATATGGTTCTAAAGGAATATCATTATGACTTTGTAGTAGTATTTATTGATGATATCTTTGTATACTCCAAAATCTACGATGATCATGAAAATCATTTGCGATTATCCTAATGATTATTAGAATACATGCATTATATGAGAAGTTTAGAAAGTGTGAATTCTTGCTTCAGGATATTTTTTCTCTTGGCCATATTGTCTCTAAGGATGGAATCTCTGTTGACCCTTCTAATGAAAGATCAATCATAGATTTTCTAGCACTAATGAGTATAACTGAGGTTCACAGTTTTATTAGATTAACAGGTTATTATCGATGTTTCATCCAGAATTTTTCCTGGTTGGCTAACCCATTAACAATGCTCACACAAAAAGGGGTTAAATTTTTTTGGAAAAAATAGTGTGAATAATTTTTTAAAAACTTAAGATAATATTAGACAATCCTCTAGTATTAACTCTACTATCGGGGAATGATGGGTTTTTAATTTATAGTGATGCTTAAAAAAAGCACTTGTTTATGTCCTTATATAGAATGATAGTGTTATTTCTTATGAATCACGGCATCTAAAAATTCGTGAGCAAAACTATCCTACACATGATCTCGAGTTAGCAGATGTAATCTTCTCATTGATGATTTGGAGACACTATCTCTATGCTGAAAAATGAGAGATATATACCGATCACAAGAGTTTGATGTATATATTCTCACAAAATGAACTCAACAGGAGGTAATGGAGATTTCTTGAACTACTCAAGGATTATGATTTCACAATATACTACCACATGGGGAAGGAAAATAAGGTAGCACATGTTTTGAGTAAGAAAGATCATGGAGTTTTGAACAATATGATAGTTGAAAGGGATCTTATTTTCATGGATCCTGTAAAGATGGATATGTGAATAACCATGGAAGAAAAAACATCACTACTATTTCAAATGGTTGCCAAACCATATTTACTAGAAACGATAAAGAGTTCTCAGACCGATGATGAAGAGTTTCAAAATAAGATTAAAGTTGTAAATGATGGGAGATTGAGTGACATTGTGTATGAAGATGGAATTCTGAAATTTGGGAACAGACATTGTGTTCCTGATATACGTGATCAAAAAAGGGAATTGTTGGATGATGATCATACATCCAATTTTCTTATACACTCTGGTAGCACTAAAATTTATAGAGATTTTAAGTATCATTTTTGGTGGGAAAACATGAAGGTAAATATTGATGATTTTGTGTCAAGATTAATGGTTTGTCAACAAGTCAATGCTGGAAGGAAACTGCATGGAGGAGTAATGAAACAACTTACCATACTTGAATGGAAATTGGATAATATTTGAATGGAATTTTTCATGCGGATACCGTGGACTCTTAGAAAGAACGATGCAATATGTGTCGTTATTGATAGTCTTACCAGGTCAGCACATTTTCATGCTATAAGGGATGATTTACCACTTTAACGTCGAGCAAGACTATATATTAATTATGTTTTGTGACATTATGGAGTAACCCTATCGATTTTTTATGATCGTGATCCACATTTTACATCATGATTCTGGAAAATTCTTCACAATGTCATTGATACTGAGCTTCGTTTGAGCACATCCTACCACCCTCAAATTGATTGATAATCAGCATAGACTATTCAAACCATAGATTATATGTTTAGATTTTGATCACTTGACTTTATAGTTATGTCGGATCAATATTTACCTGTGGTAGAATTATCCTATAACAATAGCTTCCATTCAAGTATTCAGATGGCCCCGTATGAAGCATTATACAGAAAGAGATGTCACACACCAATATGATGGGATGTTGTTGGAAAAAGAAAACTTATGGGCATAGAACTTGTAGAGGAAACTTTGAAAAAGGTGAAGGTAATCCAAACCCAGAACAAATCATCTCAAAGTAGGTAGAAAAGCTATGAGTATAACCGAAGGAAGGATTTGTAATTTCAGGTAAGAGATCATGTTTTCTTGAATGTATCTCAATGGAAGGGTGTTATATGATTCGGTAAGAAGGGAAAATTAAGTCCCATGTACAATGGACCATTCGAAATTCTAGAACTTATTGGGGTTATAGCTTACCGTTTGGCAATGCTTCGAATTCTCTCCAATGTTCATGATGTGTTCAATTTATCACTATTGAGAAAATACACGCCTGACCCAACATAGGTACTCACATATGAGGAATTAGAAATGGAACCTGGTATATCTTTTGTGGTGATCCTGTCATGATTTTTGACACAAGGGAACATGTGCTTTGAAACTGGATGACTTGTCTGGTAAAAGTTTTATGGAGAAACCATAAGATGGAAGAGTCAATGTGGGATGTCGAGGAACATATGTTGAACAACCACCTGAGTCTTTTAATGCACTAATATTCTAGAAATTTCGAGGACGAAATTATTTTAAGTAGGAGAGAATGTAACTCCTCAAGATTCCATGGTACGCTACACTTTGTATAATACAATATAGTGTGATGTACGCACCTTCGAGTTCTAACACGTTGCAACCAATCAAACAAGCCGTTATGAATAGTAATACCCAAATTTTGAAATTTTATAAATTTTATCATTCCAAATGGACTTCATTTTTGGATTTGGAATATCGAAATTAGCCTAAGGTGAATTTTTGGTATTTTTTGAAAATATTCAATTTTTGATGAATACTGAAAAACACGATGTTATATTTAAAAACTGATTTTTTTTAAATAATAAATATTTTATTTAAATTTATTTTAGGTAAAAAAAGATACATAATAACTATATAAGTTAATGTAATTCATTGGAGTCAATTTTTAATAATTTTAGATATATAAAAATTTTAATGAAATTTTCACCGTCTTTTATCCACGTCCTAGGAGAATTTGCGAATTTACATCAAACCTAATTTTTCCGCTTCTCGAAGTGGAATTTCAAAAATTTGAGACACACATTTGATATCAGTAAGTAAAATGTGGTTTAATAAGACGAAAATAATTTTTGGTGAATAGAAACTTCTTACTTTTATTTACCACGGTTAAAAGTAAATAAGGCCATTAAGGGTAAAAATGATATTATTATTACTCTAACAGATGTCATAAGACTATTGGCTAAGTGTAATTCGACCCAAAACAACCTTATAAATAAAATATGATCATTTAGGTCCACATGAATTAGATTAGGACATTTATTATAATTTTATTTAAAGAAGAGTTAAAAGAGTTAAAATCAATGTTTAATTACTAAATCATTCTCAATATAGGGTTATACATAAGGTAAATTCAACTATAAAAATAAAATAGAAAGAAAAAAAAATTCCTATATAATGGCATTTTTTTTAAATTTTTTACATTAAATAATTAAACTTATTTATGACAGAATTATGATGCAGTAATTATAGTATTAATGAAATATTAAAATAATTGAAGTTATTAATATCCAAATAAATGTCATTTGAGACTTTTTATTAATTCCACTAATTTCCATGGTTAATATGGAATCATAGGGTTGGTTAGATGATGTTTTTTGAAGTAATAATGCTATTATAAATTTAGCAAAAACAAAATACCAAATAGTGTCAAAATTGACATAAAAGTGTTTTTAAAACAAATATTATATTATTAATTTATATTCTATTCCTATAAAAACTATATTTTTTCTAAAAGAATTATATAATTATAAATTTATCATTAATAAACCACTTGTGATTTGATTATAAGAATTTATTATGTTAATTAACCATATAATATAAAAATACAAAGAGACATGGTAAATGTCAAACTATTTACCTAGAAGTTAAATCTAAAAGATAAAGTTAATATAATGATCCAAACCTATCTAAAATATATTGGTTGAGTGGTGTTCACCCCATCCCCTCCATAGTATTTATATAATCTATTTTGGAGACATTATAAACCTAAAATTATATTATTATAAAATAATATTTCAAGCTTTTCCTAAGGTACGCCCAACCCATCTTAATAAAAACATCCCCTCCTCTCAAATTCACACCTTCAAAGACATTTTTCTCGGCCAACCCCTACACAAATACCTTCTCAATTTTCCTCCCTTTATCTTATAGGCAAACATTTAGTAAAAAATCCTCCCTATGGATCCCTTTTTTGTCAAATCAAAATGAAGAACTCGAATAAGAGGTAAATATTTCATCACCTTTTTCAAGTTCCTTTCATCTTCCACTTACTATTTCTTTATTATTACCTTTCTAAAATAATAACTCCAGTATATTATATATACTTTGATGTTATAATGAATATATTACAACCATATTAATTAATCTATCCATAATTTAAATGACATATCACCATACGTGTGTATGTACGGATTACCGTCTCCATGTCATGGTGTAATTGTTATTCAATACATTATTATTTGGATGGGTATAATAATGATGTGTAATTGATGTAAATAATAATAATAACATGATAATGATTTTTTATAAATGATATACCATCCAATTATATATTATTTTTAGAATGATATTGTGACTCGTGCGTACATACGGATTACCGTCTCCACGAACGTGATGTGATTCATTCCCCGTCGTATCCATTCAATAATAAAATTCATTAGATGATTAAAAATAATGTTTAAAGACTTGATATCATTATTAATATGAATAATATACATCCTATCCATAAAATACATTACTTATGTAACAAATCAAATGAAGAAAAAAGAATCAGTTAAAAACTGAACTGACGATAACACTAAGAAGTTATTAACAAAAAAAATGTTAAATTATAATATATGATATAATATTAATGTTTATTATTATTGTATAACATAATAATAATAATTTCACCATTATACAGGATGTTAACCTACCGTGGACCAAGGAAAATTACAAGCTATGGTTTAATTTCACAATATCTTTATTATCTGAGGTTGTTTTTACGTAAGTATCTTATGGGACCTCTTTATCATCAACATCCATGTTTCTTAAAAATGTATTTCAAAACATTATTATAATTTTATAGACTATGTTTTAAAGTCATTTATACCCTTTTTGACTTTTATAAGATGTTTATAAAGTAATCTTTTTCTCATTTTCCAATCATGGTCCTTTATAAACTGATGGAAAAAGTTAAGGTAAGAATGTATTTTTTTAACTTATATGGTGGGGCGGCTATATTCTTCCATTATGACATCATCAAATTTTCCCTCACAAGATTATAATAATATTTTAAAAAATAAATGTTTTCTATTATAATTACATGACTTTTAAATGATTTCAAAATGGAAAGAGATATTTTTCAAAGAATGTTTTGATTTCATCTGTGTCAACATCATTTGATGGATTTTATGTTTGTTTGATGTTGATTTATTGTGATACAAAACTTTTATATTATATTGTAGGTTTTGTGATATGTTTGACTGTGGATGTGTTATTTCGTACCATTAATGGTATAGGGATAATGTCTTGACATTTTGTATTCATGAATTAATATGAATGTTTATGTTATGTTTAAACCTTTCTATATGAGGAATGCATTGGACTTAGTATGTGATGGGTGGATACCTCTATAGCTCATCAATGCCTCGGTAGGTCTCATGAGACTAACTAGTCTCTTGGCACAAGGTATTGACAAAATCTTATTTTTTACTTGGCACAAGGACTTGACGATGTGGTTATGAAATTCTAGCATTATGTATTCCATAATTATGAAATTGGATATTGATATTTCATGTTAGTATTTGACTAGTAAAATATCCATGTGAGTGAGTAAATGGAGTTGTTTTGATTTCATCTTTGACATACTATGTTGATGTTTATATTTAAAAGTCTTTTTTTAGTTTTATACATTGCCTCAAATATTTATGCTTATTTATGAATGTATTCACTATATTGTTATCCTTACTAAGCATCTATGCTCACCCATTTCAATGTTTTATTTTTAAAAATATGTGAAAAGTATATTATGTCTAACATATAGGGATAGTCTTTGAGATCTCAATGTTGTGTATGTAAACAATGTTGTTGTAATTTTCCATTGTATTATTTAATGTACTCATTAAGAATGTATCTAGTAATTCCAAGGATACTAAAATAATCAGTCTTTCGAGACATGATCTTTTGTGATCATGCCAATGTTATATAATAATGCACCGACTCTGGGTGACTGGGGTTGGGGCATTACACATACTCATACCATATAGTTTCTTATAATAATGAAATCCCCACAAATTGTAGATTTTTTTCTAAATATCTATATCCTTTTCTAAATATGATTAATAATAAAAATATAGATCTTTTGTAACTTTTAATTCAACATATTATAATGTTGTAGGATTTTACGTTATTATCCCTTTTATTCTATATAATGTTATTCCTTTAAAAATCCCTGAAATTTTACTCCCAAGAATGTATAATTGATGGTATCAGGGATATTATCAATAAAATTGAGTAATATTTGAATAATTATTGTATATAATGTTTAGTCTTCTCCCTCATTGTCATAATATTCTCTATGTTTCATTCTGGTAACAACAAATGATAAAACTGGGTTTCATTCTTAAGTTAGGAAAATCATCAACAGTTCACATTATTATATAAAACATGATATGAATTTGTCCC
The DNA here is from genome assembly GCA_963277665.1 of Viscum album. Taxonomy (NCBI): domain Eukaryota; kingdom Viridiplantae; phylum Streptophyta; class Magnoliopsida; order Santalales; family Viscaceae; genus Viscum; species Viscum album. The sequence goes on from OY728156.1 coordinate 1,504,271,281, forward strand.
CTTTCTATTTATGAATATTAATCCTATGAAAATATCTTTTTTATATAATAATATGAATCTCAATTTTTTTATCAAATAATATTTTTAAAAAATTCAATCGAATTCTTCTTGTTTCCATTGAATATTATATAATCCACATACAACATCATTACAAACTAATCCTCATATAATATTTCAATATAAATTATTTAATCATACCCTACTAACATGATCTCAAACATTATCAGATAAGTGTCTATTAAGGTATACCAATCATGATGTCTTTTTATTTGGTTATACAATTCCCTTTTTAAACATCAGTCCTCTAAATCATAAATTTTAATAATTAATTATATTAATTGTTTGATATATAATTATTCATTCAATAATTAAAAGGAAATAACATCATCACCTGAATTTTATAAATTATGAATACTATATTAATATAAACTACAATAATTGTCTTTTTATTCTATTCATTTGACTAGAGAAAATTATTCCCCGTCAAGATATTTTTCAACCTATGTATATTATTTACACACTAATATTGATTTATTCATTACCACGTTTCCTTGTTAAGAATATTTTTTAATTAACACATCATAAAATTTAGATAATTATGCATTTATTTGTAAAAATATCAAAATATTGATTCATTTAAATTTTTTACAACACTCAATTAATGGATTTCACTCAATGATATTCCATTATAACTTCTTTAAATGAGTATGTTTCATCATATGATACAGAGTGGTTTTGTAACATCCCAACCAAGGTTCCACACATCATTTCCAAGAGATGGTTGATTAAATTACTTCAAATACACCAACTCATACACATTATTCATCCAACTAGATCTGAGGGTCTCATTTATGACAAGAAGAGACTATGCACTCATTATCAAAGAATAAAAACTGCGTAAAATAACAATGAAATAACAAAATTATATTAACTATAACTATAATAATACCAGTATCAAATGAAGACCAAAACAAGCATATAATAAAAAAACTAATATATTATATATATAATTCCATATTCATTATTCAAGTTTATAAATAAAACCAATAAATAATGTAACCCAGTAAAATCCTCAAGAGAGTCCCAACATCATATCTTTATCCCCAAACAATTATCTATACCATCTCATAAATCTAACATCATGATATTTCCATAATAATGTCTTGTAAATATGATAACTAGTCAGGTACCGACATGGTTTCCCGAGTAGGGGGTGTTTACAACTCAATAGTGTACCACAACCTACATCTAAATAATATCAAATCAATTATAGTGTTTGATGTTATTTATAAATAATGTAGAAATATTACTAAATTTTTTTAGTTTTTTATATTCCATTATTAACAACCTAAATCCCCATGGGTTCATGATAACACAATAACCATCAATACATACTTTAATATGTTCCTAATACTTGAAAATCCTCAAGGTTTGTTACATATCACAATACCATGGTTATCATTTTTCATTTCATTTCTATTCATATATTGACCTTATGGAACCATGGTCCCATGTCAATTTCATGGGTGTAGAATGTCGTGTCTAGCACCCCGTGTGTTTTTTGAGCATAAGTGCATGTCCCACACCATAATGGTATTTTTAGAATAATTCCATGTCACATGAAATTATAATCACGTGCATGCAATTGAGTAGAAAATATAATGGCTAGAACCCAATGGGTATTTAGAGCATCATCCCATGTCACACAACCCATTTATCAATCATTCACATTTATCACATATATCACACTCTACAAGGTTAACCATTTTAAACACTTAAATTAACATTTTTTTATCACGGTATACCACCTCTAATATCAAATCTTTCATATGTTGTTTCATTATTCCCATCGAATTATATGATCAATTCACTATTATACCATCTATAAAAATATAATCAAACCCCTTTTACTCTAGAAGTCTAATACAAACCTCTAATAATTCCAATTATCATCCAAATAAATATTCCATAAATATACCACTCTCAACAATCCCATTAACCCATGAATTTCATTATCGTAATTTAAATAATTTAATATTTCCAATTTTAACACAATTGATTATAACAGGGAAATTCAGTTTGACTAATTAAATATCTGATGAAATTTCACTATCACAATAATTTCAATTTAAAAATTACAAAAAAGTAATTAAATCAATAATTTTATATTTTTAATGTAGACCTCCTACCACACTATCATTTATGGATACTAGCCAATGGAAACCCACAAATTGATGTGGATCATTCAATTGGACATTGAAGAATTATCTATAGATGAAATACTAATATCCATGATCATGTATATTAGATTAATGAAATCCAGTAAATAATCCTTAAAATTTAAGGTAAATCATCCCTTAAAATTTTTAGGGAAGGATGATAGATAGCGTGGACACAAATATGGCTAAGAATATTTTAATAAGAGAGGTGAAAATTCTTCAATCTATCAATGGATTCGTAAATATTGCAGTTTCAAAGAACATGGAATTTCTTGAGGACCATCCAAAAAAAGACAACCATTAGTGTTGATTTGGGTTGAATTAGGGTGAAGGATGGGGGGTTGAAATTTTAAAAACGAATTTTTCAGAGGATTCAATCATGTGTGCATGGTTTCCTAGGAATGGGTGTACGTTTTTCCAACCTGTGTGCCTTAATAATGCACGTCTCATCTCGGGGTCCACGATTACTCCTAAATTGTGCATGGTTTAGAAAATTGTGTACCAATCATGAAATCCTTTTCTATTGGTCGTTAATATGTTCTCCGGGGTAGGGTGAATGGTTTGGGAAAACCATACACCATCCATGTACAACAAAAAACCCCACAAAATATATAAAAGGTTCACCCAATCTCATCAAAAAAATTCCTGAAACATGGTATACTGAATACAAGGTAAGAGATTACCAATAAATGAGATAAGTACTTCAGAAGAAATGGTAGTTATGCTATAATGTCCCAACCTTATAACAAATCATCATCATGATATAATCCAAAACATCACTAATTTTCTGAGGTAAAAAGATCAGCCAAAAATTACAACATATTTACATTACTGCCACATGATTCATTATGAACCTGACCTTCATTCCGTAATACATGAAATATCATCACATTATTTTCATGAAAAATTTTATCCTTTTATTCCAACACATATATTGGATGCTTTTCAATGGGAACATTTGTCTCAAGCTCACCAAAATCCTCATTTTTCACATGACAAGGGTTGGGGTGACACTAATGAACCCTTGAAAAATGAAATCTATCATTCATATAACTATACCTATATGGAAGATCCAAACCATAAGAATCTTCATTGATTCTCTATACAACATCAAATAGTCTGGAAAACCAGGGCACCAACCATCCCTTCCTCCAATTCCAATGGTGTCCCAATCTTGGAGACACCTGGAGGAACCCACAATCACCCTCGTGAACTCAATGGGATGCCAAAATATATCATCATATGAGTTTTGTATATTCAAATACATATCAATGCATTTTTGAATAAGCTGGACCTGATATGACTTATCCTATATGAGACTATGTCCCAAAAACTCTAACTCACCTACCTTCATCCAAAAAATACGAGATATTTAAGGACTACCATAAAGATCCTCATATTGTTCAATCAATATAGTTTCATGATAACTATTCTTATAGGTGAAATCCTTAAATTCTATGTGCTTTTCTATAGACCATACCAAATAAGGTACTCATTCCAGAAGAATATTATATAAAACCCTATAGAGGATGTTATGAATGACTATATTTATATGGGTGGAAATCCATACTCAGTAATACCAATGTAACATGTGACTTCTTAATTCCATGAAAAAAGAACAAATTAAACGTGAGTCATATTATGATATAATACTCAGTGGCACCCCATATTGATTAGATATCTCTTGAACATACATAACTCCCAACTAATCTAAATATAATGAGTCTCATATAGGAAACAATTTTTCTACATTCATTAGTCAATAAAAAAACACCCAAATAGCGTCATTATTCTGAGGATTCCATAGGATAACCACCACATGTTTAAATAGTGACATCATCCCTCTTCCATTATGTGATGGGAAATGTCTATAATACACAACCAAGTCATTAATAAATAACCTTTTCTTATTAATAGGTGTATCATCAGGTCATGAAATCTTATGCCTCCCATTTCATGCCACACTACCGATTATGTCGATGTAGTTTATGGTATATTTTTTTTCAAACCAAGACTCACCACCGACTTTGAGGAATGAAATACATACATCACCTCATAATTATTATAAGTAGGAATGAATACATGTCACAAGATATAGATTATATCATCCTCACCTATGGTGAATTTAGAATGTGACTCCCCATTTTCAAGGTTTTCCCTCATGGTCAAACATTCTAGATAGAAATGCATCCTCTCTGAATTCTGTCTTATAAATCTGGACTCCATTGAATCAAATAAAAGTGGTAGTCTTCGCATGTACCTCATGCTAAAAAACAAGAATATTTTTCATAAAAGACATTTTATTCAACTAAAATATAGATTCTTGAATTAGTAAATTCTGGGTTTTCCTTCACAAGCCATTAGTAATATGATTTCTTATCGCAGGGATATATGCTTGATCAATGTAGAATGTCGACATTTACTCAACACATCTCGATTATTTGATATTAAAATACAACCATGAAAATATAATTTCATCCCTTATGATATGTATAAATAGAAAACTTTTCTCCCTATATATATTATCATCAAATCATTAGATCATACACCACTACAACTAAATCAAGGTCATGCATAGGGTAGACCTATTCATGTGGCATCAACTACCGTGACCCATACACTACACGTCAATCCCCCTACATAAATAGTACTCCATGATATATCATAAAATCATCACAAACCAACAAATATTATTCAATTAGGTTGGGTTGGGTAAAATATTAGTATAGTTTTAAATAACTTCATTGACTAAGAGAAATTATTTCAAATGATCGTGAACGTTTATCCATAACTACATTCTTGGCCAAGCCCCGAAAAGATGTTTCCATTCATTAAAATTCCCTCATGAACCTCCAATAATGACCATTAAAACACATAAAACACTAAATATTGATGACATATTTGGGATCCATCCAAGAAAAAACTACCAGAAATTTCTTTGGGCCCACCAACACAACTTCCTCTAAGATGTTCTCACCAAATAAATATACGTAATCAATCTTGGATTATCACATCAATAGTCTGGCGTATAGTTGATGCTCTATCAGTGTGATTAGGATGATGTAATGATGTTTCATATGATCTTAATGAGAATTAGTGTAAACCATGAATTCATCACATAACACTTATACAAACATATGTATGAATAGGTTGATGATTTAGTTTATGAATTAAATAATCAATTTTAGATAATTTCTCACCCCGAATGAAATTTAAAAAGAACTCATAAAGGAAATACAAACATCTAAATGTAATTAGTGGTATATTAGAATTTGATAATTTCAAGTTATAATACCCTAATATCATTTTATTTTATTGATAAAATAGAATATACTATCAAATGATTAATGTTACCATAGATACCCGGCTAAAGATATTATTTCTGCATTATCTTCTGATTCACCTTTTGGTAAAAAATAGATAATCTCAATGTTTCATCAGCAATAATAGAAAACAATACTATAGAAATACATGAAGATTTTCTTCGATGGACAAATCCATTATCCATAAACTCTTCAACATATGTTTTATGCTCACAAATTTCCATTGATTCTATACCGTAAGGTGGAATAGAAACTGGTTGACCCCTCAGCATGAGCCCAGTTATAAATTCCACATCTCTCTATGGTGGTAAACTTGGTAAGTCCTTAAGAGAAAAAAATCCTAGAACCAATACATAATTGGTGGAAAGACATCATTCCTTTCACCACTATAATCTTGAGAAGCTTTAAAAAACTGTGTGGCAGGCCTTCATAGTTACTGATGAATTTCACCAACATAGCACGCTTTGATATCCCGCTCTCTACAGTAAACATATTTTTCAAACATATGTGACATAAAAGACAATCACAATTTGTAATAATAGATGTGGTCATAGAATACTACAAAAAATTCCATAAACCATATGACATTAATGATTAAAATATAATGAATGTAAATACCCAAGACAAAATGATAATAACCACCATTTAGGGAAACCCCCAAAGGCAAATTTTTTTTGAAAACCCTCCTCATAGTCTCCATTGTAAGGCTGAACATGTTCATAGTTTTTATAGTTATAAATTATATATAATAACAAGTATCAAATTGACCATTATATAGTATAATAGCTACATTCATATTACCTCTAAATATCAATGGTTGGGAATAACTATTCAATAGTGTAAATTGAAATGAATTGAATTGTCCCACCCCTCTCCCCTGTAATGCATTATGAGTTTTCTATGATGCATTACATTGTAAATATGGTTTCTCTTCCATATAAATACTACATACACTAACTCAAAATCCATGACAAATATAAATATAACATTACACAAAATGGTGTAGAAGAACCCCTTTTCCACACACTATATATTGATTGTTGATCCATCACAAACCATCATTCAAGGGTTCCTAGAGAATTGTTGACATAGACCCATATTTCAGTACTCTTGGAACTCTACCAATGGTTTGGGGTAATGTATACCAAATTAAATCCAACATAACACACTGGTGGAGAATCTCTCAGGAAATTTCCTTATAAATTGAATCTTCCGACATGAAACATTTCTATATTTCACCCATGGTGGAATTTTCAAAGTGACGCTTCCTACTCTCAAAATATGTACCACATGGTCATCCAAAAGCAACCACATAACCTCTAATAGATTCATCCTTCATGTTCACATAATATATGAGTGTCTGATTCATGAACTAGAAAACACATTCTACCTAAATATATTATCCTTGTACTTAATCACACATTTAATCCCATCAATAAAAAATTTCCCCATAGTATATGTGTCTCCATGAAACACTGGATAAATGTGATGAAAATATGTTAGGAGTAATGAATAGACCATCACAGACTTACTCCACCAATCATCCTAATGAACATTGTTTCACTCTCTTACATGATCATCTTAGGGTAAATGTGATTCAAGAAAATATAATGAAAGTACCTCATAATCATGTTCTACAACTATACATCCTGAGTACATATGTCCCACCAATTATTTTCATGACCACAAAATATATAAGAAGCTAATTATTCTCTCTTATCAGAATGATCCCCCTTGTTTTTAGTACTCATATTGATAGATTCAATTAATAACTCAACTTCCTAGGGTCCACCCACTCTATTAAATGATAGTGGGTGCTACAATAGGAATTACAATGTTAGAATAGATATAAATTTTATAACTTCTAGTGGATATCATTCTATAAACAATATTTAGAGTGAAAAACACTCACAAAACTAGTCTCTATCTCCCCCACCATGAAATATATGTTCCTCTGGTTCAACTATTGGAGGATCATTTCTAGTTGGGTCCTCCTATCATCCTATAAATAAGTGTCATCATGGAGTCATATCCCTAAAATTACAAACACACATAATAAGACAAAATTCAAAATAATAAATTTTAAAAAAAATAGCGTTTCACTTGAATATATATTTATTAACCCCTCATATCCAGACCCATGGTCAACCCTAAGGATCTATCACTACCCTTAACCATCCTATATCTAATTAATGGTTATAAATTGGTAGAAACATTATCATATTCCAGTTTCTCATTTTATACCCGTTCCCAAATTTTTTTACCATTAATAATTTTCAATTTATATTATTCTCTAATTTAATTAAAATTAAACAGGGAATGAAAAACTTTAAATTACAAAACTAACACTAAAACTTCTTTTTTATGCTTGCTAAATAATGATACACCCCATAATAATTTCTATGACCCCATATTGATGGATTTAATCTACACAATAAATTCATACCATACAATGAGTTAAATCATAAATTTTATTAGAAATACTAATCATATCACACTCCATGTGCATCACTCAAGGTGAAACAGCATCCAATTATAATAACACACATGCAAAAAAACAATCCAACCCGAAGTAATTTGGTTTCCCTCATACATAGGTAAGATACTACCGTGCATGAGATCATGTAAAAGTACCATCCTCCTGGAGTCTCCTATATAAAATTTCTAAATAGTATGAGAGAATTGAATAAGAAAATTCATTTTCTACCACTCTGTCAAGTCCCGACTCGGGTGTCACGAACTGGTGCCCCCATCAAATCAGTCATGTTCCATTTGGTACACCTTCCCATATGCTAAATTTAACACCTCAACCCTATATTCCCATATAATATATATTATTTTATTAAATTCTCATTATTACAATTAATATAATCCATATGTACTGATTAGTATAGCCGTTTTGGGAAACATGATTACAACCATGAAACCCATATTACAAATCGAAATAAAAAAAATATGACATGATAGATAAAAATTGAAATAAAAAGTATCCTTGAAAGATTATTCAATGATTTATTCTTAATAAAATTGTGAAAGAAAAAAATAAGTCTGGTATCAAATTATCAGAATGGGAAAGTATTGTAAAATAAAAAATGAATGTATGATAATAAATCCACATGAAAAAGGTAAATAGCTGATAACCAATTCCATTAACATATCTAAATGATGAAGAATCCTTATAGAAATGTAAATAACTAAAACACAAGAAATTTAATCTATTAATATATAATGAAAATCTTCTATATATTTTATCATATAAAACTATAAATGGTAATAAAAATTATAACAGAAATATCTATAAATAAAATAAACAATTGTTGGAAATCATGTGTGAGGAAAATGAAAACAAATAGCATAAATACATTTCACAATATGGTTTAAAACTAAAGGTAAAAATACAATTCATAAGGAAATATATTTTTATATTGAGAATATGTCGATGCATCATAGGGATATATAAATTCTAAGTCCCACCCATCAAAACATGTCCAATGCTTTCCCTATATTGAATAAACGATTTAGTTAATAAAAAATATTGATATAAATAAAATATTTAGAGAATAACTAATAATGATTTATCAATATTTCCCTATTTTATTGTATGTAACAATTAGGGTTTTTGAAATTCATTAATTGAAATACCATTAATAGATCATTAAAACATTCTTCATGAAAGTAATTTTTAAACCCCTCCTCAAACTGTCCCATGCCACATTGAAACATTTCAATCATAATACCTTTGGAGAAATAAAATTACATGAAACATATAATTTCTTGAGAATATTAATATTCAGGATATTACATTTCATAGGGTACTAAATTGACCATATAAATTAGTGTATTTGAATAATAACAAAGAGGACTTAATGGATTGTAAATTAAGACGATGACCATTACCTAGAGTTTGAGATGCCTTATTTGTATTTATATTAATGTATAATAATGTTATGTATATTATATACATTATTAAGAACGTATTTGACGTTTATAATTAATTTAAATTCACCTATAAATATTTTTTCATACAAATACTCAAACAATTATGTTTACATTCGGTGTTTTTGACCAAAATCAGCTCATGTGTCAAAAATTCTTTTGGTAGGATGACAATAATCAATTGGGGCATTATATAAACATATCTAAAATAATATTAATGATATATATATTTTATTTATACATAAAAAATTCTTTTAAAAAAATCATTTAATGTTGTTTTTGAAAAATGGACTGACATTATAAGCATTGAGATGGTAGACCATACCTACGGCTGAGAAACGTTCACTTTTTTAATGTTCATTATGGAATGATGTTATGTTGAATTATAACATTATAAAAAGATAATTGTAACATAAATACAACTTCATTTAATCATATATACTTATATATATAATTAATTTGATAAAATGTTTTCACATCAGGTAATGATGTGGTAGTTCACACATCCTCTAATGAAATTATCACCTCTTTATTGTGTCAAATAGACAATAATAAAAATAATATATTCTATATACCAAAATTTAATTATTTATTTAACATCATATATATTTAATTTATGTCACATTACTATTATTAAATCTATCTATAATACTTCCCATGTAATTTGTGACTCTATCACATCGTATAGAGGAGGTGGTAGTCCCTAATTCGACTACTGATGTTACCACATTCCCACAAAATGGAGTTCCAACAATAATGTTGTAAAAAATAATTCCAATTAAAATAAATATTAAAAATATCATATATATAATATAAAAATATTTTCTCAGTCATAATTCCCATCATGATAGGTGGAAAAGGAGAATAAACAGTCATTTTTTCTTGAGACTGTAGTCCAATGTACACCAGAAGAAAAAATTTTTATAAATTAAATGGAGTTGCGAGTAAGTGTAGGTAGAATCCTTATAATAAAACCATATAATTATATTTATCATAATATTGTTTTTATATAATCATGTAATAAGAATATATTATAGGGGATATGGTAAATAAATTTAAAAAGCAAGAGCGATGATGTAACCTCATTTTCAGGTAACTCATTTTAGTTTATACCAAAACACATCATTGGATGGATTTATTTCCAAGGTGAGGATTATATAATTAGCGGGGGTACTATGGAAGATTATTTTATATGAGGTTCGGTGAGTCAAATATGTTTATATTTGTGAATAAATTAAGGGGGTGAGTGCCTTTTATAGTGGAAGAGGATAAAAATTATTATAAATATTATGCAATGGAATTCCACCCACATTTTAACAATTGATAGTGGATGAAATTATTGTCAAAATACATAAAAATTTTGTATATGGTATGGAGATTTCTAAAAAAAATTACTTTTTTCAATTTTCTTGGTCATTTGGCATATAAGTTTAAATTTTAGTCTCGTATTAATCTAATTTTTCCATTAATCACCATAATTAATTTTCATATATTTTTCAAAATATTCTTTGTGAGTAAATAATTTAAAATTATTAAAAACTATAAATAATGAATATTAAAAATCTTGAATAAATTATTAAAAATTCCTACAACATAATTTTCTGAAATTAATTTAAATTTAATCCCATTGATAGGACGATAATATAGGCTTTTAAGGTAAAAATATAAAAACAATTGGTATGTTTTTGTCTAAAATAACATAGTAAAATTATTTATAATTACATTAATTTGATTATATTATGTTTATTTGATTCAATTTTACCATAACATAAACCAAATAAAAATTTCTTATTGAAAATTTAATAGTAGGAAATTAAATTTTAATTTAAAATTATTTATTTTTGACTATTAATTAGTCAACAAAACATCTCATAAAAATACCAAAAATTCAACCTCACAAAATTTTTTATGATTATCTTTAGAGAGATTGTCTTTTTTTTCATATTCAATTTATAAAATTCCCAAAATTTAGATTTAAAATTTGTTTTCCATTAAAATAAACTAAAGATAACTTTATTAAAATATTTGATTTTATCTTTCAAATAGGGTTTGTCCTTATCCTATTACGACCAAATATATTATATGAATGTAAATAATATTATACTGAATATATATATATATATTCTGAATTTATATAACAATTGAATTGTAATTAATTTTATTTATTAAGATAAAACATCATTGTGAGAATAAAATAATTTTGTTATAAAAACATTCCAATTATATTAAATTGGTTATTATATTGAAACTTTTTTCTTTTTTAAGCACAGAATTCAAACATATATTTTCCTATTTTAGTCAATAATATTCCATACATTCAATTTAACAACTCTTTTTATCTTATTTTATTAAATATTAATATATTGGTATTTGGTAAAACTCGTTCTTGGGTGTAATACAAACTACCAAACAAAGTTATTTGTTAATGTAACACACGAATACATTGTGTTTCAAGCATTAAAAGATATGGAATATATTTACCTAAAATATTTAATATATATTGAAATCATAGGATGTTATATTCCTCTCTATTCTTGGCGTTTCTTGTTATAATTTTTATTAAATACAATATCAATTGTTTTAATTTCAAGGCTTTACTTTCATCCCAAATTAATTAAATTATGTCCGAACAATTTAATCTTCATCTTGGAAAAATAAGATTTTATACATGAAAATTCTAATTCATTAAAAACCCACATCATTATAAGGATATTAAAACATATTCATAATAATAGGGGGAATAAAATTACCATGTCTCCACAAAACCAGGATTTCAAATATGAGATGATTAGTGAAAACATGGATATGAAAGTGAAATATAAGAATCATGTTCTAAATCACAGTGTACAAAAAAGTGTTCAGATATTTTTTGGAAATTAAAACAATAAAATAGATGTTTGATAATTGGAATTGATATCATCATAAATAGAGATAATATGATTTCTTTTGTATCAAGTCCCTACTACCATTGTTGAGAAATTAGTTCACACTCTATGAATATAAGTAAATATATGTTTATATAATCAATATCTATTCATATGACCATGCCTTTTCTATTTTACATTCATCTATTAGAATAAAGTTAATCATTTGGTGATTTTATATATCAATATATAATACAACATACAATGTTCAACATTATCCTTTTAATAAAGGGTTATCCATTAAAAAAGTTTATGATCCACCACATTATAAAGATGGTTTCTGAGTTTCCAATAATAAATGTATCCTTATAAATTAATTAATATAACAAATCTCTAAATTGAAACATTTCAAAATTTTAATAACTTCATCATTTATTCTCATAGGATGTGGTAATTACCAAAATTATAATAAAATATTATTTAAAATATGTATATTTCATTATTCCTTATATATGAAATTTTTTGATTATTTCTTAAATAAAAAAGTGTTGAAAACTCCATCAATGAAAGAATAATACATGTTTTCAACAAAAAAATAATTTGTTTTAAGTTAGCCAATAATTTCTCATATGCTTTATCCATATCAATCATATAATTTTCAAAAATATCATTACATCAACATTATGATCATTTTAAGGATTATATTTTCTTCAACATGGTGTTTAACAAAAATGATGATCTTCAAATTGAATCACATTTCATGGTTATCGGTACTCATAAACAAATGATTTTAAATCCTTGATGAAAAAGTTCAGTAGTAAAATCCTTATATATTTATTAATTAAAATAAAGATAACATGATTAATAAAAATTGTTTATAATATATTCTTTTCATAAAAATATATAATTATATAAATCATTTTATATAAGTTGTGTCAATGAAATATGGTTCAACATAATCCCATATCTTCATCTGAGATATATTACCTTGATTCTTGGGGAATTATTTTTCATTTTCCCCCTACCCTAGAAGTTTTAACACTAATTATTAGCCTTTACCCTTTTCCTTTTTCAATATTTTTCGTGGTGACCCTTTTCTCCACTCATATAAAATATTCAAAATCCATTCATGATTTGACCATGGTAATTTTTTTAACATTAATCACATGTGGGAAAATCATTATTTACCTTTTTCATTTTATCAGTTGTTTTTTATTTAATTATTATGAAGCAATCATAATTGGATAATTATTTCTATATCATGAAGCATATTAAAACTATATCACAATATGATGAAATGTTTTGTGACACTAGCTCTCATCCGATATATGGCATAAGTCCTATAAAGAAATGATCAATCATTTATTCATAATAGTGTATATAGTCTGTAGCATAACTTGAAAATTTGGGGATAAAAGCTTCATACACTGCTACAGTTTATTATTCCATCTTCTTTAAACTATGTAATATTCCCTTCTTATCATTTTTTTCTCATGAGGTAATTTTTATTCAAAAAAATGTATCCTTAAATTTTCTCCATTACATGTGTTATATTTTTTATTCCTCTATTGTATTCTCAATAAATGACTACTATTTATCTGCTTCACCAAGATATAGTACACCACCAGTGTAATATATTCTTATTCACTAAATCCCATGCACACAAATATCTTCTCTAAATAATTAATCCATATCGAAATCTCCATTACATCAGTAGTTGCACAAAATTATGGGGGCCCTTATTGCATAAATCAATTTGATATTGAATAATCTCATTGTCGAGTCAGTTGGTCCATCCATGCAAGGTCATGGATCATTATAGGATTAAGCTTCAAAAATATTTCTCATACACAATTTGTTCCAATACAATGTATATCTAATTTCTTATTAGGGTGACCTAAAAATTTTCCAAAACTATTTCTTCCAGTATTATTTTCAAACTTCATTTATAAAATATTTTATAGATTGGGTTTGTTCATAATATTATGAACATTTATAATTCAAAATATTTCATAACATTTAACAAAAATTAGAAAAAATTTAGAATAGAAAATCTCATAATAATAAACATGTTATCATTGAGATATAAATTCATTCTTATACTTCATAATTATTTGAGATTAAAACATGAATAATATTAAGGATATCCTATAGGAGTGAAAAAAATGTGTCTATTGGGAAACATTTTCATGTACGAGATTTTACTATAGTGTTTTCTGTTTCACCTTTTCAATGTTTTTTCCCTGAGTTACAACTATTATAGAAGCATTCACACTCCTAATATCTACATATATATGTGATTCTAGTAATATCCATATAATATATATATATATTCAAAATTCTATATGTTATTCAGTACTTATCCATAAAATCTATCCTAGTGTTATTTTTCATAATATGTGATTTCTAAATCATGTTTCTAAAGGTTCTACTAATATTCTTATAATATGAACAATAATTCCCCAACCCTAGATTCCTATTGAAGGTGAGTTATTTTATTACATTTGTATGATTAAATGAAATCAAATCAAAATGAACCGATCAGTGTAGTGGTTATGTAAAACTAGACTACAAACATTGAATCCATATTATATAGGGAAATATAAAATAAGGCAAAATACGTAATAAAATTAGTTAAACAACATCTTTGAGTTATTAATAAAGGGTTTTGTCTTCATAACCTATGGAAGGGAAATATATTAATTATGTGATCTAATTTTTAGTAAGATAATGTAAAGATGAATAAATAATGAATTGATGAGGCTAAATCAACATGGAAAGGTGAATAACTGATAAAACATTCCATTAAGATAAATAGATAAGTAATGGTAAATATTGAGAATTAAATATATGAAAATGTTTTATTTAATAAATAAAATAAAAATATAATTCATCCATATATTTTATTATATGAATAACTCACGGATTATAACAATCATAATTGATATATCTATTGACGAAATTCTTAATAATTGTATATCATGTTTGATGCACATAAAAACATATACTATCAAGCCAATTCCCAAGACAGTGTAAATTTTTTTATATTAAACCAATTATTCTGAAAGCTTATTTGTATCATTTGTACCTATATATTAATTGTGGGGATATATAAGTTTTGGACATGACTCATCTCTTCATAGAAAAACCATTCCTCAATTGATATATTTGATTTAATTAATAAAAATAATGCCATAAAAATATCTATATTAATTAATGAATATGGATTTATAAATATTTCATCAATTTTGGATAATTAAAAACATATTTTCATAACATTTATAAATGGAAATACAATTTAATTATCATTAAATCGTTCTTGGGATAATAATTTTTGAACTCTCTAAAGTGTCCCATACAACTTGGATACATTTTAATCAGAATCCCAATGAAGTAATTACATTTAATGAAATGTAAAACATATTTATAATAATAAAATTAATCATATAACATTAAAAAGGGCAGTATATATTCAATATAAATTTGTTTTCCAAAATAAAAAATTAGTCTCAATGGAATATAAATTGAGACAAAATCCATTACATTGAGTCTGAATTACCAGATGTGGAATTATATTCATGAAAAATAAAAATTTATTAATTTTTATTATACCTATTATTATTTTTCATGTCTATTATTAATTTAAATTAAATTAATAACATATTTTTTACAAATACTAAAACAATTATGTTAACATCGTGTTCGTTAGGCCAAATTCAGTTTGTGTGTGAAAAATCATTTAGTAGGTCTTAAATGGTGAAAGTGATCATTATATAGACATATAAAGAATAATAATCATGGGATAAATTTCATATCTAAACATATATTATAATTTTAAATCATATTGGGAAATATGTTTATCAAAAATAAACCTTGTTACAATTATGGAGATTATAGGTTGCTTATACGCTTGAGTAACATTCATATTTTTCAATAATCATTTTAGAAATAAGGTATAAAAAATCATACATTTATATATTGATCATTATATCATAAATAAATTCTGGTAATCATATATACATATATATATTGTTATTATGATGTCAAATTGTTCACATCTCATCGAGGATGAGGTAGTCCGCACATCCATGAAGGATATTATCACTTGTTTAATCATTAAAAATTATAATAATGAAAAATAATTATAGTATTTTGTGAATGGAAATTATATAATAAATAAAATTTATACGTAATGTGTTTAACATATTTTTTATTAAATCCATCTTTAATACATTTCATTTTTCTTGCTAACAAATCACATCGCTTCGAGGGGTGGTAGCCCACACTTCCAAAAATGATGTCATTATATTCCAAAAATATATATTTATTAGTGGTACATGTTTCAGAAGAACAAAAAAATAAAAATAAATAAATTGTAATTATGATATATATCATATTAAATTATTATATTCAATATAATTTCCACCATGAGAGTTTCTATAGGAAAAGAATAATCATTGTTTTGTGAGTCCGTAGTTCAACGTACACATAAACAATATGATTCATACCCATTTGATTGAGGTGTGTTTAAGTGTAGGTAAAAAATAACAATAAAAACACATCCTTTTATTGAGGATAATGATTTTATTATATATTAGTACAATATGATTAATTTATTATGTTTGGAAGGAAAATAAAATCGAAGATCCTGTCGAAGGATGTTGCATCTCGTAAATCCTTTTGGATTTTACCACGACACCTCCTTGGATGAAATTTTGACCATGTTGAGGCTTCCATGATGAAGGAGGAGACGATAGAAGATTATTTTATTATATTAAGGGAGATATATATAGTAATATTGGTGTTAATAAATGCCAGGGTGAGTGGATTTTTACACTGGAGGAGGAGTGGCATTCTTGGAACATTATTAAAAGGTAATTCCACCAAAGTTTTGCATATGAAAATGGGATCCAATAATTTCAAAATTTCTATATAATAAAATATAGGGTATAAATACTTCATAGAAATAAACTCATAAAATTTTATAAGCCTTTGTGGCTATTAAAATTATGGATTTGTCCTTTATTATGCTAATTCTCCCCTTAATTGATGTAATAAATTTTACACAATTATGCGTTTATTTTTTGTAAAAATATAAATTTAACAAATAAGAAATTAAATATTATTATGGTTAAAAATAAATAATAAATTTTTATCATTTCAAATAAATTTAGTGGCTTAAATTACTTCAAATTTAATCCCACGTACTGGATGATGAGGCGTGTTTTTATAGTTAAAAATGTTAAATTATTTAGTATCCTATTATTTATATAATCAATGATAGCTTTAAACCAATGACCTAAATATTTTTAAAATATGTTCATATTATTTAACTTCTCTTTATAACCAATTAAAAAAAACATATAACCTTATAATTAAATTTTACGACAAATCAACTTTGTATTAAAAATTATTTGTTTTCACTATTCAATAAAAATGAAACTTCTATGAAAAATAAAAATAAATTCACCATCACCTAATTTTTATGAATGAGATTAAAAAATTATTTTTGCCATTCATTTTAAATTTATAAATTTTCATAATTATATAGTTAAAATAGTTGAGTCATTAAGATGTGGTAAAATATTATTTCCAAAGATTCAGGCTTTAATGTATAAAATTGAGTTTTTTCATATATTGTGCCTTTCAAATATATTAGAGGATTGTAGAAAATATTTAATTTTTTATAATATATATATATACATTACATTAATATCAATCTATAATTTAATTTAATTTAATTTTTTAGGATAAAAATACTTTTTGAGCATTGAAATTGTTTCTTAATAACAAAATTCTCTTTATATTCAATTGGCCCTTATATTAATTTCTAATAAAATTGTAATCAATGAAATCAACCATATATTTTCTTAACAATGATAATCGTTTTTTATCCATCAATTTGAAATATAGGTTGTATCATACAATATTAAAATAGTAATATATATTATTTGACCCTAAAATTCTATCACGGGTGTAACACAAACTACATAACAATGTAATTTTCTCATGTAACACAAGAGAAATCAGTGTTACATGAATTAAAATAAATAGAATTTATTTATTTAAAATATAAAATATACCTTAATTTCATTTGATGCTATATTCCTTTTAATGATTAACGTTGTGTGATATACATACAATTAAATACAATTTTATTACATTAAAATTTTAGGGTGATGCATAGGAGGCTTCTAGTAAGGAGTGAGGATATAATATATGTCATGAGAAAACTATATATTCATTGTAAACCAATAAAAATAGATAAAAATAACTAATAAATTATTACATGACAATAACCTTGAATAGAATAATATCAGTATGACATGATGACCAAAAATAGAATAAAATATCAAATCTAAACTAGTAGATATTTCATTCCATACATGTTTCATGTGTTGAAATAAAACTAAATTATAAAGAAACACTAAAAACCCCCAAATTTGGTCCTGACATGACATTTATTTCCCCCCACCAAGATCTAATCCCACTCAAAAAATCTAACATATCTATCATTTTCTTATCATGTCATGAGTGAAAGATGTGTATTCATATACCGATCAGGAAACATGGGTACTAAGTGAGTAAAACTCAATAGGTCACCAACAACGATGTCTATACCGGTATCAATTAAATAATAGTGTATGAAGTTGTATACAGAACAAAATACACTAATGTAAATAGTTCCCATATTTCATTTTTCATTATTTAACAACATAAATCACTATGTTTTCATGATGCCACCAGAATCATCATTAACTACATCAGACCATGTTTGATTCTGAACTATCGCCATGCGATATCTTTTATCACAAAAAAATGGTAGTCATTTATAATTTCATTTCAATTCATATCATGGCCTTTGGGAACCATATTTTAATTAAAATATCATTGTTATATTATTTCGTGTTTATATCCCAATGGTTATTTGGAGAACCAGTCTGTGTCACTCACCCCATAGGTATTTGGGGAATTATTCACATCCCCATTCAATAATACTCACATGAATGCATTTGGTTCTTGAATGTAATGTCTAACACCCAATGGGTTTTTGGAGAATCAGTCCATTGCCCACACCCTAATTCATAATCATTCACACATATCACATATATCACACTCAGAAAATTTTATCAAAATTAACCATAACATTAACATTACGCATCATACTATACCAATTCAACTATAAAATCAATCATACTTCATTACATTAATCACATGGAATAATATGAAAAATGAACAATTTAACATTATTTAAACATTTTATTAAACCCAAAACACTCATTAAGGTTGTAGAAAACCTCACTCAATTCACACTACTATAGAAATAAATAATCCATCAATTAAGAAATTTCACAGTCCCAATAACGCATCAATTTCATTATGACAAGTCAACGAGTTTCAATTTCCCAAATTTTACAAAAAATTTATCACATTGAAATTCAATAAAATCTGTTAAATAGATTATTCAATATTCCAAAAAGGAAAATTTAAATTTCACAATAACATTCATGTAACTAAATTAATTCAATTTAAGTCTCAATTTATAACACTTAACTCATGATCGTTGATGGATTAATTCCACTAAAAATCCCCAAATTAAAGTGGAACATTCAATTACAACAAAAAAACGCGATCTAGATCCAATACCTAGATCTACATCATTAGAAATAAGATAGAAATAATCTCTAGTGAAATAAATCATCCATTCAAATGATTATATTATTTTGGTAGATAGATTGATAAAACTAATCGGGATATGACTATTATAATGGGATAAGTAACAATTCATCATTTTTTCTTCTATTCATCATGAACAGAGTTCGTATGCCCATGGAATCTATTTGGGATCAACCAAGAAATGATAGAAAAAATCTAGTTTTGAGTTGGTATGAATTACGGAGATGATCTAGGGTCATGAATTTTAATGTTACTTTATTAGAGAATAAATCATGAGTGCATTGTTTCCTATGATGGGGACCAAAATTCCCTAAACCATGTGGCCTAACAGTGAGCCTCTTATATTGGTGTGTATGGTTAATCGTGAGAGAGTTCATGGTTTTAAAAACTATAAAACATCCTTGAAATACCTCCTCACATGAAGATTCTTTATTGTCATAGGTAGGATGCATGGTTTTGGATAACCATGCACAAATCATTTACTACCCAAAACCCCTAAAAACATCAAATTTTTACCCAAATTCACCCAAGACTTGCCTCATCCAAGGTATAACACTAAAATGGAACAATATTACATTAAAATGATCAAGTGACAACACCATAAAAAGTATATATATTACATGTTTGACCATTATTATCATTCTATGGTCCTGATTTAGTGTTTATATATCTCTAATAATGATTCATAGACAACCCACAAAAATAAATCTTATTTTTTTGAGTACAAGGTACAATCATTTGATAAAAATCATATTGTTCAATTTTAATTCTAAATCAAAAAAAAATTAGCGGATTTTCCGATCCCATAGAATACTAAATTATATTTCTTATTATCAATTCAATTATTCAATGAAAAATATTATAAATTTCTTTTTGGGTTCATTTTCAACAAATTACAAAACACTACTCTTTTCTATTTTGTTGAGAAGTTCATTAAAAATATTATAGGTTGTACACATTATTAAGTAACCAAGAAATATTCCTTCACCTATTACATCACTATAATATTCATTATTCCACTTATAATTATGAATCAAATATTTTCATATAATTTTATTTATATTCATTGGGTAGGGTTTCATATATTCCAAAATTTATTATAGATTCTTAATATGGCTGAAATGTTCTTGATTATGAGTGTACACTACCACTTGCCCAATTTTTCTCCAATAGTTTTATTAGATTTTCCTTTATTTTAGTAAAATATTCTCTATATTAATTACTATTTATTCTACATTCCATGATTTCATTCTATTGATTAGTGTATACCATTGATTATTAATTTTAAATTCCATGTTTCTTGTGATATTTTTCATGTAAGATACAATTATAATTTTTTTTTCATTTTTTGATCATAAAATGATCATAGATTGAAAAGATATATTTTTAATCACATGATTCTATGATAAAAAATCGTCTTTATTTTCCATGTTTTATTGTTCCCTTATCATCAGAATCATTTCATATAGTATAAAGCTTCACATTATTATGGAATTGATATAGGAAATACCATCATAATGTATTAATCTATAAATATAATGAATTACTTGTTATAAATTTTTTTATCTTGAATAATTTTAATATAAAAATTATGTTTCAAAATATTTAGTAGATTGTATATTCTCTAACTATTTATATAGTAGGGGTTCCAAAACATCATTCCACTTTACCATGAATAAAAAATACTTTTCATATATATATTTAGTGTAAAAATAACAATAAATGATCTCAACCTTGATTCATTCTATTTTGTTTGATAATTAATTTGAACAGGCCTCTAGTGCCATAAATTGTTATCATATTCTTTTATAAAGATAAATTTATGCACCTTTCATTCAATATGATATCTATTCCCACATGTTATATATCATTAAGTAAGATTGTTTCCAAAAATTCCTTTGATATTATATCTTTTCCAACAATAATTGACTGTTAAAAACAAATAACATAAATACTCCACAATCAAAAAATTATTTCCAAGAAAATAATATTGTAGATCATTATGATTAATTAATTAATCTCTTCACATTTGGGGTTTTCCACTTTCATTAATTTTTTGAGACCCATCATTTCCAAACCATAAAATTTTATCATATCTACCTTCAACATTCTTGAGTAGATATTAGTTACCAATATTGTGGGATGAACTAAAATTATTAATAATCATCATACTGTTATTTTTTGTATAGTTAATTGCTATGTTAGTTAGAATATATATCCCTTTAATCATTTTCATATTTTTATATCATGATACTCTTAAATGAGTTATGATATATATATATATATATCTTAACATATACTTCTGCATATTCAATCAAATCACTTTACTCTTCCATAAATGGTTACATTAAATTTTAATGGATTTGAATTTAATTTTAACTTATTTATTGTTATTTATTTCCATAAAAAACACCCACTCATATACCTATAATATATTGCTTCATTATCAATCATAGAGAATAAAAAATATATATATCCATTGTATTATTTTGATTACTAATATAATTTAGATGTTTCTTTTCTCAATTTTAATATTCAGTATTTTTATCCTATCAAGTAACTTAAATCTTTACCACAAAAAATATTTTGTGGCATCAGTAACCACAAAATAAAAACAAAATTAGTGGAAGATTGTTGTTACTATGACCTCATTATATTTTTTCTTCTTTATTTAAACTCTTTATCAACTATTATGTTCTCAATAATTGTTACTTTTCTCATTTAATTTGTTGTCTCCTTCACATCATAGTTATTATATCTCATTTTAATCTTCCAATATCATTTCCAAGTCCAATAATACACAATAAACTGATTATCTCAAAAATCATATTTTCCTTGAATATTATTATTCCACAATCAGTCCTTTCCTTTCATTCAAAATTTATAAATATGTATATTCTTTTTTGATATATCTATTTTTATTCTAGAATGAATTTACTTAATTATAGATAAAACTAGATAATTGTTTGTTAAAATAATAATAACTTTATATCTTATATACAGGTTAATAACAGAAATTATTTTAATATATTCTTCATTCATTTCAGATAGTTAATAGATCATCATTGTTTATAATTATTTTATCTTATTCTTCATAATATTTACAATATTACCATAATTTTCTCCAATATCATCAATATTGAATTAATACCCCTTATAAAATATTTCAATAATCATCTAATTATTTACAATTAGATTTATATAATCATTTTCCAATTCCCGTTCCACCAAGAGATGAATAATTTATAGTGGTTGATCATACTCTTTATCATCAACTTTATATTTTCCTAATGATACCATTATGACATCATCATTGTTTAATATTATCTAAGATTCAATTCCATCACAAAAAATATTCCACATCATCTAATTACTCTTTTTCATCCAATATATTATCTAATATATCCATCCATTTCCATGACCTGAAATAATATTCCTTTAAATAGAAAATTTATTTCTTTGTTTTTTTTGTAAATTAGAAGTCATCTTCATCTCCTTAAATTTTTTGTAAACCATGCAGTTATTTTACCTGTATTATCAAAAATTAAAACAACACTTTTTTCTAATTATAATTTTTTTATATTCATTAAAATAATTTCAACATTAGAAGGTATTCATCACCTATATCTTCATCAATTTTAATTTCATAAATATCATTATTCTCCATAAATCTAAACGAAATATATCTAGAAAATTTATCTAATGATATTTCCAAAATCCAAATAATTTTAGATGGGACTAGTTATTTATGTATATCGTTACGATATAATTATCCAATACTTACTCCTTCATATAAAAAAATTGAGGATTTAATATTAGTGGAAATCAGTATAAGATATTCATCGCTATATCAATTCACTCATATCATATCCATTTAATTAAATAACAACAACCACATCAATGATATGGTTTTGGAAATTTACAAATTTTAACATTAAATAAATATGTTTTCATTAACTATATTTTAATGAACAGATATATTTTCCCATTTCACTTTACTATCATGATCATTAATATTCAAAATGATTCCCGAATTCATTTAGTTGTTGTTAAATATATCAAATGAATATATATATATATATAGAAAATTAACTTGAAAAGTCTATTTTATCCTTCTCATAATCATTCGCCAATCTATTTTCTAATTCCAACATTGACCATCAGGTGGAGTCACTTAATTCTATTCCATGATTTTTTTTAAATTAAAATAAAGGCTAATAGATCATTAATTTGATATCATTATAGTCTTCCACACATGATAAATAATATCATTAGATGAAGTCACTGCCTATTTTTTAATATTCTCTATAGTGAGAACATTTTCTAATAGATTCACCATAAAAATAGTTCCTATTATACCGCTTGTTGTAACATGAGGTCCCACAATACACATTTACAAGGGTTAAATTATGGTAACTTTAAATTAAATAATTTTTATTATTAATTATATGTTATCTTAATTTAATCAAATATACATTGAATATTTCAGGATAATGAATCATATAGAAAAATTTAACTAATAAAAATAATGAATTATATACATAGTGATTTTACATGATTTATCATAATTAGGCTACATCCAAGGAGTACATTTCAATGATTTTTTATATTCCAAATAATCAATAATCAAATGAGTTTTTAATATATTCTTTTTTATTAGTTCATTGATCATCTGAGTCCCATGGTCACTTCTTAACCTCTCTTGGTAGTCTCTAAAAGGTTAATATATATTCTAATACTAAGATACATGCAAAAGTCACAAAGGTGGAAAATATTGATAAAACATAAAAACATACATGGGATAACAACATGATGAACTATTCTTCAATTAAATATCATTAGTGATATGATTAATAACAATAATGTTCAAAATATTTTTTTCAAAAGAACAATATTCTATCACACTCCACTTATTAAATAAATATATTTATTAAGATACAAAAAATATACACTATTCTTCATGATCCCTAATATCCTTAATAACGTTATTTTTTTCTAAGTATGTCACACTTATCCTTTTTTATATATTGTTCTACTAAAACTAGTGAATTTTGAAATTCAATATGCAATTATAAATAAAAAATTCCATCTTCTTGAACGTCAAATATATCCATTAGATCATTTCCAAAAATATCTCTACTATTGAAATTTATCATGAATGTTGATGCATTCACTAAAAACAACAAAAAATATTTTATAGATATATTTTTTAAATTTTTTTTAATTCATTATACTAAGTCGTCACTACATTGGAATTATCATCATAGTATTATAGATTAGTTATAAAATCATTTTAACCAACTGATAGTAGAATCACAGCTTAAGGAATATATTCACAACCTATCCAATTTAAAAAATGAAAAACAGATTTAATCAAAACATTCATATCCCAATAAAGTTTTATTTTTTAATTAATGTCTTGATTTTGACTCATTAATTATAAAATAACACAGAGATTCATGGTGAATTAATTATTTTTTATTTATATTATAATGTGCATTATCCTTCATGTCCATTATTATTCATTCATTGCTTACATATCATGCCCTTTTTTATAATAATTATGTGATAGTTATATAATGAAACACCAAGAAACATTTACATATAATCTTTATTGAATAATATTTATAACATAGTGTAATCAATAGATTTTATTCAAAATTAATAATTTAAAAAACCATGGATTTCGCCACTTTAAATACAATTACAACTTGTTATGAAGTAGGTAGAATTTACATAACATTTTTTCATGGCATGAATCCTACACTAATAGAATAAGAAAATATCTTTATAGTTTGATACTCATTTTATCATCAATATCCATTCCTAAAATCACCCAATAACATCATGTTCATTTTACTAACCTCTTTAATGATCGTATAATAATATTTTGATATCTCAAACTCACTAAAATATAATTAAGTGGGATTTCACATGAAAAAAAATTAAATGTCAATAATCTATTGTTTTATAATATATATATATATAATGACAATATTTCAAGGATAACATTATATTCTGAGAAATAAATCTAAATCTCAGGGTTAATGAAAAATGATGTTTATGTGGTTGTGTTATGTTTTTATGCAATATTATTTTGGAATAATTACAAAAAATTATAAATTATAAATGTTATTTGAAAAAATTATTATCATGTGTCAGAAATCATTATAATTATATATTTCATTAATACTAGTATAATATTAATATATGACGCATTTATAATAAGAATCCCACTTTATCATGGACAATTTATAGATTTGGTAAAAAATTACAGACTTTAATCCTTCTAAAAAATTTATCAGTAATATTTTAAAATCTTTTAGAATGTAGTTAACTAAAGAATATAAATTTGATCCTTGAAATCCATTATACATTGAATAAGTTCAACAAATAATGAAATAATAAAATATTTTAAAATAGATACAATTATTGATTGATTTTATAATAATTATCAACATAATAATAATTTTATAATTATTATATCATATGTAAGTTAAAACCAAATAAAAAATGTGATTTCGGACTCTACATGGTGAAAATATTGAACATCAAATGGATAAAATATATATAATGAGATATATATATCCTTCTGTGCATTAGAAAATGAAATAATAATGATATTCTATATTTTTTATGTTAGATGACATGTTTTAATCATTATACCATATGATTGATAAGTCATCAACATTCAATATGATACGAATTTATGATGAATATACAGAAAGTGTTACTCAATTTAAAATTTATAATTCATTCCATATTTTAGATAAATAAATATTGTAGATTCTTCATCACATTTTTCATTTATGAATAAACAATACATTTTAATTTTTCTTATAATACATTTTGAGACATGATCATAGGACACAATATATTGGTTATTATTTTTAAATATGTGATTTAAAAAACATTAGTTTAGCTGTAATATGTTATAGATCATTGCATATGATTGTACAATGGAATCATTATCATGTGATCATAATGTTTTATTATCTCTACATTTTTCTTATTGTTTAATGATACATTTTATTATCATGTTTTAAAATTCAACCCATTATAAAGGTATTTTACAAATTCATATTTTAATAATTTTATTTTTAATGAATTTAGGGTTCTTATCATGATTCTCATATTTTATAGATATTCAAAATATATTTAATTTTTTATTAAATTAAATTATTAGTTATCCATCAAAAATACATTATATTTTTGGTAAATAATACCCATATGATAAACTATAAGAAATATTGATGAAAAAAAAGAATTATCTCAGTGTGATTTATCAAAAAAATAAATAGGAAATGAAAAAAATAGATTACATCAATTTATCTAAAAATATATTGTTATAATGGAATAAATAATATACACCTTTTGAATCTGTATTACCCTCTTGTCCTTGATAATTTCATAATGCATGGATGAATAATTGAATAATCATATTTGACAAGATATATTATTTTAAATGGTTTAGTATTTTTATGATTTCTGTATTGAATATATTTTTATTTTATTATAATAAAATTATCCTCATAAGGATGGATAAAGATATGGAATTTAGAAAATAATTAATATATATTTATGAAAATTTTAGGAAGATCAAAAAAATTGTTAATGAAATAATGTCTTCATATATTAATGGGATTGAAATCTACATAAAAAAATATTACTACTAATATGTCAAACATTAATCAGATAAGTAATTTTGGAATATCATTAATGTATTTTGTTTATGATAATCATTACTTTATAAATTTTTACAAATTGATCAAAAAATATTGTTTTAAAAGAAAAATTATTTACAACCATAAATTCCCATAAAAATTAAAAAATGTTTATATAATTAATATTTTTTTGTAGACATTGTAACTACAAAAATTTTATGATGCAAGATAATTAGATACTGTGTACTATGATTTTATGATTCCATTTTTCTTATTCGAATGATGTTAACAACAGTAAAAATTATTACCTTTGATAATATATTAAAAATTGATAATTGATATATAAATATTTAGTTACATGATAATAAAAACATTGAATATTTGTTTGACAAACCATCTTGGGTCAACCAACAACATACCTTTGGTAATCACATCATAGGTTGTGTGGTATATTCCCAATCACCACAAGATGGAAATTAATTCTAGTGTATCATAATAAACCATGTGGTAATGTTTTTACCATAATAATCTAATAAGTTAACCTCATGGATTCCATTTAGATTCTGTAATTAATATTTTGTACGGAGGCCATCCACACTATTAGAAAAATATAAACAAACAACAATATCAAATTACAAGATCAATACAGTGTGAGTAACGATACACCATAACAATTTCAAAGATAAAATTAAAATAATATTTCCATTAAAACTAAACATATAAATAGATATAATAGAACGATTCAAAATATGGGTTGTTATACAAAAGAAAAAAACAAAATTTAAGTGTATAGTAATATTACAAATCCATGTAATGATATCTCTTATAAAACGTAACTACCCTAAATGTGTACAATGGAAGGAAAAATAACCTCAAGTGGATTAACTATATGGTTAAACACACTTTTTATACTCATTTTAGATTAAACAAATTCTATATACCAATATAAGGTATATGTTGTACATGAAAAATATATTTTTTATATATCACCATGTATTTACAAAAAAAATTTGGAATCAGAAAACATGGGTCTTGTTTACAAATTATTTTGAAATCCATTTCAATTTGAATATAATTTTAATAAATCCCATTATTTTAAAAACCAATGAAAACCACCCCATATGAACGAATAAGAAAACATTCTATATAAATGAGGGAAAAAATAAATCATACCACCGAGTCAAATATTTATTGCGAGTAACCAATAAACATTGTCTTAATAATATTATTATAAACATACCAGATCTTCAACAAATATTGTCCTAATGTAAATAGGGATCACTTATTGAAAAATTAGACAACCTACTATCATAAAAAATTTATACAACCCATTTCACTTAATCCATGACTAGATAGAATAAATTTAAATGACTCATTAAAAGATATAGGGTAAGGCCAATCTGATCACCCTGATAACATAGATCAAACATGTGATAAATTGATCAATTGAAGTAAAATTTTCATCTTAAACCTAAAATAATATCCTAAACGAGTAGGCCATTCCATGAAATAATGTTTTCATTAAAAATTATTTTTCAATACTCTTGTAGATATTTGAAATGTCATTAAAACATTTTTTCAAAATAACTATAGACCAAAAGTCATTTTTCTGATATTAAAAATAATTGAATATCATCAATTCTCAAATATGATCGAAATATCATGATTACAATTTTCAAAAAAATCCATCAATAAATTATTTATAGTTTATTTTATTCATTTTAACAGATTTAAAAAATATATAATATTGTTAAACTAATGAAAAAATCTTATCATGCAAGGACACCTAACTCATGGTTTAATAAATGATGCCATCGGTAAAATTGAACAACATAGAGTAAATAATATAATCCATAAAAACAATACAACCAATAAACCCATAAAAAAACCAACAAATATTATAAATTCATACCTCCATGGTCTTTTTTTGTATGAGCTATTGAATTAAAATGTAAGATCATGAAATTAGATAAAAATGAAATAATAAATTTTTGTACAATTGGTTTTTTTACACTAAGAAATTATCCAAAACTATAACAGAAGAAAAAAATATAAATATGGAGGAAGTAAATTTCATTGATAAAATAATAAGACACACTATGGGAAAAAAATGATGGAGAAATGTATTACTTTTAAATGGGAGTAATTGAGTAAATTCTATTTTTTAAACATTCCTGGAAGACCACATTGAATAGCATGATATTTGACAAAACTTTAATCCAACCACATGGGTCACTCCCCATTTAATAAAGTACGAGAATGATTTCATTGTAGTCACCCATATTATTTAAAAATATTGTCAATAGGAAAATGTTCCCTTAGGATCCGCTCCGAAATATTTTGGAAAATAGATAAAAAAAATTCACTAACCATGAAAATTTATTATTCTTTAATGAAATTCAGATTTGGACCCCCTAACTATTAGAAAATTCGAGAATTAGTTAAATCAAAATAACAATTAAAAATAATAATTTCCAATAAACTGATGTGTCAAACATTTTTTTTTAAAAAATGAATGGAAAAATATAATATGGTGTGAACTCCCAATGAAATTAATGAACATTATTATTTACTAGGATATATAGATTATATAGTACAATGAGAACCTTATTATAAACATAAAAGAATATATTAAAATAGATTATACCACTATTACAAAAGGAGAGTGTAAGGATATATTTCAAATAGAAAAAACGTAAAAGTATTTTATTTTTTTATCTATGACTTCTCATGGTGATGGGTAATTAAATAAGATTAATATAGAACATAATCATAAAGAATATTTTATCATTAAATACTAGTTCAATTGATTTATTGGAAAGGTAAAATAAAAAATCAACTAACTCAAAATTAAATCAAATTCATCCTTATCTATGAAAATAATGTTTATACATCACACTATATCTAAAGTGTTTCATTCCTCAAATATTATTAGGTATAGTATTGAATAAATATATAAATTTATTATAAAAATGAATATTTCAATTTATTATGTTAAATATTTCAGTTATTTTCATTCTTAAGCTAATTATATAATTGATATAGTTACTCTTTTTAACAATAAATGTATAAAGGTGATTTCAATTAAACCAAATTATAATACTATGTAAACTTATAAATAATTGATAAAAATTAAAAAAGTAATGTAGAAACATATCAGATGAAGGATAGTATATATCATAACGATAAGATAATATAACTACCATAATTGGAACACAATATTGATGTATATATCATTAATGATGTTAATTATTCTAGTGTTTCACTGAAGGAGATAGTTAAAATAGAGAGAAAATTTGTCTATAGAAATGAAAATATATATTTAGAAGATGAACCTCATTCAGGGGTATCATTATATTTTAAAATATACATAAAATGAACAATTCTTTATAATTTAATTAATAATTTACAGGTTAGAATTATAATGTCAAAAATTATGTTTGTGAAATTTTCATAAAATTAAGATCATATTTTTTATTGTCTATCATACATTAAATTATGAAAAAAGAAAAATTCCATATTTATTGGATTTAGAATATTACAATGAAATAATTCATTATAGATTTTATTATAGATAAAGGAACCTTAAATTAGAAAATTATAAATTGAATAAAACCAAAAGAAAATATAAGGACCATATGAATGCAATTTCATTCATCACATGTAAACATGAAGATCATAGTACTCATTATAACTATATAAAGAATAAAAGTATTAATAAGTTAAATGATTGAGTATGATGATTGGTTTTATATATTTTTACGGGAATATATATATGAAAAAAGTTTAATTCAACTTTGGGAATTACGGTCATTGAATATATGATCATTCGAAGGTATTGCTAAAAAATAATTACCTATATCTAATTACTAATATGTAGTTAATATATATATATTGTTCATGAATATGTTCAATATATATATATATATATATCTATGTGTGTATGTGTGAATTTGTATAAAATAAATAGTACTAATGTGAAATAAATAAATACTTTTCATTTTTTAGAATGTCAATTATTCGATTGAATTGTTTTATAAATGATATATTTTTAATAAGATTATTACTCATAAATATTATTATAATTAAATTTAAATGATGATAATATTATAATATTTTCCATTATATATAGAAAGTTTTAGTAAAATGGATAAATATTTAACGAATTATGAGGAATGAATATTATTCATGATTGATGAAATTTATTTTATTTAAAAATAGTATATTTAAAATATAATATATGTTTATATTTAAAATATAAATTTAATATATTATTTATTATTTCATTTTATTAAATAAATTTTTTCATATATGTAAAAATAAATAGATATTTAATTTATTTTTATTAAATTTTATGAAATAATAAAATTTACTCAAAATAACTATTTCATGGAACAAATTCTTTATAATTTTCTTTTAAATAGTTTTATTAAATTTTGAATTTGAGCTAGATAAAATTGTTTCATACTTTATTACCAACACATATAAATTATATAATATGTATCATATTTTATAATAAATTACCAATATAAATAATTAAACCATACAAATAAGATAAAAAAGAGTAAAATGGAATCAAATGAATGTTTAATAAATATATAAATATCGATAAAATATATAAATCATTTTTGAGGTGTCTAATTCAATGATAAATTTTGATCCTAAATTTAATAACCTACAAAAATTAAGATTTTTTTAAAAAAACATCACACTCAAATCTCCAATGAAATGTATCTAATTTTCATTGAATTTCCCATAGAACAATCATATTTTATATTCATTATACATTATATTTCATATAAATTATATATTAATTGTATCATGTATATTATTATTTCCTAAACTGTAAACAATTTATACATAAGATGTTAAAATTGAATTCAATTCGATAATAATTATCGGTTTTTCATTATTGTTATTTATTACTAGGTATATTGATCGCGAGAAAAATTTATCATTCTATATGTGAGGAATGTGTTGGATGTCACATATAACATCATGACCTATAATATTAATAATTTAATTATATATAAATCATTATTATTATCTTTGATATCATTGCATTGATATTATTAATGGATCATGTTGGGTTCATGTAATGGGTGAATTGGAATTTATTATCAGTTATATAACCAAAAATATTGATTATTCCTTTTCCAATCAGGACAGTCATGTTATACAATAATTGGTATGTGCGAATATATTTTAATTATTCATTTTCAATTCAATATTTTCATGTAGTAAATTAAAAGGAAAATTTTCTAGTTTATTAAACTTGTAAAATTTATTATGACTTATCAAATCATTATATTCAATTAATAGATTAAATTCAAAGGGTTTCATTTAATTTACCAAACATAAATTTTATACTTTATTGATAAATGATTTCATCATTATTCATAACACTTACTAATTATTGAGCTCAAAATTGTTTTTTATCCCTTCCCCAGGTTATGAAAAAGAAATAAATAATTGTATTGAAGGATGAAATTTTTTTACCCACTATGTTGTATGATATGTTTTGAAATGTAATTCAAGACTCATATGTGTATCATTATTACCAAAACTACTAAAATAATTTTTACTTCTAGATGTCATCACATGTATGTGTCACTAGTGTGATAATGTAATCTCCAGAATTAGGATATTGGAGATGGGGTGCATACATCTTTTATCAAATAGATTTTTGTAGGGACCATGGGAAAAGTATTTAGGAAAACATAAAATATGTACCATAACCCTATCATAAACTTTGAGAGTAATTATATAATTATTCCACAGAATATTTATATTAAGGTTAATATTTTTCCTACGAAGAAAATCAAATATAGATAGTAAGGGTGTATGTAGTTCTAGAATAGTTTTCCTAGGGATAATAACCGAGAAATTTGGGCACATTAATTTCAATAAAATTCCACGTAGTGAAGAAAAACAGGCCTTACTGTGCACCTAGATTGACCATAGGAGGTTATATAATTTAGATAATCCAAATTTTAATTAAAAACCATCATGACAGATTTAAATAAATGATATGAATGAATGGACTATATTAATAATTATGAGTACTTTTATAAAATTATGGTACGATGATTGTGATAAACAATAATTGATTATATTTTTTTCCATAATATGATTATTTTCTCTCAAACTGTACTTCATGGTTTTATTCATTTTCTAGAACCCACTGGAATCATATAATTATAGAATATAAAGAAAATTTTTAACATTATAATAAATAAAATGGTATGATTTATGGTCTGAAATATATATTGGTATATCTAATTTGTTATCACAATATATGATTACAAACTTAACCCTTATCCAACTCTCTAACTCGCTAAATAATATACAGATGTATTCATCTAAGAGCTCGAGTGTAGGATTCAATGGAGGAATAAATGACATATTTACTTGAAGCTAGAAATATATAATGTTAAACCCAAGATAATATCTCAAATTAATTAAAGATTTGTTTATTTGTGGTAAATAATTTAATAATCAAATGTGTTATTGAGTAAATGTTTTGTAATTTTTTTGGGGAGATATACATTTAATCCTTGGGCCTATTTATAGTATTTTTTCTTAATTAATGGGAATATAGAAATTATATATGTAAATGTCTTAATTTAATGATTAATTCCTACACCAAGTAATGGAATATATTGAAGAAAAACTATGGATGTCTTGATTTATTTTTTAGGAATTAAATTGTAGATATATTATTACCAAATGGTATTTTTTTTTAGAATAATTACAAATTTATAGATTTTTTTAAATTTATTCATATATAATTAATATATGAGTTGTGGATAACATAATGAGTTTATGTGTTTATGGTTGAACCTATGATAAATTTATTATAACCCCCTTTTGAGGTTAAATATGATGAGGTGTATTTCTAGATTACAGATATTTTGGGAAATAAAAATTCTAATACAACCCATTGTTTTAGTATTTTTTTAGTGAAATAATAATTGATTGAAGAATGTATTTAACTTTTTTGGAAATAATATTACTTGTATTGATAAAATATATATCTCTTATATTTTCATTGTTGTTGTCGTAATTATTGGTCTTTATCCTTTGGAATTTATATAGTAATTATATTAATTATATTTTGAAAAAAGGGAAAACATCATGCCAGGTGAAAGCCCATTTTATCTGATAGAACCATGTGGATTGAAACTCAAATAAAAGGGAAATAATGGTGAAACACCTACCAATATACTAAATGATTTTTTTTAATATGATATTATCTTTTACATAAATAATCATTAAAATTAAAATAATTTTATCTTTCTAAGTTAATTTTATTGATTTAAAGATTATTTTATTATATTTGATTAATTTTTTTAACCATTATAGTTTGGATATATATTTATAGATATATCAAAATAAATAATATTCTTTTATGGATATTATAATCTATTAAATTTTATTTTTATTGCTTCAGGAATTAGTAATTCAAATTTGATATTTATTCCTTGAATTAATTGGTAATATTGAAAAGTTATTGAATCCAATCTAATGGATAAAACAGTACTTATGAAATATAATTATTTAAAGTAAGTAAATTTTATTATTTTTAAAGAAAAAAAATAAATCATCAAATCTTGAAAATGGATCTTGAAGCATAAATATCATCCCAATACAGCAATTAATGATGAAATAATTGCTCATGAACACATCAAATATTTCTTTTGTATTGGTTAAAATCTTTGTAATCATTAAAATTATAATGATGGATGATCTCTATCACTCTATAATTATTTTATCTCATCATCCGTGTACATAATTTTAAATCCCATAAATTTTCTTCTATATGGAAACCATGTTTTGGGTTCTTCCATGTGACCTTCACATTACCTTTTCCGTCATTTAGGATGTAGTTTTGTAAAACCTTTTATTAATGTTGATTTTTAAAAATAAATATTCTAATCAGAAAAATATTACTTATGAGTGAAATTTAATAATTTTTATCTTTTCTAAGTAGAATATTATGTTCAATCACATATATATCATGCAATACTCAGCTTAAACGCCGATTGAAATATATTAATTTGATATGCACATTATCACTGATACATTGAATTGGTCATTATGAATAGAATGAAAATAATTATGATTTATATATATTAACCCAAATAAATACATACTAATTGATATATTATTAATAAATTATCAAATAAATTGTTAGTATGTCATTTTATGCTTCAAAATAATTTTTTGTTAAAATTATTTTATTTTTCAATTTTTTTTTGCGAATTATATTAATTATATACCAATTTTAGATGTTTTATATCACAAAAATATTTAAATTGTATTTAAAAAAAATATTCGTAGGCTCGCATTTAGGGATTTTTATTCGATGTGTGATTTGTGAGTGAGTAGTGAAAAAATACTTTTTTGTGAAAATACCATTTTTTTTCATTCATTTATGTAATGAAAAAGTATTTTTATACCATGGTTCTTATTAAAATGTGACACAATAATTATTTACTTATATTTAAATAAAATAATTAAATTTTAATCATCTTTATACTAGATTTTTGAATATGTTTATTTTAATTCTTAAGAACACCTTTTTATGAAAACATATTTTTAAAATCATTATATTCCTCCATATTAAACAAATAAAATAAAAAAATAAAAAATAAATATTTATAAGAAATTTAACGATTATATATTAAAATATATTAATGAAAATGTGTTATATTATGACCACTATTCATATAGTTAATTTCAGATAATCTTATTCTTGAAAAATGCCTTTCTTGAGAAATAGTATTCAACCCAATTTAAAGATTTATTTTATATTAAATTATTCAATAATTGTGAATAATTTATTTTTAAAATGGATAAATAAATTTTATCCATCATTGTTAGTTTTATATAATAATAAAAAATAAATTTTATTTCATAATGAATACTAAATGATGTAAAAATTGGTTACCGTAGTATAGTATGAAACGAGATTTCCTATTGTTAAACTAAAGTGATGAAGGAAATCACAACCTAAAGGCTTGCCTAATATCTATTAAATGGAAATAATTAAATCTTGTATCATCTATTTTCAATAAATTTTCCATTTCATAGACATATGGTGATGGTTATGACCCTTATAATAATTTAATTTATGAAAAGGACATAATTCAATTTTCTTATTTTTAAATACATCTTATGTGCTCAGAAAGGGAGAAAAGGGAGGTTTGATTAGTAAAAAAATTCATTATAAATAATAATTTAAAAATATTTATCATGTTATTTTAGTTCAAATTTCTAATAATAATATCATCAACACAACTTCATCCACATCAATAATATATCAATTATTTAATTACATTCAAAATTCAATAAATAATTTAAAAAATTTAAAATTAGAATAATATTAATTAATTTTAGTGTACCACTAAATTTTTAAATAATAATAACTTATTAGGGTTTTTAATGGGTTTTATTCAATTATTTTCCAATTCTTATATTTATAATTTCAAATTCAATGAAGAACTCTAAAATTGTCATTAAAGATATATTCCAATAAATAATAATTTATTACTTGAAATAATATATCTAAAAAAACAATATCCATTAAATTTATTTATATTTTCTTAATAAATATGATGAATGTTTTATTTATGTTCCAATTATTATTTTATAGTAACAATATTGACTCCTAAATAGTTACAAATATGTTACCACTGTTTGGGTTAAAATTTGAATTTTTTACATCAGTGTGAGTTCAAATTTATTTTACTAAAAAAAATTAGTTTTTATTCAATAAATTGCTGTTAATATTAAAATATTGGGGGTAAAAATTATCTAGTACGTCTCATTATGATTTATTCTTAATTTATAAATTAATTATTTTTACAAATTAATTACAGTAGTTAGAAATAAAATGATAAAAGTATTTACAATTATACATTAACAAATAACATGTTGAAAACAAATTTTGTTGTTGGATGGGTATCATAACCTTAAATTCCATCCACTCGATTATTGATCAATTTTAGAAGATCATGGTGTGATAATCACATCACATTATTGAATAGTTTTGAGTATTAACAAAAATGTCACTCCCCTATAATTATAAAAGAGAAATATATACCCTCACTTTTTCACACATCTCAAAACATTTTTCTCTAAAACACTAAAACATTAACTCCAAAAAATACATATATAAATTTATGATATTTTGGATATCCTAAAATACAAACCCTAGGGTCCTTATTAACATATCAGGATGATCCCCTTCTATGAGAAGATAATTGTTTTCACTAATTTCCTTTTTTTGTTTCATATTATTATACATTCAATTCTATCTAAAAATACCAATATTATAACACTATTATATACTATATAATGATATTTTATTATGTTTATAAAATAATATTTTTCCATATCATCGGCCATAAAAAGTTATTAGAATCCATTACTCATGTGTACGTAAGATTACAACCCCACGAATTGATGTATGATTTTTTCAATCATTGAATGAAATTCATTATCCTAACGATTTAAATACAAATTATATATCATAAATTTGAAATGATATTAGTTTTGAATTTAAAAATACAATTCACTTCTAAACCCATTCACCCATTAGTGGGATGATTTCTTCACTTACGAATATATATGACCTACCATTTCCACGATGTGATGTGATTCATTTTCCATGTCCATAATTAATGAATGGGTTTAATAATGTATCCAATAAATAAATATTATATTTTCAACAAGAATATAATTTTATATTTTATATATCTATATACCATGGGTATGATATGGATCTTCTATGGATACTAATTTTTGAGAAAATGTAGTATTTTACACCCTAAATAATGGTAATATTGAAATACTATTAATAAAAGGATGGTAAAGTTGTATAATAAGAATATATATTATATAATATATTATTATATATTATTATATAATCAGATATATTTTAACATTTATTTTTTGTTTCATTTTACGTTGGGTGGATAATGGTTGAAATGATTTGGGAAGATACCTATATTATTGATGTTGTTTTTTTTTTGGAATTTTTAGCATAAACTATAAGATTTTATTATTCAGTGGGAAATAACATGTTAGGTAATGGAATTTCATAGTATGTAATGGAATCTTAGTAGAATAGGTGAAATGGATATTCTGATTGAAAGGATTATATAGTGTGTCAAGGTTTGACAATGTGTTATATAAAATAGAGTGTTTTTAATAAAATATTGACATTTTTTTAGTATATATGAGTCTTATAGAATATTTGATGTGTAATGGGATTTCATAGAATTTAATTGTCATAAAAAATTTCATTTATGGTGATACATTAGTGTTTTCTTACATCATTAGTTCAATTTTTCTTTGATATTAAACAATAGGTTCTTCCTAAGAAATTTCGGATGACTCATTCCCTTCTTCATCTCATCGTTTAGTGATAGATCACCATTGTGTTTGTCTTTCTTCAATCAGTAAATATAATCCATTTTATTTTAACATTTCATTGGATAAATATATTTTTTTATGATTTTTTTGTATGGATTTTTGATTGGATGGTGTTTTCTATCATTTCAGTTTTATATCATGCCTTGTCTTTTGTAGGATGTTCAATTGGTCTCTGTTCATTGACATTGACGGTAGCTAGGTTTGTCCCATTTTATTTTAGGTGTTTCTATACATGATTAAATTTGATGAATTTCATGTCGTTAATCATAAATTATAGTCAGTATTTTATCATCCTGATGTTATATGTGGATTTAAATGATTTATTGGAAATGAAAATTATTTCATAATGTGTTTATTATAAAAAATGGAGTTGAATGAATTATATATGGGGTTTTAAACTCTTAATTGGATTTTATTTGAATTAGAAATGTTTAAAAAAATTATTAGTATTGTTTTGAAATGGGTTTGGAATATTTTTCATTTCAATCACTGTGTGCATCGAGAAAGAAATACAGATAGCATTATTGTGTGTATAACACCACTAGGAGGTCAACTTATTTTGTTTCATATTTTCTGGAAGGGATTAATATTAGTTGATTACAACATTATTCTTTTTTTAGTATATATAGTGTATAATAAAATTTTTGCAATTGAGAGAACCCAATATGATATGTGTGGATGACATCGATGGATGGATTTAGTGGTTTTGGATAGGTTGAGTCTCTCTAGTGGTGACCAAGTAAGATTTGAACACTTTTATGGCTTCATTTACCATCATTTCACTCCTAGTCCGTCTATGGCGGTGGTTTTAGTTAGGCCCTAGGATGTGTTTTCCATTCGTGTGATGGTGTTTCAAGAGGTGAGTCAATCATTGGTTCTGTTCTAGGTCGTAGCATTTCATTCATGTTTTATTCATTGATGCTGAGGGTTTGGGATTCATTTCTCAAGTGAAGGTCTGTCGATTTAGAAGGTTTAAGGGATTTGGCATTGTTCCTAACAACTATTGTGGCCCCACTCTGCTCAACCTCTACATTGACATATGGTTCGGTGGCTCTTCCACAGTTCATTCTGGTGTGATGGTTCATTGGTGGCTTTCAGTCACACTAGTTAAGTGGCCGATGAGAATCCATGATGATTTTATTTTCTACGGTCTTCAGTTTTTTTGGTTGTGTTGTTTGGAAGATAATTTTGTTATTCGATGATTTTATTTTTTGGAGGGTTGATGAAGAAGGATAAGCAATGACATTTTGGGTAGTTTCTGTGATGAATGTAGCGGTGGTATGATATCTAGTGGGTCTCTCGGGTAATGTGGTGACATAAAAGGGTGTGGCGCAAGGATGCTCATAGCTTTGGTCCTGAGATGTTGGGATGAACATGTGAAATATATATTAAATTCCAAATTTGGGTTGGGTTTTTTTGTTTTTTTATTTTTAAATGTCATTGTGGTTTGGTTAGAATCAGTTGAATGTGTGGTTCCCACATAAGAATAATATTGCATTTGGAAAAAATAGCGTTGGAGTAGAAATATTTTGTGTGTTTTTATTTTTCTTTTTTATTTTCTTTTTTATTTATCCTAATATATTTTTACAGTGATTCTATAAATAAGTTTTTAGATGAGGTTCTATCACATATCTTTTCATAATAGGTTATTTTTTGTACTTATATAACGATTGATGTGTGGATGTGTTTTTTTAAATGAATTACTTCTAAATTTAATGTCTCTATTTTTATACTATGTTTTTATTTTATGAAAACCAAATGTGAAATATGTGAAATTATTTAAATTAGGGTTTTTTTAAAATAATTTATAAAACCCTTTTTTCTTCATCAACTATAAATTTTTAGCAATGATATTAGAACATGTATACATACTGTATTTGTATCCTCAAGGCTTCGGATTAAACCCTAATTGTTCTTTTTATCATTAATAGATTTTATATTACATGATACAGATAAAAGGGATAGAATCTTATATTATGGTTGCTACTCTTGTTCCTACTTTTTTGGATAAAGTCTGGTCTGTAGGTGATTGTGTATCTCATTGATTTTTATATATATTCCAGTTGATCATTTGTTGGATGTAATTTTATTTCACTATTGTATTCAGTTTATGTTTCCCCTTTACTATGAGTGTGTGTCCTTTTATTTTTTATATTCAAGGTTAGTTTCTTTTATACTATAGTACCAATATCATGTGAAGGCCTCATTCGGGTTGACTATCTAGCTGACCTAGTTAGTTTTGTTACATTATAAATTCATGTATTGTTTTAGAATTAATTAATAAAATTCCTAAAACATGTATACATGTGGTTAATGATGTTTCAACTAATGAAAATAGTGAGGTAAGGGACTACATATCAATTTCCCTTCATTGAGTAATTTTATAATATTATTCTATAGATTATTTATTATTGTGTTTATACTACACCAATCCTATTTAATATCACGAATCATTAATATTTCTAGTAATTTTAAATTAAAATTTTAATTATTTCATTCGTGGTGTCTTCTCTAACAATATTCCATCAGTTAATGATTTTAATAAAATAATTTCTTTTCATGAGGATATATTATTTATTCATTATATTTTATAATTTATGATTATCTTTTGTAATTATTTTTTATAAATTTATAATGTAAAAAAAATTATTTGAATTTATAATTGAAAAAAATAATCGCTTATTTATTAATTGACATACCAAAGGTATGATATTTATAAGGTTTTATTGTACAATCACATTTTAGTTGAGATTTTTTATGGTTGAGTTGACGTTAGAAGAAAATATTTTATCATTTTCTAATAAACCCCTTTCACTTTTCTATCATTTTTTTCATGAGTTTTAAGGTAATATTACCATTTTAATCTCAGTGGTACTAATAAATTTTGAGATAATGTTTTTTTTAAAATACATCATTACTTATCATTTTAGTCAAGTATCCATTTTCTTCTAAATGTATATTTTCAAAAAAAATCAAAAAATATGTATCATCTTCTAAATTATTTTTATATATATTATTACCCTTGTATAGTTTTTTAGAAAATTATTTAAATTAAATCATATTTTCTTTTTCAGAATGATGTAATTTTTACATTTTATTAACATAGTTAAAACATTTTTTATATTATATAACATCTATAGAATATCCTTCTCTTATGAACAATAATTATTTAGAATATCTATTTACATGTTAACAAGGTTTATTTTGAGGAAATTTTTATATAATATTTTAGAAACATCTAGATTCTAAAAGTGATTTTAAATATTAATAAGTTAATTTTCATCAAGATTATCTTAATGTTAGTTTTGGTATTTATATTAATCAATGAAAACCCACATATTTAACATGTAATATAATGTAGTTTTGTTGTAAATATATCATCAATATCATTTCTCTAGATGGTTTAATGAACAATTTAATTAGAGAATGTATTGAAAGTATCATTTTTGATTACTTATGTATTTATTAATATTCCCTTCACACATTTACAATCTGGTGATCATTGTACAATACATTTCACATAAATATACATATTATTTGTATCATGGAGATTATTATTTATTTCACCATATACCATTTTAATATATGTTCTTTAAATTGAATGTTATTTGATAACAGGTATTCATTACTCAATTGTGATATCTATTTATTCAATATATTAATTATGAATTATATTGATCATTCAATATGTGAGGAATGTGTTGGACATGTAGTGACTTATGGGCCCTAGGACTATGTGTGCCCTCACTGAATCTGTAGTTTCATTATATGAATTATTCAATGAGTCTCATTTTAAAGTGGTTTTGTTATATACATACCCAC
Organism: Viscum album; assembly: GCA_963277665.1. Lineage (NCBI taxonomy): Eukaryota > Viridiplantae > Streptophyta > Magnoliopsida > Santalales > Viscaceae > Viscum > Viscum album. The sequence continues at coordinate 1,504,314,228 of OY728156.1, forward strand.
TAGTCAAGTTATATTATTTCATTTTCTATGTGATATTGATAAAATGATGTATTAGATCATGGATTTCATAATAATGAATATCCTTAATTATGAATTTGTTTATTATAATCTAGGATATTATTTAATTTGATATTATCAATGGATGTATATTTATTATCATAATATTTATTAAATGTAAATTTTTTGAGGTATTTATCTTTCCCTATTGATTACTATTTATCTATTCCTGGTAGTACTGTTATAAATTAAATCATTTTTTTGGGATTTACCTTTTCATATTTTTTATTCCTTATATTGTCTTTATATTTAAGTTATTGATTAAATGTAATTTTTGTTTAGTAAATTAACTTTGCATATTGATTATTAATTATCTAATAGTGTTAATAATTTTATTAACTAAATGGGTTGTTTTTTTATTTACATTCATTTAAATATAAATTACTTCTTATATATTCATGAAAGCTTATATTATTCATAATCATTTGTGACAAATTGGGATCACCCATTTTTTATTACCATTATATAGGTTATGAAGAATAAATCATTGAATGAATTCAAGGATGTGAAACTAGTACTCTCGTAATGTTTTATTTCATGACATAAAATATAATACAAGAATCAAGAATGTATCTATTTTAACAAGACAAATAAAATATTTTTTCATTTATGATTTGATGACTTATATCTAATACTAATTTTAGAAATTAACTGTCTTTTCTAGGTTATTTTATTTAAGGTATTTATAATATTCAATAAATATTTGATATTGGATTTCAAAAAAATAAACAATTATAGAATATGAGTCAAGTGTTGATTCATTTTTTAGAATTCTTTATTTAAAATATACAAAAAATATGACATCCGTCATTTTTATTACATAACTGTTTTATTAAATTTTACAAACACATGATCTTTAAAGTCAAATGTACTAGAAATTAGGAAAAAAAATACACAAACCATTAAAACATTATTCTAATCCACTTTTAAGGATTTACCAAAGGTTTAACCAATGTTCAATTATTTCAACTCATAACCTAGTGACATAAATCAATTGAAAAGGTGAGATTAAGGACCAGTAAGAAAAACAAGTGAAACAATTTACATGTGAACTAGAGCGATATCAATAAAAAATGAGGTATATCATAAAAGATTGATAAATAGGCATATCATAGAAGTAATAAATTGAAAAATAACATGAAAATTAAGATACAACATTTAATATATACATTCAAGAACATATCAGCATGGTCCATTCCCAAGGTGTCAAAAAATTTCCAAGGTTATTCACCAAGGTGTCGTAAAACATTTCATCTGTAGCGATTAAATTATTAACCCAATGCATTAGAGTTTTCTAAAGGTGCACAATTAATATCTATTTATTTTCATGTGATCTACATAGATCATAATTGTACATTTCATAAATAACCCATAGAGAGTAAAATTAATGTGCTTCACTTCAAAATCCTGACGTTTTAAATGTTCTTAAAAACATGGTCATTATGACTTTTATAACCCTTAGAAATGGAATGAGGGTTTCATGTGTGTAATTTCTAGAATAAAATAGATCAATGTTATGTATTTAAGATTACATATGGAAATGAAAATACATTTCGGTATTCACATAAATAAAACAAGAGAATTTCTAGAGAAAACGAAGATGATTTTAAGATGAAATGTCTGCAGCATAACAGCTATATAACATGGTTTTAGAAAAACAAAAAAAAGAGAGGAGAAAGGGGTCACCCACTCATTAATAACTCATAACACAGTATAAGGACAGAAAAAATTTAAATAATAACATTGTACGGTTGTTTGAATGGCCTACCACATAAAAAGGAAACATGAAAGAAAAGAGATGATGCGATTTCTTTTAAAAAAATTATCAAGCATAACTATGTCTGTTAAAAATTCAGAAAACATGTTGATGAGAGCGGAAAGGGAATATAATAAATTGAATATGAAATGGATTGTATTAGGTATATATATGAACAAACACCAAAAAAATAAAATGGAAACTATAAGACATTACATAAAGAGGGTAATGACATAAAATAGGATAGTGAAAGATTCCCTTACTATGAAGAGTAACTTCGATAGTTTAAAATTGGGGACTTTAGGGGTTTGAGGGAACCTATGGAGGACTCCATCGGAAGTAAAAATACCATAGATTCTTTGAGGAGGATTTTGGAATGAAATTAATGAATTCATGGGTTGGTATTTAAAGAAAAAGTGAGGGAATATTTTATTTATTTCCAAAGAACACCTCATCAATGGTATTTTAAAAACCATGGGCCTTCACATGGTATATTCTCATTGTATTGGCCACATCCGAAACCTAATAACATATCTTACAATTCACAAGTCTACCAGAATGATTAAATAATTATTACATCATTAACGATGTTATTAAACAAACGAAATCTCAAAACTGTATTTTCACTATTCTTCGAAAAACAAAACATTTTATAAAAAGAACATTAATTCACCCTTAGCTAATATCAAAGCTCTGGTATCAAAATAGATCTCCATTTTATGAAAAATTTTATAATTATGAGATATTTAGTTTTTTTAGTAATAACACTATTTACATGAAAAATTAATAATACATAAGTAATAATTTCTGAAATCATTATTTACATATGTTATTATATCACATTACCATTAAATATGATTGAATTATAAATATAAATTCTTATGTGAGGAGTCTATTCCATTGGTCACATTACTATTCATATGGGTAATATTTACATTTATACTTTACCATTAACTAAAAATTATGTTGATCTTATTAGACTCTAAATTTATTACTTACCAAAACTATAGAAGTCCATTTTTTTAAATTCAATTCATATTATTAATTATATAATTTATACAAAAATATTTTCAAATAATCATTTTCCAAAATTCACCACTAATATTGAACTTCTAGTAATTCATCATATTTTAACATTTGAAATTCAAAAAATTTACCATAATAAGAAATAACAATTTTAATTATCCAAAATATTACATAATGTAACTAAGGCCTCATTACACATCTCCTAATAAAACCTACATATAAACTAAATGTATGATGTGATATGGTGATAAAATCATGGGGTGGGTAAAACAACACTGACCGAGTGGTGATTTCTATCAGCTTCAACTTCTCCTGAAATAGATTATGTTCAAGCCTCACATGTTGAAGCTCAGCTTGGGCTTGGTCCACAACAAATCCTAAAGATGCTACCTCCTTCCCATGCTCTGACTGATGTGCTTTATATGGCCCGAGTCTACTGGATGAGGCCATCAACTCCTCTTTCTATATTAATTAACCAAGATAACTAGTATTAATAAATATTAATCATAACATTAAGAACATTGTTTCCAATGGTCATATTGACCAATGGTCATATTGACCAATGGTCATATAACTGTCAAAACCCAATGATATCATTTTAATAATACTCACTTCATTAAATAACAGAAATAGTTTAGTTGAGTATAAAATAATACAAAACAAAAATTTAGGAGTCAAAATATATTCAACTGTTCAGGTTATTGCATTCTTCCCCCATTAAGAAATTTTTCCCAAAAATTTTCTCTCATAACCTTTAAAGAGAAAAGGTGTGGGATCTTTTTCCTCATAGACTCCTCTAGTTCCAACAAGGCCTCTTCACATTGTTTTATCCTCCACAACACATTAACAGGGTGGTAGTCTTGTAGCATAGAACCTTGTGAATTTGATCCAATATCTCTACCAGTTGCTCCTCATAAGAGTGGTCTTGTTATAGTTGTGCCACCTCTGTATTTAGTACATGTGAGGGTTCAGGTATGAACATACTCAAGAGGAATATGTTTAATAAATCATGAACCTATGATAGATTTAGAGGAAGAGAAAGCTTATAAAAAATTTATCCCACGTGATTAAGGATTTCATAGGGTCCAATGTACCTAGGGATGAGAAACCCTTTCTCTCCAAACCACATGAGCCCCTTATAAGGTAAAATTTTAAGAAATACCTTGTCACAAACATCAAAATCAAAGTGCCTTTAATGGTAGTCGGCATAGCTCTTTTGACGACTCCGATCATCCTTAAAGTGTTGCTGGATGGCATGGACTTTTCTATCATCTCATGGAAAGATCAGGCCCAAGAATATTTCTATCACCAACTTCATCCAATCAAGTAGGAGTTATACATCAATTCCCATATAGTTCTTCATAGGGTGCCATTTGAATGATCTAGTGGATGATGTAGTTCCAATATAACTCAACAAAAGAGAGACGTTGATCCCATCAACCTTTAAATTCCATTGATCATGTTCTCATCATGTCTTAGAGTGTTTGACAAGTCCTTTTAGATTGGCCATCAGTTTCGGGGTGGTAGGTCATAATTAAATTCAATTAAGTTCTCAGAGCATGTTGAAGACTTCTTCATAATATTGATATGAACCTTGGATCACGATCATATATGATAGAAAGTTGAACTCCATGAAGCCTTATCACTTCCCTCACCTAAATCCTGGAATGTTGATCAATAGAGAGGTCTTCCTGAATGAAGATAAAAAGGGAAATCTTGGTGAGATGGTCCACAATATCCCATATCGTAGTGTTTCCTTTTGAAGAACTCGAGAGACTTGTGATGAAGTCATAAGTGATTTTGTCCCACTTCTATGCTGGTATGGTTAGAGGTTGTAATTCCCCTTTAAGAAGTTTTCGCTCTACCTTACCTTGCTGACATACCAGGCACCTTGAAGTGTATTCCGTAGTCTCTATTTTCATATTGTTCTGTAAATAATTAAATTCATGGTATCCATACATTTTTTTACTTACAAGATGTATAGTAAAAGTAGAGTTATGAGCTTCGTCCATCAGCTCCTTCTTTATTTTCGAAAAATATGGAACACATTGTCTTGTATGAGATTTTAGTCCATCATCTTGATCAATATTGAAATCCTGAAAGATTACATCTTTTTTAGCCACAAATTTATTCTATAATAAAGGATATTCTTTTTGATATTTCTTGATCTAGTATTGTAATGAAAGTTGTCAAATCATTTGGGTTAGGGTTCAAGATGTTCCTTCCATTATAATTCCCATGTCCAACATTAAATGGTAATTGATCAAAGGATCTATTTGAATCCTCATCACGGAATGAACAACTAGTTCTTTCTTACTTAATGCATCATTGACATTGTTTTCTCTTCTTGGGTGATAATGAATTGAACAATCATAGTCATTACGAAGATCAGACCAACTCCTTTGTCTCAGGTTCAATTACTTTTGTGTGAAAATATACTTCACACTCTGATGGTCGGTGTATATATCACATTTCACCCCATAAAGATAGTTCCTCCATATCATTGATGAAAAAATGACCATAGCCATCTCTAGATAATGTGTAGGATAGATATGATCATGAGTCATCAACTGCCACAATACATAAGCAATGACATAGTGATTTTCCATGAGGACGCACCAAATCCCTTCAGATATGCATCGCTAAAAACAACGAATCCTTCTTCACTTGTGGGAAAAGCTATCAAAGGTTCATTAACCAATATATTCATCAGTTCCTGGAAAAATTCATCTCACTCCTTTTTTGAGATGATCATGATCCCTTTTCGAGTAAAATTGTTTAATAGATTATAATGTTTTTATAATTTCTTCACAATCCTCCTATAATATCCTGCTTATCCAAGGAAATATTGAATCTCAGTTATTTTTCTATGCTAATTCCACACCTCTACAACATTTATCATTGTGGGGTCAATTGGGATCCTCTCATTGGTAATAATGTGTTCCAAGAAAGAAACTTGTTGTAACCAAAATTAATTTTTTTTGAACTTTCTAAAAGCATCTCCTTCAATAGAGTTTGAAAAATAACCCTTAAATGATCCTCATGTTCCTCAAACATTTTGAATATAGCTGAATATTTTCAATAAAAACTACTACAATGTCAACAAGGTAGTCCTTAAAGACTATATTCATCAAATCAATTAAAATATAAGGATAATTAGTCAGTCAGAAGGGCATAAAAACAAACTCATAATTCCTATATCTTGATCGGAAGGTAATTTTTAAAATATCTCTTTTCTTCACCCTTAATTAATGATATATAGATCAAAGATAAATCATAGAGAACAATTGATCCCGATTATGTCAGTCAAATAAGTTTTCCATTTTTCTACGGGGGTATTTGTTCTTCACTATTATCCTTTTCAGTTCTCTATATTCAATGCACAGCCGCATTGATATGTCCTTCTTCTTCACAAAGAGAACATGTGCTCTCCAAGGGGACACAATTGGTCAGATAAACCCTTTCTACATAAGGATTTAGAGTTGATTCTTTAATTACTCCATCTCCACATTTTCCATCCTATATGGGGTCCTTGATATCGGATGAGATCCAGTTACAACATCAATGGAAAACTCTACCTCTCTATCTGGGGGAGGTCTGGGTAACTCCTCAAGAAATACTACAATGTATTCTTGGAAGATGGGGAAATTTTCTGTCCTTACACTCTCATTTCCTTCTTCTTCTTCACCAATAAACTCTAAAAATAATGATATAGGAGGTTCTTATAGACCAAGATCATTTTGAGATATCCCTCTTTGGAAGATAACCATAGGTTTTCCATTCAATAAGACTGAGATTTCCATGCTTCTACATTTGATTTTAGAACTATACATTGAGAACCAGTCCATCCCTAGAATAGTGTCAAATTCCAGCATAGGAATGACTTCTAGATTTGGGATAATATTGTGCTCACTGAATTATATACTAGAGTTTCTAAACACTGACTCTATTTGGATAATCCAACTAGGATTCTTGAAAATTGACTCTACATTTAGAAAATTGGGTGATGATTCTAAATTATTGGCAAACATGGAGGAAATAATTGAATTCCTAGAAAAAGAATAAATAAATGTACATTCTAGCATTTATGGAACAAAAATAGTACATGCTACCACATCATTTGTTGCTTCATATTCAACTGTATTGATATAAAATGAATGACCTTGATCACCGGGCCATTGCTGAGGCTGAAGGTGGTTCCTCTCAAGAACCCACAGATTTGGACGGTGATTGGAAAAGTGCCTTATTTGTCTAAACATATATCATTGGACATCTGGTTGGTTTATAACATATTCCCCTTGCCGTTAGTGTTGTGAATTTGAGGATTCACATCACTACAAAAATTCTGCGAAATATGGTCATCTCTTCCACACATGCAACACTTCCCACTCCCGAGCAGGCAGCTCCCCGAATTCTTCTTCTCACATTTATTACACACAGAACGTTGCACATTATTTCAACATATTCCCGGATCAAATGTCCACCCTATTCTTGGATCCATCACACATTTATTTTCATTGGATTTATGTGACCATTGCATCTCACCAAACTCTAGTATAAATTTCATCACACTTCGCATGATCTTATCACAGCTATCATAGTCTTGGTTGGATAGATTCTTCCACAGATGAGATCTTAGTACATTAAAGAATATATCAACCTTAACATTTATATCAATGACAAATATAGATGTGTAACATGAAATCCTCTTGAAGGTCCTCTCATACCTTCCAATAGATTCATTCTCCTTGTTCTTCATCTCATGATAATCCGTATCTATTCTTTTTCTCATAGAACAAGGGAATTAATTATTAAAAATATCCACATAAACTCTTCCCAGCCCATAGATTCATCCTCCACTATTGGCCTCATGTTTTTAATTAGTTCCCACCACTGACCAGCATCACCCTCTTTGTGATAGACAGACAGTGTGAAATTCTCTTTTATTGAGTAGTGGAGCACAGAAAAGATCTTCTCTATAGAGATGATCTACTATTCAACAATCAATGGGTCAGTATATCCACTGATGTTCGGTGGTCATTGAAGAATTTATTACTGAATATAATTTCTTCCTTTAGTCATGAGATTGGTCTCTCAGCTTGATTAAAGTTATTTCCCATAATAGGTGTCATTTGGTTTATCATTCACATGAATGTTTCCATTATATCTTCTATCGGAGGGTCATAAGTGCATGGTCCATTGCAGTCACCATTTGCACGGTTTCCCCAATTTCATCCATTTTCAAAAATAATATAATCATAGTGAGAAACATATTTCATTTATAAATATTTTAACAACAGATGGTCTTATGTCTTAAAACACCATGCTTTAAAAATAACATTTCCATGTAAGTCATTCACAGTGATTCACAAAAAGCATGTGATTAACCAAACATATTCCCATATAGTGTCAAACCGAGAATGAAAAAAATCTGGTTGTCGAGTACTAGGATAAGCCAAGGCAATCCTGAAACCCCTTGTCGGAGTTTTCACTCCTTGGTACATCTGTTCCAGAGCCACATCCACTTGTTCGTATCCCGACATGGATTTGTTTGATTGGAAACCACGTATATAATATTTCTCCAAAATACTTGGATGATTTCATATATTTAAACATTTTTATATGGTTCTTCAAAAATTTTTAATAGACTAATTTTTATAAATAACTAAACTGTCATTTGATAACAACTTTGGCATCCCGCCTTTTTAATATATAACATTACATTACATTTTACAAACAGGGGATCATTAATGTCTATTGACATGGAAATATGGAATAGAATAAATAAAACAGTACAAAATTTTTCAAATAAATATATAAGGCTTTATAGAAGGATCATACTAAGTAAAATTACTACAACTCATAACATAGAGACATACATTGAAGAAAAGGGTGATCTGAAGGCATAGTAATGAAAACAAGTGAAACAATTTCATTTGAACTTGAGCGATATCAATAAAAACATGAGGGACATTGTAATGGAATGATAAGAAGGCATATCATTACAAAAATAACATGAATCCTAACATGAAAATGTGGCTAGAATTTTTGAATTAGACATTCAGGAACATATCACCAAGGTCAATCATTGAGGTGTCATAAAAATTACCATGTTTTTTACTAATGTATAGTTATACTTGTCATATCTAGAGATTAAATTATCTACCCAATACACTAGAGCTCTATCAGGAAACATCCTTAATATGTCTTTATTTTCATGTGAGAAACATATATCATAATCATACATTTCATAAATAACCCATATAGTGTAAAATTAATGGGTTTCACTTCAAAATTGTTACGTTTTAAAAGTTCCTAAAAACATGAATGTTGTGTCTTTTATAACCCTTAGAAAAGGAATGTGTGTTTCATGTATGTAAATTCTAGAATCAAATGAATCAATGTTATGTATTTATTAATACCTATATAAATGAAAATAGATTTGGGTATTCACATAAATAAAACAATATAATTTATTTAGAAAAAAATGGGAGATTTTGAGACAAATATTTTACCGCATAACAGCTGTATAAAATTGTTTTAGAAAACATTAAAAAGAGAGGGGACAAGGGTAAACCACTCCTAAATAACTCATGACATAATATAGGGACATAATAAAATTTAAATAATACCATGTTATGAATTTTTTGATGACATAACACATAAAAAGGAAACATTAATGAAAAGTGACGATGAAATTTCTTTGACCAAAACTAGGCAGCCTACAAACTTATCTTAACAATTCAGAAAACAAATTGATGAGAGAGGAAAGGGTATATCATAATTTGAACATGAAATGTATAGTAATAGGTTTATAGAAGAACAATGAACCTCATAATTAAATGGAACCTATAAGACATTACATAAATAAATTCATGACATAAAATAGCAGAGTGAAAGGTTTCCTTGCCTTGAAGTGTAACTTCGAGTGTTCGGCGGTTTGGACCGTGGGAGATTGAGGGATCCTTTAGAGGTCTCTTTGGGAGGTGAAACTGCAAGACCTTTGTTGAGGAGGAATTTGGAATGAAATTAATGATGTATTGGGTTTTTATATATAGAAAAAATGATGGAATATTTTATTAGTTTCCATGGGACATCTCATTAGTGGTATTTGAAAAAACATGGGCTTGCCCATAGTATTTTTTCATGGTATTGGCCACTTGGGAAACCTCATAAAATATCATACTATTAAAAAGTCTAGTGGAATTATTACATCATTATTACATCATTAATGATGTCATTAAACACACCGAAAATAAAAGGTATATTTTCATTATTCACTGAAAACAAAAAAATTTATAAAAATATCATATATTCATACTAACCTAATATCAATTATCTGATTTCAAAAATTAACTCCATTTTATGAAAATAATTTTCTAATTATGAGATATATTGTTTTTATGTAAAACCACTACATACTTAAAAAATTACTAATACATAACTAAAAATTTCTGGAACAATTGTTTACTTATTCAATTATATCACATTACCATTGAAGATATATAAATTGTCATTATAATTTCATATGTGAGGTTACGATTACATTAGAAAAATTACTATTTATAAGGGTAATATTAATATTCATACTTTACTATTTACTAATAATTATTTTGATCTTATTAGACTATAAATTTCTTACTCATCAAAACTATAGTAGATCATTTTTTTAAAATAATATCACATTATTAATTACATAAAATATAACAAAAAATTTTAAAATGCCTTTTTCCAAGATTCGCCAACAATATGGAAGTTTTATAAATTCATCATATTTTAACATTTTTAATGAAAAAAATTTACCATTATATAAAATAAATATATTATTTATATAAAAAGATTACATACTGTAACTAAGGACTCATTATATAAACCCTTGTAACACCTGTATATGACCAATGTGTATGTTGTTCTATGGTGATAGAAAATTGGTGTGTCCCCGATGGTGATTTCTATCTACTTGAACATCTCCCGAAGGCAATTCCGTTCAAGCCTCACATGATGATGCTCAGCCTGGGCTTAGTCTAGAGTAAAGCCTAGAGATGTTATGTCCCTCCCAATCTCTGATATATATGCATCTTACTACCCGACTCTACTGTATCAGGCCATCAACTACCATTTCTATATTAATTAACCAAAATAACTTGTAATAATAAACAATAATCACAACATTAAGAGTATAGTTTCCATAGGTCATATTGACCAATAGTAATATAATAGTCAAAACCCAACTGTATCATTTTAAATATATGCACCTCATAAATTGAAGGATATAGTTTTTTGGAGTATAAAATAAAATGAGCCACAAATTTAGGAGAAAAAAATTATTCAAAACATATGGTCATTACAAAAAATTACTTTTCGTTTATGCATTCTTTAAATAGATGGATTTAATAAATTTTAATAACTAATGAAATAAAACATCATTTAATTTTCCATTGTTTTAATTTAAGTTGAGTTCCTCATATTTGACATAGTGAAAATTGGATTAATTCTATGATCTATTGACTATGATGATTTTCAAGTTGATAAGTCTGATCAGAATAGAGAAATGTTTCATGATATTGAAGATGATTAAATTGGGAATAGACCAATAATTTACTGTCTATATGTTAATTCTAAAAATACATTACATCGTTGTTTTATAGAATTTAATTTTGATCAATAGTTTAAGGATTATTAATCTTGAATTTGTAAAATGGATGGAGTGATTACTGTTTAATGGGGTCTCTATATCCATTGAATGTAAAACATTCTAAATTTGGGATCTTCAAGATTCACATTATAATATAAAGAAAATATTAAATATTATGGGGTTTGGGAACATGAAGATAATTTAATACATGAATGTATATGTGCTATATAAGAAGGAATAAAATGGTATTCAAAATTTTCTAATCGTGGGATACCACATAATATGACAAAATAAATGTAAAACACTAATTTAATATTTATGAAGAATACAACTAAGGTAAATTTTTTTCCTCCTATAATTATCAATTTAACAAATGTAAATATAAATTAAATTGAATCAAAATTAGTAAGATGAAATTCATATGATTAGATAAGAGATATAAAATTACATTAACTAGCTCATTTTCCATAGTGGAAGATAATTTAACAAAAATATCTCAATACAAAAATAAATCTAGAAATCTCAGACATGGCCTGTGCATATATTAAATGAATCCATATACAATACATAGAAGATAAAGTATTTCAAAGCAAATTTTATTAAATAATTCAAATGTATATCCTGAATTTTTTATGATTCATAAATATAAAATATTTATTGTAATGATTATTGGACAAAAACATACTACAAATGCAATTTATGTTTTTTTGTTACCATTATTTTATTATTTTAGTCGTCTATTTAAGGATGGTAATAGTCTGTATTATTCTTGTGAAGTCGAATCTTCTCAACTAATAGAAATATTTATGATTACTTTAAATTTCCTATCAACATAAGGTGATTTATCCATATAAACTCCTTAGGGGAACAAATATTTTCCCATTTATGAATAACATATTACTTATTATCAACTATGAAAAGAGAGAAATAATAATACATGGGGCATCTGGTTTTTTATATGAATCATTATATTCAATGCATGAAAAGGGAATTCAATGTTTTACAGTAATTTCATATTTCTCCAAAACCATTTTCCAACAATCATAATTTTTATGGGGGGAATCATTGATTTCATATTTTAAAGGGTGAAAAATAATGTAATAATTGAAATAGTTAGACAACATGATAATTATTTTTCTTTTTAATTATGATATATATGATAAGTTTAATCATAACACTAATATAATGATTTTGGAAATTAATATATTGGATAATATTATTAGATATTTTTTTGTTATTAAAGGAAATAATGAAGATTATTTCTAATGAAGATTTGACTTCATCATAATTGGAGTATTTTGGGTCTTATCTATCACTCCTATAGAAGACCATTGTACATTATTATGTTTTTTAGTATATTATAGGATATGGGAAATTAGTTTGATAGTTTTAATATTTTATCAATATTCCAATGGGTTATTCAGCAAATGTAAGAAAAGTTATTTTACTAACATATTTGAAGTCGATAGGATATTAATCTCATGATTATCACAATACGATTCCAATAATCCAACAACATTCATTAGAAAAAATATTTTACATTTATCATAGAATGGATAACAATATTTTGTGTCATTTTATTAATTAAATTTTTGTCATCGTAGATTATTTTAGTTGATTGAAAAATTTAGAGATCAAAATAGTGTCAATAATTTTTCATGAGGAAATGTATTTTCCTCCTTTTTTATATCATGGTGAATATAATAATCATTTAATTGTGGGTATTAAATTTTATCAGAAATTTTTTCTATATTGGATATATATTTTTAAATTTCATTTGAAGATATTTATGGTTTATATTATGAATCCATATTAACCTAAATATTACATTGTTGAGAAGTATATTTCTAAGGTGGTTATAGTGATTTCTATATGATATGTGTATATAGTTTGTCACTTTATTATTCATATATAACACTATAAATTAGTCTATTATGGGGGAAAGGGGATCACTAGATTGAATGTGAAATCATTAATTAGTGATCATAAAAAGAGTATGCATTTATATATCAATATTAATGTATATGATTCCAAAATTATATTACATACTATTTTCATAATAAATTTTTATCCAAATAAGAATTATATATGGATATTGAATGAGAATAAATATTTTTATGGCTTAAATATAAAATTAATTATAGGTCAAAAAATATATAAATATTTATATATTGAGTGGGACACCAAATTTTATATTTTATAACCAGGTCTTGGTATGAAATAAAAGGATTTATATTTCATACTAATGATTTGGAAAGCTATGGTGCAGTTAGAAATAGTATTGTTTTACTATATGAAATTGTACATAATTTTTTAGGGCCAAAATTAAAACCCCAATTTCCACATCAATCAACTATTATGGAATCATTGGATATATATGGGAGGCTTATTTCCATTATATTTTGAGTTTATTTTTTTAACAAAAAATGGTTATTATTGAAAATATATTCATACTCAATGAATTGGGTATTATCCTAGTTAATATGAATTGATTTTAAAGACTTGATGATATATTAATCCTAGAGACACATAGAAAATATAAATTTTCTATATCAAATGTACAATTATATAGAATTAAATGTGGAATAAAATATTATTTTTTGATTAAAACATGAAGATACTGAGGATTTATGTGATATCCATACATACTTGACATATCAACAAGTTGTATTCACTACCATGTTTTATATGTTTTTACTAAATAGGATGATCAAGAGGATGGAATATGGGAAAATAATCATTTATTAATTTCTTTATAATACATGTAATATATATTTATTTCGTTTCTATATTTCTCAATATCATAAAATATTATAAATTCTAGTTATATTTGTTTATCAAAAATAAGATATTAAAAAATATTTTTTAAATAATTTTATAGATTTGTTTTGTTTTTTTAGTATCATTTTTTACTATACATGTTTATATTCAACTATTCTTTTGTTATGAATTATTTTTACTTATGACTCAATTATTTTTCCAATATAATATAATGTTTAATTAATATTTTTGGTATTTTATTTACCATTATTATCTAGTAACTATTAATATAATGAATATTTTCATTATTATTTTTAACATTTTTATTAACTATTATGATAAATATAGGTTTTTTATTTATTTTTATAATATTTAGGACATATATCATATTTATTCAATAATTAATGTTATTTTTGGATTTATATAATTTTTTTCATTTTTCCTAAAATTTATTTCATTTCATTTTTTACTCATGTTGTTGTTAATATAGTTATTTACATTAATAATATGTATATAATTGATTTTCTAGTTGTATTTTTGATGCATATTTTTTCATATTTCATTTAATTAGATATTAAACTGTTTGATTTTTATATTTTGTGTATCATATATTTTTTATATTTAAGGTAGTGAAAAATCTAAGAAAACATAAGCATCCAGGGAGGACCATAAACATACTTTTATGGTGGATCCTCCCCATCATTCTATACATGATCCATTTTATACCCCATTAGAAATGATGGATAAAATTGTTGTTAAATGTGGCTATAGATATTTTAAAAATTATCAGTTTCCCATGGTTTGGACTAGAGGTAAAAAATTGAACTTAATGAAAATAGTAACCCCTAGGGTCCAAATTCAAAACAACTTACAGATTTTATTTAATCAATATCGTGTACAAAATATTTTATGCTGATTTTTAAATGGAAATGAGTCCTAAATATTATTATATCTCATTTATAGGGGTCAATTTTATAAATTAAATTTTCTATTATTTTAAATAACATGAATTATTTTACTAATGTATGTTTTCCCTTCTTCTAAAATGACTTATTTTATAAATATCACTCAAGAAGTCAGGAATAAATTATTTGATTTGGATACCATATGATGAATTGTAACACCCCGACCCCATTTTCCAAGAGTCGGTGCATTATTACATATCATTGACATGATCAGAAGAAAGATCAAGTCTTGAAAGACCGATTAGTTTAGTATCCTTGTAATAACTCGATACATTCATAAATTTTACATTACATCATAAAGTGAATAACTACTACAACAACATCTTGTCTTCATATCCCCTCATATTATCTCTATAGGTTATTCATAATTTACATCTTCACATCTTGGGAAAAATAGTACATTGAAAGGGGTGATTTCATATGCTCAATAAGGATAACATTATAGCGAAAACATCCATAAATAAGCATAAACATTTGAGGCAATGTATAGCTAAAAGAAAATATTTTTAAACTTGAACATCAGCATAATATAGAAAATATAAATTGAAATATTGACATTTACTTATTCACATGGATATTCTACTAGTCAAATAATCACATGTAATATCAATAACCACTTTCATAATGATGGAATGCATAATGCCAGACTATCATTACCACATAGCCAAGGACTCGTTCCAAGAATACAAATAATATTTTGTCATGGCCTCGTGCCAAGACACTAGTTTGTCTCTTGAGACCTACCAATGCATCTAGGATCTATAGCGGGCTCCCACATTCACTTATTAAGTCCAATGCATTCCTCATATGAACAACTTTCAACATAACATAATCATTTGTATGAAAAATAGCATACGAAATGTCAATATTTTCACCATAAACCATGAATGTTATAAAAATAACACATCCAAAGTCAAACATATCACAAAAACTTCAATACAATATGGAAGTTTTGTATCATAATAAATCAACTTCAAATAAGCTTAAAATCTATCAACTGATGTTGACATAGAAGAAATCAAAACTATTTGAGAGAAATATCTGTTTTTTTAATCATTTAAAAGACACATACTTATAAAATAAAACATTTTTTTTTTAAAATATCCTTATAATCTTGTAAGGGAAGATTCTATGATTTTATAATGGTGGAAAATAGCCGCACCTTCCATATAAGTTAAAAAAACATTCTTACCTTAATTCTGTGGAAAAGGTTAAAAATGATCTTATTTGGAAAATGACAGAAAGATTCCTTTATAAACCTCTTATAAAAAGTAAAACAAAGTTATAAATATATTTAACCCATATTATGTAAAGTAGAAAGAATGCTTTGAAATACATTTTTATGAAACATGGATGTGGATGATTAAGAGTTCCGAGTAGATAATTACGTATCAACAACCTCGAATAATGAAGAGATTGTGAAATAACCCTTACCTTGTACTTTTCCTTAGTCTATGGTATGTTAACCTCCGATATAATAGTTAAAACATTATTATAAATTATAAAAGAACCGTATACATAATTATGATATCATATATGATCTTCTAATAATTCTTTGTTAATAATACTTTAGTATTGTTGTCGTTTCGGGTGTTAACTCAGTTGTTTTCTTTTATATGTTTTGTAACATAAGTAATTTTTGTTATGGATAGGTTCTATCTTTTTCATATCCAGAGTGATATAAAGTTCTTAAACATTAATTTTACTCATCAAATGAGAATTATTCTTGAATGGATACGATGGGGAATGAATCCCATCGCGTTCGTGGAGACGGTAGTCCGTACGTACGCACGAGCGATAATATCATTCTTTTAATATTAAAATAATATATAATTGGATGGTATATCATATATACAGAATAATTATCATATTATATTTATTATTTACATGAATTACACATCATTATTATACCCATCCATATAATAATACACTGAATAACAATTACACAACGACGTGGAGACGATAAGTCGTACGTACCCACGTATGGTGACATGTCATTCGGAAGATGGAAAGAATACTGAATATGGTTGTACCATATTTATAATTATATCTTAGTATATAGGAGATACTGAATTTGTTATTTTATAATGGGAATAACAAAGAAAGAAGAATTTGAAGAAGAAATGATCTTGAAAAAGGGTGGTGAAAACATTTCCTCTTCTTCACGTTATTCCTATTGATTTGGTCAAAATGGATCTTTAGGTTTGCTTTCTAATAAAACTAAAGCCACTAGGTTGAAGTGAGGGAAGTTGAGAGAGTATTTAGGCAGGGTTTGGCCGAACCAATTTTCTTTTATAGTGTGAAGAATTGGTTAGAAGTGGTTTCCTTTTATAAGGGGGAGGAGGGGCAACATTGGAAAATTTAGAAATATTATTTTATAATATATTAATATTCGGTTTCTAATGGCTCAAAAGTAAATTATTTAAAGGTTAAGGTGGTTATAGGTCGAAAAACATTCAACCAATAGGTTTTATGCAGGTTTGGGTTACTATATTAACCTTATCTTTTATTATTAACTCTTTGTCAATAAGTTTGACATTTACCCTATCACATTGTATTTTTATATTATATAGTAAATAAACATACTATATACATCCAAGAGACCCCCATTTGTTCCATTAATGATACACCTTTCATTATATAAGTCCTTTGGTCGAACCTTACATTTTTAGGAAAAGAATATAAATTAATAATATAATATATTTTTTTTTAAAACTCTTTTATGTCAATTTTGACACTATTGGGTATTTTGTTTTTGATAATTTCATAACAACATTATTACTTCGAAATAAATTTATATAACCAATCCAAATATGTAATATTAACCTATAAAATTAGTTTAATTCATAAAAAGTCTCAAATTACATTTATTTAGATATTTATAATATCAATTATTTTAATATTTCATTAATTAGGTAATTACTGCATCATCATTGTGTCATAAATGAAATGAAATATTTAATTTCTAAAAATTATAAATAAAATATCATTATGTAGAAAATAGTTTTTTATTTATAATTATTATTTACAATCGAATTTATCTTAGGTATATCCATATATTAAAAAAATATTAGTAAATAAAATCGGATTTTATCTCTTTTAACTCTTCTTTGAATTAAATAATAATAAATGACTTAACATAATCCAAGTGGACCTAAATGATAATATTTTATTCCTAAGGTTTTTTTTGGTCGAGATACATGTTTAAAATAGAATTAGGATATGTGTTAGGATAATATTAATATCATTTTTACCCTTAATTACCCTATTTACTTTTAACCTTGGTAAATACATATAAAAAGTTATTATTCACCAAAAATTATTTTCATCTCATTAAACTAAATTTTAGTCCTTGATATTAACCACGTCTCTTGGATTTTTGAAATTCCACTCACATAATTGGTAAAATTATGTTTTATGTTAATTTCCAAATTCCCCTAGAAAGTGGGTAAAAGACAGTGAAATGTTCAATAAAATTTTTATATATCTAAAATTATTCTAAACTAACGCCAATGAATTACATTGAAATTAAATAGGAATTATGTATCAATTTTTAAATTAATTATATTTAATTAAAATAAATAATTATTTAAATAAAATTTCAGTTTTAAACTATAACTCAGTGATTTTTCACTATTCATCAAAAAATGAAATTTTTCAGAAAAATACCAAAATTTTACCCTAGGCTAATTTCGATAATCCGAATCCAAAAATGAAGTCCATTTTGAATCATAAGATTTATAAAATTTCAAAAATTGGGTATTACTATTCCTAACGGATAGTTTGATTAGTTATGGTGTGTGTGTTAGTACTCGAAGTTGCGTACAACACGCGCTGCTGTATTATTCAAAGGAAAGCGTACCGTGGAATATTGGGGTGTTACATTCTCTCCTCCTTCAAATAATTTTTTCCTTAAAATTTATAGAATACTACCGCATGAAAAGACTCAGGTGGTTCTTCATCATATGTTCCTTGGGTTCCCATGTTGCCTCTTCCATATTCTGGTTTCTCCACAAAACTTTTACAAGACGAGTCATCCAGTTTCTCAGTACTTGTTCTCTCTTATCAAGAATCCTAAAATCCTCTTCAGAATAAGAAAAATCGGGTTCAAGTTCTAATTCCCCATAGGTGAGTACATGTGTTGGGTCAAACATGTATTTCCTCAACAGTGATACGTGGAAGACATAGTGAACTTTGGGGAGACTTGATGGCATTGCAAAATGGTAAGCTACATCCCCAATTCGCTCTAGAATTTAGAAAGGTCTGATGTACTTGGGACTCAATTTAGCTTTCTTGCTGAAATTTATAACTCCCTTCCATGGAGATACCTTCCAGAAAACATGATCTCCTACCTGAAATTCCAAATCCTTTAGATTTCTGCATAGCTCTTCTGCCTACTTCGAGATACTTTGATGTGGTTTTGGATTAATTTCCCTTCTCTATAGTTTCCTCCACCAGTTCTGGTCCTATAAGTTTTCATTCACCAACTTCATCCCAATAGGTTGGTGTGAGACATCTCTTTCTATGTAACGCTTCATATGGGGCCTTTTGAATACTCGTATGGAAGCTATTGTTATAGTAAAATTCTAGCAGAGGTAAATATTGATCCCACATACCCTGAAAGTCATGTGAGCGGGATCTAAACATGTCTTATAAGGTTTGAATAGTCCATTCTGATTGTACATCTATTAGAGGGTGGTAGGCAGTGCTCAAACAAAGTTAATTATCCAGGGCATTCTGAATAATCTTCCAGAATCTTGAAGTAAAACGGGGATCGCGATCAGAAACAATTGATAGGGGTACTCCATGGAGTCTCACCACTTCATTAATATATAGCCTTATAGATTTTCAAGTGTTAAATCTTCCCTTATAGCAAGAAAATGGGCTGACTTGGTAAGACGATCAACAATGACCCATATGGCATCGTTCCTTCTAAGAGTCTTTGGTAGTCCCATGAAAAAGTCCATCGTAATATTGTCCCATTTTCACACAGATATAGGAAGAGGTTTCATGACTCCTCCAGGCTGTTTCCTTCCCGCATTCACTTGTTGACAAGCCATACATCTTGACACAAAATCAGAAATCTCCCTCTTCATGTTGTCCCACCAAAAATGTTCTTTCAAGTCTCTATACATTTTGGTGCTCCCAGGGTGTATAATGAAATTGGAACTATGAGCATTGTCCAACAATTCCCATTTTAGATCACGTATATTGGGAACACAAAGTCTCTTCATAAATTTCAAAATTCCATCTTCAAACCAGAATTCATTCAATCTCCCATCATTCACAGCATTAATCTTATTTTGAAACTCTTCATCACCAGTCTGAGAACTCTTTATTCTTTATAGTAATGATGGTTTGTTAACCATTTGAAATAGTATCGATGTATCACCTTCAATGGAATTTCCCATATCCATATTCACTAGATCCATGAAAATAGGATCCCTTTAAATTCTCACCATGTTCAAAACTCCATGATATTTTCTACTCAAAGCATCTGCCACCTTATTTGCCTTCCATGGGTGGTAGTGTATCATGCAATAATAATATTTGAGTAGTTCAAGACATCTCCTTTGCCTCATGATGAGTTCCTTCTGTGAGAAAATATACTTCAAACTCTTGTGATCAGAATAAATCTCACATTTTTTACCATAGAGATAATTTCTCCATATTTTCAATGCAAAGATTACAGCAGCTAACTCAAGATCATGAGTAGGGTAGTTTTTCTCATTAATTTTTAGTTCTCGTGATGCATAGACAATAACCCTATCATTCTAAATAAGGACACAACCAAGACCTTTCATTGATGCATCACTATAAATAATGAACCCATCATTCACTTATGGTAGAGTCAATATAAGAGAATTGATTAATATTCTCTTCAGTTCATCAAAACATTCTTCACACTCTTTTGTCCAAACAAATTTAACCCCTTTACACGTAATCTTTGTTAATGGGTTAGCCAATCGGGAAAAGTTCTAGATGAAATGTCGAAAATAACCTTCTAAACCAATAAAACTATGTACTTCGGTTATACTCACGGGTGCTGGCCATTCTTGGATTTCTCTTTTCTTTGAAGGATCAATAGATATTCCATCCATGGAGACAATATGGCCAAGAAAAGAGATATCCTGAATCCAGAATTCACAATTGCTAAACTTCCCATATAATTCATGACTTCTAAGAGTATTCAAGATAATGCACAAGTGATTTTCAAGATCTTAGTAGCTTTTGGAGTATACTACGATATCATCAATAAATACCACCACAAAATCATCATGATATTTTTGAAAACAATATTCATTAGATCCATGAATACTGAGGGTGCATTAGTCAATCCAAAAGGTGTTACTGTAAACTCGTAATGCCCGTAACTTGTTCGAAAAGCTGTCTTCAGAATGTCTTCCTTCTTCACACAAAACTGGTGGTATCCAAATCGAAGGTCAATCATTGAAATGTATTGAGCTCCAGGCAGTTGATCAAATAAATCATCAATGTGAGGTAGGGGATACTTGTTCTTTATTATTATAGCATTGATTTTCCTATAGTCAATACATAACGTCATAGATCCATATTACTTTTTATCAAAAATAATAGGGGATCCCCATGGAGAAACACTGGGGTGAGTAAATCCCGTATTACTAAATCCCTCTAGTTGTTTATTTAGTTCAACTAATTCAACAGTGGCCATTCTATAAGGGGTCTTTGATATAGGCCTTGATCCAGGAATTAAATCAAGGGAAAAGTCAACTTCTCGTTCTGGAGGATGTCCAGGTAAATCTTCTGGAAACACATCTACATATTCTGTCACAATAGGTATATCCTATATTTGAACATTCAATTCCTCACCCACAGTCATTTCATTCTCCTCCTCCCCAATAATTGAATTTAGTTGAGATACTAGGGGTGGGTATAGGTAAGAATTAGGTGGTGATGATTCTACTCTAATGATAAGGTGTTCATTATCACCATCATCAAGAATAGTAACCTCTTTATTCTTATAATAAAATTTTGCATCAGGGTCTGAACGCCAATCCATACCAAGGATTATATCCAATTCAATCATAGGTATGATAATGAGATCAGCGGATAAAGAACATTATGTGCTCTAATGGGGACTGATTCACCAAACTTTGTTTCAATGATACTTCCCTTCAGAGTTTTAACTGATAACTCCCTTGTTAAATAAAATTGGAAATATCTAATTTTCTTATAAAACTGGGAAGAATTGAAAAAATGCGATGATCCGGAATCAAATAATGCATTTGCTAAACATGACGAAACCATTAAATTACCTGCCACCACGTCCTTCAGAGCTTCTACCTCAGCAGTAGTGATAGCATAAGCTTGGCCTTGATCCCTTGTCATTTTTTAGGTAACTTCCCTAACGCTTAGGATGTTCATTTTCATAATGTCCCATCTCCCTGAAATTGTAGCACTGGACATCGGTAGTTTCCTTCTTCCCCTTGCAATCATATGCTTGGCTGCCTTTTTAACCACAATTGTAACAGACTCCCATTCCTTTTAAGAAAGTACCGTGGTGTTTCTTCCCACATTTACCATAGGATGGATATCCAACCTTTCCCTTATTCCCCTTATTTACATTCCCAGATTGATCAGCTGATATCTTATTTTATTTCTTTGTTTTAAAGTCATAATACTTAGAGAATTCCTTTTCTGTATTGATAGAACATGAGACAATGTCTTCATATGATAATAAGGATTGTGAGACTAATGATCAATGGAGATATGGTTTTAACCCATCAAAGAAAAGATCAATATTAATTCTTGGGTTATGTATATAATCTCCATCATACCTTGCTATCCTTGTAAAGTTAGCCTCATACATTGCGACATTCTCATCCTCCTTCTGTCTCGGACTCAAAAATTGCATTTCCATATCTAATCGATGGTCACGAGGAAAGTATTTTTATAAGAAATTCTCTTTGAACTCCATCCATTCCATATATGATACTTCATCATCTTCCTTTGTGTGTTGAAGAAATTACCACCATTGATATGCATCTCTAGTGAGGTGAAAAACTTCCATGACAACTTTTTCCCTTTCAGTACTCCCCAAAGCCTGAAATATTTTCTCTAGGGGACTTATCCACTTATTAGATACTAATGGATTTGTACTCCCATTGAATTTTTGTGGTTGATGCCTCATAAAGTGATCTAACATTGATCCTCCACACTGTGGATCAGGGTGCTCTATACGAGTAAGGTTATTATTCATAACCTGAGTGAGTTTCCCCAGTATGGTGATAAGCTAATCAGCACCAGTTCCATCACCAACTCTGCTAAAATTGTCTTGAGTTGGAGGGAAATCCCTACATGGAGTTCATGCATTGATACAATTTCCATTTCTTCCACTAGACGCCATTTCTAAACAATGGCATAAACTAAATTAGTTTATGAATCAAAATACATAATTCCATACTTATAAAAACACTTAGCATAAATTGAACTATTTATGGATATAATCCATAATCATAAAAATGTTTTCTTTGAGTATTTATATACTCATAAACCTTTCATAATGATTTTTAATGAAAATTAGAGTTTTCCTAAGCATATCCCCAGGGAGTGTCGTAACCAAGAGTGCAGCAAGGCCCGTTGTTGTGCACCAGTTCCCATTCAAGTCTAGCTCAAATCGGTGTTTTCAGGTTTTACCCCTATGTACATTTGTGCCAGAGTCACCTCTACCTGCTCGTATCTAGGCAGGGATGTATTTCTCGGAAAACACAGAGAATATTAACTATACTAAAATTCTAGGAAGTTCTTCTATACTTATCCTCAATGTCTATATTAGGTTTATGTGCTCTAATCTGATTTTACCTAAATCTAGCTTCCATGGTTTGTACTAAACTACCTCTGATACCAACTGTAACGCCCCGACCCCAGTTCCCAGAGTTGTTGAATTATATCAGATCATTGGTGTGGTCACAAGAAAGATCATGTCTCGAAAGATATATTAGTTTATTAGCCTTGGAATAACTAGATACATTCATAAAATTTACATTACATTATAAAGTGAAAACTACCACAACAACATCTTGTCTTAATATCCCCTCATATTATCTCTCCAGGTCATTGATAAATTAATTCTTCACATCCTGGAAAAATATAAAAATTTAAAGGTGTGAGATCAGATGCTCAGTAAGGATAACCTTATAGCAGAAACATTCATAAATAAGCATAAACATTTAAGGCAATGTATAGCTAAAACAAAAGCCTTGAAGAGGCGGGATGAGAGAGGCGGGACTTTCTCTCTCAAATTTTCAGTGCAACTAGGGTTTCCCATGGTTATTGAGGTGTCGTCTAGTGCGGAACATCTTCCTCAGGGTCGGTTCAAGGGCTACAGACATGCTACGGCGAGGGGTGGTTGGAGCGGTGTGAGTTTGGGTCCATCTGGATCTGCGGTGGCGCTCTCTGATTCAGATGTCGGTGTTAAAGCGGTGATGGTCACTGATGCGGCTGGCATGGGTGGCGCGGCAGCTATGCCATCTGGTGATGTGGGAGCATCAACGACCGTTGCGGATGATTCATGTGGCAGGCCGGCGTCCGGTGCTGTGACACTGAATCGTGAGGGCGGAGATGATGCCCGAAGTAAGGTGGTGACGCCTACTGCGGGAGGTGCGACTATGCCGGAGTTTAAACCCACTAAATCTGACCAGATCCGTGGCTTGATGGCAGTGGTTGTGCCTACTCCTATTGTGGGAAATGTGCGGTCTTTTTTGATGGTGGCTGGGAAGGATAGGGTAGCAGATGAGCGGCCAGTTCAGGCGCCCAAGAAATCTGACCCGAGTAAACGATATTTTTCCCAGGTGAAAGACGCTGCTCTGAAGAAAATTGTTATGAATGGTGAACTGGTTGTGTGACCTCTAGCAGATAATCAATTCTTGATAGGTTCAAAATTTGTGAACACTCCATAATTGCTAGGCTTGTTCTTCCCGCTGAAGGAAATCCTTGGTAGCTTGTTGATTTAATTCGAAAGTTGACCTATGTATGGGGTTTTTCTAGATGGAGGTGAATTCCCATAGGTCGGGTTTATTTTCACATCATTTTTCCATCAAAGGAGCTTAAGCGAAGGGCTTGGGGGATTGGCTCAATCGCCATAAGGCAAGGTATGTTATGGTTTCAAGAGTGGGATTTTCACTTTAATCCTTTCACGATTAAAAACACCAAAGCTCAAGTCTGGATCAAGATTATAGGCCTTAATTAGATATTGTGGCATCCTAAAATCTTATTTTACATTGCATCTACTATGGTGATCCCAATCATGATGGATAATAACACTGAGAATGTCAGATTTTCTCATTATGCTAATGTTCTGGTCGAGGTTGATTTGAGCACTAGCTTGATCTATAAAGTTGTTTTTTCTGCACTTGATGATGATATTCATCTAAAGGTGGAATATGAATGACTTCCTGACTTTTTTCAAGTGTTCCAAATGATTGTTCATGCCAAGTATAAATGTCACAAGTTTTTGGTTTTCTCGTTTTGCTCCTACAAAGGGCACCCTAAAGATTCTTGTAGAAAGAAATCGAGGATGCAGTTGTCACAAAATATGGCGGACCCAATTGGTGTTACAGAACCCACTCTTGACAATGGTGATGTGTGGACTAGAGATGATGCAACCAAGGAGTTGACACAAGAGACTCATAGGTCAAGGGATATGGACCCAAATATCCAAACGAATTAGGGCCATCTTGTGGCTTAGACACAAAAATATGATCAGGAATTTGAGGGGAAAAATCTATGTTATGGTAACATCTCAAGGATTCAGGATGAAATCAATAAATGAAGGGAAACCAATGGGATCCCTGGAAGGTGGGAGGACATCAAGGATGATTCCCTAAATAAACCGCCATATAGTCAGGTAGTATCCAAAGGGAAAGGTGTTTTTGTGGATGATGAAGGCCTTCAATCTCCTAGGAAAGCGAGGCGGAGGAAAGACTATTCCAATCTCAAGCCGACTATGGTCACCAGGTCTCATGGTCCCTTAGATGACTCTGATTGGTATGATGATTATGATGATGCGTGTCATTTTGAGTATGATTTGTGATGTTTTCTTGATTATTCTGGCATGAGGGCATGATGCTTGTATGACCTCTTCCATCTCCTTCATGTACCTCTTTTTTATTTTAATAAGAGGCCTCTGCCCGAATAATCCTTCTTAAAACAAAGGCCTTTTAAACCTGAACTTTAGAAAAATATGGAAAAGATAAAATGAAATAATGCCATTTACTTATTCACAATGATATTCTACTAGTCAAATAATCACATGCAATATCAATAACCACTTTCATAATGATGGAATACATAATGCCAGACTATCATAACCACGTATCCAATACCTCTTTCCAAGACTACAAATACAATTTTTGTAAAGCCCTCGTTCCAAGACACTAGTTTGTATCATGATACTTACTGATACATCGAGGATCTATAGCGGGCTACACCTGTCACATTTTATGTCCAATGCATTCCTCATATGATCAGATTTCAACATAACATAAACATTTGTATTAAAAATAGCATTCGAAATGTCAATAATTTCACCATAAACCATGAATGGTATAAAAATAACACATCCACAGTGAAACATATCACAAAACCTTCAATACAATATGGATGTTTTGTATCATAATAAATCATCTTCAAATAAGCTTAAAATCTATCAAAGGATGTTGACATAGATGAAATCAAAACTATTTGAGAGAAATATATATTTTTTGAAATCATTTAGAAGTCACATAATTATAAAATAAAACATTTAATTTGAAAATATCCTTATAATCTTCTATGGGAAGCTTCTAATATTTTATAACGGTGGAAAATAGATGCACCTGCCGTATAAGTTAAAATAAATTCATACCTTAATTTTGTCGAAAAGGTTAAAAATGACCTCATTTGGAAAACGACGGAAAGATTCCTTTATAAATCTCTTATTAAAACTCAAACAAGAGTATAAATGACTTTAACACATATTCTGTAAAATAGAATGAATGTTTTGTAATACATTTTTAAGAAACATGGATGTGGATGATAAAGAGTTCCCAGTAGATAATTACGTATAAACAACCTCAAATAATGAAGAGTTTGTAAAATAACCCTTGCCTTATACTTTTACTTAGTACATGGTATGTTAACATCCTGTATAATGTTTAAAACATTTTTATTAAACTAGACAAGAACCATATACATAACTATGATATCATATATGGTCTTCTAATAATTCTTTGTTAATAATACTTTAGTATTATCGTCATCTCGGGTGTTAACTCCCTCGTTTTATTTTATATGTTTTGTTACATAAGTTGTGTTTGTTATGGATAGGTTGTATCTTATTCATATCTATAATGATATAATGATCTTAAACATTAATTTTATTCATCAAATAAGAATTAGTCTTGAATGGATACGATGGGGAATGAATTCCATCGCATTCGTGGAGACGGTAGTCTGTACGTACGCACGTGCGGTAATATAATTTTTTTCATATTAAAATAATATATAATTGGATGGTATATCATATATAAAGAATCATTATCATATTATATTTATTATTTAAATGAATTATAAATAATTATTATACCCATCCAAATAATAATACATTGAATAACAATTACACCACGACGTAGAGACGGTAAGTCGTACGTACGCACGTATGGTGACATGTCATTCAAAGGATGGATAGAATACTGAATATGGTTGTAACATATTTATAATAATATCACAGTATATAGGAGATACTGGAGTTATTATTTTATAATGGTAATAACCAAGAATGAAGAAGTTGAAAAAGAAATGAACTTGAAAATGGGTGGTGAAAACATTACCTCTTCTTCCGGTTCTTCCTTTTGATTTGATCAAATGGGCTTCTTAGGTTGGAGTTGTGATCTAACTAAGGCCTCTAGATTAAATTGAGGGATGTTTATAAGGAATTTGGGTAGGGGTTGGCGGAACCAAAAGGCTTTGATAGTGTAAATAATTAGTTAGAAGTGGTTTCCTTTTATAAGTGGGGGAGGGGCAGCATAGGAAAATCTAGAAATATTATTTTATAATAAATTCATATTTGGTTTCTAATGGCTCAAATGTGTATTATTTAATGGTTATGGTTTGGATAAGTCAAAACCACTCAACCAATAGGTTTTAGACTGGTTCGGATCACTATATTAACCTTATCTTTTAGTTTTAACTCTTAGTTTATTAGTTTGACATTTACCATTTCACATTGTATTTTTATATTATATACTTAATAAACATAATATATACATCCAAGAGACCCCAAAGTGGTCCATTATTGATATAACTATCATGATACAAGTCCTTTGGTCAAACCATTGATTTTTAGGAATAGAATATAAATTAATATATAATATTTGTTTTAAAAATTCTTTTTTGTCAATTTTGACAATATTGGGTATTTTGTTTTTGATAATTTCATAAAATCATTATTAATTAAGAAAAAAATATTTATAACCAATACTAATATGTCATATTAACCTATAAAATTAGTGGAATCCATATAAAGTCCGAAATTATATTTATTTTGATATTTATAATATCAATTATTTTAATATTTCATTAATTCGGTAATTACTGCATCACCATTGTGTCATAAATAAATTAAATTATATAATGTCTAAAAATTATAAATAAAATACCGTTATATAGAAAATATTTTTAGCTTTATAATTAATATTTATAATCGAATTTATCTTATTTATAACATTATATTAATAAAATTAGTAAATAAAAATTGATTTTAACACTTTTAACTCTCCTTTGAATTAAATAATAATAAATGTCCTAATCTAATCCAAGTGGACCTAAATGATAATATTTTATTCCTAAGGGGTTTTTTGGTCTAGATACACTTTTCCAATAGAAATAGGAAAAGTTTTAGGGTAATATTAATATCATTTTTACCCTTAATTTCCCTATTTACTATTAACCGTGGTAAATAAAAGTAAATAGTTACTATTCACCAAATATTAATTTCATGTCATTGAACCACATTTTACTCCTTGATATTAACCATGTCTCTCAGATTTTCGAAATTCCACTCATAGAAGTGGTAAAAAACGGTGAAAAGTTCAATACATTTTTTATATATCTAAAATTATTCTGAACTAAATCTAATGAATTACATTGAACATATATATTTATTATGTATCTATTTTGACCTTAATTATATTTAAATAAAATAAATAATTTTTTAAATAAAAATTCGGTTTTTAACTATAAGTCAGTTTTTTTCACTATTCATCAAAAATTGAATGTTTTCAGAAAAATAAAAAAATTTCACAAAAGGCTAATTTCGGTATTCAAAATCAAAAAAATAAAGTATATTTTTAAAGATATAATTTATAAAATTTCAAAAAGTGGGTATTATTATTCATAACTGCTAGTTTCATTGGTTGTGGTGTGTGTGTTAGAACTCAAAGTTGCGTACAAAACATGGTACAGTAATATTTAAAGGGAAGCGTGCCATGGAAGCTTGGGGTGTTACATGAAGGGTTTTTAAATCAACCATCACAATAGATTTCACTTTTGAGGAAAGATAAAAAATCTATTTCATTTATATAATTTCAAAGAAGAAGATAAATAGATGTAGTTTATTGAATGTAAACAACAATAATAATTTGTTTGTAAGTAAAATGGAATAATTCAGAATATTTTTTAATATTAAATCACTTTACACCCACAAAATAACAATCTCCAAAATCCAAAAGGATGAAATACCTGAATATGAGTATTGTTATCCCCCATGAAAGCATAGAATAAAGGTATGATTGAAGACTCATGGATCCCCTAATGGACTCATGGACACATGACCTCATAAAGGACATGATAATTATTCTTTCATAATTCATATCTCATGATAATACTCACAGAGTCACAATTAATTATCACTGATGCACATGCAGGGATCTCTCCTAACAAATCACATAAAATACCTCAAAAATAAGAAAGGGTGATATTCAAAGGTATGCACCCACAATGGTCAAATAGCTCTTGGGACATGTCATATTTGGGAATAATAAAATCCCCATATATTTTTGAAGACATCCCTTGAGACCTCCGATAAATATTCCCATAAGACAATGGATATAAAGTAAAATAGCTGAGAGGGGTCCATAGTCACTAAAGGACATCAAACACACGCTCCTGGAAACACGCGAAGCACCGTGAGTCCCTAGAAACATGTAGAACTCATCTAGTAAATCCCCTAATGATTTTTAGACTCATTGAAATAAAAATCACCAGCCATCAAAAGACAACCCTTTGATGTTTAGAGTATATACAGATAGTTGTTTTTGCAAAAAAATTCTTACATACTCCAATTTGACTCCTATTTGTCATGTGAGACACCAAAAAAAACTCAAGCAGATATCCTTGATGTTTCACATGGATACTCTCATAATCCTGGACCTTTTTCTCATAAAACATTGCATATAAAAATTAATAATGAGATATGGGTTTTCACTCTCTAAAAGTCATGAGATACCCCCTTTCCGACCCAGAAGATGTAGAGAGTCCTTGGAAATAGGTATGCTCCGTCCTTTGACTTTTCATCCTCACCACATGGAATCCCCAAAGCATGTCCATAAAACTCTTTCAGTGTTTTATGGGATACAAAATAATATTCCCAAGTACTGAATCATGCCTCCACATATTAATTACATTGGTCTCGCAGAACATCAGAAAAAACAGATGAAATTCCATCAACCACACACATTAAATCATTCCAAACACCCAACCTTTGTCACCTAAAACAAGGAGATCAAAAGGGGTGATGAAAGAGGTGTTAGTAGTCACTATAATACATGTGACATTACCAACACACCCCCAACACAACCTCACAGACCCATTTACAATCAATCATTCTCACATGATACCTCTATACAAGTCACCCCAAGGTCCGAAGAGTGGCTTTTCATATGAATTTGGATCCTTCTCAGGCCAGCAGTGATTTCTACATGACAACATGAAAGTCATTTGACATATATACATGATCAAAAAAATTCTTGAATAATTGAAAATAGTAATTTAAAGGAGTTATTGTCTATGCAAACTCTCAATTTCTAGAAATTAGGTGAAGCGCACGAAGTAGTACACGACATAGACACACGAAACAACTTTGCATCAGGCCCCTTTCCCAACTGCAGCCTGGAATTTCGTCATAAGTTCCGCAAAAACTACAGTGAATAAAGGGGAAATATATATATTTTATAGTACAACATGAAGATAGGGAAGGAATCTACCTGCTAATACACGTGCCAAAATTGTAGACTCTTCTAAAAACTACTCAAAATGAACGATCATGTGACCAGACAACTTTCTTTCATGTACTACATCAGTGGACAACCAATGTATTCAGAAAACATACACTAATTTATTAACATATTCACCTATGGATCACATGAAGGTATTATGGCGGGGTATGCAATGTGAATCCTTAGAACCCAACAAATCTTTTAGTTTACAATAAAGAAATATATCGAGTAAGCCTAAATCCACATTTCAAGGATTATGAAAAATCCAAGAACACCGCCCGAAATTTAGTTCATTTGTGTCACCCAAGGACAAGAGAAATCACATGGACATGTCATCTAGATCGATTGACACTCCTTCAATGAACCATCTGGGACACACAAATCACTCCACACATATATAAAATAATTTTCACTATTCCCTAATGAACATCTCTATGGTCATGTTAACATTCTATGCGTGTCATCAATGAAATGTGATGATATTTGGATATCTCACTTGACTAATATAATAGAACATATTCATTTGGGCATAGTCTCATGCGAGAATCTAACCATTATGACTGAACTATTATGGTTCCTCATGGGAAAGGGAACTGAGACACGTGATACCCTCCAAATATGTTTGACAAGACTCGTGATGTCTCACAAGAGTGTCATTCAAGACATAAGACACCCTTTATAACATCCCACTATGGCTCTCGTGACACCCTCGTATGTGTCAATCTAGGTCATGTGATACCTCCCAAGATATGCCAGTTTATTCATGTAGTTCCATATCCACAATAAGGTCATACCGAAAGTGTATCTTGTGACTTGATGACATTTAACATACTCATCATGTGAGCCCAAAATATATTAACAACATCAGTGTGTAAACCACGATATGAAGATAATTATGATGAATTTGATTCCTACCATACTATAGAAATGTAGGCCACCTCTCCATGAGGTCTTAGTCCCACATTAATAATCTAAGTAAATCACAACATCCAATTCCCTTATTCAATGCAACAAAATATTATTCTTGTTTTCCCTTGTTTCTCACAAAAATCATATATCACATGGGCTTAGGGAATGAAAATGATCTTGGAATATGCATTATAAACCTCCAAAATTTTACAAGGTGTACTCAGTCTGTATGACTTGACATAAAGGGAACCACAAAAACTCAGATTCCATCCATTTTGGGGATAGATTGTCCACCTCTCACTGAGGTTCGAGTTCCATATCAATAAACCAAGTAAATCCCTCTATCCAAATCACTTTTTCAAGGAAACCAAATTGATTATTTTTTATCTCTTTTTTATCACAAAAAGCATGGATCATATGGGATTTGGGAGAATAAATGACCATATTATCTATGCTATAAACATATACTATTGTATAGGGGGACCTCAATGTGTAATCCCAAACAAAAAACAAACCATAATGACTCTGACTAATGCTATATATTGGATATATAGGACTCCTCAATGCCCAGGATCTATACTGTGGACTCAAAGGACTATTCCAATTTCCAAAACCTGTATCCAAATTCCATAAAGATTTTCATGTATTACCCCTTGTTTCTCACTCATACCATAGCACACATAGGATTAGAGAGATGCATGGAACACCACATCCGAATTCAAGACTATCCATCAATTAATTTAATCCAATATATAGGCCATGATGGGTATAATAGTTTGAGCATCCTTAGTATATGGGGGAATATACCTTGTGGTCTGTCCAATGGATGAAAACGAACTACATGGGTTTTGATTTCAGCAATAAGTATGATATTTTGGACGCCTCATAGTAGATCAATCCAATTCTTAGAATGTTTATCACCTCCATTTGTGGGATAAAATTATAAAACACATGGCCATATGTCTCCAGCATATAAGAAGTCACCCATATTTAAATGATAATCAATGATCTCAGACACATATAAACGTACTAACCAATGAAATAATGATATTTTTCCTATAAATGATTTTAATCTATAATCATTTATTATGGTAACTTGTATTATATCAAGATTACGATGATTTTAAGGAATATATATTAATTCTACTAGATTCTCATTGAGTATGAAAAAATCCCCCACCCCAAAGGCAATATTGTGATCGACCTCCTATCCTCTCGACCAATGTGAGTCCCTAAGAGTCGATGGGAATGAAATCCCAGACGACCGCCAGTGTTTGGATATTAGGTCCATACCCAACAACTGATGGGGGACATGTTGGGAGTTTTAGTAAAAAATGAGAATGTTAACTCATAAAGAGGTTCATGTTCTACAAAATTAAGGCATCTATATTAAATAAAAATTGTGAAAATTTCATGAATATATATAACAAAATTGATTGGGTTATAATCCATCTAGCCATGTTGCTTTCCCCTTATAGGAAAATAGAGTAGATAGGCTCAATGTGGATCTTTAAAGCCACATTGTGTTGTAACATTTATATACTAACAAAGCTGTATTACCATAATAAACTAGATTTTGTCTAATTTAATCCTCATGCTCACATGTATATGAAAGTACAATGGCTGGAATGCAAATACATGAAAATTTTGTTAACTAGCCATATCTAGTTAAGGATTTTTATGCATGTGATATAGCATTAATTGGTAACCTAATTCCACGTTGTCTATGTTATTGTGGCCTCATGACCTTGGAAATATTTTTCATCTTCCATCACTCATTCCAGTACATCGTCTGTTGCCGCGACCCCTATGCGTCGTAAAACAAACACTCCTTCCAGAAGACTCTACTATCTTAGAGTAAATACAATGACCTGGGAGTACCAAAATTATGATACAATATGGACTATAGAAGCTACCCATGATACCAACTGGTGATTCCATATCAGCTGATAAAGACCGCTACAAATCTAGAACCCACTATCACAACGACTAATCACTCCAAAATATTATCTACAGAGCACGACAACCTCCACCTTTAACACCTGATAAAGGTGTATTAAAGAACCAGATCCGTCTCTATTCTAATTCAGTTGTCTCCAAGGATGGTAACTAAAAAATATAGTCACCATCATCATGACACTAGTACCCATAAGTCACTTTTTAAGGGTACCCATCGACACACAACTTCCATCGATTCCCATGCATGAGCTACAAAGAAGAATCATCAGAGGAGGAATACATTTTACCTAAACAAGAGGGATAATATTCCCACTCCTACCGATGAGGCGGATTGGTAAACATTGGAAAAAACAAGTAAGATGGTACATATATTTACTAACTCCAGATAAGTCTATGGTCATACACTTACAGCCACCTAGTATAGGGGTCATATCCCTGGTCCTACCCAAGAATCTTTCAAGAATATTCTAGTAGGGCCTAGAATGTGGGTTTTGATCTCTGGTCACTCGAACGAAGCCTATGGTCATATTCCCTCAACATGAATGGGAGAGGATCATGTTCAATACCATGTGAATTAATCCCATTGGAATGTCCTGATAGAACATGGATGACTGAAGTGGAAGAATATCCCGGCCCCAATTGACGATGTCTATAAATTGATTATGGAGATATAAATTGTGTTAGATTTTATCCCTGCACACACATTTCAAAAATTCTAATATATTTTAGCAACAAATGAAGAACACAATCACCATATTTCATAACTATTGTTGATGAAGGGACATGGTCATACTCATACCACTATATCATGGATGACTCAACATTTTGATCATCATGATCAATTGGTTTTATTGGGGAAAGTGCACATTATTTCTCCATCTGGAGAGAACAATCAGCATATTCTCATAGTTAGAGAGGAATTAGACTAGGATCATTCTATCAATTCAACTGGGGCCCACCATGTGGGAATAGAACATGACTCAAGAATGGGGCACATGACAATTGAAGAAGATTGGGTGTATATAAAAAAGGCCCAGGATTGGGCATATATCCCCGTTATGGATGAAGCTAACCAAGTGATAGTATAATATGATTTAGGATACGAGAATATTTCTTTTAGTGAACCTTCATAGCATACTCAGTATGTCATTGAAGAAAGGCACATATTCATGCTTCTAATGACAAATGACTACACCTTCATCATTCCTGGGAAATACATGGGAAGGCCCAGATTCCTTCTCCCATTCTCTAGGACCATCGACATATTCAATATAGGAATGCATATTCAGACCAAGATCCCATTCCTAATCCAACTGAGGCTCACCATGTAGAGCAATAAATGCCTCAGGACAAGATCATATCTATGTAGATAATGAGATAGTTTATCGTCATAAACCAAAAACACACCTGTAGTGGGATTATACTCCATCATCACCTGACTGTTATGTACAAATTTCGGAAACAATCACACAACATGATCAATACCCTACACAATCACAAAATGAAGGTTAGCATACTCCTATCATAGAGCAGAACCTAACTCATATCTCTAGTGTGATAAATGTCAATACCCTTGAGGTTTCTTGAGACACACTCTGAACAACACAATGGTCTGTCTAATATAACACTGAATAGGAAGAAGGAGATGTTCATTACAATGATAGTACTCCTCGGGGTAGTGTGGAGATAGATCACAAGAACTATAATGCTGACATCCACTGTGGTCAAGCTCCCCACGATTATATCACCCATGGGTGAGGAAATCCTCATGTGGACCAAAAAAAATTATAGGGAGGAGAACCAAAACTCAATAACATCTTACAGATAGGGTCATCAAACACTAGGTTCAACTGTATATGGTTCCCCATTAACATATATCAACATTCGATTAATGTCAGAAGGAAACCATCAAATCCATATTCTACAATCTGACCTAGTGTAGGAATATATGTTTGATGAGGAAGTGTATGAAATTGATATATTGAGAGTGTTATCCAAAAAATACCTCTCCATCATATTATGTCCCCTCACTACTTCCATATATAAGATCCTACAAGAGCTAGAAAAGAAGTGAATTCATTATCGGTTCCATAATGTGTGGGATACCAATCAGTGGTTGAATGAACTACATCTCCCTTATCAAGGAAATGAGTGTAACCTCTATAAAATCTTGATAATATATTTCCAGCTCGACAAAGCTACTATCTCAAGGGCATGGGATCCAAAACCAGAAATGCATTTTGCAAATATGCAATAGGCTCTCCACCATTTTGTGGCGACACATTGGAAGATGATATCTAAAGCCACATCTGGCCATCACATTTTTGGATAGGGATAGTATATATCATTACACATTTCTGATATCATATAATATTATATCACTTCATTTACAAATACTTCAATGTTATAGCCTCTGTAGAGATTGGTGGACTAGGTAATGGTCTGGCTATTTGGTCAAACTAACATAATGACCTCGTTTGCAACAGTTCCCATAAACCATAGACAAGGAGAGAGGATATCCAACATGACATCATAATAGTACCTGCATGACCTTAAGAAGATGTTCCATATGTAGAGATCAAATTTGAGATCACCCAGACAACTTCCTATATGGAATAACCCTCATCATGGCCTTTACACACACCGAGATCACACACAATCACAACTGTATTACATTATGGAGACCAAAGTCGCATCCTCTATAGTATCTGACCAAAAGTGGACTCAGCCTCCTAGTCCCAAATAATATCTACTCCCACATCCACCCCTCAGGTTATCATTTCTCTAGAGGATGTAGGATGTACCTTCGGCAGCTGTAGGTGAATCCCATCCCATATTGCTAGGGGAATTTAAATCTCGGTCACTATTTCCAAATCCATTGTCCCCTGAATGGACCCCGGATACATTATAAGTGAATTATGACTATCCTCAACCCATTTTGATGGGGCAATTTATATATTTTTTCCTAATGGTAGGAACAAATTATCTTCACCACACATGGAAGGAGGCATTGTCATCATCATCAACATCACCATATAGGGAATCTGTATTTTCCAGGTTGGGAGGGAGAAATCAATGGTCAGCTTCCATCCAATTCCTATTGCTACAAGACAATCTAGTATTGTTTTGGTCTCACTCGATGATCATGAATGGAAACTCTCTTAGTGCCACTATCTATAAGCTAATAGGAGAGAAATTTATGGAAAAGAATATCAAACCAGACCAGTTTGGTAATTCAAAATGGCCCATTAAGGAAAATTGTTCGAATAATGACCATGATGGAAGAAATGTAGAATCATATTTTTGTGTGTAATTCAATCGTACAGACACTATTTCTAGATATGCCTCTACAAATGTCATCTATTTCATAGTAGTAGATGATTTCCACAACACAAACATAGAGGGTCACGACACTGAAGGCATACCCCGTGAGGAGGATTATTTGAATGCTCTAAATGGGGCTACAAGAACCCAAAATAAATTAAGGCTTAAAATATTGGCACTTCCTAATAATGAGATTCCACCACCTAGGTGGAATGCTATAATAGAAAAATAGAAAGACACAACTTCAGCTCAGTTTCCATCTGTGTGAGAGAGGTTTTAACCATATGTGAGTGAGATGAAAAATCTATATCAACTCAAAAAGGATCTACTTGAGGGAAATATTTTCATTGGATATCTTCTATATATAGAGGTGAATATTATTCCCCCATGTCTTATCTACCATCAAGGGTTGTATCAAAATATCATATGGGTTCTGTATCTGGATAACTGATCCGTATAAATTATGAATCCAAAATGACTTGGACTTCCCACTACTTGGGTGAAAACCCCTACTTTGTCAAGTTAACCATTAAGTCATGGGAATAATCATGGATTAGTAGGAAATTAAGGTAGGTAAACCTCATCAACCATCACCCTCTCCATGATGATATGAGTAAACATAGGCAGTTGTACCTAGAGAACTACTTACCACCATAGAATCCCAGGCTAATATAATGTATTCCATAGAAGGGAAGCATTCACATGTGCAGCCAAAGAAGAATCAGTATGCTGAATGGGAAGATGATACTCCAACAGCACCCAAATTCGTGAATCCCATCATTTCCACCTTCAATATTGTAGGCGACCCTGAGAAACATCTCACACACTTTGATTCCAGATGTGGCTCGATGATGGGCCCTGATATCATGAGGATGCAACAATATGGAGGTGCTTCATACATAATTTTATAAGGATACCCTTTTATTTGTATAGTAGTCTGCTATTGGGAGACATTATAGGATGGGATGGAATTTTTCATCATTTACATTATCTATTATGTTCATCACGGATGAAGACCATTATCGTCAACCTAAAAAACTACAAATAGTGCGAGAATGAGAGGGTGTCTGACTTCAAATCAAGATGGAAGGGTTTGACCAAATTTCATATTAGATCTCTCTCACTAGAGAAACTAGAATAACTATACGTTGGTAATATCAGGGATGAATTTCAGACACCCATAATCCAAATGAAATATCTGAGTTGGTTCCTAGAGATCACGGAAACAACACAACACCTCAACGAAGAAATTCAACAAACTCGATCTAAGTATCAGGTCATGCCTACTGCCCAAGGGTATAGATCAAGTAGAGAGGACTCCATAGCTATCACACTAAATCCCACAAAAGTTCCAATCCATGAACCCAGGAAAGCATTGAATTTCCCAGTCCCTCTGGCTGAGTGGTGTCAATCACAGAATCACCCCTGAAAAAAAGCACATTGATTCCATGGTCTTCTATGATTTTCAGAAAGGGTAAAAATAGAATACTCAATATGAAAAAAGAATGTCCTAGGATATATCTTGGTAACCATAGATAAAAACCTAATTATGTTCCAACAACATTGGATGAATGAAGAAGTTACCCTCACCAACCGTCCTAATTATTTCCCTGCCCATAGAAGGTTGGGTCATAATTTCATGAACTATTTCATCTTCAAATATGTAAATCAAGGAATGGTTGAATCTGAATAGGTGACTTTAGAAAAATTTTATAGAATATGTGGCTTGTGTAACTATCATTTGTTTAGAATAAGTAGGTTGGAATGAAAGTTATGTCTAGACGAGCATAGATTATTAAAACTAGATAACTCGGAAAACAGTTGATCGAGCTCATGGATCCTTTAATGAAATGATCCAAAAGACTTCCATGGCTCCACCACCCAAGATGGAGATGACTGAGGTGCCTCCCAATGGTGGGAATGACCACCAGAATCATGAATAAATGTATGAGGAAGAATCATATTCTTCTCTAAATAAAGAACTTTCCCTTGTGGAATTCTTCCATGTAACATCTAAAAAATGGGAACTACCCTACCAAAACTAAATCCTAATAAGACAATGCTCTCATATTTGGTTATGTAAACACAATAAATTTGACAAGACCATTTTCCTTGGATGAGTGTTCCTCTGAATATGGTTTTCCTTCAATTAGGTGGTGAACATGGGGCCACATGCATCGGAGCCAAGGATATAGGGGACACCATGAATGTGTCTGAGCTCAATTTCACAGCCACATCCACACAAAATAAATTTTTGATTCTGATAATCTTGGGTAAGCACTCCCTGAATCATGGAAGATTGTGTGAGGTTCCTCATATAACACCAGAAGTTTCATGCACCCAATTGTATTTCATGACCATTTATTGAAGGTTAAATATTATCAACATAAGTAATGGGGAAGACGGACATGTCATGTATCACTCGAAGTGGAAAATACCTCAACATACACACAAGCTCTGGGTACGTCTACCTCAATTGCATCAACTCAAGCACTGCATGATCCATCTCATAATCCATGTGCCCAAGTGAATCCCTGTATCATCAACCAACAATCTATAATGAAAAATTTATTATTTTTTCAAACATCTAGATGTTGTCCTAGACAAGCTCGAAATCCTCAATATGCTTTTTAAATTGAATGAACTCAGGGAGGCAACTGTTGAAGACCTCCAAATCCCATAGTTATTTGAGAAAATAGTGGTTGTAGCTACGGTCTATAGAGTAAATACTATGTCCTTGGGATTCCACTTCACCTTATCTCCCACTGATCAAGACCTAGAAGAATCCATACAATGGCACATAAGCCACATTTATGTCTTTGGAAGAATTAATAATTTCAATGTTAAAATTCTAATAGTTGATAATGGATTTATGATAAATATCATACCATCCCAAACTCTCTGACATTTGGGATATACTTAAGGGGTCTTTTAATATACCATGATGTCGATCCATGGGTATGATAAGTGTGGGAAAATGCCCCTTAGTATGATCAATCTTGAGATCCAATTTACATAGCTCACATTTGACGTTGAGTTCATGGTTATCCATCAAGACACCTCATATAATTCTCTACTCATGAGGCCTTGTATTCATAACCACTCATTGTTACCATCAATATTTTAAAAAATATTGAATTACCCCATAAATGGGATGATCGACATGCTTAATGGGGACAACGCCCCCAATGAGACATGTGGTGCATCATATCCTGAAGTAGACTTCTACAAGAAGGGAGGTGGAATTCCAATGGCAGATGATGATGCACAATTTACAGCTCGCAATGGCTTAGGGACCGACTATATGAATCAATCAATCATAATCAATGATGATTATGTTCCCCTAAAAAATATGGTCGAAATAGCATACTATATTCTAGAAGAAGAAGACTCTATTTCCCTCTATGAAAATTGACTCTGACATCTACCCACAAAAACTCAGATGGAAAGGAATGATGATGTTTATTCTCATGAAATCCCTCACCCTAATTGTGATGAATTTTCCCTAGGATTCCATCATCACCCAAAAAACGTCTCCACACACTCCAAAATGGAACATGATGTTGAATATCTCATGAAATCCTTTCCAAAATTTGAGAAATGTGTTTCCACCATCATAGATTAAATTAGGAAGATAAAACTGGGGATAGAAAAATATCCACAAACTACTTTTATTAGTGCTTACATTCCCCTAGAAGAGCAAGATACATACAATGTAGTTCTAATGCTTTACCAGTACGTTTTCTCCATAAATTATAGTGAATGCCTAGATTTATTATAGATGTGGTGACACATCATCTATAGCTAGATGACATGAATCAATGATTCAAGAAGGATGCTGATAAGATGCACCCCTCTCAAGCTACAAATGTAGATGTAGTTGTTGAAAATTTGATATTATCTAACTTTTTCTTATCAATGATATATCTGATATGGATTCCCATTATTTTCCTCATCATGAAGAATAATGGGAAAATTAGGGTCTGTATTGAATTCATATATCTTAATCGACAATGCCTACAAGACAATTTCACAATGCTGATCTCATAACTCCTGATTGATAAAACAACTTGATTCCAAGCACATTCCGTTGTGGATAGATACTTGGGGCACAATCATATTGAAATGGGCCTAGATGATATATAAGCCACTAGCATCATATCACCACATGGGATATTCTGATATCAATTCATGTTGGTGGAAATATATAATGTTGGTTCCACATATCAGAATGACATGCATCACATCATTATTACATTCTTGTGAAGGATAGAGAAATGTTATGATGACATCCTAATTTTCAAATCCATATAGTGATGTGATCCATTTATGGAACACAGAGAAAACTTCTAGAATTCACGATAGCATAGTTTGAAGATGAATATGTTGATGTTCTCATTTTGGGTAACATTGGGAAAATTACCCATCTTTGTGTTATAACACCATGGAATTGAGATAGACCAATAGTCCAATAGTGTTATGCTAGAAATGTCACCCCCGATAAATCTAAGAGAACTAAGGGGACTCTAAGGGATCCTCTTCGTCATTAGGTGATTCATACACAACATAGATGCAAAATATCTTAACATCACATGGCCAATGATAAAGGGAGTCACATATCAATGTGTAAATGAATGTTAGAAATCCATTGAAAGACTCATGTAGTACATGATGCACCCACAAGTACAGATGACCCAAGTAAAAGGGAGTTTTAACACCCTGACCCTAGTTTCATAGAGTCGGTGCATGGTTACATAACATTGGCATGATCACATGGT
Organism: Viscum album; assembly: GCA_963277665.1. NCBI lineage: Eukaryota > Viridiplantae > Streptophyta > Magnoliopsida > Santalales > Viscaceae > Viscum > Viscum album. The sequence continues at coordinate 1,504,356,689 of OY728156.1, forward strand.
ATCAAATCCTAAAATACTGACCAAATTATTAACTTTATATTTACTAGATACAAACATAAGTTTTACATTACATTATGAAATAAAAAACAACAACATTGAGTGTCCTTTTAATACATTAAACTCCCCTAGACTATCTCTGCAATTCAGTCATAATATACTTCTTCGCATCCTGGAAAAAAAAATCATATAATGGTGTGAGCTCAGGATCTCCGTAAGGATAACAATATAGCAGAAACATTCATAAATAAGAATAAACATTTAATTCAATGTTTAATAATAAAAAAAATCCTTTTAAATGTAAAAATCAGCATAATATGGAAAATATAAATCAAATAACTACATTTACTTATTCACATTGATATTCTTCTAGTCGAATAATCAAATGTAATATCAAAATCCAATTTCATATTGATAGAATGCATAATGCCGAAAATCATAACCACATATTCAATGCCTCGTGCCAAAAATAAAAAAAAAGATTTTTTCAATTCCTTATTCTAGAACACTAGTTTGCCTAATGAGACCTACTTATGCATCAAAGAGCTATAACGGGCTCCACCTATCACTTACTAAGTCCAATGCATTCATCAGATGAAAATGTTGAAACATAACATAAAAATTCATATGAGAACTAGCCTACGAAATATAAATACTATAACCATAAACCATGAATGGTATAAAAAATCACGTTCATAGTCATACATATCACAAAACATTCAATACAATATGGAATATTGTATCATTATAAATCAACTTCAAACAAGAACAAAATCCAACAAAAGATATTGACATAGATGAAATCAAAACTATTTGAGAAATATATCTCTTCTATTTTTGAAATCATTCAAAATTAATGTTATTTTAAAAGTGAAAATTTATTTTGAAAATATATTTATATAATTCTTTTTGGAAAATTTGATGGTTCTATGTTGGTAGAATATAGCCGCACATTCTGTATAATTTAAGAAAACATTCTTTCCTTAATTTTGTAGGAATGATTATAAAGGACAATACTTGGAATACGAATGAAAGATTACATTATATAATTTCAATAAAAAGTCAAAAAAGGGTACAAATGACTTTAACCTATAGTCAATGAAATTTTAGAAATGTTTTTAAATACGTTTTTATGAAACATAGATGTGGAAGATAAAGATGTCACAGTAGATACTCACATATAAACAACCTCAGATAATGAAGAGATTGGTGAATTAACCCTTACCATGTAATTTTCCTTGATCGAGGGACTGATAGATTCCTTTATAATTTTTAGATCATTGTTATTAAAATATAAAAGAACCACATACATATATATGATATCATATATGATTTTCTAATTATTATTTGTTAATTATATTTCAGTAGTATCATTTTTTTGGGTGTTAACTGATTCATTTTCCTTTATATGCTCGGTTACAGAAGAAATGTTTCTTATTGAATGGATGTATTAGATTAATATCCAGAATGATATTAAGTTATTAAACATTATTTTTATCCATAAGATGAAAATTATTATTTAATGGTTATGATGGGTAATGAATTTCATCTTGTTCATGGATAGGGTAATCCATATGTATGCATGAGTGAAAATATCATTCTTTTGGTCGTTAAATCATATGTAATTATATATTATATCATATATAAATAATCATTAACATGTTATATTTATTATTTACATTATTTATACTCATTATTATACCCATCCAAATAATGATGTGTTTGAATTACAAACTATACCACAATGTCGAGACCGTAAGCCTTACGTAAGCACGTTTGGTCAGATGTCATTAATAGGATGGATAGAATAATGAATATGGTTGTACCATATTTATAATAGCATCCAAATATGAATACGTTACGGGAGTTATTATTTTGGTATGGAATCAATAAAGAATGTGGATGTGGAAGATGAAAAGAACATTGAAAGACGTGGTGAAATGTTTACCTCTCCTTCTGGTGTTTCTTTTTGAGTTGATCAAGAAGGCTCCTTAGGATGGATTTCTGATCATATTATGGCCATTAGATTGATGTTACAGTAGTATAAAGGATATTTTATCAGGTTTTGGTCTATTCAAATGGCTTTGGATGTGTGATTTTGAGAGAATGGGATATACCCTTTTAAAAGAGAGGTGAGGGTCACTTTAAGAAAAGAATGAAATATTATTTTATTACAAAATTATATTCAGTTTATAATTGCTCCAAAATGATATTTTTCGTGGAAAAGATGAGGATGGGTCTCAAACTTCTCAACCAATATGTTTTATATAGGTTTATGTCACTATATTAACCTTATCATTTATATTTCACTCTTACTTAAATAGTTTAAATTTTTCAAAGTATTATTTTATTATTATAATAAATGGTTAATAAACATACTATAAAAACTCAAGAGAACCCCAAGTTGTTAATTATTTATATATCTATCATTTTCTATGTTATTTTTCTAATCCTTATATTTTTTAGAATATTATATCAATTAATAACATAGGATTTGTTTTAAAAACTCATTTATGTCAATTTTGACACTATTTGGTATTTTATTTTTGTGAAAGTCATAAAAACATTATCACTTAAAAGAAAATTATTTAATCAACCCAAACATGTCATATTATCTTATAAAAATAATTTCATTCATCAAAACTCTCAATTTACCTTTATTTGGATCTTTATAATATTAATTATTTTAATATTTCATTAATAAGGTAATTGCAGCATCATCATTGTATCATTAATAAATTTAATTATTTAATATCTATAAATAATAAATAACACACCACTATATATTAAAGATTTTTATATTTCTAATGAATTCTTTTATTCGAATTTATCATATGTATAAGCCTATATTAAAAATGGTTTTGGTAGTAAATATCGAATTTAACTCTTTTAACTCTTCTTTAAATAAAATAATAATAAATGAACTAATCATATAAATGTGGGCCAAAAGGAACATATTTACTTGCTAAGGTTGATTTTTGTCAAAATACACTTATCCAATAGAATTAAGACATGTGTTAGGGTATTTAGAAAATCATATTTGACCTTAATTACCCTATTTACTTTTAATCCTGGTAAATAAAATTCAAAAGATAAAATTCACAAAAAAAATTATTTTCATCCTATTAAACAATATTTTACTTACAGATATCAACCATGTCTCTTAGATTATTTAAATTCAATTCTCAAAATCGGTAAAATTATGTTTTATGCAAATTTTCAAATTAACCTAGATTGTGGTTAAAGACTGTAAAAAGTTCAATAAAATATGAAATATTTAATATTATTATTAAATGACTCAAATGAATTTAATTGAACATATATAGTTTTGATTTATCTATTTTTCATGATATAAATTTAAATAAAATAAAAAAATATTTAAATAAAAAGTATATTTAAAACAATAACGTAGTGTTTTCACTATTTATAAAAAATTGAATGTTTTCGAAAAAATACCAAAAAATAACCCTAAGATAATTTTGATATTTCAAATCAAAAAATAAAGTCCATTTTGAAAAAAAATTATAAAATTTCAAAACGTGGGTATTAATATTAATAACAGCTAGTTTGATTGGTTAGAGGGTATTAATACTCACTATTCCATACAACAGAAGTTTTTATATTATTCAAAGGGAAACATACCATAGAAGATTAAGGTGTAACATTCTCCACTATTTCATGGTGCGATCAGATTCTCTAAGAAGTTAGTTGAGGATATTAACAAAATGGTTTTGTGCACTAATGTAATCATTTGTGTGGATATGAATAAGGTGTATGATAAATTGGAATGGAGCTTTGTTATGCTGCCAATCAGAAGTATGGGTTTTCATGAGTGGGTCATTGATCTATGATTCAGATGTTATTCCCAGCTATGGTTTTCAATTTCATTTATTGGGAAAGGTTTTTGATTCTTTAAAATCATGGGGAGTGTGAGGAAAGTGGACCCATTATCTCCATCCCTTTTTATTCTGGCTTAGGAAGCACTATCTTGAAACCTTCATATAAACATTTGTGAAAGAAGAATCCTCCCTTATAAGTAGACCGAGGTAGGTTTTAATTTTCATCTCATGTTTGAGGACTATATTCATATCATCATTAATAGCAGTAATAATTCCCCCCTTAACTTCTTGATGATCATGGGGGTTTATGGTGAACTTAGTGACCAAATAATTAATTCCAGAAAGAGTAGTATTTTTATTTCCAAAAAGTTCTCTGTTCGACGAAGCAGGATCATTCAATACACTTTTGTAATTTAGAGAAAAAAATTCCCTATGATTTTTTGTAGAGCCCAATTTCATTTTTCCAGATTAAAAAATATTTCTTTGAGGATATTACGAACAAAAATGTGGGGAGAATTGTGAAATGAAAGAGAAGATTTTTGTCTTTCGGTGGTCGGTCACATTAATCAACAATGTTCTGTCTTCTATTCCGATGCATGTTGTCTCAAACATCACTTTTCCAAAAGGGACCATCAATAAGTTGGAAAATACAATGAACTATTTCTTATGGGATGTAAAAAACCTTGGCCAATGCCATTGGGAATCTTGGAAACGTATTTCTAATCCAGCGATGGAGGGGGTTATTGGACTACGTGACATCAAAGAGTTCATGATATCAATACAAGAATGACTATCTTGGGACTTCCTCATGGGGGAATTGGTATGGGCCACATTTCATAGAAACTAGTATGTCATACATTGGGAGGATTAGAAAAATTGTCATGGAAAGATTTAGATGTTGGATAGATGTATTATCCATAACAAAGAAACTTATCAAGAGGCTACTCCATGGGTGGTTTGGAGATGAACAATTATATTATAGAGGAATAACGGGGTGGGAGAGAGACATCTTTTTTCGAGGATATCTGCACCTTGACATATTTGTTAGGGAGGAAAGATATTACCATTCATTGTTGTAGGTCGTTCTGAGCAAGGAACAAATGTAGATCATTAATATTATTTATTTCTCAGAAGTGGGGGATATATGTTGTTTTACCTAGTTTTCTTTCAGTTTCATCAATGGACATGATTTTAGAGAACAGCTAAATCCAATTTTGGTGCGAGATGAATGAGATTTGAGATTAGGGGGTAAGTACATCTCCATGAAGATGAATTTTTTTTGGTCTAAATGATGCAGAATCGGTCAATAAAAACCGAAGATAATATTCAAATAAAGGGTATTTCATTGGATTCACATTGTTTCTTCTATAATTAACCAATCATTGAGTTTGCATTTCATCTGTTCTGTACGAGTGATTGGGATGTTGTCCATTGTTCTAATTTTTATCTGAGGATATCATCTAGGTGTGATTATGACTCTATACAGGACATCATTTCATTCATTGTTTTGGGTTTTGGTCATGGAGAGATGCAGACGAAACTTCATAGCATTACTTTCAGTTCTATTTCTTGGATTATTTTGGAATCATAGAATGTAGCTAGGTTGGATAAGCGAACTGCACAACCTAGTCTTCTACTAATAGTTTAAAAACTCATTAACGAGTTGGAATTATTTTTGAAAAGTGGACATAGTTCACATGTTCTTAACATGTTCATTAATAGACCTATATCAGCTGCCAGTTACACAAGATTGTGAGTAAAGTGGATTCTTCATACTATTGGAAACAATTTTAATGTTCATGGTTCTTTCATGAATGGATGCATGTGAGGGGGTGGTCTACTCAAGGATTCAATAAGGTCAATGTTCCTGGATTTCAGCATGTTCTATTGTCCGGGGAGCTCCTTGTGTGTGGAGATGAGGGCCTTTCTAACCAGACTTTCTCTTTGAAAAAGGATTATATTGCAGTTCTGTGAGGTAGAATATAATTCCAAGATATTGGTGCGGTCTATTCATGAGAAAATAAATACTCTAAGGAATTTAATCATTATCTTTATAATTTGTTTTAAGTAGATAAATTAAGGTTGTAGGGTACATCATATTTGGAGAGAAGCTAATTATTCTGCAGATGTTATTTCTCAAATAGGAAGAGAAGAGGATATATTTGTGATTTACTCCATTGTTTGATCGCTTCCATAGGAATGTAAGGATGTAGTATGAAGGGATGGAATTGGACTTCAACAATTATAACCTTCGTGACCTATTTATTTATTTTGGTGGGTGTTTTATTACCCATGGTTCAGTTATGTATTTTATAAATAGTGATACTGGAACACCTCATTAACATTATAGAGACTTGGCGGAATTTCCAAATGATAAGATACAACTCCTATTCATTCAATAATTTTTAATGATCTGATGTACCTGGGACATAATTTACCCTTATTTCTGAAACATATAACACCCTTCCATAGAGATACCTTCATAAAAATATGACTTCCAATGTGGAATTCCAAATCATTCTTTCTGTTATTGGCATAAAACTTTTGCGTACTTTGAGATTCTTTAATGTGGGTTTGGATAACCTTCACCTTTTTCATTATTTCCACAACAAGTTCTGGGCCTACGAGTTTTCTTTCACCAACATCATCCCAACAAGATGGTTTGTGAAATCTTTATCCATATAAAGCTTCATATGGTTCCATCTGAATACTTGAATGGAAGGTATTATTAATGGAAAATTCTACCAGTGGTAAATATTGTTCCCACATAACATGAAAGTCAGGTGAGCAAGATATCAACATTTCTTCTATGTTTTGAATAGTCTGTTCTGATTTTCCAACAGTTTGAGGGTGGTCGGTGGTGCTCAAACGATGTTTAGTATCCCGATCCTTCTAATGACATTTCCAGAATCATGATGTAAAACATAGATCACAGTTATAATCAATACATAGGGGTACTCCTTGAAGTCTTACAACTTTATAAATATATAGTAATGATAAATGTTTAAGTGGAAAATCTTCTCTTATAGAAAGAATAACTACCGACATGGTAATATGATAAAAAATCACCCATATTTCCTCATTCCTAATAGGAATCATTGGTATCCCCATGAAGAATCTCATCATTTTATTATCCCATTTCCACTCAAGTATGGGAGGATTTTTTATGACTCCTCTAGAATGTTTTCTTCTAGCATTCAACAACTAACAAACTATAAATCTTGAAACAAAATAAAAAATATCCCTCTTTAATGTGTCTCAACAAAAAATCTCTTTCAAAAATATATACATATTAGTGCTACCAGGGCATATAGAGAAATTGGAGCAATGATAATCATCAAAAAATTACCTTTATAGATCAGGTATGTTAGGAACACAAAGTCTCATCCCAAATTTCAAAATCCCATCTTCATATATGAAGTCGATCAACATCCCATCGTTCAGAACATTAATTTTTTTTTAAACTCCTCATCATCAGTCTAAGAACATTTTATCCTTTCAAGTAAAGATGATTTGGAAACCATTTGAAAATGTATTGATGTTTCACTATCCTTGATTATTCCCATATCCATAATTAATAGTTCCATGAACATATGATCACTTTCAACTCTAATTTGTTCAAAACTCAATGATCCTTTTTGCTCAAAGAATCTACCATCTTATTTTACTTCCCCAGGTGGTAGTGTATAGTGAAATCATAATCATTGAGTAGTTTAGGCCTTCGTATTTGCCACCTGTTGAGTTATTTCTATGAGAAAATATACATCAATATCTTGTGATTAGAATATATCTCACATTTTTCACCGTAGAGATAGTGTCTTCATATTTTCAAAGTAATGATTATTGCTGCTAACTTAGGATCATGTGTCAAATAGTATTTTTTATGAATTTTTAGCTATCGTGATTTATAGGAAATAACTCTGTCATTCTGCATAATGACACAACCAAGTCCTTTATTTGAAGCATCACTGCATATAAAAACACAAAATTCCTCGATTTTAGAGTCATGATATTATCATTGACTAAAATTTTCTTAATTTCTTCAAAAAATTCTGTACACTCTTTTGTAAAAACAAATTTAATCTCATTACATGTGAGCTTGGTTAATGTGTTATCCAATTAAGAAAAATTCTATGAAAAATGCCAATAATAACCTGCTTGACCAATAAAATTACATACCTCAGTTATACTCATCAGTATTGGGAATTTTTTTATTGCCTTGGTGTTTTAAGGATAGACAAGGATTCTATCTTCAGAGACAATATGGCAAGGAAACGAATATTCTTGAAGCGAGAATTCACAGTTTCTAAATTTCCTATATAATTCATTTTTTATAAGGGTTTTTAGAATAGTGCACAAGTTATTTTCATGATCCTCCTAGAATTATTAGTATACAAAGATATCATCAACAAATACCACTACCACGTCATCAAAATATTCCATGAAAACTCTATTCATTAGATCCATGAAAAAAAAGGGTGTATTAGTCAGTACAAAAGACATTATTGTAAACTCGTAATGCATGTACCTGGTTCAAAATGCTGATTTCAGGAAGTCTTCCTTCTTCACGCACAATTGATGATATCCATATCCAAGTTCAATCATTGAAAAATATTTACTTCCATGAATTTGTTCGAATAAATCATCAATGTGAGGTAGGGGACACTTTTTCTCGATTTTAATAGCATTGATCTCTTTGTAGTCAATGCACAACCTCATAAGTCCATATTTATTCTTATAAAATCGAACAAGGGATCAAAATTGAGACACACTAGAGAGAAAAAAAAATTATTACTCAATTCCACCTATTGTTTCTTTAGTTCCACTGATTACACATTGGCCATTCTATAAGGTGTTTTTGATATGGGCCTGGAACTAGAAATTAAATCAATGGAAAACTCAATTTCTCTTTCTTGAATATGTCCACGTAAATCTTCTATAAACACTTCAATATAATCATGAATAATAGGTACATCCACTATTTGAACATTCCTTTACTCACCTGTAGTTATTTCATTTTATTCCTCCCCAATAATTGAATTTAGTTAAGCTACTGGGGGTGGATCTAGATAAGAATTAGGTAGTGACATTCCAGCTCTACAGATAAGGTACACCTTCCCATCATAGAAAATTGTATTATCCTTATAATTATTATAATATTTTGCATCATAGTCCAAAAACCGATCAATACCAAGGATTATATCAAAATAAATCAAGGTTATAACGATGAGATTAGCAGATAAAGAACATTTATATGCCTTAATGGGGACTGACTCACAAAATGATGTTGCAATGATACTTCCCCTATGAGTTTTTACTAACAACTCCCATGTTAAATCAAATTGTAAATATATAATTTTCATAGAAAACTAGGAAGATGTGAAACAATTTGATGATCCAGAATCAAATATTGCATTGGCTAAATTTGATGAAACCATTAAATTTCTTGCCACCATGTCATTCAGAGCTTCTTCCCTAGTAGTAGTGATTTCATAATCTTGTACTTCATCCCTTGGTATTTTTTGAGGTATTTTTTCTTGGAGATTAGGACATTCATTCTCATAATTCCCCATTTCATTAAAAAAATTTCATTCAACATTGACATCATATTTCATTCCCTTTCAATCACAAGATTTGTGACATTTTTCACCACAATTTATGAGACTCACATTCCCTGTCAAGAAAGTACAGGGGTTTTTCTTCCATCATTTAATAATGGATGGAAATTATACTTTTCCCTTCATCCCTTTATTTCCATTTCTATAGTGATCAGAAGATCTGATCTTCTCTTGCATAGAATTAAGGTCATAAGACTTATAGAATTCCATTTTTTGTCTTGATATCACATGAGACAATATCTTCATATGATGAGATGGATTATGAGAGTAATCCTTGAAAAATAAATTTTTCTAACCCATCAAATAATCGATCAATATTACTCATTGGGTTTCATATATAATCAATTGCATGCCTTGATAACCTTGTAAAGTTAACCTTATACATTACAACACTCTCATCCTCCTTTTACCTCAAACTAAAAAAATTGTCTTTCCATATCTGCTGGATGGTCAAATATAAAGTATTTATTTATGAAAATGTCTTCAAACACCTTCTATTCATAATTGGAAACGTCTTTATCTTCCTTTGTGTTTGGTTTTAATCACCACCATTGATCTGCATAACCAGTAAGGCGATAAAATTCCATGAAAATATTTTCCCTTTCACTACTCCCCAAAGCATGATTATTTTTTTAAAGAACATATCCATTGCACAACAATATAGTGATTTTTGTCCCATTTAATGTTGGTGGTGGTTTCCTCATGAAGGGATCTAACATTGACCGTCCGCATTGTGGATCAAGGTGCTCCATATGGGTACGGTTATTATTCATAACCTATGTGTGTTGTCCCAGTTTGGTGATAAGTTGATTAGAACCAGTTTCATCACCAACTCCACTATAATTATATTGAGTAGGAGGGAAATACCTATAGAGATTATGTGAATTGATACGGTTTACATTCCTTACACTAGGAGCTATTTCTAAACAATGGTATACACTATATTAGTCTATTAATCACAATACATAATTCCAAACCTGTAAAACACTTATCATAAATTGAAAATTTTATGGATGTAATCCATAAACAAAAAATATTCTTTGAGGAGGTATATACTCCTAAATACCTCATAATGGTTTGTAAATAAAATATCAATTAACCCAAGAATATCCACCCAAAGTTTTGTAACCAAGTGTGCAGCAAGGCCCATTGTATTGTACCAGGGTACCTTCAGTCAAGCCCGAAACTCCTTTTCAGAGTTTTCACTTCTACGTACATCAGTGACAGAGCCACCTCTACCTACTCGTATCAAGACAGAGATGTATTCTTTGGAAAACTCACAAAAAATCTTCATAAAAAAAATTCATGAAGTTATTCTATACTAATCCTAAAAGTCAAATCTTTGGGTAATGTTCTCTAATCAGAGATTTTCTTAATCTAGTTTCAAAGGTTTGTACTAATATTCCTTTGATACAAACTATAAAACACTGACCCTAGTAACCTAGAGTCAGTACATTATTAAATAAAATTTCCATAATCACAAGAGATAAATTCATAAAAGAGCAATCTTTTTAGTAGCCTTATACGTACTAGATACAAACATATGTTTTAAATTATATTGTGAAATGAAAAAACAACAAATGTGTCTCCTCTAAATACATTCATCTCCTTTAAACTATCCTTACAGGTCAGTCATAGTATACTTCATCACATACTAGGAAAAATAATACATAGAAAGGGGTGAGCACATGTGTTCAGTAAGGATAACAATAAAGCGGAAACATTCATAAATAAGTATATACATTTAAGGCAATGAATAAGACTAAAACAAAATCCTTTTAAAAATAAACTTCAGTATAATATGAAAAATATAAATCAAATAATTTCATTTACCTATTCACATGGATATTATACTTTTTTTATAATCCCTTGTAATATCAATAGCCACTTTCATAATGATGGAATGCATTGTTTCAGATATGATAATCACATAGTCAAGGCCTCATTCAAAGGCTACAAATAAGATTTCCTTCAAGGCCTTGTTCCAAGGAAATATTTTGTCTCATGAGATCTTATAATGCATCAAGGATCTATAACAGGATTCACATGTCACTTACTAAGTCAAATACATTTCTCATATGAAAATTATGAAACATAACATAAACATTCATATTAAAAAAAGAATACTAAATGTAAATACTTTAACCATAATCCATGAATGATATAAAAATATCACATCCATAATCAAACATATCAGAAAACCTTCAATAAAATATGGATGATTTTGTTATAAGAAATCAACTTCAAACAATCACAAAATCCAACAAAGGATGCTGACATTAATAAAATCCAAAATATTCGAGATGAAAATTTATTTAAATTTTGAAATCATTTAAAAGTCAACTAATATTAGAATAAATAATTTATTTTTATAATATTCTTATAATATTTTAAGGGATGCTTGGAATTTTTTATAATGGAATAAAATAGCCTCACCTACTATATAAGATAAAAAAAATTCATTTCTTAATATTCTCGTCAGGGTCATGAATAACCTTGTATGGAAAATGATGGAAAGATTCATTTTTACCCATTTTATAAAAACTAAATAACGGGTATAAATTACATTAAGCCAAAATATAGGGAATAGTATAAAAAAATGAAATATATTTTTTAGAAACATGGATGTGGATGATAATTAGGTCCTAGTAGAGACTCACATATAAACAAACTCAGATAATGAATAAATTGCAGAATTAACCCTTACTATGTAAATTTCCTTGATCAGGGGTATATTAACATCCTGTATAATAGTTTAATAATTGATATTACATTATAAAATAACCACATATATAAATATGATATCATATATGATCTTATAATATGGTTTTGTTAATAATATTTCAGTAGTATCATTGTTTTGGGTGTTAACTGATTAAATTTCATTTATATGCTTCGTTAATTAAACCATGTTTGTTACTGATAGGATTTTTTTGATTAATATCAAAAATGATATTAAGTTCTTAAACATTATTTTGAATCATAAGATGAAAATTATTCTATAATGGTTATGATGGGGAATGAATTTCATCATGTTCATGGAGATGTTAATCTGTACGTACGCACGAGTGACAATATCATTATATTAGTGGTGATATTGATTGTAATAGTATGATATATTAAATATAAAGAATCATTAACATGTTATATTTATTATTTAAATCAGTAATAATCATTATTATACCAATCCAAATAATGATGTGTTTGAATAACAGACTACACCACGATGTAGAGAGGGTAAGTCTTACGTACAAATTTATAGTGACTTGTTATTCAAAGGATGGATATAATAATGAATATGGTTGTACCATATTTAAAAGAACATCATAGTATCTATAAGGTACTTTAGTTATTATTTTGGTATGGAAACAAAAAAGAAATAGAAATTGGAAGAAGTAAAGAGCATTGAAAGAGGTGATGAAATTATTACCTCTTCTTTAGGTGTTTCTATTTGAGTTGATCAAAAGGGATCCATAGGTTGTCTTTCTTACCCAATTAAGGCCTCTAGGTCGAATGGAGGGTAGTTGGGAGGATATTTGAGCAGTGGTGGGTCACTCCAAATGGAATTGGAAGTGTGATTTTGAGAGAAGGGGATGTACCCATTAACAAGAGAGGTGAGGGTAACTTTAGAAAATGATTGAAATCTTATTTTATTATGAAACCATATTTGGTTTATAATTACTCCAAAATGATTTATTTCTAGGATAAGGTGGTTATTGTTCGAAAATGTCTCAACCAATAGATTTTAGATTGGATAAGGTCACCATATTAAACATATTGTTTATATTTAACTCTTAGTTAAATAGTTAATCTTTTACAATTTATTATTGTATTATTATAATAATTGGTTAATAAACTAATATAAAAAGAAAAGCTAACCCCAAGTGATTCATTATTGATATATCTATCGTTAACTAAGACATTTTAAGGAACCTTATATTTTTAGGAATATTATATCAGTTATTAATATTCTATTTGTTTTAAAAAGACATTTATAGTAATTTTGACACAATTTTGATTTTTTATTTTGTCAAAGTCATAAAAAATTAATCAATTTGAAAAAATATATATTTATTAAACCCTAAAATGTTATCGTAAACATGAAAATTAGTATAATTCATCATAAATCTCAATTTAAATTTATTTTGATATTTATAATAACAATTATTTTAATTTCTCATTTATAAGGAAATTATTGCATCATTATTATGTACAAATAAATTTAATTACATAATATCTAAAAAATATAAATAAAATAATACTATGTGGGAAATATTTTTTTAACTTTATAATGAATATTTATAATAGAATTTCTCTTATGTATTACATATATTTAACATGGTTTAGTTATTAAATGTTGAATTTAACACTTTTAACTCTTATTTGAATAAAATTATAATAAACGTCCTAATCTAATACAAGTGGACCAAAAAGATCATATTTTATTCTTAAGGTTGATTTTGGTTGAAATACACTTATCCAATAGATTTGGGACATGTGTTAGGGTAATTATAAAATAATTTTTTACCTTTAATTACCCTTTTTACATTTAACTGTGGTAAATAAAAGTCAACAATTACAACTCACCAAAAATTATTTTCTTTATTTTTAACCAAATTTTACATAATGATGTCAACCGTGCCTCTCAAATTTTAAAATTCAATTCACTGAAGCAATAAAATTACTTTTATGAAAATTTAAAAATGCACCTATAATGTGGTTAAAAGACGATAAAATGTTAAATAAAATTTTATATATATATTATTATTATAAAATGACTATAATGAATTATATTGAACATATATATTTATTATTTATCTATTTTTACCAAATATACATTTTAATTAAATAACTAATAATTTTAATAAAAATTCGATTTTAAAAAATAACGTTGTGTTTTCACTATTCATCAAAAATTGAATGTTTCAGAAAAAAACCAAAAATTCACCCTATGATAATTTAGATATTCAGAATTCAAAAATGAAGTCCATTTTAAAAAATAATATTTATAAAATTTCAAAAAGTGGGTAATACTATTCATAATGGCGCGTTTGGCTAGTCAGGGTCTGTTAAAATTCCAAGTTGCGTACAACATTAGCTATTTTATTATTCAAAGGGAAACAAACTGTAAAATCTTGGAGTGTTAAAGGAGGCCTCTGAATTAAGATGTGGCCACCATGGACCATTAATTAGAAGAAAACTATCCCAAAAATAATATTTCTGGTACTGATAATAACCTCAAATACCTCAACCAAACCATGCAAGGTATTAATGGTAAATTTTTAGATATTGAATGGAAATTACATGATCTCATAATCACATTGCAGAAGATGAGGAATTACCTACAGCACCATGAAATCCATCTTGCCTCTCATAATGATCTTCGTAAGTATATTCTTAGCCACCCTATATAGACTGGGAACATGGCTTGATGGGTGGTCATTCTATAGTAATATGAGATCTAGTTAATATCCAATAATTCAGGGAAAGTACAATCCTGATATTACTTCATGGAAGCAAAACCTGCTTCAATAAAAACACTAGCGGGCACATAACTCCCCATTGAATAGGTATTCTATGTCCATGAAGCTCCCCAAACATGAGAGACATACATTTATGGAGCTTCTTCACGTACCATTGTAAAAAGGATGTAGAACCAAAAGCTCAATCGGGGATTGCCTATTGATTATATTTTTCTTTTTAGACAAATACGTTCAACCTGATACATTCTCACTATCTAAATGTTTCACAAAAAATGGAGCTGAGTACAAAGACATTATAATTGGATTGGAACATGACCTATATCTTCACAACGCCTACATGGTCATTAGTGGGGACACCGAATATGTGATCAAATAGATCAATGGTGAATATGTTGTTAATAATAAATAACTGCCCCCCCCCCCTTAATGGATATGTATAGGGACTAATGGAAGAATTCCCCTTTGAGCCTACATTACATTATAACTACCCTACTACTTTTTTATATGTAGACATTATTTATTACATAGAAATTCACTTAATATAACCCAAATAATCGAGAGCTCCTGTGTTGTTGGAGATTATGAACATTATAAGAAAAAATATGTCATACAATAAAAAATATTTATTGAGAAAATCATTTACATGACCACAACATTCATTCAATATTATAAATTTATTAGATAACCGAAGGTCATATATATGAAAAGGGTGATCTATAAAGCCAATTAAGAGAGTAAATAAGGAATAATATGAAGAATAAAATACTTTTTTGTAATTAGACATATCAATAGACCATAAGTGAAACATGGACATATAATACTGATTAAACATGATCTTGATAACATGTACATTTAGCAACAACATCAAACACAAAATCATTAACATAATGGAATCAAAAAATCCCATGTCCCAAAATGATGGAAAATGTCCTATAGATGAATAAGATAAAATTCAATCCCGACCAGAAATATCATGATAGTAATCATTTCCCAATGCATTGGTGCACTATTATGGGGCATCCTTTATGAACATTTTAATCTATTGTTTAAGTGTGACACATATATCATATAACCTAGATTCATTCAACATAATAATTTTTTCCATGATAATGGAATGTTGAATTTATATATATAATTATGTACCAATTTTTTATATATGCAAAATGGTGAATACCATTGATAAAGAAATGGGCATGGTATTCACTAAACGATGATTTTTTCTTGGAAAATTGTGGTGAAATTTTTGTAGCATAACAACATCACATGGGGATTTATAAAATGGGTTGATGAGAGAGATATGGGTATCTCATAATTTATACAAGAAATGGGAAGTAAAGAGATTATATAAATATATTTTCCAACAATAGTGATTTTTAAATAGATAGAATAACATAATAATGAAACATGAAGATGGAGGATGAATGAAATAACTCTTACAAAATTTTGGTATGGTAATGGGTGTATATGGGAAGGATTAATGAAATATAAAGGGGTATATAATCATTAAAACATAATTATGGATGTTTTTTGGTGGTGATAAAACATACCCAATCCTTTTTAATAGAAAATAATATGATGTAACAATATAAGTGAACATGGATAAAAATGGGAATGGAAGGAAACCCTTTACTATAGTGTGTGACTTGAAAAGATTTCTAATGTGCTTGTTGAGATCTTGCAGTTTAAAGGTTTTATTCTAGGAATGGGAATAAAGATATAAAATGTGCTCCATGTATTATGAGTGAAGTGATGTGGAAAACATTGTGAGTTTATATAGTAAATAAGAGCGGAATCTTTAATATGTCACAAATATAGGTTTTTGAATCTATATAAATAAATATTCAAATCTAAAAACCATCAAATGGTTTTATGCCCCCTATTTTTTCCATATATGAGTGGGATTCGTTATTTTATTGGTCTAGGGGATGAAAATATTAAAATATTCACATTTCATATGTAGAGGTGAGTATCATCAATTAAAAAATAAACTTAAAATCATAAAATATGTTATACATTTTGAAGGATTTACTAAGGAATGATAAAAAAAGATAAATAAATCTAAGATATCATTATTTAAAATAAAAAACATATATTTTTCTTAATATCCCTTTTAATGTTTTTATCAATTCACTATTGGGTCATTATTATGTGAAAAACACACTATATATTTATATATAATTTTATTTTTAACTCAAAAATTCTAATGTCTCATAAAATTATAAAGAAATCATCATTTGGTAAGTTAAATATCCTGATTCAAAAATTAATATTCATTTTATCTAAATAATATTCAAAATATGATAATTTTAACTTTTAATATGGGACACAATATTAATAGAAAATTTTACAGGTTTTGAAAAAAAACTATTTTTAAACACTAATTAAAATTCCATTTGACTTTTTATAAATTATATTCTGATTTATTATTAATAAAAATAATTTGATAATGATATTTTATAAAAATATTAGTTATTTCAAATATTCATAAATTTCTTAAGAAAATTATTTCGAATTACACTTTCTTTTTTATCGTATAAAAATATTCCTCTAATCAAATTGATTGTCTAATCATTTATTGATAATGAACATGTATAATTATCATTTATAACTATTTTTTATATAATATTTTTAATAAAAACATAATATCAAATATATTTCTCAAAAGTACATGTTTTTCAAAAAATAAATATATCAAATTCAAAAATCATTATGAAATACTATTAACCTAAAGAAATGAAGGGAATAAGACTTTTATTTATAAAAAGTGATTACACAATAAGAAACTAAAGCACCATTACATAATCCATTATATCACTCACATAAAACATATGGGTAAGGTTTGTGATGGTGATAGACCTTTGGGCGGCATAGATAACATTTCTCTTGTGGTAATCTCCATTAAATGAACTTCTCCTGTAAGTGATTCCTCTCATTTTTTACATTTTAATGCTCAACATGGACTTGGTTAAGAGAGAAGCCCATTGACTCTACCTCCATTACGAGTTCCGAAAAATGATCTCGGTATGGCCTGAGTTTACTCGATGAGGCCATCATCATTGTTTCTATGAGTCAATGAATTTTAAAAAACGTATATTTATATTATTTGTGTTATCGATGTTCAATGACTATATTATCAATGGTAATGATACATTATGGAAATTTAAACCCAATAATAATAATAAAAGAGTGAATCTGTTTTCAATATCTAGAATACATTAAAAGGAAGGGACATTTATTTATAAATGTTGGAGTCGTTACAAGTTTCTCACATAAGATATTTCTCATATGAATTTTACTTTTCCAACACTAAAAAAGATGATGTTAATTCAGCCTCAACACTTCCTCTAGTTCCCGAGTTGCTTCTTTAAAATTTTAGTTTCTCCACAACACTTTGACGAGAGGAATTATCTTATTTTTTATAACATTTTCCATATGATCTAATATCTTAACTAGATTCTCCTCATATGAAAGGTTATTATTTATTGGAACCACCTCCAGATTGAGTACATTTGATGGGACATGTATGAACTTTTTGAATGCTGATAAATAGAATATATCATGTACCTTAGATCGGTTCATTTGACGTGATACTAGATAGGCCACTGCTTCGATGTGATCTAGGATCTCAAAAGAGATGATGTTCCTTGGACTATGATTTTCATTCTTCCCAAATAGCATCACTCTCATTCATGGAGATATCTAGAGGAACATCATACGTCCAACATCAAACTCTATGTTCATCGATGGTTATGATCATATCCTATGTGTCGACTCTGAGAAGAAATGATGTTCTACATGATTGTCTTAACCATCTTCATCATTTATTATACCATTTATGGATCTATACGGTTTCACTACCCAACTTCATCCCAACATGATGGTGTTCTACACCTCTACCCATAAAGGGATTTATAATTTAATAATTGGATGGCTGAGTGAAAACTAATATTGTAAGAGAACACAACCATAGGAAGATGTTGACCCTGTACCCCTTTTATGCTTATTGAGCAAGATCTCAAAATTTCTTCTGGTGTTTGTTTGATCCTCTCAGATTGTCCACCTGTTTAAGGATGATAAGTTCTACTGATGTTTATCTTAGTATTCATACTGTGTTGCAGACTCTTCTAGAACGTAGAGGTGAATCTTAATGCTCTATCAGTTATAATATATATAGGTACACCATGCATCCTTATCACTTCTCTGATGAATATCCATCCCAGTTGATCTAACGAGAAATCCTATCAAATCACAATGATGTGTGCTATCTTTGTAAGAAGATACAACATAACCCAGATAACATTATTTTATTTGGATGTATTCAGATGTCCAACGACAAAGCCCATAGTGAGATTCTCTAATTTCCATGTTCGTTTGGGTATTGTTTATACCATCCCCATAGAAGTATTCCTCTCATCCTTTACATTCTGACATTCCAGGCACATTGATTTTTATTTTTAAATCTCTATCTTTATGTTTTCTGGCTATTAATGATCTCATAAAACCCAATACATTATTGTTTTTCTGGTATGAATGGGAAAATTCAAACAATGTTCATCATCCAAGAGTAATTTCTTTAACTCCAGATTTTATGCAACAAATTTTATTGACCCAAATCAAAATATTATTTCATTTTTTTTACATTGAACTATGATTATTTCCCTTTTTTAACAGCTTCAAATTTCTTGTGAATTCCAACATCATCATTTTGATCATCATTTAACATTTCTAAAAGAGACGGCTGAGCAGTCATTTGTGAAAGGATTGATGATGTTCATTTCAGTTTTATTCCCATGTCCATGTTGACCAAATCTAAGTAGATTGGTTCCATTTCATTTATCATCAATGATAGAATCTATGTGTCCTTTATAATTACATCATCCTCAACCTTGTTCACTTTCTTAGTGTGGAAATGGATTGAGAAGCCGTAATCCTTGATGATCTCTAACCATCTTCGTTGGCACATGTTCATCTCCTTCTGTATGAATATATAATTTCAAATTTTGTGATCGATTTATATTTCCCACATTTCTCCAAAGAGATAATGCTTCATTTTTTTTCAACGCAAATATTTCAACTTCTAACTCCAGATCATGTCTGGGATAGTTTTGATCAGGAATTTCTACTAACATTGAGGCATATGTGATGAATTTGGCATTCTGCATCAACACACAACCTATGCCCTTATTTGATGAATCACCAAATATTATGTTATGCTCCCCACTTGTGGGTTGTGTCAGAATAGTGGCAGTGATAAGCCTCTTCTTCAACTCGATGAAGCATTATAAACATTTATCATTCCAAAAAAAAGTGACTCTCTTCTGAGATAGGTTGGTAAGAGGGTTTGATAATTCTGAGAAATTTCTCACAAATTGATGATAATATCTAGCTAACCCCATGAATCTATATATAGCCATCAAATATTTTTTCCTTGAACATCCTTCAATTTCATTCTCTTTGGAGGGATCCACATATATCCCATTTCTGGTGATGATATTCTACAAGAATTAAACTCCCTTCAACCACAACTCAAATTTTTTTTACATTTCATAGAGATTCCCTTTTTGTAAGGTCTATAGTAGAGTTCTTAGATGCTCCTCATGCCCCTCCATGGTATTTGAGTATATTATAATATCTCCTATATAGAATAGAACAAATTAGTTGAGGTAATACTTAAAGACTCCATTAATCAAGTCCATGAAGATTGTTGTAGCGTTAGTGAGTTTGAAAGGCATTACTATAAATTCAAAGTGCCCATACGTGGTAACAAAAGCAGTATTGGGTGTATCCTCATTCACTACCCTTAATTGTTAATATCCTGACCGCATATCCACCATGGAGAGGTATTTTAATCTATGTGGCTATTTGAAAAAGTTATTAATTCCTGGAAAAGTAAACGTGTTATTTATCATGATTTTTGGGACCTCACGATAATAATCTCAAAGGCGCATTGACCCAACCATCTTCATGATAAAGAGGACTAGTGCAACTCATGGTGAAGTAATTGGGTGTATATATCCTTTATCTATAATATCCAATAGTAGTTTCATTATCACCTCAATTTCAATAACATATATTCTATAGGGAGTCATTGATATTGGAAATTCCCCAGGTATAAGATCAATTGAGAAATCAACATCGCCTATAGGAGGAATACTAAGAAGTTACTTGAGAAACACATCAGTGGATTACCTCACAATATACATGTATATGAGGTTGGTTCCTTTCTTAACTCAATCATCTGATAAAGACGCATGTTCTTATCGAGAAGTAATATTCGTGCTTGAGATGATGGTTCTAAAGAAGAACCATCCTCCTCATAGAAATTGTATAGAATAGGAGGTCAATTCACCAGATGGTGAGTGATTTCCCTATCGTGAAAACTTATGTTGGCACTATATAAGAATACCTAATCAATTCCAAGTATTGCATCAAATTACACCAAGGGAAGTATGATGAGGTTCAATAGGATGTTCAATTCTCAAATAGTTAGAGGGGAGGAGTTATATTCATGGGATGAAATAATTTCCCCATTTTTTACATTCACTAGTATCTCTACATCTATTCCTTGTGGAGATGTTTGGATTGTTCTACTAATAATTCGAGATATATATGAATATAAATATCCAGAATAAAAAAACATTCTATATTCAAGAATGAATAACTATTATTCCCTTCAAAACTTCATTATTGGGATTCTATTCTTGTGGTGGTGATATAGAAAGAGAACCCATTCTAACATGGTTGTTGTTAGTTGCCTTTGAAAACACTCAGCTAAGAGAACTAGTTCTCAATGTGACCTGGTTATTTTTAGTTGTACTAATGCACAATGTGTTGAGGTTAAAATGGAGTTTTCCTTTCCTCTATCACAATAGAAGTTTTTTCTTTTCGGAAATCAATAGACATGCATCCTTCCTTCCCACACCTAATGCATTTCATCAGCCCCTTTAAGAAATTTCTAGGGTTCTTCTTTCTAAACCCATTTCATGTGGGGTGATAGTATTTCATAGCCCCATTTGATTTATCCATCATAACACCAGAATTAAAGTCAAATTTATTTCCATATCCCAATTATATCCCAAATTTTCATTGATCTCCTTCTAAAAATTTATGTCACATTGGAAAATTTTATTGTAGCTATCGATGTCAGGAATTTCCAGGTATTTCTATAGGATATGTTTTTGCCAAACATAGAAGCAGTAAACTGTGTATTGGGGGGTAATGGACAACCCAATGGCATATCATGTAGTCATGGTGAAATTTCCTCATATTCCTGACCAAATTCACCATCCATTTTCTTGAGTGAAAGGAAATCTCATTCCATCTTAAAAATGAGGTTTTGGGGAAAATATGTATCAAAATTCATTTACTATAAATACTTCCTTCCCATCACTTCAATATCGTCCTCATGATTCTTATTTCTATCAATGTCCACCCTTGATCAAATTCACACTCCGTATGATAATCATCTTGATAAACCATCTCTTGTTCGGAACATTGAACATTCGGAAAGATCTCCTCAATGGATTTGATTCATTATTCGGTGATTGAGGGATCATTTAATTCATTATAGGTAAGATGAATTTTTCTCATGAATATCTTGATTGAAAATTGGTATTTATTTGGGGGGGGGGTGGACGGTCCCCTTGACCCATGAAAAAATTTCAAAACATTAGTTAATATACAGAGTATCATGGAATAATTTGTGATTCCCACTCCCATCATATTGGGCTTCTCATTAGAATAGTAAACAAATTGATCTTTGCATAAATTGTTAACTCAAGTCCTCATATTACCAGCCATTGGATAGAATAAAAGAAAAATTATGGTTATTATTTTAACACCCCAAGATTTCAATGTACGTTATCTCATTAATGTAATTCAATAGCATGTGCTACACGCAACACCGAGCTCGAGGACACCACAATTTACCAAACTAACCATTCCAAAGGTGGTTATGAATAGTATTAACTATATTTTGAATATAATATACTTCATATAATTTTAACTCCAATATTAGGTGTTTATTAAAAAATATATAAGAAAAAATTCATTTTTTCCGATAAAAAATTTATTTTTTTAAAAAATTCAATTTTACCACCTTTTATTTGAGAACCCTTTTTAAAACGAATATTTGACACTTTTATATATTTAATTTAATGAAATTAAATTATTATTCAGATGAAGGACATAAAAATTTAGTATGGAAATTTTTTTGGTACTTTTCAAAAAACATTCATATTTTGACAAATTGTGAAAAATACTATGATTTAATTGGAAACAAATTTTTTAATCGAAGTAATTTATAGTGTAAAATTATGTATTTGAATGGTTTTTAAGTGTAAGTATATTGTATTTTTATCATTTAATACAATTTAGGTTATTATATGTAATTTCCCATTTAAATTTGACATTAACAAGTGTCAATATTTTGATAGTTTTTACTTTCAAAAAACATTTTTTGTTATGACAATGAGAATTAATTTTAAATTAATTTTGGCCACATCTGTGATTTGAATTTGGAAAAATGGATTCCATATATGGAATCAGAAAGTCAAAATTATGTATGTGGGAACCTTTTATTTTTAGACATTATGAATATTTACTTCAGTAAATATTTTATTTACCGTTGTTAAGTGTTTAAATTTAGAATATAAGGTTAACAAAATAATATTATAATAATATGAAATTATCCTAAAGTGTGACCTATTCCTATTTTTTGATACATTTCTGACCATGGGAATCGTTTGGTCGATTTTGGGACCACATGGATCCACATGGGTGTGATAATGACAGTTTATATTAATTAATTTAAAGTAAAGACAAAAATGACATAAACATAAATCATTTAGTAAAAAAATTCTTACCTGGTTTTATATAAGTTATCATTTGGACTATAAATAATAATTATAAATATAAAACTATTTTATACATAATGGTATTTTATTTATTTATTTTAGATATTAAGTAATTAAATTTATTTATGACATAATGTTGATGTAGTAATCAACTTATTAAAGAATGAATCAAATAATTGTTATTATAAATATTAAAATAAATATAATTTAAATGTTTTGATTCCATCCACGAATTATAAAGGTGAATATGAAATTTCATTATTGATTTAATGTATTTGGTTTGATGTAATAAAGTATTTTTTACTTTCACAAAAAGCAAATACTAAATAATGTCAAAATTGACATAAATTAGTTTTAAAAAAACACTATATTGTTGGTTCATATAATATTCCAATAAATATAAGGCACAGACAGAGTGCTTATATAATATTATATATTTCATTAATTTAACACTTGATGTTCTCTTGGAAGTTCAGAGTATGTTTATTAACCATATTTTTTATGAATACACGAAGAAAAGGTTAAAGTTAAACTATTTATCAAAGATTTAAATCCAAAATGTAAGGTTAATATGGTGACCTAAACCGGTATAAAACATATGGGTGGAGAGTTTCGTTACCCATCCACACCTTATTCTTGAAATAATTAATTTGTGTGCAATTAGAAACTGAAAATGATTTTATTATAAAATAATATTTCAAGCTTTTCCTAAAGTGACCATCACCTCTCATATTAAAGGGAACTTCCACTTCACTTAATTTAACACCTCCAAAGACATTTGGATCAGAAAACCCCTACCCAAATATTCTCCCAACCATCCTACCATCATCATAGTGGCCTTTATTTGGTTATAATTCCAACCTATGGAGCCTTTTTGATCAAATCAAAAGGAAAAACCTGAAGAAGAGGTAAATATTTAATCACCTCTTTTAAGTTATTTTCTTCTTCCATTTCCATTTTCTTTGTGGTTAACATTATCTAATAATAAATCCAGTATCATATATATATTATGAAATAATTATAAAAATGTTACTAACATATTCATTATTCTATCGATCATATGAATAAAAAAGTCACCATACGTGGGTACATATGGCTTACCGTCTCCACGTCGTGGTGTAGATTGTTATTCAAACACATTATTATATGGAAGGGTATAAAAATGAGTATAAATAATTTAAATGATAAATATAAAATGTAAATGATTCTGTATTTATGATATACATTCCAATTACATACAATTTCACCATCAAGATAATGATATTGGCAGTCCTACGTATGTACCGATTACCGTCTCCACGTTGCAATGAGATTCATTTCCACGTTCACCATTCAACGATGATTATAGAAATATATATAATTAATAAGTATGTAATATATTAAATAATAATAATATTTGAGAGATATATGTATACATATATGTACTTACATATATCTTATTCACATTATTTTGTTCAATACAATATGAAAATGGAAACAGTGTTTATGCGTACATACGGCCTACTGTCTCCATAAACGGTGCTTTACATTTCATAGATATGTCTATTATAAATATTTAAATTCTAAATATATATGTTATATAAATCAAGGTATATATTTTTGAAGTATTTAAATCATCATCTAAATGATACAATCAAGAATAACAAGTTAAAAGTCGCACGATATAGAATGCGATGAATATGAAAAATGTTAATTTAACATGGAAATAATTATTGAATGGGTAGTAAAAAGTCTCAAATGAATCATGTATGATATAATAAATATGAATATGGTTCTGGTATAATCTAATAACATTCTCTAGTCATTATACTAGAGGTTAAATGTACCCTCAACCAAAGGAAATTTCAAGGTAAGGGTTAACTCTTCATTATCATTATTATTTGAGATTGTTTATGTGTATGTTTTTATTAGGATATATATATATTATCAATATCCATGTTTCATAAAATAATTTTCAAAGGGTCTATCTAATTAAAAAATCATTTCAATTTTTTTAATGATTTATTCATCTAAATCATTCTCATTAATGTCTATGTTTTGAAAATGGTTTTAATGATTTATTTATATGTACAATAATGTTTTAAAATGTTAATTCCCATAAAAAGTATCAAATTGGAATGGGAAAATTTGATTCAAAACTATATTTTAAATTAATTCCTTTATAAATTATGTGGCATTTAAATGATTTCAAGAAAATGTGATATTTCAGCAAAAGATTTTTACTAATCATTTTCAACTATGTCAATATAATTTATGCGATATAATTCTTGATCGAGGTTGATTTATTGTGATAAAAATCATCCATATTGTATTCAAGGTATTGTTATATGTTCGACTATTGATGTGTTATGTTTATACAATTCATGGTTTATGGATAATGTATTGACATTTGGTATGCTACTTTTAATAAGATTTTTTATGTTATACTTGAACCTTTTCATATGAGGAATGTATTAGACATAGTAAGTGATGGGTGGGGCCTGCCATAGCTCTTCGATGCATCAGTAGGTCTCATGAGACAATTACACATGTAATTGGATGAGGCCTTTCCCAATTTGATATATGGTTTTGGTCATGTCCTAAATCATTTATAGACGTCCTGTCTGAGTTCTTAAAATATGTTTTAGAAAGTCTGGCATTAAACATTACCTTGTTATGAAACTATAATTGATGGTTAATTTGGTTATTCGACTAGTAGAATACCTGTGAATATGTTTTATTATTGCATTATTTAATAATCTCATATTCCGTCCATGAAGTGTTTATGTTTATTATTTATAAAGGCATATGTTTTAAATTATTCACCATGCCTAATATTGATGTTATTTTCCACTATATTGCGTACCCTTACTGAGAATTTGAGCTCACCTCTTTTATAGGTTTTATTTTCCATGGATTACAAGAAGTGTATTATTATGGATAGGAAGAGTTAAGCTTGGGGATTAATGGAGTTCACGAATGATCATTTATGTTGTGTTTTATTTTCAAATGTGTAATGTAACATTCATGTATGTAATCAATTTTGCAATACATCTAAACCGATCGGTCTTTCGAGAAATGATTCATTATAATCATCACAATGTTATTTAATAATTCACAGACTCTGGGTAATTGGGGTTGTGGAATTACAATTCGTATTAGATGAAGATTAGAACAAACCATATAAAATAGATTTATAAAAACTCTGATTAGAGAACATAACCTTACGGTAGAAATTTAGTATTATTATAGAAGAACTTACTATAATTTTGGTATTGTAGATATTTTGTGAATATTCCAAGAAATACATCTCTATCTAGATACGAGAAAGTAGAGGTGGATTTAGAAAAAATGTACCTAAGAGTGAAAACTCTAATAAGGAGTTTCAGGCTTGTCCTTAGGTATCCTGGTGCACTACAATGGACTGTGCTTCAATCTTGGTTATGAAACTCCCAGAGGATATGCTTAGGATAATTGTCATTTTCATTACAATCCATTATTAAGGATTTAAGAGTACATACTTCTTTAATGAAAACATTTTATGATTATAGATTATATGAATTATCTTTTCAATTTACATTAGATATTTTACATGTTTGGAATTATGCATTGCAATTCATAAGCTAACCTAGTGTATTCCATTGTTTAGAAATGGCGCCTAGTAGAATGAATTAGATATCCATCAATACACATGATCCATAAAGTAATAATGATCATATATTTCATTGAATTAAGCCAACATTTAAAGATGAAATAGTCTTCCATTGATTATCATCATATGAAGAAATATTATCATGTGGTAATAAGATTAATAAATAATTTTTTGTGTCCCATGGCTTTGAGAGGAATTCAAAGAAGAAAAGGTTGGTAGATAGATAAATGGATTAAGGGAATAAGGTAATGAATTATTTTCCCATATGTGATAACTCTGGAATGAATCACCATGGAAAATTATTGAATGGAATGGGAATTCGTTATATATTTTGAGAAAAATGACACTGAGTACGTGATTGCAAGGGTATGAAAATGTTTTCAAAATGTACAATGCTTTATCTGAAAGGAGTTCGGACACTACGTGGATCAATTTCGAAATCATCAAAGTATACCCCAAATGCTACTATTGGATATTAATCAATTTATGATAATACCGAAGATGCAGATGAATGATTAGATTTATTATATTATTATTAAATTATTGTGTCATTTTAGAATTGTATTAATGATGAACATGTTATAATAATTATAGAGTATACAAGGATTGTACTATAGTACTATTTCATTAAGGACTTGAGATTCTGTGGAATGAAGAATAGTGACTCAATAGGGGGTTAATTTTTTTTTAAATACTTTTTTTGTGATAAAGATAAACCATAATATGGTTTTGATACAAATGTAGTTATTTTGGAATAATATATGTTGGATTTGGATAAATTATATTGAATGTTCTTGACTACCTTGAAAATAGTTAATGATTTGTATATTCCCACATTGTTGGAGTTTAATACATTTTAGGATAAAAAGATTATATCCAGTATTCTATATGGAATAAGGGAGCATGAATGAAATCAATAAGGTTTTATAGTAATTCTAGGAGTTACCGTGTTTTAAAAGAATAAATGATGAATGTATTCACATGTTATTATGTGGGAAAAAAGGATCTTCATTGGGTCTACCATCCTTATAATTTTTTTACTATGAGTTTGGACAGAAGTATTTTGGATTAGTTTAAAGGATATAATAGATTAAATTTGACATTGGATATATTTGTTAAGGTTAATTAATTTCTTATGATTATTTTTGGATTGTTATACAAAGGAAAACACATAGGTCGGGTGACAACTCGTCGCAACCGGCAAGGCATTGAAACATAAACCCACAACTGAAGGGTGAAAAGTGTGCATCACCTACTACTAAACTACGTTATTTACGGGACTGTATAATATAGCTTGTTTAATTGTTCTAACAAATGAATTTTAAATTTTCTATTTTTGGAACCCTATACGATTAGGATAAGTATAATATATTTGAATTATATTATCCTTTAGAGTGAAATATGTGTTCGTGATTAGAATTTGTTGAAGGATGATACTCCACTTGTCTAGTATATTTTATTCCTGTTATTATATGAATAAATTAATTTTTAAACTTTAGGGAAGGGATCTTAAAACCAAAAATGTGTTATCATAATACATTATGTTTTCTTGAACCGATGATATTTAAAATCATCATTGATTGATGGATTTAAGACCATCAATTGTAAACTTGTTTTTTAATGATGACCTCAATAACTACCTATAAATATTTATTTTTTTTTCAATTATGTGTCATTAATTTCAAAAAATGTTCTCATAATTGATATCATAATTTGGTTGTGAATTTTTCATTTCACTTTCCCTCCTATTAAGACTAAATTTTATTAACCGAAATTCCAATGTGGGGTTTCCAAAAATGTATTTTTCTATTTATAGCCTTTTATTTTTGAAGAAAAATTTTTAATTGAGAGGATGTAATTTATTGAAGGAGGGGAGAATGTAACACCCAAAGATTATATATTACGTTATCTCATTAAATAAATTCAATAACTTACACTACACACAATGCCAAGTTCGAGCACACTACAACTTACCAAACTAGTCGTTAAAAAGGCGATTGTGAATAATATTATCTGTATTTTGAATCTGATATACTGTATATAATTTTAA
Organism: Viscum album; assembly: GCA_963277665.1. Lineage (NCBI taxonomy): Eukaryota > Viridiplantae > Streptophyta > Magnoliopsida > Santalales > Viscaceae > Viscum > Viscum album. Next base: position 1,504,386,162 of record OY728156.1, read on the forward strand.
CATCCATATTATGTGTTTAGTAGACATATTATAAGAACAAATTCAATTTTCCAGATAAAAGTAGTATTTTAAAAAATCATTTTTACCACCTTTTAATGGTGAACTCTTTTTAAAACCAATATTTGACACTTTTATATATTTAATTTAATTAAATTAAATTCTTCTATAGAATTAGGACATAATAATTTAGTTTAGATAAATTTTTGTTACTTTTCTGATAACTTTTATATTTTGACGAATAGTGAAAAATACTATGTTTTTATTTAAAAAAACATTTTTAATCGAATTAATTTATACTATAAAATCATGTATTTGAATGGATTTGAAGTATTATTAGATTATATTTTTATAATTTAATACAATTTTGTTTATTATAAGTAATTTCACCTTAAAATGTGACATAAACATGTGTCAATCTTTTGATAGTTTTTATTTTTTAAAAACACGCTTTTTAATTTGACAATGGGAATTAATTTTAAATTAATTTCTGCCACATCTGTGATTTGAATTTGAAAAAATGGATTCCATATTTGGAATTAGGAGTTCCAAATTGTGTAAATATGTAACTTTAGTTTTTAGACATTATGAATATTTACTTTAGTCAATATTTTATTTACCGTGGTTAAAGGGGTAAATCTAGTAAATATGTTTAAAAAATAATATTATAATAATGTTAAATTATCATAACATGTGTCATATTCCTATTGGTTGAAACATTTCTGACCATGGGAATCCATGGGTCTAATTTGGTACCACATGTAGCCACATATGATTGATAATGACACTTTATATTAATAAATTTAAAGTAAAGACAAAAATGACATAAACATATATCTTTTAGTAAAACATTTTTTACAAGGTGTTATAGATGTTAAATATTGGATTATAAATATTCATTATAAACATAAATATATTTTCTACATAATGGTATTTTATTTATAATTTTTAGTCGTTAAATAATTAAATTTATTTATGAGACAATTATGATAGAGTATCTACCATATTAATGAATAAATCAAATAAATTGTTTTATAAATATTAAAATAAATAAAATTTCAATGTTTTGATGCCATCCAAGTATAGTTTAGGATTATATGACATGTTATTATTTATTCGACGTATTTGGTTGGAAATAATAATGTCTTCATGACTTTCACAATATCCAAATACTAAATAGTGTCAAAATTGACCTAAAAGAGTTTTTTTTTAAAATAATATATTATTGGTAGCTATAATATTCCAAAAAATATAATGTTCTCAAAAAGGGATTAAATAATATTACATATGTCATTAATTAACCACTTTAGGTTCTATTGGAAGTTTAGAGTATGTTTATTAACCATATGATGTAAGAATTCAAGAAGACACATTAAAAGATAAACTATTTAACTAAGAGTTAAATAAAAAATATAAGGTTAATATGGTGACATAAACCTGCCTAAAAACTATTGGTAGAGAGTTTTGAGACCCATACCAACCTTAGACTCGAAATAAATCATTTTGGATCCATTATAAACCGAGATTGATTTTATTATAAAATAATATTTCAAGAATTTCATAAAGTGACCTTCACCTCTCTTATAAAAGGGTAATTTCCATTATCTTATCTTCACACATCCAAAGCTATTTGGCTCATCCAAAACCAGAAAACATATCCTCCAAACATTACTAAATTTATCCTAGAGGCCTTACTTTGGTCATAAATCCATCCTATGGAGCCCTTTTGATCTAATAAATAGGAAGAACCAGAAGAAGAGGTAAATATTTGATCACCTCATTCAAGTTATTTTCTTCTTCCACATCCTATTTACGTGTTGTTTCCATTTTAAAATAATAACTCCATTTTTATGTACATCTTATCGTCTCCACGTCCTAGTGTAGCTTGTTATTCAAACGCTTCATTGTTTGGAAGGGTATAATAATGAATATAACTGATGTAAATAATAAATAAAACATGTTAATTATTATTTATATATGATATAACATCCAATTACATATTGTTTCACGATCAATATAATGATATTGTCACTCGTGTGTACATAAGGATTACCGTCACCATGACAGGATGAGATTTCTTCCCATGTTCATCATTCAACTATGATTATAAATATATATAATATTAAAAATTATGTGGTATATGACATAATAATTTTACTAGAGATATATATGTATATATTTATGTACTTACATATATCTTATTCACTTTCTTCTGTTTAATACTATATGAAAACATAAACAACGTTTATGTATACGTATGGCCTACTGTCTCCATAAATGGTGCCTTCCATTTCATATATCTATCTATTATAAATATTTATATTCTAAATATATATGATATAAAAATCAATTTGTATATTCTTGATGCAATTAGATCATGATCTAAATGATACGACCAATAATAAAAAGTTAAAATGTGTTCGATAAAGAAAGCAATTATTACCCAAAATGTTAATTTAACATAGAAATATTTATTAAATTGGTAGTATAATGTAATCAATGAATCATGTATGATATAATAAATATGGATATGGTTCTGGTATAGTTTAATAACATACTATGGTCATTATTAAAAAGTTTAAACTTACCCACGTCCAAAAGAAAGTGAAAGGTAATGATTAATTACTCAATCTCATTATTATTAGAGATTGTTTATGAGTAAGTTTTTACTATGAAATATTTATTATCAATGTACATGGTTCATAATAGAATTTTTAAATGGACTCTTTTACAAAAACATTATTCTAATTTCTTTAAAAATTTATTCTTCTAATCCTTTCTCATTAATTTCATTGTTTTCAAAATTGTGTTATGGGTTTATTTATATGGACATGAATGTTTTGAAATGTTAATTCATTTAAAAGGCTTCAAAGATGTATTTAACCCATTGATTAATTTTTTTAAATGACTTCCTTTATAAATTATGTGACATTTAAATGATTTCATGAAAAAGGGATATTTTCTCTCAAGGATTTTTACTGATCATTTTCAACTACATCCTCGGCCATTATAGGATATTATTCTTGATCGAATTTGATTTATTATAATACAAATTTTCCATAATGTATTGTTGGTTTTGTGATATGTTTGAATACGGATGTGTTATTTTTATACAATTCCTTTGTTTATGTGTAAATAATTGATATTTTGTATGCTATTTTTAATACAAATTTTTATGTTCTGTTTCAAACTTTTAATATGAGGAATGTATTGTACTTAGTATGTGATGGGTGGAGCCTCCTGTAGCTCCTTGATGCATCGGTAGGTCTCATGAGACAATTAGACATGGAATTGGCTGAGGCATTTTTCAATTTCATGTATGGTTTTTTCCGAGGTCTAAATCATTTTTAGACTTCTTGGATGAGGCCCTTACACGATGTTTCAGAATGTCTGGCATTTACATTCCCTCATTATAAAAATATTATTGATGGTTCATGTGGGTATTCAGCTAGTAGAATACCCCTGACTATGTTTTATTATGGAATTATTTAATCATCTCATATTCTTTCCTTAAAGTGTTCATTTTTATTATTTGAAAAGGAATGTGTTTCAAATTATTCACAATTTCTATTATTTATGTTATCTTCCCACGTATTGCATACCCTAAATGAGCATTTGACCTCACCCCTTTATATGGTTTTATTTTCCCAGGATTCCATGAAGTGTTTTATGATTGATAAGTAGGGTTATGGTAGGGGATTAATGGAATTATCAAAGTATCATTTATGTTGTGATTTATTTTCTATTGTGTAATGCAACATTAATGTATGTAATCTATTTTCAATGACTGCAAAACTAACCGGTCTTTTGGGACTTGATTCCTTATAATCATTCCAATGTTATTTAATAAAACCCCGACTCTGGGTAACTAGAGTCGGGGCATAACCTGTATTTTGAACTCTTAAACACATAAGGTTAATCCAATGAAAAGAAATGATAACTTATAAATTACATTTATCTTCATAACTTATTAATTTCTCGGATTCGATCTATGTTATCCATGATCTACATCATAAAATATATTTTTATGTGAAAATTATTATTTACCCTAATAATGGTTTTAAGTATGCTTATGAATTTATCGATGTAAATCCCTGGGAGTGTAGAACCAATTGTTCAACGAGGCCTGTTGTTATTCACCAGTTCTCATTCGATTTAAGCTCAAAGAAGTGTTTCCAGGTTTTAACTCAAGGTACATTTTAGGTAGATCTATCTCCACATGTTCATATCCATACATGGATGTATATTCAGTATAAACCATTGGCTCTGATCTAAAAAAAATTAGTGATTATTTTCTTATACTTTTCCTTATCGCTATGGATTTTACTATGGTTTTCTAATCCTAATATATAAATAACTAGTCATTTTATTTGATAAAAACTATAACAACCATTATCTTTATTTTATATTTAGTCATGATTTATTACATAAACATTCAGATAATACAATATAGAAGATAAAGAGTTATGGATTATTTGGGGCGTAGGAATATTACATCACAACTAATGAAATAAAATACAACATCTTTATCGAAAACTATTTCCACATGACCCCTAACATTCTTTTGTACTTACCATTGCATGAGAAAACCCAAGATCATACATTAGAAAAAAGTCTATCTATAAATCCCACGAAGTGGTTAAATAATGGATAACTTTAAAAATAAAATCAATGTTAGTAAATAGACATATAAATTGATCATAAGAAAAACATGAACATAAATGAATGATAAATCAAGATCATCATAACATAGTCATGTATAAACAACATAAAACGAAACATGATTAACATAAATGATTCAGGTAAAGCACTACAACAATGATATAAACAATATTCATATACATTAATCAGATAAAACCATGTCGAAACATGATGTATCTTTAAACTAAATATTACCCAATGAATTGGATCGCTATCCGAACGTATTTTTCATGAACATTTTAATCTTATTCTGAAGTGTCTCACATAGATCATATAAAACATATTCATTCAACATAATCATTTATTCCATGATAAAGGAATGTGTATTAAATATATGGAATTATATAATAAATTCGTATATGTGCATAAAGGTGAATACCCTAGAAATAAGAATGGGAATGGTTTTCTATACATTAATTTTTTGTCATGGAATATTGCAGTGCAATTTCAAGAGCATAACTACATCAGATGGGGATTCATAAAATGGCATGATGAGAGACAAAGGGGTCTCTCGTCAATTAAATGTGAAATGAGCAGTAAGGGGATCATATAAATTCATGTTCCAACATGAGGAATTTGTAAATAGAATGTGTAAAATAATAAACAACCATGTAGAAAGAGGAGGAATACAATAACTCTTATAAAATTTTTCCACGGAAACGGGTACATATGGGAGGGAATAATGAGAGATAATAGTCCATTTAATCATTCAATAAAAGTATGTGTAGTATGGGGGTGTGAAAAACATACTCCATCATTTTTAATTTTATATAATATAAGGAATCTTGGATAAAAATGGGAAAGAAAGGTAACCCATACTTGAGTGTGTCTTCCAATGATTAAGAAGGGATTATGGAGAGCATGGGGAACCGTGAATGATTTTAGAGAGGGGAGTAATGAGTAGTTATTTTCTCCAAGTATTTTCAGTGATGGGAATTGGCAGATTCTGTGGGATTATATAGAATATGATATGGAAGTTATTAAATATTTCACAAACATAGGATTTGGATTCTATATTATTAAATACACAAAACCACAAAACATATGATGGTTTTTGGAAACGGTTTTTTCAAAGTGGAGAGGAAATAATTATTTTATAAGTACATGGGCTAATGGTATTAAAATATTAGACTTTATAATGTCTTGGTGAGTCATGCAGTTAATGAAATTAAATTAAAATAATAAAATTTGTTATACATTTTGGAGGATTCACTTAGGCATTGTAAAATAAGTCATATAAAACGAAAATCTCATTATTTTAAATTTAAAACATATATTTGGATGATGAACAATTTTATTTTATTTATTACTCCACTATTGTTTCCTTATGATCTCATAAAACACACTATATATTTATATTTTATTTAATTATTAACAAAAAATCCAGCTATTTCTAAAAATTATGAAATATTCACAGTTATTTAATTTATACATCCTTGTTCCAAAAATAACATTCATTTTAAATAAATAATTTCTATATAAGTAAATATTCACTATTAAAATGAGATCTGACATCTATTGATAATTTGATGGGTTTTGAAAAAAATAGTTTTTATACAATTATAATAATTTCATTTGACATCATAAGAAATTAAACAATAATTTATTATTAATAAAATTATTTTTATAATAACATATTATTAAAGTATTAATTATTTCAAAAAATCAATAATTCCTTAAAATAAACAATTAAAAAATAATTGTTTTCTTTTATTGTATAAAAATATAACTCATATCAAACTGATTTCATATTCATTTACAAATAATGAAGTGATATAATAATCATTTAAAAGAATTTTTTTAATAATATTATAAATACTAACAAAATAATTTATATATTTCTTAAAATTAAAATTTTTACCTAAAAAATAAATGTAACAATTTCATCATTTTTTATGAAAGACTATTCCCATTATAGAATTGATGAAGTAAGACTTTTATTTAATGAATGGGATTACACCATAAGTAAAAAATAACTTGTTACATAACCCCTTATAAATATTTCATAATACCTAAGTGTATGGTTTTCAATGGTGAGAGACTCTAGGGGAGGCTCAAATAACATCACTCGGGTGGTAATCACAATTAAATGTAACATCTCCCATAGACGATATTGTTCAAGCTCAACATGATGAAAATCGGCTTGGGCTAAGTTAAAATTGAATCACAATGACATGACCTCCTTTTCATGCTCTGATAAAGCAGCTTTGTATGGCTTGAGCCTACTGGATGAGACCATCATCTCCTTTTTAGGTATCTAAAGGATTTGTTAAAACCTTTTATTTATATTAATTGTCTGATCCCTATTCATCATCTATATTATCAAAATTATTGATACTTAATTGTAATTTAAAAGAAATAATAATCATAAAAAATTTCATATGTTTTTTATATCCATAAGTGATTAAAATAATGAGTATTTTATTCATTAACGATCGGGTCGTTACATTCATTATGTTCCCCGATCACATGCTGCTCACACCGATGTATTGGCTAATACGACTACCATCATGGTTGACCCTAATCAGGAGGAATCCACCATCTGTATCACCCATCATAAAATGGTTTCATCAATAATCATATGTTATATAGAATCAATCAATCAATTCAACACATATCTAGAGTGTGATAAACTAGTTACCACCCTTGGATGTGTTGATCCAATAATCAGATACCTTCGAGATGGTACACATCCAATGGATTATGTTAGATGGGAACAAATCTGGTAATGGGTATCAAACAAAATTCTCTAGGATGGCCCAAATGACTAGTAACTCGTCTATAAGAAAGAATAAGATTAATTTGTCCTCGGATTCATAGTAGAAGAATATTTTCTCACCATCATGGAGGATTTACACCTATGATATTGTAGTGATCATCAATCAGGGACCACAGTCTATTACCAAATCAGGTGGACATGATATTACTGTTAATCCATGATAAAGGAATGTGTGGAATCCACATGAAAATTTCATGTTGGTAAAATTCATAAAAACATATCCATCAACCCCCCCCCCCCCCAATTCCAAAATATAGTGACATATTCCTATCTATTTTTTATTTTGGGGATGCATGTGGTGGGGCTATATCCCTCTTCCACAACCAAGTAATTAAGGTACATTTTTACAGATACCGACTTCTATTACAAATGGGATGAGACAATATCCATTAATGAAGTTGGGATGAAGTTTATCCAAATCATTTTGAAGTCATGTTTCCTTACCAGGTTTGGGTTCCCTCACAAAATATTGACAGACAATGACACTAACATATGATCAACAGAGCTGAAGAATTTGTACTAGGAGTACAAAATCATGTCTAGTCAATCATTTTGTGATCGTGCAGTAGAAAATGTATTGATAGAGGTATTTAATAAGACTCTATCAAATATACTCTAGAAGATGGTGAATACAGACTAGAAATCTTGGGCATACAAATTTCTCCATGATTTGTGGTATTAAAATACCATCACATGTACTACTACACAAGAAATTCCAAACATGTTTCTATAAATGACCAATGAACTATTACCCATAGAATTTAAAATACTTTCACTAAGAATTCATAATTGTTGGTTTCTCTCAAATGATGAAAAATCGCAAAAAATTGGTGAATGAGTTGAAACAGATATACTAGAAGAGGTTTTACATGCCACAAAACCTTTAGGTCCACCAAAATGGGATAGAATAAGGCTTCATTAAAAAGTTTGACGTTTTTGTAATCATTTAATGAGACCTGGAGTTAGTTCTCAGAAACCCAATGATAGTTATAATGAAACACCCAATGCTAGAACCCAATTTGGAAGGAACTTACTTCATACCAAATATTTATTGTAATGGATCCCACTCGCTAGAAAATGTGTGGATTTCATATATACCATATGACGTTAAGCATCATGGTTGATGTTCACACCATAAGAGAAAAAAATTCACAGATCTATGATACCCACCTCCATTCACATCATGTTAGCCATGTCTTTACAGCACGATGTAATACTGTCTGAAAACTTGTATCTACCACATTATGTTTAAGTAAATGGAAATATGTCCTCAATATATGACATAAAATTGAATGTATCCACAACTCCTTTTCAGATTCACATCGGGTAATCCATCGTCCAGTCCACATGAAATTAAATTACACTATCCTTTTATAAATATGTATGAAATTATTCTCATATGCACTGAGTTAAGTAGGGATTCCTTGTAACAATATCTTGTTCCAGCCACAACATGATTCAAAATTCCCTTATCATACCCCATTTTATATTTGAACTATGAGCAAACCAATTTCCCTACTTATTTCTCACATCAAACATAACTCATGTGGTCTTTGTAATTTCGGTGGGGGTTTACTCTCACACGAATGGAATAGATGTGTACAATGATTCCATGCCGCATTACATTAAAATATATGGTTCCCTATGAACTACATGTGGTTTGATTCTCATCCTCTTGAGATACATAGTGTCACGCACGCATTCACTATTGGGCCCAATAGAAACATCCCCATTATTTTGCATGATTCCACCTTCATCCTAACCGCATGATATTGAAAATATTGTAACTCTAAGAATAAAATTATTCTTGATTCTTGTCCTCATAAGATATGAAGTGATACCAAAAAATTTCTTCTTCAGGCCCATGAACAGGTGTAACTTCAATTGTCACCATTGGCATGTTTTCTCATGTAAATATGTGTGGTGTGGCTGAGACCTTTTTGGTCTTTATTCATGTCTATATTCTTCTCGGGACCACATTTTTCATTTAAATTATAGTATATTATCGTAACTATCTAAATCACATGGTTCTACACTATCATCCAATGTCCTTGAAACATGACATAAACCTTGTTGAATCATCCTCACCTTATGATGTTCAACTACTTGGTGTTCATCCTCACGGCAAGACGTTAAACTACATGACTATATAAAACTATGGGATTCATGACTCTCATACCTATGAGATACATAGTGGAACTGATGTCATCATTCTTAGGTCCACCCCAAACATTACCAACACTCACCTCAGTTATCATGTCCTTACCACATGATGCTGAACCAATTGGATGTTCATCCTTACCACATGAAATTAAACTGGATAGATGTAGATACCCATAATTTAATGATAAATTGGTCAAGTAATCATCCATATCCTTTCCTTATCAAAATACTATAAGAGCCTTACCATGGACAACTGGAGAACATAATACTTTTATCCACTATTTAAGCACCTCAATCCATGTTCTACACTTCATGTCTTGAGAATCTCAAGATATTGTAATAAATTCAATACACTTGAGGAAGAAAATTGGTATATCTATTTTTCCATCTTATTGATGTGAGGGATTAGACCCACCAACTATAGATTTCTTGAACTAGTATAAAGTTATTTCTGAATCATGTGATCCTGACATCGTGATGGGGGGACACAACACCCCATTGTGTGATAGTGTGTCCCTCTAATTATTGCCCAATATCATAACTCATGACCTTAGAACCTTGATTAATGATTTATAGAACAATAAAACCATTCACCTGAGGATTTTAGAGTACTTTTAACCATAAGAATTCTTATTATACTCTTTTGTAACATCCCCCATGTTAGGTCCACCTGTGGAAGGACCTTAAACTAATCACACCTTGTTCAATGGTGTACTAAAATAAACTCTAGTATTTAATGGTCCATATCTCATGACCATAAACTACTAATGAAAGAGACAAAAAAATTATAGGTTGAAAACCCACAAAGGGAGGCCTGAGAAAAAGACCCATATATGCCCGCAAAACTCTTCATCTTTAGTATTTTGGAAAAAATTTGGACAAAAAAAATATGGAATAAAACTCATAGTGTATACTATGTATCCCTAGTAAAATCAAAGATATACTCACTGAACCCCTCATCTATGAAAAAATTATAGTTTTATTTTTCCACATATCCTCGCTTTGAGAATATGTTCGACAACTAGTGGGGAAAATTTTAGGTTTCTCGAACCCTTTATGGATCTTAGATTTTCCTTAAATTCCAGTTCATTGTCTAATGTTTATTGATTCATCGTTATTATTTTATTTCCTATAAAAAGTAAAATAGATCAATCTAATTTTCCATGATATTGATATAAGGGTTCATACCCACCAACCAAAGAAATCATGGCCTGTTGTAAAGAGAATTATTATTATTATGATATTTACATCCCCAAGGTGGAACCCATGACCCCATTGTGACATAAGTTATCTTCTAAAAGACTGTCCCATACTTCCCTCAGGACCTGAGCAGTTTGGAATATGATTTCTGGTCTCTATATCATACTTTCCTAATGGATCAAATATCCTTTATGTTCCATCACCACGTTTTGTACCCTTTCTGAATGCCAAAATGATACCCATCTTTCTTTAACTGTTTTTGTCCTATATCCCCATATTTAAAAACACAAGGTGTAGGTCCTAAGCTATTCAATTAGAGCTATGTTTCCCTAGGGTATTATAACCCTTCATATATAGACATACATTTATACCAAACTTAATCATCTATTTGTTTGAGCCATCATAAATATTTAATTTCTATAGGAAAGCAATAGACATCTCTCCGTATTTCCATTATACTTACATGAAGTGGATCAGACCCACAGACTAGAGACATAATGACCCACCATAAAGGATATCCTAAGACATTTTAGCCACAAAAATGACATGGAGTAACCTGAAACCCCATAGTGTCAATGGACATACCCATCATTCCTACCCCGTCCCATTTTTCATGGCTCAATCCTCTGAGTGGTGATTTACATAACCCAAACTCCAACTATCCTCGTGGGTGAAGCTTCCCTTTGATTATGTGCTAAACCATATTAGCCCCATAATACCAACTTCTCACATGGAAAAGAGTGGATATTATAATTATTTGTACATGTTATTGATGCACAAGTGATTTAACCCACCAACTAATGACATTTCATCCTTTCAAGATAGGAACTCCATTCCTCATGAGCCCTAGCTACATCCTGGAGGGACTCAACACCCGATAAATGTTTTGAGTCATCCATGGCCTAAAAAAACTATTTTCCCCAAGTATCATGATGGTAAGACTTTTAAATACATTAAATCCCAAATGTCCGATCTAAAAAACATTAAAATATAGTACACTGATGTTTTATGCTAAAATACCTAAAACTAAAATCTTATGGAAATAATCATGAATCCATATACATGGGATCCTCAAAAAAAAGCATCAACCCATTGATATGAAAATAAAAAATTATTTAGGACATATCTCTTGCCTAGATGATCCCTCGACATTCAAGATAATGCAGCAGATTGGTATCAACAACAATCTCTAAAATCAATTGAGTAGCAAGATATCATATAATGAAACAAATTGAATGGTAAGCTTGAAAAAAATCAATAATTTAAAATATAAAAAAGAGAGAATAATATGAACATCTTGGATTCTCTCTAAAACCTCATCCAAAAAACTATTTTTATTAATATAGTGTGGGATACATTATGAATATGTGAATGACAAAAAATGATGGTCTACAACACTGTCTAGGTCAGTGAGAATCTGGCGAGTATGTTAGTTAAGTGTTGGAGTGTCATTTTTCATACTTCTTCTGCCTCTACCTCTGGAAAAATATATTCGACAATATTAGTCAACTATTCATCCCTCCTCTAATTAGTGTCAACTGTGGGCGATGATGTTGAAACGTTTGACTCTAGATGAAAAATCATCTCATCATGCCAACATATATGGGTCCTCCAAGAATAAATCTATGTTTATAGTTTAGATAATAGTTGAAGACAATTATATTATTCCTCTTCCATCTCCCACATCTATTTGGAAAGGGAATCCTACACCAGAAAATTTTGCAGTCCATTTTCCTACATGGCCCAACCCCTTCAGGTCATGATGGTTTGTTTTATAATTCCTTACTGGGTGTACTAATCAAAGATATCCACCCAAAGATAATTAAACAAGTGGAGAAACCCTTCCCCTCAATCGAAAAATGTCTCTTAAGGTGTCTAACTAATTATGTCATAGATATGATCCCAGATAAGTTTAGGATGCAACCAAAACTAAAAAAATGATGAATTCTGAATATTATAAGGATTAATAACGATTAAGATGAATGTAGGAATAGAGTAAGAAACCTGATGCACTTATCTATCAATAGGTTAGTCATCCATAGCCTATGTGAGGGGGCTGAAATCCTCATAATAATCTGACATTTCATCCAAATAACCATCATTTGATCTGGGTTGATTCAGGGATGCCTCACCCAAGTCCTCAATCAGTTCCATTGATGTTGCAGATAGAGTAGTTTGTGATGCAAATATAATGTCTACATGGAGGACTAGTTGTCATACAAACGCATTAGGATAATCCATCACCCTGGACTAGGAATAATCTATCATGGGGAACACATCAGAATCATTTGCAAGAAATTTGATCACAACTTTGGTATACTTAGGGTATTTTATCTTCCAATATTGCAGGATAGACCCAGGGTTTCTATCCCCTCGAACGCTGGAAATTTTAATATGGGAAACCCTATGATCCCAACAAATGTTTTGATAAAATTGATTGGTTTTGAAATGATCACATATAATTAGCTCGTCCACCCGACCTGGAAGGACCCCATCCCAATGTGAGACCATATATGATCTTTTTCCAGAGAGCCACTATCGTCATCAATAATCAGACCATCTGGCACAAGAATTGTTGAAAAGTCGAAACTGTTAGGCTATAATAGTACCCCTTTGACCTTATCAGGGGTTAGATAGATAGGTCAAACCCCAACAATGTACAATAATATGGGAATATATATAGGTTTTTTGGTCCTAGATTTATTATAGTAGTCATAACAATTATATAACACCCCTATCCATCCAAACATAATTTGAAGAGGACCATTGATCTTTTAGGGAGTGTTTCTTTATTGAATATAACACAACATATTGAAGATTCCTTCAATAACTAGTTCTTCCAGTTTATGTCAATAACCATCTATATGATGCACCACCATTGACAATGTACTCACACAGATTCCCAAGAATGTATCCCCAGTTGGGAAATTCCACTTATTTATGAACATGACATGGAAAAAATCCACCCCAAGATCCTAAGAAACTTCCATGTTTACCAGATAACCCCATGAAGTGTAATCCATATCCACCTGAATGGCTCAATATGATCCATTTCTATTTCCGGCTTACTGGGAAGGGCACTAGCAGAGATGAATAATGTTCGGTTTAACCCTGCTACCACACAGAAATATATTTATCAAGTTAGTGAGTAAAATATGTGTGTATAGATTACGATCTCTCCACAATTACATTCAGTAAATAAATAGAATCACTTTTTCTAGATCACTAGAATATAAACGAGCATCCCAAACATCCACAACCAAGATAAATTCATCATACATATCCACAAGGGGAGGAATTCCTCCTAATTAATGGATGTCTAATAGGCTGATCCAAACCTCCTCATGAGGAAGGTGGAATATGTTGGTCCCATGAAACCATTGGATACTAAATTCCCATAAGAGGTCAGATTTATTGTAGATGTTGAATTGGGATATCCATAAATCCTCATGGAGATAAACCCTATATAAATCATCAACAAACTCCAAACAACACTACCTCACTGAGAAAGGCCATTCCCATTCATCATTGAAATTCAAACTACATTAAATATCTCACATTTAATACTATCCTCCAATATAGTACCTAGAAAAGAAGATAATATGATTGAAGGAATATTTGTAATTGGTTTTTGAACAATGTCTTGACCATCCAGACTCATGGAATAATTAAAAAGAATGTAAGAGTAACCCTGAGATGAGGTTATAGCCAGTAGACCATCATCAGTAATTGTTTCTTGAACACAGTAAGGAAGTTAGATACCCATAGAAGATGAACAGTAAAATATAGGGAGAGCATATAAGTGTTATTTACAATACCAACCCCATATAGTGGGATCCAATTTGATGAGGGAATATTCTGAATACCTAGTGAAAATAACCGATACAGGACCTCGATATTAGTACGCACGTGATAATTTTGATGCGAATTGGGATTCATAGTACTAATAGACCTTGGGTAATCCTCAGTTGAGGAATGTTGGTGGGATATATAATCCATCTGAAAATATTATTTGTCATAGGTGAGAAAGAGAATACAATGTCTTAGAGAAAAAAAGGCATGATACTTGGGATAGAGAAATCATGTTCATCATGTGGCTCATCCAAGAGTTCACAAACCACATCAAGGGGTTCATAAATCACCTAATATTTGAAAAACTCATGGGGAACGTAACCCCTACAAGGAATCACTCACATCGCTCGTGAAACATTGGATACTTCTTATAATGTGTCATGCATATGATCCCACGAATTGCATGAAATCAAATGGTAAAGTCGGCGGAACATAAAAAACCATCATAAAAACCATCCAAGTTTAAAGAGTTATTGGAATCTAGTTCGAGACCGAGACAGAAAAGCATATAAATAAGAATTAGTTGCATATAAGAGCATGGACATGACAACATCATCATAAAATAATTTCACATGGGATTGTGATCAGGGTTCAATGATTGGTCATACGATAGACACAATAGTAGTATAACTCTAAAATAGAAGTTTTCTAGATGAATGAAATATACTCCACCACCACCCCTATTTGTAGGCAGTTCGAGGAATAAAGAAATGTATCCTAGTAGAACCAATGTCACCCGAATGAAATGGGTTGCGACACCAAACTAGACTCTATCAGGAATTCAGTTTCCCCGGAACTAAATCCTTTCCCCCTCAGACATCTCTCTTATGAGGGGGAATTTATTTATGCCCACTGAATAAAATCATAAAAATCACAATGGAATAAAAAACCTAAATGATTATTTTTATTCTCTGTGAATGAAATGAATAAGGGGATGATCGAGGACTCACTAAGCCCTTAAAGGACTCAGTATCACATGAACTATTATACGTCTTTTGAAATCATCTCGCATGGTGCATATCCCACAACACAGCTCATGAATTCCACCTATAAGAACCCTGATGCACATTCAACAGGATCTCCTAAAAATTACTTTATATCCATAAAAAATATGGAGGGATCATATTCTAATACAAGTACTCCTAGTGGTTGACCAACTAGTGTTCTAATTCATCATTTGGAAGAATTAAATCCCTAGATAATATATAATCCATCTCTCAAGACCTGAGGGCTTTAATAACCTAATAAGATAGAAATAAAGAAAGGACGTGAGAGTGTTTTGTTGTCGCTAAAGTACATGTGACATGCACCCTCGTCAAACCACAAAGCACTGCAAGGTCCCAGTGTCATGTTTGGAACATCACACAAAACCCCTCTATTATTTCATCCTCTCCTTATAGAAGTCCTCATGAATATCTAGACAACACCATAGTGTTCAGAGGACAGATGGATAGTGTTTTCCACAAAATTCTTTCACAATCCCATTTTGAATCATATTGTTCATGTGATACACCACAAACCAAAATAGAACAAAAATCCAAGACATTGTATATGAAGACTCACATAATCTCAAACCATTGTCTCTTAAAATAATGGAGATAAAAATATGGGATGTGAGAGGGGTTCATGAATTTTGAAATACATGTGACATACCCTTTAAACCCATAATATGTTAGATGTCCTCAATGAGAAGTCCGAATCATCCTTTGTCTTGTCAACTTTCCTGCATGAAGTCCCCCAAGCATGTCTGGTCAACTCTTTGACATTCCAAGGAATACAAAATAAATTCTCTAATGAAATTATTACACAACCCCATATGCCCCATATTGGTCACATGACGCATCATCAAAATATATAAGAAATACCCTAAGAAACACGCGTTAAATATCACAAGATTTCCAAAAAAATAAGATAAAAAAATATCAAAAGGGGGGAGGCAAGATGTTTTTACGTCTGATGAAATACACGTGATGTGCCCAGCGTAGCAATTACACAACCTCATGACACCCCTAAAAAACCATCTATATCCTGTGATACATCCAAACAAGTCCCCATAGGTCTCACGACTGTCTTTTAATATGAATTTATATCATTATTAGGCCATCAGACATGTCAACATTATCACATCAATTTCTTTCCACACATCTTCCTGATAGAACAATTATTCCATAATAGAAAATAATGTGATAAAGTATGTGTTGAAGAAGGAGGCTTGAGATTGCAAAATATTAAGAGTCTGGCCTTAAACAGCACATGATAGAGACTTGTGATATTGTGAGGCACCATGCCCCTTCCCTGACTCGATCATAGACATGCATGAAATGTGCATCACAAACATGTAATAATGTAGTGTGGTGATTCCTATAAATTACCCAATCCACAATGAATAAAGGGTTGGATATTGGAAGCTACAACACATGTTGGACTTTTAGAATCTTCTAGTGACGTCTTAGAATGAACGATCTGGATACCATCCATCTTTATGTAAGGTAATATACCACCTGAAAGACAACATCATCATGTGCTAGCCAAAATGTGCTTCGCAAGGTAACCTATAAATAATGCGAAGGAATTCAAGTTGGTTATGTGAAGGGAATCCCTAAAACCCACAAAATCATGGAGAACCTGAAATAATGTTACATTGAGTAAGAGAAAGGAATTTGTGATGCAAGGGTTTGAACTAATATCCATGTCGGAAGGCTTAAGAAAAATACAAGCTCGCAAACCCGAATTCGTTTCTCATGTGACACATGAGGACACACGACAACCTTGGGACATGTATTCTAAATCTCATAGAACCCCTTCGATGAACCAGGTGGGACACCCAATTTTCTCGTTTGATGTCAAAAAAGTTGCAAGATTCCGTTACGGACATCACTTTGATCCTGTGATCCTATTAAGTTTTCGTCCAAGATGTATGACGATCCATGGACATAACACCTGACTCATATAATAGTTAATGATCATCTTACCAAAGACTCACATTGGAATCTTGAAATGACCAATGAACTCCCATTGCACCTCTTAGGTAGGAAAACCGAGTCTCATGATGCTCTCCAAATTTTTCTGTCAGGACTCACGATGTCTCCTTGGAGTGTCATCCATTACATGAAACATCCCTCATACCATGTATCATTGGCTCTCAAGAAACCACATATATGTTAAATATTGTTCATTTGATGCCTCCAAGGACATGTTAGCTTGTTCTTGTAGATCCCTCCCCACCATAATGTCATACTGAATGGGAATCCCGATAATTGATGATGTTTCCCATCCTTAGCATTTAAGACCATAATATAAGGGAAAGTTAACTATGTAACCCCTGAAGTCAATCAAAGTTTGATGAATCTAGTTTCAACCATATTCATGAAATCTAGGGAACCAATACTCGTTGTTTGTGTCCCACTTGAATCATCTAGGGAAATCCCAGCATCTAATTCCATTTTTCAATGCAATGTCATTGATTGCTTATTGTCAATTATTTCTCACAAATATCATAGCTCATGTTGGCATATGGAATATAATTGAGCATGATATATTCGTTATAAACCTTCAAAACTTTATAAGGGAATATTTAGTGTGTAAGCCCTAACATAAATGGAACAATGAAGACTTTGATTACCCCTTTATTCAGGATATATAGGCCAACATTCATTGAGGTCTAAGTCCCATATCAGTCCTATAGGGAAATCCAAACATCCAAATCCTTTGTTCATGCCAATAACATTTAGTATTTGTTATCCATTGTTTCTAAACATTCATGTATCACATGGGGTTAGGTGAAATCAATTATCATATCATTTATTTTATAAACATCAATAATATTATTTGGAGGCCTCAGTATGTAAGTACTAAAGTAAACTGAACTATGATGATTCTTGTTCGTTATATGTCTAGGTCAAACAAGAATCCTACTCAAGGCCTGAGCACTATACCAAGAACCCCAAGGACTCTACCAATAACCAATACCACATATCTATACACCAGAAGGTTTTTCATCTTTTATCCCTTATATCTCACACCGATCATAGATCATGTGGGTTTGTGGATACAGAAGGAACAACTCATCGAACATTGTGAGTATCCATCAACCGGGGTAATTCCATATGTAATCCCTGATTAGTGGATTGTTATTAACATTACATATGAGGGTATATACCTTGCGGTTAGTCCCAAGGATGCAAATGAACTATGTCATTTTTGATTCCTGAAATAATCCGGATACATAGGATGCCACATAATGGCTCATTCCCATTCTCAAAATGTTAATCACCTCCATAAGTGGGAGTACATTCCACAACACTAGGTCATATGGCTACAACATATAAGTAGTTTCTTGTCGCCAAAGGATGATGAAGAACCTGGTATACATATACTTGGAATAACCAAAGAAATCTATAAATTTTTCAAATAAAATAGAATTAATCTACATTCATCTATTTGGGTAACTTGTCTCATATTTGGATTATGAAAATATTCATGAACATATATTAAATCAAAAAGAGAGTCCCAGAGTAGGTAAAAATTCCCCACCAAAGGTGTGTGATGAGCCCAAAATCTCATCCTTTGGACCAAAGGGAATCTCTATGAGTTGTTGGGCCTGAAAACCTATATGATTGCTGACCTATGGAATTTTGGTCCCTACCCAAATATGGATAGGGGAACCATTGGGAGTTTCCGGAAAAATGGTAATTGTAACACAATGAGCATGACACTATCCATAGATTTCATGCATCCTGACAAATAAATTCCCAAATTACTAGTTTTTTATTCTTAATTAACTACCACTGTTGATTTCTCAAATTGAGATCCATTAAAAAAATATTCCCTTTCTATTTCTCTCCTGCAGGTTATACATTATTGAAAAAAAAAATTATTCCTTTTAAAAAATAGATATATAGATCTTCATACATTACAATGGATGTCCCTCCATTTCAATATCTAGATATCAAAAATTTAAGTGGCACTGAACGAGGAAAAAGAAAAAATTTCTTAAGAATAAATATAAATATATATAAGAGAGTATTGGAAGATTTTATTTAATTTATCTTTGTTATTTTTGTTAATTTATGTCTTTATATATTGTTATTCATGAATGAATTATTTAAATTTTATACATAGGAATCCTTTAATAAGTAGGGAACATAGTGTCTATAATACCTGAGGTTAGGAAGGGTATTTTAGATACTAAATTTGGAAAAAATAATCACCTAGGCTATTTATGAGGATACAATGAATGAATTTAAATAGAGTGTTTTTTAATTCTATTCCCTCTCAAAAGGTTAATGTAGATATACATATATAATGAAATATTTATAAAATCATCCTCAACAACTGGGTTATATGAAAGAGGATTAGATCAAATATTCAGTACTGCAGATATTTTTATACCTAAAATTATTTTTTTCGGTTGTGGATCCAACTCCCCCACATCGACCTAAGAATCTCACTTCTCCACCTCATCATTCTTATCCAACTCCTAAACCCAATCCTTCAAAGCCTTTCATCTATTGTTATTTTTATTTTAAGGATCCACAACATAATATTCTATCATAAGAGATTATATATTATATTTATGGTATCCTTAGTCATTAAATAATATATATGTAGTATACTAATGTAACTAGGAATGACGTAGTATATAGGCCATAACGAGTACCATTTCACATAAATGATTTCACAACTATTTGATAATGTTTCATTCTATTCTATACATGGTCATATAGACATGTCCTATAAATTAACAATGAGGTAAATATAAATTATATCCTTACTTTCATATTGGGAGTCTATTTTTTTAATATTTTAGTTTTTCTATTTTTATCAATTTTTTTGAATAATTTATGTTTATTGAAAGTCTTTATTAGAAACAAGATGTAAAGGCTGAAATGAATTAATAAACCACTTATTCACAAATTAATAGATTATCAAAAGAGTTAACATTTTTATATATCATTATGATCATATAATAATTGTTAATGTTGTGGTTGTAAAATATCTATTCTGAGATTAAACAAATATATCATAGGCATTGTAACTAGAGATTATTTTTCCTAACAACAATATGTAGGTATTTTACTTGTAAGTTGATTTTCATATATCTTTGATTAAGTTTAATTTATTGAAACATTATACATATGATTTTTTATAATTACGGGTATTTATAAGATTTAAATTTACAGTGATATGTTATTGGTATATGGATTTATGGAAGAACCATTTAATTCAACAGCAGTGAGGAAAATTTAAGATATATAAATTATAAAATATATTTGTCTAAAATATTTCAATACGATGAAATTTATTTTTGGATGCTTCCTAACCCTGAAGTATTTGGAATAAATATTTCTTAATATTTCATTTATATTTACTGAATAACCATGAAATTATATATTTTTAAATTTCATTAGTAATTAGATGTTTTGTGTTTTTAACCATATGAGAATATAACATACTGTATATTATCTATATATGGTTATGTTTGAGAAACTTTTACTGACTTATTGAACACATAAGAATCGTTATTTATACACTGCAGTATTATAATGAAATTTTAATTAAGTTCATATATATAATTTTCAAATATTAAATTGGGTTACATTTGTTATTAAATAGGAAAATTGGGAAAAAAAAAATTCAAATATGTAAATGAAAATTAGTCTTCTAATTTAATGTTACAACATTTTTGAAGATAGTGTATAAAATAATATTTTCTATTGAACAGTTTTTTTAATTTATTTTTCTTGATGAAGGATTAATAAAATGTGGATATTATATACTAATAATTATGTTTGAAATAATTTCATTTTGAAATGTAAACAAATTCACGATGTTTAGCTTTCATTATAACATTTCTATTAATTTATCTTAATATTATATTGAAGAAAAATGTAAAATGATTTTTTTTAATTTGCATATTTTTTATGAACCCCTCCATTATGCTCAAAAATACATAAGTAATATAAAAATTCATTGGATTAATTATTTCATAGGTTTGAAGGCTTATTTTATTAATATATATTATATTTTTAAATGATTTGAATTTGTGATGTTTTATAATGAATTTTTAATGTTGTCTTCTATTTAGAGTTATCTGGTTGTATTGTTGTTTTTTTATTCCTCTACTAATGTACTGCTTCTAATAGAACATTATGGTTTTATTTAATATACAAAACCATTTTCAAATCAACTATAAAATTACTAACATGAAAAAATAGTTTATAATGCCAATTAATTTAAATAAGTGATTTGATAAATGTTATTTCATGACAGTTTTTATGTAACTGACTTGAAAGAACATTCTAATTCATTAATATTTGGATAGTATCTATCATATTTTTTAAAAATGATAATAAATTTATATAATCAAATTGGTTATTGTTAAAAGAAAGGGAATTTTTTTAACAACATCGCATGGTTGTCGCCATTAAAACCCAATTAAAATGAAGAAAATAAATTTTTTGAATAGAAAACCCACATAAAATAATTTAAAAAATTTATTTCCTTTGGTTTCATCAAAAATAACATCGTGGAAGTCATATAATTAATAAAATTATCAAATAAATTTTATTTTTAAAATAAGTAGGAATAAATCATTTATTATATATAAATATATTAAGAGAAGGAAATATTCCATTATCAAAGGAAATGTGTTTATATTTTTATTATTCATTTATATTATCATATATATTAATAAAAAATTGAATCCAAATCACAAATAATGTATTTGAAATATATTTCTGTTTTTTAAAATATTATATAATTTCCATTTTAATTCATACTCTTAATAATTGATTATTATAAAATATGATTTGTTGGGTTGGGTCCAACTTCAAAAAAAAAATATTATATTATTATCATCACCATTAAAATTATAAATTAGTATCTAAACATGAAGAATTATAATATATAATATATTTATTTAATTCATATTTTGATTATGTTTTTTTTACAATTTCACTAAAATTAATGTAGATTATATCATATCATGTAATTATTAGTATAGTCACCAGAAATATGAAAATTATTAATTCCGTTGTTTCATATTTCACATATATATTCTATTAGATAAAAATGGGAAATTATAAATCATTATAATATTTTGATTGACGTATGATAACTATTATAGAAATAAAAAATAATGTGGTATACGATATCTATAATGAGTCATGTGTTATATGGTATTATCCATTATTAAATTTTTATTATTGTTATTTTTATTGGGGGTCTTGATTCTAGTTATGATTTTTTCAATATATGGATATTTGTTTCAGTTTCGATGTCACTGGTGAGGTTATATCTCTTTTTTTTATTTACCCACATAATTTTAATAGATTTGTTTATCATGGTTAAGTGTATTTTGAAATGTTTTTTTAGTTTATGGGAAGTGATTATGTGTAGTGGTTATATGACTCATTAATTTTCAATGGTTTATGTAGGCAGGAATCTCTGTGATGGTTTATGATTGGATGTGTCTTTCTGACTTTCTAGATTAATTATGAAATTCATATGTTTCAAAAAATATATAATTTTTTCTTTATAGTGTTTTTTAGATCATGGTTTGTTATGTGTCCTTAGGAATCAATTTTGTTTACACATGCCAATTAAATTTTCCGTTGATTCAGCTGGTTATCAAGATAAGTATTTCTGTTGATACTAGACATGTGTGAAATCATGTTTAAGATATGGATTTGATATAAACCTTCATTCCTAGATTATTTTATTTCATAAATATTAAAGGATATGGTGTGAGACATAAAATGGTTTCAAAAATTTGTTTTATGGTGTCATTCCTCTCTAGTATCACCTAATGATTTTAAATTTTTCATTGTTTGGTTCTGTTCATGTTTTGTTTATGTAATCTTTGGATAATTGATATATTTATTTAGTTGAATGTAGTGGCTATCAGTCCATGTTTACTTCCCTATAAGAGGATTAGAATATGGATATTGATTGTTTTATTAGGGTCCTTATGTGTATATTACTTCAGTAGTGAAATTTATTGTTGCGTTTCAGGGTTTTTTATCATGTTTCGGTTAATAAGGATGATAAAAAAATTTATTTCCTTTTGATTGAAAAGTAATGAATTTAATATTGGTTTTTTGGGTTTTTTTTATTGGGGTTGATGGAATGTGGTGTGATAAGATTGTAATCTAGTTACAAGAATTGGTTTCAGTTATGTATCGGTGTGTTGATTCGCTGTCACCAGTGATGTCTTAGTGGATTCCCATAATTTATTTTTGTGTTGGAAGATTATTTTCAAATTTTATGTGAATTAAAATTGGTATCTTGAAAAGGATTCAAGGAGAATATGATTTATAATTATGGTTTCCAATGTGGATAATGTGTTGGACATGTTTTTTCTTATCATATTGATGGTTATGATAGGTTCTTATAGATTTTGATTGATATCTAGAAGATTTCTCATGGGATTATTTTTATATTTCATGTGTAATTGATATCTATTTTCATATGAATAAACTATTTTCAATTTGATTCAATAATAATATTAAACCTAAACTGGTAATTTCTATTTCTAGAGACTTCCCTACTAAAAGGGAACATAAGATAATAATTTTTTTATACAGAGTGTCAATTCATTATCTAATACCAAATTTTCATTGTCTATGTTCTTATAAGATTAATATATTTTCTCTTTTATCCATTAATTATTTCGTGTTTTTTTGTTTGTATGAATATCACATTTTCGTATCTAAATATTTTTCATTGGTTGATTTTATATTTCAAAAAATATATCATTGTTACCAGTAATTTCCATCATCTATAATGGTTATTTTTTATCCATGAATATATTAATTCATAACAAAAAAACTTGCTTAATTTATTTTGAAATTAATATATATTTTTAAATATTTAATAGTTATATTTTTCATTAATTATATAAATGAAGAAAATTTTATATCACTTTTATCAACATTTTTTAACTAAATTGATTAAAACTTCCTTTATATTACTTCCTTTCACATCCATTCAATTTTTTATAATTCTAACTATATTGAGTTTTATTTTACATAATTTATTTTCAAAAATCCTTTACTGAGAAATTTTTTATAAATTTTTTTTATAAATGATTCTCCTTAAATTTCTAAAATTATTATCAATATGATAGATTATGTTGTTATCTTGAGATTATTATATAGTTTTTTAGGAAATAGGTTTTCTGATTACACATATATTTTCATATGTATATTTAAATGATCTATAATCTATGAAATGATTATTCATATATCACCCTTTCATATAATCCTATATAATATTTATATTATGTGTGTTAATTTTTGGAATCATTTACTAAATTTCATAATTTTCTTTATATGATTCTACATAAAAAGGATATGTAAAAATTATTTTCTAATTGTTTAACATAGAATTTATTTCTAAATGATTTCATTGGGAATATTTATGTTTTTTTCAAATTATATGATCAGTGGTCTAATAATTATATATCCCTCTAATACATTGGGTAATATTTTTATCTCATTATATAACTGGGTTCCGGGATATGGGATGTTATCCTTGTCCAATAGGTTATTTAAAAAAGGATGTTATATTGTTCAGATATGTTATACATGGAAATTATGTTGTTACATTTATCTATAATGATATAATGTTCTTTTAGGGATCCTATTATATTCTATTATTTTATTTTCTCACGCATGTGGATTGTTAAAATGTTATGTACCTATTGATGATAATAATTGTCTTATACTTTCACAAATATAGTACATATTTTATCATTTCCAATAATAATGATTCTTTGGTGGTTATATGTTCTTATAATATGATCTATATATTTACATTATCAGTTATAATAACTATTTGGATTCTATGATCTTATTCAATTTGTCATGTATTTCTCCCTAGTTTTTTATTAATTAAATTTTCAAGATTTAATGATATATCATCTATGAATCGTTGATATTTTATTCCCCTACTTATCATCTGAGACCACCCATTTCATATCATTCACCATTTCCCTATGCTCTATTATTTACGAATATATATTTGATGAAAATACAAGTCTAGAACTTTTTTGGATATATTAAAAAATTATTTTTCAAAAACATGGTTATGTTACTAATAATAAATAAGAATAATCATTGGGTTTCTAATAGATTAATAACAAAATTCTGATTTATATGGGGATGATTCAATAATTTTCTATACATCATTTTAAATAAGGTAATATCCCCATATAATATATCATATGATTTTTCATGATAATTAAAGGGAAAAAATAATTATAGGTAGTGGTAAATCTACTTATAAAGTCATTGTATTAAATTATAATTAGAGAGGATCCATTAGACAATAAAATGTACATGATATATATTAATTAATCTATTAGTTTTCAGGGAGTTACACATTTAATTATATACGATCGAGATCTAAGGATTGCATAACTGTTCTTGAATATTATTCAATAAGGGATACATTACTAAAATAATGTACTACGTATCATCCCCAAATGGATATTCCATCCAAAAAATCATTTATACTTAGACTATATTCTATGACCATGACAAATGAATTTGAAATGTGGTTTGTGGTGATATCTTGTTCAATTCTAGTACTCATAGGACATCACATTGCACTATAGATTTCAAATGGAACCAAATGAGTCTCTAGATCTAATGATAAGTATAACTACAAAATTCTAGGATTAATTTACAATAGGAATTTAATTTCTACCAGATAATTATTAGTAAATTATTGGGCTAGTATAAATCATAAGACAATAATATTATTTATAGTAAATTAACAAAATAACTCTAAAAATAATCATTGATAAGATATCATGTTTTAAATTGGTGAAATAGTATTCTGTGGCCAAAAAAACAATTTCTTATGATCTATTGGGTGAAGGTAATGTTGTTCCCCAAAAATATTACTTCATTCCTTATTCTGCATCATGTGGGGACTGTAACAAGTCAACTTATGAAACTTATAGAAATACAATTAGTGAATGAACTAGTCCAAAATTAAATTTTTAGAAAGAAATATTCTTTTTAATAAACAGACACTAAACATAGATGATTTTAAATTAAAACATAATTTCTATTTTTAGGAACATCAAATTGAGATATTTCCTCATAGATATACTTTTATGTAAAATAAGGCCCATGAGTTGAAAAAATATATGTAGGAATATCATATGATTTAGGAATTATAGTGGGATCATAAATATATAATTAGACAATAATTTCCTCATACAATATTTTCATATTAATAAAAAATTCATCAAATATTATTTTTAATTATGGTGGGATATAACCCCAAAATGTTTTGTTTGATGTTCCCTTCAGCAAAATCCCATTTTTTCAATTACTTTTCTCACATGTAGTATAGAACTAAAATCGATATTTATATTATACACAAAGATAAAATATATAAATTAAATAAAATTTAAAAAATTACTTGATATCCAAATGAAGTATAACTAAAAAATTATAAAATTCATTAAACCATTTTAAAAAATAAATGCAGAATTAAATATTCAAAATCATTAACACCCACTATGATCATACACCTAATGATATGTATTTAGATCATAAAAATTTATAAATAGGATCAATTTTTTGAGAAAATACAAAATGTGTTTTGATGAAAGATTTTAGATATATTTGAATTAAAATATATATGGATAGAAAAGGTGAATTTGATGACTAGATTTATGGTTTATATATATATATATACTATTTTGGTTTTATACCAATAAAAAATTTTACATTTTGGAATTAATAGTTTTTCATTACATTTAGTAACATTATATTTCATATTAAAAAACATATTATTGATTTATTTATATAACATAGGAATAAAATTAATAATATTCTAATAAAATAAATGGATATAAAATCATTTTTTTAAAAAATAATTTATAATAATGAATTTTATAAGCATTAATGATTTTTATTATATTTATTACAATTAAAAATGAAGTTAAGTAGAATAATGAACTATTTTAATATATATTTATTTCATATAATGCATGAAATTATTAATAATAAAAATTATTATGGTCTATAAAATTATTAAGGATTTATAAGCTACTATAATTATTCATGGTAAAATAAATTATTTTTAAAAAAATTATTTTTATTATGTATTATATGTTTTCTATTTGAATAATAAATTCCCCATATATTTATAATAATTTAATACGTATATTTATTATTTAAAATAGAAAAAATAAAATAATATTTTTTGAATAATTTGTAATTTTAATGAAATAATAAAAACAAATTATAAATAAATAATTTTCATAAATGAATTTATTTTATGATTCCTTGAAATGTTTAATTTATCAAATTTAAGATATATAATATAATAAAAATGATTTAAAATTTAAAATTATGAGAAAAAACTACCCAATATGGTACATATTTTATTTTTGGTAAGAAACTAATTAATGGGAAAAACAATTAAACCCCATGAAATGGGTAAAAAGTCGTAAAAGGGAATGACACAATTTGTTTTAAAATATCTTGCATAGATAAAAGATATATATAATATCCAAATTTATTTGATTTTATTATTTTCAATGTCAATATTTTTTACACCAAAAAAATAATCACAGTTAAGGAAGTGTGGTTTCCATAAAATATCTTATTTGTTTAAATTATAGTTTTGTAATTTAAATGAAAAATTTATTATATTTTGTATATGAATATTTATTTAGTTAATATGTATATATATTAAATTAAAATTATTGAATGAAGAGAAATACAAAAACAAATATAAAAATCAATTAAGGATTAATATAAAACATTTCATAAAATAGTTTTTCATATATGTTTCTTTGAATGTAAAAATTTATCATATTTTGAGTTTTATTTTAATAAATTTTATTCTTAATATCGAAACAAACAATTTAAATTACATATGACTGTACTTATCTTAATATTTGTAATGAAATAATTAACGCATAAAATAGTAAAATAAAGTAAAATGCCGAAAAAGTGATAAAAGGACATGACATGTTTTTGAATATAACCAATCTCTATATATGGTATTTAAACATTTTCATTTTAATTTATTTATTTATTTTTAATCCTTCAATGTCACTAAAATCAATAAAAGTCTATAAAATTTAATTTTTAATATTATTAAATATAAATAGTGGTTTTGGTAGAATAAAATACATATCACACATTTAATACAGTCACAAAAACAATTATTAGTAAAAAGGAATATAGAAATAGAAGTGTAATAGTCAATAAAGATTATAAGAAATAATCTAAACAATATACTATTTTTAAAATAATTTTAAAATCCATCCAAGAATATTATATTGATATGAAAATAAGTTATTCCAAGAAATAATTAAGAAAACATAATATCAAATATTTAAAGAAAAATATATAAATTTTTTAAGAATATCGACAATAATTCAATATTACGGAATACTAAAAGGTTATTATGTGACAAAAAACCCATTCTCGTGGATTAAATCTTGGTTTTATGTGCTATGAAATTTTAATTTATGTACATTGATAATATATTTTTGAAAAATATATATCTCTTAAATAAAATAAATTTCTAAATTCTTGTTATAATTTTATTATTCAAATTTTTTGTTATGTGTTAATTGATTTGTTTATTCCATGCTTTCCTTGATATGGAGGTGTTTTCCCTCACTCAATGTTATTATGATATTTATTTTTAAATTGATCAAAATATATATATATATGAATAATTATATTATAATTATTCTAAAATTTTCATTTTTTGTTCAATGAAGATTTGTTTATGGATCACAAGAATTAATGCCATGAGATTCATGATTTGAATGTCTTTATCACTAATAAAGAGTTATTATATAATGAACACTCATTTTAGAACAACCCATATAAATGAATAATTATAACTGATGATACTTATTAATATAATATAATTCCATTATTCATATATTAATATTCATTCATGTGGGAAATTATGAAGATATTATATAATTACTAATTATGTGGTTGAACAAACTCAAACGAAAACATTTTATACTAATGAAAATATAAGAGTATAAATATATATGTTTATAATATTACATTTAGTTGACCGTAATGTTTTTTTAAATAAATCATTTCAGTGTTTTATTGTATCTAGGAATTGTGAATATGAGAAGTAAAATGAATGAAATGAATAATAAGATTTTATATACATTGGTGAAATCGCACTTTTTTGTAATATTTCATTAAAAATGAAGAAATTAGGATAAATTATAAAAAGGTACCCTATATAATTGGTGATATTATGGGTGATGTTTTTATTAGGATTCAATAAGAAACTAAAGGATATATGAGGTTTGCAATGAGTGGTGGATGGTAGCACTTATAGTTTAAAATGAATTACATTTCATTGAAACATGGTTTGGTTTAAGGATAAACAGTGAGTCACATGGATGTTACATGAGTTTTTAGGAATTTAATGGTTGGATATAAAAATAATGATTTATATAATACATAAATAAAAACAAAATTATTCAATAAACATTTCATGTTAATTTAAAAATCTTTACCCAATGTTTTCTTGAATTAATGTTTTTTCACGTTAAGGATTTTCTGAAAAAATTTATTAACAATCTAAATTAAATTAATTTTTATATTCAAAATATGATCTTAATTTTTGTGAATTTATTATATCAATATAATAAAATAAATTATTTTAATGAAATATATATATATATAATTTTTTATGAGAAATATATTATTATAGCTTTAATGATTTTATAATTCATACCAATTATATATATTTCTATTAATCATAACTTATATTTCGATATATCAATATATATTTAATAATTTTTTTAATTGATAATAAATTTATAATTAAAATAAATGAATGAAAAATATAAAAAATATATTTTCAATAAATCATATTTCTTCATCCTTAAAAAAGTTTCCTTGTAAATCATTACTAGTATCATAGATGTTATTTATATATTTTAACATTCCATAATATTATTATTTTTTCATTATAAATCTTTTTAACATATTTGTTTACCATATTAATCTATTTTCTATATACCATTTCCCGTACCTATATACAATTCTATTTTTTCATTCTATCTAGTAAAAAATTTCATATCAAAATATATTCTAGTAATTTATTTCATACATAAATATAACATGATATTGTTATGAACATTTATAATTCTATTTATTTAATATTTCTCATCAATTCACATATTCTTTCTTAATAATACATTTTGACTTATTTGAAATTAATAGTAAATATTTTTTCAGATAACACACATCCCAGACAAATGTCTATATATTTTTTTATTGGTCTTCATATTCATAATTTTATTTAGGGGTTATATCCATAATAAATTACCATTGAATCACCATGAAATAATCAGTAATATCATACCCAAACTTACATATATTGTAATTTTTACAATCTCCCAGACATCACATAGAAGCACATATCATATTTCCCCTTCTAGAGATGCATGATGCCTGGTCCCGATGGAACATGAAATATCGTTTTATTTGTCCCATATGATATCTTTATGATGGAGTTAGAATTTTTTCTATGCCCCACCAAGGAATGCGCTATTTAGAATCATCTAAATGTATTTTATTTTTAAACTATATCACCTTGTCCATGGAATGTCCACCATTTTCAGCAGCCGATGATGCCATTATAGTGAGGCTGTTCTATCATCGCCCAAGAATGCTAAAAATTTCCTTTTCCTAGACTGAAAACCCCACCTTCATCCATGTACTCGACATCTATAAAATATATAGCCCATGGTCCAACTATACCATTACATCTTCCACTATTGTTCCTGACCACCCTTGATGCCTCTATCCAAAGTAGCTCTTCGCTAATTAAGATCACATGCATGCCTTCCGCATCCCGAACCACACTAACGTTGATATCGACTATTCCTACAACACACCATGACCATGAGTCGAATGTATCCCATGCCGACTAGAATAAATGATGAAACCTATCCGTGCTATACAACCCGAAATTAAATCCCAGAATTTGAGGCTGCTATGTATTTAAATGTAGAAGATACATGATTTCATTATGGACTTAACAACTCGTATAGGACCCCAATTGCATCCAATAAAACTAAATGTTATAATTATTTATAATAAAATGTAAATGTAATATTTCATGTATCTATATGGGTGACATTATATGGTTTTAAATTAAATTATTTTATTTATTTAAATTATCTTTATTTTTATATATTTTAGTTCAAATTTCATAAATATCACATTAATTTCATTTTTGGATCAATTATTGGGACTTTATTTAAAAATATTGTTTTATAATTTTTCATGTAACTTTTTTGGAAACGATTTTGAATGGAAAATAAATTTTTTATCATAAACTTTTCAAAACATTAAAAAAAATTTTTTTTATAGAATTTCATTCATTTTTTCTATAGAACTAAATACTGAATCATATATCAAATAATTTAACACATCATGAGATTTTAGTACATATTTCATTAAATAAATATCATTTATAATAATGTGTCATATATGGAGTAGTAAACTAAAGGGAACAATAGTTTATTTAAATTCAGGGGAAACATCAAAGAAAATTAATAAAAATTTGAAAATAAATACATTATTCCTCACTAGTAAATGATATAATTTAAAGAACAATTAATATTTAAAAATGTATTTTTATATAAAAAAAAATTTTATTCAATTTTTTATTTCCGAATAAAAGATAATTTTATAATTTATATAATTTCAATTTGATGAAATGAACATCATTTTTTAATTCAACAAATATATATTTCTAAAGAGTAATTTCTTTAGATTTTTTTAAATATATATTTTTATTTAATATGGAATAAATATTGTTTTTAAAAATATGTTGAATTGTGTCAAAACATCATGATATATGATTGACATGAAACTTTAGGAAAAATTATTAAAAGAAAGTCTTGTAGAATACAACAAAAAATCTATAAATGTTTACTATTAATAATGAATTATAAGTATCATAATATCAAATGTTTTTTAAAAATAATATACCTAGAATAAAACTATTAATAAATAATCCTTTGTTTTTTCAGTAGAAAACAATATTCACCACATATTGGATTCTGTAAACTAATAGAAATATAGTACAAAAGCACAATCAAACCAACCTTGGATACGTTATAAGTTAATCATGTGACTAAATGAATATGAAAATTCCATCATGTGACAAACCAACCATAGATACCAAAGAGAACCATTTGAGATCATACAAATGCATATACAATCTAATAATGATGGATATCCTAATTGCAGTGATATATTTGATCCAACCAATTAATCCTTTAATGGTATTATAGAAACTAATCTGACAATAAACAACTTGGAGACTTACACACATAAAGAGTAACATTTCTATTCCCGATGAACGATCCCTAATTTAATATGATTATCAATATCCATTTCAATACCCTGATCACACTTAATAATAATCATTCACATAAAATGATTTCTACATCAAATAATAAAAACACTTTTTATAAAAACAACCATTCAAATCAATCGATAAAACACCTGGTGTAAAAAAGTCTATTTTAAATAAAACACATAAAAATATGTGTTCATAATAAATTTCATTCAAATATTTAATCATAAATTTTTTTAGAACACACAACGGAATTGAAAAAAATGTATTGAAATTATTAAATTAAAACTACTGAAAAGAGACACCTATCTCAATAATTGATTAATCCTAGTCTCATTCAACAATAAATATTTGTAATACGATGATTTTTCTCCAAAATACAATGAATAGTCTATAACTATGATAGTTTATAGGAAAAAAAATTGATGAAAATTAGTTCCATAAACACAGTTAACGCTAATGCTGTGATCAATGGAAATAAATAAGGTGAAATACTGTTTACCAGAGAGAAGTGACAAAAAAATAAATGGGAGAAAAATTATTAACGATGATGACTAGAGTAAGTTAAATCACCCATATGGAACAAGATAGAACCCTGTGGATGATGATAGGGGTCTACACATCAAATGAATAAGGTATTAAGAATTTAGTGAGTTAAAATATATTATTTTGATACACTATTGGACATAATATGTCCTAACTCATATACACCAAAAATAATGACAAAAACTGTTAAATTTATTCATTTTTTTTATTTATGGCTTAAAAGTGGATATTACATTATAAAAGGATTTTACAGCACAATGTAATATTTTATGGCCTGTAATATTCTTTTGATGAAATCAATTCAATGGATTGTTCCTAGAACTATATTTATGATATAAATACAACATTAATAATGTAAAACGGACCTATAGTTAGTACAATGGATTGGTTATGTAGGGAATCTCAGATCATTTATGTACCCAATAAACAATATCATAACATTAAAATAGACATGCATTCTTACCCAAGATGTTACCATTATTCCTACCATACAATCATTCTATCCAATAATGCCTTCCAGATCTTGTACTCAAAAAAAGGGAATGAAACTATTTTCTCATTGATAATGCCAATTCTCACATATTTGGGCTATCAAACCAACACATCCATAATTTAAGAACCAAGGAAATATTTTTAACATGAAATATTATATTTTATTAATCTAAAATCTAAATTAATTTCTAAACCATAGTGGTATCTCACTAAAGATCAATATCCCTCCATTGAACACATGTGAATAAACCATTTAATAATTCCTTAGTTTGGAAACATTAAAAACATCTTGAACTAATGATAAACAAGATGGTAAATATAAATTATTTTCCACCTTCCAAATTCATCCAATGGTCTCAAAGGGGATTAAAACCCTTGGTTCCAACATACCCTTCTTAACCCACCAATAGTTCCCCAAGTGAGGTAAAATACAATAAACCTCCCAATCACCAAGATCAACCTCTAGCAACAATGGAATAATGTGTTTATATGATTTTAAATGACTCTATGTAATGATAAACCTCTCTCATATCAATTTACCATTTCTGTTGTTTCCCAAACTAAATTATGTCCATATAATAACCACACTCCCAACATCTCCAATCACATTGGATCTATACATATCCACCCATAAAATTCACCAATAGTGTCCATATTAATCAAGATATGATAACTATTAGAAATAAAAACCCCAACAAGAGAAAAATTATCATCCCAGGAATCACCATAATAATGAACCCCTTCCTGGAGCATATCCTCAAGCACATGTATAGATCTCTCTATCTGTCAACCTAATTGTAAATGATATGTCATTCTCAATATCAAAGAGAAATAAGTACCCTATTCAATAGCTTTCAAAAACATATATTTCAAATTTGGGTCCCTTTAATAAAAAAACATATAGGGAACCCCATGAATAATCACAACCTCTTTAATATATAAATCCCCAACCAATTACACTATGATCATCTCTTTGATGGGGAGGAAGAGAACTTTTTGTCATGAGTAGATCAATGATCACACAAATCCCATCCATCCCACATGTACCCTATAGTCATCCAATGAAAAAGACTATGGAAATCTCAATCCCCTCTCATACAATAATGGGTAAAGGAAGAAACACCCTTCTAGACTCTAGTCCACCTTTGTAATTATCTAACATGTAATAAATCGTTATATGAAATCATAAATAATTTATCCTATCACTAGAAACCAACACTAACCATTCATATTGAGATACACCAAAAAATTCCTACGGTGTAGAAACCAATATTAATGGTTTTCATTATCAATTAAATAATATTTTTTTGAAAAATGAAAGAAACAGACCAATTTTTGAATGAAAAAGCTACCCAAGGCGACTGAGACCACTCACTTGTACTCTCATCACTATTTTGGATATTAATAATTTGAAAAAACTCAGTATCTGCATCCTCCCCATGTCAATCCTGCTCATTAAATTATGAGTCATCCTTTATTGAATCTTGATACACCTACACAAAGTTTTCATACACAATAAAGATCATCCCAACAAACAATCCCATTAAAGACCACTAGTTCCATTATTATTTCATGTATTGAGTAGGTAAATTCAATCTCAATGCATTAGAATTTACATTATCATTCTCATGAGTATATAAAATATCAATATAAAAATTCTATAAGTACATAACATAGTTTCTATGTCACATGCTTACATACATCTGAGTGAAAATATAATTCTGGATTTTATGATCAGAATGTACCATTATCCTCTGTCCAAAGATACGGAGACACCACATTTTGAGTACATGAAAAATTTCTACCTACTCCAGATTATGGGTGGTAGTTCTTCTCTTGGGGTGTTAATTATAATAATCTATAGGACACCACTAGAATCATGTACATCAAGACACACCCCCCAAAACCATAAAAAATAATCACATAAAACATCATATGTTTCAGAATGTTCTGGAAGAAGAAAAACTAGATTTTAGTACATCCTCACAATCATTTCATCAAAATAGCACATATTTTTTTATTAGATAAAAATATTAAACATGTTATAGTTATAGATTCTATTAGATATGGAAGATGAAAAAATTTATTCTTGAACAACATATAATATCTTTCAAACCATATGATTCATCGAATCTAAATCCCACTTCTAGGATTTTCATATGAGATTAACACTTGTATCAATTTAGGATACACTATAATTCCCCTTTCTGATATTACATCCCCTAGAACCATTACTTACTATATCAAAAACTCATTTTTATAATGACTACCATTCAAGGGACAATATTTTAATGTTATATAGATATATAAAAATGACCCAGGGGATCCTACTTTGTCAAAGAGTAAACCAATATTTCATTAACAAACAAAACATAAAAAGTTCCCAAGAACCAATTAACGATTTTGTTAATCAAACCATAAATTAGTATGATAATTAGTGACTCTGATTGAGATAACTAGAAAATAAAAATTCTCATACCAACTCATGAACACTACAATTGGAATATCTTCATCTGAGAAACTTAATTGGTGGTTCCCTAGTTGAAGCTAAATCAATGAAAACTAACACAACCCTCTTTTGATGAAAGGGATAATCAATCAATGAAATGAGATTGGTTTATTATCTATAATCTTGTTTAACAATCTATTATTAATGAAAATTCTATGAATCCCATCATTCTAAATAGAAAAGAGGATATGCCATTTCCATGGAGAAACACATGTATTAATAAACCCTTGTCCTCATGGTCTACAAGATGAAACATAAGTACCTATAATTAACTATTTTCTATGTCATTGGATGTTATAGTAATATAAATCTTACCTTGTAGTGTATTAATGGTAAATTAGTCCTCTCTCAGTGGAGATAATCCAAATAAATCTTCCAAAAAGGCCATGTGGATTAGAAACACCATCGTAAGAAGTTGACTTCCTAGCCAATGATCTTTGATATCAAAGAACATATCCAAAACAAACATTATATTTCTCTAGTATAAGGAACATCATGAACCTCTCTCCCCAACCAAGAATCCCACATACCCTAAAAGACATGAGTTATTCCATTGCATATAAAACAATAAACTAATTAATAATAACATTTAATTTATACATTAACACTAATCATCAAATCCATGTTAATAATCAATTCAATTATATATAGATCCTTACCCAAGCAGTCACACTCCATCTCAAGGCCTTCTATTGTCACCTAATATGATAGACACTTGGATATTTGTCCTTAACTGTTTCACAATGACATTGAAATATCCCAATAAATAATGATATTATCACCAAAAATAAAAAGTACATAAAATAAGTTTGATGTTGTAAAATATTGAGTAATTCATGTATCAAAGAAATATATAATCATGAAAGATGAAATACATATTATATACCTAATACTAGTCATCCCTACACAATATTTCTCTTATGGAAACTCCACCACATAAAACCATATTGTATTAGCTCCCCCCTAAACGTCTTAAGATACATGAAACCTCCACCCCCTACACCTAAGGTGATGTTATACTAATCTTTCAAGTAGTATTACCAACCTATGAACCCTCATTGATAGTGGATCCAACATTACATCGATTATAATTCCTTTCACAAAACACCACATATGTAGTAATTTTCCACAATGACGATATCTATTGGGAGGCTTTATTTTCGCATGCTTGGTTTAATAACATACTCAATATTGAAAGAAGACAAAATACTGATATTTTAATGAATCCCGTCAAACTCGTCCCCAAACAAACTGAGCACCCTTTCACACCTTTATATAGCAAGATGAATCACCCTTGATTTCAAAAACCACAACTGAAGCTCCTCCCAACCCAATTTTCCAAAATATTTGTTCTTATTTCAAAAGATTCTTATAAAATAACAACATAATTAATGGACAGTATATGATAATTATAGTTTATGATATATAAGCCCCACAATTCCAGCTCAAACCATCAAGCCATTCATAAATCATTATTGTCTATAATCATTTTTAATTTCACCAACAATGTGAAACATGAAAACTAATCAAGAATGTTATCCTCCCCATTCTATATGGAAATAAAATTTATGGCCATTTACACACATAGAAACATAGGATAAAATTGTACAATGAATAAAATCTTCAATGATGGGTATGTAATATCCTAATGCAACATTGGTTTCAAAGTAGAGTCCCACCATCTTCTTATGGGATGCTCAACAATTTACATTAAAAACAAGTCGTTGATTCTTCAATATATTTTTTGATGCTAAAGCCCCTCCCAATCATCATAAGAGATTTTTTTTATTTCTTAGGTCCATTTTCATATTATAATATATGTCGATACTACTTATTATGTTTTGAGATATGGTTCCCTACCATGATCAGGTTCCCTAAACCCGCATGATGAAGAGTAAGAATGTGTTGATTATAGTTTCTAATAAATAATGTAACATTGGAGTATCTTCATGGAAAAAAATTTCCCAAATTCCATTCTCAGTTTTTTAAGAGCTATTCAAAGAGGAAAATTATATTAAAAACAAGATAATTACCAAACTATTTAATATAAGATTCCCAAAAGATAAGGACAACATTATAAATCTATATTAATAATTACAGTAAAAAAGAAATTTATGTAATTGTGAATTATAGACACATAATATAAGAACATAAAAATGGAATACATGATTTTCAAAAACCCCAATTCATGTTTATTTATATAACCCCAACATCCATGATTTATGTATGTAAAAAACTCGCATCAATTCATGGTAACTCAGATTCAAACATGAAATTAAGCTATCTAGGAACAATCCCTCGCATACTATTTCAATTATGATTATCATAACATTGTTGTACCAGAGACAATAGCTTAATAATATGAATCTTTTAAGACATTCAGGTTGGGTATTCACTTTGATAGTAATTTTTAAATAACCATCCTAGTTTAATTAGAAAATTCAGACAATGTATTCCACAAAATGTAGAATCCCAACAACAATGAACCAAGATGTATCATGTAAGAACCTAAATATGTTAAATTAAAAAGGAACATAGTGTATGAAATAAAACATATCCGTGAGACATAAAAAATCAAAATAAACTGAAGAAACTGAAAAATAAAATGATATGAGACAATATTTATCCATGTGGCCATCTGTCACCACCAAACCATCCTCTTGTAATGGGTATGACCAATCATATAAATCATCAATATTTAAAATTTCCATACCTTTCATGATTAAAATATAAAAAACATCTAAAACTAGCTGATGGAAAAAATTATTTTTTGTGACCAATTAAAAATAGGAGTCCACCAATAAATCAATTCATCTACAAATATTAATAAATAATTCGATATAACATATAAAAAATCTGGTTTAAAATGTATTTGAATATGAAAATTAGATTGATCATCATCCATTATTTTTCATTGAAGAGTTACATGTTCCTCATATTTAAGAAATTTTCAAGTACCTAAAATATAAAATGAAATTATAATCTAACCTTCCATGGATACAATGTAAGATAATCATGTGAGAAAAAGCCATAAAAATACCATAATTTAATAAAACAATCATAATGAAGAAAATAACAATTTGGGATCTTCCCTATGAGTATATGTTTTGGAAAACAATAAAAATACCTAATCAATTCTTATGGTTGATCAAACTAATTTAAAATCTATTGGTATTATACTCAATAAAATGGTAATAAATAAACTATAGAATTAAGCACAAAAATTGTGGGAATTTATTCTTAATATACCAAATCTTATCCAAATTGATGAATTTATGAAAATATATTTAACAACCATACTAAAAATAAATAAAAAATATTCACATAAAATTAATTCCACATCCATACATGAAGACCAATTTTAAAAACCAAAAACCCTTTAGATCATGTATTTAGAAAATATTGTTTACATAGATCCATTTTAAATAAACCACCATTAAAATAATATATCTCTATCAAAAATTCCATTTGAAAATCAAATAAAAAATCATTGAATATCCTAATGTCATCTTTAACAATATATATAAAAAAGTGATTTAGAACCCATATATTTGGACACCTACATAATTAATAGAGGAAGCCTAGTTTATGTGTATAATAAAAAAAGGAAACATGTAGATCAGTATCTAAAATTCAATGAATTTGGGAAAAATACAATGTATCAAATAAATAATATACAAAATAATAATAATTATCAATTTAAAAACTTCATTAAGTATTAAATATCCCATGAAACATATACAGAAAAATAATAATCACATAAAGTAAAATTTACCATGATAGATTATTTTGTTTCATTATAGATAATTGGACTGAATGAAATGAAATTTTTGACAAAAAATAATTGTTACGTGTGGTATTATTTCAATGCAATATAATGTTTCATGGATTATTTGTAGAGAAATGTTTATGCCAAATAACTCCACCATTACAATGTAAAATGAACATGTAGATAGAACATAGTCTACAGTTGTAGAAACTCAGAGAATAAATCTCAACCCAAGAAATAAGCTCTAAACACTAAATGAGACATACCTTTTTTACTTATGATTTTACAATAAAAAAATTTATCATATGTTAAATTGTATAAATATAAAAATAGAATATTATGATATGATTAGATTAGGTTATTCCTAATATCTTTTAATGTAATTATTTATAGATTTTTTCATCCACATTCCTTTGACAATAGACATTATATTATTTTAATGGAAGAGTATTTAAATTATTGTCACTCACTCTCACGTAATATATTAAATATATTGTTATGAAAATTATAATTTTTAAGTTGACTTATTAACAAATATAAGAGACTATAATGTTTTTTATAAATTTATATTTATTTCATAACTATATTCTGATGTTTAAATTACAGTATAAATAATAAAATTATTATGCAACGTCGATAAAATGTTTCTGTAAGTATTTTGAAATGATAATCTAAATGGTTGAAAATATAATAAATGTGAGAATATTCTGTTTAATGAATCATTTAAAATTATTTAATGTTAAATATTATATTTAGGATTATTTTTTACTAATTTAATTTGAATTAAATAGATATATAGATTTTATTTCATATAATTATTTGAAAATATTTTAAATGAAATTTAATAGGGGATAAAATTTAAACAATATTTAATTAATATATCTAAAAATCCAAATAATATTATATTATTTCATTTGGGTGAGAAATTATTATTCATACTCTACGTAATCCAATTTTTATACAGTTGGATTTTCTAAATTTTTTATTCACAATTAATTATTGATTGTCTCTGAATATTTCAATAATTTTATACTATAAATTTACCCTCAATCTAACCATTCCAAATAAACATATGAGTTCACTTTTCCCTAAAATAATTAACCAAAATCCTTCTTTATAATTCCAATACCATGTTTATAATCTCTTGCTCTGACATTTGACCAACCTACATAAGAATAAATGTTCAATATAGACAAAGATATAAAAAGATTGTGCACCTATCTTAAATGATTTAATTCATGTTTTTTTTCACGTAGACATTAAAAAATTTAATATATAAATATATTAAAATAGGAATAAAATTATAATTATATTAAATTAATGTTATTATATATAAATAGTATCCATTTTTTCAATCCTTCCATCCATTGATAATAATTAAAATTTCAATATGTGTGTGTAGACTATTGCCTTCATAGATGATATATTTCATTTTTCATCACTACATCACATGATTGGTTATAAAGTTTCATTAAATTAATATAATTATATTTATAAAATAATAATGGATATGGATATTTAAAAAATTACCCACCTGTATTCCCTTTCATCAATAAAAAATAAAAAATGTTTCTCATGTGTAACTTCTGACTACCACCTCCACGAATGGAATATTTTATTTTTCATCATCTCAATACATGGACTGGTAAAATATGACAACCCTGCTTTTTATTACAACTTAAACATGCTTTATTACATAAAACTTCACTTGATACAACAAAGAAGATCGAGAGGTTTAGTGTATTTGGGGATTAGGATCATTACATAAAAACATAAAACATGAAATACAACATCTTTATTGAAAACATCCTTTACATGACCAACATTCCCTTGTACTTAGCATTGCATGGGATAACCTGAGGACATGCATAAGAAAAGGGTGAGCTATAAAACCTAGTAAGGGAGTACACATGGAATTACATGAGTATTACAATACATGTTAGGAAATAGGTATGTCAATAGAGCATAAGAGAAACATGAACATAAAGGCATGATAAAGGCATGATAATCATAACATGGAACTGTGGCAACAACACTTAACATTGATTTAGCATGAGCCAAGGCTCATTGCACATAAAGAATGAGTAAACCCTCATTTCACATGAAGCACGAGTAAAACCTCATTGCACATTAATTAGCATGAGTCAACACTCATTGCACATGACGTATCATGATACTATACTTTACCCAATGCATTGGAGCGCTATAAGGGCCCACCCTTCTTAAACATTTCATTTCATGCATAAGTGTTCCACATGGATCATAAAACATGGATTCATAAAACATAATCATTTATTCCACGATAAAGAAATGTGGAATTCATACATGAAACATTATAAACAATAAGTAAATGTGCATAAAGGTTAATACCCTTGTGGGAGAAATGGGCACGATATTCACTACACAATGACATTGGCTTAGAAAATCGGTATGATTTCAGCAGCGTAACGGTGTGACATAAGAATTCATAAAAATGGTTTGATGAGAGAGAAAGGGTGTCTCATCATATTTACCAGAAATGGAAAGTAAGGGGGTCATATAGATACATGTCCAAACAATTTTAATGGAATTTAGATTCATGATACAAAATTATTGCTTGAATGTAAAAGAAGAGAGAGAAGTTCCTTTCGGAATTTCGGCATAGTAATGGGTTTACATGAGAGGCATTTAATGAGAGATAAAGTGGTCTAAAATCATTAAAATAATAAGAGGGAAGTATGGGGGAGATGCGAAACCACACCCCAACATTCATAATTGAAATTAAAAGGGCAATACAACTTAATGAAAATTGACAAAAATGAGAAAGGAAGGAAAAACACATACTTGGAAGTGTGCTTCCAAAGGCTAGAGAGAGGCTTGTGAGAGGCTTCTTGGGAGCTTGGGGAACCTTGGTAGGATTATAAAGAGTGTAGTGAAGAGGTTGTATGAACTCCAAAGGATTTTAGTGTGGAGGAAGTGGGATCTTGGGTGGGTTTATATAGGAAAGGTGAGATAATTCTTTATTATTTAAGTTTGTGACCCCTTATATT
Organism: Viscum album; assembly: GCA_963277665.1. Classification (NCBI taxonomy): domain Eukaryota; kingdom Viridiplantae; phylum Streptophyta; class Magnoliopsida; order Santalales; family Viscaceae; genus Viscum; species Viscum album. The sequence continues at coordinate 1,504,429,595 of OY728156.1, forward strand.
AAACTAATCCAAACCACAAACCATCCCATGGTTTTTTCCCATGGTTTCTGGAAAAGGAAAGGGGAAAAAATATTTTAGAAGGAAAAGGTCCGAACTTTTTAAAATAATAAGGTTGCTTATGTGGAGGTGAGTCACACTCCCATGAAAATTAATTTAAAAAGTGAAAGTGTTGAATATGTCTTGAGGGGTTCATTAATGCTTGGAAAAGTAAGTAAAACAAACCCAAAATCACATTATTTTAATGGTAAAACATATACTGGCCAAACATAAGGATTATAGTATTTTATTACATCGCCATTGGGTCATTATGATGTCATAAAACACATTATATATTTAAACGGTATTTAATTTTTACCCAAAAATTTGACTGTCTCTGAAAATTATGAAAAATTCACCGTTGGATAATTTAGATGCCCTGATTCCATAAATGACATTTATTTTATCTAAAAAAATCTTAAATATGTTAATTTTCACTTTTAAAATAAAAACCAACATTTATCGAAAATTCGCTGGTTTTGACAGAAATGGCTTTCAAACCATAATAAAAATTTTAATTGGATTCATAAAATTACAATATAATTTATATTTAAAAAAATAAATTTAATAATAATATTATTATTTTATTAAAATATTATTTAATTCACAAATCCATTAATTTAATAAAATAGATTTTTTAATTAAATAATGACTAAAAACACCATTTGTACTTTAAAATCTATTTACAATGTATCAAAAATGACTAGAAATTATATTCATTATTATATACAAAAAATAATTTACATGAACATAATACTACTTATTTGTTACATAACCCCTTAATACAGCCAAATATGTCCTAAGGGTACGGTGTGCAATAGTGACAGACTCTTGGGGCAGCTCGGATAACATCGCTCGAGTGGTAATCTCAATCAACTTCCACTTTTCCCGTAGATGGTCACGTTTGATCTTGACATAATGAAGCTCAGCTTGGGCTTGGTCAAGGGCGAAGCCCAAGGATGCAACCTCTTTTCCGAGCTCTAACAAATTGGCTTTGTATGGGGAAATTCTACTAGATGAGGCCATCGCTTCCTTTGTCTGAGTAAAATTGGGTTCATTAAAGCCTTATATTTATATTAATCATGTCATCACTGTTCAACGGCTATAAAAGTAACGGTCACAAATCTTATAATAAAACCAAAGAAGTTAACATCTTATAAAAACATTTTTTATAAAGAGACAATTAACTAGATCAAGAGAGATTTTCCATTAATGAAATATTGGGTCGTTACAATATTCCCCCCTTAAGAAATTTCACCCTCGAAATTTTCCTTTTCCCACACAAAAACAAATGTGGGTAACTCTGCTTCATCATTTCCTCCGATTCCTAAGTCGCTTCTTCAAAATTTTGGTTTATCCACAACACCTTGACGAGGGGAATTGTATTATTTCATAGAACTTTTTCTCTACGATCTAAGATCGTCACTGGTTTCTCCTCATAAGAAAGATCGTCTTCCAATTGTACCACCTCAAAAGAGAGTACATGTGAAGGGTCCAGTATGTTATTCCTTAAAAGGGATACATGAAAGACATCATGAACCTTGGCCATAGTAGGTGGAATTGCTAGTCGATAGGCCACAGCCCCAATACGATCAATAATCTCTTAGGGGCCGATGTACCTTAGACTTAACTTCCATTTATTTCAAAACCTCATGAACTTCTTCCATGGAGATATGCGTAAAAACACCTTGTCTCCAACATTAAACTCAAGGTCTCGTCGACGATTATCTGCATAACTCTTCTGTCAACTCTGGGCTTCCTTGATATGATGTTGAATGTTTTTCACCTTCTCTACCATTTCTTCGACCATTTCTAGTCCAACCAGCTTATGTTCACCGACCTCATCCCAACATGCTGGTGTTCTGCACCTTTTCCCATAAATTGCTTCATATAATGCCATTTGGATGCTTGAGTGGAAACTGTTATTATGAGAGAACTCAACCAGAGGAAGATGTTGATCTCGTCCTCCTTTAAAGCCCATTGAGCATGCTCTCAACATATCCTCAAGTGTTTGGATAGTCTTCTCGGATTGGACATCAATTTGAGGATGATAGGCCGTACTGAAGTTCAATTCAGTATTCATAGCATGTTGAAGACTCTTCCAAAACATAAAGGTGAATCTTGGATCTCGGTCAGACACAATAAATAGTGGTACTCCATTCAACCTTACCACTTCTCTAATATATGCATGTGCCAGTAGATCCAATGAGAAATCCTCTCGAATAGCAATGAAGTGTGTTGTCTTTGTAAGATGATCCACAACAACCGAGATTGCATTGTTGCATTTGAATGTCCTTGGAGGTCTGCTGACAAATTCCATGGTTATGTTCTCCCATTTCCATTCTGGTATAGGAAATAGTTGCATCATCCCCTTAGACTTTTGCCTCTCTGCCTTCACTTGCTCACACACCAGGCACTTTGATGTATATTCGACAATCTCTTTCTTCATATTATCCACCCAAAAGTTTTCTTGGAGATCTCGATACATCATTGTGCTCCCTGGGTGAAAGAGAAATTTGAACTATGTGCATCATCCAATAGTTCCTTCTTCAACTCCGGACTTGATGGAACACATAGTCTTTTCCCAAACCTTACAATTCCTTCTTTATTAACATTAAACTCTGAGGATTTCCCCTTTTTGATAGCTTCCAGTTTTTCTTGAATTCCCACATCATCCTTTTGAGCATCCTTTAACCTTTCCAAAATATATGGTTGAGAAATCATTTGTGAAAGGATTGATTATGTTCGCTTCATTATGATTCCCATGTCCATCTACATCAAGTCTAAGAAGATTGGATCCTTCTCAATTCTCATCATTGATAGAATCGCTGGATCCTGTCTATTAGGTCATCAGCCACCTTGTTCGCTTTCCCAGGGTGGTAATGTATTGAACAATCATAATCCTTGATGAGATCTATCCAACTTCTCTGGCGCATATTAATCTCTTTCTGTATGAATATATTTTTAAGACTATTGTGGTCAGTATATATCTCACATTTCTCTCCATAGAGATAATGACGCCAGATTTTCAAGGCAAAGATCACATCCGCCAACTCCAGATCATGGGTTGGATAGTTTTTCTCATGGATTTTAAACTGCCTTGAGGCATAAGATATCACTTTATCATTCTTCTTCAGCACACATCCTAAGCCCTTCTTCAAAGCATCATTGAATACCACAAAAATCCCCCCACTTGTGGGTAAAGTGAGCACAGGTGTAGAGATAAGACTCCTTTTCAACTCCTTGAAACTTTCTTCGTATTCATCACTCCAAGAAATTTCAAGTTAGCTTGGTAAAGAGGGTTGGACAATCGTGAGAAATTTCTCAAAAATAGTCGATAATATCCAGCTAACCCCAAGAATCTACGAATATCTGTTACCGATGTTGGCCTCATCCATCCCTCAATTGCATCTGTTTTAAAGGGATCCACAGATATCCCTTTGCTTGTGATGATATGGACCAAGAATGAGACCTCCGTCAACCAGAACTCACACTTGATGTACATTTTATAGAGCTTCTCCTTTCGAAAAGTCTCTACTACAGTTCTTAAATTCTCCTCATTGTCCTCCTTGGTTTTGGAGTATATTAGAATATAATCTAGAAAGACTATCACAAATTTTTCAATGTAATCTCTAAAGACTCTATTCATCAACTCCATGAATATTTCTGGAGCATTGGTGAGTCCGAAAAGCATTACTATGAATTCATAGTGCCCGTACCTTGTACGAAAATCAGTCTTTAGGATATCTTCCTTCTTCACCCTTACTTGATAATATCACAAACGCAAGTCCACCATGGAGAATAATTGTGCTCCACGTAACTGATCGAACAAGTCATCAATTCATGGTAGTGGATACTTGTTCTTTATCATGATTTTGTTAAGTTCACGATAATCGATGCAAATCTGCATTGACCTGTCCTTCATCTTGATGAAGAGGACTAGTGCACCCCATGGTGAAGCACTTGGTCGTATAAAACCTTTTTCTAGATTCTCCTGTAGCTGTTTCTTCAGCTCTTCAAGCTCAAAAACAGCCATTCTATATGGATTCATGGATATTGGTAGCGCCCCAGGTATAAGATCCATTGAGAACACAACATCTCTTATTGGAGGAAGACCAGAAAGTTCCTTGGAAAACACTTCAGTGGATTCCCTCACAATAGGCATTTCTTCCAGGATGGTTTCTTCCTTGGACTCAATCATCTAAGCCAGATACTCATGCTCATAGGGAAATAATATCCATGCTTGAGATGATGGAGCTAAAGGAGATTCATCTTCTTCCTGACACTTGTAATGAATCGGGGGTCGACTCTCCGTATGCAGTGTGATTTCCCTCTCCTGACAATTTATGTTGGATCTATATAAGGAAAGCCAATCCATGAAATTAATTGAATCAAATTCCACCAAAGGGAGTATGAAGAGGTTCTCTGGGAAATTCAATCCACAGATTATAACTGCGGAGGACTTATATTCATGGGATGAAATGATTTCCCCATTTTTCGTAATCACCGGCATCTTTACTTCCATGATTTGTGGTGGTGATCGGATTGTTCTACTAAACTTTTGAGATATAAAAGAATGCATAGAACCTGAATCAAAAATTATGTTCACTATTCAAGAATGAATAACTAGCGTACCTATCACCACTTCGATTTCGGGGTTCACTTCGGCAGAAGTGATGGAAAAAGCTCTTCCTTACTATCTTGGAGGTTGTTGGTTGCCTCCGATAACCCATAAATTAGGGCACTGATTTGAAAAAGGACCCAGTTCTTTGCATTTGTAGAATTGAACAACGCATAAGGGTTCAAACGGAGCATTCCTCTCCTTTGTTGTAGCCACGAGTCCTTCTTGCTGACAGTTAGTAGCTAGGTGCCCTTCTCTTCCACACATAAAGAATTTTCTCATCCCCTTAAGGCAATTTCCTGGATGCTTCTTTCTGCACTTTTGGAAAGTGGGGTGATGGAACTTCTTAGCACCGTTGGATTTATCCATTGGACCACCAGCATTGAAATCCACCTTACGCTTCTTGTCCCCATGATACCCCTGTGATTCTCCGATCACCATTTCGACCTTGAGGGCACATTGGACAATTTCCACATAGCTGTCGAAGTCACGGCTCACTAATGCTTTCCGCAAGCTAGGCTTCAGCCCACCAAAGTTGTGGTCAACCTTGAATTCGGGGGTAATGACAAAGCCAGAAGCATATCGTTCAAGTCTTGTGATGTTTCCCTCGTATGCTCCCATAGATTCTTCATCTTTTTACTTGAGGGAAAGTAAGTCCCTTTCCATCTTAAGATGGAGGGTGCGTGGAAAATATTTATCGAAAAAAATCTTCAGGAATTCCTTCCATTCCAAGTCCTTGATCTCCTCCTCAGGCTTCGTATTTTGGATCAACGTCCAACATTGATCAGCTTCACCCTCCATACAATAAGCCGCCAGGAAAAACTTCTCTTGTTCAGAACATTGGAGGTTGGAGAATATCTTTTCAATGGAGTTGATCCATTGTTCGGTGATCGTGGTATCAGATGATCCACTAAAAGTAAGAGGGCTTTGTCCCATAAAGCACTCGATAGCGACATGTTCTTTCAAGGGGGGGTTGAACATTCATCTTGACCGGGGTTTCTATTCAAAACATGAGTTAGCTGAGAGAGAAGCATGACAAAGTTCGTGATTCCCACTCCCATTGGATTGGGCATCTCATTAGTACAATCATCAAACTGATCTTCACAACAGTTGTTAGCTCGAGTCCTCCTATTACCGACCATTTTCTAGAATAAAAGGAAAGTTAGGGGTAACACATAAAGGGTAATCCAAAGAAAAAAGTTGATGAATTATAAATAAATATTAACTTCTTTAACTCATGAGTCTATAGGATTCACTCAAGGATTTTCATGATCTACTTTCTAACATATATTCTTAGGGGAATTTTTCCCTTAATAAGGGTTCATACCAAGATTGTGAATTTATCAGAACATATCCCCCAGGAGTGTCGTAACCAAGAGTGCAGCAAGGCCCGTTGTCGTGCTCCAGTTCCCATTCGAGTCTAGCTTAAAGCAGGGTTTTCGGGTTTTACTCCTAGGATACATCTGTGCCAGAACTGCCTCTACCTGCTCGTATCTAGACATGGATGTATTTGTTTGATAAACCACATACATAGTATTTACCAAATCTTAGGGATGTTTTTATTATACTTAGTCTTGTATCTAAGGCTTTAATAGGGTTTCCTAATCCCAAAAATAACTAAACCTATCCTCTGATACCAACTATGACATCCCTTCTTTTTATTACAACTTAAACATGCTTTATTAAATAAAACTTCACATGATACAACATAAACGATCAAGAGGTTTAGTGTATCTGGGGCTTAGGATCATTACATAAAAACTTAACACATGAAATAGAACATCTTTATTGAAAATCTTTTACATGACCAACATTCCCTCGTACTTAGCATTGCATGGGATAACCTGAGGACATTCATAAGAAAATGTTGAGCTATAAAGCACAGTAAGGGAGTACACATGGAATAACATGAGGAGTACAATACATATTAGGCAATAGGTATGTCAATAGAGCATAAGAGAAACATGAACATAAAGGCATGATAAATCATGATAATCATAACAAGGAAATGTGGCAACAACACCTAACATGGATTTAGCATAAGCCAAGGATCATTGCACATAAAGCATGAGTAAACCCTCATTTCACATAAAGAACAAGTAAACCCTTGTTTCACATGAATTAGAATGAGTCAACACTCATTGCACATGACTTATCATGATAGTATACTTTACCCAATGCATTGGAGCGCTATAAGGGCGCACCCTTCTTAAACATTTCATTTCATGCATAAGTGTGCCACATGGATCATAAAACATGGATTCATAAATCATAATCATGTATTCCACGATAAAGAAATGTGGAATTCATACATGAAACATTATAAAAAACAAGTAAATGTGCATAAAGTTGAATACCCTTGATGGAGAATTGGGCATGGTATTCACTACACAACGGGATTGGCTTAGAAAATCGGTGCGATGTCGGCAGCGTAATGGCGTGACATAAGAATTCATAAAAATGGTTTTATGAGAGAGAATGGGTGTATCATAATATTTACATGAAATGGAAAGTAAGGGGGTCATATAGATACATTTCCAAACAATTTTAATTGAATTTAGATTCATGATACAAAAGAATTGCTTGAATGTAAAAGAAGAGAGAGAAGTTCCTTTCGGAATTTTGGCATAGTAACGGAGGTACATGCGAGGCATTTAATGAGAGAGAAAGGGGTCTCCCATAATTATAAAAATAAGAGGGTAGTATAAGGGAGGTTCGAAACCATACCCCAACATTCATAATTGAAATTAAAAGGGCAATACAACTTAATGAAAATTGAAAAAAATGAGAAAGGAAAAACCCTTACTTGGAAGTGTGCTTCCAAAGGCTAGAGAGAGTCTTGTGAGTGGCTTCTTAGGAGCTTGAGTCACCTTTGGAGTCTTCTAGAGAGAGTAATGCAGAGGTTGGACGAACTACAAAGTATTTTACTAATGAGGAAGTGGGATCCTGGGTGGGTTAATATAGGAAAGGTGAGAGAATTCATTATTATTTAGGTTTGGGACCCCTTATATTAAACTAATCCAAACCAAAAACCATCCCCTGGTTTTCCCATGGTTTCTAGAAAAGGAAAGAGGAAAAAAATATTTTACACGGCCAAGGTCCGAACATATTAAAATAATAAGGTTGCTTATGTGGAGGTGAGTCACACTCCTATGGAAATTAATTTAAAAAGGCAAGGTGTTGAATATGTCTTGAGGGGTTCATTATTTCTTTGAAAAGTAAGTAAAACAAACCCAAAATCACTTTATTTTAATGGTAAAACATATATTGTCCAAACATAAGGATTATAGTATTTTATTACATCACCATTGGGTCATTATGATGTCATAAAACACATTATATATTTAAATGGTATTTAATTTTTACCCAAAAATATAATTGTCTCAAAAAATTATGAAAAATTCACCGTTGGATAATTTCAACGTCCTAATTCCAGAAATGACATTTATTTTATCTAAAAAAATTTCTAAATATGTTAATTATCAAATTTAAAATAAAAACCATCATTTATCGAAAATTCACGGGTTTTGACAGAAATGGCTTTCAAACCTTAATAAAAATTTTAATTTCATTCATAATATTACAATATCATTTATATTTAATAAAAATTAATTTAATATTATTATTATTATTTTATTAAAATATTATTTAATTAAAAAATCCTTTAATTTAACAAAATATATTTCTTAATTAAATAATAACTAAAAACACCATTTGTACTTCAAAAATTATTTACAATGTATCAAAAATGACTAGAAATTATATTCATTATTATATAAAAAAATAATTTACATGAACATAGTACTACTTATTTGATACATAACCCCTTAAAACAGCCCCATAAGACCTATGGGTAAGGTGTGCGATGGTGACAGACTCTTGGGGCGGCTTGGATAACATCGCTCGAGTGGTAATCTTAATCAACTTCCACTTTTCCCGTAGACGGTCATGTTCGATCTTGGCATAACGAAGCTTAGCTTGGGACTGGTTAAGTGAGAAGCCCAAGGATGCCACCACTTTTCCGAGATCTGACAAATGGGATTCGTTTGGGGACAATTCTACTGGATGAGGCCATCTCTTCCTTTGTCTGAGTAAAATTGGGTTCGTTAAATCCTTATATTATACTAATCATTTGATCACTGTTCAACGGCTAAAAAAGTAAAGGTCACAACTCTTATCATAAAAATAAAAAATTTTACATCTTATAAAAACATTTTTTTTATAAAGAGACAATTAACTGGATCAAGAGGGATATTCCATTAATGAATCTTTGGGTCGTTACATATAAAATTTTTATTGTCCTGGAATTTATGTATAATTTTTTTAATTATATAGAATTATTTTTAGACTACAAATTTTGGCGGAGCGTTATTCTGAGGCTCGTAGTGCCCAGAATGATCCGTCGAAGTTGTGTTATGCTTTAATTAGCATGACTAAGCAGTTTTCTTGAAAAAATGGAATAGCTCATAAAAGTTTCCTCAGATTAGAAATCTGAGGGAAAGTTTAAATTCAACATGTTTGGTTTATACTAGACATAACTTATGTTTAGTCAGTGATGGCATCCTAAGAGAAAACTCGTTAATGGAATAACCGTAAATAACATAATTATATAAAGTTATTTTATTTTTTGAATACTTATAACTAACGAACGGTGTCCCAGATTAAAAATACAAGTTCCCCACTGAGCTCATGAGGGTATTTTCTGTTTTGGAAGATTCTTACATTTACCGATGCAGACCACCAGTGAAAGTTAGTTTTTGACCATAAATAAAATGATTAAGTGGCAATTTTTTTTTTTAAAATTCATAACCTCCATATGGTAACTCAGAATAAAAATTTAAGAGTACCGTTGAGTTATTTGGGGAGTTTTCTTCTTATGAGAAGCCTAACCTCGAACGGCTCATGTCAAGGGTGAATGTTAGTGATTTATTGATCTTTTTTTAGATACGTTACGTAAATGTGTGAGCGGTATTTTCTAACATTTGAACCAATACTCGGATTATAAATTTGGGGGCGCCAATGAATCCATAGAGCCCAGATTCACTAAGGGGTGACTTCACTTTGACCTTAGTAAGTCTACAAAAAATTTAGTATTTTGGGACTTTTTAAAAGAAATATAATAAAATATCTTTATTATTTTATTTTCATTCTTATCCTCCAACAGTCAAGAATTGCATGAGACAAGCATTGTGTCAAGACATTAAATGGATAGACCATTCAATCTATGTTACAAAAAAGATGGGGACATTAGGAAGCTTCCAAATTAATGAACCCCATTAATTCCCAACATTGTTATTTACCATCCCCCTATTCTATTTATATGGATCTTGGGGGAAGGTGATGGATAGATTCATTAAGCAGCAAATTGCTGACAAAGTGCCAAGATTCCAAATAGTTGGAGGACGGAGCTTGTTCCGGAAAGCGGTGACGAATGACCCCAAAACCCCAAACTAGATATCGACGATCGAGCGATGTCGTTGGAGGATAGTTTCGGGGGGATGACAAGTGTCGACCCAATTCTTCCACCATTGGTGTTTCTACATTGTTCATGAGGTATGGTTTTGATTCTTTTTATTTATATTCAAGTGAATTTATTGAACCCCTAAATCCTCCCTCCTTATTACAATCTAGCGTAGAGGGTGTGGGCCTAATGAACCCATAACAGACCCTCCACTACCTTGATACTCCCTTTAGCTTTCCTTATAAGTCCATCTGACGCGTCAGTACTAGAAACTGACACCACCAGGGACCAAGGAGGTGGCTGGTACCACACGACCATGCAGGAGAAGGAGGCACACCAGCACCGCTGGAGCGATCGTCCACTTCCCATCAGCTGCGGCGAATTGGGAGGTGGTTGGTACACTCTCCAACAACAACAAAATGCAGGACCCTCTCTTGTGGGTCTTGTATTGCACCAGGTGGTGCCACATGGCGTCACCACTACAATGGATCTGAATGGCCTCCGGTCCGTTCGGGAGACTGGGGGTGTCATCCCCCAGTGTTGGCTAGTGCAGGATGGGCCACACGCAGCCGGGCTTCTTTCCTAGTGGGCTACCCCATGTGTGTCGGGCTGCCCTTGCAGCCCCCCCCCCCCATGGTCCAAGCCCGCTGTGGCCCTGCCCAGACCGGCTCGGGCTGGGATAGCCCAGACTCGGGCTCAACCGGACCATGAAACACTAAACGGGACATATCATGATATTTAGTGTAACACCCCAAGATTTCATAGTGTGTTATTTCTTCAAAATAATTCAATAACTTGCACTACACGCAACACCGAGTTCAAGCGCACCATGACTTACCACAAAAGCCGTTCAAAAAAGGTTATGAATAGTATTAACTAAATTTTAAACTTTATATAATCCTTATAATTTTAGAATCCATATTATGAGTTTCTTAGACATAATGTAAGAACAAATTCATCTTCAGTATTGTAGTTTTACCAACTTTTAATAGTAAACCCTCTTTAAATAAAATATTTTTAACTTTTTGACTACATGGGGACATCAAAAAATTTAAAATAAAACATCCCAAGCTTCCACGGTACGCTTTCCTTTGAATAAAACAGTAGCATGTGTTGTACGCAACTTCGAGTTTTAACACACACCACAACCGATCAAACTAGCCGTTATGAATAGTAATACTTAATTTTTTGAAATTATATATATTTTATATTTCAAAATGGACTTCATTTTTGGATTCGGAATATCTAATTTAGCCTAAGGTGAAATTTTGGTACTTTTCGGATAACTTTCATATTTTGATGAATAGTAAAAATTACTAAATTTTAATTAAAAACAACTTTTTTAATCAAAATAATTAATAGTGATAAATTATGAATTTGAGTGGTTTTAAAGTATATTTAGAATATATTTTTACCATTTAATATAATTTTGGTCATTGGACATAATTTTACAATTAAACCTAACATAAACAAGTGTCAATCTTTTGATAGTTATTATCTCTTAAAAACACGCTTTTTGTTTTGACAGCGGGAATTAATTTTAAATTAATTTCTGCCACTTCTGTGTTTTGAATTTAGAAAAATGGATTCCATATTTGGAATCAGGATGTTCAAATTGTGTAAATAGGTAACTTTTATTTTTAGACATTTTGAATAATTACTGCGGTAAATATTTTATTTACCATGGTTAAGGGTAAATCCGGTAAATAAGGGTTAAAAAAATAATATTATAATAATACTAAATTACCCTAAAACGTGTCTTAACCCTATTGGTTGATAAATGGTCGACCATGGGCATCTTTGGGTCAATTTTGGGACCCCATTGATCCACTTTTAAGTGATAATGACACTTTATATTAATAAAGTTAAAATAAAAATAAAAATGTCATAAGCTTACATCTTTTAGAAGAACAATTGTTACATAGGGTTATACATGATGGATTTTCGATTATAAATATTCATTAGAAAGATAAAAAGATTTCCTACATAATGATATTTTATTTATAATTTTTAGACATCAAATAATTTAAATTATTAATGACACAATAATGATGCAATGTTTACCTCATTAATAAATCATTTAAATAAATAAGATTATAATGATTAAAATATTATCTAAAACCTGTACAATTCTTATTGGTTGATGTTATTTAGAATATGAGTCATCTTATCTTCGACCTCAATGATTTTTGGACCATTATAAACCGAATATAATTATATTATAAAGTAATACTTTCACTCTTTCCTAAAGAGCCCCTCCTCTCCCTTATAAAAGGAGACCACTTCTACTCATTCCTCACACCTCTCAAGCCACTTGGCTCGTCCAAACTCTGCCCAACTAAGCTCCCCACATCCCTCTCCTCCTCCTTGAAGCTTCCCCTTAGGCAGAAAGCATTTCAAGAAGTCCTTTGGTTCCAACCAAAGTGAGTTACCTAAATTAAAGGTAACAATTTCTCTTAAAGTATTTTCATTTATTTTGCTTCTCCAACCCCCAAAATCTTTTTATTTCCCTTCTTTTGTAACAACAACAGTATCCTCAATATACTAGGATGTTGTTATAAGAAGGATTCAAACTACACATTCACACAACTCCATCTAATGGATGATGAACATAATGTTTCTGTGGATGGCAAACTAACGCCTCACGAAACGATGATTGTTCAAATACATCTTACCGCCTCTCATGGTGGCCATTAGGATGGCACTGTAATTAAATATGATATTAATGATATATATTTTATATATAAGCTTCTGTAATTCCATTTTATTTCATACCATTATTCGTTTCATGTTGTATATACATACGATAATTTCATTTGAGGAAGTGCGGACTACCGCCCCCTTAAAATGATATGACTCGTTCATACCACACATGGAACGTATAAAGGATGGTGTAAATGAACTTAAGTAACATATATAAAATATTATATTATACTAGAATAGTAATATACCTATGTATAATTTGGATTTGATTCTTTTAAAATAAAAATTAAATGGAAGTAGCGTTCGTGCGTACGTACGGACTACCGTCTCCACGAACGCGATGAGATTCATTCTCCATCGTATCTATTCAAGTATAATTATCATTTGATGATTTAAAAATGATGTTTAATAACTTGATACCATTCTGGATATGAATAATATACATCCCATTAATAACTAATATGTCTCACATAACAAAGAATATAAAGTAAAATGAACCCGTTAACACCCGAAATGACGATAATTCTAAAGTATTATTAACAAATCAATGATAAAAGATCATATATGATATCATATTAAAGTAAATGATTATTTTATTATTCAATAACAATTATTTCACCATTATACAGGAGGTAAACCTACCCTCGACCAAGGAAAAAGTACAATGTAAGGGATTTTCTTATCTCACTTTCAATTCCGTGAGATTTCCATTTTTTCGCCACTAAATTATTGAAAGTGGTGTATTGTGTACTGCCATTTGATATATATTCATGATTCTATTTAAATTCATGTTATTCTGTAAATCATTTGGTGGTTATTAACTTTTGGCCATACGACTCAGTTGATTAACGTGGTAAGGGTTTTCTTATCTCACTTTTAATTCCGTGAGAATTCCATTGATCACCACTTAATTATTGCATGTGGTGTATGTGTACTGCCCATGATCGTATTCATTGTGTAATATACTTTAATTTATGGGTATTTACATCATCATGGTATGATACTTCTTTCATGGGTGTATGTTTCGTAAGTTACCTAATCGATAAGGGAATTTGAGATTTCAATTTCCACTCATTTGGCTTTACACATATTTCATTGATTATATTACCCCAAGATTATGTGTGGAATCACTATTCATTTGATTATGTCATAATTTCCACTCCCCTTCCTGTGGATAGAAGTTTGGTACACATAATCACTCCATTGGTAATTCTCAAGTCATTGATATGAATTTGATAAGAGTAATTTTAACTCATTCTCCATTTGTTGAGTTAAACATCCAATTCGTTGGTATTGTATTTACAAGAATATGTGTGAATGTCCTTTGATTGTTTTACACTGAATATCCAGTCATATTTAGTGTATTTATATTTGTCACACATAATTATGTCATTGATTTATCCTTAACCTAAGGATACAACCTTTTTGAGAAATTTCATCTCAATTTACATTCCATTGAGACTTCTTTGATGATATACACCAAATCACTTTTATGTGGTGTATATAATGTACATTGACATAGTATATCATGAATTCCTTTATTCTCATGATATTACAATGTTTTGATTACCTCAATTATTTGTATTCAAGTGTCTCTCTTTTGGTTAGAAACTCTAACCAAAATACCATTTTAAAATGTTTTAAAGAATTATTCTTCTAAATCATGCTCATTAATGTCCATATTTTAAAAATGGTTTTAAGGATTTATTTATATGGACATTAAAGTTTTAAAATTAAAACTCCTTTTAAAAGTTTCAAAGTGGTATGGGACACTTTGATTCAAAAATATACTTTTAAATGGCTTCTTGACAAATAGTGTGACTTTTAAATGTTTTCAAGAAAAGGGGGATATTTCTCTCAAATAGTTTTGATGATTATTTTCATCTATGTCAACATCCTTCATTATTATTGATTGAGGTTAATGTGATACAATACAATCTTCCATATTGTATCGAATGAATTATGTTTGACTGTGGATGTGCTATTTTTATACCATTCATGGTTTGTGGTGAAAGTATTGACATTTCGTATGCTAGTTTAATACGAATGTTTACGTTATGTTTAAACCTTTTCATATGGGAATGCATTGGACTTAATAAGTGACGGGTGGAGCCCGCTATAGCTCCTCGATGCATCGGTAGGTCTCATGAGACAAACTCGTGTCTTGGCACAAGGCCTTGGCAAAATCTTATTTGTAGTCTTGGCACGAGGCCTTGGCTATGTGGTTATGATAGTCTGGCATTATGCATTCCATCATTATGAAAGTGGTTATTGATATTGCATGTGATCATTCGACTAGTAGAATATCCATGAGAGTAAGTAAATGGCATTATTTCATTTTACCTTTGCCATTTTATGCTGAAGTTCAAGTTTAAAAGGCTTTTGTTTTAGTTATAAATTACCTTAAGTGTTTATGGTTATTTATGAAAGCTTCTGTTATAATGTTATCCTTACTGAGCATCCGAGCTCACCCCTTTCAATGTTTTATTTTTCTTCAGGATTATGAAGAAGTAATTTATGAATGACCTGCAGGGATAGTATGAGGGGATATGAAGACAAGATGTTTTTTTTATGATATAATGTAAAAATTTATGGATGTATCTAGTTATTCCAAGGCTACTAAACTAATCGGTCTTTCGAGACTTGATCTTTCTCATGATCATGCCAATGTTATGTAATTAATGCACCGACTCTGGGTAGCTGGGGTCGGGGCGTTACAGTTGGTATCAGAGGAAGTTTAGTACAAACCTTGGAAGCTAGATTTAGATAAACTCTGATTAGAGAACGTAGACCTAAGATGAACTTTGAGGATTAGTATAGAAGAACTTCCTAGAATTTTGGTATTGTAATGATTTTGTGAGTTTTCCAAGCAATACATCCCTGTCTGGATACGAGCAGGTAGAGGTGGCTCTGGCACAGATGTACCTAGGGGTAAAACCCGAAAACACCGCTTTGAGCTAGACTCGAACGGGAACTGGTACACGACAACGGGCCTTGCTGCACTCTTGGTTACGACACTCCCGGGGGATATGCTTTGGTAAATTCACAAGATTAGTATAAACCATTATTAAGGGAATACAAAAAATGCCCCTAAGAATATATGTCGGCAAATAGATAGCGGATAATGTAGATTTTAACATAGGGTACCCCAAGTTAGGATATATTGTTCAATTACAAGAATATCCTATTATGTCTTTTTTTTCCTATTAGATAAGTATTCAAAAAACCTAATTGTATTTTATTTTGTTAGTTGAAACATGGAGGGAGCAAGATCACGAACAACTCTTCTCTCTCTTCCTGAAGAACTACTTACAATTATTATCCAGAAGTCATGCGCAGACGATGTTGAAACTTTTTCAAATGTCCAAGTTACATGCAAACAACTTTATGAGACATCCAATACCTCTAGCATTGCACGATTCTTTCAAGGATCAAGTACCGACTGTGGGATAATGTTGCGCTTTCAACTTTCTTACCACGCTAAGCGTGGGAAGTACCATCAGGGTCTTTTCAAATTATTCACTTTATCTCAAAATTACGATGCACTAAATGATTTTCTAGATGCCGCAGAAGAGGGAGACCTTCGAGCAGCCTATATGTATCAAATTATATATTTATGTCTTTTGGGATATACGAAAACTGATTTACCAAAACCTTATTTTAAAATATTTGAAGATGAATCAGTGAGAATTTTTCTAAAAAAACATGTTAAAGACGATGTCTCCAAATTATATATAAGAAATACCTATTTTTTTTATGATGCATCGATGCTTCCATCGATATAATCCAAAATGGATGAGGAGTTTTTGGGTAAAGGAAGTAGATGATTTGGAAAAATTCCTGAGGTACCATTGTGACACATGAACGCATTCTACCAAAAGGAAAATCCGCCTAGTCTCTCCAGAGTTCATGTCGTGATCCACATATCTCTAGTGACAAAATACATGCCTGACCCAACGCATGTACTCACCTATGAAGAATTATAACTGGAACCAGATCTATCTTATTGTGGAGAGCCTATCAGAATTCTTCATACCAAAGATCAAGTGTTGAGAAACCGGATGACTCGTCTGGTAAAAGATCTATAGATAAATCATAAGATGGAAGAGGCAATGTGGGAACCCGAGGAACATATGATGAAGAACCTATGTGGAAATAAATGGATGGTGAAATGTTTAAAAGTGTTAGTGCTCTTTATTGATGGGTTTACTTTGGAATAATTTTCTTTTGTATTTGTAACCCCTCAGTTTGCCATGTGAGAATGATATTTGAGGAATAATTGTCTCTTCTCTT
This sequence comes from Viscum album, assembly GCA_963277665.1. Classification (NCBI taxonomy): domain Eukaryota; kingdom Viridiplantae; phylum Streptophyta; class Magnoliopsida; order Santalales; family Viscaceae; genus Viscum; species Viscum album. The sequence continues at coordinate 1,504,446,709 of OY728156.1, forward strand.
GTGGATATAGGTATAAATAACCATTTGGTTTTATATGATCATTGGGGTTTGAGAAAATGACAAGTTATTATAATTTGGGATGAAAATGCAAAGTATGATATAACATTTGTGGTTAAATTATGTTATTTTGAAAAATTTATCTCATTTTGGTAATAATATAGAATATAGTTTTTGAAAAAGGACAACACGTAGACCGTGTGACAACCCGTCGCGTCGGACAAAGCTGTGGGAATCGAACCCATAACCAAAGTGCGATTGGGATTTATCGCCTACCACTGGACTACGTGAAGTCCCTGGTTAGTATGACCATTTTTTTTGTTAAATGATTTTATTGATCAATAATAAGATGATTTGGGTTCTTATGTCTTATCAAATGAATACCCTTGGTATAAGAAAATGATTTGGTGATTAAGTGATAAATGTTATTTTGGAAGATGTTCATTTTTTTAGGAACACTATATGCCCAAGGAAAATAGAATACAATGAGGTTTCATTTGTAGAGTAATGTTGTATTTTTATCTACATTTTTATTGTTGATTTATAGTGATCTGGGTTATTTATGGAAATGATTAACCTATAACAGAGAATATGTGATGATGTTAATTACTTTTAAGTATGTGACTTTAAGAGTATTTGATGTCATTTGGAGATACAATGTAACATGGGAGACTACATAATCAAATTCTTCTATGTTTTGGGTTTCAATATTAGTTTGGATTATATTAAAGGATTTTAAGGACAATTGGTTATTGAATGGTATCTATTTAACTTTGGGGTATTGTTGGTTTAATTTTAGAAATTAAGATTAGTGCATATTTATCTCAATGAATATCCTTTTGGGGGATCATTAGATCATTCACTAACCATTTTGGTTTTGATTAATCTTCAATGACAATATAAATATATGGTTTATCCTGCATGGATCATGTGATTCTATAGAAGTTTATTCTAGCTCTTCCATTGTGACCAAGTCTTCTTGAATACTCATCGTTTAAAAAAAATTGAGTTAGTGGTGGAAATTTATTAAAGAATGAAAATCTACTTAAAATTTAAGTATATCTCATAATGTTCTTAGTAAATATCATGAATGAATTCCTCTTCCTTATGTAAGGTAACTTTAAAAAAAAATGTTGTCCTAGATGGTACCTTAAATCATCACTAATTTATGGCTTTGGGATTGTTGGCCTTTTCATAGCCATGTTCTCTACCACTCTCCATCAGATAATTGATGGTTAGATTTCTCCTCCATATCCATATTTTCCTACATGGAACCCTAGTATGTGTTATTTTCGGTAATCTTCATACTTTCCACTCTTTATTTTAAATAGAGGCCTCATTAATTCATATTTCGATGTGGGATTTCAACTAAGATATTTTGAAATGTCAAAAATGTGTGATCCCAATACCCTATATTTTGTTGAACCGATGGTACTTCAAATCATCATAGATTGATGAGTTTAAGGACCTCAATTTTATACTTGTTTGTGATTGATGACCTCAACCACTACCTATAAATATTTACGTTTTTCCTCCAAATATATGTCTCTAATTGCCACCAATGTTCTCCTAATCGAGATCATAATTTGGTGGTGACCCTTTCATTTCTCTTTTCCTCATATTAAGACTAAATTTTAGTAAACCAATTTCCGATGTGGGTTTTCCCACAAATATATTTTCTATTTTCAACCTTTTATTTTCGAAGAACAATTTCAAATTGCGAGGACGCAATTTATTGAAGGAGGGGAGAATGTAACACCCCAAGATTTCATAGTGTGTTATTTCTTCAAAATAATTCAATAACTTGCACTACACGCAACACCGAGTTAAAGCGCACCATGACTTACCAAAAAATCCGTTCAAAAAAGGTTATGAATAGTATTAACTAAATTTTAAACTTTATATAATCCTTATAATTTTAGAATCCATATTATGAGTTTCTTAGACATAATGTAAGAACAAATTCATCTTCAGTATTGTAGTTTTACCAACTTTTAATAGTAAACCCTCTTTAAATAAAATATTTTAAACTTTTTGACTACATGGGGACATCAAAAAATTTAAAATAAAACATCCCAAGCTTCCACGGTACGCTTTCCTTTGAATAAAACAGTAGCGTGTGTTGTACGCAACTTCGAGTTTTAACACACACCACAACCGATCAAACTAGCCGTTATGAATAGTAATACTTAATTTTTTGAAATTATATATATTTTATATTTCAAAATGGACTTCATTTTTGGATTCGGAATATTTAATTTAGCCTAAGGTGAAATTTTGGTACTTTTCGGATAACTTTCATATTTTGATGAATAGTAAAAATTACTAAATTTTAATTAAAAACAACTTTTTTAATCAAAATAATTAATAGTGATAAATTATGAATTTGAGTGGTTTTAAAGTATATTTAGAATATATTTTTACCATTTAATATAATTTTGGTCATTGAACATAATTTTACAATTAAACCGAACATAAACAAGTGTCAATCTTTTGATAGTTATTATCTCTTAAAACCACGCTTTTTGTTTTGACAGCGGGAATTAATTTTAAATTAATTTCTGCCACTTCTGTGTTTTGAATTTAGAAAAATGGATTCCATATTTGGAATCAGGATGTTCAAATTGTGTAAATAGGTAACTTTTATTTTTAGACATTTTGAATAATTACTGCGGTAAATATTTTATTTACCATGGTTAAGGGTAAATCCGGTAAATAAGGGTTAAAAAAATAATATTATAATAATACTAAATTACCCTAAAACGTGTCTTAACCCTATTGGTTGATACATGGTCGACCATGGGCATCTTTGGGTCAATTTTGGGACCCCATTGATCCACTTTTAAGTGATAATGACACTTTATATTAATAAAGTTAAAATAAAAATAAAAATGTCATAAGCTTACATCTTTTAGAAGAACAATTTTTACATAGGGTTATACATGTTGGATTTTCGATTATAAATATTCATTAGAAAGATAAAAAGATTTCCTACATAATGATATTTTATTTATAATTTTTAGACATCAAATAATTTAAATTATTAATGACACAATAATGATGCAATGTTTACCTCATTAATAAATCATTTAAATAAATAAGATTATAATGATTAAAATATTATCTAAAACCTGTCCAATTCTTATTGGTTGATGTTATTTAGATTATGAGTCATCTTATCTTCGACCTCAATGATTTTTGGACCATTATAAACCGAATATAATTATATTATAAAGTAATACTTTCACTCTTTCCTAAAGAGCCCCTCCTCTCCCTTATAAAAGGAGACCACTTCTACTCATTCCTCACACCTCTCAAGCCACTTGGCTCGTCAAAACTCTGCCCAACTAAGCTCCCCACATCCCTCTCCTCCTCCTTGAAGCTTCCCCTTAGGCAGAAAGCATTTCAAGAAGTCCTTTGGTTCCAACCAAAGTGAGTTACCTAAATTAAAGGTAACAATTTCTCTTAAAGTATTTTCATTTATTTTGCTTCTCCAACCCCCAAAATCTTTTTATTTCCCTTCTTTTGTAACAACAACAGTATCCTCAATATACTAGGATGTTGTTATAAGAAGGATTCAAACTACACATTCACACAACTCCATCTAATGGATGATGAACATAATGTTTCTGTGGATGGCAAACTAACGCCTCACGAAACGATGATTGTTCAAATACATCTTACCGCCTCTCATGGTGGCCATTAGGATGGCACTGTAATTAAATATGATATTAATGATATATATTTTATATATAAGCTTCTGTAATTCCATTTTATTTCATACCATTATTCGTTTCATGTTGTATATACATACGATAATTTAATTTGAGGAAGTGCGGACTACCGCCCCCTTAAAATGATATGACTCGTTCATACCACACATGGAACGTATAAAGGATGGTGTAAATGAACTTAAGTAACATATATAAAATATTATATTATACTGGAATAGTAATATACCTATGTATAATTTGGATTCGATTCTTTTAAAATAAAAATTAAATGGAAGTAGCGTTCGTGCGTACGTACGGACTACCGTCTCCACGAACGCGATGAGATTCATTCTCCATCGTATCTATTCAAGTATAATTATCATTTGATGATTTAAAAATGATGTTTAAGAACTTGATACCATTCTGGATATGAATAATATACATCCCATTAATAACGAATATGTCTCACATAACAAAGAATATAAAGTAAAATGAACCCGTTAACACCCGAAATGACGATAATTCTAAAATATTATTAACAAATCAATGATAAAAGATCATATATGATATCATATTAAAGTAAATGATTCTTTTATTATTCAATAACAATTATTTCACCATTATACAGGAGGTAAACCTACCATCGACCAAGGAAAAAGTACAATGTAAGGGATTTTCTTATCTCACTTTCAATTCCGTGAGATTTCCATTTTTTCGCCACTAAATTATTGAAAGTGGTGTATTGTGTACTGCCATTTGATATATATTCATGATTCTATTTATATTCATGTTATTCTGTAAATCATTTGGTGGTTATTAACTTTTGGCCATACGACTCAGTTGATTAACGTGGTAAGGGTTTTCTTATCTCACTTTTAATTTCGTGAGAATTCCATTGATCACCACTTAATTATTGCATGTGGTGTATGTGTACTGCCCATGATCGTATTCATTGTGTAATATACTTTAATTTATGGGTATTTACATCATCATGGTATGATACTTCTTTCATGGGTGTATGTTTCGTAAGTTACCTAATCGATAAGGGAATTTGAGATTTCAATTTCCACTCATTTGGCTTTACACATATTTCATTGATTATATTACCCCAAGATTATGTGTGGAATCACTATTCATTTGATTATGTCATAATTTCCACTCCCCTTCCTGTGGATAGAAGTTTGGTACACATAATCACTCCATTGGTAATTCTCAAGTCATTGATATGAATTTGATAAGAGTAATTTTAACTCATTCTCCATTTGTTGAGTTAAACATCCAATTCGTTGGTATTGTATTTACAAGAATATGTGTGAATATCCTTTGATTGTTTTACACTGAATATCCAGTCATATTTAGTGTATTTATATTTGTCACACATAATTATGTCATTGATTTATCCTTAACCTAAGGATACAACCTTTTTGAGAAATTTCATCTCAATTTACATTCCATTGAGACTTCTTTGATGATATACACCAAATCACTTTTATGTGGTGTATATAATGTACTTTGACATAGTATATCATGAATTCCTTTATTCTCATGATATTACAATGTTTTGATTACCTCAATTATTTGTATTCAAGTGTCTCTCTTTTGGTTAGAAACTCTAACCAAAATACCATTTTAAAATGTTTTAAAGAATTATTCTTCTAAATCATGCTCATTAATGTCCATATTTTAAAAATGGTTTTAAGGATTTATTTATATGGACATTAAAGTTTTAAAATTAAAACTCCTTTTAAAAGTTTCAAAGTGGTATGGGACACTTTGATTCAAAAATATACTTTTAAATGGCTTCTTGACAAATAGTGTGACTTTTAAATGTTTTCAAGAAAAGGGGGATATTTCTCTCAAATAGTTTTGATGATTATTTTCATCTATGTCAACATCCTTCATTATTATTGATTGAGGTTAATGTGATACAATACAATCTTCCATATTGTATCGAATGAATTATGTTTGACTGTGGATGTGCTATTTTTATACCATTCATGGTTTGTGGTGAAAGTATTGACATTTCGTATGCTAGTTTAATACGAATGTTTACGTTATGTTTAAACCTTTTCATATGGGAATGCATTGGACTTAATAAGTGACGGGTGGAGCCCGCTATAGCTCCTCGATGCATCGGTAGGTCTCATGAGACAAACTAGTGTCTTGGCACAAGGCCTTGGCAAAATCTTATTTGTAGTCTTGGCACGAGGCCTTGGCTATGTGGTTATGATAGTCTGGCATTATGCATTCCATCATTATGAAAGTGGTTATTGATATTGCATGTGATCATTCGACTAGTAGAATATCCATGTGAGTAAGTAAATGGCATTATTTCATTTTACCTTTGCCATTTTATGCTGAAGTTCAAGTTTAAAAGGCTTTTGTTTTAGTTATAAATTGCCTTAAGTGTTTATGCTTATTTATGAAAGCTTCTGCTATAATGTTATCCTTACTGAGCATCCGAGCTCACCCCTTTCAATGTTTTATTTTTCTTCAGGATTATGAAGAAGTAATTTATGAATGACCTGCAGGGATAGTATGAGGGGATATGAAGACAAGATGTTTTTTTTATGATATAATGTAAAAATTTATGGATGTATCTAGTTATTCCAAGGCTACTAAACTAATCGGTCTTTCGAGACATGATCTTTCTCATGATCATGCCAATGTTATGTAATTAATGCACCGACTCTGGGTAGCTGGGGTCGGGGCGTTACATTTAGGCATCCGTCTGACGAACCATCTAGGGCGCATGGACCCTTGGAGTAAGACAATCCATTAGGTGTACTCCAATTGAGTATTGGATAATGTTAGAGTATGGCTTGGTCGGATCGAGCCCAAATCTAACAGGGATCCTAGAAGTAAAATGCTTATAACCCACAGATCGAGTGTCCGATAGGTGCACCATCTATTGCATTGTAACCCTTACTACATGGAAATCCTTTTGGTTACTCCTTTGTGGATCCTGGTGGAGGACAAGGTAAAAATGATATATTTAGTGTAAGATTCTACAGAACGATAGTGCACCAGGTGGGAGGAATCATGTGGCTGGTGGTAACATGAAAAAGAAAATCGATCTTTTTTGATTTATCATCTATCATATCCGGTGTGGGACAGCGCTCAACGGTCGTATGTGGGTCATCACATATAGATAATGTGTGCGTCAGATTCTGTGTGGGTCAGTTCTCAGTCATCTTTTGTGGGTCAGCACATATTGTTCTTGTGTGGGTCACATCCTATGTGGATCACTGGGGGATAGTTACCTATTGATTCTATGTGGGTCAGATCCTTTGTGTGTCAGCAGGGTTTAGGTACCTATCGATTTTGGTTTGGTCCAAAGTAGATCTACTTAACATAATAAGATGATCAATTCGTATGACTAATCTTCTGTACTTTAGAACATAATTTATACCTATTTTTGAGCTGAGTCATTTACCTTATTGGTGTTTTCTTCCTGATGTTACATGTGTGGTACTTTTACCTTTGTGGTGTTACATGTGTGGTAATTCTATCTTTTTGATGATACATGTGTGGTACTTCTACATTCGCGGTGATACATTTGTTGTACTTATACCTTCATGGATTTACCTATGTGGAACTTATATCATTATATGGAAACATGGGTGGTACTTTTGTCTTCGTGGTGTTACTTGTGTGGTACTTTTATCTTCGTGGTATTACCTCTAGGGTACTTTTATCATTCTGGTGTTACCTCTATTGTACTTTTATCATTGTTGTGTTACATGTGTGGTAGGTCTATCATCATAGTGTTACCTATGTGGTACATCTATCTTCATGGTGTTACCTATGTGGTACTTATATCATAGTGGTGTTACCTGTGTGGTACTTCTATCCTCGTGGTGTTATTTGTGTGGTACATCAATCTTCATGGTGATAACATAGTGGTACTTTCATCTTCGTGGTGTTACCTATTTGGTACTTATACCTTCGTGGTGTTATTGGTGTTTTACTTCTAGATTCTTGTGGTTACCTATGTGGTACTTCTACCATTGTGGTGTTACCATGGTGGTATTCTTCCCTATTGTTTGTGATGAGTAGATCTTGATAACATAGGTAAATGTATGGGGATATACATTGGGAGAGTTGATGTCTTTCATTTTTTTTCCTTCATGGAACTCTATGATAACTATGAAGGTCTCAGGGTCCCTAGTAAGTTTCATTATACTCACCGCATCACGAGCTATTCTCTCACCTTGTTGTGTCTTGTGTAGACGACGTACAACATTGATTGAGGATAAGGGAGCTACGACTGGACGGTACCTGAAGGTGGACCCTTTGGATTGACATGACGCATGGACTACTATTCATGATTTGTACCTACCTTTCATTTAAGATACTCGGTGGATGATACAGGAGCTATTTGTACTTTTCAGTTGTATTTTTACTTTTGAGTTGTACTCGTACATTCATATGGGCATTTATTCCGACCGCTTTACTTTTAGCACTATTTTTACTACTGTAGTTTACCTAGTGGTTTCTTCTTGTTGTGTTCTTAGACTATGTGATTGTACAGGTTAAAAGTCAATTCCTTCCCGTTTTAGGGATACACCTTATATGTGCTAGTAACCATCCCCAGGCCTATAAAAGGCGTTCTTGGGGTAGTCACGGCATGGGCCCTGAGGGACGAGTCATGAAAAATTGGTATTATAGGAGTCGGTTCTACCAAAGAACTAGGAATCTGATCTTCTATATGTGGAAATAGTGTTACGTGTTATGAGTGTGGTTTTCAACTAGGGGAATCCAGTGTTGGTGCGGTATCCAACATATCCATGAACCATGGACGTAAATTTTTATTTATGACTTAGCACATGAAATCATTGATAATGTGTTTTTTGGAAAAATAATTATTATGGTTTATTTGAGTCAGCTCACTAGGTATAACATCATGACCGTGGAACACATGTTTCATATCAGGATGCCTCCACATACATAGCCATCCAGGATACCTGAGAGATTAAATGATAATGGCCCACTGAGCGAAGAGGCTTTAGTGTAGGGCCCTATTACTGTGTTGGAACCTTCGAGTTGTGTACCAACAGCACCCCAACCCGTTGGCCAGAAGTTACCAGTAGCTACACTGGAGGATAGTGCTCACCAATAGTGCTTGTTTCACGAGTTCCAACAGCGGAGGCCTCTGAGATTTCTATGTGAGACCGATTCCTATGCAGCAGAGGATTGGTTGGAGGATGTTGCTAGAGTTTTTTGTCTAGTTGGGACACCAACAGATCAGATCATGATCCCATCTAGTAGTCTTTATTAGTGGGTGACCTTGAGGATGGTATGTAGATTGATGAGACTTCAGTACGCAGACCGTTTCCCGAGATGGTACATTCGGATAGTGTGGTATCTATATCACTACTTGTTGGTCAACATTTACAATTGGCAGTGCCGGTAGAGGACACATGTAGGCTTAGTGCCTTACATGTGTTTTATCATCAGATACACCCCAATTTCTGAGGCAAGACCTACTCATAGGTGGCCAAGGACTGGCTTGAGGAGGTGTCTAAGTTTCATTCTCTCTAGGGCACCGTTCGACCAGATAGTGGTCATGGAAGAGAGACTTATATGTGGATCGCTAGGATGATGAAAAGTTTTAGATTACCTTGATCATGTGATTAGGTGACTTTACTATGGAAAAGCATGAAATCCTTTCTCAAATCATGGGGTCTCTTTCCATAAAGAGATAAGGGATGAGAGTTCCCTATTGCTTCTACAACATCTGCAGAACGACATAACTGTTGCGGAGTATTCATTGAGGCATACCGACTATTCCAGGTACTCGATGAAAATAGTACGGTTAGTGCTTCAGGGCTCAGACCTCTGAGAAAGGTGTTTTTAATGACATTCGAGTCAGTACTATTTCTCTATGAATTCCTAATTATTTTATATTACTAAAGAGAACCCATTTACATGAATGTTCTTTGGCTGAGCGGATGCAACCAGTGAATGTTAACAGTGTCGAAGAAGAAAACTGATGCCAGTCACAGAGACATGAGTGTGTAAAATAAATTGGGAAGAGGAAGTGATAGGTATTGATGAATTTATAGGGTAGCAGACGTTGAAGTGGATCTAGGAGAGCAACATGAGGTGGTATACAATTTGACATGTTACAACCACTACCCCAAAGTGGTCCCCACCGGGCTTAGGGAGCGGGAGGACTGGGGAAGGTAGTAGCTACATGCGGTCAAAGTATATGACCAAAGGCTCCAGGAAATATTATAGGTATTCTCTATGTTTACTACCAGCTACTATATTGATGGGCATAAGAACTAATCATTCCTTCCATCCATGATTCTTTTTCAAGACCATGATTTTTTTGTTAAAATGATGACATGACCCTTACGTCTGGAGATTAGTTTGGCAGGAGACTCGAAAATCACACTTTTCTAATGGGTTGATATGACCTTTGAGGTTATATTTTTGGTTGTAACCTCTTTTTGGATGCATCGAGACAATAGAATATTAGTTTTGGTATGGACTGGACATCCACTTTTGGTACTCAGATTGAATGTATTAGGAAAAAAGGATGTGGTTTATCTAAAAAATTGGAATGGGGTTTTACTTGTTTTGCGAAAAAGTAAAACTAGGAAGCACATTATTAACTCAAGCTTAGGAGGGAGCATCTGATCACTCTTTATTCCGTCATCCTTACCCTCTTGGTAGCAGATTCACTCAGGAGAAGGTCTGGTCTACAACAGCTAAGTGAGATGTCAGAGAAGCTAGTCAAGTTGTGCATATCTTTAATGGATAATGATAATGTATCTTACCACATGTATATGTCTGTCACTACCCCAATTCTTCATAAAATTTGGGAGGCACCTCTTGGTGATGTTAACTGCGAGGCCTAACAAGCTCAGATATCCATAGAACGGTCCCCTGAAGGATTTTCTCATGTTGTGCTACACATCATCCTCTTCAGAGGATGCAATAGGTTAACCGTGTTTCTTTTGGGAGAGATATTGAGGGAGACCATGTCTTCCTATGCGTCTCACCCCAATGAGGATTGTGGAGGTTTGTCCGAGGAGGCAAGTTATCTCAGAGTTCATCAGGCCTTTCTATAATCTCAGCAGAGTGGGCAACATGGTGTACCATCTATCTATTTCCCAACAGATGCACTAGGTGCACAATGTTTTCCATGTGTCAGATCTGAGGAGATGAGTGCATGATCCATCACACGTTATTGAGTAGGGCGTGTTGATCTTTGATTAAGGGGTGACTTTTAAAGAATTCCTATAGGAGATAGTGGATATAAAGGAGCGACTCTGTTGTGGATGGAGGATCCCTCTAGTGCGAGTTCAGTGGCATCACACAGACCTCTAAGAGATAATTTTGGAGCGGCATGCTCATATTCGTGCTTAGTACCCTCATTTGTATGATTTTCCATTGTTTTGGATTTCGGGGACGTAAATACCTAAGGTGGGGAAAATGTAATGTCCCAAAATTTCTATATAATTGTTTTAATTATAGAAAATTATTTCGAGACTACTAAACTTGATGGCGCGTGATTACAAGGCTCAGACTGCCCAGAATGATCTGTCAATGTTTTCTTATGCTTTAATTAGTGCGTGTAAGCATTTTTCATGAAAACGATGAATAACGATATCCCAGATAAAAAATTTTAGGGAACCCTTGCATTCAAGATGGAAGGTTTACCTTAGGAGCAACTTATGTTTAGTCGACACATGCCTCCTTTAAGAAGACACAAAAATTGAAGAACCATAAATAAAATAAATAAATAAAATACATTTATTTTTCTTATATTTATAACTCATGAATAGTGAATAAGATTAAAAATCTAAGACCACAACTGATATCATGAGAGTATTCTCTCTTTATGATGATACTAACATTGGACAGTGCATGGCACCAGTGAATGTTCGTTTTGGGTCATAAATAAAATAATTAAGTGATAATTATTTTATTGAAAAACCCATAACTTCTAAACTATAACTCAGATTGAAGATCCAACAGTACCATTGAGTTTGTTGGGGCGTTTTCTCCTTCAGCGAATCCTAACCTTGACCGGTGTAGGTTGAGTATGAATGTTATTAGTTTATTGAACATTTTATGGTATGTTCAGTAAATTTGTGAGTGGTGTTTTCAAATTTTAGAACTAGTACTCGGATTAAAAATCAGAGGGCACCGTTGAATCCACAGTGTCGGGATTTGGTTAATAGAGACTTCTAATTGACCACACTAGGTCTAGAGATAAGGTTATGTCTTGGGAAATTTTAATGTAAATAATAAAAAAACATTTTTATTTTATTTCCATCTATATCCTTTAATAGAAAATATGTTTGTGGGACCCACAAAGGTTCAAGACATTAAATGGATTGACCCTTCAATCTAAGTAACAGTAACATCGGGAAAATTATGAAGCTTCTTAATTAATGAGCCCCATTAATTCCAACATTGTTACTTACCCCCCCCCCCCCCCCCCTCTATGATTTCTATGGAGCCTGAGGGATGTTTATAGATGGCTTCAGCAAGAAGAAAAGTGCTGACAAAGTGCTGAGATTCCAAACCATTGTAGGATGGATATGGTTCTAGAAAGCGTTGACAAAAGAAACTGAATCCCCAAACCAGATTTTGAAGATCAAGAAATGTAATTTGAGTCTAGTTGCGGGGGACGACGAGCATCGACCCACTTCCCCAACTGTGGGTGTTTCTCTATCATTATTAAGGATTGGGTTTGATTCTTGTTTTAAATTCAAGTGAATTTTTTGAACCCCTTAATCCTCCCTCTTGGTTACAATCTATCTTGGATAGTGTAGGCCTAATGATCCCAGCCCTGAACCTCCACTACCTTTCTACTCCATTTCGTTCTTCATGGAAGACCCACCATCATGGTGGTAGCAGTGACCGACGCCGGAAGGGACCTAGGCAGCGGACGACACCAGCCCGCCATTCGGGAGAAGGCAGCCCGCCTGCGCCGCAAGAGGGACTAACCAAAGCTTGTTATCCATGACGGACAGAGGAGGGTGGTGCAACCAGCACATCACCTGGGGACTCGGGCCCCGACTCATCAGTCGTGGTGAATTGGGGGGAGGTCGACACACTGACTGGCCGAGGGTGGAAAATAAGGGTGTCATCACATGAAACCAGAGACGGCGGCCAACACACTGTTTTACTACGGTAGAAGGAATGACCCACTACAATGGGTCTTACAAACCACCTGGTGTTTCCACATGGTGCTGCAATTGAGGAGGAGCTAAACGGCCTCTATGCCGTTTGGAACACCGGGGGTCTCACCCCCCGGTATCGTCAAGGGCGGGCCTCGCCTCACACGTCAAGCCACCTTTCGAGTAGGGCGCATGCCCTACAGGCTGTCCCATACGGGCCAGCTTCCCCCACATAGGTCGGGCCAGACCTAAGCATAGGGGGTTGAGCCCACCGTGGACGAGCCCAGGCAAGGTCGGGCCGGATCAGTCCGACCGGGTCGGACAGGACCCGAAAACACTAAATGGCCCATATCTTGAAATCTATGGGTTCTTTTGAAGAACCGTATGTGGTGCTGGGAGACATGGATAAAGGAGGTCTTTTGGGTATACTCCACATAAGTTTTCAAGAATGTTGGTGTGTGGACGGGTCAGATCGTGCCTGAATTCAACATATCCCCTTGACCTAAAAAAAATATAAATATCAGATCTGGAATCCGATAAGCGCATTGTCTATCGCATTAGAATCCATCAACAGGGAAATACTTTGGGATACTCCTTTTTGGAGCTTGGTGGAAGATGATGTGTGACTGAAATCTTGAGGGAAAGAATCTACGGAACATGGGAGCACCATGTGCGAGGAATCCTGTGGTAGGTAGTAACGTAATGAAAAAATGTCGATCTTGTGTGGGTTTTCACTTAAAAATCCTTTGTGGTTCATTGCATACCAATCTTATGTTGGTCAGATCTTATGTGGGTTAGCACTCAACGATCTTGTGTGGGGAAGCGTATACTAATCTTGTGTGGGTCAGATCCAGTTTGGGATAGCGGGGGTTAGATGCCTATTGATCCTGTGTGGGTCAGTGGGTGATAGTTACCTATCAATCCTATGTGGTTCAGAAGTAGTTATACTTAATAGAATAAGATTATCTATCCTTAAGACTAATCATATATACTTCTACACATAAGTTAAAACTGTTTGTGAGATGAGTCTTTAAACTTTGTTGTGTTATGTTCATGATGTTACCTGTGTGGAACTTCTATCTTTATAGTGTTACAAGTGTAGTACTTATATCTTCATGAGGATATCTGTGTGGTACATCTACCTTTATCGTTTTAACAATGTGGTAATTCTACTATAGTGGTGTTACCTGTGTGGTACTTCTATCTTCATGATGATACATATGTGGTACTTCTTTCTTTATGGTGTTGCCTTTGTGTTACATCTAGTATAGTGGTGTTACCTTTGTGGTTCTTCTTTCTTCATGGTGTTACATGTGTGGTACTTCTATCTTTGTGGTGTTACCTATGTGGAAGTTCTATCTTCATGGTGTTACCTGTTTAGTACTTCTATGTTCGTGGTGTTACCTGTGTGTTCCATCTATCAAAGTGGTGTTACCTTTGTGGTACTTCTATCTTCGTGGTGTTACATGTGTGTTACTCCTATCTTCGTGGTGTAGCCTGTGTGGGTGATCTATCTTCGTGGTGTTACATGTGTGGTACTTCTATAATCATAGTGTTATATGTGTGGTACATCTATCATAGTGGTGTTACATATGTGGTACTTCTATCACTTTGGTGTTATTGTGTGCTACTTCTAACTTTACGGTGTTATATGTGAGGTACTTCTACCTTTGTGTTGTTAACTGTGTGGTACTTCTACCTTCTTGGTGTTACCATTACAATATTCTTCCCTCTCGTTTGAGGTGAGTATATTTTGATTAATTAGTTATATGTATGGGAATATACCGAAGTAGAGTTGATTTGTTTTCTTTCGGTTTTTTCCTTCTTGGAAATCAAGGAGACCTATGGGGGTCTCGCGGTGCCTACTGAGTATTGTTATACCCACCCCTACACGGGCTACCCCCACACCTTTTTGTTTCTTGTGAAGATGAAAGACAACATTGATTGTGGTTGAGGGAGCCAGGACTGGATGGTACCCAGAGGTAGACCATTTGGAATGATGTGATGCAGGGACTACTGTTCGTGAGTTTTACCTACCCTTCAGGTAGGATTCTTAGTGTATGATCCATGACTTGTTTGTACTTTTCCGTAGTATTAATAATTTTGAGTTCTACTCGTAATTTCAATTAGTCTTGTATTCCGGCCCCTTTACTTTCAGCACTCTTTTAACTATATCAATTTACCTAGTGGTTGCTTCTTTTTGTGTTCTTGGACTATGTGTATGTACAGGTTAAAAGGAAATGCCTTCTCATTTTAGGGATACACTTTTCTGTTGCTATTCAATAGACCCTGGCCTATTGAAGATGGGCTTGGAGTAGTCACAGCATGGGCCCCGAGGGACGGGTGATTAAAAAAATGAATTTAATTAATAAATATTTTATTTATTACATGATTATTATTTTTTAAAACTGATTCTACCATTAAATATTAATATGATCTTTCTCATTCAAACATTATAATGTGATATTTTTTTGTTAGATTTACACAAAAACATGAACATTTTTATAAAGATTATGTACTCAACCATTATGGAATTTTATCTATGGATAATGTTGTTTAAAAAAAAATATAATATTATTTGTTAATTATAGTGGTTTAATATTAAAAATTATATTCACATATAAATTTAGTTATATTGTTGATTCAATAATCACCTAAAAATGAAATTTTGAAGAATTCCATGTAAACTGTTAAAATAAGTTCCATAAAATGGATATATATAAATCTATAAAGATATCAAAATAATTAATTAAATATTCTATTAGATTATGGATATAATTAATCCAAGACCAATTTTTAAGGCTGGAACGTCCAATCTATCACGACCAGACCTCGGGGCCCGTGCCGTGACTACCCCATGCCCACCTTCCATAGGCCATGGGCTGGCGACTAGCACCAAAGGCATAAAATCTTGATAACTGGGAAGGCATTGCCTTTATAAAAGAAAACAAGCACCAAAGAGTACAAGAGGAAACAAAACACTAAGTACAAAAGAAAATCTGAAAAGTAAATGGGACAGAATACAAACACAAAAGAAAGTACGACTACAACTGAACAAGGTACAACAACAAAAAGACAATTAGCTAGAAGAAGGAAGCAGCTCCTGGGTCATCCTCCTCGAATCCTACCTGAAGGGTAGATACAGATAGCCTCCTCCACGCTCTCGTCCGTCAACCTCATCTGTGAGACGTCACGTTGTGTGGTCCACCTCCGGGTACTGGCTCGTTGTGTAGTCCACCTCCGGGTACCGTCCAGTCCTCGAACACTCGGCCTCCGTCAGCACTGCCCGTCGTCTGCAACCAACACAATGAGGTGCGGGCATAGCCCGTGCAGGGGTGAGTATAACGATACTCAGTAAGGACCCTGATACCCTCAAGGTCTCTCTAAAACCAACAAGGATAACCACAATTAAGATCTCAACAGATAACCTCTACTTAGGTATATGCCCATACATATACCTAAGTTATCAAGTAACTCATCTCCATCATGAGGAAACACAAGGATTGTGAAATCAACGGATGACCACTACCTAGGTATATTCCCATACATATACCTAAGTTATCAAGTGACTCATCTCAATCATGAGGTATACACAAAGATCAAAAGTCTCAGCTCAAACCAGGATTTTCATTATCGAAACTGTAACTGCTGAAGAGCTCCGTCTCTGGAGTGTAAAATGGTCCTTTGACGACTCTGAGGTACTTCTCACTAACCTAAGACTGCTGAGGTACTCCTCCTGTCGAGTACCACGGGCCTTCCACCTCACACAGTAGTGCTTCCCGCCGGGGTCTGCCACCCAACACAGTAGTGCTCCCCCCTCATAGCATACAGAGGTACTCCTCCTGCCGAGTACCGCGGGTCTGCCACCTCACATAGTAGTGCTCCTCCACTGTGGGTCTTCCACCTCACAAATTAGTGCTCCCCACTGGGCTACGTAAGTCACTCCGAATCGAATCGGACAAGCAGTCTTCAGGTCTCTGCCGGCTATACGGTCTCCGTACTCTATATGCTCGTCTCTAGGAGGGTCCGCTTCACGAGCTACAATTCGATACCCCAAGTATCCAAAAGTCCCACTAAGAAGTATCTCAAAGGACCGCCTCTTCATAGGGGTCTCAACGCAATAGACGGCGCGTCAATCGGACGCTCGGTCTGTGACTTGCTAGCCTTTTCGTCCCAGGGGCAGGGTTGGTTTCATGAGTGAACCAACCCGGTCGTATATCAACTGTACCCTGAACTCCCATAGGGTATACTCATAGGGACCAGTACTCAATGTGATCACCAACGCCGCAGACGGTTCATCAAACGGACATCTGGTCTGAAAGATATCAGCTTTTCCGTTCCAGGGGCCCGGTTGGATTTCGGTGCGATCCAACCCGGCCACTATCCATCTGCATCCAAATCTTGGCGAAGGATGCTAAAAGTTCCATATCATCAACAGGAACTCAACTCAATAGACGGCGTGTCAATCGGACGCCCGGTCTGAGAGTTATTGGCTTTTTCGTTCCAGGGGCCCGGTTGATTTTGTGAGCGAACCAACCCGACCGCACTCCGTCGGCATCCAAACCTCGAGCGGTGTAAGCCAAAAGATCCGTCTCACTTAGAGGAAATCAACGAAACAGATGGCACGTCAATCGGACGCCCGGTCTATTAGTTATTGGCCTTTCCGTCTCACACCCATCCTGGGAAACCTCACAGGAGGTCACCCATCCTGATCACTACTCTAGGCCAAGCATGCTTAACTATAGAGTTTTAACCCCGTATGCTCCCGAAAAGGAAGGTGCACCTTGAGTATAGTATACCGAAACGACCGTCTCGATCCAAGGATCGCGTTGCCGCTGACGGCGAGTCGTTTAGAGGCCCGTAGGCCAAGATACATTCATTTGACCGAATGTGGTCCGAAACTGGGGGGTATGGGCCCGGGCCAACCCGACCCGACCCCCCCTTGGGTCGGCCCGAACCAGGTCGACCCGCCCCGGGCGGCGACCCGGCCCGACGACCCGGCCCGGCCGGTGGCGCGGCGGCGCGGGCCAGTGCGGCGGCGCGGTCCGGCGCGGTGGCGCGGTCTGGCGCGGCGGCGCGGACCGGCACGGCGGCGCGGCCTGGGCGTCGTTCGGGTGCCGCGCACGGGGGGAAAATCCCCCCGCCCCCCTTTGAGAACCGCGGCCTCTTAATTGGGGCCGCTTCTGAGACCCGGCCGAGGGAAATTAATTCCCCCAGTCTCCACTGTCCGGCCAGCCCCCACTGGCCGGCCAGTTTCGCCAGAAAGGACCGGCGACGGCCGGTCCTTCCTTCGCCGACACCGGCGGCCTGGTGCCGGCCGCCGGTCATCTTGTTCCGCCGCGGCCCGGAACCGGCCGCGGCCAATGCCGTCCGGCGCGATGCGAGTGCATCGCTTCCCTCCGCCGCGGCCCCGCTCCAGCCGCGGTGCCTTTGACTTTCTTCGACGCGACGCGACGACGTCGCGTTCTTGGATTTCTTTCCACGGCGCGGCGTGACGGCGCCACGCAATAATTGCCATGTGATTCCAGCGTGGTGCAACGGCACCACGCCATCCCGTTCCATCCTCAGGGAAACAATTATGAACATAGAAGGGGGGTTCGGCCGTGTTGGTGCGGTCCGGGCCCCCCTCTCGTTAGACAACAACATTTAATCCTTTATCCTCGAAGTTCAACATTCTAGAATCAAGGATGGAAAAATAAATAAATAAAATATCAACAATCACCTACCTCGGATTCATGTGCGGAACACGCCAATCAAGTCGCCGAAGACTAGCGTCGCGGAGGTCGGGCGTCGTGGAAATCGAACGTCGTTTCCGTTGACGTCGAGCTGCGTCCGAAGAGGTACGTCGCTGGAGATGCTTCGTAAGCTGACGGAGATAGTCCGAGGAGGAAACAACATCTCCTTTCGTCGACACGGGAAGAAGATCGAAGAAGCGGCGTCGTCGATCGTCGGAAACTCACCGGCTACGAAGAAGAGAAGAGGCGTTCTTCGTAGGAGCTTAAGTGTTCTTCGTGTTCTTCATCAAGGTTGAAGAAGATGGAGAGAGCTTCTCAAAATCTCTCATGGTGGCCAAGGAGACCAACCCAAAATAAAATAAGCTTAAGCCTTATTTTATTTACACAACTAAACATTTGAATTTCAAAAGACAAGAAACGAACCATTAATTTGTAGAATTAATTCAACGAAAGAAACAGCTCAATTAATTTACGAAATAAACCGCCCAATTAAATGGTCTGTTAAGAATTTAAGAAAACACGTCAGTTGACATTCATAAAGACGGGTTTTTGCGGGTGCGTTACTTAGCAGAAAGAAACGGCGGGGCTCATGCGGGCCCCACATCAAAAATATCGTACCAAGAGGGTAGGATATTTCTGGATAGTACCCTATCCGATTGAACTAAGATTAAACCGCTTTTAAGTGGATTCAAGTGGCTTCCAAGTAGCATAAGTGAAATAAAATAAAGTTGTCACAAAATTATTTTATTTTTTAACTTTAAGCCCGAAAATTAAAAACCACCTCCCAGCAAACGCAACTCCGGAAGAGGAGTTTCTAAGCAATTACCGGCGCTGCGATTCCATCGGTGCCCTCAGATTTCGATTTCGAGCAACGGTTCAAAAGTTAGAAAAACCCGCTCGTCCGTTCACTGAACGTACCCGAGCCAAACTTCAGAAATTGATTCCGGGCACACCGGGCCTCGGAATCAGGCGCCGTCAGAAACTACGTTCTTGTAAAATTCCAAATAAAATTAAGAAAAAAATTTCCTTGGAATTTACGGGTCTTTACATTACTCCCACCACAGGGCTTTACGTCCCCGTAAAGCTTCACCACAAACTTATGGAAACATAGCGGTACTGAGCACGCATCTGAGCCTTCCGCTCCCATATGCTCACCTGGAGGTTCCCGTGCTGCCAAATAAAGTGAACTAGAGGAATTGATCATCCCCGTAGGATCTGCTCATGTCGATCCTTGATCCCCACTATAACCTTCGTTGAAGTAACCCCATCACCATTGTCCTGCTCCTCATGGTCGATTATATGCGAAGGGTCGAGCATGTATCTCCTCAGTTGAGATACCTAGAAAATTTCGTGCACCTAGTGTAATTGAGGTGGATAGGTCAAGCGGTAAACCACCTCGCCTACCCAGCTGAGGACCTAGAAAGGTCCGTTGAACCTCGGAGATAACATGCCTCCCTGGCCACATCTTCGTAAACCTCGTCGAGTTGAGACCCGTAAGATGATGTGGTCGTCATCCTCGAGCTCCAGAGGTCTCCATTTCTATTAGAACTGAAACTCAAAACGACTGCTGCTACAAGGGTAAGGTTGACCGACTCAAGAGTGATCGGTCGCACCCTCCTGTGCAAGAGTTACCCTGAACTGCCTGGGGTTTCCTTTTCCGCCGACCAAGGAAAACCCATCCCGACGTTTTCTTAAAACCGTCAATTTGAGTATGAACAGTTATTGCCCATTCCATACTCAAACTAACGTCGTAAGACCTCGACGCTGCATCCAAGTGATTCCAACCAGAACTCTCGCCTCGAGGGTCTGACCACACCGTTGGCGTAAGTGTGATTATAGAGTCTCCTCCCAAGGTATCTCCAGACGTGAGGGTCAAGTCCACGGCTTACCGGAAACTCTAGGTCTGGAACAGGATTTGTGAAAGAAAGGAATGATTCATATCGACGTCCATTACTACAGCAGCTAGTAGTGGACATAGACTGTCCCTTGAATCATTTCTAGAGCGATTGGGTCACATTCCTTGACCGCACGCAGCCGCACTCTTCCACTGCCCTATAGCTCCATGAGCCTGGCGGGGATAACTAAGGCGGGTGGTTGTAGAATGTTAAGATGTACACCACCTCATACTGCTCTCCTAGATCTGCCTCCACGTCTGCTGCTTTGCAGAGTCATCTATCCTTGAAGTTTTCACTTTTTGAAACATGTAACACGCCTGAGTCTCTAAGACTGGCATCAGTTTCCTATTTCTTACTGCACTGTGCAGTCTTCATCCACTATTGGGTGACTTAGACCTTCTTTAGTCTCACAAGAGCTGCTATGATTTCTTCTTTGCCGATAATAGAAATCCGGTCTCATCCCCTGTATGAACCACATTCGTTGCCTAATACAGTCAATCATGACATGAATGATGCATTCATGCCATGGATGACGTCGTAAGGCCTCGACGTAACTACCAAGAGGTCCAACTGTCACTCTCGCCTCCAAAGGTCGAGTCACCCTGTCGGCATCAGTATGAGGTCATTGGGTCTCCTCCAGTAGAAATCTCGAAAGTGAGGGTCAAGTCAACAGTCTTAACCGGGACCACTCAGTATTAACCAAACAAAAAGATAGGAAAACAAACAAAGATAAGTGTCTTCTGTTTATTATTGAATCTCATAGTACAAAGACACAAAAAAACTACAGACAAACACCATCAAAATCATAAGCAACAGGATCAATAGCCTCTAGGTCAGAAGCTAGTCCCGCTCCTGTCCATCTGCTTCCAGAGCTCCATGACCCTAGGCCTCAGCAGCCTGAAGGTAATCTCTCCCATGTCCTCCTGTCCCCTATGGTCGGTGTGGGCCTCCTGGTGGTGGTGGCAACATCCTGAATCGTCGTCCACCTCCAGCTACACGGCCAGCTCCTCTGCCATGGCCGCCTGCTCCTTGCGGTCCACCCTGATCGAACCTCTGCCTCTGCCTCGGAGGTTCTTCATTTAACTGCTGGTTATCTGCATGGTGGGTCGGACAGTCACGTGCTATGTGACCAATTTCGCCGTAGGAGTAACACTTCATGGCAGGTCTGGCTCTATCACTTCCCTTGGTGCCTCGCACTACCGACCCTGAGTCACGCGGTCGACCACCTGTAGGTATGGTCCTCTTAGACCCCTGCGTCATCTGTCTACTGCCCGCTACAGAAGACTCTGCCGCAAGCCGGCTAGTGGTGGGTCCTGCTGCTGGGGACTGCTCAGCAGGGAAACTCTCCACTAAGAGGGCTCGCTCCAACACTCCTGTCTGTGTCGGAATGTTGTGCGATACAACCGAAGATCTGATCTCCCGCCTGAGCCCCTGCTCGAAGGTTCGGGCCCTGAAGAACGGGTCCCGTACCATATCTATGGAGTAGCGCGAGAGGTCTGTGAATCTCGATGAGTACTGCGCCACTGACATGCTGCCCTGCGGCAGCTGAAGTAGCTCCTGTATACGCACCGCTCGAAGGGTGGCTGGTACAAACTCTGCCCGGAATAGGCTCTCGAATTCTACCCATAAAAGTTTCGTGTTGTCATGCATCTCAAGCATCAGGCTCCACCATCTGCCTGCTGCTGCCTGAAAAAGGCTGGCAGCAAGGATCACCATGAAATATGTCGGTGTCCCCACTAGCCTGAGGACTCTCACCACAGCCTCCATCCAATCCTCAGCCACCTGCGGGTCCATCCCTCCCTGGAACCTGGGTGGCCTCTGGTTCTAGAACTCATGCAGTGCGCCCAAGTGACGTGCATCCTCTCCTGCTGGGGCTTGTGGCATCGGTGGCCCAACGGGTAGTAGTACCGCTGGTGCCTCAACTGGGATAAGGCCCTGTACTGAGGCCTCGTCGCTCGGCGGGCTGTCAGTACGCACCACTCTCGGGGCTCTAGCTGGTCATCCACGGGGAGGCATCCTGAAAGAAACAACGTGACATGGTAAAAATATTTTACCTGGTGAGCTGACCTGGTTTGAGCTGACATTTAAATAAAACTTCCGGAAAACACACACGCAATCAGTGTTTTCGTGCACAAAGTTGGAAATCAGTTGTCAAGGTCCTGGTGTATGGATACGTCGGCCGCCCGCACCAACACTGGACTCCCTGAACTGAAAAACCACACTCGGTACTCTTAACACTATTGCTTCACAGAAGAATCATCAGAGTTATAAGTTCTGCGGTAGAACTGAACTCCTATGATACCAATTTGTCACGACTCGTCCTCGGGGCTCGTGCCGTAACTACCCCAAGCCCGCCTTCCATAGGCCAGGGGCTGGCGACTAGAACCAAAGGCATAAAATCCCGATAACTGGGAAGGAATTGCCTTTATAAAAGAAAACAAGCACCACAGAGTACAAGAGGATACAAAACACTAAGTACAAAATAAAAGCTGAAAAGTAAATGGGCCAGAATATAAACCCAAAAAAAAGTACGACTACAACTGAACAAGGTACAACAGCAAAAAGACAAACAGCTGGAAGAAGGAAGTAGCTCCTGGGTCGTCCTCCTCGAATCCTACCTGAAGGGTATGTACATATAGCCTCATCCACTCTCTCATCCTTCAACCTCCTCTGTGAGATGTCACGTCGTGTAGTCCACCTCCGGGTACTGGCTCGTTGTGTAGTCCACCTCCGGGTACCGTCCAGTCCTCGAACACTTGGCCTCCATCAGCACTGCCCATCGTCTGCAACCAACACAACGAGGTGCGGGAATATCCCGTGCAGGGGTGACTATAACGATACTCAGTAGGGACCCCGAGACCCACAAGGTCTCACTAAAACCAACAAGGATAACCACAAAGAAGATCTCAATAGATAACCTCTATATAGGTATATGCCCATACATATACCTAAGTTATCAATTAACCCATCTCAATCATGAGGAAACTAAAAGATTGTGAAATCAACGGATGACCACTACCCAGGTATATGCCCATACATATACCTATGTTATCAAGTGGCCCATCTTAATCATGAGGTATACACAAAGATCAAAAGTCTCACCTCAAACCAGGATTTTCATTATCGAAACCGTAACTGCTGAAGAGCTCCATATCTGGAGTGTACAGTGGTCCTGTCACGACTCCGAGGTACTTCTCACAAACCTTATACTGCTGAGGTACTCCTCCTGTCGAGTACCGCGGGCCTGCCACCTCACACAGTAGTGCTTCCCGCCGGGGTCTGCCACCCAACACAGTAGTGCTCCCCCCTCAAATCCTAAAGAGGTACTTCTCCTGCCGAGTACCGTGGGTCTGCCACCTCACATAGTAGTGCTCCTCCACTGTGGGTCTGCCACCTCACAAAGTAGTGCTCCCCACTGGGCTACGTAAGTCACTCCGAATCGAATCGGACAAGCAATCTTCCAGTCTCTTCCGAATATACGGTCTCCATACTCTGTATGCTCATCTCTAGGAGGGTCCGCTCCACGAGCTACAAGTCAATACCCCAATTATCTCAAAGTCCCATGAAGAAGTATCTCAAAGGACCGCCTCGTCATAGGGGTCTCAACACAACAGACGGCGCATCAATCGGACGCTCAGTCTGTGAGTTGCTAGCCTTTTCGTCCTAGGGGCCCTGTTGGTTTCGTGAGTGAACCAACCAGGTCGTTTCTCAACTGTACCCCGAACTCCCATAGGGTATACTCATAGGGACCGTTGCTCAACGTGATCACCAACGCCACTGACGGTTCGTCAAACGGACGTCTAGTCTGAAAGATATCAGCTTTTCCGTTCCAGGGGCCCGGTTGGATTTCCATGCGATCCAACCCGGCCACTATCCATCTGCATCCAAATAACGCGCGATGGATGCTAAAAGTTCCATATCATCAACAAGAACTCAACGCAATAGATGTCGCGTCAATCGGACGCCCAGTCTGAGAGTTATTGGCTTTTTCGTTCCAGGGGCCCTGTTGATTTTGTGTGCGAACCAACCTGACCGCACTCCGTCGGCATCCAAACCTCACGCGGAGTAAGCAAAAAGATCCGTCTCACATAGAGGAAATGAACGAAATATTTGGCACATCAATTGGACGCCCGATCTGTTAGTTGTTGGCCTTTCCGTCTCACACCCATACTGGGAAACCTCCCAGGAGGTCACCCATCCTGATTACTACTCTAGGCCAAGCACGCATAACTATGGAGTTTTAACCATGTAGGCTCCCGCAAAGGAAGGTTCGCCTTGAGTATAGTATACCGAAACGACCGTCTCGATCCAAGGATCGCGTTGCCGCTGACGGCGAGTCCTTTGGAGGCCCGTAGCCTAAGATACAGGCATTTGACCAAAAGTGGTCCGAAACTGGGGGGTCTGGGCCCGGGCCGACCCGACCCGACCCCCCCTTGGGTCGGCCCGAACCGGGTCGACCCGCCCCAGGCGGCGACCGGGCCCGGCTCGGAAAACCCGGCCCGGTCGGCGGTGCGGGCCGGTGTGGCGGCGCGGTCCGGCGCGGCGGCGCGGTCCGGCCAGGCGGCGTGGACCGGCAGGGCGGCGCGGCCTGGACGTCGTTCGGGTGCCGCGCGCGGGGGGCAAAGCCCCCCCCCCCTTTGAGAACTGCGGCCCCTTAATTGGGGCCGCTTCTGAGACCCGACCGGGGGAAATTAATTCCCCCGGTCTCCAATGTCCGGCCGGCCCGCACTGGCCGACCGATTTCGCCAGCAAGGACCGGCGACAGCCGGTCCTTCCTTCGCCGACACCGGCGGCCCGGTGCTGACCGCCGGTCATCTTGCTCCGCCGCAGCCCGAAACCGGCCGCGGCCTATGTCGTCCGGAACGATGCGACGGCATCGCTTCCCTCCTCCGTGACCCCGCTCCGGCCGCGGCGCCTTTGACTTTCTTCGACGTGACGCGATGACGTCGCGTTCTTGGATTTCTTTCCAAGGCGCGGCGCGACGGCGCCACGCAATAATTGCCGTGCGATTCCCGCGTGGTGCGACGGCACCACGCCTTCCCGTTCCATCTGCAAGGAAACAATTATGAACATAGGAGGGGGGTTCGGCCGTGTTGGTGCGGTCCGCGGCCCCCTCTCGTTAGACAATAACATTTAATCCTTTATCCTCGAAGTTCGACATTCTAGAATCAAGAATGGAAAAATAAATAAATAAAATATCAACAATCCCCTACCTCGGATTCAAGTGCGGAGCACGCTAATCAAGCCGCGGAAGACTAGCGTCGCGGAGGTCGGGCGTCGCGGAAATCGAACGTCGTTTCCGTTGACGTCGAGGTGCGTCCGAAGAGGTACGTCGCTGGAGAAGCTTCATAAGCTGACGGAGATAGTCCAAGGAGGAAACAACGTCTCCTTTCATTGACACGGGAAGAAGATCGAATAAGCGGCGTCGTCGATCTTCAGAAACTCACCGACTACGAAGAAGAGAAGCGGTGTTCTTCGTCGGAGCTTATGAGTTCTTCGTGTTCTTTGTCAAGGTTGAAGAAGATGGAGAGAGCATCTCAAAATCTCTCAAGGTGGAAAAGGAGACCAACCCAAAATAAAATAAGCTTAAGCCTTATTTTATTTACACAACTAAACATTTGAATTTCAAAAGATAAGAAACGAACCATTAATTCGTAGAATTAAATCAACAAAAGAACAGCTCATTTAATTTACAAAATAAACCGCCCGATTAAATGGTCTGTTAAGAATTTAAGAAAATGTGTCAGTTGACTTTCATAAAGACGGGTTTTCGCGGGTGCGTTACTTAGCGGAAAGAAACGGCGGGGCTCGTGCGGGCCCCACCTCACAAATATCCTACCAAAAGGGTAGGATATTTCTGGATAGTACCCTATCTGATTCAACTCAGATTAAGCTGCTTTTAAGTGGCTTCAAGTGGCTTCCAAGTGGCTTAAGTGAAATAAAATAAAGTTGTCGCAAAATTATTTTATTTCTCTACTTTAAGCCCGAAAATTAAAAACGAAACTCGAGAAAACGCAACTCCGGAAGAGGCGTTTCTAAGCAATTACTGGCGCTGCGATTCCATCGGTGCCCTCAGAATTCGATTCCGAGCACCGGTTCAAAAGTTAGAAAAACCCGCTCGTCCGTTCACTGAACGTACCCGAGCCAAACTTCAGAAACTGATTCCGGGCACACCGGGCCTCGGAATCAGGCGCCGTCAGAAACTGTGTTCTTGTAAAATTCCAAAGAAAATTAAGAAAAATATTTCCTTGGAATTTACGAGTCTTTACACAATCCCTACCATCCACGGTAAAAATGAAAGGGAACACATAGATTTTGATTTTTACCAAATAATTATTAATAAATGTGTAATAAAATATTAAAATTTAATGATATATGTCATGGAAAATGTATATATTTATATCATAACGTTTTATAATTAAACTAAATTTAACTTATAAGGAACTTAGAGTGTGTGTGACTAAGTGGAAGTCCAATGTGAGGAGATTTTTAACTCAATTTCCTTTGATTAGGTTATATCACTTCCCCATTGGATACGTTATACTAAGATTTTGTGATTCATGATATCGTTTTTCTAATATGATATATGATATTTTTTTATGAGGATTAAAATAAATTCACACAATTAATTAATTGATTGATTATTAGATTAAATTTAATGATCCTAAAACGGATTTTAATATCAATTTCAAAATTTTTAGATATCCCTCATATTCAACACCAAATTTATTATGTTTTGGTTATATAATTCTAATGGTAGGGTTTAACCATGAGTTAAATGAAATTAAATTTACTTAAAAAATACATCATGTTTTACCTAAGAGGTTTTTTTAAATGAATTGTAATAAAAGTAATAAGTCATTTTCATATCAAATTTCCTATATGAATACATTTTTGGAGATTTGCTTCAATTTTAACAAAAATGTTCTAAATACTTATTATTTTAAATAATATATATTTAATCTCTATATAATCAATGTATTTCCATTTCATTATCATGTTAATTCTTATAATGGGATTTCATGGTTTTAATGGTCCATAATATATTTTGATTAAAAATATTTCCTTAATGGTTTTATATTCCATTACAAATCTCTTTCACCACTAAATATAATATCAATATTATTAAAAAAAATAAAAAAAAATTAATTCATATCATTAATTCATATTGAAAATAAGTTTTACATTTTTATATTTTTCAAAAGGGTATCAATTTAATGTTTTCATATGGTTTACAATGAGTATTTTTATAAATTTGTGAACATTATGTTTTTTAATGTTTACCGTTTTATAGGCTTCTCCCATCATCATGAACATTCCCTCATTATAATATTCCATTATATTTTACCATTGGTATTCAATAGAAATATTAATCACATTATTCTATAAAAAAAATTCATTTTAAATGTATTTAATAAAAAAGTGTATTTATTATTAATTTTCAATGAATATTTACTATAAATTTAAAAAAGTGTATTTAATTTATCTATGAATCAATTAGTTTTTCCTATTGTCTACTATGGATTTTTGTATAATGGTAAAATTTACCTTATTTCAATAAATGGATAATTATCATATGTTATGTAATATTTCATGAAATGCATTTCTTACCCACAAATTCATTTAACTATGATGAAATTTTGAATTTTTTAATTGTTTAATATTAAAGTGAGAATGATACTCTATAATTTTAAAAATATGGTACATTGGAATATTGATCATAAAGAGTAATCTAAGGATACATAAACTAGATACATTTGGTATTTTTATTTTTTAATAGATATATGTTGATATTAACTAGGTAGGTTATTCAATTATAAAGTGTCTTATAAGGTGACTGTATAGGTGATAAAATGATAATTTGTAATGCCTTGACCCCAGTTATCCTTAGTCAGTGCATTATTATATAACATTGACATGGTCTCAAAAGATCAATCTTCTAAAGACTGGTTATTTTAGTAGCCTTCAATGTACTATATACATTCATAAGGTTTACATTACATCATAAAATAAAAAACTACAACAGCATTGTTCCCATAGACCACACTTATATCCCCTCATACTATCACAGCAGGTTAGTCATATAAGGACCCGACCTTATACATTACTTACTACTGAATTAAATGAATAATTCACATTGAGGATATTTTCAGGTTTAGAGTTTTAGAGAATTAGATCATAAATCATTAATTACATTCCAAATTTAAACAAAGTGGTTACATAAAAGATAGAATACATTTCTTCCGATCAATAGAAACATATTTAAAAAAAACATGGATTCTTTCTTGACACTTCCTTGACACTATCATCATATCATGCACCTTTTCCTTGACCCATGAAAAACATTTCAAAAACGTGGGATGAGCATAAAAATCTCAGTATGGGATATAAAAGTATGAAAAGAAAACATTAGTCCATGTATGAAATCATACTTTACTCATATAACATAAGTATTTTAACATACCTCATCAAATCATGAATAAATCATAGAAATCATAAGGCATAAGGTAACTTGAGGCATTCATAACATTTTTACGTATGGAGTAACCCTCTAGGTTGCGTTTGGAATACCCATCATAGTATATTTCCTAAAATATCATAGGAGAAACCTTAACGTCTATCCCCTTCGCGTTACCCAATGCGTTAGAGAGCTATATCGGGCTCACCCGCCCTTAATTTATCATGAAACAACTCGTCTTCATAATAATGCCCAAGAACCATAACATAATCGTATCACATAAAACATGAATAAACGAAACATAACAATTCCACTTTTCAATTAAAGATATCAATACAACACATTGATATAAGAAAATTATGAAAACAATTTTAAATACCAAAAGAAACGAAAATTAAAACATGGTATTTATTTTTCATTTAAAAAAGGTATGGCTTGTAGAGGAAGCTGAAACTCAAATAATGGTCACGGCGGCAGAGATGTCATTGTCACCGCATGCGCATGACAAAAAAAATGTTCCCTTTTTTTCATTTAGTAAACGCATAGTACAGAAATATTCCTTTTGAATAATTGTAAAAGTCGAAGGGTTTTATACACCGTATAAAATAATGTTGTGTATAAAACAAAATATGCCTCAACGAAAGGAGATTGAGACGGATTCACTTACAATGACGGTATCCTTGGATTAAGGATAAATCAATTACATAATTATGTGTGAAAAACAAATACACCAAATATAAGTGGATATTAAGTGTAAAAAAATCATAGGTTATTCACAAATATTCACAGAACGACATATTAAAGGAGTGAAAGTTTATCCCAAAGAATCAAAATTGGGTTAAGAAGTTCCCTTGAAAAAACTCGACAGCCTAATGGCATCACTTCAAAATTCAGAAAACGAGTTGATGAGAGATAAAAGGGTATCTCATCCCTTGGACATAAAATTTACATCAATAAGAACATATGCCAATATAACAATATGTAAATTAAAAGACCCAATAAAAGATGTCTTTTAAAAAGGGGAGGGTGAAAGGTTCCCTTACCGACTTGGGTATCTTTCGAAACATACACCCCATGAAAGAAGGACAATACAACATTGATGTAAATACTCATAAACGAAATTATATTACAAAAATATTAGAATAATGGGCAGTATATATACAAATCAATGGGAATGGTGGAAAATGTAGCATAAATCTCATGGGAATAAAAGTGATATGAAAAATCCCTTACGAAAACTCTACAGCCAAACATCGCCACTTAAAACTTCCAAAAATGGATTGATGAGATAAAATAGGGTCTCTCATCATATTCACATAAAATTTAAATCAAGAGGACTATTAAATAACATCCCCCAACATAACAAATAGGATATTAAAAGAATTGACATAAAGGAGAGTAATTAAAAAGAAAGAGAGAGGTTGGATCTCATACAAAAATTCGGCAGCCTAACGGCGCTACTTAAAACATTCACAATTGATTGATGAGAGAAATTAGGGTCTCTCATCATATGAACATAAAAAGTACAGTAATATTAATATAAAATAACATCCCAATCATATGAAATATGATCTTAAAAGGAATGACATAAAAGAGTGTACTTAAAAAGAAGGAGAGGGGTAGGATCCCTTACCTCATGTCCGACATGACTTGATCGTTCTTTAATCTCCGGAATAATAAAATTTGGTCAGTTTATGATTTTATAAGGACCTCATTTAATTATTACTATTCATTTCATTTCACATATTATAATGTTATAATAATTTGTTAATAAAGTGAGTTCATATCAGACGTTTTTTTCGATGTTCGGTACATAAGTAAAAATTGAACTTGTTGGAAAAGAAATTTTCAATGGAGTTATAGGTAAATCATATACAGAATAGTATTTATGTTTTAAATATCATATATATCCAGTATATATTCATTTTATACTATTCCATATCATTTGGAGATAAAAAAATTAAAAACACCGTTCATTGAGACGGTAGGCCGTACGTACGCATGAATGCTAATTTCATTTTTTGTCATATTAATGGAATTAAAAAAAATGCGACATATATATATTATAATTCCAAAATTATATACATCATTTAGATTAAATATATTACATATATATCCATTATATATATGTACTTATAGTAGTACATAACATTTGGAGATAAGAAATGAAATGTACCGTTCATGGAGACGGTAGGTGTTACGTACGCATGAACGCTACTTTCATTTCTTTTTTTATTCAATGGAATGAAATAATAATGATATAAAGGTATATTATAATTCCAGTAGGACATAATATTTAATACCATTAATTCCATCCTTTATACGTCTCACATATGGCATTAACGAATCAAATCACTTTGAGGGGGCGGTAGTCCGCACTTCCTAAAATGAAGATATTTCATTTTCCCATAATGGAAACCATAAAGGATTGCCATAAATGAAAATTAAATAATCTTAAAGAAAACATAAACATATTATATATCATATATA
Organism: Viscum album; assembly: GCA_963277665.1. Classification (NCBI taxonomy): domain Eukaryota; kingdom Viridiplantae; phylum Streptophyta; class Magnoliopsida; order Santalales; family Viscaceae; genus Viscum; species Viscum album. The sequence continues at coordinate 1,504,478,140 of OY728156.1, forward strand.
AATATATTGACATCTTAATGGACACCTTTTAAGGTGTTAAAAGAATATTGAACAATCATCGTTTCGTGAGGTAGTAATTCACCATCCACAGAAACAGTATGTTCATTAACCATTATAAGGAGGTGTGTGAAAGTGTATCTCGAATCTATATTATAACAAAATCCTAGTATATTTAATGTACTGTTGTTTTTACAAAAAAATGTAATAAAAAGAGTTTAGGGGTTTGGAGAAGCAAAATAAAACAAAAGATCACAAGAGAAGACATTACGTTTAAATCGGGTAACTCTCTTTGATTTGAGCTCAAAGGCTTCCTTGGAAAGAATTATGACCAATGTGAGGCATCAATGATGAAGAGAAGGATGTGGAGAGATGAAATGGGAAGGGGTTGGCCGATCTATAAGCTTCAGAGGTGTTTTAAGGTGGTAGAGGTGGGGGGCTTTTATAAGCGGAGAGGAGGGGAACTCTTGGAAAGTTATAAAATATTACTTTATTATAATATGATTTTCGGATTTTTAAGGTCCCAAAAGGATATATTTCTAGGATAAGGTGATAAGGTTTCTAATTCCACACATCCAATAGGTTTTTGACATGTTTAAGACTTATATGTCACCCTATCTTCTCATTTTTTTAAATCGTTCATTTATGAGGTAATCACAACATCATCACGGTGTCATAAATAAAATAATTTATTTAATCTCTAAAAATTATAAAAAAATATCATGATGTAGGAAATATTTTTATCTTTCTAATGAAAATTTATTGTCAAAAATATGACATATATAACCCCATGTAAATATTGGTTTAGTAGAACAACCCATGTTTGTGACATTTTAATTTTAACATTAAATAAGAAGGTATTAATGTCCTTTTCCAACCAATGTGGCTCCATGGGGTCCCGAAGTTGACCCATGGATTTCCATGGTCGGTCATGACTCAAACAATAAGGGTATAACTTGTGTCAATGTCATTTCATATTATTATAACATAATCTTTATCTTAAATTACACTAATTACCTCTAACCGCGAATAAAAACTTAAGAGTTACTATTCAACAAACAATTATTTTAATCCCATTGAAACAAATTTTACATCCTAATGAAAATCATGTATGTTGGATTTATGAAATTCAAACCACAAAGTGGTAAATTTTCATTTAAACGAAAAACAGTTTTTAAACTACCACTTAGTGGTTTCACTATTCATCAAAAATTGAAGTTTTTCAGAAAAATACCAAAAATTCACCCTAATGTATATTTGATATTCCGAATTAAAAAATGATGTCTATTTTAAAAATTCAAAACAAATAAGTTTCATTAATTAATTTAATAATTAATTCCCGCGGTCAAAACAAATAGCGTGTTTTTAAAAAACAATATCTATTAAAAGATTGACAGTAGTTTAAGTCCAATTTCAAAGTGAAATTAATTCGAATGACTGCTATTGGATTAAATGGTAATAATATATTCTAATTTTACTTTAAAAAAAATTCAAAAGATAATCTAATTATATAAATAAATTAGATTAAAAAGTGGTTTTGAATTAAAATACAACATTTTCACTATTCATTAAAAAATGAACTTTATCGGAAAAATACCAAAAATTTAAACAAAGTAAATTTTGATGTCCCGATTCTAAAGAAGAATTTTATTTTGTCAAATATTACACATAAAATTTTCAAAAAGTGGATTTAAAATAGGTTTTCCATCAATAGGTGGTTAATCGACCTTTTAAAGAATATTAGAATGTTTACGCTTAAAATTGGATTCATACGTAAAAAAGAAAAAATATTTGAAAAACATATATAATCATTAAGTAGTTAGTTCTGTTCATTACCTCCATTACAATGGCTAGGTGTTAACTACTATTTAAAATAATATTATTTTATTATTAGAGTGCAACGTAAGATTCCCAAGAAACTCGTTGTTGCGTATTGGGTACGTCATCGAGAATAGAGTCCCCTTTAAAGTAATATTAATATTTTTTTCTCAAATATGGATAAATGTGAAAATGTTATATTCTTTATTTACATGGGGTGTTACATCCTTCCCCCCTTTTGAGAGTTGTGTCCTCACAATTTTAAAATTGGGCTTGGAAACTTCATTGAAAATCCCACATCAGAACAAGAGTCAGTAAAACAATCACTTTAAAATAAATAATTATAAGTACAAAGGTCTCCCGAGTTAACCCATACTAGGATTCCATGTACAAAAACATGGATATGGAGAAAAAAAACAAAGGGTCATGTTCTGAGGGAGAGCGATAGTAAACATGTCTAGGAGAAAGTTAACCATAAGAGAATCACAAATTTGTGATGGGTTAAAAGGTATTCGATTCCCCAGTAGAAAAAGATAACATACAACATTTTTGTGTTAAGTTACTCTTCATTGAGGAATTTATTTTTGAACTTAATTAAATCATAATGAAACATACTTACTTGTCATGTAAACTTTCAACTTTTACGAGATTCATTAATTAAACTCATATTTTCTCCAAAAGATGAGTATTTAGGAAGACTTGTTCGCATTCAGAGTACAATAATCAACTTCTTGAGAATCTCCTATTCCACAAAAGATAACTATATATTTCCCATGTGTTTAGACAAAAACCAAAACCGAATATTTTATTATGAGATCAGATAAACAAAAAAATTATAATCCTTTATAAAAAGAAAATCTATTCTTAATCTCCAAAATTTGTCCAAAAAAACCCAAAGTTCAATGAAGACCATTCGATAAAAAATTGGCCATAAAATTAATCAATGTAAAGAAAACTAAGATTGAAACCCAAATATTTGAAGGATTTATTCACATAGTCTTCCCAGGTACAAATTAACTTTTATCTCCAAATAACATCAATTGCTCTTAAATTCTCATATTGAAAAGTAATTAACCTAATCACATATCCTCCTTGATAGTTTAATCCTTTCCATAGATAACCTAAAATAAACTTACTCTTGATAGCTAAAATCATCTAACTAAAAAGAATTAGTCAAACTAACTAGGGACTTCACGTAGTCCAATGGTAGGTGATAAATACCAGTTGCACTTTGGTTGTGGGTTCGATTCCTGCAGTTTTTTCCAACGCGATGGGTTGTCACACAGTCTGCGTTTTGTCCTTTTTCCAAAACTATATAATTCTTAAATCATTCCCCAAAATGAGATAAAATCTTAAAAAATAATCATAAAAATTTTTAACCTAAAGTTTATCTCATGCCTTTCATTTTCCATCATAACATATAATAACCCATAATTACCTTAAAAGTAAGGATCATATAACCTCTAATGGTTACCTTTATAATTATTACCTGAACTTCCACATCGATTGGCCATCTCGTACATGATGCATTACAGAACATACGAAGGTTCAAGTGGTTGATCATGACTCCTTGATAGTTGGTTTAGAACAACCACGAGTTTCCTCATTGAATCCCCCATTTCATCTAGTCTCTTAATCAGAGAACAACCACAGTTTCCTTCAAACCAATTGTCACTTTGGTGCCTACTAGATCCATCCATTCAATAAAAACAGAAATTTCAGTGTGAGTATATCAACAAAACCATCATGTAATAATGAGGAAGATAAACACTAAGATATACTTACTCATTAACTTTATCTAAAACTAGGACTCTTTCTGAAATCCTAACCATTATGGTAATGTCACTTATGCTTAGAGAATACCCTAACCTCTATAGTTATCTAAATCGGCCTTTGATACCAACTATAAGGAACCGACCTTAAACATTACTTATTACTGAATTAAATGAATAATTCACATTGAGGATCTTTTCTGGTTTAGAGTATTATAGAATTAGATCATAAATCATGAATTACATTCCACATTTAAAAAAAGTGGTTCCATAAAAGATAGTATTCGTTTTTTCCCATCAACGGAAACATATTTAAAATAAAACATGGATTCTTTCTTGACACATCCATGAAACTATAATCATATCATGCACCTTTCCCTTGACATGTGAAAACGATTTCAAAAACTTGGGATGAGCATAAAAAGCTCATTAAGGGATATAAAAGTACGAAAAGAAAACATTAGTCCATGTATGAAATCATACTTTTCTCATATAACATAATCATTTTAACATACCTCATCAAATCATGAATAAATAATAGAAATCATAAGGCATAAGGTAACTTGAGGCATTCATGACATTTTTACGTAGGGAGTAACCCTCTTTGTTACGTTTGGAATACCCATCATAGTATATTCCCTAAAATCTCTTCGGATAAACCTTAACATTTAACCCCTTCACATTACCCAATGCATTAGAGAGCTATATCGGGCTTACGCGCCCTTAGTTTATCACGGAACCAGCTGTCTTCATAATAATGCCCAAGAACCGTAACATAATCGTATCACATAAAACATCCATAAAGGAAACATAACATTTCCACTTTTCAATCACAAGATTTCAATACAACACATTGATATATAAACATTATGAAAACCATTTTCAATTCCAAATTAAAAGAAAAGTAAAACATGGTATTTATTTTTCATTTAAAAAAAGGTATGGCTTGTATAGGAAGCCGAAACTCAAATAATGGTCACAGCGGCAGAGAAGTCGTTGTCGCCGCATACGTACGACAAAAAAAACATTCCCTTTTTTCGTTTAGTAAACTCTTCGTATAAAAATATTCCTTTTGAATAATAGTAATAGTCAAAGGGGTTTATACATCGTATAAAATAATGTTGTGTATAAAACAAAATATTCCTCAATGAAAGGAGATTGAGACAGATTCCCTTACAAAGACGGTATACGTGGAATAAGGATAAATCAATTACATAATTATGTGTGAAAACGAATACACCAAATATAAGTGGATATTAAGTGTAAAAAAATCAGAGGTTATTCACACATATTCATATAACGACATATTAAAGGATTGTATGTTTATCCTAAAGAATCAAAATTTGGTTAAGAAGATCCCTTGCAAAAATTTGACAGCCTAACGACATCACTTCAATATTCAGAAAATGAGTTGATGAGAGATAAAAAGGGTATCTCATCACATGAACATAAAATTTACATCAATAAGAACATATCCCAACATAAAAATATGTAAAATAAAAGATCCAACAAAAGAAGTCTTTTAAAAATAGGAGGGTGAAAAGTTCCCTTACCAACTTGGGTATCTTTCGAAACATACACCCCATGAAAGAAGGACAATACAACATTGATGTAAATACTCATAAACAAAATTATATTACAAATAGAGTAGAATAATGGGAAGTATATATACCTCTCAATAGGAATGGTGGCAAATGTAGCATAAATCTAACGGGAATAAAAGTGAGATGAAAAATCCCTTACGAAAACTCTGCAGCCTAACGGCGCCACTTAAAACATCAAAAAATGGATTGATGAGATCAAATAGGGTCTCACATCATATTAAAATAAAATTTACAGCAAAAGGATTCTAAAATAACATCCCCAAACATAACAAAGGGGAGCTTAAAAGAAGTGAAATAAAGGATAGTACTTAAAAAGAAAGAGAGAGGTTGGATCTCTTACAAAAATTCGGCAGCCTAACGACGCCACTCAAAACATCCAAAATTGATTGATGAGAGAAGTTAGGGTCTCTCATCATATGAACAAAAAAATGAAAGTAAGAGTAATATAAACTAACATCCCAATCATAAGAAATATGATCTTAAAAGGAATGACATAAAAGAGTGTACTTAAAAATAAGGAGAGGGGTAGGATCCCTTACCTCGTTTTTTGACATGACTCGATCGTTATTTAATCTCCTGAATAATAAAATTTGGTCAATTTATAATTTCTCAAGTCCCTAATTTAAATATTATTATTAATTTCATATCACATATTATAATGTTATAATAATTGGTTAATATAGTGAGTTCATATCAGACATTTTTTTTCGATGTTCGGTACATGAGTAAAAATTGTACTTGTTGGAAAAGAATTTTCCATGTAGTTTTAGGTACATAATATCCAGAATAGTATTGATGTGTTAAATATCATATATATCCAGTATATATTTATTTTATACTATTCCATAACATTTGGAGATAAAAAAAATTAAAAGCACCGTTCATGGAGACGGTAGGCCTTACGTACGCATGAACGCTACTTTTGTTTTTTGTCATATTAATGGAATTAAATCAAAATGAGATATATATATATATTATAATTCCATAATGATATCAGTCATTTACATGTAATATATTACATATATATTCATTATATATATGTACTTATAATAGTACATAACAATTGGAGATAAGAAATGAAATGTAGTGTTCATGGAGACGGTAAGGCGTACGTACGCATGAAAGCTACTTTCATTTCTTTTTTTATATTCAATGGAATGAAATAATAATTATATAAAGGTATAATATAATTACAGTATGATATAATATGTAATACCATTAATTCCATCCTTTATACGTCCCACATATGGCATTAACGAATCAAATCACTTTGAGGGGGCGGTAGTCTGCACTTCCTAAAATGAAGATATCGCGTTTACCTATAATGGAAACCATATGATATGACATAAATGAAAAATAAAGAAGCTTAAGAAAAACATAAACATATTATATATCATATATAAATATAGTGACATCTTAATGGCCACCTTTGAAGGTGTTAAAAAAATATTGAACAATCATCATTTCATAAGGCAGTAATTCTCCATCCACTGAAACAGTATGTTCTTTAACCATTAGATGGGGGTGTGTGAAAGTGTAGCTCAAATAAATCTTATAAAAACATAATAGTATATTTAATATACTTTTTTTTACAAAAAAAATTAATACATAGAGTTTATGGGTTTGGAGAAGCAAAATAAAACAAAAGATCACAAGGGAAGACATTACCTTTAAATCGGGTAACTCTCTTTGATTTGAGCTCAATGGAATCCTTGGAAAGGATTATGACCAATGTGATGACTCAATGATGAATAGAGGTATTTGGAGAGATGAAATGGGAAGGGTTTGGCCAAGCCAATGGCTTGAGGGGTTTGTGTAAGGTGGTAGAGGTGGGGGCCTTTTATAAGCGGAGCGAAGGGGCACTCTTGGAAAGTTATAAAATATTACTTTTTATAAAATTATTTTCGGATTTTAAAGGTCCCAAAAGGATATATTTCGAGGATAAGGTGATAAGGTTTCGAAATACACCCATTAAATAGGTTTGTGACAAGTTTAATACTTATATTTCACCCTATATTCTCATTTTTTTTAAATCGTTCATTTATAAGGTAATCACTACATCATCACGGTGTCATAAATAAATTAAATTATTTAATCTCTAAAAATTATGAAAAAACTATCCTGATTTATGAAATATTTTTATCTTTCTAATGAATATTTATAGTCAAAGATATGACTTATATAACCCCATGTAAAAATTGTTTTAGTAAAACATCACATGTTTGTGACATTTTAATTTTAACATTAAATAAATAGGTATTATTGTCATTTTCCAACCAATGAGGCTCCATGGGGTCCCCATGATTACCCATGGATTGTATTGGTCGGAAATAACTCATCCAATAATGGTAGAACATGTGTCACGGTCTTTTCATATTATTATAACATAATATTTACCTTAAATTACACTAATTACCTCTAATCGCGATTATATACTTAAGAGTTACTATTCACCAAAAAATTATATTAATCCCATTGAACCACATTTTACATCCAAATGACATCCATGTATGTCGGATTTTTTAAATTCACACCACAGATGTGGTAATGTTTCATTTAAAATAAAAAACAGTTTTTAAACTACCACTTACTGGTTTCCCTATTCATCAAAAATTAATGTTTTTTCAGAAAAATACAAAAAATTCACCCTAAGCTATATTTGATATTCCGAATTCAAAAATGATTTAAATTTTACAAAATTAAAAACACATAATTTCATTAAATAATTTAATAATTAATTCCCGCTATCAAAACAAATAGCGTGTTTTTAAGAAACAATATCTATTAAAAGATTGACACTAGTTTAAATCCAATTACAAAGTGAAATTAATTCCGACGACCACTATTGGATTAAATGGTAAAAATATATTCTAATTTAATTTTAAAAACCATTCCAAAGATAATTTAATCATATAATTAAATTATATTAAAAAGTGGTTTAGAATTAAAATACAACATTTTTCACTATTCATTAAAAAAATGAACATTATCGGAAAAATACAAAATCTTTACACAAAGTAAATTTTGATGTCCCGATTCTAAAGAAGAATTTTATTTTGTCAAATATAACACATAAAATTGTAAAAAAGTGTATTTAAAAGTGGTTCTCCATCAAAAGGCAGTTAATCGACCTTTTAAAGAATATTAGAATGTTTATGCTTAAAATTGGATTCATACGCATTTTTAATCCTCTAAACTTTATTGTAAAAAGTAAAAATATTTGAAAAACATATATAATTATTTTGTAGTTAGTTATGTTCATTCCCGCCATTACAATGGCTAGGCATTAACTACCATTTAAAATAATATTATTTTAGTATTAGAGTGCAACTTATGATTCCCAAGAAACTCGTTGTTGTGTATTGGGTACGCCATCGAGCTTAGCGTCCAATTTAAAGTAACATTAATATTTTATTCACAAATATGGATAAATGTGATAATTTCATATTCTTTATTGACCTGGTGTGTTACAAGTCATAAAATACTTCTTCGCATCCTAGGAAAAATATAGAAAGGGGAGAGCTCAGAAGCTCGGTAAGGATAACAATATAGTATAAACATTCATAAATAAGCATATACCTTTAAGTAAATGTATAAGACTACAAAAATCCTTTTAAACATGAACTTCAGCATAATATGGTAATGATAAAATCAATATAATGACATTCTCTTACTCACATGGATAGTCTACTAGTAGAATATCACATGAAATATCTATAAACACTTTCATAATGATGGAATGCATAATTCCATACTTTCATAAACACATAGTCAAGAACTTGTGCCCAGAATACAAATAAGATTTTTTCAAGGCCTTGTTCCAAGATACTAGTTTTTCTCATGAAACCTACCGATTCATCCAGGAGTAATAGAGGGCTCCACCCATCACTTACTATGTCCAATGCATTCGTCATATGAAAAGGATGAAATATAATCTGAACATTTGTTTTAAAGCTTGCATACGAAATGTAAATATTTTAACCATAAACAATGAATGGTATAAAAATAGAACATCTACAGTCAATTATAACTCATTCAATACAATATGGAATATTATATTATAATAGATCAACCAAAATATATAATTATGAATGGTATTGATATAGATGAAAATAATCATCAAACTATTTGAGAGAAATACCCCCCTTTTTAATGAAAACATTTAAATGTCTAACTATTTATCAAGAAGCCGATTAAAATTGAATTTTGAGTCAATGTGTCCCATACCACATTGAAACATTTCAATGGAATTTTAATTTTAAATATTTGATTTGTATATAAATAAATCCTTAAAAAAACTATTAAAACATGGACAGTAATGAGAATGATTTAGAATAATAAAATATTAAAACATTTAAACTGATATATTAGTTAGAGTTCCTAACCAAAAGGGAGACACTTGAGTACACATAATTGAGGTAATAAAAACATTATCATAAATGAGAATAAATGGATACATGATATACAATTTCAAATTACATTATATACACTATATAAAAGTTAATTTCCGTATAACAACAAAGAAGCCTCAATGGAATTTAAATTGAGATGAAATCTCTTATAAAGACTGTATCTTTACGATAAGGATAAATCAACGACATAATTCTGTGTGACAAATATAAATACACTCAATAAGATAAATTATTCAGTTTAAGTTAATCCGAGTAAATTCACACATATTCCTGTAAAAACAACACCAATGAATTGGATGTTTAACTAAATAAATTGAGATTGAGTTAAAATTAATCTTATCAAGTTCATATCGATGACTTGAGAATTTATCAATGTAGTGATTATGTGTATAAAATTTATATCCAATTAAAGGGGAGTGGAAATTACTACACAAATAATAAATAGTGATTCCACACATAATCAAGGAGTAATATAATCAATGATGTATGCATAATGCCCAATAAGTGGAAATTGAAATTTGAAATTCCCTTACCGATTTGGTAGCATATGAAACTTACACCCCATGAAAGAAGTATCATACAAAATTTATTTAAATGACCGAAAATTAAAGTATATTACAAAAATAATACAATCATGGATAGTACATAATCCACACAAAAGGAAATAATGTCCAATATAGAATGAATCTCACATGAACAAATGCGAGATGAAAAACCCATATTTTATTGTAATCAATAGATTTGTGTGTAAAAAAGTTAATAAACACCAAATGAATCACAAAATTACATGAATAGAAGTAGAATCACGATAATATATATCAAATGGCAGTACATAATACACCACATGCAATAAATAAGTGGCGTATAATAAAAATATCATAGAATTAAAAGTGAGATAAGAAACCACTTAATTTGTATCTTTCCGAGGTTGAGGGTAGGTTAACATCCTATATAATGGTGAATTTTATTTATTAAATTATAAAAGAATAATATAAATTAATATTATATCATATATGATCTTTTAACATTTCTTTTTTATTAATATCTTAGTGTTATCTTCATTTCAGGTGTTAACTGATTTGTTTTCCATTGTATTCTTTATTACATAAGTAATATTAGTTACGGATAGGATGTATCATATTCATATTCATAATGAAATTAAGTTTATAATCATTATTTTTAATCATCTAATGATAATTATTCAAGAATGGATTACGATGGGGAATGAATCTCATCACGTTCGTGGAGACAGTAATCTGTACGTACGCACGAGCGGCAATATAATTTTTTTGATTTTAAAATATTATATAATTGGATAGTATATCATATATAACAAATAATTATAATTATATATTTATTATTTACATCAATTAAATATCATTATTATACCCATCAAAATAATAATTTAATGGATAACAATTACACCACGACGTGGAGACGATAAGCCGCACGTACGCACGTATGGTGAAATGTCATACAAAGGATGGGATAGAATAATGAATATGCTTGTGAAATATTTATAATAAAATAATTATATATATAAGATACTAGATCTATTATTTTATAATGGAAACAACAAATAAATATGACGTGGAAGAAGAAAAAACTTGAAAGAGGTGATGAAATATTTACCTCTTCTTCGGGTTCTTCCTTTTGATTTGATAAAAAGTGCTCTATAGGATGGCTTTATGAAGAAGTAAAAGACTCTAGGATGAATTTAGAACAATATAGAGGTTATTAGGTCAGCGTTTGGTTGAGCTAAATGAACATTATGATGTTAATTAGAGAGAATAGGGAGTGTCCTTTTATAAGAGTGGTGAGGGGCACCTTAGAAAAACTTAGAAATATTATTTTATAATAAAATCATATTCAGTTTCTAAGGGATGAAAAATGAATTATTTAAATGATAAGGTTGGTATGGGTCGAGAAACACTCAACCAACAAGTTTTAGACCGATTTGGGTCACTATATTAACCTTAACTTTTAGATTTTTCTCTTAGTTAAATAGATTGACATTTACCATGTCTCTTGGTATTTTTATATTTTATGTTTAATAAAATAACTATATAATTTCAAGAAAGCCCCAAGAGGTTCATTAATTATAAAATTATCATTATATAAGTATTTTGTCCAAACAATATATTTTTAAGAATAAAATATCAATTAATAATAAAATATTTGTTTTAAAAACTATTTTATGTCAATTTTGAAACTATTTAGTATTTGTTTTTTTCCTAAATTTGTAATAGCATTATTACATAAAAATTAAATACATTTAACCAACCCTAATATGTCATATTAACCTAGGAAATTAGTGGAATTCATTAAAATTATCAAAATTACATTTATTTGGATATTTATAAAGTCAATTATTTTAAACTTCCATTAGTAAGTTAATTACTCCATCATCGTTGTGTCATAAATAAATTTAATTATTCAACGTATAAAAAATATAAATAAGATACCATTATGTAGGAATTCTGTTTATATTTATAATTAATATTTATATTATAATTTATCTTATTTCTAACCCTATATTAAAAAATGTTTTTGTTATTAAATATGGAATTTAACACTTTTAGCTGTTCTTTGAATTAAATAATAATAAATGTCCTAATCTAATCCAGGTGGACCTAAAGGATCATATTTTATTAATAAGGTTCTTTTTGGTCGAATTACACTTATATAATAGTTCTATGACATGTTTTAGGTTAAAAATTGAAACACCCCAAGATTTCATAGTACGTTATTTCTTCAAAGTAATGCCACAACTTGCACTACAAGAAACACTGAGTTCAGGCGCACCACGACTTACCAAACTAGTCGTTCAAAAGCGGTTATGAATAGAATTAACATAATTTTAATCTTTATATAAACCTTATAATTTTAGAATCCATATTATGCATTTCTTAGACATAATGTAATACAAATTAATTTTTTCAAATAAAAGAATTATTTTAAAAAAAATGTAGTTTTACCTCTTTTTAATGGTGAACCTTTTTTAAATACAATATTTAAAACTTTTTATATTAAATATGACATAATATACATCTTCCTTATAATTGGGACATTAAAATTTAGTTTCAATAATTTTTTTGGTGTTTTTCTGATAACTTTCATATTTGGGTGAATAGTGAAAAACAATATATTTTAACTGAAATCAAATTTTTTTATCAAAATAATTTATAGTGTTTAATTATAAATTTTAATAGTTTATAAATATAATTAGATTATATTATTACCATTTAATCCAATGATGGTCATTGTATGTAATTTTACATTAAAATTGGATGTAAACAAGTGTCAATCTGATGAGTGTTTTTATTTTTTTAAAATACGCCTTTTGGTTTTGACAACGGGAAATAATTTTAAATTAATTAATGCAACCTCAATGTTTAGAAAATTGTAAAATAGAATTAATTTTTGAATTCAGAAATGTGTGAAATTTTGGTATTTTTCTAAAAACATTAAATTTTTGATGAATAGTGAAAACACTAAGTTATTGGTTAAAACCGAATTTTTATTTAAATAATTATTTATATTATGTAAATTTATTTTCTGTAAAAATAGATACATAATACCTATATAAGTTCAATCTAATTCACTGTAGGTAGTTTATAATAATTCTAGATATATAAAAATTTTATAGAACTTTTTACCATCTTTTACCCACCTCCTAGTAGAATTTGAAAATTCACAAAAACGTAATTTTACCTCTTCTGTGAGTGGAATTTCAAAAATCCAAGATACACGGTTGATATTAGTAAGTAAAATGTGGTTCAATGAGATGAAAATATTTTTTGATGAATAGTAACTTTTTTACTTTTATTTACAACGATTAAAAGTAAATAGTGTAATTATGGGTAAAAATGATATTATTATTACCCTAAAACATGTCCTAATTCTATATTATAAGTCTAATTCGACTAAAATAAACATTAAGAATAAAATATGAACCTATTTCTTCCACATGGATTAAATTAGGACATTTATTATTATTTTAATCAAAGAAGAGTTAAAAGTGTTAAATTCATAGTTTATTAACTAAAATATTTTTAATATAGTGTTACACAGAATTTAAATTCCACTATAAATATTCATTATAATTCTAAAAAAATTTACTATATAATGGTATTTTATTTATAATATTTAGACATTATATAATTTAACTTATTAATGACACAATGATGATGTAGTAATTACCAAATTAATGAAATATTAAAATAATTGAAATTATAAATATCTAAATAATTGTAATTTGAGACTATTTATGAATTCCACTAATTTTCTATGTAAATATGACTTATTAGGGTTGGTTAGATGAATTTTTTTCGAAGTAATAATGTTGTTATGAATTTAGAAAAAACAAAATACCAAATTCTGTCAAAATTGACATAAAAGATTTTTCAAAACAAATTTTATATTATTAATTGATTTCCTATTCTTAAAAATATATGGTTTTTCCAAAGGACTTATATAATGATATTTGTATCATTATTGAACTACTTGGGGTTGTCTTGGATGTTTATAGTATGTTTATTAACCATATAATATAAAAATACAAAGAGACATGGTAAATGTCAAACTATTTAACTAAGAGAAAAATCTAAAAGATAAAGTTAATATGGTGACCCAAACCTATCATAAACCTATTGGTTGAGCGGTTTTCAACCCATCCCCACCTTATCCTTTAAATAATTTATTTTGTATCCATTAGAAAATGATAATTATTTTATTATAAAATAAACTTTCTAGCTTTTCCTAAGATTCCCCTCTCCCCTGTTTTAAAAGGGCACTCCTCCTTCTCTCTAATTCACACCTTCAATGCTGTTTGCCTCAACCAACCCCTAAAAAATACCCTCTCAATTGTCCTTCCTTAATCCTAGAGTCCTTCCTTTAGTCTGAAAGCCAACCTAAGTAGCCGTTTGATCAAATCAATAGAAAGAACCCGAAGAATATGTAACTATATCACCAACACTTTCAAGTTCCTATCTTCTTCCTCTTCCTTTTTCTTTGTTGTTTCCATTCTAAAATAACAACTCTGCTATCTTCTATATACTGTGATGTTATTATAAATATGGTACAACCAAATTCATTATTCTATCCATCCTTGGAATGACATGTCACCATACGTGCCTATGTATGGCATACCATCTCCACGTCGTGGTGTTATTTTAATTCAATACAATATTATATGGATGGGTATAATAATGATGTGTAATTGATGTAAATAATAAATATAACATGATAATGATTCTGTATATATATGATATACCATCAAATTTTATAATATTTTAATATCAAAAGAATGCTATTGTCGCACGTGTATACATACAGATTACCATTTCCACGAATGTGATGATATTCATTCCTGGTCATATCCATTCAAGACTATCTTTCATTAGACGAATAAAAATAATGTTAAATGACTTGATAGAATTATGGATATTAATAAGATACATCCCATCAATAACAAATATGACCCACATAACAATGAATATAAAGGAAAACGAATCTATTAACACTTGAAATGATGATAATTCTAATATATTATTAACAATGAAATATTAAAAGATCATAGATGGTGTCATATTAATGTATATGATCCATGTATAATTTAATAAAAATTATTTCACCATTATACAAGAGGTTAACCTTCCCTCGACCAAGGAAAATTACATGGTAAGGGGTTTGTTATCTCACTTTTAATTTTCTGAGATTTCGATTGTTCACCACTTATTTATTTCATGTGGTGTATTGTGTACTTCCATTTGATATATATTATCATGATTTTCTTTATATACATTGTTTTATTTGATTCATTTGGTGGTTATTAAATTTTTTCATACGACTCGATTGATTACAATAATGTAAGGGGTTTCTTATCTCACTTTAAATTTTATGAGGATTCCATTGTTCGCCACTTATTTATTGAAGGTGGAGTATTGTGTGCTGCCATTTGGTATATATTATCATGATTATATTTATATTCATGATGTTTTGTGATTAATTTGGTGGTTATTAAATTTTTTTCATATGAATCGATTGACTACAACGAAGTAAGGGTTTTCCATCTCACTTTTATTCTCATGAGATTCAAGCTATATTGGACACTATTTTCTTTTGTGTGGAGTATGTACTATCCCTGATTGTATTCTTGTTGTAAAATAATTTAATGGATTGGTATTTAAATCTTCATTTAATGATACTTCATTCATGGGGTGTATGTTTCATATGTTACCAAATCAGTACGGGAATTTTAAATTTGAATTTCCACTCATTGGGCTTTACACATACTTCATTGTTTATTTTACCCCAGGATTGTTTGAGGAATCACTATTTATTATTTGTGTAGTAATTTCTTCTCCCCTTTCTGTGGATATACTTTTGATACACATAATCACTCCATTGATAAATTCTCAAGTCATCGATATGAACATGATAAGAGAAATTTTAACTCAATCTCAATTTATTGAGTTAAATATCCAATTATTTGGTGTTGTTTTTACAAGAATATGTGTAAATGTTATCAGATTTATTTACACAGAATATCCAATCAAATTGAGTGTATTTATAATTTTCACTGAAAATTATGTCACTGATTTTTCCTTAACATCAAGATATGGTCTTCATAAGAGATATCATCTCAATTTACAATCCATTGATACTTCTTTTTTGTAATACACCAATTCATTTTTATATGTTGTATATAATGTACTTTGACATAGTATATCATGAATCCCTTTATTCTCATGATATTATAATTTTTTGATAACCTCAATTATTTGTATTCAACTGTATTTGTTTTGGTTAGGAACTCGAACTAAAATATTTTTTTAAATGTTTTAATGATTTATTATGGTAAATCATTCTGATTAATGTGCATGTATTAAAAATGGTTTTAAGGAAATATTTATATTTACATTAAAGATTTAAAATTAAAATTCATTCTAAAAGTTTCAAATTGGTATGGGACACTTTGATTCAAAAATTGATTTTTAAACAGCTTCTTGAAAAATAGTGTGACTGTTAAATGTTTTCAACAAAAAAGGGGATATTTCTCTCAAATAGTTTTGATGATTATTTTCATCTTTGTTAATATCCATCATTAGTCTCGATTGATGTTAATCTATTATAATAAAATCCTTTATATTTTATTGAATGAGTTATATATGACTGTGGATGTGCTATTTTTATACCACTCATTGGTGGTGGATAATCTATTGACATTTTGTATTATAGTTTTAATACGAATGTTTATGTTATGTTTAATACTTTTCATATGAAGAATTTATAGGACTTAGTATGTTACGGGTGGATCTCACTATAGCTCCTTGATGCATCCCTAGGTCTCATGAGACAAACTACTGTCTTGGAACAAGGCCTTGACTATGTGGTTATGAAAGTCAGGCATTATGAAATCCACCAATAGGAAAGTGGTTATTGATATTGCATGCAATAATTCAACTAGTAGAATATCTATGTGAGTAAGTAAATGGATTTATTTTGATTTATATATTCAATATTATGATGACATTTATGTTTAAAAGGCTTTTGTTTTAGTTTTATACATCGCCTTAAATTTTTATGCTAATTTATGAAAGGTTAAGCTATATTGTTATCCTTACTAAGCATCTGAGCTCGCCCCTTTCTATGTTTTATTTTTCCAAGGATGTGACGAAGTATATTATGACTAACCTAGAGGGATAGTCTGTGGGATCTCAGTGTGGTATATGGGAATAATGTGGTAGTAGTTTTCCATTTTTTATATACTGTAATCCTTATGAATGTATCTAATACTTCCAAAGATACTAAACTAATCGGTATTTCGATACTTGATATTTTTTTATCATGACAATGATATGTAATAATGCACCGACTCTGGGCTTCTGGAGTCGGGGCGTTATAGTTGGTATTAGAGTATGTTTAGTACAATCCTTTTAAGATAGATTTAGATAAACTCTGATTAGAGAACATAGCCCTAATGTTGACTTCGAGGATTAGTATAGAAGAAATTTATAATATTTTGGTATTGTAGAGATTTTTTGAGTTTTTTGAGCAATATAACCCAGTCTGAATACGAGCAGGTAGAGGTGGCTCTAACACAAGTGTTCCTAGGGGTAAAACTAGAAAACAATTCTTTGAGCTCGACTCGAACGAGAACTAGATCATGTCAACGGGCCTTGTTGCACTCCTGCTTACGAGACAACTAGGGGATATTCTTAGGATAATTTACATTTTCCTTACAACCCGATTTGAATGATTTTAATATAAGATAATAATAAATGACCTTGGTTAATCATAATGTGTTTATAATTGAAAATATATTGTCATGATATTCTCTAAATTATTTTATGTCTACTGTTACTGACACAATGATTTCTTGTTTTAGTCAATGGCTGGATTCCAAGAAAGTCATAGTAACATTGAGCAAGATTTACAAGGTGGAAATAGTGGTGGAAATGAGCAAAAAAATGGATTTTTGATAGGTGTAAAAGATATCATGTTCACGCCAAATTAGTTTTCCGAAAATATGATCAACAACATATATATTAACCATCTCTTGGACTTAAAAAGGAATTGAAAGGTGATTAATGATAAGAGCTCCGGTAGTGGAAACCATAGAGAAAAGATTCCTCAATTTCCATCATGCAAGAAATGTGGAAGGAGTCACACAGGAAAGTGTCTCAATAGAACCAAGAAATGCATTACGTGTGGGAAAGAAATACATAAAGTAACGAATTGCAGAGGAAAATTTACTAGTACTAGGGAAGAAAATATAAATGGTCCCATGAATCCATTTACGGTCATTTTCAATAAATGTATGGGACCTGTCCATTACCCGAATGAATTACCTATTCTAAAGGATATTTTCTTGGCCAAAGAAAAATCTATTTGGAAATAAATGGTTAGAGAAATGTTTAAAAGTATTAGTACTCCTTGTTGATGGGATTACTTTGGAATATTTTCTTCATGTATTTGTAACCCTGCAGTTGTCATCTGAAAATGATATTTAATGATGAATTATCTTTTCTCTTGTGGATATAGTTATAAATAACCATTTTGTATTATATGATCATTGGGTTTCAGGTAATTAAATGTTATTATATTTTGGGGCGAAAATACAAGGTATGAGATGACATTTTTTGTTAAATTAAGTTTTTGTTTCTTTGAGGAATTAATCTAATTTTGGTAATGTAATAAAATATAGTTTTTGAAAACAGACAACACATAGACCGTGTGACAACCTGTTGCGTCAGACAAAGCTGTGGGAATCAAACTCACAACCAGAGTGCGACTCGGATTTATCGCCTACCACATGACCATGTGAAGTCCTTGGTTAGTGTGACTAATTATTTTTAGTTAAATGACTTTATTGATAAATAATGAGTTGATTTGGGATATTATGTCTTATCAAATGAAAACTCTTAGTATAGGAAAATGATTTGGTGATTAAGTGAAAAACTTTATTTTGGAAGACATTAACTATGTTAGGAACTCTATATGCCTAAGGAAAATAGAATACTATGGGATTTCATTTGTGGATTAATGGTTAATTTTTATCGATGTTTTTATTGTAGATTTATTGTGATTTGGGTTATTTATAGAAATTATTTACATATAATAGAGAATATGTGATTAGGTTATTTACTTTTATGTATGTGACATTAAGAGTAGTAGATGTCATTTGGAGATAAATTTTAATGTGGAAGACTATATAACCAAATTCTATTATGTTTTGTGTTTCAATATTAGTTTTGATTATATTGAAGGATTTAAAGGACAATTGTTTATTGAATGGTATATTTTTAACTTTGGGGTATTGTTGGTTTAATTTTAGAAAATAATATTAGTGTTTATTTCTCTAATGGAATATCATTTTGGGGGATCATTTGATCTTGTTCTAACCGTATTGGTTTCTATTAATCTCTAAAGACAAGGTAAATATATAGTTTATCCCTTTTGGATCATGTGATTCTCAAGAAGATGATTCTAGATCTTCCGGTGTGACCAAGTCATCTTGAATACTCATCATTTAAAAAAATGAGTTAGTAGTAGAAATTTATTAAAGAATGAAACTATACTTAAAAAGTAAGTATGTCTCTTAATGTTCATAGTCAATCTCATAAATAAATTCCTCATCATAATGACATGTAACTTAAAACAAAAATAATTGTCTGTTTACTTTTTCTACTGGGAAACTAATGATTGTTTGTCTCATCACATGTATTTGGTTTTCTTATTGTTACCTTTCTCATCATCATGTTTTTATCTATCTCCATCATACCTTGACACTTAGTTTATCTTCCATATCCATGTTTTTCTTCATGGAATCCTAGTATATCTAATCATGGGTGTCATTTGTACTTGTCTTTCTTTCTTTTAATGTGAAAGTTATATTGACACTATTTTTATGTGAGTTTTCCCACAAATGTATTTTCTATTTTTAAACATTTATTTTGGAAAACCAATTTCAAATTTTGAGGATGCAATTTATTGATGGAGCAAAGAATGTTACACTCCAAGATTTCATAGTAGGTTATTTCTTCAATGTAATGCAATAACATGCACTACACGCAACACTGAGTTCAGGCGCACCACGACTTACCAAACTAGCCGTTCAAAAGAGGTTTTGAATTGTATTAACTGAATTTTGAACATTATATAATCCTTATAATTTTAGAATCCATATTATGAGTTTCTTAGACATAATGTAATAAAAAATTCATTTTTTTAGATAAAAGAAATATTTTTCAAAAAATTCAATTTTACCTCCCTTTATTGGAGAACCTTTTTTAAATCTAATATTTGAAAATTTTATATATTCAATTTGAAAAAATGAACTTATTCTTTTGAATAGAGACATATGAATTTAGATTCAATAAATTTTTGATTTTTTATGATAACATTCATATTTTGGTGAATAGTGTAAAATACAATATTTTTAATGAAATCAACTTTTTTAATCAGAAAATTTTATAGTGTTTAATTATACATTTTAAAGGTTTATACGAAAAATTAGATTATATTTTTACCAATTAATCCAATTATGGTCATTGCATGCAATTTAACTATGAAATTGGACGTAAACAAGTGTAAATCTTTTGATAGTTATTATTTCATAGAAACACATTTTTTTGGTTTTGAAAACAGGAATTAATTTTAAATTAATTAATGCAACTTAAATGTTTATAAATTGGTAAAATAGACTTAATATTTGAATTCAGAATATCAAAATTCGCTAAGGGTGAAATTTTGGTAGTTTATTGAAAACATTCATTTTTTGATGAACAGTGATAAACATTGAGTTATTGGTTAAAACCAAATTTTTATTTAAATAACTATTTAATATATTTAAATTTATTTTAGGTCTAAATATAAATAAAAAAACTATATAAGTTCAATTTAATTTATTGGTGTCGGTTTATACTAATTTTAGATATATAAAAATTTTATTGAACTTTTCACTATCTTTTACACACCTCTTATGAGAGTTTTCAAATTCACATAAAGCATAATTTTACCACTTATGTGATTGGAATATAAAAAATCCAAGAGACACAGTTGATATCAGTATGTAAAATGTGGTTCAGTGGGATGAAAATAATTTTTGATGAATATTAGATTTTTAATTTATATACCACGGTTAAAAGTAAATAGGGTACTTAATGATACAAATGATATTATTATTACCCTAAAACAAGTCCTAATTCTATTGGATAAGTGTAATTAGACCAAAAACAATCTCAGGAATAAAATATGAACCTCTTTGGACCACCTGGATTAGATAAGGACATTTATTATTATTTAAATCAAAGAAAAATTAAAAGTGTTAAATTCAATGTTTAATAACTAAAACATTTTTAATATAGGGTTACATTAAAATAAATTCAACTATAAATATTAATTAAGATTCAATAAATATTTGATACATAATGGTATCTTATATATAATTTTCGACATTAAATAATTTAATTTATTTACAAAACAATGATGATGTTGTAATTACTTAGTTAATGAAATATTAAAATAATAGATTTTATAAATATCCAAATAAATTATATTTGAGACATTTATTTAATTACACTAATATTTTAAGTTAATATGAAATATTAGGGTTGGTTAGATTAATTTTTTTCGATATAATAATGCTGTTTTGAATTTAGGAAAAACAAAATACCAAATAGTGTCAAAATTCACCTAAAATAGTTTTTAAAAGAAATATTATATTATTAATTTATATTCTACTCCTAAAAATGTAAGGATAGAAAAAAGAACATATATAATGATAGTTTTATCATTGTTGAACCACTAGAGGTTCTCTTGGAAGTATATAGTATTTTTATTAACTATATAATATTAAGATAAAAAGAGACATGGTAAATATCAAACTATTTAACTAATAGTTAATTCTAAAAGATAACATTAATATAGTGATCCAAATTTGTCTAAAAACTATTGTTGTAGTTTTTTTGACCCATCCCCGCATTATCCTTTTAATAATACATTTTTTAGCCATTAGAAACCGAAAATGTTTTTATTATAAAATAATATTTCTAACTTTTCCGAAGGAGCCCCTCACCCCTCTTATAAAAGAGAACTCCCCCTTCTCCCTAATTCATATCTTCAAGGCCATTTGGATTATCAAAACCCTGCTCAAATAGCCTCTCAAATTTACTACCTTAAACATAATGGCCTTAATTTAATCATATTGCCAACCTAATGAGTCCTTTTGATCAAATAAAAAGGAAGAACCTGAAGAAGAGGTAAATATCTCACCACCACTTTCAAGTTCCTTTCTTCTTCCACTTCCTTTTTCGCTGATGATTCCATTATAAAATATTAACTCTAGTATATTCTATATACAATGATTTAATTATAAATATGGAACATCCAAATTCATTATTCTATCCCTCCTTTTAATTACATGTCACTATACGTGCATACGTACTTCTTACCGTCTCCACGTCATTGTGTAATTGTTATTCAATACATTATTATTTGGATGGGTATAATAATTATGTGTAATTGATGTAAATAATAAATATAAATGATAAGGATTTTGTATATATGATATTCCATCAAATTATATATTATTTTAATATCAACAGAATGATATTTTCAGTTGTGCGTACGTATGGATTACCGTCTCCACGAACGCGATGAGATTCATTCCTCGTCGTATCCATTCAAGACTAAAATTCATTAGATGATTAAAAATAAAGTTTATAGACTTGATATAATTCTCTATATGACTAATATACATCCCATCCACAACAAATATGAATCACATTACAAATAATATAATTGAAAACGAATCTATTAACACCCAAAATGACGATAATACTAATATTTTATTAACAAAGATATGTTAAAAGATCATATATGATAACATATTATAGTATATTATTCATTTATAATTTAATTTATCTTATTTCATCATTATAAAGGAGGTTAACCTTTTTTCAACCAAGGAAATGTACAAGGTAAGGGGTTTCTTATCTCACTTTTAATTCAGTAATATTTCTATTGTTCGCCACTTATTTATTGCATGTGGTGTATTGTGTACTGCCATTTGATATATATTATCATGCTTATCTTTATATTCATGGTGTTATGTGATTCATTTGGTGGTTTTTAAATTTTTTTGTCATACCACTCGATTGATTACAATGAAGTAAGGGGGTTCTTATCTCACTTTTAATTCCATGAGAATTCCATTGTTCACCACTTCTTTATTGCATGTGGTGTATTGTGTATAGCCATTTGATATATATTATCATGATTATCTTTATATTCATTGTGTTCTTGTGATTCATTTGGTGGTTATTAACTTTTTTTTTCATATGACATGATTGATTACAACGAAGTAAGGGTTTTTCATCTCACTTTTATTCATGTGAGATTCATGATAAATTGGAAACTATTTCTTTTTTGTGGAGTATGTACTACCCCTGATTGTATTATTTTTGTAATATACTATAATGTATGGGCATTTAAATCTTCATATAATGATTCTTCTTTCGTGGGGTGTATGTTTCATAAGTTACCCAATCGTTAAGGGAATTTCAAATTTTAATTTCCACTCATTGGGCTTTATGCATACTTCATTGATTATTTTACTTCATGATTATGTTTGGAATCACTATTTAATATTTGCGTAGTAATTTCCACTCCCCTTTCTGTGGTTATAATTTTGATACACATAATCACTCCATTGATAAATTCTGAAGCCATCGATATGAACTTGATAAGAGTAATTTTAACTCAATCTCCATTTATTGAGTTAAACATCCAATTAATTGGTGTTATTTTTACAAGAATATGTTTGAATGTCCTATGATTGATTTATACTGAATATCCAATCATATTAAGTGTATTTATATTTTTCACACACAATTTTGTATTTGATTTGTCCTTAACATAAGGATACAATCTTTATAAGATATTTAATCTCAATTTCCATTCCATTGTGACTTATTTGTTGTTATACACCAATTCACCTTTATATGGTGCATATAATGTACTTTAAGAGAGTATAAAATGATTCCCTTTATTTTAATATATTATAAAGTTTTGATTACCTCAATTATTTGTATTCATCTGTCTCTCTTTTGGTTATGAACTATAACTAAAATATCATTTTAAATGTTTTAAATATTAATTATTCTAAATCTATCTCAATAATGTACATATTTTAAAAATTGTTTTAAGGATTTATTTATATGGAAATAAATGTTTTAAAATTAAAATTCATTTTAAATGTTTCAAAATGGTATGGGACACTTTGTTTCAAAAATCTATTTTTAAATGGCTTCTTGAAAAATAGTGTGACTTTAAATTGTTTTCATGAAAAAGGGGGATATTTCCGTTGAATAGTATTGATGATTATTTTTATCTGATTCAATATCCATCGTTATTCCTGATTAAGGTTAATCTATTACAATAAAATCCTCCCTATAGTATTGAATGAGTTATGTTTGACTATGGATGTGCTATTTTTATACCATTCATGGTTTGTGGATAAAGTATTGACATTTCATATGCTAGTGTAAATTTGAATGTTAATGTTATGTTTAATACTTTTTATATTTTGAATTCATTAGACTTAGTAAGTGGCGGGTGGAGTCCGCTATAGATCCTCGATGCATTGGTAGGTCTCATGAGACAAACTAGTGTCTTGGCATAAGGCCTTGACTATGTGGTTATGAAAGGCTGGCATTATTCATTTCATCAGTATGAAAGTGTCTATTGATATTGCATGTGATTATTCGACTAGTAGAATATCCATGTGAGTTAGTAAATAGCATTATTTTGATTTATATTTTACATATTATGAAGATGATTATGTCGAAAAGGCTTTTGTTTTTGTTTTATACATCACCTTAAATTTTTGTGCTTATTTATGAAAGCATATGATGTATTGTTATCCTTACTAAGAATCTAAGCTCACCCCTTTTTGTGTTTTATTTTTCCCAGGATGCGATAAAGTATATTATGACTGGCCTGAAGGGATTTTCTATGGGATCTCATTGTTGTTTATGGAAACAATGTTGTTGTTGTTTTCAATTTTATGATGTAATGTAAACCTTATGAATTTATCTTGTACTTCCAATGATACTAAAATAATTTTCCTTTCGATACATGATATTTTGTATGAAATCCAATGATATGTAATAATTCATCGACTCTAGGCTTCTGGGGTTGGGCGTTATAATAATAATATCATTTTTACCCTTAAATTCTCTATTTATTTTTAACTGTGGTAAATAAAAGTCAAAAGTTACTCTTCAGAAAAAAAAATTTTATCTTATTGAACCATATATTATTTACTGATATCAACTGTGACTCTCAGATTTTTTATATTCAATTCACTAAAGTGGAAAAATTATGTTTTATTCAAATTTTCAAATTCTCCTATGAGGTGGGTAAAATGTGGTTAAAAAGTTCAATACAATTTTTATATATCTAAAATTATTATAAACTGACTCAAATGAAGTACATTGAACTTATATAGGTATTATACATCTATTTTGACCTTATATAAATTTAAATCAAATAAATATTTACTTAAAAAAAATTCGGTTTTAAACTATAACATAATGTTTTTCACTATTCATCAAAAATTGAAATTTTTCCGAAAAATAAAAAAATTCACCCTAAGCTAATTTCAATATTATGTATCCAAAAATAAAGTCCAATTTGAATGATAAAATTTATAAAATTTCAAAAATAGGGTATTACTATTCATAACGGCTAGTCTGATTTGTCGTATGGTGTTAGAATCTCGAAGTTGCATACAATGCAAGCTATTACATTATTCAAAGGGAAAAATACAATGGAAGATTGTGTTGTTACATTATACACCAGTTTGGGAAATTCTGTACTCGCAATTTTTAAAATTTGGGCTTCCGAACTTAATTTAATGTCCAAATCAGAAAAAGAGTCAATAAAACTATCACTTTAAATGAAAGAATGTGTCATACAAAGGTCACCCAAGATAACCCAAACATAAATTCCATATAGGAAAACATGGATATGGATGATAAAAAAGGCTCAAGTTTGGAAGGAGAGGGATAGAAATCATTATCTAGAAAAAGTTAACAACACGAAAACCACAAACTTGTGATGGAAAAAACAGTCATTAGTTTCCCAGTAGGAAAAGTAAAAGAACAACATTATTTGGTTTTATGTTACATTTCATAAATATAAAGAATTTATTAATGATATTTAATAAGAAAATAAAGAGATATACTTACTTTTTAGGTAGAGTTTCTTTCATTAATAAATTTCTACAACTAACTCATTTTTTTAAAACAATGTGTATTCAAGATTACTAGGTCACACTAGAAGAGCTAGAATCTCTTTCTAGATAATCACATGATCCAAAAATAATAAACTATATATTTAACTCATCTTTAGACAATAAAAAAACTAAAACTGTTAGTACAACATCTAATGATCCCCCAAAAGTATGTTCCTTTAAAAAAGAAACACGATTCTTAATTTTTATAATTAAACCAAAAATACCCCAAAGTTAAATAAATTCCATTCATTAAAAAATTGTCCCCAAAATCATCCAATATAATCCAAACTAATATTGAAACCCCAAATTTAGAAGAATTTCATTATCTATTCTTCCACGATAAATTGTATTTCCAAATGACATTGACTACTATTAAAGTCACAATCTTAAAAGTAATTAATTTAATCACATATTCTCATTATAGGTTAATCATTTACATAAATAACTCAAATCACTATAAATACACAATAAAAACATAGATAAAAATCCACCATTACTCCACAAATGAAATCCAAAGTACTCTATTTTCCTTAGGCATATAGTGTTCCCAACAGAGTGAACGTCTTCTCAAATAACATTTATCAATTAATAACAAAATCATTATCATATGGTAAGGGTTTTTATTTGATAAGACATAATATCCCAAAGCAACATATTATTGATCAATAAAATCATTAAACAAAAATAATTAGTCACAGTAACCAGGGACTTCCCATAGTCCAATGGGAGGTGATAAATCACAACCGCACTTTGGTTGTGGGTTTGATTACCATAGCTTTGTCCAATGTGATGGGTTGTCACATGGTCTGCGCATTAT
This sequence comes from Viscum album, assembly GCA_963277665.1. Taxonomy (NCBI): domain Eukaryota; kingdom Viridiplantae; phylum Streptophyta; class Magnoliopsida; order Santalales; family Viscaceae; genus Viscum; species Viscum album. The sequence continues at coordinate 1,504,505,367 of OY728156.1, forward strand.
CCTTCTTCAAAAACTATATTTTATAACAATACCAAAATGAGATAAATTCCTCAAAATAACCATAACATAATTTAACCACAAATATTATCTCATACCTTTCATTTTCATCCAAAAATATTACATCTTGTCATTGCATCAAACCCAATGTTCATATGAAACCAAATCTTTATTTATAACTATATCCATAAGAGAAAAGATAATTCTTCCCCAAATATCATTTTCACATGAAAAACTGCATGGTTACAAATACAAGAGAAAATTATTCCAATGTATTCCAATCAAAAGGAAGCACTAATACTATTAAACATTTCTCCAACTATTTATTTCCACATAGCATGTTCTTTGACTAAACAAATATCCTATATAATAGGTCATTCACTCAGGTAATGGCCAAGTCCACTACATTTCTGGAAAATGGCTATAAATGGATTCTTGGGACCATTTTTTTTTCTTCCATAGTACTCTTCATTTTTCCTCCGAAATTATTTACTTCATGTCTTTCTTTCCCACATGTAAATCATTTCTTTGTTCCATTGATACAATTTACACGATGTCTCCATCCACATTTCCTGCATGATTGAAATAGAGGATTCTTTTCTCCATGGTCTCTACTGTTTCAGCTCTTTTCATTCATCACCTTTCTCTTCATTATTGATTCTGGGAGTTGGTTAATATATATATTTTTGATATATTATTAGAAAACTGATTTCTCAGGAACACGATATCATGTACACCTATGAACATCCCATTTTTTTGCTCATTTCCACCACCATTACCAACTTGTACATCATGCTCAATGTTACTATGACTTCCTTGGTATCCAACCATTGACTAAAACTAGAAAGCATTGTGTGAGTATCATTATTGATTAAATCATTTAGATAATATCATGACACCATATTTTCAACTTGAAACACCTTTGGATTAACCAAGTTTGTTTATTCTCATCCTATTTTAAAATCCTTCAAATCAGTTTGTAAAGAAAATGTAAATTACCTGAAGCATATCTCCTGAGACTGTTGTAACTAAGAGTGTAGAAAGGCCCGTTTTCTTGAACCAGTTCCCATTCGAGTCTGTCTCAAAGCGGTGTTTTTGGGTTTTAACCCTAGGTACAACTGTGCTAGATCCACTTCTACATACTTTTATCCAAACTGGGATGTATTCATTAGAAAACTCATAAAATATATACAATACCAAAATTATAGGAAGTTATTCTTTATTAATCCTCAAGTCTATCTTAAGGCTATGTGCTCTAATCAATGTATATCTATATCTTGTTACCATGGTTTTTACTAAACTTCTTCTGATACCAACTGTAATGCCAAAACCCCAGTTACCCAGAGTCAGTGCCTTATTCCATTACATTTTCATGATCACAAAAGATAAAATTTTGAAAGACCTATTAGTTTAGTAGCCTTGGAATTACTATATACATTCATAAGGTTTACATTACATCATAAAATTAAAAACTAAAAAAAACATCGTTTCTATAGGCCACACTCATATCCCCTTAGACAATCCCTGCAGGTCAGTCATAAAATACTATTTCACATTCTGGGAAAAATAAGACATATAAATGGGTCATCTCAGATTCTTAGTAAGGATAACAATATAGTGAAAACATTTCAAAATAAGCATAAACATTTAAGGCAATGTATAAGACTAAAACAAAATCCTTTTAAACTTTATTTTCAGCGTAATATGGTAACGATAAAATCGAAATAATGTCATTTACTTACTCACATTGATATAATAATAGTCCAATAATCAAATGAAATATCAATATCTACTTTCATAATGATGGAGAGCATAATTCTAGACTTTAAAAACCACAGAGTCAAGGCCTCGTGCCCAGACTACAAATAATATTTTTTCACGGCCTGGTGCCAAGACACTAGTTTGTCTCCTAAGACATACGATGCATCAAAGAGCTATAGTGGGCTCCAACCATCACTTACTATGTCCAATGAATTCTTAATATTAAAAGGATGAAACATAATCTGAACATTCGTATTAAAACTAAAAAAATAAATATCAATATTTTAACCACAAACCATGAATGGTATAAAAATAGCACTTTCACAATCAAGTAAAACTCATTCAATACAATATTGAAGATTTTATTATAATAGATAAACCTCAATATAGAATAATGAATGTTATTTACATAGATGAAAATAATCATCAAACTATTTGAGGTAAATATCACCCTTTTTCTTGAAAACATTTAAAAGTCTCAATATTTATCATGAAGCTTTTTTAAATAGATTTTTGAATCGAAGTCTATCATACCACTTTGAAACATTTAAATGGAATTTAAAATTTAAAAATTTAATGTCCATATAAATAAATCAGTCAAACCATTTTCGAAACATGGACATTAATGAGAAATATTTAGAATAATAAATCATTAAAACATTTAAAATGAAACTTTCATTAGAGTTTCTAACCAAAAGAGAGACACTTGAACACAAATAATTGAGGTAATAAAATAATTATAATATCACGATAATAATGGTATTCTTGATATAATATGTCAAAGTACATTATATACACCAAATAAAATCAAATTGGTGTATAATAACAAATAAGTCTCAATGGAATGTAAATTGAGATGAAATCTGTTATAAAGACTGTATCATTAGGTTAGGGAAAAATCAATGACATAACTATCTGTGAGAAATATAAATTCACTCAATATTATTAAATATTAATTGTAAATAAATAAAAGTAAATTCAAACATATTCTTGTATAGACAACAACAATGAATTGTATGTTTAACTAAATAAATTATGATTGAGTTAAAATTACTCTTATCATGTTCATATCTATAACAAGAGACATTATCAATGGTTTGATTATGTGTATCATAAGTATATCCATCGAAAGGGGTGTGTAAATTACTACACAAATAATAAATAGTTATTCCACGCATAATCATGGAGGAAAATAATCAATGAAGAATACGTAAAGCCCAATGAGTGGAAATTGAATTTCAAAATTCCCATACCAATTTTCTATCTTATGAAACATACAGCTCCTGAAAGAAGTATCATACAATGAATATGTAAATACCCATAAATTATATTAAATTACTTGATGTGGTTTAAGCTCTCATGGTATTTTGGTAGTTGCCTTATGAATGTTCTTAAATGGAATCCAGAGTTCGATCCTCATTCAGAATCACCCATTGTACCTGTATGGGAAGGTTTTCATGATCTACTCGTTCACCTATTCAACCAGGCTGCTTTGTTTCCTATTGCCGGCCTCATTGGCTCCCCTTTGAAGCTATATTCAGCTACAAGACTACTTTCCAGACCCTCAATAGCTATAATTTTCATCGAAATTGATGTCTAACATTAGTTTCCTTCGCACTTTTGGATTCAAAGTGGTGAGTTTTGCTTCTCTCAAGAAGTCTTATATGAAAAACTACATGACTATTATCACAAGTTCTTTATACATGGTCATCTGACAAACAATTGTGGTAAATGAATGGATTATGCAAAAATCTTGAAACCCACTTTGATTTAAAAGGGTAATGTTAGACACAAAGACATAGATGTCACCTATAGCTCCTCTAAAATCGAATGCTCAAAAAATATTTTCGGTTTGGATAATACCAAAGCACCTGAGAATCAAATCTCAGATTATGTAAATGTTTTCCTTACAATCACTTCCAATACTCCTTCTCGCAATGAAATAATTTTTAACCATATTGTGTCCTCTCAATCAAATGAAATAGAGGAAAATTTCCCTGTTACAATTAAGGAATAGGAAAACCAAATTTAGACTCTAGAGGATGGAAGCAAGAAACAGGTTGAGGATTCAGACTCCCATGACTCATCAATTGAGGAAGATGATCATTTGGGCCAAATTGAGAAGGCCAATTTGAAAACTATAGCTAGGAAAGGAAAAAATGCCATGGTGGATATTTCTGGATTCATCACTCCGAATCCGAAGAAAACTAGAAAACATATGGATTATTCTCACACTTAACGAACTATTGTTACTCGGTCTCTTGATTCTTTCAGGAAGGTTCCTACTGAACCCGCCTAGGAAAATACTATTGATCCACCTTAGCAAAATCCTCTAACTGATGTCCCAAATATTGTTTTTTACTACATTTCACATCACTTCACAGAGGATGTGATTAAGGACTGGAACACACATATGGAAATGCAACAAGAATTGGCCCACCAAAATCTTCAACAAGGTTTTATCTCTACTGATCAGTACCTTAGAGTAAAACATTCCATATTTAACCAGAGGATGCATAATTCTATTCAGGCTCCTTAATTTTCTTGATCCTTTTCTGACTCATAATCTGCTATGGAGAAAGATACTGATGATATTCAACATGGAAATTTCTGGGTTTTGGTGATTCATTCTTATCTCTTGCTGCTACAACATTTTTTTCCTCCTTGATGGATTTATGTTACCTATGTGTATTCAGATTCTTAGTTGTTGTTGTGATGTGAATTTCGGTATGATGATGTAATTTGGCTGTTTTGGTCTGATCCTCTTCTATGTTGTAATGTGCTGCCTTCATTCTGCCACCTTTGAGCCGTTACATTTCTCTTTTTCTGATACTTTAACTCTCGACTACTCTAATAATCATTCTGATTTGAGATTCATATTTTGACAATAAATTTCAGACCTAGATCTTCTATGTTTGCACACACCTCTTCATTTGTACACACCTGGAAGCTGCTGGTTGACTATGAAATTTTAATTTCCCTGAGAATTTTTATGTTGTATAACAGGTTCATTAATGATTTATTTCTGTTTGTCTGCCTTCTTTTTTTAGATGGTGTAGGCTCATTACACCTTGTGAACTCATTGTAAACATTTCATTTAATAAATTCCTTCCGGCATGGATTGGGAAACCAATCCATGTCACCTTCTTAAAATAATTGAGTCATGTGAAAATAAAGTTAATAACCTCTAAATGAATCACAAAATATAATGAATATAAAGGGAATCTAGATAATATATATCAACTGTTAGTACACAATACACCACATGCAATAAATTTGGGGTGAATAATGGAAATCTCACAGAATTAAAAGTGAGATAAGAATCCCCTTACTTTGTACTTTTCCTTGGTCGACGATAGGTTAACATCCTATGTAATGGTGAAATAATTGTTATTAAATATTACATGAATCATATACATTAATATGGTATCATATATCATCATTTAACATTGAATTTTTAATAATATCTTATTATTATCGTCTTTTCGGGTGTTAAATCATTCGTTTTCCTTTATATGATTTGTTACGTAAGTAATGTTTTTTATGGATAGAATGTATCGTATTTATATTAATAATTATATTAAGTGTTTAAAAATTATTTTTAATCATCTAATGATAATTATTCTTGAATGGATTACGATGGGGAATGAATCTCATCGCGTTCATAGAGACGGTAATCCGTACATACGGACGAGAGACAATATCATTCTTTTGATATTAAAATAATATATAATTGGATTGTATATAATATATATAGAATCATTTTCAAGTTAAATTTATTTTCTACATCAATTAATCATCAATGTTATACCCATCCAAATAATAATGTATTTAATAAAAATTACACCACGACATGGAGACGCTAAGCCGTACGTACGCACGTATGGTGACATTTAATTCAAATGATGGATAGAATAATGAATATGGTTATGACATATTTATAATAACATCACAATATATAGAATATATAGGATTTATTACTTTAGAATGGAAACAACAAATAAATAGGATGTGGAAGATGAAAAGAACATGAAGGATGTGATGAAATATTTACCTCTTCTTTAGGTTCATCCTTTTAATTTGATCAAAAGGGATCCATAGAATGGCTTTCTGACTAAATTAAGGGAACTAGGAGGATTATAGGATAGTATATATGGTATTTGGGTAGATTTTGGCTGATCTAAATGGATTTGAATATGTGAATTATAGAGAAGGGTGAGTGCCCTTTTATAAGAGGGGCGATGGGAACCTTAGGAAAATCTAGAAATATTATTTTATAATAATATCATTTTCGGTATCTAATGGATCTAAAATGAATTATTTAAAATATAAGGCGGGGTTTCATAGAAATACACTCAACCAATAGGTTTTAAAAAGGTTTGGGTCACTATATTGACCTTATATTTTAAATTTAACTCTCAGTTAAATAGTTTTACATTTACCATGTATCTTTGTATTATTATATTATATGGTTAATAAACGTACTATATATTTCCAAAAGAACCCCAAGTGGTTCATTAATGATACCCCAATCATTATATAAGTTTTTTGGTAGAACAATAATTTTTTAAGAATATAATATCAATTAATAATATAATATTTGTTTTAAAAACTCTTTTATGTCAATTTTGACACTATTTGGTATTTTGTAATTTTGAAATTCCTAACAGCATTATTACTTTGAAAAAAATTCATTTTACCGACTCTAATATGTCATGTTAACCTAAAAAATTATTTCCATTAATAATAATTCTCAAATTACTTTTATTTGGATATTTATATTATCAATTATTTTAATCTTTCATTAATATGGTAATTTCTGCATCATCATTGTGTCATAAAAACATTTAATTATATAATTTATAAAAAATATTAATAAAATATCATTATGTATTAAATATTATTAAATTTATAATGAATATGTATAGTAGAATTTATATTATGTGTAACCCTAAATTATAAATGGTTTCGTTATTAATCATTGAATTTAACACTTTTAACTCTTTTTTGAATTAAATAATATTAAATGTCCTAATCTAATCCATGTCGACCTAAAGGGTAATATTTTATTACAAAAGTTGTTTTTGGTAGTATTACACTTATCCAATAGAATTAGAATGTGTGTTATGGTTATAATAATATCATTTTTACCCTTAATTACACTATTTACTTTTAACCATGGTAAATAAAAGTCAAACGGTACAATTGATAAACAATTATTTTTATCATATTGAACCCCATTTTACATAATGATATCAACTGTGTCTATCATATTTTTTATATTAAATTCATAGATGCGATAAAATTATGTTTTCTTCAAATTTGCAAATGCTCATAGGAGGTGGGTAAAAGACGGTAAAAAAGTTCAATAAAATTTTTATATATCTAAAATTAATATAAACTGGCTATAATTAATTACATTGTACATATATAGGTATTATTCATATATTTTTACCTAAAATATATTTAAATTAAATAACTAATTATTTAAATAAAAATTCAGTCTTAAACTATAACTCTGTGGTTTTCACTATTCATCAAAAATTGATAGTTTTTCAGAAAAATACAAAAAATTCACCATAAGCTAATTTCGACATTCTGATTCCAAAAATGAACTCCATATTGAATGATGAACTTTATTAAATTTTAAAAAGTGGGTGTTACTATTCATAATGGCTAGTTTTATTGGTCGTGGTCTGTTAGAATCTCAACGTTGCGTACAATGCAAGCTATTAAATTATTTAAAAGGAAATGTTTCATTGAAGCTTTTGGTGTTACATAATTTACCTTGACAACTACATCTTTTTTCAAATCTTTCTATGTTTTCTACAAACATGAGTTTAATGATTTTATATTATTTCTACACATATAAATAATTTTTTTGAGTAATTATAATTTTCATATACTGGCAATTGTTGACATGTATGAATTTTTTTATATGTTTTTGTAATTATTTATACTGTGAAACATGATTTACGATTTTTTTTAACTGAATCTCTATTGATATAGACTTTGGTTATGTTATAATAAACTTATTCCTATCTTATTCTCACTGATGATATTTTATTTTTAACACATATACTTATCTTATCTGTGCATTTTCACTCAACATTACAACGAATAAATTTATCCAGGTTATCCATATGTTTCATTATAGATTAAATACTATATTAAGTTGATTGATTCACCCAAAATAGGAATTATATTATTATTGTTTAAATTCACATAAAATAAATATTTATATTTTATAATATTTTCTATCTCAATGGTGAGTGATTCCATCAAGAGAATTAAAGATAAATCTATGTGGTCTTATGAATCATCTAAAAATTTATACAATTGGAATCTTATTAACATATATGGTTTTTGAGACATTTTGGTCACATTTAAATTTATGATTACAACAAAATAAACATCTAATTGATTTCTTATTTTAAGACACTTTCATTTTGTTAAAAAAAATTTGAGGCCTCAATTCTTCTCTGGTGGGATACAAAACCTTGATATTTCAATATGTATTATATTATGTAAATATATTTTAATATTGTGTGTGATTAATGGAATGATTCCCTAAATATAAAAACAATTTCTTGAAATTAATGTATAATCTCAACAGATTTTTAATATAAAATTACAAAACATATAAAATATATCCCACTGAAAAATGATATAAGGTTAGTAAAACCTATAGATTAAAAGGATTATTATTTTATAAAAAAATATTTTCATTTTTCTATCTTCATTTAAAAGATAAATTTATGAAATTTAAAAATTGAATTTATTGAAATAATAATCATTTTCTTATTCACAATAAAAAAATTATCATAACTTATTTTTTGGATTTTATATGATGGTTTATTTTTGGTCAAAGAGTTTAAAAATAAATATTTTACAAATTCTAAAACATTTATGAAACATTCATGATATAATAATGAATTTAATGTATCAAAAACAATTTTGAAAATAATATTTATTTAGTAAGAAAAATAAACCATTTAATAATATTTTGGGGAATTTATAATCCCATGTTTGACATTATATAATGTAAATGATGTTATTTTTTTCTAAAAAAATATTAATAATTTTTTCATTTAAAAATAAATTTACATAGTACCATTCGGTTTTTATTGAATTAAGAGTCAATTATCTATCCTCTAATTTTTATGAGAAAATAAATATTAATGGGATAAATTCTTAACTAGATTTTAAGGTAAATTAAATTTTACGTATAAAATGATTTTATTTAAAAAAAATTTTCGAAATTAAATAGACTTATATTAATATTTATTTTTACAACATATATAAATTGGATATTATAAAAATTATTACATATCTCAAATCATAATATTTAATTTATATAATAAAGTTCATTTGTTTTTTTATTCACAATAATTATGCTACTCAGGTAAAAGTTAGTCACCGCCGATTTGGATAAATAAGTAAAAATGATTTATCAAAGGGGAAATTTAATTAATATTACAAAATAATATCATGAACTTGTTGTATGAGATTGTTATCAAACTTAAATGGTGTTTTCATATCAATATTACAATTTTGGATCTCCATGATATATACAATTTCAATTCTATTATTTAATGTCAAAATAATTGGAAAAAAATTATCTCTTAGTAGATATTTAAATTATGTTTTATAGTATTTATAAGGATTTAAATACCTCTCTAAATTATTAAATTATAATAATTTTAGTACTATTATAAATTTTATGTAATACTATAATTATCTAAAAATTTTATGCAGTATCAGCACAATGTATTTTAATGATATAGAAATGTCAAATTAAAAAGTTCTCATAACATTAAAAGTGAAATTACTAATATATAATGTTGTCATTCAATAAATTTGTTGATAAAAATATCATATAATAATATATTGTAATCATAAAACTAAAATTCCACATTTATATGGATATTAGTGAAGACAAAGAAATAAAATATTGTTAAAATAAATTTAAAGTGTATTTAATGAAAGAAAATATTTTTTAAGGGATTTTAAAATAAAAAATGTTATATTGAGTTGAGTTTATTTGAAATGATATATAATTCTATACATATTCTAATTATGTGCCACATAATTTTTTTTAAATTATAATCTTGAGTCTAAAATACGGAATAATTTTATTTAAATGCCCTTTATTTTTTTCATTTAAAATGATACTCTATCTATCCATTTCAAAAATTCAATTGGTCTAGGCTTAATCTCATAATGTTTCCAAAATACATATCCAAATATCCAATAACATGTTTACAATCTCCAAGTTTTACAATAATTCTATCTTTAAATATCCATAACTATAATCGAAATGAGGTTATCAAAATTCATAATCGAAATGAGGATACCAAAAATTTATTTTATTGTATTAATCAAGTTCATTCATGATTCATTCATCTTAAACCTTTAACAAACCATATATAACCATAGTATCATAGTAAAAAACATTGTTATATTACTGAACATTTAGTTCGTTTTTTGAATAACCATTTTCAATTATCATTCCATTAATTTAAAGGTAGAAATTTTTTCCATGTGTATGTACAAGACACAACCTATATAGTTTATATAATGAAATTATCCATTAACATATATTTTTAAATTATTTTATGTATAACTATCCCTTAAATAAACACCATTGATCACAAAAACTACTGCCTCTAGAAGATTAGGTACATAAAATTAAAAATAAGAACAAAAAATATATTTTATTTAATATTGATAAAGATATATTAACATCCTTTGATCACTTACACATTCATAGGATATCATGGGGATTATGTGACTAAAGGAAAAATTTGAAAATCCCAGTAAGAGAAATAAACATTTTAAAAAACCATAGAATATGGTTTAGAATACATAACACGATGATATAAAAATAAACGGAACCTGAATAAAGATATGGAATAACATCATATAGAACATAAGATAATATAATCATATTAACGAGGAAACTATATAAAACATGAAATAAGCACGAGTCAAGGATAACAACCAATAAAATTTCACATAGTGGATCATGAGTCAAGGATAACCACAAATACCATTTCACATGGTGGACAATGAGCCATGGATATATATTAAGACCATTTCTCATGATGAATAATGAGTGAAAGATAACCACCAAAACTATTGACCCTAAATTATATGGAGTCAAGGATTACTGTAAAGAGAATATCACATAGAGGAGCATGAGTCCCAAATAACCTCCTGGACCATTACACAAGGAGTAGCTTGATCCAAGGATATCTACCGAGACCATTTTATATAACCTCTCACGAGACTAATAATTTCCAAATGAATTTGATAAGTATATAGGCTCACCCATAATTACATTATCATGTATATGTATTCCATATGAAGAATAAATCAAATTGATTAAACATAGGGGTTACCCATAGAAGAGATGGATATCATAATCATGTCCTCAGGCCTTACAAATGGGTGTATCATAAATGTTACCATAAAATAAGAGATTTAAATCTTAAATGGAAATTTATAATGGAAAATAGTCATAAAACATGACAAATTATGGGAATATAAAGTGAAAATATGTATAAAAAAATTTTATGAAACATTATAAATGATCCACTTTTCTGCGGTTTAAGGAAAATTTTAAATTATTGTTTAAAAAAGAAATTGCAACATTTTTTAATGAAACAAGGAATGAACAATACTATACTCTTTGGATAAAATGAGTTGTTTTATAAAAATAATGGAGGCTTAAATGATATTATAGATTGTTCTATAATATGATAATGAAATCAATAATTTCACATTAATCATGCTTTCTTATCAGGAAAATATGAGTTGGCAACCAATAAAAAACATGTACATTTCATTGAAAATAATGAAGAAATATCATAGATGAATGATCATAGTAACATATCAATTTCTTTTTAATATGCATATAAATATAAAAAAAAATTAACTTTGGGGTATAGAGATAGAATGTGTAAGGAGAAGGAAGAATATAGGATTTGAAAGAATCCCTTACCTTATATCTGAAATAATTAGTCACTTAATATTAATGTCCTAGATAAATAAATTAAATAAATTAAATCCATTAATTATTTAATTCATAACCATTTCTAAAATTAATTTTTTTTTATAAATTCATTATGTATATTAATGGAATTTTTATGCATTATAAGATATTGTTTAATCTTTTAGGTGGTTCGTTTACTAGGTTTTATGTATTTTTTCACATATATATGTGTATGGATGACCAAATAAAATTATAATAGTTTTCATAAAAAAATTATATTTTATTAATGAAAATAAAAAAATGTATGTTGTATTATGTATCATTTTGCTTCCATGTGTTATGATGATTCAATAGAGAAAACTTTATTGAGAACCATTTATATTATTTTTCGTTTTTCAATCATCGTGATCTAGTTTTGTTTTATTAATTATTATTATGTATATAAAAAATATATATAGAACATTAAATAAGCATTAGTACATATAGTATAATCTTATTAAAAATAAAAAATTGTCTTATGACTATCCTATTTGGTGGTAAAGGAAATTTAAAACACCTTGTCCTTGAATGTGATAAATAAACACATCATTTATGTTTTTTTACATTTTTATAAAAAATGGGGAGAAAAATAGAATTGATAATGTCTTATTCTATTAACAGAATAGAAATATAGTATATAAAATATACATGAGCTTTCATGTAAGTGGGATAATGGGAGATGTGTAGAGGAAATAAAATGAAAATAAATTAAATGGAAAGGAAATGGGTTTTAACATCAATAATTCCTTCTCCTTGGAAACCTACATGAGGAATGTGAATATGAAATTTTATTAAGACCGATGTATCATAGACATTGGGGAAATATAAGGGAATATTATTGGGCCTAATTTGGTTAATATTAATGGATTTGACGGTGAGATAATAATAGATGGTGAGGTGTGGTATTTATTGGGGAGGAGAGGGGTGTTATGGATTATTTAATTCATTTTGTTATTATAATATCTCAAGACTACAGATATTATCCATTCATGTGACTAAATGAGACACCTAGTTAATCATAGTTATAACGAATGGTTCATTAATCATACATAAATCATCAATAATGAATCAATAATTCCATTATTTATAGTACAATGTAAATTACCTTATTTCACTATTCTCCAAAAAATTAACTATTATAGAAAAATAAGAAAAAATATCCCAAAAAATTTCCTATGTGTAAAATTCCTAAACTGACTCCATTTTATGAAAAATATATTCTATATATGATAAATATAATTATTAATTAAAATCATCATTTATGCCAATAATACAAATTTTAAAATTATAATTTGTTTTATAAAATTATATAAAATTAATTAAGGCCTCATAAAATAATTAATAGAAAACAAAAAGATAATTTATGAATACATTTTATGAAATTAAATTTTATTTAAAATCATTATATTAAATATAATATTTAAAATAAACATTTATGCTTAATGAAAATACAATTCCTACTTTATCATTTTTAGAAAATTTATTTGATTATTTCATGATCTTAATATATCATATTTTAATTCATAAGATAGTAAAATTATATTTAAAATATATAACATAATTATAAGAAGGTACGTTTAATTTATAGAATTCTTTGTTGATACATTATTCCAACTTATGAAATTACACCATTAAAATTTCCATTCACAATATATGGTGAAAAAAAGAGAGGGATTGAATTCATATCTAATAAGAACTTTAAAAGGAAACCTTGAAAAAAATAGTATAAACATGAAATTTAATAGTATACCATAAAATGTGATTCCCTATTTTTCAATATATATTTTCCATGTCTATAGAATTACATCGAGGGTTCTTAATAATTTTTTAAGTATTATTTTAAAAAAATATCTAGATAGGGATCTGATAAAATCTATAACAACCTTATCCTTTTAAAAATGTTATTAGATTATTTTTATTCATAAATATCCTTAAAATACCATCCATATATCTTTAGTCTAATGTCTTTGGAAGGATAGGTTAATAAAACTGAAAACATGGATCCAAAATAAAAAAATATCTTATTTAATCTTTATAAAGATCTCCTAACATCAAATGATCTATTCAATATATATAGGATGACATGGGGAATATATAAACAAATTTATAATATTAAAATCCAATTAACAGAAATAAAAATATTAATAAAGCATATCTCATTGGATATAAGGTATAACATAAAGACATAAAAAGGTAGGGGAGATGAGTAAACATATCGAATCATAACATATAGGATGTGGGATCTAGTAATAATAGAATCATTGAATTTTGAAACATCATACATCATGAAATGGGAATGTGTTAGGGATACCTTCCAAGACCGTTGCAAACAGAGAAGCACAAGTCAAGGAAAACAACCAAGACCATTGTATATGTAGAATAATGAGTCAAGGATAACCACAAAGACCATTACACGTGAAGGATCATGAGTCATGAATAGTGAAATATATTATTGTACATGAAGGATAATATTTCAAGTCGAACCAACAAGACAATTGTACATAGAGAAGTATGAGTAATGAATTAACACAATGAACATTGCACATGGTGGGGTATTAGTATTGTCCAACCACAAAGACCATTGAACACAACATCTCATTAGATTAAACATTACCCAATGCATTGGTGTGATATTTGGTCCCACCAATCATAACATGTTCAAGAATATGTGTTTAAAATTAAGAATGAAACAATACAAACAATCATATGGACTACCCAAAGAAATAAATTCGTATCGTAATCCAGTAATAAGGCTTAAAAATGTCAGTATCATATTTGTATAAATTAAACAATGGATTTAAAAAAATAGTAATTATAAGGGAAATAGGAATAAAACATGATAATTTGAGTCAAAAAATATGTAAAAAAAATGTAAAATACTTGTTTATGAAACATTAGAAATTCCCATCTTTAGTGTGGTTTGAAGGGAAATTTTAAATATTATTTAAAATGGAAATGGAATATTTTATTGTATAAAATAAAGAATGAACAAGGACAGTTTTAAATGATATATTTAATGATTATAGGCAAATAATTGGTCTTAAAACACATTGTATATTTAACATAAAAATTTCTTTGAAATCATATTGTTCTCTTTAATCAGTCTTTCTTATCCGGAGGAATTGAGAAGGGGAACCCTTATAAAAATGTATTTCCCATCAACGAATAACAAAATTAACTATATAAATGTGTTAGGGTCATTTAGAAAAATTTAGATTTATATATACATAAAAAATAATTACATTTGGGTCAATATATAGAAACTGTAACCTAAATGAATATTGTTGTTTTGGAAATAATCCCTTAACATAAGTCTAAAAAACTTTTTCACGTGATCTTAATATCTTGGAAAAAAAGATAAATCAATTAATTAATTAATTTAGAACTAATTAAACATTTATTTGATTTATAATAATTTTATTGATTTTATTCATGTCATTTTTCATGAGTTATAAGATACAATTTCATTAGTCAGTAGTGTTCATTTCCTTGGTTTTCATGGTCGGTTGATCAATATAAGTGTATGAAAGATCATGTAAAATAAGAATACATTTCTATAATTGAATTTATATGTTACTAATAAAAATTATTGAATATTAAATGGTATTGTATATCATTTCATTCCATATGTGTGGATTACTCATTAGATAAAACATTAATGGCAACAGTTTTGATTATTTTAGCGTTTTTGGTCATCACGAACTAGTTTTGTTTTTTAATTAATATTATATATATATATATACTGGTTAAAAAAATTAATTAAGTTGTAACAGATAAATTATAATATTTTTTTACCACAAAAATGGTTTTTGACCAGCGTTGAAGGTAGAAATGGATAATGAAAACTCATCATCATTGAAGGTGAAAAATTAACAAACCACGGAAGATGTTTTCCTTATTAGGATATAAAGGGAGAAAAGAGAATTGAAGATTAGGTTTTACACCAAAAATAATATAATTACAATATATATAAGATACTGGAGTTATATTCTCACTTGAATTATGGGATGTTTGAATAAGAAAAAATAATAAATGGAATTGAAAATAAACTAAAAAAACAGAACATGTATTTACCTCATGAATTCCATCAACATGAGAACCTCATTGAGAAACTTGGGTTTGATATTTTTTTTATTCCAAATTATTTTGGTATTGGGGGATAGAATTGGGGAAATTATTTTTCTAAATCTATGAAAACATAAAGGCTATTGAGGTCTTAGGAGAAGAGGTTATGAGGGGTAAAATTTTTACTTGAGGATTGAGGTGTTTTTTTGATTTTTTAATTCATTTGTTTAATATTTTGTATAAATATAGTAAATTATGCATGTCAGTTTGAACAAGTAAACATTAAATCGTCTATACATAATCCATTACATAATATTTCATAAAATTAGTTTATACCATAAATTAGCTTATTTTATTATTCACCACAAATCAAAATATTTTAAAAAAATCCAATTAATTCACCATAAAAATTATTTGACATGTATTATTCTAAAATTATCACTGATTTATAAATAAAATTTCCTATATTAGAGAAGTATAATTTTTATTTAATATATCTATTTATCTGAAAAACACCAATTTCGAAATAATTGTTGATATTATAACGTTTTAAAGAAATAAATAGGTTCCCAATGAATTATCATAAGACATAGAAATTAATTTATGAATCTATTTTATGAAATTAAAATATCTTTTAAATAATTATATTATTAAAAAAATCAAATATACATTTATGTTTCCCAAAAATACAAATAAATAATTTATCATTTTGAAAATGTTTATTATATATTCCATGATATGAATATATAATATTTTTTTTAATAAGGTAAATTAATTATAATTATACTATATATAATAATTATAAGAAAGGAAATATCATTGATATATTTTTGGGACATTAAAGTTGACACATATCATTTTTAATATCCAATTCACATAGATGGTTATAAATAATTTTTAAATGAATAATGTTGATATTTATTAAATATGTATGAATATAGAATGATAAAAGTTTTCAAACATAATTACCTTCCATATTATGGAAATTTAAGACCGCACTCATGTGTATGTGCGTACTACAACTTGTATTAATAATGTATTTTATTTTTTGTCATCATATTACATGGATGGTTACAAATAATATTGTATAGAATCAGTATGATATTTATATTTTGATTAATATTATATCAGTGTGATAGAATCATTATATAATTAATTTTTTTACTCATTTAACCTTTATATCATGTTCTTGTTTTGACTTATATTACAACCACTATGAACATATTTATGATGTTTATGTGATGATAGGTAAATGAATATTATCCATAGATAATATTATATATAAATTTTGTTTTGTTATTTTTTTAATTTCAATGTGGTATTAATATTAATTACAACCTTTACCTATAATTTCAATTTTTTTTATGACAAAATAATCACAAAAAATATAAATTTAAATCATTCAATGTGAATTATTAAAAAATGTTCTATAAAGTTACCAGGGAAATATATGAATATATTAAATCATGATATACATATTTATTAACATTATGGTACTAATAAAAACATAACCAACTTTAAGAGACATGATTTTTTTAATAGGGACATGGATTGGAAATAGAAGAGCCATCACATATATTTTGATATTTAACAAATATTTATAATTTAATTGGAAATATGAATTTTTTCTTTTAGAGAATATGTTAAAATAAATATAAAAATGGTTCAAATATTTTCTGATGAAAATAAAAATATAATATATAGTGATGTTAAAGAATTTCTATAAATGTGCAATTCTGACGTAATGGGGTTCTTATATTAATATCATTTTATTATGATATATGATTTATCCATTGACTATATTATTCCACGATTAGGCGTTTTATGAAAAAAACTTATAATAGGTTATTTTATGTTTTCTGGTGTGTATTTACATGTTTTTGAAATAATCGCATCATTTTTTATATTCATGATAGATTTTATTATCTTTTTAGGGGTTTTTATCAGAAATTAGAATATTGAGATAAAAATTATATTGGTAAATTGTTTTCTATTGTATGGTGTATAAAATTACACTTTACATATTTAATAATAATTTATTTAAAATTAGTGTGAATAAAAATCCATTATTTTTTTCTATTTCAATAAGTTTTGGTTCAATCATTAAAAAATTCTTTAGGGTTTCATGTCTCAAATTTCATTGTGACATTTTTTAAGTTATGATGAAATAATCAATTATACTAGGTAGAAATTGAATCACTAAGATATAATATCATTAGTTTAATTATATTTAAGATATTCTATCTTCCTTATCATCTCGTTTACTTCAATATGATTTTTATTATATAAATAGTTTCGTAACAGTATACATTAAAAACATAGATTTTTATATTTAAAATTCATTCATCATAGTATTTTCCAGAATAATCATATTCATGGTATTTTTGAAAGAATATTTTTAACAATATAGAATTTTTTTTCATAAATTCCATTTCATCTATATTTTACATTTTTCATAGGTTTAATATGGAATCCATTTAATTTTTTTCAATTGATGTCATATTTGAAATTATTTATAATGTTATTGATATAATATATTTATCTTTTACCTCACTGTCACATTTACCTTCTATTTTTAATGTTTATATTTTTTATAATTTACTTACAGGTTTCAAATCCTTTACATTTAATATTATTTTAAAATTAAATTGAACATTTTTCATCCATATAAGATACAATTGTAAATTGGTATTTATTCATTATTTTTTATTAATCTTAATAAAACATTTATATATGTTTTTTTCATCTATATTTAAAAAAGATAGTATTTTTTATTATCCAATAGGTTTATGTTATAATTATTATATCCCAATTCATTTTATAGATGGATTACTATTCTTTTAACCATATTTTAATGAAACTCGTTTCATTCCCATAGTTTAATTATTTTATAATGTAATTTTAATTTTTTTTTGTTTTATTATAAAATTAAAAATATTATTTTTGTCATAAAAATTATTGTACATGGGAATTGTATATTATTTTGGGAGATCATGGTATATTGCAATGTATTGAAAATGTTAATTATATGAACTCCATAGAACAATTATTAGAATTTAACAAGTTGTTTATTCTTTTATATTAGTTCGTATATTGGGTTTTATAAGTATTATATGATAATAATTTCCCAATATTACAAATTCATCTTCTATTATTATAAATATTATTACCAAAAAAAACATCACATTTTTATATGATTCTCTGATTTTTAATTTATTTTCATCATAAAAGGGTTGTTTCACATTTCCACTGATCATTGACTCTTACTACATCTATCCTACATTATTCTAAATATTTATATCAACAATCATGATTTTTTAATAATATTATATATTATATCAACCTTCTATTGTGATATTTAGTTAGTGTAATGATGAATGAAGTGTTTTTTGGGATATATTGAAGGATTTACATAAAATAAAATTCGATATGTATAATGGAACATTCAATTTTATATTAAATACATATGATCATTTAGTTATTGGTTTTTCCCAATAATCTTAAACTACATTCCTAAAATTGCTTCAATAAGTTAGTGACTCTTTATTTATTGTGAAATTTGAATCAAATAACTGTTAAATTTGGGTTTCCCCTATTTATATCCAGTTATATATGTAATTAATATAATATCACCATAAAATATAAATTATTGGGTCTAGGAAACAATATAATTAATTGTGTTTCAAAATTCAATAATTGTAAAAACCGTAAAATTCAAGGGAAATTTTTTTTTCTTAATTTTCTTTGGATTTTTACAAGAGCGCGGTTTCAGACGGCACCTGATTCCGAGGCCCTGAGTGCCCGGAATTAATTTCCGAAGTTTGGCTCGGGTACGTTCAGTGAACGAACGAGCGGGAATTCCTAACTTTTGATCCGGTGCTCGGAATTGAAATCCGAGGGCACCGATGAACTCGCAGTGCCGATATTCGCTTAATGAGACCTTTTCGGGAGTTGCGTTTGTTGCGGGTTGAAAGATACGTTTTGGGGTTTTTCAATTAAGTTAAATAAAATTGTGTAAAACAAATTTTATTTTTAACTTATTAAAGAAAACCTACCTAAGGGGGTTGGAAGTGGGACCCACACCCACTTAACCTCCCTTGGGAGGATTAAGTGTGGTGGGGCCCACACGAACCCCTAAGACTTTTCTTTTTCTCTCAACGTTCTTAACCCCCAATTAATTGGCCTACGTTACCCTTATTTAATTAAGGAAGTTAAAGCCCTTTTTGAATTTCAAATTTTGAAATTCTTTTGTGTTGTGTTAATAAAATAAGAGGTAGTCTTATTTTATTTAGGGTTCTTTGTTTGCCTTTGGAGAGCCTTCTCATCTTCAAGCTCTGACGAAGAACGAAGAACGTCTTCATCCTCGACGAAGAACGACAACACTTCGTCAAGGATCATCGACTCAGAGACCTAGTATCTTCGGACCTCTGCTTCCTCTTCGGACCTTCTTCGTCGGCAAACGAAGATCCGCCAACAACGTGTCGCATCGGACGTAAATCTTCGTCAACGGATTTGACGAACGACGACCGCGACGCCTGAATTCCGCGACGCCGTCTTCCGCGGAACGTAGAGGATTTCTTTGAATCTCAAACCCGAGGTAGGGGATGTTTTTATTAATTATTTTATTCCATTCCTGAATCGTGGATTTTAGCATGACTAAACGTGAGACTTTTTAGTTATGTTATTTGTTAACGCGAGGGGAGTCGGACCGCACGAACACGGCCGAAACCCCCTCCTTCGTTCATGTTGATTTGCGGGTGGAAGCAAGAGGCGTGGTGCCGTCGCACCACGCGGATGAACATGCTTATGATTTCCGCAATACCGTCGCGCTTCGCCGAGGAGAGACTTCAAGACCGCGACGCCGACACGCCGCGTTGGGAGGATTCTTGGCACGGCGAAAGGGGCGCGGTGCCGTCGCACCGCGCCGGACGACGAACACCGCGGCCGGTTCCGGGCCGCGGTGAGACGAGGAGACCGCGGCCGGTTCCGGGCCGCGGCGGAAGGAAAGACCGGCGGCCGGGCCGCCGGCGTCGGAAGTCAAGGGCGGGACCGGAAATTCCGGTCCCGTTGGTAAAAACCGGCCGGCCAGCAGGCCGGCCGGATGTCATAAAAACCGGGGGTTTAAACCCCCGGCCGGTCCATCAAGACCCCCCTCTTAATGAGGGGGCGGTTCTTTTAAGGAGGGGGGGGGCAAAGCCCCCCCGGTTTTACTCAACCGGCCCCCATTTGCGGGGGCCGTTTTGTCTCAAACGGCGCGGCAAAGCCGCGCCGCCTTCGGAAGGGCGGGGGCTTAGCCCCCCGCGTGAGTCGCGGCCACCGCCGCCAGCGCGGTCCGCCGCCGCCAGCGCGGCCCGCCGCCGCCGCCACGCGGCCCGCCGCCGCCACGTGGCCCGCCGCCGCCGCGCCACGCGGCCGCCGCCGCCACGCGGCCCGCCGGCCCCACGTGGCCCGCCGCCGCCGTCCGCCGCCGCCGGCCGCCGCCGCCGGCCGCCGCGCCACCCAAGGGGGGGGGTCGGGCCGGGTCGTTCCGGACCCGGACCCCCCGTTTCGGACCAGATTCGGTTTTTGGCTCATAACTTGAGCCTCGGACCTCCGAATGACGAACCGTCTGCGGCAACGCGATCCTTGGATCGAGACGGTCGTTTCGGTATATCGCACTCAAGGTTTCGGTTTACTTTGAGTTCGGCCGGGTTGGTTCGTTCACGAAACCAACCGGGCCTTCGGAGCGGAAACGCTCTTATCTTGAGCTACGGACGTCCGATTGACGTGCCGTCAGTCGCGTAGTGTTCCTCTTAGTGAGACGGATCTTTTGGCATACTCCGCCCGAGGTTTGGACGCAGGTGGAGTACGGTCGGGTTGGTTTTGCCTTAAAAACCAACCGGGCCCCGGAGACAAAAATGCCAATAACTCTCAGACCGGGCGTCCGATCGACGCGCCGTCTGTTGCGTTGAGTTCCTGTTGACGATACGGAACTTTTGGATACATCAACTTCGGTCTTCGTGACAGTTGATGTATCAGCCTCTCGGCTCGTGGAGCGGACCCTCCGTACGAGCTTGCTGTGTGCGGGAACCCTAGTGCTGGCTGCGACTGTTCTACTGCTACGACTGCTACTGTGACTGCGACGACGACAGTACAGAGATCCTGTGTGGATTCGACGACGACAGTATAGAGATCCTGTGTGGATTCGACGACGACGACTACAGCACTCAGCGATCCTACGTGGATCAGTGCTACAGGTTCTGTGTGAGCCCGATCCTGTGTGGGTCCTTGCGCTCAGCGGTTCTGTGTGAGCCAGCGCCTACAGGTTCTGTGTGAGCCCGATCCTGTGTGGGTCTTGCGGGGGTTAGTTACCTATCGATCCTTCGTGGGTCCGACGACTTAGATGGATCAGTGATCATCTTTATCGTCCCTGAAGAAGTATACCTGTGTGAGCTGAATCCTGTTACTTTCCTTTGTGGAATACGTATACTTTCCTGCGTGGACTGAGTTATACTTGGGCTCGGAGGTTGGAGCGTATTTGAATTGATGACTTAGGTATATGTATGGGCATATACCTAAGCAGTGTTGGTTGTTACTTCGTGATTGTACTTTGCTTCGTGGTTTATCCTTTGTGGATTTTGAGAGACCTTCAGGGGTCTCGGGGACCCTACTGAGTAGCTTATACTCACCCCTGCACGGGCTTCGCCCGCACTACGTTGTGTTGGTTGTAGACGACGGACAGCGTTGACCTTAGCTGAGGTTTGCGGAGCGGGACGGTACCCGGAGGTGGACCACTGGGCGGGACGAGCACGGAGCGGACGGTGGGACCCGTGGAGCAGAGGAGCTATCTGTACCCACCCTTCAGGTGGGATTTTCCAGTGGACAGCACGGAGTAGCGGCCTTTACTTTTCAGTTGCTGTTTTTCCCTTTTTGAGTTGTACTTTACTTTCAGTTTGGGTTTGTATTCTGGCCCATTTACTTTTCCGCACTTCAGTTGTACTCTGCTTGCTTAGTGTTTACTTTCCGCTTGTTTACTCTGTGGTGTGTGTTTACTTTTCAAAGGCAATGCCTTCCCAATTTGCTGGGATCTACGCCTTGGTGCTAGTCGCCAGCCCCTGGCCTATGGAAGGCGGGCTTGGGGTAGTCACGGCACGGACCCCGAGGGCGGGTCGTGACAAATTGGTATCAAAGGAGTTCGGTTCTACCGCGAACTCTGATCTTTTCTATGTGAAGCAATAATGTTTAGCGTATTGAGTGTGGTTATCAGTCCAGGGAGTCCAGTGTTGGTGCGGCGGCCGACGTATCCACACACCAGGACCCTGACGTCTGATTTCCGACTTAATGCACGAAAACATTGATTGCGTGTGTGTTTCAAAGTTTTCTTTGTGATTACTTATATCAGCTCACCAGGTATACTGTTCTAACCGTGGCGCACCTGTTTCCTTTTCAGGATGGCCCCACGACGGCAGCCAGCTAGGGTTCCGATGGTCGAGCGAGACGACAGCCCACCGAGCGACGAGGCTTCGGTGCAGGGCCCTTTTCCAGTAGTGGCACCGGCGGTAGCTTTACCCGCCGAGCCTCCGATGCTTCCAGCAGCAGCCGCTGACGATGCACGTCGCCTCAGCGCACTGCATGAGTTTCAGCGACAGCGACCGCCCAGGTTTCGCGGGGAGACGGATCCCCAGGCAGCAGAGGACTGGCTGGAGGCAGTGGTTCGAGTGTTTAGGCTAGTGAGGACACCAGCAGACCTCATGGTGATCCTCGCTGCGAGCCTACTACACGCAGCAGCAGGACGATGGTGGAGCTTGATGCTCCAGGTGCACGACGAGGCATCTCTACTCTGGACGGACTTTGAGAGCCTCTTCCGCTCTGAGTTCGTCCCGGCCACCCTTCGAGCGGTGCGCATCCAGGAGCTTCTACAGCTGCGGCAGGGCAGCATGACGGTCGCCCAGTACTCGGCGAGGTTTACCGATCTCTCGCGCTACTCGACCGACATGGTACGGGATCCATTCTTCCGGGCCCGGACCTTCGAGCAGGGTTTGAGACACGAGATCAGGGCATCGCTGATCTCCCTCAGCATACCGACTCAGACAGGAGTACTGGAGCGGGCACTTCTGATTGAGAGCTTCCTTGCTGAGTCTACACCAGCACAGCGACCCACCGCAGGGCGGCACGTGGCAGAGTCATCTGCAGCAGGCAGTCGACGGATGACTCAGGGGTCCAGACAGACCAGACCTTCAGGCCGACGACCTCAGGGCACTGGCTCAGCAGTGCGGGGCACACAGCGCGGAGCCAGTCTTCCGAGAGGCAGACAGTGCTACTCGTGCGGCGGGCAGGGCCACATGGCTCGCGACTGCCCGACCCGCCGTGCCGAGGAGCAGCAGTCAGTTGATGGACCACCGAGGCAGAGGCAGAGGGTCGACCGTGGCGGTCCGCAGGGAGGAGGCGGACGAGGCAGAGGAGCTGGACGAGCAGCTGGTGGTGGCCGACGCTTTGAGGCTCTACCACCACCACCACCAGGAGGTCCACCCCGACCACAGGGAGCTGGCGGGCAGCGACAGGCACAGCTCCAGGCAGCAGAGGCCTACGACCACGGCGCACCTGAGATGATTCAAGGTACTATCTGTGTCTATTCCACCCTTGCTGCAGTTCTTATAGACACAGGAGCGAGTCATTCTTTCATAGCCGCTGCCCTTGTTCGGAGCTCGGAGATTCCGACAGAGCCGTTGGCTCGATCCTTACGGCTAGAGACTCCTACGGGAGCAGACTCGACGATTACGCACTGGTGCCGGCAGTGTGAGCTTACTCTAGGAGGCGAGAGCTTCGGCTGGGATCTTCTTGTAGCAGCGTCGAGGCCTTACGACGTCATCTTGGGCATGGATTGGCTGTCTACGGTCCATGCTCAGATTGACTGTTTTAGGCGCAAGGTGCGATGTGTACGCACCGACGGGAGCAGGTTCACCTTCACCGGCGAGAAGGGAGCCTTAGCAGCACAGGATGGACTTCCGCGGAGGAGAGGACAGCCCATCACTCATCAGTTGGCTAGCCTTATCCTTGGAGCAGTTGACGTGCGGAGTCCTGGTTTTCCTGCAGTGGTGGATCAGTATGCGGACGTTTTTCCCGACGATGTTCCAGGGCTACCTCCTCGCAGAGAGGTAGACTTTTATATTGACTTGTACCCCGGGACAGCCCCGATATCCACTCCAGCATATCGGATGGCCCCCGCCGAGCTTCGAGAGCTACGGGTACAGTTGGAGGACTTACAGGGCAAGGGATTCATCCGACCCAGTGTTTCACCCTGGGCTTCCCCGATATTGTTCGCCAAGAAGGCGGACGGAAGCTTGCGACTTTGTGTTGACTATCGTCGCCTGAACCAGGTGACAGTGAGGAACAAGTATCCGCTACCGAGGATTGATGACCTCTTTGATCAGCTCAAGGGAGCACGGTGGTTCTCGAAGATAGACCTCAGGTCAGGCTATCATCAGCTCAGAGTCAGAGACGAGGATGTGCAGAAGACGGCCTTCAGATGTCGGTATGGCCACTATGAGTTCTTGGTTATGCCTTTCGGTGTAACCAATGCTCCAGCAGTGTTCATGGCTCTCATGAACAGGATCTTTCAGCCATACCTCGATCGGTTTGTCGTGGTCTTCATCGACGACATTCTGATTTACTCTACGACAGAGGAGGAGCACGCCTATCACTTGCGAGTTGTCCTTGACACACTCCGAGAGCACCAGCTTTATGGTAAGCTCTCGAAGTGCCAGTTCTGGATACGTGAGGTCCACTTTTTGGGACACGTAATCTCTGAGGCGGGAGTTGCAGTGGATCCCGCGAAGATTGAGGCTGTGTTAGCATGGGAGCCACCCAGGAGCGTGACTGAGGTTCGGAGTTTCTTGGGACTAGCTGGATACTATCGGAGATTTGTGCCGAACTTCTCCAGAGTTGCGGCATCACTCACAGCGTTGACGAAGAAGGGGAAACCCTTCGTGTGGTCAGACAGTTGTCAGCAGAGCTTCGAGGAGCTGAGGCAGAGATTGACTAGCGCACCTATCTTGAGGTTGCCTGAGGAGGGAGTAGGGTACGTGGTCTACTGCGATGCATCAGGGACCGGACTCGGATGTGTTCTGATGCAGGAGCGGGCAGTGATCGCCTATGGATCACGACAGTTGAGACCGCATGAGCAGAACTACGCTACCCATGACCTGGAGTTAGCAGCAGTGGTCTTCGCTCTGAAGACATGGCGACATTATCTGATGGGCGAGCGCTTTACAGTCTTTTCCGATCATCAGAGTCTCAGGTATATCTTCTCGCAGAAGGACCTGAACCTGAGACAGCGACGATGGCTCGAGTTCCTCCAGGACTATGACTTTGAGATAGTCTATACTCCTGGGAAGGGGAACGTAGTAGCTGATGCCCTCAGCAGGAGGACGGGCATTCAACTACTTGAGGAGGCGACGGAGCAGCTAGCCTCTTTGCAGATATCCTTCGTGGATAGAGATGGAGCAGCCTTTCTTCAGTCTCTCACAGTCACTCCTCCACTACTGCAGCGAGTCAGGGAGGCACAGCATGGGGACGCTGACTGTGAGACACGGCGTGCACAGATATCCTCGGGACAGACACCTGATGGTTTCTCCCTTGGAGCAGAGCACGACATCCTTTTCAGAGGACGTACCATGGTACCAGTCGCCTTGCGAGAGGAAGTGCTGAGGGAGTTTCACACTTCTCCTTTAGCGGTACATCCAGGAGTGGCAAAGATGTACCAGGACCTCAGACGACAGCACTGGTGGCCGGGCATGAAGAAAGCTGTAGCAGAGTTCGTTTCTCGATGCCTTACCTGTCAGCAGGTGAAGGCTGAGCATCAGGTACCAGCAGGCTTGGTACAGCCCTTGGAGGTTCCGGAGTGGAAGTGGGATGGCATATCTATGGACTTCGTGACTGGACTTCCACGCACTTCCAGAGGTCACGACTCCATCTGGGTGATTGTTGACCGACTCACCAAGTCGGCACACTTCTTACCCATCAGAGAGCAGGGCTCGGTGGAGAGCTTGGGACGTCTCTACGTTCAGGAGATTGTGCGGCTCCACGGCGTGCCATCATCTATCGTTTCCGATCGAGATGCCCGCTTTACTTCCCGGCTTTGGAAGGGGTTACAGGAGGCGTTCGGGACGCAGCTACGTCTTAGCACAGCCTTTCACCCGCAGACGGATGGTCAGACGGAGAGGACCATTCAGACTCTCGAGGACATGCTCCGCGCATGTGTCCTCGACTTTGGTCGTAGCTGGGAGGACCACCTACCCTTGGTGGAGTTCGCGTACAACAACAGCTACCACTCCACCATCGGGATGGCACCGTACGAGGCGTTGTACGGCCGACCATGTAGATCTCCTTTGTGCTGGACAGACCCAGGGGAGTCAGCACTAGTGGGACCGGAGATGGTCCAGGCCACGACAGAGAAGGTCCAGGTCATCCAGGAGCGGATGAGGACAGCTCAGAGCCGGCAGAAGTCATATGCTGACAGGAGGCGGAGACCACTAGAGTTTGAGGATGGCGACCACGTCTTCTTGCGGGTCTCACCTCGACGTGGTATTCGGAGATTTGGCCGAGGCGGCAAGTTATCTCCGCGCTTCATCGGACCTTTTCAGATTCTCAGCAGGATTGGCGAGGTGGCTTATCGCCTGGCTCTACCACCTCAGTTGCACCGGGTGCACGACGTCTTTCACGTATCCCAGCTGAGGAGATACGTGCACGACCCGACGCACATCTTTGACCATGGGGAGCTTGACGTTGACGATGGGGCGACTTTTACGGAGGTCCCGGTGGAGATAGAGGATCGACAGGAGCGGGTCCTACGTGGGCGATCGATTCCTCTTGTGCGCATCAGATGGCAGCACGGGAATCTCCAGGAGAGCACTTGGGAGCGGGAGGCTCAGATGCGTGCTCAGTACCCTCATTTGTTCCCCTAGTTTTTGTTGTATCTTTACGGGGACGTAAAGCCCTGAGGTGGGAGTAATGTAAAAACCGTAAAATTCAAGGGAAATTTTTTTTTCTTAATTTTCTTTGGATTTTTACAAGAGCGCGGTTTCAGACGGCACCTGATTCCGAGGCCCTGAGTGCCCGGAATTAATTTCCGAAGTTTGGCTCGGGTACGTTCAGTGAACGAACGAGCGGGAATTCCTAACTTTTGATCCGGTGCTCGGAATTGAAATCCGAGGGCACCGATGAACTCGCAGTGCCGATATTCGCTTAATGAGACCTTTTCGGGAGTTGCGTTTGTTGCGGGTTGAAAGATACGTTTTGGGGTTTTTCAATTAAGTTAAATAAAATTGTGTAAAACAAATTTTATTTTTAACTTATTAAAGAAAACCTACCTAAGGGGGTTGGAAGTGGGACCCACACCCACTTAACCTCCCTTGGGAGGATTAAGTGTGGTGGGGCCCACACGAACCCCTAAGACTTTTCTTTTTCTCTCAACGTTCTTAACCCCCAATTAATTGGCCTACGTTACCCTTATTTAATTAAGGAAGTTAAAGCCCTTTTTGAATTTCAAATTTTGAAATTCTTTTGTGTTGTGTTAATAAAATAAGAGGTAGTCTTATTTTATTTAGGGTTCTTTGTTTGCCTTTGGAGAGCCTTCTCATCTTCAAGCTCTGACGAAGAACGAAGAACGTCTTCATCCTCGACGAAGAACGACAACACTTCGTCAAGGATCATCGACTCAGAGACCTAGTATCTTCGGACCTCTGCTTCCTCTTCGGACCTTCTTCGTCGGCAAACGAAGATCCGCCAACAACGTGTCGCATCGGACGTAAATCTTCGTCAACGGATTTGACGAACGACGACCGCGACGCCTGAATTCCGCGACGCCGTCTTCCGCGGAACGTAGAGGATTTCTTTGAATCTCAAACCCGAGGTAGGGGATGTTTTTATTAATTATTTTATTCCATTCCTGAATCGTGGATTTTAGCATGACTAAACGTGAGACTTTTTAGTTATGTTATTTGTTAACGCGAGGGGAGTCGGACCGCACGAACACGGCCGAAACCCCCTCCTTCGTTCATGTTGATTTGCGGGTGGAAGCAAGAGGCGTGGTGCCGTCGCACCACGCGGATGAACATGCTTATGATTTCCGCAATACCGTCGCGCTTCGCCGAGGAGAGACTTCAAGACCGCGACGCCGACACGCCGCGTTGGGAGGATTCTTGGCACGGCGAAAGGGGCGCGGTGCCGTCGCACCGCGCCGGACGACGAACACCGCGGCCGGTTCCGGGCCGCGGTGAGACGAGGAGACCGCGGCCGGTTCCGGGCCGCGGCGGAAGGAAAGACCGGCGGCCGGGCCGCCGGCGTCGGAAGTCAAGGGCGGGACCGGAAATTCCGGTCCCGTTGGTAAAAACCGGCCGGCCAGCAGGCCGGCCGGATGTCATAAAAACCGGGGGTTTAAACCCCCGGCCGGTCCATCAAGACCCCCCTCTTAATGAGGGGGCGGTTCTTTTAAGGAGGGGGGGGGCAAAGCCCCCCCGGTTTTACTCAACCGGCCCCCATTTGCGGGGGCCGTTTTGTCTCAAACGGCGCGGCAAAGCCGCGCCGCCTTCGGAAGGGCGGGGGCTTAGCCCCCCGCGTGAGTCGCGGCCACCGCCGCCAGCGCGGTCCGCCGCCGCCAGCGCGGCCCGCCGCCGCCGCCACGCGGCCCGCCGCCGCCACGTGGCCCGCCGCCGCCGCGCCACGCGGCCGCCGCCGCCACGCGGCCCGCCGGCCCCACGTGGCCCGCCGCCGCCGTCCGCCGCCGCCGGCCGCCGCCGCCGGCCGCCGCGCCACCCAAGGGGGGGGGTCGGGCCGGGTCGTTCCGGACCCGGACCCCCCGTTTCGGACCAGATTCGGTTTTTGGCTCATAACTTGAGCCTCGGACCTCCGAATGACGAACCGTCTGCGGCAACGCGATCCTTGGATCGAGACGGTCGTTTCGGTATATCGCACTCAAGGTTTCGGTTTACTTTGAGTTCGGCCGGGTTGGTTCGTTCACGAAACCAACCGGGCCTTCGGAGCGGAAACGCTCTTATCTTGAGCTACGGACGTCCGATTGACGTGCCGTCAGTCGCGTAGTGTTCCTCTTAGTGAGACGGATCTTTTGGCATACTCCGCCCGAGGTTTGGACGCAGGTGGAGTACGGTCGGGTTGGTTTTGCCTTAAAAACCAACCGGGCCCCGGAGACAAAAATGCCAATAACTCTCAGACCGGGCGTCCGATCGACGCGCCGTCTGTTGCGTTGAGTTCCTGTTGACGATACGGAACTTTTGGATACATCAACTTCGGTCTTCGTGACAGTTGATGTATCAGCCTCTCGGCTCGTGGAGCGGACCCTCCGTACGAGCTTGCTGTGTGCGGGAACCCTAGTGCTGGCTGCGACTGTTCTACTGCTACGACTGCTACTGTGACTGCGACGACGACAGTACAGAGATCCTGTGTGGATTCGACGACGACAGTATAGAGATCCTGTGTGGATTCGACGACGACGACTACAGCACTCAGCGATCCTACGTGGATCAGTGCTACAGGTTCTGTGTGAGCCCGATCCTGTGTGGGTCCTTGCGCTCAGCGGTTCTGTGTGAGCCAGCGCCTACAGGTTCTGTGTGAGCCCGATCCTGTGTGGGTCTTGCGGGGGTTAGTTACCTATCGATCCTTCGTGGGTCCGACGACTTAGATGGATCAGTGATCATCTTTATCGTCCCTGAAGAAGTATACCTGTGTGAGCTGAATCCTGTTACTTTCCTTTGTGGAATACGTATACTTTCCTGCGTGGACTGAGTTATACTTGGGCTCGGAGGTTGGAGCGTATTTGAATTGATGACTTAGGTATATGTATGGGCATATACCTAAGCAGTGTTGGTTGTTACTTCGTGATTGTACTTTGCTTCGTGGTTTATCCTTTGTGGATTTTGAGAGACCTTCAGGGGTCTCGGGGACCCTACTGAGTAGCTTATACTCACCCCTGCACGGGCTTCGCCCGCACTACGTTGTGTTGGTTGTAGACGACGGACAGCGTTGACCTTAGCTGAGGTTTGCGGAGCGGGACGGTACCCGGAGGTGGACCACTGGGCGGGACGAGCACGGAGCGGACGGTGGGACCCGTGGAGCAGAGGAGCTATCTGTACCCACCCTTCAGGTGGGATTTTCCAGTGGACAGCACGGAGTAGCGGCCTTTACTTTTCAGTTGCTGTTTTTCCCTTTTTGAGTTGTACTTTACTTTCAGTTTGGGTTTGTATTCTGGCCCATTTACTTTTCCGCACTTCAGTTGTACTCTGCTTGCTTAGTGTTTACTTTCCGCTTGTTTACTCTGTGGTGTGTGTTTACTTTTCAAAGGCAATGCCTTCCCAATTTGCTGGGATCTACGCCTTGGTGCTAGTCGCCAGCCCCTGGCCTATGGAAGGCGGGCTTGGGGTAGTCACGGCACGGACCCCGAGGGCGGGTCGTGACAATAATATCCAAAAAATATGTATTTAGGGTTACTGAATAGTGGGGTATAATACAATGAATTATTATTTTTTCATCCTGATATACCACAAGAAAATTTTTTGTATCCCATTTTATTACCATTTATTAATCAATCCACAAGGTATGATTAATTTCATATAGAAGAAATTTGGTTTTTGAACTCATGATATACCACATGAAAATTGTATGTATCCCATTTTATTACCATTTCTTAATCAATCCATGAGGTATGATTTATTTCATATAGATGAATATTGGTTTTTGAAACAATTTATGACTGATGGGATCAAAGTTATTTATCACTCTAATCCATTTGGTAATTTTTAGGTCTTATGAGATGATTTTTTATACAGGGGTGGTTTATCCGATTCACCCTGTTATGAAGTTACACGATTCTACAGTTTATTTCCATTATTTTATGACGGGCATGACATAAGTCCTCAAAATATGTAATGAGATTCTATAATTATAGTTGTATGATATTCCTAAGATATAATTCTATGTATTATGATTATTTCCATATTATTTCATGTCATTAGTCCATGGTATATGATTTTATTTTACAATGATCATTTTACTAGGATTGAATTAAATATAATGATAAATGTAATTTTATCAAAAAAGAAGGTAAATTTTTTTCATTCTGTGATCATATTATAATGATTTTTAATTTTCTTCCATGTTTATGTCCTTTTATATGATCAAAATATAATTATTAGTCCCACGTGACTCATTGATATTATTTTATATTATAGAATATTTGAGATTTCTCATTTGTTATGTTTCCCCATTTCCCACTGCAACTATATGTAGGAATGGGATTTTGAGGAAACAATATGTGTAGTGTCATGTTGGGTGACGTTGAATAATTTTACTGTAATAAGTTGAATATATTGATAATATCTAAATGATACATATCCTTGGATAGTAACGGTATGTATTATTTGTGAGGTGAAATATATTATTATACAAAATTAAATATATGATATATATATGTTATGTTTGGATTTCCTCAGAAATGATTAAGAATGAATTTTTTGGATGATCCTATAAAATGGAATTCCCAAACTATATATATAATCTATCTCCTTTCATAAGCATTTAAAAAATTTATCATAGTTTCAATGGAAATTTTAATTTCTTTACCTCCAACAACTAATGAAATATATATTGACAACCCATTTATAGAGGATACTATTTCTCTCCAAAACATAAAATTGTATTTGAAATATAAATATAAAATCATCAGAGGAGAAACATTTGAATGATTATTATTATTTAAAATCTAGTTATTAAATGTGGACATACCATTAGAGATATTGTTTAACATGTTCATTGAAAAGATAATCTATTTATAAAAATAATTCTTAAAATATTTTAAATGTATCTATTGAAATATTTATTACCTAAATAAAAATAATATACAATTAGTTTTTAAATAATAAAATATTGAAAGTGATATTTCTCATAATGTATAAAAAACATGATTGTCATATTTTTGTTATGAAACAGTATTTTTAATTTGTTATAATTCAGTCCAATTATAATTTTTTACATCAAATATTAATGATTAGTATGAGACTTGATGGGTAATTATTTCTTTATTTTTATTATTATAGTTATGGAGATATATTTTTTTGTTAGAGATAACTCGGTATTCCTAGAATTAAATCACGTATAATGGAAGAGATACATAATACACATGCAGAGTCCCTTGTATGTATTATTCAACATTACCTCTATAATATTATGTTGGGACAATTTTTTGATTATTTACTGTGTTAAATGATTTTCTTTTAATATATTATATTATTATTTCATTTAATTTTAAATAGTGATCAATGTATTATATAATAAATTATTTATTATATCTTTGAATACAATACACTATTATAAAAATCTCATAATGAAGAGGTTTATTGTGTTTTTAAAATTATTCTTATACAATATACACCATTATAAAAATTTAGTATAAATTTAAAATTTTCAACATAGTCATCCTTTTGGATTCCATAATCATATAAATATATTTGATCAACAATGAATATTATTCAAATAAGGTTTGATCTGAAATACTATAAAGAGGACAATTAATAAGAACAATCATGATATAAGAATCCATATGAGTATATGGGCGAGAACACTAACCAACATCATATCATAATCCTTGTAAAATCATAAGAATCATATGAAGATGTAATGGTATGTAGAAAACACATAGCAATAAATCATTATAAGAATAATTCCATACTTATTTCATATTTATCATAACATTATGGAACAACCTATATATATTAGGTCCTTACATAACATTGTAGAGAATGATAACTATATCATACCTATACATAATGTTTTCATGAGAAACACATTACCCACCTCATTGGAAGGAAACATATTATTGTCCCTGCCTATCTCATTATAAACTAAATATTGTCTTCAATCCATAGATAAATGAAAAATTTATTAATAGTAAACATTAAATTGACCACTGAGAAATAATGGGTTTCATAATATTTTTCTATGATACATGACAAAGAATAAACGTAGAGGATCACAAAATAAGTAGTATATTAATAATCCCAAACCTTAAATTGTATTATTAAAAATAGATATTATTGTTTACAATGATTTTAATATATAATATAATTACATTAAATAGTTTTTATTAATTTAAAAATATATCAATAACCAATGGAAGTAGCTAAAAATATTTCTAGGGAATCAAAACATGTAGTTTTTCGCCTAAATTATATTACTAAACTATATACTATAATTAAAGGGTCAATTATCAGAAGAATATTCCTCAATTTCAAATTAATAGTGACCAATTATACATGGAACTGTATATAGTTTTTGAAATATATATAAAATATGGTTTTTTAAATAACTTATGAATATATTTTTTAGAAAAATTACATACCAATTCTATTATTCATAAAATAAATAAATAAAATCAAACATCAAAAATGCCATAAAAATAGATGAGAATATAAATATACTACAACTCTATAAGAATTTATTCCATTTAAATAAAAATAAAATAAAAAATATATAAATAGTTTGTAACCATGTAATGAACGTAAGGTTTTATTTCATGGAATAACATAAACAAATGTTTTATATTTCAAATCTCTCATCTAAATATCACTATATTATCTATATAAATTTAATGTTGTCTAACCCTCATCATTCGAAACATAGAAAATAATTCTCAAATCTCCATACCAATTATGATACTATTATATACATGAATTGAAATATGTGAGATTAAATATCCACTAGAGTTTCTATACATTATGTGAGTATAAATACTCAGTATCATGAAAATAATTGCGTTTTAAGCCTAACAATGGAATGATTTGTGTATAAAATATCTTTTTTATAGTTTATAACTAATATATATGAATATTCTAGAGGGGGTAGGAAGTGAGTAGAACTTTTTATAAATTTATAGATGAAAATTAATTCATAATATTCATTATAAATTATTTATGTAGTTTAAAATTATATGCCCAAAAATTTATCATTCCAATCAAAATCAATAATGTGTGTAGAGTGTGAATCATGTAATGAGAATTAATAAAATGAAAGAGTATAATATTTTTATTTTAGTTCTAATAAATGTGATCATGCATCTTTTATACACACCCCATTACCTCTAAATATTTATGGTATCAATTATGAAGAAAACTTTTAATTGGATGTTAGAACTTGAGTTTAACATCCATTTTCATGTGAATCCACATAATACTAGAAAACCAATTTTTTTAAAAGGATACTAAATCATTAAAACACAATTTTTATCCAAGAGTAATAGTTTTTTATTGAATGAGTTATAAAAATAAATTAACATTTTATCCTAGAACTGAGAAACCAAAAAATTGAATTCTTTTTGAAGAGAAAAGTATAAAATAAAATCTTCTTGAAGATAGGTAGATACATTTAAAGAATTGAGAGTAATATTAGAAAACATATGGAGTAAATAAGTGTATAAAAATATAATAAAACTAATAGATTCTTATCATATGTATGATTCCATCATCTAATGGCTGTAAATTTTTTTCAATTAATGGAATCGTTGAGTTTTTTCTAGTATATTTAAATTTATTCACATTTTATTAGATGCCTCATTCGTGATTCTGTGAGATGAAATTTTTGTGTATATCACTAGTCCCATTTAATAAATCCCCCATGTGAGTTTCATCATCTTAAATAATAATCATAATTAAAAATTTTATTTCCATGATATTTTATGATATTTTTTATTGATATAAATTTCATTTCATTAAAAACATTATTTACATGCCACAACATGTCTAAACGAACCATAATATAATATTGAGATATTATTGATTAATTGAAAATAATATCTTTGTAATTGGATTGGAAATTATGAGTTGAACTAAATAAATTTTGAAAATTTATTTATTCCACATTAATGAAATTAAATAATTCGATACCAATTGGTTGAAATGAATATAAATTCACCTTAATGTAAAAGGGATATACATATTTTTTTCCTAGAAAATAGTTTTATACACACAATGTGTTTTTATCATATAATGATAAATTAAATGATATTTATGATTTATTTTAATAAAATTTATGGAATATATATTCAAAAAAATTGTGAATAATTCTTTAATAGTTTTATATGATAATGAACTAATTAAAACAATTTATTTCCCTTAAAAAAGAATATTTCCACAAAATGTTTTTTGGGTTTTTCATTTTTGTTTTGATGTTAATTTATTGCACTCAAATAGATTTAACTTTATAAAATGGATTAAATATTATTTATCTACATAGTTATATTAATTAATACATTCAAATTACATTTCAGTAATTATGATTATTTATTGAGGTAAATAAATTAAATACTATGGTCAATATTAACTGTAGTTAAAGAGGGGTTAATCTAATAATATTAAGGTTAATTGTATTAAATAACACTAAATCCTATATTATGTTTTTATTTTGACACTATATCATATAATATTGTAATATGAGTCATTTTAGGAATTTTTTAATGAGTAATACACCAATATATTTCAATCCTTGAAAATGATAAAATTTTTCGTCTCTCTACCATATAAATGGACACAACATCACCTATGTTCCTCTAATAACCCAAGACATAATTTTCAAAAAATACATAAAAAAATATTTTCTTTTCATCAATTCCCATATAATAGAGATTCTATTTTGATAAATATACTATCTTTTCAAGGAATATGTTATAACATAATGTTGGTTTCTAAATAGAGATGAAGAACTGTACAGACATGGAAATAATTATGTTAATTCATTAAACCTCTCTAAATATATTTATTCATAACAACATTATTAACCTACTATCATAAATATACTGAACTTTTATTATTTTTATTATGAAACCATTATTAATATTATCCTCAATCAAATTGGAAATGAAATAATCATTCATATTCAAGTATGAACAACCACATCACAAAGTAATTTATTATTTTGCCTTATCCATCATTCATGGTTTATTATTATGATGGATTTAATGTTTATATATGGTATTTATTACTAGATCATTCATCAGTTATTATATTATATTATTTCACTTTTATCCTCTCCAAAAATTGTAAAATGATGTCGTCCCTCTTGTATACATGTGGACTTCTCCCTCTATGAAAACATGTTTTACATATTCCTACATATATATATATATTGTAATAAGGATTGATCTGATGAATATATATGATATATATGATAATTTAATGATACTATAATTTTTATTTATAATTCATATTTCTTCTTTTACATCCTTTTCAAATTAGAAACATCACTTCGGTGTACATACAAGCTCATTTTTCCATAATGCGATGGAATTGATTTTTCATCATTGACTTATGTAAATGGTTATAAAAGTTTATAAAAATAATTATTAATAATAGTATGTCCATATTTATATTATATAGAAAATTAAACTATGTAAATATTGATTGTACATGTACCATTGAACTGAAACAAACACATAAAATAGACAATATTTCACCCAAATGTCCATTTTAAAAAGGAATTGATAAAAAAATAATTGGAAATAATAAAATAATTGTATGTTTTATGTTATGTATGTATATTTTTCTATAATTTATTTTTTCTAAATTATTATTTTTTGTACATGAGGTTTCAACATGTACTAAGAATGAAAAAAAGATGTAATGGATATTTTTTGAATATCAAATTTTCAGATTTGTATATGCTAAATTAAAATTGAGAAAATTCATATTGATATTTTACATTAGATAACATATGTATAAATATCCTCTATCTATTCAATAAATGTTCATGTAGTAATCCAATTATCCTCTCTTGGGATCTAAAAAATATCGGGAGAATATTTTTATGAAATAATAACCTAATTTCATCTTTGTATAGGAATAATTTTCATCCATGTAAATATTATCTTTAAAATGATTTCAATTTTTTTAATAAACTCTGATGGTTGATTAAATTCATTTGTACACTTTTTTTACATTCTAAAAGTATGAAAATTTTGAATTTTTATCTAATTTTTTAAATACTTTAGTTTTCATAGAAAGTTTGGAAAAAAATTTATTTTAATATATAACATAAGAATGAATATTCCTATCACCATGAAAAATATTTGATTTTAAAGTACTTTTTGATGT
The DNA here is from genome assembly GCA_963277665.1 of Viscum album. Lineage (NCBI taxonomy): Eukaryota > Viridiplantae > Streptophyta > Magnoliopsida > Santalales > Viscaceae > Viscum > Viscum album. The sequence continues at coordinate 1,504,543,353 of OY728156.1, forward strand.
TTATTTTCTTCATTTCAATGAAATTTTACATTATATTATAGAAATTTTAATATTTTAAATAAATCATTTCAAAATGAATATATCATTTTCCTCAAAAAACGATCCAAATGTGTTTCTATGGTATTTGAAACTATGATTATAAACTCTAATATTACTTATAATTTACCATGTACATTATCGAATAAAACCATCATTACTAATCATTTTGTTTTTTATTTATTAAGAAAATTAAATCTTGATGAAACCCTTTACCTTTTAAACTGTATATTCTATGATGAAATGGTAAAGATTTTAATAACCTTATAGAATAAAAATTCACGGAATACGATTATGTAATGGTTTATATTATTTTATTCTTCAAATAAATTGGGTAATTTGATGTATATTTATTTTTAGAAGACAGTGCTAAGCATATAAATTATTTAATATTGTTGTGTTCACATTTTTATTTTTGAGTATGATGATTAGATCTTTGTTGACAATATTATGCATGAAAATGATTGTGATTGGATATGTTCACCTTTTGATTGAAGAGTATGATATTATATATCGAAGCATAAAATGATATGAATAGACAAGATTAATAATTTTTATGATGACAATTTGACGTGTGAGTATGAATCATTTAATCTATTCTCCTGAGATTATGATTAGAAATATTTATATTTGTAATGTTTACTATATTATGATTCCCTATTATTATAATGAAACATGCATATGTTATGAATCATTAATGATGTGTAATAATCATAATCCCATATTGATAATTATTATAGATAGTGATCTATTGTTTATATTAAGATAAAATATTTTTTTGTGTATGAATGTTTTATGTTGAGAACATGCATTTGATTTGGTTATCATTACACTGTGATCATATTCTGGTGTTTGTATTCATATCTCTAATGTTCACCCTTAATAATAATCTGATCAAAACATTCTTATGTTTTACTTCCAATTATTTTTATGGAATGTTCTATATATGATAATTTTAGAATGGTACTAAATTGAAGATATTTATGGGGTATTTTAAAGATAATATAATTAAAAGGTTTTCTATGAGTATTGTATCCAATGAAAATAAACTATTATAGTCCTAGAGCATGTATAAATCATATATGTATTGAATATTTATATAAGATTATATACTAATTTTATTTGTTAAACTTGGGTCACATTATTTTTCCTTGATTATAATTTAATTATTATTTTAATTTATAATTACAAAAAAACTATGAAAACATTGTGGATAAGCCTATGTAATGAATAAATTACAAAAGTTTTATTATAGTAAATATTATGTGGTTTCTCCTAGAAATTTATCACTATCACGATATTGTAAAATGGATGTATTAATAGGAATAATGCACCATGGAATAGATACTCTTATAGTAGTTGATTGTGTGTTAACTTGATCATTACTAGTTCATGATAGTTTTGATAATGGCTAAACACGTGTCTACAAACTCTCGTCGGATATGATATGTTTACTTAATATTTTATTTATAAACCATAATGGTAAAGGGGGATGTATAATCCAATAAATCATAATATAATCTATATCGATATGAGAAGAATTAAAGGATTCATAGATTGAAATAATCTATAATAATTTTAGAAACTTGAATAATGAGTTTAATCGTATTACTTTTTACCCTTATTATAAATGATTGATTTTGACACAAAATTTTTACATTATGTAAGGGAATAATGATATAACAATAAAGTGGAAGATTATACAGGGAAAAATATATATTTTATGATCTTATTTTATAATTATGATATGAATTAAAATTTATCATAATAAGTCCCCAAGAATGTCTATTCATATCCTCAATTATTAGATATTGAGCTAGAAATAAAAAATCATACTGGTATGAAAATCGCATATCAAGTCTTTATATCCCCTATGATAAAAGTGTGACTGTATTTTATTATTATAAATATATTTTTTCAACCTCTAGGTTATTGTGATAAGATTATGGGAATTGATTGACCTTATATATATGTATATATATTTATATCTGAAATTAGTTTCCAAGCATGTCATAACACATATGATATTCTGAATCAACATATGATCATCAGTTTGTGATATAATGAATATGAAGATCCCATGGATATTAAATACAATATGTGTGTCTTAATACCTACTTAAGAGAGCAATTTTTCTCAAATGGTTACGAAGAATTTCAACATTGATGATATAACTATTTTTTAGTTAGTGATGACATATTTCTGGATGAATTGTTTAATTTACAAATTAATCATTAATATGGGTTTTAAAAGTATATAATATATTGTGCTACACTTATTTCATGGGATTAATATATATTTAAAATGAATGAGTTACTAGAATAGAATAAAAAATATTAAGAGATTGTTGGATTTATACACTATAGTAAATCACCAAGGGGTGGAAATATTAATTTTTTTAAAAGAGAGATTGGTAAATGTGTTTTTTCATTGATTATTGATAATATTACATGACAACTATCAAGAATAATATTCATCTACACAATACTGATGAATGTGTTATCCAAAATATGGACTCAATATTTTACATTGAAAGAATATCATTATATATATTATTAATTATGATTCAAAATTAAATCTATACTGATAAAATCCATTTAAATGAGTTATGGTCGATATTATTTTATATTATTTATCCTTGTAATTAATAATAACCTCATTATAATCATCAATATAGAAACTATAGACTTTATAGGATCACTTTATGAATTTGTTTAAGTATTTATAGATGATATTATTATGTATTTCTAAAGTAATGAATTTCAATCATATTATTTAAAAAATCATGTTGATAACCTTGGGAGAAGTTTATTTATATTCCAAATAAAATATTCATAATTATAGTTTTAGAAAATATAATAATTGGAACATATAATTTCATGTGAGGGTAAATCATTGGATCACTCAAAAGTGTTTTTTGTTGGGTAATTTATAAGAAAAAATATTATAACTTATATATTTAGTTTTATTTGGTTGAATATAAAATATTGGACCTTTTATAGAGATGTCACATGTTTATATAATCTAATTACCATGTATACTCATAAGGGATAAAAAATTTCATTGGATAGATGAATGTGAGGATAACTTCATGCAGTTGAAAATAAGATTGGTCAATTAATTAGGTCATAAACAACCTTTTATTAAATAAATGGATTCATATTATTATTTATTCATTTTATAAGAGACATGGATTTTCACTCTTCCATACTGATATGGTGATCAGTTTTGCCTCAGATGAATTGGAATTTCATTATAAAAAGAGTTGACTCCTGATATGAACATGGATGTAGTAATTTTAATATAGATAATATAGAGGAATTGACTTAATTGTTAATTTTGACATATATATACAGATCATAAAATATTTATGTACATATTTAAACATAAATAGTTTAATATACAATAAAACAGATAGTCATGATAGATTTAGAGTTATTAAATATCTGTACACTACCACCATGGGAATTAAAACATGATAGATTTTTCTATCAGATAGAATGACCACTATAGTTTTTTCATGATAGGAATTGAATGATATCAAAAAATTATTTATTTAAATGACAAGGATATTGAAATAATGTGGAATGGGGTATATCATAAAATTCTCATAGGTGTATTCAACCATCCCTTCATGTGGGGATCGACAAGGTGTATTAACATGATATTTCTCAACAGATGATGGTGAGGAATAATCCTAAGCATAGCCATAAATTTGATGGAGTCTTATTGTTTATAAAATTATTAGGTGACCCAATGACACTATACATGAATGGGGAATGTTTGAAGGAATCTCATAGTCTATCATTTTCCATTCATCAGGGATTTATGAAGATGTATAATGATCTAAAAGTCTATTTTACATGGCCAATCATGACAATGAAAATTACCGAGTATGTATATCATAGAATTTATGTCATCTAGTTAAATATGTGAGATATACATAGAAGGAAAATTACTTATTCTTGATTAGAAATTTGAAAACATCCCAATGTATTTCATCATTTTAAACTTAGAAATAATAAAAGAGAGCAATACTATTTGGGTTTTATTTGAACACTGCGAAAACTCATTAAATATTCATTATATTAGAGACTTATTATCATATACATCATTTATGAGGTAAAATTTTATAGTGTACAATATTCCATTAAATTTTATCAGGATATAAGGATTGGCATGATGGTCTTTATAAGATTTTGGAAATTATTGAATATTATATTGAAATTTGGAATTGATTGTCATCAATATATATATGGTTTTTCTAAGTGGACCATTCAAACCATTAAATATATTTTTAATCAATTTTTTATAGTTTTTCTAATCAACACATTTCTTTTGACATGTTTTTATAAAAATATAGAGTTCATTCTTGAATTTAGATCGATGATTATGACGCCCTTTATGTAAGTAACTAATGTACTCTATCATGCTTGGATAATTCAATATAAATATAGTTATAGGGACCCACTATAGGTAAGTAAATTAACGATAGTATTAGACCCATTAAATATAAAATCTTAGTATATCATCATCTATTTTAGAGCTCTAAAGACACTCATAAGTGAGATAGTAAATTCATAGTTAGTGATAATTTATTCATATGAATTTATACTGGTATGTAGTTTTTGAGATTCAAAATAAAATGAATAACCATCCCAGAAAATATTTGAATACTCAATATGATTTATCAAAATATTATGGTTTCTTATCAAATGTTTCTTAAAATGACCCTTTATAAAATCCCAGATGTGTCACATGTATCTATCTAGTGGTGGAACCAACCTAATTCTTCACATGTATAAACCATAACGATCATACAACTGGTGGATGATCAAACATAAGATAAAAAACTTGTTGATATTTTGGATTAAATATAGAATATTGTCCAAAATAATTAAATTCACTTGGTCATTTTCTTAATCCCTAAATTTTGAGGATGTTGCATGAGAAATAGAAGCTGTGATGAGGCCGAATTATCCTCGTTTATTAGTATTAGAGTGATATAAAATTTACGAATAAATTCATATAAAAGGTCTACAATATGACACTATATTATTTTATAATATGTTTCTTGCTATAAAATCTTATTCACTTTGATATACTTATTTATAAATAACACCATGCTTAACCCAACCCCGATATACGATTGATTTTTAATTATTTCATATGACATTTATCTTCATACAATTGTATTGGATGAAATGAATTGGAAAAATTAAAATTCTGTAAAAGTATTTTTAAAAATGCAGAAAATGAATTCATCAATTAAATATTTATAAAAAAAATATAAATTATACTTATTTTAAGAGGATAATATTTTTCCAAAAAAAATTATTATTACCATAATAGTTTATTATGACAATATTATAAATTATATTCAATTAATCATTTATTATAATTAAATATAAAGAATATGTATTCAATAAAATACGATTAATTTTTTGATGTTAATACGTGTGATTGAATGAAGGAATACTCAATTTGATTATTAAAATGCTTTTGCAAAAAATGGTTTATTTGGGTTTTTCACACATGTCATGCAACTGATTTCTACAACTTATGGAGGTTGAATTAGAAAAAATAGATTCCATCTTTTAAACAACATAATTTATATTTTATACTAATTTGAACATAATATTTTTTTATTATTACAAAAAAACATATATACAAAACCCCTTACTATTGAAATTGTGAATGTTGTTTAAACAACTCCAAAATAAAGTGATAAGGTTTCAAACGACCTAATTACATGTCGAAGTCCAGTTAGATGGTAATAAATAGACAATATATTATCTGATATTGAATTATTAAAAGGTAATATATATAACTCTAATATGAATGTGAAATATACTTCTTCTAACATGGGTGGACATTTCTCATAGCTGGAATGAGGGGAATAAGGTCATAGGTTTTCATGCTTACTGGTCGTCCATTAATGATCATGGACTTTTATATTACGACTTGGGATCAATAACCCCTTCTTTTAATTGTATTGTTAGGTCTAACACACTCGGTATCTATTTTTTTAGGACACCTTTAACTTGTTCTTCATGGGTGATTCTCATTTTTAAATAAAATAGTTACTTTTCTGTAGTAGTAGTAGTAGTTTATTATTTTGAAAAAAATATCTGTGTCCACACTCTCTCTCTTATAAAATGACACTACCCATACCTTCATCCTCATAGACCATGAGAACTATAATTAATCCACTATATACCAAAATAACTTCTTATAATCCATCTTAATTTCCTAGATGCCCTTTTTAGAATATAATAACATCCACTCAATCATAATGTGCCGGCTAGATGAGATTTTTTACTGAACATGAGTAACTTTTAACAGAGTTCTTTCAATTTTAATTGTTATTCCCACTTATATAAACCTATGGTATAAATAATTTAATGGAAATTCATTATCATAAATATTTACATATGTTTATATGTTTATTTCATACCCATTATTTATCTCATTATGTATAAAATTGTAAACAAAATCAACATTTTTATATACATACAAAATATCACCTCCAGAAGGGATGCATTTTCAATCATCATCATTATTCATGGATGGTTATTATGATTTATTTAGTATATATATATAATCTATTTTTGAAATAATTGTTCTTATATAATTATATTATCATAAATATTCTCTTAAAAATACCTTAAGATTAAAAATGATAATGTTTCCGTACATTTGGACTAACACCACCAAATCATGGTTTGATTAATCTTACAATACAACATTACATGGTTTGTGATAAGACAAATTTGATGAATATACATGATAACTATGATATAATATTGATTATGGGAAGTTCAATTATAATTTATCTTTCATTTTACCTATCCATTGGCAATTAAAAAAATATTCATGCATACATATAAAGTAATGTATTCAATATGTGATATAATTCATTTTCTATCACCATTATAAATGAATTTTTTATAAAAATTATAACAAATAAATATGAAAATTTTATTATGGTCGTGGTTATATAAATGATGGATTAATTACTTATGTTCATGTACTGGATCCATCGAACTGAAATAGACAAGAAAATTTACCAGTTTACACACAAATTCCCATTTTAAAGAATAATTAATAATAAAAGTATAATTGATAGTTTATGATTAATGGTACAATGCATGAGAGGTATTAATATTGTTTTTAATATATTTAGGATAAATATATATTTATTGTATAAATATTTTGAATAAGTATGATGAAATATGATATTTTTAATTTTGGTTTTAGTATAAAATTTCATTTGTTTAAGGTATTTTGTATAAAAAATTTCAATTGACTGAAATTATTTGGATATTATCCCAAAGACCCCATTAATTTTCTCCAACATTGGTTTTTAATGAAAATTTAACATAATATTAAATTTATCCTATCTTTTTATATAAAATGATTCTGAATTTTTTTTATGAAAACCCAATATCCATTTTTCATCAGCCATTAACCCTTTTTCCCATGTGCATATATTATTTTAAATTTATTCGAAAAAAATTCAATATTCTACAGTGATTTATCAAACAAATTTTAACGAATATTTTACATTCTATAAAATAATTGAAAATGAATATTATTATAGTTTTTTGAATGCTGTACTTTGTTACACTATGTTGGAATGAAATTTTTTTCTTACATATGCTATATGAAAGATGATTCATTCAATTTCGACTAATATTTTATTTGAGGAATAATTTAGATGTTTCTATTTTTCATTCAGAATAAAATTCACCTTATATCTGAGAAGATTTATATTTCAAAAAATAAATTTTATGTTGAAAAAGTGATTTTAAATAAGCAATTTTCTAGTGATTATTAATGGTAATTTGTTCTATGAAAACAACTTTTCCTATTTTCTATGCCTCATGGGTGGCATCATCCAATGATAAAATTTTAATTCATTGTCTAGATGGTAATTGTTGTTGATGATGACGTCTTGACGAGACATGTTTTTATATAGATTAATCTATGACAAAATGATCAATGTTTTCATGATATTGTGGCATTTATATGATTATATTATGATTATATGATGGGTAGATCCCTGATAGACCTTCAATTCATTGGTTAATGTGATATATATATCTCATGTGATGATGATAACATGTGTTTACATTATTTTTTATATCTATGTTCACATTTTTATTTGTATTTATTATTACGTATATAAATTCTCATAAAATTATTCATGGATATGATTATGGATGGATATATTCCCATTTCAATGTGAGAGTATGATTTGATATTAGTATTGTCACAATATTTTTCATCGAAATTATTTCAAATGAATATATTTACATTTTTAATGCATTAATATGATTTTTTTCAATATATTCTATAAAAACTAACTACCAAAATAATTTCATTTATCTATATCCGAAAGATTATTTTTTACAATGCTTATAAGGACACATAACTATGTTATGACATTGGAAGAATGATTTCTTATTTATAAACCCTATTGATTACACTTCTATATATACCTTTATTTTAGAGATTAAGGTATAAGAGTTTCATGGTATGTTTTTTTGAGGGAATGTACATGATTATTTTACCATTCTATTGTGGTCATCAAACGCTCTTATGATTTTTATATCTATTATTTATCCTTACTGATCATCAGAATTTTGAAATTCTTACATTTTAATTTTTTATGTTTTGATAAAAGTATTGATTTAATTTAGATTTATAAGGGTTCAATTTTGAAAATAATAATGGGTTGTTTTGAAGATAATTGATTATTGAATATAATAATGAATATAGTCACCAAAATACAAAAAAAAATTATAGTTCCTGATCATGTATTATTATGATATTTTTATTCGTCATATAGAATAATGAAATTTATATATATATTATTTTTGGTTCATATCAACTATTGATTCAAAAATATTTTGAAATATTAATAATAAGAATGTTATTGATATGTATTTCACAATTAAAAAACACTCATACATTTTCATAACTCTCATATAATTGATAATGAACCAAATAAAAATAGAAGAGTGAAATTAATCTTTATTTCATTTAATATACTATTAAATCATCTCCCTAAAATTTTGATAATATAATAATGTTCAATATATTTAAATAATAATAAATTTTCAAAGAAAATTTTCACTATATATATATTGAAAAAAATAATTCATCTCTTGGATCAAAACATTAACCATATAAGGATATGAAAAAATAACCTTCATTTTCAAATTAATTAATAAGATTATTAAATGAAAGTACATTTAATCAATTAAAATCCATAAATATATATATATATACATATTCAGTAATATATATAACATGAAATAAAATTTTGAAAATTATGATACATACTAGGAATAGAAAATCCTTCCAAAAATTATACAATAATTTTTGTTCATAAAAAAATTTCAACCTTATAAATAGTAATTTCATATTTTAGAAATTGATTTATTACACTATGAATAATGAAGCCATAAATAGTCCTAGAATGATGTAAAATCCATAAATAATGATCATTTATACAATGAATTTTATAAACAGTTCCCAAATATATAAAAATTATATGAAAATGTAATCAAAATAATTTTCAAACCCGTTTTACTATATGTATTTCTAAAAAAATTCAACAAATTAGACAAATAAAATTACATAAATATTTAAAAGAAAATTTAAAAAGTATCTTAGTATGTTAAAATTTTTATATCAAAATTTTTATTTCATGTAAATGTATAGAAAAATTTTGATCTAGTTTATTATCATTTAAAAAAATAATAATATTACATTTTATAAAATGATATTTTAAAAAAGAAATCTACTCAATATATATTTACTAATAAAATTTAATAATGGTTTCATATAAATCAAAATAATATATTAATTATTACAATAAATATATAACTTATACATATATATATTAAAATGGTACAATGTTTCTTTAATCCATTAATTATGTGGAAAATGATTATTAGTTACTATAAATTAATTTTTCAACTATTGTTAAAGATACCCATAAATAATTATTTGACCTTCATTTCAATTTTTTCCATATATCATAGAATTTATGATATTATATTTCAATATGTAATACATCCACAAAATCAAAATTAAAATAGAATATTAAATCAAAATAGTATTTTTTAGAATAAAAAATCTAGAATTTAGAGTTCCTTTAACATACCTATTTACTGTTTTAATTGAAGTTAAAAAAACTATCATTATTATAAAATAGAAATATAGCACACATATATTGGTTAAAAAAACTATTAGTTCTATATGTATGTAACTAAAATAAACCACTAGTCATTCATCTAATAATTTAACCTCAACTGTTTTTATAGAAACATATGAATCAATCTCCCAATTTTCATTCATATAGGTTTTGAATTATTTTGTAGAATCCTCATATCTGAAACTATCTCATTTGGAAAAAATTGGTTGATTATGAGACCAAAATCAAATACCCTAGATTCCCAATGGTTTTTGACTACTAGTAGGATGCAGTAAGTATAGTGTGGAGATGATAACCTCTTATTATAGAGTTAAAACACATGTAAATATTCAAATAAAATTTAAAAATATCATTTAATGGAAATAATATAAATAAAATAGTACAGCGGAATAACAATAATAAAACCCAAATGGATAACCCAAATAATAATAATTTAATAATTTAATAAAAATCCAAATTATATCTATATTTAATTCTATAATTAATACAAACAAAATACCATAATACTCAAACAATGACTCAAAATTACCCTATCCTAAAACCCATGTCAGTCCCACCTCCAAACTCCATCACAACAAACAAGAGAATGATAAAAAACAAGGGCATATTCTATTTTCCAAATATTCATCCATGTAATTTTCTTGGGTACTAAATATAGACCATAATATATGGTGTGTATAACTCAGTACGTCTACACCATCATACATAATCATAACCATTTTGATAAACAATGTATAAAATAGTGCAATAAACAGTTATATTATTTAAGTAAATAATTAAATTATTACCTCAAAAACATTCTTCGACGCCATAATGGAATGTATTTGAGCATTTCCCGCAACCATGTCAATCATAACCTTATAACCATGGTAATTCATAACCTACCTTGGTTCCAAACAGAAATTTCTCTGATAATGTCTCACAACCATATGATCAATGACTTTATAACCCAAGCCTGATATATATGCATTTCATCTAGTGTATTATTCCCAAGCATGGTATATAAGCATTATTATATTTTTATCTAGGAATATCCCACTATATAGAAATTTCATCATGTAAACTATCTAATTCACCATATAATTATTACTGCATGAAAATTCCTCCAACTCCCCATATAAGCATTACATAATTCAGTTCACAAGACAAGTCACGTCAAAATGGATATCTCAATATCATATCATCAAGTTCAATGGTTAATTATGAAATTTATCATTTATCAGTGAAATGTAAATTTCATTTATCATTTATTATTAAACTAATATCATGTCAATCATTTCAAAAATCATTCCAGACCAAGGTGAGTATACATCAAGAAAACACCAAAACCCCATGTCATTATAGACACAAGTTAATCCGTTAAAACATCCCATTAAAATAATTTGTTCTCTCCCAGAAATGGAATCCATAATATAGTTCTATAAATATTGGATCCAAAATTACTTCAAGGAATAATATATTTCATCATTTAATTAATTTCGGGACACACTATGTTGGTGTAATTTTAAATATTTCATATAAATGAATTTTTTCAAACCATATGGTTAATGTTTATACAATATACCTTGAACTGGAATAGAAGATAATTATTTATACGGAAAACCACACAAGGAATAAATATTAGATTAATGTAAGGATATCTGAGATCAAAACAAATTATGATCAAAACAAAAAATGCACCTGGAAAATTGATTTATACTTAAAAATACAGATAAGAAAGGTAGTTTAAAGAAAAATCCAAAAAAATCAGGAATAAAATGTGTGTTCAATACATCCACATTTAAGATGCACTATTGAATATCACTTTGAAGCTACCCTAGGATCGAGGGGAGAAAGCAGTCTATGAGAATGATGAAATGTCATAAGAAAAACACACATTAAACCTTCTCCTTGGGGAAATAAATGGAATGTAATTATGTTACATTTTGTGATATTTTTAGAGGGATACATAGAAAAATTCATTACGATGATTGAAAATATAATTCATATTATCATAACATTATGTATATTTCTTTTGTGACATGTATTCATTTAAAGTTATGTATCAGTTCATGATATGATCCTGGTGGAATTTAGAAATCATGAAACCCATTTACATGGCTTATAAATTTATTAACAATAGATTCAATTCAATTTTCCTTATATAAAAACAAACCCCTTAAAGGATTACCAACATAAAAAGAACCCCTGTTAAATATTTACACATTTACACTCATACTATATTAATTTAAAAATATTTGTAACATGAAATATGCGTAGATCCTCTCTGGTTTTCTCATTTTTCCTCACATCCTATGATTGTGTTTAATAAGGAAACTAGAAATCAATAATGAAACACGACTACTATGTTTTAAATTTGAGAATCAAATCAACTAATTTAATTTTTTTTTAAAAATCAAAGAGATATGTATATGGAAGAAGAAGGGATTTTACATCCTCTCCATCATATAAGAGATCATCCCTAAGATTCTACAACCATCACTATGATGTATCACATGTCAGACTCCCTCTCTTGGATCTCCTCATGGACTCTTTCAAGCTTCCACTGCACTAAATCCAATGGAATCTCCCTACATCATTTATACTTCTCACTATGGTCCAAAATCCTAATCAGATTCTGCTCAATGGATGCATGAGAACTAGGCTTGATTTATTTTAATTTTATATCATATGAATGGTTTGGATAATATCTAGGATGCTGAAACGTGTAAAAAACATGTTCAGGTAAATGAACTGACTTATAAGGACTAATTGGTATAGAACTGGACTGACCGTATCCGCTATCTTATATGTTTGAAAAAACCTAGATGCATGCTTTCCCCATTTCTTTATACAGAGCATCTTCATCCTTAGATTCAATAGATGGATAACAAAATGAAAGCCTACAATCTCTAGAGGTCATATATGATGATAATCGTAGTATTTATGGATTCCCATTTGAGTTCATCATCCACTTTCTAACACCGTAAACCTAATCAAATGTCTCTTAAATGAGACTAGTCCCAACAAGAACTAAATCCCCTACCTCAAACCAATATACATTTGAAGGATGCATAATAACAATAAAATCACCAAAAGCTCCAAACAATATTGATTCCTAGAATATTTTAATAAATGAAAACTCCATGAGTTCTCTTTCATTCTCCCACTGACAACTTTAATCCCAATCATGTTCTCCTGTCATATCCATAATTACCTGAATTTTCCTCCTAAATTTACCATGAGCCTATGGATGATTAGACATAACTAAAATTAAATGTTATCCCAGAACCTTACGAAGACCCTTCTATTAAATATATTTAATATTATTATTATCTATAAACGAAATCGTCACCCATTTAATAACATGATTTAGAACTACATTGTTCAAGTAAAAACTTCCCATATCATCAATTATGAGGGTTTTCATTATAAATAGAAAGTGGGTTTCCATCATCATTAAATCCATAATATCCAAAAAAATTATTTATATGTTTTTTCCTATATGATTATTTAAAAAAAACATTATTACATCATCCCATTATAAGATAGTAATGTGAAAATGATTCAAAACCAAACCATATTCAGATGCTCATCTTTCACATGCTGACACGTGACGAACCTATCCACAAAATCTACTACCTACTTCTTTATCCATGACCATTATAATATCATTGGAGATCATGATTCATAATTTTCATATAATTATGTAACAAACATCTAGAATAATCAAACTGTCTCATCAAATCCTAGAACAAGAAAGTAAGAACACATTGTCGATAATAACAAATAAAGAGAATTTCTACTGCTAAGAGATCATCCTGATGGTGCGTCACAACCATATAATACGTATCTCCCACTAAGACATCCGAACCAGATAACCAAATGTGTTGATCTGATCCAAATTCACTAGTATGGGGGACATGGAAGTCTTAGTTACTCATCTCTAAGACTCCGATGTATCTAGATGCATGTATGTAAAGTGAGCCATTACCTGGAACGTGTTTAAAAAATATCATACTACCTCTATCAGCATATTTTGTAAAATTCATTGATATTTAAATTTCCATAGACTTGTGTATAAGACCACTCAATTTCAAATTATTGTAGATACTCAATCCAACTTATCTATCAAAGGTTCATGTCCAACTATTAAAACATGTACCTGAGGTTCTTGTCGATTGTGTATACCACAAACCACTCTCTTATGATATAATTATTCCAGAAAATTGGAGAATGTAGCACGATTTAAAACACAAGTTCATTAGTTGGGTAATTTTCTTAATGTGGTCTCAAAAATCTGGATCCATAAGAATTCACTCAATACACATGCATCAAAACAACTCTAAGTCTATATTTTATTATGTCATAGTAAATTGTTTTTTCATTACCCAACCCAAGTAAAGTGACGATATGTGAGGTTTTAATTCAGTTTGTCATTGCTTAAAATGACTTCTCACATGAATTAAAAAAATAAGTCCCATTTGGGAAATCCAAAACACCAGTTCTTTCAGGGGGATATTCCTAGGATAATTCAAAAATAATAAACTTCAAACCCCATAAATATAAAAATCTATAAGATTTTATTGGGATTATCCTTTGATACCTAGACTACAACCTTATCATTTTACACTAACCCATCCTATAAGTTTATATCGCCCATGAAGTGCACTTTATAAAACTAGAAATTTCATTTGATTAGGTTGGTATAAGGATGATGCTCTCTCAATTTACTCAATACTATGTCAAGACATTGTAAATGCTTTTTTGCGGACTAGGATTAAAATAAGATATCATCGACAACCCCTACCCCCACTCCCCCACAAACACTCATAATGATGAATGATATCATTTATTAAGGATATTAATCCTTCTAGTGATTATCTGTATAAAAATAGGGTTATTATAAATTCATAAAATCTGCAACTACTCTTATAATCATTCTAATATATGTCTGATGTTCACATATTTGAGTCGAGATATCACGATTTAAAATCGAAAATGGAGAATATATTATGACCTTATAGCTAATGGAAGATATCATTAAAGGACAAAAGGGGATACTAGTTCTTTACTATGTTCTAGTTTACTATCTAATAATCCACATATAAGTAGAAGGTGCCATCAGAAATTTGGGAAAATTGAAAAATATAACCTTATGAGACGTACTTGGCTGTATAAATCTATTAGCTTCCAGATCATCTAAGTGGACATTCAAATCTCAAACCACTTATAGATAAATATAATATAGAGGTATATATACAATATATACTCTTTTTACCAACTCAATTGTTAAGTTGATCTCTTACATAAGAGTAATCCATATAACTCATATTGAAAATGACATTAAAATGATCAACCACAAGAGAAAAATAATTATTCTATATTTTACCATTTTCTAGAGAATGATTTGAAATTTGATCCCTAATACAATCTAATCTATACTAAATTCTCCCTAAAAGACCAACCTAGAGCTCCCACCCAACCTAGTGATAATAGTTTCCACCTTCTATAGGTTAAAATATTACACTCTTCTCATAACATTCAATAGGATCTTGGTAATGTAATTACTAATCGATAACAAAAATCTATTTGATGAATTTCATCGCATGAAGAAATAGTACCCAAAATAAATGGAAACCACCAATCTCTAAAGAACGTATCTTGTAATATTTTATATTCTCTTACAAAAAATACAACTATGTATCGATGGTCTATGAACGATCCATGATTTTCAAATCCAAACCCAAATCATTTCAAAAATTGATGATATAAAAGTAATGTGGAGATCCTATATCAATCAAAACACAACCTTGGATTGATGATATATTACTCATACATAAGAATGTTAAAGACCCTATATACAAATGGGTTTGAGTAGAATATATAGGACGAATCTATCATACACTTATACCCTAAACTCTTGTCTAAATCCCTTATGATATACTCTCTTCATTGTATTGTAGTTATTGGAATAGGGTTCCATGTCCCCTTCCTCAGCATTAATGATTAGTAGAAGTCCTACTACCTTCCAGGTTTGTTAAGATGGGACCTTTCTAGACACATGTTCTTGTCTTGATCCCCATCTAATGTTCAGTTATAGAATCTTCACATAGATGTTTTGAAGATAGTCCCATTTTTTGAAGATACAACACTAAACTATGGGGTATGGACACTTTGGGTGGTTCTTCCCAAACCATCCACACTGATAGAAGATATTTCTACTATATGATGATGAGCATCGAATTTACCAGACTAAAATAGCATGGAAACTTTTCAATGCTACTCTCAGGTTCTCATCCTCAATGAATGTTTCATTCATAAAATCCTAGAAAATTCTCAAATAAAATACATAACATCTGACCTGAATTTATAGAAAATACCATACTGAAGTATTCTTACCCTATAGATATCATTATATGATAAAATTTTTGTGAAGTGCAGCGATTTGGTGAAATTTTCAGTGTAGTGCATCATGGAAATGACCTACTATGATAGATTAATGAACATGAAATTTTTATCATCCCTCAATTTCTCCTTATAGAGGATTATTTGGAAATTCATCTTGATTCCATATTATATAACACCACATGTTTTCCATAATTCCCCATAATGTCCCAATAATTCTTGGTTGGTCCATGAAGCTTTTATGAAACAGTAATCACCCTCATATCTATCAGTGTCTCGAGATGGTTGATGATCATATGGAAGCAATAAATATAGAAATATTCTACCTAATGGACTACCTCCCCAATGATCGTAGGTAGATATTATAACTTCTATATTCTCATTAGATTATACATAAAAGGAAAATTATGAATCAACTCTCATTCCTCGGTGACATAACACTCAAGAAGCTATCATGATGCTAAATATACATATGATGTTCAAGAATAATAGGAATATTCAGCTCATATATTTTTGTTGCATGCTTATTTCCACTCTTTAAATTCTAAATTCAATTATTATGAAGAGGAATTTTTATAAAATACAATAACTTAACATAAATAACTTTCTATAACAAAATGTTTAATCTTAATGGGTGATCAAAACATAGAACTAATAAATCATGTTCTCTCTAAACATGGCTCACATTTCTTTTAGAATGACATATCAGATTACTTATTTCATATCATAGATATAAAAAATATCCCATAACATATTTCAATCATTAAATTTTATATAAAATTAAATATTTATGTTTATATAATAAACAACCCATGTCACTATATATCCCTATGATCCTATAATTTTTCTTGAATACTCATCCTATGACACATTGTGAAAAGATTATAACTATTATTGATTAATAACATCATGAAATAATGACCTCACACATCATGTGAATAACCCAAGGTGTAATAACATCATCTATGTCACGAACCATGTTGGGGTGCCATAAAACCCGACACCTGACTCGGTATGTGGCATTATGGGATGAGTTTTCCTGATCCCAATGGGATGAAAACTACTTTCTGGTTATCACAATATTCATTTTCAATTATATTACCCATAAGAATAAGCATAAAGAAAAACTTTAATATACCACAAAATGATAAAGAACCAAAACCAAACAATGAATAATTGTTTTTGGATTATTTATTTTAGAATATTAAACAAAACTCAAAAGAGCCTAAAATTAAAGGGAAACTATTAAATGTCCCAAAAATCCACGTGAAACATGAGGGTCACATTTCCCAATCCACAACTAACACCAACCAAAATAATAGGAACTCTAGAAACCAGGAAAGAAATGTGTTTCCCAATCCTTTCATCGGGTCAGTTATTTGACAGTGGTGATGCTTCTTGCAATATGGATTTATTAAAAAATTTTGGAAATCTATGTCACATGATACCATTACATTTCCACATTTTTATTCTATATTTTATATAATATTATTTGGAAAGGATTCAATTTTGGTTAGATGTTCTCAATCCGTTATAATGAGCAATGTCATAGGATTTCATTTTTTGTTCACTATATAGATTGGGAGGTGTCTTCCCTTAGTATGATGAACCATAGATATACCATGTTTTATGGGATGAATCTTTCTAACCATGGGTATAGTATACCCCGCAATAATCATATTTTTATTAGAGAAAATTACAAAAATTTAGATATATAGATTATTCTAGACATTGTGTGATGGATGTTTAGACGGTCCTTTGGATGCATGGGTCGTTGTTATGAGAAAAATAGAGTGTATTTCTAGCATGATTCGTCGTATGTTGGGAGAGTTGAATAATTAATATGTGAAAAGGTATTTTTTGGATGTTTTCCCATTTTTATGGGATATATTCATTATATTAATATGGTTTATCTAAATATTTAGGTTGCAATTTCCCTTATACAGACCATTGTGGTTGACCTACCATGTTATGGAAGATTATATTGGATTTTTCATATAAGGATAATTATTGGGATTATTATTCTTATAAATAATATAATTTTTATATTAATTCATCATTCTATAATGTTATTTGAATATAAGGGTTATTTTTGAATTTTAATTTAGAGAATTATTCTGGGATGGTGTTTTCTCCAATGTTGGAGTTGGGAATTTATAAGGTTCATCCATTTGTTGTGCGCTAACCTTTAGTCTTATTTCCATTTTTGATTTTCTACTTTCATTCAATTAATTCATTACTCACAACCCCAAATATGAATTTTTTCCAAACATATTGCATCATTAAATATGGTACAAAGGGTAAATAGTCATTTTTGGGCATGGAGTTAGTGGGGGTAGGTAGAGTTATTATTATCAAATCTTTGGGGTGCTAACTGGAATTGATCGAATGGAGTTAGTGTGATTTATTTATCCCTTAATCCTAGTCACTATATTTATTGTTTCATTATAGTATATCAATATGTTTTTGTTATCCCTATTATTCTATAATCTATAATGTATTCCTCAAGGATGTTTAGTATATGTGTGCATTCATATTTTCACATATATATATATATATCCTACATGGAATTTGATGTTTTTTGTTCTACGGTGATGAATATGTACTTCAATATATATAGGATACAGATTTATATATATTTATTTTGACTTATTCATAACGGACACAATCCCATGGTCTATTAATGGTGGAAATGGGGTTGAACACATAGGAATCTCTTAAACTAGTCTTTGAGACAATTGAATTTTTTCATGTCAATAATAATATTTTTTAATAATTTATTTTATATAAACAGATATTATTTTCCAAAAAAATTAGACCTAAATTTTGAAACTTCTACTTAAGAATTTATCTAATCTATTAAGAGATATATGGCTCCATTTGACAGAACCTACAAAAAATTTAATTTCTATTTTAAAATATTTATTAAAAATAAATTTTTAAATAATATTGATTTCAACACTTATATAAATACTATTATAAAATTTTTCTTATGTTTTTATAAAATTTTATTAAAAAATTATTCTATGAAATATTCTTATGTGATTTTGTTTCATAATTTAAGTGAGGGAGTTTCAATGAAAAATGTGACATTCATCACTTATAAACTCATACTTAGTATCAAATGTGTTTTAAAATAGATCATCGCTTAAGTTATTAGATATTTACTTTAGTGAAATAATTCAAAGCCTTTATTTGTTAACACTTATTCAAATATTATTAAGAAACAATACATTATATGAAATGGTTTTGTATATTATATTCCAAATCATTAATTGTAATTATTCTTCAAAAACTTATTTAATTTTAATTGAAAACATATTATCATATGAGATAACATCAATAAATGTTTTCTAATAAGAAATTAAAAATTGTTCCTTAATAATATTTCAGAATACATGTTTCCATTTATTAATCAAGAAAAATTTATACAAAATTATTTAAAAAAAACAGTTTTAAAGAAATGTTTGAAAAAACTAATTAAATTTTTGATACACATTTAAGAAAAATTATTAAAAAAAATCTTAAAAATGTTATATCTAATTTTTTCCGCAATGATCTCTCATATAATATTATAGGTATAGTTTTTTAGTTAATATGAAGTGGGTGAACTAATCCAAAAAATGATATTATATTCTTGTATGAGACTACAATATACATTTAGTACATTGATGAGGAATATTAATGAGTAAAAAATTAAGGTTACCATTAAAAAATGGATTCCTAGACATTGGTGGATACCTTTTATGCATTTTGTTCAATAATAAATAATTTCAAAAACATCCAATACTTAGAGAATATTTAATCTCATCCTTATTTCATTTTGTGTGGTTATAGTATAGTTTTAGTATTTTATGAAAGGATATATGTATTTTAATTTCCTATATTATTTTGAATTTTATAAAAACTTTGATAATATCATAATGTAAATAATGAAGTGTGTGTTATAGATGAAAGATACAATGTAATGAATAAAAGGGTATGTCAATGATTAAACCCAGAAAATAATGTATGGAATGGTTTTTGATGGATTTTAGGGAAATCTGTAATGTCATAAGGGGCATGTGGGATTTTATTTTCAACTAGGAAAATATATAAAATATAATTTTAGGGTTGTTTGATAATTTTCAAAGGGTTAACATGAGTTCATTATATCATAGAATATATTTGGTTACAATTGGTCCATTAAAGAAGGATGAAAGGATTAAAATGGGTTCTTATTCTATATACAATAGAGAAGTTGTTATTATAAAATTTTATACCATATAGGAGGGCTTAAGGCATACACTCTATTATTATAAAATATGATAAGGTGGAAGGGTTTATGTTGTATTTATTGTTTTCTAGGATGTTGAAATTGTACACAAGAGTTTTTGGCCATCTACAATGGTGAAAGGGTTTATGAAGTTTAATGGTTTCTTGTAATGATTAAATGCTATATTGGGGTTCTATGATACTCAATAATTTCAAGGATTTTATCTATAGGTTTGCATCATTCAATAATGTGTATGGTTAATTCAATAATGTTATACAATAAAGGAAGGTGAAATGATTGTGTTAAATATTTGGGCTATCATGGAAGGTAAATGGATTTAGAAAGAGGATATAATTAAAATAATGTTGAGATTGTACCTATAGAAGGATTCATATATATACCCAATTTGGGTAATAAAACCTTATATCGTTTAATGTATCATTATAAATACATGTGATACAGCACAATAGTAATCCATAATAATTATGTATTTTAATTTAATATAATAAACAGACAAAAAATTAAGTATAAATCCATTTGAGTAGGGTATGTATCTCATCCTTGTTAACGTGTGTTATAATATAAACACATATAAGTGGGAATATTATTATATTTTATATTAGGAATGAAATAATATTTTCATTCCATTAATGTTCATGGAATAAGGACAAATCTATTTTATTTATGGTCATTCAAGAGAGACCATGCTTTTATGGATTTCTGTCAGAATCACCATTGAAAAAAAATTACTATAGATCAGGGATAGACAATAGGGGTGTTTGATTAACATAAAAATGATCATACAATGTTGTATTTATCCCCATGATAGATGTATACCAATTATAATAAGTTTATAATAATATCAATTAATATCTAAATGAATCCCATGTATGAGTTGGGAGATGGTGTGGGGAATTATTTTAAGAAATTAGAACACATTATGTAATGATCCAAAATCATGGTAATTTACATAAAGATAGAAGAAAGATTATTGTGCAAATAATTTGAATGTTTATTATTTATAACTAACAATGGTAAATAATAACTCAGGTGAAGAGTACTCAAGATAAAATTAGAGGTTAGATGTCATTCTAATGAATAATGAACACAATATTAGCGAGTCATATACATGAGTAGCATAGATTGTAGTTTACATGGGAAAACTACATGGTAAATGGATATCCTTGTATAAATGAGATCTACCACACCACAACTTAGGTAAGATTTTATTTTTGGGGTTATTTGGCCCTAATAAAAGATTAAGTTGTGTTCCTACTGATAGATTTCATACACCATGATACATAAAAAATTGAACAAAATTTTATTGACCATAATGTTTCTCCAATTTTGGTGATTGTTGCGATGTATTTGGTCTTGATGAAGTCTATTAAGACCTTATTGATGACATAATAATATAGAAGTTTCTAATTAGAATACCCTTAACAAATCCAATGTTATGAAGTAAAATATAGGGTATCCATTTCAATGATTTTTACAATACTTCGTAAACATGTCCCTTTATGAAGGAAAATATTTAACCTAAATCAAATATCATCTTCCCGAATTATTTTATTTCCTTTTGGAGTTTTATTCTAAAACCACGTTCAATATCTCCACAGACTATTGGTTCTTGTATAATTCAAAATGTGTAATTCCCCATTTCTCTTTTTATATGACTTTTAATTTCTTATATGTATATCACCCGGGGTGGATATTAATTTTAATCATTAATTGATATTTTTAATGGTATATTTAAAATAAAATTATTTTTTTTCACCTTTCTTAGATCTTAGTTCAAGTTAATACATCAACAAGAAATATATTGAAATTTATATTAGGCATGCACTGAGCCTTCACCATAGTACATGTTAATCTTCCACTTTATTGTTTAATAACATCTATTCAATGTGAACAAGTCCAATAAAACTAAAAATTTTGTGAAACATTTTATAGTTATCATGAAACATTATTAATAACTATTTGATATACTAAAAAAATACACTCTCATGATTTTATTTTTTTAGAAATTAAATAATCTTATTATGATGGAATACATAGATATTTGTTAATTTAATTTCTATCAGGTGGTGTGTCCTTCATAATAATTTAGTAATGTTTATAAATTTAAAATCCATTTAATTTATAATATAGTGTAGTATTTTTATATTATTCTATAAAACCATATAGAATTTTTTTACAAAGATGGATTATTTATGAAATTAACTCATAGTAGATGGGGAATAGACTTATTGTTTGGGAATGTTGTAGAAATAGACTATAAATACATCATATAACATCACCACAAAGATCATTTTGAAGCTTCATATTCAACTCAATGTCTTCATTATTTAGTATTATATATTTTTTTTAATTTTTATTTCATAATTCCAAATATTTTTTTATAATTATAAATAGATGATTCTGTCCCACAATATTTAATAGTATCAATTAAATAATATTATCTTTATAGTATTTCTTTTGCAAGATGTTGAAATTACAACATCAAATAATACCCTGAAAGGGTGGCTCGGGATGCGATTTTCATTTCATAATCAAATATTCAATAGATCATGTCATTAGGATTGTAAGGAAATATTATATCTATTGTGATCAGTGGTGATAAAAAAGAATTGATATATTAAAAACTAATTTATTTTATTAAATAGGTATATTATTTTGTTCACTAGGATAAGATTTACCATTGTGCTTAAATACAGAGTGTACACATGTACCTAGAGGTTTCACTATTAAATATATATTATGTATAAATTATTAAATAAAAAATTACAATCCTATATTCACAATAATATTAATCATATCCACTAACCACTTCAAAAAAGTTCTTTAAGAATTATTTATGACAATGTCCACTCAAAAGAATCATTATAGGAGGAAAGACACCATGACTATAAGGGTGTTGTCATTATGCTTATTATAAAATTGTTCAAATTACATCTTCAATGAATCATTCACCCTATACCAATTCTTTATTAATTTCCATATATATCAATGTTCTTCTATATTGATGTGTATTCTATACAATAATTTATGTCATTTAATTTTTTAAATTTTATTTTCCAATGTGTAGCCACCAATGTTTCCACATGTCACTAGTTGGCTCGACCTACAAAATATTCATAAACCTCAAATTAAATCATAAATTATAATGATTATCCCATATTGTCCCATCATGGCTTTGTATAATCCACTAGTAAGAAAAAAATTTCCCCATGTACTTTTCCAAGAGGACAAATGTTGGTGACAAGAACTGAACAAGTATATCTCCAAAAAGGGAGGCCTTCTCATAATTTACCTTTACACATGCACCCTACAGGCTCTATAAAACACTATCGGGATATTAAATTCCTAAAACATATATAATAATATAATAATTTGAAATACTAAAGGAAAATAACAAGTGAATAAAGGTAATAAAAATAAACTTATGGGAAAGAATATATGTCAAAAGAAAAATGTGGTCCCACCCAACAACAACTAATAGACGGAAAAACAAAAAGAGATCCAAACTCAGAATCTCTAAGACTGACCATAAAATACAAAAAAAATTCCTCAATGTATCACTTTTCTCCACTGATAATTGGTCCTCCAATGTTAGGGTAAACATTCTTGTATTCTATATAAGACACTACTTGTAAGGGAAAATTCCATTTAGGTGAGAGAATAACCCTACTCGGTATCATGCCCCAAAAAAATTGTGAAGAAATATAATAAAATTTTCATCTCAAACCAAATTCATAGTGTGAAGGGATACATGGCATCAGATATGATCATATTAAAACATAAAATTTAAATGGAGAGATGTCTCAATATCCATATCCTTCTAAAAAATAATGAGTTTTTCTATAGATCCAACTCTCCCTTCTCTAAAGTTATGCACCAATTGCGACAACATAAGAATCATGTTAGAGGTCACTCTCCTCAGAGCTATGATCTATAGCTGAGGGTGAACATTTCCTATTGTAAGATGCATCTACCATCTAAGATCAATGAAAGTGGAATACTAATCCATTAATTGAGGACTTGATCCATTTACTATGTGGGGGGGGGGGTCAAACTATACTTGTATAAAGGGTATGGGGGACACATCCCCAATGAAATTGGGGATTACCAACCATATCATATATACAATGGTAAAAATGGATCACTTACATTTATTAAGTATCATGGAATAAATAATCTAACTTATATCACTACATAATGAATCTGTGATGCAAAAAAATGATATCATCACCTCCAACATGGAAAACTACCCAGGATAGGCTACTAATTTACCCTTGTATGAGCCCCAAATTATAAGATATGAAAAGTAGACGGTTCTAGGTAACATTTAAAATATATTCATAGTATTTCATAGTATCTTTCACTACTTGAAAGATTTTTCATGTCCTACCATGGATATGACTCAACAGTCGGGTGCCACCCCTAGTGTGTCCTTATGATGACATAGTGGGTTAGTTCATTTGGGGTCCAATTCATTTTCTTGAGAACGTGATTTGGAAACCCTAATAGTACCACATGGTTTATGTGACCATCCACATGGTAGGTTAACTTATATTATGATAAAACCATATACATCATGACAATCTGTGAGACAAGGCATGTGTTCCTCTAGATTTCACTGCATGAAGTCTAGATTTTTGGTGATAGGGACATTTAATATGTTGGTCATCAAGTGTCCAATAGATATATAATTAAACCATTAGTATTTCTATTTTAATTTTCATAATCAACTAGGATCATATGTGAAATCACATAAATATTTATTATTTTCTAATAAGTGCTGGAAATTTGAACATGAATCCCCTGAGAAAAATCTACACCTCATCACATGGTTTTTAGTGGTCTGAATTAAAGATTCCAAGACCCTCATTATTATAAAAGTCCTAGATTCATCCAAAAAAACCTTAATACCCAGGAATTTAATTCATCCCTCCATATATTTGGGGTTCTACCATATTTGAACCATCCCAACAATGAAGAATGGTTCACACCATGGGACAACAAATTAGAATTCCCACAATTATCACATGATATTATCAATAGAAGTTCTTGTCCCTACCAATGATAGGGAACATAAAATCCACAAATAAAGCGAGAAATGGGTGTAAATAATGTTAATAAATTTATTCTGGAAAACTAATTAAATATTTAGTTCATAAAATGATTTAAATTACATTAATTAAGTAGATAAATAACCCATACTCAAAAATTATATCAAAGGGTGAAAATCAAAAAAAATTTAAATCCATAAATTAAGAATAGATTAGTCATTGGTGAATAACACTTCCACTAGTGATGATGTTGGAGTATGTACATCATTCATCTATATTCCTTTCTATCTCCTTGATTTTTTAATCATCTATCTACTATTGTAGTATATCGACTCCAATGGTGGCTCTACTCTTTTTTAACGGCCCAATCTAGCTCACGACCATGTTATTTTCTTCTTTGGGCCTAGCATGAATGAATATTCATTCCCAGAGAAGTTTCCCTTAGTAAACCCCCAAGAAAATGTCTCATGATGGGTTAGCTATCCAAACCACCTTATAAAGGGTTACATTATGTTCCTCCACCTCTGTTGTGGTATTTCCATAATCCTCCCCCTATAATGAAACAATATCTTCACTAGAAAATAGATTGGACACTAGCTTTAATACCATTTGTGATGGACCAACCAATCCCACAATCATGATATTATAAACTCCTGGCCTCACCCACGTGGTTATTCATTCCTTAGGATCTTTCCCGCATGTATCTTCCCTGAAAAGTACTCATGATTGGTAGGGTATCCACACCACATTATAAATGCATACTTGATGATCCCCCTACATTGATGTGGTATTTCAATAATAATCTAATATATAACATCTTGGCCTGGATTGCACACACCGATGCCTTAATCCAGACCGCCACATGACCTTATCTATGCCACCTCATATGATAGAGGTTGTTGACTAGTAGTGTGGATCTAGTAAGTTACTCATGGGGGGACTATACCCTCACTTATCAATGTAAAAAACTAGATATAATTACTATAGAATAACAAAATCATACATAATTATAAACAGTACCAATGTCACATGACAAACAATGAAGTAAATAAAATATCCAATTGATTTAATAAACATTCCATACTAATGTACATGTCAAGTGTCAAAAAATGGAAACTAATAATAAAACCACTGAAGAATCCCAATTAGTTCCTCCACCATGTAAGGTTCCCTTATTCATGATCCCTCCAAACTCAACCATCTAGCTTAATGCCTTTTCCCTTAACATATAAAAAAAAGACTATCCGGGTACCGATTAGAAATACCGAGTTCGGTTTGAGTACAACTTAGTTGTCCACGATTAATGAAATCTTCAAAAAATCCATTTATTAATAGTGTATGCAGTTGTTTAAAAAATAAATTGTAATTAACAATGTAAATATTATATATTTATTTAATTATCCATTTTTGGATGCGTAATCACTTAGGCTACCAAAGTCACCCAATCTTCAATAACTTCTTCATCTCATGTTGGTGTATAAATTTTTCCCAAGGGATATCATAATATTGAATTTACATGTTTCCATTCATTATATAAAATCATATTTATTCAAATCCATGAAACATGTGAATCAGTATTGTATGAGTAATGTGAACTATGGGTCTAACCTAAAGGTTTTATAGTGAGTAATACAAAACGAAGTATAAATGCTTTTTAGGGAAAATATGAACTCTCTCATGGTCTTATCTCCTCGAAGAATCACATGGTTCTTCGCTAAACAATTATAATTTAAGACAGTCTGCATCACTTAAGGCCCACATGGACATTAATTAAATAATATTAAAATCTCTTAGTCTTCTTCCCTTAATCTCATTCTCACACCATAGTTATCCCATGTGGTACTCCATGACAACATTACCACAACCATTCCCTATTTCTATAAATGTTCTAATAAATAATTCAAAATTAATCCATCATATAAATTCCTTCAATTAATTCAATAATTAATTGTTCATTCCATCTCCATTGAACAATTAATTTTTTTTAACTTTCTCAATTTCCATTAATTAATCAACCAATTAATTAATTAAAACTTATTTCCATTAATTAATCCAAAATATAATTAATCACATCAATTTAATTAATTAATTTTGGACATTAAATAATCAAAATAATCCCTTCAATTGATTCATAAATTAATTTGTCACTTCAACTCTATTAATTACTGTAACCATTAATTAACAAAATCCATTCCATTAATCAATTCACTGATATATTAATCATAACCCATTTACATTAATTATACCAATGATTAAATAAACACATCATTTTCGTTATTTAATTTCCACAATCAATTAATCATAACAATCCCTTAAATTATTCCTTCAATTAATTAGTCAATTTATAAGTTATATTATTACTATTAATAAATTTATAAATTAATTGGTCACTTAAAATCCATTAATTTATTTATTAATAATTTAATATACTTATTTAATTCAACTAATACATAATCACTTAACTCTCATTGCTTAATTCATCAACTAATTAATCCATTTATTTAATTGAATAATTTAATAATCACATTACTCTACTTAAATAATTCAACAAGTACTTAATCTATTCATTTATTTCGACATCTAAATAGTAACCCAACTCACATTAATTAATATGTCAGTTATTTAATTAGTTTAAATAATTATGAAATTAAATAATAACATAACTCCAATTAATTAATCTCAATATTTAATTCCGCAATTAAATAATCACAACACACCCATGAATTAATTAATCTATTAATAAACTCATAAAATTAAATATCACTAATTAATTCTTCAATTAATTATTGTAACTTAATTAATTCAAAACCCCATTTAATTACACAATTATGTGTTCCATATCAATCTATTTAATAGTTACAACAATATAAAATAACTAATTCTATAAATAATTTTCTTAATTCAAAAACTTCAACATATAAATGATTAATTTGTCAATGAACTATTCATTTTTCCAATCTATAAATCGCCATAATTAATTCAATAATTTATTTTTAGAAACCATACTTTTATAATTACATACTTTTACATTAATAAATTCTATAATTAATTATTCAAGTTCATCAATCTCAATAACTTTTTAATAAATTCAATAATTAATTTCCCAAATTCCAATTTCATACTCTCATAATTAATTAAACAATTAAAGTATTCACTTCATAACATCAATATCCCATTATTAATTGTAAAATTAATTATTTCAATTAATAACATCAATATCCCATATTTACTACTACAATTAATTACCTAAAAACAAAAATCTCAATATTTTATAATTAAATTAACTATTTTTTGTTCATGATCAGAAATTCAAATATCCAAATTTCACATTTAATTTTATTAATTAATTCACCAAATTAATTAATTTTATCATAATTTCAATTTCCAAAAAAAAATATTAGTAATTCTACAGTTACATACACACAATTGTAATCGAGACTATGGGATTTGAATTTTTATACCACCTACCTTAAAAATTGTGGTAAATACTAGCCATCGGATAATAAAAATTTGAAGTAGATCAATCAAAAATGCGATGAAGAATGATATCATGATTCGAAACCTAAAACAACTATTAAATTAAACATTATATCTTAAATTACTATCTATATCCAAGAATACTTGATATGGATTCAATAAACATAAATTTAGATCTAGTAATCTCAGATATTTATTAGAGAAATCTTGATCTAGATCCAAAAACCATAGATCTCTATTCAGAAAAAGATATCCTGATCGAATTATCCAAGAAATATATTTAAAAAATGTAGTTATATATCCAAATAAAGATAAACATAATTATTTTATCTAGGAAGAGGATAGAATGTGGCAGATAGATCTAAATGAGATGAACACCCATAACTAGGAGGAGAGTGGAGGGTCTTTATTTGAAGATGTTGGACTGTGGAGGAGCTTTATCCTAAGGAGGATGTGTGAAAAGGATCATTAATCGATGGTGGATATGCATGAAGGATCTGGATGATTTATACAGGCGAACCCCCTTTTTATATATTTCCCCCAAATTTCATCACCAGCCCTCTAAAAATTGAAATTTAAAAGAATTTCTTTTCGTATAATTTACTTTTGTGAGATATTGACATGTGGTCACAGACAATTACATGGTGTAAAATTTACATTCGTGACATGTTGACATGTGGTGACAACTAAATTCACAACATGGTGATATGTGGAGGAAAATATTATTATGGGGTGTAAAATTTATAAGTGTTGAATAAATTCTTGCTAGGAATTAAATTCATTAGGTTTATTTAAAATAATTAATGTTGTGAATTGGTTCTATAATGTGTATATTTTTCTGCCAATACAACACACCACATAATCATTTTGTACCTATAGAAAAATGTGGAATCTTACAATCTATCCACCTTATAAAATTTCTTCCTTGAGCTATAATACTAATCCTCTATTAATCCATGTCAAAAGTATCAGGCCCTTAAGACCTTAAATCCACTTATTTATCCCATATTTCCTCATGTACATTCCAATGTTTCCACATCATACAAACTATTTACATGGTCTATTTCCACAACACCTTCCCACAAAAACCCAACCATGAATTGGATTATCCTCAAATTATAGATCAATATAAGGATTACCTTCTAAAAACATTATGCTTTCCCAACTCATTGTTACCAACAACTGTAAGATCATAAACAAACATTGGCACTTTTCCTTTCAAACAAAACCTTTCTAAAAAAGATTTTCGTCTTCCAGCTCCATGTACCACCAGGAATGCCTCTCCGAAATATAATATTACACCTAATAGTATTATCATTGGAATTCTAATTCTATCACTTTATCCAATAGTTATTGCTCCTTAAACCTACTGTTGACATTCTATCCCCACTATATGAGTGTTGTTAACAATAGTTTTTCTAGAAAACTGAATAACTATGTTATTCTTAGACCACATATTCATCCATAGAGAATAATTTATAAATTTTCTATAGAATACCATCCACTATCCATCCCCACATATACTGCTTCCTAAGAGGAACCTATATGTGGAAACACATCCATCCCAAATGTATTTAGGTAAATAGGATCAATTCTCGAGCTTTTTCAACATTCCTAAGATGATGTCAAGGTAGGGTACATGATTTCAACAAATTAAAAGTACACTATAAAATCATCATAGAGTCATATATATACAATTCTCAACACAAGTCTTATGACTCATAATACTAATTTATCTCATTTTCATTAGAGAAAAATTACAATAAGAGACAACAAGAAATTTACCCATTTTTTCAACCACACGGTCAATGTCGAAGTTCTATCACTAATCTTAACCATAAAAAAAATATGTACTAGTGAACATGGGTAAACACATTATCATTATTATATTTAATCATCTAGATACACATTTATTCGCATTTTTCATTATTGTATAATATTTCTCAATTTAAAATTTGAAACCATTTTCTGTTCAATTTCACAACTAAGGAATAATAGTTCTAGTTCAAGAAATTTCATAAAAATTGATTTATCCTGCATGACAAAAATGATCAATGTCAAAAAATAATTCATATTTCCAAAAATGATGCATGAAGACTCAACACTCATGTTATTCAGTTCCATGAGTCAAAATCAACCAACTTCATCATCAATAGTCACATCACCCAACAAGTGAATCACCCACGGTTGAATAACATAAATTGTAATAACACATTTCAAAATAAAAATCCCAACCTGGGAACATGTGGTCAGAGTTTTACATGGGGTAGCTACACCCATGATGAAATCATTACCAAAAATTTACTCACCATATTCTCTTATCTACAATTCCGAAATAGTATGAAAATAGAAGAAGAAAAGAAACTCATTTAACACCACTATAAAACGTCTCTATACTAGTGAAATGTAGAGATTCAGTTTTTTGGTCCTGTCAGAGTTTGTAATATTTCTAAGAATAATCCCAGATCTAGGCGCGAAGACAGCGTGCGATTCTGAGGCCCGGTGTGCCCGGAATAATTTTTATAAAAATATTAAGTATTTTTATACTATGCACGTGGTGGGGGTGTGGTATCTACTAAACGGTAGCTCAGAACTGAAATATGATAGCACGGTTGTGTCTGGAACGTGCCATTTACCCTAGGCGGGGTGTAAACCTTTCGGGCGCGGGCCTGCGGTGAGAAATGCCACCAGAGGCGTTTTCGTAAATAAGTAGCAAAGTTAGTGTGCGAGCGTCGGCTCACATAACTTCTGAACGGGGACTGGAATGGAAAATCTGAGACTGTCGTTGTGTTTAGAACGAAGCGTTTAACCTAGGTGTGACTTTACTTTTGTTTGCATTGGGCATCGGGTCCGATGCGGGTTTGGCGCCGGCGGGCCGCTGATATAAATATCAGTGCCCCCCACCCCTTTATTGTTCCTCTCGACGTTCTTCACCGTTCTTCGCCGCCGCTCCGCCGAATCAAGCAAACGAAGCACCCACGAGCTCGGAATTCATTGGCAGACGATCCAGGAGTGCACAATGGAAGCTCTGGAGCACGGATCTAAGGCAGAACGTTGGCATTTCACCCGTGAGGTAGGTGGATTTGAGTTTTAACCCCCAATCCTGTTTTGCTGTGTTTTTCTACAAATTAAAGCTGTGGGAGTATAGATCGGGTCCCGAGGGTCGTATAGACGCCTCCGGATCGTAAAACAGACCACCGGGGTGCCCCCGGCGGTCCGCGGAAGATCCGCCGGCCAGGGCGGGCCGGCGGCGGCGGTCGGTCTAGGCCGGTCCGGCCTCTTTTACCATTTAGGGGGGGTCTTTAAAGCCCCGTAACGTGCAATCTGGGAGCCGGAATCACGTGCCGTTTGCAGTGACATGACCCTGATGACAAGATGAACCCTCCGGTCTAGGTTCGAGGGTTTAATGGTTCGGGATCTTGGTCCGGAAGCTAGAAACGTCGTAAAAAATAATATTGTTTTATTATTTTACGACTTCGGGCCATTGTAACATCTACCCGGAGCGTCCGATTGACGTTCCATTAGTGGAGTTGAGACCTTGATGGTACGCCGGACATTTAGATATGGGTTCCGGGTGTTGGGACTGAGAACGGGGTGTGGGCCCCACGAGGCCGGGGTTTGGCGTTCGCGGTGAAACGCAGCTTTCGCACCAGGAGTCCGATTTTGGCGGAAGATTAGTCGATCATGTGTGTTTTTTTGAGAGGATCGCAATGGTGCGATCCATTCGATATGTTTTGGAATCGAGGCATGGGCCCCACCCGAGCTGCCTTTAGTAAATATTACCTTTTTCACCGGGTGTCTGTTTCAGACGAGCGAGTAGTCAATTCCGGTTGTTTTTCCGAGGGGTTCACCATGGTATGATCTGCTCGATGGGTTTCGAGATCATTGTGTGGGCCCCGCATGATCTATCTATGGTGAATAGTGCCTTTTTCACCGGTTCTCATTTTCGGGCGAGTAAGCGGCATATCCTGCGTGTTTTTCCGCGTAGATCGTAATGGTGGCCTCTGATTTGGCCTAGGAGATGCGTAATGTGGTGCTGTTGCGGGTCGCTCGAGTTAGCAACGTTTTGGACCAGCAGTGGATGAGGGTACTCCCTTGGTTAAATCCCACGAGGGTTCGAGTGGAATCAAAACCTTTGTATAGGTTTGTGATCCTTTCGATTGGATGTTTAAACTGTTAGAGTTGCGGCATCCCTCCGGTGGGCCCGGAGCGGGATCCTCTAGCATTTTTTCCCTAGATCGGGTTCTTGGTATCACTGTGACCACGTATTCACGGGCGGTGATCCCCTATCTAGTAGGTTAACCCCGTAGGGTTTGTGGCATCACCAGGAATATGATCCCCTACGTAGTGGGTCGTGCTCAGTAGGGTTGTGGCATCGTCGGGTATACGATCCCCTACTCAGCATCAGGTTTATAGTCGGGTTTCGGTATCATCGGGTATACAATCCCCTCCTCAGTATGAGGTTTATAGTAGGGTTGTAGTATTTTTGGTTATATTATCCCCTACTAAGCACTTGGTTTCGGTAGGGTTGCGGTATTGTTGGTTATGCGATCCCCTACTCAGCACGTGGTTTCGGTAGGGTTGCTGCATTGTCGATTCAATCCCCTACATCACGAGTTATACCAGATAGGGTTCTGGTATCATCGTGAGCACCTTTATATGGGCGATGATCCTCTATCTGAGTGATGTGCTTCTTTCGAGCACCAGATCAGGTTGTGGTATCCCCCAGCGGATCCTGGGTGTGATCCCTTATCTGTGAGAACTACGTATGCCAGATCGGGTCGTCGTATCCCCCAACGGACCCTGGGAGTGATCCCCTATCTGTGAGCTATGTATACCGGAGTGGGTTTTGTTATCCCCTAGAGGACCGTAGTGGGGATCCCCTATCCGAGGAGTTTGGTAGTTATGTTTTTTCGGTGATTTATCCTCAGTGATGTTATCCGACGAGCGTGATCTATCGGGTGAGCATCTGAGATGTTTGCATGAAACCCGATGGAGTGTATCTCTCGGGCACGTGTCATCTGGTATGACAGTGATCATGGAGTGTGCTCTCCTAATTTTTAACCGTTGCTGGTGTTGTGGTCGGTACCTCAGGTGGCTTGTTGCATGAGCTAATTATATTTGGATTGCTCAAGGTGTATGTATGGGCATACACCTGAACTGAGCTAACTAGTTGTGTTTAGCCGAGGATGGTCATGAGATGGAGTTTCTCTCTCGTCTGGGTTCCCTCTGGCTAGGATGAGCGGACTGTTTCCTTTAGGTTTCTCTCTTTGGTTTTGGGTTTTTGGGGTGCCTACTGACTGTGTTTATACTCACCCCTGCACGGGCTTTGCCTACACATGTTTGTGTCTTGTGCAGACCACAACCCTTTCGACGGAGTCCCAGGAGGACCCAGAGCAGGAGGAGCTGAGTGAATGAGAATGACCGGGTTGTTTGCCAGTGTGGTGCCGAGGGAGCTTCTTGTCGGGTGTTTGTGGCAGCGCTCCCCTTCTGCAGAGCAGGTTGGACGCGGTTTTGTAGATTTTATTTTGGTGGGACCTGTTTTTCCCTATTGTAATTCTGTTGTTCTATGGTTTGGGATAGTTGTATGCATGCTTTTACTTTTCAGTTTCTATATCTCTTCACTGTTTCATGGAGGTGTTTGTGGGTGCCTGTGTACAGGTACCTTAGGCAAATGCCTCCCATGAGTGTGATAACCTACTCGGCGCTGGTCACCAGCCCCTAGCCTATTGGAGGCAGGCTTGGGGAATCGCGGCTCGAGCCCCGTTGGGTCGTGTCGTGACATGCCACACACTAGTGCCCCATACTGGTCAGTCATGTGATCTTAGGAATGCCTCCTCATACACCTGAGGCTACTGACTAGTAGCAGGGGTTCGATATGTTAGTCATGGGGAAGACATACCCTATTTTATCAGAGTAAAACATAAGAAAAAAATGTACAACAGTTGAAGAATATATATTTAAAACTGATACCATTTTCTCAAGAAATACAATCCCTAAAAAAAATTCCAACTGAAATAGAAAATATACCATGATAAAGTACGTTTAATGTATAAAATATATAATGAAGATAAAAACACATGTGACATCCATGTGGGTCCCAAATCATATAGGGATCCCTCATCCATGACCCATCCCAACTCACCCATATACCAGGGATCATTTTCACTTAACACATTCATAAAACACAAATCTGATTCGAGTATTGATCGGGTAGCCTGAGTAGGGGGTGAGTAAACCATAGTAGACCACCAAAAAACTCTTTTAAAACAAAGCCTATCAAAAATAGTGATTTTAGTTTTATACCTTAAAATGAAATAAATAATGAAAAAACTTCACATTTAATCAATATCCATCATTTAACTAAATCAAGCTTGTGCTTCTAAAGGACACTCAAGCCTCAATACCTTATTCAGCCAAGAAAAATCATAACTATCCCCAAAAGATATCATAATCGTCGATCTCCGGGTTACAATTCATAATTTCAAAACAAATTTCATCAAATTCTTAAATCATGTAAATAAGTATTCCAGGAGTAATGTGCAATATGGGATCTATCCTCAAGTGTATATAGTAATTAATATAATATAAATTAATAAACATTCATTGGAAACATTGGAAATATCTCATGGTCTTTTCGCCATGAAATATTAGATGGTTCTTAAGTAAAAAATAATAGAAGAACTCCTAGCCTTCTTCATAAAAGTATCACATGGTATTTAAGTATAAAATATAATAATCTCTCACAGTCTTCTTCCCATAATCTCATTTTCAACCACCAGTTATCCCAAGTGCTACTCGATGCCAATATTTTGACAACCATTTCTAGTTCCATAAAACATTCCATTAATGAATTCACATTTAATTAATCTTATAAAACCCATCAATTAATTAAACAATTAATTGGTGATTTTATCTCTCTTAATTAATGTAATAATTAATTAACTACCTAAATTTACATTAATAAAATCACTAATTAATTAATCTCAATCAATTTCAATTAATTAAGAAAACTATTTACAAATCACTTCAAATTTATTAATTAATTTCCACAAATAGTTAATCATAAAAATCCCATCAATTAGTTTCCCACACTAACTCTGTTAATTAATTCAACAATTATTTAACTACATATATTCTATTAATAAAAGAAAAATTAATATATCATATCCAATTTCCATTAATTAGTCCAATTAATAATTAATTACATCAATATTAGTAATTAATTTCCACACTTAATTTATCATAACAATCCCTTCAATTAATTTATTAATTAGTTTGTCAATTAATAAGTCATAGTAATCTATTTAATTAATTCATCACTTAATGGGTCAATTCAACTCCATTAATTGATTCATCAATTAATTAATCCCTTTATTTAATTAATCAGTTCATTAATCACATAACATTAATAAATTTCTTTATTAAACAATTCATACCTTTATTTAATTCGACAATTTAATTATCACATGGATCTCAGTAACTAATTAAATAATTAATAAATCAATTTATTTAATTAAATAATTAAATAATCACATAACTCTAATTAATTAATTCATTAATTAAATAATCAGTTTATTTAATTCAAAATTTAAATAATCGCATAACTGCAAATAATTTATTAATCTATTAATTAATCTCTTTATTTAATTCAACTGTTATAATATCAAAATAAACCAATTTTTTAATTAATAATTTAATTAATTCAAATAATTAAATGTCACTAATTAATCCATAAATTATTATTTATAACTTAATTAATTCATCCACCCCAATTAATTCTTCAATTAACTATATTTTCTTAATTGATTTAATAATTATTAGAATCTGTAGTAACTAATTCTATAATTCATTTTTCCAATTCAAAACCATCAATATAAAAAAAATTATTCATCAATTAATTATTCAATTTAAACAATATTTATAGCCCCATAATTAGTTCTACACTTAATTACCCCAATTTACACTTTTCTAATCTCATCCATTCACAGTAAGGAATTATAAATTTAGAAAAATATTGTTCAACAATCTCAATAACTCTATAATTAATAAAAAAATTAATTATCCAAATAACTATTTCATAGTTTTATAATGAATTCAGCAATTATTTATTATGTAATGTCATTAAAATCCCTTAATTTATTCCACAATTAAATATATCAATTCATTACATCAAAATCTCATATTTAATTCTAAAATTATTTTTCTAAAACTAATAATCTCTCTATTTGATAATTAATTCAATAATTAATTATTATTTATTTGAAATCCCAATATAATAATTTCAAAGACCATTTAATTATATAAATCACCAAATTAACTAATTTAATCCAGAAAAAAAATATAAACATATATTTAATATTCTACAGTTACATACAAATTATTTAAAACAAGTCTGTGATATTTTATGTTTTAGACCCACTACCTCAAGAATTGTGACTAACACTAGACAATGGATAATCCCATTTTGAAGCATATCAACTAAGAATGTAATGATGAATGCGACATAGATCGGTAACCTAAATACATAGATAAATGAAACATGTCCTCTCAAATCTATATCTAAATCAAACAATCCTTGATCTAAATTCAATAAAACATTATCTAGATCCAATAATCATATTTTTTGATTCATAATATATAGATCAAGATCCAACAATCCAAGATGATGATTGAATAAACATTGATCAATATCAAAAAATCCTCGATATAGATTCAATAAATATAGATCTTGATCCGGTCATGGATAAAAAAATTATTTTATTTAGGAAGATGAGAGAATGATAAAGATATATATAAATTAGAAGAACACCCATACCCTAGTGGTGTGCATGAGGTCTTGGATCTAATATGTTGGTCCGTAGGGGAGATTTGGTCTAAGGGTGACGAGCACGGGTAACCATCAGTCCACGGTAGAGGTGTGTGGATGATTGGAATAGTGCCTATTACAGGCCCCCTTTTTCAGTTTCCTGCAAAAACCTATCACCTCCCCTTTAAATAAATTAATTATAAAAATATACGCGTAGTTTAATTTACTTTCATAATATACATACATATGGTGAAATATAGTTTTAGGGGGTGTAATCTAATTTCTTGACACATTGACATTGGATGGAATCAACGTTCATGACATTTTGACATATGCTGAAAATGTAAATAGGGGATGTAAATTTTCAAAATTTTCATTTAATTCATGTTGAGAGTTAAATATAGAATGGTCTATGTAAAAAAAACTCATGTCATGAATTGGGTCCATAATATATTTTTGATTTATTACTAGAACTTACCTCTCGATCCTATTGCACCCATGGAAAGAGATGGGATCATACATCCTCTTCCTCTATAATATCTCGTAGCATTTTATCATACTCTGCTAATTAAAAAACAATGTATAAATAGAGATAATTATTAGGTTCACTCAATTAATTCATTATATAAATAAATTAATTATTTTTTTAATGCAGCCACCAAAAAATATCTCTAATGGTATATCCAACACCAAAAAGACTTATAGCCTTCCTAGGGGAAACTATAGAGTCATTGAATAAACAATATGTAATATTTTAAATATGAAGTCTCAACAAAATAAAAAAAATACATATTCTAAAATGATTCATTCCCATTATTTTATAATAATAAAAATTTTAATATATTGATTCTGGGGTCTAGAAACCCCAAAAATACAAAACTAAATCTAAGAAAAAATTTGATATGTGAGTAAAAATATTCCAAGGATCATACTTTGATAACATCAATTTTTTAAATATACCCTATTTTAGTGATTTTCACAACAAAAATAACATCATACACAAAAATGTTATGGTTACCGAAAAAACTATAGATATCAGGCTCATTAGTTCTGTCATGCACGCTCCAAATATTCCATGTCACTAAAACCAAATTAATTATATTTCCATATAGGATACTCACTTTGTAATCCTCTATGTACACTAATTACTTTGAAAATATTTCTCCATCCCCAATTTCAAGTGCACCCAAGTCCATGATTGGAAATGATTCATTCACATGTCTCTTCATCTGTGAAATATAGATGATGTCATGCACATGATCTAACTATGGTGGTAATAAGAAGTGGTAATAAACCTCACTAACAATCTATAGGATTGAGAATATTCTAATGAACCTTGAGGATGGTGTTGTACCTGTGGAAATCATCATAATATTCATCATGGGGACAATTTCATAAAAAATGGACTCACAAATAAACTCAAAATTCATATGACATCAGTTTGGATATGATATTTATCTAATTTTAGCTACCTCCATATTCCCTTTTTTCACATGAACATTCCTTATTTTCACCTACAATAACTCTTTTCTTATAAGAGATATGTTTTTTATCTATGTTCATTGCATTAGTGACATACAATATCTCTTATATAGTACCTTAAAATATTCCATGATGATAGTGGAGTGATAGTTGTTATGAAAAACTAACTCCACCAATGATATGTTATTATAAACACTCCATCCAAATTCTAACATGTATGATCTCGTCATATCTTCCAAAACATAGATAGTATGCCTATTCTTACCATCATTTAATGGCTTGAATTCCATGCCCATCTATAACTGGGTCCCAAAAGAGACCATGAATACTCTACAAAACTATGGTATAAACTATTAATCATGGTAGGAGGTGATCATCATGGGTTCACAATGAAGTCATAAGATATAATGTATAAACTTATTCACCAAACTCTCATCTAAACATTTACATCTAATAATAAGAAAGTGTGTTGTCATGGTAAGTCATTCAAAATCACCAAGATACTATTATGTCCTTTGGATGTCACAAAAACCATGTCAAAAAATCCATTGATATGTCATATTACTTCTATTATAGGATCTAATGAGTTTTCTTCAATTGTTTGGAACCAAATTTCCAACCATTACTAATAGGCATGTGGTGTATCAGGTAACAAAATTAGTAACACTCCACCTCATTTCATTCTATCAAAAAACTATCAAAGGACATTCTTTAACTTTTTTACCCACATATGTATAGATAATTGTGTTGGTAAGAATATATTTTCATTTCTATCTTAGATGGGTCATGCATTATTTTTGTGACACAGGTTTCTTTCCCTACATTCCAACTTTCCAATGATAGGAATCATATTCCACTATTGATAGTGATGCTGGTTCCATGATAAAAATTTGTTAGTGGGATCTGAGTTCCTCCATACATGTTTTCCTTACTAGATTTCTTCTCATAGTCTATGTTTCCATAATAGATTTTAGTATTGTTCATGAGACTCAATCTTGGTGTAATATCAATGTGGGTTCCTATTGTTTACACTACCTCTATCTGAAAAGTGTAGCAACATTTAGTCATAGAAGATGGTAACTTCCACTA
This sequence comes from Viscum album, assembly GCA_963277665.1. NCBI lineage: Eukaryota > Viridiplantae > Streptophyta > Magnoliopsida > Santalales > Viscaceae > Viscum > Viscum album. Next base: position 1,504,584,188 of record OY728156.1, read on the forward strand.
TGTCTTGGAATCCCTAGACATTGGGTCTGTTAAAGACCTCTAAATACATCTCTCAATTTGAATTATCTAGAATCTCATATTATCCATCATATACATTAATCCTAAAGAATACCCGATCAATCATGACATGGTTAATTTTAGGGACATTATTTTTTGTTTTAAAAAAAGAGGCATCTCACATGAGGAATCTTACACACCAGATTAATGTAATATCATGTCACTTATGAGATATTTAATTCCTAGGAAGTTCTTATTCTTTCTATGTAATTGGCATATCACATGAGGCATCATACGAACGAATACTATTGAATCCTATTTCATTCATGATATTGTTAGTGATAGGGGAAATTTTATCCTATTGCTATTAAAGGAATATCAAATGAGGTATCGTAGACACGTAACCTAAGGAAACATGTTCCATAACAAAATCATTTAATGCTAGGGTCATAGGTCTACTGTGGATTCTTACCTCATGTATCCCATATATATGGCTTGGGGTATGTATTCTAGTTCAGGACCCAACGTCTGAATCCTGTGAGGATTGATCTAAATTTCTAATTGACATGGATCTGGGGAACTAGTTTAATGTATTTGGAATATAGGATAGTTGATCATAATTCCCTATATAGGCATACCACGGTAGATATTATTTTGGAGGTAATATTTAACACCTTGGATTACCAATAAATCAAAACGCCCCATGTAGTATATCTGTATTTGTGGATCAGAAAACCCATGGTGCTAGATTTTGGAAGTGTGTCCATACTAGGGAACACCATGATAGTTTACCCATGTAATTGAACTCTCTATTAGGTGTGCATAGATGGTTGGTCATAACACCCCATGAGGTGGATCTGATTAGTGTGTCCCAAGGAGGGAAGAACAAGAATGTTTACTAATGGTTATATTAAAACAAATCATGTGGTAGATCTAGGAGATGTGTCCCTAGGAGTGAGGATGTTTCAACTACGTTTACCAAAAGATCAAAGAAACATGTGGAAGAGGATCTGGGATGTGCATCCCTATCTGAGAATATTTCACACCTGTTTTTACCCACGATGGGATTGAATATCATTGAGGCAACTGATATACTATTGCAACTTGATCCCAAATATCTCTAAGCTAGTGTCTAATAACATTGCAATTTCATGATTACAAAGAAGTAAATCCTGATATATCGGTATTTTTAGTAGTATTTTTAAACTATATATATATATATGATATTTTATTACAAATGAATACACTAATTAAAAAATAATGTTTTTCATTTGAGGATAACATTATTCCATCTAGTATTTCATTGAATTTATGTCATTAAATAATTATAATATTCATGGGGAAATAAAAAATGGGTGAGAAAAAATTCTTATTGATGGTAATTTACATTCAAATATCTATTAAATCTATTATAATAATAAAATTTAATGGTAAATAAATTGAATCACATTCCATTGAAATAACTAGATGACGAAAAATAAATATGGAATTGTAAGAAGATGAAGATTCATACCCTTTAATCAATAAACTAGAAATGAAATTTTTCCATATATAAGAAAAGAAAAAATATCATGAATGATTAATAAATAATCCAAAAAATGGAAATTATTTATTATTGGACACCATGTCAAAGGAATCAAAACCCTCTGTTTTATGATATATCCTAGGGGTATTTTAAAACTATGGGTAGAAACATATCTATTCGACATGAAAAAAAACTTGAAGAGTTTTTATCAGACAAATTTTGTATCAAGAGACTACCGATAAATCGAGGGATTACATTATGTAGCCCCAAAACTATGTCTTTTTGGTATAAAGTATTCTACATATCTAATAAAAAATATTACATATCAAATATCCATTTTGAATAAAGGATACTTATATATTATTATTTCCTAAAGTAATCTAATACCTTTAAAAGAAACAATCATAGGAAAAATGGTATATGGTTTTTGAAATAATCATATCCATAAAAAAATATGGATTTTCTGGGTCAATTTAATTCCAAATGATGATATGAAATTTAACATTCCATAGAGACTAAAATGAAAAAAAAATTAAATGTTAATACTATCACTTTCTGAATAAATCATTAACCATCCAGATAAATATTAGGGATGGTATCAATAAAACATATCCCACTTTGATTAATATATTAGACTATTTTAGGATAAATAGAAACACTAAAAAATATCTACTAAAAACATTCATTATGAAAATATCTTCTTATTTTGAATAACCATTTGAAAACCCTTATATCTAAAAATATCTTTTGAAACATATACTTTAAAAATTTTAAATTTGAAGCCCATAAGGTAAAATTCAAATAAATTAAGGAGATAAATTCTATAAATGCTATACTAGGTAAAAAAGAACATTGATTTTTTACTATAAGAATGTTAGAAAATTTCCATGTTCAGAAAGGGAAAAGATTATTCCATTGAAATAATTGGTAAAATAAAATAGGGTAAACTGTTTTAAAAATAATAATTTTCAAATGTAAAAAAATTGACTTTTATTACATTGCACAATTTTTAGAAGAAAACATGTTCTCTGACTACAGTGGTAAATGAAGTCGGGTTTCCTTGAAAACATTTTCAAAAACAATATAAGTACTAATGAGTAGGAAAATAATACTAATACTTGAAAACATTCATTAGTAACATTAGTATTGAAAAACTAAATGGGTTATTCTAAAATAAACATATAATTAAATCAATTTGATTGAAATATTATTAAAATTATTCTTGAGGAAAATAATCATTATAATTTAAATAATATCTAATAACACTTTGAGAGATTTTAAATTATAAACCTCCTGATAGAGTAAAATTAAGTGACAATTTTAAAAACCATTAGGATAAAGGATTAATTTTATAACATTTTGAAATAGTCAGATGATATATCACTCCAAATATGTAAGTGGTTAATAGTACATTTGTCTCACATATGTAAAAAGTTTGATGAAAAAACCCATCATTGAGTCAAATATGTCTCATGTATATTAATATTCCTAAATAACAAACATATAATAATTATTTAGAATCTTTATAAAATTTTCATTGTTTATGATAACTTTTTAATCACTTATTATGTTTTTTATACAACTTATTAATAAAATATTTTTATATTGGGTGTTTTGATCAAATTGGTTTTATTTGAAAAAAAACATTTTTCGGTCAACTATGGTGAAATGATCCATATTATAACATCTAAATAATAATAATTATATAATTATCATATATATATATAATTTAATAATAATTTAAAAACTAATAAATACATATGGTAATGAAAAATGAACCATCGTTAAAATTATGGACATGGTTGGTCATACATATGCATGAGTAACGTTTCCATTTTTCAATGATCGTTATAGAAAGAAGGTAAGTAACACTATCATTCCAGAATTATAAATATATCAATATAAAATTAAATTTTATAATATATATATATATAAACTGTTATGTAAAATGAATCATATCTTTTCGAGAATACGGTAGTCCACGTGTCCATGACCGAAGTTATAACTATTTAGTGTGTGAAAGGTTAATAAAAAATGATATATATTGTATTTATAGAAACATAATTATTTCATATAAATAATATATATTTTTTTTATATTTCACATTTTTTTAATAAATACCATCTATTATACTTTGAATTTAATTTTGCATCAAATCATATTGCTTTTATGAGGTGGTACTCCAAACTTCCAGAAAGATGACATCATATTTACACAAAATGGAATGTTTAAGGGTATGTTTTATAAAATAATTGCAGGAGAAAAAATTAATAATATGTTACATTTATATATTATAAAAACATCTTCTTAATGAAAATTCCTAACCTTGGAAGGTGTTAAAGGGAAAAACCCATAACTTTGTTTCATAAGGTGGTAATTTGTCACACACATAAATGGTTTGTTCGTTACACATTAAATTGATGTTTCTGTATGTGAAGGTAGAAAACTAGATATAAAAACATATAAGTATATTTATGATACATATTATATTATATAATAAAAGATTTTTTATTTTTGATTTTGTGAGGAAGGGGAAAAACTATAGAGCTTGAGGAACGATGTCACCTCTTCTTTGGGAAACTCCACTAGTTTTCCCCAGAGGGATTCCTTAGAAAGATTTCTGAACAAGGAGTTCATTCTAGGATTATGGGTGTGCATTTTAAAATCAATTAGGGTATATGTTGGTTGATCTTATGTGTCTAGGTAGGTGTGAGGAAGTGGGAGTAGAGGAGAACTTTTTTAGTCGAGGAGGGGAGGAACTCTAGTAAATTATGGAAAAGGGAATCCGACCACGTTTTTACCATTGAATGTGGATCCAATAATGTAAAAAAGATTATAAATATGAATATATGTTATAAATAATACCATAAAATGTATCTTTAAATTGATTCTATGTCTTTTTGGACCTCATGATTAAGGTTTAGTCTCTTATTATGGTTAATTTCACCTTAATCGTTGTAATTAATTTTAATTACATTGTCTTGTATATTTTAATAAAAACATGTACTTATTAGAAATTATAAATTCTTATGATTGTAAATATGGAATCCATTTTACAAAATACAGTCATAAAATTTCTAGAAATTTATTTAAATTCAATCCCACATATGGGATGACACAACATGTTTCAAAAGAAAATACATTAAAATGTTTTATATGATTTTATATTCGATTTCAATGTAAAATTAATAAAAATGGGTTAAATTGTAATAATTAATAATAATATAGTCTAATTATATTTTAAACATAATTAAATACATAATTTAACCCGACAAATAGATTATTTGAAAAAAAAAGTTTTCAATTATAATTTTGTAATTTTAACTTTTAATTATAAGATTAAAATTCATGGAAAAAAAACAAGAAATCTCTCTAGCCAAAATATTATATTTCAATTTCAATGATAATATTAATTTTGAAATTTAATATTTAAAAAGGTTCAAAAAAATGGACTTAAAGTATGTTCTCCCATAAATGGAGGTAAAAGCGCCTCAATAAAAACCAAGAATTTTATGTATAAAATTGGGGGTGTTCTTATAATATGTGTATAGAATTTAAATGATTAATATGAAATAATTTTAATGTGATATATATATATATTTTAAATTAATATAATTTACTAATTTTAATTAAATTAATTTATTAGGATAAAAAATTGATCATTAAATTGTTTTCTGGAAAAATAATCCCTTTATATTCAACAGTATCTTATATTAATTTTTAACAAATTATTACCAAATTTATTCATTTCATATTTTATTAAACATTATATTATCATGTATTATTTAATATTATTCATATCCTTTAATTTAATAGTAAAAAAACCAATTATATTAAATAATAATATTTTAATAATATATTGTTGTTCGGTGAAACACGGTCTTTCATTATATTCAACTCATCAAAAAAACACATTTTTTGTATGACGTATCCCAACTCAGTGTCTTGAGAATTTAAATCTATAAAATATATTGAATTTTTTTAATATGGTAAATATATTATAAATTATTAGAATATTATATTCCTTTACATTCTTGGTGTTATGTGGAATACACACTATCAAATAAAATGATCATATTTTAGATTTTTATGTTGTTATATTCTCCGCACCAAAATTAAATTTCATCCTCTCAATTAAAATAATAACTTAGTAATTTATTGTTTGATATTTACATTTATTAAATCCCACATTTTGAGAATTATTCATAACAATCCCTCAAGAATAGAGTGAATGGGATGTAAAGAGGTCACATAGAATAAAATTTAACTAAGACTCTATATAAGAGAAAATTTTTAGAATGTAGAGGTACACACATGGAGGAAACTAATAAGTATTTTTATGGAGTGATTTAGGTCATCATTCAAAAACAATTGGATGACCAATAAAATGTTGATGGGTTTAAATCCATAAAATTTTAATTATTTAGAAGATCATTTGTCAAAAAAAAATATAGTACTAAGAATTTTTTTATCATTTTCATAGTTCTGAATAATTAATTTACTGCCAATGAATATAAGGAAATTGAATTACCTAAAATGTTTTTATAAACACATTTTTTTCCTTTTTTTGATTTTATCAATTACCAATTCATCCATTACTACATGAAATGGATATCCATAAATTTACATTAATGCCTGAATCACAAGAATAAACATTTAATGGATCGAAAGGAAAATAAAAGACTAACATTTCTAATTATTTTTATCTATCTATTCACCAAATTAAATATTGTTGATAAATTAATCACTAAACCTAATTATTTACACTAAATGTTCATCCATAATATTTATTCATTAGATTGTATCACTAATAAAAATGAAATTTTAACAAGGATATTGCATAGGGTCATGGTTGGCATGAACCACATATCATCTTTCAATCATGGGGTTGAGACCCGCGTCCTTACTGGACATGATTATTTTCCACCTACATAATGTTTGTCATTTTTAAAACCATAAATATATAATTTCTAAAATAAATATGAGGAATATACTTGAAAAAAGGTTAATCACTAAATATCATTTTACCTAAGATTTTTAATACAACTTATATACATAAATATTTAATACTTTTATTTCCAAATTGATAATTCCTCATTCTAAATTTTTCCATAATATCATTTGAAGGATTTATATATAATTAAACCTTATTATAAATCTAATACAAATTATGTTTAACCTAGAATATTTATTATCAATATCTTTAATATTGGTTTTTTTAAGAAAATATGAATTTTCCTATATTTAACCCCACGTTTGTCAAACTTCATTCAAATTTTTCTCATAGTTGTGTATCAGGTTAACCCGGGTCAGGCACGACACACCTTGTCAGAGTTGTTACTACAAAGAACATCTAATCCCAAACCATGTCCATTTATAGTATCCAATCATGGATGTATTTTTAGGTAAACCACATTATATTTATCTGACTATGAATTTACAATATTCTTCTATACTTATCCTCAAATCATATTTTATGGTAATGTATTCTAATCTATTTTTTTTAAATATAATACATAGCATTACTTCAAAACATCCTCAAATACCAACTATAGAGACATTGCCCAAGAGAGTTTAGAGATATTGTCCTTTATCGTTACACGGGCATGATAACAAGTAATCAAATAATGAATGGTCAATTGGTTTAGTAGCCTTGGTAAATAAGATACTTAAACGAGTATTGTATAAAAAATTATTACACTAATTACAACATAATGTTTTACTTTCTAGGATAATGTCATTCAATCTAGCGTATTATTCAATATCATTCTTAGTATACATATTTGATTTCATGGGAAATTAGTAAAAATAAGGGTGATCTCAAATGATTAGTAGAGGTAATGTATATCAGAAGTAATAATGAATCATTTATAATAATCAAATATAAATGTAAATAAATCAAAACACATAAAATTTATATAATTAGATTTGGAAAAATAAATATGGAATGGTATGAAATAGAGGGAACATGAATTTTAATCAATAAAATGATAATTAAATTCATCTATTTATGTGTTGATGAAAAATATATTTCCTTAACATAAATGAACTGAAATGAAGAAAATTCTTATTTATTGGACATCATGTATAAGGAAAATTAAAACCACTACTTCCATATTATATCCTCTATAATGTTTAAAATAGTGGGTGGAAACCCTTATATTCAACATAGAGACATACTCAAAAGGATTATCGCCAACTAATTTAGTATTCTGATAAAACATATAGATTAAGGGGATTACGTTAACTAGTCCCTAAATAATATAAAATTCATTAAATGGTCCCCAACTCATTTCATTCTTGTCATAGTCATTCCTCCTAATGAATAAAAAATATTCCTCATAAAATAACAATATTTAAAAAAGGATACATAATTAAAAATATTTTCTCAAATAATCAAATAACATTGAAAGTGAACACCATTTTAAAAAAGGTATTTTCTTCATGCAATAATCATGTCCATGAAAAATGATATGTATATTTAAGGGAAATTCAATGTCAAAGGATCATATTAAATTTTAAATTTCAAGGGGACTAAAAGGAATCAAGGAAGTTAATGTGAATACTCTGCTTGGATAAATCAATAAAAAACCATCCTGAATAATACAAATGATGGTTTCAATTTAACATATCTATAGTAGAGTAAAATAAAGTAATGTTTTGTTTGATTAATAAAAATAATATAAAAAATATTTTTGAATAATTCTTTCAGAAAATATCCATTTGTTTCTCAAAACCATTTCAATAACCATTTCATTGAAATTTACCTATTAAAGCATCATCATTAATAATTTACTATTTAATAATGTAATGTAAGATACAAAAAAATTATGGTAGGTAATTTCATACTGATTGTGAAATGTTAAAATAACATTCTTTATTCTTGGAAAAGAAGTTAAAAAATGCCTTATCTCATAGAGGTTACAATATTCCTTTAAAAAATTGGAAGAAGACAAAAGGTTAAAATTTTATTTATTAAGGTATTTTTTTATTGATAAAAAATAATTAAAATATTTTTATAAACAAAGGTTTTTATATGAAAACTTTTACTCTTACTAAAAATGGAAATGTACTCTGGTTTTCATGAAAAATAAATTATAAAACCTTTTATATATATTTGTGTTTATAAATGGAAATATTACTTGAACTTTTCATGAATAACAATATGAGAGGAAAATAAAAAGGTTTATTGAAAAATGTATATAAAATTTACTCAAATTGAAATGAAAGATTATTAAAATTATTCTTTTTGAAAATAATCTTTAATCATTCCAAAGTGTCCAATACGACATTGAATCATTTTAAATAATAACTCTCTTAAGGGAATAAAATTAAAGGAATTTTTTAACTACCATAAATATAAATGGATTAATGATATAATAAATGAAAAGAGTCACTAGATACCCCATAAATATAAGAATGTTGTGAACATGAACTTTATTTCATGTATGTAAAAATTGATATGAAAATCTGTTACCTTGAGACTGACTTTACTTGTATGTCTTTATATTTCTTAATAAAAAATTTAGTAAATTACCTACCTTCTAGTGATATTGTTTCATTTTCTTCATAACATTTATTTCACATATTAGAATTTTGTATAAAACATTTTGATCTATTATTTTTACATAGGGTGTTCTGAGAAAATTCAATTTATCTATCAAAAAAATATTTGGTAAGTCAACTATGGTGAAAGGGATCATTATATAACATATAAATAGTAATAATTAGGATATAATTATCATATTTACACATCAATTATACTTTTATAGAAATCATTAAATGTGGTTATTAAAATGAACCAACATTACAATCATGTAAACGATAGGTCGTACATATGCCTGTGGTAAAGCCCAATTGTTATAATTAATAATCATGTTATAATTATCATATTAATACATAAATTAGTATAGTGTTTCATTTTTTAGTAACATTTTAATTATATAAGAGAGTTCCATATAACAATGGTTATTGGAAGAAATATAAAACATTGACCTCTAAGGCAACATGAAAGGGTCTATTCTATCACCACTACTATGGTGGAGCCCAAAAATGATATGGTTATAAGTACGATATTTATTCTTTCAAGAATAGTGAAGATAATATTTGATTATAGATTTATTCATTCTTTAATAACTTTAATGTATAGAAGAACTATTCAATCACCACCTCACAATTTGGAAGTTGAGTTATCTGTGATAATAAAAATAGGGATATTATTGCATCACATTTATATTAATCCTCCCTTTTTAATTTTTGTGCACTAAACCTCAAATCTGTTCATTCTTCCTTTGGTATAGTTTGTTTCTATTTTTTGAATTTATTGGGTAACTTCATATAAATCCAATATCAACTTTCAGGAAATTTATATCACTCTTCAGAACATGAAGCATCCTTTAATTATATACAATTGTAAGGTGGAGTTTGAATATATTTTAGAATCATCGTGAAATGCCACGACCCCAGTTACCCAGATTCAGTGCCTTATTACATAACATTGTCACGATCATAATAGATCATTTATCAAAAGACTGATTAGTTTACTAGCTTTGGAAGTACTAGATACATTCATAAGGTTTACATTACATCATAAAATGAAAAAATACAACAACATTGTTTCCATATACAACACTCATATCCCCTTAGACTATCCCTGCAGTTTAGTCATAAAAAATTTCTTCACATCTTAGGAAAAATAAAACATAGAAAGGGGTGATCTCAGATGATCAGTAAGGATAAAAATATAGCGCAAAATTTTATAAATAGACATAATCATTTAAGGCAATGTATAAGACTAAATCAAAATCATTATAAACTAGAACTTCAACATAATATGGAAAAGATAAAATCAATATAATCCCATTTACTTACTCACGTGGATATTCTACAACTCAAATAATGACATGAAATATCAATATCCACTTTCATAATGATGGAAGGCATAATTCCAGACATTCATAACCACATCGTCAATGCCTTGTGCCCAGACTACAAATAAGAATTTGTCAAGCCCGTGGTCCAAGACACTAGTTTTTCTCATGAGATCTACAGATGTATCGATGAGCTATAGCGGGCTCCACCCATCACTTACTATGTCCAATGCATTCCACAGATGAAAAGGTTGAAACATAATCTGAACATTTTTATTAAAACCAGATTACGAAATGTCAATATTTTATCTGCAACCCATGAATGGTTTAACAATTGTACATCCACAGTCAAATATAACTCATTAAATACAATATCGAATATTTTATTATAATAGATCAACCTAAATAAATAATAATGAATGGTATTGACATACACGAAAATAATAATCAAACTATTTTAGAGAAATATACCTTTTTCTTGAAAACATTTAAAATTTACACTATTATCAAGAAGCCGTTTAAAATAGATTTTTGAATCCAAGTGTCCCATAACACATTGAAACATTTAAAATGAATTTAAATTTTAAAAATTTAATGTCCAAATGAATACATCCTGAAAACAATTTTTAAAACATGGACATTAATGAGAATGATTTAGTATAATTAATATTTAAATCATTTTGAAAGGATATTTTAGTTAGAGTTCCTAACCAAAAGAGAGACACGTCAATACAAATAATTTAGATAATAAAAAATTTATAATATCATGGTAATAAAGGTATTCATGATATTCTATGTCAAATTAAATTATACAGACTATATAAAAGTGAATTGGCGTATAAAAACAAAGAAGTCTCAATTGAATGTAAATTGAGATGAAATATCTTATAAAGACCGAATCCTTTGGATAAGGATAAATCAACAACAAAATTAATGTGTCAAAAATATAAATACAGTAAATATTTTTGGATATTCAGATTAAATATATTAGAGGACATTCACACATATTCTTGTAAAAACAACACCAATGAATTGGATGTTTAACTCAATAAATGTAGACTGGGTTAAAATTGCTCTTATCATGTTCTTATCAATGAATTCAGAATTTATCAATGGATGAATTATATTTCACAAAAGTATATCCATAGAAATGGGAGTATAAATTACTACCCAAACAATAAATAGTGATTCGACACATAATCATGGAGTAAAATAATAAATGAAGTATGTGTAAAGCCGAATGAGTGGAAATTGGAAATTGAAATTCCCTTAGAAATTTGGTAACTTACAAAACATTCATCCCTTAAAAGATGGATCATAAAATGAAGATTTAATTACTAATAAATTAATGTATATTACAAAAAATAATACATTCATTTGGAAGTACATACATCACATAAAAGGAAATAGTGGCAATATGGCATGAATCTAACGGAATTAGAAAGTGATATGAAAACCCATACTTCATTGTAATCAATCATGTCGTATGGCCAAATGTTATTAACAAACAAATGAATCACAGAATACCATGAATGTAATGAGAATCATTAAAATATATATATCAAATGAAGGTACACAATACACCACATTTAATAAATAAGTATTGAATAAAGAAAATATCCTTAAATTAAAACTGAGATAACAAACCCCTTACTTTTTACTTTTCCTTGGTCGAGGTTAGGTTTACATCCTGTATAATGGTGAAATAATTTTTATTAAATTAAAAATAATCATATAGATTAATATGATATCATATATCATTTTTTAACATTTCATTGTTGATAATATCTTAGTATTATAGTCATTTCGGGTTTTAAGAGATTTGATTTCCTTTATATGATATGTTATGTAGATAATGGTTGTTATAGATAGATGTATGGTATTAATATTCAGAATTATATTATGTGTTTAAACATTATTTTTAAACATCTAATGAATATTAGTCTCGAATGGATTATGATGGGGAATGAATCTCATCACGTTCATGGAGACGGTAATCAGTACGTATGCACGAGCAACAATATCATTCTTCTTATATTAAATTAAATTATAATTGGATGATATATCATATATAGAAAATCATTACCATGTTATATTTATTATTTAAATCAATTAAACATCATTATAACACCCATCCAAATAATAATGTATTTAATAGAAATTATGCCACGATGTGGAGACGGTAAGTCATACGTAAGCACGTATAGTGACATCTCTTTCAAAGGATGGATAGAATAATGAATTTCATTCTGCCATATTTATAATAACATCATAGTATATAGGGGATACTGGCGTTATTATTTTTTAATAGAGACAAAAAAGAAAGAGTAAGTGGAAGAAGAAAAGAACATGAATGTGGTGATGAAATATTTACCTCTTCTTCAAGTTCTTCATTTTTATTTGATCAAAATTTCTCCATAAGATGAGTTTATGTCTAAAGGAAGGCCATTAGGATGAATTTATAACATTATATAGGTTATTTGGGTAGGGTTTGGCAGAGCTAAATGGCTTTGAAGATGTGAATTAGAGAGAAGTGGGAGTGCCCTTTTATAAGAGGGGTGAGGGGCACCTTAAGAAAAATTATAAATATTATATTATAATAATAAAAATTTCACTTTCTAATGGCTCCAAAATTAATTATTTAAATGATAAGGTGGGGATGGGTCGAAACCCACTCAACAAATAGCTTTTAAACAGGTTTGGATCACTTTATTAACCTTATATTTTAGATTTAACTCATAGTTAAATTGTTTGACATTTACCATGTGTCTTTGTATTTTTGTATTATATGGTTTATAAACATACTATATACTTACAAGAGAACCCCAAGTGGTTATATAATGAAGATCATATAATTATATATGTCATTTGGCTGAACTGTATATTTTTAGTAATATAATATCAATTAATAATATAATATTTGTTTTAAAAACCCTTTTATGTCAATTTTGACACTAATAGGTATCTTTTTTTTTCTAAAACCATAACAGCATTTTTACTTCGTAAAAAATTCATCTAACCAACCCAAACATGTCATTTTAACCTAGAAAATTATTGTAATTTATAAAAAGTCTCAAATTAAATTTATTTGGATATTTATAATATCAAATATCTTAGTATTTCATTAATTAGGTAATTACTTTATCATCATTGTGTCATAAATAAAATAAATTATATAACTTCTAAAATATATAAATAAAATACAAAAATGTAGGAAATAATTTTATCTTTCTAATGAATATTTATAATCTAATTTATCTTATGTATAACCCTATAAAAATGTTTTAGTTATTAAGCTTTGAAATTAGTAGTTTTAACTCTTCCTTAAATTATAAAATAATAAATGTACAAATCTAATCCATGTGGACCAAAAGGATCATATTTTACACCTAAGGTTGTTTTTGGCCTAATTAAACTTATCTTATTGTATTTTATCATGTGTTTCGGTAATAATAATATCATTTTTACCCCTAATTATCCAATTTACTTTTAACCATGGAAAATAAATGTCAAAAGTAACAATTCCTCGAAAATTATTTTTATTTTATTGAACCACATTTTACATAATATTATCAACCTTGTCTCTTATGTTGTTGAAATTAAATTTACAGAAGTAGAAAAATTATTTTTTATTAAATTTTTCAAATGATCCTAGGAGGTGGGTAAAAGACGGTTAAAAAGTTCAATAAAATATTTATATATCTAAAATTATTATAAACTGACTCTAATGAATTACATTGAACATATATCGGTATTATGTATCTACATTGACCTAAAATAAATTTAAATAAAATAAATAATAATTTAAATAATAATTTTGTTTTAAACTATAACTCAGTGTTTTTCACTATTCATCCAAAATTGAATGTTTTCAGAAAATACCCAAAATTCACCCTAAGCTAATTTCGAAATTACAAATCCAAAAATGAAGTCCATTTAAATATATAATTTATAAAATTTCAAAATGTGGGTATTACTATTCATAATGTCTAGTTTGATGGGTCATAATGTGTTAGAAGTACGATTTTGCGTACAATGCAAGCTATTACAATATTCAAAGGGAATTTTGTCGTGGAAGCTTGTTGTGTTACAATCTTCCCCCCATTTAGAAATTGAGTCCTAAAAATTATTAAAACATGGGATTGGGAACATAATTGAAATTTCCACATCAGAAAAATATTCAATAAAACAATCATTTTGAAAGAAATAAAGTGTAGTACAAAGGTCACCCGAAATAACCCATACTAGGATTCCATGTAGGAAAAGATGGATATGGAAGATGAACTAAGTTTCATGTTCTGATGGAAATAGATAGAAAACATGATGAGGAGAATGTTAATAACCAGATAACCACAAACTTTTGATGGGACAAATAGTCATTAGTTTCCCAGTAGGAAAAGTGAACAGACAACGTTCTTATTTTGTTTTAAGTTGCATTTCTTATAGATGAGGAATTTAATTATATGATTGACTAAGAACATAAAGAGATATACTTAATTTTTATGTAGAGATTCATTCATTAATGAATTTCTACAACTAACACATTTTTTTATAACGATGAGTATTCAAGATGACTTGGTCACACCGGAAGCGCTAGAATCAACTTCTATAGAATCACATGTTCCAAAAAGGATAAAATATATATTTACCTTGTATTTACGGATTAATAAAAACCAAAACAGTTTGTATAAGATCATATGATCCCCCAAAATTATATTCCTTTTGAGAAAGAAACACTAATCTTGATTTCAAAAACTAAACCAACAATACCACAAAGTTAAATAAATACCATTCAATAAACAATTGTCCCTAAAATCCTTCAATAAAATCCAAACTAATATTGAAACCCAAAACATAGAATAATTTGGTTATGTAGTCTTCCATGTTAAATTGTATCTCCAAATGACATTGACTACTCTTAAAGTCACATACGTAAAAGTAATTAACCTAATCACATATTCTCTATTATAGGTTAATAATTTCCATAAATAACCCAAATAACTATAAATAAAAAATAAATACATACATAAAAATCCACCATTCCTCCTCAAATGAAATCCCATAGTATTCTGTTTTCCTTTAGAATATAGTGTTCCCAATAGAGCAAATGTCTTCCAAAATAACATTTATCACTTAGTCACCAAATCATTTTTTTATACTAAGGGTATTCATTTGGAAAGACATAAGATACAAAATCAAAAATATTGCTGATAATTTAAATAATTTAACAAAAAATAATTTGTCACACTAACTAGGGACCTCGCGTAGTCCAGTGGTAGGTGATAAATCCCAATCGAACTCTGGTTGTGGGTTCGATACCCACAGCTTTGTCTGACGCGGCGTGTTGTCACATGGTCTTCAGGTTGTCGTTTTTTCAAAAACTATATTTTATAACATTCCCAAAATAAGATAAATTCCTCAAAATAACCATAACATAATTAAACCACCAATGTTATCTCTTACCTTGATTTTTCATCCAAAAATATATTAACATATAATTTCCTCAAGCCCAATGATCATATAAAACCAAATGGTTATCTATAACTATATCCACAAGATAAAAGATAATTCATCCTCAAATATAATTTTCACATGAAAAACTGTATGGTTACAAACACAAGTGAAAATTATACCGAAATAATTCCATCATCAAGGAGAACTAATATTTTTAAACATTTCTCCATCCATTTATTTTCACATAGATTCTTCTTTTACCAAGATAATATCCTATAGATTAGGGCATTCACTCAGGAAATGGCTCGGTCCCCTACATTTACGAAAAATGACTAAAAATGGATACTTGGGACCATTTTTATTTTCATCTATTTTACTCTTCATTTTTCCTTGGAAATTATTTAATTTATGTCCTTCTTTCCCACATGTAAAGGACTTTTTTATTCTATTAAGACACTTTCCTGGGTGTCTCCTTCCACATTTCCTTCATGAATGAAATTGAGGATTCTTTTCTCCATGGTCACCACCGATGGAGCTCTAATCATTCATCACCTTTCTCTTCTTTGTTGAGTCTAGGAGTTGGTTAATATATATGTTTTTATCATATCTTTGGAAAACTGATTTGGCATGAACACTATATCAATTAAACCTATCATCATTACATTTTGTTGCTAATTTCCACCACCATTCCCACCTTGTACATCATGGTAAAAGTTAGTATGACTTCCTTGGAATCCAGGCATTGACTAAAACCAGAAATCATTGTGTGATTAATAGTAGTCATAAAATCATCTGAGAATATCATGACACCATATTTTCAATTTCTAACACATTAGAATTAAACAATGTTATTTATTCCCATGTTATATTAAAATCATTCAAATCTGTTAGTAATTAAAATGTAAATTATCCTAAGCATATCCCCCGGGAGTATTGTACCCAAGAGTGCAGCAAGGTCCATTATCATGCACTAGTTCCCATTCGATTCTAGCTCAAAGCAATGTTTTTGGGTTTTACCCCTATGTACATTTTTTCCAGAGCCACCTCTACCTGCTCGTATCCAGAAAGAGATGTATTTATTGGAAAACATACAAAATATCTACAATAACAAAATTTTAGGAGTTCTTCTATACTAATCCTCAAAGTCTATCTTAGGGTTATGTTCTCTAATATGAGATTATCTAAATCTAGTTTCCATGGTTTGTACTAAAAATCCTATGATAACAACTATAAGGCCCCGACCATAGTTACCCAGAGTCCGTCCTTTATTACATAGCATTGGCATGATCAAAAAACACGATGTCTCGAAAGGCCGATTAGTTTAGTATCCTTGGAAGTACGAGATACATTCATAAGGTTTACGCTTAATCATAAAATGAAATACTACAACAACATTGATTCCATTGACCACACTCATATACCCTCTGACTATCGCTATAGGTCATTCATAAATACTTCATTGCATACTGGAAAAAATAAAACATAAAAACGTGAGAGCTCAGATGCTCAGTAAGGATCACAATGTAGAGAAAACTCTCATTAACGAACATAAACATCTAAAGCAATGTATCAGACTAAAACAAATCCTTTTAAACATGAACATCAGGATAATATGGAAAATATAAAATCAAAATAACTCCACTTACTTACTCACATGGATATTATACTAGTTTAATAATCACATGAAAAATCAATGTCCACTTTCATAATGATGGAATGAATAATGCCAGACATTCAAAACCACATAGTCATGGCCTTATGCCGATCCTATAAATAAGATTTTGTCAATGCCATGTTCCAAGACACTAGTTTGTGTCATGAGGCCTACCGATTCATCGAGGAGGTAGAGCAGGCTCCACCCATCACTTTCTATAACCAATTCATTTATCATATGAAAAAGGTTCATACATAATCTGAACATTTGTATTAAAACTAGCATATGAAATGTTAATATTTTAACCACAAACCATGAATGTTATAAAAATAGCACATCCACAGTCAAATATAACTCATTAAAAACAATATGGAAGATTGTATTATAATAGATCAACTTCAATAGAGATTAATAAATAGTATTGACATAGATTAAAATAATCATCAATATATTTGAGAGAAATATACCTCTTTTTCTTGAAAAAATTTAAAAGTATCCCTATTTTACAAAATGTCCTTTAAAATAAATTGTTGAATCAAAGTGTCCCAAACTAATTTAAAACTTTTAAAATGGATTTTAATTTTTAATGTTTAATGTATATATAAATAAATCCATAAAACCATTTTTAAAACATGGACATTAATGAGAAATATTTAGAATCATAAATCATTATATCATTTTAAAAGGATATTTTAGTTAGAGTTCCTAACCAAAAGGGAGACGATTGAATACAAATAATTGAGAATATAAAAACATTATAAAATCATGGAAATAACGTGATTCATGATATAATATGTCAAATTACAATATATACACCATATAGAAGCGAATTGGAATATAACAACAAAGAAGTCTCAATGGAATGTAAATTGAGCTGAAATATTTTATAACGACTGTATCCTTATGTTAAGGATAATTCAACAACATAATTATGTGTAACACATATAAATACACTCAATATTATTGGATATAAAATTTAAATTAATTAGAGGAAATTCACACATATTCTTGTGAAAACAACACCATTGAATTGGATGTTTAACTCAATAAATTGATATTGAGTTAAAATTACTCTTATCAAGTTAATATCGATGACTAGAGAATTTATCAATGGAGTGGTTATTTGTATATAAATTATACCCACATAAAATTGAGTGAAAATTACTACACAAATAATAAATACTGATTCCACACATAATCATGGAGTAAAATAATAAATGAAGTATGCGTAAAGCCGAATGAGTGGAAATTGAAATTTGACATTCCCTTCAAAATTTGCTAACATATGAAACAAAAATCCAATGAAAGATGGTTCATGAAATGAATATGTAATTAATCATAAATTAATATATATTTCACAAAGAATACAATCATTGGGTTTTACATACACTACATAAAGGAAATAGTCGCAATATGGCATGAATCTCACAGAAATAGGAAGTGAGATGAAAACCATTACATCATTGTAATCAATTACGTCGTGTGGCCAAAAGATAATACCGTCCAAATTAATCACATAATACCATAAATATAAAGATAATCATGATAATATATATATCAAATGACAGTACACAATACACCACATTTTTAAAAAAGTGGTGATCAATGGTAATCTCACGGAATTAAAAGTGAGATAAGAAACCCCTTATTTTGTACAATTCCCTAGTCGAGGGTAGGATAACATCATTTATAATGGTGAAATAATTTTCATAAAATTATAAAATAATCATATACAATAATATGATATCATATATGATCTTTTAACATTGCTATGTTAATAATATCTTAGTATTATCGTCATTTCGGGTGTTAACTGATTCATTTTTCTTTATATGATTTGTTACGTAAGTAATGTTTGTTATGGATAGGATATATAATATTCATATTAAGAATTATATTAAGTGTCTAAATATTATTTTTAGTTATCTAATGAAAATTATTCTTGAATGGATTACGATGGAAATTAATCTCATCTCATTCGTGGAGACGGTAATCCGTACATACGCACGAGCGACAATATCATTCTTTTGATATTAAAATAATATATAATTTGATGGTATATCATATATAAATAATTATTATCATGTTATTTTTATTATTTAAATCAATTAAAAATCATTATTATACCCATCCAAATAATTTTATTGAATAACAATTACACCACAAAGTGGAGATGGTAAGATGTACGTACGCTCGTATGGTGACATGTCATTTAATGGATGGATAGAATAATTAATATGGTTGTGCTATATTTATAATAACATCATAGTATATAAAAGATACTTGATTTATTATTTTTGAATTGAAAATACAAATAAAGAGGAAGTGGAAGAGGAAAATAACATGAAATAGGTGATGAAATATTTACCTCTACTTCAGGTTCTTCCATTGTATTTGATCAAAAGGGCTCTATAGGATGGATTTCTAACAAAACGAAGCCCTATGTGATGAATTTATTACAGTATAATTGGTATTTGGGAAGAGTTTGGCCTATCCAAATGCCTTTGAATATGTAAATTAGAGAGAAGGGGGAGTGCCCTTTTATAAGAGGGTTGAAAGGCACCTTAGGAAAAGTTTGAAATATTATTTTATAATAACATAATTTGCGGTTTCTAATGGCCTCAAAATGAATTATTTAAAATCTATGGTGTGTAAGGGTAGAAAACCTCTCATCCAAAAGGTTTGATACAGGTTTGGGTCACTATATTAACCTTATCTTATAGATTTAACTATTAGTTATGTAGTTTGACATTTACCATGTCTCTTTGTATTTTTAAATTATATGGTTAATAAACATACTATATACTTCAAAGTGAAACCCAAGTGGTTAATTAATGATATTATTATCATTAGATAAGTCTTTTCTCTGAGCCTTTTATTTTTTGGAATAGAATATCAATTAATAATATAATATTTGTTTTAAAAACGTTTTTATGTCAATTCTGATACTACTTGTTATTTTGTTTTTGTTAAATTCATAACAGCATTATTACTTAGAAAAAAGTTAATATAAACCAAACTAAAATGTAATATTAACCTATAAAATTAGTGTAATTTATAAAAAGTCTCATGTTACATTTATTTGGATATTTATAATATCAAATATTTTAATATTTCATTAATTAGGTAATTACTGCATCATCATTGTATCAAAAATAAATTAAATTATTTAACATATAAAAGATATAAATAAAATACCATTATGTAGGAAATATTTTTGATTCATAATTAAAATTTATAATAGAAATTATCTTTTTTATAACACTATATTAAAAATAGTTTAGTTATTAAGCTTTGGATTTAGCAGTTTTAACTCTTCTTTGAATTAAATAATAATAAATGTCCTAATCTAATTCAATTGGACCTAATGGATCATATTTTATTACAAAGGTTATTTTTGGTACAATTACACTTATCCGATATAATTAGGACATGTTTTGGGGGTAATAATAATATCATTATTAACCTTAATTACCCTATATAATTTTAACTGTGGTAAATAACAGCCAGAAGAAACTATTCACCAATTTATTTTTTATTTTATTGAACCACATTTTACTTATTTAAATCAACCATGTCTCTATTATTTATGAAATTAGATTCATAGAATCAGTAATGTTATGGTTTATTCAAATTTCCAAATGCTCCTAAAAGGTGGGTAAAAGATAGTTCAAAAGTTCAATAAAATTTTAATATATCTAAAATCATTATAAACTAACTCCACAGAATTACATTGAACTTATATAGGTATTATGTATATATTTTTACCTAAAATAAATTTAAATAAAATAAATAATTATTTAAATAATAATTCGATTTTAAACTATAACTATGTGTTTTTCACTATTCATAAAAAAATCAATGTTTTCATAAAAATACCAAAAATCTTCCCTAAGAGAATTTCCATATTCCGAATCCAAAAATTAAGTCCATTTTGAATGATAAAATTTATAAAATTTAAAAAGGTGGTAATTACTATTCATAATGGTAAGATTCATTGGTTACGGTGTGTTAGAATTTTCAAGTTGCTTACAGTGTAGGATATTACATTATTCACAGGGAAACGTATCGTTGAAGCTTGTGGTGTTACATTCTTCCCCCCTTTGGGAAATTTAATCCTCAAAATTTCTGAATTTTTGTATTGGGAACATAATTGAATGTCCCACATCGGAAAAAGAGTAAATAAAACTATCACTTTAAAAGAAAGAAAGAGTAGTACAAAGGTCACCCGAGATAACCAATACTAATATTATATGTGGGAAAACTTTGGTATGGAAGATAAATTAAGTGTCGAAGTTTTATGGAGAGGGATAGGAAATATGATCAGGAGATAGTTAACAACAAGAAAACCAAAACCATTTGATTGAAAAAATATTCATTAGTTTCCCAGTAGGAAAAGTAAACAGACAACGTTTATTTGTTTTAAGTTACATTTCATAATGACGAGGTATTTATTTATGAGATTGACTAAGAACATAAAGATATAAACTTACTTTTTAAGTAGAGTTTCATTATTCAATAAATTTCTACACCTAACTCATTTTTTAAAACAATGATTATTCAAGATGACATGGTCACACCAGAAGAGATAGAATCAAATTCTAGAGAATCACATGATCCACAAACGATAAACTATATATTTACAATATCTTCAGAGATTAATCAAAACCAAAAAGGTTAGTACCAGATCAGATGATCCCCAAAAAGGATATTCATTTCGGGAAAGAAACACAAATCTTTGTTTCAAAAATTAATCCAACAATACCCTGATTTTAAAAAAATACCATTCAATAAACAGTTGTCCTTAAAATCTTTTAATATAATCCAAACTAATATTCAAACCCAAAACCTAGAAGAAATGTTTATGTAGTCTTCCATGTTAAATTTTCTCTCCAAATGACATCGACCACTCTTAAATTCACATACATAAAAGTAATTAACCTATTCACATATTCTCTATTATAGGTTAATCATTTCCATATATAACCCAAATCACTATAAATCCATAGAAAAAACACAGATAATAGTCCACCATTACTCCTCAAATTAAATCCCATTGTATTCTATTTTTTTAGGCAAATAGTGTTCCTAACAGAGCGAAGGTCTTCCAAAATAACATTTATCATTTAATCACTATGTAATAATACTATACTAAGGGTATTCATTTGATAAGAAAAATGATTATAAATAAACTTATTATTGATCAATAAAATCATTTAACTAAAAATAATTAGTCACACTAACCAGGGACTTTACATAGTCTAGTGGTAGGGGATAAATCCCAATCGTAATCTGGTAGTGGGTTCGATTACAACAACTTTGACCGGTGTGACAGGTTATCACATAGTATGCATGTTTTCCTATTTCAAAAACTATATTTTATAATATTACCAAAATGTGATAAATTCCACAAAATATCCATAAAATAATTTAACCACCAATGTTTTTTTATACCTTGCATTTTCACCCCAAAATATAATAACATGTAATTGCCTCAAACCCAATGATCATATAAAACCAAATGGTTATTTATAATTGTTTCCACTGTAGAAAAGATAATTCTTCCTATAATATCATTTTCCACATTAAAAAATGTAGGGTTTCAAATAAAAGTGAAAATTATTCCAAAGTAATCACATCAACAAGGAGAACTAATACTTTTAAACATTTATCCAACCATTTATTTCCACAAAGATTCTTGTTTGAAAAAGAAAATATCCTATAGAATAGGTAATTAATTTAGGTAATGGCCAGGTCCCCAACATTTATGAAAAATGACTATAAATAGATTCTTGGGACAATTTTTATTTTCTTCAATTGTACTCTTCATTTTTCCTCAGAAATTCTTCAAATTACGTCCTTCTTTCCCACACATAGATCATTTCTTTGTTCCATGGAGAAACATTCATGGGTGTATCCTTTCACATTTCCTCCATAAAGGAAATTGAGGATTCTGTTCTCCATGGTCTCCACTACTAGAGCTTTAATCATTCATCACATTTATCTTCTTTGTTGAGTCTGAGAGTTGGTTAATATATATGGTGTTGATAATATTTTTGGAAAACAAATTGGCATGCACACGATATATTTTACCCCAATCAACATTCCATTTTCTTTCTCATTTCCACCATCGTTCCAACCTCATAAATCATGCTCAAAGTTACTATGACTTCCTTGGAATCCAGCCATTGACTAAAACCAGAAATCATTGTCTGTGTAATAGTAGTCATAAAATAATTTAGAGAATATCATGACACCATGTTTTCAATTTTTAACACCATAGGATTAACCGAGGTCATTTATTCTCATATTATATTAAAATCTTTCAAATTAGTTAGTAAAGAAAATGTAAATTATCATAATCATATCCCCTGTGAGTGTCGTAACCGATAGTGCAGCAAGGCCCGTTGTCGTGCACCCTTTCCAGTTCAATTCATGCTCAAAGCGGTATTTTTTTTGTGTTTTAACCTTAGGTACATTTGGGCCATAGACACATCTACTTTCTCGTATCTAGACAGATATTTATTGCTTGGAAATCTCAAAAAATCACTAAAAATGTAAATTTTATGAAGTTCATCAATACTAATCCTCGAAATCTATCTTTGGGCTATGTGCTCTAAGCTGAGTTCATCTAAATCTAGTTTCCAAGGATTGTACTAAAATTCCTCTGATACGAACTATAATGCCCTAACACCAGTTACCTAGAGTCGGTGCATTATTACATAACATTTTCATGATCCCAAGAGATCAAGTCTCGAATGACCGGTTAGTTTAGTAGAATTGAAAGTACTAGATACATTCAAAAGGTTTAAATTACATCCGAAAATGAAAAACTACTACAACATTGTTTCCATATACCACACTCATATCCCCTCAGACTATCCCTACATGCCAGTCATAAAATACTTCTTCGCCTCCTAGGAAAAATAATAAATAGAAATGGGTGAGATCAGAATCTCAGTAAGGATAACAATATTGCACAAACATTCATAAATAAGCATAAATAGTTAAGGCAATTTATTAGACTAAAACAAAGCCTTTTAAACCTGAACTTAAGGATAATATGGTAAAGATAAAATCAAAATAACTCCATTTACTTACTCACATGTATATTCTACTAGTCTAATAATCACATGAAACATAAATAGCCACTTTCAAAATGATGGAATGCATGATTCCATACTTTAATAACCACATAGTGAAGTCCTTGAACACAGACTAAAAATAAGATTTTTTCAAGACCTTGTGCCAAGGAACTAGTTTGTCTCATGAGACATGGCGATGCATCGAGGAGATAAAGTGAGCTCCACCTGTAACTTACTACGTCCAATGCATTCCTCATATGAAAAGGATGAAACATAATCCGAACATTCGTATTAAAACTACCATACTAAATGTCAATATTTTAACTACAAACCGTGAGTGTAATAAAATTACCACATCCACACTCAAATATATCTCATTCAATACAATATTTAAGATTTTATTATAAGAGATCAACCTCAATAAAGAATAATTAATGGTATTGACATAGATAAAAATATTCATCAAACTATTTGAGATAAATATCCCCCTTTTTCATGAAACCATTTAAAAGTCTCACTATTAATCAAGAATCCATTTATAATATACTTTTGAATCAACGTTTCCAACACCACATTGAATCTTTTAAAAGGAATTTTAATTTTGAAACATTAATGCACATAATAATAAATCCTTAAAACCATATTTAATACATGGACATTAATTAGAATGATTTAGAATAATAAATCTTTGAATCATTTTAAAAGGTTATTTTAGTTAGAGTTCCCAACCAAAATAAAGACACATAAATAATCATAATTGAGGTAATAAAAACTTTATAATATCAGGGGAATAAATGGATTCATGATATACTATGTCAATGTACATTATATAAACCATATAAATGTGAATTAGCGTATAACAACAAAGAAGTATCAATGGAATGTAAATTGAGATGAAATCTCTGATAAAGACCGTATCCTTAGGTTAAGGATAAATCAACAACATAATTATGTGTCAAAAATATAAATACACTCATTATTAATGGATATTCAGTGTAAATAAATCATGATACATTCCCAAAAATTTCTGTAAAAACAACACCAATGAATTGGATGTTTAATTCAATCAATTGAGATTGAGTTAAAATTACTCTTATCAAGTTCATATTGAGGACGTGAGATTTTATCAATGGACTAATTATGTGTAATTAAAAGTATATCTAAAGAAATGGGAGTGGAAGTTACTAATAAAATAATAAATATTGATTCGACGCATAATCATGGAGTAAAATACTAAATTAAGTATGTGTTAAGCCGAATGAGTGGAAATTGAAATTTGGAATGCCCTTACCAGTTTGGAAACTGAAGAAACATACATCCCATGAATGATGGATCATAAAATGAAGCATTAATTTTTCATAAATTAAATTATATTACACAAAGAATATAATCATTAGGTAGTATATACACAACACAAAAGGAAATAGTGGAAATATGGCATGAATCTCATGGAAATGGGAAGTGAGATAAAAACCCTTACTTCATTGTAATCAATCAAATTGTCTAGAAAAAAGTTAATATAAACCAAATTAATCACAGAATACAATGAATATATAGTGAATCTTGATAATATACATATCAAATTATAGTACAAAATACAAAACATTTAATAAATAAATGGAGAACGATGGAAATCTCACGGAATTTAAAGTGAGGTAAGAAACCCATTGTTTTGTACATTTCCATGTTCGAGGGTTTGGTTAACATCCTGTATAATGGTGAAATAATTTATATTGTGTTATAAAATAATCAAATACATTAATGTGATATAATATATGATCTTTTAACATTGCTTTGTTAATAATATCTTAGTATTATCGTCGTTTCAGGTGTTAACTGATTCTTTTTTCCTTTATATGCTTTATTACGTAAGTAATGTTTCTTATGGATAGGATGTATTGAATTAATATTCAGAATGATATTATGTTTTTAAACATTATTTTTAATAATCAAAGGAAAAATATTCTTGAATGGATTATGATAGAGAATGAATTTCAACGAGTTCGTGGAGACGGTAATCCTTACGTACGCACGAGCGACAATATCATTATTTTGATATTAAAATAATATATAATTGGATGGTATGTAATATATACAGAATCAATATGATGTTATATGTATTATTTACATCAATTAAAAATCATTATTATACACATCCAAAT
Organism: Viscum album; assembly: GCA_963277665.1. NCBI lineage: Eukaryota > Viridiplantae > Streptophyta > Magnoliopsida > Santalales > Viscaceae > Viscum > Viscum album. Next base: position 1,504,610,935 of record OY728156.1, read on the forward strand.
AATAATTTATTGAATAAAAATTACACCGCGACGTAGAGATGGTAAGCCATACGTACGCACGTATGGTGACATGTCATTCAAAGGATTGATAGAATAATGAATATGGTTATGCCATATTTAGAATAACATCATAGTATATAGATGATTCTTATGTTATTATTTAATAATATAAACAACAAAGAAAGAGTAAGTGGAAGAAGAAAAGAACTTGAGAGAGGTGATTACGTATTTACCTCTTCTTCGGGTTCGTCCTCTTGATTTGATCAAAAAGGCCCCATAAGATGGATTTATGACTAAAGGAAGTCCGATAGAATAAATTTAGGACAGTATAGACGGTATTTGGGCATATTTTGGCTGATCCAAATGGAATTGAAGTTGTGAATTAAAGAGAAGGTGGAGTTCCCTTTTTAAGAGGTGTGAGAGGCACCTTAGGAAAAGCTAGAAATATTATTTTATAATAAAATAATTTTCGGTTTCAAATGTCCAAAAATGAATTATTTAAAATATAAGGTGAGTATAGGTCGAAAAACACTCATCCAATAGGTTTTATATAGGTTTGGGTCACTATATTAACCTTATCGTTTAGATTTTACTCTTTGTTAAATAGTTTGACATTTACCATGTCTCTATTTATTTTTATATTAAATGGTTGATGAAAATAAAATATTCTTCCAAGTGAACCCCAAGTGGTTCATTAATGATAATCCTATAATTATATAAGTCTTTTTTCTGAAAATTATATTTTTATGAATAGAATATCAATTAATAATATATATATTTTAAACTCTTTTATGTCAATTTTGACACTATTTGGTATTTGGTTTTTCTAAATTCATAACATATTTATTACATTGAAAAAATTTAATCTAAACAACCCTAACATGTCATATTAACCTATAAAATTAGTTTAATTCATAAAAAGTCTCATATTATATTTATTTGGATATTTATAATATCAAATATTTTAATATTTTTTTAATTAGGTATTTACTGCATCATTATTGTGTCATATATAAATTAAAATATTTAACATCTAAAAAATATAAATAAAATATCATTGTTTTGGATATATTATTAGCTTTATAATGAATATTTATAATCAAATTTATCATGTATATTACCCTATATTAAAATTGGTTTAGTTATTAAGCTTTGAATTTAGCAGTTTTAACTCTTCCTTGAATATAATAATAATAAATGTTATAATCAATTCCTAGTGAATATAAAGGATCATATTTTATTTATAAGGTTGTTTTTTTTCGAATTTCAGTTATCCAATAGAATTAAAACAAGTTAATGGGTAATAATAATATCATTTTTACCCTTAATTACCTTATTTACGTTTAATCGTGGTAAATAAAATTCAGATGTTACTATTCACCAAATATAATTTTTATTCTTTTAACCACATTTCACATACTGATATAAACCGCGTCTCTTAGAACATTGAAATTAAATTCACCTAATTAGTTAAATTAAATTTATTTCCTATTTTCAAATAATCATAAGAGGTGGGTAAAAGACGGTTAAAATGATCAATAAACTTTTATATATCTACAATTTTTATAAACTGAATAAAATGAATTACATTGAACATATATAGGTATTATGTATCTATTTTTACCAAAAATAATTTTAAATAATATAATTAATTATTTAAATAAAAATTACATTTTAAACTATGACTTAGTGTTTTTCACTATTCATACAAAATTTAATGTATTCGGAAAACTACAAAAAAAATCACCCTAAGCTAACTTCGATATACCGAATCCAAAAATGTAGTCCATTTTGAATGATATAATTTATAAAATTTCAAAAATAGTGTATTACTATTCGTAACAGCTATTTTGATTGGTCACGGTGTGTTGGAATTTCGATTTTGTGTATAATATAATATATTAAAATATTCAAAGGGAATCTTATATTGGAAGCTTGTGGTGTTAAATTCTTCTCCAATTTATTAAATTTAACACTCGTGATTTTTAAAATTTGGGCTTGGGAACATCATTGAAAGTCCGAGATAGGAAAAAGAGTCAATTAAACTATCACTTTAAAAGAAAGAAAGAGTAGTACAAAGGTCACCCAAGATAACCAATAATAGGATTCCATGTAGGAAAACATGGATATGGAAGATAAACTAAGTGTCATGTTTTGAGGGAGATGGATAGAAAACATGATCAGGAAAAAGATAACAACAAGAAAACCACAAACATGTGATGGGACAAATAGTCATTACTTTCCCAGTAGGAAAAGTAAACGGACAGTGTTTATTATGTTTAAAGTTACATTTCATAATGATGAAGAATTTTTTTATGTTATTGACAAAGATCATAATGAGATATGCTTACTTTTTATGTAGAGATTCATTCTTTAATAAGTTTCTACAACTAACACATTTTTTTGAAACGATGAGTATTCAAGATGACTAGGTCACTCTGGAAGAGTTTGAATCAACTTCTAGAAAATCACATGATCCAAAAATGATAAACTATATATTTACCTTTTCTTTATAGATTACTCAAAACCAAAATGGTTATTACAATATCAGATGGTCCCCCAAAAGGATATTCATTTAGAGAAAGAAACACTAGTATTAATTTATAAAATTAAACCAATAATACCCCAAAATTAAATAAATACCATTCAATGAAAAATTATCCTTAAAATACTTCAATATAATCCAATCTACTATTGAAACCTAAAACATATAAGAATTTTGTTATGTAGTCTTCCACGTTAAATTGTATCTCAAAATGACATCGACTACTCTTAAAGTGACATACTTAAAAGTAAGTAACCTAATCACATATTCTCTATTATAGGTTAATCATTTCCATAAATAACTCAAATCACTATAAATCCACAATAAAAAAATTTATTAAAATCCACCATTACTCTTCAAATGAAATACCATAGTATCTATTTTCCTTAGGCATATAGTATTCCCAACATAGAAAACCTCTTCCAAAATAACATTTATCACTTAATCACCAAATTATTTCCCTATACTAAGGGTATTTATTTGATAAGACATAAGATAACAAATAGACTTATTATTGATCAATAAAATCATTTATCTAAAAATAATTATTCACACTAACTAGATGCTTCATGAAGTCTAGTGGTAGGCGATAAATCCAAATCGCACTCTGGTTGTGGGTTTGATTCCCATAGATTTGTCAAATGCGACAGGTTGTCACACAGTATGCATGTTGTCCTTTTTCAAAAACTATATATTATAACATAATCAAAATGAGATAAATTCATCCAAATAACCATAACATAATTTAACCAAAAATTTCATCTCATACCTTGCATTTTCATCCCAAAATATAATAACATTTAGTTTCTCAAACCCAATGATCATATAAAACCAAATGGTAATTTATAACTTTATCCACAAGAGAAAATATAATTCTTCCTCAAATAGAATTTTCACTTGACAAAATTCAGGGTAAAAAATACAAGAGAAAATAATTCCAAAGTAATCCCATCAACAAAAAACACTAATAATTTTAAACATTTTTTCAACCATTTATTTGCATATAGATTCTTATTTGATGATGAAAATATTCTAAAGAATAGGGAATTTACTCAGGTAATTGCCAGGTCCCCTCTATTTATGGTAAATGACTATAAATCGATTCTTGGGACCATTTTTATTTTCTTCCATTGTACTCTCCATTTTTCCTCATCAATTATTTACTTTATGTACTTCATTCCCACACGTAAAGCATTTCTTTGGCTAATTGACACACTTTCATGGGTGTCTCCTTACACATTTCATGCATAAATGAAATTGAGGATTCTTTCCTCCATGGTCTCCACTGCTGGATCTCTTATCATTCATCACCTTTCTCTTCTTTATTGAGTCCAGGAGTTGGTAAATATATATGTTGTTGGTATCATTTTTGTAAGATTTATTTGGCATGGACACAATATCTTTCACACCTATAAACATTCTATTTTGTTGCTCATTTCCACCACCCTTCCAACCATGTACATCATGCTAAAAGTTACTATGAATTCCTTGGAATTCATACATTGACTAAAACCAAAGAGAATTTTGTGAGAAACAGTAGTCATAAAATCATTCAGAGAATATCATGACACCATATTTTCAATTTCTCACACCATTGTAATAACGAAGGTCATTTATTTTCATCTTATATTACAATACTTCAAATCGGTTAGTAAAGAAAATGTAAATTATCCTAATCATATCTTCTGGGAGTATCATAACCAAGAGTGCAGAAAGTCCCATTTTCGTGCAGCAATTCCTATTCGAGTCTACCTCAAAGCTGTGTTTTTCAGTGTTACCCCTAGGTATATCTAAACCATAGCTAACTTTAACCTCTCTTATCCGAGCAGGGATGTATTTCTTTGAAAACTCACAAAATATCTGCAATACTAAAATTTTATGAAGTTCTTCTATACTAATCTTCAATGTCTATTTTAGGGTTATGTGCTCTAATATGAGTTTATCTAAATCTAGTTTCCAATGTTTGTAATAAACTCTCTCTGATACTAGCTATAACTACCCGAGTGTAGTTACCCAGAGTCGGTCCATTATTACATTAAATTGACAGGATAACAAAAGATCATGTCTCAGAACACTGATTGGTTTAGTAGCCTTTGAAGTAGTAGATACATTAATATGGGTAACATTACATCATAAAATAAAAAACTAAATAACATTATTTCCATAGAACACACTAATATCCCCTTAGACTATCCGAGAAGGTCACTCATTAAAATACTTCTTAGCATCCAATGAAAAATAAAACATATAAAGGGGTGAGCTCAGATGCTAAGTAAGGATAACAATATAGCGGAAACATTCATAAATAAGCATAAACATTTAAGGAAATGTATAAGACTAAATCAAAAACAATTTAAACTTGAACTTCATCATAATATAGAAAAGATAAAATCCAAATAATTCCATTTACATACTCACATGGATATTATACTAGTCAAATAATCACATGCAATATCAATAGCCACTTTTATAATGATGGAATGCATAATTCTAAACTTTTATAACCACATAGTCAAGGCCTTGTGCCCAGACAACAAATAAGAGTTTGTCAAGGCCTTGTGCCAAGAAACTAGTTTGTCTCATGGGACCTACTGATACATCAAGGATCTATATCAGGCTCCACCCATCACATAATAAGTCAAATTCATTCCACATTTGAAATGGTTGAAACATAATATGAACATTCGTATTAAAACTAGCATACAAAATGTCAATATTTTAACCGGAAACCATGAATGGTATAAAAATAGCACATCCATAGTCAAATATAACTCATTATATAAAATATGAAAGATTTTAATATATAGATCAGCCTCAATAGAGAATAATAAATTGTATTGACAAAGATGAAAATAATCATCAAACTATTTGAGAGAAATATACCCTTTTCTTGAAATCATTTAAAAGTCTCACTATTTATCAAGCTCCTGTTTGAAATAAATTTTTGAATCAATGTGTCCCATACCACATTTAAACTTTTAAAAGGAATTTAAATTTTAAAACTTTAATTTCCATATGAATAAATCCTTAAAACCATTTTTAATACATGGACATTAAGGATAAAGATTTAGAATAATAAATCTTTAAATCATTTTGAATGGAAATTTTTGTTAGAGTTCCTAACCAAAAGAGAGACACTTGAATACAAATGATTGAGGTAATAAAAAAATTATAATATCATAGGAATAAAGGGATTCATGATATACTATTCCAATGTACATTATATACAGCATATAACATTGAATTGGTGTATAACAACAAAGAAGTCTCAATGGAATGTAAATTGAGATGAAATCTCTTATAAAGACTATATCCTTAGTATAATGATAAATCAAAGACAAAATTATGTGTCAAAAATATAAATACACTCAATATTATTGGATATTAATAGTAAATCAATTAGTGGACATTCACAAATATTCTTGTAAAACAACACCAATGAATTGGATGTTTAACTCAATAAATGGAGATTGAGTTAAAATTACTCTTATAATGTTCTTATCGGTGACTTGAGAATTTATCAATGGAGTGATTATGTGTATAAAATTTACATCCATAAAAAGTTTAGTGGATATTACTACACGAATAATAAATAGTGATTCCACACAGAATCACGGAGTAAAAAAAATAAATGAAGTATGCGTAAAGCTGAATGAGTGGAAATTAAAATTTGAAATTCCCATTCCAATTTGGTAACTTACAAAACATGCATCCCATGAAAATTGGATCATAAAATGAATATTTAGTTACTCAGAAACTAAATTATATTACAAAAATAATACAATAATTGGGCAGTACCAACATCACACAAAAGGAAATAGTGGAAATATGGCATGAATCTAACGGAAATAGGAAGTGAGATGAAAAACCTTAATTCATTTTAATCAATCAAGTCGTATGGCCAAAAGTTAATATAAAAAAAATGAATCACTGAATACCTTGAATAAAATTTGAATAATGATAATATATATATCAAATGGGAGTACATGAAACACAACATATAATAAATAAGTTGTGAACAATGGAAATCTCCTGGAATTAAAAGTGAGATAAGAAACCCATTACTTTGTACTTTTCCTTGGTCGATGGTATGTTTACATCCTGTATAATGGTTAAATAATTGTTCATAAATTATACAAGAATCATATACATTATTATGATATCATATACGATCTTTCAAAATTTCTTTGTTAATAATATCTTAGTATTATCGTTGTTTCCGGTGTTAACTGATTTTTTTCCTTTATATGATTTGTTACATAAGTAATATTTGTTATGGATAAGAGGTAACATATTCAACTACAGAATTATATTAAGTGTTTAAAAAATATTTTTAATCATATAATGAAAATTAGTCTTGAATGGATTACGATGGGGAATAAATTTTATCGCGTTCATGGAGACAGTAATCAGTAAGTACGCATGAGAAAAATATCATTCTTTTGATATTAAAATAATATAAAATTGGATATTATATCAAATATACATAATAATTATCATGTAATATTTATTATTTACATCAACCAAAACATCATTATTACACCCATCGAAATAATAATGTATTGAATAACAGTTACACCACGAGGTGGAGATGGTAAGCCGTACGTACACATGTATGGTGACATGTCATTCAAAGGTTGGATAGAAAAATGAATATTGTTATTCCATATTTATAATAATATCACAGTATATAGAAGATACTAGAGTTATTATTTTAGAGTGGATACATCAATGAAAAAGGAAGTGGAAGAAGAAAAGTACTTGAAAGAGGTGATGGAATATTTACCTCTTCTTCGGGTTCTTCCTTTTGATTAAATCAAAAGGGCTCCAAAGGATGGATTTATGACTATAGGAAGTACTCTATGATGAATTTAGGAGAGTATATAGGGTATTTCAGGCAGATTTTCTCCCATCCAAATGGGTTTGATGATGTGAATTGGAGATATGGGGGTGCCTTTTATAAGAGAGGTGATGGACACCTTAGGAAGAGCTATAAATATTATTTTATAATAAAATAATTTTCGGTTTATAATGGCTCAAAAAAGATTTATTTATAAGATAAGGTAGGTTTGGGTCGAAAAAAACTCAACCAATAGGTTTTAGACAGGTTTGGATCACTATATTAACCTTATCTTTTATATTTAACTCTTAGTTAAATAGTTTGACATTTACCATGTCTCTTTCTATTTTTAACCTATATGGTTAATAAACATACTATAATCTTCTAAAAGATCTCCATGTTGTTAATTAATGATATTAATTTTATTATATTAGTCTTTTGGAAGAACCTTAGATTTTTAGGAATAGAATATCAATTAATAATATAATATTTTTTAAAAAAACTATTTTTTGTAAATTTTGACACTATTTGGTATTTTGTTTTTGCTAAATTAATAAATTCTTTATTGCATATAAAAAAAATAATCTAACCAGCCCTAACATGTCATATTAACCTATAAAATTAGTGGAATTATTAAAAAGTTTCAAATTACAATTTTTTTGGATATTTATAATTTCAAATATTTTAATATTTCATTAATTTGGTAATTACAACATCATAATTATGTCATAAATAAATTAAATTATTGGAAGATTAAAAAATATATATAAAATACCATTATGTAGGAAATATTTCAAGATTTTTAATTAATATTTATAATATAATTTATCTTATGCATAACCCTATATTGAAAATGGATTAGTTAGTAATATTTGAATTTAGAAGTATTAACTCTTCTTTTCAATTAAATAATAATATATGTCCTAATCTAATCCAAGTGAACCTAAAGGGTCATATTTTATTACTAAGGTTGTTTTTTTAATTACACTTATCCAATATAATTTGGACATGTGTTGCATTAATAAAAATATCATTTTTACCCTTAATTACCATATTTACTTCTAACTGTGGTAACTAGAATTCAAAAGTTACTATTCACCAAAAATTATATTTATATTGTTGAACCACATTTTACTTACTGATATCAAACATGTCTTGTAGATTTTTGAAATTAAATTCACAGAAGCAGTAAAATTATGATGTTTTTTCAAATTTGCAAATTCTCTTAGGAGGTGGGTAAAAGACGGTAACAAAGTTCAACAAAATTTTTATATATCTAAAATTATTATAAACTGACTCCAATGAATTACATTGAACATATATAGGTCTTATGTATCTCTTTTTACCCAAAAAATATAAATAATAATAATAATTATTTAAATAATAATTCAGATTTAAACTATAACTCGGTGTTTTTCACTATTAATCAAAAATTGAATGTTTTCAGAAAAATACCAAAAATTCAGAATAAGCTAATTTAGATATTCCAAATCCAAAAATTAAGTCTATCTTGAAAGATATAATTTATAGAATTTTAAAAGTGGCTATTATTATTCATAACAGCTAGTTTCATTGGTCACTATGTGTTAGAATTTCGATGTTGCGCATAATTCAAGCTACTACATTATTCAAAGGGAAACCCACTGTGGAAGCTTGTGGTGTAACACATCGTCTCATGTGTGGATATTTTTTCCTTATGAGAAATCATATCCAGATCAAAATATTGGGATAATAGATAAAATCATTAATGAAGACATGCCCATTGTAAGGGACTACACTTTTGTGTTCCCCAAAAGAGTTTCTTGTGATCCCTCTGATGAAGAGGTTGTGTTCTAAGATGAAATTTTTCCTAGATCTCTGCCTATATCAATGAGACCTTATATAATGGCCACATTTGAGATGGAATAATTTAAGAGGCACTTATAGGAGAAACCAAATTGGTGTTTTATATGACCGAGTGCATAACTATGTGGTTCACCAGTCATCTTTTCATTGAAGAAGGATGTATCAATGAATCTCTTCATTGGTTGTCATGATCCCAAATACAGAACAATAAATTACTATAATCACATTCCCCAGATATACGAATTTTTTTCATCTATGTAGGGATATTTATTTCTGTATGTTGAGGAAGGAAGATATTCCCAATTCATCCTTTCGAACTAGGCATGGAAACTATTAGTTTATATTTATTACCATCAAACTAACTAATTCCCAAAAAAAATTCATGGATTTAATGAATAGAGTTTCTTGAGACTACCTCAATGAGTTTATTGTAGTCTGTATTGATGATATTATTATATACTCCAACAGAAAGGAGGAATAAGAGTATAATTTGAATACTTTGGTAAAGATTATTTAAGGGAAAAAATTATGATAATACAGTAAATGCAAGTTTTAGATGGAGGATGTACCATTCATAGGGAATTTTATCACCAATAGTGGAAAATATTCAATCATTTCCATGAAAAAGGCAATTAAAGAGTTGACTAGTACAAAAACTATAATAGATATCTGCATCTTTATTGGTCTAGTGGGGCACTAGAAAAGATTCTTGACGATGTTCTCAGGATTTTCAAACCCATTATCCATGCTGACATAGAATGGGGTAATGTTTTTCCGGACAAGTGATTGTGAATACAACATTAAAGAGTTTAAAATGTGGCTTATTAGTAGAGCAGTGCTCACACTACCTATAAGTGGAATGTTATTTGTGTTGTTTAATATTATTTCGAATAAGGGATTATGTTCTGTACTAATGTAAAATGATAATGTGATATCATATTCCCCATGGTAGTTGAAAATTCAATAGAAAAACTATCACATTCAAGATATAGAGTTTGAAGCATTGATATTTGTGTTGAAAATATAGAGTAATTATCTCTATGGGGAGAAATGTGAGATATATACTAATCCCGAGAGTCTCAAGTGTTTATTCAGAATGGAGGAGCATAATATTTACCAATGATGATGGTTAGAGCTCACCAATTATTATGACTACTCAATCCAATACCATCCTAGTAAGTAAAATAAGGTAGTAGATGCTATAAGTATAATAGATTGGGTATCATTATCAATGTTGAAAATAAGAAGGTTCCAATCTTTATAATACTACAACATATGGACATGGGAATCCTTAAGGATGGATCAAATTTCTGTTAACTCGAAAATATAATGTAAGAACCTTTTATTAGATAGTGTATATGACACACGACACAAAATTCATAAGCTAATATAATATCTAGACACATTATAATATATTTATTATTTATAATATATTATATATACATGAATACATGTAGCACTGAGTTTTTTTGTGTTACATGGAAGAGTGAAATAACACAATAACTTGTGTTACATTCAACAATTTCTTTCCTTGATACTTTGCATTTCACACAACATTGAGTTTCGCCAAATTAAAATGTAATAATAAAATATTATTTTTTATTTTAATATGATATAACTTTGCAGTGATAATGGTAGTAACGACTATTATTAACTTTATTATGAAATTTTATGTTTTATATAAATATAAAATGAATTAATGGATAACAAATTCATGACAATTGAAAATAAGAACCAATTCGATTAAATATATATATATTATGCTTTTATAGATATTTTGTCTTAATAGAAATAATTATTTAAAATTAGATAAAAAAATTAGTGAAATATATATGTTATATATTAAATACAAATATTTTGGATATTTATAAATTAGGTTTTATATGCATAAGATATGAACAAACCCTATTTCACATATAAAATCACATATTTTCATGAAGGAAATATTACCACCTTTTAATAGAGAACCATTTTAAATATTAATTTTGTATCTTTAATTGATTTAATATGTCAAAATAAGAAAAATTGAAATAGAAACTTATTAAATATGATATATTAAAATTTTCTATTTTACTGAAATAATACATTTTTAATGAATAGTGAAAAATACACAAATTTATTTCAAACATGATTTTTCATCTAATATATTTTTATGTATATATTATATTTCTAATTGGGTTTAAAGACTATTTAGATAAAAAATTAAATTAATACAATGTCAATGGAAATAATTTCACTTTGAAAATGTTTATTAAAACATAGCGAACATTCAGTTGTTTTTACTTTAAAAACTCAAATTATTGTCTCCCATGTGTGATAAATATTAAATTAATTTATACCACAAAATTTATTGGAAATTTGGGAAAATTAACTCCATATTTTTAAGGAAGAAAATTTATAATGTTTAATTATACAAATTTTTTTTTACCAGAATTATTATTGAATGTAAATAAAAATGATTATAACTATTAATGTTAAATAAATCTCAATAATGGACTGAACCATAACATTAAGGCCCAAAACGAACTATAAAGTTTACCAAGAGGAATTTTATGTCCCTATATCAACCATATTATCTATTTTATTAATTTTTTACATTATTGGTTCCACTTGAGACATGAAAAACATTCATGGAATTTCATTGTCAAAATAATACAAGAGTGCCACTCCTCCTCTACTATAAACGGACCTCCCCTCCTCCATTTCCTCAATCCTCTCATGAAACATTGTCAATACCAACATCTTCTAATATATATTCCAAACATTCCTCCACTAGTTATTTATGACTAGGTTTTTGATGAAATCCATCCAACGATACTTTTGGTTCGATCCAATAGAAGATACCTAATTAAGTGGTAATGTCTTCCCTCAATATCTCAAGTTACAATTCCATTATTAACCCCCCAAAATATATTTAATCCATTAATTTATAATAAAAAAATTATCATCAATATATTAAAATTTTTAATGTTAAGAGTTCTACCTACACTTACATTGACCTCTATCTAATGGGATATGAACACGTTGTTTCTCTATACGGAGAACTACAACCTCATGAAATGATGATTTTTTATTTTTCCCTTAACACCTATCATGGTGTCCATTATGATGGAAAAAAAAATTTATGATATTTAAAATTTCATTAATATTTTTTGATTTTTATTTGAACATACCATTATTCTTTCCTTCTTGTGAAAATATGACAATTTCTTTTGAGGAATTATAGAATACCACCCCCTTAAAGAGATATGACACATTTATGACAAACATGGAATGTATAAAGAATGATTTTAATAAAAATATGTAACAAATATATAATATATATGATACTATAATTTTATTATAAATATTTATCATTAATATTTAATTCTTTGAATATGCCAATGAAATGAAATTAGCATTCCTGCGTATGTATGACCTACCATTTCAAGGAATGGTGTACCTCATTTATAATCTTGTAAAATTATATAGTAATATTAATACATATAATAGGAGTATATATAATTTTAAAATCTTGTTTTAAACTCATTAATTGATGAAACCATTTAATATTTCATAACAGAAATGAATAAAAAGTTAAAAAGTACTCGACAAACAAGGCAATTAACAGCAAAAATAGTTAAAACATTAAATGGGTATTAACAAATGGGTAATAAGTTTTAAAATAGGATCACATAATATGTCATAAATATTAGTATAGTTATGTTATAATTTATTAACATTTTTAAATCCCTTATACAGTAGGTTAATGGATGTTCACCCAAAAGGAAACACATGGTAAGGGATTCATATCTCACTTTTTACATCTATGAGATAAATTTAATGTTCACCACATATAAATTTTTGGTGTTTTATCTACAAAACATTTTTATCTCTTATAATAAGAATTCATTTATCTTCTCGATATTTAATAAATTCATCTATTTTTATTCCATGATAATTTTTATGATTTAAAATGTTTCAAAGTGGTATGGGACACATTAGAATGTTTATATATTGTTATCCTTAATAATAAAATTAATGATCTATCAATATAATTTACATTTAATGAAATTTTATTACCATTGTTAAGGAAACCCTTACATTTTCCTCTCCTCTAGTTATTCATGATGTTTTTCTGGTATTAGTACCTTTTTTCCACAAATATGGTGTGGGCCCATTTTTCAGTGCCTGAAACTTCAAGAAGGAACTCATGTGGGATATTACATCTTCAATGATCTCACTCAGAATACCGACACAGGTGTGGGTGTTAGAGAGTGCCTTCTTGGTGGACATTTTCCTTACTAAGTAGTCACCAGTAGTGAAACCCCCTACCAGTCATCACGTAGTAAAGTCTTCTGTAGCTGGCAGCAGATAGACATCACAATGGTCCAAGAGAACCAGACCTACAGGTGGATGACATCATGACTTAGGGTCTGTTTTGTGGGGCTGTCGAGGTGGGGATAGTTACACCAGGAGTGGGTAGTGTTTCACATGTGGAGGGCATGGTCACATGGATCATGACTATCTAACCCTCCGTGCAGATGATCAGTAGATGGTCGAGGGAACACCCAGGAGGAGAAATAGTTTCGATCGAGGTGGTCCTCATGGAGTAGGTGGACATGGTAGAGGAGCTGGTCGTGCAGCTGCTGGTGGGTTACAATTTGAGATGTTACCACCACCACCACCAGTAGTTCCACCCCGACTACACGAAGCAGGTGGAAAGGGGAGAGCTCAGCTCAATGCAGCTGAGGCCTATGATCATGACTCTCTGGAAATGATATGAGGTATGATATGGGTCTACTCCACCTTAGTTTAAGTATTTATAGACACCGGTTCCATTCACTCTTTTATTGCCTATGCTATCGTTCGGAGCTCAGATATTCTGATCGAGTCATTCGCTCGATCCTTATGGCCGGAGACTCTCATAGGAGTGGATTCTACAATTATGAACTAGTTCCAGAAGTGTGACCTTACTCTAGGAGGGGAGATCTTCAGATAGGATCTCCTCATAGTGATGTCGAGGCCTTAAGAAATCTTCTTCGGGTTGGACGAGTTATCTACATTCCATGCTCAAATAGATTGTTTTAGGTGCAATGTGCATTGTGTTCATACGGATGAGACCATGTTTACTTTCACCGGTGATAAGGGAGTCTTTACAATGCATGATAGACTTACCCAGAGGAGGGTGCAGCTGATTACACATCATTTGGCTAGCCTTACCCTCGGAGCGGTTGATGTGGAGAGTCTGAATTATCGTGTAGTGGTGGAACAATATGCATATGTTTTCCCAGAGGATATTTTGTGTCTACCTCATTGTAGAGAATTATACTTTTACATTGATAGGTACACTGAGATGACACTGATATCTACACCAGCGTATCGGATGGATCCCACAGAGCATTGTGAGCTATGGGTAGAGCTGTAGGACTTTCAGGGAAGGGGGTTCATCTGGCCTAGTGTTTCTCCATTGGAAACCCTGATTTTGTTCGCCAAAAAGGCAGATGGGAGCTTGAGGCTTTGTGTCCACTATCGGCGCCTGAACCAAGTGACTGTGAAGAATAAGTACCCACTCTCGAGGATAGACTACATGTTTGATCAGTTGAATGGAGCACATTGGTTCTCAAAGATTGTCCTCAGATCAAAATATCACAATCATAGAGTGTGAGACGAAGATTTGCAGAAGATGGATTTCAGATGTCGGTAAAACCATTATGAGTTCTTTTTTATTACATTTGGTGTAACCAATTCTCCAGTAGTGTTCATGGGACTTATTAACATGATCTTTCAGCCATAACTAGATCTCTTTGTAGTAGTTTCCATCAACGACATTCTGATCTACTCGACTACTGAGGAGGATCATGCTAATCATTTGTAGGTTGTACTAGACACACTCCGTGTAGAGACCTGATGTTTGAGGTACATGGAAATTACATTACTTTTGCAGAATACTTAATACATAACAAAAACATACACACAAGGACCGTAATAGTTTAGTGCCTTAGGAAACTTGGAACATAATCTTCTAATCTTGGTTAAAGATCCTCAACATCTGCCATAATGATCTTCCCTTTTTTATTTCCTAAAACCTTTCCTTATATTATGGGGAATAGAAAAAATAAAAAGGGTGATCTCATATGCTCAGTAAGGGAAAACATAGTGAACATAAAACAATCCATGAACATTTGAAAGGAAAAAAATGAACATGAAATTTAAGCATCAAAATCATGAGCAAAGACATAAATCGTGGAAGTACGTAAGGTATATATCATAATGGAACATCAATCATGATAAAATATAATGGGAATAAAACATGTAAGTGTTGCCACCATTCATCCCATGTCATGATTTCCATAGTAACGAAGGCATTTCTTCCAAGACCATCTTTGTGGACAATGTCCCTTTCTAAATCGAGTTCACTCCTCGTTTCAGTCCTGTAACACTAAACCAGATTAACTTAACATTCCTGCCATGTCTATCTCATGAGATATAAATCTTTACCCAATGCATTGGAGGGAAATATAGGTCCCACCCATCTCATAATGAAATCATTCTTACTTGTGCCACAACATAAACATAAATCATTCATAATAACCCAAAGAATAAAATGGGTTCCATAAACATCATTCCATCATAACATAATCCATATAAAACAAATGGATATCATTTAATCATAAGAAAAGTGAAACCATGTATATAATAGAGACATTATACATGAAACATACAAATATTAAATAATGTCATCTTAGATGGAAAATGGTTTTAATAAAACACTTGAAATGAATTCTTGAGAAAAATATCCTTTCTTCTTCAAAATAATTTTCTTTTCACAAAATGTCATTCAATTTTAAAAGAAAAGGATTTTGTTGAAAATTAGTCATGAAATATTTTGGAGGAAACTTCATGAAAATAAGGCTTTTTAAAACTGTAAAAATCTTATCATGCCTTATACGTTAAAAAAACATTCATCTCATACTTTTGTCGGAAAAGTCAAAAGGTACCTTGAAGGGTAAATAAAAGAAAGATTCCTTCCATACCATGGAGTAAAAGTCAAAATGGGTAAAAAGGACATAAAACATACATGAAAACACTTTTATAAAACACGGACATGGATTATAGCAATAACCCTTGTAAATACTTACATATAAGCAACCTCGGATAGAAAACAATTGAGATTGCATCATTATCCCTTACCTTAGGTCCAATATGCTCTGTACGTATCTGAACCTCATGTATAATGATTTAAATAATTTCATTTACTTATTAAAGAATCATATTCATTGTTATGATGTCATATATTGTTCACTTATCACATTATATTACCCGTTATTTTTTAAATTGCATGTTAAAGCATCATTTTGGGTAAAATATTTACATTTATCATACGTGTTTCGACTTGTTGTTCTTTATATTATTACTTATATACTGATTTAAATAATTCCAAAATGTAAAAAATGATTTTCATATAATTTATATTCATTATATACATGTATATATGATAGATCGATAAATGGAATGAAATGCACCGTACATGGAGACAGTAGGCCGTACGTATGCATGAACGCTCTTTTCGTTACCTTTATGAATTGAATGAAATCAAGTAAATGACATACATATATACATACATAAATACAGTATAATTATTATGTAATATATTTCATTCTTATTCATTATATATACTTTATAATCATTCATGAATGGTTAACATGGAGAATGAATCTCATCGCGCCGTGGAGATGGTAGTCCGTGCATACACACGAGTGATGATATCATTTCCATGATCGTGGAATTGTATAGAAGTGTATGTATAATATTTCAAAATCAATATAACTTTACGATAATCATATCTAGTTATTTATTTACACCCTTATACCCATCCAAGTAAGGTGGTCGTCGAAAATAGATTACACCACGTTGTGGAGACGGTATTCTGTACGTACGCACGCACGGTTATTTCATTTTCTATAGGATGGATAGAATGTGAAATAAGGTTGTTTCATATTTATAATAACATATCAGTATATGATTTATACTGATGTTATTAATTCATAATGAATCAACTAAAGAAGAAGAAGTAGAAGAAGAAATAATTTGAAAGAATCAGTTACGGTTATTACCTCTTCTTCGACAAGCCTCTTTGAAACCTCCTCTTAGGGCACTAAGATTGGCCTTTGAAGAAGACCAGGACCTCTAGAATGTTTCTAGGGAAGTGGAGAAGAGAATATGGCAGGGGTTGGCCGATCATGAAGGCTTAAAGTGGTGTGAGGAAGAGAGGGAGGAGGTGCTATTTTATAAGGGAGGAGAGGGGCACCTTTGGAAATATAAGAAATATTAGTTTATATTAAATCCCAACCCGACATAAAAACTTCCAAAATAACTCATATCCAAATATTATATGAGACAGAGTTTTATTTTCATCAAGCAATAAAATTTATACATGTTAGAAATTTATTTTAAACATTATCAATTTGATTTATCCTTATTTATCAGTTTAATTTTATTTGTAGTAATAATAACCTAATATTAAATTATTATAAATAATTACATATGTGTTGTGAATTTTCCATAATTTGACACTTTATTACATTTTCGACCATATAAATTTATATTTATAATTTTTAAATATTTTTGTAATTTTTTAACAATTTTATAATATGTTATTTTTATAAAATAACAATACTGTGAATTTTGAGACTATTCATTTATTTTAATTTAAATAAACAATATACAAGAATATATGTTCTAAATAAAAGATTTCTTAGATTCATAACATGTAATATTTCTCTATAAAATTAGTGGATCACATTAAATAGTTCATATAATATTTATTTTAATAATTTTAAAACCATTTATTTGATATTTCCCTTAATAAAATATTTTCAACATCACTATTATGTCACCTTTAAGGATAATTATTTAATCCCAAAAAATTCTAAATAAATTCATATGATGTAGAAAATTTTATTAGATTCCTGGGGACTATTTATATCCAATGTTTCATGATGTTTATCACTAAACAAAAATTATTATACTTATAGGATTTAAGAAAGTGACATGTTGTCACTTTCATTGGTTTTAATAATAATTAAAATATTTTCATGGAAAAAAGTCCATTAAAGGAATTTAATCAGACCCTTAGGTGATATGGGTCGACTTTTATTCATCCAATACAATTTTTTCAGGTGTTAGGGTAATTTTATAATCTTATAATTACCCTTAATTACCTGATTTATCTTTAACTATGGTAAATAAAATTTACCATAGTTACTTTTTATAATGCCCAAAAATAAAAAGTAGTCTATTAACATAATTTGGACCCACTGATTCCAAATTTGGATCCCATTTTTCGAAATTCAAAACACATTAGTTGCAGTAATTAATTTAAAATTATTCCCGTTGTCCAAAGAAAACGGGTTTTTGTTTAAAACATGGCAAAAGATTGAATTGATTTAACCTACGAATTCAAGGTAAAATCAACGCTAATGACATAAATTGTATTAAATTGTAAAAATATATTCTATTTATACTTTAAAACCATTCAATATTATAATTTAACCATATAAATTATTACGATGAAAAAAGTTGTTTTTAATTAAAATATAGTGTGTTTTTACTATTCATTATAATATGAAAGTTATCAGAAAAATATGAAAATTTATCCAATTTAAATTTTTATACCCTGATTCAAAATAAGAAGTTTATTTTGTTATATTTAACTTATAAAAATGTAAAAAACTATATTTAATGTGGGTGCGCCATCAAAAGGCGGTAAAACTGCATTTTTGGATAAATACTTATTTCACCCGAAAAATTTTTTATGTTCACATAAAATGTTTTAGAAAATTTATAAGAGGAATAATAATGGTATAAAAATCAAAATTTAGTTAATAATATTCATAAAGGATAGTCTATAATAATATTATAATAATATATCGTCGTTTATTGAAACTTGGTATTGTGTACAACACACGCTATCGATGAAGGTCGAGATTGCGTGTAATGCAAGCCAAGTCAGGGTTGCATGAAGTGCAAGACTCCTTTGTTGTTGTGCATAACATAATCAAACCATATTTCATTTATACATTAAATATATATATATATATACACATATATATATACACTCAATGTTGTGAACTTGAAATTGTGTGTAACAAGATCCATGAATAGTGTTGTGTATACTGCAAGGTAATATGGTGTTGCATATATTATAAAATAATATTGTTTTTGCATAAAACACATGACATCAAATAAATTAAAAATAATACTTATCATAAAATATCAGGTTGTTACATTCTACCCCCCTTAAAATGAATTTATCCCTCAAAATTTGTAGGGGTTATACATGGTTTTCTACTTGAAAGTTTCTTTAATTGAATCCCACATCGTGAAATGAAATACAAAAACAAAACTTTAAAAACTAAAGTATAAAACATAACGGTTACCCAAATTAACTAATCACTGGGTTTCCACATATGAGAACATAGGTGAAAGTATGGATATGGAAGAAAAATCTAACCATCAAGTTCTGATGGAGAGTGGTAGAGAACATGGCTATGAAAAATCCAACAATCACAAAGCCATAGATTTGTGATGATCTAAGGTACTATCTAATTCATCCGATATAAGAGAACTAGGACAACATTTTTGGTTTTAAATATTACTTCCCTAAAGTTGAAAATTTTGAATTAGAAGAAATATTTTCTTGATTTTGGTACAATCTCACTGTTGTTCATGCTTTGAACAATTTCCAATTAATCCCTTAAAGAAATGATGTTGAATTTTTTATTTGTGAAGTGCTAACAGATCGTTTGATAGAATGATGGGTCATTCCATCTGTTTCAAGAAAAAGTTATCCAATATACATAAGTCCATCTATGGTGAGGTTAATCATATAAGATTCCAAAAATGTACTTATACTTCATATATCATACCGCTTAATAAAATAAAACTAGTTTCTACTAACCAAGGACTTCCTGTAGGCCAGTGGTAGGCGATAAAGGCCAGTCGCACTTCAGTTGTGGGTTTGATTCCCACAGCCTTGTCTGAAATACTTCTGTCCAAGCTTATAGTATAAAGAAAACAATTACTAGAAATGTCATTTACTGAGCATGTGAAGTCCGTAATTTTTCCTTGATATATCTTGTTGATCACATTCCAATCATGTGAATACCTTAATCATGTATTATCTTGAAACATGAATTACCATAGAACCTTAGAGAAAACATGAATTCTATAAAAAGTTAACTCTTTCCACATACAAAAATCCAAACTAAAATCTATATACTCAAATCATGATATCACTTTGTCCTTTTATCAGCCATGAACTCATGAATACAATCAAACATCTCATTATCTTCATATCCCTTCATTATATGCATATCATATACTTTCAAAAATATCTAAAAAACCTTTCATGGTTACCGTACCATTCAACATATACTTACAAATACTATAGAAAAAACAATAATGTAACAATATTTAGATGATTCTTTATTCCGTAGTACCATTAACTATACAACATAACTCTTGATAAACATATAATCATTCCACTACCTTCTTAAACAACTGACTGAGCTTCAACACTTCTTTAATCTCATATATCATTTGTAGTCTACTCATCATCATCCACCAAAATACTACCCATATGACCATGCTGATTCTCTTCATGAGATTTTTCCTTAGGGCATTGGTTTTCATAATTGTCGTACATTCCACATTTAAAAAATATAATCAACGTTGATGTCATATCAATAACATTATCCTTGTCCATGGTGTTAACTAAACCTTTTCATTTGCACTTACTGGCATTGTGTCCTTATTTTCCACACCCAAAGCCTCTTCCAGTTCCTTTGAAACAATCTCCCTGATGCCTCTTCCCACATGATTTACATGAGGGAAATTGAACTTTCTTTCCTCTATGATCATCATGAAACTCCACCTTTCTATTATTATCTGAGTCGGGAAACATACCAAAGTTGAGATTATTGATCATATTATGAGATTGCTGATTAGTCATAATAACGATTTTTGGACTTCCAAATCCCGTTTCATTTGGATTCTCATGAAGAATATCATTCCATTGTCCGTTATATCCTCCATTATCATGAATCTTCCTGTTTCCAGCCATTTTCTAAAACCCAAAATGAATAGTGTGAGAGGAAAAAATCATGCTAGGGAAAACAACACAGTGAAGGGGAGTACCATCAATAACTAACATCTTAGGTTAAATTCTAAGATCATTACCGTAGCTCTAGGACTATATCATATACGTATACTTATCCTTAGGGACATCCCTAGACATACCCTAGAAATATCTCTAGGGATCTCACTAATGATTTTGCATCCTAGTTTCCAAAGGTTGACTAAACCTTTCCTCTGGTAGCAACTGTAGAGACCCAAAGGTTGACATACATGGAAATTACATTACTTTTTTGGAATAATTAATACATAACAAAAACAGACACACAAGGATTGTAATAGTTTAGTGCCTTTGGAAACTTGGAACATAATCTTCTAATCTTGGTGAAAGATCCTCAACATCTCCCATAAAGATCATCCCTTTTTTTCTTACCTAAACCCTTTACTTATATCCTAGGGAAAAGAAAAAATTAAAAGGGTGATCGCATATGCTCAGTAAGGGAAAACATAGTGATCATAAAACAATCCATAAACATTTGAAAGCTAAAACTTGAACATGAAATTTAAACATCAAAATCTTGAGGAAAGACCTAAATCGTGGAAGTACATAAGGAATATATCATAATGGAACATCAATAATGATAAAATAAAATGGGAATAAAACATGTTATCGTGGAAACCATTCATCCCATGTTATTATTTCCATAGTAGCCAAGGCATTGCTGCCAAGACCATCTTTGTGGACAAAGTCCCATTCTGAATCGAGTTCACTCCTCTTTTCAGTTCTGTAACACTGAACCAGATTAAATTACCATTCCAGTCATGTCTATCTCATTAGATATAAATCTTTACCCAATGAATTGGATGGAGATCTAGGTCTCACCAATCTCATAATGAAATCATTCTTACTTGAGCCATAATATAAACATAAATCATTCATAAGAACCCAAAAAATAAAATGGGTTCCATAAACATCATTCCATCATAACATAATCCATATAAAACAAATGGATATCATTTCATCATAAAAAAAGTGAAACCATGTAAATAATAGAGACATTATACTTGAAACATACACATATGAAATAATGTCATCTTATATGGAAAATGGTTTTGATAAAACACTTGAAATGAATTTTTGAGGAAAATATCATTTCTTCTTCAAAATCATTTTTTTTACAAAATGTCTTGAAATTTTAAACGAAAAGTATTTTATTGAAAATAGTCATGAAATATTTTGGAGGAAGCTTCATGAAAATAATGCTTTATAAAATCGTAAAAATATTTTCATGCCGTATACGTTAAAAAACATTCTTCTCATACTTTTTTCGGAAAAGTCAAAAGGTACCTTGAAGGGTAAATAAAAGAAAGATTTTTTCCATACCATGGGGTAAATGTCAAAATGGGAAAAAAGGAATTTAAACATACATGAAAAAACTTTTATAAAACATGGACATGGATGATAGCAATAACCCTACTAAATATTTACGTATAAGAAACCTTAGATAAAAAACAATTGAGATTGAAACATTATCTGTTATCTTAGGTCTGATATGCTTCGTACATATTAAAACCTCCTGTACAATTATTTAAATAATGTCATTTACTTATTACAGAATCATATTCATTGTTATGATATAATATATGGGTCACTTATGACTTTATATTACCCGTTCTTCTGTAAATTCAATGTTAAAGCAGCATTTTGGGTAAAATCATTTCATTTATCGTACAAGTTTCGACTTGTTGTTCTTGATATTATTACATATATACTGATTTACATAACTCTATAATGTAAAAAATGATTTTTATATAATATATATTCAGTTTATACATGTATATATGATAGATCGATAAATTTAATGAAATACACCATTCATGGAGAGGGTAGGCTATACATAAGCATGAAAGCTGTTTTCGTTTCCTTTTTGAATTGAATGGAATTAAGTAAATGACATATATATATATATACATAAATACAGTATCCTTATTATGTCATATATTTCATTATTATTCATTATATATACTTTATAATCATTCATGAATGGTTAACATGGAGAATGAATCTCATCACGTCGTGGAGATGGTAGTCCGTACGTATGCACGAGCGATGATATCATTATCATGATCATGGAATTGTATAGAAGTGTATGTATAATATTTCAAAATCAATATAACTTTTCAATAATCATATGTAGTCATTTATTTACACCCTTATACCCATCCAAGAAAGGTGGTGGTCGAAAACAAATTTCACCACAGCATGGAGACGGTATTTCGTGCGTACGCACACACGGTTATTTCGTTTTCCATAGGATAGATAAGAGGTGAAATATGGTTGTTTCATATTTATAATAACATATCATTATATGAGTTATACTGATTTTATTACTTCATAATGAAACAACTAAATAATAAGAATTAGAAGAATAAATAATTTGAAAGAATCAGTTATGGTTATTACATATTCTTCGACACGCCTCTTTGAAACCTCCTATTAGGGCACTAAGATTGGCCTTTTTAGGGGACAAGGACCGCTAGAAAGTTTCCATGGAAGTGGAGATGAGAATTTGGCAGGGTTTGGCCGAGCTTTAAGGCTCAAAGTGTTATGAGGAAGAGAGGGAGGAGGTGCCCTTTTATAAGGGAGGAGAGGGGCACCTTTAGAAATAAAAGAAATATTATTTTATATTAAATCCTAACCCCACATAAAAACTTCCGAAATGACTAATATCCTATGATTACATGATATAGGGTTGTAATATAATCATCCAATAAAATTTAGACATGTTAGGAATTTATTTTAAACATTATCAACTTGATTTATCCTTATTTGTAAATTTAATTTTATTTGTGGTAATAATATTCTAAATTTTAAATTACTATAAATAATTACATATGTGTTGTTAATTTTAAATAATTTGACACTTTATGACATTGTAGACCATATAAATTTAAATTTATAATTTTTAAATATTTTTGTGATTTTTAAACAATTTTATAATAAGTTATTTTTATAAAATAACAATAGTGCCAATTTTGACACTATTCAATTAATTGAATTTAAATAAACAATATAAAGACGATATGTTAGAAATAAAAGATTTAATAGATTCATAAAATGTCATATTTATCTAAAAAATTAGTGTAGAACATTAAATAGTTCATATAATATTTATTTTAATATTTTTAAAACCATTTATTTGATATTTCACTTAATAAAATAATTTCAACATCACTATTATGTCACCTTGAAGGAAAATTATTTAATCCCTTAAAATTCTAAATAAAATCATATGATGTATATATTTTTATTAGCTTTCTGCAGACTATTTATTTCCGAATTTACATGAAGTTTATCACTAAACTAAAATTATTATACTTATAAGATTTAAGAAAGTGACATGTTGTCACTTTCTTTGGTTTGAATAATAATCAAATTGTTTTCATGGAAAAAAGTACATTAAATGAATATAATCCCACCCTTAGGTGATATGGGTCTACTTTTATTCATACAATATAATTTTTTCAAGTGTTAAGGCAATTTTATAATCATATACTTACCCCTAATTACCCGATTTACCTTTAACTATGGAAAATAAAATTTACCATAGTTACTATTCATAATGCCCAAAAATAAAAAGTAGCCTATTAACATAATTTTGACCCACTGATTTGAAATATTGAATCCATTTTTCTAAATTAAAAATTCATAAGTTGAAATAATTAATTTAAAATTAATCTCGTTGTCGAAAGAAAATGGGTTTTTGTTTAAAACATTGCAAAAGATTGAATTAATTTAACCTACGAATTAATGGTAAAATCAACGCTAATGACATAAATTGTATTAAATGGTAAATATATATTCTATTTATACTTTAAAACCATTCATTATTATAATTTAACCATATAAATTATTATGATGAAAATATTTGTTTTTAATTAAAATATAGCGTGTTTTTACTATTCATTAAAATATAAAAGTTATCAGCAAAATATCAAAACTTTATCCAATGTAAATTTTTATTTCTTGATTCAAAAGAAGAAGTTTATTTTGTAAAATTGAACTTATAAACATGTCATAAACTAGATTTAATGTGGGTGTTCCATCAAAAGGCGGCAAAACTGTATTTTTTAAAAAATACTTATTTCACCCGAAAATTTTATTTTGTTCACATAAAATGTTTTAGAAAATTTATAAGATGACTAATAATGTTATAAAATTCAAAATATAGTTAATACTATTCATAACAGCTAGTCCATAATAATATTATAAAAATATATTTTCGTTTAGTGAAACCTGGTATTGCGTACAACACACGCTATTGAGGAAGGTCGGGATTGCGTCTAATGCAAACCAAGTCAGGGTTGCATGCAGTGAAAGACTCTTTTGTTGTTTTGTATAACATAATCCAACCATTTTTCATTTATACATTGAATATATATATATATAAATATATATATATACACTCAATGTTGCGAACTTGAAATTTTGTGTAACAAGATCCAAGAATAGTGTTGTGTATACTGCAAGTTAATATGGTGTTGCGTATAGTACAAGATAATCTTGTTGTAGCAGAAAACACATGACATAAAATAAATTAAAATGAATACTTATCATAAAATATCAGGTTGTTACACTCCGAGACCACCAGATTTATGGTAAGCTCTCGAAGTGAATGTTTTGGATCCAAGAGGTTCACTTTTAGTGACATGTCATATTAGAGGACAGATTTTCAATGGATCTAGTTAAGATTTAGGGGGTACTTTCAATGGAGCCACCCGAGAGTTTGATGGAGGTATGGAGTTTCATGGGTCTGGCTGGAAACTACCAGAGGTTTCTTCCAGACTTCTCCAGAGTTGCAGCATCTCTATCAGCATTGAAGAAGAAGGGGAAACCCTTCATGTGGTTAGTGAGGTTCTAGAAATGTTTTCAGGAGCTGAGTCTGAGGCTGACTAATACCCCCATCTTGAGGATTTCAGAGGAGGGTGAAGGGTACGTAGTATACAATGACACATAAGGGGCCGGGCTTGGATGTTTCTTGATGTATGAGTGACCAGTGATTACATATAGTTATCGACAGCTCAAACAACATGATCAGAACTATGCTACCCATGACATGGTGTTAGCAGCAGTGGTATTCTCTATGAAAATGTGGTGACACAATCTGATTGGCGATCACTTTACCATGTACTTTTATCACAAGAGTCTTAGGTATATATTCTATTAGAAGGACCTGATGTCATTGGATTGAGTTTCTCAACACAATTACTTTGAGATAGTCTATACTCTTAGGAAGGGGAACATTGTTGAAGATGCACTCAACAAGAGATCTTGTATACTACTCCTAGGTGAGGCGATGAAGCATCTAGCTGCTTTTTAGATATCCTTTGTGGATAGAGATGAAACAGTTTTCCTCTAGTCTCTTACAGTCATTCCCCCACATCTTCAATGAGTTAGAGGGGAAAACATGGGGACACAGACTATGAGACACGATATGCTCAGATATCCATAGGGTAAGAAACTCATTGATTTTTTAGAGATGGGGAGAATGTCATCATTTTTAGATGATGTACGATGGTACCTATGTCACTTCAGAAGTAATTGTTGAGGGAGTTCCACAAATCCCATCTAACGGTACATTAAAGAGCGACGAAGATGTTTCAGGATATCAAAAGATTGCACTGGTGTTTGGGAATAAAGAAAGCAGTAGAAAAGTTTGACTCTCGGTGCCTCACTTGTCAGCAAGTGAAGACAGAGCATCAGGTACCAGCAGGCTTGGTTCAGCCATTAGAGGTCCCAGAGTGGAAGTGGGTTAAGATATCCTTGGACTTTATGACATGACTTCCACGTATATCCATGGGTCATGACTCGATTTGTGTGATCGTTGACTAACTCACCAGGTCAGCACACTTCCTATCGAACAGAGAGTAGGGTTCAGTATAGAGCTTGGGATGCCTCTATGTGCTAGAGATCCTGCGGCTACATCGAGTACCCTCGATGATTGTCTCCGATCATGATTCATAGTTTAATTCTCAGATAAGGAAGGAGTTTCAAGGGATTTCGGGACACAGCTTCATTTGAGCACCCCCTTCCATCCTTTGACAGATGGCCAGACTAAGCGGACCATTCAGACCCTCGAGAAAAAGCTACATGCCAGTGTCCTCGACTTCAGTCACAGCTGGGAGGATCACTTTCCTTTGGTGGAGTTTGCATACAAAACATCTATCATTCCACCATTGGGATGGAACCTTTTGTGGCATTGTATGAGAGACATTGTAGATCACCCTTGTGCTGAACTGACACAGGGGAGTCAGCACAACTAGGACCAGAGATGGTACATGATACCACGGAGAAGGTAAAGATCATCTATGAGTGGATGAAGACTACACAGAGCAGGAAGAAGACATATGCTGACAAGATATGATGACCTATGGAGTTCGAGGATGGCGACCTCATCTTTCTACGGGTCTCACCTTGATAATGTTTGCTAAGATTTAGCTGAGGGATAAAATTTTCACCTATATTCATTGGACGCTTTCAGGTCCTCCACAGAGCTGGTGAGGTGGCATGTCGCATAGCTTTTCCCCCTCAGTTGCACCGGGTGCATGAAATCATTCACGTATCATAGCTGAAGAGATATGTGCATGAACCTTATCACATCATTGACCATGGAAAAACTGATGGTGACGATGGGGTGACTTTTATGGAGGTTTCAGTAGAGATTGAGGATCGACAAGAGAAAGTCCTTTGTGGATGGTTCATACCTCTGGTGCGCATTCACTAGAAGCATGAGAACCTCCAGGAGAGCACATGGGATATGGTGTCTCAGATGCATGCTCAGTACCACCGATTGTTTACCTAGTTTGAGTTGTGTCATATGGGGATGTAAATCCCTATTGTTGGGAGAATGTAAAGACCCAAAATTTCCATGTAACTTTTTTAAAATAAATGGGAATTTTATGAGTCTGTGAAAAATAACGATGCGTGAACGCGAGGCCATGAGTTCCCAAAATGAATTTCCAAGAATTATTTCTGGTACGTTAAGTAGTTGTACGCGCGAGTTTTTATAACATTAGAACCAGTTCTCAGAATTAAAATGTGAGGGAACCATTGAACTCGCTGCACCGGTATTTGCTTAGTTAGACTTTCACCTCAATGGAAGTTGGTCGTGGGTAAAAGATAATTTTCTAGGTTTTTTGTGTGTAAATAATAAAATAAAATAATCACATATTTTATTTTATTTGTTGTAACCCCTCATTGTGTATGTTGAGTATTGGAGACCATCAAACCTTAACCACCCAAGAATGGTTATGGTGGTGGGGACGACTCGAGACTAACCTCCCATGAGAGGATACGGTGGTGGATACCACCCGAGGACTAAACCTCTTGAACTCCCCTATAAATGGGGGGAGAAACCTCTCAACTCCCTCATTAATGTGGAAGAGCCTCTTGATTTCCTCCACATTAATTGTGCCAACACAAATACCTTAATTATTCCAACTTATGTGATTAAGTAAAAAAATGTGAAATTGCGCCAAAAATTAAATTGGCGAAACATATCACATTTTGGCTACTTTGATTATTTGTTGGAGCATTTGGAGAATTATCTCAAACAAAGAACGCCAACAAAGAATGCGAACTTCAAATCCGAATTCTTCCAAGGGACTTTTTTTTATGAGGAATTTGTTCAACGACAATAAACCGATGTTTGAGGAAACACTAATTTCATCGACATCCGTCTATCCCCAACAACGTCCTCTCCTTCCTCATGGGCAATCTTCAGGGAATCAAACGAATAAGGAAGGGGTTTATTTTTTTGTATGATTATATTCCCATGTTCTTCAATTTTCAAAATAAATAACATGGATGATTTCTTTTTCGGTTTGGGAACAATCATTGTGGGAGGATAGGATTTGATGTTCAATGTTCATGTTCTTGATGAGCCATTTGCTACCACTCTAACGCGAAGGGTGCAGTCCAAACAAAAATGGCTTGACCCCTCCGCTGTTAATATGTTGAATTATGGTGTAACCTTCATGATGGACGAAGAAGTCCATGGTGACGAAAACCAGAGAGGGATTCTGGACACTAGGCAGGCACGAGAATGGCGATCGACACCACCACCCTCCACGATGGAGGCGATGGCGCAACGACGCAGCCCCACAGCCACTACCACCGACTCGCGGATTCCGCACCAGCAGCTGCCACCACCACCATCTGCAGCTCTGCACTGCCCCGCCCCGCGGCCGGAGACCGCACTGTTCTCGGCCGAGTCACCATGGGTTGTGCTATTCTACCATTGAGGCACCCCTCAGTCGAGCCGCCATCACAACACCCTTGTGGATCTAGCGGGATGTGCAGGACCCTGCTGGTCGGGCCGCCCAGTGTGGAACGGGCTGGACCCGAAGGGTGGGCCTGTCCAGCGGGCCGATCCGTACCTAGCGGGTCAGGCCGGGTCGACCCAAACTGGGTCTGCCCATGCGAGGTCGGGGCAGGTCGAGCCGAGCGGGGAAGACCGTACCCGGGCCCAATATGACCCATTTATTATTTTTTTAGTTCGTTTGATGGACCTTCAGTGGCACTAGAAATCTTGGAGTGAGATGGTCCTGTTTACTATACCCTAATAGAGTTTTGTATTTTGATGGGGAATTGTCATGTTGGATTGAGCAAGAATCCAACTGAGTCCCATAGACTAAGAGGCTAATAACTCATAGAACAGGCGTCTGATTGACGTGTCGTATGTTGCGTTGAGACCCCTATGACGTGGTAGACCTTTGGGATACTTTTTCGTGGGACTTCGTGGCAGTTGGAGTATCGACTAGTAGCTTTTAGATTGGATCCTCTCAGAGATGAGAAAGCATAGTGCATGAACCTAGTGGATGGATGAGGCTTGACGACTGCTAACCATTTCGACATAGAGTGACTTGACAGACCCAGTTGGTAGCGCCTTGTTGATGTGGAAGATCCACGGTGGGGAGAGCGTTGGTGATGCGGCAGACCCATGGTACTCGATCGGAGGAGTACCTTAGCAGGCCACGAGGGGGAGTGCCTCTGTGAGACGCGGCATACCCATGGTTTGGAGAACCTATGTGTGACATGGTAGACCCATGTTAGTCGACTGGAGGAGTACCTTATCAGTCCAAGGTTAGTGGGGAGCATCGTTGTGTGACGCGGCAGGCCCACTACTCTCGATAGAGAAGGAGTTCTCCAATAGCCGAGGTGTTCGACCTTGTGACTAGAAATGTTACTTGATACTACCCTAGAGTAAATCCTTGTTTTATCTATGTCAGTACCTCTGTTTTTTCCTCATTATTGAGATAGATTACTTAATAATATAGGTATATGTATGGGCATATACCTAAGTAGAGTTATTTATTGATTTTTTACTTTGTGGTTTATCCTTTGTAGATTTTGTGAGACCGTGAGGGTCTAGGGGTCCCAAAAGAGTATTGTAATACTCACCCATGTACGGGCTATGCCCGCACTTCGTTGGGTTTGGTTTAGACAACATACACCGTTGACTGAGGACATGAGTACCAGGACTGGACGGTGCCCGGAGGTTGACCATACGGCGTGTTCATACGTGGAGGAGACGAACGGATGTGGATTGTTGAGGATGTGATATGTACTTAACATTCAGGTTGGATCCTCGGATGAAGACCCAACAACTAACTTTCCCTTTTCTTCAGTCGTATTATATCATAGTTATACTTGTACATTTCTGTTGGGCTTATATTCTGGCCCTTTTAACTTACTACAATCACTATGTTTACAGTTCAATTTACTTGTGTTCCTATTTTTCTAGGTGCTTGGTTATGTGTGCTTACAGTTTATAAAGGAAATTGATTAATAGTTTGAGGGACTACACATTCCGTGTTAGTCCCCAGCCCCTTGCCTATGGATGGTGGGCATGGGGTAGTCACGGCACGGGTCCTGGGGGATGGGTTGTGACAGGTCTTCTAAATCATTATCAATTTATTACATTGATTCACTGAACATTCTATTGATAAAAAACTAATTTTTGATTGATGAAATCAATCACTCCCTATAAATATTTACGCTTTTCCTCTATGGGTCTCTAAATTCCAATAAGGTTATCCTACGAAGAGACCCAGTTACATGGTAGTCCATGTGACTTTTTTACATCCCTTTCACCCTTTAGAGATGATAACTTATGACCCTTCTCATGATTTTGGAATTAAAAACATTGGAAGAATCAAAAAATCATTCACCATGATCAAGATTAAATTTTTAGACACAGTTTTAACTAACTAAGGGATATTGTGACACAACCAAAATATAATGCAACAGTCTTTTATTCGATAGCGTGTGTGACACATGACACCAACTACGTAAGAAAATATAATATCCAGATATGTTATAATATATTTATAATTTAAAATATTGTATATATATTTTAATTCATGAAACACTGATTTAGCTTTCATTACATAGAAGGGAAACCTTCCTCAATTGCTTGCGTTACACACAAGAGTATCTTTCCTGGATAGCTTGTGTTACATACAAGACCATGGTTCACCAAATAACAATATATTATTAAAATATTACTATTTATATATTATGATATATCCTAGATGTTATGTAAGAGTTTATGAATAGTATTGACTAAATTATGAAAATTTATGGTCTATATAATTATTAAATTAATTATTTATTTACCAATTAAAGGGAAATGATAAAAAGAACCAACTGGATATAAAAATAGTTATTATTATTTTAATACTTCCAAAGGATTTCTTAATTAACAATTAAAATTAATTAAAATTAGGTAATTATTTTTATAAAATATATCTTTTATTGTTTAAATCAGCCACTTTTTTATTTTTATACATTATGTTTGATATGCATATTATAAGAACCGACAATATTTTAATCATAAAACCCTATATTTTCTAAAGGCATTTATACAACATTTTAATGGAAACCCCGTTAAAAAATGAACTTTGATAATTTAATTTACTTAATATGTAAAAATAAAAATTATATTTTAAATGGAAACATAATAATTAGGTGATGGTGAGTATTTTATATTTTTCTAAAATGATTATTTTTTAATGAATACGGAAAAAGACTGAAATTTATTTCAAAACTGCTTTTTCATCTAACGTATTTATAAGGTATAATTATATTTTTAATGGGTTTTAATTTTTAATTATATAAATTTATTACCTATTAATAAAATTTATTTGATTAGAATCAATCTAACTTTGAAATTAATTTAAAAAACATATCAACCTTTCAGATGTTTTTATTATAAAAACCTGCATTGTCATCCTGCCCGTGGGATGATTTTTAAATAAATTTCTGGCACTAATGTGATTGTAATATAAAAAAATTGATACTATATTTGGAATCAGAATAATTTATAATGTCTTATAAGACCATTTATTTTTTAAAAAAATATTACTGAATATAATTAAAATTATTTACAATGATTAAGGTTAAATAATGAATAATAAAGGACTAAACCATTATCTTAAGGAAAAAATAACCTATAAACTTGTCCTAGAGATTCTTTATGACCATATTTAGACCACATACTCCCATTTATTTGTTTGTTCTATTAATGGTTCCTCATTCAACATGAAAAACGTGAATGTAATTCCTGTGTCAAAATATTACAAGAGTGCATCTACTCATCCACTATAAATGGACATCCCTACCTCCCAATCCCTCATACATATAAAGCCACTTTGGCACATCCAATACCTACCCTTATAGCTTCACCAATTACCTAACCTTGACCTTGATGATTCCTTTTGGGAATAAATTCATCCATGTATTATTTTAGTTCAGACCAAATGATGTTACTCGGTATGAGGTAACATCTTCCCTCATGCCCCTAGTTTTACTTCCATTCGCCACCCCCTAAAATCTATTGATTCCATGATTATTTAAAAATAAGTATTATAAATATACTAGGATATTTTTATGTTAATATTTCAACCTAAACTTACACACACCTCCATATAATTTTTAATGAACAAACTGTTTCTGTGTATGGAGAACTACAACCTCACGAAATGATGATTGTTCATTTTTTCCTTAATTCCTATCATGGTGTTAATTATGATGGAAACCATTTTTATATTTATTATATATTATATTTATAATTTATTTAGTCTTATTTAATTTTTATTTATAAAATTCATTTACGCCTTACATCTTGTGTAAATATGATAATTTGATTTTCGAAAGTAAGGACTACCACCCCCTCAAAGTGATATGACTCATTTATGACACACATAAAACATATAAAGGATGGTTTTAATTATCCTATTTAACATATATAACATATATTCATTACTATAATTATAATGTAAATATGTTTCATTACCAAGGCATTATTTTAATATGACAGGGAAATGAAATTAGTGTTCATGTGTATGTACACTATCCCATCCCAATTAATGGTGCACATAATTTATAAAATTCAAATATTATATATTACTATGAATTCCTATATAATAGATATATATAATTTTAAAATAATGGTTTACATTCTAGATATTATTAAACCATGAAATATTTCATAATTACAATCAATAAAAACCTAAAACATACTCAACGAACTTTATAACCAGAAATAGTTAAAATAATGAACTGATAGTAACAAACAAGAAATAAGATATTAGAAGAGATTAATATATGATGTCATAAATATTAAAACGGTTATATTATATGTTATAAACATGATTAAATTGATTATAATGGATGTTCCTAGAAGTCTATTTGAAAGAATGTACAAGGTAATGGATTATTGTCTCACTTGTTACATCAATGAGATAAATTCCTTATTCACCACATAAAACATATATGTGGTGTATCATCATCTAATTTTTATATATTATACCATGAATATATTTATCTTCATGTATTTTACGACTTTTACCTATTATTATTCTTTAAATTATTTATGATTTAAATTTTTTTCAAAGTTGCATCAAACACATCAGAATGTTTAAAAATTATATTCCTCAACAATAACATTAATGATCATAAAATGGAATTTAAATTAGATAAAATTATATTACAATTGTTCGATAAAATAAATCATTTTATTCTCCTCATTTAATTCATGATCTTGTTCATGTATTTTTTCCATTTTTTCACCCATTAGTACTGAAAGTGTTTTAAAAATATTTTTATGAAAACCCGAATTCAATTATCTATTTAGTAAGAGATCCAATTTTCATCTAAAAACCATGTTTAAATAAATTTTTGTCATGAAATTTTTTAAAATGATTTTTTTATGAAGATATTACCCTTTATTACCAATGTAATTTAAGGAAATATCTTTCTCTCATTTTAAACAAGGAATATTTAAATCTATAAACTGTAAAAAAAGTACATTTTACCAAGTATGGATTGTTTGTATTTACCCGTTGTTATTTATTTGAATCACCATTTTCATGTATAAATGATTATTTTTAAAAAAATATTAAAAATTGATATTAAAATATAATTTTTTCAAAAGGGTTTTCAAAATAGAAGGATTTGTAAATCAAAAATATTTTTAGAATGTATTTTTATAGTATTTACATTCATAAATGAAAAAAATCCTTTATTTTACTCAAATTAGGGTATGTTATATTGATATCATTTTTATCCTTAATATATATGGTTAAATATATATTTTCCCAAGGTCACTATTGACATTTACATCCTTGACCCCTTTTAGTCCCCTTTAAAATTTTAATTTCTTATGATCATTTGATATTGTATTCCTCCAACGTAACAATATAATTTTTTTGTGGACATAATCATTTCCAAAACCATATACCATTTTCAAATAGTGTATATTTTCAATGTAGTTTTATTATTTTGGTAAATATTGATAAATCTATTCCTCTTACTCTATATGTATTTTTTATAAGGAATGTTTTAAAATTGATTATTAGGTATATAAAGAATTTTTTGGACTTGTATGACATGTGTGGGGCCCAATTATAGATATCCCATCGATGCATCAGTTGTCTCATGGGATGAGTCATTTCGATTGATGCATTAGATCAGTTTTTATCCGATATTTTTTAAATCGTCTTGTGAATGTCAAAATGGTAATGGTACCTTGTACCTATGAATAGTAGAGTCCAATAATAATGCTTTCCCCTCATATAAGTATAAGTTATTATTCATCCATGATATTTTTCAATGGAATATCTTTTAACACATATACATTTTAGTTATATAGATGGAATGTGTTTAATTTCATACCATGACATATTTATTTTTCATTTTATAGTTTTTTCAATGGCATGTGCCTCCATTTATTACCTTTTTGTATTTTTTACGAACATCCGTTCATTTTAGTGATTATATGGAATGTTTGTCAAGTTATTTACCTATCTATTTTTACTATTCTCAATTTTTCGTTATTTCTTCAACTATGTTTTTCCCTTGATGGCTATTTTAGATCCCCCATATTATGTTTCATTGCCCAGGAATCCAAGAAGCATACTACGAGTGATTTTCAGCAATTTAAAAGTTGTATTAGTGTCATCCTTAATATGTTTTACATAAAAAGTAGATAAAAATTATTTTGTAATTAGTGTATTATTTTATAATAAAAGACTAATTTATTTATCTGGTTTCCAAAAAATACTAAACTAGTCAGTCATTCTGGACATGATTCCTTGTAGTCATACTTATGTAATTAGTAGTTGATACATGCTTAGATGTATTTGGTGTTGGGGTGCTACCATCATAAATCCTTTATCAAATTATTTCTCAACCATCCCTTATGGATAAGAAAATGTTACTATGTGAAATGATGAGTAAATTTATAAGAAAGAGGAAGCCATGAGAGAAGGGAAATACTCTAAGTTCAAAATAGATTACGGAGGAGTCATGAGATTTGGGTCATGATTGTGTGTACCCCTTAATCTAGAGATAAAGAAGGATATTATAAATGAAACACATATCTCATCCTTCTTTATTCACCTTGGGAGCACAAAGATGTATCATGATCTCTAAGAGAACTATTTGCTGGGAAATATGAAGAAGTTTATCACTAAATATAAGTCAAAGTTCCTGGTATGTCATCATATGATGGTGGAAAGAAAAATTTCATCATAGATGTTGCAACCACTAAACATCCAACATGGAAATGGGAAAGCATCACCAGGGGAATTTTCACGGGACATTTAAATAAATCGGTAGAAACTAATGATATATAGGTTGTTGTGGATCATCTTACATAGACAGAACACTTTATAAGAATTCAAGAATACTTATTACTTGATCACCTCACCTCATATACATCAATGAAGTGGTATGACTTCTTAGTGTAGTAATATCGATTAAATCCAATTTGGAACCAAGATTCCCCTCCATGTTATTTAAAATTATCCATCATTCCTTTAAAATTGAGATGATATTTAGTATGTCCAATCATCCTTTAACTGATGGAAAATATGAGTGAACTATTTAGAAAAACTAATAAAAAATGTTGAGAGTGTGTTCTATGGACTTCTTAGGAGGATCGGACCAACATCTACCACTGGTTGATTTCTTTTACAAAAATTGATTCCACTATAGATTCCAAATGGCTTCATATGAATCCATTTATGGGAAAAAATGTAGAACATAGGAATTCCTACATGAGGTTGGGGAATGTAAGATTCTAAGAACGAAAATGGTTAAATAATTATGGAGAAGTGAAAAAAATTAACTATCACATATACGCAGCCCAAATTCTACAGAAGATATTTTTAGACAATCGTCGATGGGACAATGAGATTATGACTATAGACATGGTATTCTTACACATATCTCCAAGGAATAGGATAATGTGATTTTGTAAGAAAGGAAAGCTAATTCTCAGGTACATCACACCTCCAAGATCCTTGATCATGTAAGATTCATGGACTATCAACTAAAAATTCTACCTACCATGTCTTGTGTGCTTGATATATTCAATGTATTCTTCTTGGGGATGTGCATACCATATCCTTCACATGTTCTAATTTCATAGGTGGTACAACTGGATAATTATCTCTCTTATGAGGAGTATCCAATGAAGATCTTGGATCATAAATATAATATTATACACAATATGACTACCGACCATGTCAATGTATCATAGTGGTACCATATGTATGAAAATGTAACATGGGAACCATAGGAAGTTGTTAAGGATAAGTACACTCACCTGTTTTACCCATAGTATGTAAAATAAATTCTGAGGAGGGAATTTCATATAGGGGGATGATTGTAACCACCCAAAATTTTATCAATGGAAATTATTTTCTTATAATTTTTATATATAGTGTAATCACATAAAAGCTCATTTTCAACCAAATACAAAAATTATAAATGAATAATTAATAAAATATGTGGTATTTTTAAAAGATAAATAACCTTTACAAGTGTAATAGTAACATGACATTTGGAATAGTAATTTGAGCGTTATAAATGGTAAACTAGCTAATAGAATAGTAATCTCATCCATTAAATTATATATATATTAAGAATATTATAAATGGTAATATGAAATAAATATATCATAGAATAAGTAAATAAATGTTTTGAAAATTATTAATTTAGTGTTGGTGTTTTTTAAAGATATAAATAATAATATAATTTTTTTGAATTAATATAATGAAATTGATGAAAATGTTTTTCCATAAAATTAATTCGTATTTTATTTTTCTATATTTTGATTTTAGGATAATTTTATAATACCCTATGTAATTATTCAATTCGATACAATATCAATTATAATTTTAAAAACAATTTTTTTCAAGTAAAATCAGATTATAATTTAAAAAATATATCATATTTTTATAATCATTTTCATAAAATTGATTTCATTTCCAATTCTAAACATTAATAAATGTTTAGGGTGAAATTCTTATATTTCCCAATGATACATGATTTTCTTGGTCAATTGAAACATAATTTAATTTATGATACCTACTATATATGTGAGTTATTTAGTCATTATTGAGGTATGGTCGAGGTAAAAACCGTAATTCATAACTCACGTGATCTAGTTACATTATGTAGTCACAATAAACAATAATACTTATTATCATGAACAAAAATAATAAACTAATGACTAAAATAATGAGAATACATCCCTCTCCACTACTATAAATACCACCCCTCACCACATCTTCTCATCCCACCTTCCAAGATTTGATCTAAGAAAACATTATGCCCAATACTCATTCTAATTCCCACACCAACCTCCATGACCTCTTGGTATCATCAAAATACTTAAACCATTTCATTATGGAGTTTCTGATATAAGATAAATTTAAACGTTACATTCCTATTTCATTGTTTTAAATATATTTTCAAAATCTACACTTTTCATATTCATTCCACATCTTACCTTATCCAAGTTTCATGATAAATACAATATCCTAAATATATTGTAATTTATTTTTTCAATTGAATTATCCGTCATCAATACACATTGTTCACTCATTTTTTCTAATAATGAAACTATCACCTATGATGTGTTAATTTACTAACAACATGAACGATATGTTTTCATTTTCTATTAACTTCTAAAAGGATTTATATTAAACAATTTTGATGGTTATAAATATATTATATGTCTATAATATAGTATTTAATTTTATAAATAATTATATAAACATGATGTAAAATAGTAAAAGAGAAATGAGTTCATTATGAGTAAAAAACCAAAATAAACCTAATCATTATCACTAACATCTGGTCTATTGAATCATCCTCACCAAAAAAAAATGAAATATATAACCATTAAAAATAGTGTATATTCATTAATAAAATTTAAATTCAATTCTATATTTCTATTTACATTCTATATGAACTTCTATATTCTTACATAAGAAAAAAAATCATTACAAATAAGAAAACAATCACTATTGAACGATGAAATTGAACTCTACAACTGATAAAAAATGCCATTAATTAATTTAAAAAAATTATAATGAACTACATACTAGTTATAAAGTTTATAATTTAATTAATTAATGTATTTAATTTTATTATTAATTATATTATGTAAAACTATAGAACAGTTCAAGATATAAGGTATGGGATTCCTCCTGAATCTCCATTTTCCCTTCGGGTTACATTTTCTCTCTCTTTATCCCAATTTAATGATTTTTTAATTTTTAATAATTCTTTAAAAATATTTTTATATATTTTAAATTCATTTATCTAGATCATGTCATCCCTTTTTTAGGGGTGATACGTGTTTTAGAAAGGATTCCTTTTCAAATCTTCTTGATAAATAAAATATGTTCCATGGAAAATTTGGAGATCTTAATAATTTTCAAGATAACTCTATAATCTGTATAAAGTCACCATTTCATATTAAAAATATTAATTTTATCATGAAAAACTATATTTTAGATGGTTGGGTTTTATATAAAATATTATGAATTTTACTCCTTAAATTCTCTTTTATATTTTGCATTAACCTCACTAAAATGTTTTACTTCTAGTGTTTCCTAAGGAATAATTTTACATGTATTCACTTATGTTTGACATAAATTATCATGGACTATGATTAATTTACCCTATAAACATCCATGAATGTTTTATATCAATTATTTCAAGGAAAATATATGATATTCTATTTTTTATAACTCTTGACATGATTATAAAACACATTACTTTCCATAGGTAACACTTGTTTTTATTCATCACGTGGAACATATATTGATCAACCTAATATGATGGGTTCACATAGATATAGTTCATATGAATTTTATAATGTTTACTCTCATGATAAGTTATACTGGGATAGGTAGTAAACATGATTTTTTTGTGGCTCATTTTTCACCATGTTATATAGTCTAGGAAGATAACCTTGAATCATGTTTAGGTCACGTTATTTGTTGTTGCCGTGTTCCTATGATTCTAGGATTATATGTTTACATCTTATAAATTGTGTTATTCATTATTTTTATTCATTTTTCATGACTTTAATATCATCATTTTTTACCTTCTAACACATGATCTAGGTTTTATTCCTTTCTTACTCTCTTACTGCTCTTTAGCTCATCCCTTAATTCATCTATATCCTAGTTTATTCAAAAAAGATTTAAGAGATCAATTGAAATTAAGATCTCATCATGATTATTAACTAAATTATTTTTTTATTTTGGTTTCATGTTTTAAAATTATATAAATAATCCCCCCAATATACTAGACCTTATGATTCTTGGCTTGTAATTTGAAGGTTAATTATGATTAAAATCATATAATAGAGCATATAAAATACTAGGGTTGAAATACCAAAAATAATATTTAAATTAATCATCGATGAGACTTTCTCCAAATATATAATTAAGGTCATTGTTATAAAAATGGATATCGTTATGTTATTCTCATCTATAGAACATACTATGTAGAAGTGTATTGCCTTAGAGATTTTAAAGGTGATCTTCTCCACAAACTATCTATTGGTAAAATCGAATGCATGCTTCCCTAAATGGTTGATTTATATTCATCCTTAGTTTTTAGTTTTATAAATAGATTATCACTTGCTCATTGGTCTATCATCGAAATGATTCATGATGCAAAGAAAATGTTAATAAGGTGAATATGATTTTTCAAACATGGAAAGACTTAAATATGGTAGTGTAATCAT
This sequence comes from Viscum album, assembly GCA_963277665.1. Lineage (NCBI taxonomy): Eukaryota > Viridiplantae > Streptophyta > Magnoliopsida > Santalales > Viscaceae > Viscum > Viscum album. The sequence continues at coordinate 1,504,651,901 of OY728156.1, forward strand.
TGGAATACAAAGAGGATATTTATCATATAATGAAAATATTTTCTTTAAATGAATCCTTACTTCAAGAATGTAAGATAATTATACTTTATTATTTAATCATGATTAATTATTTAGTGCCCCTCCTAGAATCTATTCATTTTATTTTACAATCAATTCATAAAAATTTATGTTTTATTCAGTATATAAATCACAATAATTGTAGAATCCACCCCATTGATTATTGGTTTAAAATATTAAATATGGATGAATATAATGACATCTCATTTATAGTATCATTGTTTCAATGTTTTTTATGTCTCTATAAATGGGATATTTTTTGTGATATTTTATAACTATCCATGAATGATATCTGTAAGAAACTAGAGTATGGTGATATCAATGCTCAAAATTAATTATCTTGAGCTCTGTCAAAATATATCTGTTTTACTATGATAATATTCACCAATTCTAAGTCCATGGGGGATAAAATAGATACCCTATGTGAAAATGACATTGTAGAGAATGATATTGAGAATTGGGTTCTTTGCAATTATTTTTTTGATTTTAAATGATTTCATGTGAGGATATTAATTGATAATTTAATAGAATATTCATATTTATTGGCCAAATTCATGTTTTGTAATATATAAGATATATATATTATTAATATATATATATATATATATAAATAACAGATTTTTTTAATCCAAATATATCATTTTTTAAAATCAGACATTTGGAAAATCATTCGTTGGATGGTATATAAATCATTTTGGTTCCATAATATTTCCATAAATAGAAAGAATGAAAATAAATCCCCTCAAATAAGATGACATTTTTTAATGATATAGAAAAACATAAAATCATAAAAAATATAAATTAGGAAGAAGTTTGCATTGTGAATAAATATTTCATGTGGATGTAAAATAAGAAGAGAGGGATGTGAAAACTAGATTGAATTACTATCTTGTCTAGAAAGAGTATTTTCTCCAAGATCCTTAATAGTGATTGTTCATACCATGTTATAGGATATATAAACTAGTCAAAAAATATTAATTGAATATTTTATGGAATAGTGTTTATTGGAAATGATGGATCGTTTAATATAAAATGATGTTGCTATAATATAACAAAAAGTGATTAGTAGAAGACAATAGGAGTTCCTTTAGTGGATTTCCTACGTAAACATAGGCTGAGTGTAATTCAACTCTGTGACTATGGTATTGATGTTACACAAAATTTAAATGGGTCCATAATGAATGGAATGTTTTTTAACACACTCATGATATTTTGGAGGAAAAATAATAGTCTATATCATATGGAATGTTGTGAAAACACATAACTCCTAAAAATTAAAAAGAAAAATAAATTATAGCATTGAATGATGGGATGAATTAATAAATAGAGAATATAACTTCTCAATGATAATTTTTTTTATTTCTCTAATATAATTATTCAATATTTTAGTTTCTCAGCCATAAATTATTGACTATTGGAAATGATATATAGGATGATTTTGAGTAGTTTTTATTTTTTGGAGAGTTTTTTAAAATTATTTGATTAAATATATATCAATAATTAAATATTCATGTTTTGGTGATATTTAGTTTATGTTTAGATTCTCTAGGGGTGGTCTATGATCTGTAAGGGGCGTTTAATTTATGTGGAATAAATTTTAAAAAGGAAGGATGATATATTATTGTTTATTATATATTTCATAAGGATAACTTTAATCATATATGGATCAATAATATCTTTGCAAGAGTCATTGTATGCTGATATGGTTAGTTTCTAGGTTTCTAAAAGATCATATTCAATAAGGGTAATCTTCTATAAGATTCATTTTGTGTCTTGGAATGAATTTTTAGATATTTCATGTGATGTCTTTTAAGATGAATGTATTTATTTGTAAGGATGTATGAGAAATTCATACATATGGATAAAAATCATATGTTTCATTAGTTTGTTAGAAATATAAAAACATATAATTGATTCAAATGATATTATATATTTATCATCATTAAAATGAAAATCCTAACAACGGTTTTTGGATCAATCTGGTGTTTTATAGAACCATGAAATAAGTGGTGTTCTTCATCCATATGATTCATGTTTCCTTGAACTTTTCGAAAAATTAAATGTGTTCAATTTTGTCTATTTTTAAGTTAAATCGCGATTTCTCAAATATCATATGATGAAAATACTAAGTGTAATGAAAATTTAAATATGTAATATGGTCAATCATTGAATTTTATGTGAATGATAATTAAACATATAAATATAGACTATATTTTTTTGATAATTATTATGTATATATGTTATTTAAATTAATAAAGGATGTATCAAAGAGAAAATATTAAATATTAAATGCGTGATTATTTTTAAAGAATGAATATTACTTGAAGAGACAATGAAATTAATGAATTAATCTTGAGAATCAAGTCATTGAATATATAATGGTAGAGATAAATTCTTATTAAACTAAATGTGCTCATATAAAATTTAGGTTCACAATGATTTGAAAACATTTTACTATATGGATCTATGTGGCTCAATTAAAAAAAACGTCATTAACTATTATTGAAGAAACTAGTATGAAAAAGTGATTTCCCTTATTTGATTATAATCATATATTACTATATGAACTATATTGTGATTTCTATGGGATTTTATAGATAATTGTTCAATGTTATGCTGATGTAGATTATATGATGTGATCCTCAGGATTACCCTTGTATCAACCTATTCTTGTAGTGAACAAATCAATGATTGGAGTGACAAAACAATAATGATAAAGTGTAATTTTTCTAAAAATTATTTCAAACTATCAAGAACTAAATGTGAGTAATTTATATTAATTCCTAAAATATTTGAGTAAATCAAAAAGACATGAGTTGATAGTATCAGACTTTAAAAATTTATAGTGGTTTATTTAAATAAATCATTAAAATTTCACTAATTCTACAACTCCTCGTCTATGTAACATAACTTTGCCTATGAACATAAAGTGGAATCAAATTTTACGACTAACATATGAAAGCTCCACCATTGATTAAAGATAAATATGGAAACAATTCATTTAGTAATCATCAATTGTGGTTAGAAAATTTGTATTTTGAAATATCATAATTGGAAATATAAAATTTTACATATTCTTTTTAAATATTATATTGGATATTAGAGTAAAAAATTGTAGCATTTACAACCATTTAAAAGTATTATTATTTATTATTTCATAAAAATATAAATATATAAATTCATGCAGTATCTCTAAATTCCAGTCATTCTATTATAAAAGTTTTACACAAAATTCCCAGAGCTTCAAACATCTATGGAAATTTGGTCTACTCTAGAGAGTAATTATGAATCAAATTTAAATGTCATGGTGGAAAAGATTGAAATTTATAGAATCATATTTATGATATATAAGAGGATAAGGACTGAAAAATTGATGGATACATTATATGATTCAATGAAATGTTTATCAATATTCATGAGTTAGAAGAAAGGTTGGATTCCATCACAATTTAAAAAAAATAGATGATACATTTTCTAGATATTGTTATCATAATATTTATTCATTGGAAGATAGAGGGGATTTTACCCTTGAAAATTTACATTTTATTCTAATTTATTATTTAATTTTTAATATTATAACTTTTAAAAAGTAGTCCATAGATGATATTAATTTAAAATCCTTGAGAAAAATCAAAATTCAAGGAGATAACGATGAATAAACTAGTGAATATAACTATAAATAAAATCATGATGATTTTAATAAAGTATATTCACTTATATTAATGAAATTTAAGATGGAGAAATAAAATATAAATGCAAACTCTTCCATGTATTATAATTATAATTGGATTATAAACATTATTGTATTTTTTTTCAAATACGAAGTTTGTTCAATATGAATTAGATGAACATGATGAGAATGTTAAGAAAAGTTAATGTGAAAATAAATCAAAATATGTAACTAAATATTGTGGATGTGAGAAGAGTTTCATTAAAATTAAAACAAAATGAATTATAGATAAAATCGAATAATTTTTCTTCATATCAAGAATATAATTATAAAATGAATCCTTTTAAAGATGCATGAATTTTATAGACCATGATGATATTGGATATAAAACCTCATGTATTGAAGAGAATGAATGTCAACCCATAGAGTTAGAGCACATGTGGAAGGATGAATTAGAATCATTCCTCAATTAGAAAGAATATATGATGAATAATAAGGTGTTTTGGATAAAATAATCTTAAAAGTTTAATAAATTAATAGAGGAGTATGTTAAGAGGTAATCCTCTAAAAATATTATCTACAAAAATAGATAAATTAAAAAATGATATGCATGATAAAATGGTGAAATAGCGTGAACAATTATAATTTATGATATAATCAGATTATCGTGAATATAATAATAATTTTTAGAAGATAATTGGTTCCTTCAGTAATGTAGTTAAGAATAATATTTAACCATTACATGTTAGTGAGACGAATATGTCAATAGTAGGGTAATTATTTCTTCTTAAATTAAAAAATAAACATGTTTACTTTAATATTATAGGTTCAAAAAATAAAAAATGAACTATTTTAGACAAATAATGATGATGAGAAACCCAATTTGGTATCTTAATTAGAGAAGTATATCCCAAAAATACAACATACTAAAAAAAAACGAAATTTTTTATAGAAATAATATATCCATAATGTAATGGTGGTAATTATTTTCATTATGAATATTTGAGGTTAAATTGATATTTTTTGGTTCTCTAGAGTATCTAGACACAAAAACTACTCATGTTGATTCAATATTTCACTACCATGGAAAATCCCTGAATTATGCTTCAGTAATTATGAGAAGATGAAAAGAGACTGTCAAAGGATATCAATTGGGATTAATAATTCATCTATTATGCATGAAAAAAATATAGGATTGGATTATTTGTAACAATTTGTGGAAGATGTAATTATTAGGGTCATTATGTTGGGATTTCATGACTTATATACATAGAAATATTTTCAATAGTGAAAAAGAAATGGAAATTCTTAAAGTTAATGGTCAGAATTCATTATTTTATAACATTTAATTATAATATTTCAATTGAAAAATGTCCTGTATACATGATAATTGTAACTCCAACAACAATAAAGGTGGCCCAAAAATAATTAATGTAATTAAAATAAATTATGGAGGAGAAGTGACATTTGTAAATGGGAATTTCCTAAAAAACATGAGAATTTGCACTATAGAAAGTCTACAGTTAAATGGTGTATTATATTTTGAGGTCATAAAGATAAATTTATTTAGTAATAAACTCTATGATAATTGACATAACATATTATTAATTAAATAATCTTGTATCTTCATGATCACAAGGGGTTGATGGATCATCACTAATAGAATAAGGGAAAATGGGAATCTGCTCAACATGGTGATCAACTCTTATTATTTGAGTACCAAATATGGAAAACAATATATGGAATAAAAGTGTTTGTGTCATGAAAAAAAGTATAATTAATATTATAATGAATGATATTGTAATATATTTACCTAATTTTTTAGTAGAAATAGATGATATATATGAGAATTTTTAAAAAGGGAGAGAAGATCATTATTTTTTCAAAGGAGTGTAGATTTGGTCTACCAGACTATAAGATATTATATACACCACCTTGATAAGGTCAATATGAAAAAATATTACCATGGTTGAATTATAATTTATTAAAATAAATGATGACTTCAATCAATTGAATAATGTTGTGTTTATCAACCATAAGACATAAGTTGTCTAGACATTCAAAATCATTAAAATACATGTTGAAAAATATGTGTAACCCTTTATAATGAAATTAATAACCTACAATATAAAGGAGTATAAATTTTTCAATTTTTAAATATCTCTTTATAAACATATAATAAATTAAAAATACATTACACATATACACCCTATAAAAATGGGGTAGAAAATTAGAAGAGTAAACTCAAAGTTGAGATGGGAAAAAATATCTTAGTTCAACATAATATTTTAATATATTTATATATAGAGGATTTATATATTATTATACATAAATATAATATGTTACTTATAAGTTATAATATACATATGACCCATATTAGTGATGATACATTATTATAACATCTGTTAATTACTTTAAATACATTGGTAGTCCTTGTTATATGTAGATCAAAAAATTGTAATCTAGTAAAATATAAAGAGAAAATAGAGAAAAGGATATTCATGGGAGACTAATCAAATGAAAGCGGTCATAAATATTGTAATAACCATTTTCACTATTTGTTTTACTATTTTTTTGAAAATTATTTAAAATTCGGGTAAAATAGATGACATAATTGAATGGTTTTTAAAATTGCTTGAGTAGATAACATATAGATAATAGAAAAAATAACTAAATAAAAAGCTAGTAAGGTGTAAATAAGTGTATATATTTATTATAAATAAACCTATGATGAATATTATTATTCTAGAAAAGTTATATTAACATTTTATAATCCAAATAAATATATTTAAAAATAAAATATTATTGGTTGATATGAGTGTCCAGTTTAATAAAGAATAATATTGAGGATTGATGATAAAACATCCATTATCATATAGATTTAACTATAATTAGGGGATACACATTTTAAGAATAAAGTGTGTTTTAAAACTATTGATGATGACTAGGATCATATATAAAATAATTTCACTTGATATCTTATTCTCAGACCAAGAGAGAAAATGTAATTTGGACGAAGTGGTTGTTTTGGTATGAATTGATTGGGAAAGCATATATTACATGGAATAAGGAAAAATATATTTTAAATGGTAATTTATATGTAAATGGGATTTATTTTGAAGATACATTTTCACAAATTGGAACATTGGAGTATATTTTTATACTTATAACAGTTAATACACATTTGTAGTTTAAAATTTATCAAATTGATTTCAATGATAGATGGATTTTGGAGGTGTATGAAACTCAAAATGGGAAAAGCGTACTGTAATATGTACATCAAAGAAATAATGGTGGTTACTCTCACTGAAATTTTATATTATGATGGTATATTTTTTCTTGTGATAAAATGATTTATTATAAATATATTTCTATGTAAATATAGAAGAAAAATGAGATGGAAATGCTATGGGGACTGACTTATTATCTAGTATTTAATGTATTTCTTTATGAAGCGTAAATATTTACATACCAAGTGAATCATGAAAGATAATTTTTGAATAAATTCATAATGTAAATATTTAAAATGGAATCTACACATATATAGGCATTGATGAACTTTTTTTAGGATGTTGTAGGAAAATGTGTCAATAAATGATGGTATAAAAGGTTGGTTGGGAGGATATTATACCTCACTATATCCATAAATGTCATAGTATATATAGATTTATTATATAACATATATATAAATGATCTAAAATATTAACACACAATTTTTATCGAGAGATTCCTATAACATATCAAAGGTACATTTAGTTTAAAACTATTGAATATAAAACAAGAGAAGTGGAATCTATATAAATACACTAATGAATACTAGTTGGGTCATTTTAATGATATAAAGTCCACATATAGATAATTTTTTCATTGGGTAAGAATCTATATATGTTGGAGTTTTATGAATAAAAACTCATTCAGAATAAGTACCAAAGAGGTTGAAAATATTTCTTTTAACAATGCCTTCACATAATTGGTTTCTTTTAAGGATTGTAGGGAGATATGTAGATAATGATAGAATTAGCTGAAAAATTTTTATGTGATTGTAAAATTTCTATTTATATTTAAAAAATATTGTGAAGTAGTCAAGATATAAGAAAAATAAATAAGGTTTTATTTTATAAAATAGAACGATTCTAACGGTGATATTAATATATGATTTTCTCTTATGTGAGACTAGTTGGATGAAATTTAATCCATTTTAATACATAAATAGTGGTTTGTGACATTGTGGATAAAGATTAATATCCATCACTTAATTATATTATGATGAGATTTGGAAAGGTTCCCCACTATGATTTTGATTAATTTTAATATGTATAGAATATTCATTACTATTTCTATACAATTTTATGAGTCAATATCAATGATTATCTTAAATACAAAATGTAAAAAATAAAAGTGAGGTGTTTTTGAATTGTGGCAGATATCATTCATCATTCATGTACTTTATTTTCATGTAAATTAGGGATGAGAGTCCCTCAAAAACACCAAGCTATACAATGGCATTGTGTTGCAATATATCTCTTGGTATATGGGGTATGATATCATTTTTCTTTAATGAGTTGTTCAGATTTGAAAAAATTTGATTGTGGTTTCCAAAAAACCCAATGGGGGAGATTAATGAAACCCATGGAATTGTTAAATATTTGTTATACATTAGGAAACCCTAAGAGAGGAGGGGCAAATCATGTTGTCAAAATATTATTATTTATTTAAGGATCCTTTCTCCATGTTAGTTGTAAATAGTTAAACTAATAAAATTTAGTTTCAGGTTTACAAAAATCATGAATATAGAAAACAGAATACTATTAAAAAAATTTACATGCTTCACCACTATTTTATAGAATATAGTGAATTTGTTGATGATGTTTCATTATAGTTAGTATGCATTAATCTTAAATTTTATTTTAATATTATAAAATTTTCCATGGTTACAACATTCTAGGATAACTACTATTCAGATTCACTTAGGGATAGCACACTTCAATCTTGTGATCACTTCTGTCGACTCCTCCATGAACTACTTTATACTGATGTCTTCTAGATTTATCTACATGAATCACAAATTAACATAGTAAATAAAATATTATCTAATTTTGAACATGATATCCGGAAATTTATACCCCAATTTTTTTTGAACAAAAAATTCACATAAGAAATATATGTGTACAATTTATTTTTAAAACTATAATGAAAGTAAATCCTATCAAAAACACTATGCATCACATAAAAACCTCTCAATATTCCCTATTAAATTAGTTAATTTTTATAATGTTAAATAAATCCTAATTATTGTGGTAATCTATAGTTATAACTTTACAAACTAACATTATGCTTATAAAATTTCCAAATATAATTTTTATAATGAAACATACACAGCTCCTCTATGAATTGTGTTTGGAGGTAACCACTTCATGAACCTCATATGTAGTTTTAATTAATCTCATAATTCTTTTAAAACCAACTTACCATGCACTACCTACATAGTTTTCATTCATAAAATCTCTATGAAATTTGATTCTTCAAAAATAGAGATTCCCTTAGTAAACTCTTGATTCATCTCACAATAATACCCTTTAACTTATAATTGATATTAAATGAAATTAATAGAATGAAATTTATATTAAATGTCCTAAAAATAACTTTAATCACTGAAATTATTATTCATAACTTCTCTAAACCATTTTTTGACACCATTCTTGATCCGCATTCATGACTGATCCACCTATGTGGTCCATCTATTATCACCTCCACCTAACCTCAAAAAACATTTCCTTATATGTGATGTACTTTGTGTAATTTAAATCATTAATTAGTTATATATAATCATACATTTCCTCTAAGATTTTTATGATTCCAACATGAGTCACATGATTTTTTATGATCAACATAATTTTTACGTAATGAATAAACATGTTAGGTGAATTCCCAATGTGCTATAAAAAACATTGTCTTCCATTAATCTTGTTTAAAGAATTACCATCAATAATAAATATTATGAAATTTTATCCATTAATATTTCTCACCCAATCATTTTGAAATAATTATAAACAATTTATATTTTTTAAACTCTTTTTATTCTCTATTTTCGATTGGATGTTTTATTAACCATCGTCTTTCATATACTAAATAGTTTTTTTTCCTTAAAAAGGAAAGAAAAAACACAACATCAACCTCCATACTAGATCACTATGATTTAAACCACATTGTATTTTGTGTAAACCATGCATGTGTGAATCATGTTAATGCAATTTTTAATTCTTGTGATTTTGTATGTGTGTGAGATGGTTAAAAAATGATTTGCGTAAAACATTATAAATTGTTGAATATTTATGTTTTGGTGATATTTGCATAAGTATGGATTTTTTAAGGATTAATTGAGCTCCAAAAGGTTCATTTAAAACCTAAAGTGAATTTTTTTAAAGGAATGTAAATTTATTGAGGTTAAGTAAAGGATATATAAGGGTCATAAAATTCCAATAAGGTTCATTAAGGAGTAAAAAATATTTATTTTCATATAATTAGGATTATTTATTAGATCCATAATCATCATCTACCATGTGATTCATTTGGTGACTCAGAATTAATGTTTTGTAAATGAATGTAAAGTCGTTGAGGATACATTTTCTACTTCATAAGGATTTTATAGGACATCATAAGTATTGTTGAAACTTATTATTGTTCACTACCTTATGATAATTTAGAAAATTCATAATATAATTAGGTTATTTTATATAGTAATATTCATTTAAACAACAATAATAGTAATAGTTTTTTATCAAGTTAGACATGAACTGTTCCACACTACTGATAAAAAGTTTATATTTAAAGGAATATTTATTCCTTTCACACATAATAAATTTAAAGACGAAAATGGTGTGTATTTTCTAGAGTTTTTAGAAGATGTTATGGAATCTCAAATATCCCATAAACAAAATATTGAGTCTCAAGAATATTTAAATGGGGAGTTTATTTGAATTTTTAAAATAGATTTGAATGAGGGTATATGAAAAAAATATCTGTCAAATTTGATTGATAATTATTAAGTTGAAACAATTTTGAATTGGTGAGCCATTGCATCTAAGAGAGTATTATAAATACTTAATCCATTAGTTTATCAAACGAAATCAATTAACATATTGATCTGAGATATTCAATAATTAGAGATAATAAATATAACATTGATGATCTTAGGGTACTGTTAAATAATGATTTATTTAAACATTATAAAATATTGGTGTAATTATAAATGAATTCACGTGTCATTCTTGTTGTCTTGAATTCTCTATGAGGAAAACCAATGTCAAATGATTCTCAAAAAATCAAGAGAAATGGGTGATATTTCTTATTTAGTTCTGATCATATTGTATTTGTATGGATAATCTTTGATTTGAGTGGAATTTTGGAGATAATATTGTAAATTTATACTAAAATATATTGTGTGAATGATTTATAAGATTCCCATAATAACATCATATATATAAACTATAAGAATGCAGAGTTCGGTGACAAAAAATCAAAGGAAGGAGTAATCTTTCCAAAAAGAGGTCAAAAAATGTAAAAATCAATTGTTCCTTATTTATCAATTCATGAAATATTAGAGTAATTATTATAGAAATAACAATATAGTATCATACATTAAATAGTTATAATTGTTAATTTAAAAAATATCAATTAAAGAATATCATTGATCATCTTCGTCTTAGTGTTAATGATATATTCAAACATAGTCAATTCAAATTATAGTAGAAATTCCCAATCTATATAATTAGTATGGAATGACATTTAATGAATATATTTGAAGAAATATGGTCCAAAAGGTGGTTATAAAAATAATAAAATTTATTTAGATTCATTGATCTATTCAAAACTGAAATGCATGGTTTACTTAACTGACTAAGTATTGATGAAGATATTTATATCAGGTTTTCATTGATGATTATAGAAAAAATCCCTATAGTATTTTCATTTATATAATTATAGTAATTGTGTAGTTCATGAAGAATTATTTAAGGTCACTCAAATAATGATACCAGTTGGACAATGATTGTTTTTTATATGATACCATGAAAAATAATAAACCAATTGAAATGGAAAAATAACTAATTAAACATGATATAAAATATGAGGAAAATTTAGTAAGAAAACCTTAGTAGAATTGAGTTATTTATTAAAATATTGTATAGTGAATTATATTTCCAACCCAATTCTTATTTAGAGTGGAATCTCCCATTACTATTGTAACAAAGTCATTGAAGTTGGGGGTTATATATAATACTAAAAACTATTATGCCGTAGAGAGGAGATAACACCTTAACAAATGTGGAATGTAAGGAAACCTTCTACGAATTTTTTTTAAAATTTTAAAAGAAAATTTTATATTTGGAATTAAAATGTTAATCAAAGAGATTATGGTAGTGCAACATAAGGATTTTTAATGGGTTAATATATTATTAGTATAGAATATAAATTATTTTAAAAAATAATAAATAAAATTATGAAATGTAATGTTGTCAGATTCCATGAGGATAAATATGAAAATAACCCTTGATGTTATAAATTTAATATCTTGTATTATGATTATTATGAAGCTGATCTAAGTCTTATCGTTGTGCAAATATTCCTAAATCATGAATTCTAAAATTCTAAATTAGATGATATGATAACTTTGTAAGGTAGATAATATAAATAGTATTTGATATATAAGATAAGATAAGTTGATACATCCAATATAATGAGTTTGATACCCTATCCAACACAATAATGAAGTATAAAAATGTTCAGTATGATGAGCAATTATTGATATTGAGACAAAATTTATATTAATAATTGAAAAATTATAAACTATATATTATATTAACAAATGATTTATTTGATCAAATCAAATTAGAATCTAACATGGGAACTTTTGATGAAGCTTGTACATCTCATTAAGATTGGAAATCATTGAATCCTTAAGAATAAATTTACAGAGCACCATAATGTGATCCAAAATAAGTAATATTTGGTATGTGAATCCTACAAACAAAATGTATGGGTGGATGTTGAATAATTTGTTTCCAAAGTTTCTTGATTTTAGTTGATCAGGATATTATTATTGTTAGAGATTCAAAGAGGTTTCAATATTTATCAAGTAGATGTTAAAATGAAATTCTTTAATGGAATGCTATGTAAAATGATTTATGTTTCATAACTAATCTGATTAAAAAAATTAAATGATGAAACACAACTGTTCATATTTAAATAATACCATTATTTGTCTAAATCAATAACAATGATCATGGTATGTGTGTCTAAAAAAAAATTTAATGAAGATGGTATTCAAAATGGGTGGTGTCGATAACAATATCAGTGTAATGAGATACAATAAAGAATAATTCACAATTTTCATTTATGTAGATGATATAATTTTTTAAAAACTAGGTAGAATTTATTTGATGTGTTTTTTAATCTCATGAGATCAAAATATGAAATTTCTATGATTGTTGAAGTCACATGTTTCTCTGGGAGGGAAGTGGTTTAGAAATATAGTAATTCTATCATATCTCATGAAATGTATTTTAAATACATTATAATGAAATTTTACATGTATTAATCCAAACCAATGTCAACAAAAAATAATGTTGAAAACAATATTGTGAATCATATATATTGGAAATATATTTATCCTTCTTTTCTTTGGAGGAATGTTCGAATATTTTCAAATATAACTCATATATAGGTGGATATTTTTTTCAATATGATTGGAATCATACATACAATGTAATCAAAACGTGGATCATATCATGAGATGGAAATTAATCATGGAATAAATTTTATTTAAAAATTAATTTTTAATTTTAATTATATTCTCTAAAGTATCAAGAATTATTATTTTTTGATTCAGACACTATTGGTGATGTAGTGGACTACAATTCTATAAGTGGTGTTATATTACTAATTAAAAGTAAATCTGTAGGATGGTTGAGTAATGAAATAATGAAATATAGAACTAGTACTTGAAGAAGCATCAAATATCATAATGAAAAACGCATAAACCCAACATTAATGTATGAAGAAATATTTGGATGATATTTTTGATGAAGATAAGAAACTAGTGGTGATATTTTGTAATAAAAATATACAATTAAACACATAAAAAATCTATAATTTTACTTTTGTATAAATTATATTGAGATCAAAAATTACGTTCTAAAAGAAATTGAAATGAATGGTTTTATTAATGGAGAGCATGATGGAAGTTATCAAATCATTTCAGATATGATCACTAGCCTATTTTCCACTCTTCTATTTGAGACATTTTGGTTGAAAATTGATGATCAACCACATTTAATTACATAATGAGGTTATAAATACCCCCTAACAATTTAAATATAAAGATTTATATTGTTTCTAGATTCTCGAAAGGTTCTATCTTATTTTTTTTAATGTCAATGGTAGAGAGTGGCATAGTGAAACCCAATTGAAAATACTCCAACAGTGTCATTTCAGGCAATATTGGAAGACAACAATTATTTTTCCTAAAAATTTACTATAGTGATGAAATATTTCATAGAAAGGGAGTTATTGTTATGTAATTTTGTGGTACATATAATACATGGGTAAGGAAGTTGAAACATTATTAATTAAAGGTTGTGTTTTGTAATTTGAAATGAATAGAGGCCTGGTATACTCTCTTGAATTATTTTTTCCTACACTGATATTTTTTTCATGGACACAGAGTGATGGATGATATATTTTTATACTATCTGAGAAGAGTATATTGAATGTGTATAATTGAGTTTCATGTTGTATTTATGAAAATCCTAAATGAGATATTGTTGGAAAGAAGTTTATCTATGTTGGAGTTTGATTATATGTTGTTATTGTTATCAACACATTTTAGGATAATCTAGTAGTGTAAATATAAATGAAACTATAAGGTTATTAAGTATTTTCTTAACATTGGATATGTACCAAACTATGGTCATGATGTGGAGGAGGTTACAGATCATCCTTTTCTTAGTGAAAATAATCATAATCATGGTTATTGAAACGTATTATAATGTTTAACGATATGATATGGAGGATGGGTTTTTTTCTTGGAAGGATACCTTTGTAAGCCTATGTTTCCTATCATGGATATTATAGAATTCATTCTTAGGTCCAATAATTTTGTGAAATAAATTAAAGAAAAATAGTAAAATTCATTCTAGTCTAATAAATTGCTAGTCATTTCATGTGGATTTAAACAAGACGAGATTCATCATGCAAGTAGGTAGTTTCGTTCTAATTGGGATTCATCTTAGTGATGTGAATTTATTATAATTATCGTGTGAAGTTTATTACCCTAGATTATGCATGATTAAATTCGAAAGTGTGCAAAGTAGAGTTGAGGTTTCGGATTTCCAATAAATATTGGTTAATACATCCATTAAGGATAGAAAAAATATTGAGTGAATACTTGGAGAATAATTACATTATTATCATTTCCATAAGTCAATTGAATAAATTTTTCTTCATAAACTATACCTAAGTGAACATATTTAGTTGAATTTAGTTTCATGAATTACTTTCAATAATAGGGTAGAGTATCAGAATCATACCTAATATAATTATTCAAGGTAAAATTAAGAAAACTTGTCTCACTATAGTAATTTGAGTGAATATGAATTGAGATATAATTCGTTTGTGAAGGAATATGGGTGAATATAATTTAGTGAGGGGTCAGAATCTATCTTCAGTAAAAAATACCTAAGGGGTGTTATGTATTTGAAAGCTGTTATCTTGGAAAATATTTTCAAGAAGATCATATAGTATAACATATAATTTATGATCATACTATCATGGATTATTTTTAATGTTGAGTATTACATTTTAAAATAATATTCATTTCATAATTATAAAAAATAGTACACAAATTCTTGTTCATATAGAAGAAAACTACAAATCATTAAATTGAGAAGATATACGTCCAATGTACTATAAAAAATTGCAGTTAGTAGATATGATCCAAGAGTTAAATTTTATTATTCCCAAAACACATTTATAATGGAAATTAGCATATCATGTAGTGATATTGTTATATAATTTTTCCACAAAACTAATGGACCCTATTGTATTCTAATAAACTCCCACAACATCATGTATGTGGTCTTTGGTAGTGACCTTATCAATGAACTAAGTAAAATATTGGTTCCTTGTTTGATTTTTAGAAATTTTTTCTATGATGGTTTTATTATTATCTATATAGGGTCTAAATATTTACCTCCAATGATGGAATAATATCCTAATAATCATGAGTACAATTTCACACACCGATTCACCCCCTCTGACAGTGTCTTGGGTTCAAATGGGTTTCTTCTATGACACTCCCAAAACCCTGATCTCATATAATCTAGACTATAATAGGGTGGAATATATTATTCATATATCACATAATTCAATAATATATTTTTCTATGAAGGATTCAATTCATAAGATATGATAGTGAAGGTAGACCACTGGTCTATATGTGGTGACGATGAAAAATAATAATTGAAACTCCATGTAGAAAATTTTGTAAACTGATGAAATAGAAAATAATAAAACCATTACAATAGAGGGTAAATGATCTATTATTCAAGTGAAAATTTAGAAGAATTATATGGGTAATTCAAATATGAATGTGAGAGGTCAATCTTCACCATCACAGGTCATTTCTTCTATTTTAGTAGAGAAATCTATGTGGGTGATAAATAATGATCCAGAAATTTAATAGAAATAAAACGTGAAAATTAATTCTTCAGCACCTTTTCCCGGTCATATTATAAATATTAATTTGATAAATTATTAAATTTCATATATAAATCATCATGGAATAAGGTATAAAAATACACAAAATAAGTGAATATTTTTATGGACATGGAAAAAACCCCATGTGTTTCTATGAAATATTTTAATTATAGGACACAAACATGGTAGCAGTGTCTCTTATTATAACGTATCCATGGTCAGGTTCTTCTATAGTGGGACCATATATGACTAATCAAAAATTAGAAAACCCTCAAAAGAAATCATTCATTTTCAGTAGTTTCGTTTAAGGTGTCAAATAAGTTTCTTTTTTAGTTTGAAATAATATAAGAGGTTACTTTTTTCGTGTCATTATTCATTTAGTTTTTCTAATATTCATGAAACATTTTTAGAGTAATCAAAGAAATATAATGATAAAAATTATCTTCATTGATATGGATCCTCATAAATAGGTGAAGATTCCAAAAAACAATAATCCATGTCCCATTTTTTAAAGGACTACATAGTATAAATGAATTGTGTTACAACTAAACTAATATTGAAATATGATATGGTTAGTAATAAAGTGGCAGGTGATGTGAAAATAAGAACTATTACAAAATGAAAATAAAATCCTTGGTATGTGGATAGTACTTATTTTTAGAGAAAATATCTATGTGGTATTAGTACACTTAAAAATAGGGGTAATGGTTTCAAATAAAATAATTTATTATTGTTTGATGTGGTTTATTACTTATTATGGTGGATTGGGTTTTGTGTTAAATTGATTGGTTGATTCTATAATTTTTTTATCTTTAGTATCTTAGTTGAATGGTGCTACATGTAAATTTTTTAAGGCACTTTATAACATTAATTTTATATTTTAATAATGTGTGCAATGGTTTTATTTCTAAATTCATGGATTAATCTATTTCAAATAATTATTATTGTTTTTGTTTCTTATGTTTAATCTATTATCTATTATATCTATTATTACAAGAATATCCTTTGATTTAGAAATTATAATCCCAATAGTGAACATATTATTTCATGTATTCAAATGGATATTCATATGGAAACACTATTTTAAAATATATTCATGTAAAAGAAATGAAATAGCTTATAATCACACTTATTATTGATGTTATGGAAATTTTATGTAGAACAACTTTATTTAAAAATTTTAGGTGGATTCATAATTTTATAAACCTAATTAAATTCAATATTTATAAGGATATACCTAGAAATCCCGGAACAGTTAGCTGTGATAGTATATTTTTGAAATGCACTGGTTTCATCAGTGATTCATTATTACTGTTTTTAGGTAAGATTATATGATTCAAAACTCATTATAATCATTCATTCATTCTACAAGATATTTTAAATTATTTTTAAATAATAGATTATGGTTTTGGAGTGATTCAATACTAGTGTTCAATGCTATCATGAATGAGTCCAAGAATTTCCCATAGATTGTTTATTCGGACTCTATTGATTGCTCAAATTTTTTTAATACAAATTCTACTATTAACTTCACATATTTATTGAGCATGTAATAATTTTTAAAATGATTTAACAATAATTTATTTTTAATACAACTACTTTAAATGGACAATTATAATTGATAGGTAATTTTTTTATATTTAATTTTTCTAAATTATAGGATGATTGATACCCATGGTTCTTTTAGTATCTAAATTAATATTTTTCCTTTTTTATCATTTTAAAAAATTGGGGATGGTTACAATTCTCAATCCCCCATTTTTTAAATTTTTTCATAATATTATCGTTGTTGTTGTTAATTATTTTTTCTTATTATTATTATTATATTGGATTGATCCCACTAATTTTCTCATTGATCTAATTCCCCATAGATGGTTCTTTTAGGGGTATAATGACCTGTTAGATGTTGTGCAATAATTAATAATATTAATATTTTTATTATGGGTTTCTTCCAATAATTCATAAATAACTAAATATCCTACGAAGAAGAGTTGTATAATATCCTTCATGGTGTTAATTATTCAAAAAAATATTTGTTGAACATATTTTAGATTTAATGACACTCTTTGTTGTTCATAAATGTTCTTGAGTGTAACTAGAACATGGTACTATGGTATATTTTACAAAGATTGAAAGGATTGTTTGGTTCACATAGAGAATATCTTATTTTTGGAATATCATATCTACAAGGGGAAAACATGATGTATTTTTAATTATCCATGATGGTTGTTGAAGATAACACTTCAATTTTGTTATTTTATCTTAATAATATCTATTTACATTTTCAGTACAATATTCTAAGTGGTGGTGTCTACACTTTCCTTTATCTCTTACCTTGTTTATTCTCAAAATTTTTATTAATAAATTATATATGTATAGGCCTTTTTAGTCTGATAAAAACATCATTCTGGAGTATTATTATCATTTTTATTATTATGGTTGTTGTTATTATTAATAGATTAAGTAAAGAGATAGAAAAATATTCTTTTTTATCTAATAAATCATAAATAGAAGGTAAACCATATATCTTCACTATGTAATTTAATGAATACACACATTATAATAATAAACAAATTGGTCTAGCCAGGTTATATATTTCAATAAACATTTTTATAAATATCATTACTCACATAATGCCAGAATATTTAATGTTATTTAAACTACCCTCAATAACATGTAAAATGTCTTCATGTCTACACTGACCACCCATGTTGTAATCAAGTAACCTCTGTCCTCATTGAATACGGATTGTATTTTTCGTCCACGTATATTTTTATAGAGATTCATTTTACACTGAATGATAATAAAAAAATTTATTTTTGAGAAAACATTGGATGGAAAAGTGTGATAAATTAAAGCATTCATGGAAAATAATACATATAAAATTATATGATATCACAAGACTATTCTAGTGAATGAGTAGTCTTAGGATATTTTTTTCTTCAGAACTATTGATTTGGTTAACAAAATATAAAAAAAATTGAAAATATTATGTTCTGATACTTGGAATTATGGGTGAAAAGGTGGTCTCTATAAAGTAGTTTAGATTCATTCCTAATAGAAAAAATTAAAAAATATATTTATAGTTCATAAAAGCATATGAACCTATTTTGTAAGAAAAAAAAATTGTAATATGTCCTTAAATATTGATGTATCAAAATGAATTTGACACATTTCAATGGGCCTTCATCAGGGAAATTCTCAAAAGGAACATATTTTCAAATATATTTGTCACCATTCATGAATCACTTGTGTTGAGAACCAAAATAATGATTAGAGTGAATATATTTACAAAGAATAACTATAAATTCTCAAGAGGTGTTAGACAAGGTTGCCACCTCTATTCATTTATATCTAGTATGGTTGAATTTTATTCTAGTAAATATATTTTTAAATAAGCCTATATTGATTCTCTCTCCCATATTTATACTGAAAAAATACTAAAGATCCTACAAAACTATTTTATGTATATGATATTTTCAATTTACATATATAAAATATCGCCACTTTTATTATCATCAAATTATTTAACAATCAATAAGAAAATGTATCTTGGAAAATAACTAACTAGATTAAATGATATGATTTCATTGAAAAATAAATTATCATATCCATAATGAACAATATTAATATCTTTATTCACATTAAGATGGGTAATGTACTATTTAATTAAAATAGTGTTACGTTATTCTATGTTATATTTAGATCAATGAATATAAAGGGTATTGTTTCTAATATATCCCTTTATCTTCCCTTATGGATACAGAAAAGTCACTCCAAACACTATCATAACTTTTAATATTTTCCATGCCTTTCCCACATATAAATGGAATGTTAACATATTTAATAGTACTAGAAGTATATGTTAGAAAATTTATTAGTAATGGTTCATTTCTGGAAAAATAAGTTTTTTAATTTGGATTCAAATAAATTGTGCCAAGACATTGGATCATGATGGCTTCGGTATTGAAAATATTAGTATGTTCATTGATTCCATATAATGGAATTTTATTAATGAGAAAAGAAAACAGTACAAGAAAAATACAAACAAGAAACACCAAAACAATAAAGAATGGTTAAGCTGAAAAGGAAAAAACCAAAGAAGACAAACACCCAATAAAAAAGGTAGTCTCTGGGATGAAAGAAAAATAAACAAAAAACTGACCACTATTTCCATTCAGCCCCAACCACTATGGTCACCATTGCTGCCTTTGAGGATCTAACAAATTCTGGAATTATCTCCTCATCCACATTGTTTATATAGGAAACTATTGTGCCATTGGGAAAAATAAATGCAGAGGCCGGATCTTGTCTGATTTCACCATGACAGAAGAAGCTCCAGTGGCCGAGTCCTGAAAAAACACCTCCACGCCCAAGGGTATTACCTCTAGCTCACCATAATTTCGGAATACCACTAAAACAGACATGAATTTGGAAAGACCATTGCAACTGAATTCAGCACAACAGGTTCTACATCCAACCTGTAGAAAAAGAAACAAACCTCTCCATAAAAGAAAAAAGAATAAAACTAAATCAAATAGACCCCAAATACAAAGACAGGACACAAGGATGATAATGACCTAACAAAACATCCACAAAGATGGATAAGAGATAGCTTAAAAATTCTAAAAATGGGAGACATGTCACATACTTTTTTAAGAAAAGGAAGGAGATCATTAAGAAATTTATCATTCCAAACAAATTCAACTCCACTAACACCTTTATTAGTAAGTCTGTCAACAACAGAATTGGCTTCCCTATAAAATTGAGTGATAATATTATTCAATGAAACTAGAGTCTCCAAAAAAGTAATCCAATGATTATTAAGTTTCCAAGACAAGTGGTAAAGACCCATCCTTATGTATAAAACAACAACATAAGAATCACTCTCAACCCATAAATTATCCCAACCATGATTCATAGCTAGATCGACAGCAATGATAATGCCAATATTTTCAGCCTCAACTGAAGGGTCGAAGCCACAGGAACCATGAAAACAACCAAGGACATCCCCTTTATGATTCTTGAAAATAGCACCATAACTATAACGCCCCGGATTACCCCTAGAAGAACCATTCCAATTAACTTTTAACCAACCAAAAAGAGTTTCCTTCCAGAGAACTTCTAATGTACCATGGAGAGGCTTGAAATTACCCTTAACACATATACGGTTCAGAACGGACAAATCATGAACCGAGTTGAAGCAAAAATGCTTCTTTGGAATATCAACATTATACGTAACACCAAGAATTGCTGATGAAACCCCACTTACTGAGAAGGTAAATCTATCATGAAACCTCTTATTCTGAGAAAGCCAAATAAAATGAAGGAGTTCAGAAGCCGGGACTCTAAAATGATCCATCAACTGGGGAGAGAGAAAAATAGAATGCCATCCTTGAAGGAAATGATGAATTGAAGACATATTAGGCATAGGGATTTCAAAAATATCAAAAACAGCCTTCCACATTGAAGATTCATTGACACAAATAATAAAAAAATGATCAATATCTTCCCTATGTTGATGGAAAAGCACACACGATGAATAGAGAGAGATGCCACATTTCTGAAGGAAACAATCAGTAGGAAGCTTCCCATGATCCAATCTCCCGGAAAAATTTGTTTGAGAGGTCGTAATAAAGTTCATATGAAGATACCTCGTCCATTTAGACCCTATATTGCAAGATAGATAATGACTATAATAATATTTAGAAGTCAGTTGGACATTTATAGTAGGTTCCCAAGCTAAAAAATCATCTCTGTTAGAGAAACAGTGACTATTGATAATTGTAACAATATGATTAGGGAGACCCACATATTATCAATATGATCATTAATCATAGCATCCGGATCAACATTAAAATCATAATTCATCAAGGAATCATCTAAAGTACATCTATTCCAATTGGCCTTCCAAAAGGATAAAGATGAAGTCCTTGAAACAAGCCATCTGGCATGAGAATCAATGGAAGAAAAAATGAATTTAAAAGCAGAAGAAACAGAAGAATCGAGATTATTAAAAACTCCATTCCTAAGCCTATCCCTGAATTTATTACAGAGAAAATCTAGAGACTCATAATTACTATTGAAAAGCCCCCAAATGAACGAATCATGTAAAGAATCATTAAACACTTCAAGATTTTTAATACCAAGACCCCCTGTATCATATGGTTTTCAACAATTATTCCAAGAGACCATAACTTATTTTCTCTCCGAAATATTACCGCTCCAAATGAAATATTTAATAGAAACATTAATGCTATTAATAAGAGAGATCAACCACTTATAGACCCTGAAAGAATAAACAAACATGGAAATGATCACAAACCTAACCAAGAAAACCTGACCTGCCAGGGAAAGGGACTTACCCTTCCATGTAGTAAGATGTCGTCTGATTTTACATATAATATTAGAAAAATAACATGATTTTGGCCTCCACCAAAACATAGGAACACCCTAATATGTAAAGGGAAAAACACCTTCATGAATACCCAAATCCCTGATAATTCCAGTCTTTCTTGGAATAGGAAAATTCATAACAAAATAAACAAAGGACTTATTCTAAATAATCGCTATCCCAGTGAATATTTCATAATGAAAAAGGGCACGCTTAATATTTTTAATGATTCTCTAATCCCTATTAGTGAAATGAATAATATCATCAGCATACAACAAGTGAGTGGGAGAAAAAAAACCTCTACCTGCACTAATAGACTGAAGTTTCCCATTACCAGCCATAATAGAAAGTAATCTACTAAGATAATCCTCTACAATGGAAAAAATAATGGCTGAGAGAGGGTCACATTGTCTGAATCCTCTAGAACAAGAAAAGAATCCCTCAGGGGAGCCATTAACAAGGACATAGAAAAGTTCTGACTTAAAAAATATTTTAACCCAATTAATGAAAACATCATCAAAACCAAAAAAATGAAGAACCATATAAATGAAATTCTAATTTATAGTATCAAAAGCTTTCCTAACGTCCAACTTGAGAGCAAACATGCCATCTCTTGTGGATTTCATAAGATGTTTTGCACATTCCGATGCAGTAATAAGTCAATCTTGAATAGAACTACCCTTAATAAAGACAAAATGATTAGGAGAAACAATCTTACTGGCAATAGAGGACAAACATGTATCCAAGATTTTGAAAATAATTTTAAAAATTGTATTGATCATAGAAAGAGGTCTGAAAAAATGAATCTCATTAGTAATTATAGTCTTTTGAATGAGGGAAAGGAATTGAGAATTCAGGACCGGAGTAAGAGAGACACCTTTAAAAAATGATCAATCAACCTGCAAACATCATCATGAATGACGTCCCAATATGTCTGAAAGGAAAAATTCCCGAAACCATCTGTACATGGGGAGCTGTCAGACATTAGACTAAAGGCCACTTCCTTGATTTCAATGTCCAAAGGGATGGATTTAAGATTGTAATTATCCTCTTGATTAACAAGAGTTATAATAATACTCTCCACGGGATCATCAAGAGGTACATGAATGGTAAAGAGATATTTAAAATATGTATCAAAATGCTCAGAAATATCCCTTCTGTTGTCTAACACATTATTCCCATTTCTATCCAATGAGAGAGGCCTTGAGACTTTCCTAATTCTCTGCAATGAATTGAAAAATTTAGAATTTCTATCCCCATCTCTCAACCAATTATCCTTAAAATTGTCTTTTTTCAAAGCCTCGTTGAGATTCAAAAAATTAAAAAGCATGGAAACTAGATGAGTCTCACCCAAAACATCATTAGATAAGTCATTTGAAGAATTATTCTCCTATATTTGTTGAATAGATTCCTCAAGAGTGGAAATTTCAGAATCAAGGGAACTGAAATGATATTTATTCCAGAATTTCAAATTTCTTTTAAGGAGTTTGATCTTGATTATGCACGAAAAATCATTGGCCCTACCATTCAAGAATTCCACGTTTTTTCGACAATATTTTTACATTCAGGTTGATTAACCCATGCCTTATTAAATCTAAAAGGCAAAAGAGGTTTTGGATCCTTACTCACAAGGTCAAAAAAAAATAGGATGATGATCAGAGTTGATTATGGAAAGATTCATATATGAAATACAACCTCAGAAATCAAGACAAGACTCATTGATAAAAGCCATATCAATTATACTAGAAACAAATCTATCCAAAACTCTCAAGTACCACGTATAATTATCCCCAACAAGGTTAACTTCAATCAACCCATTATTATCAATACAGGCATTGAAATCTCTATAAAAGATGACATTAATCATGGCTATAATCTTCTCATCATAATCATGATGGCATTAAAGTGGCCATGAATAGACCACAGACCAGAGATCGAAGAGTTGAGAGACCGAATATCCATCTATAAATTCCTACGACCCTGATAACAGTTATGGGCATAAAAAAGAGCATAAATGTTGGTGCCCTTGAAGAAAGAAGGAGTACGGGACATGCTGACAGTATTAAAAATTAAATAAATATGAGACAAAGAACAATGAGCCAAAACCCATGACTCTTTAATATCCAATGAGGATCTATTGGATTCCACAAAATGAAAACCAAGGATTTCAAAATTTGAAATATTAGGAGAAAAAATTCTTTTGGGTTCATACGAACAAATAAGAAGGGGACTATGTTTTAGAATGGGGAGCCTATGTGAACTCATGGTCTCAGGATTGGCCAAACCCTAACATTTCTTGAAAAGAAGCTTCATTTAAATCTATGACTGGGATGATTTCCCCCTTTTTGACCCCCACATTTACATATTTTCCAGACTTAGGAGGCCTTCCAGCCTTTCCCTTCGTACTACAGACCCCTTTTATAAGATCACTTATATCCATTTTATTGATGGTTCCTTTCCAATTTTTGACATCATTAGTATGTTTGTCAACAGGACCACGAGATTAAATAAGAACACCCATGATTAATGACATTTTCTAGATAATTCTTGATAAAATGAAATATTTTTCTTTTTTGAATGAGATTTTTAATGATATACTCCTGATTGGTAATATATTATTCCTTGGTTCCACTAACAAGAGATATTTTCAAGATGAATATGATGAAATTTCAATGATTATTCAATGACTTCTATAATAAACTCCAATCATAAATTAATGAATATATGAGAGATCAAATTTTGTATTTCTGATCAATTTCTGCTTCTAGATGCCCTCAAGAGATATTTTTTTTAATTCCCTAAATTTATGTAAAATAGTGGATGACCTCGTCCTTAACCAGTTGAAATTATAGATATATTATTTATCAAATCCATGATTATGATCATGATTTTTTAAAATATCCCAAATTGACTTTACATAAAAAAATCACTATTTTAGAGATATGTGAGATGACTAAAAATCACATCCATATTAGTTTTCTTATTCAAAAGGAACTTTAACACAACTGAAACAATGGTTTCATATCTAGAAAACACTATAAGATAATATTCAAACAGATGAATGGATTTATGCTGTAGGTATTTTCATTAGTTCAGGTTTTACTATCTTCTACCAATGTTATAATTGTTGTAATCTAATATTACTTGGGTTTCCATTTTTTAACTTCATTTGGGTGTTATTTTTGGATTGGTGTTATTATGAAAATTCAATTTCTAAAAGGCTGAATGAATTCATGAATTATATTATTATGTAAAATTATAGAAATAATTGTTTCAATGTTATTTTAGATATAGTTTCAGATTGAATTCATTATATTTATTTATCTTATAATTCTCTACTATTTGATGATAAATATAACTCTATAATTGTCATTATTTCATGTACTATAATGCATCTCTATTCGGTGGTGAAGTCATAAAAATTATATATGAATAATATAATTTCGGAATTGATTATCATTAGACCACTTAGTTTTAATATGATACCCATCCATCCAATCAGGCTCTAATATTTTTCAGGGATTTCACGATGGATGAATTGGCACAAATTAAATATCGATAGAAATATTATGGGAATTAAGGGATTGGTGGGATGTTTCAAATTTTTTTAAAATTTTTGGGTATTTATTAATGATTTCATTACTAAATTACAAGGTAATTTTATTTTATATGGTTCCATAAATCTACCCATTATCATTTATATTAATTATAGATGTGAATAATAAAAAATTCTCCTTGGATTGGTACTGCTTTTATAGATGTTGTTCATTCTCAACAATCATGGAAACTTTTAGTTCCTAGGGTATTACCTAGGGAATAGATTCGCTAATTTCAATCTATATATAATATTTATATTGAAATAACCAACACATACAATGATGGGAATCATTCCATCAATCCTCAATTGGGTGTGTAATTGATCTTTTATTTTTACACAGTCTAACTAATATACATTATTTATATTATTTATATTATTATTATTATTATGACTACTATAATTTTTTAGACTTATATATTTATTATTTATTTTTGAATATTAAATAAATTATTATTATTATTGATATTATTGTTATTTTTTTGTTGTTGTTGTCATGATTATTATTATGAAGATCAACTGTGGGTGTCGTTTAGTTGTGCATCCTACCCTTTCTACATTTTCAAAAGTGGGATTAAAACCCTAACTATGAATAAAATACTCCTTGTATTTATGATGGGGAATTTTTTGTTTATTGGGTGCACATTTCATTATTGAAAAAACCCAAGTGGCCTGGTGAGACATAGTGCAGAAACATAGGGGTGTAGAATACACCATAGTGAGAATAGACCAATAATGTCCTATGACTGGCTTGGGAAGTACAATATGGTGAGAATGTCGTGAAAACTGATAAATGGTTGGAAAATCATATATGAAAAAAATAACTCTTATGGACATTATTCCATGGTGTGTCAACATGGGTGGCATGGAATATCGATGTAGGACAGGATGCGACGCTATAGGGTCCATTTGTATCTATGACTTATGAAGTTGCTAAATAAAATTTGAAAAACATTAGTCATCAAGTGATGGATTAGGATTTCTAGTCAATGGTCCTTCACTCCATGTAATTACCCATGTTCGCATGGGATATTGGAAATATTATATAAAAGTGATAATCCATGAATCATTAGTGTATAGTGGGTGTGTTTTTATATATTCATAGATTTTAAAGATGACTTGATGTCAGTACCTTATAGAGAATATTTTTTTTCTTCTTTAGATTATGGTGCTACATCATAGATCTCTACACATGTTATAAAACCTTATGTGTGCAACACTGCTTGTATGTAGCCTTTTAGAGTAAACCTATTGATGTTGGTGATGATGGGCCTAGTATGAAGACATAAGAAAAGTTTTTTTCCACAAATCAATCCCCTTTAGAATAAAAATCATAGAAACTACTGAAAAAATTGATTATATGTTTCTATTTTTTTGGTTAAGGAACTGCTATGAAATCTAGTGGTAGACATAATAAACTAGGGAACTGTCTTGTTTGTTTTATGCATTCTAGAGAAAAATTAATTTCATGAAAAACTAGATCATGTTTTAAATTACCATTTATAATATATGAGATCACTTAGAGGGGTGAGTCGGTAATCTATTATTTTCATTTTTTCTCATTTAAAAAAAAATTCATCTTGGGTTAGATAAATTGACTCATTAGAACAAAAAAAACACCAATGGTGAAACGAGAACATATACTTTTCACTAATCAAAAGGAGTAGCTAGTCCTTTCTATGATATGTAATTAATTAAATAACATACATCCACTAAAAATAAATAATTTATGTGTTATAGAATATAGGGAATATACATCACTTGCATATCATTATATTTATTTCATTGTGAATGTGATTCTTGAATAGATCATATTATTAAAAAATGCTTTAAATATTGAAATAAACTTTCACCAACATGCTTCAACATGTCATCATTATGCTTCTTGCTCATTCTTCACACACTCCTTCGAAAAACTTCTTCTTCCATGTCAATGATTTTTTTCACAATATTAATCACATAATTCTATGCGGACTTTTTTTGAAAAATTTTTTCCTAGAAAAATATCCATCAAGCACTAGACCATTTGATATTTCTCTATCTTGTATCTTCAATCTAGTGCACTATAATTTTAACTATTATATGGTTTCATCTATTTAATGAACTATTTAGAGTTATTCAAGAAAACCAATCTATTAGGATTCTCATTTAGCACCACGCTTCTTCAACAATATCATAGTGAAAAAATCATCACTATGCACATTATCCCCTTTATATACTCATGGTTTTTATAAAAACTAAAATTGTTGCATCGACATTAAAATAAAACTTCAAACTTCAAATTTTAATGGACTACATAATATTATCATTTCCTACTCAAGAATTTCATTATTTCACTACATTAAAACCTATAAATAAAATGGTTTCAAAACCCATTAAAGGATATTTCTTCAAATATTGGTGTCAAAATCCTAAAAACACAACAATAATCATGTTCCATTCATCATTATAATTGATTGTTTTGACATATATATTAAAATCATAACATTGTTTGATTTTATTAAAAAGTGTTTTTAAATCATCAAACATTCAATGAAAATATCATTGATGGAAATCCTACATCCATTAATTCTTTATCTAGTGTAGACATCCCCAACCCCAAATGTCTTTTATTTTCTCAGAAACCAATAAATTATGTTTTTTCCTAGAATAGTGTATCTGATATATCTTCTCAAATATATATATCAGATACCCTTGATTAGAAACATATATCAGCTATTTTAGAAACCTCTTTCTAACAGCCTCACAATTATTCTTCCTCTAGTGGACACTAAAGGGATGTTTAATAGACTCCATATATCTCTCTGTCCAATAAAAAATAATCTGACCAAATTAGTCCATAAAACATAGTCCACTAACATTATAAACCCATCTTTAACAAAGATAAATTTTAGTAATCATGTTTTTTGTTACCATGAAGAATACTAAATCAATTCAAGGTTTATGAAACACTCTTTTTCCCGTGATCTATTTCATAACATTATTCCACTATACTCAATCCAATTAGCATAGTCTATTAGACCCATACTTATCTCTCTGTAACATTCCATAAAATAACTTTATTATACGATTTTGGCATTTCTATGTTATTTGAGTAATAACAAAAAATATGAAACACCAAGAAATCATCTTTATATTCACACATACTATACGCCTCTATACCTCAATAGTGGCCCCCACTAAGGATTTTTTCAATCCATGGAACATAAGTAACTAAATCACAAAGACTGATGAAATAGATCACTATCCAAATATTATAATCATATAATAGCTAACTTGTTATATGAAATAAGAATCATTGAAAAATAATGGAATATTGACAATAAAGTAGTGATTAGTAACATTATGAGCATATTTTAAATCTCAAGATTTCATTACAATAAAAACACCTTATCAGACATGTTTTTGCACTAAATTCAAAAAATGTTAAACCAATCATACATGTCACCATCATTACATACCCATTTTAAAAACTCCCACTAAATATATGGGCTCCCAAAATAAGAAAATAACATATCAATGGATAGATTTATGTTACATACATTTCTACCACATTTAAAAAACTATCCAAATACATGAAGAGATAAGGGATATAGATCACATAACCTGGCATTTAATAGGGTGAGGTTATACACCCGCAATCTACCTCATCTTAAAAAATCATTTAGTAATGGTTTAGTAAAGATATCATATTCTCACTCCAATTTAGGTTTAAACTCTAGATTCATCTCACAATTATCCACATGTTCTTGGATAATTTTATATTTAATAACATTGTTCTTAGATATTGAATGTTTAAAAATATTCTTGATAATATCAACAACACTTTGATCATTACAACGAAAAAGAATGGTTTTCTTCACGTCAACCAAAAAATATACAAGTTGTGTATTCATCTATATTTATTATGTTTCCTAATGATTTGAAGTTATATATTCCTCATTTTTAGTATTGATATAACATATTTAGATAGGTTATCTCTCTCATGATAGATTCAAGTTGTTTATGTGACCTTAGATAATCCAACCCATGAAAAATAGCATACTAACTAGCAGTGAGGGAGTACAGAACATTATGGGGAGACTATACCCTTTGGAAAAAATTATAAATAATTGAATAGATAAATTAAATAATATAGAATTCACCCATGTATAATAAAAAATTTATTAATAATAATAATAATAAATACTATGTTATGTCATTTATAATGGAAATATATGGAGTGTTGAGAGTAATACATGTAAAATACCAAATATACACAATAAAGGGCTCCAAAATTCCCATTCACGAACCCCATGTCGGAATATCTCTAATATTAAACCCAACCAAAAATCAATGAATCAACATAGGTCCCTTTTTCCTTTTCCCAACGTGCATCAATAATATATTCCAGGGGACTAATATCACACGTGGTGTGAGTACAACTTTGCAGGAAACTACCTACAGTGTCATATCATATCCATCCTTCGTGGAAATTTAATGTTATATGAAAACATTTTATACATTATCTCATAAATAATTGTTGGTTAATAAAAAAACCACCAACCCTCAATCTCCATGGGGATCTTAGTTTAGCCAAACCTACATCGATTTCATGATAGAGTATAACTGAGCATGTAGATAAACCATGAATACTAAAAACATTGTTACTTGGGGAAACCCCACAAGGAATTATCAAATGAATGGATGTGATCCTGATAAAAAAAATATAATATGATTTGGCTGGGTTTAAAAACCATTAGAGTATTTCAAGTCCAAAACATGTGAAATTATAGAAAAACTAGGCCAAACACTATTTTCATTATAGCATAACCAAGACAGACCCGAAATGTATTACATGACAATAAATACAAAACCAATGGAAACAACTGTGTAATTAATATAGACTAAAACTACAATTCTATATAATTTAACTCATGGGAATACATAAAAAATTTAAAATATATACTTATATTACACTTTTAATATTTCTAAATTTTACAAAATAGAAATAATTTATTTTGTTGAACCAAATTACCAATTTTCCAAACATTATAAATTAAATGGAAAGACAATTATAATTTTAATAATACCATTTCATTATTTGTTTAATGGTAGGAACACACCATAAGAGGACCCAAGCCTATTATTAGAAGAAATGTGCCAATGTGGATTAATGGGAGGTCTACATATATGATTTGTCAAGATCATTGATTTAACATTTATATTATTTTATTCAAAATGCATTCATACATGGTTGTATATATTCCATATTTATGAGTATCCACAAACATGCATTATGTTAATCATTTAGACCACCCACCGAAGAATTTGAGTTGATGTATGTAATTCCTCTCATCCAATTCAAAACCAGGTTTCTACTTCCTTTACATAAATGAAGAACCATAATAAAGAAAAAATGGTTTCAGATATCTATATTTTTTGATGGGCACAATCTATGGTTAAAAAATTTAAATCCATTATATTGGGGAGGAAAATAAGAATCTGAACTAGAGGGTTACATTAGATTTCTTGATTCCAAATGCAAAGATCTAATTTAATGTTCATTTGGGTTCACTGATAATGTTAAAGATGTCATATGTAAAAGTAATGTAATTTGGATAAGGGATTACGTTTTTAGAAAAAATAATAATGGATTATGAAATAGTATATGTACATAGCATTTTCAGGAGATTAATATGTAATCCACCTAATGAAGTCCAAATTCCAATGTATTCTAAATAATCCATGAACTCATTCAAAAAATACCTAAAATTCCATTACACATCTTGTACACATTTCACTTAGATATTTTATCAATTTTTGGGATCTTTTCTAGGAATGATTGAAATTCATAGGGTTTGAACATAACTATTTATGGTTTAAATGAATTTCATGGGGTCTACCCAAAACCATTCAAGAAATAATTACTTTCAGAGGGTGTTCCAAGAACGATTTACTATAGTAATGAATTTTTTGTAGGATCTGTATAGAACATACAACAATTGGAGGAAATTCATGGGGCTTTCCTAGAACCTTTTACTGTGTGCGTGATGTTCAATTGGTGTCCCACGATTAATAAAAATGAAAATGTAATTATATCCATGTATTAAAAAAACATTTACGTCAATGTTGTTTAACCAGAATCATAAATAATAATATACATTGAAAAAATATGATCTTATTCCTATGAATCATATAATATATCGTCCAAGAGTTCTACCAAAAGTATATCAGTGGGTACGGATGAACAAATATAACAATTGTGTTCACATATGTAACTACCTCTCCTATGTCTCCTCATGAACACACCCATAATTCTACTACACTCGCAGAAGAGGCATGGTATTCTCCCAAGGATTATTAATCATGTGGTCCATTATATATATTAGATTCTCTTTATGGTACATAAGAACAAAAAACTCGAAATCATCAAAATATATCATTTGAGAAGTGTAGGATGTTATCTCTAAATCTATGAAATTTGAAACATGTTTTTCATGGTTTTTTAGATTTGTGGAGGGTTCAAATAGTAAACTCCTAGATAGAACCATTCCACTATCATAAATATCTCAAAAATCATAAGAGCAATATTACCATGTATTTCCATATGGGGTATCTAGAACCACATAAATAGCTAAAGAAAAACATATTGACCAACATTGAAATTCATTCGAAATATTCAATTTTCATCATACGAATTGTATTTTCTCTACACAATCACCAATAAATTTATAAATTACTAAACTTTTATAATTTTCTCACACACATGACACATATTAATGATTGTGGAATCACCTACCTTAGAATTGAAAATTGGTGAATGGAATGAATTTTTATATAGAGACTTGAAATGATAAATTTGGATCGATTCCAAAATTTTGTTATTATATGATAACTCCATGAGTTCCATTTACATCTCCTAAGATCCACTATAATCTAAATCATTTGGTTGAAAAATATCCTCTAGAATCCAATTCATCTATTTATTGACCATCAATTTGAAAATGATATGATATATACAGACGATCGAATGATCCTAGTTCCCTTTGAAGAGCTTAAGGGAATTGAGATGGGAAATGAGGATCTCAATCCAAAATGATACACCTTGGAACACTATACAATAAAATTATCTCAAAAACATATAAAAATCCTTGATATTCGATGGAAATGGTCTCCATGTTAGTTATGAAGTGGGATAACATCATCATATTTCCCAAAAACACACGTCCAAAATTATTATTATTATGTTTCCAAGGTAATATTATCATGAAATTTTTAGTGACATTATCCCACATCCATTATGGAATGGGAGGAGGCTATAATACCACATAATTCCTCTAATGATCTTCCTTCACTTATTAATAGTAAAAACATCTCTCCATGAATCTTTTTTTCTCTTTTTCATAACTAGAGAACAATACATCCTTTGTAGATCATGATAAAAATGTTTTAGTAATGGATGTACCAAAAATATAAAATAATTAACATACCACTTTACATAATCATGTAATCCCAAAAGAACCCATATATAAGGATGGAAAAGTATAAAATCATCATTTCCAATAAATTATCTTAATGGTGAATCCCCATAATATAATTTTTCCATTCGAGGTAATCCATCTACGTTAAATAATTGTTTCTTCTGGATACTGTATAGAAGCATGATTATAGTTAATTTTAAGGTCATGGATATTAATCTATGTGACTCCAAAATATCAAGATGCATTTCTACAAAGAGATCCATAAACCAAAAATCATTACTATACTCTAATATTTCCAATGTTCGTATCTTATAGCTGAAGGAGTTAATAATGAAATCAACATTTCTTGGGTTATAAATGAGATTAATGGTTAAATACTATAGATACTCATCAAAACTCCTCTACAAATGTTTAAAATATTTTTATGAAAATAATAACATAATTTTCTTATGGTCTGTGTACACCAAAAACCTCTATCCCAATAAATAGTGTCTCTAATATCTCATGTAATGTACCACTGAATCTGTAGTAGTGATATTCCTCTCATAAGATCATAACTATTTGGAGCCATATGAATCAAATTTGTCCCCCGACATCCAAACCATTCTAATTATAACCTCGCATATGTCCCTTTACATCTTATAATCATTACTTAGTACAGGTAGGGTGATGATTGAGGCAGACGGCTCCCTGCTCTTCATCTCCTAAAAACCACTTTTTCAGGCATTTAGACCAACAATGTTCACACCATTCTTGGTTATCCTAGATTTTGCTTCAACCAAATGGGATAAGTCCTAGATGAAACATGTGAGAAAACATAAAAAAACCACAAAATATATAAATCTCAATAACTTTCTTGGGATACTCCAAACATACCATGGATGAAAGCTTATATTATTCAACTACCACTTCAACATTTGAGATAACATCACATAGTAAGTGATCTCTATCAATACTTATGTTTTATTTGGATATCATGGAAGATATTTAATTCCCTCTTAGTGTAAAAAAGATGATATCATTATGTTGGTCATAATCATGTGTTGACTTGAGTAGACCAAGATATCATTGAGGAAGATAAGAAAAAACTGATTTAGGAAAGGATGAAAAATATAATTCATTAGTGACATGAATACCACTATTGAATTTTAAGTCCAACCATCATCAACATTTACTAAAAAATACAATCATTCTATTAATATTAGTATGGTGTATGTCATAAAATCTCACCTTTAACTGATGGTACCTCGACCGAAATTCAATCTTGGGGAAAATTATTATCTTCTTATTTAAGCAAAAAGATATAATCCACTAAAAGAGATACTATTTATTGACTATGATGTGGTTCAGTCTTTGATAATTTACACATAATCACAACTTACCATTATATTTTTTTATAGAAAATCCTAGGAGAAACCCATAGATAAGTATAAGGTCACTTGGATATCTTTTATTATAGATATTCCAAATGATATTTCAACTCGTGAGGCTCAACAAGTGCCATTATTTTAAATGGTATGGAAACTACCTAATATGCAATAACTAAATCGATCATGAACACAATCTCTAGTTTAGTTTGTAATATTGAAAACTCTTCATTATTTACATCCTAAAACTAATATACAACTATAGGTAAAACATTCCACTAAAACTCTCTAACATCCATAATATGTATTATAATCATGGCCATGATATGATATAATATGGATTGAATTAATCATTTATAAGTATCCCTATGATCGCACTCACCCTAGGGATAAAATAATTATATTGACAAAAGATTGGAATATTGGTTTATTACATAATTTTATATGGATATTAATCACATTACAAAATTACACACCCAACGACTGTAATATTATAGTTTCATTTGATATTTGGAACACAATAATTCAAATTGGTGAAACATAATAATTATTTCCCATAATGACCTTCCCCATTATAACTGCTACTAAAAAAATTTTCAAAATCTTGGGAATGCAAATCTAAGAAAGGGTTAGCTCAGATTCTTGTTAAGGGTAAATTAAGGAGATAAGTAATCATAACAAGAGCATAAGTGTATGAGGAATTTGGAATAGCATTTAATGATCATATGATTTATATCAAAGATAATATACGTGAGTCATGGAATAAATGTTTGTAGATTATAATATATGAATCATTAGTGAATCCGGATGATATTCCATTAGGTAATACATTAATAATAAGATATGATATTTTTTGGCATACACATATGAAGAAAAGATCCTCTATCAAGGGTATCGAATAAGATTTTCAGAACATGATAATCTTTGTATAATACCAAGTGTACTACTTTGAGCATGGGATAACAACCTGTGTAACATCTTTTTTGAGCATGGGTTAAAACCTATGTTCCCTCTTGTTATTATTCTTGGGGTACAACCTCTGTACATGCTTTGCTATTGGGATAGAAAACCACATAACATCACATTTTTAGGATTTTGTAATCGTAATTACTTGAACTTTTTAATTATAATTGTTTCATAATTTATTGTGTTATTTTATTTTACACTCAAAAAAACTCTATACTTTAATTAATGAAGTGGGTATAATTAGAATTAGACCATTGAGATCAACTATTACATGACTGTTGGTCAATATGACCATTAGAAACTATAATCATAACATTGTGTTTTTATAAATAAGGTAATATTGGTCAATTAATATAGAATGAATATTGAATGGCCTCATCCAGTCGACTCGAGCCATATGAAGCCAATCTGTTAGAGCTTGGGAAGGAGGTAGCATCATTGGTCTTTTCTCTAGACCAAGCCCAAGCTGAACTTCAATGTATGTAGCATGAATGGAATCACCTAAGTGAGATGATAAAACTGATAGGAATCACCACTTGAGAAATGTGTTCTGAGCCACCCCAAGATTCTCTCACCATAGCACACCTAACACTTAGGTCTTATGCTGGTGTAATAAGGTGCTATGTAACGAGACCTTAGCTTCTTTGTGTAATCTTTTAATAAATAAAATTTTTATTTCTTCTTGTGGAAAATTTGTGAATTTCAAATATCCAGATAAATATAGGATGTGTATTATTGATGAAATTAGGAAAAGGGGGCATTTTAATATATTTTTTATTCATTAAACCTTAAATAATGTGAAATGATTTTCAAAAAATGGCATTTTACAGTTGTGATCATTGGGAAATTTAGAGTCTAATGAGATCAACTTGGTTTTTAGTGAATAGTAATGTAGGAATAGTTACATACCCATATGAATATTAATGAATAGTAATTTGACTAAAAAAATATAATTGTCACCCATGAAGGTATAAATACATTTTAGACATCTTAAAAGTGAAAAATGATCCTAGTTCTAGTGTTGGTATTTTTATACGCCATAAATATTTTATTTACAATTTTATAATAAATTTAATAATTTAAAATGGAAATTTATTTTCATAAAATTTAATAATAAATTTTTACATTATTATCATATGGGTATATGATATTTTTAATGGACCTTGATTATATTTTTAAGCTGTAACAAAATGAGTTTTAGTTTTAAATGTGTATTTTTAAAATAAATAATGATTTTATTGAAAAATAAAATAAAAATTATTTAGAAAATTATTTTCATAAAATGGACATCATTTTTTAATTTAGATCATCGATATTAGGTTAGGGATATTTTTTCAGATTTTTCTGAAATAGTTGAATTTTTGGTGAATATTAAAAATGCAGGTTTTAGTTTCGGGTGTTTAATGACTTCATTTACAATGTAATAATGATGTACAATTTCTGGTCGACTTATTAATAGAAATATATTCCATGAGGTGTCCCAAGTGGCCAATATTTGGGGAAAATACCATGGTCAAGCCTATGGTTTTTCAAATACCATCGATGAGGTGTCCCTTGGAAATTAATAATTTATTCACTCACTTTACCTATAAATACCAAGCCATTTCCCTAATTCATTTAATTCCAAAATCATCTTACACTTTTTTATGGTCTTCTGACCTCCCAAGGAGTCCTCTCATGTTTCCCTCAAGCCTCCCAAGGTTCTTACCGTCATGCTTTCGAAGATACTCTTCAATGTAAGAGATTATTTCACCCTCCTCTTTTAAGTCATGAATTCCTTTTTGTTGTGACTTCTAGTTTTCATCTCTTTATGTTGAGGGCATGTTATTATATGCTCTAATTAATTTCCATTTAATGTATAATTGTTTAGATACCCTTTCTTCTCTCTTCAATTTGTTTTCTGAATTTTTACGTGATATCGTTAGGCTGCTGAATTTCTCGGAAAAGAAATCAGATCTTCTCTTTCCTTTAAAGTATCCTTTTATTGTAGTACGCCATTAAAATATTCATAACATGTTTTTATCTCTATTTTATTCTGTATTTATATTCTAATATGAGTTATTTTTGAGTGTTTTACCTTTTTCCCCTTTCGTTTCAGTGTTTTCTTAAACCATGTCACGTACATGTTATGCTGTAGAAATTTCATCTCATAATTTTTATCTCTTTCTCTCACGAAATTATTATTTTTTATTTATGTGAATACCCAGACCTATTTCGTTTCTATGGGTGTTCATAAATATATAAAAAAGATATTTTTTATTCTGTAATTGACATACATACAACCCTCACACCCTTTCCATGGGTTATAAATGATATAATTATCTTATTTTTAAGAACTTTTAAAACGTCACGATTTGGAAATGACACACATTTCATTTATTATTTATGGGTTATTTATGAAATTTTTGATTATAATATATTTGGATCACATGAAAATAAAGACATATTAAGGGTGATCCCTGATATCAATCCAATGCATTGGGTTAAAAATTAGTCTCTAGAGATGACACGTTTCACGATACCATTGTGAATAACCTTGGTAATTTTTATAACACCTCAGTGATAAACCATGGTGATATGTTCATGATTGTCTAAAGGAAATTTTATAGCCACATATTGAATTTAAGAATCATGTTATTTTCATTATGATATTATTATACTTCCATTTCTCATGTCCTTATGATTTTATCCACGTTCTTATTGATGTCACAAGTAAATTGATTCCATTGATTACCCTTACTGGGCCTTTTGGTCACCCTTTCCTTTAAATGTATGTCTCCAGGTTATGAGATGCAGTAATTGTACACATGATGAACCTATGATGAAGCCTTAAAAGTGGTTTAGAAGAATTTTTTATGTTGTTTTCATGTATTATGTTCCTAATTTCCAAGACACTAGACATTAAAGATCCCTTGTTTGTAAAATGTAATGAAAAATTATGTAATAAAAAGGCAGGATGCCATAGTAATTTCCCTTATACCCACGTACTTTTTATTGGTCTATAAAATGTGTAACATTATTTTTCAGGCTATTACTATAACCCCTGAACCCTATTATTTTTGTATTATGATATATCCTATGTACCCTCTTATTATCAAACTTGGGATATATCCTGTGCTCCCTTTTATTTTCGATTTTGGGATACAACATGTGTACCCTCTGGAGATAATATACCATTTATCATTACCCAATTCATAAGAGTAAGATATACATCCCACCTATCACATAATGAATCCATACATACTTGTACAATAATTTAATAAAACATTTTTCATATAATGACACATAAAAAAGAGATGGGATTAATTTAAATCATATGATAACCCATGAAATTAAATGGGTATCATAAACTATTTTAGCATATCATAACCTATGGAAACATTATAGTTTTTATAATCCTTTCATCCTATAATAACCCAATAAAGGAAGTATGTTTTAGAAGAATTAATCATGGTATAATCAGTTGATGTAAATCGGGTTTCGTAAACATTATTCCAACAATTCATTAACCATTTAATGAAATAATCTGAATTTTATCCTTGGATCATATCCTTATTAAAACATACTAAATATCAAATGATGTCATCTTAGAATAAAAATGATTTTGAATGATCTCAATATGAATTTCATAAGGAAAATTACCTTTCAATGAATATAAATCTTTAGAACATAAATCATTTTCAGATTTTTATTTCATGAAAATTTTCATAAAATACCACTTGTTGATATTTTTTAAATAAAATTAATGAAACATGGTTTTTTAATAAAATTTATTTTCAATGGAAGAGAAAAATATGGTCAGATTTTGAAAAATAATCATTCTTAATTATATTAAGTGACGGGGAGTAGAAAATGGTACAATTACATGAATATATTATAATTTAATATAGGAGTATAAAATTAATTATATTTCATATTTATGGATCATAATATTTAATCAATGGTATAATAATCCAAAATAATCAAGATAACAATGAGATTGCAGCAATACAATCTTACCACATTGGTTACATTGAATCAAATACCCATGAAATAATAATATTACATGAAGCATAAAATATAATTAATATAATTTACTTCTGATATAACATTTGAAATAGTATTATATACACCTCATTGTAGAATATTGGTTCATATAATGTAATTTGAATCAATGAAGTGAAATTGAAAAACAGTTACATTACTGATTTGGTAACATTTGAACCACAAACACCTTAAAATAGAGATCATCACATGGATAAGGAAATATTGATAAATTTGAGGATAATAATCATATAATACATTAATATGTATTATATTAACCTCAAAAAATATCCATGTGGTGAATGTGGCATAAGTTTCACTAAAATAAACGTTACACTAAAATTAAAATTACAACATAAAAATTTTTGAATTTGTTATCACCATGAAGAAATAAAATAAACTATAACATTTAATATGAATAAATAAATAAAATTCATTATATAAAATTTCATAGGTCATTATATAACAAAAAATGACTATAATTGGTTAATATAACATATATCTCCCAGAAATAAAAGTGAGATAATAAAACACTTACTACATGAGTAAATGTTGAATAATGATCCCCGTGAAAGAATAACATCAATTGAAAATATTAATTTAATTTTATAATGTAAATTAATGATATAACACGACATAAGACATTACATAGGACACACAACAAGAATATGTAGTGAATATAGCATATATCTCACCAAAATAAAAGTTAGTCAAGAAAACCCATACTGCATTAGAACTTTTGAATCTTGTACACCAAAAAAGTTTAACATAAATTCAAAAAAAAATTATATAATTAAATTAATTACATTCATCATATAAAAGGTAATAGTTGATTATATACACCCCATAACAAAAATATGTTGTAAATATGTCATAGATCTCCCAAAACAAAGGGAGAATTGAAAACCCTAACCATATGTTTGGACTCTCATAGTATACATTAAAACATCCTACATATTAAATATAAATTTATTATACCTATAAAAGAGAACAATATTATTTTATATAATACCATATATTATTTCATTATGACTTCATTTTACATTTTTATAATAAATTTCTTGTTAATGTTTTGTTTCAGGTAATAACTGCTTTGTTTGTTTGTATACATTTTGACTTATTGTTATTTATCATCATACTTAGATGCTTACTTAAAAATTTACAGAATTTAAAACCATATTTAAAGATAATAAATTTTTGGTACATAATTATTTAAAATAATTTATTAAATATATACACGTAAAATAGGAGATACATTTCATAGATATGTTTTGTTGAACCTACTCATGAATGATGTTTTCACTTCATTATAATAATTAAATAATGTAAATAATATATATATATATATATTATCCTTATATTATAATTATTATTTTATATATATCACAAAATTTTACTCATCCCATCATTAATACCTCCCACTTGATGTGTGAACGAAAAACATCACTTCGAGGAGTTGGTAGTCCACACTTCCACAAACGAAATTATCATATTCCAAAAAAACAAAAATCAAAGAGGTATATTTTATACAATGACTCCAAAAGTAAAAAATACATGATAATTATCATATATATCATATAAAAGTAGTCATTACATAATTATTAAAAACCATTAAATGTTGAAATGGAATAAATAAGGAAATCGGTTCACGGGGTCGTACTCCCTTGTCAATACAAACGATGATTGTGTATCCCATATGATGAAAGTGTGTTTAGGATTAGGTCTAACCCTTAATATAAAAAACATTCCATATATTTGTCATACTATAATTATTATTTAATCTTGGAATAATTATTGTTACTGAGGTTTATAATGAAATAAAAAAAAGTTCCTGGTGGATGATGTCATCTCTTCTTTGGGTATTTTATTTTAGTTTACTCCAAAATACTAAAAAAATTTATTTCATCCCAATGTAATGATTATTTGATGGTAGTAGGGAATTAATTAGCTAATATTTTAATGTTTTTAATGATACAAATGTCTTGAGAGGTGTGAATAATTGAGCAGGTATATCTCCCTTTTATAGTGGAAGAGGAGTGGAAATCTTGTAGGTTTCAAAAGGTAAACAATGTTGATGGGTCTCCCTTCTATCATACTCCTACAATATTATTACATAATCATTTAAAGATAATTTATGGTTTAAATATGTCGTTAAATGTCTTTTAGATAAGTTTATAGGTTATATGACATCAAAATATAATTTTTAACCACTAAGTAAACTTGTTTTTACCTTAAATATTGAAATTAGTTTTAATTGCATTAAATAATTATTTTGGAAAAAAATTTATTTTACCTTAATAGATATTATATATTATAATGATTCCAAAAATGGAATCTATTTTTTGAAATTATATTCTCATAATCCACAGAAATAGATTTAAAATTAATCTCACAGACCAGATGAGACAACTGGGTTTTAATGTAAAAATGTTCTATACTATGAAATTTTTATATATCCAATTTCAATGTAAAATGTCCCAAAAAATTCCAGGTTGGCTATGGAATAGTCACCTGGGCCGCTCTATGACAACTCATGATATGAATTACTGATCCTCTTAGGATGTATTCAAGCATCGAGGGAAATAGTTACAGTGATAAAGGAATGTTTTGACCCAAAAATATATAATTACTAAGCAAAAGTACGAAACGGGAAGCCCTACATACATTAATATAAAAGTTAAAAAAACATGGATTGTACATGAAACTGAATGTACAACTCAACCATGAAAACATGACAACCATCTAAATCCATGTAACCCCACTGATCACTCTTTGATACAAAGATTAGACTTCGCCGAAGGCGATCAAACTCAAGCAGAAATCAGTACATGGGATAAAAATATAGGAAGACTATAGGTGTGATTATTAAAACTCATTAGGTTATCCTGATATTCCATTCACAAGGAAATTACATTATAACAAATGAAAAATAAATTCCATGTTCGAAATACATGATATAAATGTATGTTTTTCAATCATGGTTCCATGCTATGATCATTACAAAATAAAATAGTTTCATGTTTTCCTGACCTGGAAAATCTAGTAACCAATTTCAAAGAGTTGATCCTTCAAAATAAAAATTATTTTCAAGAGAAATGATTTAAATAATGCACACATTTAAATAAAACACACACGTAGCTAAATTTTTTATCCAAGCACACTGTTTTTCAATGGTATGTACAAAATAGCCAATGAGTACAAGTCACGGGAATAACCAAATGCACTAGTTGATGTGGGACCCAGGTACCTCATATCTCGGTTTAAATATAACCATAAAATATATTTTTTCTTTTGTATAATCCACTAGTATGGAATAAATACCCATAACCTAGTTTTCCCCATCATCATTATCATAATTTAGTTAGTTTTTTCAAGGTCAAACTTGTTATGTGAAATATAGACAAAACAACTCTTGATCACAAGCATACGTGTACATGTCCGCCCACCTAGATACTAGGTTTTCCATTTAGTTATTAATAAAGTTCCCCATATTATAAAAAGAACATTACATGTGAAAATGGTATTCCCATATCATGCACACTTGAACAACCACAAACATGATTCACATTTCAATCACAGATCAATAAACCACATAATATTTGGATAATATAATTTCAATATTTATAAAGATAATTTTCACATAAAAACCATTCAAAAATATACTTTTAATTGAAAAAACCCACCATTACCATATCAAACCATATTTTTCATCCCCAAAACCATTTATTAAAACAATTTCATTGACCATAAAATGGATCCAAATTATACAACATGAAGTACAAATGAAAACCATTTTACAGGGAAAAATTCCAAATGGTCGTTTAAGCAGTCATCAAAAAAAAATTATCCAAAGAACCAATTAAACTATTCATAAAGAGGTGTAAAAAATCCATTTAATGAAATATAAAATTTACTTGATCCCCATAATACTCATGTTACTCATTCAAAACACGTCAATTTCTATAATGGTTAGAAATAGGCCATTTAACGAGAACACAAGTCAAATCACCCTAAAAACTGATACTCACATCATTATAAAACTCAAAAACAGATTGGAAACCACATAAGGAACCTAGAAATATTGATTCACATGCAAAAAATATTTTTCATATTCCAAAAAATTCATTTTATATCACCTAGAGCACATAAAATCCAACCAGGCACTTTCCCAAAAAGGAGGCTTGCAACAATTATTAAAACATACACGATTTAACTCTGAAAAGGTTATAAAAAAATTCAAATACCAAAAAATTATTTAAATATATAAGCAAGGTTCTAGAAATTAAATTTTAGGTGTTAAATAAAATGAATCAGTTAAACAGACACTTAGTGTGCACATATTTACCAAAAAATAATAATTTTCGCAAAACAATGCATAAACTACACATTGAGAACACTAAATAATTAAACCAAATGGTAAGAAACAATACCTAGAATACATATAAGGTGTAAAAATAATGAACAAATCAAATATTTAATTATATATATTGTTCTTCTGAGAACCTACCTCATAACCTTGGAGGAATGGAAACACATACCCAAAAACATTCCCTGATGGTTCACAAACA
Source organism: Viscum album (assembly GCA_963277665.1). Taxonomy (NCBI): domain Eukaryota; kingdom Viridiplantae; phylum Streptophyta; class Magnoliopsida; order Santalales; family Viscaceae; genus Viscum; species Viscum album. The sequence continues at coordinate 1,504,696,757 of OY728156.1, forward strand.
CTATATCTATGAAGAATATCCCTAAAATAATGAAACCGCCACCAAAAATCATGGTATTAATGAACCCTATATCTTTCATTCCTGTGGATTAAGAGAGATAAAAAACTAATGGAATGAGGAGGATGATTTAGGTGAAAGGAGAAGAAAACTCACAATGATAACTAGAGAACACTTCATTATGACTTAGATCCACACCCTTATAAGAGTGGTAATGCCTTTAAAATAATTGTAGAGGCTCCTTATGCATAAAATAAATTGGTATAGATGATTTGGGGGTATAATACAAAAAAAAAATTTGATTCATGAAACAAACAAATTACCTTACCAAATCTGGACGATTTGAGAATCCTTGATAAATTTCACCCTAATCTCCGACTCTAATGAGATCCAAAGATGGGAAATGGAACAAGGGGTGTGCCTAGTGTTTTTCTAGCTTTGGTGTGGGGTGGAAACACTGATAATGATATATGATTGAATATGATATAAAGTAAAACAATATTTTTTTTAAAAAAATTAGAAATGGGCTCACGGGCTGGCCTAATACCTGAATTTATAACCCAAATCCTCCGTGATTATGAATTCCAAAATTTGTTCAAATAGATATAATGGTTTGAATATGTTGGGGGAGACCAATATCAAATCAAAATGAGTGAAAAATGTTTTAAAAAAAGTAGTTAGAAACGAAATTACATTTTTTTGTAAATTTGGAAATGGGCTCACAGTTGGCCCAAATATTGATGTAACCACAATTTTCTCCAATAACTCCCAAACAAGCCATGGGGATCCCATGGCAGGTTGATTTGAAATATATGGAAATTCCAAACGTGGCATTCGTATCACCCAAAACCCATGAAAAGGAACATGATTTCCATAAAACCAGATCAAAACCATGAAATGAAAACCCAAGTGTGACAATTCTCCCCATCATTAAGGTTTTCACCCTAGATTATGATTACACTTTTTATTTGAAAGATCAACATTTAAAGATTTTTTATCAACATGATATAGCCTCTCAATCCAATGAAATATCTCCCACCATCAATGTAACGTAAGACACTTTCTAAAAAACACCTACTCAAAACAACTTATTTAGAATCAACGGAAAGATCAAGCCAGCACCTCCACAACCAAGCCAAGAACAATATTTTTCACCTACTCCCAATGATCCCAACTATCAACCAAATCGATGTCCACTCATGAACGCCAATTTTTAGGGATCTGGAATGGGCTCCACACCATTAATTCAAAACTAAAATATGAAAATTATTTAAAGTAAATATCTTGGAGACACACAGTGGGTCTCCACACCGTTAGATACAACCTAGAAATGAACAAAAAAAAATCAACATAATGTAGAATCTGGCCCGACCAGAATATACCGACAAAAGAACTCTATCAAAAACCTAAAAACCCATGTTAAGTTGGTTACAACATGAACATTTAAACCACCCACTCAAAAATGGAGGTGACATGAATGGGGCCAACACATTTGTCATGTGTAGAAATCCCCACCACTTGGGAAGGGGAGGGAAGGGGACAAGACAATTTGTTGAATGAAACCAGAAAAGAAATAAAGGAACCACCCAACACTCTCCACCTATGAATAGGTAAAACCATGAACATACCAAATTCACATTATTGGTACACATAGGTAAATTGATCGAAAATCCACATCTGATAAGTCATAACCATAGACATTGCTTGAGGGGTAAGTCCACCATGCACTTTGCAAAAAAAAAAGAATGAAAAATCACATTGATGAGAAACCACAATAATAACATAGAAATTTCCTTACCATAACGATGAACGTAGGATCTTAAATGAGCTCTCCACACCCCTGGTGATATCTTGACTACGTTAAAAGATTCACTCCAAGCGCTATTGTTACATCCCTGATGCTTGATGCATCTACTGAACCACATACTGGTGTTCGGATCACAAGACCCCATGAAACTCACTTTCTCAGGAACACGCCATCAACTAAATATGAACTCAATGATACATACCACCATTCATACTCACTCCGAACAAGGAGAATAATGGAAAATGAATACAAAAAAACCCATAAACATCACTAAACACAACCCCTATACTAAAAAAATTATCATAAAAGGAAACCACTTTAAATCAACCCCAATGATCTCTTTATTCCATCAAATGTGTTATGGAATCATTCTAATAAGTGTATTAAATGTTAGAAATGAATCCTTTGTTTAATCAACTATAATTATTTCCAACTGGGAACCCTCTTTGTCCAAACCGCAACATTTAATATATCCTTTGAAATCCACTGAACATTTCTCCAAAACTGATCCATAAACAAGATCCCATCTCAATACAAACAATGAGTATCACATCCATTTCACGAGGAAGCATACCAAAAAAAACAAAATTCTAAAAAAATTAAAATAAAACCTCATAAACACTATTTTACAATATAAAAACACATTTTTATTTTTAAACTTTTTTCAAAAACAAATTAACTTCATGTTTTTCACATTCACCAATGGTATTTCATCAAGTCTCACTCACAAACTCATTCTCACGCCACCCCAAGAACCCAATCACTATAACATATCAATCATCCATCAAAATAGATATACAAAACCATGCATGTGAGAACCCATGAAAACATCAAAGGATAGAACAAACATCCTCATTTTACTGGCCAAAAAAATTCAACCCATTTCAAAAATAGTGTACATTCCATAGGAAACCTAACCATCAAGTCAAAAACCATGTTCATATTTCCACACAACAAACCATTTTACTACCCTTGAAAATGAAACCCATATATCTCCATCAAAATCATCTCCCATTGTTAAAATAATTTTTTTAGAACTCAATAAACAACACTATTTCAAGAACCATTTAATTTAAAACCCATTTCATTTATTTTTAATCTAATACCAAAATAAGAAGGACATTCAAACATCTATTTCCAATTTAAAAAAAATTCAAGATCTCTTATCATAATCTAGTAGCCACAAAGGCCAAACACCTTGTTAATAAAAAAACTACTTCCCAAAACCTATTTCCAAAATCAATTTAATATATTCAACCACTCTTCAACAGCCCAAAAAATCATATTTTAAACAAATTTTCAGAATCATAATAAAATAATTCATGCCACCCAACTATTTTATATCTATAAACCATATGTTTATATTATGGAAATATGATCCAATTAAATCAGTCTACATTCTCCCTAAAAATTTGTTTCACAAAAACCCCACATAATAAAAAAAATTATTATATAATACATTGAAAACCCACTTCCACAATTATCACACAAGGATTTCAATAAAAAAATTCAGAGTTCAAGAATGGTCATAGAGACCCCAAAAATGGAACTATTGTTAGTGGGTGACTTGATCATTTGGTTAGCGGATATATTTCAAACATAACACCAACACCGAGACTATTCTTCAGACTAGGCCCTAGCTCCATAATGCTTTCCGAGCCCTATGAGCTTAGAGAGTCTAGCAGTACAACTCTCCTAGTTGTATCCCAATCACCAAACTATCCTTAAGAACTAAAGAAACTAATAAAACCATACATCCCATGAACACCCAAGGATCATAACAAGAAAGAGTTCGAGACACTTTCTGAACCTACCCCATATGTCAGGAAAATAATAGTTCATCTTCCTTGACATCCCCCAAATAACAAGGGCTCTTTAAAAATCAAGGTCTGATAAGAGCTGACCTACTTTGATACCTTTTTGTCAAAAAAATATGTTGTGTCAACCCTAAACCACTCATTTGGTCCACTCTACGAAATTTCTCGAGAGGTTTTCTTGATCCTCTTAGGATGATGAAAGGTACCAAGGCCATTAGTTAGAATAAAAAGGGTACATTTTCTCAAAAAAATAAATAATAACTATGCAGTTGACATAAATGAACCACCCGATGTACATTTAGATAAAATTATAACTGAACAATAATTTTTCATGAAACTGAATGTACAACTGAACCAGAAAACTCCACAAACAAAATGTGACATCAAACTAACTCTATTTAACCCAACTAGTCACTCCCCAACACGTTGATTAGACTTATCCTTAGGAAACAAAATTCCAAATGAAACATACACAAGGGATAAAAACAGAATTAGATTATAGGCTTGAGTATTAAAATTTAGTAGGTAAGCCACATATTCCATTCTAAATGCTTGACCAATAAAATAATATAAACATCAATTCCATTTTTTAAATGAAATATATAAATTTATTTCTTCCAAATATGGTTCCATTCTATAATAATTATAAAATAAAATGGTTACATGTTTAAATAACAATGATATTATATTAACCAATTTAAAAGAGATGCAACATCAAAATAAAATCAGTTTCCAAGGGGGCCACATTAAAGGATGTACACGTATAAATAAAACTCAAACACAAATGAATTTATGATATAAATACACCGTATGTTGATGGATTGTACAAAATATCCAATGATCACAAGTCAGGAGAACACCCCTAGGCATTAGTTATATGTATGCCCCAGCTACCTCATATCTCAGTGTAAAAGTAACCATAAAAATATTTTTTTTCTCATTCATGAGCCATTATTAGGGAAAAATTCCCATAATTTATTTTTCCCCATAATCATCATCATAGATTTTTTTTCATCATCATCAATCTTGCTATGTAAAACAGGGATGAAACCACTCCGGATCACAAGCATAATAGTACACGTCCACCCACCTACATACCTGGTTTTTCCTTTTGTGTTCAATCAAGTTCCACATATTATCAAATACACATTGCATATGAAAAATTCAATCCCAAATCATACACACACGAAAATCCCACAAGTAGTATTTACATTTATTTCACGGATCAATAATCCACTTAAAACATTCATAAAATATTTTGATGAAGTATAACAAGGATTTTCACATTAAATCCAATAAAATTGCACTATTAAGGAAAAACAGGCACCATTATCATGTCAAACCTGATTGGGAAGCCCCAACAACATTTGACAAATAAATTTCATGGACCATAAAATGGATCCAAATGATAAAACATGAATTACACATGAAAACCATTTTTAAAAGATAAAAATGAAAAACATGCCTTTATGAATTCTTCACAAAAACAAAATTTATCAAAATAATCATTTAAAATATTCATAAAGATGTGTAAACACACAATTTTTAGAAATATAACATTTACCTAACCCCTTAAACAACATAGGTTACAACTTCAAAACCCATCTATTTCTATACATGTGCCAAATGGGCTGTTTACTATGAATACAAGCAATAACATCTTAAACACAGATACACACTTCTTTGTAAAACCCCAAACAATATATGAACCCAAATAAAGAAACCCAAAAACATTTATTAACAATATTCGTATATTTTTAATAAGACAATACTATGATTTTATAACACCTTGAGCACACAAAAGCCAACCAGACACTTTCCTAAAACACAAGGCATGCAACAATTAATAAAAAACTATATTTAAAAATAAAAAGGATAAAAACAAAATTTTGAGGAAAATATTTTATATAAATTTCTAAGACAGGTTCTAAACATTATATGTCATTTTTGAAATCAGATTAATCAGTTAAATAGACACTTAGTGTGAACACTTTAACCAAAACAATAGAATTTTCACAAAATAAGGGATAAACTACCCTTATTACACAATAAATAATTAATAAATTTTAAAAACAATTACTAGAATACATATAGTGTTAAAAAATAATAAAATAATGAATCTTGAATTCTAGAGGCTGTTCCTAGAAGAACCTTCCTCGAAACCATGGCGGAATGGAAACACACACTAGAAAACCTTCCATGAGGGTTCAAAAACCCTATATCTATCAAGGAAATCCCTAAAAACATTAAATTACCATAAAAAATAATTTTATATCATAACCTTGTTTCATTCATGACTTGGGTGGAAGATAGAGCCACGAAATATTGGAAGGATGAGGAGGAAAGAGGAGAAAGGATAAAGAAACTCACCTTGAAAACTAGATAACACTTCATCTTCCCTTATACCCACAAACATATAGAAGAGGTAAGGGATTATAACTCAATAGAGAGTATAATTAGGTATGTAATGTATAGGGAAAGAATATTTTTGGTGAGAGTGAAAAAAAATAATGATTCATTAAAGAAAAAAATTACCTTTCCAAATTTGAATGACTTGAGAGGCCTTGTGAAATTTTGACCTAATCCCTGACTAAGATGAGTTCCAAAGAGGTAAAATTGATCATGGGGGTGCTCATAATGATTTTATACTCAATTAGGAGTTGGAATAAATTAAAAATATTAAAATATTAATATTTTATAAAAGAATCATTTTATTTTTTAAAACTAGAAATGGGCGCACGGGCTGGCCCAATACCTAAACAAATTATCATAATCCACTATCATTACGAATTCATAAGGTGTACAAACGTATATATAAGTTTTAATAGGTTATAGGAGGCTATGTGTGAAGTTTATAGAGTTTAAAATACAGAAAAAAAATGATTTATAAAAGAAACAATTATTTTAAAATCTAGAAATGGGCACACGGTAGGGCCACATCTTCAAGTACCCACCATTTTCTCCAACAAAAATCCAAGACAAGCTATGGGGAACCAATGGTATTATGATTAGACATATAAGGAAGTTCAAAACTAAATATTAATATCAATAATAACCTAATAAAATTATTGTGATTTCCAACGAACCGGATCAAAACCCAGACATGAAAAACAAGGTGTGATAAAAATTAATTCTAAAGGAATTAATTGTATTATTTGATTTATAATTTATCAGATTATATATTAAAAAATTTTATAATAAACATTTATAATATAAATAATATACAAAAAATTATTATTTTTCAATTAAAATTTAGTATTTTTCCATATTCATTGAAAAATGAAACTTTTGATAAAAAATTAAAAAACTCACCATAAGATAATTTAAATGTTACAAATTCAAAAATTATGTTTATTAAATCATATATATTTTATAATATTTATAAAATTCAGATATATAATAGTATCTCTATTAAAATGTGGTTAATGTAACTTTTAGAAAAATATATATCTTTATGCGTTAAATTAGTAGTATTCTTATCTCTTATCTTGAAAACATACAAGATAAATAGTAATTAGTTTAATGAATTATATATATATATATAATCATGACTATTTATCAATATCAGTTCAAATAAAAAAAATTTGTATAATTTCATTCACTAAATGTATATTTATTTCTATAAAAAATATATTTTATATTTTCAACCAGGTTTTATTTGAATTTCTAGTTAATTTGTCAATGAATATTCATTATTATATAAATTTTTAAATAATTTTTAAAAAATTTAATTAATCTTATTCGAAAATTTCATTCAACTTTCCAGATGCCAATTATAATAAAATTTTAATATAAATATTAATATTACATTGAATATTGGAAAAACTAAGTCTTGTATGTTGCGCAAGCTATCGAATGAACTCGACATTATGTGTAACTCAATAAAAACATATTGTTGCTTATATATAAAGGTAATATAAGTTTGGTTTGTAGGTAATGGTTGACATGGTGTCTCATACAAATCAATAATAACTTAGTGATTTCATATATCACATTTTATATTCAATGTTTTGTGAAATAAAAAATAAAAAATTGTTTAAATTAATTCGAAAAAATATTGTTTAGAAGATCTCAGGGTTATAAATTAAACCCCCCCCCCAAAATATATTTCACCCTCTAAATTGTTTTGAATTATTATAGCTTAATACTTGTAGTTTCATTTCATTAACACCCTCATCGTAAAATTTATAATAAAATATCCTTTAAAAATTAAATTTAAAACCTTAATGGTTTACTAATGTTACTCATAAATAGGTTTTTTTGTTATAGAACATTCTTGTAAGTGAATATTAGAGAGTGATAAAGAGAAATTATCATGATTATGTGAATGATCAAAGAAAACCTAAAGGAATTAAATCCCAAGAAATGTGATGTTTTATAAGACCATGGCCTCAATAGAAATGATTCTATTAGGATAAATATTTATAAGTATAAATTTTCTAAAGTAGAAAAAAATTTCATGATAAGATATACATACATGGTTTCATTCCATTCCATATGAAAAATATCACCCTTTGATTGTTCATTGTTCAATTCTTGGGTCATCTCTTACTCTAGGGGATGATGACTAATTCTTCATTCATAAAGAACAAACAGATCTTGAAATCCATCAATAGAATGAAAACACATGCTATCTTTTATTAGATAACATTATAGAAAAATGGTTATAATATGTTATTGGACTACATAAATCCTTATTTAGAGAGATAGTACATTAATCTCTAAAACATCATTATAATTTTTACATAAACCAATCCATAAATGGGTAACCTTGTAACCCTTACCAAATGATAAAAAACCAAAACATTAGAAATAAGGTCACAAGATTTCTATCAATTATTTTTAAATTTAATCCTATATATCATAAATTTTCTTTTGATTTTCATATTCCAAAAATGTGAGAAAAATTATTGTTAATTCACTTGAAACATGATAATAACTAGAATTACCATGAAACCACATTGAAAACATGTGTGATTAATTGTTCAAAACATTATTTTGTATATTATTTAACTCCAAAAAATGATGTTGGCTTCATCCATGATAACATATAATTATTTTTAATAATTAAATGATCAGTTCTGGGGTAATTATTATTATCTAATTTAATTTTTCTATATCAATCATCACATTATACAAGATAAACACATTTTTGTCAACATCAAAAACAAATTAAGGTTTACCATCCCTTAACCAAAATTTCACATTTCTATTGATTCAATTTTTATAAAATCAACACCAATTAAAATATCCATTTAAATACTTAATTAAATACTTATAAAACAATAAAAATATATTTTAGGATTCATATAACACAATAATGTAGGTACAAAACATATAAACACAGATCATACTACATTATTCTTAATTCATCACACAATCTTCATTTTCTAATTCCTTAATAATCTTTTCCTATTATATGATTTATGAATAATTCCTTAAGGTTCCTAGACATCAATTTAATTAGGTTTATTGAGTTTAATATTAGAAATACTATTAGAATATCCTAACCCATTCCCATGCCATTTGAAGTATTTTTATCTTAATAGGTATAACCAGTACTCATACCACCTTCTGTATTCACCTCATGATATTTCCAAATAGTAAATCAATTTCTATAATTATTATACTATCGAAACATAAAACATTTAATGTTTACTTATTTTCCTGTAATTCATACTCATGATTATGACTATAATGCAATGTCTATGGAACACATATCTTAGAATAAAACCACATAATCATGAAATATTGTTACAAGATTGAAAAATAATGGAACATACTTTTAAATATATGTCAAAGTAGGATTATACTAAAAGACATCCCTAGATATATCCTTATAAATATCCATGGGGATCCGTCACAAATTTTCAAATCCTAATTTCAAAAGTTTAACATAATATTTACGTTAATACCAAATATAGAGAGTCGTGATTACCATATATGGATATTAAATCATTACAAATGAATACTTTTCACATTACAAAAGTACACACCCATGGAAAGTTAGAGTTTATTTCCAATGGAAACAATGAACACAATTTTATAACATTGTGAAATATCTTATATTTTCCCGCAAAAAAATACCATATATTACACATACTCCAAAACTTTCTTCAAAATGTGGGGAAAAACTACTTAAGAATGCATGAGATCATATTCTTATTAGGGGTAAATAATGAAGATACACAAGCATGAAATGAGCATAACAGTATGATAACATGAGAATAAAATTTGAATATATTAACTTATATATAAAAGATCATATACATGTGTCAAAGAAAGTTTACTGGTAGTTCATAAGAAAATCATTATAATGGAATAAATACTATAGTCTAAGAAATACGAAAATAAGAATAAGATGCTGAATTTGCAGAAAACAAATAAGAATAGAAAATATTATGTAAAGGATACATACAATGACCATCATAACATTATAGGATTGGGATAACTGTATGTGTACCTGATTTTTTCATTGGCTAAAACCCTATGTACCTTCATTTTTTAGATTGGGATACAACCCATTTACCCTTTTATTTTCAGCCTTGGGCTATAAAAAATGTACTTTCTTCATGTTTGGGATAAAATCCCATACAACTTTTTATTTTTGGGACTTGGATATAATCCATGGACCCTCTTGTTTTTGTGAATTCATTACAACCTATTTACCCACTTGTTTTAAGCCATGAGCTATAACCCGTGTACCCCCATGGTTTTTAATTTTGAAAAAACACATGTACCTTATATTTTTTGGCATGGGATAAAAACTATGCACCCTATTTTTTCATTATTGGTATAAAACTTATTCACCCTATTCATTTTGGTCATGGGATATAGCCCATGTAACATCTTGTTTTCATCTTTGGGATCTATCCCATTTAACCTCTCAATTTTTCTCTTGGGATATAACCTGTGAACCTGAATCATCTCATATGATATTTATCATTTCCCTATGCATTGTATAGAAATATAGGTCCAACCTATCACATAATGAAATAATACATACATGTGCCATAATATAACAAAACATACATTATATCATCACCCATAAATAGGGATGGGTTTCATAAACATTATATTATAACCCATGAAATTAAATTAGTATCATAAAAATTTTCCTCACATCATAACTTATGAAAAACATATAGGGATAATTATCATTTAATCCTAGAATATCCCATAAAAGGACATGGGTTTCATAAAATAAATCCCCTCACATCATAACCTATGGTATAAGTATCATGGAAATAACATTGAGACTTGAAATCCCCTCACTACAAGAGTAACAATAAAATCATGATGATAATAAAATAATAACATCAATTGAAACTATTAATATAATGAAATAATGTTATTTAATTATATAAAATATCATAGTTGATTGTATATGTCACACAACATGAATAATTGGTAAATATAGTATATATCACAAATAAAGAAAAGTGATATGAGATAATATTTACTACATATGTTTCATTTGAATCTTGATGTGTGTGAAATAATAATATCAAGTGAAATATATAATATCATTGAATAAATTAAATTCTTGGTATAAAATGTCATAGGTCACTATATAAACCACTGAACTGGAATAACTTGTTAATATAACATATATATAACAAAAATGATAGTGAGACAAGAAAAGGCTTACTACATGAGTAATAATTAAATAGTGATATATATGAAATAATAACACAAATTGAAAATTTAAATATCCTGATATATGTTTAATTTATGTTATAACTATCCTTAGTACATTATATACAACACACAATATGAATTATAGCTGAATATAGAATATATCTCAAATAAATGAATGTGAGATGTGAAAACACACACCTTAAGTCTTGACATTACTCACACACTTTAAGAACTCATTATAATAAATATAATTTCATTATAATTCTACCATTGAACCATATTATTATATATCTTATGATATATGATTTTATAATGACATTATATTATCCATTTATTAAATATTTTTTTGTTAATGTTATATTTTGGGAAATAACCTGTTTTTTGTATGCGTTTTGACTTTTCATTATTGATCCTCATACATCGATCATGATTTATTATTTTTATAGAACGTAAAACATAACTTACATATAATATATATTCATTGAATAATTATTTATAATAGTCTATAAAAGATAGAAATTTGAAATGGTATACATTTTTCATGCAGATAGTAGGTCGTACATAATCATAAATGATATTTCTGTTTCCTTATCATGTTGAAATAAATATTGTAAATGAAATATATGTAAATATATATTATAATTAAAATATTGTTGTTATTTAAAATATATCATATAAATTTACTCAACTCCATCATAATATATTCTATGTACATTGTGAACAACTCACAACACATTAAGGAGGAGGTAGTCTCCACGTCCAAAAACGAAGTTATCATATTACCAAAAAATATAAATCATGATTTTATGAGTCATATAATAATTAAAGAGTTGTAAATAAATCATAAATATTATAAATATCAAAAAATATTATTTACATCATTATTTTTATCCATGAATGGGGGAAATGGATGAATGAACGACATCACTTCGTTAGGTGGTAACCAATCATACAGAAGAACGATGATTGTGTTTCCCATTTAATGGAATTGTTTGTATTTTTAGGTAAAATACACAGCATAAAATATCATATTATATTTCTTATTATTATTTAATTATAATATCATTGAATAATAATCATATAAGCGGTGGATAATTAAATACAACCAAAGTTCTTGTTAAATGATGTTGTATATTATTTGACAAATTCAATTTGGTTTGCACCATAACAATAAATTAATTTTATTTACTAAAAAATTGATTAATATAGTATTTTGGGAGGTATTTTGAGAGATTATAATGGTATGGGTTTTCTAATCCAAATGGGTTTATAGGCGTGATGATATGTGGTGGTGAGTTCCCTTTTATAGTGGAGGAGAAGTGACATTCTTCTAAATATAAACACATATACATTATTGGGAGATCTCCCCAAGATAATGTCTGTCAAATAATAGTCCAATATCGATATAAGAGATTATATAGTAGAAATATTAACATAAAATAGATGTTGTCCTTGTTATCATGTTATGTGGCCCCTTAAGATAATGTTTAACCACTAAGCAATATCATTTTTACCTAATTCATTTTAAATAATTTTTAAATATTCATTAATATTTTTCGTAAAAAATAATTTAACTTCAATAGAAATATTAATTATGCTTATTATAATTTCAAAATCCATTATTTAAAATTATAATAAAATAAATGGAATAAATTAATTTATAATTAATCTAGCAGACTCGATGAGACAACCAGTTTTTCAAGTATAAATGATAAAACGTTTGAAATATTTTTATATAGAATTTCAATCAAAAATTGATTAAAATTGCATAAATTATGTTATATTATGTATAATTTATCTAATTATATTATAAAAACAACTTAAAATACAATTTATCATGTACATTAATTAAATGTAAATGTAGATGGGAATTATAATTTAGTATTTTTCACAAATCATTTAAAATTAAAACTTCACATTAAAATACCCAAATTAACCCTATGATAATTTTAAATTACTCGTACAGAAAATTATGTATATTTTATCAAATTTAATTTCTAAAAATTTTAAAAACGTGATTTCATATAGGTTATCCATTATAATGATGCCAGTTTTACTTTTAGAACAATATATATATATATGCATAAAATTTGTTTTATTATAATTTATTGTCTCTAAAAATAAGATGAATGCTAATTAAATTAATTAATATAATATATAAACATATATATTCCATTTAACCCATTTATAGAATGTTTTTTAACTAATATATTTATGTAAAATGAGTTCGATTTCATAAATATTGTTTTCCGGAAAAGGATTCTGTTTATTTTAAAATGGTTTTATGTTCATTTGTAGTTTATTGGTCAAAAATAATTTATAATTATATATATATAGACAATATATTCATATTTTAATTAATATTTATCATAACAACTATTCTAATGGCTAAGTGTCTCCTTTAATGATATTTTTATAATTATATTAACATGACATTGTAGTTTGGTAAAACTAGTTCTTGAATGAATAAAAGCTATTGAAGGAAGTTAAAATTGTGTGTAATAGAAGCCAAAAAAACTATTGTGTATAACACAAGATAATCTAGGTATTTCATGTAGTTAAATATTGAAATGGTTTTCTATAAAAAGAAATAATAACATTGTTATTTCATCTAACATGAGAATTAATAAGCTTTCCCAGAAATGAAAAATATTGAGTAGTTTCAATTAATTCATGAAAAAGTATTACAAAATTTTTTTGGGTAGTTAACGAAATCCCAATTATCTAGATAAAAAGGTAACTCCCCTCCGATAATATTCTATAAGAACATTGTATATAACTAAACATTTCATACAAATATTCAAATTAAAGCCTTATACTTCCAACAAAAACAACTCCCAATGAATAATGGAGCCTCCAATTTGAATAGATCATTCCTAGAATCATTTAATATCCTATTATTCCATTCCTAACAGAATTTTATTGGATAAAAGTTCATCTAATCGCTTCTACATCCAATATCATTCTATTTTTCAAATGATTATATTAAATTCAATGTGATACTCTTATATTAAACAATATACATGTAAGGGTATATGATATAAGAGTTGTACCACTGATGGTAGAATGATATGCATATATATTTATTGGAGAATGAAATATAGAATTCATCTGATTCAACCATACTACTAGGGACGTAGTCTGAGTCCACTATGGTGTAACCTTCAGCAATTAATACTGCTTCTATGCTTGGGAACCATTCCCCCATTCTCAGTTTCAGCATCCAGTGTTACTCAAACTACTAGTCTATCAATTGGTAGTTGTGTAATTCACTCTATCATGATCCCCTAAAACTTATCTTCTACAATTTTCTACTATTGAAAATCTATAAATGGATCAACTATCCACATGTAATACACTGTATAGTGGGATAAGGACACATTTTTCAAATGTGGTCAATAGTTCCACACTGATAGCACTGCACCAGTCTGTAGTAATATAACGATTAACCACTGCCATGTCATCCCTTCATACTAATTCTATGGTGGTAAGTATCATAGTAATATTTTGTGTAACCAAAATGAATTCTACTTGATCACCATATCTTGATTTCATATTTGAAACTCAAGGCCACTCTTAGGTATCCTTCCTTTATATATACCAAATTTGTAACCTATTTAATGTTGTTTTGGTAAAATAGTTTCATCTATTACATTATCTCATAATAGAACCACTTCTACAAATGTTCCTTGGTGGAAATATTATTATCTCCCCAAGAAACGTGAAAACACTGAAAATTAATGAACAAGCTAATATAATGAATCATTTAAATGCCCCTATTTGTCATTCTCTTGAACTCTCAATATCTTTTATCACTAAAATTATCTAGATATAAGTTCATTAAAAAATTTACCTCAATGTTATTACAGGTTAACTACTCTTGGAGATTATATTTTACAGTAACATCTCACAAACACAATTTCGTTCCTTATTACATATAAGAAGAAAGCTTCACCATATTATTAGTAGGTGTCTTTTGGTGTTTAAATAACTTCTGGACTGACTCAATCTTGAAGTTAGCTACCAGGGGTCCTCTCTCCCTTGAGAATATTAGTGGAAGCATCATTTGGATCTCACTAGTCATATCATTCATAAAAGTTATTATGCGAGTGGTATCCCTCTTTATGAATCACATGACCATCAAGAAGCTGTCATGAAGATGACTATACATCTAGTTCTCTTGATACAGAGGATGTTTCAACTCAGTTACATTAATACTATGCATATTACCACTCTTTTTGTTCTTAATTAAAATATATATTGGACTTATTTCCACTATAATGATCATCACACTCCTTATAATACAATGAACATATTAATATCAAACTCAAAATAAGAAATTAACATAACACCATTTCTTAATGGTACCACTTTTCTTTACTAAGTAAGAAAATTGGCATAATATAATAATTTTTTTTTCATCCTTTTTCCATGTATATTATGTTCATATATTTCATTATTTATATAGGTAGGTATGTCATAAGAATTAAATATCGTTGTGTCATGAGTGATGCATATCAAAAATATTAGTGCATGCGTATCATGATCCATTCATACAAAATCATTCCATATAAGAACACATATAAAACCTCAATAAACAGTAGAATCACAAAACATGGGTATCACTTGATGTGATAAAAAATAAAAAACATAACAACCGAACAACATGAACAACAATCCTACCCCTAGGAACTTGGTTTCTTTCCCAAAAGGTTAGCTACTCCCGTGAATGAGCTAATTACCAATCCATTACACATCCTTTTAACCTTCTATCATTTCCAAATTGTAAATATACATGAAAGGAACATGTCATATGATACAACTATGTAAAAATCACAAGCTATTTATCCCCCACTTGACCATTTGAAGTGGGTTATATGAACTTAGGGGTACCTACACATATTCCCATGGATTCCAACTAGAAAAAACCTCCCATGAACCACAGTGGTGAGAATATACCCTCCAGAATAGACAATAAAAAATAGTAGAAATCAATTAAATAATAAATCTTCCACCCAGTAAGAATTAAATATAATATGGATAATCAAATGATAAATATTTTAATGTACTATTTTTTTGAATGGAACTAAATTTAGGGAAGGAATTTTTACTAGTATAATAATTGACATAATAATGTAATCCAAAACCCCCAGTCATGAAACACACGTTAGACCATCTCGAATTTCCATGTCATAAAATAATCAATCAACCAACCAAGCACCCATGTACCATGTCCAAACATACGTCAATAAAATCTACCTAGGTATTTATATTTCCCAAACAAGGTGTTAGTAAAACACAATAGGATAACATGTAAGGTGTCTAAAAATATCTATCCTAAAATTTGGTGAACATAAAATTATATTTTCATAATAAATAGCTCATAAATAATTATAACATATAAAAAACCCTAGCAGCCCTAGAGATCTAGGAAGACACTCATGTCAGCCAAAAAAACTTCATCTCTATTTCGAAGATTCATTAAGCTTTACAGAAGCCATTCAATACACAACCATAGATCCAATGTAATATCCCATGGGGAATTATCACATTACATGACATGTGACCAATAATAATTATAAGATATTTGGTCCAAACCCTATATAAATTACAGTATTATCAGATCAAACCATTAAATAATTATTTTATAACTAAGATAAACCCTATAGTATTTACAATATAACAAACACAAACCCTATAATCATTAAAAAATAACTAGAATTCATAAAAAAATAATATGTCAAGAAATTTTAACACATAAAAACACATCTAGGATATCAAATATATCATTATAGAAAACATTTGTTTTTTTATCAATTTAACATTTAAACATCATTTATTCTATTGAACCAACTTACAATGTTGCCAAACTATGTCTATTTTAAGGTAATCCAATTACCATGTTAATAATTCCATTTCATTAAAATTTTAAAGGTAAGAACACCCCTTCTGTAGCTATAAGTCTATTCTCTATTCCAACAGATCCAACTACATTAATTGGAGGGTTGGGTCTTGAATATATTACAATCATAGTGAATAATGAAAATTAGAATATAAGTCAGAACATTAATATCTTGATTGGAAATTCCACGATCCAATCAAAAGTGATTTTTCATTCAGAGAAAATGTATTATATGTAATCTATGGAAGGGTTATAATCAAGGGAAGGGAAATAATTATATAAATAATAATAACTATAGGTTTAAAAGGAGGATATGGGTGACATATTGATGATGTGAATATAGAATTCATGTTTTGAATAAGACAATTCCCATATACACTAAATGATCCATCACCATGGCTATAATCCCCATAAAAATCAATTTCTCATCATGAATTAATTTCATATCATGAGTTTATTTATTCATGGGAACATTTCATGGAATGAATAAAATTTATGGGTGTTCTAAGAATAAATAATTTCATGAATAAATTTCATGGGGTCTTACCAGAACCATTCCAGAAAAGGGTAATGTCCATGGGGTCTTCCAATAATCATATGAGGCATTGAAGTAGATCATGGGGTCTTTACAGAACTATAGATAGTGTAAATGCTGATCTCGAGGACTTCTTAGTACAATTCATGTTGTGAATTATATACGTTGGTTCATATCAAAACCAATCCTATAAGCACAAAGGATGGAAAACTAATGATTTAATGAAAAAAATATTAAAATCAATGGGGTTTAACCAACATCATATATAAATAATTTTATGGAAATGAAGGTATCAACATTATGTTTCAGTAAACATTGTATCCTTGTATTAAAACATGCACATTATTATTCTAACAAAAACAATCAACCATATGTGGATATTAAATCATTGACACAACATTCTAAATAAACATCAATATAGCCAAATAAATAAATATATTTTTCTATTTTAAATTTTCAAAAAAAATCAATACAATATTTAATATATAAAATAATTATTTTTATGTCTATAATATTGGACTCCTTTTTTAAAATTTCTATAGGTCACCTTGTGTAAAAGAAAATATAAAAATAATCTTCAAGATGTGTGATTTATTAGGCATCCAATTAAAATTATAAATTTTTTAGGATTAGAATTATTTCCTTTCTTAAATTATGAAAAATTTTATTCGGCTAAATTGTTTTGGGAAATAGTATTTTAATCATTCATTCCATCTTTTTTCGAGAGTTCCTTACAATACTTATCTTGTAAAAAAATTAGACCTTAAATTTTTAGAGATTTTGAAGCCAATATTGTATTTCATTTATCCTAGTGGGGTATTTCAAATAAACCAATCATATAATATAGAATCATTTCAAAAATTTGTTCATACTTACTTATTAATATTTTATCATCAATATAACCAATCATTATGTGGGAAACCCATTAATTTTATTTTTTTTAAAGGTTGTTATAAACTTCCCCAATTTTGGAATTGAATTTCATCAATAAATTATCCGACTGAGAAAACAAATATATAATAGAAATTTTTAACCCATACAAATACATCATCAACCCGAACATGTAGATTTCATCTTTACTAAGAAATAATACACATTGTTTCTCAACATTATATTCATCTTAAAGCCCTCTATTAAGAAAATCATATGTGAAATTGAATTTGAATTTATCATATCTCCTAATTATAGAAATTCTAAGAAATGTTTTCATGTTTTCAGGACTTAGTACTGTGGAAAACGCTCTATTATATTAAATTCAATAATCCTATGTGTATCTTTTGTAAACCAATATGTTCTTGTTCCTTAACATAATAAATTTTTCATTTCAACTCTTTTCTGAAAAAAAACCCATGTTGTTGTAATCATATTTTTATCATTTGGTTTTTTAAAAGTCAACAAATCTTACTTTTTTGGATCATATATAATTATTCATTCATGGAATCAATCTACTCTTCGTTATCTATTTTTTTCAACATCTATGGGATTAACCTTTAAAAACAATAACTTATGTGAAACTATTTGTAATGTAATTCTGGTTTGAACCTATTATCTTTGATCTTCCATGATTTTTTTTACATCAACATGATTCATCATCCATCAATTAGAGGAACATAATTTCTTACGATCACTTGAAGTGGATGAATAAATATCATTATCTTTTATAGCTTCCATATCATAATTTAAATTATTAAATATGATATGTTTTTTAAAATAAAAATCTTCATCTTGTATTCCTTATATATCTTAAGTTTATTATTAACAATTTCTATAAAAGTATTCTTGAACTTCTATATAGATAATGTCAAAAATCGTTCTATTTTAATCATTTGATGATATTAACCCTCTATAATTAGGTGGGAATACAATGAAGATTCCATAAAAAAATGATTGCATCAAATATACAAATATTATCACCATTGACATTAAAAATTATCGGACTAGAAAATGTCATTATTTATTTCAAACCCAGGTTTTTTAATTGTAAAACCTTAATAGACACATATATGGGTTTGTCCTATATAATTATTGATTCATAATATAACCTTCTCATTTAATATATTTTTTTAAAAGAAAAAAGACGTATCTTGTTTAATTAGTATGGTTTGGTCAATTTTATCCAAATTTCTATTATTTCATTTAGTAACACCATTACTTATGGTGTGAATGTTCCACTAATTTCAATAATTATTCGATTATTTTAAATATAACTTTTTAATTCCACATTTTCACTTTGGACCATTATTTGTTTTAATTTTTATCATTAAATATCCACATCCCTTTTAAACACATCTTCTAAAACACTTAAATATTTTTAGTGCCTCTTCCTTATGTTTTTAAAAACATAATACATGTAATGTGATTGAAATAAAAAATAATGAATATAAATTAATTATCTCTATTTATAAATTTATTTTCATTCACAAAAATATGTTTGAATGAATAATCATTAACTGTTGATATATATGTATCACAACCCTCTAATATATTGAATTTTTAATATTACCCTTTTGGCATAACACACAACATAAATCTATTCATATATTATTGTTAAGAATATAACACATACGTTTTCTATTTGTTAGGTTGTTCATATTCCACTAAAAAAATTTCTAATTCATTTATTCCATAAGTAATGTTTTTCCATCATACTCAAATACCATGAACCATGTTCATATATAACCTAAAATAATTTTCACTTGGTTTGTAATCCGCTTGTTATAAAAATTCTATATTTATGTCTTTGATAAAAAAGTTATATCTTTTGTCTAGACAAAAATGTTTACAAAACATTAATAGATTTTATTTTATTCTATCTATAAATAATGTTCTTTGAGATATCAAATTTTCTTTTCAAAAACAATAGATATAATGCCTTTGATTATAAGTGATACATAATTTTGAAATTTCACATCCCCTTAATTGTAGTATTTATTATTTTTAAAAAATATTAATTCTCCAATCATATATGAAGAAAACTATTTATCTAGTACCCACATTCATTATACTTTTTTTATTTTAGAGCTATTTCAACAACTACAACATTTTATTATCCTTTCTCCTCTTTCACATGAGTCTTCTATTATTTTTCGTATAATAATTTTTTATCATGTATTATTATAATACACTATTTCATAAGATTTATAGGCTGATCAAATCAATCAAAAAATTCAAATTAATGAATTCAATTGTCATTTTATAAAATATATTTACAAAGTTTCCTTCTTTGACTGGGTTGAATCCCTCAAAAAAGTTTCCTCCAATACCTCTTCCATTTATTCTAGTGTTTATTATTGAACCATAACATTTTCATTGTATACCAAAATACTTCACAATACCATTAATATCTATTGATATTAAATCTCTCTCTATAAATTCATGTAATCTAGAAATGTTTTTCTATTTTATATCACCTTTATGTCATTAACCTTGGTTTTTTCTTGTGAAAAATACTTTTGATAGTCTCCTAAAGTCCCAAACATTTTCTTATTCATCCTATCAACGTTAAATAAGAATCTAGTAATAGAGGTTTTTCATTGATCTACAATTCCTAAGAAATTTTATAATTCATTAGATCTATTATTTTATCTATATACTTGATCCTCAATAAATGATTCTTCTTTTGAACAATTTAACCCTGTTATTAACCTCTAAAGATGACCTTTTTTGATATTTATAGCATTTATATTTTCTAAATCATTCACTAACTTCTCAATTATGATTTCGATGCTTTAAATTTCTACTAAATAATAAAATATATTACATTGAACATTGTCAAATTATTCCTCTTTCACCTGAATCATTTATTCAAGCTTCATTTTAATAATTTTATCTTCATCAATTATCTTTTTTATATAATCAGTCTCTTTTAATGAACATGTTTTATCATCAAGTTATGATTGTTGATTATTTTTTATAGATATATAATCATAAATTTATTTTTATCTTTATCATTTTTAAAAATATTTGAAATCCGTTCATTTTTATCTATTTTAACTACAGACATCAACTGAGATTCCTCATATTCTTTTTCATAGTTCCTTTTATCTTCAATAATAAAATTTTCCTTATTTACTTTTACAATAAGAAACTTATAATTACCATTATCACTGGAATTTTTATCACCCACTTCACTATATTCTTTATTCTCATATGTGGGAAGAAATTATATTTTTATATTTACTGAATTAAATTTCCTTTACTTTTGAAAATAATATTATTTTTATGCTTTCTTATTTATATTTATTCTTGAATGAATATCTTCTTCATCACAATATTTATCTTCTTTTATAATTATAAATATTTCCATGAAACATTAAAAGGACACGAAATTAAATAAATTCAATTGTAACATTACATTATAATTCCTTGGTAATATTTTCAAATTTCTATACATAGAATAGATAAATAAATTAAATTTTATACTTGCTTCATCATTAGATTTAGTGTCATTGTATTCTTATTTGAAAACATTTATATATTTTCTTGTATAAAACAATTAAATATAATAACCAATCAAAAATTTACTTTTCTTGTCATCATTTAACATTCTCATTTCACATGATATGATAATATAATCAAATAATTCATTGTGGGAGTTTTGGAACTTATGTCTTCGTAGTATGATACCTTGGTATAAAATACATAAAAAATATTTTTTTATACAATAATAAAAACTGATCAAATATTTCAATTTTTCACCAATACATAATATGGTGTCTGTAATATAATTAACCCATTTAAATGACTCTCTAATATATTCTTCATGCCCAAGTTTATTATCATTATAATACATTCTACATATACATAACTTTTATATATTAACTTTTATGTAACCTTCATAAATATTTTTCGTCATTTCCAAAAAATCCTTTAGTTTATATAAACCTTTTGATTTTCATAAATTCACATTCATTAAGAGAGGAATGTATTTCTTTTCTATATTTCCTACCATTCTCCTTATTCTTCTCGTACAAAGATATTAATGGAAAATCCTCAATAGGATGAGTGAAACCATTTGTAGAAGCCACAAGAACATCTATTCCAATGAATACAATGTAGGGTAGCATTATCTCCTTCAATATATAACAGTTCTTCCCATCATAGGCAAAAACAACATAATATTTACTAAATTATAAATATCCATAGCAACATTCTTTTTCTAAGAAAATGAAAATATCAAGATACAACAAAGGAACCTTCCATGTGATACCAACTCAAAATATCAATCATGGTCAATGTGATCACATAGAGGGTGTTGAATCAGAGATCTATTATATTTATATTTTATTCTATAAAACAACCTTCGCCAATGGTTGTAGAGAAAATAGTTCATTAAAACACAACACACAATCAATATAGTTGGAATAAATGTATTTAAATGGTCTATAACCTAATAAGAGTAGCTAGTACTTTGAATGTTATGTAAATAATACGAGACGATATATTACCTAAAAATAAATACTTTTTGGATTACAATTAGAATCCAATATCCGTAAAATACGTAGAACTATAGACATTTTGTAGTTATATGTTAATATTTAATAGATAATATGAAAAAGAAGATTGAAACAACAAAATAAACCTTATAAAAAACACTTGAAAATATCTTCACTGTGAAAATTAAACATTATTCAATCTTTTCTTCAAATATGTTCGTATTCCTCATATTTCATTTCATGAACAGTAGGGAGAAGAAACTTTTTTCTAGACATATTTTTTAAAAAATATACATTTAATAATTTATCCTTCAAGTACTTGTTCATCTTGTACTTTCTCTTCATGTACCATCTTTCTATAATACTCTATCAATTACACTCTATCTAGCTTCTTGTATCTAATTCACTCTATATAGTTCTTCAAAAAATGTATCTCTCAATATTACCAGTCCTCACCTCACATATTGAAAAACTATCATCATTTAAATAGCACATTAACAACACACCTACAACCCTTTATATACTCATTGTTTCTAAAAAAAATGGTATAATTTTGAACATAAAAATAAAATGTCTCACTTAACATTTGAATTTCTCTATTCAAATTTTAGTTCCTCTCTTGAGTCTTTATTTAGTTGAAAACTTTTACAACTATGTATAAAATTGAGTTAAAAATCTTTGAAGTATCATTATATTAATTATAGCATTAACATTCATCAAAATATCCTCTATAATTTATAAGAATTATAATCTTTACTTAATGATTATTTGAAATCAAAAATACATCTTAGTATCACCACATATTATTACATTAAAAAATAATTTTTAAATATCATAAAAATTTAATCAAATATATATTCATTGGAAATACTCCATTTATTATATTTATATTGAGCTTATAGAGCCTCATCCCTCAATTAGCTGTCTTTTCGTGGAATCCTCTCTCTGATGAATTTTCATAGAAAAAGATATCCAACATGTTTGTTAAAAAACCTATTTATGATAACCATACATAATAAAATCAATCTAATTACATTAGAACCTCCATCTTCAAACCTCATTATCATTAATTATCTAGTGGAATATCATGGTTTACCTAGTATACTTCTATTTCTCAATATTTAATATACCTTCACCTGGTCACCATGTTCTATAAAACAAAGCCAGATAACATCATGAACATAAATTAAACGATGAGAACTTTTATAAATCTTGTTTTTAGTAATTTTATGAACTAAAAATCATCACTTGATTTATGAAACAAACATTTTCCCATATTCTATTGGATCAAATTTTATTGGTAGACTATATCTGATCAAAGATCCATTAAAACCATTCTTCATTATCCACAACATTTCATCTATAAACATTGAATATAAGGTTTAACATTTTCATGTAATTTATATACTAAAAAAAATACTTTGCCATGAAAACATTTTGTCCATTCCACCATACATAAATACTTCTTAATCACAACACTGGATTTGAAAATATAATTTCTATAGGTATTTTTTATTTATTTTTCATGTTTGGAGTGTGATATTATTTATTTGATTTTGTAGAACTGTGTTTTTAATTGACTTTCACATTTAATACTCCCTTATAATGATTTTAGATTACAATATTGAAACCATGAGTTTGTTTTTATAAAATAATGGTTTTCAGACACAATTGATTATTATTATTTTTGTTGTTGTTATTTTTTTATTTCCCCTTGGGGGCTCAACCAAGTGGTTTTTTTACTATAATGGTGGAAATAGGTCTCAAATTTCATCCTCTTCATCTAATTTTATGTTTTTCCCATATCCCTAAATAGTTTTTTATTTTTATTATTCTCAATTTATTTGTTGTTGTTTTGTTATAGTTGCGGGAGTTATTGATTTTTTGTTGTTATTGTTGTTTTTTGTGGTTTTTATTGATGTTGTTTTTCTTATTGTTGTTGAAATATAGTTGGTTCATTACATATTTCTAGGTCACCCCATTAACTTACATGTTATCAATGGATTAAAGACCAAACATTCTATAATATATGGGGTACTTTCTATACCATAATGGAAAAAAAATTTACACTCTAAAATATTATTTTGAATTCACATAAAAATAAATTTTATATTGAACTACTTGATTCACATGCAACACCAAACTATGACAAACCATGATAAATTTTGTTAATATAATATATTTAAAATATTTAAAATGCTTCATATATTATGAGAATAAAATTATAAACATAATTAATGAAAGAAAAACAGTAATATGTCAACAAGTAAATATAAATACCACGAACATGAATTGTTTATCATCTTGGTTTTCCATGATGATCTATACCTTGATTTTAACTATGGAAAGATGAATAAATATTTGAAATATAGTATACTCATTAAGAGATAATTAAATGAATATTATTAATTTTTATAATAATGTGTTTAATTCTATATATTGGGATTAAATATTACAATTTTATATATTTTTTAGATATATAATTATTTGAAATATGGTCTTTAGATGCAGAGTAATTTGATTCCTAGTAGTTTATTTTTCATGTATTCAATAATTATAATGATGTTTCTTATATTTAGTGACAAACAGAAAATAATATAATTCCTAAATAATAAATTACTAATCAAAATGTAATATTTAATTAAAATATTTTTTATACATCTATTTGTATGAATTATATATTTCTATTATTACTATTATTATCAAAGAATTATATTTTAATTTATAATATTATAGAATATATTATAATGAAAATTATTAATAGTAATTAAATTGTTAGAAGATATGTAATTAATTTTAAAAGATATGGTTCAAATTAATTAATTAAAACATGAGAAATTATTTCTTAAAAAATTATGTTCGCTGTATTTTTAACATAAAAAATTAAATATATAATATATCATAGATGGATCTAATTTAATGTATCAATTTAGAAAAATTATTTTTATACTCACATAATTATTATTCAATATAAAATTATATTAAGAATACTTAATGATTACAAAGGCGTTTTCAGACATAATGTTTTTGTATATATATTTTATATTTTCATTTAGAAGTAAATATTTTCATATTTAGATGTTCAATTATATTAAATGGATTCACAATATGGATTAATAATATAAAATTTTATTAATAGGCATTGTAACACCCTGATAGTTTTCAATATATTTCCCTTTACATAAATTTTATTTCATAGATAGTTTTTTCTATACAGAACACTGAATCTAAACAAACTGTGATATGCTGTTAAAATATACAAATGTGAATGTTATAACTTTGTTCTACAAATAGATTTAATGAATAATAATTATCAATTTATTGAAAAATATTTCTAAATATTTTATATAAATAAAATATTTTGATAAATAAGTAATAATTTTTTAGGGATGTATTTACATGCATCAAATTTATATTATTTTCCAAACTATTTTTATTTATTTTTTCAAGTGGAAATTGTAATTAAAATATTCCACATTCCGTAATGGTATTTTAAATGAATGTTATAATTTTTGAAATCATATTATCAAAAAAATTTAGGGTTAAATTTTCGTATTATTCAAAATAAGTTGGTTTTTGGTGAATAGTTATATAAATTTTGTTTTGTAAAACAATAATTTATTTTCAATAAATAAAGTAAATTAATAGTACCATTATATTTTACATATGTTCTATAATTTAAATATGATCCATTTTATATGTAATAATATAGATAATTCTTTAAAATCAATAATTTTTTTGATTTTTTTATAGATCTATATTTATTCATAAAAACACATTTTTATAAATCCTATTTTTATGTGAATAATGTTTTTAAATTATTAATAATTGAAATAACCTATAAATATGAATGATTTAAATTAAATTTATAGCCTATATATCTGTATAAATAAATTTGAATTCTTATAATAAAAAATACTCGTCATGTATTTAATGTATAGTCATCTTTTCCAAAAAAAATGCATTTTTCTAAAAAAGTACTTTTTATCATGTTTTAAAGGATGAATATAAATGAATTTATTCCACTAATATATATTAAATTTATTAAAATTTATTTGATATTTTCTTTTTTAACAAATAATATTTTTAAATTTTTTCAACTTAAATTTTTCCCAAAATGAATAGTAAAAACTTTAAAAAGTTCATCACTATGATAAAAAGGTAAAGCCGGTTAACATAAGTTGGCACCATGGGATAATGAAAAAGTATTACATATTAATAATTATTTGATAATGTAATTCTAACCCTTTTAACCTTATTATCATTATTTTTTATGGAACACAATGACATGAAATGAACCTACATAATATATTATGTAATGGAAAATAAAAAATGTCACTTTCTTAATTTTTAATATAACTTATGAGTTCAAATAGGGAAAAAATATTGTTACGATCCAATGTTAATTATTATTTTTAAAATAATTAAATTATTCTCATTATGGTGTTATATTTAAAATGATTAGTGATAATATTATAACCTTAAATGCATACAAAACAAAGATAAAATATTTCATTAATTAATAGAAAAATATAATAAAATATATTTTAAAATAAAATGTGTATTTTAATGTTAGTGGTTAATAGTGTTCCATGATTTTTATATAATAATATATTATAATATTGATTTTTTAAA
The DNA here is from genome assembly GCA_963277665.1 of Viscum album. NCBI lineage: Eukaryota > Viridiplantae > Streptophyta > Magnoliopsida > Santalales > Viscaceae > Viscum > Viscum album. The sequence goes on from OY728156.1 coordinate 1,504,724,526, forward strand.
ATTCTATATTCAAATTCACTCTTTTTATAGATGTATTTGAATTAAAATTAAATGAATAATGTCCAAAATAAATTTAATATTATTTTATAATAAATAATATTTTGTTAAATGATTAAATATTACAAAAAAATAATTATCCAAGTTATTTTTATCTGTATAAAAATATAATCTATGGTCTATTTATATCTAATATTGGTTTTATAGTAACTATCTAAACCCCTAAAGTGTAAAAACATTGTCATCCAGAAAATTCTTTAAAAGGGTTATCCTATGTTAAAAAGAGAGAGATGGTAAAAATTACTCTAAACATATAAAATTTTATTTTATTGTAGTATTTTTACTTATCATTGTACCATATTATAATTAAATTAGTTTTGATCTATTTTAATATGAAACATAAGTTGTATTTATTTTATATTTTTAATGTCACATTAATTCCCCTCCAATCACATACAAAAGGGCACATCCTAGATTATTTTGATCACAAGTTAGAAGTATTTGGGTTCAAAAAAAACCTTAAAAACTATCCTGACTTCCCATACTATTTCCTATAGAAATAATTTTTTAAAAAACTACCCTATAACGATTTTGGATTAAACCTAAAGTGGTTGTCAGAAAACATGTATTGTTCTTAATATTGTGTTTTAATATTATTTATTCTTCCACCTCTAATAAATATAATTCAAATATATTGATATAATATCATTATTATTTACTCAATATTTTTATTATTATGTTAATTCGATAACTACAATCAATCTTCTCTTCCATCACATGGGAAATGAAACCATCATTTTCATGTATTGCAGACAACTGCCTTCGAACTAATGTAATTCATTTTCTATTATCAAATGTTATAGTTAATTATGATGATGGATTCAATTAATATATATTAAATTCCTTACATATTTATCATTATTTAAAATTAATATGTCATATACATTTTTACCTTTCAAATAATTCAATAATTATAATGTTGCTCATGGATTTATAAGGATTACCACGTCCATTAACCGATGTGATTCATTTTCCATTATATTATCTAATGGATTTTATATAAAAGTATTTATAATTAAATTAAATTTTCTTAATGATATAACTGTAATTATATAAATATAATCATTTTTCAAAATTAAGATGTTACTCATGTTTATATGTGTCCTATCATTTACATGAATGTAATGTAGTTCATTTCTCATTATAATATTTTATTATTAGTTTTGAAAATTTTAATTTCAGTTCCAAATGATAATTATTTCATGTTTATTATTATTTATATTATGTAATAATTACTTATTTTAGCATATTTAACTAACCAATTTCATTTTTGGCATATGAAGTTTGCATCATCAAAACGTCTCATGTGAACTTAATTGATTAGGTAATAAAATATATCATGGAAATAAAAAATAAAATGAATAAAAACAATTTATCATTTTTAATATACTTTTAATTAACTAAAATAGTTTTATTATTCAAAAATATATAGAATGTATGCGACAATTCATACCTTGGGGGAGGATTTCATCACAATTTTCCCTTCATTGAGGCATATTTTAAAAGTATGAAAATAATTTATTTTATAAGGATTATATAATCACTATTTAACATCTAATATCATGAATAATTAAATATTAATTTTATTTTAGGTTTTCTTTTTAATTATTTATTCCAATAGGATTTTAATTAAACATAATCACGTAGTAAGGGGTTTCATAACAGAATTTCTTTTCATTGAGTTATATTACTTATTCATTGTATTTGATATTCAAAAATTGTTACTGTACTGTATTTTCATTAATTATTTTTTTTATTCTTGTTTTATTAGGATTTATAATTGTTACACATTATCAATTTATTGATAAATCCTCTTATCAATGGTATGATCTTTCAGACAGATTTCTCCTCAATTTCCACTCCATTAGAACTAATTTTGTGTTATGCGCATATTAATTTTTATGAGTTATATCTACTACCACATTGACATGTTATATTTTAAATCTATTTATATTAATGTTTTTTAATTTAAAATGTTATTTTATTTATTTCATGTGGTTTATGATTCAAATGTAACCATTGATGTAAGAGTTTATTTCACAAACTCATCATTATGTGTCATCATTTATATTTATGTTGTGGATGGGATAATACATAATAATTATATATTAAACCGAAACAAATTTTTTATCCAATTTTTATTTATGGATATTATATTTTTTTCATTTTAAATTCCACTCATAATGTAATTAGGATACCAAAATAATGTTTTTATAGATTAGAGGAATTAATTTATACTTAGGAGGGAAACACTTTCTTCCAAATTTGTATATTCATTAAAATATTTTAAATAAAATTTTTAATATTATATAATTATTAATTAATGAATTGTTTCCCATTGTTGATAATTTAAGAAAAGGATTAAATGAAATATTGATTCCAATTTCCGAACATGGTACTTGATGACATTTTATCGAAGAAGTGAAGGGAATTTTTATTTTACCATACTTAACATGAATGAAAGTTTCCAACAATTGGGATTGATCAATTTTTTATTTATTCCATTTTATGTAACCATGATTACATTCAATGAATGTTTTTTCTAATATTATATAATTTTTTACTTTTGAAAATGATATTTTCAATGTTAAAAGGGCATATTACTGATGAATGTTTTCAATGATCATTTTATGGTATTTCTATTAATCAATTACAATAATCCATAATCTTACTTATACTAAAATGGGGATATATTATAGTGGTATCAATATAATTCTTCGATGGAATGCTTATATATATATATATACTAGGGAAATATTAAAATTTCATATGTTATTTTTTCAATATGAATAATTATGTATATTATGTATTGAGTTTTAGTTCTCACATTTCTTAAGACAAATGAATTTGAATTAAAAAATAATGATTTGGGACCTCTATATCACATTGATCTATTGGTTGGTCACATTAGGCAAAATTGGTTGGTTATTTGGCTAAAGCCATACCCATTTATATAAGATATTTGAGAATGACTCCTTGATGATAATACTATAGTAAATTCCTTCCACAATCAATCATAATGGGATATATTATTGATATCAATTTGATTATTCCAATAATTATGATATCCATGTATAAGTTTCGAATTCATCTGACTATTTAAATGACATAAATTGATAGTTATTTACCCATGCTGTAACAATATTTTTGTATATGTTATTAAATAAATTATATGTGTTTTCATTTTTTATATTTCCATATTGATTATAAATTATTTACTAATGATAAATATCAATATATGTCACCCTTACTAAAAATTTTATCTCACCCCTTATTTTGTATCATTTCCACAATATATGAAAAAGGAATATTTTAATCAGCTCAAAAATTCATAATATTTACATAAACAATGTTTCATTTTTATTTTTTGAAATGTAATGTGAGATTAGATAATCTATCTAGTTTACCAAGACTAAAACATTGTTTAGTCCTTCTGGATAAAATCACATGAAACTTGTTGCAATGTTTTATAATAAACTTTGACACTATGACACTAGGCAAAATGACTTTATTGATGGTATTATAGTATTCTTAGTAGATTCATTAGGAACTATATTTAGAAAAATATAGATTAAGGAACATAACCCTTTGAAAAAAATTGAGAAAATTAATCAAATACATTGATTTTATTAATTTATGAGGATAATTTAATATTTTTAGGTACAATCGTGGGTTAATAAGTTTATGTATGCTTATAAGTGTAAATTCACAAACACCCCTTTTGAGATTTCATGTGATTGAAGTATCTTGGAGATATTTTATGAGTGTTAATAGATATTTGATGTATATGGATCCCTTTTGTATAACATGTGTTTTATTGATATGGTTATTTGAGGAATATTTTTATTTTATTTTTTTACAATAAATATTATATTGTATATAACCTTTAGGGTTAATATGATCCTTTATTTTAAGGTAATAATTATAAATTGTGATTTTTTTATTTTTTAAACAAATATGTTTCATAGAAAATATTGGATGTAAAAAATCTCATTGACAAATAATGTTATTTTTGAGGATTCTTATAATATTTTTTGAAAATGATAATTGAAATATATTAATATAGTTTCAAAAAATGGACAACCCACATGTGGGGAAAAATCCGTTCGCATCTAGTAAGGCCATATGGATTGAACTGATAACTAAGGGGCGACAATAGAGTAAACCCTTCTACAGGCCCGCGTGATGTCGTGGTTAGTAATACATTATTTTATATAAATTTGTTGATGGATAAATATTATAATGATTTCTTGAAACACATTATAGGATAAAATATTTTAGAATTTGATTTGATTTTGAGGTTATTAATGAGTGTTTAGGAGACATTATATCATATTGAGGTATATATAACATTTATTATTAACAAAAAAGATTGTTTGGGAACAATTATATTGTATTTTTTAAGATGTATGATAAAGTGTATGAGAAAGATTTTCAGGTTTTAATCATCATTCATATTGAGGTTATTGTGGATATTTGGGTTATAAAATTGTTTAATTAAATAATGGTCCATATTATTCATGTTCTTTTATTATTGAATTTTTTATAATAATGTATTATTTTCTCATATGAATGTTTATTCATTTTGGGTATCATGATACATTATCTCAACCATTTTTTATTTGAAATAGATGGATTTTTTTACTTTTGTTTATTGTTGGATATGTAAAAAATATATTTATGATCTATTCATAAAAATATCATCTTGAATAATAATTTCATGGTGAAAATGAAGAAATTTTGGTGGAAATTGACTAAAATATGAAAATATGCATCTCATGTTTTCATATTCACTATGTACAAATTATATAAGGAAAATGAGTTCTCTAACTCTATGAAAATAATCTTGAAGAAGAAATGTTATCTTATTTTCTTTACCACTGAAGAATCAATTATCTTTTCACCCCTTGTTGATTTATAGTTTTTTGGTTATTAACATTATCATAACCATGTTCCCTATCATTAAATATTAGTCATAGGAAAATATCATTCTCTTATATGTCTATAGATTAACATAGACTGATTTTTCCAATACCTCAAACCTGAATATGTGACGTTTTAGGTATCCATGTTTTATTGCATGTATCCTTGTATCAAATGCATGTTGAAGGATATTTATATGTTAATTTAGAATTATTTTTTGAGATACAGTATCAATCATAAATATTCATCTAGTTATGAATATGAGGTCACTTGATTGGTAATATAGGACATAAGGCCTTTAAAAAACCATTGTCCTTCTAACCACATGACCTAGAGGCTACCTTAGGCTTTAAGGACATCGTTTATTAGTCCACAGGACCATGAATATGTTTAGTGGGACCACACATGAGAGTGAATCAGAAGAAGAATCATAGAAATTGGTGACCACTGATGAAAATCCAACTAGATTAAAAGAATTTGAGGGTACATAAATTTCTATAAGTTTCATGCTCCATGCATCTATGCATGGGTCAATTATAACCAATCATCCATGTGATGTGGGGATCAAGGTTCATTAATGGAAGAGGTTTTTGGGGGCAGGTATTTCTAGTGTGTTATGTTAGGGAATTTGTGTCATGTGGTGGGATTTGATACTCTAGGCCTTTTATAGATGATATGATCCTCTTGCCTCTTGGACTACAAGTTGTGTATGGGATTCCTATAAATGAGGATAAAAATTGAAATATGAAAACATAAATAATAGTCAACAGACTTAAGAACATTCCTCCTGTGTATAATGTGGGATTTCAAAAAAGGTTTGACCATTGATGATTGAAATAGATTTTTGTGGGAATTTTTTTTTGAAAGTAAAATGTTATATTAATGTATATTTAAATATATTTCTCTTTTATTAAATTTTATTTCCTAGATACCTTGTGTTTCATGAATGAATTGGTTTAAACGGACAAGGTATACTATTAGAATATTAAAATTTGAATTTTATAACATATACATTAGAATCATTACTATGAGTAGAAATAACAACTTTTTGAAAACTATGTATAAATATTTTAGATAAATAAAATATATTTAAATATAAGAACTCCATTTTTATTAAATTTTTTAAATGATTTTGTAATATATTTCAAATTAAAAATGTCATTATTACTTTTTTTGTGCAAATAATATAATTATATTATGACACTATTAGTATTGGTATTTTCTAAAAATGATATCAATTTTGAAATAAGAATATTAGAATTATTTTAGTGTTAAATATTCATAATTTTTTTAATTACTTATATTTCAATGAATTGTAAAAAATAACACTTTTTTTCCAAATTATAATCATTTATAATAAATCAAGGAATTTAAATATTCCATTATATATTTTATTTTTTATGATATCTAAACTAACCAATGTATGGAATAATATAATTTATTTAATTTAAGTCAAAAATTCTTAGGATTTTGGAATAAATCTATATTTATGATTAAAACATGTATTTCTGAAAACTAGTTTTATGTTCATTATGTTTTTTCATTATAATTAATTATAATAATGAGTAAAAATTAATTTTTTAATTGAAATTTCTATATTATATATAGATCTATAATAATTTAAATTCTTATAATTATGATTACTAGTCTTAGAGGTAATGTAAAATCATTTTTCCCTTGAAAGAATCACTTTCCTAAAATCGAATTTTTATCGCACTTCATTGGACCCATAGAAAAAGATTTTATGATAGTTATAGAGATTTAATTTGGAGAAATGCATTAAATATTATTATTCAGTGAAATTAATATTATTTATTATGGTCAAATTAATTTTTCTTCATAAGTAAAAGTAAAAAATAGTAAAAATGTGTCACCACAATTAAAGGGTTTATCAGGTTGTCTTGTATCAGAACTAAGTGATAAATCCACCTTTATTTCATAATAACCATTATTGGATGAAGTTATTTAAACCCTTACCAACCTATTATCAATAATTTTTTATTTATGGGACAATATTCCATGCAATTGAGAAATATAATATTTAACGTAAAGAAAAATATAAAATATAACTTTCTTACTCTTTAATATCTCCAATATCTTCATATAAGGAAAATGAATGTATTGATAAGTTTTTATTATTATTTTTAGAATAATGTAATTAAATTATTCATATTAATTTATTTAATATTTATGGTTATTATAAAATTACATTAAATTCTTACGCAACTCCGTCACAATATTTCATGTATTAATAGGAAAATAAAATAACAAATTTTAGATTGTTAAAAATAATATAATTTTAGTGGGTTATAGTGTTTAGATATATTTTTAGAATAATATATCATGCTATAAATCTGTATAAAGTCTATATTTTAATATTCCTTTTTTATTTATGTATTTAAAGGTCAAATTAATTGAATTGTGAAGAAAATTTATAAATGATATTTCCAAATAAATAAGATTTAAAAAAAATTAAAATTACAAAAAAGGCTTAACATCATCCAATACATTGTTTTATTTTTCAAAATACCATTTATATATTATTTGTGTCTTAATTTTCCTAATATTGTAACTAAATTTACTCATTAGAAGTAAAAAATCTTTCTCGTGATAATTGTTAAAAATGGATAACATGGATTAAAAAATAAATAAGGGTAAAACCCAAATGTAATGTTTTATAAAATTTATTCATTGTTATTATTTCAACCTATAATCATATCATATTTTAATTATATCATTTTGGATCCATTTCGACATCATATTTATTTATATTAATTTAATATTTAATAACTACCAAAAGTGCCACACCCCTCGCTTATAAATGAACACATAAACTAATTTTTATTGAATCAGAAAAGAAAATTTATTTTATCCAATCCCATCCAATAACATTTAATTACTTTCTGTGTGTTGATTGTATTTTATAATCCCATCAACTAAATAATATTTTTTAATATTATTATGGAAATCAGACCATAAAAAATATGTTGGGGTCTCTATGTTTTCATCTGAGATGTCCATGAAATGAATATTTTTGCGTTTAAATTTTAGAGGAATTATTCTTTCCTACTTTGGGAGGACCATCCATGTATATAGGATATGGAGTCAAATAGTGGATGTGGTCTCAGAAAAACATAGTGCATTCATATTTGTTGTTATGATGATATAGATTCGTGGAATATAGTGTAAGTCATGGATAAATGGAGATACATTTAAAACACAATGGGTCAGGATGGTTGGTCATGTATGCTACATGCATGTGTCGATTGGAGATACAAGGGCAGTGCATTTTTCAAAAAAAGTGATGGATAACATTGTTTATGTAAGGTTGAAACCAACCTAAATATGTTGGGGCTAGACTTAAGGGGTCACTGAAAAGGAACACAAGAGAGTAGATGGGTCTCTGTAGTAAACATGATTCATCACATAAGAAAATTGAGATATTTAATGTAGAAATTATATTTACATCAATATGAGATTAGGGATAAAAATTTATCAGACATTTGGGAGTCTGTCTAACTATTTTTTTGTTATATGTTTGTATGTAAATAGATATATAATTATATACATAGGTATGTAGGTACATATGTATGTACGTATGTATTTATGAAAGTATGTATGCATGTATGTATGTATGTATGTATGTATGTATGTATTTATTTATTTATTTATTTATTTATTTATATATTTATTTATTTATTTATTTATGTATATATGTATGTATGTATGAATTTATGTATGTATGTGTGTATGTATGTATGTATGTATGTATGTATGTATGTATGTATGTATGTATGTATGTATGTATGTATGTGTAAGTATGTTTTTATGTATATGTATTTTTGTATGTATGTATGTTCATAACTATGTATGTATGTATTCATAAATAAATAAACAAATTGGCTGGTTGGATGAGTTATTCATTGAGGGGTGTTGTGAACTATACTTCAAGCCATTGGGTATCAGTTCCGGGTTTATAATTATACTAGTTGGGAAAAAGTTGACATATGGCACACTAAGTGGGGGATGAATCAGGGTCAATAGTATATGAATGTTTTGTTTCTATCAGGCCCCTAGGTCATTTAAATATTATTCCCTTATTTAAAAGGAATACATTTAATCTCAAACATTCTTTAAACAGCATTCTCTCAGATTAATAGATATGTATAAAAAAATTAAATAATAAGAACACACAGGCTTTTACAATGTTCACCACTATTGGATAATCAATGTGGTATTCATATTGTGACATGTTGGTGTAATAGAATCAACTATACTAAATTTTTTTGGATTCATGTATTTGAGTCATGATCACATTTTTCCAAGGTTTACAACCCTTATAAGGTTATATATACACACATTATTGGGAAAAATTGCCACTCCCCCTTATTCTACTTTTTATATTTCCTCGATAAAGGAAATAGTCAGTTTATAGACATGAATATATTTTCTTATTTAGAATAATATTCTTCATACTTCATAACATCTAATTTGGTGCTTAATTAATGAATACATTCATTTAGCTTCAAATACTCCAATGCCTAATCAGATAACCACCAAACTGTGAGAGTTTCGTATTTTTATTCCAGCAAAAAAATATCCTCAACAACTCTTCCTTAGATAATGATAATCCCACATTTGAATTATCTTTTCCTCTCATTCACTAACAGCGATATATACTAGTGTAATTCTTTTACTCATTAATCCCACTTTTATAAAAACGTATATATGAATAATGGAACACAATTTACAGAATTACACTATTCTCATTCTTCTGAAAACCAAATATTTACTTCTATTCAGGATCCCCTATCAATATGTTCAATATTAATCTCCTATCACCCAAAAATGAGACCATTTTGACTTTATAATGTATTATATGTAACCAACCAATCATTCATTAGTAGGGATCAAAAATTATTCATCTAATTATCCATCATCATTCTATATGTATGAAATTTTTTAATGTGGTCAAGGAAATATATTTAAACATGAAGAAAACTTTTGAAATATCAAGAAATCATCCCATTTTCATTTCCAACTGGATATCATATTATCTTCTTCATGGTTTAATATTCTTTGTTATAGTATGCTATTAATTTTCTTCAACCAGATCTTGGAGAGATTTAATTCTACAAAACATTATGTTAATTCGATAACGAGATCCACTGTATTTTCTAGAATATCATATTTAAATCACAAAAATAATTTTTTTGACCTTTATTAAGTCATATATGATTTTCTCCATCCTAACAGTCCAATATCTCGAACTACTAGAATTTTTAATATTATTTTTTCTAAAGTATATCACAAACTATGGTTTTATAAATTATCAAGAAACTTTTTTGAATGATATTAATTAATATTTATCATCTTTTTAATCTATTTACTCTTATTTATGCTTCAATATGTGTACATTTCCATTTTCCAATTTCATTCTTTTTATACACCAGACTTTGTAACAATTACATATCACATTGAGTGTTCATTAATTTTCTAAATTTTACCACATAAATTGACTTTTTCTATAAGATGTAGTGCCCTTATGTATCACAATGAATATTAAAACATTTCTATTTTCATATCTAGTCAACACTAATATTATTTTTTAATTTAATTGTTAAACGTTATGTATGATCATGGTTACCTTTATATAATATAATTTTTTAATGATTTTTTCTAGACATAGACTTCTAAATTAGAAATGAATTTTATGTATTACATAAACACTTTCACATATCATCTATACTATTTTTTTACCCACATTGCAGTACTTCTTTATAAGTTAGTATTATAGAAACATGGTGTGTTCTTGGACTTTCTAATTATTTCTGTTTCATAATTTATTACAGATCCAACACAAATATATTATGTTTATTAAAACATACATTCCAAAAATTATGAAATCCATGAAACTTTAAAAAATAGAATTCTTTTTCTTATATTTTGGTTTCTTCCTACAAATCGTTTTAGTTATTCAAGATTGGGTTATTTATTTCTAGACCTATAAACATTTAATCCATCATCTAGAGTGATATATATAGGATTCAAATTAACGTTAAAAATTAAATAATTTTTAAAAAATAGTTTTCATGAGTTGTTGGTTATCTAATTACAAGACATATATCCTTCACATCTACATTTTGACATTAACTACTAGAATAACTCTCAAAATTTATGGAACAACATCAAAAAATCATTCACTATAACTTCCTAAACATAACACTTACAGTGAATATCAATAAATTTATTTCATATTATATCATAGCTATAAACAATTCCCCTTTTATTTTTTTAAAAATACTACCATATATCTTATTCCACTATTTAAATCTAAATCCATAAAAATGATGGTTTTATTTAACGTGCATTAACATCACTCCCATTTTTTTTAATTAATAGGGTTTTATTTTTCGTATTTTACATTTAATTATCTTCCACTTTATAACAAAAATACATAGGGGATATTTCCCGAGGAATAATCCCCCTTCTTCCATTCAATACTTTCTCTAGATGTTCACTAATCTCTACTAAGTTATTATTGGGACAAGTTGAGTCACTTATTAAATATAGAATTTTAGTGTTCTATATACCCATTTTTCATGTTATTATTTCTTATCAGATTATTTATTGGTAATTTTCAACCACTTCCATTGACTAAAACCTATTTACTCAACACTTTATACCACTAGTATCAATCCAAAATTATTTTGTCTATAAATCTTTTGAATTCTTAAATTCAAAAAAATTCTGTTATATTAATCACATAACAATCACTCATAGCTTATTAACTATTTGAAATATTATTAACTTTCAAATATTTTGGTTTTGACAATAACTTATTGATTAAACAATAAATTATCTTAACACTTATGGAACAATATACTTTTCCATTTTTCCATGATACCACTTTTTATGTCAAATTGTGAAAGCCTAATATTTTATGTTATATTTATCTTTAAATAAATTTTATTTCTTTGATACATTCATTTCACAAACACCGAGTTTAAATGCACCACAAAATACTATTGAATTATTATTATTCAATTCGATAGTTATATCTTAGCCATTAGATTGATTATTATGAATATAACTATTTATATTATGAAAAATTAGTTTGTACACATGAAAAATACTAATTTATGGGTTTTATTATAAAAAATTTAAAGGAACTTTATGGTAATTATAGATGTTTTTCTGAAAAAAAACTATTTTTCTCCAAAAAATGTGTTAAATAATAAAAATATAAATTAATCATTGTTTATGAATTATTTTAATTAAATACTTATAAAATATATTCAAATAAATATTTTAACAATCATCAAATATTTCTTATGTGGAAATGAGTGAAGGTAAAATCAAATTTATGCTTAAATTTCAGTTTTTTAAGTACAGTTTTTTTGTGTTTTGTACACATAGTTAAAAAATAATTTATTTCTATTATATATATATATTATTTTCAAATATATTAAATATTTTTAATCAGAATTATTAATACTTTTATGAATTTTAACTAAATTTTAATGTTATAATGAATGGTAATTGTGGTGAATATTTGTCACCTTACTAGGTATGAATCAGGTATTTAGGGAACATATATGTGCATAACGTATTAAAAATCTATTAAAAACCTACCTTATTTATTTTTTATGAGTTTAAATCAGCCATACTCATCCAATATTCAATTATATGTAAATTTGGTTCTATTATTCCTTGATATTAACCGTGGTTTAATTTTATGTAAATAAGAAATACAATATGTTACTCACATTGTTTTAATATGTCTAATATTTTTTCATAGAGATAAATGGAGGATATGATGAAGTATAAATATTTATTTTATATAATAATAAATTTTTTATCATTGAAATTTTTTGTTCATTTTTATTTATTTAATCATTACCTTAAAAGCATACGCAAAACTCACACAAGGTTGGTTCATGTAATAGAAAAATCAGATAAATTGTTTTAAAAATATTAAAATAAATAATATTTGCATGATTTATTATGATAAGAAAACATTTTTAGAAAACTATAACATATTAATTAAATATTATAATTTTATTCTAATTTTTTCGATCATGATTTCATTAAATATAAACAATGGGAATAGTCCCAAAAATGACTTTAATGGTGTCAAAAGTTAAACATTAATTTATTAAATGATTGAAAATTAAAAACAAAATTATATTTGTAAAATTTTATAGTATGCGATCAATCATATTAATAATTTTCCTCTTATGGGTCATTTTTTCTTTCATAGTAACTTCCTTGACCACTAAAAATTAAAAAAAATATTGATATCATGGTATTCATCAAAAGGGTTCACAGGCTGTTTAATATAATAGGTAAGGTTTTAAAAATTCCCTAAACTTATATAACTTTGTCTATTATCATTTTATTGATACTAATCCTCATCCAAGATTATAAAAATGTTAATTTTCTCTACATAAATAGAAAATTTATTTTATATCAATTTTGTATTACAGGTGATCCCATGGGTACCATCAATCACTTCTAAAAGGAAACCGGCTATTCTACCTCAATCAAAATGTTTTGGCCTTATATATTTTTCAATACCTAACCTAATTCTATAATAAATTAATTCCCTACATCCTATATAATTTTTTATATCATATAAGCCTTTTAAGGCTTAATGTGTACGACATAGGAGGTTTCTCAACACACAAGTATAATTCATAACAAAATACATCAGATTTTATTTCATATTTTTCCTCCACTAAATATTTGGAATAAATTATATTTTATATAATAAATATTTTATGATTATTTGATTTCCATTTTTCTTTTACATTTAATCCTGTGGGAAAATAAATCATTGTTTGTGCGTAAGTGTGGACCCCACCTCCACAAAACGATGCATTTCATCATTCATAAGTATTTTACATTGATTGTTATAATGATTAATGTACTAAATTTATATGATATATATTATATTATTATATTTCGATAATGGTGAATCATTATTTACATTCCTTTCATTTTATCTATTGAATATTTGAAACATCACTAGAGTGTAAATATGGATAATGGTCTCCATGAAGTGATTTAATTTGTTTTTCATCACTGATTTCTATAAATAGTTATAAAATTTTATATCCTGATTAAATATGATTCCCAAAAAATTTTTACAAAAATCATTTTGGTACCATGATCAAATTATAAGGATTGATTATTTTCAAATGAAAGATGCATAAAAACAATTTAGTTATCACCCGGTATTAGGATATTGATATAGAATTGTTGATAAATATGTGATAATATGATATAAGTAAATCCAAAATTGTATGACATATATGAGTATGGTTTTAGAATATATTTTTAATAAATATATTTTAACACTCCATGTAAATAAAGAGTATTAAATTTTCACATTTATCCATATTTGTGAATAAAATATTAATATAACTCTAAAGGGGACACTATGCTCGATTGCGTACCCAACACGCAACAACGAGTTTCTTGGGAATATTACATTACACCCTAATAATAAAATAATATTATTTTAAATGGGAGTTAATGCCTAGCCATTGTAATGGTGGAAATGAACAGAACTAACTACAAAATTATTATATATGTTTGTCAAATATTTTTACTCTTTACAATAAATATTAGAGGATTAAAAATGCGAATGAATCCAATTTTAAGCGTAGACAGTCTAATGTTCTTTAAAAGGTCGATTAACCACCTTTTGATGGAGAACCTCTTTTATATCCACTTTTTGAACATTTTATGTGTTATATTTGACAAAATAAATTTCTTCTTTAGAATCATTACATAAAAATTTACATTGTGTACATTTTTTGTTTTTTTCTGATAAAGTTCATATTTTTTTGATGAATAGTGAAACCACAAAGTGGTGGTTACAAAATTTAAATGTTCATTTAAATGGGACTTTACCACTTCTGTGATTTGAATTTAAAAAATCCAATTTTAATGATTTTAATTTTTAAGTAAAATGTGGTTCAATGGGATGAAAATAATTTTTGATGAAAAGTAACATTTATGTTTTATTAATCGCGAATAAAGGTAATTAGTGTGATTTATGGTAAAAATGATATTATAATAAAATGAAAATATCTTGACAAATGTCCTAACCATATTGGATGAGTTATTTCCGACCAAGACAACCCATGGGTCGATTTTTGGTACCCCATGGAGCCACTTGGGTTTGATAATGACATTTATGCCTTTTATTTAAAGTTAAAATAAAAATGTCACAAACATGATTTGTTTTTACTAAAACAATTTTTACATGTGGTAATACAAGTCATAATTTTTACTATAAAATAGTAATTGGAAAGCTAAAAATATTTCCTACATCATAGTATTTTTTTTATAATTTTTTGACCTTAAATAAATTAAATCATTTATGACATCATGATGATGGAGCGATGACCTCATTATTTAACGATTTAAATAAAATGGAAAGATAATGAAAACTCTTGGACTTACACATGTCAAAAACATATTGGATGGGTGGATTTAGAACCCTTATCACCTTATCCTAGATACACATCAATTTGGGACCATTAAAATCCGAAAACCATTTGAAAAAAAAGTAACATTTTATACTTTACCAATAGTGCCCCTCGTCTCCTCTTATAAAAGGCTCCCACCTCGACCCCCTTACCCACACCTCTCAAGCCTTTGGTTCGGCCAAGATATGATCATTTTGTCTCTCCACATCCCTCTCCTCATCCTAGAAGCCTTAACTGAGGCATGAAGCACTTCAAGAAACCCTTTTGGTTCAACCCAAAAGGGAGTTACCCAATTTGAAGGTAACGTCTTCACTTCTGGTCTTTTGTTTTATTTTGCTTCTCCAACCCCCTAAACTCTTTGTATTCTTTTCTTTTGTAACAACTCCAGTATCGTCAATATACTAGGATTTTTTTTAATATTAATTCGAGCTACACTTACACACACCTTCATCTAATGGTTAAAGAACATACAGTTTCTGTTGATGGAGAATTTCTGCCTCATGAAACGATGATTGTTCAACACTCATATAACACCTTCAAAGGTGTCCATTAAGATGTCACTATTCTTATATATGATATATAATATTTTTTGGTTTACTTAAGCTTCTGTATTTTTCATTTTTGGCATACCATTATGGCTCCCATTATGGGTATACACGATATCTTCATTTTAGGAAGTGCGGGCTACCGCCCCCTCAAAGGGATTTGATTCGTTAATGCCATATGCGGGATGTATAAAGGATGGATTTAAATTTATTATATATGATGTTATACTGTAATTATAATATACCTTTATATCATTATTGTTTTCTTTCCATTAAAGTATGAGAAAGAAATGAAAGTAGTGTTCATGCGTACGTATGGCTTACCATCTCCATGAACGATGCATTTCATTTCTTATCCTCAAATGTAATGTACTATTATAAGTACGTATAATGGATATATATGATGTATGATACATATAAAGGATTAATATAATTCTGGAATTAAAAATATACACATCTCTCATTTAGTTTTAATTCCATTAATATGACATAGAAATGAAAGTAGCGTTAATGCGTACGTACGGCTTACCGTCTCCATGAACGATGCATTTAATTTCTTACCTCTAAATGATTATGTAACATTATAAATACATGTATATTCTGGATATATATGATATATATGATATAAAAATCAGGAATTTCATTCTGGATATAAAGAACCTTTGACCACACGAACAACATGTAATTGTAAGAAATCCACTTTTGACTTAAGAACCAAATATCGAAAAAACAAACATTATTAACTTAAATGATAAAATAATGTTTATAACATGTCAATAATTGATATAAAAGGAAAAATGAACTTGAAAAAGGTTCTTAATCAAGTATAAATTAACTCACGTTTATTATTCAGGACGTTAAAGAACGATCGAGTCAAGTCGGACCCGAGGTAAGGGATCCTACTCCTCTCTGTCTTTTTAAGTACACTCTTTTATGTCATTCCTTTTAAAGCTCATCTTTCTTGTTATTGGGATGTTCTTTTATATTACTCTTACTGAAATTTTTATTTTCATATGATGAGAGAGCCTATTTTATCTCATCAATCCATTTTGGATGTTTTATGTGGCGTTGTTAGGCTGCTAAGTTTTCGTAAGGGATTTTTCATCTCACTTTTATTCCCGTGAAATTTATGCTACATTTGCCACAAATTCCTTTGAGTGGTGTATGTACCGCCCATTATTTTACTCATTGTGTAATATACTTTCATTTATTAGTATTTACATAAATGTTTTATTATACTTCTTTCACAGGGTGTATGTTTTGAAAGATACCCAGGTCTGTAGGGGAACCTTTCACCCTTGTTTTTTTAAATGACATCTTTTGTTATGTCTTTTCATTCATATACTATTATGTTGGGATATGTTCTTTTATATCCTTATTTATGTAAATTTTATATCCAAGTGATGATATCCCCTTTATCTCTCTCATCAAATATTTTTGTAAAATTTTATGTGATGCTGTTAGGCTGTCAAATTTTACCAAGGAAACTTCTTAACCCAATTTTGATTTCATTGGGTTCAACATGTAGTTATTGAATATGTCATCCTTTGAAGATGTGTGAATAACCTTTGATTGTTTTACACTTAATATCCACTTATATTGGGTGTATTTATATTTGTCACTCATAATTATGAGATTTATTTATCCTTAATTTGAGGATACATTCTTCATAATGGATTTCATCTCATTTTACATTTCTTTTGAGACTTCATTGTTTTCATGCACCAATTCACTCTTATATGGTGTGAATACTGTCCTTTGACATATTATATCATGAATCCCTTTACTCTCATGTTATTATAAAGTTCAGATTAAATGTTATTCCGCTATTATTTGTATTCAAGAGTCTCTCATTTTGTTAAAAACACTTTAACAAAAATATCGTTTTAAATGTTTTAAAGATTTATTATTCTAAATCATTATCATTAATGTCTATGTTTTCAAAATGTTTTTCATTATTTATTTATATGGACATTAATGTTTTAAAATTATAATTCCAATAAAAGCATCAAAGTGGTATGAGACACTTTGATTCAAAAATCTATTTTAATGATTTTTGAAAATGGATTGATTAATTCAATATCTTGGATTTACTTATTTTGATTGAAAATGATATGTTTTTATTGAAATTTTTATATTTTCAATATTTTATGTGTAATGATGGTACTTGGACATTTTACGGGTGGTTACGTGATTAACCATATGACGGGTGGTGCCGTGAATACCACGACGGGTGGTTACGTTATAACCTCCAATGCATTGGGTATGGAAGTCGGCCGTATGTCTATTCCATTAAGTATGTATGGAAGTTTGCCGAATGGCTATTCCATTAAGTGATATGTGTGGAAGTCAACCTTATGGTTATTCCACATAAGTATGTTTATGTCACAAGTTACCTTTATATGTTATGTGATCTTTATATGGGTTTTATGGTAATATTTTGGTTACAGAAGGGTAAGTAATGAACTTTTATTTAGTGAAGAGTTATTACTACTTCGAAAAGGTGAAAAGTATTACTTTGATAAAGTATACATGTTTTACTTGTTTTTTTGAAAAACTAACATTTTTCATTATTTGTGTATCCCTTACTGAGCTTTTTATGCTCATCCCATGTTTTTGAAATGTTTTTCACATGACATAACATTGAATAGGGTCAAGGATGGGAACAAGGGAAAGTCATGCAACCTAAAACATGGAACTAGACATGATTCTTTTTAAGAGTTTTTATTTTATGGAAACATAGTAGAAGTTTATACTTTGTATTCTTTTGATATGTAATAGTTATGTCCTAATTATCTAAAACTCTAAACCTGAAAATATCCTCAATGTGAATTATTCATTTAATTAAATATTAAGTAAGGTTTAAGGCCGGGGCCTTATAGTTGGTATCAGAGGTCGGTTTAGATAACTTTAGAGGTTAGGGTATTCTTTTAGCATAAGTGACATGACCATAATGGTTAGGATTTCATAAACAGTCCTAGTTTTAGATAAAGTGAATGAGTAAGTATATCTTAGTGTTTATCTTCCTCTTTAGTACATGATGGTTTTGTTTATATACTCACACTGACGTTTTTGGTTTTAGTAAATGGTTGGATCTAGCAGGCACCAAAGTAACGGTGGATGTGAAGTAAATGTGATAGTTTTCTGAGTGAGAAACTGAATGATAAGGGAGCTGCAATGAGAACTCTTGTGTTTATCCTCAACCAACTATCTGAAGTCATGATTGACCACCTAATCCTTGGTGATTTCTATAAGGCATCATATATGCGAGAAACAAATCCCTACAGAACTACAAGTAATAATGATAAAGTTAAGTGTGTTCAGAAACCTATCTATCATAGATGTGGAAAGAAACACCTAGGAAAATGTTTCAAAGGGACAGAAATATGCTATAGATGTGGAAATTAAGGTTATAAAGCAAGAACCTTCCATGGAAAAAGGAAGCATCCAGTTGAATCGAGGAAAGGGAAAGAAGTTCTTTCTGAGGGATCAATTGAATGTTTTAAATGTGGTGTGCATGGTCATTATGAAAACACATGTCCAATGAAGATGTTTCGTGAATGGGATCACCAAGATCATACAAATAATTTTTTACCAATACCTAATGCCATTCCAATTGAGGATGAAGAAACTAACAATGACCAATCAAAGGTATGGATTATTTCGTAACTTTTGTTTTCTATTTTGGAATCTTAATATATGAATCATGATTTTGATTGTAGGAATGAATTATTTCAGAATAATTTGGAAAGGAATGGTTAATGGATCATGAAGAATGTTTAATGAGTAAGAAGTCAACATATAAGGGATTCAAGAGTTATAGTGAAATTCTTAAGAGTATTAAGTGTCTTTTGATGATGGGGTACATTAGAAGACTTTTTATAGTATGTGTAACACTGATGTTTGATATATGAAAGTTTTATTCAAAGAATAGTAATCTGTTCTTTTGTGGACATAGTTATAAAGAACCATTTGGGTTTATATGATCCTTACTTTCGAGGTAATTATGGGTTACTATATGTAATGATGGAAAGTGAAAGTCATGAGATAAAATTGAGGTTAAATTACATTGTGGTTATTTTTGAAGATATTATCGCGTTATTGGGGAATTTTTTAATAATTATGTAGTTTTGGAAAAAGGAAAACACGAAGACCGTGTGACAACCCGTCGCGTCGGACAAGGCTGCGGGAATCGAACCCACAACCAAAGTTCAATGGGTATTTATCGCCGACCACTGGACTACGTGAAGTCCCTGGTTAGTTTGACTAATTCTTTTTAGTTAAATGATTTTATGAATTAAGGGTATGTTGATTTTGGGATATCTATGGAAATTTATTGACTTATCATAGAGGATATGTGATTAGGTTAATTACTTTTCAATGCAAGACATTAGGAGCAACTGATGTTTTTTTGGAGATAAATGTTACGACTTAACTTGGATGACTATGTGACTAAATCCTTCAAATATTTGGGTTTCAATATTAGTTTGGTTTACTTTGAGTAATTTTATGGAAAAATTGTTTATCGAATGGTCCTCGTTGAACTTTGGGTTTTGATGGACAAATTTTGGAGATTAAGAATAGATTTTCATTCTACAAAGGGTTATCCTTTTCTGGATTATCTGATCTTGTACTAACCTTTTTGGTTTTGGTTTTGGTTAGAGTTTAAGAGACATGGGAAGTGTATAGTTCTATTTTGTGGATTAAGTGATTCTCTAGAAATTGATTATAGTACTCTTAATGCGAACAAGTCTTCCTAAATACCCATCTTTTGGAGAAAATATGAGTTTGATTAAGGAATCTAGTGAAAGTTGAAAGTCTACATGACAAGTAAGTATGTTTCATTATGATTTAGTTAACCACAAAAATAAATTCCTCCATGAAAAGTAACTTAAAACAAAAATGTTGTCTGTTAACTTTTCCTACTGGGGAATCGAATACCGTTTAACCCATCACAAGTTTGTGATTTTCTTATGGTTAACTTTCTCCTAGACATATTTACTATCACTCTCCATTAGAACATGACCCTTTGTTTTTTCTTCCATTTCCATATTTTCATACTTGGAATCCTAGTATGGGTTAACTTGGGTGACCATTGTACTTTCCTTTCTTTCTTTTAAAGTGATAGTTTAATTTACTATTTTTCTGATGGGGGGCTTTCAATGAAGTATCCAATCCCAATTTTAAAATTGCGAGGATGCAATTCCCAAAAGGGGGGAAGGATGTAACACCCCAGGTAAATAAAGAGTATGAAATTTTCACATTTATCCATATTTGTGAATAAAATATTAATATAACTTTAAAGGGGACGCTATGCTCGATGGCGTACCCAACACGCAACAACAAGTTTCTTGGGAATCTTACGCTGCACTCTAATAATAAAATAATATTATTTTAAATGGTAGTTAATGCCAAGCCATTGTAATGGCAGGAATGAACAGAACTAACTACAAAATTATTATATATGTTTGTCAAATATTTTTACTCTTTACAATAAATGTTAGAGGATTAAAAATGCGAATGAATCCAATTTTAAGGGTAGACTGTCTAATATTCTTTAAATGGTCGATTAACCGCCTTTTGATGGTGATCCTCTTTTAAATCCACTTTTTGACAATTTTATGTGTTATATTTTACAAAATAAAATTTTTCTATAGAATCGGCACATCAAAATTTACTTTCTGTAAATTTTTGGTATTTTTTTGATAAAGTTCATATTTTTTTTATGAATAGTGAAACCACAAAGTGGTGGTTACAAAATTTTAATTTTCGTTTAAATGGAACTTTACCACTTCTGTGATTTGAATTTAAAAAATCAAATTCAAATGATTTTACTTGTTAAGTAAAATGTGGTTCAATGGGATGAAAATAATTTTTGATTAAAAGTAACTTTTAAGTTTTATTAATTACGATTAAAGGTAATTAGTGTGATTTAAGTTAAAAATGATATTATAATAAAATGAAAATATCTTGACACTTGTCCTAACCCTATTGGATGAGTTATGGCAGACCAAGACAACCCATGGGTCGATTTTTGGTACCTCATGGAGCCACTTGGGTTTGATAATGACAATTATGCCTTTTATTTAAAGTTAAAATAAAAATGTGACAAACATGATTTGTTTTTACTAAAACAATTTTTACATTTGGTTATACAAGTCAGAATTTTGACTATAAATAGTAATTGGAAATATAAAAAGATTTCATAGATCATAGTATTTTTTTTATAATTTTTAGACATTAAATAAATTAAATTCTTTATGACATCATGATGATGCAGCGATGACCTCATTATTTAACGAGTTAAATAAAATGGAAAGATAATGCAAAATCTAAGACCTACAGATGTCACAAACCTATTGGATGGGTGTATTTAGAACCCTTATCACCTTATCCTCTAAACACATCAATGTGGGACCATTAAAATCCGATAACCATTTGAAAATAAAGTAACATTTTATACTTTACCAAGAGTTCCCCTTCACTCCTCTTATAAAAGGCCTCCACCTCTACAACCTTACCCACACCTCTCAAGCCTTTGGTTCGGCCAAGATCTGATCATTTTTTCTCTCCACATTCCTCTCCTCATCCTAGATGCCTTAACATAGGTAGGAAGCTCTTCATGAAACCCTTTTGGTTCAAACCAAAGGGAGTTACCTAATTTTAAGCTAACGTCTCCACTTGTGCTCTTTTGTTTTATTTTGATTCTCCAACCCCCTAAACTCTTTTTATTATTTTCTATTGTAAAAACTCCAGTATCTTCAATATACTAGTATGTTGTTATAATATGAATTCGAGCTACACTTAGACACACCTTCATCTAATGGTTAAAGAACATACAGTTTCTGTGGATGGAGAATTTCTGCCTCATGAAACGATGATTGTTCAACACTCATATAACACCTTCAAAGGTGGCCATTAAGATGTCACTATGTTTATATATGATATATAATATTTTTATGTTTTACTTAAGATTCTTTATTTTTCATTTGTGGCATACATTTATGGCTCCGATTATGGGTATACGCGATATCTTCATTTTAGGAAGTGCGGACTACCGCCCCCTCAATGTGATTTGATTCGTTAATGCCATATGTGGGATGTATAAAGGATGGATTTAAAGTTATTATATATGATTTTATACTAGAATTATATTATACCTTTATATCATTATTGTTTTCTTTCCATTAATGTTTGAGATAGAATTCAAAGTAGTGTTTATGTGTACGTACGGCTTACCGTCTCCATGAACGGTGGATTTCATTTCTTATCCTCAAATGTATTGTACTATTATAAGTACATATAATGGATATATATGATGTATGAAACATATAAAGTATGAATATATTTCTGGATTTAAAAATATACACATCTCCCATTTAGTTTTAATTACATTAATATGACATAGAAATGAAAGTAGGGTTCATGCGTACGTACGGCTTACCGTCTCCATGAACGGTGCATTTAATTTCATACCTCTAAATGATTATGTAATATTATAAATACATTAATATGCTTGATATATATTATATATATGATATCCAAATAAGGAATGTCATTCTGGATATAAATAACCTTTTACCAGACGAACAACATGTAATTGTAAGAAGTCCACTTTTGACTTAAGAACCAAATATCGACAAAACAAACATTATTAACTCAAATGATAACATAATGTTTATAACATGTAAATAATTGATATAAAAGGAATAATGAACTTTTAAAAGGTTTTTAAGCAAGTAGAAATTAACTCAAGTTTATTATTCATGTCGTTAAAGAACGATCGAGTCAAGTCGGACCCGAGGTAAGGGATCCTACTCCTCTCTTTATTTTTAAGTACACTCTTTTATGTCATTCCTTTTAATGCTCATCATTCTTGTTATTGGGATGCTATTTTATAGTACACTTACTCCAATTGTTATGTTCATATGATGAGAGACCCTATTTAATCTCATCAATCCATTTTTGACGTTTTAAGTGGCGTCGTTAGGCTGCCGAGTTTTCGTAAGGGATTTTTAATCTCACTTTTATTCCCGTGAGATTTATACTACATTTTCCACAAATTCCACTGAGTGGTGTATTTACTGCCCATTATTTATCTCATTGTGTAATATAATTTCATTTATGAGTATTTACATCAATTGTTTATTGTCTTTCTTTCACGGGGTGTATGTTTCGAAAGATACCCATGTCGGTAAAGGAACCATTCACCCTCCTTTTTTAAAAAATACTTCTTTTGTTATGTCTTTTAATTAACATACAATTATGTTGGGATATGTTCTTATATATCCTTATTTATTTAAATTTTATGTCAAAGTGATGATATCCCATTTATCTCTCTCATCAACCCTTTTTGTAAAATTTTATGTGACGCTGTTAGGCTGTCGAATTTTACCAAGGGAACTTCTTAACCCAATTTCGATTTTTTTGGATTCAACATGTAGTTATTGAATATGTCATCCTTTGAATATGTGTGAATATCCTTTGATTGTTTTACACTTAATATCCACTTGTATTGGGTGTATTTATATTTGTCACACATAATTATGAGATTGAATTATCCTTAATTTAAGGATACCTTCTTTATAATGGATTTCATCTCATTTTACATTTCTTTTGAGACTTCATTGTTGTCATGCACCAATTCACTCTTATATGGTGTGCATAATGTCATTTAACATATTATATCATGAATCCCTTTACTCTCATGATATTATAAATTTTGGATTAAATGTTATTCCGCTATTATTTGTATTCAAGAGTCTCTCATTTTGTTAAAAACTCTTTAACAAAAATATCGTTTTAAATGTTTTAAAGATTTATTATTCTAAATCTTTATCTTTATTGTCCATGTTTCCAAAATGGTTTTAAGTATTTATTTATATGTAAATTAATGTTTTAAAATTATAATTCCAATAAAATCTTCAATGTGGTTGGGACACTTTGATTCAAAATTCTCTTTTAATGATTTTTGAAAATGGATTGATTAATTCAATATCTTGGAATTACTTATTTTTATTGAAAATGAAATGTTGTTATTGAAATGTTTATATTTTCAATATTTTATGTGTAATGATGGTACTTGGACATTTTATGGGTGGTTATGTGATAAACCATATGACGGGTGGTGCTGTGAATACCAAGACGGGTGGTTACGTTATAACCTCCAATGCATTGGGAATGGAAGTCGGCCGTATGGATATTCCATTAAGTATGTATGGAAGTTGGCTGAATGGCTATTACGTTATGTGATATGTGTGGAAGTCGACCTTATGGTTATTCCACTTAAGTATGTTTATGTCCCAAGATACCATTATATGTTATGTGGTCTTTACATGGGTTTTATGGTAATATTTTGGTTACAGAAGGGTAATTAATGAACTTTTATTCAGTGAAGAGTTTTTACTACTTCGAAAAGGTGAAAAGTATTATTTTGATAAATTATACATGGTTTACTTTTTGTTTTGAAAAAATAAAAGTTTTCATTTTTTGTGTATCCCTTACTGAGCTTTTTATGCTCATCCCATGTTTTTGAAATGTTTTTCACAGCATTAACGTGGAATAGGGTCAAGGATGGGATCAAGGGAAAGTCATGCAACCCAAAACATGGAACTAGACATGTTTCTTTTTAAGAGTTTTTTATTTTGTGGAAACTTAGTAGAAGTGTATACTTTGTATTCTTTTGAGATGTAATAGTTATGTCCTAATTCTCTAAAACTATAAACCTGAAAAGATCCTCAATGTGAATTATTCATTTAATTCAGTATTAAGTAAGGTTTAAGGCCGGGGCCTTATATATATATTCAATATATTTTATCTTAGATATCATACTTAGTAATATTAGTCTTCATGTGTAAGGTTTCTATTTTAATCTCATTTCTTTTTTGGATTTTCTATACTAAATTTCTTCTCACATAAATTATATGGATATTTTTCTTTAAACCCTATTTATTTTATTATATTATTTTATTCTTGAAATTTTGGTGTATTATTACCATTTTACTCACTATAGTACTAAAAATGGAGGAACTAATTTTAGAGAAAATTCATCTTTATTTAATTTTTGGTAAATGACCTTTTCCTTCCATGTCCATGCTATTAAAAATTCTTTTATAGAAGTTTTTAGAAATAATTAAAATATATTAAAAGATAATTTTCATTACCAATTACATTATTTATATTGGTTTGAAAATAATATTATTGATGAATAATTAGTGGGACACGTATTTTTTGATTTCCTAAAAATGTTTATAAAAAAATTTCTTTCAATATGTATAGCATGAGTAGATTTTTATGTCATCATGACCACTATTTTATTGGAATATTTCATTACAATTTTAAATGGTTGTAATGAAATACAATAATTTATCAATATTCATGTTATTTTTATTTAAAATGTTATCAGAACAAAAAAGATATTGTCATTATTTATTAAATGAAATGATAAAATGATATTTGGAATGTATTTTTCATCTATATCATCATCATTAATGTTCTGTTGTTCTTCACTGAGGGTATTTTCATATAATACCATATAAATTAATTATTTGGATTGAATATGTATATGATAATTCGTGGATTATTTTGGAAAACCTATTTTATTCAATGGTCAACTACATTACAATGAAATACATATGAAACAAATTTCATTCCCACCATCTATTATATGTTGAAATATGGAAATTAAACTTTATTCCTTTCATTAGTTATGATATAATGAACTAACGATTTCATTATGATCTAATAAAACATTTATACCTTATGGTTATGTGAATGGTGGCTTCCAAATTATATTTCCTTATAGTGAATTCCATAAATTTGGATAACTCATGAGATAATAATATTATATGTTAATCTGATTCAATGTTCACAACATTATGTGTGGACCAAGATTAATACTTATATATTAATGTGTTGACCTATATTTATGTCAATAAATTAATTCGTGGACCCAGTTTCAAATCAATTAGTTTATGTGAGGACTTTATTTCCTACATTTTTATAATGGGTGAATTTTTTTCAATTTATACATGTTCACAATTTTATATGATTATGTTTTTCCTAAATTCATGGGTTTATCATATAATAACGTGCATCATGTTTTATTATAGATGATTCAAAACCCTTATAAACGTTTACTTTTGTTATAAAGAATTATTATTTCATGACTCATGATTAATCATAATAAATTTATTAGCAATTAATATAATAAATTATGATCACATTTATAACCATTATTCATAATTATGATAATTTGTTGATATCGTCTATGTCTTCCAATGATTTCAATCATAGATCACTCTTTATTATGTTTCAATTTTCCCCAAGTTATGAATAATTTATTTAGGTACAGTATGTCAAATAAAATTACCACCATAGAAAAAATTTCATGTCGTTATTGAAAATCATTTATTAAATGGGATTTTAATTTATCAAGACTCTAAATAATATAAACCTTCATGGTTATAGGGAATTAATAATTGAGTTATGTATTAATTTTTCATCTAAAAGTATATAAAATATATGTATGTTGTGATTGTGTCTCATAATCATGAATCTATATTAGACCTATACTTTTACACACAATGTTGCATGATTTTAAGAATAATAATCCAAAAACATTTAAGCCAGTGATTATAAATTCTTGTGTCTTTGAGTGAATATATAGATAGTTATGAAAAAAGTTACCAAATATGAATTTATTTAATATCCTTAAAGAAAACATAATATCATTTTATCTCATACATCTGCATAGGATAACATTGGGAATAAATTAAGAATGGGATGTTATAAAAATCCCATTAAGTTAAATAAATATAAAAATAAATAATATAAAATAGGTTAGAAGGCATAACATGATGACATAAAAATAGAATGCAAGATGAATAATCATAAGTAGTCATTACATGTAAAACATGGGATCATGTAATCATGAAATTATAGTAATTTCGAAAAAAAATGAATAAGGCATAAGAATGAGTCAAAGATAACTTCTAAAACCATTTCACAGACAAGGGTATGAGTACAGGTGAACTGCCAAGGCCATTACCCATGGGGACGAACTCCCATAGAGGAATCATGTTCACTCCATGTCCCTACCAGATGTCTCATGTGAAAAAATACCCACTTCATTGGAATTATATCTGGGTTCACACATCATAACAAGTTCGTTAGTATTTGTTCCACATGATTAATCGTAGATAAACATAAGGTTTTCCAGTGGAATGAAATGGTTATCATAATCATATCATAAGGCATAACAAAATCGTGAATCCTGATAGTGTCCCTGAAATAATATATTTAAAACATAAAAAGAAATTTTTTAAGGGAAATTAGGCATATTTCAATATTATTTATTTCTAAATAAACATAAAACATATAAAAAGAGTGTTTAACAAAAATTATTAACCAAATATTTTATTGTGGTTTAAAGAAAATTATAAAGAAAATTTAAAGTAGAAAAGGAATAATCATTTATATAAACCTAGTAATAAAACAATATATATTATCATGATGAAATAAATCATTTTGTAAAAAAAATTGTGGCTTAAACAGATTATGAAGTGTAAATGAAAATGGTTATGAAATTGGTAGGTTTTATTAATCGGGCTTTTTTATCAGGGGGATTGTAAATGGAACCTTATAAAAACATTTATTTCCCATAAAAGAAAAAATAATTTATTTACCAAAATATTAATTTAATGTAAAAATATATTTTTGTTGTATTAACTATTATTAATTAATAATTATATTGGGTTCAAGAGATAGAATATGTAATGTGAAGTAAAATGGGTGTTAAGAGAGGGTCACATACCATATGTCTTCAAGTGTTCTACAGCTGAACTAAAAATCCTGGATAAAAAATTTATATAAATTAATTAATTTACTAACTCATAATAATTTATTAAAATATTTTATTTTGTATAATTTTATTATATACATTTATGGCTTTTTTAATGAGTAATTAGATTCAATTTCATCATTGTGGGAGCATTCATTTCATTGGTTTTCAAAATCAGTTTACATGTATACATGTATGAAAAATCATGTAAAATGTGAATTGTTTTTGAAAATTAAAAGTATATTTTATTAGTTAAATTATATAATATTAAATTGTATTATATATTATTTTTTCAATATGTGATGATTATTAATTAGATAAAATGTTAATTATAACTGGTAAGATTTTTTTGTTTTTCGTTTAACACAAAATAGATTTGAATTGTTAATTAAAATTAAGTACATATAATGGTTATAGAACATTAAATTAGATGTATTAAATATATTATAATACTTCTTTACAATAATTTTTTTATGACCATCCTTGAAGGCATTAATGGAAATTGAAAACACATCGTCCTTCAATGTGAAAAATCAACACTTCACGAATGATGTTTTCATTTTTAGAACAATAGGGGGGAACAAAATTGTGATTGGATTCCCCATTAACACACTAATATTTCCATTTATAAATGGTACTATAATTATCATTTCATGTGGATAAGGGTATTTGAGGATTGTAAACAAAAAAAAATTAAAATATAATTAATGAAAACGAGAGAGGATTTTACCTCTTGAATTACATCTCCTTGGGAACCTCCATGAAGCACTTGAGTGTGGTTTTTTATTAAGACCAATATCTCTTGGAAGTAGAGGATAGACTTCATAATATTATTGGGATGAATCTAGATAATCATCAATGCTTTTGAGGTGGGAGGTGAAAACATGGTGCGATTTTTTATTTATATTGAAGGAGAGAGGTGTTTTTGATTATTTTATTCAATTATTATTTTTTACTTACAAGACTACCAATAGTTTAGATTCTTCTGACTAAATTTAAAAACTAGTTAATGTTTTTATAAAATATAGCTATTAACACAACCTTACATAGTCCATGACTAATTAATTCATGTATTTAGCTTATCCCATAAATTAAAATAATTCATTATTCACTATGAATTACACTATTTTAGAAAAATCACAAAAAATCACCCTACCCATTCCTCTATGTTCATAATTATAAAATGGACTCCACTTTATGAAAATAATTTACTACATATGAGAAATTTAATTATTAATTAAAATCTTCCTTAATTAAAAAATTACCAATTTAAAATTTATAAATGATTTTATAGCATGAAGAAAAATTAATTATGGTATCATAAAATTAAATTATAATAATAATAAAGAAAAATATTAATTTATGAAAGTATTTTATGAAAATAAATTATCTTTTAAATCATTATATAAATAATATAATTGTAAATAATTATTTATGTTTAAAAAAATCAATATTAATTTATCATTTTTGAAAATTTATTTACATATTCCATGATATTAATATATCATTTTTTCATTTATAAGATTCCTAAATGTTATTTATACTATCATAGGTGAGGTTACTAATCTATTGTCAAGGTTACTATTATTAATGGTTGCATTATTATTCCAAATTTTATGTTAATATTATATTATTTTAGGTTCATAAATTTTTATAAATACATATTATTTCATTAATTAATCATTTATACTGATTATATTGTGTCATAAAATTGATTTTATATGATTTATAATTTATACAATAAAAATAAGAATAGCAATTTCAATAATATAATTCTGGGTTGTTACATTAATCCCCCTTACGAAATTTTATCCTCGAAATTTAATTTTACATATTAAGGTAAATATGGGTTGGGGTGCATCTCCTTCGTCACTTCATATGGCTCCCATGTTTCTTTTTAATACATAGGTTTACACTATAGTACTTAAAATAGGTTAGTATTAATATTGAGTATATCATTTTCCCTATTTTCTTAGATCATCACCAACAAATCCTTATAAGAGAGATCATTTTCCAAATATTCCACCTCTAATTGCATTACATGTGACGGGTCTAGTATTTACATTTTCAAGAGGTAAACATGGAATAAATCATATAATTGAGACATTGAAAATGGTTTTTATAGTAGTTGGGCCACCATTGTGACATGATTAATAATTTTGAAGGGATCGATGCACATGGGACAAAGTTATCCTGTCTTCCCAAATCGCATGATACTCTTATACATAGATATAATGAGGAACATAATGTCTCCAACCTTAATGTCCACATCCCATAAATGAATTTATTACAAGATCGCCTATTGACTTTGGGATTCCCAGATATTATGTTGAATTTGTTTTCTCCTTTTTTACGATTTCGTTGACAATTTCAGGTCCCAACAACTTATGTTCACTGACTTCAACCCAATATGCCAGTGTTCTAAATATTTCCCTATAAAGGGATTCATATGGGTCAATCTAGATTCTCAAGTAGAATATTTTATTTTATGAGAACTCAAACAAAGATATATGTCAGTCTCATCTAACCTTGAAGGCCATATAATACTCTCTCAACATGTCTCCCTATGTCTGAATAGTCCTATAAAATTTTCCATCTGTTTGAGGATGAAAGGAAATACTGAATCTCACCATGGTGTTTAGAGCATGATGGATACATTTCCAAAACACAAATGTTAATCTTGGATATTGATTAGATACTATCTATTTTAGAACTACATGTATTCTCACCACTTCGTTGATGCATATTCATGAATGTTTATCAAGTAATTAGTCCTCTAAAATTAAAAAAAATTATTTTCCTTTATAAGATGATCTAAAAGGCCTATATAGAATTACTTCCTCTTCATGTTTTTGGAAGCCCCATTGAAAATTCCATGATTTTTTTTTCCTGCATTCAAGTTAGTATTGGTAATTGTTTTATCAACCCCTTATTCATTTTCCATTTCATAATTATATTTATGTAATACCCATGACATTGATATTTCTTCAGTGATATTCTTCTTCAAATTCTCCCACCAATAGTACTCTCATAGATATCGATACATCTTTGTGTTTCCAGGGTGAACAGATAATGTTGAGCTATGTGGAACATTCAAAATATCTTTATGTATCTATGTACTGGATGGTACACATAATCGGGACCCAAATATTATGAATCCGTTCTCATCAGTATTCACCCCTATGGATTTATATTTTATTACAGATTTCATCTTTTTTTAAATATTTGCTTCATTTCTTTGTGAATAATTTATTTTATCCATCATGTTTGGTTGACAAATAATTCTATAAATTATTGATGATGTTACTTCTATAACAATTCACCTGTATAACAACCCTTCACTTAGAGAAATTGCTCACATAATGCCTATGATCCTTGTATTTGAAACACTTCACTTGAGGATGAGTGTTGATCCGAACCTTCATTTCCTCATCCACATTATTGAGATTATTCATTTCTAATTTATAATTATTGGCCAGATTCACCACTCTTTTACATTTTATGTATCTCCAAGTTTCATTTTGAATGTCCCCAAGATGCTTCATCGCAATCTTTTAACCCAAGGGGTTTTGGGTTTTGTTGTTGTGGTATTTATCTATTGGACATACAATGTTAAAATCTATTTTCCTATTTTTCCTATTATCCCCTAAGTCCACTAAGGAACACTAAATACCATTTCAACCTTAAAGACACAATATATAATGTCCTCATATCTATCAAAATCTACAATCGATCATGTTTTTTTATAGAAACTTATTTTTAATGGTAATTAATTGGTACACCATAAATTAAGTGTTAATGATAATTTAGTAAGTATATCATGGTTTTACTATGATGTTTTCTTCATACACCCTAATAGACTTATCTTCTTTTTTATTGAGTCTGATTTTCTCCATATCAACCTTAATACAATGATTTTGTGGAAGATATTTATTGAATAATAAATTAATGAATTCATACCATTCCATGGAATCAATTTCCTCCTTATACATAATGTTATTGATAAGTTTCACCATTTATCATCTTCCCCATCGATATAATATTATCTTCTTTTGAGCACTGGAGGACGTAAACAATCATTTCATTAGTGTTAATATATTGTTTTGTGATGAGGTGATTGGAAGATCAAATAAACATGGGAGAATTTTGTCAAATAATGGATTTGGTCATAAATTTATCTTTTTTAGGATCAAGAAGGAGTTCTATTTTATTCATGTTATTATTCATAACTCGAGCTAGTTCTGAAGGTACTATAATAATTTTTAGAGTACCCTTTACCATCATATTTGGAATTTCATTAGAAAAATACTCACATGGTTTATCACATTGATTATTCGAATAAGTTCTTATATATCCCTCTATTCACTATGAAAAGAAATTAAAATTCGAGGGATTGAATAATTTGTTAATAATATTTTAAAAAAGAAACAATTTACTTTAAAGTATATAGTTTTAAAAGAAAATTATATATTATTTTATAATTCTCTATGTTTTAATCTAGGATATTTATGGTGATGGATTTATCCCTAGGGTTCATAATTAATATCTCTAGTCCTAATGTAAAAAAAATAACTAGACCATTTTATAATACCAACTATATCATATATATTCTTTTCCACATAATATTACATAATTTAGGAATAACTAACCAACAATTAAAATCCAAGGGTTGTAAATTCTTCTTTATTTGAATGATTATATACATAATTTGAAATAATGAAACAAAAAAATATTTTATTTAATCACAATAAACATACCATAACTTCCTTTTATTTGTCACATATTTGTAGAATAACCTATGGCATACTTGAACAAAGGGATGAGATAAGAATCCCATCAATATTAATAATCATTTAAATAATTCATAGAACATGGGATAAAAGGAATAAGATTATGACATAAAAAGGAATCGTGTATAAACCAACAAAAGGAGTCAGAACATATAAAATAGCAGACCAGGTAATCATGAATTCATTAGAATGTGGAAGAAAAATAAAAAATGACATAATAATGGGTCAAGTATAACTTCAAAGACTATTTAACATGGTGTAACATGAGTCAAGGCTAACATCCATGACCATTGCACATGGCGGACAATGTCCCATAAAGAAATTGGATTCACTATCTATCCCAACAAGACCTATAATGATACTAAACATTGCCCAATGAATTGTAGTTCTCTCTATGATCCCTGATCATAAATGGTCATGAATATGTATTCCACATGAATAATCAAATATAAACATAAAGGTTGCTAATGGAAAGAAATAGGTATCATAATCATATCATAAGGAATAAACAAAGATTGAATCAAGATGGTGCCCATTAAAGAATGGATTAAAATTACATATGAATATTGATATGGGAATATTTTAATAGATTGTGATAAATTATGTCCAAGTTAACTGTAAATATGTTAAAATAGTTTTTAATAATCCTTATAAATGAAAAATATTAGTGAGGTTTAAGAAAAATATTAAAGGGAATGTAAAGAAACAAATGAATAATAATTCATATAAGACAAGAAATTAACCACAACAGATTATAAAGATGAAATTATTTATTTTTAAAATATAATTTTTTCTTAAATTGATTATGATGCGTACTTGTAAATGGGTATGAAATTTGGAATTTTCCAATAACTGGGTTTTCTTATTGTGATGAATTAAGAAATGAAACTTTTAAGAACATGTATTTCCCAATCAATGAAAACATAATTGAGTTTGGAAAATATTATTGGAATATAAACATATAATTTATGAGTATTAAATAATAGTAATTCATAATTACATTTCTTTTAAGAGAAATAATGAGTACCCTGAAATCAAAATAGAGTTTTCAAGAGAATTCCTTGCATTGTGTCTCATAGTGTTCTTCAGTTGAACATAATGTCCCAAATAAAAAAATTATAACAATAAATTAATTCATTAATAATCCCGTATAAATGTATTTTATATAATATAATTTTTTTAATTTCATTTATGGAATTTTTGATGATTTATGATATTTAATTTTATTGTTCTTCGAGAATTCACTTCCATTGTTTTCAGGATCGGTTTAATTGTATACATGTATAGAAAATCATGTAAAATGATAATACAATTTTAAAATTTAACATATACATTATGAATGAACATAAATAATATTAAATGGACTTATATATTATTATTTCCAGACATGATCATGATTCATTAGATTAATGGTTTATTATTATTGTTTATATTATTTTCATGTTTTTTTAATCATCGGGAACTAGTATTGTTTAATTAATTAATATTATGTATATGTACTGGAACCAGAACATTAAATATTATTAAATTAATATATTATAGTATTTTATAACAATGAATATTTTTTTATTACCATTCGTGAATATACTAAGGTAAATTTAAAATTTTTCAGCCTTGAATGTGTTGAGCAAACACAAAACATGCAATGTTTTAATTTTTAGATAAAAGGAGAGGGGAAGAGAATTGATGATGGGTGTTGTAACACCCGAGAATTTTTTGAGAAAAATTTTATTTTTATCAAATGCATCTTTCACTACACACAACACTATCTTGGCTTGCTTTACACGCAACCGCGGCCTTCCTCAATAGCTTGTGTCGTATGCAATACTGTGTTTCACTGAACAACAATATGCTACTGAAATATTATTAAAACTAGCCGTTATGAATAGTAATAACCACTTTTTGAAATTTTATAAATTTTATTTTTCAAAATGGACTTCATTTTTGGATTCGGAATATCGAAATTAGACTAGGGTGAAATTTTGGTAATTTTCTGAAATCTTACAATTTTTTATGAATAGTGAAACCACTAAGTGGTAGTTAAAAAACTGAATTTTTCATAAAATTTAATTTTACCACATCTGTGAGTGGAATTTAAAAAATCCGAGAGATGCGGTTGATGTCAGTAAGTATAATGTGGTTCAATGAGATGAAAATAATTTTTGGTGAATAGTAACTTTTTACTTTTATTTACCATGGTTAAAAGTAAATAGGGTAATTAAGGGTAAAAATGATATTATTATTACCCTAAAACATGTCTAAATTCTATTGGATAAGTTTAATTCGACCAAAATCAATATTAGGAATACAATATGACCATTTAGGCCCACTTGGATTAGATTAGGACATTTATTATCAATTTACGTAAAGAAGTGTTAAAATAGTAAAAATCAATGTTTAATAAGTAAATCATTTTTAATATGGGATTATACATAAGATAAATTCGACTATCAAAATTCATTATAAAGAATAAAATATTTCCAACATAATGGTATTTTATTTATAATTTTTAGACATTAAATAGTTTAATTTATTTATGATACAACGATGATGCAGTAATTATCTTATTAATGAAATATTGACATAATTGATGTTTAAAATCCCCAAATAAATGTAATTTGTGACTTTCTATGAATTACACTAATTTTATAGGTTAATATGACATGTTATTGTTGATTTAATTAACTTTTTTGGAACTAATCATGATGTTATGATTTTAACAAAAATCAATTACTAAATAGTGTCAAAATTGACATAAAATAGTTTTTAAAAAAAATATTATATTATTAATTGTTATTTTATTACTAAAAATCTAAGGTTCTGAAAAATGACTTAGATAAGGTTATATATATTAATAATAAACAACTTGGGGTTCTTTTGTCTTGTTATAGTAATTTTATTAACCTTATAGTGTAAGAACACAAGAAGACACGGTAAAAGTAAATTTATATAACTTAATGTTAAATCTAAATGATAAGGTTAAAATAGGAACCTAAACTTTTCTAAATTCTATTGGATGAGAGTATTTAGAACCATCCCCACCTTATCTAATAAATAAATCAATTTGGAGCTATTTAATACCGAATTTGGCTTTATAATAAAATAATATTTTTTGTTTTTCCAAAGGTGCCCCTCTTCTCCCTTATAAAAGGGCACGTCCTCCCCCTCTTCCTCACACCACTTTGAGTCTTCAAGATCGGCCAAACCCTGCCAATTTCTCCTCTACACTTCCCTAGAAACATCCTAGAGGTTCTGGTCTTCTTCAAAGACCTATTTTAGTGCCCTAAAAGAGGTCTCAAAAAGTCATTTCAAATAAGAGGTAATGTCTGTTACCGATTCTTTCATCTTTATTTCTTCTTCCACTTCTTCTTATTTAGTTGTTTCATTATGAAGTAATAACATCAGTATCACTAATATACTTATATGTTATTATATGTATGAAACAACCCTATATCACCATCTATCCATCTTACGGAAAAAGAAATCACCGCGCGTGCGTACGTACGGAATACCGTCTCCACGCCGTGGTGTAATCTATTTTCCACCACCACCTTACATGGATGGGTATAATGGTGTAAATAATAACTATATATGACTATTAAAAATTGATATTAATTTTGAAATAGTATACATACACTCCAATACAATTCCACGATCATAGTAACGATATCATCACTCGTGCGTACGTACGGAATACCATCTCCACGATGTGATGCGATTCGTTCTGCATGATATTCATTGCATAATTATTATATAAATTAATTGAATAAACAAATATGATATATATTACATTAATACCATTCTGGAAATGATGTATCTTAAACCTAAAGAGAAGAATAAGAATTTATTCGACAAAACACGCATAAGAACAAAAAGTTATAAACACCCGAATAATAAGTAGAAATGAAATATTACTACTAAGAAGCTAATAATATGACCATATAGGATAGTTATGATTCTGGAATAAGTCAATAACATTATTTAAATAATTATACGGGAGGTTCGGACACTTACAAAGCAAATCAGATCTAAGGTAAGTGAAATATCACAATCTCATTTTTATCCGAGATTGTTTATACTTTGGAATTTACTGGGGTGCATTTTATCATACACATCCATTTTTCCTCAATATGTAATATTTACATCATTCTAAAATAGTTTACATGCAATTTCACCCTTCGGTGAGTTTTTAGTAAAAGACATGAATGGATTCTTTTGTTTTTTTTTCGTACGAGGTACTTTTTGACTTTTCCGACAAAAGTACGAGAAGAATGTTTTTTTAACATATATGGCATGAATGTATTTTTAAAACATTATTTCCAAGAAGCTTCCTTTACAAGTTTTCACGTTTATTTTTAGTTAACTTCTTTTAGTTTAGAATTGTATGACATGCTATGAAAGGAAAAGTGTTTTTGAAGAAGAAAGGATATTTTCCTCAAGAATGGAGTTCAAGTGTTTTATCAAAATTATTTTCCATCTAAGATAATAAAGGATTCTGTTTATATCCCTATTATTAAATTGATTTCACTATGTTGTGATGGAATTATTTTTATGAATTCCTTTATCTTATATTAATTGTTTTTTGATGTCACGATGTTTAAGAATCCCATTTTTATTACATGGGTTATGCTATGATGTATGGTTTATGATTTTGTGGCACACATAAGAATGGTATAATTATGAGATGGGTGGGACCTATATCTCCCTCCAATGCATTGGGTAATGATTTTATATCTCAAGAGATAGACATGGCTGGAATGGCGGGTTAAACCGGTTCAGTGAAACAGGACTGAAACGAGGAGTGAACTCGGATCAGAAATGACTTTGTCCACTAAGATAGTCTTGGAGATGAGTATTGACTAATAATAAATGATTCTCTATGATTATGTGTGTATTCAAAAAAGTTTCATGTTTTAAGTTATGGTTATTGGGATTACATTTCACTACTATGATTTATCCCATGTTATGAAAATACGATCTCTTTTGCAGGTTAAGTTTTCCAAAAGTTATGTTCTTATGTATATGATGTGATTGATATTTCTTTTGTTTACCCTTAATAAGCATTTGAGCTCACTCTTTTGTATGTTTTATTTCCCCAGGTCAGGAAGAAGTTTATTAAGTCAGATATTCCAAAAAGGGACTCTAGATATGATGAAATAAATGGGAGGCAAAGTAGATGATTTATGAACCAGTTCTTTATTCTTTCGAGTTTCTAAAGAAACTATACCTATACGGTCCTTTCATGGTTTTGTCATATGTTGTAATAAGTGTGCTTCAATTTTGAATTAATAACAATGTATGTAAATTATGCGTCATTTTAGTTGGTATTAGAGGAAAGGTATAGTCATCCTTTGGAAACTAGGATGTGAATGCCTTAGTAAGAACCCTAAGGAAAAGTCTAAGCATAGAACACAATCTTAGTGTTTTAGAAACGACCATGAATAACCTAGGATAAGACCTTAAGTGTGAAATTTTAGTCTTGATTATGTGGTTTTCCTATTATAATTAGTGTTGCTCACACTATTCTTCTTGGTTTTAGTCAATGGCTGGAACCCAAAGGAACCGTGTTAATGCTGAATGTGATGGGAAATGCAATGATTGTCCCCATGAGCAACCAAACGTTATGGGAGCTGGTATGAAAAATCTTATAGCCATGCTCACACAACTTTCTCAAGCTATGAATCATGATCGACTTCCAAACGAGGAAAGGAAGGAGCAACATTCTATTGAATCCTTCATGAGGCAGCTTCCACCTTCATTCAGCGGGTCTACTAATCCATTAGATGCTGAACAAAGGATCAGTACTACTGAAAAGATATTTTCAGTTCTTCAATGTTCTGAACATGATAAATTCATCCTTGCAGTGTATCATTTGGAAGGATATTCTGGTCAATGGTGGAATCTTATTAAGAATACGAGGCAAAGATATGAAATTGAGACCATGGAATGGGACGAGTTCAAGAACTTATTTTTCAATAAGTACTTCCCTCGTATTCTCCGAACAAAGATGGGGAAAGAGTTTCTTGAACTGAAGCAAAAGGATGATGAATCTGTTGGTACCTATGAAGAAAATTTTATAAGACTTTCAAGGTACGCTTCTGGTATTATTATCCAACCTGAGAGTATAATCGATCGATTCTTTAGTGGCTTAAAACCAAGTCTTCGAAGGGCCTCAGCCATAAAGAACTTCAATAGCTACAAGGAAATCGTTCGATGTGCTCTCAAAGTTGAGATGGAGATTGGAGTAACCCATCAGTCATATGGATTTGATAAGAAGAGGAAAATGGAATTCAAAAGAAAATATAAAGAGCACATTGAAAAGAAGATGAGCATTCCCTTATGCTCAAAGTGTGGAAAGAATCATGGAGGGAGTTGACTTAAAGGGACAATTAAATGTTTCAAATGTGGAAAGGAAGGTCATCATGCATTTGAATTCTGCAATGATGGGAAGAAGATGTCTAATGATACAAACAAATTAAGGGACACACAGAATGAACCTACTACACTTCAGTGTTTCAAGTGCAAGGAGATGGAGCATTATTCCAACAAATTCCCTAATCCAAGGGTTGTTGATGATGATCGACATCAACAAAATCTTAAGGCTAAAGACAAAGGAAAGTCACATGCAATTTCTATCAGCGATGTGGAGTACGATAACGATGTGGTGAAAGGTACACATACCATCCACTCTAAAGTAGAAAATGTTTTATTTGATTCTGGATCCACCCACTATTTTATTTCTGATGATTTTTCTAAGGGTATCACCATTTTACCTCAACAATTAGATGTTGAGTTAGTTGTGACAACACCTAATGGCACAACAGTCGCATCAAAATTTTATAATTCTTCCCCGAATGATGTTTGTCGGAAAGTGCTTCCTGCAAATCTTGTGATCCTTCCTATAGTGGAATTTGATGTGATTCTTGGCATGGATTGGCTTTCTTTATATGGAGCTCATATCAATTGCCAAAGAAGGGAAGTCACATTTCATATTCCAGATCAGTCTATGATCGTCTATCGATGCAAGGATGAACATAACCTTCTAGTGGAAATTTATTCCATCCTATGGGTCTTGATTCCACTTAATGAAGGTTATTTATCTCAAATGGTTGGTGAGAAACTCACAATTAATAATATTCCCATTGTACTGGAGTTTGATGATGTCTTTCTGGAAGAATTGCCGACTCTTCCACCAAATCGTGAAGTTGAGTTTTCAATAGAACTCATACCAGGTGCTTTGCTTATTTCAAATACACCTTATATAATGGCCCCAATTGAGTTGCAGTATTTGAAGAAGAAACTCCACGAAAATCTAGATAAGGGATTCATACGCCCTAGTGCGTCACCTTGGGGAGCACCTGTTCTGTTTGTTAAGAAGAAATATGGATCAATGAGACTCTGAATTGATTATTGAGAACATAACAAGATCACTATCAAGAACAAATATCCTCTCCCATGCATTGATGAATTATTTGACCAACTACGAGGAGATCAATACTTTTCCAAGATTGATCTTCATTCAGGGTATCATCAATTAAGGGTCAAAAGGGAGGATATACCAAAGATGGCTTTCTGTACAAGGTATGGACACTATGAATTTATAGTGATGCCGTTTGGTCTTACTAATTCCCCTGCTATCTTCATGGATCTGCTGAATAAAGTCTTTAGAGACAATCTTGATCAGTTTGTGGTAGTCTTTATAGACGATATTCTGGTATATTCAAAGAGCAAGGAAGAACATGGAGATCACTTGAGAATTATATTAAAGACCCTAAGAAAGGAGAAGCTTTATTCCAAATTTACCAAGTGTGAATTTTGGCTTCAAAAAGTTTCATTTTTGGGTCACATAATCTCAAAATAGGGGATATCTGTGGATCCAGCAAAGCAGAGGTTATCGAAAGATGGTCGAGACCAACAACAGTAACTGAGATCCGAAGTTTTCTTCATTTGGCTGGATATTATTGACGTTTTGTGAAACATTTTTCATGATTATCTAATCCACTCACCAAGTTGACTCGAAAAGGAGTTAAGTTTGTCTGGACGGAGGAATGTGAAGAAAATTTCAAGGAGTTGAAAATAAGGTTATCCAGTGCACCTGTGCTCACACTGCCTTGTAGTGGAGAAAGGTTTGTGATCTATAGTGATGCGTCCAAGAAGGTATTGGGGTGTTTTATTATGAAAAATGATATGGTGATAGCTTATGCCTCGCGACAGTTGAAAATCCATGAGAAAAATTACCCAACTCATGATTTGGAGTTAGCTGTGGTAATCATTGCCTTAATGATTTTGAGGCATTATCATTATGGTGAAAGGTGTGATATTTATACTGATCATAAAAGTTTAAAGTATATTTTCACACAAAAGGAGCTGAATATGCGCCAAAGAAGATGGTTGGATCTGATTAAGGATTTTGACTGCTCAATCCATTACCACCCTGGGAAAGAAAACAAGGTGGCAGATGCATTAAGTCGACAAGAACATGACAGTTTATCCATGATGAGGATCACAAAAGATTCAATATTTATGGATTTAAAAAGGATGGATCATGGATTTATAATGGAAGGGGGGAAATCTTATCTTTCTCAAATTAATGTTCAACCATCTATACTAGTGAAGAATAAAGAGGCACAAAAAGAAGATGTCGAGTTACAAAATAAGGTGAGAAATGTTCCTGAATTCAACTGTGATTGTGATGGGATAATAACGTTCAGGAATCGGGTTTCTGTTCCTCCCATCCCCGAATTAAAGAAGGAGCTGCTGGATGAGGCTCATAGTTCTTCATTCTCTATTCATCTTGGAAGCACGTAGATGTATAGGGACCTGAAAGAGTATTTCTAGTGGGATGGAATGAAAAGAGATGTTGCTGAATATGTCTCTCGATGCTTGGTTTGTCAGCATGTTAAAGCTGAAAGACAGAAGTCTAAGGGGATGTTACAACCATTACCCATACCCGAATGGAAATGGGAAAACATCACTATGGAATTTGTCACAGGACTTCCTAAAACATCCAAAGGAAATAATGCTATCTGGGTCATAGTTGATCGTCTTACAAAGTCTGCACACTTAATTTCTATTAGAGAGGATTTCTCTCTGGATCAGCTTTCCAGGATATATGTGAGGGAAGTGGTAAGATTGCATAGAGTACCACTTTCTATTATATCTGATCGGGATCCGAGGTTTACCTCAAATTTT
Organism: Viscum album; assembly: GCA_963277665.1. NCBI lineage: Eukaryota > Viridiplantae > Streptophyta > Magnoliopsida > Santalales > Viscaceae > Viscum > Viscum album. The sequence goes on from OY728156.1 coordinate 1,504,767,376, forward strand.
TGGCGATGTCTTCAGCATACCTTGGAAACATAGTTGAGTTTTAGCACTGCTTATCATCCTCAAACAGACGATCAGTCTGAGAGAACAATTCAAACTCTAGAAGATATATTGAGAGCTTGCTCTATGGATTTTAAAGGTGGTTGGGATCGACACCTAACTTTTGTGGAATTTTCTTATAATAATAGCTTTTGCTCCAGTATTCAGATGGCTCTTTATGAAGATCTCTATGGAATGAAAAGCCGGACTCGAACTTGCTGGGATGATGTTGGGGAAAGAAAGCTATTAGGACCTGATCTCGTTGATGAAATGGCAGAAAAGGTCAGATCTATTCAACAACACATAACAGCAGCTCAGAGTCGACAGAAAGGTTATGCCGACAACCGAAGAAAAGACCTAGAGTTTGAAGTGGGTGATAAAGTGTTCTTACAAATATCTCCCTAGAAGAGGGTCATGAGATTTGGAACGAAGTTGAAGTTGAGAACTAGATATATCGGTCCTTTCGAAATACTGGATCATGTTGGGAAGGTAGCTTACTGATTGGCTCTTCCACCAAATCTCTCTCAAGTTCACGATGTGTTCCATGTATCTCTCCTGAGAAAGTACATACCTGATCCTTGACATGTACTTAGCTCATAAGTTGTACCGTTGGATCAAGATCATTCTTATGAAGAAAATCCGATTGAGATTCTGGATCATAGCGAAAAAGTCCTACGGAACAAGACCACTCGCTTGGTGAAAGTTTTATGGAGGAACCACTAATTAGAATAATCTACATGGGAGCTTGAGGATATGATGAGGGAGAGGTATCCTCATCTGTTTGTGACAAAGTGATGAATTTCGAGGGCGAAATTCATTTTAAGGGGGGTAGAAGGTAACACCCAAGACTTTTATGAGAAATATTATGTTTTTATCAAATGAGTCTTTCACTACACACAACACTTGCTTGGCTTTCTTTACACACAATCTTGGCCTTCCTCGATAGCTTGTGTCGTACGCAATACCGAGTTTCACAAAACAACGATATGCTATTGAAATATTATTGAAACTAGCCGTTATGAATAGTAATAACCACTTTTTGAAATTTTATATATTTTATTTTTCAAAATGGACTTCATTTTTGGATTCGGAATATTGAAATTATCCTAGGGTGAAATTTTGGTATTTTTCTGAAATCATTCAATTTTTGATGAATAGTGAAACCACTAAGTGGTAGTTAAAAAACTGAATTTTTCATAAAACATAATTTTACCGCTTCTATGAGTGTAATTTCGAAAATCTGAGAGACATGATTGATGTCAGTAAGTAAAATGTGGTTCAATGAGATGAAAATAATTTTTGGTGAATAGTAACTTTTTACTTTTATTTACCACGGTTAAAAGTAAATAGGGTAATTAAGGGTAAAAATGATATTATTACCCTAAAACATGTCCTAATTATATTGGATAAGTGTAATTCGTCCAATAACAATATAAGGAATAAAATATGACCATTTAGGCCCACTTGGATTAGATTAGGACATTTATTATCAATTTACTTAAAGAAGGGTTAAAATAGTTAAAATCAATGTTTAATAAGTAAATCATTTTTAATATGGGGTTATACATAACATAAAATCGACTATAAATATTCATTAGAAAGATAAAAAGATATCCAACATAATTGTATTTTATTTATAATTTTTCAATATTAAATTGTTAAATTTATTTTTGACACAACGATGATGCAGTAATTATCTTATTAATGAAATATTGACATAATTGATGTTATAAGTACCCAAATAAATGTAATTTGAGACTTTTTATGAATAATACTAATTTTATAGGTTAATATTACATGTTAGTGTTTATTTAATTAGCTTTTTTAGAACTAATCATTCGGTTATGATTTTCAAAAAAATTAATTACTAAATAGTGTCAAAATTGACATAAAATAGTTTTTAAAACAAATATTATATTATTAATTGTTATTTTATTCTAAAAAATCTAAGGATCGGCCAAGTGACTTAGATGAGGTTATATATATTAATAATAAACAACTTGGGGTTCTTATGGCTTGTTATAGTAAGTTTATTAACCTTATAGTGTAAGAACACAAGAAGACACGGTAAAAGTAAAATTATTTAACTTAATGTTCAATCTAAATGATAAGGATAAAATAAGAACCTAAACTTGACTAAATACTATTTGATGAGAGGATTTCGACCCATCCCCACCTTAGATTCGATATAAATCAATTTTGATCTATTTAAAATCGAATTTGGCTTTATAATAAAATAATATTTTTAGTTATTCCCAAGGTACCCCTCTTCTCCCTTATAAAAGGGAACCTCCTCCCCCTCTTCCTCACACCACTTTGAGCCTTCAGGCTCGGCCAAACCCTGACAATTTCTCCTCTCCACTTCCCTAGAAACATCCTAGTGGTTCGTTTCTTGTTCAAAGACCTATTTTAGTGCCCTAAAAGGAGGTCTCAAAGAAGCACTTCAAAGAAGAGGTAATGTCCGTTACCGATTCTTTCATCTTTATTTCTTCTTCCACTTCTTCTTCATTAGTTGTTTCATTATGAAGTAATAACATCAGTATCACTCATATACTGATATGTTATTATATGTATGAAACAACTTTATTTCACCATCTATCCATCCTACGGAAAAAGAAATCGCCGCGCGTGCGTACGTACGGAATACCGTCTCCACGCCGTGGTGTAATCTATTTTCCACCACCACCTTTCTTGGATGGGTATAATGGTGTAAATAATGACTATATATGAATATTATAAAGTGATATTGTTTCTGAAATAGTATACATACACTCCAATACAATTCCACGATTATAGGAATGATATCATCACTCGTGCGTACGTACGGAATACCGTCTCCATGATGTGATGTGATTCGTTCTACATTATATTCATTGCATAATTATTATATAAATGAATTGAATGAATAAATATGATATAAAGTACATTAATACCTTTCTGGAAATGATTTATCAATAACCTAAAGAGAAGAATAAGAATTTATTCGACAAAACACGCATAAGAACAAAAAGTTATAAACACCCGAATAACAAGTAGAATTGAAATAATACTACTAAGAAGCTAAGAATATGACCATATAGGATATTTATGATTCTGGAATAAGTAAATAACATTATTTAAATAATTATATAGGAGGTTCGGACACTTAAAAAGCAAATCATACCTAAGGTAAGGGAAATATCAAAATCTCATTTTTATCCGAGATTGTTTATACTTTGGAATTTACTGGGGTGAATTTTATCATCCACATCCATGTTTCCTGAATATGTAATATTTAAATCATTATAAAATAGTTTATATCCAATTTTAACCTTCGGTGAGTTTTTAGTAAAAGATATGAAAGGATTCTTTTGTCGTTTTTCGTACGAGGTACTTTTTGACTTTTCCGACAAAAGTATGAGAAGAATGTTTTTTTAACATATACGGCATGAATGTATTTTTAAAACATTATTTCCAAGAAGCTTCCTTTACAAGTTTTCATGTTTATTTTTAATCAACTTCTTTTAGTTTAAAATTGTATGACATGTTATGAAAGGAAAAGTGTTTTTGAAGAAGAAAGGATATTTTCATCAAGAATGGAGTTCAAGTGTTTTATCAAAATTATTTTCCATATAAGATAATAAAGGGTTCTATTTATATCCCTATTATTAAATTGATTTGACTATGTTGTGATGGAATTATTTTTATGAATTCCTTTATCTTATATAAATTCTTTTATGATGTCATGATGTTTAAGAATCCCATTTTTATTACATGGGTTATGCTATGATGTATGGTTTATGATTTTGTGGAACACATAAGAATGGTATCATTACTAGATGGGTGGGACCTATATCTCCCTCCAATGCATTGGGTAAATATTTTATATCTCATGAGATAGACATGGCTGGAACGGCAGGTTAAACCGGTTCAGTGAAACAAGACTGAAATGAGGAGTGAACTCAGTTCAGAAATGGAATTTGTCCACTAAGATAGTCTTGGAAATGAGTCTTGACTAATAAGAAATGATTCTATATGATTATGTGTGTATGCCACAAAGTTTCATGTTTTAAGTTATGATTATTGGGATCACATTTCACTACTATCATTTATCCCATGTTATGGAATTATGATCTCTTTTGTAGGTTAAGATTCCCAAAAGTTATGTTCTAAAGTATATGATGTGATTGATATTTCTTTTGTTTACCCTTACTGAGAAATTGAGCTCACCCTTTTGTATGTTTTATTTCCCTGGGTCCGGAAGAATCTTATTAAGTTAGATATGCCAAAAAGGGACTCTAGATATGATGAAATAAATGGGAGGCAAAGTAGATGCTTTATGAACTAGTTGTTTATGCTTTCCAGTTTCTAAATACACTATACCTATACAGTCCTTTCATGGTTTTGTCATATGTTGTAATAAGTGTTCTTCAATTTTTAAGTAATAACAGTGTATATAAAGTATGGGTCGTTTTAGGTTTTTACAATAAAAAATTTATATTATATTATGTAAATTATATTAGAGTTTTCATTTATTTTGGATAAGGGTATTTGATTAGTAGAAAAGAAAATATGATTGAAAGAGTGTAAATGAAAATGAAAGAGGGGTGTACCTTTTAGAATCCTTGTCCTTGAGAATCATTTTAAGGAAATTTTGTTTGTTCTTTTTTTAAAGGCATGGACCCTCCTGGTCCAGTTCTTTTCCAAAAAACATGGCCCCACCGGCACTGTACAAGGTAGAACCACTTACGGTGTCTCATCATGACAGTGGCACCGATTATAGCGTCTACCCGGACCGGTGGCACTTTGACAGTGGCACCCAAAAATGGTGTCACAACTTATGGTGTCTCACCGAGCAGGTGGAACCATTATGGTGGCACAACGAAATTGGTGGAACCGCTTATGGTGGCTCATCAAACAGGTGGAAATGTGATGGTGGCACACCAATATGGTGGCACCCCTTACGGTGTCCCACCAAACCGGTGGAACTGTGATGGTGTCACACCAAAATGGTGACACCACTTACGGTGTCTCACTGAACCAGTGGCACTGTGATTTTGGATCACCGGAATGGTGACACCGCCTTTGGTGTTTCACCAAAGCGGTGGCACCCTGATGGTGACACTGGTCACGGTGTCTCACCAAACTATATCCCACCCCATTTATTTTTCCCATTCTCTCTAGTTTTTCCAGTTCTACTCTTGAAATTAATATTTGATGTAAAAATGATTTAATACTCTCTTTAAAAGCTATTTAAAGCCCATAAATGATATGTGGATTTTAAAAAGATTCGAGAAACCCGTAACTTACCAAAATATGTAGTTTTTCCTTAGTGTCACACCCTTTCCCCATACATTCCAGTTCTGCCCCTATCATGAGTGTTTTCCTCTATTTAAATGAAATAATTTAACCCTCAACCATTTTAGCCTCCACTCTGATGGAAATTATTAATTGAAAATTATTTCCATCGTGTGTAACCACCCACCCTCATGGTGAAACCACAATATACATTTACGTCATTCAAAATTCAATATCTCATAACACCAGGATCTCGGATTTTTATTGTACAATAATTTCTTCTTCTTCTTCTTATTCTTCGTGGATAGTCTCCTTTTCATTCCATTTTCATTTAGAGACCCCACCTTCTCGAGGCAAGTGGTGTGCCTATGCTGGAGATTTTCTTCCAACCCTTGGAGGCCAATGTTCCTCCCCTACAAGTCATACATCCCCATTTCTTGGTGTGCATTGATAAATGTCGATCTCTGATCATCTGGGTAGGGATTTTATTTAGTCTCTCATTATTTTGTATCATGCGGGATGGTATGCTTTTGTTTCTGTAGGGATAGATGAAGCCAAACATTAATGAAGATAATAAAAAAAACTTTTAAAGAATGAAGGGGGATGTGATCGATGTTTCTGTTGTACGTTTTATCATTTATTTTCATTTTTTGTGAATTGTACGGGCCTATTCCCTTTGAAAATCGTTGTTTTTGGGGGTCTTTTATTGTGCACTAATGAACCTCTATTTTCTGGATAATTATTTAATTGGATGGATGTAACATGGAAACTGGTAAATCCTGTAAAATCATTTGATTTAATGGATTCCCAATGAATAAAAATATGTGTGTGATCACCCCAGTTAACCAAACAGAATGAATGAACTAAATTAATGGAATTTTTTTTCAAATTTGAAAAACATCCTTGCTCTATTCTGGTGAGGTTTATGGTTGATGCTTGGGAAGTGTTGTGTATGGGGATCAGATTATCTCTTGTTTTTAAGTTGTTGGTTTATGGAGATGAGGTCGTTTGGGGCCGTATCTTGAGTCTTGGATTGTTTCCAGTACTTTGAGGGATCTCAGGGATACCATTTGTTGTTTTTGTGACATTACAAGAGAACCAGGTGTGAATGATTAAATTGTTGTTTGGTTCTTTTCCTTTCCTAGTATTGTGTCTATTCCTATTAGTTTCCCAGTAGTGTAGAATTTACATGAATGAAATCACTTGAATATGAAAACCTGAATGGGTTAAATAGAGAGTTGATTTCTAGAAATTAGTTGTGTCATGGATGCGGGTGTGCAGTTTTTATGAATGAATAGTAAAAAGGATGTTTGGGGTTGAGTTGGTTGTGGAACCCCTATAATGGGATGAATTCTTGTTACCTATATGTATAATTTCGTTTTTATGTTTCTTATTCCCGCCCCATCCATGTTGAAAACATTATTCCGAACACCCCTATTTCATGGGGGGGTGTTTTTGCCATCAATCCTTTTAGTGGCTGGTTATTAGCTCCTTTTCTACTCCCTTTCTTCAGTATCCCAAGATCCTCCTTGCAGGCAATGATGGCATGGAGTCCATTATAGACCAAAATTCATTGGGCATGGTATGTGGAGGTGGTTGGCCCAGGTGTGTGCAGGCAGGTGGCTTCCCAAGAGTCTTCGAGATGAGGCCCCAGTGTCTTCAGGTGTGGAAATAGTTGTTTGGAACCAAGTATGTGTGGGCATGGTAACATTTGGTTATTGTGGCCCAGGTGTCTGTGGGCGGGATCTATGGTAGTGATAGCCCATGAGTTTTTGTGTGGGTTTTTGTGGTTTGATAGCCTAGGTGTATGTGGGTGGGGTGTGGTAGTGGGACTGCGGTGAGAATGGAGGGAGAGGTCTGATGTGTAGGATGTCTTCAATGACCAGAGGTAAAGTGGCGCGGGGTACCCCAATATCGATGTTATATTACTATTACTTTACTTGACTTGCGTTATTTGGGGAGTGTGCCTTGGTGAGGTTTTGGGTTGATAGAATCTTTGTTAGGTGATTCCGTTTTCTCCTTTTTTAGGGGACTTTAGAATGCATCCCCACATTTTAATGAGAGATTTTCGTTTTCCCTATAGAGTACACATGTATACTCACCCTACATATATAAACTCCTTTTTGGTTTCCAGGAGGACATCAGGGATTGTGTGGTACCGTACTCGCTCAGATATTGGGACAATATTTTTTTCTCTTTTTTCATTTCGTAATACTTTCCTTTGGGGGTTTCCTTGTGATTTTTTAGCATTTACATTTGGACATGCATATGGGAAGGGTTGATTTTTTTTATTTACTTTTACCTCCAGTTGTGGTGTTATTGGGATTTAATATCATATCTCCCAATCTTACTAAATAAAAAAATGGTAATGCCTTCCATCATTTGTGCAATTATATATCCTTGGTGATAGTCTCTACACCGGGACCTACTAATGGCCAGTTTCAGGTGTCATTATCTCTCCTTCAATATTAATAAGGAATGGTCTAACAATCTGGTATCCCTTTTCTCATCTTGGTAAAGGTGTTCATGACAGAATGGTATCATAAGGGAGGGTTGAGAGATAGGATGGAGTCTGAAGTTAGGAACAATGATAATTGCATGGGAAGGTAGGGCAACGATGTTAGGAAATCTTGGTGCGTGAAATATTCTAGGCAAGACCGGCTAGGAAACGGCATTTTAGGTCCCCCTATGATATGATGCAGGGACTCTAGGCCTACCGAATGACCATGTGAGGTTGCACTGTTGGAAGGGTAGAGACCATAGGGAAGGAACATGCATCATAATGACTTGTGTTTATAGGTATCTTTGGTATTTTTGGGATTTAAAATATATAATAAATATAAAATTTTTTACAGGAAATCTTCATCACTACTCGGGCTTAGACATTCCCTGTTTACCTTGTAGTTATAGCACCTGGACGACGACAATGGGTAGTGTGGGCGATTGTGGCCCAGGAGGGTATTTCGGCTGATCAGCAGAAGGATGATTGAGAGGAGGAGGATGAGTAGTGGCATAGGATGCTTCGTGCCTTTCAACAGAATACCATCGGGAAGTACGAGGGTAGTGTCTCAGATATAGAGACAGAGAGTTGGCTCGAAGAGCTGGTGATAGAATTAAACTTGATGCGGGATCCGACATATTACTGGGTTTATCTAGCTATAAGCCAGATGTAGGGAGAAGTGAGTTAGTGGTGGATGCTCTACCTTGGGAGAAGAGGTAGGCTAAGGTTGCATGGACTGACTTAGAAAAGGTGTTCTGGGCGAAATTCCTCTCTTCCATGATGAAGGCTAAAAAGAGGCATGTGCTTCTCTCCCTTCATCAGGGGATCATTTCAGTGAGCGAGATTTGGATCATGTTTAAAGAGATCCTTCTTTTTTCTCAGACCTTTTTCCAGATGAGGAGACTTGGGAGAGATGTTTATAGGAGGCACTTTGACCTTCTCTTCATTATGATGTTACTCTCTTCACCCTACCGGCGTACTAGGAGATCCAAAATAAGGATGACGTGGTATAGAGGATGCATACGCTGGGAGGTGTGCTATGAGAGGGGATATGGTAGAGTTTGACAAAGGGGACGGCCCTTAGAAGTAGGCCTCCAGTATCAGGGCCTTCCAGGTTTTGACCAGTGGGGAGTAGGCACCAACAATTCCAGTTCTAATCCCCGATTCCTCTTCCCTCCCTTATGGGCCCAGGACCGAGATTATTCATCTATGGGAGCCTTGGGAACCATCAAGATCAATGTCCAGACCGAACGCAGTATAATGGGCTTGGGTAAGTCCAATGCCAACCTTAGTAGCAGCAGCTTCAAGCCAAGTCCTTTCAGAAACAGTAACAGCAATTACAGCGAGCTCCCACTCCACCGAGGGAAGATGTTATGGGATGAGGCTGGCCATAGAACACTCCCTAGGGACCTTGACCAGGGCGTGGTCATGGAGGCAGCTGATTGTCGAGGGGCAGAGGATCTGGGCATGGGAGGTTTCACACCGTATGGGCAGCAGTTCCAGCATGGCCGGAATTTTTTCAAGGTATGATCAGCTTGTTTAGAACTCTTGCCTATGCCTTGTTTGATACATTATATGTTCACTTCGTTGTTTCACCCGGTTTGGCATGTTCTTTGGGATTAGATTCTGAGAGTCTTAAAGTTCTCCTGGTTCTTAGTACACCAATCGGATGTCAGACCGACTTGTTTTATGTTTTTCGACGGTGTAGACTGTTGATAGGGTCACATCAGTCTAGGAGAGATCTTCTACTATTGTAGATACAACCATATGATTTCATCCTAGGCATTGACTGGCTCTTTTCTGTTAAGGTTGTTATCAACTATTTCTAAAAAGGATTCATGATCTCTGTTGAGGATGGCTAGCGTGTGGCTTTTATTGGAGAACAGAGTTGTCATGTGGGAAACCAACGTGTGGAGCCTCTTCTTTATGTGTTGGTTGAGCTTTCAACATTATCAGTGGGTGATAGGATGATGGATGTCCCGAGAGTGGTTAGAGAGTTCTTGGAAATTTTTTCTACGGAGGTTTTAACACTACCCCATTGACAGGACATTGAGTTCAAGATAGACTTACAACCCGGTGCCCATTTGATTTCAATGGCTCCTTATCGGATGGTGCCTTCTGAGCTGTGGGAGTTGCGGAATTAGATTGATGATCTGATGAGGAATGTTTTTGTCTGAACCGGCGTTTTTCTATTGGGTGCTTCGGTCTTGTTTTCAAAAAATGCAGATGGTGGTCTCAGGTTGTGCGTAGACTACTGGAGAATAAATCAGGTATCAATCACGAATTGTTACCCTCTCCTGAGGATAGACGATCTCTTTGACAAGCTAAGGAGAAAAAGTTTGTTCTTTAAGATCGTTCTTTGGTCTAGGTAATACCAGTTAAGGGTGACAGATAGTGATATTCCAAAGACTATTTTCAGGTGGAGGTATGGGTAGTTTGACATCATAGTCATGTCGTTCGGCATTACAAATGCACCTTTTCTGTTCATGGGGCTCATGAGCTCTGTTATTCGTGAGTTTTTTGATCGGTTTATTCATTATGTTCATTGATGACATTTTGATCTACTATAGGGTAGTGGGGGAACATGTAAATCCCCTCAGGATGGTCTTGTAAATATGTCAACACCACCACCTCTATTGGTAATTGTCCAAGTGTAAGTTCATGACAAGAGAAGTGTATTTCCATGGACACGTTGTGTCTTACCAAGGGGTAGAGGTTGACCCATCAAAGGTTATAGAGGTTGTTTCTTGGGAAGCACCCAAGAATGCGGTGGAGGTTCGTAGTTTTCTTGGTCTGGAAATCTATTATCAGACGTTTGTACCTGAATTCTCTTGAATTTCATCTGCCTTGACAGCTTTGACCAGAAAGGACCAAGACTTCATGTGGATTGAGCAGTGCCAAGAATCTTCAATTATCTGATGGAATGGTTGGCCAGTTATCCAATGCTCAGGTTTCCAGAGGAAGAGGTGTTGTGTGAGGTATTTTGTGATGCTTCTGAACTTGGCATGTGGTGTGTTCTGATGCAGCAGTGGGGAGTGATATCTTATGGGTATTGGCAATAATGTCCTCATTAGAGTAACTATGCCAACCATGACTTAGAGCTTGCAGCAGTAGTGTTCATGTTAATGTTGTGGCAGCATTACCTCATCGGGGAGAAATTTGGGGTCTTCACAGATCACAAGAGTTTGAAGCATATCATTACCTAGCAAGACCAGAACATGCGACAACTATGGTAGGTGGAATTTCTTCGGGACTACGACTTCTAAATTTCATACACCTCATTAAGGTGGAACGTGGTGGGTGATGTGTTGAGCATGAAATCATAGAAGGATGTGGTTCGAGAGTCGGAAATTGCTTGGAAGGCGATGGAGGAGTTGGCTTCCCTACACCTAGATGGAAGGGTAGATAATGGTAGAGGTTGTCTATTTCATATGACTGTTCAGTCCTCTCTATTGTAGCAGATGGAGGAGTCTCAGTGGGGAGACTCATAGGTTGAAGTGATTCACTATCATGTTGGCCAGGGAAATTATTCATAAGGATGGTCGGAAGACAGTTGAAATCAGATGATGTTTCATCATAATTTGTTCATCTTGGTGGAAATGTGCAATATATTTCATGTTTTTTGCACATCTCACCCTTGGTAGTGCACCCAGGTGTATCCAATATGTACTGAGGCTTACAGGTCAGTTTTGGTGGCCTAGAGTGAAACGAGCACTAGGGTAGTTTGTGGCATGGTACCTGGAGTGTCAGTTGGTGAAGGATGAACACCACTTTAGAGGAGGTTTGTTACAACAATTATATGTACCTGAGTGGAAGTGGTATGAAATTTCGATAGATTTTGTCACCAGACTTCCCAATGATCATGGGGGGTTGTGATGCCATCTGGGTAGTGGTGGACCGACTGATGAAATCAACTCACTTTCTAGAAATCAATGAGTCAAGTGTGGTGGATACCCTATCATAGCAATACGTGGATGAGGAGGTGAGGATTCATGGAGTTATGAGTTCCATAGCCTTTGATCGGGATTCCCGGTTTACCACATAGGTAAGGAAAGGATTGAAACATTCATTTGGAACCCAGCTATGCCTCAACACTTCTTCCCCCCCAGACGGATGGGAAGACAAATAACACCATCCAGACGATTGAGGATATGATACAAGAATGTGATTTGGAATTATTGGGATCGTGGGTACGACACTTGCCTATGGTGTAGTTTTTATACAATAATACTAATCACTCTACCATTTTCATGGCTCCATTCAAAGCGTTGTATGGGCGGCCATGTCACTCACCCGTGTGCGGGATAGTGGGGGGGGGGAAGCTGGAGTTCTTGGCCTAGAAGTGTTTCAGAGCAATACAAAGAGGATTCAACTTATACAAGAATGGATAAAAGTATCCCCAGACTGGTAGAAGTTTTATTCCAATAGTAGGAGGATACCCTTAGGGTTCGAGGTCGAGGGCCATGTGTTCTTTAAGGATTCCCATCCGCGTAGAAAATGGATGTTCAGCATGGGGAGTAAGCTTTCTCCAAGGTTTCTCGGGCCCTTCAAAGTGTTGTGGCAGGTTGGAGAAGTGGCTTTCAGCTAGCGCTACCACCGACGCTACTGAGAGTACACAACGTCTTCCATGTGTCCCAGCTCCGTCAGTATCTACAAGATTATTCGCATATCCTCGACTAGGGGAAGCTAGATATCAGGGACGATGTGATGTTCATAGAGCATCTAGTGGTGATCGATGATCGAGAAGATAAGGTTATCAGTGGATGAACCATTCCTTTGGTCTGTGTGTTGTGGACGCATGGAGGCCTCGAGGAGAGTACCTAGGATTGGGAGGCATTGATACATTCCCAGTACCCAGAGTTGTTTCGGGTTTTTTCTGTTCTATTTCGTACCTTTTTTGATGTCGTACTTAACCCTGATAACTATGAGATGGTTTTTTCTCCTTTTCTCTAAATGTGCATGATGTTTAATGACTATAGAGTAGGGAAGGAATCATCCCTATTCAAGACGCATTAATGTGGATGCGGTTAAACCCATGATGGCGATTCAATGCCGCCCAAAGTGGATAATATCATGAAATGGAAGAAAGAACTCCCTAACGCATATGATTGGATGATATGACCTTTGAATCATTATGTGGTTACTATGGGGAGATGAGCAGTAGGGTATCCATAATTGTTCAAATGATATATGAGGAAGAGGTATTCTCATATGTTTGGGAGGTTTACTCCTGAGAGGTATCTTCCGAGATGGTGGTTCGAACACCCTCTTTTCCCTTCGGGTCTATTTGATTCTCGAGGGTGATAATAGTATAAGAGGTATCTGATGTATTGGCATGGACCCTCCTAGTCCAATACTTGGCAAAAAAACCCGGTCCCACCAGTAGTGGTCACAGAAGCACCACATACAATGTCTCACCGTGACGGTGGCAATGCTTATGGAGTCTCATTGAACCGGTGGCACCGTGACAGTAGCACACCAAAACGGAGACACCGCTTACGGTGTCTCACCAAACAGGTGGCACCGTGATGGTGACACCGGTCACAGTTTGTCACCGAATCGGTGGCCCCCTAATGGTGGCACACCGAAAAAGTGGCACCACATACGGTATCTCACTGAACCGGAGTCACCGTGACAGTGGAACACCGAAATTGTGGCACCACTTACGATGTCTCACCGAACCGGTGGTACCATAACGGTGGTACTCCAAAATGGTGACACCCCTTACGGTGTCTCACCGAACCGGTGGCATCCTGGCATTGGCACACCTGAACGGTGACATCGCTTATGGTGTCTCACCGATCCGGTGGCACCGTGACGGTGACATCAGTCAAGTTGTCTCACCAAACCATATCCCACCCCTTTTCAATTTCTCAGTCTCCTACGTTTTTCCAGTTCCACTCCCGTGACGTATCTTTGACGTAAATATGATTTAATACCCCCTTTAAAATCCATTTAAATCCCATAAATGATACATATATTATCCTAAGAGCAGAGAAACCCTTAACTTACAGAAATGTGTGGTCTTTCCTCAGTGTCACACCCTTTCCAAAGAGATTCTAGTTCCACCCCTATCAAGCGTGTTTTAATCTGTTTAAAGGAAATCCTTTAACCCTTTGCCATTATCTCCACCTCTCCGATGTAAATTATTAAATGATAATTATTTCCATCATCTGTAACCACCCACCTGCGTGGTGAATCCATGATCCTCATTTATTCCATTAAAAATTCAATATCACACAATTTTTAGGCCTCACATTTTTATCACACATGAATTTATTCTTCTTATTCTTCTTCTTGGTGGGTCTCAATTTCTTTCTTTGTGAATTTTTAGTCCACCCCCCTTCTCGAGGCATGTGGTTCACCAAAGCTGGAGCATTTCCTTAGTATCTCATTACTGTGTATCATGCGAGTGGGTATGCTTCTATTTGTGCATGAATGGATGAATCCAAACCCTAATGAAGATTATAAAAGGACATTTAAAAAATGAAGGGGGATTTGATCGATGTTTCTGTTGTACTCTTTATCTTTGGAATTATTATTTTTTGAATTGTACGGGCCTATGCCCACTGAATATCATGGCCTTTGGTGGCCTTTTCCTACACACTAATGAACCTATAATTTCTGGCTAATTATGTGATTGGATGGATATAACATGGAAACTAGAAAATCATGTATACTCGGTTGATTAAATGGATGGACAATCAATAAGAATCCTTGTGTGATCACCCTGGTTAACCAAAAGAAAAGGATAAATTGAATGAATGGAATTTTTTAAAATTTTAAAAACATCCATACACTTTTATGGGGAGGTTTATGATTGATGCTTGTGAAGTGATGTGGATGTAGATAGGATCCTCTGTTGTTGTGAAGTAATTGGTTTGTGGAATTGAGGTTGTGTGGGTCTATATCTTGAGGATTGGTTTGGTTCTAATACTTTTAGGGATCTCATAGATTTGTTTTTTTTTGTATTGTCTTCATGTAACGTCCCAGTTCCAGAAGCCACCCAGATGCTCCCCGTACCAGGTTTGTCACATGGACTCAAACGCATTTCCCCAAGTGACAATGGATATAGACTAGCAGAGAGGGCCTTGGGTATGATAGTGGGGAAACTATTCCCTCATTAGTAGAGTACACAGAAAATGAGAAACAATAAATAATAACAATAGCAGAAGCAGTAAATATCCAAAAACAGTAAACAATGCAAGTCTAAACCAATAAACTGGAGCACACAAATATATATATGAAATGATGCATAATACATATGTCTAGGAAAGAAACCAAAAAATTAACAATGCTGAATACAATACTGATCCAAAGTGAATAAGAAAAATAGATAAGAAAATTCTCAGCATCGCAAGCCTCATCTTGGTCCCATGCTCTCCTTCTCCAATGCAAGTTAAGTACCTAAAGTCGAAGGGCACTAGCCCTTGTCTATACGTACACCAATATAATCTGTTTGGGCCCAAAAGCATGACCCAAACAGGGTGTGAACCTAAATCCTAGTAAGCAACCACCTGAAGATCTGTGCTGAACAGTCAGTGAGTATATGGCAAGTAAAATATAGTAAAAAGTAAACAGTAAGCAGTAACTAGAAATACACAGTAGTAAACAATCCACAATAACAACAAGAAGCAGTGAAGCAAACAACTAACCACAAACAGGATACCACTAAGAAGTACTCACAGCTATCCCCTCTAGTCCATTCCAAAACTATCCAATAACCCTCTAGGCAGTACACTTAGCCTAACCCCTTTGGTTTGGTCATATGAAATTATATGACTCTCTGGGGATGCTCCCTCAGTCAATCCCCCTTATAGTCTAGGGTAGTTAGGGACTCTCTAGGGGTGATCACGCGCTCAATTCCCCTTATATCTCCAAGGTCTAGAGACTATCTAAGGAAGTACAGTTGGTAAATTCCTCCTATATCCTCAGTTCTATCATAGACTCCCTGAGGAATCTTACTCGGTCAATTCCTCCTATAGCCTTGAATGGTTTGTGGAATTCAAGAAAAAAAACAAAGTCCCTTATAGGAAGCTCACTCTGTCTACCCTCATGTGGTCTGTAATATCCAAGACTCTCTGGGAAGCTCACTCGGTCTATCCCATGTAGTCTATAAGCTCAAGACTTTCTGAGGATGCTCACTCAGTCCACCCTCCTGTAGTCCATAACATCCAAGAATCTCTAGGAAGCTCACTCGGTCTATCCCTTATAGTCTATAATATCTAACACTCCTTGGGAAGATCCCTCGGTCTATCCCGTATTGTCTAAAGCACCCGGTTCTCACAGCATCATGCAAATTGGTGCATAAAAATGCTATATGTCCAAAGTAAAGCTACAAAGCAACTTGGATAACCATTCTATATCTTAACAAGCATGTCAGGAAAAACAATACCCCATCCTACGGTCACAAGGAATGGAAAATAGGTTCAACGGCCATGGAAGAACAAGACCCAAAAGGTTGTAACAGAACAAGTCATGGGAAATACATCCATGAACTATCAATTATCCTCATACATGATCAAATTACCTCCACACAAGCATGCATGAAAAGTATGAAAACAACAGGGGAAAACGAGAAACACACTATACCTCGTTCATGGTTATTGGTGGAATATGCACACAAAACTCAAATGCATCAAACGAGAAATCAAAAACCACCTACCGTGATGCTAGGAGATCAATATACATGAACCCCAATGATTGAATCTGCATAGAATGTTGAATATCTGATAAAATGTACAAAACACTCAACCCATGATATCTTGATGAAGAGGGGAAAACATGGAATGAAACTCAAGAAGAAGAAAGAACACACTGTTGCGGTTCCGAAACAATCTACAGTAGTAGATTCAGAGAACACAGACAGGGGAACAGGGGCTCGGAGAAGTCATAGTGTTGTATGGCTTCTCTCTGTCAAATGAGACCTAGAAGAAGACATTTATGTTGATCAGATGTTACCCCGGCGTGTTTAATGAAAAAAAAGAAAATAAACGACATGTACTTTTGGAGTACACAGCATGTTCTAGGATTTTCCATACTCTGCTTTAAGAAACCTCCACATTTCCCCTACACACCGTGTGTGTGGCCCGGACACTACTAGAACATGGCCTCACGCGACATCAAAGTACACAGCGTGTACCATAAAAATTCCTAGATTTTCCTCTTTTTATGAAAAAATAGAAAATAAAAAACAAAATTGGAAGGAAGTTATGAGTTCATACAATCTTCCCCCCTTAACGAATTTTGTCCTTGAATTTCCGTAGAGAGTCATAGACGATAAAACCCCAAAAAACTCTGACCAATACGATCATACATCGACCTCCCTCTCCCAAGTCTTGTCCTGTACTCGCCCATGATGCCATAGTACTTGTACCAGTGGAACAGACCGGCCATGAAGAACCTTTGTAATGTGATCGACAATCGAGATAAAATGCTCCTCGAACGATGCATCCGCTTATATCTCAACCGCCTCAGGTTGAAAGACATGAGATGGGTCGGAAAAGTAACATCAGATCTTAGAAACATGGAATATGACGTGCATAGCCCGATAACTCTGAGGTAACTACAATCGATAGGCAACTGTCCCAACTCTCTCTAATACCTCAAACATCCCAACATACCTCGGTGAAAGATTACCCTATCTCAGAATCCTCTAGTGTCCCAGCCTCAGTGTGACATGCAGGAAAACCAGATCCCTGACCGCGAACTCTAGAGGTCATCTCCGCTGATCATCATAAGACTTTTATCGGGACTGTACACTATCCATTATCTTCCGAATCAACTCTATCTACTCTAAGGTCTCCTGATCAAGACAAGGTCCTATAAAAGCTACCTCTCTTGCCTCCATCCATCACAATGGTGATCAACATGGTCTATGGTAAAAAGCCTTGTAAGGTGACATCTGAAAGGTTTTCTGAAAACTATTGTTGTAGGCGAACTCCACATGAGGTATACGATTATCCCAAGAACCTAAAAAGAAAAGAATGCATGCTCGGAGCATATCCTCAAGCACATGAATCATGATCTCAGACTGGCCATCATTCTGGGAATGGTATGTCATACTCAAAAGTACCTATGGTACCCAATCCTTCTAAAGCCCCTACCAGAACTGATAAGTAAAACATGCATACCTATCTGTAAAAAAAAGAGTTTTGAACTCCATGTAGATGTAAAATATCTCAGATGTACAACTATCCCAGATCATTAACACTGATGGTCCCCCTAATCGGCAAGAAGTGAGCATCCTTCATCAACCTGTCGATGAAAACCCAAATAGCATCATTCCCACAGTGCAATTTTGGCATCCTAATCACAAAATCCATCACGACATCATTCCATTTCCACTCCGGAATGGTGACTATTATAAATGACCTTCCAGTCACTGATTCTCTGCCTTAACCTGTTGACAAGTAGAACATCTCATGACGAAACCAGCAACATCCCTCTTCATACCTGGCCACTAATACTGACGGTGTAGATTGTGATACATCTTGGTGACGCCAGGATGAACTTCCCAAACTAAGGAATGAAAATCCTGCATCACCTCATCACATATATCTACTGGAACCCATACGCATCCCTGGAAACACAAGATCTCATCCTCTCCCACTATCCATCCAACAGGAGGGACTCCCCTGACACACTCTCCCGCATGACTAGGCCTTCTGATTTTGACAGCAGCCTCATCTGTACCCGATCAAGAAATGTAGAGGTAACAAATAAAGAAGAAAGAAAAGTCTGTCCCTATCTGTTGTGCACCTACAAATTCTTCTCAGAGAATAGATACATAAGCCGCCACTCTCTGCTGGCCTCCTGAACTGCCTGTATATGAGTTCTCCTCCTTGGCGCATCAGCTACTGCATTGCCCTTCCCAAGCGTATAGGCAAGCTCAAAGTCGAAGGACTGAAGATACTCGACCCACCTGAGTTGTCTTAGATTCAAGTACCACTGAGTGAATATGTAATTGATACTCTTTTGGTTGGTGAAAACCGTAAAGTTCTCTCCAAGAAGATAGTGTCTGCAATAGCATAAGGCATGAACAACAACTGCTAACTCCAGATCGTGCATCAGGTAGTTCCTCTCAAGTGGCCTCAACTGCTATGAATCGTACACAATGACTCTATCTCCCTGTATAAGCACATCTCCTAGTCTGATACCTGAATCATTGTAATAAATGGTGTAGCTCTTGCGAGGATCTGGAAAGACTAGTATCGGTGCTGACGTCAACCTCCATTTCTGCTCCTAAAAGGATGAATCACAAGAATCTGACCATAAGAACTTCACACATTTCTTGTTCAGAACTATCAACAGTGCTTCTAAACATGAAATGTCATGTATGAAGCATCTTTAGTATCCATCCAACCCTAGTAAACTCCGCACCTCAAATATGTTCTTTGGCTTCTCCCAGGAAACTACAGCTCTCACCTTCTCTGGGTCTACTAATACTCATGTCTCTCAGATGACATGACCCATGAAGTGAATATGATTTATCCAAATGTGGAACTTCACGAGTTTAGAATAAATATGATGCTCTCTCAGTGTACATTGAATTATCTCAAGAAGTGTGTCATGGTCGTGTTGAGTGTGAGAGTACACCAAGATATCGTCCACGAAGATAATGACGAAGGAATCCATGTTTGGATGGAATACTCAGTTCATCAGCACCATGAAAACTGCTGGCGCGTTCGGGAGAATGAATAGAATAATTGTATACTTGTAGTGACCCCACCTACTTCTGAAGGCTTTCAGTGGTATATCTGATGGTCTAACAAACAACTGATGATAGCCGTATCTCAAGTAAATATTTGAGAACACCCGGTCTCCTCAAAGATGATCAAAGTGGTCATCAATCCTTGAGAAGGGATATCAGTTCTTGACCTTCAACTACTTCAAAATCCGATAATCTACACAAAGATGAAGGGTACCATCTGCCTTCATCGTAGAAAGGGCAGGTTAACCCCATAGAGAAGTACAAGGTCGGATGAAACCCTATGCTTGAAACTCATCCAACTGCTTCTTGAGCTTTGGAAACTCAGGTGTAGCCATCCAATAAGGAGGAATGGACACCATTGCTTCTCCTGCACGAGCTCAAAAAATAATTCTACCTCATCCTCCAGAGCCAAACTTGAAAAGTCCTCTGGAAAGACGTCTCTAAAATGGTCCTCCACTGGGAGAAATTATTACTACGAAGTCCCTTGTTCATCCAGAAAAAGACTAGAAATATGGGCTATGAATCCTCCGAGCCCATGACGCTCTGTTGCTGCTCGACTCGCCTGGACATCCCACTAACCTCTATGAAGAAAATATTCACCCTCTGGTGATATGATACTCACTCTAGGGTGATAGCAGTCGATGATTGCCTAAAAGGGAACTAAAACGTCCATCCCGAGAATGAAATCATAGCTCATAATATCTAGGACATAGAGGTCCCATAATAAGTGACACCCTACAACCTCAAGAGGACACTCATTGCACTAATGTACTCCAATCGCTATGGTCCCCAACAGTGTGTCTAGAGTGAAAGTACCAGCAGAGGAAAAGATACAGAGCCCAAGGCTCTCCAAAATAGAAATAGAGACAAAGATATGCGTAGCACCAATATTGAAAATATCTTAAGATAAAATAGAGGGTACTGAGATCGCACCTCGATCAGTAGAAGGTTCGAGATCCTGCTCCTAATGTGTCTGCTCCACAGCGAAGGTCTGGCCTGTACCGCCACCCTGCGATCCTGGCTGACTACCCTGAGCTGATCCACTCTGCTGTCGTTGGAAACATGGTGAATTACCACCATGGCCGCGACCTCCACCTAGACCCAAACAGCCGGAAGAACTCTAGTTCCCAGACTGGTGAGAACCTGGCGATGCATCTCCTGAACGCGGGGTCATAGAAGAGCCCCTTCCACTAGATTTAGGTGAGATGGTCTGACAAAAACGATGTAATAGCCCATCTTGCCACAAGATCGACACTCTATCGGGTCTCTCTAGAACTGAGGCCTAGTATTCCAACACCTCAAGCACTCGTAGCATACTACCTGGATACCATAAGATACACTCTTCTGACTGTGAACTCCTCAAGACAGCTCTCTCTGATGCTTCTTGCTATCAGAAGAAGGAACACTAGCTCTGGAGGTCCAACCGCCCTGGCTCATTGCCCCAAAATCCCTCAGACTGCCCTTTGTGATCAGTGCCTAGTGGATGATAGTTGTTATAAATTTCAACCTAAATATTTTCAATTTCGAGCAGTTCTCGTGCCTCATACCATCCTCCAACTTCCATGCAAGGAACGAATCATCACCTCCTAGAATAGGTGTGAATATATGCAGCTCAATAAATTGAGACGAGTACTCCATAACAGAAAGAGTACCCTGCTCTAGACTCATAAACTACCAGGCTCGATCGGACCTCAAGGTCTGTGTGTATAAGTAATCATATAAGATGTGTCGAAACACATCCCAAGTCATACCTTGTTGGCGTCCTGACTGTGATATCACCTCCCACCATCTCTTGGAGGAGTCTCAATGCATATAGGTCACAAGAATTAGCCTCTTCTCTATAGGTACCTCAAGATGCTTGAAGATCGTCAGTGTGGCTTCGAGCCATGAATCTGTAGGCTGAGGTCTTCCATCCCCTGAGAATGTAGGAGAATGCTACTACTGGAAAACCCTGGTCAACTCAGCCATCGACGGGGCATGAGACGAATCTCCCTGTAAGGTCTTAATCGTCCTAAGAAAACCCTCCCTGAGCTATACATCGGTGCCCGTTACTGGTATAACTGCTACTTCCAATGCTGGCATAGCAGGAGGATCTACAGGAGGTCCCTAATAGGCCTTATCTAGTGTCTGATCACCGCCTGGTAGCCGACATAAAAACGGAGGACGTCTCGGTGGCATAGCTCTAAAAGTTTAAAATCACACCTTAGATCAGGATTATCAAAGACTGATAGCATAAGATAACAAGGGGGTAACATGAGATGGAAACATTAATGTATTTAAAAAACATGAGTACACGACGTGTATAAAAACTACACAACGTGTTCTCTTTTTCCATTCACATGGGCGTGTACTTCTTCCACCACTGGTCATGTAACGCCCCAACTACATGGCGTGTTGTCACCACACACGGCTTATACTTAATATCCATTCCCCTGCTTGAGTCTCCATACACGACTAACCCACACGAGCCTCTTAAACTGATACTACATGGAATGTTCCATGCAGACATGGCTTGTACTAGATGAGTTTTCAACTACCCGTGTATTTAGTTACTCGGCTGGCTACATGGCTGAGAGTACATGAAGTGTTCCGAACAACCAAGAAATGTACAAGAAAAGATAACACCGGCCCGTGTTGTTCGTGACACAGATGGGTACATTGAAAAGGATACACAACATGTTCATACCCAACACGGCGTGTACTACATGAGCTTCTCCGACCGTGTTGTTATTGACACAGCTGGGTACACGCCTCACAACAACATGGTGTGTACTTGCCTTACACGGCGTGTGCCTCAAGTTTTTTCACAACCCCGTGTTTCTTCCTACACATTCAGTGACATGGTTGGAAAACTACACAGCGTGTATTTATAATTTACACGACATGTATTCTGTGTTATTCTATGTAGTAGCTCAGAAATAGCACCGAATCCGAGAAATCACAAGAAAAAAGAGTTAAAGTTCCAAATTATGATCTGTGAGGGCCCATACTCCCCGCGAATCAGAGCTTGGCATCGTACAAAAGTCATGAAAAAGCAACAAGGAAATGGTAGACAAATTTCTGGTCCATGAGGTCCCATAACACCTCTAGAACAAAAAATTGGCATCCATTTATGCAGAGTTCTATACTAATAATTTCTCTATTAGATTGCATAGATTCTATCAACGAATCTATCATAATATCATGCATAATTTACATGTCTATCACAACAACATGCAATCACTAATTCATTCTAGATGACATGGAAAGAATGCATGGCATGTGATTTCTAACATGTGCTTATATGATGCATGAGATGGAATACCCTTATCTCATCGGTTTACGAATGAAATAGAACCACAATTACAACAACGGTAATAACACAAGCCATGTGAATCACCCTGGGTGAAATAAAATCAACTGTGACATAGCAAAACTAGAAACCGCATTAAGAGAGGTAGATTGGATTTTCCTAGTACACATGTTAACTACTCCAGGGAACATTTTATTACTAAGTACCTATTTCATCCTATCCCTGGATAATGGCTCCAAACCATAAGTCAAGAGAAATAAATCCCTCTGATACCACTTTGTAACATCCCGGTTCCAGAAGCCACCCAGAGGTGCCCCATACCCGGTTGGTCACATGGCCTCAAGCGCATTTCCCCTAACGCCAGAGGCTGCCGAATAGTAGTGAGGTATTTGGGTATAATAGTTGGGAAACTATGCCTTCATTGGCAGAGTAAATAGCGGAAGAGAAACAATAAAAAATAATAATAGCAGAAGCAGTAAATATCCAACAACGTTAAACAGCGGATGACTAAAACAATAAACTGGAGCACACACTCAAGTGTATATATATATATATATGAAATTATGCATAATACATATGTATAGGAAAGTAGCCAAACAATTCACAATGCTGAATACAATACTAAGACAAAGTGGAAAAGAAAAACAGATAAGCAACTCCTCAGTATCGAACTCATGGGCTTGGTCTTATGCTCTCCTGCTCCAATGCAAGGGTGTGAGACTAAATCCCAGTTGAAAACCTCCAAAATATCTATTCCTAATAGTCAGTGAGTATATGGTAGGTAACATACAGTAAACAGTAAGCAGTAAGCAGTAACCAGCAATACACCACAATAAACAATCCACAGAAATAACAAGCAGTAGTGAAACAAACCGCTAACCACAAACAGGAAACTCTCTGGGAAGTACTCACAACCATCTCCTCTGGTCCTATCCAAAAAGTACCAACAACCCTCTGGGTAGTACAATCAGACTAACCCCTCTGTTTTGGTCATATGAAATTATAAGACTCTCTGCGAAAGATAACTCGGTCTATTCTCCTTATAGTATTGGGTAGTCAGGGACTCTCTAGGGGTGATCACGTAGTCAATTCCCCTTATAGCCCCATGGTATAGAGACTCTATGAGGAAGTGCACTCGGTCAAATTCTCTTATAGCCTCAAGTCCATCACAGGCTCTTTGAGGAACCTCACTCGGTCAATTCCTCCTATAGCCTGGAATGATTTATAGAATTTAATAAAAACAAACAAACTAAGACCCTCCAAGGAATCTCACTTGGTCTACCCTCCTGTGGTCTATAATATTCCAAGACTCTTAGGGAAGCTCATTAAGTCTATCCCATGTAGTCTCTAAGATCATGAATATATAAGGAAGCTCACTCGGTCCATCCTCCTATAGTCTATAACATCCAAGAATTTCTGGGAACCTCACTCGGTCTATGGCTTATAGTCTATATTATCTAAGTCTCTCTGAGAAGCTCCCTCGATCTATCCCTTATAGTCTAAAGAACCTGGTTCTCACGACCCCGTGCCAATCAGTGCATAGTAATTCTATAAGGCCAAAGTAAACCTACAGAGATACTTGGCTAACTAGTCTATAGATTAACAAGCATGTTAGGGAAAACAATACTCCATCCTATGGTCACAAGGCATGCAAAATAGGTACAACGACCAAGGTGGAATGAGACCCAAATGGTCGTAACAGAACAATGAATGGGCAAGACATCCAAGCACTAGAAATTATCCTCATACACAACCAAATTACCTCTACACAAGATGGCAAGAAAAGCATGAAAACAATAAGGGAAAACAGGTAACACGCAATAACCCATTGAATTGTATTGGTGGAATTTACACACAAAACTCAAAGACATATATCATAAAGGCACAAACTACATAAATGGATGGTTGGAGATCGATATACATAAACAACGCCGATTTAATCTCCTTAGAAAGTCAATGATCTAAGAAAATTTACAAAATGCTCAACCCAAGATATCATACAGAAGATGATAAAACATGGAATGAAACTCAAGAAAAAGGAAGAACTCACCGTTCCGGTTCCAAATCAATCGACGGTAGTTGATTTGGAGAATAGACAGGGGATCAGGGGCTCGGTGAAATCTCGGTGTTGTATAACTTCTCTCAATCGAAAGAGACTTAGAAGAAGATGTTTATGTTGATCATACGCGACCCCGGTGGGTTTAATGAAAAATAAAAGAAAATAAACAGCATGTACTTTTGGAGTACACGATGTGTACAAGGATTTTTCGTACTCTGCTTTAAGTAGCCTCTACATTTCCCCCACACACCGTGTGTGTGGCCCAGACACATCCAGCACATGGCCCCGCATGGTATCAAAGTACATGGCATGTATATATAATGTACATAGTGTCTACTCTGAAAATTCCCGGATTTTTTTCTTTTTCTCAAAAACAACATAAAAGGGAAAAAAGACCTGAAGGAAGGTCTGTGTTCTTAGACATTAAAAGAGAAATTAGTGTGAATTCTTAAATTGTTTTTTGGGTGTTTTCCTTTCCATGGATTGTGGCTATTCCTATTAGTTTCCCAATAGTGTAGAATTTACTTGAATGAAATCAGTTGAATATGAAAACCATAATGGGTTAAATGCGGAGTCTTTTTTCAGAAATTAGTTGTGTCATGGTTGTGGGTATGTTGTTTCATATGAATAAATAGTAACAAGGATGTTTGTGGTTGAGTTGGTTTTGGAAGCCCTAGAATGGGATGAGATCCTGTTACCTATATGTATAATTTAGTTTTTATGTTTCTTATTCGCACCCCATCCAACTTGATCACCTTGTGCCCAACACCATCATTTCATGGGGGAGGGTTTTTTTCCCAACACTCCTATGAGTGGGTGGTTTTTAGCTTCTTTTATGCTCTCTTTCCAATGTATCCCAAGATCCTTCAGGCTGGCTGTGACAGACTAAGGTTCATTATATATGAAGATTCATTGGGTTGGGTACGTGGAGGTGGTTGGCCCATGTGTGTGCGGGATGGTGGTTTCCTAAGAGTCTTTGAGATGATTCTCGGGTGTCACTAGGTAGGGCAGTAGTTGTTCTTACCCAGGTGTGTGCGGGAGTGGTTATTTTTGGTTTTTGTGGACCAGGTGTCTACGGGCGGGATGTGTGGTAGTGATATCCCATGTGTTTTCGGGTAGATTTTTTTATGATTTTGAAAGCCCATGTGTGTGCGGGCAGGGTGTGGAAGTGGGACTGTAGTGAGTATAGCAGGAGTGGTCCAATGCATACGATGTCTTCAATGACCAGTGGAAAAGTGGTGTGCGGTACCCAAATATTGATGTGATATTCCTATTATATTACTTGACTTGAATTATTTTGGTAGTGTGACTTGGTGAGTTTTTGGGTGGATTAAATCCTTGCTAGGTGCTTCAGTTTTCACCTTTTTCTCACAGTACAATAGAATGCCTCCCCACTTGTGCACGAGAGCTTTTGAATTTCCCTATTAAGTATATATGTATACTCACCCTACATATATAAACTGCTTTCATGTTTCCAGGAGGAAATCAGGGATCATGTGGGACTGTACTATCTTGGACACTGGGACAATTTTTTTGCTATTTTTTATATTCTTAGTCTATTCCATTGGGGGTTTCCTTGTACTTTTGTAGAATTTACATTTGGAAATGCATATGTGAATTGTTTATTTTTTTCTTTACTTTTACCTCCAGTTGTGGTGTTATTGAGATTTACTATCTTATCTCCCGATCCAACTAAAAAAAGGGTAATTCCTTTTTTCATTTTTCTATTTCTATACACTTGGTGCTTGTTAACACTCTGGGACCTATCGATGGTGGGTCTTAGGGGTCATTATCTATCTTCAACATGAAGAAGGAAGGTTCTGGGAATCTGTTGTCCCTTCTTTCATCTTGGTGAAGGCGGGTCATGAGATTTTTTGAGAATAAAAGGTATTGGATGTGGTGGTGAGACTTACAAATATATTTTTTAATAATTTTACTTTGCTTCAATGATTTTTCATTGTCATGAGAACTGTTTTTTGAGGTGGTATTTATAGTGGAGGAAAGGGGTATTAGGTAATTTTATTCATTTGATTATTATTTTTTCTCCAGACTATCAATAGTTTGGATTCCTATAAATAAGTACAGTAAATAATTTATATTATTTCCATCCAATGGTGCTTATATCATCCATACATCATTCATGACTCAATATTTCGTGTATTTATCTTATACCATATATAATTATATTTCTATATTCACTAAAAATTCATCTATTTTAGAAAAATCCCAAATATTCACCCAAAAAATTCAGTGAAATGTACACTTATAATATGGACCAAATTTTATGAAAAAATTAAAATATAAATATAATAATTATAATTTTTAATTAAAATCATCATTTAATCAAAACATTCTAATTTTAAAATTATAACTGATTTTATAACACATTGAAAAATTAGTTATGGTCTCTTATATTTCTATTATAATCATAATATAATAAAATATTAATTTATGAATTAATTTTATGAAAATAAATATTCTTTGAATCATTATATTAATTATAAAATTATAAATAAATATTTACATTAATCAAAAATATCAACTCTTAATTTATCATTTCTAAAACAATTATTTATTTATTCCATGATTTAAATATTTGATATTTTCATTTATAAGATGCCTAAATTTTATTTATAAATTCATTGGTGAGATTAATATTCTATTGGAAAGGTTTTTATTCTTAATAGACACATTATTATTCAAAAGTTCATGTTATTATTTAGCTTATTTATGAATCTTAATTTTTTTAAATACATATCATTTAATTAATTATTAATTTATAACCTTTTTATTATTTTATCTATGTTATTTTTTATTATTTATTCTAGATTAAATTATTTATATAAATAAAATATCATTGCTGTAATTCTAGGTAGTTTTAGTATCAGAGTAGGGCTTAGTAATTTTTTTAGAATATAAATAGAATTCATTTTTGAAAGTCCTAGGAGTAATTATAAGTATAAGATGACATCATAATGTTTTATTAATATAAATAATGTAAGATATCCTAAAAATTAATTCTCTTTGTGTATATTATCTGATTGATGTAGTGGGGGCACATAAGCACCAAGGGGTTGCAACTATAACATGGCTTTATTTGGTATTAACTTAACTATAATTAGTGCATTATGAGTAGACATAAGACATTACACCTAGACAGAAACTCTTAGGGGATATTATTTGGAAAATTCATATTCTCTTAATTATCCATTAAGATGGTTTTTAATAAATGATGACCATATATGATCTAGGTTAAACCAAAAATGTAGTTGGTTAATTATAAGGTGTTATAAGTTTTTACATTTCTGGATTTATATCCATTATATATGATTTTACACTTTGGTTGTTGTAGTCCGATTCTTACAATATGTTTTTTTATTTACTTTCTTGAACACGAAGTAATTATATATACAGTTTATTTTATGATCATGAAATATACATAGTCTCGATAGACCGACTGTGTTGAGATATATTATGTAATATATTATGAATATTCTCTCTCAACTTTATCAAGATATGAGAGGTAAAACAGACCACTTTGATCTTCTAAATGCACAATGGAGAGAGTACCAATACATTAAATAATTTATTTGATAACTTACAACTAAATTATATGGGTTTTATAAGACAATAGCTTTTAAAAATATGATTAAATTTATGCTGTAAATATTTTATATTATATAGTTTTCATACCATCAAAATGTTTTTTTAGTTGACTATATCTTGTTAGGTGAAGTAGATTAATGGTGGAATATTCTCAGGATTATATAGAATGAAGAATAAATCAACTCTATGGAATGGGAAAATTTTAAGAAGGTAATTATCAATTAGTAACTTACTTGATGTTTTTATACTAAAATGGAGTTTTGATTTCTATATTTTTAGAAAACTGATAATGAATCCATTTTCCCTATGTTTAAAACGTTATAAGACATCTGATGTTCGCTTCTGGTTTTTTCATTAACCCTGAATGGAATATTGGTAAATTATTTAGTGTTTTTTATCCTAGTACTCAAAATTAATTATCCAATTTGAACATTGAAGCTATAAATATATTTTTTTATGAGAACCCAAAGAGGAAGTGGAATTTGGAAGGCCTCATTTTAAAAGTTCTAGTCATAATAAAAGGTTGACTAAATTTCCTAGAAACTCGAGTGGTGTCACACATGGATTGAAGAATAAGTTTAATCCTCATTAATTCAAAAAATATGGGATGGAGAACTCTTGTAAAATTTTTAATCAAATGAGATTATTCTTCCTGTAATGAACAATAATTTTACAAATTCAATTTCCCATCCAAAAATATTTTTGTGTAAAATTTGGTAATAAAATATTATCTAATGAAGATATAATAAATGAAGAAATAAAAAAATAATTTAATTATTTTAAAATTAAATTTAATGAAAAAATATGGAAATAATAATTTTTAGAATTATAATGGTATGATAAATAAAAAAATATGACTATAAGAATGTGAATATTTGTATCTACTCGATTACTTAGAATAATCAATCTCGCAAACTGCACTGAAGAAATAAAGAAGAATATTAGAACTGAAATATAAATTGTGAAATTGAAAATGTATATAACCTTGAGAGAAAATATAATTCAATGAAGAATTATTTTAATGGGAGGTATTTATAGAAAGTATATAACCCATATAATTGATACAATTTTGACCATTAGAATAGTATTATAACAATCTATGTTGTAACCTGACTGTTGGAAGTGTAATTTTAAAATTAAGAATTGTATGTTGATCATTATAATATCATAATAACCAATTTATGTGTGAAATATTATTTATTTATCTTATAAAATGAAAATATATAAAATTAATATCATAATAAAATTAAATAATTGTTTTAATAAACTTAAAATAATTCATTGTATTTTTGTAAAACATGTGTGGTTTGTTTCCATTTTTATAATAAACATAATGTCTTGAAATTAAAAGTTTTCATAAAATTGGGATAAAAATTCATATTATGTTTTATTATAATTATAAAATAATTCTATTAGACCATAACTAATTATTCAACCCTTCAGAAACTCGAACATAATATTAAAATAAATAATATCAAATAAATAAAGATTTGATTTTAATTTTAAATTTCTCATATTTGTTAAATTATTATGAGAAATTGAATATAATTTTTGAAATCGACACATTGAAGATGGTAAATTTTATGTTTTTGTGTTTTTCTAAAATATTTTAATTTTTATTGGATAGGGAAATACTATAAATTATGGTAAATTTAAGTATATCATTAATATAAGTATTTTTTAGTCATATAAGATTTAATCACAAATTAGTTTGAACATAGAAAAACAAGTTTTTGTATGTAGTCTCAA
Organism: Viscum album; assembly: GCA_963277665.1. NCBI lineage: Eukaryota > Viridiplantae > Streptophyta > Magnoliopsida > Santalales > Viscaceae > Viscum > Viscum album. The sequence continues at coordinate 1,504,797,608 of OY728156.1, forward strand.
AAATCCACAATATTGATAGTATTGATCCAAAATAAGATACTAATGAATGAAAATTCCAAAACAAACCTCTCATCCACATATAAATACCATCCCTCATCCCATTTCTCTTGACACCATATAAGCCATGGAGATTGAAAAAATTCTTACCAAAACCATTTCCAAAAATCTCTCCCACAACCTAGTGATTATTGTCCTACCAAAAGACCAATTCTATGTTCCTTGTAGAGGATTTTATGGCAGATTCATATAATATGTAATATTTTATCTCTATCTCTATTAATTTCTTCGCTTCTTTTAACTTCCAATCACATCCCTCGTCTGGAAAGAATTAATGGCTCCATTATAATATATGTACACTAATTTTATATTTATAATGGAATATATACCATCAATCCTCTTCAGGTCTCCTATAATTATATTACAAAAATCATTAACCACGTTATGTATCTTAAACATCTTCATGGATAATAAGTTTTTGTTTTTTGTTTATACCATCATGGAATTTCATAAAAATATTGTTATGCTTAAATAAGATGATAATAATTATATTAAATTATATTTCATGTTCTTTAAAAAATATATAGAAATAATATAAAATAAGACTAAACTAGTTCATGAAGGTCTGTAAAGAATCCAATATATTTTATCCCTATAAGAGTAACATTTGTACTAAATTTATCATCCTATGTAAAAACAAAAAAATAGAAAAATTAAATTTCTATTTGTAAATGAATTTTTTATTTAACAAATACAGTTGTATTCCCATTTGATAAAAATCATCAATAATCACCCATAAGTGATCCGATCATGAAACCATGAAACTAACCCTCTCTGAACAATAGGACCGAACATTATCTCTCCTCAAAATAGCCATTAATAAAAATAATAATATTATATTAAATTAATTATAAATATAAAAATTTAAAAATTTAAAAATTAATTATTATAATTTGGTTATTCATGATATTAGGGGAAAGTGAAAAATGATTATGGAACATAGGATAAGTGATCTCTTCAATCCTCCAAATTTTCATTAGATTTCCCTTTCTCTATCTTTTCCTTAATTTATATCTTAATTTTTATTATATAATTCTTATATATTATTTTTAGATTTCTCACATGTATATAAGAATTTTATTATATAGTCATTGAGGGGATATACAAGTTTTAAATGTTTCATTATCAATTCATTTATAAATGATGATTAAAAGGAACATAGGTGTCTTCTTTAGACATTTAAAGTAACTGTAAATGAATTTTTTTGAAACGTATATGGTCTATAAAAACACTATTTTCTATAAATATATTCATTTTATCATAAAAAAAAATTATTATTCTTTTACACTCTTTTAATGCTCATTTTCATTTTCCTTAAAACCCTGATTTTATGGCACATCTACCACATTACAAGACCATTCTTTTCCCATATTCACTTCATTTGATAATCGTTTATATTGATCTATGATTATTTTTATCATTATTAATTCCCCACAATTATTTAAAATCATATATCATGCAAACCAATATGATACACCCATTGGTTGTGCATTAATACATGATTAAGAAACCCATTTCTTCCCATGGGTAACCATTATGTTCATTCCTTTGGATTGGTTTCATTAGTATGCATGTACATATTATAATTTTTGTTCATAGATATTTCCCTAATGCATCAATTTTTATTCACTCTCATGAGGTGATATGTATGGGATTAGGGGGACTCTATCCAAAATGTGATGTTTTCATCATGGTTATTCATGACATATGTTTATGTCTTGTATTATATTTCCAAAAAAAATCTATATTTCCATAATCGTATGATTCCTTGATATTTTTGTCATATCTATATATAATTATCCAGGATCCTTGCCTTTTTTTATCATTTAATTCATTCTGAATCATATACTATTATTCATTTCAATGTCTATTCACTTATTGGGATTTTTAGCTCACCCACGTTTTCTATGTATCATTCATGTTATCATAATCATTATTAGAAGCTCAGAGGGAGATAGAATCAAATTTTGGAGATCAAAATAATGAAATTTTATGTTATTTTAATATGTTAATTTATATACCTAGTCTCGTATAGACAATATCTTATTTGATCCTGGGATTCTATTTACTGTATATTTATATTAAAAATACTAAAAAATGAGTACGAGGTTTGGGAACTATGTTTAGTATCATAGAAAGGTAAAAATATTTGTGGGGGTTATGACTTGGAAACTATAATGATAACTCTAGGTATAGGACTTGGTAGAGTAAATATTATCATGTATAAACTAGATTTAATATTAGGGACTCATAAGGTATAATATACTATTCATTTATAAGTTACTTCATCTATGTTCATAGTCTCTTTTTTATATATTCATTATATTTTTATTAAGGCCACTAATTTTATTTTAATATTTTCATTTAATTAAATAATAAGATAACTTGTTCTAAAAATCAATGTGTTAGGAAATATGATGATTTCCCAATGGTTATTTCTATACGATGTGAATGGGAGTGGATAAATTCATGATAGTAATGACTCAATTCTCGCAAGTTATGAATAATAACTTGAATTTTGTGGAATTCCCTCTTTCTCCAAAGAAAAATAATGTTGTGCATGAATATCATAGGTGAATAATGCCTCTTACCATTAATGGATCTTTATATCCTATCATCATGGAAGAATTTATTAACACTAGTGAGATGATATTCTCTATCCAACAATTCTTGGAAGGATAGAAAGTCATGTATTTTGACTATAATTTTTATGGGGAAAATGATTGGTTGTGGAAACTAATCATGAACATGACTTCCAAAGAGGAAATTGAATCCATAATTTAGGAATTATTCTTGAAAATAATTGTTGGTAAATATTTTTGAAATACTCTCCATGTTAAAATAAAGGGGGTTTTCATTTAAATAATTAAAAACAAAGATTAATATATCAGTGGTATAATGAAAAATCCCTAAGGATTATGTGGAATGACTTAGTTTTCATCGTTACCCATGAATGTAAGGTGGCCTCTTTCTTTAGTAGAATAATTTCTAGTCGAGGAAAAGAATTAGATATTTTTTACTTCAAAATCTTTGAGGATAATGTCCATTTTACCCTCATGTTCTATATATATATTTGAATCTCTTATTGGTCCCCTATAATAAGAGATAAAACAAATAAAATGTAGTTTTAATCAGGGAGATCGGTGGATAAATTCATTGGAAGAAGGAGAACCCAACTACCCACATGTCAAAACTGAGGAAAGAAGCATAAAAAACATTGTCTTAATTTAATGAGGATATGATTTATATGTAAAAGATAAGGGATTTGTGGTATTCAATATTGAAGAGAGATGTCAAAGCCCAAAATATTGGGTGGAATAAGGATCAGGTCAACACCCAAACAGTAGTATTGTGTTTCAACTGTAAGGAATAGGATCATTATGTGAAACAATTCCCAAATCTATGTGATGATAGAGGAAATAAATGAAAAAAACTTCCACATATTAGTGATAAAGGAGGGGAATATTTTATCCTAACTACTGAGGTGGATCTTGATAATTATGTTGTAAAAAATATTCCATTTATTAATTCATGAATAGAAAACATACAATTTGACTATAGTTTTATGCATTCTTTCAAAGCTTCCATGATTACTAGAACAATACAAACACCACCTCCAAAAATGGGGTTAATATATCTATGAGAATATACAACAGAGAAATTATTACATCCCATGATTACAACTCCACCCCTATCAATGTTTTTGGGTTGATCCTCACAATAAAATGTGTCTTACCTCCTTTAGTTAGGTTTATGATATATTATAAATGGACTGGGTGTATTTATATAAATACACAATAAAATTTTAGTTGAGTTAATTCACATATTAATTCATCCTACATGTTTTTACAAATGTAAGGAGGCGTATTAATCCCCATTAAGGTCTTCATCTCAATTATCTATATCTTTTCCTTATTAGAATGTATCACTATATCAAATGATTATAAAAAATGATTGAATCAGTATTTAAAACAGGATAATTGTAAGGGATTACACTAATGTGTTCCTTTAATAATTTCTTAGTATTCCTCTAAACAGAGAGGTTGATATCTTAACTGAACTCATCCTAATATAAATTCTCATATACATGAATCCCAATAGATTAGAAAACATTGTTTTAGAAGAGATTAAGAATCAATTATATGAGAATATAAACAAGGGTTATATTTTCCCAAGTTCTTCAAAATGGCGTTAAACAGTCTTTTTCATAAAAAATAATGATAGATTAGTTAAACACTTCATTTTTAGTCCTGATCATGAAAAAATTCTGATAATAGAAAACTATCCCCTTACATGGATTGCGGACTTGTTTGATCAAATATGTAGGTCCCAATATTTATTTATGGTTATCCTTCAATCATTATATCACTTATTAAAGGTAAATAAAAATGATATTCCCAAACCATAATAAATAACAAGGTTTGGACACTTTGAGATCATAGTGATACCTTTTGGACTCACTAATACTATAATAATCATTATAAAATTAATTAATACACTCTATTGATATTACCATAATAAATATTTGGTTGTCTATAAAGATGATATTTTGATACAGACAAATAGTAAGGATGATCGTTATTAGTATTAAAATATTGTTCTAAAAACATAATGAAATAAGATACTATATGAAATTTACAGTAAATGTCAGTTCTAGAAGGAGGTAAGATCATTCTTGGGGCATGTTATCAGGAAAAAAATATATTTGGAAGCGTTTATGATAATGGATGTTGAGGGCTGTACCAAAAAGATATCATTAATGGATATTCATTGTTTCCTTGTACTAAATGGTTATTATTATCATTTTAAAAGAAAATTATCATGATTTCCAAACCCACTAAGCAGGATGACTAAGAATAGAGTAAATTTTTTTCCTGGAACAATGAAACAAAAGTGAGTTTCAGGGAGTCGAAAATTTTTATTATCAGTGCACCAGTACATATATAAACTAGATGTTTTGATCAATTCATCAAATAAATTGATGGGTCAATGAATGGATTAGTATTTTTATTGATACAAAATGGTAAATTGATTCCCTACATCACAAGTACACTAAAATTTAATGAGAATAATTTTCCCCTGAATGATATAGAGTAGGTTTTTGTGATATTCAAATTGAAAATTTGGAAAAATTGTCACAATTGGGAGATATTTGAGATGTAGGAAGGATATCAAGAGACTTAAATATAACATCACTTTAAAGGATTATAAAATGTTAATGTGAATATTGTTTTATCTACTCATTTATTATCATTTTTCAATTAACAACCATCCTAGAAATGTGAATAAAGTGGAAAATGCAATATAGTGAAAGGATATTGAATCTTAATCAATGATGATGATTGAGAATAATCAAATATTAATTGTCATGAAAATGATGGACCTGTGAACCATAACGGAAGAAATATAATATTTTATTTCTCAAATGATCTCTCAAACCTCCCTTATGAAAATGATAAAGGATACTCAAATTAATTTTATAGATATTCAGAAAAAGGTAGAAGCTTTTAGAAATAGGACATCCATGGAGTTAAAAATAGTTGGGGAAGGATTTTAAATATTTGGTCAAGATTATGTGTATAATGAAAACATGAAATAATGAATGACCATTTGAATGTTTAATATAGAATGAACTTCTCCATCCACCATGGGAGAACTAAGATGTTTCAATATCGCTGAGAGCACTTTTTTTTGAAAAATATAAAGAAGTATATTCAAGATTCTACATAACAGTGCTTGGTATTTCAGCAAGTGAAGGATAGAAGGAATTATGATTAATTTCATGATGCATCCATTGCCCATACCTATATTGAAATGGGAATAATCAAAATAGTCCATTTCACTTGTTTTCTAAATACTTATATAAGATGAAATGATATATGTATTGTGGTGTATCACGATACAACGACTGGTCAATTAGATGAAGTCATAGAGGACTTCTCACTCGATCAACATTCATTGATATAAAATACAAAAATGTGTGAGGATATATAAAATATTATTATTACATGATTCTGATTGAGATCTAAGATATACATCCATGACTTGGATGAGTTTACAACAGGTTATAGATATTGAGACGGACATAATTACATATTATCATCCCCAACAAGATGGATTATATGAATAGACTATTTAGAAACTAGAACAAATATTGGGAATATGCTGGATACATTTAATAGAAGAATGAGACCAACATCTTCATCTAGTTTAATTTTCTTACAAGAAAAGTTTCCACTTAATATACTAAATGGATCAATATAAATACTTATATGGGAACATACATAGAAAACATATGTGGTGGAATGAATTTTATGAAGAATATATTTTAGGGCCAGAAATAATCAAGGAAATGGTAGAAAATACAAAGACAATTCTACAAAACATCAAGGCTGCATAATGATGATAGATGAGTTATGCACAAATTATTTGACAAGTCCAAGTGTTCAAGGATGGAGATAATATGTTCCTCTATATATCATAATTATAAAGATTTATTAGATTTGGGATGAGGGGAATGGTAAGTACCGGGTACATCATACCCTTTGAGATTATTGATTGCATCTGGGTCATATCTTATTGACTAGCATATCAACCAAACATGTAATGTACATGATGTATTCTATGTATCCCTATTGATTAAGTACATACCTAATCCCACACATGTACTAAATTTAGAGGTTGTGAATCTGTGAAAGTATCCCTCTTATGAGTAGTACCTAGTGAAGATCCTGGATTGTACAGATACAGTTCAATGTTGTAAGACAACTCACATGATCAACATATTATGATAAACCATAAGTATAATGAGGTGACATTGTAATAAAAGGAATATATGATAATTAAGTGACCAAAAAAAATTTAAATTTATTTGAAAAATAAAATTTTGGGGTAAAACATATTAGTGTTGAAAAATTTAGAAACCAATAATTTTATCAATAGAATTTCCCTTCATAAAATATATTGTTTTACATTTTTTAATATAAACATTTATTACAAACATGTGCCACATGATGAATCAAAAAAACATAATTATAAAAAATTGAGAATTATATATAGCGAATATAAATATGGAAATAAGAGTTTAAAGTATTGTAGTGGGATAATAAATTTATAACCGGATAATAAGAATAGAAAAATTGGGATCTCCATGATCCACTAGGATAATTGTACTCACGAACAACACTATAGAAATGAAGAATAATATTAGTAATGAAATATATATTTTATAAATTAATATATATAAAATATGAATGAAAATAGAAGTGAATCTAGAATTATTGAAATGATGTATATTTATATAAATTAGAGAACCCATATGACCATTATAAATCCGACTCTTGAAATACTAATCTGACCATTAGAATGGTAACGAGATCGGTAGAATAGTAATAAGACCATTATAAATAGTAACATGACCATTAGAATATTATCATCCTCTATTCTTGTATAAAAAAATTAGGTATCTTATAAAAATGAAATATGACAAATTTCTATCATCGCATTAGTAAATAAATGATTTAAAAAAATTAAAATAGGAGCCTTTATTTTATGAATACATGTACATTTTATTTGAAATTCCGTATAATGTATAATTATTTAACAGAAAGTTTATTTTACTCCAATTGATTTATAATTTAATATTATATTTTTATTATACTAATAAGGTAATTTTATGAACCCATAAGTAATTTTTTAAAGGGTTATAAAATCGATCATAGTATTAAAATTCCATTTTCTCAAGTAAATGAGATTTTTATTTAATTATTAAATTTAAAATATTTAGAAAATTATTATAAATAATTGTTTTATTTTTAAAAATATACATGTATAATATTTCTTATGGAGATTTTCTGTAATTTTCAAAAATAGTTGATTTTTTTGAATTCTGAAATATGATAAATCAAATTATTTATCATTATATGTAAAATATATGACTTTTTCAGTCGTGGATGATGTAATAACCCATTATTTAAAAAACTAAATGCACTAGTTACTCTATATAGTTAAAATAAAAAATATTATATATATTTATGAGCCAAAATTTTAAACATACATTATAATATTCAAGAACACCACTCTCTTCCCCTTATAAATTCCACCCTTATCACCCCTTCCCATAACACATTTTAGTCCTTATAATGTGGAAAAAGTATTCCAAAAACAATTCCCAAACCTCAAATTCATGTAAAAGTTATTATTTTATCTCCAAACGAACAATTAGAAGTACCATAAGTTGTATTTAAAAGTGGCGTCATTTAAGAGGTAATATTATCACTTTACCTATTTCAAATTCTTTTATTTATCTACCTTTTACTATCCTCTCTGATCCAATATTAATTAATGACTAGTGTATCATGTATATTCAATAATTTTAGGTTCATAATGTATTACATAACATACATACACTTTTCTCTACTTCTTAATCTATGAATGTGACTATAATCAATATTATGGAGGTTACCCGTCTTTGTGGATAATATGTTTTCATATTTTATTACTACCTTAATGTCTAAAAATAGATATATTATTTTTTATAAAAATATTATTAGAAGTATATAAAAACATATGTCATATTTTTAAATTAATATATACTCGTAGAAGAAAATTCAACTACATTTTGATGATCAGTTAAACTACCAAAATATACTAACCATACACACAAGAATATTTACTAAATGTATCAGGATTATGTAATAACATAAACATAAATTTATGACCAATTAAATTTGGCTATATAAATGAATACCATTTAATTTCCCTTAATTATTTTTATCCCCATTTTAAAAAAAAACAACCATAAACATCTATATGCTTTCCAACAATGAATCCATGAAATGAACACTCTATGAACAATGGTATTAAACATTATATTTCATCCAAATTTCCAAAAAAACAAATAATATAAAATAATATTCATCAAAAAATATTTAAATTTTCTTTACAAAACATATTTATTAATCGAATTTGGTTATCCTGGACATTAATTTCCAGGGAAAAATGATTTGGGATCATTGGGTTAAAAATAATTTATAGTTTCCTTATTTTATCTCATAATTATTATTATTTAATTGTTTTAGATTATATGTATATGTCTCACTCATATATACCAACTTTACATAACTTTCATTAATATGGATATACATTTTTTAATGGATCCCTTCTCTATTCCTTTCAGAAATCCAATTTGAGGGAACATATATGTTCCCTTTTTGATTTTAATGTAATATTTAATTAAACGTTTTAAAACATCCATGGTTTCATAAAAATTATTTTTTTATAAATAATTATATTTTAGTTCACTTCTGGTATAATGGGAATTATTATTCTTATACCTCTTTTAAATAATCTTTAATCTTTTACTTAAAACCCCCCCTAAATGGAAATTTCCCAATAGTACCTAACCATTATTCATGTTATCACATCAGTTAGAAGTCATTTATCATGATAAATTAATATTTTCCCATAATGAGTCCTCAAAAATGGTTTTATACCTTATCTCAAGGAAACCATTATGACACACCCATTGGTTCAGCCTTATGCCATGATTACGATCCTGATATTATTCCATCAGTAACACTTATGTTTATGCTTTATAGTTTATTTTATTAGGTGGCCCACATAGTAATGCATATGATATGATGGTTGTACATAGATAGTGCTAAAATGAATTAGGTTATTATTTATTCTCATGATTAGATACTTATGGTATTAGGGAGTGAACCTAATCGATGATGGGACTCCTTTCACACTGTGATGTTGTCTTGGGGGATAACATTGACTTGTGCTTATTTTAGGTTTTATATTTTTTTAACCTTCCTATAGTTTCATTATCATCTAATTCCATAATATTTATACTATATCTCAATATTATTATTAATGGTATATACCTTTTATTTCTTCATGTAATTCCTCCTAACTCATATCTTTTGGTTTATTTCCCAATTTATCCCATAAGAGGGATTTTTAGATCACCCTGTTTGTCTAAGTGTTTTTCTAGTTATCTTATATTTTATTAGGAACTAAATTTAATTTAGATATAGATTTTTGAGATAAGATAATGAACATTTGTTTTGGTTTCATGATTTCTATTTATGTACCATGTTTATAAAATACACTAGGCAATTCAGTCATTATTTATCATTTAATGGATATTAATTATAAAATTCTTAAAAAAATAATGAAAGTTTTAGGTCAATATAAATTATATTTTCTTCTATATTTATAAAAATAATGTTGAAGATATTTTAATTTCCTACTCAATGAAAGTAATGGATATAATGCTCAATCAGATACACCACCCACACATCATCGATTTATATGTATGGTGGCTGGGAATTATGAGAATAAAATACCAAATCCAACGTATAATGATGATAATAAACATAAATCCTCCATATTAAATGTTTAATGGTAATTTTTATTAAATAATAATTGATATGGTGGGTCATGAAAATGATGTGATGAGAGGTAAACATAACAACAATTAGAAAAATGTAAATGTTTTATTTGATTCAGGTTCTATCAAATCATTTTTTTGATGAATTTTATAAGGATATAACATCACCACCTCAATAATTATATTTTGAGTTACTAGTGAAAATCTATTCTCTATGATAGATGTATTTGGGGATTTTTTCTATAAAATCACATTATTCTTCCCAAAATTGAATTTCATGTTGTTTTGGGAATGGATTATCTCTCTAAATATTCAAACCATATCAATTTCCATGGAAGTGATTTTTTATTCCATATCCCAGATAAACATATGATCGTTTATCCTTACAACAATTTAAGTAAACTCTTAGTGGAAATTAAATCCATCATAATATTTTTTACTACCTATTCATGAGGGATATTTTTCTCAAATGGTTGGGGAGAAACTCATTATCTGAAATGTTTATATTTTCAATGAATATGTCAACGTATTTAAATATTAATTTAATAATATTCCCCAAAATAATATATTTGAGTCTTCAATATAACTCATACCATGTTTTACATCTATTTCAAAGACTCTATATAGAATAACCCCAATTTAGTTTCTAGAATTGATGAAACAATGCCTAGATAATCAAAATAAGGTATTCATTCACCCCAATTATTCACCATAGGGTTTAATTATTCTTTTTATTAACATGAAAGGAAATTCAATGAATATTTTCATTGATTATCATGAACATAACAATATCACTATTAAAAAATTAATCATGAACCCCATATTGATTTTATTTTTAATCTATTGTGGGGATCAGAATATTTTTTCAAGATTGATCGTAAATATTGATATCATTAGATTACAATCAATAAATAATAACTAACTAACACATCCTCCCATAAAAGGTGTTTCCATTAAGAATTTATATTAATTCCATTTGGACCTAAAATTATTCTTCTATCATTTTTGATTTCATGAATAATGTCCTTAAATATTCCCTTGATCTGTTCGTGGAAGTCTTTATAGACAATATTTTTATGTATTCAAAGAAAAAGAAATACCATGAAGAACATTTTTGGATGGTTTTGAAGACCCTATGTAATTATTATCTAAATTTAAATTGTACCATGTTATCATTTTGTCAAAATAATGTCTCATTTTTTAGGTCATATAGTTTTAATTAACTGCATATCAATTGATCCTTCATTGATGGATGTCACAATATAATTTCCCATACCAACCATAAAGACAAATATCCTTATTTTTTCAAAGTATGGAATAATACTAAGGATTATTTATGATAAATTTCTAATAAGTATAAAATAATATAACCATTATTATGGGTAAGGGGTCCATGATTTTGGGGTATATTAATTTGAAGATATTTTTATGAAACTAATGATTGGGCCGGTAAAGGAATATGTGCTCACACTACTTTATAGTGGAGAATGGTTTTTGATATATAGTGATGCATAGAATATGGTATTGGGATGTTTATATATATGAAATGACATGATTATTGAATATAACACTCTAAAATTTAATAGTAATGATGAAAACAACCCAACTCATGATATAGAGCAGGTAATGGTATTTTGGTCCCTGATGATATTGAGGAATTAATGTTATAGAGAAATGTGTCAGGAACCGAATCGGATCGCCATGGAAACTGGCACCAAACCCGGCCCTTGACAAGACCCGAAGGGCATTCCCGATCCCCATGGGATGGAACAAGTTCCTGGGTATCATAAAATGAGAATTGGGAATGATTTCCCCAAGATAATTAAAATAAAACAAAAAATGAATCCAATAAAAAAAATCTGGATTTTTCAAACCAAGCAATGTTTTACAAAAATTAATAACTGAATTACATAGTCTAAAACAACTCAACAAGACTATAAAAAAGGTACAAATACAAAAATTAACATCCCAAGAACCTCAAGAGGGAAATATGCATCTCCCTCAAACCATCTCTACAACACTGCATCCTGAATGACTGGTAAAAACCAGAACAATTGGCACAAAAGTTGTACCCAAACCTGCGACAAAAAAAATAACCAAGTCTATTACACCCAAGGGTGTAAGTAGGGTGTCAACCAATGCCTATTAGGATACCAACACTAATATATTCCATGTGATAAACATGCAATGACAAAAAGAATGAAATTTTTCCAAAACAAGTAATTTCTAGTTACAATTTCTGAAATATGCAACTTAAAAAATCAGTATTCAAGTGTGTAATTTAAAGAATAAACACATTTAAAATAAATTCAAAAGCTAATTAATTTTTTCAGCCAAATAATAGAGTATGTATATGGTATGTATAAATGATCTAATGAGCACAAGAAATAGAAAATAACTTCTAGGCACTAGCAAGCTATGTGTCCCATGTACCTCGTATCTCTGTGAGAGTAACCACAAAGAATATCTGTTCTCATGAACAATCCACTGTTATTGAACATACCCATAACTTAGTGGTCTCCAATCATCATCATTATAGATTTGTTAGAGTTTTAAGCGTTAATATTTCTAAGTGAAACTGAGGAAAAACCCCACAGATTCACCAACATACTAGTACACATCCTCCCACCTAGATACTCAGGTTTTCCCTCCATGCTCAAAAAATTTCAACAAGATAAGAAATATAGTTTTCACATGAAAATATCACTTCCATATCACAAATTAACCAAACATCCCCATGTACATCACACAAGTCATAAATTCCACCTTTCATTCAAATGCATTTTGAAATCAAACTCACACCAAAATAGCCCACAACACCTTTTCCATAACTTTCACAATCCAACAGATCCTTTAACAATTTTATAAAGTCCCACCAAATATGATAAACATCACATAACAACCCAATCACTTGTTTCATAAGACCCTTATTATGAAAAATCCATTTTTCACATCGCACTCACACAAACAGCCCATATCACATTCACACCTCTTTCACATTTCAGTAAATCCATTAAAATATTTATAAAACATTTCCAACATGATATACATCACAAGACAGACCTATTCACATTTAATATGGTCCTTTTGAAAGTATAAACAATTTATAATAGTTTTCCAATTTGGTTTCACCTCTTACATAAATCATTAAACCATTCAAAATATTCATAAAACAATTCTAAAGAGTGCACCAAAGCTTTTCACATAAAACCCATTTCAAAACCATATTTCAAGTATAAAATTGCAGTAATAAAAATTTAAAACTGAATGTTCAGCACTACAAACATTTATTAAACTTTACCCAAGTGTTATACAAACACCTCAAACAATACCACAAAAGATCCACATGAAAAGAACAGTTTTTCAAAATCACTTTCAAGAAGTACAATAAGGTTTTACAACATAAACCCATTAAAAAGATCACATTAAGACCTAATGGAACACCAATACCCTACAAAATCATAATTCTCATCCCAAAAAAGATTTATTAAACCAATTTCATATGTTATAAAACAAACCCAAACAATATCCAAAGGGTTTCACATGAAAAACACTTAATTTTAAGAAAAAATGAAACTATAAAAACAAATGCTATACCAGAACCAACATAAACAGTTCTCGTACCACACCAAGTATATTAGTAATATGGATAATATGTAATTCATGTAAACTACTCATATAGAAATGATTACACATGGAATCACATACCTTTTATGTCAAAACCCTCAAAACATGGTGTGAAACATCAACCGCCCCACCACCGCACATCAAGGAAGATAAATTCAGCTCTAATCCACAAATTTTGACCACAAAGACACCAAATCAAACCCTAGTTTCAAACCTTAACTTCTAGACATGATGAACTTCAAAAAATGGTGAAGGAAACACTTAGGAAGGGGAAGAGACAAAGGAATGAAACACTTACTTGAAACATCTTGAATCAAATCAACCAAATACACCAAAAATTGAATTTTCAAGCAACCAAACCAGATACAGAGGCTATAATGTGGATGATAAGGTAATGTTGTGATTTAAATGGGGGAAAAAGAGTGAAAATTATAAGATTTATAATATAATAAACTTACCTTCTCAAATCTGGACGTTTTCAGAAACTCTAATAATTTTTCCCTACTCCAAGAGGCAAATGAGGTCCAAAGTGGAAAAATGAATAATTTGGGTGAGGATGGGGATTTTGGCTTCAGTTGGGAGGTAGAATCATGGGAAAATAGTAAAACATTAGTATGTTATTAATGATTTCAAAAACCAATTTAAAACTGGAAATGGATCTTGGGTTGGCCCAATTCCAAATTATTTCACTCAAACCGAAAATGCTAAAGGGTTTAAAAATGGTCCAAATGGACATCGTGATTTGGATAGGTCATTGGAAGAAATGTGAGAAGTGGAATGTATGATAAATGATAAAAAAATGAATGATTTATAAAAGAAATAAAATTTATTTTTAAATTTGTAATTGGGCTCATGGTTTGGCCCAAATTTTGAAAACCCTCCATTTCCACCAAAATGAATGGAAAACCACCAAAACAAAGAAAGAATGGAAATTAAATGAAATATACATTTAAAAGAAGTTATGGATTTGACAATTCTCCCCACCATAAAACATTTCATCTTCAGAAAGCCACAGTGAGGCCAAATACAAAAACCAAACCCAATCGATAAACAAAGAAGTAATTCTTTTCCAAGATTCCCCCGAAAGGCCAAAAAAAATTCCAGTGATCATTTAACGAAGGACTAATCTCACAACCAAAACCTACACCACTTTCCTGAAACAATCAAGCACATTCAGGCTTTATCCCAAATGAAAACTCTTCAAACAAAATCTGAACAAAACTAAATCAATTTACCCAAAGAAACAACTACATCGAACAATGTTACACTTACCATACTATAAATAAACCATTAGGCACACTCCAATCTCAATGTTTACCCAAGGAAGATGTAGGAAGTTAGATATCTCTGAATTATAATACATACTTCCAAGACAACACCAAGGAAAAAGAATCTGAGTAACTCATATGAATAGACACAAATTGGATCCCTACCATAAGAGACAACTTAAATGTTTTTCCCGATACAGAATCAGGTCACTAACAGGGGGAGGCCCGAATAGAATCCCTAGTACAAGGGGTATAGATCGATTATAAATTTCCAAAAAAATATTCATGATTCCCATGGTGGGTATCTGAACCACAAGAACCAACCATCTTAACCGAACGACATGGACCGTCCCAAAAAGTCCCCAAAGATTTATTAATTTGAGAAGGCTTGATAATTAGTTCACTTGGTTTGGGAAACCATGCACTAACTGTGTAGATCATTCATTCTATATGGCTTCTTAGGACATGGTCACTAATAATCTTGCACAAACCACATGCTCATCCTGTCTCGCCAAATTTCAATCCATTCTCCAAAGACTCAATGGAAACCAAAGGGGGGAGATATTGGGTGATGAAATGGGTACACAGCCCTCCAACTATTTCCATTGAATGAGAAAAATAGAAGAATGATGATGACACCATAGGTTTAAAATCTTCTTAACTTTCATACTGAGGATTGGACTTTGTACAAGGGTTTAAATGACATTGGGGTTTCCCCTGACTACACGCCAGTTTCTCTCTGGGACCTATGGTTGGAGCTCAAAATATTGAAGTATCTTCATCCTCGTAGTTAGGATGTGGAAACCCCTATATGGAACTTATTCATTCGGTTCCACACACAACTACATCACATACCACGATGGGTTCACCAAGACCTAACACACTCCATAACTCACTTTACATAAACATGACATTTCACTGAAATGAGGGATTAGAATATTAACACACATCGCACCTTTTTTCTTTTGGTGAGAAACAACAGAAGGGTAGGGAACATATAAACACCTTCCTCTAAGATAGAGGATGTGATGTTTTTTCCAAGGGTGACTTACTCCCAACATAATAGAAAACCTCAAAGGATTTTGTGACCTTCACCATTAGAGTCAAATGAGCGCACAACATCCCAATGAGTCACCATACATGACCATTGTGATTGATAGAAACGATACATGGAACGAGACCTTATGAAAAGTCCCTAATAAACAAAAAATTCCAAAAAGTGGACACAATAGTCTCTCATGACCAAAATCCCAATATTTTTGGTTTGAAAAGAACTCTTTCTTCAAAGAAACTATGAAGATCCCAGATGCCCTCTTAGACACCATCGAGACACTCATCCACACTAGCAACCCGAGAACACTTACACCTTTGATGAATCAGTCAACTTATGAAATTAAGGTATCTTTAAACCTTATACGAGTACTATCCTACTAAGAGAAGATCCACAAATCAATGAAATGAATAGGTGTAGTCTCAATCAACAAATATCGATAAAAAATTCCTTATATTGATCAATTGGTGGATTTTCCAATGGAGAAACAATACGGGTTGCACATTAGTTGTGCATTAACCCTTAATGGTGGAATACCTTATCCAATGAGAGACCCCAAGGACCAAACCAACCTGGTCCATTGGTCAAAAAATGCCACAAACCAGATCCAAACACATGAAGGGAACCACTGTAAAGGTGTCCAAAAACATATCTCAGAATATACTACTAATCAGTCCTTCTACCCAACTTGTCGTCCAAACACAAACCAAAAACACGGTTCGATAAAGAGAGGTTCATGGACTCAAAACATCCCACAACATCAATATTTTCCAAAAACACATAATATACACCATCCCAAAAAATTCAATAGGACGTCTTGTTTTCTTTAAGAACATCTCTTTGAAAACAAACAGTTCTGTGGTTAGCATATCCACCAATGGTACCCCAGGGGCCTCACACATGCAGGTTTCTGTGCCAAACCGAGCACCCTCCCCATATCCATCATAGAACTCATCCAGTCCTGCCATCAACCATCCATCATCTCATATAACCCCATGCATGTGGTCTCTTATGATAATACCAAAGGTTAAAATAAAAAATCCTTCCACTTTTCAAAACCAAAACGGTTAACCAACCTATCCTTTTTCTCAAAACCGCTAACCACGAGATGAAAATACCAATTCACATATTACAAAATATTTCACAAAGACACAAAAATTTAGAAAAGAACTCACTTTCATGTTATTCGCATAAATTTCAAAACATCTCATCCCATTAAAACACCCTTTGATTGTTTATAAAACCTTATTGGAGTCAATTTTTCCAAACAAACTTCCACATAGTTCCTGATTTCAAAAGAGGTATAAGCACACCATTTTTCATTTCAAAATAATTCTGAAAATTCAGGTCCACCATTTCTTAAATCAATCCATTCCATATTTCTTTGAAAATCATTTCACAAAAAAATTTCTTTTTAAAACCATGCCACTCTAAAACCATTGTTCCATGTATTTCAAAACTAAATAACACAAGACAATGTGAGAGGAAACTAGTTTTAGTGGGTGACTTGGACAAAGTGTTGGAAGCCATATTCCAATCACTTCACTATCATAGAGAGTGATCTATGGAATATCCTTGGCTTTACATGGCTTTCCAGGCCATGCGAGATTACAGATACCATTAACCCAACTCTGTTTTAATTTCCCCTAATCATCATTAAACCAAGAAAATGAAAGGACTCCAAATGGTCCCGAATTCCCATGGAGTCTTGAATCCCGTCATGAGGTGTGGTGATTATCCACACTACTCATATCCAAAATTCCATGTCTGGATAATCCTAACTCTAGAATATCCAGACTGTTCCCCAAATAACATGACCCAAAGAGATGGAACCTCCTCTGATACCATTTTTTCCATAACCAAATCGGATTGCCACCGAAACCAATAGAAAACCCTACCCGCGACAAGCCCCGAAGAGCATTCCCAATCCCCATGGGCTTTCACAAGTTCTTGGGTATGATAAAATGAGAATTGGGAATGATTTACCCATGTTTATAAACATAAAACTACAAATGAATCCAATAAAACAAATTTCGATTTTTCAAACCAATAAATGTTTTAAAAAAATTCAGAACTAAATTACATAGTCCAAAACAACTCAAAAATACTATAACAAAGTTAAAAAACCAAAAATGAATAGCCCAAGAACCTCAACATGGCAAGAGGCATCGGCCTCAAGCCACCTCCCCAACACTGCATCATGAATGACCGATGAAAACCCAAATTCTTAGCACAAAAGTTTTACCCAAACCTGCGACAACAAAAATAACCAAGTCTACTTACACCCAATGGTGTAAGTAGGGTTTCAGATAATACCCAGTAGGATTCCACCACTAATAGATTCCATGTAATATTCATTCAAAGATGAAAATCATGCATGTTTTCAAAAACATGTAATTTCTAGTTACAATTTCTAAAAGATGCAACATAAAAAAATCAGGTTTCAAGTGGGCTAATTTAAATAATCCTAACTATTAAAATAAATTTAAAAGATACTGAATTTTTCCACCCAAATATACCATATTCCAACAGTATGTATAAAGGATATAATTAGCACAAGCAATTGGAAATAACCCATATGCACTTTCTAGTAGTGTGTCCCAGGTACCTCGTATCTCGGTGAGAGTAACCACAAAAAATATCCATTCTCATTCATGATCCACTACTAGGGAACATACACATAACCTATTGGTCCCTAATCGTAATCATCATAGTTTAGTTAGAGTTGTAAGCATTAATCTTGCTATGTGAAATTGAGGCCAAACTCCACAGATTCAGTAGCATACTAGTACACGTCCAGCCACCTAGATACCCACGTTTTCCCTTTGTGCTAAAACAGGTTCAACAAGCAAAGAAATATATTTTTCACATGCATATATCACTTCAACATCACACATTAACCAAACCTTCCCATGTACATCACACAATTCACAAATTCCACTTTTCATTAAAATGCATTTTGAAATCAAACTCACACAAAAATAGCCTACAACACTTTTTGCATAACATTCACAATCCAACACATCCATTAAAAATTATATAAAGTCCCTCAAAATATGATAAACAACACAAAACAGACCACTCCCATGTTTCATAAAACCCTTTTTTTAAAAAAAATCCATTTTTTCACATCGGACTCACACAAACAGCTCATATCACGTTCACACCTCTTTCACATTTCAGTAAATCCTTTAAACATTTTTATAAAACATTTCCAAGCGGATACACATCACATGACATGATTATTCATATTTAAAATGGTCCGTTTGAAATTTTAAACAATACAAAACAGTTTTCCGATATGGTTTTACCTCTTACATAAGTCATTAAACCATTCAAAACTTTCATAAAATAATTATAAAGAGTGTACCAAATAATTTCACATAAAAACCATTTAAAAACCATATTTCAAGGACAAAATCACTCCAATAAAAATTCAAAACAGAATTTTCATCCCCAAAAACATTTATTATACTACCCCCAGGTGTTATAGAAACACCTCAAATAATACCACAAAATATCCACATGAAAAGCACACATTATCAAAATCTCTTTCAAGAAGTACAATAAGTTTTTACACCTTAAACCCATTAAAAACATCATTAAGACCTAATGGATCACCAATACCCTATGAAATCAGAATTCTCATCCCAAAAAAGATTTATTAAAACTATTTCATATGTTATAAAACACACGCAAACAATACCCAAAGAGTTGCACATGAAAAACCCCAAATATTAAGCTAAAATGAAACTATAAAACAAATGCTTTACCAAATTCAATATAAACAATTCTCGCACTAGAAAAAACATATTGCGAACAATCATAATAAGTAATTCACGAAAAATAACACATATAGAAATTAATAGACATGGAATCACCTACTAATTATGATAAACCCCTCAAAACATGGGGTGAAACCTCATCTGCACCACCATCGCACCTCAAGGATGATAAATATAGACCTAGACCACAATATTTGACCACAAAGACACCAAATCATTCCCTAGATTCGAACATCAACTTCTGGAGATGATTAACATCAAGAAAGGGAGATAGAAACCCTAGGGAAGGGGAAGAAATCATGGAAAGAAACACTTCGTTGAAACATCTTGATTCAAATAAACCAAATAAACCAAAATTTGAATATTCAAGCGACGAAATATGATATAGAGGCTCTAATGGGGATGAGAATGTCACGTGGGGACTAAAATGGGGAAAAAGAGTGAAAATTAAATGATTTATGAAATAATCAACTTACCTTCTCAAACCTGGATGATTTGAGTAACCCTAATAATGTTTTCCCTACTCCGTGAGGAAAATGAGGTCCAAAGTGGAAAAATGAATAATGGGGGTGAGGCTCCGGATTTTGGCATCAGGTGGGAGTTGGAATTATAGGAAAATAATAAAAAATGAGTATGTTATTAAAGATTTAAAATAAAATTTAAAACTGGAAATGGCTCACGATTTGGCCCAATTCCAAATTAATTCACTGAAACCCAAAATGCTAATGGGTTCAAAAATGGTCCAAATGGACATGGTGATTTTGATATGTCAGAGGAGTAAATGTGGGAAGTGGAATAGATAAAAAAATTAATAAATAAATGAGTTATAAAAGAAATAACATTTATTTTTAAATCTGGAATTGGGATCACGGTTTGGCCTGAATTTTGAAAATCATCAATTTCCACCAAAATGAATGGAAAACCCCCAAAACAAAGAAAGAATAGAAATTAAATGAAAAATACATTTAATAGAAGTAATGGATGTGAAAAAATGTGTAACATATAACTAAAAAATTTCTACTACAATTATATGTCCACATTTAAATACATCAATATGATTCATAGATGATGGTTTAGAGTCCATAAATATTTCAACTACTTAATAAATTAACACCATAGAAAATAGATCAAGGCGGATAATTCTTTGAGTCGAAAGGAAAATGGAATTTTGATCCTGAATAGTATTGATAGAGATATAATACTTATGTATTTCTATAATATATAACTTGAAATAATATGTAAAGGGTTAAAATGTTATCTTTCTCAAAAGAACATTCATTCATATATCCATGTGAGGATTAATGAGGTGTTGAAGTAGGATATTGATCTATTGAAAAAATTAAGGAATATTCGTGCTTTCAACCATGATTGTGATGAAATTATAAGAATGAGTAAGACACTATGTGCCCCCATGAAAATCATAATTGTGTAGTGTGATAGAAGATGATACTCATATTTCAAAATTTATTATTCATCCTTGAAGACCAATAATCTATATAGGCATGGAATAATATTTCTAGTTGAAGTAAATGAAAAAGGATATAGCAATGTATGTATCATGATTCTTAGTATTTCATAATATTATGGCTGCTGTATATATATATTAGGAATTTTTGCATATATTATCCGTACCTAAATAAAAATGTGAGATAATCTCTACAGATTTCATCATTGGACATGAAAAAAACAAAAAATGATTTTACTACATGGTAGAGTTTTCTTATAGAAATTTCTTCCACTCAAGAATCTATATGGCTCCTTATCAATACCTCTATTGTATGAACTATAGAAGTACAATGTGATTGGATGATGTTAGAGAAATATAGATAGTGGGACCCAATCATGAAAAGGTAAATCATATATGTTTAGTTTCATTCATTAGTAAATTAGGGCTTCCCAAATTTTATTGATTTGTTATTCTTATAATATTCATTGAAATATGTATTTTCTAGTTTTTGATCATGTATTAATATTAATATATCAATGAAATAAGGTTGTATTATTTGGAAAAAATAGTCATAATTCTTCCTAAATATATAAATATCTTTTAAACACATGATCATATTTAGATGGCATCATGTTTCTTCATTATCCTATGAAATCTCTCTCAAATTTTTGATGTGTTTCATGCATCACTCATGTTAATGTACATACCTAATCTTGCACATGTACTAAACATATTGGTAACACCACTAGAGAAATATCACACTCATGAAGAAAATCCATTAGATATTATAAATCGAAGAGAAAAAAGTTGTATTAAATAATACCACTGACCTATTCAATATGTTTTCGGTGAAACCACAGATTTGAGTAAGCTATATAGGATACTTAGGGAGAAAGTGTGCTTAGTTGTTTGTATCAGTGGGAATTTTTTTTGGAAAATAATTATAAAGGGGTTACAATATAATTCCTGATATTTTATGATATATTTATTTTCTAATAAATTTCAATTCTTTGATAACTTTCGTTACATGCAACACTAAGTTTAAATTAACTATGAAATACTATTAAATTATAATTATGTGATGTGATTTTTATCATAATTATTTTGGATTTATTTAATTTTATAAGACATAATAAATCGATAAAAATTATTTTTTAAACAATCATAAAAATATTTTATTTTTTTCATATGATTAGAAATGAATTTAAAAGAATATTATGTTAAATAAAAATATATTTCTAAAAGGCTTTTTTTAAGCACACAATGCGTTTTCATCTAATAGTTTTAACATGGAAATAAATAAAGGTAAACTCTACTTTATGCTTCCAAATGCATTTTTCTATAGAATTATTGTGTTTTTTGCATATATTGTAAAATAAATTTCTACCACTTACATAAATTAAATATTTTAACATACATATAATATTTAAAATCAAAATAATAATAATAATTTAATAATTTTAACTTAATTTTTGGTCATAATCAATAAAAAATGTCGTAAATATTTTTTACCACGGTAATAGTAAATTGGATAATTAAAAAAATGTGAAAATGTTTTATAAATATATCTAAAATTTGAAATATATCTATTGGGTGATTTTATTTTTACCATCTTCATATAATTGTCATTGATAATGAAAATTGGTACTATTTTTCATTGATAATTTCCATACTTTTATTTTATGTAAACAATATATACACAATGTCACTCTCACTATTTTAATATGTAAAATATTTTATCATGGAGATAGAAATTGGTTATGTATTTCTATAAATATTCATTTTAAATACTAATTTATTATTTTTATCATGACTTTTTAATGTTTTTATATGTATAAATTTCCATTAATTCTTACACAATATAAACAATATGCATATTCATGTAATTGAAGAAATCAAAAAAATAATTAAAAAGTAATTAAAAGAAATAAAATCTGATGAATTAATGTGTAACACGAATATTTTAAACAATTATATCATAAATTTTCCAATTTAAATGTTTA
This sequence comes from Viscum album, assembly GCA_963277665.1. Taxonomy (NCBI): domain Eukaryota; kingdom Viridiplantae; phylum Streptophyta; class Magnoliopsida; order Santalales; family Viscaceae; genus Viscum; species Viscum album. The sequence goes on from OY728156.1 coordinate 1,504,821,245, forward strand.
TATTCTTTTTCCATTTTAGTCATGATGTCTATAATGACTATCTATGTGAATAGACTCGAAATTTATTTTAACAGTATCTAATAATACGTATTAATTTTTTAAATTTTTTAAAATTATTAAAAAATGTATTATTTTTTAGATTAGTGGTATATGGTATATAATATAAATATTTTTTTACTAATGGGTAAATCATTTTTCTATAGTGACATTCTTGACCCCTAAAGTTCAAAATACTTTGATATGACTATAATTTTCAAAATGATCAATGTGAGGTAAAACAAAGATATAAAGGTTAAAAAAATTTCATATACTTGTATTAATGTTTATTGGACGTAATAATTTTTTTATAATATTCAATATAGAGTAAAAATATATACTTTTTTTTCACATAAACATTAAAATTATATTATAATTATTTAATACTTTATGAAATTCAATGTTTGCCTCTCCAGCATTTACAAAAGGACACCTCCTCTAATCCCATATCCGAAATTATTGAGACATATATCTCATATAATAACTACCATAATACAATAAAATCTTACATAACTTTTTCATAGAGATTATTCTATATACATAATATCATCCTCTTATAGTATAATATGGATGCTAAATGAGGTTTCTCAATGAATAGGTATAACTCTTAGCCAAGTAATATCAATTTTATTTCCACTTATTCCTCCTCTAAATATATAGTATCTATTGAAAAAAAATTAATTGTGTATTATATATCTAATTCGTTTTTATTTTTATGATTATAAACCCATTATTCATTTAAATTTATTCCTACAACAAAACAAAACATCACTCGTATGTACTTATGGACTACCACCTGAATGAAGCAACACATATCATTTTTCATCATCACTTCACATTGACAATTATAATTATAAATTTAGTTAATATATATGATATATAAGATATTATTATAGAAATTTTTTTCTTAATAACTATATAAATTTCTTTCCATCCATCCATTAAAAAGTTGAATCGCCACTTGTGAATAACTATGGATTATTGTATCCCTGAAGTGATGTAATTAATTTTTCATCATTTAATTTTCCGAATGACTATAAATTATTATATAATTACTAAATATGATACTCTGGAAATTATTTAAATTTTATATATTATTTATCCTTGTTCAAATAAAAATTGTTAGGACTTCTTAATAGAAACATTCTTAAAAAACAAAGTCGTTATGATCTAGAACAATGATTTAAATGAATAATTGATATGAAATATGTGATATAATATTATAAGTAAATCATATATGATATTATATATATGGGTATTATTATATAAGAGATTTAAAATAAATATATATTTTTTATATAAGAATTTTATACAAGTACAAAGTAAGAGAAGACTTAAGGAAATTATTTTATGTTACAAACTCATTTATTTTTTTAGAATGCCTATGCGACATTTTAATTGAGGGAAATTATATCAGGGTAAAATATTAAACACAATAAAAATTACAATCTTTTTTTTAATTATGTAATATATAATAATTATTAAAAATATTACCTACTTGGTACTTCAAAAGAGATATAATTTTTTTGAGATAATTCAACATTATTTCTTTTTTGGTTGATGAATGTTTCCTTCCATGTATGTATTCATAAAAATTATATTAAGGATTTTTTTATGTTTACATTAATATTTTTTAATAGTAATTTTAAATACCATCATCATTTTTAAATAGGTATAAAAATAAAAATTTTAATGAAATGTTTTCATCAAAAATCATTTTTGTATGTTGTTAAAAAAAGTGTAGAAGTAATGATTGTTAACGTATATAGAATGAAATTATTTTACTTCCATCGTAAATATTATTTATTTTTAAGATTAATTTATATTCTTTTAATGTTTAATATAATATAATGATTTTTTATGGATAGTATGTGTTTTTTAGTCTCCCTTAATCAAAAGCAAAGTATATTTTCATCATGTTTTCATAGAAAAGTTCATGTGATATTTTAATTGAATTTTCATCTATGATACCATCATTAATGGATTGATATGATTGAATAATATACGGTTGTATGATTCTATTATATGGAATATGATTATTTTTTTCAAGGAATATTTTATAAAACTCTTTTCTTTTCATTGGGTCAAATATTTTATGATAATATCATATAAAACCCATTTATATTATATTGGATAAATTATAATTAAATGTTTTAATTAATCGCAATTAATTTTCATGAGGTTTGATATGGTGAATTGTTTAATGTTTGTATGTTCATGTGGAACTTTTATTGGTTTAGTTTATGTGATATGTGGGATAGAAATTATATGAACCTCTAATGAAATGTGTAAATATGTACAACTCATGAGATAACTATGTTATATGTTGACATGATTTCATGTTCACAAAAGTATGTGTGGAATTTGTTTCATGTTCATAATATAATGTGTGGACTTGGTTTCATGGCCATAAATTAATATTTGGACCCAGATTCATGTTCATAAGATTATTCTAGGACCAAATTTCATGTCCATAAATTACAGAGTGAACTTGATAATGTTCAAAATGTTATAAGATTACATTTATTCAACATTAATCTATTTTTGACATGCTCTCATAGATCATGATTTATTATTTATTATTCTATAATATTAGGAATTTTTTCATTTTTATGATCATAATTTGCCATGATGCATGATTAGTGATATTTACCTAATAGGGTATGACTTTTAGATGTCATGATCGAGTTCTCATACCCCTGTACTTACATGTGGGCATTGATCAAAATCTCCAATGTTTAAAATTATTGTGTATTTTATATCACCCTTTGTTATGATTCCATATTTTCTTTTATATGAATAATGTTTTTAGGTGGGGTGTTCAAAAGGAATGTAATATAAAAGGAGAATTTTTTAGGAGATGTTAAATATCCTTTATTAAATAAGATGTTTGTATATCTAGTATCCAAATGAACTACACCATTATAATTACATGGTGTATATAATTTAATTATGTATTAAATATTCATATTAAATTCTGAAATATTATTTAGGTTATACATGGGTAACCATAAAAATAATTTCATATTTTTAACATTTTTATATCTGAATTTACAACTTTAGAGTGAGTCATTAAAATTAATATAACCTTACTGAGTTAATATATGGTGATAGAAGCATTGGTATAAGTAAATTACATTAAATATTCCCATATTACTAACTTAATTATCGAACCACTTATAGATCATAAGCATGTGTCTTCATTTTGTTTCGATATTTTATATTTATAACACATACACACTTATGTGAGAAAATAAGTGGCAAATTTGTAATTTACGAAATGTGTTAGTCATAACACATATTGGATCAATATATTCCCCTTGTTCATGATGGTCTTTTGGCACCACATTATTTCCCTGATCCCTCCTTCATAGAGATTATTTTTTCTTGAATAATAATAAATAGTCCTTAAATTTGCATCTCCAAATACACCTATATTCTTTATGTTATTCACTCTATGTATTAACATAATTTTCAACATGGTGAATAATTTTTTTATGATATTTTATCCTACATCATATCTCATCCTTAAAAACAATCAGTTAATATGACACAATTAGTACATATAGAGATAAATATGAATTCTTTAATTTTATTACCACTCCTTAGGACTTATCTTCACCTTCATTTGTTTTCTGTTGCAACATAAGATATATCCTAATAAAATTTAATTAAAACCAAAAAAAATGATTGATACCACTGGAATTTTCATATATTTTATTATGGCCACTCTAATTTCATATCAGGATCCAAATCATTTTCACTTCGTTACCTCAACATCCTATTCTAGATTCATCTTTTAAATTAAATGTGGTAAATTAAAACAAACTAGAATGGTATATTTAGATTTAATTGCCTTTACTATTTCAACTTATTATTAATACAAATTAAAATATATAATAATTATGATGCCACTTATTTCATTTTTCTCGTTTTATAAAAATAAAATTCCATGGACCATATCACACAATTACATATGAATCAATTAATGAAATATTAAATAAAATCAATCAAAAGGGGAAATTGTACATCTCAATAATCATGAATTTGAGAATTTTTATTGGAATTGGAGAACTAACTCATTTAGTCCAAGATTTTGTAGTGGTTATTCCTATTATATAATTTCTCTAAACATCACGCTAGGATGTTTAATTTGGGATTCTTTAACTAATTTAGATTGTATCTATCATCATCATTTGACTTATCCCAGTGTGAATAGTTTTTCTCTTAGATAAATTACCCTTGAATATTTATTCATGATTCCTACATCATAGGATGCCAATTACACTATTACTTATCTATTTATCATTTTATCACTATTTATATGATCACATAGGCATGCAAGATGTTTCTATTATTCTTCGTCATAGATATAGAATCATTCTTTATTTTCAACATTTTCTTCATTACGTTTGTTATGGGGTACCATAATTAGTTCCTAATACACCAATAATTGCTCCGCATTATTAAATTTCCCAAAAATGGTATATATTTATTCCATCTTAACATGTTATATGGTTAAAATTATCTATATATTTGTCTTAGAAGTAAATTAATTCCATATAAATAATTAATATCATATCTTACTACAATTTCTAGAAACATATACATGGTAAGAATATATGAATAGTCTCTCGTTAATTTCATAACTTGTGAAGTCATTTCTCAATTGATATGTTGATACAATATTTTTTCTTCATCTATTGAGCCCCTGACATTCTAGAAACACAATTATAAGGTGTAAAAATATTTTACGACAATATCACAATATATATACCTTATTTAAAAATTCATCACTTATACATTTTTCATGTATGAAAATTTTTTTTTACTAAATTCAGATTTTTTTAATTCACAAATTCCACTTATTGAGGCATCTTTGGAAGAAATATCTATATTATCTTTTCTATTTGAAAATTAAATATTATATTAAAACTCTATTATCATTACATCATTCTCCTTAAACTGATTATAAATTTCATTTTACATTGTGAATGATTATTTTTTGTATTTTATCCACTCTGAAAGTTTAGTTTTTAGAGGAATAATCCTTTCTTTGACTTCCTCTTCAATGGAAGTTTTTCTCCCACATCATGTAAAAATTCTCAAGGTATGTCACTTTGATCCAACAATTCTTCACCCATTATCAATATTTATTCATTCAATTCCACCTTTAATCTCTTTATAGTTTTATTCTTAAAACCCTAATATATTGTGAATGAAAAATTCACTCTGTACATATTATCTAATTGACCAACGATCTCGTAAAGCGATTGGGTCTCATCATTGCTACTGAAAAAAATTTCTCAAGATCAATTACTAGATAGAGCTCTTAATTTTTCCAAGGAAAATACACTTTTTCCCCATTCACAAAATAGAAATATTTTTTTATCTATCTATAATTTTCTACTTATACAACGTTTTACAATTATTTAATAATAATATCATTAACACTTACATTAGGGCATGTGTTTTTATTTTCATATTTTTTATTAATATTCCCCCACATATTACCTTTTTATATAAGTCTATCTTCACCAAATATGTTTATTATATACTTATAATAATAATATTTTCAATAATATTTTAGTTATGAAGCCAAAAAATAACTCTTTTTATAAAAAAATCATTTTTTTCTCTAACAATATCCAGAAATTTAAATAATTATCGTATTGTATTGTCATTTTGAACACATTGTTTGAGGTAATTTTGTTCAATGTCTATTATATCTCACAGTCCTAAATTAATTTAATATACTTTCTCAAAACATCATCATAAATAACATATTACATGGTCTCCATACAATAGTAAGGATATCATTTGGAAAAAATATTAACATTAGGTTCACTGAAAAAATGTCTTGGTCATTGAATATATGTGTGAAACAAATCCAAAAATAGATTTAAGGATTGAACACTAATTAAAATCATTTTTTCTTTGCAACCATTTATTTAGATTAAGTTTACTAAAGAAAACCTCATTGGGGGTGAATCAATGTGCACAATAAATTAAACATTTCTCTTGGAAAAAAACTGTCAATCTCACTCTTTATCATAATGACGATCTGACTAGATAGTAAATAAACATGAAAAACATAATTTCATAAAATAGAAATTGATTTTAATAGATTCAATAATATGGTTTAACCCAGGAAACAAAAATATAGTGATGTATTAGTATAGTATAATATTCTACACTATCATTCATTATATTCATGTTTCTAGATAATGGTTATTACATTACAAGGAGAACTGCTCTTATATGGTACTGAAAAGACACCATGTCAACAAAAGGGTCACTGCCAATTATTCTCATTCATGCACTACATAAATTAAGGAAAAAACAAATTTTATTTTTTGGGGTATCTCTCTATTCATTGTGAGAGTTTTCATTCATCATAACCCAAAATTATATTCTTATTTGGGTTCAATATTCTCTACACTTCCTATAATATCCAAGGTAAATAAAGGATATTATATTTTCTTATTTATTAATATTTTTTAATTAAATATTAATTTTACTTTAAAGGTGAGCCTATGTTTTATGGCATACCCAACACGCAACAACTATTTTTTTAATCATATGTTGCACACAATGTTGAGTTATACTGAAAAATAATTGTATAATATTATTATTTTAAATGGTAGTTAACACATAGATGTTTTATTGGATGGAATGAAGAGAACTAACTAAAATATGATTACACATGTTTATTAAATGTTTTTACGTTTATCTGATAACATTTATAGGCTTAAAATGTGAATTAATCCAATTTTAAGCATAAATACTCTAGTATTCATTAAAAAGTCTATTTACATCCTTCTTATGGAAAATCCTTTTTAAATCTAGTTTTTTACTTTTATATGTTTTATTTGAAAAAAAATAAAATTCTTCTTTAGATGTGGGATATCAAAATTTACTATAGGTAAAATTTTGGTTTTTTTGTGATAATGATCACTTTTTTAATTTATAGGGAAACATAGTATATTTGAATTCAAAACATCCTTTTAATATGATTTATTTATATGGTAAGATTATATTTTTAATTTCTTTCAATTTTTAATAAGATTAAATATTTACAAATTATTTAATGTTTTTCATTGGAAGTAATTTCACTTTGAAATTTTTTAAAAACAATTGTCAATCTTTTCATAGTTATTATTTCGTAATTACACAGTTTTTTTACAATGAGAATTATTATTAAATTAATTTATACCACTTATGTGTTTTTAATTTGTAAAAATATATTCCCTATTTATAATCATAACTCCCTAATTGTGTAAATAAAATACTTTTAATTTTATTCATTATGAATATTTACATCAGTAAATATTTTATTTACTATTTGTTAAAAGAAAAACTTGGTTAATAAGAATAAAAACTAATATTATAAGAATATTAAATTTTCATAAAATCTATCTTATTCCTACTGGTTGATACATGTTTGACCATGGGAATCCTTATGTCTATTTTGAGACCCCATGGAGCCACATAAGAGTGATAATGACACTTTATATTAATTAATTTAAATTAAAGGAAAAAATGATATAAACATATATCTTTTAGTAAATAAAATTATACATGTGGTTATATAAGTTATCTACTCAAATAAAAATACTCATTTGAAATCAAATAAGATTTCCTACATCATTTTATTTTATTTATAATTTTTATACATCAAATAAATAAAATTATTTATGACATTGTGATGATGCAATGATTACCTTATTAAAGAAAGATTTAATTAAATGAGATTATAAAATATAAAAATATCCAAAACATGTCAAATACTTATTTAATGATTTTATTTCAAAAAATAGTCATCTTATCTTAGACTTTAATGAGTTTTTTTGGTTTTGAATCCGAATATAATTTTATAATAAAAAATAATTTGAAACTTTCCTAAAGAGCCTCTCCTCTCACTTATAAAAAGCCATCACGTCTAACCCATTACTCACACTTATCAAGCCCCATGTCATGATCCACATCTACTTAGATAAGCTACCAAAATCCATATTTTCATCCTAGAATTGTTCACTTAGGTAGAAGGCAATTCAAGTAAACCTTTGGTTTCAAACAAAGGGATAAAACCTGATTTAAAGGTAACATCTTCTCATAAGTTCATTTCATTTATTTTACTTCTCCAATAACCTAAAATCTGTTCATTACATTATTTAATAATAACACTAGTATCTTAAATATATTAGGTTATTTTTATGAGTATTATTATAACCAAACTTCCATACACTACCATCTAATTGATTCAAACATACTGTTTATGTGGACGGTGAACTACTGCCTCACAAAACGATGATTGTTCAAATATCTCCAACCGCCTCTCACAGTGGACATTATGATGGAACTGTATTTATTTTTTATATATATTATTTTTATATTGTATCTATACTTAGTTATTTTTTATTTATAGCCTACCTTTAAGGTTTCCATAATGGGTAAACACGATAATTAAATTTGAGGAAGTGCGGATTACCTTCTCCTCAATGTGATATGACTCATTCATTCCATTTGTGGAATGTATAAAGGATAGAGTTAATGATAATATATATGATATTATATTGGAATTATAATATACATATGTATCATTAATTTTTAATTCCATTAAATACAAAATAGAAATTAAAGTTGTATTCATGTGTATGTCGACTTAACGTCCCCACAGACGGTCGATTTTATTTATTATATCCAAATATTATGTACTATTGTAAATACATATATATACTGGATATATATGATATATAAATCTGGAATATAATAATAGATATAATTTAATTTCAAACACATGGACAATTTATAATTATAACAAGTTCATTTTTAACTAATGTTCCGAATATGATCAAAATATCGATATGAACTCAAATAATTAAATAATTGTTATATATAAGTAATAAGTGATATACAAGGAATAATAAACCTGAAATAGGTTCTTATTTATCTATTAATTATATTATTTTTATTATTTAGGAAATTAATGATCTAATAGATCACATCAGACACAAGGAAAGGGACTTCGTCTCAATATCGTTTCATTGAGGCATATTTTGATTCCTACATGACTTTAATTTATACAGTGTTTAAACCCCTTTGAATTTTAATTTCATTCCATTGGAATATTTTATCGACGAAGTGTTTTTCTAAATGAAAAAAGGAATGATTCTTTTAACTTATGCGATGACAATAACCTTTCTGGCACCACGAGTGTTATTTGATTTTCTACTTCTCTAACAAGCCGTAATGTTTTTAAATGGAAAATAAATACCATATACTCTTTTACATATTTTGGTAGTGAAAATGGATTTGATAATTGATTGATTATGTCAATATATTTAAATGATATATTTTTATTTCAATGTGGAAATGTTGTAATTTTTTTTCCTTCTGTTATGTGTTATGATTATGTTTTGGTTCTTCGGCACTGACTGTGTATATGGGTGGTTCCGTGATAAACCTAGGGTGGGTGAGCCTAAGTCATCTCTCCAATGCATTGGGTAACATGACAGAGGTATACATTAATGTTTTCCCTAAGAGATTTAGGGAATATATTGTGATGGGAATTCCAATTCCACTCCCTATGTAGTTGTGATAGCTACAATGTATGTATGATATGGATTCCACAAGTTACATTTATGATTTAGGATTAATATGTGTTATTCATAAATCTTATGATTTCATGAGGTATGTTAAAATCATATTTTTTGATGGAATAATGTTTAATTTTTTATTTTATAACCCTAACATAACATTTTATTCTAATCCAATGTTTCAAAATGTTTTTCGCAAGACTGAATGATGAATAGGGTAAAGGATAGGATCATGGAAAATTCATGATGTCTAAAACATGGAACTAGACATGATTTTTTTTTCTAGAGTTTTTATTTTATAAAAAAATTGATACTAAGTAGAAGTTTCTAATTTTTAATATTGGATATATAATGTAATATTTATGGCCTAATTCTCTAAAACCTTAAACCTGAAAAAAATCCTCAATGTGAATTATTAACATAATTGATGATTATTTATTGTTTGCAGTCAGTTACTTATAGTAGGTATCAGAGGAAGGTATATACAATAATAAAATTTGGGGTATTAATGAAATTATAATCAATAAATTAATTTTTACTTTATGAAGAGATTTAAATGATATAGAATTTTTAAATTACCATGTTACTTCACCTAAGATATTTCTGTGTTTAGAATGGTTTTCTGTAGTGGAAACACGGTAGTTATGATGGGACAACATCAAGAAAAATACAACAATCCAAATAAAAAACCTGAGATGGTCGGAATTGGAGCTGAACAATTTAGTTTAGTAATGGAACAGTTGAATCAGGATATAAATGGTGGTGGTATCCATGCATGATATCAGCATGATCAACCATAGAGGAAAATGTCACTAGTGGAGAATTTCACGAGGAAACATCCCCCATCATTTAGAGGATCATCTGACCCTATGCTAGCTAAATGGTGGAATAAATAACTGGAGAATATTTCTGATGTCATGGGGTTTTCAAAACATCAAAATGTATGTCTTTCTGTTTACCGTTTGGAGGTGAAGTCGAGCAGTGGTGGTCGATGGAGAATAATTTTAGGGATAGTGAGGAGATTTATGGTTTTTATTAGGATGAATTAAAAGGTATGTTTATTCAGAAATATTTTCATAGGGTTGTTCATTTTATGATGGAAAAATAATTCTTGGAGTTGAGGTCGGAAGATTACTTAGTCTCTACTTATGAAGAAAAAATCACTCGACTAGAAAGGTATGCTCCAAATTCCATACAAGATCATGATATTGAAATCAATCATTTTAACCCAATATTAATTCCATGGTATCAATGGGAATTAGCTTTTTGTGAGTTCAAAAGACATGAAAAACATTTGTGATGTGCAGAGAAGGTGGAAGTAGAGTTTTCTGATGATTAGGTGTTCTTTGAAAAAAAACATAATAAGAGGTTGAGGTGGCAGACCAAAAGTAAGTACTCCTCAAAAAATTCTGATGATAAGAAACATATGTTTACAGTTTGTGAAAATTGCGATATAAACAACACTAGGGAATGTCTTTTGAATTCAGGTAAGTACTACTGATGTGGTAAAATGGGGCATAAGGTTTGTAATTGCACTGAAAAAGATAAGGGTAATGGTAAGACAAAATCAAATTTATAGCCAGTAAAAAGTTTTAAGTGCAACAAAATGGGTCATTGTGAAAAAGTTTGTTCATTGAAGATGTCGACTGATGAAAATAAGTCAAAATACAAGAAGAAACGGTTTCTGAAATCCTTTTTAACTACTTGAGCAGATGTTGGGAAATCGAATGAAGTAGTATGAGGTACACAGTTTGTTGATTCAGATTATTCAAGTGTGTTTTTTGATTTAGGGTCGTCACATTCTTTCATTTCTATGATGTTTTTAAGTAAATTGGGAATTCCATTTCAAGATATGAGTACTGAAATTTTGGAAAAAACACTATGTGGAAATGTTGAGAAAAAAATAAATTATAAGAACCTTCTTGTCCTTGTGTGCAAAAATAATCTACAATAAAACCTTATTGTTTTTCCTCTTGTATAATTTGATGTTATTTTGCATATAGTTTGTCTTTATGTTTACCATTCTATGATTGACTGCAGAGCTAAAGAGGTTTATTTTCAGAAAATAAAATTCAGTTTGTGTATAAGAATGAACCATTACTTTTCATAACCTATCATGAAGCTGAGAAACAAGTAAAATTATTAAATAAATATTACCTTGCAAATATTATTAAAATTAGAGGAACTATCCAAATTAATGATGTGCCTGTGGTAGATGTGTATATTGATATTTTTTCAGATGAGTTTCCTGGTATAATACCTGATTGATAATATTAATTTAATGTTTACATAGTTCTTGATGGTAATCCAATTTGAAAACTCCCTTATTGAATGGTCCAAAATGAAAATATTGAGTTAAACAAGCAATTGCTGGATTTATTAGATAAAATTCTCATTCATCCTAGCACATCACTATGGGGAGATTCTATCCTGTTTTTTAAAAATAAATATGGTTCAATGAGGAATTTCATTGATTATAGATCCCTAAATAACCTCACTATTAAGAACACGTATCCATTTCCTCAAATTGATTATTTATTTGATCAGCTCCAGGGAACTCAATGTTTTTCGAAGATTGACTTCAGATCGGGGTACCATCTATTGAAATAAATGGAAGGAGACATTCTGAAGACCATGTTTCAAACTCTATATGGACATTATTTATTTTTAGTTATGCCTTTAGTGTTTAACCAATGCACCTGCTGTATTCATGGATCATATGAATAGAATTTTCAATTAGTTCATTGATAATATTGTGGTTGTGTTCCTTGATGATATTTTTGGTTTATTCCAAAAGACAGGAGGAACATAAAACCCATTTACGGGTTTTCTTTCAATCCATAAAATAAAATAATCTGAATGTGAAATTCAGAAAGTTTTAGTTTTGGTTACAGTAAATTTATTTCCGTGGGCACATTAATTCAAAAAATGGTATAATTATTTATCCTTCAACTTTTTTTGGGAATAATGGAAAAGACCTAAAAATATCATAGAGATCCATAGTTATTTTTGGTTTGTCTAGTTATTACTAGAGGTTTGTTGATGCATTTTCACAGTTATCATGCCAAATGAGCAATTCAACTCGAAAAGGTGTTATGTTCAAATGTACAAAATAATGTGATAATTTTTTTTCGGGAATTGAATAGAATATTGGTTAATGTTGTAGTTTTGGAATTACCTTCCAGAAAAGGTGCGTTTGTTATCTATAGTGATTCTTCTTTGAAAGGAAATGGTTGTATGATTATACAGACTGATCAGGTAATTTATTATGCTTCACTTCAGTAGAAACATCATGAGTTAAATTAACCTACAAATGATTTGGAATTAGTTGATATGTTTTTTTGGTTTAAAAATTTAGAGGCATCATCTGTAGGGTGTAAAATATAAAATATATACTGACCACAAAATTTTGAAATATTTATTTATTCATAATGAATTGAACATGAGATAGAGGAGACGACTGGAATTAATCAAGGATTACGATTACACGATCCATTACTATTTGGGAATGAAAAATGAAGTAACTTATTCTTTGATTATAAATAGGAATCCTAAATAATCCATGTTACATTTGGAATAAGATACTTTCATTATAGAATTTATGAACTTTGTCATAGAAGTCATTGGTGTATAAAATTCCTCTATTTTGTTTCAGTTGTCAGTGAAATCATCTCTATCAGATTGAATTAAGAGAGCACAAAAGGAAGACATTGAGATACAGAAAAATTTAGAGTTGGTTCAAAAGGATAAGTTGCATTAATTTAACCATGATAATGATTGTATTTTGAGATTTGAAAAGAAAATAGGTGTGGCTTGTGATTCATAGTTGAAGAATGAGTTGTTATGTGAAGCTCATAGTTCTCCATTTTCAGTTCATCATCGAAGTACTAAGATGTACCGAGATCTTCCAGAGAAGTATTGGGAGGATGGAATTAAAAGAGATATTCCTAATTTTACTGTGAAGTGTTTGACTTGTCAATAAGTTAATTTATTGAGGCTGTTACCAAAATGGATGCTTCATTCTTTACTAGTACAAGAGTGGGAATGGGAAAATATATCCATAGACATTGTTGTCTGATTACCGAAAACATCTTTAGGTGACAATGCAATCTGGGTTATTATTGATCAATTGACTAAATCTTCTCATTTTCTTCTTATTAGAGATACATTGTCTCTAGATCAAATTTATTGATTGTATGTAAATAATATAGTTAGGTTACATGAAGTTCCCCTCTCTCTTTTATCCAATCATGATCCCTGGTTTACTTCTAAATTTTGGAAAGGCATTCAGAATTAGTTCGGTACTGAATTAAATTTTAGTAAAACCTTTCATTCTCAATCAGATGGGTAGTCAGAATGAACAATTCAGATATTGGAAGATATGGTATGTGTTTGGTTAATGGATTACCCGGGAAGTTGGGAACGACATTTTTCATTGGTTGGTTTTTTTTATAATAACATTTTTCATTCCAGTATACATATGGCACCATTTGAGGCATCTTATGGAAAGCGGTGTCGAACTCCTGTTTATTGGGATGATTTAGGTGAATGGAAGCTGATGTTACTAGAATTGGTAGAAGAGAGGACATAAAAAATTTAGTGGATTCAAAAACACCTGAGAATAGCTCAGAGCAGGCAGAAAGGTTTTGTAGATAACTGAACGAAGGATATTTCTTTTATAGTAGGTGATCATTACTTTCTCAATGTTTCTCTATGGAAAAGTGTGATGTGTTTTGGTATGAAGGGAATGTTGAGTCTGAGGTTCATTAGACACTATTAAATCATGGAGAATGTTTGACCAGTTGTCTATAGAGAGGCTTTACCTACACTTTTTTCTCAGGGACAGAATTTTTTTTTCATGTTTCAATATTGAGAAAGTATATTCCAGATCAATCTCATTTTTTGAGTCTAGAGATAGTTCAGTTCGAAGAGAACCGTTCTTATGAGGAACAACCAGTCCTGATTCTTGACCATAAAGAGAAAGAGTTATAGAATAAGGTAATCGATCAGGTAAATGTTTTGTGTAAAAAATTGATATGGTTGAAGAGGCAACATGGAAATCTAAAAAAGCAATGAGGGAAAAATACCCTCGTTTATTAGATATGTTAATAAAATTACGAGGATGCAATTTTCAAAAGGGGGAAGGATGTAACATGCTCAGTAAATAAAGGATAAGATATTTTCATATTTATTAATATATATATATATATATATTAAATATTGATTTTACATTAAAAGGGATTCTATGTTCGATTACATACCTGACACGTAACAATGGTTTTCATTGAAATCTTACGTTGCACACATTGTTGAGTTACACTGAAAAATAATAATATAATATTATTGTTTTAATTGGTAGTTAATGCATAGCCATTGTATTGGCATGAATGAGAAGAAATAACTAAAATATGATAACACGTTTTTATTAAAAAAAATCATTTATCTAAAAAATGTTATAGTCTTAAAATGTGAATGAATACTATTTTAAGCATAAATACTATAATATTCTTTAAAAGGTTGATATTCCAACTTTTGATAGATACACCTTTCAAAATCATATATTTATCACTTTTATATATCCTACTAGAAAAAATAAACTTCTTAATTAGAAGTAAGACATCAAAATTTTCTTGGGGTAAAATTGTGGTATTTTTCTGATAAAGATCATTTTTAATGAATAATAAAATATTGTATTTTAATTCAAAAATTCCATTTAATATAATTTATTAATATGTTTAGGTTGTCTTTTTAATTAGATTTAATGTGTAATTATATTATATTTTTACCATTTAATCCAATTTTGGTTAGTCTAAGTAATTTCACTTTGAAATTGGACATAAACTTATGTCAATCTTTCGATAGTTATTATTTCTTAAAAACACGCATTTTCTTTTGAAAACATTAATTAATTTAAAATTACTTCCATATTTGGAATGAGGAGGTCCAAATTGTGTAAATAGGTAACTTTTATTTTTAGACATTACGAATATTAACTTCAGTAAATATTTTATTTACCATGGGTAAAAGATAAATCCGGTTAATAAGGGTAAAAAAATATTATTATAATAATATGAAATTAACCTAAAATGCGTCATAATCCAATTTGTTGATACATGTCCGACTATGTCCATCCTTTGGTCGATTGTAGGACCCCATTGAGCCATTTATGAGTTATAATGACACTTTATGTTAATTAATTTAAAGTAAAGACAAAAATGACATATACATATATCTTTTAGTAAATCAATTTTTACATGTAATTATATAAGTTATCACTTATACTATAAATATTCATTTTAAAATTAAAACATTTTGTACATCATGTTATTTTATTTATTATTTTTAGACATCAAAGAAATAAAATTATTTATGGCACAGTGATGATGTAGTGATTACCTTATTAATGAATGATTTAAATAAATGAGATTATAAAAAAAATGAAAAATAACTAACACTTTTCCAATACTTATTAGATTATTTTATTTCGAACACTAGTCATCTTATATTCGAATTTAATGAATTTTTACCCTTTTGAAACTGAAAATACGTTTGTAATAAAAGAATACACTGAAACATTCATAAAGAGAACCTCCCCATTATAAAAAGCCATCACCTCTAACCTATTACTCACACTTCTCCAGCCCCATGGCTTGTCCACACTCTTGTCAAAAAATCTCCCAACATCCCTATATTCCTCTTAGAATACTTCCCCTAGGCAGAAGTAAATTCATGTAAACTTTTTCATTCTATCTAAAGGGAGATACCTGATTTAAAGGCAACATCTTGTCTTAAGTTCTTTTCTTTTCTTTTACTTATCCAACCCCATAAAATATAATTAATAATTTATTTCATAACAACAATAGTTTCATCAATATAATATATTGTTTTCATGAGAATTATTTGAACTAATCTTCTACAAACATCCATCTAATGGATATGAACATACTATTTTTATGGACGACAAACTACTGTCACACAAAACGATGATTGTTCAAATATCTCCACCCCCCCTGATGTGGGCCATTATGATTGAACTACATTTATATGTGATATATACAATATTTATTTGGTCTCTATACTTCTTTATTTTTCATTTATAGCATACTGTTATGGTTTCCAAAATGGGTAAAGATGATAGTTTTATTTCGGGAAGTGTGGACTACCGCCCCCTCAATGTGATATGACTCGTTTGTTCCATAAATGGAATGTATAAAGGATGGAGTTAATGAAATTATATATGATATTATACTAGATTATAATATACCTATGTATCATTGTTTTTTCAATCCATTAAATACGAAATAGAAGGAATGTAGCGCTCATGTGAATGTATGGCTTACCATCTCCATGAACGGTGTATTTCATTTATTATATACAAATGTTGTGTCCTATTATAAAAAAATATATATACTAGTTATATAATATATTTATGATATATAAATCATGAATATAATTCTATATATAATGTAATTTCATCCACATGGATAATTCATAATTATAACTAGTTCATTTTTAACTCAGGTTCAGAACATCAACAATATGTGCAATATGAACTAAAATTATTAACAAATTGTTACAGGAAGGTAATAAGTTATATAAATTGAACAATAAACTTGAAAAATTTACTTAATCATGTAGAAATTAACATAAGATGATTTTTCATAAAATTATACAACTAACGGATCAAGCCGGACAATAGGTAAGGGAATTCGTCTCAATATCCATTCAATGGGGAAAATTTTTATTTATACCAGATAATATTTTATTTGGAATATAATCCCATTTGAGTTTAAATTTCAATAAAAGGGACTTTTTTCTCTATATAGTGCTTTACTAAATGATAAAAAGTAATGTTTATTTTTAACGTACACAGTGATAATTACGATTCGGTCACTATGAGTGTTATTTGATTTTTGGCTTCCTTAACAAGCCATAATGTTTTTAAATGGGAAATAAATTCCTTATACTTGTTTATGTATTTTGGATTTTAAAATGTTTTTGATAATGGATTTATTTTAGAAATATTTTTAAATGATACATTTTAATTGCAATGTGTAAATTTTATCTTTCTTTTATTCTTATGTTATATTTTATGATTATGTTATGGTTCTTGGAAATTTTCTATGTATATGGGTGGTTCCGTGATAAGCCTAGGTCATAGGAGCCCAATATAGCTCTGAAATGCATTGGTTAATATGACATAGGTAAATTTTAATGTTTCTCCTAAGCGATTTAGTGAATATACTATGATGGGTATTCCAACGTAACTCCCTATGTAGCTGTGGTATCTATAATGTAAGTATGATATGGAAGCCACAAGTTACCTTTTTGATTTATGATATCTATCTGTTATTCAAAAATCGTATGAATTCATGAGGTATGTTAAAAATCTTTGGTTTTGATAGACTAATTTTGTATTTTTTTATTTTATAACCCTTAGTGAGTTTTTATGCTAATCCAATGTTTCAAAATGTTTTTCACTGGAGTTCAAGATGACTTGGTTCAAGGATGGGAGGGTTTTTATTTTATGAAAAAAACTAATACTGATTATAAGTGTCTACTTTGTAATATTTATATTTAATTTAATAGTTGTGGCCAAATTCTCTAAATCTCTAAACTTGAAAAGATCCTCAATGATAATTATTAACTTAATTGACGATTATGTGTTATTTATAGTCAGGTTTGTATACTTCCAACCGTATAAGTACAAGTGAGATCAACACCACAAAGTGAGTGTTTTGTCTTTGTCTTACAAAAAAATACAGTAGTATAATCTCTTCGTTCTGATAAAGATAATTCCAAAATAGATTTATCTTATTTTTCTCTTTATTTAGTAAATAGATGCACCAATGTAAATCTTTTACTCTTCGATAAATCTTCCTTCAAAAACCTTATATGATCAATGGAACACCAACTACAGCTCTACACATTTATCATTCTAATGAAAACCTTATATTCAGTTTTTAAGAACCTTTTTCTAGATATTAAAAATTACTCTCCTCTAATCTAGAATAGCTATAATCCATTTTTATAATGTCTTCGGTGAAATTAACATATAATTAAATGTTCATGATCAATCCTTAATTTTTGGATTCCCTATGCTCATGAAACCTTCACCACACATTTTTTATATTCAAATAAATTAATTCAAACCTAGATTAATCATGTGAAATGTAAATCCATCTATTCAATTAAAATTCCAACTAAATATTTTGTTATATTATTCATAATGTAACATCCTCCACTATAACTTGATTTTCAATCTCACCAACATGGCCATGGAATGATTCCATTATAAATATTTTGTTTCTTAGTTAATAATTGGTTCCAAAAAATATATTCAAAACACATATTTAAATCATTTAAATTTATGATTGTTATCATACTTTAGTAAAAACATGATTTTCCTCCCTCTGATAGATAAATATCTCTAACAAATAAAAATTAATAAAGTAACAAACCCAAACATTGATAATATATTTCATAAACTTAATTTGTCCATATTATCAATATTTTTATATGATTGATAGAAACTCTTAGGTATTATGTCTTGAATCTAGTTATAATTTTGTAAACTCCTATTTTTGAAAAATTTGCATTTTACTATGTAGTTTAATCTCATGTATCAACCTTATCTACCTTCAAATATTGTTGTGAGTGTTTTGGAATTCGCAAAATTGTTTCATTTGAACAACCTTTAAATACATTAGAAATTAAAATTATACATAACGGTATTTTCCCACTATAACACCCCAAGCGTCCAGGGTATGGTTAACTTTGAATAATACAAATGCGTGTGTTTTATGCAACTTCGAGTTCTAACACACCATAACCAATCAAACTAGATATTATGAATCATAGTACACACTTAATAAAATATTATAAATTTTATCTTTCTAAATGGACTTCAATTTTGGATTCAGAATATCGAATTTAGATTACTGTAAATTTTTGCTATTTTTCTGAAAACATACAATTTCTGATGAATAGTGAAAAACACTGAGTTATTGTTTAAAACCGAATTTTTATTTAAATAATTATTTATTATATATAAAATTATTTTAGGTCAAAATTGATTCATAATACCTATATAAGTTCAATTTAATTCATTGGAGTTAGTTTCTAATAATTTTAGAAATATAAAAATTTTATTGAACTTTTTACGGACATTTACCCACCTCTTAGAAGCATTAGAAAATTTACATAAAACGTAATTTTACTTCTTCTGTGAGAAGAATTTCAAAAATAAAAGAGACACAGATCATATGAGAAAGTAAAATGTTGTTCAATAAGATGAAAATAATTTTCGGGGAATATTACATTTTTACTTTTATTTACCACAGTTAAAAGTAAATAGGGTAATTAAGAGTAAAAATGAAATTATTATTACCCTAACACATATCCTAATTCTATTCGATAAGTATAAATAGACCAAAAAACATTAGGAATAAAATATGAACCTCTTCGGTCCACTTGGATTAGATTAGGACATTTAATATTATTTTATTTAATGAAGAGTTAGAAGAGTTAAAATAAAAGTTTAATAACCAAAACATTTTTATATAGGGTCATACATAAGATAAATTAAACTATAAATATTAATTATAAATATAAAAAATTATCCTACATAACGGTATTTTGTTTATAAATTTTAGACATTAAATAATTAATTTTTTTATAACTCAATGACGATGTAGTAATTAATGTATTAATGAAAGATTAAAATAATTGATATTAAAAATATACAAATAGATGTAATTTCAGACGTTTTATGAATAAAACTAAATTTATAGGTTAATATGACATTTTATAGTTGTTTATATGAATTTATTTTGATGTAATAATGATGTTATGAATTTAGAAAAAAACAAAATACCAAATTGCTTCAAAATTGACATAAAAGTGTTTTTAAAACAAATATTATATTATTAATTAATATTATATTCATAAAATTCAAAGGATTAGAAAATTGTCTTAAATAATATAATATATTTCATTAATGAACCAGTTTAATTTCTCAAGGAATTTTATAGTATTTTTATTAACGATATAATATTTAAATATAAAGAGAGATGGTAAATGTCAAACTAGTTAACTAAGAGTTAAATCTTAAATATAAAGTTAATATAGTGACCAAAACCTATCTAAAATCTATTGGTTGAGTGGTTTTAGACCAATCCATACCTTGTACTTTAAATAATTCATTTTTGATCCATTATAAACAGAAAATTATTTTATTATATAATACTATTTCTATCTTTTCCTTAGGTTCCCCTCACCCCTCTTATAAAAGGGAACTTCCCTTCTCTCTAATTAAAACATTAAAAGCCATTTTTCTTGGCCAAACCCTGACCAAGTGAGCTCTAAAAGGTCCTAACATTATCCTAGAATCCTTTCATCAGTCATAAATCCATCCTAAGGATCCCTTTTGATCAAATCAAAAGGAATAACCCAGAGAAGAGGTAAATATTTCATCAACACTTTCAAGTTCCATTGTTCATCCACTTCCTCTTTCTTTGTTGTTTCCAATATAAAATAATAACTCCAGTATCTTCTATATAATGTGATGTTATTATAAATATGGTACCACCATATTAATTATTTTATCAATCCTTTTAATGACATGTCACCAAAAGTGCGTACATACAGCTTACCGTGTCCACGTCGTGGAGTAATTGTTATTCAATACATTATTGTTTGGATGGACATAATAATGATGTGTAATTGATGTAAATAGTAAATATAACATGATAATGATTCTGTATATATGATATAAAATCCAATTAAATATTATATTAATATCAAAAAAAATGATATTATAGCTCATGCGTACGTATGGATTTTCATCTCCACGAACACGATGAGATTCATTCCCCATCATATCCATTCAAGACTAATTTTCATTAGATGATTAAAAATAATTTTTAATGACTTAATTTAATTATGAGTATGAATAATATACATCCTATACATAACAAAAATTACTTACGTAAAAAATCATATAAAGGAAAATGAATCAGTTAACACCCGGAATGATGATAACACTAAAATATTATTAATAAAGCAATATTAAAAGATCATATATGATATCATATTATTGTATATGATTCTTGTATAATTTAATAACATTTATTTCACCATTATACAGGAGGATAACCTACCCTCGACCAAGGTAAAGAACACTTTAAGGGTTAATTTCACAATCTCATTATCATCCAAGGTATTTTATATGTAATTATATATCAGGACCTCTTTATCATCTACATCCATGTTTCATAAAAATGTATTTCAAAAAAATTACTACTTACTAGACAATTAGGTAATTTCATATATACCCTTATTTTACCATAAATGTTTTTAAAGAAATCTTTCTGTCCTTTTCCAAACAATGTACTTTATGACCTTTTGACAAAAATAAGTTAAGATTGTTTTTTTAACCTATATGGTAGGTGTGGCTATTTTCCGCCATTATAACATCATCGAATATTCCATTACAATATTATAAAAATATTTTCTAAATAAACTTTTTCTTAATTGATTTCAAAATAGATATAAATATTTATCTAAAAAAGGTATTGATTTCATCTAAGTCAATGTCCTTTGATAAATTTTAAGCTTATTTGTAGTTGATTTATTATGGTACAAAACATTCATATTGTATTGAATGTTTTGTGATATTATTGAATATAGATGTGTTATTTTTACACCATTCATTATTTATTGATAATGTATTGACATTTTGTATGCTATTTTTAATACGAATGTTTATGTTATGTTAAAATATTTTCATATGAGGAATGCGTTGGACTTAGTATGTGATGGGTGGAGCCTTCTATTTATAAATGATGAATTGATATGTCTCATGAGAAAAACTAGTGTTTTGGCACATGTACTTGACAGAATCATATTTGTAGTCTGGGTACAAGGCCTTGACTATGTGGTTATGAAGTATGGCATTATGCATTCCATCATTATGAATGTGGTTATTAATGTTTAATGTGATTATTTGACTAGTAGAATATCTATGTGAGTAAGTAAATGAATTATTATGATTTATATTTTCAATATTATGATGAATTTTAGGTTGAAAAGGATTTTGTTTTAGTTTTATAGATTACCTTAAATTATTATGCTTATATAAGAATGTTTCTGCTATATTGTTATCCTTACTGAGCATCTGAGCTCACCCCTTTCAATGTTTTATCATTCCTAGGATGTAAAAAAGTATATTATGAATGGACTATAGGGATAGTCTATGGGATCTAAGTATTTTCTATGGAAACAATTTTGTTGTAGTTTTCCATTTTATGATGTAATGTAAACCTTATGAATGTATCTAGTACTTCCAAGGCGACTAAACTAATAGGTCTTTAGAGAGATGATCTTTTGTGATCATGCCAATGTTATGTAATAATGCACCGACTCTAGGTAACTATGGTGAGGGCATTATAGTTGGTATAAGATAATGTTTAGTATAATCCTTGGAAACTAGATTTAGAGAAACTCTGAATAGTGCACATAGCCCTAAGATAGACTTTGAAGATTAGTATAGAAGAACTTCCTAGAATTTTGGTATTTTAGAGATTTTGTGAGTTTTACAAGAAATACATCCCTATCTGGATAAGAGCAGGCTGAGGCGGCTCTAGCATAGATATACCTAGGTGTAAAACAAGAAAACACTACTTTGAGCTAGACTCAAACAGGAACTAGTGCACGACAATGGGCCTTACTACACTCTTGGATATGACACTCGTAGGTGATATTCATAGGATAATTATTATTTTCTTTACAAACCATTATTAGGGGTTTATGAGTATATACTTCCTCAATGAAAACATTTTTGTGATTATAGATTATATCCATAAACTGTTCAATTTATGTTAAGTGTTTTACAAGTCAAGAATTATTTATTTTGATTCATAAACTAATCTAGTTTATTACATTGTTTAGAAATGGATCCTAGGTGATGATATGGAAAAATTATCAATGCACACACATCATGTAGGGATTTACCTCTTGCTCAAGATAATTATAGTGGAGTAGGTGATACAACTGGTGTTGATCAGGTTATCAAAATATTGGGACAACTCACTCATGTTATGAATAATAACCATATCTGTATGGAGCACCTGGATCTGCAGCGTGGAGGATCAATGATAGATTGCTTCATGAGAAAACAACCACAAACATTCAATGGCGGTACAAAATCCACTAGTAGCTGAGTGATGGATAAATTCCTTAGAGAAAATATTCAACACCTTGGACAGTAGAAAAAGAGAAAATGTTTTTATGGTAGTTTAAAACCTCACTATAGATGTTGATCAATGGTGGTCATTGATTCAAAACACAAAGTAAGATGAGAAAGTATAAAATATTGAATATAAGGATTTTAGAGATCTTATCTTAGAAAAATACTTTCTCGTGACCATCGAGAAAAAATGGAAGGCAATATTTGAGTCTAAGGAAAAAGGAGGATGAGAATGTCACAAAGTCTTAAGCTATATTTACAAAGTTAGCGAGGCATGCAGTAGATTATATATGTAACCCAAGAAGTTAGATAGATCATTTCATTGATGGGTTAAAATTATTTCTCTATCGAGCATTAGTCTCACAATCATTCTCATCGTATGAAGATATTGACTCTTGTGATATCAAGATAAAAATAGAATTCTATAAGTCATACGAATTTAAAATAAAGAAAGAGAAGAAGAGATCTACTGAACACTCTATAAATGGAAATTCGGGGAAGAAAGGAAAATTTGAATATCCATCCTATAGTAAATTTGGGAAGAAACACCCGGGTACATGCCTGATGGGAATGGGAGTCTGTAACAAGTGTGGTGAAAAAGGCCACCAATCTCTTGATTTCAAGGGGAAGAAAGAGGTTGCTGATGTTGAATGGTACAATTGTAGAGAAAGGGGGAATTATGAAAATGAATTTAATAAGAATTAGGGTATCTTACCTCAAAAAATTCCAAGGGATCAAGGCTATTCTTATGCTATCACTACTGCTGAGGTTGAAGCTCCAAAAGATTTAGTGGCAGGTAATTTAATGGTTTCCTATATTTTAGCCAATTCATTATTTGATTTTGTATCATCGCATTGTTTCATATCTTCATAGTTTACTAAGAAAATTAGATATTTCCAATTTGATTTAATAAGGAAATTATTAGTCAAAACTCTCAAGGGAAGTATCATTTCAAAAATGTTTTGTGAATCAGTTCCCATTAAGGAATATAAACACTATTTATCTGATGATCTCATCAACATACCAATGAATTAATTTGATATAATCATCTGTATGGATTGGCTTTCGGACCATGATGTGAAAATTTATTGTAAGAATACGGAGGTTACAATTTTTGATGATGATAAAGAGTGCCTTAACTTTAGAGAATAAATGTCACCACCTAATTCTTATCTAGATCCATCCCCCAGTAGCTCAACTAAATTCAATGATTGGGGAGGAAGATAAGAAATAACTATGGGTGATGAAAATAATTTTCTTATATAGGATGTACCTATTGAGATATAATATGTTGATGTATTTCCATAGGATTTACATAGATATCCTCCAGAATGAGAAATTGAGTTTTCCGATTATTTAATTCCTGGCTCAAGGCCGATATCGAAGACCCCTTATAGAATTTACACTATGGTATTACAGTAACTAATGAAAAAACTAGAGGAATTGAGTAATAAGGGATTTATTTTCCCTAGTGTTTCTCTATGGGGAGCCCTTGTTATTTTTGTTAGGAAGAAAGATGGATCTATGAGGTTGTGCACTGATTATAAGGAGATTAATGCTATAACAATAAATAACATGTATCACCTACCTTGAATTGATGATTTACTTGACCAACTTCATGGAGCTCAATACTTTTCATTGATTGACCTTTGATCTGGATATCATTAGTTCTGTGTGAACGTGGAAGACATACCAAAAATAGTATTTCGAACAAGGTACATACATTACGAGTTTATAGTAATGACTTTTGGATTGACCAATGCACCCTCTGTCTTCATGGATCTAATAAATAATGTTTTCAAGGAATATCTTGATGAATATATAGTGGTATTTATTGATTATAACTTGGTATACTCAAAAACCTATGAAGATCATGAATATAAATTGCACATTATCTTGAATACTCTTAGAATAAAAAAATTATATGGGATGTTTAGCATGTGTGAATATTGGCTTCAGGAGATTTCCTTTCTTGGCCAAATTATCTCTAAGGCTGAAATAATTGTTGATCCTTCCATGACCAGTGAGTATAATTGAGGTATGTAGTTTTATTGGTTTATCAGGTTATTATCGATATTTCTTCTATAATTTTTCCCAGTTGGCTAACCCATTGAATAATCGCACATGAAAAAAGGTTAAATTTTTTTAAACAAAATATTGTGAATAATGTTTTTGAAGAATTAAAAAGAATATTAGTCAATGCTACTATCTTGACTTTACCATCAGGGAATGATGGGTTTGTTATTTATAGTGATGCATCAAATAAAGGACTTGGTTGTGTAATTATGAAAAAAATAAGGGTATTTCCTATGCATCACAGAAACTAAAAATTTATGAGAAAAACTATACTACTCATGATCTAGAGTTAGAAGCTGTAATATTTGCTTTGAATTTATAGAGACATTATCTCTATATTGAAAACTGTGAGATATATACCGACAAAAAGAAATTGGAGTATATTTTCTCACAGAAAATATTCTTCACGAGGCAAAGGATATTTCTTGAACTACACAAGGATTATTATATCACGATACACTACCTTCTAGGGAAGGAAAATAAGGTGGAAGGTGCTTTGAGCAGAAAAGATCATAGAGTTTTGAACAAGATTATAGTTTAAAGGGATCCTTTTTTCATGAATCTTGTAAAGATGATTATGGGAATAACCATGGAAGGTGAAACATCAATGCCTTTTCAAATGGTTTCCAAATAACTTTACTAGAAAAAATAAAGGGTTATCATACCAATGATGAAGAGTTCCAAAAGAAGAATAAAGTTGTGAATGATGAGATATTGAGGGACTTGGCGAATGAAGACTGAATTTTAAAATTTGGGAAGAGACTTTGTATTCCCGATATACCCGATCTAAAAAGGTAATTATTGTTTGATTCTTATAGTTCCAATTTCTTTATACACCATTTTAGCACTAATATGTATAGATATTTGAAAGATCATTTTTGGTGGGACAACATGAAGTGAGAGATTGTAGATTTTGTGTCAAGATGTATGGTTTTTCAACATGTGAAAGCTGGAAGGCAACAGTCTGGATGAGTCATGCAACCCTTCCCATACCTAAGTAGAAATGGGATGATATCATGATGGACATTGTCATCGGGCTACCAAAGACCCCTTAATGGAACGATGCAATATGGGTCTTTGTTGATCATCATACCAAGTCAGCACATTTTCTTGATATAAGAGAAGATTTACCACTTGAACATCTTGAAAGACTATATATTAATGAATTTTTGATAATTCATGGAGTACCCCTATCAATTTTTTCTGATCTTTATTGACGTTTTACATCAATATTCTAGAAAATTATTCAGACACCTTGGTTACTAATCTTCGTTTGAGCACTACCTACCACCCCCAAACGGATGGCCAATCAAAATGGACTATTCAAAGAATAGAAGACAGTTTGAGATCATTCTCACTTGACTTTCAAGGTATTTGGGATCAATATTTACCTCTGGTAGAATTTTCCTATAACAATAGCTTCCATTAAAGTATTCATATGGCGCCATATGAAGCATTATACTGAACGAGATGTCGCACACCAACCTGTTGGTATGCTGTTGGTGAAAGAAAACTCGTAGGTCCATAATATGTGGAGGAAACGATGAAAAAGGTGAAGGTAATCCAAACCCACATCAAAGCAGCTCAATGTAGGAAGAAGAGCTATGCCGATAACTAAAGGAAATATTTGGAATTTCATGTAGGAGATCATGTTTTCATGAAGGTTTCTCTATGGAAGGGTGTTATAAATTTCAGTAAAAAGGTAAAATTAAGTCCCAGGTAGATCGGACTTTTCGGAATTCTTGAATGAATTGGGGTTGTAGCTTACCATTTGGAAAATGCCACCATGTCTCTCTATATTTCATGATGTATTCCACTTATCACTGTTGAGAAAATACATGTCTGACCCAACGCATGTACTCGCCAATGAGGAATTAGAACTAGAACCTGATATGTCTTTTTTCGAAAATCCTGTTAAGGTTTTTGATACAAGAGAACAAGTGCTGAGAAATCGGATGACTCGTCTGGTAAATTTTCTATGGAGAAACCGAAAGATGGAAGAGGCACAGTGGGAACCTGAGGAACTTATGATGAAGAACCACTCGAGTCTTTTTAAGTATAAATATTTTATAAATTTTTAGGAAGAAATTATTTTACGTAGGGGAGAATGAAACACCCCAAGCTTCCATGATACAGTTCTCTTTGAAAAATACAATAGTGTGTGTCGTACGCAACTTCGAGTTCTAACACACCACATCCAATCAAACTACCCGTTATGAATAGTAATTACCACTGTTTGAAATTTTATAATATTTATATTTCAAGATGGACTTCATTTTTGGATTTGTAATATTGAAATTATCTTATGGTGAATTTTTGGTATTTTTCAAAAAACATTCAATTTTTGATGAATAGTGAAAAACTTTGAGTTATAGTTTAAAACCAAATTATTATTTAAATTATTATTTATTTTATTTAAATTTATTTTAGGTCAAAATAGATATATAATACCTATATAAGTTCAATTTAATTAACTGGAGTCAGTTTATAATAAATTTAGATATATAAAAATTTTATTGTACTTTTTACCCTATTTTTCCCACCTTCTAGGAGAATTTGAAAATTTAAATGAAAAATTTATTTTACTACTTCTGTGAGTTTTATTTAAAAAATATTAGTGACATAATTTATATCTGTAAATAATGTGTGGTTCAACAAGATGAAAATAATTTTTGGTGAATGGTAACTTTTTTTTTTAATTTACCACGGTTAAAAGTAAATAGGTTAATTAAGAATAAAAATGATATTATTATTACCCTAAAACATGTCCTAATTCTACTGGATAAGTATAATTCTACCAAAAAAAACCTTATGTATAAAATATGATCCTTTTTGGTCAACTAGGATTAGATTAGGAAATTTATTATTATTTTATTTAAAGAGGAGTTAAAAGAGTTAAAATCAAAGTTTGATAACTAAATCATTTTAATATTGGGTTATACATTAGATAAATTTGACTATAAATATTCATTAGAAAGATAAATATATTTCCTAAATAATGGTATTTTATTTTTAATTTTTAGACATTTAATAATTAAAATTATTTATGACACAATGAGAATTCAGTAATTACTATATTAATAAACGATTAAAATAATTGATATTATAATGATCCAAATAAAGGTAATTTGATAATTTTTATCAATTAAACTAATTTTATAGGTTAATAGGACATGTTAGGGTAGGTTAGATGAATTGTTTTCTATGTAATAATGCTGTTATAAATATAAAAAAAACAAAATACCAAATACCAAATAGTGTCAAAATTGATATAAAAGAGTTTTTAAAACAATTATTATATTATTTATTGATATTAAATTCCGAAAAATATAAGTTTCGGAAAAAGGTCTTAAATAATATTATATATGTCATTAATGAACAACTTGAGGTTCTCTTGGATGTTTATTGTATGTTTATTAACCATGTAATATAAAAATATAAAGAGACATAGTAAATGTCAAACATTTTAACTTAGAGTTAAATCTAAAATATAAAGTTAATATAGTGACCTAAACATGTCCAAAACCTTTTGTATGAGTGGTTTTCATCCCATCCCCACCTTATCCTTGATATAATTTATTTTGGATCCATTAGAATCTAAAAATTAGTTTATTATAAAATAATATTTCAAGCTTTTCCTAAGGTGCCCCTCACCCCTCTTATAAAAGGGAACTTGCTATTCTCTCTAATTCAAACCTTCAAATCCATTTTGCTCGCCCAAAACCCACCAAAATTCCCACTAAACGGTCCTACCTTCATCCTAGTGGCATTACTTTTGTCATAAATCCATCCAAAGATCATTTTTGATCAAATCAAACGGAAGAACCCGAAGAAGAGGTAAATATTTCATCACCTCTTTCAAGATCATTTCTTCTTCCACTTCCACTTTTATTGTTATTTATATTCTAAAATAGTAACTCCAGTATCATATATATGATTTGATGTTATTATAAATATGGTACAACCATATTATTTATTCTATCTATCCTTGTAATGACATGTCACCATACGTGCGGATGTACGGTTTAACGTCTCCACGTCGTGGTGTAATTGTTATTCAATACATTATTATTTGTATGGGTATAATAATGATGTGTAATTGATTTAAATAATAAATATAAAATGATAATTATTCTATATATATGATATAACATCCAATTATATATTATTTTAATATCAAAAAAATGATATTTTCACTCGTGCGTATGTACGGATTACCATCTCCACGAACGCTATGAGATTTATTCCTCATCATATCCATTCAAGACTAATTTTCATTCGATGATTAAAAATAATGTTTAAATACTTGATAAAATTATAAATATTAATAATATACTTACTATTCATAACAAACATTACCTATGTAACAAACATTACTAACATAACAAAGCATATAAAGGAAAATGAATCAGTTAACAACCAAAACGACGATAATACTAAAATATTACTAAAAAAGAAATATTAAAAGAACTTATATGATATCATATTACTGTATATGATTATTTTATAAATTAATAACAATTATTTCACCATTGTACAGTAGTTTAACCTACCCTCGACCAAGGAAAAGTACAAGGTATGGGTTATTTTCACAATCTCTTTATTATCCAAGGTTGTTTATTCGTAATTATCTACTAGGACCTCTTTATCATCCACATCCTTGTTTTTTAAAAATTTATTTCAAAACATTTATACTATTTACTATAAAATGGGTTAAAGTCATTTATATCCCTATTTTACCTTATATTTTTTGAATGGTATCATTCCTTCATTTTCCAAACAAGGTACATTATAAACTATTTGAAAACATTAAGGTAAGAATGTTTTATTAACTTATAAGGTGGGTGTTTCTAATTTCCACCATTATAACATCATTAATCCTTCCCTTACATGCATATAAAATTATTTTCAAATAAATTATTTTCAAAAGTTATTTCAAAATAGAAATAGATATTTCTTTAAAATAGATTTTGATTTCATCTATGTCAACAACCTTTGATGGAATTTAATCTTATTTGAAGTTGATTTATTATGATACAAAACATCCATATTGTATTGAAGGATTTGTTATATGTTTGAATATGGATGTGTTATTTTTACACCATTCATTATTTATGGATAAAGTATTTACATTTCGTATGCTATTTTTAATACGAATGTTTATGTTATGTTTCAACCTTTTCATATGAGGAATGCATTGGACCTAGTATGTGTTGAGTGGATCTCGTTATAGCTCATCGATGCATTGTTAGGTCTAATGAGACAAACTAGTGTCTTGGTACATTGCCTTGAAAAAATATTATTTGTAGTCTTGGCATAAGGCCTTAACTATGTGGTTATGAAGTCTGGCATTATGCATTCAATCATTATGAATATGCCAATTGATATTGCATGTGATTATTTTCATAGTAGAATATCCATGTGAGTAAGTAAATGAAATTTTTTTATTTATAATTTCCATATTGTGATGAATTTTATGTTGAAAATGATTTTGTTTTTGTTTTATACATTGCCTTCAATTTTTATGCTTATTTATGGAAGTTTCTGCTATATTTTTATCCTTACTGAGCATCGGAGCTCACCCCTTTATATGTTTTATTTTTTCCAGGATGTGAAGAAGTATATTATGACTGACATTGAGAGATAGTCTATGGGATCTTACTGTTGTATTTGGAGACAATGTTGTTGTAGTTTTCTATTTTATGATGTAATTTAAATCATATAAATGTATCTAGTACTTCTAAGGCTACTAAACTAATTGGTCTTTTGAGAATTGAACTTTTGTGACCATGCCAATGTTTTTTAATATTGCAATGACTCTGGGTAACTCAGGTCGGGGCATTACACCCACACCTTTCCATTTTCCAATTATCTCATCAATGGTTACCTTTGTGGATTGAATTTATGACCCTTACCTATCAGCACAGTTACATTTATTAAAGGAATTTATAACTCTTATATATTGTTTGGATACTTATATAAATTATACAATTTGTTTTTTCTTTTTATATATTCTTACACATCATAACTAGTTACTATTACATATATAGGTATAGATCTGGTACTTTTCCAAATTTTCCTTTTTTTAGTTTTTTGACGCATCCGTTATAATGTATTAGATATCAAATAAACAATTATGTACTGAAATTTATTAATTTAATTAAACTACACTCATTACATGATCCTTTTACTTATGTTGTATATTTCTCCTCAAACTCAATTGATTTATTCTACTATCATAATTCCTATTTTTCACCCTTATACATTTTCACCATCATTCTACATATTTCCTCTAGACATAAAATTTACATTTGTACATGAATAATTGAAAAAATATATTTTGGAAAATTAATCATCATCTACTTTCAAAACATAAAACATCAAGAATGAGCAATAGTCAAATCCAATTTTAGACTTATATTACCATAATAACATCTATACATTAAAAAATTTAATTTGTTACGCATTCAATATAACAATTAGATGATAAAAATTGTAGTGATTTTCATAAAATCTATCACATAATATGCCCTGGTTAGAGATCATTCCATTCATCCAAACATAATTACTTCCTCATTGTATCACTAATTTTCTACTTTTAAAGGACATATGTTGGGATAGAATTCCCATATAAAACTTTTATCATCTCATGGAACTCTCTATTACCACATGAAGGACTTATGACTTCTCATCAAAGAATGACATGTTAGGGTAATGCTGCAACATGTGGTTTCCATATTATAGGGTAGTCAGACCCATATAATGAACCTCAATGAGTGATGGAAACCCCGGGTCCATCAATCTCCCACATGACATGTTTGAACCCACACCCTACACTACAATTCTAGTTATAGTTTTTTTTCATCCCATCTCAAATGATACTTTATAATTATGATCACAAACTCATGGATTTAAAATTCTTCATGTGGAGGTATTATTCGTATATAATATTTATATCATCTCTTAAAACTAACTCTCACCCAATTTGGCAATCAGGACTTAGTGGAATGGTGTGACCTATTAGGTCAGGATTCAACATATAATAGATGCATTGGAGGGTGGTTATACCAATGTCACAAACCCTAATGAGGTTAATAAAAATCGGGTTTCTACATTACTCTCTACAATATATCTTCATATTTATTAATATTATTATGATAATTATAATTAGTTTTAATGTTGGGGTTGAAGCCTCATTTTTATTAAATAGTAAAGAGCCTATTTTTCATTCTTAATGAAGGTAATCCAATTAAATTTGATATCAGCCCAATGAGATTGGCCCTAAATCCTAATACTCATAGGCCCAACCTAACCCACACCATCTGAGTATTCCAATGAATTGGGGATAACTATCATGTGCTATGTCACATGTCAATCCTCTCGAAATAATGTATGTCACCTTCCTACTACAAACCATCATCGTCAATCATCAGTCTACCATTGTTAGTGTGAATGTACTTGATCGATTCTACTACATATTTGGACATAAACCTTCCACCTTTCATCACAACTCAATAATGGTTCCCATGCCTGCTACCTTTCATTTCATCCCACAGACAGTTGCTCATACCTCGTCACCACCAGATTCCTACCTCCCAACCAAACAACCAAGTAGAAATACATTGTGGTCAAGGGTCGAAAGCATGTTTCCTTATGCAGTGGATTTTAATGAGTACCACTCAGATGTGGACCTAGATACATAAGTATATTGGTTAATGAGGTATTTTTTGGAACCACACCACATTTATATTATTCCCAACTGACAGCCTATGTTTCATCCTTCCTCAAATAAGTTAATATGTGGTAGGACTCAAACCTAATTCAGCTTTGTTTCCAAGGAGTGGTCTCCAAGCATAGTAATCAAAAACCTACCCTCATCCATTATATAGTTGTTGTTTTTGTTTTTTGTTTTTATTATTATTATTGTTATTATTATTATTATTATCACCCACCTCATGGGTGTGTGGTTATGATGGGGTTTGTTTCTTAATTGGGATCATGTTCTTCGGGAATTTTCTTCCTTGTCCCATGTTTTTCGCTTTTCCCCTATAGAAAATATCATTGCTCATCCCATATTCATTTTTACACATTTCACATGTCATTTTTCTCATTTCACTCAAATTATAATTTTCCTGATATCCCATTACATCCTGTAGGAACTCGATCTCTAGTAACCCAAATTAAGAACCTACTTTATTAAATTGGGTATTGATACAAGGGATTCCACCATGAATTGTCGATCAGTTTATATATATTTATAGAATATATATGTACAATATTTCCATATAATATTGGAAAAATAAAGTATAGACTAAAACTTTATTGCATCCTTAATGATCATTGAAATAATCTTTCTTCATATCTTGGGATTGGAAAACATTATAATGGATGGGCTTAAATAATCAATAAGGTAAAGTATGAAATTGATGTTATCAATAGTTGATAAGGCATAAAAATATGGTAGAGTGAATAATAAATACCTATATAATTTAATAAAAAATAGTATCATGAGAAAAATACATGGAATAAAATAACCATTTGTATAATGATAACTAAATTCTCACTAATGGAAATTCATAATGTTGGATATTCGTGATCATACTATCAAGTCCTCATCTAGAAAGTCATGAATAATAATTTCAACAATGTATCCATGACACTTTTATTGTATCGGTAGTTATACACCTAACCCATGTAATGTGCACATCAATTTGGTCTCATGATACCCATTGATGCATCGATGTGATATTTATAATTGGGACCTACCTGTCACTTATATCAACCCAATGAAGTTATCATATATTTAAATAATAAAACAATATATAATCAAAATGAATTATTGATAAATAATTATATTTATTTAATTGTATCACTTATTGGTTTTAAATAGGTCTGAATTTATGGTAAAATGTAAACATTCAAGTTTGTTGGATGTAACATCTTTTAAATTGGATTTTAGAGATATGTTTTGAAAATTACAGTTAGTTGGAATGTTTATTTTAAATGGAGTTTAAATACTATTAAGTGTCATAGTTCTTAGATTTGTTATCAAGAGTTTTAGGCTTTGATAACCACACATATGAATATAAAAAACTGGCTACACAGTTGGTGCACAATTAGTGCTAACTATGCACCCAAACTGGGCATCACATTTAACTAAAGCATGGTTCTAAAAAAACTATGAGGGATATCTAGAAAATATTGTGGGGGAAAATTCAATAAATAGAAGATGGTGTGCACAAGTTATGAATGGGTTGAAAAATTATGTGTCAATCCCACACATTTAGATTCACTTAGGCAAAGATAGCACAAAGTTGGCACGTTGTTTGGCCAAATGGTATAGCTAAACCATGTGACCCATTTTTAATGACATTCATTTGGATATATCCATTGTGTTGGCGCTTCATGATTATCCCATCTAGGTTTTCAAACTATGTGATTCATTAAAGTGTGGGAAATTTTGAAATTGCTCCACCCACCTTATTTGTTTTTTTTCCTCCTTTATTTTCCCAATTCAATGCCTCCTCCAGTCATTGGAACATCAATTTTATTCCACCATATATTTGGAATATCTTCTTCATGTAATCATAGATTTGAACACCATTATGTGCATTGAATAGTTATCAGTGATTCTTGGATTCCCCACGCTTCTATTATTATTTTCCCCGTCCCTTTCGAATAATAATTCTATGCAAGATATTTTTTAACATGCCCAAATAGATTGTTTAAAATCATACTTTATATCATTTTTGCAAAGATTAGAGGTCATTAGTCAATGAGAGGTAACATAGAAGAGAATTTTAGGTGGATAATAGTTTTCTCCTTATGTATAATTGTGTTATTTTATATGTTCCAAAATACGCATTTTTCAGATGTTTTGGTGAAACACCTAATAAATTAATTCTTCTATTTAAATAATTTATTTCATTTTGGATATTTCTATGGATATTCAATTTTTTATTTCAATGTGTTAATTCATGTTGGGGATATAGTTGGTTGTGAAGGTTATTCTATTTGAATTATGATAATTATTATTTTTATGTTACGATTGAATTGGTTTTTGTGGGAATTTGTTGTGCATGGCCCAAAAACATGGGGGTAAGTGATCA
Organism: Viscum album; assembly: GCA_963277665.1. Classification (NCBI taxonomy): domain Eukaryota; kingdom Viridiplantae; phylum Streptophyta; class Magnoliopsida; order Santalales; family Viscaceae; genus Viscum; species Viscum album. The sequence continues at coordinate 1,504,857,313 of OY728156.1, forward strand.
CCATGGTTGAGTTGATGAGGTTTATTAGGAATAGGAAGTGGTATAATAGATTAGGATCATGATGACAATTAGATTCAAGGTGATTTGATTATCAGGTTGAGTTAGATAGTGATGACCATTCTGGGGATGAGAAATATTGGTTTTGATTAGTGTTTTATATGATATTTTGGTAATTTCTGCTATCTTTGACTGGTAAATATCATATTTGTAGAAACGACAACACATATTATGACATATTTTGGGTAGTTCTGACAACTCGTTCTGGGTGGAGGACTTTGTAGATTTAGTGTATTTGAGGATGGTGTTGACCATAAGTAATTGAGGATGTACTCGCCTTATAAATCGATATATAGTGGTTAATGATACCATAAAATGTGGATGAGGCTCTCCATTTAATTTATGGATGATGGTCTAGGAAGATGGGAGGATAGATCTCACCATGCCTCTGAAAGCAGGGTTGTTGAGCTGACGGTGGGTTATTATTTATTAATGGATGTATCTCACCATATCATAGGGTGTCATGCTGTTTACCTCAGGGTAGTCATTCAGGTGAATGTCTAAGGTAATTTATAAATATATATTGGGTGTGCTAATGGTATGTTGGTATTATCATATATTTTCTATATGTGGTTTCATATTTCAGAAGGTTTCGGGTGACATGTAAGTGGATGAGATTCCATGGTTCTTCAGTTATTAATTATTGTGGGAATTTAATTCTAAAACAGAACATTCCAAAGAAGTTAAATGCTTCCTTGTGAGTTTTGGGCATTATTAATTTGGGTTATATATATTTCTATGTTAATATAGTTATTATTTATTTCTGTATGCATACACTTGTATAAATATTGTTGAATGAAATATACATGTCGTTGGTGGCCTATTGAATTCAAAATCATATTTTATACAGGCCGCTTAGGACTCATGTAATCAATATGGTTTTGAGATCAGGTCCATGACCAATATCATTCTCTAATCCCTAATGATTACTGATTAAAAGGTGCATGTAATGGATAGAAGACAGACCATGGTGGATCTTTCATTGAGATAGAGTTACTCTGATATTTTGACTATTATTTTATGTTTTCATCCATTGATAATGTTGAATTTCTAATTTTTAAGACTTTATAACATATATACTTTAACTGGAATGTATCATGGTATATGCCTTTATATTGTTATGGTATTTGTTTCATATATTACTTTTTTGGTTTGTATCATTTATTATTTAGTGCTGGTATTTTATGAAAATTATTATTATCATCACCAAATTATATACTATCCAAAATATCTCTAAATTAGAATATTTTTACTAGTTTACATCCTTGGTTCAAATGGATGGGTGTTGGAGGACCAGTGGCCCACCATCCTATTGTACCGGTTATGTTAATCCTTTGATTAGGTCATATAAATGTTATCATAGGAGGTTCATGGATTTTGTTTCCAAGAAACATCCCAATACCATGGTATAAAATTATAGGTCAATTGGGCTGGTTAAAAGTGGAATCAATTTTTATCTTATGTTACTATTTGGATTATGGTAATCTATGGACTAAGGTCCTCTTATAACTAGGTAAAGAGTACTTTCTTAGGAGCCTACTTCCCTATACATGGGGGATATACTAATTTTTTTGGGTGGAAAAATGATTTTATTCTTTTGACTTTTAAATTATTTATAATTACACCTTGATAGGAACACATGGGTTTGGTATTATTAGTTTGTTATATTTTCATCCTTGACCTGATAAGGAAGGGGAGGAGAAATTATACACCATGGTGGGAACTTATGACCACATGATACATGTATTATCTTGTGACTATTTTGTAAAACATATAATATGAGAAAAGTTTGTGAGCTACTTAATAAAATAATATAAATATCAATATTATTATCTTTTATATATTATTGTGGAATTTCACACAGCCAGCCCAAGAATGTGCTTATTGACATGATGATATGTGCTACTATGTGTGTGATTCATGGGTTGTGACTCAGATATGGGTATGAATAAATAAATAAATAGTGTTAGTTGTTTATAAATTTTTTAAAAATAACTTATTTTTTCTTTGTATAACTTATTTAATGAATTATATATAGCCACCGCGGGCCGGTGATATCTAATATGCATGATATGTGATACCAAAATCTGACATTGGTAGGTATGGGGCTATGAATCAAGAGGATACATGATATGAATGATGTAATGATGATTAAGGACTGTGATATTCACTCCCTATTTTATTTTCCCAAATTTATTATATATATATTTTTTTTTATTCGGATTATTGACCATGATATTTGGTCATCAACGTGATGCCACCTAGATAGGATCTTGTGGAGCCTCTCGAGGGTTGAGATTTATTGCTTCTAGAGCATAAATAGGATGATGCCATCAGGGTTTGCAGGAGTCCCCTAGGGTCATGTAGATCATGATCTAGAGTTTATTACTATGAGAAAGGTCGGGCTGTTGTATTAGATGGTAGATTTTGGGTCATGGCAAGACAAGAATCTTCATACGATCATGGTATGATTCAAATAGAGTACTGATAGGGGAGATCAAAGAGCTTACCCATCCATGACATAATTTATGTTGGATTTACATTCTCAACACCAACCATTTTTTGGGTGAAGGTGGACCATAGGTTGCATATAATTGGATCGAGTCAATGCATGTTATATTTGACCCGCTTGAGACACACCCATATTGGAGGGAGAAGCTGGATACTTATTTACCTAATAGAAAGAAGAATCCTCGGTGATATATATAGGCATAGACCGGTAGGCATGAGGGACTTTCATGGAATGATTTTGATTCCAGTTTGAACAATAATTTCTTACTGAGGAAATTGAGGGTGGACCAAGCCCATGAGTAAATTAACATGGAACAAGGGGATACACCATTCAGGGATTATATGGAGATTTTATAGAACATTTCCAATTTTCACCTTTTATAGTAAGAACCGACATCTCCAGGTTGAGGAGTTTTGACGATGGTTTGAGACACGTCATTTGGGATAAGTTGAACATCCTCAGGTTTAACATGTTCTAAGAGGTGGCGAACCAGGATTTAATAGATGAGGTAACGTGATAGACCAAACCTACTTGAGATGGGTGTTATTTCCAGATGAGAATATGAGTGATTGTTCTGATTTCTAGAAGAATGTTTCTGAGGATACTCAATAGGAAACTCATGTTAAAGATTTGGGAAGACCACCATAGAGAGGTCCTAGATTGTATATTTCCATTGTAAGAAGTTGATTAATTTTCTAACCAAATTATAGTGAACGATGAAGGAGTTTCAGGCATGTATCATGATAGGGATCTTGGATTATTTATAAACAAATACATATCAGTATTCTAAGAGTCTGAGATTCGGTAACAATTGGGATCTTAGGTAAGTCTATGAGTGATACCAGTAGATGGTTTCTAGGATTATACTACATACGGACTTCATGAGAGAGAGAGAGGGCGGCCCAGTTGTGGGGTCAGTTGATTATAGCTAGTGAATATCCATAGGGTGGTCCATAATTACATATATGGGCATTAGTTAATGTTCTTTTTGTTGATCTAGAAAGGATTGAGTAGTCCAAGGATCCAATTATAGTTATATTCATGCCTATATCATATCATGTCCTTTTTTTCATGTCTCATATGGGTGAACAAGGTTCAAATTTTGTAACTAAACTACAAGATGATGATGAGTATATGAGAATTAGTTTCGATGCATTATTTTTTTGAGATGAGTATCCAATGGGAAATTTTATATGCATTCATATAAGTGTATGTGTGTTTGTGTGTTTGTATGTATGTGTGTGATGAGGGTTCAGATTTGAGCATCACTATTGTTCCTGACTATTGAGCATACAATTTTCATGTCTGAAACTGATTTAAATTGATAATATGATGGGGTAAACGAATGAAATTATGCCATATGGGGATGTGTATTTCTATAGGGTGGCCATATGAACAATTATAATTTTATTTTGGTTCAATTATTGACGAGTTAAGTAATTCCTATAGTGGGGTGACATATGAAGAAATGACCTGTGACTATGTAACTATAATATACTTAGGTGATGTCAATGGTATGGGTGTGTTTGGTACCATATATTGGTGTGTCTATATAGATTTTGGATATGTTATTATATGGGGGGAGATTTTAACATCTCATGTATTTCAATGGTTTATAATTACATGGTAAATTTCAACATTCATATTTGGTGGACCACCGAACTTTTAAATTGTTCATTAAAGCATAATTTTTTATAATTTAAACCCACTATTATATTATTTCCAGATAGTTTTTAATAATACATAATTTTTTATAGGAATAGTTTTCTTTAATGAGTGTCGCACTTCATGAACAAAATTTTGGATGACACAACACTGGGCGTACATTTGGTTCATGGTTAGTACTAACTATGTGTCCCATTTGTACTAATCATTTCTTATAAAAACCCACATGTTGTTGAAAAAAATTGACTGATTCACCTCCAATATATTATAATGGATGCCCATGGCCATCACAAAATTCAAAATAATTGTTTTCCTAGCTCTCACACTGAGTTTGACATAGGCCATGAGTGTGCTTAGTTAGAGCACAGTATAGCCAATTTGTGTGGAAAAAACATGAGACACATTTTAGATGAGGTTCCCATGGAATGTTGCATTTCATGGTTGGATCGTGTTTAACCCAATAATGTGGATTAACCATGTGGTTTATTAAAGGATATGAAAATTTAAAACATCCCTTCAATACTTATTTCATTATTCTACCTCCTTTCTTCACTGAGTCATGTGAATCATCCATCAATAGGCTCTCCCATTTTCTATTATCTAGTCTTTTATCCATACCCATCAAGAGAGTTCTAATTAGAATGTAATTAAGTGCATTGGATAGATTGTGTTGTGTCTTGGATTCCCATGTATATTATTTTCCCTCTTTCTTGATGTTTGGAATTATGATTCCATAGAAGATTTATTCACTTATTTCCATGGTTTTCCTCTATAATAAAAATTTATTTTATGTCATCCTAGTGTAGAGGATAATATTCATTGAGAAAAAACCTAAAATATTAATGTATGTAGAGCCTATATCTCTCGAAAATATATGTGTATTCAGGGAATCATTTCCAAATATGTGTGCGTGGATTGTCATGGTATAACCCATAATAAATTAATTATTATATTTAAATCAATTACTCAAAGTTTAGACCATTCGATAGGCCTGATATATTCAGTTTAAATGTTATAATATGGATTGTGGATTTTGTTGGTCGGTCAGGGTTTCATTGATGTTTTATCTTAATTATTAATTTTGAGTTATGACTCAATTGGTTTTGTGGGAAATAGTTGGGAATGGCATAGAATACAAGGGGTGATGAGATCTCTGGGATTGAGATGTTGTTTTTTATCAGGATAAGGGGATGGATAGATAAATATCGGATGGTAATGGTCATATAATTCATGGTGATTTCATCTTTGGGTTGAGGAGAATGGTGATGAAAATGACTTAAATGAGAAACATGGTTATCAGTTGGTGTGGCATAAAATATATTGGAGATTTTTTCTCACTATGATTGGAAAATTGTGTCATTAGATTGAGATTCACACAATTTGGACTTAGTTGAGGTGGTTTTGGGAAATAATTGATGTTGGAGGCCTCTATAAATTAAGAATATTTGTGGGTGTTTTCATCAGTATTTTTAGATTATGTGATAACATTATAAATCCATCGTCAATGGGAGTTTTTCAATCAAACTGTGGATGAGGCACTCTATGACCCTGATTGTCAATGGGAAGGGATTATGGGATGATGTATCTAATTATGATTTTGGGATATTAGGCTACTGATATGATGGGGGTAATTATTTATTGATGGATATATTTCAACGTTCCATTGGAAATCAAGGGATTGAGCTAATGGTGATTGTCTATGTCGATGTTTGAGGGACATTTGATATAATTATTAAGTGTAAAATTGGGATAGTGTTATTAAATAATATATATTTTATGCTGTATATGAAGGAATGAGGTTCTATGTGACCTGTGAGTGGATGAGATACCAAGGATTTTCCATTATGATTAAAAGTTGATATATCATTCTACTCTAGTGTCGGTTGAAGTAGGTAAACATTCCCACAAGATTGTTACATAAGATTAATGTTGGTAATATATATTTATCATGAAGTAAATGTTGTATATATTTTTGTAAAAATACTCTATTAAAAATATATATGTAATATATGCACATTATTATGGTGTACTATTGATTTCAAACTCACACCCTACATGGGTCCCTTGGGATGTGTGTGGAATTTTTGGTTTTGCGATCAGGTCACAAAAATAAAATATATGAATTTAAAACTCATAGTTATATGAATTTATTAGTATTATTGAAATGATGATAATTAAATTGATGTAAAAGGTTGTGATTTAATAGTTCTTGAAAAATATCACTTGTAAAGTCTCTATTTAACAATGCTAACAAAGTGTTGATAAATGGTTCCTTTATCATCACTTTTTTAGCTCTATTAAAATCCACCATTGTTTGACCATTTTCTAGTTTTCTTAATGTCCCCCATTATCAGTGATAAAAAAGAACTGATAAATTCACCACTGGTAAAGGTGGATAAGTTTTTTTTGTTCGGAACACTTGCCACCAAACATTTTATCATAACTCTACCCCCACTTATCAGCATTTTTTACCAACTCGCCCAGATACCCCCCCCCCCCACTTTATCAGCAACATACGTAATTTTGGCTTCCTGTATGCACCCCTTTATCAATACAATTTCAAACCTGTCACCTTTGGCTCATACGACCATTACTTTTCCACCCCCTGTGTTGTTTTGTTTTCCATTATATGATATATCTATATATTTATATATATTTCATTATATTTTGCATCCACACATATATATATATATATATGTCTATATATTTTTATAAATATTTAATTAAATTGATATATAAAATATGTTTTGTTTGTATGTGTGTGATTATAAATACATACATATATTTCTTTATTTATAGGTGTGAATCTCTAAATTTAATTACACATATTTATATTTATTGACATATATTATATATTTATATATATAAATATCTTATAATATATATATATATATATATTCAATAAACACCCAAATATATATATATAAATTATATATGCATTATATATACATTAATTATACATTAATTATATTCTTATAAAAAGATTTATACGTTTTATTTTAAATAAAATGTATATTATTTTTTATTTACATATTGTTTAGATGTGGATAAATATATTTCATTTGTAAATATGTTTACATATTTATTTACTAAATAATATATTATGTGTAAATATATACAAAATATGTATATATATTTTTATATTTTTTATAAGAAATAGTATAATATGAAAAATGATAAAACATCAAACCCATAATATCAATATGAATGTAATACCTGGGAATAAATTGTGTCTCTATCGAAAAAATCAATAATACATAATTAAATGAGCCTCAAATTCCATTGAATTTCGAAATAATGGGTTATCCTATATAAAATATCCGTTTTGCAGGACTTCTATGCCTTTTTGGCATTGATAAAATGTTTCAGGTATTCCTCCATTCATCAATGCATAATGATCATCACAGGCTTTGATTTCAAGTATAAACCTAAGTTAGAAGTTATGGTTGTTTGATGTTAGAGTCATGTTTTCAAATTATTTTAGAGCATTTATTAATTTTTCAATTTTTTTGTCTTAAATTTATTATTAAATGACTATTACTCGATAATAATTCGAATATTATTAATTATTTTTTAAAATAATTTTAAATTCATTTTCACTAAATATTTTATATATTATGTGTAAATGTGTATTTGGCTGTATATAAATAATATTTAATAAAATATATTATAAATATGAACAAAAAATATTTTTATATTAACAAATTATTTTTAATGATTTAAATTTTTTATGAAATTTACAATTTATTAGTGCTAGTAAAAAATAACAGATAATGCCCCCGCATACCCTTTAACACTTTTTTACTAGAACTAATAAAGGCACCCTGTTATTAGTTCTATTTTAATATTCTTGTTAAAGTGGGGGAATTTATCAGTTATTTTTGTAGAACCATTAAGCACCCCCACCCCCTTAAGAACTTTTTTAGCACTCGTAAATGGGGCCTTAATCAATAATGTTTATAATGTTGAAAATGGGTGTATTTATCAGTGCATTTAGCTATCAATGATATATCTAAGCACTATTAAAATCATTTTTTATAGTTCTGTTATGGATAATTATCATGCTCAGCTCCATAGGTAACATGGATGAATTATTTCATGGGGAGGATGGTAGATGGAGAATGGAAGTTATTTTCATCGAGTTAGAGTTCATTAATGATTTTTATTACACTCATTTGTGATTAGCCATGAGAAACCATGCATATATATTCTTGTATGATTGTATTACATTTATACATTATTTGGAATTTATATTCCAATATGCCTTTGGCATTTAATTTTCATTGATTCATCTATTTATTCCAATGAGTTTTATCGTTATTTGGTAATTATGGTATTATATAACCATTAGTATTATCATCAACAGCGTGAATAATCTTCCCACTACCACCTAATTAGACCCTCACTACTAATGAATAACATTTTTATATGGGAAGGTATGCCTAAGGCCTAGTGGACTACCGACATAGGGCACTAGTTATGTGCCTCCAAGGTTGGGGCACTACATGAACGAATATTATAGAAACAAATAATTCTCTATTAAATTCATTAACTATCCTAATATGATTTTTGAAACTAATACCATATATTGGAAATATATAAATTTTGGAAAATGTTTTAGTATAAAAATTATTAAATATATCCATGATATTAAAATTTTATAGATGAAGAAGAAAAATAATTTCTAATAATTAATGGATAGTGATATAGAACATGGTCACAAAAAAGTGAATTATCTCAAAATATGGTTTAATTAATACATCAATAAATGATTATATATGAAAACTAATTCATCATAAATTATGGTTTGAAATAAAGTAATTTCATATGAGAATTATATATTAAAAATGAACTAAAATTTTAAAAATAAAATAGCATAAATATTTTGTAACATTTTTATGAAAACGATTTTATAAATGATTTCCCAAATTATATTCAACCCTTTATAAAATAATTCCTTTTCTATTTTAATGTAAAACCCAAAAAATCATAAAATAATTAAAAAATAATTTTTTTAAAAAAACTGTTGATAGAGATAGAGTAATTAAATTAGTGAATTATGTTTATGGGGGTGGTAAAATACAATCACACCACATAAATTAATAAGTTATTTACATTAACAGTTTTTAAAATAATATAAAATGACTTGTTGAATAATATATAAAAATTTAATTTCTAAACCATTTTATAAAAATTAAAAGGTTTTAAAAAATACATTTATCAACCATATAAAAATAAATAAAAGTTTCTATAAAATAATTTTAATAATATGGATATGGAAGGAGAATAATACATAATAAAAGAAAAGAAATAAGGATGTACTTTCCTATATACATTATTAAAAACATTTAAGTTATAATGGTTAAAAAGGATGGAATAACTAAATGGAATCCTAAAAAAATGTAAAAAATATATAGTTTATTAAGAAGATATATTCTATATAATGATTCCAATATAAATTTAAAAATAAAAAACCCAAACAAGAGTGAGATTGAAAAATAATCATCTACAACATTAATAACATTTGAATCTAAACCCCATAAAAGAAGGAACATGTATCTGAATTTTAAATACCATGAATAACGATAAATTCATGACATAATATTTAAATGGGTAGTATATAAACTATATAAAATAAATTATGTGTATAATATAAATTATGTCTCATTGGAGTGGAATTGAGATGAAAAACTATTTCCATGGATTCCAACACGACCAGACTTATTATATCATCATGAGTAATACTTTAAATTTATTAAATACATAATTAAGATCGTTTATAATATATATTTCACTTTAAGGTCCCTTTTTGATCTTTTTTCATTCTTTTATTGAATAGTTCTTATTTACATTGACCAATTATATTTGTTCAGAAAATTTCTCTAAAATTATTTCAATATATTGGCAATGGTTATATGTGTTATGAAATGTGTCCATCATCTCAATAATGTTAAAATTTCCTGAATATTATTTTTTCCATTATATAAAATTTTATAATAATCCTTTTATTATGGTAATAGTGAAAATAATCACATCGCTTGGTTGAGTCTGTAGTACACATGTAAGCACAAGTGGTGTAATATTTATCCAACAAATGGAAGGGTATGAAGGTAGATGATATATAATTTTTTATAAATTATTATTATAGCATAAATATCCTTTATTTTATTTAATTACATTTGTATAACCATCCAATTAATGTGGTGACGAGAAACTGATTGCACTACTTTTTGAAGATTGAAGGTTATATATATGCATGAGTGATGTTTACATTTTACATAAGAATGAAAAGAGATATAAAATGGATGTATCATTAACATAAAAACATATTAGTATGGTTAATATACTGATTTAAATATTCTGAAATTTTTATTGATTATTAGGACGAGGTTTAAGAATGAAGAAACTGGAAAATATCTAGGAGAACATATACCCCTACTTTTGGTAACCTACATTATCCTACAACTTATTCCTTATTGAACAATTTTTTTTGGAATAAAATAAGATATATAAATTGTAGATCAAAAAATATGAAGGTATTTGAATAAATATTGGTAGAAATAAATGGCTCGTGAAGTGTGAGGAAGATATGAGAGGTGGATAGGAATTATAAGTTTTGTGGATGGGTCAATTATAATTATTATAATATTTAAATAATATAAGGATACTTTCTTGGAACAGTGGATCCATATTGAATTAATTAATAATTTGTTATGATATAGAGTCCACACATATTCCGTCAATATTATTTGAAAAAAATAGTTTATTTTAACCCTTTTATATTTAGTTTACCCCCTCATTTACCCTTCTTAACTCTTACCATGATAACAAATGACTTATTATTTAAGGGTAAATAATGTCATACCAAAAGGTAAATTGGATCATAGGTGGAAATTGCTGATGTTCATGAGCATTTATCATTAAATTGAAGGAATATATTAATTTTTTTTTTCAAAAACTATTAAATAAATATTTTGTTACATAAAAAATCTATAAATATATTTTCCGCACTATTAAGATAATTTGACTTAAAAAACATCAAGACTACCTTGGAGTATGAATATCTCTATTTACTAATTTAGTTCCCATTAATTTTGACAAATAAAAATCATTGAAGACTATAAAATATCTAAAATTCATAAAAAAAATTCTTTTAAATATATTATATTTTATTTTTTACTTTCATTCATAAATAATGAATCAGTGATAAGTACACTTTTTTTCTTTTATATACAATTCCAAAGAATTACAATTCTAAGAAAATTATTAATATTTCAAATAATTATTTATAACCATTCATGGCTACATTTTTATAAAATTCCATAAAACCATTTTTTAAATATATATATTTTAGATAGAAGAGAAATATATTCTTATTATTTTGTAGTAAAAAAGTATATGAATGTAAATATTTTTTATTGAATTAATTATTTTTACTATATAACTTTTATCTCACATATATTTAAAAATGTGGTTATTCAAATTCATACCCCCAGCCTAGTGGAAATTTTATAAATTCCATATTTAAATTACACTATTTTTATAGTATATCGGGGTTCATTTAATATCATTATTTCATATATCGAAATCCATCATACATATAATTTAGTAACTACAATCATCTGGTGTTACATATCCCACAGATAATCCACATGTTCATCCCTATATCTTTATTCCTTTTTCCCATCATTTCCTACTCAATATTCCCCCATGAACATGCTTTTTGACCCATGTAATTCAAATTCCAGTTTTAGATGGAATACAAGGAATCATAGAATATATAAATACAACTATGGAAGTTGGTTTTAAACTTTTATCCCAATTTTTGGATTATATTGATAAAATATATACTTTTTATATATTAAGGGAAGCTATATAAACATATAATATTATAATTCATCCAATAAGTTTACTCTATACATGAATTCAATGAAAAAAATGAACGAATATTTTATTTGATGATGGGGGATTTCAAAAGATTCCTCCCATAAGGTATATAAAGATAAAATATTCATACAAGTTGTAAAGAAGCATGGTTAGTGGATTTTAATGATCATTCTTTTATAATTTCAATTCATGTAATGAATTTTTCTAAGGGAATGGGCTATTATATTATGATTTATGGTGATTATTTGGATTTTTAGATTCTTTATTGTGATATAATTTTATTTTTTTACTATATATCATTACTTCATTATATCCTTTCTTTCCCCTATTCAATAAAAGGGTCATGATTCCTTAGAATACTAACCCTTTTTCTTTATATGATTTTCATTATTATTATCATCATCATCATCGTCATTATGATTATGATTATTTTTATTTTTGTTATTATATTATGGCTCTCATTGATGTAGATCCACCAAGAGGAAATCAAAAAGGTTACTTCAACACAAATCATTATATGTCCTTAAAATATTTTCTTAGGGTTAAATCCCTAAATAAAGATGAAACAATTTATCCATGTAATGTTACCCCATTATCCATTAAAAAAGGCTATTATAGGTATTGGTTTCTTGTGGAAGGATATGAAAATGGACATCAATGATTTTTGATTCATTCTTGTTTGAAATTTCACCATTAATTACATTATTTTACGTCTATTAGACGATCATTCAAAATAATTAGATTCTATTATTTTTATTTGGATCCCTTCAATTCTAAAACTGTGAAAATTATATTATATTCCAAATATGATAATTATATATTGGTTTGGAGTTTTTTTATTTTTTTGGGGTTATCCATGAAAATTAGAAATGATCCACATATTTTGAAATATTGATTTAATATCATCTTTCTCCCATAGAGGTGGAATTTAAAGGTCTCCCAATGAACAATTTAAGTGAGATTCCAAATTTTAAATTTACATACTTATTGGATTACATGTAAAATTGACTCATCCACCTCTATGTTATCAAGAACCTTTGTCACAATTATTTTAATAATGAATTTTTTTGAAGCCATTGCCTTATGTGATTTGGATCCCAAATTGGGATAATTTATTTAAGATGATGATTATTTATAAAGATATCCAAAATTAGACAGTTATCTGGGTAAATTTGTTAAACCACTTTATGTTGAATGGAAATTTGACTACAAATCACTATACCGTATATGATCAGATTCCTTTTAAGAAAAATTCCACCTTAAATGAAAAATAGAAACAACATTATTTTCACAGATCTACTGCACTTAAATTTAAACAGCATTAATAATTGATTACATAGGAAATGTTTATATACACCACAAATATTAAATAATAATTCCCTAATCCTTGTAAAGATGATTTCAATGACTTTATAAAGGCTGATAATATTTCTAAACATATTAATGTTGAGAAAGAATGTTTATATATTTTAAAGGACTTTATTCCTTTCACAAATCCATAGGGAAAATACTCCCCCCAAAATATTCAGGAAGTGTACCTTGGTAATTATAATTCCTCTATAAAATATGTAAATAATAAAAAGAAAAACTCAAAAATATTGAGTATTAATGCTATCACTTTATTTTTAAAATGGTAATAATCCTATGGTGGATCCATATGGTTTGATTACTTTATAGATAAGAAAGACAAAGAAAAGTTAGGATTACACTAACATGATGATAAATATATTTAAAATATATTTTTATACATATATTAATGATATAGATGAATTTCCTAATCAACCAAAGGTATAGATGGAACCAATCATATCCTAAGATGAAGGTGATTTTGATGATATAATAATGTTGAAACTCATTATATTAGGATGGATGGTCTTAATGAAGAGATTTACCATTGTATTTATGATTATTTTTTATTAAATTTGAAGATCTTCCATGATCAGTAGATGAAAATAGGTGATTATCAAAAAACTAGAAATAATAATTCCCAAATATGAATTGATGTTTGATCATCGCTGTAAATTATTCATCCTCAATAATTCATTAAGCCATTTAGTTTCATTAATTGTTTTCATTTTTTAGTTCTATTTTTCATTCTATTTATAGAATATTTCTACATATTTTTTGATGTCTCTATAATTTTATGTTTCAAATTTTTATGGTTTTAATTTTCAATTTTACAAATTTTGTGAGACATATTATTCATTGATTGTAGATACAATATATTCACCCATTTTATTTGTTATCTTTTGGAAAAACTTTGCTAGTCTAAGGTGGGGGACATTCTTACACACTCCATTTCTATGATTCTGTTCACAAAATGAAAAATTATAATTTATAATCATATACTTCACTTGGATAATATGATAAATTGGGATGTTGTGATATTGATTTTTTGGATTGTTTCATTCAGAGGTATAATGCTGAGAGAAGATCCAATTTTTATTAGATGATTATTTCTGTATCAAGGGCCATGAATGACCCTAATGATGCATCTATCACACTATATATGGTTAAACAGTGATTGGTTGATCAATTATAGAATTTCCAACTATAGGAATGATTTTGGTTTTATTACATGAGACATATAATTTCAAACCATTAATGAAATCTATATATACAAAAGAAAATGAACTTAAAATATTGAATTCATGTTTAATGGATGATTCATGAATATTATAAATGTCATGGAAACTCAAAATTGTTGTTTTACTTAATTTATCTTAGTTTTAGGGTGTTTTATTAGGGAAAATTGGAAATAATTCTACATATTAGCAGTAATAATCGAATAATCTCATGTTAGGTAAATTTTGGAGTTACGAAATTTCTGTTTGTCTGATAGAAAATATATTGGAGTTGGATAATTTATATACAAATTGGATGTTGTGTAAAATTCAATTCCAAAGAGATATTTTCATTATCATTAATTATTTTGTTAAATATTTTATATTTTATTCATATTTGGAGGGGTTTTATGACTATTGGTTGGCCATTAATGATTGATGATATTAGTGCTAACATGTGGAACTTGGCTATGGTGGTTATATGAATTAAAATGATGACCATTTAAATGAATAAAATTTTTCTTTTTTTATATAAAAAATGTATTATATACCAAATAAAGGGAATACCAATAAATATTAATTGGGCGGATAATTTATAAAGAATGTATAACAACCTTGAATTTTTTTATTCAATTTTTTATGTTAGTGATTAATTATTGTTCATAATTTCTAACATTGTTTACTAATTTATTTTAATATATTTTCTGGAGTCTGATTTGGGTGTTAAAATCACACTTTTGGAAATTTATGATGATGATTATTATTATTTTGTTACTATTAATAATATAATTATTATATCTATGGTAAAATCCATTTTCAGTTATATTTGTTTGTTCACCTATGAAAGATATGAATAAGAATATAAATATGGGTTCAATTTTTGATAAAGAATACTCTTCCATTACTCCAAAGGGGGTTTTGTAGGTTGTTATATCAACTAATTCCAAAATATTTCTTAAATAATAATGGATATTGAGTGAGAATCCAAGGGTAAAAGGGCTCTACTTGTGATGAAAATATTATGAGACTACATCATCCACAAATAAGGTTGAACTCTACTAGAAATATGTGAATAAATATTCCTTCTATTTAAAATCATAAATTTATTTCAACAAAAATGGTATATAATCATTTATTAAGAAATATTATATACAATGTTTAACAAGTTATTATCAAGGAAATAAGTTTTGTATGGTGTTTACAAGAAGTAATCTTCAACTAATTTTATTTATATTCTTAACGCTCTATGTAATAATAAAAATATAGAAACATTTTTTAGGTGGGAAATAATATTATTAAATTTTTAGAGATAATATAATAGTTTCTACCACTATTTCTCTTACTGTACAAAATATCATGATTATTATTTCTGGTATGCAATATTCCATGGAGGATGTGACTGAGGATCAAAAGACATTGAATTCCTAAATAAAAGAAAACTAATCCATAATTATATGATAATGATGATGAATCAAATTTGGATAATTCTAAATTGGAAGAGGGTAATCTATTCCAAATGTTCTAGTTATAGATAATGGGTAGATCCCTATGTGGAGAGGGAACTCCTCAACACATGGGAACAAAGTACTTGTTTAAGAAATGAGGAAATGATTTTATATTTATGTTTATTTTTTTCATGTATGTTCGGATGGATTATGGAATAAATATATCGTACTCCATATATAGATAATAATTTTAGTATGTCTATATATTTTTCACAATTTCGTTTTATTTATAGGATCTTTTATTTTGAATTAATATTTTGGGATGCTAGTTTTGATAAATATATTGAAATTATGTTTTATGTGTTATTCTTTGATTGTATTTTATGTAATATATTTCACAATCCACAAAATCATAATTTTTTATTTAAAATTAATAAAGGAACCACGTGGTTAGATTTCAACCCCATGGTATTAACCATTCTCGATTGTTGTTGTTGTTTTTATTGTTTTTAATTTTTTTTGTTATGTCAAAAAATACTTAGGATAATTGTTTGGGTTATGGCTACAAATATGAATGGATAAGCGTCCAAATTAATTATCCTATATTTATACCTATATAATCAGGTTGTTATGATATTTTAGTGGGAACATGTTTTTTATTGTATTGGTAACTATTATGAATAGATATTTTGATGCACATGAGTCATGATGTGTAGAAAATTAGAGAATTCAAGGGTGGGAAACTACTGTTGGAAACATGATTCATCGAGGATATAAGTTGTGATGGTTGGTTAGTTGATGAATAATTTTAGTTTAAGGGTTTTACGAAGGCAACATGGTAAATATAAACATGTAAATAGTATTCATTGATAGTAACGATTTAAAAATGGAGGTCGTGAAATTCTAGTGGATGATTAATTATCATGCCTAGATCCAAGGTGGATATAGTAGAATCCATATTGTTACACAGTTAGTTTCAAATTAGTCTAGTTGGCAAAAAAATTTAGGAACATGTATCCCTTGTAAAAAAATTGGTCATTGGAGGTCAGTCAGTTCATTTGGGAGGTTAGTGGCCTAGTTCAATAAAGCCATACATGAGTTTATTTGTTTTTTATTTTCTAGGATTCATAACCACAAATGTATTCATTTATAATAATTAATATTATTACTTTTATAACCCTCATCATCACCATCATAATCATCCTCATTGTTATTATTATTATTATTATTATTATTTTGTATAGCATGTTCCTAATATTAGAGGTTCTTTCTCTAAATCCATGAGATGGGGGGTTCAACCATGGACACACCTAGTTTGAGTGGATTTCATGCTGGTACTTTAGCAGGTTATATAGTTAAATTGGTAATTTTTAATTTTGAGTACTATATAAGGTACTATAAAATTGTTGTATAGGAATTATTCAATAAAGGGGATTTTGGGCTATGATGATGGGATCATCAATCCATATATTTTACATTGTCATGGCTAAAAAAATTTAATGATCTTGTCACTGAGTGGTAAAATACATAAATGTGGTGTCTTACACCATTTTGGTCCAATGGGTGTGTGAGTTATTTTCTTATCTTATAACCTATATGATCTTAATAAATTATTTTAATATTAATTTTAATTTTTATTAATGCTGTTATTATGGTTATTATCCTACATCTATCCTCCCTAGTTATTATTTTTTTCTAATTAAAAAAATGGCACCATGTGGTTCACCATCAAAACTCATAGTTTCACTCCATTTATCATCATCATCATCATCATCATCATCATCATCATCATTATCATTATTGTTATTGTTATTATT
Source organism: Viscum album (assembly GCA_963277665.1). NCBI lineage: Eukaryota > Viridiplantae > Streptophyta > Magnoliopsida > Santalales > Viscaceae > Viscum > Viscum album. The sequence goes on from OY728156.1 coordinate 1,504,875,260, forward strand.
ATTATTATCATCATTATCGTTATCATTGTCATTATCATTATCATTGTCTTTATCATTATCATTATCAAAATCAAAATCATTATCATTATAATATATATCATATTATTTAGTATTATCATTACTATTATACACCTTGTGTAGGTGTGATTCATTTGTTTGGGGTGGGGTTTCAGTGTATGATTGGAGGACAAATCTCATGTTTTGTGTATTTTCATCTAATGAGTGAGTTTCGTACCTAATTTTATTATTATTATTATTATTATTATCATTATCTTTATAGTTATTTTCATCATTAGTCATTCACTCCCTTACAATGGAACTAAAGAATGATTGAGTCCATCCACCCCTAAATTTATCATGGGATGATTAGTCTCGAGGTGGTTGGTTAGGCAGAGGAGGGGAATGGTGTAGTGACAAAAAATTATGGGGAAAGTAAAACACATTTTCCCCCGTATATACAACTAGGGATTTATGGGGGTGTTGGTACAGAGAGATAGGTTGAATAATCATGTCCTAAATAAGGTTCACAATTTCTATAAAAAATGATAATTTATTAATTATTAATGGTATTTTGAACCATTTAATGGAACTTCGATCTATTTGGACCACTTGGAATTCATGAAAGGACTGTGGGACATCAATAGAAGGTAATGTATGCATATGGATGGACTATGATATTTCCGAGATCATTATCCATGTATCACAAGCATAGAGACATGCACGTATTTTCGGGTGGAAGATATTGAAAGAGGGATGGGTGTCCTAGAACCTATCAATATAGTTGGACATTTCTAATAATGTGGAGTAGTGGGTTTGCTGTGTAGTGGGTTGTTATAAAACAATTAATGGGTGGGTGGATTTAATCATATATAGTTGTGATATATCCTATCATTCATCCTTCCTCCCATACACAATTGCCAGATAGAGGGGTGTAATGTAATGATGCATTGAAATATTATGATATAGTAGCTTTGGACTGGGGAAAATGTATCAGTTGTGACTGGTATCATTAGTTTAATAACTATATAATGGGGTATCATGGCTAAAGACTGGTGGAAATATTTTTTTTCTTTTAATGTAATGGTATTCCATGAATTGATCAATCAAATCACTAATCCTTCAGGACACATTACATATGAGGATTCGATGCCACTTGTAAATTTGAATATATTGTGAAATAAAATAGGTTTAGTATGAGTTTTTTAATCATTATTTGAAGTGATGAGGCTTGGATGTTTTGGAATCTAATGTGTGTCTGTGTCTTCAGGCGTGTTTGATTTCTTATAATACCTTATACCTTCAAAAAATAAATGTCACTCAAATATTTACCAATTATTTTTTCCTAAGTCTTTCCATAAAAGGATTTTGTTTTTTTATTTGTAATCCCTGTTAATTTCTTTGATTATCATATTATATTTTTATTTCAGAAAAATTAGATGTACAGATTGCATGTTGGAATACTTTTTTGATAATTGTAGGGAAAAAATTCTTTTTTAGTGATGATAGTGGATGGAATTACCAACATGACCAAGTAGTGGGTCAATATGGATATAGCTGTATGAGTATTCCATGTTATCTTGATTCATGAATTGATGTGGCTGTGAATTACTATGAAAGTGAGATGTTCCCATGATTGAACATTATCTGTATTTTCATGTCCATATATAGATTCTGGAAAAAAATATATTCTAGTATAGTAGATAGGTGAAGCATGATCATAATAGAATATTTTGGTGTAAAATATAAAAAATATATATATGGTAATTTGTTCCATTGAAAATTATTTTTTTAAATGAAAAATTAAATTCATTTGGGCTCTTTGTCACAAAATTATTCGTATAGGAGAATAATGATCAAAACGGTTGGTGGTCTAATCTAATTGGCCCTCTATGGGTATGTGTGTGTGTGTGTGATTTTCTATGATTTTTACCCTGATTCAACTAAATTTTGATGAAAAATTCATTCCCACAATGGTTGGGAGCTTCATAAAAGTGGGATATGGTGGATACTCAATGTGGAATCAGTGGGTACTAGATGTTTGTGGTGGAGGGATTTGAATTCATCAAGTTCAATGACTCATGGATGATGGAGGTGGTGTCATTAATGTGGGGAGTGACTATACTTCCCATATTATAGATTGTTTCAATGTCGAAACATGTAGGGAAGACCACCTCTGTTATAATTTGTATAAGTTCAGTAAGTTAGGTTGTAAGGTGGTTCATCTTCTAAAATATTGATGGTTGACTTCATTTACATGGATTTATGGGGGGTTGAAAAAAGGGAAATTAAGATAATATTATACAAGCCACACTATCACATGGAACGAGTGACGGGTGGCAAAAATTCCATGGTGAAAAATGTGGGTTTTTATATATTCTTATAATATAATTAATATTTCAAGTTTGTGTTTTATAATTCGTAGGGGACGAATTAGGACAAATCCACAAGGATTATTAGTGTGACTATGAGTCTCTATATGTGTGTGTTTTTTTTATTTGGAATCTCTCAAACTGAATATTCATTATTTTTATTCATTATTATTAGCATCATCATTATTATTACACCACATTGGTGTGGGGTTGGTTGGGGTTTGAGGGGAAAGGGTGTGTTGTGAGGTCAATTCTTCATGGGCATATATTTTCTTATATTTTCTTGTCTACATAAATGTATTTGATTATTGTTAATATTCTTATTAATATTATTATTAATATTATTGTTAATATTACTATAATTTTTCAATATTCCCCTATAGAAATAGATTGTGATGAGTCTTAACACCACATGGAATTTGGAATGAATTAATGTTATTTAGTATTAATCTATAATTGATCATGTTGTTACACCTTTAAATACTAGTGGATATTTTTGTCTATATATTTTTCCTATTGATTTAGAACATGGAAAGGTAGATGGTTGCATTAGTCAATATGGTGTAACATTTCATTCAATAAGATCTATTTACATCCATGTGCGATGGCTGTGTTGACACATTCTTGGAAGAAAAAGCATTTCATTAACCATTAGGTGTGAGAATAATTTTTTAGGAGACAAAATTTATGGATATGGAGTTTATTATTATAATACAAATGAAATGGGAGGAAATAGACCTAGCTTCATGACTACAAGATAATGGAAAAAAAATTAATGTCATATGTGAATTATATATGTTCTCATTGAGTAGTTCTACATTGGAATATGGATATTGCAATACATGTAGTACATTCATATGTAATGAAAATTAGAAAAACATATTGATTGTCTTAGAAAATTTAAAACCCTTTGAATGATAGTTAGTAATTGAATGAATTATTCATGTGGTAATATATCAATAAAATTTACATGTTTGTAGATGTTTGGTTCACCTATAAAATTTTTGTGGATCTATATGGTCCATTCATAAACCTTATATGGTGTGTACTCTAGTCCATATGGACCATTTAGGGTTTTATGTCCTATCACTTTTCTATAAACTCTATAATAATGTTTCTTATTATTACTATATTATAATTTATTTACTATTATTAGTAGTATTATTTTTATAGTTATAATGGTTCATCAAATGGAATTTATCTTTGAAGACATTGACACAAATCAAGTAATCCTTGAATAATCACTGAGAGAATATATGTTCTCTATAATCCATTGTGTGACCTATTCTCACAAGGATACTCCATAGGGAGTATCTTATATATGGAAATTTCTACTATAAATATAGTGTTTTTATAATAGTTTCCTTTCATCCCTTGGTATAATTTTTCCCTTATGGTTTTTCCTATTTTTGATAGTAATATCGAATCTCATGGAATTATTTGTAATTCACTCAAAAAAAAATTTATGATAATTCACCAATGGGATCTCTTATTTAATCCAACTATTTTCAAGAACTACATATCAACAGTATTTATCTATATTAAAGTATTCAATTTATTCTTAAAAAATCCATATATTCTAATGGATATTGTATACGAAATTATTTATTGACAAAATTTTACCAGGAAACATATCTTTCCATGTATGGTAACTATACTATAATACTTATTGAGAATTACTTTTTTCTTGATTGGTTTGTATGGATATATTTTCTATAATGGAAACTAGTTTTAATTGAATAGTTAATATTAAATAATTCTATATTTTATTCGAAACATATATTTTCATTTGGAACGCATTGGTTAAATTTCATAGTAGTATGTTTTTTGCAAGATTTATAGTAATTTAAATTATATATATATACAAAGAAATAGAAACATTGGAAATTGAAGACACTATTAAGGTATAGATTATGAATGTGTGACACATATAGTAGACAAAGATACTAAGAGGAGATCTATATTGGGGACTGATTTGAATTTAATTAAGAGGTAAGAATTTTCTCAATGGGACTATCATAAATATATTTTCTATATTTGTTGGACCATCCAAAAGTGATGAGAAAAACTCATATTCTAGTTTCTATGAAAAAAAATACATATGGATGGTAGCTATTTATATTTGAGGAAAAGACCAGAGAAATAATTTTCACAACAATCAATGGGTTCATAGAATATTTTAAGGAATGAATCCATATGGTGTGAAATAGTAGATATTTTATATTAATAGGTTGGAAATTACATGAACTCTTTTCATATAAAAGGAAAAATGTAACCCAAATTTTTTCCAATATATTTAGTTCATATTAGGAATTTGAATCCTTTACAATGTTATTTACCTAAAAAATGTGATTTTTGGGTTATTGGTAAAGATGAAGTTAGTTTTAAATCCTAAATTTTTATAATAAATCTTTATATGAAAATTTTCCTCTATTATATATGATGAGGTTAGAAAATATTGGGTGATTATGTGTCTCTAAAATGATTCATTGGAGTTTGAACTCCACTAAAAGTGATCCTTATAAGAATTAAAATACATATATGAATAAATATTATGACTTTAACCTATCTTATGTGTTTTATGTCTCCTATAGATGTTAATATCATTGGTATGAGAATTCATTGGTATGAGCATTAATGTAACTTTTATATAGGTATCTCAACTGGAGTTATCAACAATTAATAATATATTGGATGTGGGGAAGGATTTGTTTGGGAACACAACTATTTATAACATGGATCCCCATAAGTAGAAGATTAAAAATAATGATGTTTATAAAACAATACATGTATTTTTAATATTCACCATCGATAAAGTATGTGTACAGTGAACATTTTCTCTTAGAACACTAGTTGGTAAATTGTGTATACTTCTACATATAACTTATTTTGAATTTTAGAATTACATTGTACCTATAATTTTAGTGAATTGTTATTTAAAGATATAATAAAGTACTTCAAAAAATTAAGGATTACTTTAATCATTCTATAACGGATGTTAATAATTGAAAGTATTATAAAGATGGTGTGTTTTCCCTCTTAGTATAGTGATAATGACTATTATGGTGGTTGATGATGATGTTGGTTATTTGTAGAAAAAAACTAGGGTTCAAGGGAACCCATTGATAATTTTCATAAATTTGAGATAAATTCAATATCCACATGGTTGAGGTAACCATAATAATATGGGAATTAGATCTCAATATAGGAAAAAGTAATTAAATGTTCTGAATTTGGGTAAGTGGGTTGTGGAATTGGTTTAATGATGTATAAGTATTCAAGTTAAAGAAGAATTCAGGGACTTTATACCACAACAGTTAATGACTAGTGGCTTCAGTGTTAATGGTGACTGACGAATATGTTTGATGGAGTAACTATAATTTATTGATTTTTTTTCCTATTTTAATTAATGACTCATTAAGGTAGGTATTATAAATTGTCATAATATTTTCAATAGATATACAAATTCATCTGTTGGTTGTGAGCATTTCATTTATAGGAACAAACATTATATACATTAACGTTTTGGAAGTGGAATCTATTCATTTAAATAAATGCATGAAAATGTATGAAAATGATTTTAAAATAGTAACATAGTCATTCTGCATTCACGAAAAAAAGCATATTGTGGGAATGGGAAATGACACATTAATAAATTTAGCTTTAAGGACATGAAAATGTATTCGTTCATGCTTGAGTTATTATTAAAACTATATGGGGGTAAGTAATATGACCCACCATTTCCCTAGATGATTGGTTATTTAATATTATATGAAGGGTTACACTAGTGATGTGTAATATAAAAATAGATGGATGAGGTAATAAGATGACGTCATGGAATACCCACACACATTTTTTAGATCATTGGTGGTGTTCCTATTTAGTATTGGCTGATAAAGGATGATGGTCCTTAATCCATGTGGGGAATTAGGCATGCATTCTATTTGATGATAATGATTATGGGAAGTGTTTGGTTATTAATTTTATAGTATGGGTGATTTATGATGGGGGCTATAGGGAATCATGGACAAGGCATGTCTTAGTAAGTCATGGGTGGTGAGGGTGGTGCGGGTAATATAGGAAAGATTATGAAGAGAAAGGTTTTGATGAGGATATAATTTTGTGGGTCAACATGGTTCAAGTGCTATAGGAGGTATGATTCCTAGTAGGAATATAATTAGTGGTATGGTCTTTAATGTTACAATATTAGTGCCTTTATGATGAATCCCAAACATTTCTTTTGTGCCTCATAAAAAACATGGGTGTTTAAGATAGAAAGTATGGACCTTAGGGAAAGAATGTATGGACCATAATATTATAAATATCTAGGGTCATTAGCAAAATAAATACGAGTCCTAAATTGAATTAATATGTTTTTTATAGCTATATTATTTTTAATATACCCTCTATGGAGTGATTCAACCATTAAAGGGTGGTGTGTCTTGTCCTTTCTATCCCATGGGTGCATGAGTTTTTTTTTATTTTATTTTATCCCTAATGGACATAACAATTTTTTATAATAATTCATAGTCCAACTATCACCCATCATTGTAATCATCATAATCATCATGATTGTTATTATTACACCACCCATATCATGGGTGATTGTTATAGACTAGAGGTAGTCATGACTCTCCTTGGGTTCATGTCATTGGGGGATTTTTTTTTTGTTGTATAATTTTATGTAGGGGTGGATGTAATCATGTAATAATACTATTATTATTCTTAATATTATTACAGTTACTATACATTCCGTTGGTTCTTTAATGGATTTTGAAGCAGTTTAGGATTAAAAGTAGTTAAATTTCAACGATTCTAACCCCAGTGAATAACATGTGGAATGTAACACCCCGAGATTTTATGAGAAATATTATTTTTAATTACTTTGATGTCTTCTGTTTTATGCTACACAACGATTATCTTGTACTATAGGAAACACCGTATTAGCTTGCAGTATACGCAACACTATTCTTGGCTCACGTTACACACAATTTCAAGTTCATTTTGTAAAAATTATTCGACGAAAAATTGAGTATAGATTTTGTTTAATGTATAAATGAAATAAGGTTTGATTATGTTATTCAAAAAACCAAATAGAGCATTAACTACACGCATCCCTGACTTGGCTTGCATTACACGCAATCAATACCTTCTTCGATTTCATGTGTAATACGCAATACCGAGTTTCACTAAACAATATATTATTATATTGTTATGAACTAGCCGTTATGATTTGTAATACCCACTTTTTGAAATTTTATAAATTTTATCATTCAAAATGGACTTCATTTTGGGATTCAGAATATCGAAATTAGCCTAGGGTGAAATTTTGGTATTTTTCTGAAAACATTCAATTTTTGATGAATAGTGAAAACACGGGGTTACTATTTAAAACCCGTCTTTTTATTTAAATAATAATTTATTTTATTTAAATTTATTTTAGGTCATAATTGATAGATAATACCTATATATGTTTAATGTAATTTATTGGAGTCATTTTATAATAATTTTAGATATATAAAAAATTTATTGAACTTTTCACCATCTTTTATCCAACTCCTAGGAGCATTTTGCAAACGTACATAAAACATAATTTTACCACTTCTATTAGTGGAATTTCTAAAATTTGAGAGACACGGTTAATATCAGGAGTAAAATGTGGTTCAATAAGATAAAAATAATTTTTGGTGAATAGTAACTTTTTTCTTTTATTTATCATGGTTAAAAGTAAACAGGGTAATTAAGGGTAAAAATGATATTATTATTACCCTAAAATGTAACGCCCCGACCCTAATTACCTAGAGTCGGTGCATTACTTCATAACATTGGCATGATCACAAGAAAGATCAAATCTCGAAAGACCGATTGGTTTAGTAGCCTTGGAAACACTAGATATATTCATAAGTTTTACATTACATCATAAAATCAAAAACTACTACAACAACATAATGTTTCCACAGTCCACACTACAATTCCCTCATAATATCCCTGCAGGTCATTCATAACTTACATCTTCACTTCCTGGGAAAAATAAAACATAGAAAAGGGGTGAGCTCAAATGCCCAGTAAGGATAACAATATAGCGGAAACTTTCATCAATAAGAATAAACATTTAAGGCAATGTATAACTAAAACAAAAGCCTTTTAAACATGAACTTTCAACATGGTATGGCATAAATAAAATGAAATAATGCCATTTACTTATTCACATGGATATTCCACTAATCGAATAATCACATGCAAAAATAAATAACCACTTTCATAATGTTGGAATGCATAATGCTAAATGTTAATTTCTTTGTCTAGGCCTCATCCCAAGACCTAGGGGTTACTTCTAACCGGAACCCAACCCGGAGTGCCTCTAATAACCGGACACCAACCCGGAGTGCCTCTAATAACCGGACACCAACCCGGAGTGCCTCTAATAACCGGACACCAACCCGGAGGGCATACTTTTACCAGTCCCTAACCTGGAGGGCTTACTTTAACCAGTCCCCAACCTGGAGGGCTTACTTTTACCAGTCCCCAACCTGGAGGGCTTACTTTTACCGGTCCCCAACCCGGAACATACTTGTTTAGCACATTCATCTGAAGAAAAGTTTGAAATATAACATAAACATTCGGATTAAAACTAGCATACGAAATGTCAATAATTTCACCATAAACTATGAATGGTATAAAAATAGCACATCCACAGTCAAACATATCACAAAACCTTCAATTCAATATAGAATTTTTGTATCATAATAAATCAACTTCAAATAATCTTAAAATCCATCAAAGGATGTTGACATAGATGAAATCAAAATTCTTTTTAAAGAAGTATCTCCTTTTATTTTGAAATCATTTAAGATCCATATAAAATAAAACATTTTCTTTGAAAATATTCTTATAATCTTGTATGTAAAGCTTCGACGATTTTATAACGGCGGAAAATAACCGCACCCGCCGTATAAGTTAAAAAAAAACATTCTTACCTCAATTCTGTCGAAAAGGTTAAAAAGAACATTGTTTTGAAAACGACGGAAAGATTCCTTTATAAACCTCTTATAAAAAGTCAAACAAGGGTATAAATGACTTTAACCCATATTCTTGTAAATAGTAAAAATGTTTTGAAATACATTTCGAAGAAACATGGATGTGGATGATAACGAGATCCCAGTAGATTATTACGTATAAACAACCTCGGATAAAGAAGAGATTGTGAAATAACCCTTACCTTGTACTTTTCCTTGGTTGGGGTAGGTTAACCTCCTGTATAATGGTGAAATAGTTGTTATTAAATTATACAAGAATCATATATATTAATATGATATCATATATGATCTTTTAACATTGATTTGTTAATAATATCTTAGAATTATCGTCGTTTCGGGAGTTAACTTACTCATTTTCTTTTATATGTTTTGTTACATAAGCCATGGTTGTTGTATCTTATTCATATCCAGAATGATATACAGTCCTTAAAACATCATTTTTAAATCATCAAATGATAATTATACTTGAATGGATACGATGGAGAATGAATCTCATCGCGTTCGTGGAGACGGTAGTCCGTACGTACGCACGAGCGACAATATCATTCTTTTGATATTAAAATAATATATAAATGGATGGTATATCATATATACAGAATCATTAACATGTTATATTTATTATTTACATGAGTTACACATCATTATTATACCCATCCAAATAATATTATATTGAATAACAATTACACCACGACGTGGAGACGGTAAGCCGTACGTACGCACGTATGGTGACATGTTATTCAAAGGGTGGATAGAATACTGAATATGATTGTACCATATTTATAATAACATCACAGTATATGTGAGATACTGGAGTTATTATTTCAGAATGGTAAGAACAAAGGAAGAAGAAGTGGAAGAAGAAATGAACTTAGAAAAGGGTGGTGAAATCATTACCTCTTCTTCGGGTTCTTCCTTTTGATTTGATCAAAAGGGCTCCTTAGGTTGGCTTTCTGATCAAACTAAGGCCTCTAGGTTGTAGTGAGGGATGTTGGGAGAGTATTTGGGCAGAGTTTGGCCGAACCAAAAGGCTTTGAAGGTGTGAAGAAATGGGAAGGAGGAGTGCCCTTTTATAAGAGGGGTGAGGGGCACCTTTGGAAAAGCTAGAAATATTAATTTATAATAAATTCATATTCGGTTTCTAAAGGCTCCAAAGTTGACTATTCAAAGGATGAGGTGGGGATAGGTCGAAAACAACTCATCCAATAGAATTTAGACAGGTTTGGGTACTTATATTAACCTTATCTTTAAGTATTAACTCTAAGTTAATTAGTTTCACTTTTACAATGTCTCTTTGTATTTTTATATAATATGATTAATAAACTTACTATATACATCCAAGCGACCCCCAAGTGGTCCATTAATGAGGAACCTATCATAATATAAGTCTCTTGGCCGAACCTTAGATTTTTAGGAATTTAATATCAATTAATAATATAATATTTGTTTTAAGAACTCTTTTATGTCAATTTTGACACTATTCAATAGTTGATTTTTGTGAAACTCCTAACAGATTGATTACTTCTAACAAAGTCAATTAAATCAATCCTAATATATCATATTATCATAGAAAATTAGTTTAATTCATTAAAAGTTTCATATTATAATTATTTGGGTATTTATAAGATCAATTATTTTTATTTTTCACTATTTTAGTAATTACTGCATCATCATTGTGTCATAAATAAAATAAATTATATAATGTCTAAAAATTATAAATAAAATATCCTTATGTAGGAAATCTTTTTAGCTTTCTAATGAATATTTATAATCGAAAATCCAACATGTATAACCCTATGTAAAAATTGTTATTCTAAAAGATGTAAGCTTATGCCATTTTTATTTTTATTTTAACTTTATTAATATAAAGTGTCCCTACCACATACAAGTGGCTCCAAGGGGTCCCCAAATTGACCCAAGGATGCCCATGGTCGGGTATGTGTCCACCAATAAGGTTAGGACACGTTTTAGGGTAATTTTGTATTATTATAATATTATTTTTTTAACCCTTATTTACCGGATTTACCCTTTAACCATGGTAAATAAAATATTTACCACAGTAACTATTCAAAATGTCTAAAAATAAAAGTTACCTATTTACACAATTTGAACATCCTGATTCCAAATATGGAATCCATTTTTCTAAATTCAAAACACAGAAGTGGCAGAAATTAATTTAAAATTAATTCCCGCTGTCAAAACAAAAAGCGTGTTTTTAAGAGATAATAACTACCAAAAGATTGACACTTGTTTATGTTCGGTTTAATTGTAAAATTATGTCCAATGACCAACATTATATTAAATGGTAAAAATATATTCTAAATATACTTTAAAACCACTCAAATTCATAATTTATCAATATTAATTATTTTGATTAAAAAAGTTGTTTTTAATTAAAATTTAGTAATTTTCACTATTCATCAAAATATAAAAGTTATCCGAAATGTACCAAAATTTCACCCTAGGCTAATTTCGATATTCCGAATCCAAAAATGAAGTCCATTTTTAAATATAAAATATATATAATTTCAAAAATTAGGTATTACTATTCATAACGGCTAGTTTGATTGGTTGTGGTGTGTGTTAAAACTCAAGGTTGCGTACAACACACGCTACTGTATTACTCAAAGAAAACGTACCGTGGAAGCTTGGGATGTTTCATTTTAAATTTTTGATGTCCCAATTTAGTCAAAAAGATTAAAATATTGTATTTAAAAAGGTTTCACTATTAGATGTTGATAATACTGAAAATGAATCTGTTCTTGCAATATGACTAAGAAACTCATAATAGGGATTCTAAAATTATAAGGATTATATAAAGTTCAAAATGTAGTTAATACTATTCATGAACTCTTTTAATGGTGTGATTGAACTCGGTGTTGCGTGTAGTGCAAGTTATTGAATTATTTTTAAGAAATAACACACTCTGAAATCCTGGGGTGTTACATTCTCCCCTCCTTCAATAAATTGCGTCCTCGCAATTTGAAATTGTTCTTCTAAAATAAAAGGTTGAAAGTAGAAAATATATTTGTGGGAAAACCCACATCGGAAATTGGGTTACTAAAATTTAGTCTTAATATGAGGAAAAGATAAATGAAAGGGTCACCACCAAATTATGATCTCGATTAGGAGAACATTGGTGGCAATTAGAGACATATAATTTGAGGAAAAACGTAAATATTTATAGGTAGTGATTGAGGTCATCAATCACAAACAAGTATAAAATTGAGGTCCTTAAACTCATCAATCTATGATGATTTGAAGTACCATCGGTTCAACAAAATATAGGGTATTGGGACAACACATTTTTGACATTTCAAAATATCTTAGTTGAAATCCCACATCGAAAAATGAATTAATGAGGCCTCTATTTAAAATAAAGAGTGGAAAGTATGAAGATTACCGAAAATAACACATACTAGGGTTCCATTTAGGAAAATATGGATATGGAAGAGAAATATAACCATCAATTATCTGATGGAGAGTGGTAGAGAACATGGCTATGAAAAGGCCAACAATCCCAAAGCCATAAATTAGTGATGATTTAAGGTACCATCTAGGAAAACATTTTTGTTCTAAGTTGCTTTTCTTAATATTGAGGAATCTATTTATGAGATTGACTAAGATCATAAGGAGATATACTTACTTTATAATTATAGTTTTATCCATTAATAAATTTCTACCACAAACTCATCTTTCACTCTAAAAGATAATAGAATGTAAGAAAAATTCTATTTACACTATTCGTATAGGGTTCCAAAATAAATGAATTTATAATTCATCTACAAGATCTTTTAATAAAAACTACATTATTTAATCCAGGACATCTCGTGGGCCAGTGGTAGGTGATACACCCTTGTCGCCCTTCGGTTTCGGGTCCAAGTCTCGCAGCCTTGCCGGACGCGACGGGTTGCCGCCCGACCTCCGGGTTGTCCTTTTATGGCAATCCAAAATAATCCAAACTAGAACTATCCAAAATACTTCTATCCAAACTCACAGTCCAACATTTATAAGTAAGGTAAACATAATGTAGAACGTTTTTACCCCGTTAATAGCATATGAATACCTTCATCATGTATTCTTTTAATACACCGAAACATCCTGAATTACCATATTCCTTATTGATTACCTTCATGCTCCCTTATTCCATATAGAAAGCTGGATATACTTCATTAATCCAAAAATGTTTTAAACTCCAACAATGATGGAATATACAAATCATTAATCAGTTCCAGGGTAGTCAGGAATATCCAATATAATTTATCCAAAACAATCACATATTATTCCAAAATCACTACCTCAGTATCAGAACTATGTTATGATTTATCATTCTCTCAAACATATATTTTCCAAAAATTTATCCTGCTATTGAGTCACTTTTCTTTGTTCCACACAATCTCAAGTCCTTAATGAAATAGTACTGCAGTAAAATCCTTATATACTCCATAATTATTGTAACAAGTACATTGTTGATACAACACTCAATTGACATAATCAACATAAGAACTCTAATCATTCCTCTTCATCTGTGGTAGTATCATAACTTGATTATTATCCAATAACATCATTTTCGGCATAGTCTGATGACTGGGACATAGGTTCGCGTAGTGTCCAAACTCCTTGCAAATGAAGCATTGTACATTTAAAACCATTTTCTTACCCTTGCAGTCACGTACCTTGTGCCCTTTTCCTCCACACTTATAACAAACTCCCATTCCTTTCAGGCAAGTTCCAGGGCGTTTCTTTCCACAGTTACCACATATGGGAAAATTCTTCTTTTCCCTTTTCCCTTTATCCATCTTTCTCTCTTCCATCCTTTTCTTCTCTTGATTCCCTTCAAAGCCATAGGACTCAGTAAACTCTTTACTTATCTTATCAACACATGATATTATTTCTTCATATGATGATAATACATGGGAGACTATTTCTCTTATAAATTCTAGCTTAAGACCATGAAAGATATGATCCTTCCTTCTCTTTGAATCATGTGTATTTCTGGAGTTCTCATTCCTTCTACTGGGCGCCATTTCTAAACAATGGCATGAACTAGATCAGTTTATGAATCAAAATACATAATCCCATACTTATAAAACACTTAACATAAATTGAACTATTTATGGATATAATCCATAATCATAAAAATGTTTTCTTTGAGGAAGTATATACTCATAAACCCTTCATAATGATTTGTAAAGAAAATTAGAGTTATCCTAAGCATATCCCCCGGGAGTGTCGTAACCAAGAGTGCAGCAAGGCCCGTTGTCGTGCACCAGTTCCCGTTCGAGTCTAGCTCAAAGCGGTGTTTTCGGGTTTTACCCCTAGGTACATCTGTGCCAGAGCCGCCTCTACCTGCTCGTATCCAGACAGGGATGTATTGCTCGGAAAACTCACAAAATCTCTACAATACCAAAATTCTAGGAAGTTCTTCTATACTAATCCTCAACGTTCATCTTAGGTCTACGTGCTCTAATCAGAGTTTATCTAAATCTAGCTTCCAAGGTTTGTACTAAACTTCCTCTGATACCAACTGTAACGCCCCGACCCTAATTACCTAGAGTCGGTGCATTACTTCATAACATTGGCATGATCACAAGAAAGATCAAATCTCGAAAGACCGATTGGTTTAGTAGCCTTGGAAACACTAGATATATTCATAAGTTTTACATTACATCATAAAATCAAAAACTACTACAACAACATAATGTTTCCACAGTCCACACTACAATTCCCTCATAATATCCCTGCAGGTCATTCATAACTAACATCTTCACTTCCTGGGAAAAATAAAACATAGAAAAGGGGTGAGCTCAAATGCCCAGTAAGGATAACAATATAGCGGAAACTTTCATCAATAAGAATAAACATTTAAGGCAATGTATAACTAAAACAAAAGCCTTTTAAACATGAACTTTCAACATGGTATGGCATAAATAAAATGAAATAATGCCATTTACTTATTCACATGGATATTCCACTAATCGAATAATCACATGCAAAAATAAATAACCACTTTCATAATGTTGGAATGCATAATGCTAAACGTTAATTTCTTTGTCTAGGCCTCATCCCAAGACCTAGGGGTTACTTCTAACCGGAACCCAACCCGGAGTGCCTCTAATAACCGGACACCAACCCGGAGTGCCTCTAATAACCGGACACCAACCCGGAGTGCCTCTAATAACCGGACACCAACCCGGAGGGCATACTTTTACCAGTCCCTAACCTGGAGGGATTACTTTAACCAGTCCCCAACCTGGAGGGCTTACTTTTACCAGTCCCCAACCTGGAGGGCTTACTTTTACCGGTCCCCAACCCGGAACATACTTGTTTAGCACATTCATCTGAAGAAAAGTTTGAAATATAACATAAACATTCGGATTAAAACTAGCATACGAAATGTCAATAATTTCACCATAAACTATGAATGGTATAAAAATAGCACATCCACAGTCAAACATATCACAAAACCTTCAATTCAATATAGAATTTTTGTATCATAATAAATCAACTTCAAATAATCTTAAAATCCATCAAAGGATGTTGACATAGATGAAATCAAAATTCTTTTTAAAGAAGTATCTCCTTTTATTTTGAAATCATTTAAGATCCATATAAAATAAAACATTTTCTTTGAAAATATTCTTATAAGCTTGTATGTAAAGCTTCGACGATTTTATAACGGCGGAAAATAACCGCACCCGCCGTATAAGTAAAAAAAAACATTCTTACCTCAATTCTGTCGAAAAGGATAAAAAGAACATTGTTTTGAAAACGACGGAAAGATTCCTTTATAAACCTCTTATAAAAAGTCAAACAAGGGTATAAATGACTTTAACCCATATTCTTGTAAATAGTAAAAATGTTTTGAAATACATTTCGAAGAAACATGGATGTGGATGATAACGAGATCCCAGTAGATTATTACGTATAAACAACCTCGGATAAAGAAGAGATTGTGAAATAACCCTTACCTTGTACTTTTCCTTGGTTGGGGTAGGTTAACCTCCTGTATAATGGTGAAATAGTTGTTATTAAATTATACAATAATCATATATATTAATATGATATCATATATGATCTTTTAACATTGATTTGTTAATAATATCTTAGAATTATCGTCGTTTCGGGAGTTAACTTACTCATTTTCTTTTATATGTTTTGTTACATAAGCCATGGTTGTTGTATCTTATTCATATCCAGAATGATATACAGTCCTTAAACATCATTTTTAAATCATCAAATGATAATTATACTTGAATGGATACGATGGAGAATGAATCTCATCGCGTTCGTGGAGACGGTAGTCCGTACGTACGCACGAGCGACAATATCATTCTTTTGATATTAAAATAATATATAAATGGATGGTATATCATATATACAGAATCATTAACATGTTATATTTATTATTTACATGAGTTACACATCATTATTATACCCATCCAAATAATATTATATTGAATAACAATTACACCACGACGTGGAGACGGTAAGCCGTACGTACGCACGTATGGTGACATGTTATTCAAAGGGTGGATAGAATACTGAATATGATTGTACCATATTTATAATAACATCACAGTATATGTGAGATACTGGAGTTATTATTTCAGAATGGTAAGAACAAAGGAAGAAGAAGTGGAAGAAGAAATGAACTTAGAAAAGGGTGGTGAAATCATTACCTCTTCTTCGGGTTCTTCCTTTTGATTTGATCAAAAGGGCTCCTTAGGTTGGCTTTCTGATCAAACTAAGGCCTCTAGGTTGTAGTGAGGGATGTTGGGAGAGTATTTGGGCAGAGTTTGGCCGAACCAAAAGGCTTTGAAGGTGTGAAGAAATGGGAAGGAGGAGTGCCCTTTTATAAGAGGGGTGAGGGGCACCTTTGGAAAAGCTAGAAATATTAATTTATAATAAATTCATATTCGGTTTCTAAAGGCTCCAAAGTTGACTATTCAAAGGATGAGGTGGGGATAGGTCGAAAACAACTCATCCAATAGAATTTAGACAGGTTTGGGTACTTATATTAACCTTATCTTTAAGTATTAACTCTAAGTTAATTAGTTTCACTTTTACAATGTCTCTTTGTATTTTTATATAATATGATTAATAAACTTACTATATACATCCAAGCGACCCCCAAGTGGTCCATTAATGTGGAACCTATCATAATATAAGTCTCTTGGCCGAACCTTAGATTTTTAGGAATTTAATATCAATTAATAATATAATATTTGTTTTAAGAACTCTTTTATGTCAATTTTGACACTATTCAATAGTTGATTTTTGTGAAACTCCTAACAGATTGATTACTTCGAACAAAGTCAATTAAATCAATCCTAATATATCATATTATCATAGAAAATTAGTTGAATTCATTAAAAGTTTCATATTATAATTATTTGGGTATTTATAAGATCAATTATGTTTATTTTTCACTATTTTAGTAATTACTGCATCATCATTGTGTCATAAATAAAATAAATTATATAATGTCTAAAAATTATAAATAAAATATCATTATGTAGGAAATCTTTTTATCTTTCTAATGAATATTTATAATCGAAAATCCAACATGTATAACCCTATGTAAAAATTGTTATTCTAAAAGATGTAAGCTTATGCCATTTTTATTTTTATTTTAACTTTATTAATATAAAGTGTCCCTACCACATACAAGTGGCTCCAAGGGGTCCCCAAATTGACCCAAGGATGCCCATGGTCGGGTATGTGTCCACCAATAAGGTTAGGACACGTTTTAGGGTAATTTTGTATTATTATAATATTATTTTTTTAACCCTTATTTACCGGATTTACCCTTTAACCATGGTAAATAAAATATTTACCACAGTAACTATTCAAAATGTCTAAAAATAAAAGTTACCTATTTACACAATTTGAACATCCTGATTCCAAATATGGAATCCATTTTTCTAAATTCAAAACACAGAAGTGGCAGAAATTAATTTAAAATTAATTCCCGCTGTCAAAACAAAAAGCGTGTTTTTAAGAGATAATAACTACCAAAAGATTGACACTTGTTTATGTTCGGTTTAATTGTAAAATTATTTCCAATGACCAACATTATATTAAATGGTAAAAATATATTCTAAATATACTTTAAAACCACTCAAATTCATAATTTATCAATATTAATTATTTTGATTAAAAAAGTTGTTTTTAATTAAAATTTAGTAATTTTCACTATTCATCAAAATATAAAAGCTATCCGAAATGTACCAAAATTTCACCCTAGGCTAATTTCGATATTCCGAATCCAAAAATGAAGTCCATTTTTAAATATAAAATATATATAATTTCAAAAATTAGGTATTACTATTCATAACGGCTAGTTTGATTGGTTGTGGTGTGTGTTAAAACTCAAGGTTGCGTACAACACACGCTACTGTATTACTCAAAGAAAGCGTACCGTGGAAGCTTGGGATGTTTCATTTTAAATTTTTGATGTCCCAATTTAGTCAAAAAGATTAAAATATTGTATTTAAAAAGGTTTCACTATTAGAAGTTGATAATACTGAAAATGAATCTGTTCTTGCAATATGACTAAGAAACTCATAATAGGGATTCTAAAATTATAAGGATTATATAAAGTTCAAAATGTAGTTAATACTATTCATGAACTCTTTTAATGGTGTGATTGAACTCGGTGTTGCGTGTAGTGCAAGTTATTGAATTATTTTTAAGAAATAACACACTCTGAAATCCTGGGGTGTTACATAAAACATGTCCTAATTCTATTGGATAAATATAATTCAAAAAAATCAACCTTATTAATAAAATATTATCATTTAGGTCCACTTGGATTATATTAGGACATTTATTATTATTTTATTTAAAAAAATTGTTAAAATAGTAAATATCAATGATTAATAACTAAAACATTTTTAATATAGGGTTATACAAAAGATAAACTAGAATATAAAAATTAATTATAAATCTAATAATATTTCATACCTAATAGTATTTTATTTATAATTTTTAGACATTAAATAATTTAATTTATTTACGACACAATGATGATGCAGTAATTACCTTATTAATGAAATATTAACATAATTGATGTTATAAATACCCAAATAAATGTAATTTTAGACTTTATATAAATTCAAATACTTTTATAGGTTAATATGACATGTTATAATTGATTTAATTAACATTGTTCGAACTAATCATGTTGTTATGATTTTCACAAAAATCAAGTACCAAATAGTGTAAAAATTGACATAAAATAGTTTTTTTAAATATATTATATTATTAATTGTTATTTTATTTCTAAAAATCTAAGTATTGTCCAAATGAATTAGATAAGGATATATATATTAAAAATGAACCACTTGGGGTTCATTTGTCTTGTTATAGTAAGGTTATTAACCATATAGTGGAAGAAAACAAAAAAGACATGGTAAAAGTTAAATTATTTTACTTAGAGTTAAATCAAACTGATAAGGATAAAATAGTAACCTAAACTTGTCTAAAAACAATTGGTCAAGATTATTTTCACCCATCCCATCCTTATCTTGGAAATAAATTAATTTGGAGCTATTAAAAATTTAATATGACTTTATTATAAAATTATATTTTAAGTTTTCTTAAGGTGCCCCTCTCCTCCCTTATAAAAGGGCACCCCTTCCCTCTTATCTTCACACACTTTTGAGCCTTTAATATCAGCAAATCCTGACCATTTCCCTTCTCATATTCCCTATAAACATTATAGAGGTTCGTTTCTCCTCAAAAGACCAACCCTAGTGCCTTAAGAGAATGTTAAGAAGAGGCCCGTCAAAGAAGAGGTAATATCCATTACCGATTCCTTCCAATTTATTTCTTCTTCTACTTCTTCTTATTTATTTGTGTAGTCATAAATTAATAGCACCAGTATCACTTATATACTGATATGTTATTGTAAATATGAAACAACCCAATTTCATCTTCTATCCATCCTACAGAAAATGAAATCACAACACCTGCGTACGTACAGAATACCATCTCCACGTCGTGTTGTAATCTGTTTTCCAGCACCACCTTACTTGGATGGGAATAATGGTGTAAATAAATAACTATATATGATTATTTTAAAGTGATATTGATTCTGAAATATTATGCATACACTTCAATAAAATTCCATGATCATTGGAATGATATCATCGCTCGTGCGTACGTACGGACTACCGTCTCCACAGCGCGATAAGATTAATTCTCCATGTTAACCAATCATGAATGATTATAAAGTATATATAATGAATAATAATGAAATATATGACATAATAATGATACTTGATTTATTTATATATATATATATATATGTGTGTGTATGTCATATAATTAATTCAATTCAATTCAATAAGGAAACGAAAACAGCATTCATGCGTACGTACGGCCTACCGTCTCCATAAACGGTGTATTTCATTCCATTTATCGATAAATAATATATATATATATATATATATATTATGAATATATATTATATATATAAATCATGTTTTAAATTCTGGAATTAAGTAAATCTGGATATTAGTAATAATATCAAGAACAACATGTCGAAACACGTATGATAAATGAAATGATTTTACCCAAAACGCAGCTTTAGCATGGAATTTACAAAAGAACTGGTAATATAAAGTCATAAGTGAACCATATATGATTCATAACAGTTAATATGATTCTGTAATAAGTCATTGAAATTATTTAAATCATTATACAGGAGGTTCAGATACGTACAAAGCATATCATACCTAAGGTAAGGGATAAATTTTCCAATATCGTTTTTATCTGAGATTGTTTATTAGTAAGTATTTACTGGGTTATGTTTATCATCCATGTCCCTATTTTCTAAAAATGGTTTCATGTATGTTTAAAGTCCATTTTACCCATTATTTACTATTACTATATGGTATGTAAGTAATCTTACTTTTGATTACCATACGATGTACTTTTTAACACATCTGGGAAAAGTATGAGAAGAATGTTTTTTAACTTATACGGCGTGAACGGATTCTTACGGTTTCATAACGCCTCATTTTTGTGAAGCTTACTCTACAAGATTATATCAGTATTTTCAAAAAAAATAATTTTCTTTTTAAAATTACATGTCATTTGGTGAAAATAAAATGATTTTGAATAAGAAATCATATTTTCCTCAATAATTCATTACAGGTGTTTTATCGAAACCATTTTCCATCTAAGACGACATTATTTCATATGTGTATGTTTCAAGTATAATGTCTCTATGATTTATATGGTTTCACTTTTCTTTTGATGAAATATCCATTTTTTTATATGGATTATGTTATGATGGGATGATGTTTATGAAACAGATTTTATTATTTGGGTTATGATAGTTGTTTTATGTTTATTTTCTGGAACAAGTAAGAATGGTTTCATTATGAGATGGGTGGGAAATTTATCTCTCACCAATGCATTGGGTAAATATTTATATCTCATGAGATATACATGGCTGGAATGGAAAGTTAATTTGGTTCAGTGATACAGGACTAGAACGAGGAGTGAACTTGATTCAGAAAAGGACATTGTCCACTAAGATGGTCTTGGTAGCAATGCCTTGGCTACTATGGAAATCATATCATGTGCTTAATGTTTTTCCACAATTACAAGTATTATTTAGAAGCTATTTTATCATGATTTATGTTCCATTATGATCTATTCCTTACCTACTACCATGGTTTATGTAATTTCTTTAGATTTGGATGTTTAAACATTATGTTCGTGTTTTTATGTTCAAATTTATATGGTTTTTTTTATTTTCTCCATGCATACCTTTACTGAGCATTTAATCTGACCATTTATATTTTTTCTTTTCCCCAGGATATAAATAAAGGGTTTAGGTAAGAAAACCAAAAAGGGGAAGATCATTATGGGAGATGATGAAGATCTTTCACCATGATTAGAAGATTTCGTTACGAGTTTCCAAAGTGACTAAACCAATATGGTCTTCAGGTGTCTATTTTGTAATGTATTAAGTATTATGTGAAAGTAATGTAATGTCCATGTACGTCAAGATTTGGGTCTCTACATTTTTTATCAGAGTGAAGGATTAGTTATCCTTTTGAAACTAGGATGCGAAAACTTTAGTGAATCCCATAGAGGTATTTCTAAGGTATGTCTTGGGATGACCCTAAGGTTAAGTATATGTATAGGTTATAGTTATAGAATTATGGTAACCAACTCATAATTATACCTAAGATGTTAGATATTGTAGGTAATCCCCCATTATTATGTTTATTCCCTAGAATTAATTTTTCCTCTCACACTATTCTTTTTGGGTTTTAGATGATGGTTAGAACCCAAAGGAACCATGTGGATCAATGTAATGGACAATGCAATGATTTTACACCTGAACAAACCAATGTCATGGGAGGTGGAGTGAAAAATCGTATTTCTATACATAAACATGCTATAAATCATTCTGGACTTCCAAATGAGTATGGAAGGGAAGAATACTCTATTTACTCCTTCATGAGGAAACGTCCACCTTCTTTCAGTGGGTCTTCTGATCCACTTGTTGCTGAACAATGGATGAGTACCATTGAAAATATATTTTCCATACATTGCTGTTTGGAACATGAAAAAGTCATTCTAGCTATTTACCATTTAGAAGGTTAAGCAGATCAATGGTGGACTCTAATTAAGAATACAAGGCCACAATATGAAATTGAATCCATCGAATGGGACATGTTCAAGAACATGTTTTCAGTTAGTACTTCCCTCGTATTCTTCGAACGAAGATGGAAAAGGAGTTCCTTGAGCATAAGAAGAAGGATGATGAATCTTTAGGTATATACGAAGTGAATTTTACAAGACTGGCAAGGTTTTCATCTGGCTTTATCATCCAATCT
This sequence comes from Viscum album, assembly GCA_963277665.1. Lineage (NCBI taxonomy): Eukaryota > Viridiplantae > Streptophyta > Magnoliopsida > Santalales > Viscaceae > Viscum > Viscum album. The sequence continues at coordinate 1,504,898,528 of OY728156.1, forward strand.
GAAAGTAAAGTTGATCAATTATTAAATGTCTTAAAACCAATATTCAAATGGCATTAGCTATAATATACTTCAGTAGCTATGAAGAAATTGTGCGTTGTGCTATCAAAGTAGAACTGGAAGTTAGCGTAACATATCAATATCATGGTTTTGACAAGAAATGAAAGATGAAGTTCAAGGAGAAATCTCAGAATCATGGTGAAAAGAAGATTAATGTTTCTTTATTTTCAAAGTATGGAATGAAGCATAGTGGAGAATCTCTTAAAGGCACAAGAAAATTTTTTAAGTGTGGAAAAGAAGGTCATCGAGAAGCTAAGTGTCGAAGTAATGGAAAAAGGGTTGCTATTTATGTGAATAAAGAAAATACTGTAGAAAACACACCACCAACACTTCAATGCTTCAAGTGCAAGGAAATGGGGCATTATGCAAATAAATGCCCTAATCCAAGGGTTAATGATAATCGACGTGAGAAACCACTTAAGGAAAAGGAAAAAGGGAAGTCACATGTGATCACTATTGGCAATGTAGAGTATGACAGTGATGTAGTGGAATGATTATGTGTTTATGTAACGAGATTCCAAAATAATGTTATAGAAACTAATTTATAGTACTGTGGAATATTGTAATATCTATGTATTGGTTTATTATGGTTTTAAATAACTATATGGAACCAGTAAACATGAAATTTAATTCAAATATTTTGGAATGAAGATGATATGTGCATAATGAAGGGATAAAGAGAAAATAATATTAATGAGATCTTGACTGATATAATGACAAAGTGATATCTGGGTGTGAGTATATTGAAATAATGGGATTTTTGAATGTGGAAAGAGTTACCTATTGACAACATTCATGTTTTCACTAAAGTTCAATGGGTATTAATTTTTTTCAATAGAATACATGATTAAGGATTTCAAATGTTTGGAATGACACCAACAAGATATATCTTATTATATACGGGTGATAAATGATTGTATTAAATTCTTGTTATATGACCTTTATAGTAATCATTTTATTTATACGTAGATATTGTACAAAAGTATTTTGGATAAGCGTAAATATTGTAATGGATTATGTTATACATATGATAGTATTTTTTAAGGATAGAACTTGTTTTTCGATATTATTTCTAGCATGTTCCTACAAACGAAGTGCGACAGACCTTTAATTCCTACAACATGCCTATAATAAGACCCTAGTTAGTAGAAACTAGTTTTATTATATTAAGATGTATGATAGATGAAGTATAAGTCCATTTTTGGTATCATATATGATTAACCTCACCATAGATGGACTTAAGTATATTTTATAACTTTTTCAAACCTTTTTTTGAGATAGATAGAATGACCCATCATTCTATCACATTATCTTCTAACACTTCATGGAAGACAAATTCAACTTCATTTCATTATGATATGAAATGGAAATTTTTCAAGGCATGAAGAACGGTGAGATTATACAAAAATAAAGCAAGTATTTCTTCTAATTCAAATTCTTCATGTCACGACCCGCCCTCGGGGCCCGTGCCGTGACTACCCCAAGCCCGCCTTACATAGGCCAGGGGCTGGCGACTAGCACCAAGGCGTAAAATCCCAGTAAAAAGGGAAGGCATTGCCTTAATGAGTAACAACCACCACAGAGTCAGCAAGCGGAAAGTAACTACAAAGTGCAGAAAAGTAAAGGGGGCCGGAAATACAAGCCCAACTGTAAAGTAAAGTACAACTCGAAAGGGAAAACAGCAATTGAGAGTACAAGCGGCTCCTGGGACGTCCTCCTCGATTCCTACCTGAAGGGTAGGTACAGATGGCTCAGCTCCTGGATCGTCCACCACGGATCCTACCTGAAGGGTAGGTACAGATAGCTCACAACTCCTCGGGTCTAACTGTCCGCTCCGAGCACGTCCCGCTCAGTGGTCCTCCTCCGGGTACCGACCTACTCCGAAAGCCTCATCCACAGTCAGCGTTGTCCGTCGTCTGCAACCAACACAACGAAGTGCGGGCAAAGCCCGTGCAGGTGTGAGTATAAGCTACTCAGTAGGGACCCCGAGACCCCTGAAGGTCTCTCAAATCCACAAAGGATAAACCACGAAGAAAAGTAACAATCACGAAGTAACATCCAGTATTGATTAGGTATATGCCCATACATATACCTATGTCACCAATTTCCGTTCGGCTCCAACACCGAGCCCAAGAACAACCCAATCCACAAGAAGAGTAAACAGTAAATCCACACAGGATAACAGTACAAGATCACACAGTTTATAACAAGTTTATGAAATCAACGGATAACTATTACCCAGGTATATGCCCATACATATACCTAAGTTATCAAGCGACCCATCTCAATCATGAGGAAACACAAAGATCAATGACTCAGCTCAAACCAGGATTTTCATTATCGAAACCGTAACTGCTGAAGAGCTCCGTCTCTAGAGTGTACAGTGGTCCTGTCACGACTCTGAGGCCGCCGCTCACTAACCTAAGACTGCTGAAGTACTCCTCCTGTCGAGTACCGCGGGTCTGCTGCCAACTACCGGGCGCTCCGTCCGCTGAGGGTCTGCTGCCAAATACCGGGCGCTACCCAGATAGCCTACTGAGGTACTCCTCCTGTCGAGTACCGCGGGTCTGCTGCCAACTACCAGGCGCTCCGTCCGCCGTGGGTCTGCCGCCAAATACCGGGCGCTCCGTCCACTGGGCTAGTCGACTCACTCCAAGTCGAGTCGGTCAAGCAGTCGTCAGGTCTCAGCCGGCTACACGGTCTCCGTACTCTGCACGCTCGTCTCCACCGTCGCGGGTCTGTCGCTACAACCAAGCGCACAAACTCCGTAGAGTATCGCGGGTCCGCCGCTACAACCAAGCGCTCCACCGCCAAGGGTCTGCTGCTGCATCCAAGCGCACCACCACTGTCAAGTACCACGGATCCGCCGCTACACCCATGCGCTCCCCCGCCTTCTCTTCTCCGGAAGGGTCCACTCCACAAGCTACTGGTCGATACTCCAAGTATCACAAGGTCCCGCGAAGAAGTGTCTCAAAGAACCGTCTCGTCACAGGGATCTCAACGCAACAGACGGCGCGTCGATCGGACGCCCGGTCTGTGAGTTATTAGCCTTTTTGTCCCAGGGGCCCGGTTGGTTTCGTGAGCGAAACCAATCCTGGCCGTATATAAACTGTACCCCGAACTCCCATAGGGTATACTCAAAGGGACCGTTACTCAACGTAACCACCAACGCCGCTGACGGTTCGTCAAGCGGACGTCTTGTCTGAAAGATATTAGCTTTCCCGTTCCAGGGGCCCGGTTGGATTTCGGGTGCGATCCAACCCGGCCTCTACTAACTGTATCCAAAACTCGGGCGAAGGATACCAAATTTCTGTATCGTAAACAGGAACTCAACGCAACAGACGGTGCGTCGATCGGACGCCCGGTCTGAGAGTTATTGGCATTTTTTGTCTCCGGGGCCCGGTTGGTTTTTAAGGCAAAACCAACCCGACCGTACTCCACCTGCGTCCAAACCTCGGGCGGAGTATTCCAAAAGATCCGTCTCACTAAGTGGAACACAACGCGACTGACGGTGCGTCAATCGGACGTCCGTAGCTCAAGATATGAGCGTTTCCGCTCCGAAGGCCCGGTTGGTTTCGTGAACGAACCAACCCGGCCGAACTCAAAGTAATCCAAAACCTTGAGTGCGATATACCGAAACGACCGCCTCGATCCAAGGATCGCGTTGCCGCTGACGGTTCGTCGATCGGAGGTCCGAGGCTCAAGTTATGGGCCAAAACCCAATTCTGGCTCGAAACTGGGGGGTCCGGGTCCGGGCCGACCCGGCCCGACCCCCCCCCCCCCCCCCCCCGGGGCGGCGCGGCGGTGGCACGGCGGCCGGCGGGGTGCCGCGGCGGCTGTCGCCGCAAGGAGGCCGCGCAGGTGAATTTTATCCCCCGCTGATTGAATAGGCGGCGCGGCCTTGTGCCGCGCCAATTTCATGAAACGGCCCCCCCGCACGTGGGGGCCGGCTGGACACGAACCGGGGGGGCTGCTGCCCCCCCCCCCCCTCCTTTAAAGAACCGCCCCCCCTCTTAAGAGGGGGGTTTTTATTAGGTGGTCGGGGAATTAAATTCCCCGGTTTTAATGATATCCGGCCGGCCAGCTGGCCGGCCGGTTTTCTCTAACGGGACCGGAAATTTCCGGTCCCCCCCCTTCGGCTTCTGACGCCGGCGGCCCGGCCGCCGGTCTTCTCTTCCGCCGCGGCCCGGAACCGGCCGCGGTCTCCTCGTCCCGCCGCGGCCCGGAACCGGCCGCGGCGTTCATCATCCGGCGCGGTGCGACGGCACCGTGCCCCTTCGCCGTGCTTTGATTCTTTTCAACGCGGCGCGACAGCGTCGCGTTCTTGAAGTTTCTACCTCGGCGTGGCGCGACGGCGCCGCGTAAAATAAACACACGGTAATCCGTGTGGTGCGACGGCACCACGCCACTTTGCTTCCATCGCAAGAATTAAACATGAACGATGGAGGGGGTTCGGCCGTGTTCATGCGGTCTGGCCCCCCTCACGTTAAAATAAACAACTCAAATTAAACATTCAAACCTCAAGTTAGACATGCGAGATCCACGTTCAAGAAATGGAATAAATAAATAAAGAATCAACAACCCCTACCTCGAAGGAAGTTCGCGGAGCTCGTCAACGATCCGCGAAGGACGAGCGTCGCGGAGATCGGACATCACGGAGGTCGGTCATCACGGAAGAAGACGTCGTCGTTGGCGAATCTTTGTATGCCGACGAAGAAGGTCCGAGGAGGAAGCGGCGTTCCCTCTTGTTGACACCGAGGACGAAGAAGAGAGGCGTCGTTCTTCGTCGGAGTTTGAGCGTTCTTCGTTCTTCGTCAGAGCTTGAAGATGAAGAGGAAGCTCTCCAAAAGCTCTCAAGGAGACAAACAAACAACCCAACATAAAATAGATAACATCTTATTTTATTATTACAAAACACATAAGAATTTCAAAAGTTTGAAATTCAAAAAGGGTTTAACTCCCATAATTAAATAAGTAACTTAAGCCAATAAAGAGGGGGTTAAGGGAACTTGAAAAGTCTAGGGGTTCGTGTGGGCCCCACCACACTTAATCCTCCCAAGGGAGGTTAAGTGGGTGTGGGTCCCACTTCCAACCCCCTTTGGTAGGTTTTTAACAAACTAAAAATAAAATTTGTCTTACACAAATTTTATTTAACTCAACTGAAAACCCCAAAACTTAACTTTCAACCCGCAACAAACGCAACTCCCGAAAAGGTCTCTTTAAGCGAATATCGGCGCTGCGAGTTCATCGGTGCCCTCGGATCTCAATTCCGAGCACCGGATCAAAAGTTAGGAATTCCCGCTCGTTCGTTAACTGAACGTACCCGAGCCAAACTTCGGAAATTAATTCCGGGCACTCCGGGCCTCGGAATCAGGTGCCGTCAGAAACCGTGCTCTTGTAAAATTCTAAAGAAAATTAAGAAAAAATTTCCCTTGAATTTTACGGGTCTTTACATTACTCCCACCTCAGGGCTTTACGTCCCCGTAAATCTTCAACTCACACTTAAGGGAAACAAGGTAGTACTGAGCACGCAACTGAGCTTTACGCTCCCATATGCTCACCTGAAGATTTCGTGCTACCCGGGAAGCACCCTAGAGGAAGCAACCGTTCACGTAGAACCTGCTCCTGTCGATCCTCGATCTCTACTAGAACCTTTGTGCTGGTCGCCCTGTCATCGACGTCCAACTCCCCGGGGTCAATGACGTGTGAAGAAACATACACGTATCTCCACAGCTGAGACACGTGGTGGACATTATGCACCCGGTGCGACTGAGGTGGTAGGGTCAAGCGGTAAACCTCCTCGCCTACCCTGCTGAAGATCAAAGGGTCCATCGAACTTCGAAGATAACATGCCGCCTCGGCCACATCTCCGAAACCTCATCGGTGTGAGACCGTTTAAGAACGTGTTCGTCACCCTCGAACTCAAGAGGTTTCCCTTTTTTAGGTTAGAACTGAAACTCATAACTCCTGCTGCCACAAGGGTAGGGTTGACCAACTCAAGAGTGATCGGTCACACCCTCTTATGCTTGAGTTTAACATGTGCTGCCCAGGGTTTCCTTTTTCACCGACCAAGGAAAACCCATTCCGACGTTTGCATAAAACAGTCAACCGGTGTATGATTTGTGAATCAAAACCATACCCAGATCAACGTCGTAAGGCCTCTACGCTGCCACCAAGAGATTCCAACCGAAACTCTCACCTCGAGGTCAAATCACACCGTCGGCGTAAGTGTGATTATCGAGTCTCCTTCCAAAGGTATCTCCAGACGTGAGGGTCAAGTCCACGGCTTTCCCGGAACCTCTAGGTCTGGGACATGATTCGTGGAAGGGTAGAATGATTGGTTCTTATGTCTATAGATATGGCAGCTCGTAGTAGACATAATTCGTACCCCGAATCATTCTTAGAGCTCCTGGGTCACACTCCTTGACCGCAATGCAGCTACTCTCCTCCCCAGCCCTCCTGCTCCCTGAGCCTGGCGGGGACTACTAAGTCGGGTGGTCGTAACATGTCGAAATGTACACCACCACATACTGCTCTCCAAGCTCCGATTCCACGTCTGCTACCCTGCAGATTCATCTGTCCTTAGCACTTCCTCCTCCTGAAACATTTTACACGCCCGAGTCTCTGAGACCGGCGCTAGTTTCCTGCCTTTCACTGCTAACGTTCACAACCACAAAGGTTCTCTCTAGCATCCTAACATAGGTAGGAATGCATAGAGGAAAAGAAATGGTTCGGATGTCCTTTAGACACACTTCGCTCAGAAGTTAGAGTCTAAAGAACTGATCACAACGTAACCAACGAGTACCAAGATTGATTGGTAAACCACGTTGAGTGCTCTGCTTCCGACATGTCGTACTGTCGAAGCTGTATTAGCTCCAGAAAACTCACAACCACCTCCTCAAGCCAGTCCTCAGCCGCCTACGAGACAGGCTCACTTCGAAACTTGAGGGATATCTGGTGCTAAAACATATGTAAGGCACTAAGCCTGTGAGTCTCCGCTACCGATACCGCCGGTAGTGTCTGCTGACCAACATGTAGCGACATAGCTGGCGCTCTACCCATAGGTACTATCCCAGGTATCGGTTCGCGTACCGAAGCCTCATTACTATAAGGACCAACCTCATGGTCACTCCCTGGAAACAATAGGAGCTAAGATCATCATCCGCTCTACTAGTATCAAAGCTAGGCGTAGAACTCTAGCAATTGCCTCCATCCAGTCCACTGCTGCCTGGGAAATCTGTCTCGCCTCGTATCCTCAGAGGCCTCTACTGCTGGAACTCGTGCCTCGCGCTCTGCTAGCGTGCACCGTCAGCTAGTGGCATCTGCTGCCTAACGGGTGGTGGTGCTGCTGGTACACCACCCGAAGGTGCCAACACTGAAAAAGGACCTTGCACTGGAGTCTCGCTGCTCGGTGGGCCATCATCGAGAACTCTCTCGGAACTCCAGCTAACTATCTGCATGGTGACATCCTGAACAGATGTGTTACGGTCAACGATTTAAACCTGGTGAGCTGACCTGGTTTGAGCTGACTTAAACCTTTTGGGAAACACACACGCAATCAGTGTTTTCGTGCATTAAGTCGGAAATCAGAAGTCAGGGTCCTGGTGTACGGATACGTCGGCCGCCGCACCAACACTGGACTCCCTGGACTGATAACCACACTCAATACACTAAACACTATTGCTTCACATAGCAGAAAGATCAGAGTTTGCGGTAGAACCGACCGCCTCTGATACCAATTTGTCACGACCCGCCCTCGGGGCCCGTGCCGTGACTACCCCAAGCCCGCCTTCCATAGGCCAGGGGCTGGCGACTAGCACCAAGGCGTAAAATCCCAGTAAAAAGGGAAGGCATTGCCTTAATGAGTAACAACCACCACAGAGTCAGCAAGCGGAAAGTAACTACAAAGTGAAGAAAAGTAAAGGGGGCCGGAAATACAAGCCCAACTGTAAAGTAAAGTACAACTCGAAAGGGAAAACAGCAACTGAGAGTACAAGCGGCTCCTGGGACGTCCTCCTCGATTCCTACCTGAAGGGTAGGTACAGATGGCTCAGCTCCTGGATCGTCCACCACGGATCCTACCTGAAGGGTAGGTACAGATAGCTCACAACTCCTCGGGTCTAACTGTCAGCTCCGAGCACGTCCCGCTCAGTGGTCCTCCTCCGGGTACCGACCTACTCTGAAAGCCTCATCCACAGTCAGCGCTGTCCGTCGTCTGCAACCAACACAACGAAGTGCGGGCAAAGCCCGTGCAGGGGTGAGTATAAGCTACTCAGTAGGGACCCCGAGACCCCTGAAGGTCTCTCAAATCCACAAAGGATAAACCACGAAGAAAAGTAACAATCACGAAGTAACATCCAGTATTGATTAGGTATATGCCCATACATATACCTATGTCACCAATTTCCGTCCGGCTCCAACACCGAGCCCAAGAACAACCCAATCCACAAGAAGAGTAAACAGTAAATCCAAACAGGATAACAGTACAAGATCACAAAGTTTATAACAAGTTTATGAAATCAACGGATAACTATTACCCAGGTATATGCCCATACATATACCTAAGTTATCGAGCGACCCATCTCAATCATGAGGAAACACAAAGATCAATGACTCAGCTCAAACCAGGATTTTCATTATCGAAACCGTAACTGCTGAAGAGCTCCGTCTCTAGAGTGTACAGTGGTCCTGTCACGACTCCGAGGCCGCCGCTCACTAACCTAAGACTGCTGAAGTACTCCTCCTGTCGAGTACCGCGGGTCTGCTGCCAACTATCGGGCGCTCCGTCCGCTGAGGGTCTGCTTCCAAATATCGGGCGCTACCCAGATAGCCTACTGAGGTACTCCTCCTGTCGAGTACCGCGGGTCTTCTGCCAACTACCAGGCGCTCCGTCCGCCGTGGGTCTGCCGCCAAATACCGGGCGCTCCGTCCACTGGGCTAGTCGACTCACTCCAAGTCGAGTCGGTCAAGCAGTCGTCAGGTCTCAGCCGGCTACACGGTCTCCGTACTCTGCACGCTCGTCTCCACCGTCGCGGGTCTGTCGCTACAACCAAGCGCACACACTCCGTAGAGTATCGCGGGTCCGCCGCTACAACCAAGCGCTCCACCGCCAAGGGTCTGCTGCTGCATCCAAGCGCACCACCACTGTCAAGTACCACGGATCCGCCGCTACACCCAAGCGCTCCCCCGCCCGCTCTTCTCCGGAAGGGTCCACTCCACAAGCTACTGGTCGATACTCCAAGTATCACAAGGTCCCGCGAAGAAGTGTCTCAAAGAACCGTCTCGTCACAGGGGTCTCAACGCAACAGACGGCGCGTCGATCGGACGCCCGGTCTGTGAGTTATTAGCCTTTTTGTCCCAGGGGCCCGGTTGGTTTCGTGAGCGAAACCAATCCCGGCCGTATCTCAACTGTACCCCGAACTCCCATAGGGTATACTCAAAGGGACCGTTACTCAACGTAACCACCAACGCCGCTGACGGTTCGTCAAGCGGACGTCTTGTCTGAAAGATATTAGCTTTCCCGTTCCAGGGGCCCGGTTGGATTTCGGGTGCGATCCAACCCGGCCTCTACTAACTGTATCCAAAACTCGGGCGAAGGATACCAAATTTCCGTATCGTAAACAGGAACTCAACGCAACAGACGGTGCGTCGATCAGACGCCCGGTCTGAGAGTTATTGGCATTTTTTTGTCTCCGGGGCCCGGTTGGTTTTTAAGGCAAAACCAACCCGACCGTACTCCACCTGTGTCCAAACCTCGGGCGTAGTATTCCAAAAGATCCGTCTCACTATGTGGAACACAACGCGACTGACGGTGTGTCAGTCGGACGTCCGTAGCTCAAGATATGAGCGTTTCCGCTCCGAAGGCCCGGTTGGTTTCGTGAACGAACCAACCCGGCCGAACTCAAAGTAATCCGAAACCTTGAGTGCGATATACCGAAACGACCGTCTCGATCCAAGGATCGCGTTGCCGCTGACGGTTCGTCGATCGGAGGTCCGAGGCTCAAGTTATGGGCCAATAACCAATTCTGGCTCGAAACGGGGGGGGGTCCGGGTCCGGGCCGACCCGGCCCGACCCCCCCCCCCCCCCCCCGGGGCGGCGCGGCGGCGGCGCGGCGGCCGGCGGGGTGCCGCGGCGGCTGTCGCCACAAGGAGGCCGCGTTGGGGAATTTTATCCCCCGCTGATTGAATAGGCGGCGCGGCCTTGTGCCGCGCCAATTTCATGAAACGGCCCCCCCGCACGTGGGGGCCGGCTGGACACGAACCGGGGGGGCTGCTACCCCCCCCCCCTCCTTTAAAGAACCGCCCCCCCCTCTTAAGAGGGGGGTTTTTATTAGGTGGTCGGGGAATTAAATTCCCCGGTTTTAATGATATCCGGCCGGCCGGCTGGGCGGCCGGTTTTCTCTAACGGGACGGGAAATTTCCGGTCCCCCCCCCCCTTCGGCTTCTGACGCCGGCGGCCCGGCCGCCGGTCTTCTCTTCCTCCGCGGCCCGGAACCGGCCGCAGCGTTCATCATCCGGCGCGGTGCAACGGCACCGCGCCCCTTCGCCGTGCTTTGATTCTTTTCAACGCGGCGCGACGGCGTCGCGTTCTTGAAGTTTCTACCTCGGCGTGGCGCGACGGCGCCGCGTAAAATAAACGCACGGTAATCCGCATGGTGCGACGGCACCACGCCACTTTGCTTCCATCGCAAGAATTAAACATGAACGATGGAGGGGGTTCGGCCGTGTTCATGCGGTCCGGCCCCCCTCACGTTAAAATAAACAACTCAACTTAAACATTCAAACCTCAAGTTAGACATGCGAGATCCACGTTCAAGAAATGGAATAAATAAATAAAGAATCAACAACCCCTACCTCGAAGGAAGTTCGCGGAGCTCGTCAACGATCCACGAAGGACGAGCGTCGCGGAGATCGGACATCACGGAGGTCAGTCGTCACGGAAGAAGACATCGTCGTTGGCGAATCTTTGTATGCCGCCGAAGAAGGTCCGAGGAGGAAGCGGCGTTCCCTCTTGTTGACACCGAGGACGAAGAAGAGAGGCGTCGTTCTTCGTCGGAGTTTGAGCGTTCTTCGTTCTTCGTCAGAGCTTGAAGATGAAGAGGATTCTCTCCAAAAGCTCTCAAGGAGACAAACAAACAACCCAACATAAAATAAGATAACATCTTATTTTATTATTACAAAACACATAAGAATTTCAAAAGTTTGAAATTCAAAAAGGGTTTAACTCCCATAATTAAATAAGTAACTTAAGCCAATAAAGAGGGGGTTAAGGGAACTTGAAAAGTCTAGGGGTTCGTGTGGGCCCCACCACACTTAATCCTCCCAAGGGAGGTTAAGTGGTTGTGGGTCCCACTTCCAACCCCCTTTGGTAGGTTTTTAACAAACTAAAAATAAAATTTGTCTTACACAAATTTTATTTAACTCAACTGAAAACCCCAAAACTTAACTTTCAACCCGCAACAAACGCAACTCCCGAAAAGGTCTCTTTAAGCGAATATTGGCGCTGCGAGTTCATCGGTGCCCTCGGATCTCAATTCCGAGCACCGGATCAAAAGTTAGGAATTCCCGCTCGTTCGTTCACTAAACGTACCCGAGCCAAACTTCGGAAATTAATTCCGGGCACTCCGGGCCTCGGAATCAGGTGCCGTCAGAAACCGCGCTCTTGTAAAATTCTAAATAAAATTAAGAAAAAATTTCCCTTGAATTTTACGGGTCTTTACACTTCAACTTTAGGAAAATGATCTGGAAAACCAAAAATGTTGTCCTAGTGCTCTTATATCTGATGAATCAGATGGTACCTTAGATCATCAAAAATTTATGGCATTGTGATTGTTGGCTTTTTCATAGCCATTTTCTCTACCACTTTCCATCAGAACATGATGGTTATGTTTCTCTTCTATCTCCATATTTTCACTTATGTTCTACTATGTGGAATCCCAGGGATGAGTTAATTTGGGTAAATGATATGTTTCATATTTCAATTTTTAAAATTAAGTTTTAGTATTCCATTTTACAATGTGGGTTTCTATGAAAAAAACTTACAAGTTTTAAATGATTTATAACCCGGATGAATTTCGAGGGTGAAATTCATTTTAATGGCGGTAGAATGTAACACCCTGAGATGTTATGAGAAATAATATTTTTAATTACTTTGACGTCTTTTGTTGTACGCTACACCAAGATTATCTTGTACTATACACAACACTATATTAGCATGCAGTATACGCAACACTATTCTTGGATCGTGTTACACACAGTTTCATGTTCATTTTGTGGAAATTTTTCTCTCCAACATTGAGTATAGTTTAAGTTTAATGTATAAATGAAAGAAGTTTTGATTATGTTATACACGACACCAAACGACGCTTTCACTACACAAAACCCTAACTTGGAATGCATTACATGCAATCAATACCTTCTTCGATAGCGTGTGTAGTATGTAATACCGAGTTTCATTAAACGATATATTATTATATTATTATGAACTAGTTGTTATGAATTTTAATACCCACTTTTTGAAATTTTATAAATTTTATCATTCAAAATGGACTTCATTTTTTGGATTCGGAATATCAAAATTAGCCTAGGGTGAATTTTCGGTATTTTTCTGATAACATTCAATTTCTGATGAATAGTGAAAACACTGGGTTACTATTTAAAACCCATTTTTTATTTAAATAATTATTTATTTTATTGAAATTTATTTTTGGTAAAAATTGATACATATTATTTATATAAGTTCAATTTAATTTATTGGAGTAATTTTATAATAATTTTAGATATATAAAAATTTTATAGAAATTTTCACCGTCTTTAACCCACCTCCTAGGAGCTTTTTGGAAACTTACATAAAACTTAATTTTACCGCTTCTGTGAGTGTAATTTCGAAAATCTAAGATAAACGGTTAATATCAAGGAGTAAAATGTGGTTCAATAAGATAAAAATAATTTTTGATGAATAGTAACTTTTTACTTTTATTTACCACGGTTAAAAGTAAATAGGGTAATTAAGGGTAAAAATGATATTTTTTAGACCCTAACACAAGTCCTAATTCTATTGGATAAATATAATTCGAAAAAAAAACAATCTTATGAATATAATATTATCATTTAGGTCCACTTGGATTAGATTAGGACATTTATTATAATTTTATTTAAAAAAAGTATTAAAATAGTTAGAATCAAATTTTAATAAACAATAAATTTTTAATATAAGGATATACATTAGATAAATTAGACTATAAATAATCCTTAGAAAGATAAAAATATTTCCTACCTAATGGTATTTTATTTATAATTTTTAGATAGTAAATAGTTTAATTTATTTATGACACAATGATGATGCAGTAATTACCTTATAAATGAAATATTAACATAATTACTGTTATAAATACCCAAATAAATGTAATTTTATACTTTTTATGAATTGCATTTATTTTTTAGGTTAATATGACATTTTATAGTTGATTTAATTATCTTTTTTGACCTAATAATGCTGTTATGATTTTCAAAAAAAATGAAGTACCAAATAGTGTCAAAATTGACATAAAATAGTTTTTAAAACAAATATTATATTATTAAATGTTATTTAATTCCTAAAAATATATGGTTCATACAAATGACTTATATAAGGATATATATGTTAATAATGAAACACTTGGGTTTTTTTTGGCTTGTTATAGTAAGTTTATTAACCATATAGTGTACAAAAACAAAAAGACATGGTGAATGTTAAATTATTTAACTTAGAATTTAATCTAACTGATAAGGATAAAATAGTAACCTAAAACTGTCTAAAAACTATTGGATGAGATTTCTTTAAACCATACCAACCTTTTCATAGAAATAAATCAATTCGGAGCTATTAAAAACTGAATATGACTTTATTATAAAATAATATTCTATGTTTTCTTATGGTGCCCCTCTCCTCCCTTAAAAAAGGGCACCCCTTCCCTCTTCTCTTCACACCCTTTGAGCCTTAAATCTCGGACAACCCCTACCCATTTCCCTTATAATCATTCCTATAAACATTTTAGAGGTTCTGGACTCCTCAAATGTCCAACCCTAGTGCCTTAAGAGGAGGTTAAGAAGAGGCGCGCCAAAAAATAGGTAATATCCATTACCGATTCATTCTAATTTATTTTTTCTTCTACTTCATCTTCATTATTTTTTTCATCATAAATTAAAAGAATCAGTATCAATAATATACTGATATATTATTATAAATTTGAAACAACCCAATTTCATCTTCTATCAATCCTACGGAAAATGAAATCCCGGCGTGTTTGTATGTACAGAATACCGTCTCCACAACGTGGTGTAATCTGTTTTCCACCACCACCTTAATTATATGGGTATAATGGTGTACATAAATAACTACACATGATTATTGTAAAGTGATATTGATTCTGAAATATTATACACACACTTCAATACAATTCAATGATCATGGGAATGATATCATCGCTCGTGTGTACGTACAGACTATGGTCTCCACGACGTGATCAGATTCATTCTCAATGTAAACCATTCATGAATGATTATAATGAATATATAACGAATAATAATTAATTATATGAAATAATAATTTTATTGGATTTATGTGTCTGTATATATATATGTATTTCATCTACTTAATTCCTTTCAATTCAATAAGGAAATTAAAACAGCGTTCATGCGTACGTACGGCCTACCATCTCCATCAATGGTGTATTTCATTAAATTTATCAATCTATCATATATATATGTATATATTCAATATATATTATATATATAAATCATGTTTTACATTATTTAATTATGTTAATCCAGATATAAGTAATAATATCAAGAACAACATGTCGAAACACATACGATAAATGAAACGATTTTACCCAAAACGCTGCTTTTGCATGGAATTTACCAATGAACGGGTAATATAAAGTCATAAGTGAACCATATATGATATCATAACAATGAATATGATTCTATAATAAGTCAATGACATTATTTAAATCATTATATAGTAGGTTCGGATACGTATGAAGCATATTAGACCTAAGGTAAGGGATAACTTTTTCAATCTCGTTTTTATCTGAGATTGTTTATTTTTAAGTATTTACTGGGGTTATGTTTATCATGCATGTCCGTATTTTCTAAAAATGTTTTCATGTATGTTTAATTTTAATTTTTCCAATTTTTGACTTTTACTACATGGTATTATAGAATCTTTTTTTTATTACCATACAAGGTACTTTTTGACTTTTCTGGCAAAAGTACGAGAAGAATGTTTTTTAACTTATACGGCGTGAACTGATTTTTACGTTTTCATAAGGCCTCATTTTTATGAAGCTTACTCTACACGATTTTATGACTATTTTCAAAAAAATAATTTTCTTTTTAAAATTACATGGAATTTTGTAAAAATAACATGATTTTAAAGATGAAAGGATATTTTCCTCAAGAATTCATTTCAATTGTTTTTTCAAAACCATTTTCCATATGTGATGACATTATTTCATATGTGTATGTTTCAAGTATAATGTCTCTATTATTTACATGGTTTCACTTTTCTTATGATGAAATATCCATTTGTTTTATATGGATTATGTGATGATGGGATGATGTTTACGAAACCCATTTTATTCTTTGGGTTATGATGAATGTTTTAAGTTTATTTTGTGGCACAAGTAAGAATGAATTCATTATGATATGAGTGGGACCTATATATCCCCCCAATTATATGGGTAAATATTTATATCTCATGAGATAGACATGGTTGGAATGGTATGTTAATCTGATTTAGTGATACAGGACTAGAACGAGGAGTGAAATCTATTCATAAAGGGACTTTGTCCACTAAGATGGTCATGGAAGCAATGCGTTGGCTACTATGGAAATCATATCATGTGCATAAATTTTTTCCACAATTAAAAGTTTTATTTCCACACTATTTTATCATGATTGACGTTCTATTAGGATATATTCCTTATGTACTGCCATGTTTTATGTAATTTCTCAAGATTTCGATGTTTAAACATTATGTTCATGTTTTTATGTTCTAATGTATATGGTTTGTTTTATATTCTCCATGCATACCCTTACAGATCATTTCAGATCACCCTTTATTTGTTTTATTTTCCCCATTATATAAATAAATAATTTAGGTAAGAAACCCAAAAAGGGGAAGATCTTTATTGGAGATGTTGATGATTTTTCACCATGATTAGAAGATTTCATTCCGAGTTTCCAAAGTAACTAAACTAATATGATATTCGGGCGTCTGTTTTTATCATGTATTATGTATTAAATTAAAGTAATGTAATGTCTATGTACGTCAAGCTTTGGGTCTCTACATGGAATGTTCATAGTTATATGATGGTGAGCATTGATTCGGATGCTTAAACTACCAATGGAGTGAAAATCATAGGATCATCATAAATGTCAATAATTAATTGGAAAAAATAATGACTAATCATCATTTGTTAATGCTTATTTAATGATCCTACGGGAAGAGTTCAAGGAATATAGGAATTTCATTATCACTCGATTTTCAATTTAGGGATGTGAAAAATATTAGATGTTTGATTACTTATTTTATTGTCTTAAACTGATCTGGGTTTCATTTTTTCAAAGAATACTTAACTCAGTAATGGATTCTCCATATTGCTTCACCTTCAAAAAATTTAATATCTAAATTTTCAGGTATTGAATTCATATCACATAATAATATAGTTTTTAGGATTTAGGATTTTGGATTTTATTTAATTTTAATTTTTTTAATAATTCAATCACTCAACTGTGTATATAAAATATTTCATTAATTGGTTTTTATGGAATCAAAAAATACTCTCAGACACTACATTATTAGTGGAGTTACATAACAAAATTTAAAGAGAGATTTAATGAGAATAACATAGACACTATTCTAGTGTCCTTATAGAGGTAAATTTTTGATCACATATTATCAATATTTTTATTTTTCTAATAACATAATATAATCAATAATTATAGATTGAATTTTAGTAGGGATCTAATGATTTCAAAACATAAATTCTATTAGTCACACTGTGGGTCATTTTCGTTTAACATGAGTTGTGTTGATTTTTAAAAGGATATACATCTAATTTTTAATGGAATTTTAGTTTTCCATACTATGGAGTGGACTCATGAGGTATGATGTGAGATCAATCATCATTGGCCCAGAGTTGTATATCATTCCCAAGAGTTTTTGATGAAAATAAGATGTTTGATTAAGTTTAACAATAAGAAATGGAGAACCAATAGTGCTTGGTTGATTTATCCTTACTTATGAGTGATAGATGAATTGATTTACCTTAATTACAGAAGGATATATATATGAATTATAGTAATAGTAATGCGTAAAAACATAAACATAAAAAGGATGATTGCTCACCAATTTATATATAATAAAAATTAGACATACAATATATCACATTTTGTATTTCTTCTCAATTGAGGATTTTTAGGGCTAAAAGGTGATAAAAATAGAAATACCACCTCTAAATAAATGTAATAGGATTTTCGTTTTCAAAATTATATCACTATGATTGAAAAATATAATGAGAACATTAGGGATATCTCCATCCCAACTTAGTAGGAGCAGGAGAACAAAATTACTATATAGGTTAAGTGGGAAAGATGGTTAATTCATGATGATAAGGATGATGGATTGAGATATAATGTCACTCCTTATTTTAGATTCTTCTCTATGTTATAATCTATGAATACTCAGAGTAATTTTGAAACCTTTAGTGATGGATATGTAAAAAATTAAGACAAATCTATTAAAATATTTCGGTTGGATGTTAAGGATTTTTATAAGAGTAATTTGATACTAAATAATGTTTTGTAATTATATATGTTTGAATTAACTAATGTGGGTATTGATTATGTATATAGAACTCAAAAGTGGTCCAATTTTAAGATAAGGTTACCAATAACACTAGATTATCTAGAAAATTAATTGTTCAAAAGAAACCTGAGATTGGTTTGAGCAAGTTTAAGCATGTGGTCTCTATTAATGATGCGTATGACTAGAATCAACCCTCATTCATTAATAAAGATACATATTTTATTTATAAGATTACTAATTTCAGTTATTGTATCTTTTCTTTATTTGTTTTCTCTCATTCCTTGAAATTCTTAATGTATATGACATTACTGGATTTTCTAGGGTTAGATTTAGAAGTATAGTTTTCTGGAACTTCTTGTTTCATGAATAGTAGATTATTAATCACCATGAAGGGTAATGATTTCTATCTTTATAGAAGTCTATAATTATTTTTTAAAATAATATTGATCTTCCATGTCTAGGTTGGAAAATATTCTCATGTATTATGACTTATTTTTGGTTGGTAATTTCTTTTCCATATTGAATTTTATTTTCATCACCATGGTAACAGTTTCAATTATTAAAAAAAGATATTGTTAGATTGGTTCTAAAATATCATGTGTTAATTTTTTTTATTTTTAATATATGAAGACAAGTGATCACTCAAGTGGAATGTACATCATTTATAATGAATTACATCGGGGATTAAACAAACCACCTTCCCAATATCACCCCTTATCGAATATTAAATTGTTGTAAGTGATCAATTTCCCTGAACACATTACATATAGTTTGAAGCAATAATTTATTCTTTTTCTAGAATCCATACTATCATTTTCACTAGGACAAGGCATTAGAGGGAACAAAATAAAAAAAATGAGACACATTGACATTAGATATGGCCTGAAATGGAATTGTATATTAGGAAAGTGGAATAAAATATATTAAATGATGTGGGTGGGGAATCAATACAAGATTTCATAGAAAATATGATAATAACATAAGATATTCCAATGTGTATGAGAGAGGAAAGGATACATAATAAGTAAAATGTTTAGGTTCTCTGGTCCATGTATTAGTTTTCAGGCCTTTTATATTTTAGTCAATTTTATGTAATAAAATGGTTTTACTTGGTTTTTGTCATTCTTTAAAGGAAGAGATAATTCTTGACCCATCGTGGTTTTGTGGAGTGTGTGTATTTATTATTTCTGAACCATTAAAAATAATAAATGTTATTATTTTTGTTGTTGTTTTTGTTGTTGTTCTGGTTGTTGTTTTTTATTATATTTATTATTATTATAAGACCCCTAATTTTTATGATATTTGGGAATAAATTACATTTTTTAATAGTTTTTTTACAAAGAACATCATGTCTAGCAATTTTTATACAAAACACAATGTTTTAACAAACCATGATATGTTATTAATGTTATTAGTAAAATATGACCATTATAACCTAGATGTTTAAAATAATGGAATGAATAGTAATATAAGATTATAAATATTAAGTATAATTTCTTTACAAATAAATCCTTTAGATAAAATGTAATTAATTTGTAGAAAATACTTTATATGTTTCCAGAATATTACTTTCTCCCTTAACATATTTATTCCATTTTATTAAAAAATATAAAATAGTAATTTTTACCAATTTTATAACATGTATTTGATAAAATAAATCTATTTTTTTGAAATATTTATGTCTAAATTTTCTTGGAATTAATTATTTGTAATTTTATGAAAACATAAAACGTTCAATGAATAATGACATGTACAAGATTTGTGTTGAATTATATTTATGTTTACAACTTTTAAAAGCATCTTAATTATTTTAATATGGTTTTAAAAAATAAATTAGATAAAATATACAATTATTAGTTCAATTTAGGTAATTGGAATAAATTTCATATTGTATTGGTATATTAAAACATTCTATACTTAATATAATGTTCTCTTTAAAAAATCACTTTCTCAATGCGTCTATAGGTTTAATTTTAAATGAAATTGTTCCTAAAATATGAATTATTTTTTGAAAAATTTATCTTTTTTTTTGAAATGAGTAAAATTGTTATTCTATAATATGATCAACTAAAATTTTACCCATTATGAATAATCAAGTAATTAAAATTAAATTATCATGGTAAAGGTGAAAATATGTTTACCCTTGGATAATGTAATACAAGAAAATGGGTAAAATAAACTAGAAACATCTCTAAATCCCATTGGTTTCAATATTTAGATATTATATATTCTATTATTGATAATTTCTTTTCTTGGATCCATTTCCCATTAACTAATGGTAAACATTTTTATTCTCAAAAATTACAAATTTTTCTTTTCAAAAATTACAAGTGTGCCACTAAGCTCATCTATAAAAGGTCACCCCAACACCAAACCTCTTCAAACATCCAAAAACCATTGTATTAGAAATTAAAATATTAAATTACTTCCTTGATTTGATTATCTATTCCAAAAATCCTTATTTTATTCATAAATCCAACCATGGTATGCTTTTCGTGCAATCCTAGGGAGGTTACTTGAATAAGAGGTAACGAACTTCAACAAGAATTTTTATTTTATTTCTTCCTTCACATCTTTAAAATATTATTAATACCATGATAATTTAATAAACTATTTACTATAAATAAAATATTATTATTTTATGGTATCTCTTTGACCAATATATATATCCTCTTCCCTTTAGTGAGAAATGATAATGTTGCTCATGTCTATGGAGGACTTCCATCTCACAAACTAATGTGACACATTTTGAATGAAAACGTATTAATGTTTGGTATGTTGATGTATATAATTTATATAAATGGTATATTTATCATAAATATAGTTATTTTATTATTATATCATCTATTCTTTATTACTTTTTATTATTTGGAGGATATGATAATGTTATTCTTTTGTTCGGATGACTATCCCCCCATGAAACCTAGTGATTTGTTCTTCGTAGAAGGTTTAAATTGAAGGTAATAATGATAATTTCAAATAATAACAAATAATTTATATAAAATAGTTATTATTCTATAATGATAAAATATTATTTACCATTATTCCCAACAATCATTCATATAAATGGGAAGAGAATTCATGCATACATTTGTTCTACCGTCTTCATAAATAGTGTATCTCATATTCTATCTCTAACATTTATGGATCCCTAAAAAATAAATATATAAAAAATATATATTATACTTATATTTTTTATATAATTATGGTTATTATAAACCCATGACCAAATAAATATTATATAATATAAAAAATCAATATTACATGAAAAACAATGATATTAATACATGTGACGTGATTTTAAAAAGTTTTAGTTAATTAACGGTAAATAAAAGATCATAAATTAGTATATATTGTATTATATATATAATTATGGTTCTATAATAAATTTTTTATAAAATAATTTTTTTTAGGAATTTTTAATATGTATGATGGAATCCAATACGTTGTTTAAGGGATTTTCATCTAACTTATTACTAATACGAATCAAATTCCATATTCACCTCATATATATTTTATGTTTTTTATATAATTCCCCTATAATTATTTTTTTATTAATTACATTATGATTATGAGTATTTATATATACATTTCAATGTCTCTCTTTCATGGGGTTTATGATTCCAATTTTCCAAGGTGTTAAGGGTTAAATGATACAGTATTATATTCTATCAGGATTGATTATGTTTATGATACCTATGAGGAAATATTATGATCTTTATCTCAAGAAACACATGAATATTATTATCCACATTTTATTATAGGAGAATACATAGTTTCATTTAATTTTCTCTATAAAAATTATACTGTCAAAAAGTATATTTTAATGAATAATTGACTTCATTTATATATTAAGTCAAAAATTATGTTTCTTCTACATTCATATTTTCAAAAAAAATGTTCTAAGAAATGTCTCTAAATTTATCTATATTACATATTAAGAAATTTTCTTTTCCTGTAATAATTTTTTTAAACAAACAATTAAAATATAATTCATTAAATTTAACAAATATTGAATTTTTGGATTTTACTAAAAATTTAAAAGGAATATTTGATTTAATGTTTATATTATTTTCCAACATCATGACCAATAATTTTATAGAGCATCCTTTATAATTTTTGAATTTTATTTTAAAAAAAAATAAAATGTTTTTTGTTTTAAGAATGTGTTCTTCAATGGGGAAAGGCTATTTTACTCAATAAATGTTCCAAGTGATTTTTCACAATAATTTTCTTTTAATGATGGAATCCTATATGATTCTAAAGAATTAAGGGGGATATAATCCAATGTGAAAATAAATAATATTTATCTAGATGGTTTATGATTATAATGACAATAATTTTATGAATCCCTTTTCTTTCTAAACGTTATACAAAAATGAAGTGTTTATGTAACCAAATCCATTTGCATGGTTAAAGAGTTGATTAATGTTTTCTGAAACCATGACACAATAATGAATGGATTATGTGATGAGGGAAACCTATATCTACCTGAAATCCATTGGGTAATGATGGATAACTCATGAATAAATCTTTTTTGCATGAGCCTGATTACATTTTCACACTGTTACGAATGAACCTATCGACATGGTCATAATGTTATTCTTGAACATAATTACATGTTCTCAATTTTAGTTGTGGGTTAGGGTTTCATGTAATAAGTTCATTCATGGACCTAGTATAATGTCCATAATTTCAGTCATTGTATATATTTCATTTCATTAACATAATAATTAAACATTTTTCTACATATACATGTTCATAATGTTATAAGATTTTGTGTAATCCATAAATCTCTTTCTTATGCCAATTTTATGTTCTCAAGGATCATATTATTTAATTCTATTATGACTCTTATCTTATCATCTATAATTATTTATATCATGATGGAATATTTTTATCTTTTATATATGTGGTTTGCTTTTCATTGGTTATTCCCATGTTCTCATAGCATTATGATCATGTAATGTTTATATATTCCTCATTTTTACCCTTATAGAGCATTTTATCTCACCCTTTCTTATGTTTCTATTCATAAGTTATAAAGAATGTTTTTATATGTGGTATGTTTTAGAAGTGTATAAAAGGGGATTATAATTGTTAGAGATATGGAAGAAATTTTACTAAATAATAACATTGTGTACCTAGTCTATAAAAGAACTAAAACACTAGGGTCTTGGGTGTTTATATTATAAATGTAACAAATATTAATATATTAAGATGTTATATCTATGTAGATGAACTTTGGGTTTCTAAATGTGGTATCAAAGAAAATTTTTAGTTTGCCATAGGAAACTATAATGTGAAAAATTTAGAAATAACCCCAAGGATATTTCTATGAATTCTTTAAAGAATAGGAAAATCTCCATGAATTTTTGTAATGAATAGATCTTTTGGTTTCAATTAAATTCAATCCATGTACGGATACTAAAAGTCTATGTGTATCTATAATAGAGAAACATATGAGTTTCAAATATGAAAGGCACACAATGATTGTGACTTAATCGTCACATGGTTTATGAAAATGGGCATTTCTGGACACATTGTTTGACACTCCTATTGGATATGCCTCAAAAAATTCACAAACTCTTTACATACCATGATGATGTATTTAAATATATATTTAACATAAATGACCAAGGTAAAACCTAAGGATTCATAGATTATAAATAAGGTGTCATGATTTATACATCCTATAATTGTTCTACTCATAACTATGTTGTCACCCACTATGACTATTGTTTATTAGACTATGCATTTTGGTTTTTGTAAATGGATGCATCCTGAATAAACTATTTTAATGAAGATGTATATAAGAAATGAATATATTATCTTCCTGATCAACCAATACATATGGTAGATAAAATGAAAATTTTCATTGACATTCTCACACAACATTATCATGTTATGAATCTCATTTAACATCCAAACATTCAAGGGAGGCCACAATGTTCCATTAAGTCCTTACTGAGGAATCATTTCTCTTATTTTATCAGTTATATAATCCACTATTTGTTGAAATATTTATAGGTAAATAAAAAAATATATTTTCCATTCTAAATTATTTAGAGCATGAAAAATTGATTTTAACTATTATCCATTTGAAAGGGTGATGTGGATAAATTTTGTACTCATATTAAGAATAAAATTCCCTGAGAAGAAACTAAATATATGATGTGGGATGAGTTTAAGAGATTATTTTTCAATAAGTACTTTATTTACAATATTTTTTGAAACACATTTTTAAGTAATTAATCATGAATATGAATAAGGATGATAAATATTTTAATAACTATGATGAAAATTTTAAAATAAATGTTATATTATATTATAGTATTATAATATAGCCTAATTTAAGTATAACAGATCCTTCATTAGATTAAAAACATAGATCTAAAGGGTGTTA
The DNA here is from genome assembly GCA_963277665.1 of Viscum album. Lineage (NCBI taxonomy): Eukaryota > Viridiplantae > Streptophyta > Magnoliopsida > Santalales > Viscaceae > Viscum > Viscum album. The sequence goes on from OY728156.1 coordinate 1,504,922,845, forward strand.
TCCATATGGTACATTGAAATATATGAGGAAATCATTCACTACTCACTAACCGTGGAAATAGAAGTGGGAAACCATCTTGGTAATAGTCAATGATGATTCTGGATGCAAATATATTGCTTGATTATAAAAGATGAGGATTAAAAAGAACCAAAATTTATATATTTTCAATGAATTTATTTAGAAATACTGATGGAATTGAAGAAATATTATATTACTCAATTGAATTTTCAACTTTCAATCTATGTGAACATTAAATAGGGGTAGAAGAAAACTATATATCTATAAATGAAGATAAAAATATTTTAGAGTTTAAAATTGAATCTGATTGAATATTAAGTTACAAGAACCGTGTATGTTTTTTGTATATAAAATATTTATTAGAGCTGTTAGAGGTAGATTATAATTATTCATTCTCTATTAATCCTAAAAGTATGAATATGAAAATATATTTAAATGAGTATTTCTGGTGGGATGGAATGATGAGAGATATCATATAGTTTGTATCTCTATTCTTGGTATGTTAACATGTTAAGGATGAGTGATACATTTATAATGGGATGGAACATCCATTACCTATACCATAATGGAAATGGTAAAACATCACCATGGATTTTGTCATCACACTCCCAAAATTTCTAAATGGAAAAATATTATATGGGTTGCAGTTGATCGCCTTCTAATATCACCACACTTTATCCATATTTTAAATTACTTATATTTGGAATATATTTTCAGGATGTACATTAAATATTGGTTAAGAATGCATGGATTACCAAATTTTGTTTTCTTTGATTGGAATCCTCGGATAACCCAAATTTTTTGACAATCTCTCCAACATGATATTATCACAGATTTTAGTTTTAGAACCATGTACAACCTAATATACATTTATAGTTAGACATAAAAATTAAAACCCATACGATATGTTGTGATATTATTTATTTTATTACAAAAGTAGTTACAGTCAAAACCACCCTCTAGTTGAGTTTTCTCATAATAATAACATTAAATAAAGAAATATGATGGATCCTTATGAATACCTCCATGATATGAAGTGTATAACTCTAACATGTTGGGATAAATTTAAAGAAATAATACTATTGGGACCAAAAATAGCTAAAGAAAAATCATAGAATGTTAGATCCATTTAGCAACACATAAGGGTGGCACAAATTAAACAAAAATATTTTTTTGATAACCAGCAATGTGATCTAGAATTTGATATTGGTGAAAAGGTGTTTCTAGGATTTTCTACATGTAATAAGGTTATGACATTCATTATTAAATAGAAACTAATTCTTGGGTATATAGGTCCCTTTTAAATTGCTTATCATATCGGTTTGGTATCATATCAATTGGTGTTGCCACCAAACCTCTCTCAAGTTCTCAATGTATTCCATGTATCTTTTTTGAGGAAGTACATACCCGATTCATCACATATACTAATCTCAAAATCTATACCTCTGTAGAATTATCATTTTTATCTAGAATAACCAGTGCAGACATTGAATCATACATGGAATGTTCTATAAAAGAAGACCACTCATGTGGTCAAAGTTTTATGGTGAAACCACATGTTTTGATGATGTTATGTGGGAGCCTAAGGAAATGAAGAGGTAATAATATCCTCATTTGATTATATTAGTGGGATGAATTTCAGTGGTTAAATTCATTTAAATTAGGGTTTAATGTAATAATAAATGAGTTTTATGATTTTTTTGAATTAATTAAATTTCCTCAATATATTATGTTATATAAAACATATATTCTAGCTTATGATAAACTCAACATTTGGATTGAAAATACTACAAAATATTATTAATATTATAATAAATTAATGTATAAACTAGTAGTTAAGCATTGTTTTAAGAGTATTATTGAATAAATTCAAAAAATTAAGTATTATTTTTTTATATAAAGAATATATTATGATAAAAATTACTTAATATATAAAAAATTCTTTGTATGTTTTCAAAATATAATTTTCCTAAAAAATGATTCCATTTCATCATGAGAACTACTAAAAAAGAAATATTTAACACTTTTAAAAAAAACTTGAAAAAATAAACATCGTTTTTTAAATTAACATTGAAAAATTATCTATGAGTTAATTTTTTAGAATTTTTTGGAAAGATGGTTTTTTCGGTCAATATTGAAAAAAATTGGTATTTGTTAAGTATTATATTTTCATTTAAAATATTTTCAAAACCAAAATTTTTTAATTAAGGTTATTAATGTAAAATTAATTCAATTATACACTAATTAATAATATTTTGTTAATTGTACTCAATTCCATATTGAATTGGGATATTTAAATTTGCTATACTTATGGGAATGTTCTCTTTGGAAAAAATATTTCTCATTGAATTTATGGGTATAATATTAAATTATATTCTACTGCATATGTGAATTTATTTTTGAAAAAAGGATCCCTTTTTTTAATCATGCTAATTTATTTTTATAATAATTTTAACTTTATTTTTGACCAATAGTAATTGTAAAAATTAAATAATATGGTTAAAGAGAAAATGGGTTTAATATGGGTTAATTTAAAATGATCAGGGGTAAAAAAATATAGAAACATATATAAAAACCATTTTATTTGTATATTGTGACATTATATCATAAAATAATGATAATGATCCATTTTTTATCCACATGTTCTAATAAAAAATGTGGTTAAGATTTTTAATTTATAAAATTCTATTATTTCACTCACTTCACTTATAAAAAGAAACCCTATCTCCCCTCCTATATAAACATCCAAAAACCATTGTTTCAGCATATTCATATCCAAAAATATTCCTTGATTATATTATGTCATCTTAGAATCCTTGGTTGGACCATAAATCCAACCTAGGAAGGGTATTTTGTTGAAATCCAAATGAGGTTACCTGAATGAGACGTAATTTTTTCAATGAGTATTTTTATTTTATTTCTTCATATTTCTCTTTAAACTATCATTAAATCATGATAATATAATAAATTTAGTATCTAAAATATATAACTATGTCATTATGTTATTTTCATGACATACATCTATCACATCATCCCTCAAATGTGAAGTGGTATTGTCGCTTATTTTTATAGTTGACTATCGCCTCGCGAACCAATATGACACATTTCCCACAAACACCTCTCACAGTTGGGTTTGGTGATAGATAATATATATAATTGGCAATTTTAATATAAATATAATTTCTTAACCATTATATCACATATGCTTACTTCTCATTCTATGGTGGATATGATAATGACGTTCATGTGTACAATAGACTATCGCCTCACAAAGTGATGTGATTTATCTTTCAAGAGCTATTTAAGTTGAATTTATTAATGGAATACATAAAAAATTATTTTATATATAAGAAATAAATATTATATTTCTGTGTTTAAAATATTTTTTCAATTATTTATTTCAATCCACCATGAAGAGGAAAGTAGCGTTCATGCATACTTACGACCAATAATATCCAGGAATAGTGTATGTCGTTCTTTTAAATTTATTTGGATTAATAATAATACATATATAAGATGGAAATATTTTCAATTAAGTAGAAAAAATATAAGAAAATTAAAACGTACATTAATAACAAAGAATTAATTACTCATAAATTTATATTATTAAATAACTGTTAATAAAAGTGTAATGAAAGTTCATAAGTAAATCATTTATGGTATGATATATATAATTATGGTTATATGATTTATTTAAAGTAAAATTTTATTTATTATAAATTAGATTGTAATGTTTAGGAATGAATTTAAGACATAAGGTAAAGGATTATCATCTAACTTTATAGTTCTGTGAGACACATTCAAGATTCACCAACTATTTCTTTTTTGTGCTATATATACTTCCCATAAATTCCTTTTATGAAAATTTCCATAATAATAATGGGGTTTTAAATATCTATTTTAGGATCTACCTTTTATGGGTCTTATTATTCAAGGTTAGCAATATGTTGAGGGTTTTATGATACAATCTCATCACATATCTAATTTTCTTATATTTATGCATCTGATGATGAAATTTTATCATCTATATCTCAAGAAACTAATGAATTTTATTATTCTCTAGTTATATCAAAGTATTACATGTTTTACATTTATTTTCTTCTATTAAATTAACAAATATTCCAAATTAATGATTTTATTAAAATATTTCTTATTAACTCCCTTAAGTCGAATAAAGTTTTCCTCCCGAATAATGTTTTCTAAAAAATTCAATTTTATAAAATGTTATCCAATTTATTTATTGACAATGTTTTACCCAAAAATTTATTTTTTTAAATAATGTAAACATCATATCATTTTCCAAAAAAATCATGTTTTCCTTTTACTAAAAAGTTCAAAGAATCTATGTTTTAACTTGTATTATATTTTCCGTTACCATGAACACTCGTTATTATAAATAATTATCTATAATATTCAAACATTATTTTCAAAAAAATTAATCTTTTTTTATTTATTTAATAAATGTTTTTTAAAATAGATAATCCATTTTTCATCAAGAAATGTTCAAATTAATTTTTCAAATTCATTTTCCTTCTATGATAACTTCATTTGATGTTACTTATGCTTTAATGGGAATTAGATCCAATAACACCATATTTTTCATATCACTAAATATTTTATGATTATGATGATATGATATATATGAATCCTATTTCATTCCATAGGATATAATATAATGAAACATTTGTTGAACCAGATACCCTTTCATTGGTTATGATATGATAAATGTTTTATGGTATTATGAAAAAAAAATTATGGACTATGTGAGGTTTGGGAACATTATCTCCTACCAATAAATTGGGTAAATATGGATAACTCATTAGTAAATATGATATTCATGATGTGGATTACATGTTTAAAATTTTATTTTTAAACTTAATGATAGGTTCACAATGTTATGCATTAACATGATAACTTGTTGATAATATTATGAGTGAAACTATATATCATTTCCATATAGTTTCTTTGGACTTTATTGCATGTCCAAATGTTTTAGTGAGGGCCTCATTTCATTTTCGTAAAATATTGAGTAAACCTCTTTCTATTTATACATGTTTAAAATGTTATAATATTATTTGTATGCCAAAAATCTATTTCTTCTGCCCATTTTATATTCTCAGGGCTCGTTTTCTTTGATTACCTTATAATACATGTCTTACGAACTTCTAATGGTTATTCCATGACACGTGATTATCATATTTGACATGAATTGCCTCTTATTCATATGTTATAATCATATTATCAAACCCATATGGTTACATTATGTTTATAAATTTCCCATGTTTAACCTTACTGAGAATCTGAGATTACTCATTCTATTGTTTTTTTCCTATTCTATGGTGAAATATTTTATATAGTGTATATTTTTTAATATTGAAAATGGGGATGATATTAATGGGATATTTTGAGGATATTTCACTAAATACAAGAATTGTGTACATAGTCTCCTAATAAACTAAAACATTATAGTCCTTGAAAATGTATTTTTGAAATGTAATGGATATTCATCAATAATGATTTGATATCTATATATGATAATTTGGGGTCTCTAGAATAATTATGAAGTTTCTCGCATATGGTAGTGTTTGGGTGAAAATTTTAGCCCCATGCCATTTCACCCACTATTTTTAGTAGAAGGTATTTTATCTTTTGTGAATTCATGTGGTATGGTTGGTGTGTATGTTGAAAATGTGGGATCATGTTTTAGGTAAAGAGTGGTCGTGTATGGACATGAGAGAATGAGATATGAGGGTTGAAGTGTGATGTGAGAGTATGTCTTGGTAATGGGTGAGGGAAAGCTAAATTCTTGTGATCATGGGAGAAGTCACCTAGAGGGTATACAAGGGTGTCACATGTTGTGGCCCCCAGTTTCATGGGACTTGGTAATGACAATGGGTCCTATGGTAGTGTGTGATAATATATATAAATATTTATGGCCTTTGGACTGCTGGGAATTTGATCTATCCCCCCTATGGGCCTTCGAGCAACTAAAATCTCGGCATTTTAGTATTTTAGATATGTCATAAGAGTCATTGTTTGTTCTTGACAATCATAGTTAGAAGGGAAAATGATTTTCCTAATAGAGTACCAATGTGTGTGACTGCATGTTTTATTTATCCCACCATCATACCTAATAATAATAATAATAATAATTATTATTATTATCAGTCCCTATAGATATATTATTTCATCATTTTCAAATTCTATTCTTGTTTTTTTGTGAAATCTATTATTCTAGTACAAAAAATATCAACTATATTGTTTCTGATGATATTTTCATAAGGGATTTTTGATTTTCCTTATATTTTTTCTTGGGGTTACAATTTTCCAATTTGTGTGTATTAGTTATAATATTACTCATTTTACTAAGGTAATATCAACTTTTTAATTTATGAACCTAGTTATTCCATCATTTGTTGAATTGTTTCATATGCCATATAATTTTGTAATAGTGTTTCTTTACAATAATGAGGATCAGTATTTGATTAATTAAATTTATATTTCTATCTATATTATTATGGATATTAATCCAATGCATATCACTTATATAAAATATTTCATATGTAACCATTTAGGGTTTCAATAAAATGGAATTATATGTAAATTAAAAGAATATATGGGGAAAATGAACATTTCAATATCAATCATTCTCTTTGGTAAATGATTTATTCATCTAGTGTACCAAAAAATACCCTAAGGAAGCATGTGGTCGTGTTATTTTCACATCACACTTTTGTGATTTCATCAACAACTTCATTTCCCATTATTTAACATATTATTATTTGGAGGTGGAAATTATTGGTTTCATTCATTATTTCAAGTCACAAATCATAATGAATAGGGAATCCTTATATTTAAACTATTAATGTTATCATCAAAAATACACTCTGGAGTGGTCAAGTTCACATATCCTGAAATAATCTATCTCAATGGAATGTTTATTTATACTACATATCATTTTTCAATGTTTTAGTCACACAAGTTCATCATGAAGGTTGTTCTTTTATGTATTAATTAGAAAATAAGGGATTGTCTTGTAATGAATTTACTTTTTATATTTTCATCATGAGGATCTATTTATATCCATTTAAGATATAATTTTTAAAACTCTTATCATCGGAGTCTTGTAACTCTTTTATTTTAATTCAACGAAAGAGTTATACTAACCTAAATTGTTTCAATTAATATTATTTATTTTGTTTCTGTTTTTGCTTGCAAGCCCATTTCTATGTGTGGCTCAGTTTCAGCACCACATTTGGTAAGGCGGAGATCTACAATCATCCCTATAGTATCCCCACTACACGCAATTACACTCTAATTTCATTGGAGATATCTGAATTTTATGCATGGTGAAAGGACAATTTTATATATTGCTATAGAAAATAGTGGTATCACTTACTAGTTCATGACATTTTTTACATTGATATGTGAATGTGTGCCTTATGAACATAAGCTATAATGGTTATAGGTGGCAAACTATAAATGGGTTCTCGGCATCATAATGAGGGTGTGGTTCTATTGGTTGATTTCAGGTTGCATGTCACCATAATTCCCACATAAAAGTTGATGTGAATATTTGATAGTATTGTTTTGGGATAATTGAGTAGAAAAACAATAAAGACTTAGAAGATTATTTTTGTTTCACTATTACCCATGTATTGGAGTGATATTTATTTATTTTTTTCATAATATTTGTAGATACACATGCTTACATGAAAACCTAGGATTAGGAAGTATTTTTTTACAAATTGCGAAGATTAGAAATTTTACATGGATAATTATTGAAGATTCTTTATTAATTGGCATACTCTTAATAGATGATTCATTTTTTTCATTTCATCGAATTTATTTTTTGTTCATGATTATTTCATCTCATATAATCATAAAATATATCTTTATATTTGATAATATTCATTGGCAGGTTGATTTAATCTTATAACTCATGTTTTGAGATATTTAGTATTAATATTATTTCTACTATTATTATTACTACTACTACTATTATTATACATCAATATATCTTTTATATGAATTGGTTGTCAATTTATTACATTGTCTATATACTATTTTTAAATTAATTGTATGTTCTCTATTATCTTTTCCAAATATTACTATGTTAATTATGAGAGCCTTGGGAGTACTGAATTAAATTTTCTACAAGATTGATAACCAATTTGTTGATTTTGGGTGACTACAATTCTATTCTAAATAATTTTGAGAAAACTAGTAAAAACATCATAGTTATTTCATCAGATGAGTTTCAAAAAATTCTAGTTTTTTAATTTCATTGTATGTTTTGGATTATGGTAACTAAATTTACATTGTTCCAGAATACCAAAAATTAAAATAAATCATTTAATATTGATGTGGTGAATTCTATATTAATAGGATATGATTTCTTCTCAATGTTTTATCAAATTCAATTGTAATAATTCAATAAGATAAAATTCACATCCCCACTTCCAATTCGTGGGATAGAAAGAGAACATCTACTCTCCGTTTTATATTACATAATTCATGTATTGTCCATCATAAATTCTCTAATATTATCTCTGTAGAAATGAAAAAACGTTTTTGAATATTATTATAAGAGATTAATATTAAATATTCAATGAGTTAAAAATTATTTTAAATAATTGAGATAAATCTACCGTTATTCATCTGGACTATAATATTTTAATAGTTAAATTGGTTCTCTAAATCTTTCAAATATCATAGAATCCCATGGACCCCATATCATAGGAGGAGGTCCAATGGTAAACCAAGCTTTAAGATATTCATTATCTCAATGGAAGACTTATAAAGTATACATATAACTTGAAATATATAATAAAGAGTTATAGAAACACCAATTTCATACATATTATACATACGGAATGGAAAATCAGAAAACATATCTCTATAATGATTTTTTTCTAGAAATCTTATTGTATAATAAAATAGAATGGGATGGCCCTGGTTAGCTAGTTGAACTAGCTAATCTATGAAGATCCAAAATCTTATAATGAATTGATCAAAGATATCATTCCAATTTCCCTTAATTACCTATATAATTCCATCATCGTTGCAATTATGACCTCGAAATAGGTCAATAGTGTCCTATCCTCCTCGATTATGGATAGTAATATTGGTATATATGGATTTACATTGTAGATTATTCATGGATATTGTTTCAATCAATTGTGGAATTTATCTCCTCTATATTTCTTCCATTTGGAATTAACTCAAAATTTCATTATCTCAACCATAATAATGATCATTCCAATGATATAAAAAACATTGTACAAATATAATTATGCATAACTTAACCTATAATTATCAAAAATAGTGTGGATGTCATACAAGGAATTAGGAAATAAAACATCCTCTCACAAAATTTGTTTAGATTCATTCCTCGTTGGGAAATTGAATAATTCATTTACCTTACATCAGAATCATTTGGCTCTTATATAGGGAATTATGGTCGAAAAAATTGCCTCTTTGAAATAGTTCATAAATTCTCTAACAAAAATATCCAAGCATAGAACCACGGTCTCAAATTTTTATGTCTCATAATCCATTTTCAAACTATAAAGAAACTTCATAATGACAATTCTAAAAAGGTATTGTTTTTCAAAAAAAAATATCTCTTTTTATTATTCAATTATACAGAGAACCAGGATCTCCATTATATTGAATTAAAAATGGATATATTAAAATCACAATATATCTTATGAATGGGGATCCCCTATCTACCTTATTGGTATAATTAATGACTATTTAAGAAAATAATTTTTGATTTTTGTCACATCTGGTTTCCTCACCACTATTGTGGATATAATAAATTTGATGTAACATATGAATATGTTTTATGTTGATGATCTACATGACTTTGATGATATAAATGTAACATATTTTCTCATTAACAATGATTTACATGATTTTTAAACCCTTATTAGAATAAAAATGTTATTTTTTCTTATTTTATAATTTCTATAGTGGTTTTTTATTCCTTTTTTTGAAAACCTATATTGATTTTTTTGTTATTATTATCCTTTTGTGGCTTGAGGATATTATTATAATTATTACTTTTATGGTTAGAGGGATTTCTCAAGGGGTGGTGTGACTGATCATCATACACTTCTGCTGGATAATCTCTTCAACCTCTTAAAGGATTCTAAGGGATGGTTGGTAATCAATAGTCAAGGAAATTTATATGTAGCATAATTAATTCAAATGAGAACCAAATATCCTTTTCCACTTGGACTTCTAAGTCATCAAAATTTATTTTATGATGGGGTTTCACAGGTCTTGTAATGGAAAATAATGATTATATATTATATTAGATTATTATATGTAATATTCCCAGTATGAGTATAGTTTTTTTGGTGATGTGGGTAATTATATGGAAAGTATGTGATCTAGTTAACCATCACTCTGTGATTTTTAGTTTTCATACTGTAAGTGTATTTTAATAGGGTGTGTATTCATTGATTTTCATTTCCATATACTGAGGTGAATATAAAACCCTGGAATTTTTCCTTATTTTATATGAAACCTGGTTAGATGAGGATACATACGTGGAATTTGATTTTAACCTATCTTGTTGTAAGGTCACTTTTGATCAATTGTGGGTTAAGATCCATCATTTAAACTAAGGGTTATGTCATTTAAATTTTTATTTTATATTGCCTCATATATTGGAGTCCCAATTAGAATAGATAATAAAAATGAGTTAGCTATCATTGGTAATGTTTCATGGGTTCTTGTGTAAATTTATCATTATTAAACATTTCTTAGTAGAGTTATTTTATCTACACCAAATAATGACATTTTTCTGAATATATAGTATTAAAATGATCCCCTATTTTTTCTATAACTATGGTATCAAAAGAAATTTGATGTCCTATTATATTAAAGAATAATTTCATCCTTCTATAATATTATATTTCATTAGTTGTATCAATATTGGAGAAAAAATGGATCTTATAAATAAGTTAATGTTAATGTTATAAAGAATATTTTTACTATTATTATAGAAAAACCATTTGAAATCCCAATCACAGTGGTAAAAAAGTGCGATATAATTTTTTCATGTGTTTTCCAATTGGTCTAAAATTTTATAAATGCGGATCATGGTCAAAAAAATATTGTTACAAGTCAGGTTTAGGTTATAAATATTGGGGTTATAAATCTATTTTAAACTGTTAATCTATTTATTCAAGGTGGATCAAATCCAGGTATACATGTTATATCTATTTTAAAGAAAGGTAAATCATATATAGTATATATTTAGATAAATTCCTAATACGAGGATGTTAATGGTCTAGGGAAACTAGGTACTACTCAAGAAGTGTATTCTATAGATTTTCAAGCTTGATATATACCTTCAAATATACGTAGAGCTCATAAAACATCGTCAATACTAGTTATATTGGGTAATAATACGCTATCTACTATGAAGTATGAAGACCAAAAGAGTAAAAAGGGCTCAGTTTAAGGTCTTACTACTAGGTATAAAATTTTCCCAATCAGGTTTCGCTCCAAAAATATGAAACGCAATCAAAAAATTGTGAGATAAATTTGTATTAGTGACTTATATAGGGGAGATCAGAACGGTTAATATCTTCAGACTATAAAAATAATGATGGAAAAGAACCTATTTTATTCAATAGGGGTTTTTTTTGAGATTTAAAAATATAAATAGATCTCTAATATCCATTCCATTGATTTAGACATTATAAATTACATTATACTGTTCCATGACAAGTATCTTCAATCGAAAATACAACATGATTTAAATGAAAAAATGGAGATAAATAGGTTTTTGGATAGTTGGGTAGATTTTAATGATTAAGGTGATAATAAAACTGTCATTAGATTTTGGAAGGATATAATTACATTAAAGTCCACTAGTAATGGTGGTTTTTAATATTTCAATGATTATTTAGAGGGAAGAAAAAAAATTGGGTGAGAGTGAAGGCGTCACCATAGGAACACCAAAACGATACCTCACAAGGATTGATCTAATATCAAATGGAATGTTTCTATCAAATCTTCTAAGAAGGCATAAATAGATAATATTACCTTAAAATAGTATAAGGATAATTTTGAGTTTTGGAGGAACATTTTCCAAGGAAACTCATAGTCTGTATGGGTCAAAGCTGATGAGTATTATTATGAAACTGTTTTTTGTATTATGACCAATAATTTTACCCCCATCCATAAATTTGGATAAGGGAGGGTCTATGTGTATAAAAATTTCCTTAAACTATTTTACTTTTAATTTTTTTCATTTTTCATAATAATGGGGTAGATTCGTTTATTCAACTCTCTTAGAATTTTCTTCATTGTTATAATTAATATTAATAAAAATAATATTATTATTTCTACTACTATTAAATCACAATTATTTTTATTATTATTATTATTATCATAATTATTGTATAACTACCTCAATATATCTCTAATGTTGTCTTGATATTTCTATTAAAATATTTGGGTTTATGGATAATTTAATCCTTACCCACACCATCAATAATTATTGTCATTACGGCTAAGACCATGATCAAGTGGTACATAGATATAGTTCCACACCCAATAAAAAATAGGTCAAATCAGAGGCCTGACATCTATTCAAATTACATATTTTCATGAATGAGTCATTTAGTGAAATATTTTCCACATTAACACTATATTTTATAATAATTATGTGACTTTGGAGAAGTGTTTTCATGGTGTATATTTTGGGTCATGCAAAATGTTGGGATTCCATGTTGACATTGCGTGATGCACACTGGTTTCAGCCATTGTAGCTAGTGGTATAGTGGCGAAATAAATGGAGTAGTAATGCATGCATGTTTAGTTTAATGTTGAAACACCCTTTATATAATTGGAGTGTAATTAATGTGGAGTCATAAAGGATTACTTCTGAGGTAACACATACAGGGATAGATAGTTAAATGGGTGGGGGTTACAGTATTTTCCATATTATATATCAAAATGTCATGTGTAATTAGAAGCCATACTCATTCATAAATATGTGGTGTTTGTCACGGAAATGAAAAAAGTTGATAACATGGACAACATTTGGTGAAGGAATTATATTTGAATCATAAATATGGAATTAATAATTTTATTCATCATCAATGAGAGGTGATTGTAAATGACTGATCATGGATGGGGAAGTAATTTAGTAAGTCGGGCGGTACACATTTCTGATGTTTATTATATGTAAGAAAATTTAATTATTGCAATATGGAATAGAAGAGACATTGGGATGTGGGAATTTCATATGGATAGGTAGTCGAGGAATGTACCAGTTAGAGCTGGAAGGCACAATCCTGCATCTACAATCAAAAAGTGGGGCTCATGGGATGATTCTCATCGATAAATATAAAAACACAATCATGAATTATGGTTCATTAACAAATGTATAATTATATGACAAAAAATATGGGATTCAAGTGTGACTTGAAATTATTCATTTTCTTTTTGTTTTGAAGGAAAATTTTCCACATCATTGAATTGAAGTATTAGATGTTTATCTTGTTGGATGGATAGATATATAGGCTTTAAATAACTGATGATTAACATCATAGAAGCACTGTCCACCTCTAAAACATGTTAGAATAAAATGGATCAGCATGATAGTGTATTTAATATTAAGAATAGGATAGTTTCCTAATTATAGGTTGTCTAGGAATCTCCCTCTTGTGAGGATCCAGAACAAATACATTTGAAATCACACATGTATAGTCATGTGGAACTCGAGATTGTTGTTTCTCTATCATAGGAACCCCTATCTGAGAAGAATATTTTTTAGTCATAAAAAGTATTTTGGGAGTTATATCATTAATCCTATTGGTTCGAATGTTTACCAAGTTAGAGTGATCTTAGTGGATAAGCTTATTGAGGACAATCTTGATGTGCAGAAGGGGAAGAGTGGCTAGTTGTTATCTGGGAGTGATGATGATCATGACTTGTCTAATATAAAATAAGAAATTTTTATGACTTTTTTGGATAGCATGGAAAATAACAAATTAATATTATTGGGAAATTTTCAATTATATTATGATTCATAATAAATAAATTCATATTAAATGGTTATGGAAAAGATATTTTATACACAAAGATAAAGTATGGATAACTACTACCCTTCATTGATTCCAAAAAATTAAAACAGAGGTTAATACTATGTTCACTTCCTCTATTAATAATAAATTCTATGCTATCATACACATATATACCTTTGGTATTCAAAAATATATTGTTCCAACACTAGTGGGTGGAAATATAACTAAATATGTGGGTTGGTTTGGTGTTGGTCCTTTAAATCAAGAATATCCTACTATTCCAAATGGGAAATTCGGAATTCTCTCAATTAAAACAGATGAAGAATATTTTAATGTTGTTTTGAAGTACCCTACATGAATTTATACCCCATATGTGGTTGGCGATTATATTGAGTCTTCCTGAGAGACACCAAATAACATGGTAAAATGTAATAAGTGGTTTTTCTCTTCTCTTAACCCTCATAAAGTCCCTAATTTTGATGTAATGCATGTTGTAAATATCCATAAGGCTCAGAAAAAAACTAATGAAACTATTAAGGTAGAAGATTTATATTGGTTAAAAAAACATGAATGTTTTTTTCTTCTATGAAGGATATAATGATTTAAATTTATGAAAATGAATGAGGAACATCTCAAAAGATTTGAAACCTATTTCCATGACAGGTCTTAGTGCTATTTTGAATATATTTAAAATTTTTATTACCACTGAGAGTAGATAAGTTAGTGGAGAATATATCTCAAATGAGTTTCCAATATCCAAGTTAGTGATGAAACAAGGGACTGTCCAAATATTTATAGTCTTCAAAAGTATTATGTTTTTGAAGAACCATCAACATAAATGTGTTGGATATCATCTTACCAATAATGGTCGATGATCCTACAATGGAGAGGGATCAAATAACACTTATTTTGGAAGAAACAAATAAGCCATATAAAACATCTAATTAGATAATATTTCCTTAATAGTGGGTTAGATGTAACACCCCCCCCAGAATATCTGAAACTTTTTTTGTGGTTTGTTTTGTTTGTCATTAGATAGTGATTTTCTCATTATATAAATTGATGGTGGTATTGTTCCTGTGGTAAATGTATAAAACATGAAACTTTGGTGAAAAATAGAAGAACATTTCCTAGTGACTTGATGATGATGATGACTAGATGATATAAAAAGGCTAAATGTTCATTCCATTGAGCATGGGTTATATTATGGTGTACTTTTTATATTTTGAAACATGGTGTATTCTTGTGATTATTTTGTCCACACTTTTCTATCTCATCCCCTTATTATCTCATATATGTTATGTTTTTTATTTAATATGTTCTTTGAGTCCATAGTGTTGCGATACCAAATACATGGATGATTCCATTTATGATTATATGATATTTCTCCTTATACATCTCATTTGAGAAAACTCCAATGGTATTCAGAAATACTTATAGGACATTAATGATTCTCTATAGAATTATCTTTCGAAAACTACTTCAATCCCAATAATTATTTATTTTTAAAGGTGAGGATGATTGGATATTAATGTGGTTATTATAAATCTCATCCTATATTGGGTATTTTCGGGTCTCGGAAACCTAATCCAAAAACAACCATTGGTTTTATAGGATCCAATGCTTTTTCTATTTTTTCTTATAATAAAGATACATTTGAAGGTTTGTTTTTATATTTCTGGGATATTAGTTCAACATACTAAATCTATATAATTATTATTGTCTTGTTCTACATTTCCAAATAAAATTACCGGTTCTTTGAATAATTCCTTAATAAATATATGTTTTATTTTAGCATCATAGTGATATATTCATCATAGTAAAATCCATAGATTATTTATTATTTAGGGTATATCCTTTCTAATAATTTGGGGTTTTAGTAATTGTCAATTTTCACTTATAAGGAAATGATTATTTTATTTTTTTCACCTGATAAAATACAAGGAATGTTGATATCTCATTTTATTGACTAGATTTTGGCATGTCTATGACTGTGTTACATTATATGATCTTATCGCTATTATGAACTCCGGTAGAAAAAATTGGAAACGTATTTGACATTTAATTTTATTGTTCTAGAATCCTCATAATCTATGTGATGTGGAATCGATAGTTTTTGTGCCGATCAAATTTTATCCTAAAATAGAATGATAATTACCTGAACAATTCTCTTGGGTTTTTATCAAAATTGATTACATCTCTACATTTTAGGAAATTATTATCTTGTTTCCAGGGAGAACCATTTTCAATTACTAGAAAAAATTGAAAAATAACCTATTTAATAAAAGAATTATTAATTTATAATGAATTCACTAGATAATTTTCATTAAATATTATGTAATCCTACTTCAAAAGGATAATGAACTTGTTTGATACATGTAAATTAAGAATTAGATAAATGAATGGTTTTTATCTTTTGAAATCAGTTTTCTATGATACCTATAATGATAATGATCCTAATGTAATAATTAAATAGAAAGTTATTTATTCTATGATTAATTTTATAATCATGGTTATTAGTTTACCATAATAGAAATTATTATACACGGGCTCATCCAATCAAGATGAAACTATGGTACATTACCCCCACCCGCTGTCAATGTTTTAAAATTCAAATTTAGGATCTAGATTATTTAATCACTATGAATGTTCAGTCTCTCTGAAATTTATATGGAAGTAATGAAGGATTTTTGTGTGCCAAATATATTATTAGTATCATGTCATATACAACAATCCTAAATTTGGGGAACTATAAGGTATTTGTGAATATAGGTCCTAAACAAGTTATTTTATAGTGTAATCATTGCATTTGAATGCATATGTATTTTTTTACATGGGGAATATTAATGTTAAAATGTGTGTGACTATAGGATATTCTATTTTGTAGGATAAAATGGTCTTCATTAAAGGTTTCGGTCTGGCATATACCCCATATCTGTTTCAAAATGTCTTGAGGTGTGGAGTTCTAAAAAAGGTTGTCTATATGGATATTTCTAGGAAAGTGTGTCCAGGTGAGAAATATTCAAATGATTTTTTTGGTAGTCAATTTTGGTTAAACCAAACTAGATAATACATTTGGTTTATAAAAAAATTTTATATTTAATTCCATTAAACATGAAACCTAAAAATCAATGATTTTTTATTTTTTTCACTCCAAAGAAATTAACTCAGGCACTTCCAAATCAAGAAATGAGTTATCTACCTATAAAACATGGAAAAAGAAGAGTATAGAGGATTGATTTCAAGTAAAAAAATTATTATGTTAAAGTGATCAAGGAGAATTCATTGTTGTTCATGATTCAGAATCTATAAGCTGTGGACAAAACTCGGTTCCTCTAAGGAAATCTACCTGGGAACTAGTAATATTTGAAATGAGGTTACTGATCTAGATAATATCGATTCCTAAGATAAATTACATTATATATCATGGTCTAATTAGGTTCCAACGTTACGTAATTCAAACAAAGAAATAATTAAGGACTATAAGGGGGAGTGGTACATATATCACCCTCTCTGTGAGAAATGGATAACAAATCTTTTATCAACTCTATTGATAGTGGTTTGGAAATTATTTCTTAAAAAATATGTACCTTAATATAATTTATGGAAGGATCCACTAACCTAAAATTATTAGATTAAAAAACATTAATAAATAATGTGGTGATATCTAACATCATTGAAAATATCAATTGTACAAATGGTAATAGAAACTTTTTTTTTGGAAAAGACAATGGAGTCCTACTACTTCAAATATATTAATCCTTTTATAGAACATGTGAAAAAATAGGGTGATGATATTATGGAAGATAATTGTGTCTTCAAGATGTGGAGTCTAAGGATAAATATAATCCATAGTAAAAAAATATACACAAGGGTGATGCCCATTTTGTTAGGGTTCCCATCATAATAATTGTAAAAAAATGATTTTTTTTATTAGTGAGTATTAATTTTCTCTTGTTGGTGGACTTTAATGATTTGTATAGTATCTCATTATTAGACAGATGTATGTTGGATTATGGGGGATTGTTTTAATGTCCCTTTTTCAAGTATCGTCTCTACTTTATCCTTTCTATTTCATTTAATAATGTAACCATGGTTTGTCTCTAAAATAATGGCTCATTACTTTCTGTATTATTATTATTATTATTATTATGCAGTAGAGTACTTTTCTAGGTGGTATAGTCACCTAAAATTCTACATTATACTAGGGTTCAAATCCTTGGGGCATCATTTGTCGGTATTTTATTGGTCAATTTTGGGAAATAAAATGTTATTCAGGAATTTTAGTATTAAGGGTATGGGTGGATTAATGGGAATAACGTTTTATGCCATAGTGAAACACGCATGTGGTATGTAATTGAGACACACAAGTGTTGTTGGGTGAACTACTCAAAAATGATAGGTTTGTTTTATCCCCTATCAATTGGACTTACACCAACATAGGATTCCCACATTGGATAGAGGGGTTACCTTCAACAATATGGTCGAAGGCAGCACAACATGATGAAGGCTGGTATTGTAGCATAAGGGAACATATTGTGTCTTAATGGAATATTACTAGACACAATTATAATGGTTGGTGTGGTGTGTAGACTAATGTCATTTGAAGATATAGGATACTAATTTGGGCCTAAGGTCATCTCATTTATGGGAATATTGGCCTAAAATAACTGATCCTTCTTATCATCAATAACATTGGACTTCAAGAAAATCTTATGTAATAAAAATTATGTTCATTAGGTTATCTCCATTCCATTAACGGACGGATGAGGGTTGACACAAGAGGGTTATTTGGTGTGTTCATATTATCATTTTTTCAATCCCATATAGATAAAATACTAATATTATTGTTGTTGTTTTTATTTTTGTAGTTGATGGTAGTAGTGGTGGAGTTGTTGTTGATGTCATGGATATTGTTATTATTGATTATATGATGTTGGGGTATTATATATGTTGTAATTTTACCTAAAATATTCCATAAAACCTATGTTCAAATATAAATGATGGTGAATTTTTGTCTCTCTGTATAAATAAAATTGGACTATATCAATTCAGGTGTATTGTAAGGTGTTACAATAGGATACTATTTTAAAATTACAATTTAACAAAAATGTTATTTCACATCATTAAATTTATGCTCTAGGTCATATAGTCTCAAGTCTATAGAATTTTGTGCCTCTAAGCTACGTAATGGAGTAGCTTCTGACAGAAGGAGTGCATGATTATGCGAGGTTAGTCTTCAATGAACACATTTGGGTCTAGGATGATCATTAGATAGAAAATTCTGGTCACATGAAGCAACATTAATGTACATTGATTGTGAATTCTACAAATCCACATCCGCATATACCTATGGAAATGAGGGCAGGCCAATATGCCTCTCAGTTCCCTACTAGAGTGGCGTACCACAGAACGATTGAATCAGATGTTTATACTTGTCTTTATTGCTCTATATTGTAATCACATATTTTCTTCATATAAATTCGGGCCTTTGAATATTGAATCCTGACTCACACCATCATTGATCAAGATCATCATCATCATCAACATCATCATTGACATCATTTTCATTATGAGAGTAGAATAGTGAGTGCGAGATGATAGGAGATCGGTGATTCCAATGGTGACTATAATTCAATATTTAGGGTTTCTTTTTTGATGGATTCAATGGATTATCTAGATTTTAAATAATATTTCTTTTGATTTTATTCATGAATTACTTTATATATTAGATATAATGATTTTCGGATAATAGGGATCTTAAAATAATTTTGGAATTGTGGATTATATAAATTCATATGTTGTCGAGAACAGAAATTTAATTTTATATACTCGAGATTTAGCTGGTACATATGGTTTAATAGAATAATTGTTTTAAATAGATGGGGTTAACACAGATGTAATTCATGATGCATCATGTAATCTAGAGAATGTTAATTTTCAAAAAACAACTTTTTCAATCAATAATGGAACCCTTGATGGGATTTGTAATGATTTTAATATTTCTTCTGAGAAGATTATTAAAAAAGAAATATAAATTTCATAGAATAAATATTTATTTTCCTCATAGATATGCTAAATAAATATAATTATTATATTATCTCCCATTTATAATTTTAATTTCATGAATATATATTGTTTTGTTTTGAGATTATGATTCATCTAATATTTTTTTAGTGAAGTTTTTTGAGAACTACATCCATAAGAAAAATATTCTTCTACATTGATTTACCATATACAACTTTGATGTCAAAGCCTCATTATATGGATTTTTTTAAATTTGGTAATACATAGGAACCATGATTGAAATCCTCTATTGAATCCCATGACTATAAAGAATTATGTAACCTATATTTCAATATAATTTTGGTGATATAGTTTTCACATTTGGAAGATTATATTTTTTTTTGGAAAAGTATCTCATCTATTTAGGTCCCACTTAATATTTATAAGGAAATGTAAGAGAAAATATATGGGTTTTTTCATATTTTATGTACTGTTGGACTTAGGATATCTTATAATTAGAAAAATTGTTATAACTATTAATAAATATTGGATTCATGTTTATATTTACTGTGAAAAAATGCGTGCATTTTTCAACTGTCAAAATAATATTTTATAATCTTATTCAGAATTTCATATAATAATTATATTCTAAATATTTACGATGATAAGGAATAAATATAAAAAATATCAAAAATGGTAGAATCATGTCATATGACGTTAATCATAATATGGAGTGGTCAATCAAAATAAAATGGATCTAATACCCTAGGGATTAGAATTATATAATCACGGAGGAGTTTAGGAGTGTCCCTAAACTGAATTTGGATTTTCTAATAAAATATAGTGAAGGTGGTGCCCAATAATATCACAACCTATGAAAATAAGACATGGAATATATACAAAAGATATTTCAAGATGGGTTGGTATCTCCCAACTAGTAGCGTGATTAATCAATAATTTTTAGGTGGAAAAAATATAATCCTTATTTGAAAATTTATATAATCAGTTATCTATTTGTAATTATCAATGGTTTAGACGGAGAACATGAGTGGGAGAAATCTCACATACAAGAAAAAAAGTAATTGAACTCTAGGGAAATTGGAATATAAATAATTAACTAGGCTCAATTATTTTATTCAAATATTGAATAAAAATGCGTGGAAACAAAAGGATATAAAGAACATAGTAACAAATCTATAGAAGATTCCAAACCCAATTAAGATAGATTTGGGTAAACCAATTCTATAATGTAAACAACTCATGATGAATGGATTAGTTCTGAAAAATATTAGAATGTTTCATATTTAAATAAAAGAGGTAGAAAAGGTAAGAAACCAATTATATCTAGTATCTCTTTAAATATAAAATTATAATTAGAAATTCTATGAGTTGGTAAATTCAGTAGATATTTTATTTTGACCCAAATAATGGTTTTCTTTTGAATTATAGATTTTCTAATCTACATATTGGGAAAAAATATTGATGGATTAGCTAATTATGTTAATTCCCAAGTTATGAGGACATACCTGGTTGGAGGTAATAGCATGAAACACAATGCTAAATATTAAGGATCTGTAGATTTTGGAGAAGAACAACAATATGTTAATTAATTAGACTAGGTGAAAAACTCATAAAAAATAAGTCATAATAATAATTTAATAGTGTAAAAGAAATATAATTTTGGTTATATGAAAAGGGTAGTTTTTTTCAATGTAATATCATGGTATTAGAAAAACAATTAGTATAAAATGTAAATAATGATCATGAAATAAAATATTCTGCTGCCCCATCTGTAAATGATTTAATATTGGATTATGATACCTCTATAACTATTATGTTATCAATAGATAGGTAGAATTAAAAAAATTTGTAGAATAATATGGAATTTATAAGTATATTTTAGTAAATGACTATAAAAACAACTTGAAATTGACTATTTGAGGATAGGTAATCACTAATGAGGTTGAGGTAAGACTATATCTGTTATAGAAATAAATTAATTGAGATGTAGTTGTTAATCTAAATCATGGGGAGGTTTTATGTTTGGTATGCTTTGGGTATATGTTTCATGTGTTCCCTTGAAGTAATTTTATGTTTTTGGTTTGTTATAGTTGTGTGGTGTCTATGTTTTGTAGAGGTTCCAACTTCTGATGGAGATACTTTAATACATGGCAGGATAGTTTTGTTATGTCCATGCTATTTGGAGGTTCCAACATGGGATAGAGATACATTAGGTTTTAGAGGTTGGTTATTTTATGTTATTCATGGTATTATAGAATTTTTTGAATTGGTAAAATATTCCATGTATATATCCTCATTATGGGGTATGTGTGTGTTTTTATTATTAAATTTTTTGGGACCATAGTTTTAGGATTATAAATTCGTGGAATGTTTTTTATAACAATATTAATTATTGTCATTAAAATTATTAATATTAAAATTATTATTATTATTATTATGGGATCAGGATGAGGAACATAGTTATCCGCTAATTTCCATGGTGATCATATGGAAGTTTAAGAATTTCTGGATTCAATGGAATCTCTTTTAGTCAAATTTAATGTTCATGAAGTGTCAGTAATAATTAATGTTTATCCACCCAATTTATTTCATATGGTTTTAGAGTATATGTTTATTTTAAAGAAGTTTTCTTTTTGGATCATAGGTATTCCACTAGATTTGAACTGTAAATTAGTTTTCAATAATCCCATTGTGTTGAGAATTTTTAATTCTATGTTTCTAGAGTCATCCATGTTCATTGATATAGAGGTTTCTCATGGAATTATTCATAATAATGTTCAGGTATCACAGTGTAATTATTTTCATGTTTTAATTGAGTATGGGAAACATTCAGGGTGTACAAATCGGATTTAATGCATCATCTCAAAAGATCACAAAAATCAGGGGCATGGCCATTGTCGAATGTACTAGTGGTATTCATTCACAGAGGTATAAAGAATGTAATCATTCTATCAGAGATAATTTTTCATTCAAAGGGAAGAATAACCAATGGAGTCTCTATGATTTCAAGAAATGATTCATAGTTATTTATGGGTTTAATGGCTATAGTATGAAGTATTTTGGTAGAAGTTACATCTACAAGATTTTCATATCAGCGAATTTAAAATTAAATTCATTGTGATGTGGTTTCATTAACCCAAAACCTTTAATTCAAAAAATTCTTGATGTTGACCCATATTTTAGTCCATTTAATGTGAATAATTTTATCATCTAGACATAAATTCAAATATAAGGATTTATTTTGTTGCACTATCAAACCATATTTTTTTGGAAAATAACCTAACTAGATGAACTCATAATTAAAATGGATAATGAAAAAAATTACTTGGTAACTATAACACATATTCAAAAGTGGTTGGTCCCAGTTATCTTATGATTAAAACAACTGTTTCATCAATTGATGAGCTCCATTTTTATCATCTCGATGATTATAAAAAATTCATTTTTTAATGGATTTAAAAATATTTGACATGACTATGAAAAATTTTATATAGGAATATACTATAATTTTTATGGGATGAAGGGTAATTTTTGTATAACCTAAAAAATTAAACAGCATTTTAATCCTAGAAAAGTTCTGGGAAACTCTACAAACCAATATATTGGTAAAAAGAGACATTCTCGTTATCTAAATATTTAAACAGAGTATGAACCTACTTCAACTAAATGAATACATCATGATGTGTTGGATCCAAACAACCAAGGATAGAAAGAAGATATTTCATATAAACATAACTTATGTGGAGAAATAAGTATTTTACCAGAAGAATATCATATAAACATAATGGAATATATTTATAAAGATACAAACCTATAATTTTACAAAGTTGGTGATTCTTAATATTATTATGATATATAATTAGATTATATTGGTATTGATCTTCATGGGTAGACTATAAAAATAAATTATGAACATGAATTTTTCTCTCCACTATTTACCTAGCATAAGAAACTACAATCTCAATAGATTAGGGGATGTGATGAGAAACAAAAAAAACCAATTTCTTTGATAAGATGATGCAAAATGACTGGGAACTAATATATGTTATTTTGAATTTCTAACTAGTTATCAGTGTGACCACAATATCTCCCCTACCCCATATACCTAAAAAAGAATGTTGTTGGGTGGTCTCACTCAACTTTTTTAACTATTAGCTACCCATTAACTACCAATAATGATGATACATGGGAAAACTACATTGATAATAAAGGTGATCTATATGGGTCACCATTATCCAAAAAAGATACTAAGTTCTAATAAAAACATACTAAATATATGGGGGAAATGTAACTCAATATCATAAAGTTGGAGGAAAGTAATTCATATAGGATAAAACAATAAACAATGAAAGGAGTAAACAATTTAACATAGGTTTTGGATAGAGATGAGAACCGAGGTATAAAACTTGCCTCATGATTATTTGATTCCATATTGATAGAGGATAATAAACAAGTTCCTTATATATATATATACATAGGATAATTTGATGCATATATAATATAAAGGGTTAGGATTCTTGGGGATCAAACAAGATAGTTAGAAATTATGATAGTATATCAGTCTGATAATAGGGAAAAATATCACCTT
This sequence comes from Viscum album, assembly GCA_963277665.1. Classification (NCBI taxonomy): domain Eukaryota; kingdom Viridiplantae; phylum Streptophyta; class Magnoliopsida; order Santalales; family Viscaceae; genus Viscum; species Viscum album. The sequence continues at coordinate 1,504,947,532 of OY728156.1, forward strand.
CATTTATATGCTTGATTATTGAAAGAAAAATTATATTAATTCATATTTTAATATTAAATAAATTGATTTTTAAATTTGAATTGTTAATATTGAAAGAATTTATTTATTTTAAATTTATGTCAGGATATAAAAAATTACAAAAAAATTTTGGGAAATTATGATGAATTCAACGTGAATATAATGTCCCATGATGAATGATAAGTGATTAATCACATCCAAAGATCAAAATTGAATACATATAAGTAAAAAGAGAAAACATTAATTTAAAAAATCATTTTACCTCATGAATTCCATATTCATGACATGATCTTATTCATAAATTTTTTGTTGGATGAAGAATGAATGAATAATATTCAAGTGAAGAACTCCATACATCAGAATGTGATAGATATATCTCTTGTCATGATAGGCATGGAAATTTTCAAATTTTATAATATATTAAATGAAAATTCCTAAAGGGGTATTCCCATGAATAATAATGGTGTAAAATATAGATTCACAACCTAAAAAAATTTAATAGAATTAGAAACATCTGATTTCCTTCTAATTAATTATTAGGGAAGGTGCTTATTTCCCTATCTTGGCTAGGGTTGATTATGTCCCATTTATTGGGAAACTGATAAGGCATGGGTGTGAATTTTTGTCCTATAAATAGAGTCCCATGGGGGATTATAAATTCATGAAGATAAAATAATAGGAATCATCCACTACATTCCAATATTAGGATGTATCTTTAGGTTTTTTTTTAATTTTTATTTTTGACTTTATTAACATATAAATTAAATTTTATATTTGAAATATAATGACTTGCCTTTTTATATTCCATATACCACTATATTTCATTATCCCACCATACACTATGATAATTTAAACTTTAGATGGTGAATGATTGGACTCAGAATTTTCCTTAGGGATGGTTTCACCGTGTTCCAAAATTCTATCACTTTAATTTCTAAACATTTAATTTCATGGTGAGTGGGGGGATTTATATGGTTATGGCCATCTTCCACCATGAAAAAAATTTCAAAACCATCCATATTTTCTAGTAAATAATCATTCCCTCCCTTATCTTCATTAAACGCTTCATATGATGGAGTTAAGGATGGTCATGTGATGAAACAACATATGATGGAACTTAGGATTGGAAGGTATTACACTACTGATTGTGGTGTGTATCATTCATGGGTAATAGAGGAATGAGGAATTTAGTGTGTTTAAGAGATCTCCAAGAAATTATAAATTTCACACTAAATATATAGGATCAAATGTTTCTATTAACGGGATGAATTGTAAAATTCAATTAAAGAAATGATGAATAATGAATAAACTCATGTAAACAACTCTGAAACCAATAATTTTCTTTTTTTAAACTCCATTAATTTTTTTTACATTGTGACTATATTTTCTTTTACAATTATATTCCCATTCTATTTCCAAATTTTTTAAAGATTCAAAATTTTATAAAAACCAAATTAAAACAGAAATTAAAATAGGAGTCTTTGTTTTATTGACATCAATGTTCTTCAAGTGAGATAACTCTAGTCATCCACTATTCAGTAAATGGAATAAAACATTAATCTACATTTTCACCCATCTATTGGTTTTCAAAACTATACACTATTTTATAAGAGAGAAGTATTCTTTATCATACTAATTATTTTTTAATTCTTAAAATAGTTTTCTTTATTTCTATAAATATAAAATATTTTACACACCCTAGTCTATGGAATAATATGATACTTTATTTTCTGAAAATAAAAGATTATCTTGAAGACATTATATAGGATGTATACAAGGAACTCATGCACAACCTTAAATAGATCCCATAGTACCTTAGAGTTTAAGGACTATAAAGAGAATTAAAAATCTCTAGAAGTACTTCTCTAAATTTTATGATGAAATATCAGAGAAAAAGGTAGAGTCTTCCTTCATTACCCATTATTATCGAAATAAAATTCTACATGTGAAATATTAAGAAAAATAAGATTCCAATGATGTAAATGACAATTTGAAATGGATTTAATAGAAGATATATTATATAAAGTGAAAAATATTAAAAATAGAGAAGTTATTGGTGAATGTACATGAACTAGTTATGGAATAAATTTCTCCATACAATTTTCACATTGGATAATTTATATAGGTAAATATTGATATACATGAAGATACATTCAACCTTGCCAAAATATTTTCTTATTGATGTTTGTAAAAAATATTTGGATGAAATATATAAAGAATAATAACTAAAATATGATCTTCTCATCCCTTAAAAAGTACAAGAATCATCACATTTGTATCTCTCTATAGCACTAAAAAAATAAAAAACCACCTAAGTGGAGAAATTTGAGGAAATGATGGATGAGAATGACTAAATGCATATATAATGTTATAATAAATTATATAAAGATTTTGAAACAATGAAATATATAGTATTAAATTGATATATTGAAATAATTCATTCATATTTTCAATTTTATTTAATTTTTTTGAAGTTGAAATAAGTATTTCCACTCTTTTATTAAATGTTTCATAATTCTCCAACACTTATTCCCCTTGGGATGAAGATAATAAAATGTAGGGTTCCACTATAATATAACACATGTTGTTCCCCAATCATATTGAACATTTTTTAGAGGCATTTTAATAGAATATCCAGGCGGCTCTTCTAAAATAAATTGAGATAAATTATCCTATATTAAAATAAAAGATTATGATATTAACCCTCCATTTTCAAATTGTGTACAGTAAATATTATATTATAATATTAACTTTAAATTATTCATTGATGTTGTATACCTAGAGAAAGAACTTGATAGTGAAGAAGATGTTTCACAAGTTGAATCCCAGAAGGAGGAGGTGTCATATTTCATCCATTCCCCATAATTCAATTTATATATCATTTTAATTGGGGTGTCTTTAATAAAATTTACCAATAGATTTATTATATAAAATAGATTACATGATAGTTGAAGTGAAAAAAATAAGGTGGTTTAAGTCAAAGAAACTACACCCACAAAAATACATTGGATAATAGCTGGTACTTCCCATTTGGTGGTCGTAAAAAATCACATCCCACTTCAGGATAGAGATAAGAATTATCTAGCCCTTTTTTTCTCTATGTAATTTAGATTAACATTTTTTGAAGTATATTCTTATTCATTCCTATTTAAATATATAATTTCTAACACCAAATGATTTTTCCAAATATAATTTTCATTTAATTTTTATCTTTTTTATATTGTTCCTATGACAGAACATAAAATATATTTTTTATATAAAAGATGTAATTTTTTCATTATATCTATGCATGTACAAGATAATATTTCACAATATGAAATACATATATTATCTTATGGTACATGTACACACTTTTTTTGGAATGTGCTACAAACAATTACGAGTTATTTTGACAGCCTGTGTTACTCGTGTGACTAGGTTTTACAAAACTAAAATTTACTATTAATATTTTCACAAAAATAATATAATATTTACCCCCTTTCCATTAGAATGGAAATAAAATAAAATATTAACTAAATTAATAAAAAAATATTTAATAATTTATACAAAATGAATCATTTTTTATCAATTATCTAGAAATGAGATTATGAACTATTTGAAAATTTCATAAATTCTTTTTCTAAAAAAATAATTTCTATCTACAAAAAGTATTTTATCAAAATAAAATTAATAACCTCCATTAATTATTATAATTATAATATTTATATGTTTCATAATAAATTTATTTTTTTAAACTCTTCCAATGGATTTTATATGAATAAGATAATAATAAATCCATTTTTATGAATAAAAATATGTATTTTTAAGGTAATTTTACTGCCATTTAATTGAGAACCCATTTTAAATATACTTTTTTTTAACATTTATAATATTTATTTTGAATAATAATCATATTTTTAGATATAAGGATATAAAAATTTACTTCTGTTAATTTTTGTTACTATTCTGATAAGTTTCATATTTAGATGAATAGTGAAAAATAATGAATTTGAATTGAAAACAACGATTTCATCTAAAAATTGTATTGTTGAATTATATTTTTGTTTTATTTTATAGTATAATTAGATAAATTCTATATCATTTAATCTAATTTAGGTCATTTTAAAAAAATTGACTTTGAATTTGGATATAAAAACAATTCAACCTTTTGAATATTTTCACATTAAAAACTCTTTTTCTAATTCGTTAACGGGATTAATTTTAAATTAATTCTAGAAAATTATTTGTATGAAATTTTTAAATATGGATTACATATTTATAATAATAATTTTAAAATTTATTATATTTATTCTTTTATTTGGGGTTAATATGAGTATTAACTTTAATAATTTTTATTATCACAATTAATGGTAAATTGAATAACTAAGGGTAAAAATAATATTATAAAAATTATAAAATTATCATAACACATTAAAAAATGTGAATGAAATAATTTAAATCTAACATTAACCCATAAGGTTAATAATTTTATAATTTATTGGACACTTTTACATGAATATAACATGGATATTATTAAAATCAATGATAATGTCAAAATGTTACACTCATACATTTCTTATATATAATATTTCTAATAAGAAAATAATTATGATATATTCTTGAATATATATATTATTATTAAAGATAAATGATTTTTATACATCATGAAATTAAAATTTTAAATTTTAATGAAGAATGTTTATCATAAAATGATTATAAAATGATTATGGGGTAATTATTCAATTAATGAAATAATCAATTAAATGATATTATAAATATTATAAGAAATATAATTGTACATAATGAAGGTTATAAAATAATTTTATATGTTAATATAACATTTTATTAGTTTATTAAATTAGTTTTTTAATTTATATTACTATATTAGTTTTCATGAAGTCAATATATTAAATTGTAACAAAATAGACACTATTCATTTTTTTTGAAAATAATATTTTATTAAAATAGTTACAAATCATAAATAGGGAAAATTTTATAAATTTTAGTCTAAAATATCCTATATTATTCATATAGGACTCAATTGACATTTTATATGTAAAAATATCAACTTTTTAATATTGAAGGCATTGTTACCATAGTTAAAATTAAAATAGGTTAACTATGGATTAATCAAAATGATAAGGATTAAAATTTAAAAAAATCATGCCTAAAATATATTGGATTATTGTATTACCACCCTATCCCATATATTATTTGAATAGGTTTCTATTTGATTCATGGTTTTTTTATATTTAATTTATTACAAATTGATCTTTTGATAAATTTTGAAAATTGCCATTACCTTCATTATAAAAGGACACCTCCTCCCTAACCTCATTTCACCTCCATGATTATTATATCATGACCAAACTCTAAAAAATGTATTCAACACTTCACTATCCACATTATATAGGTTCTTCTCTTCACAAGAAAACAAACTCTAGAGTCCATTAAGGGATATCTAATGGAGTTGTTTTGAAGAAGAGGTAATCACACTAATTGATCACTCTCATTTTCTACTCTTCTATAACTACTATAAATCGTTGATATATATACATAAATAATAAATTAATAATAATAATTTTTTTAAAAAAATTATCATGATTATGAACACACAATTATATATCACCTTTCCCACAAAACAAGAAGTTAAAGTATCACTCGTACATACGTATAGCTTACCGTATCCACGCAGCGATACAATTAATTTTCCATCACAATATTTTTTGAGAGGTATATATGATGGGTTTATTTTTTATAAGAGTTATTTATGAAATAATTATTCTTCTATAATTATAATATCAAATCTAAATTTTTATCGTTTAATTTTTTGGGAAATGATAAGGTTTCTTTTGCGTATGTGGGGCTGACCATTTCAAAAATGCTACGTCATTCTTTTCACATATTAATTTCACATGAAACATAATATGGATGAATTTAATAAATATATATGATATATATTAATTAAAATTATTCTTTAATTATAATATATTATTTACATTTCTTACATTTATTATGAAAATAAAATGAAAACAATGTTCATGTATAAGTACAGTGTACCATCTCCATGAACATTGTATTTTATTTTCAACCACTAGCTTTTATGAATAAATATTAATACCTATGTAACGAATTTTTTTATGATATTTATATCATGATTATAATTTTATATAATATTAAATCATTATATACGTATGAGGACCATGGATAACAAGTAAAAACATGTATGAATAACAAATCTGCTACTACATGAAACATGATACTTATATGAAACTGATAATGATATAGTAATATAATGTAATAAGTAAATCATATATTTCATTATATATATATATACGAATATATCATTTTCTTTATATATATAATATCCTTGTATTTATTTTATATGATGTTTTAACTTATATGATGTAAGGATAGACTATAGGTGAAGGATTTTTGTATCACTTTTATTTCTATGGGACACATGCAATATATACTACTTGTTTTTTTGTTGTGTATATTATTCTGATGGATTTATTTTATAAGTATTATAGTTAATATTATCTTATTTCATATATATGTATGAATATCATGTGTTGTTATAGTTTCTATCAGGTCAATGGTTTAGTGAAGCCTTGGAAACTCAATTGTGAAAACTTTATTGAGATCCTAGGGAATATTTCTAAGTACATCTCTAGGGATATCTCTAAAAATAATCATAATATATAATATATTAATTATTTTTCTATAATTTTGACATAAATTATGTTATTTTTCATAATTATGTGGATTAATGATATCATAAATATCTCACAATATGATTTCAGATTTTAGTCAATAGTGTAAACCAGAAAGAAAGTTCTTAAAATTGATTGTGATGGAAATTTTTGGTATAAGATATAAAATGGAATAATTACAATGGTGAATAATGTTATGATTATTCTGAAAACTAAATCTCATATTATGATCAATAATCTCGTATTTTCTGATATTCATAAAACACTGAAAAATTGGATAGACTTTTAAAAAAATTTATGTGGTTTTGAACAAAGTGGAAAGAATTTTTGTATTACTATGTGTAAATGAAGTGGAAAAAATAACCTGAAATAATATCTCAAAAAGAGGGAAATATGTTACCTAAGTGGGAAGTAATTTCATAGTGTGAAAAAAATTCAAGGATTTCAATTTCTTATGTGCGGGGAACATGGGAATTATCTAACTCAATTCCATGTCCTATGAATTAACTTTTAGAAAAATGGATCGACATATTCCATAACTATCATTTAATTGGATAGATTAACATATTTATGAATCTGTATTTAATAATAATGTTTTAGTAGTGCTTTTATGGTATTGTGGAGTGGTGAAACAACTATGTATTGGTCCACTGTAGTTTTTTCAAGAGTATTTAAGATCATATGTTGAATAGTATTGGAATCATTGAAAAAGGTATTGACGTGGTATGATGATATTTTTAGAAAATATATAATTAAGGGATATACAACCATTAATTTTTCCATTAGTTTTGGATACTAAAACACCGACATGATTTATTAAGATAAAATAAATGGGATAGTATTTATGACTATGGGACTGATAAGATTACAAGATGGCCTAGGATATTATGGATTGATTATATTGAACTTTTTTATTTATGGAATGAGTAAAGAGTTATATTTTCAAATAAATAATTTTTTCACTATGTTTTAATAGTAAATCAGTTATTAAATTTCATCAAGAGAATAAATTTTAAATTCAATAATATGATTGGAATGTGAAAATTATGATCTTCATTTTGACATATGGGGATTAATGTAAAGAATATCCTTGGATATTTGGTAAATTTCATTATAATGTTTTGTACTTTTATATTTTCAATTGGTTACTAGGTTAAACATTTATTAAATTTTTTATATTAACTTGGAATGATATTTTTGAGATTAATATATTATAGAAACCTATAAGGATTTAATCATATAGGATAACTTGTTCTAACAAATTTTTTTGTGAGAAATGTATATCAAATTACCATAATTATATTTATGGATCATATTACTAGTTAATACTTGATGAATGTCAATTTTTTTGTCATTTCATAGAAGAAGATATGAAGTAGAAATTGATCATGTTACCAAAAAGTGTGTGGTTTTTTTAAAATAATTTAATTATATTTTCTCGTGAATATTAACTTTAGGATAATAGTATTCACCTAATCTTTTTTCCCATTATCATCATTTTAAATGATATCAATGTCCTTAATAAATTTTTATTTGGGTTATGTATTTCTGGTAATTAAGATTATCCTATCCACATTCTCTATCACATTCCATCGGAACTTGATAGTTAGTTTTCTATTATATGTCGATGTTTTCACATTCCTACTATGTTATCTAATGTAGAAACCCATTTATGAGTCACATAGGGTAACTGTTATGATTCTAATTTTCGCTTTTTAAGTGGATTTTAGTATCCTTTTTTACAATGTGGGTTTCAAGTAAATGAAAATTTAAGTGTAAAAACTTTGATAAGGAAAAAAATTGATGGATAAATTAATTTTAAGGGGATGAGAATCTAACAACCAAAGATTTTTAGAAATATTTTTTAAATTAAATTAATATTTTTTGATATTTTTCATTTCTTTCAACACTGAATATATATTTTATAAATGAAATCACTATGTTTGGATATCATTATATGCACCACCATGTTACTTCACAACACCCCAAACAAATACTAGATTGTGTTGACACAACACTATGATTGAACTGTGTCAAACATAATTCTGAGTTCCTTTATTATATTTCATTACCCAGAAGTCAATGTTTTACCAGGCTATAATATATTACTAATATTATAATAAAAATATATTTATAGTTACAACCTAGAAATTGGATTTCAAATTAAAAATAATATAAAATTAATTATGAAAATATGATTTAAAAATGTATAAAAAATTATTCATCTGGTTATCAATTATCTAGATATGAAATTATAAACTATTTTAAACAATATAATCACTTTTCTAGGAAAATTATTTTTTGATGTACCCACAACATTTTATCTCAATAAGTAAAAAACAAAAAGTAATAATTTTTTTTAACAAAATTAATTTATTACATATTGAATTTATAATATCTAATAGTAGTCTAATAAATTTTATAGGCATAATATAATAATAAATCTATTTATTGAATAAAAAATGCATTTTTATTAAAAGGTAATTTTATTTCCTTTTAATGGTGATCCAATTTTAAATGTATTATTTTGAAACTTTTATAAGTTTTTGTTGAAAAATAGAAATTATTCATTAAATTTGGGATATAAAATTATTTTTCATTTTAATTTATTGTATTTTTCTAAAAAACATCATATTTTGGGGAATAGTGAAAAATAATGGATTTTAATAGAAAATAAGTATTTTTCTAAACCATTTATAGTGTTAAATTATATTTTTAATTATTTTTATGTAATTATTAGTACAATTTTATATCATTAAATCCATTTTTTGTTATTCGAATAAATTTTAAATTGAATTTGGATATAAAATAATTTCTTTCTTTTGAACATTTTCACTTTAAAACATCATTTCTCATTCCATAAAATGGATTAATTTTACGTTAATTTTATCCAAATATATATTTTAATTTTTTATAAATTTATTCCATGTCTTTAATTATAAGATAAATATTTATTAAAGGGGTCTGTTTTATTTCTAGACCACCTGAAAAATAACATTTGTAATTTTTATTATCATGGTTAAGGGTAAATAAGGTAATTAAGGGTAAAAATAGTATTATAAAAATTATAAAATCACTCGAACACATTCCCAAACTTATAATATAGATTTAATTTGACCATTTAATCATAGTTTTTAAAATTGAATAATTAAATTGAAAATTTCCCATGAATATGATTTGGATATGATTAATATTATATAAATTGAAAAAACATCACTCTTAATGTTGATATTTATACTATTTTTAATATGGTGTTTAATATAAGATAAATAGACTATATATAAAATTATGAAATATAAATGTTTTCTACATTATCAAATCTTATTTTTATTTTTTAGTATTGAATTAATTATCATAAATAATTATACAATTATGATGCATAAATTATTTAATTAATAAAAAGTCAATTAAATGATAATATTAATATTATATGAAATATTATTTGACTTCATTAAGTATCTAATGTTGTTAATAGGTTACTATGACATATTAGGGATGTGATAAATTAATATATTAGGAATTATTTTATTTTATTGATTTTTTTATTTTCAATGTAGTTAATATTTTCATAATTGAAAATAATGAATTTCTATGAAAATAATATTTTATTATATTAATTAAAAAATTAAAAAATAGAATAAAGTAGATTTTTCTAAATTATGGTAAAATATATAATAAATTTTAAATTTATTTTTCAATTAAAACGTTATATTTCAAAATATAAACCTTTTAATATTAAAAAATTATTTAACATAGATAAAATTTACAAAGGTTAACTAAGAGACAGTAAAACTGCTATGGTTTAAAATTTCAGAAAAACATGTCTACATTATATTAGTTTTTTCCATTACACCCATATCCCATATTATGTTTTAATACCATTTTATTTTGAGTTATTTTAATTGATATTTAATTCATTATCAATTAATATTTTGAGAATATACAAAAATAAACCTCACATTCAATATATAAGGGAACCTCCTCCCTCACCTACTTTCAACAGCCTAGTTATTATATCATGAGAAACCACGTGAAAATTTTAGTCTAAAATTCCTTATAAAAATTATATAGGTTATTTTCTTTTCCAAATATCAACTGTATTGTCATTTAGAGGATGTCTAAAAGAGTTATTATGAAGTAGAGTTAGTCACTCTAATCGATCACTTTATTTTTCTACTCGTTAAAAACACATATAAATCAATGATATATTTATACTAAACTAATAAATTTGTTATCCTAAATATTTTTAATTTTTTTTATTATTATGAACACACCATTATACATCCCCTTTCCCATTATACATGAAGTGAAACTATTAATCATGTGTATGTATAGAATACAATCTACACGTAGCGAGAAATATCTTTTTCCATCAATATACTTTACAAGTGGGAGTTATGATGGGATTATTTATTATTTATGAAATTTATGAAATTTTTATTATTATGTAATTATAATATAAATTCTACCATTTTACTATCTAATCTTTTGGAAAATGATAATGTCGATCATGCATATGTATAACTTACCATCTCTATTATTTGATCCGATTTTTTTTCAACTATATCTTACATGCCAGATAATAAGGATGAATTGTATGAATATTATATATATATATATAATTATTCTATAGTGATAATATTTCATATATATTTATTTCATTTAATATGACATGAATTTCAAAACAGTGTTCATGTGTACATATGGCCTACCATCTCCATGAATAGTGTATTTTATTTTCTACAACTATATTTTATTAATCAAACTGAATATGTATATACTAAATTTATAAATGGTATTTATATCATTTATGTCAATATTTATATGATTAAATCTTGATCCATATTATAGGGAAAAATATAAAAATTCAAAAAAAAGATTTTATTATGTGAAACATAACTTTATTATGGTGTTGTTACTGATTGAGTAATATAATTTATTAAGTAAATTAAATATATTATTATTTATGTGAATATGGTTAGTGGTATATTTATAATAATCATATGTTTATTATACTGAAGGTTTGAATTTATATGAAAGAAGTCAGGAAATAAGGTAAGGGATTCTTGTATGACATTTATTTCTATATGAAAAATTCCATATACAGTATATGTTTATTTTTTTATGTATATATTGTAACAACCCCAAAATTCATTAATGTAAATCCCTCTTGATCTAATTAAATATCTCTATGTGTAAAATGTTTATATAAAATGTCAACTTTTTTGGTTTTATGTTTTTGGATTTTAAAATACCATTAAGAATTCTGATCGTTGCTAATATAGTCATTGAACAGTGATCACATGATTAGTATAAATATAGGTCATTAACAAATCCAGTTTACTCAGAAAGAGGATGTAATGGCCTCATCTAGTAGATGTGCCCCATAAGAAGCCCATTTTTTGGAGCATGAAATGGAGGTGGCATAATTGGGATTCTCTCTTGACCAATACCAAGATGAGCTTGAATACGTTAATCTTGAGTGGAACCGCCTCTAAGAGAAGTCGAAGTTGATAGAGATTACCACCCGAGCAATGTTATCTGAACCACCCCAAAAGTCGGTCACCATCACAAACCTTACCCTTCGGTCATATGCGGTATTTATAAGGGTTTATGTAAAAATACATTAGCACTATGCTTTTGTACATTATTTTTTTATATAATTATGAATATACTTTCATTTTTTTATTATTACATTGTAAATAGTTTTAAAAAAAAAAATAGTATTATTAGTTAATGTTCTACTAAGAAAACTATTTAGATGAATTAATAGAATTTTTATTTATTAAATAATATTTTGAAAAAATATTATTATTATTATTAAATTAATTTTTGTTAAATATAAATGATTTTATAATTTTATGAATGCAATTGTTAATTTTATTATGGTTTGAAATCCATTTTTGTCAAAACACATGAATTTTCAATAAATGTCGGTTTTTATTTTTAAAGTGAAAATTAACATATATAGAAAATTATAAAGATAAAATTAATATTATTTCTGGAATCAGGAAATCGAAATTATCCAACGGTTAATTTTTCATAATTTTATGAGAAAGTCATATTTTGGGGTAAAAATTAAATACCGTTTAAATATATAATGTGTTTTATGACATCATAATGAACCAATAGTTATGTAATAAAATACTATAATCCTTATGTTCGAAAAATATATGTTTTAACATTAAATTAATGTAATTTTGGGGTTGTTTTACTAATTTTACAAAGCATTAATGGACCCTTCAAGTCTTATTAAACATCTTGTCTTTTTAAATTGTTTTTATTGAGAGTGTGACTCACCTCCCTATAAGAAACGACATTATTTTAAGAAGTTCTGACTTTGGACTTATAAAATATATTTTTTCCAATTACCTTTGACAAAAACCATTATAAAAATCCTTGGTTATGTTTGTGGTTTGGATTAGTTTAATTTGAGGTGTCCCAATACAAAATAATAAATAAATCCCTCACCTTTCCTATATAAACCCACCCAAGATCCCACTTCCTCCTCACTAAAAGCCTTTGGAGATTGTCCAACCTATGCCCTCATCTATCTAGAATCCTCCCAAGGTTCCCTAATCTCCCATAAATCCTCTCTCATTCCTCCCTCAAGCCTTTGGAATCACACTTCCAAGTATGGGTTTTTTCTTCCTTCCTCATATTTGTCCAATTTTCATAATGTTGTTATGCCCTATTAATTTCAATTATAAATGTTGGAGTATGGTTTTTCACCTATCCCATACTTCTATCTTTATTTTTTAATGATTGGAGACCCTTTTTTCTCTAATTAAATGCCTCCCATGTACTCATGTTACCATGCCAAAATTTCAAATGGAATTTCTCTCTCCACTTTTACATTCAAGCAATTCTTTTGTATCGTGACTCTAAATTCCAGTACAATTTCTGACACATGTATCTATATGACGCCATTAATATATATTTCATGTAAATATGATGAGACATCTCTTTCTCTCTCATCAACCATTTTCATGAATTCTTACGTCACACCTTTACACTGCCGAAATTGCACCAATTTTTCAAGCTAGTGTCATTATGTAGTGAATACCATGCCCATTTCTCTATCAAGGTTATTCAACTTTATGCACATTTACTTATTATTTTTAGATTTTCATGTATTTATTCCACATTCATTTATCATGGAATAAATTATTTTGTTGACTAATTCAATGTTTTATGATCCATGTGGCACACTTATACATAAAATTAAATGTTTAAATAGGGTGTGCCCTTATAGCGCTCCAATTATTTGGGTTAAGTATACTATCATGATACATCTTGTGAAATGGGTGTTTACTCATGCTAATTTAATTGCAATGATTTCTTACTAGTGCTTCATGTTAAATGAGGAATTACTCATGCTCCATGTGCAATGACCCTTGGCTCAAGCTAATTCCATTTTAAGTGTTGTTGCCACATTTCTATGTTATGATTGTCATGATTTATCATGAAATTATGTTATCTCTTATCATAAGATCTATTGATATGCCTATTTTATATCATAAATTTTATTCCTCATGTTATTCCCTGATTATTCCCTTACTGGTCTTTAGGTCTCACCCTTTTCTTATGATTTTCCTCAGGTTATCCCATTCAATGCGAAGTACGAGGGAATGTAGTGGTCATGTAAAGGAATTTTTCCATAAAGATGTTGTGTGTTTTATGTTTTAAGTTGTTATGTAATGTTCCTAAGCCTCAAATACACTACACCCCTCGATAATCCATGTTTTATCATGTTATGTTTATGTAATAAATTATGTTTAATTATGTAATAAAAGATCAGGGTTTTTATAGTTGGTATCAGAGGATAGGTTTAGTTATTTTTTGGATTAGGATAAGAAAACCCTAGTGAAGTCATAAATACAAGACTATGTATAATAAAAACTTCCCTATGTTTTGGTGAATATTGAGTAAGTGGTTTATTAAGAAAATATATCCTTGTCTCGATACGAGCAGGTAGAGGCGGCTCTGGCACTGATGTATCCTAGGGGTAGAACTGGAAAATGCCGCTTTGAACTAGACTCAAATGGGAACTGCTGCATGACAATGGGCCTTGCTACACTCTTGGTTACGACACTCTTGGGGGATATGTTTTGGTAAATACACATTCTTTTTATGAACCATTATTATGGGACAAAAAAAATTCCATTAGAATATATGTTTGAATGTAGATCATGGATAACATAGACTTAAGTTAATAGATTCATGTGTTAAATAAATAAGATTTATTTATAAGTCATATGGTTTTTCCTTCTATTACTATAACATCCTAGGTAAAAAAAGAATAATACATTTTCCTATTTATTAATATTTATTAATTAATTGTTAATTTTAGTTTATAGGGGATTCTATGTTTGATGGCTTACCCAATACAAAAGAACATGTTCCTTTGAAATCTTATGTGGCACACTGATAATATGATAATATTATTTTAAATGGTACTTAATAATGAGCCATTGTATTGGTGTAAATGAATAGAAATAACTAAAATATCATTATATATGTTTTTTAAAGGTTTTTACATTTATCCAATAAATGTTAGAGGCTTAAAATAAGAAAGGAATTCGATTTTAAGCATAAATACTCTAATATTCATTAAAGGGTTGATTTACCTCCTTTTAATAGAGAACCCTATTTAATTATAGCTTTGGTCCTTTTAATATTTTATATTTGTCAAAATAAAATTCTTCTTTAGAATCAGGACATCAAAATTTACTTTGGGTAAAATTTTGTTACATTTATGATAAAATTCATTTTTTGATAAATAGGGAAAAATACTGTATTTTAATTCAAAACTGTGTTTTAATCTAATTAATTTATATGGTATGATTTCCTTTTTAATTTGTTTTAAAGTTTAATTATAAT
Source organism: Viscum album (assembly GCA_963277665.1). Taxonomy (NCBI): domain Eukaryota; kingdom Viridiplantae; phylum Streptophyta; class Magnoliopsida; order Santalales; family Viscaceae; genus Viscum; species Viscum album. The sequence continues at coordinate 1,504,963,128 of OY728156.1, forward strand.
ATAGTTTTACCATTTAATCCAATTTTTTTCATTGGAATTAATTTTACTTTGAAATTGGACATAAAGAAGTGTCAATATTTTGATTGTTATTATTTCTTAAAAACACATTTTTTGTTTTGACAGTAGAAATAAATTTTAAATTAATTTCTGACACTTATATGTTTTGAATTTAGAAAAATGGATTCTATATTTGTAATCATGATTTTTAAATTTTGTAAATATGAAAATATTATTTTTAGACATTTTGAATAATTACTTCGGTAAATATTTTATTTACCACGGTTAAAGGGTAAATCTGGTAAATAATGGTTAAAAAATATATTATAATAATATTAATTTTACTTAAAACGTGTCATAACCTTATTTTTTGATAGATTTCTGACCATGGGAATCATTGGGTCGATTTTGGTACCCCATGAAGCCACTTGTAAGTGATAAGGACATTTTATATTAATTAAGTTAAAGTAAATATAAAAATGACGTAAGCCTATATCTTTTAGAAAAACAATTTTCACATAGGGTTATATATGTTATATTTTATTCTATAAATATTCATTATAAATATAAACATATTTAATACATAATCATATTTTATTTATAATTTTTAGATATTGAATATTTAAATTTATTTATGACACAATAATGATGAAGTATTTTCATTATTAATGAAAGAATCAAATAATTTGTATTATAAATGTTAATATAAATATAATTTGAATGTTTTGATGACATAAACTAATATTATTGATTAATAATACATGTTATAATTCTTAAATTTATTTTTTTAGAATTAATAATGTTGTTAAGAATTTAACAAAAAATCAGTTATTGAATAGTGTCAAAATTGACATAAATGAGTTTTTAAAACTAATATTATATTATTAATTGATATTATATTCTTAAAAATATATGGCACAAACAAAAGGGTTATATAATTATAGGTGTATTATTAATGTACAACTTGGGGTCGATAGAAGTATATAGTAATTTTATTAACTATATAATATAAAAATATCAATAGACATGGTAAATGTCAATCTAATTAACTAAGAGTTAAAACAAAAAGATAAGGATAATAAAGTGACCCAAACCTATCTAAAACCGATTGGTTGAGTTTTTTTTGACCTATCACCACCTTATACTTTTATTAATCTACTTTGGATCTATTAGAAACCGAATATGATATTATTATAAAATAATACTTCATGTTTTTTCTAATGAGCCCCTCCTCACCCTTATAAAAGAACACCACTTCTAACCAATAAATCACACCTCTCAAGCCATGTGGATCATCCAAAATCTTCCCAATTAAGATCCCTACATCCCCCTCCTACACATAGAAGCCGAAACCCATGAATAATACACTTCAAGAATACCTTTTGGTTCAAACCAAAGGGAGTTACCCAAATTAATGGTAACAGTTTCTCTTAAATTCATTTCTTTTATTTTACTTCGCCAACCCCATGAAATCTTTTTATTCCTTTATTTTGTAAATAAACCATTATCTTTAATATAATATTATGTTGTTATAAGAATTATTTGAGCTACACTTACACATATCTTCATCTAATGGGTGAAGAACATAATGTTTCTGTGGATGGAAAACAAACACGAAATGATGATTGTTTGATTATCTCCTACCACCTCTTATGATGGCCATTATGATGGAACTAAATTTATATGTTATGTATATTATGTTTATGTTTTCTCTATGCTTCAATAATTTTTATTTAAAAACCCACCAATATGCTTTGAAATATGTGTGACCACCATAATTTCATTTGAGGAAGTGCGGACTACCGCTCCCTTAAGGTGATATGATTCGTTCATGACATTCATGGAACATATAAAGGATAGAGTGAATTAAATTATGTAAAACATATATCATATTATATTATAATTGAATTTTAAATAACTATGTATCATTAGGTTTAAATTCCCTTAAAATAAAAAATATAAATGAAAGTAGCGTTCATGCGTGCGTACGACTTACCGTCTCCATGAAAGATGCATTTCATTTCTTATCTCCAAATGTTATGTAATGTTATAAATACATATATATACTGGATATATTTTATCTATATGATATATGTGTCATTTATATAATTATTTAGATAATTCACTCTTGACCACATGGAAAAATTGTAATTATAATAAGTTCATTTTTGACTCAAGTTCTAAACATCAATAAAATATCAAATATGAAATAAAATAATTAACTAATTATTATAGAAAGGTAATAAGTGATATAAAAGGAATAATAAAATTGAAAAGTGTTCTTGATAAAGTAGGAATTAACTTTTGTTTATTATTCAGGATTAATAAGGAACACACAAGAAAATTCGAACATTGGGTAAGGAGTTTCTTATCTCACTTTTAATTCTGTGAGATTTCCATTGTTCACCACTTATTTATTGCATGTGGTGTGTGTAAAGACCATGTTTGTATTCATTATTTAATATATATTAATTAATTTATATTTACATAATAATTGTATAATCATTATTTCATGGGTGTATGTTTCGTAAGTGACCAAATCAATAAGGGAATTTGAAATTTCAATTTCCACTCATTCGGGTTTACGCATACTTCATTTATTATTTTACACCTTGATTATGTGTAGAATCACAATTCATTTTATTATGTCATAATTTCCACTCCCCTTTCTGTGGATATACTTTTGATACACATAATCACTCTATTTATAAATTCTCATGTCATCGGTATGAACTTGATAAGAGTAATTTTTACTCAATCTTGATTTGTTGAGTTAAACTTCTAATTCATTGGTGTTGTTTTTACAAGAATATGTGTGAATTTCCTTTGATTGTTTTACACTTAATATCAAATAATATTGAGTGTATTTATATTTTTCACACATAATTATGTCATTTATTTATCATTAACCTAAGGATATGACCTTAATGAGAGATTTCATCTCAATTTACATTCCATTGAGACTCTTTTGTTGTTATACACCAAATCACTTTTATATGGTTTATATAATGTACTTCGACATAGTATATCAGGAATCCCTTTATTCCCATGATATTATAATGGTTTTATTAGCTCAATTATTTGTATTCAAGTGTCTCTCTTTTGGTTAGGAACTCTAACTAAAATATTATTTTAAAATGTTTTACAGATTTCATATTCTAATTCTTTATCATTAATGACCATGTTTTAAAAATGGTTTTAAGGATTTATTTATACGGACATTAATGTTTTGAAATTAAAATTCCTTTAAAATGTTTCAAAGTGGTATGGGACACTTTGATTCAAAAATCTATTTTTGAACAGCTTCATTTCGAATAGTGTGACTTTTAAATGTTTTCAAGAAAAAGGGGGATATTTCTCTCAAATGGTTTTGATGATTATTTTAATCTATATAAATATCCTTCATTATTAACAATTGAGGTTAATATGTTACAATACAGTCTTCTATATTGTATTGAATGAGTTACGATTGACTGTGGATGTGCAATTTTTATACCATTCATGGTTTGTGGATAATGTATTGACATTTCGTATGCTAGTTTTAATATGAATGTTTAGGTTATGTTTTTAAACTTTTCATATGGGGAATGCATTTTACTTTGTAAGTGACGGGTGGAGCCCGCTATAGGTCCTCGATGGATCGGTAGGTCACATGAGACAAACTATTTTCTTGGCACAAGGCCTTGAAAAAATCTTATTTGTAGTCTTGGAAAAAGGCCTTCACTATGTGTTTATGATAGTCTGGAATTATGCATTCCATCATTATGAAAGTGGTTATTGATATTTCATATTCGACTAGTATAATATCCGAGTGAATATGTAAATGGAATTATTTCATTTTTTTCCATATAATAATGATGTTCATGTTTAAAAATCTTTTGTTTTAGTTATTAGTTGCCTTAAATGTTTATGATTATTTATGAATGGTTCTGCTATATTTTTATCATTACTGAGCATTTGATCTCACCCCTTTCAATGTTTTATTTTTCCCAGGATGTGAAGAATTTAGTTATGTGTGACTTGCTGGCATAATCTAGGAAGCTTGGATGTTTAAAATGGAATAATTTAGTGTGGTTTCTCTTTTAATGTTTTAATTTTGACCTTATAAATGTATCTAGTATTTCCAAGGGAACAAAACTGATCGGTCGTTCAGGACATGATTTCCTTGTATCATTCCAATGATATGTAATAATTAACCGACTATGGGTAACTGGATTTGTGGCATTACAGTTGGTGTAAGAGGAAGTTTAGTACAAACCTTGGAATCCATATTTAGATAAAATCTGATTGGATCACGTATCATTAAGATAGAATTTTAGAATTAGTATAAAATAACTTCCTAAAATATTGGTATTGTAGAAATTTTGTGAGTTTTCAAAGTAATACATCCCTGTTTGGTCACGAGCAGGTAGAGGCGGCTCTAGCACAGATGTACCTAGTGGTCAAACCCAAAAACACTGCTTTGAGCTAGACTCAAATGGGAACTGGTGCACGACAACGGGCCTTGTTGCACTCTTGGTTAGGACACTCATGGGTGATATGCTTTGGAAAATTTACATTTTCTTTACAAACCGATTTGAAAGATTTTAATATCAAATGAGAATAAATGACCTTGGTTAATCCTAAGGTGTTTCAAAATTGAAAATATAGTGTCATGATATTCTCTAAATGGTTTTATGACTACTATTACTCACACAATGCTTTCTGTTTTTAGTCAATGGTTGGATTACAAGGAAGTCATAGTAACATTGAGCATGATGCACAATGTGGGAATGATGGTAGAAATGAGAAACAAATGGAATGTTGATAGGCGTAAAATATATCGTGTTTAGGCAAAATCAGTTTTCCAAAAATATGATCAACAACATATATATTAACAAACTCCATGACTCAATAAAGAAGAGAAAAATGATGAATGATAAGAGCTCCAACAGTGGAGACCATGGAAAAAATAATTCTCAATTTCCATGATGCTGGAAATGTGGAAGGAGACACCTTGGAAAGTGTCTCAATGGAACAAAAAAATGCTTTATGTATTGGGAAGAAGGACATAATGTAAATAATTGTAGAGGAAAAATGAAGAGTACTATGGAAGAAAATAAATATGGTCCCAAGATTCCATTTACAGTCATTTTCCGTAAATGTAGGGGACCTGGCCATTACCAGAGGGAATTCCCTGTTCTATTGGATATTTTCTTGGTCAATGAAGAAGCTATGTGGAAATATATGGTTGGAGAAATTTTTAAATGTATTAGTGCTCCTTGTCGATGGGATTACTTTGGAATAATTTTCTCTTGTATTTTTAACCCTGCAGTTAGTCATGTGAAAGGGATATTTTAGGAAGACTTATCTATTACCTTGTGGATATAGTTATAAATAACCATTTGGTTTTATACGATCATTGTGCTTGAGGCAATTACAAGTTATTATATTTTGGGATGAAAATACAAGGTATGAGATAACATTTGTGGTTAAATTATGTTATTGTTATTTTGAGGAATTTATCTCATTTTGGTAATTTTATAAAATAATGTTTTTTAAAAAGGGCAACACGTAGACCGTGTGACAACCCATCGCATTGGACAAAGCTGTGGAAATTGAACCCACAACCAGAGTGCAATTGGGATTTAACGCCTACCACTAGACTGCGTGAATTCCCTGGTTAGTGTGACTAATTATTTTTTGTTAAATTATTCTATGGATCAATAATATGCTGATTTGAGATATTATGTCTTATCAAATGAATAGCCTCAATATAGGAAAATTATTTGGTGATTAAGTGATAAATGTTATTTAGAAGACGTTCTCTTTGTTAGGAACACTATATTCCCAATGAAAATAGAATACTATATGATTTCTATTTAGGATTAATGGTGTATTTTTATATTTGTTTTCATTGTGGAATTATAGTGATTTTGGTTATTTATGGAAATGATTAACCTATAATAGAGAATATGTGATTAGGTTAATTACTTTGAAGTATGTGACTTCTAGAGTAGTTGATGTCATTTGGAGATACAATTTAACGTGGAAGACTAAGTAATCAAATTCTTCTATGTTTTGGGTTTCAAAATTAGTTTAGATTATATTGATGTATTTTAAGGACAATTGTTTATTGAATGGTATTTATTGAACTTTGGGTATTGTTGGTTTAATTTTAGAAATTAAGATTAGTTTTTCTTCTCTAAAGTATTATCCTTTTTGGGGATCATCTAATCTTGTACTAACAATTTTGGTGGTGGTTAATCTCTAAAGACAAGGTACACATATTGTTTATCTTTTGTGGATCATGTGATTCTCTAGAATTTTATTCTAGCTCTTCAAGTGTGACCAAGTCTTCTTGAATACTCATCGTTTAAAAAAATGATTTATTGGTATAAATTTATTAAAGAATTAAACTCTAATTAAAAAGTAAGTATATCTCTTTATGTTCTTAGTCAATATCATAAATAAATTCCTCATCTTTATGAAATGTAACTTAAAACAAAATTTTTTTTGTCCGTTTACTTTTCCTACTAGGAATCTAATTACCATTTGTCCCATCACAAGTGTGTGGTTTTCTTGTTTTTAACTTTCACCTGGTCATGTTTTATATCCCTCTCCATCAGAACATGACACGTTGTTTTCTCCTCCATATCCTTGTTTTCATAGAACACTAGTATCTACTTTCTAAGGTAACCATTTTTCATTATCTTAATTTATTATAAAGTCATAGTTTTACTGACTCTTTTTCTGATATGTGGCTTTCAATGAAGTTTTAGAGACCAATTTTAAAATTGCGAGGATGCAATTTCCAAAAGGGGGAAGGATGTAACATCATGGGTAAAAAAAAGTTTAATACATTCTCATTTTTATTAATATTTATGAATTAAATTTTAATTTTAATTTAAAGGGGATGCTATTTTCAATGTCTTACCCAATACACAATAACAAGTTTCTTTGATATCTTAAGTTGCAAACTAATAATATAATATTATTATTTTAAATGGTACTTAACGTCGAGCCATTGTATTAGTGAAAATGAATAGAACTAAATAAAATATTATTATATATGTTTTTTATATGATTTTACATTTATCCAATAAAAGATATTTTATTAAAATAAGAATGGAATTTGATTTTAAGCATAAATACTCTAATATTCATTAAAGGGACGATTTATCGCATTTTGATGGAGAACCCTCTCTAAATATAGTTTTGGTACTTTTTATATGTTATATTTGATGAAATAAAATTCTTCTTTATAATGTAGACATTAAAATTAAATTTGGGTAAAATTTTGGTATTTTTTTGATAAAAATCATTTTTGTGATGAATAGTGAAAAATACTGTATTTTAATTCAAAACTGTGTTTTAATCTAATTTATTTATATGGTCAGTTTATCTTTCTAATTTTTTTTATAGTGTAATTAGAATATATTTTTACCATTTAATTCAATTTTTGTAATTGGAATTAATTTTACTTTGAAATTGGACATAAACAAGTGTCAATCTTTTGATAGTTATTGTTTCTTAAAAACACGTTTTTTGTTTTGACAGCGGAAAGTAATTTTATATTAATTTCTGCCACTTCTGTATATAGAATTTGGAAAAATATATTTCATATTTGGAATCATTATGTCAAAATTTTTTAAATAGGGAACTTTTATTTTTATACATTTTGAATAATTACTTCGGTAAATATTTTATTTACCATGGTTAAACGGTAAATCTGGTAAATAAGGGTTAAATAATATTTTATAATAATAATAATTTTCCCTAAAACGTGTCCGAAACCTATTGGTTGATACAATTAAAGCTGTGAGCATCATTGGGTCGATTTTGGGACCCACAGAGCCACTTGTAAGTGATAGGGACACTTTATATTAATTAAGTTAAACTAAATACAAAAATGACATAAGCATATATCTTTTAGAAAGACAATTTTTACATAGGGTTATCTATGTTATGTTTTTTACTATAAATATTTATTAGAAAGTTAAAAATATTCCCTACATAATGGTATTTTATTTATAATTTTTAGATATTGAATGTTTAAATTTATATTTGATATATTAATGATAAAGTATTTTCCATATTAATGAAGTAATCAAATAATTGGTATTATAAATGTTAAAATAAATATAATTTTAATGTTTTAATGGCACACACTAATTTTATTGATTAACATGACATGTTAGTATTTCATAAATGAATTTTTTTAGAATTAATAATGTTTTTATGAATTTAACAAATATCAATTATTGAATAGTGTCAAAATTGACATAAATGATTTTTTAAAAGAAATATTATATTATTAATTGATATTATATTCGTAAAAATATAATTCTTGGACATAGGGATTATATAAATATAGGTGTATCATTAATGGACAACATGGGGGTCGCTTGGAAGTATATAGTATGGTTATTAACTATAGAATATAAAAAACAAAGATAATGTTAAAACAAAGAGACATGGTAAATGGAAAACTATTTAACTAAGAGTTAAAACAAAAAGATAATGTTAATAAAGTGACCCAAACCTATCTAAAACCTATTGGATTAGTTTTTTTCGACCAATCACCACCTTATACTTTTAAGAATACACTTTGGAGCCATTGAAAACCAAATACGATTTTATTATAAAATAATACGTTACGTTTTTCCTAAAAATCCTCTCCTCCCCCTTATAAAAGGACACCACTTCTAACCAATTCCTCACAGCTCTAAAGCCTTTTGTCTTGTCCAAACACTGACCAATTATTCTCCCTAAATCCCCATACATCACTTAGAATCTTTAACTTTGGAATAAGGCACTTCAAGAAGTCCTTTTGGTTCAATCCTAAGGGAGTTAACCAATTTAAAGGTAATAGTTTCTCTAAAATTCGTTTCTTTTATTTTATTTCTCCAACCCCATGAACACTTTTTATTACTTTATTTTATAACAACACAAGTATCTTAAATATACTAGGATGTTATTATAAGAATTATTTGAGCTTCACTTACACACACCTCCATCTAATGGGTGAAGAACATAATGTTTCTGTGGATGGAAAACTAACACGAAATGCTGATTGTTCGATTATCTCCTGCCACCTCATATGTTGGAAATTATGATGGCTCTGTATTTATTTATTATTTTTATTATTTTTATTTTATCACTATTATTCTATAATTTTTATTTAATAACACACCAATATGCTTTCCACAATGTGTGACCACGATTATTTCATTTGAGGAAGTGCGGACTACCGCCCCCTCAAGGTGATATGATTCGTTCATGAAATTCATGGAATATATAAAGGATAGAGTAAATTAAATTATTTAAAACATAAATCATATGATATTATACTGTATTTATAATATACCTATGTTTAATTATGTTTTAATTCCATTAAAATAAAAAAAATGAAAGTATCGTTCATGAATACATACAGCTTACCGTCTCAATGAAAGGTGCATTTCATTTCTTATCTCCAAATGTTATGTACTGTTATAAATACATATATATATTGGATATATATGATATATATATGATATATAAACCATTTATATCATTCTGGAGGTAATGGAATTTTGACCACATGGATAAATTGTAATTATAATAATTTAATTTTTGACTAATGTTCTGACCATCAATAAAATATCCAATATGAACACAAATAATTAACTAATTATTAAAGAAAGGTAATATGTGATATAAAATGAGTATTATAATTGAAACGTGTTCTTAGTCATGTATGAATTAACTTAAGTTTATTATTCCGGAATAACAAGGAACACACAAGATAATTCAGACTTGAGGTAATGGGTTTCTTATATCACTTTTAATTCCGTGAGATTTCCATTGTTCACCACTTATTTATTGCATGTGGTGTGTGTACTTCCCATATTTGTATGAATTGTGTAATATACATTAATTCATGTATATTTACATCATCATTGTATGATACTTCATTCATGGGTGTATGTTTCATAAATTACCAAATCAATAAGGGATTTTGAAATTTCAATTTCCACTCATTCAGCTTTACGCATACTTCATTGATTATTTTACTAAAAGATTATGTGTAGAATATCTATTCAATTGATTATGTCATAATTTCCAATCACCATTATGTGGATATACTTTTTATACACATAATCACTCCATTGATAAATTCTCAAGTCATCGGTATGAACTTGATAAGAGTAATTTTTACTCAATCTCGATTTGTTCAGTTAAACATCCAATTCATTGGTGTTGTTTTTATAAGAATATGTGTGAATATCCATTGACTGTTTTACACTGAATATCCAATCATATTGAGTTTATTTATATTTTTCACACATAATTATGTCATTGATTTATCTTTAACCTAAGGATATAGCCTTTATGAGATATTTCATCTCAATTTACATTCCATTAAGACTCCTTTGTTGTTATACACAAAATCACTTTTATATTGTGTATATAATGTACTTTGACATATTATATCATGAATCCCTTTATTCTCATGATACTAAAAATAATAATTACATAAATTATTTGTATTCAAGTGTCTCTCTTTTGGTTGGGTACTCTAAGTAAAATATCATTTTAAAATGTTTTAACGATTTATTATTCTAAATATTTCTCATTAATGTCCATGTCTTAAAAATGGTTTTAAGGATTTCTTTATATGGAAATTAATATTTTAAAGTTAAAATTCCTATAAAATGTTTCAAAGTGGTATATGACACTTGGATTCAAAAATCTATTTTTAAACGACTTCCTTGCAAATAGTGTGACTGTTGATTGTTTTCAAGAAAAAGGGGGATATTTCTCTCCAATAGTTTTGATAATTGCTTTCATCTATATAAACATCCTTCATTATTCTCAATTGAGGTTAAATTTTTACAATACAATCTTCTATATTGTATTGAATGATTTATATTTGACTGTGGATGTGCTATTTTTATACCATTCATGGTTTGTGGATAATGTATTGACATTTAGTATGCTAGTTTTAATAGGAATGATTATGTTATGTTTTCAATATTTTCATATGGGGAATGCATCGGACTTAATAAGTGACGAGTGGGGCTCTCTATAGCTCATCGATGCATCGGTAGGTCTCATGAGACAAACTATTTTCTTGGCACAAGGCCTTGACAAAGTCTTATTTGTAGTCTTGGAAAAAGGAATGGACTATGTGGTTATGATATTCTGGCATTATGCATTCCATCATTGTGAAAGTGGTTATTGGTATTTCATATTCGACTAGTAGAATATCTGAGTGAATATGTAAATGGTATTGTTTCTTTTTTTTCCATATTATGATGATGATCAAGTTTAAAAAGCTTTTGTTTTAGTTATGAATTTCCTTAAATATTTATGATTCTTTATGAATGTTTCTGCTATATTATTATCCTTACTGAGCATTTGAGATCACCCCTTTCAATGTTTTATTTTTCCCAAGATGTGAAGAAGTTAGTTATGAGTGACTTTCAGGAATAATCTATGAAGCATGGATGTTTCAAATGGAATAATTTAGTGTTGTTTCTGTTTTCAGGTTGTAATTTTGTCCTTATGAATGTATATATTATTTCCAAGGAAACTAAAGTGATCAGTCCTTTGGGACATGATTTACTTGTATCATGCCAATGTTATGTAATAATGCACCGACTCTAGTTAACTGGGGTTTGGGCATTACAATTACCCTTTATGTGTTACCCCTATCATTTCTTTTATTCCATCCAGTGGTCGGTAATAGGAGTACTCGGGTTAAAAACTGATGTGACTATCAATGTGATGACTGTACTAATGAGATTCCCAATCCAATGGGAGTTGGAATCATGAATTTTTCATGCTTCTCTTTCATATAACAGAAGAATTGAATAGAAACATGTTTCTAGAAGAACGTCCAACCCCTGCTAAGAAAGAAAATGTCGCTATCGAGAGATTCATGAGAAAAAGGTATCCTACTTTTAATGATTCATCTGATCCCTCAATCACTTAACAATGGATAAACTCAATTGAAATGATCGTCCCCATCCTTCAATGTTCTGAGCAATGGAATGATCTCCTGGATGATTATCGTATCGAGGGTGAAGTTGATCAATGGTGGAAATTGACAAAAAAACGAAGCATGAGGAGGAGATCGAGGCATTGGAATGGAATGATTTATGGATGATTTTTTTCGATAAATATCTTCCGCACACCCTCCAGCATATGATGGAAGGGGACTTTCTTTCCCTCATGAAAAAAGATGAAAAATCTATTAGAGCATATGAGGAAAACATCACAAGGCTTTCACGATACACTTCTGAATTTGTCGTTACCCCAGAATGCAAAGTTAACCGCTTCTTTGGTGGGCTAAAGCCTTGCCTATGGAAAGCACTGGTGATCCATGACTTCGATAGCTATGAGAAAATTGTCTGATGTGCCCTCAAGAATAAAATAAAGATAAGAGAATCTCAGGGTTATCATGGGGATAATACGTGTAAGGTGGACTTCAATGATGGGGGACCGATGGATAAATCCAACGGTGATAAATAGATCAAGCAACCCACTTTCCAAAGGTGCAAAAAGAATCACCCCATAAATTGCCTGAAGGGGAAGAGGAATTTATTTAGGTGTGGAAGAGAAGAAAACCTATTTGTTAACTACATACAAGAAAAACATTATGCTATAACAGAGGAGAGGAACGCTCCGTTCAAACATCATCGCGTTGTTCATTTCTAAAACGACAAAGAACCAAGGAATCTTGAAAATCAGTGCCCTAAGACAATGGTTTTTTGAGGAAAAAAACAACCTCCAAGGAAGCAACGGTGAGATTTATCCATAATTACTGCCGAAGTAAACCCCGACAATGAAGTGGTGGTAGGTACACTATTTATTCATTCATGAATAACGAATGTACTGTTTGATTCAGGTTCAACATATTCTTTTATATCTCGATTGTTTTGTAGAACAATCCTAGCACCACCACCAATATTGGAAGTGAAGATGTCGGTGAGTAAGAAAAATGGGGCAATCATTACATATCTTGAATATAACTACTCCAATGTCATAATTGGTGGATTTAACTTCTAGGTGAACCTCGTCATACTCCCTCTGTTGGAATTTGACGTAATCCTTAGCATGGATTGGATTTCCTTATATAGAGCCAAGATAAATTGTCGGGAGGGGGAAATCACTCTCCATGTAGAGAATCAACCCCTGATTATTTACAAGTGCAAGGAGGAAGATGAATCCTCTTTAACTCCATCATCTCAAGTGTGGATATTACTTCCCTATGAGCATGTGTATCTAGCTCAGATGATTGTGTCTAAGGAGGCAACCATCCTAGATTATATTCCTATTGTGAGGAAATTCGATGAAGTGTTTACCAAGGAATTGACTAGTCTTCCTCCTAAAAGAGATGCTGAATTCTCAATTGATCTTATACCTTGGGCATTTCCAATATCCATGAATCTGTATATAATGGATGTTGTGGATCATGAGGATCTGAAAAAAAAACAACTACGGGAGAATGTGGATAAAGGGTTTATATGCCCAAGTGCTTCACCATGGGGTACACCAATCATCTTCAACAAGAATAAGGATGGGTCAATGTGCCTTGGCATTGATTATCATGAGATCAAAAAAATCATGATAAAGAACAAGTATCCTCTACCACAAATTGATGAATTGTTCGATCAACTGCGTGGAGGACAATACTTCTGCATTGTGTATTTGCAGTCGGTATATTATTATGTAAGGGTGAAAAGGGAAGATTTCCCCAAGACTACTTTTCAAAGAAGATATGGGTACTATGAATTCATTGTAATGCCTTTCGGACTCATTAATGCTCAAAAATCATCATAGACTTTATGAATAGAGTATTTAGAGATTGCCTCAACAAATTTTTGGTAGTCTTTATAGATGATATTCTTATATACTCCAAAACCAAGGAGGATCATGGGGAGAATTTGAGAACTATACTAGAGACCTTGCTGAAGGAGAACCTCTATGAAAAGTATATCAAATGTGAATTCATCTTGAAGGAGGTCTCATTCTTGGTCCATATCATCATAATAAATGGTATATTTGTGGATCCATCCAAAACAGATGCAATTGGGGGATGGCAAAGTCCAACATCGGTAACAGATATCTATACATTTTTATGGTTAGTTGGATATTATATACGATTTTTATGAAATTTATAACAATTCTCAAACCCTCTTACCAAGCTATCTCGATCGAATGTAAAGTTCTATTAGAGTGATAAATGTGAAAAAAATCTTCAAGGAGTTGAAAAGGAGGCGTATCACTATACCCGTGCTCACATTACCAACAAGTGGAGAAATATTTGTGGTATTCAGTGATGCTTAGAAGAAGGTCATGTGATGTATGTGGATGCAAAATGAAAAATTATTTACCTATGATTCAACAAAATTGAATGTTCATGAACAAAACTATCCAATGCATGATCTAGATTTAGCGGCTGTGATCTTTTCCTTGAAAAACTGGTAGCATTATATATATGGGGATAAATTTGTGATATATAATGACCACAAGAGTCTCAAGTATATATTAACACCAAAAGAGTTGAACATGCATCAATGAAGATGGTTAGATCTGATCCAATACTATGACTACTCAATCCATTACCACCCAGGGAAAGCGAAAACGGCGGCAGATTCCTTAAGTAGAAAGGACCCAGAATTTCTATCATTAATTAAAATGGTAAAGGATCCAATCTTTTTAGATGTGATGGAGATGGACATGGGAATCAAAAATATGGTAACATCATCAATCCTCTCACAAATTATTTCTCAACCATAACTTTTTGAAATTCTAAAAGATGGTCAAAATAATGATGTGGGAATTTAGGAAAAAGTGGATGCTATTGGAAAAGGGAAATCCTTGGAGTTTAATATTAATGAGGAATGAAGTGTTAGATTTAGGTAATGAATTTGTGTTCCATCAAGTCTGGAGCTGAAGATGTAACTTTTGGATGATTCACATAGTTTAAATTTCTCTATTCACCCTTAAACTGAATGATGTATTGAGATCTCCCAGAGCATTATTGGTGGGATAACATGAAGAATGAGATCGCAGAATATACATCAATTGGATGGTGTGTCCGCACGTGAAGGCAGAGAGGCAGAAGTCTAAGGAGATGATGGAACCATTGCCCATACCAGAATAGAAAAGGGATAACATCACCATGGACTTTGTCACCAGACATCCAAAGACATCAAAAAGAAACAATGAAATATGGGTTTTTGTGGATCTTCTTACAAAGGCTGCACATTTCATTTCTTTTTTGGAGGATTTCTCATTGGATCAACTGGCATAGATATATATCAAGTAAGTGGTAAGGCTGCATGAAGTACCACAGTCTATTTTTTTCTATCGAGATATAAGATTCACCTATATTTTTTGGAAGAGTCTTCAACATGCTCTAAATACCGAATTGATCTTCAGTATGGCCAATCATCCTCAAACTGATGGCCAATCCAAGCAGACTATCTATACACTTGAGGACATGTTGAGAGAATGCTCAATGGAATTTAAAGGAGGATGGGACCAACATCTTCATCTGGTTGAGTTCTATTATAATAAAATTTTCCACTCGATCATCCAAATGGAACCATATGAATCCCTTTATGGGAAAAGGTGAAGAACACCGACGTGTTGGGATGAGGTCAGTGAGCGTAAGGTGCTTGGACCAGAAATGGTCGAAGAAATAGTGGAGAAGGTAAAAACCATTCAACAGCATATCAAGGAAGCCTAGAGTCAAAAAAAGTGTTATGTAGACAACCATTGATGAGACCTTGAGATTAAAGTTGGAGAAATGGTATTTCTACGTATATCTCTAGGTAAGAAGGTCATGAGGTTTTGAAAGAAAGGGATGTTATTTCAAAGGTAAATCATCC
Source organism: Viscum album (assembly GCA_963277665.1). Lineage (NCBI taxonomy): Eukaryota > Viridiplantae > Streptophyta > Magnoliopsida > Santalales > Viscaceae > Viscum > Viscum album. Next base: position 1,504,978,994 of record OY728156.1, read on the forward strand.
CTTTCGATATTCTTTATCGTGTTGGGGTTCTAGCCTATTCACTAGCACTTCCACCTACCATGGCAAAGGTATAAGATGTATTTCATGTATCCTTATTAAGGAATTACATACCAAACCCTTCACATGTACTCTCTTCCGAGGTGGTATATTTAGAGGATGACCTTTATTATGAGGAGAAACCGGTGATGATCTTTGATAGTATAGAAAAAGTTTAATGAAATAAGACAATGCTCCACATCAAGGTGTTGCGGAGAAACTACATGTTTGAAGAGGTGGTGTGGGAATCAGAGGAAATGATGAAGCATAGTAACACATATCTGTTTTAGTGTGGGAAAAGGAAATTTTGAGGGTGTAATTTCTTATGGGGAAGACTGTAATGACCAAAACTATCATTAATGGAAATCCCTCTTGATCTAATTAAATGTATCTTTATTTAAAATGTTTATATAAAATTTCATATTCTTTGTTTTATGTTTTTAGATTTTAAATTACAATTAATAATTGTGACCATTTCTAATATAGTTTTTGAACAGTGACCACATGATAAGTATAAATATAGGTCTTTAACAAATCCAACTTACTCTGACAGAGGATGCGATTGCCTCATCTAGTAGATGTGACCCATATGAAGCCCATTTGTCAGAGCTTGGAAAGGAAGTTGCATCATTGGGATTCTCTCTAGACCAATCCCAAGCCAATCATGAATATGTTAGGCTCGAGTGGAACCACCTATGGGGGAAGTGGAAGTTGATAGAGATTACCACCCGAGGAATGTTATTCGAGCCACCCCAAGAGTCGGTCAACATTTCCCACCTTGCACTTCGACCTTATGTGGGTGTTATAAGGGGTTATGTAACAAGACATTAGCATTATGGTTATGTACATTGTTTTTGTATATAATAATGAATTTACTTGTATTTTATTATTTCTAACGTGTAAATAGTTTTTAAAGCACAAATATTATTTCTAGTTAATGTTCAACTAAGAAATATATTTTGAAAAATTAAGGATTTTTTCTATTTTAATAATATTTTAATAAACTATGTTTATTATTATATTAAATTTTATTAAATATAAATGATTTTATAATTTTATGAAAGCAATTTTAATTTTTATTATGGTTTGAAATCCATTTTTGTTAAAACCCATAAATTTTCGATAAATGTCTATTTTTATTTTAAAAGTGAAAATTAACGTATTTTGAGAATTATTTAGATAAAATTAATATTATTTCTGGAATCAAGACATCGAAATTATCCAATGGTGAATTTTTCATAATTTTCTGAGCATCAAATATTGGGGTAAAAATTAAATACCATTTAAATATATAATGTGTTTCATGACATCATAATGAACCAATAGTTATGTAATAATATACTATAAGTATTATGTTCGACAAATATATGTTTTAACGTTACATTAATGTGATTTTTGGGTTTTTTACTTATTTTACAAAGCATTAATGGACCCTTCAAAGATTAAAAAATGTCTTTTATTTTTAAAGTGTTTTCCTTGGGAGTGTGACTCCCCTCCAACAATGAAACCCCATCATATTAAGAATTAATTAATTTTTCCTTATAAAATATTGTTTTCCAACACCCTTTGACAAAAACCATGGTCACAAACCATGGTTTCCTTCCTCATTTTTGTCCAATTTTCATAATATTGTTATTCCGTTTTAATTTCAATTATAAATGTTGGTGTATGGATTCTCACATCTCCCATACTTCCCTATTTGTGTTTGAATGATGGGATACCACTTTTACACTAATTAAATTCCTCCCATGTTCACCTGTTACTATATTGAAATTTTAAATGGAATTTCTCTCTCCTCTTTTACATTCATACAATTAATTTGTATCATGACTCTAAATTACATTACAATTTATAGGATATGTATATATACGACCTCATTACATTCCATTTCATTTAAATATGATTATACATCCCATTCTCTCTAATATACAAATTTTATTAATTCTTACGTCATGTCGTTACGATGTCGAAATTGCACCTATTTTTTCAAGATAAGGTCATTGCGTTGTGAATACCATGCCCATTTCTCTATCAATGGTATTAAACATTATGTACATTTTCTTATTATTTTAAAAGTTTCATCTATTTATTCCACATTCCTTTATTTTGTAATAATTTATTATGATTAATGATTCAATGTTTTATGACCCATGTGGCAAACTTATGCATGATATGAAATGTTTAAGAAGTGTGTGCCCTTATATCACTCTAATGCATTGGGTTAAGTATAGTATCATGATATGTCCTATTAAATGGGTGTTTAATCATGATAATTCATGTGAAATAAGGTTGTATTCATGCTTCATGTGCAATGAGGATTTAATCATTCTCTACATGCAATGATTATCGGCTCATGCTAATTCCATGTTAAGTGTAGTTCCCACATTTCCATGTTATGATTATCATGCTTTATCATGACTTTATGTTTACGCTTCTATTGTGCTCTCTTGATATGACTATTGTCTAACATGTATTGTATTCCTCTTTTTATTCCACGATTATTCCCTTACTAGGATTTATATCTCACCCTTTTCTTATGCATGTCCTAGGTTATCTCATGCAATGCTATGTACGAGGTAATGTAGTGGTAATGTGAAGGATGTTTTCAATAAATATGTTGTGTGTTTTATGTTATCAGTTGTTATGTAATGTTTCTATGCCCCAAAGACACTAGACCTCTCTATATTCCATGTTGTATAAAGTCATGTTTATGTAATAAATTATATTTAATTCTGTAATAAAACATCATGGTTGTCATATATACTACCAATTAATGTATTTTATGTGTATTCTTATGAATTTTATCATATCCTGATATACTTTTATGAAAATCATGGATCCTTATACATTTTCAGCTTACACTGATAGGGTCCTCACACATAAAGGATTGATTTTCTTTAATATTTCCCTGGTGATGGAATCGAGAGGCATGAAGGATGATGAAGTGTTTTTTATAAGAAATTCATATCTTGATAATCATGTTCACATCAGGGACTTGTAAAAATAAAAACCATGAAACCCAAATTTAAATACTCTTGGAAGGGTATTATGAGTTTAAATTACTTATTTTATCTTTATCTCCATAATTATAAATATGTTTTTTTCTTTAAATAATATTTCATGCCCCAATTTGAACTCTTATAATCTAGTATTGATCAACAAGTTATATGTTTCTTACAAAAATCATTATTCCTTGTAAAAAATTTTATGATTAACATGATTATAAGAGAGTAATGTAAAATGTATTAGTAAATATATGCATGAGGGAATAAATTTTACAAAACATGATTGTTTGGAAATCAGTTAATTATTATAAATGAAATTATTCTAATATTTTTCTGGCCTGGAATTTCTAAAAATTATATTGATGGTTTATTATTTTTTTCGTTTCCAAGAATTTTTTTTAAACCATATGTTCTCATTCCTGAGAGAATTTCTAAATAAATATTTCACATTCTTTCAGTAGTATATTTATTGATATACTCATATATTTTTACTTCTTTTACATTTATTCATCCTACTGAATCTCTAATTGAACATAGTCATAATTAATATGATTAGGTTATTTTATTATTTAACACTTTATCCTTATCTGTGCTATGGAATTGAATCATAGTTTTTCCCACTAAATCAATGAATTATATTATCTATAAAATAAAGACATTCCAATCCCATTATGTCCTTTCTTACCATAATCTAATTATATTCTATGATATTTAAATGACTAGGTGAAGGGAAATGATATCCATAATGGATAGGTATGTACATTATTGAGGATATTTTACTATGAATCATATTTTTATTTTGGGAGAGCTTATATTATCAGTAATTATACATTATTATTCACCTACCCTTCAATAATAATAAAATAATAAAAAATAAAGTGAAAATAATCATAAAAATAGTGAAAAAACCAAGAGATGGTGATTTCATCATTATTCTTACATGTATCAATTGCCCAAATTGAGCTTTTGGGAAAGTTATATCACATATTCATCATTGTATGGGTATTAAATTATTTAAATTTTTTATATAATTCATTATTAATGACATTCAAAACATATAATTGAGCATTATTTTATTCATTACCATCCTACCATAAGCCTCAGTGTCATTTGAATTGTGATAAAAATTCCTCATGATTAATTTTGATTTTTCTCTTTATTTGGTGGTGATGTTGGATGCAATTAAAGTCTACAATAATATACATGTACATAAGGTATTAGAAAAACTATATTGAATTTATTAACATAATTTATTAGTGGAAATAATTTATTTTGAAGTTGAGTGTATGTGGAATGCACATTTATAATGAATTTAAAAAATTAATTTTATCGAAAGAGGAAGATTTTTTTACAAAATTGGAAAAGTAAAATGCATGATTTGATTTCTTTATTAGGGAAGTGTTGATTTGGATTAATTCTATTAGTAAATAGTTTATTTTATATTTTACATTGATAAAAAATTATTTTTATTGGTTTTCAAATTTAAATATTTGTTGAAATTTTTTACTTTATGATGTTTTTGAGATTACATAGTTGAGGAAGAGAAATTTCTATGTGTGGAAGAATTGATATAACAATTTTATAAAATATTATCTTATTCTAAAGAAATATTTTTTTCAAATTAAATAAATAATATCTGTAATATTTAATTGTTTTTTTAATTTATGGAAAAATATATCAAATGATCATAAATAAGAAAAATGTGATGAATTCAACATGAAAATGATGTCATGTAATCATTTAAATGTGAAGGCCAATATCTAGAACTAAGAATTCATGATTTATGTGGGTAGATAATTTTTTTATGTAAATCATATTTTGACATCATATATTCCATATTCAAATCATAAACATCTTTGAAAATTTGAGATGAGAAAAATAATGGATTAAAAATGGACACTGGGATTATAAATTCATTCACCATAGCATGGTACATATATTTCATACTGTGATAGGATATGAAAATGATCATTGTGTGACTGAAATCAATCAAAACATATAAAGAGGCATGGATGTGAATAATGACAGTGTTGAAGAAGTATTAATTTAATAAAAAACATTGATAGGATTAAAAATTTTATCTTAATTGTCAATTAATTCCTGGACTAGAAACATATTTCTCTATTATGGTTAGGGTTGATTATGATCCACTAATTAAGGAATTTTAGATGTTTCAGGTGTAATTTTTAGGCCTAAAAATATAGTCCAATGATATATTAGAATGGAAAATATGTTAGATCATAGGAATCTGACATTTCACTTGGGTATTATATTATTAAATTAGGTTTTCTCATTGTTTAGTGTTTGGATTTATTTCCCAAGTAATTTCGATATATTATTTCAAAATTAAATAGTTTCCTTTTTCCATTAAATCTCTCTCTCTATCGCTCTATCTATATGTATATCCCTTACACTATGATCACATACACTCATGATGGTGAGTTACTAGCCTGATTCATGGCCTTTTGGTAGGTTTCACTATGTACCAAAATTCAAAAAAATTAATTTTTTAATTTTCTAATTATATTTGTGGTGAATGAAGTGAATTTTATTGGTGCAGAAATCATACTCAATGAATAAAATGTTAAACACATCCATATTCTATACAAAATATTCATTCCCTCCATTAACATTGGTATATGCTTCATTTGATGGAGTTGAGGATTTTCAAGGGACAAAATAAAATATGATTGATCCAGGTCAAGGAAGGTATCGAACTCTTGATCGAGGATTCATTAATATATTTTAATTCAAGGGGGTGGTATTTGGTGTGTCATGGATATCTCGTTGGCATGATAAATTTAAATATCATTGTAAATTAAAAACAATCATGTAATATGGGATGAATTTTTCAATTAAATTCAAAAAAACTATGTAATAACAAAAGAAGCCATGGAACTTACATTGGGACCAAGACCATTCTTTTTATAAACAATGACCAAAAAAAAATTCAATTCATCTAAATATTACATTTAGATTTTTATTCACTTTCCCTTTCATAGTGTTTATATTTTTAGAAAATTATAAAGACAAGAAAATATAAAAATTGAATTGAGAATTGATTTTTATCAACAATAAATATCCTCATGTGAGAGGAATCTGTTCTTCCACCATGATATATTAGTAAAATTAATTATATATTTAAAAATTACATGAAATAATAATGTCAATTCTATATATGCATCGAGAAACATGTAGAATTTAGATAAAGAAAATTATAATGTCAATATAGGGTTTATTATTATGTCTATTATCTCGGTAGCTTATAAAAAACCCCCAATTAATAGTAGTAAAAAATTTATAGAGTGCTAGGTAGACGTCCATATTTTGAATGATGTTATTTAATAACACAATAAAATGTAGAATGAAAACAATACACTTAGTAACACTAATATTAGTATAAAATGTATGTTCTATATTAAAACAAAGATGTCATTGTATAATAATGATCAATAAAATCTATCTAAAATAGATAAATCATAAACTTGGGTTCAACTTCCTTATTCCTGAGCTGTTACTAAAAATATGGTCACCAACAACCAAAGAATGGATAATATGGTCTATATATCTTCTTATATATGACTAGGGAATATGTTTTTTGTATTGTATTTTTGTTTCACATGTAGGATTATTATATTTTCTCTACTAGATTAAACTATTTAGATATAAAAAACATCTAAATATTGGATTGAGTATTTGCAATACAAATATTTATATGTAGAATTTGGTTTCATATAACTTCTAACATGTGTTCATCAATCTCTGTTTTCTCTTCCTTTTTAAACCTCATATAAATTTTATGGTATTGATATTCTGTTGTATATCAAGATTAAATTTGGAATTATTATATTTTATGACTTTCATGATTTTATTTTTGTTTGTGGCAAGGTATGTTCCATAGTTTCTGAATTTTGATTTTAGATTTTTAATGGAGTTAAATGTGATATTCGTTATCACACCATCCCTCTTGTACTACATTTCATTTTTTAATAAACATCAATGATCATGGTCATAAAAATCTATCGTTAAACATTTCATATTATTACTATTGTTATTCCATGGTTTAAATCCTGGTATCCACATTTGGAAGGGTCAAAAGAGTAGTGTAGCATGTATTATAATTACATTATATAACTATATCATTGGTAGGTAAAGTAGCTAAGGTGGGAGTATATAAGGTAATATTGTGTGGACAATATTATATTATGGATATTGTTGTAGTATTATTCATCGATAGGGGTTTGGGGAAAGATAATTGGTTCACTAGGATATGTAATAGAATTTCAAGACCATGTTCCATTAATATGTAAAATTAACGTGGTTATAATAGTTTCTTATCACTCCATGTGGGGTGGGATGAGGCCTGAACTACTCTAATGTAAGGGTGTGTAATTTTTTGGATCCCCTCAATTGATAAAATATTTTTGTTTCTATTTTTTTTCTTCTTATCATAGTTGTTATTGATGTTGTTGTTTTTGTTATTTTTGGTGTTTGTCTTATTCTTCTTATTAAAATTGATGTTATTATTATTATAAATATTGTTTTGGTTTTTGTTTTTTGTTTTTGTTGTTTTTTTGGTTATTTCTTTGTTGTTTTTCTATTTTTTTCTGAGGACTCAATATTTTATAATAATTATTTTTTTTGTTTTAGTTTTTGTGGTTTTTGTTTTTATTAAGGGATAAATAGAGTGGTAAAGTCACCGAGTAATCCTATATCAGAGCAGGGTTGAAATTTTAGTGACCTCAAATGGGAGGTTTATGAGTTAATTATAGAAGCTAAATAATGGTCAGTTGCATCAAATGGGAATATGAAGTAGGTGGTTTGATATAAATTGGTTACATAGTGTGATGTAGTAGGATAGAAGATTTTTGTCGAAACACACATGAATCATTTTGTTGGTGGTCCAAAAGAGATATAGATGTTTTGGAACCTCTCAATTGGACCACTTCCCACATAAATTTCCAATGTGGGATAGAGGGGATCTATCCCACAACATGAAATGATTCATTATGTAATTAAAGAGGCCAGCATTGTGGTACATAAGGTGGTGGTTTGATGTTTTTTCATGTTGATAGACATGGTGGAAATGGTATGGGTAGTGTGAATACATTTGTTACAACCTGACACAGGTTGTCTATTTGTGCCTTTTGGTCTTCGTACATGGGCCCTTATACCAAAACCACCATAGACAATGGTTCATCTGCACCATTTTTCATTATCCACTTATATGTAATAAAATGATTCCATTGGGTTATTTCTAATGCTTTGGGGGGGGATTGACACTCTATGGGTCCTTTGTTCAAGATTAAATTCATTTTAAAATAAAATTTTCTTAATATATACTATTAATATCATCACCATCATCATTACTGTAATTATGGGTCCAATATTTTAAATAAGTGGTATTGGATACTTCTCTATATCGCTCAAAATACGGGTTCAAGCCATTATCTCCCCAAGCTTAGTTGGATTTTATGATAGTACAACAAAAAATATTGTAGTTTGTGTATTGTGGAGGCATGAGTACTATTAGAGGTATGTAAGTATAAAAGATGCTATAGCAGGAAATGTAACTATATGAGTATTATTACATAACCATTCACTGAAAAAGCCATTAATGCAGGATGAAAATGTCGTCAAGGCATCATATATTAGACCATGAAGATTAAAAATAATAATTGTCCCGATGCATGTGGGTCAAACCAGTGAGGGGGTGTTAAATTTCTTTGTTACCTCATGTGTGTGTCGGTTGTTTAATTTCATTAGTCTTGTGGTATCATAAAAATTATTATTTTTATCATCATTATTGTTTTATTATTATTATAAGGTAAAATCCTTTTCTCTTATATGGAGAATATATCTAATGATGTTTATTTCCACATGTTGTTTTTTATAATCTTTCAGGGTCTATAAAGGTCCCCACAAGCTCATTAAGAACATGAATTTGGGAATTGTGAATTTTAATTCAATTTGAAACACTTATGAAAGAAAAATTGTCTCTGGGAAATGGATCACTTGTTGTTGGCCTGATAAGGATGGTGCATTGGGAATAAAAAATGTGTAAAAATCAATAAATTACTTCAAGATCAGTTCATTTTTAGGGAATTATTAGAAAAATAAAATGATAAACAATTTCATAAATATTTATTCCTTGATTTCATTAATGATAGTATTATTTTCTATATATCTTCCTATATTTGTACTTTTGTAAATAATGTAAATACTATTATCATAAAAAATCAAGATGGCTTTCCTATTTTAATTGCATCATTCCTTTCTTGTTTGAAAAATTAGTTGGAACTCCAGTTGTTAATAACATTTAAGAGATGTTTTGATTCCTTATGTTAATATAAGAGACAATGTTATTTCCCATATTTATAAAATTCCATACTCAACAAAGGTTATTATATATAGTTATATTTTTATTATAAATAATAATATTCTAATATGGGTGGCAGTAAAACATTGGACACTAACCTATAATTTATAATTTCAATTTCTCATGGTAATGTCAACTAAAATTATATATGGATACATAGATTCTATAAATATTTCATTTCACTCTCTAAAAATGTGTTCATCTAGATGGATACCATATATTTAATTCCTATTGATGGATATCTAATCAATTCTATAATTTCTACCTTATGGATATATAAAAAATTAAAGAATGTATGAACCCGATTGAACTTTTTTAAATTATTATTTTAATAAATATTTGTGTTCCTTATTGTGTAATGTATTAAAGGTTGAGAACATTGGATATTTCAACCATTAGGGGTTAATGGCAGGATTATTGAAAATATAAAACTGATTAATTCTTTTAAATCTATTTAACATTTTTGTGATTGAAAATTTTCAATTCATTTGTTGGAAACAAAACCATTCAAGCTTAAACAATGGGGAGATAAAATTAAAATCTACTTCTTCCAGTATTATGTCAAAAAAATTTAAAATTCCTTATTGATTTTTCATGAAGTTAATTCTATTCAAAATATTACTACTACCTCTAGATTAAGAATTATGGATAATTATAGACTATATTTTTGTTATATTCCAATTATCTAGAAACCCACAGATGTATTATTGATAAAAATCACCAAAAGTGGAGAATAAAAATGGAATCCCAATACTTGTATGATATGGTAATATTTTTAATAAATACAGAAGATTATATCTCCCATTATATGTTATAGATTGTTTTTAAGATCTAGTCTATGAATCCAATATTGAATGAGTATTCCTATTGATTTAAATTTCAAGTAATTAACATTAGAAAAAGTATTGGATTGAGGTGGACTCTACCTCATAGATCATGTCATTAATATTCATAATATTTCACCCACATTGAGGCTTATATCAGTATGGGTTAATATTACAGAATATAAAATTCAATTCGATATTGTGGTTTCTCATTAATATTGTGATGGGAAAAAAATTATCAAATCCTGGTCATGTGTGGGGATGGGTAGGGTATTTTGAGATTACAATAAGAATTTTAAAATTTAGGAATCTATTTTCCTAGATATTTTTAAATATCATTTTTTATGATTTTTATATAAAACATTTAGGCATTAAATGTGTTTTCTACATGATATTTTATTATTATTTTTGTTGTTTTTATTATTTCTGTTGTTGTTTTTGTTGTTATTTTTATTCATGTAAGTAATATTATTTTTATTATAATTATTAACATTATATTGTTATAATTATTAATATGTATGAAATAAAAGATATAATGGAGTTTTGGAGTCATGTATGTTATATTTGGGTCCAGTTAATTCGCTCATGATAGTGAAAACATTGGTAACTGGCATCATTGATGCTTGGATATCCATACTTTTGATCCACTTGGAGAATGATATGAGGAGTTGAATATCTTGAATAAACCAAAAGCATGGGCTCCCATGAAATTAGGGCCACTAGAAACAAGTAACTTTTATTTTTCCATTGGGATCCCAAATCAATTGGGTTCTTTTGAAAATATATGCTCCTCGTCTAAAAGGATTATCTAGAAGGTCTTTGTTACACACATCGATGTGAATTTCGGATACAAGAAAAAGGATGAATAAACCCGTGTAATTTTTTGATTATTTCTCACTTTATTCTTCCAAAAGTGTTGGGTAAGTTTAAATTAATAGATCTATTATAGAGAATCACTAAGATCAAGGTTTTACCCAAATGGTAAAAAATTCCACTCAAGCATCGGTTCTATAACATCCTAGGTTTTTGAGTTCATTAAAAATCAACAAACTATTTAAATTTTGAGTTCGTATGTGGTATAAAATTATCTTTTGGATTTAGACCACATGTTTGAGAGTTTTATTAACCCAGTGCCTTATTTTTAGATGTGTTTTAGGGATTGGAAATTACATCTTGGTTTTTCATCAGTTTCAGGTTCAGTGGTGCTCTGAAACATAGTTTCAAGATTTATCATATGTAGGATAATAGTTTGGAAAAACTACGTAGCCTCCCAGGGGAAAAATGAAACCCACATACATAACTAGATACAAATTTTCAATCCATATGGTTGGGGTCGCACGACCATGCCAGGGCTCATTGGTTTTTAGAAAATTTCATCCTCATAGTATGCACATTCTTTGGAAGATGTGTTCCTTTCCCACGTGCATGGGGTGTTTGGATAGTGGACGCCTGATAGTTGGTGCATGATTATCCATACTATGTGTCCAAACAGTTAATCCAATTAATAAGTGATAAACAAAATTCATTTCCCTCCCTCTTATTTCTTTTCCTCCTAAACCTTTCTCGTCATTCTCTTACTCGACATAGTGGATGTCCCACTTTTTATCTCCCCCCATGGAATTGATCAAACTTATTCATCTATGCTTTGAACCAAAATCAGATTATAAATTTGGAAGCACATAATTATTGTTGTTAATTTTTTATATTATTTTCATATTTATCTCACCATAGGTAATTTTCAATATAGGTGATCACTTTTTATCAATTCTTATGGTTTTCATCTGAAAATACAATTTCATTTGATTTGGATCGAGTTAGAAGCTTATATTAGACAAGTTATTCCCTACAAGTATTAATACTCTTGTTTCAATATTTATCTATAATTTTTACGATCATTTTGGGTGGTTTCTATATATGAAATGTGTGTATTCTAATAGATACTCTACTTATTTAAATTCATGATTATAAATTGTTTAATTGATGATAATAGATTCATGTAAGCATGCTCTATCTTTATGACTAATGGTTAAACATGTTAAGGGACTTGAACCAACCTAGGAAGTTTAAGATGGGTGTGTATATTTAATTAATGGAATATTTTATATGATTTTTGAGTTCCTTTGTAATGTGACAGGCATGGCTCATGGTTTGAGGTTCTGTTGACCACCATGACTAATGGAATGTGGTTCTTCAGGTTGGTCATGGCATGAGATAAATGGGTTTATAATGATCACTAGGATAAGGGGAACTGTTCTACAATATGAGGTTATCAGGTTATCAGGTTAAGGTCTTACCTCTCGAGACATGGGATTTTATCGACTGTTGGTATTTAGAGAAATGGCCGTAGGGGCATGAGGAATCTGATTATATGTCTTCAGTTGTTTGGTGATTTTGTCTAACTTCTTATTAATAGGCATATAGTTGGTCAAAAGTGCATAAAGATGGGACATAGTTGATGTTGTTTTTACCAATCATTGTGGGTGGAGACCCTTATTGAATATCTATTTTTGGTTATGGTTTTGTACATCAAATATAGAAGGGGTTCATTGAGTGGATATTCAAGTGGTTGGTGATTCACCATCGATTGATGTTGTTGAGACCATCGGTTGGAGGATCAGGCTCTCCATTACACTTGATTATTTTGGGTCGAGATATTGGAGGTATAGACATCATCATGCATCGGGACTTCAGTTGTTGAGCCGATAGTGATTGATATTATCTGAAAAAATATTTTACTGAATCTCGGTATATTGAGATTTTGAGTTGATGAAGATTCCTTGAGTAGATATCTATGGTATCATTATCTTATTGAATAGTTAATTCATATAGATTGAGGATGTTTTATAGATATAATTTTGTGTTGATAAAATGGTAACACATGGAATGTAGAGACCCGAAACATGACTTACATGGATATTACATTACATTTGCGGAATACTTAGTACATTACAAAAACACACACACAAGGACCGTAATAGTTTAGTGTCTTTAGAAACTCGTAACGTATTCTTTTAATCATGGTGAAAGATCTTCAACATCTCCCATAAAGATCTTCCCTTTTTTTCTTACCTAAAACCTTTCTTTATATCCTGGGGAAAATGAAACATAAAAGGGTGAGCTTAAATGCTCCATAAGGGTAAACAAAAGAAATATCAATCACATCATATTCATAAGAACATAACATTTTGGAAATATTAACCTGAAAAAGAGATCATAATATCATAACATGGGATAAATCATAGTAGTTAAATGTAACCCCAATAATCATAACATAAAACATGAAACTTTGTGGCATACACACACAATCATAGATAATTATTTCTTATTAGTCAAGACTCATTGCCAAGACTATCTTAGTGGACAAAGTCCATTTCTGAACCGAGTTCATTCCTCGTTTCAGTCCTGTTTCACTGAATCGGTTTAACCTGCCATTCCAGCCATGTCCATCTAATGAGATATAAAATCATTACCCAATGCATTGGAGGGAGATATAGGTCCCAACCATCTCTTAATGATACCATTCTTATGTGTTCCAGAAAATCATAAATCATACATCATTGCATAACCCATGTAATAAAAATTGGATTCTTAAACAACATGACATCATAAAACAATTTATATAAGATAAAGGGATTCATAAAAATTAATTCCATCATGACAAAATCAAATCAATGTAATAATAGGGATAGAAACAGAACCCTATATTATCTTAGATGGAAAAATAATTTTTATAAAACACTTGAACTCCATTCTTGAGGAAGATATCCTTTCAACTTCAAAAACATTTTCCTTTCTTAACATTTCATAAAATTTTAAACTAAAATAAGTTGATTAAAAATATGCTTTAAAACATGTAAATGAAGCTTCTTGGAAATAATGGTTTAAAAATCCATTCATGCCGTATAAAAAACATTCATCGTACTTTTGTCGGCAAAGTCAAAAAGTACCTCATACGAAAAAAGAAAAAAGATTCCTTTCATATCCTTTACTAAAAACTCACCGAAGGGTAAAATTGGATTTATACAATTGTAGGTGGATGGAAATAATATCACATATTGAGGAAACATGGATGTGGATGATAAAATACACCCCAGTAAATACTAAAGTATAAACAATCTCGGATAAAAATGAGATTGTGATATTTCCTTTACCTTAGGTCTGATTTGCTTTGTAAGTGTCTGAACCTCCTGTATAATGATTTAAATAATGTTATTGACTTATTAAAAAATCATACTTATTGTTATGATATCATATATGGTCATATTCTTAGCTTCTTATTAGTAATATTTTACTACTTGTTATTCGGGTGTTTATTACTTTTTCTTCTTATGCGTGTTTATCGAATAAATTCTTATTCTTCTCTTTAGGTTATAGATACCTCATTTCCAGAATGGTATTAGTGTAATATATATCATATTAATTCATTAAATTCATTTATATAATCATTATTCAATGAAGATCATGTAGAATTAATCACATCACATTGTGGAGACGGTATTCCGTACGTACGCACGAGCGATGATATCGTTCCCATGTTTGCGGAATTGTATTGGAGTGTATGTATAATATTTCAGAATCAATACCACTTTAAAATAATCAAATATATTCATTACTTTCACCCTTATACCCATCCAAGTAAGGTGGTGGTGGAAAATAGATTAAACCACGACATGGAGACGGTATTCCGTACGTACGCACACGCAGTGATTTCTATAAGGCCCCAGCCTTAAACCTTACTTAATCATGAGTTATTACAAGATTACACATTGAGGATCTTTTTGGGTATAGAGTTTTAGATAATTAGATCATAAAACATGCTTTACATTCCACATATAAAAAAGTGGTTACGTAAAGATAGTATTCTTCATTCCCATCAATGGAAACATATTTAAAATAAACAGGGATTCTTTCTTGACACTTCCTTGACACTATCATCATATCATGTACCTTTCCCTTGACCTTTGAAAAACATTTCAAAAAACTTGGGATGAGCATAAAAAGCTCAGTAAGAGATATAAAAATATGGAAAGGAAACATGGGTACATATATACATAAGGATAAGATCATACTTTACCCATAAAACATAATCACTTTAACATACCTCATCAAATCATGAATAAATCATAGAAATCATAAGACATCAAGGTAACTTGAGGCATTCATGACATTCTTACGTAGGGAGTAACCCTCTTGGTTACGTTTGGAATACCCATCATAGTATATTCCCTAAAATCTCTTCGAAGAAACCTTAACGTTTCACTCCTTCACGTTACCCAATGCATTGGAGAGCTATATCAGGCTCACCCGCCCTTAGTTTATCACGGAACCACCCGTCATCATAATAATGCCCAAGAACCTCAACATAATCATATCACATAACACATACATAAAGGAAACATAACATTTACACCATTAAATCACAAGATATCAACACCACACATTGATATAAAAACATTATGAAAACCATTTTCAATACCAAAATAAAAGAAAATTAAAACATGGTATTTATTTTTCTTTTAAAAATAAGATATGGCTTGTAGAGGAAGCCGAAGCTCAAATAACGGTCACGAAGGCGGAGAAGTCGTTGTCGCCGCATACGTACGACAAAAACATTCTCTTTTGTTGTTTAGTAAATGCTTCATACAAAAAAGATTCCTTTTGAATAAACGTAAAAGTCAAAGTGGTTTATACACCATATAAAAGAAAGTTGTGTATAAAATAAAATATGACTCAATGAAAGGAGATTGAGACGAAGTCCCATACCTTGGGTCCGACTTGACTCGGTCGTTCTTTAATCTCCTGAATAATAAACATGAGTTAATCTCTACTTGCTTAATAACCTTTTTCAAGTTCATTATTCATTTTATACCATGTTATGAACATCATGTAATCATTTAAGTTAATAATGTTCATTTTGTCGGTATTTGGTTCTTAAGTCAAAAATAGACTTCTTACACTTACATGTTGTTAATTTGGTCAATGGTTAGTTATATCTATAATGATATTAATGATTTGGATAACATATATATCATATATATTCAGCATATACATGTATTTATAATATTACATCACATTTAGAGGTAAGAAATGAAATGCACCGTTCATAGAGACGGTAAGCCGTACGTTTGCATGAACGCTACTTCCATTTCTATTTTGTATTTTCTGGAATGGAGTCATAATGATATAAGAGTATATTATAATTCCAGTATAATAACATTTATAATATCATTAACTTTATCCTTTACACTTCCCACATATGGTATTAACGAATCAAATCACTTTCAGGGGGCGGTAGTCCGCACTTCCTAAAATGAAGATATCGTGTTTACCAATAATGGAAACAATAATGGTATGCCATAAATGAAAAATACAGAAGCTTAAGAAAAGAATAAACATATTATATATCATATATAAAAATAGTGACATCATAATGGCCACCATTGAAGGTCTTAAATGAGTATTGAACAATCATCGTTTCGGGAGGCAGAATTTCGCCATCCACGGAAACTGTATGTTCTTTAACCATTTGATGTAGTTGTGTAAGAGTGTAGCTCGAATAAATCTTATAACAACATCCTAGAATATTGACGATACTGGTGTTGTTACAAAAGAAGTAAATAAAAAGAGTTTAGGGGGTTGGAGAAGCAAAATAAAACAAATGAACATGAGAGAATCAATTACCTTTAAAAGTGTAACTCCTTTTGATTTGAGCCTAAAGACTTCCTCTGAAAGGATTCTGCCCGAAGGGAATCCTCTAGGATGAGGAGAGGGATGTGGAGAGACAAAATGGGCAGGGGTTGGCCTAGCCAAAGGCTTTGGGAGTGTGTGAAATGAGGTAGAGGTGGAGGGCCTTTTAGAAGAGGAGAGGAGGGGCACTCTTGGAATGTAAAGATAAGTTACATTATTTTAAAAAGAGTTTAGGATTCACAAGGTCCCACATTGATATAATTCGAGTATAAGGTGATAAGGGTTCTAAATCCACTCATCCAATAGGTTTTGGACATGTGTACGTCTTAGATATTACATTATCTTTCCATTTTATTTAAATCGTTAAATAATGAGGTCATCGCTGCATCATCATGATGTCATAAATAATTTAATTTATTTAATGTCTAAAAATTATTAAAAAAATACTATGATGTATGAAATATTTTTATCTTTCCAATGACTATTTATAATCAAAAATCTGATCTTTATAACCCCATGTAAAAATTGTTTTTGTTTAACATATTATGTTTGTGTCATTTTTACTTTTACATTAAATAAGAAATTATTTATGTCATTTCTCTACCAATGTGGCTCCATGGGGTCCCCAAGTTTACCCATGGCTTTTCTTGGTTGGCCATTACACATCCAATAAGGTTAGGACATGTGTCTAGGTCATTTCATATTATTAAAGCATTATTTTTACCTTACACTACACTAATTACCACTAATCGCGATAAAAAACTTAATAAGTTACTATTCACCAAAAAATTATTTTAATCTCATTGAACCACATTTTACTTCTTAATGACAACCATGTATGTCGGATTTTTGAAATTCAAAACACAATGATGGGAAAATTTCATTTAAACCGAAAATCAGTTTTTATAAGTACCACTTAGTGGTTTTACTATTCATCAAAAATTGAAGTTTTTCAAAAAATTACCAAAAATTCACCCTAATCTATATTTGATATTCCAAATTCAAAAATGAATTCTATTTTACAAAATTCAAAACATATAAGTCACATTAATTAATTTAATATTTAATTCCCGCTGTTAGTGCAAATAGCGTGTTTTTATAAAACAATAAGTATCAAAAGATTGACACTAGTTTAAGTCCAATTTCAAAGTGAAATTGATTCCAATGACCACCATTGGATTAAATGGTAAAAATATATTCAGATTACACATTAAGACCAATACAAAAGATAATATAATCATATAAATAAATTATATTAAGAAGCAGTTTTGATGTAAAATGCAGTATTTTTCACTATTCATTAAAAATTAAACATTGTCAGAAAAATACCAAAAAATCACACAAAGTAAATTTTGATGTCCCAATCATAAAGAATAAGTTTATTTTGAAAAACATAGCATATAAAATTGTCAAAAGATAGATTCAAAAATGGGTTTCCATCAAATGGCAGTAAAACAATCTTTTAAAAATATTAGTGTATTCCATGCTTAAGATTGGATTTATTTTCATTTTAAGCCTCTATAACACTATCTAATTCATTAATAGACATATGTAAAAATATCTATTATTCATTACTTACTTGGGATGTTACATCCTTCCCCCCTTTAGAAAATTGCGTCCCCGCAATTTATTTACTTATCGAATAAATGGGGGTACTTATCCCTCATTGCATTTTCAGATTCCCATGTTGCCTCTTCCATCATGTGGTTTTTCCACAAAATCTTTACCTGCTTAATCACCTTATTTCGTAACACATGCTCCCTGTGGTCAAGAATCTGGACCGGTTGTTCCTCATAAGATAAGTTCTCTTCCAACTGAACTACCTCTGGACTCAAAACATGAGATGGATCTGGCATATACTTTCTCAACATCGAAATGTGAAAAACATTGTGTACCTGAGATAAACTCGGAGGTAAAGCCACCTGGTATGCAACTGATCCAACTCTCTCCAGAATTTCATATGGTCCAATAAACCTTGGACTCAGCTTTCCTTTCTTACCAAATCTCATCACACTTTTCCAAGGAGAAACCATGAGAAAAACATGATCACCTACCTCAAAAGATAGATCCTTCCTCCGGTTATCCGCATAACTCTTCTGCCTGCTCTGAGCTGTTCTCATGTGCTTCTGAATCAGCTGAACTTTTTCTGCCATCTCTTCTACCAATTCTGGTTCCATCAACTTCCTTTCACCCACTTCATCCCAAAAAGCTGGATTTCGACACCGCTTCCCATATAATGCCTGAAATGGTGCCATCTGTATACTGGAAAGAAAACTATTATTATATGAAAATTCAACCAAAGAAAGATGTTGGTCCCAACTTCCCTGATAATCCATAGAACAAGATCGTAGCATATCCTCCAATGTCTGAATTGTTCGTTCTGACTGCCCATCTGATTGAGGATGAAATGATGTACTAAAATTTAATTCAGTACCCAACGAATTCTGAAGGCTTTTCAAAAAGATATAAGTGAACCTGGGATCACGATCAGATACAATGGAGAGGGGAACTCCATGTAACCTGACTATCTCTTTAAGATACAAACGGGAATGTTAATCTAGGGAAAAAGTATCCCTTATAGAAAAGAAAATGAGCAGATTTAGTCAAGCGATAAACAATAACCCAGATTGCATTATTACCTCGAGATGTCTTCGGAAATCCCACAACAAAGTCCATGGATATATTCTCCCATTTCCACTCTGGCACTGGTAAAGGCTTAAGCATCCCTTTCAGTAACTGCCGCTCTGCTTTAACCTGTTGACAAGTCAAACACTTCACAGAAAAATCAGCAATATCTCTTTTTATTCCATCCCACCAGTAATACTCCTGCAGATCTCTGTACATCTTAGTACTGCCAGGATGAACTGAAAATGGAGAACTATGATCTTCACATAACAACTCTCTCTTCAACTGTGAATCACACGGCACACACAATCTCTTCCCAAATCTCAAAACGCAATCATTATCAATGTTGAATTCAGGCAACTTACATTTCTGAACCAGCTCTACCTTTTTCTGGAACTCCCTGTCTTGCTTCTGTGCTTTCTTGATTCTATCTGATAGAGATGTTCTCACAGATACCTGAAACAAAATAGAAGAACTTCCTGCACCAACAACTTCTATGCATAAGTTCATCAAATCCTTAACCAAAGGATCACGTTCCAAATGCAACATTGCTAATGAAGCATTAGTTTTTCGACTCAAAGCATCATCCACTTTATTTGCTTTTCCCGGATGGTAATGAATTGTACAATCATAATCCTTGATTAATTATAGCCATCTCCTTTTTCTGATGTTCAATTCTTTCTGTGTGAATATACACTTTAAACTTTTGTGATCGGTATATATTTCACACTTTACTC
The DNA here is from genome assembly GCA_963277665.1 of Viscum album. Classification (NCBI taxonomy): domain Eukaryota; kingdom Viridiplantae; phylum Streptophyta; class Magnoliopsida; order Santalales; family Viscaceae; genus Viscum; species Viscum album. The sequence continues at coordinate 1,504,999,287 of OY728156.1, forward strand.
CATACAAATGATGCCTCCAAATTTTTAAAGCGAAAACAAGAGCAGCTAATTCCAAATCATGTGTAGGGTAGTTTAACACATGACTTTTCAACTTTCATGAAGCATAAGAAATTACCTGATCATTCTGCATTAGGATGCAACCAAGTCATTTCAATGAAGCATCACTGTATATAAAAAACTCACCATTCCTGGAAGATAGTGCCAAAACCAGAGCATTCACCAATCTTCTTTTTAATTCCTGAAAACAATCATCACATTTATTTTGTCCAGATAAACTTAACACCCTTCCGAGTTAGCTTAGTCATTGGACTAGATAACCGTGAAAAATTTCTAACAAACCTTCGGTAATAGCCTGCCAAACCAAGGAAGCTACGAATCTCCGTTACATTTGTGGGTCTTGGCCAGTCTTCCACAACTTTTGTTTTTGCAGGATCAAAAATTATCCCATCTTTAGAAACAATGTGGCCAAGGAAAGAAATTTTTTGCAACCAAAACTCACACTTGCCGAATTTCCCATACAATTTCTTTTCTTTTAAGGTTTGCAAGATCACCCTTAAATGTCTTTCATGCTCCTCTTTACTTTTAGAAAACACCAAAATATCATCAATGTAAACCACCACAAACTTATCCAATAACTCATGGAAAATTCTATTCATTAAGTCCATGAATACAGTAGGTGCATTGGTTATCCCAAAATGAATTACTACAAATTAATAATGGCCATATCTCATATGGAATGCGGTCTTCGGAATATCTGCCTCCTTTACCTTCAGCTGATGGTACCCTGATCTCAAGTCAATATTTGAAAAAAACTGGGCTCCCTGGAGCTGATACAACTTCATTTGATGGCCCGACATCTGCGGAAGTAGTTGCAAAGGATTTCATCACCCCTTTCTGCTGGTAGTCTAACTGCTTCCCATCACTCAAGCTCTTTGTCGGACACTCATTTGCATAGTGACCCATCTCATTGCACTTAAAACATTTCACTAACTGTAAATCAAATTTGGTCTTACCTTCACCTTGATCATTTTCAGTGCAATCACGAGCCTTATGTCCCATCATACCACATCTGTAGCACTTTCCAGAATTCAGAAGACATTCACCAGCATGCCTTTTGCCACATTTATCACAAACTGGAAACTTAGTTTTGTTACCATCAAAATTTTTTGAAGAATTCTTACCTATCTCCTGTCACCTCATTCTCTTCTTCTGTTGGTTGTTATAGAACACTTGATCATCGGCAAACTCCATTTCCACCTTCTCAGCAAATCTAACAAGCTTTTCATAAATTTTAAACTCACGAGAAGCTAATGCCCTTCGATATTTTGGCTTTAATCCTGAGTAAAAACGTTTGATTTTACTATCAAGGTCTCGGATAAAATTTGGAGCATACCTTGCCAATCGAGTGAACCTTTCTTCATAGGTAGCCACTGAGTCTTCCTCTTGCCTCAATTCCAAGAATTTCTTTTCCATCCTTAGTCGAACAGCCTTAGGAAAATACTTCTCAAGAAACATACCTTTGAATTCATCCCAGTCAAGAGCATCAATCTCATCAGCGTCCCTGATATTTTTAACCATAGACCACCACTGATCTGCCTCACCCTCCAAACGGTAAATAGAAAGACTAACCTTTTGTTTTTCTGAACACCCCATGACATCAAAAATCTTCTCCAGTGCTTTAATCCACCCTTCAGCTAGCACAGGGTCAGATGATCCTCTGAATGATGCGGGATGTTGCCTCATGAAATGTTCCACCACTGACATGTTCCTCTGCGGTTGATCTGGCTGATCTCATGTATAGATACCACCGCCATTTATCGCTTGAGTAAACTGCGCCATTACTGAAACAAACTGTTCAGTTACAATTCCGGCATTCTCAGGATGCTGATTCGGAAGGTTATTTCCTTCTGTATGCCTTCCTAGCACTGTTTCCCTGTTTCCTCTGCGGAAAACCATTCTCAACAAACATGTCATAGATGAAGCAACATGGTAATCTCCAAATGCTATATCATTTCAAAAATAATATTTTAGGATAATCATTTAATAAAATTCTAACTCCTAAAGATATCTAAACCGACCTCTAATACCAACTATAAGGCCCCAGCCTTAAACCTTACATAATCTTGAGTTATTACAAGATTACACATTGAGGATCATTTCGGGTTTAGAGTTTTAGAGAATTAGATCATAAAACATGCATTACATTCTACATATAAACAAAGAGGTTACGTAAAGATAGTATTCTTCATTACAATCAATGGAAACATATTTAAAATAAACATGGATTCTTTCTTGACACTTCCTTGACACTATCATCATATCATGTACCTTTCCCTTGACCTGTGAAAAACATTTCAAAAAACATGGGATGAGCATAAAAATCTTAGTAAGGGATATAAAAATATGGAAAGGAAACTTGGGTACATATATACATAAGGATAAGATCATACTTTACCCATAAAACATAAGCACTTTAACATACCTCATCAAATCATGAATAAATCATTGAAATCAAAAGACATAAAGGTAACTTGAGGCATTCATAACATTCTTACATAGGGAGTAACCCTCTTGGTTACGTTTGGAATACCCATCACAGTATATTCCTTAAAATCTCTTCGGAGAAACATTAACGTTTCACTCCTTCGCGTTACCCAATGCATTAGAGAGCTATATCGGGCTCACCCGCCCTTTGTTTATCACGGAACCACTCGTCTTCATAATAATGCCCAAGAACCTCAACATAATCTTATCACATAAAACATGCATAAAGGAAACATAACAATTCCCCCATTCAATCACAAGATATCAATACCACACATTGATATAAAAACATTATGAAAACCATTTTCAATATCAAAATAAATGAAAATTAAAACATGGTATTTATTTTTCTTTTAAAAAGAAGATGTGGCTTGTAGAGGAAGCTGAAACTCAAATAACGGTCACGACGGAGGAGAAGTCGTTGTCGCCGCATACGTACTACAAAAACATTCCCTTTTTTTGTTTAGTAAAAGCTTTGTATAAAAAAGATTCCTTTTGAATAAACGTAAAAGTCAAAGGGGTTTATACACCGTATAAAAGAAAGTTGTGTATAAAATAAAATATGCCTCAATGAAAGGAGATTGAGACGAAGTCCCATACCTCGGGTCCGACTAGACTCGGTCATTCTTGAATCTCCTAAATAATAAACTTGAGTTAATATCTACTTGCTTAAGACCCTTTTTCAAGTTCATTATTCCTTTTATACCATGTTATGAACATCATGTAATCATTTAAGTTAATAATGTTCATTTTGTCGGTATTTGGTTCTTAAGTCAAAAATAGACTTCTTACACTTACATGTTGTTAATTTGGTCAAAGGTTCGTTATATCCAGAATGATATTAATGATTTGGATAACATATATATCATATATATTCAGAATATACAAGTATTTATAATATTACATCACATTTAGAGGTAAGAAATGAAATGCACCGTTCATGGAGACGGTAAGCCGTACGTACGCATGAACGCTACTTCCATTTCTATTTCGTATTTTCTGGAATGGAGTCATAATGATATAAGATTATATTATAATTCTGGTATAATAAAATTTATAATATCATTAACTTTATCCTTTACACATCCCACATATGGTATTAACGAATAAAATCACTTTCTGGGGGCGGTAGTCCGCACTTCCTAAAATGAAGAAATCATGTTTACCCATAATGGAAACAATAATGGTATGACATAAATGAAAAATAAAGAAGATTAAGAAAATAATAAACATATTATATATCATATATAAAAATAGTGACATCATAATGTCCACCTTTGAAGGTGTTAAATGAGTTTTGAACAATCATCGTTTTGGGAGGCAGAATTTCGCCATCCACAGAAACTGTATGTTCTTTAACCATTTGATGTAGTTTTGTGAGAGTGTAGCTTGAATAAATCTTATAAAAACATCATAGTATATTAAAGATACAGGTGTTGTTACAAAAGAAGTAAATAAAAAGAGTTTAGGGGGTTGGAGAAGCAAAATAAAACAAATGAACATGAGAGAATGAATTACCTTTAATAGTGTAACTCCTTTTGATTTGAGCCTAAAGGATTCCTTTGAAAGGATTCTTCCCAAAGGGAATCCTCTAGAATGAGGAGAGGGATGTGTAGAGACAAAATGGGTAGGGGTTGGCCGAGCCAACGTCTTTGGGAGTGTGTGAAATGAGGTAGAGGTGGGGGCTTTTTATAAGAGGAGAGGAGGGGCACTCTTGGAATGTAAAGATAAGTTACTTTATTTTAAAAAGAGTTTCAGATTCAAAAGGTCCCACATTTATATAATTCGAGGATAAGGTGATAAGGGTTCGAAATCCACATATCCAATAGGTTTTCTACATGTGTAGGTCTTAGATATTACATTATCATTCCATTTTATTTAAATCGTTAAATAATGAGGTCATCGCTGCATCATCATGATGTCATAAATAATTTAATTTATTTAATGCCTAAAAATTATAAAAAAATACTATGATGTAGGAAGTCTTTATATCATTCCAATGACTATTTATAATCAAAAATATGATCTTTATAACCCCATGAACAAATTGTTTTTGTAAAACATATTATGTTTGTGTCATTTTTACTTTTACATTAAATAAAAAGTTATTTATGTCATTTCCCAACCAAAGTGGCTCAATGTGGTCCCCAAGTTGACCCACGGCTTGTCTTGGTCGTCCATGACACTTAAAATAAGGTTAGGACATGTTTCTAGGTAATTTCATATTATTAAAGCATTATTTTTACCTTAAACTACACTAATTACCACTAATCACGATTAAAAAACTTAATAAGTTACTATTCACCAAAAAATTATTTTAATCTCATTGAACCACATTTTACATCTTAATGACAACCATGTATATCAGATTTTTGAAATCAAAAACACAATGATGGGAAAATTTCATTTAAACAGAAAATTTGTTTTTATAAGTACCACTTAGTGGTTTTACTATTCATCAAAAATTGATGTTTTCCAGAAAATTACCAAAAATTCACCCTAAGCTATATTTGATATTCCGAATTCAAAAATGAATTCTATTTTACAAAATTAAAAACATATAAGTCACATTAATTAATTTAATAATTAATTCCCGCTGTCAGAGCAAATAGCGTGTTTTTATAAAACAATAAGAATCAAAAGATTGACACTAGTTTAAGTCCAATTTGAAAGTGAAATTGATTCCAATGACCACCATTGGATTAAATGGTAAAAATATATTCAGATTACACATTAAGACCAATTCAAAAGTTAATCTAATCATATAAATAAATTAGATAAAGAAGCAGTTTTGATGTAAAATGCAGTATTTTTCACTATTCATTAAAAAAGAACATTGTCAGAAAAATACCAAAAATTCAAAAAAAGTAAATTTTGATGTCCCAATCATAAAGAATAAGTTTATTATGACAAACATAGCTTATAAAATTGTCAAAATATAGATTCAAAAATGGTTTGCCACCAAAACGCAGTAAAACAATCTTTTAAAAATATTAGTGTATTCCATGCTTAAGATTGGATTTATTTTCATTTTAAGCCTCTAAAACACTATCTAATTCATTAATAGACATATATAAAAATATCTATTATTCATTACTTACATGGGATGTTACATCCTTCCCCCCTTTAGAAAATTGTGTCCCCCCAATTTATTTACTTATCGAATAAATGGGGGTACTTATCCCTCATTGCATTTTCAGATTCCCATGTTGCCTCTTCCATCATATGGTTTTTCCACAAAACCTTTACCTTCTTAATCACCTTATTCCGTAACACTTGCTCCCTGTGGTCAAGAATCTGGACCGGTTGTTCCTCATAAGATAGGTTCTCTTCCAGCTGAACTACCTCTAGACTCAAAACATGAGATGGATCTGGCATATACTTTCTCAACATCGAAACATGAAAAACATTGTGGACCTGAGATAAACTCGGAGGTAAAGCCACCCGGTATGAAACTGATCCAACTCTCTCCAGAATTTCATATGGTCCAATAAACCTTGGACTTAGCTTTCCTTTCTTACCAAATCTCATCACACTTTTCCAAGGAGAAACCTTGAGAAAAACATGATCACCTACCTCGAAAGATAGATCCTTCATCCGGTTATCCGCATAACTCTTCTGCCTGCTCTGAGCTGTTCTCATGTTCTTCTGAATCAGCTGAACTTTTCCTACCATCTCTTCTACCAATTCTGGTCCCATCAACTTCCTTCCACCCACTTCATCCTAGAAAGCTGGAGTTTGACACCGCTTCCCATATAATGCCTGAAATGGTGCCATCTGTATACTGGAATGAAAACTGTTATTATAGGAAAATTCAACCAAAGAAAGATGTTGGTCCCAACTTCCATGATAATCTATTGAACAAGCTTGTAGCATATCCTCCAATTTTTGAATTGTTTGTTCTGACTTCCCATCTGATTGAGGATGAAATGTTGTACTAAAATTTAATTCAGTACCCAACGACTTCTGAAGGCTTTTCCAAAAGTTAGAAGTGAACCTGGGATCACGATCAGATACAATGGAGAGGGGAACTCCATGTAACCTGACTATTTCTTTAAGATACAAACGGGAAAGTTGATCTAGGGAAAAAGTATCTCGTATAGCAAGTAAATGATCAGATTTATTCAAGCGATCAACAATTTCCCAGATTGAATTATTACCTCAAGTTGTCTTCGGTAATCCCACAACAAAGTCCATGTATATATTCTCCCATTGCCACTCTGGCACTGGTAAAGGCTGAAGCATCCCTTTTGGTAACTGCCGCTCTGCTTTAACCTGTTGACAAGTCAAAAACTTCACAGTAAAATCAGCAATATCTCTTTTCATTCCATCCCACCAGTAATACTCCCGCAGATCTCTATACATCTTAGTACTGCCAGGATGAACTGAAAACGGAGAACTATGAGCTTCACATAACAACTCTCTCTTCAACTGTGAATCACAAGGCACACACAATCTCTTCCCAAATCTCAAAACGCAATCATTATCAATGTTGAATTTAGGCAACTTACCTTTCTGAACCAGCTCTACCTTTTTCGACAACTCACTGTCTTGCTTCTGTGCTTGCTTGATTCTATTTGATAGAGATGATCTCACTGATACCTGAAACAAAACAGAAGAACTTCATGCACCAACAACTTCTATGCCAAAGTTCATCAAATCCTTAACCAAAGGATCACGTTCCAAACACAACATTTCTAATGAAGCATTACTTTTTCGACTGAATGCATCAGCCACTTTATTTTCTTTTCCCGGATGGTAATGAATTGTACAATCATAATCCTTTATTAATTCTATCCATCTCCTTTGTCTCATGTTCAATTATTTCTGAGTGAATATATACTTTAAACTTTTGTGATCGGTATATATTTCACAATTTACTCCATACAAATGATGCCTCCAAATTTTAAAAGCGAAAAAAACAGTAGCTAATTCCAAGTCATGTGTAGGGTAATTTACCTCATGAGTTTTCAACTGTCGTGAAGCATAAGAAATTACCTGATCATTCTGCATTAGGACGCAACCAGGTCCTTTCAATGAAGCATCACTGTATATAACAAACTCACCATTCCTGGAAGGTAGTGCCAAAACTGGAGCATTCACCAATCTTCTTTTTTATTCCTGAAAACAATCATCACATTCTTTTGTCCAGATAAACTTAACACCCTTCCGAGTTAGCTTAGTCATTGGATTAGATAACCGTGAAAAATTTCTAACAAACCTTCGGTAATAGCCTGCCAAACCAAGGATGCTACGAATCTCCGTTACATTTGTGGGTCTTGGCCAGTCTTCCACAACTTTTGTTTTTGCAGGATCAACAGTTATCCCATCTTTAGAAACAATGTGGCCAAGGAAAGAAATTTTTTTCAACCAAAACTCACACTTGCTGAATTTCCCATACAATTTCTTTTCTTTTAAGGTTTGCAAGATCACCCTTGAATGACTTTCATGCTCCTCTTTACTTTTAGAAAACACCAAAATATCATCAATGAAAACCACCACAAACCTATCCAAGAACTCATATAAAATTCTATTCATTAAGTCCATGAATACAGCAGGTGAATTGGTTAGCCCAAAAGGCATTACTACAAAATTCATAATGGCCATATCTCATACGGAACGCGGTCTTCAGAATATCTGCCTCCTTTACCTTCAGTTGATGGTACCCCGATCTCAAGTCAATCTTTGAAAAAAACTGAGCTCCCTAGAGCTAATACGACTTCATTTGATGGCCCGACATTTGTTGAAGTAGTTATAAATGATTTCACCACCCCTTTCTGCTTGTAGTCTAACTGCTTCCCATCACTCAAGCTCTTTTTCGGACACTCATTTGCATAGTGACCCATCTCATTGCACTTAAAACATTTCACTAACTGTAAATCAAATTTGGTCTTACCTTCACCTTGATCATTTTCAGTGCAATCACGAGCCTTATGTCCCATCTTACCACATCGGTAGCACCTTCCAGAATTCAGAAGACATTCCCCAGCATTCCTTTTTCCACATTTATCACAAACTGGAAACTTAGTTTTCTTACCATCAGACTTTTTTGGAAATTCTTACCTTTCTCCTGCCACCTCGGTCCCTTCTTCTGTTGGTTGTTATAGAACACTTGATCATCGGCAAACTCCATTTCCACCTTCTCAGCACATCAAACAAGCTTTTCATAACTTTTAAACACACAAGAAGCTAATTCCCTTCGATATTTTGGCTTTAATCCTGAGTAAAAATGATTGATTTTACTATCAAGGTCTCGGATAAAATTTGGAGCATACCTTGCCAATCGAGTGAACCTTTCTTCATAGGTAGCCACTGAGTCTTCCTCATGCTTCAATTCCAAGAATTTATTTTCCATCCTTAGTCGAACAACCTTAGGAAAATACTTCTCAAGAAACATACCTTTTAATTCGTCCCAGTCAAGAGCATCAATCTCATCAGTGTCCCTGATATTTTTAACCATAGACCACCACTGATCTGCCTCACCCTACAAACGGTAAATATCCAGACTAACCTTTTGATTGTCTGAGCATCCCATGACATCAAAAATCTTCTCCAGTGCTTTAATCCACCCTTCAGCTAGCACAGGGTCAGATGATCCTCTGAATTATGGGGGATATTACCTCATGAAATGTTCCACCACTAACATGTTCCTCTGCGGTTGATCTGGCTGATCTCGTGTATGGATACCACAGCCATTTATCTCTTGAGTCAACTACGCTATTACTGCAACAAACTATTCAGTTCCAATTCCGACCATCTCAGGATGCTGATTCGGAAGTTTATTTCCTTCTGTATTCCTTCCTAGCACTACTTCCATGTTTCCTCTGCGGAAAACCATTCTGAACAAACATGTTGTAGATGAGGCAACATGGTAATATCCAAATTCTATATCATTTCAAAAAAAAATATTTTTGGATAATCAATTAATAAAATTCTAACTCCTAAAGTTATCTAAACTGACCTCTGATACCAACTATAAGGCCCCAGCCTTAAACCTTACTTAATCATGAGTTATTACAAGATTACACATTGCAGATCTTTTCGGGTTTAGAGTTTTAGAGAATTAGATCATAAAACTTGCATTACATTCCACATATAAAAAAAGTGGTTACGTAAAGATAGTATTCTTCAATCCCATCAATGGAAACATATTTAAAATAAACATGGATTCTTTCTTGACACTTCCTTGACACTATCATCATATCATGTACCTTTCCCTTGACCTGTGAAAAACATTTCAAAAAACATGGTATGAGCATAAAAAGCTCAGTAAGGGATATAAAAATATGGAAAGGAAACATGGGTACATATATACATAAGGATAAGATCATACTTTACCCATAAAACATAAGCACTTTAACATACCTCATCAAATCATGAATAAATCATTGAAATCATAATACATAAAGATAACTTGAGGCATTCATAACATTCTTACATAGCGAGTAACCCTCTTGGTTATGTTTGGAATACCCATCACAGTATATTCCCTAAAATCTCTTCGTAGAAACCTTAACGTTTCACTCCTTCGCGTTACCCAATGCATTGGAGAGCTATATCGGGCTCACCCGCCATCAGTTTATCACTGAACCACCCGTCTTCATAATAATGCCCAAGAACCTCAACATAATCGTATCACATAAAACATGCAGAAAGGAAACATAACATTTCCACCATTCAATAACAAGATATCAATACCACACATTGATATAAAAACATTATGAAAACCATTTTCAATACCAAAATAAATGAAAATTAAAACATTGTATTTATTTTTCTTTTAAAAAGAAGATATGGCTTATAGTGGAAGCCAAAACTCAAATAACGGTCACGATGGCGGAGAAGTCATTGTCGCCGTATACATACGACAAAAACATTCCCTTTTTTCATTTAGTAAACGCTTCATATAAAAAAGATTCCTCTTGAATAAACGTAAAAGTAAAAGGGGTTTATACACCATATAAAAGAAAGTTGTGTATAAAATAAAATATGCCTCAATGAAAGGAGATTGAGACGAAGTCCCATACCTCGGGTCCGACTTGACTCAGTCGTTCTTTAATATCCTAAATAATAAACTTGAGTTAATCTATACTTGCTTAAGAACCTTTTTCAAATTCATTATTCCTTTTATACCATGTTATGAACATCATTTAATTATTTAAGTTAATAATGTTCATTTTGTCGGTATTTGGTTCTTAAGTCAAAAATAGACTTCTTACACTTACATGTTGTTAATTTGGTCAATGGTTCGTTATATCCAGAATTATATTAATGATTTGGATAACATATATATCATATATATTCAGCATATACATTTATTTATAATATTACATCACATTTATAGGTAAGAAATGAAATGCACCGTTCATTGAGACGGTAAGCCGTACGTACGCGTGGACGCTACTTCCATTTCTATTTCGTATTTTCTGGAATGGAGTCATAATGATATAAGATTATATTATAATTCCAGTATAATAACATTTATAATATAATTAACTTTGTCCTTTACACATCCCACATATGGTATTAACGAATCAAATCACTTTCAGGGGGCGGTAGTCCGCACTTCCTAAAATGAAGATATCGTGTTTACCTATAATGGAAACAATAATGGTATTCCATAAATGAAAAATACAGAAGATTAAGAAAAGAATAAACATATTATATATCATATATAAAAATAGTGACTTCATAATGGCCACCTTTAAAGGTGTTAAATGAGTATTGAACAATCATCGTTTCGGGAGGGAAAATTCCGCCATCCACGGAAGCTGTATGTTCTTTAACCATTTGATGTAGTTGTGTGAGAGTGTAGCTCTAATAAATCTTATGAAAACATCCTGGTATATTGGAGATACTGTTTTTGTTACAAAAGAAGTAAATAAAAAGAGTTTAGGGGGTTGGAGAAGCAAAATAAAACAAATGAACATGAGAGAATGAATTAACTTTAAAAGTGTAACTCCTTTTGATTTGAGCCTAATGGCTTCCTTTTAAAGGATTCTGCCCAAAGGTAAACCTCTAGGATTAGGAGAGGGATGTGGAGAGACAAAATGGGCAGGGGTTGGCCGAGACAAAGGCTTTGGGAGTGTGTGAAATGAGGTAGAGGTGGGGGCCTTTTATAAGAGGAGAGGAGGGGCACTTTTGGAATGTAAAAATAAGTTACTTTATTTTAAAAAGAGTTTCGGATTCAAAAGGTCCCACATTGATATAATTCTAGGATAAGGTGATAATGGTTCGAAATCCACTCATCCAATAGGTTTTTTACATGTGTAGGTCTTAGATATTACATTATCATTCCATTTTATTTAAATCGTTAAATAATGAGGTCATCGCTGCATCATCATGATGTCATAAATAATTTAATTTATTTAATGTCTAAAAATTATAAACAAAATAATATGATGTAGGAAATCTTTTTTATCTTTCCAATGACTATTTATAATCAAAAATCTGATCTTTATAACCCCATGTAAAAAATTTTTTTGGAAAACATATTATGTTTGTGTCATTTTTACTTTTACATTAAATAAAAAGTTATTTATGTCATTTCCCAACCAAAGTGGCTCCATGGGGCCCCCAGGTTGACCCATGGCTTGTCTCGGTCTGCCATGACACATCCAATAATGTTAGGACATGTGTCTAGGTCATTTCATATTATTAAAGCATTATTTTTACCTTAAACTACACTAATTACCACTAATCGCGATTAAAAACTTAATAAGTTACTATTCATCAAAAAATTATTTTAATCTCATTGAACCACATTTTATTTCTTAATGACAACCATGTATGTCGGCTTTTTGAAATTCAAAACACAATGATGGTAAAATTTAATTTAAACGGAAAATCAGTTTTTATAAGTACCACTTAGTGGTTTTACTATTCATAAAAAATTGAAGTTTTTCAGAAAATTACCAAAAATTCACCCTAAGCTATATTTGATATTCTGAATTCAAAAATGAAGTCTATTTTACAAAATTCAAAAAATATAAGTCACATTAATTGATTTAATAATTAATTCTCGTTGTCAGAGCAAATAGCGTGTTTTTATAAAACAATAAGTATCAAAAGATTGACACTAGTTTAAGTCCAATTTCAAAGTGAAATTGATTCCAATGACCACCGTTGGATTAAATGGTAAAAATATATTCAGATTACACATTAAGACCAATTCAAAAGATAATATAATCATATAAATAAATTATATTAAGAAGCAGTTTTGATGTAAAATGCAGTATTTTTTACTATTCATTAAAAAATGAACATTGTCAGAAAAATACCAAAAATTCACACAAAGTAAATTTTGATGTCCCAATCATAAAGAATATGTTTATTTTGACAAACATAGCTTATAAAATTCTCAAAAGATAGATTCAAAAATGGTTGTCCATCAAAAGGCAGTAAAAAAATCTTTTAAAAATATTAGTGTATTCCATGCTTAAGATTGGATTTATTTTCATTTTAAGCCTCTAAAACACTATCTAATTCATTAATAGACATATATAAAAATATCTATTATTCATTACATACTTGGGATGTTACAATTTTGTTTTCCGTAGGATGGATAGATTGTGAAATAGGGTTGTTTCATACTTATAATAACATATCAGTATATGAGTGATACTGATGTTATTACCTCTTTCTCGAAGTTCCTCCTTTAAACATTCTCTTAAGGCACTAGAGTTGGTCTTTTGAAAAGACCAGTACCTCTAGTAGATTTCTAAGGAAGTGGGGAAGTGAAATGGACAGGGTTTGGCTGAGCTTTAAGGCTCAAATTGGTGTGAGAAAGAGAGGGAAGAGATTCCATTTTATAAGGGAGGAGAGGGGCACCTTTGGAAATATATGAAAAATTAGTTTATATTAAATCCCAACCCCACTTAGAAACTTTAAAAATGACTCATATCCGAATCTTAGATGAGATAGTGTTTTAATATCATCAACCAATAAAATTTAGACATGTTAGGAATTTAGTTTAAACATTATCAACTTGGTTTATCCTTATTTATCAGTTTAATTTTATTTGTGGTAATAATATTCTAAATTTTAAATTATTATAAATAATTACATATGTGTTGTGAATTTTCCATAATTTGAAACTTTATGAAATTTTAGACCATATAAATTTTAATTTATAGTTTGTAAACATTTTTTTGATTTTTAAACAATTTTATAGTATGTTATTTTTATAAAATAAAAATAGTGTCAATTTTGACACTATTTATTTATTTGAATTTAAATAAACTATATACAGAAGATATGTTCGAACTAAAAGATATAATGTATTCATAAAATGTCATATGTATCTAGAAAATTATTATATCACATTAAATAGTTCATATATTATTTATTTTAATATTTTTAAAACAATTTATTTGATATTTTAATTAAAAAAATAATTTCAACATCACTATTGTGTCATAATTAATGATAATTATTTCATCCCTAAAAATTATAAATAAATTCCTATGATGTAGATAATTGTATTAGCTTTCTAGATACTATTCATGTTTGAAGTTTCATTAAGTTGATAACCAAATTAAAATTATTATACTTATAAGATTTAATAAAGTGACATGTTGTCACAGTCTTTGGTTTTAATAATAATTAAATTATTTTCATGGAACAAAATCTATTAAATGAATTTAATCTGACCCTTAGGTGATATGGGTCGACTTTTAGTCATCCAATAGGATTTTTCCAAGTGTTAGGGTAATTTTATAATCTTATATTTACCCTTAATTACCCGATTTACCTTTAACTATAGTAAATAAAATTTACCGTAGTTACTATTCACAATGCCCAAAAATAAAAAGTATCTTATTAACATAATTTGGACCCACTGATTCCAAATATGGAGTCCATTCTTCCAAATTCAATACACAAAAGTTGCAGAAATTAAATTAAAATTAATCCCTTTGTCGAAAGAAAACATGTTTTTCTTTAAAACATTGCAAAAGATTGAATTGATTTAACCTACGAATTCAAGGTAAAATCAATGCTAATGAAATATATTATATTAAATGGTAAAAATATATTTAATTTATATTTTAAAACCATTCAATATTATAATTTAACCATATATATTATTATGATGAAAAAAGTTGTTTTTCATTAAAATATAGCGTGTTTTTACTATTCATCAAAATATGAAAGTTACCAGAATAATACGAAAAATTTATCCAAAGTAAATTTTTATTTCTTGATTCCAAAGAAGAATATTATTTTGTCAAATTGAACTTATAAACATGTCAAAAACTACATTTAATGTGGGTGCGCCCTCAAAAGGCGGGAAAACTGCATTTTTTGAAAAATACTTATTTTACACAAAAAATTTATTTTGTTCTTATACCATGTTCTAGAAAATGTTTAAGATGAATAATAATGTTATAGAATTCAAAATTTAGTCAATACTATTCATAATGGCTAGTTCATAACAATATTACAATAATATATCATTGTTTAGTAAAACCCGGTATTGCGTACAACACACGCTATCGAGGAAGGTCGCGATTGCATGTAATGCAAGCCAAGTCAGGGTTGCGTGTTGTGCAATAATCCTTCATTGTTTCGTATAACATAATCCAACCAGATTTCATTTATACATTGAATATATATATATATACTCAATGTTGCATAAAATAACTATTATCAAAAATGTGTGTAACACGATCCAAGAATAGTGTTCCGTGTAACACCCCAGGTAAATAAGGAATATGACATTTTCATATTTATCCATATTTGTGAATAAAATATTAATATGACTTTAAATGGGACGCTATGCTCGATGGCATACCCAACACGCAACAACGAGTTTCTTGGGAATCATACATTGCACTCTAATAATAAAATAATATTATTTTAAATGGTAGTTAACATGTAGCCGTTGTAAAGGCGGGAATGGATAGAAATAACTAAAATATGATTATATATGTTCTTAAATATTTTTACATTTATCCAATAAAAGCTAAAGGCTTAAAATACAGAAAGAATTAAATTTTAGGCGTATATGCCCTAGTTTTCACTAAAGGTTCACTTATCGCCTTTTAATGGAGAACTGTCATTAAATATAGTTTTTTTCACTCTTAAACATTCTTTTGGATCAAATAAAACTCTTATTAAGAATCGGGACATCAAATTTTACTTTGTGTAATTTTTTGGTATTTTTCCGATAAAGTTCATTTTTTAATGAATAGTGTAAAATGTTGTATTTTAATTCAAAACCTCTTTTTAATCTAATTTATTTATATGATTAGATTATATTTCGAATTGGTTTTAAATTGAAATTAGAAAATATTTTTACCATTAAATCCAATAGTGGTCGTTGGAATCAATTTCACTTTGAAATCAGACTTAAACTAGTGTCAATCTTTTGATACTTATTGTTTCATAAAACACGATATTTGTCATGACAGCGGGAATTAATTATTAAATTAATTAATGTGACTTATATGTTTTGAATTTTGTAAAACGGACTTCATTTTTGAATTCATAATATCAAATATAGCTTAGGGTGAATTTTTGGGATTTTTCTGAAAAACTTCAATTTTTGATGAATAGTGAAACCACTAGGTGGTACTTATAAAAACTGATTTTCCGTTTAAATGAAATTTTGCCATCATTGTGTTTTGATTTTCAAAAATCCGACATACATGGTTGTCATTAAGAAGTAAAATGTGGTTCAATGAGATTAAAATAATTTTTTGGTGAATAGTAACTTATTATGTTTTTAATCGCGATTAGAGGTAATTAGTGTAATTTAAGGTAAAAATGATATTATAAGAATGTGAAAACACCATGACACTTGTCCTACACCAATTGGGTGAGTCATGGCCGACCAAGACAAGCCATGGTCCAACTTGGGAACCCCATGTATCCACTTTGGTTGGGAAATGACATAAATAAAATTTTATTTAATGTAAAAGTAAAATTGACACAAACATGATATGTTTTACTAAAACAATTTTTAAGTGGGGTTATACAAGTCATATTTTTTATTATAAATATTAATTGGAAAGCTAAAAAGATTTCCTACATCATAGTATTACTTTTATGATTTTTAGACATTAAATAAATTAAATTATTTATGACATAATAATGATGCAGCGATGACATCATTATTTGAAGATTTAAATAAAATGGAAAGATAATGTAAAGTATATGAACTACACATGTCCAAAACTTATTGGATGAGTGTATTTCGAAGCCTTATCACCTTTTCCACGAATTATATCAATGTGGGATCTTTTGAAAACGAAACACATTTTCAAATAAAGTAATATTTATTTACTTTCCAAAAGTGCCCCTCCTCTCCTCTTATAAAAGGCCCCCACCTCTACCTCATTTAACACACTCCTCAAGACTTTGGCTCGGCCAAACCCTGCCCATTTACTCTCTCCACATCCCTCTCCTAATCCTAGAGGATTATGTTTGGGCAGAATCCTTTCAAAGGAAGCCTTTACGCTCAAATCAAAAGGAGTTACACTTTTAAAGGTAATTCATTCTCTCATGTTCATTTGATTTATTTTTCTTCTCCAACCCCCTAAACTCTTTTTATTTACTTCTTTTGTAACAAAACCAGTATCTTCAATATACTAGGATGTTTTTATAAGCTACACTCTCACACAACTACATCAAATGGTTAAAAAATATACGGTTTCCGTGGATGGTGAAATTCTGCCTCCCGAAACGATGATTGTTCAATACTCATTTAACACCTTCAACGGTGGCCATTATGATGACACTATTTTTATATATGATATATAATATGTTTATGTTTTATTTATTCTTCTGTATTTTTCATTTTTGTCTTACCTTTATGGCTTCCATTATGGGTATACGCGATATCTTCATTTAAGGAAGTGCGGACTACCGCCCCCTCAAAGTGATTTGATTCGTTAAATACCATATGTGGGATGTATAAATGATAGAAATATGATATTATATATGATATTATACTGGAATTATAATATACCTTTATATCATTATTATTCCATTCTATAAAATACGAAATAGAAATGAAAGTACTGTTCATGCGTACATACGGCTTACCGTCTCCATGAACGGTGCATTTCATTTCTTACCTCTAAATGATTATGTAATGTTATAAATGCATGAATGTACTGGATATATATAAAATATATGATATCTACATAATGAATACAATTCTGGATATAATAAACATTTGTCCACACGAACAACATGTAATTGTAAGAAGTCCACTTTCGACTTAAGAACCAAATATCGGCAAAACAAATATTATTAACTTAAATGATTACATAATGTTTATGACATGGAAATAAGTGGTATAAAATTACTAATGAACTTGAAAAAGGTTCTTAAGGAATTAGAAATTAACTCAAGTTTATTATTCAGGAGATTAAAGAACGATCGAGTCAAGTCGGACCCGAGGTAAGGGATCCTACTCCTCTCTTTCTTTTTAAGTATACACTTTTATGCCATTCCTTTTAAAGCTCATATTTCTTGTTATTGGGATGATATTTTACATTACACTTACTGTAATTTTTATGTTCATGTGATGAGAGACCATATTCTCTCTCATCAATCCATTTTGTAAGTTTTATGTGGCGTCGTTAGGCTGCTGAGTTTTTGTAAGGGATTTTTCATCTCACTTTTATTCCCGTGAGATTTATGCTACATTCACCACAAATTCCCTTGAGTGGTGTATGTACTGCCCATTATTCTACTCTTTGTGTAATATACTTTCGTTTATGAGTATTTACATCAATGACCTATTGTCTTTCTTTCATGGGGTGTATGTTTTGAAAGATACCCAAGTCGGTAAGGGAACCTTTCACCCTCCTTTTTTTAAAAGAATTCTTTTGTTGGGTCTTTTAATTTACATATTGTTATGTTGGGATATTTTCTCATATATCCTTATTGATGTAAATTTTATGTCCAAGTGATGAGATACACTTTTTATCTCTCATCAACTCATTTTGATGTGATGCCGTTAGGCTGTCAAGGGAACTTTTTAACCCAATTTCGATTTCTTTGGGTTCAACTTGTAGTCATTGAATATGTCATCCATTGAATATGTGTGATTTACCTTTTATTATTTTACACTTAATATCCACTTATATTGGTTGTATATATATTTTTCACACATATTTTTGAGATTTATTTGTCCTTAATTTAAGGATACCTTCTTTATAAGGGATTTCATCACATTTGACATTTCTATTGAGGGTTCATTGTTGATATGCACCAATTCACTCTTATATGGTGTATATACTGTACTTTGGAGTATTATATCATGAATCCTTTTATTCTCATGATATTATAATGTTCTGACTAAATGTTATTCCTCGATTATTGTATTCAAGTGTCTCTAATTTTGGTAAAACCCCTTTAACCAAAATATCGTTTTAAATGTTTTAATTATTTGTTCTTATTAATATCCATGTTTTCAAAATTGTTTTAAGGATTTATTTATATGGATATTAATGGTTAAAAATTTTAAAATCATCAAGGTGGTATGGGACACTTTGATTCAAAAATCTCTTTATTAAATGTTTTAAATGGTTTTGGAAATGGTTTCTTTTTGAATGGATTCATTATTTCAATATCCTAAAATTTTATATTGTCATTGAAATGTGGAAATGTTATGTTTCCTTTATTCATGTTTATGTGATACGATTATGTTATGGTTCTTGGGAATGTTTATGAAGAATGGGTGGTTCCGTGATAAACTAAGGGTGGGTGAGCCCGATATAGCTCTCCAATGTATTGGGTAACGCGAAGGAGTGAAACGTTAAGGTTTCTCCGAAGATATTTAGGGAATATACTGTGATGGGTATTCCAAACGTAACCAAGACGGTTACTCCCAACGTAAGAATGTTATGAATGCCTCAAGTTACCTTTATGTCTTATGTTTTCTATGATTTATTCATGAATTAAAATGCCTATATTTTATGGGTAAAGTATGATTTCATTCTTATGTATATACGAACTCATGTTTCCTTTTTATATTTTTATAACCCTTACTGAGCTTTTTATGCTCATCCCAAGTTTTTGAAATGTTTTTCACAGGTCAAGGGAAAGGTACATGATGTGATGATAGTGTCAAGGATGTGTCAAGAAAGAATCCATGTTTCATTTTAAATATTTTTCTGTTGATGTGAAGAATGAATACTGTCTTTTATGTAACCACTTTGTTTAAATGTGGAATGTAATGCAAGTTTCATGATCTAATTCTCTAAAACTCTAAACCTGAAAAGATCCTCAATGTGTAATCTTTTAATAACTCAAGATTAAGTAAGGTTTAAGGCTGAGGCCTTATAGTTGGTATCAAAGGTCGGTTTAGATAACTTTAGAGGTTAGGGTATTCTCTAAGCATAAGTGACATTACCATAATGGTTAGGATTTCAGAAAGAGTCCTAGTTTTAGATAAAGTGAATGAGTAAGTATATCTTAGTGTTTAATAAAATATTAATATGACTTTAAAGGGGACGCTTTGCTCGATGTCGTACCCAACACGCAACAACGAGTTTCTTGGGAATCTTACGTTGCACTCTAATAATAAAATAATATTATTTTAAATGGTAGTTAACATGTAGCCGTTGTAATGGCGGGAATGGATATAAATAACTAAAATATGATTATATATGTTCTTAAATATTTTTACATTTATCCAATAAAAGATAAAGGCTTAAAATACGGAAAGAATTCAATTTTAGGCGTATATGCCCTAGTTTTCACTAAAGGTTCACTTATCGCCTTTTAATGGAGAACTGTCATTAAATATAGTTTTTTTTTCACTCTTAAACATTCTTTTGGATCAAATAAAACTCTTATTAAGAATCGGGACATCAAATTTTACTTTGTGTAATTTTTTGGTATTTTTCCGATAAAGTTCATTTTTTTAATGAATAGTGTAAAATGTTGTATTTTAATTCAAAACCTCTTTTTAATCTAATTTATTTATATGATTAGATTATATTTTTAATTGGTTTTAAAGTGAAATTAGAAAATATTTTTACCATTAAATCCAATAGTGGTCATTGGAATCAATTTCTCTTTGAAATCAGACTTAAACTAGTGTCAATCTTTTGATACTTATTGTTTCATAAAACACGCTATTTGTCATGACAGCAGAAATTAATTATTAAATTAATTAATGTGACTTATATGTTTTGAATTTTGTAAAACGGACTTTATTTTTGAATTCAGAATATCAAATATATCTTAGGGTGAATTTTTGGGATTTTTCTGAAAAACATCAATTTTTGATGAATAGTGAAACCACTAAGTGGTACTTATAAAAACTGATTTTCCGTTTAAATGAAATTTTGCCATCATTGTGTTTTGATTTTCAAAAATCGTACATACATGGTTTTCATTAAGAAGTAAAATTTGGTTCAATGAGATTAAAATAATTTTTTGGTGAATAGTAACTTATTAAGTTTTTAATCGCGATTAGAGGTAATTAGTGTAATTTAAGGTAAAAATGATATTATAAGAATGTGAAAACACCATGACACTGGTCCTACACCTATTGGGTGAGTCATGGCCGACCAAGAAAAGCCATGGGCCAACTTGGGGACCCCATGGATCCACTTTGGTTGGGAAATGACATAAATAACATTTTATTTAATGTAAAAGTAAAATTGACACAAACATGATATGTTTTACTAAAACAATTTTTAAGTGGGGTTATACAAGTCATATTTTTTATTATAAATATTAATTGGAAAGATGAAAAGATTTACTACATCATAGTATTTTTTTATAATTTTTAGACATTAAATAAATTAAATTATTTATGACATAATAATGATGCAGCGATGACATCATTATTTGACGATTTAAATAAAATGGAATGATAATGTCAAATCTATGAACTAAACATGTCCAAAACTTATTGGATGAGTGGATTTCGAAGCCTTATAACCTTATCCACGAATTATATCAATGTGGGACCTTTTGAAACAGAAACACATTTTCAAATAAAGTAATATTTCTTTACTTTCCAAAAGTGACCCTCCTCTCCTCTTATAAAAGGCCCCCACCTCTACCTCATTTAACACACTCCTCAAGCCTTTGTATTGGCCAACCCCTGCCCATTTACTCTCTCCACATCCCTATCCTCATCCTAGAGGATTCCATTTGGGCAGAATCCTTTCAAAGGAAGCCTTTAGGCTCAAATCAAAAGGAGTTACACTTTTAAAGGTAATTCATTCTCTCATGTTCATTTGTTTTATTTTGCTTCTCCAACCACCTAAACTCTTTTTATTTACTTATTTTGTAACAAAACCAGTATCTTCAATATACTAGGATTTATTTATAAGCTACACTCTCACACAACTACATCAAATGGTTAAAGAACATACGGTTTCCGTGGATGGTGAAATTCTGCCTCCCGAAATGATGATTGTTCAATACTCATTTAACACCTTCAACGGTGGCCATTATGATGTAACTATTTTTATATATGATATATAATATGTTTATGTTTTATTTATGCTTCTGTATTTTTCATTTTTTGTCTTACCTTTATGGCTTCCATTATGGGTATACGTGATATCTTCATTTAAGGAAGTGCGGACTACCGCCCCCTCAAAGTGATTTGATTCATTAAATACCATATGTGGGATGTATAAAGGATGGAAATATGATATTATATAGGATATTATATTGGAATTATAATATACCTTTATATAATTATTATTCCATTCTATAAAATACGAAATAGAAATGAAAGTAGCGTTCATTCGTACGTACGGCTTACCGTCTCCATGAACGGTGCATTTCATTTCTTACCTCTAAATGATTATGTAATGTTATAAATGCATGCATGTACTGGATATATATGACATATATGATATCTAAATAATGAATACAATTATGGATATAATAAACATTTGGCCACACGAACAACATGTAATTGTAAGAAGCCCACTTTCGACTTAAGAACCAAATATCGGCAAAACAAATATTATTAACTTAATGATTACATAATGTTTATGACATGGTAATAAGTGGAATAAAAGTACTAATGAACTTGAAAAAGGTTCTTAAGGAATTAGAAATTAACTCAAGTTTATTATTCAGGAGATTAAAGAACGATCGAGTCAAGTCGGACCCGAGGTAAGGGATCCTACTCCTCTCTTTCTTTTTAAGTATACACTTTTATGCCATTCCTTTTAAAGCTCATATTTCTTGTTATTAGGATGATATTTTACATTACACATACTGTAATTTTTATGTTCATGTGATTAGAGACCCTATTCTCTCTCATCAATCCATTTTGGAAGTTTTATGTGGGGCCGTTAGGCTGCCGAGTTTTTGTAAGGGATTTTTCATCTCACTTTTATTCCCGTGAGATTTATGCTACATTCACCACAAATTCCATTGAGTGGTGTATGTACTTCCCATTATTCTACTCTTTGTGTAATATACATTCGTTTATTAGTATTTACATCAATGACCTATTGTCTTTATTTCATGGGGTGTATGTTTTGAAAGATACCCAAGTCGGTAAAGGAACCTTTCACCCTCCTTTTTTTAAAAAGACTTCTTTTGTTGGGTCTTTTAATTTACATATTGTTATGTTGGGATATTTTCTCATATATCCTTATTGATGTAAATTTTATGTCCAAGTGATGAGATACACTTTTTATCTCTCATCAACTCATTTTGATGTGATGCCGTTAGGCTGTCAAGGGAACTTTTTAACCCAATTTCGATTTCTTTGGGTTCAACTTGTAGTCATTGAATATGTCATCCATTGAATATGTGTGACTGACCTTTTATTATTTTACACTTAATATCCACTTATATTGGGTGTATATATATTTTTCACACATATTTTTGAGATTTATTTGTCCTTAATTTAAGGATACCTTCTTTATAAGGGATTTCATCACATTTGACATTTCTATTGAGGGTTCATTGTTGTTATGCACCAATTCACTCTTATATGGTGTATATACTGTCCATAAGAGTATTATATCATGAATACTTTTATTCTCATGATATTATAAAGTTCTGACTAAATGTTATTCCTCGATTATTGTATTCAAGTGTCTCTAATTTTGGTAAAACCCCATTAACCAAAATATCGTTTTAAATGTTTTAATTATTTGTTCTTATTAATATCCATGTTTTCAAAATTGTTTTAAGAATTTATTTATATGGATATTAATGGTTTGAAATGTTTAAAGCTTCAAGGTGGTATGGGACACTTTGATTCAAAAATCTCTTTATTAAATGTTTTAAATGGTTTTGGAAATGGTTTCTTTTTGAATGGATTCATTATTTCAATATCCTAAAATGTTATATTGTGATTGAAATGTGGACATGTTATGTTTCCTTTATTCATGTTTATGTGATATGATTATGTTATGGTTCTTGGGCATTGTTATGAAGAACGGGTGGTTCCGTGATAAACTAAGGGTGGGTGAGACCGATATAGCTCTCCAATGCATTGGGTAACGCGAAGGAGTGAAACGTTAAGGTTTCTCCGAAGAGATTTAGGTAATATACTGTGATGGGTATTCCAAACGTAACCAAGATGGTTACTCCCTACGTAAGAATGTTATGAATGCCTCAAGTTACCTTTAGGTCTTATGTTTTATATGATTTATTCATGAATTAATATGCCTATATTTTATGGGTAAAGTATGATTTCATTCTTATGTATATACAAACTCATGTTTCCTTTCCATATTTTTATAACCCTTACTGAGCTTTTTATGCTCATCCCAAGTTTTTGAAATGTTTTTCACAGGTCAAGGGAAAGGTACATGATGTGATGATAGTGTCGAGGATGTGTCAAGAAAGAATCCATGTTTCATTTTAAATATGTTTCCATTGATGGGAAGAATGAATACTGTCTTTTATGTAACCACTTTGTTTAAATGTGGAATGTAATGCAAGTTTCATGATCTAATTCTCTAAAACTCTAAACCTGAAAAGATCCTCAATGTGTAATCTTGTAATAACTCAAGATTAAGTAAGGTTTAAGGCTGGGGCCTTATATTGCGTATACTGCAAGCTAATACGGTGTTGCGTATAGCGCAAGGTAATCTTGGTGTAGCATACAACACAAAACATTAATGAAATTAAAAGAATATTTTTCATAAAATCTCATGGTGTTACATTCTACCCCCCTTAAAATGAATTTCGTCCTCAAAATTCATCGGGGTTTAAATGGTTTACTACTCGAAATTTTGTTTAATAGAAACCCACATTGTAAAAAGGAATACCAAAACATGTCCTTAAAAACTAAAGTATGAAATGTAACAGTTACCCCAATTAACTCATCACTGGGTTTCCACGTAGGAGAACATAGGTGAAAATATGGATATGGAAGAAAAATCTAACCATCAAGTTCTGATGGAGAGTGGTAGAGAACATGGCTATGAAAAATACAACAATCACAAAGCTATTAATTTGTGATGATCTAAGGTACCATATGATTCATCGGATATAAGGGAACTTGGACAACATTTTTGGTTTTCAAGATCACTTCCCTATAGTTGATGAATTAAAAGAAATACTTGCATGATTTTTATACAATCTCACTGTTGTTCGGGAATTGAAAAATTTCCACTTCATCCCTTAAAGAAATGAAGTTGAATTTGTTATTCTTGATGTGTTAGCAGATCATGTGATAGAATGATGGGTCATTTCATCTCATTCAAACAGAAGGATATCAAAACTTATAAGTCCATCTTATGGTTAGATTAATCATATATGGTTCCAAAAATGAACTTATACTTCATATATCATACCTCTTAATAAAATAAAACTAGTTTCTACTAACCAGGGACTTCCTGTAGGCCAGTGGTAGGCGATAAAGGCCAGTCGCACTTCGGTTGTGGGTTCGATTCCCACAGCCTTGTCTGATGCGATGGGATGTCGCCCGTCATGCAGGTTGTCCTTTTTCTAAACCTACCTTACTATATCATCCCATAAATAATATCAAAAAAAGGTTCTATCCTTAAACAATACTAACTTATGTCCAACATAATCCATTCCAATCATTAGGCTTATCCATAATATTACAGTCCATTGTCATATTATAGTGAAAACGATTACTTTATATTTCATATAAAAAGAATGTTAATACCATCGTTGATCCCCATATATCATAAGATATGTCTTGTTGGTGACATTACAAACGTTTTAAGGCCTTTATCATGTATTCTATTGAAAATTGAATACCCATTGAACCTTAGTGAAAACATGAATGCAGTTAAAAGTTAACACTTTCCACATACCCAAATCCTCAAAATTCTATATACTCAAACCACGATATCACTTAGTCCTTATATCAATCATGAGCTCATGAATACAATCAAACATATCATTATCTTATTATTCCTTCATTATGTGCATATCATCTACTTTACAAAAATATCTGAATAACATTCCATGGTTACTGGTACCATTCAACATATACTTTCAAATACTTTTAGGAAAAACAATAGTGTAACAATCCTTAGATGATTCTTTATTCCATAGTACCATTAACTATACAACATAAATCTCGATAAACATACAATCATTCCACTACCTTCTAAAACAACCGACTGAGCTTCAACACTTCTTTCAGCTCATATATCATTTGTAGTCTCCTCATCATCATCAACATAAATACTACCCATATGACCATGCTGATTCTCTTCATGAGATTTTCCATTAGGGCATTGGTTTGCATAATTCTTGTACATTCCACATTTAAAACATCTAATCATTGATGATGTCGTAGCATTACCATTATCCTTGTCCATGGTGTTAACTGAACCTTTTCCTTTTCACTTACTGGATTTGTGTCCTTCTTTTCCACACCCAAAGCATCTTCCAGTTCCATTGAAACAATCTCCCTGATGCCTCTTCCCACATGATTTACATGAGGGAAATTGAACTTTCTTTCCTCTATGATCATCATGAAACTCCATCTTTCTCTTATTATCTGTGTCAGGAAACTTACCAAAGTTGAGATTATTGATCATATTATGAGATTGATGATTAGGCATAATAACGATGTTTGGACTTCCAGATCTCGTTTCATTTGGTTTCTCATGAATAAAATCATTCCATTGTCCGTCATATCCTCCATTATCATTAATCTTCCTATTTCGAGCCATTTTCTAAAACCCAAAAAGAATAGTGTGAGAGGAAAAAATCATGCTAGGGAAAACAACTTAGTAAAGGGGGAGCACCCTCAATATCTAACATCTTAGGTTAAATTCTAAGATCGATACCTTAGTTCTAGGAATATATCCTATATGTATTCTTATCCTTAGGTACATCCCTAGACATACCTTAGAAATATCTCTAGGGATCTCACTAACGTTTTCACATCCTAGTTTCCAATGGTTGACTAATCCTTTCCTCTGATACCAACTGTAGAGACCCAAAGCTTGATGTACATGGAAATAACATTACTTTTGTGGAATACTTAGTACATTACAAAAACACACGCACAAGGACCGTAATAGTTTAGTGTCTTTGGAAACTCAGAATGTAATCTTCTAATCATGGTGAAAGATCTTCAACATCTCCCATAAAGATCTTCCCTATTTTCTTACCTAAAACCTTTATTTATATCCTAGGGAAAATAAAACATAAAAGGGTGAGCCCAAATTCTCAGTAAGGGTAAACAAAAGAAATATCAATCACATCATATTCATAAGAACATAACATTTTGGAAATCTTAACCTGCAAAAGAGATCATAATATCATAACGTGGGATAAATCATATTAGTTAAATGTAATCCCAATAATCATAACATAAAACATGAAACATTATGGAATACACACACAATCATAGATAATAATTTCTTATTAGTCAAGACTCATTTCCAAGACTATCTTAGTGGACAAAGACCATTTCTGAACCGAGTTCATTCCTCATTTCAGTCCTATTACACTAAACCTGTTTAACCTGCCGTTCCAGCCATGTCTATCTCATGAGATATAAAATCATTACCCAATGCATTGGAGGGAGATATAGGTCCCACCCATATCTTAATGATACCATTCTTATGTGTGCCACAAAATCATAAATGATACATCATTGCGTAACCCATGTAATAAAAATTGGATTCTTAAACAACATGAAATCATAAAACAATTCATATAAGATAAAGGGATTCATAAAAAATAATACCATCATGACATAATCAAATCAATGTAATAATATTGATAGAAACAGAACCCTATATTATCATAGATGGAAAATAATTTTGATAAAACACTTGAACTCCATTCTTGAAGAAGATATCCTTTCAACATCAAAAACATTTTCCATTCTTAACATTTCATACAATTTTAAACTAAAAGAAGTTGATTAAAAATAAAATTTAAAACTTGTAAATGAAGCTTCTTGGAAATAATGTTTTAAAAATCCATTCATGCCGTATAAAAAAACATTCTTTGTACTTTTGTCGGAAAAGTCAAAAAGTACCTCATACGAAAAACGAAAAAAGATTCCTTTCATATCCTTTACTAAAAACTCACCGAAGGGTAAAATTGGAGTCAAAAAATTCTAGGTGGATTGAAATAATATCACATATTGAGGAAACATGGATATGGATGATAAAATACACCCCAGTAAATACTAAAGTATAAACAATCTGGGATAAAAATGAGATTGTGATATTTCCCATACCTTAGGTCTGATTTGATTCATAAGTGTCCGAACCTCCTGTATAATGATTTAAATAATGTTATTGACTTATTACTGAATCATAAATATTTTTATGACATCATATATGGTCATATTCTTAGCTTCTTATTGGTAATATTTTACTACTTGTTATTCGGGTGTTTATTACTTTTTGTTCTTATGCATGTTTGTCGAATAAATTCTTATTATTCTCTTTAGGTTATAGATACCTCATTTCCATAATGGTATTAGTGTAATACATATCATATTCATTCATTCAATTCATTTATAAAATCATTATGCAATGAAGATCATGTAGAACGAATCACATCATATCCTGGAGACGGTATTCTGTACGTACGCATGAGCGATGATATCATTCCCATGATCATGGAATTGTATTGGAGTGTATGTATACTATTTTAGAATCAATACCACTTTACAATAATCATATATATTCATTAATTTCACCCTTATACCCATCCAAGTAAGGTGGTGGAGAAAAATAGATTACACCACGGCGTGGAGACGGTATTCCGTACGTACGCACGCGCGGTGATTTCGTTTTCCGTAGGATGGATTGATGGTGAAATAGGGTTTTTTCATACTTATAATAACATATTAGTATATGAGTGATACTGATGTTATTACCTCATAATGAAACAACTAAAGAGGAGGTAGTAGAAGAAGAACGGAACATGAAGAAAACGGTAGAAGGTATTACCTCTTTCTCGAAGTGCCTCCTTTAAACTTTCTCTTAAGGCACTAGAGTTGGTCTTTTGATAAGACCAGTACCTCTATTAGGTTTCTACGGAAGTGGTGAAGTTAAATGGGCAGGGGTTGGCCGAGCTTTAAGGCTCAAATTGGTGTGAGGAAGAGAGGTAGGAGATGCCCTTTTATAAGGGAGGAGAGGGGCACCTTTAGAAATATAAGAAATATTAGTTTATATTAAATCCCAAACCCACTTAAAAACTTCCAAAATGACTCATATCCGAATCTTAGATGAGATAAAGTTGTAATATCATCAACCAATAAAATTTAGACATGTTAGGAATTTATTTTAAACATTATCAACTTGATTTATCCTTATTTATCAATTTAATTTTATTTGTGGTAATAATATTCTAAATTTTAAATTATTATAAACAATTACATATGTGTTGTGAATTTTCCATAATTTGACACTTTATGACATTTTAGACCATAAAAATTTTAATTTATAATTTTTAAACATTTTTGTGATTTTTAAACATTTTTATAATATGTTATTTTTATAAAATAACAATAGTTTCAATTTTGACACTTCATTTATTTGAATTTAAATAAAATATATACAGAATATATGTTCAAACTAAAATCTTTAATATATTCATAAAATGTCATATGTATCTAGAAAATTATTATATCACATTAAATAGTTCATATAATATTTATTTTTATATTTTTAAAACAATTTATTTGATATTTTAATTAATAAAATAATTTCAATATCACTATTGTGTCGCAATTAATGATAATTATTTAATCCCTAAAAATTCTAAATAAATTCCTATGATGTAGATAATTGTATTCTATTTCTGTAGACTATTCATGTTCGAAGATTCATGAATTTTATCACCAAATTAAAATTATTATACTTATAAGATTTAAGAAAGTGACATGTTGTCACATTCTTTGTTTTTAATAATAATTAAATTATTTTCATGGAAAAAAATCTATTAAATGAATCTAATCCAACCCTTAGCTGATATGGGTCTACCTTTAGTCATCCAATAGGATTTTTCCAAGTGTTAGGGTAATTTTATAATCTTATATTTACCCTTAATCACCCGATTTACCTTTAACTATAGTAAATAAAATTTACCGTAGTTACTATTCACAATGCCCAAAAATAAAAAGTATCTTATTAACATAATTTGGACCCACTAATTCCAAATATGGAATCCATTTTTCTAAATTCAATACACAAAAGTTTCAGAAATTAAATTAAAATTAATCATGTTGTCGAAAGAAAACGTGTTTTTCTTTAAAACATTGCAAAAGATTGAATTGATTTAACCTACGAATTCAAGGTAAAATCAATGATAATGACATACATTATATTAAATGGTAAAAATATATTATAATTATACTTTAAAACCATTAAATATTATAATTTAACCATATAAATTATTATGATGACAAAAGTTGTTTTTCATTAAAATATAGCGTGTTTTTACTATTCATCAAAATATGAAAGTTACCGAAATAATACGAAAAAT
Organism: Viscum album; assembly: GCA_963277665.1. Taxonomy (NCBI): domain Eukaryota; kingdom Viridiplantae; phylum Streptophyta; class Magnoliopsida; order Santalales; family Viscaceae; genus Viscum; species Viscum album. The sequence continues at coordinate 1,505,029,728 of OY728156.1, forward strand.
TTACCCAAAGTAAATTTTTATTTATTGATTCCAAAGAAGAATTTTATTTTGTCAAATTGAACTTATAAACATGTCAAAAACTATATTTAAAGTGGGTGCGCCATCAAAAGGCGGCAAAACTGCATTTTTTGAAAAATACTTATTTTACCTGAAAAATTTATTTTGTTCTTGTTCCATGTTCTAAAAAATGTGTAAAATGAATAATAATGTTATAAAATTCAAAATTTAGTTAATACTATTCATAACGGATAGTTCATAATAATGTTATAATAATATATCGTTGTTTAGTAAAACCTGGTATTGCGTACAACACACGCTATCGAGGAAGGTCGCGATTGTGTGTAATGTAAGCCAAGTCAGGGTTGCATGTTATGCAAGAATCCTTCGTTGTTTCATATAACATAATCCAACCATATTTCATTTATACATTGAATATATATATATATATATACTCAATGTTGCGCAGAATAACTATTATCAAAATTGTGTGTAACACGATCCAAGAATAGTGTTGCGTATACTGCAAGCAAATACGGTGTTTCGTATAGCGCAATGTAATCTTGGTGTAGCATAAAACACAACACATTAATGAAATTAAAAGAATATTTTTCATAAAATCTCGGGGTGTTACATTGAATCTATGTGTTTTCCATATATGTTATTTGTCTAGGGATGCCTTAGGTACTATACCATGGATCCTCATCACTGCAATTTCATATAAAAATACATGTGTTGTATGTCAGATATATAATTATGGAACAGTATAAAAATTTATTCTGGTGATTGTTAAAGCAGGTAGAACGCTCACATATATATATTTATAAAAATTCCATAATGTATATTATTAAACGTGTGTGTTTTTCCATTTTTTTAATTAATAATAAAATTTTCATAACTATGGATATAAGATAAGAACACATTCGTGGTGTCCGAATGAGTCTTTATCACACCCTACATAGGCCATTTGGGATTCATGAAGACTTTATGTCTCTAAGACCATTTAATAAATTGAGATTAAGGGATAGTCCATAGCGATCGAGTCAGTACTTTTGAATGGAATGAATGGCAGTCGACCAGGTGGTTCCTCTTCATCAAGTCGGTGTTTCCATTATATACATTGTATGATCATATATATGTATATTTTAATATGGCTGACCCTAGGTCACCATCTTTTTTACTATTTTTCATGACCTCATATATCTTGTTATGTTTTTTTACAAATGGTATTATTCCTTTGGGATTATTTATTACTTATAAAAGATTATTATGTTCCTATTGGTTTATTTTTCTTCCACTAATTGTGGTCCTTTTCTACCTTGTTATATACATATGGACCTATATTATTATCACTGTCTGAAAGTATAGTCACTCCACTATTATCTCTTTAGACCCTAAATGGTTGTCGAATGCCTTTTTTATATGGGGAGGTGCACATAAGTCACAGTTTCAAACTAGACCAAAGCACTGTACAAAGTGGAATATGGTTTAGGGTGCTATAAAAGGTATCAGAGGATGTTGATGGTGTTGTTTCTATACATCATCATAAAACATGAATATTAAATTCATATGATATATGTACATAACCCTAATAAAGGTAAGTTGTATTGAAGATATCAATGGGATATTTAAATTTTCAACAATGAAGCTTTACATTGTTTTAAAATGTATCCTCTTGGGTTAAATTCTACTTAACTACCCCAGATTGATATATGAAACATGATGTCAGACCATGTTATGAGAATGTAATGGTATACGAATCTATATTACATGTGATTCATGAATTATATGTGGGTAGGCAGGTGGCATGGGGTAGGATGATACTAGTTACATGACTCAAATATGGTTACATATAAGTCCATGAGGATTAATGTCATGTGACAGGGTGTGGTGGGGGTGTGTAAGGGTGGTGATATGTGCTTCCTATTACCAAATTCACTAAATTTGATATATATATATATACATATATTATTGTCATGGTTATTACTCCATTTTGATTGATATTTAGTTGGATTCCAACAAGATAGCTTTCAATTGGGTTTTTGGAGGGGTAGTGATGTAGTGTCATGTGAGCGTGCTTTGGATTAGGCCCCTGATTTTCATGATGAGGTCCAATATTTTCGGGATGATCATGATCCATAGATAACTGGTTTGATACTTTTGGTGAACCAAGGGAGATTGAAGTCTTTGGTCCATGGCTTGATGAGCATCTCACTAAGAGCTTGGTTTAGGTCGTATTGGGTATTGACTAGGGAGATCTAGGTGCTGATCTAACTATGGAGTACATGAATCACGAGTTATAATATTAGTACCCACCACTATTCCAATTTGAGGTTAGACTATAGGTGGAATAGAACATCATTTAATAGAGTTGTGGATCATCTTGCGTCATTGGTGAGCTCGGGCCCCAACATCACCTGCCTCCCTTCGATCAACTTATTAAAACCTGAGGGGGTTAATTTGAAAAGAGGAAATTCTCTTGGCTTTCATTACTTTAGGCCACCCTAGAACCCATGTGACATGTTTCTTGTGTCTTTTTTTCATCATCTTTTTATGTTCCCTTTTTTTTCTTCTTTAATAAAAATTTGATGATGATGAAGATGAATGACTATATTAGAAGAAATTTGAGGACAAATTATTCTATAACTTCTTCCTATATTTTATAATGGGGGATAATGTGGATGAGTTCAGGAATATCTATCATGGGGATATATCTTTCATTGATTATACATCCAATTTAACTTACCTGTCACATTTTTCACCTACAATGCTAGATGAAATCATCACATAGGTGAGGAAATTTGAAGATGTACAATAAAATGAAATCATAATTTAGGTGAATAGATTCAAGAATATTTCCTTTCAAGAGTTGGTCAACAACATTCTCATAGCCAAGGTAAACATGAAGGACCCTACATATTCGAGTTGGGGGGATGGTGTTAGGTTATCATAGAGGTGATGGTTTAGGTTTAATGAAGTGTGTCCTTGAAACATATCCCCATGTAAGTCAGAATAATGATTCATGTAGACTATTGATTAATGGGTCTTCAATAGATTGCATCCATTGTGGGAATCCGTTACATGCTTGAACGCCATGTGATCATGTTCCAAAAGAGTGTAGGGCGTGTGATCAAATTTCCTATTTGGGGATGTTCTATAAAATACCTTTTACGATAGCTGGGACAAAGGCATTGGGTGAGACTCAGGGATATGAGGTAGGAAAGATATTTGTATGTGGATATATTAGTTGTTATTCAGCTTCACTCATAGGCCATGGATTATATAATTGGACTAATTACTAGGGTATGTGGCTGGTAGCTTGTGCAGCTCTGCATGGATGTAAAACCTCGAGCAGTCGATCTATGGGCCAAGTTCATGCACTAGATCATCTCTATGAAGATTTTGTTGGGGAGTAGATGAATTTTATCTGTACATCATGGGTTGGATTTCATTTTTTTTTTTTTCATTGGCCAGTTTTGGTTGATGAGATACATGAGTATTATTTTTGACAAACCAAGCACTAGTAGTAGGCCAGAATCAATTCATTATGGAATATATATATATATATATATGTATATTAGGTGTATTTTAATTAAGACTTATTTTTGGAATTTATGTTATTAATGATTCATATGAGGTGTGTACAAATAATAATCATTATTGTCATTTAAATGTATATATGGTTCAGATTTATTATGAGCATCTGTTGGGATGCGGGATTTTGGGTATCTGATGAGATAAGAGACATGATTTGTGTGGTTTATGACCTAGTCTGGATTTTGGAAACTAGTGAAGAGAGGGAACGATGATACATCATAGGAGTAATTTTTAGTCTAATGATGGTAGGTGGAACTGTCGAGATTTTTTATTATAGTCTGAGAATCAATTTGGTAGGTAGCTCCTAAGGTGTGGAGAGCATTTAGTGGATTTGAATTGTGAAATAATAACTAAGGTAGACTAGGGTGATATATATGATGTTTGAATGTACAAGACCATATTTGGATAATCCTTGATATCTTGGTGATGTGCTATGTTATGATGGGGATATAGTAACATCCCTAGTGTTTGAAAGGGTCGAAAATCCTAAACCTATTTGAATTTTGTGTTGTTGAGTGGCCAAATTTATTTGGGTATTTAAAACAAAATTATTATATTTTGAGAAACACTAGATCTTGTTTTTATATGGGTTTTATATCTTTGAATGTTACATGAGGTTTTGGGTGAGTTCGTGTTGTGGTCGGGACCAAAAACTCAGTTTTGGGAAAGAGCAAATAGAGGTGCACTATTGGAAAAAATCATGTGGAATACAAGGAGAAACCACAAAACCCACCTACCACACTGGATATGGCTTCTCAAATCAGACAGTTATGCATAAAATATATAGTTTTTAGTATAGGTAATCAACATGTTCTATGCATGGGTTGGAAAAGCCATGTGCCTAGAATCTGTGCGCATGGTGTATAGAAAGTGGCATTGCACAGTTAGAACTCATTTATCCAAACCAGTGGTCAATCCGTGTAGGCCATTAAAAAGTATTAAATTACTATTCCCCCTCCGTCCTAATTCATTTCGTCCATATTCTTCCTCCTCCTCTTTCAAAACATATGGATTTGTCCTCCCTTTCTCTCCCACCTAGTCATTGGACCAACTCGGTCTCCCTACTATCAGTACTTAATTTATTGATATTTTTTAATGTTAATTGGTAGGAACTTCAACATTATAGCTTTTTTGTTAAATTATATAACAATATAGAACTCTAAATCCATGTCTTCACTTGTCACTATTTCCATGGAATTCTTCTGAAACTCTATTTTCTTTATATTTGACTTGACTTAGAGGCCAATATAATATGAGTGATTTCATAATAGTACAAGTTAGATGGTTTATAGATTTATCTATAATATTTGGTTGCTTCAGGTTAAATTATATATACATAATGTGGCTATTCGAAAAGAGAACACTAATTATTTAAATTATTTATTTAAAATTGTTTATTTGATTATATGAAATTCTTATGTGATTTCTCTTTCTTCACTTCCAATGGATATTCCGGGTAAGGGTTATACCTCCTTTTCAATTTATGGAAGGCATATAAATAGATTTAATTGAATTTTTAAAATGATTATGCATGATATATGGGAATGTGATAGGCATGACCTGAGTATTTAGGTGGTGATGACCACCTGAACTAGGGTAGCATGGTTTGTTAGGATGTGCATGTATTGAGATACATGGGGTGATGATAATCAATAGGTTGAGTAAACATGGACATCATGTTATGGTGATTTGGTCATTTGGTTAAGGGAATATCTCTCGGACAGGGGATTTATTTGACCATCGATATTTAGTAACATTGTTACAATGGAATGTGGTGTTGTATGATGCGTCATAGATTTTTTATGGTGATTTTCACTCACCTTTATTTGTTTAATGTGTCATTGGAGTGATGTGAATAAATATAGGGCTCAATATAGGTGCAATTGACCACTAATTATGGATGGAGGACCTTGTATACTATTTGTAATTGGGGATGGTATTGACCATCTGATTTGATGGGGTTTATCACTGTAGAAATCCATGTAGATTATTATGAACCATTATTTGATGGTGTTGAGACCATCAGTAGGGGGATAAGCACGATGTTATGATTGAGGCCATTAGGTCATGACTTCAGGATGATGAATATCATGGTTCCTTAGGATTTCAGTTGTTGAGCTTGTGGTGAATGATATTATTGGAATAAATATTGCATTATTCTTTAGGACATTAGGCTTCCTAGCCAATGGGACACTTTTAGAAGAGTCTTAGTGAATTAGGAACTTATAGACTGGGCATGCCTTATGGATGTTGATTATTTTATTATTAGTACATGCTTCCAGTGAAATGGGAAAATTTGAAACTTGACGGTTCACTTGACATGCTATTCTTCAACATATGCCTTAGGATCTATGCCATGAATCCTCTCCACAACAATTTTATATATACAGACCTAGGGTTTATTTTATATTTATAATCTTGTAGCATGTTTTTAGACTTATACTGATGAAGTAAAATGATTTATAACCCTAAAATATAGATATTGAGAACATGTAGAGCAGGTATACTATTAAAAGGTGGATTGCTTCATTTTATTTACATTATTCATACACCTGTATAATTATGGATTTATGATAGGAACGCATTGTTGATGCCCAAATTATTTCATTATCACACCCTATATGGGTCCATTAAGACACTTGTAGGCTTTATGTCCCTAACATCAGCTAAGGGTTCAGTATAAAGAGACGGACCTTAGTGATCAAGTTGAACCTCTTCAATGCGATGGATGGCATTGGACCATGTGGTTCCACTACATCGGTCTAGTGTTTTCTTTATTTCCTTTTCTTTCTCCTATATATGTATGTAGTGAGATTATTGTCCATGGGTTACCTAATTGTATACTATTTTTATGACATGATACAACCTGTTATATTTCCTTACTAATGGTATTATTACATTGGGCTAGTTTATTACGCTGGCTTGATTATTATGTTTTTGATGGTTTCTTTTTCTTCCGGTGAGTGCTGCCTTTTTCCAAAGTGTAATATATATAGGCCTCTATTATTATCACTACATGAAGGTATAGTTTCTTGATTATCACCTATTTAAAATCTAATTCCTAGTCATTAGACTTTGGTATATACGTATGAATTCCTATAGCCCAGTGGAACCCCATGCACGGGTCTAGATATTAGTACGAGGCCTCAATTAGTTCTCCTATAATATAAGGACTATGTACGATATTATGTCTTTTGTGGGAACCCATATTAATCTTGGCAGAGGTAACTAAATGGTATTCCCATTGTACATTCATGCTTTGGAATTTTGATATCTCTACAACCTGAATATATGAATATATGTTGAATAAATTGGAGAATAACATCTACCTAAGATTTTTATATGAGTGGATTCACTTTTTATGTGTTCGATAGAAAACTTTTACAGAATATAAAAATTTATTATAGGAGGATGTTGAGCCCTCTGGAAGATTGCTGATTTCTTGTTTATAACTGATGTTTTAATAATCACAAATCATCACAACTCATTGATGCTTAATCTGGTTTGATGTCTCATAAACATAATTCCAATCTATGAATGAATCAGTTATCATGCTTTTAACTATGCTTATTGACTTACAAAGTATGTTGGAAGTCTTCTGGACTCACCGATCCATCAGACTCACCGATACATCAGACTCACCGATCCATCAGACTCACCGATCCATCAGACTCACCGATCCATCAGACTCACCGATCCATCAGACTCACCGATACATCAGACTCACCGATCCATCAGAATCACCGATCCATCAGACTCACCGATCCATCAGACTCACCGATCCATCAGACTCACCGATCCATCAGACTCACCGATCCATCAGACTCACCGATCCATCAGACTCACCGATCCATCAGACTCACCGATCCATCAGACTCACCGATCCATCAGACTCACCGATCCAAGGACTCACCGATGCAAATAACTCACCGATGCAAATGAGTCACCGATGCAAATGAGTCACCGATGCAAATGAGTCACCGATGCAAATGAGTCACCGATGCAAATGAGTCACCGATGAAAATGAGTCACCGATGCAAATGACTCACCGATCAGATGACAGACCGATGCTGATCAAAATGACTCACCGATCAGATGACAGACCGATGCTGATCAAAATGACTCACCGATCAGATGACAGACCGATGCTGATCTATCTGAGTCACCGATCATTACTCTAATGCTGATGACCTACCGATCTCTTGAACAGTCATAAACAACTGTTTGAATTTCTTTATCTTTATCTTTATTTATTCTAACCAACGGTCATATTAGTTATATTTTAATACCCTGACAATTAATTAATGGATGTTGTCGGATGTCAGGAAACCGTACCTCGTACCTGCGGAAAGGAATCCTTTTTGTCCTACGAAGCACGTGATGTAAATACAAGAAGACTCTGCTGAAGAGCAAGTGATGTGGGGCGTTAGAAACGCAAAGTAGAAAAAAAAAACGAAGAAGAGAGAGACAACACAAAAACAGAGACAAGGAAGCATACGATATACTCAAGAAGAGTGGTGTGCATACAATAGAATATTGAAGAGCTTCATCGACTACATTTTCACTGCCTGTGAACCTGAAGCATACGACACTCTGCTTCTCAAACAAAATCGAGAAGAGGACTCAGAATCACTTCTGATTAATTCCAAAAACGAGTCCAGTGCTACACTGAAATCACTAGAGCCATTTCTAAACTCTACATCTCTGCTCTGTGATTTATTTATTCTATATTTTGAGCAGTGTGTGTTATCTGCTGTATTAAACCCACACACTGACTCCTGTACTTTCACTGGAGGATCTGTAAATCCTCAGCAAACCTTTTACACTACACTTCCCACTGTGGATAGTGGTAGAGGTCTTGTGACCTGGACAGCTGGCTGCTGTTGTTTGTTTTTCCCACGTAGAACTGTGGTAGAGGTCTTGTGACCTGGAAAGTGTGTTCACTGTTGTTAACCCCGATCCAGGGTGTGGATCACTTTTATATAAATTTTTGAGAGGACTAAGTCTCGGCTTGAGACTGAACCTCTTGGTTACTTCTCTGTGTTTACAGTTACTCTATATCCATACTACATATTTATTTCATATTCCGCTGCTATTACTTTGAAATATCATCTATCTTCAAAGCTACTTTGATAATTAAATTTGCAAGTGTTTATATTTATTATAAATCAGTAAATTAGTTTCAAAAGTTAATTTAATCATAAGATTAAGTTAACTGAGAACTAATCAATCTTTGAGAAGCTAATTGAACCTTTATAATCTATATAAATTCACTACAGTTTAATTTTTTTTTAAAATTGGGGGATTTTATTAGAAACTGTTTTTAACAGAAAATTTTAATTGGAACTCAATTCACCCCCCCCCTCTTGAGTGTCCAGTCCGACCAACACATGGTATCAGAGGAAGTAAATATGATTATATATGTTCTTAAATATTTTTACATTTATCCAATAAAAGATAAAGGCTTAAAATACGGAAAGAATTCAATTTTAGGCGTATATGCCCTAGTTTTCACTAAAGGTTCACTTATCGCCTTTTAATGGAGAACTGTCATTAAATATAGTTTTTTTTCACTCTTAAAGATTCTTTTGGATCAAATAAAACTCTTATTAAGAATCGGGACATCAAATTTTACTTTGTGTAATTTTTTGGTATTTTTCCGATAGAGTTCATTTTTTTAATGAATAGTGTAAAATGTTGTATTTTAATTCAAAACCTCTTTTTAATCTAATTTATTTATATGATTATATTATATTTTGAATTGGTTTTAAAGTGAAATTAGAAAATATTTTTACCATTAAATCCAATAGTGGTCATTGGAATCAATTTCACTTTGAAATCAGACTTAAACTAGTGTCAATCTTTTGATACTTATTGTTTCATAAAACACGCTATTTGTCATGACAGCAGAAATTAATTATTAATTTAATTAATGTGACTTATATGTTTTGAATTTTGTAAAACGGACTTTATTTTTGAATTCAGAATATCAAATATAGCTTAGGGTGAATTTTTGGGATTTTTCTGAAAAACATCAATTTTTGATGAATAGTGAAACCACTAAGTGGTACTTATAAAAACTGATTTTCCGTTTAAATGAAATTTTGCCATCATTGTGTTTTGATTTTCAAAAATCGGACATACATGGTTTTCATTAAGAAGTAAAATTTGGTTCAATGAGATTAAAATAATTTTTTGGTGAATAGTAACTTATTAAGTTTTTAATCGCGATTAGAGGTAATTAGTGTAATTTAAGGTAAAAATGATATTATAAGAATGTGAAAACACCATGACACTGGTCCTACACCTATTGGGTGAGTCATGGACGACCAAGACAAGCCATGGGCCAACTTGGGGACCCCATGGATCCACTTTGGTTGGGAAATGACATAAATAACATTTTATTTAATGTAAAAGTAAAATTGACACAAACATGATATGTTTTACTAAAACAATTTTTAAGTGGGGTTATACAAGTCATATTTTTTATTATAAATATTAATTGGAAAGATAAAAAGATTTACTACATCATAGTATTTTTTTATAATTTTTAGACATTAAATAAATTAAATTATTTATGACATAATAATGATGCAGCGATGACATCATTATTTGACGATTTAAATAAAATGGAATGATAATGTCAAATCTATGAACTAAACATGTCCAAAACTTATTGGATGAGTGGATTTCGAAGCCTTATAACCTTATCCACGAATTATATCAATGTGGGACCTTTTGAAACAGAAAAACATTTTCAAATAAAGTAATATTTCTTTACTTTCCAAAAGTGACCCTCCTCTCCTCTTATAAAAGGCCCCCACCTCTACCTCATTTAACACACTCCTCAAGCCTTTGTATTGGCCAACCCCTGACCATTTACTCTCTCCACATCCCTATCCTCATCCTAGAGGATTCCATTTGGGCAGAATCCTTTCAAAGGAAGCCTTTAGGCTCAAATCAAAAGGAGTTACACTTTTAAAGGTAATTCATTCTCTCATGTTCATTTGTTTTATTTTGCTTCTCCAACCCCCTAAACTCTTTTTATTTACTTCTTTTGTAACAACACCAGTATCTTAAATATACTAGGATTTATTTATAAGCTACACTCTCACACAACTACATCAAATGGTTAAAGAACATACGGTTTCCGTGGATGGTGAAATTCTGCCTCCCGAAACGATGATTGTTCAATACTCATTTAACACCTTCAACGGTGGCCATTATGATGTAACTATTTTTATATATGATATATAATATGTTTATGTTTTATTTATGCTTCTGTATTTTTCATTTTTTGTCTTACCTTTATGGCTTCCATTATGGGTATACGTGATATCTTCATTTAAGGAAGTGCGGACTACCGCCCCCTCAAAGTGATTTGATTCATTAAATACCATATGTGGGATGTATAAAGGATGGAAATATGATATTATATAGGATATTATATTGGAATTATAATATACCTTTATATAATTATTATTCCATTCTATAAAATACGAAATAGAAATGAAAGTAGCGTTCATTCGTACGTACGGCTTACCGTCTCCATGAACGGTGCATTTCATTTCTTACCTCTAAATGATTATGTAATGTTATAAATGCATGCATGTACTGGATATATATTACATATATGATATCTAAATAATGAATACAATTATGGATATAATAAACATTTGGCCACACGAACAACATGTAATTGTAAGAAGTCCACTTTCGACTTAAGAACCAAATATCGGCAAAACAAATATTATTAACTTAATGATTACATAATGTTTATGACATGGTAATAAGTGGAATAAAAGTACTAATGAACTTGAAAAAGGTTCTTAAGGAATTATAAATTAACTCAAGTTTATTATTCAGGAGATTAAAGAACGATCGAGTCAAGTCGGACCCGAGGTAAGGGATCCTACTCCTCTCTTTCTTTTTAAGTATACACTTTTATGCCATTCCTTTTAAAGCTCATATTTCTTGTTATTAGGATGATATTTTACATTACACATACTGTAATTTTTATGTTCATGTGATGAGAGACCCTATTCTCTCTCATCAATCCATTTTGGAAGTTTTATGTGGGGCCGTTAGGCTGCCGAGTTTTTGTAAGGGATTTTTCATCTCACTTTTATTCCCGTGAGATTTATGCTACATTCACCACAAATTCCATTGAGTGGTGTATGTACTTCCCATTATTCTACTCTTTGTGTAATATACATTCGTTTATGAGTATTTACATCAATGACCTATTGTCTTTATTTCATGGGGTGTATGTTTTGAAAGATACCCAAGTCGGTAAGGGAACCTTTCACCCTCCTTTTTTTAAAAAGACTTCTTTTGTTGGGTCTTTTAATTTACATATTGTTATGTTGGGATATTTTCTCATATATCCTTATTGATGTAAATTTTATGTCCAAGTGATGAGATACACTTTTTATCTCTCATCAACTCATTTTGATGTGATGCCGTTAGGCTGTCAAGGGAACTTTTTAACCCAATTTCGATTTCTTTGGGTTCAACTTGTAGTCATTGAATATGTCATCCATTGAATATGTGTGATTGACCTTTTATTATTTTACACTTAATATCCACTTATATTGGGTGTATATATATTTTTCACACATATTTTTGAGATTTATTTGTCCTTAATTTAAGGATACCTTCTTTATAAGGGATTTCATCACATTTGACATTTCTATTGAGGGTTCATTGTTGTTATGCACCAATTCACTCTTATATGGTGTATATACTGTCCTTAAGAGTATTATATCATGAATCCTTTTATTCTCATGATATTATAAAGTTCTGACTAAATGTTATTCCTCGATTATTGTATTCAAGTGTCTCTAATTTTGGTAAAACCCCATTAACCAAAATATCGTTTTAAATGTTTTAATTATTTGTTCTTATTAATATCCATGTTTTCAAAATTGTTTTAAGAATTTATTTATATGGATATTAATGGTTTGAAATGTTAAAAGCTTCAAGGTGGTATGGGACACTTTGATTCAAAAATCTCTTTATTAAATGTTTTTAATGGTTTTGGAAATGGTTTCTTTTTGAATGGATTCATTATTTCAATATCCTAAAATGTTATATTGTGATTGAAATGTGGACATGTTATGTTTCCTTTATTCATGTTTATGTGATATGATTATGTTATGGTTCTTGGGAATTGTTATGAAGAACGGGTGGTTCCGTGATAAACTAAGGGCGGGTGAGACCGATATAGCTCTCCAATGCATTGGGTAACGCGAAGGAGTGAAACGTTAAGGTTTCTCCGAAGAGATTTAGGGAATATACTGTGATGGGTATTCCAAACGTAACCAAGATGGTTACTCCCTACGTAATAATGTTATGAATGCCTCAAGTTACCTTTATGTCTTATGTTTTATATGATTTATTCATGAATTAATATGCCTATATTTTATGGGTAAAGTATGATTTCATTCTTATGTATATACAAACTCATGTTTCCTTTCCATATTTTTATAACCCTTACTGAGCTTTTTATGCTCATCCCAAGTTTTTGAAATGTTTTTCACAGGTCAAGGGAAAGGTACATGATGTGATGATAGTGTCGAGGATGTGTCAAGAAAGAATCCATGTTTCATTTTAAATATGTTTCCATTGATGGGAAGAATGAATACTGTCTTTTATGTAACCACTTTGTTTAAATGTGGAATGTAATGCAAGTTTCATGATCTAATTCTCTAAAACTCTAAACCTGAAAAGATCCTCAATGTGTAATCTTGTAATAACTCAAGATTAAGTAAGGTTTAAGGCTGGGGCCTTATATTGCGTATACTGCAAGCTAATACGGTGTTGTGTATAGCGTAAGGTAATCTTGGTGTAGCATACAACACAAAACATTAATGAAATTAAAAGAATATTTTTCATAAAATCTCATGGTGTTACATTCTACCCCCCTTAAAATGAATTTCGTCCTCAAAATTCATCGGGGTTTAAATGGTTTACTACTCGAAATTTTGTTTAATAGAAACCCACATTGTAAAAAGGAATACCAAAACATGTCCTTAAAAACTAAAGTATGAAATGTAACAGTTACCCAAATTAACTCATCACTGGGTTTCCACGTAGGAGAACATAGGTGAAAATATGGATATGGAAGAAAAATCTAACCATCAAGTTCTGATGGAGAGTGGTAGAGAACATGGCTATGAAAAAGACAACAATCACAAAGCTATTAATTTGTAATGATCTAAGGTACCATATAATTCATCGGATATAAGGGAACTTGGACAACATTTTTGGTTTTCAAGATCACTTCCCTATAGTTGATGAATTAAAAGAAATACTTGCATGATTTTTATACAATCTCACTGTTGTTCGGGAATTGAAAAATTTCCACTTCATCCCTTAAAGAAATGAAGTTGAATTTGTTATTCTTGATGTGTTAGCAGATCATGTGATAGAATGATGGGTCATTCCATCTCATTCAAACAGAAGGATATCAAAACTTATAAGTCCATCTTATGGTTAGATTAATCATATATGGTTCCAAAAATGAACTTATACTTCATATATCATACCTCTTAATAAAATAAAACTAGTTTCTACTAACCAGGGACTTCCTGTAGGCCAGTGGTAGGCGATAAAGGCCAGTCGCACTTCGGTTGTGGGTTCGATTCCCACAGCCTTGTCTGATGCGATGGGATGTCGCCCGTCATGCAGGTTGTCCTTTTTCTAAACCTACCTTACTATATCATCCCATAAATAATATCAAAAAAAGGTTCTATCCTTAAACAATACTAACTTATGTCCAACATAATCCATTCCAATCATTAGGCTTATCCATAATATTACAGTCCATTGTCATATTATAGTGAAAACGATTACTTTATATTTCATATAAAAAGAATGTTAATACCATCGTTGATCCCCATATATCATAAGATATGTCTTGTTGGTGACATTACAAACGTTTTAAGGCCTTAATCATGTATTCTCTTGAAAAATGAATACCCATTGAACCTTAGTGAAAACATGAATGCAGTTAAAAGTTAACACTTTCCACATACCCAAATCCTCAAAATTCTATATACTCAATCAACGATATCACTTAGTCCTTATATCAATCATGAGCTCATGAATACAATCAAACATATCATTATCTTATTATTCCTTCATTATGTGCATATCATCTACTTTACAAAAATATCTGAATAACATTCCATGGTTACTGGTACCATTCAACATATACTTTCAAATACTTTTAGGAAAAACAATAGTGTAACAATCCTTAGATGACTCTTTATTCCATAGTACCATTAACTATACAACATAAATCTCGATAAACATACAATCATTCCACTACCTTCTAAAACAACCGACTGAGCTTCAACACTTCTTTCAGCTCATATATCATTTGTAGTCTCCTCATCATCATCAACATAAATACTACCCATATGACCATGCTGATTCTCTTCATGAGATTTTCAATTAGGGCATTGGTTTGCATAATTCTTATACATTCCACATTTAAAACATCTAATCATTGATGATGTCGTAGCATTACCATTATCCTTGTCCATGGTGTTAACTGAACCTTTTCCTTTTCACTTACTGGATTTGTGTCCTTCTTTTCCACACCCAAAGCATCTTCCAGTTCCATTGAAACAATCTCCCTGATGCCTCTTCCCACATGATTTACATGAGGGAAATTGAACTTTCTTTCCTCTATGATCATCATGAAACTCCATCTTTCTCTTATTATCTGTGTCAGGAAACTTACCAAAGTTGAGATTATTGATCATATTATGAGATTGATGATTAGGCATAATAACGATGTTTGGACTTCCAGATCTCGTTTCATTTGGTTTCTCATGAATAAAATCATTCCATTGTCCGTCATATCCTCCATTATCATTAATCTTCCTATTTCGAGCCATTTTCTAAAACCCAAAAAGAATAGTGTGAGAGGAAAAAATCATGCTAGGGAAAACAACTTAGTAAAGGGGGAGCACCCTCAATATCTAACATCTTAGGTTAAATTCTAAGATCGATACCTTAGTTCTAGGACTATATCCTATATGTATTCTTATCCTTAGGTACATCCCTAGACATACCTTAGAAATATCTCTAGGGATCTCACTAACGTTTTCACATCCTAGTTTCCAATGGTTGACTAATCCTTTCCTCTGATACCAACTGTAGAGACCCAAAGCTTGATGTACATGGAAATAACATTACTTTTGTGGAATACTTAGTACATTACAAAAACACACACACAAGGACCGTAATAGTTTAGTGTCTTTGGAAACTCAGAACGTAATCTTCTAATCATGGTGAAAGATCTTCAACATCTCCCATAAAGATCTTCCCTATTTTCTTACCTAAAACCTTTATTTATATCCTAGGGAAAATAAAACATAAAAGGGTGAGCCCAAATTCTCAGTAAGGGTAAACAAAAGAAATATCAATCACATCATATTCATAAGAACATAACATTTTGGAAATCTTAACCTGCAAAAGAGATCATAATATCATAACGTGGGATAAATCATATTAGTTAAATGTAATCCCAATAATCATAACATAAAACATGAAACATTATGGAATACACACACAATCATAGATAATAATTTCTTATTAGTCAAGACTCATTTCCAAGACTATCTTAGTGGACAAAGACCATTTCTGAACCGAGTTCATTCCTCATTTCAGTCCTATTACACTAAACCTGTTTAACCTGCCGTTCCAGCCATGTCTATCTCATGAGATATAAAATCATTACCCAATGCATTGGAGGGAGATATAGGTCCCACCCATATCTTAATGATACCATTCTTATGTGTGCCACAAAATCATAAATGATACATCATTGCGTAACCCATGTAATAAAAATTGGATTCTTAAACAACATGAAATCATAAAACAATTCATATAAGATAAAGGGATTCATAAAAAATAATACCATCATGACATAATCAAATCAATGTAATAATATTGATAGAAACAGAACCCTATATTATCATAGATGGAAAATAATTTTGATAAAACACTTGAACTCCATTCTTGAAGAAGATATCCTTTCAACATCAAAAACATTTTCCATTCTTAACATTTCATACAATTTTAAACTAAAAGAAGTTGATTAAAAATAAAATTTAAAACTTGTAAATGAAGCTTCTTGGAAATAATGTTTTAAAAATCCATTCATGCCGTATAAAAAAACATTCTTTGTACTTTTGTCGGAAAAGTCAAAAAGTACCTCATACGAAAAACGAAAAAAGATTCCTTTCATATCCTTTACTAAAAACTCACCGAAGGGTAAAATTGGAGTCAAAAAATTCTAGGTGGATTGAAATAATATCACATATTGAGGAAACATGGATATGGATGATAAAATACACCCCAGTAAATACTAAAGTATAAACAATCTGGGATAAAAATGAGATTGTGATATTTCCCTTACCTTAGGTCTGATTTGATTCATAAGTGTCCGAACCTCCTGTATAATGATTTAAATAATGTTATTGACTTATTACAGAATCATAAATATTTTTATGACATCATATATGGTCATATTCTTAGCTTCTTATTGGTAATATTTTACTACTTGTTATTCGGGTGTTTATTACTTTTTGTTCTTATGCATGTTTGTCGAATAAATTCTTATTATTCTCTTTAGGTTATAGATACCTCATTTCCAGAATGGTATTAGTGTAATACATATCATATTCATTCATTCAATTCATTTATAAAATCATTATGCAATGAAGATCATGTAGAACGAATCACATCACATCCTGGAGACGGTATTCCGTACGTACGCATGAGCGATGATATCATTCCCATGATCATGGAATTGTATTGGAGTGTATGTATACTATTTTAGAATCAATACCACTTTACAATAATCATATATATTCATTAATTTCACCCTTATACCCATCCAAGTAAGGTGGTGGATAAAAATAGATTACACCACGGCGTGGAGACGGTATTCCGTACGTACGCACGCGCGGTGATTTCGTTTTCCGTAGGATGGATTGATGGTGAAATAGGGTTTTTTCATACTTATAATAACATATTAGTATATGAGTGATACTGATGTTATTACCTCATAATGAAACAACTAAAGAGGAGGTAGTAGAAGAAGAACGGAACATGAAGAAAACGGTAGAAGGTATTACCTCTTTCTCGAAGTGCCTCCTTTAAACTTTCTCTTAAGGCACTAGAGTTGGTCTTTTGATAAGACCAGTACCTCTATTAGGTTTCTACGGAAGTGGTGAAGTTAAATGGGCAGGGGTTGGCCGAGCTTTAAGGCTCAAATTGGTGTGAGGAAGAGAGGTAGGAGATGCCCTTTTATAAGGGAGGAGAGGGGCACCTTTAGAAATATAAGAAATATTAGTTTATATTAAATCCCAAACCCACTTAAAAACTTCCAAAATGACTCATATCCGAATCTTAGATGAGATAAAGTTGTAATATCATCAACCAATAAAATTTAGACATGTTAGGAATTTATTTTAAACATTATCAACTTGATTTATCCTTATTTATCAATTTAATTTTATTTGTGGTAATAATATTCTTAATTTTAAATTATTATAAACAATTACATATGTGTTGTGAATTTTCCATAATTTGACACTTTATGACATTTTAGACCATAAAAATTTTAATTTATAATTTTTAAACATTTTTGTGATTTTTAAACATTTTTATAATATGTTATTTTTATAAAATAACAATAGTTTCAATTTTGACACTTCATTTATTTGAATTTAAATAAAATATATACAGAATATATGTTCAAACTAAAATCTTTAATATATTCATAAAATGTCATATGTATCTAGAAAATTATTATATCACATTAAATAGTTCATATAATATTTATTTTTA
This sequence comes from Viscum album, assembly GCA_963277665.1. Lineage (NCBI taxonomy): Eukaryota > Viridiplantae > Streptophyta > Magnoliopsida > Santalales > Viscaceae > Viscum > Viscum album. The sequence continues at coordinate 1,505,048,193 of OY728156.1, forward strand.
TATTTTTAAAACAATTTATTTGATATTTTAATTAATAAAATAATTTCAATATCACTATTGTGTCGCAATTAATGATAATTATTTAATCCCTAAAAATTCTAAATAAATTCCTATGATGTAGATAATTGTATTCTATTTCTGGAGACTATTCATGTTCGAAGATTCATGAATTTTATCACCAAATTAAAATTATTATACTTATAAGATTTAAGAAAGTGACATGTTGTCACATTCTTTGTTTTTAATAATAATTAAATTATTTTCATGGAAAAAAATCTATTAAATGAATCTAATCCAACCCTTAGCTGATATGGGTCGACTTTTAGTCATCCAATAGGATTTTTCCAAGTGTTAGGGTAATTTTATAATCTTATATTTACCCTTAATCACCCGATTTACCTTTAACTATAGTAAATAAAATTTACCGTAGTTACTATTCACAATGCCCAAAAATAAAAAGTATCTTATTAACATAATTTGGACCCACTAATTCCAAATATGGAATCCATTTTTCTAAATTCAATACACAAAAGTTGCAGAAATTAAATTAAAATTAATCATGTTGTCGAAAGAAAACGTGTTTTTCTTTAAAACATTGCAAAAGATTGAATTGATTTAACCTACGAATTCAAGGTAAAATCAATGATAATGACATACATTATATTAAATGGTAAAAATATATTATAATTATACTTTAAAACCATTAAATATTATAATTTAACCATATAAATTATTATGATGACAAAAGTTGTTTTTCATTAAAATATAGCGTGTTTTTACTATTCATCAAAATATGAAAGTTACCAAAATAATACGAAAAATTTATCCAAAGTAAATTTTTATTTATTGATTCCAAAGAAGAATTTTATTTTGTCAAATTGAACTTATAAACATGTCAAAAACTATATTTAAAGTGGGTGCGCCATCAAAAGGCGGCAAAACTGCATTTTTTGAAAAATACTTATTTTACCTGAAAAATTTATTTTGTTCTTGTTCCATGTTCTAAAAAATGTGTAAAATGAATAATAATGTTATAAAATTCAAAATTTAATTAATACTATTCATAACGGATAGTTCATAATAATGTTATAATAATATATCATTGTTTAGTAAAACCTGGTATTGCGTACAACACACGCTATCGAGGAAGGTCGCGATTGTGTGTAATGTAAGCCAAGTCAGGGTTGCATGTTATGCAAGAATCCTTCGTTGTTTCATATAACATAATCCAACCATATTTCATTTATACATTGAATATATATATATATATATACTCAATGTTGCGCAGAATAACTATTATCAAAATTGTGTGTAACACGATCCAAGAATAGTGTTGCGTATACTGCAAGCAAATACGGTGTTTCGTATAGCGCAATGTAATCTTGGTGTAGCATACAACACAACACATTAATGAAATTAAAAGAATATTTTTCATAAAATCTCGGGGTGTTACATGGAATCTATGTGTTTTCCATATATGTTATTTGTCTAGGGATGCCTTAGGTACTATACCATGGATCCTCATCACTGCAATTTCATATAAAAATACATGTGTTGTATGTCAGATATATAATTATGGAACAGTATAAAAATTTATTCTGGTGATTGTTAAAGCAGGTAGAACGCTCACATATATATATTTATAAAAATTCCATAATGTATATTATTAAACGTGTGTGTTTTTCCATTTTTTTAATTAATAATAAAATTTTCATAACTATGGATATAAGATAGGAACACATTCGTTGTGTCCGAATGAGTCTTTATCACACCCTACATAGGCCATTTGGGATTCATGAAGACTTTATGTCTCTAAGACCATTTAATAAATTGAGATTAAGGGATAGTCCATAGCGATCGAGTCAGTACTTTTGAATGGAATGAATGGCAGTCGACCAGGTGGTTCCTCTTCATCAAGTCGGTGTTTCCATTATATACATTGTATGATCATATATATGTATATTTTAATATGGCTGACCCTAGGTCACCATCTTTTTTACTATTTTTCATGACCTCATATATCTTGTTATGTTTTTTTACAAATGGTATTATTCCTTTGGGATTATTTATTACTTATAAAAGATTATTATGTTCCTATTGGTTTATTTTTCTTCCACTAATTGTGGTCCTTTTCTACCTTGTTATATACATATGGACCTATATTATTATCACTGTCTGAAAGTATAGTCACTCCACTATTATCTCTTTAGACCCTAAATGGTTGTCGAATGCCTTTTTTATATGGGGAGGTGCACATAAGTCACAGTTTCAAACTAGACCAAAGCACTGTACAAAGTGGAATATGGTTTAGGGTGCTATAAAAGGTATCAGAGGATGTTGATGGTGTTGTTTCTATACATCATCATAAAACATGAATATTAAATTCATATGATATATGTACATAACCCTAATAAAGGTAAGTTGTATTGAAGATATCAATGGGATATTTAAATTTTCAACAATGAAGCTTTACATTGTTTTAAAATGTATCCTCTTGGGTTAAATTCTACTTAACTACCCCAGATTGATATATGAAACATGATGTCAGACCATGTTATGAGAATGTAATGGTATACGAATCTATATTACATGTGATTCATGAATTATATGTGGGTAGGCAGGTGGCATGGGGTAGGATGATACTTGTTACATGACTCAAATATGGTTACATATAAGTCCATGAGGATTAATGTCATGTGACAGGGTGTGGTGGGGGTGTGTAAGGGTAGTTATATGTGCTTCCTATTACCAAATTCACTAAATTTGATATATATATATATACATATATTATTTTCATGGTTATTACTCCATTTTGATTGATATTTAGTTGGATTCCAACAAGATAGCTTTCAATTGGGTTTTTGGAGGGGTAGTGATGTAGTGTCATGTGAGCGTGCTTTGGATTAGGCCCCTGATTTTCATGATGAGGTCCAATATTTTCGGGATGATCATGATCCATAGATAACTGATTTTATACTTTTGGTGAACCAAGGGAGATTGAAGTCTTTGGTCCATGGCTTGATGAGCATCTCACTAAGAGCTTGGTTTAGGTCGTATTGGGTATTGACTAGGGAGATCTAGGTGCTGATCTAACTATGGAGTACATGAATCACGAGTTATAATATTAGTACCCACCACTATTCCAATTTGAGGTTAGACTATAGGTGGAATAGAACATCATTTAATAGAGTTGTGGATCATCTTGCGTCATTGGTGAGCTCGGGCCCCAACATCACCTGCCTCCCTTCGATCAACTTATTGAAACCTGAGGGGGTTAATTTGAAAAGAGGAAATTCTCTTGGCTTTCATTACTTTAGGCCACCCTAGAACCCATGTGACATTTTTCTTGTGTCTTTTTTTTCATCATCTTTTTATGTTCCCTTTTTTTCTTCTTTCATAAAAATTTGATGATGATGAAGATGAATGACTATATTAGAAGAAATTTGAGGACAAATTATTCTATAACTTCTTCCTATATTTTATAATGGGGGATAATGTGGATGAGTTCAGGAATATCTATCATGGGGATATATCTTTCATTGATTATACATCCAATTTAACTTACCTGTCACATTTTTCACCTACAATGCTAGATGAAATCATCACATAGGTGAGGAAATTTGAAGATGTACAATAAAATGAAATCATAATTTAGGTGAATAGATTCAAGAATATTTCCTTTCAAGAGTTGGTCAACAACATTCTCATAGCCAAGGTAAACATGAAGGACCCTACATATTCGAGTTGGGGGGATGGTGTTAGGTTATCATAGAGGTGATGGTTTAGGTTTAATGAAGTGTGTCCTTGAAACATATCCCCATGTAAGTCAGAATAATGATTCATGTAGACTATTGATTAATGGGTCTTCAATAGATTGCATCCATTGTGGGAATCCGTTACATGCTTGAACGCCATGTGATCATGTTCCAAAAGAGTGTAGGGCGTGTGATCAAATTTCCTATTTGGGGATGTTCTATAAAATACCTTTTACGATAGCTGGGACAAAGGCATTGGGTGAGACTCAGGGATATGAGGTAGGAAAGATATTTGTATGTGGAGATATTAGTTGTTATTCAGCTTCACTCATAGGACATGGATTATATAATTGGACTAATTACTAGGGTATGTGGCTGGTAGCTTGTGCAGCTCTGCATGGATGTAAAACCTCGAGCAGTCGATCTATGGGCCAAGTGCATGCACTAGATCATCTCTATGAAGATTTTGTTGGGGAGTAGATGAATGTTATCTGTACATCATGGGTTGGATTTCATTCTTTTTTTTTATTTCATTGGCCAGTTTTGGTTGATGAGATACATGAGTATTATTTTTGACAAACCAAGCACTAGTAGTAGGCCAGAATCAATTCATTATGGAATATATATATATATATATATGTATATTAGGTGTATTTTAATTAAGACTTATTTTTGGAATTTATGTTATTAATGATTCATATGAGGTGTGTACAAATAATAATCATTATTGTCATTTAAATGTATATATGGTTCAGATTTATTATGAGCATCTGTTGGGATGCGGGATTTTGGGTATCTGATGAGATAAGAGACATGATTTGTGTGGTTTATGACCTAGTCTGGATTTTGGAAACTAGTGAAGAGAGGGAACGATGATACATCATAGGAGTAATTTTTAGTCTAATGATGGTAGGTGGAACTGTCGAGATTTTTTATTATAGTCTGAGAATCAATTTGGTAGGTAGCTCCTAAGGTGTGGAGAGCATTTAGTGGATTTGAATTGTGAAATAATAACTAAGGTAGACTAGGGTGATATATATGATGTTTGAATGTACAAGACCATATTTGGATAATCCTTGATATCTTGGTGATGTGCTATGTTATGATGGGGATATAGTAACATCCCTAGTGTTTGAAAGGGTCGAAAATCCTAAACCTATTTGAATTTTGTGTTGTTGAGTGGCCAAATTTATTTGGGTATTTAAAACAAAATTATTATATTTTGAGAAACACTAGTTCTTGTTTTTATATGGGTTTTATATCTTTGAATGTTACATGAGTTTTTGGGTGAGTTCGTGTTGTGGTCGGGACCAAAAACTCAGTTTTGGGAAAGAGCAAATAGAGGTGCACTATTGGAAAAAATCATGTGGCATCCAAGGAGAAACCACAAAACCCACCTACCACACTGGATATGGCTTCTCAAATCAGACAGTTATGCATAAAATATATAGTTTTTAGTATAGGTAATCAACATGTTCTATGCATGGGTTGGAAAAGCCATGTGCCTAGAATCTGTGCGCATGGTGTATAGAAAGTGGCATTGCACAGTTAGAACACATTTATCCAAACCAGTGGTCAATCCGTGTAGGCCATTAAAAAGTATTAAATTACTATTCCCCCTCCGTCCTAATTCATTTCGTCCATATTCTTCCTCCTCCTCTTTCAAAACATATGGATTTGTCCTCCCTTTCTCTCCCACCTAGTCATTGGACCAACTCGGTCTCCCTACTATCAGTACTTAATTTATTGATATTTTTTAATGTTAATTGGTAGGAACTTCAACATTATAGATTTTTTATTAAATTATATAACAATATAGAACTCTAAATCCATGTCTTCACTTGTCACTATTTCCATGGAATTCTTCTGAAACTCTATTTTCTTTATATTTGACTTGACTTAGAGGCCAATATAATATGAGTGATTTCATAATAGTACAAGTTAGATGGTTTATAGATTTATCTATAATATTTGGTTGCTTCAGGTTAAATTATATATACATAATGTGGCTATTCGAAAAGAGAACACTAATTATTTAAATTATTTATTTAAAATTGTTTATTTGATTATATGAAATTCTTATGTGATTTCTCTTTCTTCACTTCCAATGGATATTCCGGGTAAGGGTTATACCTCCTTTTCAATTTATGGAAGGCATATAAATAGATTTAATTGAATTTTTAAAATGATTATGCATGATATATGGGAATGTGATAGGCATGACCTGAGTATTTAGGTGGTGATGACCACCTGAACTAGGGTAGCATGGTTTGTTAGGATGTGCATGTATTGAGATACATGGGGTGATGATAATCAATAGGTTGAGTAAACATGGACATCATGTTATGGTGATTTGGTCATTTGGTTAAGGGAATATCTCTCGGACAGGGGATTTATTTGACCATCGATATTTAGTAACATTGTTACAATGGAATGTGGTGTTGTATGATGCGTCATAGATTTTTTATGGTGATTTTCACTCACCTTTATTTGTTTAATGTGTCATTGGAGTGATGTGAATAAATATAGGGCTCAATATAGGTGCAATTGACCACTAATTATGGATGGAGGACCTTGTATACTATTTGTAATTGGGGATGGTATTGACCATCTGATTTGATGGGGTTTATCACTGTAGAAATCCATGTAGATTATTATGAACCATTAGTTGATGGTGTTGAGACCATCAGTAGGGGGATAAGCACGATGTTATGATTCAGGCCATTAGGTCATGACTTCAGGATGATGAATATCATGGTTCCTTAGGATTTCAGTTGTTGAGCTTGTGGTGAATGATATTATTGGAATAAATATTGCATTATTCTTTAGGACATTAGGCTTCCTAGCCAATGGGACACTTTTAGAAGAGTCTTAGTGAATTAGGAACTTATAGACTGGGCATGCCTTATGGATGTTGATTATTTTATTATTAGTACATGCTTCCAGTGAAATGGGAAAATTTGAAACTTGACGGTTCACTTGACATGCTATTCTTCAACATATGCCTTAGGATCTATGCCATGAATCCTCTCCACAACAATTTTATATATACAGACCTAGGGTTTATTTTATATTTATAATCTTGTAGCATGTTTTTAGACTTATACTGATGAAGTAAAATGATTTATAACCCTAAAATATAGATATTGAGAACATGTAGAGCAGGTATACTATTAAAAGATGGATTGCTTCATTTTATTTACATTATTCATACACCTGTATAATTATGGATTTAGGATAGGAACGCATTGTTGATGCCCAAATTATTTCATTATCACACCCTATATGGGTCCATTAAGACACTTGTAGGCTTTATGTCCCTAACATCAGCTAAGGGTTCAGTATAAAGAGACGGACCTTAGTGATCAAGTTGAACCTCTTCAATGCGATGGATGGCATTGGACCATGTGGTTCCACTACATCGGTCTAGTGTTTTCTTTATTTCCTTTTCTTTCTCCTATATATGTATGTAGTGAGATTATTGTCCATGGGTTACCTAATTGTATACTATTTTTATGACATGATACAACCTGTTATATTTCCTTACTAATGGTATTATTACATTGGGCTAGTTTATTACGCTGGCTTGATTATTATGTTTTTGATGGTTTCTTTTTCTTCCGGTGAGTGCTGCCTTTTTCCAAAGTGTAATATATATAGGCCTCTATTAGTATCACTACATGAAGGTATAGTTTCTTGATTATCACCTATTTAAAATCTAATTCCTAGTCATTAGACTTTGGTATATACGTATGAATTCCTATAGCCCAGTGGAACCCCATGCACGGGTCTAGATATTAGTACGAGGCCTCAATTAGTTCTCCTATAATATAAGGACTATGTACGATATTATGTCTTTTGTGGGAACCCATATTAATCTTGGCAGAGGTAACTAAATGGTATTCCCATTGTACATTCATGCTTTTGAATTTTGATATCACTACAACCTGAATATATGAATATATGTTGAATAAATTGGAGAATAACATCTACCTAAGATTTTTATATGAGTGGATTCACTTTTTATGTGTTCGATAGAAAACTTTTACAGAATATAAAAATTTATTATAGGAGGATGTTGAGCCCTCTGGAAGATTGCTGATTTCTTGTTTATAACTGATGTTTTAATAATCACAAATCATCACAACTCATTGATGCTTAATCTGGTTTGATGTCTCATAAATATAATTCCAATCTATGAATGAATCAGTTATCATGCTTTTAACTATGCTTATTGACTTGCAAAGTATGTTGGAAGTCTTCTGGACTCACCGATCCATCAGACTCACCGATACATCAGACTCACCGATCCATCAGACTCACCGATCCATCAGACTCACCGATCCATCAGACTCACCGATCCATCAGACTCACCGATACATCAGACTCACCGATCCATCAGAATCACCGATCCATCAGACTCACCGATCCATCAGACTCACCGATCCATCAGACTCACCGATCCATCAGACTCACCGATCCATCAGACTCACCGATCCATCAGACTCACCGATCCATCAGACTCACCGATCCATCAGACTCACCGATCCAAGGACTCACCGATGCAAATAACTCACCGATGCAAATGAGTCACCGATGCAAATGAGTCACCGATGCAAATGAGTCACCGATGCAAATGAGTCACCGATGCAAATGAGTCACCGATGCAAATGACTCACCGATCAGATGACAGACCGATGCTGATCAAAATGACTCACCGATCAGATGACAGACCGATGCTGATCAAAATGACTCACCGATCAGATGACAGACCGATGCTGATCTATCTGAGTCACCGATCATTACTCTAATGCTGATGACCTACCGATCTCTTGAACAGTCATAAACAACTGTTTGAATTTCTTTATCTTTATCTTTATTTATTCTAACCAACGGTCATATTAGTTATATTTTAATACCCTGACAATTAATTAATGGATGTTGTCGGATGTCAGGAAACCGTACCTCGTACCTGCGGAAAGGAAACCTTTTTGTCCTACGAAGCACGTGATGTAAATACAAGAATACTCTGCTGAAGAGCAAGTGGTGTGGGGCGTTAGAAATGCAAAGTAGAAAAAAAAACGAAGAAGAGAGAGACAACACAAAAACAGAGACAAGGAAGCATACGATATACTCAAGAAGAGTGGTGTGCATACAATAGAATATTGAAGAGCTTCATCGACTACATTTTCACTGCCTGTGAACCTGAAGCATACGACACTCTGCTTCTCAAACAAAATCAAGAAGAGGACTCAGAATCACTTCTGATTAATTCCAAAAACGAGTCCAGTGCTACACTGAAATCACTAGAGCCATTTCTAAACTCTACATCTCTGCTCTGTGATTTATTTATTCTATATTTTGAGCAGTGTGTGTTATCTGCTGTATTAAACACACACACTGACTCCTGTACTTTCACTGGAGGATCTGTAAATCCTCAGCAAACCTTTTACACTACACTTCCCACTGTGGATAGTGGTAGAGGTCTTGTGACCTGGACAGCTGGCTGCTGTTGTTTGTTTTTCCCACGTAGAACTGTGGTAGAGGTCTTGTGACCTGGACAGTGTGTTCACTGTTGTTAACCCCGATCCAGGGTGTGGATCACTTTTATATAAATTTTTGAGAGGACTAAGTCTCGGCTTGAGACTGAACCTCTTGGTTACTTCTCTGTGTTTACAGTTACTCTATATCCATACTACATATTTATTTCATATTCCGCTGCTATTACTTTGAAATATCATCTATCTTCAAAGCTACTTTGATAATTAAATTTGCAAGTGTTTATATTTATTATAAATCAGTAAATTAGTTTCAAAAGTTAATTTAATCATAAGATTAAGTTAATTGAGAACTAATCAATCTTTGAGAAGCTAATTGAACCTTTATAATCTATATAAATTCACTACAGTTTAATTTGTTTTTAAAATTGGGGGATTTTATTAGAAACTGTTTTTAACAGAAAATTTTAATTGGAACTCAATTCACCCCCCCCCCCTCTTGAGTGTCCACTCCGACCAACACATGGTATCAGAGGAAGTAAATACTTTCTAAAAGTGCTCTGCTTTTGAACTGTGATTCTAGTTGTATTTTAAAGTTCTTAAAATTTCTGTTATTTCTAAATTTTTATCTCTTTAAAATTCCTTTTTATAATACCATAGATAATAGACTTGAGGGTGCTGCTACTAACCAGCCACCTTTTTTCAATGGCACTAATTATGCTCAGTGGAAACTGAAAATGAAAATTCATCTAGAAAGCATAGGTTTTGATATTTGGACTGCTATTGAATCTGAATACAAAATTCCCACTACCGCTAGATCTACTTGGGATGAACCTACAAAGACTGCTTACAATAATAATTGTAAAGCTATGAATGCTCTGTACTATGCTTTAGGAGATGAAGAGTTTAATAGAATTTCTGCATGTAAAACTGCATATGAAATTTGGGATACCTTAGCTGTTTCTCATGAAGGAACAACTAATGTTAAGGAGATGAGATTGAATACCTATACTATTAAGTATGATAATTTTAAGATGAAGCCTGATGAACCCATTTCTGATATGTATCTCAGGTTCAATGAAATTGTCAACACAATGACCTCTCTGGGAAAGGATGTTCCAGCAAATGAACAAATTATGAGAATTTTGAGATGTCTACCTGAAAGATGGAGGGGAACCTCTGTCTCCATTAGAGAATCCTGTGACATTGCTGCTCTACCTGTCAAGGAATTAATTGGTAAGCTGATGATGTATGAAGAAGAGCTTAAAGTGAACAAAGAGGAAGAAAATGAACCTGCAAGAAAGTCTGTCACTTTCAAATCCTCAACTTCAAAGAATAAGGACAAGGAAAAGCTTCAAGCTGTAGTTGAAAGTTCAAGCAGTGAGGAAAGTGAAAATGATTCTGACAGTGATGATGAGATGGCTCAAATAGCCAGAAGATTCAAAAAGTTCTATAGGAAAAAGAAATTCTTTAGGAAACCAAATTACAAGGGAAAGTATGACCAACAAGACAAATGGAAAAAGGATTGGAAGAAGAACGACAAATCAGATGATGTTGTTTGCTATGAGTGTAAGAGGAAAGGACACATTAAAGCCGACTGTCCAAAGCTGAAGTATAAAAAGAAACATGAATACAAGAATAACAAGTATAAGAAGGCCATGAAGGCTACTTGGAGTGCTTCAGAAGATATCACAACTGAAGCTGAATCTTCAGACTCTGAAAAGAATCGGGCCAACATGTGTTTCATGACAAACACTTCTGAGGTAACATCAGAGACTCCTGCTTTTAAGTCATACTATTCTGGAGAAGATTCTGACTCAGAAAACATGTCAAAATCTGAATTGTTTGAATACTGTGACATGCTAGAAGAAACATGTAATGAGCTTAAAGATAAATATAAAGGTCTAAAGAAACAGTATGCTTTAAGTGTTAAGCATAAATCTGATCTGGATATAGAAGTAGAAAAGAATGCTCAGCTGCTTAAAGAGAATACTGAACTAAAATTGTCTAATGAGCAACTCAAGAAAGACTTAGAGAAGTTCACCAATGGTAAAAATACTCTAACACAAATGCTAGGAAAGCAAGTTGCACCTAGATACACTACTGGTATAGGATACCAACCTGGACAAAGGAAAGTTGCCAAAACTATATTCATTTCTAAGTCTGGACAGAAGATAGTTAATTCTGGAACTTCTTATGCCTCAACCAGTTATATTCATAGTTATGAATCTAATAAGGTTTATCTTTCAAAGCATGTCAATTCTATAAATTATATGAGACCCATTAGACAAATATGGGTACCTAAAGTGTTATTGGCTAACCTGTCTGGACCCAAGAAGATCTGGGTACCAAAATCATCTTCCATCTAAATCTGTTTTGTAGGAGACCTGCTTGAAGAGCTGTTACAAAAAGATATGGTATTTAGACAGTGGGTGCTCAAGACACATGACTGGAGATTATTCTTTCTTCAAGAGCTTAATAAAAGTTGATGGAGGATTTGTCACTTTTGGTGACAACTCTAAAGGGAAAATCATCGGCCTAGGCCAGATTGGTAACACTGATTCAATTTTGATATCTAAAGTTCTATTTGTTGATGGACTCAAATATAACCTGTTAAGCATTTCTCAGTTGTGTGATGATGGTTTTCATGTTAGATTTGAAAATGATTCTTGCAATGTTTTTAACTCTAAAAATGTTTTAGTATTTTCTGCTTTAAGAAGTGAAAATGTTTATGTTGTTGATTTAGATTCTTTAGCTAAACAGAACATTCCTTGTTTAAATGCTTTTCATAAAGAGTCTTGGCTTTGGCACAGAAGATTAGGACACTGCAATGTGCACTCACTTAGAAAACTTTCTAGGAAGAACTTGGTTAGAGACTTACCCAAACTTGAATTTCCGGCAGGCAAAGTTTGTAGTCCCTGTCAAAAGGGAAAACAACACAAAGTTTCTTTTAAATCAAAGAAAGAAGTTTCAACTTCTCAACCACTTGAACTGGTTCACATGGATTTGTTTGGACCATCAAGAGTTTCTAGTTTAAATGGGAAGCACTATGTCTATGTTCTTGTAGATGACTTTTCTAGATATACTTGGGTATATTTTCTAGCTCACAAAAGTGAAGCTTGTTCTTACTTTGTTAAATACTCCAAGTCTGTAGAAAATCTTAGTGGACTCAAGATTAAGACCTTAAGAAGTGATCATGGTCGTGAGTTTGAAAATCAAGATTTTGATTCTTACTGCTCACTCAATGGATATTCTCATAACTTTTCTGCCCCTAGGACACCCCAACAGAATGGTGTAGTAGAAAGAAGAAACAGAACCCTGCAAGAAATTGCTAGAACCATGCTCAATGAATATGACCTGCCAATTTACTTTTGGGCTGAAGCTGTTAATACAGCTTGTTATGTCATTAATAGAGTCTTGATCAGACCTGTTCTAAAGAAAACCCCTTATGAGCTGTGGAACCATAGGAAACCTAAGGTAAACTACTTCAAAGTTTTTGGCTGCAAAGTCTTTATTCTGAATACTAAAGATAATCTGGATAAATTTGCATCCAAGAGTGATGAAGGAATTTTCCTAGGTTACTCTATCTCTAGTAAAGCCTATAGAGTTTTCAATAAGAGAACCAAATGTGTGGAAGAATCTGTTCACATAAAATTTGATGAAACTGATCCACATGAGCCTAAAACCTCTCTTGGGAATCTTGAAGAAGATTTGTCTATTCTGGACCTTAATGATAAATCTAAAGAACCTGTTATAAAAGCATCCAGTTCTGGACATTCTCCAGGATCTGCTTCTGTTGAACCTCAATCTCTAGATGAACCTGAAATTTCTAGCCCTATCTTTTCAAGACCATCTTGGACTCTAAAGAATCATCCCTTAGATGCTGTTGTAGGAAATCTAGATAGAGGAACACAAACTAGAGCTTCTCTAAGAAACCAGGTTGAACATCAAGCTTTTCTTTCACAGTCAGAACCTAAAAATATCAATGATGCTATCAATGATGAATTTTGGGTAATGGCTATGCAAGAAGAATTAAATCAGTTTGAAAGAAACAAAGTCTGGGAATTAGTCGACAGACCTAAGGACACTTTGACAATAGGCACAAAATGGGTGTTTAGAAATAAAGTAGATGAATATGGAAATATAGTCAGAAACAAAGCTAGACTAGTTGCACAAGGATATAGTCAAGAAGAAGGTATAGACTATGAGGAAACTTTTGCACCTGTAGCTAGACTAGAAGCCATTAGGATCTTACTTGCATATGCTGCACATCTGGATTTCAAATTATATCAAATGGATGTTAAAAGTGCATTTCTAAATGGTTTTATAATTGAAGATGTTTTTGTAGAACAACCACCTAGATTTACTAATCCCCTTTTTCCAAATCAAGTTTTTAAACTTTCTAAAGCTTTATATGGTTTGAAACAAGCTCCAAGAGCTTGGTATGATAGACTTAGCAATTTCCTTATTTCAAAAGGTTTTACTAAAGGGATTGCTGATCCAACTCTTTTCATTAAAAGAATTTCTAAAGATGTTTTAGTTGTACAAATATATGTTGATGATATTATTTTTGGATCTTCTAAAAACTCCTTATGTATTGATTTTTCAAAGGTTATGCAAAATGAATTTGAAATGAGCTTAATGGGAGAGCTTAAGTATTTTCTTGGATTTCAAATCTTTCAAACTAAAAATGGTATTATTTTAAATCAAAGTAAATATACAAAGGATCTTTTAAAACGTTTTGGATTGGATAGTATTAAGGAAAGTAATACACCTATGAGTACCACCTGTAAATTGGATGTTGATGAAACTGGGAAACAAGTTGATCAAACCAGTTACAGAGGTATGATTGGTAGTTTACTTTATCTTAGTGCTAGTCGACCTGATATTATGTTTAGTGTGTGTATGTGTGCTAGATTTCAAGCTAATCCTAAAGAATCACACTTATTAGCTGTTAAACGGATTTTTAAGTATCTTAAGTATACTATAAATTTAGGTTTGTTTTACCCAAAAGGACAATCCTTTGAGTTAATGAGTTATTCAGATGCTGACTTTGCTGGTTGTAAGTTAGATAGAAAAAGCACATCAGGAACATGTCATTTGCTTGGAAAATCCCTAATATCATGGTGTAGTAAGAAACAGAATTCAGTTGCATTGTCTACTGCCGAGGCAGAATACATAGCTGCTGGTAGTTGCTGTGCACAAATTTTGTGGATGAAACACACTCTATTGGATTATGGATTTGATCTTAAACATGTTTCAATTAACTGTGACAACACTAGTGCAATCAACTTATCCAAGAACCATGTGTCTCACTCTAGAACTAAGCACATTGATGTCAGACATCACTTTCTAAGAGATCATTACCAGAAGGGTGATATTTCTCTAGAATTTGTTAGTTCTGAAAATCAATTAGCTGACATCTTCACAAAGCCCTTATGCTCTGAAAGAATGAAATTTATTAAGCATGAATTGTGTATGACTGATCTGTGAAACTGATCTGTGAAACTGATCTGTGAAACCGATCTGTGAAACAGATCTGTGAAACTGATCTGTGAAACTGATCTGTGAAACTGATCTGTGAAACCGATCTGTGAAACCGATCGGTGGAACTGATCTGTGAAACTGATCTGTGAAACCGATCTGTGAAACTGATCTGTGAAACGGATCTGTGAAACTGATCTGTGAAACTGATCTGTGGAACTGATCTGTGAAACTGATCTGTGCAACCGATCTGTGAAACTGATCTGTGAAACTGATCTGTGAAACTGATCTGTGAAACTGATCCGTGAAACTGATCCGTGAAACCGATCTGTGGAACCGATCTGTCACACTGTTCTGTCGAACCGATTTTTTTTTTTAAAAAAAAACGTTTTATTAATTAGTAAATTACTTTTTATGGGAACCCTAAATGATAAAATAAATGATACGCGGCTATTTATCTTCCCTAAACCTTTGACCTTTCATTTCCCGCCGAACCTCTCAACCTCTCTTCCCCTCTGCTTCGAACCTTCGAACCTTCGAACTCCTGCCTCTCCAAAATTCTCGAATGACTAAGCAAAAGAGACCGAGCAAAGGACCAGATAGCCCTGTACCTTCAAAGCGTGCTCGAGGCGAGTCAAGCAGTACCTCTCAACGCTCAGTAAATCCAAACCTGGAAGCTCGGATTATAGCTGTAGAAAAAGAAGTAAACTCGGCGTGGCTTCTATCAAGTTAGTCCCTATTGCTACAAGTTCTTAAATCGCAAGGATGGATAGACTGGTTTTCAGACAACGCCCGAATCGATTATCCAAAGCTAGTACATGAGTTTTACATGAACCTGAAAATCACACTTGATGGTGTGGAAGCTGCTAGGATGTCGTCTGTTGTAAAAGGAAAGAAAATATCTTTCTCATCTAAGCAGTGGGCTGAATGTTTAAACGTACCTCATGAAGGTCGATATGAGGAATATGCTGGCAATATACCCCCAGTCACTGACTATTTTTCTTATGAGCTAGCTCTAGAGCTTCTAACTGGAAACAGAGAATCGAGGAGAATCACAGCCTCAGAATTAGATGGTGAAAGCAGACTCCTATTCAAGTTTATTCAGCACCAACTTTGCCCTCGAAGAGGAGATTTTGCTGCTGTTAAGTATCAAGATGTTTTCCTATTGTTTCTGCTCAAAACCCATGAAAAGATAAACCTGTGTAGATATGTGATGGTCCACATAGCTAGTATGATGAAACCTTCCAAGAAAGCCACAGCGTTGTTTTATTCAAAAATGATATCTACTATGCTCCAGAATCTGGAATGTGTTGATGAAGATGATGAAGTTGTTGAAACAGAGCGTACCTTCTGTCTCAACAAAGAGATCTGTAAGAGGATGAAAATCAATTGGAATCCACGGAAGAAGTGCTGGGTTGCAGATGAAAATAAGTTGTACGAAGCCTACAATCCCATAGATCATGGCAAGAGGCCAAAGGATTTGAGAGATCCTGGATTAAAACCAGATGAGGAACCAATTTATTCTGATGATAATGAACAAGAAGAAGCTGAAACTGAAGAAGGAAGTGTGTCTTCTCCTGATGATAGGAGTGATCCAGACACTGCTAGCCCCAAGAAAAGAATAGAATTTGGACCTGCTAGTCCACCCTTAACCCTACCAGAGTCTGAACCTATTCTTGATGATGAAGAAGATTCTGATACTGAGGAATATCACAGTGAAGCCTCTGAGCAAAGTAATAATGAGCAAGGTGATGCTGATGACAATCATGGTGGTGATGATGATGATGCTGATGATGTTGAAGCTGCTGTTGATGGTGTTGACAGACCAGTGGATGGTCTTACTGAAGATCAAGTAGAACAACCTCAGTCAGTACCAGAAATCCATATCAGTGACAAAGCTGACTCATCAAAAATTAGTGGAACAGCAAGCTATGAAAAACCCAACTACACCCTATGTGCTGCTGTTTGGGATGACTACCCTGGATATGCTGTTTTGGGCTTAGAATATTCTGAAGAAGAAGACGAATTGCCAGAATCTGCTACAGCTGTGAAAAGGAACCTTCCAAGAGAAGCAAGGTCTCTTTCTACTGTTGATCCTGTACATGTGAATTTACCTGGTTCTGAAATCTCTCGAGCTGATCTTGATAAGTTTAAGACTGAATTGCTAACCTCTGTGAGAGATATAGTCAGAGAAGAACTTTCCAATGCCCTTCATCAAGTATCTCTGCAAGTTTCTGAAAATTCCTTGAAAGCTTTTTCAACTGCAGTCTCAGATGTTCTCAAGCCAGACTTGACTGCTACTGGTGAATTTGTTGGTAGGCACATAGCCTCTTTGACTCAAACCTTGAAGGATCTCCAGGTTAGCTTACTTTCTCTATCAAATGAGTTCAGATCAACCATCTCTGGTATGATGGAAGTTTTGAGAAATCTGATTGAACATCTCAACAAGTCAGACCTGAGGAAGTTGAAAGCTGAACTAACTCATATAGTCGGCCAAGCCAGTACAGGCAAGGTAACCAAAATCACTACCCGTGAGATAGAAGCTCTCAGAGAAGTTGTGCATGCAGAGCTAGCTGCTGTAAGACAAATTCTTGACTTAGAATCTTTGAGAAAGATGAAAGATCTCTGTGATAATAGTCATAAGATGACCTTAGTATATTCAGCGGATGCTAAGAATGCCCTGCAAGAGATCAAGGAAAAAAGTTGATACTTACTTCTCCAAGATTTATACAAAACATGAGATGGCTGCAAACTTCAAAGTCTTGGCAGAGAATCTGAAATTACCTCCAGTCACTCAGGCCTTCAACACTCAAGTTCGCCAATTGCAAGATTTTGTCCCTTCCTTGGCACAGTTCATGGAAAACAAGGATGATTTTGAAAAAGCTATGAAGTATGGAGCAGAAGTCATTCAGGACTTCATTCATCTGTTGAAGCCTTACTTGGATGCACAGGCCACTGCAATTGTACTTCCTACTTCTAAACCTCTCAGTGCCTCTGATGTCACTCCGAATCAGCTGTCTGTTGCCCAAGCTCTATCTCAGTTGCGGCCAGTCTCTCAGGGAGCTTCTCATCCAGCTCCTGCTCTTTCTCCACAACCCTCTGTGACACCTCCAGCTGCACCTGCCAGAGTTGTCCTGCCGCCAGTTCAGCTCCGTGAACCACAGCCTGCCTCCAAGCCTTCTACCTTACCTACCATTGATCCAAAGGATAAAGGGAAAGCCCCTTTGTATCCCAACAAATAGCCATGTGTTGTTTTTGATGGGGTGATCTATGTATTGCTTATCTTTTTCTGTGACTTTATCAAATTGTTTTTCCTTTTGTGTTCTGTTCTATCCTCTCTGCATCCTGCTTCTCTTTTCCCTTATCTGTTTTCTCTCCTTTTTGATTATCCCAAAGGGGGAGAAAGATATATATATAATGGGAGAAAGATATAAAGATATATAATGGGTGACATATATATCTAAGGGGGAGTACTCTATATATATGAAGAGGGAGATCAATATCTCAGGGGGAGAAATCTGAATACTATATATATGGGAATGTTATTTTAAGAGGGAGATTTTTTTTATATCTATTATTTCTCTTTCATTTTTATTTTATCTTATATATATATGAAGATTTGTGATTATCAAAAAGGGGGAGATTGTTGAGCCCTCTGGAAGATTGCTGATTTCTTGTTTATAACTGATGTTTTAATAATCACAAATCATCACAACTCATTGATGCTTAATCTGGTTTGATGTCTCATAAACATAATTCGAATCTATGAATGAATCAGTTATCATGCTTTTAACTATGCTTATTGACTTACAAAGTATGTTGGAAGTCTTCTGGACTCACCGATCCATCAGACTCACCGATACATCAGACTCACCGATCCATCAGACTCACCGATCCATCAGACTCACCGATCCATCAGACTCACTGATCCATCAGACTCACCGATACATCAGACTCACCGATCCATCAGACTCACCGATCCATCAGACTCACCGATCCATCAGACTCACCGATCCATCAGACTCACCGATCCATCAGACTCACCGATCCATCAGACTCACCGATCCATCAGACTCACCGATCCATCAGACTCACCGATCCATCAGACTCACCGATCCATCAGACTCACCGATCCATCAGACTCACCGATCCAAGGACTCACCGATGCAAATAACTCACCGATGCAAATGAGTCACCGATGCAAATGAGTCACCGATGCAAATGAGTCACCGATGCAAATGAGTCACCGATGCAAATGAGTCACCGATGCAAATGAGTCACCGATGCAAATGACTCACCGATCAGATGACAGACCGATGCTGATCAAAATGACTCACCGATCAGATGACAGACCGATGCTGATCAAAATGACTCACCGATCAGATGAAAGACCGATGCTGATCTATCTGAGTCACCGATCATTACTCTAATGCTGATGACCTACCGATCTCTTGAACAGTCATAAACAACTGTTTGAATTTCTTTATCTTTATCTTTATTTATTCTAACCAACGGTCATATTAGTTATATTTTAATACCCTGACAATTAATTAATGGATGTTGTCGGATGTCAGGAAACCGTACCTCGTACCTGCGGAAAGGAAACCTTTTTGTCCTACGAAGCACGTGATGTAAATACAAGAAGACTCTGCTGAAGAGCAAGTGTTGTGGGGCGTTAGAAACGCAAAGTAGAAAAAAAAAACGAAGAAGAGAGAGACAACACAAAAACAGAGACAAGGAAGCATACGATATACTCAAGAAGAGTGGTGTGCATACAATATAATATTGAAGAGCTTCATCAACTACATTTTCACTGCCTGTGAACCTGAAGCATATGACACTCTGCTTCTCAAACAAAATCGAGAAGAGGACTCAGAATCACTTCTGATTAATTCCAAAAACGAGTCCAGTGCTACACTGAAATCACTAGAGCCATTTCTAAACTCTACATCTCTGCTCTGTGATTTATTTATTCTATATTTTGAGCAGTGTGTGTTATCTGCTGTATTAAACCCACACACTGACTCCTGTACTTTCACTGGAGGATCTGTAAATCCTCAGCAAACCTTTTACACTACACTTCCCACTGTGGATAGTGGTAGAGGTCTTGTGACCTGGACAGCTGGCTGCTGTTGTTTGTTTTTCCCACGTAGAACTGTGGTAGAGGTCTTGTGACCTGGACAGTGTGTTCACTGTTGTTAACCCCGATCCAGGGTGTGGATCACTTTTATATAAATTTTTGAGAGGACTAAGTCTCGGATTGAGACTGAACCTCTTGGTTACTTCTCTGTGTTTACAGTTACTCTATATCCATACTACATATTTATTTCATATTCTGCTGCTATTACTTTGAAATATCATCTATCTTCAAAGCTACTTTGATAATTAAATTTGCAAGTGTTTATATTTATTATAAATCAGTAAATTAGTTTCAAAAGTTAATTTAATCATAAGATTAAGTTAATTGAGAACTAATCAATCTTTGAGAAGCTAATTGAACCTTTATAATCTATATAAATTCACTACAGTTTAATTTGTTTTTAAAATTGGGGGATTTTATTAGAAACTGTTTTTAACAGAAAATTTTAATTGGAACTCAATTCACCCCCCCCCCCTCTTGAGTGTCCACTCCGACCAACAGAGGAAAATATTATTTTTATCTTCTGTAACAATTTAGGTCATATATATAGGCATACTATAGAAAATTGAAGGATAGTAGGAGGGCCACCAAGAAATCCCTCACCATTTATAACGATGGGGCTCCTACAGCTGTTGGACCATATGGGGATGAAAATGAATTTTTCCATATTGACAATAATGATGGAGTCTATAAGATTAATATGGTCACCAGTTATGCTAAAAATTGTAACCCTCTTTTAGGGACACATGATAATGTTTTTCTAGTATGAGGGAACACATATGTGGTTACTATAGATAATGATACCTTGGATAAAATGTTGCAGATAAAATGACGTATTCACATAGGGATGAACTGTCTACTTCAGAAACACATTTGGATTCTTTATTTATAGGAGTAGAGATGAATATATTTCCATTTATTTTAGATAATTATACCTATAGTGAAAATATTTTGGAAAAAATCTTTATATATGGATGAATATCCTTATCACACTCTTTCCTCCACTATGAATGCATCACATTCTGTTTAAATAGTGGAAGATGTGATTCTTATTTATTATATATATATATATGTTCATTCTTCCCTGATTGTGAGGTTGGGGGATCCTAGAACTCCACTTCATGTGTCATTGAATTTCCTTTTGGTATAATTTTTGGGAGGAGTTTCTATTTTCCATGATCCCCTCAAATTGGGTCTATAAGGAAAACATAGGATAATATCTTTACAAGATCTTAGATTCTAAATAAAAAATCCACTCTCCTAATTAGTATGATTTTGGATGAGGATGAGTTGTAAGATATCCTCCTTGAGAAAGACCACACTAAGGTTTATGGTGACTCATATATCTCTACAATGGTTTATGACCATAACAATACTTGAAAGATGGGTAAATAAAATGGAAAAAAGATTCCAATTGAAGTGTTCCAAAATCATGGACCCCAAAATGAGGGAAAACCTTTAATGTAAATGAACTCCTATGTAATTTATAGAAGATATATAATGTGGAAACCTTTTTATAGCTTTGGAACCTCATTTCCCAACACAAAATGACCATTTTTGGCATCGTTAAACCCATGGTTTAGAGTAAATCCTTCAAAATATTTGACTAGGGAAATAAATTATTTGAATAAAAATCACCTAAAATTAAATCCTCACAATTTTAAACCTTATGGGTCTTCAGGAGGAATGTTTTATATGTATCCCTCTTTTGGATAGGGCAACAATATATCACTATTAAGTTTCACTTCACCAGATGAAATTTTCTTTTATCTTTCATTACTACCTCCAACAACAATATGAAGAGTATAAATATATATTATAATAATTCATACATATATAAAAAATTCAATGATAATTGGATCCTTCTAGGTAAACATAATTTTTCCATAATGTTGATGATAAAATTGGCTGTAATTTCGTCAGCATTGCATTGCAAGAATTTCAAATGTTCATTAACCTTTTACCTTCTATTTGGAATTAATCTTTTTAGAGTACATTATCTTTGGTAAAAAACTCAATATTATTGGATGTAATGTGATAAATTTTATAGTTATTTAAAATCCCTACCTATTGGTGACTTCACTCCCTCTCTATATTGTGAAGACCTCCCCAAAATTCTTTATGACTGCTTCCCTATTCTCTTCTCAATCATTACAGATGGAAGAGAATGACCCTAAACCATTAAAATTAATAATTATAGGATTTATTATGATGATTATTGGAAAATATTTACCTTTTTATGGAAATATCATGAGACTGGTTATGTCTTCCAAAGGTTCCCTATGAAGTTCAGGATTATATAATATTCCCAAGAAAGTCGAGTGAGGATAAAATTTTCAACATGGACTCTGATTTCTATAAGGATGAAAATTACCTTATTTGGGTTCATGGAAATAAAATTAGGTATGATACCCCCTATGATGATAATATTAGATGTTATTAGACTATGGATACTCTAATGAGGAGGAAATACAATTTTCTAAAAGATCATCTCAAACTTCATTTTCCTAAATGAGGGGATAAAAACTCCGAAATATTTCGTATGATCAAAAGAGAAAGGATGGTGTAAAGGGAACTTTTTGTCATGAACTTTTATGGTAACACCCTCCCTTAACATGATTAGATCAGTAAGGATTTATTATCTTACATGAAAAATCTTTTCAATGAGGAAAAGTTTAGTCTTTCTGTGCCTCAAAAATACAATTTCATTCTTTATTTGATGACTAACATACAAAATTCACTTCTCAGAGCTTCTCCAATGGATTATGGGATCAAGTAAGCCATATTTTCCGTTTATATGGATAGAGTATTTGGTCCTTATTGTTTCAAAAATATTTTCTTTATGGAATGTGAGGACATCATCCACCCAAACATCACAATAGCTATTAGATAATTCTTTATATATTTGTATATTCCTAAAATATATAATTCCCAATTCATTAGTATCATACCTAATCTCTTGAATAAAATTTAGTTAAAATCATTTAGACCCATTAATATTATGAAAAAAAATTAGCTAAGTCTCTTTAGAAGATCTTTCATATCATATTTCGGAATATTGTTAAAGGATCTATCTCTTTTAACCAGTTTAGATTTACTCTCGGATGTAAACATTAGGGCTTCTTGTGAATAACCTTATAGGGTGTTAATATACATAAAATAAATCTAGTCATGATATTTTTTCCCTTAATATAGATACATAAATATCCTTTAATACTCTAAATAGTGAAATTTTCCTAAATTTTATCCAACAATATCGCCTATCTTGCATGATTATTGGATTTATACACTCTCTTATTAGGAGCTTAAATTAATCAGTATTATTGAATTTCTCACCCTAATTGTTTTTAGCTTCTCTAGAAGGGTCACATAGAGGTAACCCCTTTCATCCCATTGCATTATAATAGCTATGGAAAATCTTATTAAATCTATATTTTAATATATTGAAAAGGTATAACTCCCTCTTATTAAGGATAAATGAAATGTAACAGTTCCCTGTCATTTGTTCAATGTCAACAACATCCTCCTTTTTTGAAACTAAAACATACTACTTTAACTATATTAAAAGAATATACTCTCACGAAAAACAGGAGTCATAAAATGATATTCCAGGGAGAAAATATAAGGTTATCTTGTGTCGAAATTCGAAGAAGATAAGAAAATATTTATCCTGATCTCTTTGTGTGTCAAGCATGGTGGGTAAACAATTAATCATCCAGGAATAACTCCCTTATCTAGATGTTTTATATCAATTTATTTAGATTATTATTAGTATCACCTAACAACAAGCCAGCTAGATATGAAATCCCCTCTCTCAAGTAGGACACTAAGCCTTGTTGAATATTTTATTATGTCAATGTTTCTGTAGTCATTTTAGGTTTAACAGTATCCATTGTGCTGATTAAGAGGCTTAATATTCAAATTAAGAAATTTTTATGTCTTGGTTGAATACATTATAGGAAAAATGTCATTGTTTCCTAGAATAAAGTTACTTAAATATTTGATATGGGATGAATAGGCATAAAAATATCATAATTTTCAACCATACCTTGTTGTCTAGTAATACCTAATATATAATTAACTATACTCATTGATCATTTTTATTTATAATTTATAATAATATCAGGGAAATAACTTCTTTCGTTTTTTATTGGTATGGACATACATTAGACACTACAACGATAATATTATAATGATTTTGAAACTAATTCATTATAAATCCTCCAACCAGAATATCTAAAACTTTTTCTGGAGAAACATTCCTATTTAATACATCTATCAACCACCTACATCAGTGAATAATATTTTTATTAATTATTTTCTCCCTTGTATGGAATAGATTATAGCTCACCACTCCCTATAACTCATGTGCATCATTTAATCCTTCAAATTTAGGGAGAAGGATATCATCTTCTAGTGCCCAGCATTCATGGGTTCTCTCACTCCTAAGTTGCACTGCTAAGGCCAATATAGCACTAGAGTAGAGGATCCAATATGAATGAGGCTTTTCAGGAATATATTTATCCCTCTATAATTGTAGATAATAATCTAGAATTTATAGTTGAACCGGTTTCATACTGATACTAGGATCTAGGTTGCTGGTTTTTAGAATGTTTCATTATAATCTCATTATATGAGTGTTGAGGAATCAATTCAGCTCTAATTTCATGATTTCCTCTTTTCATTGATGATATAGTGTCTTGTGGAATATATTTTCATCTTCCCTTTCCATGAATAATCATACTTGGATAACTTTATACTTGTGCTACATAATTTGAATTTTAAAGAAAATTTGAGAAAATTATTTTACCAATTAGTGGATACCATATTTAAATAAATCTTGTTGGAATTAAATTTCAAATTTTTTTAAGGATATCCATCCCAAATATCCATACTTCTTGTGGTATTTTACGATGAAATTAAAATAAATTATTTATTATAATGAGGATTTTTGGATAATATTGTTGAAGACATCAAGGTCATTAAATTGTTAGTTACTAATATTTTCCATGGAATCACAATTTACCAACATTTTCTAATGGATTCACTCTATTCTTATAAGGATTAAATTAAATGTGTATGGTGTAGTGAAAGGGAATCCTATCCTGGAAGAATGTGGTGCTATCTTTTGAACCAGTAATGGATTCATCAAGGGTCGCATTCTGAACTCCCTTGGGAAATTAATTTCCTGTGAAGAATTTTTTTTTGTATTAATACATATGATTAATTACATAAAACACATTTTAATGGTAAAACATTGGATTGGGATTGAATCTATATTTACAGTGAATCTCATTAGGAATTGATCATCTGTGGTCCCTTATCATCTCTACTATGATTTGAAATCATATTTATACTATTTAGAAACTATTAAATTTTTGGCAACACACATATATATGCTATATAACTAGATAGGTGAAAACATTTCAATGAAATTAGTTGATGAATGATTTTCCTTTTGGTCATTTTTCCGAATGAGAATTTTCTTGACTACAAATTTTCACGGTGAGGGGTTATTTGTACACTTGCTTCTAGAACCAACATTGTACATTATTTTTTTCAAAATAAATTTGATGGTAATGGGACCTCACCCATCTCTTTCCCCATTATGGATTATTTCAATTAATTTATTATTATTATTATTGTTGTTGTTATGGATGGATGATTCATAAGGAACGTGACATCTTTTTTGGAGACTCCTGTGTAAATTAGTGTTTATGATAATTTATGTAATTACCAAATGATATTTAAATTGATCATCTATATAGAAGAATATTTTAGGATAAATCACATGTTGGTGAAAAATTAAAGAAGACTATGTATATTCTTTTTCTTTCTCGTGGTGTAATATCTTTTGATGAGGATATTAATAGGTAGAAGTTTTTCACACTAGAGAACTTTATTCTAGAGTTTTTCATTCATATAGGATATAAAGTTCATGTTTTTTAAAATCAATATGTGATCAAGGAAATGTTATAGATCTAAAAATTTTGAATCATCACAATCATACATTTTCATATTAGAAGAAAATCATTAAGCATTGAAGATCTAAGTCATCTCGTATCATCTACTTATGCTTATTTAAATTGGTGATTTTTCCCTATAGTTATGGGTAATTTTACTTTGTTGTTCTCTGATATGTAATTGAAATGTTAATAATCGGACATGGCCCCATTACGCTTATAATCGTTATATTCACCATTTAGGATTAGTATATTCAATTAAAAACATTTAATTTTAATAAAACTATATCAAAATTGTAGATTATAATTATTTTCTTTAATTGGATTCTATAAAACCATTTTATTTTATTTGAAATTTCAGGTTCTATGAGAATACCCATTAAAATGGATAAGGTTATAGAAGTAGCTCAGTTTTTCTATTTTCTATGAATCCTAGTTTTGTTGACTATAGTGCTTCTTTGATTAATTTTATTTTTCTCTAATTTAGATGATGAAACGGGTCATTATATGAAATATGTCAATATTTATTCCTTTGGTATACTGTTCCAATCCATGTGTAATTTTTAAGCTTACATTTGTAGTAACTTTTTTGTTCCTTTTATATTTTAAAGGGTATTTAGAGATGATTATATGAATAAGAAGGAAAATAACTCCATGGAACATAATCATATTCATAACATTTTAGATGATAAAGTTTTGGTTCTTAAGTGGGTCAAAATTCTATAACTCATGGAGATCATCCTAATATGGAAGTGCATATAGAAGTAATATGGAGGGTAAAATCCAAATGGGGTGGATAGGAGAAGAAACCTACAATTACAAAGAGATTTTTATTATATTTATATACAAGGGTTTTACGTAAAACTAGAAAATAATAGGGTTTGATGTCTTACACCAGGAATGAGAAAATAGATACTATAGAAGGATTTTCATAGTTTGTAAAGAAGATAGTAAGTTATTTATAATATTATAGTCCTGAAATAGCAGCTACATAATAAGATGTTAATATAAACTTTAAATTTATTCTATAAATGGGTAAAATTGAGGGGTAATACGTGGATCATGTTGAGGAGTAAAAATATACTCATATAATAGTTTTATTTATGGATGTTCTTGGTAAAAGTATTGATATACATAAAATTTTTATTCCAAACAATTTATAGATTGGGGATGAGTCATGCACTCAATAGGAATATGGAAATCATATTTAGAAAGAGCATAATATGGTAACCCCAAAGGGTAGAAAATAGAAACATAATAAGTCTACTACTCCATTAATAACACTCAAGTCAAAAAAATTTCTCCTCTTATTTTTAATGATTTAACGACAACATCTGTGAATACATTATGTTTATGTAAATCCCCCAAGATTCACGAAATGAATTCTCATATAGAGGGGGATCATACCACTCAGATTTGACTACCTCAATTCCTGGTGCTACTGTCCACCATATTATAAAAAGTTTTTTCTAGTATTGGTGATGAAAAAGGAAAATATAAATTATAATTGAGGACCGAGATGAAAATTATATAATTTAAACTATCATGTAGAAAAATTGTTATCTCATCTTGTGGCATATCTATTAATAAGGAGGTTTTGAAAATTAAACCCCCAAACGAACCTACCTCATGCATAGATCAACATGAGAGGTCTTTTTTTATGCCCCTAGATTTGGATCTTGTATATCAAAGTATTTAAAAGAATCTAACTCAAAGGAAATATAGATGGGTACCACATCTGCAACTTCTTATTCATCTCAAAATCAGGTCTCTCATGAGTAGGTGGGAGTCATATGTCTATTTCTATGGGATATTGTATGGATTCAATGAAAGACCCTCTATTATAGAATAAAATTAATGAAAAACTGACAAAATGATTTCATGAATATGAAACACTAAATAGTTTAAATGAAAATATTGATATGTACAAATCGAATTATTTTATATTTCTTAATTTACATAATGTTTCTATTAATCATGTTTAACAATCAAATTGAATAAATGTTTCTAAAGAGGGAATAAATCTTTTTTTATATCCTTATTACATAGTGAGAATCCATTTATTTATGATTCCAATAAGGAATAAGATTTTGAGTATCAAGTAAATCCTTGGAAATATTTTATATTTTTTAGAAGAGTATGTTGACCTTTTGGTTTCTGAAGGACATGTTACCCTTCTTAACATGTTTACTCAATCTCTAGAAAAGTAAAAAAAGTTCAATTCACCTTGTGTATTGTGTGGTATTTTGAAATATATGTGAATTATATTAGTTAAAAAGTGGTTAATGGATAGATGATGTATTATTATAGTGTTTTGTTCAGGTGTACTGTTGTGTAAGATTATTTTGCTAGATGGTTTAGCTTCTTTCACTATTGATTTCCAACTAGCTGGCACATTTTGTGCTGAAAATTATTTTTTAGGAATATACCATGATCTTTGGATTATTATAGCTTTGTGGTTTTAGGCTTACACCTTTTTATTTTGTTCTTCTTAATTAAATATAGGGTCCATGAACTCAAAGTTTGTGGTTCAATCCATTCTTGTAACACATCAAGATTTTGTGAAATATTTTTCTAATATAAATTAATCATTTTCTATTGATTTAATTGCCCAAAACACTTTTTTTATTACAGTGAATGTAAAATTTATCTTGTGTTACAGGCAACATTGAGTTTAAATGAATTGCGACAAACATTTAAATTATTAGTATTATTATTAGTATTATTACTATTATTAATATCCTTGTTATGAATTAGTCATTGGAATGGTGTGATTGAATAGGATTAAAAAATTATGAAGATATATTGCTTATAAATTTATATCTAATTAATAATTTTGAATCCAATTAATTTGAAATGAAAAAAAATCCATTTGAAAATAAAGAAAATATTTTTTTGACAAATAGTTTTTTTGCACACAAAGACATTTTCCCTTAGTAAATTAAAAAATATTTTTTTTGGAGTTATATTACATAAAATTTTATATTATATATTAAATAATAAAAATAAATTAATATTATATTTTTTCAATATAATAAATATGAATAAAACAAATTTTACCTGTAGAACTCATATTTTTCTAAAAAATAGTTTTACTGTCCGTTACAAACTTATTTAAAATTAATTATTTCCACTTTGAAAATATTATTTTTAAAAATTAAAAATAAATCTTAAATAATAATTTAAAATTTATATTCTACTTAGTTTTTAATAATTTCTAGAAAATATAGAATAATCAATGAATAAATAAAAGTTACTGGTTTTTAAGAGGAATTGTATCTTTGTTTACAACATTAAAAAACATCCATATTTTTTAAATATTATTTTAAAATTAAAATTAGTTAAATTATAGTTTTATTAAAAAAAATTCATTATAATCAATTCCATATTGAATTGGGATAAAAAAAGTTTTTTATACTTATGAAAAGATTCAATTTGGAAAACCCCTTTTTCATCACATCTTCAAATATTATTTTATATTAAATTCATACACTTAAATAAATTTAATTTTGAATAATGGATCCCATATTATGATTCATAATCATTTATAATTTTTAATATGTTAAAATTAATTTTTTTAAAATTATATATAGTAAAATAAGTAAAAATTAATTATTGGGGTTAATATGAAAATCGGATTACCATGGGTTAAACTAAAAAGACAAGGGGTTAAATGGCCTCAAAACATTTCCAAAAAAATAATGTTGAAATATATCATACATATCATAATTTTTGATAATGGAACATTTGGGATCCTTCTTTAATCAGAAAAAAATGGAAGACATTAATTTTTATCAAACACTACTAGTGTTTCACTCCCCTCAATTATAGAATTCCAACCCTTTTCTCTACCATTAACACATCCAAAACCCATTGTATTAAAGAAAACATACCAAAATACTTTATTTAATTACCTCCCCTCATCATAGAGTCATTATTTTTGTATTCACCCCTCTAAATTAAAATTTTGGTGTTAACCGATTGAGGGTCTTGGAATAAGAGGTAAAATTTTGTAACACGCATTTTTGTATTATTTATTCTTCCACCTCATTAAATATTTTCCAAATATGATAGAATAATTAAAAAATATCAACCATATACATATATTCTGTTATTCATAATTTAAAAACCTAAACCTATCTCCTCTTCTATGAAATTGGATATGAACTCATCATTCATGTGTACAGCCGACTAGTGCCACAAAAAATGATATTATTTATTTTCAATCATTATCTCTTGTGAATGAATATAATGATAGATTTAATGTTTGTATATGACATATTTTATATTATTATAACTTTTTAATTTTTGACACATTTCTATATTTTACCTCATAACCCATTGGAAAATTATAAGGTCACTCATGTGTACGAATTAATACCATCTTACAAACTGATGTGGTTTTATTTTAATTTTTATTTTACATGTATGGTAATAAATGTAAAATAAATATATAAATATATATATATATGATATTGGTATAATAGTTATACATTTGTAATTATTACATCACATTTACCTCCTTACTTTCCATTCATTGGGAATGTGATAATGTTGCTCACGTGTACAACAGAATACCACCTTGTGAAGCAATGTGATTCGTTCATCACATATGCTATACATGGAAGGTAATAAGAATATGTTTAATTAAGAATATTTTGTTTAAATATATGAAATAAAAAATTATATTTAATATTTGGTTTAACTTTATATCTTCTAATACTTCAAGAAAATAGAAATAACATTCATGTATATTTATGACTTACCATATCCATGGATGGTGTATTTAATATTCTATCTATAAATTATATATATTTATATAAATACCAATATAATGAATATATATTATATTTATAATTGTTTTTTAGTTCCTTTAAACAAGTGTTCAAGTTTTAGGAATCGTTATTTCTAGGAGTTTTCCATTGGATTTATTTATGGAACCAGAAACTCCCAACAGTTCTTTATCCAAAGGGGACCAAGTTTCTAAAGGTAGGAATTCGTTAAGAATTAACTTTACAAAACATAAGAGCATGCTTTGGTCAATAGGATGGGAGTTCGTACTCATCACACACTTTTTGGGGGGAATTATTGTCTACTCCGGGACTCTCTTTGTAAATTTAAGATATTTTCAGGTATCCTTATTAATTCACCAAGTATATCATAAGTATTCCTTGGAATTTAAAATCACCTATTAACATGTGTAAAATTTAGAATCATCAATATATATTCAGGGTTCTTCAATAATGGAATCATCTGTTTGTATCGAGGTTTTCCATCAATGGTATCCTCTAATATACAGATTAGAGATTCTTTTAATCGCCATTGTGATGATACTGGTTTTTAATCCACTCAGTGGGGAACTCGAGAATTTATTGCCATCTAGGGAGACAAATTTTTTTTGATCTTGGGATCGTGTCCGTAAGATAGGCAACCTATGTATCCTTGTGAAAGGAATCAAAATCCTCGTCATTTGGTGTCTCTTAATAGGACACATCATACATTTTAAGGTCATGTGATAAGAACCACTAATTGAACAGTGCTAAGTAAAAACATAGTGTGGGACTTACGCTAAAGAAATCCATGGAAATTGGAAAGGATGTGAGTTTCCATATAGGATCAGTCCATATTGGGAATATTGACCAAGGAGAAGAGAGTTGATTTGATGTGCTGGGTTTGATCCTCAAAGAGGCTTCCTACGTATCCCATTTTAATGGGAATCAAATCCCACGTAGTTTAAAAAGTCTCATAGTAGAGTATGGTCCTCTGAGAAATATTTGTTTGGGATTACATTATAAAAAAGGATGCCTTGATGATTTGAAGATTAAATTTGGGTCTTATTTCATATGGAGGATGCCCAGTGAGCTCAGGCTTTGAGGCAGCTTCTAACATATCAAGGTTTGAATAGGAATTAGAGTTCTCGTAGTTCCTTTTGGGGAGTGTTTGTGCACATGTCGTAACCATCACATATCTCTATGACCATGTGAGCAATGCTCTGTGTGAGAATCAAGAGGATGTGAATGATTCTACAATGACACTTCACAATTTTCCTCCTCTGTTGATAGAAGAGGGAACGTTAACCATAGAAAATGGATGGGTGACAGGAATTCCCTCTGTTCTATTTACATTGGACAAGAGTACGATATAAGTAGGAAGAGATGAAGGTTAGGGGATTACACCAGGATGGTTTCCCTATTTAAAAATTGGTTGGGGCTTACTCTTAATGAGGATGCCCATTTGGAATTTAACATGGAATTGGAGTTAGGTGATATTGTTTGATTAGTTTCTTTTGGAGTGTATCGACTCATGGTACTTGGGGAATACATAAAGGGATTCCAAAATTTCAATAAGTGAAATGAACCCATAGGACTAAGTCAACTAGAGGAACTTTATTGAGTGTTATGGATTGACTTAAATCATTGTATTCGATGGTTGGCTATTATGCTACATAATTGGCGTAGTGGAAAATGCCCTCAACCGGATCTGAATATTTAAAGGTGAGACTCTCCATTTTAAATGGGGGTTAGTGATGGAAGTGATGGGACCATCCAGGAGGTATGAGGGGGATCTCTTCCATGGTATATATTGTAGGTGTTCCTCCAAGGTGCGTCATGCAGATGCTGCCTAGGTGTGTCGCGTAGGGGCATCGCGTAGATTCTTCGCCAAGGTGTGTCGTGCTGGAGCTCTACGCAGGTGCGGCGCGCAGGTTCTCTTTGTAGGTCCATGCATTTAGATCGTGATGGGACTTTAAACTATGTTTCCCCATTTCATTCTCTCTTTTATCATGTTTTATAGAGCTACCTGAGATCAACTAGGGATCTTGGAGAAAGAGCTATGCAATGAGAGATTTGGGACATCTTCCAAGTTTTTTCAGTTTTTAAATGCAGAGCCCAGGGGTGTAATTTAGAGGCATAGAGGGAACCTGGTCGAAGGGAAGTTTTCCGTGTAGGTCCTCCTCATAGGTTCTTCAAGTAGGTCTTCCACATAGGGGTGTAAAAAATCATTTTCCATTTAGGTCCTCCTCTTAGGTCCCTTGGTGAAATTTATCCATCTTCCCAGTGCCATAACTTTTGATCTGTAAGTCTGTTTAGGCTCTGTAACTAGTCAAATCGATGGTCATGAAGATATATATACTTCTTGAGATTGTAATCAAACAATTCCATCTCAGAATAAACTCAGAAATTTAATTTAATGTGTCGATAATTTTTCATCATCGATCTGGGAAGTCCACTTCCTAGTCCTGGATGGGGGAATCGGTCCACTTATTCCTTGGTATGGAGTAGTATTTTGGAACATAGAAATCCAGCCCACATCTTCCTCTTTTATGGTGAAAACATCTTTACCCATACAAGACATTTTTTGTCTATGTGAAAATCATATCTTCACTCTACGGAGAACTGCATGGATGACATTTCATGGTGTCTAAAATAACATGGTTAAAATTAGGGATATTATGTTACCATGATCAAATTAATATGACATAAAATTAAAAATCAAAATATACACAAAAAACAAAGCTGTTATTATTCAAAACATGATTTTAACAATGAATAGTTAATAAGAGGGAAATAAAATATCATAAGTATATAATATATGTTATAATATATATATATATATATATATATATCTGTGTGTTTGTTTGGTAATATATTCATAATAATATTATATTTATTATACATGATGTTAAAATGAAAAACAAAAGAATTCAATAATTAACGTGTGTGATTTTTAGTGTCACATTTATTTCTGGGATATATATGCAAATTCACCACTCAATTATTATTCATGGTGTATATACTACCAAATTTAAATTTTATATCATGAATATAATTTTTTTCATTAAATTTAATTTTCCAGTTTATGTTATTATTTATTTGATATTATGATTAAACATATTAATAAATGGTAATGGTTTTTTTCTCAAATTATATTCTTTAAGACATATGTCATGTTATACACTAATATTATTTTATAAGATTTATATATAAAGTTTTTGAAATGTAATATTATGAATTTATTTATTATCAGGTTATTTCATTTTTCATCTAATTTTATTCTTTTCAATGGCTTATAATTTAATGTTACTAAAGTAGTAATGTTTTTACAGTACAATCTCATAATTTATCGAGATTGTTTATGTTTATGCATCTTATAATGAAATATTATGATCCATCTATCAATATTCTAATTAAATTTATTATCATATTCAAATTTCATGAGAATATATGTTTTCTTTTCATTGAACTCTCTTTATTTACACAAGATTCAAAAATAATTTTATAAATGTAAACTGATTTTACAAGTCTCTTTGGTCGAAAAGCATTTTTTATTTTATATACATGATTTCTATAAAATATTTCAAAATATGTTTTTAACATTTTCCAAAGAATAAATTAAAGTCATTTAAACCCAAGTTTTAATTTTAAAATTTTATCTAAAAGTTATATTATTTTCATTTTCAAATAAAAATCATATTTTTATTTTACTAAAAAAATAAAATGAATCATTTTTTTATCATGTACAACATGGACTATATTTTCTTACATATTCACAACTAATTTTTCTACATATTGCATTATAAGTTT
Source organism: Viscum album (assembly GCA_963277665.1). Taxonomy (NCBI): domain Eukaryota; kingdom Viridiplantae; phylum Streptophyta; class Magnoliopsida; order Santalales; family Viscaceae; genus Viscum; species Viscum album. Next base: position 1,505,082,615 of record OY728156.1, read on the forward strand.
CAAAGATTATTTTCAATTAAAAAGATTTCCCAAATTTTTTATGATTTTTTTAAACAAGTTATTTTCAAAATGAAACATAGATTTCCATCATGAATTATTTTTAATGATTATTAAATCTTTCATGATATGTTTATAAGGTTATTTTGAAAGAAAAAAATTTGGTAAAAATATTTTGTTTTAGATCCTTATTTTCAATGTGAAAATGAAATTTTCCGTGAAAAATGTTCCAAGTGTTATTTCAAAATTATTTTCTATATAAATTAGAATCCAATAATGATTCTTATGTTTTTCTAGGGATATGATCCATGGATACAATTGTTATTTTTTCTTGGGATGGTCTATTTTTATGAGGATAATAATTTTATGATACTCATTTCTCTTCCATGGGTTACACCATTTAATATGTTATGATACCCACTTACTTTTCCCTGGTTTATTCTTTGATGAAATTACAAATTGGTTATCAATTCTATTTCTTTTCCATATGTTATATTATGAATAAATATTTATAAAACTCATTTATTTTCATGGGTTCTAATATGATGAATTTTTTATGATATTATTTCACACATAAGTAGGATTTTAATTATGTGATAGTCACTACGTTTTAACAATTTTTGGTGGTTATGTTATAAAAATGATGGGTGGGGCCTATATCACCCTCCAATATATTGGGTAATGATTAATATCTCCAAAGATAAATTGGACTAAAATGGGGAGTGAAACTAGTTTTATAGGAGACATTGTACACTATGATAGTATTTGGAGTGATACAAGATTACTAAGATGGTTTGGTGATAGAATAAATTCTAATATGATAGTCTTAGAAATGAGCATTGAACTACTAAGGGAAATATTATCTTTTCATATTTGTATGCCAGAAAACAATACCTTATGTCAATGTTATGTTCTAATGGTTAATATCCATTGATTACAATATGATTCATGTCTTATGAACTACCATGAATTATTTCATGACTCAATTTAATGCTCTATGATATGAAGGGTATAGTTTTCATATTCTATGATCATTTTCTCAAACACTTATGCTCACAATATTTGTATGACTTTCCCAGGTTTACCCTTACTAAGAATATAATCTAACTATTTCTTATGTTTTTATTAATTAGTATATGAGGAAAGGTATTACAAATGATATGTTTCATAAGGGATATAGTTATATAGATGTTATTGGATATAATTTAGGTTCATTATGGACCATTCTGTTATATGTCATTGCTTACAAAGGCACTAGGCCTAAATTATTCTACCATGGATTTTTATGTTATGTAAGGTATATTTTCCCACTAGTATATAATATTATGTTTAATAATTTAGGTTATATATAGTTTCTATTATAGAAATTTATTATTATCCTTTGGAAAATATGGTGAGAAAAAAATAGTGATATCCCTATAGATATATATAAGGATGTCAACAGATATTTATAACCATATGTATAATGATGATTCAAAGTTTAATAAAATGTATTTGAATTTTGGTAATGGATATAGAGAGTGGCTTCCAATTAATTTCATCACTATTTGGATACTACATTTGGATGCAGCTCTATCACAGAGGTGACTATGAGTAATAAAACTAAAAACGGTGAATTTATCGAGACATGACAATCACTTTTTTCACAACAACATGCCCTGATACACAGAACGTTTGACACTCTTTTTTTCATATTCAATGGAAATTAACAAACTATTTAAGATCCATCATGAAGGATTTAAATAATGAACATTAATGGCCTAAGTTATACCTTAGGTGTCATATATTGAAATGAAGATGCGAGGATTTAAACAAACTATATGTTCTTTTTCATGATTTTTTGATTTCACAAAGTAAATATAGTTTCTCAAACTACACGTTTTGGTTTTATTCATTAGAGGGATCCAAAATCAATGAATTAAAATAAAATTTCATGGAAAATTTGTTGATGAGAAACCAAAAGGGATGGAGAATTGAGTGAATCACACTATGATTATTCCATATCAGGTATCAAGTTATATAATTAAGTACATTCACCATAGACAACTTTGATAATAACCAAAGAATAGACAGATAGATTTCATTGATAGTTTGGGTGGTGGATACTATGGTTGAAAGAAGAATTGGTTTCCTATATATGAATATAATATGAGAATATTCACTCCAAATATTTTATCAAATGTATGAGAAGATGTTTTATTTGTGGAGAAGAAGGGTATGGTCTAAGAGATTGCTAAGGAAAAATGAAATGTTTAGTTAATGAAATAGATGATAATAATGGTTTCCCTAAAGAATACTCAATGGTTGAATGTTACAAATGTAGAAATTATGAAAATTATATGAATTCGTGTCCTATGATAAATCTCATGAAGAGAATCAAAAAGGTGGTGAAATTAATGGTTATATTGTCGAAGATAATGAGACCACAATTGATATATTAATGGAAATAGGTATTAAGGAATGTGTTTATAAACCCTAGTAAATGTTTTAGGAATGAAGTGGAATGATTGATGTGTATGATTATGTGAATTAAACAATTATGTTTTATGAATAATGAAATATATATGGATTGATTTGTATAATTTTTGTATAATGTATTTTCAAGAATACATTGAATGGAATATTGATCACCAAAAATATATATCTAATGGAAATGTTATATTTTATATAAAACACATTATTATGAGAATAAAACCCTTAATATATTAGTAGTTTTGAAAAAATAGTGTTTATTTGGAAAAATATTTGACAAATATAGATAATTTAAAACAATTAGTATTGATGACCCCATAACTGATTAAAGATTTTTTAACATAGTAGTATATGTTATTAATGTTGTAGTATAAAAAATAGATTTATGGTATATATTTAATAATATTTTGTTTTATTTAAGTAATTTTTATGTGTGAATATTCTCACGGATGTTTTATAGTAATTCTTGTAATTAACATTATTTTGGAGAATAGTTGATCAATGTATTCACATATATGGAATGTAACCATTAAGAGAAACTTTTTAATATTTTGTGGATTAATGTTAATTTGATTTTGGAAAATTTAGTGACCTATATTATAATTTTTCAATTTCATAGGGGTCACAAAGTTTACCAAATATGGAATGGATTATGTTAATAATTGTATGATTTTTTAGAGATTGATTAATTACCTCACTATATCAAGATTTATGCATACTGGATAACTTATAATAAATTTTTTTTATTATAACTAGATATAGAAGGAATTACATTCCATTATATTATGGATATTTCTATTCATTGGTGATTGAGAAAAAAAATGCATCTACAATTCTTGGATTGAGTGATGAAGTGGAAATATTCAAAGCACAACCAATGTGTGAAATTATACTTATGATATAAAGTAAATATAATCCCAAAGTATATCAATACATTAGATATTATTGATCTTATAAAGATGATATCATATTGATTGTAGCTTCCTCTAAACCACTATCATGTCCACAATGTGTTCAACGTATCTATGCTAAGGAATTAAACTATTGAACCTTCAAATATAATGAACTCAATGGTCATACCAGTGAAGCAATATCATATATTTGAGAAACAACCAATGGAGAATCTTTATCATACTATGAATTTTCTTAAAAATAATAACAATATTTTAGTAAATTATTTGTAGTGAAACTACCATCTAGAAGAGGATACATGGGTAGAAAAGGAATTTATAAGTTATATTTATTGTCATTTCATAGTATAAAAGTATTTCATTTCAAGGCCAAAATTTATTTTAAGAGTTGTAGAATGTAACACCTTTAGATTTTTGGAAATATATTTTTAAATAAATCTAATTTCATTAATATATTGCATTATTCATAACATCGAGTTTGGCTTGTGATACATGAAACAACGGTTTTAACTTGTATTACACATAGCACATAGTTTAAAAAAATGGAATTCGATTAAATTATTATTTTTATTATAGTTATTACTTAGCTATTGGAATGAATTTTATGAATAATGTTATATAAATTATGAAAATATGTGGTTTATAAGTGAATATATGATATGTTCTGGGGTGAAAATTAATTATAAATGATAATAAAATCCATTTTAAGACAAAGGAAATCATTTTCAAAAAAACTGTTTTTAACACAAATTAATTTTACCTCGATATATTAAACAAATCAAATTCTATGTATGATTTTAATGAAATTTTTATAGTATATATTCCAACAAAAAATTAACATTTATATTATCTATATTCTAGAAAATAGATAAAATAAAACCAATTTTACACTTGAAACTATATTTTACTAGAAATAAAATTTTGTCACCTTTTGTGTAGTTATTTTGTAATTATTGTTTTCCACATTGATAAAATATATTTAAAATTATAAAATCATTTTTCAAAATCATAATTTTTAGAATATCTTGGAGTAAATATTTGAAAATGTTCTATAAATAGAAATTGTTTGATGAATAGCAAGAAATACTGTTTTTTATTATGAATATCCATTTAATGGGAAATATTTAAAAACATCCAAATATTTTGGATATTAAAAAATTCAATTCTTATAATAATTTTAACTTTGGAAAACCAATTTTGCATTATGTATTTGGATTTATTATCAAATTAAATTATTCAACTTATGTGAAATTAATTTTAGAAAAATGGATTTTATATTATGAATTTCCAGAATTTAAATTTTCGAAAAATTTATACATAATTTTTTACAACTATGAATAGTAAAAATTCTACAAATTAATAATCCTGGCTAAGGAGAAAATAGATTTATCAGGGGTTCAACTAAAATGATAATTGTTAAATTACCTCAAAACATGGACAACACACATTTTGTGGCCATATTTTGACCATATCACCTATATTTATTTTAATGGATCATTTTGGAGCATCAATACGTGTGAAAAACATGGGTAGAAATTTTTTCTTTTAAAGAGTAACAGGTCTTCCACTCACCTCACTTATAAATGGTGACCCCCTCTCCTCTCTTATTCACACCACTAGAAACTATTTGTTTTGAATATCGATACCCAAATACATTCCATACTTCTCTCCCCTTATCCTATAGTCCTCTTTTTTAGGAATCCTTCATAAAAATTACTTAGGTGTAAACCAAAAGAGTCTCTCCGATAAAGAGGTAAATTCTTAAACATACATTTTTTTATTTCTTCTTACTCCTAATTTAATACTTCAAAAATACACTAATATAATAACATGAGTATATAACATATACCAAGTTGTTATTATATTAATTTAATAACCTAAATCTATCAATTATTCTATCAAATGGGATATATAATCATCATACCAGTGTATGGTTTACTACCACATCACAAACCGATGTTACTTAATTTCCATCACGTCCTATCATGAATAGATGTAATTATGGATTTAATTTTTGTATATTATATTTATTATATAATTATATATCAATAATTATAATTACACATCCACATTCTATCCTCAAAACCCATTGTATTATAATAATGTCTCTCTTATGTGCGGTGGCTACCGCCTCCCAAACTGATGTGATCTGTATTTTATTTATATTTTACTTGTATGTTCATGATTTTATATTAAATAAATATTATCATATTGGTAACATTTTTATAGTTTGTTAATTATTATATCACATATACCCCCTCCCCTTTAATTCTAATCTGTTGGAGTATTATATTGTCGTTCATGTGTAGGACAGACAACGACCTCATAAAGCGATGTGATTCATTCATCATTTATGCTTTACATGGATGGTAATAATGATATGATTAAATAAATATATGTTATATATATATATGAAATAAAAATACTCTGGAATGGTAATTTATTATTTTATTTCTTTCAATCTATTGATAAAATGGAAAGAGTGTTCATGATTAAGTATGATATACTGTCTCCTTGATCGGTGTATTTCATTTTCTATCTAAAACATTTAACGATTACTAAAAATACATATACAATGAATATAAAAGGTATTTATATTATTGTTAAAAAAATTTATATTATTTATTCTTGAACAATTTAAGAGGAAAAAAACTAAAATATCTAAATATATAAGCAGAATAAAGCGGAAATTATCCAAAACATGATTTTAACAAGAAATTGTTAATAAAAGGGTAGTGAAATGTCATAATTAAATAATATATGGTATCATATATATAATTATGATCAATTTATTGATTTATAGAAAACATATATTTAATATAAATGAGTTTTTAACATGTATGAAATAATTCAAGACTTAAGGTATTGGATTTATAGTCTCCCATTTTATTTCTAACAGAAAAATGCCAATTCACCACTCATTAAATTATTATGGTTTATATACTATCTATTTTACATGTTATATTATTAATATAATTATTTTCATGATATTTAAATTTTCTTTTGATGATATTATTCATTGGTGATTATGAATTATAATATTACCTAAGCAATAATGGATTTTTCTCTCAAATTTTCTTCTTTCAGACATATGTCATGTTATAAACCTATCTTATTTTATAACATATATATAACCACATTGACATGTAATATAATGAATTTATTTATTTTCATGATATTTTATGTTTCATATAGTTTTATTCTTCAATTTTAATTATTATTTAATTTTAGAAAATTTGAAATAGTTTTATGATACAATCTCATCTTTTATCAGAATTATTTTTATTTCTCATTATGGTGATGATATATTATGATACATAGAAAAATAATATCATGAATTTTCTTATACTCTGGGGATTTCAGGACTGTACAAGTTTTTCCATCATTTTCCTATCTTTATGTGTTAAATATTAAAAATGAATGCTTTTAAATTAAGCTGACTTTATTTCTCACTTCGATCAAAAACCCATTTCTCATTTATATCAAATCTTTTAAAAATTATTTTCAAAAAAATATTATCATGATTCAATTAATTTATTAATTTTATTATTACCCATTTTATACTTTTAAATTTTCTATTAAAAAGAATTATATGTCGTTTTCTAAAATAATTCAAATATGAGTTTTATAGAAAACTGTAAAGGAAAAAAATGTTTTATCAAGGTTTGAATAAATGTTATTTTATTGAATCATGAAGAACTCATTATTTAAAAAGATTCCTTTATAATTATAAAATTTTAATTTCAAAAAAAAATATATTATTTTTTTTAATACATTTTAGTATTACAAAGTGATTTTCCAAATGGAAGGGATCATTTATCTATAAATGTTTTAAATGATTTTAAAATTTTACATTATAATATTACTAGATTACTTATAAATAAAAATATATTGAACTGTTTTATATTTTAATTTTGTTCCATATTGGAATGTTTATTTTCCTAAAAAATGTTCCAAGGGAACTTTCAAATTCTTTTTCAAAATAATGTGACATCATTTGATGATAATTATACATTATAAGGATATGATCTAATGATATTATTCATATTATTTCTATAGAATTTTTATGTTTTCAATCAAAAGATGTTTATGAAACATGTTATTCCCTTATGGGTTGTACAATGATAAATGTATTATGAATGAAGCTAATTTTTTACATGGGTTATGATTTTATTAAATTATAAAATGTCTTATAAACTATTTTCTTTTCCTTTTAATATTTTATGTTTAAATGTTTCTGAAACCCATTTTTTCATGGGTTGTAGTATGCATTTTTTATGTCCTTGTGTTTAATGTATGTATGATTTTAATTTTTTGGTAGTGGTTAAATTATAACCAAGATGGGTGGGACATATATCTCCCTCAAATTCATTAGGTAAATATTCATATCTTATTAGATAAATAAGACTAGAACTGGGAGTTAAACTAGTTCAGTAAGCGACTCTATCAAATATGCCAGTATTGGTAGTGCACCTTATCTACTAATACTTTTAGGAGAGAATCCAATCCACAATTATAGACTTTTCAAGGATCCATTAGGTTTAATATAGATTATTTTCCTTGATTTTTTTGTATCCCAGAAATCTACTCCTTGTACCAATGTTACATTCCCATAGTAAATGTTATTTGATTCCATTACAATTCGAGTATTATTAAATCCCATGTTATATTCCATTACTAAATTTTAGGATCAATGATATGCAAGGTATGGTTTTCATATTTTATGATCATATTCTCATGCCCTAATGCTAACATTATTTTTATTTATTTCCCTTGTTTACCATTACTGAGAATCTAAACTCAACAATTCTAATGATTACTTTCCCTGGGACATGATGAAATGTATTCTGTACATCATGTCTAATAAGGGTTCTATTTATTAATAACATAATAAGAGATGATGTTACTCACATAAGGGATACTTTTGTGTGTGTCTATTTTTCCAAATGCACCAGACCTGAAAATGGTGAAAACATTAGAATATTGAGGCATCTAATAATCATCTTACCCACATTTGGGGTTTCTATCGATGGAACTTGACCTCACTATGTAACATATTTTTTCATATTAACATATATTTGTTAAAATGGAAATATAAATAATGGATTTTGGTATTTTTCTCTCTCAAATCTAGAAATAATAGGATTTTTGATTTTCAATCTATTATTTTACCCTAAAAATGATAAATTTATTTCTCAAGTCTAGATTCACATCAATGGTATTATTTGTTTGCAATGGAATCCTATGATACATTGGGATATTCCTTCAACTATGTGATTTAATATCATATTATATAGATATATATAATAAAGGACTTCATTAGGGAACCATTATGGGGTTTTAGTAGATGTACATATTCCTTGTACTCTTATTGAAATAGTTATAATGATTTTTTTTGAATTCAGAGTTGGGCTCAATACAAAATTTAATAATTGTTTCTGTATTTTATATTTAGTGTAACAATATTAAGCAATCTCTAGAAAAATTTCAAAAGTATTTACTTTTTGATGTCTTTAAAAATATCAGCCTTATTTTGGATAACATTAAATTTAAGAATACAATGCATATTTGAAATTTTAAATTTTAAACATTTTTTAATCAAGGGGACAAGAGACTATTTTTTCAGAGATCCTTGCACCAGGGATCTGTGGATACAAATTTTAATTATAATGAAAATTATGTTGCTATAAATAATGGTTGAATAAAAAGCATTTCATCAAGAAAAGGTATGTCATTTACTTATATTATGGGATACATCAATTATAAAACATGCCTTTTAACATTATTACATATCAAATATTATTTTAATGACTTTGAATTATCTTTTCTGATCTAATTTTTTTGAAACAAGGTACATAATACATGAATTTCATACGGAAATATAAACATTATTTAATCCTATTTATTGAAACATTTTTAATCCATATAGGTTCATCTCACAATATGTGATTTACAAGGGAAATACATCACTTTCAAATGGTGATTATAAATCCCAATAAGAGATAAATAAAGGAAACGTAACATGCAGAGTCATCATAGATAAAACATGAGACATAAAATGATAGAATAATCATAATTTCATGAAAAATAAAATTAAAATGTTGAAAAAAATAACAATTATATAATGATAATCACATATCCAAGGTTTATAAATAATGTGTTATATAACTTAATTTAAGAGTTTATTCACCATGGTATTATAAAATAGGTTTTCTCTAATGATTAATTCTTTACATAATTTATTTTCTAACTATCATGGAGACAACTTCATATATACTAATTCATGTGTTCAACATTAATCAAAATAATGTTTTTCATCAATAACCCTAGAAGAATAAATAAATTTTTTCATATACTATCATTGAGTACAAAAGCTCTTAATGAATTTAAATAATTGGTTTGGTTAATCACAATATAAAAAATTTAATATAAAATATAGAAAATCAATAAATGAATGAGGTTTCATGATGGTGTACAACATGGATTTTGGAAAATTTTTAATGGGATGGAGTGAAGGTATACAATTGATAAATCACTATTTTTCAATAATGGGTTGATAAAAAATTTATTGAAAAAATTACTTCGCCACATAGAAAAAATACCACCAAAGAGAAACTTGAATAGAAGGAAGGAATCAGAGAATTCCATTACCTTGAAGAGTTTCTTCATAGAATATAAGTATAACATGTTCTGATCATAAAGAGTCATATGAGGGACTCTTTGGGAGGAACACTATCTTAATGTTCTCAGATTATTTATTTTGAGAATATAGAAATGGTGGGGTTGGTGGATATTTGTAGTAAAAGTATACTAATTTGTTAATAATTTATAAATATAGGTCATCGAATTCTAGGTTGTAGATAATGGAAAATCAATGGACTGCGGTTTGTTTTTTCTCATTGTTTTGGTAATTTGGGTCATTTTTTTAATATTTTAATCCATCAGAAACAAAATCCATTTTTTAATATTATATTGGACATGTAAAAAAAATTCAACATAATATTTTTTTAAACAATAATTTCCATTATAGAGTTGGAGACTCGTTTATAGGTATATAAATTAATTACAAAAACTAAAAGTACATAATACTAATAAAATAACTTATTTTTGTAATGACATCTATATAATGATTTATTATATCATTACTATATATATATGAAGTCATAAAACATAAATAAAATAAAAAAATTAATTTTTAATATTCAATAAAAAATAAAACATTATAGAAAAATCAAAAAAAATCACCCTACTATTATTTAGGTGTTATAATTCCAAATATATTCTTTATTTCATTAAATAAGTTTCTTATATATGATAATATTACATTTTAAAAGAAAGAATTATTATTTATTGAAAAAAAAAATTTACAACATAGTCAAGTTTCTAACACTTATAAAATATTCATAAGCCATTATAAAATTATATTATTATTATTGTTGTTAAAATATATATTTTTTATAATATAATTTCATAAAAATAAATTTTAGTTTAAATACCTAAACACATAAAGTTTATTTATTTTTCAAAAAACATAATTATGTTTTATTTTTATTCAAACAACTATTTATCAAATTCATCATTGATTCATGAATATTTCCTTACATAAAATAATATTGAGAAATTGAATTGAATAAATTACTATTTCTATTATACAATAGAAATTTCACATTTATAATACTAAATTGAAGATAAACACTTCTTATTACACATGCATATTCTTTAATGTTGTGCTCTGTGATGGTGGTAGTTTCATGGGGTGTCTCATCTAACAATGACCTGCTATTGATTTTCTGTAATTTAAATTACTCACAAAGGTTATTTCATTAAATATTTACCTTTGGAATTTCTACAAAGTCTTGTTCTAGGGTGAAGCCTAGTGATGCCACCTCCCTCCAAAATTTATGAAACATGTCTTAAAAGGAATGACTATACACATTGAGGCTATTGTTTCATTTTTTTACATTAACAATCTGTTGGTATTACCCGTTATAATCACTAATTCTAATTAGGATATTATAAGAAATGGAATTTAACTCAACAGTCTTATTTACCAATAATCATATTGACAAATGATTATATGGACCAATAACCATATCCCATCGTTAACATTTCTATTTTCCTAATTCAAATATTCCTTCAAACATCAATATTTATCATTTCATTCCCAAATATGGTTACGATTAATTTGATAATTTTTTTATATAACTAACATTTCTTCTACTTTTAACAATTATCATGCAAAGTGGAATTTTCATAGAAGTTTTTGATCCAATACCTTACACCATTACGTAGTCTCTATTTTTTAGTTATAATATCCTTGTACTAGTCATAGAAATCGTAATCTCGATTATTACTCGATATGTAATATTTTTTTTGTAATAGACTTTCTATATGGAATGTCCCTGTTCTAGGTGCCGCCCAATGGATCCCCGTACCAAGTCCGTCGCATGTCTTCATGCTCATTTCCCTGAACTTTAGAGGTTGCCAACTAGCAGTGAGGGCTATGGGTGTGATAGTGGGTAAACTATTCCCTCATTGGAAAAGTAACACAATGGAAACAAATGTATAATAGAAGCGGGACCAGTAATACCAAACAAATAAGTAAACAATGGAAGACTAAAGGTAAATAAACAAATGTATCATATATATGTAAATAATGATGTTTGTACCAAGTATCTAGGAAATCATCCAAACACGTCACAATGCTGGTATATAGTACTAAACCAAATTACAAATAAAAAATGTAAAATCCAACTGCATCACAGGCCCCAGATTGGTCTCATTCTCCCCAACTCTACAACAGTAATGTACCTGAAGTAGAAGGGCGTGTTCCCTTATCTATTCCTCCAACAATATAATTTGTTTAGGCCTAAAAGCATGTCCCAAAAAGGGTGTGACATGAATCCTAGTAGACATCCACTCAAGGATCTGTGCCTAACTATCCATGAACATATATAATAGAAAAATATACAAAATGATGTAATAAACAAATAAGTACTTAAAAGTAATACAGTCCTATAGTTTCAACTACATTCATTTACATTTATGTATTATTCAACCAATCATTCACAAGTAACCCTCTGGGAATGTTCTCACAGCTTGACCCCTCTAGTTCAACATATCAATTAACAACAATGATAAAACGACCCCTTGGGATAACTTACAAACTCTGAACCCTTTGGTCTCATGTAAACAAAGACTCTCTAAGGTAGCACTCATCGTCAATTCCTCCTATAGTCTTATAACGATAAAATATAGACTCTCTGACTAATCACTCAACATCAATTCCTCCTATGGTCTGGTAACAATAATTATAGACACTATGTGGGAGCACTCGATGTCAATCCCCCCTATGGTCTCGCAATGTGAAAAGTACAATAGACACTCTAGGAAATCCCTCCATGTCAATAGCCGCAATGGTCTTATTACCAAAAGTTCCCACAACCCTAGGTAAAAAAAATCATTCACAAACAATATTTAGAAGCTAAAGAAAATTACTAATAATACTTGGCTAAATGGATAAAAAGGATAACACAAGCATGTCAGATAATATCACTCCATCCTAACAGCTCTAGGAAAGGAAAAGAGGGCAGCCTATTAGGCAATTCTACACCCAACATCCAATATTAGATCAAACATGGGAAAACACATCCATAGAAAAGTAAATAATAATAATTTAAATCAAAACCCATATTCAAGAAAATAAGGCATGGCAGGGATTAACTGGGTTAAATTCCATTAACACAGAATAACCTGGACACGGGTATTGGGATCTTTTTGTATATATAATTAAAATAAAATCTATAAAAATGAAAAAATATCCTACCTCGATGTTGTGCGATAGATATAGTTGAACCTTAGACACTAAATTGACCTTGAACGTTGTAGATCTACCAAAATGTCTACACCATTCAACCATGGATATCTCACGAAAGAAGAGGAATCAAGAAAAGATGATCTAGAAGAAGTAAGAACTCACTGATGCGATTCCAACGCAATATAACATGTTTGATTTGGAGCATAGATGGTCGATCGGGGTCTCAGAGAAGAATCAGTGATATCCTTCAATTGTGGACGAGATGATTCTAGTATAAGGAGGTTCTACCAATTAGATGCGAACCCTATCTGATTTATCAATTAAAAATAAAAATACATGGGGTGTTCACTAAGGATACATGGCATGTATAAGCCTTTAATAAGCCCTACATTAGGTGGTCTCCATGTCACCTGACACGGACAAGAACTCGGCTGTTACATGGCTAGTTTATAGCTACGCATAGAAACCAGGTACATGGCATGTACTCCTAAGTATACGGAATGTACTCCTTAAATTTCTAGAAACTTCCCTTTTCTAAAAAACACCATAAATAAAAATCCATACCTAAAGAGAAGATCAATGTTCTTACAAACTTCCCCCATAAATAAATTCCTCCCTGAGTTTCTGTAAGAAGGAGGCACATATAATGAATCCTTGAACTGATCCGGCCACTGGGATCGTACATCAGTCTCCCTCTCCCATGTCTTATCTTGGAATCACCTGTGCTACCATAGCACCCGTACCAGAGGAAGAAACTGGACATAGAGAACATTCATGTTGTGATCAAAAAGTAGTATAGGATGCTCCTCGAATGATGTTTCCACCTCTAAATCAACCACCACGGGTTTGAAAACATGATATGGGTCTGAGATGTAATGTCATAGCTAGGAAATGTAGAAGATGTCATGAATTTCCTGATACCTCTTAGGTAACTACAACAGATAGGAAACTGACCCGACTCTATTCAAAACCTCAAATGGTCTAACATATCTCGGTGATAGCTTACCATGTCTCCTAATCCTCTTGTGTCCCAACCTCAGTGTTACATGTAGAAAAACATGATCTTCGACTGCAAACTCCAAAGGTCATCTCTGTCGATCAGAAAAAGACTTCTGTCATGACTGTACAATAACCATCATCTTCTGAATCAACTCTATTTACATTGTGATCTCTTGAAAAAGACAAGGTCCTATCATAGCTTCCTCTCCTTCCTCCAGCCCACATAGAGGTGATCGTCATGACATTCCGTACAAAGCCTCATAAGGTTCCATCTGAATAGTTTCTTGAAAACTATTATTGTAGGAAAACAACACCATAGGTATGTTCTTCTCCCAAGATCCTCCAAAATATTGGACACATGGTCAAAGAATACCCTCCCGCACTTGTATCTTACGCTCAGACTGGCCATCTGTCTGGGGATTGTAAGTTGTACTCAAAATTACCTGTGTACCCAAAGCCCTATGTAGTCCCAGCTAGACCACGTAGTAAAACACGCATCCCTATCTGAAATTATAGAGTGTGAAACCCCATGAAAATTCATAATCTCTTCGATGTAGAACCTTCCTGGCTCATCAACACGTAAGGTCTCCTTGATCGGTAAGTAATGTGCAACCATTGTGACTCTATCAGTGACAACCCAAAATGAATTATTCCCTCGTGATGACCTCTGCAACCCTATCATGATGTCCATCGATACATCATTCCACTCTACTCGGGAATGGGTTTCTATTATAAAATCACTACTAGTTTCAGATTTTCTGCCTTCACCTATTAACAGGTGGAACACCTCATGAAAAAACCAATAAAATATCCCTTCATACCTAGAAACTAATAATGATAGTGTGGATCTTTAATCATTTTGGTGACACTAGGATGAACTTCCCAAACCGAAGAATGAAAATCCTGCATCAGTAACTCGCATATGTCTTCTAACTCCTATAGGAGTCCATGGAAATCAAAGATGTCCTCCTTGCCTACAATCCATCCATGAATATGGTACTCTTCTTACAAAATCACTCTTAGAACTAGGCCTTTAGAATCTAATAACTGTCTCATTCACACTTGCTCAACTAGAGTAGAGGTAACAACTACAAGAGAAAGAAATGCCTACCCCTATCTATCATGAAACTCTAAATGCATCTCGAAGAACAAATCCATAAGATTCCACTCACTGCCAGCATTCTGAACTATCTATACCTGAGTCCTATTATCAAACACATCAGCTACTATGTTTTCCTTCCCTGGGGATAGTCAAGCTCAATGTCAATGGACTAAATGTACTCAACCCACCTTCATTGTCTCAAAGTCATATCGCACTGAGTGAATATATAATTGAGACTTTTGTGGTCAGTGAAAACCACAAAATTCCCTTCTAATAGATGATGTATCCAACAGTGTAAATCATGATCAATTACAACCAACATGATATTATGCGTCGGGTAAATCTTCTCATATAGCCTCAGCTATAGAGACTTGTAGACAATGACTCCTTCCCCTGCATAAGCACTACTCCTAGCCTGATACCTGATGCATCCTAGTAACTATATAACTCTTTCCCAACTTTAGAAAAACTATTATTGGATCTAAATTCATCCTCCCTTTCATATATTAAAATGATGAATCGTAGGAATCTATATACCAGAACATTGAACCCTTCTTAGTCAGGCGTATCAATGGCGCTGCTATGAAACATATGTAGTAACCAGCCAGCCCTAGAAAACCTTATACCTCAAAGATGTTTTTTGGATTCTCCCAAGAAACTATTGCTATCACTTTCTATAGATCTACTAATACTTCTGTCTCTGAGATAAAATGACCTAAGAAGTGAATCTGGTCCATCCAAAAGTGGCATTTTGAGTGCTTGTCATATAATCAACGCCCTCTCGGTGTACTCAAAATGATCACAATATGGGTATCATGGTCGTGTCGAGTGTGTGAGTACACCAAAATATCATCAATGAAAACCACCACGAAGGAATAAAAGTATGGATGGAACACTTGGTTCATCAGTTCCATATAAACTGTATGTGAATTCGTGAGGAAAATAGATTATCCATACACTAATATAGACCATACCTTCTCCGAAAGGATGTAAGAGTTATATCAGATGGTCTAATGCGCAACTGATGATAACAAGATCTCATGTTCATCTTTGATAACACTGAGGATCCTCAGATCTGATCAATGAGATCATCAATCCTCTGCAAGGGATATTAGTTCTTGACCGTCAATTAGTTCAGATTCTGATAATCTACACAACGACTGAGGGTACGGTGTTCCTTCTTTGCAAATATGGTAGGTGAACCCCAATGATAATTATATGGTTGGATGAAACCCTTATCATGTAACTCCTCTAAATGCTTATTGAGCTCCTATAACTCCGGTGTATCCATATTATAAAGATTAATGGACACTGGTTCCGCTCCTTGCACAAGCTCAATATATAAATCTATCACTTGCTCCGAATGAAAACATGAAATGTCTTCTAGAAAAAGATCCCTGGAACGACTCACCACAAGAGGAAATTCCATCTATGAATTCCCCTGGTCTTCCCAATATAAACTAGCAATATAGGATATAACTCCTCCCAGCCCATGATGCTTTGGTCCCGTTCTTTCGGCCTCAACATACCATTCCCTCTTATATAGAAAGAAACTGCCTTCTGGTGGTGTGAAACTCACCCTATGGTGATACTAATTGACAACATCTTGGTATTGAACCGAACTTTATATTAGAATAAAGACATCATATCCTATAAAATCTATGACATAGAGGTCTCATAAGAAGTGACACTCACCGACCTCAAGAGGGAACTCCTTGCACAGACGTACAGTAGTCATTCTAGTCCCCAACAGAGTTTATAACAGCAAGATATCATCATAAGTAAAGATACAAATCCCAAGGATCTCCATAACATAAACAGATATGAAACTATGAGAATCCCGTATATCAAAATGAGTAGAAGGTAAAACTGAGGCAACCAAAATCGTTCATCTAACTGTAGAGGGTATGGGATATTTCTTCTATTGGTTCTTCTCCACTGCAAAAGTATGAACGGTACGCTGACCCTACGACCCAGCCTGACCACCCTGAGTTGATCTACCCTGTTGTTACTGAAATCCTAGAGACTAGCTACCAAGGCCACAACCTCCACCTTGGCATGAATGGTCAGATAAACTCTAGTTCCCAGACAGATGAGAAACTAGTGGTTCTTCTCCTAAACGAGGAGTCATATGAAATCCTTTTTCACCAGTAGTTGGTGAGAAAAACATATTGAAATGTTGAATATGACCCATTTTTTCGCAATATTGGAACTCAAATGTGTCTCTCGGGAAATGGGGTCTCATATTCCTACCCTTCCTACACTGGTATCATACCACCTTTCTACCTGAAGGTGCATCCCGCATACTCAGATCTTCATATGTAGAATTCCTAAGGTACTTCCTTCTATAAGTTGGAGAAGCACCAACTCTGGATGCTAAACAGCCCTAGCCCACAACTCCAGAATCCATAAGGTTTCTCTTTATGATCAGTGCCAAGTTGACTACGGATGATATGGTCATCAACTGGAATATTTTTACCTCATATCAGATGTCATACTTGGGACCATACTCAAACATCCTCTCTAGGAATAAATCATCACCCCTATAATGGGTGTGACGCTCTACCGCTCTGTGAAGAGAGAAGAATACTCAATGACTGAAAGAGTACCCTACTCCAAACTCAATAACTCTCTACACGATTATCCCTCAAAGTCTTTAGGTATAAGTATTCATATAAGGCACGTTGTAACTCATCCCAAACCATAACATGTTGGTGCCCTGCCAGTGATATAACATCCCACCATCTCTTGGTAGAATCCCAAAGAAAGTAAGTAGCAATCATCACCCTAATTTTTGGAGGTGTCTCTAGATTTTTGAAGACATATAGCATGGCTAATAAGCATGACTCTTCAGACCAATTTCCACCATCCCTTGAGAATTTGGGCAGATTCTGCTGTAGAAAAACCTGGGTCAATTCTTCCATAGACGGGGTAGGAGGCGGTTCTCCCTGGAAATTATGCATAAACCTCATGAAGCCTTCTCGGAACTCTTCATCAGCACCTATATCTAGAATGATGGATGATTCCAAGATAGAAACAACAAGAGGATATGCTGGTAGTCCTTTAACTACCATGTCTGATGTCTGAACGTTTCCATGTATCTGGTGTAAAACCAGAGGACGTCTTGGTGGCATGACTCTACCAGGTCAAGCACACACCTAAATTCAAGATTATCAAGGACTGAAAAATAGAAGTGAATGAATGGAACAAGTGGAATAATACAATCACGTTCTTCCAAACATTGATACACAGTGTGTATTACCCCTACATGGTGTTTTAACTTAAGACTTTACATGGTAGTGCACTTCTTAAAAACCTATTAGTGTAACCCCCATACATAGAGTGTTTCTCTTTGAAAAAAAGTGTGTACTTCAATCTTTTCACCTTGCCCAGGTTGCTCTACATGGATATAAACATAGATCCTTCCTAGGAAACTCTACACAGAATGTGTTCCCTAGACAGGACATGTATCCCTTATGTCATAACCAAATGTGTTGTAGTCACATGGTCAGTTACATGGTCAACTCTTTATGGAATGCGAGAATGGGAGACAGTGTGTACAACCAAGGTTTTATCCACCCCTATCGTTGGACACATGACTGTATACATGACTCTAACAACACGGCGTGTACTCCTAGTACACGACAGGTTCCGCCAAACATTTCCCAAACCAATGACTCTTCCTACATAGCCAGTCACACGGTAAAGGACTAAATGTCATGTACATAAAGTACATGGCTTTTACTTATGAAAAACATTTCATTCCCAAAAATAAGGATACATAGATTGTATTCATCATTAAACACCGCATATTATGGGTTTTTCTGCGCAGTAAGCCTCCAAAACATCTACAAAAACCCATAAATCGCTGAAACAAACGTTAATGTGCCAAATGCAGATCCATGAGGGGCCATAATCATCACTAATCAAATTTTGGAATCTTATACATGTACATTAAAGGAATAACAACACAATCTATCACATGATTAAACTATTTCTGATATATGAGGGCTCGTAACCCCTTAGGGACCAATGTTTGGAACTCATTCAAAAGAAACCTTACACAATTCAATACCCTATAAAATATCAAGTATCCAATCAAATAATGTACCATAACAGCCTGCATATCTATCATTACATCTATCACAACAATAGGCAATCAATAATGCACCCAAAATGGGATGACAAGAATGCACGACATGTGATCTGTAGGAAGTTCATATATGATGCATATGATGGAATACCCTCATCTCATTGGGATTAAATAGAAATATATCCTCCATAATTTCAATAATAATAGAAAAAAACATGTGAATCACCCTATGGTGAAATAAAATCAAACTTAATAATGGAAAAAATAGATAAAATGCATTAACCAAGGTAAATTAGCTTTTCCCTATACACGGGTTAGCTACTCTTAGGCACAACCTTATCCCTTATTATCCCTATCTATAGGTTCCAAATAGTATTTCAAGAAGAAAATAATTCCTATGATACCATGTTGTAATGTCCTGGTGCTGAGTTTCGTCCAAAGGTGCCTCGTACCCAGTTCATCACATGGCCTCAAGCTCATTTCCTCAAACACCTAAGGTTTCCGACTAGAAGTGAGAGCCCTGGGTATGACAGTGGTAGAAACTATGCTCTCATTGGTAGATTAAAAAAGTGGAAAAAAATGTATAATAATAGAGGAAGAAGTAATACCAAACAATAAGTAAACAGTAGAAGACTCAAAGTAAATAAACAAATGCCACATATATATGTAAATAATGTTTCATGTCATAAGTATCTAGGAAAGTTGACAAAAAGTCACAATGATAGAATACAGTACTAAACCAATGTAAAAAAGAAAATCAAGTAAACACTGAAATCATCGCAAGCCTCATCTTGGTCCCTTTCTCCCCAACTCCACAGTAGTCAAGTACCACAAGTATAAGGGAACATTCCCTTATCTCTTCTAGAAACAATATAATCTTTTTGGGCCCAATGGCATGACCCAAACAGGGTGTAAGACGAATCCTAGTAGGAAACCACCCAAATATCTATGTCTAACTGTTGGTGAATTTATATAATAAGAAAATGTAAAAAATGATGTAATTAACAAGGAAGTACTCAAAAGTAAACAGTCCTACAGTTTCAACTACATTAATTTATATTTATTGATTATTCTACCAATCATTAAAAAGTAACCCTATGGGAGAGTTCTCACTACCTAACCCCTCTGGTTCAACTTTTCATTTAATTATAAAGACACAATGACCCACTGGGATAGCTCATACAGTCTAACACCTTTGGTCTCATACAAATAATGACTCTCTGAGGAAGAACTCACAATCAATTCCACCTATAGTATTTTAATGATAAACAATAAAATATCTAACGAAGCACTCAATGTCAATCCCCATATGGTCTTGTAATGATAACTATAGACACTCTGAGTATGCACTCAACGCCAATCCCCCCTATGGTCTCACAGTGTAAAAAATGAAATAGACACTTTAGGGAAGCCCTCAACATCCATTCCCCCTATGGTCTTATTAAACCAGGTGCCCATAACCCTGGGTAATAAAACTGTGCACAAACTATATTCAGAAGTCAAATTAAATCAAAAATACTACTTTCCTAAATAGCTAAAAAGCATAACACAAGCATGTCAGATAATATCACTCCATCCAAACAGCCCGAGGCAGGGAAAACAAAGCAGCCTAATAGGCAATTCTAGATCCAATGACAAATATCAGATCAAACATGGGAAAAATCATCCATAGTAAGGTAAATAAACATATTTACAACAAAAACCCATACTCAAGAAAACAAGGCATGGTATGCATTAACATGGTCAAATTTCGAAAACACACAATACCCTAGACTAGGGTATTGGGAACTTTTTGAATCAATAATTCCAATAAATTCTATGGAAAGCCACAAACCACATAACTCGATATTGTACAGTTGATGTAGTTGATCCTTAGCCTCAGAATTGACCTAGAATGTCATATATCTACAAAAAATTCTAAATCGTTCATCTATGGATATCTCCAGAAAAAGGAGGAATCAAGATAATAGGCTCTATGAGAAAGAAGAACACATAGATGTAATTCCAATGCAATTGATGGTGTTCGACTCAGAGCAAAGACGGTCAATTGGGGGCTCGTATAAGAATCAGTGATATATTTCGCTCCTAGACGAGACGACAGAAGAAGAAGGATTTTTTTTCAATTAGTTGCGACCCCAGTCTGATTTATTAATAAAAAATGAAAATACATGGAATGTTCCCAAAGGATACACGGTGTGTATAGGCCCCTATCGGGCCCTACTTATTCAGTCTCTACGTAACCTCACAAGGCCATGTACTCAGCCATTACATGGCCAATACACAGATACAAGCGAAAACAAGGTACAGTGCATGTAATCATAAGTACACAACATATACTCCTTAAATTTCTAGAAACTTCCCTTTTCTAAAAAAAACAAAAATCACGATCCATAACAACAAAGAAGATCTGGGTTCTTACACTATATACATCAATTGGGTAATATAATAAAATAGTGATTATAAAATAAGATCATTTAGTAGTCAAAGAATGAATTTTTACACTGTTTAATTCTTCCACCTTAATAAATTCCATCCTAGAAATTTGACTATTTCCTACAAAAAATGGGGTATTTATCAATCATTTTTTCCATAGTTTCCCACGTAGCTTCTTCAAACATATGGTTTCTCCACATGACTTTCAAATGCCATGTTGTATTATTCCCCAATAGTTGTTCCCCTCTGTCAAGAATCAACATTGGTTCTTGTACATATGACAAGACATAATCAAATTACCCACTATTAATATCATTTGTTTGTGTTGGATCATATGTATACGTACTCAATAAAGACATGT
The DNA here is from genome assembly GCA_963277665.1 of Viscum album. Taxonomy (NCBI): domain Eukaryota; kingdom Viridiplantae; phylum Streptophyta; class Magnoliopsida; order Santalales; family Viscaceae; genus Viscum; species Viscum album. The sequence goes on from OY728156.1 coordinate 1,505,104,800, forward strand.
GGAAGACATCATGCACATTTGAATTATTTAGAGGTAGTCATAATCAATATGAAACACCTCCAACACACTTCAATATCTCAAGTTATCCAAGGTGCATTGGAAACCCAGTATTTAAGAACCTCATAACTTCGTTCCATGGTTATATATTGAGAAAAACAAAAACCCCAATATGAAATTACATGTACTCATTTTGGTTGTTAGCATAACTTTTCTATCACCTTTGAGTACACTTGATGTATTTATGATTTACATATATGTTTTATATAATTTCCTTCACAAAGTTTATTCCCAAAAATTTTAATTATCTAACTTCATCCTTTCATGTTATAATTAAGCACATCTTTTTATAGAGATCTTCAATGGGGTCCATTTTAATTCCTATCTTATAAATAATATTATTTGATAATTCAAAAGGAGTCTAATTTTAATCTCAAGTCCCTTGAAAATAAATTGATCTTATCTATAACATGTTTTCAAATTTTTTAATAGCCCCATCAGACTTATCATAATTTTTATTATGATGGTATTTTCTCAAGTTTACATCATTATTAATAGACTTCTAAATGGAACCACTAGAACCTAGAATTATTTCTTGGATATCATTCAAAAACAACTACCAGTGGTACTCCATAGAGTCCCACTAATTCATAAATATAGAGGTAATATTCGTGATATAGGGAGAAATATTATCTAATGGTAAATAAATTGCTATTACTTTTTAATCTACTGATGATTGCCCATATATAATTTCTTCCCATGGATGTATTAGTTTGACTATTGAAAAAAAAATTAGTTATGTTGTTCCACTTCCATATATGTATTAGTAGTGGTAGTAATAACCCTTTAGTAATTTTTCACCCATCAATCACTTGTTTATATAGAATGAAACATGTATTATAATCGATAATATCTATTTTCATATTATCCCACCAATAATGATTATGAAGGTCCCTATACATCTTAGTGCTTCTAGGATGTATGAATAATTTAGAGTTACTTGCTTCATCCATTAGATCCTTCTTTGTCTTTGGAATATATGGAATATATAGACTAGAACCAAATTTTGGTACACCTTCTTGATATATATTGAATTTAGAAAACATCTCATTTTTCATAGCCTGTATCTTATTTTTCATTAATGTATCATCTCTTTGATATTTCTTGACAACTTATAGTTAATAAGGTTATGAAATCATTTGGGATAGGATTTATTTTGTCCCTTCCTTTTTGATTCCCATGTCAAACTTTACTAGGATCGTGGTAAATGTACATCCCTTATTCGTCAACATTGCTAGAACCCCAGTATCTTTTTTAATCAATGCATTTTCAACATTGTTTTCTCTTTCAAGATGATAATTAACTAAACATACATAGTATATAAGAAGCTAAAACTATAACTTTTTTATCATTTTCAATTACTTTTGAGGGAATATTTACTTCAATTTTTGGTGTTTTGTGTATATATCATGCTTTTCCACATACATATTGTTTCTCTATATCTTCATAGAAAAAATGAATAAAACTGAATCGAACCCCTTAGTATGGTAATTCTATTCATGATGATTTATCTAACCAGATTCATATAATATCACCATGTTTTTTATGAGAACACATACAAACCCTTTTAGTGATACATCACTGTAAATTAAATATCCATCTATATTGGATGGTAGATTTATCACAGGTCTACTAGCTGGCATCCTCTTCTGTTATTGGATGCTTTCTTTATTCTATTTTAGTTATATAATCATAAATCTCTTTTGAGTAGACTTGGTTAGTGGATTAGAAATACATAAATATTTTTTCACAAACCTTAAATAATATCATTTCTAAGTAAGGAAACTATAAATATGAATTATATTTGTTGGATTTGGCCACTCCACCAGGACCATTATCTATGTTGAATCAACTGATATTCTTTCACTGGTCATAATTTGTCATAAGAATGTTACATGTTTTAAATATAAATCACATTTATTAAATTTACCAAATAGATTCTCCATCATAAAATTTTATAATTTTAACCTTATATGATCCTCATTCTCCTCATAATTTATTTTTAAATTTATTATAATAACATCAATAAATACCACCACAAAAGGTAGTTCCTAAAGATACTATTTATCAAATTAAATGATTTGATAGTGGTATTAGTCAATTCCAAAAACATAAAAACAAAGTAATAATTCCCATATCTTTTAGGAATGTATTCTTTATGATATATTTTTTATTAATCTTCAAAATTTTATTCCCTGGTCAGAGTTAAATCTTGTAGAAGAGTTGATCTCCCCAATGTTGGTCAAAACAATCATAAGTCAATTTTAGGGGGTGTTTTTTCTTTATTATGATCCTTTTAATGTCTCTGTAGTTAATTCATAGCTTTATTGACTTATAATTCATTTTCCTAATGTTAGAAGGTGCTCCCTAAGTATACACGGTTGGTTGAATAAAACCATTATCCATGTTTTCGTGTTGTTTTTTATTTGACTTCTATAACTCCACATATACCAATATATATGGCGTTCGATATTGTATTAGATCTAGGTAGGATTTCAATTGATAACATTAGCTATATTTTTTTTGGAGGCCAAAGTGAATCTTTCATAAATACAACATTATATTCCAATATAATGGGAACCTCACCAATCTTTTGACATTCTCATTATTCTCCTTATTTTCTAATAATTTCCTTATGGAAGGAAATTAGATGTCGTTTCGGAATGAATTATGTTGTGATTCTTCTCCATTGATGATAAATATGGTGTTTACCATCAATATAATATAAATATCCTTGGTTCTACAATTGATCATGGAATTATACTTTTATAACAATCACATCTGAGGTATTATTTCAAATTCCACTATTGGATGACCAATATGTTTTCATAGAGATTTCACTCTCCAAATTCAATATATGAATTCCTATATATCATTAATTATTCAATATTTCTTATATTAGTTTCAAAAAATTATACCACAATTATTTCTGTTCATAAATTGTTGTTCTTTACAAAAAATAATAAAATAAAAGAATGCCTAGAACCAAAATAAAAAATGAACCTTCTTTCTTTGAGAGTATGATGAGTGTAACTACCACATATTCAATTGAATCATTATGTTTTTCTATAAATATTGACAAATAATTACCTAAATCACATGTCCTATTTTAGGGTTAATGGAAATTTCCTTCCATTATATTCTTATTTTTAAAATTATTAGATTAATTTCAATTCCCCCCACACTTGAAACATTCCACAACAACATATGCTTACCCAATATTCCCTTTTTCATAGGGGTTCAAATGTTTTGGATTAACATACACAAGAATGTTTGGATCTATATAGTCATATCTTCCACATTTTTATCAACTTCTACGTCCTTGAAAATATTTTCCCATGTGATTCTTCAGAAATATTTTTCACATGGAATGTTATATTTTCAACCTGTCTAGATTCTTTCTCAAAATTCTCTCTATCCTTATTTTATTTTTAATCTATCAGTGTGTTAAATCATAATTTATAAAATACATTTGAAATTTAAGAGAACATTTTAATATATATTTGTAAATCTCAATGGCTCATATTTCCAATGCTTTCTATATATGTAACCTTAGTTCTCAGAATATTTAGTCTATATTTCCACCAGAATCGATGAAGAATCATGTAATCAATAAAAATTTTGTATCATAATTACCCACTGATTAATTTTACCTTCTTCTCAACTAAAATAATTCCATCCACTTCTTGAGGAATAAGATAAAAGTAAAATACTTGTTGAAAATTAATTTCTTACTATCTTACCTCTCAATAGCTTTGACCTCATCCCTTGGAATTATGTTCATTATCAATGTGCATCACTGATTATCTTCTCCCTCTAAGTGATATCAAACGAATTTAAAATTCTATCTCTAAAAACAATGTAGTAAAAAAAATATATTTTATATAGTATTTATCAATTGTTCAGGGATTAGTGGATCACATGATCCACTAAAAATAGTTTCCCTTTAATGCATGAAGAATTCAACTGGCAGTTGTTCCTTAATTAGTGAAGTTAAAAACTCCATATGGTTTAGGTTATTATTCATGTCTCGAGTTGTCTAATTCAGCATCATTATTGTGATTTCAACTTCTCATACCCCTATATTAGGAAGGTCATCATCACATTCTCTATTCCATCCATTGTTTACACAACTCCTTTGGTTTCCATCAATTTTGTATAAAGAATAAAACCTAAACGAGAAAGTTGTTACTAATGAGATTCTTATAATAATAATTCTAAAGTAAATATTAATCCTCCTATTTTAATATATCACAATTCTAATTGGATATTTATAAATGTTATATTTTTTACATTATCAATATATCATTCATAATGGTTTTTAAAAAACATGATATCTCCCAAATCATATTATACATGAGTTTCAAACCAGGAGTATAGTAAGGGACCATTCACAATGCACCAAATTGATAATTGATAAATACCAATCCAACTCTTTTTAGGTTTATAACCCTTAGATTGATTTGTGCCAAAACCATGTCCACATATATTATACAGAGAGGTATTAAATTAGAGGGAAGCCACTAACATTATATTTCACCAAATTTAAATGAATATTTTCTCTAACATCCCACCCCATCCCATTGTCTTGAGAGGGTGTAGGAATGCTACTTTTCTTTAAGTGATGTTCACAGGAAGCCAAAGGCTAGAAATAAATTCTGAGGGATTCAAGAATAGTTGGGGAATGATTTTCCCTTGGCATTGAACAACCATCCAAACAACCCATTACAAACAGAACTACATGATTCATCTTAACAAAGGAACTAGAACCATATATTTCCAAATGGAAAAAATTTGATTCGTATTATATCCAAAAGGAAAATTCAACTAAACCAAAATCAGAGTACTATGTGGAAGAGTACACAAGAGACCCATTGTAATCTATGAAACACTCCCCAGCTAAAATCAAAGATCCATGCTCCAATCACCACTACATCACCAAAGAAACATGTCAAAACTATATAAAAATTAGGTGCTTTACCCTTAACTGTATCTTGGAAAATGACATCCGCAAAATCACAAAAGTGAGAATGATGGGGGTGAGTACAAATACACAGTAGGATTTCCTCAAATTACTTCCCTACATATGCCAATGGGATGGAACATGATAGCATAATTTATATAAAACAATTTATATAAAGTCCTTGAACTTGTGCAACAATTAACAAAAAACAAACAAATCATCACCAAAAAAATTGTCCAATTTTGTGAAAACCCAATAAATGAAAACCAACAAGTCATTACCCATTCCATTTTTTCATTACCTCATATATATCCCAATCATCCACACAATTATGTCACATAGCCAATACCATTATCGCAATCATGTTGCTACTTTAACATTGGTACCTTCATGACCAACTTGTCTCCACCCATGTCTGGGACTTCACACACATCACTGGTGTGGAACTCAAAGCTCATCACCCTCCCTTTTTGATGATGGTACATTCACAACCATCACATTGATGGTGATACATTATTGACCTCTATCCATCTAACTTATGACTATTTATATTTTCCAAAATCCCCAAAACATTTCAATACACAATTACCAACCACATACCACCCAAAAATTTCCAATAACAAATTAACTAATTATTTTGAGCAACATTCCAACATAACATATGTAGTTACCTCAATAAATCAAAAAAAAATTCATTACACCCTCAAACTATTTCCCATGTCAAACCACATTTCAATAAAACAACACATTTATTGAAAACCATATTTCATAATATATATTACATTAATAAATAAAACAACCAATTTTAAAATTAACATTTTAAAATATGTCAACAAAACCACTTTTCACAATACTGACCCATTTCCACAAAAATCCCCAATTCATCACAAAATGGTTTCCACTAAGCATCACACGTCATAATCACAATTAATTTCAATAAAAAAATTAAGTGTAACCAAACTCACTAGTTATAACTAAGTTGAGTTGAAAAGGAAGCCACTTACCTTTAGGGTTCTGAAAAAATCGACCCATGAGAAACCTCACCACAAATTTGGCGAACACTCCACCAGAATTGATCTAAATTCTCTTCCCTAACATCAAAAAGCCCGAAAATCATCACTTTTGGATACAGAAAACATATAACTACACACAATGGATGTAGATATAGAAAACCAAGAGATAGGGATGAGTATATCTAGATAAAAAAAAATAAACCAGTATAAGAGACTTACCAAAGATGAGCCACCTTCAAACCACCAAGAAACCCCTTGAAATACCTTCCAAATTTATTTGGAGAGCCCTTCAAACCCTTGAAAATCGAAAATAATGTGTAATTCTCAAGTGTGAGAGAGTTTGGGTTCTTTTAGGAAAATACTGACTAATCCCAAATTTATAAACCCTATTTTTTAAGGGTTGCTTGGTATGCTCCCACAGTTAGAAAAACTGTGCACCAACCATAATCTTGATGATACCTTGAATCTGCACATCACATGGACGACCCTACATGTTTAGGTGAGATATGTGTAAGTCGTGTGTGCCCCACTACCGCACGGTTCATCTCACATGGTTTCCCTCTAATAGTACAACATTAAAAAGGCCTCCAAACTTATTCGGACCCATTCTACACACACCCAACCTCTTCCCTACTGATCCCAAGAACATTAAAAAAATTAAAAGGCATAAAAAAGGCTAAATACCTAAAACTAGGGGTGCTACATTCTACCCACCATTGGAATTTATGTCCTCGAAACGTAGAGAACCATCACTTTGTAGAAAGTGTTTGGGCCATTGCTCAACCATATCTTTCTCTTGCAATCAAGTCTCCTCATGAATCTGACCATGCTTCCAAAAAACCCAAACTAAACCAATGATTTGACCATGAAATACTTTCTATATCCTATCCATAATATTTATAGAAACGTGCACCAATGAAGCATCTAATTCTAGATCAACATGATCCCTATGAATCACATGTTCACGATCTAGCTAATATTTTTTCATCTACGACACATGAAGCACATTTTAGATTGCACTAACCCATGGTGGAAAATCAAACTGATAATCCACCTCTCTAATCCTCTCATGTTTCTCAAAAGACCTAATATACCTCAGAGATAACTTACCCTTATTCCCAAACTGATGATGACCAAACCTATGAGAGATTCTCAAAAACACATGATCACCTACCTCGAATGACAACAGTCATCAACAATGGTCTGCATATGATTTATAATGACATTGAAAATTCTCCATACGCTTTCTGATCAACATGATCTTCTCTATAATCTCTTGGACATGGCTTGGCCTAATTGTCACATTCTCATCCATTTCCCCCAACGTAAAGTAGAATGACAAGGATACCCTTAGAATTCCTCAAACTGAGCCATATATATTGAATACTAATAAGTGTTATTATAGGAGAACACCACAAATGGAAATTTATCCTCCCATAAACCACCGAACTCCATCATAGAAGCCCTTATAATATCCTTCAATGTTTGTATCATCCTCTCAGATTGCTCAACCATCTTAGGATGATACATCTTGCACATCATCAATTGGGTCCCAAGGGCTTACAGTAGTGATTTCCGGAAAAAAGATGTGAAACTCAGGTATCTATCTAATACAATCTAAAATAGGTCCCATTCCTATTTACCACTACTCGGATATAAATTTTGGATAGATCCTTCACCATATGGGATTCACGAATCGAAATTAAATGGGCCACGGTTGTAAATAGATCCACAATCACCCATATGTTACCATGCTTCCTGACCATTCTTGGGAGACCCTTCACAAAATCCATTTCTATTTTCCCCCATTTGCACACTGAGATACGTAATGAATGCAACAAGCCTACTAGCTGTTGATTCTCTACCTCAACTTGCTGACAAGTCAAGTATCTTGAGACAAACTTGGTCACATCCATTTTCATACCAGCCCAACAAAACTATCCTTTCAAAGACAAATACATCTTTTGAATTCTAGGATGGACATCCCACCTGGAATAATGATAAGCCATTAGAAGTTTCTCCTCACAAGACACTAGTACCACCATTAGATTATGAAAACAAATAGCTAAATTCCCACTATGTTCCCATCATTCAATGGTCTCCACACCATTGAGTTCTGACCACATCTCTATACATTCTAAATCAAATGAATGTTCTTATTTAACCAAACCAACCAAGTCAGGAACAAACGAAACCAGAAATAAGACCACTTTGGAACCTTGGGTCCTCAAATTCCATCCACATGTCTATTATGACTGATATGAACTACCCTTTATACTATTCATATTAGACCACCTTAGGATATGATTTTCTATATAAAGAATTTTTCAATGAATTTCCATTACACAGTTTGTACATTAAGTCAAAATCAAATATCTGGAGGTATTAAATCCATCTCCTTCACCTAAATATCAAATCTCTCTACGAGAAAATATTCTTTAATATCATTTTATCGGTAACCATTATAAACTTCTCACTGGAGAGATAATGACCCCAAATTTTTAAAGAATGAACGATTGTCGCCAACTCCATGTCAGGTGGTGGGTGGTTCATCTCATGAAACCTAAACTGCCAAGAGCCATATGTTACCAGATGACCCCCTACATGGGAACAAATCCAAACCCTAATCCCAATGTGTGAAAATACACCACGTACCCTTTTCCTATTTCAGAAAAAAAAACAATAGTAGTGCTGATGTAAGGTGACCCTTTATCTCTTCAAAGCAATTATGACACTTATCATTCCATTGAAATGAGATATTATTTCTTTTCAAAACTATAACTGCAAAATAATATCATGATAAATCACAAACAAAATGTTGATAATACCCAGATAGACCAAGGATTCTTCGTATCTTGAAAACATTCTTCTATTTTTACCATTAGTTATATGCCTCTATATTTTCTAAATCAACTGAAACACCCCTCTTAAAAACAACATGGCCAAAAAAATGAACTTCTTTAATCCAAAAGTCACACTTTAACAATTAGCATACAATCGATGATCACTCAGGGTCCCTAAAACTATAGCCAAGTGTTTCTCATGCTCCATCCTTATAATCCAATACACAAGTATTTCGTAAAAAATATCACTAAAAAAGAATCTAGATATATCTGAAATATCATATTCATCAATTCCATAAACATTTTTGGTGCCTTAGTTAGACCATAGGGAATAGCCACATACTCATAATGACCATATTTACTTTTGAAAGATGTTTTTGGGATTAACTCTTTCCTTACCCACATTTGGTGTTATATTGACCTCAATCCAATCCTTGAGAACCACTGTGCTCCCCCCAAATGGTCAACCGAATCATCAATGTGTGGAAGTAGATATAATTTTCATATTGTAACCTGATTAGGTCTATGATAATCAACATAGACCCACAGAGTATCATCCTCCTTTTAAATAAAAAAGGGTGCTTCCAATAGAGACATTCTAGGCTGGATGAACCCATTGTAAACTCCACTTCTCTCACAGTTGGAAACCTAGATAATTATTTTATGAAGACATCCATAAACTGATCCCCAACTACTGGGATAATAATATTCTAAACACCTTCCACTGATTCCAATGACAATTTTGTTAACTCATACGAGATCGTGCCAAGATTTGGTGCCAACAAATCTATTGCACCCAGCTTTTCCTTCTTCTCACCTCTAAATAGGTGTTCAACTCCATTCCCTATCGTAAAACTGTTCATTCGTGCATAGAAATCTATGCGTGACATAAAAATTTCCAACCAATCCATCCCAAAAATTATGTCATAAGCATCCCTCTCAAGCACTGAGAAATATCAAATCAATTCAATAGCATACACAACTAATAAATATGATCTAAAGAAGAAGTATCAATACACTTTTTGACCGATATGAGTTTTTAGTTTCAAAATAGAAGGCACCATTTCCATAGTAAAACCTAGAAAACTAAAATTACACAAAGCAATAATAGAATGAAAATCACATGAATCCAACAAATCTTTCATCAATGTGGAAATTTAAAATAACCGTACATTGCACTCAAGATGGTCTTGAAGGATCATCCACCACATCGTATTCATATCCAAATAGATGCATTTTTTCCATGATTTTCTCTTTATTATCCTACTGCATCTTCCCTTGATGAGGTGTGTCGTGAACACATGATCTCAGAGCATTATGGAAATACGACTTATGATGGCCCCATCTCCATTAAGATATGACATTATTGAGATTATGCCTTAAAATCCCATTTCATGTGGCTTACAGAACTACACTAAATGCATCCAATATTACACATGGGTCTCAGAGGAAGTTTTAACAATCTAGTGGTCTAATTCTAATGTGCTTCAAGTCAGTGAGAATAAGTTCTTTTCTATCTCTTTCTCTTAGTGTTAGGGTTTATAACTCCTCTCATGAGTAAAATCAAACATCTATTAATTGGATTTCCCACCGTGATAGATATTGTAACATGTGTATCTATTTATAGTCCTGACTGTAAAATTTGAAAAGACTTAACATTTCTTTTGGCCAACTAGTGGTTCACATGGGGCTTAGGTGAAACCACATTTTCAGTAGCTTCCTCTGATTAGTCTGTACAATTCCTACTCAGTTCCACCTCTATTAATACAAAAAACAACCATAAGTCTCACTCCCTTAACAAGAATGGGTGTACAACTTTAAAATTCAATTACATAATAAATATCACTACTAGGCTTTCCACAAGATCAAATTTCCCATGATTCACTATTCTAAAAAATCCAACATGTATTGAAAATTGACCCATTTTCAAAATACCACAGGTTTCCATGTTTCAAATCCTTCTATTTTGAAACCCAATTCAGATTTTTCAAAATCGACACATTTATAACACACCATAAATCCGTAAAACCCAATGAAATATTAATCATACGAGGAATTCATTTTACTATGCATGCCATGCTCATCTCATTGGAAACACCCATGATAATGAGATTTCCATTTCATATAAGTGTCTTAAAAACACTTCTGGACCCAACTCCCTAGTAACTTATAGTTTAGAATAAAAGGAGTAGATATGTCCTTTTATCATAGACGTTCCATGTTTTGACTGTCCTAAACATTTATACCATATTGACTCAATGAATAGACAAAGAACAAGTGTCAACACCAAGAATGTCATTTAACACCAATGGAATGACAATTTTCTTTCCCTTGAAAGCCAAGCACCGAACAAACTGATATCACTTGTAACATATCACCCCATCCCTTTGTCTTGAGAGGGAAGAGTAATACTACTTGGCCTTTAGTGACGTTCCCAAGGCACCAAAGGCTGTAAATAAATGTTCAAGGATTCAAGAATAATTTGGGAACAATTTTACCTATGAATTGAACAACCAACCAAACATGCCATTACTAGAAAAACTACTTGATTCTTGTAAACATAGAAACCCAAACCATAAATATCTAAAAGAAAACTAATTTGTTCCATAAAAAATCCAAAAGACCAATGAAACTAAACCAAAATTAGAGTACCAAGAATAAAACTACACAAAATACCCATAGTAAACAAAGACACACTTCCTAGCTCAATTCCAAGATCCATGCTCAATGCACCACTACATCACCAAAGCATCATGCCGGTCCACTATAAAAATGAGATTCATTACCCTTACCTATGTTCTATAAAATGACATCATCAAAATCACCAAAGTTCCAAATTAAGGGGTGAGTAAAAATACTCAGTAGGATTCCCCCAAATGACTTCCCAACACATGCCACTAGGAAAGAACATGTTAGTGCAATTTAAATAAAATAATTTATATAAAGTCCATGAACTACTGAAATAATTAAAAACAAGCTAAACAAATTGTTACCAAAAAAAAATTACCAAATTTAGTGACAAACCATGGAAAGAAAAAAACCAGACATTACCCATTCCCTTTTTGTGTCACCGCATTAGTACCCCAACCATACACAAAATTATGTAACACAACCAATTAAATTTTCGAAATCATGGTGCTACTATAATAGTGGATCCTTCATGACCAACCTTTCTTCTCCCTAGTTTGGGACATTATGAATATCACTGGTGTGGGACTTCATGACCATCACCCTCCCTTTTTGATGATGTTACATTCACCACCATCATCATGATGGTGATACATTCCCGAACACCATCCATCCAACTCGTGAAAATTGATATTTACTAAAATCCCCACAACATTGCAATCCAAAATTACATACATTATACTACAGAACAATTTACAATACAAAATTAACCAATTATTTCGAACAACATTCCAACATAACATGTCAAGTTACCTCAATAAATAACATATTTATTGATTACACTCTCAATCCATTTCCAAAGTCAACCCACATGTAAATAAAAAACACTTATTTTGATAACCATATTTCAAAAACTATTTTCCATAAATCAATCATGCTACCAATTTTAAAATTAACATTTTAAAATCTGACAACAAAACCCCTTTTTATAATATTTACCCATTTCCCCAAAAATCCACAAATCCTCAAAAATTGGGTTTTTGAAAAGAATAACACGTAATATTAACAATTAATTTCAATCAAAACAAATTAATAACAACCAAATCCACAATTTCAAACCATCTAGAGTCAAGAGAGAAGACACCTATCAATTGGGTTTCGGAAAAATTGACCCACAAGCAACTGCACCATAAATCCGGTGAATGCACCACAACAACCACTCTAGATTCAATTCCATAACATAAAAAATCACTTAAATCATCACATTGGGCTACACGAACCATAAATCTACACACAAAATTTTTAGATCTAGAAAATCGAGAGTGAGGGAACAGTATATCTACAGAAAACAGAAGGGAAACCAATAGAAGAGACTTACCCGAGATGACCCAGCTTCAAACCACCATGAAACCCCTCGTATTCCCTTCCAAAATTTGTGAGAGAGCCACTAAAACCCTTTTTAACTGAAAATACTACTTGAGACTCAAGTGGGAGAGAGTTTTGGTGCTTTTAGATCAATACCAACTAATCTAATATTTAAAAACTGCATTTTTAAAGGGATCACGATTTTGTTGCACGGTTAGACAAACCAGGTGATAACTTTGTTCCTGTTACTGCCTCAATGGGGTAACTCACATAGCCCACCCTGAACAGATAGGAAAAACATGTGTAACCCATGTGTACCCCATTACCCGGATAGTTCATCTATCATAGTTTCCCATAATCTTTCTCAAATCATGGAATCATAAGAAGGTCTCCAAACTTATTCAAAACTATTCCATACTCTCCAAATGTTTTCCCAACTCATCCTAAGCACATTAAACACATAAAAAGGTATATAAAAAGTATACATACCTCAAAACATGGGTGCTACATTTTTCATATTTAGTCTTATCCCTGGGGTTGTAATTAATATTTTGTTGTCCTAATTTCCAAAAACAATTAATACTTATCTCTAATAATAACTATGTTATAATTCCTTTTTATTACCATAATTTTAGCAAACATCCATCAAAAATATTACAAAAATAACATTTAATTACATTTTGAGGCCTAGTTTCTTGGAATATAAGTAAATAATACATAAATTACATATGGAAAACATAAACATAAACATTATGTTATCCTTTTTAAAGACACCTCTGTTAATCCATCAAAGTTCTGATCACTATAAATAATTTATATGTGATATAGATTAATAGAAAAGGGTGAGAATATATACTTTTAAGGTATAAAAAAGGAAATGGTGGATGAACAACCATCCTAAATAAAATATGAGGTGAAAACTTGAGATCAAAAAACATTGTACTAGATACTCCAAATAAAATATTTTTATTTCTGAAATCACCTTTAAGGAAAAAGTGGGAAACCAACCAATTCAAAATATAGAAAAAGATAAACCTTATAAGAAATTTTCAAGCCATTCAAGAACAAATTAAATCAGTTAGAGTCCTTTACCATGAATAGACGTCATTCGATGGAGGTAACCTCCATATTCAGGTTGTCCTTGATGAGATCCTCAAAGTGAAATTCCATCCTTCCCCATGAAACCACATGCTCTTCTAGGTTTTTTCCCCTCATTGAAACCACGTTTCAAAATCCTATTCGTTTTCTCTATACAAGATGATTGTTCTTCATTTTATTCAATGTGTAGCGGTTTTTCGAACATTATATGAGCATCCCCCTCTAATACCTTGATCATGAAAGACTCCTCCAGCAATTATTTATTATAATTCATGATTATATCATGTATGTTTCATAAAACATAACTACTAGTGTTATCAAACAAGGTACAGTAATACATGTCATCTCTAAATTTTAATTATTTTCCCAATTAATGAGAGTGGTATAAGGTTGAACCTATAATATGTTTTAATTCTTGTGAGACACAATGATAATAATAAATCAGTTCATTAATATCTCTTGGAGAATAAATAATGGGTTTCATATAAAATCATTGAGTATATATATTCTTAAATTCTTTAAAATCACATCATTTTTAACCCATGAAAAGAAAATATGGGATTCAATAATGTATATCCCTTATAAAAAATTATATTTACATCGAGGTGAATACCCATAGACAAGGAAGGGTTTTGGTTTCTCATATTATGATTATATTTCATGTAAAGGATGGAAAATCATGAAATCAAATCGAAAACAAGATAGTATACAACATCGATTAAGGAAAGGGTATAATGTGAGTTAATGAATGGATAACATTGATAAATTACTATTTTGGTAGAAATAGAATGATCAAAAGGGTATGAAGAAAATTTTTATTCCACACGCAGTGAACATACCCAAAAATAGGTACTTGAATGGAAATGTGGAAGTGGGGAATTCCCTTACATTGAAGAGTTACTTGATAGAACATGACTATGGAACCTTAATACCATTGGTAAACCATGTAGGGACTCATTGGGAGGTAAAATGACCATAAAATAATGAATAATGTATTACAAGTGGAGAGGAATGGTGGGAATGGTGGGTATTTATACTAAAAGCGGAATAATTCCGTAACGATTTATAAATATAGGACATGGAATTATAGGCTGAGGAAATGAAAAATTGATGGCTTACCCATGATTTGTTCTCATGGTTTTGGGAATTTAAGTCAGGTTTTATAATATTTTAATCCATTCAAACTGAAATATATTTTTTAACAATACATTGGATAAGGAAAAAAAATATTCCGCAAAATAGTTTTTTTTAAAACGTATTAAAATTTCATATTTTTTTCATGTATAGGATTTGAAATTGGTTTAAAACCAATAAAGTTCAGTTTATTAATAAATTTACATATATTTGTCCTTAGATTCTCTATAATTAATTATCATATCTTTATTAAATATATATATGTTATTAAAAAACATCCTAAAACACAAAAATGTATTTTTACTATTCACTAAAAAATAATGTATTTTATAAAATTTAAAAAAAAGACTCAACACTAATTTTGATGAACTATTTAAAAATATAATTTCTATGTTATGAAAAGAATTTCTTAAATATGATATTTTTTTCTTATAAAGGATAAATAATTATTTATAAAAAACTACCAATTTTTATGGCATAGAAAACTCTTTAAAACTTTTTAAAAATTTCCTAGGGCATTATAAAATTATATAATTATCATTATTAAATTATTTTTCATATATAAATATTTTATGAAATTAAATTTTATTTAGAAACCCTAAATTATAAATGTGTGTTTATATTTTTTAAAATTGAATATGTTTTATTTATAATAAAAATTAAATTTATCAAATTAAACTTGAATTCATGTGTATTATATTTAATAAAATAATAATGATAATATAATTAAAGAAATAAATATTTCATTTATTCAAAAGAAAATTTAACTTTTATGGTAAACCGATCTAGATAAAGAAACCCCTTATTACACTAGTAGATGCCTTGAGGGTAATGTGTTTGATGGTTTTAGTTTCATTGGGTGGATCAGTTAACATTTGCACAGTGGTGATCTTTAATAACATAAACTTCTCCCATTGGACATTTCATTCAATCCTCACATGTTGATTTTCATCATGGTATTGGTCAAGGATGAACCCAGTGAGGCTACCCCCCCACATGTTTAGCAAAATGGGCTTCAAAATGCATGACTCTACTAGTTGAGTCCACTATATCTCATATTTAAAACATCTATAAATTTCAATTAACCATTTTAAACAATAATTTTTTATTATATTATTATTAACCATGGTCATATACATCCATAGTCATATTTAAAAAATATCCATATTGACTAGTGTATATATTGACTAACAACCATATCCCAACATCCACATTTACGACAATATCATATATATATGCCATCAAACATTAATATTTACTACTTCATCCACAAATGTTTTTACTACATGTTTTATAATTCCAATTATATTAATAATGTTTCATTATCTCTTAAAAATTTACAAGGAATTTTTGATCTTCTTGTTAGAGTAAAATCCTATGGAGTGCACCATTATGTGGTCGCTAATTTTTGTTTTTTATATCCTTTTACAAGTCATAGCTATAAAAAAAGATTATTACATGGAATACAATATTTTTTTTGTATTGGTATTTTTATGTACATATATTTTTCAATATAATAATATAAAAATTATCATAAAAATTTGTTCTTTTATTAATCATATAATGAATTTTTAGGTTTTCGTAACTATTGTGGCTTCTAATATATCGATGAAAAAGGGGTATGAATAGATTGTTTAATTGGACATATTCATTTAGTTGATGACTCATATGATAATAAAGAGATTTTATCTATTTTTTTCTCAAGAACAATGTATATGACTTATACTTTTATATTCAATGCCAATGGACAAGAATGATTTGGGTGTCTTTTTAGGGATAGTTTGGTTTCTTTTCTTTTGATGGTTACCTTGAAAAAAATTAACATCTCCTTTTTATGAATAATTTTGTTTGAATTGTTGTTCACTAAATGAAACTATAGGATAAGGGAATTATTATGGTTATGTCAGATGTAATAATAGATTCTGTTAGGAGAATAGATTCTCATAAGATAGTAAAAGATGATACTATAAAATAGTGTTCTTCATATACATGTTCAGAGGGTAAAGAGAAGGATGTGTGGTCCTTGAATATTTCATATGAAATAATTTTAGACAATCTATATGACGAATTTTTTTTGAACATGGGTAATAGAAATGGTAAGAAGGTTATTGTTGACACCTCAGTCAAGTTGAATATGAGAAAGGATAGTGGAAATGAGTGATCTAATATCTATAATAAGGGACTAAGAACAAGCTTGATACTATTTTAATAGAGACTTAAATGGGAAATGTGTTGAGGAATACCCAATTTCAAACCTAGCCCATGTGAAAATCATTAGAGGTGAATCTATGTAGGGTCATCCAAATCATATTAGAAAACATAATTCTTTGATAGAGAAGAATATTATTACTTCTATATATTATGCCTTCCAATTAATTAAACTTGTGGAATCCAGTCCTAAAAACTGAAGTTTCACCTCTTATGCATGTACTAAGAATTGATGATACAATTTTTTTCCTAGATATAGTTAGAGATTATATTAAATGTACCCTAATGGCAATGGAGAACATGGTTACTATTGTAAAGGAAATTTTCTCCATTAATGATTCAATTGATACACCTGGTTTTTTTATTCTGTATGTATCAATGACCATAGGTAATACGATAGAGATACTGAAGCTTTAAAAGAAGATTATTTGGATGGGGAGTATAATTATGAATGTTCTCCTTCTTGTAATCAGTGTGATGTTAAAGATATTAGTGCAGATAAACCTAAGTCTTTGGAGAAATATTTGGGACCGGGTAGCATCACATGATAAAGGGAGTTGGTATATCTAGGGATATTAATCCTACCCATGGAAGACTAATTATAGTTGTTCTAATCATTATAATAAAATGGATCGGGGCTGTGAACTAATTTTGATTTTTTATTGAGAAACATAACATGGATATAAAGAATATAACAAATGATTCATTAGTGCCCTAACACCTAGTGTGTAACATTAAAAAATAGGTTGTGATGGGTTCGACTAGAACAAATTCATTTTATGATTTCAAAGATGATTCAGTTAAATTTATTCATGATTCAAATAAAACCTCCAAGAAGAAGGAATAAAAAAATTAGCATGGAATATCAATATAACCTATGGAAAATAGGGAAATGTAGAAGATTTCACCACCCTCATGGTTGGAGTACTACCCATAATGTGGGAGTAATGCCTAAAAATGGATTAAAATTTTTTATTGATCTCTTTCTGATATACTGGTTTGCCTCACATATGTTGGTGATGTCTTATGACTCTCGTTGTTTAGTAAGGACCATGATATTTTTCATGGGAATTCATTTTGGTTAGATGTATATTAATTTTAGAAAATTTCATGTTATTTTTATTATAGACGTATTTGTTTCCATTTTTTTCAAGATGATCATTACTAATAAATTTTTAATTTCAATCACCATTATACCATTATGTGTGTGTAAATATTTTCTTTATAAATTTATTCAGTCAATGGGATTAGATTTCCGAAATTATAGTTTGTATATTTTCAAATTATTATTATTATTCTTTAAGGGATAGGTATTAAACCACTAGGTCCCTAGGTGTGTGACTATTTATGGATTTAAATATCCTCCTTTTGATCATTATGGGATTAAATACACTAATTACTAATTATTTCCCCTCCCAATTAAATTCATGTCTTTCTATCCTGTGAACATAGCGTATGTGTGTGGAAGTTACTATAATTAACATATATATATATTCTAGAAAGGGGGTTATGAGGGCCTATTTGTATATGAATGGGGTGGAGGATAGGTGTTCCCCATTGGATGGTCATGTGGAAGGACTATCTGTTGATGAACACATGGATCTATGCACATAGGAAGGGTTGGGACATGATGAACATGAAAATATTGGGGCAGTAGTTTTTTATAAAAAACGGTTAAAAATATTCAATCTTTGGGGGTAAACCCTTGTTAATTTAATATAATTTGACCAATGGTCTTTCAGTTCATCTCCTTTTGAGACTTTGGGATAATAATTTTTTGGAATTTTGTTCCTTATAAATGTAAAATAGAGAATTTGTGGGTGATTTCCAATCATAATTGGGAGGGATGAGGCATCACTAACTAATGTATGTGTATAAGTACAAAATTTTAGTTTATAATCATCCATCTAATATTATTATTATTATCATTGTTGTTTTTGTTTTTTTTCTTGCTAATTTTTTTTACCAATACTGCAAATGAGTAGCTTTCATCCATGAAACCACATTTGGTGGGGCTGAGTATCAAATCCTGGTTTTTAATATATTTTAATCACAAATTTAATATTGGTTTCATTATTGGGTTGTCTATGTTCAAATGATATATTCATGTAAAATATAGTGTGCCTTTCAGTTTTTGTTTTCATAGATATAAAAGCATGCTCATATGTGCACATTCAATGTGGATGATGTACTGATATGATCTTTTTGTAGCTTAGAATTATAATATTTTTTAGATGATATCGAGGTTTTCACCTTGAATTTGACTCATGGATACACCACATAGAATAGCAGGAAATTTTTTGACCTAGTGTGAATCAATTTGAAGGGGAATGGGGTGTCATAGAGAAACATGAGGAAGACTTCTGTGCCACAATATTGATTGGAAAACATGGGGGCATGTAAAAAACATGTTATATATAAATTATGGATTGGTATCTAGGTAGAACATTAGGGTGTTTTATATACATTTCATCTTCTATTTAATAATTTAACCAACTATTCATAGGATAATTTTGAACTTGGGGCCTTATTTCAGGGACTTTACATAATGTTAAAAAGTATGTTTTGATCTTGTAGTGATGGAATGAGTTTTTGGAGGTATCAAAGTTAGAAAATCATTCCACATTGGTCGATGATTAAATGGTTATGTGATATTCATGTTCCAATGAAGCATGGACACACTAGTGGAATATATAATAAAGAATAAAGAGGGTTCCCAAAAAAATTCTCCTATTAACATTGGATATGTAGAAATTGTAGAAGTTATAGTGGGTGGATTCTTATGTTTATAGTGAGGGATAACATATATCATCATGGGGGCATGTGTGGTTAGTAGCTGGTCAAGGAGGATATCATGGGATATTATAAATCAAGGACATAAGAGAGAAACATGTGAATAATAATGTAGATAACACATAACTATTCTTCGGAATGAAGATGTTATGTTGGGAACATGGAAACAATAGGACCTAGAATTTTGGGTCTTGAGGAGCCTTAAAAATCAAGGGTCTTTATAAAATCAAATATACTCCTCACAGAACCTCATCCCATCATAATGGAAAGCCCATAAAGGTCCCAAGGCCTCACAACCAATTTGATGTGGGAAATAAGGCACCCCTCCTTCTCTTCAATCGTATATCTGTATTCCACCAGTGATAAAGCCTCTATTCCTTACATCCTCCCACCATGACTCATGCCCCCCTACATCACTACCCCCCATATCACTCCTCACAATTTAGTATACAGTCTCTATTTATTCATCTCCTCCATCCAATCAATCATTTCTATAAGTCACTCATATATTACTTTAGTGGTGCGAACTTTAACAAAATCATATATATCCTATGTTGTTTGAAAACAAACCATAATAACTCAAAATATTCCTTCTCTACCACTATCTCATAATTTCATTACACTATCTCCCAACTCTCTTCCCCTCGATATTGTTATAGTTAATGTGAGGGGATGGTAGTGGTGCTATAGTGGCTGATGTGAAGTCTAGGTCTACGGCTGATAAGGATAACATTGCTCCCCCACTCTCCCCATGTACATGTAAACGAAATCAAGTAAATTTTGTTCTAAATTCATTCTTCTGTAATTTTAATCAGTGAATTTATTATAATCATTACACTTATTTATTTTTAATTCATAATTTTAATAAAATTTTAGAATTTTCGGTATTCTTATGTATCTGAGCTGGTGTTTTGACTCATTAAATTATTTTTTTTGATGTTTTTTTAACAAAATGTAAAGGAAACATTTTAGACACATGACATTAGTTATAATATATCTAGTCCATGCCCCTTGAGAACATACAACGATGGATGGTAGAATTGGTATAGGATACCTTCATAATGACTTTTATAAATCACATGGGATGGTTGGAGAATGAGGCATCCTATATGTTGGAACTTGGGGCATCTAAAATGGTTATTAGATAGGATATAACATAGTGGAAAATTGGTCATTGAAGGAAATTTTATGATTAAATTCTACTAACAGAATTTGATAATCCCATTAGGATATGGGACAAAAACTAATGAATCACAATGGGGAAATTATGTTGGTTGAGTCAGTTTGTGCACATTTCTGATTCTGATCAATGGATGGAGAATGAGATTAATTCTTTTGATCTCACATGGGTGGTTGGTTAACACTCATTTCACATTGGGGTTCTATCTTTGAAAGTGATGGTAGGTGATGGAGGGCCCTAGAATGCAATTTTTAGAAAAAAATATGCTGGTGGGAATATTTTTTTTAATAAAGAATGAAAAATATCATTACAGGACATGGGTTGTGAAAAAACAAGAATCGTGTGGAAAAATGATGTAGGGGTGACCAGTATGAGTTGGTGTGAGTCAACAGTCATAATTCAAAACTACGATTTTCCATATCATATAAGTGGAGGATCCAATTTAGATCTTACTATGTGGGTGGGCATAAATACTAATTATAGGACTTGATGGTGATAAAGGGTGTATAATAAGTATTCAATAATATAAAAGAGTGAAGTTTCACAAAAATATATGGGTGTATGCCCTAATTGATAAGGGGGTGTAGAAATAATTCATTAATATCTTTATCTAGTGTATATGACCATTAAAAATATAATATAAATAAGATTAATCCTTAGGGAACACATCTATAGTGGATATTAGGGTTCTCATATCATTTACTTGGTTTGTGTGTGTGTGAATTGTTTTTTGTATTGTTCCAAAAATAAAAAATATATTTTATTTTAATTATTTGGAATGAAATTAATTTCCATTCCCTATTCATGAATAGTTACACAACCCTCACCAGAATCCAAAACGGTATCCAAGTAAAAAATCATAGAAAATCAAAAATAGAAAAAACATTTTAGTAAAATACCCCTAAATATTTGAGACTAATTACTCACCTCTAAGAACAAATTAATTAATTCAAGACAAAATGGAATGATGCTCAAAATTATGGTTACCCCAAGGAATCTAAATCAATTATCAACTACATCCTACCAAAAACCACCAATATTGGGGAATGATCCACACCCTTGCCCATCATTATGATTTGGGCCATGATCTTCCCTAATAAGCCTGAGTATATGTTCACCCTCCTCTTCCACAATTATGAAAACAATGCCGATTAAGAAATAATGTGACTACCCAAAACATTGTCAATGTATTTTCACTTCTTATAAATAAGTTATATGGTATAAATCATATAAAATAACTTTTATAACACAACACTAACATTAAAAATTAAGTATCAATTTGATAATAAGTGTTTCTAGAAATTAGAATAATTATACCAAATGAATAGAAAGTTAAATCTTTTGAATATTAATGTTACCCTTATGAATAGTAACATGAAAAATAGAACATTAACCTCACATATGAATGTATGAATAAATTTATTCATATTATAAGTTAAAATATGATATAATTATATTAATTATAAGAGTAAATAAATATTTTAAAAATTATTTTTTCATAGTTGGTATTTTTGTAAGTCATAGATATTTAATACCAATTTTATATTTATTATAATTTTATAAAAGAAATTTTATTTTCATAAAATTTATTTATATATTATTATTTTTTTGTCCCATTATTATGAGATAAATTTATGATATATTATTTAATTTTTCAAAGTGTTATAACATCATTTATAATTTTGAAATCTGTATTTTTCAAGTAAATTATGATTTTTATAGAAAAACAAATTATCATATTTTAAAAATTATTCTCATGAAATGGAGTTCATTTTTATATTATAAACATCATAAAAATGTGTAGGGTTATGTTTTTGGATTTTTCTGAAATAGTTGAATTTTGTGAATAGTGTAATACGGTAATTTTTTATATTTATACATTATACGTTAAATAAACTATTAGTCACTTCATGAATGATGTAAGAACCATAATATATAACATACCATAATTATTATAATATATTTTATGATAATTCTCAAACTATTTATAGTATTGATCCAAAATAATACACAAATGAATAAAATATTCAAAAATCACTCCTCCCCTCCACTATAAATACCAACCCTCAACCCCCTCTTCTCCTCACACCTCTATTCCTTGAAGAATGTAAAAATTATGCCTATATCCTAATCCCTAGTATCTCCCGCACGTCTAGGTGATCTTATTAATTGTATAAGACAAAAACTCTTTCCTTAAGGAGGTTCTCTAGGTGGATAATTCTAGAGCTAAACCCTCTTCCATTTTAGTTGAATTCGATTTAGAATTTGTTTTCTTTTCTTATCCTCACTTCCCCTCATCTATCTAGATGATCATGATTACCCCATTATCTTCTATATACTAGAATAAAATCATGTTAATGTAATATCCATTATCAATCTCCTTACTCTTGCTCTATTTTATTTTAAATTGAAATCATCATTTGGGTGGTGTCGATTTACAACCTTCATGGATGATGAAATTTCATTCTTTAATTTATCCTTCAAGGATAGTAATGAAACCATTTTTATTTATAAATTATATAATAAAATATTTCTTTTATGTTATCTAATGTTGTGTAGCCATTATATGTATATGATGTTAAATAAAAGAACAAAACTAGTTTTTGTAATTGAAAACACTCTAAAATTAAGCTATATGATTATCATTAACATGTTATCTAATGTTTCATCATAATATAAGGAATGAAAAGAATAAAAACTACCAATTAAAATTCTATATATTAATTAATAATATAAAATTCCAATAATCAAGAATTATTCCAATTTTACCTGAACTTAATTACTCATAAACAAGTTATCCTATCAAGGAAGCCGAGAAAACAAATTATCCTAAATAATGAAATTAATCTCTCTCACTCATCAATAAAAGTTATAAATGAACATAATAAAACAATAATGGATAAAATACATGTATATAATGTTATAAATTAAAAAATTAATGGATTTAAATTTATTATCTATGAAATTAACGTCAAGTGCATAACACGTTCGGATGTAAGGTAAGGGTTTCCCCCAAAACTAAATTTTTCAATGGGGGTTACTCTTTATCTCTCTTTTCCAAAACGAAATTATTAATTATTATTATTTACTCCAAAAATATAATGTTTATATGTTTTATATATGTTTACAAATTATAATCTTAATTTATTTGATGAGGAGTTACATGTTTTATAATGTAACTTTTCAAAATGTCCGGATACGCAAGCCAGATTTATGGGAAAACGTCAAATTCATACCTATTTTCATGATCACTCTATACAATATTTTAATCCACCATTATTTTTAAAAAATAACTCATGGAAAGACTATCGTAGTTCATTTCTAGTTTTATACAATTATATTTCATAAATAACTCTTCTTTGCAAAGTAAACGAGTATTTATCATAAGAATTCCTCAATGTTTTTATAAGATAACTATCATCTATTTCAACAAATATTTTGATTGTTATGTTTAACTTGGATTAAAATTTTATTCTATAATCAAACATGTTTTATTTAATTGTTTTAGGATTATTTTGAATATGGATGTGCTACCAAGATACCATTCATTATATTACATTGAATAGTTAGTGATTATGTTTATTGATTAGGGAAGTCATTTACATTTCATATGATAGTTTCAATATGATTGTATATGTTGATAATGTTTCATCCCTTTCATATAAGTAATTAATTGAACTAAGTATGTGTTGATATCTTCCCCCTATATCCCTTCACTACATCGGTAGGTCTCATGAGACAAACTAGTTGGTGTTTTTATTCTTTATTTTTTGTCTTTGCGTGAGGCCTTGATTATATAGTTATGATGTCCCTTATTACGAATTCACACATTATGAATCTATTGATTTATATTCCATGTGATTATTATAGTAGTATAATATACATGGTTAAGAATTTATTATGGAATTATTTAATCAATGAAGG
The DNA here is from genome assembly GCA_963277665.1 of Viscum album. Taxonomy (NCBI): domain Eukaryota; kingdom Viridiplantae; phylum Streptophyta; class Magnoliopsida; order Santalales; family Viscaceae; genus Viscum; species Viscum album. The sequence goes on from OY728156.1 coordinate 1,505,130,006, forward strand.
TTTCATCCATATTATTTTCATGATTACTTTTTATCGCATGTGTTTTCAATCATTCACCCTATATTATTTTTTATGTATGCTTCTTTTTTATTTTCAAACATTTCTGAGAAAATGAGGTCACACATTTATTATGTTATATTTTTATCTAGTATGTGAAGATTTGTATTACAAATGAACTTCATGGATAATTTTTGTGTTTATGTGTGATTCAAAAGAATTTTATATGTTGTATTTTATTTTATCATGTAATATAAATTTCGTGTATGTAATTTGGATTTCCAAAAATACTAAAATATTTAGTCCATCAGGACGTGTATTCCTTGTTTATATGTTAATATAATAAAATATGGAATCAGCTTCGGGCTTTTTGGGTTAGGGAATTTATAGTTGGGATTAGTTAAAGTTTTAGTCGAATGTTTGGAAAATAGATTTAGAAAATGAAGATTAGGGAATAGAACCCTAAGATAGAATTTTAGGATAAGCATAGAAGAACATCCTAGAATTTTTTAAGGTAGATATTATGTGGATCTCCCCCTAATGATATCCCTATCTGAATACTAGAAGTGAATGTGGTTCTGGAATATATGTACCTTGGACTAATAACTCCCAAAAGGTGTCCCATGCCTGTCCTAGGGTAACCTAGAACATGACCATGGGACATACTGTGCACCAGGTTTGACACTCCCAAGGGACATTCATAGTATAACTCACATTTTCTTTACAAACCATTATGAAGGATTTAAATGTAATTTTGTCCCTAATTAAACCATGATTATTATTCTTATATTATACATTCCTAAACCTTCAATTCATGTTTTTTTTTCTAGTTCAAAATTATAAATTATAATTCATAATATAAATTATTATATCCCATTGTTCAGAAATAGTGTATTTTTGAAGGAATGAAAACCGAATTAACCTGTGTATCCCATATAGGGATTTATCTACATTTATGATATTAATTTTGGTTCTAGAGCTATGACTGGTGAGGACAAACTTATTACTATACAGGGATAGCAGAATCAGATTATGAATAATAACCTTACTTTTATAGAGCATCCCGATTCATAACATGGAGGAACAATGTTAAACTTATTTACATGAAAACAACCTCCCTCATTAAATGGGACTACGAACACATATATATCAAAGTAGTGGAAAAGTTCTTTATAGTTGATATTTATTTCTTGGGTATGTAACGAAATGGATAATGTTTTATGGAAATTTATCATCTTTTGGGAGATGTGGATCAATGGTGGTTGTTGATTCAAAACATGAAGGACGATGAAATAATGGACATTCAATGGAGATAATTAAAGAACTTTTTCTTGAAAATATTTTCATGATGAACAACTAGCCGATATGGAGAGGTAGTTATTGAGTCTAATATTGAATGTGAATGAAAATGATGCAATGTATAAAGCCAACATTACAAGGATATCAAGGCATTCCACTGAATGCATATGTAATCCAAAGAGCAATATTGATTAATTATTTTATGGATAAAAACCATTCCTACAAAGCAAACTAGTCTCCCATAATTTATCATTATATAAAGAAGTAGTATCATGGTATATCAATAGAGAAAAATAATTCTTCAATTAATATGAATTCAAAGTAATGAAAGAGATGAAGAGTGTTGTTAAAAACCATAAAACTGGGTATAAAAAATAGAAAATAAGTAGAGTTAACATTCCATCATATAGTAATTGTGGGAAAAAACACATCAGTACTTATTTGAAGAGAATGGGAGTATATTATATGAGTGAAGAAAAAGGGACACCAAGCCCATGATTACAACAGAAAGAAATAATCTTTCAATTATAAATGCTATAGTTTTAATGAGATGGTAAATTATACACATGAATATACTTGATGTTAAGGAATATTTTTAAAAATAAGTCCAAGGGATAGATGCCATGTTTTTTCAATCACAACTACTATGTATAATGTTCCTAATGATGTGGTGGAAGGTACTTTAATCGTTTCCTCAGACATATCCAATTCTATATCTGACTCAGGATCACCACATTCATTTATATGTTCCTAGTTTTCCATGAAAATTATTCTTTCCCAATTTTATTTAATAAATGAGTTGTTTGTAAAAACTCCTATGGTATGTATCATTTACAAAAAATATATTGAGATCAGTCCCCTTTATATAAAATAAACGTTCTTTGGTTTCTTAATTTATCATCTTACCTATGATTTACTTTGATATAATTCTTAATATGGATTGGATTTCAAATCATGATACAAAAATATATTTCAAGAAGAAGGAAGTTATAATTTTTTAGAATGATGTATAATTCATTGACTTTAGAAAAGAACCCTCATCATTTGATTATTATCTATATCCACTCCCAGTAGATCTATTGAATGCAATCATAGGGGGAGAGAAAAAAAATATCTACAGGTGATAAAAGAAACATTAAAATTAAAGATGTTCCCCCTATGAAAGAATGTTTCTAGAGGATTTACCTAGACATACTTTAGAGTGAGAAATTGACTTTTAAATTGATTTAAATCATGGTGAAAGGCCTATATCAATGACTCTTATAGAATGGACACATTGGAATTAGAATAGTACAAAAAAATCTAGAGGGGATTTGATGTAAGGTTTTTATTCTGCCTAGTGTTTGTCTACGGGTAGATCATGTTCTATTAATTAAGAAGAATTATTGATCTATGAGGTTATGTGCTGACTATAGGGAGATCAATGCTATTCTGATAAAGAAAAAGTATAACCTTTATTGAACTTTTGATTTATTTTATCAACTTCATGAAGACAAATATTTCTCATAGATTTATCTTCAATATGGATATCATCAATTGTATGTGAATAAAGATGATATGCCAAAGTAAGAATTTCGAACCAGTTATGGGCATTATGAACTTATAGTAATGCATTTTTGACTAACTAATTAACCCTCTATTTTCATGGATCTAATTAATACATTTTTAAAATAATATCATGATGAATGTTTTGTTGTATTAATTAATTATATCGTGTTATAATCCAAAATTTATGAATATAAATAGAATTCCATATACATTGTTCTGAAACCTCATTGAAGAAATGAGTTATATGAGAAGTTTAACAAGTCTAAATTCTAGCTTTAAGCTGTTTCTTTTTGTATCCACATTATCTCTACAGATGAAATATTAGTCTATCATACGAAGAAAAAGTTATTCTATGAATGGCATTCCCCAAAAAACATAACTGATGTATGTAGCTTTATTAGTTTATTATATTATTATTGATGTCTCATTCTGAAAATCACTTGATTATATAACCCATTGAAAATGATGGTAAAAAAGGCGTTATGTTTTTATAGAAAAAATAATGGGAATAATGTTTTGAATAATTTAGGAGGAGGTTAGTTAATGCTTCAATCTTTACTCTACCATTATTAAATGGAGATTTTTTTATTTATAGTGATGCATCAATGAAGGGACTTTGTCCTTATGGAGAATGATGGAGTTATTGCCTATGCATAATGGTAGTTAAGAACTCATTAAAAGAATTATCTAAATCATGATCTTGAGTTAATGGATGTAATATTTTATCTAATGATATGGATACATTTTCTCACTGATAAGATATGTGAGATATATACTGATCACAAAATATTGAAATATATATTTTCATATAAATAAATAAACATGAGCCAATTGGGATTTCTTGAGATACTTAAGGATTATAATTTTTCAATACACTACCACCTAGGGAAGGTGAATAAGGTGGAAGATGATTTAATTAGGAAGGATCATGGATTTATAAACTAAATGAGAATTGGAAAGGATCATGTGTACATGGATCTAGTAAATATGGATATTGGAATTATTAAGGAAGGTGAAACATCACTAATTTGAAATTTGGATTCCCAAAAATATTTATTGTAAAGGATTAATGGTTCACAGCTTTATAGTGATAATCTTTAAATGAAGATTGAAGTTGTGAATGATTGAATGTTTACAGACGTTGTATGTGAGGATAAAATTATTTAATTTGGGAGGAGTATAGGTGTTCCCTGTATACCAGATCTAAACTGGTTTTTATTTTATGATTACCATATATATAAATTCACTATACACGTTGTCATAACTATGTTGTACCAATATTTGAAGGAATAATTAGGGTAGGACAACTTGATGCAGTAAATAGATAATTATACATAAAGATGTTTTGTATGTCAACCATAGAAAGACAAAAGACAACGTCCTATTGGAGTCATGAAACCTTTGACTATTCCTACAAAGAAATGATATGATATCTCCAAGGACTTTTTTACTATATTTCCAAAAATTCATAGATTGAATTATGAAATTTGTGTGATTATTGATCAACTTACTAAATATGGACATTTCCTAGCTATATGGGAGGATTTTCCATTGGAGTTACTTGTGAGGATATATACTAATTAATTTCTAAGACATCATGCATCAGCTCTGTCAATTTTGTTTGATTGTGATCCACACATTTCATCTATATTTAGGAAATTTATATAGAAAGATTCTGATATTGAGCATCATTTGGGTATTTCTTATCTCCCTCAAACTGATTAGTAGTCATAAAGAACAATCGAAATTCTATAATACATGTTGAGATCATTCTAAATTTATTTTTGACGTGTGTGGGATCACTATTTAATTTTTGTGGAGTTTTCCTACAATGATAGTATCCATTTAAGAATTAAAATGGAACCATATGAAGAATTGTATATAAAGATATATCATACACCAAATTATTAGGATGAAGTTGGTAAAAGGAAGCTTGTGTTCATATTGATTTTGGAGGAAACAACAATAAATGTAATGAACATTAAAACCCATAACAAAGAATCTAGATAATGGAAAAAGGGATGTGACAATAATCAAAATAATATTTGGAATTTAATGGTGGATATCTTTTTTTCTTGATAGAAACTTCATGGAAGGGTTTTATAATATTTGGAATGAAAAAAACTAAGCCTCAGATATATTGAAAATTTTGAAAACTTGGAGAGAATTAGAGTTTTGTCTTATCATTTGTCTATTCCACCTGGCATTTCTAATTTACACAATGTGTTCCAGGTCTCTTTGTTGAGGAATTATATGTAATATCCATCACATGCCATCACTTCTAAGGGAATATAATTTGAATCACATTTATCTTACTATAGATAGCATACCTAATCTTTTGACCCCATAGAACAAGTGATACGGAATCCAATGAATAGGCTTGTAATGTTACTTCAGAAAATCATAAAATTGAAGAGGTGACATGGGAACCAGATGATGTTATGATAAAGAACTATCCAATTCTTTTTTATAGGTTCTATTCTGGAAATTTTTAGGATGAAATTTTTATTGGAGGGGAGAATGTAACAAGGCCAAATTTTATCAATTTATTTTCCCTTCTTATATGTATTCTATATAGTATAAATCACATAAACCCACATTTAGAACACAATTTAAACATAAACAATAAATAACCAATGACATAATAAGTGTTTCTAGAGATTAGAGAACATATACTGAAGGAATAGTAAGTTAACCCTTTGGAATAGTAATATTACACATATGAATAGAAAGCCGACCAAGAGAATAGTAACATCACCTTTAAAATTATGGATAATATTTACGCGTCTTATATGTGAGATTAGGTTATAATTATATCATTTACGAAGTAAATGAATATTTTCATAACTATTATATTATTATATGTATTTCTGAATGTCATATTTTTTTACTCCATTTTAATAATTAATAATATTATTTAAAATAAAATTTCTTTTTACAAAATGTTTTGCTAAGTTAATATTTTATTGTATCATGTTTATGTGACAATTTTATGAGACCATAGTTCATTTTTCCATGCATCATAAAATCCATTTTATTTTTAAAATTTGTAAATTTCATGTAAATTATTATTTTTATTGAAAATTAAATTTCTTCTATTTAGAAAATTAGTTTCCAAAACTGGAGCAAATTTTTGGAATCTACACATGAAAAATTCATTATAGTGTATTTTGGATATTTTTCTAAAATAGTTGATTTTTCTATGAATAGTAAAATACAGCAATTTATAGTATTTATAAATTGTATGCTAAATTTACTATTCCTAAAATCATGAATGATATAAGAAAAATATTCTCAAAATTACCATCTTTATTATAATATATTTTAGGATAATCATAAAACTATTAATTTTCTTGAGCCAAATTTATAATAAAAGTAATAAAATATTCAAAAATCACTCCTCTCCTCCACTATAAATACATCCCCTCACCCTATCTTCTCCTCACACCACTAAGCCTTGAATATTGTAAAAATAATTCCCAAATCCTTTTTCTTAGTTTCTCCCAAACATCCAAGAGATCTTGGTATTTCCAAAATACCAAACCACTTTCTATAATTTTATTTTCAAGGAGGATAATTCAAGATGTAAACCCTCATCCTTTTTCTTTTAATTTCATTTTCAATTTATTTTATTTTCGTATCATCTCCACACCTCCTATGTTAAAATTATCATGATAATGCCACTATGGTCTATATAAATTTATGATATCTTTTTAATTGGATATAAATGATCTATCTCCATAAACTCTCTCTATATATTTTTGAAAACGAAATCATCATCTGGGGGGTTCTGATTTATAACCTTCAGGGATGAAAAACTTTTGTTTTCCAATTTCTCCTTCAAGTAATGTCATTAAACCATTTTTATGGTTGAACTAAATTATGAAATATGTATTATTTCTCATTTAGTGTTTAATAATTTATTTTTTTCATTAATAACATGGAATTACAATAGTATATAATTTTACCCATTTTACAAGAATTTCATTACTCATAAAAAGGCTAGCTGATCATGGAACCCAGGAAAGTGAATGATCTAAATTGATGAAATTAAACTATATAACTCATCAATAATCCCATAAATGAAAATAATAAAACAATAATGAATCAAATACATGTAGATAAGAATATTAATTAATTAATTAATATATTTAGTTTGACTGTCAAAGACATTAAAGCCATGTGCAGAACACATTCAGACATAATTTAAGGGTTTCTCCCTGAACCACCATTTTTCAATCAGGATTACAATTTCTCTTTATTAACACAAATTATATTATTAATTTTTATTATATAATCCTGAGATTTTTTTTAAATTTTCTATATATTTTTACAAATCTTTAGACTTAATTATTTTATGGGGAGTTACATGTTGTATAATGTTATTTTTAAAATTTTCCTGATATGCAAGACCAATTTAATGGATCAATTCACTTTTTTACCTACTTTCAAGTACACTATATAATAAATTTTATGCCACCATTTTTTTCTAAAATAACTCATGGAAATACTATCTTAGTTATATTCTGGTTTTATACATCTATTTTTTTCAAACTCTTCTTTGCAACGTAAAAGAATATTTCTCTCGAGAATTCCATGAAGATTTTATATGAGTATTTTTATCTATTTCAACACCCACGTCGATTCTTATGTTTAATTGAGATTAATATTTAATTTTATCATCTAACATATTTTATTTAACTGTTTATTCTTAGTTTTATAATTGATGTGCTACCTTGATAACATTCACCATTTTAGTTTGAATTGATAGTGACTATGGTTTTTGATTGGGGAAGTTATTTACATTTCATAAGCTATATTCAATTTCAAAGTATTTCTTGATCATGCTTCAACCCTTTTATATGAGTAATGAATTTGACTTTTTATGTTTCGGTTGGGGCTCGCTATATCCCCTTGATACATTAATAGTTCTCATGAGACAAAATAGTTTGGGTATTTACCCATTTATGAATGGTCTTGGCACAAGGACTTGATAATATAGTAATGATGTCAAGAATTATCCATTCCCACATTATGAATCAAGTAATTGATAGTCCTTGTTATTTTTTCGACTATTATAATATCCTTGGTTATGTAATATTAATGAACTATTAAATCAAAATATAATTCTACCATATTATTCCTAGGATTACTTTACATGGAATGTGTTTTCAGTCATTCACTATGCCATATTGTTTATTAATGTTTCTATTGTATTTCATACCCTTACTGAGAATCTAAGATCACCCCTTTAATATATTTTGTTTTTTCCCAAGATTCGAATGTGTTTACAATGATTGACCAGTAGGGATAATCTAAGAGTTTATGTGTGATTCAAAAGAAGTTGATATGATGTATTTCACTTCATGTTTTAATGTAAAGTTTATATATGTAATCTTGTTCTAAAAAACTACTAAACTATTCGGTCATTTGGGATGAGTATTATTTTTTATATTCTAATGTAATAAATTAAGGCACTGGATCTGGGATACCAGAGTTAGGGTATTTACAAATATTAAGAGGTAAAATCTAGCCACATCTCATACTAGATACTTGACAAATAGAAATACAAAAAATCATTACATCTATATTTGATCAAATAATTTGTTAAACCATGCACATGAAAAGAACAAAATTGAGACTATTATATAATTCTTACAAAAACAAAAAATGTTCTCACCATCCTCAACTTGAATCTAAAAATCATGGACCATCAAATCAGGATCTTTCATCAAAAAAATTATAAAAATAAAGTTTCTATATTTATATATTTGATGGTCATCACAACAGATCATAATTCTAAAAATATTATTAAAGGTGAATAATGATCTTGTGTTATTAAAATAAAAACTTAATTAAATCATCCCATCTGTAGGTAAGAATTGAAGTTTTTATCTTGTTTTTTATCTTAAATATTACATGTATGGGACATAACATTCCATTCAATAGATATTGTATGGGATGGCACCCTAGAGATTCTTGAATCCCAATGGTGGTTGATTAATTATCTTAGGAATTCACTTCGGGTTTCTACTTCAATCTAACTGATTTTTTCATTTATAATGTGGTTAATACTAAATTTATAGAATATGACTAAAAGTCATGTCTTCAGTTGGATAATTAGGTGAATATAAAACCAAATAACAAAACATCCAATGGTTTGATATGATCTAGAAAATTTTAATTTTTTTATATGGAAAAAAATTCATTTCATATGTCATATAATGATTTATGGGATGGTGTTTCAATATCCTATAGTTTAATAATAATTAATAAATCACTATAAATTGAAAAACCAAATCAAGGGATCTGAGAAAAATGAATTAATTATTTTATTTGTTTATCCTCTATGTGACTTCATCATTAATGGTCAATCGATAAAGTATGTATGATTTATGTGTTGGGAATCCATGAATGTATCTCCTTATAAAACATCAATCAGAAGAATCCATGACAGAACTATATTAAAAAATTACATGCTTATAAGAGATCCTGCACCTGATTAATTCTTATGGAACTAGGAAGAAAGTGATTCCCAAACAACATTCTGAGTCATGAAACCATTTGGATCCAGTCCTCCTCAGGTTATCCTTTAGAAAAATGAATTAACATATAATATTAATATATAATTTCTTGAAAAACCCACAATGTAAAATAGTAATTAATTTTCTTCAAACATATGTCCAGCATCTATGGGATAAACAAAAACACTTTTTTCATTCATAGAGATGTTCGGGTTTGATGGGAACTCACACCATCTAATAACCGGACTCCATCTATCAAAAGAAGTCTCAGCAAAATCATTACCCATTTCTCCTTCTATTAATCTACTTATAATCATCATCCTTCTAGATCCTCAACCATCACCTTTATTATTAATGCCTTTGAATCTTGTGTGTTACCAAATTAGCTTCCCTATAGGGAGAGCCACCCCAGCCTTTATCATGCCTCATCATCACCTATCAAACTTCTTATTATCATTGATGGACAAATGTCCACCTTATCGGGTCCCCAACTGATGATATAGAAATGGTCATCATCCAATATGTTTAAGACTCCATCCATTAGATATATAAACATCCAATTTTCTGTGACAATAATCACCCTAACTGCCAACATCTGGTTCACTGTTCATGTCACATGTTGATATTCTCAATGATGGTTCTCTGTGACATCACCTTCCTAAAATCAGCAAGGAGTTCTTCCATTACTTCATCTTTAGTATCTTATGGTCTTAATAATATTTACAAAACACTAAACTAATAATCCTCAAGATACCTATTCAGTTATTAGAAGCTCCCCCTTTTTTTCACCTCAAAGTCTTCCTCTAGAAAATAAATGAATGCCGCTAAGATCCTTCTATATGTTCCACCTTCTGGTACTTAGACTCTATTGTGCTTCCACTATAGCACCTCTACCCGGGATCCTTCAATTAATGTGTAAACCAAGTAACCATCTTCAATTTTATTATGAAAGACATAGATTTTGGTCAAAATGACCTCCTTTTAGAGAACTCATATTCAATAATATTTCATTCATTGAACATAATAAATTCAAATCCTTCTAGATTCATGTTATTCTACTGAACTCGTTCCAAACATTAAATAGTGTATGTGCAATGTCTTCATCTATATTCTCATGTTTCACATTTTTAGTATATACTTCTAGAGAATCCACAAATGACCCAAAAAAATTAACACACCAAACTCAACCATCACATACTTGATAATTTCTTTCATGGGAGAATCCCATCATTCTACCCCTAAAATACCAATCTCGGGCACACACTAATGTCCCTCTAGATTAAATTTTTTCCATCCTCATTCTATTGAGAATCCTTATGGTTCTCAACTCCATGCATCCTTTGGATCGTTCAGGATCCCACTAAATGTGATCCTCCTTCATCTTATGTAACCATGATATTTTATTTTTCTATGTAAATGAAACTTATCTAAAATCCTCCTTGGAATTACAATAAATAAAATATGAAAACCATATTTCCATCCTCCATTTTTTGGACATTTCCATCAAAAACATAAATTCATGCACAATGTCCATTGTCTTAATCTATAAGATATATTTATCAAAAAATCTGATTTATTATCCCTTAGAAACTGTAAAGTTTAATAATACAATGATCATCAATGATAATGTTTTTAAAAACTCCATCTAGAACTCTAAATTCTAAAAAAAATTATTTCATCAACATGAAAAACTACATCTGATACTTCATTCAATGCAACCAGGGATTTCCATGGTCCTTTTCTCCCACATATCCATCTAGGTCTAAATAATTTCAAGGATATTACTTTAAATATAAAGGATATTCATATTCTCCTAATATCTTATGAAGATCATTTCCAGAAAAGATTGATGATTTCCAATGTCTTCATCACCACTTTTCAAATAAAAAATTTCCATGGACTTGGATCTTTCCTCCATCTGGTTTTAACATGGTTGTGGATGATTCCTTCTGAATAATTTATCGATTATGGAATCAATATTAGACTAAATTAAGAACTTCCATGAACTTCATACTCCCATATTTCGGACTAAAATCAAATATGACTACATCATGGTTCTAATGATTTAAAGTACATTTTATAATAATTGTTTTCAATGATAGAAACCATTGGATCTTCGAAATACTATCATGGTCACTAATGATTTTTATCTTTACCACCAAATTCAAGAAATACTTCACATACAGTATATTTTCCAACCTTCTCTCTCCCTCACATCATTTCATTCATGAAAACAATGAATTAGATTCCTTATGATCATCTTCTAATCCTAGAATTACAACACTTTTTCTAGTCGCCACCTTATAGGGCTTGAATGATATCCACACTTATCCATGACCTTGAATCCTCCTTATCATGAATCCCATGTTTTTTCACATTCATCCTACTTCCACTTATCATATTTATTTGAATTTTGGAATGGTGTCACCCCATACCTTTTTTCAATATGGGCTCAAACTAACACTTGGTAGAATTTCAATCACCTTACTCAGGTACGAAATATGATAAATTTTGAAAGGTATCCTTTCAATAAATGATTTTCTTTCCACTAGAATACATACTAAAATATCTTTTTTAATATATAAATACATGAAAAATAAGGACAGTAGCCAAAAACCCAATAATATTTGAGCTGATAATATATGAAATCATCTTACAAGTTTTTTTCAGGAAATACATCAACCTTTGATTAAACCTTCTAGAATAATAATTTTTCTATTGTTATATCTTGTCGTTCACTACCTTTCACCCAACTGGCCTCCCCATATAATAGTACATGAAAGTATTTTAAGTGTAGAATCATAATAACTATATAGTATCATTAGTCTCCATAATAGGATTATCATCATATACCATTATATGATTAGTAATATTATACTAGATTTCAAAATGTCTCAGAATGAATGGATCATGGTTCATGAATCTTGCATCTAGATGAATTTTTAAATCCAACATCACAACTTGTATTTCTTCCATCTTCTAATGTCATTATTAAAAAAACTAATATTCCACATATCCATGATGTGCCTCATAGTATATATCCTTCCATGAAAAATGATCACAACATAATAACACACCTAAAGTATCCAACTAATCAGGGATATTTTTTATTTCCAAAAATGACTTGGTAACACTTCATCTTTACAATGACTTTCCTATAAAACTTTGATAAACTGGTCGTCTGAAAACTATTCCAATGTTACCATCCACTAAACACTACCACCATGTTCTATGATCCCACTTGTTAGGAATCAACATGAGGGAATAATTCTATAAAATTCATCAGAAGAAACCATAGAGCCACGAAATCACAAAAGCAGAAAATGATTTCAGAATATCACCCCCCGCCTCACATCATTAGATTTATATTATTGGAAGACCATGTACTGTAGTTTAAATATTGAGTTATCACACCATCTAGTTAGGGTCCCTCTCTGGTTCTCATTTTAAACAATAAACTTGAATACAATGGCCATGATGCTTTCAGGTGTAGATAATGTGTGTGGTTGTGGGACATATCATAAAATTTAGTCCAATAATTATATACCTAGATCCCCAAGCATGGATATTTCACATTAAATTTATAATTAATTTACTTAATATGGTAAGAAAAAAATTTTGGTCTTATAATCATTATTCATTGATGATGTCGATCATCTAAAAGTCCCTTTTCTGTTGCCTTTATTTTTCTTTTAGGATACAACCATCCAATCCCTTTCTCTATGAGCAACATGTTCTTCTTTGATCTTAAAACAATTCCAATCAATTTAAAGGTGCTAGCATAGATATTCTATTTTATTTTATTGTTTGTGTTTATCACTCATTATTCAATATTTCTATATTTTCTCTTTCATTTCTCTTTCTTTAGAGCTAGTGATATGAAGGAGTTGAGATAGAATTTTTTATGTGCAACAATTATTTATTTCTAATTTCACACTAATACTCTGCAAAATATAAATTAATATTTATTTATAGAGAAATGGTTTAAGTTAATATATTATTAAATTTAATAAAGGCCCTTAAATAATAAAATAACCTTTAATAAACCCATCATATATAATATAATTATTAATGTTTTTCTGGAATGTTCCAACTTGCACAATAAAAAATATTATTTTACTGGATTTATAATTAATATTTTTCATCATACACATTATCACAATATTAAAACTCTTATAGAATTTATTGATAACCACAATAAATATTTAATTTAAATATTTCATTAAATAATAATTTTTTTGCTAAAAGTTGGATAAAATTATTCATTGGTCTTGAGAATAATATTTATTCAATTAATTAAAATTAAAATATAGTTCAATCAAGATCATTGGAAACATATAGTGTTTAGACCAATATGTTTATTTCTTATTGGAATTTGGAAGGTATGCTTATAGTCCAAGATTACTATCTATTAGTCAATCAAGTCAACTTTTAAAAATAATAGAATTTCCCAAATATGACAACAATATTTGAATTATAAATATTGAATATAATCCGTTTATCAAAATATCTAATCACGATGGTTTCAAATTAATGTCACCATCCTATTTGTTATATATGTTATTCATTGACTATCAGAAATAAACATGTCATTACACCAAGTCCATTAAATTTATGGGTAAGGTTTTATGGTAATCAGATGACTGAGATATCAGCTTCCAAAAAAGATACAATGGAAAAAACCTTCCTCAACTATTCTATTAATGATATGTCACTCTTGACACACTCAACACACCCAACATCTCTAAGAATATTCATTATCATCGTTTATAAAATAATTTTAAGTATTAAAATTGTAACATGAATTAATAATAATATTAATGTAGAAGTAACATTACACATTCTTGTAGAAAGAAATATCTGATGACACCAAAACGTGATTAATTCTTATTGGTAGGTTTGTTCCCATAATATATCCTCTTAAAGATTACCATATGAAAAATTCATGTGAAGAATCATAATTCACTTATGATTAATCACACCTGACCATTTTTACTTTATCAATCCCATCACAAAATTTTATACAACCACAAAAAAATATTTAAGAATATCATCATAGCACTTTAAGTTTATCATCATAGTGGGAAACTATTATGACCTTATCAATGAAATGTATACTCTTTGAGATTGTTATATTAGATTCATGTATAATAATTAACAATATATAGTAATAAATATTATTAATGTCCAATACATCGAATATAGAATTAATAAAGGTGAAAATAGTCATTCCTAGGACACATACTCCAATAAACTACCACTTGGACATGAACTAACTGTCATTGAATTTTAGCATGCTAGACCTCACATGATTATCATAACTCTGCTGAGTAAATGATTTTGTAAAGGGGTCTTCCACATTTTCTTCTATAGAAGTATTTCTCACTATAACTTCACCTCTCTAAGAAACATCCCTTAAGTGATGATACTTTTTATGTATGTGATTCATTTGCTAATGTTACCTTGGATCCTTTATGAGAGATGTCTTTGTTGTGTTATAATAGTTGAGTGTTATAGGATATTTACTTCATGATACAATTTCATGCTCTTAGACAATGATAAACATCCATAAAACTTATTTTCATTCCCCATAATCCATAATATACTCAGAATATTTTATATAATCTATGAACACAAACATCATTGAGCTCTTCCAGCTCATAAAACCACCATTTAATGTGAATATTTATCCTGTTTTTTTACTTCATGTCAACATGATCAGTTTGGAAACTAGAATCAGCATATCCTCTAATAACTATTTACTCTTCTCCTCTATAAACCGGGAACATATTCATAGAATTCCTTAGATACTTAAGGATGGTCTTGAATTCCATACAATGGTATTAACTGAGGTCATCATGATATCTTATGACCACACTTAATCAAAATGTGGAATCTATCATAGTATATAACAAGAATTAATAATCCAACCATTGTTTCATATAGAATCATTTCTAATCTGATTCTTTATTAATGAGTACAAGAAAAAAAATCCTATAAAGATGAGTTCCAAGTTACATTGGAAACAATATCCTCATAGATTTCATTATACTAAATCTCTTTTGTTACATGTAAATATATATAGTTTTAAAAAAGATGAGAAACTCTTGGATCTATCATGATGGATCTTGATCCCAATAATATATTATTCCTCTCCCAATTCCTTTATAGAGAAGCATTTCTTTAACCTCTCATAAATAGACTATAAGACCATAATTTCATATTCAATGAGTAATATGTCATCATAAAATACTATTAAGAAAATAAATTCAGTCTTAATATACCAATTGTAGATACAATGCTACCACTAATTCTTTAGGAAACCAAATTACATTATGAATTTGTAAAAATGAATTTCCCATAAACCATATGCATTAATTAATCCATAAATTTACTTTCACAATTTTCATATCTTATTGGAATTTTTTAGAGTCACCAACCCTTTGGGTAGTGTAATATTGAAATATTTATAAAGTATCATGTTATGTATGGTTACTTTGAGATCCATTTTCCAAACAACAGATGCTATACAACGACACTCTTTGTACCAATTTTTTCATGTATCTGGGTCACATGCATGGGGATTTATTGTGTTCACTCAACCAGACTACAAGGCTTATACATTCCAACTACATGTCATGTATATTCTTTCCATGTTTCTAAGATACATGCATGGGGAATTTATTTGTATCTAGTTCGATTAAATGACACACACAGTCTAACATCAACTAGTACAGAAACATTTTTTTACGCCGGGTTTTTTAGCTTTTTAACGTCAGTTTTTAGGCGATGTTATTGTGAGCGATGTTAAGAATATGATTTTTTCATCTTTTATTTAATAACCAACATTAAAAATGGGGTTTTAAGGTTTTTAATTATTGTTTTTAAAAAAACAACGTGAAAGACCTTTTGGAAATGACGATAACAATCCATTTTTACATCAGTTTTTAAAAAACCAACGTTAAAAGTCATTTTTCACGTCGGTTATTTAATGAACGATAATAAAAGTACTTTTTAACGTCAATTTTTAAATAACCAACATTATAAATATTTACCATATCTTAGAAAATTTTTTAATCATTGATTTCATAGGTTGTAGAGCTCAAACTGAGTTACGGATCCAAAGTTATGACCATCATAAGTTTGTTATTTTTTTATGAGGAATGATTGAATAAGCCAACCGACGATTCATCATAGAAGAAATTTTAGATTATAAATGAGGATTTTTTTTCCATGATATATAGAATTATCCATAATTATAAAAAAAATCATTAAATGGTATATCAATTAAGAAAACTACTCATAAAAATTACAAATCACAGAAAAATAATTGCAAATACCTTGATGAGATTGCAGAAAGAAGAAATAGATTAATGTGAAAGATAAAACAAGTGTAGTAGGTGTAATGATGATGGATGATAGAAATTATTATTATGTGGTATATCAATTAAGAAAAAATTCATAAAAACCATAAATCGTGGATAAATAATTAAAAATACCACGACAATATCATGGAAATAAGAAATAGTTGATTCACATTGAAGTTCAAATGAGTCGAGTTGGGGGAATGATGATGGTTGAAATAAATGATCATTAAATTAGGATATGTTTATATTGAAATCATATATTCGATATGATAAAATAAAACACGGTATTATAAATTTTAGGCAGCGTTTGGAAATTTCGATCCCATGATGAAAAAATTGTAATTTTGCATTGGCATGATATTAAAATTATCTTTCACGTCGATTTTATGATATTTGTTGTGAAACTATATTAAAATTTTCACTTATTTTTACGTCGGTTACTATATAACCGATTTGGAAAATAAATTTTGATCATTTTTTCACATCGATTATTTAATAACCGTTGTGAAAAATCAAATTTCATGAATTTTTCACATCGGTTGTTTAATAACAAACATAGAAAATGTTTACAAATATGTATTACATTTCTCAAATTTTATTTGATAGGTCATAGAGCTCAAACGGAGTTATGGATTAAAATTTACGGCATTCTAAAATTGACCTTCCCAAAAATGTTGTTTAGAGTTGGTCAACTTTTGATGACCATATATTTTGATCCATAACTTTTTCTGAGCTTTGTGACCTATCAAATCGAAGAATGGAAAATGAACTACATGGTTGTAAACATTTTTCATGTTGTTTATTTAATAACCAATGTGAAAAATAATTTTTAACTTCGGTTATTAAATAACTAACATGAAAAAGTCATGAAAAGTTATATTTCACGTCAGTTATTTAGAAGTGATGTGAAACAATTCTGGATAATGGATTTTTCATGTCAGTTATTATATAACCGACATGAATTTTTCACGTTGGTTCTTATATAAATGACGTGAAAACACAACAAAAATGGATTTTTACGTCAGTTATATAATATCTGACGTGGAAATTTGATTTTCTGATATTCTCACGTCGGTACTAAAAATCCAATGTGAAAATGGTGACGTTAAAAATATTTGTTGTACTAGAGTACATGTTATGTGGTCTTAATTTTGCAAACCCTTGAAACATGCAAAAAGGATCTGCATGTTATTTAGCGATAATACACACTTCATGTGGACCCCAAATACATGTTTTGTATCTCTAATATCATTCTTTTCATGTTACTATACATATATCTCAAATTTGTTAATTGATGAATTAAATTAACTACACCAAAATTAGTAATTAGCAGAAGTTGTTTAGAAAAAAGTTAAGAAAATGATTCTTAAATAATTGTTAAAACATAGAAGTGGTTTTTTATAAATCAATGTTAAAAAATTATTTTCTAAACCCATAACTGTTATCCACCCCCAACCCAACACCCATCACCCTCTTCCCCTTGTCCCATGATACACTACACCATCCCACTAACCCCCTTCTCCATGTCTCCACTAGCCACATCCTCTATCAATGTCCCCCCCCCCAAAACGAGACACTCATCCCCAAATTCCCCAAATATCATCAAACCATATCCCCCTCTAGCAACCCTCTTCTACCCCTATATTCTATATTAATTCTCTATTTTTGTACCCTTCATCCCCTACTCCATATTTTTCGGTCTCTCTTCCCCTAGACACTATCATACTGTGTGTACAATTTTCATAATCTCATTGTACTTTTCATTTAGGAATAGAAGACATGGTTTAATTTTTTTCATCTATAAACAGTAATTTTTTTGCATGAATCTATGTGATTAGAATTATGATTTCGTTAAAGGTATTATTTCAAGGTTCATTTGATGATTCTATTGATTTAGATTATTTGTATGTGGTTCTATATGGTGGTTTTCATTTATTGTAGTAGTTTTATCTTCACTGTGTAACGAATATTATGGGTTGTTGGATATATTCCATTTTTTTCTTATTTTTAGGGTATTGGGTTTGGTGTTTTCTAGTTTGGATATATTATTTTATGCTTCTGGTGTTGATAATTGTTTGGGATTAAGGATGATGGCTTCCATATTCATAGAAAAACTATTCACTATTAATGATGGTCATTTTCAATTATTATCCACTGATTATGTTCTTTATGTGTTTAGTGATCATTACAAGTTATTTTGGAAGATGTTTTGTGTGGCGACACCCATATTATGGTTTGAGGTGCTACTCGGGATCACTTCCAGATTTCACAAGTTGGTATAGTTCCCATTACAACATTGATTCTTTTTGGTAATTTTTTTTGTCCACATCGGTGGCCTATAAAACACTCTAGTGGCCCTTGGGTGGTCGTTGATTATTTTTTTAATGGGTTTTTTTCTTTTTATCACACAACCATAATGGATATTATTTAAAAATAAAAAAATATATAATTTGATAGAATGATCTCTAATGGATAGTTTGATGAATATCTATCATCCTCTATAAACAATTGAAAATATTGTCTTTAAAAAATATGGAACACAATATTTATTTTCTCTTAAAATTAGTATTAATTAAACAAAATTACTTATATAGGAATACTTTTATTCCATTGTAGGATATGACCCTTCCATCAACCCTATAATAAGATCTATTATTTCTTTCTATGATAATAGGTGTTTTCTACATCACCCACATTAAATGGATTTTATTTAGTCTACATGAGTCTATTAAACACTCTTCTATATTCTATTATACTAACTAAGAATCCATTATTCCCAAATGACACTCCTTTTTCTTCATCAAAAAGATGAGGAACACATAACATGGTGTGATATAATTCATCAACAAAATGTTTATTTTATATTTTGGTATTTTATTCAAATGTTAGATGAGACAAGTAATTTTATTTTGAGATACCCATCATTTCCAAAGTTCAAAAAACCTTATTTTAACAATTAAATACATTTAAAATTTTTTGAAGTTCCCTTCAGGTGAGAATATAATCTATTGTTCTAGATCCAAAGTGTTTTTCTATTGGAAGCATTAAGTGTGTATTCCAAAACAAAATACTTCTACTTAAAATTTATATTATTATTATTAACATATTGAGAAATTTAAATAAATTATTCTCAGGATGGTAGAAGGATTAGTCATCTAATTTCATTGTGAATTGGATAATAACATCTCCTACCAACTTCTTCTGGAAAATGAATCATATTTTTTATTTCTTTTCATAAATTTTAATTTATTTTCAAAACAACTTCCATTAAAGGTGTCAAATCACCCTTAAACCATGCCTCCCATCATTTTATATCCTGATTAAAAATTGGCAATTAGACTAAGAAATATTTTATATAATTTTTAATACTATAAAATTATAATAAAATCTAAATAATGTGTACTTCAATTTTTTAGAATTATACTATCTAAAATATGTTACATGTCTTCCATTTTACATTGAGTTACCTATCATGGATCCATTTTACAAACCAAAATTATTGTGAACTCCATAAAATTTATTTTTAATATTATACTTCTTATCCTTATTTTTGGATTATTCATTTATACTTGTTTTTATATCATGTTTATCTTCTCAAAATATACATGTTGTTTTGTCTAACTATATTTTTCTAAAAACAGGGTCCTGGTAACTTACCTCTTAATATTTAACAATTAACGTACTTTTTTAGTATAATATTTGAGGATCATTTTTTAAAATTCTTTATTATCATTACTATTTTACTGTTCTCCAACATATAAAATGGAATTTAGAAATACGGATTAGGAATTATTCAGTTTTTCTTCAATATTGACCAATTTATATTGAATATATTCATCATATTTCATTTATTTCTTCAAAATTTATTCTATAATGATTTTTGAATTCATAATGTCATCATGAATCATATTGAGACCTTCAATCCCATCAAGAAATATTTTGTTTATACTATACCATGAAATTAATTAATGTTAATAGATTGATTACATTATATATTATTCTAATATCCTTCTGTAAATTTAATATCATTTAGAGAAAGAAATTTAAATACATATTTTTTATAAAACCTCTCTCCATCATCTCTTCTTCACATTTATAACTACATTCGCCACTGGTGATATGTTTATCATTGAGTTTTTCAATAGGTTATTTTAAAAAATTCCATCACTAGATGTATCATCCTCCTTATCATCTCCACTACTATCTCATTTTTTAGACATGAATTTTAAATTTTTATATTTATAGAACTTTCTAACAATGTATTTATCTTAATCCTTTGTCTTGTTAGATTTATTTTTAGAAAATAATTTACAAATTTATTATTCTTCCTTACTCTCCCCTTCAATTATTTATTATTGGGTGATTTCTATTATACTCCCAATATCTCCACCCCTAAAATATTTTAAACGGACATTTATCTTGTATTTTCCAATCTATCATATTTTTCATGAGATAAAAACATTTCCTCTAAATGATCTCATTTATTACATCACTAGAATCTAAACTTCTTGATTATACTTAAATAATAATCTAATTTTATTTTTTTAGTTTTGAGAAATTGAAGGATGTTTCTTTTTTCGATATCCATACTTGAAAAAGTTATCTCTTCTCATATCATATGATATTAAAATGTTTTTTACTCATTAAATATATAATAACTTATTTTTTATATTTTAGAGAAGATAAATTGGAAACAAAATTCTCAATTCTCATATCATAATATATTTTTTTGGTTTTGATTACATTACCTTTAAGAAATTTAATCTCTACAAGTGAAGAAAAAATAGCTTTAAATATATTTCACTCATTCTCCATATAATTATTTTCCATCTATAGTATATGGTTTCATTGCATCCACTATAAATAATTTTCTATAGAACCAAAAGGGTACTAAAAGTTTTTTTGAAATTATTTTTTCCTTTTATGACTTTGTAACAAAGTGCCTGATCACTAGTGGGTTCCTTTATTTTGGTTTCCCCTTTTAATCTACTTTATCTCCATTATAGTGTAGAAATATATTGTATATGATTTTATTATATTCTTACCAAGATGGTTGGGTGAACTAAATTATTCATATGATCACCATTTCCTTCATTATTTTTGGAATTATATGTTGACTTCTTATATTTGATCTCCGGATAATGGTATGCCTTCTATAAAAACCCATTTTTAATTATTTATATTGTTTATGTATGTGAAATATTATTAAATTGTGGAAAAAATATGATCAATAACTAAAGAAACAGCAAATGATGAAAATAATGTGTTTTAATCTACTTACATTTGTATTTGAATTTTAATTAATCCTTAACATCTAAACATAAACAAAAATAATTTTAGTCTTCCACTCATCCAAATCCCATTAAAATATTTCATTAATGTACACCTATAATCGATGCTCCATTTGTAAATACTAGGATATACCTTATAATACATTATGATAGTAGATAATCATCTTCAAATCTTCTAAGTGATCCTTTGTTGTATTTTCTAGAATCTCTAGAAAAATAAAAACATCATCAATAATTCCCTTCCTTATAACTATGATCATAGAAAAACCAATCAGATTACTGATGTTGAAATAACTTTGTCCTTATATTTATCCTTATCTTAAATTTCTAGTACTTTATCATTGGATAATATGAAATAACGAGAAAATAGGGTGGTCATAAGGTGACATATGGACATTCTGAATCTTTAAATGAACATTTGGACATATTCCTTCGATAAAGGAACCAAATATGAGTTGTTTCTATTGCTTGAAATTGTTAACCTAAATTTTAAATTGGGTATACTGAGAACCATAAAGGAATAAATTCAATTAAAATATTCCTTTAACTTTATTATTGACTCTATATTCAAAAACACTAGTTTTATATCATCTATTTTTAGGTGAAATGTTACACAGCATTTTCAAATACACTCGCTTGGATTGTATTGAATTTTTTAGGTAATTTTAAAACCACTCTAGTTTGTTTTATATATAAAATATGTAAATAAGGGAGAAAATAAAATGTGAGATACATAAATAAAATATCTTAGATTACTACTTGAAATAATATACATGATTAATTTCCTTTTTTACATTAACATTTTTTGTACTCATGTGATTCATTTTATAACTACTTGGGTTGTGTTTCTTTCACTATAATTTAATTATTTTCCTAATTTATAATAATCATGTTTTTTAAAACTATTTAATAATGTGTAGGAACATTTTGATATGGATTAAAGCTGGATCACATTACCGAGGAACACACCACATTATGCGAAGGTTTTGTAGGGGTGTTTATAATTTGAAATTTCAAAATCAATATGTCGATGGAAGAATAATATGCCCATTTATTAAAATAAATTTATGATATTTTTGATGAGATATGGAGTTTGTGAATACTTAATATAGAATTAATTTTTGGCTCAATATTTTTTTTTGTCGTGACATGGAGAATTAAATGTCACAGAAAGTTTGAGTACATATGTCAATCAACAGAATGGGCTCTCATCTTCATAGACAGTGGAAAATGAAATGAAAAACCATATAAATGGGGAATTAAACATTATATTACACCAGCAACATAATAAATACATATTAGAACTACAATTTGAGGGTGCTACAAATAGCCACTTGACTAGAGATGTTTTTGAGACTATAGAACAACCAAATCAAGATTTTAACAAATCATTAGATCCTCTTATTGATTTTAGGGAGACTAATGTTAAAGAAAAAATCACTCATAAGATGAATTTACTTCATTTTTTAGTTAATAATGTAATGAAACAGTTTTATAGTGGATGTTTGAAATATCCAAAACATTATTTTCTAGTGATATTTTACCATATCAAATGGCAATGTGGAATTAAAAAATTGACGATGTCATTGATATTGGAATTTTTGGGTGTTGAATTTCCTGAAGAAAAGATCCCTAAGCATTTTTTATTAGAATTTTTTTTAACAATATTCGTGTGGATTATACGAAAATATATGTGTTTCCCAATTATTGTATTATTTATTAGGGAGAGGCTTCAAAAAGAACGATTGAAAAAAATTTCTTCTTCTAAATGGAGGTCGATGAGTGATGTTAGAAGTTTTAATCAATAAACTGCCATGAATAAGAATAAAAGAAACACACCAAATATGTTATTGTGTTACACTTCATTCAAGCATTGATTTCAAAGAATATTCTTGTTATCAAAAACCACCGAACACATTGTAATTCTATATATAATAAAAATGGATTAATGTGATATCCAAGAGATTCATAATCATGGAATGAATTTGATTCATTATATACTAGTTTCTCATATGATCCTAGGAATTTTAGACTCGGATTGTATTCTGATAAAATCAACCCATTTTGGACATTGAGCACCTATTATAACATTTGGCCGGTAGTGTAGTTACCTTAGAATCTATCACTATTGATGTGTATGTAATAGATGTATTTTACCATTTTGATGATTATTCTGAGAACAAAAATGTTTTTAAATTATATTGATGTATAAATGAATCATTTAATTGATTATTTATACTAGTTATAGAGCAATAGTGTTGACACATATGATGCATCTTCTAGAACAATATTCAAAATGAATGTTTCTCTAATGTGGACTTTTAGAGACTTACCTGGACTTGCAAATTTAGATGGTTAGAACACATACATGTTTTTTCCTTTTCAATTTTAAGAATTGATCTTTACCATGAATGATTACCTCACATAAGAAAATGGCACTTCTTGTGTCATCAGATATTTCTCAATGCATCTCATATATTTCAGTTGAAGAAGTAAAAATTCAATAGTTCTATTGATCATAGACATCCTCCAAGGTTTTTAATAGGTTATGAAATATTGGAATAGTGTGGAAATATTAAAATATAGTTTGATGAGGGGAATCATTTTAATGATAGTGGGAAATGAGTTTGAAGTGCATCATTAACTGAAATTAGAATGAAACAATGGAAGAAAACATGTATATTACTCAAAAATCCATCTTAGAAACTTTTTTTGTAGAATAATCCTGATGAATAAAAGTTGATAAGAATGTATGTGACATTTTTATCTTCATGTTTCTTAATGAGCATGAAAAATAGAAGTATCATCTAAATTATCAGAAATACATATAAGAAATGAACATAAATCATGATCTCTAGCCAGATGAGAATGGAAAGTATGCTCTGATAGTTTTTCCTATAATAAATAATGATAAAGATATATTCCATAGAATTTTAAAACATGTAAAGGTATGTGATGGGCATTAAATTAATATATCAAGTTGTGTTGACTTAAAGCATCATAGGTTACATGGATTGATTAGCCATGATTTATATGTTTTTTTACAGTAGTTACTACCATTGTTATTGTGTACATTATTACCTGAAAAGTTTACTACTATTGTACTCTAATTTTCCACCTTATTTAGACATCTATGTGAAAAAACTCTACAAATATTGGATATTGAATTCATATAGGAGAGATTTTTATTGACACTTTTTTGCAATGGATATGATCTCTCCTCTGTTGTTTTTTACTGTCATGATGCATTTAACTATGCATTAACACGACTATGAATTGAAAACATACAAAGATCAATACATTGATGCAAAGAATCTGGATCTGTGACTACAGAAAAACCACCATTATCAATTCTAGTGATGTTGGAGGAATGAGACAAACCTCTTTTATAAAATCAGAAGAACCAGAAAGTACTGGAACACCAGCTTCTCTTAATGAACATTCTTCTATAAAGGGATTGGATCCTTCTTCTTTCAAGCCAAATTATTCTTCTCTAAAAGGGTTATTGGGGTCCCTTTTTCATTTGGTGGTACTGTTGCACTGTTTGAGGAAATTGAGGCTCATGTTCCATCAACTGGTGATGTGACATTTCAGGATATGGGCATTCCTAATTCAACTAGAGGTCTAGTTGACATCCTCACTGTTGGTGTTAAAAATGGAAAAGGAACCACCAGTAATTTGGATTTAAGTGATCTTTTACATGGGGCCTCTAGTCCTATGCTAAAGGATGGAAGGCCGCCTAAGTCTGGAATACAGGTAACTATGGGGTCAAAAAAGAGAGAAATCATCCCGGTCTTAGATTTAAATGAAGCTTCTATTCTGGAATTTCTAGGGACTGGCCAATCATGATACCATGAGGTCCCTTAGGCTCTTCATTCTAACACATAGGCCCCTTCTCAGGGTTTTGTCTGAACCCAAAAGAGTTTTTTCTCCCAATATTTCCTATTTTGAAAATCATGGTTTTCATTTTGTGTAATCTAACAGATCCTCATTGGATATTAAATGGTTATGGGTCTTAGCTAATTTTACATTATCTCATATTCCCCTAATAGTTAATATTAATCTGCATGTCTCATGATCCTTCAATTTTCAAGGGTTCCAACATTTCTTCTCTTTTATTTATGGCCATAACTATTATCAGGGTTGTAGAAATATAAGGATGGATATTGGATCCCTTAACTCTTCGATCTCCAGTCAGTGGTCTATCCTTGGTGATTTTAACGCCATCATGAATTCTAATGAAAATATTGAAGCTATGACTAATGTCATTTCTTAATGAGATTCGAAAGCTTGTATTGATGATAATTGGTAGATTGATGTTAATCTTGTTGGGGCTATGTATACTTGGTATAGGAAAGTTTTGGACCAATTTTTTGCTAGTAGAATTGATGAGCCTTTTATCAATGAGGCTTGTCTTTATTTCTAGGGTTTTATTTCATTCATGACTCTTTCAATAATTATCTCTGATAATCATCCTATTTTGGTTGACCTTGTGAGTAAGGATCCCAAACCTTTTTTTCCTTTTATATTTAATAAATCTAGGGTTAATCATCCTGAATGTAGACCTATTATTGAACAAACATGGAGTTCTTGGAATGGTAGGGTCAATGATTTTTCTTGTGTCATCAAGCTCAATGTCCTTAAATGAAATTTGAAATTTGGGAGTAAATTTCATTTCAGTTACCTTGATTCTGAAATTTATTCTCTTGAGGAACCTATTCAACAAATGTAAGAGAATAATTTTTCAAATGAATTCTCTAATGATGTTTTGGGTGAGACTCAGCTGGTTTCCAAGATTAATAATTTGTGGAATCACAATTATTTTTTGCAAAGAGAAAATTTTAAGGCTAGTTGGTTAAGATATGGGGATAGAATTTATAAAATTTTCAATCCATTGCAGATAATTAGGAAAGTCTCAAGGCCTCTTTATTTGGTTACAAATGGGAATAATGCCTTCGACAATAGAAAATACCTTTCTGACAATGTTGTTACTTATTTTAAGGATCTCTTACTGGCCATGTACCCCTTCCTAATCCAGTGGAGAGTATTATTCCAATTCTTGTCAATCAAGAGGATAATTACAACCTTACATCTATCCCTATGGACTTTGAAATCAATGATGATAACTTTAATCTAAAGTCCGACCGCTCCCCTAGTCGAGATGGTTTTAGGAAAAAAATTGATATATTGGGATGTCATTCGTGATGATGATTTCAGGTTGGTTACTCATTTTTTAAAGGTGATTCTCTTACTCAGGGTTTGAATGCTCAATTAATTTCCCTCATTCCAAAGACAAAGAATGCTAACGAGATTCATTTGTTCAGACCAGATTTAATGATCAACACAATTTTTTATATTATTTTCAAAATTGTGTCCATGAGGTTGTACTGTATTTTCAGTAATATTTTTTCTCCTAATCATTTTGGATTTATTAAGGGTAGGTGGAACGCGCATCACAACACGTAAAAATTTGCAATATTTATTAACCTACCAAATATTGTAGAAGTGGCAAGCATAGTCAAACCATAGAGAGATTTTGATAAGACACTGGAAATATCCACTTAAAATAATGTTCAAGAAAATGGTTTTTAATTGTCTGATTACCAACTATGTTCTAAAACACTAAATGATTATTTTAAAAAAGACTATTTAAATTGACTAAAACCATCTATGTGAATTAATCTATGAAATAATCTGACAGAGATGGAAGTATCAGAGTCATGACATCTATTCAAGGGCATGCAATGTCAATTATTTATTTCCCACATTTGAATATTTTTTTATTCAATTATCACCGATTCCAAATTTAATCAAAACACAATATGGCCTCTTTCTCTGATGTTAGATTGTATTCTAATGTTTATAAAAAATTATCCATCATTTCATTCTTAATCCTGAAGAATAATTTTCACATCATTATAGCACTGAATCACTTGGTGAAATATGAAGACAAGTTTCTTACAATGTTGTAGTATCTACTTGCATCGGATTAGCTCACAAGAGATTGCTTATTCATTTTCACTGAAACATGTTTGAAGAATCACCCACACAGAATATTGATTTTTTCAATTAATATATTTATTTATTCAGAATTCGCTCGCACGCTTGACGAATTCAGAATAAATAAATTCTCTCCTAAACTGCTGTTCGTGATTACTTATTAGTTATCACACGAACAGGAACCAAGGCATGTGTATAGATCCCTAATAACAATTATTTTCAACTCAAATATAATTAATTAAATAAACATCCAATTATAATTAATTTAAAAGGCAATAAAACATGAAGATAAATTAAAGAGATACAATTACCATCACTTTCGTCATAACTCCGACAAAAATAAGGCAAGCCTTCCATCATGATGACACAACACATAAATTAATAACTAGAAGATATAATTGTTCTCGTGTCGTTGTGATGGTCACCGCGAGATGACGTCATTGATCGAAAAATAATAATCATCACTATGCAATGTGTAGTCATAGATTACACACCCGATCAAATCACTGCGCCACTGAAAATATGATCTGATCTCTTCTCGCTCTCGATGTGCAACGCCAATCTACGGAAGCCCAAGTGAATCATTGTGCAAGTCGATGATGTGTCCAAACCTGAGTTCCACTCTTGATGATGGTTTTTCACTGGTTCTAACTGAGGAGGGCAGCTCACTATGTCTGGTGTACTAGTTTTGTACCTGCGAATGTGCTGGGGAGAAGAGGTCCTGGGGATTTTGTGGGCGGGATGACAGGTGACGGGAGTGGTAATGGGGGGTTTGGGTGAGAGGAGGGAGCTGCTGGCTAAAAGGGGCACTGGGCAAGTGGAGAGGGGGAGGGGGTAGGTGGTAGGTGGGATGGGGAGGGGAGTGAGTAGGGTAGAGGACCTAGGGTAGTGGGAAGCGGGGAATGGCATCTGGGATTAGGGAGAGGTCGGCGGGGTCCAGCGGGTTAAGGGGTGTGGCTGGTGAGAATGGGGAGGAGCATCGTGTAGGGGTAGAAGTGGGAGCGGGTCCAGGGGATGAGGGATTGAAGGGGGAGTGTGAGTGGAGATATGAGGGTTGGAAAAGGTGAATGGTGAGATAAGATGATTGGGGGTTAAGGGGTGATGTGGCAGAGGGTATAAGTTGAGTAAAAAGTGGGAGAAAAGATTAAAGAGATATGGTGTCGGTGTGGGTAGTTAGGGGGAGTTTAAAAAAATAAATTAAAAGTTGAATTCGAATTAAAAAGAAAAACTAATTATCTAATTATGTTAAATAATAATAATAATAATAAATAATATATTAATGCACATGTAATTAAATATAACACTATTATTGAATATAATAATAAACTAATAACAAATACTATTTTATTAAAACAACAAAATAATGAAATAAAATAAAATTAAAATTAAAATATATATACTAAGAAAAATTAATAAAATAAACTAAACTAAAATTAGAGAAACTAATAATAATAATATAGTGTTAAATATAATATTTAAAATTAATATAGCTAATAGAAATACTAAATTACTAATATAAGTATATAAAATTACTAAAAAATATCAAAATATCTAAACTAATACAAAAATACAAAAATAACCTAAAAATATTAAAATTGGATAAACTAATTTATTTAATCTAAGTTAGAAAATTTTAAAAATACTTGAAAAATCCATGAACATCAAATCCCCCCACATAAACTTGTGTACTCCTGGGAAAAACATTCAGAAAAAAAACAGAAGGGGTTGTAGACAAATCAAAACATCAAAAAAACTAGTTCAAAAAATTTCAATCTCTTTTAGCCATAAAATATCATGCATCATTTAATACATCAATGTTCAAGAAAATTTTTTATTTCACTTTAATTATTTTCAAAACAAGTACGCACACTCATTTATCATGTCACATGCCTCATCATCACTCTTATATCTCATAATATTTGATTAAATTCTTACTCAATTCTCATAAAAATGCATGGTTACCATAGGCTTTCCATGAATCTCACATCTCTACTAGTGGAAATCAAAATAATGCACCAATCTAAAAGACCTAACATGAGGTTCAAATGCCTATGAGGTTGCGGGATGGTGGGTCATAAAAAAAATATGTGACGATTTTTTTTGGCAAAAAGGAGGGTTGAATATTGAAATAAATGCATGATAAATGTCATTCCAAATGCCTCCCTAAAACTCACGCTCCCCCATACATAAAACACCAATTGTCCCCAAGCATGTTATAATCCAATGTTTCACACTTTTTCTTAAGACACAACTCACTCAAATAATATGGTCAGGAAAAATAGTTGAGTGTCAACTGTAAAACTCCATGAAATAAATGTTAGAAAATAATCCCAAAGAATGGTAAAGAAGTAGCATATATGTTGTAGCATCTCAATAAATGTAGGTCATATAGAAAACATCCTAGCTTCTGGAGTAATGAATCATTACATTTATAGGTATCCCTAAATTCGAGGGTTACCACGTAATGACCAGCAATGTACTCATTGTTGGAACCAAATGGATTCTATATTCCTATATAAAAATACATGTAATGAATGTGGCGACTGTGAAATATAACTCATATGATTAGGATGAGATAATGTCAATCCATGTGCATCAAATGACTCACTGCCCCTTAAATAACTCACTCCATGTGTAAATCTCTCCCCTAAACGTATATTGAAAATTATCATGCATAAATTCAAGAAATTTGTAGGGAAGGGTATAGGTAGTGGGATTATCCTAAAAAGGCTCCTTTATGGATTCTAAGGGCTACATGATGGAAAAAATATATGGGTGGCCTAGTGGTTCAGGTGGCTAAAATATCAAATAGATCCCTCGATCATTTTAGTGAAACATTCAAAAAATTAATCGATTTGACGGAAAAACATGGGAATTTATAGAAGAACTAACATCGATCATATTCCCTCAAAAAAAAGATAAATAAGAGATGAATTAAAATGGCCCAGAGTTATCATGGGTATAGAAATATAATGTTAAACAGTACAGATTATCATGATTGCAAATAAGTGTCTCAAAAATATACATGTTTTTGAAAAATATTTTTGAATCATGAAATAATATCAGTAATCATCTAAGTGATGAGATCAAGGGTTATAGAATTTCAAACAAAAATAACATGCTCAAACTACCTAGGGACACAAGTGGTATGTTCCCGACTATTTTGTGAAAAAAAATATAGCGTATTTCATGTGGTTTTATCAATGACAGGAATGTTAGTATTTTTATGGTTTGTTTAAAAGCATAACGTATGGAAAAAATAAAACACTTCCTTGTGTAAGTGCAGATTGACGCGGAGATGATATTTGTATCTGATGAAGCTCCCGGAATGGTATACCAGTAAAAACTACACATTGAAAACAAATACATGCATAATATCAAAGAAGTCACACCATAATCCAAATAATGTGGATGATAAAAATATTTATGAATATTTTAAATCCACTACATTTCTAGGTGAATACAAATTGTGGGAAATACATGCCTTTTTATTTTATTTTATTTTGAAAGAATACTAAATGAAATGAAATTAAATTTAGTGAAAAGAAAACAATTCAATGATGGGTTTCCTCCCATTGAGCACTACGTATACTTCATCTTCAGCCAGACGTTGTTGAAACTCCACCAGGATCAAATGGAAATGTAATCCATGCATCTGCTTATTTTTTAATAGAAGTGTGGAATCCATTTGTTGAAGATGAATTTATCCTGTAAGCTACAAAAAATTTGAACAGAATCTTTTTAGAAAAATGGATGTGTGGAATGAAATGAAAATAGGCCAACTCACAAGGGAACGAATATACCTCACCGAAAGAAAGACTCATCGAATAATTGAATTTTTGGAAAATTCCCTCAATGGAATGATCAAGAATATTACACCCCCTAAACATACACAGGAGAAGAAGTGCATTTACCAGACTCCATCAATGGTCGGCTTATATCCATCACATCCTTTAATGAAGTATCTAGGTAGACGTGTTTCCCAATTAGTTTTCACACCTAACCACTAGCATAGGAAAATCCACTGGTTTCCAACTCAATTCATGCTCGATGGTTTCATTGATTGTGATAAGGTCAAAGATATTGTTAGCAGATGTGGGTATTTAATGTGAAGTGTATTTAAACTCGACACATGGAGCAAGTGGCGTGGGATCAATTAGGGTAGATGAATCCATTATGTCTAGAATGACATCTTTTTCAAAATTTTCTTCTATACCACCTTCATCATATTTCTCTGTTGGCACATGTGTCAACATGAACATAGGAGACTCTATGAAATCCCATTCTTACATTGTTTCTAGAAAATTATGAGTGTTATCTACCACCAATTCTGATTGATTCTCTGACAATAGAAAAGTATCATATTTCTCCTTTTTATTAACAAAATGTGGACTCACAAAGATTTTTAGAAAGAGGTGATTCGATGTCATTTGATGTGATTTCCTCTTGAGTGTGGCAATACACTGTCCCTTGGTACAATTATGAATCTATCATAGTAAATAAGGGTCCATGTTCAATGTCCTCTTCGTCCTCAAGAGGTGTGATTTGATAGACATTGAATGTGTCCTTTTTCACTTTAGGATGACTAGGTTTTGAACTCACAGAGGGACATAAAATCACATTTTCAGAGGGACCATTATGTTCAACTAGGTGGAAGACTAATCTCTCATATTATTTAATTGTGAATAGATTGGAAGAATTAAATTCTGATGGACAGGAGTCATCACATGGATGAAAAGAAGGAGGATCAATCTAATTTTCAGAATCGAGACATGAATGTTGTTCAATTGAAACCTCTACTCCACATTCCTCAAATAGATTGTTCTGAATTGGATCTTCAAGTGGGAGGGAGGTGAAAAGTTGAACAAGTTGAGTCATTTGATTTCTTAGGTTTTTCATTTGATTTTGTAAATATTTTGTTGAATTTTATAAACCTTTTGTTTGATTTTTTAAATATTTTGTTGAAGAAAGTAACATATCATTACGTTTATCTTGAAGTTCAAATATCCTATTTCTCTCAGTGATAGAATAATGCAACATGTGCTCAATTATTGAATCATTTGTTTGACATGAATTATCTAGTTATATATTTTTAGGAATGCATTGACTGTGAAAATGATCAAATGGTGGATAAGGACTAGCATTATAATACATATCATAACATGAACTTGAATGATAATAATTTAAAATAAACTGTATTACCTAGAGAGTGCATGTGCAGTGAATCATTATACATCAAACCTTGAGTTGGGGTTTCATAGGGTGGGTATTGGTTATAATTTTTTTGTACGACCCAGGTCATTTAGAAATTATGGGTGTCTTGAAAATCCCTGCAATGATAAATTCTTAGAGTAGTAAATAGTTTTTTAGATTTATTTATTTATTTGTTGACCTAAATCAAACTTTTAATGGTACTCCTAATGCTATTATTCTCTTTGGAAACAGCTCCAGAAATTTGGCACACACGTCACAACACATGAAAATTTGCAATATTTATTAACCTACCAACTACTATAGAAGTGGAGAGGTGGGTCGAACCATATAGAGAATGCAAGCAGACACTAGAAATATCATCTTAGAGGAATGTTCAGGAAAATGGGTTTTAATTGTCTTATTAACAACTTTGTTCTAAAATGCTAAATGACTATTTCAAAAATGACAATTTAAATTTACTAAAACCATATATGTGAATTAAGTTATGAATGAAACTTGCAGATATGGAAGTGTAAGAGCTGTGTCATCCGTTAAAGTGCATGCAATGTCAATTATTTAATTCCCATGTTTGAATATTTATTTATTCAATGATCACCGATTCCAAATTTTATAAAAATACTATCTCGTCTCATTCTATGATATTAGAATGTATTCTAATGTTTGACTAAATTATATGTCACTTCTTTCTCTGTCCTGATGAATAATTTGTGCATCATTATAACACTGCATTACTTGGTGAAATACGATGACCTGTTTCTCACAATGTTCAAGTATCTACCTGCATCGGGTTCACTCACATGAGATCACTTGTTCAGTATCACTCACAGAAGTTTGAATAATCACACATACAAAATATAAATTTTCTCAATGAATATATTTATTTATTCATAATATTTTCATGCGATTGGTCAAATTGCCGATAAATAAATTCTCTAATGAACTCCTATTCGTGATTATTTATTATGTATCACACAAACGGTCACCAAAGCATGTGTATAGAGCCAAAATAACAATTATTTTCAACGTAGATATAATTAATTAATTAAACATCTGATTAAAATAAATTTTTAAATAAATATAACATGAGGATAAATTAAAGACATGCAATTATTTTCACTTTCATCACAACTCCGACACAAAAAAGGATTACCCTTCCATCTTGATGACACAACACATAAAATAATAAATAGAAGATATCACTAAGCTTGTGTTGTTGTTTTGTTCACCATGAGATGATGTCAAAGATCAAAAAATAATCATCATCACTCTACTCTATGATGTCACTGATTCCACAGCTGAATCAAACCACTGCTTTGCAGAAAATATGATGATCTGCAATCTCTCTCGACATGAGACATCAATCACCATAAGCCCAAGAGAATCACTGTGCACATCGATGATGTGTCTGAACCTTTTTTGCGCTCCTGATGATGGTTTTTCATTGGTTATGGCTGAAGAGGGATGCTAAATGTGGCTGGTGTACAATCTTTTTACATGCGGACGTGATGGGGAAAAGGGGTTGTGGGGTTCATGTGGGAGGGACGACAGGTGAAGGGAGTGTAAATGGGGGGTCTGGGTGAAAGAGAGGAGTCGTTGGCTCAAAGAGTTGTTGGGCGAGTGGATAGGGGGGAGGGGGTAGTCGGTAGGTGGGATAGGGAGGGGAGGCACGAGGGAGAGGATTGGGGGTTGTGGGAAGAGGGGAATAGCAGTCGGGATTAGGTAGAGTTCGGCGTGGTCCAGGGGGTTAAGGGGGGTGGTGGGTGAGAATGGGGAGGGCGGTGTGTAGGGGGGAGAAGTGGGGGTGGGTCCAGGGGATGAGGGATTGAAGGGGGAATGTGAGTGGAGATATGAGGGTTGGAAAAGGTGATTGGAGAGATAATATGGTAGGGAGTAGAGGGTTGACGTGGGAGAGCGAATAGGTTGAGTAAAAAGTGGCAGAATAGGATAAAGGGTGGTGGGGTCGGCGTGCGTAGTTCTGGGGGAGTTAAAAATAATAATAAGTTAAATTCAAATTAAAAAGAAAAACTAATTATCTAATTAAGTAAAATAATAATAATAATAATTAATAATTTATTAAAGCACATGTAATTAAATATAATACTAATATTAAATATAATAATAAAATAATAACAAATACTATTTTATTAATACAAAAAAATAATGAACTAAAATAAAATGCAAATTAAAATATACATACTAAAAAAAATTAATAAAATAAACTGAACATAAATTAGAGAAACTAATAATAATAATATAATGTTAAATATAATATAGAAAATTAATATAACTAATATAAATACTAATTACTAATATAATTATATAAATTAACTAATAATTAACAAAATATCTAAAATAATACAAAACTACAAAAATAAACTAATAATATAAAAATTAGTTAAAGAAATTAATTAAAATTAAGTTAGAAAATTATAAAAATACATGTAAAATCGATGTACATCGGTAGGTCTAATCAATATTTCCTTATTACTATCTCAATTTTTGTTAACCTTTTTAATAAATCTATAAGGGATGGTAATATTTCTCTCATGTTGGAATTCAAGAAATATTTTGAAACTATAAATTGGAATTTTATTTATAAGGTTTTGCGTTTTTTTGGTTTTGAGGATGTTTTCATTAATTAGGTTAAAATCATTTTTGAGTCTGCTTGTATCTCTGTCCTTGTTAATGGTTCCCCTAGGGGTTACTTTTCTTGTTCTATAGGTCTTAGACAAGGTGACCCTCTCTCGGGCATTATTTTATTTGTTGCGGAGGATTATCATAGTAGATTACTTTCAATTATGGCTGGAAATGGGAAACTGAAGTCAATTAGTACTGGTAGAGGTTTTGTTGCTCACAATCACTTGTTGTTTGATGATGATATTATGATATTCACTAAAGGGGATAAGATAAATATTAAAAATATTATGCATTCCCTTTTGCATTATGAAAAAGTCTCTGGGAAAGAGATTAGTTGGAATAAGTCCTTTGTTTATTTTGGTAGAAATTTTCCTATTTCTATGAAGAAGAGAATTATCATGGATCTGGGTATGCATGAAGGTTTTCTTTCGTTTACATATTTGGATATTCCTATGTTTTGGGGGAGGCCTAAATAATGTTATGTTTCCGATATTCATTGTAAAATCAAATGGTATCTTGCTAATTAGAAGGGTAAGTCCCTCTCCCTGGCGGGACGTGTTTGATTGGTTAGGGATGTGATCATTTCAATGATTTTTTATTCTCTCATGGTCTATAAGTTTCTAATATCTCTCATCAAGGGTATTAATGTTTCTATTAAAAACATTATTTAGAGTTGTAATATATTGGAGAGGAAATTATCAATTGTCTCTTGGAATAATTGTGGTAAACCCTATGATGTTGGGGGTGTTTGTATTAAAAATCATGAGGTGTTTAATGATTCTTTACAGGATTTGTTCATTTGGAGGCTTGTTAATAGTAATTCCGAGTCTCTAGACTTTCTCCATAATAAATTCAGGGGTAGCCTCAGGAATGTGGTTTTTAATCATCTGGATTCTCTTGTTTGGCCTGGTTTTAAATCCACTTTTTCTTCCATTTACTCTCATGTCAGATGTCTTGTTTCAAGGAACTAATCTTTATCCATTTGTAAGGCCAACTGGACTAGCTTTCCCCTTGTTTATTCCTTGATGAGTGATGATTTTAATGTTGATCTGGATGCTATTATTAAATATCATCTTGATAATATGGGGGATCATCCTAATCAAATTGTTACTATTATCAATAGTTACTGCTTCTCTAACAGAGAGGATTTTTGGCCTTAGGAACCTTCTATAAATGTCTTACTGACTTCTAAAAAATTTTATAGTCATTATCTATCTTGAAATATAGGTTGTAAGTGGATGATAGATATTTATATGAAACTTATTAGTCCTTCTCGGACAACATTTTCTTGGAGACTGGCTCATGGGAAGCTTCCTACATATTGTTTCCTTAAAAAATGTGGCATTTCTCTCTATTCTGCATATGTATTTTTTTCATCAACATAGGGAAGATATTGTTCATTGTTTTCTTAGTTTTATTAATTACTCTTCAATGTGGATGTTTTTTATGATATTTTTGAAATCCCTATGCCCAGTATGTCTTCAATTCATCATTTCCTTCAATTTTGGCATTCTATTTCACTTTCTCCTCAATTGGTGGATCTTTTAGTGTCGTTTCTACTGAACTCCTTCATTTTATTTGGTTTGCTCTGAATAAGGTGATTCATGATAGATTTTCTTTTAGGGTAAGTGGGGTTTTATCATTCATTCTTATTGTTATGCATAATGTTGATATTCCAAGGAAGCATTTTTTTGTTTCATTTCAGATCATGATTTATTTATTATGAACCGGATAGGTTTCAAATGAATCTTATCGCATCTATATTGTACTTTTGAAGTTATTTGGACGGAAACTGTTTTTTGTTGGTTAAAAGTTAATTCAGACGGTGCTTCTAGAGGTAATCTGGGGCTTTCTGGTTATGGTTATGTTTCCAGAAATCATAAAGGGGATGTCCTTGGTTGTTTTCATGGTCTTTTTGGATTTTCCCATTCACTTGAGGCTGAAATGCTTGGAATTATCATTTCTATGGATCAAGATGTGAAGTGTGGTTGGGATAATTTATGGATCAAGAGTTATTCTACTATTGTTGTTTCTGCCATAAGGATGGGTCTTTTTCACTTGTCCCGAAATCTATCTAATCATTGGATAAATTGTTTAGATACACTATTTTCCTTGAATCATATTATCACTCACATTTATAGGGAATCCAATTCTATTGATAATGGCCTTGGAAATAACGTTTTTAATGGAGTTGATTTTGTTTGGTATGATCAAGTTCTTAATGATCTCCTGTGTTTTCCTAAAAGGGATTGTGACAAGTCTCCAATTTTTAGACTTGTGTAAGTTGTCTCTTATCTCTATTTGAGGGTGTGTTTTATGGTTTTTTACATCCTTGTGTTTTGTTTTATTTCATTGGGGTCTGTTTGCTTTGTTTAATTCTTTATTCTTATTTGGAGTGGTTTATTTCTATTTTTTCTACTAGAAAGAAGGGGCAAGCATAATGTTCTCTCTTAATCTCTACACTAGTTTTCAAGAAGTGTCTATTTGATTGCATTTCGATTTGTGTATCGGATGGGGCCAGTTGTGGTGATATTATTTCTTATTTCATGCATCCTCTTTCCTAATGAGATATTTCATATCGATTTTTTCTTATGTCATCTGTTTGTTTTTTCTCATTTTTGTTCATTCATGTTTGTTGTCTTCAAGTATGTAGTGGCCTGTTGATCGCTGTGAATTTCTGTAATTGGAATTCAATAAGGTTCTTCCTCAGTTTGATTGCATGGGATCTCCCGAAAAATATTTTGGGGCATCTTTCATGGAATGATGACCTGTAGTGGACTGCATTGTTTTCCAAGAAGTTAGTTTCACTGGAGTAAGTCTTTGTGAATGATGCTTTCGGAACCACACATAGAGCTCATGCTTATACATAGGGTGTTTCTAAGTACCTGAAGCCTTCTGTTGTGGACTTCCTTATGCAGAATCTTCTGCTTGACATCCAATTCCCACCTTACTTCAATCGGTGTTTATTGTTTCTTTGGATTTTGATCCCCTTCACCATAACTATGCATTATAGTTTTTTGGTGTTTCTTGTATGTATTTTTTCCTGTGTTGTTTTCTTTTTTCTTTTATAATATTACCTTCTAACTATGCATTAATTTAAGGAAGTAAATTAGGAGGCCCCATATATTATCGATGAATGTATCCAATAGAGAGGTACTTTATTTGTATATTTTTTATTTTAGTAAACTAGTCATGGAGATTCATTAAATACACAAGTAGGTTTTTTAATTTTATTTCACAGTTATCTTAGGAATTTGATATTGTAGGTGAAAAATAATTCCCAACATGGAGGCTTTATTTATAAAGGCTATTTGGAAGTGGTGTGTCTTACAGTTTTTTCTAGATACATGGATTATATTGAGACAATATAAAATATACTAGGACATGCTAATAACACACCAACTCAATCTCAACTGCATGGGAAATCAGAAATCATTCCTACAATTGGCTGATTAGTTGGGAGGATCTCAAATGTTACAATTATAGAAATGGAATTATCAAGGAAACATAAATATTTTTTATTTAAAACATTAAATTAGGGATCCATTTATTGAAGAGTTGATGATAAAATCAAAAGGACAGATGAGGGGCCAAACATTAAATGATAAATATACAAAAAATATGTTAATAAAGAGATTGTAGAATTGTTTACATGATGTGTAAGTTCATAAATATTTCAATCAATACAGATATTAAGTTGAAATATATAATCGGTAAATATAATATTGTATATCACTTTTTTAGATCACAAATTCTAATACATGATCTGAGTATTCAAAATATTTAAAATTTCTTTCTTGAGGTCCTCTAAAACATACTAGAAAGTTTTACGCTTACAATGTGAATGGATTTATATTTTTTACAGTAGATTAGGAAGAGGGTTTGAAAACATAGAATGATGGATATTTATTTTTTCTGAAGTGGGATACTAAGGAATGTTGAATGATATTATATAATTAAACTACCATGATAATTTTTTTAGTTTAATTATTTAAATGCAATTTAGATGATATTATTAGGGGTGTTAGAAGATATTCCTTAAAATTAACCTTTTTGAACATCTCTCACTTGATGGATGTTGGTGACCATGAATTAAATTATTTCTATATATTTTCATTAGAAGCGATAATGGAATATTATGTAGTGGATATCACAGTTGAAGGTTGGATTGTAGTTTCCCAAGTTGAACAAAGCAACTTATATGATATGGTTGATGAAGTGGATAATTTTACCACTCATATTGAATCCCATAAACAATAATAAGAGAACATATTTTTTCATCTTGATAATGAAAATATTAGTACTGAAAAGAAGGATGATGTAGGTGAAGTAATGATGGAGTAGGAAATTGACATGATTAAAGGAGAAAATGATTGTACATGCAGTCAAACATTCGTTTATCAACAAATTATGACATTTTTTA
This sequence comes from Viscum album, assembly GCA_963277665.1. Lineage (NCBI taxonomy): Eukaryota > Viridiplantae > Streptophyta > Magnoliopsida > Santalales > Viscaceae > Viscum > Viscum album. The sequence continues at coordinate 1,505,170,306 of OY728156.1, forward strand.
GTCATTAAATATCACAGTTATTTTTATTTAGTTAGCCAATATTGTTCATCTGTTATAATTTCTGTTTTTTCATGATTTTTTTGAAATATATTTTTTGAAGTTATTTTTATTTGACTAAATGATAGGAATTATAGGAGGAGTGTTATGCTAATGTAAGTTGATGATCCCTCAACCATACCAATAGATAATGATCCATCTGTCACCCTACCTAAATCATATGAGACATCATCTTATTTCCCATTACACCATCTCTCACACACTTTGTTAGCATACCATCATCAGCTCAGCTGATGCCACCCCATTCAGTAGCCTTAGAAATGAGGGAGAAGGATTCCACTCCAGGATATTCATGGAGATATTAAAGGATGATTGTTATAGGAAAAATTAATAATATGAATAATGTTATTACATTTTCTTATACTATTAACTATTTTTTCATAAATGATGGAAATAATGCTACTACGGTGAAAAATATGGAAATATATGGTTCTTTCATGTATCATTTATAGCATTGCGTATTCATATGAGATTTTCATGACATCTATCATTGAAGAGTATGAAAATATTTATGGTTATTATAAATTAATATACTTATTTATACATGATTACATTCCTTCATTAATGTTTTAGGGGACTCTTTAGTTGAATATTATTTAAGAAAACGATAATGAAATATATAATATTGTTTTGTGTTCTTATAAGATGAGATACACCGGGTCTTCTAGTCTGTGCATTTTTTGTTCAAGGTAGTTCTGGGGATCAAGAATCAATTGTAGGATCTTTTTAAATTAAAATATTGCAGTGATTTAAATGTCCACTAGATATGGCAGATTTTTTTAGAAATTATATAAACTGCTGCAATTTGAGGGTGTTTTTTGTTGGTGGTAAGTAAAAACATGACTAAATATAAAACACAATTAATTATTTTATGTTTCGTTGTTTTATGGGAGGTTTTCTAGAAAAAAATATTATGATTTATCGGTGGTTCTAACCGGCTATAAATATTCAACGTTTTGTTACCGAAAAATTTCCACTAAGAAAAATATATATATATTACTGCTAAATATGATTTCTAAAAAACATAACATAAGCCACCACTAAATTGAAGGAAATTCAATGTATTGGATGATGACAACAACATTAGCGGTGGTTTCTTGAAACCATCATAGAACATTTTTCTAGATATTTAAATAGCCTCTATATTAGAAAATAACCACCACTACTCAATGATTTTCTTATAGTGATGTCGTGTAAACCAAAAACATGGCGTGCATATCATACATTCTCTAGTTTTTAGGTTTCTTGTTATTTGACCACGTATAATGACAACACAGTTGGAGTGATTTATGCCACTAATCCATGTATACTACACATCATATACACTGATACACACTATGTAATCCTACAACTATGCGTTAGGTTTCCCAATAAACACACAAAATACATTACATGTGACAAATCCATGGAGTTTCATTTATCGCGTGGCATGTATAGGTGTAACATACTTGGGTACTTGGTGAGTACTTCTGAGTTAACATTGTGTAACCACGTCTTGCCGGAAAAAAATTTGGTAGTTCCGAATGGAATATTATGTTGTTATTCATAATTTATTATACCTTAATGAATATTAAACATTGACTGAACTTGATAAAGTTTTCCAAAACATTTTAATTCAAATGGAATTAATGAATTGAGAATTTTATGTGAAAATTATATAGAGTTTGTGTCCTCTGATATACTGATTGTACATTGATTAATTTTATATTCAATGAATAAAATATTATTTTAACATCATATGATATAATTTTTCATTGTTTTTGAATAGATTTAATGTAATAATGTCCTAGATTATTAGGGACATTGATAAAGAAATAGAATTTCCCCTATAGGATGTGAAACATGATGTTCTATGAAAATATTATTAATATAGTTATGTGGTTTTATAATGTACAATGATGTGACATATAGTACTTATTCCATCAGGTGTTAGTGATTCTATGTATATGTGGCTTCTTCTAATAATGTTTTGACTTGGTAATCTCTATAATGTGAGTCACAAGAACAACCTCACCTGTAGGAATTACACATGTTTTTTATCATCATATATTTGTATCTATGATAATATATAATGTCCCTTATACTTTAATATTATCATTAATTTATTTCATGACTCACACACATTAAAATAATGACCAAAATTTTCACTCCATTTTTTTGTGGGAAGAGGGGTTTATTGGGTGTCTCATCCTTAAAATGTCATATATGGATTAGTCAATGAAGTATTTATCCCTTCCATCTATATAGAGGATGATATCTTATTCCTTTCATTGTAATATAACCATTAGATTAAATTCCATAGCCATGGTGTAAAAACATGTTTATTTTAGATAGTCAATGAAATATGTATCATGTAAATTACTTGATTACACTATCTTGAAACAATATTTACGATATGTTATGAAAATGGTGTAATATTATATAATGGGTGTTCATATCTGTTTATCGAAATTATGAAAATAAGTTCATTCTCTTGGGTTTCTTTACCCATTAATAGATAGTAATCATAGACATTAGTCTGTACCACCTAAGGCCATTGAGAAAGAATCTTAATGGGACACCCAAAAAAATTCTATTATTATTGATTAAATTAAATTTGTGTTTATTTAATTAAATAAATATTGTACTCAAAACTAATAAATAATTTCATTCACGTGATATTGATTGCATAAATAAAATAAATATTTATTCATGAGCGTGTGAACCAAAATATAGTAACTTATTCTATAGAATATTTCATAATTAGTTATTCCCATTTATGTGAATGAAATAATTATTTTTGAATTAAATGTTCATTCAAGTGTTCAATAATTTTATGAGGAATTCGAACATACCAAGATCGTGTCCGGTGAAATATATTTATTAAGAATCTTGTTAAATAATATTTGTTATTGCACATGTTGGCGCAAACTGAAAAATATTATTATTATTATTATTATATAGAATGGGGTTTTTTCATGGTAATAAATGTTATCTATAATGAAATTAAATAATTTTTTTACCTAATTCTGAAATTATAAATAGAAAAATTTGAAAAATGTGTAGAGTATCAAAAGACAAATAATATATAATTTTTTCACAAATAAAATTCTCTCTCATCTTCTCCTTCTCACTCCCTCTCAAGAACAATAAGAATAATATATATTTATTCAATACTAAATAATGATAAATAAAGATCAAACAACACAATATAGTTAACAAACCATGATAGAACCCAATGATCGGGTGGTGTTACTCCTAGATCATATGAGCTTTTGTGGATCACTAATTGTGGGATTCAACCATTGGATCCTTAGAGCGCAACGAAGGAAATCCTAAAGTGTATTTTTAGATGACAAAAATTCACCAATGAAGAATGTTTCTAAAACCAGGTATTTTTTTATTCAAATATTAAATAAATGAACTATAAATTTTACTTGAAATATCCTCTCTCATGGTTTAAAGCATTTTTAATTAAATATAGTTTTAATATATCACCCATCATGGAATGCTACCACTATAACTAGAATAAAAAATGGTATCAATGAAGTCACATTTAAATTTATATTTATTTATTTTATAATTTATTTATGAGAAATTGGGAGAAGATTTTCATTTCATGTTATTCTTTATATAATAATATTAGAATTAACATGTTATTGACATATTAATCATGCTTGTCCTGTTTTTTTTCTTAGTGTTTTATATAAAAATAAAGAATGATCACAGATTCCATCGAGAATTGAAATATATTTTTCTAGTAAAACTAGGATACATGGTGTGTATCATAAGCACACACCATATACTCATGTGCATTGTACATGAATATGTCAAGCAGTTAATGACATGCATATTATTTATTTCACACCGTATGTTGACCAGTCCAACCTGGAACACAGAAAGTGGATACATGTCGTGTAGCTTTCTTGTACATGTTATGTAGTCTTTCTGAGTGAACATTCTGATTCCCCAGGCTTTTCACTCAGATATATGGTAACCTAGGGACATGGAATGTAATTAGACTATACATTCGGTTTTGTCTCCCATTAAAATATAGAATTAAAAGTTACATTAACTAAAAATTGTATCCTTAAACCAATATTTTTTTATTAACATGCCAATGGGTTCTTGAAAATTTAATAATGTTTTTAAATAATATTAAATTATAAATTAATGAAATATAATTGATATGTAATTATTGGTTATTTTCTTATCTTCCATGAATTTCATAAATGATGGTTATCTCCAATTTTGTTCAGATGATCATAAAGATGAAATGGAATCAGTTAATTAATGAAAGCATGTTTTTCTTAGAAATAAAGAGTGAATATTTAAATGAATGATAGTTGGTTAATTTTTTGTATTTATTATATGTATGGTCATTCGTCATTTTGAGCAATACCTATTTATGATATTGATGTTATAATTTAATTTATTGCATGAGTTTATAATTATTTCTTTGTAAATTAAATATGGTGGTGTGTGTGTCATCCCTCCCTCCATTATTATGTAGGAATTATGTATCCAATGATATTTTTGTAATACTATTTTAACCAATTATTTGGTTCCCACCAACAATGATGTATTGATAAATACATGTAATCAATGGACTATCCCAAGGCATGTGGTGGCAGTTCAAGGTGGAACCATTATGATGCCAAGTTAGGTTGTACAGAAGTGGATAGGGGGAATGTTGTAAATCATTCCATGAATGGATATAGGAGTTATTTCCCCAAGTTAAAATGTTGATTTAGTTTTCACTCATTAAATAAACTATAAGACAAATTTTGTGAATGAATTATTTAATTTTATTATTTCTTTCTATGTGATTTTTTTGGGTGGATGTAATACCATAACCACATAAATAATTGAATTAATGTGAAAATATGTAATTTAAATAAATTTATTATGTATAAATGTTTTATCCAACTGGGTTAAATTATTATGTAACATCCACATAATATTAACAAGATCTTTGAAGGATAAAAAGTAAATAAAATTTATGCATAGTAAATTAAAAAAATTAATTATGAGTAAATTTTTTTCCAACATGGTTAATTAATTAAGAAACATACACTTAACTTTAAAAAGACATTTAAAGGATTAAAATAGATCAACTATATGAATAATTAATTTAAATCCCAAAAACCTAATATTATGTTTGACATTTCCTTCCCTTACTTGATTGGGAACAAAACTCACTAGAGCTTAGTGTTTGACCAACCCTGGTTGAGAAACATTCTTTCAGAAGTGGGGTTATTATAATGGTTTTTGGTAGACATTGACATTTTACAATAATAGGACTATCCCTTTCCATATATTTTGTAATTTTTTGGAATGTGTGGAGGAAATACATTTCAGGATTTTAGGATGGGGAATCCACTCAATAGATCGAAGATCTCCATACCCGTAGTTGGAAAATACCTTCTTAAATAAATACATTCAAGTAGCTTGAAAAACTCTTGTTGGGGTAATATAAAGAGGAATATAGATCCTCTCAACTATAATGTAAAAGACACTATCCATTCTGTGTTTAATGTTGAAGGTTATTAAAACATGATAATGTTGTGGGAGATTTAATAAAAATTAACTAGTTTATTATTTATCATTCAACATGTAATCATGAAAAGTAATAACAATATTATCTATTAAATTGTTGAATGAAATGGAAGTTCTTTCATCCACACTATCCCTATGATTAGTATTGGATAATGAAAAATCTTAAGTGAAAGTAACTTCCAAAAATGGTTCAAACACCTTCAGGTTGTTATACACTATAAAGGGAATTACATAGTTCTAAAATCCATGAGGCCTAGTCAACCTTCTAAGGAGGAAAGTGATGATTTTTTCAATGTATGTGGACAAACATTTCTATGTGGTAAACATTAAATGTTTTATTCATTCATCAATGTCTACTGAACTCATAAAATCTCCCGAAAACATGGATGCATATAGAATGTTTGAGAACCTATGTGGTCTTTACCAGGAGAGAGATATACATTGGTGGTTTGATAATTAAAATCTCACTTCGAGAGTAATATTATGGAAGGTTCACTAGATAGGCCTCATGTGGTCATGCTCATTGACGAAATTGAGTGCCTATAGAATATAGGGTTCAAACTCACAGAAGAACTGGGCACTAATCTCATTTTGGTATTACTCTCTTAGAGATTATCCACTTTTTTAAGAATTTTAAAACGAAAAAACAGATAAATAACTCTTGTATATTCTCAGTATTCTTATCCAAGTATATAGGAATTTAAAGGGTGAAACTCCATTCATCTTTACAGTTAAAAATTAGAATGGGAAAGCATGTAGTATTAAGAACAAAGATTCTACACACCCCTAAAAGAGAAGGATGATCAAGGGGAATGTTAAGGAATATGATACTGCCCTTTTTCCATGTTGTAACAATGGACACTGGAATAAATATTCCACCCAGACAAAGAAGGAAGGAGAAGTTTCATGTGCATTTTTATCATGTACAATTTATTTGTTTTTACCAATTGATTATTATATATAGCTTTTGGTTCCAACAAATTCATTTAAATATAGTATCCATGTGTATTTAGAATGATTGAACATGGAGAGGAATATCTAGGAGAAGCCAAAAAAAATATCTCACTACTATTTTTGTCAAGGACTACCACCTCATGTTTCCAAATAGAGTGATCTTGGTTTTAAAAGTTTATAATTATGTTCCATCTATTTCTAAAAACACTAAATATATATCTATGACTGATAAGGATGGATTTTAAAATAAATATATTTAAATGCTTGTTCTTTATAAATAAAGGATTTCTTATGGTGAGGAACATTTAAATATTGGTATTTTTGTGTTGGATTAAACAAACCATGTATTAATGATCGATAGTAAAGAAAGTTCACATGACCCATACCACACCCAACTCTGGTATCATCAGTTAGGTCATGTTAATGAAAATATCTTGACTAAATTTCATCAATATGGATATTTATATTCATTGGAATAATAATGTGTATCTCATGATACCAATATTTATATTATTTGGAACAATAAAGTGGTGGGTTCTCATACTTCAAATATTTTTTAGATGATTTTAGTATATATGGATATGTATACTTGATGAGGTATAACTGATATACATTGACAAATTCAATGAATGAATTGATTTTTTTGAGAAACATATTGGTATGAATATCAGGAAAATACACATTGACCATGGTAGAGAATATATTAATTAATAAATTATTTATTATTTATTTATGTTTGGGGTTTTATCCCAAATAATTTCCCCTTAAATTCCTGAGTGGAATCACGTAATTGAAAGGAGGAACTTTACCTTGTTGGACATGGTGAAATAAATGGTGACTCATGTGTGTCTTATATCATACGTTTCAGGATACACATTTCAATCATATGCACATATACTAAACCAAATACCAACCAAATCAATAAATGGTATTCCATATAAATTTTGGAGTGGAATAAAAATGATGAAATCTAATTTACTTGAATGGTGAAGAGAATCATTTATTATGGCCTCTTCAGGTAATAAATTTTCACTCAGATGCACAATGTGTAAATTTATAGGATATCGCTTGGAAACAATGTGATATTACCAATACAAACCCACAAAAAGGTTATATTAGAAAAACACGTCATATTCCATGATAGGTATAGAATATATAAAAGCGATGGAGGGATCCATGTCTAATTTGATGAATTCGTGGCTCAAGGAACAAAAGATTCCGTCCAAAAAAAATTCCCTAATGCCTTAGGGAAGAAGAAACTATTCTCAATACATAGTTACAAGGTAGGTGTACATGAGTGGTTAAAGAACTAGAACATTATGTTTTTGTAGTCAAAGAGGATGGTGACTCGTTACTAGTTAATAATAATGATCCTATAACCTATAATGACGTAGAAAGTGGCACATAAGTTGTCATGTGCAAAGGATAAATGAATCCTAAAATTGATTCCATGTGCCAAAACCTAGTCTCAATTTGGGTAGACCCTTAATTATTTTTAAATTAAATTGGTTGAAAAAAGGTATTAAAAAATATACTAGACATAAAAGGATAATTTGGTACCTATAAGTCTCGACTCACTAAAAATTATTTAAAAATTGTTAAAACATTGACTACAAAGAAGCATATTCTCCAATTTAAATGATGAAATCCATCAGAATTTTTCTTCCATTATATCATACGATGACTATGTGATTTTTAAAATGGATTTTGAAATGGACATACATAATAGGAATCATATATAATATTTCTATATAACACAACCCAAAGGTTCTCTGACTCCAAAAGATGCAAATAAGATATGTAAATTCCAAAAAACCACTTATAGTTTAAGGAAATCATCTTAGTCATGGAACATTGTCTTGGATGAATCCATAATGAAATTTTGTTTCATAAAGAATGAGTTTGAGACTTGTGACTACAAATAATTTAGTGGGAGTTGGTTCATTTTCAAAATAGTATTTTTTTGATTTCATATTACTCATTGTAAATGAAATAAGAGTCTTACAATCTGTGAAGACATAGTTGAATAAATGATTCTCTATGAAGGACATGGGGGAAGCAGTATATATTCATGTGATCAAGATCCATTGTGATAGATCCAAATCAATACTCAGCCTAAATTCAAAATCCATATATTTACATGATATTGAAAAGATTCAACATGGAACAATACAAGAGGGGATTGTTTCTAGTGTCACATGGCATTCATATTTCATAGAATATGTGAACTTTGACACATGAGGAATGAAATAGAATGTAAATGATTCCATATGAATTATTGATTTGGATAGTAATTTATGTTATGTTATATATTATGTTAGATGTTTCTTACACATTATATATAGTAGGTAAATATAAATAAGATCCACATGACTAGCATTGGATAGAAATCAATACAATCATTAAGTATCTGGGGAATTTTATGAATATGTTCCTAGTATATAGAGGATATTAGGAACTTTTCATCACAGGATATTAGGATAATACTTTCCAAACTTATCAGAATGATATGAAGTCAAAAAGGGATACATCTCCACTTTTAATGTATGGCTTGTGACCAGAAAGAGATCAAATGAGACTTTATCATAGATTCTATAGTAAATTATGAGTATATTTGGTCTTCTTAGGAATTTAAGTAAGTGGTATGGATGCACAACATCATTCATGATAAGGGTGTGGTACCTAGATATAATGATCCTATAACACTTTACTATGATAATAAAACAATTGTGGTTGTAACAAAATATTCAAGGTCACATCAACAGATGAATCACATACATCAGAAGTATCATATCCTGAGGGATTTTCCTTAGATATGTGAGGTTGATATGAGAAGTATTTCCATTTAATATAGCATGGAGAACCCCTTGACTAAATCCTTGACTCTGAAAAACATGATAATCATGTGAGGACTAGTAGACTAAAAGTCTTAGGTATTGGGCCCTAGTCTAAGTGGTAGTGTGATATGGTCAGTGTTCAAGGGAAAAATGATTTTACATTGATTAAATTTATATTAAAAGTATTGATTATTAATTGAACATCATAATACATGTTGTCCAATATTTCAACATGGATTAAATGTAAAAATGTACTATAGTGTTTTTCTCATTAATAAGGTCTTTGTAGTTCCCTAATATGATAACAACCATGAAGTTCTATGATAATATTTTTAATATAGATTTATTGTTGGATAATGTAGTATAATGGGACACATAGTATTTACACCATCAGGTGTGAGTCCCCATAAGTAGATCATGATTTTTCTCAAGAAGATCACACCTAGTAATCTCCATGTATGGAGATTATGAGCACAGTCCCTCCATTAGTGACTCTGTATGTTTTTATGTCATCATATATTCTTATATGTGAGCATCTATAATTGTCCTTACACAATAAGATAAAAATTAATGTATGTAATGGATCGCACACATATATTTACGACCCAAAACCATCATGTCATATATTGCTGGGAAGTTTGGTACATTCATTGTGTCATGATTAATATGTCATTAATGGATCTGTGAAGGAAGTATTTATCACTTATATATTTACAAAAGCTAATATTTCGAGCATTTGATTGGAATAGAATCATCACATTGAATTAAATTGCCATGGTATAACAATGGGTTTATTTTAGATATTCAATGAAATATGTATCGAGAAAACTGTTTGATTACACTAACGTGTAAACTCTTTTATTAGGTATTGTTATTATGGGATTATATTACAAAGTGATAAATCATGTGAGGTTATTGAAGTTGTTATATTATGTTCCTTCTCTTAGGTTCCTTGACAATTTTATAAATATTAATCTCTACGATTAGGTAGTCTCTCCCAATTACAATAAGAAATAATCCTATAGGTTCACTAACTAATCTTCCAGTCGATCTCAATTAAACTTTATTTGAGTTTAATCAATGTAAAAAATATTTTCCTCATGTTCAAGGAATAATTTTATTCAAGTTATATTGATAACAAAAATTGAAGAAATATTTATCCACTAGAATGTGAAAAAAAATTATTTATTAATATTATTGAATATATAGTAAATATTTATTCTATATTATGATAATGAAATATTTATTTATGTATAAAATTTTAATTCAGGTGTTCAATAAATTAAAGAGACGTTCGAATGGACCAAGGCTATTTCTAGTGAAAAATATTAATAAACATATCTGTTAAATATTATTTGTTTTTGTGAAAGTTGGTACATGAAAAAAAATAATAATAATATTATTATTATTATTTTGAATGGGGTTTATTAAATGTAATAAATGTTACTGAATGGTCATGCTAAAATTAAATAATATTTTAACCTAAACCTTAACTCTATAAATAAATGTCTGTATCTATTGTGAAGAGTATCCAAAATTGAGAATTTAGAATTGTGGATAATAAAAAATCCTCTCTATAATTCTCCTTCTATATCCCCATTAGGATCAAGAAGCACAAGAGAGATTTCTTCAAGACCCATGAATGAGAAATTAATAGCATAAAACAAAAGACACTCGACACTTCACACTAGCACCTAGAGATCGACTGTTGTTATTAGAAGATCATATGATCACATGTGAATCACCTATAGTCAGGTTCTATCCTTAGATCATCATAGCGCAATGGAGGTAATCTAAAAAGACCTTTTTGGATAATCAAAATTCACTAATGAGTAAATTTCCTAATCTATGGTATTTATTTCTTTATATATTAAATAAATTAATTAGAAATTTTATATGAAAAATGCTCGCTCACGGTTTTGAGAAATGATATTTAAAATAAATTTTTATATATCACCCACCACTTTATGCTTACACTACCCTTAGAACTAAAAAAATTCAACCACAACAAAATATGGATCAATTGTCAAATAATAATAATAAATTAAAAAGTGACCCATATGAAAAAAACATTATGGTTCCATAAATTTTCAAATCATATGGTGGTGTGTGATATATTAAATATTATTGTATTATTTTTATACCTGAAACCCTGAGCGAGGATCTTGCATGTTAAATTTTTAATCAAATATTTTAATATCATAAGAAAAGAATATCTGGGTTGAGGATATTTCATTATTTATTATGTTTATCTTCTGATAAATCCTTTTGGTTATCCTTTTTTTAAATTGAGGATATAGGAGTAGAATCTCAATAACGATTCTAATGACCTCCAAACAATGTCAGTCAATTTCCATGTGCTAGTGTAGATAATTGATTGTCTTGAATTTTTTGTGTCAATCATTGTTACATTGATAATGAAGGATTTTATATTGTGTATCATATTCATTATAGGGAATTAAAATGTGGATTCAAAGATTTTTTTTCTTAAAAACACTTCTATTTTTTATTTAATATTGATACTCTACACAATAATAAAACAATATATTTCGAGAGATATTGATTATGTAAGAATAATATTTAATTTCATGTCATATATTAAATATTATATTAACCATTAATAAAAAAACAAATATTATTATTATTATTATTTTTTGGTGTGTTAAAACATCGTTGATAGTAAATATTATTCAATCATATTTTTAATTAACAATGTTAACTACAAACATTTTTGGTCAATTCAAACTCGTCGGGAATTTATTGAACATCCAAATAAATATTTCATTCATAAAAAAATATTTTTGATTGATAAAACATAAATAGAATAATCCCTTACTCTTGGGAATAAAATTTTTTAAATTAATTAAATCCAAGTAGAATGTAATTGAGATCATCGAAAACACTTAGTGTATGACCCTCGATGGTTATTTCCCATTGTAATTAGGTGGTATTGCCTAAAGGTAAAGATTATTATCTATCAATGGTTCAAGGAACCCGAGATACATAACATGATTTTGTAGTGATTATAACCACATACAAATCCTCACTGTGTAATATAATCTCTTTTTCAGAATAGCTCATCAATCTGGTTCCACATCCATGTAACCGACCTATATGCCTGATACTTCTTTATTTAACTATCTAAAAAATACATGTCATTACTCTTCTATCATTGAACATTGGTCGATAGTTATATTCTAATAAATGTGATGAGATATCAGCATCCATAATGATCGAAGGTAAAAATACTTCCTTGACTTATCCATTAATGACATATCACTCGTGACTCACCAAACATACCTAAATTCACCATGAAATTGTATTCATCATGTTTTATAAAATAAGATTATGTACGAGTGTCATAACATGCATTAATAATAATCTTAATGCTTATAGAACATTACACACCCTCATAGATTGGAATATCCAAGGACACTAAAACATCATGAATACCTTCTTGTATATTTATTATCATAATCTCACTTAATGGATATTATAAACGATGAATTTCATGGGAAAATCCTCATGCACTTACAAGTACTCACATTGTTAATTCTATATGCTATATGTCCCATCATAGTATGTTATCTAACCAAAAAACATTATTAAATACATCATCAAATCACTTCAAGGTTCTCATCATAACAGGGAACTACTAGGACCATATCAATCAGACATATACTCTAATACATTATTACATTATAGTCTTGAATATTAATAACAAAATCTTTAATAATATGTTTTATTAATATTAAATTCACCAAATAAACATGTAATCAAAGCAAAAAATTGTTTTCCTAGGACAAAAACACTAACATAAAATAAAAACATGCTTGTACAAACAAAAATCCTAAGTAACAACATAGATTAACACAACTCAGACTTATATCCAACATTCATTGGAGGAATGTAATATTTTATTTCAATCAAGGTAATGTTTGTTTTACAAGAAAAATCACACCTTATGGTCACCCTAATCCATCTATCAGTCGATGTATCACTAACATATAGATTCATTGCTCCTTCAAATACTATCTTTTTGGTCTTTTTCCATTCAAATACTCATCTTTCAACTTCATCTCTAATTCCATAATCCTTTGTGTTCACCCTTATTGTCTTCCCCAAATAGAGAATCTACCCTCATGTTATTCCGGAATCATTAGCGCTTCTCAATATTCTTACTGGCAGAGGTGGACCAATAGAAATCTTACAGAGTTCCCCGACTAGTTATCTAGTCAAAATCGCGATCCAATATGTGTGGGCCTCAATTCATTGAATTTGGTGACTTCCAACTTCATGTAACAATCACCACCTTAATAAAAAATTTCATCTTTAATATGCATGTCACCTTCCAATATACTCAATTATTATTTACCACAACATATACCTGTATAAATCTATAACGAGTGATTCAATTTGTTTATATTAAGTGTATTATTGTTAGAGTGACTTTCTCTCAATACTTCTAAAAAAACTCTAAAACTAAATTCAGAAACTAGAGGATTCCCCTTCTATCCACCTCAATTAAACCCACTAGAACATGACCAATTTCTTTAGAACTCCATTAGAAATAGCCCCTTAAAGTACATGGAGTCCACTGTGCTTCAATTAGCATTATTATTCCCAATGTTATTCAACTGAACATGAGTTTATGGATCCTTATAAATTGTTATTTTGGAAGAAATTTCATTTAGTTAGAATGTCTACCTTCTGTTGAACTCCATTTCACCCACATTTTTCCTTTTAACTCAAACAATTAATCTCTCTTGTAATGTATTTTATTATACTAGAATCATTTTATGAATTTCATGGTGTTGGTTCAATGTTCCATTAATTACTCCAAAGTGTTAATTATGAGGTATGTACTTCCATAAAAACCACACATGACCCATGAAATATTTCACACATCGAACCCAAAAAGAAGGACTCAAATTTTTAAAATTAGGTGTTTCATTAATTGAACCATGTCACTTGGGTAGGCTTCTTTCAATATATATTATACTTAATTAATGTCAATACCATTGATTATGGTTATGTATATTTATTTCTTTAGATCGGTTCCATGTTATTTAAAGAATCAGATCATTTTTCTGATAATCTCTCTTTTGAGAACTCCATCACACAAATTTGGACAAACATTCATGGTTTTAGTTATTTTTTCTAGCACCCTTATCTAATGTGGAATATTTCATCAAAAATTGGTGTCCAATTAAATTTGATCATGAAATAGGATAAGGTAAATTTGTTCAATTTTACCATTTTCTTGTCAAAATTTTAATTTTATTAACTCTTACTGAAACATTATTCATTATTTATGTGAAAAATTGTATTCAATGTTCCATTGAATTTGAAAAACAAATATATAATAAATGTGCATGTATTGGTCATTTACTGGATAATTATTGTAGAAAACATATTTAGTATTACTATAAATGGAATAATCAATTTTCTGATAACTATGAATTTTGATCTAGATATATGAATATCTCTAAGCCTACAAAATCGACTGGTTATGGAACTTCTAAGGAAAAGGGTACTAATCATAGTTATTAAAAGAAATATTTTTTAAATACATATAGGTTTGTTTTTAGGGTATCTAATTATTCATCTAAAAAATTTATGTATGCTAACATGTCGAACTAGGTAGTATATGTGGTATTTGGACCCCCTCTTAGAGCTCTAAAACCCAAATTCATGATTCAGATTGATTAAACACTAGGAAATACCAATCTATATGGCTCAAAGATGTAATTAATTAGTATTTTTCTATGTATGTGTATCCTCATAAATCTAAAGTTATGGTCTATAACTCAAATGATGATGATTTGAAAGGGAATAATTACACTTTGTCATTAGGATGTGATTTTAAAATGGCCTCTTTGGATTTGAAGGTGTTGGAATATTTATTCTATAACAATAGTAAAGGGAAAAGGTATATGAATACAGGATCTTCGATTAAGTTATCCAAAAAGTTATCTACTAAATGTATTGTTGAAACATCCTCCCATCTCAGTTATAGAAGGTATCAATATAAGTAATTTTAGGGAATGTATTCTCTATTTAGGATTTCCTAAAGATGGTTAAGACAATGAATCATTTAAGGATTTTGTTTTGGTAGTGGGTTTTGGTTCTTCCAAACATGATGCGAATTATGGTCAGAAAACACAATCCATATTTATTTCCACAAATAATGGAACCTATAAATTCCATAATTTGGATTCTATTCACTTATAATAAATTATGTAATGTACTCGGTGATCTAGTAATGAGTTTTACGCATATGAAACATAAATTTAGGTTAATAAAAATTTATATATTATGGTAAAAAATATTAATTTTGTGTTCAATAGGTCATACTAATGTTGTAGTGCCTCTAGATTAAAATTAATAAAGTGTGAAAAAAACCAAATTCATAAAATAAAATTGATCTAGGAACTAAATATTTTAGAAATGTAGCTACTGGTCAAGATAATATCATTGAATTTGATTCATTTTTTTTATTAGTCCTATTAGGATTCAATGTAGTATGATTTAATTTAGAATTTAATTTTGTACTTTAAAACTGTATATGTTTGTATAGACCATGTTATATGGGATGGTTATAATGATGCTCAGTCCAACAATACTATCAAATGCTTGGAGTTTAATTCATCAAACATAGAGAATTTAATATCAAGGATTATAGGATCTACACCCACAAGATTATGAAATTTTATATCATAGAGTGGTAATATGGTGATCTTTATCATTTTTTCTATCCTCAATCTTAAAATTAAAAATATCTATTTGTTTTTGAAATATTCTATGATGGAATTCTCATTCAATGCTCTTAAAACAATTATATACTATGAGTAAAAGTAAGGTGAGGATATTATGGATGACATCATTTCCACTAAAGAGGTGGATATTGAAGAAATGCTAATCCATTTGAAATGGTAAAATATGGAAAGAAGGACGACACCAATATAGTTAGAGAGGCCTAGGTTCCCATCATAGAAGTAGTAATATATTTTTTGTTTTAGTTTTGGTGACTGATACTTTTCTCTTTTCAATGTTCTTTAAAAAATCAGATGTTCCCTCCTCATCTACCTTTTATATGTTAAAATTGGGTTTTATTTTCCATTTCACTTTTTCAGATTCCATCTCTCTTGTATATATGATATTTTATTTAATAAATGAACCATAATATTGGTTTTTGAACTCATCATCCTTTCATTTTTTTATTGTTATTATTATTATTATTATTATTATTCGAGGATAATGGTGGGGATGAGGAGACTAGTGATTGGTTATTCCAATGAATATTATTATTTCATTATGGTTTCATCATTGATGGATTTTATGAGTAATCATGATTCAAAATAGGCACCACATGAAGGTTATTTGAGGGTTTCTAGGGAATTTCATATTATGATTATGGTGGGAATTGAATCATTAATGATGTTAGAGATCATGGATTCTAGGGCTTCCAAGTGTATCAAGAATTTGAATACAATATATTATGATCGAGTTGTATTAATTACTTATGTTTTGTAGTGCTAGTGTTGTGATATTTTAAGGTATATATTGTGGGTTCTTAGGCATCCCCTAATACAAATTAAGGGAATTTGACTGAAGAAACCCATTTCTTCAACTGTATAAATTAAAATGGGATTTATAATGATTTTATTTCATCTTCTCTGAACATTATGAAGAAACGAGACACAATTTGTTAAAATAAATCCATGATAACAATATAGACAGTCTGATATAATGTAATAATTATATCATTCCCCATTTATCATTCCATGATAAATAAAACAAATTTTTCCTTTTAAAGCCTAGGAATCTTATAATGTATTTTTAATGAATTGATTGATAGAGATATATATCGATTATCAAAGTTTTCTTCTCCATTGTCTTCTTGTTGGTGACTAAGAATCCCAAATCCCAGAGACATGGATTTATTAATTTACTTTTATACAAACATAAGATCCATGATTGGGGTCATCATTTATATATCTTGAATGTAAATAAATACATCAACTGAATTTGTATTATAATTTGGGGACTATATTGGTTTTTTTGGAACCATGTTATTCTATGGGAATTTTCCACAATTGTTGGGGTCCCAAAAAATATGGATAGACAATAGTAAAGGTTATATGTAGTCATTTTGATCAATTTTTTGGGGAGGCAGACCACACATCACCTCTAATTATAAAAGTTTTTTTCACTATTAATAAATTCTAAATTATTATTATTAATGATTAGGAAATGAGTCCCAAATTTTGTAATTTTTTAAATAATATAGGAAACTACTATGAAAATTTATTCATAAGATTTATTTTTTATCTATATAGAATGAAGGTTCAATCTACAAATAAATGACTAAAAGTGAAGGTTTGTTATGGATAGGAAACATTCCTTGATAGATTTCTCTATCATTATCAAATGTATATGAGATACCAAGATCAATAAAATGATACAGATGAAGTTTTTAAGATGAGGAGTGACCCTACTCTGTTTACATATTTTTATATACATAATTAAAAAGGCTGTTACAATAAGAATCAAAACCTCAGAAAAGATGACATAGAGAGAAACCAAAAGAGTGTTCAAGATTGGTTAGGTCACTCATAAAAAATTAAAAAAACCCAATAAATATGATGTGAATCAAATTTTATACTTATTTAGAAATGAAAATTTTTACAACATTGTTTCTAATTAGTTGTCTTCATCATTTGGGGAACCTGGTTATACCCCAATGGACCTACAGGAATAAATATACATGAAATATAGTGTTACTATGGGAATCAAGAAGTAATAGTTGTGAAATATCATGTTCTGCTGAATAATACAAAGGAAAATAAATAAAAAATAGAAAATAAACCTAGCAACATGTCCATAAAACATTTCAATACCGATAAGGTATGATGGAGGGATACCCCTTCATTGAAGAGTATATACGACGATGGTTAGTTTAAATCTGTGAAAGATCGGAAAATGGAATATTTGAAGTATGTTGGTAGAAATGGTAAGAGTCCAATTGGATATAGTGTCACATTAATTAGCACTAAAACTAATCTATCCCAACAATTGGGAAATTCCATGTTGAAAACTAGTTCTCACCCAAATTCTAGTAGTGTTGGGAAGTTTGTATCTCTGGATCTCCCTACTAGAATAAAATGGCAATGAATTATCTAGTCAGTTTAATACCCTAGGTGTAAAGTTAGACCAATATGGGGAAAATATCTCCATACATAATTCACAACATTTAGGATTTTTATTTTATGGGGTTGAACCACTAGATCCTAATTAAAATGAAAAGGTGAAGTAGATATCAAAAGAATAAATTTTCTACTAATATAAAGGACCAAAACAAGGATAATTTAAAGTCGGGAAAAAGTTGGTTTTATTTATATGAAAGATAATCCAAATTTATATTATAAAACTGGAGAAAAAGTGAAAAAGTATCATAAAATTAAAGTTTATTCTTCCCCAACTGTGAAAATTTTATCAGATACTGATGATACCCCATAGATATTGAATTATTGGTAGAGGGGTGGGATAAGGTGTATGAAAGTGTTTGTACTTCAATTTATAATAATTTATTTTATATGATCATAACCACCCATAGAAAGCACCAGAGTGGAAGAGGGGACACCACTAACGAGTTTGAGGTTTGAATCAAAATAATAATTAGAAATTGAGCTATTGAGCATCGGGTTCTTATTTATACCATGTATATGATGCTTCATTTGTCATCTTTTCATGTGTGTTTATTATGTTACATTTAAGGTAATTTTATGTTTTTGTGTAGTATTTTTTTATGGTGTCTTAGTAGTTTGAAGGTTTAATCTTAATATAGATACATTTTAATACATTTCATGACATGTATGTGTTTTCCATGCTCTTTAGAGGGTCCAACTCAGGATAGGGATACTAATATGAATGTTGAATTTTTTTGTAATGTTATTGTTTTTATTGTATCTTCATTGGTATTAGAAAAAAAATCTTTTTAACAATCATCTTTTTACTTTATTTCGGTGTGTTTTTCATAATAGATTTTTTAGGGTAATTAATTTTGGTTTCCAAAATGATGGTCTATTTCATTTCATCATTTTATTATTATTATTAAAGTTATTGATTTTGGTTTGATATAATCATGGTAATTGAAATTTATAATTTCTAGTTTTATTATTATTACGGGATGGTAATGAGGGACTCAGCACTCCAGTGTTTCCCATTAAGATCATGAAGAGATTTTCAGTTTTTTTTCTTTGATGGAATATAATCATGATTAGTAAATTGTTGATAAATTGGAAGGTAATATTATGTTTTATTATACATATAAGGCCCTGGCCTTAAACCTTACTTAATATTGAATTAAATGAATAATTCACATTGAGTATATTTTTAGGTTTAGAGTTTTATAGAATTAGATCATAAATCATGAATTACATTCCACATTTAAACAAAGTGGTTACATAAAAGATAGTATTCATTTTTTCCCATCAACATAAACATATTTAAAATTAAACATGGATTCTTTCTTGACACTTCCTTGACACTATCATCATATCATGTACCTTTCCCTTAACCTGTGAAAAGCATTTCAAAAACTTGAGATGAGGATAAAAAGCTCAGTAAGGGATATAAAAGTACGAAAAGAAAACATTAGTCCATGTATGAAATCATACATTACACATAAAAAATAATCATTTTAACATACCTCATCAAATCATGAATAAATCATAGAAATAATAAGGCATAAAGGTAACTTGATGCATTCATAACATTCTTACGTAGGGAGTAACCCTCTTGGTTACGTTCGGAATACCCATCACAGTATATTCCCTAAATCTCTTTGGAGAAACCTTAAAGTTTAACTCCTTCGCGTTACCCAATGCATTAGATATCTATATCAGTCTCATTGGCCCTTAGTTTATCACGGAACCACCCATCTTTATAATAATTCCCAAGAACCATAACATAATCTTATCACATAAAACATGCATAAAGGAAACATAACATTTCCACATTTCAATCACAAGATATCAATAAAACACATTGATATAATAAAAACATTATGAAAACCATTTTCAATACCAAAATAAAAGAAATTTAAAACATGGTATTTATTTTTCATTTTGAAAAAATGTTATGGCTTGTAGAGGAAGCCTAAACTCAAATAATGGTCACGTCGGCAGAGAAGTCATTGTCACCGCATACGTACGACAAAAACATTCCCTTTTGTCGTTTAGTAAAACTATTCGTATAAAAAATATTCCTTTTTGGATAAACATAAAAGTCAAAGGGGTTTATACACCATATAAAATAAGGTTGTGTATAAAACAAGATATGCCTCAATGAATGGAGATTGAGATGATGTCCCTTACAAAGACGATATCCTTGGATTAAGGATAAATCAATTACATAATTATGTGTGACAAACGAATACACCAAATATAAGTGGACATTAAGTGTAAAAAAATAAGAGGTTATTCACACATATTCATAGAATGACGTATTCAAGGAGTATAAGTTTATCCCAAAGAATCAAAATTGGGTTAAGAAGTTCCCTTGTAAATATTTGACAGCCTAACGGCGTCACTACAAAATTCAGAAAATGAGTTGATGAGAGATAAAAAGGGTATCTCATCACTTGGACATAAATTTACATCAATAAGGATATAGAAGAAAAAATTCCAACATTACAATATGTAAATTAAAGGACCCAACAAAAGAAGTCTTTTAAAAAGAGGAGGGTGAAAGGTTCCTTTACCGACTTGGGTATCTTTCGAAACATACACCCCATGAAAGAAGGAAAATACAAAATTGATGTAAATAATAATAAATGAAAGTATATTACACAAAGAGTAGAATAATGGGCAGTACATATACAACTCAAAGGAAATGGTGAAAAAAGTAGCATAAATCTTTTGGGAATAAAAGTGAGATGAAAAATCCCTTACGAAAACTTGGCAGCCTAACGACGCCACTTAAAACGTCCAAAAATGGATTGATGAGATCAAATAGGGTCTCTCATCATATTAAAATAAAATGTAGATCAAGAGGAATATAAATTAATATCCCCCAACATAACAAATAGGATCTTAAAAGAAGTGACATAAAGGAGAGTTATTAAAAAGAAAGAGATAGGTTGGATCTCTTACGAAACTTTGGCAGCCTAACGGCGCCACTCAAAACGTCCAAAATGGATTTATTAGAGAAAATAGGGTCTCTAATCATATGAACATAAAAACGTACAGTAATACTAATATAAAATAACATACCAATCATAAGAAAGATAATCTTAAAATAAATGACAGAAAAGAGTGTACTTAAAAGGAAAGAGAGTGGTAGGATCCCTTACCTCGTGTCTGACATGACTCGATCGTTATTTAATCTCCTGAATAATAAAATTTGTTCAATGTATAATTTCATAAGGACCTACTTTAAATATTATTATTCAGTTCATATCACATATTATAATTTTATAATAATTGGTTAATAAAGTGAGTTTATATCAGACGTTTTTGTCGATGATCGGTACGTGAGTAAAAATTGAACTTGTTGGAAAAGAATTTTTCATCTAGTTATAGGTACATAAAATCCAGAATATTATTGATTTTTTAAATATCATATATATCCAGTATATATTCATTTTATAATATTCCATTGCATTTGGAGATAAAAAAATTAAAATCATCATTCATGGAGACGGTAGGCCGTACGTACGCATGAACTCTACTTTCATTTTTGTCATATTATTGGAATTAAAAAAAATGAGAGATATATATATTATAATTCCAGAATGATATCCATCATTTATATGTAATATATTACATATATATCCATTATATATATATGTACTTATAATAGTACATAACATTTGGAGATAAGAAATGAAATGTATCGTTCATGGAGACAGTAAGCCATACGTACGCATGAACGCTACTTTCATTTCGTTTTTTTGTTTTCAATGGAATGAAATTATAATGAAATAAAATTATATTATAATAACAGTAGGATATCATATGTAATACCATTAATTCCATCCTTTATACGTCCCACATATGGCATTAACGAATCAAATCACTTTGAGGGGGCGGTAGTCCGGACATCCTAAAATAAAGGTATCGGGTTTACCCATAATGGAATCCATAAAGGTATGCCATAAATGAAAAATACAAAAGCTTAAGGAAAACATAAACATATTAGATATCATATATAAATATAGTGACATCTTAATGGACACCTTTTAAGGAGTTAAAAGAATATTGAACAATCATCATTTCGTGAGGTAGTAATTCGCCATCCACAGAAACAATATGTTCATTAAGCATTAGACGGAGGTGTGTGAAAGTGTAGCTAGAATCCTTCTTATAAAAATATCCTACTATATTTAAGATACTGTTTTTGTTACAAAAAAAAGTAATAAAAAGTTTTTAGGGGTTTGGAGAAGAAAAATAAAACAAAATAACCCAAGGGAAGACATTACCTTTATATCAGGTAACTCTCTTTGATTTGAGCTCAAGGGCCTCCTTGGAAAGGATTCTGCCCAAAGTGAGTCTTCAATAATTAAGAAAGGGATGTGTAAAGACAAAATGGGTAGGGTTTGGCTGAGCCAAATGCTTGAGAGGTGTGGGTAAGGTGGTAGAGGTGGGGGCCTTTTATAAGAGGATAGGAGGGGAACTCTTGGAATGTTATAAAAGGTTACTTTATTATAAAATGCTTTTCGGATTTTAAAGGTCCCAAAATTATATATTTCTAGGATAAGGTTATAAGAGTTCTACATCCACCCATCCAATATGTTTTTGACATTTTTAGGTATTAGATTTTACATTATCGTTTCATTTTATTTAAATCGTTAAATAATGAGGTAATCGCTCCATCATCATGGATTCATAAATAAAATAATTTATTTAATGTCTGAAAATTATTAAAAAAATATCATGATGTATGAAATTTATTTAGATTTCTAATGAATATTTGTATTCAAAAATATGACTTGTATAACCCCATTTAAAAATTGTTTTAGTAAAACAACTCATGTTTGTGACTTTTTTATTTTTACTTTAAATAAAATGTTATTTATGTCATTTTCCTACAAAAGTGGCTCCATGGGGTCCCCAAATTGACCCATGGATTTTCTGGGTTGGCCATGACACATCTAATGAGGTTAGGACATGTTTCTAGGTCATTTCATATTATTAAAACATTATTTTTACCTTAAATTACACTAATTACCTTTAATCGTGATTAATAAAACTTAAAAGTTACTATTCACCAAAAATTATTTTAATCTCATTGAACCAAATTTTACTTCATAATGAAAACCATGTATGTCGGATTTTTCGAAAATCAAATCACAGAACTAGAAAAGTTTTATTTAAACGAAAAATCAGTTTCTTTAACTACCACTTAGTGGTTTCACTATTCATCTAAAATTGAAGTTTTTCAGAAAAATACCAAAAATTTACCCTAAGCTATATTTTATATTCCGAATACAAAAATGATGTCTATTTTACAAAATTAAAAAACATATAAGTTTAATTAATTAATTTAAAAATTAATTCCTGCTGTCAAAACAAATAGCGTGTTTTTAAGAAACAATATCTATTAAAAGATTGACACTAGTTTAAGTCCAATTTCAATGTGAAATTAATTCCAATGACCACTATTGGATTAAATAGTAAAAATATATTCTAAGTTCTCTTTAGAAAAAATTCTAATGATAATCTAATCATACAAATAAATTATATTAAAAAGAGGTTTTTAATTAAAATACAACATTTTTCACTATTCGTTAAAAATGAACTTTATCGGAAAAATACAAAAAATTTACACAAAGTAA
Organism: Viscum album; assembly: GCA_963277665.1. NCBI lineage: Eukaryota > Viridiplantae > Streptophyta > Magnoliopsida > Santalales > Viscaceae > Viscum > Viscum album. The sequence goes on from OY728156.1 coordinate 1,505,194,534, forward strand.
ATTTTGATGTCCCAATTCTAAAGAAGAATTTTATTTTGTAAAATATAACACATAAAATTGCTAATAAGTGGATTTAAAAGAGGATCGCCATAAAAAGGCGGTTAATTGACATTTTAAATAATATTAGAATGTTTATGCTTAAAATTGGATTCATTCGCATTTTTAATCCTCTAAAATTTGTTTTATAAAGAAAAAATATTTTAAAAACATATATAATAATTTTTTAGTTAGTTATGTTCATTCCCACCATTACAACGGCTAGGAATTAACTACCATTTAAAATAATATTATTTTATTATTAGGGTGCAATGTAAGATTCCCAAGAAACGCTTTGTTGCGTATTCGGTATGCCATAGAGCATAGCATCCCCTTTAAAGTAATATTAATATTATATTCACAAATATGGATAAATGTGAAAATGAAATATTATTTATTTACCTGGGGTGTTACATCCTTCCCCCCTTTGGGGAATTGCGTCCTCGCAATTTTAAAATTGGGCTTGGAAACTTCATTGAAAATCCCATATCGGAACAAGAGTCAGTAAAATAATCACATTAAAATAAAGAAAGAGAAGTACAAAGGTCACCCGAGTTAACCCATTCTAGGATTCCATTTAAGAAAACATGGATATGGAGGAAAAAAAGGGTCATGCTCTGAGGGAGAGTGATATTAAACATGTCTAGGAGAATGTTAACCATAAGAAAATCACAAACTTGTTATGGGTTAAACGGTATTTGATTCCCCAGTAGGAAAACATAACAGACAACATTTTTATTTTAAGTTACTCTTCATTGAGGAATTTTATTTTTGAGCTTAACTAAATCATAATGAACCATACTTACTTGTCACATGGACTTTTAAATTTTACTAGATTCCTTAATCAAACTCATATTTTCTCCAAAAGATGAGTATTTAGGAAGACTTTTTCGCATTAAGAGTACTATAATCAACTTCTTGTGAATAACCTAATCCAAAAAAGAGAACTATATATTTCCCATGTCTTTAGACAAAAACCAAAACCAAAATTTTTACTATGAGATCATATAATCCACAAAAGTATAATCCTTTATAAAAAGAAAATCTATTCTTAATCTCCAAAATTTGTCTAAAAAAACCAAAAGTTCAACAAAGACCATTCGATAAACAATTGTCCATAAAATTATTCAAAGTAAACCAAACTATGATTGAAACCCAAATATTTGAAGGATTTAATCACATAGTCTTCCAAGGGACAAATTAACTTTTATCTCCAAATAACATTAGTTTCTCTTAAATTCTCATATTGAAAAGTTATTAACCTAATCACATATCCTCCATGATAGGTTAATCATTTCCATAGATAACCCAAAATAAACTTACTCTTGATTCCTAAAATCATATAACTAAAAAGAATTAGTCACACTAACCAGGGAATTCATGTAGTCCATTGGTAGGCGATAAATACCAATCGTACTTTGGTTATGGGTTCAATTCCCACAGCTTTGTCCGACGCGACGGGTTGTCACACGGTCTGTGTGTTGTCCTTTTTCCAAAACTATATAATTCTTAAAACATTCCCCAAAACGAGATAAAATCTTCAAAAAAATATTCTTAACATATTTTAACCTCAAGTATATCTCATGCCTTTCATTTTACATCATATCATAGAGTAACCCCTAATTACCTACAACGTAAAGATCATATAAAACCTAATGGTTACCTTTATAATTATTACCTGAACTTCCACATCGATTGGTCATCTCATACATGATTCATTACAGAACATACTAAGTTTTAAGTGGTTGATCATGGCTCCTTGATAGTTGGTTTAGAACAACCACGAGTTTCCTCATTGAATCCCCCATTTCATCCAGTCTCTTAATCAGAGAACCAACATCGTTTCCTTCAAAACTATTGTAACTTTTGTGCCTGCTAGATCCATCCATTAACTTAAAATAGAAATGTCAGTGTGAATATATCAACAAAACCATCATGTACTAATGAGGAAGATAGACACTAAGATATACTTACTCATTCACTTTATCTAAAACTAGGACTCTTTCTGAAATCCTAACCATTATGGTAGTGTCACTTATGATTAGAGAATACCCTAACCTCTAAAGTTATCTAAACTGACCTATGATACCAACTATAAGGCCCCGTCCTTAAACCGTACTTAATATTGAATTAAATGAATAATTCACATTGAGTATCTTTTCAGGTTTAGAGTTTTAGAGAATTAGATCATAAATCATGAATTACATTCCACATTTAAACAAAGTGGTTACATAAAAGATAGTATTCGTTTTTTCCCATCAACGTAAACATGTTTAAAATAAAACATAGATTCTTTCTTGACACTTCCTTGACACAATCATCATATCATGCACCTTTCCCTTGACCTGTGAAAAACATTTCAAAAACATGTGATGAGGATAAAAAGCTCAGTAAGGGATATAAAAGTATGAAAAGAAAACATTAGTCCATGTATGAAATCATACATTGCAAATAAAACATAAGAATTTTATCATACCTAATCAAATCATGAATAAATCAAAGAAATCATAAGTCATAAAGTTAACTTGAGGCATTCATAACATTCTTACGTAGGGAGTAACACTCTTGGTTACATTTGGAATACTCATCACAGTATATTCCCTAAATCTCTTTAGAGAAACCTTAACGTTTAACTACTTCGCGTTACCCAATGCATTGGAGATCTATATCGGGCTCACCCACCCTTAGTTTATCACGAAACCACCCATCTTCATAATAATTCCCAAGAACCATAACATAATCGTATCACATAAAACATGCATAAAGGAAACATAAAATTTCCACATTTCAATCACAATATATCAATACAACACATTGATATAATAAAATCATTATGAAAACCATTTTCAATACCAAAATAAATGAAACGTAAAACATGGTATTTATTTTTCATTTTAAAAAAAAGTTATGGCTTGTAGAGGAAGCCAAAACTCAAATAATGCTCACGACAGTGGAGAAGTCGTTGTCTCTGTATATGTACAACAAAAACATTTCCTTTTGTCGTTTAGTAAAATGCTTCGTATAAAAAAGTGTCATTTTTGATAAATGTAAAAGTCAAAGGGGTTTATACACCGTATAAAAGAAGGTTTTGTATAAAACAAGATATGCCTCAATTAAAGGAGACTGAGATGATGTCCCTTACAAAGATGGTATCCTTGGATTAAGGATAAATCAATTACATAATTATGTGTGACAATCTAATACACCAAATATAAGTGGATATTAAGTGTAAAACAATCAGAGGTTATTTAGACATAATCATAGAACGGCATATTCAAGGAGTACAAGATTATCCCAAAGAATCAAAATTGGGTTAAGAAGTTCCCTTGCAAAAATTTGATAGCCTAACGGTGTCACTACAAAATTCAGAAAATGAGTGGATGAGAGATAAAAAGGGTATCTCATCACTTGGAAATAAAATTTACATAAATAAGGATATATAAGAACATATTCCAACATTAAAATATGTAAATTAAAAGACCCAACAAAAGATGTCTTTTAAAAAGAGGAGGGTGAAAGGTTCCCTTACCGACTTGGGTATCTTTCGAAACATACACCCCATGAAAGAAGGACAATAATACATTTATGTAAATATTCATAAACGAACTTATATTACACAAAGAGTAGAATAATGGGCAGTAAATATACCACTCAAAGTCAATGGTGGCAAATGTAGCATAAATCTCTTGGGAATAAAAGTGAGATGAAAAATCCCTTACGAAAACTTGGCAGCCTAACGATGCCACTTAAAACATCCAAAAAAGGATTGATGAGATAAAATAGGGTCTCTCATTATATTAAAATAAAATGTACAGAAAGAGGAATATAAAATAACATCCCCCAACATAACATATAGGAGCATAAAAAGTTACATAAAGGAGAGTTCTTAAAAAGAAAGAGAGAGGTTGGATCTCTTACAAAAATTCGGCAGCCTAACGGCGCCACTCAAAATATACGAAATGGGTTGGTGATAGAAAATAGGGTCTCTCATCATATGAACAAAAAAAAAATTATAGTAAGAGTAATATAAAAGAACATACCAATCATAATAACGATGAGCTTAAAATAAATGACCGAAATGAGTGTACTTAAAAAGAAAGAGTGGGGTAGGATCCCTTACCTCATGTCTGACATGACTCGATCGTTCATTAATCTCATGAATAATAAAATTTGGCCAATTTATAATTTCTTAAGGATCTCCTTTAAAGAGTATTATTCAATTTATATCATATATTATAATGTTATAATAATTGGTTAATAAAGTGAGTTCATTTCATACGTTTTTTTGATGTTCGGTACATGAGTAAAAATTGAACTTGTTGGAAAAGAATTTTCCATCTTGTTATAAGTACATCATATCTATAATAGTATTGATGTTTTAAATATCATATATATCCATTATATATTCATTTTATACTATTCCATAGCATTTGGAGATAATACAAATTAAAAGCATCGTTCATCGAGATGGTAGGTTGTACGTACGCATGAACACTACTTTAATTTTTTGTCATTTTAATGGAATTAAAACAAAATGAGAGATATATATATTATAATTCCAGAATGATATCAATCATTTATATGTAATATATTACATATATATCCATTATATATGTACTTATTATAGTATATAACATTTGGAGATAAGAAATGAAATGTACCGTTCATGGAGACGGTAAGCCGTACGTACGCATGAACGCTACTTTCATTTCTTTTTTTTTTGTATTCAATGGAATTAAATAATAATGATATAAAGGTATATTATAATTACAGTAGGATATCATATGTAATACCATTAATTATATCCTTTATACTTCCCACATATGGCATTAACGAATCAAATCACTTTGAGGGGGCGGTAGTCCGCACTTCCTAAAATGAAGATATCGCATTTATCCATAATGGAAACCATAAAGGTATTCCATAAATGAAAAATACTGAAGATTAAGGAAAACATAAACATATTAAATATCACATATAAATATAGTGAAATCTTAATAGCCACCTTTGAAGGTGTTAAAATAATATTGAACAATCATCGTTTCGTGAGGTAGTAATTCGCCATCCACAGAAATAGTATGCTCTTTAACCATTAGATGGTGGTGAGTGAAATTGTAGCTCGAATAAATCTATTAAAAATATCCTAGTATATTTAATATACTGGTGTTGTTACAAAAAATGTAATAAAAAGAGTTTTGGGGTTTGGAGAAGAAAAATAAAACAAATAAACCCAAGGGAAGACATTACATTTAAATCGGGTAACTATCTTTGATTTGAGCTCAAAGGCTTCCTTGGAAAGTATTCGGCCAAAAGTGAGGATTAAATGATGAATAAAAGGATTTTTAGAGACAAAATGGGCAGGTTTTGGCCAATCCAAAGTCTTGAGAGGTGTGGGTAAGGTGGTAGAGTTGGGGGCCTTTTATAAGAGGAGAGGAGGGGCACTCTTGGAAAGTTAAAAAAAGGATACTTTATTATAAAATGATTTTCGGATTTTAAAGGTCCCAAAATTATATATTTCGAGGATAAGGTGATAAGAGTTCTAAATACACCCATCCAATAGGTTTTTGACATGTTTAGGACATTATCTTTTCATTTTATTTAAATCTTTAAATAATGAGGTAATCGCTGCATCATCATGGTGTCATAAATAAAATAATTTATTTAATGTGTAAAAATTATAAAAAAATTCATGATGTAGGAAATATTTTTATATTTCTAATTAATATTTATAGTCAACAATATGACTTGTATAACCCCATTTAAAAATTGTTTTAGTAAAACAACTCATGTTTCTGACATTTTTATTTTAACTTTAAATAAAAAGTTATTTATGTCATTTTACTTTTAAAGTGGCTCCATGGGGTCCCCAAGTTGACCCATGGATTTTCTTGGTCGGCCATGACACATCAAATGAGGTTAGGACATGTTTCTAGGCCATTTCATATTATTAATACATTTTTTTACCTTAAATTACACTAATTACCTTTAATCGCGATTAATAAAACTTACATGTTACTATTCACCAAAAATTATTTTAATCTCATTGAACCACATTTTACTTCTTAATTACAACAATGTATGTCAAATTTTTTGAAAATAAAATCACAGAAATGGAAAAGTTTTATTTAAACAAAAAATCAGTTTCTTTAACTACCACTTAGTGGTTTCACTATTCATCTAAAATTGAAGTTTTTCAGAAAAATACCAAAAATTCACCCTAAGATATATTTGATATTCTGAATTCAAAAATGATGTCTATTTTAAAAAATTCAAAACATATAAGTTTCATTAATTAATTTAATAATTAATTCCCACTGTCAAAACAAATAGCGTGTTTTTAAGAAACAATATCTATTAAAAGATTGATACTAGTTTAAGACCAATTTTGAAGTGAAATTAATTCCAATGACCACTATTTTATTAAATGGTAAAAATGTATTCTAATTTCACTTTAAAAAAAATTCAAAAGATAATCTAATCAAACAAATAAATTAGATTAAAAAGTGGTTTTGAATTAAAATTCAACATTTTTCACTATTCATTAAAAATGAACTTTATCGGAAAAATACCAAACATTTACACAAAGTAAATTTTGATGTCCCGATTCTAAATAAGAATTTTATTTTGTCAAATATAACACATAAATTTTTCAAAAGGTGGATTTAAAAGAGGTTCTCCATCAAAAGGTGGTTAATCGACATTTTAAAGAATATTAGATTGTTTATGCTTAAAATTGGATTCATTCGCATTTTTAATCCTCTAAAATTTATTGTAAAAAGTAAAAATATTTGACAAACATATATAATCATTTTTTATTTAGTTCTGTTCATTCCCGCCATTACAACGGCTAGGTGTTAACTACCATTTAAAATAATATTGTTTTATTATTACGATGCAACGTAAGATTCTCAAAAAACTCATTGTTGCGTATTGGGTATGCCATCGAGCATAGCATCCCCTTTAAACTAATATTAATATTATATTAAAAAATATGGATAAATGTAAAAATGTCATATTCTTTATTTACCTGGGGTGTTACAATACATATATGGTTTCTATAATTTCAAATTATATATTGATTTAATATAATTTTGATGCTTTAGATCAATGTAATTACACTATAGTCAAGAACGAAGATATGGTTCCCTAAAATCAAGCCCTGTTGGGAATATTTGATCATATGTTACCAAATTTATCCCTATCTAGTGATTTAGATCCATCAAACATCTTGGTCCCTGATACAGATCAAGAAACTCAATGTTATGTGGCTCACACCTTGAGTTATAGATCCTTCTATGGAATCTGAGGAGACATTATTGTATTATCCTAGACGACCATGAAAAGGGGGGACATATTTTATTAACGGTACTCAGGTTATTATCTAAAATATTATTAAATAATGTAATCATTCTGTCATATATCATTTATCTATGTAACCAAAATACACCAAATTTATTCTCTAAGATCTCATGAAACAATTCGCAGTTTTTCAGGGGTGATGGATAGTGTATGGAATCCTTGTGTATAGGTTACAAATTTTTTATCTATCGGCCTATTTGAAATACAAATCTTGGGGATATGGATTCATCAACATTAAATCTATAATTCTCAAAATTCTGGATGTGGGCCTTTTTTAACACTTCGAGTTTGAAGAACACTATCGAGAAGAATGGGATTCAAATATGGTGACTATGATGGTTCCCCTAAAACCATACAATACCTTTGTGAAAAACCCACTATAGTTGGAATCCTAATTAAAATGTATAAAAAATAAAAAAAATATATTTGATCACATTTTAATAACATTAGTATAATTAGATCTTGGTTCAACATTCTTGAAAACAATTGTTTTAACCAGTGATGAGTTCCTATTTGATCTACTTATTCATTATTAAGATTTTCTTGACTTCGATAAAGAATGTCCCAATATAAGGTATTCATTAAATTTCAGATAAAAATGGTATGTAAAATTTTTTGGTTTTAAGGGTCATTCCGGTGACAACTTCCAATAGAAGGTTCATGCAAATCCCACCAAAGGTGTAGACAACTCTATAAACCGAGAGGACATAAAAAAGGACCTTATCCTTGGCTACTGGTTCAAATAGAGTAGGAAACTACCTCTAATGAAGGAATGCTTCATGATATAATGGATTTTAACTATCAAGGACAAGAAGAAGGTATTTCTAATGAGAAAATACATATGTGAATAAATAATCATTTCCCATGTAGAATCTCAAATGTACATAAAGGATAATTTTTATAGTTATTTTGATCTTAAATTTGATATTGAAGGTGAATCTCAAGTTGATTCAAATCTATAAAAAGATCAGTTTAATTTTTATCTACATAGGTCTATTTAAAAAAGATATAATTATCATAAATATTTCTTACTATCTTTATCCATGTTCATGAAACTAAAATCTCAATAGTTTAAGGGATGTAACGAGAAGAAAAATATGTCCCATTATATTTATAAAATGAAGGTATATAGCATGTATCTAAGGGAGATTAATGTGAATGACATGGAAACGATCAATGCGATTATAAGAAATTCCTATAAAACATGAGAATATGTAGCTAACCAATCACAATTATTTCTTATGACTACTACCTATCACTAAACTATTAATTAAGATGTAATAAAAGATAAACACATTGATGTGAGATATGATAGATATGGGCCTCCTAACTCAGATTAGTCCATTACTTGTAAAAAAAATCTTTAGATACCCTATCTATTTAGAAATATTATTGCATAATTTGTAAACATAAATATCCAACAAGATCAAACCCAAATATCATGAGTCCAAGTGACTTTGGAAGACTAAGATCATTATACATCAAAAGGAATCTTAAGATATTAAATCTTTATTTTATTCACCATGATGAGCTCCTAAACCTTTTGAGCGCCCGAAAAACAAGATAACAAAGGGAATACATAAAATAAATGGGTGAGCTAAAATCCCCAGTAATAGAATAAAAGTGATAATGATAAATAACATCTGAGTCTGAAGTGCAACCAGATATTATAAAAGAGAATAATCATGAGTAATAAAATAGAATAATAACATAAATAAATTATTATCATAAGATCATGGTAACATAGGAAATTTGTTAGCAATATATAAGATGAAAAAAACATAAGCCTAGGTTAACCACATAGATAATATCACATGTTGTTTAGAATCTGATAATGGATTAGGATTACACCTTAATCCCATACATAACATCTCATGGGACTAAATATTTACTCAATTAATTAGAGTACTATATGGGTGAACCAATCATAAAATGTTCGTGATTTATGTTTCCTTTAAAATGAAATCAATTGTAATAAATAAACATAAAAGTTATCCATAAAAATAAAATGGTTATAATAATATTATCTCATATCATAAACCAAAGAATTTTCATAATGACGGAATTTGAAAATTGAATATGAGGCTCAGATTACATCATAAAAAAATATAGAAGTAGATATATATATATATATATGAGATATATATAGAGAATTTAGAATCAATTAATAAATTTAATGAGAGATAGAAAGTGATCTATACAGATTGTGGTCATAATCCTAAGAAATTGGTGGTTTAGAAACAGACCTTATTTTGAGTCTGATTCATCATGTGGATTATTTATATTCATTAATACTGAACTAATGTTAATTATATACTTTCTATAGAAAAATTTTCATGTTTATTATTCTATTTATTTTTTTTATAATGTTATATTCAATTACTTAGTCATTTAGGTTTAAGTCATATGTGTCAAGGATATTTGGATCATATATCTGAAATCACTTTGGTAACATGAACAAGGTCAAATGCATTTTTTTTAATCATATAAAGAATAATAATCATCAAAGAAATATTATTTTTTTAATGATATTATAAATTTAAAACCATCCATGTAATATGGTAGTGAAAATCGATCTATTTACAAACAAGGAGATGGTTGGTCATAGGTACACATGAGTAACATTTCAATTTTTCAATTATCATAAGGGAAAGAAGATAAGTGTTATTTAATATTTATTTAATGACCATTATATATTAAATATAATATCATTTCTTCAAATACACAAACATATACAATCCATCTGATGCAGTAATAAAAAAATCAATCATATCTCTTTGTAAGGTGGTAGTATTCTATGAACATGAACATTGTTATCATTTTTTAATGGATGGTAAGGTAATAAGGTATCTAATATATTAATTTTCCATAATGATTTATATTTAACGAATAAAATATGTAATGATTAAATAAATCAGCATGAAAATTAATTAGAGGTGATGATGGAATAATAATTTCGTTGGTTTGTGAGGTGGTACTCCACCATACACAAGAACAATGGTTATGTTTCTCCTTCAATATAAGTGGAGATGGATGTTGGTTATTATAGTTACCTAACGACATCTCAGTATATAACAGATAATAATGTTACTATGTCATCATGATTGAGTAATATTTTAGGAAGGTGTAAGATGAAATTAAATAAAGAAGTTAGATTAAGAAAGATAACTCATCTTTAAACAACCTCTTTAGGATTATATATAAGGCATCCCTAGATTAACAATATAATCAATCCAATTCCACTAGGAAGTGGGGAGGGATGTAAGAATGGTATTTGGGCATGTATTTTAATTTTCAAACGGTTTTTTTAGTTCCTAAATGATGGTATAGAAGTATCCCTTTTACATGTGAGAGAGAATGACAAGTTTGAAAATACCCAAAACTATTCAACATTGAGAAGTCATAATCAAGTCAAGTGGCTCCAAAACTAATAAATATTGGAGTGTCGAGGTGATATGGTTGAGCCACACCTCCACCAATAAAAAAGTAACATGTTTGAAACATATATTACCATTTAAAAATATGGTTACTCACTTTTAAAATTTTGGTTTTCACTATTGTTATAAGATCTTTTATGTTTTCTATTATTCATATCCTCGGGATTGTGATTTATAACAATTCTCTTCCACACATTGTGTTCTATGGTGGCGGATGTAATCAAACTAAAATAACCAATATTAAGATGAAAATATTACCAAATATTAATTATCATAATTTTAAATATTGAATCCACTTAATCAAATTCAAATAACATAAGTGGAAGATTCAATTTAAAATTAAAATAGCAAAATGTGTTGAAAAATAGTTTTTTAATAAATGCTTTTATCAAGCAATATATGATCCTATATTAACCATATGAAAATGAATCAACATTATATGAATTTAAATTAAAATAACTCGATTTATAATATATAAATTTAATTATAATAATTATTTATCATGGTTTATTTTAATCATTTTGAAATGATAAAATTTATACACTTACAAACAGATTGCAGAAAAATGTGCTTTTAAGCATAAAATTAATCATAAACCAAAATTAAGAAAGTTTGTTATTAAGATTAATATAATTTGATTATTTTGAATAAAATAATTCATATTTCAATTTAATATTAAATTCAAAATATAATGGTACTTTTAAATTACCATATTTATTGAAAAGAAATGTTATTATTTGAGAAATCCGTAATTTTCACTATTCAAAAAATATCAACAATTTCAAGTAAATTATAATTATTTTACCCAAATTAAATCATTATATAATGATTTAATAAATTATTTTCATATTATATAAAAAAATTTCTAAAAATTAATAAATAAGTATCAATATTATATCCCACAAAGAAATAAAAAATATTTTGGATAGAAATATTTTCTTAAATAAGATGTCTTTATTAAAAAATTAGTTCATCTATCATTACATTTGTTTTGAATAAAACCATAATTTTTATTTCATAATGCATTTCATAAAATTATTACACACCAATTTAATAGATATGTGGTAATGGTAATAAATAACCATTATAGGTTTCATCTTGAAGTTGTGTGTCATATATGTTATCAATATTAGTTTTCTTCTTCTTAAAAAGATGGGGTATTACTATTGTGATAATAAATTTTAGGAATAATAAAAACATAGTAATACCACCCAAGAGTATGGAAAATAATGATGAACGAACAATAAATAGTGTATAGAATTTGGAGAGAGATGATAACCTTTGTATAAAACCTCACTCTTTCGCTATTGATTTTATCTTAAAAGTTGATGACTAAGAAACTCTTTAAATTAATGGAAGAAAACTCGATTCATCTAAATCTCATTTGGTGAGCTTTTTTTAGGTAGAAGCTAATGAGACAAATATGATGATAGGATCTAACTCCAATAACAAGGAAAATAATAAGTTACACAAAATTCATCTAAGAATAGTATAAAATGGATTGCCTAGATTGATATTGATACATCTATAGAGTATCATGAAAGTCCATAGAAAAGGGATAAATCATGAAATATGGATCTATATCCACATAGGTTAGGTGTTCCTCAAAATAATGGCACCATATCCCAACCCAATAAATGATTTTATTTTCTATACAGTGTGTTCACAATGATTTGGGAATATAAAATATTTTTTACATGTCCTCATGTGGGATTTTGTAATTTTTTACGGTGATTTCAAGATCCGTGACTATAAATAATTAGAAAAATGGTTGAATTATTATCTATTTTCTTATTTATATGTGATGTTTGGTTTAATTGAACTAGTGAAATTTGTTCTTGGGTATCATGGTGGGTAGACTATCCTAGACCTTTAGCTTTTTTGGGGTTATGAGCTTCCACTAAATTTCTAGGTGATTGATGGAATTGTTGTTTCTTTGGGGTTTTTTGATTTTTTTTAGTGGAATTGTATGTGGGAATATATGTTTTTCTTTTTTTATCTATTTTGATTGAATTTCATTTCTTATTTGTAATTGTTTAAACCCTCTTATAATACATTTTCTTTTTTAATAATGTTATGTGACTTTTATTCTCTGGACTTACATTAAAATGTTTCTAATTTTATTACTTTTTAATTATCTAAAATCATTATGAGATTTTTTTTAAATCACATTTCTAATGGAATATATTATGATAAAATCTAAGGTATTAAGATTTTTATACCCTTAATAATGATTTCTAATGATTTTGGATTGTAATAATTTTGTTAACCTTGATTTTTCAGGAATATTATTACTCATACATATATTTATATTAATTGTCTTACTTGGTTTTTCTAGAATTCCAAAATCCTTTGGGAGGTAGCTTCATTTATATAAGTTCCTATCAAGATTTATAGAGCGATGGAACAAGCTAGGTGTGTAAATTTTTGTCTTTTCATTGTTGAAATTAATCTTTTGATATTTACTTATTAACAATATAATTCTTTTTTAAGGTTAAGAATATATAATTAAATATTTAATTCTAAATATTTCTTGATTACTGATAGGTTTGTAATAGTTTTGGGAACTCAGTCGATGGGTGTTGTTGTGATGGTATTTGGGATAACTATAATTAATATTGAAATGTGACTATTCAACACAAATTTTATATTTATTATAGATGTTTGGATGATTTAATGAATATGGGGGGAAACCCAATCCCACAAGTGGTCCATAAAGAAGTGGTTCTCAGAGAGGGTGACCAACAACTCAAAGAAAAATAAGGGGTTTCTTACAACGAAATTTACCTCTCATCCCCCTAAACATTCATTAAGGTGGAAAATAAGGATTGTTCTTCAACTTACATCCTAAAATAATAATGGAATATTATAGGTTCAATTCTCTTGATTACAGGGAAATATGGGAAATTTGAAATCACTTCTACTATTATGGAAATTGTTATGAAGGATACAGGGAAGAATCTTTCTTCCTCTCGTCATTTGTTAAGGGTGGTAAGAGCCTGAGGAACCTAGTGTATATATACATATAACTATAGAGGAAACTATTTTATATCTTGATCTAGTAGTTAATTTTATCAATAGGTATTATATCATAGTGAATTGTTGAGGGAAGGATGATATATGGTCCTCATGGGGTGAGTATGAAGTGGTTCATGAAATTATACAAGAGAAAAAAAATCACTCGGGGAATAATAAAGGTAATGATTCTACCAACATGGGACCTATATAAATGAGGGAGATGAAGAATAAAACAATAAATTTATACTCGTCTAGAATACAAGGAGATAATTTATATCATACAACTTCTATAAATTTTGATGATTTTATGGATCTTCTTGACACACATTTGATCTATCCACTTCGGTTAAGCCTATCTCTATATCCATACTGCATGACCACATTATTGTTGGGAGTAACACTTATTACTCCAACTAAAAATAAGATTTCATTTCACTGAGGTGATCTTTTTTTTGGATGATTCATAACAAATAATAGATGTTAACGAATATTTATCCAATAGTAAGGAAGATTATTCTAAGGGTAAGGAGTTGGAATCATTGTCTAGATATTTTTAGAAATGTGGTACAATGATATTAAAATCTCCCCCTATCATTTCCCCTTTTCTGGATTGAGTTAGTGCCTCTAACAAAAATAAACATTGTCTTTTTTAGATCCATATATCATGAGATAAATCATAAAAATTTATCAAGTTCAATGGACTCATTGATCTTGGGGGAAAGGTTGGTACATATGTAATGTTATGAAGATGAAGGGGAAGGTAACCTTAGATATTCCTTGGAGGTTTTAGGGCCTGCTAATATAAAACGAACCACATCTCAAATCAAGAGACTCACATTTCCACCATTGGGGAGGAAACTGATAATAATATGAATGATAATCCTTTTTCTATGGCTAAAGTGGTTAATGTTGTATCCAAAACAGGTAATGTGATTATCAATGATGGAAAACCTACTTATGATGACACATAGGGTTCTGTAACGACCTCTATTTAATGAAATGTTAGAGATGAGGCTAACGATAATGTTAATCATTGTAATTAATGTGTACGTGAGGTGAATAATTTTGAGGATGTCAATATAGATAATGATGATTTTGATTCAACAAATACTAACCATTTGGAAAAAGAACTAGGAAACCCATGGAAGATAACCAAATCATATAGGAGAGCCTACTATCCATGTGGTATATAAACCCTCCAAAATAATGTTAATAAAGGTAAAAGCAAGAAACATTAGCGGTCTGATCTTGTATATTATTTGAACTCTTTTTGGAACTAGAAATCATATTTCTTAAAATAAAAAGAATAAGAAATTTGATTAGGAAATTGGATGGAAAGAACATCTTTATGTTTAATAATTCAAGTGTACAAGGAATGATGTTTGGAAATAAATGCAATGGGATTTCACTATACCCACACAAAATAATGGTTTTGTCTATAAAAATGAATAAAATTATATAATGACACTTCGTAATGATTATTTATCTACCAAAAATGATCAATTAGTAGGCAGAAATATGTTTATGATTATAAAATAAGAGAGTAAAATAAATGTGGGAACTCTATGTGTGTCCTGTTATAGTGATTATTTTGGGCCTACAGAGATTAATCAGAACTTAGGGAATGATGAAAAATTCATCATGGAACTTTTTGGGTATGATTAAAACCTATTTCATTCCCCTAAAGGATGGTATACATATATTATCCTAAAAATGGAAAAATAATAATGTGCAATTTTATGTTCAAAAAATGTTGATCATGCTTAAAAATAGCATGGCATGGATTCCATTATTACATACAACAAATTTTATATTCTATTTGATTTAAATGATTGTGATGATTCTAATTTAGGGGTAGGGAAGACCTAAAATAAGTGGGAAGATGTTATTGAGGATATTGGGGATGTAAAAGAAAGGTTCCGCTAGCCCATTACAAGGTTCTTCATCTCTTCAAAATGTAAATTGTCTTATAGAACTATTGACTAATTAAAAAAAAGACAAATCTTCCCCTTTAGCATATTCATTTCTATAATATATAAAATTGGGTTGGATTTTCTGATTTTATGGTAATTTTTGACAATATAAACTATTTAATTGGAAATTTGTTGGATATTAAGAGATTTGTTATATCCTGCATAATATTTCAATTGAGACATTATGGGTTATTACCCACTTGACTATTCATGTCTTATCATATAATTGTGGTTTTCTGTATATTGATATTAGTTTTATTGAGTAAAAGATTAATGCCTAGTGTCATTCATAATTTTTAATAATTATTATTTTAATATAATTCACTTACCGAAATAATTTACTATAATAATGGATGTTGTGAGGATGAATTACATTGTTTTTAATGACTTAAATTTTGTTTTATATCAAAATGAATGAATTATGAATAATTCCCTCAATATTTAAATTTAATAATTTATATATTTTATTGAAATTTATATTTATAATTATATTTTTTAGTAGGATTAGAATATGTAAAGTTCAGGCACACCATTAATGGTAATAAGGATAGCATGCAATGTAGATGCTTTTTACAATTGAATGATTAGGGTGTCCATGCAGACATTTCCCAGATCACTCTTCCATGCATTCATGTATATCATACTACTATAATTGTTAATATGATAATGTGTGAACAATGAAACTTTCAATTACCATATAATTTTAATAATACATGTATTATAATTCCTCGATGTTGTGAAATTGTGTTTGATGACTATAAATAATGTTACTACTGAAGGGGGATGAATGTTGTGATTGAAATGATAAAACATGTAAACAAGGCCTTATTGATCTTGAGTATCTTTTCATTCTTGATTCATTATGCTAATATTAAAAAATTATATAAAATTTCATTTCTAAAAATAAATGATAATAAAAGTGATTATCCTAAAAATGATGAGGTAATGATTTGTTCCAAACTTGATTAACTTTTGATATCAAAAGAAAGACTACATTGGGAGAAATTCAATGTCGGATGGATGGAATTTGGTGATAAATACACAATTTTTTCATAATCCATAGAAAGAAAGGTTGTATAAGAAGGATATTAAATAAATTATAATGTATTTATGATTATTTTATGAGTATCAAAATTTAACAATTGTTATCACCAACTATTTCCAAGGCCTTTTTAATGAAATAAGGAATTACAATAATTCAGATATGATTAAATTGTTTGATTTCATCACTATAAGAATTGAGGAAAATCACAATCTGATGTTGATCAAGCCAGCTGTGGAGGAATATGTAATGGTTTCCCTATTATCCCTCATTATTGATAGTTTTATAGGTCAAGAGGGTTTTAGAAACATTTTCATTATTTTTTACTCTCATATTATCCATATTGACATCACCAAGGTTATAAATGAATTTTTTATTCCCACTAATATAACTAGGGATTTAATTCCTAGTTTATTGATATCATTCCTAATAATTATAATGCACTTGATATTAGTGATTTTAGTCATGTTTATATTGGGATCATGGTTCCCATTCTTAATAAAAAAATTCAACCTTTGGGACTTAGAATGATTGTTTCCATAATAATTTCACATAATGGTTTTTCCATTATTCTAATAAAATACATTCATGCATGTTTATTTAATTATTTTGATTGTGTTAATGCTCTGATGAATAAATCAAAGGTTAAAAATTTTCATTGATTCTTTTCATTTCTGAATCATTTGATACAATGATATATATCTTTATCATTGTGTTCTAAAAAAGGTATGGTTTCTCTAGTTTTTTTTTAAATGATAACATTGATTTTGAGAAGATCTAATCTATCGATATTGGTTAATAGATACTAGAGTGGTTTCTTCATTTGTAATAACTGGTTATAAAGGTTACCACATGATCATTGATTCTATTTGGAATTTCAAATGACTACACAAGTAAGTTGATTTTGAATATTTTTCAAATGGATCAATATAAAAAATTTAAAATTTGAAGATGAATCTTTTAGAAATCTCATCCCTTCAATATTGATGGTGCTTCCTTATTTTCGGAGGGTAATGAAGGGAAATTGAATGTGATTAAAAATAAATTTCAACACTATGAGGATCTCTATAGTTAGTTTATAAGTTAGGGTAAATCTATCATTGTCTTCAATAAAGGTATGTTAGTAATGTAGGAAAAATAGAATTATGGCGAATCATAGTGTTAGAATACGGTTCATACCATTTACATACATATTAATTCTTCTATTATATGGAAAATTGAATAGATATTATCCTAATAATATTTGTATATAAGATCATTGGGATGTTGGTATAGTGGAAGGTCAGATCTAGGTCCTAGTAAAGGGAAGTTATTCTAGTAAATTTCTTGTCATGTGCAATGTTTTTTTATTATTTCTCATATTAATGATGGCATGGTGTCTTGATTAATAAAATTCATACTTTAATAAAGAATTTTATCTTGATTTAGTGCATTTATGATAAGAAACATATCACAATTTCATTTAAGGAAAGAAAACATACGTTGGATATGCGTGGAATGGTTGTAAAAAGCCTTATAAAATTTAATGACACAATTATTACTAAATTAATATAGATATTATCAAATAAAATGATGAATCATTTTTTTTAAATATATATTCCTATAAAGTATATTTAATGTATTTTTCATTCTAAGTACCTTCTATTATATGGAACATTTTAAGGGACTTTCTTTATGATATCATATTTTTTTTAATCATAATTTCATTTGGGAACCTAACCATAATTCAAAGATGATTAAATTGGATGATAAACTGAAAAATGATATAATTATATACCCTATAACAAGAAGAACATGAGGATTTACGATGCTATTAATGACATAAATGTGTCCCATTCACTTAATCCTGATGATATAACAAAATAAATTAATAATTATACTTTTTTAGTAAAAATACATTGGTTGGGATTGATAATATCTTTATGAAGATGTGCGGTAAGGATATGTTCATATGAAAATGTCCTAGAACTTTCTAGGATCCAAGATGGCTGATCATTTTTAAAATTACATTAATTTATCTAAAAAGATACACCCTTTTATAGAAGTTGTGTTAAAATAACTTATTAATTTATGTCTAGTACAATAAGAATAAAATCATCTAGTCCTCAGTCTATTCTTATAGGAAAAAATGCTTCCAAAAACAATAGGAAATCATTTTTTTAAATGTGATTGTGACTAAAATATATATATAATACTATATGGAATATTCTAGACTAACATGTGTTCGTATTATTAATAACATGATTTCAAGAATTTTGTTATGAATGATTCTCATTATTATAAATTATTTAATATATTGTATGTTTTAATTACCTTTTTACTTTATTATATCCATAATACTTGAATTCATATCATCTTTAAATTAGGAAATCCATCTACTAAGTATTTTATTATGTTAGAGAACAGTAATCTCAGGGTTGTTGCTAACATATATTGGGATGTATAAATAAGGATTTTTTATCCTTCCACATTGAAACTATTCGATATAACAAAATGGTATAGAAATCCAATGGGAATAATGTTCAAGATGAGGATACCTAAAATTCCAAATTATACAATGATTACTGTTTATGCTGTTTGGATTGGGTCACCTTGTCTAATGAAAAATAGTGTTGTCTTCTTTCACCGATAAAGGTTTTGTGATGGCTATTTTTATCCTTTAATGGGAAAATGTTTAGATTTTTAATATGGGTTATCAGTTGTTATACACTTTTTTGGATTTAATAAGTTGTATGCATTGAAACTGATATGGATTGAGAGTGATTCTATAGTAGTGGTGGACATTATGAAGATGCGATCGAGAAATGTTTCATGGAAGTACAGTGGAAATGTGTAACTTTTTTTATATCTTTGAGAGGCTCCAGATAATTGTTTCTTATATTTTATTGAGAAGAAAATAGGTTGGTGAATTATTTTTCACATAAATTCATAAATAATGTTGGCTTCATAAGTTCCTTTGAAACTCTTGATTTTTTTCATTTCCTTAGTTAATTATTACACTTTTTTGTGTTTTGTTAATTCATTTTTAACACTCCATATAATTTTTTATTAAACTTTTTTAATAATTTTTTCAAACTTTATCATCCTACACAGGATCTCAGAATTTTCTATTATTATTATTATTCCCCAAAGGGTGAAGTTACCAATGATATTGGTTTTTTCATTATTATTAATCATGATTTTATTCTCATTGGTGTTGTGGTTGTTGATGTTGTTGTGGTTTATGTTGTTGTTGTTATTATTATATGGGATGATTCATAGATAAATCGATCAATTGTTTTGTGATTATTATGGTGATAGTGGTTTCTATTAATCTATGAAATTATTTTATAATATTTTTTTGATCATCTAGGTTGATGTAGTTTTTCATATTCATTTCTTGTGGGTGAATCCTCAAGGAACGCTATGTATGTTTTTCTTTTTACTCATAGTAGAGTCACTTCTAAGGATGGTGTCAATATGAGAAATTTTTCCTTACTAATGGATTCCATTCCATAGTGAGTTATTTGTAGAAATTCTATGGTGCTCATTTTTGATCACAGGGAGATGATCAAAGATTGATTACAAATCTATCAACATTAAATCATTGAACTCTTAGAAATAAATCATTGGGAACTGATGATCAAATTCATTGTTTATCATCTAATTTTGGGTTTTTTGGACTAAAAAAGCACCCCAATTAGTAATCGTTGATTCCATTTTTTTCATAATGAAGAATTAAAACATAGAAAATGGGTTAATGGCCCCATTTCACTTCATTATGGAATACTCTCTAATCACTATTATATTTTTTAGTTTAATTTTTTTAATGTTATGAAAAATATATTTCATATTTGGATAAGAATTATATTCCACAATTAGATTCAATTATACCCCACATGTTATTAGGAATTGCTTTGGTAACCCGAATACCCATTAAAATAGACAGAGTAATAGAGATAAATCAGTTTGGATATTTTTCAATTACTTTGGTTAATGGTTATCCTAGTTTTTTTATTGGTATGTAATGACCTGATCATTTATGAATAAATTTTAATTTCTTTTAATTAAATATCTTATGTATATTGAAAACACATGAACTCATTTTTTTTATTATATACAATTGAATTTAAATTACCATTATGTATCCTTATTATTGATAACATAATCATTAAATAGTGATCACATGACTAGTATAAATATAGGTTTTTCACGAATCATTTTTACAAAGAAAAAAAACGGTTGGCATCAACAAATAGGATTGTACCCTATGAAGCCCATTTATCAAAGCTTTTAAGGGAGATATAATTACTGGGATTTTACCAATAACATGCCCAAGATGAGGTCCAAAATTTTAAGCATGAGAGAAACCGTTTCTGGGAAAAGATCAAACTCATTGAGATCAAGGCCCAAACCATGTTCACCGAACGAACCCATGAATGCCCCACCATTATAGACCTTATTCTTTGGGAATATGCGTGTATAATAATGGGATATATAAAAAGATGATATCCTTATTATTATGTGCATTATTTTCGTGTATAAATCATCTTCAAAGAACAAATAGTATTTTTGGTTAATATTAAAATTTATCCAAGTAATCATTTTTATGAATTAATGTATTTTTTTAATTAATTAAAATCTTAATAAAATATTATTAACAAATTAATATTATCAAATAAAAATGATCGTATTTTTTTATGGTGTCGAATGTAATTTCTATTAAGGTTTGGAAACTGTTTTTATCAAAAACTGTAAATTTTTATTAAATATATATTTTTATTTTAAAAGGAAAAAATTCAGATAGTTAGGACAATATTTAGATAAAATGAATATTATTATTGGAATCCAGATATTGAAATTAACTTATGGTTAATTTCTCATAATTTTCTGAGATAGTCAGATTTGTGGGTAAAAATTAAATTCTATATAAATATATAATGTTTTTTAGGACATAATAATTACCCAATAGTTATTTAATAAAATATTACAAAGTTTATATTAAGAAAAATATATATTTCCATTCATATAAAAAAAATTTACATTTATTTGATTTATTTTATAAAGCCTCAGTGAATCCTTCAAGACAAATAAAATATGTTATGATTTTAAATTCATTTCCTTGAAAATGTTACTCACCTTCAAATAAGGAAGAGAAATATTTTAATATCATTAGCCATTAGGATATTAAAATAATGTATATCACTCCCCTATTCCATAACCATGACAAAAAACCATGGTATGGTTTTGTGGTTTTGAATATTTTAGTGTGTGGGGTCTAAAACTAAAATAATAATTAATTCCCCAACATTTCGTATTTAAACTCTCCCAATAAACCATTACACGTGACTCAATCACTTTTAAGCTATTAATCACTCAGATCACCACTCCCTATAGTCTTCCAAGGATCCCCCATTCTCCCATGAAGCCTCTCCCATGTCTTTCAGATCACACATCCATGTAAGGGATCCTAACTTTCCTTCCTTTTTCATTTTTATCAATGTTTCCCTATGTTGTTCCAACCATTTGGTTTTCCATTAAAAATTTTGGTCATGTTTTTGAACCTCCCACATACTCCACATATTATATTTTAATGATTATATTCCCATTTTTATCTTAAAAATCTTTCTAATTTACACCCATTACCATGCCGAAATATCTTAAGAATTATTTCATTCCTCTTTTTTCTTCTATTTTAATTATTATGACATGCCTTCTATTTACAAATTAGTTATGTTGGAACATGTATTTATATTAACTCTTACAAACTAGTTCATCTATATACTATAATATAACCCTTTCTCTCTCATCAACTCTTTTTATGACTTTTTATATCCTCTCATTATGCTTCCCAAATTTCACCGTGATTTTCCATGCTAAAATCGACATGTAGTGAATATCATTCACATTCCTATATCAAGGGTATTAACCTGTATTCACATATACCATTTTTATTGAGGAGTTAAATTTATTTATTCCAAACTCCTTTATTATTGAATGAAATATGATGAAGAATGAATCCAGGTTTTATGGTCTATTTGGAAAACAAAAGAGTCAGACTGAAGTGAAAGTGACGGGTGTCCCTGAAATTATATAGTTCTCCAATGCATTGGGTAATATTTATTATCAAGTTATGTTATTCTAGGATAGGGGTTTACATGATTCTTTTTATGAAATATTTCCACAATTTTGTTACCAGGTTTTACTTAATTCTTTTATGTTAACAAGGTGGTGTTTTTAGTTCTTGCCACATTTCCATGTTTTGATAATCATTAAATACCATGTATTTATGTTCATGTTTTACTTGTGCTCCATTGATATTATTATTTCCAAAAAAAATTATTCTACTTGTTATGCATTGTTCACTCCCTTACTAGATTTCATATCTCACCATTTTCATATGTATGTCCTTAGGTTATCCCATGCTATGCTAAGTATGATTGAATATCGTTGTCATGTAAAAGAAAATTTCAATAGTGATGTTGTATTTTTTAGGCCTTAAGTTTTCATGTAATATTCCAAATCCACGAATTCATTATACCTCTCAATATTATGTGTTTATTAAGTTCAATGTTATGAAATAAATCATGTTTAATTGTGTAATAAAGGTCAGGGTTTTTATAGTTGGTATCAAAGTATATGTTTATTTATTTTTGGTATTAGGATTAGAATATCATATTGAATGATGTAGGGATAATGCTAAATATAAGAAAATAGTCCGAAATATTTGGTTATTGTAATTTAAGTGTTTTATCAAGAAAATATTTCTCTATCGGTATATGAACAAGTAGAGGTGGCTCTGGCACAGATGTATCAAGGGTTAAAACCCAAAAACACTACTATTAACTAAACTCGAACGGGAACTAGTTCATGACAATGGGCCTTGATAAAATTTTGGATTGACACTGTTATGGGACATTCTTTGGTAAATTCATTATCATAGTTTGAATGATTTTTAAATGGAATAAAAAAAGCTCATAAGAATATACATTAGAAAATAGATTGTGGATAACTTAGAATGAATACTAGAAATTCATTAATTAAAGAAATAAATATAACTTATATATCATCCCTTCGGTCATTGGATTCCCCTTTATGTTTTTAATAGTATAAAATACTTACCCTTAAATTTATTTTTTTCTATCCAATGGCCAGCAATATGGGGACTTGGGCTAACAACTGGTGTGATGATCAATGTGATGATTATTTATTCAGATGCCCAATCTGGCAAGAGCGGGAATCACAAACTTTGTTAAGATGATCCCTTAGTTAATTCATGTTTTAAATAGAAACATGGGTCAGGAGGAATATCCACCCCCCCCCCCCCAATAAAGAACAAGTCTTAATCAAGATATTCATGAGACAAAGGACTCATACTTTCAATTGATCATCTGATCCTTCAATCGTCAAAAAATGTATCAACTCCATTGAGAAGAAATTCTCCATCCTTCAATGTTCTGAACAAGAGAAGGTTCTTCTAGTTTCTTATCATATGAAAGGATAAGATAATTAATGATGGGCATTGATCAAAAATACAAATCTAGAAGAAGAAATCGAGGCGACATGATGGAAATACTTCTAGAAAATGTTTCTTGATTAATATCATCCGTTTTTCCTAAAAATAGAAATAGATTTGCATTCCCTAATGTAAAAGAATGATGAATCTATTAGGGAATATGAGGAAAACATCACCATACATGCAAGATAAGCCTATAGTTTTATCAATACCCTTAAATGAAAGGTTGAATTCTTTATTGTGGGCTAAAACCAAGCCTATGGAAAGCCCAAGAGATACACAACTTTGATAGCTATGAGGAGATATTTTTTCCTGAAAAGAAAATATAGAGATCGAAGAATATCAGTCTTGTCATGAGGATAAGAAGTATAAAGTAGATTATAATTATGGTGGTCCCATGAAAAAATCAAATGGTGATAATAAATCCCATCATCCCACTTTCGAACAGTGTGGGATTAAGAACCCTGTAAATTTCCTGTAGGGGATGAGTAATGCTTTAGGTGTGAGAAAGAAGGTGATCTATACAGCAGTTTCCGGCAAGAAAAACCCAATACTGCGAAAAAGGAAATAAATTCTATATTTTATCATCAATTCATTGTTCATTTATATAACTATGAATAACCAGGCCACATTTCTAACCACTTCACTAACCCAAGGGTTTTTAGAGGCAATTGACAACCTCTAAGGAAGCAAAGGCGATCTTTTTCCATCAATACCGCCGAAGCAAATCTTGAAAAAAAAATTGGTGACAAGTATTCTAGCTATTAATTCATGAATAGTGTAAGTACTTTTTGATAATGGTTCTACACATTTTCTTATATTTTGATAGTTATTAGAACCATCAAAACAGCACCAAAAATCATTGAAGTAGAGATGTCGGTGTAAATGGAATATGGGGAAATTATTGAATCCCAAGAATATAGGTCCTCCCCAATCACAATTTGTTGATTGAACATACCGAAGAACCTCATAATAAATACCTTGGTGGAATTTGATGAAATAATTCACATGGAATGGTTGTCCGTATATAGAACAAGCATAAATTATCAAGAGAGGCAAATCACACTCCATATTGTGAATCGACCCCTGATTCTATTCATGTGCAAGGAGAAGGATGAATATTCTTTAGTACCATCATCTCTAACATGGATATTAATTTCCGATGAGAATGTGAATATTTTTCAAATGATTGAGTCTTAGGAAGGAACCATCCTCAAATACATGCCTATTATAAGGGGATTCATCAATTCCGTTCTGGTGGAATTTCATGGTCTTCCTCCAAGTAGAGATGTTAAATTATAGATTGATATTATACATTGTGAATTTCCTATATCCAAGACTCCATATGGAATTGATATTGTGGAGCATGATGATCTGAAGAAAAAACTAACAGAGAATCTAGATAAAGGGTTTATACACACAAGTGCTACACAATGGGATGCACCAGTCCTCTTCATCAATAATAAGGATGAAATGGTGAACCTTTTCATTGATTATCATGAGCTCAAAAAAACATGATAAAGAATAATTACCCTTTTCCATGAATTGATGAATTGTTCGATTAGCTACATTGAGCCCAATACATATCCAATGTTGATACGTGGTTGGTATGTTACCAAGTATGGTTGAATAAAGTGGATATTCCCAAGACTACTTTTTATAAAAGGTACATGAACTATGAATTCATAGTAATGCCTTTAGGACTCACTAATGTTCCAGAAATCTTCATGGACTAGATGAATAGGCTATTTAGAGATTAAATCAAAAAAAATTGGTAGTATTTATAAATAATATTCTAATATATTCTAAAACCAAGGAAGATCATTACAAGAATCTAAGCACTGTACTATAGACCTTTCAAAAGGAGAAGCTCTATGCAATGTATATTAAGTGTGAGTACTGTTTGAAGGAATTTTCATTCATGGGGAATCTCACCACAAGCTATTGGATATCTATAGATCCTTACAAAATAAATAAAAATTGAGGTATTTCTGAGGCTGGAATATTTTATTGATATATATAGCTTCTTGGTGTTAGCTGGATATAATCGCTGATTTCTAAGAAATTTCTCACGATTGTCAAAACCTCTTGCCAATATAACTCGGAATGGATTCAAGTTTGAATGGAATAGTGAATGAGAATAAAGCTTCATGGGGTTGAGGAATAGTCTTATCAATATGCATGTCCTCACACTACCCACAAGTGGGGATCTTTTTGAAATATTCAGCGTTGCATTGAAGAAGGGAATGGGTTGTCTGTTGATGCAGAATTAAATATTCATTTCTTATGCCTCAAGGTAGTTGAAAATTTATGAGAAAAACTATCCAATGCATGATCTAGAGTTGGAAGCGGTGATATTTTCATTGATAATATGATGGAATTATCTCTTTGGGGAAAATTATGGAATAAATACGAATCACAAAAGTCTCAAATATATATTCACATGGAAAGAACTGAACATACACAAACAAATATGGTTAGATCTCATCTAATATTACAACTACTTAATACATTACCACCCAGGGAATTTGAAAAAGGTGGAAGATAATCTAAGTTGAATGAACCTATTGATACTATCATTTATGAGAATTGAAAAGTATCCAATATTCATCGATTTGATGAAGATGGACATGGGAATCATAAATAAGGGAACATTATCAATACCTTCAAAAATTATATCCCAAAAATTTCATTGGGAAATGTCAATATATGCTCAAAAAGATGATATGGGAATTCTGAAGAAAGTGGAAGCTATCAAAAAATAAAAAACCTCAAAGGTTAATGAAAATGAATAAGGAATTGTGATATTTGGGTCAAGACTATGTGTTCGATCAAATCTAGAGTTAAAGAAAGAAATTTTGGATTATGCACATAGTTTTAATTTCCCCATTCACCTAGGAAATAGAAAGATGAATTGTGATCTCTGAGAGCATTATTGGTGGATTAACATGAAGAAGGGGACAACTGAATATACATCAAAGTTTCTGTTATTTCATTAGGTGAAGGCTGATAGGATGAATTATAAAGGGGTGATGCAACCATTACCCATACCAATATGGAAATATAATAACATCACCATGGAAGTTTTCACCAGAAATCTGAGGACATCCAAAGGAAACAATTCTATCTGGGTTGTAGTGGATTATCTCAAAAAGACTGCACAGTTCATTTCAATTCAAGATAATTTCTCACTGGATCAACTGGAATTGATATGCATCAGATAAATGGAATGGAATCATGGTGTACAACTATCGATGGTATCCGGTCAAGATCCAAGATTCACCTCTATATTTTGGAAAAGTCTCTAACACGCTCTGAATACTAAGATTAACATCATTATGGATTATCATCCACAAACTGATGGTCAATCTAAGTGGATAATTCACACAATTGAAGAAATTTTGAGAGCATTCTCAATGGACTTCAAAGGAGTATGGGATCAACATCTTCCTCTAGTTGAGTTATCTTACCAAAAAATTTCCACCCAAGCATCCAAATGGATCCTTATGATGTCCTTTATGGGAAGAGGAGAAGAACACACACATGTTGGGATGATGTTAGGGAGGAAAAACTTATAGGTCCAAAAATGGTTGAAGAAATGGTGGAGAAGATTAAGACCATCCAGCATCACATCGAAGCTTCTCAGAGTCGACAAAAGAGTTATGCTGACAACCATCAATAGAACATAGAGCTTGATGTTGGAGATATATTTTCCCTATGAACATATCTATGTAATAGAGTGATGATATTTAAGAATAATGTAAAGCCTAGTCCATTGTACATTATCCATTTTGATATCCTTGGTTGCATCAGAGCAACAACCAATTGATGGGTACTCCCATTGAACCTGTCTCAAGTAAATGATGTATGCCATGAATCACACTGGAGGAAGTACATAACTGGCCCATAACATGTACTCAATACATAGGTGGTACCATTTAAGTATGACCTCTCCTATGAAGAGAAGCTCGTGAAGAACGTAGATCGTAGGGAAAAAGATCTACGAAATAAGATGATACCCATTTTAAAAGTGTTGTGGTGAAACCATGTGTTTGATGAACCAACGTGGGATCTGATGGAAGTAACAAGGTAGAGATACCCTCATATTTTTTAGTATGGGAAATGGAAATTTTTAGGGAGAAATATCTTAAGGGGTGATGTTTGTAACCCTATCATTTATGAATAAAATTCCCTTCCATTTAATGAAATGTCTTATGGACATAGAAAAC
Organism: Viscum album; assembly: GCA_963277665.1. Taxonomy (NCBI): domain Eukaryota; kingdom Viridiplantae; phylum Streptophyta; class Magnoliopsida; order Santalales; family Viscaceae; genus Viscum; species Viscum album. Next base: position 1,505,223,123 of record OY728156.1, read on the forward strand.
ACATGCACTCTTTTTGATTTATTATATACAATTTTTTCAAAATGATAGTTAAGTATCCATATTGTTGATATATATCCATTTAATAGGGATCACTATTCTAGTATAAATATAGGGTTTAAACAAATACTTTTGACACGACCAAAGGAATTGATGGCCTCAACAAGTAGGGTCATACCCTATGAACCCCATTTATCAGAGCTTATGAGGGAGATAATATTTATAGTATTTTCCCAAGACCAATCCCAATCCACTATCCAAAAGATTATGCATGAGAGAAACTATTTACATGAGAAGTTCAAGCTCATCAAGAACACTGCCCAAACCATATTAACTGAACAGCCCCATAAAACCCCACCATTGCACACCTTACTCCTAGGGCATATGCTAGTGTAATAAAGTGATATGTAATAAGACTATATCATTATGATTATTGAAAATTTTTATTTATATAATATTGTATATACTTTCATTATATTATTGTAACATTGTATATGATTTGTAAAGAATAAATAGTATTTTGGGTTAATATTCAAATTTAATTAAGTAATCTATTTTGATGTATTAATGGTTTTTTAATTATGAAACATTTTAATTAAATGTTATTATTAAATTACTTTTAATAAATATTAATGATCATTTAATTTTTATGAAGTCAATTGTAATTTTTATCAAGGGTTGAAAACTGTATTTTTCAAAACCCGTCAATTTTCAATTAATGTTGGTTTTTATATTTAAATTGAAAATTAAATTATTTAGGAAATTATTTAGTGAAATTAAATATTATTTTTGGAATCAAGATGTCTAAATTTTCCAATGATGATGTTTCTATTATTTTCTACGATAGTCGTATTTTTTGGTAAAAATTAAATACCATATAAATATATAATTTGATTTATGACATCATAATGACCCAATAGTGATGTAAAAAATAATATAGAGGGTATATTAGACCAAATATATGTTTTCCTTTAAAATAAATAAAATTATGTTTATTTGATTTATTTTATAAAGACTTAGTTCAACCTCCAAGGCATATCAAATATTTTACGATTTCAAAATCATTTCTTTGAAAGTATGACTCACCTCCACATAAGAAAGGGAAATATTTTAATAACTTTAGAACTAAAAAGATTAAAATAATTTATACCAATCCCCTATTCAATAAACCATGGGAAACCCCATGGTTTAGTTTTTGGTTCTGAATATTTTAGTGTGTAGGGTCCAAACCCAGAATAAAAAAGAATTCCCCCAGATTACCTATATAAACCCACCTATGCACCCATTCCTCTCCAATCAAGAACTTTTAAGCTCATCCTCACTACGATATACAGTCCCTTGAGTCCTACCATGGCACTCCAAGCTCCCAATAAACCTCTCCCAAGCCATTGGGATCACATATCCATGTAAAAATCCTCACTTTCATTCCTTTCTCATTTTTATCCAAGTTTCCTTATATTTTTACACACTTCTATTTTCAATTACAAATAATGGGGTGGTTTTTCCAACCTCCCCCATATTTACCTTATTATTTTTGAATGATGAGAGACCCATTTCTCTCTCATTATTCCCACCAATGTACACTCGTTACCATGTCAAAATTTTGTAAGATTTATTTTATTCTCCCTCTTTCTTCATGTTTCTTTATTATGTTACACCTTCTATTTACAAATTCCTTATTTTGGAAGATGTATTTTTATTACCATCTTACTTCCCATTTAATTTATATATTATGTGAGACCCTTTTCCCACTCATAAACTCTTTATAAGAATTTTTATATCACCTCGTTATGCTACTGAAATTGCACTGTTATTTTCCATGCCAAAATTATCGTGTAGTGAATTCCATACTCATTCCACATTCATGTTAATTCGCCTTTATGAACGTATAACTTTTATATTTGGGACATAAATGTATTTATTCCACACTCCTTGATCGTGTAATGAATTATGATGAATAATGAATCAATTTTTTGTTGATCTAAGTGGAGAACTTAAGTATGAGAATGAAGTGAAGGTGACAAGTGCGCCCAGAATTGTATAGCGCACTAATGAATTGGGTAATGTTAGGTATCAGGATACGTCATGTTGGGAAATGGGCTCACTTTATTCCTTCTAGGAAATTTTCCACCGTGTTGGGATAGGGGTATACTTGATTCTTTTATGTTAATTATGGAGTGTTTTAATTTTTTCCCACATTTCTTTAATATAATAAGATTGATATATCATGTATTTATGTTCATGTTTCTCTTAGGATCCCCTAAAATGCCAATTTCGTAACATGTATTTTATTCTTTATGTTATACCTTGTTTAATCCCTTACCAGGATTTATATATGACCCTTTTCTATTGTATGTCCTCAGGTTATCCCATTCAATGATGAGTATGAAGGATTTTTATGGTCATGTAAGAGAAGTTTTCAAAAAATATGTGATATTTTTATGCCTTAACTTGTCATGTAATATTTTTAAGGACCAAATACACTATACCTCCCAATATTTTGGATTTTATTAAGTCTAATTTTAGGTAATAAATCATGTTTAAGTGAGTAATAATGACCAGGCTTATTATATGATAAGGTTGTGATATCCACTAATAAGGTTGGTATTGATCTTTAGAAAAAAAATAAGGTGGACATGCATGTGCATTAGGGTTATTTAAAATATATTTATGAATTTGATCATTAGTAGATGGGTAATTTCTAGATGGTTTTTTATAATGGTTCCATGTCACGGTTGATTACTTAGGCATCTATTTTTAATGGATGGTTGGATTCTTTCAATCATTGTGTTCATATTTCATGCACAGTATATAATGATGTTTATTGTTCTATTATCATTGACCATGTTATTTTCAATATGCTTCCCTGGTGGTTTTAGTCTTTATACCATTGTATTTCAATATTTTTACTTTTATAAAGAGAATTTAAAATTCATTTTCTTATTTCAATCAATTATCAGTACTGTGAGTGATGTGGTGAGATCTCAAATATATCATCAACACATGGTTATTATTTAAATGAGTCCCACCAAGGTGAGTAATATTCCGGGATCAAAATATATCTTCATCAAATTATTCCTCTAGTATGACTCCTAGTTTTGTTTATTTAAAATTAAATCTGGGGTAATTAATTACAACTATGAAGGATAATCCCGCTACTATATGAAAGGATCAATAAGAGACTCAGGATCATGAAGTTATATAATCATCCTCTATATCTCATTATTTATTCTCAAAAAATAAAACATTATTGTTGTTTCCATTAAGAAATACATCGACACTCTGGTCACATGGGTGTCCATGTTTTATGAGATTAGTGTTGAATATTCATTCATGAAATTTTGAGAGTTTAAGAAATTTTCAATCAATATGCTTGTTGCAAGTCATCAATTGGGATAGATTTAGGTAGAATTAGAGACCAGGAGCATCAGGCCCTATAGAAGATAAAATCTTACCCCTCCAAATGATAAAGATGAATCTCAACCACTAATTTTAATGATTATTTTTAACAATGTGGTGGGAGTTGTGGATAATAATTCTTACTCGTAATGTGAATAATATGAGCCATGGTTGAAAACAAAGACATGGAGATGAGTATTACATCCTCCTATAATTGAAAACTCTCAATATAATGGTTATATATGAGAAAAAAATTCTTCTGGTCGGATGGTGCCTTTAAACACAGTGACTTTTTAATTTATGTTATCATGTCTATCCAAATAACATTCCCATTTAATTATTATTCTGATAAAAAATGGACATAGAGTCCTCAGGTTTTGGACTCAAACATATTCTATTATTATTATAATTATGCAGATGGGGTCATGTCTTTGTGGTAATGGTGTCCTTATATGGTGTATCTGATCAGGGAATGAAACCCATAATTTCGAAATATAATGAGGGATTTATTGGGATGGAATATTGGTACATGAAGGGGTAAATCTTCATTGATGGGAATGGGTTTCCTAATATGATGATCAGTTACTATCCAAACATGTAATATGGGAAAAAAACTTGGATTATCTAAAAGGTGTCACAAAATTCATAATGGGAGGGACAAAAAATAATGTATAGATGTACATAGGCCACTATTGTGGCATGATTCATCATGGTGATAATTTCACTGTCAATTGGGAAAAAGTAAGTGGGAAGTCAACTTTTACACCAATGGGACTAGGGTAACCTATGTGTGTGAACAATTGGAAGGTGGATGATGGAGGAATCCAAATTAACCAAGGGATACTAAGATGTATAAATGATAGATGAAAGTACATATAAAGAATGGGAAATGGGAATATTAGTGAACATTGTCATCTCTTTTCATTTCAGGAATTACGAATGGTGGGAATGATGGGTGTGTTGTGTAATGAGGCAGTGTATTCAAGATAACACTAAGAAGGGGAATATAATGAAGGAACGAAAAACTGAGGGAGTACATTTCCTCTATATTGAAATAAGGGGTCTGGAATCATCTCTACTGAAACCAATGATATTTTACCTTGTGTTATTCATCAGTTATGGATGATGAGGCTATAGGAATGTGTCATAGTTTATGGTAATGGATATGTATCTTGGATGATGTAGGCGGGGGATCATTAAAACCATAATATTTATTTTGATGTTGTCTCTTCATGTTTAACATCGGAGAATAAATATGTATAGTAAGAACATAATTATTCTATGTTCTTTGGGTGATGGTGTGACCTGAGTAGCACTGGATGGATTTGGTTGTGTAGTTTCTTATCTGGATGAATAGATGAGGTTATGACATCCTTGATGATGTATGTATGATGCAAGGGTGCATAAAAAAAGATATGGGTTGATCTCTTACGGTAACCTTCATGGGTGTAGGGTAGAAAATAGCCTTCATTTTTGGAGTTTAAACTAAATGAATATAGCCATTAAAAATATTTTCCTTCAAGCTAGTAAAACATTGGCCCCTCAAGTAGAATCAACAAGGAATACATCAGATAAAAAATTTGGGCTTTGGGGCATGATAGGTTTCAAGGTCCTTTAATATAGGGAAAATTAGTTTCATATGATTTGAGGATACAATAGGCCACCAATTATAATTGTATTCCAATGAATAAAGTTTAGGTCTTACAGTCCATAAAAATTTTGGCCCTCTATTTATGTTTTTTAGAACATTATGCATATGGTCATAAAGGTCATGTATTTTGAGGATTTTAGTTTATGTAAGGGTTTCATATCATCCTAATAAAAAAGATGGGGTTTTGAATAAAAAATAGGTTTTTTGGTCCATATCATACCCAATTGGTAAATATTGTAGCTCCATATCGAAAAGAATGGGGGTTTAACCACTGAGAACACCCAATTTATGTGTATTTTTTTGAAATAACTATAGAAGATATTGTAGAATCTAGGTACTATAGCAGGCATTGTAGTAGTTAACCAATATAGTAGTATGTACTATTCATTTAGATGGGACTTCGTGCCACCATTATATGGCCATCAAGACATAGTTATAGATTGTTACCCCAGAATCCACTAATCAGTTCCCTGAGATGATTGGTCACATAACCACAATTGTTTCTCCTCGTAAACCGGAGGCTTTTGGCTAGAATTCAGGGTCAAGGGTGTATCCATAGGTAGGATATACCCTATGGATCAATGTGTGGGGGGTTCATCCTTGAAATCCCCCAATATATGGGGATATTTCCACAAGAAAAGAATAAGATATTGTACCAAAAAGGTACTATAAAATTCATTGTAGCAGTAAAACACTATAGTAGAATGTACTATTCACCAAGATGGGCCATCACGACGCTATTCAATGGACTTTATGCCTTAGTTGTTGAATCCCATGCAATAATCCACTGAACGATGACCCAACATTATGGGCCACATGATCTCAAGTGCACCTCCCTATACACTAGATGCTACCAACAAAAAATGAGGGCATAATGTGTCACTAGGGGGAGTATTTTACCTTTTCTTTATAGTTTATCACATCGGTAAATAATAATTGTATGTTTTTTAAATAATAATAAAATAGATTCCACTTAATAATAATGAATCATAAAATATATCCAATAAGAACAAGCTCAGTCAATATCAAAAAAAAAATGATGATTCTTCCATGATGTTATACATAAATGAAAGTACACATGATATAGGGGTATATGAATATAACAACATTGTAATTAAATAATTAAAAATACGAAAATATTTCTCCCTGAGCATCATGAACATGGAATCAGTCCTCAGCTACCATACTCCATCATAGTATTGAAAATCCAACATTGAATCTTAGAGGATTCCGTTTATCTATAAATGTAATCATGAAGTCTGTTTTGGTACCATAGACGGCCGGAATATGGTGTGACATATAGTCAGTAAGACACCCCCAATGGTGCCTAGAACTATCTAGTTTGTGCATATAAAATTGTACTTGTGTAGGTAAGATAAATAAATAAATAAATAAATAAACCACATCGGACCGAGTTCCTCAATGGAGACCCAAAAAAACTACCTTCTTCTGCCTAATCTGACTCTCTCTGATCAATGGTCAACCATTTTATATAAAATATGTGAGTAGGAATCTGTTGTTAGATTACACTTACAAATATTAGATTGAACCCAACTATGTTATTTTGATTAGAGAATATTTCCTTAGGTTAATAGTTTCACATTATCAAAATTTAATAAATGGAATCCTTAGACTTTAATAAATGGAATCCTGAGACCATCCAAACTCATCTGTAAATAAGAACCCACGTGTCAATCATGGTGCACTATACATACCCATCTCCATAGGAGTCCATCCAAGGAGATCCATATAAGTAGTCCCATGTATCACTCTTCTCTTTCTTTAAAGAATAATCCTCAAAGCCCATCCTAGGTATACCATATTGGGGACCAAGTATCTCACCAGGAATGGTATAATTGTGTCACCCACCAAGATCATATAAGGTAAATCCCCAAGTGAAATTGTATTTTTAATCCTAAATAATTCATGTTATTAGTGATCCCATCCATGTAATCTAATAAATACTCTAAGGATCACTCCTGTCAAATTTCAATTCTTGTAAAAATTTTCAATTGTAAAAAATGGAGAGTCCATCCAAGGAATCATTTCATAAATGCCCTTGTACCACAAATGTATTGACATTATGTTATGGTTTATTCATCAAGAACTCTACCATTTACCAAGACATTTTATTCAAGACACTTCATCTACCGTCCAATAAAATCAACTCCAATGAACAAGGATCTTAAGAAAACAACCATCATGGTGGATAATATCTTGTTAAAACACTCTGAAATGTTAATACATGGGTTTTTGTTAATATACTATGAAATTGTAATCAATAAATTGAAGTTGTTTAAAATTTTGGAGGTGTTTACAATGAAGTATGGAATGCAAGATATGACACATAATAAAATAAAACGATACCATTAGGGAAAAATACTATACCACCTTTGTTAAGCTTGTAGTACTCTCCTCATCTAGTATTATCCCATGAATTAAGATATAATGTAATAAATTGAATGAATCCAGAATACAAAGAAGATATTTCATACCAAATTTCACCCAAAATAGAAAAATATGGAAAGGAAAATGGCTGATTGAAGAGGAATGATGAGACAACAATCACAAATACAACACTATTAATGAAGAAGGAAATAGATCCTTGGGGAAGGATAACTACAGGAACCAGTGATGGGTGTGGAGGTGACCCCATGTGCGGATCCAACTTTATAAGGAAGAATAAATGAGGGATCTATCAAAAATAGAAATTTACTCCTTTTAAAAAAATAATACTTGATATTTTAATCAGTTTTTAACTTTACACAATATTTAACTAATGGGTTTCTTCCCTCCACAAGAAAACCTAGTTCACTACATGCATGGTGTTTGGCTTGGAAATTTAACATCATGTGTCTGAACTACAACCATGAAATATCCCATCTTTAACATTAATTCCATAAGAAAACCAATCAGCCTAAGGGCCCCAAAACTAAAGTCTAATGAAACATAAAACTCAATGAACATTCCAAAAAATATGAAATTATTTGTGCCTCTCTAAAAATTTGGGATGCTAAACTCTAACCTCCATAAGAAACTTATCCCCAATTTTCACTTCTTGGGGGGATAAATCATCATATGAAAAATATTTTTTCCATTAAGAATGTACATACACCTCTCTCTCCCATGTCCTATTTTTCACATGATTGTGCTTCCATAGGACCCACGCTGTACAAATTCACCTACCTCGAAGAGCATTCATGCTTAGATAAATTATGAATATTAGATTCTCTTCAAAGGAAGAATCTACCTCTATATAAGTTTCCTCAAGATCAAATGAACGAGATAGATAAAAATAATAGTGGTGAAGCTATGATATATGGGAGACATCATGCACAGAATGGTACCTCTGAGTTAACTATTACCAATATGATTCTTTCCCAACTCTCTCCATGATCTTAAAAGGCCTATCATAATGATTTGATAGCATTCCCTATCTCTAAACCATCCTATGACACATTATAACTGAAACTTGTATAATAACATGATTTCCCACCTCGATCTCTAGTGGATGGAGGCAAGGATTGGTAAATACTTTTTCTTGTACTGAGATGAATACATATGCTCTTGAATTAGTTATACATTATCTAAATTCTCCTGGATGAGATGAGGTCTCAATAGTGCTTCCTCACCTACCTCTAACCAACATAAGTGTGATTGGAATGGCATGCCATAAAGGACCTCATAAGGATCCATCTGAATTATTCTGTATAATCTATTGTTATAGGAATAAATGATGAGAGGTATGTTCCTTTCCCATGAACCATAAAAATAAGGAAAATATTTCTAAGACATTTCATATACCACCCATATCAAGTGTTCAAATTTCACATTGGTCTGAGGTTCATATGATATACCTAGAGGTACATGTGAACCTGGTGATTTTTACAACCCCTATCAGAAATATAATGTAAATTGATAATCTCTATATGGTATGAATGAATGAGGAATTCCATGAAGGAATAAAATATCATGAATATAAATACAACAGATCTCATCGACTGATATTTTCTCTCAGAGAGGTAAGGATGTGTGTGGACTTATCTAACTTATCAATGATCACCCATAACACATCACGGTGATGATCAGATCTCACTAACCCTATCAGTAAATCCATTGTGACATAGTACAATTTCCACTCAATAATAGAAAGTGGCCAAAATGTATATAAGGTTATTGGTTTTAAGACTTCACATGTTGACTAGTGTAACACTTATTTTTAAAACATTCTATCTACCTCTTCATACATCTCCACCAATACTGATTACGTATGTATCGGGGCATCTTGGTAAGCACAATGTGTACTTCCCAAAGAAATTCGTGAGATTCTTGAATCAATTCATCCTATACGTCTGTAAGAACCCAAGTACACCTAGGAATGAGTAGAACCTCATTATCATGAACATCCCAACCATGTGGTGGGTTCTTACTTGAGACACATTCCCTTAGGACTAGGCCCTCGTTATTTTATAGTTGTCTCATCCACACCAATTCTCGAAGGGATCATGTCACTAACAATGATGTGAATATTGGCTAGACACAATAATATTTATACTCCAAGTGAATCTTGGAAAACATGGCCATAAACTACGACTAAAAAATGGAATTTGGGTGGCCCATGTATGAGTGTTGCAACATAGGGTGTCAACTACTTCATTCTAATTTCTAGTAGTATAAGCAAGCCGAATGTCGAGTGACTTCATGTACTCCACTCATATATTTTTTCAGAGATTAATGTCACATTGTGTGCATATATATTTTAGTCTATTATGGTGTGTGTAAATTAATAATCATTCCCTAGTAGATATTTCCTCTCACAATGTGAATCATTAAACATAACTGCTAACATCAGGTCTTGTGGAGGGTAATTCCTCTAATTACGTATCAACTAGTATGACCCATATGATATAACCCAACATACATGAATTATAAATATTAAATGACTGATTCATGAAAAATTACAAAAAACTATATAGATTATTCCCATAGCTAGAATAATTATGATCGAATCTGAATTCAATATTCCCTTCAACTCATGAGATGTTATCTTGCATGCATCAAAACAGAAAAAATTAACACCCTTTTTTCAAGAACATCAAAGGTTCTTCTAGGTGTGAAAATTCATGAATAAGACCCATATAAAAGAAATATTCACCCAAAAAATACTTATTTCATAGACATTCTTTGGCTGGTTAAAGGAACTTATGGGGATCACCTTATCTAGGTCAACATACACATTGGCCTCTGAAATGAGATGACCTATGAATTGAACCTTATTGATCCAAAAGTTGAATTTGGGTATCTTGGAATACATTTGGTGCTCTACTAGTGTATTCAGAGTGATCTCAAAAAATTCATGGTTCTGTGAGTTATGACAATACACCAAGATGATATCCACTAAGACTGCCAATAATGAATCAAAATACAGGTAGAAAACATGATTCCTAATATCTATGAAAATTGATAGATTTTTTTTCGGAAAAAAGCGACTTAACTAGAAACTTATACCATACTTACTATGGAATGTTTTACATGGAATTTGGATGGTCTCAAATGCATCTAATGTTATTTCAAAATCAAATGAATCCTAGAAAAATTCCTCACTCCTCACAGCTAGTCGAAGAGGTCATCTATATGAGTTAGGGTATATTGTTTTGTAACCATAAGTTGGTTCAACTGAAGATAATCCATGCTAATCCCAAGGGTACCATTCACCATCTTATAGAAAAAAATGGGTGAACCCCACAGAAATAGATTATTTAATATTAATCCCTTTTCTTTCTAATCCTCTCACTGCTTCCTAATTCCCAAGATATTTATGTGTTCCATCCTATAAAGAGTAATTGACATTAGTGTTTCTCCTTACAATAGATCAATGGTGAGATCCACCTCTCTCATAGGAGGTAAACTGGAAAATTATTTTGGGTTGTTTTCTTTGAAATGATCCACCACATGAGGGAATTATGTATGCCACATTCCATGGTCTCTCATAAAGACTCTATTCTTCTGGGTTTTCACTCTACCCATGAAACATTACTCTGGACTATCTCTACTCTCTTAGACATTTCCTAATCCCTAATGAACATAATTATTTTCATCATGTGATATGAAAGACACCATTCTATGATATAAATCAACAAGGTCATTGTATGGAACCAACTATTCCATCTTATAGATTTATATCAAAGCATGTCATCTTGAGGAAAAAAAGATACTAGAGAAAGGGATATCTTCCAACCTAAATAGAGAAGTCCCTTTTTTGACATACACTCTCTGACCAAACCCATAATAGTTTGGTAAGATTAATCACACCACATTAGTATTCTTTCTATAGGCCAAAAAATTATATAATTGCTATAGATATAAGAGTGTGAGTTTCACCGATATCAGATAAGGTAGAAAATAATGTAGAGTGTACTAGAATAGTACCTCATACTCTAGATATCCCTTGACTCTTCTCCTTGGGAGTAGGCTACACTACATATATGTGGACATATCCATAGGCCAGATCTGAAACATGAATGGACTGGGTAGCTCCACTATATTGGTGATAAACATTTTTATTCTAAATACCTCATCTATAACTACTTTTTAGTCCTGGTCAGCAAGTAGTTTCCCATCACCCAGACAGACGTGGAGCTACTGATCATGTACATGAATCTGGCATCACTAAAGAGCCCTTTTCTTTAAGAATTGGGATATGTTTGGTAGATACACTAAAGGTGACCCATCATGCTGTAGGATTGGAACTTGATTGGTTTCCTTATACACTGGGGCTTGTTGTGACCCTATCCAACTACAATGGTGACACACAAGATAACTATTGGTCTTCATCATCTAACTAGGATTTACTCGATGATCAACCTCAAAATGACATTTCCTATCATTAAACAATTTTCCCCCTACCCTAAAACAAAACCACCCTTGTTCACACTTCCATCATCCTTTAGGTTCTACTCAGAGATTAGGGATTGGTACTATATCTATGAAATAGTTGTAATTTGCAATACATTCACCTGTGATTGGATAGTTTTTGAAAATCCATACTCAAAAAATTTCGTAGTCATCAACTTGTACCGAACTAGTTTCAAAGAAATTTTCTAATGATAGTTAATGAAATATGAATACACAATCAGAGACATATCTCCTTATAGTAGGTGCATAAAATCCCTCACATGGTCCTCTTTCAGTATCATTATAAATAATTACTTATAGAACAATTTCTATAAATATTCCAAAACCATACCCTTATTATTGTCATCCTAATAGATAACATCCTTCCTATTCTAGGAATAATCATAGAGCATATAGATTGAATTCTTGGTCATTCACTATAGATGCATCTCCATATGCTTGAAGATCGATAACACGGACTCCTATCACTAATCATCGTCTAGAGAACCTCCAATCCCTGAGAAGGTGGAAGAATTTTGCTACTTGAATTCCCATGATAACTCTTCCAATGAATAATTAAGCCAAGGTGCTCCCTATAAAAACTATATGAAACACAAGAATAAATCTCAAAATTTTGAATCGGTTCTCATTAGAGGATCAGCATGACATGCATGTATTGTCACTATAGGAAGTATAAATGGTTCTTAGTTCTGAAAAAATATGGAGAATGGTCATTGACACCATCTTGGAAAACTAATTGAGGTTTTCATGATGTAATATCTATAAAATTTAAAAATGCATGCCTTATTTGATACTTAACTGTAGATAGAATAAATGTTAATAGAAAATGGATACGTGAAATGTAACACCCGAGACTTTTATGTTATATAAATCATCAAAGGAATCTTTTTCTACACAACACTTGCTTGGCTTGCTTTACACGCAATCACGACCTTCCTCGATAGCTTGCGTCGTACGCAATACCGAGTTTCACTAAACAACAATATGCTATTAAAACTAGCCGTTATGAATAGTAATAACCACTTTTTGAAATTTTATAAATTTTATTTTTCAAAATGGACTTCATTTTTGGACTCAGAATATCAAAATTAGCCTAGGTTGAAATTTTGGTATTTTTCTGAAAACTTTCAATTTTTGATGAATAGTGAAACCACTAAGTGGTAGGTTAAAAACTGAATTTTGCATAAAACTTAATTTTACCGCTTCTGTGAATGGAATTTCAAAAATCCGACAGACACGGTTGATATCAGTAAGTAAAATGTGGTTCAATGAGATAAAAATAATTTTTTGGTGAATAGTATCTTTTTAGTATTTTTACTGCGATTAATAGTAAATAGGGTAACTAAGGGTAAATATGATATCAATATTACCCTAACATATGTACTAATTATATTGGACAAGTGTAATTCGACCAAAAACAAACTTAGGAATAAAATATGACCATTTAGGCCCACTTGGATTAGATTAGGACATTTATTATTAATTTATTTAAAGAAGGGTTAAAATAGTTAAAATCAAAGTTTAATAAGTAAATCATTTTTAATATAGGGTTATACATAAGATAAATTCGATTTTAAATATTCATTAGAAAGATAAAAAGATTTCCTACATGATGGTATTTTATTTGTAATTTTTAGACATCAAATAATTTAATTTATTTATGACAAAAAGATGATGCAGTAATTATCTTATTAATGAAATATTGACAAAATTGATAATATAAATACCAAAATAAATGTAATTTGAGACTTTTTATGAATTCCACTAATTTTCTAGGTTACTATGATATATTAGTATTGATTTAATCAACTTGGTTCGAACATATAATTCTGTTATGACTTTCACAAAAAATCATATATCAAATAGTGTCAAAATTGACACAAAATAGTTTTTAAATCAAATATTATATTATTAATTGTTATTTTATTCCTAAAAATATAATTTTCGGCCAAATGACTTAGATAAAGATATATATATTAATAATAAACAATTTGGGGTTCGTTTGGTATGTTATAGTAAGTGTATTAACCATATAGTGAAAGAAAACAAAAAGACACGGTAAAAGTTAAATTAATTAACTTAGAGTTAAATCTAATTGATAAGGTTAAAATAATACCCTAAACTTGTCTAAATCCTATTGGTTGATATTATTTCGACCCATCCCCACTTTAGCTTCGAAATAAGACCCTTTGGAACCATTATAAACCGATTTTGACTTTAATATAAAATAATATTTTGAGATATTCCTAAGGTGCCCCTCTCCTCCCTTATAAAAGGGCACCTCCTCCCCCTCCTCCTCACACCAATTTGAGCACTCATGCTCGGCCAAACCCTGACATTTTCTCCTCTCCACTTCCCTAGAATAATCCTAGAGGTCCTGGTCTTCTCCAAAGACCAATCTTAGTTCCTCAAGTGGAGGATTCAAAGAGGCGTTCCAAAGAAGAGGTAATATCCATTACCGATCTTTTCAATTTCTTTCTTCTTCAACTTCTTCTTCTTTAGTTGTTTCATGATAAAGTAATAACATCAGTATTACTTACATACTGATATGTTATTATAAATATGAAACAACCCTAATTCACCTTCTATCCATCCTACGGAAAAATGAAATCACCGCGCGTGCGTACGTACGGAATACCGTCTCCACACCGTGGTGTAATCTATTTTCCACCATCACCTTACAAGGATGGGTATAATGGTGTAATGAGTTACTATATATGATTATTATTACGTAATATTGATACTGAAATAATATATATATATACTCCAATACAATTCCACGATCATAGGAACGATATCATCACTCGTGCGTACGTACGGAATACCGTCTCCACGATGTGATGCGACTCGTTCTACATAATATTCATTTCATAATGATTATATAAATGAATTGAATGAATGAATATGGTATATACTACACTAATACCATTCTGGAAATGAATTATCTATAACCTAAAGATAAGAATAAGAATTTATTCGACAAAACACGCATAAGAACAAAAAGTTATAAAGACCCGAGTAACAAGTAACAATGAAATATTACTAACAAGAAGCTAATAATATGACCATATATGATCTCATATCAATATGTATGATTCTGGAATAAGCCAATAACATTATTTAAACCATTATACAGGAGCTTCGGACACGTACAAAGCAAATTGGACTTAAGGTAAGGGAAATATCGCAATCTCGTTTTTATCCGAGATTGTTTGTACTTTGAAATTTACTGGGGTATATTTTATCATCCACATCCATGTTTCCTCAATATGTAATACTGTTTCCATCCACTTGCAATAGTTTAAATCCAATTTTACCCTTAGGTGAGTTTTTATTAAAGAATATGAAAGGAATCTTTTGTCGTTTTTCCGTACGAGGTACTTTTTTGACTTTTCCGACAAAAGTACGAAGAATGTTTTTTTTAACTTATACGGCATGAATGGATTTTTAAAACATTACTTCAAAGAAGCTTCCTTTACAAGTTTTCAAGTTTATTTTTAATCAACTTCTTTTATTTTAAAGTTGTATGACATGTTATGAAAGGAAAAATGTTTTTGAAGAAGAAAGGATATTTTCCTCAAGAATGGAGTTCAAGTGTTTTATCAAAATTATTTTCCATCTAAGATAATAAAGGGTTATATTTTTATCCCTATTATTACATTGATTTGATCATGTTGTGATGGAATTATGTTTATGAATTCCTTTATCTTATATGAATTGATTTATGATGTCATGATGTTTCAATAATCCCATTTTTTTTACATGTGTTATGCGATGATGTATGTTTTATGATTATGTGGCACACATAAGAAAGGATTCATTATAAGATGGGTGGGACCTATATCTCCCTCCAATGCATTGGGTAAAGACTTTATATCTCATGAGATAGACATGGCTGAAACGGAAGGTTATTTCGGTTCAGTGATACAGGACTGAAACGAGGAGTGAACTCGGTTCAGAAAGGGACTTTGTCCACTAAGATAGTCTTGGCAATGAGTCATGACTAACAAGAAATGATTTTCCATGATTATGTGTGCATGCCACAAAGTTTCAAGTTTTATGTTATGATTATGGGGATCTCATTTTCACTTCTATGATTTATTCCATGTTAAGATATTATGATCTCTTTTGCAGGTTTTGATTTTCATAAAGATTTGATATGATTTTTATTTCCTTTATTTTCCCTTGCTGAGAATTTGAGCTCACCCTTTTATGTTTTCTTTTCCCCAGGTCAGGAAGATGGATATTAAGTAGAATATGCTAAAAGGGACCCTAGATATGATGAAATAAATGGAAGACACTGTAGAAGATTTATGAACCAGTTGTTTATGTTTCCCAGTTTCTAAAGACACTATACCTATACGGTCCTTTGTGGTTTTTTCATATGTTGTAATAAGTGTGCTTCAATTTTGAAGTATTAACAATGTATGTAAAGTGTGGGTCGTTATAGTTGGTATCAGAGGAAAGGTATAGTCAACCTTTGGAAACTAGGATGTGAAAGCCTTAGTAAGAACCCTAAGGATAAGTCTAAGCATAGAACACAATCTTAGAAATGGCCATGAATAACATAGGATAAGACCATAAGCATGAAAATTTAATTCTTGAATTATGTGGTTTCCTATTATAATTAGTGTTGCTCACACTATTCTTCTTGGTTTTAGTCAATGGCTGGAACCCAAAGGAACCGTGTTAATGTGGAATGCGATGGGCAATGCAATGATTGTCCCCCTGAGCAACCAAACGATATGGGAGCTGGAATGCAAAATCTTGTAGCCATGCTCACACAACTTTCTCAAGCTATGAATCATGCAGGATTTCCAAACGAACAAAGGAGGGAGCAACATTCTGTTGAATCCATCATGAGGCAGCGTCCACCATCTTTCAGCGGGTCTACTGATCCATTAGTTTCTGAACAATGGATTAGTACTACTGAAAAGATATTTTCAGTTCTTCAATGTTCTGAGCATGATAAAGTCATCCTAGCAGTGTATCGTTTGGAAGGAGATGCGGATCAATGGTGGAATCTTGTTAAGAATACGAGGCAAAGGGATGAAATTGAGTCTATGGAATGGGACGAGTTCAAGAACTTATTTTTCAATAAGTACTTCCCTCGTATTCTCCGAACAAAGATGGAGAAAGAGTTCCTTGAACTGAAGCAAAGGGATGATGAATCTGTTAGTACCTATGAAGCAAATTTTACAAGACTTTCAAGGTATGCTTCTGGTATTATTATCCAACCTGAGAGTAAGATCGATCGATTCTTTAGTGGCTTAAAACCAAGTCTTCGAAGGGCGTTATCCATAAGGGACTTCAATAGCTACGAGGAAATCGTTCGATGTGCTCTCAAAGTCAAGATGGAGATTGGAGTAACCCATCAGTCACATGGGTTTGATAAGAAGAGGAAGATGGAATTCAAAGAAAAATCTAAAGAGCACACGGAAAAGAAGATGAACTTTCCCTTATGCTCAAAGTGTGGAAAGAAACATGGAGGGAGTTTTCTTAAAGGGACAAGTAAATGTTTTAAATGTGGAAAGGAAGGTCATCAGGCATTTGAATGCCGTGATAATGGGAAGAAGATGTCTAATGATGCAAACAAAGGAAGGGATACACAGAATGAACCTACTACACTTCAATGTTTCAAGTGCAAGGAGATGGGGCATTATGCCAATCAATTCCCAAATCCAAGGGTTGATGATGATGGTCAACATCAACAAACTCTTAAGGCTAAAGACAAAGGAAAGTCACATGCAATTTCTATCAGCGATGTGGAGTACGATAACGATGTTGTGAAAGGTACACTTACCATCCACTCTAAAGTAGCAAATGTTTTATTTGATTCTGGATCCACCCACTCTTTTATTTCTGAAAAATTTTCTAAGGGTATCATCGTATTACCTCACCAATTAGATGTTGAGTTAGCTGTAACAACACCTAATGGCACATCAATCGCATCAGAAGTTTATAATTCTTCTCCGATCGAAGTTTGTGGGAAAGTGCTTCCTGCAAATCTTGTGATCCTTCCTTTAGTGGAATTTGATGTGATTCTTGGCATGGATTGGCTTTCTCTACATGG
Source organism: Viscum album (assembly GCA_963277665.1). NCBI lineage: Eukaryota > Viridiplantae > Streptophyta > Magnoliopsida > Santalales > Viscaceae > Viscum > Viscum album. The sequence goes on from OY728156.1 coordinate 1,505,241,158, forward strand.
ATCTCATATCAATTGCCAAAGAAGGGAAGTCACATTTCATATTCCAGATCAACCTACGATCGTCTATCAATGCAAGGATGAACATAACCTTCCAGTGGAAATTTCTTCCATCTTATGGGTATTGATTCAACTAAATGAATGTTATTTATCTCAAATGGTTGGTGAGAAACTCACGATTAAGAATATGCCCATTGTACGGGAGTTTGATGATGTCTTTCCGGAGGAATTGACGGGTCTTCCACCAAATCGTGAAGTTGAGTTTTCAATAGAACTCGTACTGGGTGCTTTGCCTATTTCAAAGACACCTTATAGAATGGCCCCAATTGAGTTGCAGGAATTGAAGAAGCAACTCCAAGAGAATATTGATAAGGGATTCATACGCCCTAGTGTGTCACCTTGGGGAGCACCTGTTCTATTTGTTATGAAGAAAGATGGATCAATGAGACTCTGCATTGATTATCGAGAACTTAACAAGATCACTATCAAGAACAAATATCCTCTCCCACGCATTGATGACTTATTTGACCAAGTACGCGGAGCTCAATACTTTTCCAAGAATGATCTTCGTTCAGGGTATCATCAATTAAGGTTCAAAAGGGAGGATATACCAAAGACGGCTTTCCGTACAAGTTATGGACACTATGAATTTATAGTGATGCCATTTGGTCTTACTAATGCCCCTGCTATCTTCATGGATCTAATGAATAGAGTCTTTAGAGACTATCTTGATCAATTTGTGGTAGTCTTTATAGACGATATTCTTGTCTATTCAAAGAGCAAGGAAGAGCATGAAGATCACTTGAGAATTATATTGAAGACCCTGAGAAAGGAGATGCTTTATGCCAAATTTACCAAGTGTGAATTTTGGCTTCAAAAAGTTGCATTTTTGGGTCATATAATCTCAAAAGAGGGGATATCTGTGGATCCAGCAAAAACAGAGGTTATCGAAAGATGGTCAAGACCAACAACAGTAACTGAGATCCGAAGTTTTCTTGGTTTGGCTGGATATTATCGACGTTTTGTAAAATATTTTTCACGATTATCTAATCCACTCACCAAGTTGACTCGGAAAGGAGTTAAGTTTGTCTGGACAGAGGAATGTGAAGAGAATTTCAAGGAGTTGAAAAGAAGGTTATCCAGTGCACCTGTGCTCACACTACCTTGTAGTGGAGAAAGGTTTGTGATCTACAGTGATTCATCCAAGAAGGGATTGGGGTGTGTTCTTATGCAAAATGATATGGTGATAGCTTATGCCTCACGACAGTTGAAAATCCATGAGAAAAATTACCCAACACATGATTTGGAGTTGGCTGCGGTAATCTTTGCATTAATGATTTGGAGGCATTACCTTTATGGTGAAAGGTGTGATATTTATACTGATCATAAAAGTTTAAAGTATATTTTCACACAAAAGGAGCTGAATATGCGCCAAAGAAGTTGGTTGGAGCTGATTAAGGATTATGACTGCTCAATCCATTACCACCCTGGGAAAGCAAACAAGGTGGCAGATTCATTAAGTCGACAAGACCATGCTAGTTTATCCATGATGAGGATCAGAAAAGATCCAATATTTATGGATTTACAAAGGATGGATCTGGGAATTATAATGGAAGGGGAAAAATCTTATCTTACTCAAATGAATGTTCAACCATCTATACATGTGAAGATTAAAGAGGCACAGAAAGAAGATGTCGAGTTACAAAAGATGGTGAGAAATGTTCCTGAATTCAACCTTGATTGTGATGGGATAATAAAGTTCAGGAATCGGGATTGCGTTCCTCCCATCCCCGAATTAAAGAAAGAGCTGCTGGATGAGCCTCATAGTTCTTCATTCTCTATTCATCCTGGAAGCACGAAGATGTATAGGGACCTGAAAGAGTACTTCTGGTGGGATGGCATGAAAAGAGATGTTGCTGAATATGTCTCTCGATGCTTGGTTTGTCAACAAGTTAAAGCTGAGAGACAGAAGTCTAAGGGGATGTTACAACCATTACCCATACCCGAATGGAAATGGGAAAACATCACTATGGACTTTGTCACAGGACTTCCTAAAACATCCAAAGGCAATAATGCTATCTGGGTCATAGTTGATCGTCTTACAAAGTCTGCACACTTAATTGCTATTAGAGAGGATTTCTCTCTAGATCAGCTTTCCAGGATATATATAAAGGAAGTGGTAAGATTGCATGGAGTACCACTTTCTATTATATCTGATCGAGATCCGAGATTTACCTCGAAGTTCTGGCGAAGTCTTCAGCATACTCTGGATACAGAGTTGAGTTTCAGCACTGCTTATCATCCCCAGACAGACGGTCAGTCTGAGAGAACAATTCAAACCCTAGAAGATATGTTGAGAGCTTGCTCTATGGATATCAAAGGAGGTTGGGATCAACACCTACCTTTGGTGGAATTTTCTTATAATAATAGCTTTCACTCCAGTATTCAGATGGCTCTTTATGAAGCTCTCTATGGAAAGAAATGCAGGACTCCAACTTGCTGGGATGAAGTTGGGGAAAGAAAGCTATTAGGACCTGATCTCTTTGATGAAATGGTAGAAAAGGTTAGATCTATTCAACAACACATAAGAGCAGCTCAGAGTCGACAGAAAAGTTATGCCGACAACCGAAGAAAAGACCTAGAGTTTGAAGTGGGTGATAAAGTGTTCTTACGAATATCTCCCTAGAAGAGGGTTATGAGATTTGGAAAGAAGGGGAAGTTGAGCCCTAGATATATCGGCCCTTTTGAAATACTGGATCGTGTTGGGAAGATAGCTTACCGATTGGCGCTTCCACCGAATCTCTCTCAAGTTCACGATGTGTTCCACGTATCTCTCCTGAGAAAGTACATACCAGATCCTTCACATGTACTCAGCTCAGAAGTTATACCGCTGGAGCAAGATCTTTCTTATGAAGAACAACCGATAGAGATTCTGGATCGTAGCGAAAAAGTCCTACGAAACAAGACCACTCGCTTGGTGAAGGTTTTATGGAGGAACCACCAACTTGAAGAATCTACATGGGATCTTGAGGATATGATGAGGGAGAATTATCCTCATCTGTTTGTTACAAAGTGACGAATTTCGAGGGAGAAATTCTTTTTAAGGGGGGTAGAATGTAACACCCGAGACTTTTATGTTATATAAATCATCAAAGGAATCTTTTTCTACACAACACTTGCTTGGCTTGCTTTACACGCAATCGCGACCTTCCTTGATAGCTTGCGTCGTACGCAATACCGAGTTTCACTAAACAACAATATGCTATTAAAACTAGCCGTTATGAATAGTAATAACCACTTTTTGAAATTTTATAAATTTTATTTTTCAAAATGGACTACATTTTTGGACTCAGAATATCGAAATTAGCCTAGGGTGAAATTTTGGTATTTTTCTGAAAACTTTCAATTTTTGATGAATAGTGAAACCACTAAGTGGTAGGTTAAAAACTGAATTTTGCATAAAACATAATTTTACCGCTTCTGTGAATGGAATTTCAAAAATCTGACAGACACGGTTGATATCAGTAAGTAAAATGTTGTTCAATGAGATAAAAATAATTTTTTGGTGAATAGTAACTTTTTACTATTTTTACCGCGGTTAATAGTAAATAGGGTAACTAAGGGTAAATATGATATCAATATTACCCTAACACATGTCCTAATTCTATTGGACAAGTGTTATTCGACCAAAAACAAACTTAGGAATAACATATGACCATTTAGGCCCACTTGGATTAGATTAGGACATTTATTATTAATTTATTTAAAGAATGGTTAAAATAGTTAAAATCAAAGTTTAATAAGTAAATCATTTTTAATATAGGGTTATACATAAGATAAATTCGATTGTAAATATTCATTAGAAAGCTAAAAAGATTTCCTACATGATGGTATTTTATTTGTAATTTTTAGAAATCAAATAATTTAATTTATTTATGACACAAAGATGATGTAGTAATTATCTTATTAATGAAATATTGACAAAATTGATAATATAAATACCAAAATAAATGTAATTTGAGACTTTTTATGAATTACACTAATTTTCTAGGTTACTATGATATATTATTATTGATTTAATCAACTTGGTTCGAACATATAATTCTGTTATGACTTTCAAAAAAAAATCATATATCAAATAGTGTCAAAATTGACACAAAATAGTTTTTAAATCAAATATTATATTATTAATTGTTATTTTATTCCTAAAAATCTAAGGTTCGGCCAAATGAATTAGATAAGGATATATATATTAATAATAAACAATTTGGGGTTCGTTTGTCATGTTATAGTAAGTGTATTAACCATATAGTGAAAGAAAACAAAAAGACACGGTAAAAGTTAAATTAATTAACTTAGAGTTAAATCTAATTGATAAGGTTAAAATAATACCCTAAACTTGTCTAAATCCTATTGGATGATAGGATTTCGACCCATCCCCACTTTAGCTTCGAAATAAGACCCTTTGGAACCATTATAAACCGATTTTGACTTTAATATAAAATAATATTTTGAGATATTCCTAAGGTGCCCCTCTCCTCCCTTATAAAAGGGCACCTCCTCCCCCTCCTCCTCACACCAATTTGAGCACTCAAGCTCGGCCAACCCCTGCCATTTTCTCCTCTCCACTTCCCTAGAATAATCCTAGAGGTCCTGGTCTTCTCCAAAGACCAATCTTGGTTCCTTAAGTGGAGGATTCAAAGAGGCGTTCCAAAGAAGAGGTAATATTTATTACCGATCTTTTCAATTTCTTTCTTCTTCAACTTCTTCTTCTTTAGTTGTTTCATGATAAAGTAATAACATAAGTATTACTTACATACTGATATGTTATTATAAATATGAAACAACCCTAATTCACCTTCTATCCATCCTACGGAAAAATGAAATCACCGTGCGTGCGTACGTACGGAATACCGTCTCCACGCCATGGTGTAATCTATTTTCCACCATCACCTTACAAGGATGGGTATAATGGTGTAATCAGTAACTATATATGACTATTATTAAGTAATATTTATACTGAAATAATATATATATATACTCCAATACAATTCCACGATCATAGGAACGATATCATCACTCGTGCGTACGTACGGAATACCGTCTCCACGATGTGATGAGACTCGTTCTACATGATCTTCATTTCATAATGATTATATAAATGAATTGAATGAATGAATATGGTATATACTACACTAATACCATTCTGGAAATGAATTATCTATAACCTAAAGATAAGAATAAGAATTTATTCGACAAAACACGCATAAGAACAAAAAGTTATAAAGACCCGAGTAACAAGTAACAATGAAATATTACTAACAAGAAGCTAATAATATGACCATATATGATCTCATATCAATATGTATGATTATGGAATAAGTCAATAACATTATTTAAACCATTATACAGGAGCTTCGGACACGTACAAAGAAAATTGGACTTAAGGTAAGGGAAATATCGCAATCTCATTTTTATCCGAGATTGTTTGTACTTTGAAATTTACTGGGGTATATTTTATCATCCACATCCATGTTTCCTCAATATTTAATATTGTTTCCATCCACTTGCAATAGTTTAAATCCAATTTTTCCCTTTATGTGAGTTTTTAGTAAAGAATATGAAAGGAATCTTTTGTCGTTTTTCCGTACGAGGTACTTTTTTGACTTTTCCGACAAAAGTACGAAGAATGTTTTTTTAACTTATACGGCATGAATGGATTTTTAAAACATTACTTAAAAGAAGCTTCCTTTACAAGTTTTCAAGTTTATTTTTAATCAACATCTTTTATTTTAAAGTTGTATGACATGTTATGAAAGGAAAAATGTTTTTGAAGAAGAAAGGATATTTTCCTCAAGAATGGAGTTCAAGTGTTTTATCAAAATTATTTTCCTTCTAAGATAATAAAGGGTTATATTTTTATCCCTATTATTACATTGATTTGATCATGTTGTGATGGAATTATGTTTATGAATTCCATTATCTTATATGAATTGATTTATGATGTCATGATGTTTCAAGAATCCCATTTTTGTTACATGTGTTATGAGATGATGTATGTTTTATGATTATGTGGCACACATAAGAAAGGATTCATTATAAGATGGGTGGGACCTATATCTCCATCCAATGCATTGGGTAAAGACTTTATATCTCATGAGATAGACATGGCTGGAACGGAAGGTTATTTCGGTTCAGTGATACAGGACTGAAACGAGGAGTGAACTCGGTTCAGAAAGGGACTTTGTCCACTAAGATAGTCTTGGCAATGAGTCATGACTAACAAGAAATGATTTTCCATGATTATGTGTGCATTCCACAAAGTTTCAAGTTTTATGTTATGATTATGGGGATCTCATTTTCACTTCTATGATTTATTCCATGTTAAGATATTATGATCTCTTTTTCAGGTTTTGATTTTCATAAAGATATGATATGATTTTTATTTCATTTATTTTCCCTTGCTGAGCATTTGAGCTCACCCTTTTATGTTTTCTTTTCCCCAGGTCAGGAAGATGGATATTAAGTAGAATATGCTAAAAGGGACCCTAGATATGATGAAATAAATGGGAGACGCTGTAGAAGATTTATGAACCAGTTGTTTATGTTTCCCAGTTTCAAAAGACACTATACCTATACGGTCCTTTGTGGTTTTGTCATATGTTGTAATAAGTGTGCTTCAATTTTGAAGTATTAACAATGTATGTAAAGTGTGGGTCGTTATATAAAAGGACTTCATTTAAATGATTCACATATCTCTTATTTATCCTATACAAAGGTTTATATAATATGAGGTATCACATAAGTCAAAAGATACACTTTATACTATTCAATACTAAGATCAGGTTAGGGTAAAGGTATCATATCACACAACATATGTTTTGGTATAAAGAGTATTAACTGTAAGCTATAGAAGAAAACACCCTTTAATTTGCAATTAGAATCCCCATTTAGAAATAATAATTTCATTTAAAATTTATAATTGTGTTATGTTCTTAATTATCTTTATATATATCATGTTCTAATTATATGCATCTCCATTCCCAATTTATGGAGGCCCATACTTTTTATGAATAGAAATTGGTACATCATGTAACTACAACCTGACCTTCACATTTGATATTAGGATGTAAAAGGTCATATAAAATAATTTTATTAAAGTAATAACCATTAACAATTTATATAATAAAATTATTCATAAATTTCAATTGGAATTCATGTAATCAAATCAACTAACAACTTAGTCTATAAAACTAGTTGTTTATGGCTCAAACATGGAATAATTGGTTATTTATGGTTCCATCATCAATATAAAAATTATAACGCAATTTTTATAAATAAAAACACATTAATTAATCAAGTTATGATATCCATACATGAAATGTTATCATATTTCATGATATAATAAACCAGGTACTCATAATAAAAATAGGAAATATAGGTGCTGCACACAATATCATAAATCTGGAATGGCATAATTCTTGACATGTGAATTCTTAAGTACCCAATATGATTCATGAGATGATACTTAATTTATGTACAAGTAAAATGGAAATAAATTACAAAATAATAATAATGACATCAATAAAAATATCATCCCTAGACTTTTGTTTCACATAAAGGTGAAATCCGTACAACTGTAACAAGTACAATTCAAAACTACATTATCCTATCCTAGGTAATTTGGGTTCCCCCTACACATGGGTTAGAAAATTTTATACACATTCTCATTACCAAATTCTTATATATCATAGCCTAATGTCTAATACCCAAATTTTATGAAAAAAGGAAAAATAAATTTTGATTCCACATTGTAGCATCCCACCCCAAAAGCCACTGAGTTGTGCCTCAAAATGGTTATCCCTAAGACCTCAAGTTTTCCTCCCCATATTCTAGAGGCTAGTAACTATTAGGGATGGAATTCAGTGTGTCTATGGGTATCCTATTCCCTCTTTATCATATTGTATCATAGTTGTAAATAATAATTGTATGTAAGGATAAAAATAATAAATTTATAGTAGTGGAATAATAATTATTCCTTCATTATAACCAACAGGTGGAAGATAAATTGATATCAGATAAAAATTGATGATCATTCCATGATTCTATACAAAAATAAATTTATACGGTATATATACATAAATTCATATATGGAAATCTAAAAAATAGAAAAAAAAAGCTTCCTCCACTAGCATCACGAGCGTAGGCTTCGTCCTCTGTTGTCATACTCCGTCCAAGTATAAACAATAAAACATCATATTTTGGAAGCATCCCTTTATCTATACCAATAATCATTAAATCATTTAAGGTACCATATGTATCCTAAAGTGAGTGTGAGATTTATTCAATAGGACACCACCAATGGTGTCTAGAACTACCATTTTTTTGCATATAAAATGAGTAGTGTACAGGTAAGATAAATCAATAAATAAATAAATATACCACCACAGACCAAGATCATTAATGGAACCTTGACCAACACTACCCCCTCCATCCTTATCCAGGTATCCTTGAACCCATAAAAACTTGTACACATATAATATTTCTACATGAATGGGTCTCCAAATATCAATTACCAAGATTGGATCGAACCCAAGCATTTAATTCTTCATGGAGGATGAGTCCATAGGTTAACTATTTCCCATTTCTAAGAATTTTATAAATGAGATCCATAGAATTTAATAAAGGGAGTCATGATCTCATACAAGGTGATCTTTAAATAAGATCTCATGTAAGGATCCATGATCAATATAAATACCCATCACCACAAGAGTTAGTCCATAGAAATTTGAATAAGGAAACCCAAGTAATAATCTCAGCATGGTGGAAAGTATGACCCTCAGATTTCATTCTAGGTATACCACATAGCGTGACATGTATATCTCATTGAATAGTATAACCATATCACCCATAAATAGAATTTAATGTAACTCCAATAGGGAAAATGTATCACTCATTGATAAATAAATCATCTTCTTGATGAGAATGTCCAAGGCATCCTATAACGAGTCCATGTATTCTTCATGATATATTTAAATTCATGTAAAAAATATTAATTATAAAGAACAATGATCCCTTCAAATTAATCCTTATGTTTCGACCCTTGTATCACCCTTGGTAAGACATGATGGTATAGTTTATGCATCAAAAACTCATACCATTTAACAATTCATTTTAGTAAAAACAACATTTACCATTAATTAAAATCATATTCAAGTCGCATGGATATTAATCTTATAAGGAAGGAACACCCATAGGTATGATAATGTCTCAATAAAATATCCTTTGAAATCAATCATTTAGTTGATAAAAGAACACTAGATAGGGGTTATCATTTCATTTAACTTATTTAAAATTTTTGATGCATTACTGGAGAATGTTGGCATATATAACATGACACATAATAATATTCAAAAATTATTTTAGGGGAAATGACTATACCACCATCCTTGACCTTATAGATATCTCCTCATATTGCATCGGCCTTTGATTCAATCTATAATTGAAGAAAATTAGATGAATCATAAAATATCCTAAAAATATGGAATATCATATCACACCATAAATAGTTCAAAATACAGTGAGAAAAATAATGGAATGAAGGAAGAGGAATGAGGGGCATGCTATTGTGCATCCAACATAACTATAGATGAGGAATTCCATACTCGAATAAAGGAGTACCAAATGATCCTTGGTTGGATGTGGTGGTGATCTCATGCGTGGATCCTACTGTGCAAGGGAGAATAAAAGAGCACGCTATCAAAAATATCCCCTACCCCTTTTACAAAAAATGATCTAGGATGTTTACAATGAATTTATTCTTTACATGTCATGTAAAGATATAGTTTTCCCCCCTCCATGGAAACCCCTATTCTTAGTTTAGAAGGGGTAATTACTAGAAAATAAACACCGTTTATTTAAATACACAACATATATTTGGTTTCAATATAGGATCCATCCACTCTGAAACCTTTTATCATAGAAGAAAACTGACTGTCCTAAGGGCCTGGTTACCACAGTCTAAGCCAAATGAGAAATCAAAGATTGTACAACTAAATTTAAATAAAACCAAAAATGTCTTTGAATCCTAGATGTTACAATATTTTTTTGAAACATCATTATAGATCAATACCCTTTTGTCATTCCATCACCAAGGGACCATTTTTGGCATAAATTGTTGGGCTTCTAGGACATTAAAAATTATATTGGCTGCTTGGAAGTGTTATCCATTTGGGGGGGATATGAACGATCCTCCAATCCTATGGGTGTATGTGTTTCTTTGTATTCTATTCCTAATAATTTGATTAAATTATTATTATTATGGACAAGGTCACAAAAAGGTGGTCCTCATCCATGACACCACATCTGGAAGGGTCTGGGATGAAATCATTCCCCTCTATATAGTTGGAGTGAATATATCAGTGTAGTTATCTTCACATCAGGGGATATTCACATGGATGGGTGGCATGACTTGGGGGGTTTTTTCATTGATGTAGCAGCATTCTCTTGTGTGCATATGTGGTGGGGTGAACTACTTAGCGAATTATGTTTCTTTTATCATTTCTAACACTATATTGAGAAACCATTGGGGTTGGCACCCAACATGTGATTAATAGAGGCACCATGTGGAATATGATTTTATTTACTGATCATGGGGATATATGAATTGAGGTAGAAATTGACCATTATTTCACCAAGAATAGAGATTAAAAAACGATTATATACACTTGTCCCTCACATATGGATTTCACTTGGATGACTCATTAGATATAATTGAGCTCCATTGGTTCAATGTGAATATCTAGAAAGGATCCAAAAACACCCCATTTATTTCTATGGAGGGAGGAGTTCATATTTATCACAACTCCCACCAATACACCCACTAACCAAGGACTTCAAAAATGGTATCCACCAACAACTTTAAAACTACCATGGGTGCCAAATGAGTAGTTTATACACATGTATAATATATAGAATCTAGGATGGAAGTCTAAGGTATGTGAGGTTGGTAAAACACCATTGAAATTTTTTATGGGATGCTATAAATGTTCTATCAATTCTCCCCCTCCATATAGAATCCATTAGTGAATATGCAATGATCTATCTTCTCCTGAGAAACAACCTCTATCAATATATTAGTCGGTTTCTCCTTCATGTGGATCTTCACATGTCTCTGAAGCTATTGATCCATCACCTAGAATATCCAATGATAGTAAATTTTAATGCAATTCAGCCAGGAATGGTACATCATCTTTCTATCATTAATTATATGCATCCCCAAAATCCATTGAGCTACACCCATATCCATCACATCATAATAATTCGTCAACTCCTTCAATGGTATAGTATTATCTAGATCCTTACCAATGATAAAATTTTCATAAACATGAAATATATGAGAAATAAATTTAACATCTTGAAATATATATATATATATATAATCACAGTGGTCTTCTTATGCTATCTTGTCATCAAGACTCACCATGAATGAGTTAAACTACTTGTACCACTATATGAGATCAAATATTACTCCATAAAATAATTAAATTCAATTTTAAGAAAAGGTTTTACTATCCTGAAGATACAAAACCATCAGGATAATATATATATATATATATATCTCCTCAGAGATGACTCCAAGATTAAAATTAGTCCTTTAGTACATATAATCAAGCTAAATGTTAAATCTAGCCACTAATCCAAAAATTACTCGAATTAAATCTATCTTACCTTGTCAATGTAAACCACATTATTCCATTGGAATCCATTATCTACTGAACAAGATTTATTTCTGACCTCCTCTTTGAATACATCTATTATGTACCATTATCATTCTCCCCCTCACGTGGCCAAATCATCTTGGTTATGGGACCTCCAGCGCGCCTCCCCATATTCCATAGGTTGATGACTAGTTTTGGGGGTGTAAAAAGTATTGTGGCAAGACTATACCCCATTGTATGGAGTTACAACAAATAGAAAATAGAAAATATAAATTAATATCATATTAATGTAAAAATAGTAAAAAATAGTTCAATATACAACTAGGATGTAATGTATGATCCAAAAAATCAAATAATAGTGAACCATGTAATGACGGGCTAACAAGCATCTAAATGTAAAACTAAAAGAAATACAAAAAATGAACTAGTTTATTAAAATAAATTCAAAATCCCTTGGTCTTGAAACCCATATCTTTAATATCTCCAAACTTCTACCCATCCACCAAGAAACAATGAAAAAATAGTTCCCCTTCCCTTTTACCAATAATGCATCGATGTAATTTTTCGAGTACCAAATAGAATCCTAAATATGTTGTGAGTAAAACTCAATAAGTCGACACAGTCATATCTAAACCAACCATGGATAATAATAATTTCATGAAATTAAGTGTTAAATATGTTTATTAATTAATAAATTAAGATGATAAGATAGCCAACCTACCGTAGCCCCATACCAGAATGTCTGTGAATATGTGGCACTGCCATCTCAACCATGACAACAATCCATGGAATAGTCACATAATTAGGAAAATACCTCTAGATAATCATTTCAAAATTATAGAATATCCATATATATAATCAATTTGGCATGTAATCATTTTCCTCTATATAATCATTTAATCATCTGGGAATATCTTTCTATATAAGAATTTGTTCAACTGGGCATAACCCTCTAAATAAAAATTATAGCATGAATTTTGGTTGACCGTGATCTATAAGAATTAGAGCATTAAAATGGGACAAGAGCACTATATAAGCATTGCAATATAAATTACAACATAGGTCGGGAGAGAAAGGATACTATAATATCACATCATCATCCTTAATGGTTAATTATTCAAATTACAACTTGTTTTTTAATTTCACATGTCTTTTATCAAGTGGATCTTCAACAATTAAAATTCTAGTTTTAACTCAATCATATTATATCATATATATATCCATTTAAAAGAAAAATTTAACCATTTTATATGGTGTATATATCACAAGAAAATCACATGATGTCCCATGTTATGGTAAACACTCTTTAATCTATTAGAAAATTCAATATTATTCATGGGTTTACTCATGCAATGGGTAACCACAACCCAGGTCACAAAACCATTAAGTCCACGTTGATATAAACAATAACCCAATCCATAATTTATCATTATTCATAATTAAATATATTAATGTACATGTTGGGTCAGTGAAGTTATAGTGTTTCACATACATGATAATTAAAAAGACCATAGGGTTGGGTTTTAGAAAAACTATCTTTATCTATCGATCAAAAGGATATTACATTGGTCAATGTCGATATGAAAAAGGTGAATAATATCACAAGGAGGAATCTAGATCACAAAATACCTAGATAATCACCTCTTTCCATGGTTTCCAAAAGTTTAAACCACTGCAACAGAGAAATAAGGAAGAGAAGTTAAAAGGTAACCAACATAACACATTGAAGATCAATTTATTTGTTGGGACATTCTAAATAGATTAAGGTGATCCAAAATCACATGTATAATTTATTAATCATGGAATGTGGAGAGGGATGCACGAAATGACTGAAAATTATAATTGTTTCTCATCTCAAAACTACTAATCAAGAGAAATACACGACATGTAACCCCCCCTCCCCCACATCATTTATTATCTGCCAAAATTTTCCTTTACATTAGTGAATTAACCCATTCTATAACATTAAACGACATGTATTATGGATTTATAACATGTATCCAATTCACATATTGAACCAACCCATGGGAAATCTCCCTTTACGGGCATCTTCCTTCTAGTAGTTACACTATATTTAAAGCATTTACATGGAATTTGAATCCCTTGAAGTCATATTTAAGCCCAAAAATCATCCAATGATCTTAGACCACCATTGAAGCCTTATAAAATCATAGATAACCCTAATAATTGTATTTAACAAATTTAGACCCAGAATATACTCATTTGAAAAAACATAAATCCCTGAAATTTTTGTTATTTTCCCCCATAAAGCCTCTTTGTCTCTATATGAGACTCGACCAATCTATATTAAAGAAAAAAAGAAAACCCAAAAATGTGGTTTAATGAAAAACTAAAAGAAAATCATACCTAGTAAAATTGGGGATCCTAAAATCTTCCCACTGTATATAAACTCATACCAGGGCTACTCCAAGCATAATTGTACGGTCATGAAAAACATGTATGTCCACTATGATCACATATCGAACTCCCTCTCCCATTTCTCTTATTAAACTCTCCCATTCTACCACTTCACATGAACTAGTTGTATATTATTAACCAATTATCCCTATGTTTTAAAATTTACATCATATTCCTCTTATGTGGAACATCTACACTAATCTCAACAACCTTGATGATTATCAGATGAGAAGGGTCGGGATTATATCTTCGAAGCTGCGACATATAAAACACAATGTTTATAGAACTTAGCGCTGTATAAGGGATAATCAATATGCAACTAGACGAACCCCTTCCACTATGTCAAATATTCTAAAAACCAAGGTGATAGCATTCTATATTTTTTATATAACATTTCCCCAACCTAAGAGACACCTGAAGGAATACATGATGACCAACCTCAAACCCTATAGGTCATCTATGATGGCCGTTTTAATATTTATACATACTCTAAACTTTCACTAACTTCCTCTTAATCAATTGAACCTAGTTAGATGTCTCCAACATGAGACTATGTCCAAAAATCCCTGAATCACCTACCTCCAACCAATAGTGAGGTAAACAAAATGGAATATCATACAAAACATTGACTATTTCCATAAATATTGATTCTTGGAAGTTTTTATTATATGAATACATCATTATTGACATATGATACAACCATGAAACATTGAAATCCAAAACACATGCTCATAATATATCCTCTCTAACCTGAATATTCTTCTTCGATTAACCATTATTCTAAGGGTGATAGTTCTTACAAAAAAAGAACCAATGGTCCTAGATCCTTTTAAAGACCCTTCTAGACCAGCAATGTAATATAAGGATCTCTATATAAATTGATACTCTCAAAACACCATGAACCCAAACTATCTCATGCTCATAGATACTATGTAGATCATCCACATTAACTATCTCCCAATAGGTAAGAAGTTGAATACTTACATCAGTTGATCCCTAATCACCCATACATCACCATTCATATGGAGTGTCTAGGGTAATCAAATCAAAAAATCCATATTGACATCATCACATTTCTACCCTAGAATGGGAAGAGTGTGTAACATCCCAAAAAGCCTCCCTTTTTTGACCTTCACCTGCTGACAGGTGAAACATCTCACCAAAAACCATGCTGCCTCCCTCTTTATTTCGGACCAGCAGTACTATCAATGGAGATCATGATAATGATGCATAAAACTAGGATGTACCTACCATATATAATGATTAAACTCTCTCATTATATTCTTGTGTAATACAATAGGAACACAAACTAGGATATGAAAAAGAAAATAATTTCTACATCCAATGGACAATATTAGTGGTGTTTCCCCACAATATAAGAAATCACTCAGAACTAATCCATCCAACAAGATAAATATAATTTATATATCTTATCGAAAATCATGATTATAATATATGTAAAAGTAAAATATAATCATCCCTTTGACTCCAAAACATGTAATTACAAGTTTGAAAAGACATCCATAATCTTTAACTCATCACAAGACCTCTTACAATGCCTCAATCTACATATTCTGGGTCAAGTAATCAGAAACAACATTTACCTTTCTTGGTGTATACACCATCTCCATGTCAAAATACTATATATATTCACCCCACCTCTCCTGTTATAGGTTTTTTACCACTGAGAACAATTATACTTGAGGATTTTGTGTTCTATGTATACCAAAAAATCTCTCCCATGAGATAATGTCTCCAACATCTTAGTTAATTTAAAATCATAAATAACTCCATATCATGAGAAATATAATTTTTATCTTGTGTTCCTTATTGTCTAGATCCATAACGCAACCACTCGAAGCTCCTATATCTGAAATTTTCCAAGTCTGACTCTGAATTTCTCATAGTATATGGTATATACATTACATGGTATAGGTAAATTGAGTATATGTGTTCGTGTAAGCTAGCCTTTCATCCCAAAAAATTCTCTCATAATCATCTGACAACAACCCCCCCCCTTATTGGTCATCCTAGAAATTAGTTCAATCAAATGGGAGAATCCTTGGATAAAATGTTGATATTAATCTATTAAGCCCAAAAAAATTATAATCTTGAATATTTTATTATGTCGATCACTATATACCATAGCAAAAACATTGTATGGTTGCACTGACATGCCTACCTATAATATGACATGGCCTAAGAAGTTCACTTTATCAATCTAGAAATTTAATTTGGTTAGCTTGGTATAAATCTGTTGTTATCTCAATGTAATCAAGATGATGTCAATATGTTGGGAATAATGATCTACTGGATAGGAAGATAGAAATATGTTTTCCATAAAAACCACCCCAAACATGTCTATAAAATAATGAAATATTTTAATCATCAAGGCCTTGAATACCACTGGTGCGTTCATTAAACCAAGTGGAATCACTACAAACTCATACAATCTATGCTTTATCCTAAAAAATTCATAGGTATATCTAATGGTATTACCCTCAATTGGTGGTATCCTGATCTCAAATAAAACATTTAGAATATCTTATCACCTCTTAAATGATCTAAGTGATCATCAATATATGGAATGGAATACTGGTTATTGAATTTCATCAGTATGGACCTCCTATAATCCATACATATAAACAAATTCCCATCAGCCATCTTGGCGAAAAAAAACTCTAGAACCCCATGGAGATGTACTAGGCCATATGAGACCATTATTATCAAAATCTTCCAACTAAACCTTCCACTCATGAAACTCTACTATTTTCATCATGTAACGTGGTTTAAAAACTATTTCATCTCTTGGGACCAACTTGACCAACTTGATCGTGAACTCAGTCTCTCACTCAAGTTGTAAGTCATAGAACACCTTAAGAAACACATATTTAAAATGGTGAACAACAAGATGAAGATTTTCCTAGTACATTTTCCTATAATCTACATAATGACCTCATATTGGAGCCAAATGATAATCTAATATTCACTTAATAGGTCTTGCAAGAACGTCCTAAATATCATACTGACCCTAGTGATAATAGCTACTTATTTCTAGATATAGAAAGGTAAATATCTTCCAGTAAAATTCGGTAGGAGCATGTTATATTACTAACCAATCCATGCCAAGAATCATGTTTAAAACATTCTTTTCTTGGATGAATAGTTCCAACTAGAAATCGTGACCACTAATTTCAAGAGAGAACACATTGAAACATTTGATATTCTCTCACCAGACTCCCAATGGTATATCAATGGTCAATTCACCTTCCAATACTTCCACAACCAATACCAAACAATTTTCAAAAAGAGATGATAAAAAGGGATTGTGATTCTCCGGTATAAAAAAAATGCATGCAAGGATTATGATACATGAATTTTACCTTTGATAGAAGAAGGTCATGTATCCACGCAATCTGGGGTAGTATACATAATGTATATTTGACCATCCCCAATACTTAAGCCACCATTATGACTCCCCTATGTTATTCCCTCTACCTAATACATCTTCTCATGTACTGGGGTACAATATCCCCTTCGTCAACCATATTATCCTACAAAACACAATATATATGTTTTTTGAGGATTAACTAAGTCCTTCCCAGTCTCCAGTACCTATCATGATCCCCATCCACTTATTTACTATAATAAATTACTATAACACTTCTGGAGTTGTCTTGGAAGACTTCAAACATGAGACTTCAATGTAGGGTAAGATTTAAAAGGTGGCTTATCTCCCAACTTCCACACTTATAGAACTAAAATAAAAAAAATTCTTCTGATGATTTTACACTACTCAAAATTCTCTAACCAATATTTCCTTGGATATAACTATCATATCGATGCTTCTTTTTACCAGAAGTATAGTTCCACGTTCACCCTATTGAATCATCTTGTCCACCACATCGGGCATCTCTTAGATTCCCTTCTATAACAAGTGCCTAATTCATTACATATATAAATATACTCAAGATACAAATATTCCCCTATAACCGTATCTCTTAGAGAATTAAATCCTAAATACATCTCACCCTAAAGATCTCATCAACAGCTAATGATGGTGAAAAACTTTTCATGCCGGTCATACATCATACATAGTCCATCATTGACATTCCTTCGAGTTTCAGATGTATGATCTTATGAGCCTCAATAAAAAAAAGTGACTTCTACCAACATAATTCTATAAATAACTAATATATTGGTTGGTATAAATCAGTAAATCCAACAAATATTAAGTATTTGTTTAATTAATTTCATGTACAAACAATTTTTTAACCTAAATATATATATATATATATGATGATTTTAATTGTTTTATACTGAAAGATATTTTACTAACAATAAAATATGTCGCATTATCATATTGATAGTAAAAAAAATTTTACCGAAAAATGAATCTATTATTATTAATTTGAATTATTAATGAATATTTCACCATTTTGAAAAAATATTACAATAAATTATTCAAAAATAATTATTATTCAACCAAATAAAAAAATATTTATTGATAATTTAATATCAACCCTTCTTTATTCAATAATATATATATATATATATAATTAATTAAAATATTAATAATTTAACAATATATATGTGTGTGTGTCTGTCTGTTTTTTCAGATCAATTAATTCTATATCTATAAAAAAATTATTGAAATGTCTAGTTTGAGGTTCTAAATTTTTTTTCTGAAAAACCTAATCCCAATCATCCTTTACAACCTTCCATCAACCTAAATTGGCCATCATCATCTTTTGAAACCCCTCCCAACTCTTCAACCACTAGGGCATGATTTTCCTTTATCATGATCGATCACCCAAGGTCTGGAATGAGAGAAAGTCAATGAAGATTGTGCGAGATTGTCTCCAAAGAAGAATTACATGAATAAAAATGATAGATCCATTCAAGAATGAGATGATAGAGGCTGGAGCGAGTCTAGATCCTTCATTTTAGTGATGATGATGTCACAAAGAAGTGAAGTCGAAGATAGAATGATACCAATTAATTCCAATAAAAAAAGCTGCCAGTCGTGGGTTGATGTTCGGGACATGGAAAAATCTGGACGCACACGACCCCTGTGTAAGAACCCGGTTCTTATTTATTAGGTACGAGTTTCTTCTTTTCTCTTTTCCTTAAGTGTTTTTGAGAAAATAGGGGAAATGGGGAAAAATCCCAAATTTTGGAAGTACACGTCGTGTACTTTTCCACACGCCATGTACTTTTGGCTGTGTGGGATGAGTACACAGGGTGTGTAGCCATGTCAGCAACGAAGGTTGTAAAGACTGAATACCCACCGTGTAGTGGTCCCTTACACGTTGTGTAGTCTATTGTCAGGCGAATAGTATAGCGGTGGCCATCTGTGCGACAGAACACACCGTGTACCCAAGGAGACACGCCGTGTAGTCACATCGGAAGGTGAACAGTGCCACGCTGGCGGGAAACCGCCAGATGAATAGTTAAATGAAAGAAGTACACTGCGTGTACTCAAAAGTACACACTGTGTACTTTGTTTTTTCGCTTAAAATGGGCAGTAGCCTCCCCTGTTCACATGGAAGGCTTAGAACCGGACGGGAGCTCAGGAGGGACGGCTGAATCTTCGAGGATCTGTTGATCGCACGTTGGGAACCCATTTTATGCACCGCCGATCTCCTTGGAACCGCACGAGTGTGTTCTTCCTTCTCCTGGGGTAGTTCTTACCAATTCTTTTCCATAAGAAAGTTATTTACCTATGAACGAGTTTTCTTCTACGTCAGATCTATGTCGTTCATGGGAGTTTCTGGAATCAACATTCACATATATCATTCGTTGGCGTTTAATGTAGGAGGCTTGGTGTTTTTTTCCAAATTTTGTGCATTTTGTACATTTTTGAGCTACGAAGCCATATTTGTGGTGTCGTGTGGCTGAGCCCGTGGCTATTTTAAATACCTAGAATTGAATAGGTAATTAACTGTGATAATAAAATGTTGTTTGGGATCATTGTATGGATCCAAGACCATCCTGTGGGGTGTGTTCCTCGGTTTAGCCATTTGGCCAGGATACCGGAGGGTATTCCATGTTTAAATTGTGCACTACTTTTTCCTTGAGATTAATTGTATGTAAATTGCATGTTTATATATTGGGAAAGGACTGGTGACTTAAGCCTGAGGGCAGTGTTTACTATAGCCTGAGGGCATGAATAGATTAGCTTGAGGGTGGCGTTCTATTTCTGTTGAGGGAAACCTTTTGTGCCTGAGGGCTCGGCTTCTGTGCCTGAGGGCGATACTTCGTATGCCTGAGGGAAATTTCTGTTATGCCTGAGGGCAATACCTGCATGTTGGATTCTGATTAACTGAGGGTAAGGTTTTACCTGTCTGAGGATGATGACATCTTACTTAGAAATTCACTGTGGTGTTTTCTTAATATTAAATGGTTAAATGAATAATTAAAATGGCAATATAACTGGTTAAGTTAGTTACTTTTGAGTACTGGTTAGTTATTGTATTTATTACTACACACTGTCATTACATGTTTACACACAGTTGAGCACGGGCCTTTGGTGGGTACCTACTGGGAAATATTTCTCACACCCTGTTTGGTTCATGCTTTTCGTCCCAAATAGATTACGTTTCTGCATGTGTAGATAAGGGAAAGGGTCCTTATTCTGGTACATGATTTCTACTGAGGAGTAGGGGAGAATGGGACCAAGTTGAGGGTCGTGATGATACCAGCTATTTTGTTCTCTTTTTCTATTCTGTACTTCTCCTGCACTGTATTATTATGTACCATGTTCTGCCTACTTTCTTACAATTTGAGGCATGTTTCACCATTACATATATACTGGTTGGTTATATCTACTACAGTTGATTATTTCAGTTGTGTATGGTTTACTGCTTCCGCTTTTTGTATGCTATTTATTTATTCCGCTGCGCTACACTTTGACAAATGAGGGCATAATTTCCCCACTATCAGACATGGGCCCTCGCTGCTAGTCGGCAGCCACTAGCATTTGGGGAAATGTGCTTGAGGTCACGTGGCGAACTGGGTTCAGGGCACCCATTGATTGGAACCCAGAACTGGGACGTTACAAAGTGGTTTCAAAGGAAGGTTTTTTTCATTGACTTACTCTTTGGAGCCTTAGTTAGGGATTGGACGAGAATGGTAGTTGTTAATAAGTTGTGCCTGGGTGTAGCTAACCCGTGTACAGGGAAAATCAAATTTACCTCATGTTGAATTTTTTTTTGATTTTTCAATGTTACATTTGATTTGATTTCACTGAAGGGTGACACACTTGTATTGTGTTATTTATATGTTGTTCATGGGTTCTATTTAGTTGCAACCCGATGATATGAGGGTATAAAATCTCATGCATCATTTAAAAACATGATAGAAATCACATGTCATGCATAGTTTCCATGCCATGTAGGTGCATTAGAAATTGCATGATTTTGTGATAGATGTTGTGATAGTAAAAGCATTCTCTTTTGATAGCTGCTTGGATAGATACCTGTGGTTTGATAGGGTATTTCTGTGTGAGAATTTTTAATGAATGGATGCCAAAATTTTGTTTTTGGGCACTATGGGCCCTCATTGACTGAAATTGGGTCGATCATTGACTGTTTGTTATGTTATAACATAGATAATATGTCAGACTTTGATTCGTGGGGAGTATGGGCCCTCACAGATCGGAATTTGACACTTAGGTGTTGTTTTTTAGTGTTTTCTGGGTTCCGGGGAAGTTTCCGAGGTATACTGTCCAGAATTCCCAGTATACACGTCATGTAGTACCTTCAACACGCCGCGTATGGTCTTCTATTTGGGAAGAAAAATAATCTTTTATAGTACACGCTGTGTACCCTAAGTACAGGCCGTGTAATCTATTCCTGGGTCACAAACCGTGTGGGAGGCGACACAGGGAACGGAAGATCTTGGGGCGAACATGCCTTGTACCAAATGTACATGTCCTGTAGTGTTAACTCGGAGACCCGGCCGTGTAACTAACAAACACGGGCCGGTGTAGTTGTTTCTTGAACATGTCGTGTCAATGAAGAACACGCTATGTAGTGTGACCTGGGAACCCGGCCGTGTAGCTGACAACATGGGTCGGGGTATTCCTTTCGAGTACATGCCGTGTGTATATAGAACACGCCGTGTAGGTTGAGCTGTGTATCCGGCCGTGTAACTAACAACACGGGTCGGCGGTTCTTGTCTAGTACACGACATGTACCTATGGGACACGCCGTGTAGTCTTGTACGAGGACAGACCATGTGGAGTGAGTCATGTTGCTTGGAAATGGGGTGGTGTAAACGCCGTGTGCAGGTGTAACACACCGTGTAGTGTCAAGATGAGTTTTTGTCCATGTCAAAAGCAACAGAGGAAGTTGGAAATATTACCATACATGCCGTGTAAATGATATAAACTTCGTGTAGTTTTGTTCAAATGGGAGTCGTGTGGCTTAGCCATGTAGAAGGACCCGGGCAGGGGAAAAGAAGTCAAGTACACGCTGTGTAGTTAGTATAAACGCCATGTAGTCTGGTTTTGAAAATCTTGAAATGCCTTCTTTCTCTTGTTTCCTTTTGGGTTTCTTTGTTTTCGGTCGCTGTTAATCTTGTTCTAAGGTGAACTTTTGACCTTGTAGATTCATGCTGCCGAGACGACCACGCGTTGTTTTCTAGGAGAGCGACAACAAGTATACTCCAGAGATGGTGGGCCATGGGATACCAGTGAATCCTCCAGTAGAGCCAGATGCAGCGCCAGCCGTTATACCGAACACAGGCACGGAGATGCAGTTCTCTAAAGGTGGCATGCGGTTCATGAAGAGATTTCAGGGAGCACCGCATACTGCCACATCTATGGATGAGCTGACTCGTATATTTCAGCAGTAGCATTTGCCTACGTTTTCAGGGGATGGTGGACCAAAAGCTGCGGAGTATTTTCTAGGATTGATGCAGACTATTTCTGACCATATTGTGAGGCCTCCAGGGAGGAGGGTCAAGATCACGACTTATATGCTATGCGATTCCGCCAAGAGGTGGTGGGATGTTACCACCCAGTTAGAGCATCACAGAGACATGGCGTGGGAAGATTTGGAGGCAGTCTTCAATGAATTCTTCTTTCTAGAGATGCTTCGGGCAGATAGATCTCGAGAGTTCATGAATCTGCTGCAGGGTGCTATTTCGGTGCTGGACTATTCTGCTCATTTCACCGTGCTTCAGCGTTTTTCACCCGTACTGGTGGGTGATGAGACGTTGAGAGCCAGTAGTTTTGAAGATGGTCTTCATTATGACATTCGAGAACTGGTGAATGTTTTCAGGTTGGATTTAGTACATGCTATTGTTAACGAGGCACTGATTACAGAGAGGAAAATGCAGGAATCTATTGTTGTGTGCTAGGGTGGTTCATCACCAGTTACTGATATTATTTCTACTGGTAAGAGAAAGAGACATATGGACTTCTCTCAGGTGGTAGTACCAGCCATACAGTTTCATCAGGTGGCCCGATCAGGTGCTACCAGTTTGGTAAGGAGGGGAACAAGAGATCGTAGTATCCACGTGATTCAGTGGAGTGTCGAGCTTGCGATAATATGGGGCATCTACCGCACTTTTGCAGGGAGTTTCCATCAGTGGATAGTGATTGGGGTTCTATGAAGACTCCGTGTGTAGGAGCAGGACCAGCAGCTTCTTACCAGTCAGGGAACTAGAATACATCAGGGCATGCAGGCAAAGATGGTGGTCATAGTCGTGGTACCCAGACACCAGGATCTTAGAGCCAACAGCGTGGGACGGCTCAGGGTAGTCAGGATATGTCGCAGGTTCGTGGCACTGGGCAGTCATATGCAGTGCAACAGACCCAGTAGGAGCAGGATCCCAGACCTTCTACTGTCATAGGTACTATTCTAGTAGATTTTTTCTTATCTTTAGTACATTTAGATATGGGTACTATGCATAGTTTCATATTTGTGCTCGTTGTGGAGAGCCTTGGGCTTTGTGTTTCTACTTCTTCTGATATCATGATGCCAGACACTCCGTTGGGAACTAAAATGGATGTTGTGCATCAGTGGAAGGAATTCCCCCTTGAGGTTGGTGGGTGTAACTTTTTTTTGGACATCTATGTCTTAGAGATGATGAGATATGATGTCATTCTTAGGAGGGACTGGTTTGTTACCTTTCAAACCTTTGTGGACTGCTATCATCGCAGGGTGAGTTTCACATCACCAGAGGGTGGAGAGTTTCTATACAAGGGTGAATGGAATGTTCAGGAAAGTCGAGCTGTACCAGAGCATCATGAGCGAGGTTGAGTCACATTCCATATTGGGTGCTTATATATGGACGACTAGGGGACTTTTCAAGATGATTTCCCTCCAGTGGTTGATCGTTTCAGTGATTTTTTCTCAGACAACTTTTCAGTACTTCCTCCGGAGCGTGAGGTGTATTTATCTGTTGAGCTTATGCCAAGAGCAGCACCAGTGTCCATTCTTCCCTATAGGATGGCTACACCAGAGTTGCAAGAGCTCAAGAGACATTTAAAAGAGTTACAGGCAAAGGGTTTCATCTGACCCAGTACTTCTCCTTGGGGTTCGCCTATCCTTTTTGCAAAGAAGGTGGACGGTACCCTCAGACATTGTGTGGATTATCGGAAACTAAACCAGTTGGTGTTTAAGAACCGATATCCCTTACCGAGGATTGATGATATTTTTGATCAACTTTGTGGAGCCTGAGTGTTCTCGAAGATTGACTTGAGATCATGATATCATTAACTGCGCGTGAGACCATCAGATATACTACATAAAACTTTTTGGAGCAGATATGGTCTTCACGAGTACTTGGTTATGCCTTTCAGACACATGAAAGTGCCATCATTTTTTATGTCTCTGATGAATCGTGTGTTCTATCCTTATCTGGATTCATTCATGGTAGTATTCATGGACGACATCTTGATATAATCTCACACTCGACACGACCATGCCACTCATCTTGATATCGTATTGGGTACACTGAGAGAGCATAAGCTTTTTGCTATGCTCTCAAAGTTCGACTTTTGGATGGACCATATTCACTTCCTAGGTCATATCATCTCAGAGGAAGGAGTTGCAATAGACCCAAAGAAGGTGAGAGTAGTAGTTTCTTGGGAGCACCCTAAGAACATTTTTGAGATACGGAGTTTCTTAGGGATGGCCGATTACTACAAGAGTTTTATACAAGACTTCTCCTGCTTAGCACCTTTGATGGGTTTGACTAAGAAGGGTGTGAAGTTTGTGTGGTCAAAAGCATGCGAGACAGCCTTCCAAGAGTTTAAGGGGAAGTTGACATCAGCATTGATCCTGATACTCCCATAGTAGGGAATGAGCTATACAGTTTACTATGATGCATCGGGTATTGGGCTAGGAGCTGTGTTGATGAAGGGTGATCGAGTTGTTGAATACAGTTCTTGGCAGTTGAGGCTACATGAGAGTAATTACCCGACGCACGATCTCAAGTTGGCTGCAGTTGTTCATGCATTGCGATGTTGGAGAAATTATCTTTTGTGAGAGCATTTTGTGGTTTTCACCGAACACAAAAGTCTCAAGTATATTTTTACTCGGCATGACTTGAATCTGAGGTAGTGAAGGTGGGATGAATACCTTCAGTCCTTTGATTTTGAGCTTGCCTGTACACCTGGTAGAGGTAATGCAGTAGCGGATGCACTAAGTAAGAAGACTCAGGTACAGGATTTGTAGGAGGCCAGTGATGTAACACCCCAAGCTTCCACAGTACGTTTCACTTCGAATAATGCAATAGCGTGTGCTATACGCAACCTCGAGCTCTAACACACACCACAACGAATTAAACTATCCGTTGTGAATAGTAATACCTACTTTTTGAAATTTTATAAATTTTATTTATCCAAATGGACTTCATTTTTGGATTCGGAATGTCGTAATTAGTCTATGATGAATTTTTGGTATTTTTCTGAGAACTTCTATTTTTTATGAATAGTGAAAAATACTTAAAACAACTTTTTAATCAAAATAATTTATTGTGATAAATTAAACTATTTAGTGGTTTTAAAGTATAATTAGAATATATTTTTACCATTTTATCCAATGGTGGTCATTAGAATTAATTTAACATTGAAATTGGACATAAACAATTGCCAATCTTTTGATATAAATTGTTTCTTAAAAACACGCTATTTGTTGTAACAGTGGGAATTAATTATAAAATTAATTAATGCAACTTATATGCTTGTAATTTTGTAAAATAGTCATCATTTTTGAATTCGGAATATCAATTATAGCTTAGGGTGAATTTTTGGCCTTATTCTGAAAAACTTCAATTTTTGATGAATAGTGAAACCACTAAGTGGTTGTTAAAAACTGATTTTTCGTTAAAATGAAATATTACCACTTCTGTGATTTGATTTTCAAAAATCAGACATACATGGTTTTCATTAAGAAGTAAAATGTGGTTCAATGAGGTTAAAATAATTTTTTGGTGAATAGTAACTTTTAAGTTCTTAATCGCAATTAGAGGTAATTAGTGTAGTTTAAGGTAAAAATAATGTTTTAATAATATGATATGAGCTTGACACTTGTCCTACTCCTATTGGATGAGTCATGGCCGACCAATACAATCCATGGGTCAACTTGGGGACCCCATGGAGCCACTTTAGTTGGAAAATGACATAAATACCTTTTATTTAATGTTAAAGTAAAAAATGACACAAACATGAGTTGTTTTACAAAAAAAAGTTTTTAAGTGGAGTTAAACAAGTCCAAATTTTGATTATAAATATTCATTAGTAATCTAAAAATATTTCCTACATCATAGTAGTTTTTTTATAATTTTTAGACATTAAATAAATTAAATTATTTATGACATCATTATGATGCAGCGATGACCTCATTATTTAACGATTTTAATAAAATGAAAAGATAATGTAAAATCCAAGGCTTACACTTGTCCAAAGACTATAGGATGGGTATAATTCGAACCCTTATCACCTTAGACACGAATTATATAAGTGTGGGACCTTTAGAATCTGAAAAGCATTGTGTAATAATGTAACATTTCAATCTTTTCAAAAGAGCCCCTCCTCTCCACTTATAAAAGGCCCCCACCTCTCCCACCTCATTTACACTTTCAAGCCATTTGGCTCGGCCAACCTCTGCGCAAATACTCTCCCAACTTCCCCCTCTTACTCCTAGAACCCTCACTTTGGGCAGAACTCTTCCCAAAGAAGCCTTTGGCTCAAATCAAAAAGAGTTACCCGGTTTTGAGGTAATGTCTTCTCTAATGTTGTTTTGTTTCATTTTTCTTCTCCAACCCCCTAAACTCTTTTTATTCATTTCTTTTGTAACAACACCAGTATCCTAAATATACTAGGATGTTGTTATAAGATGTATTTGAGCTACACTTACACACACATACATCTAATGGTTAAAGAACATACGGTTTCTGTGGATGGCGAATTTCTGCCTCACGAAACGATTATTGTTCAACACTCATATAACACCTTCAAAGGTGGCCATTAAGATGTCACTATTTTTATATATGATATATAATATGTTTATGTTTTACTTATGCTTTTGTATTTCTCATTTATGGCATAATTTATGATTTACATTATGGGTAAAACGCGATAATTTCATTTTAGGAAGTGCGGACTACCGCCCCCTCAAAGTGATTTGAATCGTTAATGCCATATGTGGGATGTATAAAGGATGGATTAAATAGTATTATACACTATATTATACTGTAATTATATTATAAATTTATATCATTATGATTTCATTCCATTGAATACGAAATAGAAATGAAAGTAGCGTTCATGCGTACGTACGGCTTACCGTCTCCATGAACGGTGCATTTCATTTCTTACCTCTAAATGTTACGTGACATTATGAATGAATGTATATACTGAATATATATGATATATATGATATCTACATCATGAATATAATTCTGGATATAATGGATATTTCACCACATGAACAACTTGTAATTATAAGAAGTTTTTTTTTGACTCAAGTACCAAAGATCGACAAAACGACCGTTATTAACTTAAATAATTAAATAATGTTCATAACATGGTAATAAGTGATATAAATGGAATAATGAACCTGAAAAAGGTTCTTAAGTAAATATAAATTAACTCTAGTTTATTATTCAGGAGGTTAAAGTACGGTCGAGTCAGGACAAGACGCAAGGTAAGGGAATTTCTTAACCCAACTTCCATTCTTTGGGTTAATATCCTACATTCAAATTATGTCATGATATTATTATGTCCTATATTGTATTTGTACATTATTTATGTGTAATTATAGTGAATACACATTATAGATGTACTTTATTTAAAAAAAATGATCTTTTTAAGGGACTTCGTCTCAATATCCTTTCATTGAGGCATATTTGGTTTTATACACAACTTTCTTTTATACGGTGTATAAACCCCTTTGAATTTTATGTTTATTCAAAAGGAATATTTTTTATACGAAGCGTTTTACTAAAAAACAAAAGGGAATGTTTTTCTTTCCGTACTTATGCGGCGACAACGACTTCTCCGCAGCAGTGACCATTATTTGAGATTCAGATTCCTCTACAAGCCATCATTTTTTTAATGAAAAATAAATACTAAGTTATAACTTTCTTTTATTTTGGTATTGAAAATGGTTTTGAATGCATTTTTATTATATCAATGTGTTGTATTTATATCTTGTGATTGAAATGTGGAAATGTTATGTTTCCTTTATGCATGTTTTATGTGATAGGATTATGTTATGGGTTATGATATGTTTAAACCTATTCATATGAGGAATGCATTGGACTTAATAAGTGATGGGTGGAGCCCGCTATAGCTCCTCGATGCATCGGCAGGTCTCATGAGACAAACTAGTGTCTTGGCATGAGGCCTTGACAAAATTTTATTTGTGGTCTTGGCACGAGGCCTTGGCTACGTGGTTATGATAGTCTGGCATTATGCATTCCATCATTACGAAAATGGTTATTGATGTTTCATGGGATTATACGATTAGTAGAATATCCATGTGAGTAAGTAAATGGAATTATTTCATTTTATTTTTGCCATATTATACTAAAGTTCAAGTTTAAAAAGACTTTTGTTTTAGTTATACATTGCCTTAAATGTTAATGATTATTTATGAAAGCTTCTGCAATATTTTTATCCTTACTGAGCATCTGAGCTCACCCCTTTCAATGTTTTAATATTTTCCAGGATGTGAAGAAGTATTTTTTGAATGACCTGCAGGGATAGTTAGAAGAGGATAGAAGTGTGGACTATGGAGACTATGTTATTATAGTTTTTCACTTTGTGATGTAATGTAACATTTATGAATGTATCTCGTGATTCCAAGGCTACTAAACTAATCGGTCTTTCGAGACTTGATCTTTTGTGATCATTCCAATGTTACGAAGTAATGCACCGGCTCTGGGTAGCTGGGGTCGGGGCGTTACAGTTGGTATCAGAGGCAGTTTAGTACTAACCTTGGAAGCTAGATTTAGATAAACTCTGATTAGAGCACATAGCCCAAAGATAGACTTTGAGGATTAGTATAGAAGAACTTCCTAGAATTTTGGTTTTATAGAGATGTTATGAGTTTTCTGAGCAATACATCCCTGTCTGGATATGAGCAGGTAGAGGCGGCTCTGGCACAGATGTACCTAGGGGTAAAACCCGAAAACACCGCTTTGAGCTAGACTCAAATGGGAACTGGTGCACGACAACGGGCCTTGCTGCACTCTTGGTTACGACACTCCCGGGGGATATGCTTAGGACAATTCACATTTTCTTTACAAACCACTATGAAGGGTTAAGAGTATATACTTCGTAAAAGAAAACATTTTTTATGATTATGGATTATATCCATAAATAGTTCAATTTATTATAAGTGTTTTCAAGTTTTTTATTATGTATTTCGATTCATAAACTAACCTAGTTTATGGCATTTTATAGAAATGGCGCCCAGTAGAAGGAATGTGAACTCCATCAATACATATGATCCAAAGAGTAAGAAGGATCATATCTTTCATGGTATTAAGCCAACATTTATAAGGGAAATATTCTCCCATGTGTTATCAACATATGATGAAATAGTATCATGTGTTAATAAGATAAGTAGAGAATTCTCTGAGTCTTATGGATTTGAAGGGATGAAAGAGAAGAAAATGATGGAAGAGAGAATGATAGATAAAGGGACAAGGGAAAAGAAGGATTTTCCAATATGTGTTAACTGTGGGAAGAAACACCTTGGAATTTGCCTGAAGGGAATGGGGGTTTGTTATAAGTGTGGAGAAAAAGGACACCAAGTGCGTGACTGCAAGGGTAAGAAAAAGGTTTCAAATGTACAATGCTTCATCTGCAAGGAGTGGGGACACTACGCAAACCAATGTTCAAATCATCAGAGTATTCCCCAAATGATGTTATTGGATAATAATCAAGTTATGATACTACCACAGATGAGGAGGAATGATTAGTGTTCTTATGTTGTTATTAATGAATTTTGTAATTTGAGTGTTTGATCAATGAGGTACTGGTTATAATAATTATGGAGTATATAAGGATTGTACTGCAGTACTATTTCATCTAGGACTTGAGATTGTGTGGAACCAAGAAAAGTGACTCCACAGTAGGTTAAATTTTTGGAAAATATATGGTTGAGAGAAATATAAACCATAATATGGTTCCGATACCGAGATAGTGATTTTGAAATAAGACATGATTGATTCGGATAAATTATGTTGGATATTCTTAAAATCCTTGAAACTGATTAATGATTTGTATACATTTTTGGATAGATGGAGTATATCTAGTTTTCTATAAGGAATAAGGGATCATGAATGTAATCAATAAGGATTTATGGTAATTCAGTATGTTGCAGTGTTTTAAAAGAATACATGATGAAGGTGTTCACATGTTGTTATGCAGAAAAAAAGAGCTTCATTATGTTTACCTTCCTCATAAAATCTGGACTGTGAGTTGGACAGAAGTATTTTGGATAACTATAAAGGTTGGAATGGATTATATTTTACATTGGATACTACTGTTAAGGATATTTTTGGATATTTATAAAAAGGACAACACGCAGACAGAGTGACAACCCATCATGTCGGACAAAGCTGTGGGAATCGAACCCTCAACCATAGTGCGATTGGGATTAATTGCCTACCACTGGACTACGCGAACTCCCTGGTTATTACAAAATAGTTTTTCTAATCTAATGGTATGTGTTAATATTTGGAACCTTATACAATTAGGATAAATAGAATATTTTTGTGTTCTATTACCTTTTAGAGTGAAAGATGGGTTTTTGGTAAAATTTTATTAACGAATGAAAGTATACATAACAAGTATGTATATTCCCTTACGTTCTTAGTAAATCTCCTAAATAAATTCCTCAACATTATAAAAGGTAACTTAAAACAAAAATGTTGTCGGTTAACTTTTCCAACTGGGGATTCAATGACCGTTTAACCAGTCACAAGTTTGTGATTTTCTTGTAGTTAAACTTTCTCCTAATCCTGTTTTCTATAACTCTACATCAGACCTTGATGGTTTGTTTCTCCTCGATATCCATATTTTCATAGAATCCTAGAATGGGCTATATCGGGTGACCTTTGTACTTATCTTGCTTTCTTTTAATGTTATATATTTATTAACCTTATTTTCGATGTGGGTTTTCCACAAAGGTATTTTCTCTTTTCAACCTTTTATTTTCAAAGAAAAATTTCAAATTGCGAGGATTCAATTTATTTAAGTAGGTGAGAATGTAACACCCCAAGCTTCCACGGTATGTTTCACTTCTAATAATGCAATAGCGTGTGTTGTACGCAACCTCGAGCTCTAACACACACCACAATGAATTAAACTAGCCGTTGTGAATAGTAATACCTACTTTTTGAAATTTTATAAATTTTATTTATCAAAATGGACTTCATTTTTGGATTCGGGATGTCGGAATTAGCCTATGTTGAATTTTTGGTATTTTTCTGAGAACTTCTATTTTTTGTGAATAGTGAAAAATACTTAAAACAACTTTTTTAATAAAAATAATTTATTGTGATAAATTAAACTATTTGGTGGTTTTAAAGTATAATTAGAATATATTTTTACCATTTTTTCCAATGGTGGTCATTAGAATTAATTTAACATTGAAATTGGACATAAACAATTGCCAATCTTTTGATATAAATTGTTTCATAAAAACACGCTATTTGTTGTAACAGCGGGAATTAATTATAAAATTAATTAATGAAACTTATATGTTTGGAATTTTGTAAAATAGACATCAATTTTGAATTCGGAATATCAATTATAGCTTAGGGTGAAGTTTTGGCCTTATTCTGAAAAACTTCAATTTTTGATGAAAAATGAAACCACTAAGTGGTTGTTAAAAACTGATTTTTCGTTAAAATGAAATATTACCACTTCTATGATTTGATTTTCAAAAATCCGACATACATGGTTGTCATTAATAAGTAAAATGTGGTTCAATGAGATTAAAATAATTTTTTGGTGAATAGTAACTTTTAAGTTCTTAATCGCGATTAGAGGTAATTAGTGTAGTTTAAGGTAAAAATAATATTTTAATAATATGATATGAGTTTGAAACTTATCCTACTCCTATTGGATGAGTCATGTCCGACCAAGACAATCCATGG
Source organism: Viscum album (assembly GCA_963277665.1). NCBI lineage: Eukaryota > Viridiplantae > Streptophyta > Magnoliopsida > Santalales > Viscaceae > Viscum > Viscum album. The sequence goes on from OY728156.1 coordinate 1,505,273,923, forward strand.
GTCAACTTGGGGACCCCATGGAGCCACTTTAGTTGGAAGATGACATAAATACCTTTTATTTAATGTTAAAGTAAAAAATGACACAAACATGAGGTGTTTTACTAAAACAGTTTTTAAGTGGGGTTACACAAGTCAAAATTTTGATTATAAATATTCATTAGAAATCTAAAAAGATTTAATACATCATAGTAGTTTTTTTATAATTTTTAGACATTAAATAAATTAAATTATTTATGACATCATTATGATGCAGCGATGACCTCATTATTTAATGATTTTAATAAAATGAAAAGATAATGTAAAATCCAAGGCTTACACTTGTCCAAAGACTATTGTATGGGTAGATTTAGATCTCTTATCACCTTATCCACGAATTTTATAAGTGTGGGACCTTTAGAATCCGAAAAGCATTGTGTAATAATTTAACATTTCAATCATTCCAAAAGAGCCCCTCCTCTCCACTTATAAAAGACCCCCACCTCTCCCACCTCATTTACACTTTCAAGCCATTTGGATCGGCCAACCTCTGACCAAATACTCTCCCAACTTCCCCCTCTTACTCCTAGAAGCCTCACTTTGGGCAGAACTCTTCCCAAGGAAGCCTTTGGCTCAAATCAAAAAGAGTTACCCGGTTTTGAGGTAATGTCTTCTCTAATGTTGTTTTGTTTCATTTTTCTTATCCAACCCCCTAAACTCTTTTTATTAATTTCTTTTGTAACAAAACCAGTATCCTAAATATACTAGGATGTTTTTATAATAAGTATTAGAGCTACACTTACACACACTTACATCTAATGGTTAAGGAACATATGGTTTCTGTGGATGGCGAATTTCTGCCTCACGAAACGATGATTGTTCAACACTCATATAACACCTTCAAAGGTGGCCATTAAGATGTAACTATTTTTATATATGATATATAATATGTTTATGTTTTACTTATGCTTCTGTATTTCTCATTTATGGCATACTTTATGATTTCCATTATGGGTAAAACGCGATAATTTCATTTTAGGAAGTGCGGACTACCGCCCCCTCAATGTGATTTGAATCGTTAATGCCATATGTGGGATGTATAAAGGATGGAGTAAATAGTATTATACACTATATTATACTGTAATTATATTATAAATTTATATCATTATGATTTCATTCCATTGAATACTAAATAGAAATGAAAGTAGCGTTCATGCGTACGTACGGCTTACCGTCTCCATGAACGGTGCATTTCATTTCTTACCTCTAAATGTTACGTGACATTATGAATGAATATATATACTGTATATATATGATATATATGATATCTAAATCATGAATATAATTCTGGATATAATGGATATTTCACCACATGAACAACTTGTAATTATAAGAAGTTTATTTTTGACTCAAGTACCAAAGATCGACAAAACGACCGTTATTAACTTAAATAATTAAATAATGTTCATAACATGGTAATAAGTGATGTAAATGGAATAATGAACATGAAAAAGTTTCTTATGTAAATATAAATTAACTCTAGTTTATTATTTAGGAGGTTAAAGAACGGTCGATTCAGGACAAGACGCATGGTAAGGGAATTTCTTAACCCAACTTCCATTCTTTGGGTTAATCTCCTACTTTCAAATTATGTCATGATATTATTATGTCCTATATTGTATATGTACATTATTTATGTGTAATTATGTTGAATACACATTATAGATGTACTTTATTTAAAAAAATGATCTTTTTAAGGGACTTCGTCTCAATCTCCTTTCATTTTGGCATATTTGGTTTTATACACAACTTTCTTTTATACGGTGTATACACACCTTTGACTTTTATGTTTATTCAAAAGGAATCTTTTTTATACGAAGCGTTTTACTAAATGACAAAAGGTAATGTTTTTATTTCTGTACTTATGCGGCGACAACGACTTCTCCACCGCCGTTACCATTATTTGAGATTCGGATTCCTCTACAAGCCATCATTTTTTTAATGAAAAATAAATACTAAGTTTTAACTTTCTTTTATTTTGGGATTGAAAATGGTTTTGAAAGCATTTTTATTATATCAATATGTTGTATTTATATCTTGTGATTGAAATGTGGAAATGTTATGTTTCCTTTATTCATGTTCTATGTGATACGATTATGTTATGGTTTATGATATGTTTAAACCTATTCATATGAGGAATGCATTGGACTTAATAAGTGACGGGTGGAGCCCGCTATAGCTCCTCGATGCATCGGCAGGTCTCATGAGACAAACTAGTGTCTTGGCACGAGGCCTTGACAAAATTTTATTTGTGGTCTTGGCACGAGGCCTTGGCTACGTGGTTATGATAGTCTGGCATTATACATTCCATCATTATGAAAATGGTTATTGATGTTGCATGGGATTATACGATTAGTAGAATATCCATGTGAGTAAGTAAATGGCATTATTTCATTTTATTTTTTCCATATTATGCTAAAGTTCAAGTTTAAAAAGGATTTTGTTTTAGTTATATATTGCCTTAAATGTTAATGATTATTTATGAAAGCTTCCGCAATATTGTTATCCTTACTGAGCATCTGAGCTCACCCCTTTCAATGTTTTAATGTTTTCCAGGATGTGAAGAAGTATTTTATGAATGACCTGCAGGGATAGTCAGAAGAGGATAGAAGTGTGGACTATGGAGACTATGTTATTATAGTTTTTCACTTTGTGATGTAATGTAACATTTATGAATGTATCTAGTGATTCCAAGGCTACTAAACTAATCGGTCTTTCGAGACTTGATCTTTTGTGATCATGCCAATGTTACGAAGTAATGCACCGGCTCTGGGTAGCTGGGGTCGGGGCGTTACAGTTGGTATCAGAGGCAGTTTAGTACTAAACTTGGAATCTAGATTTAGATAAACTCTGATTAGAGCACATAGCCCAAAGATAGACTTTGAGGATTAGTATAGAAGAACTTCCTAGAATTTTGGTATTATAGAGATGTTATGAGTTTTCCGAGTAATACATCCCTGTCTGGATACGAGCAGGTAGAGGCGGCTCTGGAACAGATGTACCTAGGGGTAAAACCTGAAAACACCGCTTTGAGCTAGACTCGAACGGGAACTGGTGCACGACAACGGGCCTTGCTGCACTCTTGGTTACGACACTCCCGGGGGATATGCTTAGGACAATTCACATTTTCTTTACAAACCACTATGAAGGGTTAAGAGTATATACTTCGTAAAGAAAACATTTTTTATTATTATGGATTATATCCATAAATAGTTCAATTTATTATAAGTGTTTTCAAGTTTTTTATTATGTATTTCGATTCATAAACTAACCTAGTTTATAGCATTTTATAGAAATGGCGCCCAGTAGAAGGAATGTGAACTCCATCAATACGTATGATCCAAAGAGTAAGAAGGATCATATCTTTCATGGTATTAAGCCAACATTTAGAAGGGAAATATTCTCCCATGTGTTATCAACATATGATGAAATAGTATCATGTGTTATTAAGATAAGTAGAGAATTCTTTGAGTCTTATGGATTTGAAGGGATGAAAGAGAAGAAAAGGATGGAAGAGAGAATGATGGATAAAGGGACGAGGGAAAAGAAGGATTTTCCAATATGTGATAATTGTGGGAAGAAACACCTTGGAATTTGCCTGAAGGGAATGGGGGTTTGTTATAAGTGTGGAGAAAAAGGACACCATGTACGTGACTGCAAGGGTAAGAAAAAGGTTTCAAATGTACAATGCTTCATCTGCAAGGAGTGGGGACACTACGCAAACCAATGTTCAAATCATCAGAGTATTCCCCAAATGATGTTATTGGATAATAATCATGTTATGATACTACCACAGATGAGGAGGAATGATTAGTGTTCTTATGTTGTTATTAAAGAATTTTGTAATTTGAGTGTTGGATCAATGATGTACTCGTTATAATAATTATGGAGTATATAAGGATTGTACTGCAGTACTATTTCATCTAGGACTTGAGATTGTGTGGAACCAAGAAAAGTGACTCTACAGTAGGTTAAATTTTTGGAAAATATATGGTTGAGAGAAATATAAACCATAATATGGTTCTGATACCGAGATAGTGATTTTGAAATAAGACATGATTGATTCGGATAAATTATGTTGGATATTCTTAACATCCTTGAAACTGATTAATGATTTGTATAAATTTTTGGATAGAAGGATTATATCTAGTTTTCTATAAGGAATAAGGGATCATGAATGTAATCAATATGGATTTATGGTAATTCAGTATGTTGCAGTGTTTTAAAAGAATACATGATGAAGGTGTTCACATGTTGTTACGCAGAAAAAAAGAGCTTTATTATGTTTACCTTCCTCATAAAATCTGGACTGTGAGTTGGACAGAAGTATTTTGGATAACTATAAAGGTTGGAATGGATTATATTTTACATTGGATACTACTATTAAGGATATTTTTGGATATTTATAAAAAGGACAACACGCAGACCGAGTGACAACCCATCATGTCGGACAAAGCTGTGGGAATCGAACCCTCAACCATAGTGCGATTGGGATTAATCGTCTACCACTGGACTACGCGAAGTCCCTGGTTATTACAAAATAGTTTTTCTAATCTAATGGTATGTGTTAATATTTGGAACCTTATACAATTAGGATAAATAGAATATTTTTGAGTTCTATTACCTTTTAGAGTGAAAGATGGGTTTTTGGTAAAAATTTATTAACGAATGAAAGTATACATAACAAGTATGTATATTCCCTTACGTTCTTAGTAAATCTCCTAAATAAATTCCTCAACATTATAAAAGGTAACTTAAAACAAAAATTTTGTCGGTTAACTTTTCCAACTGGGGATTCAATGACCGTTTAACCAGTCACAAGTTTGTGATTTTCTTGTAGTTAAACTTTCTCCTAATCTTGTTTTCTATAAATCTCCATCAGACCTTGATGGTTTGTTTCTCCTCCATATCCATATTTTCATAGAATCCTAGAATGGGCTATATCGGGTGACCTTTGTACTTATCTTGCTTTATTTTAATGTTATATATTTATTAACCTTATTTCCGATGTGGGTTTTCCACAAAGGTATTTTCTCTTTTCAACCTTCTACTTTCAATGAAAAATTTCAAATTGCGAGGACGCAATTTATTGAAGGAGGGAAGAATGTAACACCCGAAGCTTCCACGGTACGTTTCACTTCGAATAATGCAATAGCGTGTGTTGTACGCAACCTCGAGCTCTAACACACACCACAACGAATTAAACTAGCCGTTGTGAATAGTAATACCTACTTTTTGAAATTTTGTAAATTTTATTTATCAAAATGGACTTCATTTTTGGATTCGGAATGTCGGAATTAGCCTATGTTGAATTTTTGGTATTTTTCTGAGAACTTCTATTTTTTATGAATAGTGAAAAATACTTAAAACAACTTTTTTAATCAAAATAATTTATTATGATAAATTAAACTATTTAGTGGTATTAAAGTACAATTAGAATATATTTTTACCATTTTATCCAATGGTGGTCATTATAATTAATTTAACATTGAAATTGGACATAAACAATTGCCAATCTTTTGATATAAATTGTTTCTTAAAAACACGCTATTTGTTGTAACAGCGGGAATTAATTATAAAATTAATTAATAAAACTTATATGTTTGGAATTTTTTAAAATATACATCATTTTTGAATTCGGAATATCAATTATAGCTTAGGGTGAAGTTTTGGCCTTATTCTGAAAAACTTCAATTTTTGATGAATAGTGAAACCACTAAGTGGTTGTTAAAAACTGATTTTTCGTTAAAATGAAATATTACCACTTCTGTGATTTTATTTTCAAAAATCCGACATACATGGTTGTCATTAAGAAGTAAAATGTTGTTCAATGAGATTAAAATAATTTTTTGGTGAATAGTAACTTTTAATTTCTTAATCGCGATTAGAGGTAATTAGTGTAGTTTAAGGTAAAAATAATGTTTTAATAATATGATATGAGCTTGGCACTTGTCCTACTACTATTGGATGAGTCATGGCCGACCAAGACAATCCATGGGTCAACTTGGGGACCCCATGGAGCCACTTTAGTTGGAAAATGACATAAATACCTTTTATTTAATGTTAAAGTAAAAAATGACACAAACATGAGTTGTTTTACTAAAACAGTTTTTATATGGGGTTACACAAGTCAAAATTTTGATTATAAATATTCATTAGAAAGGTAAATATATTTACTACATCATAGTATTTTTTTTAATTTTTAGACATTAAATAAATTAAATTATTTATGACATCATTATGATGCAGCGATGACCTCATTATTTAACGATTTTAATAAAATGAAAAGATAATGTAAAATCCAAGGCTTACACTAGTCCAAAGACTATTGGATGGGTAGATTTCGAACCCTTATCACCGTAGCCACGAATTATATAAGTGTGGGACCTTTAGAATCTGAAAATAATTGTGTAGTAATGTAACATTTCAATCTTTCCAAAAGAGCCCCTCCTCTCCACTTATAAAAGGCCCCCACCTCTCCCACCTCATTTACACTTTCAAGCCATTTGGCTCGGCCAACATCTGCCCAAATACTCTCCCAACTTCCCCCTCTTACTCCTAGAGGCCTCACTTTGGGCAGAACTCTTCCCAAGGAAGCCTTTGGCTCAAATCAAAAAGAGTTACCCGGTTTTGAGGTAATGTCTTCTCTAATGTTGTTTTATTTCATTTTTCTTCTCCAACCCCCTAAACTCTTTTTATTCATTTCTTTTGTAACAGAACCAGTATCCTCAATATACTAGGATGTTGTTATAAGAAGTATTTGAGCTACACTTACACACACTTACATCTAATGGTTAAAGAACATACGGTTTCTGTGGATGGCGAATTTATGCCTCATGAAACGATGATTGTTCAACACTCATATAACACCTTCAAAGGTGGCCATTAAGATGTCACTATTTTTATATATGATATATAATATGTTTATGTTTTACTTATGCTTCTGTATTTCTCATTTATGGCATACTTTATGATTTCCATTATGGGTAAAACGCGATAATTTCATTTTAGGAAGTGCGGACTACCGCCCCCTCAAAGTGATTTGAATCGTTAATGCCATATGTGGGATGTATAAAGGATGGAGTAAATAGTATTATACACTATATTATACTGTAATTATATTATAAATTTATATCATTATGATTTCATTCCATTGAATACGAAATAGAAATGAAAGTAGCATTCATGCGTATGTACGGCTTACCGTCTCCATGAACGGTGCATTTCATTTCTTACCTCTAAATGTTACGTGACATTATGAATGAATGTATATACTGTATATATATGATATATATGATATATAAATCATGAATATAATTCTGTATATAATGGATATTTCACCACATGAACAACTTGTAATTATAAGAAGTTTATTTTTGACTCAAGTACCAAAGATCGACAAAACGACCGTTATTAACTTAAATAATTAAATAATGTTCATAACATGGTAATAAGTGATATAAATGGAATAATGAACATGAAAAAGGTTCTTATGTAAATATAAATTAACTCTAGTTTATTATTCAGGAGGTTAAAGAATGGTCGAGTCAGGACAAGACACAAGGTAAGGGAATTTCATAACCCAACTTCCATTCTTTGGGTTAATCTCCTACTTTCAAATTATGTCATGATATTATTATGTGCTATATTGTATTTGTACATTATTTATGTGTACTTATAGTGAATACACATTATATATGTACTTTATTTAAAAAAAATGATCTTTTTAAGGGACTTCGTCTCAATCTTCTTTCATTGAGGCATATTTGGTTTTATACACAACTTTCTTTTATACGGTGTATAAACCCCTTTGACTTTTATGTTTATTCAAAAGGAATCTTTTTTATACGAAGCGTTTTACTAAACGACAAAAGGGAATTTTTTTTTCTGTACTTATGCGGCGACAACGACTTCTCCGCCGCCGTGACCATTATTTGAGATTCGGATTCCTCTACAAGCCATCATTTTTTTAATGAAAAATAAATACTAAGTTTTAACTTTCTTTTATTTTGGTATTGAAAATGGTTTTGAAAGCATTTTTATTATATCAATGTGTTGTATTTATATCTTTTGATTGAAATGTGGAAATGTTATGTTTCCTTTATGCCTGTTTTATGTGATATGATTATGTTATGGTTTATGATATGTTTAAACCTATTCATATGAGGAATGCATTGGACTTAATAAGTGACGGGTGGAGCCCGCTATAGCTCCTCAATGCATCGGCAGGTCTCATGAGACAAACTAGTGTCTTGGCACGAGGCCTTAACAAAATTTTATTTGTGGTCTTGGCACGAGGCCTTGGCTACGTGGTTATGATAGTCTGGCATTATGCATTCCATCATTATGAAAATGGTTATTGATGTTGCATGGGATTATACGACTAGTAGAATATCCATGTGAGTAAGTAAATGGCATTATTTCATTTTATTTTTGCCATATTATGCTAAAGTTCAAGTTTAAAGAGGCTTTTGTTTTAGTTATACATTGTCTTAAATGTTAATGATTATTTATGAAAGCTTCCGCAATATTGTTATCCTTACTGAGCATCTGAGCTCACCCCTTTCAATGTTTTAATGTTTTCCAGGATGTGAAGAAGTATTTTATGAATGACCTGCAGGGATAGTCAGAAGATGATAGAAGTGTGGACTATGGAGACTATGTTATTATAGTTTTTCACTTTGTGATGTAATGTAACATTTATGAATGTATCTAGTGATTCCAAGGCTACTAAACTAATCGGTCTTTCGAGACTTGATCTTTTGTGATCATGCCAATGTTACGAAGTAATGCACCGGCTCTGGGTAGCTGGGGTCGGGGCATTACAGGTGATGAGTGGAAACTCATGGCATTGTTCTCTGAGATGCATTAGGAGGTTCACGATAGTCAGGGGCAGACATAACTTTCGTCTTTATCTATGACTTCTACCCTCCTGAATAGAGTGAGGATGAGACATATATCTGATTCAGAAGGCCTAGTTCTACGGGAGTCAGTGGCAAGTGAGGAACCTCCTCCTAGTTGGACAATAGGTGATGATGAGGTTCTACATTTCAATGGATGATTATGGATTTGATGGGATATACGGAAGGAGATGATGCTGGAGTTTCATGCTTCAACTTGGGATATTCATCCCGAGGTTACCAAGATGTACCGTGACTTGAGACGTCAGTACTGGTGGTCGGGTATGAAGAGAGATGTAGTTGGCTTTGTTACAAAGTGTTCCATCTATTAGCAGGTGAAGGCAGAGCATCGGAGGCCAGCGGGACTGTTACAGCAGTTTCCTATTCCAGAGTGAAAATGGGATGATGTCACGATGGACTTCATGATGGGGTTGTCGAGGTCACCTCGAGGCAATGATGTCGTGTGGGTTGTTGTGGACAGACTCATGAAGGTAGATCATTTTTTGCTGATCAAGGAGACTTTCGGAGATGACGAGATCAGAAGGTTGTATATCCGAGAGGTCGTACGTCTTCAAGGGGTCCCTCGTTCTATCATTTCAGGTAGGGACGCCCGTTTAACATCTCGTTTCTAGCAGAGTTTTTAGAGGGAACTGGGTACAAAGGAGCTTCTGAGCACAGCTTACCACCATCAGACTGATGGCCAGTCAGAGCATACAATATAGGTTCTTGAGGACATACCACGTGCATAGGTCCTAGACTTTTGGGGCTCTTGGTAGAAACACATACCCCTAGTCCATTTTGCCTATAATAACAGTTTTTAGTCAAATATTGAGATGACACCATACGAGGCTTTATATGGTAGGCCATGCCGATCACCTTTGTGCTGGTTAGAGGCAAATGAGGAAGCTTTAATGGGACCACGTCTAGTACAGAAGACTTCTAAGTAGGTGTAGTTGATTCAGAAGCAGATGGTTACCACAAAGTCTCGTAATAAATCATATGTTGATCGCCGCAGACGACCATTAGAGTTCATGATCAGGGATCAGGTTTTCTTGTGTGTTTCACCGAGGTTGGTACACAGGTAGATCCAAACACAAGGTAAAACTTCACTGAGGTATGTGGGGCCATTTGATAGTCTCGAGAGAGTCAGGCCAGTCGCCTATCAGTTGCAGCTTCCACAGAGGTACCGAGCAATGAACGACGTCTTCCATGTATCTCATCTACGCCCCTATCATTCAGACCCATCTCACATCTTTCATCCAGAGGAGGTTGAGCTGATGGAAGCTGCGTCCTTTGAGGAGAATCTGATTCGTATTGTTTATAGGAGCATGAAGGTTCTCTAAGGCCAGTTAGTTCCTCTCGTACGGTTGTTATGGAAGCATGGCCGAGTGCAGGACGAAACCAGGGAGCGGGAGACCAATGTACGTGATCAGTGGCTGGAGTAGTTTATGGCTATATCTTCGCAACCCTTCAAAGGGCAATTTGGGGACGAATTTTTTTAAGGGGTACGTTTGTAAGAACCCGGTTCTTATTTCTGAGGTACGAGTCTTTTCTCTTTTCCTTAAGTGTTTTTGAGAAAATATGGAAAATGGGGAAAAATACCAAATTTTTTAAGTACACACCTTGTAATTTCCCACACGCCATGTACTTTTGGCCATGTGGGATGAGTACATAGGGTGTGTAGCCATGTCGGCGACGAAGGGTGTAAATACCAAAAACACTCCATGTAGTGGTCCCTTACATGCCACGTAGTTGGTCGGTAGGAGAATAGTATGGTGGTGGCCATTTGTGTGACAGAACACGCCGTGTACCCAAGGAGACATGCCGTGTAGTCACGTCGGCAGGTGAACAGGACCACACTGGCGGGAAAACACAAGAGGAACAGTTAAATGAAGGAAGTAAATGCCCTGTACTCGGAAGTACACGTTGTGTACATTGTTTTTTCACATAAAATGGGCAGTATCCTCCCCTGTTCACAGGGAAGGCTATGAATCGGATGGGATCTCAGGAGGGATGACCCAATATTCGAGGATCCGTCGAGTGCACATCGGGAACCCGTTTTCTGCACCGTCGATCTCCCGGGAACCACACGGGTGAGTTCTACCTTCTCCTGGGGTAGTTTGTACCAATTCTTCTCCATAAGGATGTTATTTATGTTTGAATGAATTTTCTTCTACTTCAAATCTATGTAGTTATTGGTCTTTTCTGGAATCAATGTTCATGTATATCATTTTTTGGCATTTAAGGTAGGTGACTTGGTGTTTTTTTTCAACTGTGGTGTATTTTGTACGTTTTCGAGCTACGAATCCATATTTTGGGTGTCGTGTGGCTGAGGCCGTGGCTATTTTAAATACCTAGAATTGAATAGGTAATTAACTGTGATAATAAAATGCTGTTTGAGATGGTTTCTTGGATCCAGGACCATCTCAAGGGGTGTGTTCCTCTGTTTAGCCATTTGTCTAGGATACCTGAGGGTATGCCCAGTTTAAATTGTGCACTACTTTTGTCTTGAAACAAATTATATGTAAATTTCATGTTTATATGTTGGTCATGGCCCGGTGACTTATGCACGAGAGTGGTGTTTACTATAGCATGAGGGTGTGACTAGATTAGCCTTAGGGTGATGTTCTATTTCACCTGAGGGAAACCTTTCGTGCCTGAGGTCTTGACTTATGTGCATGAGGGCGACACTTCATATGCCTGTGGGAAATTTTTGTTATGCCTGAGGGCAATACCTGCTAATTGGATTCTGATTACCAGTGGGTTAGGTTTTACTTGTCTGAGGATGTTGAATGCTTACTTATAAATTCACCGTGGTGTTTTCTTAATATTAAATGGTTAAATGAATAATTAAAATGGAAATATAACTAGTTGAGTTAGTTACTTTTGAATACTGATTAGTTATTTCATGTACTACTGCACACTGTTGTTGCATGTTTACACACTATTGATCACGGGCCTTTGGTGGGTGCCTACTGAGAATTATTTCTCACACCCTGTTTGGGTCATGCTTTTCGGCCCAAACAAATTACGTTTCTGAAGTTGTAGAAAAGGTAAAGGTTCCTTATACAAGTACTTAATTTCTACTGAGGATTAGATGAGCATGGGACCGAGCTGAGGCTCTCTATTCTACCGACTATTTTGTTCTATTTTTCTTTTCTGTACTTGTACTGCACCGTATTATTGTGTAACATGTTCTGGATACTTTTTTAGAATTTGAGGCATGTTGCACCATTACTTATATACTAGTTGGTTATATCTACTTTATTTGTTTATTTCAGTTGTGTATGGTTCACTCCTTCCGCTTGTTGTATGCTATTTATTTATTCTACTGTGCTACACTTTGAAAAATGATGGCATAGTTTCCCCACTATCAGACATGGGCCCTCACTGTTAGTCGGTAGCCTCTGGCATTTGGGGAAATGCGCTTGAGGTTACGTGGCGAACCGGGTTTGGGGCACCTGTTGAGTGGCACCCGAAACCGTGACGTTACACCCCCACTTGGGATATCTGGTATCATCATAGGATCTTCAATGAACAAGAAAGACCACCACCTTGTAGTCATCATATAAGGCCAATAGATTAGACAATATGCAAGTATAGGACCTAGGGATGAGCATCACAAAACAGATGCCTGAAGACTAGATTAGATGCCAACTCAATGCTAGGGGAAAAATACCTGATGCTAAAGCAGGAACCCCAGTTATTGAATCATATCTAGAGATCCATAAATGAACAGAGTTATTATATTTTAGTTCACACATTTTTTTCTATATTTTTTTTTAAATTTCATTAAATTTTTATTTATTTTTTCTATTTATTTATTTTTTTGGGGTTTTTTTTAGATTCTAGTGACGAACTGTATCATTTTTATTGCTCTTTTATAACTGTGGAACATGATGAAATTGTTGATGCTGCCAATGAATGTTATTTTTCTACCTTTGTGAGTAAGAATACATTGCAAGTATGTTAGTGTTTTGTATACCTTTGTGAGTATGTGTTATCTTATAAATTAATATACCTTCATTTTTGTTATCATATATGAGTTTATTATGCACTGGATGATTTTATTATGAACTTCCTAATTGAATTTATCAATCCCTTTTGTTCTTGCATGAATTGTCCTGAGATAGTTCAACTATAGAGATAGTTTATTTAAAATTATTCTTTGATGTTGAAAGGATGCTTTGAATGATGGCATTTGATGCAGTAATGCTTTACTATACCTTCATCTTTGTTGAGATACTAAGTGAAGCCTAAGATATCACTCATGGCACTCAGTGGTGATCTCATTGCATTAGGTTTGGGAGTTGAATGGTCATAAACAGTGAGTAGTATCAATGTGATGATCAGGATGATGGGTGGTAAGCATGGTATCCACTACTATTAGTAGTATCAAATGACCATTGATTTTCATTTATGGGGTTCCATGGAAAGAAAAAACTATGTATCCTTATGATATTAGTTAGTGTTGTAAGTGTGGTAACTATATTTTGATGAAAAATTGACCCTAAATAATTATTCTATTTGAAGCAAACTGATTTTTATTTTAGACATAGCATTTTTAAGGGAATTTATGATAATAAATGAGCAGTTGTACATTACATTTAGGGTCTAAACAAGCTTAACTAGAATTATGAACTAACATATGTGCAGGGAATGAGTCACACACTACATGTGGATGATGCAAGTGATAAATCTTAATGAAGGGTTGTCAATGATCTCAAGAGAACTAATGTATATTATACTTCAAGGAGGCATGATCTGTATGAATTCCCTGAGATGTTGTGTTACTATAAAAGACTATAGAGTGAATCTTGACAAACCCTAGATGAATAGACCTGGAATGAAGGTGGTTGGTATGAATTAAGGTGAAGGCACATTGAAGTTGGATGAAAAAATAGTTCAAGAAAAAACAGATCAACTCATTCAATCTTGTAATGTGGTTGGAAATGAAGCTTCTAGTTCTTATTTTACTTAATGATTATTAAAGGTTTTTTTCATAGGTTTAAATATATTATTTATTTAAAAAAATGATTTGATATATTTTTGTAATATTTTTTTCGGGGAATACAAGTGTGTTTGGAGATGGTGTATCATCATTCAGAGTACGCGGGCCATCCAAGGAGTGTTTTAGTTGATTTATTATGCTATCTAGAGTGGATGATGATTCATGTTTAAGATATTCCCTTTAGGTTCCACCCTAAATTTTCATCATCAAATCATCTCTTTCTTGGTTTAAACATTTTTATGGCATGATTCAATGGTGAAAAGTGTGCTAAAATGTATAATGAGATTAAATGACATTCAATGATGTATATTATGTTATGTATGGATACATTTTAGACCCTATTTAATCTGACTATTAAAATTATCTTTTATAGAAATTATTTGTTTAGTATTCATTTAGGGATGGGGGCCTTTATAGGGTACCCAAAACAACGGTTTCTCCTAACAATATTCTAATCCTTATAACTGGCTGTTGGAAATAATGTATATAATGTGTATAAAAACTATGATTACATTGTGACATTTGTGCAGCATATAAGAGTTATGAAACCATGCTCATGAAGTAGATAAATGCCTCTAGAAACCTGGTTCCCTATTCTTCTAGAGACATATTCCACTCAACTGATTTGAGGGTTTCTCTTCTTTGATAAATGTAATTGAAGGTACATGCTTTGTCTTTTCCTCAACATCCATCCTAGTTAGTGTCATTCTCAATGGTTTGTGGTCACATCTTAGATACACTTCTTATTAGTTTTATATTATGTGTAGTCATTTTCATTTTTTGGGGTTATTGGATATCTTCGGTTAATGTGGTCCTTTGTAATTTTTTTGCAGTTTCTGTTTCTTCAAGTCATTTTTCTATTTTTTTGCTCACCGATTATTTTTATATCATGTGTTATGAATTGTTTTTGTAATTGGTTATATATTCTTATTGTGGTCTTTGCGGACAATCCTTTCGTTGTTGTGGTCTTTAGTTGCATTATCTTATTGTTGTTGTTTTTATCCTCTTTGTTGTCACTAGATGATATGTTTATATCATGTGTTATTATTTTTATATCATGTATTAAAATTAAAACTACTTTATAATTGTTGTGTTTGTGTGATTATAATGTTTCTTGTGGGGGTGCTACTTGTGGTGGTTCATGTGTAAAGTGGAGGGAGTGGGGGATAAGTTTTCCTTCAAATGTAGAAGGGTGGTCTATGTAATCAAAGGGATGATGGTGAAGTTTATCATGTCGCAATCCACTAATTTTGATGATAGCTCATCAGATTTGGATGGGATTCTATGAGAGTGAAGTTTTATGTTTGTGAGAAATAGATTTCTGAGAAAGTTTCATTGAGTTTTATGTAATGTTTTATAGTTTTTTAATACGTTAAACATCTTTGTAATATGTTTTCTGGAGCTTCGTGCCTTTTCATGATGTTTGAAGATGTATTTAAATAATATTTGAATGGTGTTTTTTCAAATAAAGTCAATTTTTTTAGAGTTTTATATAATCTAATATTGTAATTATTATATAATAAATATAATAATTTATTATATATAATTACATTAATAAATGTAATATAAAATATTAATAATAAATATTGCAATATTAACATTTAGTATAAAATTTACAAACAACTATTAATTGTTGGAATTGTTTATAAATGTTAATAATATCACCAACAGATATACTAGTCATATTAATCTATTGTTAAACATTTTATCCAACTTATATTTTACATGTTGGTATTATTATAATTGCAACAGAATCATTTTATATGTCACAATAAAATTTATCAATAGAGTCATTACCAACAATTTAGTGATAAGAACATATGTGTTGGTAAAATGTTTTTTCGAATAGAAAATATTCTTTTACCCATAGATATACCCCTGTTGGAAAAAGTGAAATATTTTTTAGTGCCTTTCCATCCCTAAACATATCTATATAGAAGTGTATTAGAAATTCATCCCCAATTTCCTTCAATGATAACTCTTCTTGATTCCCATATTTATCCAGAATATCCCTCCAACACTTGGAAAGTTCATGAATCATGTATACAACAAGAATAACAATCCGCTTTTTTGGTGTCTCGTGGTTCTTGAAAAACATATGGATATACACAATCCAAAAATCCTCTTATAAGTAGATTCCATACTCAGTTAATGTGGGTGGATGCGTAATCAAAAAATACATCATCTCATACATCAATGAAATAGAGTAAAAAGTCTCCCCCTCTATGGATCGCATGACCCTTAGGAAGCTGTTGTGAAGATAAACAACTATCAAATTCTCATGAGCTACAAGAAGCTCCAGATCAGTTCTGTTAGGAGCTTGAATATTTCCACTCTCTTTATTATCAACTTGAATACAGTGGGGATGAACTTTCTCAACAAGACAAACACACTCTTTAGAACAAAGAAAAAACAAGTCCATCCTCAATAAGTGATAATAGTAGAGAACCAATGGCTGATGGTCTCTTTAAACATAGATTACATGTGTATTCAAGTGTCACAATATTTCATCAATTCCATTTATCATAAATAATAGGTATCTGATTTCACAATTCATATAGAAAAGTGTATATCATAGGAAATAAATATGTCCCTATCAAGAACAATAAAAGATAATACATATATATCTGTAGGCCTATCATGATCCATTTATACTTTTATCATCCCATACTGGGTGAAAAGTATAACTATAAAGTAAAAATAACATCACAAAACTTGGGAATAACCTTAGGTTATATAATATCAATTATAACAAGAGAAAATCATTATGAGAAATCCCATCCCAAGGAACTTGGATTTTTCCCATACATGGGTTAGTTACTCCCATAGAAAAGCTCATTACCGTGTCCCAACATAGCCTAGTATCCCTTATACCATTCCACAAAAGTAAAGTAACAAAAAATATAACCTCCCACTGATACAAATTTGTAACATCCCCTGATCCATCACATTCTCATGTGGCCAAATCAGGTTAGTTATGGGACCTCATGCACAGATCCTTGTGCACCAGAGTATACCGAATAGAATAAGGGGTAAAAAGAGTATAATGGTGTGACTATAAACCCTGAAATTGAGTTATAACATTCTAGAAATAACAAAAATATAGAAATACCATAGTACTAGAAAAATAATGTAAATAGTAAAACATAAAACTATGATGTAAAGTAAGAACCCATAAATCAAATAATAATCAATCATGTTTTTATAAGATGAAATATATCTCTATGGAAAACTGAATTAAATACAAATAATGAACTATTTGACAAAAATAAACTCAAAATACCCCAATCCCAAACCACATGTCGGTTTCATCTCCACACTCCAGCCCATCTAGTATTTAACAACCAAGAACAAGGTCCCTTAACTTTTTTCAAACTTTCATCCATGTAATCGACTCGCGTACCAAACAAAGGACCAAATGAAGTGTGATGAAAAATCAGTAGGTCAACACCATCATGTATAAAAAAAACTAGTATGATAATATATAAATGAAACAAATAGATATATAGGTGTATTAATTAATAAAATAATATAATACAATAATCATCCTACTTCAGCACCATGATGGAATATCAATGTGCATGTCTCACAGCCCTGCCAACCATAAACAGTAACCATGGAATAATCAAATAACTAGGTAAATCCCTCTACATATTAATTTTAGGATTTGGGAATAATCCTATAAATAATCATTCTAGAATCCATGAATATCCCTTTATATTTCATTTCAGCATTTGGGAATAGCCCTTTATAGAAGAATTACAACATGATACTGGGTTGAGCCAAATATATTAGAATTACAACATGAAACTAGTATGATTTGGCTATATAAGCATTACATCAGAGGTAAAATTACAAGTCATTATACCAATGATACAAAATGTCACATCATCATTCACAATGGTTATTTTTGGAAATTACCACATGTATTTTAATTCCACATTTCATTTAACAAGTGGGTATTTAACTATAATAACCCATACTTTACATAAATTTTTATTACTTTAGAATTGAAGCACACTTATTACAACATTTAACAAAACTAGGAAAGGACGGTATAGGTATAGTTTCTTTAGAAACTGCGAAACATAAACAAATAGTTCATAAAGCATCTGCTTTGCCTCCCATTTCTTTCATCATATCTAGAGTCCCTTTTTGGCATATATTACTTAATAACCTTCTTCCTGACCAGGTAAAATAAAACATACAAAAGGGTGAGACCAAATTCTCAGTAAGGGTAAACAAAAGAAATATCAATCACATCATATATATAAGAACATAACTTTTGGAAATCTAAACCTGCAAAAGAGATCATAATTTCATAACATGGGATAAATCATAGTAGTGAAATTTAATCCCAATAATCATAACATAAAACATAAATATTTGTGGCATACACACATAATCATAGATAATCATTTCTTATTAGTCAAGACTCATTTCGAAGAGTATCTTAGTGGACAAAGTTCATTTCTGAACCGAGTTCACTCCTCATTTCAGTCCTGTTTCACTGAACCGGTTTAACCTGTCGTTCTAGCCATGTCTATCTCATGAGATATAAAATCTATACCCAATGAATTGGAGGGAGATATAGGTCTCTCCCATCTCATAATGATACCATTCTTATGTGTTCCACAAAAATCATAAACCATACATCATAGCATAACCCATTTAATAAAAATGGGAATCTTAAACATCGTGACATCTTAAAACAATTCATATAAGATAAATGAATTCATAAAAATATTTCCATCACAACATAATCAAATACATTTAATAATAGGGATAGAAATAGAACCCTATATTATCTTAGATGGAAAATAAATTTGATAAAACTCTTGAACTCCATTCTTGAGGAAAATATCATTTCTACTTCAAAAACATTTTTTCCTTTCTTAACATGTCATACAATTTTAAACTAAAAGAATTTGATTAAAAATAAAATTGAAAACTTGTAAAGGATTATTCCTTGAAATATTGTTTTAAAAATCCATTCATGTCGTATAAGTTAAAAAACATTCTTCTCGTACTTTTGTCGGAAAAGTCAAAAAGTACCTCGTACGAAAAACGACAAAAGATTCCTTTCATATCTTTTACTAAAAACTCAGCGAAAGGTAAAATTGGATTTAAACAATTGTAGGTGGATGGAAATAATATTACATATTGAGGAAACATGGATTTGGATGATAAAATATTCCCCAGTAAATTCTAAAGTATAAACAATCCCGAATAAAAATTGAGATTGCGAGATTGTCCCTTACCTTAGGTCCGATTTGCTTTGTAAGTGTTCGAACCTCCTGTATAATGTTTTAAATAATGTTATTGACTTGTTCCAGAATCATACATATTTTTATGATATCATATATGGTCATATTCTTAGCTTCTTATTAGTAATATTTCATTACTACTTGTTATTCGGGTGTTTATTACTTTTTGATCTTATGCGTGTTTTTTCGAATAAATTATTATTTTTCTTTTTAGGTTATAGATACCTCATTTACAGAATGGTATTACTGTAATATATATCATATTAATTCATTAAATTCATTTATATAATCATTATGCAATGAAGATCATGTAGAACGAGTCGCATCACAAATCATGGAGATGGTATTCCGTACGTACGCACGAGCGATGATATCGTTCCCAGGATCGTGGGATTGTATTGGATTGTATGTATACTATTTCAGAATCAATTTCACTTTACAATAATCATATATAGCCATTATTTACACCATTATACCCATCCATGTAAGGTGGTGGTGGAAAATAGTTTACACCACGGCGTGGAGACGGTATTCCGTACGTACGCACGCGCGGTGATTTCATTTTCTGTAGGATGGATAGATGGTGAAATAGGGTTCTTTCATACTTATAATAACATATAAGTATATGAGTGATACTGATGTTATTAATTCATAATGAAACAACTAATGAAGAAGAAGTGGAAGAAGAAATAATGTTGAAAGAATCGGTAACGGACATTACCTCTTCTTTGATGTGCTTCTTTGAGACCTCCTTTTAGGGAACTAAAATTGGACTTTGAAGAAAGAAGGACCTCTAGGATGTCTCTAGGGAAGTGGAGAGAAGAAAGTGTCATGGGTTGGCCGAGCATGATGGCTCAAAGTGGTGTGAACAAGAGGGGGAGGAGGTGCCCTTTTAAAAGGGAGGAGAGGGGCTCCTTTGGAAAAACTAAAAATATTATTTTATTATAAAGCAAAATTAGGTTTTAAATAGCTTCAAATTGATTTATTTAGAAGCTAAGGTGGGTATGGGTCTAAATCCTCTAATCCAATAGAATTTAGACAAGTTTAGGTTCCTATTTTAACCTTATCATTTATATTTAACTTTACGTTCGATAATTTTACTTTTACCGTGTGTTTTTGTGTTATTACACTATAAGGTTAATAAACTTACTATAACAAGCCAAACGAACCCCAAGTTGTTTATTATTAATATATATAACCTTATCTATGTCATTTGGCCGAACCTTAGATTTTTAGGAATAAACTAACAATTAATTATATAATATTTGTTTTAAAAACAATTTTATGTCAATTTTAACACTATTTAGTAATTGATTTTTGTGAAAATCATAAAAGAATGATTAGTTCGAAGAAGGTTAATTAAATCAATACTATCATATCATTTTAACCTATAAAATTATTGTAATTCATAAAAAGTCTCAAATTGCATTTATTTGGGTATTTACAACATCAATTATGTCAATATTTCATTAATAAGATAATTACTGCATCATCTTGGTGTCATAAATAAATTAAATTATTTAATGTCTAAAAATTACAAATAAAATTCCATTATATATGAAATTTGTTTCTCTTTCTAATGAATATTTATAGTCTAATTTATCTTACGTATAACCCTATATTAAAAATTCTCTAGTTATTAAACATTGATTTTAACTATTTTAACCCTTCTTTAAATAAATTGATAATAAATGTCACAATCTAATACATGTGGGCCTAAATGGTCATATTTTATTCCTAAGGTTGTTTTTGGTCGAATTACACTTATCCAATAGAATTAGGACATCTGTTAGGGTATTAATAATATCATTTTTACCCTTAATTACCCTATTTACTTTTAACCGTGGTAAAAAAAGTACAAAGTTACTATTCACCAAAAATTATTTTCATCTCATTGAACCAAATTTTAGTCCTTGATATTAACCGTGTCTCTCGAATTTTTGAAATTCCACTCACAAAAGCAGTAAAATTATGTTTTATGAAAAATTCAGTTTTTTTAACTACCACTTAGTGGTTTCACTATTCATCAAAAAATGAAAGTTTCCAGAAAAATACCAAAAATTAGGCCTAAGCTATATTTGATATTATAAATTAAAAAATGATGTCTATTTAACCGAATTCAAAAAAAATCAGTTTCATTAAATTATTTAAAAATTAATTCTCACCGTCAAAACAAATAGCGTGTTTTTAAGAGATAATAACTATCAAAAGATTGACACTTGTTTATGTTTGGTTTAAATGTGAAATTAAATTCAATGACCAAAATTGTATTAAATGGTAAAAATATATCCTAAATATACTTTAAATCCACTCAAATTAATAATTTTTCACTATTAATTATTTCGATTAAAAAAAGTTGTTCTTAATTAAAATTTAGTAATTTTCAATATTCATCAGAATATGAAAGTTGTCCGAAAAGTACCAAAATTTCACCCTAAGCTAATTTCGATATTCTGAATCCAAAAATGATGTCCATTTTGAAAAATAAAATTTACAAAATTTTAAAAGGTTGGTATTACTATTCATAATGGCTAGTTTTAATAATATTTTAATAGCATATCGTTGTTTAGTGAAACTCGGTATTGAGTACGATGCAAGCTATCGAGGAAGGTCGCGATTGCATTTAAAGGAAGCCAATAATGTTTTTTGTGTAGTAAAAGATTCCTTTGATGATTTATATAACATAAAAACAAAATATTTTTCATGAATGTCTCGGGTGTTACATTCTACCCCCATTAAAATGAATTTTGCCCTCGAAATTCATCACATTGTAACAAAAAGATAAGAATACCTCTCCCTCATCATATCCTCAAGCTCCCATGTAGCTTCTTCTAATTGGTGGTTCCTCCATAAAACATTCACCAAGCGAGTGGTCTTGTTTCGTAGGACATTTTCGCTACGATCCAGAATCTCTATCGGTTGTTCTTCATATGAAAGATCTTGCTCCAGCGGTACAACTTCTGAACTGAGTACATGTGAAGAACCAGGTATGTACTTTCTCAGGAGAGATACATAGAACACATTGTGAACTTTAGAGAGATTCGGTGGAAGCTCCAATCGGTAAGCTACCTTTCCAACACGATCCAGTATTTTGAAAGGACCGATATATCTAGGGCTCAACTTCCCCTTCTTTCCAAATCTCATGACCCTCTTCCAGGGTTATAATCGTAAGAAAACTTTATCACCCACTTCAAACTCTAGGTCGTTTCTTCGGTTGTTGGAATAAATTTTTTGTAAACTCCGAGCTGCTGTTATGTGTTATTGAATAGATCATACCTTTTCTCCCATCTCATCTACAATATCAGGTCCTAATAGATTTCTTTCCCCAACTTCATCCCAACAAGTTGGAGTCCTTCATTTCTTTCCAAGAGAGCTTCATAAGGAGCCATCTGAATCATGGAGTGAAAGCTATTATTATAAAAAAATTCCACCAAAGGTAGGTGTTGATCCCAACCACCTTTGAAATCCATAGAGGAATCTCTCAACATATCTTCTATAGTTTGAATTGTTCTCTCAGACTGACCGTCTGTCTGAGGATGATAAGCAGTGCAGAAACTCAACAATGTATCCAGAGTTTTCTGAATACTTCTCCAGAACATTGTGGTAAACCTAGGATCCCGATCAGATATAATAGAAAGTGTTACTCCATGAAATCATACTACTTCATTTACATACATCCTGGCAAGCTGACCCAGAGAGAAATCCTCTCTAATAGCAATGATGTGTGCAGACTTTGTAAGACGATCATCTATGACCCAGATAGCATTATTGCCTTTGGATGTTTTAAGAAGTCCTGTGACAAAGTCCATAGTGATGTTTTTCCATTTCCATTCTGGTATGGGTAATGGTTGTAACATTCCCTTAAACTTCTGTCTCTCAGCTTTAACTTGATGAAAAACCAAGCATTGAGAGACATATTCAGCAACATCTCTTTTCATTCCATCCCACCAGTAGTACTCTTTCAAATCCCTATACATCTTCGTGCTTCTAGGATGAATAGATAATTAAGAACTATGAGCCTCATCCAGTAGCTCCTTCTTTGATTCTGGGATGGGAGGAACACAAACCTGATTCCTGAACTTTATTATCCCATCACAATCAAGGTTGAATTTAGGTACATTTATCACCTTCTTTTGTAACTCTACATCTTTTTTCTGTGCCTCTTTAATCTTCACATGTATAGATGGTTGAACATTCATTTGAGAAAGATAATATTTTTCCCCTTCCATTATAATTCCAAGATCTATCCTTTGTAAATCCATAAATATTGGATCTTTTGTGATCCTCATTATGGATAAACTGGCATGGTCTTGTCGACTTAATGCATCTACCACCTTGTTTGCTTTCCCAGGGTGGTAATGGTTTGAGCAGTCGTAATCCTTAATCAGCTCCAACCATGTTCTTCGGCGCATATTAGGCTCCTTTTGTGTGAAAATATACTTTAAACTTTTATGATCAGTATAAATTTCACACCTTTCTCCATAAAGATAATGCCTCCAAATCTTTAATGCAAAGATTACCGCAGCTAACTTCAAATCATGAGTTGGGTAATTCTTCTCATGGATTTTCAACTGTCGTGAGGCATAAGCTATCTCCATATCATTTAGCATAAGAACACACCCCAATCCCTTCTGGGATACATCACTGTATATCACAAACCTTTCTCCGCTACAAGGCAGTGTGTGCACAGGTGCACTAGATAACCTTCTTTTCAACTCCTTGAAATTCTCTTCACATTCCTCCGTCCAAACAATATTAACTCCTTTCCGAGTCAACCTGGTGAGTGGATTATATAATCATGAAAAATCATTCACAAAATGTCGATAATATCCAGCCAAACCAAGAAAACATCAGATCCCAGTTACTGTTGTTGGTCTCGACCATCTTTCGATAACCTCTGTTTTTTATGGATCCACAGATATCCCCTCTTTTGAGATTATGCGACCCAAAAATGAAACTTTTTGAAGCCAAAATTCACACTTGGTAAATTTGGCATAAAGCTTTTCCTTTCTCAGGGTCTTCAATATAATTATCAAGTGATCATCAAATTCTTCCTTTCTCTTTGAATATACAAGAATATCATCTATAAAGACTACCACAAACTGATCAAGATAGTATCTAAACACTCTATTCACCAGATCCATGAAGATAGCAGGGGCATTATTAAGACCAAATGGAATCACTATAAATTCATAGTGTCCATACCTTGTACAGAAATCCGTCTTTGGTATATCCTCCCTTTTGACCCTTAATTGATGATACCTTGAACGAAGATCAATCTTGGAAAAGTATTGAGCTCCACGTAGTTGTTCAAATAAGTCATCAGTGCATGGGAGAGGATATTTGTTCTTCATAGTGATCTTGTTAAGTTCTTGATAATCAATGCAGAGTCTCATTGATCCATATTTCTTCTTAACAAATAGAACAGGTGCTCCACATGGTGATGCACTAGGGCTTATGAATCCCTTATCAATATTCTCTTGGAGTTGCTTCTTCAATTCCTGCAACTCAATTGGGGCCATTCTATAAAGTGTCTTTGAAATAGGCAAAGCACCCGGTAAAAGTTCTATTGAAAACTCAACTTCACGATTTGGTGGAAGACCCGGAAATTCCTCTAGAAAGACATCATCAAACTACTGTAAAATGGGAATATTCTTATTCGTGAGTTTCTCTCCATCAATTTGAGATAAATAACCCTCATTTTGTGGAATCAAGACCCATAAGATGGAAAAAAATTTCCACTGGAAGGTTATGTTCATCCTTGCATCAATAGATGATCATAGATTGATCTGGAATATGAAATGTGGCTTCCCTTCTTTGGAAATTGATATGAGCTCCATATAAAGAAAGTCAATCCATGCCAATAATCACATCAAATTCCACTATAGGAAGGATCAAAAGATTTACAGGAAGCACTTTTCGACAAACATCAATCGGGGAAGAATTAAAACTTTTGATGCGACTGTTGTGAGATTAGGGGTTGTCACAGCTAACTCAACATCTAATTGTTGAGGTAATACGGTGATACTCTTAGAAAATTCTTCAGAAATAAAAGAGTGGGTGGATCCAGAATCAAATAAAACATTTTCTACTTTTGATTGGATGGTAACTATACCTTTCACCACATCGTTATCGTACTTTACATCGCTGATAGAAATTTCATGTGACTTTCCTTTGTCTTTAGCCTTAAGAGTTTGTTGACGTCGACCATCATCATCAACCCTTGGATTTGGGCATTGATTGGAATAACGCCACATCTCCTTGCACTTGAAACATTGAAGTGTAGTAGGTTCATTCTGTGTATCCCTTCTTTTGTTTTCATCCATAGACATCTTCTTCCCATCATTGCAGAATTCAAATTCCCGATGACCTTCCTTTCAGCATTTGAATCATTTACTTGTCCCTTTAAGACAACTCCCTCCATGTTTCTTTCCACACTTTGAGCATAAGGGAAATCTCATCTTATTTTCAGTGTGCTCTTTATATTTTCCTTTGAATTCCATTTTCCTCTTCTTATCAATCCCATGTGACTGATGGGTTACTCCAATCTCCATCTCAACTTTGAGAGAACATCGAACGATTTACTCGTAAATATTGAAGTCCCTTATGGATAACTCCCTTTGAATACATGGTTTTAAGCCACTAAAGAATCAATTGATCTTACTCTTAGGTTGGATAAAAATACCAGATGTGTACCTTGAAAGTCTTGTAAAATTTTCTTCATAGGTACCAACAGATTCATCATCCTTTTGCATCAGTTCAAGAAACTCTTTTTCCGTCTTTTTTCAGAGAATACGAGGGAAGTACTTATTGAAAAATAAGTTCTTGAACTCGTCCCATTCCATGGACTCAATTTCATCCCTTTGCCTCGTATTCTTAATAAGATTCCATCATTGATCAGCATCTCCTTCCAAACTATACACTACTAGGATGACTTTATCATGTTCAGAACATTGAAGAACTGAAAATATCTTTTCAGTTGTACTAATCCATTGTTCAGCAACTAATGGATCAATAGACCCGCTGAATGAAGGTGGACGCTGCCTCATGAAGGATTCAACAGAATGTTGCTCCTTCCTTTGCTCATTTGGAAGTCATGCATGATTCATAGCTTGATAAAGTTGTGTGAGCATGGTTACAAGATTTTGCATTCCAGCTCCCATAACGTTTGGTTGCTCAGGGGGGACAATCATTGCATTGTCCGTCACATTCCGCATTAACACGGTTCCTTCTGGTTCAAGCCATTGACTAAAACCAAGAATAATAGTGTGAGAAACACTACTTATAATAGGAAAACCACATAATCAAGAATAAAATTTCACATTTGATGTCTTATCCTAGGTTATTCATGGCCATTTCTAAAACACTAAGATTGTGTTCTATGCTTAGACTTATCCTTAGGGTTCTTACTAAGGCATTCACATCCTATTTTCCAAAGGTTGACTATACCTTTTCCTTGATACCAACTATAATGAACCATACTTTACATACATTGTTATTACTTCAGAATTGAAGCACACTTATTACAACATATAACAAAACCAGGAATGGACCGTATAGGTATAGAGTCCTTAGAAACTGGGAAACATAAAAAACTGGTTCATAAATCATCTACTTTGCCTCCCATTTATTTCATCATATCTAGAGTCCCTTTTTGGCATATCCTACTTAATAACCTTCTTCCTGACCTGGGGAAATAAAACATAGAAAAGGGTGAGCTCAAATGCTCAGTAAGGGTAAACAAAAGAAATATCAATCACATCATATGCATAAGAACATAACATTTGGAAATATTAACCTGCAAAAGAGATCATAATTTCATAACATGGGATAAATCGTAGTAGTGAAATGTAATCCCAATAATCATAACTTAAAACATGAAAATTTGTGTAATACACACATAATCATACATAATCATTTATTATTAGTCAAGACTCATTTCCAAGACTATCTTAGTGGACAAAGTCTATTTCTGAACTAAGTTCACTCCTCGTTTAAGTCTTGTTTTCACTGAACCGGTTTAGCCTACCATTCCAGCCATGTCTATCTCATGAGATATAAAATCTTTAACCAATACATTGGAGGGAGATATAGGTCCCACCCATCTCATAATGATACCATTCTTATGTGTGCCACAAAATCATAAACCATACATCATAGCATAACCCATGTAATAAAAATGGGAATCTTAAACATTGTGACATCATAAAACAATTCATATAAGATAAAAGAATTCATAAAAATATTTCCCTCACAACATAATCAAATCCATGTAATAATAGGGATAGAAACAGAACCCTATATTATCTTAGATGGAAAATAATTTTGATAAAACTCTTGAACTCCATTCTTGAGGAAAATATCCTTTCTACTGCAAAAACATTTTTTCCTTTCTTAACATGTCATACAATTTTAAACTAAAAGAAGTTGATTAAAAATAAACTTGAAATCTTGTAAAGGAAGATTCTTGAAAAAAAAAAATTAAAAATCCATTCATGCCGTATAAGTTAAAAAACCATTATTCTCATACTTTTGTCATAAATGTCAAAAAGTACCTCTTACGAAAAACGACAAATGATTCATTTCATATCTTTTACTAAAAACTCACTGAAGGGTAAAATTGGATTTAAACAATTGTAGGTGGATGTAAATAATTTTACATGTTGAGGAAACATGGATGTGGATGATAAAATATTCCCCAGTAAATTCTAATGTATAAACAATCTCGGATAAAAATTGAGATTGCGAGATTGTCCCTTACCTTAGGTCTGATTTTCTTCGTAAGTGTCTGAACCTCTTGTATAATGATTTAAATAATGTTATTGACTTATTCCAGAATCATACGTATTTTTATTATATCATATATGGTCATATTCCTAGCTTCTTATTAGTAATATTTCATTACTACTTGTTATTCAGGTGTTTATTACTTTTTGTTCTTATGCGTGTTTTGTCGAATAAATTATTATTTTTATTTTTAGGTTATAGATAACTAATTTACAGAATGGTATTATTGTAATATATATCATATTCATTCATTCAATTCATTTATATAATCATTATGAAATGAAGATCATGTAGAACGAGTCTCATCACATCGTGGAGACGATATTCCGTACGTACGCACGAGCGATGATATCGTTTGCATGATCATGGAATTGTATTGGAGTGTATGTATACTATTTTAGAATCAATATCACTTTAAAATAATCATATATAGTCATTATTTACACCATTATACCCATCCATGTAAGGTGGTGGTGGAAAATAGTTTACACTACGGCGTGGAGACGGTATTCCGTACGTACGCATGCGCGGTGATTTCATTTTCCATAGGATGGATAGATGGTGAAATAGGGTTGTTTCATACTTATAATAACATATCAGTATGTTAGTGATACTTATGTTATAACTTCATAATGAAACAACTAAAGAAGAAGAAGTGGAATAAGAAATAAAGTTGAAAGAATCGGTAACGGACATTACCTCTTCTTTGAAGTGCTTCTTTGAGACCCCCTTTTAGGGCACTAAAATTGGACTTTGAAGAAGACCAGGACCTATAGGATGTCTCTAGGGAAGTGGAGGGGAGAAATTGGAAGGGGTGGCCGAGCTTGAAGGCTCAATGTGGTGTGAGGAAGAGGGGGAGGAGGTGCCCTTTTATAAGGGAGCAGAGGGGATCCTTTGGAAAAACTAAAAATATTATTTTATTACAAAGCCAAATTCGGTTTTAAATAGATCCAAATTGATTTATTTAGAAGCTAAAGTGTGGATGGGTCAAAATACTCTCATCCAATAGAATTTATACATGTTTAGGATCCTATTTTAACCTTATCTTTTATATTTAACTTTAAGATAGATAATTTTACTTTTACCATGTCTTTTTTTGTTCTTACACTATAATGTTAATAAACATACAATAACAAGCCAAACATACCCCAAATTGTTTATTATTAATATATATATCCTTATCAAAGTCATTTGGCCGAACCTTAGATTTTTAGGAATAAACTAACAATTAATAATATAATATTTCTTTTAAATACTATTTTATGTCAATTTTGACACTATTTTGTAATTGATTTTTGTGAAAATCATAACAGAATGATTAGCTCGATTAAAGTTAATTACATCAACACTAACATGTAATATTAACCTCAAAAATTAGTTTAATTCATAAAAAGTCTCAAATTAAATTTATTTGGGTAGTTATAACATCAATTATGTCTATATTTCATTAATAAGATAATTACTACATCATCTTTGTGTAATAAATAAATTAAATTATATAATGTTTAAAAATTACAAATAAAATACCATTATGTAGGAAATATTTTTATCTTTCTAATTAATAGTTATAGTCGAATTTATCTTATGTATAACCCTATATTAAAAATGCTTTAGTTATTAAACATTGATTTTAACTATTTTCACCCTTCTTTAAATAAATTGATAATAAATGTCATAATCTAATAAATGTGGGCCTAAATGGTCATATTTTATTCCTAAGGTTGTTTTTGGTCGAATTACACTTATCCAATAGAATTAGGTCATGTGTTAGGGTAATAATAATATCATTTTTACCCTTAATTACCCTATTTTCTTTTAACCGTGGAAAAAAAGTAAAAAGTTACTATTCAACAAAAATTATTTTAATCTCATTGAACAACATTTTACTCCTTGATATTAACCGCGTCTCTTGGAGTTTCGAAATTCCACTCACAGAAGCGGTAAAATTGTGTTTTGTGAAAAATTCAGTTTTTTTAACTACCACTTAGTGGTTTCACTATTCATCAAAAAATGAATGTTTCCAGAAAAATACCAAAAATTAGGCCTAAGCTATATTTGATATTATGAATTCAAAATTGATTTCTATTTTACCAAATTCAACACACATCAATTGCATTAATTTATTTAAAAATTAATTCTCGTCGTCAAAACAAATAGCGTGTTTTTAAGAGATAATAACTATCAAAAGATTGGCAGTTGTTTATGTTTGGTTTAAATGTGAAATTACATTCAATGACCAAAATTCAATTAAATGGTAAAAATATATTCTAAATATAATTTAAAACCACTCAAATTAATAATTTATCCATATTAATTATTTCGATTAAAAAAAGTTGCTTTTAATTAAAATTTAGTAATTTTCACTGTTTATCAGAATATGAAAGTTATCCGAAAAGTACCAAAATTTCACCCTAAGCTAATTTCGATATTCCGAATCCAAAAATGAAGTCCATTTTGAATTATAAAATTTACAAAATTTTAAAAGGTGGTTATTACTATTCATAAAGGCTAGTTTTAATAATATTTTTATAGCATATCATTGTTTAGTGAAACTCGGTATTGCGTACGACGCAGGCTATCATGGAAGGTCGTGATTGCATGTAAAGCAAGCCAAGCAAGTGTTGTGTGTAGTTAAAGATTCCTTTAATGATTTATATAACATAAAAACAAACTATTTCTCATAAAAGTCTCGGGTGTTACATTAACCATTGAAATTCCAGTTTACACCAAATCATATCATACAAGATATTATCATTTCAATAATCAATATTAAAATTTTACAAAGATAATCTATCATAATAAAATTAGTTAATGTTTAAATTCATGATAAACACACTTTAACCCATTATCCAATAAATATTATTAAAGGGTTCATTCACCCAATAGTAAACCACAAGAGAGGTTACAACACCATTGAATCCAAAGGAATCTAAGGAATAATCCAATCAATGATTTTTCATCATTCAGCATTCATCATTCAATTTAGTAATGGAGACATTGTGTCTGCAAAATTATATTATTTGACATACATTCCTATTAAATAGATAATATTGTTAGGTTTAGAATGATTTCCTTAATATGGTTATCAAACAACACTTACAATAGGTAAAGACAAAAAAACGGAATAAAAGATCTCTAGGAGAAGACTAGATTATAAAATACATAGATCATCACATGTTTCCATGGTATTCAAAAGGTTACACCACTACTATCACGACCTAAAATAGGTCGGGACTTGAATTGTATCTACCTCATGCCCACCTCTATAAGTGTATGGGATGGAGACAATCTTAAACATTCATATACGAAATGGAATGTATTTTCCTATGTATTAGTATAAACACAGTAAACTATCTCAATGCATAAGATCTTAGGAATAATAATGAAAATATGTAGCAGCTGGAAAGTAATCCAGAAATGCATAAACTCTTGGGTGTACAAGATTACGACATTGTAAACTGAAAAGTAGTGGGGAAATATACATATCAACCAAGAGTATTTCCCAACCAGAAAAAACAAAAAAAGTAAAATCCTGATATAGCCTAGCTTCTAATCTCTAATATGTGACAACTGTATATGGTCCAAAGTACTTGGTATCCTTATGATATTCTAATGTTTCCACTAACATGTCCTTCATCTACATAATACATGACACATGTGGTAAAATCCCATAAAGGGGTGAGTATATACATACCTATTAGGATGCACTGAATTCTGAAGGGGGCTAAGTAAGAGATACAGTGGGAACTGGAATATAGTAGACAGTATATAGGATATAATATACAGTGATAGAGAATAGGTCAAACCAAACAAAAAATTATCAACATCTCATATGCCTTCCCATTACATAATTACCAAGTATATCCATATCGCATCATTATTCCACAAAGTCAAAGGTCCGAAATATCTAGGTAGATAACCCATGGCCTAGTAAAACCGAAGGGTTCCACTAAGTGGTAAAGGACCCATTCCTAGCCTATCTTGAGGGTTCTACTCTAGATATTAATAAGGGACCCATCCATATCCTAGCTGGAGGGCTCCACTTTATTTGTTAGTAGAGGAACCATTCCCATCCCTTCTAGAGGGTTCTACTCTACATTTCATTGAGGACCCATACCCGTCCTAGTTAGAGTGATGAACTCATGATGTTTGTAGTGCACCCATGCTATGTTCAAAAAGGAGGGTTGCACTCAAATTGTCGATGGAGGAACCATTCCCTATCCAGTAGGAGGATGACACTCTCATGAGAGAGGACCCATGCACAAACTATCTAGTGGGTTCTAGTCTAGTCATCGAGGTCCCATGTCTTTCATAGTTGGAAAAATCTTCTCAAAAGTAAATAAAAGACCCACTCCTTATGCCAAAATGAGAGTTCCACTATATGATTTTGTAGAGGAACCATTCCCAACCCAGTAGGATGGTTCCAATATATAATCCATTATTTACCAATACCTAGCCCATCATGGGGGTTCCACTCTATATTCTTATAGTGATCATGTGTGATCACAGTCATCGCCGAGCATCACCAAACTAAGAATTAAGCCCTAGAAATTCTAAAATGAATCACAAAATACACAACTGATGTAACCATCACATTATACATGAACAAAAATCAGGATTGGATACTCACAGGCCAAAATCCATGCCCAAATAAAAGGGATATAGAACCATGGATTTCCCTCAAAAGAAACTAAGTAGTACACTGTGTGTGAGGGGAATCTAAGATCTTGTTCCCCCATAAACCACTTGTTCGTGCCCCTAGACACCACATGGATCCCACTAAATGATGATGTACATGTCATACATTAGGACTACATAGAGTATCCTAACTATATTGGACCGGGTCGTATCTTTCTGGCCATTTTTTTGTACTTGACCTCAGGTCATTATACATCAGTACACGATCATGTAATCCCAAATGAGGTACTTCCCATGTTCTATTCCACATGGATCATCCATTTAGGGGTTAGGTACATAGATTATAGGTAGGTTACACATAATTTATTGTTTATGGATTTAAAAAACACTAGCCACCATAGCAAGAGGGATCCATGTCATGTGTTCATCATGGTACTCAGTGTATAGTGGGGGTTTTCATAGATTTTAATATCCATGATCCACACATTGATTCAATTACATCAGTAGAATAATCATCATCAAATGTTCCCAAAGATAGTTGATCTGGTTGTGAATCATAGTTAATTATCACCATTTACTGAAAATCAGATCCCTTCTTTTTGTGGGGGTTTCTCTCAAAAACCGCTCTCCCTGCATACTTCTGTCATTGATTATCCAGCCATAGATTATTTGAAAACATCATTAATAACCCACCATAATCCCATATTTGTGAATTATTTTTCTATTTTTCACTCATGCACAAATCTATCTTGATTCGCATGGTCTGATCTGGATTAGTGCCGCCGGGAAATGTCAAACCGGGACTTTGAGGTCTAACATTTAAATAAATTGAAGAAATTAAGTTCGAAATGAATAGGAAATTTTTTTTAAAAAAATATTTCCACAATATTTCCTGTCCAATTATTATGATCATGAATATTTGTGTTTAAAACATTTAAATAATCAATTTAATTAATACGTGGATGCAACAAATGATTCAATAATTGGTGTAGAGCATAAACAGAATGATTCTGCTCAATAAATTTAATTGGAGATGGAATAGACCACAAATTTTTTATTCTTACATAGATATTGGATATTTTTTCATCGATGAATGCACTTTCTAATGATTAAAGGAAGTTGTTTCATCCTAATATTCTAAAATTTGGAGTTTCATCATCACCCAATGTATTTCCCCAATGGAAGAAGAAAGGAGAATGTCGGGGCAGATCCGAGGATTATGAGGTTAACTCTAGGTGAATCTCCCTAGTATTATACTTATAGATGATTCAGTTGGGTTAAATAAATATATTTAATTAATTAATTAATTAATTAATTTATCCACTGAACATACCGCCTACATGATGGATATCTGAACATCCTTCACTGACCTTTTATAGGTTCTGGCGAGGTTAAAAACTATTTTCCTAACTCAAACATGGTATCACGTTTCTGATGTAATCATCTATTTAATAGTTAACTTTTTTCCTTAAGAAACTATGCATGAAAAATAAATAATATCTTTAATATTTTTTTAATGATTAATTTCAAGAACATTAAGCCTCAGAATCACATTTCGTCATAGCACCCAACTCTAGTAATATATATAGAAATATTTCAATTTCTTATAATACAAAAAATAGGTCTCTAAAACATTCCATGCATCATGATTTTCCTACCTAATAATAAAAAACTATACAAAAAACACTGTATACTTGGCTCACATCAGAATATCCTACTCCCAAGAACTCTACTACCCATTCTTATGCTTCCAAGACACATGAACCAAGGATATTTTCTATCCATGAAAGGTCATATCTTATAATCCATTATCACTACTGGGTGATCTAAAATGTCTCTTTATCCTCAATGTGCTGCTCACCCCAGTCGATGATGTGTATGGTGTCAATCATGTATTACCTCAAATGTGACACATATTAGACTTTGAGAAACTACACTAGTTGTGGGGTTGGATTAGGGTCTATGACAGAGATCTACATAAGATATCTATTATCTCTTGGTCATTCTCATTTACTCATGGATGACTTTTACCTTTTATTTTATCGCCTACACTATCTTCGGGCCCACAAGTGGCATCTCACCAACCTCCTTCCAATATAAGGGTTACTTAAAGAGTCACTTTTAGAGGACCTCAAATGGTTCCATGGTGATGATGGGGTGGTAACTTCTATTTTATAAAAATTATACCAAGGGAATGTGATCCCCTAAACTCTAACTGATTCCTAACAATAAATCCCTAATCATATCCTCCTACACATAGATGGTGTGCTTATTATTCCCATCAGTATTGGGGAGATTGTTTGTACTCTTCCTCATATGGGTCCTAAATTCCTTCTGCATGACTCCCCATAATCATGACATAATCTACAAGTCACTATTGAAGAAAATAATCAAAGGAACAACATGAAAGTGAAAAAACTCTGGTATATAGAACTAACCATGTCTATCCACTAAACTCTGCTCCATGATTGCAAGGAAGAGTTCTAACTTTGTGATTTGGTCAACTATCACCTAGATGGAGGCACGGTCCTTCATTGGGTACAGATTCCCTATAACATTGTTCATAGATATGTTGTCCCACATCCACTCTAGGATATCAAGGGGATGTAACAAACCTATTAGAACATGGTGCTTAGCCTTAACCCACTAACATGTATGTCACCAATAGATGAACTCCACTACAATTTGTCTCATGTAGGACAATAAAATCTATCACTAATGTTCCTTGTACTTCTTCCCCAAACCAGAATGTGCAACTAGGGGAGAATTATGGAACTCTCACATCAACTCCCACATCATGACTAGAACCTACTTCTTTCTCAAGAAAAAATATGTTGTGATTCCCTCATTCATAATATTCTTTTGCTTATCACATATGGATATATGGTCATGAATGATGTCATAGTTGACTTATTCTAGCTGGGATTCTCTCACACACTCAAGGAGAAAAGGATTCAACACAATTGGATGACGAAAAGTTGTAACCTATGTCTCTACCAGGGTTAGTTGTAGGGATGCAAATAACTCCATTGCCTCCATCAACAAGATAGAATAAGACTTTCTGATATGGGAATATTCCAATAAATTTTCCATCTTTAGTGTATAACCTATCTCAATGTCATATTTCTATAGGAACTTCAACTAGTGTCACTGTATTAAGTTCAACTCTCTCTGTGTGATGTCGTATCTAAGACTGTGATGGTCAGAGTAAACCCTAAAGTGCTCTCCCAAAAGTTAGTGCACCCATATATTCAGGGAAAATACTTCTTATTCCAAATATATGTCATGAGTCTTGTAGTTCTTCTTATATGGTCTCAACCTCCTTCAACTATATGGGATAACTTCCTGCAACTACATCAACACTCAACTGAACTTGTCTCCAAAGGAATCACAATACACTACATACTCTATGCCCAACATTGGTAGTCTCAACAAAATATCACTCACCAGCCTCAACCTTAACTCCACCAATGCCCTATAGCACTACTCATACAAGGGAAATTGTTTCTAATTATGTGTTTTTTTGGTAAAAGGGTGTGAAATTCTTGAAATGTTTTTCACAAACCTGATCTTGTACCCCACTAATCCAAAAAAATCTCTGAACCAGTGATATTGTCATAGGTGTCTCCAAAAAAAATAATTGCATCGATTATCACTAGGTCCATCGCTAAAACATTCTCAAAAATGTCATGCCCCAAAAAGTAAACATCATAACTCCTGAACTAGAACTTTGGTCGCTTCCCAAAAAATTGGTTCTCTCAATGATAATATTGAACAATCCTCAAGTGATATGCATGGTACTCCTCTGATACATAGTAAATGAGTATATATTTGGTGAATACGACCACATGTTGGTCCATGTATGGATAGATGATCTAGTTTACTAAATAAATAAACATTGAAAAGGAAATGTTCACACAAAAGGTAATCACTAGGAACTCGTAGTGTCCATTGAAACCTCCTAATGTCATATCTTTAATATCATCCTTGTGATCCCTCAACCGATGGTAGCCATACTAGAGATCAATCTTCTAGAACCTTATCTCCCCATAGAACTAGTCTAAGAGGTCATGAATCCACATAAAGGTTTAATTATTCATTATCATCCCCTAGTTTAGGGGATGATAACCCACACAAAGCTGCAAGCCCCCATATTCCTTTTCCACTAATTGCACTTGAGATTCCTAGGAGGACATAGTAGGCTTGATGAAACCCATCTCTCAAAGGTCAACCAACTGCAACCACCGCTCCCAGATCCCCGTAGAGGGAATATTAATTGCCATAGAATATATTAGAGTAGTTCTTGGATGAAATTATATGAAAAATATTTGTCTCCCTCTATGGTGTTAGTCCCAGAATTCCCTTTGGAAATTTCATCCATATAATTATCCACAAAAGGGATCTAGAGGCATGAATATCCATCTACACCAAGGGATATACTATCCATCTAAATAGTGATTGGATAAACACTCTTAATAAAAACACATGCTTTCCATTCCTTGAGATCTCTCTCACTATAAAAGGGGAATATTTCCCTATCAGTGTGCAGTCATCTGGCTTGTATACAATGAAAATCATTCTAGGATCAGACAATGGAAATCCAATACTTAC
Organism: Viscum album; assembly: GCA_963277665.1. Classification (NCBI taxonomy): domain Eukaryota; kingdom Viridiplantae; phylum Streptophyta; class Magnoliopsida; order Santalales; family Viscaceae; genus Viscum; species Viscum album. Next base: position 1,505,311,173 of record OY728156.1, read on the forward strand.
CCAAGATGATGTAATACGGTTCCATAGTGATTACTAAAACATCCCACATGAACCTATATCCACTAATCGATTGATTTCAAAGCTGGAAGATAAAATATTTAGAATAATCATTCCATGTAGGATCCTCAAGATGAAGCTGTTAGGCTTGTACCTCAACTCGGAGCTTCATCTCTCACATTAGAAGTGTAGAGATGAAGTAATTTTGAGAACATGTTTCATCTAATAATAAATAAATATTATAATGAACACAAATAATAGCTATAATCATCTCATGTGTTGTGGGGACATAATCCTGCAAATATTATATTTTTTTGTGTCCACGATCGCTAACTCCCTAAGACTGACATGGGACACCTGGTGGTGGTGGTGGTCGAAGGATCTCATAGTGTCATCCACCACCCATATCTTCTTCTACTAAACATCAATATCCACATCTATGGGAGCCACCCATCCCTCTTATGAGAGATCCCAGATCTCAACATTTCCTCTATTGTAGAGGTCAACTAGTTATCTTCATGTGCTCCTCGACAAGTCTGGTTAGGAATTCATGTGATATGTGACCTCTCCCTTCATAAGCATATTACCAATCCTCTCCATTATACCATGGCGATCCACTTTTTCCCTATAGAATATGACCACACACCAATGTCTGGTCAGGAAAGGATCTCCTATATCGAGATCATGTCATATAACACCCACTAGCTGCTACAAATGACTCAACCCTATGACACCCACTTCTAGATCTATCTTCTTAGTATCCCTATGACAGAAATATAAATGTCCTCAGTTCCTTCTCTAACACCCCAACATATTTGGGGATTCAGAAGGGTACAATGATGGCTCAGATCTCTTAGCCAATCCCGGTCTCAAATTTCGGTGCTCAAAATGAGCCATTATGGATCATGTCAAGGGAGGTCCTGGTACCGCCTATGAACCTCTACTCATACTCATACATTGTCATACCTCCCTTGTGTAGCTCCAAAATATTATAACTCCAAACTGAGTATAAGCGTGAGGCATATTAGTCCTGACAATGTAGTTGCTGGAAGCTAGGCCATGAGAGTATCGGCTCCTCATGCATCCACGTAACAAGGTGCCACCATCACCCACCTACACCCTAAAAAAGGATAGTTGTTAGTGAAACCACTTGATCTTTCAATTTCTACAAGAGATAAAAAGTATATATCACTAAAACCAACCAATCCTATACTACCATAGGAACTTTATCTCCATGGAACCTCAACATCGTCTGGCCTTGGAACTCAGAGAGCATTCTAAGCTTGCATACATCCTCATCCTTCTCTAATGAGATGATATTATACTCGATAGGTGGTAGTTGTACAACCTACACACCTTAAGGAATAATTTCATGGGATAGACCCTAAACTGAGTCCTATTTAATCATGATCCAAAATCGGTGTCCTGGATGGCTATCATCACATAGAGATCCTAACATTTATTAGGATGTATCATAGTAAAATAATATATATATATATATATACATATATATAATTGGGTTATGACTCAATAACTATATTCAAAGAAAAAATATTATATGATTTATCTACCATTTTTTCCTCTAAACAACATCTTATTATGTTATGTAAAAAAGTAGGAATTCAAGGTTATAATGAATTGATATGGTGTCTTCCCGTACCAATACTAGATTCCCTAGAATGACAGCTTCACTGGAAACACTTTGAAATTATTTCACTAAATCTAAACCTAAATTCCCATAAGTGGACTACTTGAGAAAACTCCCAATGAATGAACTACTTGGATACCATTCTATCACAACGCAACCCAAGACAAAAATCGATCTACCACTACCCCATGTCCATATCCATAGGAAATGGGTGGTGACAAGTACTGAAAGTAATATCCTAATTGGGAGGAATTTTCCTAAGTACCTTTACACAAAAAAATGACCATATAAATGAAGAATTATAGAGGTATAATAATATAAAGATGAAAAAATAGAATGTAATGAAATAATTCATAACATCTTGGGTGTACAAGAGTATGGTAGTAGGAACTGAATGATAAAGGGGGAAAATACACTCTCAATCCAAAGTAAATTTCCACATTCCAATATTGTAAAAGTGAACAACTAAGAGGGATCAGCTCCAGATATCAATGTTGCGAACTCTGCACATGTCATAATGTATATGTATCCCTAAGATCCTCTAATGTTTTCACTACCTCTCTATCCTTGACAGAAGAAAAGAAACTTATAGGAAACTCCCATGAATGGGTGAGTATATAAAAACCCAATAGAATGCCCATAAGGAAGAATGATAAGTAGTAATAAATACAAAAAACTAAAACATAGTAGATAGTACATATGATTCAAGATATGGTGACAAATAATAGCTCAACCCAAACCAAGATAGGGTAACCTCATCCAAACCTAAGGAAACCAGTACAATGTGTAGATGAACTAAACATAAATTATTTTCTACCTATAGTAGGCAAGTAGACACATCCAACCATGATATTCTAAAAATGTATAGCATGTGAAATACCCCACACGTCTTTGGAACCCATGGAAGGAGAGTAACCAAATCCAAATGTACAGAAAAATATTTATATATATATACCCAGTCAAATAATCCCAAATGAGAGAGAAAGGATATCTCCATATGAGATATCATCCTAGGAAAAAGAGTCGCTAACAGTTCCAAAAGCCCATCAGTGATGCCCATCATCTCAACTGTATTCCCAGAAGATAATTTAAAATTCAATCTACACTTAGTCATTGTGTCTCACTATCGGGTTTTTGTAATCTCTGGGTAGAGGACCCATTCCCTAGAACAACATGAGGGTTCTACTCAATGGTAGAGGACTCGTACCCAACTTAGCTGGAAATTTCCACCCTAGATGTAAGTAAAGGACACATGCCCTACCTAGATGGAGGGCTCCACTCTAGCAGTCAGTAGAGGACCCATGACCATCCCAGCTATAGGGTTCCAATCTAGATGTAATCAAGGACTCATGGCGAACCCAGCAAGAAGGATCCACTTGGTGGGTATGTAGAGGTACAATGACCTTTACTAACATGAGGGTTACACTCTGATAGTTGACGAAGCACCCATTCCATTATAAGGAGGAGGGTTCCACTTCGGTGGTAGGGGAACCATGCCTAGCCCCGTTGTTGGGTTCTGCTCTTGTCCTTGATGACCCATGTCTATCTTAGCTGGAGGGTTCCACTAAAAAATCTTTAGAGTACCCATGCCTTGTTTGAACAGTAGGGTTCCTCTATATGAGCCTATAGAGTACCCATGACTAGACCAACAGTAGGTTTACACTCAATAATTAATTAAGGACCCTTGAATAGCCCAATTGCAGGGTTCCACTCAGGATGCCTTTGGTGATCCTATGTGATCACTAGCACCGTCGAGTGTCACCGGACTAAGCATCATGCCTAGTACATTCCACACTATATCCAAAAATCAATAACCATGGTATAAATAATTTTATACCAGTAAAATAAAAAAATATGTGATTATTTTTGGCCAAATATGGTTTCAATTGAAATAGATACAGAACATTGATTTTTTCTTAAAAGAAACCATGTAGTATACAACGTGTGAGGGGACCCACATGGAATGTGGACCCGCTCCGCCACCAGTGTATATCCTTAGCCAGTACATGGATTCCAATATCTGTAGAATTATACACCATGAAGTTGGAATAAATGATGTGGTTTAACTATATGGGATCGTTCCTTGTCCTTATGGTCATGTCTATATACTTGACCTCATGTGCATGTACTTTGGTACACGGGCATGTACCCCCACACAGGGTACCACCAATTCCTCTGCCACATGGATCGTCTATTACAGGATGAGGAAAATAGTGTGTAGGTAGGATACACCCCATAACATATTCATATATTTCCAAATAATAGTATTCATTACTAAAGGGATACACATTATGTGTTTACCATGGTATATAGTGTGTAGTCAGGTTTTACACAGATTTCTAGATCTAGGATCTGCACCTCGATTCAAGATTTTTTGCCACATATTTGGCATTTAATTCACCCATAAAGTGTAGATATAGTCATGGATCATTGTTTTTGGCAATAGTTCGCCAAAAATTGGATCTTTTCATTCATTGTGGGTGTGTTGTGAGAATTACGCACACCTGATCCTTCCTCCATTAATGATCTGTCCTTTGATTGTTGAAACAATCATCCACAACCCTTAACCATCCATGATATGTTCCTCGTTCATCAATCCATCCATCACATGTGGATTTTTTATTATTCTAAGGGTCTTATTGGTCTTAGTACTACCCAATAACATCTAATTGATACCGCGAGATCTAACATGTGAAGAACATGATAAAATTTAGGGGGGAAGGCACAAGAAAAATTATTCAACCACAATTGGCATATTTTTTTATCAAACATCAATAATGGGGATATATGGTTAGGAAAACATTTAAATAATCAATTTATTTGTTATATTGGTGCATATAGTTTTCCAGCAATTGGTAATAATCATAAACAGGGTGATTCTGCTCAAACAAATCTATCAAAGAGGGTGTAAACCAAAAATTAAAAATTCCTACCTAGATATTGGATCATTAATCATTGTAGAATTACCTCAGTTACAATTGAAAGAAGTCATTGCATTAATTTCATCCTTATCATCTCTGATCTTGTGTTTCGTTGTCATATGATGAAATTCCCCAATGGATGGAGGAAGGATAAACTCTTAGAATATTCCAAAATTGATGTGATAAACATGGTTGAATGTCAATTTTATTATACTTATAAATGTTTTAGTAATGTTAAATAAAAAAATTAAATTAAAAAAATAATTAATTTATCCACAGAATGTACCACCAATTGGAGAGATATCTGAACTCCCCCCACTGTCCTATTTTTGGTCTTTCCATGGTTAAACACCATGTTCCAGACTAAACCATGTTTTTGGGTTTATTATGAATGGTTTATTTTAAGATTTATCTAATTTTTGTTATGAAAATATATGTGATAAATATAAAATATCATTAATATTTTTATAAAGTTAATTTTGGGTACACTAAGCCTTAAAATTTCACGTCGTCTCAACTCCTAAATCTACCAATCTATACATAAGATATTAAAAGTCATACAAATAAAAATAGGGTATCTAGAGATATAATGGTTAGAAAAACCTACACAACACAACACATTAGAGATTTATTGCTTGAATGGGAGGTTTCTAATGGAAGAAGATTCTCCAAAATCACATGGAAACTTTATAGGGTCTGAAAGAGAAATGAGATTCATCGAATGAATAAAAATTATAATCACTTCACATATTCAAACCCTTTATTATGAGAAATACATTGTGTGTAACCCACTTTCACAACACGTATTTTCTATTTAAGAGTTACACCAAAACTCGCATCACCTCAATTGTATTAACCCATGCCCTACCATTACATGTTGGGTAATGTTGTCTAACTTCATGTAACATGTTCACATATTCATACAGTTCAGGGAATGTATCAATTTCATGACTTTATTTCGAATAGGTCTTACACTACATGTAAATTATCTAGAGATAACTTTATGCCCCAAAATCATTAGAAGATCGTGAACTAGCTCTGAAGCCGTCTAAAGTCACATAAAACCATTATAATCCTATTTGACATGTATATTCATAGACTACATTAATTGAAAAAAATATATATCTCCAAACATTATGCATTTCCCCCCAAAACGTATCTCTATCCCTAAATGAGACTGGACCAAAAAGGATTAATGTTAATGGAGAACCCAACCAGTAGTGGTTCAACAAAAACCCCCAAATAGGTGCATACCTAGAAAAATATGGTATTTTTCACCATCCTTCTTCTGCATAAACACCCATTTGTTTAATATTACATTATTACCTTTGGGTAGTTCCACCAAATTCTATTTCTGATTCTTCATAAAATACACCATCACATCCTTCATTTCTGACAACCAATTCAATTATTTAGGGGGATTCACCACTTCCTTTTATCCTTATGTTATCCTGTGTCGTCCAACAATAGGTACTATAACTCCCAATATTTTGTTACTAGAATCCTTCCTCATAAACATATTCAATCCTTTAAAATTTTATGTTAAAGAGTAATATCAACAGCTAGCTCCAGTGGAGGTTCTAAAACCTGTTTTTGAGAGGATTGAGTATCCCCTACTGAATATCCTACTCCACTCCTTCATAGACTTCTTCTAAGGATTCCTCTAAAATCTCCACCTACTCAATGATATTTGGTGATGGTATTGGTGTTGGATCATGAGTTGATTCCACAAAACATTCCCTTTGATACGTTCTAGGATTTTTAATTTCCTCAATCATCTGGTTCTTGTAGAACTATACATCTCTGCTTTTTATCATCTTCTTGTCCTTTGGGTCACAAATCTTGTGCTTGAACTCCTAAACTCCATAGAAATTGAAGATATGTGGATTTAATGTCATTTATAACTTATTCCAAATATCCATGGATGCATTTTAAAATTACATACATACAAATACACAAAAATGAGAGTAAAAGGGATATTTTCAGATAATATCTTCTATGTAATCTCAAAATTCAGCATGATAAATGGTGATCTATTGATGAGGAAGTAGGAAACTAGAATATCTCCTCCCTAGAAAGTATTAAGTACATTATACAGACTCATCATGCTCTTGACCTTCTCCATGATGAATTTTTTTCATCTTTTACACAACTCTATTTTATTGTAGGGTGTGTGAGACAGTTCTCTCATGAAATATGTCCTAACTCCTGTAACAGGGATGGAATTCCCTAGAATCATACTATCCTCTATTTTCATAATGAATACATTGTAGCTTCCCAGTAGTTTCTTGCTCAACCATGATGTGAAACATCTTGAATTGTTCCATTACATCATTCTTCATATTCAAAAAAACACATACAAACTTTGAGATGCATCATCAATAAAGGATAGGAAATATTTTTTACCTCCAAATGAATCCACTTCCATGGGACCACATACATCATAGTTCACCTGATCCAATAACTATGATCTCCTTTTTGAAGCATTGATTAATGATGCTCTATGATTCTTAACATATAAATCATATATTCATAGATTAATATATGAATATTTTTTAATAATTATATACCCATTCTTCATAAAGGTATATTACCCTCTTTCACTCATGTGTCTATGTATCCTATGCCACATTTTTTTGTGATGTATCTTCTTACACTATGTTGTGGATGTCTACACATATTTTCACATGAATTTTGAACAACGTGCCACATATGTGACCTATGGAAATGAAGATGGATCCTTTTTCATATTCCATGATCCATTATTTATGATATCATCAAAGGCTTTTCAGTCAATGGATATTATTTATAACAAGTTTATTCCATATATTTTATCATTTTGAATATCCATCATGGTGATTTTGTATCCAATGTTAATCTTGACTTTCATGTCAACATTTCTAAAAATCTCTATTGAACAGGTATTACTTATCTTGACTACAAAAAAATATATCATTTTTATATGTTAGGAAATAATCATGATTCATTGTTACATGTAAGGATTTTGTAGTTTCAACCAATAATTTTTTGTCTTACATTAATGTGTGAAAGTGGGTCTCTTATTTTTCTTTGGATCAAATGAAAAACATTTATAATGAAACTCGGATTCAAATAATCATTTATTCTTTATTATTGGATACATTAAACCTTTTATTATATAAAATTTCAATTGTTCTTCTTCATGTGTCCCTCAATGTAATGATGGTATCATTTATTTGTTTTCTTCCTGTCATTTTTTAAAATTCCACTGATCATTATTTGTTCTCTACATCCTACTCCTCAACCTCCTCCATGTTTTCCCCATTGCTTCCCTAGGATGAGAGATTGTCCCTTGTTGTAAATTGCATCCTTCCTTAAAGCTTCGTCATTGAATAGTAAAACATTTTCCATTTTTATGGAATTTTATCTTCTGGGCACCAAGTATCAGAGTGTTACAAAAAAAATGTCCCAAATATCCTAATGTTTTCATATCAGGTGGTTCACCTAATATTTATTAGTCAAAGTCTCACCAGTATCCACCAATTGATTCACTAGACAATGAACTCACTGGTGTGTTTAGCTATAGAGTTTCCACATTGAAATCAAATATTAATCAACCACTTTAATAAGAGGGTATTTTTTTATTTGTCTTTTCTAGTATATATTATCCATCATCATCCAAATTTTATATTCACCAGACTCTTGAGCAACATGGTTATAGAAAATAGGGGAAATATAATGGATTATTTGACTAATCATCTTATTTCTCATATTATTTCACTCTTCTTTCTTGTTGGTAATAGGGTTGAATCCCTTGTTCTTAATGGGGTCAAAAATATACTTAGAATTTAGATAAAATTCTTGTTAATAATTTCAAAAGGAGTAGTTCAATTAAGTTATCATTATTATTCATCTTGTGGATGGTCCCTAAATTGGAATTAGATTATTTAAATATTAGAGCATAATTTTCAAAAATGGAGTGAACCGCTGAAGTAATATAGAAGGTACTGTAGCAGCGGAGGCACTGTAGTAGCGGCAGCACTGTAGAGGTGGAGGGACTTTAGGAGACACTGTAGTGGTGGCGGTACTGTAGTAGGAACTGTAGCAGCGCGGGTACTGTAGCAGTACTGTTCACCGAGGGGTCCTTTGGGCCATTGAAATGGGCTTTCAAGCCTTGTATTTAGGCCACTTGGCCATGGGTCTTCAGGCTATGTAATGGGTCTCCCTCTACCCAGTTTAAAAAGATGTCTTTGCTTTCAAAAAATAAATTGAGGCTTTGGCCCCAACCTTGTAAAAAATGATGTTGTTGACTAGAGAAGCTACCAGAGGCTCACTGGAAATGTCAGTAGCACCAGAATAGTATTGTTTTCTCTAGAAAGGGGGAACTATAGCACCTAAACATTAACTGAATTTTAACTCAGTCTATAGATCATGTTTTGTCTCCCTTTTCGGAATTCATTTTTTCTATTAGAAGCACGTTGACATGAACTATCAAGGGTTCTTCAAAACACAATTTCTGGAAACTGGAATTTTCCAATCACTAGAAAATCTCCACTCCTTTTTGTTGTTTCACCACAAATAGATCTGATTCCACTTTTTTATGATTATGTGATAAAAAAAGTTGGTGAATGGTGGAAGTAATTGTCATTTATTTCACCATTAATAATGACTACAAAAACTCATCTCTAAACATCTGTCTCTCAATAACATGGAGATCTCTTATATATCTCACCCGATATACTTGATCTATTTTAGCTAAAATTGATGATCCCATAAAGGTACTTGGACTCTTCTCTTATAGCTATGTTGGGATTATTTAATATTTCAAACATCATCCACCAATCCCCCCACTATCCTTATAATTAAAACATTGTCTCCACCTATACCTTTGACAACTCCCATGGATCCCCTGAATGCCAAAGTAATAGTTGTTGCATACGTAGAATATGAATCATCTATATTTTAAAAATATGTTTGGGGAAGTTTTTTCCCACCATTGAAAAAGGGTGTGAGCAGCTTCAAAAATTCTATCAGAATAAGGGGGTAATGACATGGATATCATCTTGTGAATCATGATAAAATAGTATGGGCATGTTTTGGTCTAACATGTGGATGGTTCATGTAACATAATATCAATAAATGTATGTGGTGAAATGTAAAGAACGTCTTTTTGTGTGAAAAATAGTGATCATTGTGAAAAAATTAGGGGCCAACATAATGAATTATTGATGTTTAGGGAAGAATTTTCACACTTCATGCAAGCATTGTCAATAGGGGTAACTGTGTGAACAAAATAAGAGGGATTATAAAATGATGTTTCTTTATTTGAGTTGAGAGATGGGTAGTTAAAAATATTTTATGAATATTATCATGAAACTGAGGTGGATGATCTCTTGGGTCCAGGATGCGCAGGTTGTTGATGATGCAAAGCTTCTCTAGTAGTATTTGGGAAAAATATTAAATAAAGAATATAGTAAAATGAATCATTGATGCTGGATGTGTGGGAACTATAACGTGTGGTGTCATTACTCATTCTATTGATAGGGTGGTATTGTGAATGACATCATGAGTGGTACTATGTTGATGATATGGTTCTCAAAACTGGTGAATGATGTCAGTGATGCAAGGATATAAAAGAAAGTTGTGGGAATGTGGAAGGTGGGAGAATAGAAATATTGTCAGGAATGTGGAAGTGTTGGTGGGAATGTAAAAACAATATGACCTTTATAAAATTCAACTATAGGTATTTAGGTACATTAAAATTCACGGGTCTTTAGAAAATCAAGTATTTTCTTTCATGCTTATAAAAACCATGGTGTGTGGACCCAAAAAATGGGCCCAAATGGCCTTAAATTCAAGGGTTCCTAGACAGTAAAAAATCGATCTATCAGGCTTTAATTAAATTTTTAAATGATCATATATGGATAGAGTAAATCTTTAGAGGGTGTGTAAATTTTTTTTGTAGACCCATGGGTGTGTGTGATTTTTTATGTTTGATTTTAACCTCATGAGTATTATCTAAATTGTTGTTGTAGTTATTTTTTGTGTGGTGATGGTTCTGCCTATATGAGGGTGTTACATTGTACTGCTTCATATCCATGAGGTTGGGGTTCAACCCCATTATGTACCCTAATTCAGGGGGGTGTTCTGGTGGGAATGTAATATGTACTATAGTGGGGGTACTATATTTGGATTAGTAATAGGATGAGTACTATAGTATATACTATAATATCATGGGTAACGTGTAAGGTAGTGTAGAAGAGGGATTAATATGGATATAATATTCCAGAAGGGTCCTTTTAATATAAGGGACCTCTAAGCCATCAAATATTATGTTTCCAAACATAAATATAATAATGGACCAACTCTAGGGTGGGTCAACCCTAAATGGCTGGTGTGGCTGGTCCTTGATGGCCCATGATTGTGGGAGTGGGTTGTTTTTATTGTAATCTATAAGACCTTTATAAATTATGATTTTTCTTGTTTATTATTATTATTATTATATTACTCAAGGTATTAATTTAGAACTAATACATTGTCAATTTTATTGTTCCTCACATTTTATCATTAATAAAAAAATCAATGATAATTGATGTTCTTTCATCAATTATAGTTGTTAAAAAAGAAATTATAAAATAAACCCCCTTATTAGTGTTTTTTGAAATTATAAATGGACATATTATTGTATATTTTCTTATCATTGATAAACCTTCATAACAATACCTATTTATTATTAAAAATCAAAATTTAAAATATAAAAAAATTATATGGACATATATATAATATATGTGAATAAATATGATCTATATCATACTAAATATGTATTTAAAATGAATATATAATATATTTAGTAAAAGTGGATTTAAAATAGTAAATATTGAATATTAATTAATAATTTTTTAATTTGTATTTAGTAATGAACAAATAATTACAATTTAGTGGTAGGAAATTTTTTAAAATTCAGTAATATATTAAGATAAGAGGAAAACATGACTTTAACTTCAAAGAACAATAAATTTTGATCTTGCTATCTACTTAGGGATAATGAGATATCGAATTTAATCATATAAGGATAACTAAATATTGTTCTATTAAGGAATCTTAGTTACTATAATTTTGAGATAAAAAATGGCCTAAAAGGCCTCCAAAACAATATTTTTACTTAGTATACTCTTATTTCGTAATATTTTGATGAGATTTTAACATTTTTCTATGGTTCTTCTTGTATTTTTTAGTGGGTACAGAATTTATTCCTAGGGACTACACTCATATATATATATATATATTGGTTTTGAAATTTCCCCCTTTTTGAATTTTAATTTTATTTATTATAAAATATATTCATAAATAAATATTTTCATATATTTTTACATAATTATTTAAACGTATTTTCTTAAAAAATATATATTTAAATAATCTTAACCAAAAATAAATAAATTTTTTTTATCCATATAATTGAAATTGAAAATATAACCATTTTAATTAATTTATAAAAATGTATGAATATATATATATATACATATAAAAATTAATATTTTATGTTTAAATATAAATATATATATTTATATGTGAGTATTAATAAAATAATAAATATTTCATGATATATGTACCTTTATATAAATATGTCACTATATAACAAGTAAAATTTTCTAAACTAGTCGTATGTGAACATGATATGCATTTATTATGACATATTTAAAGAAATATGTTTTAAAAATTAAATAAAATCATATATATCGACACACACAAACAAATATATATATATATATTTATATATATATATATATATTTCCCACATATATTGATATAAAAATACATGCACACACATAATTGTACTCAAAATAAATTTAAAATATATATATATATATTATTGAAATTTTATATGTAATTATTTAATTATAAATAATTATATAAATATATACCTAAATATATTAATGTATGTCTGTTAAATATATAAATATTTAAATTTATAAATTGGTAAATATATATGTTAAAATACAGTTTTAGATAAATATATAAATAGATATGTAAATATATAAAAATGTACATAAATATAAGTTTTTTTATAAAACTAATTATATAAGTATTTATAATTATATGAATAAATATATAAAAAATTATATTTTTACATTGATAATTTTTAATATATTGAAATTTTTTGGATATAGTAGTGGTAACATCTTTCCTGATACAAAAGGAGGTTCAAGGATCAAATCCCAATTGGTTCATGAAAGCGTACGTAGATTGGTAGTGGTGTTTGGTTGGGATGAGTTCAAATTAAGGGAAAGGTCATGGGTTGGATTGGATGTAGGGTTGAGCACCAATAATGGAAATTTTCATGGGCTATAGTTGTTGGAGTGAGGAGGGAGAAATAATAAAGGGGATGACATCAACTATAATAATTTTCAAACATTACTTTAATGTTAATATAAACACTCCATATCAATGATTTTTTATCACTCATAATGATTTTTTATTAGTTCAAAAATAATAAATCATAAGGGTGATCTAATATACTCTACCTCTATCAACATTAAAAATGATTTATAAAGGTGGATGTTATTAGTACTTTTTAGTGCTCATAATGGAGGCCTTTATCAAAGATTATTCTAACACTAATAAGATATATTATATTTTAAAGGTTCTTATAACATCATAGATTTTTATTCATTGATAAAATATATTTCTAATGATGATAAATTCCTATTATATAGTAGTTCTATTTTCCCATTAAAGGGATTATTAAATGAAAATTTCATGTAGGCTGGTATTCTGTATTTTTTTTGCAATAGGTATTTTTCATGCTATTTATTTGGGCATCTTTTCAATATTTCTATACTCTACATGGTGTATGTCTTTTTTTCTTAGTTTTATTTCAATCCTAGAGGTTTTTTATATTGGACCTTATGAAATTTTAATGATTTGGAAGCTTAAGACATTTCTCTATTTTTTGAATTTATTTTTTTTCTTTTTATTGCATCATGTGGAATTTTTTTCATATGATGTAATTTGTTGTCTGTTCTTATTTTGTTTGGTTTTGGTATTAATTTTTTTTGTTCTTTTTGGTGTTGGTGTTTTCGGTGTCAATGTTGGTGGTGGTGATGGAGGTTGTGTAATTAGTGTTGGTGTTGTTGTTTTTGTTTTTGTTGGTGTTGGATTTGGTTTTGGTGTTGGTGTTGGAATTTTGTTTTAAAATTCAGTGGTGGGGTTCGGGGGGGGGGGGTGTTCATAGTGTTGGTGTTGGTGTTAATAGTGTTGGTGGTGTTGGTGATGTTGTTGGTGGTGTTGGTTTTTGTGGTAGTGGAGGTGGTGTTGTTGTTTTTTTGTTATTATTAGTGATAGAGGCATTTTTTTGTGGTGGTGGTTTTGGTGGTCTTGGTGGTTGTGTTGTTGGTGTTGTTTTTATTATCTATGGTGATGGTGGTGGTGGTAGAGGTGGTTTTGGTGGTGGTGGTGTTGATGGTGTTAGTGGTGGTATCAGTGGTATCGTATTGGTGTTTTTTAGTGTTGATGGTGTTGGTGGTGTTGGTGATATTGGTTTTGGTGTTGGTTTTGGTGTTGTTGTTGGTGTTGGTGGTGGTGTTTGTGGTGTTGGTGGTGTTGGTGTGGCTAGTGTTGCTGTTGTTGATGTTTTTTTTTGTGTTGGTGTTGGTGTTAGTGTTGGTTTTTGTGTCACGATTATTGTTGGTGTTGTTATTTCTATTGGTTTATTGTTATATTTATTAGTGTTGATGATGGTGTTTTCGGTGTTGGTGTTTTCATTGTTGGTTTTGGGGGTATTGGTGTTGGTGTTGGTGATGTTAATATTGGTGATGTTATTGTTTCTTCTGTTAGTGTTGGAGTTGGTCTTGGTTTTTTTGGTGACGGCGTTGGTGTTTCTATTTCTGTTGATGTTGGTGTTTTTGCTGGTGTTGGTGTTGGTCCTATTCATGTTGGTGTTGTGGGTATTGGTTTAGTTGTCAGTGTTGGTGTTGGTGGTGGTGGTGGTGGTGTTTTTGGATTTGTTGTTTTTGTTTATAGTGTTAGTGTTGGTATTGCTGGTGTTGGTGTCAGTGTTATTGGTGTTGGTGTTGGTGTTGGTGTTGGTGATGGTGTTGGTGTTGGTGTTGGTGTTGGTGTTGGTGTTGGTGCTGGTTTTGGATTTGGATTTGGTGTTGGAGTTGGTGTTGGTGTTTCTATTGATGTTTTTTGTCGTTGTTTCTGTGGATGTGGATGTTTTTCTTGGTGTTTAATTGTGTTGTCTTTTATTCCTATTGGCGTTTCTTCTAGTGTTGTTTTTGTCATTGTTTTTTCTATTATCTTTTCTTTTTTTGTTATTCTTTATGTTTTTGTTATTATTCCTATTGTTATTTTTAATGTTGTAGTGGTTTTTTTGTTGTTGTTTTTATTTTTGGTTTTTGTGGTAGTGTTGGTGTAGTTTTCTATGTTGTTTGTGTTGGTAGTGATGGTGTTTTTGAAGGTGATTCTATTGTTGTTTCTATTGGTGTATCCATTGGTGTTGTTTATGTTCGTGTTATTGTTGTTAGTATTATTGTTTGTTTTTCTAGTATTGGTGTTGGTTTTGTAGGTTTTGGTGTTGGTTTTGGTGGTTGGGTTAGGGTTGGTGTTGGTGGTGGTGTTTTTATTGGTGTTTCTATTGTTGGTTTTGGTGTTGGAATTTTTAATCATTGGTGTTGGTGTTTTTATAGTTTGTATTTTTATATGTGTTTTTGGTGTTAGATTTTGGGGTAGTGTTGGTGTTGGTGTTTTTGTTTTTGGTGTTGGTTTCTCTATTAGTGGTGTTGGTGTTGTTGGTTTTGATATTTGTGTTGGTGTTGGTTTTTGTGTGTGTAATTTTTGGTGTTTTGATTTTTTTTTTATTGATTATGCTGCTGCTATTTTTGTTTTTGTTCTTGTTTTTGTTCTTGTTGTTGTTAATTTTTGTGTTCGTGTTGATGGTGGTGTTATCGTTGTTGGTTTTTTTGTTTTTGGTGTTGGTGTTTGTGTTGGTGTTGGTGCTGTTAATGATGTCGGTATTGGTGTCAGTTTTGGCTTTATTTTTGGTGTTTTTGTATATATTACTATTTCTATTTGTGTTGTTTTCGTTCTTGTATTTGGTGATGTTTGTGTCACTGGTGGTGTTGTCTATTTTATTGTTCATGTTCCTTTTCTTTTTATTATTGTTGGAATTTTTCTTTTTCTTATTATTATGTGGTCTTTACGGTTTCATTTCCTTGAGTCATTTGCTACTACAGTGGGTGTAATATCTAATATTATTATGTGTTCTTCCTATTACTTGATAGGTAAAAGATGCTTCTTCCCATCCACATTTTTTTTAAATTAAGCCCCTGATGGACACAATCCTGGTGGGATCTTTAGTTTCTATAATAGTAATGTGTAATATACTATGTAGGTACTCTATAATTATTACAAAGGTGGGAACTATAGCATATTTCGGTTTCATGATTGTATTATACACTAATGTATGGGATTTTAAGACATAAAATTTCATACCATTGGGACATTAAAAATATTATTAAGGTTGGTTGGATGTGTGATCCATTAGTGGGAGATATGGACTTTTATCCCAAGTTACAAGTGTGTGTGTTTCTTTGTGTTGTACCTCATGAAGCATGGGGTGTTGATGAGCATCATTTGATCCTGTTACAATGGAGGTGTGGTCATTTTGGGGAAGAAAGTTATTTGAGGTGGTTTTCGGGTTAATGAATTTCACTGATGGTAGAATGATAGAATTCATAAGAAAGTAAAGCACCAGGGTAGTAGCTTGTCAGGTACATGCAAGCCAGGGCATTCTCAATGCTATTGGTAGAAACACTAATATGGAATTTGGAGTAGGGGATATGAGTGACGCTATAAAATTTTGGGGGGACATGTTTTAATACATATAGTTTCATTTTTGGGAACACATGATAGTGGGACACTAGATTATTTAATTGGTGGGATGCGAAAAAATCCTGGAGAAGACATGCTATTTCATCTTATTTCATAATGTGCATATCTAGGGGAAAGGGAGGAAGACATGGAATAAAAAATAAACCGGGACTTTTGAACCGCACAAAACTAGGGGTCCTTATGGCCCTAAAAAATTAGACCCTTTTGGTTAAGAAATAGCGTATCTTTGAGATACTTAATTTGTAATAAAAATATATTTTGTGGGTGCTTATCATTATTTGTGGGGGTGGATGAGACTTCTCCCCATAGGGTTTCTAGTTACATGTTTATTTCAGTTTGGAATCCCCTCTACCAAAAATATTATTATTATTATTATTATTATTATTATTATTATTATTATTATTATTATTATTTTGGACATAGATATTTTCATCTAAGGAATCCCCTTTTTTCTTATTCGTATACCTATTGTTATTATTATTCCACCAATTTTATGGGTGAGTGGTATATTATGAACAGGTTTAGTCATGGATTTCTATAGTTTGAGTCCTAAGAGGAGTTTATTTCAGTTTCATCATCACATTTACATTGGACACATGAGCATAAAGAAGAAAACCATGTGGCAGATGCACTTTCTTAAATAGAAATCATGGAATCTGTTTCAGTGTGGTACTTTGTAATTCTGATCTATTGTTCACCCTTGGTTGATTTGGATGTTAAGGGTTAACTACACACTCCGCTTTGCAAACCATCATTCTGACATGTTTATTTACATTTTAATAAAAATATATATGATTCGGCTTACTCGATAATGAAACTTTTGGATTTTTTTAATATTATCATTATTATTAATATTGATGTTCGGGAATAAAAAAGCTATAAAGTCTACATGTAAGCATACATTAAACCTGTCTTCCAGTCCTTGGAGGGGTGAACTGTTAGAGTACAATAACAATATTATTGTACTATAGTACTATGGGTGTCATATTATGTACTATAATGTGGTACTATATTAGTGGTATTATTTATTAAAAGTTGGATTTAGAGAAATTTAATAGGGTCATCATGCCTTATGGCCCTTAGTCCACACATCTCAAAAATAATAGGGTCATGGAAGTAGTAGAATGTTGGAATTGAGTGATAGAATATGTCTTAGGGTGGTCAGTAGTGGGAAGTCAGTGGGAAGAGACATAGTGTATGGTGTTAGGTGTTGGAAGGTATTAGTGGGTTGATATATCTGGAGTTTGAGGATTATCTAGAGTTATTAAACCATACTCCAAAAAGTCATATCCCTAATGTAGGACACTGAGTGTCCTCATTGGATGCAGCACCAAGTGGATTTTTTGATATCATGATGGATCAAAGGTTCATTATGAAGTTCTATATGAGAGGCAACCATTATTAGAATGTGTTTTGGATTATCACTAGGGGACCCCTAATGGTGTATGAAGTTTGACACATAGGGTAACAAAATATTACCATGGGTACAGTGGAACCCCTTTGTGAGTTCAATGATGATCTCCTCATCATATGCCATATAAACCTAGAACTCACAAAGTTGTAGTACTAAGATTGAGAATTCTAGGAGGGAAACCATACCATGGAGCCAATTTTCATGGAAAAAATAACACATCATAGTCATTTTAGACATGACACATAGTGTTATGAAAATAGAATGGTTCTTAAATGCATCATACCATAGGGACTTCAATTCTTAATCTTTCTATTCAAATAGGGTCTATTGATATATAATAAAATAGTTCTTGTGAGTTCTTACCAATCCATGTTGGGGTGGATGTGACTCAACCCATTAAGGTACCTAGGTGTGTGCATGTTTGGTTTGTGTAACTCCCTCTATCTAATATATCCTCATAATCATCATCAATATTATCATCCCCAAAAAATTGTATAAATATTATTATGTTCCCTATAAAGAATGACTTGGTAGTACCTCTGATAAAGTTATACTAAATCCTATGAATGTGCTGAAATATATTGTAGGAGATTATAATTTTTTCAATGAATTTAGTTGTCGAGTAGGCATGAAATTAATAAATACATAGACACACATTGTTAATTTAAATCTAATCCCTATCCATATCAAAAAATTGTGGATGTTTTTTATGAATATTATAGTAAAGGGAAGAAGTGGATTTTTTTATTTTATTTTTAGTCTTACCAACTTAAACAAAAATCCTATAATAACAAAATAAGATCTTATATTTTGGATAATTCACTTACAATATCCAGAACCAAATAAAAAATAATGGGATACGATATAAAAGAAGGAGTCTCAAAGCGGTCGTCTATTTTCTATGGGAACAAACAGAAGATAATTTCTTTTTATGGACCTAAGGATAAAAATTATGCTCTATTTATGAAATAATATGGGTAAAGTGATTAATCTTACTTCACATAGATGAAATATTTTAGATTCAGTGATTGAGGGTCCCTTATCTATATGAAATGGGGTTGGAAATAATTCTAAATGTATAGGGACTGCTTATACTTCTTAATGTTTTAAAATGATTATTGTTGATGAGGCCTCTAGAAGGTATACTGTAAATGGACACCCAATGAACTCAATGGGAATTTTTGTTCCTACTATAAATATTGTGAAGAAGGTGACATATCCGATGGGAACCCAAAAAGAACACCTATATTCTACTTTGAAAAATAAAATACTGCATATTCTAGAAAATTAGGATAATGGAATTGGGGAGGATAAACACCCTTCTCCCAAACATTATGTACTTTATTCTCATTATAATTTTCATTACACCAATATGATATATGAAAAGTGTGTTTATTTGTAGCTGAAGGATTTAATTTTCTTCTTCATCCAAGATATCCTTAATGACTCTGATAAAACTAAGGGAAAAGATGAAAATAGGGATCGTGTTATTCAAGATTCATCATCTCCAACACATGATACTACTTTAAGGATGAATTTAAATGACATTTTACATGATATTTTCTGCATCAATTCTAGATGTTTTTATTCTCCTAATGTTTACACCAAGTGGAAGATGAATTAGTTAGCATTGGAGGCTTTGGGAATATTTAAATATTTCATCCACCTTTCTAAAAATTTCATACTGATATAGGTGTTAATAAACCTATGAAAAATATATGTGATAATTTTATTCCCCTAAATCAATCTATATTTTATTATGACAACTCCTAGGAAAAAATCAAAACATAGAGAAAAGTATGAAACTTAAGAGTCTTAAGTTCTCATAAAATTACTAAAAGTGGATCTTATGAATCATGATGTTTTATTTATTACGGAACATATTTCATATTATTCCTGTTTTGTTGTTCATTTTTTTGAGGAATTGTTCTTATAATGTTTTGGTAGAATTTATTTTTCATGTTATGGATTTTTTTGTAGATATATTACACATTTTTATCTTTAAATGGTAGTGAGTTTTTAATTAATTTTCACATGCCATCATTCATTGTAATTATTTATTTATTTCAATAGAGAAACCAAGATTTCTGTTTCCCAAACACTTGGTTTCAAGATATTTTCTATTATTATTATTATTATGGTTGTCATTGTTGTAGATGTTGTTGTTGTTTTTTGTATTGTTATTATTTTTTTGTAGTTGGGGGATTACATGAGTAGTAAATTCTCACTGTATTCCTACATAAAACCTAGGATCATATAAGGATATGGATGGATTAATGTAGAACAATAGTTGTTACTAAACAAGGGTATTGTAGTAGATTTACTATTCACAACCAATGGGTTTTTGGGTCCATATAATTGGGAATTAGAGCTATAATACCTATAGTCCACACATCCTTATAAAATAGTAGGTCCATGAAAAGTGGAATAAGGATGTCATTAAGTGTTGAAATGTGGTATAATGTGGTTGACGGATGGTTTTGCGGTGTGTGGTAGACTGAGCTAGAAGGTTTTAGTGGGATGAAGTCTTTGGAGTTGGAGGGAACTGTCAAGTGATTCATCCCACACCCAATCACTCAGATTTGTATGATAGGATGGTGAGTTTCCTTGTTCTATGTGTTACTAGGTGCATGTCCTTATCATTATGGGGTTCTCTATGACGAGTTCCTTGGCAAAAAAAAGTCAACCATGGGAAACTCCAAGAGGAGCCGACATTTTTTGTGCTGGGATTGGTTCATCACTAGTGTATCCATAAAGAGATCGATGGGAATAAATAGACTGGAATACAACGAATCATAACATTACAATGGGAATGGTGGTACCCATTTATGATTTCCAGGGAGATCTCATTGGAAGTTTCCATGTAGACTAATAACAAACTGCAATGTGGTGCTGAGTCTAATGCTTCTAGGAGGGAAACAATGTCATAGATTCTATGATCATGTATATAGACTAAAATGTAGTTAGGTTGGTCATGGAACATGTGGGAACCAAAAAGTAGGATTCATAAACACGTCATTTTATAGGGACTTTGTGTATTCAATTTCCAAGGATTATGAGGGCCATTAATATGTAGTAAAAATTGGTCAAGTTGGTGTCTTTTAATCCTTGTGAAGAGGGGTGATGCTTGACCCACTGAACTTCCCAAGTGTCTGTGTGTTTTCGTAATCTCTTTATATGATATATATATATATATATTATTATTATACTTGTGATTTTTATTATTATGATTATTTTTTTTGTAATCCACCGAAAATGGCATAAAAATTAAAAATTAATAACTTGAAATATTAATAAATTACTATTTTCTTCAAAATAGATGAGCATTTTCACTAGTTTTATGATGGTTCATCCACTTTTACATTTTTCAATTTTGTTACCACATCTGATGGATATGGGGAAAATTATGACCCCATATTCCCTCTCATATCATTGATGGTTAGCTTACTTGAGTGGTGTACAGACCCCACATTTCATGTTGGTTGATGGGTTTAAAATCCCAACTATTGTGTTATTTAAAACCCCTATTTTCATTAGGGTGATTTTCTATTTATGTACTATGTTTTTCTATTGTCAATCCCCAACTCATCGATGAGGGTGCTTGTGGTAGACCGACGATTCACACTCATACGAACACAGCTTCGGGGAACTAGTCTCGGGCATTGAAGTGTGACCTATGGTAGGGATGTTGATATACAAATCTATGATAGTGGTGATGATCAATCAATCAAATAGATAGATAATCAATTGAATGGATATTGGAAACATGGGCTACCAGTGGGGAATAAATCTCGTAGTGAACATTAGAGATATGGGAGGCCAAAAAGTGTGATGACCATGATTCACTATGGTTGTTAATGGGATCAGATTCTAATTGGTTCATGGAAAAATGATAATTATGATGTTATGAAACTGATATAGTACATGTTTCATGATCAATATTTTTGATAATAACTCCCTAAATATTTATTTCTAAATATGGTGTCACTTTAAATTGTGGGCTTCAAGTGTTTAAGTTCCTTCATCAGATGGGAGGCTATGACGATTGCATAGGGGTCCCATAGTGGGTCTACTACTCATAATTTTAAGGTGGTTTGAGGTGTTTATGTGGCCATATGTTCTATACAATAAGATGTTTCTTCAATCTTCGATAATATAGATCCATCATTCCTATATATAAAAATAATAAGGGGATGGGTGGATGGGTTATCCCTTAGGGGGGTTTTGTCATATACATCCATCATGTGGGGTGCTTGTGTGTGTGTTTCATTGTAATTGTATCCGTAGTATCTAATATATATACATATATTCATCATCATTATCATTATTATTATCATGGGATGTTTAAATGGGGGTCTTCTCTTTGTGTAAATTCTATGGAAATATGATTGGTGATTATTGATGGAATTTCCAATAAATTATTACTTCAATTTGAGGGATGTTTTTATCCTAATTTTGATGCATATGATCATAGGATGTGGTGTAATTGAATGACCTATAATTTTTATTTCCTCTATGAATCATGAATTGAGGTATTCTAATGTTATGAAAAATTAATTTGACTGGAAATGTATTCATGTTCTCTATTTTAGAAAGTCTCAATAGGAAGGTTATTATCTTATCCTTGAACCAAATATACTTATTTTCAAAAAGTAATTATGAGGATTGGATCATTAGTGTTCAAAAAAGAGAACCCTAAAATTCATGTGGAAAAATTTTTATAATGGAAACACTCTACCTTTTCTCAATTGTTTCTATGAAAGGGTTACTTCTTGAAAGATTCAAGATCCTCACAATCATCTACATAATATTTGGGAATCCAGTAGCTAGTGATTAATTTAAATTGGTAAGAATTATTAACATATTTACTTTCCATTTAATGATATATAAATTAAAGCATAAGTATTTCGATCTATTTCACTCAAAACTGTTATACTAATAATTTACGATTGGAAACCATTTTTAATCAGAACTCTATCAAAATTTCTATTACATAACATTGGATTTATATTCCGATCTATAAATTTCTCTTTTGAAATTCATAAAACCTTAAAGAGGCTTCCTCTATAATGGGTTTACATAATAAATTTTATAGGGATATTGATCATGCTTTATATGGTCATTTTGGTCATATTTTGGTTGAGTTTAACATATATTCCCCTCTATTTGTGTTTATGTTTTTGATTTATGATTCGTTTAAGAATGATTTCACAATTTTATATGAATGAATTTATAATTTTTGTGACATTTTTAATCTTATCAGACACCTAAAATGGTTTATTTTTAGTCATTTTATGTTTAAGTATTATAAAAATATTAAACTAGATTAAGAACTATAAAATTAAGTTTTCCATTAAAGATGGAATGTTTGATAGAGATGGTTCTTTTTATTTGAAAAGAAAATTGAATATAAATATTTTTCTTTATATGGTAAATTAGTAAGGTGTATATAAAATTTAACTCAACCCTTGGGGTTGAATAAGTGTTATGACATTTCATCATTTGGTGGTGTGAAAATAGATGAGGAAAGGATTGTATTATTGCTGAGAAGACACGCATAGAAAATGTGAAGGGGTTAGTTTACTCATTGTTATATGAGATAAATAATGGTGAAAACTATTATTGAGATGATATGGTTAAATAGGATTTCATGTATTACTAGAATTCTAAGGGAAGTAATCTTCTTTCTCTTGTGGGATTCTAACTTATAAACTTGAATAATCATAAGCCGGTTAAGAGTTATGAGAAGGACTCACTTTATATTTATTTAAGCCATGATCCAAATTTTGACCATGAAACTTCTCAAGATAAACATCGGTATTCTCAATAAGGGATTCCCATGAGAATTTTTCATAGGTTCGAGTTGATGGTAACCTATGATTTCCCATTCCCAAGGACATGATATCTTAAAAGGGCAATATGTCAGTTTAGTCTTCAGAATCCAAGATGCTCATAGAATGGTTGGGTCTTCAATATATATTATATCCTTCTTAGATTTATCCAAAATATAGATTTAGAAGCCTTCTTCTAAATCATTGATGTAAAATGGATTGAGGTCATATTTTTTTAGGAGATAAGTCTGACACTTAATCCTTTTTAGTTGATAATATATAGGAAAAGTGTGTACTTGTAGGAATCGGTGCATGTGTGTTGAAGATGAAGGAAATTGGGGCATTTTATTTGTCTTCCCAAGATAAAAATCCTATCTATGATTTATATGTCTTGAAGTATATTGGAATTTATGAGATAAATATTGTTTAGTCAGTAGTAGTGTAATCTTCTACTATGAAAAACACTAAGGATTGTGACACTTTGAGAGAACCAAATTAGGATAATGAAATTGATATGATGTCAAAGGAAATAGGTTCTTATACGTTCAATACTAATGTTTTGGAAGTAGTGGATATTTCTACATTAAAACAAAAGTTTTTGGATGGACATCAGAAATATTCAATTCAGGTGAATGTTGTTGCTGATCTGTAGGAATATTATATTGGTGGACTAATTAATGACATGTTGGGAATATCATAGAAATATTCATAAAATGATAAATCTCATAGGTTTTTATAATATATTAATTATGGACATGAAGATAGAGGTGGTTCTTTAACTAAACATGTCACCTCTACTTAGTAACCAATTTGTGATACGAGGACTATTGTTGATGGAGTGGTGAATAAATTAGTTTCTAAAGAATGTGGAAAAGGTTTTCAGAAGGGGGTGCACCTATTTTCATTTCCAAACCGAAATTATTAGTATTTTTTTAAAGAATACATACTTATCTAGATTAATTAAATACATCTCCAGGCTCTATTGTTCCTAGTAATTTATAGTTTCACTCTACATGTTGGATTATACTAATTAGACCAACTCATTAAACTTATGATAAGACAACATTATATTTTTATGTATATTACTCAAAGGTTGATTACAAATCTAATGGGATTTTCCATATATCCCTCACAAGGGAATTATATGTAAATAATTTTTTATATTTTACTTATCTTTACAAGTTAAATTTAAAACATAAATATTTTTAAAATAATTTTATGTTTTATATCATATAAGATACTCAACACCAAGCTGAATCAAACAATGGATTATTATTATTTAAATATGATCTGTATAACTTAACCACTGAATTGGAGGTTATGATTACGAGTAAACACAATATAATATATATATATATAGATAATGTTCCTACCGAATAAAACATAATTTATTAATTATTTGGAAGTAAGAAATCAGTTTTTTACTAGTGATTTTATGCATCAGAAATATGTTCTTTTAGAAATGATTTGTATTGATTTTTCTGAGATACTATTATAGTTCATTTTTTCTACATTTAGAAATTTTATTTGATAAAAAATGATATCATTTTTTACAAAGTAATGATAAATTTATCTTAGGATTAATATTTAATAATTTTCTAGAATGTGTACTATTTCAATGAATAATAAAAAATAACAATTCAAAGGGGAAATTATCTTTAATTTTCATGTATTTTCAAAGTCACTGTTTTTTGGATTGGTTTTAAAATTTTATTAGTTGGTTTTTATTAAAAATAATACAATAAATTTTATTACCATCACCATTATGTTAAAAATTGAAACAAAACATTTTAATATTTAAAATAAAATTCTCAAGAAAACTATATTCCCCACTTTTCAGGTTGAATATGAAATTAAATTATAAATTTTTTTGAATTGAACATGATATTTTTTTTAAATATTTTCAATAATTAAAATTAAAATTAATTACTAAATCATTTTATTATTTGTTTATAATAAATAGTAAAAACATTTAAAATATGTTACCATTGTAAAGGTTAAAACCAGTTACCAAGGGTTAAACTAAATAGATGAGGGTTAAAATTACATAAAAACATTCTTTCAACCTATTTTTTGTGTGTTTTGAAAAAAAAATATTAGAAAAGTTTAATTATGTATTTTAAAATATTATTATTAACATTGAAACCCAATCATGACTTTTGATAAGATAAGATACATTTTATACCATTTAAAAACTATTTTTTTCCAAGCATTTAATGTCGTTGTTTGAAGATTCCATTTTGTGTTTCATTGATCCAAAGGTCTAAAACATTAAATTTTTCATTATTTAAAATTAATAATTCATGTAACCCAATTCATTACTTTTTTTTGGAAATATTAATGCATTAAAATAAGGTATTTAAAAAAATGTGTTTTCATGTGTTTTTTGTTCTTACATGAATAGTAATTTATTCCACATTTAGAAATTTGACCAGATAAAAATTGATTATAAATTTTTAATCAATATTTATAAATTTGGTTATAGGAGAACTTTTATTTTTGGTCTTATAATTATTTTTTCATGGAGAAAATTTATGTTATCACGGTTAAGGTTAAAATGATTTTAAAGTTGTTTAACTATGAAATAATATGTAAAATGTTTCAAAAACTTCTATAAATGTGATTGGTTGAGTTTATTTCAAATATATAACAAATTATCTTAGAGTATATGGTTTTTTTGTTCCAATTTTCTTGATTATGATATATGTTTATATATATTATTTAATCCTTAATGATATTCCAAGAGTTCTCATCCCCTAACTTATAAATGGGAACCTCCCATCTTCTCTTCATCATTCCTTTTTAACACTCTAGTTCTGAAAATAATTAAAAATTTATGTCCCAAAAGTCCCTTATTATTTCTTAAAGGTACTAGTTTCGTCATAATAAAATCAATAAATGGATTAATGTATAAAGAACATGATTTTTTCCATAGAATATGTATAACTTTTAGCTAATTTTTTTAGTTTTATATAATCTTATACCTCGTTCAATAATATTATAATCGTTTTTAAATAATAAAATCATTTAATAAAATATAATTATATTTTATTATATTATTTAAAAAAACTTATATTTATCTCATCTTCCATAAAATGGTAAATTAATCCATTATTCGTGTGTATGGAGGACTACCACTATTCGAACTGATGTAATTTATTTTTCATTACCTCCTAACAATGATGGTTACATTGATGGATTTAACATACATATATGATAATAATGTAATAATTTTCATTATTTAAATATAATATATCATTTATTTTATTGCCATTTTATCCATTGAATAATGATATTGTCCTTCATGCGTGTGTGGATTACCACCTCTATAAGGTGATATGATTCGTTTAATATCATTGAATCACATAGATAGTATATATTTGTTTATTTGAATATATAATATGATATTTATGATATAATATTAATTTTTTAAATATAAAATAATATATACCTTCATTCCATCATGTTCATTGATAAATTGAAACATTAGTCATGTGTGTCTATAGACTACCATCCCCTTGATAAAAGAATAAATCATTTTTTATAAACATATTTATTGAATATTTTTTAATTTATAATTAATTTATAATAATGTTAATTATATAATTATTATTATTTTTGATATTTTGGATAAAAAATTCATTTGAATATGATAAAAATACCAAATTCATTTTGAAGTAATGAACTGAACATCATCAAAACACTAGATATCAACTTAACTGATTAGCTAATAAATTAAATAATTAAAGTAATGAAATATTTTTTTTCATTTAAATATATTAATTTGGTAAAATATACATGATAAATAATATAATATTTATATATGTTTATTGTATAGGTGTTAAAATACATACATAGAATGTATGGACGCGAGGTAAGAGATTTTATCTAAATTCCTTCTTCATTGAAGCATGTTTTAATGTTATATACATATTTTATATTATATTCTGTATATGTAAAAAATTTATATGTTATATCATAAATCCTTTATAAATCATGGTATTTTATGATACGATTCATTTTACATCATCTATGGAGTTTTTTTGTAAGATACCAAAGTAGTAAGGATCATCATTACTCAATGTTATTTCATTTGGTCATATAACTTCTTCTTTGATTATATTATCTCTAGATTATCTATAAAATAACCTTACATTATTTATATTGTATTTCCACTTTTTCTTATTTTCTTTGGTTACACATAATCTTATTATTGATTAATTATCAAATCCAATGATGTGATCTTTATATGGGTTATTCATCTCAAATTTTTATTCTTTAGAATATATGTTTATATTATGAACATATATTATTTTATGAGGAGTATATTAATATCTTATGAAAATTTATATCTTGTATATTATTATAATAATTTTATTTAATATTTCATTTTAAATCATTTCTATTAGAGCCTTAAGATTCCAAATTTACCAAAATATGTATATTTACTATACAATATCATCTTATTTCACGATTGTGTAGGTTTAATTTTCTTATGGGATGGATGATATTATCAGATCTTCTTTAACCATGTCATTTTCTTCTCTAATTATGAATGTGTTTTACCATATTAATTTTTTTTCCTCCCATATTAATTAAATAAACGTGAATAAAGTTTTCTTATGTGATACTCATCATGTATATTCTTTTTGATCGAGTATTTTCTCTTCTATATCCATTTTTTTAAAATATTTTAATGAATTGTCTTCTCTAAACACAAATTATTTAATAAAAATATCTTACATGATATTTTAGTTTTTTAAAATGTTTTAAAAGCAAATTATCTTATTATTTTTCATATGTATCACCTCCTCCCTTTACGAAAGTGTGAAAATAATGTTTACTTATTATATTTATGACATGAAATGATTTTCCAACCACCATGAACATTATTTCATTAGAATCTTCCTTTTTAAATTTTCATGTTTTTTTTGAATGAAAACTATTTTCTCAATATTTTGTGAGTTTTATTAAAGTGACTTTTAATGTTGAAAGGGTATTTTACTAAAAATGTTCTTAATGATATTTAAATAGTATATCTATTCACCAATGGAAACAAAACCTAATTTTACTTATGCATAACTGAGGATATCTTATAATGATACCAAACTTTTAATTTATCTAGATGGATTATGATTGTTTCAGGGATATTGTCAAAGAATCCATTTTATTTCCATATCTAAATAAAGAAATGAAAAAAGAATGTTTATTTTTATTTTAAAAAATTCAAACCTTCATATGTAATGATAATGCTATGATTCTTAGATGTTGTTTATTACACTGGGTAACCATTACATAGTTCTTGATGACATGTGAGATAAATATATATCTCCAACGCATTGGCTAAATGGATGATGATAGCTAGTTATATATTTCTCCTAATATATTATTATAATTTTCTACATAGTATATTCCATTTGTAAAAGTGATATGAAAATGATATTTTATGTTACCAACACACTTTTTATATATATGCATCAATTTCTAATGTATCCTCAACTCAAGGATTTTTTTCACATGGCTCATGATTTTTGAATTTAGGACTATTATCTTATGTTTTATCTTTTTGACATGTTTCATGATTTAATATCCATATCTTGATGTGTATGAATTATCTTATGTTATGATCATGAATTTTTATTATCTCTTCATTCCCCTATGATTATATTATTCTTATTGATGACATAATATTAGTAATTCTTATGTTTACCCTTAATAAGCATTTGAGATCAACCTTATTATGCTTCCTTATACCTAGGTAATAAATAATGATATTAAATGATTTGTTAATAGAAATTATTCATGGGTGAATTATATTATGGGAGATGATATATATTTCTATGAACTGGTTGTTTGTGAGTTGATGATGTTATATAATATTTTTTCCTAATTATTAAAACCCAAAAACGAAAAGATAATTAGATATAATGGTGATCCAATATTTTTTATATGTTTTATGTTTTTGATGATATATTTTGGGTCACATTTATTAATATCAAATAAAAAATTGTAATTATTATATATATTGCACCAGATCAGGGAGTCTTTGTTCGGAACAATTATATTTGGTATAAGAAGAATTTTTTTTATTACTTTAGAGATTATGATGATTTCATGTGTGATTAACTTAAAATTTATGGGTATCATCATTAGTTTATAAGTTTATGCTTGATCATAAGTTTAGAGGAATATAAACAACATTGTAGGTTTTAAGTGATGATATTTTAAAAAAAATGGTATATTGGATAGTGGGATATAGATAATCATGATGCTTTAAAATTGATTAATATACTATGAGATATTTTGTGAGATATTTATGTCCAGACTAAGTAATTCTTTTATAGTTAGTATCTGATTTTTATTTATGATATTATGGTGAATTTCATTACAATTTTAGAATATATATTGACTTATCGTGGTGTTAAATGATATTTTTTGGATTCATTTTATTAGGATTAGGTGTATTTAACCCTTATGTTTAACATGAATGATTATTTCCGAATAATTCTATTATATAATTGGGGATTTATGATGAAATTTAGAAGACAAATTTTGATGTTAAAACAGTATTTAATGTCGAGTTTGTGGAGGTTAATTGTCATGTTAGGTTAATTATTAATGGAATGATTAATGTTAAACATTGGGTATTATTTTTAGTCTTTAGAAAATAAATTTTTATTCCCTCTTATGATGATTTATTCATATTAGATATTAACCTTCCCTATTCTAACCATTATGGTTTTGGTTAATTTATAATGATAGTATAAATTTATTATTATCTTTTTTAGGATATTTTTATCAAGTAGAACTTTAATTTAGTGATTCTGGCCAGAAAAAATCATCTAGAATACTCATTGTTTGGAGAAAAAGTTGAATTTTTTGTTGAAGTTGATTAAAGATAGAAATTATAATTTTCAAGTAAATATATTTCCATATTTTCTTAGTCTATATGGTAGATGAATTCCTAAACTCTTGTAAAAATATCATCAAATGAAAATTGTTACCAATTTCCATCATTTTTGATTAATTGACTGTCATTTTCACACATCATTGATATATGGTTTTTTCATCAATAACTTTATCATGATCATTCATTTTTTTCTGATCAGTGTTCTCTGTCATTCTCCATAATTATTTGGAAATTAATTTTTCATCCATGACCATATTTTCACAACACTCTATTTTTATAATATTTGGAAACATAGTTATCTGTTATATCATTTGACCTTTTTATTTTCCATTTATTCCTTTTAAGAGACTCTTTTTTAACTAATTTTATGATGTGGGTTTTCAAATATGGTATTTAAAAATCTAAAACCCTTGAACACCTAGGTCAATCAAAATTTCATGGAATTTTTTTTAAGGTTTTTATAATTTAAAACTATAATATTTTTAAAGGAATATTATGTTTTATAGAATATACGATACACATCATTGATCTTAAAAGATCTATTAAATTTTATTATTTAAAGATCACCATTATACCATAGCCATTGAATTCAAATGTATGAATAGAAATAACCACATTATAAAAAATACATATATTTTCTACTTAATAAAAACTACTTTATAAATTCTTTGGGGAAAATCATTTTTTTAGTAAATTAATTTAAGGCTTCAAAATTATGTTTTCTTCAAAAATGTTCTTTATTGGTCTCTGTGAAAAAGTTTTATTAATATTTATTCTCACATTAATAAATTTAATTTGATAAAAAATATCATTCTTAAATTTATATTTCAAAAATTATCTTGGGATGAATTTTTTATAATTTAATGAAAAGTTTTATTTTTTAATAAATAGGAAAAAATAATGATTTTTATTTAAAACAATCTTCCTTTTCCATTATATTCAAAGTCAAATTCTATGTTGTATTTTTTAAATTTAAATAGTTAAT
Organism: Viscum album; assembly: GCA_963277665.1. NCBI lineage: Eukaryota > Viridiplantae > Streptophyta > Magnoliopsida > Santalales > Viscaceae > Viscum > Viscum album. Next base: position 1,505,342,750 of record OY728156.1, read on the forward strand.
ATTGATTAAAAATAATAAAATATATATTATTTTAATCAATATTATAATTCAATTTGAAATAAAAACATTTTATCTCTAAATTTCATTTTTCTGAAGAAAAAAAATTCACCGTGTTTTACAGGTAAAATTTTAAAATAAATTATTCCACTTCTAATAATTGAATTTCATAAAATATATTCAGTATTTTTGGAGTAATAATTATTTAAATTATTTAATAAATTAAAGTTAATTTTTTTCATAAGTAAAAGTAAAAATTAAAAAAAAATTGGTTACCAACATTATAGTTAAAATATATTTATCGGGGGTTAAACTAAAGATATAAGGTTTAAAATTACAAAAAAATATTATAATTTAAAGAATTGTATGAGTGGTTAAATACCAAATATATATTTAAAAATATAAATCATTTATTTTGAAACATTATTTTAAATTTTAAATCTAATATTTTTTTTGATAAGGTAAGTTCTATTTTATTCGAATTAAAAACCATTTTTGGATATTTTAATTTTATGGAATGGTTGGAAGAATAGATTATGTTTTCACTTGATAAAAACTCAATTAATCATTTATTTTATTATTATTTAACCAAAATAAAGTTGAAACCAATTCATTAGTTGATATCCTATAAAATTTATTTTTACTTTTAAATGATATATTTCCTAAAAATTACTTTTCTTAAGTTTTATGTTTTTATATTAAAAATAATTTCATCGACCATTAGAAATGGATCCTTATAAAAATTGATTATAAATTTGGAATTTTAATTTTAATTTTTTTAAAATTTTAGTTTTATTTTTTGAATTATTATTATGTTATCAGGGTAAAAATTTAAGTTATCATGGTTGACAATAAAATAAGTTTACGTTTTTTAATTTAGATGTAATGCTTAAAATGTACCAAATTTTTTTTCTAAATGTTATTGGTTGAGTTTATTTGGACTGAATAACACCTTTTATTTCTAACTTGGGTTCCATGGTTCAACTTGAAAGGATTATGATATATATATATATATATATTATTTAATCTTTTATATATTTACAAAAGTTCCCCTCCCATACTTATAAAAGGGAAGCTTATATCCTCTCTTCCTCACACCTTTTTTGTAACATAGATCATCCAATAATTTCCAATGTATATTCCTAACATCAATCCCCATATATTGTAGGTCTTATATTTGACATAATATTATCCTTGGAGTGATGATGTTATAAAGTGAAGGAGGTTTTCCAAAGAAAAAGTATAACTTTTAAACAAATGTTTTAATTTTATTTATTCTTTTACCCCATTCAAAAATTAAATAACCAATGTTATATAATAACTAATTATATAAAAAATTATATTTTATTATGTTAATTTCATAACATATATCCATCTCTTGTTACATAAAATTGGAAATGGAACCATCATTCGTTTTTATAGAATTCTACTGGATCGTGAACTAATATAATTCATTTTCTATCACTACCTCTCAATAATTGTTATAATGATGAATTTAATGTATATATATGATATTAATAAAATAATTACCATTATAAGAAGATAATATATCATCCCTTTTCTTACCATTCCATCTATTAAAATGATCTTGGTGATATTGTGTACCGGAGGATTACCAACTCCATAAAGTGGTGTGATTCATTTTTCATCACCAAGTCACTTGTATAGTATATATATGGTTACATAAAGAGATAATATGATATTTATTATATAATAAACATTCTTTAATGATAAAGTTAAACTTATATTTTTCCCATCATGATTGTTGAAAATGGAAACATCACTCATGTGTACCAATGACCTTCCATCACCACGACTGTAACAAAATCTTTTTCTCATAAATATTTTTCCTGTCAAATTTTAAAAGTAAAATAATTATATAAAACTTATAATTATTTCATTATTATTATTATGGAGATGATTGAAAAAGGTCCCTTTGGTCATAGAAAACATACTGATGTCATTTTGATGTTCTGAATATTGTATCCATGACACACATGACATAAATTAAAAAAATTATATAATTAAATATGTAATTAAAATAAATTAAATAAATTTTATAAATATAATGTACTTTTATCATCCAAGTATTTTAAAACAAAAAACTATGAAACATGTATCTAAAAAGAATAATGAAATGTAATTTATTAAATGTGACTGTTATGACCTAGATATTAAATTGACATGTATAAATAGGAATAAATTATATATGAAATAAATATAGTGTTCATAATCTTTTCTAATTTATCTGTTAACTATTTTCATATAGGAACATTATTTTAGTAAAATACTTTTATTCATTAAAAATATATTTTCATAAAAATTCAATTTTCTTTTTTTTGGACGGAATACTATAACTAATATATTTTTTAAAATTATTTCATAAAATGATATTAATTATTTACTTGATAATTTAAAATTTATTATCCTGTTATTTTTTTAGAATTTTCTAAATTTCATAATTATATTGGGAATAAAGAAAATACATATGTTTGTAAAACTATAACTTTTATTATATTAAAAAGTACCTTTATGATTTTAATTTGATATAAATGTTAATTAATTATTCATTATTTATATATAATCTAACTAATTAAATTTTATTCATATTATACCTTTTTTTGTATAAGTACATTTTTGGGCTTCAAAACGCATTGTCTAAAAAACTGTTTTTATTGTGTTTTGTGAGATTAATTCTCAAATAAATCATTACCCTTATATGAGTTGATTCATGAAAAATGTATTACATATTTTTAATATTTGGTCTATGATTTGGTAAATATGACCCTTCAGTTTTGGTTATTTTGAATAGTATGTACTGTAATTTTATTACCACAGCAAGGGTAAATCAGGTAATTGAGGTTAAAATAATTTCACAAGGATTATGAAATGACCCAAACACTTACCTTAATTATACTATATTATTCAATTGCGTCCAAAATCATCCAGTATTGTATTATGTATAATTTTTTCTTCATTTGGAAGTGATTTCTCCATTATAATATTTAATTTCAAGAAAAGTCAAACATGTCACACTCTTGTTTTTAACAATTATAATATTTTTAAAATGGGGTTATCTAGAGAATAAGTTTGGGTAAAAATATATTTTTTTAAACAAAAATTATTTATCTTAATTTTTTTTATTTATTTAAAAACAATTTGAAAAATAATTATTTAAATTCTTACAACATTTTGACGCAATAATTATTCAATTAATTGAAATATTAAATAAATGATATTACAAATATAAAAACTAATATAATTTGAGAAAAATAATGTGATCCAATTAATTATTTATATTACCATGATGTGTTAGGTGTATAATAAAAAATATAACATTACTTGTTTTTTTATGTTATTAAATTCAAAGTACTAAAAAGTTCCAAAAATTACATTAATGATATTTTAAAATTAAAAAAAAAATTATTAAATAATTTTACACTAATTGTAATATAAAACTAGGCCAAATTACTAGGAGAAATTTTAGGGTTCCAATCATGGTCTATTTATAAGATAGATTACCATTATTAGTAACAATCTTGACCTTAAAAGTGTAAAAAACCATGTTGTCATGGCATGTTTAAAAAGGGTTAATGAGGGGTTAAACCCTAAATTAGGATAAAAATGTATTAAAACGAAAAAAAAACTATTTTATGAGATTATATTAACCCATAATAATTAAATATTTTAAAATATTCAGTTTGGATTAATTTGAAATTGAATATTGATTTATATTAATTTAATATTTTAAAAAAATTCAAGAGTTCTCCACCCCTCCCTTATAAAAGTGAACCTTCTCTTCTCAATCCATCACTCTTAAAGACTCATTCTGTTTGGCCAATACCATCCCAAATAAAATCCTAAAATCCATACTCTTGTTATATATGTCATTTATTAGGTATAATACCATCCTTATAGAGATTAAGGTGTTAATCAATGTAGACATTCCAAAGAATAGGTAATGTTTTTAACATTCATGTTTTTGTTTTATTTCTTATTTCTTCTCATTAAAATATAATTAAACCATAATAAAAGAATAAAACCATAATAATAAATATAAATAGAGGTTATTATGTTAATATAATAACCTATATTCTTCTCCTCTTCCAATAACTGTAAAATGAAATCATCATTCGTGTGTACGGAGGACTATCGCCTCACAAACAGATGTAATTCATTTTCTATCACCATCACTCAATACTGCTAATAATTATTTAATTACTGATTATATATGATATTAATTAAATATTTATCCTTATTAAAATAAAATATATGATTTTCCTTCTTAAATTTTAATGCAATGAAAAATAAAATGTTGTCCGTACGTATGTGTGGAACTACAACCTCTATGAAGTGATTAGATTTTTTCATCACCACATCACATGGAGGATATATATATATATATAATGATTTAATATTTTATTTGCGATATTATGATAAATTATTAATGATAACTTAATACATAAATTCTTTCCATAATGATCATTTAAATTGTAAATGTTAGTCATGTGTAAGTACGACCTATTGTCTCCATAATTGTAACATTGTTTATTTTTTATAAAAATATTTAGTGGTCATATTTAGACGAATAATAAATTTATATAAATGATAATTATTTCCTTATTATTCTTTTTTATATGATTTAGTAAATTCCACTTTGACCATATTCAACAAACTTATGTAATTTTTTACTAATGAACCGAATATTGTTAAAACATTTGACATGAACCTAAATGATAATGTAATTGAATAAAACATTGTAATTAGTTATATAAAAAAGAAAAATAAACAGAAAAATGTTTATTAATAATTTATAAAATTAAAATAATTATATTATTTAGGAAGAAATATAACTTAAGTAACGATTCAGACTCAAGTAAACATACATTATTTTTAAAATATTTAAATGTTTTCCATAAAACAAATTTTTTATTCAAAATCCTTATTTTATAAAAATAATTTGAAGAAGTATTTTAATATTCGCTAAATATTTTTATGTCATTTTTACCCATTTCATAAATTCTATAAACGTTTTTGAAGAGAATCTTCTTATCATCTTCTGAACGAGTAACATTATGACACTTCTAACAGAATTATGGAAGGAACGTGTTTGTAAATTCTACAACATGGGTGGTTTTTTTCACCATTACGAATAATATTTTATTTAAATCATCCATTAAAAATATGAAATCATCATTTCAAATAAAATTTTCCCTTTATATTGTTATAATTTTTTAAATAAGTGATTTCAAATTGGAAAGGTTTTTATTTTCAAGAATATGTTTTGAGTGTAATGATAAAAAAATGCAAGATTTAATGTCTTATTATTATATCATGGTTCCTTGGTATTTTTAGGATGATGCATGTTTATGTTATAAACAAAATATGGGTGGTTATGTTATGAATAAATTATTGGTGGTTCTGTGATAATCAACGGATGTTTAGTTATGTTACAACATCTAATGCTTTTGGTATAGAAGTCGATGTAATTTTTATTCCATTTGTTAGATTAATTTATAGACTGATATCTAAGTGATTTCCCAATTAACCTAACTGTATTATCAATGATTATTATGTGTTTTTATAGAAATATTATTATTTCTCTAGGTAATATTATATTATTATGTTTTAAAGAAATTGTCTTGTAAATACCCCATCCTCATTAGCCTATAGTTTTTGGTTGCTTTATTAAATTGGTGATAAGTACAGGTGATCACATACAAATACACTAAATAGTTTAGTCAATTTGAAAAAATATATTTAAAAATAATTATAACATTATATGTTGAAATGGAATACAACATAGTAACCCAATTGGAAACACCCCTATTATTTTAGATTATCCAATCATGTCAATCATATTATACATCTTGACATCCTGAGGAAAAATAAAACATAAAAAAGGGGTGAGATCAGAAGATCATTAAGGGTAATAATACAGAGGAAGATATCATAAATAATCATAAACAAAAATTCAAGGTCAATAACTAAAAATGATTTCCATTAAAACATATTCTTGAGTATAATATGGTATGAATAAAAGATAATCCAATGATTCCATACACATATTCACATAATAAATAAAACATAACCATGGATATTACACTAGTGGAATAATCACATGAATTTTCAATAAATAATATCATAATGATGGAATGATAATGTTGAGACATCATAAACATACCTTCAAGGCTTCAGCCAAGACACCGTACATAATCGTGTAAGATATCATCCAATACCCAGAATAGTTTGTCTCATAAGACCTAACAATGTTTCTAATGGATATAATTGGCATCACCCATCACATAATGAGTATAATACATTCCATATGTTAATGGATTGAAAAATAATCAATATATACACTCATATTCTAGCAATAATATGAAATAAATTTCCAAGAAAACATAATCATAAACCATACTTTTTAATATGATGAATAGAATCAAAATAAAACATCAATATTAAAACATAAATAAAAAATAAAATAAAATATGTTATATTGAATCATAATCGATATACCCTAATTAATAATAAGACGCATCAAATTTCATTGACATAGGTTAAAATACTCTAATAAAATCATTGATAAATTCTTGAGAGAAATACCAAATTACTTTAAAATAATTTATTTAAAATACTTTTCAATTATAAAAGAAAACATTTTATTTGGTAATAACCTTATAAACATTTAAATTATTCCTAGATACATTAAGGTGTAATGAAATTGATAAAATCTTCTCATGTTGTATAAGTTAAAAAATAAATCCTTTAAAATTTTGAAAAATAAACAATTAAAAGAATATTTTTGAAAAAATGTGTTAGTGTTAAAAAAATGAATTGATTATATGTATCAGATTTAAATTCACATAAAAAAGTGTAAATAATAAATAATATAGAAAGAAGTTGTTTAACAAATAATCAAAGCCTGACTTGATCAATAGAGTATAAGTTTAACACGAAGCATAGAAATTTAGTAAAGAATTCCCTTATGACTTTGTAAACAGTAGTACCATATTCCCAATAAATTTAATGATCATTAAATGAGAAATTGAATTCCATTATGATAAATAAATTAATAATATGTAATATTAAAGATATATATGTATATAACACACAAGAAATAAGGTTTTAATAAGTAATATATCTCACCGATGTAAAAGTGAGACGATAAACCCTTACCTTATGTATGAAAGCATTCTTCAATTATACTTAATGACCTGGATAATAAAATTAGATATATTAATTATATAATTAATAAATAATTAAAAATATTAAAAATATTATAATTTTATTAATATTATTTATGGACATTTCAATGAGTTGTAATGTTTAATTTATTTTTTTCTAGGATAATTCGATTCATGGTTTTAAGGTCGGTTCCCTTGAGTATAAATAGGGGAGTTCTTTTAAAATGGGAGTAGATTCTCCAAAAGTGAAATTATTTAGTGATAGTGAACATCCATAAGTTATAATGGACTCATATATTATTCGGTTATATTCTATAATGGTGATTCATTAGATAAAATGTTGTTGGAGATGTCTTATTTTTTTGGAGTTTTTTTGGAAATCCTGAACTCCTATCATTTTAATTAATTTTATGATTATATATATTACTTCCAGAACATGATATAAATTACTATATTTATCTTAAAATATTATTTAAACATATTAATTTTTTTATGACCATCAGTGAAGGCTATAATAGATATTTGAAACTCATCCTCCACAAAGGTGGTGAATCGACACATCATGGTTGATGTTTTTACTTTTGAAATTAAAGGAGAGAAGGGATTTGATGCTGGATAGTCAATTATTAAAATAAAATTATAGTTAATATTTGATACTAGTGTTACCATGAAACTTTTCATAGGTGATGTGAGGAGAGGATATGAAATTAAAGGATTTAAAAGAAAAAATGAGATTTTTTTAATATCTTGAATATCCTCTTATTGGGAACCACCATAAGAACCTTGAATTTGGTATTTTTGGTAAGACCATAAAGTCTAGATCATAGTACAGAATCTTGGGAATATAATTGGTTTAAATTTAGTAAATATTCAAGTCATAGAATGTGGGAGGATAATGTGTGGTGATGAGTGGTATTTATAAGGGATGAGAGGAGTGTTTTTTGGTTAGTTTATTCATTGAATTATTATTTTGAAGCAAGATGTTGAATAGTATAGTCTATTATTACTAATTAATTTATCTAGATCATTTTAATTAAAAAAAAGCGGTTTTAAATTAGAAATGAATCAATAATTCATTTATTCAACTTATCTTGTTAAATACCGTAGATTACTATATTTCTCTATTAATCAAATATTCTTCTATTTTAGAAGAATCATCAAAATTATCTCTAACCATTTATCAAAATGTAGATTTAAAAAATGGACTCCATTATATGAAATTAAATTTATAAATATGAGAAATTTATTTGTTAAATCGAATCTTCATTTATTCAAAAAGTATTAATTTTAATATTATAACCAATTTTACGACACATTACAAAATTAATTATTGTCGAATAAAATAATATTATAATTATAGTGGAACAAAATATTAATTTATGAACATATTTTATTAAAATAAATTTTATTTTAATTTAATATATTATTTATATAATTTTAAATATACATTTACATTTAACAAAAAACACAAACACTTAATTTATAAATTTTCAAATCATTTATTTTCTTATTCCATGATATAAAAATATTATTTTTTTGAGATACAAAAATAGTAATTATAATTTCAATGGTGAGGTTATTATTTTAACGGTAAGATTACAATTCAAATACTAAAATTACTATTCCAATGGTCATGTTAATAATTAGTAATATATCACAGTTCGTTTAAGATTGTTGTTACGAAAAACGTAAGCTATAGAATAAATTGAATATATTTAAGAAGACACATACTATAAAATTTTTAGGTGTTATATTCATACCTACTTCAAAAGAATTATTTCAAGAATTTTTCACCAGTATTACCTTCTAAGAAGATGAGGATGGTTCTTCTTCGTAGCATTCTTAGGTTCCAACATTGCTACTTCGACTTTATGGTTTCTCCAATGAACATCTACCACTTGAGTCATTTTATTTCTCAATAAATTCTCTCTAGTTTCAATAATCTCAATAGGATCTTCACAATAATCCAAATTAGGTTCCAGTTTTGTTTCTTCATAGGTGAGTACATGCATTGGGTCTAGCATGTACATCCTCAACCAAGACATGTGGAACACATCGTGTACTTTAGAAATGGTAGGTGGCATCAACAAATGATAAATAATAGCTCCATTTCTTTCTACAATTTCAATGGTCTAATATACATGGGGATCATTTTCCCTTTCATACCGAACCATATGACACCATTCCATGAAGGTACATTGAGAAAGACAAAATATCCCACTTTAAACTCAAAATCCTTTCTTTGGTTGTCATTATAACTATTTTTTACTTTTTTTCTTTCATTAACACGATCTTAAATAGTTCTTATATTTTTCATTATCTCTTCAATATATTGTTGGTGAAAAAATTTCCTCTCATTAACTTCATCCCGACAAGTTACAGTATGAAATATAAATCCATAAATTGCATCATATTGCTCCATTTGAATAAAATAATGAAAATTATTATTATGGGACAACTCTACCAAAGGTAAATATTTATCCCACATACCATGAAATTCATGTGATCGTAGTCTAAAAATGTATTTTAATTTTTGAATATTCATTCTAGACTATCCATCTATTTGAGGGTGATAAGTAGTACTCAAATAATGCTCAGTATCCGAACCCTTCTAAAGACTCTTCTAGAATATAGAATTAAACCGGGGTTCTGAATCAATCACAGTCGACAAAGGTGAACTATGACGTCTTATAACTTCATGAATATAGAGTCGTGCAAGGAACTCCACTGATAAATCCTTCCTTGTAGAGAGTAAATGTGAAGATTTGGTAAGTGAGTCAATAATTACCAATATTGCATCATTCATTCTTGGGGTTTTGGTAATAATGAGAAAAAATACATAGTGATGTCATCCCATTTCCATGTATTAATAGGAATATTTTTCATGAACCCTCTAGGATGTTATAATTAAGAATTTACCTATTGAAAAACTAAACATCTTGATACATAATTATCAATTTCATACTACATATTATCCCACCAAAAATTTCCCCCCTAATATCTATACATCTTAATGCTTCCATGGTGTGTAGAGAAATTCGATCTATGAGAACCATCCAATAATTACATGTTTAGTTCTTGTATCAAATGAATATAAATCCTCATTCAAAATTTCAAAACTCAATCTTCATATATGAACTCTAACAATTTCCCATCATTCAAAGCATCAATTTTCATTTGGGAATTCTCAACTTCAGGCTATGATATTTTTCTCTTTTCGAATAAGTATTGTTTGAAATCCATTTGAAAAATTAATGATGTTTCTCTTTCCTTGGTAATTCTCTTATCCATATTTACAAGAACCATGTACATATGATCCCTGTAAATACACATTTTGTTAAAAACTCATGATCATTCCTATTAAGTGAATCTTTTACCTTATTTTATTTCCTTCGGTGGTAGTGTGTTGAACAATAATAATCCTTGAGTTTATTAAGCCATCACCTTTTCATTATGTTGAATTCTTTCTATGAGAATATATATTCCAAACTCTTGTGATCTATGTATATATCACATCATTCACCATATAGGTTGTGCATCCATATCTTCAATGAAAATATTATAGTTTCTCATTCAATGTCATGAGTTGTATAGTTCTATTTATGATCTATTAACTACCTTGATGCATATGAAATAACATTATCATTATTTATAATTAAACAACCAGTTCCTTTCTTTGATACATCAATATACTTCACAATTCCACAATTTCTTGATGGTATAGTCATGATATGAGAATTAACTATTATCCTATACAATTCCTAAAATAAATCTTCACATTACATTCTTCAAAAAACCAACCCCCTTACTGAGTAAACTTGGTTAACGGGTTAGAAAATCTGTAAATATTATGAATGAAACGCGTATTGTAACCTACTAAACAAATGAAACTAAATACCTCGGTTATGTTCGTTGGTGTAGGCCATTATTGTACTACTTTTTTCCTAATCGGATCAATTGGTATTCCCTACTTAGAGAAAATATTTATATAAAAAGAAAATATTTTTAGTAATAATTCACACTTTCTAAACCTAGCATATTACTTTGTTATTTTAAGAGTCTCTAGAACAATCTGAAGGTGCTTTTCATAGTCCTCATAGCATTTGAATTATAGAAAGATATAATCTATAAATATCATATCAAAATTATGAATATAATTCTTGAATAAAATGATTATTAGATCCACAAAAATAAAGGGTACATTAGTCATTCCAAATAGAATTTAAGTAAACTCTAAATGTCCTTACCTTGTTTGAAACACTATATTTGGAATATATTCCTCCTTTACACATAATTGATGATATCTAAAATGAAGATAAATCTTTGAAAAATATTAAAATTCATGAATATAGTAAAATAAGATGTCAATGTGAGGAAAAATGTACTTTTTATATATCATAATATCATTTTCATCTATATAATCAATGAACATCCTCAATGATCTATAATTATTCTTAAATTAAAGTATAGGATCTCCCAAAGGTGAAAAAGAAGAGTATATAAATACCTCACCACTAAATTTCTCTTGTTGTGTCTTTAACTCAATTAACTCTATCATGTCCATTCTATAGGGATTCTTTGATATAGGTCATTAATTAAAGATTAAATAAAAAAATACTAAATTTATTACTCTAGAGGATGTCTAGGTAATTATTATAGAAATACATCAATGTATTTTTATACAATAGTTAAATTATGAATTTGATGATCACATTTTTCTTATATAGGTTTTATCATCCCTTTTTCTCCAAGAATCTCATCTTGAATAGCTATTAGAAATCGATCCAGATATGACTCAGATAATGAAGTCTCCTCTTTTCATATGAAAAGTTCCATATCTTAATCATGAATCATAATTTCCTTCTCTTTACGATAATTTTTTCCATTATATATTAAAATCCAATCAATTATAAGGATTATATAAAAATGAAGCATAGATATGATAATAAAATCATCAATTAGAGAACATTTATGTGTCATAATTGGAATATATTAATATATCTTTGTTACAATAAGAATTCAACTATGAGATTTTTTTTAAAAATACATTAATAAGGAGATTTTGAAATATCTAATTATTATTGAAAACTAATAATATAAAAATGAATGCATTGATCTGAATCATGTACATCTTTAGTTATATTTGAGGAGATGATTAAAGTAGCTTCCACCACATCATTAAGAACTTCATCCTTAGGTGTTGTGACTACAAAATAATGGCCTTCTTCCCTTTGTATTTTCTGGGTAATGTATACTAGAAATCATGGAAAATCATATTCATATCATATTATCTCCTTATAGCTAAAGCATTACACATTTCCAACTTTTTTATTTCCCATACTATCATAGTCCATGTGGCCTTTTTATCTACACTTGAAAAAAACTCTCAATCATAAAAGGTGCATTCCGTGATGTTTTTTCCATATTTATTGCATGTTATAATTTTTTTCCTCAAATTCCTTCAATTATACAAATTTACTTTTCCAAAATACTCTGTATCCCACTTCTTATCATTTTATTATTCAAATCAACGTGTCTTGGAAATTTATTTTTATGCATTAATGGAACAAGATTCTATATCCTCATATGATTAGAATGTTTGGTATACTACTGTGCTTCACATAATTTTCTTAATATCATCCAATAAATGGAGAATCATTATCATTCGATTACTTAGGTAGTCTGTAGCATGTCTTATGAACCTTGTAATTTTTTCATCATACATTGCAACATTTTCATCCTCTTTATGTGTCAGACTAAAGAATTTCCTCTCTATATCCACTCTCTTTTCACAAGGGAAAATGTTTTCCAAGAAAATTCCTTACAATACTTCCATCCAATATTTTCAATTTCTTCCTCCTCTGTTTTGTTTCAAATTAATGACAAATATTAATATCTCGAGAGACAATAAACTTCCATGACAACATTCTCCCTTCTGTTACATACCAAAGTGAAAATATCATCACTAAGGATATTATCTATAGATTAGATACAAATGGTTATTTAGTCCCATTGAATGATGGAGGTTTTTGTGGTATAAAGTATTATAACATCGTTACATCATGTTTTTGATCAGGATGCTCCTTACAGCTAAGGTTATTTCTCATAACCAGAATAATATTTCCCAGTATAGTTATATATTTTTCATCACTAGTTTCAGATCTATCTCTAAAAGAATATTCTTATATATGAGGGAAATCCATAAATGTTACATGATAATTGATATGATTTCATTTCTTTTCTCTAGGTTCCATTTCTAAATATTGAAATAAAGTATATTGGATAATAATATTATAAAACTAGTGAAACATGTAGCAAAATTTTATAACTAATCTCAAAATCATAACCTTGGTTACCTTGGGAATATTCTCATTGTTATTTATATTATTATATTTACCTAATCTATGTTTTTATAAATATTTTCTAAAATGTATCTTCTAAACTTTATTTGATACCAACTATAAAGACCGCATCCCCATTAGCCAAGAGTTGGTGGTTACATTATTACAATAGTTTTAATTATAAGAGGTAGCATCCCAAAGGATAGATTTGTTTTGTAGATTTGGAAAACTACATGAAAACATAAGTATTAAATTACAATAGGAAATTTAGTAAAACATAATAAAACCAATAGAAATTCCCCTATTATACTACATTATCCCAACATTCCAATCATAATGTACATATTGGAATCTTGGGGGAAAATAAAAGATAATAAAGTGGTGACCTAAAATTCATAGTAAAGGTAAGAATAAAGAGAAATATATCATAAATAAACACAAATAATAAAGAAAGGTGAATAACTAAAAACACATTCCATTAAAACATAATCTTGAGAATAAGATGGAAAGAATAAAATCTGTTCAAATAATACTATATAAATAATCACATGAGAATGAAACTTAACCATGGATATTTTAGAGGCTCCTTCTTAGCACCCAAAAGACCAAGGATCAAATCTGGGTAGGGATTAAATTTGGGGGGACTGTACCATCACTGTAGAAGGGCCACTGTAGAAGTACTCTAGTAGCAGTCGAACTGTAGCTGCGGTGACACTGTAGCGGTAGAGGTACTGTAGGAGGGACTGTAGTGGCGGGCGTAATGTAGCAGGTATTATAGCAGCCCGGGTACCATAACAGTACTATTCCCCAAGGGGCTCTTAGGGAAAAAATGGGCTTTCCAGCCTAGTCTTAAGTCTACTTGGACTTGGGCCTTTGGGCTATGTAATGGGTCTCCCTCTACCCAGTCTAAAGAGGTTTTTTTATTTAAATAATAAAATGAGGCTTTGACCCTAACTTTAAAAAAAATAAAAGTAGGTTTCATGGTACCTACTGATGAATCGACGGGTTATAACAAGATCCACCCATTACTTAATATGTCCAATTAATTATTACTATAAAAGTGGTGAAATATAATCACCATAAAAATTTATATTGAAACTAGAATATGAAATAAATTTCCCTAAATAGTGAACATAATCATAAACCATCTGGTTTGATATGATGTGTTGAATCAAAATATAACATATACAGTCAAAATGATCAAAAATAATTTATTGAAAAATGATATATGTAATCAAAATAGATCAACAATAATTTATCATAATATAAAAAATGGTGTTGACATATATGAAAATACTCTTTTAAAATAATTTATAAATTTTTGAGAGAAATACCAATTTACATTCTATTCATTTATTTGAAAAATATATGAAATTATAAAAGAGAATGTTTTCCTCAAAAAAAAGTTTTGTGAACTTTTAATGGATTATTCAATACATTAATACCCCATGAAAGTAAAAAAACATTCTCATTCCATATAAGATAAAAATATTTCTTTCAAATTTAGAGAAAGAAACAATTAAAAGAATATTTTTAAGCAAATTGGGAGTATTAACTAAATGAATAGATTATATGTATCAGTTTAAATCCACATAAAACATGTGGAAATAAAAAATAATATATTAAAAAAATTCACACATAATCATAGGATCACATTATCAAAAAAGAATAAGTTTAACCCAAAGAATGGAAATTGGAATAAGAATTCCATTACCAATTTGTAAATTTTCGAACTGTATGCACCATAAAATTAATGATCATCAAATGAAATATTTAATTGCTTAATGATAAAGAAATTATTTATATTACATATTTAAGGAAATTAATGTACACCATAAACTATAAAATAGGTTGAATAAGGAATATATCTCATAGAAGTAAAAGTGAGATGGGAAACTTTTACCTTATGTCGGGAAGTGTTCTGCACTTGTACTTATGGTCCTGGATAATAAATTTTTATTCATTAATTACTTAATTAATAACCACTAAAAGATATATTTTATTTATTATGATTTTATTTTGATAATTTTTGGATCTTCAATGAGTTATACCTTAAATTATATTGTTCCAATAGCCCTCGTTTTAAGATTTTATAGTCAGATCCCTTGAGTATAAATATTAAATTTTATTTCAATGGAAATTAATTCTCCAGAAAATAAATTATTTAGATTAATAAAATAAAAATAATTAAATGGTGTCACACATATTTTGGTTATATGGTATGCATATGATTCATTAGATAAAATGTTGAGGAAAGTGTCTTAATTTATTTTGGTGCTTTTTACTACCATCATGAACTTCTATAATTTTGTTAAATATTAGGTTTATATATATTTTTTATAAAGCATGATATAAAATTTTATATTTATATTATAATCTTATTTAAGAATATTAATTGTTTTATGACTATCCATGATTGCGGTAATATAAAATAAAAAACTTTTCATCCATGAAGGTGATGAATTGGCACGTCACAAAAAATGTTTTCATTTTTAAAATCAAAGGATATGGGAAGGGATTTGATTATGGATAATCCATATAAAAATATAGTTCTAATATATATATGATACTGGAATTACCAAGACATGTTTTTTCGATGGTGAGGAAATGATAAGAGAAAAAAAATTAAAATACAAAGGAGGATTTTATCTCTTGAATATCATCTCATAGGGAACGTCTTTAAGACACTTAGATTTGATCTTTTTTAAGATTATAATGTCTTATAAGTGGTGAAGAGTATTAGTAAGGGAAATTAGAAAATTTAACACAAGTTTTAATGCTTATAAAGTGTGATGAGAAGGGGTGGTGAGGGGTGGTATTTATAAGGGTCTAAAGGGGAATTTTTTGATTATTTTTTTTAATTTAATTATTATTTTACCTCAAGACTATCAATAGTTTTTATTCCTTTGAATATGTACATTGATTAGTGAAAATGAGTTTAAAACTATTGGTTTATACATTAGTAATTACTCAAAACTTATTTTTTTATCTTATAATGTTTAACACCCTAAAATATCACATTCTTCTATTCATAAAAAAACCAACAATTTTTGAAAAATTTTGAATATCCACCCTAACTATTTTTTATAATATATATTTTAGAAATGGACTCGATAATGTAAAAAAATTCTAAATATGAGAAATATGACTTATTAATAAAATCATCATTTATACAAAAAATATTAATTTTAATATTATAACGAATTTTACGATAATTTTAGAAAATAATTATTTTTTCATAAATATATTTTATAATTATAGTTCAAATGAATTTTAATTTATGAATTTATTTAATGAAAATAAATTTTCTTGTAAATAATATTTTTAATTATAATATTGTATATATTCATTTACATTTTATAAAAATATCAAAACATAATATAGCATTTTTTATAACATTTATTCACTTATTTCATCATATTAATATATCATATTTTCATTTATAAAATACCAAAAATTTATTTATAATTTTATAGATGAATTTATTAATCTAATTACCAGATTTCTATTCTTAAAGGTCACATAATTATTCAAAGGGTCTTATCTATATTTAATAGTATATGAAGGTACATTTATGCTTGCTGTTTCATGTAACATATGTTATCAAATAAATTTAATTTATTTAAGAATCTAAATACCATAAAATATTGTGGTATTATACATATGATACATTATAAGTGTGGATAGTCTAACATTTTGAAAATTTATTATGAGTTCTTCATGATTTTAAAGAAACCTATCTGAGTTTTATTTTCCTTTTAATAATTTTTATAACATGTTTTATGAAATTATTTTGGATGAGAATGTAATTTCGTGTGTGAAAAAATGTTTATTTTGAAACCATAGCTTATAATGAAAATGGAAAATGTTTTTAATTGTTCATGGATTAACATTTTATTTTGTCCTTTTTTAGGTCCCTTTCTAAGATTTATGTTCTCATCCTACATTTAAAATAATTAGTGATTTTAAGGATGATTAATAAAAATGAAGACTTCCATATTTAAATTAAGGATGATTTTTCATGAAAGGACATAATTTTTTATTTTAAGTAGTTTTTTTTGGGGAAATGTACAATGAGTAGAAGTTTCTACATTTAATATATGGGATTACAATCTATGAGATTATCCTAATTCAATAATAGTATAAACCTACATGATCTTTTTTAATGAAAGAAGGTGAATTCTAGTATAAAGACACTAGATTATGTGAGGTCTATGTATGGATCATTATAGTTGGAATCAAATCTAGTTTCTCAAAATCAGAGGATACTACAATGATTTCAGGTGATGTAATCTAAAGAGTTATGAAAACTGTCATGTGTCTATTTTTTTATGGTTGATTATAAGTTCAATGTATTAGAGGTTCCTTCTATGGTTTTCTGTAACACCCCAAGATTTTATGAAAAATATTCTTTTAATTTCATTAATGTATTATGTTGTATGCTACACCAAGATTACCTTGGGATATACGCAACACCGTATTAGCTTGCAATATACGCAACACTATTCTTGGATCAAGTTACACATAATTTTGATAATAGTTATTCTACGCAACATTGAGTATATATATATATATTCAATGTATAGATTAAATATGGTTGGATTATGATATACGAAACAACGAAGGATTCTTGCACAACACGCAACCCTGACATGGCTTGCATTACATGCAATCATGACCTTCCTCGATAGCGTGTGTTGTACGCAATACCGGATTTTACTAAACAATGATATATTATTATAATATTATTATGAACTAGCCGTTATGAATAGTATTAAATAAATTTTTAATCTTTTAAAATTATTAATCATCTTGCACATTTTTTAAAACATGGTATAAGAACAAAATAAATATTTCAGGTAAAATAAGTATTTTTCAAAAAATGCAGTTTTTCCGCCTTTTGATGGCGTACCCACCTTAAATATAGTTTTTGAAATGCTTATAAGTTCAATTTTACAAAACAAAATTCTTATTTGGAATCATGAAATAAAAATTTACTTTGGATAAATTTTCATATCATTCTGGTAACTTTCATATTTTGATGAATAGTAAAAAACACTCTATATTTTAATTAAAAACAACTTTTTTCATCGCAATAATTTATATGGTTAAATTATAATATTGAATGGTTTTAAAGTATAAATAGAATATATTTTTACCATTTAATATAATTTATGTCATTAGCATTTATTCTACCTTGAATTCGTAGGATAAATCAATTAAATCTTTTGCAATGTTTTAAAGAAAAACCCGTTTTCTTTCGACAACGGGATTAATTTTAATTTAATTTCTGCAACTTTTTTGTATTGAATTTGGAAAAATGGATTCCATATTTGGAATTAGTGGATCCAAATTATGTTAATAAGCTACTTTTTATTTTTGGGAATTATGAATAGTAACTACGGTAAATTTTATTTACCATAGTTAAAGGTAAATCGGGTAATTAAGGGTAAATATAATATTATAAAATTACCCTAACACATGTCAAAATCCTATTGGATGACTAAATGTCGACCCATATCACCTAAGGGTAGGATTAGATTCATTTAATGGACTTTTATCCATGAAAATAATTTAATTATTATTAAAACCAAAGAATGTGACAACATGTCACTTTCTTAAATCTTATAAGTATAATAATTTTAATTTAGTGACACACTTCATGAACCTTCAAAAATTAATAGTCTCCAGAAAGATAACACAATTATCTACATAATAGAAATTTAATTAGAATTTTTAGGGATTATATAATTATCATTTATTATGACACAAAGATGATGCAGTAATTGTATTATTAATGAAATATTGACATAATTGATGTTATAAATACCCAAATAAATGTAATTTAAGACTTTTTATGAATTAAAATAATTTTATAGGTTAATATGAAATGTTAGTATTGATTTAATTAACTTATTTATAACTAAAAATTCTGTTATGATTTTTGAAAAAATCAATTACTAAATAGTGTAACCATTGACATAGAATAGTTTTTAAAACAAATATTATATTATTAATTGTCATTTTATTCCTAAAAATCTAAGGTTCGGCCACATGACTTATATAAGGTTATATATATTAATAATAAACAACTTTGGGTTCGCTTGGTTTCTAATAGTATGTTTATTAACCTTATAATATAAGAACACAAGAAGACACGGTAAAAGTAAAATTATTTAACATAACGTTAAATCTAAATGATAAGGGTAAAATAGGAAAGTAAACTTGTATAAATTCTATTGGATGAGAGGATTTCGACCCATCACCACCTTATCTTCTAAATAAATAAATTTTCAGCTATTTAAAACCGAATTTGGATTTATAATAAAATAATAGTTTTAGTTATTCCAAAGGTACCCTCTCCTCCCTTATAAAAGTGCACCTCCTCCCTCTCTTCCTCACACCACATTGTGCCTTAAAGATCGGCCAACCACTGCCAAATTCCCTTCTCCACTTCCCTAGAATCATCCTAGAGGTTCTGGTCTTCCTCAAAGACCAATTTTAGTTCCCTAAAAGAAGATCTCAAAGAGGCGCTTCAAAGAAGAGGTAATGTCCGTTACCGATTCTTTCATCTTTATTTCTTCTTCCACTTCTTCTTATTAGGTTGTTTCATTATGAAGTAATAACATCAGTATCACTTATATACTAATATGTTATTATAATTATGAAACAACCTTATTTCACCATCTATCCATCCTACGGAAAATGAAATCACCGCGCGTGCGTACGTATGGAATACCGTCTCCGCGCCATGGTGTAATCTATTTTCCACCACCACCTTACTTGGATGGGTATAATGGTGTACATAATAACTATATATGATTATTTTAAAGTGATATTTATTATGAAATAGTATAGATACACTCCAATACAATTCCACGATCATGAGAATGATATCATCGCCCGTGCGTACGTACGGACTACCGTCTCCACGACGCGATGAGATTCATTCTCCACGTTAACCATTCATGAATGATTATAAAGTATATATAATAATTAATAATAAAATATATGACATAATAATGATTCTGGGTTTATGTGTATATATATGTATGTCATCTACTTAATTCCATTCAACTCAATAAAGAAAAGAAAACAGCGTTCATGCGTACGTACGGTCTACCGTCTCCATGAACGGTGTATTTCTTTCCATTTACTGATTTATTATATATATGTATATTATGAATATATATTTTATATAAATAATGTTTTATATTCTAGAATTAATTAATCATGATCTATGTAATCATATGAATAATTACAAGTCAAAACACGGATGACAAATGAAACAATTTTACCCAAAACGCTCTTTAACACGGAATTTACAAAAGAACAGGTAATATAAAGTCATAAGTGAACCATATATGATATCATAACAATTAGTATGGTTCTTGAATAAGTCAATGACATTATTTAAACCATTATACAGGAGGTTCGGACACTTACGAAGCAAATCGGGCCTAAGGTAAGGGAAATATCACAATCTCATTTTTATCCGGGATTGTTTATACTTTGGTATTTACTGGGGTGTATTTTATCATCCACATCCATGTTTCCTCAATATGTAATATTATTTCCATACACCTACAATTGTTTAAATACAATTTTACCCTTTGATGAGTTTTTAGTAAAAGATATGAAAGGAATCTTTTGTCGTTTTTCGTTCAAGGTACTTTTTGACTTTTCCGAAAAAAGTACGAGAAGAATGTTTTCTTTAAATTATACGGCATGAATGGATTTTTAAAACAATAATTACAAGAAGCTTCCTTTTCAAGTTTTCATGTTTATTTTTAATCAATTTCTTTTAGTTTAAAATTGTATGACATATTAAGAAAGGAAAATTGTTTTTGAAGTAGAAACGATATTTTCCTCAAGAACGGAGTTCAAGTGTTTTATCAAAATTATTTTCCATCTAAGATAATATAGGGTTATGTTATTATCCCTATTATTAAATTGATTTGATTATGTTGTGATGGAATTATTTTTATTAATCCCTTTATCTTATATGAATTGGTTTATGATGTCATGTTGTTTAAGAATCCCATTTTTATTACATGGGTTATGCTACGATGTATGGTTTATGATTTTGTGGCAAACATAAGAATGGTATCATTATGAGATGGGTGGGACATATATCTCCCTCCAATGCATTAGGTAGAGATTGTATATCTGATGAGATAGACATGGCTGGAACGGTAGGTTATACCAGTTTAGTGAAACAGGACTGAAACGAGGAGTGAACTCAGTTCAGAAAGGGACTTTGTCCACTAAGATAGTCTTGGAAATGAGTCTTGACTAATAAGAAATGATTCTCTATAATTATGTGTGTATGCCACAATGTTTCATGTTTTATGTTATGATTATTGGGATTACATTTCACTACTATGATTTATCCCATGTTATGAAATTATGATCTCTTTTGTAGGTTAATATTTCCAAAAGATATGTTCTTATGAATATGATGTGATTGATATTTCTTTTGTTTACCCTTACTGAGAATTTGAGCTCACCCTTTTATGTTTTCTTTTACCCAGGATATAAAAAAAGGATTTAGGTTTAAAAAAAAGAATATCTTTCTGGGATATTTTGAAGATCTTTCACCACGATTAGAAGATTAAATTCCAAGTTTCCAAAGACACTAAACTATTACGGTCCTTGTGTGTGTGTTTTTGTTATGTATTAAGTATTCCGCAAAAGTAATGTAATGTCCATGTACTTCAGGCTTCGGGTCTCTATATTTTATGTGTTGAATTTTCTGGTGAATAAAGATATGTTTAGAGATTATATTTATAGGGTTAATCGACATAGGTGTAAATGATTTGAAAATTAAAGTATTATTGAGTTTATAAGGGTGTTATCTTAAAAATTACCATTTTAATTTTAATGCACAATAATTATATTCTTATTTTTATTATTTTATTTTCTAAAAATAAATTTTCCTCATCAATAGGAAATGGAAAAAATCCCAAATAACATTATTATCCCCACCAGATGATTTAATCATCATTATCATAGAAAAATATTGTTTGAATTATATTAATAACTTATTAACATCCCAATCACCTGAAAGAAATTATTTGATCTATCTAATATATTTTTATTTCTCCAAAAAAATTATCCACCACAATGTATCTTTTATATGTATTAAAAATATTAATTTTTCTATCTCATTAGATAAGGGAAACACCACGAAGGACATGAATATTTATTTTTTGGGGGTATGAAATTTATGTTGGAAGATATAGGATATATAAGCAGTATAAAAGAAGACATTGATGTATGGATTTACGGTCTAAATTATTTTCTTATTTTATAATTGTAAAAAAATTTGGTTGATATTGATGAATAATAACGACATATTTGATATCTTTGATTTATAAAAATAAATTGTTAAAGAATTAGGCTACAAATAATGTTTAAATGATTATGAATGATTTTGATTGTAGGATATGTATATCATTTATATTTAAATATATTATAAAGTCATTAGAATCATGAAACACTTAAATGGTATTTTATAGTAGGGTTTGTTTTCAATGTTTATAAACCTATGTTAGATGGAATTGATTCCATTGAAAAGTGGTGTACTGAAAGGGTTACAATTTTATTGAGACATTTTATTAGTTTTGATAAATTTATTAGGTGCATGTAACTGTTGGGATCATCATGTGAAAAAATTAGTTTAGTAATAATGATCTATTTATTTCATGGACATAAACATAACGATATAGATAACCTTTATGGTTTATAATATCTTTGATTTGGATTTAATTATGGGTTATTATTATTCTCACCACCACAAAACTGGGAAAATCATGCACATGCCTTTATCAGCGCTAATAAAGGGTACATTTATTAGCTCTTTAACTATTGATTTATCAGCGCTTTTATTATCGCTGATAATATTTATTGTATACATTAAATAAAAAACATGTTATAGGATGTTTTTTATGTCAGAGGAGACCAAAATTAAGGGATTTGGATAGTTGATAGAGGGGTCAAATACCTTCAGCCTTAAAAAAACAGAGTTCAATAATCAGGTTTATTTTTTTAATTATAATATAGATTGTGTTACATTATGTTTTTCTTTGTTTGTTGCTGCTTTTATGTGATCTAAATTAAATGTTAAACTAGTTCTGCAGATAATGAATTCTTCACCTGCTGATGCACCCACTCCTGAGACACAACAGTTCTCTCAACCTATTATAGCTGGTCCCACTGCTGAGAGACAACAGGTCTCTCAACCTATTGCAGGTGGTCCCACTGCTGAGGTACAACAGGTCTCTCAACCTGTTGCAGCTGGTCCGAGTGCTGATGATAGCACTTCGTAGAAACATAATGATGATGCAGAAATCAATGAAATGGTAGGCGATGAAACCTCAGCGACACAAAAAAACAGGTGCGCCGTAGTTTGACAGTTTTAGCCAAAATCCTTAAGGAAAAAGCAAAAGGCATCCAATATGAGGTGGGATGGAATAAACAAGGCCACCATGTAAACCCCAAAAAAGCCATGTTTAGTAGCTACATATGAATTGTCACTTCACAACATGTGACTATTGATGTAGAGTCATGGAACCATGTTGAAAGTGGGTTGAAAACATTAATATGGGAAGAGATTACTATTACATTACGATATCATCTATTTAATTTATTAAAATAAAATAAAATAAAATACTAAAATATTGACAAACTCTTTATCATCTCTTGCAGAGTGCATTTATAGTAGATGTTTCGCCCAAAGAATATGTATTAAGACTGGCAGGAAGGATTCATAGAGGCTTTCATACCATTTTAACGAAACATCATCTGAAATATGCAGAAGGGAAAATCAAGCTGCACCCACCTCCTCTTTATGCACACTTGATATCCCAAGGAATGTGGGATGCGTTTTGAAACCGACGTGTGGAACAGAATATTCTGGTACATTGTGTTTGGTTACACGTTGTGTAACATTGCTTGTATTCATCACATTGATTGACAGGTTTTTATTTATGAATCAGCAACTGAGTGCTGAAAACAATGAACGGGCAGCAAAACCAGTGTACCCCTACCGTAAAGCAAGGATGGGGTACAATACAATTGAAAAACAATTGGTACTTATTTTAAAAGTACTATAATAATATTATGTGGCATAAAACAACACTGTAACCATGATTCTATGTTTATATGCAGATTTATGAAGTAAAATACAAAGCCACTTCCATTCCACACCATGTGTTATGGAAGGAGGCTCGTGTTAATAAAGAGGGGAAACTAGTAGATGAAAACACACAAAAATTGTGGGAAACATGTGTAAGTATGACATAATATAAACTTTTTTTCCTTTAAATCACTATTACATAATGATGATTATTTATTTTTCCATATTTTATATTTGACATGGTAACATGAATCAACAACACCCGCACCAGATGCAGACATACTTTCAGCGGCCTTGAAACAGCCAGAACAGTATGGCCGTGTCAGAGGTGTGGGTTTTGGGGTGTCACCCCAGGCATATTTTCAGAAAAAAAAAACAAGAGGATGAACAAACTAAATAATTTCAAGTAATAAGAGATAGAGTATCCACCCTTGATGAAAAATTCCAAAGTCCGGGAGAGATGCTAGAAAGTTTGATGGAGGAAAGGCAAAGAGAACATACAACTCAAGAACAACCTGTGCGAGAAGATCCCCCCCCCCCCACCAGCTTTGAAGTGAGACATTCCCCTCAAAGACCTGACTTAACTGAGGTAATAAATGTTCTAATATTTGTTTCTGTGAAATTTGAATCACATACACTGATACCTTTCATGTAATGATAATCTACAGGGTGAAAATGACTGTGATTTATATCTGTTAACTCCCACCCATCGCCTTGTAGCGAGGGCTACGGTGCTCAATATGCAGAATGACATGCTACACTCCAGACCACTTCCAACCGGTCATGTCAAAGTGTCGATTAACGTATCTCATGAGCCGATGGCCGAGCTACCCATGCCAAATGGTGATGATGACATTCAAATGGTGGAAAAAGATATTGGAACATTCGTTGTATGGCCGTCGAATCTTGTAAAAAAACATGTCGACCAGGAGGTATTCATTTCCAATTCATTTTTCAAGCAGAACCTTTAACATTAAATTATAAAATGGTTGAACCGATGAATGTTATTACAGAAGGACAAAATGGAGGGGCTAAAACGAAAGAGCGGCTCCAAATGATCAACCAACCGAGCAAAATGATCTACTGAGAGCGTGTTCACCCTGCCCGTTCTATATCCACATTTAATATCATTGCAAGCTCATGTGGATATGAAAATGTTAGGCGGAAAGAGTCACACAATTTTTTGTGTAAAAGATATGTACGGAGAAGAAACATTAGATTTCGTTAGTGCAGACGATGTTGCTGAGATCATCACATACGACTGGCTAGGCGCCTCAGTTAAAAATGTATACATGAGGTATGTTTTCATGATTTGATCTTACAGAAGCTGATATACATTGATAACTATGGATAAATACATCTCATATTTTTCATAGGAATATATATGAAAAACAGTTGAAGGGATTTTCCCATGAATACAAATTTGGACTCGTTAGTCCTCACACCATTTTTACACAACGAGAAGAAATAGATTCAAATTTTCAGGATGAATTAATGTCAAATCTTCTCAGAACGTTTCAAAGAAGAATTACGACTGACATACTATTTTTAATACCAACATTATAGGGGTAAAACTAAAAAATTTAATCATATCAATTATATTTTCATTTCTATCAGTACTTATTTCTTTTTGTATTTTTAGGGATAATTGGATGCTCATTGCAGTAAATTTGGACACTCCAAAGATTTATTTTCTAGATTCAGTGCATGGATATCCAACAAACCAACCACACATGATGGCGATTTTAATTTTTTAATACACTAGATCCAACATTTTAGAACTAAATATCTAGTTATATAATTTATATTATCTTTTAATGAGGATTTTGTTATGATAGGGTGGTGTATGAATATCCTCTAAAGGCTAGAATGAATCCAGGGAATAAGGACGAAAATGCCCGCAAGATCTTCAAATAAAGAAGTATCTGGGTATATATAATTATATTTCACTATCCAAATACATATCAAAACAAATTACTTATTTTTATTGATGTTTTCATAGTGTCCGAAACAATCGAATGACAAGGACTGCGGTTATTATGTTTGTAAATTTATGAAAGAGATCATATTTCATGAACAAACTAGCATCCCTGAAGAGGTATTTTTGAAAATAATTACTACTTCATTTTAAATAATTATTAATCCTTTGTGAATTTATATTTTTTCAGTACTATTATGACTGTTACAAAAAATCCTATTCAGAAGATGATATAAATTTGTTTAGAAACGAATGGGCAGCGTACCTGATGGAAGAATGTAAACAAATAGGATAATGAAGGTGAATTCCTAATACTTATGCTACCTTAATATGGTAATTAATATCTCCCCTTTCACTTATTGAGCATCTATGATTTAACTTTCTTATGTTTCATATCCTTAGATTAGTGAATTCCTACTACTCAGTTTGAAATTGACATAACTTTAGAAAACAACACAAGTGACATACAACATACCGAGCAAACGCATTCATATTGTTTTGATAATTTAGGAAAATGATACCTAAGTCATTTTTGATGTGTAAGAATCAACCACACCTCAATCCAACACACGGTGTGACCAGTATGGCTAAAAGTGTCTAATATCAGTTTCAAGTTGACATAAACTTTAGATAACAACACAAGTGACATACGAAAAACCGAGAAAACATGTTCAGATTGTTTTGATACTTTAGGAAAATGATCCCAGAGTCATTTGTGATGTGTACGAATCGACCTCACCTCAATCCGACGCACGATGTGACTGGAATGGCTAAAATTGTCTGATATCAGTCTCAAATTGATATAACTTTAGAAAACAACACAACTAACATACGGAATACTAAGAAAACGCGTTTTTACTGTTTTGATACTTTACGAAAAGCATCCATGAGTCATTTGTGACGTGTAAGAATCGATCGCACCTCAATCTGACGCACGATGTGACTGGTATGGCTAAAATTGTCTGATATCAGTTTCAAAATGAGAGAAACTTTAGAAAACAACACTACTGACATACAGAATACCGAGCAAACGCATTCGGATTGTTTTGATACTTTAGGAAAACAATCCCAGAGTCATTTATGATGTGTAAGAATTGACCGCATGTCAATCTGACACACGGTGTGACCGGCATGGATAATAGTGACTGATATCAGTTTGAAATTGACATAACATTAGAATGTAACACAAATGACATACGGAATATCAAGAAAACACATTTGGTTTGTTTTGATACTTTTGTACAAGCATACATGAGTCATTTGTGACATGTACGAATCGACTACACCTCAATCCGATGCACAGTGTGACGGGTATGGCTGAAAGTGTCTGATATCAGTTTCAAATTGAGAGAAACTTTATAAAACAACACTACTGACATACGGAATACCAAGAAAACATGTTTGGATTATTTTGATGCATTAAGAAAATGATCCACGAGTCATTTGTGACATGTAAGAATCGACCGCTTGTCAATCCGACGCACGGTGTGACCGGCATGGCTAATAGTGTCTGATATCAGTTTGAAAATGACATAAACTTTAGAAAACAACACTACTGACAAAAGGAATACTGATCAAATGCATTCAGATTGTTTTGAAACTTTAGTACAACAAACCATGAATCATATTTGATGTGTACGAATCGACCACACCTCAATCCAATGCACAGTGTGACCGACATGGCTAATAGTGTCTGATATCAGTTTGAAAATGACATAAACTTTAGAAAAAAACACTACTGACAAAAGGTATACCGATCAAATGCATTTGGATTGATTTGATACTTTAGGACAATGATCCTTGAGTCATTTGTGATGTGTATGAATTGACTTCACCTCAATTTGACGCACGGTGTGACCGGTATGGCTATAAGTGTCTGATATCAGTTTCAAATTGAGAAAACTTTATAAAATAAGACTAATGGCATACTGAATACCGAGAAAACGCATTCGGATTGTATTGATACATTAGGAAAACGATCCATGAGTCATTTGTGACGTGTACGAATCGAATTCACCTAAATCCAACGCATGGTGTGACTGGTATGGCTAAAAGTGTCTGATATCAGTTTCAAATTGAGATAAACTTTAGAAAACAACTCTACTGACATACGGAATACCAAGAAAAATCATTCGGATTGATTTGATACTTTAGGACAACAATCCACGAGTCATTTTTGATGTGTACGAATCAATCGCACATCAATCCTATGCACCGTGTGACCGTCATGGCTAATAGTGTCTGATATCAGTTTCAAATTGACATAACTTTAGAAACCAACACAAGTGACATAAGGAATACTGAGCAAACGCGTTCGGATTGTTTTGATACATTAGTATAAGCATCCATCAGTCATTTGTGACATGTACGAATCAACCACACCTCAATACGATGCACGGTGTGACTGGTATGGCTAAAAGTGTCTGATATCAGTTTCAAATTGAGAGAAATGTTAGAAAACAACACTACTGACATACGTAATAACGAGAAAATGCATTCAGATTGTTTTGATTCTTTAGGACAACGATCCACGAGTCATTTGTGATTTGTACAAATCAACTGCACGTCAATCCGATTCACGGTGTGATCAGCATGGCTAATAGTGTCTGATATTAGTTTGAAATTGACATAACTTTAGAAAACAACACAAGTAAAATACAGAATACCAGGCAAATTCATTAGGATTGTTTTGATACTTTAGGAAAACAATCCATGAGAAATTTAGGACGTGTACGAATCGACCTCACCTCAATCCGATGCAAAGTGTGACTGACATGGCTAATAGTGTCTGATATCAGTTTGAAATTGACATAATATTAGAAAACAACATGAGTCACATTCGGAATACCGAGAAAACGTGTTCAGATTGTCTTGATACAATAGGAAAATGATCCCTTAGTTATTTTTGACGTGTATGAATTGACCGCACCTCAATCTGACGCACGGTGTGACTAGTATGGATAAAAGTTTCTGATATCAGTGTCAAATTGAGATAACTTTAGAAAACAACACTAATGACATACGAAATACTGAGAAAACGTGTTTGGATTGTTTTGATACTTTAGGAAAACGATCCATGAGTCATTTGTGATGTGTATGAGTCGACCTCACCTCAATCCGATGCACGGTGTGACCGGTATGGCTAATAGTGTCTGATATTAGTTTCGAATTGAATGAAACTTTAGAAAACAACACTACTGACATATGGAATACTGAGAAAACACATTTGGATTGTTTTGATACTTTAGGAAAATGATACAAGAGTCATTTTTGACGTGTACAAATCAACCGCACGTCAATCTGATGCACGATGTGACTGGCATGTATAATAGTGTCTGATATCAGTTTCAAATTGATATAACTTTAGAAAACAACACATGTGACACACAGAATACTGAGAAAATGCATTCGGATTGTTTTGATACTTTATAAAAATGATCCATGAGTCATTTTTGATGTGTAGAAATCGACCTCACCTCAATCTGATGCACAGTGTAACAGCCATGGCTAATAATGTCTGATATCAGTTTGAAATTGACATAAATTTAGAAAACAACACAAGTGACATACGGAATACCAAGATAACACATTCGGATTGTTTTGATACTTTATGACAATGATCCCTGAGTCATTTTTGACATGTACAAATCGACCGCACCTCAATCCGACGCACAGTGTGACCGGCATGGCTAAAAGTGTCTGATATTAGTTTGAAATTGACATTACTTTAGAAAACAACACTAATGACATACAGAATACCAAGAAAACGCATTCGGATTGTTTTGATACATTTGGAAAACGATCCATGAGTCATTTTTGACATGTAATAATAGACCTCACCTCAATCTGATGCACGGTGTGGCCAGTATGTTTAAAAGTGTCAGATATCAGTTTCAAATTGAGATAAACTTTAGAAAATAACACTACTGACATACATAATACCGAGCAAATGCGTTCGTATTTTTCTGATACTTTAGGACAACGATCCATTTGTCATTTTTGACGTATATGAATCGACCTCACCTCAATCTGATGCACAGTGTGACTGGTATGGATAAAAGTGTATGATATCAGTTTCAAATTGTGACAATCTTTGGAAAACAACACAAGTGACATACGGAAAACTGAGCAACCGCATTCGGATTATATTGATACATTAGGAAAACTATCCCTGCGTCATTTAGGACGTGTACGAATTCACCTCACCTCAATATGATACACAGTGTGACCGGTATGGATAAAAGTGTCTGATATCAGTTTCAAATTGAGATAAACTTTAGAAAACAAGACTACTGACATATGAAAAACTGAGAAAATGCGTTCAGATTGTTTTGATACTTTAGGACAACGATCCATGAGTAGTTTGTGACGTGTACAAATCTACCGCACCTCAATAAAATGCACGGTGTGACTGACATGGTTAAATGTGTTTGATATCAGTTTGAAAATTAAATAACATTAGAAAACAACACTAATGACATACGGAATACTGAGAAAATGCGTTCAGATTGTTTTGATACTTTAGAAAGATGTTCGATGAAACATTTGTGACTTGTACAAATCAACCAAACCTCATTTTGATGCATGGTGTGACCAGTATGGCTAAAAGTGTCTGATATCAGTTTCAAATTGAGATAAACATTAGAAAACAACACTAATGACATACTAAATACCGAGAAAATGCATTAGGATTGTTTTGAAACCTTAAGAAAATGATCCATGAGTCATTTTTTATGTGTACGAATCGACCGCACCTCAATCTGACGCACGGTGTGACCGTTTTGGCTAAAAGTGTCTGATATCGTTTGAAAATGATATAAACTTAAGAAAACAAAACTACTGACATACGTAATACCGAGGAAACACGTTCGGATTGTTTTGAAACTTCAGGACAATGATCCATGAGTCATTTGTGACATGTACGAATTGAACGCACCTCAATCTGATGTACAGTGTGACCGGTAAATCTTTTCATTAGATAAATAATCTGTATTTATTAAATGAGATAAAGTAATCAAAAACATATTTATTTTACTTTATTACCTTTCATTGTTATGAGAATGAAAACATTTGAGTTTAAAATTTCATATTTTAGTTTCACATTTCCATATTAATGTATTCTTTCATATTATTGTTTTCATTTATTTCATTATTGCATTACTAACATAATATTTGTTTTTTAAAATAAGTGAAATTTTTTCCTCGAGTTCGGATGCTTTTTTCGGCATGAAATACCGTGAACGACAATTTTTGAGAGCGGATCACGGATATCAACGGATGAAACATGAATGTTTATAACTATCGTTGAATAATTTTAATTGTAACAATGTAAAACAATGTTTAAAATGTATATAGAAATGGTTTTTTTTTGTATTCACGATGTTAAGTAATTTTATATACTGTTTTCAGTCAAAATATTGTGTGTGGGTGCTGTTATGTGCTGGTGTACATGTGCTACTTTGTGCAGGTATTCTGGTGTGCAGGTGTGCGGGATATATTTTTTAGGTGCACGTGATGGTGCCTTTATCAGCTCTATTTTGAGCGCTGATAAAGGACACCTTTAACAGTGCTAGAAGAGCACTGATAAAGTACACCATTTATCAGCACTATGAGAAGCGCTGATATAGGCGACCTTTATCAGCGCTAAAAAAAGCACTGATAAAGGGGGTCCTTTATCAGCACTTGTTTTAGTGCTGATAAAGGTCGCCTATATCAGAGCTTCTCGGAACACTGATAAAGGGGACCCCCCCTTATCTACGCAGGCATTAACATCGCTTTTCTAGCGCTTTTAATGTCGGGTTTTAGCGCTGATAAAGGGCCAAGTTTTAGTAGTGTATTTTTTGGAATGGAAAACGAAATGTATGAAATAACATTTGAGGATAAAACTTCATTAAAAAAATTTGGATTTTTTTTCAAATCTATAAGAATGTTACAAGGATTGTATTTTTGAAAATGTAAAAATCTTGGGTCGGATAAAAAACATTCACATATGTCAAGGATTTTTGGAGTGAACACATGACCAAAGAAAGACAAGGGTGTATCACCTACCACTAGACTACGTGATGTTATGGTGAGTATGACAATTATTTTATTATTTACTTAAATGATATTGAATTTACAAGTATGTATCATTTTTTGGAATATGTGTTTTATCATATAGATAACCATGGGATCTGAAATCAATTTCATAATTATGTGATAAATTTTATTTTATAAGTACTCTATTTTGGGAACTTATTTGATATTTTGTAATATTATCTGAGGAATAAAGTTTGAATTATTTTTTATAATCATATATTATTTTATTATAGATTTTTGGTTATTTATGTTATTGATGTAAATTATTACTGTGTCTGGTGATTATATAGGACATGCACATTTTGGTATGATACATTAAAAGTAATTGATGTTTTTTGGAAATAAATTTGAAAATTAATCTTGGATGACTATGTGATCAATTAATTCTTATTGATTTGTTCCAAGGTTAGTCTATATTATTTTTCAATGATTTTTAAGATACATATTTTTGAATGATCAATGTTGAAATTTGGGTATTTCAGTTCAATTTTTTAGATTAGAGTATTTCTTATAAGATTGAATGTTGAATTATTTTGGTAATATTCTTATCGTATCCTAAAGATTATGGTTTTGGGAAATGTATAAATATAGTAGATATTTCTTGTTAATATATTTCAGCATTATGTGATATGTTATACGTTGATTTTATTTTTACAAGGAAAAAATATTTCATCTTAATTACTCATTATTTGTAGGAAGAGATTAATTTGTGGTGGATGTGATTATTGGATTAAATTCTTCTTGAAAAGTAGTTATTTTAATATTGTTCTTACTATAGGAAATAAAATAATTCATAAACATTCAGAAAATGATCTTAAAATAAAAATGTTATCCATTTATTTTTCTTATCAAAAATTCATTGGTATTTTAAACCATCACGTATTTACAGTTATGTGATTACTAACTTTCTCATGACCATGTTTTATATCACTATCTATCAATAATTGGGTGTTATTTTTACCTTCCATGTCCATGATTTCATTTTCAACTTATTATTTCAAATGTGGAAACCAAGTATGTGTTACTATGTTACCTCAATACATCTCTTTTATCCCTTATCATGTGGATGTTTTGTTGGACATTCTTTTGATGTGGAATGTCAAAAACATGTATATTGTTACTTCAAACTCTAGTTACCAAACCTGAGTTAAAATTTTGAGGGCAAAATTTCTTATAGTTGGGGGTGTAAAATTTTTATATTTTAAAACAACAGACTACGCAACACATAGCTAAAATGAAAAATGAAATATTATTTTTTAAATATGACTGTCATAGCCTAGCTGTTAAATTAGATTTTATAAATAGGAATAACTATTTTTATGAAATAAATATAATGGTCATAACCATTTAAAATATATCAATTAATATTATTTAAAAAAGTATTTCGTTTTTAGTAAAGCCATCTTATTCTTCAAATATATGTTTTTTCCAAAATTGGGTTTTATTTATTTTTATGAGTAAATATTATAATTAGTTTTTGGAAATTATATAAAATTTATTTTAAAAAATAAACATTATTTTTTAATTCATCATGTCAAAAATATCATAAGATGATTTTTTTGAATATTCTGAAAATATATATTTTTATAAAAATATCATTTTCATTATATTAAAAACTAACTTTATGATTTTAATTTGATATAAAATTAGCTTATATATAATTTAGTTAGATATAATATATTTGATTAAATTTAAATAAATTGTATATCTTATTTTGGTATAAGTACAGTTTTGGAACTAATAATGTGTTTTCTAATAAAAGTGTGTTTTGTTTTGTTTGACAATATTTATTTTAAATTAAATTCAGCTACATCAATATCTTGAATCTGAAAAACTATATTCCATATATATAATATATGGATACAAATGTTTTAAATATTATCCTTTATTTTTTTCAGTAACAATATAAACAATAGTAATTTTATTATAATAGTAAGGGTAAATCAGGTAATTTAGATTAAAAATAGTATGATAAGGACTAAAAAATGACCTAAAGTGATGAATTAATTTGATTTTATGATTCAATTTATTCCATATTAATTTAATATTCTTTTAAATGTAATTTGATGTCCATTTTGATGATATTATGACCTTTATAATTTTTTATATTTAGAAAAGTCAAACAAATCGCAATATTTTTTGTAATAACTATAATTTTTTTAATATAGTGTTATCTAGATGAAATATTAGACAATAACTATTAATTTTAAATTGAATATATTTTTCTTCATCATGGTCATTTATTTTTATTTTTTAGTGAAGAAATTTTTAGATTAAATTCTTTGACAATGCTGATATAGTAATCATTCAATTGATGGAAAAAATAAATAAATGATATTAAAATTATTTAAAGTAATAAAATTTGAGATAAATAATTATATCCAAGAATTTTTTAGATTACCCTTATATATTTGGGATATAATACTGAATATTTTTTTTAATTCTTTATTTTTTATCTTATTAATGTTAAAGTAATGAATAGTTCTAAAAATTTACATTAATGAAATTGGAAAATAATTAAAAAATTATTAAAAAATATAAAATTTATACAAATATTATATTCATAAAAATGAATTTGATATGTATTATGATGTAAAACACGGTCTATTATGCTCTATTCAACCGTTAAATGTTACTATGTTTACCCCCAAAGTGTAAAAAACATTGTTGTCACGGTAAGTTTATAGAGGTTAATGAGGTGTTAAAACCAAAATATAAGGATAAAAACATATTAAAAACATATAAAATTTCTATTTAATTTGAGAATTTAGGATCATTCTTGTCAATTATTCAAAATAAATCAGTTTGGTTTCATTTTTAATTTAATATTAATTTATATTATTTTAATATATGGAGATATTCCAAGAGTGTCCCTCTCCTCTCTTATAAATGGGAACCTCTTCTTATATGTCCTTAAAATATAAAATACCATTTGGTTCATCAAATACATGGAAAAATTCATTCATAAAATCCCTCTCCCTATTTTATAAGTTTATATTATACCATCTTTAGAGAGGTTAATGTGTTAATCATTAGAGGCTTTCCCAAAAAGATTTACAGTTTTGAATGGCATGTTATTATCTTATTTCATTTTCCACATACATAAAATATTCATCACCTATAATAAAATAATAAAAATATATCTTTAAATTAGTTATATGTTATTATGTTATTATTATAACCTATATTCATCTCATCTTCCATCAAATGAGATACAAAATCATCATTCGTGTTTACAGTGGACTACCGCCTCACGAACCTATGTAATTCGTTTTCCATCACCATCACTCTAGACTCGTTATAATTATATAATTAATTTTTATATATTATATTCAGAACATATTTATCATTATTAAAATAAAATATATCATTTATCTTCTTTCTTATCCATGTATTGAAAAATGATATTATCATTCGAGCGTACGTGTAGACTACCACCTCTGTGAAGTGATGTGATTCGTTTTTCATCAACACATAACATGGATGATATATATTAGTATATGTAAATAATTCAAATGATATTTATTATTATTGAAAAATAAATAATAGTTACCTTCTTTTCATAATGATCATTGTAAAATGGAAAGGTTACTCAATTGTACATACAGACTGTCATTTCCATGGTTGTAGATAGTTTATTTTTAATGAAAATATTTAATAGATGGATTTTGATGGTTAATTTATATATAAAAAAGATAATTATTTCAATGTTATTATTTTTTAGAAAGTATATTAATGACACCAATGACCATAGTTAACATACCTTGGTTATTTTGGACTTATGAACAAAATATCATAAAAACATCCTATGTGAACCTAAGTGATTAAGTAATTATATTAAACATAATAATAATGGATATATAAAGAATAATAAACTAAAAATGATTCATAATCATGTATAAAATAATCATAATACATTTATTTAATAATATGAAGAATTCATGTGATGAGCTAGACTCAATGTAAGAAATATTCCTTTAAAAATATTCTTTAAATTTTTTCCATAAAACTCCCTTTTTTCATAACTATATTTTCTAAAAAAAATTAAATAAGTATTTCAATATTGAATTATTATTTTTAATATTAATATTAACTGGTGTTTGACTTTTTTAAAAAAAAATCATTAAAGGAATATTTCTATCATTTTCCAAACGAGGTACTCGTTACTTCTCCAAAAAAATTATGGAAGGAACGTTTTTCAACATATACGACATAAGTATATTTTTTCAAAATCATGAATGTTATTTTATTTAATTATACATTTAAAATATTAAAGCCTAATTTTAAATGAAATTTGTTTCCTTTATAATTTCCCAAGTTTTTTAATAACTTATTTAAAAATGAAATGGTAAATTTCCTAGAGAATATTTTATAAATGTAAGGATGAAAATGAAAGATTTTTTGTTTAAAATTATGTTACTTTTGTGGGAATTTCTATAATAAAGGGTGGTTCTATTATAATCCATGTATTGGGGTAACATTATTACACAATAGTATGTAGTTCTATGATAACCCAAGGAATGGTGGTTATGTTACAACCTCCAATGCATTGGCTATGAAAGCTAACCATATAGTTAATACATTTTTAATAGTGATTATAAGAGTGATATCAAAATTTTTACCGAGGTAACTTACATGTTTTATATATGGTTTCTATGGTTGTTCATGTGAATATTATGATTTCTCATGATATGATAATAATATTTTTTTTAATAGAATCATATGATACTTTTTATGGATGAAAAGTATAACTTTGGGGAAATGTTATTATAAAATTCTCATGATATCAAAGATACATTATTTGTAAAAAATTTCTTTTAATATTTATTATGAAATTTTTTATAAAATTATTTGGGAACTGAAGGTTATTTATTTTGTGAGATAATTTTTATTATCAACCATATTTTTATTATGAAAAAATATATTTTTTATGTTTTCATGAAATTAGAGTTTTTTTATTTTTTTATATCTCTTACTAATAATTTTTTTATCATCCCAAATTGTAAAAAAATAACAATTTTTAACAATGGGTATAAAAAAATAATGAATTTAATGTTGATATTCATGAAGTTTTTTCATGAAAAGAAATCATGTTATATTTTAAATAGTCATGCATTATGGGGAAAATGGACATTGAGTAGAAGTAACAACTTCTTAATGTATGGGGGTACTATGAAATAGTTTTTCTTAATTAAATAAAACTCTAAAAATAAAATATCTATGGGATTGAATGAAATTAAATTATAATATAAATCTAATAAAATATGTGACGTTGAATGTTGGTTCCTAACTGGATTAATCTTAGAAAAGGATCTTAAGAAATAAATTAATTGACATAATTTTATTATATAGGTGTCAAAAGACATACATAAAATTTATGGACTCAAGGTGGGTTTTTTCATCTTAAATTCCATTATTTGATACATATTTTAATTTTATACACCTAATTTATTTTATATGGTTTATATACTATATATATATATATATTTTTTTTATATTAGGAATAATCCATACTTCACGGTATGTTAAGTTAAAATCCAGGTTATTTATCGAAGGGGTATTAATTGGAAGCTACCAAAAAAGTAAGGATTTTCTTAACTAAATTTTATTTCATTAAGTTATATCACATATTCATCGATTATATTATGGAAATATTATGTGTGGTTTTACCTATTTTTATTTATATTTTAATTACACTTCTTTCATTGATTTATAAATGTTACCCAAATATTTTCCATTTATTAAATCATAAATTCAATTATTTGATATTTGTAAGGGATATTAATCATAAATTTTCTTTATTAAGAACATATGATTATGTTATTCTTATATACTCCTTTATGTGGTGTATATAACTATCTTTGACATGTTATATCATTGATATTATTATATTCATGGTATATGAAGTCGTATTTGAATTCATTTCATTCATGGTCCAAAGATTAAAAATTTACCAAAACGTTATGTTTTTTGAAAACATAATCTCATCTTATTTAAGGGTTTTCAATGTTTAATGTTATTTTTGGATGGATAATATGCTCTTATTTTCTTGAACCATGTCTCATTTCTTCTCCTCTTGTAATGAATTTGGTTTAAATGTTTAATTTCCATTTTTCCCATATTTATTGATGAAACCTCATTTATGTTGTTCATAAGTTATATCAATGTTATGTATTCATTTATATCACAAATCATTCTCTTCCATATACTTGTTTCTAGAAATGGTCTTGAGAATTTAAAATTTTAGTCATAAATGATTTCCTAAAGCTGTTTTATATAATCTTTGAACTATTCCAAAATGTTTTTAAATGGATATTTTCTTAATGATTCCCGATGTTTCACTTTTGACTCTGTTTACAAAAGATAAAAAAAATTATTTTTAAAATTTGCAACGGGATGGAATTTTTACACTATCATGAACATTGTTTTCTCATAATATTCCTTTATAAATTTTTATTTTATTTTTAAAGAATTTTTTAACAATATTTAGTGAATTTTTTATTTTTAAAAGTGATTTCCAATATGGAAAGAGTGTTTTCCTGAAGAGTGTATTTATTGATCTTTAAATGGAAATTCCAGCCACCAGTAACAATACCCATTAATGTTACTTGTCATATCTTAGGGATATATTGTAAAAATATAATTTTTTTTCTTTGGATATATTGTGATTGTTTCAAAGAGATTTGAAAGAAATCCATTTCTTTTCAATAAGTAAATCAACCCATGAAAGATAATTGGTTTTTATTATGTTCAGAAATAAATTATTTCATGTGTTATAATTATTTTTATGATTCTTGGTAAAATTTCTATGATGAGGGGTGATCCTGATATAGTTCATAATGATAGGTGACCCTGATATAGATTTAAAAATCATTGTGTAAATTAATGAATTTAACTAGTTATAGGTTCTTCTTAAGATATCATGGGAATATTCCATATATGATAATACATTTGTAAAAGTTATTTTCCGACTGATTTTAAAATGGTGTTCCAAGTTACTATTACCTTTTAATTATCCATTTATCATGTTTTAATGTATCATTTCTCAAGGATTGTATTTACATGGCTCAAGATTTTTGACTTGTATAACACATGTATTATGTTAAAGTTTTACTCCATGATTCATGATTTATGATTCATTTTTTAATGTTTATGAATTCTATTGTGTTATGATCATGAGATTTTATTATGTCATCATACACTTATATTCATCTTATTCTCATTTATGACATTAAATTTTTAATTATTATGTTTACCCTTCTGAGGAATTTGAGCTCACTCTATTTATATTTATTTTCCCCATGTTATGAATAATGATGTTAAGTGATTTATTACCAAAAATGATTCCTGTGTGATGAATTTTATTAGAGATGAGATAAATTAGTTTTTACAAGTTGGTTATGTATTCAACATGTTATGTAAGGGTTTCTTCTAATTCTATAAAACTATAAACCTATTTGGTTTGTATATATGTGTAAGTGATCTAATAGATTATTTATATATTTTAGGTTTTAGATATAAAATTTTTGTCACATTTATCAGTATCAAAACTAGAAATGTGATAATTATGTTTATATAAGTATATCTAAGAGTGTAGGTTCCATGCTAATATATTAAAGATCATATTAATCTTGGACAATAGGTTTTTATTACTAGTATGTTCCTTTGTGGTTGTGACTTAATTTTGTTTAGTTTATCATTAATATGTGAAGTTCTATATTATAAATCAAGAGTGCATTGTTGGAGTGTTCACTATTTCATTTCTATTTTAATGTTTTGGTGTTTTGGTCAAGGTATCATGACTTGAAACCCCTTGTATCATGTGTGTGAGTGTTTTATTAATAAATTTTATATAACCATTGGTTTGGATTTCAAATTCCATAGTTTATGATGTTTATTAATATTATTGTTATTATTAACTGTTTCTATGATTTTGATCATAGTGACAAAAAACTTCATTAACATTACTTAAATGTTATAGATGATGTGAACTCGCTTAATGGACCTTATTATTGTTGTTTTTTCTAGCATAGGTTTTGGTTTGGTAGTGTGTGATCATGGAACCACATCTTGTTGGTTCATGGATCAAATATCAACCCTAAATTTATTTTTATTATATCATTAGAGAAGTTTCATCACATAGAATTTTTTCTTTAGGGGATGTCTAGATTGAGGCTAGCTTGTAGGGGGTCTTATAGGGATGGCCATGTCTATGATGGGTAGTTGGCAGTATGAAAGTGATGTTGTTCTTCAGTTTTTATTGGTGTTGATTTGGGAAGAATGTCAAATGAAATTTATTCAACACCTGAAAATGGATTCATGTCTTTTGACCTTGGTGAATAATGTTTACTAAGCATTACTTCGACAATAATGCACCAAGTACATGGGTGAGGTGTTGATTTGGTTGGAACACGGATGAATTAAGAATGAATATAGAATTTTCAAAGTGGTGAGGTGTATCGATCATATTAATAAAATTTATAATGGTCCTTTTACCTCATGTTTTGATGGAATGCATGTTAGAGGGAACATTTTGTGTGCCAGGGGTGTCAAAATTAGGTTGGCATGTCAATTAACATGGGATACCCAATTAGATGATGGTGTGGCGTGGGTGTACACATGTAGTTGGATTTTGGTGTTCTAAACAATTCATGGATAAAAAAGTATAATTAGGATCTATAAGGATCCTAATTGATGGACTTGTGGTGTTTTTGTCGCATGCAGAGTGGCGGGGACGTAGGGGAACTACTACAGAAACCACATATCTCATCGCTAGAGATGGGATTTTTTGTCACAAAGAAGTATTGAAAATATGAGAAACCTCAAAAGTTCATAGACTTTATCTGTACTAAAAATAATTCATTGATAAAATCCTCCTTTATTAGATCTTGTTGAAATACTATAAAAAGTGGCATTTACTAATGACTTATTTTTAGAATTTATAAAAGGATCCTTTATCTATGAATTTTCTAGCACTGATAAGGATAATTTTATCAATGATTATTTTATCACTAATAAAGGGGCCCTTTATCAGCACTTTTCCTTGCACTGAAAATGGTCATGGATGTTTATGCAAGAAATTGTAGCATGGAAGAATTCGTATAACATAACTATATTAGAAATTTTAATTCAAATTGGAATGAAAATATTATTGAAAACTAGTTTGAAATACAAATATTCCTTTAAACTATCATTTACTTTCTAAATTTATTAAAAATTATTTATGTTGATTTTTTATTTACAATTAATAAAAAAATAAAACATGATATACAAACTTTTGTCTCTTATAGTAGGATTTTTCCAATGAAAAACCTTCATACAAAATCTTATACCTTCAATAAAAGTAATGTTTATTTTTGTAAAAGTATGAAAATATATAAATAAATTAAACTTTTAATGTTATATAATTCACATATGATAAATTAAATTGATATTTACTAAACATATTAATGATATTATCATTTATACTATTAATTATATTATTAATTACTATACTATAAATTTTATATTTATATTTAATTATTAATTGTACTATTAAATAATGATTATCTTATGAATTATTAATTTAATTTTTATTAATAATTTAATTTAACAATATTGTTAATATTTTAATATATTAATGATATTATCATTTATTAATTATCTTAAATAACCAAATAGCTATTAGTAATAACATCATTAAACGAAATTGCAATTTTGTATTGAAAACATGCACTTTGAGTCATATCAGGAACATCATTTGTTTTATTGATGAATGGTCAATTTGTACACATAAAAATGAATTATAGATTATTGTCCAGAAGAATTAAGAAAAAATAAAGATTGTTTACACAATGTTCACAATGTCACGCATATTTTAAGTTAAAATGATACATTAATATTTAAAACACACATTTGGAGTCATACCAGTCACATCATCTGTTGAACTAATATGTGGTAGATTCCTATATGTCAAAATTGAATTATGGATCATTTTCCTAATGTATCAAGACAATTTAATATCGTCTACACATTTTTGGCTACATGTTTTCTATTTTAGAGTAAAATAACTCTTTTGATGGGAGAATAAGTACTTTGAATTATACCAGAAACCTCATTTTGTAGATTTATTTATTGATGATTCCTACACATCAAAAATTATTTATATATTGGTTTCAGAGTGTTTGAAAACCAGCTAATTTGGATTTATCTGTCTTGAAAATGTGTTTTTCATTTAAAAATAAATTGTAAATTTTTTATTGAAAACATGAACATGGATTCATACCTGATACATAATGTATTTAATTGATGTTAAATGAATTCCAACATGTAATAAATGAATTATGGATTTTCTTTAATAAAGTTTCAATGAAATACAATCTTGTTTAATTAGTTTGTATATGTTGCGCACGTTTTACCCTAAAATAAAACATATATTTAAAACATGATCTTAGAGTTATACTGGCCAAATTGTGTGTTTCATTATAGTTAGGTTGATTCGAACATTTCATAAATTATTTATAGATATTTTTCCTAATGTATTAAAATGATATGAACTCATTTTCTTAGTTTTGGAAGTTTTATGTGTGTATTACACTGGAATGACACTTTTTTATTTAAAACATGATATTGGAGTCATATCATCCACATCATTTGTTAGATTGACATTTATTATATTTTTATTAGTCAAAGAAAAATTATGGATCATTTTTCTCAAGTTTTAAAATAATCTTATCTCATTTAATTGGTTTTGGCTATATAATTCATGTTTTAAACTAAAATAACACGCACTTTGAGTCATATGATCTGTAGTGTGATTCATGATAACATGTTAGTGATTCTTATATATATCAAATAAAATATGTACTTTATAAATAATGTTTTAAAACCATCCAATATTTTTATTTATGAGTTTTGGAAATGTGGAAAACATTTTAAACTAAAATGAAACTTTTTTATTGAAAATGTTCACCTTGAGTCAAACTAACCACATCATGTGTTATATTTATTTTTTATCAATTAATACATTTTAAAATTGAATTATGGATCAATTTACCAATGTTTGAAAATCGTATAATCTCATTTTATTGGTTTTGATAATGTAATGGTTGTTTTAAACTAAAATGATACTTTTATATTTAAAACACACACTACGAGTCATTACAAACACATTGTGTGTGGGATTAATGTGGGATTGAATATAACCTTCCATAAATGAATTATCACTTATTTTATAAAGATTAAATACAGTAAAAGAGAATTTAATATGTTTTGGATATTTGACCATCATTTTTTTAGAAAAATGACACTTTAAAACAAGTTGGCTCTTCTTTAA
This sequence comes from Viscum album, assembly GCA_963277665.1. Taxonomy (NCBI): domain Eukaryota; kingdom Viridiplantae; phylum Streptophyta; class Magnoliopsida; order Santalales; family Viscaceae; genus Viscum; species Viscum album. Next base: position 1,505,386,785 of record OY728156.1, read on the forward strand.
AACACTCGATTGCATCCATCAATGCATCATCACTAATAAATTATAATGAATTTACCACTAGAGGCATCCCATTATTATCTTATAATTATCATGAGGTTCATACCCCTCCCTTAGTAAAATTCCATGATTGGAATATCATTTCATGTTACTATTATATAACTTAATAAAATTTCAAGTTTAGCTATAATAACTTAATAATAATTCGATTTAACCTTTAGTATCTTTATAAAATTATGAGTTACCCTTCAGTAACTGAAGAACTATTCAATTTACCCTTCATTGACTTAATTAAATTTTGAGTTTCCATTTATTAACAAAATAAATATTTATGTTTCCATTCATTAATCTACAAAACTTTTGGGTCACCATTATGAAAGTTAAGAAAAAATGTATTTATCCATTAGTAAATTGGGAAAATTTTATGTAACCCTTCAATAAATTAATAAATATTAAATATAACATTCAATAACGTAATAAAAATTCATGTAACCCTTTAATAACATAGGAAATGTTTATGTTACCCATCATTATGGTCAAATCATGTATCAGATTAATGTTTAGTTGATTCTTATATGTTAAAAATGAATTACATATTTTCCTCTAATTTTTCATAAATGTATGATCTCATTTACATTATTTTGTATATGTTTTGTGCATTTTAGGGTAAAATGATACTTTTAATGTGGAAACATTCACTTTGAGTCATATCGGCACATAGTGGATTAGACTAACATGCATTTGATTCTAAAACATAACTGATGAATTATATATCATTATCCTAAATATTGAAGAATTATAATCTATTGTTCTTGGTTTTGATAATTCTACGCACGTTTTAAGTATGATCGCATGTTTTAAATTAGATGAGAAATTATAAAATAATTTCAATTTTTCTTTTAATCGATGGTCCAAATTTTAAAACAGGATTTGGAATGTAATTGAAATTTGGAACATTTAAATATTTTGTATTAAATGGTTTATATAAACCAAGATAAATTCTTGGAAGACTGCAAAAGATTTAGGAGTTCTGAGTTTTGAAATAACGGTTTTTGGAAAGATAGATATAGGTGCACTATTAGAGCGTAAATAGTGATAACCATACTTGTCAACCATGTGGAACAATAGATGTGTCACAAGGTTTGTCGAATATTTCACCTAATTAACACCCCAGGATATTATAAAATATTTTTTTAATACATTTTATTTTTTATATGTTTCATTACATTAAACACGGAGTTTTAACAAACCGCAACAAACTATTCGTATTATTATTTAAACATGAATATTATTACATATCCATTAAACATAGTGGAATTAATAAGAATAAACAGATTATAAATATTAATTATAATGCTGTTTAATGAAGAAAACATATCGAATAAAAATTAGTAAATTTTTTGTAATGGTTTTATATATTTTGAAAATATTATCTTCTAAAGAAAAATAAATTAAGAAATAAAACAAAATTAAATTTCTAAATTAAAAAAAAAATTATTTATAAATTCAAAATTTTCCAAATAAACAAATAAAAATATTCTTATGGTTAATTTTTCGTATTTTCATTCAAGGATTATTTTTTCGATGAATAGTGAAAAATAATTTTTTTTTGAAAACTGCCATTTCAAATAAAGAATGATTAAGGATATTTTTTTTAAATGGGTTAAAATTTAAAATTAGTAAAATTATATATTTAATATATAATTTAGTTCATTTTAATCAATTTTATATTGAATTTTTATATAAAAACATTTTAAATATTTGATCCATTTCTTTTTTGAAATCCACTTTCTCGTCACCTCTACGGGTTTAATTATAAAATAAATTATTTTCATTATTTGAATTGGATTTATCAAAATGATTTAAATATTTATAATTATAATAATTAATATTAAATAATATATTCCACTTATGTTTTTTGAAAATTAGTGCTAAAAATTGTAAAAAAATTAATTACCATAGTTTAGGTTTAAACAGGTTTACCAGGGGTTAAACTAAAATGATAAGGGGTTAATTGACCCAAAAACCTTTAAAATGCCCATTTTATGGATATATTTAGACCATATAACCTATAATAATTTATAATGGACCATGTTTTATTTTTCTCATGTGATAAATTTTGATACACTTTATTCTATTCAAAAATTCTTTGTGTGTCCTCTCATCGACTTATAAAAGGAGACCCCCTATTCTATCCACTTCAATCATTAAAAAACATTTTTTTATTCACATAACTAAAAAAATATCTGAATTAAATTTATTCCCACAACCCAGAGTCTATTATTAGATCATATATCTGATCAGTGATGACTTAGGTTAATCTTAAAGTGGTTGTCTGAAGAAGCGTAAAAGTTATAAACTATGCATTGTTGTTTTACTTATTCTTATCAACCCTCAGAATATTATTAAATTATGTTGATATAATAAACATTTATATAAAATATTCTGATACGTTACTATTTAAATTACATAAATTATATACATCTCCACTTTCACCAAATGGGAAACGAAATCGTCAACCATGAGTATGGATGACTACAACCTCATGAACTGATGTTAATATTTTTCAATAAGCACCTTTCATGGATGGATATATTAATGGGTGTAATTTTTATATATTATATTTAAGATATTATTTTACCTATGGATTTATAATACCACATCTATATTTTTACCTCCCAACCAATTTGAAAATAATAACATTTCTTGTGTGTACGACGAACTACTCCCTCGTGAACCAGTGAGATGTTTTTTAATTTTTATTTTGGAAGGATGGTAATAAGGGTAAATTTAATTAATATATCAGATATATGTAACATAATCATATTTCATTAGTTATTATATCAGATATTCCATCTTAATTTTAATTTCATGGGGGTATAATGTTGTCATTCATGTATGTGGTAGGCTACCACCTCACGAAACGATGAGATCTGTTTTTCACTAATATTTTTAATGTAAGATAATTAGGGTAAATTAAATTAATATTCGTAATATTAATGAAATAAAAACTACTCTATAAATTTATTATATTATTTAACATACTTTCAATTCATCAAATGAGATAATGGAAACATCATTAATGCATATGTACCACCCACCATCTCCTTGATTGATATATTGCATATTATATATCTAACATTAATTGATTACTCAAAATTAATACATAATTAATATATTTTATATTTATATCATGCTAAAAATTATAGATATTATGTAACCATGATCAAATTATGAGGACTATAAATAAAAAATCAAAACGTAAACAAAAAACAATACAGTTATTTCCCAAAATGTGATTTTAACATGGAATTGTTAATAAATGTGAATAAAATGTCACAAGTAAATAATATATTGTATTATATATATAATTATGTTCATTTCATTGATTCTAAAATACTTATGGTTATTATAACGCATATTTTTGTGTATTAATAAATTTGGGACATAATGTAAGAAATATTTATCTCAAATTGTCTTCATTTTCATATACGTTATATTATAAACCTATCATCTTTTATGATATTTGTATACATACCCGTTAATATATAATATCATTTATTTATTTATTATCATGGTATTTTTTGTTTAATTTAATTTTATTCCTTCATGGGGATTATAATTCAATGTTACAAAAGTGATAGTAGTTTTTATGATGCAATCTCATATTTTTCTGTGATTATTTATATTTTTTATCTAATGATGAAGTATTATGAAATATATCTAAATATAGTCATGAGTTTAATTATCCTATAATTTTTTCTTAACAAAAAATATTTTACCTTAATTTTTCTCTCTTTATGTACTAATTATTCCAAAATAATGTTTTGAAGACAACTAATTCTATTTCTCTCTTCTATTGAAAACACTTTTTCCTTCCATAACCATGTTTTATAAGAATGTTATAAAATTGTTTTAATGGTCTTATGGGGTATTTTTAAAAAAATCCATTATTTTTCTTTTTTTATAAAATATTTTAATATTAAACATCATGACATTTTCAAAACAAGTCTATTTTGGATTTTATCAAAAATTTGAAAGGAAACATTATTTTAACCTCTATGAATTTTTTGGCCAAAATGAACACTGAATTTTTTAAACATTCATTTATATGTTTAAAATTTTATTTTCAAATAATAGTTTCTCAATAAATTTATATGATATTTTATTATTAAAAATTTATTTTTAATGAATTTCTATTTTTCTTAAGAAATGTTCCTAGGGTATTTTCAAAATCATTTTTTATATAAAATAGAATCCTTTAATATTAATTATAATTTAGTAGGAATAGGATGTAAAGATGTCATTCCAAGTCTTTCTCTTTATGGTTTATAATTATTATGACAAAAATATTATAAAACAATTTTCTTTACCACGGGTTATGATATAATGAAATATTTATGAAAACATTTTCATCTCATGGTTTCTGATATGCTAAATGTTTAATGATCTTGTGGCACATAAATATATGGATTATGTGATTGGTGGGACCTATATATCCGTCCAATAAATTTGGTAATTATTAATATTAAATGCTCTCAGAGGGTATGTGGGAGCTTATCACAAGCTTGAAAAAAGGTCACATGGGAGGTTATCCCAAGACTAAAGATGGTACATGGGTTGTTAGCCTATGCCTAATATATTATGAATATATTGGTGGGTAAACTTGAGAAAAATATTTATATTCTTGTGTTTTTTCAAAAATCTATGTCTTATGAAAATTTTATTCTCTCATAGACTATTTTCATTTATTCCTTTATTATTAATATTTACTTAACTACCATTATTTAATCCATGATTCAACTTTATGATCTATAATATGCAGTGTATGATTTTTTGAAATTTTATTCTCATGTACTCATACCCTTATTCTCATTTTATGTTGATATCTCCCTTATTTATCATTAATTGTAATATTATGTCACCAATTATTATTTTTCCTTTCCCCATGATATGATGAAACTTATAATGTAAGATATGTCTATGAAGGGTTCTTGTTATAAAGAACTTATTGATGGATGATGTAGTTCACTTATGAACCATTTGTTTACGTATTTATTTTTTCAAAGAAACAAGACCTAAATTATTCGTCCATTGATCATTATGATATGTAATGAGTATTCATCTATTAAGATGAAATATTTATGTAAGATATTAATGTGTATTTACAGTAAGTATCATTTCAAGGATAAATTAATCCTTTTGAGACTCAGATAAGAAAACATTAGTGATAACCATAATTATAAGTCGACGTATATGAAATTATCATAAACATTTATTGAAAGATATAGAAAATGGTTTCCAAATAATTACACATTTTTTGGATACTACAAGTGGATGGGGTTCTAAAACAAATGTACCTATCAATAATAACTCTAAAAAAGTAACATCAAGCTCGACTTGATAATTACCTTGTATAAAATAGTGGGCCTTACTTAACACATGAATTCCTACTCTCAGGGCATATATATCATAAATTCACTAATTATTTATGAACCATCAAGAAGGATTTGAAGAATTACTAGTAGTAACCTATGTTAAAAATAAGGTATCATTGATTGAAAATAAGGTGTCATGATTTACACATCCTTTATGTTATTTTTATGATTATTTGGTTTTCCACAATGATTAGTGTTGCTAACAATATTCTAATTGGTTTTATTGAATTCATGGTTCTCGAATGAATCATGTTAATACATAATTCAATAGAAAATGAAAAGATTTTCCACCAAAGGAACCAAATTTTATTAGAGATTAAATAAAAAAATATAGTTTCCATGAACTCACAAATTTCTCAGGATATGAATCATGTTAAGATTCAATATGAGAAAAGAAGGGAACAACTTGATGTTGACTCTATCATGAGGGAACATCCACCTAGTTTTTGTGACTATATTGATCCAGTGGTTTCCATTAAATGGATCAATACCATTGAAACTATATTTTCCATTATCTAGTGTTTGGATCATGAAAAAAATCATTTTTCCATCTTTCATTTGGATAGATATGAGGATAAGTAGTTGACTCATTTAAATAATACAAAAAAAAGATGAAATTTACACTGTATATGAAATTATTTTAAGATATTTTTTAAAAATTATTTTCCTCATATTCATTGCATGAAAATAAAGAGGAATTACTTGATATAAAGTTTAATTATGATGAAACAATTGGTACATATAATTAAAATTTTACAATACTATTGAGATATAACTCTTGTATTATCATACAACCTGAATGTATGGTTGACTAATAATTTAGTGTATTAAAACAAATATTTGGAAAAGAATTTACATAAGGGACTTAAGTATCTGTAAATAAATCATTCTTTTCCTTACAATTCATAAGTAGATATTTTATTGACCCACAAATCTCAAGGAATTGAAACAAAAAAATGATTTAATTCTAGGTAAACACTACAAATCATTAGGGGGAGAAGATGATGATTTTTTCATGCTCAAAGTGTGAAAAAACATGGAGGAAATTTTCTTTATGTGATCATGAAATTTTTTATGTTTGGAAAGGGATGTTATCAAGTGAATGAATGTGGATATGATGTGAATAATTTATCTAATGATACAAATAAAGGTAAATCTCAACTGAATACACCTCCCACACATCTGTGATTCAATTGCAAAGAGTTTTTAAATTACGCTATCTAGGGCCTAAATTCGAGGGTTTATTAAAATGATCAATGCTATGAACCTTTTCATATGATGGAAGAAGGTAAATGTCATATGAATTCTATTTAATATGGTGGGAGATATACTTAAATTACTAAAGATACACTAACCATCAACTCCAAAGCTGTTAATATCTTATTTTGACTATGTATTTACACACACTTTTATATCTGAATAATATTATAAGGCTATGAAAATACCAAATCAATGACTATATGTTTAACTATAATTAAAAACCCTATATTTTATGATCATCACATCATAATTATATGATTCCAACCCCATTAAATTTTGTGGGAATGTGCTTCATGAAAATATTATCATTCTTCTTCTGGTTGAATTAGATGCTATCGTAGTCATGGATTAACTTCGTATACATAAATCCCACATCAATTTCCATGGATTGGAAGTCATATTTGATTTTCTAATATAACATATGATCTTATATCAATGTGATGATCAATAGAATCTTTTTCTGGAAATCAAATCCATTATATGGTTTTTGATTCCTATTGAAGGGGAATTTATCTGAGATAAATGGGGACAAAATAAACACTGATGATATTTCAATTATAAGGAGGTTTTTGTTTCTTTACAAAATAGTTTTCTAGTCTTACAAAAAAAATTGATGTCAAAATATGAAGAAAACTTCGACATGGTGCAACACTTATTTCAAAGACTCCCTATTGAATAGCCCTAATTGGGTTATTATAATTCAAGAAGAAACTCCAGATAATCTTGATAAGGGATTCCTTAAACCATGACTATCACCATGTATTGAACCTATTATTTGTATTAAAAATAATCATATATCAATGAAACTCTACATTGACTATTAGGATTTAAACATGATCATGATCATAAATAAGTATCCCCTACCCCACATTGATGATTCTTTTGATCAACTACACAGAGCTCAATACCATTCCTTGATTGACCTTCTTTCTGTATATCATCAATTAAGGTTCAAGAAGGATGATATAAAAAATAAAATATTTCATATAACATATATACATAATGATTATATAGTAATTTAATTTTATCTTTTTAATTCCCCTTCTATCTTCATGGATTTAATGAATACAGTATTTAGATATGTCTTTAATCATTATTTGGTATTGTTTGTAGAAGTAATTATTATTTAATCAAAGGGAATAGAAATTAATTAACATCAATTGATATGTTTACTAAACACCCTAATGGAAAAGAAACTGTATGAAAATTTTAAAAAAGATTTAATTTTTGATATAATGTTTTTATATCTTGGTCATATATTCTGAATAGAGGGTATATCTGTGGACCCATAGAATATGGATGTTATTGAATATGGGAATAAACCAAACACTATAACTAAAATCAAATGTTTTCTTTTTTTGGATTGATATTGTCATCAGTTTTTATAGAATTTATTACTACTAACTAATCTACTCAAAAATGTTAACTCGGAAGGGTTCCAATTTCCTTTAGATAGATGAATATGATGAATATTTCAAAGAACTAGAAAGATTATTATTAAGAAAACTGGATCTCACATTACCTTTAAGTGGAGAAGGTTCTCTAATCTATAAAGATTCAACCAATAAGGGGTTGGGATGTTTTCTTATGAGAATTTACATGGTTGTGGATTATTCTTCATGATAATTGATGGTTCTAGAGAAAAATTACCCAACTAATGATTTAAAGTTAGTTATGGTAATTATTTAATTAAAGATATAGATGCATTATGTTTACTGGATAAATTTTGATATATATTCTAATAACAATATTTTAAATTATATATTCACGTAGAAGGATTTAAACATGCACCAGAGATCATGGTTAGAGCTGATAAAAGATTATAACATCTCAATATATTATCACCCAGGGAATGAGAACTAAGTTGTTGACTCTTTAAGTGAAAAGTATCGTGTTTTTTTATCTACGATGAGGATCACAAAATATAAAATATTTATGGAATTTCAAATGAGGGATCCATAAATATTGATGGATGGGGATGAATCATATCTTTCTTAAATGAGTGTTCAATAATCTATCCATGGGATGAATAAAGAAGAATATAATCTAGATATAGAGATATATAAGAAGGTTATAAATTTTTGTGAATTTATCCTTGATATGATGGTATTATCAGGTTAAGGATATATGTATGTGTTCTATCCATACTAGATTTGGAGATCGATTTGTTACATTATGCTCAAAGTTCTTCATTCACTCTTTATCCTATAATAATGATGATGTTTAGAGATGTAAGAATATTTCTAGTGGGATTCAATAAATAGAGTCATCTCATTGATCATATATTGTTTCTTGTTATTTCATCAAGTTATAGTTGAGTGAGGAAATCCTAAGAATAAGTTACAACCATATCCCATACCAGAATAAAAATGAGAAAACATCAGCATGGATGTTGTAATTCCACTCCCCAAAAATATAAAGGGAATAATGTTATATGGTTCATAGATGATCTCCTTACAAGTTCAACACAGTTCATCTCAATTATATATGACTTCCCTCTTAATCATCTTTCTTAAGTATACATTAACGATGTGTTAAGGTTTCATGGAGTACCACATTCTATTATAACCGATCTGGGTATGACATTTACCTCAACATTTTGGTGAATTAATAAAAAAACTATTGATACATAGTTTTGTTTTATTACTATGTATCATCCATAGATATGTTTTTAGTCCAAGAGAAAAATTCATACTCTATTTGAGAGGATGATATCTTGTTTTATGTTTTTCAAATCTGGTTGGAATCAAAACCTTTACCTAATTAAATTTTCTTATAATGATATCTTTTACTTTCCTATTTAAATTGATCCTTATGAAGACTTTTATGGAAATAAGTACATAAATAAATTTTTTTGGACTAGAATTGGATAAATAAAGTGATTTGGATGATAAATGGTTAAAGAAATAGTGGAAAATGTTAGATTTATTTAGTAGAACATAAGGGAAACAAAATGTTAGTAGAAAAGTTATGTGGATAATCATTAACATGATATGGAATTTATTGTTGGTTAGATGGTTTACTAATGAATATACCCATGGTAGAAGATTATAAGATTCATATATAATAGAAACAAAGTCCCTGGGTATATTGGTCCCCTTTATATTATTCATCTTATCAATACCTTTTCTTGATGTTTGGAGCTTCCACTAAACCACTCTCAATTTTATGATGTGTTACTTGTAGCTCTCAAGAGGAAGTACATAATTGATCCAACACATGTACTTAACTCGAAGTTAATACTACTATAGCATGGTCTTATTTATCTATAATAACCAAGGTATATTTAGGACCGTCTATAGAAAGATCTATAAAATAGTTCCACTCACCTGGTCAAAATTTTGTGGAAAATTTACTAGCTTGAGAAAGCTACGTGTGAAGCTAGGGTTGTAAGGATAAAAAATTATCCTCAATTATTTTTATCAATGTGATTAATTTCAAGTGTTAATTTTTTTATTAAAAAACGAATAATGGAACACCTCCAGAATTTATAATATTTGTTTTTTTAAGTTCACTACTTTGATAGCTTGTGTTACACACAACACTATGTTTTAACAAAAACAAAAAAACGTATTAATATTATTATTTAATCATGGAAATAATTACATAGAAGTAAAATATGGTGGAATTAATTGGAATAATCAAATTTAAATGTTAAATATAATATTTTTATGTACTGAAAAAACATTAATTAAAAATAACTTAATTTTTGGTAAAGCATTTATATGTATCAAAAATACTGTTTTCTCAAAAAACAATTATTATGAATAAGTAATAAAATGAATTATTTAAAATTTTATAAAATTCAATTTTAAAAGTTATCATCATTTTTAAAATATAATTTTCATAATTATCTTAGGGTGAATTTTGAGGATTTTTCATAGAAGATTAATTTTTCAATGAATAGTCAAGAAGAATAGTTTTTTTTTGACAACAAAATCATCATTTAATGAATTAATGTGGTTTGTTATGTTAAAAATCATTTTAAATGTAAAATTAGTCCAATTATATAGTCACTACTCTAATTTAGGTCATTGAAATAAATTTCATATTGAATATTTATATAATAACTTTTTAAACTTTTTTAACATTTTCTTTTTGGAAAACTACCTTCCTATCATGACTACAGGATTAATTTTAAGTAATATTTTTTCACTTATGTTAATGGAATTTCTAAAAGTTTATTCCTTATTTTTAATTATATTAATTTATAATACATAATAATTTTGACATAATTTTATGTCAAAATGAATATTAAAAATAGTAAAAAAAAAATTATTTTCCATAGTTAAGGTTAAAACAGGTTTATCTAGGGTTAATATAAAAATATAAGGGGTAAATTGATCTAGAAACTTTTCCCAAACCCAGTTGATGGAAATACATTTTTTTATCACCTCTATAGTTCGAAAATATACCATTCGGGGTTTTTTTGTTAGTAAAAAATTTAGGTGCGCGTTATTTTTTCCAAATTTCTATATGTATCCTCTCCTGCATTTTTTATACATTTTTTGAAAGAAATAATTATTAAAATAATTATATGTTAAAAATATTTTCAATATAATAAAAATTGTTAAATTATCATTGCTTCCTTTGAGTTTCAATCTAATGGCTGCTAGGTCAATGCCACTTTTTCCCAAATAAAAAACTATTAAAAATTAAATATATATATATATATATGTTGGTATATTTTATATGAATAATGTTTTTTATTTTATTTTATTTTGATATATGTATATAAAAATAACTGTTTATTAATACCAAAATTATTAGTAATAAAAATTTTTATATTAATATTATAATTAAAATATATTTTAAAAATATATTGTTAACTACTATATTATTTACATTAATAATTATCTTATTTACATCATTATTAAGATTTATGTTTTAAATTATTATAGAAATTTATTACAATAATTAATATATATTAGTCATGTATTTTATAAAATTTAATTACAATATTATAATTAAAAAAACTTCATAGTAATCTAATTAATGACATAATAATTAATAACAATTATGTCAATTAATATTTGAAAGTGAAAATGTTATGTTTTAAAGAAATAAATTTTATGACATATAAATTAGATTTTGATTATTAGATTTATGATTTATTTTATTTTCAATTATTTTTTATATGTTAAGTAATTTTCCAAATTTCATTTAGATTGTATTTAAATTTTATAATTTATATGATTTCAAAGTCACCTATATGAAACATAATACTCTTTCAAGTATGTGTCTTTGAAATTTATTAAATAATAATGTATAAATACAGTCTTAATTAAACATGAAAGACTTACTTAATATATAATATATAATTTAAAATAATAATAATTTCATAAAAATAGTTCATTAAATGTAATTTTAGTGGTATGATATATTTTTTTTATGACATTACATTTTGATTTGTAATTTGTTTCAACATTCCTTTCATTTCAACTATTTTATTTTAATCATTGACCTAAATTTCATTTATATTTTATGTAAACTATAATTTTTGTTCATTTATTTTTCAAATGTGTAAATATTATGTTTTTAGAAATAATTATTTTGTCCGGTAAATTAATATTTTTATTATATTTATCAAATTCATTTTATTATCAAAAAATAGATTTTTAGGATTTGTTTTATGTTTTCATTTTATTTTTTTAGTTTATATATTATAATATTTTAATTTCAATTTCTTGAAATTTAATAATTCTTCCAATGATTCACATAGTCAACTTATATTCTTATAAAATTTGACATGTAAGTAAAATATAAATAAAAATTAAAAATAACTTCTAAACATGTAATAAATGGTTCATAGTAAAAATAAGTTCATAAATTTTATAACTAGAAAATAATATAGATGATAGAATAAATTGTTCTTTAAACTCATTTAAATTGATAACAATCATATAAATAATTGATTACAATTAATGTCTATAATGAGGTCTTATCCCATAGTTGGGTTTGTGAATGGGACGCCTATATTGATATCACCTTACTATATAATGGGGTTGAGTATGAAGAGGTGAAGAGGGATCATCCTCGAAAATTGGAATCTCATAAGCTTAATTCTCTTCCTATGACTCATCGGGAGGAGGAGACATCTAGATAAAATCATGTGCACCTAATCCTTCACCCACTTGGTAACTGGAAGGACCATCCATCATTTGTGGGGAAAAACATAAGGCCTATGAAGGCTCAGTCACGAATGGTAGTGGCATGGGAAATGACCGAGGATATGATATTGGACTGTATATACCCAAGGAAAACTATGGGCATCCTAACAGTATAAATGTATCACATTCCTCCTTGTGCAAATCCCCAGTCAGCTGAGGCTGGACTATAAGAGGTCTATCATCTACCTATGGAACATGTGAGGTCTCACATGTATCATGAAATGGTCTACATCATCTTTATTATTCCTCCTAAACATAATTAGTTTTTTTAATAGGTTCATAAGTAGGAAACTCTTCTCCCTAGGTAGTAATAGATTCTCCATAAGGTGGATAATCAAAGATACTATCATATAGAATAAGACACACTAGTATCACCCCCTTTGCTTCATCATGGTATGATACATAGCTAAAATCTCCCTCCTTCATCTAAATATGACATGTGGATAGTATGATATAATTGAGTACTGTATAAAAATATTCAAAATGAATAAAAAAATTAAAAAAATGATGAAAATGTTATAATTTACATGATACCGGGTTCATCTTCCCTGAGGAGTAAGATACAGTACAGACTTCACTCCATACCATGGATCAAACTCAAACTACTGTACTATATGGAATCACAACATATGTATAACCTTTGTATGAAAATATTCTTATGTGTCCCATATATCTAGATACTCTACATTTCAACAGCAATAGTCGACATCTTTCCCCCTATCAGCTTTATGAAATGAAGTACAACTAATTGTCTAGGTAGAAAGGGACTATGCATAACAAATCCAAAATAGTGCATGAATCTATCAGGATGGTGCAACTCAAAAATATGAAAGTGAATGACAGGCACTACAATTTGTGGAATAAATGATCCTAGAAATGCAGTATAAGGGTAGGTAGTCTAATAGAGCCCAATATGGCATCCGTAAAATATAAAATGACATGTAAAATTTATTAAACACATTTGTTACTAAATATAAAAATAACTATAATATTTTGAAATTGATTAGTCAAGGAAAGAGTTTATATAATTAAATTGGGGGGTAATTGACTATCCAACATGAGACGATATGCACACATGTTATTCCTCAGCATCCTAAAAAAGTGGGGTTTCTTCATCCACCTATAATGTACAACATAGAAAGTGATAAAAAATATGAAATTAAATTCAATAACACATATTATAATGTAAAGACCCGTAAAATTAAAGGGAAATTTTTTCTTAATTTTATTTGGAATTTTACAAGAGCACGGTTTCTGACGGCACCTGATTCCGAGGCCTAGAGTGCCCGGAATCAATTTCCGAAGTTTGGCTCGGGTACGTTCAGTGAACGAACGAGCAGGAATTTCTAACTTTTGATCTGGTGCTCAGAATTGAAATCCTAGGACACCGATGAACTCGCATCGCCGATATTCGCTTAAGGAGACCTTTTCCGTAGTTGCGTTTATTGCGGGACGAAAGTTAGTTTTTGGGAGATTAAATAATAAAGATGAGTCATCATATCAACTTCCACATAAGAGAATCAAGTAGCACATCTATATGAATCTTTTAACCAATAACAATAGGATAGTAGTTTGATGTATTCTCATTCCAACATCTAAATAAGGATGATTAATCCCCCAAGATTAGTTAAATATGATCGACATGTTGTGCATAATTCCATATTATTATATTCCCTGCATGAATATCCCCATATATCTCTCTCAACCTGATGAAAATCCCTTGATATCTTGAGATACAACCTATGGATATGCATACTAGAGTGATCAGTTCACATTTTCTCTCCCATGAGGCACAAGATATATACATTGGTTTAACACATGATTGTATTCTCTTCTGCATCAAAGGATAACTGTGAACAATGAATCTCAAGGAAGCACATAGATATCGACCCACCATCTATAGAATCATCATATACCATAATTTCTTTGACTAGATATAATTGTAGAAGCTTAAGATAGTATCCATAAGTGGGACCTATAATTTTATCCCCATGGGTATGAATACATATCAGAACCACCACATATTCAAGGGTAATAATCATTTCAACCATTGGAAAGTGGAATGTGTGAGTCTTAGGACTCCATATCTCAGTGAGGACAATAAGGAGTTGAATATCAATGAATTTATAATCAGATACAAAAAAATGATATATTGTCCATAATGTCATAGGTATTGTATAATGATAGATGGATGTGGAATGTGATGATAATGTTGGGGTCTACAAATCCTAAACTGTCAAACCTCATGGCCTACTACCATGTCGTGTGAAAGAAGCCTACACATATCTTTGAGTAGAGAAGTATCCTCCATATCTATTTATAAAAATCAAATATATCTTAATTGAGTGTAAATATAAATATAATGTTATTATCATCATAATTTTATGACAGATATAATGTAACATATAACAATATTATTCCCAATGTTTTGTGAAATTTCTATTACCAAAAGAGTATGGAATGTCATCATGTTTCTCAAATAATAATTATAAAGTTGTTTTATATATGGTTTTACATTGGAAAGGGTTTTTCTTTTAATAGGGAATGTTAGATTTATTAAATTTCTATGGTTATGGATTTATTGATATGGGAACTAACTTGTGATGTTTAGCATGGAGTGGAAAATTGGTTAAATAGGATGTGTGATAGAGGTTTATCCGAGTGATCTTGTGATCCTTACAGGGGGGCCATTTGAGCCTCCATTATTTTCGGATGGACCATGAAATCCTTTGTGTAGAAATATCATTGGAGGTTCCATGTTAGTTTCCAATAGTCTATATGACCTCTTGTATTTTGGCTTGTATTAATAACATGTGAGCATCCATTGATTAGTTATCTAGCATACTTTTTTACTCACTCATGATATGAATAATGGTTAGAACCCCTTGGATCACATTACTCATTTCGTATTGTATTATATCCTTTATAAATTTGATTAGTTCTATTTTATGTGAGGATATGTATTATAACCATTTGTTCATTTTCTATTTCTATGGTTAAATGATGTTGATGTTATGCGCACAATTATTATAATATTTAGTTATATTTGAGGTTTCTTTGAGCTTATTGTGACTTTTTTACTCATTATATTACTTTCTCCATTTTTTGAATAGTTTTGGAAAACCTTGTTTGTTTTATATAAAAAATATGAAAGTATTTTTAAGGTTTACTTGAAGATGTTTTGTTTTCATATGGTTTAGTTTTGAAAAAAAAATCGAACTAGTTTATCATATTTTGTAGATAAAATCCTTAAATATATTCTTGGTGTTATCCTACTTGGATTCATTACTCAGACCATACTATATCCCTTATTTTGAAATGGTTTATTTCACCTTATTGATCTTTATTTTTGTAGGTGGTTGGTTTTTCATCCAATATTGTTGGAATATAGTCATTTTTATAGGGCTTTTAATTAAAAAATATACTTTTGCACACATTAGTTATATTAGTTTAATAAACCTTATATATTTAGTAATTCATTCATATCTAGTAAATATAACATTGTGTTAGATCCCAAAATGATGTACCTATTCATTTATGTATTATTTCTCACATGATGGTATATTTCATGGTTATTTTCAACAAGCTTGATTTATGGTGTATCCATAAAAGGATTGATTGTGATTTCTTAACATCT
Source organism: Viscum album (assembly GCA_963277665.1). Classification (NCBI taxonomy): domain Eukaryota; kingdom Viridiplantae; phylum Streptophyta; class Magnoliopsida; order Santalales; family Viscaceae; genus Viscum; species Viscum album. The sequence goes on from OY728156.1 coordinate 1,505,403,287, forward strand.
CACATGGACGTGTCATATTCCAAGTAATGTGAATATGACAGAATTATTATGAAAACCAAATGATGATTTATGAATTGGTTTCATCAAGTTAAAAATCTTCGTAAAGAGGAGTAAATTATATAAAAGAAATTTTTGTTTATTTAAATGTTGTAACATTTCAGAATGTTTAATTTGTATGTTATTTATGTAAATGGTTATCTAATTTATAAAATATTTATTATTTGATAGTATAATTATTCATAAATTTAATAGAATTTGAAAAATTGAATGAGTTTATATCAACACCATGTAATTGATAAAATTTAAAAGTTCACATTAGAGGTAATCCATCATTTTGGATGAGAGTGTGAACTAGATCCATCAATTGTTGGGAATAATTCCCTATAATATAATTTCCAGTGACGTGTTTTTTATCTCAGTCATTTCCCTTGTTTTTTCGGTCATTCCATCTCATTCAGCATCTTACTAGACTTAGGTCTCCCAATTTTTATAACAGTTTTATGTCAGTTATCAATATCGGATTTTCTTCCAAGCATTCATAAATGAAAAAAATCACCAATTGGCTTCTATAGTGCAACATAGTAGTTTAAAATGGTTTTCATCCAGTACAATAGATCAACATATTCTTCGGATGATAGCTTCACAAAGGCATGTGATCCATTGGTGTGTGTTCATGGAAACCAAATTTCCTAGATTTTTCAACATTAAAAATTCCTTAATTAATGTAATAGCACTAGGACACGACCACTAATACCAATAATGGGGTCCAAACACTCTTTTCTTTCAAATAGAATGTCTTATTAGTGGAAAAGATACACTCTATAAGTATAATATTCTTAATTATTCTTTCCAATATCTCATTGAATGTGCAATATATACCTTATCCCCTATTCAATCATGCACGTAGTCTATTTTTTTCTTTGAAAAAATTTCTTGACACAATGACAATATAAATTATGAGTTATGATAGTTATAGGTAACTTTTGAAACACCTTGGAGAAACCATTTATGCACTCCACAATTTTTTTGTTCAGGTTTTCATATCTACTCCATGATCATATGCCAATGTCTATTTTCCTTAGTAATTTGAATTATATAGTCATACACTCCATGATTAACCATGTGGAATTATTCTAATAATTATTCAAACATCCATTGATTCGTATAATATATTACATGAAAGTGATCGTATTTCACATAAATTAATTTTATAATTATGTTGAAGTAGTAAAAACAAGAAAGAGATTATATATAAAGCCTCTTCATTACATTCTTCATAGGTTCATCGTGGAATTATTTCACCCATTTCTAGAAATTATGCTAATGTAGTAATGATGATGTGTACTTAGGGGTATCCATGTAAAATGATTGGTATTGATTTCCAAATTTATTTCCTAGTGTTGATCTGATATAAAATAGGAACCCCAAATGTGGTTGAAATGATTGTTGATTCCTTATAAAAGCAAACTCCATGATACATAACTTTCCTTCACCATAATGGATAATTCAAGTGATAGAAGTGAATGATTACCCTAATGGGTTTCAACACTGAACAATATGTCGTTGTATTTTCAATATAGAAATATCCCATCAATTTTTATTTACTTTTTAAATAAAGTAAATTTGGAAATTCATGGAAGGAATTCCTGGAACAAGTGATGAAATTCGACATGAGATGGATCAAGTTACTTATCTCGAAAAAAATATTCATTTTTATTGAGATTGAAAAAATCATGTTCATTTTCTACCAGTATGTCTAACAATTTTGTCAACACCAGATACGATTCATCTCAAAAACTGTTGACCATGACAATTTTCTTTTGTTACACAATCAATGCCTTATTAAACCATTTACAAATGAATAGATATTAGAAAATCTTGGTAGGTCTTGATCATCGAAATGATAATAGATGAGAAAATTCAACATTTAGTTCTATATGATTTTGTGTCTTGTTTTTTTGAACATAATTATGATTTGTCCCAATCTAAGAAATTATCAAACCTCTAAATTAAATGTTAGGAATATCCCTCTAGTTGAATCCAAAATCATACTAATATTTTTCACATTATATTTTTTATTTTTATGAATACATTAATAAATTAAATATCAATAGTTTCACTCAATATGAAATCTTTTTTGAATGTTTTTCATTAAATCATTACTTTTAAAATCTCTTCTAACATATAATTTTTTCCTTTTCTATTAAATCTAACATCTATAATTTTAGGAAACTTAGTTGTAGGTGTGATAAAATTCCTTTCAAATTCATTGAAATGTTCCATTCCTTCTGACCATGATTCAATTAGGGTTGGATGATTTACGGTGTGTCTAGTTGTATAACTACTATAGTTCTAGAAACTCCCTCCCCATCTTCAGTAGCTTCCTCCTCGCCAGCATTGATTCCTCTATCTATTATATCATTAGAAACTTCTTAGTCATAGAAATTATGTTTATGTATATCTAAGAGATCAATTTGGTTGTCTTCTTCCACATCATTGAGAATATCCTCATTTTCCTTGGTTAGACCTCCTTAAATAACTCTTTTATACCTATCTTCGTACAATTGGATATTTTTGTTGTATAATAGACCACAAAATATAACTCCATAATGAAACTATCTGACCATTGGGTAAATAATGTTATTTATTGGAACCAGTCATCGCCATCAGTCAATGCATAAGCCAGATGATATAGTGTAGTTGGGAATTGAATTTTTTTTATAACTATTAGACATTATTTCTTGATCAGGTCCCAAATTTAAGTGACGATGAATGGTTTCCTAAATATCTCTTAGATTTAATAAATATTATTTCTTAAACGTTCTTTCTAGTTTTTTACTCTAATAATCTTCTAACATGGTTTGAATAACCTCCATATAACAACAGACACAGGAAAACATGATTTCCTTCATGAAGATGTTTTTTTATCAGGATTATGATATTTTAAATATTATTAAAAGTAATGAATAATCACTTAGCATTGTCCAAAAAATATTTACGTTACCAAAATATTATTACCTCTTCATATATCTTAAATGCTGAAACTAATGTTTTCTAGTATAATTTTTAATCTTCATAAATTTATGAGTAGTGGGTTGTAAGGAGAATATAAATCATCTAAAACATATCCCCTAGGAGTGTCAAACCAAGTTTGAAAAAATGACCATTTCAAGGAACCATTTGAAAATAAAGTCAATATAAATCTCCCTTTGGGGGCTTTTAGATATTTATTAGAGTGACATCAACTTGTAGAATCCATGCATTGATTTGATTTCTTATTTAACCACATAATATTTAATTTTCATCCATTTTAGAACATCTTCTTATTTTTCTAAAGAAATATTCTATTGTTTCATAAAACCATTTTTAATCTTCCTAAAGGTATTTTTAGTAGTTTAAAATGATAATTTAAATCATCTAATTTATATCCCTTATGAGTTTCAAATCTAGTGTGCATCATTGTCTATTGTCATGCACCGTGTGGTGATCAAGTCTAACTCAATTTCCCTTTTGCGGTTGTTACCCCTATATACATATATACCAAATCCACATCACCTGTATTATCCAGATAGGGATTTAATTTATATGATAACCACATAATCTTTATTATATAAATATTTTAGAACGTCTTCTTATATTCTAAAAAATAACACTATCATTTCATAGTACAATTTTTAATCTTTCGAAATGTATTTTTATTTTTTTATAAAGATAATGTTAATAATCTAAAACATATCAATCGATAGTATCAACCAAGTCTGAATCAGGTTTTGAATCATCCAAATATCATATTAATAAATTTTGTGTATAGTTAAGACACTTTTTTCATGATGTTATTATTCTTTGATCATAAGTTTGTTTTATGTTAATCTAAAGTTAATTGAAAGAAAATAATTACTTAATAATAAGTAAATCTTAATTTAATAATTAATTAGTTAGTAGTTAAGCATTAATTAATTAATAGTTCTTGATTATTTAGATAATATTTACATAATACATAATAATTAAAAAATTAGTAATTAATAATTATATAGTAATTAATTATTTCTTTGGTAGTAATTCCATAACCATTGAATAATTATTCCTTAATCATTTTTTAATCATTAGTTAATCATTACTTAATAATTACTTAAGAACTATTAAATCATAAGTTATCTACACCTTAATAATTCATTAATAACTTGTTTATCATTCAATGAATAATAATTATTAAGTAGTTTCTTTATAGTAAATTATTAGTTTTTTAAAATGTAATCAGTATTTGAGTAGTTATTTAATAGTTAATTAATAGTAAATAATTACTTAATTTTTTTCTAATCATTACTTCATCATTAATTAATGTCATTTTAATAACTCCTTCATCATTAATTAATCATTATTTATTCACTAATTAGTCATTATTTTTCCATTTTTTAATTTTTCACTAGTCCTTAGTTAATCATTACATTATCATTAGTTACGCATTAGTCAATAATAAATTAATTATGACATAATCATTCAATAATTACTTGTAAATCATTAAATAGTTAACAGATATTAAGTAGTTTCTTTATAGTTTATTAATATTTAATAATAGTTAATCATTAAGTTATTGTTAGTTAATAATTCATTAATCATTAGTTAATTATTTGTTATTCATTATTTATTTATTAGGTCAGCATTAGTTAAACATTATTATTTTTTAAATTCATTATTCCATAATAATTTATTAATCATTACATAATTAATATATTAGAATTAGTTACTTTAAAGTTAATTATTATTTAATTAATAGTTAATCATTGGGTAATTTTCAATTAATAATTATTTAATAAAATTATTCATTAGTTAATTATTAGTTAATTATTAGTTACTCATTATTTAATCCTAAATTAATGATGCCTTTCGCATTCGTTAATAGCTCATTAATTATTACATTATTAATTTTCAAGTAATTTATAGTTATTTTTTAAATTACTTTTCATCATTGATTAATTATTATTTAATATATTTTTAATAATTAATTTATAATTAATTTATATTATGTTATTCAAATTTAAATCCTAGGTTATTAATTATAGAATCATTATATGATCCTATGTTATTTATTAGTTAGTTAGTACTTAATTATTACCTTATAAATAGTTAATTATATGTAAATAAATAAAAAATTCATAGTAAAAAATCATTTCAATAGTATTTATTCATCATCTATTTAATATTAATTCCTAATTATGTCACTAATATTTAAAAACTACTATGTTATATTAAATAATTATCATATTGATATAATTAATCAATTTCTAATCTTAATTATAAGTTCTTTTCTAAAAATCATAAATAAATAGTTATATTTAATTTACAAATATTTATTATTATTTCTAGATTACATGTAACCAACTAAACACCTTGTTATATATAACATTTATAACTAACTAGAAATTAAAAAATCTAAACAAAAAAAATATAAAATAAATAAGAAACAATACCTTTGAATGTTGCTTCACAAAATTCAGCACTCATGTTAGGCACCTAAAAAACACCACACACAAAAGGATCAAAAACTAGGAATCCTTTAGAAAGATAGGGATTATATTTATAAATTAATACAGTTGAAGTTAGTGAGGATATGTCATAGTGGTGGTTTATTATTTATAGGGGTTGGGGTAATGGCGATATCAGTGATGCCACCTTGGTTATGGCATCGATCTGGATCGGTGATTAGAAAAGGTGGAATCAGACCTTACATATTTAAATATATCGAAAAATAGGAATCACTATGTCCTCCATTATGTACTATTTTTGAAAATAAATTACTTAGTCAAGATTTAAATAAATACTTTTTCAAAAAATTGTACAAAAAAACATGTTCATACCACCACAAAGGAATGGGAACCCCCTCTCTTCTCCTCTTCACACTTCCAAAAACATTTTCATGGCCAATACCTTCTCAACTATCGTAATTACATGCCTCCCTAAATCCTAGAGTCTTTCATAGTATTTCAAAGCTACTATATAAAGTATTTTGGTTTAATCTAAAGAGGTTGTCTGAGGAAAATCTCATGTTTCAAACAATGCATTTTTGTTTTAGTTCTTATACTAATACCTTAAAATATTCTTAAATTATATTGATATAGAAACAATACAATATCACATATAACAAAATTTTATTATTTTAGAAAAATAACATATATACACCTCCTCTTCCATCAAATAAGTAATGAAGTTGTTGATCGTGTGTACAGAGGACTGTCACCTTGCAAACTGATGTTATTTGTTTTCAATCACCACCTATCATTACTAGATATAATGATGGATTGAAAATTTATATATTATATATGATATTATTATATTGTTTTATCTATAATACTATAAAACCTTTTTACCACCCATCCTGTTGGGAAATAAATGTGTCACTCATGTGTATGGCATACTACTTCCTCGCAAACCGATGTAGTGTGTTTTTCGATTATATTTTTCATAGATTTTAATTAGGATATATTGTATAAATATATATAAAATTTTTATCCAAACATTAGTTTTAGATTTATTATATCAAATTTAACTTCTAACATTATATTTAGTGGGTGATATGATAACGTTGTTAATGTGTGTGATAAACTACCACCTCACGAAGCGATTTGAACTATTTTTTCACTAAAAATTTGCATAGAAGGTAATTTTAGTAATTTTAAAAAATATATGTCATATATATATAATATAATTTTTTATAAAAAGTTAATATTAAATTAACAATTATTTAATTTCACTTGTCTATGGAATGGAAACAACGCTCATTCTTATGTGTATCATATTCTCTCTATGAATGTTGTATTCCATAATCAATCAATAACATTAATATATTATTATAAATACATATATAATTAATATATATGATATTTATATCATTTTTAACATTCTTTATATTACATAAACATGATCAAATTAAGATGATCCAAGATAAAAAATCAAAACAAAGATGAAAAACAAAGCAGTTATTGCGTGAAACATGATTTTGACAAGGAATTATTAATATATAGGTAATAAAATGTTTTAAATAAATCTAATATCATTTGATATATATAATTATATTTATTAAATAAATTTATAATAAAGTTATATTTTATATTCATGAGGTTATAATGTGTAACAATGAAGTAGAGACATCTGGTATAGAATTTTTCTCTTGCCTGCTTTGGGACACATGTTAAGTTATCAACCAATCTTATATAATGAGGTGTATATATAGATTCTTTGACATTTAGTATCATAAATTTATTTATTATCATGATATATTATGTTTCATTTAATTTTACTCATTAATGGGGCATATAATTAAAATTTACCCATCTCGTAGTGTTTTTATGATACAATCTCATTGTTTATCAGGATTGTATATTTTTATGATTTAGATAATGAAATATTATTAAATATATCTCAATAAACTTATTAGTTTTTCATACTTTGGTATTATCTTGATAATATGTATTTTAAATACATTTTCCTCTCCTTATGAAGTCATTATTCAAAACAAATTAAAATAAAATAGATATTATTTCTCTCTTCTATGAAAACACCTTTTTTCTTCCATATATACTTTTTTTTAAAAGTTTTCCAAAATATTTTAATGTTCCTCTAGGATTTTTTGAAGTAATTTTTATCCTTTTTTAAATTTTTTGTAATATTTTATAGTAGTAATATTCATTTCATTTTAAAAATATGTCATGTTTGGGATTTACAGAAAATATGAAAGGAGTCATTGTTTTAACATGTTTGATATTTCTTTCTGTCATGACAACTCAATGTTTTAAATATTACATTATTTTTTTCAATGTTTATTTTTAAATAAAATAAAAACCAAAAAATTCCATGATTTTTTATTTTTAAAAATTATTTTCAAATAAATTTTATTTTCCTCTAGAAATGTTCCTTATTTATTTTCCAAATCATTTTACATATAAGATGGAATCCATTGATGTTATTTACTATTCACTGTGTATATGATATAATGATAAAATTCTTATTATTTCAGTGGAAGGTTTATATTTATGATGAAAAAATATTTTTTAAGCCTATTTCTTTTTTATGTGTTATGATAAGATCAAATTTTTATGAAACTCAGTTCACTTCATAAGTTCTAATATGATAAATTTTTTATGATATTAAGACATATAAATGTATGGATTATGTGATATGTGTGTCCAATGTCTCTCTCCAATTAATTTTTAAAATATTAATTCCTTATGATATTATATGGTACATTGGAGGTTATCTCAATCTAGAAACGAGGTTATACATGAGGTTATCCTAAGCCCAATGTAGGTACATAAGTTGTTAGAAAAAACCTAACATGTTATGAATATCTTGGTGGGTATCCATGACATAAGGTTTATTATTTTATGTATTTTAGGGAACTCTAAGTATTATACCAGTATTATGATCATGTGGCCTATGTTATTTGATTAATTAATTATTCATGTATTATTAACATCAAAGATTTATTCCACGAATAATGTTTTTAACCGATGATATGTAGTGTAAATTTTTTTCAATTTTTTTTTATTTTATCATACCATTATGATCATGTAATGTTGGTATCGCCATTTTTTGTTTATTGAGAATATAATACCACCCTTTGTAATGTTTTCCACATTTTATGAAGGATATATTATATATGATATATCTAAGAAGGGTTCTAGTTATTAATAATAATGTTAGAGATAATGTAGTTAACTTATGAAGAAGTTGTTTTATGTATCTTTGTTTCTAAAAAAACTATGACTCAATATTTTCGTTGTGGATCATTATGATATGTAATTAATACTATTATTTTAATATATAATATTTATATATGATATGTCTTGGTCTCTACACCTAAGGTTGCACGATCGTGTGAAAAAACGATAAAGGATTATAAAGATGAATAACATTGGTGGTGCATGGTTTATCTAACCATGTGCCTAGAAATTTGAGGTGGAGAGAAATTTGGATGTTAGATCCACATGGACTACTCACGTTTTATCTAAACATATTTCAAAGTATGTGTTTTCATGATCATTTGGAAACTGGGTGTGTACAGTGGGTGCATAGTTAGTCTAACTATGCAGACAAATTTTGTGAACCTTTAAAAAGTATGAATTTTCTATTTTTACCTCCATCCTTTATGTTTCATTCCTTTTTAATTTTCCCTCACATCCCATTCATATTATCCACTCAATATCCTATTTTGATTCCTTTCTAGGATTTGATATATCTCCCTGATCTGATTTTTGAATCAATCATCGTTGGTTGTGTTAGATCGCCCTTAGGTAGTCTATGATTCCTCTTTCTTCTTTTCTATATTTCATTCAGTATAGTGGATTCTATTTCTATTTTATTTCGTATTTCCAATTTTTTGGGTGTTTTTCTATTCTTATAATTTCTCTTGTTTCATCTTGATCCAAAGGATAATACTACACATGTAAATTATCTTAATCTTTAGGTATGCGGTCTAGTTTCATCTCTATTAATGTTTAACCATTTATAAATTGGTTTTTTGTTGCATATTGAACATCCCACCCACTTACCCTAATTATTAGAGTGACTTAAATTAGATACATATTCTATAAAAATGATTTTCATTGGTCCCCTTAGCTTGGTTGGATGTCAAATTACTCATACCAAAACACTTCATATGGTGATTTTGACTAAAATCATTTAATGGTTGTTGTTTTCCAATTCCATTAGACCATACCATGGGTGTAATGTCTTCGGAACAAGTTAGTGGGATTTTGTAAATGAATCAATATGAGTTATGATGTGAAATGTATAATTTAATAGAATTTTTTATCACTTTTTTAGATTTTATAAATGGAAAATAATGACATGATGAATGGTTAGGATAAAAAACATGGTCATTGATCACATACATTATACTTGAAAAATATGACGGACAAAACTAATATAATTATTTGATTTGACATTAAGTTGACTAAAGGAGTGAATAATGGTGATTTTGAAGTTTCATGGATGTTTCCTATGGTCTAATTTATATTATATAATTCAAATTTCATGTTTATTAAATTATTCCTTTAGTGACACTTGGGTTCTTATATAGACTGCCTTCGACGGGTTCTTATGGTATTCTTAATTGTTTTAATTTTGAATTTTTAAGAATTATGGGACATGGTGAACCTCATAAATTTATTTAAATTAATGGGCATGCTGTTATTTGTTGTTATTTTATGTCAAGTAAATGGAGTTCATTATTATTTATTAATGTTTTTTAAATTGATATCTTTATTATCTATAAAAGATATGGACATTGTGTTTCTAACTATGTGATATAAAGTTCCTTATCATTAATTATAGAAGTTTTGGGACACAATGTACCTTATCATTATTCATTGAAATTTTTAAAAAAATGTTCTTCTTATATTTTATTTATAAAAATTCATGGAGAAGATGATTCATATCCCCTTGAATAGGATGCTCTGGTTGATTCTCAATTTTTTATGTGAAACCATGAATGGTTTCTTTTCCAATTGATGCCTTAATAAAATAACATGATTTTTAGGTTCGTATTAAATATAAAATGTAACATTCTCATATACATTCCATTAAAATCTAAAATAGATATAGTCGTATATGGGTCTTATAAAGATCATGTTCTTAACATGGTTTTTATTTACATCACTATTTAGTTTTTGTATATGTAAACATTGTTACATTTTATATTCATATACTAAATTCTCCTTAGACACCATTGGTGGTGGCCTACTATGTTTTACTCATACCATATTCAAACCATCATTAGGTACCCAAATAGATCTTTCGGCTATAGGTCAGGATCTTGGATTGTGCTTCTTGTATTTAAAATTTATGGACCCTGAAAAGACATGGGATCTAAGGACTAATATTTTAGTCAAGTTACCTAATAGAGTTGGATATTTTAGTTTTTTTAGTCCACATAATTTATGGTTTTCTTATATGTTATACCAACTCATTATTGAATTCTTATATTATGAATCATCTTGTCCATGCATCGTTGGATTATTTGACTTTCATGGTTGGTTGTTTATTCTTAATTATCTATTATAATCAAATTTTTATACCTTTATTTATTTATGATTATGATGTATTTAGTAATTATATAGATGTTATAGTCTCCCCACGATACCACCAACTGAACCTCAAAACTAGTCACCAGCTTCTAGTGTATGGGGAGGCCCACTTAATGGCTTGTCAACAACCAGTTTCATTACTGTTTATTGAGTGAAACGGGTTAGGATGTAAAAAAGTGGTAGAAAATTTATTTTTTTCTTCTAATAATATTCAAGGCTGCTATAATGAAGACTTAGACTATTCCAGATCTTGGTAAATTGCCTATTTTTTGGAATATCTAACCCATACATCGGGAAATCATCCAGTTTCCTGGGCTGGTACTCTTTTTCATGTTGTTCTTTATTACAGTTCATTATTATTTCACATTTAGTGACTATTTTATTTCCATTTTCTACTGATTAATGATATTATCCTCTTTTCTATATGTGGAAAAATAATATTTTTGTTCATGTGAGGTTGTTCATACATAATTTTAGGCACATAGGATTCACATGTCATTAACATGATTATTTGTATACTATGTTTATGTGATTATGTGCTATGTTTATTTATATACCATGATCGTGTAACTATTTATCATGATAACTAGTATAACATTATTCTAGGATTTCATTCCATGTACACTTGTATTCATTTCTGATGTGATATCTTTCCTTGTTAAGGATATTATGTAAAGTTGTTAAAATAAAGTGTCTATGTTATCCTAGAAGGTGTCTTACCACATGGCATGATGATGTAATTTTCTATAACCTATGATTAATTAAAGGAATAAATTGATTTTAAATCAATTATAGAATTTATTCAAATCCAAATTTTAAAATAGAAACGATATGGTTAGATTTTAATAAATTCAATACATTGATCATGGATGTTAGCTAAACGGTTTTTTGATTGCAACTTCCAACTATTGGTACATTTATAACATGTGGATGAGGACCTATATAACTGAGTATTATTTTGATTAACTGGAACCTTTTAGGTCATATTTGCATCAAATTTCAATAAGAGAACTCTTTTATGGGTCTGTTAAATTATGAAAAATTTATAATTAATCAATTATAGTTAAATGGGATACTAATTATTATTTACAAATTGTTGACTCTATAAATTTGGATTCTATTACCATATAACTAAACACGTTTTGTCTTTATGGGACCCTCATAGGTCACATTTATTCTTAAATTATTATAATTTGATCAGATGGGGGTATCTTCAAAACCAATAGGCATGGTTATTTAAAGTTTCCACAAATGCTAATAGGTGTTAAATATAAATATATAGTGTAATATTACTTAACTAATCCACTTAAAATATAAAATAACATTTGATTCTTTTTTACCTTTACTAATATCAAGAGTTTTTTTATTAAAATGGTAGTTACAACCTAAAAAGTTTTTTCCACTATAGCTTTTGAGTGACATTTTCTTTTACTAATCTAGTTGTGAAAATCCATGGGTAAATAAATGGTTTAAAAAGATGTTTTGACATAACATGGCTATAATGTTTAGAGGAATCAGCTAATAAAGTTACAATTGTGGTGTATCTATGATTGGTATCATGTGATATATATATATATGAGCTTCCTTAAATGTAGAAAAAAATTTGATGTAGTAAAATGGACTAAAAACCCATTAGTGGTGTTAATAATGAAGATCCCTTAAGTATGTGTTAGTTTTTGTTTATCCTTTAGAGATGTCTTGAATGTGAACATGGATGTTGCATGGACCATGGGTAGTCATTGAAGTCCATGTTAAACAAATTAATTATTTTCCTATTTAAGGATAATATATCTTGTGTGTAAGGTGTCGAACCATAGAGAAGGGTAATTTTAAACAAGTGGACCAAGAAAAAAAACACAAGCACTCAAGAAAATAGGTAGTAGAAAACAAAAATTCAAAAGTTGATTTATTAAGATATTAAAACAAGAGTGTCAACTAATAGATGAATATGTTTATAAAAGGATAAGTGATGGTAATGATGGAATGAAACGTGATTAACCTATTGAAAATATTTTCCTTTTCTCATTCGCAAGAAGATCACTAGAGAAGTGATTTTGAGAATTTAATAATCCTTGTTTGAAAGTTAAACTATGAATAAATTAATTATTAGTTTATCAAGTATAGAATTTATCATACAAAATATGATAAACATTTTTCAGCAGAATAATTTTTTGAATTAATGTTTTGTGTTATTACCAAAAAATAATCTCTTTTCTTATGATTGAAATTATTAGATCATTTTTTGATGTGGATTCAATTGAAAATGATTTTCATTAATTTTTTAATGTTAAAGAAATTAAAAATAATTATCAATAAGTTAATAGAGAGAATAAAAATAAGGAAAGAAATATTTATCCAAGATAAATTAAAATTTTAACCAGTACTATCTCATTCCCATATTCAATTAACTATAAAATATTTTCAGTTTTTAATTTTCAAAATAACTCATTTCAAAAAAACTAAAATGTAAAAAATAATGTGGAAAATAATCTTCTCTCTCAAGGATTCTATCTATATTTTTTCCTTGGTTTTCTTCTCCCATATCACACCACAAAAATGTTTCTTTGTCCTCCCCTCCCTTAATTTAATTTTTCTCTATCTCTCTTATTTTAAAATTCACTGACATAATAACAATAAAATATGACATAATCAATACCTCATTTAGTAATTTTCAAGTGAAATTGTAGATTCCTTAACATATTATCACTCAACTATACCCCCATAAAATATAGTTATCCAAATCAACACCTTCACACTAAAAAAATGTAACTAAATGTCACATCATTTAATTTATCAGCTCAAAATTAATTATTTCCATGCAATGTGCTAGTAAGCCCAGTGTATTCAAAATAATTACAATTTCATACTCCATGTGTCAATTAATTATGTTCATGAGAAAAATTACAGAATTTAAAATTCAAGATAAGTGGAAAAAACTATATTCTTAAAGAATTTGACCGTACATGAATCTAGTTATCAATTGAATTCTCCTTGTATCAAAACCCTCCTAAAAATAAAAAGAACATGTGATCACCTATCTTGTTATAATAGGCCTGATGATAGAAGTATAGTTTCAAAGTGGAAGTTATATATGTATATAGCGTGAACTAAAAATGATATCCATGTCACAATAATATGAGAAGATAAATCTCACATCATCAACCAAAACATGTAATATAATCAAACTAGTGAGAAGTAAAAATCATGTGAAAGAAGCTCTTATAAGTGTAATCCCAAATCAAGAGCTCAAAAACCATTATCATCAAAAGGATGAATATGGTAAAAAAATCCCACATTCTATATTCTGACCATTTTTTAAAAGGAAATCAATCTCATTCGTTCTAGCTTTATAGAGATCAGTTTGGAATAGATTTCCACCGGCCTGATTTCATTCATCATTAACAGACTGATGTCTTCCAATTCAACAGCGAGTTATGATAGGTACATCTTTTGTAATAAATAATAACATCTAAAATAGAGTAAACATTCATAAACTTTGTCAATGGTGTCCACTATTCTAATTCTCGAATCCAATTCACCAGCAATCAAGGAGCTCAAATCACCGATATGCTTAGACTTCAGCCTTTCAAGTTGGGCCACAGTCATTGGAAATCATATAATGTTCATAGTTGACCTTAATTTACCTTCATCATGAATGGTATCAACTGATATTCAATAATTAATTTCCTGAATCAATAGATCAAGCTTCACCCTCGGTGGTTTCTGAAAAACCCCAATGGTGTCATCCACCTTCGGTATCATAATCGTTGGATCACTTTCATCCAGCATCACGGGTTCTCATATTTATTCTAGCACGTATCCAGTAGAATCCATCTCATAATCTCATATTTATGTTCATCTTCAAACTATTCTTAAGGGATAAATCAACTACAAGAGTTCAGGCATCCTATTAAATGGATACATGGTTCTTTTCATAAATGACTATGTGGGCTCTTCTTGAAAATTCATTTACATGAAGCCTTTTGAAAATTGGATACGTCATATCATCTTTCAAATCTATTATGAGGATATTCTTTCATTTTGGATTCATGGTGTTGTAAATCAAAATGAATACATGGTAGCCTTTCTAAATTGGCTACATGAATGTCTAAAAATTGATCATGTGACACTTCTGAAACATAAACCATAATTTAATCACAAATTACATACTAAAACATAAAAAATGTATAAAACAAACATTATTTCTGAAATAATTAATAACGTAACCTTACAAAAAAATGAACCACATTTTTTGATAGAACAGTAATTGATTTAAAAAATAATAAATATATTACATAAAATAATTAACTAGCTAAAAATTAACAAAATTAAGAAATAATAAAAATTTATTAAAAAGATGATATTTAATATTATATTACATAAATATTAATTAATTAAGGATAATAAATAAAACCGTTCAATATTAATTAATATATAAATTAATATAAATGAAAGAGGATAGATATTTGGAATACTGGTCACATAACTAATTAAAAATCAAATAAATTTTAAAATAGAATAGCTAAATATTTTATAAAAATAGAACAAGAATTAATTAATAAGTAATTAAAAGAATTTAAAATTGTTAATTTATACATAAAATAAGACATTATAATTAACAATTTTATAAACTATACTAAATCTCTATAAATTAACAAAAAGAAAAAATAAACCATTAACTATCTAATTTAGGCTTTAAATTCCATAATTAGTATACTAAAAGATGTGGAAAACACGAAAAATTAATTTTACATTAAACTCCCCAACACTAAAGATATTGGTTTTCCCCAAGAAACCTTTAGTCACATTTAGTGGTTGGAAATAAATCTCATAATGTAATGTTGTAAATTCCATGAATAATTGATTTTCAAATTGAGTTTCCCTCGTGAATCCCTTTATATAATTAATATTAATTTATCCTAAAATCATATTTCTTTAGTTTAAAATTGTTTATTATTTTTAAAATATTATTTAAATTAAAAAATTAAATAGAATTTAACAAGATTCAATTTAAATCCAATTGAAAGTCCAAACATCTCTTTACCTCTATGTGAATTGACTGACATAATTAGTAGAAAAAACAAATAAATTATTTCTTTTTATGGGAAAACATTATAATTTAAAATCCATATAAATAACCAATCCAACATCTTAAATAATAAAGAATTAATGAGAATGAAAGGATCAGTTCAACCTGGATTACTATTTTCATTTCACAATTAATTAGGATCCGGGTGTTATGCATTAAATTCTAATTAAAATGTTTAATGTGAATGATTATTATATGACATTTTCCAAATTTTTTATGGAAATAACTTTTTCCCAAGAAGACAATAAAAATGATTTACCTAATTAAATACCTGAGGTATTAAATATTTACTTCATAAAAGCGGTATCACAACCTTTAAATTTGAGAATCATTTCCACCTAGTGAAAATACATATGTGATTTTTAAAAATGAACAATTTTTTTAAAAAAAATAAGTGTTTTTGTGCAATCACATTGAAGCATATATTAAAACATTAAAATACCCCTCCCTATCACTTAAAACCCAAAAATGACTCTATTCTAGAATTTCAATGTGGGAGGAAAAAAATATACCTTGTAAATAGAAAAATGATATTCAATTTAACAGTGGGTGATATATGTTCAAGGTTCAAATTTTACACAAAAAATATATTCCCACAAATGTCCAGTACATTTCTGAATGATAAATTAAGGAAGAATAATATTTTACTTCAAAATATTTAATACACTATATTAATCAAATTTTACATTAACAACATGCAATATTCAAAAAAATAGAAAATTACTTAAGCAACTCAATGTAAAATAAATGTTACTAAGTACAATTATATTTAGTTTAAATTAATTTGAACATAACACAAGATAGAAATAATATCACCATGAAATAGAGAAAAAAACATATATTACATTCTAATTTCGAAATATCTATGAATTTCACTCCACACTAAATTTTATACAATATAAATCAATGAAATGGAATAATTTATGTCTGGGAAAAGAACATAAAATCCTTTAGTTTTAAAATAATTTACTCATTAAATTTCATTCTAGTGAACCACCCTTATAATCCTTAAGTGATCTAGTCTAGATATATAGTTACAGAAACTAAAAAATGAAAATGAAAACATTGAATTCATGAATATATAATTTAAGAAAGTAATTAACTAAATAAAATGTTAAGGGATCTAAGTTAAGTAAGCTCAGGCTTGTAGCTACTAATTAATATAGGGAACATTTGGGGTTTTAGCCACAATATCTTTGTGACTCCTCAGTATCCAAAACAATAATGCATGAACATTCAAAAACATGATTAAAAACCATATTTTTCATTTAACGATATAAAAATAGAGATCTAAACATAAGAAATAATTGAATTTTATTGAAAAAATAAAAAAACTTAAACAAATTGGGACTATGGGTTTACTCTAATGAAATATAGAGTTTAACTTCCTTAGTTGGACAATGTGGGAATTCATCTTAAATAAATAGAAATAATAGACCATCCCTTTGACTATTAATCAAATTATTGTTCAACTATATGACCATTAATCAATAATAGTATATATTCCTCTCCAACTAATTCCAGATAACATTTAAAAATCACCTTCAGGATAGTAATGGGTCATGTCCATTTGGTTATGAGTTTCACTATAAAAACTTTCAATATGGAATTAACAAGTAGGACCCACTATCCTACCTCAAAATTCCTATTTTGGATTATGGAATCATGAAAATCATTTATTCTCTCTTTATAAATTCTATCATTCTCATAATACTCACTTAAAAAATCATTTGTATCACATAACACTAATAATATCCACTCTCAAGAAGACTTGGAATCAAAGTTGTGGTATTTCACTACACAATATTATTTAATATGTTGTTATAGAGGAAAATGAAATATTTTAATAAATATAAATCTATAAGAATAAATCCCTATGGGATTTTTATAATAACTTATATAGGCACATAATTCCTCATATGGCTTAAAAGACCAATTCTTAATTGAACTACTCATATTTTTCTCCATAACATTTATCAATTATCTATAAGAGATGTAGCGCCCCGACCCCAGCTACCCAGAGCCTTTACGTTACTTCGTAACATTGGCATGATCACAAAAGATCAAGTCTCAAAAGACCGATTAGTTTAGTAGCCTTGGAATCACTAGATACCTTCATAAATGTTACATTACATCACAAAGTGAAAAACTATAATAACATAGTCTCCATAGTCCACACTTCTATCCTCTTCTGACTATCCCTGAAGGTCATTCATAAAATACTTCTTCACATCCTGGAAAACATTAAAACATTGAAAGGGGTGAGCTCAGATGCTCAGTAAGGATAACAATATTGCGGAAGCTTTCATAAATAATCATTAACATTTAAGGAAATGTATAACTAAAACAAAAGCCTTTTTAAACTTGAACTTTAGAATAATATGGCAAAAATAAAATGAGATAATGCCATTTACTTACTCACATGGATATTCTACTAATCGAATAATCCCATGCAACATCAATAACCATTTTCATAATGATGGAATGCATAATGCCAGACTATCATAACCACATAGCCAAGGCCTCGTGCCAAGACCACAAATAAAATTTTGTCAAGGCCTCGTTCCAAGACACTAGTTTGTCTCATGAGACCTGCCGATGCATCGAGGAGCTATAGCGGGCTCCACCCGTCACTTATTAAGTCCAATGCATTCCTCATATGAATAGGTTTAAACATATCACAAACCATAACATAATCGTATCACATAAAACATGCATAAAGGAAACATAACATTTCCACATTTCAATCACAAGATATCAATACAACACATTGATATAATAAAAATTCTTTCAAAACCTTTTTCAATACCAAAATAAAAGAAAGTTAAAACTTTGTATTTATTTTTCATTAAAAAAAATGATGGCTTGTAGAGGAAGCCGAAACTCAAATAATGGTCACGACGGCGGAGAAGTCATTGTCGCCGCATAAGTACAGAAAGAAAAACATTCCCTTTTTGTCATTTAGTAAAATGATTCGTATAAAAAATATTCCTTTTGAATAAACGTAAAAGTCAAAGGTGTTTATACACCGTATAAAAGAAAGTTGTGTATAAAACCAAATATGCCTCAATGAAAGGGGATTGAGACGAAGTCCTTAAATAGATCATTTTTAAAATAAAATAGATCTATTATGTGTATTCACTATATGTACACATAAAGAAAGTAAAAATACAAAATAGGACATAATAATATCATGACATAATTTGAAAGTAGGAGATTAACCCAAAGAATGGACGTTGGGTTAAGAAGTTCCCTTACCTTGCGTCTTGTCCTAACTCAACCGTTCTTTAACCTCCTGAATAATAAACTAGAGTTAATTTATATTTACTTAAGAACCTTTTTCATGTTCATTATTCCATTTATATCACTTATTACCATGTTATGAACATTATTTAATTATTTTAGTTTATAACGGTCGTTTTGTCGATCTTTGGTACTTGAGTTAAAAATAAACTTCTTATAATTACAAGTTGTTCATGTGGTGAAATATCCATTATATCCAAAATTATATTCATGATGTAGATATCATATATATCATATATATACATTATATACATTCATTCATAATGTCACATAACATTTAGAGGTAAGAAATGAAATGCACCGTTCATGGAGACGGTAAGCCGTACGTACGCATGAACGCTACTTTCATTTCTATTTAGTATTTAATGGAATGAAATCATAATGATATAAATTTATAATATAATTCCAGTATAATATAGTGTATAATACCATTTACTCCATCCTTTATACATCCCACATATGGCATTAACGATTCAAATCACTTTGGGGGGCGGTAGTCCGCACTTCCTAAAATGAAATTATCGCGTTTACCCATAATGGAAATCATAAAGTATGCCATAAATGAAAAATAAAGAAGCATAAGTAAAACATAAACATATTATATATCATATATAAAAATAGAGACATCTTAATGGCCACCTTTGAAGGTTTTATATGAGTGTTGAACAATCATCGTTTCGTGAGCCAGAAATTCGCCATCCACAGAAACCGTATGTTCTTTAACCATTAGATGTAAGTGTGTGTAAGTCTAGCTCGAATACTTCTTATAACAACATCATAGTATATTTAGGATACTTTTTTTGTTACGAAATAAATGAATAAAAAGAGTTTAGGGGGTTGGAGAAGAAAAATGAAACAAAACAACATTAGAGAAGACATTACCTCAAAATCGGGTAACTCTTTTTGATTTGAGCCAAAGGCTTCCTAGGGAAGAGTTCTGCCAAATGTGAGGCTTCTAGTAGTAAGAGGGGGAAGTTGGGAGAGTATTTTTTCAGAGTTTGGCCGATCCAAATGTCTTGAAAGTGTAAATGAGGTGGTAGAGGTGGGGGCCTTTTATAAGAGGAGAGGAGGGGCTCTTTTGGAAAGATTGAAATGTTACATTATTACACAATGCTTTTCGGATTATAAAGGTCCCACACTTATATAATTCGTGGCTAAGGTGATAAGGGTTCGAAATATCCTCATCCAATTGGCTTTGGACAAGTGTAAGACTTATATCTTGCATTATCTTCTCATTTTATTTAAATCGTTAAATGATGAGGTCATCGCTGCATCATAATGATGTCATAAATAATTTAATTTATTTAATGTCTAAAAACAATAACAAAATACTATGATGTAGGAAATATTTTTAGCTTTCTAATGAATATTTATAGTCAAAATTTGGACTTGTGTAACCCCACTTAAAAACTGTTTTAGTAAAACAACTCATGTTTGTATCAATTTAATTTTAACATTAAATAAATATATATTAATGTCATTTTCCAACCAAAGTGGCTCCATGGGGTCCCCAAGTTGACCCATGGGTTGTCTTGGTCGGCCATTACTCATCCAATAGGATTAGGACAAGTTTCAAGCTCATCTCATATTATTAAATCATTATTTTTACCTTAAACTACACTAATTACCTCTAATCGCAATTAAGAACTTAAAAGTTACTATTCACCAAAAAATTATTTTAATCTCATCGAACCACATTTTGCTTCTTAATGACAACCATTTATGTCGGATTTTTGAAAATCAAATCATAGAAGTGGTAATATTTCATTTTAACGAAAAATCAGTTTTTAACAACCACTTAGTGGTTTCACTATTCATCAAAAATTGAAGTTTTTCAGAATAAGGCCAAAATTTCACCCTAAGATATAATTGATATTCTGAATTCAAAAATGATGTCTATTTTACAAAATTCCAAACATATAAGTTGAATTAATTAATTTTATAATTAATTCCCGCTGTTACAACAAATAGCATGTTTTTAAGAAACAATTTATATCAAAAGATTGGCAATTGTTTATGTCCGATTTAAATGTTAAATTAATTATAATGACCACCATTGGATAAAATGGTAAAAATATATTATAATTATACCTTAAAACCACTAAATATTATAATTTATCAATATAAATTAATTTGATTTAAAAAGTTGTTTTTAAGTATTTTTCACTATTCATAAAAATTTGGAAGTTCTCAGAAAATTACAAAAAATTCAACATAGGCTAATTTCAATATTAGGAATACAAAAATGAAGTCCATTTTGAAATATAAAATTTCTATAAATTTAAAAAGTGGTTATTACTATTCATAATGGCTACTTTGATTAGTTACAGTGTGTTAGAACTCGAAGTTGCGTACAATGCAAGCTATTGAATTATTGAATGAGAAGCGTATCATGGAAGCTCGGGGTGTTACATTCTCCCCTCCTTCAATAAATTGTGTCCTCGCAATTTCATATTTTTGTTTGAAAATAAAGGGTTGAAAATAAAAAATACCTTTGTGGAAAACCCACATCGGAAATAAGGTTAATAAAATTTAGCCTTAATAAGAGGGAAATGGAAATAAGAAAGTCACCACCAAACTATGATCTCGATAAGGAGAACATTGGTGGAAATTAAAGACATATAATTGGAGGAAAAACGTAAATATTTGTAGGGAGTGATTGTGGTCATCAATCACAATCAACTGTCAAATTGAGGGCCTCAAAGCCTTCAATCTATGTTGATTTGAAATATCATCAGTTCAAAAAGACATAAGGTATTAGGATAACTCATTTTTTTTGTTTTAATATCCCTTTACTAAAGTTTAAGAATTAATTTATTCATTGAATAAGAGATAGGTATATATATATTTATGCTTGACAATTAGAGTTTCAACCTTCAACTCATCTTTCACTCAAAAAGATAATAGAACTCAAAAATATTATACTTATCCTAATTGTATTAGGTTCCAAATGTTAACACATACCATTTAGATTAGTAAAATTATTTTGTAATAACCAGGGACTTCCTGTAGGCTAGTGCTAGGAAATAAAGGCTTGTCGCACTATGGTTGTGGGTTCGATTCCTGCAGCTTTGTCCGACGCAACAGGTTATTCCCCACCCTGCAGGTTGTCCTTTTCCTAAAACAATAGTATTATAATATTCCAAAAATAATCTTCAGAAATGCTTTAACCTTAAACAATAATATCCAAAGATCAACTTAATCCACTCCAACCTTTATAGTTATCCAAAATACATCTGTCTAGACTTTCTCTAAAAGGTCTCTTAATTCCAAAATCAATTGTAACATCAGATTCCCCAAACAAAGTAAAGTTTCTCTTATTGTCACATACTAAAAATATAATTACCTTCATCATATTAAAACCTTACTAAAACAACAAGCACTACAGTACAATCCTTATATATATATCACATTATTCTAATAACCAGAATATAGTCCATGAGTCCAAAAGCACCAATACATTAGTTATTCTGCTTCAACTGTAGTAACAGCATAAGATTGTCCTTGATCCCTTGGCCTTTTCTGAGATAAGTTTCCCTGACTCTTAGGACATTCATTTGCATAATGCCCCATTTCCCTACAATTGTAGCATTCAACATTGATAGCCTCTTTCTTTCCCTTGGAATCACGCGCCTGGTGACCTTTTTCTCCACATTTATAACAAACTCCCATTCCTTATAGGCAAGTACCAGGGTGATTCTTCCCACAATTATCGCATAATGGAAAATCCTTCTTTCCCTTTTTCCCTTTATCTGTCTCTTGTTCCACCTTCTCTTCTTCTCTTACTTTACTTTGTTGTCATAAGACTTAGAGAATTCCTTTTCTGTCTTGATAGAACACGAGACAATATCTTCGTATGACGAGAAGGTTTGTGAGACTAATGCTCGACGGAGAAATGGTTTTAACCCATCAAAGAAACGATCAATCTTCCTTATTGGGTTACGTATATAATCTTCAGCATGCCTCGCTAACCTCGTAAAGTGGCCTCATACTTTGAGACATTCTCATCCTCCTTTTGTTTCAGACTCAAAAATTGTCTTTCCATATCTGCTCGATGGTTATGAGGAACGTATTTTTCTAGGAAAAGCTCTTTGAACTCTCTCCATTCCATACTTGATACTTATTCATCTTCCTTTGTATTTTGAATCAATGACCACCATTGATCAGCATCTCCAGTGAGGCGGTAAACTACCATGACAACCTTCTCCCTTTCACTACTCCCCAAGGCATGGAATATTTTCTCTAAGGAGTTTATCCATTGCTCAGCTACTAACGGATTTGTACCCCCATTAAATGTTGGTGGTTGTTGCCTCATGAAGTGTTCTAACATTGATCCTCCATGTTGCGGATCAGGGTGCTCCATATGGGTAAGGTTATTATTCATAACCTGAGTAAGTTGTCCCAGTATGGTGATTAACTGATCGGCACCAGTTGCATCACCAGCCCCACTATAATTATCTTGAGCAGGAGGGCAATCCCTACATGGAGTGCGTGCATTTATATGGGTTCCATTTCATCCACTAGGCGCCATTTCTAAACAATGACATAAACTAGATTAGTTTATGAAATAAAATACATAATTCCATATTTGTAAAATACTTTACATAAATTGAACTATTTATGGACATAATCCCTAATCATAAAGATGTTTTCTTTGAAGAAGTATATACTCATAACCCTTCATAGTGGTTTGTAAAGAAAATGAGAATTATCCAAAGCATATCCCCCGGGAGTGTCGTAACCAAGAGTGCAGCAAGGCCCGTTGTGGTGCACCAGTTCCCGTTCGAGTCTAGCTCAAAGCGGTGTTTTCAGGTTTTACCACTAGGTACATTTGTGCCAGAGCCGCCTCTACCTGCTCGTATCCAGACAGGGATGTATTGCTCGGAAAACTCATAACATCTCTATAATACCAAAATTCTAGGAAGTTCTTCTATACTAATCCTCAAAGTCTATCATTGGGCTATGTGCTCTAATCAGAGTTTATCTACATCTAGCTTCCAAGGTTAGTACTAAACTGCCTCTGATACCAACTGTAATGCCCCGACCCCAGCTACCCAGAGCCGGTGCGTTACTTCGTAACATTGGCATGATCAAAAAAGATCAAGTCTCGAAAGACCGATTAGTTTACTAGCCTTGGAATCACTAGATACCTTCATAAATGTTACATTACATCACAAAGTGAAAAACTATAATAACATAGTCTCCATAGTCCACACTTCTATCCTCTTCTGACTATCCCTGAAGGTCATTCATAAAATACTTCTTCACATCCTGGAAAACATTAAAACATTGAAAGGGGTGAGCTCAGATGCTCTGTAAGGATAACAATATTGCGGAAGCTTTCATAAATAATCATTAACATTTAAGGCAATGTATAACTAAAACAAAAGCCTTTTTAAACTTTAACTTTATCATAATATGGCAAAAATAAAATGAGATAATGCCATTTACTTACTCACATGGATATTCTACTAATCGAATAATCCCATGCAACATCAATAACCATTTTCATAATGATGGAATGCATAATGCCAGACTATCATAACCACGTAGCCAAGGCCTCGTGCCAAGACCACAAATAAAATTTTGTCAAGGCCTCATGCCAAGACACTAGTTTGTCTCATGAGACCTTCCGATGCATCGAGGAGCTATAGTGGGCTCCACCCGTCACTTATTAAGTCCAATGCATTCCTCATATGAATAGGTTTAAACATATCATAAACCATAACATAATCGTATCACATAAAACATGCATAAAGGAAACATAACATTTCCACATTTCAATCACAAGATATCAATACATCACATTGATATAATAAAAATGCTTTCAAAACCATTTTCAATACCAAAATAAAAGAAAGTTAAAACTTTGTATTTATTTTTCATTAAAAAAATGATGGCTTGTAGAGGAAGCTGAAACTCAAATAATGGTCACGGTGGCGGAGAAGTCATTGTCGCCGCATAAGTATAGAAAGAAAAACATTCCCTTTTTGTCGTTTAGTAAAATGCTTCATATAAAAAAGATTCCTTTTAAATAAACGTAAAAGTCAAAGGGGTTTATACACCGTATAAAAGAAAGTTGTGTATAA
This sequence comes from Viscum album, assembly GCA_963277665.1. Lineage (NCBI taxonomy): Eukaryota > Viridiplantae > Streptophyta > Magnoliopsida > Santalales > Viscaceae > Viscum > Viscum album. The sequence continues at coordinate 1,505,428,849 of OY728156.1, forward strand.
AACCAAATATGCCTCAATGAAAGGGGAATGAGACGAATTCCTTAAATAGATCATTTTTAAAATAAAATAGATCTATTATTTGTATTCACTATAGGTACACATAAAGAAAGTAAAAATACAAAATAGGACATAATAATATCATGACATAATTTGAAAGTAGGAGATTAACCCAAAGAATGGAAGTTGGGTTAAGAAGTTCCCTTACCTTGCGTCTTGTCCTGACTCGACCGTTCTTTAACCTCCTGAATAATAAACTAGAGTTAATTTATATTTACTTAAGAACCTTTTTCATGTTCATTATTCCATTTATATCACTTATTACCATGTTATGAACATTATTTAATTATTTATGTTAATAACGGTCGTTTTGTCGATCTTTGGTACTTGAGTCAAAAATAAACTTCTTATAATTACAAGTTGTTCATGTGGTGAAATATCCATTATATCCAGAATTATATTCATGATGTAGATATCATATATATCATATATATACATTATATACATTCATTTATAATGTCACGTAACATTTAGAGGTAAGAAATTAAATGCACCGTTCATGGAGACGGTAAGTCGTACGTACGCATGAACACTACTTTCATTTATATTTCGTATTTAATGGAATGAAATCATAATGATATAAATTTATAATATAATTCCAGTATAATATAGTGTATAATACCATTTACTCCATCCTTTATACATCCCACATATGGCATTAACGATTCAAATCACTTTGAGGGGGCGGTAGTCCGCACTTCCTAAAATGAAATTATCACGTTTACCCATAATGGAAATCATAAAGTATGCCATAAATGAGAAATACAGAAGAATAAGTAAAACATAAACATATTATATATCATATATAAGAATAGTTACATCTTAATTGCCACCTTTGAAGGTGTTATGTGAGTGTTGAACAATCATCGTTTCGTGAGGCAGAAATTCGCCATCCACAGAAACCGTATGTTCTTTAACCATTAGATGTAAGTGTGTGTAAGTGTAGCTCGAATACTTCTTATAACAACATCCTAATATATTTAGGATACTGGTGTTGTTACAAAATAAATGAATAAAAAGAGTTTAGGGGGTTGGAGAAGAAAAATGAAACAAAACAACATTAGAGAAGACATTACCACAAAATCGGGTAACTCTTTTTGATTTGAGCCAAAGGCTTCCATGGGAAGAGTTCATCCCAAAGTGAGGCTTCTAGGAGTAAGAGGGGGAAGTTGGGAGAGTATTTGATCAGAGGTTGGCCGATCCAAATGTCTTGAAAGTGTAAATTAGGTGGTAGAGGTGGGGGCCTTTTATAAGAGGAGAGGAGGGGCTCTTTTGGAAAGATTGAAATGATACATTATTACACAATGCTTTTCGGATTCTAAAGGTCCCACACTTATATAATTCGTGGATAAGGTGATAAGGGTTCGAAATATCCTCATCCAATAGGCTTTGGACAAGTGTAAGCCTTGGATCTTGCATTATCTTCTCATTTTATTTAAATCGATAAATAATGAGGTCATCGCTGCATCATAATGATGTCATAAATAATTTAATTTATTTAATGTCTAAAAACTATTAAGAAAATACTATGATGTAGGAAATATTTTTAGCTTTATAATGAATATTTATAGTCAAAATTTGGACTTGTGTAACCCCACTTAAAAACTGTTTTAGTAAAACAACTCATGTTTGTATACATTTTAATTTTAACATTAAATAAATATATATTAATGTCATTTTCCAACCAAAGTGGCTCCATGGGGTCCCCAAGTTGACCCATGGGTTGTATTTGTCGGCCATGACTCATACAATAGGAGTAGGACAAGTGTCAAACTCATCTCATATTATTAAAACATTATTTTTACCTTAAACTACACTAATTACCTCTAATCGCGATTAAGAACATAAAAGTTACTATTCACCAAAAAATTATTTTAATCTCATCGAACCACATTTTGCTTCTTAATGACAACCATGTATGTCGGATTTTTGAAAATCAAATCATAGAAGTGGTAATATTTCATTTTAACGAAAAACCAGTTTTTAACAACCACTTAGTGGTTTCACTATTCATCAAAAATTGATGTTTTTCAGAATAAGGCCAAAATTTAACCCTAAGCTATAATTGATATTCTGAATTCAAAAATGATGTCTATTTTACAAAATTCCAAACATATAAGTTTAATTAATTAATTTTATAATTAATTCCCGCTGTTACAACAAATAGCGTGTTTTTAAGAAACAATTTATATCAAAAGATTGGCAATTGTTTATGTCCGATTTCAATGTTAAATTAATTCTAATGACCACCATTGGATAAAATGGTAAAAATATATTCTAATTATACCTTAAAACCACTAAATAGTATAATTTATCACTATAAATTAGTTTTATTTAAAAAGTTGTTTTTAAGTATTTTTCACTATTCATAAAAATTTGGAAGTTCTCAGAAAATTACAAAAAATTCAACATAGGATAATTTCAATATTAGGAATACAAAAATGAAGTCCATTTTGAAATATAAAATTTCTATAAATTTACAAAGTGGTTATTACTATTCATAACGGCTACTTTGATTAGTTGCAGTGTGTTAGAACTCGAAGTTGCGTACAATGCAAGCTATTGCATTATTGAATGAGAAGCGTATCATGGAAGCTCGGGGTGTTACATTCTCCCCTCCTTCAATAAAATGCGTCCTCGCAATTTGATATTTTTCTTTGAAAATAAAAGGTTGAAAATAAAAAATACCTTTGTGGAAAACCCACATCGGAAATAAGGTTAATAAAATTTAGCCTTAATAAGAGGGAAATGGAAATAAGAAAGTCACCACCAAACTATGATCTCGATAAGGAGAACATTGGTGGAAATTAGAGACATATAATTGGAGGAAAAACTTAAATATTTGTAGGGAGTGATTGTGGTCATCAATCACAATCAACTGTCAAATTGAGGGCCTCAAAGCCTTCAATCTATGTTGATTTGAAATATCATCAGTTCAAAAAGACATAAGGTATTAGGATAACACATTTTTTTTGTTTTAATATCCCTTTACTAAAGTTTAAGAATTAATTTATTCATTGAATAAGAGATAGGTATATATATATTTATGCTTGACAATTAGAGTTTCAACCTTCAACTCATCTTTCACTCAAAAAGATAATAGAACTCAAAAATATTATACTTATCCTAATTGTATAAGGTTCCAAATGTTAACACATACCATTTAGATTAGTAAAATTATTTTGTAATAACCAGGGACTTCCTGTAGGCTAGTGGTAGGAAATAAAGGCTTGTCGCACTATGTTTGTGGGTTCGATTCCTGCAGCTTTGTCCGACGCGACGGGTTATTCCCCACCCTGCAGGTTGTCCTTTTCCTAAAACTATAGTATTATAATATTCCATAAATAATCTTCAGAAATTCTTTAAACTTAAAAAATAATATCCAAAGATCAACTTAATCCACTCCAACTTTTATAGTTATCCAAAATACCTCTGTCCAGACTTTCTCTAAAAGGTCTCTTAATTCCAAAATCAATTGTAACATCAGATTCCCCAAACAAAGTAATGTTTCTCTTATTGTCACATACTAAAAATATAATTACCTTCATCATATTAAAACCTTACTAAAAAACAAGTACTGCAGTACAATCCTTATATATATATCACATTATTCTAATAACCAGAATATAGTCCATGAGTCCAAAAGCACCAATACATTAGTTATTCTGCTTCAACTGTAGTAACAGCATAAGATTGTTCTTGATCCCTTGGCCTTTTCTGAGGTAAGTTTCCCTGACACTTAGGAAATTCATTTGCATAATGCCCCATTTCCCTACAATTGTAGCATTCAACATTGATAGCCTCTTTCTTTCCCTTGGAATCACACGCCTGGTGACCTTTTTCTCCACATTTATAACAAACTCCCATTCCATTTAGGCAAGTACCAGGGTGATTCTTCCCACAATTATCGCATAATGGAAAATCCTTCTTTCCCTTTTTCCCTTTATCTGTCTCTTGTTCCACCATTCTCTTCTTCTCTTACTTTACTTTGTTGTCATAAGACTTATAGAATTCCTTTTCTGTCTTGATAGAACACGAGACAATATCTTCGTATGACGAGAAGTTTTGTGAGACTATTGCTCGACGGAGAAATGGTTTTAACCCATCAAAGAAACGATCAATCTTCATTATTGGGTTACGTATATAATCTGCAGCATGCCTCGCTAACCTTGTAAAGTTGGCCTCATACTTTGCGACATTCTCATCCTCCTTTTGTTTCAGACTCAAAAATTGTCTTTCCATATCTGCTCGATGGTCATGAGGAAAGTATTTTTCTAGGAAAAGCTCTTTGAACTATCTCCATTCCATACTTGATACTTCTTCATCTTTCTTTGTATTTTGAATCAATGACCACCATTGATCAGCATCTCCAGTGAGGTGGTAAACTGCCATGACAACCTTCTCCCTTTCACTACTCCCCAAGGCATGGAATATTTTCTCTAAGGAGTTTATCCATTGCTCAGCTACGAACGGATTTGTACCCCCATTAAATGTTGGTGGTTGTTGCCTCATGAAGCGGTCTAACATTGATCCTCCATGTTGCGGATCAGGGTGCTCCATACGAGTAAGGTTATTATTCATAACCTGAGTATGTTGTCCCAGTATGGTGATTAGTTGATCGGCACCAGTTGCATCACCAGCCCCACTATAATTATCTTGAGAAGGAGGGCAATCCCTACATGGAGTGCTTGCATTGATACAGTTTCCATTTCTTCCACTAGGCGCCATTTCTCAACAATGGCATAAACTAGATTAGTTTATGAAATAAAATACATAATTCCATATTTGTAAAATACTTTACATAAATTGAACTATTTATAGACATAATCCATAATCATAAAGATGTTTTCTTTGAGGAAGTATATACTCATAACCCTTCATAGTGGTTTGTCAAGAAAATGAGAATTATCCTAAGCATATCCCCCGGGAGTGTCGTAACCAAGATTGCAGCAAGGCCCGTTGTCATGCACCAGTTCCCGTTCGAGTCTAGCTCAAAGCGGTGTTTTCGGGTTTTACCCCTAGGTACATCGGTGCCAGAGCCACCTCTACCTGCTCGTATCCAGACAGGGATGTATTGCTCGGAAAACTCATAACATCTCTATAATACCAAAATTCTAGGAAGTTCTTCTATACTAATCCTAAAAGTCTATCTTTGGGCTATGTGCTCTAATCAGAGTTTATCTACATCTAACTTCCAAGGTTAGTACTAAACTGCCTCTGATACCAACTGTAACGCCCCGACCCCAGCTACCCAGAGCCGGTGCGTTACTTCGTAACATTGGCATGATCACAAAAGATCAAGTCTCGAAAGACCGATTAGTTTAGTAGCCTTGGAATCACTAGATACCTTCATAAATGTTACATTACATCACAAAGTGAAAAACTATAATAACATAGTCTCCATAGTCCACACTTCTATCCTCTTCTGACTATTCCTGAAGGTCATTCATAAAATACTTCTTCACATCCTGGAAAACATTAAAACATTGAAAGGGGTGAGCTCAGATGCTCAGTAAGGATAACAATATTGCGGAAGCTTTCATAAATAATCATTAACATTTAAGGCAATGTATAACTAAGAAAAAGCCTTTTTAAACTTGAACTTTAGCATAATATGGCAAAAATAAAATGAGATAATGTCATTTACTTACTCACATGGATATTCTACTAATCAAATAATCCCATGCAACATCAATAACCATTTTCATAATGATGGAATGCATAATGCCAGACTATCATAACCACGTAGCCAAGGCCTCGTGCCAAGACCACAAATAAAATTTTGTCAAGGCCTCGTGCCAAGACCCTAGTTTGTCTCATGAGACCTGCCGATGCATCGAGGAGCTATAGCGGGCTCCACCCGTCACTTATTAAGTCCAATTCATTCCTCATATGAATAGGTTTAAACATATCATAAACCATAACATAATCGTATCACATAAAACATGAATAAAGGAAACATAACATTTCCACATTTCAATCACAAGATATCAATACAACACATTGATATAATAAAAATGCTTTCAAAACCATTTTCAATACCAAAATAAAAGAAAGTTAAAACATTGTATTTATTTTTCATTAAAAAATGATGGCTTGTAGAGGAATCCGAAACTCAAATAATGGTCACGGCGGCGGAGAAGTCATTGTCGCCGCATAAGTACAGAAAGAAAAACATTCCCTTTTTGTCGTTTAGTAAAACGCTTCGTATAAAAAATATTCCTTTTGAATAAACGTAAAAGTCAAAGGGGTTTATACACCGTATAAAAGAAAGTTGTGTATAAAACCAAATATGCCTCAATGAAAGGGGATTGAGACGAAGTCCTTAAATAGATCATTTTTAAAATAAAATAGATCTATTATGTGTATTCACTATAGGTACACAAAAAGAAAGTAAAAATACAAAATAGGACATAATAATTTCATGACATAATTTGAAAGTAGGAGATTAACCCAAAGAATGGAAGTTGGGTTAAGAAGTTCCCTTACCTTGCGTCTTGTCCTGACTCGACCGTTCTTTAACCTCCTGAATAATAAACTAGTGTTAATTTATATTTTCTTAATCACCTTTTTCATTTTCATTATTCCATTTATATCACTTATTACCATGTTATGAACATTATTTAATTATTTAAGTTAATAACGGTCGTTTTGTCGATCTTTGGTACTTGAGTCAAAAATAAACTTCTTATAATTACAAGTTGTTCATGTGGTGAAATATCCATTATATCCAAAATTATATTCATGATTTAGATATCATATATATCATATATATACATTATATACATTCATTCATAATGTCACGTAACATTTAGAGGTAAGAAATGAAATGCACCGTTCATGGAGACGGTAAGCCGTACGTACGCATGAACGCTACTTTCATTTCTATTTCCTATTTAATAGAATGAAATCATAATGATATAAATTTATAATATAATTCCAGTATAATATAGTGTATAATACCATTTACTCCATCCTTTATACATCCCACATATGGCATTAACGATTCAAATCACTTTGAGGGGGCGGTAGTCCGCACTTCCTAAAATGAAATTATCGCGTTTACCCATAATGGAAATCATAAAGTATGCCATAAATGAGAAATACAGAAGCATAAGTAAAACATAAACATATTATATATCATATATAAAAATAGTTACATCTTAATGGCCACCTTTGAAGGTGTTATATGAGTGTTGAACAATCATCGTTTCGTGAGGCAGAAATTTGCCATCCACAGAAACCGTATGTTCTTTAACCATTAGATGTAAGTGTGTGTAAGTGTAGCTCTAATCATTCTTATAACAACATCCTAGTATATTGAGGATACTGGTGTTGTTACGAAATAAATGAATAAAAAGAGTTTAGGGGGTTGGAGAAGAAAAATGAAACAAAACAACATTAGAGAAGACATTACCTCAAAATCGGGTAACTCTTTTTGATTTGAGCCAAAGGCTTCCTTGGGAAGAGGTCTGCCCAAAGTGAGGCTTCTAGGAGTAAGAGGGTGAAGTTGGGAGAGTATTTGGGCAGAGGTTGGCCGATCCAAATGTCTTGAAAGTGTAAATGAGGTGGTAGAGGTGGGGGTCTTTTATAAGAGGAGAGGAGGGGCTCTTTTGGAAAGATTGAAATGTTACATTATTACACAATGCCTTTCGGATTCTAAAGGTCCCACAATTATATAATTCGTGGCTAAGGTGATAAGGGTTCGAAATATCCTCATCCAATAGGCTTTGGACAAGTGTAAGCCTTGGATCTTGCATTATCTTCTCATTTTATTTAAATCGTTAAATAATGAGGTCATCGCTGCATCATAATGATGTCATAAATAATTTAATTTATTTAATGTCTAAAAACTATAAACAAATACTATGATGTAGGAAATATTTTTAGCTTTCTAATGAATATTTATAGTCAAAATTTGGACTTGTGTAACCCCACTTAAAAACTGTTTTAGTAAAACAACTCATGTTTGTATCAATTTAATTTTAACATTAAATAAATATATATTAATGTCATTTTCCAACCAAAGTGGCTCCATGGGGTCCCCAAGTTGACCCATCAGTTTTCTTGGTCGGCTATGATTCATCCAATAGGAGTAGGACAAGTGTCAAGCTCATCTCATATTATTAAAACATTATTTTTACCTTAAACTACACTAATTACCTCTAATCGCGATTAAGAACATAAAAGTTACTATTCACCAAAAAATTATTTTAATCTCATCGAACCACATTTTTCTTCTTAATGAACACCATGTATGTCGGATTTTTGAAAATCAAATCATAGAAGTGGTAATATTTCATTTTAACGAAAAACCAGTTTTTAACAACCACATAGTGGTTTCACTATTCATCAAAAATTGAAGTTTTTCAGAATAAGGCCAAAATTTCACCCTAAGCTATAATTGATATTCTGAATTCAAAAATGATGTATATTTTACAAAATTCCAAACATATAAGTTGCATTAATTAATTTTATAATTAATTCCCTCTATTACAACAAATAGCGTGTTTTTAAGAAACAATTTATATCAAAAGATTGGCAATTGTTTATGTCCGATTTCAATGTTAAATTAATTCTAATGACCACCATTGGATAAAATGGTAAAAATATATTCTAATTATACCTTAAAACCACTAAATAGTATAATTTATCACTATAAATTATTTTGATTTAAAAAGTTTTTTTAAGTATTTTTCACTATTCATAAAAATTTGGAAGTTCTCAGAAAATTACAAAAAATTCAACATAGGCTAATTTCAATATTAGGAATACAAAAATGAAGTCCATTTTGAAATATAAAATTTAAATCAATTTAAAAAGTGGTTATTACTATTCATAACGGCTACTTTGATTAGTTGCAGTGTGTTAGAACTCGAAGTTGCGTACAATGCAAGCTATTGCATTATTGAATGAGAAGCGTATCATGGAAGCTCGGGGTGTTACATGAGATCAATGCCTACCTATAGGATTATTCATGATATGTGGTAGTAGTTTTATGAAATACATCTGTAGTTTTAATTTAATGGCTCGAATTTAAATTTCTTAAAAAGTAAACCATTTTCTATTATAAAATATTTCTACATACAAAATATAGAGAAAATATTCTTCTCAATGAAACTCACAACACTACTAGCAATATTTTATTGAATTGTTACTAAATCAACCCACATAAATAATTAATATATAAATCAATGTTTTTAATCCTTTACATGTAATGATGGAAATGGCCCCATGTAATATAACCCCAAAAAAATCAACTACTAAATTCCATTTCTATGAAAAATCTTGTTTTCTACCCACATTCCCCAGCCTTTGAAATTTTTCATAGCTTATAACTTACAATAATTCATCCATGAACAATATAAACTATTATAAACCTGATTGTAGAACCTTAATGGAATTTCACCCACCCCCATGTTGTCCAGCCTATGCTGAAGAGTGATAAATTTCAAAAATAGAATCATTTCCTCCTCAAAAACACACCTCTTGAGTATCTAATCCAGATACCTCTAAAGGATCAAATGATAATCCAAAAATAATTCTTTAAGATAAAAAATTTATTTCATTATTTTATTATTTGAAATTTATTTTTGTATGAAACCTATAGCTAATAATTTTGAGATAATTGAAAATAAAATTTATTTATTCATAAAAGAAGCATACAATTGTTCATCTCGGAATGATTCTTTTATCTGTATTGGTTCACTAGTTTAAATGTTGGTATTTGGTAACCTTTATAGGTGGTTATCTATGACCTTTTCATCTCCATTATTATATTTAATTTATCAATAATATTTTTTAAATATTAAAGTATGCCTCATATGCCTCGGTTTTTATTCATTTTTAGCCAAAAGTTATTTCAAAGTATAATGATCTATGAAATTTATTACATTAAAACATATGATATATTTCCTAACCTTTTATAAGGAAAAACAGAGAGAAGTAAAATATTTCCAAGTAAAAGAATAGGTCTTCTAAGCATCATCAATCAGATTCCTTTCATAATAAATCACATGTAAGAGTTTTTCTTTTCTTTTCCCTAAAACTGCCCCTATTGCCCAGTCACGTGCATCACACATAACCTCAAATAGAAATTTCCAGTTAAGGGAACTAATTATTAGTGAAGATGTGATGTTTTACATTAAGTAATTCAATGATTATTTTAATATAACAAAAAACAAAAAATGCATATCCTTGGATGACAATGAGAAAAATGGTCTAAATTGTTTTGAAAAGTATTTGATGAATCTATGGTAAGAAATAGAATATCCAAGAAATATTCTAAGGGATTTTAAATTCATAGGAGATTGGAGATTTTCAATTACATTAGTCTTAGAATTTTCCACTTATATCCCCCTATTAGAAACATTATGGCTCAATTATATCCCTTTATTAACTAGGAATTGTCATTTATCTCAATTTAAGACTAGGATTGTCTCCTCAAACATATATAATTTAGTTTCTAGATCTTCAAAACATCCAACAAAATCAAAACCAAAAATATAAATTTCATAAATGAAAACTTCAATAATTATTCAATCATTCAAAAAAATACAGGCATCATACACCTCTAAAAGTTACAAGGAGCTCTACACATTCCAAAGGGAATCCATGTGTAGGAAAATTTTCTGAATGGACAAGTGATGGTATTTTCCCTTTCATACAAGGATGTAGGTATTTTGTTCTAACTATAATAACCATCCCAAAAACATAAAAACTTATTTCTGGAGAAATTTTAAATAATTTTATCATGAAATTGAATTATAAAATGATATTTCATAGTGTCATAGTGAAGATTAAGATAATCTTTACAGAACCTCTACATGGAAGCATTCTTGACCATAATTTGTTCATTTTTATTAGTCACCACTCTGAAACCCCCTTATAAATTAGAACATATACTATAATTTCACAATGACTATTAGAAATGGGTAAAACTATTCCAACATCAATAATATTAATTACTTTATCTCTAAATACCTCTTTCATGTTAGGATTTAATATTCATTAACCATAAACTCTAGGTTTTTTGATAAGGATCCATTAGAATTTTATTCTTGAAAAAATGGAATTATTCACTTAATATCCACTATGGATCATCTAGTGACATACATGAATATCCTTTGAATATAGAAAAAAACATAATTCTTGATTCAATACTAACTAAACATAGATTATTAAAGTTATGGTATAATTATCACCATGAAAAAATGTATTTAAGATAGTTTGGAAAATGATTCATCTCAAAAGTGGGTTCTTCATTACTATACGGAAAAAAATGGGCCCATGACGCCCGAGGTTCCCAATATTCTTCCTAAAAATTAATAAGATCTAAAAAATATAAATCCTTAATAATGTAAAAATTATTGAAATCCTCATAAGCAATTTCCATTTTTGGTGTTATAATTTTTTCTAAAGAAAATTTGTCAATATTTTTTATAAATTTACCCCAACATAAATATCTCAGTTCTACCTATTACATGAACATATGTCCATGAAATAATCTTCTTGTGTGGTGTTACAATTCATTTTTTAAATATTTTAAAATGTATTATTCTTCTTCATTAAAAAAATAATATGATTCAATAATCATATCAATAGAAAAATTACCCAATCATAGAGAAATGTTTCATTTTTAAAATTAATTTATATCTTAACTTTTCACCAAAAAATATAAAAACAATTTTTGTTATCAATATTTAATATAACATTTCTAGTAGAATGTAAGGGAATTACAAAAACTATAGGGACTTCTGTTTCACTTTAAAAATATAATATAAGAAAATAATCCATTAAAAATACTTTTCCAACCCATTATGTCAAATCATAAAATCTTCTATTGAGGTGGGTGATGAAGTGGTCTACCAATTACAAGACAATAATGGTGGGAAATAAATCTCCCAATCTCAATTGCATGAATAGTTGGTAGGGAATAAATTTGATACTATCACCAATATCACAAAGTTAGTTGAAATATCCAATATTTCATAAAGTGCATGGAATTAAAAAAACTACCAATATTTTTGAGCATAAGAGGTATCATATTTTAAGAAAAAACACTACACTCCTTAGTTAAAATGTAAGTTGAAAACTCCTCAATTTTATTCTTATTTTAAACAATTATTTTAGGAATTTTTAAAAATTAAGGGACATAAACTAAAACTTGTATAAAAGGGATAGTAATGTGAATATTTGTAATCAAATTAAGAAAGTTTAGAAGTTCATGTTGATGATTACTCTTCTAAATTATTTTATTAAAATTAATTCCCTGTGAAAAAATCTTTAAAATTATAGTCATCCATTTTAGTTATTTCATAATATTTTCCTTCCCATTATTTTACATGGTTTTTGAATATTTTTAATCTTTCATAATGGGTAGTCAATTTGGTTGTATGTAAATTTCAATGGGGATATCCATATTTCCAATCACAAATATTTCGTTTTTTGTTATCATTTTCTTCAAAAATATCAATTTCAATGGGTTTAGACATCATATGGGATTCTTTATTAGTCTTAAAAGCACTCATAGTTTTGATATCCAGGATATTTTCCATAGGATTGACTTCAATTGTTATCAATAATTTTTCTTTATCCCTCGGTTTCAAACCCCAAGAAATTATTCCCACTTTAGAATCTATATTTCTCATTCAACCATCATATTCAAAATTATAAAATCATTTTGGGATTTTTTTTAATTTAGGCCTTTAATTTTTCATTATTTGAATCCATTCAATTCAAAAATCTACCAATCATCGAAAAAAATATGGCCCCTAAATTTACCTTTAGAATTGGACTTTTTTCCCTGGATTGATTTTGTTATGGATACCTAGGTTAATATTGGAAATTAGGGGGGGTACAACAGGTCTATGAACCCCCTTTCATTCCTAGAGAGATTAGAATTATTTCTATAACCTTGATTATATTTATTATATAAAGGATCATCCACTGATCGTATCCTAGGTGCATAACCAGAAAAGTTGGCATTATAAAGTTGTTGGATGGGCATATCAAAATTAAGGAAGTAATATTTTGAATGCTCATACAATCCACATTGGCTGAACAACACCCAAAGTGAATTGAAATCATTTTAATTTTAATATCCATTAGCATTGAATTCAACTTATTGAACGTGATTATTCTATCTTTTACCAATTTTCATTCCCCTATAACACTTTTTGTTGAGAGTTATGTGAAACTGTATTGAATGTTTTCTTGTGTTATTTAGTAATCTTAATACTAAAATACCCATAAGAAACTTGATCACCTAATGCCTGATGGTATTGGGTGAGGTTTTTATAAAATTTATATGTAAAGATATTTGGAGTAAGAATAATGACTTGTAAACTATCTAAGAATACCATTAAATTTATCCTATACATTTTTGAATAGATCACAATTATCATTTCAGAACCCAGTGATCAAATACCTAATTTCTATTACCATTATAAATATATAATGTTTCAATAAAATGTAATTAAATATTTGATCAAAGGTATAAAAAATCTCCCCATATGACTATTGCAACCATGATATAGAATATATTTTTAAACATAAAGGGAAAGATATAATTTTATGATCTTCTACACTCAACCCTTTCAATGGTAGCTACTTCACCATACAATATAAATTACTAACAATTTAAAGAGATTATTTATTTGTAAGTATATTATATGATGGCAGCGTGGAATGATGAGATTGTTTGATCTTGTAGTTCAATGTCCTAGGGTTTTCCATATACAATATGTATTTCATAAAATTTAGGGAACCTAATACTCTTAAAGGACCAATATCTCATCTAAATCATTCATATGAGGTTGTCAATTTAGAATTTAATTTTCATTATAATTTATATTTTCCATGTTTTCATTAATTTTTATATATTTTTTATTTTAATCACCAAAAAGTTATTTATTATCTCATTTATAAAATGATCTAATTTTTTATCCCTTTATGTTGTGTGAATCAACACATAGATTCGTGATTTTGTAACAAAACTAGTTTTTTGATTTTTTAGGTTAATTTTTCTGAAAGTTTTTCTAAGAATTTTATTCAAAAAGATAATATTTTTTATAATTTTTCTAATGTATTTTAAATCATATTTTCTTTAGTCCTCATGTATCTCCCAGAAATAACACTGAAATTTTACCCATTCATATTCATTAACGTCAATGTTAAATTAATTATTCATTTCCTTATTTAAAGCTACTTTATCTTCTTTGTAGAGTGTTAAATCACATGGAATATAATTATAATAAGTTGGAAAAAGAAATGTAACTCAAGAACTAACGAAAACATGCATTAGAAAACAAACATTCATAAAAAATAGAAATATGATCATGAAACAATTGTGTCAAACTAGATATGAACATCTTCAAAAAAGGATATATAAAAGTAATTATGTAAGGGAACTTGATTGGCTAATTAAATATATGTTCATTTTCATATGCCCACAAATTATTGTTGAAACTGCAATTTTGAGAATTTATGAAGCCCTATCTGCAAGTTAACCTATGAATGAATTAATTTTCCATTAATGTACAGAGAAATTAATCATACAAAAAAATGATAAAAGGTTTCAAATCGAATCAATTTTTTAAATAATTTATTTGTTAAATTAATAAATAATATCTTATGAGATGATTGGTATTACCAAATCAATTTTTCAATGGATTTAATTTTCAATAATTTTCAATAATTTTGGAGACAAAAATTGATGATCTTCAATACCTTAATTGAGATAATAACAATCCAATAAGAAATATTTATGAATGAGAAAGTAATTTTTTAACTAATACAATCAGATTCCCACATATGTTTAGCCAGAAAAGATTTTCAATTTTTTATACAATTCATTGTAATAAACAATAAATAGATAAATAAATGAGTAAAGTACTCATCATTTTTTCAATATTATCCATCTTATACTAATTGTCTCTCACCTACCATATCTCTCTATGAAAATGTGTATTTCACCTTCCACCCCTAGTAAAATTATCTTAGGCCTCTCTTAATCTCAAATTCATATACCTAAAAATAACAAAGGTTGATAAATTCACTACCTCATTTTGTAAAATCCAATTGAATGTAAAATGTACTTGACTTTTTCACGACACTTTTTCCCCATCAAATTAATTTTTTCCCATCTACATTCTAGTAACATTATTTTCATAAAAATAATTCCAATATTTGATTCCACATTTAAATTTATTATTTAATTTTGGAAACATTTATATTCCAGAATTCAAGATACGTATAAAACAAAATTATTTCATGGACACTCGGACTCACCTATAAATATAATTTTAAATAGAATTCATATCTCCTTTAAAAACCATAAAAATTTTAATAGAAACATGTGATCACCTTTCATGCTAAATAAGATAAGATCGAAATAATGGAGTTTAATTGGGGAATTTATCCAAGCATAAGGCATGCACTAATAATGATTTTTACGTTTAAAAAATTTAATAAAATTAATACCAAATAATCATTTAGAACCAGCAATAGAATTAACATAGATAGAAATAAAAATCATTAGAAATAATATCCTTTAAAAGAGATTTGAAATCAAGATCAAGAATACCATAAGATTAAAATATAAGAACTTATCCTTGAATCACAATGATCAAGTTTTGATCGATTTTCAATAGGGAATCAGTCACTTCTATTCATGATTCGGTGAGCTCATATTGGAATACATTTCATTAAGCTGAGTCACCTTTCTCCTTAAAGGACTAGCATAATCTCCTTTGATGGTGAGTTTTGATAAGTACATCTCCAGTCATGAATTACAACATCCTCAAATGGAAGTATGTTCCCCAAATAGTGTCAATGGAAACCATCATTCTCAAGCTCTAATATAGGTCACCCACATGTAATGACCTTGAAACCTTGTTACGATTCAACACTAGTCATTTGTTTTTTTCCTCAATCATTGTAAATAATATTTGGTTGATAGTCGATATCCTGATCCCTTATAATGTTCGACCATAACAAATTTTTTACCGTAAAGGGCCAGAATCAATAGATCTAAATTCACCCTAAGTATTTTCTTAAAAAAATCATCACTATTTTCTCTACTCGACAACATCGACATTATATCACCATCAATCGAAGACATGATTTATCATATTTATTCTAGATCATTACTAGTAGGATCCATATCAATGATATATAATTTCAAATATTATTTAAACTACTCTTGAGGGATAAATCAATTATATGAGTTCATACGGCTGATTTAATGGATACATGTTGCTTCTAATTAATTAATATATGGGTTCTTCTCGAAAACATATCTACATGAAGCCTAAAAAAAGTTTGACATTGTAGAAATTTTTCCAAATTGCCCAAGTGGGACTTATTAAACTCTGGCTACGTAGTGGTATACCAAAAAATGGATATGTGATAGCCTTTATTAATTGGCTACATAAAACTTCTGAAAATTGATCCTGTGATTTTACTAAAACAAAAACCATAATTTAAAAACAAATTAAAAATACAACCATACAAACTATAAAAAAATTATTTCAAATATAATAAGCATAGAAAATTAAAATAAATTCACACTCAATATTTATATAAAATAATAAATGATAAAAAATTTGGGAAAATACATAATATAATGGACTAACAAATAAATTAACAAAAAAAATACTAAAAATTTGTTTGAAAGTTGAATTATAATATTATAATAACAAATAATTATAGATAATAAAAAATGGTAAAATATTAATTAATTGATATATATATAAATAAAAATAGAAGGTTTTAGAAATTTAAAATACAAAACACCGAGTTAAATAATATTCAAATAAATTTTAAAAGACAAAAATTTAAAATATGATAAAAATATAAACTAAATTAATTAATTGATAATTAAAATAATGTAAAAGTGTTAACATTAAAATAAAATAAAATATTTAAATTAATATTCTTCATTAAATCTACTGAATCACAAATAATAAACCAAAAATAAATAATTAACCAATAACTAACTAATTTAGGCATAATAAAAAAAATTAGTATAAGAAAAGATGTGAAAAAATGATACAAATAAATGTCACATCATTACCAATGATTCTTAGTTGGATTCTTTTCAATTGTTTAATTGGACCAAGAGGTTTGGAGGTAGATCCTGGTGACCTTTTAAGAATGGATTGGTTTTAGAATTTAAACTTTATGTTATAGAGAGGGGTTTTCATTCTTGTGGTATTTCCCTTGGAGATGATAAATTGGTAAACTTTTTATCTGATTTTATAGTCTTGGTAAGTCATATCTATATGCTCGTTTTAGTAAAATGGGATTTTTAGTTGATGAAATGACACCCTAAGGAGGTGGGTAGTTGTCTAGTATGTTGAAACTTGGGGATTATCAACGTATTCATATACCTGGTGAATTCCATCCCTTTGTAACCTTTTTCCTTGGTATTATGACCCTCCATAGAGAAATCCCCAATAAGGATGCTCAGATAGGATCAGGTCTTGGTATGACATTCCTTGGAAGGTGATGTCCTTAGACCAATGTTGATAGTTTATGACCCTTGTTAGTTGATGATATCTTTACAAATAATTTTCCATATATCTTTAAATAAATTTTACAGGAACATTATATGTCGTGTAATAGAGGCATTCATGATGTTTATAGATGCATTTTTAGATGGTGAGCTTGGTTTTTCTCTCATTTCAAGACAAATACATAGAAATTTCTTGGGTTTTATAATATAAGAATGATAATTTCTATATATTTCAAGGATTAAAATGGTGTGGATATGTATCAATACTAACATTGATGGGATGGGATGTTTGGTCTCATTGAGCTTTTGACCAATAGTTGTGTAGGTGAGGCTTTAATTTCTAAAATAGAATCATGTGGTAGGTGGTCATTTGATAAATCATGGAACAGTTATGTGCCCGGTCTTGAAGTTATGTTCTAAGGGATCTCTTGGAATGATAAGAATGACAGAGCATCTAACATATTTAGATTTTTTGTGTTGGAATAGGACTCACAAGAAAGTAAGTTGGGGCTAAAATAGTGTGGATGAGATTTTACACCCACTGTGAATGAAATTATTAATTTACACCAATTTTTCATGGTAAATGGTTAATATGTAATTTCAATGAGTGGATATGTACGAGTCAAGGATATATGTTTTTAAATGTGATGAACACAGGCATGGAGACCTATAGATTTTGGAAATTTAAATGAGAATACCCTGTGATGAGGGATAATTTGAACATAATCCTGTTATATTGAGTGGAATTACCAGTATTTGGACTTAGACACATGTTGTTATGTGACGTAGTGTCATGAATTGATTGAATTCATGTATACTCTATTTTTAAGTTACCATGGTTTGGATATAAAGATACACACTTATAAATGGAATCTCATTTTACTCCTAGTTTAGAGGTGATCATTCACTATATCATTACATTGCCCTGAGTACTCTAAGATAGTGTCATTTCAATTCTATGCTATCAAAATAAATTTTTTTGGTAGATAAATGGACTCCTTGGGAGTCATTATTTAGGAGTTGTGTAAGTTAATCTATATGGGGGATCAAATCATTTTTTGTTTGAGGGTGGTTTCCCTCATTGTGAGCTAAAACTTAGAAATTCCATGAGGATCTCTGTCGAGAATCGATAATGTGTGGTGTGTTTTGTTGTGTTAAAGCTTGTAAATAAGAAAATAATGGGATTTTATATTTATAAAATCATTTAGTTGGTATGATAAAATATCCTCTCCTAATTTATAGAGAAGGATGTTGCTCATTTTTGGGTGACCCTTATGTGAAAGATGTGATACCTTAATACTAGTTTATTAATGGTAGTTTTTTGGATTTACCATGTCACTAGATAAAAGGAATAATGTAAATATGTAATTCTTAGAAAATTATAGGTACAAGTCTAAAGGTGGGATGTGGTAGATTCTGATTGTGGGTGTGAGGCTGGAGATCGTACTCACAATACAAGGGTGTTAGATTGAGAAATCACTAATGTTCATGTTGTGTCACAATGATATAAATTGTTTTTTTCCATGATACATCATTGGAAGTAGATCAAGGTAATCAGTGATCGTGCTCATAATGATCTTGGTGTACCTTAAATTAAATACATTGGGATATAGTTTTTTATACATTGATTGTAGAAGAGAATAATTTTCAATAATAGTCATTTAGAGGTTGTTTGACTCACATTACTTCATTTATTTGTATGGGGTTTTTGAGGAGATAAATTCGGTATGTCATTAGATGAGGAAGACAAATTTAAGGGTCTTATTAGTCATTTCAAAGAAATATTTGTGTCACCAGGTTATTTTTTGTCAATTTTATTTCAAATGTTCAATTATAATATTAATTATAACTGGAGTGTATCTTGGATGTTGAGGGATTTATTTATTAAAAAACTACTAGAGTGGGAGTACCACATCTAGAAATTGGATGTCAATATTAAAACCTATGATATAGATCACCAAAGGCTAATTGAAGAAATAGATGATGATGTGATCATGTATTAGGTTAGACGGGAATCAGTAAGAACTATCTTGATATCTCAACTCTGTATATCATCAATGGCTTGATTTTAATGGAATAAGTATCATCTGTTTACAGTTACACTTGTAGGTGTATTAGGAATTTAGAAACACAAATGGTAGTTTAAATAGAAGTTCTTGACCAAGGTAGGCTAGGTAGTTCCTTTTGATAGCCTCCAATACTTATGGTGGATGAGAAGTTCTGAAGTATTGTTTTTTTAAGATATTTTGTTTTCAATCGGATAAAAATTTATAAAATAATTTGAATTTTTATTTTGTGGACAACATAAATTTTAAATCTATATTTGGAATTTTACTTTTTGAGTTATTCCCCTTAAAAAATTTTTTTAAATGAATTTTATAGTCTGAGAGAAGACTCAGATGACCGAATGATCAATGGGAGAATCATGCTATGAAATCTAGGTTTTTTAAGGATAGATGGAGGTGTGTGGATAGAACATGGTTATTTCTAACCATGAATCTCAACCATATGTCTTTTTATTAGTCACATGGTTTTTCTAACCATGTAACATAGGCTATATAACCATGACGAAATCTATATAGAATTGTAGAGGTGATTCTCATGGATTGCACATGTCTTATCTAGACCTAAACCTAGAATTGTGAGGAAGTAATCCCTCTAGAAAGTATCTTTATACGCTATTTGAACATTTTTTATAACCATGCACATAGCCATATTAATCCATGTTTCTTTGTACAGTGGGTTCATAGTGTTAGTCTAACTGTGTAGAAAAAACATGAACCCCTTTATAACTGGGAATTTATTATCTTTACTCTCCATAATTTAAGTTTATTTTCTCATAAATTATCCCTCAATTCCAAAAATGAATAGCCACTTCAGCGTTATATTGTATTACTCTATATGAATTGATGTGTCTCCCCCATCCATGATCTGAATCAACTTCCATAAGTTGCATTAGATCACACTCGGTTAGTCTATTATTTCACATTATTCATTTGTTTGTTTGTTTATAAATAGTGTCTGTTATTTACATATGATCTCACATTCCCTTTTTTCAATTCATTAGCCTATTATTCTAATTTCTCTCATTTCAAGTCAAAGCAAATACTTATAATATATTAATGAAGCATTCTATTCTTGTGTTGGGTGGTATAGTTTCTTTTCCCTTAAATATTCACCATTTATAAATTGTTTTTATACTATATGATGGACTTACTATGACCTTCTCCTAAAATTTTTAATTCCTTAAATTAAATACATAAATCATAATCCTGATGTTACTTAGACCCATTATCATGGTTGTAGGTCAATAACATCAACATAAACCACCACAAAATGTGTCATTAATTAAATTATATCAATTATCATTATTTCCCTATTTTATCACACCAACCCATGGGTGTATTAACATTAGCATGGGTTAGTGGGATGGTTTAAATGAATAAAGACTAATTTTAATGTGACATGTATACATTCCTCTTCCTTTTTATCAGTTTTGAGTGATTTGATATGTGGAATATGATGAATTATTGAATGTTTTGGATAAACCACTACATTATTGATCAATTACTTTATGATTGAAATTTACGAAGGTCCAACATAAATAATAAATTAAATTAAATTTATATTTACTAAATGAGTGAATCATGATGATTTTAAAGTGGCATGGATGTTTCCAATGGCCTATGATAAATTATTAAATGCAATGTTCATGTTTATTATAATATGACTTGAGTAAAAATTGGATTTTAATAAATAATTACTTGGATATACTTTTCAGACATGTCAAATTTTTTGAATTGTGAATGGTTAAGATATATTTTACATGTTTATCCTCATTTATTTATTAAAATTAATAGAAATTGGGTTCAAAATAAGTATTTTAATTTAAGGACAAGGTATTACTTATTATTTTTTATGTTTTTTACATGGTGATGCCATTTTTTCTTTATTGGAAATGGTGTCCCTTATCATTAATTATAGAAATTATTAGACATGGTGTCCTTTATTAGTATTCATTGAAATTTTTGAACTATGTTCTTTTAATATTTTAATTATAGATGTTTTCAAAAAGGATGTTCTACATCCCCCTAAAGTTAGATTCTCAATATTATTCCCCCTTTTTGATATGGAACCATGTATGATTGATGTGAACATTGATTCCATGATTGCATACCTTGGGTACCAGGTCTATTTTATATATCCAATGTAACATACTCAGATACATTCTATATTAGGAGGAATAATGTATAGTCATCTTAGGGTCTTTGGAGAAAATTAAGATGAACTTGGTTTTTATTTACTTTACTACTTACTTTTGAAATACATGCACATTGTTACACTTTATATTCATAGACTGGATTTTAATTAGACAATATTGGTGGTGGCATACCATGTTTTACTCACACCCTATTTGGGCCATCATTGGGTACATGAAATAATTTTCGGGATATAGTTCAGAATCATGGATTGTGCTTCTTAATATTACTCATTATAGACATGGACTTGACATGGGAGATGGGGATCAAGCTTGTGCTTGAGCTACCTTGTAGAGTTGAGTATTTATTTTTATTTAGTTAGTCTTGTCTTGTTGTATGTTTTAATTGATTTTATTAACTTCTTTTTTATAACTCCACATCTTCATGTATGGTTGGTTTATTTGGCTTCCCATCTTGGTTGTTTATTATTACTTATCAGTTATTATCATCTTCTGGTTCCTTTATTTAATCTTACAATGCATTATGTACAAGACCAAAGGGTATAATATCCCCAATGTATAACCTTAAGACCCTCATTACTATTCAGTTTCCTTTTCGATATAGGGAGGCTCCACTGAGGCTTATCACTAACTAGTCTAGTTACAATTTTTTATGTGAACCAAGTTGGGCCATGAAATTTTAAACTAAAATGACATTTTTGTATAAGAAACACACACATTAAGTCATACCAACAACATCCTGGATCATATTGACATGGATTCAATTCCTATATATAGTAGATGAATTATGGATCAATTTCTTAAATTTGAAATATAATCATTGTTCGTTTTCTCGATTTTTACAATGTGATGTATGTTTTAAACTAAAATGACAAGTTTATATTGAAAACCCGCACATGGAGTCATATTGGTCACATCGTGTGTTGGACTGATGTACACATAATTCTTAAATACTAGAAATTAATTATGGATTTTTATGATCAAATATAAATATAATCCATGTTTTTCTACTCATTTGTTTCATTGTGATATGTCTTTTTGAGTAAAATGATGCTTTTTTTGTGTAAACATGCACATTGAAACATACCAGGCACATCATCTTTTAGATTGACAAGTAGTCAATTCCTACAAATAATAAATGAATTATATAACGTTTTCTAAAATTATTATGATGATCCAAAATCTTTTACTCATGTTTTGGCTATGTGTCATGTGTTTTAGAGTAAAATGACACTTTTAATGTTAAAACATGTACATTGAGTCTTACCGGACACTTAGAATGTTATATTGATTTATGGTCGATTACTGAACACCAAAAAATTGATAATTGAAATAATTTTTAAATACAATATGATATATTTTACACAGTTTGGCCTATGTGACACATATTTTATACTAAAATTACACATGAAAATGCACATGTTGAGTCAAACCATTCACATGTTATGTTTTATTTATTTTTAGTCAATTACTATGAATATAAAATGAATTATCGGTCATTTTCATATGTTCTGAAAAAAATCTATGTTTCTTTTTTTGGATATGGGACATGTGTTTTAAACGAAAATGAGACTTTTATATTGAAAACATGCACTTTAAGTCAAACTCGAGAAATCATGTGTTGGATTGATATGTTGTTAATTCTTTTATGTCGCATATGAATTATAGATCACTATTTTTAACTATCAAGACAAGTAAAGCTCATTCTCTTTGTATTGGATTTATGACATCTGTTTTAAACTAAAATGACACTTTTAATGTGAAAACATGAACTTTGAGTCATACGGGACATATAATGTGTCATATTAATGTGTAGTGGATTCTTAAATTCCAAAAATAGATTTCAGAATGTTTTCCAAAATTATTAAGATAATATAATACCATTTTATCTGGGTATGTGATTCATATTTTAAACAAAAATGACACTCTTAATGTGAAAATACACACTCTGAGTTATACCGGACACATCATATATCAGATTTATGTGCGTTAAATTCATATATGTAACAAATTAAATATGAATCATTTTCCAACATTTTCAAAATAAAATAATATATTTAGTTTTGACAATTTTATATATGTTTTAATGTAAAATTACCCTTTGATATTGAAAATACACACTTCGATCCATACAGGCGACATCAAATGCCGATCGATGTATGGTCACTTATTTCACATCAGAAATGAATTTTGGATCATTTCCCAAAAACTTTCCAATAATCCAAGCTCATTTTTTCATTTTTTGAAATGGTGACAAGTGTTTTAAAATAAATTAACTTTTAGATATCTACCAGAATCCCAATATTTTCAACTTTGAACCCTAGTTTAACTTCCCTCACATTTTATTACTCATTTAAAATTTTATAATTGGTTTAGTATATGGGTAAGGAATATCTATTATTATTTATCATGTATTTGGTAGAATAAAAAATTAAAGTAAAGTAATTCATCTTTTTTCTTCATCATTGAGTTGTAAGTGATTGTAACAGCGCCCATAGTATTTCTAAAAACTCATTAAAATAGTGTATGAAAAAAATAAAAATGATGAATCTTTATGCACTGATGTAACTTATCCAACAGTTTGTAATATTCTTTCAGATTTGTGGGTAGAATGATCATTGAACCATTTCCCTCTCCCCATTATCTTAAACAAATCCTTCAATCCAATCTATCTTGATCATGAAAATATTAGGACATGTTACTAGATCTATGAAAATCAATTGAGCCTAACCCTCCAAGAAACATCTTCAAAAAGTTATTTACATCATTATAGATTCATCCCCAGAGTTCTTTTTATTTTCTACCAATTCATCATAATCCATAAATGAAGGAAATTAGTGAATAGTTGAATTTTATTTTATGAAAAATAATATCTAATCATTAAAATAATAATTATTTACATCCTAAATGTATATCTAATGTAATAGTATGTATTATATCATAGAAATTATAGGTAATCACTGCAACTTGATATCAGAAAACATTATGAGAGCATGTACTATTCCCACTCATCTTTAAAAAAAATTACTTATTTTTTTGAGAACATATATTGTTAGAAGCCATGGAAGAGATGAGAAAATATAGAAAAAAATGAATAATAAATGTTTTAAATGAAATTGTAATTACATTTGAAAATTACCAATTTGGGGATTATATTTTGTTGGTGGTATGTAATATATTTCATATATTTACATGTATAATATCCACAATCATTGTCGTTTTTTTAGAAATTATTGAAATATTGAACAAAAAAATATTTTGAAATACGTTTTGATTGTTAAATGTTACTATATATAACTTAATTTGGTTATATTTAAATAAATCCATTGGCTTTTTTTGTTCAGTCGCTAACCACATACCTTGATTTAGCTGATATTTAAAGATGCCTTATCATGATAAAATTCTTTTTAAAACACAGAGTAAAACGTATGATATCAATTTTATCAAAAAAATATATTTATTTTAGTACATTACGACATCCCAATAGTCATAATGTGTGGTTTATTTGGTAGAAATTCATGCTTTGGGTCCAAAAAATAAACATTCAGGGTATCCATATTGATCATTATTAGCATCTAGTGCTTCCTAAAAACAAAAATTAAAAAATAATGAAAAAAATGAAAATATATTTTATATTATTAGATTGTAAATTTTTACCTCAACAATGTAGGAATATATATGAATCCATCGTCTATTTTTTCTATTCTATTTTTTTCTTAGTTTATATTTTATTAATTTTCATTCACTTAAATTCAATAGAAAAAATTTCTATAAAAATTATATATGGATTAATAAGTCCAAATCATTCTTCACATATTTGTTTCTGTTATATAGTAGTATTATATATTCCTATATAAAATAAGAATGGATAATAACTTAAATAAATATTGTAGATAATTTTTTTGTAAAAAAAGATATTGATAATTTACCTCATGTTTTTATCCCTAAATAAGACTCTCATCCATTCAAACATGATAATCACATTTATACTCTTGAGACCAAACACATCTTTTATAAACTCTCTAAATATTTTTTCTTCATATTAAATATAGGAAAAAATTCATCCTTTAACGTTGTAAAATCAAGAGCTTGTAATGTTAATATATGTGGTGGTGTAATTTTTGGGATGGAGGTACTATGAGAAGGTCATTTTGATTTCATGCTTAATACATTGTATTATCATGATTTGAACATAAATTCTGTAATTTTTTTCATATGTAATTCTATTCCCCATTTTAGAACTTTTAACATAAATTTTTAATGTTTTTTATTTTAAAAATATTGTAAAATTCATACCTAATTTATCTTTATATGATAAAATGTCTATAATATGAATGTTACAATAACATTATCAAAATGTGGTAACATTAAAATAATTTAGAATAATAAGATACTTATCTTGAGAAATACTTCAATACCCACACTCACATAATATTTTGGGATTTGTTTAATATGAATCATGTCACCTCGGATACTATACACCATACCCCTCACAACAAAATCATGCATGGGTGTTTATAGATGTAAATAACTTACAATATCACCCTCCAAATTTTTATTAATTTAAATTTCAAATATGTTGATTTATTCACATTAAGGGAAAAGATATAAGGAAAAAATTTATTATCTCTGGTAAGGTATGAATTTTAGGTGAATTGATAGCCTCAATGCTAGTGGGTTCATGTGGTTCATTATGTACAAATTGTTATTCCATTATTGGTTCAATTTCATCCTTTCTCATATATTGCGCTTCCAATCCAAACCATACATTAATTTATTTTAAAGAAACTATTGTTTCCTACATTCCTTAAATAATCACATATGTATGTCCTTGTTTCTTTTTATTCTATAAATATGTATGAGGTGTCACTCCAAAACATACACTTCTAACGTGGCCATATTTCTCTAGCTAACTTAAAGCTACTAAAATTATTTTTTGTTTTGTTATAGTAGAAATCAATTTTTTTAAATATATACCAAACTAATATAATATGAAACTAAATAGTTAATTTTCCCATTATGAATCTTAATAATTTACTATTATCTCATACTTCAACATTATTCTCATACTGCTTGTGTGTTTTCAACTCATAATTTCTCCTCTTTATTTACACAAGGGGACCTTCCATAGAAAATTGCATTGAATGGAAGTGGGTTTAGATTCTAATCCATAAATATGTATATAAACAAAGTAAATTTTTTTCTTGTCACATACAACTCTTATTATACAATTAAAATACTTACCATTTTATTTTATGGTGAATTGTACCATATCCTTACATTACAGTAGTGGTAAATTAGTTCTGATGCATATTTCGAATTTTCATAACTCATTTTATATTTTGTAAATTAATAATTTTGAATCATAATAGATAAAATAATTAATTTAAAACAAAATATCATTGACTATAATACACCAAAAATGATTCTTCATTATGGTGTCTGGTGAAATATTTCCTTGTTTCTTCATTTATAATGTGAGAATACAAAGATGGTTGGTGAGGGTTTACATTCTTCTAAACATCCCTTAGATAATTCTTTTTAAGAAGTGTCTAAAATAATCTTTGATATTTTCTAGTGACCATTATCAAAAAATTAATATGGAAGTAATCTAAAATAAATGAACTCTTCAATAGATAATGAAAAGTAAACCAACGTTTTGTTATATCATTTTTTGGTATAGTATAGATTGTATATTATATAGTTACTATAATATCTTACCAAATTGTAACCTTCAATCCATACACATCATTTTGTAACATCCCAAACCAAACCACTAGGTCTAGGATAAATGGTAACATGACAACATGTTCTCCTCCCTATACACAAGTGGTTACAGACTAGCAATAATGGTATGAGTCAGCTAGTGGGTAGACTATATCCTCATCATCAAGTCAAAGGATCAATAATAAGTCAAAAAAATATATAATAAATAACCAGAGTGAACATGAAGAAACTATATGATTAAAAGTTCATATATATCAAACAAGAAATAAATTTATACCATAGTGGAAATCCAAAACATGATAATAAGTGGAAGAAATGACATAATAATTTGTGGGTCCTCTGAAGTTTGTCTCCATCTACTAGAATATCCATGATCATATATTCATCCAATAACCATAGGTACTTTTCCCTTCACTGGTTCTATAGTCATGAAATATATATGTGCACCGAAATTCTTTTGTAGGGAGTGAGTATAAGAATCTATTGAATACCACAAATGTGCCATTAACCAAGTGTTCTAAAGTATAAATACTAAATTCTATAAATACAAAAAATTAATAAAAATAAATCTATCTAAAACTAAGTGCTCATATACTAATCAGGCCATCAAAAACCCCAATCCATACCTTCTTTGGCTATATGGTGGAATAATGGACTTGATTCATAGAGAAAAAAATCATAATCTATCAAAAAGGATATCAGCATGCCACTCATAATTCATAATTAACTAAGTGGGAATGATACTCAAGATCCACAAGGCATCGAGGAGATTGGCAAATCAAAAACAAAAATTCATCGAGTTAATGGGCTAATTAGAATCCAAAAAAATATTATTATCATGTTACCTCGTAATAATCATGGAGTCATGTTATATCCACCCGACAAGGCCATCATGATACACCTTCACCATCATCAGACATCAAACACCCTCCCCCTCTACTGGATAACCAAATGATTATGGTCACATGTCACTTGTTCCAGGAACAAATATTCTAATGGAAAGTTGATATACAACAAGGTATTTCATTATAATAAAATAAAATTAAATCATGTAAAATATAGTATCATCATATAATGACATGTGAATCCACAAAAATCATGGTAAAAACTACTCAATCAATCCTCATGCAAAAAATATCAAAATGGGTCTCATGGGCTACACACACCCACAAGTGATAACAATTCAAGCACAGTTATAAATTATACCAGCACATAAATTATAATAAGAACGCATGTGTAACAAGGGGTTCAAGAGGTAAGGAACTTCCAACCTAAAAATTCATCCACATCAATGGATATAATAAATCACCCTGTGTGGTTCGACAGTTGGTGTTGAAACCTCAATAATCAATAATACCTCATCATGGTCTTTATTATCATATTTTTCAACACTTAAATGCTTTAGGTTCATAAAAGGTACCTTGAACCAAAATTTTCATTTTTATTCTAAAAATAAATAAAATATCATATTTCATGATACTTTCTCTCACCTATAAAATTTATGGATTATCATTTTAGACCAATCCACGCGCTAGAGGTATTATTCTCAATAATGATTATAAAACAGCATTTGATGTTTTAAATCTCTATAAATTAATTTTACATCACATGTGTTAGTCCTTGACACTTATTATTTGATCAAACCTTAATATTATCTTTGAGTATTTGCAGAATTATCCTTTGATAATTCTTTATAAATTATTTTTTCATATTTCCCTATAATTATCTTTTAATAATCCTTATAATTATTTTTTGATAATCTCACCCAATTATCTTTTGATAATTCTTAAAAATTATACTTTCATAATTCAATGTTATTAGATTTTGATAATTATTTATATTTTTCCTTTAATAATTTATCATAATTATATTTTGATATTTTTTATATATATTATCTCCTGATAATTCAATATAATTATCCTTTGATAATTCATTATATTTATCCATTGATAATTCATGTAACTATCCTTTTTTAAAATAAATTCTCCTTCAATAATTTGTTGTGATTTTCCTTTAAATTTATCTTTGGATAATTCAATGAAATGATCATTTTATAATTATTATCATTATTCCTTGATAATTTAAAAATAATTAACTTTTGATAATAATTATTGATTATCCATTGATAATTTAATGGAATTATCCCTCAATAATTAAGGATTTAAGAATTACATTTATTAATAAAGTCCATTTTTTTGATGTTGAGAATATGTAATATATAGAAGAAACAAATGAATTAAAATAATAATATAATAAAATGGGTAAAATAAAATACCCTCAGATGTAATTGAACCAAAAATATAAAATTCACAAAATTTATATCACACCTAGGGTAATCCCCACATTCATGACTTAGTGAAGGTCTCATATTTCCTATCTCAGACATTGTTTATAAGGTATTCTATTATTTTAAAAAAAACACACACATGTGTGATGTATTATATTTACCCTTATGTGAAATCAAATCAAACACCAGACATGCACAATGGTTATATCACACCTAATGTAAAAAAAATCATGTTTCGGATTTAATGGTGGTCTTATATTTTCTATCTGAGACACCATTTGGGAGATATTTCATTATTTTTTGATTCTAGATTCACCTGATATAACCAATATAATATTTTTATTCTATCAATATTGAGGCTCTGTGAGCCCCAAAAATCCCATATAGACTATGTGCCTAACTCATAAAATATTCCATATAATATTTCAATGTGTTAATGGGTCTTTTACCCTAATGATAAGGCACAAAAAGATTCATTTATATGTTTATTTTTATTGAATTATATAGTTCCAAACAAAGAACATATAAATCCATAAAAAAAAGTTGGATTAATTATCATTTTAAAATTGAGTATATTACAATTCTTTGGTATAATGACTTATCATTCCTTAGAAGTTTCTATTTTGGTCTTAATAAAACAACTCAAGACATTGTACCTAAAATTTATACTCATGTTCCCATAACACTCTTTGGATCCAACCATTCTACCACTTGATCCATAAAAGTTGTACCATCATCCCTTGATGGAATTTATATCTCTAATCTATAATCCACACTATATTATCCTCAAAAGATGAAATAGGATTCAAATCAACATCCTTTAATTCTATAATCTATAAAAGATAAACCATATACCTCTGAATTTATATATGTGGAACACATCATGTATGCCTCGATAATTTGTAAGAAGGTATTGATAGTACAAAAATATCTAAAAAAGTTCAGTGATCTCGAAGGATCCAATAAAACATTGTGAAAGTTATCCATGCTTCCTCAGACATCGGTGGACTAACCTAGGATTCTCTCTCTAGAAACCCCACTCACCAATAGTGGACTCCAAGGGTCTCCCCCTATGGTCATCATATGATCTATGCCTGCTCTATGTGGTGATCATTTTCTTCTGAATTTCATTCACTCTCTCAGTGGTATCCGAAACCATAATGGTCCCCACAACCACTTCCATTCCCACCTCATGCCAACATAGTGTTTAATCACATCATATATTTGGGGATGGTACATTTTTTAAATCTCATCTGAGTCCCTCGGGTTTTCTAAAAACTCTTGCAAACATTTTCTGTGAAATCCATATCTCTATCACAAACCAACCCAAATATCCCGGTACACAGACACCCGATCTAGTCCTAGAATATCCTGAAGGGCATTACCAATACACACACATTAGTGGACTGAACATAGCATCATATAAAATACCAATAATAACATTTTCCTAAAAATAAAAAAATAGTGGAATATGGAAAATAAACAATCAGTATTCCAAACACTACTTAAGGATAAAAGTACCAGAATAAGATGGATAAACATCCCAATCCATCATGAAAATGTATCACAATCCTTGTGAAACAAGTAGAAAATGGCTCCACTAATCACCACCACCCCATAGTCCCACACATCAAGTGCAAATACCAACCTATGAGAAAAATAAAAATGTTCAACAAAATGAATTGCATACTGATTCATTGTTTCATCACCTTTCAAGAGGTTGAGAAACACTATGGACTGTGGACATACCATAAATTCTAGATATAAATTCTCTATAAAAAGTAATCTAAAGTATATACATTCCATTCCATCAATCTTTTTCACTATAACCATCATATCTTTATAGTCCCCACAAGCTTGAAGGTATCATGTTTTATTTTAATATAATCAAGTGTTTCCAAGAACTCAAAAAGTAGGTAAATATTGTTTAACCAATCCTCAGCCACTTGTGAATCATTTGAGCCTTTTCAATATAGTGGTTTCAACTAAAAAAACTCTTATAAATGATCTATAACTCCATTCCATTGAGGTTCCACTATGAGAGCCTGAACTGTTATGAGTGTATACTCCTAACCTAAATATTGGATAGAATTTTCCAAAATCTCAAAAATATTTGGATAAATTATAGGATTTTATTATTGTGGTTCATCATCAACTTCCTCTAATGGTCTATTAAAACTTTTCATCAGAGGAATTATTTTACAGAACATAAATAGGATAGACCAAACCAATATAATGTATACTCAGATCAAATTTGGAAAATACTAGAATCAAATCCAATTATTCCTCAATGAAACTTTTCCCAAAACCCCAAAGTTATATATGGTTTTTTAGAATGATATATGGATAGTATATTACTTACTGAGGCCTCTTATTAAACTAAATACTATCCCAAAAGGCCAGTACATGCTATCTTGGTGTTCTTTTTCATCACTCACACACACCCTAGGTAACTTATGAGGATGTCACCCACCCTTGAAACTACTTCAGTCTAATAATTCTTAACTATGGAGTTTTGTAGAGTTCTAATCAGTCTGGATCCTGAACTTAAAGATGCACCCTATTGTCATGGATAATATCCTTTAGAATTTTAAGCCACAAATTTCCAGTTTTATTTAAACTCTCTAGAACTTTAAACAACAATAGACTTGTTATAGAAACCAAACATAAATCCTAGAAAATTCCTCATATATTAAAACTAAGTGTTGGATATGATAACAATTTTTATGATCCGAGCACTCTGATCCATGAACCCGACAATCTAAGCCTGTTGGCCTCTTATAATACATTGGATTCCATTCCAGAACACCACATGATATTTTGCACGAAGTATTTTTAAAAGAATGTGTGTTAATACAATTGTTAATAATGGTTACATTTCATTTTGGGAGCCTACCTAATTGGAACCCCATAGTAAATCATGTTTTTATAGGAGCAGTGTCAAGGATGGGTGACCTTTTAGGATGTTTCCCAAATTTTGTACAAGTGAGAAAAAAACGTGAAATAAAAGAACATGTGTTGGCCTATTAGGACATTCTTTAGTCTGATAAGTTACCATGTTAGGTAATATCTTTTTGTGTGTTCTTAAGGAATTCAAGGTATTATATGAGACCAATGGGTTTAGATGTCCTGGTTCATGGAATGTAGATATTTAGTTACAATAGTCAATATATGATACAATTTTCATGGGAAATCCATGTAAGAAAATGATATCAGAGACATAAATATTCCCAATATCATCCACTGAGTGATTCTCTTGGATTAGTAAAAAGTGGGAAATTTTCATTAGTTGAACGACAATCCCAAAAAAAATTAAAACTCACTAGGGACCTAGGTAATCCTATAAAAAATTCCATCATTATGTCCTTCCACTTCCACATGTTCATTGGAAGTTTCTTGAGTAACCCACAGAGACTACAGTCCTTGGCCTTTACCATCTGATGGGTATGAGATTAGGATATAAGCCCAATTACGTCCATCTTCATCCCCAGACACCATAATTGTTTCTTGAAGATATGATATATCTTTGATGCACTATGATTTACTACCCATCTCAGGTTTAAAAGTATATTATCATAACATATATGATAAAAGTAGGTACTTCTAATATCCCATTCACAAAGATTACATCATCATCAACCAAAGTCCACTAAAGTATCAAATCACCACCACCTATCTATGTTTGAATCACATAATACTCTCAGTATAAATATTGTCCTCCATTTACCTGATCTACATGAGAAAATTTGACCACTAGGAAGCACAATTCATTGATCCTTGATCATTAGAAGTATCCAACAACTAGTTATCCAACATGAACATAAAGAAAAAATGGTCCTCTAAAGGCCTCTCACCATTCTCTTGATCCACCTATGACTTAGGACTAAGATAATCCATAATGATGTTAACTTTTCTTGGTGTATAATTCATCTAGAATTCAAAAAAAAATTAGTAATCAACCCATTTCCACATTATTTGATTCAGGTCCCACTGATTGATGCCATAGTGAAGAAACTTTTGGTAACTATAAACAATAAATCACTCCTTCAAGAGATAGTATCATCAACACTTCAAATAATGGACAATGGGTACCATCTCCAAGTCATGAGTAGTTTAGTTCAATTTTTGGGGTCTTAGATAATATTACCAATAAGCTACTAACTACTCCCACTACATCAGGACTACTGTAAACTAATGCCTAATGCATAATAGTATAAGAAATATCTAATTCCTGGTCATGTGGTGTAAGATCATGGGTCATCATTTTAGGTGTTTTTTTTCATTTCTGGTCTTTTTTTTTTTGAGAAAAAGAGGACAATCTGGAAATTTTCAAAGTACACGCTGTGTACTTTGATGCAGTGTCAGTTAGTGCACTGGCCGTGTCCAGGCTACACACTCGGTGTGTAGGGGTGATTTGGAGGCTGGTTAAAGCAGAGTACAGAAAAGATAAGTACATGTCGTGTACCCCAGAATTACATGTCGTGTAGTTTCTTTTTTCATTAAATGGTCTGGGGTCGTTCCGGGCGGACAATACTTTTTCTTTTCTAGGTTCTTTGACCGAGAGCGACCTGTATGACCGTGAATATCCTCTGAGCCCCCGATCCTCCGTCTGTTTTCCAAATCGATCACCGTCAATTGAGTTGGAACCGTAGCGGTGAGTTCTTCCTTATTCTTGAGTATCATTCCATGATTTTCCCTCTTTCTCTTGATATCTTGGGTTGAACGGTTTGTGCTCTTTTGTATATCTATGTCGTTTTAAGGAGAATCAAGCTTCTTGGTTCATGTATATTTATCTCCTAGCACCAAGGTAGGTGGTTTGTGCCTTACCATTAGAAGCCCTTGAGTTTTATGTGCAATTTCCACCAATACATGTGAATGATGTATTGCGTGTTTACCATTTTGCCATGTTGTTTTCCTGCCTTTCTTGTTTGCTTGAGTAGAAGGAATTTGATGTTATATGAGGATAAGTTTTGTGCTTGGATGTTTTTCCCTTGCCTTGTTATTGTTTGACCACTGGGTTTTGTTATCCTTTGGTCTGTATACCAGTTTTCCAGGCCTAGTGACCATAGGATGGGATGATATTCTTGACATGCTAATGTTCTATCAAATGGTTAGCCAAGTATCTATTTAGGTGTACATTGCTTTTATAGCATTATTATGCACTGAATGGAATGGGACCGTGAGAACCTGGTGTTATAGACTATAAGGGATAGACCGAGTGAGATTCCCAGAGAGTCTTGGATATTATAGACTACAGGAGGGTAGACCGAGTGAGCTTCCTCAGAGAGTTTTGGTTATTATAGACTACAGGGGATAATCCGAGTGAGATTCCTAGAGAGTCTTTTGATATTATAGACTACAGGAGGGTAGGCCGAGTGAGCTTCCTCATATAGTATTTACTTTGTTTGAATTTCTTTAAAACCTTTTCCAGTCTAGAGAAGGAATTGACTGAGTGAGCTTCCTTAGAGAGTCTGTGGTAGACTTGAGACTATAGGAGGAATTGACCGAGTGAGCTTCCTCAAAGTGTTTCTAGACCTTGGGGCTATAAGATGGTTAGACCGCATGGTCTTCCTCAGAGAGTCCCTAACTACCTTAGTCTATAATGGGAATTGACTAAGCGTTCTTCCTCAGAGAGTCTTATAATTTATTTATGACAAAACCAGAGATGTTAAGTTGAGTTCACTGCCCAGAGGATTGTGGGTACTTCTTGGATAGTACTAGAGGGGTTGGCTACGAGTACTTCCCAACGAGTTTCCTATTGTTGTTAGCTGGTTCCTTCACTACTGCTTGTTGCTATGTGGATTGTTTACTGCCTACCATTTCCTGTTACTGCTTACTGATTACAGCCTGTTGTTTACTGTTACTGGTTACTTCTTACTACACTATTACCTTCCATATGCTCATTGATTGTGAGGCACAGATATTCGGGTGGTTGTCTACCAGGATTTAGCCTCACATCCTGTTTGGGTCATGATTTTGGGCCCAAACAAACTATGTTGTTGCAGTTATATACAAGGGAAAGTGACCTTCGACTTCTTGTACATGATTTCATTGGAGTAGGAGAGCATGGGACCAAGCTTAGTCTTGCAATTATGAGGAGATATTTATCTTTTCTTTGGTACTTGTCTTTGGTATTGTTTGTATTTCCAGCATTTTGACCAGTTTGGTTGTTTTCTTAGATATGTACCATGGATCATTTCATATATACATATGTGATCTAGTGGTTTATTGTTTTAGTCTTCTCCCATTTTCTTGTGCATTGTTATTGGATATTTATTGCTTCGGTTGATGCATGTTTTGATTACTTTCATTGTGTACTCTGTCAATGATGGCATAGTTTCCCCACTATCACACCCAAGGCCCTCGCTGCTAATCGGTAGCCTCCGGCATTTGGGGAAATGTGCTTGAGTACATGTGACCAACTGGGTATGGGGCGCCTTTGGGATCCTACTCTGGAAGGATCTGCTCCATAGTGAATGTTTGGCATGTCCCGCGGCCCTACGCCCTTGGATGACCACTCTGAGCTTATCCACTCTGTTGTCGCTGCTAACTAGGTGACTGACCACCACGACCGCAAACTCCACCTCGGACCAAATGGCAGGAAGAACACCAGTTCCTTGATTGGTGTGACCCTAGTGATACGTCTCTTATACGTAGGGTCATAGAAGAACCCCTACCCCCAGCTATAGGTGAGAAGATTTGAAAAGAATGCTGAAGATGGTCCATCTTGCCGCAAGATCGGCATCGGGTCTCTCTAACACTGAGGCCAAGTATGCCCACTCCTACCACACTGATAGCATACAACCTGGATACCAGAAGATGCACTCCGTGAAATATGATCTCCACGATAAATATCCCTACAAATCTTCCTACTATCAGAAGGAGGAACATTAGTTTTTGAGGTCGAACCGCCCTAGCTCACTGCTCCAGAATCTCTCAGATTGCGCTTAGTGATCAGTGCCTGGTTGACGATTGAGGATATTGAAATCAACCTGAATAAATTCCCCTGAGAACGGATCACCTGTCTGAGACCATCTTCAAACTTCCTAGCAAGGAATAACTCATCACCTACTAGAATAGTTGTGAAGCACTACAGCTCATAAAAGCAAGATGAGTACTCCATAACAAAAAGAGTACCCTGCTCGAGACTCATAAACTCCTAGGCTCAGTCGGCCCTCAAGGTCTTCGAATAGAATTAATCATAGAAGATGGCCTGAAACTCATCCCAAGTCATCCCCTGTGGGCGTCCTGACTCTGAGATCACCTCCCACAACCTCTTGGCGGTGTCTAGTAGCATATAAATAGCAAGCTTTTCCCTTTTCTCTGGAGGTATCTCCAGATTCTCGAAGATCGTCAGTGTGGCCTCTGGCCACGACTCTGCATCCTAAGGTCCTCAATTCCCTGAGAAAGTGGGAGGATGATTCTACTGGAAAACTCGCATCAACTCAGCCATCAATGGGGTAGGAGGTGGCACTCCCTGAAAGGTATGCATCATCCTTATGAATTCGTCCCTGAATTGTGCATTGGCGCCTGCAACGGGTAGAACTATGGGTGCCAAGGATGGCACAGCAGGAGGATCAACAGGAGGTTCCTGATCGGCCATATCTAGTGTCTGATCACCGTCTGGAAGTTGACATACGACTGGAAGACGTCTCGAAGGCATAGCTTTGAAAGATCAACATCACACCTTAGATCAGGATTATCAAGGATAGAGGAAACAAGAGTACAAAACGGGAACATGACGAAGGCACACTCAAGTTTACAAAACATGACTAAACGGCATGTATAAAGCTACACGGTGTGTTCTCTTAAATCATTAACATGGGTGTGTACGTCTGCCACCTTTGGTCGTGTAACACCCTAGACTACACAGCGTGTCTTCCCCCACACACGGTGTGTACCTCATCTCCATCCTCTTCTTGAGTCTATTTACATGGCTAACTCACACGGTCCTCTTAACCCTAGACTAAACGGTGTGTTCATTAAGGACACGGTGTGTACTAGATAAGGTTTCAGTGGCCCATGTTGTTAGTTACACAGCCGGCTACACATCTGACCCTTACATGGCGTGTTCCGAACAATCATGATGTGTATAGGAGAGATAACATTGTCCCTTGTTGTTCGTGACATGGACGGGTACCTAGGACAAGACTACACAGCGTGTTCATGCAAAGCATGGTGTGTTCTGCATGAGCTTCCCTGACCTGTGTTTTTAGTGACACGACCAAGTACACGGATCACTACTACATGGAATGTAACTACCGTACACGGTGTGTTCCTCAAAACATTTTCACCACCCCATGTTTCTTCTCACAGAGTTAGTTATACGGTTTAAAACTACATGGCGTGTAGTCAAGTACACGCCGTGTATTCTGGGTTTTTCTAGGCAGTAGCTTAAGAACTGCACCGAAGCCCAGAAAACACTGAAAAACAAGCATGTAGATGCCAAATATCGATCTGTGAGGGCTATACTCTCCGTGAATCAGAGCATGGCATCTCTTGAATATCTTATACAAGGGAAACAAGTCAATGATCCACCATGTTTTGATTCATGAGGGCCCATAACACCTCAAGAACTAAAATTTGGCATTCATTAAAAATGGTACAATACAAAAAATTCTTCTATCAAACTGTAGGGATTATATCAAGCATCAATCACAAAATCATGCATAATATACACAACGTCTATCAAAACAACATACAATAAATAATGCACCCTAGATGGCATGGAAAGAATTCATGGCATGTGATTTCTAACAAGTGACTATATGATGTATGAGATGGAATAACCTCATCTCATCTGGTTGTGACAGAAATAGAACCGCACTAGGAAAAAAATAATAACAGAAGGCATGTGAATCACTATAGGTGAAATCATATCAACCGTAAAATCTCAAACCAGAAAACTACAATAACTATGTAACAACCCAAGATTTTATAAAAAAATATTCTTTTTAATTTTATTAAAGTCTTGTGTTGTACGCTACACCAAAAGGAGCTTGCACAACACGCATCCTTGACTTGCCTTGCATTACACGCAATCACGACCTTCCTCGATAGCGTGTGTAATACGCAATACCGAGTTTCACTAAACAATGATATGCTATTAAAACTAGCCGTTATGAATAGTAATAATCACTTTTTGAAATTTTATAAATTTTATTTTTCAAAATGGACTTCATTTTTGGACTCAGAATATCGAAATTAGCCTAGGGTGAAATTTTGGTATTTTTCTGAAAACTTTCAATTTTTGATGAATAGTGAAACCACTAAGTGGTAGGTTAAAAACTGAATTTTGCATAAAACTTAATTTTACCGCTTCTGTGAATGGAATTTCGAAAATCTGAGAGACACGGTTAATATCAAGGACTAAAATGTGGTTCAATGAGATGAAAATAATTTTTTGGTGAATAGTAACTTTTTACTTTTTTTACCGCGGTTAATAGTAAATTGGGTAAATAAGGGTAAATATGATATTAATATTGCCCTAACACATGTCCTAATTCTATTGGACAAGTGTAATTCGACCAAAAACAAACTTAGGAATAAAATATGACCATTTAGGTCCACTTGGATTAGATTAGGACATTTATTTAAAGAAGAGTTAAAATAGCTAAAATCAAAGTTTAATAAGTAAATCATTTATAATATGGGGTTATACATAAGATAAATTCGATTGTAAATATTCATTAGAAATCTAAAAAGATTTCCTACACGATGGTATTTTATTTTTAATTTTTAGACATCAAATAAGATAATTTATTTATGACACAAAGATGATGCAGTAATTATCTTATTAATGAAATATTGACATAATTGATAATATAAATACCAAAATAAATGTAATTTAAGACTTTTTATGAATTCCACTAATTTTCTAGGTTACTATGATATATTAATGTTGATTTAATCAACTTGGTTTGAACATATAATTCTGTTATGACTTTCACAAAAATCATATATCAAATAATGTCAAAATTGACACAAAATAGTTTTTAAATCAAATATTATATTATTAATTGTTATTTTATTCCTAAAAATCTAAGGTTCGGCCAAATGACTTAGATAAGGATATATATATTAATAATAAATAATTTGGGGTTCGTTTGGCATGTTATAGTAAGTTTATTAACCATATAGTGAAAGAAAACAAAAAGACATGGTAAAAGTTAAATTATTTAACTTAGAGTTAAATCTAATTGATAAGGTTAAAATAATACCCTAAACTTGTCTAAATCTTATTGGATGATAGGATTTCGACACATCCCCACCTTATCTTTGAAATAAGACCATTTGGAACCATTATAAACCGATTTTGACTTTAATATAAAATAATATTTTGAGATATTCCTAAGGTGCCCCTCTCCTCCCCTATAAAAGGACACCTCCTCCCCCTCCTCCTCACACCAATTTGAGCACTCAATCTCGGCCAACCCCTGCCAAAATCTCTTCTCCACTTCCCTAGAAACATCCTAGAGGTTCTGGTCTTCCTCAAAGACCAATTTTAGTGCCCTAAGAGGAGGTCTCAAAGAGGCGCTTCAAAGAAGAGGTAATTACCGTTACCAATTATTTCATCTTTATTTCTTCTTCCACTTCTTCTTCTTAGGTTGTTTCGTTATGAAGTAATAACATCAGTATCACTCATATACTGATATGTTATTATAAGTATGAAACAACCCTATTTCACCATCTATCCATCCTACGGAAAAAGAAATCACTGCGCGTGCGTACGT
Source organism: Viscum album (assembly GCA_963277665.1). Lineage (NCBI taxonomy): Eukaryota > Viridiplantae > Streptophyta > Magnoliopsida > Santalales > Viscaceae > Viscum > Viscum album. The sequence goes on from OY728156.1 coordinate 1,505,469,390, forward strand.
ACGGAATACCGTCTCCACGCCGTGGTGTAATCTATTTTCCACCACCACCTTACATGGATGGGTATAATGGTGTAAAGAATAACTATACATAGTTATTACAACATCATATTGATTCTGATAAATTGTATAATCCACTACGATTCAATTCAATATTTATGAAAATGATATCATCGCTCGTGCGTACGTACGGACTACCGTCTCCACGACGCGATGAGATTCATTCTCCATGTTAACCATTTAAGAATGATTATAAAGTATATATAAGAAATAATAATGAAATATATGACATTATAAAGCTACTGGATTATGTATATATATATATATATATGTATGTCATCTACTTACTTCCATTTCAAGACAATAAGGAATGGAAAACAGCGTTCATGCGTACGTACGGACTACCGTCTCCATGAACGGTGTTTTTCATTTTATCTATCTATTATATATATATATATACTGAATATATATGATATATAAATCAAATTTTATATTCTGTAAGTAAGTAAATCATGATATAAGTAATAATAATGTCAAGAACAACAAGTCAAAACACCTACGATAAATGAAACGATTTTACCCAAAACGCTTCTTTAACATGGAATTTACAAAAGAACCGGTAATATAATGTCATAAGTGAACCATATATGATATCATAACAATGAAAATGATTCTATAATAAGTCAATGACATTATTTAAATCATTATACAGGAGGTTCGGACACATACAAAGCAAATCGGACCTAAGGTAAGGGAAATATCACAATCTCATTTTTATCCGAGATTGTTTATTCATAAGTATTTACTGGGGTGTATTTTATCATCCACATCCATGTTTACTCAATATGTAATATTATTTCCATCCACCTACAATTGTTTAAATCCATTTTTACTCTTCGGTGAGTTTTTAGTAATATGTATGAAAGAAATCTTTTGTCGTTTTTCGTACGAGGTACTTTTTGACTTTTCCGACAAAAGTAAGAAGAATGTTTTTTTTAACTTATACGGCATGAATGGATTTCTAAAACATTATTTCCAAGAAGCTTCCTTTACAAGTTTTAAAGTTTATTTTTAATCAACTTATTTTAGTTTAAAATTGTATGACATGTTAAGAAAGGAAAAGTGTTTTTGAAGTAGAAAGGATATTTTCCTCAAGAATGAAGTTCAAGTATTTTATAAAAATTATTTTCCATATAAGATAATAAAAAGGGTTCTGTTTTTATCCCTATTATTACATGGATTTGATTATGTTATGATGGAAATATTTTTATGAATTCCTTTATCTTATATGAATTGATTTATGATGTCATGATGTTTCAAGAATCCCATTTTTGTTACATGTGTTATGCGATGATGTATGTTTTATGATTATGTGGCACACATAAGAAAGGATTCATTATGAGATGGGTGGGACCTATATCTCCCTCCAATGCATTGGGTAAAGATTTTATATCTCATGAGATAGACATGGCTGGAATGGTAGGTTATACCGGTTCAGTGAAACAGGACTGAAACGAGGGTTACTCGATTCAGAAAGGGACTTTGTCCACTAAGATAGTCTTGGCAATGAGTCTTGACTAACAAGAAATGATTCTCTATGATTATGTGTGAATGCCACAAAGTTTCATGTTTTATGTTATGATTATTGTGATTACATTTCACTGCCATGATTTACCCCATGTTATGAAATTATGATCTCTTTTGCAGGTGAAGATTTCCAAAAGTTATGTGCTTATGTATTTGATGCGATTGATATTTCTTTTGTTTACCCTTACTGAGAATTTGAGCTCACCCTTTTATGTTTTCTTTTCCCCAGGATATAAAGAAAGGTTTTAGGTATAAAAAAAGAAGATCTTTATGGGAGATGTTGAAGATCTTTCACCACGATTAGAAGATTATATTCCGAGTTTCCAAAGACACTAAACTATTACGGTCCTTGTGTGTGTGTTTTTGTTATGTACTAAGTATTCCGAAAATGTAATGTAATGTCCATGTACGTCAAAATACGGGTCTCTACAGTTGGTATCAGAGGGAGGTTTAGTCAACCTTTGGAAACTAGGATACGGAAACGTTAGTGAGATCCCTAGAGATATTTCTAAGGTATGTCTAGGGATGTCTCTAAGGTTAAGTATACGTATAGGTTATAGTCCTAGAATTGCGCTAACGATCTTCAAATTTAACCTATGATGTTAGATATTGAGGGTACTACCCCTTTATTATGTTGTTTTCCCTAGCATGATTTTTTCCTCTCATACTATTCTTTTAGGGTTTTAGACAATGGCTGGAACCCGAAGGAACCGTGTTAATGCGGAATGTGATGGGCAATGCAATGATTGTCCCCCTGAGCAACCAAACGATATGGGAGCCGGAATGCAAAATCTTGTAGCCATGCTCACACAACTTTCTCAAGCTATGAATCATGCAGGACTTCCAAACGAGCAAAGGAAGGAGCAACATTCTGTGAATCCTTCATGAGGCAGCGTCCACCTTCTTTCAGTGGGTCTACTGATCCATTAGTTGCTGAACAATGGATTAGTACTACTGAAAAGATATTTTCAGTTCTTCAATGTTCTGAACATGATAAAGTCATCCTAGCAGTGTATCGTTTGGAAGGAGATGCTGATCAATGGTGGAATCTTATTAAGAATACGAGGCAAAGGGATGAAATTGAGTCTATGGAATGGGACGAGTTCAAGAACTTATTTTTCAATAAGTACTTCCCTCATATTCTCCGAATAAAGATGGAGAAAGAGTTTCTTGAACTGAAGCAAAGGGATGATGAATCTGTTGGTACCTATGAAGCAAATTTTACAAGACTTGCAAGGTACGCTTCTGGTATTATCATCCAACCTGAAAGTAAAGTTGATCGATTTTTCAGTGGCTTAAAACCAAGTCTTCAAAGGGCATTGGCTATAAGAGACTTCAGTAGCTATGAAGAAATTGTGTGTTGTGCTATCAAGGTAGAAATGGAAGTTGGTGTTACATATCCATCTCATGGGTTTGACAAGAAACGAAAGATGGAGTTCAAGGAGAAAACTCAGAGTAATGGTGAAAAGAAGATGAATGTTCTCTTATGCACAAAGTGTGGAAAGAAGCATGGTGGAGATTGTCTTAAAGGGACTAGAAAATGTTTTAAGTGTGGAAAAGAAGGTCATCGAGCAGCGGAGTGTCGAAGTAATTGAAAATGGGATTCTAATGAAGTGAATAAAGCAAACACTGCAGAGAACGTACAACCAACACTTTAATGCTTCAAGTGCAAGGAAATGGGGCATTATGCTAATAAATGCCCTAATCCAAGGGTTAGTGATGATCGACATGAGCAACCGCTTAAGGCAAATGACAAAGGGAAGTCACATGCGATCACTATTGGCAATGTTGAATATGACAATGATGTGGTGGAATGATTAAGTGTTTATGTAATGGGATTCCAAAATAATGTTGTATCTTGGAATATTGGAATATTTATGTATTGGTCTAATGTGGTATTCAAAGTGATTGAGATATTATGCGCATAATGAAGGGAAAACGAGAAAATGAAATGTTTAATAGTATTCATGATCTCATGATTGATATAAGGACTAAGTTTGAGTATATAGAATTTTGAGGATTTTGGTATGTGAAAAGTGTTAACTTTTAACTGCATTCATGTTTTCACTAAGGTATTCAAGAGAATACACGATTAAGGACTTTGAATGTTTGGAATGTGACCAACAAAACATATCTTATGATATATGGGGATTGATGATGGTGTTAAATCTATGGTAATCATTTTCACTATATTATGAGAGTTGACTGCAGTATTATGGATAAGCCTAAAAGATTGGAATGGATTATGTTGGACATAAGTTAGTATTGTTTGTTTTTTCGATATTATTGATGGGATGTTATATAGTTTTGGAAAAAGGACAACCTGCAGGACGGGCGACAGCCCATCGCTTCGGACAAGGCTGTGGGAATCGAACCCACAACCGAAGTGCGACTGGCCTTTATCGCCTACCACTGACCTACAGGAAGTCCCTGTTTAGAAGAAACTAGTTTTATTATATTAAGCAGTATGATATATGAAGTATAAGTCCATTTTAGGAACCATATATGATTAATCTCACTATAGATCGACTTATGTATATAATTTTTGCTAACCTTTTGTTCGGGACAGATGGAATGACCCGTCATTCTATCACATGATCTGCTAACACTTCACGAATAACAAATTCAACGTCATTTATATAAGAGATGAAGTGGAAATTGTTCAAGGCACGAACAATAGTGAGATTGTACCAAAATAAAGTAAGTATTTATTCTAATTCAAATTCTTCAACTTTAGGGAAATGATCTTGAAAACCAAAAATGTTGTCCTAGTGCCCTTATATCTGATGAATCAGATGGTACCCTAGATCGTCACAAATTTATGGCTTTGTGATTACTGGCTTTTCCATAGCCATGTTCTCTACCACTCTCCATCAGAACATGATGGTTAGATTTCTCTTCCATATCCATATTTTCACCTATGTGGAAACCCAATGATTAGTTTATTTGGGTAACCGTTACGTTTCATACTTTTGTTTTTAAAGATTGGTTTTGATATTCCTTTTTACGATGTGGGTTTCTATTAATGAAACTTTCGAATAGTAAACCATTTATAACCCCGACGAATTTCGAGGGCGAAATTCATTTCAAGGGGGGTAGAATGTAACAGCCCAAGATTTTATAAAAAAAATATTCTTTTCAATTTTATTAAAGTCTTGTGTTGTACGCTACACCAAAAGGAGCTTGCACAACACGCATCCTTGACTTGCCTTGCATTACACGCAATCACGACCTTCCTCGATAGCGTGTGTAATACGCAATACCGAGTTTCACTAAACAATGATATGCTATTAAAACTAGCCGTTATGAATAGTAATAATCACTTTCTGAAATTTTATAAATTTTATTTTTCAAAATGGAATTCATTTTTGGACTCAGAATATCGAAATTATCCTAGGGTGAAATTTTGGTATTTTTCTGAAAACTTTCAATTTTTAATGAATAGTGAAACCACTAAGTGGTAGGTTAAAAACTGAATTTTGCATAAAACTTAATTTTACCGCTTCTGTGAATGGAATTTCGAAAATTCGAGAGACACGGTTAATATCAAGGACTAAAATGTGGTTCAATGAGATGAAAATAATTTTTTGGTGAATAGTAACTTTTTACTTTTTTTACCGCGGTTAATAGTAAATTGGGTAACTAAGGGTAAATATGATATTAATATTACCCTGACACATGTCCTAATTCTATTGGACAAGTGTAATTCGACCAAAAACAAACTTAGGAATAAAATATGACCATTTAGGTCCACTTGGATTAGATTAGGACATTTATTTAAAAAAGAGTTAAAATAGTTAAAATCAAAGTTTAATAAGTAAATCATTTATAATATGGGGTTATACATAAGATGAATTCGATTGTAAATATTCATTAGAAAGATAAAAAGATTTCCTACACGATGGTATTTAATTTGTAATTTTTAGACATCATATAATTTAATTTATTTATGACACAAAGATGATGCAGTAATTATCTTATTAATGAAATATTGACATAATTGATAATATAAATACCAAAATAAATGTAATTTAAGACTTTTTATGAATTCAACTAATTTTCTAGGTTACTATGATATATTAATGTTGATTTAATCAACTTGGTTCGAACATATAATTCTGTTATGACTTTCACAAAAATCATATATCAAATAATGTCAAAATTGACACAAAATAGTTTTTAAATCAAATATTATATTATTAATTGTTATTTTATTCCTAAAAATCTAAGGTTCGGCCAAATGACTTATATAAGGATATATATATTAATAATAAACAATTTGGTATTCGTTTGGCATGTTATAGTAAGTTTATTAACCATATAGTGAAAGAAAACAAAAAGACATGGTAAAAGTTAAATTATTTAACTTAGAGTTAAATCTAATTGATAAGGTTAAAATAATACCCTAAACTTGTATAAATCTTATTGGTTGATAGGAGTTCGACACATCCCCACCTTATCTTCGAAATAAGACCCTTTGGAACCATTATAAACCGATTTTGACTTTAATATAAAATAATATTTTGAGATATTCCTAAGGTGCCCCTCTCCTCCCCTATAAAAGGACACCTCCTCCCCCTCCTCCTCACACCAATTTGAGCACTCAAGCTCGGCCAACCCCTGACACAATCTCTTCTCCACTTCCATAGAAACATCCTAGAGGTTCTGGTCTTCCTCAAAGACCAATTTTAGTGCCCTAAGAGGAGGTCTCAAAGAGGCGCTTCAAAGAAGAGGTAATTACCGTTACCAATTATTTCATCTTTATTTCTTCTTCCACTTCTTCTTCTTAGGTTGTTTCATTATGAAGTAATAACATCAGTATCACTCATATACTGATATTTTATTATAAGTATGAAACAACCCTATTTCACCATCTATCCATCCTACGGAAAAAGAAATCACTGCGCGTGCGTACGTACGGAATACCGTCTCCACGCCGTGGTGTAATCTATTTTCCACCACCACCTTACATGGATGGGTATAATGGTGTAAAGAATAACTATACATATTTATTACAACATCATATTGATTCTGATATATTGTATAATCCACTCCGATTCAATTCAATATTTATGAAAATGATATCATCGCTCGTGCGTACGTACGGACTACCGTCTCCACGACGCGATGAGATTCATTCTCCATGTTAACCATTTAAGAATGATTATAAAGTATATATAAGAAATAATAATGAAATATATGACATTATAAAGCTACTGGATTATGTATATATATATATATGTATGTCATCTACTTACTTCCATTTCAAGACAATAAGGAATGGAAAACAGCGTTCATGCGTACGTACGGACTACCGTCTCCATGAACGGTGTTTTTCATTTTATCTATCTATTATATATATATATATACTGAATATATATGATATATAAATCAAATTTTATATTCTGTAAGTAAGTAAATCATGATATAAGTAATAATAATGTCAAGAACAACAAGTCAAAACACCTACGATAAATGAAACGATTTTACCCAAACCCCTTCTTTAACATGGAATTTACAAAAGAACGGGTAATATAATGTCATAAGTGAACCATATATGATATCATAACAATGAATATGATTCTATAATATGTCAATGACATTATTTAAATCATTATACAGGAGGTTCGGACAGATACGAAGCAAATCAGACCTAAGGTAAAGGAAATATCACAATCTCATTTTTATCCGAGATTGTTTATTCATAAGTATTTACTGGGGTGTATTTTATCATCCACATCCATGTTTACTCAATATGTAATATTATTTCCATCCACCTACAATTGTTTAAATCCATTTTTACTCTTCGGTTAGTTTTTAGTAATATGTATGAAATAAATCTTTTGTCGTTTTTCGTACGAGGTACTTTTTGACTTTTCCGACAAAAGTAAGAAGAATGTTTTTTTTAACTTATACGACATGAATGGATTTCTAAAACATTATTTCCAAGAAGCTTCCTTTACAAGTTTTAATGTTTATTTTTAATCAACTTATTTTAGTTTAAAATTGTATGACATGTTAAGAAAGGAAAAGTGTTTTTGGAGTAGAAAGGATATTTTCCTCAAGAATGAAGTTCAAGTATTTTATCAAAATTATTTTCCATATAAGATAATAAAAGGGTTCTGTTTTTATCCCTATTATTACATGGATTTGATTATGTTATGATGGAAATATTTTTATGAATTCCTTTATCTTATATGAATTGATTTATGATGTCATGATGTTTCAAGAATCCCATTTTTGTTACATGTGTTATGCGATGATGTATGTTTTATGATTATGTGGCACACATAAGAAAGGATTCATTATGAGATGGGTGGGACCTATATCTCCCTCCAACGCATTGGGTAAAGATTTTATATCTCATGAGATAGACATGGATGGAATGGTAGGTTATACCGGTTCAGTGAAACAGGACTGAAACGAGGGTTACTCGATTCAGAAAGGGACTTTGTCCACTAAGATAGTCTTGGCAATGAGTCTTGACTAACAAGAAATGATTCTCTATGATTATGTGTGAATGCCACAAAGTTTCATGTTTTATGTTATGATTATTGTGATTACATTTCACTGCCATGATTTACCCCATGTTATGAAATTATGATCTCTTTTACAGGTTAAGATTTCCAAAAGTTATGTGCTTATGTATATGATGTGATTGATATTTATTTTGTTTACCCTTACTGAGCATTTGAGCTCACCCTTTTATGTTTTCTTTTCCCCAGGATATAAAGAAAGGTTTTAGGTATAAAAAAAGAAGATCTTTATGGGAGATGTTGAAGATCTTTCACCACGATTAGAAGATTATATTCCGAGTTTCCAAAGACACTAAACTATTACGGTCCTTGTGTGTGTGTTTTTGTTATGTACTAAGTATTCCGCAAATGTAATGTAATGTCCATGTACGTCAAGATACGGGTCTCTACAAACTAGGTAGAGTGGCTTTTCCCTATACACGGGTTAGCTACTCCAGGTCACAACTTATTACCATGTACCGAATCCATCCTATCCCTATATAAAGGCTCCAAATAGTAAATCAAGTGAAAAGAATTCCTCTAATACCACTTTGTAACATCCCAGTTTCGGAAGCCACTTAGAGGCGCCCCGTACCCGGTTAGTCACATGGCTTCAAGTGAATTTCCCCAAAATCCAGAGGCTTCCGACTAGAAGCGGGGGCCTTGGGTGTGGTAGTGGGGAAACTATGACCTCATTGGAAGAGTACACAGTGGAAGTAACAAAACATGCAACAGTGGAAGTAATAAATATCCAATAATAATGTGCAAGAAAACATCGAAAGACTAAAACAATAAACTACTAGAGCACATATATATATATATGAAATGATGCATGATACATATCTAGGAAAATAGCCAAACATGTCACAATGCTAGAAATACAAACATTACCAAAGACAAGTACAAAAGAAAAGATAAACAGCTCCTCAGCATCGCAAGCCTAAGCTTGGTCCCATGCTCCCCAGCTCCAATGCAATCAAATACCAGAATTCGAAGGGCTCTTTCCCTTGTCTATACCTGCAACAACATAGTCTGTTAGGGCCCAAAAGCATGACCCATACAGGGTGTGAGACAAAATCCCAATAGGCAACCACTCAAAGATCTATGCCTCACAGTCAGTGAGCATATGGCAAGTAATAGTGCAGTAAGCAGTAACCAGTAATAGTAAATAGTAGGCAGTAATCAGTATGTACTAACAAGAAACAGTAGGCAGTAAACAGTCCATAGAGAAACAAGCAATAGTGAAGAAACCAGTTAACCACAACAAGAAACTCTCTAGGAAGTACTCGCAACCAACCCCTCTAGTCATATATAAGATGTTCCCACAACCCTCTGGGAAGTGCACCTAGCCTAACCCCTCTGGTTTAGTCATACGAAAATTATAAGACTCTCTGAGGAAGCATGCATAGTAAATTCCCCTTATAGTCTAAGGTAGTCAGGGACTCTATGAGGAATGTCTTTCGATCTAACCCTCTTATAGCCTCATGTTCCAGAAACTCTATGAGGAAGCTCACTCGTTCAATTCCTCTTACAGTCTCAGGTCTACCACAGACTCTATAAGGAAGCTCACTCAGTCAATTCCTTCTCTATCAAGGAAAAGGTTTTAAGGAAATTCCAAAAAATATAAAGACTCTCTGAGAAAGCTCACTCGGTCTACCCTCCTATAGTCTATAATATCCTAGACTCTCTGGGAAGATCTCCCAGTCTATCCCCTGTAGTCTATAATAACCAAGACTCTCTGAGGAAGCTCACTCGCTCTACCCTCCTATAGTATGTAATATCCAATACTCTCTAGGAATATCACTTGGTCTATCCCTTATAGTCTACAGCACCAGGTTCTCACAATCCCATGATAGTCAGTGCATAATAATTCTATAAGTCCAAAGTATAGCTAAAGAGCTACTTGGCTAACCATTCGACAGATCATCAGCATGTCAAGAAAATCATCCCATCCTACGATCACAAGGCATGAAAATCAGGTAAAATGACCAAAGTCTAACAAAACCCAAAGTTCAAACAAGAACAAGGCAAGGGAAAAACATCCAATCACAAAAATTATCCTCATAAAAGATCAAATTACCTCTACAGAAGAAAACAAGAAAGGCAGGAAAACAACCGTGAAAACGGTAAACACGAAATTCCTCGTTCATGGGTATTGGTGGAAATTGCACATTAAACTCAAGGAATTTTAAAGGTAAGGCACACACCACTTAACTTGGTGCTATGAGATCAATATACTTGACCCACAAGACTTTATTCTCCTTATAATGGTGTAAATCTACGAAAACACACCAAACGTTCAACACATGATATCTTGTGAAAGAGGGAAAATCCTGGAATGAAACGCAAGAAGAAGGAAGATATCACCACTACAGTTCCAACACAATCGATGGTGATTGATTCGGCAAACAGGTGGAGGCTCCGGGGCTCAGAGGATGTTTGTGGTCGTACGAGTTGCTCTCGTTCAAAGAACCTGGAGAAGAAGCAAGTTTTGTCTGTCAGGCGCGACCCCGGACTGTTTAATGAAAAAAAAGAAACTACATGGCGTGTACTTATATGTTACACAGCGTGTACTTATCTTTTCTGTACTCTGATTTAAGTGGCCTCCACATCGCCCTTACACACCGTGTGTGTGGCCCGAACACGGCCAGCACACGGCATGGCACTGCATCAAAGTACACGGCGTGTAATTCGAAAGTTTATAGATTTTCCTCTTTTTCTCAAAAAAAATCACCAGAAAAGGAAAAAAAACACTTGAAATGAAGGTCCGGGTTCTTACAAACATACCCCCTTAATGAAATTCATCCTTGAATTTCCCTAGAGAGGAGTAGAAGAAGTAGCCTCAAATAGTTCTGGCCACTGCGATCGTAAATTGGCCTCCCTCTCCTAGGTCTCGTTTTGTACTCACATGTGCTGCCACAACACTCGTACCAGAGGAATAGACCAGCCACGGAGAACCTTCATTCTATGATCGAAAATCCAGATGGGATGCTCCTCAAACGACGCATCTGCTTCAAGTTCAACCTCCTCAGAATGAAAGACATGATATGGGTCTGAAATGTAATGTCGGAGTTGAGAGACGTGGAAGACGTCATGCATAGCCCGGTACCTCTGAGGTAACTAAAATCGATAGGAAACCGGCCCAACTCTCTCCAACACCTAAAAATGGTCCGATGTACCGCGGTGAAATCATACCCTATCTTCAAATCCTCTTTTGTCCCAAACTCAGTGTGACATGAAGGAAAACCTAATACCCGACCTTGAACTCTAGAGGTCGTCTCCACTGACAGCATAAGACTTCTGTCAAGACTGTGCTGCAGCCATCCTCATCTGAATCAACTCAATTTCTTCTACGGTCTCCTAAACAAGATGAGGTCCCAGCAATGCTACCTCTCCTACCTCCATCTAGCACAAAGTTGATCGGAATGGCCTACCGTAAAAAGCCTCGTAAGGCGCCATCTTAATAGTTCCCTGAAAGAAGTTTTTATTGGGAAACTCCACATGAGGAATATGTTTTTTCCAAGAACCGCCAAAGTCTAGAATGCAAGCTCGGAGCATATCCTCAAGCACCTGGATCGTACGTTCAGACTGGCCATCTATCTGGGGATGGTATGTCGTACTCAAAATTACATGTGTGCACAAAGCCTTCTAAAACCCCTGCAAGAACTGAGAAGTAAAGCATGAATCCCTGTATGAAACAATGGATTGTTGAACTCTATGCAGATGTACAATTTCTCAGATGTAAAACCATCCCAGATCATCAACACTGAAGGTCTCGTTGATCGGTAAGAAGTGGGAATCCTTCGTAAGCCTGTCGAAGAAAACCCAAATAGTATCATTCCCTTGAGATGACCTCAGCAACCTGGTCACGAAGTCCATCGCGACATTGTTCCACTTCCACATAGGAATGGGTAACTTCTATAAAATTCCTACTGGTCGTTGATGATCTACTTACACCTGCTGAAAAATAGAACATCTCATAACCAAACCAGAAACATCTCTCTTCATACCTTTCCACCAATACTAGTGGTGTAGATCACGATACATCATGGTGACGCCAGGATGAACTAACCAAACTAAAGAATGAAAATCCCGCATCAGCTCCTCACGTATGTATGCTGGCACCCATATGCATCCCTAGAAATGCAAGATCTCATCCCCTCCCACTATCCATCTAGGAGTAGGGTCCTCTCCTGACACACTCTCCCACGGGACTAGGCCTTATAAGTCTGATAGCTTCCTCATCTGTACCCGATCAAGAAGTGTTGAGTTAACAGCTACATAAGTTAGAAAATTATGTCCCTGTCTGTCGTGCACCTCCAGATGTATCTCAAAGAATAGATCCATAAGCTGCCACTCACTAATGGCCTCTTGAACTGCCTGAATGTGGGTTGTCCTTCTCAATGCATCAGCCACTTGATTTCTATTTCCTGGCGTATAGGAAATGTCAATGTTAAAGGACTGAAGATACTTGTCCCACCTACTCTACCTCAGATTCAGGTCACACTGAGTGAAGATGTATTTGAGACTCTTGTGGTCGGGGAAAAACAAAAAGTGCGCTCCTAGAATATAATTTCTTCCACAACGTAAGGCATGAACAATAACTACTAACTCTAGATCATGCGTCGAGTAGTTCCTCTCATGTAGACTCAACTACCGAGACTTGTACGCAACAAATCTATCTCCCTGCATAAGGACAGCTCCCAGCCCAACACCTGAAGCATCACAATAGATTTTATAGTTGATGCCCGGCTCTGGAAAGATTGTTATCGGTGTTGATGTCAACCTCCCTTTCAGCTCATGAAAGGCTGTCTCATAAGAATCTGACCATAAGAACATCGCCCCCTTCATAGTCAGACCTGTCAGTGATGCTGCATGGCGTGAAAAGTCTTGTATGAAATGCTTGTTGTATCCATCCACCCCTAGAAAACTCTACACCTCAAAGACTTTCTTCGGCTACTCTGAGGAAACAACTGCTCTCACATTCTATGGGGCTACTGAAACTCCTTTCTCTAAGATGGTGTGACCCAAGAATTGAATCTTATCCATCCAAAAGTGGATTTTCGAGAGCGTAGCATATAACCGATGCTCTCTCAGTGTACTCAGAATGATCTCAAGATGGGTAGCATGTTCATGTTGAGTGTGAGAGTACACCAATATGTCGTCCACTAAAACCACCATGAAGGAATCCAAGTATGGATGGAACACTCAGTTCATCAGTGCCATAAAAACTGTTGACGCATTCGTGACACCGAATGGCATGACTGTATACATGTATAGACCATACCTGCTCCTGAAGGCTGTTAGAGGTATATCTGATGTTCTAACATGCAACTGATGATAACTGGATCTCAAATCAATCTTCTAGAACACTCGGGCTCCTCGAAGCTGATCCTAGAGGTCATCGATCCTTGGAAATGGATATTGGTTCTTGACCGTCAGCTGGTTCAACTTCTGATAATCCACACAAAGACTATGGGTGTCATCTGCCTTCTTCACAAAAAGGATAGGCAAACCCTAAGGAGAAGTACTGGGTCGGATGAAACTCTTTTCCTACAACTCCTCCAACTACTTCTTAAGCTCCTGCGACTCAGGTGTAGCCATCCTATAAGGAGGAATGGACACCGGTGTCGCTCCTGGCATGAGCTCAGTCGAGAATTATACCTCATGCTCCGGAGGTAAACCTGAAATTTCCTCTGGAAAGACATCCCTGAAATGATCCACCACTGGAGGAATGTCTAACTATGAAGACCCCTGGTCATCCATATAAAGACTGAAAATATAGGTTGTAACTCCACATAGCCCATGATGTTCTGGTCCAGATCTACCCGCCTATACATCCCACTCGACTCTATGAAGAAAATATCCTCCCTCTGGTGATACGAAACTCACCCTACGGCGATAACAATCGACGAATGCTTGGAAGGGAACTAACGAGTCCATACCGAGAATGACATCATAGCCTATCATCTCTAGGACATAGAGGTCCCATAAGAAGTGACACCCTCCAACCTCAAGAGGGCACTCTCTACACTGACGTATGCTATATGTCCTCGTTCCCAATGGTGTAACAATAGTCAACATGTCGTCAGACAAAAAGATATAGAGCCCAAGTCTCTCCATAACAGTAACAGAGATAAAGCTATGCGAAGCACCATTATCGAAAAGAGCTGATTATAACATAGAGGCTACTAAGATCACACCTCAAACTGTAGAAGGTTCAAGATCCTGATTTTGAAGGGACTTCTCCATAGTGAATTTCTAGCATGTCCCGTGGCCCTACACCCCTGGCTGACCACTCTGATCTAATCCACTCTGCTATCACTAGTAACATGGGGACTGACCACCATGGCCGCGACCTCCACCTCAACCCGAACGGCCGGAATAACTCCAGTTCCCTGACTAGTGTGACACTGGCGATACATCTCTTGTATGTGGGGGTCATAGAAGAACCCCTACCCCCAGCTGTATGTGAGAAGATCTGAAAAAAACACTAAAGATGGCCCATCTTGCCACAAGATCGGCACTCCATCGGGTCTCTCTGACACAAAGGCCTAGTATGCCCGCTCCTACCACACTAGTAGCATAAAACCTAGCTTCCATAAGATGCACTGCATTGACTCTAATCTCCTCCAGACAGCTCCCTACGACGCTTCCTGCTATCAGAAGGAGGAACACTAGTTCTGGAGGTTGAACCGCCCTGGCTCACTCTTCCAGAATCTCTTAGATTGCACTCAGTGATCAGCGGCTAGTTGATGATCGAGGATATCAAAGTCAACCTGAAGATATTCACCTGGGAACGGATCTCCTATCTTATATCGTCCTCAAGATTCCTATAAATTAATAGCTCATCACTTTCTGGAATAGGCGTGAAGCGCTGCAACTCGGTAAAGCAAAACGAGTACTCCATAACAAAAATAGTACCCTTCTCAAGACTCATAAACACCCAGGATCGGTCGGCCCTCAAGGTCTCTGGATAGAAGTTATCATAGAATATGCGCCTAAAATCATCCCAAGTCATCCCCTGCTGGTATCCTAACTGTGAGATCAGATCCCACTACCTTTTGGCGGTGTCTTGGAGCATATAAGTATCGAACTTTACCCTTTTCTCTAGAGGTATCTCCAGATGCTCGAAGATCGTCATTGTGGCCTCTATCCATGACTCTGTAGCTTGAGGTCCTACATCCCCTGAGAAAGTGGGAGGATGATTCTACTGGAAAACCCACGTCAACTCATTCATCGATGGGGAAGGAGGCAGCGCTCCCTGAATGGTATGCATCATCCTTAAGAAGTCCTCCCTGAACTGTGCATCGGCACCTGAAACGAGTATAACTGATGGTTCCAAGGTTTGCACAGCAGGAGGATCTTCAGAAGGTTTCTGATCAGCCATATCTAGTGTCTGATCACCGTTAAGAAGCTGACGTATGACCGGAAGACGTCTTGGAGGCATAGATCTGAATGATCAAAACACACGTTAGATCAGGATTATCAAGGACAAAGAAAACAAGACTACAAAATGGGAACATGGGGAAGGAACACTCAAGTTTACAAAACATTACTACACGGAATGTATAAAGCTACACGGTGTGTTATCTAAAGACATTCACATTGGCATGTAAGTCTTCCACCTTTGGTCGTGTAACACCTCAGACTACATGGAATGTCTTCCCCCACGCACGGCGTGTACCTCATCTTCATCCCCTACCAGAGTCTCTTTACACGGCTAACTCACACGGTCCTCTTAACCCTATACTACACGCTGTGTTCACTAAGGGAACGTCATGTACTAGACAAGGTTTCGGCAGACCGTGTTATTGGTTACACGGTCGGCTACACAGCTGACCCTTACACGGCGAGTTCCGAACAAACACGACATTTATAGGATAGATAACATCGTCCCGTGATGTTCGTGACACGGACGGGTACCTAGGACAGACTACAAGGTGTGTTCATACAAAACACGACGGGTTCTGCACGAGCTTCCCCAACCCATGTTGTTAGTGACACAGTCGGGTACACAACTCACTACTACACGGTGTGTAACTACCATACACAGCGTTTTCCTGAAGACTTTTTCACCACCCTGTGTTTCTTCTCACACAGTCAGCAATTCAGTTTAAAACTATATGGCGTGTTGTCATGTGCACGCCATGTATTCTGGGTTTTTCTGGGTAGTAGCTCAGAACCTACACCGATGCCAAGAAAACACTAAAAAACCAACATGGAGGTGCCAAATTCCGATCCATGAGGTCCCATAGTCCATGTGAATCAAAGCTTTGCATCTCCTACATATCGTATACAAGGGAAACAAGTCAATGATCTACCATGTTCTGATTCATGAGGGCCCATAACACCTCAAGAACCAAAATGTGGCATTAATTTAAGCAAGTTACAATAAAAACAAATCCACTATCAAATTGTTGGGATTCTATTAAGCATCTATCACCACATCATGCATAATCTACACAACATCTATCACAACAACATGAAATCGCTAATGCCCCATATTTTTCATGGCAAGAATGCATGGCCAGTGATTTCTAACAAGTGACTATATGATGCATGAGATGGAATAACCTCATCTCATTGGGTTGCGAAAGAAATAGAACCGCACAAGCAAAACAATAATAACACAAGTCATGTGAATCACTCTAGGTAAAATCATATCAACCGTAAAATCACAAACCAGAAAACTACAATAATGACGTAGATTGGATTTTCCCTATACACGGGTTAGCTACTCCTGGGAACAGCTTATTACCAAGTACCGAATCCATCCTATCACTGGCTAAAGGCTCCAAACAGTAAATCAAGAGAAATGAATTCCTCTGATACCACTTTGTAACATCCCGGTTCCGGAAGCCACCCAGAGGTGCCCCGTACCCAATTGGTCACATGGCCTTAATTGCATTTCCCCAAACACCAGAGGCTTCCGACTAGCAGTGAGGGCCTTGGGTGTGATAGTGGGGAAACTATGCCCTCATTGGCAGAGTACACAGTGGAAGTAAACAAAACATGCAACATCGGAAGCAATAAATATCCAATAACAAGGCAAAAGCAAACAATGGAACGCTAAAACAATAAACCACTGGAGCTAATATGTATATATGATATTATGCATGATACATATCTAAGAAAACATCCAAACAGGTCACAATTCTGGAAATACAAATAATACCAAAGACAAGTACAAGAGAAAAGATAAATATCTCCTCAGCATCGCAAGCCTATGATTGGTCCCATGCTCTCCTTCTCCCACGCTATCCCGTACTGGAAGTCGAAGGGCGCTTTCTCTTGTCTATAGCTACAACAACATAGTCTGTTTGGGCCTAAAGGAATTACCTAAACAAGGTGTGAGACTAAATCCCAGTAGGAAACCACCTGAAGATCTGTGCCTCACAGTCAGTGAGCATATGGCTGGAAATAGTGCAGTAAGAAGTAACCAATAATAGTAAACAACAGGCAGTAATTAGTAAGTAGTAACAGGAAAAATTAGGTAGTAAATAGTCTATAGAGCAACAAGAAGCAGTGAAGCAACCAGCTAACTACAACAGGAAACTCTCTAGGAAGTATTCGCATACAACCCCTCTAGTCCTATCTAAGAAGTACCCACAACCCTCTCGGAAGTGCACTCAACCTAACCCCTCTGGTTTGGTCATAAGAAAATTATAAGAATCTCTGAGGAAGCATGCTATGTCTATTCCCCTTATAGTAATAGGTAGTTTGAGACTCTCTGATGAAGATCATGTGGTCTAACCCACTTAGAACCCCGAGGTCTAGAAACTCTCTGAGGAAGCTCACTCGATCAATTACTCCAATAGTCTCAGGTCTACCACATAATCTCTAAGGAAGCTCACTCATTCAATTCCATCTCTAGCCTAGAAAAGGCTTTAACGAAATTCTAACAAAGTAAAGACTCTATGAGGAATCTCACTCGGTCTACCCTCCAGTTGTCTATAATATCTAGGACTCTCTAAGAAGCTCACGCAGTCTATCCCATGTAGTCAATAATAACCAAGACTCTCTGAGGAAGCTCACTTGGTCTACCCTCCTGTAGTCTTTAATATCCAAGACTCTCTAGGAAGCTCAATCGGTCTATCCCTTATAGTCTATAGCACCAGGATCACACTGTCTCATGCCAATCAGTGCATAATAATGCTATAAGGTCAAATTACCCCTAAAGGTCTACTTGGCTAACCATTCGACATAACATCATCATGTCAAGAATATCATCCAATCCTACGGTCACGAGGCATGGAAAATAGGTATAACGGCCAAAGGATAACAAAACCCGATGGTCAAACAAGAATGAGGTAAGGGAAAAACATCTAAGCACCACAATTATCCCCATACAAGATCAAATTACCTCTATATAAGAAAACAAGCAGGGAAGGAAAACAACAGGGCAAAACGGTAAACATACAATACCCCGTTCATGGGTATTGGTGGAAATTGCACATAAAACTCAAGGAAATCAAAAGGTAAGGCACAAATCACCTACCTTGGTGATAGTAGATCAATAAACTTGAACCATGAGGCTTGATTTTCTTTAGAAGAGCGTAGATCTATGAAAACTTAGAAAATATTCGACCTATGATATGTCAAGAAAGAATGAAAATCATAGAATGAAACTAAAGAATAATTAAGATCTCACCGATGCGGTTACAATGCAATTGACGACGATCGATTCGGAAAATAGATGGAGGTTTGAGGGCCAGGAGGATGTTCACTGCCGTACGGGTCACTCTTGGTCAAATAACCTGGAGAAGAAGAATGTTCTTTCTGTCAGGCGCAACCCCAGACCATTTAATGAAAAAAAATAAACTACATGGCATGTACTTCTGGGGTACACGTCATGTACTTAGAGTTTTCATACTCCGCTTTAAGCGGCCTCCACATCGCCCCTATACACCATGTGGGTGGCCTGGACATGGCCAGCACACGGCCTGGCACTACATCAATGTACATGGCGTGTACTTATAAAGTAAACAGCGTGTACTTCAAAAATTTCCATATTTTCCTTTTTTTCTCAAAAAAAAGACCAGAAAAGGAAAAACACACCTGAAAAAAAGATCTGGATTCTTTCATGTTTTATCATAACTCGAGAAATAGTTAACCTCCTCTTCAACTCATGAAATGCCTCTTCACACCAGTCTACCCACTAGAACCTTACTCCTTTCTATGTTAGTGCTATCAAGGGTGCTGATAGTTCGAAGAATTTCTGCCTAATCCATGGGTATTATAATACTAAACCCAGAGATATCCTAATCTAGAACATAATTCATGAGAATTTCCATGACATAACTGACACATCGTTATCTAGTTCTACATATATAACACACTCAAACACCACATTTCCTAGAAACTTATACTATAAAATCCAAAATTCATACATCAAAAGATTTTTGTAAGGATGATGTGCTTGATGCACATTCAATACTATCTCACAGTTCCCCACACACTACTCTGGTATCCATGAGTATATAATGATGTCATCAATGAACACCATGGGGAACAATTATAGATATGGATGGAATAATATTTTCATGAGGGCCATGAACATTTCTGACATGTTCCTATGTCTGAATGATATCACTATGTGTACATAAAAACCATACCCACATCAAAATTATTTTCTCCATAATGTTATCCACTATAATTATAATTTGGTGATAGACCAACAAAAAATAAATCTTAGAGAACCATTACGATCCCTATAACTAATTAAAATGGTTGTTGATCCTATGTAAGGGACATAATTTCTTCATTTTCACTTAGTTCAGTTTCAAAAAACCTGTACATAGTTGAATACTACGATCCACTTTCCTAGATAACAACACAGGTTCACCCCATAGTGATGTTATAGGTTTTAGAAATCCCCTCCACTATAATTATTCAAACTGTACCATGAGTTCCTTTGGGTTAGTTGGTTCCACACTATATAGAGTAATTGAAAATGGTTACAAAACTAGTATGAGAACTATCTCTATTTAACATAAAAAAACATCATAGTCCCTACTTAATCAAATATTCTCACAAACCTTTCACCCCATTCTTCAACATCTCTAGGTCTTATGGTGCCCAAGAAGGATGAATAATATAAGAGTTTATGGAAATGACATATTCAATCATGTATCTATAATCATATTCCAAGAAAAGGAACATAGAAAAAGTCTTCTTGGTGAAGCTTCCCTTCTTCCTAAATCATAGATAAGTTATAGGAGAAGGCTCATTTGAATTCTCTTATATATCTAATAGTAAAGTATAAAAATACCCACTTGTGGGAGTATTTTGACCAAAATCCCATGGATTCCCATAAAAACTATGATGATGATACATATTCTATAATGAAAATGAAACAAATCATTAAAAAATCATTAGGATAAACCCATATCAGCCTATGGGATCACAAAAGGTTCTCCTAGGAGTCTTTCCTTAACCAAAGTTATAACTCTCCAATCACGGACCATTATCTCCATACATGCAAGTTATTCACATTCATCATATATATACTATCTAAATATCATGATCATTTCAACCATTTAATTCCAAAAAATATATATCATAATTGCATGGAATCATAAATATAAAATACAAAGATAAATGATCTTGAACAGATAGCCCTAATCCTAGCCTTGAATTAAAAAACTACTATACATCACAACAAAAGGTATATATAAGAAATTTTGAGCTACATGCCTAGTCATGAGGCATAAACACACCCAAAAGTTCATAAATGACATATCAATATCATGGGCATCACCCCAAGTTTAATTTGATCAATGTTAATAGCTAAAAATAATTGCCCCTACTTTATGGAAACTCATAGGTCTACTATACATTGCTGGCCAGGCATGGTCATAGATCCCCTGCCCAATCCCTATCCATCTTATATCTTATCTACACTTTCCCAAATCATGTTAAATATAATAAAAATATAGTTAATCCTAATATCCATTTGATACCATTTTGTAACATCCCAACCCAATACATCGGGTCTATCATGAAATGTACCACACCTAATTCACACCCCACTGTACGTTAGAGGCTACCAACTATTAGTGAGGCTAAGAGTTAGTCAATGGGGAGACTATACCCTAATTATAATTTCAGAAGTTAAATAAAAAAATGATAACAATATAATAAATTACCATAGTGAACATGTGGAAATTAATAATGAAAAGAGTATGCATGTAATATATTCAATAAATGGATCTAAGAGTGGAAAGAAAAAAATATATAAATAGTTGAAGATAAATAAAAGAATAATTAGTGGGTCCTTCTAATTTTATCATGGTCTACTATCATCTCTATGATTCTCTAATCAACCATCCATTATAGGGCTCTTTCCATTCACCGAGTACTAGTCGTGATATCTACAAGTGCATAGAAATGCCCATATATGGTATTAGTACAAGACCCATTATGACACAACCAATGTGTCCTTAACCAATTTTTCTCAAGTATGATTTTTTTTTCGGAATATAATAAATTTATAATGAGTACAATAACATATTATCTAAAATTGAGTATTCATGCACTAACTATGCCAGCACAGACCACTGATCATACCTACTTTGGATCGATGCTATACTGATGGTCTCAATTCATTGGGAGAATGGTCTTAACTTAGAAAAAATGGTGTCGGAATGACACTTAGAATACAAAAGGCATCAATTGGGCATGATACTCAGAATCTATAAGGAATTTATTTGACATGATACTCAGAATCCATAAGGAATCAAGTCAAGGGGTTACTCAAAATCCAAAAGGTATTGAGTATTGGAATATTTCTTCAATATCTTCAAGGAACCATGTTATGTCTGCTCCATAGTGCTATCATGATCCACTATCATTTTTATCTCACATCATTCCCAATCCCCCTCTAAGGGATAACCATACCATTATCGTCACCTGTCACGTGTACCCAGAAAAAATCCTCCAGTGGAAATATGATACATAATAAGGTATACCATTATAAAAGATATAAAATGACATCATGGTAAATAAATAGAATCATATAATGACATGTTAATCAATATAAAACATGTTAAAATCTACTTGAAAAAATATCATGGAAATAATATCATAACGGGTCTCTAGAGCTACAAACCCACCCACATGTGATCACAAGTCAAGCATAGTTATCAACTGTGCTAAAATATAAATTATAACAAGGAAAAATGGGTAATAAAATTCCCAAATAGTAAGGAAATTCCTACCTAAAATGTCTTTAAATTAAAAGGCTTGGATAAACCACAATCTGTTGTTCAAAAGTTATAGTGGAAATCTCAACAGTTAAGAGCACCTCTACATAGAACTTATTATCGTAGATGTTGTTGTATCAATGATTGAGGTTTTTCAAATATTCCTTAAACCAAAACCAGAAATTTTATTTCAAATATAAATAAAATCTCACAATTTATAATACGTTCCCCCTCCTGAATAATTTTGGGAATTATCGTTTCTAGATAAAGTATGTTCTAGAGGTCTTCTCCTCAAGAAGAATTATAAAATCACATTTGATTTTATAAATATCCCTAAATTAATTCAGTCACATGTGTGGTGCTCATTTATAATTACTCTTGGATAAATCTATATGCTTATAATTGATAATTTTCATAAATATCCATTGAATGTTTTTCTTAAAATATCCTTTGATAATTTAAAATATAAATCTTTTTCTAATTTTTACAATTATCCTGTTATAATCTTATAAAACTATCTTCTGAAAATTTTTAATAATTATCCAGAAATAGTTGAAAGTAATTATCATCTAATAATTATTTATATTTATCATTTTTTAATTTATCATAATTATCTTTTGATATTTCATTATTAATTAACCTTCAATTATTCTATGTAATTTTATTGTGATAATTATTTGTAATTATCCATAGATAATTCATACAATTTTCAGTTTAAAATTTAATAAATTATCCTTTTAAAATTGGATGTGATAATCCATTATAATTATCATTATATAATTAAATGAAATTAGCATTTTATAATTTTTATAACTATTTCTTGATAGTTTTTCAATAATCATATATTGATAATTTGTATGGGTTATCATTTGATAATATAATGGGATTATCCCTCGATAATTCTAGGTTTTTTCATTCATTTATTTAAAATAACCATTTTTCTAGAATTTTAGAATAGGGGTATAGTGAATAAAATTAATAATAAAATTAATATATGGAAATGGGGAAAAGAAATTACAATCATTGTGAATAAACCAAACACATTATTCACACAAAAGTTATGTCTCAGTTAGGTAAAACCCCAAATTTTGAATTTTATGGAAGTCTCATATTTTATATTCAAGACATCATTCATAAGATAAAAAATTATATAATAAAAATTGTGAACGTGTGATATAATATATTCACCCTTACATGTGATCTAACCAAACATATGATGTACACAATGGTTATATCATTCCTAGGGAAAACACCACACAATGGCTTTAATAGTTCGCATGGATTACACATAAGAGACACCATTCAGGAGATATTCCATTATTTTGGAAAAATTGTGTGTGCAAGATATTATTATTTTTAATTGTTTTATTTTTATTACAATTGGACCTATTATCTATATCAATTGGAACACCAATTCTCATTGGGACCCCAACATAACTAATAAACATTAACTTGTTTGGGTTAATAGGTTGTAATCATTGATTCCATCCAACCCAAAAATTTATACCTTTGATTCTTACCTTTATAATTCTTCTTAAGTCATTTATTTTATGTTATTATTGTTTTTTCATCAACAATTTATTGATCCCATACAAATTTAATAGTTACAAAATCAATCTTACGTTCTTCCTTAATATAGGTAACATCATCATATGTGCAATTATCTATCCTTGTGATTCATCAAATAATTAAGATAGATTATTTAAATATAGAAGGGAAAGAAGGATAATATGAGAAAAATTATTTTGTATTAAAAACTCATTAACTTGATAATTTTATTCTATCTTTTTATTTAATGGTTGAATGTATTTAAATCCACTATTGAGTATCCAGATCCCCCCTTAGGTACCCCTCTAACATACAAGAAATTTTCTATATTGAAACCAACATGAAATGATTGTGATCACCCAGTAAAAGAGACACCCTCAACTGAATTTTCATCTAACCATGTATTTTTTTAGATCCCAAAAGGATAATTGAAAAATTGTAATTTACTAGATTTGGGACATAAAATACTTACACTATTTTTTATTCAATTATGAATGGTTGGTACATGCCCTTCGACACTAAAATTAAACTTCACAGATCCCAATTCATCTTCTATCACTACACTCTTATAGTCAACCCATTTTCAATGGAAAATAATTCCTCAAAATATTATATAATCCAACTCGTATTTATTTTCGATGATGCAAAAATATGAATAATTCGTATAAAATGGATTTTTTCCCTTTGAACCAGATACATGTACCACTTCTACCATTAGAATAACTCCATATTTTTTCATCATACTACATTAATTTTATTATTTTATAGTGAACATATAACCATTAATTAAAAAACTAGTTTAATATATAAAAATTATTTCTGGTCCTCAGGACATCCAATAATGTTTTTTTTAAATTAAATTTAGATTTGTAGAGAAATATTTATAAATATAATCTTAAACCCATCATATAAAAGGTTTATTTTGTGTATTTGATATATATTCTTCACCCCTTGATGGATTCCAATTTATAATAATTACTTTGTGGGATTCAACATATAGAGAAACTTCTACACTATTATGTTAAATATAAAGTTATAATAGTGGAAAGAAGAATTTTACCAGTGGGTGTATACCAATGGATTTCTAAAACCTTTGGGATTGCCTAAATTTTTAAGCCTATACCAATATTTTTAACTATCCTTTGGTATATCCTACAAAAAATGTCCATATACCAATTGTTTTAATAAATGTTTTGTATAGTATTTTCCCAAATACCATGGCCTCCTCATCCCCTCATTATTTCTACACAGATGCACCCATTTTCCAATGTTTTTGGAATTCTCATTTCTTCCAGACTATCGCTGACCTCTCCTATTATATTTTTTTACTTCCATTATTATTCATTATTAAATCTATGACTTCCGAATAATTCAAGTAATTTCTCAGCTATCAATTTAATTTTTATTATTTGTCTAAAAGACCATGGAAAATTTATTTTTTTTGTTCGTGTTTAGTTTATTTTGATATGATTAAATATTCTTATGGGTATTAAAATAATGATTTTTCATGGATAATTTTTCATTATTTAGCAATGATTTTTATGGAACATTTCTCAAAATTTTGAGTGGGGGTATAATAAATATTTTTTATTAATTTTTTATTTCATGGATCATTATTAATGTATTTATTTTTTTAATATCCTTCATTATGATATTAATTAAGGAAGCTTAAAAATCCAACCATTGTGAGGAAAAATGTGGTTTTTTTTATGAGTTTTCTCAAGATAAATGAATTATTATTAATATAAAATATTTTTATGTCAATGTTGTGATTATATCACGAAATTGAATTCATATTTAAGAGTGTTTTTAAAGCCCTTACCCCAAAAGCATGGATCCAGTGAATTATTTTAATACATTGACATGATTATAAGGGATAAATTCCCTAAGGACCGATCCGTTTAGTAGTCTTGGAAATTATATTACATACATGAACTTCATATTAAAATTCCTGAAATAAAATATGGAATATATAATCCTTTGATAATTCCATTATTTCCCTAGCTTAACCCTACATATCAATAATAATAAAAATTCATCCAAGGAAAATAAAACATAATAAAGGGGTGAGCTTAGATGCTCAGTAAGGGTAAATAATTCAACAAAACCTATATACTTTTAAGGAATTCTGTATAATAAAGAAAGTAGAATTTTTAAACATAAAATTGAATATAATATGGAAAAAATATATCAAACATTACCATTTACACCTGCACATGGATATTCTACTAGTCGAATAATCACATGTAATAAGTAATTTCATAACGAGGGAATGCATAATTCCGGACAAAATAACTACTACATCAAGGACTTGTGCCAAGACCATTCATAAAAATTATATCAAGGCCTTCTTTCAAGACACTAGTATGTCTCATTAGACATATTGATGCATCAAGGGGATATAGTGGGCCCCACCTGTCTCTTACTACGTCCAATGCATTCTTCTTATAAAAAGGGTGAAACATAACAAAATCATCCATATTAAAACTAGCATAAAAATCCAATACTTCAACCATAATCCATGAATTCTATAAAAATAGCACATCCACAACCAAAAATAACATAACTCATTCAGTATAATATGGAAGATTGTATTACAAAAAAAATCAACCTCAATCAAGAATAATATCTCGTAAAGGATGTTGACATAGTTGAAAATTATCAGTAAAACTCTTTGAGAGAAATAAAACATCATTATGAAATCATTTAAAGGTCAAACAATCTATAAAGTAATACATTTAAAAGTTATTTTTTATTTAAAGTTTCACATACCACTTTGAAATATTTTAAAGTAATTTACATTTTAAAAAATTCAGGTCCATATTAATAAATCCTTAAAACCATTTTTGAAAACATGGAAATTAATGAGAAAGATTTTGAAGAATAAATATTTAAAACATTTAAAATTATGTTTTAGCTATATAGTCCTTTATAATGAATCATTTTGAATTTTTTTTTACAAAAAATGGACACAAATGATAAATATGTCCTAGTAAATACTTACACATAAACAATCGTATAAAATAATGAGATTGAGTAATTAACCCTTACCTTAGAGTTGATACTCTCCGTAAATTTCCAAAAATATTGTATAATTAACTAATATCAGAATCATAATAATTTTTATGATATCATATATAATTATTTTATGACTTTATATTACCTATTTATTAACAATTATGTGTTAATGTAACATTTTGGGTAATATCGCATTGTTTATCGTATGTGTTTTTACTTGTTATCCTTGATCATATTACATATATTGTGATTTAATTACATATAGAATGTATAATTCGATTTATATATCATATTTATTAATAACATAAATATATATAACAGATAGATATATAAAATAGAACACACCGTTCATGGAGATGGTAGGTCATACGTACGCATGAACGTTGTTTCAATTTTTGAATCGTATGGATGTAAGTGAATGAAATGTAGAATTATTAGGTCATATATTTCATAATTATTAATAATATTCATTCATATAATCATTCTTGGATGGTGAACAAGAAAGATAAGTCTCATTGTGTTGTGGAGACGGTAAGTCGTATGTACACACGAGCGACGATATCATTTCCTTAATTGTTCAATGGTTTGATGTTTGATGGAATATGAATTGTAAAAAAAATAATATAATGTTATATTTTTTATTTAAGTTTTTTTATTCACAATTATACCCATTTAAATAATTTATTGATGAAAAATGTTTCACACCACAGCGTGGAGATAGTGAGTCGTACGTACGCACGCATAGTGGTATTGTTTTTCATAGGATATGTAAAATAGGAATATGGTTGACCCATAATCATAAAAAAAATCCAAATATAGTATATTCTAGAGTTATTATTTTAGTATGGTAACAACTTAGTAAGATGAAGTATAAGAATAAATTAACTTTTATGGAATGGAAAAAACGATTACCTCTTCTTCGAGTGTCTCCTTTTGATTTGCAAAAAAGAAATCCTTAAGTTGGATTTCTACAAAAAGGTTTTCCTCTAAGATGAGGTGACAAAATTTTGGAAGATATTTGGATTGGTGTTTTCCAAGACAAAGGTATTTGGATGTGTTAATTAAATATAAATGGATATTCCCTTTTATAGGATAGGTAAGGGACACTTTAGGAAAAACATGAAAATTTTATTTATTATAAATTTATTTTCATATTCTAGTAGCTCCAAATGAATTTCTTTCGAGGATAAGATAATTATGGGTCAATATCCACTCAACTAATAGGTTTTATAAAATTTTATGTCATAAAATTAACTTTATGTTTTAGAGTTAAACCATTGTAAAATAAGTTAACTCTTACCATGTCCTTTTGTATTTTTATACTACATGGTTAATATCATTACAATAAAATTCCAAGAGAACCTAAAATGGATAACTTATGAAATTTTCATAACTATACAAGTTATTTGGATGAACAATATATTATTAGGATTTTTATATCATTTAATAATAGCATATTTGTTTTGAAGACTCATTTTTGTCAATATTGACACTATTTAGTAATTGATTTTTTTAGTCATAAAAACTATATTAATTCAAATCAAAGGAATTAAATCACACCTAATATGTAAATTCCATCCATAAAATTTTTATATGGCATGAGAACATTCAAATTATATTTATTTAAAAATTTATAATAATATTTTTTTGATTCATTCGTTAATAAGGAAAATATTGTATCCTTATTTTTCAAAAATAAATTTAATTATTTAATGCCTAAAAATTAAAAAAATACCATGATATAGGAAATATTTTTGGATTTATAATGAATATTTAGAATCAACGATATTAGTAATATACCCCTATATTAAAATTTTTTTAGTAAAAGATACATGTTTATATTTTATTTATCTTTACATTAAATTAATTCTTATAACATGTCCTTGTCACACCCAAGTAGTCTCATGGGGTCCAAAAATCTCCCTAAGGATTCCCATGGACGAACATATCTCATCCAATAGAATTATTACATGTGTTAGGGTTCTTTCATAATATTATAATATTATTGTTTACCCTTATTTACCTAATTAACCCTTTTAACCATTGTAGATAAAAATAATTACTAAAGTTAATATTCCTAATTTCCAAAAATTATAGGTATCTATTTACACAATTTGGACCTTATTGTTTCAATTATTAAATCCATTTTTCAAAATTGAAAGCATATAAGTTTGTTTAATCAATTTAAAATTAATTCTCGTTGTCAAAACCAAAAGTTAGGTTTTTAAGATGTAAAAACTGTCAAAAGATTGACATGTGTTTCTGTCAAATTTGAATGTGAAATTACATCCAATGACATAAATTATATTAAATCATAAAAACTTAATATAATTATACTTTATAAAGACCCAAATTTTCAATTTAACATTATAAATTTGTTTGATTTAAAAAGTTGTTTTCAACTAATATTTAATATTTTCACTATTCATCCAAATATGAAAGTTATCATAAATGTACCAAAAAATTATCCAAACTAAATTTTTATGTCCCTATTTTAATAAATAATATAATTTCATCAAATTTAATATATAAATGTGTCAAATATTGGATTTAAAATGGGTTCCCCATTAAAAGGAAGAAAAAATGCATTTTAAAAAAAATAATTGTTTTATCTAACAAATTGAATTTGACCTCATATTATGTATAAGAAATAAAAAATATAAATTTTAAAATCATATGGGATATAAAATTAAATATTCGGTTTATACTATTCACAATTGCTTTTTAAATGGCTCGTTTGTTAGGTTGTGGTGCGCTTGAACTCGGTATTGCGTACATCACATGCTATTGAATTATTTAAAAAGGAAGTGTATTGTGGAATCATAGGGTATTACATTATCCACTCATTAAATAAATTTCATCCTTGAATTTTAAACTCGGGATAGAAAACTAAGGGTTTTACATATCAAAATATCTTTATTGATACCCCACATTGAAAAATTGATTAATAAGCCCTCTATTTTAAAATAAAGAAAGGCATGTATGAAGGTTACCTGAAATAACACAGACTAGGGTTCCATGTAGAAAAATATCAATATGGAATAGAAAACAAACCATCATGTTTTTATGTATAGATAATATTATTAGGGTAAGGTTAACAACCAAAAATTTATAAATCTGCAATGATCTAAGGGAGCATTTGATTCAACCCAAAATAAAGTACTAGGAAAACATTTTTTGTTTTATAAGTGTTATGGAATTAATTTAATTGATAGACTAAGAAAATAAGGAAGCATACTTAATTACAAGTATAGTTTCATCCTTTAACTAATTCCTACCACAAACTCATATTTCTCTTCAAAATATAAAACTATAAAATATTATACTTATCTCAATAGTATATGGTTAGAAATAAAAAATATACCATTTAAATGAATAAAATGGATTTATAATAACATGGGAATTATTGTATTCTTGTGGTAGGTGATAAATAATTGTCGCACTTAGGTTTTGGGTTCGATTCCCACAGATTTGTCCGACGTGACAGGTTATCGCCCGACATGCTGGTTGTCCTTTTTCTAAAACTACAGTATTATAACATTTAAAAAATAGTCTTGAGAAATTTTTTTTCCTTAAAAAATAAAATCCAAATTTCAACTTAATCAATTATAACATTTAGATTTATCCAAAATACTTCTATCCAATCTCTGTCTAAAAGGTATCAAAATTTACAAAATCAATTGTGACATCATATTCCCCAAAAAACATAATATTTATCTTATTGTCACATAATGTATAAATGATTACCTTCATCATATTAAAACTTTAATTAAAAATGTATTTTAGTAAAATACTTATATATATCACATTATTCTTATAACCATAATACAATTATTGAATCCAAAAACACAAATACATTAATTAATCCACTTCAACTGTAGTAACAACATAAGCTTGATTGTGATCCATTTTCATTTTTTGAGCTATATTTCTTTGATTATTTGGAAAATAATTTTCACAATGTCCCATATCTTTACAGATATAAAATTTTACAGCCTCTTTCATTCCGTTAAATTCATGATCCTGGTGACCTTTTTCTCCACATTTGTAAAAAACACCCATTCCTTTTAGGGAAGTACCAGGGTGTTTATTTCCACAATTATCACATAAGGGAAAATCCTTCTTTCCATTTTTCCATTTATCTATCTCTTGGTCCATCATTCTCTTCTTCACTTTATTTAATTTAATGTCATAATACTTATAGAATTTATTTTCTATCTTCATGGAACATGATACTATATAATCATATGATGAGAAAGACTATGAGACTAATGCATGTCGGAGGAAGGGTTTTAACCCATCAAAGAATAGATCATTCTTACTTCTTGGGTTACATATTTATTCTGTATCATGCCTTGCTAACCTTGTGTTGTTAGCCTCATAGTTTACAAGATTTTCATCCTCCTTTTTCCTTAGGCTTAGAAATTGTATCTCCATGTCAGCTCGTTGTTCACAAGGAAATTATTTCTCTAGATAAAATTCTTTAAACTCTCCCCATTCCATATTTTTCAATTATTCATCCTCATTTGGCTTTTTAATTAATGACACCCATTGATAGATGTATTCTAAGAGATGATAAATGGTCATGAAAACCTTTTCCCTTTCATTACTTCCCAAAGAAAGAAATATTTTCTCTGATGAACTTATCCACTTCTCAGATACAAAAGGATTTATAGTTTCTTTGAATTTTGTAGGTTTTTTTCTCATGAAGTGGTCTAACATAGATCCTATGCATTGTGCATCATGATTCTTTATACGATTATGGTTTTTATTCCTAACCTAAGTCAATTGTCCCATTATGGTTATAAGCTATTCAGTACCAGTTGTGTCACCAGCTCCACTGTCATTATCTAGAATTGGAGTGAAATACCTATATAGATTATGTGAATTGATTCGTTTTCCATTTCTTCCACTAGGTGAAATTTATAAATAGTCGCATACACTACAATAGGTTATGAATCATAATCCATAATTACAAACAAGTAAAATACATAACATAAATTGATAATTTTATTCATATCAAATCCATAATCACAAATATGGTTCCTTTGAGGATATATCTACTCATAAATCCTTTATAATAGTTTCTAAAAAAATATTAATTATCCAAAGCATATCATCTGAGAGTGTCATACTAGGTGCGTAATAAATCTCGTTATCATGTACCAGGTTAACACTGATTCAAGACTAGAACACATTGTCTGAGTTTTCACCCCATGGTAAATCAATTATAGATCCACGTCCACATGTAGTATCAAGATAGGGATATACTTCTTAAAATATCAACATAATTTCTATTTTAAAAAAATTGTATGGGGTTCTTCTATAATTATCCTCAAATTATATCTTAGGGTTATGATTCCTAATCTTAGTTTTCAAAATATATTTCCATGGATGTTTATAAACATCCTCTGATGCAAACTATAACTCCCCTAGCTCAAAATCCTAGAGCTGGTGAATTATTTTAATACATTGGCATGATTACAAAGAATCAATTCCCAAAAAACTACTCCTTTTAGTAGTCTTGTAAAATATATTACATACATGAACATCACATTACAATTTTTAACATAAAATATTCCATAGATAATACTTGGATAAATCCATTATTCCCATTGAAAACCCCTGCATATCAATCATAATACACTTCTTGGAATCCTGGGAAAATAAAACATAAGAAAGGGGTGAGCTCAGATGCTCAATGAGGATAAATAATTCAGAAAAATATATAAACTTCTAAGTTATGATGTATAATAAACACAAAATCCTTTTTAAACATAAACCTGACCAAAATATGGAAAAAATTAATCCAACATTACCATATAAACATGCACATGTATATTCTACTACTCAAATAATCACATGTAATAAATAATTTGATAACGGGGGAATGAATAATTCTAGACATAATAACTACAATATCAAGGCCTTCTTCCAAGACCGTTCACAAATATTCTATCAAGGCCTTCTTCCAAGACACTAGTTTGTCTCATGAGACCTACCGATGCACCGAGGTGCTATAGCGGGCCACGCTCATCACTTACATAGTCCAATGCATTACACATATGAAAAGGGTGAAAGATAACATAATTATTTGTATTATAACTAGCATATGAAATAATAATACTTTAACAATAAACCTGGAATGATATACAAATAGCACATCCACAGTCAAACATAACATAACTCATTTGGATAATAATGAGATTGAGGAATT
Organism: Viscum album; assembly: GCA_963277665.1. NCBI lineage: Eukaryota > Viridiplantae > Streptophyta > Magnoliopsida > Santalales > Viscaceae > Viscum > Viscum album. The sequence goes on from OY728156.1 coordinate 1,505,502,479, forward strand.
AACCCTTACCTTAGATCTGATACTCTCCATACATGACTAAAACTCAGGTATAATTAACTTATATTAGAATCTTAATAATATTTATGATATCATATACAATTCTTTTATGACTTTATATTACCCATTTATTAACAATTCCATGTTAATGCAACATTGCAGTTAAGATCTCTTTATTTATCATATGTGTTTTTACTTGTTATTCTTGATCATGTTACTTAGATTTTGATTTAATTACTTCAATAATGTATTATATGATTGATATATCATATATATTCATAACATAAATATATATAATAGATATATATAAAATTTAACACACCATTCATGGAGATGGTAGGTCGTACGTACGCATGAACGTTGTTTCTGTTTTCATATAGTATGGATGTAAGTGAATGATATATATATATATATATATATATATCAATATAATAGAATTATTATGTCATATATTTCATAATTATTGATAATATTTATTCTTATAATCATTCTTGTATTGTGAACATGGAAGATGACTCTCATCATGTCGTGGAGACTTTAAGTTGTACGTACGCACGAGCGATGATATAATTTCTTTAGTGGTTCAATGGTTTGGATTTCGATGAAAAATGAATTTTAAAGAAATAATAGCATGTTATATTTATTATTTATGTCATTTTTATTCATCGTTATACCAATCCAAATAAATTATTGATGAAAAACTATTTACACCACAACGTTGAGACGGTATGTTGTATGTGCGCATGCATGGTGATATTGATTTTCATAGGATGGGTAAAAAGGGAATATGGTTTTACCATAATAATAAAATCATATCTCCATATATTATATTTTGGAGTTATTATTTAAGTATGGTAACAACTTAGTCAAAGGAAGTATAATAAGTAATGAACTTTGAAAGAAGGGATAAAATAGTTACCTCTACTTCGAGTGTATCTTTTTTATTTGCACAAAAGTACTCTTTGATATCGCTTTATGCCCAAATTTTTTCCTCTAAGATTAATTGAGGGAATTTGGGAGGAGATTTGGGTAGGGGTTGTCCGATCCAAAGGGCTTTGGAGGTGTGGATTAAAGAAAATGGTAGATTCCCTTTTATAAGAGTGGGGATGGGCACTTTAAGAAAAGCTTGAAATATTAATTAATTATAAAATTCATTTAGGATTATAATATCTCCGAATAGATTTATTTAGAGGATAATATGATTAGGTGTCTAAATCCTTTCAACTAATAGGTTTTATACATGTTTAATGCATAAAATTACTTTATCTTTTAGATTTAACCCTTTCTAAAATAAGTTAACTCTTACAATGTTCTCTTGTATTTTCATACTACATGGTTAATATACTTAATATAAAATTCCAAGAGAAACTAAAGTGGATCATTTATGAAATTTTTATAACTATCCATGTTACATGACCAAACTATATATTTTTATGATATTTATATCATTTAACAAAATATTGTTTGTTTTAAAAACTCATTTATGTCAATTTTGAAAATATTTAGTAATTTATTTTTGTTAAAGTCATAACAAATTGATTCCTTCGAAACAAAGTAATTAACTCATACCTAATATGTCAGTTTCATCATGAAAATTCGTTTATGGTATAAAAACATTCAAATTATATTTATTTTAATATTTATAATATAATTTATTTGATTCTTTCTTTAATAAGGAAAATATTACATAATTATTATGTAATAAATAAATTTAATTATATAACATCTAAATATTAATAATAAAATACCATGATGTGGAAAATATTTTTATATTTATAATTAATATTTATATTCTGAGATATCATTCATATAACCCAATATTAAATTTTTTAGTAAAAGATACATGTTTATGTTATATTTGTCTTTACTTTAAATTAATTCTTATAACATGTAATTATCAAACCCAAGTGGTCCCATGGGGTCTAAAATCGTCCTAAAGATTCCCATGGTCAAAAATATCACATCCAATAGGATTAGAACATGTTTTAGGGTTGTTTTATATTATTATAATATTATTTTTTACCCTTATTTACCGAATTTACCCTTTAACCATGGTAAAGAAAAATAATTACTAAAGTAACTATTCATAATGTCCAAAAATTAAAGGTATTTATTTAAAAAAATTACCTTCTAATTAAAAATATGGAATCCTTTTTTCAAAATTCAAATCAAATAGTTTTCTGTAATTTATTTAAAATTAATTCTCATTTTTAAAACCAAAAAGTGGGTTTTTAAGAAATAAAACAATCAAAATATTGACATGTGTTTATAACCAATTTTAATGTGAAATAACTTAAAATGACTTAAATTGTATTATATGACAAAAAATATAATCAAATTATACTTTTAAACTAATCAACTTTTTAATTTAAAACTATATATAATTTTGACTAAAAATTTGTTTTCAATTAAAATTTTTATTTCCTTTTTATAATAAAGAATTTAATTTCATAAAATTTAATATATAATAGTTTCAAATATCCGATTTTAAAAGGGTTCTCCATTAAAAGGAAACAAATTGAATTTTTAAAAAAATACTTATTTTATCCAAAAAATTTAATTTCTCCTCATATTATGTATTAAAAACACAAAATATTAATGTTAAAATTATATGAGATATAAAATTCAAAATTTCGTTAATACTATTCATATCCACTTTTTAAACAGCTCGTTTGATAGGTCATCGTGTGCTTAAACTCAGTGTTGCATACATCGAACACTGTTGAATTATTTATAACAGAAGTGTACCGTGGAAGCTTGGGATGTTATATTATTCTCCATGATGATCTCTAGGGGGAATTCATTGGTTAATTTTGGTATTGAAATTTAATAATATTTTCTTAAAAGGATTTTGGTTCAATAATTAGTTTGGTGAAATGCTAAATATTAAATAATTTTATTTTCAGATTTGATGTGATGACATAAAAAATAATATGGTTGATGATCTAGCCAAAAAAATGATTTGATTCTAGAATATTATAAAACAATTACGTCCATTCACCTTTAATGTAAAATAAATATCATGCATTTGGAACTTTTTTATTATTTATGTTTTTAAAAATATTTTGATATATTGGATTTTGTAATGATTTTATCATTTGGATATTTTTTTAATCAATATTACAGTATATAATTTGAAAAAAAAATTGTAATAACTACAATCTAGGTTGAATTACTATATAGTGATGTGTGATAGATATGATATATTCTGAAAGCTTCAAACTAATAAAAATGGAAAAGGTAAAAAACTAGAGGGAATTTGTAAGAATCATGTAGAAGTGACTAGTCAACGATAGGATAAGTTATCAATTCTGTAAGAGTAATTTTACATTTAATAAAGGATACATAAATTGAAAAAATGGAAATTAAAAAATATTTGTGTCACATGTAAAAGTATATGTGAAATTTTATTAACAATTCGGGTGATCATTCCATGATGAATGGCCATCCATTAAAAATATAAGATTGATTTTACAAGTAATTATCGTCAATTTGACTCTATATAAGATAATCTTGAAATGGATGGACATAAATGAGTCAATATCTATAATCCAAATGTAACTTCTCTATAGACTATGATTTGTGGAAAATAATTGAATCCTAGAATATAAATTTAAAATTATCTACCTTGGATGTGTTTTAACATAATATTAAATTCTATTTTCTTATTTATAAATTCATATAACATAAAATTTGAATTTCAAAAAAAATAATTTTGGGCAGAACATAAAATAATTATATTCTTATGGTCCTGAAAAATAAGTATGTGATCTTCCAAATATTATATATCACAACCATTTATAAATTTTATGTTCATAAATATCATGTAAATTGATTAAAGTAAGAATAAGAGTTGATATATTCCAATTTTATGAATCTTCTCCCTTCAAGAAGGATTCATAAAAATTTATAAGAAAGTGATAAAGATAATTAGAGCATTGAAATCAATTCATTAAGTGCAATATGGTATTGTATACATCAACAGAGCATGGAATTAAATTTAAAATTTCTAAGGATTTTATATCATCCATGATGGAATATCAAACGGATCAACATGCATGAAGACCATCTCATTTATTGAGATTTCTAAATATTTCCAATATTAATGGGTATGAAACACATCATAGATAGATTTCTAATAATATTAACTAATATTTTTCTTCAAAATTTTTTGATCTTATTTATTATTGATTTTACACTAGATCCATTGTGGTTAAACAACAGATAAGTCCCCCACCCACCCTCTATTTTATTCTTTCATTTAATGGAATTAAATATCATGGTTATATATATATATATATAGTATTATGTTGTCTTTTATATTATGATTCTCATAGAGACTAGTATGTCATTTATGGTTTCCTAAAAAATGAACAATTCTCATTTCTTAAAATATATTTTTGATTCAACTTAAATATTGTGTCATTTCATTTATGAAATTACATATAACATTTTTTACAGAATGGATAGAAGTTGGATGTATGAAACTAATCAAATCTCAAGAAATTTTAAAAAAACGATATTATTTAGAGTTTTCATTCAAATTTGATTTAGATAGTTTCCAAATACACTTCTTGTATTATAATTGTGTTTTAAGACCATGGTTGTGTCTTGAAGAATTTCTCTACCATATAACCAAAAATGATTTTAAAAAAAAACTACAATGTGCAGTATAAAAATGGGGATAAAATAAAATCTCAAAATGTTCATGAATCAAATGAGAGGAATGGATTGGATGATTTATTATAAGGATGATTTATATTTATCGGCCATCATGATAATTAAGGGACATCAACCCGAGAAGACATAGATAACAGCTCACATGATGTATATAAGAAAATTAATGACGGTGACAAGGTGAAAAAATGAATGATGTTTCAACAAATCCAACATATCAAAAATGAGGTAAAATTAAAAATATGGAATTTTAAATCCAACACATTCTGGTAAAACCGTGTATGATATTTTTATCACTTTTTAGATTATATTCTTATATTTTTAAGGATTAGTTCCGAATGATGCAGATATTCCTTCAAACCGTTATAAGCCATGAAAGCTAGTTGTGGAACATTGATTTTCTATAAAAATAATTCTTTCCCAAAATATTGTAGCTTATTTTGGGAGGAAAATGATGATTGAAAAGATTGTATAAAATCTGTTGCATCCTAATAGAATCCAAATTCTAATGGAATAGTATCTCATGAGCCACAAAATGTAATGTGGCACCTTCCAATGATCCCCACACTTCATAATGTTTTCATGTCTGATGAAATTTCTATAACAATGTTATGGAATGGTACCATGATAAATATGAATAATATTGATCTGGTTTACATAAAATATGGATTTTCATTGTATAAATTTGATTCTTGTTATTCTAATTTGTAAGAGGATGTAAGTAATGTGTGTTTGGGTACTTCATGTGAGGGTTTAATCTGTTGTGAATATCATTAATTCCCATGGTACATGTCTTATTTTCATACACATTTATGATCTTCCTTCATGGATGTGTATGAAAACCCTTCCACATTCATAATTATACTCATATCTAGACCTACTGATCCTATAAATGATATTAATTTATAAATGAAACCTTTAATAAAGGTGTTGAATCATCTTTGAAATATCGGTGTTTGTACATACGATGCATGTTCGAAATAAATATTTTATACGTGTGTTATGATTATGTAGATGATAAATTGTTTTCCTTCTTTTTCAATGATGTATAGATGGAGAAAAAAATATAAAACTATCATGTCCTATTAATTTTAATAATACATGATCTAGAATATTTAAATATCTTTATAGTTTTAGTTTCATAGGACATAGAAAATTATTTCCAATGTGTGATCCATATTGGAATAATCTTCAAAAGTTTTTCAATACCAAGGTGATAGAAATTCCACCTCATCTTATGTTTGGAACTAATATTCTTAATGAATTTCAAGATTGTATCTTTTTATTCAATAATGGTTAGATGAAATCTAGAAATAGGACGAATGTTTCCATTGAAATTAACAAATATTGGATGAATAAAAGTGTGTTTTTTGAGTTTCCTTATTTGGTCAACCAATTTGATAGTTCATTACATAGACAGAATTCAAATTTAAAAATATATATTGAAAATGATACTTTCAATTATTCTAAATATCAAGGGAGATAAAAAATTTGATTTTAAATCTTAGTTTGAATTGGTAAATTGGGGAATCAGACCAAAATTTCATCCTATGTGTAGCAATGAAAATAAATAGAAATTTTCATGTGATTATTATGTGATGACACCTGTAGAAAAAAACCAATTTCATGAAGTGCTATAGGATATTAAATTTCTTCTTGTTTATTCAATAATAATATTCAAATGGTTTGAAAAAATAGATTTGAAGCTAAAATCGTTGAAGAATCATGATTATCTCATCCTTCAGTATTAGTTGACACAACTACCTATCCATCATCCCCTGTATAATAATGCATGGGTGTTAGTTAATTAGTTGTTCCATTTTTATAATTATATTTATGATAAGAATTTATCCAAGTCATTTTTGAAATAAATTTTTATAGAGGACCAATTAATTTTGTGTGAGTTACAGAAAATATTTCCTCCATAATTTTTTACATGCATGATGCATCTAACTATCCATATTCTAATTGAAATACTTTTTATAGGACTTGTTACTTTTCATTGGATGTATCCAACTAAAACAAATATGTAAACATTTAGGTCTTATGTCTGGAATAGAAATCATCATGAATTTTATATTGTGAAAATTTTTGTGGATGAATAATTTATAGATTTTGGTTCAATGTATTTATATGATCTGACAATGATATGGAACAGACCAACGAGAACTGAATAATAATAGTATGAGAAAATCAAACCTATTTTTCCTTCAATTCTCCAAAAAAGGGTAATTCCCAGATCATATACATTGACCACATTAATCCTTGAAGAGTGGGAGATGTCACATCACATAATTTTGTTTAAATGTGATTTGTTTGATTACTACATCAAGTACATAAATAAAACATGTATATATTATCTCATATCATGTAATTTTACATATTTGATAAACAATTTATAGTTTTTCAGTATGAAACATTAAAAAATTATAAATAGAAAGCATGATTATTTATCTTTGATAAGGGGAGAGAAATTTCATAGAAAAGAGTTTTCTTCTTAGTTGAAATTGAAGGTAGAAATATTACTATAATAAATTTATAAAATTAATATTTAATTAAATTTTTTATTCATTTATATTTCATATATTGAGTCTAAATTATGAATTTATCTCCAAGGAAATAAGAGTTTTATCTTTTGGTTCTAATTCAATGTTTCATGAATGAAAATAAATTGTGGTAAATGGGTACAGATTTATTATCACTGAATGAGAAATTAAAATGGGAACACAACTTAATGGTGGTATGGTAGGTGCCACAAAAAACTATTATTATAGTGTATTAGAAAATAGACCTTAATTCGAAAATTTATCATATTATGTAGTTGTTGAGAAAATATAAATATTGTATTATTACTCTAATGGTCGAGTCACTATAATGAAATGAAAGTGGTTTGATTCGATGATGATGCAAGGAATATTTATTGATGATTGTGGATTTTGAGTTATTGATATGACTTGAAATCTATCTATCGATGAACTATATGTATTCGCATAAATGGTGAAACAGGTTTTTATGTAAAATATCATCTTATGAGTGAATTTTATTCCATTATTAAAGTAATCTGAGTACATATTTTCTATGATGGTAATGATGAAATTGACAGCATCCATCCTCCCATTGGCCCCAATCCATATATTACATATGATGAATCCAATAGATTAATTATCATGGTTGATTGTGAGCCTAAATTTGTGGTGGGATATATATAGAATCATTAATAATATTCTTGGTTCTTTTGGTTTAGCTTTATATGGTTTGTTAAGGTTTTTACTATTTGAATTTATTTACTATTTATTACATATATTTGTTATCCAACTTGATCTTTATGTTCATTTTAAATATTCTCTAGCTACATATTTCTTTGAGTTGAATTTTCTAATATTTAATTCAACTATATTAGAACCTACCAAAACAAAAAAAAACTGAATCAATTAAATTGAAGCAAAAAACAAGATAGATTTAATTGGATATATTAAACTAGTTAATATGAAAATAAAAACTGAAGAAAATAATTACCTAACACAAAAATGGAAAACTGAAATACCTCAAAATATGAACCAAATGACCAAAGATAAATAAAATTAAAAAATGACCAAATAAATTCACCAAGATGAACCAAATGATATAAGACAAATAAAAATGGACAAATTACTTAATCAATTAACTAAAATTAACCAAGTGACCTCACCAAAATTTAATTATATAAAATTGAAATAAGAATACAACTATATCATATCCAAGATAAATTTGCTAATTTGAAGGTATTGAATTTTCCATGACAATTCCTTTATGTTTTGATATTCTTCCCCGTAAATATAAAAAATTTATAGCAATATGTATAATATATTTTAGTTTTAAAATATGTATTCCTTAATTATTTTATGTCTCATATTATTTCATGTTTGAATTACACATTAGTTATGGATTTATAATTAATAAAATATTTGTTTTTAAATGAAGGAAATGAAAAACATTAAGGATATATAAATAAAAAGGGTGATAGGAATTAATCCCCAAATGAGGGAGATGTGAATCTCTCCTATACTACCTATTGTGAGTATTTTATTTCAAATATATATATATATATATATATTAATAAAATATAATTTCTTGTTATTTTTTTTTTACTTTTAATCATGATCCACCACCTAGGTGATAGTTATTCTCTAACCATCTTAGTGGTATCAGTAATCGATCTGACAATATGAGGGGTGGTACTAGAACTATTTGCTCCACTCGGTGTAACCTTTCACACCCCATACCTTCCTCTAACATACCATATTTTACACCTTCTAATTTGGTATTGTATTTAGAGTCACCAAAGAAATTCAGGCCACCTATATTTTCCCAACCATTTGTATCTGAACTGATTCTCCTATATTTCTCTTATATTATAATGTCTCATAATCCTCATCCATATTATGAATTTCCCCAGACATATAGGCCATCTTATTTTCCTTTAACATCCTTCACCCCAAGCATCTTCATTCATGTTCCATCGACTTCTTCTCCGAAACATTTTGAGCCTTTCAGGCATACATTGGGTCCAACTCCATCTATACAGGTTTATATACCTTTAGAGACTAGGGATCCAGAAACACCCCTAAATGAGGATGTATTAGTTATATTTATATAAACCTCATAAAAAATTTGAACTAATTTATTTTTATTATATTATGTATTGATATAATACTTTTTCTTTATTTAACAGATGGATATTTTGAGGGTCAGATTGGGAATACATGCATACTTGTAGTGTGGAATTTTATCACACAGCGAATGGTATATTACAATTAAGATAATCAAGTAATTTTAAAAATAGGGAGATAATATCGTAGTTTTATAATGACACTCGACAAGTACTCTGAAATCATTCCCATCAGACCACTCTATGTCGGTCACTAGCCAAATGAAGTAAATTATAATTATTTTGTGCAAATATGGGTCAAAAAATTCATTGGAGTTAATGTTATATTATTATTTTATTTAAATGAATTAGTATTTTGTTGTCAAATTCATTATAATTCTATTTATGGTGACTTTGTGAGGAAAACATGGCTATAGAATAAGGTGAGTTGTAGAGAGTATATAAGCATGAGTTGTATAATGAATGGTGTCCTAGAGTTGGTATTAATTTATAGGCCACAGCTATCATAAATGACTTTCTAATATAATATTATCGGGAAATGATTTCTCATTGTAATAGTAACGAGTTAGAGGTATTAATAAAATTTTATGTTTTTGAATCAAAATTTCAAGGATTACCATTAACACATTGTTTCATAATGTTAAAAAAATTGATAAGTATTTGGAGGAAATAAAAATAGATGCTACCAAGTACCTCCACACTATGGGGTGGACTACGATGTCAGACCATAAGAATAAGTATGTATGGCACTCTTTATTTTATTTCTTACATATTTCATTCTTTTTTAATTGGGATAGACAAATGATCATGTATTATTTATTTTATTGTTGGAGTTATTTAGTGTGTACTGAAATTTTAGGATATGTATTGTTATGTTTTATAGCATGTCATGAATCTATTCAACCACTTATCATTTTATTAAATGTCCATTCATTTAGTTGTGAATTTGAAAATTGCGGTTTACTAACTAATCATATGTCTTTTTTTGAGATCATGTTGATTTATATAAAGGTATCTAACCCATGGTACATATACTTGGAATTTATTTTTTCATGTGATGAACATATAGTGGGGTGAGCATTGAAATAACATACTCTATGAGAAGAATAATAGAGTGTAGGGGAAATAGCATTGGGTTGAGTAATTTTATGGATTCAAATTTGAATTTCATTTTATACTAAAATTACATATAGTAAATAAATAGTTTTAAATAACCAAATTTGGATCCAAAAAATAATTTCAATATAATTTTGAAATAATAAACCTTCAGTTTCTATAATGAAATCATACAATAAATATATTATTTGTGTTTTTTTCCATTTTAGTGTGAGAGAATCTAAAATGTCATATCTACTTCATATTATTTTTATCTCACATATACATCACATCCCAATATCTTTTAACTAAAATCATTCACCATGAATCATAATTCAATCATTGATACTTATGACATATAGCATCATCACCAACATCATTTTATTTTTTTTCATTATTTTGATCTCAATTCATGAATTTAAATTATTTTTATTTGAAATTTCTGTATATTATATAGTTATTTATTTTCCCTATTTTCATATAATCTTTCTAAAAATAATATTTGATCATGTATTCTTTTAAGATCACAATTTCATGAAGATAGAAAAGATTTGGAATTATCCAAGTTAATTCCCACTTCAGAATATAAATTCCGGGACTCAAATTTGATCCATAAAAATTATCAAAACATTACTAAGTATAATTTATCATGTAGAAAGAAATTTCATCAGTGTATTTTAGTGGAATTCACACACATAGATATGAAATATCTTCATTTCTCAAAAAATTCATCAACATACATGGTTCCTCAAATTATTACTCCATTTCATGAAATTCCTTTGTGATGCATCATTCCATGATAAATTGTGATAAATAATACAATGTTCTAGTCATAGTCATATGTGGGATATCTTGAAGTGATATACCTATTTGAATGTTTTAAAAAAATTCTGGATGTCTTATATCCTTCTTATAAGTCTTTTGACACTTCTAAAATTTACAAAACTATAATGTATTATGACTGCGGCAATGTTTCATGTTTGTACATGAAAAAGTATTACTTGTAGGGTATAAAGTGAAATGAACTACCCTAAAGTCATTTGAAGATTCAAGTCTTAGGAAATTTCAGGACATGATTATTTCTCAACATATAACTCAAATATTATATAATTTATCAAATGACTCCAATACTTCTTCAAATTAACTCTAGCATCCATCCACATGATTATAAACATAATATTCATTAGCCTATGTGTTTAAATATATAAGGATGGTTTTACCCATTTGTTATTCCACTACCAATAAGATCTTGTAATTTTATAGGGGAAGGGTGATACCACATTATTCATATCAAAATATCCATTAATAAGATAACTCAATGTTGAAATTTTAAAATCTAATGTAGAAAAAAAAAGATATCATTTTTGGAAATAATGATATTCATTAACAATTCACGATGTTATAAAAACATTACCATAACATTTTAGGTATTTTAGAACCATATTTTCATAAGTATTTAAAAACCCAAAATTTAAATGAATAAATGGATCAAAAATGATGTTTAATTAAATTTATTCTGTTATTTGTTTGACAATCACTCCCCCTTGATAACCATATTAAATAGATATATATATATATGTGTGAGTATGTGTGGGAAAATAATAATAGAAAAGTGATTTCATACCTCTTTATTAGAATCTATAAAGGTTGTATATAATATCATATATAAATAAATAGATAAATATCAAGAAACATCAATTCATTATGAGCTAACCCTCAATGTATTCTCTTCCAGCATCATCACCATGAAAATTTTCTTTCAAAAACAATCTCAAAGAATTCTAGACATAATTTAATGATTGATACAAATATAAAAATATTACGAAATGTGTTATAAGGTTACACCAATATTCTAATTGAAATATTCTCTATGATGGATATTATTCCAAAATTTTGGTATAAAATATTTAGAAAACTCTCTATTCCATAATCCATCACATTTAATTCCCACTTTTTCAAGATAAAAATACATATAAAGGGAATGTGGTGAGTCTCTAATAAAACATAAAATTATAAATGGTATGGATTGGTAGTTTTGAAATTTTGATTTTTTCAATATTATTGTTTTAGAAATTATATATAATCTGATTTTTATAGTTTTATAATGATATATTGCTGAGTTTCATATAGGAAAAATAAGTTCTAAATCATCACTATAATTCATCTATGATATGTTTTACTTTTAATATATATTTATAATTAATGTATATTTTATTTTAGTTATGTAATTTATTACTAATAAACTATTCTCAATTATGGTTTTCTATAGTCAATGTGATTTCAGGGGGTGGTTCTTAATATTAAAGGATGTCTGCCTCAAGCCAAATTTTTTTCCTCAAGTAGAAATAAAAATGATATAAGTGTGGTAAATGTACCAACACAGAAACATATTGTAAGTTTTAAATTGTTGATTTTAAATTTTAATATCCATTTTATAACATAATAATCCATTTATATTTTTAATAGTGTTCATTGGAGGCCCTTAATGAGAAAGATTCTAACAAATTTACAAAAAATGATCACATACATCATATTTTGGGAGATGATAACCAATGAAGAATATAATGTATACTAGGGAATACTATTATCTTGACTAGATATTGGACCACTTCAGGTTCTATTTCCTGTATCACTAAGATGAAAAATAAAAATAAAAGGGATGAATAGTCTCATGTCGAGGTAGTATAGGCCAAAAATGGACCTACAAGACTATGGAAGGAATAAAGGGTCCAAGTATTAATTTATAAATTTATGGAATTCTTATTTCCATCACTTAAATCAAATACTTCTTTGGATATTTATTCATATCTATTTACGATTTATATGTTATATATTGCACGAGGTAGTGGTCCTAGTGTTGGTCAAGATGATGACGTGCATGGCGATGGTGAGGATGAAGGAGAGAAATATGGTGAAAAAGAGGGAGAGGATGAGGATGAGGATGAGATTTAGGATGAGTATGACAGTGTTGATAGTGATGGTTATGAGGTACATATTGATCCTTTATATTTTTCACTAATGTTTATAAAATTTAATAATGGATTATTTGTTCTAAAATAATATATGTCATGTTTTGAATTAATGTTATCACTAACTGAATTAATTAATTAATTTATTATCCTATTATTATTTGTATGTGGTTTGTTAATTTCTATTAGTAGGTAATTGAATGTGGTGGGCTGATTGTGTGGATTCTGGTGTCTATTTGAGAGTTTATGTTTTTTTCATTGTTGCAAGTACTGTTTGTTTGTTTGAATGATATATGGGTAGGTTAGGGTGATGAATATATTATAATTGGGGGGTATATACCTATGGTTTACGTGGAACCATTGGTTTAGATATATACCAATGGTTCCATGTAAACCATTGGTTAAACCATGATTCGGGTTACCTTGTAACAATGTTTTACTAAAAACCATTGGTATAGGCCTTTCCCATGAGGCATATTACCAATAGTAGGAAGAACTATATATATAGGATATTCCAATGGTTCTCAAGCTTATCCCAAAAGTTTTGATAGTCTTCAATTCTAGTAGTGGTGGGATTTCTCATGCTCTTTAATTTTATTTGTAACAACATCTCCTAAGAAATACCTTTTCCTAGACATTTCCCACTATGATAAGATTTTCGGATACCAATTCTATCAACATAGGATGGGTAATTAGTATAAAATTCAACAACTTTTCCAACAATATATTACAATGCAAAAAAACATTAGGATAACTTTGATTATTGGCATACAATTTTAAAAACATCATATTCCATTAAATAGATCACATCCATCTGTAATGTATAAAACCACATAGTTGAATCTCTCTAACCAATAAACCATTAAGTGGGCCATTATATCAATGATTAGTGGTGGGAAGAATATCCCTAATTCACATAATATTTCTTCATTTTTTTATTTATGATTGGGAAAGATATTTGGAAAATAATATCCCTGCATTTGGCTTTGAAAATAAGAAAATTTAGTTTAATATATGACTTTCATTTTTAATAAGAATGAAATGTAATTCCACATGCATTAAATCTTTACTAAAAATATGATAATAATTTTATTTTTTACCTTGTAAAATCAAGTGAGTCACTGACATGAAATTAATTATATTTGATGAATATCCATCGATAACTAGTACACCATTAAATAAGTTACAAAATTTAAATTTCTCTTTTTTGGATAGAGTGTAAGTTGTTTTAGTTGGAAAACATTTTCATTCACCCTTCACTAATGTCGAATCTTCCTTTATCCCTAGGTAAATAGTTTCCAACATGGCCTTAATTCCATTTTTTTCTTACGTACAATTAGTAATTTGATAATAAAACTATCGCATACATTTTTTTATATGTACATGACATTAAAAAATGATTGAAATACAAACAATTTCATTTCAATAATTCAAATAAATTTTATCTCTTTTTACTAGATGATTTCATATGGTTTTTTTTTAAGGTTTTTAAAAATCAATGTCAATATCTTTTGCTTTCTTAAATAGTTGATCACAATTTAGTGGAGATGGTTTTGTACCTTATTCTGTATTTCCATCAAATTATGTCATCTTAGACCAATACTTATTTCGTCAGTGTAGAAATTTGTGATATCCTAAAAACAAAGTCCTTAAAGAATGATTTAACCTAATTGAGGGTATAAGTTTTTCACAAATTGGACACCACAACATTCCATTAATTTTATAGCTTTCAAAATTTACATAAGTAGGAAATTCATTAATCATCCCATATAACATGGATCGAGTTATGAACACTTCCATATTAAAAGCATCAGATAAAGTAACACATATATCTTACATATATTTCAGATCTTCATCCAATGGATCTAAATAGACAACAATATCATTACTAGGTAGTTTTGGTCTAGATATCATAAGAGGGAACATAATGTATTTTCTCATCATGTATAACCATAGTGGAAAGTTACAATTTACCAACATAACTATCAATTTATTATGTGTAATACTTTTTACACAAAAAGGATTTATTATATCAGTAGGTAATCAAAGATAGAGATTTCAATGATTTTTGAAAATTTCAGGATACTCGTAATAAACTTTCATTCAAGGGGGGAAAGTATAATGGGTTTTGTAGTTTTCCATATTCAATTATTCTTTCTATGTTCCATGTCAATTTTCTAGCTCTTAACTAATGTACATATATGCATTTAAACCTTGTAATGATAGGAGCATATCGTGAAAAATTTTAAGGACTTGATTTATCATTCTTGTATCAGTTTGTGACACACATAGGTAAATGTATGAGAGATACATGGTTCTTACATAACAATATTTATTCATTTTTAAAGGAATTTATTTTTTTATAGATGATACACATTAAAAATATTATTTTTGAAGAGTCATATGTTCGAAAAGAAGATCATTTTCTTATAGTAGCATATGATTTAGGAGACTAAATATTTCTACAAAATTGGTGTCTCTCTATCTATTTCTATATTTTTAATTATATAACAGTAATACAGATGGTAAGTTTTTATATTTAGAACAACTAGCATAAAATATTCTCTTTTAAATGTTTTTTAACTTCACAATAAAACTTTTGGAAATAATGATGTTCAACTTTAATTTTCATTTTCATTTATTCTATACAATATCCATCATCATTTACCCTATTATCTATTTTAAATTATCCATATATGGAAGTATCATCCTAGTTAGTATGTACATTTTGTTTTCCCTATGTTTAGTCAAACATTTATAAATCCAATCTATTCCATGAAAAATAAAATATTCATCCAACTCTTTTGGATGAATTCATCATGAATAAAAACAACATAAACAAGGAAAAAGGATTTGAAAATGTTAGTATGCATGCTCTATTCTAAACATGGTGAACTCTTTCACTCCGTCCTCATATTCCTTTTTCATATGAGTAACATCCTTCAATTTTTGATTCAAATCCAACCCTTAAGGTTCAGTAATATTCATTTCGTAAAAAATATACTCATAAGGTTTGCATACAATGAATATATACATTTATATGTCAACAAAGTATCACGATTTGAGTGTATGCGTGATCTTTTTTGGGATTGATTACATAGCATGAACATATTTAAGGTTACTACTCTAAATCTAGTTCTTACATTCCTAAAAACTTATTCCCATTTACACCCTATATCACTTTTTAAATATTTTTTATTATTCACATCCCACTATTTCCACACTCATTTTCCAATAAAAATTGAAATTTTTAAATACATCATCAATTTTTTTTCAATAAGTCAAATTAAATTCATTCAGGATAAATGAATCTTTCATATGAAAAAGAACATAATTAAAAACCTCATTTAGAAGAAAATAAGACATCTATATTGTGTTATTATGTTAAAAAATATTTTGAATATCCAAAACATTTAGAAATCATACTAATATTATAATGAAATCAAGTGAATAAGTCACATGTTAACAATATGTATATAGATATATATATTTGTATCCCATAGGTAACATTCGAATAATATAGTCTTTTCACACTCTAATAAAACTTGACGACACAAAAAAGAAAAATAAAAAAAACGTACAATGTGGAAAAAATAAAAAATAATGGAAAGTTAAATACACATATAAGAGAAAATAATATAGAGAGTTGATTAATTGATTTCCATGCACACTCAATTATTATAATACAACTGACCTATATTGATCCTTATGGACTCTTCCTAAAATTGCAATCTGATCGAACTGGTCCAAGCCCAAAATGAACAATATTTCCAAACCCCTAGCCTCATATATAGAAAATATATATTCATATATATATATATCTTTGTGTGTGTGTTTGTGTATATATATATACATATATACAGATATATATATTCATATATAATTAATTATATATTTCATATGTACATGTGTATTCCCATATATATTTTATACATGCATATAGTATCAAAAAATTATATCAAAATATAAATATATAATATATATTTAATTCCATTATGAGAATTTTTTATCACTAATTTTAATTGAAAAAATCGACTTCATAATTATACTATCATTTTCATATAAATTTTTCCATGGTCAATTATAAACATTCATAGGGAATTCTACCAATAATATGTTAAGATCCACTTCTAAAATGTAGAAATTAAAAACACCCAAACATTGAGTATCCAAACTCGTTGGAAGTTGAAATGGTGGTCATATGATCCATGGTAAAGACACTATGGTATGATAAGGGGAATGTAGATGATACAAAACATGTATGGGAAAATTAGAACAAAAAAGTGTGAAATAAATCATTATCTATTACAATTGAGTATAGAGAGTAAAGTACCTTGGCTTTTGAAAGTATCTATTTATCCATGAAGATTGAGGGGATGTGGTGGAAAAGGTTCTATTCCATGAGAGCTTGAATAACATGAGTGTTGTGGATCACCCTTAGGGTTGTATTTAAAATATAAAAAATGTTTTATCACCACTTCTAAAAAGAGCAGATAAAAACTATATAAAATAAACTAAAAATATCCAATATTTATATATTAAAAATGAATAAATTATAAAAAAATTAGAAATTAATTAATATTATTAATGAATGGATAATTTTAAAATCATGAATTTTATAAATATTAAAAATTTAATAACAAAAAATGATTTGAATTAAAAAAATATTCTAAATATGAATAATTTTTATTAATTATATAAATTATTTAAAATTTAAAATGAATATAGTTTAAAATGAATATTAATACATATTAAATATGTACAACAAAGCCATACTAAAAACATTAAGTTGTGGATTTTTAAATTTCAAATTTTCTTCAGACAAATCTAGATTATCACCATGGAGTTCAGTTTCACTATTTTTGAAACCTTGATTGATAGATATGCATGAGTGGTTTCTTTATTTCAATATTTCATAGGTGAGTAATTATTTTTTCTTGGTTTGGTTTAGGTTACATATCCTTAATTGGATCCTTTGGAACCAAATATCTTTAATGGTATATCCATAAAAATTGGGAAACTTGTCTGCATTGATATAGAGATTGAGCATGTTCGATTGTGTTATTATGCCATAATTCTTATTATTGTATATTCCATTTCCACTATCATCGATAGTGTAATTCTATCCACTTGCACATATGATATTCACATTAGTTTTGAGTTTGAGAAGACTCCAATTATTTCTGTCACATATATGGTAGCTGGGAACTCGATGGAGGACTTCTTCAGGATTATCTTATGTGAGTCTTTTGGCTTGAATAAACATTGTACCTAGTTATGTAATTGGTGAGGAGAAAGGGAATGTTGTACATGTGGCTAAGTCTTTTGTTTCTTTGGATTCACATACCTCTATTAAGGGAGATTCTCAAAATACTCAAATGGTGGAAAATGATATTGTCTTAGATAGGGGCATCCCACTATTACCAAGGATATAATAGAATCAGCCAGAGAGAAACCTATTGGGCCTTATATGTCTTGGGTAGATCTCATAGAGGAGGCTGTTTATTCTCATCATACTCTTTGTGAGCATGATTAGATCAATGATAGGGAACATTACCAATAGTAGTCATGGGATGATCTAGTAGTGGAGGATCATCATTCTCCCTCTTTTGGTAATCTACATACTCATGTCTTAGAGGATGAAAGATAGGATGAATCTATAGATAGAAAATATAATTTTAAGAGTGAATTAAAAACTCTCGAAGAACAACAATTCTACCATAAAAATAATGTTTTCACCTCTATAGAAAGAAAGGGTGATATGAAATTGGTATTTTCTTTTAGAAAGAGTTATGGAATTAAAAGGGATCTGGATTTAGTTTCTCCTTTATTCTATATAAATAATGAAACCAAGAAACTTTTCCCTAATTAGAAGTCCATTAGAAAGTATTAAAATTTGATCAATGGGGATTCAATCAGTATGGACACATACTTGATATACCTTACTGATATGTTGGATGCTTTAAGTGATCACTTTAATGGTAAATAAAACCCTTATTTGAAAAATTATTTAAATTAGAGTACATATAAATGTAATAAATAGAGGAATTATAATCGTACAACTAATCCTTGTGATTTTCTCAAAATTTTACTTTTCAATCAATAAACCATTCTGAAGGTCTCTAAGAATAATCTGGCTAGGGTAGATGCATCTAGAATTCCCATTATTCCTATAAAAGTTAATCTTGTAGGGGGTGTTCCTTTGGTCCATACGTAAAATTATAATATTATGATTTATATACCTTTAGTGTTATAAATTATGCAGGTATATGATGCATTAACAGCTAATCATCAGATGTTAGTCACATCGAGTGATCGAGCAGCCAAACATGAAAACATAAAAACACATAAGGGCCTACATCCAATCTATTTATAGTGCTTTACTCACTAAGTGATCTTCAATACCCCTCTTGGGGGACCAAACTAACAGAAATGGAATTCAAATCCCAATGAGGATGGATATAGGCAATGACGATGCCTCACTTCATGATCTCTCTATACAGAAACAGGTTCAGATAGATGTTGTATTGAGTGATTCTAAGTATTTAGAGACATTGATAGACGTTGGAAATTTGTGGAGACTTGGAGGAGAGGTCTATATCCAAGAGATCGAGGCTATGGGAATGGTCGAATTAATTGGGGGCATGGCACAATAAGAGCATTTCTGATCAGACTTAAATTATTAAAAATATTTGTTAATGACTAATATGTAATTTATGTGGTTAGTTCTACTTTTTATGACCTCATCCACTTTGATTTTTTTTAATAAAGGGTCTTCGATAAATTTTCAATAAAAAAATGAGAAATGAAAAAAATTATAATGAAAATTAAAAAATAATTAACATTATTAGTGAATCAGTATTACTAAATAATATTAAATGAATAAATGTTAAAAAAGTGAAATTTAATAATTAAAAAATCAATATATTATAAGAAAACTAAAAAATAAATATGTTTTATTATTTAAATAGGTTATTAAAAAAATAGGAATTAATATATGCGAAAATGAAAATGAATACATTATAATTATATAAATAAAAACCATATTAAAAACATTAAATTTTACTGAATAAATATATATAAATAAATATTTGAAATTGATAAAATTATCAAATATATTAAACAAAGAAAAATATAAAATGAATAAATTACCAAAATATTAATAAATAATTAAGTTATTAAAGAATAAATAATATTAAAAAATCATAATTATGAAAAAATATCAACAAGTAATAAATATTATATATTGAATAAAAATAAAAATAAAGAATAAAATTTACTAGATTAAACCATAATAAACATTAATTATATTATACTAATAAATAAAATTATAAAATCAATATTAAAACTTTAATATATTATTGAAATACTATGTGTGTGTATTTCAATAGAAAAATTTCAATAATTACATATATGTGTGTGAAATTAATGTAAAATAAGTTTGATATTTATTAAATTGAAAAAACAGATATTATTTTACTAAACATCCATTACTCGATAGTGATTATTCAATATTATTAATTATAAATAATTTTTATTTAAAAACCATTTTCCTACAAAATATATGACTTATTTAATGTAAATACATATATTGTGTTACATGAATGATATTTAAGGAAATTTTTTATATATAAAAATATATCAATATATAAATATATCTACATTAAATTTTAAAAATATATAAATGAATATTTATGTTTCAATAAATTAAAAAGGAATACATTACAAAAATATTAAAAGAATAAATATTAAAACCATATAAATTATATAAAAAAGAATAAGAACACATAACATTATTAATGAATAAATAATATGAAATGAATGAATATTGAAAATATGATTAATTTAATTAAAAGATGAATGGATTTAAAAAAAATTAAAAAATTAATGAGTTATTAATTATATAAATTTAAAAAAAATTAATATATGATAAAATGAAATTAAATAGATATACTAATGTTATAAATTACTAATTTATTTGAAATATTATATTTTAATCAATAGATATAAATAAATATTAAAAATGGATAAAATTACAAAAAAATAAACAAAAATATTAAAAAGGAATAATTTTTTAAAAAATAAAAGTAATTAATAATATAAATAATAATAATAGTGAAAAAATATAATATATATATTATTTTAAAATGTAATAAAAATTTATATTAAATAAATATATAAATAATAAATGAGATGTAATAATGAAAAACATAATATAGTAATTATAAAATTCTAATAAATAGAAATAAAAAATGATAATATTAGAAATTTATTATTTAGGCATGATTGTCTCTACAAAATTGTATTAATTCAATATATGTACATGTCAAATTATTGTATGACATAATAAGTGTAACATATTTAGTCCATTTCTTAATTAGTATTTAAATATTTATTATTTAATATATATGAAATTTTTAAAAACAAATGGCATTGATAAAACAATATTTTATTAAATGTCAATTAATATTAATTATTTAATATTTTTAATTAATGTATCAACCATTCTCATTAATGATATGACATCTGAATATAATTTATATAATTTTTTTAAAATTTTATAAATAATATTTAAGAAAATTATACATATAAATTTTTTTGTTTGGATTTGAGGCCAATTATGGGTTTCGCTTGATGGTTTGGTTAAGGCGGGGAGTTTTAGGGCCTTGTTGAATCACTTTCATCATGTTATAAATTTTTTCCATATTTCATATAAACTCACAATGGTTCTATCATCCATAGACTTGTATGGATCTTCTTTCCAAAGGTAGGAGGTAACCTCGATTTTCAGGCCCAGGGACTCGTGGGGGCTAACATTGGTTGAAAAGATAGGAGGTATAGCTCATCACATCCTTCTTGGGAGAATTGTTGCGTACTCTGAGACTCTCTTATATATTTATGATATTTTTGTGAATCACATCCTAATCCTGATGTGGGACTGGTTATCCTAACAATATGAAAATATATTAATTCTATTTCATGTGTACATGACTGGGATCTCTTTAGTGAATCCATTTGTATATATCTAAGTATCTCTACCATTTTTCAGTAATGGGAAGCTACTTTTGTATAGAATCCATATAACTAAGTGCTTAGAAAAGTGATGCTAATAAAAGAGGTAACTAATATTCTAAGGAGGGTATTGAGCCATTATGAGGCATCCTACCTACCCTTTAACACCCCAAGATTCCATGATACACTTTTCTTTGAATAATAAAATAGTGTGTAATGTAAGCAACACCGAGTTCAAGCGCACTATGACCTATCAAAATAGCTGTTTTAAAATTAGTTATGAATATTAATAGAAATATTTTTAATTTTATATATATATCCCATATAATTTTAAAATTCATCTTTTGTGTTTCTTAGACATAATATAAGGATAAATTAAATTTTTCAAATAAAATAGGTATTTTTCAAAAAATGCAGTTTTTCTGCCTTTTAATGGAGAACACTTTCTAATCCAATATTTGACACTTTTATATATTTAATTTGAAGAAATAAAATTATTCTTTATAATATAGACATAAAAATTTATTTTGGATAAATTTTTGGTGTTTTTATGATAACTTTCATATGTTGATGAACAGTAAAAGATACTAAATTATAATTGAACAAATCATTTTTAATAAAAACAATATATAGTGTTAATTTATACATTTGAATGGGTTTGAAGTATAATTAGATTATATTTCTATCATTTAATCCATTATTGGTCTTTGTGTGTAATTTCACTTTTAAATTAGACATAAACACATATCAATCTTTTTATAGTTTTTACTTTTCCAAAACCCACTTTCTGGTTTAGACAATAAGAATTAATTTGAAATTAAATAATTAACCTTAAATGTTTTTAATTTGGTAAAATAGACATCATTTTTTGATTTAGAATATCAAAAATTGTTTAGGTTTAATTTTTGGTATTTTTGTGAGAACTTTCAATTATTGATTAATAGTGAAAAACACTACGTTATTATTTAAAAAATGACATTTTATTTAAATAATTATTTATTTTATTTAAATTAATTTTATGTCAAAATAGAAACATAATTCCTATATTAGTTCAATTTAATTTATTAGATTCATTTTATAATAAAATTATATGTATTAAATTTTGTTTAATTTTTTAACCTTTTTTACCCACCTTCTAGGCACATAAGCAAATTTGCATAAAACATAATTTTACCACTTCAGTGAATTAAATTTCATAAAAAATAGACACAGTTGACATCTTTAAATTAAATTTGGTTTGAATAATATGAAAATAATTTTTGGTGAATAGTAACTTCTGACTTTTATTTACCACGATTAAAAGTAAATATTGTAATCAAAGGTAAAAATGATATTATAATTACCCTAACACATGTCCTAATTCTATTTAATAAGTGTTTTTTTTACCAAAATCAACTTTATGAATAAAATATTATCCACTTTGGTCTACTTGGATAAGATTAGAACATTTATTATTATTTTATTTAAAAAAGAGTTAAAAGTGTTAAATTCATATTATCATAACTAAAACATTTTTAATGTAGAGTTATAAATAAGATAAATTAGAAAATAAATATTCATTAAAATATAAAAATATTTCCTTTATCATGGTATTTTATTTATAATTTTTAGACATTAAATAAAAAAAATTATTTATGACGCAATGAGGATGCAGTAATTACCTTATTAATGAAAGATTAAAATAATTGATATTATAATATAGAAATAAATATAAATTTATTCTTTTGATGCATTCCAAGAATTTTATAGATTAATATGATCGATTAGGGTTGATTCAATGAATTTTTTTGACGTAATCATGTTTTTATGACTTTTACAAAAACCAAATACTAAATAGTGTCAAAATTGACATATATGAGTTTTTAAAACAAATATTATAATATTAAATCATATAACATTCCTAAAAATATATGGTTCAACAAAAAGACTTATATAATTATAGATATATCATTAATGAACCACTTGAAGTTATCTTGGAAGTTTATAGTATGTTTATTAACCATATATTGTAAGAATACATGAAGACATAGTAAAAGTTAAACTAATTAATTAAGAGTTAAATCTAAAAGATATGGTTAATATGGTGACCTAAACTTGTATAAAACATATTGTATGAATTAATTTCGACCCATCCCCACCGTATCCACTAATAAATCCATTTCCACCCATTATAAACCAAAAATGATTATATAATAAAATAATATTTGAAGCTTTTCCTAAAATGACCATCACCTCTCTTATAAAAGGGTACTTCTCCTTCTCTTAATTTCACACCTCCAAATCTATTAGACTCATCCAACCCCTTCTCCAACATCCTCCTAACTATTATCAATTTAACATATAGGCCATAATTTTATTATAAATCCCCCCTACGGAGCTTTTTTTATAAAATCAAAAGAAAGAACCCGAAAAGAGGTAATAATTTCACCACCTCTTTCGGAGTTCTTTTCTTATTCCGATTCCTCTTTATTTGTAGTTTCCATACCAAAATAATAACTCCAGTACCTTATAAATTTTGTGAGGTTTTTATAAATATGGTACAACTATATTAATTATTCTATCCATCCTATGAATGATAAAGTCACCATACGTGTGTACGTACGACTTACCATCTCCACGTCGTGGGGTAGTTTTTTATTCAACAGTTTATTATTTTGATGGGTATAATAATTATTAAAATTGATGTAAATATTAAATAAAACATATTAATGATTCTATATATATTATATACCATCCCATTATATACTATTTTACCATCAATTTAATGATATTGTTGCTCGTGCGTACGTACGGATTACCGTCTCCACAAAAACGATAACATTCATTCCCCATTATAACCATTCAAGAATAATTTGCATTTTATTATTTAAAAATAATTTTTAAGAACATAATTTTATTCTTTATGTGAACCAAATATCTCCTATACATAACAATCAGGACTTACGTAACAAAACATATAAAGTAAAATGAATTAGTTAACACCCAAAACAGTAATACAACTGAAATATCATTAATAAATCAATACTATAAGATCATATACGATATCATATTTATGTATTTGGTTCTATATAATTTAATAAAAATTATTTCACCATTATATAGGTGTTTAACCAACCCTATACTAAGGATAATTTCAATGTAATGTGTTTTCATATCACTTTTATTCCCATGAGATTCAAGAAATATTTGCCTATACTACCTTTTGTGTTGTGTATGTACTACCCATGATTTTATTCATTCTGTAATATAGATTAATGTATGGGTATTTACATAATAATTTTATGATAATTATTTCATGGGGTGTATTTTTCCTAAGTTACCAAATCGTTGAGGAAATTTCAAATTTCAATTTCCACTCATAGTGTTTTATGCAATCTTTGTTGATTATTTTACTCCAAGATTATGGGTAAAATAACTATTTAATTACAAATATATTAATTTCCACTCCCCTTTGTGTAGATATAATTTTGATACACATAATCACTCCATTGATAAATTCTCAAGTCATCGATATGAACATGATAAGAGTAATATTAACTCAATTTCTATTCATTGAGTTAAACATCCAAGTCATTGGTGTTTTTTTAAAATAATATTTGTGAATATCATATGATTTATTTACTCTTAATATCCAATGATATTGAGTGTTTTTATTTTTTTCACACATAATTATGTCGTTGATTTGTCCTTAACCTAAGGATATGGTCTTAATAATTGATATCATCTCACCATACATTCCATTGAGACTTCATTGTTTTTATGTGACAATTCACTTTTATATGGTGTATATACTATACTTTGACGGAGTATATCATGAATCCCCTTATTCTCATGATATTATATTGTTTTTATTACCCCAATTATTTTTATTCAAACATATCTCATTTGGTTGGGAACTCTAACTAAACTATCATTTTAAATGTATTAAAATCTTATTCTTCTAAATATTTCTAATTAATGCTCATGTTTTAAAAATGGTTTTAAGGATTTATTTATATGGCCATTAATTTTTTAAAATTAAAATTCCTTTTAAAAGTTTCAATGTGGTATAGGAAACTTTGATTTAAAATCTATTTTTAACGACTTCTTGATAAATAGTGAGACTTTTAAATGTTTTCAAGAAAAAGGGGAATTTTTCTCTCAAATAGTTTTGATGATTATTTTCAACAATATCAATATCCTTAATTATTTTCGATTGAGGTTAATTTATTATCATACAATCTTCCGTATTGTATTTAATGAGTTATGTTTTACTATGGATGTGTTATTTTTATCCCATTCATGGTTTGTGGTTAAAATATTGAAATTTCGTATGCTAGTTTTAATATAAATGTTTAAATTATGTGTCCACCCTTTCATATGTGGAATACATTGGACTTAGTAAGTGATAGGCAGAGACCACTATAGCTCCTCGATGCATTGGTAGGTATCATGAAAAAAATTAGTGTCTTGTCACAATGCCTTGAAAAAATCTTATTTGTAGTATTTCCATGAGGCCTTGACTATTTGGTTATGATGTATGACATTATCCATTATATCCTTATAAAAATGAAAATTGATATTTCATGTGATTATTCGACTAGTAGAATATCCATGAGAATAATTAAATTGAATTATTCGATTTATCTTTTCCATATTATCCTGAAAATAATGTTTAAAAGTCTTGTGTTATTTTCTTATACATTGCCTTAAATGTTTATGATTATTTATGATAGTTCCTACTATATTCTTATCCCTACTGAGCATCTGAGCTCACCCCTTTCTTTTGTTTTCTTTTCCCAGGATGTGAAGAAGTATATTATGTTTAACCTGCAGGGATAGTCCAATGAATATGAGTGTGTTAAAAGGGGTCAAAATGTTGTTTTCATTTGTTTTATTATGTAATGTAAAATTTATGTATGTATCTAGTACTTCCAAGGCTACTAAATTAATCGGTCTTTTGGGAATTTATCTCTTGAAATTATGCCAATAATATGTAATAATGCACCAACTCTAGGTAACTAGTGTCGAGGAATTAAATATCCTAGTTATTATAGGAATCAAAACCCACATAGTTCATTAGGACCATACAGTATTATGTCACATGGAAAGGGCTTATATGGGGGCTCTGGGACACCGACCATTCAATATTGAGTCCTGGAGAGATTTTTTACATACCTAGAGTATAGAATGAATCAAATATTTCATAGTTAATTAGTTTAGGGCTTATATATTGAGGTTACCCTTGTAATTAGAGATACTCATTGTGTAGAAGATATGACTACTAAAACACCCTAAGATCATGTGATGCACACTAAATGTGATAAAAAAGAGGCAAAAAATTATTATTTCATTTCTCATGATGTGGTACTTATGCGCTACGACTTCCATGTGATGATTTATCATGGAAATTGGGTCTCAGAGAAATATTCTACGTATCCTTGTTATGATAAGAATCATATTCATCATAGTTCATTTTATTGGGGCTTACATAATGTGTCTTCCCATAGCATTATGGAGGTTTATAGTGCATATGTTTTGATCATTGTAGCTCCCTAAGCCCACATGAGCCCTACTCATTGTGAGAAACAATGGGTAGAAATTAATAAATTTACATGAATTGAATAAGTTAAAAAGATGATGGGATTTCCTTAGTTGATTAATATGAAGATAAAACTTTGGGGAGAGGTGCCCTACATATCCTAGATATGGTAGGAATCAGATTCATTGTAGTTACCTTTATATTGGGGCTTACACACTGTGGATTCCCAATTGATCATTTCCTACACTCTGAGGTTGACCAATTGACCGGGGCATAAAAACTGAGGGTATAAATTTTATCAATTCCTAGGATGCCCAAGTGACATATCCCCCTTGTATGGAGGGTGTCGCATACACATTTTCCATGTCTAGAAATCCATGGCATGACCTAAGTGGATCATTTATAAGGTTTTATATGATTCATGTCATGCCCTGGTGTCATTCTCAAGAGCTCTCTTGGATCATATGGAGGGTGTCAGAGGAGTCAGTAATACATGGTTCTAAGGATTTCATGTGTCTATACTACTTATGTGGTGGGAATTTTGAGACCTGACCAACAAGTCTAGAGGTCCACGCATAACCCATTTTCCATGTCTTGAAATCTATCAAATGGAATGGGTGTCTAGTTCAGGAGGTGTCACGTGATCCTACTTCCATGCCCTATTTTCATTCATAAGAGTCGGCTAGAATCATATGGAGGGTGTTTCAATAGTTAGTACAATTTGTTTCAAAGGATTTTATGTATCTTTGATAACATCCCTGAAGGGAATCATGAGAACTGGACGTCAGGGCTAGAGGGCATCGCTGGTCTTAGATGACTAACCTAGTGGATGTGGTGAGATCTTAGTTTCCAGGTGCATATTTAACTGTTATATTTGAATAACCTGAGAGAAAACTATTATATGAGTAAGGGGATTTATTTAAATGATATCTCAAGGCTTAGGTGGTAGACCCAGAGGGTCATGCATGATCAAAGTGGTGTGCCTATGGGGATTGTATGACTTGCTCTGACATGTCGGGTGGGTTTCACATGTCCCCAAATAGATTGTTTAAGGAGTATCTCAAGGTCTAGGTGAATTTTATTGGTAATGTGGCGTAAGTTTTTATGATTCACGTGAAGATCACGAGGTCCAGCGAGCATGTTTTCTCTTAAGTATTCTACTTTTAATCTTGGTTATAACCCTTTTATTATAAAGTTGTTGGGTTCATTTAGTATTAGTTACTTTCAGTCTTCTGTGATCTGAAGGACATGTGGTATGTTCTTTGCACGCCTTTCTATAAATCCTTCACATGATCTATGAATTATCACCTAGAGTGCCTTATTTATGGTGCATTAATGCTTCAACTATTCACCAGTATATTACTTGGAAAAATAATTTTCGATCATGAGATCAACCTCTCCATGAAGTCCACTCTATCCCTTCAGACTGAGATTCTAGAGGTTGAGTGTTAAATTGTTCAGATTCCAACCCTTTTTAATGTTCTGGTGGGTAATTTATAGGCATATCCAACCCATTTGTTTTATTCCTTTTCTAAAATATCTATAATGTGTCCAGTCTAGATTTAGGGAAGGTTTCTAGTTCCACAACGTTTCTCAAGTATCTAGAAATGTACTGCTCTGAGTTCGTTACCTAATTTTTAGTGAACATGAGTATCTCTCATCAACACATAAATTATTAGATTGTTTCCAATTAATGGATACTTGTTTGATCATGTGGATGTGTCAATGTACTTCCTAATTATCATAGTGAAATTTCCAAGGGCCTTCGTGAGATACATGTTCCTACTGAATGGCATCAGCGAGATGCTGGATGACTTGTCTAGGACCTTTCGTGAGCCAATGGTGGTTTTCCCAGAGGTCTCATAGGACCGCACTATGGAATTCCATAACACATCACAATTGTTTTATGACTGTGATAGGGTACTTCATTTCCCCTATTTTAGATCCTTTTTATGTGAAAATGGATGGGATTATTGTGATATTCCATGAGTAATGTCATGGAAAACTACATTATTTTTCTGGTGATGTGTTGTGTAACTGATGTGGGTCATATTAGGGTTGTGAGCACTTCATGGAAAAATCCATCCTTTTTTCCTTAGGGAACTGAAGCAAATCACATGGTTTATCAAAAATACTAAATTCTTTCCATGCATTGAATATGAAAATCCAAATGAAATTTGTGAGATGAGGAATATATGTCACCCAAGACTTATGGAGCCTTGTGGATCACTAGGGGCACACCCCATGCCCATCAGCGACCATGAGTAGCTCCCACTAACTCCATTTTCTTATCCATTGATTTATTTTAAAAAGGATCAAGGAATTCATGGTTTTAATTTTATGTTTTCAACGATAAATATCCTCTCTCATAGTGATATGTTTCATGATTTATGTGGCTTATAGAGGCCCCTTCCCTTTGGGTATCCTTCTACCCAATTTTAGAGGATTTTCAAGTTGGTTCGTCTGGTTCTTGTCACCAACAACTCATGTGGTCTAGGGGAGCTCATCCGGCTTCCACCCATATGGATATTGGTTATTTTTTGCACCTTCACAATATTATGGGGGCTTATAGAAAGGGAGATCAAGGGAATCCACCGCACATTGTATGCAACATATGGAGTCTTTGGGTGACCTTATAATAGTCACCTGATCGCAAGTCTCTTAAAGGATCATTGATCTGCATGTCATGGTCATATTTTTATTCCTTTGCTTTTGTGGGGGAAATAATAAACATATTCTGGTATTTCTTACCTTGTGAATTTTTCAATGCTCATTTGGTGGGCATCGAAAAATCTCAACCACCCTCTCAAGAGAGACATCTGTGGGGAAAAGTCTTGATTCTGAGGAATATAAATTCATGTCAGAGTCTTTGGTGGAGTCATGGATTAGTGCCTCAGCTGATATTTGGTCTAATGAGTGACACTTGGACCTCCAAAAATTACATATATGCAGGAGGTGATAGAGAAAAATTCATTCCACTAGTCACCAATTCTCCAGAGTGCTCTCGCCTTTGTTTCCATTATGTGCCTCCATCGAAAAGTTGGTCCACACATTCTAATCAGGAGGATATATTTACAAGACTTCTCCATGAGTTCTATGGATAGATTAATTTTATGAACTCTCTATAATAATATTCAGTTTTCTTCACCTCATGATGTGTATGATATATCACTAGCTTGTCATTTTGGAAATCACCATCGATACCCATCCTTTTCTTTATATTGAATGAACATTAATGTCTATAATTGAATGTTGAAATTCTAACTAATTCACTATAAGATACGCTCATGAATTCCCATAATCACAAGATTCTTTATTGACAATTTGTTC
Source organism: Viscum album (assembly GCA_963277665.1). Classification (NCBI taxonomy): domain Eukaryota; kingdom Viridiplantae; phylum Streptophyta; class Magnoliopsida; order Santalales; family Viscaceae; genus Viscum; species Viscum album. The sequence continues at coordinate 1,505,533,728 of OY728156.1, forward strand.
AAGCTGTCTTTACATCACCTAATTTGTAGAGGGATCATCCTAATTGGAGATTTGCATCAAAGGGTGAGTTCATTGTATTTTTGCAGAAGGTGATAGGATTTTGGCTACAGTAGCTCAATCAGGTGAAATCCATGTAGTGGGCCCCACAATCATTGATGGGCTATAAAATTTCTATGTGATTTATTTTTGGGTCTTTTAACTCAGTCCTTGTATCTCTTTATGTTAAGGTCTTTTAACATGGACCATTAATCACTTTATTTTATGGTCTTTCAGCTCATGACTTCTATCACATTAGTTTATGGTCTTTTAGCTCGAACCTTCTATTGATTATGATTAGTTTATTTTATCTCTAACCATTTATCTCTTTGGTTTTCGTAAATTTACATCGTACCTTCTATCGCTTTAGTTTATAGTATTTTATCTCGAACCTTATACATGATCGTGGGATATGGTGAAGACATTCTAGGAATGACCTAAAACACCTTTACATACTAGGTTATACTATGGTGTCTCTGAGACTCACAAGGATAGAAGGAACCTTATTCAAAGTGATTTATTTGGTTGAAAACCATAGGCACATATAAATAAATCATAGGCATGGATTAATAGTAAAGAAAATGGTCCTATAAATATGGTTTTCTTTTCCCTGAGCAATATATGATTTATGGACGTAATATTGATGATGTTAAAAAACTAGGGATGTTAGGTCCGCCTGGATAGCTAAAATGTGGGTGATATTAATTCTAACCCAAAATCTTGATTCTTTGAATATGGGATGGGGTAGATATGATGGGGATGACTCATAACACTCAATAGTGTCGAGTTCCACTAGGATGTTTCAAGGGCTCACAATGGTTAATTTCCTTTTAGATAAGAGGGATATGCCTTTAGTTGGTGGGAAAGGTACCTTATGTCTTGATAGCATGGAAAAGAAAAGATGATCTACACTTCTTTATGAGGGATATGAAGGATTTTCCAAGACTCAAACATCTATATAATGATGTTGGATATGGGAATAAAGCTGTCTAGGAAGGGTTTCGTCACCATAGGGTAGTTTATATTCTAATGTGAAGCTGAATCTCTATGAAATGTGGTTTCAAATCATGAGTCTTGGGACATAAAAGGTTTGAGAATGGTGTGTCGCATTCCAACCTTGAGATAGCATAAAAAACATAGCGACATTACTTCAAGGATGTCGAATCTGCTCAGATAGTTTGGTATGAGGGATGTAAATCATGGTCCAAATTTCTCAGATTAGGAGGATAATATGTGACAATAATATTGGGAGTAAATCATACATAATTAGGTTTTGAGTGATTCTGTGATGATTCCAGGTATCACAAGGATTGGAATTTCCTTCTTGTTGAGTGACACATTTAGTTAATGTCCATGGGTGCATATGAATGAGCCATGGGTATGTGTGCATAGTCATGTAAAGTGTATCTTGAATTTGGATATATTTTCCAAGGGCCAAAAATTTTATGGTGTTATGAGGCACCCAAATCATGAAGTATGATTTGCAGAAATTGTAATAACCAAGAAGGATTTGAACACTCTAAAGGTTGTGTCACCTCCTGGTGAACATATTCTCATGGTGATGAGATTTGAAAAACATTACCCTAACCTTTTCCTCGGCCAGGGGGTCCAGAAATCATAGGTTGGGTTTTCTAGGTCTATATAGTGGTCCCCATGAGCTTTAATCCTTATATGTATGTGGCCTAATTTTTTCCTAAACTCTTAGGATGATGAGTTTAGAGGGTACTGACTTGACTTTTTCTCAAGTTTCCCTTTTCAGGATTTCAACAGGACATGTTTTGTAAATCTTTCATTATTAGTTGAAGGAAATTCACATTGGACCATTATAGTCTAGAGTTTTAGGTCATACAGCTTTATGAAAAATGCAGGAGGTTTAAGTTCCCGACTCACATAGTCATAATATGGGAGATGTCACACAAGAGCCCACTTAGGATACCTAGGGTTAGGATCACTCCACCATCTTCCAATGCATGGGGGGATGTTGTAAATACTAGATTGGGTTCTCTTAGGTGATGATTATTGATATGGGAAAATCATACTAGAAATATTTCAGAAGCACTAATGTCTTGAGTGCTACTGTAGTGGTGTTTGGGCTCATAAGAATTGGAATTTTCTTTTTGTAGAGTGACACATTTGGTTGATAGTAATATACACATATGTAGGATCCATATGCCTATTTTCAAAGTCAATCAAAGTGTCTCTTGAAGTGGGGTACCTTTTTTATGGTCCATGGAAGGTTGATGGTGACCTAAGACTCACAAGACATGAACTATGGTATATAGATTGATGTGCTCATAAAATATATTTGAAGCACCCCATACTCTAGCTTACTAAGTTATGTCTCTTGTGATCCATTTATAAGGAATGAAAAATTGGAGATGGTACGCATATTTTATTATCAATTAGTGGGGATATTTTGTCCTACTGTTTAATATCATGAAATAAATAAATATACCATGCCTATTATGATCATGCGGTAAATAAGTATTCCCGTAAAGTTTATCATCATGCGGTAAGGATGTTTGGTCCTAATTGAGAGGATTAAAATGTTGTGGTTGGGACCATGGGTGAAATTTCATGTGTCACTACATATATCAGGAATGTTATACTCTAATAACACATAATTCTTAAAATAGAAACTCTTTCTTCATCAGTATGGCACATACGGAGAAGTTGGAATCATTTTTGTTGATTATTGTAGCTGGGACAACGATTATAGGGGTAGGCATCCCTATGTATCTTGTAATGACATGATTCAGGCCACTTGTAGTTTGTTAAAGTACCATGCATTTTAACCTCGTGTGATAAGGATAAATATTGATCGACATAAAAAGTGGTAATGTTGCATCTAGGCCTAAGGATGGATGTGTGGGCATTACTACGCATCTCATGAAAAAAGAGAATCAAGCCATATGTATTTCTTGTTATTGCTTGTAGTTAAATTTCGTGACTTAAGGATGGAGGCCAACTATCTTTAATTTATGGGAGCACTACTATTAGGCCCAATGGTGGAATTCTAGGCATCACTACCAATCTTATGAAAAAAATAATCAAACCACATATAGTTCTATAGAACTGTGATGTTTAATGTCTTGTGGTGGGGTCTAGAGCATGTTCCAGTTGATATGCCTTGTTCACGGGGGGAAACATTTTCCCTAATTCCTAAGTCCATGAAATCCATTATCATTGTGGGAAACAATGAATGTAAAATGTCCCATGCATAATCATTTACGAGCAGGACACGGGAATTTTGTGTCATGTGGTGGCTGGACCAAGATATTTGATCGAGGAATCACTATGTATCTCATTGAAAATGATAGTCATGTCATACATAGTTCCTGGAAAATAATGCAGTTTAACATCATACAGTATGTACGTGGGTGACTCTATATGAATGAATATGGATATTGTGGAAGCATGTAGTTATATGTCATATGATTAGGATATTGGATCACTCAGTGTGAATGGAATGAAATCCTATAGATGTAACCAAGAATAGTGATTCAAGAATCACTACGTATCCTGTGATTATTAGAATCAAGCCATATGTAGTTCTTATGAAACTATGCAGATTAATGTCATGTGGTACGGAAGAACTCCAAACATTTTATATTCATGTGGTTAGGAAATATTTTTCTAGTTTATCATCAGGTAATCCAGATGAATTTTGAATGTTTAATGTCATTTACATAGGTTGAATTTTAAGGGTTTAATGACATATACTAAGGATGATGATGGGCCTTACCCTAAAGTGGATCCCCATGATAACATCTTATACAATGTCTATCTTGAGAAATCATGCATTAGTGGGTGGTGTTACATGCCCCCCATCCATGGTGTTTAGATAAAAGGCTCTAATATGATAAACCTTATGTATTGTGTAATGTCCTTCCCACATGGGCTCTAATTCTATGTGCTTCTTTCCTAGTATCATTGGGGTTCTGAGAGCCAACACCAGTTCTCCTTGGAGGAATACATGAAAGAGAAACATTCTATTAAAGGCTCATGCTATTGGATTTTGATAGTATAGGATCGAAATGATACTGATTATAGTATCTAATGATGTAGACGCTCAATATAGAAGAGGGGGTGAATTTTACACATTAAAAAATTACATTGGAACATTTAAAGATAAATATGTTTTGCAAAGTTAAATAAGGTAAATTCACAAAACCTCTAAGTTCTACAAACATGCTGGATTCCATAAATGTGATTCCGAGAATGTAACTCCGGGAAAGTGGTTCCGGGAATGAAAAATAAAAACTGTTTAAAAAGATAAAGATTCTACCTTAAAAAGTATAGAATCTTACTAAATCAGAGTATACAAGTATAAGAAAGTATAAAATGGTTATACATTCCTCAACAACCAAAATTCAGCTGAAAATATGAAATAATACAAGTAACAAGTAGTAAATATTTTAACCCAAATAGAAGGGTATCCAACAACCTTTGATAAAGGTCCCTTGATTTATACTTTTAAGAAATATTGTCTGACCCACACTAGGGTAAGCCCTCAATACGAAGATCGGTGTCTGTCTTGTTATCTCCGCAATCCCCCAACTTCAAGGTAGTCAGCACCTCTTTCTTCCTATCCCTTGAATCCCTCAAATGAACTCAGAAAAATTCAGAGTCACACGAAGCAATTCTAAACAAGATGTTCAGTACACACAATGAATGAAAGTCTCTCTCACTAGAAATCACTTCAAAATCATGTAATATCTAGATTGATAACTTGTAGTGAGATCATTCAAATGAGATCTTATTTAAAGGAATAGCTTCAATGGTTGGCTCCCTCCTCCAACGGTCATTTTTTTCCATGAATTTCAGTGGGACAGGTACACATGTTACTCAAAAAATAGTTGGTTAGAAACAAAAAGCATGACAACATTTTTTAACCATAAAAAGTGTAAGCACAAATATAGTTTCTTAACGAAATTTATTTTTTGGAGTGTAAGGAAAAATAAAATTTCAGAGTCTAACCAAAAACACATTCTGTGTCTATAATATAGGGATATTCAGATTCAATATTCAAAGGAATTCGGAACCTGAATTTTATAGAATTAAGAAGTCTGAATTTCAAGGAAATTTGGGTTCTTGAATTCAGTAAAATTTTGAGTTTAATTTACAAAGATTGGAGTCTAAATTAATAAAATTTTGTGTCTGGACATAGAAATTTCAGAGTCAGAATTCAGAGAATTCAATGTCTGAACTTGAAAGAGTTCAGAGTCTGAATTCGTAGAACTCAGAGTCTGAACTCATAAGAATTTGGAGTCTAAATTCATATGAATTAAAAGTCTGAATTTAGAATGTTTATAGTCTGAATTCAGAGAATTAGAATTCTAAACTTGTAATAGTTTGATGTCTGGATTAAAATAACTCGGAGTCTGAATTCATAAAAATTTGGAGTCTGAATTCATAAGAATTTGGAACCTGAACGTAGAAAGTTCAGAGTCTGAATTCAGAAAATTCAGAACCAAAATTCGGATCCTGAAAACATAATTCTCTATATATAATATTATAATATTCTAAGGTTTTGGATATGAAACCGAATTTTATACATTGAAAAAATATGAACAATGAAAAACATGGTGAGGATAAATTTCTTTTTGGAGGGAAAATTTTCCTTATTAAGTAAAACATAGGGTAAATGAAATTTGCCTTAAGATAAGGTGTTTGTGATTTTCAAAACAATAAGGAATGGAAAAGTCATAAGGAAACCTTATTGACTCAACAATATCCCCCTTTTTGGGATGTACAAACATCCTTACGAAAAAGAATATAAGGACTTTAAAAAATATTTTTATGTACTTTGAAAGAAAAACTTATCTCCCTTAACACATATGAAAAGATGAATACGACTAGCTCCCCCTTAGGCTTTGGAAACACTAAGGATCGTATTCTTGATTTTTGGATTGAGACATAGCATTTTATTGCATATGCAAATCTTCTTGGATAAGAACTCCCCCTTAGATGAACTCCCCCTCACATAGGGAAATTTCTTCTTTACTTAGTATTCTTTTTTCCTTTCTCCCCTTTTGTGATTTTCAAAAGGGATTAAAGGGAATGGAAAAGAAAATAAGGTTCCTAAAATATTATCACATGACAACCAAAAAAATATGAAGAGAAACCAAAAATATCATTACGATTGGAAAAATTAATACAAGGAAGAAAATAAAAAAAAATATCGGAATTGAACAAGGTTATCCTTCCTTTTCCTTGGGCATCAACTTCTTTACAAGTATTTTCAGCTTCTGGAGATATTTGTGATCCTCCTCTACATGCTTATGTATCTTATCCTGATCCTCTGTTTTCTTCTCTAAGGCTTTGATTTTTTCTTCTTAAGCCTTAATAATATCATCCTGAGCCTTCAAGGATTCTTTCTACTTGAAAATATTTTCTTCTATGTCAATTTTGAGATCCCTTTCTCTTCTAAATCCGAGAAACTGAATACAGCATCCCATTCAGATCTTTTACTTCTTACATCTGGGGATTCTGTTCCAGAGTTAACTTCTCCTCAAAACTATTTGTGAGATCCTTGATCTTCACATCTTCAGTGTAAAATACATCCTTGACACATTCTGGGAACTCATCAATATTTCTCATGTCTTCTATAGTTTTCCTTGACTAGATAGAAATTTTCTTTCCAGAACATTTCTAGGCTTCGTAGTTTATGAAAAAAAATTAAATCATCCTCAAGCTTCATACGCTTATCCATCACAATGGATACTGAATCTAAGTTTTGATTCAATGAATGTTGAAGCATCTGAAATCTTGAGTCTATGCTTAGAAATATTGGGATAGTTCCAACAAGATTCTTCAAGGACTGGACAACAAAATCATGTCCAAGGGATGACGATTCTGAATCTGAAATTTTGTTTGGTGAGGGCTCTTTCTCTATTTCAGCTGCCTTCCTCTTCGATGATCGACCAACTTCTTTCTTCTTCACAATAAAATTACTAGGTTTATCAAAAACAACCTATTTTTCTTTATAAACCTTCATAATTGCTTCCTCTTGATCAGGAGATTCATGTTTACTATCATATAGATGAACAATTTTATCTTCATCTATCTCTTCTTTTTCAGCTCTTGCCTCAGCATCCTTTGGGTGAATAAAATCATGATTAGAACATTCTTCTTCAGACAGCTTATTTACTTCTTCTTCAACCTTGTCATCTTCATGTTTCTCATCTTTCCTAGGGGTAGTAAGCTTTGAAGACTCAGCTTCAGAATTTCAAATCGAAAGCTTCTCAGAAGGACTTTTATTCTCAAGAAAATCTTCTACCTGCATAATGAGATCTTCGCTATCATTACTCCCTTCTTCTTCTACTACTTCTTTTTCTTTTGATAATTTTTTTGGGAATTTTTCTGGAGGCCCAAACTTCTTTCTTGAAGTCTCTGGTAAAGTTTCCATCAAGAAGGATTCTGGTACCAGAATATTTTTGGAAGCTTTCTCAAATACCAATTATTGAGTCAATCAGGTTTTCCTTATGACTTTTCCAATCCTTATTATTTTGAAAATCACAAACACCTTATACTTAAGAAAATATATATTTTACTTCCCTAAGGAAAATTTCCTTCCTAAAAGTAAATTTACCCTAACCTAGATTTCCTTATACATGTCTATATTTTTCTTAAGTATAAAAATCGGATTCATATAAAAACCTCAGAATCATATAAATGCTTAGATATGAAGCATTCTGTTTTTGGATCCTAATTCTGGATAGGAACTGTAATGAAGTTCCACTCCAAATTCTGGATATGAACTCTAATGATGTTCCATTCTGAATTTTGGATATGAACTCTTATATAGTTCCACTCCGGATTCTCAACTCCGAAATTTTATAAGTTCGACTCCAGACATTTATGATTTCGACTCCGAACTTTTATGAGTTTGACTCTGAACTTTTATGAGTTCGACTCCGAAATTTTATAAGTTCGACTCTGAACTTTTATGAGTTTGACTCTGATCTTTTATGAGTTAGACTATGAACATTTATGAGTTGGACTCCAAACTTTTACTAGTTTTACTCTGAACTTTGTAAGTTCAGATTATGAATTCTAGTGAAACCAGACTCTGAATTTCCTTAGAAATTCAGACTCTGGATTTCTACAGAATTCAGTTTCCGAATTCCTATAAAACAGAATCCGAATTTCTCTTTATTATAAGACTCCGAATTCTATATTGGTTAGACTCAGAACTTTTATTTTCTTACATTCTGATCTTTAGTTTTTCTTATTCTTACACTCGCTTCATTATAAAACGATGTTGTGCTTTCAGTTACATATGTTTTGTTATAAAATGATGGCGTCCATTATATTTATAACTAATCGTTGGTTTTATGACACGTGTACAGGTCCCTCCAAAATTTAAGTAAAATATGACAGTTAGAGGATGGAGTTGACCGTTCCAACTGAGCCTATAAATAGGAGCTCATTTGAAAGAGCTCAGAACAAAATTTTGATACTGAAGTTGATCACTCTAGAGACCACACAATGTTAAGGTAATTTCTAGAGAGAGAAGCTTTTCATTCCTTGTGCATACTGAACTACTCGTTCAGATTACTTCGTGCGATTCCGAATGTTGGTGATTACATTCGAGGGCTTCCGGGGATAGGAAGACAGAGGTGCCGACTTCCTTGAGGTTCGAGGCCTTCCTTGCTGAGGAAGACAGAGGTTCCAACTACCTTGAAGTTGAGGGCTTGTGGGGATAGCAAGATAGAGACTCTGATCTTTGTATTGAGGGATTACCCTGGTGTGGGTAAGGCAGACTTGCTTGAAAGTATAAATCAAGGGACCTTTGTCCAAGGTTGTTGTATACCCGACTCTTTGGGTTAAAAGATTTATATCTTGTTACTTGTAGTTTTTACTCCTTGTTTTTTCGCTGCTTTTCGTATTGTAAGGAAAGTATAATCTTCTTATATATCCTTACAATTTTACTCTGATTCATTTAGATTCTATATGCTATAAGGTAGAATCTCATATTGTAAACTTTGATTAAGTTTCAATTTCCAGATCTATATTTCCGGAACCTGTTTTCGGAATCACTTTCCAGATTTAAGCAAGTGCATAGAACTAGAAGTTTGTAACTTCATACATTGCCCAAATATTTCATTGGTGTTAGAGGTGTTGTGAATTTTCTTAGTTTAACTTTTTTAAACATAGTTATTTCCTTCTCTAAGGAAATTTTTAAAGTGTACAATTCACCCCCCCCCCCCTCTTCTATATTGAGAATCTACATTGTTATTTCGATCCTACAATTGGTATCAGAGGTTGGAAACCTCATAATCTATACCAATCTCAAATTTGGTATCAGAGAAGGTCTCTGAAATACTTATACTCACATATAAGTTTTTCTTGCTCAGTTTTTCCTTTGTTCTATATTTTCCTTTATTAGGTATATTTGCCTTGAATCTGAACTTTTGTTATTAAAAAGTTTTTGTGTGGAATATTTTCTTAAGGATGGTAGGTTTGAATGTTGGTTCCATCGACAACCTAAATCCTACAAGACCCCCAATTTTTGATGGCAATGATTATGAGTATTGGAGAGATCGAAAGAAGACTTTTGTTATCAATACTGGAGTAGACAACTTTTGTTATTCTTACTGAAGATTATAAAATTCTTGACAAGGAAGTGAGTACTTTCACAAACCAATAAGAGCATGATTATCAATTAAAATATAAGGTACGCAATACTCTACTATGTTCAATGACTAATAACATATATAGCCAAATTTCTTCATGTGAAACAGCTAACTGTATATGGAAGAAACTAGAAGTTACTCATTTTGGTACATCTAAAGTAATTGAGACTAGAAGAGCTATACTGAGAGCAGAATATCATGGTTTCAATTTTCCTTATGAAGAACCCACATGTAAAGTACAGTAATGATTTATGACTATCATGAATAGCTTACAATCTATGGGAGAGAATGGTTTGGATGATGAAGCTCTGGTTGATAAGATTATTGATATTATGCCTAATGAGTGGGAATCAAAGAGAATATCTATTGATGAGAATAAGAAGGTCACTCAAATTTCTCTTGATGAACTATTTGGAACTCTTCTTCAACATGATACAAGGATGAAGAGAGATGCTCACAACAACAAAAAGAAGAATGGGAGTGGTACTGCTACTTTTACTACAACATCGAATCACATGAAAGCAAAGACTCCTGAGAGCATAACTAGATCCAAGTCTAAGAATTTTATGATACAATCCTAATCTAGTCAGAGTGAAGTCTCAGAGAAGGTGTTACCTAATCTTGCTCGAAGGATGAATAAGATAGCTAGTCATAGAAATTTACAATCTGAGTATAAGAAGATGGATAGGAAAGATAAGAAAGATGGAGAGGTCACATGTTATGAATGTAAGAGAAGTGGACACGTTAGACCTGATTTCCCTATGCTAAAAAAGAAAGAAAGAAAAGAGAGGCAGTCTGAAAGGAATAAAAAGAAATATTACAAGTCCAAATCTAAGAATGTTCTAAAATCCAAGGACACCTGGAGTTCCAGTGGTGGTGACTCTTCAAATGAATCTTCTGATTATGAATCTTCTTGACAGAAGAATCTTAGTCTTATAGCCAGATTACCTATTAGGAATCATTGTTTTATGGATAAGGTACACAATGTTAAATCATTGACAAATGTTTCTCTGAATTATAATGATAGTAAATATTATAACTCTTCAGATAAAGAATATTCTTCTAATGAATAAAATACTTTACCTACATATGAATAAGTTTCTAGGTTTTCTTAACTTCTTGAGATTTTCAAAACTCAATAAAAACTCGATAAGGAAAACTCTAGGAATACTATTCTTACTAAAGAGATATAGGATCTTTCTAAAGATATTAATAAGAAAAATTATGATTTTGAATGTATTTAAAAAAGTCTTGAGGAAGAAAATTCTGAGAAGAATAAACTTTCTAATGATCTAGAAAAAGTAATTTCTAAGAAAAGTTTTTTTGAGCCTAGCTCTAGTTCTAAATCTAATGATTTTGAAGATATAAACTTGGTTATAAAACTCATGTCCAAAATATTTTCCTTAAAGAAGTGTTTGTCGAACTTTGCCTTAGGTAAGGAAAATTTTGATATGATGTATTCACAAATACGACATTTAAGAAACAAATCTGCATTTGGTTATACCAATGCAAAACCCACTTTTAGTAACAATTATTTTGTTCCTCAAAGTGCCCCATTTTGTACCATGTGTCAATGTGGTGGTCATTGGGCAAAGAATTGTTCATTAAACAAAACCCAATCTTTAGGTTTTCATAAGGCTCATTTCTTTAAGAAGATGTGGGTACCCGAAATTTTGTTATTAGAAAATCTCAGATCCAAACAAGTTTAGATTCCGTAAGTCTAATTATTTTCTTATTTTCAAGAAGATAAAGGAAGTAACAAAAACAATACTTTGTACATGGATAGTGGATGTTCCCAGCATATGACTGGTAAAAAAATATATTTCGAAAAGATTATCAAGACGAGAGGATGAAAAGTAACTTTCAGAGATAATGCTCAGGGAGAAATTTTTTGTATAGGTAATATTCTTCATCTTGGAAAAAACTTTGATTTCAAATGTTTTGTTTGTAAAAGGTCTTAACCACATTATCATTAGCATAAGTCAATTTTGTGATGAAGGATACCTTGTAAATTTTAGGAATGATAAGTGCTTAGTACACAATTCCATGGAAGACGTTATTCTATCTGCCCATAAGCAAGAGAATGTTTACACATTGAACATTGAAGATCTTAGGAGCCAAGACTTACCATGACTTAGTGAAATGGAAGATCATTCTTGGTTATGTAATAGAAGTCTCGGTCATTTTGACCTTAGGAACTTATTTAAATTCTCTAAGAAGAAACTAGTTAAGCATCTACCGGAGCATAGATTTGATTCTTCTAAAGTTTGTGATCCTTGTCAATATAGAAAGAAAAATAAATCTAGTTTTAAATCAATCGGTGAAGTCTCAGAAACTGATGCATTACAGTTGGTGCACATGGATCTTTTTGGTCCAAAACAGACTGGAAGCATTGTAGGGAAATACTATGTGTTTGTTCTAGTTGATGCTTACACTAGATTTACATGAGTCTATTTTCTAGAAAAGAAGTCTGATGCTTTTTCTTATTTCAAAATTTTTAGAGCCCATGATAAAAATGAGAAAAACCTTCCACTAAAAACTATTCATAGTGATCATTGAAGAGAATTTTAAAATTCTGATTTTGAAACTTTTTGTAGTAGAAAATGTATTACTCACAACTTTTCAGCACCTAGAACTCCTCAACAAAATGGTGTAGTTGAAAGAAGAAATAGAATTATTCAAGAGATAACTAGAACCATGTTGAGTGAATATTCTATAGCTACACATTTCTGGGATGAAGCTGTAAGTACTGCTTGTTATACTATAAATTGAGTTTTGATTAGACCTTTTCTTAATAAAACTCTTTATGAGTTATGGAAGGGTAGAAAACCTAGACTTTCATACTTTAAAGATTTTGGTTGCAAGGTATTCATCCTAAATACTAATAATAATTTACAAAAATTGGCACCAAAATCTGATGAAGGAATTTTCTTAGGGTCCTCCACAACTTCTAAGGCCTATAGAGTTTTTAACAAAAACCCTTGTACTGTTGAAGAAACAGTGCATGTTAAATTTGATGAAACCAATCATTTTTTTAAAACCATCCCAACCAACCTCCTCAGATGTGTTTTCAAAAACTGATTGTCAACCTTTAATAGAACATCCTTATGATAAAGAAAAATGTTCAAGAATATGCTTCTGAAACATTTACCATAGAAGACTTTCAACCCTATGTTGATGAACATGTTTTACAAAACCCAAGTCAGGTGTTTCTAAAGAATCATCCCAGTGATAGTATCATTGGTGATGTCAATCAACCTGTAAGGACTAGAAGTTCCTTGAGAAATTAAGTAGAACATCTAGCATTTCTTTCCCAATTAGAATTAAAAACCAATGATGAAGCTTTAGGTGATGATGATTGGATCAAATCCATGCAGGATGAACTAAATGAATTCGAGAGGAACAAAGTCTGGACCTCGGTTGAAAGACCTAAGGAAACTTCTCTTATTGGAGTAAAGTGGGTCTTCAAAAATAAGTGTGATGAAAATGGAGTCATTGTTATAAATAAATCTATACTTGTTGCTAAAGGCTATAATCAGCAAGAAGGAATAGACTATGAAGAAACCTATGCTCCAGTAGCTAGACTTGAATCTATTTGTATCTTACTTGCCTTTGCAGCATTCTTCAATTTTAAACTTCTTCAAATGTATTTGAAATGTTCTTTCCTTAATGGTTATGTACAAGAGGAAGTTTTTGTTGAACAACCTCCTGGAATTGAAGATATAAAACATCCTGATCATGTTTTTAGACTTACCGAAGCTTTGTATGGCCTTAAACAAGCCCCACGAGCTTGGTATGATAAAATTAAAAAATTTTTGCTTCAAAATAACTATGTTAAGGGAAATGCATATCCAACACTTTTTATAAAGAAATATAATAAAAATGTTTTTATAGTTCAAATATATGTTTATGACATTATATTTGGTTCAACTCATCAATCTTTAACTGATTCCTTTGCGAATCTAATGAAATATGAGTTTGAAATGAGTATGATGGGTGAGTTAACATTTTTCCCCAATTTTCAAATTTCTCAAAAACCAGAAGGAATCTACATATCCCAACATAAGTATATTAAATACATTCTTAAAATGTTTGGTAATGAAAACACTAAGAGTATAAGTACTCATATTGGTACCTCAAACACACTCAATCTTGATGATGCTAGGAAACCAGTAGATCAAACATCCTTTAGAGGTATGATAGGAATCCTACTATACTTGATAGCTAGTCAACCAGACTTGGTGTTTTCTATATGCTTATATGAAAGTTATCAATACAATCCTAAGGAATCACATTTGAAGGTAGTGAAAATAATTTTTTTCTACTTAAATGAAACCATGGATTGAGGACTCTTTTATACTTCTGGAAATGATTTTATTCTAAAAAGCTTTTCAGATGCTGACTTTGGTGGATGTATAATGGATAGAAAAAGTATGTCCAGAACATTTCATTTCTTATGAGATTCATTAGATTCTTGGTCATTCAAGAAGCAACACTCTGTATCACTCTCCACTACTGCAGCTGAATATGTAGCAGCTGGAAGTTGTTTTGCTCAAGTGTTGTGGATGCAACACACACTCACAGATTATGAATTGAGTTTTACTAAGGCTCAAATTTTGTGTGATAACACAAGTGCCATTTCCCTTAGTAAAAACCCCGCACATCACTATTGTGAAAAACACATAGATATTAGGCATCACTTTCTTAGGGATCACACACTAAAAAAAGATATCATTAATCAGTTTATCAGAACGAAAGATCAACTTGCTGATATTTTCACAAAATCTTTACCCTCTGATAGATTTGAATACATTAAATAGAAGTTAGGAATGATAACTATAAAGTAATTCTTCATCATTAACTTCTTGTTGAACAATTCTCCTTACAGTAATAAAACTCATTTTCGTAGGGGGGTACATTTGCTTGATAGCATAACCAAAAAATCGGGTAGTTGTTTTATTTTAAAAAAAGGCTTTTATAACTAAAATTTTTGTAAAGAAAATTTCTGGAACTGAAATTTTTATAATGAAATTTTTCGTACTCAAAATTTTCATAAAGAAATTTTTTTAATGGGAATTTTAATAATGATAATATTTCGTAATGAGAATTTTCGTACTCATATTTTTCGTAGTGAGTTTTTTTCGTAGTTATTTTTTTCATAGTCTAATTTTTCTTCAAGAAGAATATTATCTATTTCAAACAAACATATTGGCGAATATGAAAGGTATGACTTCCTTACACAAGTTTTCATAGTCAATTTTCACTTGCTGGTATTTTCTTATGTATTTTAAAAATTTTCGGATTCCATTTTTCTTAAATCCAAATTTATTTCTTAAAACCATAAAAGATCAGAGTCAAGTTTTCTTTGCGGTTTGTATCTCAACTGTCAGATCAAATCTCAATGTATCTCAACCGTTCGAGCAGCCATGGAAACTGAACTTTCGTCTCAATGCCTATATAAAGGGGACCCCTGAGGGTTCTCCCACATTGGTTTTTCAAAGCTTTCATGTCTCGAAGCCCTGACTCTCTTCTTAACGACCATTCAGATCTTTCTGTAGCTCATTTCGTATCCTCCAGAACTCTCCATTCTGAGTGTCTTTTGAAGCTACATCTCAAAATATTTCTACCTCAAAACAAATCTCAAAATGGATAGTTTACAGGGATAGGTTAGAACATTCAAGTTTCTACAAGTATAATTCTCTTATAACTAACAATATCAAATTGAATGGCTGGGAGGAGGTTTGTTTATCAATGCTAGAGAAACATGATCTAGTTTATACAGATCAGCTTGTTGAGTTATATGAGTCTGGTTCCTTCTTTGAGGAAGATGGTAGAGATTTATTTTCTTTCAAGACTTATGGGAAGACTTACAAATTATCTTAAACCAAGGCTGCAAGCTTGGTGGGTTTACCGTATGAAGGTGAAGTTGAGTTTTTATCACATAAGCTTCAGGATGAGCAAGGAAGTTTTAACAAAGTGAAGGCATTGAAATGCATTGGACATAAATATGCTAAGACTGGTAAGATTTCTCATCTCACTCCGAATAATCAGATCCTACAGCTGTGGCTACAAGGTTTTCTCATACCAAGAAGGGGTGATAAATATAATCTAAAGAAGAGTAAAATTTACGTTCTAGATTTCTTGGTAAATCTGAGGAAGATAAATCCGATGAGGCATATTTTGATTTCAATTAATAATATCAATGAAGGGAATCTGAAATCTCAGATGATTATGTATCCGGACCTGATTTCCAAACTTATCATCAGATGTCTTGACACATTCAAAGTTTCTTTCACTTCCAAGAAACGAAATTGCAAGGTAATGCTGGTTAGTGATGATACTTTAAAGGGAATGAATATTGGTTTTTCTAATGAATTAGCAGAATTCTACCCCTTACCAGAAGAAGAGGCTGAGACCATTCCAGAAAATGTAGAGAAGGCTGAACCAGCAATGAAAGTTACCAAGAAAAGGAAACTCAAAGAAGTGGTTGCTGAAGACAAAACCCTCAAATATAAGGAAACCATGTCCGCACCTCCCAATCCAAAAAAACAAAACACATACCCAGATGAAGTGGTAGCTAAGTAGAGGGAAGACAAGGAGAAGAGGAAACAAGGGGATCCACAGTTCGTATTGGACCCTGCCGAGGCTAAGGCCTTAAGAGAAAAAGTTGTGGATGTGTTAGAAAAGTAAGAAAAAGATAAAAAGATGAAGTAGAAGATGTTAGAGGAAGATATTGTTCAATCTCTCTTGAAAGCCACTGAAATGGCCACTGAGAATATTCCCATTCCGGAAACCTTTGATGTCCAATCTTTACCTGAGACCCCTGGGAAGAAATACTCCACTCTGGAAAAGTCCAAAGGAAAAGAAGTTGGTGAAGAAGTAGAAGAAATATCAGCTAAAGAAGTTGAAGAATAATTAGTAGTAGAAGATAAAGAAGAAGAAGGAAGTGGTGATCTTGATGACTTGATCAATCAAGTAAAATATTATCAAGATAATGTTGAATCCGCAAAATTAGTCACTCTGGGAAAGGGAGTTGAGAATGAAAGTAGGAAGCATAATGATAAGAAAGAGGAAGAGGAAGAAAATGTTTTTTATGATGAGGAAGAATCCTATGAGAATAATTTTCTTGAATAAAGTACACAGAAGGAAAAAATAGATGAAGACCAGATTGTTCAATTATCAAAAGTGAGGAAGAATCTCCAGATGATCAACCTATTCCAAAAACAGTTAAGGGTAAGCAAGTGCTCTTGGATACACCAATAAAATATATCTTCAAGAATAATTAGGTGGGTGGTTATTCTAAAATAAAGCTGGTAAAAATTGAATAAGAACAATCTCCAAGCAAATAATCTGATTCGGAGTCATCAGCACATGGTCATGACTTTGTTGATGAATCCTTGAAAATGCTAGTGGACACCATTCTGATATTTCCCACCATAGACTCAAGATACCAGATGATGCAACATAGCATGAATCAGAAATCGGAATCCTTATCCATGGTGATGGATATGTGTGTGAAGATTGTGGCTGACCATAAAAATTTTCTTATCAATTATGATGTTCATAGGAAATAATGCATCAAAATCACTTTGTGGTCTAATAAAGTTGAATAAGACATAGTTGAGTTTGATAATTTTCAGAATAAGGTAAAATATGCCTTTGACACTGAGGATAACAAGATTAAGAATCTTTAGGATGATCTGGTTATTGAGCAAAGTTCTCAGAGTCAACAAGTGAAGGAACTGAATGACAAGGATAACTTTCTTGCTCAAAATTTTATAAGGGATAGAGATCTCCAGATTGAGCTTGAGAAAAAACTTGTAATGCAAGATGAGCTAGTGAAGATGCAGGAAGAGGCCATGAAGGCTCAGGTAGAAGCTTTGAAAGCTCAAGATGAGAGGATAAAAGCTTTGGAGAGGCAAGCTGAGGAGGATCAAAAATATTTGAAGAACTCAAAACCTTGTTAAAGAAGCTCATTCCGAAGGAAAATGTAGACAAATAAACCCACTCGGATCTTTTGTTGTATTTTTCTTTCCTTGTAAAATTTTCTTAACTCTAATGAAATTTTTGATCAGTTATATCTTGTATTGTTATATAATAATATTTAACGTAGCATATGTCTTTTCTATTTCCTTAAATTCTTTTTGAAAATCACGAAGGGGGAGTAGGAAAAAAAGTTACTCAAAAGGGGAGAACGGAAAATTCAAAATAGAGAAGGAAAAATTTCTAAGTGAAATATCTTTAAAGTAAGGGTGAGTTTCTCATTACGAAGTTTTTCATCCCCATGATAATGAAAACTCCACTCGAGAAATTCAGAATACAATCCTTAGAGTTTCAATGCCTAAGGGGGAGTTAGTTGTATTCACTATCATCCATGAACAAAGGGAGATAAGTTTTAATTTCAAAGTCTAATGAAATTTTTCAAAGTCCTTATATTCTTTTCCATAAGGATGTTTGTGGTTTCCAAAAAGGGGGAGATTGTTGAGTCAATAAGGTTTTCCTTAAGACATTTCCATTCCTTCTTTTTTGAAAATCACAAACACCTTATACTTAAGCAAATCTATATTTTACATCCCTAAGGAAAATTTACTTCCTTAAAGCAAATTTACCCCAACCTAGATTTCCTTATACATATCAATAATTTTACTAAGTATAAAAATCGGATTCATATCCAAAACCTTAGAATCATATAAATTCTTAGATATGAAGAATTCTGTTTTAGGATCTGAATTCTGGATATGAACTATATTGAAGTTCAACTCCGAATTCTGGATATGAACTCTAATGAAGTTCCATTCCAAATTCTGGATACGAACCCTCATATAGTTCGACTCCGAATTCAGGATACGAACTCTAATGAAGTTCCATTCCGAATTCTGGATACTAACTCTTATATAGTTCCACTCCAAATTTTGGACACTAAACTTTTATGAGTTTGACTTCGAACATTTATGATTTCGACTCCGAACATTTATGAGTTTTACTCCGAACTTTTATGAGTTCGACTCTGAACTTTTATGATTTTGACTCCGAACATTTATGAGTTCGACTCCGAACATTTATGAGTTAGACTCCAAACTTTTATGAGTTCAACTCTAAACTTTCATGACTTCCCCTCCGAACATTTACTAGTTTGACTCCGAACTTTTTAATTTCAGATTCTGAATTCTAGTGAAACTAGACTCCAAATTTCCTTAGAAATTCAGACTCCAGATTTCTACAGAATTCAGTTTCCAAATTTTTATATAACAGAATCTGAATATGTATTTATTATAAGACTCCAAATTCCATTTTGGTTAGACTTTGAACTTTTATTTACTTACATTCTGAACTTTAGTTTTGTTTATGCTTACACTCGCTTCATTATAAAATGATTTCGTGCTTTCAGTTATATATTTTTTGTTATAAAATGATGTCGTCCATTCTATTTATAACTAACCGTTGGTTTAGTGACATGTGTATAAGTCCCTCCGAAATTTAAGGAAAATATGACCATTGGAGGAGGAAGTTGTCCGTTCTAACTGAGCCTATAAATAGGATCTCATTTGAAAGAGCACAAAACAACATTTTGATACTAAAGATGATCACTCTAGAGACCACACGCTATTAAGGTGATTTCTAGGGAGAGAAGATTTTCATGCCTTGTGTGTACTGAACTTCTCGTTCAGATTGCTTCGTGCGATTCCTAATGTTGGTGATTACATTCGAAGTCTTCCAGGGATAGGAAGGTAGAGGTGTCGACTTCCTTGAAGTTCGAGGGATTCCTTACTAAGGAAGACAGAGGTTCCAACTACCTTGATGTTGAGGGCTTGCGGGGATAGCAAGACATAACTCCGATCTTCGTATCGAGGGCTTAACCGGGTGTGGGTAAGACAGACTTGCTTGAAATTATAAATCAAGGGACCTTTATCCAAGGTTGCTAGATACCCTACTCTTTGGGTTAAAAGATTTATATCATGTTACTTGTAGTTTTTACTACTTGTTTTTTCACTGCTTTTCATATTGTAAGGAGAGTATTATCTTCTTATATTTCCTTACACTTGTACTCTGATTCATTTAGATTCTATACTCTATAAGGTAGGATATCATATTGTAAACATTGATTAAGTTTCAATTTCCATATCCATATTTCTGGAACATGTTTTTGGAATCACTTTCCATATTTAAGAAAATTCATAGAACTAGAAGTTTTTAACTTCATACTTTTTCCCAATCCTTCATTGGTGTTAGAGTTGTTGTGAATTTTCTTAGTTTAAATTTCTTAAACTTAGATCATTCCTTGTCTAGGGAAATTTTTAAAGTGTACAATTCACCCCCCCCTCTTGTATATTGAGCATCTATATTGTTATTTCGATCCTACATAACCTTCAAAAGGGATTGCACAATATCTGCTTCAGTCATCTTCTTCTTTTGTTTCTTATCTTTTTCTTTCTTTTCAAGCTCATCAGAAGTATTTTCCTTTAAATATTTTTCTTCATTAGGATCCAAACCAAATCTAGGCTACCATGCTTTATTTTTATCCTTGTCTTCCCTCCATTTTTCTACTACCACATCTGGATATGCTTTTTTCATCTTAGGCTTTGGTGGTGCAGATTGGGTTTCCTTAGCCACTAGTGTATTCACCTTTTATTCCACATCCTTCAGCTTCCTCTTCCGTCCACCCTTTTTAAAAGGTTCAGTGGCCTCCTGTTTCTTTGAAATAGCTTTAGCTTCTTCTTTAGTCAAGTCAATTAATTCTCTAGATTCTTTAGAAAAACCAATTTTCATCCTCTTCGGAGTATCATCACTTACCAGCATAACTTTGAAATTTCTTGTCTTAGAACTACATGGTATTTTGAAGGACTATAAACACTGAAAAATATACTTTGAGAGAATGGATAGATACATAATAATCTGAGCGTTCATATATCCATTCATTATATTCTCAATTTTAATCAGAATATGCTTAACCAGGTTAATCATTCATAGATTCACCAAGAAATCCAGGATATACAGGTCACTCTTCATCAAAGTATCATTGTCCCCTTTTCTTAGAATGATGAATCCATGAACCCACAATTCAAGAATCAGATAATTTCTAGAAAGGTGAAGAATCTTCAGTATTTACATCTGATAGACCAAGGAAATCCATAACCTTCACCTTATTAAATCTTCCTTGAACCTCAGGAAACTTATGTGAGCAATACTCTTCCTCACCCTCATAGGGAATACCATCCAAGATTTTAGCCTTGGTGTGAGAAAGAACATAATTTTTCACATAGCTCTTGAAAGAGAAAATGTCTTTTCCTTCTTCCTTGAAAAATCTTGTGGAATCATAGAACTCAACCAATAGGTCCGGATACACCAGATCGTATTCCTTTGGTTTGGATAATCAGAAACTCTCCCATCCATTTATCTTGATATTCTTCGAGATTATAAGATCATACTTAGAAAAAAATTGGATGTCCCAATCTTTCTCTATAAATCTATCATTCAGAAATCAGCTTGACAGTTGACATGTCTTTCTAGAAAGATACATTGACAAACATTTAGAGTTGAGGAAACCTTGAAAAATCGGAACGAGATTATGTAGGAGGGAAGAGCTTCAGCACGCACAATCATGAGTTTCATTGTGGGAAAACCATTTGTGGGTCCTTTATATAGGCATTTGAAGTGACAGTATAGCTTCCATACTCAATCCAATAGTTGAAATACCTTCTAATTAGATCTGACAGTTGAAATGATATCCATAAGGAAATTTTGGTAGAATCTGATCTTTCAAGGTTTTAAAGAAAACAAATTGTATTTAAGGAAATGTGAATATGAAAAATTAAAACCAAAAGGAAATACCAACAAGTAAAATATGATTAATAAAATTTAGAAAGGGAACACATACCTTTTGGATTTCTTGGAAGATTATTCCTAATGGGAAAAAAACTTCTTGAAGAACTTGAGATTCCGAAAATTTTGATTATGAAAAAGAAATAATTAATTTTCAAATATGAAAATATGCATTACAAAAATTTTAAGTACAAAAATTTTCATTATGAAAATATCAAGAACAAAAATCATCATTACGAAAATTTAGACTAAAAAAATTTAGAACATGAAAAATTTAGACTACCAAAAATTTTAGACTCTAACAAACTAATGTACTATCTCAATGAAAAGGATTTCCTAACTATAACGAGATTGGATTCAAAACGAAGTTAACAAGGAAGATTACATTACGGTTATCATTCCTAAATTCTGTTTAATGTATTCAAATATATCATAGGGTTAAGATTTTTTGAAAATATCAGTAATTTGTTCTTGTGTTCTGATAAATTGAAGAATGATATATCCTTTTGTGTGTGATCCTTATAAAACGGATGCCTAATATCTATGTGTTTTTCTAGAGAGTGATGTGCAGGATTTTTTCTTAAGGCAATGATGCTAGTATTACCACAGAAAATTTGTGTTTTGGAAAAACTCATACCGTAGTCTGTGAGTGTGTGTTGCATCCACAACACTTGAGCACAACAACTTCTAGCTGGTACGTATTCAGCTTCAGTAGTGGAAGGTGATACTTAGTGTTTCTTTTTCCTGACCATGAAACTAATGAATCTCTTAAGAAATGAATATTTCTGGATGTACTCTTCCTATCCATTCAATATCCACCAAAGTCAGCATCCAAAAATGCTTCAAAACCAATTCATTTCCAGAAGTATAAAAGATTCATAGATCCATGGTTCCCTTTAAGTATAGAAAAATCTTTTTCACTACCATTAAATGATATTCCATAGGATTGGATTGATATCTTGCACATAAGCATACCTAAAACATTAAGTCTGGACGATTAGCTATCAAGTAATGTAGACTTCCTATCATACCACTAAAAGATGTTTGATCTACTAGTTTCCCAGCTTCATCTAGATCAAGTAAATTTGAGGTACTAATGACAGTACTTATACTCATAGTGTTTTCATATACATACTTTTTAATAATATCTTTAATATAATTATGTTGGGATATATAGATGCCTTCTAGTTTTTGAGGAATTTGAAAACCAATGAAAATTTTTAACTCACCCATTATACTCATTTCAAACTCAGATTTCTTTAGATCCACAAAGGAATCAGTTACAGATTTCTAAGTTAAATCAAATATAATATCATCACCATAAATTTGAACAATCAAAACATTTTTCTTATCTTTATTTATAAAAAGGGTTGGATCATCATTTCCCTTAACATAATTATTTTCTAGCAAAAATCTTGTAAGTCTATTTTACCAAGCTCGAGGGGCTTGCATAAGTACATACAAAGTTTTTGTAAGTATTTAAACATGTTCAGGATGTTTTGAGTCTTCTAAATGAATAGGTTGTTCGAAAGAACATCCTCTTGTACAAAACCATTATGAAAAGAAAATTTAACATCCATTTCAAAAAGTTTGAAATTCATGAATGATGCAAAGAAAAGTAGAATACGAATAGATTCAATTTTAGATACTGGAGCATAGGTTTCTTCATAGTATATTCCTTCTTGTTGATTATAGCCTTTAGAAACCAATCTAGCTTTATTTCTTACAATAATTCCATTTTCATCACACTTATTTCTAAAGACCCATTTTACTCCAATGATAGAAGTTTTCTTAGGTCTTACAACCGGGGTCCAGACTTTATTCCTTTCGAATTCATTTAGCTCATCCTGAATATCTTTAATCAAATCATCATCACCTAAAGCTTCATCAGTTCTTTTTTATTCTAATTAGGAAAGGAATGCTAGATGTTCTAATTCATTCATAAGGAACTTCTAGTCCTTATAGGTTAAATTACATCACCAATGATAATATCACTAGGATGAATCTTTAGAAACAACTAATTTGGGTTTTGTAAAACCTGTTCATCAACATAGGGTAAGAAGTCTTCTGGGGTCAATTCTTCAGAAATATTTTCTTGAACATTTTCTTTATTAGAAGGATCATCTAAAAAGGTTGATAATCAGTTTTTGAAAAAACATCTGAAGATGTAGGTTGAGGTTTTTTAAAAATAAAAGGATTAGGTTCATCAAATTTGACATGTACTGTTTCATCCATAGTACAGGTGTTTTTATTGAAAACTCTATAAGCCTTAGAAGTTGTGGAGTAGCCTAAGAAAATTCCTTCATCAAACATTGGTGCAAATTTGTGTAGATTATCTTTTTTATTCATAATGAATACCTTGCAACCAAAAACCTTGAAGTAGGAAAGTCTAGGTTTTCTACCATTCCATAACTCATAAGAAGTTTTATTATGAAAAGGTCTAATCAAAACACAATTTATATTATAAAAATAAGTACTTACAACTTCAGCCCAAACAATTTTGGCTACTAAATATTCACTCAACATGGTTATTGTTATCTCTTGAAGAATTCTATTTCTTCTTTCCACAACAACATTTTTTTGAGGTGTTCTGGGTGCTGAGAAGTTATGAGTAATGCCTTTTCTACTAAAGAAAGATTCAAAGTCAGTATTTTTAAATTCTTTTCCATGATCACTATGAATAGATATCAAAGGAATGTTTTTATACTTTTTAACTTGGGATCTAAAAGGTTTGAAATAAGAAAAAGCTTTATATTTTTTTTATAGAAAATAGACCCATGTAAATCTAGTGTAATCATCAACTAAGTCAAATACATAATATTTTCCTCCAAAGCTTCCAGTTTGTGTTGGACCAAAAAGATCCATATGAACTAACTATAATGCATCAGTGGTTGAGACATCACCAACTGATTTAAAACTTGATTTATGTTTCTTTCCATATTGACAAGGATCACAAACTTTTGAAGAATGAAATCTAAGCTCTGTTAGATCCTTAGAGAATATTTTTATGAAGAGTTTTCAAAGGTTCATAAGGTTAATATGTCCTAACATTCTCTGTCATAACCACGAATGATCTTCCATTGCCCTAAGGCATGGTAGATCTTGGCTCTTATGTTCTTCTAAGTTTAATGTGTAAACATTCTCTTGACTGTGGGCAGCAAGAATAAACTCTCCCTTGGAATTGCGTACTAAGAACTTGTCATTCCTAAAATTCACAAGGTAACCTTCATCACATAATTTAATTATGCTAATGATGTTTTTCTTAATACCCTTAACAAATAAATTTTTTTAAATATATGTTTTTCCAAGAGAAAAATGCTACCTATACCAATAATTTCTCCCATATCATTATCTCTAAAAGTTATTTTTCCTCCTTTCATCTTGAAAATCTTTTCAAAGAAGTTTTTTTACCATTAATATGCCATGAACATCCACTAACCAAGTACCAAGTATTGTTTTTGATACTTTCTTTATTTTCCTAAAAATAAGAATGTTAGACTTTCGAAACCCAGACTTTCTTGGATCTGGAAACTTCATAATGAAAAATTCTAGAAATCAACATTTTCATTGAAAAATACGATTTATGAAATCCTAAAGAATGAGTTTTGTTTAAGGAACAATTTTTTTCCTAATTCCCACCACACTGACACTCAGTACATAAATGAGCACTTTGAGGAACAAAATAATGTTTACTAAAATTCAGTTTTGAACTAGTCTAAGAAAATCCAGAATTATTCCTTAGAGGTCAAATTTGGGAATACATTTTATCATAGTTTTCCTTACCTAAGGTAATGTTTGAAAAACACTTACTCAAGGAAATAATTTTTTACTTTGGTCTAATAACTATGTTCTCGTCTTCCAAAACATTAATTTAATCACTAGAGTTAGTCTCGAAAACATTTTTCTTAGAAATTACTTTTTTTGGATCCTTAGATAGTTTATTCTTTCATAATTTACTTCCTCAAGGTTTTTTAAATGATTTGAAAATAAAGGTTTTTCTTATTAAGATCCTTAGAATGATATGATATTTCCTTAGTAAGAATAGAGATACTAGAGTATGCCTTATCAATATTTTTCTTGACTTTAGAATTTTTATTCTCAAAGAGCTTAGCAAAACCTAGAAACATTTTCATAGGTAGGTAAGGTATTATTCTCATCAGAAGAAGATTCCTCATACCAAGATTAATAATATTTAATATCACTATAACTGAAATTTAAGGATACATTGGTGATGGATTTGGCATTGTGTACCATTTCCATTAAGAAATGATTTTTAATAGGTAGTCTGGCTATTAGTCCAAGATTTTTATATCCAGAAGATTCGTAATCAAAGGATTCATCAGAAGAGTCTCATCCACTGGCACTCCAGGTGTCATTAGCTTTCAAAACATTCTTAGATTTGTCATTGTAGTACTTCTTTATATTTCTATAATAATGATTTTCCTTTCTATATTTTCTCTTAATCATAGGACAATCTGGCCTTATATGTCTGCCTATTTTGCGTTCATAACATGTGACTTCAGAGTATTTCTTATCCTTTCATTTTTTCTTCTTGTATCTATACTGAAAGTCTTTCTTCCTAAATATCATGTTCATCCTTTCAGCAAGATTATCTAGTTAATTTTATGAATGTTCACTTTCACTAGATTCAGATTATATAACAACCATCTTAGACTTAGATCAATTAACACTCTAAGGAGTCTTGGATTTCATATGATTTGATATTGTTGTAAAAGCAAAACTTCCATTCCCATTATTCTTCATAACATTATCATCATCTCTCAACATTCTAGTCTCATTTTGAAGAAGAGTTCCAAAAATTTCATCAAGAGTGTTCTGTGAGACTTTACAATTCTCATATATAGCTGTTCTCTTGGATTCCCACTCATTAGGCATGATGTCTATAATTTTTTCTACAAGTGCCTCATCATCCAAACCCTTTTCACCCATGGATTGTAATATGTTGAAAATAGTCATAAATATTTGTTGTACCTTATATATAGGTTCTCCAACAGGATAGAATAAACCATGGTACTCAGCTCTAAGAAAATCTATTTTAGTTTCAATAACATTGGAAGTACCAAAATGTGTAACTTCACGCTTCTTCCAAATACAATTTTCTGCTTCACAAGAAGAAATATGGCTATATATATTCCTGGTCATGGAACATAACAAAGTATTGTATACCTTATAGATTAGTTGATATTCTGATTTCTCCTGGTTAGTAAATGTTTGGACTTCCTTATCTGGAATATTGTAATCTCTAGTAATCATAACAAAGTTTTCCACTCCGGTATTGATACCGAAAGTCTTCATATTATCTCTCCAATATTCATAATCATTTTCATAAAAAATTGGTGGTCTAGTAGGGTTAAGATTTTCAATCGAGCCGACATTCAATCCTGCCATCATAAACAAAATATATTTCTACACAAACATGTTAGAAATAAAGGTTTGTAAACAAGGATAAATGTATCTTAAGAAAGAAAAAAATAGAACAATGAAAAACTTGAGCAGGAAAAATTATATGTGAATATAAGTATTTCAAAGACCTCTTTTGATACCAATTGTAGGATGGAAAAAATAATAATTGTAGTATCTAATGATGTAGATGCTCAATATACAAGAGGGGGTGAATTGTTCACTTTAAAAATTCTTTTGGAACTTTTAAAGATGAAGATGTTTAACAAAGTTAAACAAGGTAAATTTACAAAACCTTTAAGTTCTATGAACTTGCTTGATTCCATAATATGATTCTGAGAATGTAACTCTGGAAAAGTGGTTCCAGAAATAAAACATAACAAAAGTTTACAAAGATAAATATTTGACCTTAAAGTGTATATAATCTTACTAAATCATATTATACGAGTATAAGAACGTATAGAATGGTTATACTTTTCTCAACAACCAAAATGCAGCAAAAAACATGAAACAATACAAGTAACTAGTTGTAATTATTTTAACCAAGAGATAAGGGTATCCAAAAACCTAGGATAAAGTTCCCTTGATTTATACAGTCAAGAAAGTATGTCTTACCCACACTAGGGTAAGCCCTCGATACGAAGATCGGAGTCTGTCTTGCTATCCCTGCAAGCCCTCAGCTTCAAGGTTGTCAGTACCTCTTTCTTCCAATCCCTGGAAGCCCTCGAATGTACTCAGAAACATTCAGAGTTGAACGAAGCAATTCTGAACAATATTTTCAGTACGCACAAATCATGAAAGTCTCTCTCACTAGAAATCACTTCAACAACATGTAATCTCTAGATTGATCCACATGTTGTGAGCTCGTTCAAATGAACTCTTATTTATAGGCACAGCTTCAACAGTTGACTCTCTCCTCCAACATTCATATTTTTCCTTGATTTTTGGAGGGACCTTTACACATGTCACTCAAACAATGGTTGGTTAGAAACAGAAAGAACGACATCATTTTGTAACCATAACAAGAGTAAGAAAAAATATGGTTGCTTAAGCAAATTAACTTTTCGGAGTGTAAGGAAAAATAAATTTTCGGAGTCTAACCAAAAACACATTCAATGTCTATAATACAAGGATATTTTGATTCAGTATTCAATGGAATTCAGAACCTGAATTCTATAGAATTCCAGAGTCTGAATTTCAAAGAAATTTAGAGTCTTGAATTCAGTAAAATTCAGAGTATGGATTTACAAAGTTCGGAGAATGAATTCTAAATAATTAAGACTCTGAATGTAGAAATTTTGGAGTTTTAATTCAAAGAATTCGTAGTCTAAACTCATAAGATATTCGAGTCTAAATTCAGAGAACTCAGAGTCAGAATTCATAAGGATTTGGAGTCCGAATTCATAAGAATTCGGAGTCTGAATATTGAGAGTTCGGACTCTGAATTCAGATAATTCGGAGTATGAACTCATAAGAGTTCGGAGTCTAAATTTAGAGAACATGGAGTCTGAATTCATAATAATTTGGATTCTGAATTCATAAGAATTCGGAACTTGAACTTAGAAATTTTGGAGTCTGAATTCTGAAAATTCCGAACCAGAATTCCAATCCTGAAAACAGAATTATCTATATCTAAATATAATAAGATTATGAGGTTTTGGATATGAAACTGAATTTTAGACTTAGACAAAATATGAACAATTAAAAACAAGGTGAGGATAAATTTCCTTGGGGAAGGAAAATTATCCTTATTAAGTAAAACATAGGGTAAATGAAAATTGCTTTCAGATAAGGTGTTTGTGATTTTAAAAACAAGAAGGAATGGAAAATTCGTAAGGATACCTTATTCACATAGAAGATAGACCACTAGGTTGTGAAATATAAACTATATGTTCTTATCTATCCATTATAATTCTTCTAAATACTTTTTTGATTTTTCATCATCTAATAGATTCACTAAAATGGATTTTTGGAGTGAAGGCAATTAAACATCAATGGGTAATAATTCATTTATCCTATACACCAATGTGTATGGTGTTTCCTATTCATAGGTATGTGTGGTTCTACAATAGGCCCATAAATCATGGATTTTTTATCCACCCATCACTTTTATCCTTTTTCATCATGATCTACAGTATCTTCAATGTAGTCTTATTTAAGGACTCTATCTTTCTATTTTCTACAGCATGATAGAAGGATTACTGATTGGACATTATATGGTACCCCAATTATAGATTTTTTGACATTGTGGAATAAAAATTAGTGATGTTGTCCGTTAATATTTTTTGAGTGACTCTGAACTAGGTGATGATATGGGAATTCAAAAATATTGGTGATATTATTCATCCCGACTTTGTTGAGTGGTATTTCCTCATCCTATTTGTAAAATAAGCTAGTATCTCTAAATATGTACTTGAATTTCATGTTTATGGCTGGAGGATATGGCCCCACAACATCACTCCCCCGAATAGAAAATGGATTGGATGATTCAGCTATATTTAGTAATTATTGAGGATGATGGATGAAGTGTAAATGAATATGTAATGCATGAAATATCATAGAGAATTTCTCATAGTCATGTATCATTGTTTTCTTGTAATATCCCAACCTCCTAATTTGGTGGGAGATCCTAGTTCTAGATTGATGGGCACTGTAGGAGCCTACAAGGACTTATTCCATGATGGATAAAATATATCCTTTTACTATACGACTGAGGATAATTTCATCAAATATACTTTTGTAGATGACTTTTTTCTCATTTGGACTATACTGAAGAGTAAAATTTTCTTCTCTGTGCCAAATATGTTCTCTTAAGGCATGATATTTTTGGACAATCCTATTTTTGAGATAACCAACTATGGGATCCAACCATCCATGAGTGTTCATTGGTTCATCACACTTTAGGGATGTTACACCCTAATTGATTTCATCCATATCATATATGATGATTTATGATACCATTCTTCGATGTATGATATAGATGATTTCTCCCTCTTGATTAAGGTCAACCATGATGGTGGTTTCATTAGTCGTTGTGTTGGTGCGAGGATTCTGTGATCTAAGAACATGATGCAATATGGGATCAAAATAAAACTTTTCCATCAATCACCTAACTGAAAAATTGATAGGGTTAGTTAGTCATTATTAATTTCATATTCACCATTGATCTATTTTGTCACCAATTTTGAATTCCCTTTGATTTTCTAGTAGGCTATTTCTTCCTGTAGGGATATTTCCAATCCAATGATGATAACTTGGTATTCTACCTCATTATTTGTACAAACTTAGAATAATGATAAATAGTATGGAAAACTTCTTTGTCTGGAGAGAAAAATACAATCCCTTGACCAACTCGATTGAGCTTCAGGATTTCCATATTTATGGTGAAATGAATCTGGATGGTTCCATCAAAGTACACCTCCTATTTCTGGGGAGTGTCATGGGAATATAAGGCCTCATCATCAGGGAGCTCAGTTTCTTTAGGTGTATATTCTAGGGCATTATGTACTCTGAGGAAATCATTCAGGTATTTCCCTTTCGTTGACTTCTATGATATGAACTAAATTCTATGTTGTCGCAGAATGACCAAACATTGATCCAAATTCCCCATCAATATAGGGAGACCATGGATGTATTTGAGAAGTTCAATATGAGATACTAGGTAGAATTTTTGGCACTGCAATTAATGCCTCATCTTTTTCATTACAATTAATGGTGAAAAGAAGTTATTCCTGACATTAGAATATCTAGTTCCATTACCTAGCATCATCTAGTTGAGTTAGTAGAGATTATTCTCACTTCCTAAACCATTTTTCTATGATATGAGGGAGCCTAGTGGGAATTATTTGGTAGTGAAATATAAGATTATTGCACACCCTTCCACATGATGTATCCAAACATGTGGGTGTAGTAGGTACTGCTTGAGTCTATGGAATTATTTTTTATATTCATAATCTCATTGGAAGATGATTCCCTATTTCATTAGACTGGTGAAGTGGAGATCGTTGCTGGACAAACTGGCTATGAATCACCAAATGTAGGTGAGGTGACCTTGGATTCCCCTCGGTTCTTTTAGATTTCTGGGGGTGAAATTTCTAAAATAAAACTAGTATTCTATGGGTTAGCCTCAATGTCGTTGTGGCGTGCCGCAATGCCGAGGAACTTTCCTGATGTTACTACAAAGGCACACTTTAGCATATTCATCTATATATTATGTTTTCGCATCATATTGAAGAATTTTTGGAGATCCATAAATTGATCACATTGTGTTCATGATTTAAAAACCAGGTCGTTGTCATAAAACTCGGCTATCATTCCCATGAATGGCTTATATATGAAATGCCTAGTGTACTGATATGTAGCACCAATGTTCATTAATCCAAATGGAATGGCCTTATAATATATGATCCCTTATAGAACACTAAAGGTGGTTGCTTCTTAGTCTTTAGGGGACATCTATAATTGATTTTACCCTAAGTACTCATCCATAAAGAAAAGGGATTAGAAGTGATCAATTGCATCGATCAAGAGTTTTGTGATTGGAAATGGGAAATCGTCCTCTGGGGAATATCGATTAAGGTCTCAAAAATCAATGGAAACCTTAATTTTCTTATTCTTTTTCTTGACAGGGATGATGTTGGAATTCCGTCTTTGGTATTTCACTTCTTGATAAATTTTTACATTGATCAACTTTTCTATTTATGCCTCTATATTAGAAGCAAGAGAGGGGTGAATCCTCTTGGATACATATTTGAAGCCTCGATGCTCATAGAGAAGTCTTATATGGTCTGTAGACACATGTCGATTTAGTCTGGTAATTTATCTATTGTTCCAGGAAATCATATATTTGTGCTTCTTTTGAAATTAAATGTACATATCTTTTTCTTTGAGGGGTATAGAGGAACTAATCAGAGTTGGTTGTGAGTCTTCTTCTATTCCTATATTTACTTGCCTGAGATCATCTATGGTATTAGATACACCTTCCTCAAATGATGGAGGGGAGTTCGTATGGTTATCCTTATCCTCTTCCATTTCTTAGTATGTGAAAACATTTTTTGTTGAATATGAAAATTTGTGGGCTTCTCCATAAATATCAGGGTGAGGGGGGCTATTAGAAAATACATCATCATCCCTTTCTAACAGAGTTATTATAGATAGATGATAAAGTTGATTTTTTTTACATTTTCACTGAGTATAGGAGAGTCTGGGAACTATGGTATTAGATCTTTTACTTTGACCATGTTTATGGGTAGTACATAGTCACCTTTGAGCATGATC
The DNA here is from genome assembly GCA_963277665.1 of Viscum album. Taxonomy (NCBI): domain Eukaryota; kingdom Viridiplantae; phylum Streptophyta; class Magnoliopsida; order Santalales; family Viscaceae; genus Viscum; species Viscum album. The sequence continues at coordinate 1,505,565,923 of OY728156.1, forward strand.
CAGGGATTCACCGGGGTGGTACCCATGCCATTGAGAGTTGTAACCTATATATCATCATCTTCTATTGGTTTCTTTTCTCCCTTATTATATAAATCTATTTCCTCATATGTGGCCCCACAATTATCAAAAGGAGTTTTGTCACCATTAATAATGTTGACTCTTCCATTTATGGGGTACATCCAAAATTGATGTAATCTTGACGGTAGCACCAAGTGGATATGGAGATGGGGTCTTGTAAGAAGGAAATTATTTGTGGTTTCTTGTTAGATAACAGTGAACTCAATGTAATATGTGAGATCCCCAAATTAGACTCCGAGTATTATCTTCCCAAGAGATCTTTTCTCATGCTTATCATACCCCTAAATGGTCATATTTTTAGGGGATAGGTCTCCTTTACTATACCCTAAATGTCAGAAAGTTCAAACTATGATGAGATTGATCCCATATCCATAATCAATTAGTACCCTTTAGGCATTGTAATTTTTTATCCTTCTCAATATGTATGAGGTCCTCATTTGAAATTGAATGGCCTCCTCCAGATCATGATCAATGAATGAGATGGAGACATGAAATTATGAGTATATAGTCTCCACTAGGTTCACCTCGGCTGTAGTGACTTTTTTCTCTAAATACTATGGGCTCCATAAGGCTCAAAAAAGATTCTCCCTAAGTTCTTTTGAAATGAAGTGTGCCTTGAGGATTTAGAGCATATATAGTACTACATCTAGATGTTTCACAACATCCTACATTTGAGCTATTGGTTAGCGCTTCCTGATATGAGGATTATCCTAGTCATGTGGTTCAATAGATGAATAATTTGATGTAGATGGACCTAGAGTTTGTGAAAAAGTTTAGGGGGTATCTTCTGCTAGTGTTACAGGTCTCGACGTCCTTCCTTATTTCGTAGATTGATAGGATTGAGCGCCTGCTTAGTGGTCACTCAATAAAATCGGATACCGGAAGTTGTATGAGGGAAATAAGGCACCTCCTTACCTCTTTTAATCCCACTAGAGTGCTTTCCCATGAGTCTTAGCTATATATATGTCCTCTATGGGGATAAATAAGGATTATTGAGTCTAAACATGTTTGTGTTGTCCCTTGTATCCTTGGATTTGGCACATGCGGCCTCCCATTCCCCGATATTGTGTGGTAAAACCACATCTGGGAAAATATTAATCATTTAAGAATGGGTCTACCAAGTGTATCATGTTGATAAAACCAAATATGATCCCTTTTTTGATGATTATTACATTTGGTGGGGATTTTCTCATGCTGTAGATGTTACATGGAATAAATCTGAAAGGGTGAGGTCTTGTGTTGGAGTGGAATATGACTCTTCCTCATCTGTGTCTTCCTACATCCAGTGGCCATGATCACATTCGGGAGGCACATATGATTTATCCTGATTTGGTGGTGGATCTATCTAGAGTCTAAGAAAATGTTCCTTTAGAGCGGTGTGAGATCGATCAAATGTTTTTTCGAGTCATCTAGTTGTCAAAAAAATTCCCTCCCCTGGCTGAAACATTCTTCCAACCTTCATCTTCTTCTGAGAAGATCACGGTTATGCAATCCATCTACTATGGGAAGTTGTCTAATGTCACATGGCCAGAGTCAAACATGCCTTGAAGGAAGTCCATGAAGACAAAAGAATCCTGGTTAATATGTCCCAACCTTCTATGGTAAGGGAAGTAGTTGAGATGTTCGATGAGGTTTACTTCATTAGGATTTTTGGGCTATGGAAAATTGAGAATATTATTATCTCTCGATGAGAGGAAATAACTAAGGGATTTTTCATTCTGTAAGGAATAAAATTTTGTCACATATTCCTCAAATAATGGGCAACCCTAATTTCTCTGTATTTCTTGTCAAGTGTGATTCCATGGTTGGAACCGCTAGATAAAAATTACTAGGTTGTTTGGGGCCTACTTGGGTGCTTGGATGGGAACTACTATAGGATTGAGAGTGATATTTATAGCTTTTTATCTACCTATATTTTTCCCCAATGCTGCATGTATGAGTCGAGACTTCGATTGGGTTCTCAGAATAGCCTCATCCGGACATCGTTCCATTTCATCAAACTCTCAAAACCCACTTGGATATTTCATGGGGAATAGGGGAATCTACAAAAGATCCTTGATATTTTCAAAAAAAATGTTCTATTAATTTTTTCCTACAAGAAGGATATGCTATGATAATAGGTTAATCCTTTCCACATTTTTATGAAAATCAGACACCCTCTCGTTATCATGTTGTCTGTATCTAATTTGATTGATGAATGTTTTCGTCCTCAATGATGAACAAACCGAAAAAGGAACTGATGATAAAGGACTTCCATCCTATAACAAATCTTGATGTTAGACTACTATACTAAATAATAATGGGACCTATCAGATTATATACAAAACACCTTAGCTTCTTTGATTCCAATTGATCTCGAGGGCCTATCATCGTCCCACATCAAGATACATTGTAACATCCCAGGTAAATAAAGAATATGAAATTTTCATATTTATTAATATTTGAAAATTAAATTTTAATTTTACTTTAAAGGGGATTGTATGTTTGATGGAGTACTCGACACGCAACAATGTGTTTCTTTGAAATCTTATGTTGTACACAAGGCTAAGTCATACTGAGAAAATAATATTATTATATTATTATTTTTATATTATTATTTTAAATGGTTGTTTACTCCTAGTCGTTGTGTTGGAGGTAATGAACAGAACTAACCATATTATGATTAAAAATGTTGTTTAATTTTTTTACATTAATCCATTAAAATTTAGAGGCTTAAAATGAGAATGAATGCAATTTTAATCATAAATACACTAATATTATTAAAAGGTAGTTTTACTGCCTTTTGATGGTCAATCATTTTTAAATATAGTTTTTGTCACATTTATATCTTATATTTTACAAAATAAAAATCTTATTTAGAATAGGGAAATCAAAATTTACTTTGGGAAATTTTTTGGAAATTTTCTCATAAAGTTAATTTTTAATGAATAGTTAAAATAGTGCATTTTAAGTCAAAACTATCTTTTCCTCTAATTTATCTATATGATAATATTATAATTTTAATTGGTTGTAAATTTTAATTAAATTATATTTATATCATTTAATCAAATTTTTTTATTGGAAGTAATTTCACATTGAAATTGGACATAAACACATTTCAATATTGTGGAAGTTTTTACTTCTTAAAAACATGTATTTTAGTTTTGACAATAAGAATTAATTTTTAATTAATTTCTAAAACTTTTGTGTTTTGAATTTGAAAAAATGGTTTCCATATTTGAAATCATGAGCTAAAAATTGTGTGAAAAGGTGACTTTAATTTTTTACATTGTCGATAGTAAATTCAGTAAATATTTTATTTACTGTGGTTGAAGTGTAAATTTGGTAAATAACGGTAAAAAATAAAACTAAAATACTATTAAATTACCATAACACATTTACTAACCCCATTAGATGAGATATTTCCAACCATGGGCATCATTGGGTCTATTTTATGACTCCATGGATCCACTTGTGTGTGACAATGACATTTAATTACTTGCCATTTAAAGTTAAGGAAAATAAAACCTAAACATGTATATTTTACTAACACAATTATTATATGGGGTTATATAACTGATATATTCGAATATAAAGAGTAATTATATAGATAAAAATATTTCCTACATCATGGAATCTTATTTATAATTTTTAGACATTAAATAAATAAAATTATTTATGAAACAATGGTGATGTAGTGATTACCTTATTAATGAAAAATTTAAATAAATGAGATTATAAATATAAAAATAAAATTATTTTTAAACTTTTTATGAAAACCAGAAAATTTATGGATATTTTTAGTTTTTATATTTCAATTAATTAAGTTTTATCTAATTAATCGAGCTGTTATGTATTTTTAAAAATACATTTTATGAATCGTATAAAATTTGACATAATTGTGCTTTTCAATCAATTAATATTTTATTAAATGATATAATAGTCCTAAAAATATAATATTCTTCCAAATGAAATATATGTTGTTACAAATTTAATTAATGATCCATTTTTTAGTCTCTTTAAATTTTATTGTAACTATGGTAAACATATATTATGAATATACAAGAAGACATGGTAAAAGTAAAATAAGTTTACTAAGGGTTAAAGCTAAAAGATAAGGTTAATTCTATGACCTAAACTTGCCTAAAACCCATTTTCTGAGAGTATTTCTAACCATCCTCATATAATATTCTAAATATATCTCTTTTGTGTTATTAAAATTATAATATTAATTAATAATAAAATAATCTTGTAAGACATTCCTAAGGTACCACACATCCCTCTTATAAAAGGACACGTCCTCTAACCCATTAGTGACACCTCTCTATCCCCTTGTCTTATCCAAAATAAACTCCAATAATATCCCAATATTCCTTAAATAATCCTATAATCCTTCACCTATTCATAAGGAAATTCAAGAAATCCCTTTTGCTCAAATCAAAAGAAGTTACCCGATTTGAGGTAATGTCTTCTCTCAAGTTCCTTTCCATTTTTTCCCTTCTCCACACCCTATGATCTTCTAATTTTTTTACATAAAAAAATAGTATCATAAATATACTAAGTTTTTTTATATGAATTATTCTAACTACACTTATATACATGTTTGCCTAATAGATATAGAACATACTATTTATGTGGACGGCGAACTATTGCCTCACGAAACGATGATTGTTCAATCTTCTCCTACCACCTCTTATGGTCACCATTATGATATAACTATAAATATATGTGATATTTATGATGTTTATTTTAACTCTATAATTCATTAATTATAATTTAGAACATACCTTTATTCTTTTCATGTTGTATAAATATGATAATTTCATTTGAGGAAGTGCGGACTATCGCCCCCTCAAGGTAATATGACACGTTCTTTCTATACACAGAATGTTTAAATGATGAAACTGATGAAATTATGTAACATATATAACGAATATATTATAATTTAATTATAATATACCAATTTATTATTTATTTTTCATTCCTTTAAATAAGAAAAAGTAATGAAAGGAGCGTTCAAGCATACGTACGACTTACCGTCTCCATGAATAGTGCATTTAATTTATTATATCTCAATGATATGGACTGTTCTAAATAAATATATACTTGATATATATTATATATATGATATCTCAAACATGAATATCATTCAGGAGATAATTTACTTTTGTCCACATGGAAAATTTGTAATTATAATAAGTTCATTTTTAACTCAAGTTCCGAATATCGACAAAATATGTGATATGAACTCAAATAATTAACTAATTGTTATAGTAAGGTAATAAGTGATATAAAAGTAATAATAAACATTAAAAATTTTCTGAATTATGTAGATATTAACTTATGTTTATTATTCAATAAGAACAAGGTACGTATGAGACAAGTCGGACTCAAGGTAAGGGACTTCATCCCAATATCCTTTCATTGAGGCATATTTTGATAATATACACCTCCTTCTTTTACATGGTGTACAATAAACCCCTTTTACATTTACTTTCATTAAAATGGAACATTTTATCTATGAAACGTTTTATTAAACGAAAAAATTATTGTTTTTAATGTATGCTGCGACAATGACCTCTCTGCCGCCATAATCGTTATTTGGCTTCCTCTATAAACTATAATGTTTTTAAAAGGAAAAGAAATACCTTATTCCCACTTTTGGTGTTTTCATATTGAAAATGGTTTTTGAAAGGGACTTTTTATTTCAATATCTTGAAATTATTTATTGTGGTTTCAAATGAAATGTTATTACTGAAATTTTGATATTTGCAATATGTTATGTGTTATGATTATATAATGGTACTTGGACATTGGATGAGTGGTGAGGTGACCAACCAATAATGGGTGGTTACATGATAAACCAAATTTTGGGTGGTTTTGTGGTAAACCAAATATGGTTAGTTACGTTATAACCTCCAATGCATTGGGTATGGAAGTAGGTCGTATGGCTATTCCATTTGTAAGAATGATTTGTGAAAGTCGACTGTATGGTTATTCCATTTATGTATGATTAGGTCCCAATTTTACCTTTATATGTTATATGTTGATTTTTATGGGTTTTATGGTAATCTTTTGGTTAAAAATGGTTAATAAATGAGATTATATTCATTTAAGTGTTTTTTCTACTTCTCTAGGGGTAAAAATTATTATGTTATGATAATTTATTCATGGTTTACATATTGTTTTGAAAACTAATAGTTTTTCTTTCTTTATGTATCCCTTACTAAACTTTTTTATGTTCATCCCATGTTTTTGAAATGTTTTTCACAGGACATAATGTGGAATATGGTCAAGGATGGGATCAAGGAAAGGCATATTGTTTAAAACATGGAACTAAACATGTTTCTTTTCTTAAGAGTTTTTATTTTATAAAAAAATGGATTCTGATTAGAAGTTTATACATGTAATATTAAAGTTGTTATGTATTATTTATGACCTAATTCTATAAAGATATAAACCTTAAAATATCCTTAATCTTAATTATTAAATTAATTCAAGATTATGTAATGTTTATGGTCGAGTCCTTATAGTTGGTATCAGAGGTCATTTTAGATAACTTTATAAGTTAGAATTTAGTTAATAGAATATCTATAAATGAATTTTACATTATGTTACAATTGTAATGACACAGAATTTTGATCTTACCATGTAGCTTCGTCAAAGATATGTTTGTTCAAAATGGTTTTCCATAGGGGAAATTGGGCAGCAGTGCTGGGAAGGCATACAAAGGAGAATAACCTCCCAAATCAGCATCCCAAGATAGATGGAATAGAATCTAAACAGTTTGTTATGGTAATGGAGTAGTTGAATCATGCTATAAATGGTGGTGGTATACATTCATGAGATCAACCGATCAACCCCAATGTAACATGTCTATAGTGGATCATTTCATGAGGCAACATCCCCCATCATTAAAAGGATCATCTGACTATGTTCAAGCAGAAGGGTGGATCAAAGCACTAGAAATGATTTTCGATGTCATGGTTTGTATGGATAATCAAAAGGTTAGTATTGTTGTTTATCTTTTTTAAGGAGAATAATATCAATGGTGGTCGGTGGTTAAAAATATTAGGGACATTGAGGAGATTTATGATCTTGGTTGGGACAAATTCAATGGTATGTTTCTTGAGAAATATTTTCCTAAGGTAGTTCAACATTGGATGGAAAAACAATTATTGGAATTGATTTAGAAAGATGAATCAATGGCTTCTTACAAAGCAACGTTCACTCGAATGCCAAAGTATGTTCCAAATTTCATCCAAGATCTTGATAGTGATATAAATCAGTTTTAATCAGGATTTAAGCTGTAATATCGAATGTCATTAGCCTCTCATGAATTTAAAAGCTATGCAAAACTTACCATATGTACTGAGAAGGTAGAAATGGAGTGTTTTGGTTATTAGGTGTTCCATGAGAGTAAGAAAAAGAAGAGGCCCAGTTGGAAGGAAAAAGTACAGTATTCATCAATGAAGCATAAATGTAAGAAAATTAAATTTCCATCCAGTGAGATGTTTGGTCAAAAGAATCCTGGAGAATTTTTATCAATGTTTGGGAAGTTGTTACGGTGTGGTAAGACTAGTCATTTTTATTGTAATTGTAAGGAAGATGATTAGGAAGGCAATGAAAAGCCATCAATAAGATATTTTAGTTGTAATGAGTTTGGTCATTATGAAAATGTGTGTCCAAAGTTGATTACCAAGGGTGGAAACCAGACAGATCAGAAGCCGAAGGGTGTGGAAATTTTTTTTTATACTAATATGGTTGATGTGGGACCACAAAATAAAGTGGTATCTAGTAATTTTTTTTGTTTTTTAGATTGTGTCAATGTGTTTTTTGATTCATTGTCTATATATTCTTTCATTTCTGAGAAATGTTTTGGTAAATTCGGAATTCCACCTCAAGAAATGAATCTAGAACTTGTGGTAAAAATACCAGGGGGAAATGTTTAGGCATAAATAAATTTCACGAATCTTCATATTTTTTATTTTTGGAAAGAATTTACCTAAAACCCTTTTTTTCCTCTAGTAGAGTTTGATGTTATTTTGGGAATGGATTGGCTTTCTATTTACCATATTAATATTTACTATAGAGATAAAGGGGTTTCTTTTCAAAAAGAATTTGAGTTTGTGTACAAGAATGAACCCTTATATCTGATAACATATCAGGAAGCTGGGAAACTAGTAAAATATGGAATTGAATGTTACCTTGCACATATTGTTGAAAATAAAGGATCTATTCATATTAATGATGTTCTAGTAGTAAATGATTATCTTGATGTTTATCCTGATAAGTTTCCTGATATTATACTTGATGAGGATGTTGAATTTAAAATTGACTTAGTTCTTGATGCTAAACCAATTTCAAAACCCCCTTATAGAATGGCTCAAATTGAACTTTCAGAGTTAAAGAAACAATTATAGGAGTTGTTAGATAAAGGATTCATTAAACCTAGCACATCATCGTGGGGTGATCCAGTCTTGTTTATTTAAAAGAAATTTGGTTCAATGAGACTTTGCATTAATTATAGAGCCTTTAATAATATCACTGTTAATATTGAATTGGGATCGGGGTACCATCAGTTATAAGTAAAGGAATCATACATTCAAAAGACCACATTTTGTAATAGATATGGCTATTATGAATCTGTATTTATCCCTTTAGGGTTAACTAATTCAGTTGTTGTATTCATGTATATTATGAATAGAATATTCCATGAGTTTTTGGATAATTTTATGGTTGTGATTATTAATGAAATTTTGGGATATTCAAAAAGTAAATAGGAACATGAACGTCATATAAGGGTTTTCTTGTGAACCTTAAAAGAAAAAGAAATTGTATGGTAAATTCAGAAAGTGTGAGTTTTGGTTACAAAAAAATTAATTCCAAGGTCCCATTGTTTCCAAAAACGGCATAAGTATTGATACTGCTAAAATAAAAGTTGTTGAAGAATAGCCAAGACCCACAAATATAATCGAGATTCATAGTTTTCTTGGTTTAACAGGATATTACTGAAGGTTTTTTGAAAAAATTTCATGGTTATCTAGCCAACTGATTTAGTTAACTCGAAAAGGTGTTAAGTTCAAATGGACAAAAGAATGTGATGATTATTTTTAGGAATTGAAAAGAAGATTAGTGAATGTTCTGGTATTTGAATTACCTTCTAGAGATGGTGAATTTTTTATCTACAGTGATTCTTTGTTGAAAAGACTTAGATGTGTCCTAATACAGAATGATTAGTTAATTGCTCGTGTTTCACGTTAGTTGAAACCTCATGAGTTAAATTTCCATACACATGATTTGTAATTTTCTATTTTTTTGCTTTGAAAATTTGGAGGAATCATTTATATGGATTAAAATGTGAAATATATAACAACCACACAAGTTTGATGTATATATTCACTCATAAATCATTGAACATGAGACAGAGAAGAGGGGAAGAATTAATCAAGGATTATGATTTCATGATTCATTACAATCCAGGAAAAGAAAATGAAGTGGCTGATGACATGAGACACAAATTAATTCTACATTAACCATGCTACGTTTGGAATAAGATCCTTTGAACGATTTGATTAAAGATTTAATGAAATTTCTCATAGACGTTGTTTGTGCAGGAAATTCCTCTGTTTTATTTCAGGTGTTAGTGAAATCATCTCTATCATATATAATTATGAAGAAGATACTGAGTTATACAAAAATATAGAGTAGGTGTTGAAGAATAAGTTTCTTGAATTTAACATTGATAATGATTGTATTTTGAGATTTGGAAGAGATTATGTGTACCCTATGATTCACAATTGAAGAAAGAGTTTTTATGTGAAGCTTATAGTTCTCCGTTTTTAGTTCATCCGAGAAATAGTAATATGTACAGATATATTTCAGAGTATTATTGGTGGAATGGAATGAAAAGACATATTTATGTCCTTACTGTGAAGTGTTTTACTTTTGAACAAGTTAAATATGAGTGGTAGTTAGCGAAAGGGATGCTTCAACCTTTACTGGTACTAGAGTAGAAATGGGAAAATGTATCCATTGACTTCATTGAAGGATTACTAAATACATCTCAAGGTAATAATGAAATATGGTTAGTTGTTGATTGATTGACTAAATCTACTCATTTCCATCATATTAGAGATTCTATTTCTCTAGGTCAACTTTCTCAATTGTATGTTAATGAGATAGTTAGGTTTCATAGATTTCCCCTCTCTATTTTATCTGATCGTGATCTTAGGTTTACTTCTAACTTTTGGAAATTCCTTTAGAGGTCATCGGGTACTGAATTAAACATTATTATATCTTTTCATCCTCAATCTGATGGGAAATTAGAATGAACAATTTAGACAATAGAGGATATGCTATGTGCTGGTTCAATGGATTACCAGGGAATTCTGGGCCAACATCATTATTTGGATGAGTTTTCTTATAACAACAGTTTTCACGATAGTATATAGTTGTATCCATCTGAGGTAATATATGGGAATCGATGTCGATCATCAGCTTCTTGGGATTACTTGGGGAAAGGAAACTGTTGGGACTGTAATTGGTAGAAGAAATGGTAGAGAAAGTTCAGTTGATATAGAAACACATGAGGACAACTCATTGTAGGAAGAAAATTTATGTGGATAACTAGAGAGGGGATCTTTCTTATTAGGTATGTGATCGTTTCCTTCTCAAAGAATCACCATGGAAAAGTGTGATGTGTTTTGGTACGAAGGGGGAGATGAGTCCACGGTTAATTGGACCTTATGAAATTCTAGATAAATTTTGATCAGTTTTTTACTGAGTAGATGTACCTCCAATTTCTTCCTAGGTACACAATGTTATTCATTTTTCAATGTTGAGAAATTATATTTCAGATCCATCTCATTTTTTGAGTCCATAGATAGTTTATTTGGAAGGGAATCTTTCTTATGAGGAACAACCAGTCCATATTCTTGACTGAAGAGGGAAACGTTTGTGGAATAAGGTAATTTATCAGTTAAATTTTTTGTGGAAAAACCAAATGGTTGAAGAGGAAACATGAGAATATAAAAGTGATATGATGGATAAATACCTGAACTTATTTGATAAGTAAATAAAATTGTGAGGATGAAATTTTCAAAAGGGGGGAAGGATGTAACATCACAGGTAAATAAATAATATGATATTTTAATATTTATTAATATTTCTAAATAAAATATTATTTTTAATTTAAATGGATTTTTCTGTTCAATGGCGTACCCAGCACACAACAATGGGTTTCTCTGAAATTTTATCTTCCACACAAGGCTGAGTCATACTGAGATAAATAATAATAATATATTATTATTATTTTAAATAGTAGTTAACGCCTAGTCGTTTTATTGGAGGGAATGAAAAAAACTAACCATATTATTATTAAACATGTTTTTTAAATGTTTCTACATTTATCCAAAAAAATATAGAGGTTTAAAATGAGAATGAATCCAATTTTATGCATGAATACTCTATTATTTTTTAAAGGTAGTTTTACCTCCTTTTGATGGAGAACCCTTTTTGAATCTAGTTTTTGTCACTATTATATGTTCAATTTGAAAAAATAAAATTATTATTTTGAATAGTGACATAAAAATTTACATTGGATATTTTTTTGGTCTTTATCTGATAAAGTTCATTTTTTAATAAATAGTGAAAAATAGTGCATTTTATGTAAAAACTATCATTTCGTCTAATTTATCTATATGATTATATTGTCCTTTTAATTAGTTTTACAGTTTACATATATTATATTTTTAACATTTAATGAAATATTTGTCATTGGATGTAATTTTAATTTGAAATTCGATATAAACACATGTCAATCATTTGATATTTTTTACTGCTTAAAAACACGCATTGTGGTTTTGACAACATGAATTAATTTTAAATTAATTAATGAAACTTATGTTATTTGAATTTGGAAAAATGGATTCCATATTTGTAATCAGGATTTTCAAATTGTGTAAATAGGTAACTTTTATTTTTAGACATTATGAATAGTAACTTTAGTAAATATTTTATTTACCATAGTTAAAGGGTTAACCTGGTAAATAAAGGAAAAAATAATATTATAATAATATCAAATTATTGTATCACATTTTCTAACCCTATTGGATGAGATATTTCTGACCATGGGCATCATTGGGTCGATTTTAAGACCCCATGTATCCACTTGTGTGTGAAAATGACATTTAATTACTTTTAATTTAATGTTTTGGAAAATACAACCTAAACATGAATATTTTACTCCATATTTTTTTATATGGGGTTATATAACGGATATCTCACCTATAAATAGTCATTATATAGACAAAAATATTTCATACATCATCGTATTTTATTTATAATTTTTAGACCTCAGATAAATAAATTTATTTATGACACAATGGTAATGTAGTGACTACCTTATTAATGAAATATTTAAATAAAAGAGATTATAAATATTAAAATAAATTTATTTTGAAACCTTTTATGCCATCCACAAATTTTATGGATGTTCATGACTTGTTATATTTTAATTTAATAAGTTTTTTTCAATGAATCAAGTGGTTATGTATTTTTTAAAAGTCATGATATGAATAGTATAAAAATTGACATAAATGAGTTTTTAAATCAAATAATATATTATTAAATGATATAATAGTCCTAAAAATATAATATTATGCCAAATGACATATATTATTTTAAAAATGTCATTAAGGATTCATTTTTTTGTCTCATTTAATTTTATAGTAACTATGGTAACCATATATTATGAATATACGAGAAGACATGGTAAAAGTTAAATAAGTTTATTACGGGTTAAAGCACAAAGATAAAGATAATTCTCTGACCTAAACTTATCTAAAACCAATTGGATGAGAGGATTTAGACCCATACTCATCTAATATTTCAAATATATCACTTTTTTATTATTATAATTCTATAATCAAATTATAATAAAATAATCTTTCATGACATTTCTAAAGTACACATCCTCCCTCTTATAAAAGGACACTACCTATAACATATTACTCACACGTATCAAGCCCCATGGATCATTTAAACTATGCTCATATAATATCACAACATTCCTAAATTTCTCCTAGAATCCTTCCCATAGGTATAAGGCAATTTATTAAATCCCTTTGGTTTAAATAAAAAGAAGTTACCTGATTTGAAGTAATGTCTTCTCTCAGGTTCCTTTCCATTTTTTCCTTCCCCACTCTGTATGCTCTTCTTATTCGTTGTTTAAATAAAAAAACAGTATCATAAATATACTAGGTTGTTTTTATGAAAATTATTATAACTACACTTATTCACACCTCCGTCTAATGGGTATAGAACATACTGTTTCTGTGGATGGCGAACAACTGCCTCATGAAACGATGATTGTTCAATCTTCTCCTACCCCCTCTTATGGTAGAAATTATGATAAAACTGTAATTATATATGATATTTATGATATTTATTTTCACTATATTCTTCATTAATTATCATTTATAACATACCTTTATGCTTTTAATGTTGTATAAATATAGTAATTTCATTTCAAAAAGTGCAGACTACCGCCCCCACAAAGTGATATGACTCATTAATGCTATACACGGAATGTATAAATGGTAAAATTAATGAACTTATATAACATATATAATATAGGTATTTAACATTAATTATAATATACCTATTTAGTTTTTATTTTTTATTCCTTTAAATATGAAAAAAGAATGAATGTAGCGTTCAAGCGTACGTATAGCTTACCGTCTCCATGAATAGTTCATTTCATTACTTATATCTAAATTCTATGGAATACTCTAAATACATATATATATATATAGGATATATATGATATATATGATACATAAATCATTAATAACATTCTGGGGATAATTTACTTTCTACCACATAAAAAATTTGTAATTATTAAACGTTTATTTTTTACTCATGTTCCGAACATCGACCAAATGTCTTATATGAACTAAAATAATTAAGTAATTGTTATATCAAATTAATAAGTGATATAAAAGGAATAATAAAATTGAAAAAGTTTCTAAAGAATGTATAAATTAACTTAATTTTTTTTATTCAGGAAGAACAAGAATCATACGAGACTAGTCGGACTCCAGGTAAGGAACTTCGTCTCAATCTCCTTTCATTGAGGCATATTTTGATAATATACACCTTCTTCTTTTATATGGTATATAGTAAACCCCTTTTACATTTAATTTCATGAAAATGGAATCTTATATCTATGAACCATTTTACTAAATGAAAAAAGAATGTTTTTAACATATGCAGCTATGAAAACTTCTCCGTCATCGTAATTATTATTTGGGTTCCCCTATAAAACATAATGTTTTTAAAAGAAAAAGAAATACCTTATTAACTTATTAGGTGTTTTCATATTGAATTTTTTTAAATTAATTTTGGATTTCAATATATTTAAATGATTTCTTGGGATTATTAATGAAATTTTATTAGTGAAATGTTTATATTTGAAATATTTTATGTATTATAATTATATAATTGTACTCGAACATTTGACGGGTGGTTACGTTATAAACCAATAATGGTTGGTTACGTGATAAACCAAATGATGGGTGGTTCCATGATAAACCAAAGATGGGTGGTTACATTATATCCTCCAATGCATTGGGTATGGAAGTCGATCGTATGGCTATTCCATTTGTAAGAATGATTTGTGGAAGTCAACCGTATGGTTATTCCATTAAAGTATGATTATCTCCCATGTTTACCTTTATATGCTATATGTTTCTTTCTATTGGTTTTATGGTAATATTTTGGTAACGAAAAAGGTTAAGCAATGAGCTTATATTCCCTGAAGTTTTTTTGCTACTTCTCTAAGGGTGAAAAGAATTACATTATGATAAAGTATTCATGGTTTAAATGTAGTTTTGAAGACTAATATATTTCCTTCTTTATTTATCCCTTACTGAGATTTTTTATGCTCGTACCATGTTTTTGAAATGTATTTCACATGTTAGAAATTGGAATGGGGTTGAGGATTTGATCAATGAAAATTCATTCTATTTAAAAGATGGAACTAAACTTGTTTTTTAGGAGTTTTTATTTTATGAAAATAATGGATACATAGTAGAAGTCCCTACATGTAATAATCAAGTTGTTATGTATACATTAGGACCTAATTCTTTAACGATCTAAACCATAAAATATCCTCAATGTAAATTATTAACATAATTCAATATTATGTAATGTTTATGGTTAGGTCCCTATATAAAATGTGTGTGATAGGTTTTTTGGGGTCATCCGCAACGTCAATAGTAGAGAAGGTGGGGTTTCAAAAGTTGTGTGGAGGTGAACTATCATCCACCCATTCAGAATATGGCTTCCTTTCTCACTGAAAATGTTTTTGTTTCCATTTCATGGATTCTATTTGAGTTTCATGGGATTTTATGATGTTATGTAACTCAAGGGTCACAATTATCTGAGAGGCCTCCCATCCACAAAGAGAGGTATAGAGATGATGCAGTTTTCTTGTATATATCTACTATTTATTCTCAATTTTTTCTTATGATTGAATTATCACCCTGATGAGGGAGAGGATGTCAATACAATGATGGTATGTAAAGATCATTTTCAATTTCCTCATTTATGTTGACTAGATTCCAATATCCAGAGCTAATCTAATGTTGAGATACCACTCTTGCTGGTAAATCGTCTATGGGAGGGATAATATTCATCTCTCACTAGAGACGAAACCCAATGGGAATATTTCTCTTACGTATATCCTCATTGATTTTATAGAGATCTAATATTTCACTCTCATTTTGTGAAAAAAAATTCTACAGGGATGGAACTTCAATTATTCAGGGAGGTGATTGAGATGTAGTTGTACGTTTCACATCTTCTTTGATAGTATTATACTAATGAAGTGGTAACTCTTTATTTTGTTGTACCAAATTTTGATTCCTTAATTGATTTCGAGTGCATTCATTCTCATCTAGTGCCTCTATACCACCCTATTCTTATGGTACATATTCCATGTTACATCCCACTATGTTCATGTGTTGATCAATGTTTTAAATCTTGAAAATCTGGACATTCAGAGAGGTATATCAGTCAATGGAGTTTTTTTCATTTCATTCTATTCCACAAGCTGATGGTACATGACTTCCATCAGGGTCATTATTTGAACCCTTGGCCTTATTGGGCCATTTTGGCTAGTGACCCCAATGGGGACTGATTTCCTTTGTGGTACACTACTCCAATCTCGCCATATGAATATTAACATTGAGGTAGATTCCAGTTTTTATTTTCAAGTGATCCTCGACCAGCATATGTTTTTCATCTAGTAGGAGGAATAGGTGAGACCTGAACCATTGATTTCTTCTTCCCAACCCATGGAAGACCAATTCTCTCTATGTTGATAGTGTTGATGAAAATACCCCCATCCCTATGGGGTGGGATCATTTGTGGATTACATTAACACTGATTGGTCATGTTTTTTGAGAATCCAATGACTCTGGAAGTGGATTTGATGATTACCAAGACAGACATAAAGATATAAATTCCCCCAACCCATCGGGGTGGGGTGATTTTGAATCACCATGAATTATTATAGGACCCTCTTCGGTGATGATTATTTTGGATATAGTGATTGAGATATACATTTTATCATCCAAGAAGTTTGGAGTTCACTTATGGATGATGAGTGTATTTCATGAATCCAATAGGGAATTGATGATCTCAGGTTTGGAGGTGGTGATAAATATTCTACAGGCCTACGGGGGGAAGTCCACTCCTAGACAGCTATTGTGGCATGTACTATTTTGGAACATTTAATTTGGATTTTTTTGTGCTCACATGGGATTAGGGTGTGATGGATTCCAATGATGATAATTATTGTACATAAGAAGCTATCTGGATGATCCCAACTCCATCCTTCTTGTTCATAATGTGTTCTAATTTCATTGAGGGATCCAATTTGACGTCATGCTGGATGTACTCTTCCTCCATTCATGATTTCTAGGCATAGTTGAAGTGGTCTCATTCCATTGTAGTGAAAATATATCCCAAGAATTACCTATCCCCCTAATTTCTCTAGAGTCTATAACATTACAGGATGCCAATTTTGAGGGGTTATATTTTTATAGGGGTGTGGAAAAGTGTAACACTCTATAATGTCCCCATCCTCAAATATGGATCCATGAAATGGCTTTCAAGACTAGGTGTCAAATCTTTAGGATGAAATGGTGGTAAGCATGATGCAAATTTACATTGTGCTATTCCATTTTTGGATATCAGCCCATGAAGATAATATCTAGGTCAAGCTGACACAAGATTATCTTATTTTATAAATGTGACACTTTTATCCTAGATAAGGGTGATATCGATCCTTTAGTCATTGATTATTATCCCATATATTTTATGAAATGTAAATAATTCATCCATTTTTTAGCACATATAGGATATCATAGCAAGAAGTAGAGAGGGTCCAGAACATGATGGAGAGGTTTTTTCTCAATAACTCTCTCCAAATGTCAGTTTTGGCCTCCTCCTCATCATCCTTATATGACTCTGTCCAGTCAAACCATAGAATATGGTTCTGATGGTCACTGACTAACGTGAGTGGAGTGTTGTTGGATGTTAATAGGGAACCTTATATACTATACCCATATGTTTCGACAACCTCTCTATACAAATGTGTCATACATTTTGGACATATCTCAATATACTTTTTTTCTGAAAGTGGTGTATTTCCTTTTCCATGGGACATATCTTCATGGGTATGTCGACCATGATGGATGTTAGGAGTATAGTCCCTATGATCCATCTCCACACAACCATGAGTTGGACTATCATATTAATGAATCCCATCATATTCCACAACAATATAAGAGTTGATGGACCCTTGATGTGTTGATAATGTGTCTTAAATTACCTAAAGGACACCATAATTGATAATATAAGGAATATGGTCCTTTTTCTACAATATGTTTGGAAAATTTCGACCTTCCTTTTGAGATTTTTCATGGTTTTGAGTCTATTGTGTGATAGTTTTTGGAACTTATATATAACCATCTTGCTCTATAGGATTATGATCCCAATGTTGTGAAGCTATTGGAATAGGACAATAATTTGTCACATTATTGAAAATAATATGAGCCTTTCCTGAGGCATGTGTCATTATCGCTTGGTGAGCCTTAGTTGTGATGGGAGAATGATCCTAATCTTTAGCCTTTGGGATATGATTATGGACATTCTTAAAAACTATATGAGCATGCCCTAATGCATGTGTTTCTCTCACATGGCAATCCTAGGTTGCAATAAGAAAACGAGAGTGATATAAATATGCATTCCCTGCTAGGATATGTAGCCAGACCTCCATGATGGGAGAAGTAATATGAGACTCCTCCTGTATTTCCTTGGAATGATATTGGTGTAGTCATTCATTAGTGAAAGTAGGAATATGTGCTAGGATTCTATAATCTGCTGGAGTATTCTGGGAAGATTCACTAACAGGAATATAAGCTTGTCTTATGACTTGTGTCATTATCTCTTAGTCACACATGGACAAAATTGGGATATATTCCTAATAGTGGACATTTGTAGTGTGTTTATGGACTTCTTCGATAGGATTTGAGCATTTCCTAAGTCTTTTACCCCTATCATGTGGTTATCCTCAGCTAGAATGGGGATATGATTCCAATCATGGGCCTTTGGGATATGTTTTCATTCTTTATTGACAGACATGTTCCCCTATCTCAAGGCATGTGTCATTCTCACCTAGTGATCCCTTTTTAGATTGAGAGTATAATTTAGGTCTGATGCATCATCCTTTATCAGAATATGATGATAATCCTCTGGGATGGGAGAAATATTGTGAACTTGCTCCGATACAGACCACTTGTTCGCAATGATCAGAGTCTGTGTTGCCCTTGATGTGGGGATATGAGTATGTGTTTTTCCTTTGATCTTCAACATTACCAGAATATTTCAGTTGAACTCTTTAGCTATTTCTAAAATATATTGAAATTTTGTCAAGGTGTGTGCATAAATATAATCCCATGCATTTTCCTTCTCTATTATGAATTGGAAGATTTCTTCGATTGAATTAGTGATAAGTGCCCCCTTTTTCCTCCTTCTTCCAATAAAGTATGTCAGTGGACTTTATGCATGGTGTTAGGGATATAAACCTCCCCCATTCTAGTTATAGGAATATTCATAGTGACTTGGTCTGAGTTTGTAGGGATATAAACCTACTTTTTGGTTCCTGTTGGGGTATATCGGTTGTCATCATTAGCTAGAGTGTGGATATGATCCCTTTCCAATATATCTAGTCACTTCCTCCCCCGATGAACCTTCCTTAATTCCCACGCATGGTTGACAGAGGAAGAAGCATGTCGGGAGGTACTCATAGTATGAGACTACTGGGTACCGTTGGGATGATATAGGCAATAGTGGTCGGAAGGTTCCCTCCTCTATAACACCTTAACAGAAAGGGATCCATATTTGGCATCATTTTTCAACTTCATAGGATA
The DNA here is from genome assembly GCA_963277665.1 of Viscum album. NCBI lineage: Eukaryota > Viridiplantae > Streptophyta > Magnoliopsida > Santalales > Viscaceae > Viscum > Viscum album. The sequence goes on from OY728156.1 coordinate 1,505,585,482, forward strand.
TGAAAGGTGGTAGTTTTCATGCTTTGATGATAAGCTCCTAATGATATTTTATGAAGTGATTAGGGATGCTGGATAAGAAAAAACATTCGTCAGGTGATGCATATTCACCGGCTACAATTCATGGAGTTTCATTAAGGTTTCTTCCATGGTTATTATGTTATTGTGTTGTTGGTACTCCTAAAATATCATATTTTACACCTTCCTTTAGAGATATCGATTAGGTGCTATTTCCTTATGAACTATGGGGGTCACAACTGAAGACGATGTACCAGAGAAAACACAAGATGATAAAGCCACTACCTCAGGTTGGGATGTTTTCTATGAGAGTAGTATATGTAATCACAGATTTAACAAGGAAAAAGGTTCTTGTTAGTGTTATATCATAGGAATAAAAATTCCCAGTGAGATATGCATGGTTAACATAATTTTATTGTTTTTCTGATCCATCCATTCTTCTAGCATGAACTTTTCAATACGAGGATTGACTTGCAAGAATCTCAGTTACATAAGATAATCTATATGATCACGTCGGTCTTAAGAATTCATTTGTATATCATTTTCAAATGAATGTGGCCTAAGAGATTCTTGTTGGATATTTTAGTGATTTTTACATATGGAGGTAAACAAAATGGATCAATGGATTACAACCCAAACATTTTTTATTAGAGTTTCACCTCGGGTTCACCATTTTTTTTCATCGTAATTTTTGGCATGGAATGGGTTTTGTTCTATAGTTTGGTTGAATGGGTATGTTAGGGACTTATTCCATTTCTTTCATTGGGTTTTCATTTTCTTCTATCTTTCCCAGAAAATCCCTTTGGTTCCCTCATCCATAGCTGGGTACAAACCTATTTTGCAAAGGTTTGTATCCACCAAGGTTCTTAGGCCTAGTGACTCTTGGAGACTCGCATTGGATTAGAGGATTGGAGTTCGGGATTATCTCACCTTTTTGGGGGGAAATGTTTCCAACTCCATGACTCTCTTATAGATTTAAATATGTTTGTGAATCCCTTCCTAATCCCGAAGTGGGACCCATTACCCTAAAAATGACTATAGGTTAATTATATTTCATTCGTAAAATACACGGATCTCTTTTTTGAATCCATCTATTTGTATCTAAGGTTCTCTAATATTTTTTAGTAATGGGATACTACATATGTGTTGAAGTCATATGACCAAGTGATTCAGAATGTTTTTCCATGAAAAGAGGTGGTTAATATTCCTTGGAGGGGATTGAGACATTATGAGGTATCCTACATATCATGGTTATTAAAGGAATAAAAACCAAAAAATTTCATTGGACTCATGTAGTTTTACATCATAAATAAAGAGATTACATGGGTGCTTTGGGAAACCGAGTATTCAAGGTTGAGTCCTAGAGAGATGTCCTACATATCCCGTGTATAGCAAGAATAATAGAGTTTGTAGTTCATTTATTAAAAGTTGATATATTGATGTTACCCCTATCGTTTTCGAGACTCATGGTGCTGTTGATATGATTATTCTGACTCACTAAGCTCATGTGATCTCTTCTTGGTGTGAGAAACAAGGGTTACAAAATTATCATTTCATTGATCATGATGTGGGACTTTTGCGCTGGGACTTTCCTGAGATAATTTTTCATGGAACTCATATCTCAGAGAGACTTCCTACGTATCCTGGATATGGTAAGAATTAGAGTCACCATAGTTCAGTTTATTAGGTCTTACACATTGAGGCTACTCATACCATTATGGTGGTTTATAGTGTAGATTTTTTTATCATTTCAACTCCCTAAGAACATGTGAGCCAGGATCATTATAATAAACAAGGGATACAAATTATTCAATTCCATTTATATGAATAAGGTACTTATATTCTAGTATTCCCCTATTTGATTAATATAGACCTTGAACCATGGGAATAAGTGGCCTACATATCCTAGATATGGAAAGAATTAGAGTCTATATATTTATATTTATATTGGGGATTACAAACTGAGGATTACCTATTTATTGGGGCTTACAATATGAGTTTTACCTATTAATTTTGGATTACAAACCAAGGATGGGTAATGTTATCAAGTCTTGGGATGCCCTAGGGATCGAGTCTTCTTTTTGGAGGGTGTATCATAACCCACTTTTCCTATCTTGAATACCATCACATGACTTTGGTGTCTCATTCAGGAGGTGTCACATGACCCAGTTGTCATTCCCTAGTGTCATTAACAAGGTTTTTTTGACACATATGTAGGGTGTCATAGGAGTCAGTATGACTTGGTTTGAAGGATTTCATGTATCTTGGCTAACATCCCAATAGGGAATCATGATACCTGTCCATCATGTTGAGAGGGAGTCACATGACCCAGATTACATGTCCTAAAAACCATATCATGACATGGGTGGCTTATTCTGTAGGTGTCTCATGATCCAAATATAATTACCTAGTGTCATTTTCAAGAGTTGTCTTGACACATATCGAGTATGTTGTAGGAGTCAGTATGACATAGTTCAATGGATGTCATGTATCTTGGCTAACATCCCTGTAGGGTATCACGAAACATGGCCGTCATGTCTAGAAGGCGTCACGGGTCTTAGGTGACTTTACCATTGGATGTCTTGAGAGATTAGTTTTCATGATCAGATGAAACCGTATGTTTTGACTAACATGACCGAACACCATTATATGAGTCAGTTGATGTGTCTGAAGGCTATCACAGGGCTCCAGTGGTAGAACTAGATAGTCTTGTGAGATCAATATTTTGTTCCAAGGAGGATCCTATGAATTTCTCTGACATGTCCAGATGATTTCATGTTTCCCCAAATATGATAATGAAGGAGTTTCTTGAGATCTAGGCGACATGTCTTGGAGATTTCGCGTGTCTTTGTATGACTCATGAGAAACACATGAGGGTCAAGGAGAATGTTTTTCACTTATGTATTCTACTTTTAATCTAGATTTTATACCTTGTATTGTGAGTTCCTTAGGTTTCTTTAGTATTGGTTTCATTGACTCTTGTGTGATCTGGAGGACGTGTTGTTTTTTATTCACATGCCTTTCTAGAAATCTTTCTTGTGATTTATGAATGATCATGCAATGTACCTTATGTGTGGTACATGATTACTCTAGCTATTTTCATGTATATTACATGAAAAATGACTTTCAAGTCATGTGATCAGCCACTATGGGAAGTCTTCTCCAGCCACTACAGCTGAGATTCTAGAGGCTGAGAGTGGAATCATCTAGATTCCATACATTTTTTCAGGTTTGGGTGGTGAATTTATAAGCACCCCCGCCCTAGTTGTTTAGCTCCCTATGCATCATACCTATCATGAATCCAAGATGGATTTGATGAAGGGATATGGCACCACGTGGCTTTGCGGTTCACTTCTATGGACAGTTCTAAGAGTGTCGCCTGATTTTCAGCGATCATGGGTCCCTCTCATCAATGCCTCCATTATTGGATTATTTTTAATTAACGGTTATGTATTTTATCATGAATATGTTTCAAAGTACTTTCTTATTATAATTTTGACATGTAAAAGGGACTTAGAGAGATCCATGTCCCTATTAAAAGGAATTCTTGGGATGCTTGATGAATTTTCTGGGACCTTCTGTGAGACAAGGGTGGTTTTCTTGGAGGTCTCATTGGACAATGTTGTGAACTTCCTTAACATGTCGCAAGTATTTTATGACCGTGAGAGGCATTAAACTCATCCATATTTTATTTCCATTGTTTTATTTTACAATGGTTGAGAGTCATGAGGTATTTCATGAGTAATGTGAAGGATAATTACTCTATTTTATGGTGATGTGTCATGTGACCAATATGGTTCATCTAGGGGTGCACGAGCACTTCGTAGAATAATCTATATGTTTTTCATTATGAAACCAATGGGAAGCCCATGGTTTCCCATTAAACCTAAATATTTCCATATGATAAGGCTAAAAAGACAAACGTACTTTATGAGATGTGGTGGACATGTCTCCGGGGATCATCGTGTCTGGAGGATGGCTAGGGGTGTTCCACATGCTCTTCCGCGACCGCGAGTAGCTCCTCCCTCCTCCCTTTTTACCACCTTTATTTTATTTTACAAAGGTTCTAGGAGTTCATTATTTTATACTAATGTTTTTAAGGATAATTATCCTCCCCTATAGTGATAAGTTGCAAGATCTCTACAGCTTCTAGAGGAATCCTCCCATTGTGTATCCTTCCTCTCATTTTGAGAGGATTTTCAAGTTAGATCATCAGGAGTTTTCATCAATAGCATGGGTGGTATAGGGGAGGTCATCCGGCTTCCACCCACCAGGTTATGGGTTGTTTGGAACACCTCCATAAAAGTAGAGGGGTGTGTTGAAAGGGGGAAATGTGGGATCCACCATAGAATATGTGTTGCAAGTGGAATTTTTTTGTTACCCTATAATGGTCACATGATCATAAGTCTTTTAAATTTTCTTGTAATCCCCAAGTCTCATCCATCTTATTCATCATTTTCTTTTATGGAGTAAATAACACTAATATTCCGGAATTTTTTACCTTGTGAATTTTTTATGCTCATTTGGATGGTTTCAATATAAATATATTTCTATATGAAATTATATTTTTTTTAATAATATATGATTTTTATTTTATATTCTATTTTTAATTAAATATCTTATATATCAATTTTAAATGTATATTTAGTCATATATATATAATATTTAATATAATCTATTATATTTTTGACAATGTAAATATATTAATATATTTATATGTTATTTGTAATGATATAATTATTTTTTATGAAATATAAATTTTTTGGTGCTTTTAGCTAGTGTTGGTAAACCATGAAACTGTTCATCACGAGTTCCATAGTAGTGGGAAATGACATCTATGTTGATGAATGTCGGTGGCTCTAGAGGTTTTCTGGGGACATTGGCTGGGGTGTGGTGATTGAGAAGGACACACATGAAAAACATGAGGGTGGTGATATTAGGGATGATGTAGGCAGGGGTGACTTCATTACTATTACAAATCATGTGATATTCTTCACTTCCTTTTATTAACACTTGTTAAAAGTGTAGATAATGGAGTACCTTCATCAATGCCAAAAAACTGATAAAATCCCCCACTTTTTTGGCAATTTTTTATAACACTGATAATGGTCACCTTTTTCAACTCTTTTTTTAGTGCTGATAAACAACGACCTTTATCAATGCTAATAAAGGCATTGAAAAAGGTATATTTCAAAAAGTAAACCATATCATTAAAGATAATATATTTATATATTTATATTGATATGAATCTGAGTTATTTTATTAAATATGTTTTATTTAAGAAAAAATATACAATTACACTGCATATGTAAGATATTTTCTGAAAATTTAATCATAAAATAATTTGAAATATATATATACTATAAAAAATAATAAATAATATAGAAATATATTTATATTAATATGTCATATATTTAGTGAAAAGTAGTTTATAAGTTGATTGAAAACTATTATTAAATAAAAATATTTAATATTTAATATTAATAGGCATTTAATAACTTTTTCTCTTATCAATTTCATTTTTTCCTCAGTTTAAAATATGTATAAAATAATAAATATATAATTATTAATTTAAATAATTGAAAAAATATGTGACACTCAATATGAAAAACAATAATTCCACAAGTACATTTACGAAATTAATTCAATTCCATAATAAAAAACATACACAAATAATAAATTGTTCATATTATCATTTTAGTTATCTATTTATTAGTATTCAATATTAAATATGTTATGTTTTTTATGAAAACATACATTCATTTGGTGGGAATGGATGTCTGTTGCTGGCTCTAATGTTGGAAGATTGAATCTCTATGACTTCCTACTCTTGCAGGATTTCTTGGATGAAATGGAATGTAGCACAAGTAGGGATGGGCGTCCCAGCTATCGGGATAAGGGTGGATGGTAACAGTAGAGATGGGGATGATGGAGGGCCTGAGGAGGCGATGAAAGGGCACAATTGGGAACACCGGTTATCTAGCGAGGTGATGCGAGTGGATGGATTTAGCAGCTGTAGACTCCCCTTAACGATGGGGTTTGACAATGGTGTGGGATTCAAACAACGAATACAATTGTCATCATAGAATTGATTTGGGGGCATCCCATTTATTGGAGAGAGATAAAATAATTAATGTATATATTTATATCAACAATATTAGTGTAGTTTCTCCCAATATTAATGGATGGAAAATTTAATGATGATTTCATTAATAGGATATATAGACATTGGGTCTATATAAATGGATGCCATGAAATTTTTTGAGAATGGATTATGAGAGGAAGATAAGGCCAGACAAAGGAAGAGGTGGTTCCCCATTCGGGGAATCTAGCTTGAGTGCACCCAAAACCAAAGGCACTAGAGCCAAAGGCACAGGTTGAGAACCACAAGGGCGGAGACCAGAAGCAGGGACCAAGAAGATTCGATGAACGAACAATATTGGTGTCACATCTTCTGGTGATCTAGGTAGAGTTCTAAATGATGGATATTATTGTAACCTTGATGTTTCTCCTCATTGAATGAAAGTGATTTCATTGTTCACCCATGTATAAAGGATTAAAGTATGAACCACATAATCTCATTGTGCATTATTTTATATTTGATGCTTTCATGCATGTTTTCATGTTGTGTGCTTTTGTTTGTTGCTCAGAATGAAGATATTGAGAGGTCTGGTCCTCCCAATGTCTTCATTCACAGTAACAAACAAAATCACACAATAGGGAAACACACATGAAAGCACAAAGTACAAAACAATGCACAATGGGATGATGTGGTTCAGACATTCATCCTACATCCACGAGAGAACGGTAGCATCACATTCATTTAAAGGGGAAAAACATAATGTTTATAATAATTTTCATCATTTGTAACTCTACCAAGATCACCATAATATATTCCATCAATATTGTTCGGTTGTCACATCTTCTGTCTCCCTCCCTCTGGTCTCCTCCCTTGTGGGTCTCGACCTTCACCTTTGGCTTTGATGCCTTCATCTATTTGTGTGAACATATTTTGGCTTCCCCAAAAGGGGATCCACCTCCCCCTTTTTCATGCCTCATTTGTTTCTCGTCAGTTGTACTAAACATATGTCACCACATCCATTTATATAGATACAAAGTCCATATCTCTAATTAATACAATCAACATTAATTTTTTTCAATCAATTAATATTGACAATTGACTCTCCATTAATATTGGAAGAAACACAGCTAATAATGTTGAGAATAAATCTCTCTGTTAATGATTTTCTCTCTCTCCAATAAATGGGATGGAACCAAATCAATTATTTCTTGAGAATAATTTTCGCAGGTTGAGCCCAACAAAGGGGGCCTCCGATGAGGTGATGAATGATTACATGTTAATGGTGTATGGAGATGTGGTTGGTGACCTCTAAACAGGTAATGGTAGGGGTGATCTACGGACATGTTGTGGGTTGCATGTGATTGTTAGCGGTAGGACGTATGACGACCTCTAACAGTGTAGGCACCGGATAGAGCTGTGCGCTGAAATAGTGCAAGCCAGCTTTGGATCGAATTATGGGTTAGGGCCTTGAGACATGATATTTGGCCTTTGGGTTTCTGGACATGTAAGTCTATATAATGAGTTTCCCGTTACTCATAAAATAAAGAGGGTTTCTTTTTTTTAAATAAAATCGGGGTAATTCCCTCCAACTTGTTAATATGTTTTTATTGGTTAAGTTATACTTTTTTTAAAAATTTATTTAATATATACTATTTATTACATTTCAATATATATGCATTTTTTAAAAATTTTCGTTTTTATTGTTATTTATTTAATTTATAATTTTTTATATTTATTTTTAAATTATTCATAATAATTTTTATTTCTTTATGATTTTGGTAATTCTATTCATTTTTAATATCTATTCAAATTAATTGATTAAAATTTAATTTTTAAATATAGTTGTGATTTATATAATTAATATATGAATTCATTTTTATTTTAACATATATTCAATTTTAATTTTAATAATTTTATATAATTAATACATATTATTCGTTTTTTTAATCAACCTATTCATATTTTAATTAAGTTTCATTCATTTTTAACATTTAATCATTTAATATTATTTATTCATTAATAATTTTATATATCTTTTCCTTTTTTTATAATTTACACATTTTTATCGTTTTTCATACATATTTATTCATTAATATATTTATTTTTTAAAATATAGAAATATATTCATATTGATATATATATATATAATATTTCCTTAAATGTGATTTCTATAATAAAAAAATATGTATTTACATTTAATAAGTCATATATTTAGTGAAAACGGCCTATAATTAAAAATTAGGGTTAATTAAAATATTTACAAATTAGTATAAAGTATTGGAATTTTAATAAAATATCATTTGTTTTTTATTTTACAACATATCAAACTTGTGTTACATTAATTTCACACACACATATACGTTATTAATACAATATTTTATAGAAACACACACAAACAGATAACATTTCTATATTTTATTCCATTTTTAATATTCCTTTTAAAATTTTATATATTAACATAATATATTTATATATATATATATACATTATGTTTTTATTCAGTAAATTTTTTTGTTATTTTATATTTTCATTTTATATATAATTTTTATGAAGTTTTAATATATATTTCTAATTTATTCATTATTATTATTATTTATTCATTACTAATATTACTTGTTTTAATTATTTTTTAAATTTATTCAATTTTTTAATTTTTAAATATTTATTTAATTTCATCCATTTTAAATATTTATTTATAAATTTTTATTCAATAACATTTAATGTTTTAAATATGGTAGAAAATTAAATAATTAATATGCATTCAACTTCATTTTAACATATATTCATTTTTATTTTTTAATAATCTTTATAATTAATAACACATAATCATTTTTCAATATATTTCAAATTTATTGAATTTATTAATTATAAAAACTCACTTTTTATAATATTTATTCATTTAATATTATCTAGTATTATATATTCACTAATTTTATTAATTAATTTTTAATTTTTAATATTTATTCATTTCATAATTTTTCAATTTATTCAGTTTTTATCTTTGTTTATAAATATTTATTCATTAATATTTAATGTTGTTACTATGGTTGTAATGTGAAAATTTAATATGTATCCATCTTCATTTTAATATATTTTAATTTTTAATTTTTTTAACAATTTATATAATTAATTAAAAAATAATTTTCTAAATATTTTTGAAGTCTATTTTGTTTTAATTATTAAATTTCACTCATTTATAATATTCATACATTTAAGATATTTATTCATAAATAACGTAAATTATTTTTTTTAAACTTTTTTATATTTTATTTATTTTTAATATATATTCATTTAATATATTTGAAATATATTTTAAATAGTTTTTATCAGCGCTTAAAAAATTATTGATAAATAATGAATATATCATCACTAAAATAAAAAATTCCTAATAAAACCTTTGTTTATTAGGGCATTTTAAATTTATTGATGATGAAGCCTATCTTTATCAGTGTTTTTTAGAAATAGTTTATGAAATTATTTAAATCATTTAAATAAAACCCTAAAAAAGAACCCCACTCACATACGTCGTTCAAGCTCACTTTAAGCTCAATATTTTTTTGATGCTCCCCCTTGAACCTCTCAGATGAATTGGCCCATTCAAAATAAGAAAATACATTGATTTTTTTCTACTCCTTTTTAGTTGATCTTGCATTGTTTCATCATTTTTAGTTCTTCTTTTCCCATGTACCATACGACCCCCATTCCCATTGGCCTATGGGTATCATATATAACACCCCAAGACAATACATTATATTTCTATTAAAAAAATTAATTTCATTGATACCTTGTGACGCGCACTACATTTAAAAACACGTTTTTTAGCCACGCTTTGCAAACATAATTGAAAATTTTATTTTATCAATTTTAGAGAATTTATTTCAAAAATTAAACATTATTTTTGAAATAAAAATATCAAAATTATCTTATCGTGGATTTTTTTATTTTTCTAAAATGATTCGTTTTTTGATAAATAGTGAAAATACTACATTATAATTGGAAAATGCATTTTCCATTAAATTATTTTTAATTTAAAATTTTGTTTTTAATTTTTTTAAACTAAAAATAGTTCAGTTTTATGTCAATTAATCTAATTTAGTTTATTAGAATCATTTTTATATTGAATTTAAATGTAAAAAAATTATAAACTTTTGAACACTTTCATTTTAAAAACACATTTTCTCGTAGCATCTACGAAATAAATTTTAAATAGAATTTCACACCTTATATTAATTGAATTAGAAAAATTATATTCCATATTAGTAATAATAATAATTTATAATTTCTATTAATTTCAACTTAATATTTTACCAAAATTAATAATGAATTCAGTAAAATTATTTAATGTGGTTAAGGTAAAATGGGTTTATCATGGGGTTAAATAAAAAATATAAGGATATAAATGACCTATACACTAGTATAAAAACTATTTTATGGACGTATTTAGACCATTAAACCTATATGGCTTGATAATGGTCCATTTTTACCCTTGTAACATACCAAAAACATGGGAGCACACAATTCATTTCAAAAATATCATGTGTGTCCCCTCCCCCACTTATAAAAGCTTGCCCCCCCCCCCTTCTTAACACCTTCAACCCTATTTTTCTTAGACAATATTTGTCCAAATCACGTCCCCACTTCCCTTCCCTCATCCTATAAGCCTTATATTTGAAATAAACCCAAATTATTAAGGATTTAGTGAAAACATAATTAGGATTCTGGAAGAAGATTAAATGTTCTTAAATGAGCATCTTTACTTTACTTAATTTTCCACCTCCTTCAGTATTTATTAAAACATTATTATAAAATAACCACAATATCTTCTATATACCTGAATGTTTTTATAAAAATTTCAGGACCTAAAAACATCCCTCCTTCCCTCAAATGGGTTATAAAATCAATGTTTGTTTGTACAACGTAGTACCACTTCACAAACCAACACTACAAGAAAATCACTCAATAGCGGCAGTTTTTTTAATATGGCGGTGGTTTAAACTGTAGTGAAATGGTTCTACGATGGTTAACTAAAACCGAAACTAAAAAAGGTGTTGGCGTTCAATACATGGATGTTTCTCCTATTTAGTGGTGGTTTCTAGTAAGTTTCATATACACCACATTTAGTAGAGGTTTTATTGGTTTTAGCTGTGGTTTTAAGTTGGAAAATATGGCCAAAATTTAGCGATGGTTGAAACAGCCACTAAATAAATGTGAAACATATTTTAGCATTATTTTTTACCTCTAACTATAAAAAGATATCAACATATATCATTGGTTTAAACCTCCCAAAAAAGGTACCATATTTATGGGCGGTTTAAACCACCGCTATATTTTGACATATAAATAAAATCCGGCAACAGATTTTGTTGCCCCAGTACCATGAAAAACACAAATGAAAAGAACATATAACCCAAGGTGTGCACATAACAAATATAATCATAACTAAATATGTCAAGGGAAACTATATATCACACTATAAAACCACACCACACTTTTAAAATATGGAAGACAAACAAAAAGGTAAACCAATTATTAATACCATATTTGGATTAAAACCCAAAAAATAAGTGTTTTTCTCAATAAAAACAACCCTTTTAATTTTAGAAAACATATAAAATGCATAAAACACCATTTAATAACAAACTCCATTTATCTATACCATTTTCCATCATTTGCATTGAAAAAATCCAATCATGCATGGAAAACGTCTCCTAGACCAAACTAACTACCATATAAATCTTCACATTAACCCAAACACCCTATAGAAAATTAATAATTACTAAACACTTATTTAATACTAAATTAATTAGAAACACATACCTCAAATGGTGAAACCAGGTTGAATTCGATGAAATCTTTTAGAAAGGAAATCATAAGAGGGTTTACAACTACTAGAAACTAAAATCCCAATATAATTTTAATAACAACCTATAAAATATTCCAAATAAGTCCAATAGGTTTAGAGGAACTTGTATAAAAAGATATAAAGCCAATAGAAATATCAGAGAAGTTCATACTTCTTAAACCTGGTAAAGAATCACTAAGAAACCAACTTGAAACCACAAAATAGGTACATAGAAGAATGGGGGAGACCCATGTGAGGTGTTTGGGTCGATAGGGGTGAATGGGGATTTATGAGGTGTAATCCCCCCATTAAAAAGAATATAAATAGAAAAATTCCCCATTATAGATAGGCCACATAGTTTTCTAAACCGCACGAAAACCATCCAGATTAGAGGAGGGAGACTCATAGGGAGGTCAGGTAGGGAATATGTAGTTAGAGATATAAGGATATGGGAAACACAAATGTGATAATTCTAGGTAGATATGATACTATTTGTGAAAGTATTAGTGATAAGGATATGCATCATAAATAATGATGTGATGTGATTGATGTCAAACAGTGATTTGATGCAGCTTTACTGGATGGTGGAACATAAATAATGAAGGGGGTTTGGGGCCTACAGCCTATAAGAATCAATAATGTGAACGAGAACCATGCACATGTATAGGCTTGAAGTAAAAAATCATTTATGAAAATTTAAAAATGGGGATAAAATTTATAACCATAATCATTGAACTTTACCTTACGAGATTCTAACAAGAATGAAATGCCACTTATGTATTACTATATTTGATTAGGGAAAGTGTTTTTTCTGATGTTAAAATAAAAAATAATATGGTTTTCACAAAATATCATGATTACCATTGTAAGATAGTTATTATAATCATATTTAATCCTCTATTTCTATGAATGGATGACTATCATTATAGCCCTGAAAGGTTTTCAGCCTCTCAAAACATGGGAAATCATGAAAATGTTAGGTCATGAAAATGTTATCTGAATACTCTATGCCACACATGATCCATGAAAAAACCCTATCTTTCCAAAAAAAATTAAAAACCTCAAAAACACCACTAATCAGTGTCTGATGATGAACATGGATCATCACCCTCTCCATCTCCAACTTTACTTCCAACTACTAGCACGTGTAAGACAATTATATTGAAAATTAAATAATTTTGTATATTTATATTTAAACTTAAAACCAATAAATGTTTTTGAACTAAATTATTTTGAAATTTTGGTATTTACCTTCTCACCAATAGTCCTAGATTCAATACCACTGTGGGCAGATTTGGTCATCTTCTATTATAATACAATCAATCTTTCTATAAAGAGGATATCTAATCCACCTATTCCTAAATTTTGTTTTTCATATAAACAAACTCTGTTTGTGAACCCTGGGGTAGGGAGTGAGTAAAACCAAGATTTAATTTAACATAAATCCCCAATGTCCAGCCAAATAACTAAGATGGTAATGGTCCCAAACTCATCCCATGCACTCGACCAGGAAAATCCTTCCCAAAGACATTACCAATTGGGTCATCCTGAGATACTGATTTGGACTACATGGGATATGAATCCCATAGTTCTTTAATTTTTATATATAAATCAATTATCATTCATATTATAAGAAATATATGTTAACATAGTGACAACTAATCAAAAAATTTTATAATGAAAAATTAATTCAAACCCCAACTTCTTTAGTAGGATCATTAATAAAACTCACATAGAATTGTTTATAAAAATCCAACCACACTTCTATTTGGGATTATTAGTGCCCTAAACACTATGGTTGCACGAAACAAAGATAAATCAATAAATCAATATATTAAATAGATAATATAATCCTATAAATTTATAAACTAATCAAAATATATCCAAATTCGATCGGCGTTTAGAAAAATCTTTGACCCCGTAGTGTGGTGGATGATTTTCTTAGCCCAACATAGTGCATTCTTCCTTGAAAGGTCTGAAATAAATAAAATTTCATTCAATAGAAATGTGTTAAATGTAATCTATTATTCATATACATGTATAAATGATAAATTTTATTACTATAATAATATATATTTCAATAAAATGAGTTTCTCATCCTGATGCCTAGCAATAAAAAATTTGCACTGCTCTCTAGGTACCCAATTGGGTACCTTATCATACATTTGTTGGGTGTTCAATGAGGTATCATTGACTTCGTTCCACAATCTCCATTAAAAATCATTCCATTTCTTGCCCAAGTTTTTCAATGTCCCCTTTCATGCTACAATATTAGCAATGGAAAAGTGTAAAAACATCTGTACATAGATATTCATTTGGAAGATATTATAATTTAATAACATAATTACACTCAATTAAACCATAATATATTAAAATAACTCTTTATTTATGAATCAAAAACATCATTTTTCATTATGAAGGTATATTCCTCCAATCATAATACATAATGGGAAGTGTAACTAGATCCACTGCCAGCTGGACTATAATCTGTTCAAGTAATCTCATCCAGTCATCCATAAGGATGCTATAAGAATCAAATGGGAAAACTATCATTAGTCTGGTCAGATTCCATACATCTTAACTTTTCATATTTTTCTCCATGGTATCGTGGTTTCTATATTTTTTGAAAAAACAGTTAGTAGTATAAAATAAGTGCAATAAATTTATTCATATTAAAATTTGTACCTATAACAGTCACCCTCTAATATCCCCATGATAGACTTTGGAGTGGTTCCCTTCCCCTTCACTACTGAGGCTGCTGAATGGGAATTTTTCAACCGAGCTACTGATGGGATGCAAACAGAGGGTGTGAGAGATGTTGCAGGGGGAAAGTAGATGGTGTCTCATATGTTGTAGGGAGAGACATATGGATCATCATCTATCTATTTGGAATATGTAACATCAACTTAGAGTTTACTAGAATTATTATAACACTTCCACCTTGGAATATCTAACATTTAGTCAAATAAAATTATTTTCAGAAAAAAAATTTCAAAAAATTCATGCAGAAAAAAACTAGAAATGATAACATATTCACAATAATAACCAAAAATATATACATAAAAATGATAATTAATGACTTCACAAATGACATAAGTGGTTGATAAATGAATGGATAACTATACATACAATCATTTTATCCTTCAATGATGTCGGTATCCTACTATATCTTCACATCAACTACTTTATCCACCCTTGAAAGACTAATATTTTTAAAATCGTTGTAGAGGCCCGAACCTTGAATTACATGGACATTAAATTATTTTTACCGAATACTTAATACATAACAAAAACAGACACCAAAGGACCGTAATAGTTTAGTGCCTTTGGAAACATGGAACATAATCTTCTAATCTGGGTGAATGATCCTCAACATCTCCCATAAAGATCTTCCCTTTTTTTCTTACCTAAAAATTTTCCTTATATCATGGGGAAAAGAAAACATAAAATGGGTGTGCTCAAATTCTCAGTAAGGGAAAACATAGTGAACATAAAACAATCCATAAACATTTAAAAACAAAAACATGAACATGAAATTTAAACATCAAAATCTTGAGCAAAGTCATAAATCGTGGAAGTACGTAAGGCATATATTATAATGGAACATTAATAATGATAAAATATAATGGGAATAAAACATTTAATTGTGGAAACCATTCATCACATGTTATGATTTCCATAGTATCCAAGGCATTTCTTCCAAGACCATCTTAGTGGACAAAGACCCTTTCTGAATCGAGTTCACTCCTCGTTTCAGTCCTGTAACACTGAACTGGATTAACTTACCATTCTATCCATGTCTATCTAATGAGATATAAATCTTTACCCAATGCATTGGAGGGAGATATAGGTCCCACCCATCTCATAATGAAACCATTCTTACTTGTGCCACAACATGAACATAAATCATTCATCATTACCCAAATTATAAAATGGGTTTCATAAACCTCATACCATCATAACATAATCCATACCAAAAAATGGATATCAATTCATCATAAGAAAAGTGAAACCACGTAAATCCTAGAGACAATAAACTTGAAACATAAACTTATGAAATAATGACATCCTATATGGAAAATGGGTTTATAAAACATTTTTAATGAATTCCTGAGGAAAATATCCTTTCTTCTTCAAAATCATTTTCTTTTCACAAAATGTCATGCAATTTTAAAAGAAAGGGATTTTTTAAAAAATAGTCATGAAATATTTTTGAGGAAACTTCATGAAAATAAGGCTTTATAAAACCGTAAAAATCCTTTCGTGCCTTATATGTTAAAAAAACATTCTTCTCGTACTTTTTTCAGAAAAGTCAAAAAGTACCACGTAAAAGAATAATTCCATACATACCATGTAGTAAAAGTAAAAAATGGGTAAAAAGGACATTAAAAATGAATGAAAACATTTTTAGAAAACAAGGACATGGATGATAAATATAACCCCAGTAAATACTTACGAATAAACAATCTCAGATAAGAACGAGATTGGAATAGTTATCCCTTACCTTAGGTCTGATATGCTTCGTACGTATCTGAACCCCCTGTATAATGATATAAATAATGTTATTGACTTATTATAGAATCATATTCATTGTTATGATATCATATATGGTTCACTTATGACTTTATATTACCCTTTATTTTGTAAATTCCATATTAAAGAGTGTTTTGGGTAAAATCGTGTCATTTGTCGTCCGTGTTTTGACTTGTAATTATTCATATGATTACATAGATCATGATTTCTTAATTCCCGAATATAAAACATGATTTATATATAATATATATTCAGAATATTAATATATATATATAATAGATCGATAAATGGAAAGAAATACACCATTCATGGAGACGGTAGGCCGTACGTACACATGAACGTTGTTTTTGTTTCCTCATTGAATTGAATAGAATTAATTAGATGACATACATATATATATATATACATAAATCCAGTATCATTATTATGCCATATATTTAATTACTATTTATTATATATACCTTATAATCATTCATGAATGGTTAATCATTGAGAATGAATCTCATCGCGTTGTGGAGACGGTAGTCCGTACGTACACACGAGTGATGATATTGTTCCCATAATTATTGAATTGACTTGTAGTGGATGATACAATATATAAGAATTAGTATGATGTTATAATAACTATGTATAGTTATTCTTTACAACATTATACCCATCTAAGTAAGGTGGTGTTGGAAAAACATATCATACCACGGTGTAGAGACGGTATTCCGTACGTACGCACGCGCGGTGATTTCGTTTTACGTAGGATGGATAGAAGGTTAAATGTGGTTGTTTCATATTTATAATAAAATATCAGTATATTAGTGATACAGATTTTATTACTTTATAATGAAACAACTAAAGATTAAGAAGTTGAAGAAGAAATAATCTTGAAATAATCGGTCGAAGAGATTACCTCTTCTTCGACGCACCTCCTTTAAACTTTTTCTTAGGGCACTAGGTTTGGTCTTTTGAGAAAAAAATCACCTCTATATGGTTTATAGGGAAGTGTGGAAGTGGAATAGGTAGAGTTTTACCAAGCTTCAAGGCACAAAATGGTGTGAGGAAGAGAGGGAGGAGGTTCCCTTTTATATGGGAGGAGAGAGGCACCTTTGGAATCCTCATAAATATTAGTTTAATATAAATTCAAACCCCACATGAAAACATCCAAAAAGAACACAAATTAGAATATTATATGAGATAGGGTTTTAATATCATCAACAAATAAAATTTAGACATGTTTTGATCTTATTTTAATCCTTATCATTTTGATTTATCCTTATTTAATCTATTTAAGTTTATTCGTGGTAATAAAATTCTAAATTTTAAATGGTTATATATAATAACTTATGTGTTTTTAATTTTCCTTAATTGGATACTTTATAAAATTTTAGACTATATAAATTTCAATTTATAATTTTTAAATATTTTTGTGATTTTTAAACAATTTTATAATATGTTATTTTTATAAAATGACAATAGTGTCAATTTTGACACTATTAATTTATATGAATTTAAATAAAATCTACACAGAGGATATATTCGAACTAAAATATTTAATATATTCCTAACATGTCAAATTTGTCTATAAAATTCTTAGAACACATTAAATAGTTCATATAATATTTATTTTAATATTTTTAAACCATTTATTTGGCATATCTCTTAATAAAATAATTAGTACGACATTTTTGTATAATTATTTAATATACTTATTTTTTGCATAAAAATTTAAAAAAAAATCCTTTTATGAATATAAATATCAAATATTATATAATAATAATTTTACTCGAATTTAGCTTCTTAAAATAACAGCAAGTAAATTGTTATCTTTATTAAATTATGAATGTGACAACTTGGGAATCATTTAAAATAAACTATTATAAGTGTCATAATCGCCATAATAAGGATCCAAATGGTAAAAAATTCTGCCAGTGGATGATTAGGATTTATATATACACTACTAATAAGTTTTGTGAAGATTTTTGGGACTTTTTATATGTATTACTATTTCAATAAAAACTATATTATTGATTATTCACTAAATAAATAATTTCCGCATAGTTAATGTATAAGATAATAAGGTAATTAAATAACTCTTAAAAATTACTAATAAATTACCATGATAAATAAAAACATTTTATATTTCAAATGAGTATTTATAAACGAATTTATATTCTGTATAAACTTATATTAAAAATATTATAATTATTAAAGTTGAGTGAGACATATTTCACTTTCCTTTAAATAAAATAAACTAAAGGTCTTAATCACCTCCAAGTGGGTTCTAATGGATTCCATTTAGACTCAAATATGACTTATGAAGAAATATAATTATCCAATTGTATTAAGACAAGTATTAGGATAATTTTATAATATTATATTTACCCTTAATTACCCAATTTACCTTTTACTATGGTAAATAAAATTTATCGTTGTTACTATGCATAAAGCACAAAAATGAAAATTAGTCTATTAATATAATTTGGACACACTAATTCCAAATATGGAATCCATTTTTCCAAATTAAATACATAGAAGCTGCAGAAATTAAATTAAAATTAATCTCGTTGTCGAAAGAAAACAGGTTTTTGTTTAAAACATTGCAAAAGATTGAATTTATTTAACATACGGATTCAATGTAAAATCAATACTAATGACATAAATTATATTAAATGGTAAAAATATATTCTATTTATAATTTAAAGCCATTCAATATTATAATTTAACTACATAAGTTATTAGGATGAAAATAGTTATTTTTAATTAAAATATAGCATGTTTTTACTATTCAATAAAATATGAATGTTATCAGAATAGTATGAAAAATTTATCCAAGGTAAAATTTTATATCCTAATTCCAAAGAATAATTTTATTTTGTAAAATTGAACTTATAAACATTTCAAAACTAGATTTAAAGTGGGTGCTCCATCAAAAGGTGGCAAAACTGCATTTTAAGAAAAATACTTATTTTACCCGAACAATTTATTTTATTCATAAACCATGTTCTAGAAAATGTGTAAGATGAATAATAATGTTATAAAATTCAAAATTTGGTTAATACTATTCATAACCGCTAGTTCATAATAATATTATAATAATATATCATTGTTTAGTAAAACCCGGTATTGTGTATTACACACGCTATCGAGGAAGGTCGTGATTGCGTGTAATGCAAGCCAAGTCAAGGTTGCGTGTAGTGCACAACTCCTTTGTTGTTGCATATAACAAAATACATTGAAGATATATATATATATATTCAATGTTTCTTAGAATAACTAATATCAAACAAACATGAAATTGTGTGTAACACGATCCAAGATTATTGTTGTTTATACTGCAAGCTAATACGGTGTTGCATATAGTGCAAGATAATCTTCGTGTAGTGTAAAACAGAATATATGAATGAAATTAAAACGAATATATCTTATAAAATCTCAGGTTGTTATAATCATGATGGAAAAATAAGATTTCTTCTTGTTGTTGATGGGATTCATTATCAGAGGTCAAATATTACACTTCATCACCTATATCATAAAAGTACCTTTGTTTTACCTGAGAAACTAAACTCCCCCCCTTCATCCATGACATATTTCACATAATATACAATTTTTTCTTATGATGATAAGATATATATATTATTTAGTTCATGGTCACCAACATCTATCAAGAGAGGGATGTTCTTAGAAGTAAATTTCAAGGAATCTCTTTTAACACCCTCAAAAATTTCCAACGAATTTCATTTGAATAAAAAAATTAAAATACTTGAGGTATTTTAATTAGATAATATAATTAACCATATCATAGTATCCCACTTCAGTAAATGTAAATATTCCACAACTCTTTGTTTTCAAACCCTCTTCTTGATCACCTATATGGAATCTAAATCCATTTACATTGTATGTTTAGAACTTTCAAGCTTCTTTTAGAGGGCCTCAATCAATAAACTTCAAATATTCAAATAAATCTGCCCGAGTATCATTATTCAGGATCCAAAAAAATAATATACATTATTACATTTACAAAATATACGTATCAACCTAATATCTTTATTGATTAAAATATTTATGAACTTACACTCCATGAAACCCATTTAACACGCTCTTTATTAACATCTTTTCTTATATCTTTCTCATTTCATGGTTTTCATCTCATTCATCTCTTTTTTGTAACATCAACTCTTCAATAAATGGATATGCAATTTCACTATTTAGTTTCACATATCTATGTGCCTATAATAATTCAATTTCTATTAGTGTACAAATTTAGTTTCTCCCAACAGGTCATCCAAAGGAAAGATTTTTTTTTTTGATTTCCCGTGTATTTTAGATTGAGTTGATGTGTTTTCAACATCTCTAACTTGATTTAATCTTGTCTTAATATCATCCATGTATCTCGACCAAAATTTAATACACTCCTATACCAAATATCTATTAGAAATAGAGCCTTCAGGTAGAGCATAATTATTCATGTATGATTTTAAATGACCAAGATATCTTTAAAATAAAATAAATAATAATAATTATATATTTAATGAAGTTCCAATAATTGTTTTAATAAATGAAAAACAAAAAAATAATGTACCTCTCAGTTGGATACATCCATCGATAATGCATGGGGCCTCCTAATTTAGCTTCCTACACCAAATTCATAGATAAATCCATCATGGTGGTAAAACACTACAGAGGATAAATCATATCCATTACACAAAGTGTCAATACAACTCAATCGTGAAGGTTTTAAAGGTCAAATGGATAATGAGTTTCCTGACCTATTTGTCTAAAAATTGTGTGTATTTGGTATACAATAGAAGTAACATTTTTAGGTAATAATGTTTGAAATTATAAGGGTAGTATCTACTATAACAAAATATGTTAATTGTGGCTTCTCAATCCATGTAACCTATGATTATTTAAGTCAAAAAACCTTGATATGTTACATTAATATGCATCAGATACCTTCACATGTTATAAAATTCAATGTAATGTATCTTTATCCTAATTTTTTATTTCATAAATTATAAGATCATATTTTTCATCCACATCTGTCCAGAGATCACGCTTTATTTTCATTACTTGTATGTATTTCCAAGAATTGTGATGATCCTTCAAATTTACAAGCTCATTAAGAAACATGAAGATCAGATTTTGAAATGTATTCTTTTAAATATGTATCAAATCAAGATTATTCCACAACAATTAAATTACCAATATGGAAGATTGAATGATATACATTTTTTATTCCATTGTTGTGTTCCTATTTCACTTGATGATGCACTTTGAACTCATTTCCCATTATCATTCAAATTATTCACCTTCCCAAATTTTGTCTCAACATATCAACATTGTTCTAATATTTCAGAAACTATTAACAAATTTGGAGGTGGTCTACGATCAATAAAACCATTGAATTTTGACTTGTTCAGCAAAAATCTATAAGATGTATCGATAAATATTTAATGAAACAAGAAGAAAAAATTTCTACTATGAATTAATCATTCAGGCTCAAAAGAACACATAAAAATAGGAAAATCCCAACCCATATATGTGTTTCATCCAGCAAAATTCCTAAGTCTAAGTAAGTCACTAATGGTCCTCATTAGAGCATCATTCATTTTGAACATTATTAAATAAGATACATCATATGTCTCAACACATTTCCCCTATAACTCATTAAATTCTTCAATTAAAGGCTTCACATATACATAAATATCATTTCCAAGAATTTTTTTTCTATTACTAATCATCAAAATGATAAAATAATTTTTTTGCATAACCATCCATATAGGCATATTGTAAGGGATAAAGACAACCATCTAAATGTTATAACTGCTACTCAAGGTTCCAAATGGGTTGACTCCATCAATAGCCAATCCTAATCTAACATTCCTAGGATCAGATGAGAAATCTATAAGTAATGAATCAAATTTATTCCAAGATTATGAATCTCTTAAAAGTCACATTAACCCGTCATTTTTATTATCTATAGAATGCCACTTCATGTGTTCGGAAGTTTTTGATAACATAAATAATATTTGAAATCGAGGCTTTAAAGGAAAGTAATGAAAAAACTTTACATGTGTGTTCATTTTCTTCTTCTTTGTGGTAGTATTTTTATTTAGACTTCTAACATCAGCCATTGACTACCATATAGAAGAGGAAAATTTTTTCTATCTTGTCTTCTTGAATTATCCCCCAATAATACATACATTCATTGGGATATGCATGTATTTTTCTATAATTCAGACCATGCTTGTTAACAAATTTTTTCATATCATAAAATGTCTTAGGGATATTTGCTTTAGGAAATGAATAACGCAACAATTCCAATATCATGGATATCTCATTATTTGTAATTCCACATAGGCATTTGATAAGGTATAACTTGAATAGAAAATAATGTTTTTAATATTTAAAACATCCACTATACAAATCTTGTATTCCATCATCAACTAAACCATATTCCATACCTATCTGCTTATTTATGTTTTATATTACATTAGTCTCTGCAGAGCCAAGGGGAGGATCTAATGATATGTTACAATCTTGACTTAGCTGTCCTACAGTCTCAAAAACATCACTTTTCATGTTTCAATTTGTATAACCATCAACTCATTATTCTGATATGTTTTCATGTTGGCGTTGGAGTCTTGCAATGTTGAATGCATCATTTATAAGGTTTTTCATTTCATTCTCCATTTTTGATGTAGTTGGGAGATCATTCTACAAATTGATATAAGTTATTAACATTTCTGTAACATTCTATTCTCCATTCCAAATCAAACACAAATATTGAGTAGGGAATTTATTCAATATCAAGCGTTTATAAGCTTCATCTCTCTTCAACCATATTTTAAATTTACATTTAGGATAGGGAAATATTATTCTCCCATCAATGGATTGATTGGAAATTGAAAAATCTGAAAACTCTTCCAAACCTTTACCATATTGAGGTGTGTTCATCAGTAATGTGATCCAACTTTTTTCTATATATACCACAATGTTCCAACACATTATTTAAAAAAAATTAAAACACATAACTATTACTAAATATGAAAATAGATTCATATATACTAGATGAAAAAATATATGAATATGTTAAATATGGTTTTCCTATATAAATAAGTATGGTAAAAATGAATCCTTTTAAAAAGGATAAATGAAATATATAATTTTTAGTTGTGAAGAAAATAATGTGTAAAAGAGTTTCATTTTTCATTTAAAAAACATTAATAAACCCAAGAGGAAAAATACATGTTGAAATCCATTTTTAATAGAAATAATATTTTAATAAATCATTGAAAAAAAGTATCACAATCAAATGTCAATAA
Organism: Viscum album; assembly: GCA_963277665.1. Classification (NCBI taxonomy): domain Eukaryota; kingdom Viridiplantae; phylum Streptophyta; class Magnoliopsida; order Santalales; family Viscaceae; genus Viscum; species Viscum album. The sequence goes on from OY728156.1 coordinate 1,505,609,270, forward strand.
TTTATTAGAGGGCCATCAGGATTCTGAAAATTTTTAAGCTACTATCATGATACTCTTTTTAATTTAATTGATACATTTTGAAACTTTTTCTCATTGAGTGACTTGGTGGGTTGATGGTGATGATGATAAAGGAAATGTTATTCAAATTTTCTCTCTTTAATGCGTATCAATGATTTTATTCATATTATTTCTTTTAATTTCATTCATTTCCTTTTTATGTATGTATGAATATACCATTGACATTATTAGTGGTCGGTGGTAGTGAATAGAGTTATAGTGAATGGTCTAGTATTATATGGGAAACATTGCTACTCGGATGATGATTGGGAAAAGATCAATGATGGGTATTATGAATCAATTAACATAATTGATTCCAACATTGAAAATTATATTGAGATTGATCATGACGTCATGGGATATACTAATGAGGTGTTCAGCTGATAAATGAACCTCTCTAAATATGATGACATAGATTCATGAAATCAAAGTAATTATAATATTCTAGTAACAATAATGAAGTACCAGATACCATTAACATAATTCTCTTTATATAGAGTAAAATAAAAACAAGTTTTACTAAATCCATTTCTCATTCACTACATAAAAAAATTCAAAGTACTTCATATAAGATATATTAAACCAATATAAAGATGAACTAGTGTAATTGAGGAGGATCAATGTTGAATGACTAATTATATATATTCTTATTTAGTATAATTTTAATGTAATACCAATTTATCTCCCCCAATATACATTTAAATATATAAAACCGCATAACCAATAATATTTGAGATTACTCATATAACCACCTCTTCTTCTTAGCTAATGATTTATGGAAATTGAATAACATAAGAATACAAATAAATGATATATTTGGATAATAATCATAATATAATGAATTATACCCCATTTAAAATAATAAAATATATTATAAATAATAATCGGTAGGATGAACATATCAATATACACACCAACTTCTTCGAGAACCAACCTGCAATGTATAAATTAATGTACAATAAATCCAAATAGTACCACGGTGGGAGGGGGTATCATCGAATCGGATCAGGACGTTCAGTTAGGGTATAGGTTGGGTATGGTGGTAAGGGTAGGAGAGATTCTAGGTCAATACTTGTGGATATGGGAGGTGATCATCTTGGTTGGGACTGACAGTGAGGGGCGTCTTGCGGGTCAGTCAGGACAGACGACAAGGGGCAGTGAGGGTCGGAGGGTGGGGGTGAGGGTCGGGACTAGTGGTGATGGCTGGAAAGGGGTATTACTGGTAGGGATTCATGGGTTCAGGGCTCAATGGTGGGTGTTTAAGGATTCTACGGATAATTTTTTGGTTTTTAAATAAAATTAAATGGTTTAGCTATCGTTTAAAAAATCATCGCTAATGTCTGATTTTGGGGTCGTGTGATGTCATTCATTTATCCATTTCCACCACTCACAGTTTGGTATGATGTTGGATATAATGTATATATATATTGTATTTATAAAATATTTATTCCTATGGATTAATTATATCATATATATATATTTATATATTTACCTTTAATTCTGTGTGAGATATGATAATGTCGCTCGTGTATACGGTGGTCTACTACCTCATGAATCAATGGGATTTGTCTGAACTAATGTTTCACCTAAAATGTGATAAAGGTAAAATTAATGATTTTATGTGATGTAAGAAAATTAATGATATTAATTTTATATTTTTCATTAAAGAAATATAATATATATTATTTTCCTTCTATCTTTTTCACTCACGTAAAGATGGTACCATCATGTGTGTATGTGTGGTCTATCGCCTTAACGAATCGATGTGACTCCATTTTCAACACCAAACCACATGGATGATAACTATATGTATATAATATGGTATTAATTATTTTGTCATTATTATTTAATTTTAAAACACTACATACCTACTTTCCATAATGATCGGTGAAAATGGAAATGTTACTAATTTGTATGTACAGACTACTGTCTCCATTATCATAACGTACATCATTTTTTATAACAACCATTAATAATTATTTTAAAAGTAAAATTGAGGTAAAAATAATATATTGATTTCATGATTATTATTCTTCATATAATATAAATATTTAATATATGCAATAACCAGATCTTTCATAATGGAACAAGAATGAGAAAACTAGATAATTAACACCAGAAACAAGGACAATATTGAAATGTAATTATTGAATGTGTAATAAGATTTTATAAAAAGATAAAATATAACATTATAAGTATTAATATAGTTATTTTATAATTTAAATTATTTTTAAAAACAATATATATGATTTTAATGTTTGTTTAACTAAAGGAAAGCATGAGGTAAGGACTTCATCTCAATTTACATTCTATTGAGACTTAACTATTATTATGAAGCAATTCAATTTTATATGGTGTATGAACAATCCCTATTCACATGTAATATCATAATTTACTAATACTTCATGGTATTTTATGTTTCACTTTAACCAATTTAATCCAAGATTATTTTACTTGAAAATTAACATGTGGTAAAATTATTGTGCAATATCACTTAGTCTTGTGATTGTTAACATTATATTAAAATAATAACTTTCATTTGATCATTTTAATTATAAATTAGATTTATATTAAATATAAATATTCATGTATGATGTATATGATTATTTATTATATCTTGTAAACATTTTAAATATCATTTCTACTTTGTATGTTATTTGATTAACTAGGAAGATATTATGAATTTTGTATTTTTACTCAATACAAATACTTGATGATAAAGACTGTTGATTCATTAATTAAATATATTATTCAATATATGAGGAATTCCTTAGTCTTATATTGATTGGTGAGGACTGATATAATATATACACATTATTCATCGGTAGGTCTCATGGGACATATTAAGTTGGCCAAATTAAATGGGTTTCTTCCTATAATATCTAAACAGTCTTGTAAAAGGTATTGATAGTAAATGTACCAGGATGATTAATATTATAGAATAAAATTATTAACAATTTCCTTCATTAAGAGTTTAGTAATAATTATCCTTCAGGTTTTCACTATGATATTATCTTTGTATGCTTTATTTCCATTTTATTGATTAAATGGAATGTGTTTTTAGGTATTTACCATTATATATTGACAATGCATTATCCAGATATTTAAATAGAATGTTTTATTAGTTATTTACCTTGTAATGTTGATTATTAATTTTTATTTATGATTTATTCTACTATACTTAACCCTTATTGGATGATTTTATCCCAATGTTATTTTATTTCCTTTCCGATAGATATGAAATTGTTGTCTTTGAATGAGTTTTCAGGGATGCAGTTTATTTGTTTTTGTTATGTATTATTTTTTATTTTCTTTTCCCTATTTAAAATGCATATCATGTATGTATTTTTTTCTCTAAAACTACTAAATTTATATGTCCTTTGGTATTAGACCCATTGAATCTATTCCAATGTAATAATGTAATTCATCGGCTCTAGGTTACTAGGGTTAGGTTCGTTGTAGTTGGTATTATAGGAATTTTAGTAGAAAATTGGGAACTAGATTTAGAAAAACAAAGATAATGGAATTTTACCATATGATAAACTTTGAGGATATGTATATAATAACATCCTAATTTATTGGTAGTGAAGATATTATGTTTTATTTCCTATAAAATACATCCATTTTTTGATACTACAAGTGGACATGGTTTTGGAATAAAGGTACCTAGGGTTAATAACTCTAAAAATAGAACCTCAAGATTGGATTGATTGATACCTAGTAAACAAAAATAGGAATTACTATGAACCTAGTTTTATTCTCCTAGTAGATATTCCTAGGTTACATTAATTTCTATTTACAAACCACAATTATGGATTCAAAAATAAATATATCTAAATAGAAACTATATTTATGATTATGAGATAAGATATGTATAAATTTTTTAATTTATGTTAATTATTTCACTAGTTTTGGGATTGTATATTATGTTTTATAGTGATATGATATAATCTAGAGTATTCCATTTTTTAGAAATGGTACTTAGAATGATTAAGGGTGTCAATACTCAAGGACAATGTAGAGATTTCCCTATTGAGAAATCCAATGAACCTGGTATTGGAACTATGCATGTTTTGTTTATATTAGAGAATCCTAGTAATATTATGAAAAATGACCTTTCCTAGATGGATAATATTATCCCATAACTAGATACCCATATGTTTGATCACTTTATATAATAGATGACCCCATCATTTAGTGGGAGTACAAATCCAATGTCTTCTTAGCAAAGGATTACGTCTCTAGAGAACATATTTTTGGTGTTGGGATGTGGTGAAAAGTTAAAGGATACACTTTTTGTATATTTTATCAATGAAGATATAGATCAATAGTGGTCATTGATTGAGAATACTAGGGACGAAGAGGAAATATAACTCAAGGAATGAAAATATTTTAAGGATACATTCATTAAAAAAAACATCTCTCATGAGAAACAAAATTAAATAAAGGAAAAGATTGTTAATTTAAGAAAAAATGAGGAGAAATTTTATGTGTAGAATCAAGATCCCTTTACAAGGTTATCTATGTATTCTACATAATACATATGTGACACAGGGTAAAAGATTTACCACTTCATTGAAAGGTTTGAGAAAAGTCTATGAATGGTGATGGTCTCTCATACTTTTCCATCATAGGATAAATTAGTTTTATGAGTGATTAAAATAGATAATAAATAATCTTAATATTAAATATTTAAGGAAAACTAATATAATATGATGTCATTTGAGCTCCAACATAAGGGGAATACATCAAAGAAGAAGATACGGACAAATCAATTTCCATCATGTGAAAATTGTGGAAGGAAACATCATGGGAGGTGCTTTAAGATAATTGAAGTGTGTTACAAGTGTGAAGATAAGGTGAATATAGCTCATTAATGAAAAGGGATGAAACAAATAAATAATTTCTTGTGTTTCAACTGTAATGAAATGGTGAATGAATCATACCAATGTCCCAACCATCGAGGGAATCCACCACAGAAGAGGACAAGGGGAGAAGTCCAATATTATGTGATCACTACAACTAATGTTGAAGTACCCAATTATGTGGTGGAATATAGTTTAATAATATATTAAAATTTATATAATTCATTATTTGATACTAGATCCTCACACCCTTTTATATCGAAGTAGTTTTCCAAGAAAAATAAACATTTCCAATTTAATTTAATGAGGGAGTTATCAGTAAAGACTCTTAAGGGGAGTCTCATTACAGAAAGGATGTGTCTGGAATCCCCCCTTATGAAACACAAATATTATGTATTCAATGACCTTTTTATCTTATATATGGTTTAATTCGGTATAATAATTTCTCTAGATTAGGTTTCAAAATATAATGCAACAAATAATCGCAATAAGAATAAAATTATGATTTGGGAGGAAGATGTAGAATTACCTATCCTTTGCATAGAAACATCATCATCTCATTCATATCTAGATCCACCCCCATTAGTTATACTGAATTATATTCTTAGAAAATAAGAAAAAATAACATCTAGTGATAAAGAAGGTAATATTCAAATTTAGGATATACATATTGTACATGAATACATCGATGTATTTATTTTGGAATTTCTTGGACATCCCCTAGAGCATGAAGTTTGTTTTTCCATTGAGTTAATCTCCAATGTAAGACCAATATAAAATACACCCTATAGAATGACCACTATGGAATTAGTCGAATAAAATATACAACTAGAGTATTTGGATGATACAAGATTTACTCTCTCTGCTTTTTTACTATGAGGATCCCTTGATCACTTTGTTTAGAAGAAAGATGGCTCGGTAAGGTTTTGAATTGACTATAGGGAAATCAATGCTATTACAATGAAGAACAAGTATCCTCTTCCTTAAATTTATTATTTATTTGATCAACTTCACATAGCCTAAAATGTTTTAGTGATTTTCCTTTTTTCTATTTATTGTCTAATATGAGTTCAAGATGAAGATATTCCAAATATAGTTTTTTGAACAAGGTATATATATTATTAGTTTACAATAATACCATTTAGATTCAATAATTAACCCACCATTTTTTTGGAACAAATGAATATATTATTCAAGGAATATCTTTATGATTTTTGTTATGGTATTAATTGATGATATTTTTGTGTATTATAAAATATATGAGGTCCATTAGAATAACTTTAAGATCATTCTTGATACCCTTGTAAGGAAATAGTTATATGGGAAATTATTATGTATGATTTCTATCATTCAAAAGTTTCTTTTCTTGGTCATATTGTCTCCAAGGATGTAATCTCAGTTGATTCTACAAAGATAAATGTAGTAAGATAAAGGCTTATACCAACAATCATAACTGGGGTATGTAGAGTCATTAGTTTGGTAGGTTTCTATTAGTTATGCATTCATAATTTTCCCTGATTATATTTTCAATTAAAAAATTTTACATGTAAATGGGTTAAGTTTGTTTGTACAAAGGAATGTGAATAATGGTTTGATGAACTAAAGATGATATTGTTCAATGTTTTTGATTTTGACTCTACCATCTAGAAGTGATGGTTTTTTTATATATAGTAATACATAAATTAAGGGACTTGGTTTTTTTTAATTAAAAATGATAATTTTATTTCATATGCATCAATGAAATTGAAGACTTGTGAACATAGATATCTAACCCATTATCTTTAGTTGGCTGTTTTATTTTTTTCATAGAATATATAATGAAATTATCTCTATATTGGAATATGTGAGATATACATGGATCATAAAATCCTAAAATACATATTTTCATATAAATATCTCAATATGAGAAAAAGATGATGGCTTGAGCTACTCAAGTATTATGATTTATCAATACACTATCACCCAAGGAAATAAAATAAGGTTTTGAATCCATTGAGTTGAAAAGATCATGGAGTTCTAATGGAGATGAGGATTGAGAGAGATCAAATATTAATGTATATAGTAAATATTGATATGGTAATCATTAAAGAAGAAGAGACATAAATCATGTTTCAAATGATTTCAAAACCACCATTATTTTAAAAATAATAATTTTTCAATCCGATGATGAGAACTTTTAATCGAAAATTAATGTTGTGCATGATGGGAAATTAACAACATTCATTTGTGAAGGTGGAGTTCAAAAATTTGGTAAGAGATTATGTGTTCCATAAATACCTGATCTAAAAATGGAATTATAGTATGATTCTCATAGTTCCAATTTCTCTATAGACACTAGTAGCACATTGATGTATATGGATTTGAGGGAACATTTATTGTGGGATTACATAAAGTGGGAAATTACTGATAATGATTAAAAATATTTGGATTTTTAATAAGTGAATGTGGTGAGACATAATCCTAGTGGTATCATGCAACCTCTTCATATTCCTATGTGGAAATGGGATGACATTGCAATGGTATTTTCCACAGAACTACCAAACACTCCTAGAAATAATGATTCAATATGGGTTTTCATTGATTTCCTAACCAAATATGGACAATTCCTTTCTATAAGAAAATATTTTCCTCTTTAACACCTCACAACTTTGTATATTAATTAAGTTTTAAGAGTCTTTAGAAGGCTCTTGATACTGAGATTAATTTTAGCACTGATTACCATCCACAAATTGAGGGACAATATAAAAGATGATTTAAATAATCAATGATATGTTGAGTTCATGATCACTAGGCATTAAATATATGTGGGATCAGTAATTACCTTATCTAGAGTTTTCCTATAACAATAGTTTCCAATCAAGTATTCAAATGGAACCGTATGATGTGTTTTATGGAAAGATAATTCATAGTCAAACTTATTGGGATGAAGTTGGTGAACAAAAAATTTTAGGCTCAAAGATTTTTTAAGATATAACAAAAAAGGAAAATGATATTCATCTCACATTAAAATGTCTCAAAGTAGTCAAAAGAGTTATGCCAATAATCAAAGGAAGGATTTGGAGTTCCAGGTCGGAGATCATGTTTTCTTGAAAGTATCTCCATGGAAGTAGACTATAAGGTTCTGTAAGAAAGGTAAACCAAGACCCAGGTACATCAAAACCTTGAAAATTATTGAAATAATTAGATTTATTGCTTATAATTTGGTAATGCCACCAAGCCTCTCAAAAGTACATGATGTTTTCCATGTATCATCGCTAAGAAAGTATATACCATACCCAACACAGGTGGTCACCTTTGATGGAATAGAATTGGAACATGATCAACCTTACTATGATGAACCTATCCAGATTTGTGAAACTAGATATAATGTTTTGGGTAATTGAACAACTTATGTAGTAAAGGTAATTTGGAGAAATCACAAAATTATAGAACTAACATGGGAACTAGAAGATATTATGAAGAAGAATAACCCTTGTTTATTTAGAAGATAATATCCCTGAAATTTCATGAAATTAAATTTTTATGAAGGAATAATGTGACGCCCCAATATTTTACACTATATTTCTATTAAAATAAATTTAATTCACTCGATAGCTTTCAATGAACACTAGGTTTAAATAAAACACTTTTTATTCACGCATTTCACACTTAATTTAAAATTAAATTTATCAAATTTAAAATCATTATTTTAAAAATTAAAATTTATTTTCAAAATCATCATATCAAAATTATTTTATGGTAATTTTTTTGGAGTTTTATAAAAAATTTCATTTTTATGAATAGTAAAAAATACTGAATTTTTATTGAAAATAATTTTTTTTTCAATAATTTATAATGATAAATTATATTTTGAATTTTTTTTAAATTAAAATTAGTTAATATTTATAACAATTAGTCCAATTTAGTTAAATTTTATTATTTTCATATTGAGTTTAGATATAAAAACTATGTAAACTTTTGAACATTTTCACATTAAAAACATCCTTTCTTGTCATGTTTGTAATATTTATTTTAAATAAAATGTTTCCACTTAAATGAATTGAATTTGGAAAAATGGATTATATTTTTTTGAATCATAATAATTATAATTTATAATAACTTCAACATATTTTTTTAAAAAAATAATAGTGATTGTAGTAAAAATTAATTACCACTGTTAAGGAAAAAATAGGTTTATCACAAGGTTAAACTAAAAATATAAGGGTAAAATTACTTATAAACTTTTCTAAAAACTATTTTCTAAAAATATTTCAAACATTACACATCTAGAGTTATAGAATGGTCTATTTTGTACCCTTGAGACATATAAAAATGTGGGACCACGTAGTTCTTTTAAAAAATACTAAGTGTGTCCCCTCCCCCCATATTTAAACCTTCAAACCTATTTGGGATATCCTATCACAAAATAAATAACTTCTCATATTCCCTCCCCTAAACCTATAATCCTTATCTTTACCAGAAATACAAGTTAATAAGGATTTAGTGCAAACCTAAGGAGGATACTCGAATACGAGGTAATGTTCTTCAACAAGCTTCTTTATTTTACTTCTTCATCCACCTCCGTAAATTTTTATTAAACCATGATGATATAATAAAATTAACATATTCTATATAATGGTATGTTTTTATAATAATTTAAATACTTAAAACAATCTCCAATTCCATCAAATGGGATACAAAATCAACGGTCATGTCAAAGTGGCCTACTGCCTCATGAACCGATGTCATTAATTTTTTTCATTTCCACCTCTCAAGGTTGGGCATGAAGATAGATATATATTATAAGTATAATATTTAAAGAATATTTATATTTATAAATTCAAAATATAATATATACCATTTTACCTTTAATTCTGTATGAGATACGATATTGTTTCCCATGTGTACGATGGATTTTCGCCTCAGGAAGCGATGTGATTCGCCTTTCACTAATGCTTCACATGAAAGGTTATAAAGATCAAATTAAGGATTATATGTGATATAAATTAAATAATTATGATAATAATGAAATATTTATCATTATAGAAAGATAATATATATCATTTTCTTTCTTTCCTTTTTCACTCACGTAAAATATGATTACGTCGTTCGTGTATGTGTGGACAACCAACTTCATGAAAAAATGTGACTATTTTAATCATGATAACACATGGATGATATATATAATATGTCATTAATTATTTTATTATAATTCTATAATGGTAGAATATTACTTACATCATTTCTATAATATTCGGTGAAAAATGGAAATGTTACTCATGCATATATACGACCTATCGTCTCCATAATCATAACATACATCCTTTTTCATAACTATCATTCATGATTGGTTTCAAAAGTAAAATTCATGTAAAAATATTATAATTATGTCATTATTATTATCAATTAGATGATATATATGTATAATATTCACAATAACCAGATCCTTTATAATGAAATCGGACCGAGAAAAGAAGGAAATTAAGACCTAAAATAATGAAAATAATGAAAGATTATTAATGAACTATTAATAATATATTATAAAAATATCATATATAATATTATAAATATTAATACGGTTTCATTACAAGTAAATAAAATTTTAAAAACTTCTATATATGTGGTTAAATCACATTTAACTAAAGGAAAGGATGAGGTATGATATTTCATCTCAATTTACATTATGTTGAATCATAACTATTATTACGCACAAATTCCATTTAATGGGGTGTATGTTCTACCAATTTTGACATGTAATATCATTATTCATTAATAATTAATGTTATTTTATGTTTTACATTGAATAATTTCATCCAAGATGATTTTACATGAAAATTACAAAGTGGTAAAATTATTTTGCAATATCCCAGTCTATTGTGATTGTTAACTTTATCTTGAAAAAATAACTTTCATGTGATAATTTTTTATTATTAATTACATTTCATTGAAATATTCATAGTATATTATTATTTTTATTTTTATTTTAAAAATCTTAGACCATTTTTACAAATGGTGTTTACTTTGAAACTTATTTGATTAACTGGGAAAATAATGGTAAATCGGTAACTTTTACTCAATAAGAATACTTGATTATAAAGAATAGTAATTCATGAATTCAATAGATTATTTTTCATACACTGAAATATTTGTACCTATCTTTATGGGCAGTTTCCGGTATAATAATACCCCTAGATTCATAGGTATGTCTTATCACACAAATTATTTTGGCTAAATGAAATAGGTTTCTACTTGGAGTATTTAAACTATCTTTTAAAAGTCCTTGACATTAAGGTATCATGATGACTATTATCATGATATCCAATAATTAAGAATTTACTTTATTAAGAGTTTAGTTATTATTATCTATAATATTTTCACTATGATACTATCAATGGATGTATTTCATTTTCAGTTAATTGATTAAATGGTATGTATTTTCAGTTATTTTTATTATCATAGTAATTATGCCATATCAAATAATTTAAATGGAATGTGTGATCAGTTATATACCATTCCATTTTAATTACGCTTATTGATACATGATATCATCTATTTTACTTAACCCTTAATAATAATTTGAGCCTACCCTTTTATTTTCCATTCTATAGGATATGAAGAAGAGATCATTGAATGAGTTTTCAATGATTTTCTTTCTTTTATGTTGTTAGGTATTGTGTTTTATTGTTTTCTACAATGTAAAATGGGTATTTTGTATGTATCCAGTTCTCTAAAACTACTAAATTTATCATTCCTTCATGATTCAATCCATTATATCTATGCTAATTTATAAATGTAAGGTATTGGCCCAGGGCTTGCAGGGTTAGGTTATTTACACCATAGTTTCTTGATCGTATACTATAGGACGACAATTTTTTATTTCAAAATGGTTTGCATACTCGATGATTGGGTGTTTTTAATTTTTCATGTTCAGTATTGGATCTTAATATATTATTTATTGAATTTATTATTATTGTGTATAGTTACCCATAGAAAAGATTATATGAAAATGAAAATTCAATTATGAATTTATATTTTTTGTTGAAAATTATGAAGAAATAATTCAAATAAGGAATTAAAATATATATACATTATTATTATTTTGAATTAAATTTTTTGATTATATACGCGTGTATAAAATATATACGGGCACACACATGCACATATGAAATATTATATATGTTATATATGAATATATATATATATATATCTTTATATATGTATACATACACACATATAGACATTTTTTTATATATATACATGGTGTATATATGGATAGGTGTTTAAAATGGTTAGGTATTCTTTGTTTGTCCCAATTGTTTCTGGTTTCATGTTAATATAGAGTCCATAAAGATTGATATAGGCCATTTGAATTCTAATAATGGAGTGCGCATAGAAATCAATTGGCTGACTCTCCATCTAATTTTCTATTCTATTTTTATTACACATTCTATTTATTTTGATTTCTTCACATGGTATTAGAGTGTGAAAATAGTATATTATTAACATGTTACCTAGATGATACACACACATATATCTATATACATATTAATAAAATTTTATTTATTCACATGATTTCTTTATATTATTAATATGATTTCAAAAGCGTTTGGATACTCAAAATATTATTTACTTAAGAATGAAATATATTTTTCCTATGTTTTTTCCCAATGAAGATTCTAATTGAGTTATTTTTCACTTAAAATATTTTTTTTATATGGATAGAATTCTATTTATTAAAAATATTTTTTTAAGTAATTAAAATGGTTATTTTATTAGAAAATGAGTATGGAAATAGAGGGTTTTGAGGAATGAAAATTTTGTATATGATTATTTTAGGTAGGAGTTCATATTTTTAGGAATTTATGACCTACATTTATATTAGTGACCATAATAATTTTCAAGCTATGTAAAAATTCCCAAAATAGAGCATGAATACACTCAAATTCTGATACGTTTTTACATATCATTATATATATACATTATATGAATATGATTTGTGTATTTATTTATTTATTTGTACAAAATGAATATTATTTAACCTTATAAAATGGATATGAATAAAAATTAATGGATACTAATATTATGAAAAATGAGTAAGAAATTGGACTTAAATATTTCATAAAGTTTTCAATAGAGCATGAATATGTGAAATATCCTAAATTTTATGATAACAAAAACCCATTTTGGTTTTATTTTGAAATCCTTTTTCTATAAAAAATTAATAAATTATATATTTATTTGTACCCTTATTCATGGTATAGGGTCAAAGTATGGGAATGTACTTTCTAACCTTATCTGGGTGGTTTGAATGATTTAAATAAGGGTAACTCCTTATTTTTATGAGTTGTATAAGGATAAGGGTGTGTTTATGAATTAGGAATAAATTTAATAGGGTGTTTTCCATTAACTGTATAAGGGTAAACCCATATGAATATGTTTTGGGTAAGGGTACTCCATAACTTTTTAAGGGTAAGTTCATTTGTGTTTTTTCTATGTAAGGTTAATCATGCTCTGTGTAAAAGTATTTTGGGTTGCTACATAAGGGTTACCAGGCTTTTCTAAGGGTTACATAAGGGTGATATGAAAGGGTACCAACTTACTCAGGGGAACCACATAAGGGTACTGCGTAAGGGTATTTTTTATCACATGAAAGGGTATACTAGTTTTTAAAAAGGATACATATGCGTAGCATGGGGTTGTGTAAGGGAGATGATATCATTTTAATAGTTAAGTAAGGGTAAAACTAGAGTTTTTTAAGGGTATTCCAATGTTTATTTTTCACGAACAGACCCATATTGGGGCTTGAGCTGTAACTACCCCAAGCCCGCTTCCATAGGCCTGGGGCTGGTGACTAGCACTGAAGGCACATCAAACTCGAGGATGCCTTTGCCTAAGAACCTATACACACACACAACCAACTCAATGAAAAAATACAGAGGAAAAGAAAGAAAGGTACCATACTGCTATAAAAATGGAACCAACATAAATGCATCGACCACTAAACAATACTAGTACAGGAAAAGTAAAGATGAAAGGGAAAGGGGAGAAAATACACACCCAACTAGAAAAGTGTCACAACTCGGAAACAGCTGAAAATGTAAAATAGCTCGAAGATTCCCACCCTTGTATCTCAATCGATGACCACTGCATGTGTTCCAAGCACCCTGTAACCCTAAGCTCCTATTATATCACGATCAATTTGTCTATCATCTGTAAGGGCACACCAAATGTGGGAAAAGCCCTAGCAGGGGTGAGTATAAGAATACTCAGTAGGATGACCTGAAGGCTCGAGGGAGCGGCAAGAGAGGTATTGAAGATGGGATCAATAAGATAGAACAAGGTACAATAATAGTGAACAGAAAGAGTTCATCTCCAGCAAATAGAAGATAAGCTCATCTCATCCATAAAGAAACATAAGGCTCTAACCTCTCATTCATTACCATGATTTCCCAATAAGGATCAAAGAGTAACTTGAGGATTATCAGTACATGCTACATGAGCTGGCCATCCCTAATGGCACCTGTCTGAGAGATGTACTCCATCAGGTACAACTCAACCATTCCTAATGGTATGTTCGAAAGGACATTCTCCATCGAGAACTTTCTACTAGAAATGCCTCTAGTGCCCGGCACTAGAGGTCTCGATGACAAAGTCTTGCTCTAAAGGAAATACCAAGGGAAATGAAGTGAAGAGGCCCACTCTTCAATACTCTATTAAGTTGGGGAAACACTACTCCACTCTAACCCACAATTTTTCAGTTGCTCTAGTAAGAAGTGGCCCGCACCTCAGTCCATCAAGGGAGCACTAACTTCTACCTTGGTATCGATTGCATCAGGTGGAGGGGTCCTCTCCTTGTAATTGTATCCTACTTTTGAGGGCCCTCCAACTCCCATGAAGGATCCACTCCCTATCACTACATAGATTCGGGGGAGTACTACTTCATAAGTGAGGACCTGCACCCTACCAAGTAATAGAGTACAACTCTGGTAGTTTGTTCATTTTTGGGGACCCATGCCCAAGTACGTCCAGGGAGTATCGACCATATGCTAGAGGACCCGCACCCTGGCATAGAAGGAAAGTACCGACTCTAGTGGAAAAAGGTGTAAAGAGGACCTACACCCTGAATTTGAAGGGGACTACAACTCAGTGACTAGAGGACCTGCGCCCTAGTAAAGTAGGGGAGTAATAGAATCTGTCACAATATCTATTTTAGCACTACATATGGAGTACCAGCACCCTGGGCTGATAGGGTAGTACATACTCCTAACATAGAGAACCCACACATTACCCGGTAGGGGAGTACCTGACTCTATGTGAGATAAGTATGGAGGACCGTCACCCTAGTCCAATAGAGCAGTACCGACTCCAAAGATAGGAAAACCATATCAGAGGAAAACGAACTCACGCTCATGACATGGGGAGTCCCATATCTACTAGAGTAGAGGGGTAAGTAATACCCGCACCTTGAGTCATCAATGGAGTATCCATCCTAACTCTCACTATAAGAAACACCTTGGTTCTGATCCTTAGGTTGTTGGTCATACCTCAACTTCCACGAAGTTCCACAAGGAAGTAACTCAACGACCCATCATGTCATAACAGTTCTAAAACAATAGATGGTGCATTAACTAGAAGATCGGTCTGAAAGTTATAGTAATTTTAGTGTCGAGGGCCCGGTTGGATTCAGGTATGATCCAACTCGGACAAACTCCAACTTTCTCCGAAAGTCACATGGATCATCTCAAAAGGACCGCCTCGTCCTAAAGGTTTCACCGCTGTAGATTGTTCTTCATTTTGACACCATATGAGGGAGATATGTCGGAAACTAAATCCCAAAATAATAATAATAATAATAATAATAGGTGTTTCATGGACCCAAGCCACGAACCAGGATTAAATATTTAAAATTTTACTTGAATCGACTTTCTTAAAAATAGGGTCATGTCGTCGTTGACAGAAAGTCAATCGGACGTCGCACGTAGGAGTTAGGGCGGGTCACAAATTTAATGATAATAATATATTATTATTATTTGAGTGTTTTGGGTAACCAATCTTAAAACATGAAAAAGGAATACAATATTGGACTCGAAATGTCCGTCTCAAAGTTAGGGTTGCACTGCCGCTGATGGTTCGTGGAAGCGATGTCGCATGGATAAATTACAGAAAAAATACAGTTTTCCCCACAAAATAGTAATAACATTATTATTATTTTTTTATTTAAACTATTTTTTTTATTTCCCCTTCAGAAAAAAACCATCACTCAACCTCCTATATGTGCAGTGCATTATCCGCATGATTGACACCTCTTTTAACTTATTTATTTTATTTTAACATTGTTGGCATTAATATCATAATGATTATAAAAAGTGAATATGTGATAAATTAATCACACACCCGTATTTCCATGCCACCTCTTTCCCCCATGTGCTTCTTATGTGTACAGAACACCCCCATATCATGAGGTGCCCCAAATCCATTCTCACTTCAATGTTATCATTAATAAAATTAATAATAATAACACTCATAATTAATGTTATAATTTAATCCCGTTAAATTAATTTATCATGGTTATTCTAATATTAAATTAAAACCATTCCATTTAATTAATCACACACTAAAATCCACCATTACCCTTATTATTTGATATAATAATAAATTAATTATTCTTCAATTTTTATCAATGGGTCACCAACATTATCATTAATAATAATTATTATTATTGACGCTCATCATGTTGACCATATTTGACTGAAAACATGCGCATAAATTAATAATCATGTCCATTCACCAAACACTATACCGCTCGTTTATTAATTCATCCCTAAATCATCGATATGAATGTAGTTCGTTCCACCGCAAAGAGTTTGGGAGTTTGACCGTGTTTGAACCCACCCTGACAGAGTCGAATCGTGACTCTGTGGTCCAACGATGATGAATGTAAAGAACGGTGGGGGGAAGAAGCACCAAAAAAAAGGTTTAAATGTCATCGATCAAGTGTTCTTGGCTGACAAATAAGAATGGGGCACCGGGGGTAAGAACATATATTAAACGAAGATAAATAATTCAATTTTAGTACTTTCTCACATGAAAAGGATGCAGGGAGGGGTGCAAATCAAGGAACAAATATCAATCTATTCAAACTTTTAATCCCGAGATGTAAAACACCAAAAGTTGATTCCTACCTGGATTGGATCCATTTTCATTGATGAAGATCACATTTGTACAATGATCGGAATAACTTGATGTGTTTTTCGTTCTTCAAATCACATGGATCCAAGGCTTCATTATTCTTCATTTCTCATTCGTCAATGGGAAGAGGAGGAGAGGAGAGGGGAGGAGAATTCATCGTTTATAAAAAGGGTTATGAGGTTAAGATCTCATTACCATGAATTTATAACCTCTCATCAGGTTAAAATAAATTAATCAAATAATTAAATAAATAATTATTTAATTATTTAATTAATCGTCCACGCTAGCACATGGGCCAACCTTCTGACTCTGACAAAGATTTTACTCTTCCAACGGTAAAACTTATGTTCTTAACTCATCGGTGGTCTCAAATTTTTCTGATCTGATCAACCATCTACGAGATATCATGTTTTCATGAGTGAACTACACCTACGTAATATAAAAACATATCACATTTTTTTAAAATTTATTCGGAGTACACCAGGCTTTGGAATTGCACGTTGTCTCATCACCCAGCTCTTGAAATAATTATATAAATATTTAAATGTATTATTAGGCCAAAACCGGGTCTCTAAATTATTCCCTCCTTCATGCTTTTCATCCATGAAAAGAAAAACCAGGGAAAAAACTTGGGAATCTGAACCCACACATAGCTCTCCCGCTCCAAGGGAAACATGTACATTTCTGTGCTGAATAAGAATGTCAAACAAAGGGGTGGTCCACCCTCATTAGGTTTTGTCCAGTTGATGACGTGTGTAGGAACACACACATATCTTCTCAGTTGTAATACGTGTAAGACATCGTGTCCCCACTAAAAATATTTATAGTAATGAAAGGGTGTATGCTACCTCTATATCTCTTTTTATAGTCTCGAATGACCTGATAGAACTTGGGGATTTGTTTTCCTCATTGGGAAAACCTCTACATCCCATGTCACAACTAGAATAATAATTTTTCACTAAAACAGAGCCTTATGACTCCCTCTTTCAAAATATCTATATGGTGAAACACCTAAGGATATCTAGTCACACAAGATTTCACAGTTGATGAATCACAACTGAGACTCTCTTACATGCTCAAGAGGAGATGAAGTCAATATCGTAGACTAAAGAAAATTTTTACCCATATGTTCCACTAGGGTTAGCTGTAGGGAAGTTAATTGCTCTAAAACATCCCACACTAGGAGATTCTGGGGCTTCCCACTCTTCCCGCTAATGGAATCTGCTACACAACTGCACCTTGAGTACCAAAGTTAGAGGGATTATTCTATCAAGCTTCCACTATTTTTTCTGGGTCCCATATGACCACATGCCTGAGGCTGAACATGAGAAGATCTCCTACTTTGATATCTTGTGATCTGGCATCTGCTTGCTGCAAAAGACGTCTCAGCTTTGTTGCACTGACTGCCGCAATCAGGTGTATGGAGTTCTTCTGACATAAATTTCTCTGTCACCAATACCTGCTCCAGCACCCCTATATAGGTGGGGATGCACAAGGGAACTATTGTAGCACAGATCTATCTATGGAGCCCCTTCTCAAACATAAAGGCTCAGAAGTAGCCATTATAGATCATGTCCAGAGATTAGTACGCAAGGTCGGTGAACCTAGTCACACACTCATTAATTTTCATCCCCCATACCATAACAGGAGAAGCTTCTAAAGTCAAACAGAGTGCAAAAAGGAGGGGTAGAACTCCTCATGAAACAAATATAGGAAGTTGTCCCATGATAGTGCCAACTCATTGTGTGTCTGAGTAACTAAGCTCCACCAATGTCCAGCTACTCCAGGGAAAAGGTCAGCTGCAAAATCCACCATCTGATCTGTCAGTTTCCATATAAGCCTGAAGAGGTGGACCAATTTCTCTAGCTAAACCTTCATTGTCCAAGTGTCTGGCCCACTACGGAACCTCAGCAGTCTCCGACACTGGAGCTCACGAAGTGTGGTCAGCCTGTGCATGTCCTCAACCTACTCTGATGTAGATATCTACTAATCAATAGGTGGGGTGCTTCTACCATCCCACCTAGAGAATGGGTCTCACAAGATAGGTCATGAACTGAGGTCTCGTTGCTCACAGAATCATCATCACAAACCAGAGATGGTATCCTAGATAACTTTCATTATGGAGACATCTTAAATTTTTTCAAGGAGTACCATGGTCAAATGAGAATATATATATATATATATATCCCCAACGATGGGGAGCTGACTCGATAAGAACAGTAAAATACTCAATCCTATATGATGCAAGTACCATTGTTCCCTATATCATGTGTCATAGGGTTTTGAGTTGACAAGCGGGTAATCAATGTCCTGGTGAATGGATACGTTGGCCGCTCATACCATCACTGGACTCCCAGGCCTGAGAGCTACTCTTGAGACACTTCCATGCTGTTGTCCTAAACCCAACCAAGACCTTTTTTTGGAAACATCTGAGCAATGTCCCAAGGGTCCAACAACCTTTCATACCACTTCACCACTACCTGAACCATACTAGGGATCAATCTATAACTACCCCAAGCATGTTTCCATAGGCCAGGGGCTGGAGATTAGCACCGAAGGCACAACAAACTCAGAGAGGCATTTTCCCAAGAACCTATATACACACACACACAACCAACTCAATGAAAAAGTTTAGAGGAAAAGAAAGCAAGGTACCACACTACTATAAAAAGGGAACCAACATAAATTCATCAACCACTAAATAGTACTAGTACAAGAAAAATAATGTTGAAAGGGAAAGGGGAAAAAATAAACACCCAACTAGTAAAGTACCACAACCTAGCAATAGGTGAAAAAGTAAAACAACTAGAAGAGTCCCATTCCTAAATCCCAAGCTACGACCACTGGACATTGTCCAAGCACATTGTATCCCTAAAAACCTCTAATATCACAATCAACCTATCTGTCGTCTGTAAGGGCACACCAAATGCAAGAAAATCCCTAGAATGGGTGAGTATAAGAATACTCAGTAGTATTCCATGAAGGCTCGAGGGAGCGGCAAGAGAGGTACTAGTGAGGGGATCAGTAAAAGAGAACAAGCTACAACAAGAGTGAAGGGAAAGAGTACAACTCCACCCAATAGAAGATATGCTCATCTCAACCACAAATAAATAGAAGGCTCTGACCTTGAATTCATTACCAGGATTTCCAATGATGGATCAAAGCATAAATAGAGGATCAGGAGTACACACTCCATGAGATGTCCACCCCTAATGAAACCCATCTAAGAGATGTACTCCATTAGGTACAACTCAAACATTCATAATGGTGCGTTTGAAAGGATGTGATCCCTCGAAAAATTTCTGCTAGAACTACCTCTAGTGCCTGGCACTAGAGGTCTCACAGACACGGTCTTGTTCCCAAAGCAAGACCACGGGAAAGCATTTGAAGAGGCCCACTCCTCAACACTACATTCAGTTGGGGAAACATTGCTCTAGTCTAACCCACAATGTCTTAGTCGCTCTATTAAGAAGTGTAACACACCTCAGTCCATCAAGGGATCACTTACTTCTACCTTGGTATCAATTGCATCATGTGGAGGGGCATGATTTTTGTAAATATGTCATGTAGTCGAGGGATCTCCAACTTCCATGAAGGACCAACTCCCCGTCGCTACTCGGAGATAGGGGATTTCTACTCTATAGGTGAGGACCCGCACCCTACCGAGTATGGGAGTAAAAATTTGGTAGTTTGTTCACTATGGGGGACCCATGCCCTAGTACGTTAGAGGATTACCAACCCCAGGCTAGAGGACCCACACCCTGGAAAGGTAGGGGAGCACCGAATCTACTGGAACAAGGTTTAAAGAGGACCCACACACTGAATTGGCAACATAGTAAAACTCAATGACTAGAGGACCCATGCCTGGGTAAAGTAGGGGAGTAACTGACTCTGACACAATATCTTCTGTAGCACTGCATAAGGAGTACCTGCACCCTGGGCTGATAGGGGATTACCTACTCCTAACATAGAGGACCTATAGCCTACTTAGTAGGGGAGTACCTAACTCAATGTGAGCTAAGTGTGGATGAAGACCGCCCTAGTCCAATAGAGGAGTACCGACTCCAAATATAAGAAAATAATCTCATAAGAAAACAAACCCACACTCATGATGTGGGGAGTCTCGTCTCTACCGGAGTAGAGGAGTAAGGAATACTTATGCCTTGAGTCATCAAGGGAGTAACCATCCAAACTCTCACTACATGAAACACCCTAGTTCCTCTATTCTGGTTATTTTTCATACCTCAACCACCACAAAGTTCCAAAAGTATGTAACCCAATGACCTGTCATATCACGAGGGTTTCAATGCAACAGACGACATGTTAACTGGACACCCTGTCTAAAAGTTATAAGCATTTTAGTGTCGAGGGCCCGGTTGAATTTGGGTACAATCCAACCTATCCAAACTTCAACTTTCTCCAAAATTCTTGTGGAGTATCTCAAAAGTACCGCCTCTTATTAAGGGTTCCAGCACCATAAACGGTTCTTCTATTTGACAATGTATGTCGGAGATATGTCAGACACAAGATCCTGCAATATTATTATTATTATTATTATTATTATTGGGTGTTTCATGGACCTAAGCCATGAACCATGATTTAATATTCAACATTGGACTCAAATTGACCTTCTTAAATATAGGGTTACATCGCCACTAATGGAAAGTCAATCGGACATCGCATGTGGGAGTTAGGTCACATCAACGATTTTATAATAACAATATATTATTATTATTTGAGCGTTTTGGGTAACCAATCTGAAAATACTAAAAAAAGACATCCAATATTTGACTTGAAATGTCCATCTCAAAGCCAGGGTCACATTATCGCTGACGGTTTGTGGAACTAAGGTCACACGGATAAATTATGGATGAAACATGGTTTTCCCAATAAAAATAATAATAACATTTTTTTATTTTTTTATTTAACCTTTATTTTTTTATTTTACACTCAACAAAAACCCACGCTCAACCTCCTATATGTGTAGCGCATTATCCCCTTGATTTACTCTTCTTTTACCTTCTTTATTTTATTTTAACATTATTGGAATTAATATCATAATGATTATTAAAAGTCAATAAATGATAAATCAATTGCACACCCCTGTTTCCATGCCTCCTCCTTCCCCCATGTGCTTCTTGTGCATATAGCACACCCCCATCTCATGAGGTGCCCCAACTCCATTTTCACATCAATGTTATAATTATTAAAATTAATAGTAATAACACTCGTCATTAATGTTCTAATTTAATCCCACTAAATTAATTTATCATGGATATTATCATATTAAATTAAAACCATTACATTTAATTAATCTCACACTAAAATCCTTCATTACCCTTATTTTTTAATATAATAATAACTGAATCCTCCTTCAATTTTTATCAACCAGCCTCCATCATTACCATTAATAATTAATATTATTATTGATTCTCGCCGTGTTGACCATATCTGACCGCAAAAACGCCCTTGCGGTAATGATCTGGTATGTTCACCAAACATCATACTGCTCGTTTATCAATTCATCCCCAAATCATCGATCTTAATATCGTTCTTTCCACAGCAAAGAGTATGGGGGTTCAACCATGTTTGAACCCGCCCTGACAAAGTCGAATCGTGACACTATGGTCCAACGATAATGAACACGAAGAACGTTGGGGGAAGAAGCACAAAAGACAAAGGTTTAAACGTCATTGGTCAAGTGTTATTAGCCGATGAATAAGAATGAGTCACCGGGGTTTATAACATACCTTAACCAAAAATAATTAATTCAATTCTAGTTTTTTGGCACATGAAAAGGATGCAGTGAGGGGCGTAGATCGAGGAACAAATATCAATCTACTCAAACCTTAAATCCAGAGACATAAAACACCAAAAGATGAGTCCTAACTGGATTGAATCTATTGTCGTTGACGAAGATCACACTTTCACAGCAATCAGAATAATTTTATGTTTTCTTCATGCATCAATTGTCCTGGATCCAAGGTTTTTTTGTTCTTCATTCGTCATTTGTCAATGGGAATGGGAGGAGAGGAGAGGATAAGAGAATTCATCCTTGGAAAAAGGGTTATGAGGCCAAGATCTCATAACCATGAGTTTATAACCTCTCATCAGGTTAAAAGAAATTAATTATATAATTATATAAATAATTATTTAATAATTTCATTAATCATCCACACTGGAACACAGGACAACCTCCTAATACTGACAAAGGTTATACTTTTCCTAGGATAAAACCTATGTTCTTAGCTCATCGATGGTCTCATAATTTTCTGATCCAATCAAACATTTAAAAGATATCTCGTTTTCACTATTTAACCACACATGCGTAATATAAAAACACTTGACATTTTTATAAAATTAATTTTGGGCCCACTGGGCCACATAATTTCACTTAGTCTTATCACCCAACTCGAGAAATATTCTTAGAAATATTTCAAAGTCTTATTAAGCCAAAAACTGAGTCTCTACATTATTCACTACGTCAGGGTAAACTCCTTAGCCATATATGACACAAATTTGTTGTGTAAAGGTAAACAATGTTAAATATACATAGTTCCTTTTTTGGTAAAACTATTTTTAAAATCCTATTATTCAATTTTTTCTTCCTCAAGCTCAGTATTTAACTACATATTATCCTTTTTAGAATTGTAAAAATTTTAGGAAACAATTATTTTACCCATTTTAAAGGATGTAACTCTTGTTTTAAACATTTTAAACCCTTAATGTTCATTATTCAAGTTATATAATAAATTAATTGGTGTTCTTACTTGTCGGTTTTTATTACTCTGAAATCCTAGTTTTGTTTATTTAAATATCCTAACCTTCACAAAATTTTATTTATTAAAATACTATTAAGATGAATTATTAGTATTCATATACCATAGAATAATGTCCATTTCCTTTACTATTTTCCTTTTAGTTTTTTTATTTTCTAATAAATTATAAGGTATATGTTTTAATAAAGATAACCCTATAATTTTTTATTTTTGAAAAATTTATAAAAAAGGGTTTCTTGTTTCCTAACACTTTTTCTTCAATAATTTTCCATGAAAATCGACTTCTTTAATCCTGTTGTCTTTGAATTCAACATTCCATGGATAAAATTGTTATGATATGTATTTCCTTTTTTAAGGTCTCAATTTCTTCTCACTATTATATGTATATATATACATATATATGAATTATATATTGGTTTAGATTTCTTTTTAAAGAGATTTTAGTGGTTGTTTCTATAAAATAAAGGGTTTAGACAAGATTTTTGTTTAGAAAGAAAAATCCACTGCTATAAATGATAGGATGTTTTCTAAAACTTTCAAATATATTAAAAAAATTAATTTGTAAAACATCATTTCAATACTATAGGGATGTTTTGAAATAAATGATTTCTTAAAGGATCGTTTGGAATTTTAATAAAGAACTTTTAAATAAATTTGGTATGATTATGCCTTTTAATGTTAAATTGTTGAAAATGTTTTAAATTGCGATTTTTTATTCCTTATGCCCTGATTGGAACTTTTCTGTGGTTCTTTATTTCAAGATAATCTCTACAAAAAAATCACATTATTATTTTTCTTCCCATTTATAGGTGTTAAAAATGGTTTTACCACATTGAGAGAACATTACCTCTTTTTACTAGTCAGGGGAATAAATATTGTTGGATGATATGGCATTGATTTATGCATTACTAGTGGAATAATATCCTAGGTAGTAGATTCTTGGAGAATATGATAGGTCTGGGCTACATATGTCTAACCAGGAACGTATGTGTGTGTATAAGTTGTTTTCTTAGACCATTTTGACTTGATGTAATCATGATGAATTTTTCTAATATATTGGTTATCTTGGCCATGGTAGAATCACTATTTTATCTAGGTCTTACCCATGGAATCCTTATACATATTACTTGACACATGACAACATTCATTATCACTATATAGAACTGTATTTTTATTTCCTTGATTGATTATCTTTTTTGATTGATCTGTGTATAGAAATGATATACCTTATCTCTATTTTATTGAATCATGGTAGTTTTTTATTTATGTTTTGTATTGCTTCCTTGTATGTTATGTGTTTGTATCAATTTAGTTATTTTATTATATGTTCGTAGTGTACTATGAATTTTTTATATTATTCTGTGGGTAAAATCACTCTCAATGGTAATTTTTAGATTCATAGGCACTTATTTCTATCCCATGGGGTTCTGAAACACTCTTTGAGTTATTGAAGAATCTATTTTGATATCATTTGGATGGTATTATAGGTCGATTCATTATAAATTTTATTAGATAAGGCCTTTCCTTAAATGAAATTACCTCTACTTAACAAACTATATATTATTTGTGTGAGTTTTGTTTTAAAGAATAAAAGGAATGTGTCAAGACTTAATAGGTAGTTTCTGAGTGAGTTCTTAATCTCTACCTCTCTACGATGAGATATGAGTTACCATGGAAATTGGGGACTTTATTCCTTCATTCAGGTTAATAATTTCTTAAAGTTAAATGGGATTTATATTCTCGATAATATTTTCATTGATTCTTGGAATCTCTTATGTGTTTTGTGTGGTAATAGAAAGATAAATATGGCCACATTTTTTCATCATGATTTGGAAAAATTTGAAGAACTAATGTGGAAGATGTGAAATTTAATCTATGATCTATTGCGAGGATGGTTTTCCTTTTAACATACCATGAATCCAAGCCATGTATAGTTCTAATATAACCTAAACATCATTCCTTATCCATTTTTTTCCAAAATGACTTCACTCATGTGAGGTTAGTAAGAAGGGTTCTTATTTTGGAAGGATACTTTTTGGTGTGGTTTGTTACAAGATCTTATTTTTTGGATCAATATTAATCCCTATATTGATGCTTTTAAATACATTGAAAAACTAAATTATGTCCTAAAAATAATTTTGTTGAGTTAATTGAAAAGTGATTTCAATTATAAAAAATTGTGTTTTAATTGAAATATTTTCTCAAAAAACTAACTTTCAAAGAATCTAGTGTGATGTGATAAAGTAATGTTTTAAGAATAAATTATTGTTTGTAATAAATTAAAGATGAAAATGTCTTTGAAATTAGAAAAAATGGATTAAGTGTTTATAAACCAGGGAATAATTTCTATTATATGGTGTAGGAATTTTTCAAACAATGAAGGATTTTTATCAAGATTTACATTTTCAAAGAAAAGTTTGTTTTTTTTATAAATAGGTAAATCTTGTGTGCTTTGAAAGTAATGATGCTTTAATTAAAGTGGTATGTGAATTATTTTAAATATTTTAGATTTTTGGGGTTTGTATTATAACTAAGTTGATGATACAAAGCATTTTGATGTCTATAAATGAATTTATAAATTACTTCAAGAAATATAAAAAAATTCTCCAGTATAATTTTCTATGTAGTCCTTCATGTTTTTTGAAAGTGGTGTCTGAAGTTGTTGAATCTATCTAGAAATTGGATTGAGTGGTGGAGTAAGAGTCTTTATATCCTCTAAACCTCATAGAATAATAAATTAATCAGCATCCACATTCTTAGATTGGTGATAAGGTTTTCCTTGAATTAATTAAGTCTCTTAAAGAAGTAAAGGAGATATTTAATTCACTCAAGACTCTTAATTCTCTAAGGGTCAAGTCTGTCAAATCCATGATTTATAGACTTGGATGTGAGTATTAGGACGTCAAGATTCCTTATCATACGTAATAATTATTCTCTCGGGAACCCTTCATGTATTTATTCATTCAGTGGAAGTACCCTAAGGGTGTGAAGAATGAGAGAGTTTCTAAGCTCAGAAGGTTTTGTAATGGTGTGATATCATTTGGATATTATACCAAGGAATTATCAATTTTGTTATTTTTCTCACTTAGGATTGTAGGTGATGACTCCCTTAAGGATTAATGTTTTAATAAAGGACTTTTCCCTTACCATGGAACCACCATTCTAGTAGTGTTTTTGACAACTTACCAATTGTTACTTGAATGGTCCTCTTTAGAAGAAGTTTTTCTAGAAAAATGTGAAAAGGCAAGAATTCCTCATTCATGGTTGTCTTAGGTGGTGATGTACCATTATATGAATTGAAAATTTGGTTATGTAAGGAAATTTGTTATGGAAAATGTAGGGGAATTTTGTTTTCTTCCAATGGGGAAAAAAATTCATTTTATGAATTCATTCTTGAAAGCATTAAAATTTTATAAACGATGTGACAATTTTGGCCATCTTAATAGTATATGTAATATTGGCTACCAAAAGGGGAAGTTTTGGAAAGGGATCATCATCTCATAATTATGGAGAAGTAGATTATTTAAGGCATTAAGTCTCTATCCATAATTATTAGAGTGAATCTTTTCATGTAGTGGGTATTTACCAATTATAGTTTATGTTGATCCAGCATATTGTTTCCAATATCCGAGTAGAAATTGTTTGATTTTTCTTTATTGTATCTCATTGGTTCTTGATGAATTAATTTTCCAGGATATCACTTGTGAATTTATTTGTTTCCCTTTTTGATGTTCTATTAAATACATTGGTTTTCATCATAATAATTTTTTCCTTTCGTTGATATATCTATTATTGTGTCTATGGATGTTCACTTTTGAATGGTTCACCTTCAACTTGAATTGTTTTAAACCCGCATGTTTTATTGTGCTCCTAAGCATTAAATATAATCATATGTTTATTATATATAAATGTTTGGAATTTTTTTTCTTCTAAATTCCTCTCATCACTTCCTTCCAAGTGTGTCTCCCTATGGTCGATGTTGTATAACGTTCAGTTTTTTAGTTTTTCATTGGTATCCTCTTGCTTTTCCATGATATATTGACCACAATATTAAAATGATAGATGGTATCCCTTGTGAGTGTGTTTCTCTCTATTCGTTTATTGGACTTATAGTTTTGTGTTATTTCTTGGTTGTACTTTGATAAACCATGGGTGTGTACTTGAGTAACATGAATGATGTAGATATGTGATGGACCAGGCTCCCATAGGTTCTTCTTTTTGATTCTATGAGACCATCAAGGGGGGTTCCTAGTGTAAAAAATACATGGTTACCATTGAGTACTTTCTTAACATATAAATATATTTTAGTTTTATACCTTTATTTTTTATAGTTTTATTATTAATGGATCTTGATATCATTATCTCTTTTGGGGATCTTGGAGGAATTTTTGATATATCTTTCCTTAAGGTTTCATTTTTCTTTTGTGGATGTTTCATTGTGATGTTTGATCAAATTATCTTCTCTGAGTTGAAGATATGTGTTTTTGTGGGTGTTTTCCCTCATGTTTCAATTTTTTTGGTGAATATTTAAACTTTGGGAAGACCTATACTAGTTCTTTGGTAATTTTTGGTTGTTTTTCAGTTCCTCTTATTATTGAATAGTTTTTTTGATAGGTTTACTGAGTATGGATTTGTTCTTGATATAATATTTTTTGGTGAGTTTTTCTTTTATTTTGTGGACCACCACTTCACGGGTTTAGTGTGGGAGTTCTTTTAGTCATATATTTTTCCTATCTTTCAGATGTAACATTTATGAGATAATAAAAACTTATTGTGGGGTTAGTTAAAACATCCTCATTTTTATGGAAATTAAATCCCCTTTTGGTTTTATTTTTAAATCCTTTTATATAAAAAATTGACAACTTTTATGTTGATTTTTACCCTTATCCACGATATAAGGTCTATGTAAGGGTAAGTACCTTCTTCCCTTTTTCTAGGTAGTTTTTAGGTGTAACTTGAGGATAAATCATTGTTTACATTAGTTAAATAAGTGTATGTGTGTGTTTATGAAGGATTCATAAAGGTAATAGGTTGTTTCCATGAGCTTCATAATGATAAAACACTTTGAATATGTGATTTTTAAGAGTAATTTTTTTCAATGATTGGGTAACAACCTAATTATATGCGCTACATAAGGGTAATCATGTGCTACATATGGATAATCAAGGCCACAAAATAAGGGTATCCAAGCTTTTCTAATGCTAAGTAAAGGGTTCCATTTAAGGGTACCAACAAACCTAAGGGTACTAATTAAGGGTACTAAATTTTTTAAAGGTGTCACAAAAGGTTATTGTGTATCACATGTAAGGGTAACCTGATTTCTCTAATGTTTGGGTAGGGGTATCCTAGAGTTCTATAAGGTCAATGTTGTGTTCCCAAAATCTATGTAAGGGTAAAACCAAAACTGTATAAGTGTATTATGATGTTTATACATTTTATAAGGGTAAAATCATTTCTTTTATGTGATGTATATGAGTTACGTAAGGGAAAACCATGTTACCCGTCCACAGTTCCTTTTTTTAGTAAAATATTTTTAAAATCCTTTTTTCATTTCTTCTTCCTCCTGAACGACCTGTAATTCCTTTTTCATTTTTAAATCCTAGAAATTGTGGAAAATGATTCTTTAACATGATTTAAAGCCTACATCTCTTATATTTATTTTATTTAAACCATATATGTTCAAGATTCGATTGGAAAAAGAAATTAATTTGTTTTCTAAATTATTGGGTTTAATTTTAATAATATTCATATGTTTTTTTATTGAAATAAAATACCTAAACCTTTATTTCACTAAATTTTTTAGAATCCCCATGGGAATAATTCTAGGTGTTCACCTTATATATAATAAGATTTATTTTCATTTCTTTTTTCCTTTAGGTTTTTTGAGTTTCTAATAAATTCTGAGAGAGAGTTTTTACGCAGTTCCTTTATCGTTTACCTTGTTATTACTAAAACATTCATAGAAATATGTTTATTCTTTTTTAACACCTTTTAAATGAATATTTACCTTGAAATTACATTTATATTATCCTATTATATTTGTATTGAACCTTGCATGAACAAAATTATTATGATTCATATTTCCTTTGTTATGATCTAGATTTCCTCAAACACACACACACACACACACAAACATATATATATATATATATATGGTATGCTGGTTTTGATTCTTATTCTAATAGATTTTATGGTATGTATTGATGAAAGAAAGTTCTTAGGTCATATTTTGATTTCTAAGGTAAAATGAATTCATTCAAATGAAAGTGTGTTGACCCATGTTTTGAAATATCATCATACCATTGAAATTTTAAAACCTATTTTAAATTCCCTAGGGATTTTTTGAATGAAATTATTGATTAAATTATGTTTGGAATTTCAATGATGATTTTTGAAAGGATGCGAGTATGATTAACCTTTTTATTATTGAATTGAAGAAAATGTTTATAATAGAAATCAATGACTTCTAAAGGCCGAATGGGCACTTTCTGATAGTTAGTTCTCTCATGATAATACCTAGTTGTAAATATCTTGATTATTATTCTTAGAATTTATGGGTGTTGAAAAGGGTTTTATCACATTGAGGGAATATGAACTCATTTGACTAGTCATGGGAACCTAAACTGTTTGATGAGATGACATATATTTATTCTTTACTAAAATATTCTCACCCCAGCTAGTGGATTCAGGGATAATATTACAGTTTAATGATATATAGACATGCTTCCATGAAAGCACATGTTTTTGGACATGGTTTACATGAGAACCTTTTGACTTGATGAAAATACTTACTATTAGTTTTCATATATTGATTAGCTTTAATATGGTGTAATCACTAGCATATCTAGGACATACCCATTATATCATAATACTTGATATAGAACACATGGCAGTGGTCATTGTCACTACTTGGTACTAGAGTTTCCTTGCATGATAGATTATTGTCCTTGATTGATCTTCATATTGAGAGGATGCAATGTGAATATTTTTCATTAACTATTGTATAGTGTGTTAACATTATATGTATATTATAATCTTTTCATGATTTATCTAACATTACATTTTGAAATGGGTAACAAATATTTTAATGAAAGAGTTTTTTATGTGAATAAATGGAATATTTACCGATTTGTTTTCATACTTGATTTTGAAATGTGTAAATTTAGGTTTTCAAAACCTTATTATAATAATATCAAATGGATTTAATTTCCATTAATAAAATGTAAATATTTTTTACACTCTTTATTTAACTCTCTATTAATATATTTGGATTACCTAATGAAGTATTTGCATAGACAATTCGGTAAAACCCTACTGGGAACTTTAGATCACAACCTTCTTATACCATTTGGTGTTATCAGTGTTTATAATATTATAGTACATTCTCGTGTTATTTTCATATTCCTCTATGGGTTTATGCTTGGTTGGTGGTGAGAGATGGTGGTTTAGGACATAGTGGTTGGTTGTGGACCACCAAGACATGGATTTTGGTAGTTTTATTATTATTTTGTTTTTTTATTGTCTCCTTTTACCTGATATAGTTGTATTGATTTACTTATATGATGTTATTTACACAGTGTGATTCGATTTTATTATCTTATATTTAGGTTGAAATAATTCCCAAATGTTGTTTATAGATTCCCATGTGATAATTACCCACCCATGGTATTGAGAATGATTTTGAGGTTAGTGGGGAATTAGTTTGAATGTTGGTTCAGATGGTATTTTGAGTCAATTCATTACAGTATGACCATTCTCAAATCCATCTTTTGTGTGTTTAGGTTGTTTTTATTCATGAAAAATTCATCCAAAAGGGTTGTAAGTAAATTTAATTTTTCATAGAATAGATCAAAACAATAAATTTATTACTAAACTCGAGGAAATTATGAATGTAAATATTGTCTTAGATAATAATATGATTTATGGATCATTTGATAAGAATACTACTATAAATAATGAAGGAGACATTTTGGAAAAAATGACAATGAAAATAGAATATGACCCTCGTGATTTTAAAAAGTTTTTTTGAGAATCTAAATAACTATGAAAAGTGAAAATTTTACTCTAGTTGTACTAAATATGTAACAATTTTAGCTACTTTGAAGTTAAATAACTTGAAATATTATAGAAGATGGAGAGACACAACTTTTATAGAACTACTTTCTATATTGAATGATATTATACCATAATAAAACGAGATTCTTTGTCAAATATAAGACCCTAAGAGAATTCTATGTTTATTGTGTATGGTCTATATAAAATACATGTATTTACAAATTATTGTATTTTGTATCATAAGAACCATAAATCACTAAGAAAATTTCCAAAGTGGTGTTCAGATTGATACAATAAAGTTGAATAATTTTATTTGAATGTTTTATAGTACTTTTATATCATTACAGTGTTTAGATAACTATATTGATATTAGAAAACCACTAGACACTTGAGATAGATAATATATCTGAGAATTGAAGACGGTAAACTATGTCACCTAGAGGACTCTTCTAAGTGGAATAATTTTTTTTAACATAATCATCCAATATTTGTTCAATACGACTAGTTTCATTCAATATCTTTAACACTGATGCATCAACAACACATTATGAGTATCCAAAATTTGTAAATTATATAATAAAATTCATTATTATGTTGTCTATATATGGAACAAATCAATTTAGTGTATAAATTAGTACTCTTAGTACCCGTATAGTTATGTTAGTACATTTTAACTTACTACCATGGTTATTCATGTAGTGAAAATGAATTATATTATCTATATTTATATCTGGACCAAAACAACCAGATAATGATATTTTTGTCTATTTGGATCCATTGATCAATGATTTTAAATTAATGTGGGATACAGGTGTTATATTGAATAATTCTCATATAAGTGATGAGTTTACATTTAGAGATATATTATATAGAATGATAAATTATTTTCCAAAATATGGAAATTATTCAGCCTATAATATTAAAGGAATGGTGGGGTGTCACATTTGTGATGAAGGAAACTCTAAATTAGGTTGAAATGTTTCCCAAATAAGTTTTTTGATACATCAAAAAATTTTACACTAATGATAAAGACACCAATCCCACATGGAATTATTCAATGGAAATAATGAACAAGGTACAACACTGACTCCACTAACAGTTGATCAACTATTCAAGAAAGTATAATATATTCATGATGATTTCAAAAAGATTTTTTCAAAAAATCATTATGTAACCAATATAGAGAAGATATCTTTTTTTAAATTAACATACTCGAATTGTTTGTACATAATAAATTTTCTTTATGTCATGCATGTTGAAAAAATATGTATGTGATAGTGTTGTTATCATGTTACTAAATTTTACATATAAAACAAAATATGGAATCAGGGCTAGGTTGGACATGATTGACATGAGGGTAAGTTAAGAATTAGTACCGTTGAAAGGTGAAAGATGAATGTTTCTTCCTCCATTAGATTATACTCTATCTTGACAAGAATATTTTAATTTTTAATCTTCCCCAATGGTGTAAAATTTTCATAATGATATTTTTAAATATAATGATTGTCCTATAAATGAATAATTTGACATGACAAAGTCTAAAATAACATTTTTATCTTGTTTTGATACATGTTTTAATTTCTTTAGATTTATGTTGTATTTTTCCTAAAAATTTATGATATATATTGAATATAATTTTCTTCTTTTTAAAATATATATGTGGTAATCCTATAAACTCGATGATGTTTTCCAATCTTGAATATGGAAATTGCATTCATATTGTGTGAATTGAAAATGTTCTCCCCATCTTCATTATTTGATATAATCGTCCACCTAATGGTTCACTTAGTTAGAGTGATTCAACTTTGTGTTCATACACATTATAGATGGACATACACCGTTGAATGATATATGAAGATTTTAAAAGGGTATGTAAAGAATTTGTGATGGCTAGAATGTTTTAGTGCAAGGCGGTATATTGTTGAAGAATATATTGAATTATGTATCGATTGGCTATGAGATAATGACAACATTGGTCTCCCAAAATCTCATCACAATGGATGCCTTATGAGTGTATATATTTTGGGAAGAGATGTTGTTATAATTACCATTACTGAGTGGGATAAATATCATCTTAACATTTTTCATAATAGTAGAGAGGTTTCTCCAAACGTTGGAGTTGACAATGTAATTCTTATACATATTATTCCATCAAGGTATGAAATATGGATATTAAATACCCATAATAGTTAGATTATAGGATGGTTCTGATATCACAATTATAGGGAATTATTTTCAAATATAAAATCAATTGTTGAATGAATTCAAGGGATATTCATGTGAGCAAATGTAAATTTTATATCTTATAATAGTTTTGTAATTAATTGTTATAAATTATATACAAAGTTATAAGATGAATGTGGCATAATGAAAAATAGTGGAGTTACAATTTCAAAATAAGTTATGTACTTATCTTTTTTATAGGAAAGAAATAAAATTTAAATGAATAGTTCATATTTCAGCATCATTATATAGATATATGAGTTGGATTATATAAAACATTTTATATGCTGGTTTTCCAGTTCAAATAGGTTGAAAACGTGAGTGTAGTTAAATTTTCTAAATCAAGCTTCATGGAGGTGACTTTCAATGTGGAATATTATAAGGATGAACTTTTCATAATGGTATCATAAGTAGTGCATATATTTTTATGTCTGAGATGCAACAAGTAGTAATTTTTGAATTATTCTGTAGGAGACTAAAAAATGATGGGTCATATAAAAATTCAATTGAGGATAACCCTTAAATTTGGAGACCATAATCATTTGATTTTTATCCCACAGTAGATTGGGTAATTTATGTTATAGGAGACCATAAGGAGGGTATTTAGATACTCTATAGAGGATCCAAATCCCTTAAAACATTAAAGAAAAAATTTTGAGTTCAATGAATAAGTTAAAGTGTTTTTTAATATAGTATTATTTTATTCATGATATCATGTACTCTCTTATGTAGTTATGTAATCTAAATTAAATGTTTGAATGCTCATGTAGATAATGACTTCTCCAAAAACTGAGATTACCAATCCTGAGGAAGAACACATGATCAATGTTGAAACTACAGAATTATTAGGGGATCAACAACTTGTATTTTAATAAAACAAGAGTGGTGTAGCATTATTATGTTAACAAAATTATCAAGGAAAGAAGAAAAGATATAAAATTTTAAGATGGGAATCAAGGTGGGTGACCCGTTTTCTCAAAAATAAATTCTCATTAGTTATATTGGGGTTAAAATGTAAATTAATATTCCAATTGATAAAAATATGTAGAAAAAATGTCATGAACGCATTGAATAAAACCATTTTGGTAGATATTAGGGAAATGTTATGATACAATTTCTCTTTTTTATTAAAAAATTATATAATGAAACATTGATTTCCTTTTCATTATCCCTCTTAGAGTTCATTTATTTTAGATGATTATGGTAAAAAATTTCTATTAATGGAAACTCAAAAAACTAAAAGAGCCTTCCAGAAATTTCTAACAAACATACATATTAAGGATATTGAGCTAAAAATAAACCACCACCCACCAACTATATATGAATATATTATAAACCTGCATATATTTAATTTTTTTCATTAGTCGCTATGATGATGAATCATTTTAGGTTCATTGTAATTGATAATATTTTATATGATATTATTTAATTATCCACATCGGTTCAACATTGTTAATTTATAAAAAAGAAAATGAGTTCTAAAAATAAGCCATGTGCATCAAAACCAATGTACCCCCACCATAAATCAAGGATGGTTTATACTTCCCTTGGAATCAATTGGTATATATTTTAAAAATATAGTAAAAAAATAAGTGATATTAAACAACATATGTTTCTTTTTATATTTTCATAATGATGAATCATAATAAAAATACAATTACATCCCATGTCATGTGCTATCAAATAGAACCATGTAAATAAAGAGGGAAAACTCGTATATCAAAACACACAAGTAGTATGGGAATCATGTGTAAGTATTACAGAAAATATTTTAATTATTCTCTTTAATAGTATTAAATAAAAATATATATTTTTGTGTATATTTTTTTATATGATTTTAATATAAGAATAAGTATTGATTTTACCTAAAGATTAACTGATTTCAGTAAATTTGAAGGGCACAGGAAAAATATGAACACATTAGAGATAAAGGTTTTGGAGTGCCACCTCAAACATATTTTGAGAAGAAAAATATGGAAGGATATATATGTGAGATAATGAAAGGCATGCAGTAAAAAATAGATTCTTTAAAATAAATTATGGTCTATTTTAGTTTGGTAGACTTGTATATGTGAAAGGATCAAATTCAACCATTAGTAGAATAATGACCAGAACAAGAGGAGGCACATAAACCTACAAGATTTGACGTTATCCATTCCCCTCATCCACCTTCATTACTCTAGAAAAAAAAATTCATAACTCTTTCTTGTAACTATAAATCTAAAAACTTCTGAGAAGATTGTATTACAAAAATTATTCATGGTGAAATTGTATGTGATTTATATCTATCAGAACTCATGAATCACCTTGTTGTAAGGGGCATTTTGTATAATATCCCAGGAAACATGATAAATAATATACAAATCCTAAAATATCATGTGA
Organism: Viscum album; assembly: GCA_963277665.1. Lineage (NCBI taxonomy): Eukaryota > Viridiplantae > Streptophyta > Magnoliopsida > Santalales > Viscaceae > Viscum > Viscum album. The sequence continues at coordinate 1,505,645,799 of OY728156.1, forward strand.
GAGTGGGGATTAAAGTAACTAATGAAAATAAAAAAATTCTATGTAGCTACATTTTTTCATTTGAGACATTTTAATATGTCCATACTCATTTATTAATCAGATCATCATCATCAGGTAGATATTTATTCAAAGAAAAAAATAGAGTATAGGATTCATCCCTCGTCAACCTTGGACCCAAGAGACTGAACTAAGGAGGTCTGAAATGATGAATCCCAATGGAATCCCCCCTAAATAGATTGACCCCCTCATCCTTCAAGCTAACCACAGTATGCAAGAAAATATTCTTAGAATTAGGTACATCCAATGAGGCAAAGTAATCAGCTACTTTGTTCCCCTCCCACAAAGTGTTCGTCACTAGAGTGGTGTTGTTGAGAAGTATTTGAATCTTTCTAATGATGTAGTTGATCGGCCAGGGGGAGACATCATATTCATGTAGGGATTTGTGCACTAACAACGAATCAGTTTCAACTTCAAAGATGTCCAAATTCTTATAGATGCATATGGTGAGTCATGTGAGGAACACCATGGCATCTGCCTGGAGAGAGGTCCCCTGACCGAATTTGAAAGAGAAAGCCAAGTAGACAGACCCATTTGCATCCCGCACTACTCCTCCCCCAGGCATGACTCCCAGTGCACATGATCCGTTTGTATAGAGTTTCAACCCCTTAAAAGGATGGTTCCATTGGTCCTAGTTACCCCTAAAACTGTTGTTGGTTTGATGATAATCTCAGGGACCAGCTTGAAGCCAGACCAGCAAAGGAGCTTCCTCCCAGTTGCGGACAATCCGAGTAAAGTCGATAAAAAGATTTCATATTCCAGCAATAATAGCACGAATTGACATAGATCCCCCTTTATAAAGAACTTTTTTCCTCACCTTCCAGATGCACGAGCAAGCAGCAAGAAAAATCACAGTGCGGGCCAATTTTTCCGGAACACTTTCTCCCGATCCATGGTACCACATGTCCATGAAGGAGCGGCTTGACATTGAACGAATAGACATAGTAGTGAATTCCCCAATGAATTTCCACACCTCATGAACCCATTAAATTTCAATGAACAAGTGACCTATGATTTCTTTGATATGGACCTTACAACACACACACCTAGATGATAGTTTGATTTGGCATCGTTTGATGTTTTCTGCCTTTGGAACAGCCCCTTTCCTGATCTGCCAGTTAAGAAAATTGAATTTTGTTGGAATAATCTTATCCCAAAGTGCATAATCCCAAATATCAGTATGTATCTGTGTGTTATTTATGAGTCTAAAGACTTTATAGAAGAATAAACTCGATGGAGAAGGGTTAAAAACACATTTATCGTGGGCAGCATTCAACTCAATGAGGTTGAAGTGATCCATCTGCTCGTTGTACAGAACTGCATTAGATTTATGTATATATAAATAGATTACAGTATATAAAAATTAATATTATACATATATTATGTAAATATATTAATATATATATGTGTGTTTATTTTTTGTTTATCTATATTTTATATTTTATATTTATTTGTATGTTTACATTAGATATATATATGTGTGTGTGTGTGTTTATATTATATTTATATATAAATATATGTATATATATATGTCTATGCATATAATTTTATATATATGTGTGTGTGTGGGTATAAATATATATGTGTATGTATACATACATATATACATACATACATACATACATACAAACATACATATATATATAATTAGTAACATTTTAAAACACTGGTAAAAATGTCACTAAAGTAGTAATGTTGTCTTAAAAACGTGACTCAATTTAAAATATTTAATTGTATTGTGATATGTGTGTGTGTGTGTTTCGATATTTAAAATTTAATATTATATATTTGTTTATATTTTTATATGTTTATATTTTATATTTTATGTTTATATATATTTATATAGGTTTACAATACATTTTATATATGTGTGTTTATATTTTACATAATTGTTTGTATTTTATATTGTATATTCTTTATATTATATATATATATATCTGTTTATAGTTTATATTATTTATACATGTATGTTTATATTTTATATTTTATATATAGATATGTTTATATTATATATTTTATAGATATATATGATTATATTTTATGTTTATATATTATATATATGTTTGTTCAATTTGTCTTTGTATATATGTTTATATTATATATATGTCTGTGTTAGTATTATATATATATATGTTTATAATATATATATATATATGTTTATAAATTATATATATTATATGTTTATATTGATATATATGTCTGTGTTTGTGTGTGTGTGTGTTTATGTGTGTGTGTCTGCAAATATATGTGTGTATGTATATATATAATTATAAATATAAATATTTATATATAATTAGAAACATTTTATAATAATAGTTAAATGTCACTATAATAGCCATGTTTTTTTAAATGTGACAAAATTTTAAAAAAAATCTATTTTTATATAAAAATATATGTATATATAAATATCTATATATTTAATATATGTGTGTGTTAATATATATATATATATATATATATATTTGTATATCTAATAATATATATGTGTTTATGTTTATATATATTAATATACATTTTTTTATAAAAATATATATTTACATTGATGGGGGAAATTCCTATATAAATACATATATTTCTAGTAACATTTCATGAAAGTCATTGCTAATTTAGAAACATTTCTAGAAAAATATCCCCAAATCAATGATGTTTCCTTAAAAATGTGACTAAAATATAGTTGTTTCCTACAAAATTAACTAACTTATATTTTTTTTTCAAAAACGGTGTAAATTTAGCTAATTTTTTAAGTAAATATTTCTAATTTAGTAACTTTTCCTTAGAAATTCCATTAAATTAGAGATATTTTCTAAAAAGTCATTGAAAAATCGCTAAATTTAAGTTTTTATAATGTGAGTGAAGAACTGATTTTCATATTCTGCTTGATGAAATGGATGATACCATGGTTAATAATGCTACTATAAATTTTATATAATTGAAGTTTAATCTTATAAAAAATCATGTGGTATTTCCTTAATAATTTTTTTCAAATAAAAATACATTAAATGTTGAAACAAAACGTCTGAAATAAGGTATGGTATTATAGATGGAAGAAATTATGGGGAAACGTAATGTCAAAACAATATATTCCAGTGCATCCACCAAGAAATATAGAGGACATTCCAAGAGTAACTTCACCGCACTATTTCCACTACTGTATATATTTACATTTAATTATAATTTATATACAAAATTCAATGATTAATGTATTTACTACATTGAATATGTTGAATAAATATTTTGAGATCCTATTATAGATATGGTTGGTCTCAAATGTATAAATGAAATTATTATGTTTTACTGGTTGGAATTCTCATTTGTGAATACTTACATTAGGTATATTTTCACAATCTGTTTGTCCAAAATACAATCTACAATGTTCATTAAATTTAATAAGTATTCCTATTTTCTAAACCATATATATTAATATTATATAAAGGTAAATCCCTATAAAAAATATTTGGACTAATTAATCCTACTATCATTTCAACAGAAAAAATAGTTTGGAAATTGAATCAATTGAAAAGAAAAAAGATGAGCTAAGAGGATAATTTGAAAATAAAATAACAGATGTCCATTTGGATATGAAAATGTGCAGAAATCAGCATTTTATATATAAAAATCAAATTATATATTTTACTTTGTGTTTTCAAGATAATTTTTTTATGATAGCATGATATATAAATATAATCCAAATCATGGTATAAGGTCAATGAATGAACACTAGAAGCCTAAGGATTAATTCAAATGGTGACATATTAAGGTATATATTTTAATATTTAACTATCAAAACATATTTGAAAAAAAAAATAATTATTTTTTTCAGTGTTTCTACAATTTCTGAAATAATATAAAGATAACGATTGTGGATATTACATTGGATAATTTATCAAATATTTTATATACCATCAAAAAAATTCCATCCCCAAACAGGTAATATTTAAATTTTATTACTATTTTATTTAAAATATTTTTTAACCGATTATTTTTCATAATTATATTAGTATTACTAGGATTTTCAACAGTCTACATATGAAAAAGAATAAGTAAATTTGTTTTTATATGATTGGGAAGATTACATGGTGTCAGAATGATTTTTAACATCATGTTTAGGTGGTTAATTATTATTTTTGTAATTTAATACATATTTTGACCTTGGAGATACAAATGGGGTATGAATCATTAATATCATAATGCATAGATATTATTTCTTCTAAATTAAAACTCATGTATTATTGTAAATCGGCTGGTTATATTTTTATTCTAATCCTATATTTTCAATTTCCATCTAAAAATTTGTCTAGATTTTATCCTCCTATAATTCAAAATGAATTTAAATCCCGTTATATATTTTATTCCCCCATTTAGTGAGGTTATAGAGTTAATAATCATCCCCACATGTGGTTTCTACACCTGATGACAATGGTATGAAATTTTGGATTGATGGTGTCTCATATAATATAAACAGAAAAACAATCTCAATAATAAGCCACAACTTGATGGGAACTCATTTCAGAAACATTCAAATCCAGTCGATTCTTCTAAAGATGCAATCCATCCTTTTCGATACATTTATTAAACCTTCATCTCATGTGATTAATTCAATATTCCTATAGTTACTATAATTTTTTATATGCTTCTAAAGTGTATATTCTAATTCCCCAATTTACTGTTCATTTTTTTTCAAATGTTCCCAAATTTTCTTCTTATATAGGTTAGAGTGAGTTATTAGAAACTGCACAATGATTGGGGATGACTCTATATAGAAATAAATATTTTATATGTTTATGAAGCATAAGTATTATGGAATATTATGATATGTGGATTATGGAAAAGCTAGTTACATGTTTAATGTTTCTCATTGTAACATTCCGTGTTTTGAACCAGATGAAAAAATGCAGGAAATGAAATTCGTTAATTGGGTAGGTCAGTTTTAAAAGTGAGCATAGAAACTTTTTGTTTTTCATAGTTGAAAATATGAGTCTCTTATCAATAAATTTTATTAAATTAATTATAATAAAATAAAAATGAAAACTAATTAAATTAAGTGTAAAAGCATTATTAAAACTTTGGAATATTCTATAAAATATTTTGAGAGTTTAACAATGAGTCACCATGGGGTTCCAATACCCGTAGACTCTCGGAATTGATAGAATAAAAATATTAAATTTATTTTATTCATATGTGTGTGTGTTTTTAAATGATATAAATCTCAAACGGTGCGTCATACAAGAAATCTGATATCACTGTTAGGTCCGGAATGTCGGGTTTACCCTACGAAGGGTATAACCTTTATTTTCATCAGGTGTTTGGCACAATCGCATATGATAATACCCTATTTATTTTTAATTAATTAATTAATCCCTTTTTTATATAATAAATAATTATTTTCTAACAAATGGTGCATCGAATGTGAATTATGAGACCACCAATAGTTCTAGTACTTGGGTTTTACCCTAGGTAGAGTATAACCTTTGCGATCGTCAGATTTTTGGTTATATCGAACGCAAATATAATTTATTTTGTTTATAAATATTTTTTTGGTTGTTAGAAATAATAAAAATAATTTTATTATTAATATTAATTTTTTTTTATGATAAAAAAATAAAAAAAGTACTTTCACAATTAATAAATTGTGTCATGGTGTAAATAATAACTGGGCAATGTAATGAATGTGATAATATTAATTGTTCTAATTAAATACAAATTTGAAATCAATATTAATTTAGTAGGTGCTGTCATTTTTTAAATGGATGTTGTTTTTAAATTATTAATGGGTTCATTGATGGGTTATACTAAATAATAATAAATTTAATTATTTTAACGTATCGACTTAAATCAAGGTTCTGACCATTTATGTTTTTGTTTTCTAAATTCTTAAAGCAACCCAAGGCGTGTGTTTATGTACCCTATTGCGGGCCCTAGGAAGCTATTAAATTAATTAAATAATCGCTCATTCTTTATGTAAAATTTTTACGTTACACCCTAGTGCAGTGTTCGGGTTAAAAATATTTAAAAATTAAATAAATGTTAAATAAATTAAAAGAGATGGAAAAAGAATGAAAATAAGTAACAAAATTAAATGTGGGAATGGAGAAATAGTAAAATAATTAAAATGTGTCTAACCATATTTATTATTTTTATTTTTATTTTTCTTCTCTCCACTTTTTTTCTTCCTTTTTCCATTGTTTTTTTCTTTTCATTCTTTTATTCTTTTTCCTTTATTTCTTTTCTTCCTCTCCTCTCCTACTGTGTTTGGTGCACCCCTCCTCCCTAGGTGGTGTGTACCACCTCCTTCTCTCTTCGGACGATCGACTCACCTCCATGTGTCATCTGTTTTCATCACCACTAGGTGCACTGGAAACCTCTCGGTAAGGTTTATCCCACGCACCAAGAATCATGCGATCTCATTCTATATCCTTTGTGTAGTTCGTATGGTAAAACTTTTACCCTATTTTGGGGGTTTTCTAAAATCATTTGTTTTCTTTTATTTAGGTAGAATCAAAGCCTACTATTGATAATAGGATCATCTACGACCATAAGGTAGGGCGTCTACTCTCTTTCCCTCCATTTCGTTGCAATTTATAAAAACGCATTGTTGTGTCGTTAGTCAGTGCCTATCGGCTTTGTGCATATTCACCCAAATTATTTAATTTATTTTTTTCTCATAGTTGTTGCAGCCCTATTGATCATGAATTAATTTGTTTGAATTATATCAATGTGGTCAAACACCCCTTGGTCCTGCCGACGTGGTCAGTATACTTTCAGTTAGCTGGGTTTTCAATTTAATTTACCCCATGTGTTGCATAGCCAATTTTGTGATGTACAATCTAAATAATTAATTTAAATTAATTATGAACTTTTAGATTATTGGATCTTTGGTTGTTGGTGGTGCTAATTTATTTATTTATTTAAAATTTCATTTATCTGCTTATGTTGATGCGGTACTTTTCCTTGTTAAGATTTTTATACTGAAATAGTTAATTTGCACGATATGATGTTTAATTTAAATAATTAATTTATATTAATTATGAACATTGAAATTGTTGGATATTTGGTATTTTGTTGTTCCAATTTATTTAGTTTTTTAAAAGTGTATCTTATCTGCTTATGTTGCTACGGTACATTGCCTGGTGTAGATTTCTATGCTGAAAAAGTTACTTTTCATTGTGATGCCCGGGTGTGCATGTTTAGTTTCAAGCTCAAATTTCATATGTTGATTTCATATCTGCTACTTTGAAAACTTTAATTAAATTCAAGGTGGGGAAAGAAGGCGGGTCTCGTATTAAGGGCCATGCTTAGAACCTCCATTCTTGACTGGTTACCTCTATGTGCGGGGAAGCAGTGTCGTTGGCTTTGTTAGACCGAGACATCCCTGTGTATTCTAAAACTTATGAGTGATACCAGTTCCAAAAGGTCCCATCGGTTTGGCTAAGCCATCCTAGGATGGTTTTCGACCCCTTTTGCGAGATCGGGATGAACTCATGGTAAGTCCATACCTCGAGCGATACTTGGTCTTTCGAAATATTATCTTGGATGGTCTCGGTAGTATTGGATAATTTGACGAATGTTCTACATCAATACCTTTGAGATGGGCTTGGACTCTAACTCTCAACATTAACCTTATAATAATTATGCACTAAAGTTTTACATTAATTCTCCTTGAGCCTCTTTAGATTTCCAATATTCTTGTGGTATGTTGAAGCACACCTGGTGGACACTTGACTTAGACCCCAAGTTAAAGAAAAAGCATGGGGTATTTCTCTACTTTGTTTAACCTTTCTTCTATAGGTTGTATATATATTTGTATGTGCCTTCTTACAGGTACTCTTTTCAGACATTTGGCTTAGGATGAAGCAGGTGATTAGGCACGAGTGCCACTTGGAACCCCGGCCATGTTATTTATTCCATTGCACTTAATTAATTATCTGAAATTGTTATATAGTGGCACACTGCATTTTATCATTGCACGAAATGGAAAGGTTCATACACCTTGGGTTCCGGCATACTGGGATTTTATCTCACACCCTTCTCGGGCATCATTGACACCCATGTAGATTATATGATTGTAGGTATTGACAAAGGCAAGCATGCTACTTCTGATCTATGATTGTTTCTTGCTGCTTAAGATGGAGACTGGGGGCTGAGGACTGTTCCTTTCTTGTGATGTAGTTTTCACACATTTTGTCTTTTCATTTCAATTGATAGCATGTTTGAGTTTCTATTTTCAGAACTTTCAGTTTAGACTAACATCATGGCATGGCATTGTTTTGTGAGCATTCTCACTTGATTATCATTCTCTTAGATTATCCATATTGTTATTGTTGTAGTTTATTCATTTATATGTTTCATCTATTTATTATTAATTGTTTTTTTATTCTGTTGTGATAATACCTATTACCTATATGGGAATAGTATCCCCCTTGGACACAAAAAGGCCCTCTCTACTTGTTAGAATCCTCTGGAATTCTGGGAGATGGGCATGAGGTTATGTAACCCACTAGTCTGACCACCGTCTTAGAGGTGAGTCGGGCCGGGTTATAATAACGTGGTATCAGAGGTGGTATTTTTTCCCTTTTCTTTCTATTTTGGGTTGGTATATAGTATACTAGGATTTTTTTAGAACTTGGTTAATAGCCATTCTTGGGAATGATCAGCCCATGTATAGGAAATGACCAAGTGTCCAAGGTTGGGATTATTGCTCATTCTTTTTGTTGTGACAATTGATATGATTTCACATTGAGTGATTGGTGTAATTTCCTATACTTGTGAATTTTATGGAATTTATGAAATTTTACCCTTGGCCTATTAAGGTATTGATGAAGCATTTCATTCATCATAATAGGGACATAGGAATTCACATTCCATGCATAGTGTCATCCCATGTAGTTACATTTTTGGTTTCCTGTTGATTCAAATTGTGTGCCTTGAATGTATTCCTTGTCTTGTAATTATTTAGCATGCCTTTTTAGATACCATGTTTCATTGATATATTTATCATGTTATTCTATTCCCATGTTACCTGTTTAATACCATGTTTTCCTTGTATCATGCATTTATGCCTATTAGCATGTCTCTGTAATTAAAATTTTATGCTTCTACGATCACAACATGTCTCTCTCTGTTAGCATCTTATAGTGACTTATTAGCTTGTTTTTTATGCAATTGGTTTATTTTCTAAAATTTATTGGTTTCCATTGAATGGGATGAAAATTCCAAAAACTATAAAGTGTTTAGTGTCTTAATATGTTGATAGCCACCCATATATCTAAGTTGATATGTGGTTGATCATGTTATAATTTCAAATGAATTGGTTAACTACCTAAAGGCACAACTAGGACCAATTAGGCTAGTTGATTCATGTTCCTTTTGAGATAAACTATTATGGGTGTTGTGACTATTAATAATTAAACAAATTTATTTTGTTGCATTCGAATGAACCCAGGTCGTCTTTGTGGGATCCTTATAGGTTGCTTTATCTTCTTAAAAGGATTCTATGTGATAGATTTCCTAATTGAGGAGGGGATTTCAATTAATGTAAAATCTTTTAAATTGGAGTTTTATAAAGCCTACATATTTTTTCCTTGAGGCACTGTTTAAGATCAAGTAACATGTGTTTTGTTATGAAAAATTGTACTCAATGTTTTGATTAAAACTTTTGATGATGAATGATTAAATGTGATTAAATATAAAGGTCTTGGATATGGAACCTATAGAGATGTCCTCTATTTAAGACCCTAGTATAAGGGTAGTTTGACATTCTCCTTGATTTGTTTGGAATAGAACCCTTCACATGTCATTGTTTCTAGTCAGGCCACCTTACTTAAAATGACACCCTTGTTCAGACAGGTGGTCATGTTTCTCTTGACTTTTGTTTTGGGATTGAGCATCGGGTAATGCTCATCAGGTTAGTAATACCTTAAGAATGGTTAGTTTCTTCATAGGTCCTTTCAAACTCTCTTCTCCACAGTGATGGATAATTTGTTACATCATCAACCGAGTTAAAATTCATCTTTCTTCAGTATCACCGCAGGTTAGTATGCATTCATGTACGCGGTGTCGTCGAGTTCTTAACGTTGTGACAAACCGGTTGAGTTCAGTGCCATCATTATGTCTTGCGATATTAAATATGTTTTGGGTCATCTATGTTGTACAATTCCTTCTATATTAAAAGAATCAAGTTCATCTCAATGCTCGATATTATTTCCAGAGACTTGGGTGTTTTGACACACCTTCCAGTTTGGTTGGTCTTTCATGCCAATTGTTTTAATGTTTTCTTTATGGTAATATCTAAATCCTCTTAGTGTACTCTTCCTTTAGTGATGAGTAAGTCCCATATCTTGCCTTCATCCTTGATGCACTAAGAGAGAATCAGTTTTACGCCATGCTAAATCTTTAAAAGTTGTTGGGCTTTTAAGGGTAGTTTTCTCAATGTTGCACACTAACACTTCGTTCTTATCGAGGCCTTGGTTAGTCTTGAGTGACCCTTAGATTTCCGTGTAAGAAATATTTGGACGAACTCTTGTGCACCAGTCATTTATTATAAAATGACCACTAGGTGGATGTCTCTGTGGTCTTAGTCAACAACTTGTTTTTAATGTCTTCTTCTTGTACCAACGTCTCACTCATAAGCATGGAGTGTGGACTACCTTTTTTTTACTCTGGATTTCTTCATCGGACTCAACAAAACAACTAAATGGAATAATACTATTTTGGTTACAGTCGATCACCTTACAAAATCAATGCATTTTTTAAATATTATATAATATATACCTATTTATTATCATAATTATTTATACATTAATTAATATTTTATGTTTAAAGGAGTACCACTCTCAATCATATCTAGTCAAGATCTAAGGTTTTCCTCAATATTCTAGAGAGGCCTTTTATAAGATCTAGATAAAGAGTTGAGTTTCAGTACAACTTATAATTATCAAACATATGGTCAATATTAAAGGAATATTAAAACTCTAAAAGTCATATTAATAACTTTATAAATGGAATTAAAATGTGTTTGGGATCAAAATATTCCTTTTGTATAATTTTCTTACAAAAATAGCCTTCACTCGAGAATTCAGATGGACCATTATGAATCCCTATGTGGAAGGAGGTACAAAACTCCCACATGTTGGGATGAATCTAAAAAGGAAATATATTGGGACTTGATATAGTATATGAATGGGTAGATAAGTTTATATCTATTCAACAACACATAAGGTAAAATACGAGTAGACAAAAAATTCATGCTAACATTTTTCAGAGATATCTAGAGTTAAAAGTTACTGACATGATATTTCATTGAGTATATCCTTGGAAGAAGGTTATGATAATTAGAAATTGGGAAAGTTTGTTCCAGATATATATCATTCCCTTTGAAAATTTTGATCATATTAGTTTTGGGACTTATCAATTGGTATTTCCACCAAATCTCTCTCATGTTCACGATGTGTTCCATGTATCCCTCCAGAGGAAGTATATGCCCGATCCTTCACATGTATTGAACATATATTTCATGACCCAACCCGTACTAGGACTCAAGCCACAACTACTCCAAGCCCACCTCTATAGGCCAGGGTCTGGCAACTAGCGTTGAAGGCACAACAAATTAGGGGAGGCCTTTGCCTAAGAAACTGTACATAAACACACACAACCAACTCAATGAAAAAGTGCAGAGAAAGGAAAGTAAGATACAACACAGATACAAAAGGGATAGCAACATACATGCATCGACCTCTAACCAATACAAGTAAAGTGATGGAAAGTACTCACAAGTTAACTGAATAGAAAAAGGGGAAAAACACGTGCCCAACCAGAAAGGTTCCACAACCCGAGAATAGGTAAAACAAACGTAAACCAATGATGAGTCTCACACCCAGAAATCCTCTTATGACCACAAAACGCAGGCGGAGCACCTATGTCCTCCATGATCCTCCATAGTCTCGATCGAAATGTATGTCGTCTATAAGGGCACACCAAGTTCAGGAAAATCCCAAGCATGGGTGAGTATGAAGATACTTAGTAGGATGCCATGAAATATCAAGGGGGTAACAAAGGAGGTACTAAAACGGTGAGCAGTAGATAGAACAAGAACAGTGTAAGAGTACAATAGAGAGAGTGCAGCTCCACCCAACAAAAGGAAGGAAGTAGACTCATCCAATCTAAGAGGAGCCAGACACAGAAAGTATGTGGAATACCCCGTGCGTCATCTCCCCTCCTAGAAGAAGAGTAACCAATCCCAAAGAGTGGGAAAAAAAGTAGGGTGTATATATATGCTCAACAAGAAGCCCAAAAAATTGTGTAAGGGGATCTCTATCATCAAGGTCAGCCTAAGAAGAGTCACCAATAGTTCAAAGGATATCATCACTGATTCCCAAAAATCTCATACGCCAAAGTTGTCTCATCGTTGAATCATACCACCAAGGGTCCCGGTCTGGTAATAACGGAGAAAATTCACGGACTAGCCTCATAGAAATAACTCAGTCTGAAATAAGTCATCGGGTAACCCACTGCCCAGCCCCGCTGGAGGGCAAACCCCAATAAGTCAACGGTGACCCACTGCCCAACCCCGCTGGAGGGTAGACCGTAATAAATCATCGTGTGACCCACTTCCCTACCCTGTTGAAGGGTAAACCCTAAATAAGTCAATGGTGACCCACTTCCTAGCCCTATTGGAGGGTAAACCGTAAATAAATCATTAGGTGACCCACTGCCTATCCCTACTGAAGGTTAAACCCTAAATAAGTCGACTGTGACTCACTGCCTAGCCCCATTGGAGGACAGTCCGTAATAAATCATCAGGTGACCCACTTCCTAGCCCTGTTGGAGGGTAAATTCTAAATAAGTCGATAGTGACCCACTTCCCAGCTCCACTAGAGGGTAAACCGTAAGGTCAAATGGTATCCCACTTCCCAACCCCGCTGGAGGGTAACCCTAAGGTCAACAAGTATCACAATGCCCAGCCACACTAGAGGGTAAACTCAGAACTAGGCCGATAACTCTACACTTCCCGTTCCATCACTGGGTGTCACTAGCATCGCTACCTTATGCAGGTTTGTAGTGCGTCAAAGGAACCTACAACCAACACCCTTTCAAGTTTCCACATTTAATGATATCTCAAAAGAGGCATCACATACCCAAACAGGTTACACTGTTGTAATCCTCATGGAAAAACATGTGAGATAGACTACTTACTCGCTGGAAACTGTCTCCTGATGGAAAAGTTATTCAACACCGCTTTATGCCCATACGGCATCTCATAGGGCCCACACCTCAGTCCTGAAAGAGGTCGGGTGAACTGCGTCCTCGCGATGATCTCGGAAAAACACGTTGAATCGATTATTCATACGCCCCAAACAGATGCCTGATGAAAAAGCCACAGTACACTGCACACAATTTGAAAGATGAGCTATGGGGCCCACACCTCAACTTCAGCTTCAATGCTTGAAACCACACTGGTTAACTTCATCTTGATGCCAGGGTCACAACACCACTGACGGCACCTAAAATGGACTTTGGATATAGAAGCTGCACCACCCCACATTATAAGCCAAAAGGGGCCCTATGGGGCCCACACCTCGGGTCTGAATTTAGGCAGGTGGATTGTGTCATTGCAATACCCATGGAAAAAAACACTTAGAAATGAGTACTCGAACACCCCAAACGGATGTCGGGTGAAAAAGTGGTGTTTCACCGTAAAACATGCGAACTAGGTCATATGGTTCCCACACCTTGTCTCCAACCCAAACGCTTCAAAAAGCATCTCAAAAAGTCAGCATGAGGACTGGGGTCATGCTGTCACTGACGGCGCGTCAATCAGACATCCCAAGCAAGAGTTAGGTCCAACGCAACAATTCATTAATTAATTAAATAATTAATTAATTATTCATCTAAAGTGTTTCGTGTCACTGAGAAAAGAAACCAACCCACAAAGGTTCCGAACCAACATTGGAAGGACCGTCTCAACTCTGGGGCCATGGCGCCTCTGACGGCACATCACACAGACGTCTGGCTCACAAGCCACGTCCATCGCAACTTTAATAATAATGGATTATTATTAAATTAAAGCATCTCGGTTCACCTAACCTCAGGCGCAGAACTCAAAAAATCTGAAACACGCTTCAAAAATCTTTTCTCTGTGACATGGACCTGTAGGCATAGACGGTGTATCAAACGGACGTGCCGTTTGGAAGATACGGCCCCTGGAACGCAAGGGGGGCTCAACCGGGCCGATTCAGCCCAGCTGACCCAATCCGAACCGCCGGCCCACGGCCCAGCCATGGGTTCGGCCTGACCCGCCGCGGCCCACCAGCCATGGCCCGCTCCACCAACACTGGACCCCCTCAGGTCTGGTCCTCCAAATAAGACCGGACAACTGCCTGGTCTCTGTTCGCGTCGCCCAATAGGACCCACAAAGCGCGGGCCCTTGTTTCGCCATGCACCCCGAGGTCAATGCCTCGGGGTCCTCCCGACTAAGACAAGCCAGTGCCCTCGGCACCTCTGCTAGCTTCCCCCTCGACCGTGATGGCCCAGGGTCACCTCACGTTGTGGCCTCCTTGGCTCCTCCGCCGAACACCGCTACTCGCTCGCACACAGCCACATGCCTCGGACGCCCGCTTCTCCGCTCGACCATGCCCCGACATCCTGGCTCTCCGCTCTGCTGACCGAGCACACCACCCACCCTAGTCCACTACTCTTCTTATGCTTCCCCGTCTGAAAATTGTTTTGCACCAGCTGCAATCCTCCTCTCTACCTGAACCCCTCTGACACGACCGCACCGCCTAAACCCGACGCCGCCAACTCGTCCCAACCCCACGCTTGCCCGCTTCCCAACGCCGGACCTCCGACCACCTTATCAAGGCCAGCACTTCCGACGGCCGCCGCCACTGATCCGGTGGCCTGATTTAAAATTCGAATGCGGGTTTGGGACCCTCGGGATGAGGCCTTCTCAGCGACTGCCCCTGATCGTCGATCCGACAAGATTTGGCGGGTTTGAAATTTTTGGATGAAGAACGCTCAAGAACGGTTCTAGAATGGAGCTTGGACAATGATTGTGTTCATTCGGCCATCATCCCAATTGAAATATTATAGAAAAATAATCAACGAAATGGGAAAAAACTTGAGAAATTGACAAAGGTGCAGAAATTATTCAAAAATCCTTTCTCTTTGGATCTGTTCTTCGTTGGCAATGCCTTCGTTGCGCTCCACCTTCAATCCGCCATGGTTCTGACGGTGGTTTCTCCTTGATTCGATGAAGAATGGTGAAGAATGCCAAAGAACAGGACAGGGGGAGAGATAGAGAGAGAGAAAACCTAACTCCAACTCCTCGTTTTTCTATTTATAGAAAAACCACTTAGCCCGGAATCTGAAATCACCACACCCTCTCATTTTATGTTGCACCTAGGCAAAAAGCCCCGTTTCGAACTCAACAAAAGTATCATATTTCAATTCCGAGGCCTCATTCAAAATTTACTCGAAAAGATCATCAGTGATAAAAATCACTAAGTCATTATTTCAAAATGACAATTTTTCCCCAGGGTGACATCTCTCATAGCAGGCCCGCGCCCGCAACTTTTACACCCCACCTAGGGTAAACTACCCACTCCAGAATCAACGATGCCCTCAGTTTTCCAATCCAAGCAACCATTTAAGAGTTATTCAGGTTTGATGTATTAAATTAATAATTTGATAATTTAATTATCCATTTAACACACCGCCAATGAGTGAGGGGTCCGAACGTCCTCTGCCGACTCATTTTATGTCGCGCCTAGGGTAAACACCGCATTTCGGACCCAACCGTAGTCTCAAATTTAAAATCCGATCAACCGTCTAAAAGATATCAAATTTTCTTTAGTTAACCACACATGCGTAATATAAAACACATAACATTTTTATATAATTAATTTCGGGCACACCGGGCCTCGGAATTTCACGTCATCTGAACACCCTGCTCTAGAATGACATCAAAAAAAATTTCAAAGTCTCAGAGTCCCAAAACCATGGTTATTACATTATAGGTCATACCACTATAAAAGATGTATCTTATGAGGAAAAAATGGTAGAGATTAAAGACCATGGAGAAAATGTTCTATTAAACAAGACCACTTAGTTGAAAAATTCATTGTGGTGGAACCATAAATTTGTAGAATCTTTGTGGAAACCTAAGGATGTGATGAGTTAGAAGTTTCCGAAGTTCTTTGAATTAGGGTGATGGAGTTTTGAAGCCTAAATTCTTATGAAGGGGAGGAGGAATGTAACACCCTAATATTTTATGAAATATTTCTCTTTAAATAAATCTAATTTATTTGATATCTTTGTAATGAACCTACTTGAGTCGACCTAACCCATCACCCATGCCAGCATTCCACACAGCCTTAGGTGCATTCTCGATTGCCACTGATTGACAACAAGCACTAGGAATAACTAACATCCACTTCGGAATAGTTTCTCCATTGGTAAACTGACTTTGAACATCCATAAAATGATATGGTCACACCTAAAATCATATTCAAAATTACCAAAATAACATCTCGAGCAACACAACAATATCAAAATAGATAACATAAACCACAACAAAAAATCATAATCAAAACACAACACAACAATACACATATATAGTATCTCAAAATAACCCAACAACTAAAAATTTAGATGTAATAGATAGAAAATATCAAATGTAAATCCCAATGGATAAAATATTCTATATATTAATCTACACAAGTCAAAACCTATGATACCATGTCTCCTTCATAAAACATGGATGACGGTGATCAAGAATATCCACCCAAGAACATGGTTCCCTTACCTTTATCTATGTCCTAAAAAATTATTCAAATGCCCAAATAAGGCCTAATAAGGGTGTGAGGAACAAATACCAATAGTATACCACCATGAATCTATTTTTGGATTTTACCAATGAAAACCAATGAACTAGTTTGAAAACATTTTCAAAACTAAACCTACATTGAAAATATACAGTTTTCAAGTAAACCTTAAGACTCCCTTTTATTATCCTTTTCAAAAAGAATCATGGTTTCCCAAAAGAATATCCAAGTGCGACTCAAATAAATAATCAAGTATAAAAGGTACAAACATGATTAACATTACAAAAAAATAAAGGTGAGTGTAAACATCATAATCATGTAACCATATAAATGAAAAAAATGAACAAATGGGTATAATATATACAATCATATAAAAATGGAACAAATAAAATGAATAAAGAATATAACCAATTGGGAAGAAGTAATTTGAAAATAAGGCTCTGGCCTTCAATACTGACATGAGTCAGTAAAAAAGTATGCATGTAAATGTAAAAAATGGAATCTATTGTTGTCTTCCCCAGGCCAAACTCCAAGAGATCACACGATCGCTGGACAATCAACATGGAAGCTCACATGGTCTACCTACCTAAAGTCTCAGTCTGTCACTTTGAAACAAATTGATTCGCACATGTTCATCCATCCAACGGATTACACGATCCGTCAAAAAACCTCTCAATCACACCCCGGTTAGCTCATGTTCTACTCTATGTCAAAATATCACAAGAAAGTTCCCATATCAATCAATCAATAACAAAATCTATTTCATAAACCATTTTGGAAAACAATAATCTCCTTTTATCAAAACACATTAAATAAGGTAAAACCATTTCTAAAGAAAATTTATAATTATATTTAAACCAAAAAACCCACTTTAATCCATTTATCAAATACTTTGGATTCATACATGCCACCCCCATTTGGAAAACCCTCTTTAAACACCCAAATTTCCAAAAAAAAAAATCATGAACCAGAACAAACATGGAATAAACACCAAGAATAAATCATCATAATGAAAATTTAAATAATACATACTAAAAATGATTATAAATTTAATGTTAATCCAAGGAAAGCACCCTTAAATAGAGACGACTACCTCAAATTCAGTCCAATGATTTTTTATCCATTGATGAAGACCACCTAGAAGATATAGAAGAGAGCCTCACACACCTAATCCACATGATAACGAACTAAAACCCCCATTAATCACCCTATATTCAGAAAAAACCACCCACTAAGGTTCCTTACTTCCCCAAAAATGGAATAACATGGATTGAGTA
Organism: Viscum album; assembly: GCA_963277665.1. Lineage (NCBI taxonomy): Eukaryota > Viridiplantae > Streptophyta > Magnoliopsida > Santalales > Viscaceae > Viscum > Viscum album. The sequence goes on from OY728156.1 coordinate 1,505,663,950, forward strand.
GAGGAAATGAAGAATAAATCATGAAGAAATCAATTAATATATAAAATTCCTTAAATATAATATAAAAAACAAAGAAATTAAGGGGATAGCTCCACCAACAATATAGGATGGATAAGCACAATGGGAGAGGATAAATAAACCCAAAAACATAAAAACCCAATAGGCATGGATTTTTAAATTTAAACTTTTTATGTGAGTTGGAAAGGGTCACATGGTTTTGCTTCGTAGTTAGGGAAATTGTTCATCAACTATGTTGGTGCCACTATCAACACAAAATAGGTTCTACATTTTATTATATGGTGTCACAAATTTTAGAAAATCATACTCAAACCATGTGAGGATACTCTATCAGCAATTAATCACTCATTACATGGTTACCACATAGTTTATAAAAACTGTATGCTAATCATGCACCCAATTCAGTCTCCCTAGAAACTCCCAATGCCGACCCCCAACAACTGGTAACTCCAAGAATTCACTAAAAGATAAATTAAACTCCAAATTAGATGTTCCATTAACCTAATTATTGTAAAAAAACTTCCCACTATGCCACTTTCTACAACTATAAATAACTCAGGATTCAGTAGGAGATAAGAGGTGAGGCCACTGCTCCCTCACCCATCATTCTTACTTCCATGTCTCATGGTTATCACCATCATACTTCCAAGTCACATAGACCTATAAGATCTTCATACTATAGATAATTTTATTACGATGGTATATGATATTAATAGGCTTCTTTATCGTGGTTGAATCGTACTCTAACTCTAAATATTTCAACTATAACACATGAGATGGGTCCAGATGGTATCTATTTAGCAAAGAAATGTGGAATGAGTCATGGATGGATTTCAGTCATGGTGGAAACTCCAACCAATAAGATACCTTCTTAATAATATACACAACAAAAATGTCCCAACATAATGTGGTGCAAACATCCCATGCTTTCCAAAGATATGATGACCCAACTGAACAGATACTAAAAGAAGAACCTAATCACCAACATCAAAAACTGATGGACGATAATAAAGATCTTAATATGACTTCTGGAAAATATAATCTATTGATAGTCTTTTCTAAATCATCCACTCTATTTTTTTCATCTATAGGATGAGGATCATTTTAATCAAGGATTTATCTCCCACCCCTACCCCACACAATGGGGATTGGCATGTATTCCTATATAATGCTACAAATGAGGCCATCATGATTGAGGATTGATGTATATTATTATATGAAAACTCATCCAATGGAATGTTACCTTCCTATTAACTACTAAAATTAAGCACACACACCTGCAAAATATACTTGAGAACCTAGATAGTCCACCCAGACTGTCCATTCGTCTACTGGTGATATGTGTCGCTCAACCTCAAATGGGTTCTAAAAGCCTTGGAGTCCCCTATAAAAGTGAGATGCAAAATGGGAATCCTTTTCTAAAACTATATCCATGGGAACTCCATAATTATTAACAAAGTCTCAATCATATAGGCATCCAAGTACCCTTACCTTTTTTGACTACATGATTGTATGAAAATGGGATGATTTCATCATAAGATTGAAAATCACCCATGTGGCATTAAACATCCCCCAATATAGAACTCTCTCATGTGTTCAGAAAGGGTTTGTTACTAGACCTCAAGCATGCCTAGTTGTATTATATAAGCTTCCAACAAGTAGTGGGGTTGTTGATAATATAGTGGGGATACTATACCCCTTAGGTATGAATTGTCATAGTAGTATAAAAAATAATAATAGAATTGAAATAATAATAAATGTAAAGATAATATAGGAACACAACTATAATATCCCATTTAATAATTTAATAATAATAATGTAATGATGTAATGATGTTCTAGAATGTAACAAATTTTCACGCTAGAAAAATACAATAAAAATATTAGAAGACTCAAATAAAATACTCATGGTCCTAGGACATGAGGCCAATGTTGTTCACATCTTCAAACTCCATCCCAACAGTAAAAAAGAAATTCACTTCAAGGTCCCTTATCCTTTCCTAAACCAGAATCCATGAAATCTAATCAGGTTCCAAAAAATGAAATGAATTGGGTGTGAGTATATCTCAGTAGGCCGACACTATTGTGTCTAAATAAAACCATCCTGATAATAATTGTATGTAATAAAGTGATAAACAGATGTATTAAATTAATTCAATAGTTAATAAAATACCACAACAACCTGTTTTGGCACCATTTCAGAATATCTTTGAGCAAGTATTATTACCATGCCAACCATATTCAAATAACCAATTTGAACAACCTCATTTGGTTGCTTGATGGAAAAAATATGATCATGTCTTATAACCATGTCAACCATAACTAATCTGGGAAAAATCATTATAAGCATTAAAATATCTCTGGGTCAAAGATCATTAGTCATTAAAAAAATACTGCATCAAATCCCTATAAGCATTATAGAATGAGTAATTATCCAAGCCTACTCAGTATAATCATTACAGCATATTTATGTGCATGTTCCTAGGGCTAGCCCGTTGTATAAGCATCTCAGCATAGAACACAATCCCTTTCATACAACATGGATATCAAAATATCACATCATATATCTCAATGGTTAATTATGAGAATTACCATTATTCATTAAAATTACACATGTAATTCAATTCACAATTTATCAACAATTATAAAAATAATCAATAGTTCAAAAAATAAAGATTCTATAAAAACAAGTCACTCTAGGTCTCCTATCATGCTAAACATACTTTAATCCATTAGCCAATTATAAGTCTATTTAAAACAAATGTAATTCATGAGCTTCCCCAATAATCACTGTGAGGTCTTAGTGAACAAGTCCAGTCACTGTGTTCGCATATCAAACTACCTATCCCATGTCTCTTCTAGAAATCACTCATGACAACACTTCAATTGAAAATATAGTATAGTCTGACCCTGAAGATATATCTCACTGTAATCCACAACCCATATCATATGCTTCTCAAAGGATTCATTATCACAATACTCGACATATGCTATATCAATCGCATGGTAATATTCTAGATGATATCTTTATAGTTTCAAGATGTGGACCACATCATGAATGTAATTTTTGTGTTATGGAAGGGATAAGTTGTATTCCCCTTGACCGACCCTTGACACTATTTAAAACATCTTGAAAATCCTGGGTGCTAGCTTTCTTTATTTCATGATTTAGTGCTATCTCAACCTACGCGACACCCAAAGGAAAACATAATGACCAACCTCGAACTCCAGAGTTCATCTATGATAGTAGGCATATGATTTATTACTACTCTTCATGTTCATAAATCACTTCTTGGTCAAATGAATCTACTCAAACATCACCTACATGAGACTAAGCCCAACATGTGGTGACTCACCTACCTCCATCCAAAAAAGAGATGAATGGCACAACCTTCCATGAAAATCCTAAAAAGTTTCCATTTGGATTGATTCTTGTAAGGTATTATTATATGAAAACTACATGAGTTCCATGTGTTTCTCCCATGAACCACTAAAATCCAAAACACATGCTCATGACATATCCTCTAATACCTGAATAGTCTACTCACGTTTACATTCATTTTATGGGTGATATGTTTTTCATAAAAGAACTCATGATCCCATGGTTTTCTATAAACCCTTCTATAAACACGATGTTAAATAAGGTTCTCTGCCTGAAATGATACTCCCATAAACATTGTGCAATATAACCACCTAGTGCACGTAAATATTTCCAAGATATTCAACCATAAAGGTTTCCCTGATAGGTAATAATTGGGATGCCTTTGTTAGTCAGTCCACAAAAACTCATATAGATTCACTCTTATTGGTCATTATGGGTAATCCCATCACAAAATCCATTGTGACATCATCCCATTTCCACTATAGGATGGATAAAGGATGCAAAATACTAATTGTCCACTGATGCTCAACATTCATTAGCTAACTGGTGAAGCATCAAGAAATGAAGCTCTCTAACTCCTTCTTCATTCCTACCCATCAATACTCTCTGCCACTATAATAAAATAACCATGTATTGTTGTTAGTTTTTTTGATATGGAAGCAGTTTAAATCAACACAAAATAGATCAGAGGTTGTTTTAAAAAACCACCGCTAAGATCGGTATCAGCATCCAACATGTGGCGGTTTCTTCTATTTAGAATTTGTTTATGAAAAGAATCATATAATGTGTATTTATTGGTGGTTTTTTGTGTTTTATAGGAAGTTTTTTGGTCAAAAAAATAACACGAATTTAGCAGTAGTAAAAACTACCACTGAATTCTAACGTCTTTTTTACCAAAACAACCTCTAAATGGATAAAGTCACTACTAAATATAATTTTGTCACATTTAGTGGTGGTTTTAACTTCAACCCAAAAAAATTACAAAAAATATATATATGATTTAAACCACTAATAAAAATCACTATATCTTTTAGTAGTATAAACTGACACTAAAAGATGAATTACAAAAAAAAGATGTATAATCTGCATCCCCAAAACCTGAAGCCCTAGAACAACCCTAGATAAAAAACAATGAATAGACTAGATAATTCCACCATACAGTTATAACAAAATTTAAATATCATATAATTATATTTCACACAAATCAGAAACATAATTCCATATCAAATGAAACATATCATTTGAACACATGGCTATACAAAACATACGTAAGTCACCCATTGTTCGGATCCCATCTAAAATGTCATGTGAATACTCTATGCCAAAAATGATAGATGAAAATCCCCTCTCCACTAACCACATCTTGATGATTAACTCCTCCCATCTCCTTCTCCATCTCAATCTCTGTATCCTCGTACCAGTACCTATAAAACAATTATATTGAATATTAAAACATATTTTATATTTATATTTAATATTAAAGTCAACAAATGTTTGTGAACTAAATTATTTTGAAGTTGTTTGATTTACCTACTCACCACCCGTCATCGATACAATCAGATGAGCAATGGAAAAGTGAAAAAAAATCTGTACAAAGAGATTTATTTTGAAAATATTAGAATTTGTTAACATGGTGACATTCAATTACACCATAAAGTATTAATAGTACCTTTATATATGAATAAAAAACTTCTTTTTTCAAGATAAAGTCATATGGTTTCTATCATCCTATGTAATCAGAAGGGTAATTAGCTCTGCCACCAGCTGGCCTAGAATATGGCCAAAAAAATCCCATAGCTTCATCTATAGGGACCCCATAGCAATCAAATTGGACAACTATCTTTAGTCCATTCAGATTTCGGGCATATGAACGTTTCATATTTTTCTCCGTATTAGAACGGTTTCCATATTTTATAAAAAATAGTTAATTTTATAAAAAAAAATAACTTTATTCATATTAAATTTTTTGCATATAATAGTCACCCACCAATATCCTTATAAAGAGCCAATGGTGGTGACCTTCTCCCTCCCCACCATTCCTATCATTTAATCAAATAAAATTAACTTCAGAACATATATTTCAAATAATTCATGCATAAAAAAATTAGAAATGATAACAGATGCACAGTAGTCACAGACAAAATATACATAACTATGATAATAAATGACTACACAAATAACATAACTGTTTGATAAATGAATGGATGATTTCACATATAATCATTTTCACCTTAAATCATATCCTTATCCCAATATTTCATTACTTCATCTAATTCATCCACCCTTGCAAGACTAATATTTGCAATATCGATACGGAAAATATGTTCGCTTCTTATTGTTGATGGGATTCAATGTCAGAGGTCAATTCTTCCACTTCATTACCCATATTCTGAAAATCTCTTTGGTTTACATGAGAAACTACACTCCACCCTTCATCCATGAAATCTTTCACATAATATATAATTTTAACTTGTGATGATGACATATATAGATCATGTAATACACAGTCACCATCATCCCAATTGAATTTGAATAAATAAATTTAAAAGGCATGTAGTAGTTTAATTTGATAATATCTGTCAACGTTGCATAGTATCTCACTTTGGAAAAAATAAAAATGCCAATATTCTATGTTTTCCAACCTACTTCCTGATTGACTATATGAAAGTTAAATCCATTCACTTTGTAAGGGTAAAACTTTGTAGCTTGTTTTATAGGACCTCGAGCAAGAAACATCAAATCTTGTGAAAAGTCATCTCAATTATCAGTATTCATGATCTATAAAAACAATTATATTTTATCATATTTACAAAATATATGTGTCAACCTAATATCCATATTTATTACAATACTTATGAACATACACATTGTTCAAACAATTCTAAAATCTCTTTATCAATAGCTTTTATTATATCCTTCACATTTCTTAGTCATCCTATCATTCGCCTCTATTTCTGTATCCTCAAATATTCAATAAATGGATCTATAATTTCACTATTTATCAACACATATATATATGCCTAATATAATTTCATTTCTATTAGTGTAACATTTGACCTCCTCCCAACTGGTCAACCAATAGCAGGAATGATTTTTGATATACTCTGTAGGTTAGATTGAGTTGATGTATCTTCAACATGTCTAAATCAATTGAATCTATTCTTGATATTATCCATTTATCTAGAAGAAAAGGTTAGACACTCCTCTTCCAAATAGCCTTAAAAATAGAGCCTTTAGGTTAAGAAATATTTTTCATGAATGATTTCAAATGCCCAATATATTTGTGAAATAAAAGAAAAAATATAGTTGTGTTTTTAATGAAACTCCTAGAATTTTTTACTTAAATTAAAAACATATAAATAATGTACCTATTAATTGGATACATCCATCGATAATTTATGGGGCCTCTTAATTTAGCTTCCTTGACCAAATGCACTATTAAATGTATCATGACAGTAAAAAATGGTGGAGGAATGATCATCTCCATTTCACAAAGTGTCATTAAAAATCTCTCTTGAAGGTTTTCAAGCCCAAATGGTTATATATTTTTCTCACATAATTGTCTAAATAATGTGAAAAATTGGAGTACAATAGCAGTAACCTTTTTAGGTAATAATCTATGGAATTCTAATGGTAGAAAGTGTTATAACAAACTATGTGAATCGTGACATTTTAATCCATGTAACCTATGATTATTTAAGTCAATACACGTTGATATATTACTTGAATACCCATAATATACCATTAAATGTTTTAAAATTATATTTAATGTATCCTTATCCCTATTTTTCATTGTAAAAATTTTCAGAGCATACTTTCCATTCACAACTGGCCCGAGGTCATGCTTTATGTTTATTGTTTGTTAGTCTTTCTGAGAATTGAGATGGTACTCTAATTTTCCATGCCCATTAAGCAATGTAAAGATCAAATTATCACAAACATTCTTCTCAATATGCCTAACATCAAGATTATGACATAACAAATTAAATTCCCAATACAAGAGATTGAACAATATACATTTTTTATTCCATTATTGTGTTCCTATTTCACTTAACGATGCACTTAAAAGTAATTTCCAACTATCAATAAAATGATGTAGCTTCAAAAATTCTATTTCAACATTTTCATGTTGTGTCCATATTTCAGAACTTATTAACAACTTTATAGGTGGTCTATGATCAATAAAACCATTGAATTTTTACTTGTTCGAAATAAATCTATGAGATGCATTGAGAAATATTTAATGACACAAGCATCGCCATTTTTTACTATGAGGTAGTCATTAAGGATTAAAATAAAAGTTATAAACAAGAGAATCCAAACCCATGTAAGTGTTCTAACCAGCTAAATTTTCAAGTCCATGGAATTCACTAATGGTCTGCATTAGATAGGATTGCATTTTGAACATTATTCTAAAAGATGAATCATATATCTCAACACCATTGATCCATAAATCCTATAATTCTTTAAATAGAGGCAGTAAGTATACATTAATATCATTTCCAAGAATTGTTTTCCATGAATATCATTGAAATGATAAAATAAATTTGTTGCATACACATCCATGGAGGCAGATTTTAGGGAATCAAAACAACCGGCCAAATGCTATAACTGGTGCTCAAAGTCCCAAATGGGTTGAATTCATCGGAAACGAAGACCAATCTAACATTCCTAGGATCAGATGAGAAATCTGGATGTAATGAATAAAATTTCTTCCCCAATTTTTTATCTCATGCATATCGCATTAACATATAATTCTTATTATCTATAGAATGCCACTTCATGTGTTCTACACTTTTCAATGACATGAATAATATTTGAAACCAAGGCTTTAAATAAAAGTAACGCAAACCCATTGAAGGTGTTTCATTTTCTTCTTCTTCACTGTAGTATGTTGATTTAGACTTCCAACATCACCAATTGACTATCAAGTATAAGAAGAATATTTTTTCAATCTTTTCAACTTGAATTCTATCCCCAATAAAGCATATAATCATTATGAGACATATGCATTTTTGTATAATTCAGTCCAAGATTGTTAAACCATGAAATGCATCTCTTTGTTGAGTGAATTTTTCTCTTATATTATCACCCATATAATTAAGATTAGGATCTAATGATATGTTATAATCTAGATTTGGTTGTCCTATAGTCTCAAAAACATCACTTTTCAAGTTTTTTTTTATATCACCCTCAACTGGTTGCACATATATGATTTGATGTTGATGTTGTTTTCTTGCAATTCAAAATGCATCATTTATAAGGTCTTACATTCGATTATCCATTATCGACGAACTTGGGAGTTCATTCTTTCGATTGACATTAGTGCTCAAAATATTTGTAACCTTATATTCTCCATGCCAAATCCAATAAAAACACTAAGTAGCGAATTTCTTCAATATCAAGTGTTCATAAACTTCATCTCACTTCAACTATCATCAAAATATAAATTTAGGATATGGAAATATTATTCTCCAATCAACGAATCGATAGGAAATTACAAAATCAATAAAATCATCAAAAAATTACCATAATGAGGAGTGTTATGAAGTAATGTGATCCAACTTTTATCCATATCACAAAGTGAATACAGTTTATTAAAAAAAATTAAAACACTTAAGGTTTACTATATATAAAAAGAGATAAATGGAAGGGAAAAAACAAAAACCAAGTAGTTAGAAAAAGATTCATATAAGTACAAAAAAGTCAAAGTATAAAATGAAAATCCATCATGGATAGTATTATGTAAAATAGTAGAAAAATAAAAATCATACATTCATTAATTTAAAATAAGAATCATGTGAGAAACACCCTATGGTCACTATGTCTAGTTAAACCTAGTAATTCTCTATCATCATAGTAGTGGATTTAGAGTTCTAACACATCTATAGCTAGAGCGGTCTCACATAATGCTTTGCTAGAATTTCTAGTGGTGATCTAATAGATTTTATTTATGTATTTCAAATTATTTTTTCCTTATCTATATACGGTACATCTCAAACCAAATAGAGTGGTTTTAAAATTACCTAATTGGTCCACTACATTTCAATCGATTGTATTTAAAGATGATTTATTTTGAGTTAATAGTCTTCTCTTACCTGTGGAATTTTATGTTTTAATCATATTGAAGGATAGTACCTATACATAGTCAACTATCATCTTGGATACACCATTCATAGAAATAATAAATTCAATAATAAATGTACCATAATAATAGAGTTTGGTTTAAAAAATTTCTAAATAAATGTTTTTTATTCCATCATGTACCCATAATAATATAAATCAATTTTTTATATTGTCACACTCTGATGAGTATGATCCATGTGAAGAAAATTTTATGACACGATAAATTTTTTATTTGGGAAACAAATCAAGATCAAGAAAATTGATCAAAAAAATCTGTAAAAGCATAAATATTCTATCCAACCATCTAACGAATCAATAAATTTTTATTTATTTGTTAGATTTTACTACTTATTCAATAACAAAGTGTCTGATAATTCATCTATTGAGGACACCTGGATGATAATAAATGAAAATAAATATATGAACAAAAAATTTGACATGATCACAATCCAAAATAATTAAATTCTCAAAATTGATAAATTCTAAAATAATATCAATTTAATAACCAACATTGGAAAAATAAGTAGGTAAAAGTGATCATTAAAGGGAAGTAATAAGTGACAAGAAATAACAGCTTCCAATTTCAAATGAGAAGACAAAAAATCTAAGAAGTAATGGTAGAACATCAATAAATAGAAAAAAACTTATTATAAATATAAATAAAATCTAATCATGTAAAATACTAAAAGATAACTAAATGAAAATATAATTATCATTTCACAATCAAAAGGAAATAATTACTTAATACCACGGGAGAACCCCTCTAACCATTAAAACTATGGGAACCCAGTAATTCTACATCACTAATTAGGTAAACCCTCATCTAGTGAAATGTAACCACAAATAAATCATCGGTTCAATGGGATGGACACAAAATTACTTCACTAGTCTAAGAATCACCATAACTATTGGAAAATACATCATCTTGATCAAGTTTCACCAACCCTAGAACCCCAGGTTTCCAAAAAAAGTAGTCATAGGAAGATGAGGATATATTTTTCAAATAAAAATCAAATTTAAATAATACTGATAATTAAGTATATATAATAAACTCTTATTTCCACAACCATGTATAACTTTCTATATTATATCCATAATAAAAACGCAAGGTTACAACTTATATTTTAGATATTTCTTTTAGGAGTAAAATACAATATAAAAGCCTTACCATTAGAAAAATCTAAATACAGATACTTAAAATCCTTTTCTAACCAACAAAGTCTTTAATAAATTCTACCTAGACACATTTAAGAACATTTATAATGAAAATGCGCAAATAAATATCAAAAAACCGATAACTGTGTAAGGAAACCAATCCCACTCTTAGTTTAAAAATGTTTACTCAGAAAAATTCATTAAAATTATGTTTTTACATTAAAAATTAATTCATTGGAAACTAAATTCATTAGGAAAGGCTATGGAAACATAACAGCTTAATCCCCATTCTATAAAACACAAGAAAACCACAGTCAAAACTAAAACCATTTGGTGAGGATCACATTATACATATGGCATAACCTTTATAATATTAAAAATTATTTTAAATATAAACAAGTAATAAGGGGTTATGATTTTAAATTGTATGAATGGAATCGCATACCTCAATCGATGACTCGCACAATACTCCATATATCATAAGACCTCCAATGGGTCTACAAGCACCTAAATCAACCCTAAACACCCTTAAATTAATTAACTAAACACCAAATTCAAAATCCCAGAATAGAAAATGAAATCCAAACTCACATGATGGAATAATGGTGCTAAAAAAACAAGGAAAAAGAATGATAAAATCCAAACACACATCCTTTTTAATTACCTATACCTAGGAAGTAGCTCCAGTGATAATTTGGGGGAGAGAGGGGTCGGAAAATAGAGATCGAGAAAAGGGGGCTTGTGAGAGAAGGGGGTTGGTGGTGAGGGGGGGAAGGGGAGCAGATGATGAGGGGAAGAAAGGGGTCGAAGATGAGGGGGAGAGAGGGTCGGTGGAAAGGGGGGAGACAGGGGATGGCATAAGGGTTTGAAAAGGGTGGGTGGTCAGGCTCGGGGAGGGGGATGGGGGATGAGGGGAAGAAGTTTCTTTCTTTAAAAAAATATTTACTGGTGATTTCTTAAAACCACCACTATATTTTGAAAAAATATTAGAATCGATTTCTTAAACAGCTAATAATAACTTGTTTTTTTGTAGTGTACAGAGATCACAATACATATTTGTTAAACCAAGATGAAGTGCTCATTTAGAAGAATGATACTCTCTCAACAACTCCTCATAAAAGCCTTTAGGAACCCAAACATGGCTCCAAAAATGTTAGATAATTTCCACTACTAAGATGCCATCCTAGTGGAGTCTACCCACAATAAAATTTTTCTCTCAGAACTGAGCCCTCCAGATCACACAACTTCTTAGTCTTAATTCGATCCAAAATCAGGAGTATAATATATGTTAAATTCAGAGAAAACACCCCTAAAATTACTAAACATCCAAAAGAATTTCTAAAAAAGTGAAAATCTTCGCCACTCGTCAAAAAACTCTCGTACAACTTCTATCTATGTCATTTGGCTCAAAGTGTTGGAAAATACAATTCTATTTCCTAGTGTATAATACAATTAAAAGATGAAATGCTACAGATACTCGACCCACCTCCTTTGTTAAAGGTTCAGTTCCCATTGAGAAAAGATTTAACTAGGGGTTTTTTGATCCATGTATACGATGAACCTCTCACCCATGAGATTGTGTCTCCAACATCTCAGTGAATGTACCACTATCGCTAAATCTAGATTGTGAGTAGGTAATTCTCCTAAAGTGGCCTCAGCTTCCCAGATCCATAAGAAACCACATGATCCTATTACATTAGAACTACTCTAAGTCCAACACAGGATGCTTCACAATACATGACATATGCATTAGCCATCACCGGTAAGGTGAGGATAGGTGATGAGGTAAACCCACTTTTCAATTAATTTAAATCTCTTTCAAAATCATTATACCAAAGAAACTTCACCACATTCATCGTAAGCCCATGTATTGGTGATTCCAAATGGTAGATATCTTGGAAAAAATCCGGTAATAACCTACTAAACCGTGAAACTCTGAGTTTCAAAGATTTTATTTAGTTGATCCCAAGATATCATAGCTATGATTTCTCTAGTTCCATTGACACTCTAATATATTAGATGATATGTCCCAAGAAGTGAACTCCATTTATCCATAAAATATATTTAAATAGCTTGGAATAAAGTCAATTCTATCTCAATGTACTCGAGATGATGTCTAGATGTGTGGCATGAAACTCTTCTGACCAGTAGTACACTAATATATCATCAACAAAAACTACCAAAAACTGATCCAAATAAGAATTAAAAGCCATATTCATTAAGGCCATGAATACCACAAGCATGTTAGTCAACCTGAACAGCATCACTATGAATCCATACAATCCATACCTACTCCTAAAAGGTTGTTAAGGTATGTATAATAGTCTCACCCTTAAATAATGATATCCTGATCTCAATTCAATATTGTAGAAGATCTTAGAACCTCTCAACTGATTCAATATATCATTAATTTAGGGAAGAAGATAACAGTTCTTGATCATCATTTGGTTCAATCTCCAACAATCAAAGATAAGTTAAAATATCCCTTATCTTTTTTTGGTGAAGAGAATCAAATAACCCCAAGGAGATATACTAGTTCGCATGAATCCTTTAGATTATAGATCTTCTAAGTAAACCTTCAACTCCTGAATCTATGATGGTGTCATTCATTAAGGTGGGATAGAAACTGGATCTTCACCCAACACCAAACCGATCATGAACTCCACATTTCACTTGGATGGTAATAATTAGAAATCATCAGAGAAAACATCCCAAAAATGGTCTACCATGAGAGGAAAATAATATTTCTGCATTTTCTCCATAATCTAGAGTAATAATAAATATTTGAGCCATAAGAAAATCCAATCTGCACTAGATTGGTCCCACTTGACCAACCTGAAGATCCCTCTCAACCTTATGAGAATAACTCCGTCCTTATATAGATAGGAAATTTACTCTCCTCCTATAACATTCGATATGAGAATCATATAGGAATAACTAATCCATACCAATAATCAAGGCAAAGCATGTCATTTTCAGCATGAATGGATTCCAAAAGAAATGATAACCTTTAATTTCTAGATAACACGCCTTGCTACTTTTTATATTTTATGATCACACTCCCAAAGGTGTGTCAATGGTTAAAACACTATATATGCTTTCCACATCAATGCCAAAACCAATTTCAAAAAGTACAGATATAAATGAATTTGATTCCCCTATATCAAACAAAACAAAAGCTAAGGTAGATGATACAAGAATTGTACCTCTAACAGTAAATTTTATTACATCTATGTTAACCGGAGTAGTTTTCATAATGTACAACTGACTTGTCCCTCTTCCCTATGATCAAAGTGGACTACCCTAAACTATGCCCCTTAGTATTTTTTTCCTTTTACTAGGGTACCATGTCCCCTACTTCATCCTGAATGACCTATGGAACTCTAGATACTAGCCTGCTAAGGTGTAGCCAAGTCACTTCTTGATTCTAGTTCATTACCAGATCCTTTGAAACCACTCTGCTATGGAAAGTAAGAATAGAACCTCTAATGATATCCCATTTTTCCATAGATACGACATTCAACTGTGGGGTAAGGACATTGCGGGAACCTATGACCAAACATTCCACATGGATATCACTGGAACAGAACACATTCCTGATATGGTAGTCAACTTCAATGACTACACTTCCCATTACATCCTTGGTCTAAACATTCATAACGTTTCTTCTTACCACTCAAATAATAACATCCCAATTGCCCTACTGAAATAGGATGGTCACTGCCCAAGGCCTCTCTTAGATTCCCTTCTGTGATGAGATCATAATTCATCACATATTCAAAGATTCTTGAATAGAAAATTTCTACCTATGACATAGTCTCATAATGAAGACCATCCTAGAAATGACTTTCCCTGGATATCTCATCAGCTACTAAAGATGTCACAAAGTATTGAAGGTTATTAAAACATCCAACATATTCAAGTACTGACAAACCCCCAACATCATATGCATAAACTCATTATCTTTTTCATCCCTAAAATTTTTGGGATAGAAATGGATCATGAACTTTTTCTATATATCCTTCCATGATATCTCATTCCGCTACCCATATTATTCAAGAATATCCCACCAATTATTGGAATGTCTATGAATTATATACACAACATTCTTTACCCACCTATCGGCAGGTGTCTCGAGATTCTTAATGATTTTCTGGAATAAATCAATCCATAACTCAGTTCCTTGGGGCCCCCATTCCCTAGTCAACATGGGATGATGATGAAGCTGAAACTCTCTTTTCATATCAATCACCGAAGGAATGCTATGAACAGTCTCCCTTTATATGGACCGGATGACCTGAAGGAAGATGTCGTGAAGATGAACATCTATCAGCTCTTCCAAAACTACTGGATGTTCCACTTCATCTGTGTTATGAGTGTGATAATTTTCACTCTGTAGATTCTCAAGTCGAATATGACGAGGATTCATTTTATCTACCTGGAAAATTCACACCTTAGAGAACTGGCTAGCAATAAGACCAAATGGCCCGAAGGCCTTCTTTTTTTATTTTATTATGGATAATCCCCATTTTAAGGGTTGAAGGGGAACTCGTACATTACCCATAGGCCCAAGGCATAAGGCCTGATAAACCCACAATACATGAACCGAAGGCCCGAAGGCATACCATGCCTAATACATGACCCGTAGGCCCATCCCACTTGAAATGGATATCTATTATCATAGTTCAATAGGAAATTATATATTACATTCAAAAAAATATATACATCCATGTTATGAAAAATGCATGTCAATATATCCCTATGTGCCAATTGTGATGCATGTAATATTTCTTCACTCCATACCAGACCACAAGTATAATATTCTGAATTAATAAAATCATTAAATAATAATGACAGACAATATGTGAATCCGCTAAGCTGAAATAACATCAATTATAACAAGTATTCGACACAAACAACAATCCAATCCCTAGGTACTTGGATTTTCCCTCATTCATGGGTTATCTACTCCCATGAACAAGGTAATTACCAAGTCCCTAAACATCCTATTCTCATTCATACCGTTCACATATAGTAAAAAGAGGAAAATAAGAACCTTCTCCTCTAATACCACTTTATAGAATCTCCCAATTTTGAACTCTCTGACGTGGCCAGAAAGAGTTTGTTACAGAACATCAAGCATGGCTCCATGTACACCAGATGTTACTGAATAGTAGTAGGGGTGTGGATAGTATAATGGCGAGACTATACCTCCTAGTTATGATGTTCCATAGTAGTAGAAAAAATAAAAATAGAATGAAAATAATAATAAATGTAAATATAATACCAGAAGACAACAATAACAGATAACTAAATAATCCAATAATAATGAATTATATAATGATGTGATAAAATGTAACTAAATTTCATGATAGAATAATAAAATAAAAAGACTAGCAGACTCAAATAAATGACTCTAAACCCTATGTCTTGATCCCCATGCCAATCCCATTTCTAAAATACATCCCAATATCAAATAAGAAACCAACAGCAAGGTCCCATGTCCTTACCTAAACTTGCACCAATGAAATCTGCTCGAGTTTCAAATAGTGGCTCGAATAGGGTGTGAGTATAACTCAGTAGTGTGAAACTATTATGTCTAAATAAATCTATCCTGATAATAAGTGTATGTAATAAAGTGATAAATAGGTGAATTAAATTAATTCAATAATTAAAAAGATACCACAACAACCTCCTTCGATTCCATTCCACAATAACTCTGAGCATGTCTTATAACCATTCCAACCATTTCAAATAACCAAGCTAAACAACCTACTTTAGTGCCATTCCAGAATAACTCTAATCATGTCTTATGTCCATCCCAACCATAACCAATCTGGGACAAATCCCTATAAACAGTACAGTATCTCCAGGTCAAATCCCTATAAGAATTACAACATTTATAGGTCATGTCCCTATAAGAATTACAACATGGGAACTGGGTAGAGCCCATTCACTATATACATTATAGTATATTCATGTGAAAGTTCTCAGGATTAACCTATTATATAATTAATGCAACATATAACACAAATCATTTCATACAACATGGATATCACAATATCACATCATATATTACAATGGTAAATTATGTGATTTACCATTATTCATTCAAATTACACATTCAATTCAATTCACAAATGGTCAAAAATTATAACAATAATCAATGTGCCACAAAATAGGGATTCTATAATAAGAATTTAACCCAGTTCTCATATCATATTAAACATACATTAATCCATTATCCAATTATAAATCTATTTGGAACTAAAGGAATTCATATGATGATCTCATTCATTTTATTTAATGAATTTTGGTGCAAAAAACAAGGTTTTAATCATGATATGTCATAAAAATGAAATTATCAAACAATGGGATTTAATGTCTAAACACCTACCTTAAAATAATTATCCAAAAATGCTTTCTACGGCCAACACCCACAATGAAGAGGTTACAGATGATTGTGAAGGTGTTTCAAGATCAAATCTTGATCAAGATCAAAACCAACAACACGATTGGTTTAAGTATTTCACCATGATGGTTGGAGAACCAAATGAAAAAAGGAAGAAATGGGATCAAAATTAATTATCAGGGATCGATCACATGAAAGGGATGACTAGAAAGGGGTTTGGCACTCCAAAATCTCCCAGAGGGTCACCCTAGGTTGAGAGGATAAGAGATGTAGCATTTTTTAACTAAAAATGTACCACGTTCTTAAAACAACATTGAGGTCATTTACATGTCATGTAATAAAATTAATCATCGTGTAAATTCTTTTAATAGTATTCACTGAAAAATAAACTACCAAATATTTATTTTATTAAAACCCATGAATAATTACCTGACGTGTAATCTCATTACATGGTGTGTAAATGTTCTGGAGTTGAGTTTTTAGCCCATTTTTTCTCTAACTTTCTGAACCTCCTTCAAATCCTATCAAGTTACCAAGAACCAATTTTAACACTTAGTCCCATTTAAACTCCGACTCCATTAATCCAAACCATTATAAATTCCCAAATATTGGGTCATTTTCCCCAAAAAGGTCATCCATATCTGAACAATATATGACCACCAAGGATTAAATGAGAAACTCTTCGAGAAACATACCTGTAAAAAGATGGGGTTTTACCTGGAATATTTCCCACTCAGGGTACAAGGTATCCCGATCATGAGATCCATTGATATATCATCCCACTTCCACATGGGAATGGGATGTTTTTGCAATATCCTATCTAGTTTCTAATTCTCATACTTGATCCTCTGGTAGATCAAGAAATCGGAAATGAAGTCCCCCACAACACCTCTCATCTCAAGCCACCAATATTGGACTCTCATGGTATAGAACATCTTGGTCACCCCTAGGTGAATGACCCAACTAGAATGGTGAACCTCCTACATTACCTCCAAAAATGGAATAAAATAAAAAAACAACTGATTTTGTAAGAGAAGATAACTATCAAGAGACAAAGACTAATCACTTGATGTCTCTCCACCATTCAAACCACTACTAACATGCTGGAACTTAGGGTTAGAAACTTAATCAGCATTCATATAATTGATAACAGAGGGTGTAATCTACAAAATGACCATTAATATCTACCCTCCATCCTCCTACACTTCCAATCTCTAATAAAAAACTCAATACACCCCATTCATCTTTTTATTCCCAAACTACCTTTATTGGATACTTCTTACTCAATGAATCAATGAAAAAATTTTCCTTCCGATGCATATGTGAAATATCAAAACCAAAATTTTGAAGGTACTCCACCTAGTATTTATATGTGATTTTAAATTACCTCTCAGTAAATATTTACTTAAATATCTTATGATCTAGATACACTACAAAATTATCACAGTAGAGGTAGTTTTGTCATGTCTTTATTACATCAATCATGGCTGACGGTTCCAAATCATGGGTGGGATAATTTGGCTCATGTGGAAATATCTATTATGATCCATACACTACCACATGCTCATCTTACATCATCACACACCCAAAACTCACAATGGAAGCATCGAAATACACTATATAAGCATTCCTAGTATCTAGATGAATCAAAATAGGTACAGATGTCAAACGTGATTACAATTACTCAACATTACTCTATAACTTATTAGCCAATTGAGACTTCACCCCTTTCCTATAAAAATTCATCAAGGGAGATTTTGTTCTAGAGAAGTAACAAACAAAACATCTATAATACTAATCCAAACTAAAAAAAGTGTAGATCTTTAACTTGTTCTCGGGATACTCTAATTTCATGACTACTTGAACCTTCTATGGATCCATCGAAATTCCTTCCCCCGAAATCATGTTACCCCGAAACATCACTTCCTAAATCTAAAACTAGGACTTTAAAACATTGAATATAAACGATACTCTCTCAAACAACCAAAATGACCTCTATAGGGATATCATGCTCCACTTAGTCTTTCAATACACCAAGATTTATTCTAAAAATACAAACACAAAGGAGTCTAAAAAGTGATGAATGATCTAGTTATTTAGCACCATTAAAACAACTGGAGCATTCATAATCTTAAACAGAATAATAAACTACTTGAAATTTAAATAATGGATTCAAAAAGGGTCCATTAGAACATCATTATACCATAACCTCAATTGGTGGTACCCCAATCTCAGGTAAATCTATGACAACCAACGGGACCCTCTGAGCTGGTCAAATAGATCATTAATTCTTAGAAACAAGTATGTATTCATTATAGTCACCTAGTTAAGCGTATTTTACTCTATAAAAAGTCAGAGGATACAACCCATATTCTTTTTAAATACCACTACAGCAGCCCCCGGTGAGATGATAGGATTGATAAAAACCTCTCCATAAAAATACACTATCAAAATATTCAACTCCGTCATCTTAGTTAGATCCATCCTATAATATCACAAATAAATAGGGCACATCCCATAGAGTATGTCGATGGCAGACTAGATCTGTCACTAGGGAGTTAGTCCAAAAAATAATCTTGAAGTACATTATAGTATATTTTTATAGAAACCAAGAGATCTCCCTCATATATTTTATCAACATCCTTATGGAATAACCTAGACAACTGTCACAAGATCAACACAAACTATGAAGAAACTAGTCTTTCCTTCCCTAATCCAAGATCCCACACACCTTGAAATATGTTATTTATCTCATTAAAAGTAAGTAACTATGACCTATGATAAAAAAATTCAATTATCACCTTATAGACGATCAACCAAACCCTACCAATAATAAGGTCAAAAAAATTTAGGTCCAAAATAATGAATCGCCAAATTAACATCTCACCAGCTACCACAACATGACACTCAGGGCACTTGAAACCATCCTCCTCCTTCCTAACCAGTGGGGTTAGAAATTCCATAACATTCGACATCAAATTGGCTAAGATAACCAAGTAATAATGAAATAATGGGATGTGCCAGTGTCAAACAAAATAGATTACACATAATAAGTAACAAGCATCTTACCTCAAATTATGGATGGCTCAGAATCTAAGTCATTCAGAATAACATTTTATGTATGGAGTCTCTCTAACTCAAACTTATCCAGTGTCTTATTCCATTAGTGGGAATCCTCCTTTTCATGAGGATGAGATCCTACACCCTTGTAAGCCTCTTATTTCACCTGGTATACCTTAGAAAAAGTGTTTCATACACCACTCCCCTAAGAAGATAACTGACAAAAGTGATCGATTTGCCCTGACTGACCACATCAGAGGAATATCAGCATTGTGTCTGGGAACTTCATCCTAGTGTTTTCTGCCTTCCCACACTGATAAAATAAAATTGGTTTATACCCCCATTAGATCCACATAATCTGATCTCCATGACTAATGGAAACTCTTTCCACTTCCTCTCTGTTACCCATTCCACTTTTACTTATGTCCTGAAGATGAACCCTAGATCCTACCCACAGAAGGAACACCATTGAGACTAACCTTAACATTCAGATATGCCTCTTTCGTAATTACATTTTCAACCACCTATAAATATTTTTGTAGTCATATAATAATGATAATCAATTTTATCTCTAGATTTAATCCCATCTCAAAAAACCCAAACCTTGAGGTAATCGTTCATTAGAAAATTCAGATATATGTAGACCAACTCAGTGAATCTAGTGGCACACTCCATCACCAAAAAATCACCCTTCTCTAGATTCATAGACTAACAGTCCTTCTATATTTTCAAGGAATCCAAGTATAACATCCAATTAAGATCCACCTTAATGAAAATCTTGGTGATATCCTTGTGGTTTTCCAAAATCACAATCAATTACCACCACTTCATTCCATTTCCATATAGAACATACGTGTAAAATCCCATCATAGAGGCATATGGGGTCTTTAAAAAATATCTGATCAATACGATCCAACAACTAATAATTTCCATTGGGTCCCATATTACTATGGAACACAAGTGGATTATACCTCATAAACTCATGAACATGGTCCACGGTATTTTTTTTCTCATCGCCATCCACTTTCCAAGAGGATTAGATCATACGAATCACCAACTCCACATAATCAAGATCAATAGGAGGGTTTTCCTATAGGATAATTTCCAATACACCCTATCTATTCCTATATGAGTTCATTCTATGATTCATTTCCTACAAGACACAATTAAATATCATCATCAAGCACAATTAAAGCTTAAACAACAATAAAGATCTAAAAGAAACCATCAATATTGGTACCAAGAATCAGTACTAACATAAATAAGAAAATCCAAATGAGAACGGAATCAAAAAATAGAAATTTAAAGAATTTACCACACTACATGTTTTAGTCATATGGTTTTTAAAACTATGTACCAACTATGAAGGTTTCATTGTAGTTGGAGTCAAGGCTACAAGGTTGCACACGGTTACTACTAACAATGCACACTAACTGCATGCCTCCTCCAAACCTCCTTATTTCACACAAAATTTCAAAATAGACCCTAGGTGTACCCTAATATTTTCCAAAAACTAGGAAATACCTTGAAAAATTATCAAGAAACCCAAAATTGGTCTCAAACATAACCATAATCCTAGACCACCCATAGAGACTCAAGGTTAGACATGAAGAATAGTTGGGAAAGAACTCCCACAGTCCAGCCTCTTGAATCTAGATGGTCCTGCCTCCAAAATAGCACTGAGTCCCCAAAAAATTCATATGATACAATTTTCTAATGAATCAACTTGGTTGGACGTGTCCTATCACCCATGATATCCCACCACATATCCCAAGGTGAAATCTCGATAACCACAGGTTGGTAAAAAACACCAAGAATAACCAACAACCACTTGGGAATAGTTTTGGAACTACTAAACCAACATGAACCATCCATAAAACTGGATGGACACACCTATAATTCAGTTCAACATTATAAATAGAACATCTATAGTAATGTAACATAACAAAAAAATATCATAAGCTATAATGAACATCATAAACAAAACATACCACAACACGACATATAAATGGTATCTCAAAAAAACTCCAAAAAATCAAAAGAAAGGGTAAAATTCGAAAATTTATCGAATATAAATACTAAAGGATAAAAAATATCATAGAAGACTACACATGATCCAATCCCTTTGGGACCACATCTCATCCACAAATCAGGTATGGTAGTGATCAATAAGATCCACCCTAGAACATTATGCCCTTGCCTTTACCTATGTCCTCCAAATGAAATTGATAAATTCAAAAATAGGTCCCAAGTTGGGTGTGATGGAATAATATTAGTAGTATACCACCATGAATCTATTTACATATTTTACCCATGAAAACTGATAAAAAAGTTTGAAAACATTTTTAAAACTAAAACCACTTTGAAATATATAATTTCCAATTAAACCATAAAAATACCTTTGGTTTTCCTTTTCAAAAATAATCTTGGTTTTTTAAAACAAATTATTCATATATAAAATACATAATCAAGGATACAAGGTATATTAATGATCAAGATAACCCAAGTTTTATAAGGGTGAGTTTAAACACAAATATTATATAACCATATAAATGAAAAAATGATCAAATATAAGCATATAACCAATCTAGTATGTGTAATTCACACTTGGGCTCTAACCATATTCCCTAATGTGAGTGAGTAATAAATTATACTAGCTAGATAATAAAATGGGAGCTTTCACAGTCTTCCTCAGGACCAACACCAAGAGATCACATGTTCTCTCAATAATCAACATGGAATATCACATGGTCTCCCTACCCAATGGCCCCCTTTGTCCCTTGGAAATAAATGGAGTCTCCCATGGTACTCCCTCCAAAGGATAACAAGATTCCTCAAACAAACCCCTTGCTTAAAACCCAGTTAACCCATGTTCTACTCCATTCCAACACATCACAAGCAAGTTACCATATCAATCAAGCCATAACACAAGCCATTTCACAATACATTTTTATAAAAAAAATCCTATTTTCTCAGAACACCTTTAACAAGTTAAAAACATTTGTAAAACCACTTTATAAATCCATTTAAACCCCCAAAACATCTTTAATACATTTTATCAAACACTTTTGGTGCACACATGCCACCCCCATTTTAATACATCAAACATGGACTACAATCATATCATAAATTATCATAATGTAAATTTAAACAATAAAAACCAATGTCGATAATAATTTTAAGGATGTTCTACGAAAAAAACCATTAAATATAGACACATACTTTGGATTTGGTCTAAAAATTGTTTTCCAAGATGAATATCACTCAGAAGAGGTAGAAAAAATACTCACACACCTAAGATATAAGGAAACAAACTAAAACCCCCATTACTCACCCTCTATTCATCCATCAACCCCACTAGGGTTACACATCTCCTTAAAAATGGAATAATAAGGATATAGGATGATAAAAAAAAGATATCCTGAAGGAATTATCTTACCTCCAGCCAACAAACATTGAATCCAAAATAAAACCACAATAGAAGTAGGAGGAGATCTCCACCACCATAGGAGGGTGGTGCAAGATGGGTGAGGTAAAAGATCCCCAAAAACATAATTCCCAATATGTGTAGTTTGGTAAATTAAAAATTTGTAAGTGAGCTAGAAATGGTTTCATGGTTTGGACACAATGTTGGGAAAACCATGAACCAACCATTCTGGTTCCACTATCCACCCAAAAAAAGTTGCAGAGTTTTCTCTTCGATGCCACATAGTTTGGAAAATAATACCCACACTGTGTGAAACCACAATATCAAAACTACATCACCCCCCACACGGTTAACTCCTAGTTTAAAAAAATCTATAAACATACACCCTGGTTTTTCTATGAAAATACATATTTTAGACCACTAACACCAAAGAATTATATGAACATAATAAATGAAAAATAAAACTAAAAATTAGACGTACCAGTGACCTGAAAGGTGTTTCAGTATTTCTTTACACACAACAATGATTTTAAAATAACCAAAATAAACTATTGAAATATTTTTATATGAAAATTATATAATTTTTAATCATCATTTCATTATTATCTTGGGTTGAATTTGTGTGATTTTGGAAAAAATATTAATTTTTCAGTGAATAGTGAAACAAACCAATTTTTGTACAAATATCATTTATTTTATTTGAAATTAGTTTTTTAAAAGTACCAATATATTTTGGATTTAATACTAAATTTTAAATAATATCCATTCTATTTAAATAATTTAATTAATTAAATTAGTATCTTAATTTTAAATGATTTTGATGTACTTCAATTTTTTGTCTTAAAAGGCATTTGTCCATAAAATTGTTTTTTATCACATTTTGCAGGTGTATTTTAAATTATTTTTTGAAACAAATAGGATCTAAATTTATTAAAAAAATATTCCATATTTGGAATTAGTAGTACAAAATTTTCTAAATATATTCCTTTTATTTTTAGGTATTATGAAGAGTAATCTTGGTAAAATTTATCACCTTGGTAATGGGTAAATAAGGAAATTATAGATAAAAATAATGTGGTAAGGAATTGTAAATCTCGCCAAAAATTTCCTTTATTTCATTAGGTGAGATTATCTCTACCATAATCATATTGACTTTTCATATATAGAATTTGTTTGTCATTTTCCATTGATAATGACATTAATACTATTTTAAGTAAAGAAAAACACAAAATATCACTATCATGTCCTTAAATTTCTCTTATATATTCTCATATAGTTAAAAATAAGTTGTGAATGAATATTAAAATTTATTTTTATAATAATGGAATTATTTTTATGATAGTAATTTATTTAAAATTTTAACTGATTATATATTTAGCTTTAATTCTTATAAAATGTCGATAAGGTGTTTGTGCAAGTAGTAAACAATTAAAGTAAATAATTTTAAAAACATTAAAACTAATGTTTTTGGGATGAATTATGAATATAAAAGAATTTTATAGTTAATAATAATGTATTTTTTAAGATAAAAAAATATATTTTAATTCCATATTCTTCTTGATGTCATTAAATTAAAATTATATTAATAGTGTCAAAATGACATTAATTATATTTTATGAAAAATAATATTTTCCTAATTCTTTTATACTCATAAAAATATTGAAATTGAATAAGTAGGATTATAAATGGTTATAAGTTTTATCCATTTTAGTTAATATTAATTACTATTTAGTCTTGAAAATAATATAAACAAACACAGCAAAGAACATAATATGTCATTATATCCTATTTGTGCTTATCTACTAATTAATAATATGATTCATGTGATTTTATAGTAAATAACATTCTCAAGGGAAAAGAATATGAATATCTTGAAGTACACATGGTAACTCAATATTACCCCATAATTATATTGTTTGAGTATAATTATTGGTTACATATCGAGTCCCAAAAGTCATATATCCTAGATACTCTCAAGTCTCATACTTAAGATCCCTTAATGTGGACTCGGACACCATTGTGTATTAACTACAACCCAATTACCTGAATAGTTTTGGGTTGGGTCACCAAAAAACCTTAGGCGCACCTCTCGCTCACTAGAGGTTAGAATAAATGTCATGGGTTGAAGGTGAGTTTGCAGGAGATTTTATTCCCCCTGGAATATTTTTATAAGGTAAACAAATTCATTACCATGATTACAATAAATAGTAATATCATAGGAAAACCCAATTTGGTACTTGGTTAATCATTAAAAATTGGTATGTAAAATGAAATTACAAAATTAAATATAGATCATGAACATGAAACTTTATATATTGCATCTAAAAAATCCTCACAATACAAAAAGAAAGTGTTACTAGATAAAAATTAAATATACAATGTCAGGTAAGTCATACGTGGCCTAAACACCCAAAATATTAATATAAAGTGCATATAAATCCTAATATAATCCCAGGAACAACCCTCACATCGCCAACCTGACCTTTCCCTATAATATCAAAAGGTTTACCTCTAGACTCCATGCTCTATAAGATGTTAATTCCCATGTTTTCTTCTTTTCTTTTAACTGGGCCACACACACATAGATCTGAATACATCTTGGGAGGGTCTCATACAGGGTTTGAGTATATTATACCTAGTGGTGTTCACCACTTACACCTAATCACCTATCATAAGATAAATTTTATACAAAAAAATAAGGTTTTAGAAAAAATATAAAAAAATATTCAACATGTTTTGAGAATTCTATATAATTTAAAGTTTAATGGAAAATATTAAATCCCAATATTGTGAGGGCTCATACCTTTAATACCTACTTTAGGCTTAAACATGGATCATAAATGAACTATATACATGAGTTAAGGTAAAATTCTCATACCATTTAGGGGAAAGGGGAATGTGTACATAAAATTTAGGGAATTGAAAATTCATATCCTAATCAATCAAAGAGGAAAGGGTATGAAAAATTCATATAGTTGTGATCCAATCCCACACCATTGACTTGTTTTTCAATAATATGTATACCTAGGAAACTTTTATACTAGCATATAATATACACATTACTATAGTAATCTTTCACTTTCATGTGAAAATGAAATAACTATAATAAATGAAATAAACATTTAAATAACTAAATAACTATTAAGATAATGATGAAATCTATGTATTTTGGAAAGCAGTCAAAACAATGGTCATGTTGAATATTTAAATCCCAAAATACAATTCCAACATAAGACATGTCATATATTTTATTCATCCTGAAACATGTAAACAAAAAGAAATAATGGAATGATAATAATTAAAAATAGTCATATTAACCAAATCCATGTTGGGTTTTCATAACAACCATTTAAAGAGTAGTTTTATTTAGAAAAAACCAATTATTTAAAATTATACCCCCTCATAATTGTTTCATTTTGATACCTACCCCTTAAAAATATAATAGGCCGAAGGGGTTTTCATATAAAATAAATTATATTATACATATTTTGGATCCATGTATGGAGGAGAATACACCACTAGAAAATTTAAATCAATCCAAAATAGTAAGATAATTTGGGATTGAACCATTATTGATATAGAAGATGAAATTAAGGGATGTGAACATGGAAATACATCGATATTAACTAATTACATCCACCACAGTAGCAAAAATAAAGAACATTTAAGAAATATAATGATTCATCAATCTTTAAAATTAGATTTTGAGGATTTATACATACTTACATAGATAAAAAACAAGAATAATAATATTAGAGGTCAGTTATGGTCTTACTGTATCAAAGAGGAGAATCCATGACTAGCCAGACATTCTTTAATCAAGGATTAATGAAGGATCCAATAATAATGAGATAGATAGATGAGGGAGACCATATGAAATTGTATAATAACTAATAATGATGGTTAATTCCCAATTGGGAAATAGTTAATGAAATACATTTAGGTTTTGGAATGACAAAAATTATCTTAATTAAGGTAATTTTGACTAGAAACATTCCTGGTACATAGTACAAGCCACTAGGTAACTGTTGGTTCAAACTAAACTCTATTTACAAACCTTAACCCCATCAAGTACCTAGTAGAAGACCACGAGGTACCATTTTCTATCTTCATGTTACTCCACTATCCATTGCAGCCCAATACCTTCCCAAAATCCCCAAATCCCTTCTACAACTTAAAAACATACAAAAATTTAAATTAAAATACTAAAATTAAAAATTATTACCTTTCTATAAATGTTCATATCCTTAAAATATCTTATGGAAATTTAAATGCAAGAAGATAAAAAAATAAGTGTTTTAAGGATATATGACCCACTAAGTAATATATATTGAAAAACCAAAATCAAAAATAAATGAAATAAGGACTAACCACATCCCCTGATATTTATTATACATAAATTTTCTTACTATCCAAAAACCATGGAAGTTTCTACAAACCATTGTGTAAATATATAACATTTTTTTGTGTATATGAAGTAAACATTAAATTTGAGTAAGAAAAACTCATTCTATTTTCACTAAATGGACTCAAACCTCTATTGTGGTTTAATCAAGTGTTAGTATCCTTATGTACGTGTAGAAGTGAAATTTTATCCCTTAATTACCTCCAATAGATCATTAAAAAAATCATTATATTTAATTAATAATAATAAGGAAGGGAAGAAATTCATATAATAAATTTCAACACCCCTTATGTTTACCAAACATTCATAGATCTTGACCTTATCAACCTCAAGTTACACTTGGAATGTTAAAAAAGACCATAACACTTATATATGGTAAATTCTTCATATGACTCAATTATAAGGGAAGATATATTTTTCTTGTAAAATTGAGGTAATATTATAAAACAACACACATTAATGGGAAACCGTACTCAAAGATCCATTTTTTATATCATAAAATGTTAAAATCCTCTCTTATGAGCCTAAAATACATATCATACGTCCAATATCATGCACATAATGTATTTAAGGTAACTTCATCACATGTTCATATTGGGGTGAAAATATATTACTTATATCATATTTTATCATATTATAAATCCAATTTTGTTTCATAATAAAAATTTAATATCAAGAATAAAGGTAAAAGTGAAAATAAATACTCCCCAATTGATAAAATAAATGATTAAATATAAAATCATATACATTTTAGTAACTAGAAAATAATAAATTTAAAAAAATCAAATATTCTATCAATTGTTACATCCATCAAAACCATTTACTTTAAAAATAACTCATTTAATTCATAATATAGCCGTCTTTACTCATGTTTATTATAACACATCAAAAATAATTATTTATTTTTTTATTTTATTTATATTCCAAGGAGAATAATTCATAGTATGATCATAAAATAATTTTAGCATATGATTGACCTCCATTAAGTTCTTAAGAATATTTATATATATTTTCACTTTATCTCTGGCTCCATGAATTACCCTTTAGGTATCCTGTTCTCAATTTCCAATATCCTAATTCACACACTCACAATATCATCACATACACAAAATCATTATTTCTTTTTTATTCCATTTATATTTTGAAGATAATAATTCATAGTATAATCATAAAATCATCTTCCATTTTTAATATATATATTAATGTCCTCAAAATATTTATATAAATTTCCATTTCATTAAAACCAACGTTGCTTTCCCTATGTGTTTTCAACTCCTAATTACCGATATACCTACTCATGTGATCAAATTTTAAATTCACATCAAAGGAAAGTAAATGGTCATATTTTCCTACCTCACCATGCATAAATGGTTTAAGCCTTCTATTTTGATAAATAATGACTAATCTATTGTTGAATAATATAGATTGTAAATATTCCATGACAAAAATATGTAGAAATCATAAATATTAGATGAACCTTAACCCCTAGAGAATTAATTTTCTTCCATTATATAGAAACAATAATGAGAAATATAAGAATAAGGATAAGCATAAGCATCCAATAAGAAAAATCTTATTTTTGTTATATTCAATTAATAATTGATAGAGTTAAGATTATAAGTGAACAAGAACTAGGGGGTTTCCAATACTACTATCTTACATAAAGAAGAATAAAAGAAGAATATTGAGAGAATATTTTCAACTTAAAAAAATTCTCACATATTTTAATGAATACATGGATAAGATTAATGGTTATAAACATGGCAAGTTAATAATAATTTTTAAACATTAACCCAAAAAGTAACTATACATGTTCAAATTCAAAAATACTTAAATATGAATAATAATTTTATATAATCTATAATTATTAAAAAATTATATTCAAACCATAATTTTAAAAAATTAACTACCAACTCATGCACTTAAAATGGTAAAATTAAAGGAAATATGAATCATTAGTAATTATGATGTGGTTTGTGTGGTCAATTTCTTTATATTTTTATGTATTTTTAAACATGTTAAATTTATATATATTTATCATTTATATTTTTGTAAAGGTGCATGACGTGAGATATTAGTAGATATAAAAGTTGTGTACTTTACTATGTGTTTATTAAGTATTGTTTTGAGTAGTTTATTTCACTATATATTTTGAATTAATATACATACTTCACATTTATCACATTGAGGTTTCTTTGGGGATGAAGATACTCAGTATGTAAATACACAATCTTGCATTCATAATTTATTTCATCTCTATTATGTCCTTATTGTTCATTATAAAGGATTTTTAAGTGGTCCATTGCAATGGTATCTTTGATCATGTGATACTTCATTATTATGTTAATTAATATATTTCATAGTATATAAACTCATGTAGAATATACACAAATAATGAATTGATTGCATGTTTTAGATAATACATCTCACAAATAGTTTCACAAACTGAAGATTCAAGTTTTTATTATTTTAGATACTACCTACATAAAAATCTTATTTTATATAAATTATGAACATTTCTCTATAATCAAAACATTATAGATCCCTTATATACTTATCTTAAGTTACACTCATCCTTATATCTTGGGGGATTGAAACCTTATGAAGGTGTGATATCATATTCTCAATAAGGGTAAACATAATCTATAAAAAAATAATACATCATAAGTGAGAATAATATGAGAATATGGGTATAATAAAGATACATAAACTAATCATACCAACTAATCATATAACATAAATAATGATTCATGGAATAAGGTTTGGCATAACATAAGATGTGAATCAAAAGACTTTAGAAATATTAGTTAGTAAACATGATCCATGAGAGCATGACATTGACATTAGAGTATATATAGAAGTGTGTCATAAACATAAACATAGAAACCATATGTGAAGGATACCCACCAATACTTTCATCACATAGTAGGCTTGGGATATCCACCCATGTACGATATTGGTCTTGGGATAATCATGATGTACACCCTTGGGATTTGGATAAAGCCTCATTTATACCCCTTTTCCTTGAAAAAAATCATCTCATATACCATTTTGATTGAGATAAATCATATTTTTTACCCTTTTATTGGTATAATTCATCGAATGTACCCTTTATCCAGGGATAAATTTTCATATGTACCCTTTGTCTTGGGATAAATTCTTCTATGTACCCTTTGTCTTGGGAGGAATCCTCCCATGTACCCTTTAGCTTCGGATAAATCCTATTGTTTACCCTTTTGATCTCATAATATATAAAAATTAAAAAATTATTATATCGATATATATTAACCCAACAATAAATTATCCATATATATAGTTCTACTTAAAAAATCATTAAACACATTATAAATAACTCATAGAAATAAAATGGATTTCACAACATTTCTAGATGGTATCCCAAAAATTTTCCACAGGAAACAAAAAAATTATATCATAAGAACATTTAGTGTTTGATTCATAAAAAAATCCAAATAAATAAATCCTTTATAGATAAAGGTAAATACGATTCTGAAATTTTAAAAGAGTTTTTTAATACACTTTTATCTTTGGCATAAAACAAGAAGTTATAATAACATTGAAAGGTTATTTTTAAAAATGATAATTGAAAAAATTATTAAAACCTATTACTTTTTATTTTAATATTAAATAATGGAAACATGAAAATTAAATCAATACTTCAATAATGGGATGTGAAATTTTTTTGAAAACCTTTACTTCTTAAAAAAGAAACTTGAAAACAAATCCATATAAAATACATAATGGTTCCAAAAAGGTGATGTAAATACTTTTTAAAAATTTAATTTTTAAAAGATAATTCAATAATAGATCCTTGAAATTACATAAATTTTATCCAAAATGAATTTTTAGTAGAAGATAAAACATTTTAATATGAACCGATGGAAAACCTTTTGATTATTTATAAATACCTTTGCTAAAAACTCAAATAAAAAATGAGTAAAAAACATAATTTTTAAAATATGAGGAGGGAAATATGAAGTACATATGATATAAGAAATATTTTTATTTTCAATTATAATGGAAACTATTGTTTGGAAGGTAAAATATGGACTAGGATTGGGAATAGTTATTTTAGAAGATAAGAATTATTCTTGATAATATTTAATTTTCAAAAAATGATAAATTCATCAAGGAATAATAATTTAGTGAAAAAAAATTATTTCCTTAGAAAAAAATTTTAAAATAAAACATAAAAACATCATAGCGTTAAATATATAAATTATGAAATATAATAGTAAAAGAGGACTGATATAACCCAACAAAAAGATTTTAGTCATGAAAACCCCTTACAACATAAGGAGAATTTAAATATAAATATATTGATAGATATAAATTTATATTAGAATTAAAATACCATTAATAAAAGGTATTTAATGATATAATAACTCAATTAGGTTTCATATACACCATATAATGGTGCATAATATAAAAATAAGTCTCAAAGAGAGAAATTTTTAGAGGACAAATCGTAAAACATAAAAAACATTATAATAAAAACCACTTGAAAAAGAGATATTAATGATGAAGTTAAAATACCATAAATAAATATAATTCATGATATTATATATCTATTTGGTATTATAAATACCATTTAAATTAAATTGGATGAATAAAAGAAAATGTGTCTCAATGAAGGAAGTTTTGTGACTAAACCCATACCTTGTTCTAGATTCATTCTACGAGCATGCCTAAATTTCTAAATAATAAAATTTTGTTTTTTACATACCTTATTAGGAAAATTATTATTATATATTTAGTTTCATATAGACCATTTACTATCATATTCTATTTATTTATTATATAGTTTTCTCTTGTTTTTGCATGAAAATTGAATATGTGTTGTCTTATTTTGGTAATATTAACAATCAAAAAAGTGATTTTAATAATAAGTTAATTACATAATATAACAATTCCATAATAAAAATAATATTAATTTTCGAATTTAAATATAATAACATTATAATTTGTGTTCTAGTATTTATCCATGATAGAGATTTATACCATTTTTCAAGTAGGTGGTTAAACTTGGACAAAACATGATCACGCTATATCTTGATGGGTGGGTATGGAAATGGATGTTCATAATATCATTATAAAAGATAAATAATGACATTATCTATATATTTTTATTATTTTGAATCATATTTTAAATGGTTTTTATAAATAAAGAAATTTAATATGAAAAATGAAAAAAAAATTACATTGCGGATGTAGCAGTCCGCATTATTCATGGATAACATTATTTTTTTAAGTGAATGTGAATGAAAAAATAAAGATTATTAAAATAACATAATAATACATAGGTATAAAAATGATACTCAGGTTATCATATTACTATTGTAAATATAGTTTTTTAACAAAAATATTAAGAAGAATGGCTAATTAGTTGATAATACTCATGTTGGGGACTTGAATTTTCCTTATAATTATCTTTGGAAATTGATAAAAAATACTAGATAATGGTGAAAAAATATTTATAAAGTGGGATATAGTTTTTTGAGGAGTAATTTGGTATAGTTTCAAGAATAAATTATAATTATTGGTATGTATTTAACTCGCGGAAGTTTTACCTATTTATAATTGAGGAGAAGCATAGTTTTGGAAGTAACCATTTCATTTTAAATAATGTAATGTTACTGTTAAAATTTAAATTGATCCAAAAAAGTAAATAATTAATGGAAAGTGTATTTGTGTTGAAATTATATTCATAAACTCATTTTTGAGGCAACCTAATTGTTTTGATTTTTCCATTAACATTTAAATTTTACCCTAACATCATTTTACCTTGGTAATTAATTTTTAGCCTTAGTAACTAATATTAATAAAAAAATTAGTATTAATAATTTTACCTAATATGGGCCTTAGGATTTATAATTTTTAAATAATTTTAACAAATAAAATTTTTTAGGTCTTTAAATGTTAATTTTAAAATAAACACACATAACATGTAAAAATATTTTTTTGGAAAAGCATGTTATTAAGTTTAAATTTGTTTTCAAAAATGAGATTTTCATAGACATTTTTCTACGAAATAAATTGGTTTATTATAAAAAATTAAAAGTTATATTACTTCAAATAAATTCAAAAACCAATTTCATCATCAAAACACATAATTAGAATAAAATATTGAAAACAATTTTAATTAAAGAAAGGATTTAATTTAGTTACAAAAATGATGAACATAGGATTTATAAGTTCAAATAATATTTTAAAATTTATAATTTTATTCCTTAAATAAATATTTTATAACTTAAAAATTTTACTCTTCTAGGATATGCTTATGTAATTGCAATATCATAAAAATTATAATTTTCTCACAAACCTTATTTTTCATCTAAAAATCAACCTTTTCATAAAATAACTCATAAATTAATTCTTTGAAAACATTAAAGTGAAGAATTAAAAAATTAATTTTATTTTATCATATTTAAATTCTAAAATTTTAGAATCTAATATTTAAATGAAATCCAAAAATATAGTGTAAAACTATTCATATTAGAAAATTAATTTTTTTAATGCTAATTATTGTTTATTCTTATTTCCTATAAATTACTAATTAATTTTTTGGTAATATATTATTCATATTATAAATATATTTTAATATTATTTAATCATAATATAATTAGTTTCTTGAAACAAAACACCAATTTTGTAAGAATAATATTTTAGGCATATAATGATTTTCTTTGTTATTTTAGCTATAAGTATTGAATTTCATTAGTATTAAAACTATAATTAATTTCAAATATACGCATATTTCATAATTTAACTACTCTTATTCGTACTCGCTAATTTAGTGGCTTGGTTTTAATGGTTATATTTAGTACTTATATTTTTATCTAAAGGTATCATGGTTTTCATTTAAGTTCAGGATTGCTTGATTAAAAATCTATTGAAGATATTATTTATTTAAGGAACATTTGTAATAAAATCTCAAATATTTACACATTTTCATGGGTATATAAGTGAAATTTGGATATTGGTTAGACATTATGGCTTATATGGTATTTGGTTTTTGTTTGTTATACATTCCTTTTTGTTCTATAACATAAGATTAATTGTTCATTTTTTCATTAGTATGGATATTCAAGTTTTACATATACTGATATAATTATTTAGGGTTTACTATTTGAGGAAATTTTTCTATTTTATATGTTAAACTCTCGATACTAGTCATCAAAAACAATACTATTGGAGGACATATCGAGGTGTCACCCTTAGTCTTAGTTTTGTCCTAGGTTGGGGTCTTAGAAACTTTACGAAAAAATGGTATCATAGAGAGGTTTAAGATAGAGTTTAGAGGTGTTACATATGAATATTTTGTTGGGTTGGTAATTAATTTTTATTCTTGAACATGGTATATAAATTAGATTGGAGGAACTAGCTATGGATACAAAGAATCACTATGATTCCATAAAAATACTCTTCGCATTTGATAGACTCTAATATGAAATGTTTTACTATCCATAAAGTTTTTTATAGTTTTTTACATTTATTATCTAGTTTCATTCAAGTAATGATGATTTCATGTATTAATAATAAGTTAATGGTATATGTGGTATAGATTGTGGTATAGTGATACAAATTTTTTCTTGTACATCATTATCCACTATCATTGATGAAATTATAGAGGGTTGAGTCTAAGTGATTATAGAAAGAACCAACAATCATCATGGAGTTAAATAGAAATAATCCATTTTGGATGAGGATTGGGATAGTGAAATGTAATAATTTTAATAGAAAATATTTATGGGATTTGATGGTGTTATTTTCTATCCATAGACTAATTAGGGGTTCGAGGAGTTTGATCATTCATTTCATTTGTAAGGGCCCAAATCCATTAATCCACTTAAATTTTCTGTTTTTAAACCCATGGTGCTCAGAGGAGGATTAAAGTATTTTCTATGGTGTTTGGGAGTTAGAATCTAGAAGTAGTAAGATCTCATAACAATAAAGAGATTTTATGTCATTAATGTTTCGTTTTTAGCTTGTGTGGGAGTTCATTTCATATCTTCAATGAATTTCATGACATGTGTGAGGGTGTTTTGTGGGGTGCATTAATTTCATGAATGCAATTCATAGTTTTATTGTTCTGGGTTTTCTACCAGATGAATCCAACCATGAAAACTCACATCATGAATATGGGATTTATAACATGAAATAATTCAAGGATGTATAGATTGACATTATGTAGTTTTTAATGGGTCTTAAAGTGTTCGGGAATTTACAATGTGAATTACCTAATTATGTTTTGAATACTTGTTGGAAAGTGAACCTACAAAACCTAAAGCACATTAAATTTTTCAAACACTATGTTTTTCCTCCCAAAACATCATGTGGATAGATTAAATTCCACATGGTGTTTTGGAATATTTTTAAAAGGGACTAATCCCAGGATTCTTGTTTTTGATCCATGGTGATCTGAGGTGAGTTATTACTCTATTTATATTGGTTTATTCAGTGATCATTCTTCTTTACTCCCATCAATTATTTCCATGCTATGGAAGTTGATCTCCATTATTCTTATAAATTTGTTTTGTTTCTAGTTGGTGCAATTGTGTCATTAAAATCATTTAGATTTATAGTTTCCTTGTAGTATAGATGATCGAGATCCAAGTTCTCATTTCTTTCTCGTTCATGAAACATTGAAATCCATGAGGTAGACGATTTTATTTCTCCTCCTTTTTTGTTTCTATCTATAATCATAAAGTTATCATGATTTATCTATTTGGATGGAAATGGAATTAACCTAAAAAAATACTAGACTATATTAATGTAAATAAATGTCTTATGTATATAGTGATCACATGTGTTTTCCAATTGTGATAACATTTTTCCTCTTAATTATCTACATGGTGTATTATCTATGTTTATGATTTTTATCATGTTTTTTATGCTTTTTTTATCATGTCAATTTGATAGAAATTTTTTATATAATATAAATTCAAGAATATTTTGGTTGGATAAATAATTAAAGAGGAATTTATATTGAATATGTTATTTATTATAATTTCATGAAATTCAAAAGATTTTTTTTACATATTTAATTGAATTTTTTCTTTCATGTGTTAATGGAAATGACTAAAGAACATGAATCTAGTAATTATTATTGTTGATGATAACAAAATGGCATGTTAATGATATTTTATTCCTCAAATTTTAATGAAATTGGATGTTATTATTGAAAGCATTGTTTAAAGAACTTATATCTTGTAATAGTTGATGCTTTAGATTACCCATAGTTGTAACTAGTAATAAATGAATTAGTTAATTCAAGGTGGAAAAAAACTAGTGGTTTGATACAGATCAATATCTAGGGATTATTGACTTCATTTTATTATAGAGTATGGATGGATTGTTTTAGGACCTTGATTCCCCCATTGACTTTTTTTGTTGTTTGTTTCCTTCTATATTTTCTTTGGATATGGTTTTCTATGAAAAGTGATGTGATCATGGGACGGATGTTGGTTATGGGTGGAGAGTCCTTGGTTTGTGGTAGTATATAATGTTTGTGGAAGTAATATTCATAATTATTTTCATGATGGTTTCAATAATGGAATCTAGTTTGATGGAATAGGTTGAATTTAGGGTTTACCATTATAATTCTAAAATTTGGATAAATTCTTGTTGTTAATCTATTTAAAGGTCATAGGATCGAGTTTCTAGTTTATTTTAATTCATTTACCTGCTAATTTAATTAGATGTATGTTCTTGGTTATTAATCTCTTATATGGTATCTCAAGATGTTTCTTATAGTACCTGTAATTATGGAATAACAAATTAATAATTAATGTTTTAACACCTGGGTTTGGTGCTTGTTGGAATGAAAATGTTTATAATATTGAGAAATCTTAGACTTGGTTGAGTTATTATTGAAGGGTATTGAATTCTTTTAAGGTTAATAAAATGTCAAATAGAATAATGTTAATTAATGGGTGATTAATTACTTAACATAAAGTGAATTGTTAAAAGAAAATAATTAATTTAATGAAATTCTTCCTAGTTGATTTTGTGCTTATTTTATATCTAATTATTAGAGGTGTAAGTTGGGTGTCTTAGAGATGATAGTTATGGTTTAGACTAAGACTATGTTAATGTTTATAGTTCAGTAGTAAGCTATTATATTTTGCACGTTTTGGGATTTAGTATACTACCCCACCCATGTTGGTAGGGTGAGTGATACCCAGTGGACTTTGGGATGGTTTTCCTCTAAAATATAGGTTGGTGAGGGAGTTATAGTTGACTACCCCTAGTCCCACACTCTTTTCATGGTAGAATTATGTGTTGGTATGCACGGTGGTTATCTTTCCCATATGTCTGTAGAGGGATTTAATGGATTGTGGATATTTAACCCAAATTTATCTCTAGATATAGTATCCTAAGGAATATTATAATTATGATGTGTATAGTATTTTATGACTCAAGTTATAATACAAGATGTATGGATTGTGATGGATTGAGGTAAATTAGTCTATGTTTGATACATGACATATGAGTTATAGTGGATTATAGAAAATACTTACTTACTATTTGGATATGTGGATTGAATGATGGGATGATATGATGCATGAGATATATGTTTTGATACTTTATCCCCAGTGACTTTGGGATAGATTATTTTGGACATAGATGGATAAAGACACGTGATGTTGGGGTAGAGTGGAAAATAGTGGGGATATGGGAGTGGGGTACCATTATTTGATATTATATGATATGATATCTTGTATGCATTACTTGGTGAGATATATCCATGGTGTGATGGGAAATTTGTATACATATTTATGTGATGAGTTAGTTTCAGTTATTGTTCACTAGGCTTTAGTATGATTTGTTTATCTTATTCATGATATGATCTAGGGTTCCTAGTGAGTATAATTGTTTTGATCACCCTGTGTATAAATTATTTTTCAGGTCAGTAGGAGAAGGTTGGAGATCATACTTTAAATTTCTATTTCTTGGTTATTCAATATCTTTTTGGGATTCCTGGTCACTATTAAGTTTATATTTTGGAACTTAATTTATTTTTAGAAGTTATAGTTTTTTATGAATTTGCATGCATGTACTTGGGTTTTCTTTTACTATATTTGAGTAGAATTTTAATGGTGTACTTGTATTTTCTCTCACTCCTTATATTCTTTTAGAGGTAAATGCCTCATATTTATGTGTATAGTATACCCTTTGTGTTTTTTTTCAACACATAGGCCATTAAAGGTTGGATTGGGCATCATTATCCACATTTTCTCATTATATTAAGGGTAGATTTGTGTGGAGGGGATATGACTGAGAGGTATCAAAATTTTAGGTTGAGGGATAGAATGGATTTTGGACTTACGAACAGGTGAGGACTGCATGGGTTAGTCAGGAAATGATGTTAGATATGTTTATTAAGAAATATAATGAGGGATGATATATGATACATGGGTATTTAGGTTCCCTATGGTCTTATTCACAAACGTTTTATTTTTATAAGCTTACTAAGTGAAGTGATGTGGATTATGTGGTAGATTAAAATAAAGGATCATACATTATTCTTTATTATGCTTTTATTTGAAATGGGTATATCGTGGGATTGTTTTGACTTTGAATAAATAATTAAAATATTAATTAATCTTAAATATTTTATATTCTAGGTTTATGATTACCTAACTATTTTTTCTTTTGTGGATAGGGAACTAGTTTTTCTTCCTCATCAAGTTCATGCTGAATATGTTCAACAGGATGTACCAACATATCATCACCGAGTAGAGGTTGATAATGATGACACATGGAGGATAACACTCTAAGAGTTTTATTTCTATATTCTATTGAAGTATTAAGTCTATGTTTATGACTCATTGATAGAGGAAATATTGGATGATGTGAAAATATATTAATGTTTGATAGAAGGAGAATTGGGTTTTATTGGTTGTGATGATGCTATGCATAGAATTAAATAAGTAGTGGATCTTGTTCCTCAATGATCTTGAGGGGCTTAAGGTCTCATTGGAGAATTTAATGGAAAATTACCAAGATATTTTCTTTCTTCGGTCGCAAAGGAGGTCAGTCACCAGGAGATGTTTACCCTTCGACAGAGGTGTTCCAACGTGCGGGAACTTAGACTCTATTTATAGACCCTTATCCATTATTCATCAAAAATATTTTCATATATGATGGATAGGGTGAGGAATTCATAGGAAGAATTATATTTAGATATCTAGTGTCAAGTCACCCCATTTAAACTATCAATGAATCACATGGTGTTATAAAGAGAATAAGGAATTCATAGTATGCTAGAAAAATTATATCATCATAAAAGGGGAGTCTTCAGAATTCCTCCTGTAGTATAGTTATGGTCTAGGAATTATATTTATTTGGATATAAGATATTTAAAATAGACAAGGGTAGATCCATGCCCTGTGTATCTCATATCTCTAGGGGTGGTGGATCTCTGAGATTTTCCAATTGATCAAACATGTATTTTCATGTGGTGGTTATGGTCATTAGTGATGAGAGTTACTAAACTTTCTAAGTAGGATTTGTGTGCCAGGTGTTGCACTCTATGTTCCTCCATTGAATAAGTTTCAACCATTTTAGTAGTAACAATATAATCCCTCTTGGTATTAGTATATAGGAGATATTGTGGACATAGTAGATCCATGAGATACCCCTCACCCTTAGAGAGAAGACCATGGTTAAGGAGTTGGTTTTCATCAAGTCTATAGAGGTCATGGAGTAATTCATGGTCAACTTTATGCTCTATAATTTCCATCACTATGTGATTGAGACATCGTTCCAGGTACCCTTTGAATTTTTATACTTGGTTATATGACTTGTTTTATTTAGAAGATACACACTCCTTCATATCACCTACCATAGTTTATTATTTGGGACTTTAGGTAGAGCCACTTTTAGTTCCCTTGGTGTTTACTACACTAGTTAGAGGTTGATTTTATCTATATAATATATGTAGATACTATGAGGTGGTTCTAGAGTAGTACCTCTATTGAGAATACTTCTTATGTCTATGGATAAAACCATAAAATATCATCCTCAGAATGAAATGTTTGTATTTGATATAGGCTATTGTGGATTTCTTTATGAGGCAGGTTGTATTCTATGTTGGTGATATAGAGTCTTCCATGTTCATTGGTAAAGGTGAACCATAGATAGCGCAAAATCATATTACTTACTTATCTTATTTGATATATGAGTTGATTATTTGATCATCATTCGTTCATACAATGGTGTTTCTTATGATTTTTGGAGAGTTCCTTGATGATTTTCCTGAGGAGGTTATGGCATTACCCCCTTTATGGGAAATTGAGTTTGGGATTGAGCTACATTAAGGCCTTTTTTATGATCTTGATGTCTCCATATAGGATGGATCCTTATATGTAGTAAGATATGTGAGTATAGTTTGACGATCTATTGTAGTGATTATTTTTTCATCCAAGTGTGTCACCTTCGGGGCACTAGTTTTGTTCATGAGGAATGCAGATGGGATTTTGTATCTCCTTGTCAATTATTATCACTTGAATCAGGTGAGAGTAAATAACCTCTATCCTATTATATGGATTGATGATTTATATGGTCATCTAAAAAGATTTAATTTATTTCTAAAATATTGATATGGTGTCTGTATATCATCCTATATAGGTGAAATATGAGGATGTTATAAAAACTACATTCTTATATCGATTTTAGAATTTCAAGTTCATTGTAATGTCATTTGATGTGAAGAACTCACCAACTGTGTTCATGGATTTGATGAACACCATTTTCAAGGAATTATAGGATTGTTTTATGGTGTTTTTCAATGACTATATCCTTGTGTACATTATGAGGGGGGATGAGTGTGTACTGCATCAGAATGTCATCTTAGGAGTTCCTTATTATTAGTGGATATTCAGGAAGTTTTCAAAGTCTAATTTCTAGGATCGTGAATTTATTTTATTCAGGAATATCATGTACTATCCAGGATAATATTTGGATCCTTTTATGATCATGGAATTAATTTCATAGGTATCCCCCAAGATAGTTTTAGAGGCCTGAAGTTTCCTTGGTCTTATAAGTTATTATAAGAGGTTCATGGCTAATTTCTCTCATATTGAGACCCCTATAAAATCCTTTACCATAAAGGATCAAACATTATTGTTAATTTTTTAGTTTTAGGTAGATTTTTTATACCTAAAGTATATTTTATTCAATAATCCAATTCTTCATCTTCCTAAAGAGGGATTTCAGTTCAGGGTTTTTTGTGATGATCCGCATCTGTTTTTCGGTTGTGTTCTGATGTAGTAGAGATTGGTTTTTTCTTCTAGGTAATGAAAGTTACATCACCATGAGAGTAATTATTCCACCCATGGACTCAAGTTGAAGGAATTTATGTTTTTCTTTAATTTATAGAAACATTACCTCATTGATGAGTGTTTTGTGGTCTTTACCAATCAAAAGAACCTGAGGTGTAGCTTCTCCCAACATAAATTAAACTTGAGGAAATAGAAATGGATGTAATTCTTAGAGTATTACGACTTCAAGATTTTATATACACCATGAAAGGTTAATTTTTTATCTAATGTGTTGATCAATAAGTCATGTGATGATGCCATTCATGAACTTATAGATTATATAATAGTGTTGGAAGAGCTCACTGTGTTGAATCTTATATGGGAGACCTTGGTTATAATGTTTATCTTTTCCAGATGAAAATTTAG
The DNA here is from genome assembly GCA_963277665.1 of Viscum album. Classification (NCBI taxonomy): domain Eukaryota; kingdom Viridiplantae; phylum Streptophyta; class Magnoliopsida; order Santalales; family Viscaceae; genus Viscum; species Viscum album. Next base: position 1,505,706,645 of record OY728156.1, read on the forward strand.
TTTTCTGTGTTGTAGTAAGTGGGGATTCCCATCAAGGGGATTCTAAGGTGGAGGTCTAGAGACACTGAGTTATCTTTAGTAGTTCCCCTGATGGTTGGTCTAAGGATTAACCACACCAGTTGTTCTTCTAAGGGGGTCATTGTTTTCAATTGTAAATTCTTGGGATAGTTCTATGTGTGTTCCATAGATCACCCATGGAGGTTCATCCTAGAATAATAAAGATGTACTAAGATCTAAGAAAGAAATTTTGGTGGTAGGGGTTGAATCATGTATTCACTGAGTCTGTGTATTAATGTTTAGTCTACCAAAAGGTGAAGGTTAAGAACTATGTTCCAAATGGTTTACTCCTTCCATTGGTTATTTCTCATTGGAAGTTGGAGGATATCTCGATGGAATTCATAACTAGTTTACCTTTATCTTAGGTAGTCTAAATTTCTATATTGATGGAAATTGACAATTTGAAAATATCATCCCACTTCATAGAAATCATGGAGTCAATATTAATGTAATTTTTATTGAGGTAGTTCCTAGAGGAATTAGTGAGACACCATGGATTCCATAGTATGATCATCATTAATCACGGTCCTCATTTTATCTACAAGGTGTGGAGGGATTTCAGTGTTATTTTGGATATCTGTTATTCCTTAAAAATTATTTTCATCCACAAATAGATGTCTAGATATATCAAACTATCCAGACTCTTGAGGACATGTTCTATTTTTATGTATTGGATTTTATAGGTTTGTGGATGAGACACCTTCCATTGGTTGGTTTTTCATAAAAAAATAGTTTTCACTCCACCGTTGGCATGTAACCATTTGAATCATTGTATGGATGAAAATTTTATGCTTCATTGTACTAGGTTGGGGTTGGAGAGTTTAGTACTCTTAGTCCAGAACTAATGAATAAAATCAAATAGATTGTTCGAGTGATTTTCAATAGGATTATGGTAGCATAGGATCATCAGAAGTCCTATGTCAATTATAGTTGGATACCTACGGAGTTTGACATTCGAGATCATGTGTTTCTAAAGGTGACTCTTTTCCATGGGTAGTGATGTTTTGATAATGGTAGTAATCTTTATCCCTAATTTATTGGGCCTTTCAAGTTTTCACTCAGGTTGGAGTTGTGGCGTATCATATAGAACTTCCCCTAATGATGATCCAAATAAAATATGAATTCCATGTGTCATAGCTCTTCCATTTCCTTTATGATGACCATCACATCCTTTATTGGGGAAATATCAATATTAATGATAATATAACTTGTTGGTAGAGGCTTTTGGAGATACAATACCTCCATGAGAAGGTGTTTGTAGTTGTGATATTCCCTTGGTTCATGACTTGTGGAAACACACTATCATGGAGGATATTACTATGAAATATGAGTCACATATGCATACCTAGGATCCTGGTTTTTTTATTATTTATTCCTTATCTTTTAGTGATGCTCATCTATGGTTGATTACTATTATCTAGTTTATGATATGGTTCCCTTTTTCTGAGGATTTCTATTAGACTCTCTCTTGTTTCAGAGGTATCTCCCAAGAGGAGTTTTTTAGAGTTGGTTGTGGGTGTTAAATAATTTTTCTATTGGTTTTTCTAAGTGTTGTGGTCGAGCTCCTGTGTTGTTAAAATTATAGATAGGTATCAAATAGGGTGTTTTTTTAGATGATCCATTTTATTTCTCTCTTTATGTTGGGTTTTAAATTCTCATAGATGATAATTGTTTGAGAGGTATCTAATGTAAGGGCTCAAATCATTTAATCTCATTCATTTTCATTTTTTTCAAGTCCCTTAGTGACCAGTGGAGACCTAAAGGAGGTATGGTGATGTTTGGGATTCATAATATGGATGTAGGAAGATCTCATGATGTGAAAGGAATTTTACATCATGAATTTATCATTCATGGATTGTGTGGGAGTTCATTTTACAACCCTAATAGAGTTCGCAGCTTGTGTGAGGGTGGTTTGTATAGTGAATTACTGATGTGAATGGGATGGGTTTTTTTCTTGGTGGATCCAACCACAAAAACTCATATCATGAACATGGGATTCATGAAATGAATAAATTTGAGTCTGCATGGTTTGTGGTGACATGGTTTTTGGAAGTACATAAAGTGAGCGGCATTCACAGCATGAATGGACCATTTAGGTGGTTAATACACACCGAGAAGTGTGCTTATAAAACCTATAGTGGCCTTATTTTTTTCAAACCCTAAATTTTTATCCTAATACTCTTAGATTCTATTGGAGAATTATCAATGAATTTTATAAGAATTTTGGAAAGGATTAATATCTATATTCCTATGTACAATATATCGTGATATGAGGTGAGTTCTTGCTTAGTTTCTTGTGGTTTATCATGGATCATTATTGTTTCCTCTGATTTATCCATTCCATGATATTTATTTTGATCTCTATTATCCTTGTGGAGTTATTTTTTTTAGCATGGCTACGGGACATCGTTCATGGAGAGGTGTTGTTTCCTTATGATAGAGGTGATGTGGATCCGCACTTTTATTCTAGTATCAATCAATAATGTTGAAATACTTGAGGTAGGGTATTACTTATCCTTATTATTTTTATGTGAAATTATAGTTTTATGAAGCTTTATCTCTTTGGGTGGTGGATTAATTAACCTAAATGATTATTGAACCTGATTAATATAAATAAATGATTTATGGTTGTAGTCATTGCATGTGTTTTCCCACCATGATAATAGTTTTCTTAATGATTTTCTAGATAGTGGGATATTTATATTTCTTGTTTTTGTATCATTATTTCTATGCATTGGATAAAATTTTATTTGATTGAAAATGGTTAAATAAATGTAAATTTTGTAATGTTTTAATTAGATAATTAATTAAAGAGTCAAGTATTTTGAATCTGTTTTTTCTTATAATGTTATTGAAATAAGATGATGCTTAATGCATGTTTAATTGAAATTATTATTCCATGTTAATGGAATTGGATAAAGAACATGAATGTTGTAATTTTGTTGTTGATAATAATAAAAATTAATTTTAATGAGATGTTATTCCTTAATGTTTAACAAAATAAGAATTTATTCATTAAGGAATTGTTTAAAGATATTATAGATAGTAATAGTTAATTCCTTAGGTTACCCATTATTATAACCTATAATAAATGAATATATTAATTAAATGTGGTTTAAAACTGTTTTTCTAATAAAAATAAATATTTGGGGCTAAGTGATCCTAATTTTTTTTGAATTTTGGATGGATTTTTTTAGGACCTAGATACCATATTGACTCTATTTTTTATTTTATTCCTTCTATGTTTGATTTGGATATAATCCTTTATATGTAATGTGATGTGATACTGGGATGAATTTTGGTTATGGGAGGAGAGGCTTGAGTTTGTGGTTGAATTTTATGCTTGTGATAGTGAGATGCATTGTGATATGCATGACGGTGTTGGGGTTGGAATCAAATTTCATAGAATGGGTTAAAGCTATAATTATCTATTTTTATGCTAAAATTTGGATGCTTTGTGGTAAATAATTTGTCGAAATTTAAAATGGATGAGTTGTTTATTTGTTTACATTCCTTTCCCCACTACTTGATACAAATAGATGTGCTATTTTATGTATATAATTTATATTAGATTAGGATTCTTCCTAGAGTACCTAGAATTATAGAACGGTAAAAGAATAATTAATGTTCTCACCCATGTGGTTGGTTCTTGATAGAATGTAAATGTTGATAATATTGAGAAAATGTGGAATATTTTGAGTTATTCCTATAGGTAATGGATTTGTTTTAAGGTTAATGAAATGTAAAATTAAGTAATGATAATTAATTAATAATGAATTACTTGACAAGAAGTGAAATTTTAAAAGAAAAGAATTAACTTAATGAAATTATTCTTAAATTCTTGTATGATTATAGGATATCAAGTTCATAACTGTGGTAGTTGAGTGTTAGAGAGATGATATCTACAGTTGAGCTTAAAATTTTGTTAATTCCTAAAGTAAGGTTGTGAGCTATTATATTTTTTATTTTTTTGATTTCATATGATAACCCACACATTTCAGTATGGTGAATGACACCCAGTGGACTTTAGGAGAGTGTTTTCCATGATATTCAAGTTGTTGAGGGATGAATGTATGACTACCCATTCTCAGCCCAATCTCTTATCCTGTTAGTATTATGTGCTAGTATTCGTGATGGTTATCTTTCACATATATTTGTGTAGTGGGGTGTAATTAATTACGGTTATTTCATAAACATGTATCTCTAGATATAGTATTATAATAATTATTATCAATGGGATGTGTATGGGTTGTGGTGTCTTGAGGTACAATACTCTAATAATGGGTTTTGATAGATTGAGGTACAATAATAGATGTTTGATACACAACATATAGGCTGTGGTGGATCTCAGAAAATACTTGGGTACTATATGAATATATTCATGGGGTGATGAGATGATGTGATAAGAAATATGTGTGTTGTTATACCTTATCTTAGGTATCTTCAGGCTAGCTTATTTTTGAGATTGATGACTCAGGATGTACGATGTTAGGGAAGAATGAAAATTAGTGGGGAAGTGGTAGTGGGGTTCCTTTATTTAATATTATATTGTTTGATATCTTATATGTGTTACTTGGTGAGATATAGTCATGGTAAGGCTGAGAAATTAGTATACCTATTTAGGTGATGAGATAGTTTTACTTTTTGTTCATCGGGATTTATCATTATTTCTTTATCTTTTGCATGAGAGGATCTTTGGAGGATCCTACTTATTATACATATTAATCTCATTATACATATATATACACTAATTTTTAGGTCACTGGATGAATATTAGATATGATGATGGATATTTCTTGTTTATAGTTGTTCGAGAGCTATTTTAGTGTCATGGTCACTGAAAAGTTTATCTTTTGGTACTTGTAGTTACTTTTCAGTCATACTAGTTTTTTCTCACTTTTCAAGCACATATCTGGGTTTTCTTGAACTATATCATAGTAGGAGTTCATTGGTCCACTTGTCTTATCTCTCATTCCTCATATTCTTTTAAATGGTAATGTCTATTGTTTTAATTTATGGTATACCATTGGTGATTTTAACTAACATGTATCCTATTAGTGGTGGGATTCAGGTTCTATTATCTCCCATCTCCCATTGTTGGCCCATGAGGGGTACCTTTGGGGTGGGGTTTCATGACATATTCTCATTCATATACTATGTTTTTCATCATTATAGTAGTTATTTTGGTAAAATGTTTCATTATACGATTTTAGAGTATCTGTCTTAATGATTGAGAAAAGTTTTAATTACAATGTATTGGATTCTAATGTTTTTTAGACATATTTTATCAACAACTCCCTAAGTAAACTATTATAAGGATTTATTATCTATAAAATAGGGAGATTATATTTTATAATAGTATACTTCATGAATTTTGATCTTGGTATACTACTTACCTATTATGATTACAAATATGGATTTGAGATATTTAAAATTTTATCCATTATTAAAACTTATTATTAAGTGTCAAGTAAGTTTCTATGGATTTTTGATATATTCTGATATGATGGTGATGAAAAAATGTATTGTGTATATATTATATATTAGGTTTTGGTGGGAGTAAATCATGTTCAAACATAGTAGAAATTAACTACTAAAATCCTTTCTATAAGATCCCTTCATTCATATAAATTGAATATGATAAAATAAAGAACATAACTAACTATATAAAGTTAATTTTTCTAAGACCTTTTACAAAAGATTGATGGTGATCCCTTAGAAAAAATCAAGAGACTCCTTCCTCTTAAAATTTTTCATGGGTTTTATGAATTACCTAGAACTTAAGTAAGATTAATCTTCAATAAATTTTCAATTAAACATTATAATTAAAGGAATAATGTAAAATGGGATCTATGGCCTAGAGTGTTTCACAATGATCAGGTCACATTCATATATCAATTTTCTAGGTTTAGATCCACATTATATAGCCTAAAAGAACACTTCTTGGACTCCCAATGTTTCATAAACAAAAATCATTACTCAAAATGTTCCATAAAAAATTTAAAATATTAAAAATACTTATAACATGTAGCATAAACATCCATCAATAGTTTAACATTTGTAAAATTGATATAAACATTCAAAACTCCTTAAAAATCCATCCAATTATGTTAAAAATAAAATATGATAGATTAAAAAGAATCACAAATTCATGTGTTATCACATAATACATAAACATCCATGAAATATACCATAACATAGTAAACTTCACTTCCATGTCATTTTCTTCAGTAAAAATTACAACATGGTACATTCGTATATGTCATAGTTTTTATTTAGTTCATGTTTATATCAATATTCATCTTCAAAAAAATACTTATATAATTAATGCATTTCCACCTTATATTTCATCATAAATAAAAACATGTAAAACCCACTAGTGGAAAAGAGACCTATAACAATGGACCTATACCAATGGTTTTTCAAAACCATGGTTATAATAGTCCACACTAATTCTAGTCATGCAGCCTCCCCCTCCTCACATCTTACTCTTTTCTAGATTGAATCCTATGATCACCTTCTATTTTCTTCCCTAATCGTAGTGATCTATCCTCCTTAGTTTTTATTTTTATTCAGTTATTGTTGAAAATCTAAATTGTGAGTTCCAAATCCATCATATCTTCTACCAAGAATAATTTTCATTTTTTTCTATTTATAAAACTCTATCATATATATTTTAGTACAAAATTATTACAAATTTATTGAATAAGGGTTATTATTGGTTCTTATGTATTGTAGTAATTAATTTTTTATTATTTTATTTTCATACTTATTCTTAATATTATTAGATATTTCTTGTATATATATAACTATATTTTGAATTTGAATGATGATGTGATTATTGTAGTATAAGTGGTTTGGCATGGTTAATATGTGAATGATGTGAGGGTGGGTGGATTTGTCTATTTTTATAGGGATATATCAGTCTGTGGGTTTGTTTAGGTTTATTGGATTGGTCTAATTTTTTGGGGGCATCTACTATTGTTTTGGATAATTTTTACTGCTTTTTTCAATTAAATAAATGGTTTTTCATACTTCAATTGAAGGAGAATTTTTTAATTTTATAATTTTTTACTCTTTATTTATCTTAATTTCTACATGAACTACTACTATCAATTTAATTTTAGGCTTATAGTGGATTATCTTCTTATATCATTCGATTTAGGGGATTTCTTTTGTGATGAGTTTCTCACTCTAATTACTATCCCTTTGTTCTAAATATGTGGGACCTAATTTTACTCCCTTGGACAGTTGTTTCACTCATAATTTTTTATTTTTATCTTTTCACTAACAATTGAAGAATGATAAAATCAACCTATCAAAAAATAAAAAATGTTTTCCACTTGATTAATAAATTGAAAAGTTGACCAATTGTGCACTAGTGAGTTAAACTGCAGAATTTCATGAAATAATAAAGAATTTTGTTAGACTTGTCAAATTAGTTAAATTCTTATTACCAGATGGTAATGTTTTTTAAAAAATACCTTAGACATTTTTAGATTGGTTTATGCATCTTGATGAAGACAACTAACACTTTAAAAAGTATTAGTTATCCTATAAATAAAACTTATGCCTGGAAAAACATTTCAAGAAACCCAAATCAAAGGTATCCCCTTTCGAATAATTTAATTGATTTTCATTATGTTGTCATTACAGCTTTCACTCACACAATATTTTATCTCCAACACCCATTTTCACACAATCCCATTACATCCCACATTTTTTCAGAGAAAATTTAAATTTATTTTTTCCATATGTTCTACATTTCACCTATTTTATCACCTCTATCTCACTTTCACTCATCATCGCACGCACTTACACCAATATTGTATGTTACCATACTTATAATGAATTTTTCTTACACTTTAAATTTATCAATATATTTTAAAAATAAGCATTTTGTATTGTATAGAAAAACATCAGAGTTAAATGTAATCATATTAAAACTAAATATTAAAATCTCACTAATTTCATACTATAATGAAACAAGTATATTGAAACTGCATATTCAAAATATATATTAGAGTTATTGAAACAGCACATAATAGTATTTATGGAAATTCAGTTTGTATATAAACATGTTGTTAAAACTACCATATAACAACTAAAAAACATGTAAAAGTCTATGAAATTCAATATAAAGGGTGTCTATACCAAATTCTAGATATCCAAAACTATAGTCATGCAAGAGGATTAGTAAATCTAAAAATTAATCACTTTATCATCGATCAATTTGAGAAACCCATAATTTTGGCTCTATCCTACCTAACTTATTAATTTATGTGTGTTGTAGAAGATTCTTACCTATAAATACTAATGTTTTATACAATAATTTATAGAATAAGAATAACTTAAGTTAAAAAGTGAAAAGAATAAGGAAAAAAGACAAAAATTATAAACATAATTTTTTATAATACTATGTATAGTTATTACTCATAGATATAATGAAATTTAATATCATGGTTTTATAAATATAGAATTTTAATATATATATATATTGTTTTATATCATAACTCTTATATATACAAGATTTTTAATTATGGTTTTATATAAACTCAACAATTCTCATTTCCTTAAATATATTTTGGATATCACTTAAATCTTATTTCATTACTTTTATGAAATGACATATAACATTTTTTATAGAATTGATAGAATTTGGATGTATGAAATTGAATGGATCTCAAGTGGTTTTTAAAACAATTTGGGGGTATTTTTAGATTTTTCAACTGAAATTTTTTTAAATAGGGTTATTATACACTAGCCATGTTATAATTGTGTTGCAAGACCTTGGTTAAGTCATGGAGAAATTATCTACCATATAACAAAATATGGTTTTTTAAAAAAACTACTATGTACTGTATCATAATGGGGAGAAAAGGAAATCCCAAAAATTTCATGATCCAAATGAGAGTACTATATTAGAGAATTTATTAGATGACCAGTTTACATTTATTCATCATCGTATTAAAGAAAGTATGTCATTATATAAATAAAATTATATTAATACACATGATTTAATTAATTAAAATGATTATGTTGATAGGGTGAGAAAATTGAATGATGTTTCCATGACTCAAGTATATAAGTAATGTGGTAAAATGTAAAGGATGAAATTTTTATATTTCATGGGAAAACCATGTATGATATTTATAATAATACCATTAATTATATGGTTATCTTTTTGAAGGAATTACTTCCATATGATGCAGATATTTCACAGAACCATTATATGGCATTGAAGTTAGTTGACATAAATTGATTTTATGAAAAAAAAAATCATGATTTATTGAATTATTGAAACATATTTTGGGAGTTTACCACTGACTGAAATGGTTATATAAAATGTGAAACAGATCAATGGAAGGAAAATTCTGATGGAACACCATCTCGTGATCCATAGAAAGTAATGTGTCACTTTCAATTGATTCTCAAGATAAAAAATATTTTCATGTCTGATGAAATTTAAATAAATTTGTGATAGAATTATATTGAGAGAAAAAGTATAGTTATGAGTTCATTCATCCAGCAGATTGAGTAACACTCATATGTTTCCATGAAATATTTTCTTTAAATAATTTTAATTCTTTAATAGCATGAATTTCACATGATCGTGAGTTTAGGAGAACCACAAGACGCCCTGATTTTAAAATTATCATTTTAACCTACTCTTTATCTTATTGGTAATAAATATAACTATCTTATTAAAATGTATGGTGAAGTCATTCACTTCCAATTATTTATGAAAAATATAAATCAATTATATATTTTTATTTTTATATTAATAAATTGAGTGAATTACTATTATTAAATTAAATTAACGAAATATATATTTTATATATTTAATAAAAAAATTGATATTCATCTAATAGATATTTTTTCATAGGGTATGAATAAACCCTATTTTATGACTAAAATCTATATTTTTAAAAAGGTTAATTTTCTACCATTTAATATTGAACCCCTTTTAAATTATGATTTGGAAATAATAATAATTTTGATATTACAAAATAATCATTCTATTTGGATAAGGGATATAAAAATTTACTTTGAATTTATTATTTATATTTTTTTGATAACTTTCAAGTTTTAATGAATAGAAAAAATACAATAAATATTTATTGAAAAAAAAAATTTCATTAAAATAATTTATATGGTTAAATTATAAAATTTAATGGTTTTAAAGTATAAATAGAATATATTTTTATCATTAAATATAATTTATTTCATTAGAATTAATTTTACATTTAATTTATATGTAAAAAAATTCAATCTTTTGTAATGTTGTAACTTCTAAAACACATTCTCTCTTTCTGAAACCAATCATGATTTTAAATTAATTACTGCTACTTCTATGTTGTAAAATTTGAAAAATGGATTTCATATTTTGAATTAGTAGGTCCAAAATATATAAATATCATTATTTTATTTTTGGGCACTAATAATGGTAACTTCTGTAATTTTTATTAATATGGTAAAAGGGTAAATCACGTAATTAGGGGTAAGAATACTATTTTAAAATTAACCTAATACTTGTCTTACTATACTTGGCTAAGTTTTTTTCAACCAAAATCATCCTTAAACTAAATGTATTTCTTTATAAGACACTTGGATGAGATTTGTAAATTTATTTTATTTTATTTAAATAAATGATAAATATTTCTCACTCAAATTCTAATAACTATATCATTTTTTATATAATGATATACAGAAGATAAATTAGATTTTAAATACTAATTTTAAATATAAAATGTTTTCCTTTATCATGGTAATTTATTTTTAATTTTTAGGAAATAAATAATTACTTTAAAGACTTATACTTTGATGATGTAAAAATTATTTAATTGATGAGAAATCAATAAAACAATTTTTATTAAAATTATAATAACCGTCAAAAGGATCCAAAAACATGTCCAATATTATTGTAAGAGTATATATCTACCATAAACATCCAAGGGTCGAGTTAGTGACCATTTGGATCCTTATAGAATAAATTTTGACACTTGTATTATTTTATTTAAAGTGATGTTAATGTTATCATATTCATAATTTAATAAGTATAACATTTTAAATGTTATATTTTATAGAAGATAAATTATACTGCATATATTCTTCAAAAATATAGTATATTTATCTTAATCATAGTATTTTATTCTTAATTTTTATTCAACATATAATTATGTTAAAAAATTGCATAATATTGATGTTGCAATTATCTTTTTAAAAAAGATAAGAAATAAATGTTATTAAAAATGTTAAAATAAATAAAAATGGGATAAATAATATTTATAATTAATTTTATATATTACCTTTACCTATTATAAATATAATAAAATATTATTTTGATGTTAAATTGTTATCTTAGTGTTTTTAAAAATCACTGAATTGAATAGTGTGAAATTAACACTATTGATTGTTTATCAAATTAATGTTTTATTAAATTATTTAAAAATCATAAAACATTTCTAAAAACATTTAATAATTATGATATGGTATGAAATTTTCTAATATATTTATTTATGTTCTATTTTACATCAAATAATTTAATATTTAACCCTCCTAATATTGAAATATTTGTTACCCTAGTTAAATATTATATAGAATAACTAATTTTTAATTAAAAAGATAAGGTTTTAATTAATAAAATTACCTTTCCAAAATCTATTGGATGTTGATATTACAACCCTATATCACCTCATATTTTAATTTGGGACATTTTTTATGATTTTTATGGGGTTTTATTTTATAATAAATTAATATTTTTGGAGATCCCAAAAGTGACCCTCACCTCAATTATAAAAGGACATCTCCTCCCTCACCTATTCACTTCATATTCATCCTTAAATGTAATGACCAAAACTTTTGAATTATATTTGTTTCTTTAAATTTGTATTATTTTCTATTATACTCAAAAAAACTATATCCTTTAATTAATGAAGTGAGTATAATTAAATTAATACCACTGGGTTTTGACATTTATATGACCGTTGGCCAATATGACCATTGCAAAATAAATTCCTAACGTTATGATTATTGTTAATAAATACAAGTGATCATGGTTAATTAACATAGAAAAAAGATTCAATGGCCACATCCAGTATATTCAGGCCATACGAAGACCATCTCTCAGAGCTTGGGAAGGAGGTTTCATCACTAGGCTTTGCTTTGGACAAAACCCATGTTGAGCTTCAACATGTGAAGCTTGAACGGAACCACCTAAGGGAGAAGTTCAAGCTGATAGAAATCACCACTTGGGAAATTTTGTACGAGTATCCCTAGGATTCTATCACCATAGAACACCATAAACTTAGGTCCTATGCAGGTGTTATAAGGGGATATGTAACAAGGCCTTAGTTAATTTGTCTAATCCTTTTGTATAAATAAAATTGTTATTTATTCTTACGGTAAACTTTTTGTATTTTAAATGTCTGGATAAATATAGTATTAATTTATAGAAGTTTCATATTATTGATGAAATTTTGGAAAAAAGGGTATTTTAAAATATTTTTTATACTTTAAATAATTAATAATGTAAAATTATTTTCAAAAAATGGTCTTCTACAATTGTGATTAGTAATAAATTTATAGTCTAGTAAGATCAACATAACTTTTAGTGAATAGTAAAGTATGAATAGTAGTTTTACCCTTATGAATAGTGATGTGACCAATGTAATAGTAACCTCACTTAAGGAAATTATAAATATAATTTATGCATCTTGAATAGTGAAGTGATATAATAGCATATGTAAATAAATGTTTTGGAAATTATTAATTAAGTATTAGTATTTTTTTGGGTAAATAATGTTTTTACTTACAAATTAAATATATCATAAGTACAAAATTATTTTCATAAAATGGAGTTCATTTTTGAATTCAGAGAATCCATATTAGGTTAGGGTGAATTTACGATATTTTTATAAAAAATTTGTTTTCTGGTGAATAGTAAAAATACAGTTTTGAGTTTCAGTGTGATTAATGACTTCATTAATGATGTAATAATAATGTAATAATTGTTGTTTAATTTTGAATATTAAGATATGTTATGAGGTTTCCCAAGTGACCAATACCATGGGCAAGCCCCTGGTTTTTGAAATACCACCGATGGTGTGTCCCTTGGAAATTAATAAAATATTCTCTCACTTTTTCTATAAATACCAACCCATTCCTTTATTAATTCCATTAAAAATTAATCATATAGGAATATATGATCTTTTTACCTCCCAATTATCCCTTCCAAGGTTCCCTCAAGCCCCCCAAGGTCCCCACCTTCATGCTTTCGAAGTTACTCTTCAAGGTGAGGAAAACTTTCACCCTCCTCTTTTAGTCATGACTTCCTTTATGTTGTGTCCTCTAGTTCCATTTTATTATGTGGGGTATTGTTCTTATATATTTTTAATACTTTTAATTTTATTTCAAATATATTATAATCCCTTTCCTCTCTCGTCAAATAATTTTTTGAAATTTTAAGTGACGTTGTTAGGCTGCCTAATTTTTGTAAAAGAAATCACATCTTCTCTTTTCTTTCTAGTTTCCTTTTCATGTGGTTTGTCATTCAAAAATTCATACCATGATATTACATAAATATTATTGTGTCCCTGTTATTTTTTATTATTAATTTATGATTTGGTTACCATTGTCCCCTCTCTTTTTAATGTTTTATAAAAACATGTTATGTAGTTGTTATGCTGTAGAATTTTCGTCTCAAAATCTCTCTCTTTTTCTTAAGAAATTATCTTGTTTTATTTATGTGAATACCCAAATATATTTTTATTTAAAGGTGTATTCATCAAGACATAATATTGATCTATTTTATTATATAATTGACTTACATATATTCCTCACTCCCTTTCTATGGGTTATAAATGACATAATGATCTTATTTTTTAAGCACTTTTTAAACGTCATGATTTTGAAGTGAAACCAATTTCTTTTACTCTATATGGGTTATTTATAAAATATATGATTATTATATATGTGGAAAACATGAAAATAATACATATTAAGGGTGATCCTTAATATCACTCCAAAGCATTGGGTAAATAATTTAATCTAAGGAGATGAAAAGTTTCATGATACCTTGGTGAATAAATTTGGTGATATGTTCATTAATGTCTAAATTAATTGTTGTACCTACATATTCAAGTTATTATTCATGTTATTTTTGTTATTATATTCCTCTAATTTCATTTCTCAAGTCTTTTTGTTTTTCATCATGTTCTTATTGATATCGCAAGTAAACTGATTCCCTTACATTCCTTACTAGGCCTTTTGCTCAGCCTTTCCTTTGATGTATGTATCCAGGTCATGAGATGTAGAAATTTTAATTAGTATGAACTTTTTATTAAGCCTAAAAAGTGTATTAGAATAATTCTTAATTTTTCCATGTATATTGTTCGTGATTTCCAAGAAACTAGACTTTAAAGATCCTTTGTTTGGAAAATGTTATGAAAAGTTACGTAATAAAAGGCGGGATACCATATTAAATACCATTCATCCCCTAACCTCTTACATTATCAACTTCCCTAGTCAAATTCTAGAGTTTTTATTCTTCTTAAAAGACCAAATTTAATGCTCTAATATGAGATTTATAAGAATCATGTCGATGAAGAGGTAATCTCTTCTACCAATTCTTTTAGACTTATTTCTTCTTCTAATTCCTCTTCAAGATTTGTTTCATTATTAAGTAATGAATTAAGTATCACATATATACTAAGATGTTATTGTAATTATAAACCAACCATACTCCACCTTCTATCCATCATATGAAAAACAAAATTACCACACATGCGTACGTACAACCTACCATCTCCTCATCATGGTTTAGTATGTTTTTTCACCAATAAATTACTTGGATGGGTATAATGATGGAAATAATAAATATATATGATTATTATAACATTATATTAATTATTAAATATTATCCACCATCCAATTCAACACTATTTAATAAATATGGGATGATATCATCACTTGTGCGTATGTACGGCCTACCTTCTCCATGATGTGATTGATTCATTCTACATGATCATTATTAAAAACATTATTATATAAATGTATAGAATGAATAAATAGGGTATATGTTACGTGAATATAATTTTATATGGTATAAATAAGACCTAATAAGGAGAATAAGAACTTATTTGGAAATACTTCCATAAGAACATAAAGTCGTTAATATCCGAATAACGAGTAACAATGAAATGTTACTAACAAAAAGATGATAATATGCACATATATGGTATCATAAAAATGACTATGATTCTAGAATAAGTCAATGAAATTATTTAAATCATTATACTATAGGTTTGGATACATTCTATGTATATCATACCTAAAGTAAGGAATAATTTCACAGTCTCATTATCATCCGAGATTTTTTATTCATCAGTATCTAGTGGGGTATATTTACCATCCACATCCATGTTTCCTAAATATTTAATATTATATCTATTCTTATAAAACTTTTTAAAAGTCAATTTTACCCATTGGTGAAATTTTATTAAATGTTATGAAAGGAATATTTTTCAGTTATTCGATATGAGGTATTTTTTGACTTTTCATGAAAACGTACGAAGAGAATGTTTTTTAACTTATACAGAATGAATGGATTTTGAAGTATTCATAATGCCTTACTTCCATGAAGCATCCTCTACACGATTTCAATTTTATTTTCACATAAATTATTTTTTTTAAAATTGTGTGGCATTTTTAGAAAATAATATTTTTTTGAATAAGAAATGATATTTTCCTCAAGAATTAATATCAAGTGTTTTATCAAAATTATTTTCATTGTAAGACGGAATAATTTTTTTTATAAAAGTTTGAAGGGAAATCCCTCTTTATTGAACCTTAAAGAAACAACCTCTTAAATGGACTGGGAGAATAGGAAACCCATTACATGACAAGGGCACAGATTCCCATAAAGTAGAGCCTGAAGGCTTACATAATTTTTTTAAGACAAAAAGGAAGAAGACAGACAAAACAAGCATTAGAAAGAACCCCATCACCCCCCCTGTCAGACCATGCAAGGTGAGATCCGTCGAAGGAGATGTCTCGCCCCCCTGCCAAGAAGTTGTGTCATGCTGGAATCACAACGCAGTAGAGCACTCTCCCAACCAACACCAAGATGAATATGGAAGATCAGATGATAGGTGTCATCACACCTATCTCTCTTTCGAGTCACCCACCAGATAGTGCATGCGAAAAAACACGGCACTATCAACCTGATGCAAGACAAAACCAGTCCGAAACACAATGCAGAAGACCCGAAAAAGTTCCCATCCATACAAATGGACAAATGGTTGATGATGAGTGTCAGCACATCCATCCCTCTTTTGAGGTCACCCACCCAACGTCAAACTACAAGATACAACAACACCTACCAAATGCAACGAGGAAGAATCCAATGCTTGAAAATCCACCAACAACCAATTTGGAAAAAAACCTAATGTGAAGCAGTCAAACACAGAGAAAACAAGAAGACCACCTACAGCTGAGAGAAAACAGAACTGAGCAAACAAAATCTAACAGGCACCCGCACCAAAACCAGTTCCACCAAGCCACTAGGCAATCCATCCAAGCCAATAAAATATATCCTCTTGTTTTGAACCAAATAGAACCTCAAACCTCAGTAGCCGCATGAAATAGGAGCAGTAATGGCAATCTAAGTGCATCACGGTATGAACTGGAGCAGCCAAATGTGTGACACAGAAATCAGCAGTAGCCTGAAGATAAACCACAAATCACTGATTCAACAAGAAGGTGCATAACTGAATCAAGGACCAGTGATAGATGAGTTTAATGCCACGCATTTTTCATCCTTGAGTGCGCAACCTCGAGTGACGAAGCGATGGGACCAGGTCGAGGGACCGGATCAAAGGTAGAGTACTACAAATCCACCACCAGTGATCTATGGGCAGAGCCACAAATCTCAGTAATGTACTTTGTCCACAATGATGGTCTTGAAAATTATCCTTGACTAATATGAAATGATTTTATATGATTATGTGTATGAAACAAACTTAATGTCTTATGTTATGACTTTTGGGATTATCTTCATTTATTCTTATGAACATTCCCATGGCATGATATCATGATATTTTATATGCAGGAAAAGATTTTCAAATGTTATGTTCTTATATCTTATGGTTATGATATGATTGATATTTCTCGTGTTTACCATTACTAAGAATTTGATCTCACCCTTTCATATGTTTCTTTTCCCTAGGTCATAAATAAAGTTATTAAATAGGATATGTAAAAGGGGGGTTTAGCTATGATGAAATAAGTGGGAGACAATGAATATTTCTTATGAACCAGTTGTCTATATTGCACAATTTATAAAGAGACTATACCTATATGGTCCTATCGAGGTTTTGATATATTTTTAATGAATATTATTCAATTTTGAAGTAATATAAATATGTATAATGTATGGATCATTATATTTGGTATCAGAAGAAAGGTATAGTTAACCTTTGGAAACTAGGATGAAAAAACCTTAGGAAGAACCCTAAGGATATGTCAAAGTATAGGTTTAATTCCTAGTGTTTGAGAAATGATCATGAATAACCTAGGATAAAATAGAAAAGTGTACAAATTAGAAATTTTGTTCTTGATTATGGGGTTTTCCCATTATGATTAGTGTTTCTCACACTATGATTCTTGGTTTTAGTCAATGGATGGAACTAAAATGAACCACATTAATGATAAATGTGACAGGAAATGCAATGATCGTCATCCTAATCAACCAAATGTTATAGGAGCTAGAATTAAAAATATTATAACTATACTCACACAATTTTCTCAGGCTATGAATCATGATGTACTTCAAAATGACCAAAAGGGGGATCAACGTTCTGTTGACTCCATTATGAGGCATTTTCCAACTTCTTTTTGTGGGTCTTCCAGTCCATAAGTTGTTGAAAAACGGATCAGTACCACTGAAAAGATATTTTTAGTTCTCAAATATTCATAACATGATAAAGTCATCTTATTAGTCTATCATTTAGAAGGTGAATATGATCAATGGGGTAAACTTATCAAGAATACAAAGCAAATAGATGAAATTGAATCCATTGAATAGGATGAGTTCAAGAACTTATTTTTCAATAAGTACATTCCTTTTATTCTTCAAAAAAATATAGAGGAGGTCCTTGAACTTAAGAAAAAGGGTAATGAATCTGTTGGTGCATACAAAGAAATTTTTAAAATACTTTTGAGGTATGATTCTATAATTATTATCCATCCGGAGAGTAAAATTGATCGATTCTTTATTGGCTTAAAACTGATTCCTTGATGGGCATTATCCACAAGGGACTTCAATAGCTATGAACAAATCATATGAGGTGCTGTCAAGGTTGATAAGGATATTGGAGTAACCCATCAGTCTTTTGGGTTTTATAAGAAGAGAAAAATGGAATTCAAGGGAAAATCTAAATACCACAATGAAAAGAAGATGATTTTTCCATTATGCTTAGAGTGTGGAAAGAAACATGTAGGAAATTGTCTTAAAGGGACAAGTAAATTTTTTAAATGTGGAAAATAAGCCCATCAGTAAGTTGAATGTCTATGTAATGGGAAAAAGATGTCTAATGATGTGAATAGAGAAAAGGTTTCATAGAATGTACCTCCTACACTTCAATGATACATGTGTAAGGAAATGGGGAATTATTGTAATCAATTCTTTAATCGAAGGGTTATTGATGATGATCGATGTAAGAAAAATCTTATGGACAATGACAAAGTCAAGTCACATATGATCACCATCATCAATGTGGAGTATAATAATGAAGTGGGTAAGGCTATACATACCATCCACTCAAAAGTAGAAAATGTTTTATTTGATTCTAAATCTACCCACTCTTTTCTTTGTGATGAATTTTTTAATTGTATCACTATATTACCTCAATAGTTATATGTTCAATTTTCTGTGACAACTCCTAATGTCACAACGGTTGCATCAAAATTTTATAATTCTTCTCCAGTTGAAATTTGTGGGAAAGTGCTTCCTATAAATATTGTGATCCTTCCTATAGCGAAATTTTAGGTGATTCTTGGTATGTATTTTCTTTCTATATATAGATATCATATCAATTTACATAGAAGGGATGTCACATTTCATATTCTAGATCAATCTATGATCATTTATCGGTGCAAGGATGATTATAACCTCCTCGTATAAATTAATTCCATATTATGAGTCTTAATTCCTATAAATGAAGGTTATTTCTCACAAATGGTTGGGGAGAAACTCATGATTAAGAATAAACCCAGTGTACATGAGTTTGATGATGTCTTTCTGAAATAATTTACAGGCCTTCCTCCAAATCATGAAGTTTAGTTTTCGATAGAACTAATACCGGGTGTTATTCCTATTTCAAAAACACCTTATAGAATGGGGCTAATTGAGTTTCAAGAATTGAATAAGAAACTATAATAAAATATTGATATGGTATTCATACTCCACAATGCATCACCTTAGGGAGAGACTTTTCTATTGGTTAAGAAGAATGATAGATCAATGAGACTCTACATTGGTTATCGAGAACATAACGTGATCACTGTCAAGAACAAATATACTCCTCCCCACATTGATGAATTATTCGTCCAACTATAAGTATCTCAATACTATTCTAAGATTTATCTTCACTCAGGATATCATCAATTAAGGGTCATAAAGAAGGATATACCAAAGATTGAATTCCGTACTAGGTATGGACACTATGAATTTATAGTGATGCATTTTGGTCTTACTAATTCCCACACTATATTTATGGATCTAATGAATAGAGTCTTTATAAGATATCTTGATAATTTTTTTGGTTGTATTTATAGATGATATTCTTGTATATTTAAAGAGAAAGTAAGAACATGAATATCCTTTGATAATTTTATTGAGAACCATGAGAAAGGATAATCATTATGAAAATTTTACCAAGTGTGAATTTTGGATTCAGAAATTTTCATTTTTTGTTCAAAAAATCTCAAGATAGGGGATATATATGGATCTAACAAAAATAGAATTGATTGAAAGTTGTCCAAGACCAAAAATAGGAATTGATATTTGAAGTTTTATTGGTTTCTCTTGATATTATTGATGTTTTGTGAAATATTTTTCACAATTCTCTAATCCACTAACCAAGTTGGCTCAGGAATTATTTAAGTTCATGTGGATGGATAAATGTGAAGAGAATTTAAAAGAGATAAAAAGAAGTTTCTCCAGTGCTCCTATGCTCACACTACCCTATAGTGGAGAAAGGTTTTTTATTTACTGTGATGCATCCAAAACGGGGATGGGTTGTGTTCTCATGCAAACTGATATGGTGATAGCTTTTGCCTTAAGATAATTGAAAATCCATGATCAAAATTACCTAACTTGAGATTTGGAGTTTTCTACGATAATCATTGTATTGAAGATATGGAGGCATTATCTTTATAGTGAAATGGGTGATATTTATACTAATCATAAAGTTTTAATGTATATTTTTACCCAAAAGGATCTGAATATGTGTCAAATATGATGGTCGGAGTTTATTAAATCTTACAACTGCTCAATACATTACCACCCCAGGAAAGTGAATAAGGTGGTAGATGCTTTGAGTCAAAAGGACCATGCTAGACTATCCAGGATGACGATCACAAAAGACCTAATATTTATGAATTCTCAAAGTATGGATCTTGAAATTTTAAATGAAGGGGTAAATCTTATCTTTCTCAAATGAATGTTCAACCATCTATACACGTGAATATTAAGGGGTATAGAAGAAAGATATAGAGCTACAAAAGAAGGTGAGAAATGTTCTTGAATTAAACCTTGATTGTGATGGAATAATAATGTTTTGGAATCAAGTTTGTATTCCTCCCATACCATAATTAAATAAGGAAATATTGGATGAGGCTCATAGTTCTTCATTATCTATTCACCCTGGAAGAAAAAAGATATATAGGGACCTAAAAGAGTATTTCTGGTGGGATGGAATAAAAATATATGATACTGAATATGTCTCTTGTTGCTTGGTTTTTCATCAAATTAAGGATGAGAGACAAAAGTATAAGGGAATGTTACTACCATTACCCAAACCAGAATGGAAATGAAAAACATCACAATGGACTTTTTCATCAAACTTCTTAGAATATCTAGAGCTCATAATTCTATATGAGTTATAGTTTTTCACCTTAAGAAGTCAGCACACTTCATTACTATTAGAGATTATTTCTATCCTGATCATATTTCCAGGATATTTGTAAAGAAAGTGGTAAGATTTCATGGAGTACCACTTTCCATTATATTTGATCGGGATCCGAGGTTTACCTCAAAGTTCTAAATAATTCTTCATCAGGCTCTGGATACAGAGTTAGGTTTCATCACTACTTATCATCCTCAGATAGGGAGTCAGTCTAAGAGGATAATTAAAACACTAGAAGAAATATAAAGATCTTTATTTATAGATTTTAATGGTTTTTGGGATCAACACCTACATTTTGTGGAATTTTATTACAACAATTTCTTTCACTCTAGTAATCAAATGGATCATTATGAATCCCACTATGGAAAGAAGTTAATAACCCCAACTTTCTAGGATGAAGTTAGGGTAATAAATTTATTAGGACCTGATCTTGTTAATGAAATGGTAGAAAAGGTCAGATGTAGTCAACAACACATAAGAGCAGCTTAGAGTCAAAAAAAGTGTTATGCTGATAATCTAAGAAAAAACATAGAGTTTGATGTGGGTTATAAGGTTTTTCTATGAATATCTCCCTGGAATAGAGTAATTATATTTGGAAGGAATGGCAAGTTGAGCCCTAGGTATATCATTCCATTTTAAATTTTGGATTGTGTTGGAAATGTAGATTACCGATTGGCACTTCCACTGAATATATCTCAAGTTCATGATGTGTTCCATGTATCTATCCTTGTAAATTAAATATCTGATCCTTAACATGTACTAAACTCATAAGTCATAACATTGGATCAAGATCTCTCTTATGAATAACAATTGATAGATATTCTAGATCATAGGGAAAATTTTATTCAAAACAAGACAACTCACTTGGTTAAAGTTTTATGGTGGAACCACCAATTTGAGGAAGATATGTAGGAACATGTGCATACGATGAGGGATATGTATTCTCATCACTTTTTATCCATGTGGAAAATTTCAAGGGTGAAATTTAGTTTAAGGGGGTAGAATGTAACACCCGGATGTTTTTATGAAATATGTTCATTAAATGATTTTAATTCTTCAGTAGCTTGCATTTTACACAATCGTGAGTTTAAATGAACCATGAGATGCCCTTGTTTTCATATTACCATTTTAACCTAGTCGTTATTTTAGAGGTAATAAATATAACTAACTTATGAAAATGTATGGTGAAGTCATTTGCTATAATTATTTATGAAAAATATAAATCAATTATATATTTTTATTTTTGTATTAGTAAATTAAGTGAATTACTATTAGTAAATGAAACTAATGAAATATATATTTTTTATAATTAATAAAATATTTTAGATATTCATCTAATAGATATTTTTTCATATGGTATGAATAAACCCAATTTTATGTATAAAAACCTATATTTTTCAAAAGGGTAATTTTCCGCCTTTTAATGGAGAACCCATTTTAAACTAATATTTTGAAAAATTAATAATTTTTATATTAAAAAATAAACATGTTATTTGGAATTGGAATATAAAAATTTACTTTGAATGAATTTTTAATATTTTTTTGATAACTTTTAAGTTTTGATGAATAATAAAAATACACTAAATTTTAATTGAAAACAAATTTCATCAAAATAATTTATATGGTTAAATTACATTATTTAATGTTTTAAATGTATAAATAGAACATATTTTTATCATTAGATATAATTTATGTCATTATCATTAACTTTACAATGAATTTATATGTAAAAACATTTCAATCTTTTGTAATGTTTTAACTTTTAAAACATGTTCTCTCTTTCCGACAACAGGAATAATTTTAAATTAATTACTAAAAATTTTATATTTTGAATTTTTAAAAATTTATTTCATATTTTTAATCATTATTTACAAATTATTTAAATATCTTTATTTTATTTTTGGGCATTAAGAATAGTAACTTCGGTAATTTTTAATAACACAGTAAAATGGTAAATCGGGTAATTAATGGTAAGAATACTATTATAAAATTAACCTAACACTTATCATACTATAATTCTATGAGTTTGGTTTGACCAAAATAATCCTTGGGTCAAAATGGTATCCTTTTTAAGCCATTTGAATTAGATTAGGATATTTATTTTATTTTATTTAAAGAAATGTTAAATATTTCTCAGGGAAATTTTAATAATTATATCATTTTTATATAAGTTTATATAGAAGATAAATTGAATTATAAATACAAAATTTAAATATAAAATCTTTTTATTTATCTTGGTAAGTTATCAGTAATTTTTAGGAAATAAATATTTACCTTAAAGACTTATACATTGATAATGTAAAAATTAATTAATTGATGAAAAATCAATAAAACAATTTTTATTAAAATTATAATAATCCTAAAAGGACCCAAACACATTACCATGATATATTGGTCAAGTATATATCAACCATAACCATCCAAGGGTGTAGTTAGTGACCATTTTGATCCTTATATAAGAGATTTTTGACAGTTATATTATTTTATTAAAAGTGATGTTAAAGTTCTAACATTCATAATTTAATAAGTATAACATTTTAAATGTTGGATTTTACTAAAGATAAATTTGACTACATATATTATTCTAATATATAGTAGATTTCTATTCATAATAGTATTTAATTTATAATTTTTATTCAACATATAAGTATATTAAATAATTACAAAAAATTGATGTAGTAATTATCTTATTAATAGAGATAAAAAATAAATATTATTAAAAAATTTAAAATAAATATAAATTGGGATAATTAATATTTTTATTGAATTTTATAGATTTCCTTTATCTATTAAAAATATAATAAAATATTTTTTTCAATGTTACCTTTTTATCTTAATATTTTTTTAAATCAATTAAATGAATAGTGTCAAATTGAAAATATTGAATGTTTATCAAATTAATGTTTATTAAATTATTTAAAAACATTTTTTTTTTAAAAACAATATATAATAATTATGATATGATATAAAATTTTCTAATATATTTATTTATGTTCTATATTACATCAAATAAGTAAATAGTGTACCCTCTTAATATTGAATTATTTGTTACCCTAGTTAAAAATCAAATAGAATAACTAAGTGTTAATTAAAAATATAAGGTTTACATTGATATAAATACATGTCAAAAAATATATTGGTTGATGATATTACAACACTATCTCATCTCTTATTATAATTTGGTACATTTTTTTAGTTTTTTTGGATGGGTTTTGATTTTATTATAAATTAATATTTTCTGAGATCCCAAATGTGCCCCTCCCATCAATTATAAAAGGGAGCCTCCTCCCTCACCTATTAAATTTACATTGATTCTTAAATATCAGTCATAACCTAAAATATTACCTTACCAACTTACCTATTTATATTCTATAGGTCCTTTTATTCTTCAAAGACCAACTCTAGTGCTCTAATAGAAGATTTAGAGGAAGCATATCGAAGAAGTGGTAATCAACCCTACTGATTCTTTAAAAATTATTTCTTCTTATACTTCTTATTAATGTTTTTTTCATTATAAAGTAATAAATATAGTATCAATTATATAATGATATTTTATTATAATTATTAAACAACCATATTACACATTCTATCCATCCTATAAAAAGTGAAATCACCACGGGTGCGTATGTACGGCTTACCGTCTCCACGCCGTGGTGTAATATGTTTTTCACCACCACCTTACTTGGATGGGTATAATGATGGAAATAATAACTATATATGGTTATAATAAAATTATATTAATTATAAAATATTATACACTATCCAATTCAAATACCATTAAAAAAATATGATTTTGATATCGTTGCTCTTATGTATGTACGACCTACTATCTCCATGATGCAATGTGATTCATTCTACTTGATCTTCATTAAATAATGATTATATAAATGTAAACAATGAATAAATATGGTATATATTATGTTAATATCATTTTATAATGATATAAATATGACATAAGATATAAAACCAGATCTTATTCGACAAATATGCATAAGAACATAAAGCAGTTAATATCCGAATGATGAGTAACAATGAAATGTTACTAACAAACAGATGACAATATGATCATATATGATATCATAAAAAAAGTATATGATACTTTAATAATTCAATGACATTATTTAAATCATTATAATTTAGTTTGTTATACATATAAAGGATATTGGACCTAAGGTAAGGGATAATTTCGCAATATCAATATTATCTGAAATTATTTATTCATAAGTATCTGCTGGGGTATATTTATCTTCCACATCCATGTTTCCTAAATATGTAATATTATTCTATTATTATACATTTTTTAACTCAATTTTACCCATTTTTTGAGTTTTTATTAAAAGGTATGAAATAAATCTTTTATTGTTATTCGATATGAGGTACTTTTTGACTTTTCCGACAAAAGTACAAGGATAATGTTTTTTAACTTGTACAGTATGAATGGATTTTTACATCTTAATAATTCCTTATATCCATGAAACATCCACCAAATTATTTCAATTTAATTTTCCCATAAATATTTTTCTTTTATAATTTCACGGAATTTTTTATAAAAGAAAATGTTTTTGAAGAAGCAATTATATTTTCCACAATAATTAATATCAAGTGTTTTATCAAAATTATTTTCAATCTAAGATGACATTCTCCAAATATGGTTATGTTTCTATACCAATTATTACTATGGTTTTATTGTGTTTATGATGTACTGATATTTATGAAATCCATTTATTTTATATGGATTATGATGGAATGATGTTTAAGAAACCCATTTCATTCCTTGGGTTATGCTATAATGATTTATTTATGTTTTTTGTCACATGTAAGAATGATTTCATTACGAGATGGGTGGGACCTGTATCTACCAACAATGAATTGGTTAAATATTTATATCTCATGATATAAACATTCCTCTAATGTAAAATGATCTCGGATTATTAATATAGAGCTGGAATGAGGAGTGAACTAGCTTTAATAATGGACTTTATCCGTTATGATGGTCTGGTAAATGTGCCTTGAATAATATGAAATGGTTTTATAAGATTATGTGTATGCTGAAAAACTTCATGTCTTATGTTATGAATTTTGCGATTATGTTCATTGATTCTTACAAACTTTTATGATTTATCCCATAGCCTGATATCATGATCTTTCATATACAGGGTAATATTTTCAAATGTTATATTATTATGTCATATGATTATAATAAGATTGAAATCTTCCTTTTTTAGCATTGCTTGGAATTTGATCTCACCATTTCATATGTTTATATTCCCCTAGTCATGAAGAAGGGTATTAAATAAGATATTTCAAAATAAGGTCTATTTATGATAAATTAAGTGGGTGACAATAATGATGTCTTATGAACTAGTTGTTTATGTTTCTTAGTTTCTAAGTACACTATACCTATATGGTCATGTATTGGTTTTGATTTATTTTGTAATGAATATTCATCAATTTTGAAGTAATATAAATGTATGTAATGTATGGGGTGTTATAGATGAATTGTCATGGAGGACATTTGATTCTCAATATACTAATTTTTTAGCTGATGTGAATAATTTTAGGGTGGGTCTATCATGTATTGATTCTTATATGTTTGGTCATGTGATTATTTCACACAACACATGGAGGGTTTTCAAACACATTTTTAATATTCATCTATTTTTGTGTTTGAAAATTCCTTTCACTTTTATTAATATACACATATATGTACCTTCTAATCCTGAAGATGATATAGAAGTATACATGACACATTTAATAAAATAGGTGAAGAATATTTAGAATGTGGTTGTGTGTACAGATTATTCTTGTTTAAAACAAATAATTTAGATGAATGCTAAACTTATGTAGACAATAAATTATTTTTCTACTTATGAAAAGTATGGCTGGAGCATGAAGGGAAAACATTCCTATCTTATTTATATGAAGAATACACAATATAAAAGACTTAAATATCACCATAGTTTCAGTTTTATGGGACATCGATGATTCTTTCTAATTGATCATCTATATATGAATATTCATTGAAGTTTTGACAATACCACAGAGACCAAAAAACCACTTCAGTGTATGGTTGTAACTAATGTCCTTAATGAATTGAAAGATGTCCATTTTTCATTAGGGAAAGGTAAAATGATACCTATAATGTGAAAGAATGTTTCCACTGAATCCAATTACAATTGGAAGAATAAAAGTATGTTATTTTAGTTTCTTTATCAGGAAACCATTTTTTCGACTCATTATTTAGATGTAATACACATTGAAAAAATATATGTGAAATATTAATTTCAATTATTCTAATTTTCGAGGGTAATACAAAATATTATTTTTGATCATAGAGTCACTTGGTAGATTGGGCTATTAGACCAAAATTGCATCATGTGTGTATCAGTGAAAATCAATGGAAAGTTCTATATGATCCTTATGTGATGACACCTATAAAGAAAATCAAATTATAGAAGTACTAGATACTATCAAGGTTCTAGACATATATTCAATAAAAATATAAAAACAGTTAAATAGAAGTTAGTTGAAGTTGATATCATTTATGAATCTTGGTTATCACATCTTTCTTCATGATTTTATTCTAATAGAAATCCATCATCTACTATCCAATAATGTAAGGGTGGTAGTAATTTGATTTTCTATTTTTGTACATATCTTTGTGATAAAAAGTTATCCAATTCTTTCTTACAAAAAAAAGGTAGGAAGATGCACCATTAATTTTGGGTGAGTAATATAAATTGTTTCCACTATCATTTTTCACATGTATATTGCATCTAATTGAGCATCTTTCAACATAAATACTTCTTGGAGGACCTTATTATTTTCATTGTACACATCCAACTAAAAAAAATATTTATACATTGAAGTCTTATTTACATAATAGGAATTATCTTGAAGTTTCTTTTATGGAAGGTTACTTGGATCAAGAATGTATAGATTTTTGTTTAATGTATTTTTATAATGTGACCACGAGATAGAAACAACTAATGAAAGATGAAGAAGTTTAATATGATAAATTTTAACCGAGTTTTCCATCACTTCCCAAAACATATAGAATTATTGGATAATATACATTGAATATATTAATCCATGAAGATCGAGGGACGGCCCAAGTCATAGTTTTGTTTAACTATGATTTTCTTGATTACTACATCAAGTAAGTAAATTAAATATATATATGTTATCTCATACCATGTAATTTTACATATGTGTTAAAATATTTTTATCTTTTGTGCATTTAACATAACAAAATATAATTAAAAATAATATTTCTTTATCTATGATAAAGAGAGAGACTTTTCTTATTAAAGAGTTTTCTTATTGGTTGAATTTGAAGGTAGAAGTATTACTGTAATAAAATAAGTTAAAATTAGTCTTCAGTTAATTTTAATATTCATTTATATTTTAGGTATTTAGTTTACCTACTAACTCTGTCTCTGAGGAAATAAGATATTTTTATTTTCGTCATAATTCATTGGTTTATGAATGAAAATCAATTGTGATCAATGGGTATAAATTTATTATCACTAAATGGGAAATAAACATGAGAACACAACATGAGGAAGTTATGGTAACTTACAAAACATCCTATTATACTAGTGTATCAGATAGTATTTATCTTTTTGAAAATGTATCTTATTATAGATTTTTTGAGAAAATACTAATTATGAATTATTACTCTCGTGGTCAAGTCTCTATGATGAAATAAAAGTTGTTTTACTCAATGAAAAGACATGGAACATTTATTGATGATTGGGGATTTAAAGTTATTGATATGAATCACATTCTTATTACTGATTATACAAATATATTATCATAATTCTAAAAATAAGTTTTTTATATGAAAAATCATTTGTTACCTGAATTTGTTATCGTTATTGATGTAATACGACATATTTTTGATGATGGTGG
The DNA here is from genome assembly GCA_963277665.1 of Viscum album. Classification (NCBI taxonomy): domain Eukaryota; kingdom Viridiplantae; phylum Streptophyta; class Magnoliopsida; order Santalales; family Viscaceae; genus Viscum; species Viscum album. The sequence goes on from OY728156.1 coordinate 1,505,735,804, forward strand.
GGATGAAATTGACAAAATCACTACCCCATTTATCATCAATAAATTGATTACTTATGATTACTATGATAGTTCAATTTTCATAGTTGACGGTGAACCAGAAGTTGTGTTGGTTAATATATAGAATCATACACATGTGTTCTCAGTTCATTTCATTTATCTTGACTTGGTTTATTCAGGTTCACACTATTCAAATTTCTTTAATATTTATTTCAAATATTTTTTATCTAAAATGGACATCATTTTCATTTTCAATATAAAATGGTTGTATTTTTTCATGAGTTTAATTTTATAATATTGAATAGAACTTTATTAAAACCTAACTAACTAAACAAAATTAAAATAATCCAATTAAAATTAAAACAATATGAATTGAACTGAAACATATGAAACTAATTATAATGAAAATAAAAACTAATTAAATGAATGACCTAACAAAAAAATATCCAAATAACCTAACCCAAAATTTGAATCAAATGAACTAACCCAAAAAATAGACAAATGAACTAATAAATTGACCAAAATAAACAAAATGAACTAAAAATGAATTGGATAGAATTGAAAATATTTGAAGAAAAGTATATAATATCCATGATAAATATGGTAATTTGAATGAGTTGATATTTCTATGATGTGACTTTTATGATTTGATATTCTTTTCAATAAATATAATATGATTTTGTTATGTCTATATGTATACCTTATTTGGCTTGAAAATTGGTATCACCAAATTAATTCATGTCTCATGTTATTTCTTGTTTTTATTAAACATTAGTTATGAATTTATAATTAAATTCACATTTTTTTTCAAATGTAGGAAATGAAGAAAAATTAAAGAGGTGCAAAGGAAGAGGATTGCTGACCATAATCGCCACATGAGAGAGAAATAAATTCCTCATCTGGTGCGTGTTGTGAGTATTCTATTTCAAATATATATATATCAATAACATATAATGTAATTTAATTAATTTAGTTCTTAAATTTTAATCAAGATCCACCACCCAGGAGAAAATTGTTCTCCAGCCAACCTAGTGTCAGTAATGCTTAGCTAGATGATGTGATGGGTTTGTACTAGAGCTACTCTCACCACTCATTATATCTAATCAAACCCTATCCCTTAATTAGATATACAATCTAGAACACTTTATTATCTCACATTGTAATTATAATCACTTGAGATATTTATACCACCTATATTATCACCCCCATTTACATCTAATCCTCCTCGTATTTCTTTTCATTATCTGATCATGGGTCCCACTTCCCATCCCTATTACAATTTTACATAGATGTCTATCATAGATTATTTTCCTTACACTTCATTCTCCCTATATTTTTATGCTTGTGTTATTTCTACTTATACTCTGACACATTCTAAACCTCATGAGAATACATTATACCCCACTACTATTGTACAGGTCGAAGATCCTTTAGGGCCTAGGGATCCAGTAGTAACCACTGGTCATCCGTTAAGGCCTAGGGATCCTCGTAAAAAAATTTGACCATACTTTATTTTCATTATAATATGTATTAATAGAATATTTTTCTTTTTTATTTAAAAACAATATCTTCCACTATGAGGGGTGGTCATACATGCATGTGTGAAGTGTGGAACTTCAACACATGGAAGATGATTGAGTATAGTGGAGATAATAAAATGATTAGTTAAAAAGAGTTAGAATATAGGAGTTTTATGGATATATTTTACAAATACTCTAACATCATTCTTATTAGCCCACTCTCTTGGACACACCTTCAAAATGAATTAAAGGATAATTCTTGTGTGAAAATATGGTTAAGAAGAATCATTAGATTTAATGTTTTGTTATTATTGTATTTATATGAATTATTATTTTAGAAGCATCTTCATTATAATTTTCTTGATGGTGAGGTTGTGAGGATTGAATGAATCATGGAATTAGCTTAGTTGTGGAGATAATATAAACATGATTTCTATAATGGTTTGGTTTCTATAGTTAGAATGTAATTAGAGGCCATACCTATCACGAATGATTGTCCAGTAACACATTATAGGGAAATGGTTTCTCATTGGAAGGGTATTTAGTTTTAGGTATTAATCAAATTTGAGTTTTTTACATGAAAATTAAGATGATTTACAGTAATACTCTATTTTTTATTATTTAAAATTATTTTTATGAAGCATCAGAAAAAAATAAAAAAAACAAGGATTATACAAAATACCTCCTCACATTGGGGCAGACTACATTACTAAAACATGAGAGTAAGAAGGTATTTTTTACACATGATTTTAGTTAGGATTTAATTATGAAAAAATATATTGATTTTTATTTTATGCTTAATTTATTTAGTTTAGGTTTAATAATTATCGATATATTCTTATATAGACGATTTTTCTTGAATGCTCAATCCTTTTTGATTATTTATAAATTTATTGAATCTGTCATTAGGCATGTCCACTTCATGTATGATGATTTGATCTTAGTTCTTTCCCAGTATATTTCTAATACAATTAAATGGTAGCACATTAGTTAATTATTATGCATATTTACCCCTAATTTTTCAATATTTTTACACAAGAAATAGTTTTCATTCAATCTTTTTTTACTTCTTTATGGTTGTTATTTTCACTTGACTTCCAACTTATTTTGACATCAAATACCAATTCTTTATAAATATTTGAACATACCTTGAATCTAGAATCATTATTAAAATGATAAATAAGTATTACTAAGTCCCTTATAAGTAAATTTTATGAGTTATATTTAGAAGACCTGATTATTACATTAAATTATTAAAGACATCCTTATCTTACAAGACACTTTTCCACATTTTTTGAGTTGTTTATACTCTTGAAATTCACTTTTAGTAGGTGGTTCTAGATATAAATCCATTGAATAAACTTCAAAATTTTCTTATTCATTAGTTCCTTACTCTTAATATTACATTTTATTGGATCCATACACTTTATTTTCTCCTATGAAAATGTGTTTCCATTATCTAAATTTTGTAGTTTATTCCATAGTGAATAGCCCAAAAACTGATTCAAGCGGGTTTCCTTCCCCAAGGTCTCATTCAATGGTAATTTTCTTCAAATATGAATTTATTGTGTATGTTCCTATATTAAAAACTCATAAAAGTTTTCATGTGGTATGATATTCTCATAATACCTAACCTCCCATGAGGTGATGGTTATGTCACACTCTATGGGCATGTACGCATCCTTAATGGGAACCAATTATTTTCTCCTTTCACTATGACCTTCTTCAAATTTTGTTATAATAACTTGAGAGTGTGTCACCCTCCCACTTTTAACTAAGGTTATCAAATTTTTTATTATATTTTGGATTACAACTCTTCCTAATTTGATCATAATGTATCAATATATAAAATAACACAAACATCAATTCACACAAACATCCCTTATACAGACTGCCCACTTCTGACAGCACATGGCAGCCCCAACCATTCCCATCGAGCCCACTACCAATAATCTCACACATGGTAGAACACACCCAACCAATCCCAGCTAGACTACAAGTAATTGAAACATCCATCCTTTTTATCACACTATATATTTTCTTGATTCTCTCACCCTGTGAGAACCTAATTGATATTTTGAAACCTTTTCATTATATTTTGATACCCATACTCAAGTATTTAATTCTATATAGACAAAATAGGAATCTTGTATCCATTTTTATATATATTTAATACCATATTTGTCAATATCATGTTAATTTTGATCATAGTTCTTTATGATATAATAGTTTCTGTTCATACAGAAAAATTCATCACCACACCCAAGATTTGATGGTTGTATCTCAAAGAAACATACTCAATTTTACTATATTACACCTATATTCTTTCAAGTAATGGATTCCATATCCTATAATTATCATTTTTTAAGTTTATCCTTTTCCCACCCTATCACATTTGAAGAAATCTCCAGATTTCATAATAATTTACTTAAACTATGTGACTTCTAAATGATTTATAAAATACATCGATCATCGAAAATCTATTTAAATTCATTTGATGGATACACCCATCACTCATATGATCCAACCATCTTAACATTACTATAATTAACATGAAAAAAGGTAATATCAAATAAAAAATATTATAGGCTTCATCTTCCTCACCAATAATAGCTTAATCCACTGGTTCTCATTAGTCAATCAACAATAGACCATTCCTAAGCGCAAGTCTTTTTCTTTCCCACACATAGAATATAATAAAATGGGTACCTACCTAATGAATTTATAAGTTATAAAATGATGTATCAACCATTGTTCATGGTAATACCATACCTAATCTTACCTTGAGTCTAAACATTCATTAATTCCTACTTAAATTCAATTATTTACTCAATAAAGTCATTGAAAAAAATTAATAAGCCTCAACACAGACCCAATAGAAACCCATGATATTGTTTTCATAATTCTTTAATCGACCCTCCTGACATGCTTCGATTATAAAAATTTCACCAATCACTCCTCTCATTATCACTCATTTTAGTTTAGTCTATAAAAACCCATATACCATGAACATAGAATCCAGAATATATAGTTTCCAAAAAAAACACTCACACTATAGTGCATATCTTCAATATTTTTTATGAAAAATCATTCTCAAATAGTTATACCCCCAAGTCCATGAACCATTAAATCCTTAAGTGACAACTCAAAAAGTAATTTTTATACATATATCTCATTAATTTTAAAGAGAATAAATATCCTCGATCGAATACTAGTATTCTATACTAAATCAGGTATGATTATATCCACATAAATCACTCTAAATTCAATGTTTCATTTAGTTATATATTAGTGAAAATTCTCTCAAAGGACTCATATAATATAATTAATCGTAGAAATAGAATGATTTTATAGAGTTTCATTCATTATTCCTTAAAAAATCACTATATAATTCATTTTTAATGATTCTAATAACTGGATATTCTTTTTCATTCATCAAAAATATATTCTCAAATACACAAAAACATGAATACATCATGTGGTCCATTATTCTATGTATGATGCATGTATGAATATATCTTTATATCCTATTAAAAGAGATAAATAATAAACCACAACCATCAATAATATAATTTATCATAATCAACACATTATTAATAATGAATTTCACAAAAATATTTTTATCTTAAAGGAAACATGAATTTGAGATTATGTGAGTGTTGACTAAGGATAATTATAACATCAAAACCATGTTCTAAGTAGTCCTGGATTTATCTAAAGTTTCATGAAAATTAATATAAATACAAAAGAAACTAATTAGAATTTTTAATATCATCATCTTAGAACCTACTCATGCATTCTAAGATAGATATACATAAACCTCATGCATGACACCACATATGCAAGAGATTACTAACTAGTGACAAGGGATTGGTAAATCTATTTGGTTAGATGATAAACATAGTAATATAAATGAAAATATAAAACAAATAACTATAAAATATATTTTAAAATTGTAATAAAATAATTAATTGTTTAATTTCATATGAAATGAATCCTTCAATACTATAGACCATGTTATAAGAAGATCACAGTCATGTAAATCATATATTAACATATTAATAAAAGAAAACCCAAATGGATGATCAATTAAAACAATAAAAAAGAGAGTAAATATTTATTGTCCACTACCATAACTCATTCCAATCTATATATCTTTTTTATCCCCTATATCACACTCACCAATACATTGTTCATCTCACTAACCTCCAAGTTAATAAAAATTCTATACAACCACTAATTTTCATGTATATGGCTTTAATATAATTATATCCATACATAAACAAAATTAAATAATATATATAACTATATATAAATAAAAATTTCATAAAATTATGTGATTTGGAAGACACTCTAATGGTAGATTCACACCTCCTTTTATAAGTGATATTTTACATTTTAAACCCATCAAAAAGTAATTAGGTCTACAAATCATCAACTTATATGAGCATGTACCAATAAATAATCATTAATGTAATAATATTCATCTAATGAAAAACAATATAAATTTGAGATGAAAATTTTCCCAACCCATTCATAAAAAACAATTCCGTGATTTAAATCTCTACTAAAAAAATAAATCCATCACATGGACTATCACTAAACCAACAATGAATCTCTTAGTTAGGATCTCCCCATAAAATAATCAATATATCAATGATATTCTCACAAAATTAGTGATTAATATATTTGGTAGAATCCCACCATAATAAATTAAAAATACCATCCCTTGGAAGGATTCTCAACCAAATAATAATAAACCTTCTGGTTGAAATATTCCATAACCCACAATCAATATCTTGATAGTTATCCTTCCACGAAAAATCATAAAGCATAATAGGAGGATGATTATTTTATATAAAACCTAACCCATATATACTATTTAGTGGGAGAAACTAATCTAAATAATACCATATAAAACAACTAACTAGACATTCAAAAATTAATGGATATTTAATTTACTTCCACAAAATCATTGGCTCCTCTTCTAAGAAAAATTATAAAACATATAACTTCATGAACAAAATTCACTCCTACAACCAGAATCAAATTCCAAACAACCATGTAATCAACATCTTGAATTCCACTACAATTTATTCTCCTAAAACCTCTTAACATCTATAAAAAATAAAATGCCTCATTTTTAAACATCTTGAATTATCTAAATACGGATTCAAAATTATTTGTAACCATCCTCTTCACCTTTTAATTCACCATGTCTTCAAATATCATCAAATATGTCCTTTTAAAAAAAATATAACTGAAATTTTATCAAATAAAACACATAAAATCCTTATTTCAATATTCTACAATCTTTTATTTTGTTTATAATGATACTATAGATAACATTCTCCCACTATCACTAATTTATTAGAAGCAATGTATGGATTTATAATGAATTCAACTTAGTCATCCTTTATAAATAAAATAAGATATTCTTCTTGTCCATATATTTCATTTAATTATCTTCCCCTTTCAAATAGAATTTATAATGGGTATATATTATTATCTCTACTCCGCCTTCATTTTGGTTTTATTCAATATAGTTTAATATAGTTGGGGATAATATAATACATTTTTGTGAAATTAAATTCAATTGGTTTTGGTTGCTAATTTTCAATTAAATATTTGTTACAATAAATTTATTTTTTTGAAAAATATAGTATTTTTGAATAATGGTTTTCTACATTAAATCTCATTATAGATGGTTTTATTGAATATTGAAGGATGGATGGCTAAATAAATATTATTTTTCTCAAGATAAAATAAGAAATATGGAAGTGTGGTAAATTAAGAGGCATAAATACATATTTTAATTTTTACATTGTTGATTTAAAATTTTAATATCTCTTTTTTAACTAAATTATTTATTTATATGTTCAAGAGTGTGATTTAGAGTCACTTTATGAGTGATATTATTATAAATTTGGTACAAACAATCCTTATTACTATGTATTAGGATATTACCACCATAGTAGAGTATGATATATATCTGGGAATAGTATTATCCCCACTAAATATTAGTCTACTTCAGGTGCCAGTCTTGGTAGTACTAAATTGGAAACATCTCATGCAAAGGCATTACAAGCTTTTACACATGCAGTAGAGGCTAAAAAATAGCCATGCATGAGCATTATTGGAATCAAATGGCCAACCAAGAATTTATAAAAGTTATAGAAACATTATTTCTTTCAATTAAACCATATATTGCTACATTTTTTTATACATATATGTTTATGATGCGTTAATTATATGATACATCACAAAATAGTAATGATGGTCCTAGTGGTAGTCAGGATAATGACTTTCCAGGCTACAACAATGGTGAGGATGATGGTGAGGGTGGTGGTGGTGGTGGTGGTGGTGATGATGATGATGGTGATGAGAAAGAGATTCGTCCTTTATATTTTTTATTAATATTTATAACACATGATAGTTTATGATTAGATGTGAATATAAATATATATGTGATGTTTTAAGTTTGTTTTATTAATGTTTGAATGCATTAATTAGTTTCTGGAATTTTTTGTATTGGTTAGTTGTGATGTGGGTACCGGTGTTTTGGTGTTTATAGGTACTGGTTTTTTGTTTTATTCAATTTTTTATATTGTCTAATAGTGGTTATGTGTTTATTGGTGAAGCTATTAATTTTTGTAGGTTTTGGTCCAAGGTAAGGGCTAAGGGATGCCAAGTTAAGGGTAAGATATACAAATGGTTAATTTAAACCATTGGGTTTTTGGATGCCAAGGTAAGGTAAGGATATTACAATGGTTTTCAAAGCTGTTGGTATAGTGTAAATCTTGGTAACCTATACCAATGGTTTATAGAAAACCATTGGTATAGGTCAATACTGATGGCCATATTCCCAATTGTTTGGAAAACCATTATTATTGGCTATACCAATGGTTTTCCAACCTATACCAATGGTTTTAAACCATTTTTATATCTATTTTTTCCTATAGTGACCATATCTAAAACTCTTTTTGGATATCCTTTAAAACTCCTTTTAAGGAATCTGTCATTATTCTATCAAATTCTTATATAAAAACATTGTTAAAAATCTCCTCATTAAAAAAATTACTTTTTGTGACCAAAAAAATTACATTATTGAAAATAACTATGAATTATCTAATTCATCTTTATAAGTAAGAATTTCCCTCTAAAAAGCATCAATTCTACTCAAGCTACTAAGGGATCCAAAATGATCTATATCAAACACATGTATATCTATACTTCTGTCCATCGGATATATGATAAAATTCATGAATTGTTATATAATCTATTTTTTCAAGACATTAACTCACCATAATACATAAAATATATTAATATCATACAGATTAATCATGCATTCATGATTCACTTAGTGAACACTAAAAAAATATAGACATATCTCATTTCATTCATTCTACTTGTGAGTACATCACATACCACCCACTTATATAGATAATCACATCACATATCACTTGTCTATGTATATTCATACACTTCCACAACTTTTATTAATCAAGGTCAAAGAAGTCATGCTTATCCTATAAGATAAAAAAATTAATTTTTCTTAATATAAATCTATCACATGATCAATAATCATAAAATGTTGTCATAACCCATAAATATCCATGATAAACAGTCATTAGAGATAAATTAAATTCATACTTGGAGGGGTTAACAATCATTTCATTCCATAAAATATGTACCCCACATTAATGAATGATAAAGTATATAGGATTTGTTATATAACATGTTACATTTTATACATTCTTAAAATACTTTTATAATATTAATAAAACCATATATATGATTTAATATTTATTGTATCCAACATTACAAAAACAAAAATACATTATTTTTACAGTATTTTTTGATCATGTTAAACTTGTTACATCATATGTAACATTATTTATCCATATTATAATATCCTATTAGTAAACAACTTTAATGAGATAACATCTATAGAGAAAGTTTGTTTGAACAATGGTAAGAGTAAGATTCACTATCCTAATGTTCAAAAATTTAACATTATATTCAAACTTCTATTTTCCACAGCATCTAATGTTACAATGTTAATGACATCAGTTATTCTAAACACTTAAAACTATTATAGTATTTACATTATCGTTATCATGGTAATTTTATATAAATTTGAACATTTAATTGAGTTCAATTTCGTAAAATATATTAATTTTAATTCCTTTCATTAAAATATTCATTTAATGGTATATACTAAACACCTTTAGGATGGATGGTAACTTTCTCTTTGAATTAGGTAGGTATAATCATTTTTTTACACAAGTTCAAAACTAATCCCACTTGACGTTTAGAAATTATATTTTAAAAGAAAATATTTTTATGATATACATAAAAATTTTGTAAATAAAATAAGTCTTATTTTTCTTTTAGTGAGAATGTTTAACAAATAAACTTTTAATAACCATATCGCATATAGAATTTTATATGATGATATAAAAATGATTGAAAATAAAAACGTAAATATTATAATATACCACTGATGGATGATAGGAACTATTTCCTCATATTTTAAGAAAAAACTATATAAAAAAAATTTATCCTTTATAAATATCATTTTATATTTTAATTTTGGAATCATGTTATAAAATGGATCAAATTATAAACCATCAATATAAAAATAAAACCTACATTTATTAAAAAACAACCATTATTTTACATGTGAATTATCTAATCTAATTAGAGAATACTAAGATGAAAAATACATATCTTTAAAGTTTTATTAATCTATTTAGATTTAAATAATCCTTTAATTTAAATATCTATATATTTGAAACTCCTTTTACTTTAATCAAATTCAAACATCATATTCCATCAATACATTCCTTAATTTTGAACTCATTTTTATATTCCCAATAATTATTTAATGTAAATTTTGTATTATATGCCATTAAAAATTGAATAATTGATTTACCTGACATGGAATCTCTATGTAATATTTTAAACCCCTTGACGTATTCTAAGAAATTTCATCTCCAATGTCTAGGTTTTATATAATTTAATTATTTATTATCCTTTATAACACCTTCTTTTGGTTTCAATGACCCAAACTTGCTATTGTAACCTCTAATAGATTTATTCATATTTGTGATTAAAATTTTTCCCTTCAGTACTATCCTCAAAACACCAAATTATAGACCTCCCATGTCCTAATCAATAATCCTCAGCATATTTATAATTTCACATAAACTTTTTTTGAAATAATTTATATTGTAATTTAAACTAAATTATCAAAACCTTTCCAACAATGATTTTATATTAAGTTTTGTAGCCATATCTAACCCTAAAAGAGACCCTTACCTCTCAAATTAATTAACATACTAGTCATCTTGATTATATGGGTGTATACTAAAATAAATTTGGTCAATTTTATCTATATAGTGCCTTTGATATCTTGTACCTCTCAAACTTTGAAATTTTCTAATATAACCTATTTAGATTATCAATCATCTTAAACACATTGATCTTCTCTCTGTTTTCATCATAAGATCAATTCATATATGAATAAGAGTATACATAAATAAAATCCTTCTTATACTCTAATTAATCATATTGATCATCTTATTTATTGGTTTCACAAGTTGGTTATTTAGTTTGGGGTTTCATTAATATATAAAATTTCTAATCTCTCATAAATAATTTTTATTATGTTTTTTTACCATTCTAAGAAGTTTATTATATTAATATTATCATTATAAATTATTTATCTCATGTATAGGTCCAATGATTATTCCATTTTAGTTATGTAAAAGATTTTATCTAATTTGTAGCATGTTTTATAATAATTTAATAATAACTTTTATTATATATATTCCTACAAAAATGATTAACCCCTTTAATTTTAACTATATATATTAGTGATTAAAGATCTATATTTCACTGAATATTTGAATTCACTTCGATGTTTATCTCATTGTTTAGACATTTAGGTATACTTTAATGACAATCATATCATATATAACTCTTGGGTAGTTGAGCAAAAAATTCTTTCCCAAATCCATCAAATAAATTATCTTGGATCTATTCTTGTGGACATCCAATTTTACTAAGCCCACCCAACTAAGTATAACCCAAAGATCACATCACTTATATACACCTGGTCATATTATTTTCACATACCACTTGCTTTCCTTACATAAGATAATCCATGCGCACTCAGATTTGGTGTGACTTGGACATTTGGATGATCAACGTCTTGACAAGGGTTTAATTTAGAATGAATATACCATTATTATTTTTATGAGTTCTTTAACATATCACTATATAATCTTGTATATTATATATATGTATGTATTCTTACAATAATTTAGTTTTTCTATCGTATACCTTGAAACAAATTAATATGTTTTAAACATATTAATGTTTAACACTTTATATATATAATGAAGTTTATTATTTACCTAAAAATTAATTATATCTATATAAGAAAAAATTTATCTCACATATAAGGTACTTGAATCCATTTCATTTAAGATTTAGGGTCATGTGAAACCAAAATCCACATAATAGAAATTATATTTCAATAGGTACCCAACTCCATTTTTTTAGATATAGCCCCAACTCTCTAATTAGTGTGAAGTTTGATCCAAAGTTCAACTATCTATAGATCATTACTCAATAGTCACCTTATTTCTAATAATATCATAACACGTGATATGTATAAATCATAATGGACCTTTATTATTGAATTTATAACCCAAAAATCATACAATTGGTTTAATGTAACTAAATATTATATTCTACCTAAAGTAAAAGTTTTTATTTAAATGCTATGAAATTTATAAGAAAAATTTAAAACTAAATCATATATCCATTCATATTATAAAACAATTATATTAATGAATAATAAATAATTATAGAATCACTAAATAAATAAACATTTAATAAATTTATACATGAGATATGAATATTTTAACATTTCATAAATAAATTTATTATTAACATTTTATAATTTAGACATGATATAATGTAAATTCTATAACAGATAAATATAAAAATTTATATTTATATTAAAAACAAAAAAACATCATATTTTATCCTTTACATGTCATTTAATTAAATCATTCACCTTAAAATATATTATTCCATTAAGAAAAATAAACCATTCATATTACTTGAAATATAAACACTTCACATTAATTATGAAAACAATTTATATTACTTTAATATAATATATTATAAATTTATCTAAAACATTGATTAAATACACAAAAACCCATTTTGTATTAGTTCAAATATATTTCTAAAATAAGGCATTCAATATAATAAATTCATATGCTCATTTATGAATATTCCATAAAAATTGATAAAATATTTTATATTTAGATTTATTTTGTACTTTTTAAAAACTAATATAAATTAATAACCAATTTAAATCCACTTTAAACATAGATCACATCCACCAAAAAATTTGGTGCTATTTAAAGACACCATCAGATTTTGGCATGGGCTCTATGGACCTAAGGTAGTGGATGTTTTTAATAATTTTCAGAAAATAAATTTAATTAGAAATCATAAAACCAAATAAATTTTTACAATAAACCATAGTGTGGTTATTATCATATGAAATTAATTTTTAAATGAACTATGACATTTCTCTTATAGTAGTTATTTCGATAAATGTATTTAAAATTTGTATTTTTTAGCCATGATGTTGTTTTATTTAGTTATATAATATTTTTTATTATAAAAATATAATTCCAATATGAAACATGATCATTTTTATCTAAATATGTTACATAAAACAAAAATTTATATGATAATTTGTTTTTAGAAACATTTCACAAGTTCAATTTTTCTTTAAAGTATGTTATATTTTTACAAATTTTCATAAACCATTCTCATTTTATTTAAAATCATGTATTGGTTTATAAAATCATTATAAACCAATATATTTTTCCTATAAATAAAATTATGGATCTTGAAAAACTCATTTTTTATAGATTCTTTATCTATTAAATATTCAATCTAAATGAAATTCAAGACACTCTGATACCACTATATGATGGTGGCATTTCATCCCGTATATGAACACATCTTACTTGAAATTCATATGAACCTATCAAATAATTTCATTACTCTAACTCTTTAAACTATGCATTAATTTTTATTAATAATATAGTTAATGGGAAAATTTTCATGCTTCTTTATATTTTTATTCATGATAGTTTTACATAATCATTTTACCCTTAACCTTTTCCTTGATTCCTTTTTTGGGTTTCATTAAGGATATACCCTTTCCAAACAAAAAAAATAACAACTAAAAAACATTTTCTAGAAGTTCTAACTATTCAGTTTAATTTAATATAATAAAATAAAGAACAAGATTCACTTATTAAGTTTTATTCTATAATTATATTCTATACAACCATGATGGATATCCCTTATAATTATTCAATTTTCTCCTTCTAACATGGATAATATATGGGTTATATAATTTACCTAATTATTTGGTAATATTCCACTTGAATCTAATCCATTCTAGAACCATAATTTTATAGGAATAAGAGAAAATGAGAGATATGTATTAAATAGTTTTATAATGATCAAATAAAATTCATAAAACAATTTTATAACTCTTTAATAAATTTATATAGACACCAAGGATACTCCATATTCTCCCAGCATGTCATTAATGTTTGACATAACTCAAAACATTTCATAAATTTTTTAAAATTTTACAAATCCGTATAGCATGTTGTGTAGACTTCTATTAATTGTGTAATGTTTAAAAAATAAATATAAATTTTTGAAACTCCTTTAAAAATAATATGGATATTCTATATCAAATATATGTTAGATTATATTGATGTAATGATTGATATTTTCATTATCTCAAAACAGATGCAATTTCATTGGTTAAACCAGGATGTATTGACCTTAACAAATATAAGGTTTTATTAGATAATCCTTGTAAAGTGTCACCTTACCACTTTATTTTTTTATAATTCCAGTATCCTCATTTTATACCCTCTAATGTAAGTTTTCAAAATTAACCGTGGTTATTTTCCTTGTTTGATGTTTGCACTACTTGTAGAACAAGTAAATTATGTTGACTCTAAAGGTAAAATATTTATTCACTTATTATTTATTTATTACTATTATTATTCAAATTATTATTATAGTTATCATAATGTATTCATTATTTTCATGTGTGTTATGAACTGACTTTGGAAAAAAAATCTACATCAATATCAGTTAACGAATGACTCATACACTAAAGTTACTAGATGATATCTTTTTTATGTATTGGATGATACTTAAGAATAATAGATATCATCCTTATGGTTTTTACAAAATCATCCTTATGAAGATGATTTTATCCTTACGTTGATACTTACGATTTTGAAACGATCCTTATCTAAAGAAAAATCATAATTATGAATATATTAATCCTTATACAAAATGATACATCTTCATTTCAAAATGACTCATATGATGTTTATTTTTTCAAGATATTATATGTGTCAAATGGAACATATGAAGAACCATGTTGACTCATATGAAAAATAAAATCACTGATACGTGGGATAGATTGACACATAAGCTAAAAATAATTACTCATACGGAGAAAACAAATTCTCTATATACTAAATAACTTATTTGATGACACATACATAGATCAATTGACACATATGTAGGACAAATAACATTGGCACTAACTCATATGAAAATTAATCATGTGAAGGATGGAGTAACATATATTTAGATGAAAAAAATTACTCATATGCACATAGAATATAGAAATTTATTCGCTCTTACAGATTTTGAATATTTTTTTATTTATTTGATTTATTTATTTATCTTAATTACTGTGATTACATTATATGTTTTATATTTAGTTTCTTATTTAATAGTGATTCAAGATATAATCTCAAGTTAAAATAATTATGAAATTTTATTTTTATAACACTATCTTGTAAATCAAAAACTCATGGGAATGAAAATTTAAATGACATAATTTTAAAAAATCTAATGTAATTTGTTCTCTTCATTTTAATGACTACAATTTTGGAAAAGACGAACTACAATGTCTAATATTTTAGAAGAAGGTATTAATGTGTCTATGATTTTTGAAATCATTGTACATGAATAAAATAATATAAATAGTTTTTGATTGAATCAATGTAATGGCATTGAGTATACACAAGCTATGCAATATGAAAAGTTTGAAAGACTCACTGTATAATATTTTTTAGCACTATCTAGATTATAGTTTCATGGTTATGTATACTCCCAATATCTTTTCTATGTTCATTAATGTTGTTTTTTTCATTCAAAAGAATGACTAACTGGGTTATGAAACCCATCAAAAGATGTCTTGGGTTGGACCTCTAGGTGAAGAAGGAAGGTCTTGGGTTTTTAATCCAAGTGTAAAAAATTTAGTTATAATGGGTTATAAATTTCCATTAAAATTAAATTTTTTTTGGTTGTTCATCAACAATAAAAAACAATTTTAATTAGGCTTTAACTATAATATAAAAGTTAGTTCTTTAGTATGTGACACTTATCTTGTGGATAGAGAGAATTTAAGAGTAGATATACGATCACCTTGACCTAGACTGTTGTAAACAAATCTATGTTTATATTATTAATTTTTGTTTCAAAATTATTTTAACTATAATATAATCTTTAAAATTTTATAAACTGGTATGTTAACTCCCTATTGATCATTTATCTATCTCACTGTCTAGGAAAAAAATTGGTATCAAATATTGTCCCTTGAAAATTTGAGATTTATTAATTTTATCTTGATGCCACAATTGGTATAAAAACATTATTCTTAAACTAGAATATAAATAAATATTTTTACTTCTAACCACTTCCTATACTTATCCATATAATAGAAAATAACATTCAATATTATAGGTTCAAGTTCTATTGATGGTTGGATTACTCAGTAGAAACCTTTCTTTTATGGTACTAACTATAGTTATTTAAAATATTGAATGGAAGACTCCGTCAAATAGTTAACCTTTATCATTTAAATATCATGGTAAAATAAAAAAAAATACATGAATTTTATCCTTAATATTTGATGAGTAATTATGTAGTAAATTATGTCTTAAATTTTAAAGTTATGAATATTTTATATTGTGCAATAGGAAGAAATGTATTTAGTCCTATATCTATATGAAAATATACTCATGATATTTGGATGATATGTTATGTTATAGATTATAGAAAAAATAAAGAGAAAAAACTTTTAATTTTGAAAGGTGAATATCAATATTTTATAATAGGTGAAGAAGAAACTGTAAATAAAATGTTCCATTAATTCATTAGTATTGTAAATAGAATGATTTATTAAGGGAATCTTTGGATAATAAAGTTTTTTATAAGGAGTTCTTATATATTTACCAATGAAATTTCATGATAAAAAGAATCTTTTTATGAAAGGAATAACTTTATACAGTATAAAATTTATTAACTTATTTGTTCATTACTGTAATATGAATTAGAACATAAAACCTTTACTGATGAATAAGTTATAAAGAGAAAAAAGTGTATTATAAATCAAAAATAAATGCAACTTATTAATCTTATGATTATGAGATATATGTAAGTTAATGAGATGGAGATTATAATATAGTGAAAGGAATTTAAAAAATAAATAAATAATATTATATAAGGAATATAATTGATTTTCCTAGAGATGATCATGAAGAAAGTAGGAAAGTTAATCTTGATTCTAATAATGATCATGGAGTAATCTATTATGAATGTAGAAGAAAACACTATATAAAACCTTAATTCTAAAAGATAAAGAATTGAAGTAATAATAAGAGGCAAATAAAGAAATAAAATAGATATCTTCCAACTAGTAGGATATGTACAAAGGACATAGATTCTAGTGATGAATATGAAACATAACAATAATAATCCAACTTGTGTATTTTAGCTTCTTCAAATCAAGTATGTGATTATGAATATTATTCTAATGAATATAACTCTAAAAAACCAATAATGATTTATATAATGATATTTAAATATCAAAAAATGGTGTTATCAAAATTTCATATTGGTATAAGGAACTCAATGATAAGAATAAGTAGCATATTAAGAAAAATGGTATTTCTGTTGAATAAAATAAAAATTTATGGAATAATTCTTGTATCACCAATGATAAATTATATTTATATTTATATATTATTAAAACATACAATATTAAACTTTTATATTATATTTTAAATAATATTCAAGAAGAATAAAGTAAATTCAAATCATATCGAAAATAAAATGAAAATATTATAAAAGAAAATGAAAGTTTAAATTAGAAAATGTCCACTTTTTTTAAGGTATATAATGAAATGATAAAATTATGAACTTGAATAAAAAAATATACTTAGATATTATCAAAAAATAAATAAAATATAAAAAACTTTCTTTATTAAATGCTTTAAAGGAAATGTATCTACTATCACATGTTTTATATATGGGATGAAAGTTCATTATGTAAGTGAATGATACTTAAAATTTCCAGGATATTTGGGACATAAAAAATTTATTTATAAATCCTTAACATTAATTTTACCTAGGAATATAGGTTTAAAATATATTTTGATTCTCAAAAATTCTTTTTCTAACATGATTGGAAAAAAAATTTCATGTGTACCAAAATTGTCTTAAATTTGTTTTTGTTTGAAATATGTCTTGGAAATATCAAAAAGTGAAACTTCGTATATGGAAAGTGGACTCTCCATACACATGATAATATGTGTATAAAACATTTTATTAGTCAATAGATGTGATGGAGGTAATGTAATTTTTTGTGGAAACTCAAAAGGTAACATAAAAGTGTTTAGAGAATGTGGTATTTCTCAATTTGTTATTATAGTTAAAGTATTATATGATTAGGCTTTGAAACATAATTTTATTTTCATTTCTCAATTATGTAATTAAGGTATTTCTGTTAATTTAAAAAATGAAAATTTCATTGTTTTTAAGAATGAGCTTTTTTATGCAAAAAAAAGTATTCTATTAAAAATACTAAAATAACAAATAAAAATGTTACATTTTTTATTTTTTATAGTGAGATAATACTATATGTATTTTGTGTCTTAAACATGAAAATTTTAGTATGTTGTACAAGATTTTTAATCACTAAGAAATTCTATAACATCCTAAGTTAATATTATAAAGAAATCATGTTTGTGAATCTTTCCTAAAAGGTTAACAGTATAGAGAAAGTTTTAGATCTAAAAAAGAAGTTAAAGTTGTAAGACCTATAAAAATTATTCACATTAATTTATTCATAACTGTATAAATGAAAATTATTTATCATATGAGATATGTATTTATTATTTTATATAATTTTATCATATTTATATGGGTTTATTTTCTTACTTATAAATCTAAGGCTTTATAAAATTTTATTTCTTATTGTAAATTGATTTATAAATAAACTGGTCATTTAATTAATAATATTATGAATGATAGATGATGAGAGTTTCTAAATCTATAATTTGAAAATTTTTATGAAGAAAAAGTTTTTTTTATAACATTTTATCCCCTAGAACACCCTATCAAAATGGTTTAATTGAAATAAAAAAATTGACTTTAGAAGAAATTTCTCAAACTATGTTAAATGTATTTAAAACCCCTAAATACTTCTATTATAAAGATATTAATACAACTTTATATGTTTTATTATAATACATATTCTATATAAAACCACTTATGAATTTTGGAAGGGAAGGAAACCTAAATATGATTATTTCATATTTTTTGGATGTAATGTTTTTATTCATAATGTTAAATATTATTTAGATAATTTGATTTCAAATAATATTAAAGAATAGTTTTGGATATTAAAATGTTAGTAAACCATATAGAGTCTATTAAAAAGATCAATGGTTGTTAAAGAATCTATTCATATCAAGTTTTATGGAAATAGTTTAAAAGATAAATAATCTAGTGAAAATCAGATTGAATAAGATGTTAATGATTTCAAATTTATAAAATATGCAAATCTAGGATTGAATGAACCTATTGAGGGGGAGGATCTCCCTCATGAAATATCTTGAAAAACAAAAAAATATTATCATGTAGAAATATTTTTTGGAGATATTTACTCTAGATTTCAAAGCATAAATTTTTCGAAAAATTTGTGTGATCATAATGATTTCATTTCTGATATTATTCTAAAAGGTATTTTAGAGGCATCAAAATATCCAAATTAATTTTATATATAGAATATGAACTAATCGATTTTCTAGAAATAATTTTTGAATTTTTTTTAAACCACCTAAACATTAATAAGTTATTGGTAATAAATGAATAATTTGAAACAAAAATGAATTTGGTAAAATTATTATAAATAAATCCATACTAGATTCTTAAGGTTATTCTCAAT
The DNA here is from genome assembly GCA_963277665.1 of Viscum album. Lineage (NCBI taxonomy): Eukaryota > Viridiplantae > Streptophyta > Magnoliopsida > Santalales > Viscaceae > Viscum > Viscum album. Next base: position 1,505,755,700 of record OY728156.1, read on the forward strand.
AATAAAACATTGATTATGATGATATTTTTTCTTCTGTTTCTAGGTTAGAAGCTATTATAATTTTATTATCTTATGAATCTTTTCATGGATATAAATTAAATAAAATGGATGTTAAAAGTGATTTTTTGTTATTTTTTTAAGAAGTGTACGTAAAACTTCCTACATTTTTTTATCATGAAAAGAAATCTAAAAATGTTGTAAAACACTAAAAATATCTTCATAGACATAAAAGGGACCCTATAGAATGTAATTAAATATTATCTCAATTTATATTAAACAGTGGTTTTATAAAATGAAAATTATATGATGCTTTATTAATTAATAATTGATTAAAAAATATTTTGATTCTTCACTTATATGTTGATAATATCATCTTTGGATATCCAAGTTAAATGGTTTGTTAATAGTTTTATATTTAATGGCTTTTTAATTTGATATTATTCTTATGGGAAAGTTAAAATTATTTCTAAGACTTAAAATATTTCAAAGATATGATGTAATTTTTATTAATCAATCTAAATATACTAAGGAATTAGTTAAATTATTTGGACTTGATTACATAAGTGGTTCAAATAATCTAATGAATACTTATTATGTCGGTTTAGGCCACCAATTCCTTTTTTAATGATCTCAAATCATGTTTATTTTATTATTAATGAGTTTTATGTTTTTTTAAGATACATTTTTTTTGTGTATATGAAAATATTCCTAAATGTCATATTAACTGTAAATATAGTCAAGGTATCAAGATTTAGAAGAGTAATAATATATAAGTACTCAAGTGAGTGTAAGAGTACAAAATCAACCATAAAAAGGACTCAATTGACTGTATGATGCAACTTAAAACTCTATAATTTTTTCAAAGGTTTGAAGAAACTTTATAACCATTAGAACAACCCCATGCATATTTTATCGATCGTGGTGAATTTATCACAAACTAATAAATTGACCGAAAGAGTAACCAAGAAACTATAAGACCAAGTGAAGTGACTGTATGGTACATCCATCCTGCCATCCAAATCTATAAGTATCATAGAAACCACACATTTCTTCTGATCGACAACATGATGAAGTCAAGAGATTGAATGATAGAGTTAGGGTTTTGGAAAACTACTAAAGTGACAGTATGAAGTTTGATCAACCGCATGTTTAAATGAAGGGACCAGATGTTCTATGTATTGATAGAATTACTTATTAGGTTATTCATCCAAAAGTTATTGATAAGTATTTTAGTGATCATGTATAATAAAAACGGAATGTGTTAAGTGACTATTTCTGAAGTATAATTATATTTTAATTATATATATTCCAACGACATTCTATGCATAATTAAATAAAAAGTTAAAATCATTTAATTTTATAGGATTTCGTGTATAGTGTAAGGATTTTTAATGATTATTATCCAATATATTTTTTTAGAGGAATATTTTTTTTAAATTAAAATATAGTTAGAGGAAACAACACATGTTCAAAAACATGAACAAGTTCTCTATTTCAGATAACTTCAACTCTCTTTTTTCATCGATACTTCACCAAAAGATCTGAGAACTCTTTCTAGTCTTCAAATTTCATCATATGAGTGAAGGAAGTCATCGAGATGATAAAATACTTCTATATAACAACTAAACATTAATCTAACGCTACACCTAACCTTCATTTCTCTCTCTACCTCACTATTTTATTTTACCTTTGAGTTATGATTGATTTTATTTGTATATCCATAAGAAAATAATTTAGGTAATTATCAAATATACATTTTATCTATTAATTTTTCTAAGGAATATTAATCAGCAAGACTAACTTAGGTCACAAATAAAATATAAGATAAGTTATAATGGGTTACACACACTTTTAACCACAATGGGGGGTGTTTACTAATCACTACTATCAATTACTAATTAGTTAACTCTATTCACGTGGTTAATTATCATAATTTGTTTTATGGATTATGAATTTATATCATTTATATAGTGGCCTAATCTGTTAATTTGTCATGAATAAGTGGGGGTTACATGCACTTCCACATGAAAATAATTTTCTAAAAATAATTTTCAACATACCACGGAGCCTCAGTTGATTAAGTAGGCCATATCCATATGTTTGGGAAGCATAGAGCATTAGTCTGACATCCCAATCCCACACCATGACCTTAAGTTGGGAAGCATGGGTCCCCTTAAGTTGGGAAGCATGGAGGAATAGTATAATATACCAACCTTTCATTACATAACATGTACCTTGGATCCACCATCTAGGTAGTCTCATCAAATGAAACCATTAGGGGAATAGAGCATCAATCTGACTCCCAAACCCATGCATTCCTGGGTGGGGTTAGAGCATCGGTCCAACCCAACCCATGGGAGGAGCCTCAGTCCATTATCCCTCCACCAATCCATGTGCACATGCTTATTAATCACCTTTCCACATATATCATATCAGAACCTGAACCATGCATAAACAATACACATAACATTAAAAAATTTAATTCATTCAATACATAAATCTTGTTCATGAGTTAACCCATTTAACACGTTTACAATTTTACTTTACCTTATTCATTTAATCAATTTTACCTTTTCATACATCAACCCATTTATCATTATTAGTAATTCCCTTGCATTATCCAATTCCACACATTTTTTCAATTACATTTCATAACCCATTAACCTATTTACAATATACCAAACATGCCCTTATGTTATGTTTTCAATTTTTCACAATTAACATAACTCTAATTTACACCTCATTTTACATTTACCCACACAAACCATGACTATGGCCCCAATCTACCTTTAATAACACTACATGGTCTAACAAAATTCCAAATACTTATTAGAAACCATCTTGAAGTCACCCTTTAAAATATGGATCTTCCTATTTGAAAACTTATATATGCTCTAAGGCTTTCACTTCCATTTTAACTATCCTAATGACCATTAAACATTTTCACAAAAGGGAACATTTCCCTCATTTCAAAATCAATTGAAACCTCTTAGAAAATCCATTTTTGAATCACATTGAGGATAACGCCTCCTTTAAAAACAATAATCATTTTCAACATCATTTCCATTAATAAATATATGATTGGGTAAAATCCCCAAAACATGCCATAAAATCATTTCAAAACTTTTCATAATTTCAAAAATAAACCTCTTAAATTATTTCAATCATTCCATTAACCTTACCCACAACTCAATTACATTTTTATATCCCCACCAGGCTTTTCCTCCGATTTGATGCCCTCTGACCAAAGTGACCAACCAACAACCCTATCTCCCTTCATGGATGATTATCCTCCAATTATTGGGAATTTGGATCATGTTTGGGTGTAAATCAATGATCTAGGTTAATCTAATAATCCTCTTTGATTTATTTTTCAGATTAGGGATTGTAGAATCTATCATCTTCTTTTAAAGCCCTAAAACCTTCACTTTTCCAGAAAATCGTAGGTTTGAGCTTAATCAGGGGTTTGAATTCAAATCAATGGTGTAGATTAAGAAAGTGTTCATCAATGTTCCTAAGGTAGGTTGTCCTTAATCCTTTTCCCATAGTCTTGACATTCTATATGTGTAAGTGGTTGTTCCAACATGTTTAATTGACGCTTCTCTTTATATTTACTTTGGAAATTATCTTGGACCTTAAATTGAGATGAAAAACCATATAACAAATAACATACTCATATACTTAAAATAAGAGTAATCAGATACACTATTCCTTATTTCCTTTATATGTTTAATCTTAGGTAAATTGTGGAATAGGTTGTGTGATAGCCTAGAAAACACTATGTGTTGTTGTAACCATTACTTGATCTAGTTTTTGTATCATCCTCTTTATTCAAATAAATTTTTTTGGTATTGGGATACTATAAATTAGAGAGGACTCAGTCTTGTTTTGAGACTTAACCGATTGTTTTTATTTACATTATGTGTTTTAAGTTTTTCTTTCTCTATTTTAAAAACTCATTCTTCAAATCAATTTTATAAAACTATAATTTTATATTTAACTCTTATCTTTGATATTTCTACTATTTAATGTGAGTATATTAATCCCAAAGGATAAGGATAATCTCATGTTATTATAAATTATTCTTTATCAAAATCTTTAGAGGTTATTCCAAAACATTAAATTATAAATATAAACTATACTAGTAAATTTAATGATATATAATTTGGGAGATTCTATTTTATAAATAATATTTAATTAGAAACTTTTTGTTGGATAATAAATTCATCCCCTCTTGATATCTTCACTCATATCAAAATTTGGTATAAAGGGTTGTTTTACTTTTTGTCCTTTGTGTTTTTTGTATCAAACCTTGATCAAGTTATCAAGATAAGAACATTATTTTATTTATAATTATATATATTTACTTATGGAGAAAACTATATCTGAATTTCAGGCAATAAATATATCACCTTATTTTAATATAAAAAATTATACTTAGTGGAAAATCAAAATGAAAATGCATCTTGAAAGTATGGGTTTTGATATTTGGATTCTAATAGAATATCAGTTTGAAAACTGAAAGTTTTCATAGTTTATTAAAGTGATGAAACTAAGGATTCTTATGAATCTAACTAAAAATACATGAAATATTTTTATTATTATTTACAGGATGCTTAATTTAAAATAATATCTACATGTGATGATAATTTTTAAATATTGGATTCTTTTTATGTACCTCGTGAAACAATTTTAAATGATAAAGAAATGAGATTAAATGGTTATATGATTAAATAAGAAACATTCAAAATGAAACCATATGAATCTATTTTTGATATATATACATCATCTTTAATGAAATTATTGGCACCATGATTTCTCTTGGATAGAAAGTGGATGATATATCTCAAGTGTTAAGGATCTTGAGATTTATACCTAATCACTTGAGATGAACTGTTGTCTATATCATGGTATCTTACAACATTAGGAAATTACCAGTCAATAAACTAATTATGAAATTAGGATATATGATGAATATATTAAAGTGAATAACAAAATTGATAAAAAATAATAATTAAATTTAATTAAAACCATCTTAATATAAATTAAAGGAAGTTGGTATTGTCGATAATACTTATGGGAGTTAAGATAATCATGATAGTAATGAAGAGATGCATCATCTATCCAAAAGGATTAAGAAGATTATAGAAGGAATATGTTCTTTATAAAATCAAATTTTAAAGGAAATTTTGATAATGAATGAGGTGGGAAGAAGGATGTTAACATTGGATAAGTTACCTGTTACAAGTGAAAGAGAAATGGAAACATCAAACTTGATCATCCAAAATTAAAATACAAGAAAAATTTTGAGTACTGGTGATAGAAATGCAATAAATACGCGAATAAAACCTAGAGTGATTATGAGGATATTTCAAGAAATTCATACTCATATAGAGATGATTCACATGAGAATGAAAATCTATGATTTATGGTAATAATGATTCAGGTAACAAAAATTATTCTAGTAACTTCTAAAAATGAAAATCTTGATGAATATGACATTTCTAAAAAATCATTTATTTTAATACAATAATATTATAAAGGAAAATGTTAATGAGTGAAAGGATAAATATAAAATCCTTAAGAAAAAACCTTATTTTTTGACTTTAATGTTTAATCTTTATATTGAAAAAGAAAATAATGATGTACTATTAAAAGAAAAAAATGAACATAAATTATCTAATGAATGACTTAAAAGGGACATTCAAAAATTTCAGTCATGGAAGAGAAATTTTAATCATGATGCTTGATAATCATACCATGACAAAGTATACAATTGATATTCGGTACCAACTTAGTCAAAGGAAAATTCAGTAGAATAAATGTGTTCATAGTTCAAGTTTCTTTAATTATATAAATAATTCATATATTTATAGACCTAAAAAAAATTTATTTCTAAATACCTAAAATCTATTATTTTTATGACTATTAAATAGCTTTTCATCCATAAATATTTATGTTATAACATATTTTGGACTGAAGAGAATATGGATACCAAAATCATTGCTCATCTTTATTTAGTAGAAATTCTTAATGAGTACTAGTAAGAAATTATGGTATCTAGATAGTGGATTTTCTAAACATATTAATGTGGATTTACCATGTTTCGAGAACTGTGTAAAATTAAATGGAGTTAATGTCACCATTGGGGATAATTCTAATGGAAAAATTGTAGGAAATGGAAAAACGACAACTCTGACTCTATTTTAGTTTCTAAAGTTTTATTTATTGATGGTTTAAAGTATAAAAAACTTAGTATTTCAAAATTATGTGATTATGATTTACAGGTTATGTTTGAATATAATGGTTTTAAATTTTGTTTTTCCAATAAAGATTTAGTATTTACTACTTTATAAAATGATAATGTATATATTATTAATTTAGATTCTTTGATTTCTCAAAACAATTCTTACTCAAATGTCTTTCATAGAGAATCTTGGTTGTGGCATATGAAAATAATACATTATAACATACTCTCTATTAGAAATCTTAATAAGAAATATTTAGGAAAGGATCTTCCAAAGTTAGAATTTTTAAAAGATAAAGCCTACAATCCTTTTCAAAAAGGGAAGCAGTATAAAATTTATTTCAAAATAAAGACATAGGTTTCAACACTAAAACTCTAGAATTGGTTTACATAAATTTTCCTAATCTATATAAAATTTATAGTTTAGAAGGAAAATATTATGCTTATATGATTTTTTATTATTATTCAATATAATCATGGGTGAATTTTATAACTCACAAGAGTGAAGCCTATATATGTTTTTTAAATTATGATAAGTCTATAGAAAACCGGAATGGACATACCCTTAATACCTTAAGAGGTTAACATGGTTGTGAGCTTGAGAATCAATACTTTAAAACATTATGTTCACACTGTGTCTATAATTAAATTTTTTATGCTCTTGAAACTCCCCAACAAAATGGAGTGGTTGAAAGAAGGAATAAAAATGTCAAGAAATATCCCTTACTATACTTAATGAGTATCAATTACCTATCTACTTTTGGGATAAAGCTTTCAATATAGATTTATATATAATCAATAGGTTTCATATCATACCACATTTAAGGAAGTCTCTCATTTAATTATAGAATGTCATAAAACCTAATGTTAGTTAATTTAAATTCATTGGATATAAAGTCCTCATTATTAATACAAAAGATAGTATGGAAAAGTTTTCTACATAGATTGATTAAGGTATTCTCCTAGATTATTCAACCTATAAAAATTCATATACATTCTTTAATAAAATAACTGAAGTTGTGGAAGAATATATATACATAAATTTTGATGAAATATTCTCACATTAACCTAATACTTCTTTAGAAAATCTTGGGTATGATATGTCAAATTTAAATATCAAAAAAACATCTTGAACAATGTGTAGATTTACATGTTGAATCCTCCAAACCTGGCCAATCTGACGAACTTTCTTATAAGGAATACTTAGATGATCCATGTAAATCTATTCTTAAGACTGTTAGAACCCATAGAGGCCATTATTTAGATGCTATTGTGGGATACCTAGATAAAGGAACATGAAATATAGATTCTCTTAAAAATCAGGTAAAATATCAAGTCTTCTTGTCATATGTTGAACCTAAATAAATTATTGAATCCATAAATCATAAATTATTGGTTATGGATATACCAGATGTGTTAATTTAATTTGAGTTAAAAAACATTTTAAACTAGTGGAAAAACCTAAAGACAAGTTAACTATTATAACTAATTAAGTATATAAAATCAGGGTTGATGAAAATTAAACAACAATTATAAATAAATCTAGGTTGGTTCCCAATGTTTATATTCAAAAATAAGTGATTGATTAAGAATAAACCTTTATACTTGTTTTTATATCTAAATATATTATAATACAGATTTATTTTTAAGAAAGTATTAATTTAAAACTATTTCAAATAGATATCAACATTAAAATCCTAAATGCTTATATTTTTTAGGTTGTTATTTTTAAACAACCCCTGGATTTAAAATCCTCATTTTTCAAATTATTTTTTATAACTTATTGAATCTCTTTATAGTTTAAAATAGGATCCTAGATCTTAGAATGATAGGATCAGGTCTTTCTTGATTTATAAAGGTTTCTCAAAAGGGATAGATAATACCATCTTATTTATAAATATGAGTTCAAAATACTTTTTAATAGTTCAAATATATGCTAATGATATTATTTTTAGTTCATCCAAGAACTTCTTACTTGTAGAATGTTAAAAAATGATGAAAAATGAATTTGAAATGAGTTTAATGGGTGATTTAAATTATTTCTTAGTTGTTATATTTTTCAAAATGAGTAAGGAATTACTCTAAATAAAATTAAATATAAAAATGAACATTTAAAATGGTTTTTCATAGATTTCACAATATTTTGTTATAAATCTATGAGTACAAACTATAAACTTGATTTGGATAATACTGGGAAAATAGTTGACCAAACATCTTGTAGTGGTATGATTAGAATCCTACTATACATGACTATTAGACAAAATAATATTATTTATATTTTATATGTATGTGATAATTTTAAACAAAATACTAGTTAATATCATTTAAATATAGTTTAAAGAATTAAGTACATTAAGAATATAATTAATTTTGGATTTATTCTAGAGGATATTCTATTGAATTAGTTAGTTATTCCGATACGAATTTTGATAGTTGTAAGATTGATAGAAAAATAACCTCCAGAGAATGTCGTTTTTTGTGAAAATATATATCATCTTTAATTAGAAATAAAACTACCTATATTTCATTATCCATTGCTTAATTTGAGTATATAGCTACAGATAGTTGTTGTGGATATTAGTTTAGACATTTACATACAAACCATGACAACAAAAGTGATATTAACATTTATAATAATCATGCATCTAATTATAGGACTAATAAAATTGATATAATACATCACTTTTTGAGATAACGTTTAAAGAAATGGGATATCACTATTGAATTCATTGGAACTAAACATCAAATTACTTACATCAATACAAAGATTATAAATTATGAGAGATTGAATTATATCAGAAATGAGTTGTAACTAATCAAATATGCCTAATTATGTTATGTTTAATAAGGTATATTTGTTTTTGGTATTAATTTATGAAATTTATTTAATTCATTTTTATAATTAATATATAATATTAGATTTAGGATTATGTTGGATATATAGTCGATCAAAATGTTCATATTGATGATTGAATTTTCTTTTCTAATTTTAGTTGACATTATACTATGCTTAATATTTAAAGCTACCATATGTGTTTTTAAGTGTTTGAGATATGTTTTATTTATTTTCCATGACTTATTATATATCAATACCATAATAATTTTAATAACCCCAAATTAGAATAAAAAATGGTCTCTCCGATTTCGAGCCTAAACCTAACCCAATCTTAAACCAACCCTATCTTTTCAACCCTTGAATCTTTTTCAAGATTATCTAATATGAAGTGTTTGATTGATTATACTTCTATTAGAGCCTCAATATTCCCTAAAAGATAAAAACTAGTACCATTGGAATCACGAATCTATTAAAGCAAAATATTTTATCATTAGAAGTGGTTCTAGAAAAGTAAATATACTTTAAAAGGTTTATATAATGTCATTATCTAGGGTGAGATTTATTCTTTAGTAATGATATACAACATGGTTTCTGGATAGTGACAATCTCTTTTATCCTAATTTTTTAAAATATTCTCATCATAATATGCATTTTATAATTTTTAGAAATATAGGATCACATCTGGATGATTATTGATGGTCAGGACCAAATACTTTATTCAACTTTAAGATCTGTAAGTCTTGAAGTACCAAGTATAGGTATGTATGAATATTTCAAAATACATTATCCTATTAATATTCCCCATTTCATGTTTGAGATTTCCTTATAATTTTTGACTAGAAATATAACTCCTAGAAGGTTGAATCATGTTGAGTTATGTGGTGAATGCAGGATGTTGATAAATTTAACTCAAAATTATATTTATCCTAGAAAATTTAACTTTGGAATTTTTAGGCATCAATATCTATTATTTCTCTATTTTATGGTGATTTGAGCTCAGATAGGTCTACCCAAATTTTTTATAAGTCATATAGATGAGTTGAGTAAGTCTTCTTCTCATTATAATTATTTTCCTTATCCTAAGTTTATATATAATTTTCTATAGATTAAGGGACTTGTTACTTAATTTTAGGAATGGTCTATCACCTGAAGTGGTAATTTCCAAAACCAAACCACATATAAAGGGATAATATTTGGTCATAACCCTTAGAAGAAGATGTGGGTTGTTGGTGATGAGAAGTTATATGAGAACTTCAATTCTCAAAAGAACCCAATGATACAAAGATATTAAATTGATCTATATTTAGACTTTATCAAGCAGTATATTTGGGATACTCTTTATAAATGGTGATGAGTATGTGAAATTTGACCTTAATGTGAATTCCTTGAGGAATTATGAAGGAAAATTGGATTAGCCTCCAATGGTTGTAAGAATTGAAAGACACATGGAAGGATTAGGAACTCCTGATGGAGAGAAGACTCCAAGATCCTTTCTATTTAGAAATAATCTTATTGAATCTAAATGTGATGATAATGATCTTCCAATTATAGAGATTCCACCAATGTTTTAGATATTAGGAGCACCGATTTTTAACTCTACACCTCCAAGAGAGGATAAATCTTTTGAGACACATCTCATAATCTTGGATCCAGTAGATCAAGATGATGATGGTAAGGATGAGTAAAATATTTAAATTCCACCCAAGATAGATGTAAATGCTATAAAAATTATTTATAGTGATCTATAACTAGTTGTGTAGAGTCCCTCTTCTCTTGTTATTAAATAAAAAGGTAGTATTGATCATTTATTGGATAATTTCTTACATAACTTGTTTGGTTTAACTCCTAAAAAACATTTTCATAATTTATCTCTAGAACATGATTTAGATGTCTCAATTCATAGTTATCTTATCTATGAATCATCTTCTCAAATAGAAGTTATAATTTTAGAGGATTCAAATACTTTTATTAAATTAATTGATACACCTATGTATGAATCTTCAAATAACGAAGGATCCATATTGAGACCCTATAACTTGGTTTTCAATGACTCATCACCTAGCCCTACTCTATCCCAATCAGATATAACTGTTTCCTCTTATTTCATTACTTCTTATAACTTCATTCAGTTTAAGAATGAATTTTTTGATGTTTTAAAAGATATATTTATGGGTTTGGGTATTACTAGTGAATATGGTAGGAAGGAATATATTTTATTTACCATTTCAAGTTTTTTATGCTATATTCAGCTAAATTTATTTCTCAAGGTACATCATATGAATCATGATAATGAAGGTTTTAGAGCACAAGTAAGGGATCTATAGGAATATTTAATAGATATATTGGATAATATTGACCAAAGTTATATCTCCACTATCTCTAGTTCTTATAGTGCTCCCACTACTTCTCCTATAACACTTGTTTCAATAGATGAAGATCATATTAGAATAATTATGCATGGGGAAATAGATATTCTACTAGACAATTTCAAGGATGCAATGAATCTAAAAATGCATTTTTTTTCTCCTGGGGAGAATCAATTTTACATGGTTAAAGTTATTATAGTTAAAACTACTAAATATAAGGATTTTATTATGGGTTCCATAAAATATTATCTCTATCATATTTTTACTATGGAATATTTGAAGACTTGGTTTACGTCTTTGGATATAGATTTAAAAAAATCCTCCCGTAATCCAATAATTAAAATCCATTATGGAAAAGTTGTTAGTCATCAGTTATTTTTTTTATCAATTTATGACTTATAAAGATGATTTTATAAATATCATAGAGCATTTATAAAGATTTTTACCAATCATTACAGTGTTGTGAGAAAATTACCTTCACACAACCAACACTTCCTTTCTAGCTCATCATGCTCTTCTTATAACCATTGCATCAACTACTACTACTCCATCCTATAAACCTCATGCAACTCCCTTTGGTATTAGTCTTTCTAAATCCAATCATTATATCTTAATTATTTCCAAAGTAATTTTCATTCTATGTGTTTTATGGTCTCCCCCAAACTTTCCCTCCACTTTATTCTATCCCATTTAAGGACAAACAAAGATTGTTAATTGATCCTACAACAATTAGATACCCTATGGATTATAATTCAGATTAAGGCATCTGATAGAGAAATTGTAAATTTTCATAACTTTTTAAGTATTATTAAATAAGTTTTCTTCATTATATTGATTCTTTATATATTTAAATTTATTTATTTATTTTTATATGATGTATTTTTTATGTCTAAATTTATATTATCAAGCTCCCTTATGCTTTATTTTTTATAATCCCAAAAGTGGGAGTAAATATTGGGTATCATGTTATGACTAACTACAATTCCTTACTCAAATGGTTTATTATTTTATCAGTGAACTTTATTTATTCAATTATGATATGATTTTTTTATCAAAAAGGTGGATATTGTTGGATTATCCCATATATTCATTATTTTAATGATCTAAAATCATTTTTATTCAATTATTAATGAATTGTTTGTTTTCTATAAGTAACATATATTTTTTGGTTTATGTGAAAGTATTCCTAAGTTTCAGATTAACCGTAAATCTAGACAAGAAATCATGATTTAGAAGGGTAAGACATAAAAGTACTCAAGTGATTATAAGAGTACTCGATGAAATGTAAGGAGGACTCAATAGACTGCATGAATCAACTTGGAACTATATAAATTGTTTGAAAAGGTTAAAAGGGAACACTTGACCAATGGATTGACCATATGCTTATTCGGTCCACTATGGTAAATTTATCATGAACTCTTCAACTGAATGCAAGAGTAACAAAGTGACTATATGGCCAAGTAAAGAAACCAAATGGTAAATCCATTCTATTAGCTAAATTTTTAAGTATCGGAGTGACTATACCTTTCTTCAAGATTGAAAAAATGATGAAATCATGTGACTAGGTGATAGAGTTTGGTTTTTAGAAAAGCTTTTAAGTAAAAATATATACTTCAATATAACAAATGTTCAGATGAAGTAGCTACATGTTCTATGGATTGACTATATGACCTATTAGGGGATTTGACTAAAAATAATTTCTTTGTTTTAGAGTGACCATTGATAATCTGACATGGCACACTTCAAGCGGCCATGTCTAAAGTAGAATTATAATTTAACTATATATATTAAAAACACCTTCAGTGATGAAATAAATGTGAATTTAAAATAATTTAATGCTTCTATATTTCATTTAGTGCTTGAGGATTCATAAATATCATTCTCCAATGGATCCTTTTAGAGGAATACTTCCTTTTTTAGAAGACTGGAGTTATAGGACACTATGTACGCAAAAAAATGTGAAAAATTTCCCTATTTCAAATAACTTTGACTCTTTATTTTCATTTTTATTTAATAAAAAGATCTCAAAAATCAATATAGTCTTGACATATCATATTGAAACTAAAGGGATACATATATAATAGAAGATACTTCAGTAGATAAGCTAAACTTTGATATAAAACTGTGTCAAAACTTTATTTCTATATATCTCTATTTTATTTTACCATTGATTTATTCTTTGATTAATTTATATATATGAAAAATAACATTCTCATTTAATTTTTTGAAGAGCACTCATATACTATTTTTCTTATTAATTTTATAATTTTACTCCCACAATAACTTTTGAAGAGGTTGTTTGATTTCATAGATATACCTATGTGTTTTTTTAACCTATACCCATTCTAGGTTGTGTATCATCATTTCTATTCTAATAAACATTCTTGGTAGTGGGATTATATCAAGTTAAGAGGACTAAATCACATCTTGGTACTAAATATATTTTTTAATTTCCATTTTTTGTTTTATATTTTGATTTCTATTTATTAAAAACTTTTTTTCTAATCACTTTTTCTAAACTGTAATTTGATATTTAACTTTTATCTATGATATTCCTACTATTTAATGTGAGTGGGGTAATATATAAATATTATGACAATCTCAAGTTATTCTATCAATGTTTTGATCATTCTATATAGAGGTTATTCCAAAAAAATTAATTTATAAATATGTATTGTATTAGTTAATTGGGTGGTTTCTAAATTTTGGGATTTTATTTTATAAATAATCTTTCAAAAGAAATTTTTTATTGGATACTAAATTCACCTCCCTCTTGACTACTCCACTCCAACCAACATCTTGTAAAGTGGGTTATTATAAAGCTATAAAATTAGTCTATAATAAATGTTTTAGAGGAATAATTGTAAATTTATTATATTTAACTACTTCTATATAAAATTTGGTGTTTAGTGTATTCTTATTTGCTAGATTTCATGTAATACCTAAATGGAGTCACTTAAATTAGATTACGATGACCATTAAATATACTAAAATTTATTTAACCCTTAGTTTATTTTATCCAAGAAAAATATCTTTTGAATTGAAAAGCTATTTTCAATGTAAATTTGGAGAATGTAAAATTACTAGAAAAAGTACCAGTGGCATATGTCACTTTTTTTGTGCAAGTTTAGCTTTTTAGAGTTCAAAGAAATGACTTTATATTTCCTTATACACAACTAATGTAGAATATATTTTCAGTGAAAGTTATTGATTTCAATGATTATTGAATTAAAAAAATATTATATGATTTAGATATAAATTTTGGAAAGATTCATATTATGTGCGATTACTCTAATAATATTTCTACTTCTATGAATCCCTTAGAGAATTAAAGAACTAAGAATATTGAAGTTAAATATCACATTATTAGAGATCATGTTCTAAAGGGATATATTTCTTTATAATATGTTTTAACTAATGATAAATTATTATAAATTTCTACTAAAATATCATAATCAACTAAATTTGAGAATATTAATTATGAACTTTCTATTATAGAAGTTTAAAAAAAATATTCTATTTAATATTTATTTTTGTCCAACAAGCATGAAATCATTTTTTATTATCTAGTTTAATTTTATATTTAATCATTTGTTTATTATCTAATTCATTGAAAACAATATTATAAACTATTGAATTTATTAACTTGTTTTGAATCTCTTTATTTTTTTTAAGTGTTTAATAGGTGGAGTTCTCAATATTTCATAGAAGTAGTTTTTGAAAACTTCATCCAAATAGTTTTGGAATCTTTATATATAGTTTTTCTGATGTTGTTTTTTAAAGAAGATAGAAAAGTAGATATTAAGGTGGATACATAGGGATTTTATTATCTATATCCTTAATTTAATATTATTATTTAATTATTTTTTGGTATTTATTTTAAGGAAGAATAAATTTAGTGGAGTTAGTTTTGTTTATATTTATTTTTAAATGTAAAATATTTTATTTAAGTATTAAATCTATTTAAGAATACTAAATTTAATCTAGATTTATCATTATTTAAATTAGGGGAAGTTATATTATATATTTTATGGGATACTAACATGTTTTTATTATTTTAAAAAGGGGGTACTTTTTTTATTAATTTCACTTAAAAAATTTCTTTTATAAATAAAAACGGAGATCATTTTGAAAATTTTATTATTCTAAATTTTTTTATTATTTATAAAAACGGGGATAATTTTTTTGTTATTTTCCACTTTGTAGTTATAAAAATGGAGATATTGTTGATTGTATCCTTTACACTTTATTTTTTTGTGTTTTGAGAATTAAAAAATCCTTATTTTATTCCCTCTAACATGAGTTTTGAAAATAAATAAAGGTTATTTTCCTTGTCTGAATTTTTCACTGATGTAGAAGAAATAATTAATGTCAGATATATAGGTCAAACATTTATTCATTAATTATTTATTTATTCCTATTATTATTATTTTTATCATTATATTTTTTATAAATCCTTCATGTTTTTCATGTGTATTATGAAATGATTTTGGATAAAAATACACATTAAAGTGAGTTGACAAATGACTCAGACATTGAAGTAATTGATAGAAATATTTCTAAGTGTTAGATGGTCTTTGTTCACATTAGATATCATCCTTAAAGTTTTTACAAAATAATCCTTAAAAAGTTTATTTTATTCTTATGTTGAAACATAAAGTATTCAAATGATCCTTACAAAAATGAAAATCGTAATTACGCATATATTGATACTTACACCGAATGATACTTATGCATATTAGAATGACTCATAAGAAGCCTATTTTCTTAAGGTTATATAGGTTTCAAATGAAACATACATAGAACCGAGATGACTCATATAGAATAAAAAATCACTCATAGGAGATAAATATTTACACATACACTAGGAAGAATGATTTATACATGGGGAAAATTTCCCGTATATATAAAATGATTAATATGACGACACATACACATAAAAATTGACATATACAGAGGTTAAATGACACTTATGTTTAATCATACAAAAATGAATCGTACGTAGGATGGAATGAAATATAAATTAAAATTAAAATGATGCATATTCACATATGACATATAAATTTTTTTACTCATACGAATTTGAATTATTTTTTCTATTTATTTTATTTATTTATTTATTTTAGTTATTTTAATTTTGTTGTGTGCTTATTATTTAGTGCCATTTATTATAGTAATGTAGTATAAATTTTCAAGCTAATTAAAGGATGTCTTCATGAACATTAATCATGTATATTAATTCATATTACACTATCTTGGAAATCAGAGACACATGGGCATAATGATTTAAATGAGATCATTAGAACAATGTTGAAGTAGTTTATTATATTCACTTCCATGAATAATTATTTTTTAATGAGGTATTATAATTGATATTATTTTAGAATATTTATTTCATTCACCAATAATTTTTGAAATCATTTTTCATGAAGAAAACTCTATAAATAGAATTTAAAGAAACTAGTGCAAAGACATTGAGGATGCATGAACTGTACGACATTAAAAGTTCTAAGGGATCACTGTATAATATTTTTAATCACTACTATTGTGATTTTAATTCCTATTCTTCAAATTTATATACTAAACTAGTCATATTGTGATCCATACTTCCTTATCATTAAAATTTTTCACTATCTAAATTCTGGTTTTATAGTGTTGTAAACTTCCTTTTTCTTTTTTGGGTGCATTAAACTTGGTTTATGATTTTTCATTAAAAATCGTGATTTTTTTGGAAAATATCCATTAAGGTTTTTTGGTTATACCTAAGAGTTTAAAATCATGAATATTTGGGTTTTTCCCCTAGGTTCAAAATACAGGTCGTTTCTTGTGACTTCCAGGTACTATAGCAGTACTATAGTAGGGACTGTAGCAGTACTGTAGCAGGTATTGTAGCAGGTATTGTTCGGTACTATAGCAGCTAGAACTATTCACCCGATTTGGGCCTTCGGGTCACCGGTTTGGGCCTGTGGGTCTCAAGAACATTTAGGCCATCAAAGGCCTTCGGGCCATAGGGCCTTAGGGCCATTGAAGACCATGAAGTAGCCCAATTCACACAGAGCAGGCCCCAGAAAAGGATCAGAGCAATAGTAGCAGTCACCAGAAGCAGAGCTAACCGGATTGGAAGAATGAGAGGGTATGGAAACTTCCATAGGGACCAGGCACCAAGAAGCTTCGTACGGGGAAATGCTAGGTGATCAACAATGCAGGTGGAGAGATAAAGGTGATCAATGATGCAGAATCTTGGGAGGGGCAGTTCTAGTGGGTTGGGCCTATGGGTCATGTATGGGCATAGTATGCCTCTGGGCCTTCGGATCATGTATTATGGGTCATGTTGGGCCTTTTTTCTTGGGCCTACGGGTCATGTATGGGTTCCCCTTCAACCCTTAAAAGGGGTATTGTCTATAATAAAATAAAAAAGAAAGCCTTCGGGCCATTTAGATTGTTGATATGAAGAACTATAGAAATTCATGG
The DNA here is from genome assembly GCA_963277665.1 of Viscum album. NCBI lineage: Eukaryota > Viridiplantae > Streptophyta > Magnoliopsida > Santalales > Viscaceae > Viscum > Viscum album. Next base: position 1,505,773,620 of record OY728156.1, read on the forward strand.
GTTTATATTTTTAATTTTCTTTGCATACTTATTCTAACTCTCATATAATTTTTAAAATTTTACAAACTTTTCAATTTACACACCCCCATATTGACCATTCAGTTATCTCACTATCTAGTACAATCAATCTAGACATGGTCAATAACTTAACATTGTGGTTTATCTTTTGTACATGTATATATCATTACCTTGGGATCATTCTCATCAGGTGCTAGGTAAAGGAGATAATAATCATATTAGTGCTACATATGGTAGAAAGATACATTACCCATTATGATCATTCAGGATATTCCAAGACTATAGATGAGTTTTATCTTGATCACATATATCATATGAGAACAATTATCAATTATTTAAATTTTCACTAGATCAATGTTTTTTATCATTTTTATGGTATGGTCCATCATTAGATTATATATCCATATTCTAAAAACATCCAAATTGTATATTATAATATAGGGTTGGTTGGTTCTCCCTATTAAGTCTAGAAACCTTCTCAATAACAACACTTCTAGTAAAAATATTTTTTCTCAATGATAAAAAATTCCATTTTAATTGTAGCATCAATATTAACATCCCTTGAAACCAAAGATTTATAGAGGATCTAAAAATGGTTAGAAATGTGATTCTCTACTTTTCTCTGAAATATAAGGTAATTAATTATGTAACGGAATAATACAAAAGGCTTATTTTGTAGAGAAATAATTGGTCATGGAAGGCTCTATGTGGTTATGGTGGATTATGGCGAACATGATATGGATGTTGAAGACACTATAGATAACTAGATGAGGATTTTATATCCACTTTTTTTCCATTGGTTATTTTATAAATTACTTCATTTTGTTAGTGAAATATCTCTAGTTTCTTTGGTAATGACTACATTATAAATTGTGTTCCATTTTTCACTTATTATAGGCATATATTATGTGGATTAATATAAGCTATTTTTTTGTAATATTCATATTCATTTTTGATTCTATGAATGGATTATTTTAATCTAGATTTGATGGATTCCTAAATCTTTTTATTCATTATTATTACTTTTTAAGAGGTTAAGGTTATTCTTGTTTCTTTATATTACATGTATCTATTATTATGGTTATTTAAACTTTTCATATATGTCAATTTTTAAAGGTGTGGAGGATGAAATTACTTCCATTTCCTTTTTATAATAGTTTATTTCTAAATTTGGATTAATATTTTTTCTCATTTTTTTGGTTTAATAATTTTTATATTGAAAATATTCAATGGAAGGGATAATATAAACCCCCTTATGATCATTATTTTATAATTTTTTAAGTTTAAATGTCATTTGGATAATTTTTAAAACTAGATGGTAAAATGATCAGTATGGACTAGTAAAAAATATTGGATAGAAAAATTGATTTCATAATTAATCTTAAAATCTTGGTTTTATCCTATGAAATGAATTTTAAGTTGTTCTATGATAATTTAAAGTTATGGAAATTTTTAAAGGGACTCAGGTAAGAGAAATTATATATAAAAATAAATGTGTATATCAATTTCATTTCATATTTGACCTATACACCTATCTAGATAGTATATAATAATAATAGGATAATATTAATAAATTATTGATCCTTGGATAAAATATAGGGTATCAAAGGTCATGTATGAGAGGTAGGTGATTGAAATCACCTCAATTATCATATGATCTAGCATATCTATGTGAATATGTATTGAGATATTCTATTTTAGATAATTATAGCATAGTTTCTTGGATTCATGATATTATTTACCTTTTTATAAATGGTTATAAGTTTTTACTATTGATAAGTCAAATTAAATGTAACTACATAGGAACAAATCAAAATCTATAAGAATTTAAAATTTTTAAATCTCCAATCAAGATAATGGATCATATAAAATCCTAAAATCAACATTTAAATGCATAAAAATATAAATTAGAACCATGATATTTAAAGGATAAATACTCTTGAAACCAATTGTTTTTAAAAGGATGATGAAAAATGAATAAATTATTAGATTTATCTCTCCCCATGGTAAATTTTCTGTACTTGGTTTTATGTGATTAAATATTATTTTAATATTTTGGGAACTTGTTGGAAATATCAAATCACGATACAAATATGTAAATTTATAATTTTATTTTGATTATATAGCGATTTAATAATATGTAAAATTAAGTTTTATGATTTTTATTAAAAATATTATCTCTCCATAAATCATAATGTGTTTGTCTTGATGCTATTTGATTTGTTAATCAATCATTAATTTTTAGAAAATTATGAAAAATTATTTTAAAAACTTTATGTTTAAGTGTATTATTATCCTAAATTTGCATTGAGGTCATATTAGTGATATAATGTTGTTTTAAAATTTATTCAATAATGTATATCCATTTTTCTAATGATTTCTTATTATTATATTTATTAATTTATTAAAAAATATTTAGTGGTCCTCAAATTATATATAAATATACTTTTTATTCATTTTTTTCTAAAAATTAATTCACCAATATCATATTTTATAAATTGGTTCATTTTTCGAAAAAAAGAATAAATTTTCATTATTTTTGGGTAAATATTAATTTTTTGATAAATGTTTTTCACATATTAAAATAATGGAATATATAATAATAAATATAAAAATGTATGTTAAAAATGATAATTTATAATTTATTATTTTGATATCTTATAATAATATTATTAAATATTGAAACAAAATTTAAATTTTTTCTGTTCATTGATTTCAAAAAAACCATAATTAGATAAAAAATAATAATTATATTTCATGTTATTATGTGCATTAAAATTAATTTTTAATAATTCATTTAAAAATATTATTTGGATGAAATAAATTATTATTTGTATGTTCCTTGGTATTTTGGAAATTAAATTATACTTCAATAATTTTGAAATAGTGTTGTACTAAAATGGTAGTGTTTCTCTAAAAGGATCACTTATTAGGTGTTATTATCACTAAGAGGGGAGGTGAATTAGTGTTCATTGTCCTATTAAAACTATTTTAACTTTTTAACCAATATTATCTTGTTTTAAGTTAGTGAACATTTCTATATAATATATAAAGTGATCACAAAAAAATTAAAGAAATAAAAATACATACATGTAATTTTTTATAATTTATGTCGACTCTTTATGAGGGATTGGTCGGTGGTATCCCACATCTCATAGTATTTGTATTATTATCAACTATGAAAATATGAGTTAGGAAGATACTATTAAACCCCTTGTAATGATGTATCCTAGAATATAATTTTCATCCATCGTATTCAAAAAATCAAGTATAATGAATATAAATATGATCTATAATGAAACAATATCGCTATAATGATCTTACTACTTCATTCCATATGAGTGTATAATGATATTCTTTGACTGTTGATTGCTCAAATTGGATCACCCGCCAATATGTTTCGTCATGAATTTACATGTGTCAAGAATATATACACACATACTCACTATCATAACCCTCATTTAAACTTCATAGATTATTTCAACGACTATTCAAAAGACCTTTAATGGATTTCCTTACCTATTTTGAATATCACTCCCACATTCTTTCTCAATCACTTTTTTTCATTTTCTAACTCTCTTTATCTCATAGAAACTTCCTCAAAATATAATGATATTTCATCTATCTAAATTTCCATTAATGGTTGAATGGTCTTATCATGTTCCAAGTGGAAAGTCTTCAAAATCCTTCGCTAAAAATATTTGGATATATTTAAACATTATCAACTTTAAATCACTCATTCACTTCCAAAATCATAAAAAATATATTAAATATGAAAATATTTCTGAATATTGAAAAACCATAGAGTAATGGCCTAAACCACAGTGAGATTTACTTTTTAAAAACAATATTAAAAAACCACAGTTGGAAACTCAAGCCTCTATAAAATCTAAAAATCCTTTCCTTCTTTCCTCTCATAGTTTTTACTAGAACCATGATGTGTTTCTTCTAAACCATTACATGATTTTTACTCCCAAACTCTAGTAGCTTCTTCAACAAACATGATCACTATAAAAAGGATATTTCCCCATAAAATCATAATGTGGAAATTAAAACCATGATGTTTTTTCTTCATGTGGTGTTCATTTAATTATTCAACTCATTATGAATAACTTTGATCATAATAATGACGACATTTCCATTGTACAATGATGAAACAAATTAAACAAAAACATAGTTTTTTCAAACCAAGACTATTTTTCCTAACCCTAATTATAATACCAGTTAAAAATCCTCTTTCACACCATAGAAAGATTTCATGACCATATTACTCACACAAAAATATGGCTTACAAAATTAGAATATGTTTTTCATCGTCATGCCAAAGAGTGAGCTCCATCAATAATCTTGAGAAATCATTTTAAGAACCATGGTTATTTTGTTTTTATTTTTCAAAAGTTGTTTTCATTGGTGATTAACAATGACATGGTTTATGTTCTAAAATTAAATGGTTCTCATGTAAGTGATAATTATCTTTTAATTAGTAAGAATACTTTAACTAATCCTCCTATACAATAAACATTGTGTGTTCAATGCTCCACCGTGAAATTTTTTTCTTCAAATTTTTATTATTTAGGTTTTCACTATTTCTTATGATTCAACACTCTTTTTCTTTCTTCTCTATTATCTATAACATGTTAAAATAATCATCATGATGATTTTGGATTATATCATGCTCAAATTTTAATTTGAGCCGCACTAATCATCTCTCATTCATCAATATCCTTAAAAAACTTGTATATTATGCAACAATATTCACATTAAACCTGTATATTTATTTATATTAAAAAAATTAGTATGTTATAAATTCCTCATAATATGAATAATACAAAGCTCATTATCACATAGAGTCTTCATGAACTGATCATTTTTTCCATGATATTCACTTCTCCCAACTCATGAAAGTTCTATATAACTTACATATTTTTCCTCTGTTATTAGATAGGATCTATTTTATATAGTTGAGAACAAATATACCATGTAGATATAAATATATTATTGAAACTAGTATGGAATTGTCTCTTCAAACTCATCAAACATATTGAAAACAAATCTAACTGGAAATTTATGTCTAGTAAAATCAATTTACCTCTTTGTATATATTTTAAATACATGTAATCATAAATCTTATAACACTCTATGAAATATTATGAAAACACTTGAAACGATATTAGAAACACAAAGCACACAACTCTCTTTTTCATTAAGATCCCATAATAAAAACCCTATTTATTTATCATTAAAAAACCTTAAATTCATATACATTTTCTCTTTTGACAACATAATTTAAAGTTAAAAATATAATTTAAGTTATTGGGGAATTATCTTAATCTATACCCCCTTGATGAATTCGAGATATTGCAGCATCCACTACAAAATAATTAGCTTTTTTTAACAGGGGTATATCTGTTGGTAAAACTGATTTTTCTGTTGGTAAAACATTTTACCAACCAAAATTTTCCGGTCACTAAATTGTTGGTCAAAACACTATCGCTAAATCTTATTGTGATAGATAAAATAGTTCTGTTGTAATTATAATTATAGAAACAGATAATATATTTTTTGGTAAAAATGATTAGCAACAAATATTTATGACAAATTTATCTGTTGGTAATATTATTGTCATCTTTCATCACTAATAACATTAATTAATATCTGTTTGTAATTTATATTTTATATAAGATATTATGTTTGGGTATTTCAATATTTATTACAAAAATTTTATATTATATTTATTTATCATATTTAATACACCTATTTTAATTATCAAACATAAGACCATTTTCACACATGTTAAAACTTGGAAAAAGATTAATCATATTAATAATGGAATTTAATACAAAATGAATAAATACATAGTTGAAGTTGATTGATACCTAAAAAACCATAAACACAAAAACCCAAGATCCATCTATGTAGTTTCCACTGCCACACCCCCACCACCCATTTAATCTTATGACTACAATCCTCCAGCACTGTCGTCTCTTGACTGCAATCCTCCAGCACCCATTATAGCAGAAGAATAGTTACTTATTCCAAAGATCTTTCATCACCCCCAGGTATGACACTAGAAGAAACAAACCAAGTCAACTCTAGTACCATTGATGAAGCTCTGGTCATTATTTCACACCCTTCAGCCCCAATATCTACACCACACAATCAAAAAACATACCAACAAATCTGTGCAATATATCTACATGAATTGAAACAAAAAAATTAAAGTATAAAAAAATGATCTGCATGGAATGAAAATTCAAAAAAATAAAGTCACCTAACCAGGAGACAACGTTCTTTAATTTCATTGAAAATAGTAAGGGTAATCAAGAATGTAAACATCCAGATATAATAGAAAAACAAAAAACACACATCCCTTCACCTTGTGAAAAACCTCGAACGACCCTCTAAAAATTTCACCCATTTATTTAGCAGAGATGATGAGGTTCACCCTGCAGTTAAAGTATTAGAAATGTTAATGAAAAACCTGTATTTGACATCACCTCTCTCCAGCTTCAAGATCTACATCACACAACCAAAGATCACACCCACAAATAAATGAAAATAAAAAGATGAATTGAAACCAAAATATAAATAAATGACATTATAAAAAAATGATCTTTAGAGAATGGAAATTTTTCATTCATCATTTCATGGTTCTAGATGGTAAATCTATCATAACATACCCAAGAAAATGAATAAACATGAATAAAACCTAAACACCCAAAAGAAAACTTGAATTAAAGAAAAAAATGCAGGAAATAAAGATCCAAAATCATTATTTAGCTGCCGATTTTCTATGAGTCAGAGGATATCAATTTCCTGTTATATCCTTCAAAGGCTTAACACATGTTTATCAGCACATTCTAACGTACCAAAAAACTATAGAAAAAGAAGAGTATAATCATAGAAATCCGGGAAACCAAAATTAAATAGGTAGAATATCATATTATTATGTTAACTTTATGATTTAAACCATGAGAAGAGACCCATATATAAATAGAACCAATGCCAAATCATTCCATTAAAAAAAATTCAATATAGGAACCTATGGATATCAATGGGGATGAGTTATTACACATGAAATTAGAGAAAACAAAAATGTGACATCCTACGGACATCATCACAATAATCATACTATCATATTATTGGTGATAAAGCCTATGTTCGTCCATCTACACAATATGTTAACTTATGTAAACTATAAAATAGTTTTTAAAATGATAAATAGGTTTAGATCTTCCTCCATTGATACTTCTTATGTAACACCCCAATATTTCATAGTGTGTTATTTCTTCAAAATAATTCAATAACTTTCACTACACGTAACACCGAGTTCAAACGCACCCTGACTTACCAAACAATCCGTTCAAAATAGGTTATGAATAGTTTTAAATAAATTTTAAAATTTATATAATCCTTATAATTTTAGAATCCATATTATGAGTTTCTTACACATAATGTAAGAAAAAAATTATTTTTTCAGATAAAAGAACTATTTTTCAAAAAAATGCACTTTTACCAACTTTTAATAGTGAAACCCTTTTTTTAATCCAATATTTTAAACTTTTATATATTTAATTTGACTAAATAAATTTATTCTTTAGTAAGTGGACATCAAAAATTTACAGGATAACACCCCAAGCTTCCACAATATGCTTCTCTTTGAATAATACAGTAGCGTGTGTTGTACGCAACTTCGAGTTCTAACACACACTACAACCAATCAAACTAGCCTTTATGAATAGTAATACCTACTTTTTGAAGTTTTATAAATTTTATCTTTCAAAATGGACTTCATTTTTGTTTTCGAAATATCGAATTTAGCCTAGGGTGAAATTTTGGAACTTTTCGGATAACATTTATATTTTGATGAATAGTGAAAATTACTAAATTTTAATTAAAAACAACTTTTTTAATTGAAATAATTTATATTGATAAATTATGAATTTTAGTGGTTTGAAATTATATTTGGAATATATTTTTACCATTTAATACAATTTTGGTCATTTTACATAATTTCACAATTAAACCGGACATAAACAATTGTCAATCTTTTGATAGTTATTATCTCTTAAAAACACGCCTTTTATTTTAACAACTGAATTTAATTTTAAATTAATTCCTTCCAATTCTGTGTTTTGAATTTATAAAAATGGATTCCATATTTGGAATCAGGATGGTCAAATTTTGAAAATAGGTAACTTTTATTTTTAGACATTTTGAATAATTAATTCGGTAAATATTTTATTTATCGTGGTTAAAGGGTAAATCTGGTAAATAAGGGTTAAAAATAATATTATTATAATAATAAATTACCATAAAACGTGTCCTAACCTTATTGTTGGATACATGTCCGACCTTGGGAATCTTTGGGTCGATTTTTGGGACCCCATGGAGCCACTTGTAGGTTATAGGGACACTTTATTTTAATTAAGTTAAAATAAATACAAAAATAACATAATCATATATCTTTTAGAAAAACATTTTTTACATAGGGTTATATATGTTGGATTTTCGATTATAAATATTCCTTAGAAATATAAAAATATTTCCTATATAATTATATTTTATTTATAAATTTTAGACATTATATAAGTTAATTTATTTTTGACACAATGGTGATGCAGTAATTACCTAATTAATGAAAAATTAGAATAATTGATATTATAAATACCCAAATAAATGTAATTTTAGACTTTTTATAAATAAAAATAATTTTATAGGATATTATGACACGTTAGGATTGATTTAATTAACTTTTTTCGAAGTAATCATTCTGTTATGATTTTAACAAAAATCAATTATTGAATAGTGTCAAAATTGACTTCAAAGAGTTTTTAAAACAAATATTATATCATTAATTGATATTAAATTCCTAAAAATCTACGGTTCGGCCAAGAGACTTATATCCTGATAGGTGTATCATTAATGGACCACTTGGGGGGTCTCTTGGATGTATATAGTAAGTTTATTAACCATATAATATAAAAATAAAAAGAGACATTGTAAAAGTGAAACTAATTAACTAAGAGTTAATACATAAGGATAAGGTTAATATAGAAACCCAAACCTGTATAAATCATATTGGTTTAGTGGTTTTTGAACTATACCCACCTTAACCTTTAAATAATACACTTTTTATCTATTAGAAACCGAATATGAATTTATTATAAAATAATATTTCTTGCTTTTTCAAAGGTGCCCCTCACCCCTCTTATAAAAGGGCACTCCTCCTTCTCATTAATTCACACCTTAAAACCCTTTTGGTTCGGCCAACCCATGACCAAATACTCTATCAAATTCCTTCACTTCATCCTAGAGGCCTTCCTTTAGTCAGAAATCCAACCTACGGAGCCCTTTTGACCAAATCAAAAGGAAGAACCTGAAGAAGAGGTAATGATTTCACCACCCCTTTTCAAGTTCCGTTCTTCTTCCACTTCTTCTATTTTTGTTATTACCATTATAAAATAATAACTACAGTATATTATATATACTATAATGTTATTATAAATATGGTACAACCATATTTAGTAGTCTATCCATCCTTTTAATGACATGTCACCATATGTGCGTACGTACGGCTTACCGTCTCCACGTTGTGGTGTAATTGTTATTTAATAAATTATTATTTGTATGGGTATAATAATGATGTGTAATTCATGTAAATAATAAATATAACATGATAATGATTCTGTATATATGATATACCATACAATTAAATATTATTTTAATATCAAAATAATGATATTGTCGCTCGTGCGTACGTACGGACTACTGTCTCCACGAACGCGATGAGATTCATTCTCCATCGTATAAATTCAAGTATAATTCTAATTTGATGATTAATAATAGTATCTAAGGACTTGATACCATTATGGATATGAATAATATACAACCTATCAATGAAAAACATGGCTTACGTAACAAAACATATAAAAGAAAACGAGTAATTTAACAACCAAAATGACGATAATTCTAAAATATTATTAACAAAGGAATGTTAAAAGATCATATATGATATCATATTAATATATATGATTCTTGTATAATTTAATAACAATTATTTCACCATTATACAGAAGGTTAACCTACCCCAACCAAGGAAAAGTACAAGGTAAGGGTTATTTCACAATCTCTTCATTATCCGAGGTCGTTTATACGTGATTATCTACTAGGACTTCTTTATCATCCACATCCATGTTTCATAGAAATGTATTTTAAATAATTATTACTATTTTAAATACTATGGTATAAATTCATTTATAACCTTTTTGACTTTTTATAAGAGGTTTATAAAGGAATTTTTCCATCATTTTCCAAACAGGGTGCTTTTTAACCTTTTCAACAGAATTAAGGTAAGAATATTTTTTTTAACTTATACAGCGGGTGCGGCTATTTTCCACCGTTATAAAATATTCAAAGCTTAACTTACAAGATTATAATAATATTTTCAAAGTAGATGTTTTATTTTATAATTATGTTACCTCTAAATGATTTCAAAATGAATATTTTATGAATTTTTGAAAGGTACTCTTTATCAAGATCGGAATTTTAAATTTTTTAATGATTTATCTTTCTAAATCTTTTTAATTAATGTCCATGTTTTCAAAATGATTTTAAGGATTTATTTATATGGACATTAATATTTTGAGATGATATTTCTTTTCAAAAGCTTCAAAGTGGTATGGGACACTTTGATTCAAAAATATCTTTTAAATTACTTCCTTTATAAATGTGTGACTTTTAAATGATTTCAAAAAAAGAGATATTCCTCTCAAATAGTTTTAATTTCATCTATGTTAACATCCTTTAATGTATTTTAATATTATTTGAAGTTGATTTATTATGAAACCAAACTTCCATATTGTATTGAAGGTTTTGTGATATATTTGACTGTGGATGTGTTTTTTTATACCATTCATGGTTTATGGAGAAAGTATTGACATTTCGTATGCTAGTTTTAATATGAATGTTTATGTTATGTTTAAACCTGTTCATATGAGGAATTCATCGGACTTAATAAGGGATGGGTGGAGCCCACTATAGCTCCTCAATGCATCGGTAGGTCTCATGAGACAAACTATTGTCTTGGCACAAGGCCTTGAAAAAATCTTATTTGTAGTCTTGGCACGAGGCCTTGGCTATGTGGTTATGATAGTCTGGCATTATGCATTCCATCATTATGAAAGTGGTTAGTGATATTTCATGTGATTATTCGACTAGTATAATATCCATGTGAATAAGTAAATGGCATTACTTAATTTTATTTTTTCCATATTATGCTGAAGTTCATGTTTAAAATGCTTTTGTTTTAGTTATACAATGCCTTAAAAATGTTTATGCATATTTATGAAAGCTTTCACTGTATTTCTTACCCTTACTGAGCATTTGAGCTCACCCCTTTCTATGTCTTATTTTTCCCAGGATTCCAAGAAGTTTGTTGTGATTGATATGCAGGGTTAATCTAAGGGAATAATGGCGTTCATAAAGATTATTTATGTGGTTTTGTATGTATTACTGTGCAATGTAACATTCATGTATGTAATCTATTTTCCAAGACTGCTAAACTGATCAGTCCTTCAGGACTTGATTCCTTGTAATCATGCCAATGTATTAAAATAATGCACCGACTCTGGGTAACTGGGGTCAGGGCGTTACAGTTGGTATCAGAGGAAGTTTAGAAATAACCTTGGAATCTAAATTTAGAAAAACTCTGATTAGAGCACATAGATTTAAGATGGAATTTGAGGATCAGTATAGAAGAACTTCCTAGAATTTTGGTATTGTAGAGATTTTGTGAGTTTTCCGAGCAATACATCCCTGTCTGGATACGAGTAAATAGAGGCAGCTTTCGCACAGTTGTACCTAGGGGTAAAACCCGAAAACAGCACTTTGATCTAGACTCGAACGGGAACTAGTGCATGACAACGGGCCTTGCTGCACTCTTGGTTACAACACTCCCGGGGGATTTGCTTTGGATAATTATCATTTTCTTTTCAAACCATTATCAAGGGTTTATGAATATATACTTCCTCAAAGAAAACATTTTTATGATTATGGATTATATCTATAAATAGTTCAATTTATGTTAAGTGTTTTACAAGTATTGAATTATGTATTTTTATTCATAAACTGATCTAGTTTATGAAATTATTTAGAAATGGATCCCAATAGAAGGAATGAGAACTCCAATATTACGCATGATCCAAAGAGTAAGGAGGATCGTATCTTTCGTGGTCTTAATCCAGAATTTAGAAGGGAAATAGTCTCCCACGTATTATCATTATATGAAGAAATAGTATCATGTGTTGATAAGATAAGTAAATAATTCTCAGAGTCCTATGTATTTGAAGGGAAGAAAGAGAAGAAAAGGATGGAAGAGAGAAAGATGGATAAAGGGAAGAGGGGAAAGAATAATTTTCCCATATGTGATAACTGTGGGAAGAAACACCCTGGAACTTTCCTGAATGGAATGGGAGTTTGTTATAAGTGTGGAGAAAAAGGAGACCAAGTACGTGACTGCAAGGGTAAGAAAATGGTTTCAAATGTACAATGCTTCATTTGCAAGGATTTTGGACACTATGCGAACTTATGTCCCAGTCATCAGACTACGTCGCAAATGATGCTATTGGATAATAATCAAGTTATGATACTACCACAGATGAAGATAAATGATTACAGTTCTTGTGTTGATTATGTCATTTGAGTGTTGTATCAACAATTTACTTGTTATAATAATTATAGAGTATATAAGGATTGTACTGCAGTACTATTTCATTAAGGACTTGAGATTGTGTGGAACAAAGAAAAGTGACTCAATAGCAGGTTTAATTTTTGGAAAATATATGGTTGAGAGAATGATAAACCATAATATGGTTCTGATACCGAGGTAGTGATTTTAGAATAATACATGATTGATTTGGAAAAATTATATTGGATATTCTTGACTACCTTGAAACTGATTAATGATTTGTATATTCCATCATTTTTGGGGTTTACAACATTTTTTTTTGAAAGAGTATATCCATTATTCTTTAAGGAATAAGGGATCATGAATGTAATCAATATGGTTTTATGGTAATTCATGATGTTGCAGTATTTTAAAAGAATACATGATGAAGGTGTTCACATGTTATTACGCGGCAAAAATGATCTTCATTTGTTTTACCTTCCTTACAAATTTTGGACTAAAGTATTTTGGATATTTCTAGTTTGGATTATTTTTGTATTGCCATAAAAGGACAACCCGAAGGTCAGGCGGCAACCCGTCACGTCTGGCAAGGCCGCGAGACTTGAACCCACAACTGAAAGGCGACAAGGGTGTATCACCTACCACTGACCCATGTGATGTCCTGGATTAAATAATGTAGTTTTTTTTAAAGATCTAGTAGATGAATTATAAATTAATTTTTTGGAACCCTTTATGAATAGGATAAATAGAATATATATTATACATTCTATTATCTTTTAGAGTAAAAGATGAGTTTGTGGAAGAAATTAGTTAAAGGATGGAACTCTACTTGTCAAGAATATATTTTTATTCTTCTCTTATTCTATGAAGAAATTAATTCTTATACTTTATTTAAGGAATCCTAAAACCAAAAATGTGTTATCATAATACCATATGTTTTGTTGAACCGATTGTATTTCAAATCATCATAGATTGATGAATTTTAGGACCTCAATTTTTCACTTGTTTGTGATTGATGACCTCAATCACTACCTATAAATATTTACGTTTTTCCTCCAATTATATGTCTCTAATTTCCACCAATGTTCTCTTAATAGAGATCATAATTTTTTTGTGACCCTTTAATTTCTCTTTTCCTCTTATTAAGACTAAATTTTATTAACCCAATATTCGATGTGGGTTTTCCCACAAAGATATTTTCTATATTCAACCTTTTATTTTAGAAGAACAATTTCAAATTGTGACGATTCAATTTATTTAAGGAGGGGAGAATGTAACACCCCAAGATTTCATAGTGTGTTATTTTATCAAAATAATTCAATAACTTCCACTACACGCAACACCGAGTTCAAACGCACCATGACTTACCAAACAATCTGTTCAAAAGAGGTTATGAATAGTATTAACTAAATTTTAAAATTTATATAATCCTTATAATTTTAGAATCCATATTATGAGTTTCTTATACATAATGTAAGACCAAATTCATTTTTTTCAGATAAAATAAGTATTTTTCAAAAAATGCACTTTTACCAACTTTTAATAGTGAAACCCTTTTTTTTAATCCAATAATTTAAACTTTTATATATTCAATTTTACTAAATAAATTTATTCTTTAGAATGGGGACATCAAAATTTTACAAGATAACACCGCAATCTTCCATGGTACGCTTCTCTTTGAATAATACAGTAGCGTGTGTTGTACGCAACTTTGAGTTCTAACACACACTACAACCAATCAAACTAGCTGTTATGAATAGTAATACCTACTTTTTGAAATTTTATAAATTTTATATCTCAAAATGTACTTAATTTTTGGATTTGGAATATTGAATTTATCTTAGGGTGAAATTTTGGAACTTTTCGGATAACATTTATATTTTGATAAATAGTGAAAATTACTAAATTTTAATTAAAAACAACATTTTTAATCGAAATAATTTATATTGATAAATTATGAATTTGAGTTGTTTTAAAGTATATTTGGAATGTATTTTTACCATTTAATACAATTTTGGTCATTTTACATAATTTCACAATTAAACCGGACATAAACAAGTGTCAATCTTTTGATAGTTATTATCTCTTAAAAACACGCTTTTTGTTTTAACAACTGGAATTAATTTTAAATTAATTCCTGCCACTTATGTGTTTTGAATTTAGAAAAATGTATTGCATATTTGGAATCAAGATGTCCAAATTTTTAAAATAGGTATCTTTTATTTTTAGACATTTTGACTAATTAATTCGGTAAATATTTTATTTACCATGGTTAAAGGGTAAATCCGGTAAATAAGGGTCAAAAATAATATTATAATAATAATAAATTACCCTAAAACGTGTCCTAACCTTATTGGTGGATACATGTCCAACCATGGGAATCTTTGGGTCGATTTTAGGACCCCATGGAGCCACTTGTAGGTGATAGGGACACTTTATTTTAATTAAGTTAAAATAAATACAAAAAATAACATAAGCATATATCTTTTAGGAAAACATTTTTTACATAGGGTTATATATGTTGTATTTTCAATTATAAATATTCCTTATAAATATAAAACGATTTCATACAGAATTATATTTTTTTTATACTTTTTAGACAGTATATAATTTAATTTATTTATGACACAATGGTGATGAAGTAATTACCTAATAAATGAAAAATTAGAATAATTGATATTATAAATAACCAAATAAATGTAATTTTAGACTTTTTATAAATACCAATAATTTTCTAGGATAATATGACATGTTAGTATTGATTTAATTAACTTTTTCGAAGTAATCATTCTGTTATGATTTTTACAAAAATCAATTATTGAATAGTGTCAAAATTGACATAAAAGAGTTTTTAAAACAACTATTATATTATTAATTGATATTAAATTCCAAAAAATATAAGGATCGGACAAGAGACTTATATCATGATATTTGTATAATTAATTGACCACTTGCAGGTCTCTTGGATGTATATAGTAAGTTTATTAACCATATAATATAAAAATACAAAGAGACATTGTAAAAATGAAACTAATTAACTAAGACTTAATACTTAAACATAAGGTTAATATAGTAACCCAAACCTGTGTAAATCCCATTGGTTGAGTGGTTTTCAACCTATACCCACATTAACCTTTAAATAATACACTTTTTAGACATTATAAACCGAATATGAATTTATTATAAAATAATATTTCTAGCTTTTCCAAAGGTGCCCCTCACCCCTCATATAAAAGGGCACTCCTCCTTCTCATTGATTCACACCTTAAAAGCCTTTTGGTTCGGCCAACACCTTCCCAAATACTCTCTCAACTTCCCTAACTTCATCCTAGATCCCTTCCTTTAGTAATAAATCCAACCTAAAGAGCCCTTTTGATCAAATCAAAAGGAAGAACCCGAAGAAAAGGTAAGGATTTCACCACCCCTTTTCAAGCTCATTTCTTCTTCCACTTCTTCTATCTTTGTTATTACCATTCTAAAATAATAAATCCAGTATATTATATATACTTTGATGTTATTATAAATATGTTACAACCATATTCAGTATTCTATCCATCCTTTTAATTACATTTCACCATACGTGCGTACGTACAGCTTACCGTCTCCACGTCGTGGTATAATTGTTATTCAATAAATTATTATTTGGATGGATATAATAATGATGTGTAATTCATGTAAATAATAAATATAACATGATAATTATTCTGTATATATGATATACCATCCAATTAAATATTATTTTAATATCAAAGGAATGATATTCTCGCTCGTGCGTACGTACGGACTACCATCTCCACGAACGCGATGAGATTCATTCTCCATCGTATCCATTCAAGTATAATTCTCATTTTATGATTAATAATAGTATCTAAGGACTTGATTTCATTCTGGATATGAATAAGATACAACCTATCCATGACAAACACGGCTTACGTAACAAAACATATAAAAAAACGAGTAAGTTAACAACCGAAACGACGATAATTCTAAAATATTTTTAACAAAGCAATGTTAAAAGATCATATATGATATCATATTAATATATATGATTATTTTATAATTTAATAACAATTATTTCACCATTATAAAGGAGGGTAACCTACCCCAACCAAGGAAAAGTACAAGATAAGTGTTATTTCACAATCTCTTCATTATCCGAGGTTGTTTATACGTGATTATCTACTAGGACTTCTTTAACATCCATATCCATGTTTCTTAGAAATGTATTTCAAATAATTAATAATATTTTAAAGACTATGGTATAAATTCATTTATACCCTTGTTGAATTTTTATAAGAGGTTTATAAAGGAATCTTTCCATCGTTTTCCAAACAAGGTGCTTTTTAACCTTTTCAACAAAATTAAGGAAAGAATGTTTTTTTAACTTATACAGAGGGTGCGACTATTTTCCGTCGTTATAAAATCTTTGAAACTTACCTTACAAGATTATAAGAATATTTTGAAAGTAAATGTTTTATTTTATAATTATGTTACCTTTAAATTATTTCAAAATAAATATTTTAAGAATTTGTGAAAGGTACTCTTTATCAAGATCTTAATTTTAAATGTTTTAATGATTTATCTTCCTAAATCTTTTTAATTAATGTCCATGTTTTCAGAATTATTTTAAGGATTTGTTTATATGGAAATTAATATTTTGAAATGATATTTCTTTTCAAAAAATTTAAAGTGGTATGGGACACTTTGATTCAAAAATCACTTTTAAATTACTTCCTTTATAAATGTGTGACTTTTAAATGATTTCAAAAAAAGAGATATTTCTCTCAAATAGTTTTGATTTCATCTATGTCAACATCCTTTGATGGATTTTAAGATTATTTAAAGTTGATTTTTTATGAAACCAAACTTCTATATTGTATTGAAGGTATTGTGATATGCTTGACTGTGGATTTGTTATTTTTTATACCATTCATGGTTTATGGTGAAAGTATTGACATTTCATATTCTAGTTTTAATACAAATTTTTATGTTATGTTTAAACTTATTCATATGAGGAATGCATTGGACTTAATAAGTGATGGGTGGAGCCCGCTATAGCTCATCGATGCATTGGTAGGTTTCATTAGACAAACTAGTGTCTTGGCACAAGGCCTTGACAAAATCTTATTTGTAGTCTTGGCACGAGGCCTTGGCTATGTGGTTATGATAGTCTGGCATTATGTATTCCATCATTGTGAAAGTGGATAGTGATATTTCATGTGATTATTTGACTAGTATAATATCCATGTGAATAAGTAAATGGAATTATTTCATTTTATTTTTTCTATATTATGCTGAATTTGAAGTTTAAAAGACTTTTGTTTTAGTTATACAATGCCTTAAAAATGTTTATGCATATTTATGAAAGTTTTCGCTGTATTGCTTACCCTTACTGAGCGTTTGAGTTCACCCCTTTTTATGTTTTATTTTCCCCAGGATTCTAAGAAGTTTATTTTGATTGATATGCAGGGTTAAGCCAAGGTAATAATGGCATTCATAAATATTATTTATGTTGTTTTGTATGTCTTAATGTGAAATGTAACATTCATGTATGTAATCTATTTTGCAAGACTGCTAAACTGATCGGTCCTTCGGGACTTGATTCCTTGTAATCATGCCAATGTATTAAAATAATGCACCGACTCTGGGTAACTGGGGTTGGGGCGTTACATCCTAATCTAAAAATAGATTCATTGTAGAAATGATTTGAAATGTAACACATGAATGAAACTAGACTTTAATCCATTGATACATCAGTCTATTTATGACAGAATAACTCCTCAAATGAGGAAGAAGTAAAATAATTCAGCTTAGCACAAAAGAATTCATTAAGGAAGGAAAATAATATCTTAGAATAAAAAACTAGAATTTCTCATAGTATGGTTTGATCTCACAGTCTGGGTTATATAGAATTTCCAAGATAAAATTTACTAGACAATTTTTTTTAACTAAGTCAGTCCCAATCTAGATTAGTATAACATAAAAACTACTTAAACCAATGAAAAAACACTGCACCAGTAACTCATTTGGCCTTAGGTAAACTCCACTCATCAACTTGGCATCAAACCATAGAAAATAATAGATGCAGCTACTTCCTCAACATAGATGAAGATAACCAACTTCATTAGTCAAAAATCTTCACAATATTAAGATGTTAACATACATGGATAATAATATTGTCCTAAAATTATTCAATATTGTTGTCCTAAAATAGCAGTGAATATACCTGGATAACAAGGTTATCCTTATATTTCAAAACGTTGTTCATCAGGATTGTCCTAAAAAATCATTATAAGATTAAAGCTCAGTTAATTTAGAAGACTCATCATTCAACTCTAACCAAAAAATAGTTGAAAATTCAAAAGTAAATAGTAGAACAGAGAAGAAACATTGTGGTTTAACTTTAAAAATACAATGGCACTTGAACACTCATCGAGAGTGTGTGCAGTAAGGGAAGTCAGTTTCAATAAGGGAAATGACACATAATTATGGGAGAGTGTATGCAATGATGTAACAAGAATGAGTGTTCTAGTGCACATGGAGTGTGTGCAGAAAGGAAGAGTGTGTGCACAATAACATTCTATGAGTTTTGTTTATGAAGAACACACACTCCCTTTCTGTACACACACTCCATGTGTGTACTATTTCACACACTTCTGAAAACACTGCATTGTCATGGATGAAACATAACAATGTCATGGATGAAATGTCCAAAACACATCAAGGTGAAATGGAGCTAGAAAACTCTTTATGGATGAAACTGATTTATCATATTAAAACATAGCATTAGTGTTCTAGTGCACACACTCCCCCTAATTACACACACTCTACATGTATGAAACTAATTTCCCTTACTGAAACACATCATGAGTGTTCTAGTGCACACTCTCACTAGTGTTCCCTTTCTTGTTACAACATAAGCATTCTGGTGAACATAATGTTTCATATAGAACACACATGGATAATGCCATTGTTCTTCTGCACTCTCCATGGATGAAACTGATTTCCTCTACTGAAACACATCAAGAGTTTTCTAGTGCACAGACTCAACCTTATTGAACACACACTAACTTACTGAACAAACTGAACCTGCTTTTTTCAATGTAATTAAGTGAATCTCTCCTAGAATTTAAATTATTTTTTTCAAAAATATAACTAACACTACTTATTTTTTAGCATGCTCATTACAAGTGATAACTGCTATAAGAAGCCCAAGTCATGAAGAATGTGAGAAGTTAAGGGAAATATGATAAATGACATAAAAATTAGATACATGCATCTAGGATTAGGTGTAAGGGACTAGGTTCAAGTAAACAAGATACAAGCCAAATTGTACAGAAATAGGTTTTACACAAACCTGCTTCCCATCAAGAGAGAAATCAATGTCCTTGCACAACATTTCACCTTGAGTTCCAAGTAGTATGTTCATGTATAATTACATATTTGAGCCTATGAAGGATTGATAAGTGAATATAATATGTAGATATTATATTCAATAAATATTATTATTTATCAATGACATAAAACCTCTCAAATTTAACAATTTACGACTAAGAATCAAGTCATTTGGTAAGGAACAATACCCGCCTAACCAGAGGTGCCATGCTCAATTTTTTTGGGATTAAACTATATTAAATGGTCATTAGAAGATCTTTTCTATAAGATCTTGTCTATCTTGATCTGAATTATTCAAAACCCAAATAAATTTCAAAGGTGAAATGGGACAGGTCTAGGATATTGAGTTGATCATTGATATGAAAAAAATAAAAAAGAAGATAGTTTTACACTCCCATAATAAAAAAGGAATATAATTAAACTCTTAATTATAATTTTTACTTGACTTGAAATGTGAATAACAGTGTCCTAGTTTCTACAAAGTAAACTAAGACTCCATGAACAAATGAACGCGGATGATTTCCATGCTTGGTTCAAGTCTCAGTATTAGAATTCAAGGTGTAGGGCTTTAAAATCTACATAAACCCAACACTGCAAAGTTATGAGTCATATAAAATACACAAAATTGATTCCAAACCACCCAATGTTATCATTTAGTGGGGAATAGTGACATACATTCCCAAGTAAGAAAATCAAAAATAACCTGGACAATCAAGAAATATTAAATAACCACACCCAAAGCAGCTAGTTACAAGATAAGAAATCACATAAAGGCATATTCGTAACCTTGAGATAAAGAGTCACTCTGCCAAATTGACTCCCGCTTTTGTTATAGAACTGTATCCAAGAACTATTATTATAAAAGCAAGTTCCTTTCCAGATGATGGTGATGTAGGATGAAGCAGCACCCACGAAGGCAGGAAAAAGATCCACTTGGTTACTGATGGAATTGAGAAGTGGCCACAATATATGCTTGGGAAAAAGGGGGAGCACGTCTTGTGGGAAAAAAAGCCCTGCCACTCCCAGTGGCCTGTACAGGAGAGAAACTATTAACACTCTGATGAAACAATGGAATGAGAATCATTCATTAGTCAAGAAAAAACACAACATTGAGGCATTTCACACACCAAATCAATAAATTGAATTTAACCAAACACAAAAATGGCCAAGCATTATACACTAGCCAAAAAATCCTTACACAACCACTGATAAAATGCACCACAATATGGGTTCACAAACCTTAACCATCAATAATCATCAAATAAAACACCCAAATACGGGTTAGGGTTCAGATGGGTCATGCACACCGTTAGGAAGAGAGGGAAAATCACAATAAAAAGAGAAGAATAAAAGATTAGAGGAGAGGGAATGCTAAATAGAGGATACCACGAAGGAAATTGGAAAGAGAGACATCCAAATCCAATGTCTGGAGGAGGAGGGAGGCATGTGGCTGAGGTTCCTCCTGGTTGGAGCACGCGACATAAACAGTAAGGGGAGGGGCTGTGGTCAGGTTCGGAAAAGGCTACGGTGTATAGTGGTCCTGGCTACGATGGTGGGACTATCTGTGGAGGTTGTGGCGGACGGCGGTGCACATCAGATGGGTTAGTAGTAGAGGTACACGATGACAATGGCCAGATGGGAGTAGATCTACACTGCGCACGGTGAAGAAGTCTCCTTGACGAAATAAAGGGAAAAAATCATTTATCATCTTGATGTATAATAAATTTATATATAATTTATATACAATTAAAAATGTTTAAAATTTATATATATTCTCAATAAAAAATAAAATTAATGCATTTGATGAAATTATATATAAGTGAATTTATTTTTTTTAATTTTTACAACATTCAATCTTCTAAAAATTATAATCATTTATCATCACAAACATATAATGTATATAATAGAAAACATATAATATATATATTATAACAAACGTATAATTAATAAATGAAAACATATGATTTTATGATTTTATTAACATATTTATAATTTATAATGTATTAATGAAATCATATGATTATATGATTTTATTAAACTATTTACAATTTATAACATTTATTGAAAATAATATATATATATATATATATATATTAGGTCAAATATTTTATGTTACATGGTAATTTATGGAAAAGGATTTTTTTAATGGTAAAATATTTGTTGGTAATAACAATTAATAGTAATAGAATCATTTGTTGGTAGAAAAATGTTGGTATTGATATGATAAAGTAATAGATTTAACTATTGGTAAAAGATTTTTTGGTGTTACATGGTCAATATCAACAAATATAACTGTTGGTAAAAACAAGTGTTGGTACTTAAAATCTTAATCCATAAAATTTAATATCTGTTGGAATTTCTCATTTTTACCAACAGATATATTATCTGTCAGTAAATGTTTTGTTGGTATAAGCCAATTTTTCTGTAGTGACCTTTGAATAGAGGTGTTTTTTTCCTTCGGATGGGGATACTTTCCATTTATCCCCTTTAATATTTACTCCCCCTTTGACTATTAATTATCACATGTTCATTCTCCCCATTTAGAAAGTGTGCCAAGGAATATAAGAGGGGTAATCTATAAAAAAATTAAGAGTGACCCATCTCATGGTCGACTTTAACTGAACTTCTCCAATTGATAGTCCTTATATAAAACTCAATGAATATTTTTACTAATTTCATGAAAATTAATGTATCAACTAATTACTCTAACCTAAAATAACAAAATCATTATAAAAACAAGTGTAAATTTTTAATATTCATATATAGTAAATAAGTGATTCTTAGTAGAAATTATCACAATACATGAAATAATGATACAAGTTGTGGGATTTTAGGAGACCAAAAATGATTTAAATTTAATATAGAAAATTATTACATAATAATTATAAAATTTATTAAAAATACCCCCAATAAAATCATCATATAATGATACCCTTTTCATATAAAACATCACTAAATTTTATTAAACAAGTAATTCATGAATATACAAGGGAAGATGGTTTGATAACACTTTCCTTGATCTTTTGGAGAAGGTTGTCCTTTTAAAATAATCTTGTATTCATAAATTTTTCAAAACATTCTTTATGACTCTTATTCACTACAGGATTTACAAAATTTCTATCAATAACCAATCTAGATTTATTAGACTCATCATAAGAATGATGATTACCTCCGGATTTTATAAAAGTCACATCATTTTTATCATTAATCCATTTTTATGGTTAGATTGTTTAGTGGAGTCTCTCTATGTATTAATTAGTTTCACAACTCCATTTGGATTTCACAGAAATGCTTCCAATGTAAACTAGTTTTAATTGATTCCTCAAATTGGATTGAACAAATTAAATTAATATATAATTTTCTATATATTTTTGAATGACTGGATTCATCCATAATTTATGATATTTTATCTTTTGATAATTATTTCATATATCCTCATGTTTATTTTCCTATTAAACTAAAATAAATTATCTCTACACTAATTCATACTCTTTAATTTTCTTCTCCATAGCTATAATGTTATCCTATTAGTTTATAAAATTATAAAAAAGTAAACCACACTTTTTTTGAAAGCCTTGATTCTTTATTTATTTCATGGGAGATGTTCTATATTTAGATTAAAAGGATTGTTTTCCATGATTTTTCTCAATAATGACATCCTTATTTTCTTTAAATAAGATAGTATTTGGTTTTTACTTTTCATGGGTGAGTCAACACATAAACTATTTCCCAATCCTCTTTGGTGAGATATTCTCCTTCCTACCATGAATTTCACAACATTTATAAAAAGTATAAATATATATTTTTAATGATGAATTTTATTTATTCAATACTTTATTAATAACTAAAATTACTTGACCCATTCAGGACCCACTTGAGCTGAAAGTAAGTTGAGTGTTCCACCCTATGACTATCTACAACAATCTATGGTCTAGTGACTATAACCAAGTAGGGATGTCACACAATACGGAAGGCCTTACCATATATCAACCTATAACAAACACTTGTCCCCATTGAAAAAAATAACAAACAACATAGTAATATATATATATAGATAGATACATGAAATGCTTACATGATAAGAACATCACACTATTTGTAAAACACTGTAGGAATTGTACACATGAGAATATTTTCAAACCTAATGAGCATAGAACAAGAGATGGCTCCTCACTAAAATTTATCAAATTTCAGTATCTAATTTCAATGGTCACTTCCACTAACATAAACCACGAAACCCCACCAAGAATTAATAAGTACCAACTTTGAACAAGTCACACCATCTTCACATCAATGTAAACCACCTCTGAAATGTGTGTCGCATGAATTGTCACAACATGTGTGGGAGAAAATCCCATTAAAGGGTGAGTATAATCATACTCAATAGGATTCCCTAAAACCACAAAGAAAATACAAAAGAAAATCTATCTCACACTCTAGTATAAGATAGTAACAAAAATAAATATGAGAAAAACCAAATATTCTCTACTACTAAAAGACTTAAGGACACCAAAAAGTCCCAATCATAGTAGCTCTAATCTATAAAGGATCGTATCTCATGAGAATATAAGGATTCTGAGAGTTCCAAAACGATCCAAAATTATAAATTTGATAGGTTGAATATAAGTTTCGCATAAAACAAAAACAAGGATGGTGCCTTAAAAGTCCCAAGTCCTAAATTATTTAATATTATCATCACTCCCAACTTACATGTTTCCACCAGAAACTATAAATGAGGACCTTATCCAGAATAAAGTATGTGTGTCAATCGAGGGTGTAATATGTATTATTTTCCACCAGTTTCATGATACCATTTTGTAAACCTTTAAGGGAACCCACACCTTTTTCACGAATTGATTACGGTCAAGAGATTACTAACCCATTATATTACAACCACTTATATGTCAAACCCCACATGACAAAATATATATAATGGAGGACCCATGCCTTATCAAGTGATGCACATAAAATGAGGGAGTAATAAAATCCATGAATAAAGGAATCATTCCCCAATATAAGTGGGGGAGTTCCAAACTCTGTCATTCATTCAAGAGACCCACACTTTTTTAGGGAAAATAGGTCACCAAACCCATATTTGAAATGGTTACCCACACATCATGCATATAGGGGAGTACAAAACTCCTTGAAGAATATAGGTTACCCATGCCCTATCATCATCCCATTTTTAGGGGTTTTCTTAACAATGTGTATGCTCTAAATTTCATTCCAAAACCCAATAGTTATCCCTATAGAGATAAAGATACCAAAATTCCTGATCTACATTGTGTCACACCTCTACATTTAGAGAAGGATTGACCATCATGTTCTATATGGATAAATACTCATGATTGTATACTCATATGACCAAATTCAAGTCAAATAAAGATTCTATAATAAAACACCAACACTAGAAAATTAAATGGAATATACCCTGGGAATAAATATTGTGTATCCCCTCATTGGAGGTCTCCTAATGTACTACCCTTTATATAGTGTGTGGAGGTTGTCATAAACAGTGTATACTATGAAGTACATGATGTGTGAGACTAAAAGGAGATACTTTGTGTGTATCCTTGATATATGAGATCATGACATCTCGATATACATGGTGTGTCCACTGTGATTCACATCATGTAAAGATAATCATGGTTAGCTTTGATACCAATACATATAAATAAATCCTTGTTATCCCAACCCAAACCAATATTGAATGTCCACAGTGGTACATGGAACTGATTCATGACTTGAGTCATTTAATCAAAGATATGAAGGACATGTAACATTGAATTAAATGGTTTGAATGGTTAGATGGAAAGATGGACATGTACCCTCTGTACACAATGTGTCGTGAAGCTCTAAGTAAATAGTGTGCATAACCTCGGTTACATGTTTTGTGGTTTTTATATAACATGGCCATGATCATACAAAACATGTAATGCCCGTAATTTTTTTGTATTTATAGATCACTAAAACCCTAAAATTATAATAAAAAAGGATTCACGACATGTGTCCCTATAGATCACATGGTTTGTAATTAGAAATTCCAGATCGAGAAACTTCAAGTCTAGTGATTTTGGTCATTTTCATCACCCTTTGCATAATCACCACCACTATTATCTCCACCCACCACACCAAAATATCACTAGGGTGATTCCCAATACTCAATCTGTCTACCTCTTACATCTCTCATGGAATTAGCCTTGTATGTTGTTCCCCAACCCCCTATTTCATTGCTGATATTTTCCACATCAATGTCGACATGCTTAGAATAATCCTATCACCATCGGATTTTCATTGTATTACCATACCAATCATCTGAAATTTGAACCACTAGATAAAGTAATGGTTAGTAGTGATCATTCACCTTATAAGGGAAGATGGGGGATCTAAGAATGATGGAATTTTAAATAATTTCCACTTGATAATTTGTTCACAACACACACCAAAAAAATAGAATGTAAATGAGAATAAATCCTCTAAGGGGGGAAACGCAATGATGAAGGAAATGGGAAACATCATGGATGATCATTATAAGAGAAATTTCCAAGAATTACAGAATGAACATTTGAATGAAAATCACAAAAATATTAGGGTTCAGTGATCCATGATTAAAATTTAATTAATTAATTAGTAAGAAAAATGAGGAGAACTCAAAATATTTGGCCCTACATCAAGGAACAACCGAAATATATTTAATATGTTGATGATTCCTTGGTTCCACTCATCATCACCACATTATCTGATCATCAATTTCATCACAAATCATCTTTTTTACTTTTATCCAATATCAGTTTCACTAAGATCACATCCCTCCCATGTCTCTCTCTTCCTAGAGTTTGTGTCATTGATAAATATGGATTACCATAGAGAAAAATCATAAGGATTTATAGGAATAAACTAGGTCATCCAGGATATTAATTTACTAAATAATTGATTTATTTATTCATTTAACGACACACTTACAACTAAGCCCATCCTAGGGCCCAATTTTTAAAAAATATTTGATCTCCCCTTGGGAAAAATTTATATTTTGGGAGTAATTATGGTGATGAAATTTCTATCTTATCTCCCATTTCAGATATATTTCCTTTTTTTCATGATTAATTATTATTTAAATAATATATATTAAAAATCCACTGAATATCACCAAAATTGAAAATTTTCAAAGAAATACTCCCTTAGGATAAACACCAAACCCCATGATCAAAATAACTATCAAAATAATTGAGCTCAACTACTAGGGTAGATTTACCATTTTACCCCTAGAGAAGTCTCAGGACACTAAAACTCGGAATTGAGCTAAGTCTAGGCTAGGAAAAATCTTGGTCGCTACAAACTCTCCACCTTTAAAACTTTTCATCCCATAAAAGGATACAAATAGGGTTGATAAACAGCAATGTTCTCAAAACAATATCACATAGAATGTAATCCACCTTCACGCACACTTTGTCTTTGGTGGTTTGGCCCTAAGTAAGCTCAGTACTCAACCACCCTAAAATGGTAAATATTTTCCCATCACCAATAATAGAGACTTAAACTAAAATTAAATAAATACCCTAGTAATAACATTACCATACACCCTGAAATTATTTCCAATCATTTATACTTAGAGTTTTTCCATCTATACAAGGAAAAATGAAACCACGAACAACTAACATCCTAATCAGAATATATCATTTCCAAGGATACCTCAAGTGGGACTAAGTCACTCCCCACATTTAAAGAGAGTTATTGATGGTTTCATTATGATAACAACCTATATACCATGAAATATTCCACTAGTATATTCATAATTGTTTCACACTAACATCATAAGAGTTGATAGATTTCAATCCACTAGGAACCTACATCAGTTTCTCCATAATCAAATTCCAATAAGGAACTACCACCAGTGTCTCTTGAACATAAAATAAAGGAAACTTGAGCCTTATTTCATAACCTCTTTACAAATATTCATAGGAATTATCCACCAGTATCATGATATCTAAGATATTCACACCCAATATCAAATACGACTTGGTTGTGTTTTAAATATTATTTCATAAATGAAACCACCAAGCACATTAGTAAATAGTACCAACCTCCTAAAACTACGAAATATCTCACCACTATCCACTGTTTATCCTTGTCCTCTATAATCCAATGTAGATGTTCATGACTGTTCCAATGGCCTTACTATGTCAGCTTCAGACCCTAGGATAACACCTTCCAAAACTAAAGTGACTGGAAACCAAACAATCCTAAGAAACCCACCTCCTCTACCACAAAGAAAGATTCACCATATGATGGGAACTCCCAAGGTCCACTACACATACCACACAAGGGTACATGACTCAATAGGGAGGTTCTCTTTTTGGATGTCCATTGATACATTTAATATGAATAAAATGAAAAACATGTTATTCATTTGGGGAAGTGGGTGATGTGCTCCCCCTTTAGGAAAACTCTTTAGGTCCATCACGTGATTACATTTGATCACATAAGACCACAATATTAGAACCACCACTAGGGGACTCTCTCACACAAGGTAAGATCATGGGTATACCACAATATTTTGAGGTTGAATGATGTATTACTCTCTAAACAAAAATAAACTACTCTAAATATAGCTTAACTTGTGTATCCTTCATCGAATAGACATAGAATCCTCTTATAAGAGTGTCAACCACCATTCCATAGATATGGAACTATAATTTCAGAATCTATCATTGTTTCAAATTTATAAGGGTTAAATATTATACAGTGAATCCATGACTCACACTATGAGAGTTTTATAAAAAACTAATACTATCATGATAAGGCTAGTGGAATTCCCATAAAACATAATAGGATCCTACAAAAACCAAAAAACATGGAAATTTTTTGTCTATATAATCCATAAATGAAAAAATGGTGTTCATATTTCAATACAATTACACTTAAACATTACCCTGAGAAGAAAATATAACACATTTTTGTCTCCCATATAGGGTCAATAATGGGTTCACCTTCAGAATCATTTTTTCATTCCTATAAATTTAAAATAAATTAATTATCATTCGTACACATATCAAATAAATATATTTGTACCACATAATGGGTAGTTGACTTCAATTTCTTAATGTTTGACAATATTTTCCACACCTTAGGGGATATCACTCACCATTGAAGGTGGACCCAACCTCATTTACTCAATGCATAACACATAATGGTACTAAAATTGGGTAACCAATTCATACTAAGGTAAGATCCATTGTATATCATATATTTAATGAAGTAATTTCTTGAAATTCCTCTTTCTCCAATAAGTATAAACTAATATCACTAGAATGTGTGACTGATAGATGATTTTCATCATTGATAATTCTCTAGCTACTAAATATTATGGATAAGAGCTCCACTGGAACCCCTAGATTCTAAATATATGGTGAACGAATAATAAATTATACCAATTCCATCTAGTATCAGGGTCTATGATAGAGGACACAAATTGTAGTAGGAACTTTTAATGCTAACATTTGACCTTAGTCATCCAATGTGTACATATGCACATATGTCTATCTAAATTCTATGCTTGATAGTAACTAATTTAATGTGGTGATTATGGAATTGTATAAATGAATCATCCATATTGAACTAACCCTACACCACTATATCATCAACAAAACTAATCTCTAGTGGGTAATAGGGCCTATAATAGGGATGTATTTGATCTTATCATTATCCTCAATGTGTAATTCCTTCCATGAAAATTCTTGGATATCATCTAGTAAAATTATAACATGTTCCCACAACTAGAGTGCATATCTTCCAAGAATAATTAGTTAATAAAACGCACATGTGGAACTCTAGAATGGGTGGTGTTGTGTGAAATCACAACCCCATCTCAAAATATCTCTTAGGAGCTTCTTCCTAAATCACTGAGTTCAAATAATTACACTATGAAATATGCCCATAAAATAACTCACAAGATCTACGAGCCTTGATATGTACTCAAATGCGATTGTGCTACCCATTGTATGATACAAAATCCTTGGATGAACCTTTATCCTAAATGAGGGATCAAAATACAATCACATTATAGAGATCTTATTATAATTTTGAAAAAAACATTATCCACCAATGTATAAATGTGTCATATATGGATCTCAATGTATGATTCATCACCCGGTCAGTAAGAGTCTAAATCATATGGAAATGAGAGTCTCAAAATCCATCCAAACCCCTATTTCCCAACAATCAGTCTCACCTTATGAACCCATGAATCCTCTATCATAGAAATTCACATAAAATATCTAGCATATGGGTAGTCTCTTCTGACTCAATGAGAACTAATATCTTCTCTCACAAGAAAGTAAAAACTGAGCATGAAGGGCAGAGAAAATTTTATCTGGTCATAACACAATAATATCTCTCAATCACTATAGAAAATATAGTAGATTCTAGCAGTTTTTAGCAGTGGTTTCAAAAACAACTACTAAAACATTGAGTAAAATTTACAACCCCTTTTCTAGAGATTCTTTTGAAAGGAATCAGTAACATAGATATTTATCAACATATTTTATTAAAATATAGATATCTATTTTATTTAATGGTGATTTTTATTAAACCGCCACTATATTAGTTTTAAAATACAAAACACCCTTGGCATCCCACCCCCACTCATCAAAATCCTCCCTATAATAAGTCAACATTAAAATTATTTTTCACTTTATGAAATTTCCAAATATCCTTTAGGTGTATATTTCTTGCAAGTTGGTTCATAACTCTTCTATAATAAACCCATATATTAAAAAGTGGAAACTTTTATTCAGTATCCATTTTTTCCAAAAAAATAAAACTTTTAAAAGAAATATGTTCTCTTTTCATGACACATCTTCAAAATTTTCATCTTCGTCTTAACCATTCCCCTACTCATCCTATGAAGAAAATTTTAAAAAAATTATAAGCACAAAAATATCAATAAGAACCTAAAAATAAAGAAATAAATCATTATTCCATGAATACTTATAAAAATCTTCATTTTTCAAAATAAACTATGTGTTCAATATAAATTTTTTCTTACCCAAGAAATAAATTTCTCTACAAAATGATTTTTATAAAAATAAAATTGAAGAAATATTAAGGGGAATATAAAATTCAGAAAGGCTTATTTTAAATCATGGAAATATCTTAAAAGCTTTATCACAAAGTTATAATTTTTACCCATTATAATTATCAAATGCTTTTATTTAAACATTATATCCTTATCTTATCTTGAGAAATCAAAATAATGTTGTAAAAACCATAAAAATCATAAATAAATCATATAGGTAACTTGACGAATCATTTTTATATCACTCTTACATATAAAGCGACCCTCATAGTTATAGAAGGAGAAATATCATGGTTATATTTGGTGTAACTATCACAGTTACACTTGTAATAACCTTTAGGATTATAATTGGAATAACCATCATGGTAAATTATAATTATCTCTTAGGAGAAACCAAATTGGTTAACTCTATCCATTTACCAAATGTATTGGAGATATATAACAGGCTCACCCTCCCCAGTTTATAATGGAACAACCAATCATCATAAATAATTCCCAAGAACCATAAAAAATTCATAACATATAAAATCTTATAGTTTTCAAAATATTCCTTTTAACCCATTGGAAAACATTTCGGGATATTGAAATATCCATTCCATTTTTTAAAAAAAATTAAAAATAAAAAAAATATGAGGAAAGAGGGTTTTCATTTGAAGAAAACATGGAATATTTTAATATAATACAAAAATAAAAAATGGATATTATAGAGAAAAGTTAATTGTAGTTGTATATGTTAAAATAGAATAGCCTTTTTATCTTTTTTGAATAAAGTAAAAACATTCCATAAAAATATTCCTTTGGAAAAAATTTGAAATAAATTCAAAAGAAGCATAAAAAATTTCTTTAAAATTATTTTATAGACATATAAATACATCCGTAAAATAATTTTAAAAATATTTACATGTAAGAAAAAGAAAGTATTAAGGGAAACCTTAAAAGATGATTTTCTAAAAAAATAACTTACCATTAGTCTGTCTCATCACATACATTCCTTAAATTCTTGAATAATAAACTTATTTTAAATATTTAATTTCTTAAGAATATTTTAATCTTTATTATTCATCTTATTTTATTAATTACCATGTTTTATATAATTACTAAATTAGGTAATTTCATGTCAAATGTTTTGAAAATATTCGGTTCTTAAGTCCAAAATGACTTTACTGGGTTGACAATAACCAAAAGTGGTCATTATTTCATCATATAAAAAATAATAATTTTGAAATAATTATCATTTTTATAAATAAATTATACTTTTAAAACCAATCAGGAAATATGGTTATAGAAAATGAACTATGTTACAATCATATAGACGGTAAGTCATACATACGCAAGAGTAACATTTCCAATTTTAAACAATCATTATGGAAAGAAGGATAGTATCATTTTGTATTTATATAATTATAATAATATCATAAATATATTATTATTTATTTATTTATACTTAAATATATCATCCATGTGATGTGGTGATGAAATATGATTCACACCACTTCATAGAGGTGGTACTCCACATGTACGCATGAACAATGTTATCATTTTCAATGAATGGAAAGGTAAGAAATTATATTATATTTTATCCTTTTATAATGAAAAATATTTTATGAATATAATATATAAATATTAATTCAATAATTATAACCAGTTATGAGATAAGGTTATGTAAAATGAATTACATCGGTTCGCAAGGCGATAGTCCACCATACACACAAATAATGGTTTTGTTTCCCATTTGAAGGAATAAGAGAGAAATATAGGTTATTCCATTAAAATAATAAAATATTAGTATATTTAAGATATTTTGTTATTATTTTATCATGGTTTAATAATATTTGAAGGACATGTAATAATAAATAAAAATAAAACATGTGTTTAAAAACTATACCTCGTATTTGGAAAATCTCCTTCGCTTAACACCTTAGGACCTCAAATATTGGTATTATACCCAAAATAAGGCCTCTATAATGTAGGTAGATATTTTAGGAAGGTATATGGGTATATATTGGCTAAACAAAAAATATTATTATGTGTGAAAAATTGAAAATAGGTTCCTTTTATAAGATCGGGGAGGGGGATTCTTATAATTTCATAAAATATTAAATTAATATAAATTGAATTTTATGTAAAAATGGATCCAAAATTGATAATATTAAAATATAATATAATTATTAGTCAAAATGATCTCATAAAATAAATTTTTTAATTTTTTATTTCAATTGTTCTTTTATATTTTTATTTTAACCCCCCCCCCCCACTGTTAACCCTTTTCACACCTACCGTGATTAAAAGGTTTTTTACTCCTTGAGGGTCAAGATAGGTACCATAAATGTAAAAACATACCATAAATGGATCATGGATGTTATTTTAAACCATATCCCTATAAATTTCATAAATATAGTTTTTTAGTAATTTTATATCATTTAATAAAATATTATTTTCATAAAATATCAATATTGTCAATTTTAGAACTATTCATTTACATTAAATTTTATAACCTCAAGAAAACAAATAAAATATCTTAATACATCCATAAAATGTTTTTTATCAATAAAATTCATGGTTCACATTAATTATTTAAAATTATAATACTTTTAATATTTTTAATACCATTTATTTCATTTTTCCATTAATTGAATAATTATTATATCGGCATTGTGTAAGCATTTAAGGAAATTATTTATTCATTAAAAATTTAAAAAAATTACCATGATGAATATAAATAATAAATATTTCAAAATACTATTTATAAACAAACATATCCTCGGGTTATTCTCATGTTAGAAATATTATTGTTATTAGAAATAAGGGTATAATTTTTTACTTCTTTTAAATAAATTATTATAAAGGTTATAATCACATAAAAATGGATAAAATCCCTTATATTATACATTATGATGATTATGGACAATAAATACTCATAAAAATAAAAATTATTAATGTATTAGGGTTATTTTTTAGTCTTTGTCATTTTATTTTGAACTTTAATAATCCAAATATCCATTTACCATGGTAACAAAAAATACTAAGATTACGGTTCATATTGACCAAAAATAAAAGGGACCTATAGAAAAAATGATTATCTCATGATAATAAATACGAAATATATTTTTTAACATTAAAAATATATAATTATAAGAATTTAATTTTAAAATAAACCAACAAAGTGTGATGTAAAATAGTTTTTCATAAAAATGCCATTTTTCAGTATAAATTTTTTTTATAATAAATTCAAGCTTAAAATTCATTTAAAAATCCATAATTGGATTATTTTAAATCAAGAGGAACTAATTAAATTTTAAAAATATTCCAATAGATAATTTTTCTTTTTAAATACTTAAAAATAAAATATAGTTTTCAACAAAAATCAGTATTTTTACTATTCATTGAAAAAACATACTATTTAGAAAAAATTTAAAATTTCACCATAGGATAATTTATAAATACTGATTTAAAAACTGATATTTATTTCTTCAAATAAAATTTCTAATAGTTATATTAATTAATTATATTATTCTATCACAAAAATTAATAAAACTTGATTTTTGACGAAAACATATCTTTGAAATAAAAAATTACTAAAAATTGAGCGCTTATTTAATAAGAATTAATAAATATATTTTTATTTAAAATGACCTTTATATATGTTTCAAAAGGTATATAATACTATTAATACCCTCCAATTTAATATCTAAGTTATAACAGTCATATTTAAATAATAATATTTTGCGGTTCATTTAAACTCGATGTTGTGTTTCATACACATTATTAAACAAAATTACCTTCTTTTAAAATATTTAGATATTAAATTATCCAACACCCCCCTAATAAATTATATCCTTTTAATTTTGAATTTTTATCATAAATAAAGGTATTGAAATTTGAAAATTCCTTTGTGGAAACCCACATCGTAAAATTGAAAATAAAACTTCCCTTTAAAAAGAAGGAGAGGAATAAAAGGTTATCTGGAATAACACATAAATAGATTAAAAAATAGAAATCATTAGTGGAAGGTGAAAATATGGATATGGAATAGAAATTTAATGTAAAAATAATGATTTATATTTGATAGATATCATTGACAATAAAAAATTGAATGATCGTGAGAAAGTCAATGACTACAAAACCATAAACCAAAGTTGTTTGAAAAAGACCATTGATTCATTAGAAATGAAGGTAATAGGAAAAAAATTTATTTAAATATAATTTTAAATGAGTAAATGAATTTATATATCATATATAGTAATATAATAAAAAAATACACTTGATTGATAAGTAGAATCTCACCCATTATTTGATTTCCACCACAATATCTTCTTTTACTCCAAACGATGAGTATTCAAGATGAATTTTTTTATTCTTGAAGCACTAAAATCAAATTCCATCATATTATTATATTCTACAAATGGATAAAAATATATACCTTATATATATTTACATTAACCAAAATCATAATGGTCACAAGTTAAGATAATTCCCAAAATGAATAAACCTCCATATGATGTAATACAACATTAATCTTTAAAGCCTCATTAGTAACTCCCAAAGTTCAAAATAGATAATTTGATAAATAAATAACCTTAAAATTATTTAAAAATATTCCTAATTGAAATTGAAACCCAAATATTAGAAATATTTTCTCACATATTCTTCCAAGATGAAATTAATATTTATCTATAAATAATATCAATCACACTTAATTTCTCATACAAAAAATGTATATGATATAGTCATATAATATCTTAGATATGATAATCATTTCCATAAATGAACTGAATCGTCATAAATCCATATATGTTTCAAAAATATTATTCGACATTTAATCCTGAAATTAAATCCCATAATATTATGTTTACCTTAACTATATAATGTTCCCAAAATAGTGAAAATTTTTACAAATACCATTAATCACTTAATCACTAAATCACTTTTTGGCCCCATAGTAATATATATAATAAAACACATGTTACCAACACAAAATTATTCTATATTTATAGTATTATACTAACAAGGAAATAATTTAGGCCAATTGTAGGTGATTCATCCATTTATCCATTAGGTTGTGGGTTCAAACCCATCAGCCATGCTAGATGTTATGGGTTGTCACTCAGCCTCTAGGTTGTACTTTTAATAAAATTAAAATAATATAATTCATATAATATTCCAAAAAATATATTATGAACATCCAAAAAATATCATTAATCATAAAAAAACTTTTTGATCTCAATGTATTTAAATATAGCTTGTTTTCTCACAAAATAATTTTAACACCTCAAGCTTCCATGGTACGTTTCCCTTTGAATAATTCAATAGCTTGTGTTGTATGCAACTTCGAGATTCTAATACATTGCGACCAATCAAACTAGCCTTTATGAATTGTAATACCTAATTTTTGAAATTTTATCAATTTTATATTTTAAAATGGACTTCATTTTTGGGTTTGGAATATAAAAATTATCTTAGGGTGAATTTTTGGTATTTTTCTGAAAACATTCAGTTTTTGATGAATAGTGAAAATACTAAATTTTAATTAAAAACAACTTTTTTAATCAAAATAAATAATATTGTTGAATTATAATATTGAGTGGTTTTTAAGTATAATTAGATTATATTATTACTATTTAATACAATTTTGGTCATTGGACGTAATTTGACATTTAAACTGGACATAAAGAAGTGCCAATCTTTTGATAATTATTATTTCTTAAAAACGCGCTCTTTTTTTGACAACGAGAATTAATTTTAAATTAATTTCTGCCACTTATGTGTTTTGAATTTAGAAAAATGGATTTCATATTTAGAATCAGGAGGTCCAAATTATTTAAATAGGTAACTTTTATTTTAAGACATTTTAAATAATTACTTCGGTAAATATTTTTTTTACCATGGTTAAAGGGTAAATCCAGTAAATAAGGGTAAAAAAATAATATTATAATAATATTAAATTATCCTAAAAAATGTTCTAACCCTGTTTTCTGATACATGTCCGACCATGGGAATCCTTGGGTCAATTTTGGGACCCCATGGAGCGACATTTAAGTGATGATGACACTTTATATTAATTAAGTTATAGTAAATACAAAAATGACATAAGCACATATCTTTTAGCAAAAAGATTTTTTACATAGGGTTATATATGTTATCTCTTCAACTAAAAATATTAATTAGAAAGAAAAAAATATTTAATACATAATGGTATTTTATTTATTATTTTTTGACATTGAATAATTAAATTTAGTTATGAAACAATGATGATGCAGTATTTTCCTTATTAATGAAAGAATCAAATAAATGGTATTATAGATGTTAAAATAAATATAATTTGAAAATTTTTACGCAATAAAATAATTTTCAAAGTTAATTTGACATGTTATTATTGATTAAATGAATTTTTTTCTAAGTAATAATGTTGTTAGGAATTTAACAAAAACAAAATAGAAAATAGTGTCCAAATTGACTTAAAAGAGTTTTTAAAACAAATATTATATTATTAATTGATGTTCTATTCCTAAAAGTATAAGGTTCAGACAAAGGTCTTAAATAATATTACATATGTCATTAATGAATCACTTTAGGTTCATTTAGAAGTTTATATTTTGTTTATTAACTATATAATATAAAAATACAAAGAGGCATGGTAAATGTAAAACTAATTAACTAAGAGTTAAATCATAAAGATAAGGTTAATATAGTGACCCAAACCTACCTAAATCCTATTTTTTGAGTTTTTTTCGACCCATAACCACCTTATCCTATAAATAAATCATTTTTTAGCCATTATAAACCGAAAATTATTTTATTATAAAATAATAATTTAATCTTTTCCTAAGGTGACCCTCACCCCTCTTATAAAAGGGCACTTCCCCTTCTCTAAAAATCACACCATAAAATCTATTTTTCTTGGCCAAACCCTGCCCAAATATCCTCTCAATTGTCTTCTATTCATCCTAGAGGCCTTCCTTTAGTCATAAAGCCAACCTAAGGAGCCCTTTTGATCAAATCAAAAAGAAGAACCCGAAGAAGAGGTAAATATTTCATCACCTCTTTCAAGTTCCTTTCTTCTTTCACTTCCTCTTTATTTGTTGTTTCAATTATAAAATAATCAATCCAGTATATTCTATATACTGTGATTTTATTATAAATATGATACAACCATATTTTTTATTCTATCCATCCTTTGAATGACATGTCACTGTACGTGCATACGCACGGCTTACCGTCTCCACATCGTGGTGTGGTTTTTATTCAATACATTATTATTTGGATGGGTATAATAATGATGTATAATTGATATAAATAATAAATATAACATGATAATGATTCTGTATATATGATATACCATCCAATTATATATTATTTTAATATCAAAAGAATGATATTGTCGCTCGTTCTTACGTACAGATTACCGTCTCCACAAACGCGATAAGATTCATTCCCCGTCATATCTATTCAAGAATAATTTTCATTTAATGATTAAAAATTATGTTTAAATACTTAATATCATTTTGAATATGAATAATATACATCATATCCACAACAAACATTACTTATGTGACAAAGCTTATAAAGGAAAATGAGTCTGTTAACACCTGAAATGATGATACTACTGAAATATCATTAAAAAAGCAATATTAGAAGATCATATATGATATCATATTAATGTATATGGTTTTTTTATAATTTAATAACAATGATTTAACCATTATAAAGGAGGTTAACCTACCCTTGACCATGTAAAAAAACAAGTTAAGGGTTAATTTCACAACCTCTTTATTATTCGAGGTTGTTTTTACATAAGTATCTTCTGGGACCGCTTTATCATCCACATCCATGTTTCTTAAAAATGTATTCCAAAAAATTTTAACTATTTACTAGAATATGGGTTAAATTCATTTATACCCTTTTTTTACTTTTATAAAATGGTTTGAAAGGAATATTTCTGTCTTTTTCCAAACAAGGTATTTTATAACCTTTTCGACAAAATTAAGGTAAGAATGTTTTTTTAACTAATACGGTGGGTGCAGCTATTTTCTTCCTTTATAACATCATCAAAGCTTCCCTTACAAGCTTATAAGAATATTTCAAAAATAAATGTTTTCTTTTAAATTTATATTCATTTTAAATGATTTAAAATAGAAATAGATATTTCTCTAAAAAAAATTTGATTTAATCTATGTCAACATCCTTTGATGGATTTTAAGCTTATTTGAAGTTGATTTATTATGATACAAAACTTCCATATTGTATTGAAGGTTTTGTGATATGTTTGACTCTGGATGTGTTGTTTTTACACCATTCATGGTTTATGGATAAAGTATTGACATTTCGTATGCTAGTATTTATATGAATTTTTATGTTATTTTTAAACCTTTTCATATGAGGAATGCATTGGACTTAGTATGTGATGGGTGGAGCCCGCTATAGCTCCTCGATGCATCGGTAGGTCTCATGAGACAAACTAGTGTCTTGGCACAAGTCCTTGACAAAATCTTATTTTTAGTCTTGGCACAAGACCTTGACTATGTTGTTATAAAGTCTGGAATTATGTATTTTATCATTATGAAGGTGGCTATTGATATTGCATGTGATTATTCGACTAGTAGAATATACATGTGAATAAGTAAATGGAATTATTTTATTTTATCTTTTATATATTATACTGAAGTTCATGTTTTAAATGATTTTTTTAGTCTTATACATTGCCTTAAATGTTTATACTTATTTATAAAAGTTTATGCTATATTGTTATCCTTACTGAGCATCTGAGCTCACCCCTTTCTATGTTTTATTTTTCCCAGGATGAGAAGAAGTTTTTTATGACTGACCTGCAGGGACAGTCTGAGGGGATATGAGTGTGGTCTATGGAAACAATGTTGTTTTAGTTTTTCATTTTATAATGTAATGTAAAACTTATTAATGTATCTAGTATTTCTAAGGCTACTAAACTGATAGGTCTTTCGGGACATGATTTACTTTTATCATGCCAATGTTATGTAATAATGCACCAACTCTGGGTAACTGGGGTCAGGGTGTTATAATCAAATAATCTTAATTGGATATAATTTCGATAACATCAAGCACATTTTGTCCTAAAGGTTTATCTATCCTTTATCATATATCCTTAAATGTCTCCAAAAAACACTCTTTCAATATACCACATTTCAATTGTATTAATTTCATATAAAATTTGTTTCCAAATTTTGAAAACAAAATATACTATAGAATATTTTATAATTCTCATAATATATCAAAATATCATTAATAAATAGATCCTTCATTCAATTTATTTATAAAACACTTAAAAATTATTTATCATCTTACTCAATGATATGAAATATTTCCTTATTATTAATCAATATGAACTCAGTCATTATTTATACTCAAATTGCAAGAAAACAATTCATAACTTAAATCCAGATATCAAGGTTTCCTTTATGCTGTTAATATCCCCTTTATCTTCTAGCATCAAGTCCATGTATCCATAAAATA
This sequence comes from Viscum album, assembly GCA_963277665.1. Lineage (NCBI taxonomy): Eukaryota > Viridiplantae > Streptophyta > Magnoliopsida > Santalales > Viscaceae > Viscum > Viscum album. Next base: position 1,505,814,281 of record OY728156.1, read on the forward strand.
AATATTCAAGTATTTGGTGGTATTTACCTTTCCAAATAAGTCATATGAGTTGAGATTTTGAAATAAAATAAAATATATTCCATGATTCATAGAAATTTTGGATAAATTAAAAGGATTTGGAGAGATCAAATAGTTTCTTGCAAGATATTTTTTAAAAAAATCTCTTGAAATCATTTAAATAATATTTTTCCATGATAGTGATGATTAAATTTTATGGATGGGATAAGAGGGCTTAGTGAGGTCATTTTCCTTTCATCATGATAAAAAAATATTTATTCTATATAAAATTACATCAATAACACATGAAACGAATTATTCCATATTAAAATGAAAATGATCCTTGTAAAGATAATACTGATAGAAATTATGTAATACTTTAACATCGAAATCCAAAAATATAACCTTAATAACTTCAACATTAAATAATTTTTTAACCTAAATGGTTATTTCAAACATTTACACTTACATACCAATAAATGTTATATAATTCTTCTGAAATAATATTTCATGTTAAACCTAGGGTAACATAAACCTCAAATTAGTAAAACATCATCCAAAATATGATTAGTCATCTTAAAATTACCTCACTTAAAACATAAAAAAAGTTCTTTTTGATAAATTTGAACTTATAATAAACCTTAAAATTATAAAACAATGATGGTATCTATAACTTTTGGGATAACCTCACATGAAAACATCCTAATCTTCAAGGTTTTCTAAACCATGCTTTGATTCTAACTGTAAATACTCATCCTTAAATATTATAATTAACTTTCTTACACTCCCAAAGATCTTTTATGTTTATATTTATTGGTATTTCGTCCATAAATATAAAAAACTATATATTACAAATTTTACACTTTTATTTAATATCCATTTTCCCATAAAACAAAACTTTTAAAAAGAAATAGGTTTTCTTTTCATGACACGTTTTTTCCATTTTCATATTAACCTCATATTTTTCCCTACTCATCTTATGAAAAAAACTAAACATGGGATGAGAATAAAAAGATAAGTAAGGGATATAAAAATAAAGAAAGAGACCAATATTCCATGAATACTTATAAAAAATTTCCTATTTCAAAATAAAAATTGGGTTCAAAATAAACATTTTATTACACAAGAAATCAACTTCTCTTCCCAAATATTTTAATAAAAAATTTCATTATAAATATTAAATTAAAAATAAAATTCATAGAGGTTTATTTTAAATCATGTAAATCTCTTAAATTTTTTTACTTTTCACCCATAATAAGTAGTACATACTTTTCTTTAAACATAAACTCCTTATCTTACCTTGTGAAATCATAAGATTTATATAGATACCATAATAAGCATAAATAAATAATATTGGTAACTTATGGAATAATTTTCATATCACTCTTACATATATAATAATCCGTATCATTACATAGGGACTAAAAATCATGGTTACACTATGAGTAACTATCATAGTTACACTTGTAATAACTGTCACGGTTATAATTGGAATAACCATCATGGTAAATTCCCATAATCATTTAAGAGAAACCAATTCATTTAACTCTGTCCCTCTACCCAATATATTATAGATATATAATGGTCTCAACTTCACTCAGTTTATGATGGAACCACCCATCATCATAAAAAATTCTCAAGAACCATAAAACATTTATAACAAATAAAAGCTTTCAATTTTCAAAATATTAAAATATATCTATAGGTAAAAATTTATGAATATTGAAATATCCAATCCATTTTATAACACTTGTTGAAAATAAAAAAAATAAGTGAGTGTATTTATTTGAATAAATCAAGGAATATTTTAAATGAATACAAAAATAAAATAATTTTTATTGCCATAGAAATGTTTTTGTCATCGTATACTTTAAAACGGAATATTTCTTTTGTCTTTTTTCATCAAAGTCAAAAAATTATGTAAAAGATTATTTTTAAAAAACATTGAAATAAATTTAAAATAAATATAAAAAATTACTTTAAAATTATTTTCTATTCATATAAATACATCCAAAAAATAATTTTAAAAATACGAACATGGAAGAAAAAGGGATTTTTATGGAAAACATTAAAATATGGTTTTTAAAATAAATACTCTTACCTCGAGTATGAATCATCATGTGCATTCATTATCTTCATGAATAATAAAATTATGCTAATTATTTACTTTAATAAGAACATTTTTCATATTTATTATTCATTTTATTTTATAAATTACTATGATATATACAATTACTTAATTAGTTAAGTTCACATCAGATATTTGGATGATATTCAGTTCATAAGTCTAAAATGACTTTGGTGGGTTGACTATGTCCAAAGAGTTCATTATTAAATCATATATAGAATAATATTAATAAAATAAATTTTATTTTTATATATTAATTATACTTTTAGAACCAACCATTAATGATTGTTATGAAAAATGAACTACGTTATAATCATGGAGAAAGTAGGTCGTACGTACACATGAGTTCCATTTCCATTTTTTAATGATAATTATGGAAATATGGTAAGTATAAGTTTAAATTTACCTAATAATAATAATATCATAAATATCATATTAATTCTTTAATTAAACTTATATATATCATCCATGTGATGTAGTGATGAAAAACAAATCACATCATTCTATCAAGGTGGTAGTCCACACATACGTAATAATAACGTTATCATTTTTCAATGAATGGAAAAGTAATGAATTATATGATATTTTGTCCAATAATAATGATAAATATGTCCTGAATATTATACTTAAATGTTAATTTCATCATTATAACCATATTTGAGAGACGATGATGGAAAATGAATTACATTAGTTCATGAGGTGGTGGTCTGTCACACACATGAAATATAAATTTGTTTCTCATTTTATAGAAGTGGATATGAATATATATTATTACATGAAAATAATAAAATCTAAGTATATTTAGGATACTGGTTTTATTATTTTATCATGGTTTAATAATATTTTAAGGAATGTGGAAAATTAAAAAAAACTAAGACATGTGGTTAAAAACGTTACCTCTTCTTTAGAAAGTCTCTTTTTATTAACAAATTATGTCCTATAATATTGGTATTATGTCCAAAATAATGACTATACAACATGTGTAGGGATGTTAGGAAGGGATTTTAGTATGTTTTTCTGAATAAAAAAACCTTTTTAAGTGTGAATAATTAAGAAGAATAGGTGTCCTTTTATAATAGGGGGCATTTTTATAATTTCATAAAATATTAAATTAATAAAAATTAATTTTGATGTCCAAATAGATAAAAATTGATACTATTAAAAGATAATATAATTAAAAGTTTAAATAAACTAATTAAAAAAATTGAAAAGTTTTGATCACACTTTTACCCTTATCCTTTTGTTTTAACCCCTCATCATCGCTTTTCACACTTATCAAGATAACATGGTTTTTTACTCATTGAGGATCAATATAATTACCATAAATAGAAAAAATTCACATAAATAGACCATTATTGATATTTTAAACCATATAATAATAATGTTTCAAAATATAGTATTTTTTTAATTTTATATCATTTAATAATATAATATTTTCATAATATATCAATAATGTCAATTTTAGAACTATTCACTTACTTTGAATTTTATAACATCAATAAAACAAATTAAATTAAAATAAAATATTTTAATACATTACTAACATGATATTTGTAGCTATATTATTAATGGGTCACATAAATTCTTTCAAATCATACTAATTTTAATATTTTTAGTATCATTTATTTTATTTTTTTATTAATTGAATAATTATTGGGTCAACGTTGTGTAAACATTTAAATTAATTATTTATTCACTAAAAATTAAAAAAAATTACCATGATTAATATACATAATTTATATTTTTAAAATTATATTTATAATTGAATATATACTCTAGTTATCCCCATGATAAAAGTATTATTGTATTAAAAACAAGAGTGTGGCATTTTTTACTTTTCTTTACATAAAATATTACAAAGTTCGTAATCACATACAAATGGACAAAATGACTTATATTAAACCTTTGGATTATTATGTATGAGATATACTCATTGAATAAAATTTATTCAAGGGTTACCGTCATTGTTTTAGTCCTTATAATTTTGTTTTCAACTTTAATTACTTGATTTACCCTTTACCATGGTAACAAAAATTACTAATGTTTCTATTCATATTGAAAAAAATGACATAATTACCATATTTTTACCTCATTATTAAAAATATTTAATCCTTTTTTTATGTTTCAAAACATATAAGTGTCATAATTTGATTAAAAATTAAACTCACAAAACAATATGAAAATAGGTTTTCATACAAATGTATTTTTTACGTATGAAAATGATTTTATACTAAATTATAGTTTAAAATTAATTTAGAAAACCATTATTGGATATTTTTAAATCAAAATTAACTAATTAAATTTTAAAAAAATTACAAAATAGAATTTTATTTTGTAAATACATTAAAATAAGATACAATTTCTAATAAAAAACATTATTTTCACTATTCATTGAAAAATCAATCTTTTTAGAAAAAATTTAAAATTTCATCATAGGATAGTTATGATATGTTGATTTCAAGAATGATATTTATTTTAAAAAATAAAATTTATAAAAGTATCACAAATTAATTATATTATTCTCTCACAAAAAGTAATAAAAATTAGTTTTTGAGGAAAAAATATCTTTAAAGAATAAAATGGCTATAATAAATATTGAGTTCTTATTTTCTAAGTATTAATCAATAAATTTATATTAATTATAAAATTTAAATATAAATTTCAAAAATTATTTAATCCTATTCATACCCACCAATTTAAATGCTGGGTTATAACGGCCATATTTAAATAATAATATTTAACGGTTCGTTTAAGATCTGTGTTGTGTGTCATAAAAGTTATCAAACATAATTTACTTATTTTAAAATATTAGGATATTACACTCTATCCCAACACCCACTCTCCCCCTTGATGCCAATTACACCCCCTCGACGTCACTAACACCCACTCCCCCCAACATCGCTAACACCCCCTTAATGTTGTTGATACCCTCTCCACCTCGATGTCATTGACACCTTATCCCATCGACTTTGGCCCCCCTAACTAATACCCTCTTTCCCTCACCAGATACCCTCTCCCCCCTCACATAATACACTCTCTTCCTCAAAACCTCAACACCAATACTTTCACACTCTCAATGTAACCCCAACACTGGACCCGCCTCACCAATACAACCATTTCCTCCCAACTCTAAACCCCCTCACTAATATCCCCTCCCCTCCCCAATAAATAAATTTTTCCCAATTTTATTATGAAATTAATATATATTAAATTACATAATTTTTTTTTGAAGTAAAAAATTTAGTTTTTTCTACTTCCCCTCTTTGATATCTATTTTATTATTTCACTCTAACTAGTGATTGTTGTGTACATTATAAATACACTTTCAATGGTGGCTTATATACAAATTATTTAAAGTTTTAGTGTTGGGATCCTTGAGCTTTGATATATTGTATGTTAGGTACTCTCTTATGATTCGTTATACTGAAATAAATTATAAATATATTTTTTTATGTGGTTTTATTTATCAATGTATATATTAGTTTGAATTTATATAACATGTTGAACATTAATTTAATTTTATAAATTTTCTATTAAATTTTACTTGATTTTCATAAATTTTTAATGCTACTTTCTATATGAATTTTATATTTGTATATCATAGTTTATTTCATAATTTTATAAATAGTTAATGTGTTATAATATTACGTCATATCTTTACATACATTATTCATACACAATTTGCATGTGTAAACCTTTTTTCATTAATTTTTGGGGAAATTACATCAAGGTAAATTGTAGAGTTTTTGGGTTGATTATGATTTTTGGAAAAGCAGGTTGACAAGGTCAGTTGTGGAGTTACATTGTGATTACTGATAAGGTATATTGAAAAAGATCCAAGGAATAGGTGTGGAAACTATAGAAGTGGTATAGAAAATTTCATGTGCAAGGTGGCATCATTTCCTTGTGTTTTCCAAATTGTTGGGGTCCAAAATTTGGAGTATGGAATAAGTTTCAGGAATGTTTCATTTTCTGGTCCACTTCATAAAAATTTGGAATATTCATGGAATTTTATATAATTTGGTGTTTCATGAATTTCTTGGTTTTTGTGAAATTTTTGTGATTCATAAAGGATTATAGATTTAAGAAAGGTGGATGATTCATAAATGAAATATGATAAGTTACGAGATTATGAGAAGTTTAGAAAATGAAAATTTTCCATAAATTGTCATAAAGACAGATAGTTTCACAAACAAAAAAAGAACTTTTTAAAAATGTATTGATTATCATGAAAGTTTTGTGAAGGGGAGTAAATTTCTTTAAATAGGCATCTACCCCCTCATTATAAGAGAGAAATTCTAAAATAAAATCCAAAGGATCTGAATTCATAAAGTAATTTCACAAAATATTTTTTGTATGAGGTATTCATAATAATATTAACTTAGTAAAGGAAATAAGTTTCATGAAAGAGAAATCTTCATGAACATCTATGAGTTTTATAAATGTTTTGAAAGTTTCATGAAAGGTTTTGAGTTTTATGCAAGTAAAAGTTTCATGAAGGCTTCAAAATTTTCACTAATGATTTAGTAATTTCATAAAAGTTGAGAAATTGGTTTCACAATAGTGAATCTTACACAAATCAGAAGTTATTTACTAGTAATTCTATGGTAAAGTGGAATTCATCGAGTGGATGGAAGTTTAAATTAATGATGCACCAAATGATTTGTAAAACATATTGATTCATGTGATCAAAAGAAGAATCTTCTGAATGAGTAGTGAGAACACTTCAATTGAGAGAGAATTGAGATTTAAAATTGTGATTAGTTGTAAACCAGTTGGGATAGTGATTCCACTCCAAGCATTGTAATATAAGTTTTATTTAGTGGATTTCAAATATAGGAACATTGTCTTTGTATTTTCCTTAGACATATCCCAGTGTAGGTGAACTAAATAAAATTATGGTGTCTCATGTTTGATTTCATTTTTGTTCATACATTTCTATAGGAAAGGTAGAGAATTGTATTTTTTTAATGAAGAAACAAGATATGAAGGGGTTTTGTTTTAATTTTTCATTCCCAGATCCCCCCCCCCCACTTCTCAGGGTATTTAACCTAGTTGGGATGACATTAATTCATGTAAGAGTAAGTCACCAAATTTTTATGGAAAATAAATTATATTTATTCTTTTGATTTAGAGGAGTTGACTAGTGGGTTGTGAAACAAATCACATTGATATGGATAACAATTGTTTATATTGGCCATAAGTTTAGTTATATATTTTTTGTATTATTTTGGTCATAATTTTGGTTATGAGTTTTTTGAAAGTGTAGGAAGTTAAGTAAAAATGGATAAATGTTGGAATACCATACCTGAGAACACATCTTAGTATGTAATGATTTTGAACATGTTTTTGGATTTTGGATTTTGAAATCAATTTTTGGATGGAAGAATCAAATGACCATGTACTAAATAAAATTCAGATTATGGTTAAAGATATATGAAGTATTTAGGCACTTGATATTGAATTAATTTTCTCCTAATTATGTGTTTTATATTTGGAATGGAAAATAAAACATTATATACAATTATATAAATTATATATATAGTAAAAAAACAAGTTAATGCCCCAATAGTGCATTATAAATTTGAAACTTAATAAATAATGCTTTCAGTATACTAGAAAAATTCCATCAATAATGTAATTAATTATTTGATTTAGTTGTTGATATTGTAGATATTAATAATGATTTCATAATTATATAATAGCTAGATAAAAATGATAACATATTACTGGTGACAATGAGGAGACTAATACAAAGGAAAACTCAATCGAGAAAACAAATGAGTTTTCTAAATTACTTGTAGATGGAAATCATGTATTTTATGAAGGTTGTGTCAAATATTAAAATGATTCATTTCTACTAATGTTTTTATAAAACAATTTTTTAGGTGGAATTATAAATAAGAAAATATCCATGATATTGGAATTTTTTTGTGATGAATTTACTAAAGTAAATATCCCCATTTCATTTTAGATATGAAGAAGATTATTATCAATCTTAGAATCAATTATACAAAGATACATGCATGTCCCAATGATTGTATGCTTTATTAGAAATAATTTTTTTATTGAGAATAGTGAAAAATATAATGTATTTCTAGATTTAAATAAACAAATAATGATGTTATTTTTAATTTGTGTACTAGCATAAAGAAACTGAAAAAATATGGCAACGGTTTTATCTTATATTCCCTTGAAAAGGTTGTAATGATTGTTTATGTCATACAAAACCAATGAATATATAAATTTTCATTATTTTTATAAAAATAATTTGGAGTTTATGTGACATCCAAGAGATTCAAAAGCATGGAAGACCTTTAATTGATTACATATATATTTCTCTTTTGATCCTAGAAATATATTCTTGGGATTGGTATCAAATGGATTAAATCCTTTTGGGACTTTAATTATAAGTTACAAAAATTTTCTAGTTGTTTTAATTCTTATAATATACCTCCTTGGATGTGTATACAATATACTTTGTTCATCATATCGATGATTATTCCAAGAAATATAATGGTTATAAATGACATTAATGTATACCTTCATACTATTATTTAATGTTTATACAATTTATGAAATTATTGTTTATAAACATATGATGAATCTTCCATGAATTTGTTCAAAATTCATGTTTCCCTTCTGTAGACCATTAGTGACTTTCATGAGCTAGTAGGTTTCTCTAGTCAGAAAATACATACTATTTTTTCTTTTCAAGTTTATAACATTGATTTTTGAGTCTCAATGGATTCCTTAAATAAAAAATTGGTGTTTCATGTTTCATAATCATTTACTTGATACATCTCATAGATTTCAATTTAACAATCCACATTTCAATGTAAGAACTGATTAAAGATTCCACTAAAATTATTATCGGGATCACAGATCATGAAACAATTATAAAATATTCATCTAGATTTTGGAAAGTATTTACAATATAATTAAAGTTTAAAATGAGTTTGAACATCATCATTTATAATTAGAGTACAACAATGGAAGAAAAAATCCATATTTTTCAAACTTTCATATTGAGAATTTAATTTATTATTTTAAAATCTTAATATTAAGTACATTGAGAATAATGTGTGTGATAATGTGTTTCTTACATTTCTTAATGAGTAGGGGAAATTAAAAGAATAATTTAAATCCTCATAAGCACTTAGAATCAATCAATATCAAATGTGATTTATGGATAAATGAGAATGGGATTTATTCAGCACCAATTTTAATAATGAAAAATCATCAAAAAGATTTTTTCCTACAAATATTAAAAATTTAAAGAGCCTTATAGATATTCTATTAATATTTAAATAAATTTTTACTTTAATTGTATTAAGATGCATAGATTGAAAATTCATGACTCACATGTATTAATGTAGTATTTTATTCATTTAGAAATGCATAATTTGTTACCTAAAAAATAACTTCTATTATAGTTAAATTTTTTACATTCTTCAGAAAATGTTGTGAGAATGTAATGTCCCGGACCTCTCCGGTCCATTACTTTGTGAAATGTGGTGTTGGAGGTGTTCCGGGAGGTCAAGGTGACTTGGGGGTACATTTGGGTGGACTTTTAAGGAAAGCTAAAGGGCAATAGCTTTCGCACGGTTGGCACATGTTTTGGCTAAACCGTGTGGACAAACCGTGCAAGGTTGGTGTTGGAGGCAGTGGCTAATGCACAGTTAGCGCACGTTTTGTCTAACCATGCAGACTAACCGTGTGAGGAGTGTTTGGCAAGGTAGAATCTAACTCACGGAAAGTGCACGGTTTGTTAAACCGTGCGGACTAACCGTGCGGGCACTTAAAGTTAGATCCTAAAATTGTGTATCTGAACTCTTTTTCCTATAAATGGTTTGTTTAAGCCTCTAATCAGCCATAACTTGGGATTTTCCTACCTTGGAAGTAGAAGAACCTCTCCCAAGCATTTTGGAGGTGATCCGGAGGCTTTTCTTGGTGAATCAAAGCCAGTTTCTTGAGGTATGTGATTGTTCTTGCTTGGTTTCTTAGATCTACTTAGATCTACTCCTTCTCTTCTCTCAGTTTCTTAGATCTACGCCCATTATGGGTAGATCTAAGTGTGTGGATGTGAATATGATGATCTTTGGTCATGGTTGTGTTAGTAGAGGAGATCTAAGGAGGATTCATGGATAATCGACCCGGTTTCTTGGGCATTTTTCGACTGTTGTGGTTTTCCTCAAAATCCTTTGAGGTAGAGGATTTGTGGATTCTCTAATTGTTTATGTGCAATCATAGAGTTATCATGATTTATCCCTTTGGATCACAACGAAATTGACCTAATTAAATACTTGAACCGGATTAAAATAATTCGTTTGATCGCATGTTGTTGATTTGTACCGTGTTAAATGTTCACCTATTGATTTTCTAGATAGTGTGATATCTATGCCTTACTTGTTAACATGTTGTTCTTGATGAAATTGATAAAGAACGTAAAGAAGTAATTAATTGATATTTAATTGTCTAAAGATAAAGAGGCATGTAAACGAATCTGGTTGTTGTTGTTGTGGTCGTTGATCCAAATTGATGTTAATCAAATTGATGCTGATGTATGTGATTAATTCAGTTGGTTGGTAAACCTAAGAACTCTTGGTGCTTGTTGTTTGAAGGATAGATTCCTTGTTAAAGGGCCAAGAGCCCAAATTGATGTGATGTTTACCTCCCTGCTGCTTGTGTTGTGATGAGACCCTGGAGGGGTGTTTTCATATGTGGGGGCATGGAGTCCTTGTGGTTGTGGTTGCGAATGACACATAGAGTAGAGAGATGAATCGGTTTATGCATATGGGTGTTAGGGAGGACACCATGGATGATGGAATGGGATGGGTGTGATTGTTGGATGCTTGGTGCTTTGTTTGGTTGTTTATCTGATTTACTTTTTCTCCACTGCTCAAGGAAGTTGTTCTTGCTTACCCTTCTTTTGAAAGAGGCGAAGACACATGGGGTATTCCACGTGATTTCTGTGTTTAGCCTCTCAAGGGAGAATGGGTCTACGCTCTTACTATAGGCAGCAAAGACTCGACGGGTGGTACATCTACTCACTATGATGATCCCCTTGTGTTTAGTAGCATAGGATTCTTTTCTATAATTCCTGGGAATATGGGAATGTAATTTTGTAATTAATTTTTTAATAAATGATGTTAACCCATGGGGTTGGAGTTTATTAAAACTTAATGATGAGGTTGATAACTTTTAAAGGGACGGTGGTTTTTTTGGATGTGATGTTAATGGAATTTAATGTAGGAATTTTTCATAGTTAGTTAATGTTTGAAGAATTAATTAACGTACATTGGAATTGATAAAAAGGGAATGAAGTAATCTAATAATGCCCTTAAATGGTTGTGTGCTTATAGGATACCTAGTCTTAGAAGTGGCAACCCGGAGTCCGAGAGACGTTAGCTGTAGTTGTGTCTAAGACTAGGTTATGCCCATAGTGTGGTTGTGAGTAATAGTATATTCTGTACTTTTTTTGTTTCTATATGCTACTCCACCCCGTCAGTAAGGGAAACTGGAAACTCAGGGATTCTGAGCCTTGGGGGGTGTTTTCCCCAACATTCTAGTGGGAGGATGAATGGCTGACTACCCCCTTTGAACCTACTCTCTTATCTTGGTTGATTCTAGTTCCATTAGGAATAACAGTTAGTTTTCCCCATATATGTGTGTAGAGTTATATAATGGCTTGTGGTTATTCACACACATATATTCTAGATATAGTATCCTATGGACTACTATAGGTGTAACATGTATAGGTCGTGATGGCTTAAAGATCCTTACTCAGTGTAAGGGCTGTAATGGATTGAGGTATAATACCCGACGTATGATACAGGTTATGCAAGTTGTGGTGGATCCTGGAAACTACCTGGTTAATTTTGGTTGTGAGGATGGTGTGGTGCTTCGCCCAGGTGTCTACGGGGAAGCCTTTGTGATGCACAGGGTGCAGATTGTGGAGCTTAGCCCAAGTGTATACGGGCAAGCCTTTAGAGAGAGATGCACAGGACGTATGTCATTGGGGCAAAGCGGAAAACCAGTGGGGAAGTAGTAGTGGGGTACCCTTGATATTCTTTACTATATGCTATATTATTTTATGTGTTATTTGGTGAGAGTATCCATGGTGATTTTTGGAACTTAGGATACCTGTTTAGGTGATGTGTTAGTTTCACTTATTGTTCACTATGATTTAGCATGATCTCTTTACCTTTGCACAAGAGGCTTCAGGGATGATCCTACTGATTATACTATTATACTCACCCTATGTATATATAAACTATTATTTAGGTCACTTGGAGTAGTTTACTACTAGATTGTGGTTCCAGGAGATTTTTGGGCTTGTGGTCGCTGCTATTTTTACTTTCTTTTGGGTACTTGCAGTTTTCCCTTTCTGTTGTAGTAATTTTCATGAAATTACATATGTGCAGTTGGTTTTTCTTTTATACTTCAGTTCTTAGTTGAAGTTTGTTGGTGTCTATATTATCTCTCTCTTCTGCATGTGTTCTCTTAGAGGGTAATGCCTCCCATTTTTTTGTTTATTATAACCTCAGTGATAGTCGCCAACTGGGGGCCTACTGTAGGTGGGACTCAGGGGTCATTATCTCCCGTCTCACATTACAGGCCCAGGAGGGGTACACTTTGTGGGGAGGTGGTCATGACAGAGTGTTATCAGAGGTAGTTTGAGGGATAGGATGGAGTTTGGAGTTAGTCACAGGTGAGGTTGCATGGGTTGGTAGGGAAACAATGCCATTCATGTTTAGCAAGTGAGGTAAACACTGGAGACTGGCTGAGACATAGGCGTTTAGGGACCCCTATGATATGATGCACTGACCTTTAAGTTTACAATGGATACTAAACAAGGTGATACTTGTTGAAGGGTAGAGACCTAGGAAAGGATCATGCATCATTCTTCTTTGTTCCTATGTTTGAATGGGTAGACCTTGGGATAGGCTAACCTAAAATGAATAAAAGAAAATAATTAATTAATTAATATTGAGTCTTCCATATTCCCGAATTAGGAGATCTAGGTGTCTGTTATTTTATAGGTATGGCTCCAGGTCGACGTCCTCATCAGGTTTGCGCAGAAAATGTCCAGCAGGATGTTCCAGTAGAACACCGCAGGGTCGAGGTTGACGATAACGACACTTGGAGGAAGACACTCCGAGAGTTTCAGTGCCAGAGTCTGCAGAAGTATGAGGGCTCTATTTTCAGATGCAGTCACGGAAGATTGGTTAGAGGAGGTTGAGATCGTCTTTAGTTCTATTCGTGCTCGGAAGGAGCACTGGGTGTCCATAGTTGTGACAATGATGCATGGAGCAGCGAGGCAGTAGTGGTTCTTGTTCCTCGAGGATCATGAAGAGTCAACGATCTCATAGGAGGAGTTCTGAGACAAGTTTATAGTTGAGTTCCTTTCCTTGACTACTAAGGCATCCAGTCACCAGGATATTCTTACCCTTCGACAGGGGATCTCTAGTGTTCAAGATTTTTAAATCTATTTTAGGAACCTTCTATGATATGCTCTGGACCTGTTACCAGATGAGGAGGCCAGGGCGAGGCATTTCGAGGAGGCTTTTTGTCCATAGATCCAACTCCAGGTCACCCCATTTATGCAAAAATCATATCATGAGGTGCTGGTGAGGGAAGACGTTGTCGAGAGGGCTTTGGCAAGGACCAGATAATCACGAGAAGGGAATCAGCATGATTCCTCACGAAGCAGAGTTGTGGTCCTGGGTTCCCAGTTTTCAGGGCAAAAGAGTTTCTTTTCAGCCGGGGGTAGGTCTCAGCCCTTCATGTCTCGTTTCTCCGGAGGCAGAAACTCTCAGGCCTATGTCAAGGGATCAGGTTCTTGTTTTTCTTGTGTTGGTCGTGGCCATCAGTAGTGGGAGTGTCTGACCTTTTAGAGCAGTCATCGTGCACCAGGCGCTATGCTCCAGGTTCCTCCGTTGAGGCAGTTCCAGCTGAGGTAGCAGCAACAGTAGTTTGAACCAATTTTAGATCACTGGAGGGTAGATGGGGTAGGAAGAGGATAGCTCCATGATGCTCCCCATCCTCAGAGAGCAGAGTGTGGTCCTGGTGTTGGTCGTCATCAGGGTCAGAGAGTCCATGGAGGAGGTCGTGGTTAGCTTCATGCTCTAGTGTTTCCAGCACCAGACTAGCCAGATGTTGTTCGAGGTACCCTTTGATTTTTTTTCTACCTTGTTGTATGCCTTGTCTGATTTAGAAGAGACACACTCCTTCATATCTCCTACCCTTTTCTATTCTTTGGGACATGAGGTAGAGAGGCCTCTAGTGCCCTTGGCGTTGACTACGCCCGTTGGAGGTCGAGCTGACTTGTTTGAAGTATGTAGAGATTGTTGGCTAGTGTTGGGGCAACACCGCTCTTGGGTAGATTTCCTATGTTTATGAATAAAACCATATGATGTCATCCTTGGAATGGATTGGTTGTATTCGGTGCAGGATATCGTGGATTTCTTCAGGAAGAAGGTTGTTTTCTTTGGTGCGGATAGAGTGCAAGTGTTGTTTTTTGGTGAGCGAGACCCTCGGATGGGTCATAGGCATGTTTCATCTTTATCATCCATGGTGGATGAGATGATGTTGAGTTATTCAGAGGTTCGACAGTTGGCATTTCCTAGGGTCGTAGAGGAGTACCCTGATGTCTTTTCAAAAGAGGTTATAGCCTTACCCCCTCGATGAGAGATCGAGTTTGGGATCGAGCTACATCCAGGAGCATCTTTTATCTATATGTCTCCATATATGATGGACCCTTTTGAATTATGAGAGCTACGTATACAGCTTGATGGTCTGTTGCAGTGCGGTTTTATTCAGCCAAGTGTGTCACCATGGGGTGCACTAGTTTTGTTCGTGAAGAAGGCTGACGGCGGTTTGCGGTTGTGTGTCGATTATCGTCACTTAAACAAAGTTACAATAAAGAATCGTTATCCTCTTCCATGGATTTATGACTTATTAGATCAGATGAAGGGTGCAAGTTGGTTCTCAAAGATCGACATGAGGTCAGGATATCATCATATGCGTGTGAAGGATGAGGATATTCTGAAGACTGCTTTTCGTTGTCGTCATGGGCATTATGAGTTTTTTGTAATTCCATTCAGCGTGAAGAATGCTCTATCTATATTCATGGGTTTGATGAACACTGTGTTCCGTGAGTTCCTAGACAAGTTTGTGGTAGTTTTCATCGATGACATCTTTGTGTACTTTACATCTGAAGAGGAGCATGCAGAGCATCTATGAGCTATTTTGGGAGTTCTTCGCCAACATCAGTTGTTCGGGATGTTGGAAAAGTGTGATTTTTGGGGCTGAGAAGTCCGTTTTTGGGGAATGTTGTGTACCAATAGGGATTAGTTTTGGATCCATCAAAGATAGAAACATTTGTATCTTGGGAATCCCCCAAGACAGTGTCAGAGGTGTGAGGTTTCCCTGGTCTCGCAGGCTACTGCAGGAGGTTCGTATCCAATTTCTCTCGAGTTGTGACTCCTCTAATAGCTTTTACCAGGAAATATCAGGCATTCATATGGACTAATCAGTGCCAGGCATTCTTCGAGTATCTAAAGGAGGAGTTAGTAAGTGTTGCAGTCCTTTGTCTTCCAGCAGAGGGAGTTCAGTTTGATTTTTTTTGCGATGCTTTACATCTGGGGATAAGCTATGTTCTCATGCATCAGAAGTCAGTTGTTTCTTATGGGTCTCAGTAGTTGCGTCCCCTTGAACACAAATATTCCACCCATGATCTTGAGTTGGATGCCGTGTTGTTTTCTCTGAAGTTGTGGAGACATTAGCTCATTGGTGATCACTTTGTAGTTTTCACTAATCATAAGAGTTTGAGGTATGTTTTCTCCCAGTGTGACTTGAAATTAAGACAACATCAGTGGATGGATTTCTTGCAGGAAAACAACTTTGAAATATTTTATACTCCTAGAAAGGGGAATGTGGTAGCTGATGCGCTGAGCCGAAAGTCATGTAGTAATGTTGTGCGTGAATCCGGTGATTCCTTGAGAGTAATGGAAGAACTGCCAGCCTTACATCTTGATATGGGAGAATTTGTGGGTATAGGTTGTCTTTTTTAGATGAGGGTACAATCATCCCTGATGAAAAAGGTGGAAGAGACTCAGTTGGGGGATCTAGAGTTGTAAGTCTGGAGAGACCGAGTTGTTTATGGTGAGGCCTTGGATGGTTGGTTTGAGGATGAACAACACTAAGTGTTGTATCATGGAATTATTTTTGTTCACTTGGCGATGCATGAGATGGTTCTCAGAGAGTTCTATATTTCACCCTTAGCAGTACATCCTGGCGTGAAAAAGATGTATTGATCCTTGAGGAAGTAGTTTTTGTGACCTGGGATGAAGCATGCAGTTGCAGAGATTGTGTCTCGTTGTTTAGTCTGCCGGAAGGTGAAGGCCAAACATCGTGTTCCTGGTGGCCTTCTCCATCCATTAGAGATTCCTCAGTGGAAGTGGGAGGACATATCAATGGACTTTGTTACAGGTTTACCTCAAGCTCTGAGAGGATATGATGCTATTTGGGTGGTAGTGGATCATTTAACAAAATCGGCCCACTTCATAGCAATCAAGGAGTCGAGCTCAGTGGAAGTTTTGTTTAGGATGTATGTAGAGGAGGTGGTGAGACTTCATGGAGTCCCTAGGACGATCATTTTTTATCGAGATCCTCATTTTACCTCCAGGGTGTGGAGAGGTATCCAACAAGCATTTGGTTCTAAATTGTGCCTTAGCACTACTTTTTATCCCCAAACAGATGGTCAGATGGACTGAACCATCCAGACTCTTGAAGACATGTTACGCTCTTGTGTTCTTGATTTTGGAGGTTCATGGATGAGGCACTTACCCTTGGTGGAGTTTTCTTATAGTAATAGTTTTCACTCCACCATCGGTATGGCACTGTTTGAATCCTTATGTGTCCGGCATTGCCATTCTCTGTTGTGATGGACTGGGGTCAAAGAGTCATCAATTCATGGACCGTAACTAGTTCATAATACAACAGAGATGGTACAAGTGATTCGTGAGAGGATGACAGCGCAATATCATCAGAAATATTATGTTTGTCAATGAAGGAGACCCTCAGAGTTTAATGTTGGGGATCATGTGTTTCTGAAGGTGACTTCCCATCGTGGGCAGTGAAGGTTTGGACGTGGAAGTAAGATTTTTCCCAGGTTTGTTGGGAATTTAGAGGTGTTATCTCATGTTGGAGCTGTGGCGTATTGAGTAGCACTTCCCCCTCAGATGATTCAGCTACATGATGCTTTCCATGTATCACAGCTCCGTCGTTATCTTCATGAAGACTCTCAAATAATCGATTGGGGAGAGATCGATGTTGATGATGATGAAATCTTTGAGGAGCGACCTGTGGAGATCCAAGACTGCAGGGATAAGGTGTTACACATACTTTCTATTACTTTGGTTCATGTCTTGTGGCGGCACGGTGGCTTGGAGGAGAGTACCTGAGAATGTGAGTCACAGATACGTTCTCAATACCCATAGTTGTTTGATGTTTAACTCATTTCATGTACCATTGTAACTTTTTTGGTTATGAAACTTTCATGTTTATGAGATGGCATCCTTTTTTTCTTTGGTGTATTTCTCTCTTTTGAGAGGTATCTCGATGGGTGACTGTTCAGACCTTGATTCGTTTTCTCTTTAAGTGGGTTTTGGATTCTCGAGGATGAGAATGTTTTGAGAGGTATCTGATGTAATGGCCCGGACCTCTCCAGTCCATTCCATTGTGAAATGTGGTCTTGGAGGTGTTCCGGGAGGTCAAGGTGACTTGGGAGTACATTTGGGTGGACTTTTAAGGAAAGCTAAAGGGAAATAGCTTTCTCACAGTTGGTGCATGGTTTGGCTAAACCGTGCAGCCAAACCATGCATGGTTGGTGTTGGAGGTAGTGGATAACGCATGTTTAGTGCACGGTTTGTCTAACCGTGCGGACTAACTATGCGAGAAGTGTTTGGAATAGCAGAAGCTAACACACAGTTAGTGCACGATTTGTTAAACCGTGCGGAATAACTGTGCGAGTACTCAAAGTTAGATCCTAAAATTGTGGATCTGAACTCTTTTTCCTCTAAATGGTTCATTTAAGCCTCTAAGTGTCCATAACTTGGGATTACCCTTCCTTGGAGGTACAAGAACCTCTCCCAAGCATTTTGGAGGTGATCTGGAGGATTTTCTTGGCGAATCAAAGCCGGTTTCTTAAGGTATGTGATCGTTCTTACTTGGTTTCTTAGATCTACTCCTCATCTTCTCTTGGTTTCTTAGAACTACGCCTGTTATGGGCAGATATAAGCATTTGTATGTTGAATAAGATGAGCTTTGGTCTTGGTTGTGTTAGGAGATGAGATCTAAGGATGATTCGTGGAGAATCGACCCGGTTTCTTGGGTGTTTTTCGACTGTTGTGGTTTTCTTAGAAAACCATTGAGGTAGGGGATTCGTGGCTTCAATAATTGTTTATGTGCAATCGAAGAATTAGCATGATTTAGCCCTTTGGATCACAATGAAATTGACCTAATTAAATACTTTTACAAGATTAAAATAATTGGTTTGATCGCATGTTGTTTCTCTGTACCGTGTTAACGGTTCGCCTCTTGATTTACTAGATAGTGTGATATCTATGACTTGCTTGTTAGCATGTTGTTCTTGATGAAATTGATAAAGAATGTAAATCTGGAATTAATTGATAATTAATTGGATTTAGATAAAGAGGCATGTAAACGAATCTGGTTGTTGTTGTTGTGGTTGTTGATTGATGTTAATCAAATTGATGTTGATGTATGTGATTAATTCGGTTGTTTGGTAAACCAATGAACTGGTGGTGCTTGTTTTTTAAAGGCTATATGCCTTGTTAAGGGCCAAGATCCCAAATTTATGTGATTTTTACTTTCCTTCTACTTGTTCTGTGATGTGACCCTAGAGGGGTGTTGTGATATGTGGGGACATGGATTCCTTGTGGTTGTGGTAGAGGATGACGCCTAGAGTGGCGAGATGCATCAGTTTATGCATATGGGTGTCAGAGAGGACACCGGGGATGATGGAATGGGGTGGATGTGATTGTTGGATACTTGGTGATTTGTTTGGTTGTTTATCTGCTTTACTTTTCCACACTTCTCAAGGAAGCCGGTCTTGTTTACCCTTCTTCCGAAAGAGGCAAAGACACGCAGGGTATGCCACGTGCTTTCCATGTTTGGCCTATCAAGGGAGAATGGGTCTACGCTCTTGCTATAGGCAGAAAAGAGTTGATGGGTAGTACATCTACTCACCATGTTGATCCCCTTGTGTTTAGTATAATATGATGCTTTTCTATAATGCCTGGGAATATGGGAATGTAATTTTGTAATTAATGTTTGAATAAATGTTTTTAACCCATGGGGTTAGAGTTTGTTGGAACTTAATGATGAGGTTGAGAACTTTTGAAGGGACAATGGTTTTTTTTTATGTGATGTTAATGGAATTTAATGTGGAAATTGTTCATGGTTAGTTAATGTTTGAAGAATTAATTAACGTAAAATGGAATTGATAAAAAAGGAATGAAGTAATCTAATAAAACCCTTAAATGTTTGTGTGCTTATAGGATACCTAGTCTTAGAAGTGGCAGCCCGGAGTCCGAGAGATGTTATCTATAGTTGTGTCCAATACTAGGTTATGCCCATAGTGTGGTTGTGAGTTATATTATATTCTTTAATTTTTGGGTTTCTATATGCTACTCCACCCTGTCAGTAATGGAAACTAGCACCCCAGGGATTCTGAGCCATGGGAGGGTGTTTTCCCCAACATTCCAGTGGGAGGATGAATGGATGACTACCCCATTTAACCCCGCTCTCTTCTCTTGGTAGATACTACTGCCATTAGGCACAGCAGTTAGTTTTCCCCATATATATGTGTAGAGGGTTGTAATGGCTTGTGGTTATTCACACACATATATTCTGGATATAATATCCTATGGACTACTATAGGTGTAACGTGTATAGGTTGTGATGGCTTGAGGATCCTTACTCGGTGTATGGGCTGTAATGTCTTGAGTTATAATACCTGACGTGTGATACATTTTATGCAAGCTATGGTGGCTCCCAGAAACTACCTAGTTACTTTTGGTTGTGTGGATGGGGTGGTGCTTCGCCCAGGTGTCTAAGGGCAAGCCTTTGTGATGCATGGGGTGTTGATTGTGGAGCTTAGCCCAAGTGTATACGAGCAAGCCTTTGGAGAGAGATGCACATAATGTATGTCATTAGGGAAAAGCGGAAAACCAGTGGGGAAATAGTAGTGGGGAACCCTTGATATTCATTACTATATTCTATATTCTTGTATGCTTTACTTGGTGAGGGTAGCCATGGTGAGTTTGAGAACTTAGTATACCTGTTTAGGTACGTGTTAGTTTCACTTGTTGTTCATTGTGCTTTAACATTCTCTCTTTACCTTTGCATGAGAGGCTTCGAGGACGATCCTACTGGGTATACTATTATAATCAGCCTATGTATATATAAACTATTTTTCAGGTCACTTGGATCAGGTTGGAGATCAGTCTGGTTACTACTAGCTTGTAGTTGCAGCAGCTATTCGGGCTTGTGGTCGTTGTTGTTTTTACTTTCTCTTGGGTACTTGTAGTTTTCCCTTTCAGTTGTAGTACTTTTCCATGACATTACATATGTGCACTTGGGTTTTCTTTTATACTTTAGTTCTAAGTTGGAGTTGTTTGGTGTCTATCTTATCTCTCTCTTCTGCATGTGTTCTCTTAGAGGGTAATTCCTCCCATTTGTGTGTTTATTATACCCTCAGTGCTAGTCACCAACCTGGGGCCTACTGGAGGTGGGACTCGAGGGTCATTATCTCCCTTCTCACATTGCCAGCCCAAGAGTGGTACACTTTGTGGGGTGGGGGTCGTGACAGAGAATAAATTAAACCCTAATTAATTATAAAAAAAATAGGAAAGAATAATATGGATTCTATGTCATTTTGAGATGTTTTTTCTCCCATTATTTTTCACAGTGATGATTCATTTGATGATGTATTTGTCTGAAGAAGATAAAATTGTAGGGATCATACATTATCAATGAATTTATCCCATGAATAAGTATTTTATTATAATATAATTCCCATTAGACAATTATAATTTTATTATTCAATACTAAAAAACGTTATTTATTAATTCCTTAAATTTTATCATCAGGTATCTTGGTTATTTTAATACTTATGTGAAAAATAAAGTTCATCCAAAAGGTTATATTATCCAAGGATGCCTTTTTGAAGAGTCTATAACCTTTTATTCAAGGTTTCTAGATTCTATAGGGACAAATTTAAATCAATTTGGATGTGTTGATGATAATCCAAGTCAAATTGTGGGATAATAATGAGTAGTTAATTTTTCAAACATTATGTTGAGAAGTTGGAAAATTCTCTTTAATTTTATTGATAAATATATAGTTAATATAACCACACAAATATGTGCTACTCAATACTGATATTGTTCATCGCTATTTCAATTAATTGAAGACACAAACAAAAATACACCTTTGGAGATGAACTAAAAATGAGATATAGATAAAAAAAATTGTTACGAAAGAAATTATTGAATGGTTTTCAAATCATGTATGTTCTTAATATAATATGTAGTTTGAATATGTTGAAAATTATCTAAATTATATAATAATTTTTTATAATGAATTTTATAAGAAATGAATGATGATTATAGAGATAAACTATCAGAATATTTAAAATTTTTAGGTTTATTTCCTTTGAATCGTGCTAGGAGATTCAATGATTAAAATATTGGTGGTTTCAAGTTTCATAATATTTATAACATGGATGGTTTGAAAACAAAAATAGTGGTATGTTCATAGTTTAAGATATATTTTTTAGAATAAATTTTGTTGATATTATAGTGTTAAATTATCATGGGAAATTTGCAGTTGTGTTATTTAAATGTAACTATGTTAATATTAATAGGTTTATAAAGAAATATTCATTATAATTTACTTATATCAATTTCTCTCAGTTGATCTATACTAGTGATTGGGAATAACAATATCCATATATTATGGATTACAAAGAAAAAATGGTATATTATATTGATAATATATTGGATAATGGGTTGAGTATTATTTTCCACATAAAACTAAGATACATGTTTGATATTGGTGATAAAGGTGAAGTGATTTTTTTTAGTGATCCACATAAACAAAAATAGAATAAATTTATTATACCTAATGATATTGAAAATTTCAGTCTTGGGAGGGAGAGTGAATAACAAGAACAATAAATAGAAGAAGAAGAAGAAATAATGATAACAATGGAACTTCATAAAAACATAACCAACATGGAGTAATATTATTAAGTTTTTTTATATTAATAAATTTAAGTAATTTTTTATATTAATATATGAAATAACTATTTTTTATATTAACAAATGCAAGGAATGTTTTTTATAAGTATTGCACACTGAAAGAGGTTTAGTGACAACACCTACTCTAGATCACATTATTCTAATTCTCTCTCTATGACACAAGGTACAATTCATTTCATACCTTACTCCATTTTCTATACCATTTCATATTATCCTAATAAGATTGTTTTAATAACATTTCATGTTTTGTTGATATATAATTTATTTGGTCGATTTTTATGAGAAATTATGTTAATCGAGAGAAGAATATGATTCCCCACACTTTGGGATCAATGAGTTTCCTAATAAAATGGTATGGAAAGGTTCCATTTAATTTATTAAATTTCATGTTTTATTAAGATATACTAGTTTCCCATACTATATCATGTCATGTATCTTCTAATATCTAGTTTGATCATTCTATTCATCACATTATATTTCCCTTCATTGATATGTTATCTCCATTCTCCTTTAATAATCATAAAATATTCTTAGTTCTCCATAGTCCAATATCTAGTTAACTAATATCTTAAAATGAAGTTTCAATATAAAACATCCTCTATGATAACTCCAAGTCTTCATTTCTCCTACTTTAATGTTTTAATGTGATTAAAACATCCTCATTTCACATGTAGTGGTTTTCCCTACATTCTGCTTGAGTTATTAAACTCTAAATTTATACAATGTTATGATATAAAAGGTATTTTCTAAAAATTTTAGTTTTACCATTCTATACTATATCATTTTTCATGTCACAAAAATGTATTTTTATATTTAGATAATGGTCTCCAAAAAAATAATAATAGTAAAATATAATACTATAAAGTTAACTTCTATAAAATGTAAGATTCATTTTACAAAACACGTCATATAGATACAAGTCAATTCCTCTAATCTGTGATTCATTTCCTCAGTGTAAGAGTAATTAGAATGTGAAATTAAAAATTCCTCTTCAAATATAAGGGTAAAAAATTATTTATCATAAGAATCAAGTTCAGAATGCATAAAAGTAAACTTCAAAATCCATAGAAGTAAAATCATCACTTTTCCCTCTATATGTATAATTCTTATACTAAACCAAATTCTCAGATCTAGGTAGTTGTAGGAGTGAATTCTTCAGAATGTAAGTTTCAATTCACCACAGTGTAAATAATATTGTAAAATAAAAATTTCATAATGTAACTTTCCCGATTAAATATATTTTTGGACTTCTAAAATAATAAAATTTTCAGTTTCCAAATTCCTTTTCTAATCGAAAAAACCTATTCCAAATAGTATTTCTCACCATAAAATTTGAGTAATAAAATAAATAACTTTATTAATCATAATAAATAATCATCATTAAATATAATTAATTAAAAAATAATATAAACCATGAATAATAGTGAACATCAGATAAAAAATATTACAACAATGAATAAAATTACTGAATAACATAATAATAAATAAAATATAATAATGAGAATACAATAATAATTGAATCAAAATAATTTTTTGAAATTATCAAAAACATAAATAAATCACCAAATATCCACTCAACACAATTATTAAATGTTTCAAATGTAAATAGTTTATGAATTAAGAAAATCAATGCACCAACTAATGGGTTAATAAGGATAATTTATGACAGTAATATTTAAAACTAGAGTAAGGAATATTTTGTGCAATTACTACTATTAAAGTGGGTCATGATAACAAATTGATTAAAAGTATAGATATTATCTAATCAAGAACTATGAAAATACTATTTGAGTTTAATTCCTCACACTTCAGCATATCTTGTATGTTTTCTCAGATTTTTGATTCACTACCTCTAATATTGGATATTGATTTATTATTTAAAACACTTGGTGGTGTGATAATTATATCCCATGTATATAAATTATATCTACTTGATGTTTTTTGCAACATATATTTGGTAAATCTAGTTATTCTTTTTCTAAATGAATTTTACATGATATTTTTCATAGATTGGGTCTCTCTATAGAGATATCTTTACAATTATTAGAGCCCTATGATAGGTTAAATTGAGTATTGAGTCGTATTCATCGTATAGTGGATCATTATATTTTCTAGGCTTGTCGATGGATACCAATTATGCATTATTGTACCATTATATAAATTGAATTTAGAATAAATCCTATATCATTTTAATTGTACTTCATTTATTATTCATTTAATATGTTCAATACTAATCTGTTGTTATCTATTTTAAATATGGTAAATAGAGGTGGGATGTTGAGAATGAGGTAATGGGAACTAGCATTATTGAGTAATGAAGGTTGAGGAGCATGTATCATTTTAGAGTAGCTGGGACTCATGTTTTTGTTGTAATTTTTAGAAATAAGACATTTTATAAACTATGGAGTAATTTAATGTTGTATTATATATAATGTAATGTTTTTTGATGTATGAAAGTTATTGTTTTTTTATACATTATTGATTGAATATTTTTTGTATATATTTCTTATGTACTATTTTTTATAGATCATTTGGACATGAATATTGATATTTTTTAAACTACATAACTTTTGGTAATGTTAACCACCATGAATAAAATATTAGTTGTTAAGACTGCTGGTAAATATTTTTCTCTATAAAAACTGTTGTTAAATATTTTTTCACCAAGAAACCCATTTCGAATCATAAAAACCACCATTAAAATTTACACCATGGAAAAAAACAACTGATTAAAATAAAACCACCTCAAAATATAAATTTTATCATCGATCAACAAAACTATCCATAAAAAATAAAACTTTTGATAAATATATAATGACGCACCATTTCAAAGTAATTTTAAAAAACCATCAAAAAACCTTTTAGATGAGGTTAAAACTCTCGTTATATTTATATTTTTTATGTAGTGAATTATTCTTGGAAAAAAACCATAGCACTCACTAATTAGTGGAAATATACCTAATAATATACATGGGATATATTTAGCCTTTCTTAAGCATATAAACTAAAAATTAGTGGGTGTAACACTCCATTTGAAAGGAAAACCCCACAAGTATTATAGAATATCTAGATGAAATGATGTAGGAAAGACATGGAAAATCATAATTAATCGCTATATGATGCTCATACCAACTTGTTTATACCATAAAATAAATTTCTTAGAGATTTGGTTTACTAATGGGTTATCAGAGTCCTTTTGAAAGGATACATCATCCACAACACCCATTTTGGTTTCCTTAGTCTGTTAATAAAACTCAAGATCCCCATAACATCATTTCCCTAAATTAACAAACCAAACCTCACATGAACACTAACTTGAAACTATTTACTTAGACTCAACCACTCTGATATGACCTAACCCACCAGGTCCCCACCCAAACCAGTAGTAATTCAAGGGTTCCAAACAAAGTCCACCTCCAATTAGCTAAGGGTTAGTGACTAGCACCGAATAGGCATGTCCCATAATATGGTAGGACTTAGCCTATATAAACATGAAAAAAAAAAAGAATATATCCAATAAAAATAACTATAAACACAATTAGTATAGATATAAACTAGACTATATATAATTTATGAATGAGATATCACAGAAGAAGTGCATCGCCACATAGGAAAAATACCATAGTAACTGAACATCTAAAAAGATCACTAAACTCGGTGGTAAAGGAATAAGAGACATCACTATATCATTGATATTAATTTGAGATCAATCTCTAAATTAAATGTTCCATTTCAAAAACATGAACCAATAAACCCTGCAAATCATTACTAGGTATCAGCTCTGAACAAGTCATACCAGCTCTGTATCCACCTATACCACCTCTGAATTATGTATCATCTACAAAGACACGACATGTGTAGGAACAAAACATAATTAGGGATGAGGATAAACTTACCTAGTAGGACTCCCAAAAAATGTAAAGGAAATACAAGAGATATGTCATCTTACACTCTGTTAGAGAAGGGTAACTAGAAGGAAATGTGGAAAATTCAGATATGTTCTACTACTAGAAGTATTAGGGATACTGAGAAGTCCTGGTCATATCAACTCAAATCTATAAATTAATGAATATAATGAGTAGATATAGATTCTTAATGTTATAAAAGGATCAAAAAATCTAGATTTAATGGACTAGTTGTAAGTATTTCATCAAAGGTAACCAGATGGTTCCTAAGGAGTCAGAAGGCATAAAGTGTAATGACCCAAACTTTTTGAATGATAATTGTTTCTTGAAAATGTGTGTTATATTATTTTGTACTCAAGAAAACTATATCCCTTTAATAATGAAGTGAGTATAATTGAAATGTGATTATTGGGTTTTGACCATTAAATTACCATTGTTCAATTATGACTATTGTTCAATATGATTGTTAGAAATAATACTCTTAAAAAAAATTTTAATGTTATAATTAGTGTTATAAATATAAATGATAATGGTTAATTAATGAAGAAATAAGATTTGATAACCTCATCTAGTAGAGTCATATCATACGAAGCCCATTTTTAGGAGCATGGGAGGGAGGTAGGGTCTTTGGGATTTTCTCTTGACCAATCACAAGCTGATATTCAACATGTTATGGTTGAATGAAATCTTCTACAGGAGAATTTCAAGTTAGTGGATATTACCACACGGGCGATTCTAGCCAAGCTACCCCATGAGTATATCACTATCTCAAACCTCACCCTTAGGTAGTGTGTGGGTGTTATAAGTGGTTATGTTTAAAGGCCTTATTTACTTATTGTATAATCCCTTTTTATAAATTAAAAAAATTCCATCAATTCCATTTTGAGTTTAGTTTTTCTTAAAAAATATGAAAAATTTCATAAATTAATTTTTGGACCAAAATTGTAGTTTTCAAAAATGATATAATTATTATAATAAACTAATTTATTATTTATAATGTTTATTTAAAAGAAATATTATGATTAAACCACTCTTATTTAAACTTAAATGATAAAAAATCATTTTTTTCAAGTGTTAGAAATTTTACTATGCATTTTACGATGCATTTTCTATCCGTTATTATTTTCAATAAATAAGAATTTTTATATTTAAAAGTTAAATTTTTTATACTTATATAATTTATTATGATAAAATAAACATCATTTTTGAAATCATCACATTGAAATTTTGTAAGGGTTAATTTAATGGAATTTTCTAAAATATATTGTTTTTTGGTGACTAGTAAAAATACACATTTGAGCCTTTGGTATGTTTAGTGATATCATAATGATGTATTATGTAATTTAAAATTCTAGTAAAATCTTGTGGATTATAATAAAATAATAGGTTTCCCAAGTGGCCAATACTATGGGAAAATTCTATGGTCAAGATCAGGGTTTTGTAAATACCACTACCTGAGGTCTAAGGAAATCAATAAAAAATCCCTCACTTTTGAAATAAATACCCACCCATTAATCAAATATATTTCATTATCAATTCATACTCCACGAATATCTGATATTTTTACCCCCAAGTAGTCATCCAAAGGTTCCATCATGCCCCCAAGGTCCCAAGCTTTGAGTTTTGGGAGTTACTCTTTAAGGTAAGGGAAATATCAAATTATCTTTTCCTTTTAAGTTTCCTTTTTATGTGGAATGTCTTTAAAATTTCCATAATATTTTATTGTTTCCATTTTATTCTATCAATTTACTACACTAATATTCATTTTTGAATAGGATACCTTTATCCCCTCTCTTTTTAAATTTTTTCTAAAACTATGTTTCGTACCCATTATGAAGCAGAATTTTCATCTCAAAAAATATCTCTTTTTCTCAAGAAATTATCTAATTTTCTTTTTGTGAAGACCCAAAACTCTTTATTTTCGAAGGTTATTCCCCGAGAACTCAAACTGATTTATTTTATTCTAGTATTAACAAACATGAAACCCAGGTTCCTTTTTCTTGGGTTAATAATGACATACAGATCATGTCTTTAAAAAAAATTTAAAATGCCATGATTTTTATATGAAACCCATTTCTTTTATTATCCATGTGTTATTTATGAAATGGTTTATTATGATCTATGTGGTTTAAATTAATTAATACATATTAATGGTGTACCTTGATTGTGCTCCAATTCATTGGGTAAAGAATTTAGTCTCTAGAGAAGACATTTTTTAGGATACCTTAGTGAATAACCTTGGTAATTTTTATGACACCTCAGTGATAAACCATAGTGATATTCTTATGAATGACTTGATTAAATGTTGTATCAAAATTTATAAGTAATTATTCATTTTCTTATTATTATTGTATTCCTATTTTCCATTCCTTTATGTATTTCCTAAAGTTCTTATTGATATTCCTTAAGATCATAGGTGAACTATTTCCCTTATTTTTTCTTATTGGGAATTATTCTCACCCTTTCCTTTGATGTATGTATACAGGTTATGAGATGTAGTAAAATTACTTAAGATTAACCAATGAATAAGCCATTAAATTTGTTTCAAATAATGTTTTAATTTTTCATATATTTTGTACCTTATTTTCAAGAAACTAAACTTTAAAAGATCCTCTTTTTTGTATAATTTAATGAAAAGTTTATGTAACAAAAAGGTGGGATGTCATAGTTTGTATCAAAGGGTAGTTTAGTTATTTGTGGAAATTATGATTTGAAAACATTAGGAAGAACCTGAAAAGGTGCATCTGTCATAACTCGGCATAACATGGTACATGATAATAGTCTTTACTGCACTCCTGGTTTGACACTCTTGGGGGATATGTTTGGTTAATCACAAGATTTTTACAAACCATTATGAAGGATTTATAAAAAAATGTAATTTTTGTTAATGAATAGCATACATATGTTTTAAGACATGAAATTCCTTTATAATAATATTATTATTAATTGAAACACATTTATCACTAAGGTTTTATTATTTTAAAAATGATGGGAAATAGGAGAAACCATGTAAATGGTTAGTGCAATGGATCAGGAACTAACATACTTACGATGGAATATGGAATGGAAAACTTCATGAGAATGATGAATCAACTGACTCGAGTTTAGAAAAATAACTTGTATCAAGCTGAGTGACCATATTCACCTCTAATTGAACAACATTCCATTGAGTCCTATATGCATCAACAATAAACATCATTTAGTGGATATATTGAACCATTGATTTATGAACAATGGATAAGAACTATTGAAAAGATTTTTTCAGTAATCAATTTTTCGGAACAAGAGAAATTCACCCTGGATATCTACTGCTTAGAGGGAGAAGATGATTAGTGGTGGAGACTAGTTAAAAATATGAAGATAAGAGGGGAGATTGAAGCTATGGATTGGGATGAGTTCAGGGGTACCTTTTTCAAAAAATATTTCCCCCATTCAATGTGAATGAAAATGGAGAAGGAATTCCTAGATCTTGAGAAAAAGAAAAATTAATCTATGGGAATCTATGAGATGAAATTCACAAGACTTCCCCATTACAGCTCTAGTTTTTTTATGGATCCTAATGGGAAGGTTGATAGATTCTTTGGTGGACTAAGACCTCAAATATTGGAGAATATTTCCAAGAAATACTATGAAAACAATGAGGAGATCATGAGGAGTGCTATGAAAGTTGAACTAGAGTTTGGAGAGATATAGTGGTGCCATAGATAGGATTTAAAATAAGTGATATTTGGAGTTAAACTAGTGGAGGATCTTTGATCAAGGAATAGGAGGAAAAAAATTGAAACTTTCCACATGAAAAAAATGTGTGAAGAAGCATTTGGGGAACTCCTTGCTTAGAAAAGGTAAATGTTACAAGTTTGGAAGAGATGTCCATATTTCTAGAAACTATCATAGTGAGGTGAAGCCTCAACTTATAAACACTAAATATAAAGGGAAGATGGTGCAGACCCTACCTAGATTCCAATGCATCAAGTGTGGAAAGATCAAGCACTTTTCCAATCACTATCCAAATCCAAAGTTAATAGAGGGGAACCACCATCAACTTCAACATAATCTAAAGAAGAAAGGTAATTATTTTTCTATCATGATGGATGAAGTTGAAGCTCCAAAATATGTGGTGGTAGGTAATCTCATTGTTCTCTAAAAGCTAGAAAGTATATTTTTTATTCTGGTTCTATGTATTCCTTTATTTCCTCCAATTTTGAAAATAATATATAATCAATCCCTAAACTTCTAGAAGTAAAACTATCAGTCAAGACTCTTGGAGGGATTATCCAAGCATCAACAGTGTATAGAAACTCGGGTATTTACTTTTGTGAGCATAATCTCTTCAGAAATCTAGTAGTCATTCCCATGTTGGAATTCTAAATTATACTGGGGATGGATTGGCTCTCAAGGTATAATGCTAAGATCAACTGTTGAAGTAAGGAAATATCAGCAGTCTTGAATGGAAAACCTATAGTTGTTTTCAAAGGAGAGATATCTCGACCTGAGATTTTTCTAGAAGTACCACCCATAAACTTCTTTATAGAAATTATTAGTGAAAATTAAGAAGGAAATAAAAGTATAAGAATAGAGAATTTCCCCATCATTTTGGACTGCATTGATTTATTTCTTGACAAGTTACCAGGACCTCCCCCAAAAATAGAGGCGTAGTTTTCCATTGAACTCATTCCTGGTTCCAAGATGATTTCAAATACCCCTTATAGAATGAAAAATGTAAAGATAGAGGAATTAAATAAACAACTACAATATCTTTTAGAGAATTGGTTTATCCAACCAAGTGTGTCACTTTGGGGAGCATTTGTTCTCTTTGTGAAGAAGAAGTATGGATTAATGTGGATATGAATTGATTATAGATAACATAATGGGATCACAGTGAAGAACATGTACCCTCTTACAAGAATTGATGATTTATTTTACTAGCTTCATGGGGCACAATTTTTCACTAAGATTTATATTAGATCTGATTATCATTAATTAAGGGTGAAGAAAGAAGATATTTCAAATACCACATTTTGATAAATATATAATAATTATGAGTTTGTTATTATCCCTTTTTATTGACTAATTCTCCTATAATATTTATTGATTTAATGAATAGAGTAGTTAATGAATACCTTGATAATTCTTTGGTAGTTTTTATTGATGATATTCTGATATATTCAAAATGTATCAAGGAGTATGAGAATTATCTAAGGGTTATATTGAAAACTCTTAGGAAGGAGAGGTTGTTTGTAAAGTTCATCAAATGTGAATTTTGGTTACAAAAAGTCACTTTCTTGGGGAACATTGTAACCAATGAAGGAATATTAGTTGACTCTACAAAGACAAAGGTTGTAGAGGAGTGGCTTCATCCTACAATAGTAATTGTGGTTCATAATTTTCTTAGAATAGTAGGATATTATAGGAGGTTTGTGAAAAACTTTTTATGACTTTACAATCCACTAAATGAGTTGACTCAAAAATGGGTCAATTTCACCATGACAAAGGAGTGTGAAAACGTTTCCAAGAGACAAAGAAGATATTGGTTACTGCACACATGTTAACTCTACCCTCTATCGAAGAAAGATTCTTTATTCTTATTAATTCATATCTGAAAGGGATTGGGTGAATCATTATGAAAAATGAAAAGGTGATTAATTATGTATCTTGACAGTTAAAGCCTCATAGTAGAACTATCCTATGCATGAACTAGAGCTGGTTGTGGTTTTTTTCTCTGAACATATAGAGGAAATATCTTTATAGGGATAAATGTGATATATACACAAACCATCAAAGTTTGAAGTATATTTTCATGCAAAAGGAATTGAACATGAGATAGAGGATATGGTTGTAACTTCTTAAAGACTATGACTGGTCAGTTAATTATCATCCTA
The DNA here is from genome assembly GCA_963277665.1 of Viscum album. Classification (NCBI taxonomy): domain Eukaryota; kingdom Viridiplantae; phylum Streptophyta; class Magnoliopsida; order Santalales; family Viscaceae; genus Viscum; species Viscum album. The sequence continues at coordinate 1,505,846,544 of OY728156.1, forward strand.
GAAGAGAAAACAAAGTTTCTGATGCATTAAGTAGGGAAGACCCTATTATGGTGGAAATGATGAGGATTCAAAGAGATCCTTTGATCAAAGACCTAGTAAAATTGGACATGGGAATCGTAAGGTAAGGGACATCATCAACCATGTCCCAAATGATTTATCAACCATCATTACTAGATAATATCATGAAATATCAAAGAGAAGATCCTCTGTTACAGAGGAAGTTAGAGGCTTTGAAGAATTGTAAGTTTTCTGAGTTCAATATTGATCAAGAATATGTACTAAAATTTCAAACAAGGCTATATGTTCCATCTATTTAGGATATTTAAAGGGAGTTTATAGATGGATATCATAGCCCCACTTACTCTATAAATCCTAGAATAAATAAAATATATAGGGACCTTCATGATAATTATTGATGGGATAACATGAAAATGGATATTGTTGACTACACTAAAAATTTCTAGGTGTGTCAACAATTGAAGGAAGAGAGATAGCTTCCTAAATGGGTATTACAACCACTACCAATACTAGAATGGAAGTGGGAAAATATCACTATGGAATTTTTCATTAGTCTCCCAAAACATCCAAATGAAATAATTTGGTTTGAGTTATAGTGGACCATCTCACCAGGACATTCCATTTTATCTCTCTTCAGGAAGATTTGTCTCTTGACCAACTTTCGATGATTTATGTAAAGGATGTGATGAGGTTACATGGAGTTTCACTTTCTATCCTTTCAGATCATGATCCAAGGTTCACAAAAAAAAATTGGAGAAGTCTTCAACGTGCTCTGAATAATAAATTGAATTTCACTATGGCCTATAACCCTCAAACTGATTTCCAATCTAAAAATACTATTCATACACTCAAGGACATGATGTGAATATTCTCAATTAAATTCAATGGTTTATGTGATCAAAATATTTTTTTAGTTGTGTTCTCATATAACACAATATTCCATTCATGTTTTTAAATGGAACCCTATGAATCTCTATATGGAAAACAATGTAAAATTCCTACTTTTTTGGATGCAGCTAGTGAGAGAAATCTTCTTGGTCTTGATCTTGGGAAAGAGATGATATAAAAGGTTCATTCCACACAAAAACACATAAAGGATGCCCAGAGTCGTCAGAAGATATATGTGGAGACCATCGAAGGGACTTGATGTTTGATGTTGGAGACAAATTCTTCCTTCAAATTTCACCGTGGAACAGATTCATGTGGTTTGGGAAGAAGGGGAAGCTCATACCCAAGTACATATGTCCTTAAAAATACTTGATCACAAAGGAGTAATGGCCTATCGTCTTGAACTTCCTTTAAATCTAGCTCATGTTCATAATTTATTCCATGTAACTCTCTTGAGTAAGTATATACCTAACCCTTCAAATGTAATTATCATAAAGTGGTATAATTGGAACATGGCCTCTCTTATGAGGAGTATCTGGTGGAGATATTGGACCATAGAGACAAGTTTCTACACAAAAATACTACCCACCTCGTTAATGTGTTGTACAGGAACGATAAATATGAAGAAGAGACGTGGGAACCAGAGGAAACAATCAGGTAGAAGTACAATCAACCTTTCTCAACTAAGAGAATGAGTTGAAATTTTGGGAATTAAATTTCTTAAGGGGGAAATTACTAAAGCTTTTTAAATGATAATTTTTTCCTAAAATGCCTATTATATTGTTTTCTACTCATCAAAACTATATCCCTTTAATAATTAGTAAAGTATGATTTAAATGTGACAATTGGGTTTTGACCGTTATGTGAATGTTGGGAAATTATGACCATTGGTCAACATTATCATTGGAAAGATTACTCTTAATAATAATTTTGACATTATAATTAGTGTTATAAATTGAAATGATAATGGTTGATTAATGAAAAAAACAAGATTTGATGGCCTCATCTAGTATAGTCAGGCCATAAGAAGACCATTTGTTAGAGCTTGGGAGAGAGGTAGCATCTTTGGGATTAACTCTTGACCAATCCAAGTATGATATTCATCATGTTAATATTAAACAAAATTTCCTATGCTATAAGTTCAAATTAGTGGATATTACCAATCAGGCGATGCTAGCCAAGTTATCCCATGAGTCTATCACTATCATACACCTCACTCTTTGGTAGTATGTGGGTTTAATAAGGTATTATGTGTCAATTTCTAAGTTACTTATTATATAATCCCTTTGTATAAATAAAATTTGTGTTCCATTAATTCTGTTTTGAGTTTAATTTTTCTTAAAAAATATGATGAATTTGATAAATTGATTTTCTGGAAAAAAATTTAATTTTTATAAAAGATTTAATTATCATAATAAACTAATTTATTATTACTAATGTTTATTTTAAGGAAATATTATGATTAAAAGACTCTTATTTAAATTTAAGTGATAAAATAATTTTATTTTTTTCAAGTGTTAGAAATTTTACAATGAATTTTTTGTCCACTATTATTTTTTATAAATAATTATTTTTATATTTAAAAGTTAAATTTCTCATAATTATAGAATTATTATGATAAAATAAATATAATTTTCTAAATCATCACATAAAAAAGAGGTTAGGGTTAATTTATGATAGTTTTCTAAAATATTTTGTTTTTCAGTGAATAGTAAAAATACAGTTTTGAGTTTTTGGTATGTTTAATGAAATCATAATGATGTATTATGTAATATAAAATTATATTAGAATATTTTGGATTACAATAACATAATAGGTGTCCCATGTGGCCTATACCATGGGAAAATTCCATGGGAAATCCCATAGTTTTGAAAATACCACTACCAAGGTGTCTAAGTAAATCAATAAAAAAATCCCTCATTTTTCTATAAATACCAACTAATTGCTCAATTATATTTCATTAATAATCCATTTTCCATGAATATATGATATTTTTACCTCCCAATTTTTCCTCAATCCCCCAAGGTCCCAATCCTTGAGTATTAGTAGTTACTCTTCAAGGTAAGGGAAATCTCAACATCTCTTTTCCTTTCATGTTTACTTTTTATGTGTTATGTATTTAAAATTTACATAATAGGTTCTTATGTCCATTTTATTCCATCAATTTATTTTATTAGTTTTTTTTAATGTGATACCGTTTTTTCCTATCTTTTTTTATTTTTTCTAAGACCATGTTTTATACCTGTTATGCTGTTGATTTTTCTTCTCAAAATTTATCTCTTTTTCTCAAGAAATTATCTTATTTTATTTTTTGAATACCCAAAAATATTTATTTTATAGAGGAATTAAAAAATATTTCAAATTGATCTATTTTATTCTACAATTAAAATACATGAAACCCACTTTCTTTTTTGTGGGTTAATAATGGAATAAAGATCTTTTCTTTAAGAACTTGTTTTTAAAACCCCATTATTTTTATATAAAACCCATTTCTTTTATTCTCTACTGGTTATTTATAAATAAATTATTATGATATATGTGTCTCAAATTTATTAATACATATAAAGGTTGTTCCTTGATATCACACCAATTCATTGGGTAAAGAATTTAATCTCAAGAGATGACATGTTTTATGATACCTTGGTGAATAACCTTGGTAATTTTTATGACACCTCAAGGATAAATCATGGTGATATACTTATTAATGGATCAGTTAAATTTTTTATCCACATTTCCATGTTTTTATTCATGTTTTTTTATTATTGTATGCCTCTTTATCATGACTTTATGTATTTCCTCAAATTCTTATTGATATTCTTAAAGATCCCAAGTAAACTATTTCCCTTGTTTTCCCTTACTGGGACATATGATCTCCCTTTCCTTTGATGTATGTCCCCAGGTTATGATATGTAGTAAAAGAATTTAAGATTAACCAATGAATAATCCTTTCATGTTTTTTAGAATAATTTCTTCTGTTTTTATGTATTATATACCTTATTTCCAAGAAACTAAACATTAAAATTTCATCTATTCTATACAATGTAATAAAAAGTTTATGTAATGAATAGGTGGGATTCCATATAAAGTATATAATCTATTAAATATTCACAAATTTAATTTTTTCACTAGAAAATATAAAGGGGAACCTACTCCTCACTGAACTATGTGTTTCATTCAAGGGATTACCACACCTTGCTATTGTTGAGTTATCATTATAGAAATATATTAGGGAACCCATACCTTGTTTGTGAATAGATGTTGGTTAAGGGAGTACTCATCCATACTATTATAACCACATAGACATGAAAACTTACACACCTCATAGAATATTTAATGGAGGATCCTCTCCTTGTTAGGTGATGTACATCAAATGAGGTAGTACCAGATTCCAATAATAAAGGGATTTATCCCCATGAAAGTGGGTGAGTTCTTAATTTTATCAATTCTATAGGGGAATTTTACCTTTTGAAGTCCAATTGATTACTGAACACACACACAAACTGAATAAATTGCATCCCAAGAATGTGGGGGAGTACCAAACTCTTTGATGAATATGAGAGACCCATAACCAATTGTTATCACATAATTAGGGGAGTTCTTAACCCTTTGTACACTTTGAATTTAATACCTGAATCCAGTCACCAACCCTATAGATATAAAAAGACAAAACTACCCAATATTCCTTCTATTTAAAATATAATTCTTGAGTGGTATGAACCATCTTTTTTAACATGAAAAAACATTTAGAATGATTTATTTACATACACAAATCAGTGTTCTATGCAAGGGGATATGAGAAAATACTAAGGATATAAAATTAAATAGTTAGACTAAAAGGGACAAAAGCTTTAGATTAGGTTCAGAAAAGGCACATTCACTAGAGTAGAGCTAACTGGAATTGGAATAATGAGAGGTTATGGAATTTCCATCAGTATCGGGCCTGTGCAACGTTTCATAGTACTACTAGCCGACCAGCCCTGTGAAGGTGGAGTGCTTATTTCATGACATATACTGGGGAGGAGTAGTTCCAAGTTGGCTTGTCTCGGTGATTTCCTCTAAGTACTATGGGCCATGTAATTTTCTTTAAGACTTTGGGCCTTGTAAGGGTTCCACCTCACCCCTTGAAATGTGGATTATTAAAATAATAAAAAAATGAAGGCCTTTGGTCCATTCTGACTAAAATCGAATAGTATTTGACCTAGGGGTACACGTTGTTTAAACCATTAAGAGAGTTATTTTTATACAATTCACATAACATGGTGTGTGGAGGTTAACCTACATAGAAAGTACAATATAGTATATAGTTAATGGGGAACATGGGGGATAATTGTTGTGTATCCTCAATACATGTGATCATGTCATCTCAATATACACATTATGTCCTAGGTTGTAAATGGTGTGTATTTATAACTAGATACCACTTAAATCTCATGTATTTAGAAATAAATCATAGTTACTATTAAATAGTGCATCCATTGTTTTACACGGTGTGTGAATCTCTAGGGTCACTCGGTGTGTACTAAGCCCAGAACCATGTTTTTTACTAAAAATATACATGTAATGTAACCCTAACTTATGAAAAATGTGTGGTAAGGTGGAAATATTGGTGCATTCCCCCTGTAAGTGTTGAGTTATATGGATCAAAGTATACTCATTGTGTAACTCGGGAATATTTCATGGGGTACATAACTATCCAGGCCATGACCCAACATAGTATGTACTCTCCATCACATGTCATGTGGTATTTATAGATCACTAAAAACCCTAGATACATAATTAATAAGGATATGTGGCATTTGGTCCTATGGAATACACAACATTTAGTGAAAAATTATGGATCAATAAACTGCATCTCTCATAAATTTGGCTACCACTATCACCCTTAGTTCCATAGATGGCACTATTGTTTCTATACAATGAACCTAAACATTTTTGGGGACCTTCCCAACACTCAATACATCATCTAGTTCCTTCTCCCATTGAATCATATTGCTTTTCTTTGCCGAAACTCCCCATTTCACTGACCCGATTATTCCTTTCACCATTGCACAGCTAAAATGATCTTTTCATTGTTGAACTTATATTGTCACACCTTCCTAACTATATGGAATACAAACCATAGAACAATTTTAAGGATGGTTCTGATCATTCATCTTTTTAGTGGAGAATGGGGATCTAATAATGGTGGCTAGTGTGAATACTGGTCACTTGATAATTAATTTTCACCGCACATCACAAAAAATGTGGGGAAATGAGAAGAAATCCTTAAAGAGGGAAACATAGTGCTGATAGAAGTAAAAACTATACATATGATTTTTGTATGAGACATTACCAAGTATTATAGAATAAAACTCATGAAGAAAAATCAAAATAAAATTAGGGGTTGGTGATTTATGATTAAAATGATGTTAAACAATTAATACCAAAAATGAGGAAAACTAAAAAAAATCCCAACCTCATAAAAAATGGTCATCAATTTAATTAATTGTTGATTCCATGGTTCTATTTTTCATAATCACACAATTTGATCAATGATTTCATCATGGATTCAGTTTTATTCCTTTGATTCATTGTCTATTTCACTAAGATCTAGTATGTCCCCTCTCTATCTCTCTTCCTAAGGTTCTTTTTGATAAAAAATACAGCTGGCCTATAGATAAATCATAAGGATGAATTTATAGTCCTAAAATATGTCAATCAAGCCTTTTCAATAACTAATTTATTCATTTAATGACACGACTATAATGAGGCCCAGCCTAAGACCCATTTGCAAGCTAAGATTATACCTCCTCTATGGAAACCCCAAATTCCAAATGCAATTGTGGTTCTATATTTTATATCTAGCCATCTATTTAGAAGATATTGTCTTTTATACTCATAGGATTAAGATTTATTTAAATAATTATTCTTAAAAATCCCTTAAATTTCACCAAACATGGAAAATCTCCAAAACACATCCTATGAGTAAACATCGCACCCCATAGTCAATGGAACCATTAGAAATTTTTTTGAAGGTCATCGTCTATGGTATATGAGATTCCCCAGACCCACACTTCTAAGTCTAGTGCTAAGCATACATATTTTTTAATACATCACATGAATCAAAACAAATTTCCAAGATCAAAAGTTAAATATATTTTGGAGCTAGTTAAATTTACAACTAAACACATCATAAAATGCACATTTCTTGCAAAAAGATTATTCAAGCATGTAATTTACTTATATGTATCCCTTTTATTGCAATTCATGGAGAAAAGGAGAAACATAAGAAAAGTGTGATCTATAATGCCCAGTAAGGGGTAAAAAATGACAACCGAGCATAAATGAACATAATGGTTAAAACATGAGACATTATAAAAGAAAATCAAAATGAGTAAAAGAGGCATAATATGATCATAATTATAGGAGGTATAACATGATCGTAAGTACATGCGGTAATGATCATAAGTACATGGTGCATAAAATGATCATAAGTACATGAGACATAACATGATCATAAGTACATGAAAAATAACTTAGAAATGTGGATAAAACATAAACAAGATACATTCATAAGTATATCACCGTGTTTTTTGACTAAGGTTTCATAAAACATTATCAAGGCATACTTCCGAAGTATAACAAACATGTCATCTCTATAGATTAATTATTTACCCAATACATTAGAGTGAAATTAGGTATAAAACTTTATATACCTTAATTCATGTGTTCCACATAAGGAAAAGATATATAAATCCATCAATAATCATAACATGAACCTATGGAAAATAAATGGTTATCCAAATAAAGAAATAAATCTCTCTACGTAAATACCCTTCAACCAAGATAATGAATTATGGGGTATCTAAACCATATAGAATAAATGTTATATGGTTTATCCAATAATTTACATAGTAAATATATGGATGAGTATATAAGTGAACACCCTCAAATGAGAATAATCTCACAAGATTAACCACAAGGGAATGACTTGGGAAGAAAAGTTATGCATAGATGATGATAAGGAAAGGCAATGATAGTGGTGGGTCATTCTCAATAGAGATACCATTTCCACCAAAAAATGTGTTCATAGAGACATTGACATGGAGTGTAAAGTTAAATACAATTATAATCATGGATAATGGTAGAGAACATGATCATTGGTTATAAATTAGGCAGGTGAAGTGCCCAGATCAATGTGAATCACTAAGAGGGGGAGGGGGTTAATCAGTGATCCCTTTAAATATTTTTACTAATTGGTTCTTTTTAATTAAACCTATATGGATGGTTAAATCCTAGATCCACTCTTCTTGTGTCACTATTATTTACCATGAATGGTTCTGTAAATGTGAAGGCACTGAACACAAGGATTTACAAGGTTCAGTTCAAAGACCTACTCCTTGCTCTGTTGGTTATTCCCTCCAACACAGATCCTCCACTATAATCTTTTTCTCAATTACAATGGTCGATAAAAAGTCCATTGTATCTCTCATAAGTCCCACAAGAGGTTATTTATACTATATCCCACAATTTTACCTGTAACACACAATGATTTCATAGTATGTTGTCTCATTAAAGTAATTGAATAGCTTGTGCTACACGCAACACCGAGTCCTAGCGCACCACAACCTACCAAACTAGCCGTTCAAAAAACGGTTATGAATATTATTAATTGAATTTTTAATCTTATATACTCAATATGATTTTAAAATCCATATTATGTGTTTCTTATACATAATATAAAAACAAATTCATTTTTTCGGATAAAATAAGTATTTTTCAAAAAATGAAATTTTACCGCCTTTTAATGGAAAACATTTTTTAAAACCAATATTTGACACTTTTATATGTTCAATTTAATGAAATTAAATTCTTCTTTAGAATAAGAACATAAAATTTTAGTTTGGATAAATTTTTGGTACTTTTCTGATAACTTTCATATTTTGATGAATAGGGAAAAAAACTATATTTTAATTGAAAACAACTTTTTTAATTGAAACAATTTATAGTAATAAATTATGAATTAGAATGGTTTGGAAGTATAATTATATTATATTTTTATCATTTAATACAATGTAGGTAATTATAAGTAATTTCACATTTAAATTTGACATAAACACATGTCAATCTTTTGATAGTTTTTACTTTTTTTAAAAATGCTTTTTGGTTTTGACAACGGGAATTAATTTTAAATTAATAAATGAAACTTAAATGTTTTTAATTTGGAAAAATAAACTTCATTTTAGAATTCAGAATATAAAAATTAGCTTAAGGTAAATTTTTTGTATTTTTCTGAAAACTTTTAATTTTTGATGAATAGTGAAAAATAATGCATTATTATTTAAAACTGACTTTTTATTTAAATAATCTGTTAATTTAATTTAATTTATTTTAGGTCAAAATAGATACATAATACCTATATATTTTCAACATAATTCATTGGATTCATTTTATAATAAGTTTAGATATATAAAATTTTATCAAACGTTTACTGTCTTTTACCCACCGCCTAGGAGCATTTGCAAATTTGCATAAAACTTAATTTTACCGCTTCTGTGAGTTTAATTTCAAAAATATGATAGAAATGGTTAATATAAGTAAGTAAAATGTGGTTCAATAAGATGAAAATAATTTTGGTGATCAGTAGCTTTTGACTTTTATTTACCACGGTTGAAAGTAAATAGGGTAATTAAGGGTAAAAATGATATTATAATTACCCTAACACATGTCCTAATTCTATTGGATAAGTATAATTGGACCAAAAACAACCTTATTAATAATATATGATCATATTTGGTCCACTTGGGTTAGATTAGGACATTTATTATTATTTTATTTAAAGAAGAGTTAAAAGAGTTAAATTCAATGTTTGATAACTAAAATTTTTTTAATATAGGTTTACACATAATTTAAATTCGACTATAAATATTCATTAGAAATTTAAAAATATTTCCTACATAATGGTGTTTTATTTATAATTTTAATACATTATATAATTTAATTTATGTATGACTTAATGATGATTCAGTAATTACCTTATTAATGAAATATTAAAATAATTGATATTATAAATATCCAAATAAATGTAAATTGAGACTTATGATGAATTAAACTAATTTTATAGGTTAATATTACATGTTATTATTGGCTAAATAAATTTAATTCTAATTGATAAAGATTTTATGGCTTTCAAAAATACAAATAATAAATAGCGTCAAAATTGACATAATTGAGTTTTTAAAACAAATATTATATTATTAATTGATATAATAGTCCTAAAAATCTAAGGATTGTAAAAAAATACTAATATAATAATATATATGAAATTAATGAACTAATTTTAGTTCTATTGGCATTTTATAGTATGTTTATTAACCATATAATATAAAAATACAAAGAGACGTGGTAAATGTCAAACTATTTAACTAAGAGTTAAATATAAAAGATATGGTTAATGTGCTGACATAAAACTATATAAAACCTATTGGTTGAGAGTTTTTTGACCCATACCGACCTTATAATTTAAATAATTCATTTTTGAGCCATTAGAAACGGAAAAGTATTTTATTATAAAATAATATTTCAAGCTTTGCCTAATGCGACCCTCACCTCTCTTATAAAAGGGCACTTCCACTTCTCTTAATTTCACACCTCCAAATCATTTTTTATCGTCCAAACCCTTCTCAAAAATCCTCCAAACTTTCCTTAATTCATCATAGAGGCCTTACTTTGGTCATAAAGCCAACCTAAGGAGCCCTTTTGATCAAATCAAAAGGAAGAACCCGAAGAAGAGGTAAATATTCCATCACCTCTTTCAAGTCCTTTTCTTCTTCCACTTCCACTTTCATTTTTGTTTCCATTATAAAATAATAACTCCAATATATTATATATATTTTGATGTTATTATAAAAATTTTACAACCATATTAATTATTCTATCCATCCTATAAATGAAAAATTCATCATATGTGCGTATGTACGGATTACTGTCTCCACGTCATGGTGTAGTTTGTTATTCAAACACTTCATTGTTTGGATTGGTATAATAATGAGTATAACTGATGTAAATATTAAATAGAACATGTTAATTATTCTGTATATATGATATAACATCCAATTAAATATGATTTCTTCATCAATATAATGATATTTTTTCTCGTGTGTACGTACGGATTACCGTCTCCATGACGCGATGAGATTCATTTCCACGTTCACTATTCAAAGATGATTATAAAAATATATATATCATTAATAAGTATGTAATATATTAAATAATAATTCTACAGGAGATATATATATATATATATATATGTACTTATATGTATCTTATTCACTTAGTTCTGTTCAATACGATATGAAAACTGAAACAGCGTTAATGCATACGTACGGCCTACCATCTCCATAAATGGTCTTTTCATTTCATATATATGTATATTATATATATTTATATTCTAAATATATATTATATATAAATAATTTTATATATTTTTTAAGTATTTAAATCATGATCTAAGTGATACAATCAAGAGTAACAACTTAAAACACGTACGATAAAGAAATCGATTATTACCTGAAATGTTAATTTAACATGAATATTATTATCAAATGGATAGTATAAAGTCATAAATGAATAATTTATGATATCATAAATATTAATATGGTTCTTGTATATTTTAATAACATACTACGGTCTTTATATAGGAGGTTAAATGTACCCTCGGCTAAAGGAAAGTAAAAGGTAAGGGTTAATTTCACAATCTCTTTATTATCTGAGGTTGTTTTTACGTAAGTATCTATCAGGACATATTTATTATCCATGCCCATTTTTCATAAAAGAGTTTTCAATAGGATTATTTTTATGGTACTTTTTTACTAAAATATCATTTTAAATTTTTTTAAATATTTATTCTTCTAAATCATTCTCATTAATGTCTATGTTTTCAAAATGGGTTTTAAGGATTTTTTTATATGGACATGAATTTTTTTAAATTTTTAATTCCATTCAAAAGTTTCAAAGGGGTATGGAAATTTTTAATTCAAAATTTTCTTTAAATTTCTTCCTTTCTAAATTTTTTTGCTTTTAAATGTTTTCATAAAAAATGATATTTTTTTCAAAGAGTTTTACAAATCATTTTCATCTATGTCAACATCCTTTGATGGATTTTAAACTTTTTTGAAGTTGATTTATTATGATACAAATATTCCATATTTTATTGAAGTTTTGGTGATATTTTTGACTGTGGATGTGTTATTTTTATACCATTCATGGTTTATGGATAAAATATTGACATTTCATATGCCAGTTTTAATATGAATGTTTATGTTATGTTTAAACCTTTTCATATGAGGAATTAATTGGACTTATTAAGTGACAGGTGGAGCCTGCTATAGATCAACGATGAATCGATAGGTCTTATGAGACAAACTAGTGTCTTGGTACAAGGTCTTAACAAAATCTTATTTTTAGTCTTGGCACAAGGCCCTGACTATGTGGTTATGAAGTTTGGCATTATGCATTCCATCATTATGAAAGTGGATATTGATATTGCATGTGATTATTCGACTAGTATAATATCCATGTGAATAAGTAAATGGAATTATTTTATTGTATCTTTTCCATATTATGCTGAAGTTTAAGTTTAAAAGGCTTTTGTTTTATTCTTATACATTTCCTTAAATGTTTATGCTTATTTATGAATGTTTCCACTATATTGTTATCCATACTGAGCATCTGAGCTCACCCCTTTCTATGTTTTAATTTTTCCAGGATTCCAAGAAGTGTATTATGATGGATAATTAGGGTTAATCTAGGGAATTAATGGTATTCTCAAAGGATCATTTATATTGTGTTTTATTTTCAAATGTGTAATGTAACGTTCATGTATGTAATCTATTTTCCAATATTATTAAAATGATCCATCTTTCTGAACTTGATTCCTTGTATAATTCCAATGTTATGTAATAATGAACCGAATCCCATAACTGGGGTCGGGGCGTTACATTACCAAATTCCCACTGGCCTGCTCTAGAGTCTCGTTGAATTATTATTCTCCTCCATGAATCTCATAGGGTTCTTCTAGCTCTCGAGTCTCATGAGAAACTTCCTTATTTAAGTTCTTTCTTGATTCATTGTATATGATCTTCTGCTCTCTCCACAAAGGCTTTCTGAATCACACTTGAAGTTGTATCTCTTCAAGAATCTTCAACAGCCTTTGGTAAGGTCTATTGGTCTGGCTCAATAATTATGGTCACTTATCTGATCAGTACTCAGTTCAACAATTCTTGGGCAATTCTTTCTTATTTTGATGAAGAACCAGCCTCACTAAAGTGTGTGCAAATTTTGTACTCAACCTCTTCAAGAATTTAAGAGTAATTCATCACAATATAGTTATGTTTGCCTTCTAGGATTCTCAAATACTATCAACTCAGTTGAAAGGTATTCTATAAATTCTACCCAGCTTCAGTCTCAGTTCAACTTCACTTCTTGCATGGATTTCATGGCATTAAAAACTCCTTGTTTTGAATATCTCAAATCTGTTCACATGTGCATGTCCTTATGAACGAATGCATGCATTTAATATCTATATTTTGTCAACCTAGGCACACACTATCTTATTATATCAATATTTGTTAAATGTGTATTGGTCATTCTATTACACATGCACTATCCACTTGGTTCTTCTCAATATGTACACATTCAATTTCATTTTGTTTTGATCTTTTGCACACACACTTATTTTTTTGATTTCGGTTCAATGTGTGTTATGTATGTGCATGTATTCCCTTCTTGGTGTTACTCACTATCACTTATTTATCTTCTTATCTTCCTTTATTTTTGCATGAACATGGTTTGGGTTACTTTGGGTTTTATATGTGTTCTTCTTCAAACCCGAATGGGTGTGTGAGATTTTCTCCTCAAGAGGGCAGTGTATATGTGCACTGCCCTTCTCTCCTCCTTCTTCAAATTATTCACATGGGTGCATGTGATCAACTCATATAGGTACATGCTTCGCCATTTATGCGAACTCCTGAACCCTTGAGTTTCTTCAAATCAAGCACAGACAACTTAGATGAATTAAGGAATCATGTGGGAGTTCTCACCTCTTCTTCTTCATGTGAAATAGGAAGAAAAAATGTTCTCCTTCGTGAAAAATAGGGAGCACGAATTCTCTCTCATCATGCAGGGATTGCATAGGTCTTCTACGCACAAGGGTGAATACCTCCTTCATAGAGCCCAAGGTTTATGGATCTTTCATCACAATGCACTACAAGGGTGTGTAGCACAGGTTGTGTAGCCTGAGGGATCACCTCCACAAAGAACATTGAGTGTTTGGAAAAAAACCTATCGTCTTTTTGGGGGTTTCTTTGCACAAAAGTAGTGTGGTGTTACTCTTCTTTGCATGTAAGATTCAAGGGTGCATAGAACCTGTTGAACACCTGCAGATATTCTTCTTCATATAGCAGGGCTACTTAGAAACACTTAGTGCTTTGTGTTTCAAAAAACAGAATCTTTCTCAATATATTCAACAACAGAGCCAAGGTCAAGGGCTCTCTTATTTATAAGTGAGGATGGACACTGCTCCACATTCAAATCCCATGAGATATGTCGAGAGGATCATACGATACCTTCATATTTGAATATTTTTAAATATGATATAAGATTTTCAAAATCTCCCAGTTTGTTTCTGTTGAATGTTGTTTCCTTATTTATCGGTGCAATCCTCATGTGCATGAGTTTTGGAATGCATGAAAATCATATTCCTGAAGGATTCGAGCTCCATGAAGTTTCACTGCAACTCTGTTTTCACTAGACACATTTTAATTCTTTATATCGATGCATGCATACAAACATAGTTGCATACATTGTATCATGTAGCTTAGTCGATCATAAGGTACAAAAGTACAAACTTCAAAGGTGGGTGGAGTTTGATCAAGGAGGTGCGAGGGCTTCTATAATGCACTAGTACACGTCAGGTGGCCATGACTTTCCAAAGTTTTAATACATCCTCAGTGGATGATATCGAATGTCCATGGTTCAATCCTGAACCACGAAGATTAGATGGACGGCCTGGATGGGCATGAACGATCTTGCGATTTATTAGACGGTAAACCGTGTGTCTGTGATGCATCAGACAGTTGATATTTCTTCCCAAGAATTTTTGGACGTCCCACATTGAAATGAACACATGGGATGCATTCAGTTTATCAATCAACTCTCTCCACCTTGATGCCAAATTACTTCTCTCCCCCCTTCAGTGTTTCCCCACACCAGTTCTCTACAAGCGTACTCTTAGTGCCCACTATTCCTCCAATGGGTGCGCTTCTAGTGCCCATTATGCACTCACTGCACGGGTTCACCACCGTGCGTGCACATGCAGGATTATACATTCCGCATGCGCCTCTTGTGGGCTGGCTTTGAGGCCTTCCCTTTGGGTGCAGTAGACCCTCAGGTCCCGCATGTGCCTTGGGTGAGGGCTTCAGCTGACCTGCATGGTTGGCCCTATTTTTTATAAGGGATAGAATAATATTTTTCAAAAAACAAAGTATAAAAAATATAATATCCTACATTAAAATACCAAGCCCTCCCTTTTTTATTTCTTCATCTTCAAAAATCTTCCTTATTTTATTTTTGGAATAACAAATCCAACATATTCAATATTCCTTTTTTAATTCAATAATAGATTATGCATGGAACTCTTATTCACCTAATACATTAAATCATAATGTATGGCCTTCAATGTTATAATGAGTGATGTGTTTTCTATAAAACACATGTCTTGGACTTTGAGGATTAGTACAAGCAATCATCTGATTTTGTTCACCAACTCCATCCAATTAGAATCTATTAGTTTGATCTTCTAAAGTCATCATCCAATCAAGTATTGCATCACCTTATTTAAATGTTGTAACAATGTGTCGTTCATTGACACATGATTTGGAACATAAGATCAGTTCTACAATTGTTTGAATTACTATTGATAATGTCCAATCATGACATCTAATTTCAAATAGTGATTCTCAAAATATCAGTGGCATTTGATTTGGAACAACTTCCTCTCTTCAGTCATCATCGTTGCTTCATCACTACCTTTCCATGCATATATTGACATCTTATTGACAAAAAATTAAACACCATTCTCAACAATCTCACCTTTTTATATTGTTGTCAATATCACTTAATCACACTTTTAATGGTTCAATATGTGTGAAAAAAAATTATCCCCCTTATTGGAAACCAAATGAAAAGGTGTAGTGGGGTCTGTTCAAAAACATATTCTCCTCCCTTTGAATAATACTTGTTGAATATTTCTAAGAGAGGGATGATGTCACATGGTTCACTTAGAAAATAGCCTTTAGTAAATCAACTCGAAGTCTACTTTGGGATAACCTAGTGTAGAAAAAAAAGATATATGACCAAGGTTTTCAATGTTTTCCATAAACAACAATATATGTGAAATCATGCTCAGAGTGTATCAATTCTTGACCAAGGGATTGGAGATAATAATATTTATCAATTAAATGCTAAATCCTACACATACATCACCACATATATTAAAAAGTTCAAGTGAAAAGATAGAGAACCCCCAGTCATCCCATATTTTCATCAATAAAGCACTCCCCTATAATTGATATGATAAATTAAATTAAGAACAAGGGATGAAATTTTTATTAGAATACCTCAGTTTCAGCTTCTTGAGATGGTATGAATTTAAATATTTGTCATGAAATCATCTCATTTATATTTTTCCTACTCAAGGGGTGCAATACATTTGATTCATCATGGTGGAAAATATCATAATATATTCTTCAAGATATTCATGTTGATAATCTTCTAATGTGGAACACTTCAAGTTATTATCAAATCATAAATAATGAGTTGAACTTGTTATCCTCCACTTTTCTCATTCAATTTTCATCTTGAGAATGAAATTCATATTCAATTACCTCCAATGTAAGTATACATATACAAAAAATATATAAGGGAATAATATGGAACACATGTGATCTTCTTAATGGTAGAAACAAGGATGGTAATTTTCTCTCAACCCAAGAACTCCTTTCCTTGTAGCTATAATGTGTCTGATACTCTTCATGATGGTGTATCCTCTCTATTTGATACTTTTATCTTTCATTGTTAGCATGGACCCTTTATTTACATTCACCTTAAGCTTGTGTGGATTGTTTGTCCTTACTTCTTCCAATAGTGATGTAACTTCCGCTGGTGTATTTTTTTCAGTTTTCAACATCTCCATTTTTTCTGATAAAACAGATATATATTTATTTTCATGATGTTCAGGCTTCTTTCACCTTCCACACAGTAGTTGTGAGATACTTGGGATGTCATGTTCTGTAAACCTCTCAGGAAATTCGATTTTTCCTTCATGTGGAATGACATGTTTCCCCTTTGCCTTTTCTTTAGCTATTACTTCATCTTCATCTCTTTTAAGTTCTTCAGAAATTTTCAATTGATTAGTCCATATAACTAAATACTCATTATTAACATTTTCTGATTTGGATCTTCCATGTGGATTCCTCATTGTCTTCAAGTTACCTTTCTTAGGCAACTTATTAATATTACCTTCAGGAATGTCTTTAGTCAATCCCATACTCTTCTAGATTGATTCTTCTTTTATTTTCATCTTGGTTCCATTAATTTCCATGGCTTGTTTGCAGTGATCCATGGTATGACCTTTATTTCCACAATAAAAGCATATTTTTATTTTTAAGATTACATTCTTGGAATCCATCTTGAACTTCTTATTGGGAATATTTTCTTTCATTGTTTTCTTGACTTCATTGTTTTGCATATTCCCAATGGAAGACTTTTCAACTCTTTTTTCTTTCTTCTGCATTTTTTTGGTCTATAATTCTTATCAACATATGCATGAGGCATGGTAGGAATAAACTAGAACTCATAATAATTATGACCACTTCTGTTTCAATTATCACAGAAGTCTTCAAGATATTCAAATCTATTCTTGATAGACATATTTTTTTCATCTGTGTTTTCTTCCTTTGCTTTGCAGGATGCTTCATTTATTCAAATATACATTACCTAAATGTAGGCCTTTAATAATTTTTATATGCTGACATATTATTCCTGAAATCATTGGCATGATTCCCAAACATTCAGCAACGCCAATAGTAGACAATAAATATCATCTTTCTTGTAGTATTTGTCAGGATAGATTCAGTGATTTGTTGTTTCTGTAATTTTCATTCTTTCATTAGATTATAAACTTGGTAGTTTTTCTTATTAATCATCCCAGTAACCATCCATGATATTTTTATGGATGTATTAACATTTTTATCAATTCACATATTCCCAGCTTTTAGCTTTGGAACTGTACTTAAGGATGCAATTATATTACTAGAAATAGAAATAACATGGTTATGGGATACCTTCTTCATGGAGGATGTTTTCATTGGATTAGAGTAAGATCCGATGTTCCTTTTGGTATCATATTTCTCAATAAAAACAAGAGTGGTAGTATCTCTTCTTTCATTTGTTTGGGAAGTTCAAGCTTGGAGTGATTTTTGATTCTTCGATTTCACCTCCAGCTCTAAACACTACAGGTTGATGGAGTTCTTATCATCCTCAATTGATCTTAGCTTTCTTTCCCAATTCTCCTTCATCTTTATCATTTTTTTCTTCATGCATATTTTTTAATTTTTGTGAAGATATGTCAAGCTTCTTTACCATGTTAGCTTTGTCTTCTATTTGAGAATCTTTCACAACCATAGAGACTTTGTGCAAATTTTCTAATGCATGGAAAGATTCTAAAAATACAATTTCAAAGAATTATTTCTCACAAATACTTCCCTATAATTTTCAGTAACTTCATCATATCTGTCACTGCAAAGAGAAATTTTTCTTCCTTTTCCTTCACATGTTTTGTGAGAGGGTTGTATAGACCAACCCTTTTAGACAATTCCTCTTCCATGGCATCATCTTCTTCTTACTACTGTAATTTTTCTTCTTGAAGTGTAATAATACTTGCACCAATGTGTCTTTCCAATTCTCTATGGACTTTCTTAAGATGATCTTTGAGTGAAGTTTGAAAATCACTAATTGATATATCATCATCACAGCTTTAGTGGGCTTCATCAAAAGAATCATAATAATAAAAGGAATTATCACATGTGGTACCTTTCATATTACCTTTAGTAAAAGGTGTCTCCCTATTAGCAGTAAGCTTCTTCTTCGTCTTCCTTTACTGTTTCTTCTTTCTATTTTTTTGAGTCTTGGAAGAAATATCCATTTGAGTTTTTTTTACTCATCTCCACAAATATTCACTTCCAAAGGACTCCCTTGGATCTTTTAGAGGTAACCTCCCTCTAATACCAATCGAAGTGCCCAAATCAATGTGAATCACTAAGAGGGGGAGTGGGTGAATTAGTGATCCCTTTAAATATTTTTACTAGTTGATTCTTTTCAATTAAACCTATATGGATGGTTAAAGCCTCGATCCAGTCTTCATGTGTCCCTCAAACTTACCTCGAATGATGTTGTAAATGTAAAGGCACTGAACAAAAGGATTTAAAAGTTTCAGTTTAAATTCCTACTCCTTGTTGTGTTGGTTATTCCCCCCAACACATATTCCCTACTATAATATTTTTATCAATTACAATGGTTGATACAGATTCTCACTATATCTCTCCAAAGTCCCACAGGAGGGTCTTTATACTTCATCCCACTATGTTACCAGAGTCCCACTGGCCTTCTCTAGAGTCTAACTAGAGTCTTCTTCTCTGCCCTAAATCTCATTAGATTCTTCCAGATCTTGAGTCACATGAGCAGCTTCCTTCTTTAAGTTCATTCTTGATTCATTTTAGATGATCTTCTACTCTCTCAACATAGGCTTGCTAAATCACACTTGCATGTGTATCTCTTCAAGAATCTTCAATAACCTTGGTTAAGGTTGTTTGGTATTGTTAAATAATTATGATCACTTCTCTAATCAGTACTCAACTCAATAATTCTCAGGCAATTCATTCTTCTTTTGATGAAGACCCATACTCAAAAACGTGTTTGAAAATGGTTCACACAAACTCTTCAAGAATTCAAGAGTAATTCTTCAAAATATCAACTCCACCTGCCATCTTGGATTCTCAAATACAGTCAACTTGGTTGAAAGGCCTTCTGTAAATTCTACCTAGATTTTGTCTCAGTTCAACTTCACTTTATGCAAGGATTTCATGGAATTCAAAACTCTGTGTTTTTAATATCTCAAATATGTTCATATGTGCATGTGTTTATGCATGAATGCATGTATGTAAACTATGTAGTTTGTTAACCTGAGCACACACTATCTTCTTGTATCGATGTTTGTTCCCTGTGTGTGGGTAATGCTATTACACATGTGTTGTCCACATGGTTCTTCTCAATATGCACACATTCACTTTCCTTTTGTTTTTATCTTTTGAACACATACTTATTCTTCTTACTTGGGTTCAATGTGTGTTATGTATGTGCATGTATTCCATTCTTGGTTCAACTCACTATCTCCTCTTTATCTTCTTCTCGTACTCTCTATTTTTATGCACATGGTTCAGGTTACTTTGGTTTTTATATGTATTTTTCTTCAAACCCGAATGGGTGTGTGAGATTTTATCTTAAAGAGGTCAGTGTATATGCCCACTATCCTTCTCTCCTCCTTCAAATTATCCGCATGGGTGCATGTTCTCAACGCATATATGTAAAAGATACACCATTTTATGTAAACACCTAAACCCTCAGGTTTCATCAAATCAAGCACACACAACTCGTATTAATTGTGCAATTAGGTGGGAGTTCTCACCTATTCTTATTCGTGCAAAATAATAAGCAATGATGTTCTTCTTCATGAGAAATAGGGAGCACGAGTTCTCCCCCATCGTGAAGGAATTGCATGGGTCTTCTATGCACAAGGCCACAGACCTCCTTCACAGAACCTGAGGTTCAATGATCTTTCCTTTCAATGCACTATAAGGGTGTGTAGCCCCGATTGTGTAGCTTGCGGGATCACCTCCACAAAGCATGTTGAGATTTTGGAAGAAAAACTATCACATGTTTTCGGTTTTCTTATCACAAAAGTAGTGAAGTGTTTCTATTCTTTGCAATGGTGTTTCAAGGGAGAATAGAACCTATCAAATTCTTGCGATTATTCTTCTTCATGTAGTAGGGCTGCGTGGAAACTCTCGATGCTCTGTTTTTTAAAAAACAGAAGTTTTCTCAATATATTCAACTACAGATCTTCAATCGAGGGATCTCTTATTTATAGTCGAGGATGGAAACTACTCCATGTTCAAATCTCATGAGTTATGCCAATAGGATCATATGATATTGTAACACCCCAGGTAAATAAGGAATATGACATTTTCATATTTATCCATATTTGTGAATAAAATATTAATATGACTTTAAAGGGGACTCTATGCTCGATGGCGTACCCAACACGCAACAACGAGTTTCTTGGGAATCTTACGTTGCACTCTAATAATAAAATAATATTATTTTAAATGGTAGTTAACATGTAGCCGTTGTAATGGCGGGAATGGATAGAAATAACTAAAATATGATTATATATGTTCTTAAATATTTTTACATTTATCCAATAAAATCTAAAGGCTTAAAATACGGAAAGAATTAAATTTTAGGCGTATATGCCCTAGTTTTCACTAAAGGTTAACTTATCACCTTTTAATGGAGAACTGTCATTAAATATAGTTTTTTTCACTCTTAAACATTCTTTTGGATCAAATAAAACTCTTATTAAGAATCGGGACATCAAATTTTACTTTGTGTAATTTTTTGGTATTTTTCCGATAAAGTTCATTTTTTTAATGAATAGTGTAAAATGTTGTATTTTAATTCAAAACCTCTTTTTAATCTAATTTATTTATATGATTAGATTATATTTTGAATTGGTTTTAAAGTGAAATTAGAAAATATTTTTACCATTAAATCCAATAGTGGTCGTTGGAATCAATTTCACTTTGAAATCAGACTTAAACTAGTGTCAATCTTTTGATACTTATTGTTTCATAAAACACGCTATTTGTCATGACAGTGGGAATTAATTATTAAATTAATTAATTTGAATTATATGTTTTGAATTTTGTAAAACGGACTTCATTTTTGAATTCAGAATATCAAATATAGCTTAGGGTGAATTTTTGGGATTTTTCTGAAAAACTTCAATTTTTGATGAATAGTGAAACCACTAAGTGGTACTTATAAAAACTGATTTTCCGTTTAAATGAAATTTTTCCATCATTCTGTTTTTATTTTCAAAAATCCGACATACATGGTTGTCATTAAGAAGTAAGATGTGGTTTAATGAGATTAAAATAATTTTTTGGTGAATAGTAACTTATTAAGTTCTTAATCGCGATTAGAGGTAATTAGTGTAATTTAAGGTAAAAATGATATTATAAGAATGTGAAAACACCATGACACTTGTCCTACATCTATTTGGTGAGTCATGGACGACCAAGAAAATCCATGGGCCAACTTGGGGACCCCATGGATCCACTTTGGTTGGGAAATGACATAAATAACATTTTATTTAATGTAAAAGTAAAATTGACACAAACATGATATGTTTTACTAAAACAATTTTTAAGTGGGGTTATACAAGTCATCTTTTTGATTATAAATATTCATTGGAAAGATAAAAAGATTTACTACATCATAGTATTTTTTTTATAATTTTTAGACATTAAATAAATTAAATTATTTATGACATAATAATGATGCAGCGATGACATCATTATTTGACGATTTAAATAAAATGAAAAGATAATGTAAAATCTATGAACTACACATGTCAAAAACTTATTGTATGAGTGGATTTAGAAGCCTTATCACCTTATCCACGAATTATATCAGTGTGGGACCTTTTGAAACCGAAACACATTTTCAAATAAAGTAATATTTCTTTACTTTCCAAAAGTGCCCCTCCTCTCCTCTTATAAAAGGCCCCCGCCTCTACCTCATTTAACACACTCCTCAAGCCTTTGGCTCGGCCAACCCCTGGCCATTTACTCTCTCCACATCCCTCTACTCATCCTAGAGAATTACCTTTGGGCATAATCCTTTCAAAGGAAGCCTTTAGGCTCAAATCAAAAGGAGTTACACTTTTAAAGGTAATTCATTCTCTCATGTTCATTTGTTTTATTTTGCTTCTCCAACCCCCTAAACTCTTTTTATTTACTTCTTTTGTAAAAACACCAGTATCTTCAATATACTAGGATGTTTTTATAAGCTACACTCTCACACAACTACATCAAATGGTTAAAGAACATACGGTTTCCGTGGATGGTGAAATTCTGCCTCCCGAAACGATGATTGTTCAATACTCATTTAACACCTTCAAAGGTGGCCATTATGATGTCACTATTTTTATATATGATAGATAATATGTTTATGTTTTATTTATTCTTCTGTATTTTTCATTTTTGTCTTACCTTTATGGATTCCATTATGGGTATACGCGATATCTTCATTTAAGGAAGTGCGGACTACCGCCCCCTCAAAGTGATTTGATTCGTTAAATACCATATGTGGGATGTATAAAGGATGGAAATATGATATTATATATGATATTATACTGGAATTATAATATACCTTTATATCATTATTATTCCATTCTATAAAATATGAAATAGAAATGAAAGTAGCGTTCATGCGTACGTACGGCTTACCGTCTCCATGAACGGTGCATTTCATTTCTTACCTCTAAATGATTATGTAATGTTATAAATGCATGAATGTACTTTATATATATGACATATATGATATCTACATAATGAATACAATTCTGGATATAATAAACATTTGGTCACACGAACAACATGTAATTGTAAGAAGTCCACTTTCGACTTAAGAACCAAATATCGGCAAAACAAATATTATTAACTTAAATGATTACATAATGTTTATGACATGGTAATAAGTGGTATAAAAGTACTAATGAACTTGAAAAAGGTTCTTAAGGAATTAGAAATTAACTCAAGTTTATTATTCAGGAGATTAAAGAACGATCGAGTCAAGTCGGACCCGAGGTAAGGGATCCTACTCCTCTCTTTCTTTTTAAGTATACACTTTTATGCCATTCCTTTTAAAGCTCATATTTCTTGTTATTGGGATGATATTTTACATTACACTTACTGTAATTTTTATGTTCATGTGATGAGAGACCCTATTCTCTCTCATCAATCCATTTTGGAAGTTTTATGTGGCGCTGTTAGGCTGCCGAGTTTTTGTAAGGGATTTTTCATCTCACTTTTATTCCCGTGAGATTTATGCTACATTCGCCACAAATTCCATTGAGTGGTGTATGTACTTCCCATTATTCTACTCTTTGTGTAATATACTTTCGTTTATGAGTATTTACATCAATGACCTATTGTCTTTCTTTCATGGGGTGTATGTTTTGAAAGATACCCAAGTCGGTAAGGGAACCTTTCACCCTCCTTTTTTTTAAAAGACTTCTTGTGTTGGGTCTTTTAATTTACATATTGTTATGTTGGGATATTTTCTCATATATCCTTATTGATGTAAATTTTATGTCCAAGTGATGAGATACACTTTTTATCTCTCATAAACTCATTTTGATGTGATGCCGTTAGGCTGTCAAGGGAACTTTTTAACCCAATTTCGATTTCTTTGGGTTCAACTTGTAGTCATTGAATATGTCATCCATTGAATATGTGTGATTGACCTTTTATTATTTTACACTTAATATCCACTTATATTGGGTGTATATATATTTTTCACACATATTTTTGAGATTTATTTGTCCTTAATTTAAGGATACCTTCTTTATAAGGGATTTCATCACATTTGACATTTCATTTGAGGGTTCATTGTTGTTATGCACCAATTCACTCTTATATGGTGTATATACAGTCCTTTGGAGTATTATATCATGAATCCTTTTATTCTCATGATATTATAAAGTTCTGACTAAATGTTATTCCTCGATTATTGTATTCAAGTGTCTCTAATTTTGGTAAAACCCCTTTAACCAAAATATCGTTTTAAATGTTTTAATTATTTGTTCTTATTAATATCCATGTTTTCAAAATTGTTTTAAGGATTTATTTATATGGATATTAATGGTTTAAAATGTTAAAAGCTTCAAGGTGGTATGGGAAACTTTGATTCAAAAATCTCTTTATTAAATGTTTTAAATGGTTTTGGAAATGGTTTCTTTTTGAATGGATTCATTATTTCAATATCCTAAAATGTTATATTGTGATTGAAATGTGGAAATGTTATGTTTCCTTTATTCATGTTTATGTGATACGATTATGTTATGGTTCTTGGGCATTGTTATGAAGAACGGGTGGTTCCGTGATAAACTAAGGGCGGGTGAGCCCGATATAGCTCTCCAATGCATTGGGTAACGCGAAGGAGTAAAACGTTAAGGTTTCTCCGAAGAGATTTAGGGAATATACTGTGATGGGTATTCCAAACATAACCAAGAGGGTTACTCCCTACATAAGAATGTTATGAATGCCTCAAGTTACCTTTATGTCTTATGTTTTCTATGATTTATTCATGAATTAATATGCCTATATTTTATGGGTAAAGTATGATTTCATTCTTATGTATATACGAACTCATGTTTCCTTTCCATATTTTTATAACCCTTACTGAGCTTTTTATGCTCATTCCAAGTTTTTGAAATGTTTTTCACAGGTCAAGGGAAAGGTACATGATGTGATGATAGTGTCGAGGATATGTCAAGAAAGAATCCATGTTTCATTTTAAATATGTTTCAGTTGATGGGAAGAATGAATACTGTCTTTTATGTAACCACTTTGTTTAAATGTGGAATGTAATGCAAGTTTCATGATCTAATTCTCTAAAACTCTAAACCTGAAAAGATCCTCAATGTTTAATCTTGTAATAACTCAAGATTAAGTAAGGTTTAAGGCTGGGGCCTTATAGTTGGTATCAAAGGTCGGTTTAGATAAATTTAGAGGTTAGGGTATTCTCTAAGCATAAGTGACATTACCATAATGGTTAGGATTTCAGAAAGAGTCCTAGTTTTAGATAAAGTGAATGAGTAAGTATATCATAGTGTTTATCTTCCTCATTAGTACATGATGGTTATGTTGATATACTCACACTGACCTTTTTGGTTTTAGTAAATGGCTGGATCTAGCAGGCACCAAAGTGACAATGGGTTTGAAGGAAACTGTGGTGGTTCTCTGATTAAGATACTCGATGAGATGGGGGATTCAATGAGTAATCTCATGGTTTTTCTAAACCAACTATCAAGGAGTCATGATCAACCACTTGAACCTTGGTGAGTTCTCTAATGCATCATGTACGAGATGGCCAACTCGATGTGGAAATTCAGGTAATAATTATTAAGGTAACCATTAGGGTTTATATGATCCTTACTTTTGAGGTAATTATGGGTTATTATATGATATGATGGAAAATGAAAGGCATGAGATAAAATTTATGTTAAAATATGTTATGATCATCTTTGAAGATTTTATCTCATTTTGGGGAATGTTTTAAGAATTATATAGTTTTGGAAAAAGGACAACACGCAGACTGTGTGACATCCCGTTGCGTCGGACAAAGCTGCGGGAATCGAACCCACAACCAAAGTGCGACTGGTATTTATCGCCTACCACTGGACTACGTGAAGTCCCTGGTTAGTTTGACTGATTCTTTTTAGTTATATGATTTTATGAATTAAGAGTAAGTTGATTTTGGAGGATATGTGATTAGGATAATTACTTTTCAATGTGAGGCTTTAGGAGCGACTAATGTTGTTTGGAGATAAATGTTACGATTTAACTTGGTAGACTATGTGACTAAATCCTTCAAATATTTGGGTTTCAATCTTAGTTTGGTTTAATTTGAAGAATTTTATGGACAAATGGTCCTCGTTGAACTTTGGGTTTTGTTGGAAAAATTTTGGAGATTAAGAATAGATTTTCTTTTTATAAAGGGTTATCCTTTTCTGGATTATCTGATCTTGTACTAGCCTTTTTGGTTTTGGTTTTGGTTAAAGACATGGGAAGTATATAGTTCTATTTTGTGGATTAGGTGATTCTCTAGAAGTTGATTATAGTACTCTTAATGTGAACAAGTCTTCCTAAATACTCATCTTTTGGAAAAAATATGAGTTTGACTAAGGAATCTAGTAAAAGTTGAAAGTCAACATGATAAGTGATTATGCTTTCTTATGAATAAATTCCTCAATAAAAAGTAACTTAATACAAAAATGTTGTCTATTAACTTTTCCTACTCGGGAACCCAACACCGTTTAACCGATCACAAGTTTGTGATTTTCTTATAGTTAACTTTCTCCTAAACATGTTTTCTATCACTCTCCATCAGAACATGACCCTATGTTTTCTCCTCCATGTCCATATTTTCATACTTGGAATCCTAGTATGGGTTAACTTGGGTGACCTCTGTGCTTATCTTTTTTATTTTAAAGTGATTGTTTTACCGACTCTTGTTCCGATGTGGGACGTTCAAGGATGTTTCCAAGCGCAATTTTAAAATTGTGAGGACGCAATTCCCAAAAGGGGGGAAGGATGTAACACCCCAGGTAAATAAGGAATATGACATTTTTATATTTATCCATATTTGGGAATAAAATATTAATATTACTTTAAAGGGGACTCTATGCTCGATGGCGTACCCAACACGCAACAACGAGTTTCTTGGGAATCTTACGTTGCACTCTAATAATAAAATAATATTATTTTAAATGGTAGTTAACATGTAGACGTTGTAATGGCGAGAATGGATAGAAATAACTAAAATATGATTATATATGTTCTTAAATATTTTTACATTTATCCAATAAAAGCTAAAGGCTTAAAATACAGAAAGAATTCAATTTTAGGCGTATATGCCCTAGTTTTCACTAAAGGTTCACTTATCGCCTTTTAATGGGGAACTGTCATTAAATATAGTTTTTTTCACTCTTAAACATTATTTTCGATCAAATAAAACTCTTATTAAGAATCGGGACATCAAATTTTACTTTGTGTAATTTTTTGGTATTTTTCCGATAAAGTTCATTTTTTTAATGAATAGTGTAAAATGTTGTATTTTAATTCAAAACCTCTTTTTAATCTAATTTATTTGTATGATTATATTATATTTTGAATTGGTTTTAAAGTGAAATTAGAAAATATTTTTACCATTAAATCCAATAGTGGTCGTTGGAATCAATTTCACTTTGAAATCAGACTTAAACTAGTGTCAATCTTTTGATACTTATTGTTTCATAAAACACGCTATTTGTCATGACAGCGGGAATTAATTATTAAATTAATTAATGTGACTTATATGTTTTGAATTTTGTAAAACGGACTTCATTTTTGATTTCAGAATATCAAATATAGCTTAGGGTGAATTTTTGGGATTTTTCTGAAAAACTTCAATTTTTGATGAATAGTGAAACCACTAAGTGGTACTTATAAAAACTGATTTTCCATTTAAATGAAATTTTGCCATCATTGTGTTTTGATTTTCAAAAATCCGACATACATGGTTGTCATTAAGAAGTAAAATGTGGTTCAATGAGATTAAAATAATTTTTTGGTCAATAGTAACTTATTAAGTTTTTAATCGCGATTAGAGGTAATTAGTGTAATTTAAGGTAAAAATGATATTATAAGAATGTGGAAACACCATGACACTTGTCCTACACCTATTGGGTGAGTCATGGCCGACCACGACAATCCATGGGCCAACTTGGGGACCCCATGGATCCACTTTGGTTGGGAAATGACATAAATAACATTTTATTTAATGTAAAAGTAAAATTGACACAAACATGATATGTTTTACTAAAACAATTTTTAAGTGGGGTTATACAAGTCATCTTTTTGATTATAAATATTCATTGGAAAGATAAAAAGATTGCCTACATCATAGTAGTTTTTTTATAATTTTTAGACATTAAATAAATTAAATTATTTATGACATAATAATGATGCAGCGATGACATCATTATTTGACGATTTAAATAAAATGGAAAGATAATGTAAAATCTATGAACTAAACATGTCCAAAACTTATTGGATGAGTGTATTTCGAATCCTTATCACCTTATCCACGAATTATATCAATGTGGGAGCTTTTGAAACCGAAACACATTTTCAAATAAAGTAATATTTCTTTACTTTCCAAAAGTGCCCCTCCTCTCCTCTTATAAAAGGCCCCCACCTCTACCTCATTTAACACACTCCTCAAGACTTTGGCTCGGTCAACCCCTGCCCATTTACTCTCTACACATCCCTCTCCTCATCCTATAGTATTCCCTTTGGGCAGAATCCTTTCAAAGGAAGCCTTTAGGCTCAAATCAAAAGGAGTTACACTTTTAAAGGTAATTCATTCTCTCATGTTCATTTGTTTTATTTTCCTTCTCCAACCCCCTAAACTCTTTTTATTTACTTCTTTTGTAACAACACCAGTATCTTCAATATACTAGGATGTTTTTATAAGCTACACTCTCACAAAACTACATCAAATGGTTAAAGAACATACGGTTTCCGTGGATGGTGAAATTCTGCCTCCCGAAACGATGATTGTTCAATACTCATTTAACACCTTCAACGGTGGCCATTATGATGTCACTATTTTTATATATGATATATAATATGTTTATGTTTTATTTATGCTTCTGTATTTTTCATTTTTGTCTTACCTTTATGGCTTCCATTATGGGTATACGCGATATCTTCATTTAAGGAAGTGCGGACTACCGCCCCCTCAAAGTGATTTGATTCGTTAAATACCATATGTGGGATGTATAAAGGATGGAAATATGATATTATATATGATATTATACTAGAAGTATAATATACCTTTATATCATTATTATTCCATTCTATAAAATACGAAATAGAAATGAAAGTAGCGTTCATGCGTACGTACGGCTTACCGTCTCCATGAATGGTGCATTTCATTTCTTACCTCTAAATGATTATGTAATGTTATAAATGCATGAATGTACTGGATATATATGACATATATGATATCTACATAATTAATACAATTCTGGATATAATAAACATTTGGCCACACGAACAACATGTAATTGTAAGAAGTCCACTTTCAACTTAAGAACCAAATATCGGCAAAACAAATATTATTAACTTAAATGATTACATAATGTTTATGACATGGTAATAAGTGGTATAAAAGTACTAATGAACTTGAAAAAGGTTCTTAAGGAATTATAAATTAACTCATGTTTATTATTCAGGAGATTAAAGAACGATCGAGTCAAGTCGGACCCGAGGTAAGGGATCCTACTCCTCTCTTTCTTTTTAAGTATACACTTTTATGCCATTCCTTTTAAAGCTCATATTTCTTGTTATTGGGATGATATTTTACATTAAACTTACTGTAATTTTTATGTTCATGTGATGAGAGACCCTATTCTCTCTCATCAATCCATTTTGGAAGTTTTATGTGGCGCTGTTAGGCTGCCGAGTTTTTGTAAGGGATTTTTCATCTCACTTTTATTCCCGTGAGATTTATGCTACATTCGCCACAAATTCCATTGAGTGGTGTATGTACTGACCATTATTCTACTCTTTGTGTAATATACTTTCGTTTATGAGTATTTACATCAATGACCTATTGTCTTTCTTTCATGGGGTGTATGTTTTGAAAGATACCCAAGTCGGTAAGGGAACCTTTCACCCTCCTTTTTTTTAAAAGACTTCTTTTGTTGGGTCTTTTAATTTACATATTTTTATGTTGGGATATTTTCTCATATATCCTTATTGATGTAAATTTTATGTCCAAGTGATGAGATACACTTTTTATCTCTCATCAACTCATTTTGATGTGATGCCGTTAGGCTGTCAAGGGAACTTATTAACCCAATTTTGATTTCTTTGGGTTCAACTTGTAGTCATTGAATATGTCATCCATTGAATATGTGTGATTGACCATTTATTATTTTAAACTTAATATCCACTTATATTGGGTGTATATATATTTGTCACACATATTTTTGAGATTTATTTGTCCTTAATTTAAGGATACCTTCTTTATAAGGGATTTCATCACATTTGACATTTCTATTGAGGGTTCATTGTTGTTATGCACCAATTCACTCTTATATGGTGTATATACTGTCCTTTGGAGTATTATATCATGAATCCTTTTATTCTCATGATATTATAAAGTTCTGACTAAATGTTATTCCTCGATTATTGTATTCAAGTGTCTCTAATTTTGGTAAAACCCCTTTAAACAAAATATCGTTTTAAATGTTTTAATTATTTGTTCTTATTAATATCCATGTTTTCAAAAAAAATTTAAGGATTTATTTATATGGATATTAATGGTTTAAAATGTTAAAAGCTTCAAGGTGGTATGGGACACTTTGATTCAAAAATCTCTTTATTAAATGTTTTAAATGGTTTTGGAAATGGTTTCTTTTTGAATGGATTCATTATTTCAATATCCTAAAATGTTATATTGTGATTGAAATGTGGAAATGTTATGTTTCCTTTATTCATGTTTATTTGATATGATTATGTTATGGTTCTTGGGCATTGTTATGAAGAACGGGTGGTTCTGTGATAAACTAAGGGCGCGTGAGCCCGATATAGCTCTCCAATGCATTGGGTAACGCGAAGGAGTGAAACGTTAAGGTTTCTCCGAAGAGATTTAGGGAATATACTGTGATGGGTATTCCAAACGTAACCAAGAGGGTTACTCCCTACGTAAGAATGTTATGAATGCCTCAAGTTACCTTTATGTCTTATGTTTTCTATGATTTATTCATGAATTAATATGCCTATATTTTATGGGTAAAGTATGATTTCATTCTTATGTATATACGAACTCATGTTTCCTTTCCATATTTTTATAACCCTTACTGAGCTTTTTATGCTCATCCCAAGTTTTTGAAATGTTTTTCACAGGTCAAGGGAAAGGTACATGATGTGATGATAGTGTCGAGGATGTGTCAAGAAAGAATCCATGTTTCATTTTAAATATGTTTCCGTTGATGGGAAGAATGAATACTGTCTTTTATGTAACCACTTTGTTTAAATGTGGAATGTAATGCAAGTTTCATGATCTAATTCTCTAAAACTCTAAACTTGAAAAGATCCTCAATGTGTAATCTTGTAATAACTCAAGATTAAGTAAGGTTTAAGGCTGGGGCCTTATAGATATCTTCATCTTTGAATATTTTCAAATGCGGGAAAATATTTCCTGAATCTCTCAGTTTGTTTTTGTTGAATGCAGGTTCCTTATTTTCCGATGCAATCCTCATGTGTATGTGTTTTCAAACACATGAAAATTAAATTCTCAAAGGCTTTGAGATCTATGATGTGGCCTTGAAACTCCATTTTCTTATTCCATGTTTGAATTATTTATAATGATGCATTCATGAAAACATAGTTGCATTCATGTAATCGTGTCGCTCAATCGATCATAATGCACGAAAGTATGATCTTCCACAGTGGTCGGAGTTTGATCAAGGAGGTGCAGGGGCCTTTTCGGTGCACTGGTTCATGTCAGTTGGCCATAGGTTTCTAGAGGTTGATGACAACCTCGGTGGATGAGATCGGATGGCCATGGTTCAATCCTGAACTGTGGAGATTAGATGGATGGCATGGATGTGTGTGATCGATATCGTGATTGATTGGACAATAGACCACGTGTCTGTGATGTATCGAACAACTGAGATTTATTCCCAATAATTTTAGGTCATCCCACATCGAAATTAACACATTGTATTCTTTTGGTTTAACAATCAACTCTCACCACCCTGATGCCAGATTACTTATCTCCCCCCTCCAGTGCTACCCTGCACCAGTTCCCTACTGGCGCGCTCTTAGCGCCCACTCTGCCTCCTTTGGGTGCACTCCTAGAACCCACTATAAACTCGTTGCATGGGTTCACCACTGTGCGTTCACCTGCGAGCTTATACATGGCCCACATGCGCATCTTGCGGGATGGCTTCGAGGCCTTCCCTTTGGGTGTGGTAGACCCTCAGGTCCCACATATACCTTGGGTGAGGCCTTTAACTAGACTACATGGTTGGCCCTGTTTTTTTTATAAGGGGAATAATAAACTTTTTCAAAAAACAAAGTATAAAAAATATAATATTACACCTTCAAATACCAATTCTTTCCTCCTTTCTTTCTTCATCTTCAAACATCATCCTTCTTTTATGTTTGGAATAACAAATCTAACATCTTAAATATTCCTATTTTAATTCAATATTATATGATACATGGAACTCTTCTTAACCTCATGAATTAAAGCATGATGCATGGTCTTAAATGTTGTAATTATTGATGTGTTATCTTTAAACAAGTGTCTTGGACTTTGAGGATCAGCACAAGGAATCGTCTGATTTTTTCACCAACTCCATCCAATTGGAATCTATTAGTTGGATCTTCTAAAGTCGTTATGAAATCAAGTATTTCATGTCCTTATTCAAATTTTCTAACAATGTTTCATTATTTGATACATGATTTGGAACATAAGATCAGTTCTACAATCTTCTGAATTACTATAGAGAATGTAATCCAATGTCAAATAGTGATTCTCTAAATATTAGTGGAATTTGATTTGGAATAACTTCTTATCTTGAATCATCAACACCACTTCATCACTACCTTTCCATAAACATATTTACACCTTATTGACATCTTATTGACAACAAATGAAACACAATTCTCAATAGCAGGAAATAATCCCCTTTAAAGGACTAATGCAGTTATTTGGGTGAATACCCAAAAATCTACTTTATAAAATATAGGAAATTCACAGTGTAGAGGGTTGTACCCAAACTGAAGGAATGGTTACAAGAATTGAGGGAGGGTTAATCTATGTCATAGGTATATTAGTTTAATGTAAATTCTAATCCTTATATTCTGATCCTTTGTTATGGTTCATAAGGTGCGTGTGAATTGTCCAAAGAAAATCCCTTGGGAGTGTCAAACTAGGTGTTCATCAAGGATCGTTGTCATGTATCAATTGAAGATTGATTTAAATCCCAATTCACCCTTTTGGGGTTATTAACCCTAGTTTCAACTATTCTAGAGCCATAACCACTTGTATTATCCGGACAAGGATATCATTACTAAGAAAACCACACACGCTTTTCTTTACCAAATTTAGGATGGTTTTATGGATATGGGAAATGTTGAGCATTAAAAAGGATTATGAAGGTATAATAATGAGAGTTAATGGTGATATATAATTCATAACATGATAATGAAATTATAATTATGATTTTTAACATCATTCTCCATTGAAATAATAAATAATTAATAAGTCTCACAAAAGTAATGGGAAAATAGGGGTGAGGAACCCTTATTTCGGCATAGTAACAGCTTAGGAAAAGAATATAATGAGACGGAGTTAATAAAATATAATTTAAAACAAATCATATAAAATATAATACCATGTAATAAAAATAATTAAGTATAATAAAATAAATTTAAAAATATAATATAGAAAAAATAGTGAACTTGAAAAAAAAACTTGGTTTGAGAAACCCTTACCATGGGAGGATGCTTCATAATGCTAGGGAGAGACTCTTTGAAACCTTATAACCACCTCTGATATATTTTTGAGTATGATATTGATAAATAATTCTTTCTCAAAGTCTTTTTTGTAGAAAGTGGGGAGAGAATTATGGTATTTATACTTGAGGATGAGTGGTTTTAAAGGATTAATAATGGTTATTTTATTATATAATCAAAGCAATTATGGGTCTAATGAATTACAAAAAAAATTATGGATTATTAATTAGTGAAATATGGAGGGTAGATTTTCAATGCCTTTCCAAATCGAAACATACCTTTTGACCAACCAATTTAATATACACAAACCAAAAATAATTTTTATCTCAAAAATCCAATTTTTTCCAAAATGTAATGTGTAAATTTTAAATTAAAAAGAATTTATTTAAATTCATTTTTCTGATTATTAAATTAAAT
Source organism: Viscum album (assembly GCA_963277665.1). Classification (NCBI taxonomy): domain Eukaryota; kingdom Viridiplantae; phylum Streptophyta; class Magnoliopsida; order Santalales; family Viscaceae; genus Viscum; species Viscum album. The sequence goes on from OY728156.1 coordinate 1,505,881,391, forward strand.
TTTTATTGAATAAAATTATCTATTATTTTTTTAATCATTTTCACATAATAATGATTTCATAAAATTAGTGTGCTTGTAAAACGGTAATTTTCACTTTTTCACCAAAAAATAAACTTTTTCAAAAAATTACCAAAAACTCACCCCTAGATAATTTTGATTTTATTAGTACAAAAATTAAAAATATTTTTTCAAAATAATTTTCTAAATATTATAATTTTAACTTATAAATAAAAAACCTTATTTATTAAAAATTATCAATTTTTATGGGGTAGTAAACATTCAGATCATTATAAAAAATACTTCTGGATTTGTTAAAAAAATAATTTTAAAAGGTTTTTATAAGATTATTTCATGAAATAAATTTTATTTAAAACTTATACATTAACCATGAAACATACTTTTTACAGAATATATTTGTAGTCTCCATAAATATTATAATTTTATTATATCATAAAATAATCCTAATGGTCACTTAATTGCATCTACATAATAAAAAAATAATAATGAAAAAATAATTTATTGTATAATGTTCATATTTATCATCAACCATATTGGCCAAAAATAATAATTTAAAATGACCATATTTCTTTATTAATACACCATTATTATCATTTTATCACTTACTTCTTCGCTTATGAAGGTTCTTACACGTTAATTGATAATGTTAATCATTTTCCTAACAATCCCCTTTATTTTTAATATTATTATGGAATGAGCAATATTATTGGGGGAATTCAAGTCTATGGATTTTTTTAGTGAATTGAAAATTATTCAATGTGTGTATATTTTTAGTATTCCTAGTTTTACTACTCCATATTTACACATGATATGTAAATTTCTTATAAAATGTAAAAGCCTTTTTAGGTTCTTCTATTGTAAAACATAATAAAAAATGTTTAGAGGAAAGAATTAATTTTTTAAAATAATAATATATTTGGTGTCATTACCTTATATCCCCCCCCAAAAAAATTTCACCTTCTAAATTTGACCATTTACTCAGAATAAAAAGGGTGATTTTAATAATCACTAAGATAATATATTTCAATTGAGAGTTTAATGCTAATATTTTTCTATAATTTATATTCTATGATCATATAACTTAATATTTTATTTATTTTAAAATTAAGAGTTACAATTTCTATAAATCCTTTAATGTTGGTTCATAAAAATCTTAAGATAACCAAGAATATCCCCCTTAAATAAATTATGTTCCTACAATTTTACTCATTAATAACACTTCCTAAACCCAAATATTCACTTAAATGTTATCTATATAAAGGAAATATTATGAAAACCTAGGATATTTTAATCCTATGTTGTTATACTTGTTATTTTTGACCTAGTATAATATATATATATAATTATCTATTTATTCCTCTTTACCCAAATATTCGGAATCCTAATTCCCAAAAATAACCAAAATTTTCTATAATAACCAATGAGATGCCACAGACCTATACTTATATATTTGGTTCTAAACATACATACATTTTAATACATCAAATTAATTATAATAAACTACCAAGATCAAAATTTTGGTGTCTTTGGGAACTAGGTGAATTTATAACTAAACACGTGGTATAATATACACTTATTGCACAAAGATTTTCCACACATGTGATTTCCTTATATGTATCCTTTTTATTTAAATTCTTGGCGGGAAGTGGAAACATAAAAAATGGTGATCTTTAAATCCTAGTAAGGGATAAACAATGAAAATAGAGAATTAATTAACATCATGGGTAAAACATGAGGCATGATATAATAACGTGAATATAAGGAAAATAGGTATAACATGATCATAAGTAAAATAGGCATAACATGATCATAAGTACATGAGTCATAACAAGATCACAAGTACATGAGACATAAAATTATCATATGTACATTATGAATAACTTTTAAATGTGTCTATAATATACATGAGACATTCATAATAATATTTTTAAGGTTCATCACCAAGGTTTCATAAAATGTTATCAAAGAATACTACCAATGTATCATAAACATTTTATCTCTATAGATTAATTCTATACTCAATGCATTGAAGTCATATTAGGGTGAACCCTTTAAATTCCCTAATTCATATGTTCCACATAAGTAAAACGTACATAAACCCATCAATAATCATTTCATAAACCCATGTAAAATAATTAGGTATCCAATAAAAGTAATAAATATATCTAAATAAATACCCTTCAACCATGATAATGAATTATGGGGTATTTACACCGTATAGAGTAAATGGTATATATTTTAGTCAATAATTTCCCTAGAAAATTGATGGATGAGTTTCTTTGTAAAGACTCGTTCATCATAAGAAGCAGACAAGGGTATCTATAAGGGAAATACTTTCGGATAAAAGTTATGCATAGATGGTGATAAGAGAGGAAAAAGATAGTGATGGTTCATTCTCAATAGATATCTCATTTCCACTACAAAATGTGTTCATAGAAACATTGACATATATGAGGAAGTTAAGTTCCCTGAGAATGATGGATATATGTGGATAACATTATCATTAGTTACAAATTATGTGGGAAAGAATCCCCTTCAAATGATTAATGTGGTTATTTGATTTAATACCCAATAATCAAATTTAGAAACTATTGGAAATTCACAATATAGAGTGTATTACCCCAATTTATAGAATAATAAAAATATGTTATTGAGGGTACATTCATTTAATAGGTATATCAAATGAATATAATTCCAAATCCATATATTCGGATCCTTGATTATTGTTTATAAAAATCATGTGAATTATCCAAATCAAAACCCTCAAGAATGTCAAACTTGGTTTGAAACAAGGCCCATTGTTTTTCACTAGGTAATGATTTAGTCAAATCCCAATGAACCCTTTTTAGGTTTATTACCTTTAGGTGAAACTATGTTAGATCCAATTCCACTTGTAATATCCAGATATGGATTTCATTGCTAGGAAAACCACACACACTTTTTTTTACAAAATTTAGGAAGGTTTTATATCTATGAGAGACCTTGAGAATTACACAAGCTTATGAAGGTATTATAATGAGATTGAATGGTGATATATCATTGATAACATAGAAGTTAAATTATAAGGATGATTTATAATAACATTTTCCATTGAAATGTAAAATAATTAATAAGGATCACAAAATTAATGGGAATAGAGAGGTGAAGAGCCCTTATTTCAGCATAGTAACATCTTAGGATAATAATATAATGAGATTGAATAAATAAAGTATCATTTAGAAAAATTTATATTGAAGATAATACCTTGTAATAAAAATCATTTAATTGTACAAAACAATTATGAAAAAAAAAGAAATATAGAAAAAACATTGAAATTGAAAAGAAGAGAGGAGGATTGAGGAAACCCTTACCAAGGTACGATGCTTGTTAAAGATATCAAGGGGATCCTTATAACCCTAGAACCATATTTTAGAGACTCTTGATATAGATATTGAGAAATACTTTATGACATCCTAGATCTAGGTTCCACTCCAAGGTGCCCTGATCCCAGTTGGCCACAGGCCTCAAGCATGTCTCCTCGTACATTAGAGTTTGATCACTAATAGTGAGGTACTAGGGTGTTTCCATGGGAATACTATTAACTCATGTTATAGTGGAGCACAATGGATATATAATAAAATAGTAAATATCATAAGCATTTGTAAATAAACAGCACAACAGAAACAGACACTATAACAACTGGACCAGAAACCTTCCATAAAAGAAGCATGATATCAATGAATAACTTAGTGTAAGCAGAAATAAACATCCAATAAATAGATAATAATGAAAATATTTAATATAATCATATAAAAAATAATGATATTTTATGTCATGTATCTACAAAACTATAGAATAGGTATACATGGCAAGAAGAAATACATACCATACAAAATAATCAAAAAGAAGCCAAAAACTATCCATCATATCGAGTAGAGGCCCAATCATATGCTACCAAGATCTATCCTAAGAAATTAAGAAACATATGGTGTTCAAAATGGGATGCTTTCCCTTATCAATTCTTGTATACTTATAATCTTATCAAGAATTGGCTTCCCAAATAGGGTGTGAGATAAATCTCAGTAGGCCATCACCAATAGAGTCTATACAAATCTAGTTGATGAAATATAAACTCATAGTGTGAAGGTATATATAAATGTAAATAAATTATATAATGATAACCAATACCTGCTTTAGGATCAGCTGGTAATGTCTCTGAACTTGTAATCATTTAATTAATTCATTTCTGTTTATATTATATTGATAAGTCACATTAGATGTATACAACACTGACAATATCATGATAATAATAATAAAGGATCCAAGTTATAACAATGCATCCTATAATGATTATAATAGTGAAAATGATCCAAGGTAATAGTTAAGTAATCCTTGACCTAAGGGGTTGATCCAACTGAGTAATAAAATGAAGCCTAGCTATATGGGGTCTGAGTGTAATCCAAGGGGCATCACCCAAGGAATTCCACTATAAATTATTCTAATTGATTCCATAGATCCCGTCCAAGGTAAAACAGCATATGTATGACTGGGCCCAATGGAGTGAATCTAGGGAACCATATTTCTGAAGACATCAATCTAGATCCAAGGAGTGTATTCAAGGTATCCTAATATCCAAATGATAGTAAAGGGATCCTACAGTTCCATGTTGGGCATCCACTAGTAGATAAGGACCATGTTCCAAGGTTGTTATCTCCCTTTGCAAGAGGCTCCTTGAATTATAATGTCATCCTTTGAGTGCTCAAGTAATTCCCTTGGTAATCCAAGTTTGGATCAAGTCTGACTGCTCCTATAAAATATTAAAAGAACAGTATGCAATAGGCACCTTATAAATAATTTATTATTTTATTTGTGACATGTAATGTTCGTTACAGTTAATAAGTCATTTAGTTTGTTCCATTGTGTTTCAATATTGTGACAAGTAATAACAAGTAAATGAATCAATTTAGTACTTTATTACTTAATCAATTATTTTTTTCACTCCTTTACCTTTCATAAGTATGAAAAAGAGAGCTAAAGATGTGAAACCATATTTAATTCAATTATAATAAACTTGGAAAATTGATATCTATAAATATACTTTCCATTTAAAATTACAAAGGTTAATTAATTAATTTAAACACTTACCTTATAAGGGTCAAGTGATACTATAATGTAATATTCGTTAATAATTTATTCATCTAATTAAAACACTTATCTTTATTAATGCCAAGTCATAGAACACCAAAAATATGGTACAGAACGACACAACAAAGCCACTAAAGTTATAATAGAGGAAATTCCCTAATTGGGGTGGTCGGTGTTGAGGATTTAACCTCCAATGGAGAGAATAAACATTATAATTAGGGATCTATAATATGGGCATGATGGTTATAAAAATGGAATATTAATTTAATAGGAAACACCTCACGAAATCGGCATTCTCATAATGATGATTTTTTATAAAATGTTGAGACTTGATGTATGAGTCATAAACCACATATATCAAGCCTATTTCACTCTAATCATCTAGTATCACCCATTAGTTTGGTCTGGATCAGAAGAAAAGTGAAGAATGGATCAATACCCTGAAAATAGGGCTTATGAACATGCATCATAATAACACAAAATCCAGCAAGATAAACAAATATTATAATGTAGAAGATTTGATCTCTTTCCAAGAGGAATTGAAGGAGATGAATGGTTCTTCTCTCAGACACTGGATAAAGAAGATATGGAAGAACCAAGGTAGGATCTCTCAACATAAGGATAAGCCTCTAATATTGGAATATAGAAGAATTAAGAGGGAGTGTGATGTGATGAAACTGATCCATATTCTGAAGGTGGAGATGTTATGGGTCTTATTCCAATGGAAGCATGTGGAAAGGTCTGATGTTATCTATGAATATTCCCCAATAAAACCACAATCACGACACTCCTTCGAGTCTCTATCACACTAAGGCTTTAGATTCCCCTATTGTCCACACTGATCATATATATCTGAGTTGTCAGTGTGGATACTCTGACTTCCACTTCCCTAATGAGAAACCTCAAGGCTATGCTTCTTACTACTTGATGAACTATTTCCTTACCTCAGTACTAAACCTATATGCTCAAAAATATCACCTTACCTTAGGTTGAACTCAGTGACAAGAGTCTGATTGATGATCTCAGAAAAAGTAGGTAGGATAAAGACATTGACCAAAGAATGGATGACATACCTAAGACCATACTCAAAGCTTCTAGAATGTGATAGCTCATAATCATCTATAAGTAGTGCAAAGATCTGAATAGTCCATAACGGGCATAGCACCTTTCTCATGATGCATAAACTATCTGGTTTGATCATCAATCATCTTCTAGGGAAAGAAGTAATCATTGAAGTCAGTTTGTAAGTATACATATACAATGACCTAATGATGTCTAGCCTAGGTAATCACATTCCACCAGTGCTTGGCTGAATCATGCAGCATAAAGGTAGAAATATTGAACCTCCTTTATTTAGGAATCTCTATATTCTTGAAGATATAAAGAGTGGACTCTAACAAAGACTCAGTAACCTATGGACCGTCATCCCCTAAAAAGGTGTGATGATGTTGTTACTAGAACTCAAAATTTAGATTAGCCATAGTAGGTGTAGGACATGTATCACCCTACATGGATTTCATCAGACATAGAAATACCTCACAAAGATGAGAATTAGTGACTAGATTAGGTATAGTAGGTGGTGCCTCAAGTGGCACTCCTGGAAGTAATACTAGTGGCTCAGGTCCAACCATCTCTCGAGCATGTTCATGATCACCCTACTGGCGCACAACATAAGGGAATCATGGTGGCATGAATCTAAAAATTTCAAGAACACGCCTCAGAATAGATCGGTACTAGGTGGAATCACTAGAATAATTATAAATTAAGAATAAGGGTTCACAACTCATGGTACTACCCCAACTACCGACTTACAAGGTTTAGGTATTGTTAAGTGTTCAAGCTAAATTTATAGGGGTTCTAGTGGGTGAAAGGTCATCTATACCATTCCTCTTCATTTACTAGAAACCATTTAATTCTATAATTAAAGACTAAAATTTTAGGTTTTTATTTTTTTATATAGATAGACCAAGGTTTGATTAAAATGGATCACCATTCCCTGTAAATATGGGGCCATACACATTATCACTAAAATCTATACCTATTTAATTTTATATTTATCCAACATCTACATTTTGTCTTAGAATTTACTAGGTAATATGCGATGGATAACTCAGTTAATTACCCATTCTAACCCATGAGGTCTCATAAACCTCATGAATTGAAACTAGAAATCACTCAATCATATCCAAATAGAAGCTCATATAACCAAATTTATATATTTTATATGGGTATAAACAAGCTATTTAATATTCCACTATCAATCTATATAGGAAAAAATATTTACATTGGCGTTGAAACTTTAAATAACAAACTCACAAACCTATAGAATAATTTAGCATCAAAATCATATATAAAAAGCATATATCACTCAAAAATCACTGGAAACTAAAGTAATGAAAGTGGTGATATTCACATATATGGCATGGAATATTCATGGCATGTGAATTCTAGGTTCCTATAATGATGCATGTAACAATTCTCCTTGTCCTCATCTCATTGGTCCAAGGATAAAATGAAATTATCAATGATAATAATATTAATATTAATATTAATAATAATAATAAACATCACATAACATGTTAATCATCTAATTGTGAAAGTATATAAACTATGATAAGTGAATGCATAATAAGAATTCTTATTCCAGGAAACTCGATAATTACCCCAGATATGGGTTAGCTGCTCCCAAGCATGGATTATAACAAAGTTCTAAGTGCTCAAAATACCATTTCTACTATCTCATAACAGTAAAGTGAAAAAGTAACTTCTCTAATAATATGTTAGAACATATCATACTTAAGTTCCACTCAGAGGTTTCGTGATCCCGATTAGCCAAATTTCCTCAAGCTTGCCTCCCCATACACCAGAGGTTGTCAACTAGTATTTAGGGAATAGGGTGTGTCTATGGGGAGACTATTACCTCTTATCAATGTGGATCACAATAGATATATAATAACATATGAAATAGCAGAAGAATATGTAAACATATGGAATAGTGGAAACATATACTATAATAATTACACCAATAGCCTGTCGTATTAGAAGCATGATATCAATGAATTACTTAGTGGAAGTAGACATAAACATCAAAGAAATAGATAATAACCAAAATCTATAATATAGTCTTATAAAAATAATGATAATTTATGCCATGTATCTACAAAACTGGAAAACATGTATACATGGAAGCAGGAAATACATGCTATAGGAAAGAATCAAAAAGAATCCAAAAAACTATCTAGTATCTCGAGCACTATCTCGGTCATCTGCAACAAAGATCCATCCTAATAAATAAAACTATATCAGGTGTAAAAAGTGGTATTATTCCCCTTATCAACATCTACATACATGTAATCTTCCTGAGTACCATTGGATTCCAGGATAGGGTGTGAGATAAATCTGAGTAGGCCACCACTAATGACGTCTTTACAAATCCAGTCTATGAAATATAAACTAACAGTGTGCAATTATGTATAAATGTGAATAAAGTCTATAATGATAACCAATTCTTGCTTCATCCTCAGTTGATAATGTCTCTGAATATCTAATCATTTGATTAATTCATTTAGGTTCATTTTATATAGATAAGTCACATGAGATGTAAAAAACACTAACAATTTCATGATAATTATAATAATAATAAAGGATCTATGGTATAACAAGGCATACAATAATGATGATAATAGTAAAAATTATCCAAAGTAATGACCAAAGAATACATGACCTAAGGGGTCAATCCAACTCTATAATAACATGCAATCAAACTATAAGGGGTATTTGTGTAATTTAAGGGTAATCACCCAAGGAATTACATTGTAAATGATTCTAACCAAGTCTAAGGATCTCATCCAAGGTAAAAAAGGCTAAACATGACTAGGTCTAATGGGTTGAATCCATGGTTTCATGTGTCTGAAGACATCAAGATAGATCCAAGGAGTGTATCCAAGGAGTCCTAATATCTAGAAGATAATGAAGGGGTCCAATGATATCATGTTGAGAATCCACTAGTAGACAAGGACCATGTTATAAGGTGGGTATCTCCCTTGGAAACTAGATCCTTAAATTGTAATTGATTCCTATGAGTTCTCAAGGTATTATCTTAGGAATCCAATGCTAGCTCAAGTCTGACCATTCATGAAAAATATGAAAAGGTCTATATGCAATAGGCACCTTATACATTAATAATTATTTAATTTAGTCCATGTAATACTCATTACATTTACTAAGTAATTTGGTTCATTCCATTACCTTTCCTTAGTGTGGAAATGCATAACAAGGGAATGCAACCATTTAGTACTTTAATTAATTAATCAAATATTTGGTTCACTCCATTACCTTTTATAAGCATGGAAAGGTGGGCTAAGGATGTGAAACCATGTGCAATTAAATTATAATAAACTAATCCAAATTATATCTAAAAATATAATTTCCATTTAACATTATAATGGTTCATTAATTAATTGGAAAAATTTTATTATAACAGTCAAGTGATATTGTAATGAAATAGTTGTTAACAATTAATTCATTTAATTAAAACAGTTACCTTTAAGACCAAGTCAAATCACATTGGAATGGTGGTGAAGAAGGTCACAATAAATCCACTAGAGGCATAATAGAGGAAACAACCTTCTTGTGGAGGTCTTCATTGAGGTTCCAACCTCTGATGGAATGAAGAATAATTATAAATAAGGCTCTATAATACAAGAATGATGATTATAGTCATGGAATATGAATTTAATAGGGAACACCTGCTGAAATCGGTGTGTACACAATAATGATGGTTTGTAAAAATTTGATACTTAAGGGATGAGTCATATACCACCTACCTTGAGCATATAACCCTCTCCTATTCTATTATCAACCATAGGTTTGTCCTGGATTATAGTAAAACTGAAAAATTGATCAATGCCTTGAAAATAGGGCATATGATCCTATATCAAAGTAGTGAAAAATCCTGAAAGATAAACAGAGAATAGAAGGTAGAAAAATCGATCACTTATCGAGAGGAATCTGAGGAGATAAACGGTGCTTCGATTAGACATCGGATGAAGAAGATATGGAATAACCTAGGTTAGAACCAAGGCAGGAGATCTCAAGATAATGATAAGCATCTATTTCTAGAATATAAATGAAATAAGAGGGATGGTGACTTAAAATAAAATAAGAGAAAAATAGTCATTTTACCCCCAAAATATTTGGGTTGCATAGTTTGGTCGAATGGTTAGCCATACAGTGTGCTAACTGTTCATATGGAACTACCAAAAGGGGGACCCCACACAGTTAGGTCACATGGTTTGAGAAACTATGTGCCAATTGTATTTTATGGATTTACTAAAAACTATATACCATCTGCATGGGTGTCTTCCCTTGGATTCATATTTTCCTCAAACCGTGTGGCCTCCTTCATCCCATTGTCTATCCCTCTCATGGTTTTGGAAACTATGTGGATTGGCTCATACAATTTCTACTAACCATGTTCCCCAGTATATTTATCCATCGACTGGTGTTTTGAGCTTTCAATAAGCCTTGGACACACCCTAAACAACTGTGAGTTCATTAGGAATGCATATTAGGTCCAAAAAAATAATTAAACTGAAATTTAAAGGATCCATACCTAAAGAAAAAACTGTGTTCTTTCATAATTCTGGTTCAAATCCTTTTGTGTGTAAATTTAGGAGGTAATAGGGGTACTTATACTTGAGGATAGGTGGTTTTAAAGGATTAAATATTGGTTACTTTAATATATAAGACAACCAATTTTGGGTGAAATGAATTTCAAACAACTTTCTGGATTATTAATGATTGAAATAGGGTGGGAGGATGATAAAAGCCTTCCAAAATTGAAACAGAATTTCCAACCAACCCATTTAATATACAAAAACCAAAAAAATTGTAAACAAAAAAATCCAATTTTTTGTTCCAAAAGGTAAAGCATAAATTTCTAAATTAAAATTTATTTTTTAAAATTTATTTTTATTCTTATTAAATTAAATTTTTATTTAGTAAGATTATTCATAATTTTTTAATAATTTTCACATAACAATGGTGTCAAAAAATTATAGTGTACATAAAATAGTAATCTTCACTTTCTCACCAAGAAAATAAAGTTTGTTAAAAATTACAAAAAAAATCACAATAGGATAATTTTTATAGGTTGATCCCAAAAATGAAATATATTTTATCAAAAAAATATCTAAATGTGATAATTTTAACTGTTAAATAAAAATATTTATTTATTAAAAATTAACAATTTTTATAGTGTGGTAAACATTCTAACCATTATAAAAATTACTTTGGACTTTTTTAAATTATAATCTCATTTAAAAAGTGTTTATATGACTATTTCATGTAATAAATTTTATTCAAAAATTATAAATTTATCATAAAACATAATTTTTAGCAGAATATATTTATAGTCACCATAAACAATAAAATTTTTATTATATCATAAAATAATCCTAACAATAACTTAATTACCTACATAACCAACAATAATAATAAAAAATTGTTTCATTGACTAATGTTCATAGTAACCATCAATAATATTTTAATGTATCATATTTTCAATGTATTGTTTTAAAATATTATATGGAATTATTATGAGACCAGGATTTGCGACGGCATGCGATTCTGAGGCCCGAAGTGCCCGAAATAAATGCTTGATATAAGATGAACTTTTAAATATTGTATGCAATAAGTTTTTCCTAAAAAAGTGGAATAAATTTTAAATGGGTTCCTAGATCAGAAATGTGAGGGCACCGTTGCATTCGGAGCATCGACTCTAAATTAAGTGAGGCCGAACATTGACCGACGTGAGTCGGCAGCAGAAGTTAGTTTTTTGATGTTTTAAAAGGAAATAAAATAAATTAATAATTTATTTTCTTTTAAATGTTTCCATCAAGTAGCGACACGTTAATTTGTTTTAAATAACTAGGAGCTCAAGGTTAGGCTCATGACCATGGAAACTTTCTTTGGATGCTCTAGGGATTTGGAGAGGAGCCATCCTTGGATAATTCCTGACGAAAGACCATGAACGACAATGCACAGATCGTTGCGTAGCGAGATCGAATCCCAATCGATGACTACCCTCCCTATTCATCGATGATCGAGGTAGGGGTTGTTATTTTAATTCATCTTTCCCCTTTTTTAGATTCAAATGAAGAAAGCGGATCAACCAACAAACAGGTTGACCCGTGAATCGTGTGTTCTTGTAGGAGGGTCTTTTATTGGGTTTTATTTTGGGGAATTGATCCATGTTTGATTTGATTTATTTTTATTTTCTTTGTTTGATCCTTCTAATGGGATCAGATCAACGCCATTATGAATGATGGTGGAGGTTGATTCCTCAATTCTTTATTTGTATTTCTTCTCCCTTTTTGACCTCATGTTCTTCGCTGGGTTATTAACAATGGATAGTTGCGCATCCATTCCACAATGCAACGATCCCAAATTGGAGATTCAACATCATGATGACCCAATGTAAGTGTGATGATCATATAGGAATAAGAATTGTCATGGTTTAAAATAACTCGTTCTTTGACTGTTCTTCACACAGATGATCGAAACACGTTTTTTGAGTCGATTAGATGCCCAAAACATACCAAATTGGTATTACCATGCTGGAGAGACCTCGAATATTGAGTTTCATGGAGATCAGATGGTCATATCGATAAATTGAAGATCATTGTAGGTGCACGGAGGAAGAACCACAATTCCAAAAAAAATCATGAAGAACATGGTGTGTGGCTCTGGTTCAGCGGCAGTTAGGGTTTCGCAGTGCAGGAAGTGATGACATGGCATGTGAAAATTGTCACATAGAATGTGTGTCCTTACATAGGACTCAACATGTATCCCAGATGATACATAGACATGGGGTGTATTACACGACATGTACTCCACCACATGGCCAGACTAGGTCGGTTACACGGGTTACCCCGTGTATCGGTATATGGTTTGGCATACATGGGTCAAATCCATGTACGGTCACATGGAAATCATACATAGAGTAGACCTCGGATAATTAGACAGCACGTGTGACCATATCTACAAGGTGTGTATACTTTTTATACACGACATTTCCTCTGACTCAGGTCATTGCACACAAGAAGTGCCCAAAGTTAAGGGACACAGCGTGTGACCTTTCTACGCACTGTGTACTTTTCTATACATGGTTTGATCTTATTGTCCACCATTCCTTAAACAAGTTTCCTTTTGGTTAGTGCCCCCTTTTCTTATTCCCCTAAAGGTCAGGTATCATTTCCATCCACCGGAGTGTGATCCCTTCAGCAGGACATTCTAGATAGACTTAGAATCCCTCTGAGAGGCTCGGAGTGAGATCCTCTACCCATTCTTGGCCCTAGGTAGATTCAGTTATCATCATGAAAAATCCTACAGGATATTAATCCTCTACTTAGAATGTGAATCCAGATGATTTGTGGTATACTCTAAGGACCTCGATGTAATCCTCGTCTGTGTATCATGATATTTCCCCACTCATGAGTGATTTATCTTGGAATGAGTGTATCTATTCTCTCTTCAGATCTATCGGTGTTTCTATCTCTCTTGTGACACTTCCTGATGAATGTACTTCTCAGATAGACATCATCATATCTATCAAACTTGTGGATTGAGTTCTTCCAGATGAGTATTTTGTGGAATCTTTAAACTGAATCCCTAGCATGGGTATGCAGTCATTGTGACTTACCTCTAGACTAAGGATCTTTGTTTCATGTATATCTAGATATGTTTCACTTATTATATGTTTTGTATACATATACTAGGTAGAGATGATTGTACCTTTACTTTTTGTATTTCATTATAGTTATTGGGGTCCTCTACTGAGTATTGTTATATTGACCCACTCATGGGATCTTCCTGCACGTGTTAGGTCTTGTACAGACGAGTGGCCTTTTGGTGGAGTCCATGGTAGAACAGGACCGTACTGAGATTTCTGAGCTTCCCTACAGGTCGAGGTGTTCCTATAACTATGAGAAGCAGTACTAGTACTTATCTCTTTCTTACAGGTTGAACTTTGTAGATCGCAAACTCTTTCTTTTAGTGGTAATTTATTATGGCCCAATTTACATTCTAAATTTTACTTTCCATTTTACTCTAATTTTCAGGTTTAGTTGTATGCATTCATTTTGTTCCTTAGTGTTTTCTTTCATTTCATCAATTATGGGCTTGGAGATCTGTGTGTGTGTGTGTGTAGGTACTTAAGCAATGCCTCCCATGTCAGTGATATTCCTACTCAGTGCTAGTCAACAGCCCCTAGCCTCATGGAGGTGGGATTGGGGTGTCATGGTATGGGCCCCACTAGTACGAGTCATGAAAGAGTGGTATTATAGGTGGTTGGTTATACCTTAGGAAAAATATTATGTGAGATTGGTTTGGGGAAATTGTGTTAAGATTTTTTCTCTTGGATTTAAGGATAGGAAATCTAGTGTTGGTGTGGGAGGCCAATGTATCAATACATTAGGACTCTGATAACCTTCTTTTCGACTTGGTACCTGAGAACACTAGTTTCAAGGAAACAAAACAATGGAACATGCATCATATAGGAAAGGGTTGTGTTATCCATTCCCCTTTGTTTCAGTTATCCAAATATAATATTGGACCATGGTAAATATTTCTTTCTTTATAGGATGCCTATGCGATGCATACCCACTAGGATTCAGCGACTCGATCACGAGGATAACCCCCTTTGTGACAAGGCTTTGATTTAGGGACCAGTTCCCTGTGTGTTACCTCCAGGTGGGTCACATGCTATTCCACTACAAGTGGAGTAGAACGTGGTACCTGTAGTACTAACATACTAGGAGTTCAGGTTGATCGTACTCCGTGAGTTTTAGAGATAGAGACCCCTCAGGTTCTGAGCCGAGCTGGACCCTCGGGTAGCTGATGATTGGCTTGAGGTGGTGACCAGAGTTTTCCGTCTATTGAGGACACCAGTGGACCAGATGGTGATCCTAGGATTGATCCTTCTTTAGGGTTCGGTGGGACAATGGTGGTGTTTGACCATGCCGAATCATGACGAGGAGAATATTTCGGGGATGGAGTTTGAGTGACTCTTTAGGGAGGAGTTCTCTCTTATTATGATGACATCAGTGCGTATCCAGAAGATTCTTCAGCTCCAAAATGGCAGTTTAATAGTGTATGACTATTCATCAAGGTTCACCAACCTCTCTAGTTACTTGATGGATATGGTCATGGATCAGTAATTTAGATCTCAGACCTTTGAGCAAGGTCTACAATGGTACATCTGAGCTAGTGTCATTCCTCTATGCATTCTGACTTATGCAGGGGTGCTTGAGAGAGATTTTGTGGTCAAGAGCCTCTTGGATGAGAAAAGATAGTTAGTGGAAGTTATTATTAAGAAGACGGGTGTAGAGACCTCATTAGTAGGGATTTTACATCAGGAATAGGGATTGAGACATGGAAGATATCACAAGAGGACCCAAGATAGGGGATCTATGATCCAAGGATATCATGCTGGATCCAGTTAGCCCAAGGAGAGGCGATTCTACTTGTGCGATGGCTGGGTACATCTCTCTAGAGATTTCCCAACCCATCGAACTATTGACATGGAGGTGGTGGATGAACCACTGAGGTAGAGGTAGAGAGTGGAGCATGCAAACCCGCCAAGCGGTGGATGTGGTAATGGAGCAGGGAGAGATGCAGGAGGTGGAATACATTTTGACCTAATTCCACCACCACCCCCAGGAGGTCTTTACAAGGCTCAGTGAGATGGTGGATAGGGGAGGGGACAACTACATACAGTTTAGTCGTACAACCTAGGGACTCCAGGGATGATCTAAGGTATGATCTATGTCTTTTATACCATATCTTATGTAATGATAGACATACGTTCTATTCATTCTTTCCTCACCACATGTATTGTGTAAAACCTTGAGATTCTAGTGGATCCATTGACTCGACCCTTAAACTTGGAGACACCTATGGGAGGAGACTCTATGATCATGAATCTTTGTCGATAGTGTGATATTACCCTTGTTGGTGAGAGTTTGGTTGGAACCTCTTACTGGAAGCATTGGATACTTACGACGTCATTCTTGGTATGGATTGATTATCTTCGGTCCATGCCCAGATTGACTGCTTTAGGCGAAGAGTGTGGTGTGTCTGCAACTATGGAATGAGGTTTTCCTTTGCTGTTGAAAAGGAAACCTAGGAAATACAGAATGGGTTCATGCTTAGGAGGGTGCATCTGATCACTCATGAGTTGGATAGCCTTACCCTCAAAGCATAAGATTTTGTGAGCATCCATTTCCCAGTAGTAGTGGTGGAGTATGAAGATGTATTTACAAAAGTTGTTTCAGGATTACCTCTCCACCGGTAGATCGACTTCTGCATTGACTTACACCCCAGGATGGCACCAATATCCTCACTGGTGTATCAGATGGCTCCCATAGAGCTTATCAAGATGAGGGTACATCTGGAGGATTTGTAAAGGAAGGTCTTTGTAAGACCTAGTGTTTCACCTTAGGTGGCCCCAATTTTGTTTTCCAAGAAGTCAGATGGGAGTTTGAGGTTTTGTGTGGACTATTAGTGCCTAAACCAGGTAATAATGAAGAACAAGTATCCACATACAAGGATCAATGACCTCTTCAATCAGCTAAGAGGGGCATAGTGTTTCCCAAAGGTTTACCTTTAATGGGGTCACCACCTATTACGAGTACAAGATGAGGATATACCGAAGATGGATTTCAGATGATACTATGGTCAATAAGAGTAATTGGTGATGACTTTCAGCATGATGAACTCCCTTGTAGTGTTCATGGGACTTATGAACTAGATCTTCCAGTCATACTTAGACTGGTTCATAGTGATCTTCATCAATGGCATCCTTGTGTACTCGATGTCAGAGGAGGAGCACGCTAGACACCTAGGGATGGTTCTAGACATACTCCAAGAGAACTGTCTTTATGGGAAACTCTCAAATCTCTAGTTATGGATATAGGAGGAACACTTTCGGGGACATGTTATATCAATATATGGATTAGCAGTGGACATGTCCAAGGTCGAGGTGGTGTTAGCATGGGAGCCACCTCGGAGTGTGATAGGGGTTTGGAGGTTCCTTTGGTTGTCAGGATACTACTAGAGATTTATACCTGATTTCTCTTGGATATCAACACTGATGAAATCCTCAACCTAGAAGGGGAATCCTATTGTATGGACAGAGAAGTTCCAGTAGGCTTTCTATCAGTTGAGGCGTAGTTTGACAAGTGCAATGATCTTGATATTTCCATAAGAGGGTGTTGAGTATGTAGTTTTCTATGATGCAACTGGGACCAGGCTTGGATGTGTCATGATGCATAGAGATTAAGTGATTGCTTATGTTTAGTTCCGAATAATTCCACATGATCAAAACTACACGACCCATGATCTTGAGTTGGCAGTGGTAGTCTTCATGTTGAAGATGTGGTGAAACTACCTGATAGGAAAACAATTTATCATCTACTCTAACCAAAATATACTTAAGTACATATTCTCATAGAAGGATATGAATATCAGGTAGAGTTGATGGCTAGAGTTCCTCCAGGATTAGGATTTTGAGATCTTCTATACTCCTGGGAAGGGAAATATGGTAATTATGTCTTTCAGTCATAGATCGATTTCACAGCTGTTGAGGGCGGCGTCAGAGTAGTTGGCCTCACTACAGTTATCGTTCATGGATGGATATGATGTAGTTGATCTCCAGTCAATGGTTTTCACCCCTCCACTCTTAAAGAGAAGTAGTGAGGCACAACTAGGGGATATCGACTGTGAGAATTAATATGCTTAGTTATCCATAGGACAAGCTCCCGATGGATATTCGTTAGGTGGGGATCATGTCTTATTTTTAAGAGGATGAATTGTTGTAGCAGTGGAATTGTGGGAGGAGGTTCCAAGGGGGTTTCATACATCTCCCTTGGCGGTACATCCTAGAGTGGAGAAAATATACTAGGACCTCTAATGTCAGTTTCGGTGGACTATTATGAAGAAGGTAGTAGAAGAGTTAGATTCTCAATGCCTTAAATTCTAGCAGGTGAAGGCTGAACACCAAGTGAAAGTAGGGTTATCTCACCCCCTTGAAGTGCTGGAGTTGAAGTGGGATGGAATATCGATGGAATTTATGATGGGATTACCATGAACATCCAGAGGCGTGATTCCATATGGGTGATTGTTGACCAACTCACCAAGTCGTCCCACTTACAAGCTTTCAGAAAGCATAGATCTATAGAGATCTTGGGATGCCTCTAAGTGTAGGAGATATTTCAGCTTCATAGAGTCCTTTTCACGATAGTCTCTAATCGTGATGCACGTTTCACATCCCGATTGTGGAAGGGATTGCAGAAGGTTTTTGGGACTCATCTACGTTTGAGCATAGCATTCCATCCCCAGACAAATGGTCAGACAAAGAGAACCATTTAAGTTTAAAAGGATATGTTTTGGGCTTGTATCTTGGAATTTGGTCGTATTTGGGAGGGAAAGCTACCACTGGTTGATTTTTTGTACAATAATAGCTACCACAACACCATTAGTACTGCACCGTTTGAGGCTTTATATGGGCGACCATGTCGATCACCGCTTTGCTGGACCGACCCCGAAGAGTCATCACTCGTGGGTCTATAGTTGGTGTGAGATACCATTGAGAAGGTGTAGATCATCCAGGAGAAGATGAAGACTACAAATATCTATCATAAGTCTTATGCTGACAAACGGAGGAGACCTATAGATTTTTAATAGGGATATCATGTCTTCCTTCAGGTCTCACCTCGATGAGGGTTACAAAGATTTGGACGGGGAAGAAAATTGTCTCTAAGGTTCATCGACCCTTTTCAGATACTGTGTAGAGTTGGTGAGGTGGTGTACCGCCTTGAAAACCACTATAGTTTCACTAGGTACATGATGTATTTTATGTTTCGTAGCTGAGGAGGTATGTGAATGACCTACCGCATGTCATCGACTGGTGTGAGCTGGATATCGAGGACTGAGAGACCTTTGCAGAGTACCCAGTGAAGATTGAGGATCCACAGGAGATGATCCATCATGGGTGAGTGATTCCCTTCGTGTGTATCTCGTGGATGCATGAGATCCTTCAGGAGTGTATGTGGGAGCATGAGGCTTAGACTCATGAGAAATACACACATATGTTTGAGTAGCCTTTTGTTTTAGATTTTTGGTGATATAAATACCTAGGGTGGGGAGAATGTAATGGCTCATATTTTCTATTTATTATTTCTAAATATTATATTAAATTATTAAGAAACCAAGATTAGTGATAGTATGAAATTTTGAGGCCTTGAGTGCTCAAAATAAATGTTTGTAATAAGTTAATCTTTTAAATAGCACATGGGAGTGGTTTCCCTAAAAAAGTGGAATAACTTTTAAATGGGTTCTCAGGTCATAAATATGAGGACACCATTACATTTAGAGCAATGAATTTACCTTTGTAAAGTTTTAACATCGACCGGTGTGGTTCGGTAGCAGAAGTTAGTTTTTGGACATTTTAAAATGAAATAAAATAAATTAATAATTTATTTTATTTTAAATGTTTCCATGACGTAGCAACATGTTAATTAGTTTTAAATAACCAAGAGCCCAGTGTTAGTATTATAAACTTGGAAAACTTTTCTTGGATGCTCCGGAGCTTTAGATAGGAGTCAACCTTGGAGAATTCCCAATGAACGACCACAAACGACGATGCATGGATCATTGTGCAGCGAGATCATATCCCGACCGACGACTGCTCTACCACTTTGTTGACTATTGAGGTAGGGGTTGTTATTTCAATTCATCTTTCCACATTATTTTATTCAAATGATGAATGCAGATCAACCCATGAATAGGTCGACTTGCAAATCATTTGTTCTTGTGGGTGGGTCATTTATTGGGTTTTATTTTGGGTAATTGATCCATGTTTGATTTAATTTATTTTTATTTTCTCCATTTGATCCTTCTAATGAGATCAGATCAATGCCATGATGAATAAAGGAGGATATTCATTCCTCAATTCATTATTTGGATTTCTTCTCCCCTTTTTGACTCTGTGTTCCTCGCGTTCTTTGTAGGCTTATGAACAACGGATTGTTGCGTGCCCAATTTGAAATAAACTGATCTGAAATTGGAGATCCAACATCGTGAAGACCCAAAAATGGTGCGATGGTGATGGCAGTAGATGAATTGACATGGTTTGGAAGAAATATATCTTCAACTGTTCTTCGCACGGATGATGGAAACAAATTTTTGGAGCTGATCGGATGCCCGAAACTTACTGAATCTGCATTTCCATGGAAAAATGACCATGAATCTTCAGTTTCATGGATATCAGACTACCGGATCGATAGATCAAAGATCACCAGAGGTGCGATGAGAAGGAATTGTGATTCTATAAAATCACGAAGAACACGACATGTTCTCCAAAGAACACTACATGTTCTCCAAAGAACACGACGTGTGGGTCCGGCTCTATGGAGGCTAGGGTTTTGCAATGTAGGAATTGATGACATAGCATGTGAATATTGTCACACAGCATGTGGGTCTTTACGTGGGACTCGGAATGTATCTCGGATGATACACGGACACGGGGTGGAGTACACAGCATGTACTCCACCACATGGCTAGACCAGGTCAGTTATGTGGGTTACCTTGTGTATCGATACATGGGTTGGCATACACAGGTCGAAGTTGTGTATGGGCACATGGGAAATGTACAAAGAACTGACCATGGATAGTCGGACACAACTTGTGACTAACTCTACAGGACTTGTATATGCTTTCTACATGACACATCCTCTAACTCAAGCCATTTTAAATGGCTAGTGCCCAAAGTTAAGGGACGCGGTGTGTGACCTTTATACACATCATGTACTTTTCTATACATGGCTTGATCTTATTGTCCACCGCTCCTTGGAAAAGTTTCATTTGGGTTAGTGCCCACTTTTCTCATTCCCCTGAAGGTCAGGTATCATTTCCATCCATAGGATTGTGATCCCTTCATCAGGACTTTCTAGATAGAGTCAGAATCTCTCTGAGAGGCCTGAAGTGAGATCCTCTAACCATTCTAGGCCCTAGGTAGAGTCAGGTATCGATATGACCAATCCTACAGGACGTTGATCCTCTACTTAGCAGGTG
Source organism: Viscum album (assembly GCA_963277665.1). Classification (NCBI taxonomy): domain Eukaryota; kingdom Viridiplantae; phylum Streptophyta; class Magnoliopsida; order Santalales; family Viscaceae; genus Viscum; species Viscum album. The sequence goes on from OY728156.1 coordinate 1,505,902,667, forward strand.
AATCTGGATGAGTCATGGTATATTCCAAGGCCTTGGTAGTGATCCTCATATATGTATTGTGATCTTTCCCCACTCATAAGTGAGTTCTCCCAAAATGAGTGTATTCATTCTCTCTTCATATATATTAGTGAATTTATCTCTCTCGTGACACTTCTCAAAGAATGTACTTCTCGGACAGACGTCATTAGTGTAATTTCCTGGAAATTTTGTGTAGTTTTTTTTAAATAATATGCAATTATTTTGAGACCAAACACTTTTATGGCACCTGATTTCGAGGCTCGGTGATCCTAGAATAGAATTTTGAACTTTTTTAAGTTAATTTAAGTAAACATATGAGCAGGTATTTATACCTTTTAAACCAATGCTCTGATCAAAAATCAGAGGGAAACGTTGAACTCAGAATGGCAGTATTCACCTAGAATGGACTTAACTCTGACCAGCAAGGGTCGACCGAAAAAGAAAGTTTTCACACTTTTCAGAAAAAAATAACTTAGAAAGTTATTTTATTTATTATTTTCCCAACCATTGGGTGATAGCATGATGGTGCTGTGATGCGGAGACAAAGAAGCAATGAGTCTCATTAAATGAAACTCATTAATGACTCGTAAATGTGCAGTGTAACAACCCATTAAATAAAGTGTAACTACATGATGACACAGTGTAACAAAAACACTACGACATGTTTTCTTTTAATGAGTTAACGCATTGGAGAAATTGGGTTCAAGGGGTGGAAATTTCTCCGACGAACCTACAGTGAGAGACCCTCTCCAAAAACGAATGGAGAAAATCGAAGGATCGCTAGAAACATCAATACACTTCAAATAATGGGACTAGAGAGCATAAAATTCCAATGAAACTTGAATCCCCATGTATGGACCACTTCAACGACGAACACCTTTGAGGTAGGGGTTGGTTTTGTTTTCAGTTTCCCCATTCTTCATTCTAAAATGATGAACATGGATCAACCCACGAACAGGTTGGTTCGCGGATCGCTCATTCTTAAAGGAGGGTTCCTTTTTCTTGGGATTCATGTATCGAGATTGATTAAATTGTGATAGAACTTCAATTCTATATCTCGTGTTTCAAAACCGCTAACACGGAGGTCACGAGCCAACACCAACAAGTCTCGAGCCCCTCTTCCTGGTGCGTCTTGTGTATTCTTCATGGCTACATCTTCAAAGTGGTTTCAAGAAGGATTCAAGGCCATTTTAGGAACTATAGAATACCCTGGAGGCCATAGGAGTAAGAGGAGTGAAGAACAGACCACTGGAGTAGACCTAGTGATCTGCGGAAGAACCTTCTGGTGGCACTGACAATCGCCGGTAGTAGCCCACAGCGGCAGCCACAGGCGGTTGGCGGTGCGCTGGAGGTAGTAGCCATAGACGGCTTTGTCCAGTCCTACCTAGACCAGAACTGGGTTGTTTTGGGTCAATTGAACTAAACTGAGGCATGTGGGGCCCTCGAGCTAGGTTGGTCGAGTTAGATCGGACCCAAACATAACTGGCCCCTGTTTACTAAAATTTTAATAACTTAAAAATAGTGCATCTGATTGAAGATTTGTTTGCATTGTTGTAACCCTCATGATGAGGAGGAAATTTTGGAATAATATATGGAGACTTTAATGGACGTTGAAAAAATGATTAATATCTTGAGGAGCGGTTCTCCCCTAATCAAGTGCACTACGTACGGAAACCCTGTGGTTAGTTTAGACCTGAAGACTACTAACAAGTGACCTTATGTGGATCAGCTACGATGGATCAGTGGGAAGACAATCTATGTGACCTGATAGGCCCACAGTGGGTAGTTGATCTATGTGACCCAGCAGACCCATAGTACTCGACAGGAGGAGTACCTCAGTATGGCCAAGGTGGGAATTGGCTATGTGTGACCCGACATGACCACGGTGGGGAGCAGCTCTGTGTGACCTAGCATACCCACTATACTCATCAATAATGAGTCCCACAACAGTCTAATGTTAGTGGGAAGTAGATCTGTGTAACTCGATAGGCCCATTATACTCATTGAGGAGGAGTTCTCCAACATCCCAAGGGGTTCGCTGATATGATTGTTTGGTCTTACTTCCCTACTCTAGATTTTCCCTCGTGTGAGCTATCATGCTTCATGATAATGCTTTGTGATCATACTTTTTGGTTCTTTTTTTGGATTGATTTGTGGTATTTACTTGTTGGTTTGGGGTCCCTACTGAGTATTTTGTTTCTCACCCCTACACGGGCTTCTCCCACACGTGTTGTGTCTAGTGCAGATGACCGTCGCCTTGATGTAGGATTAGTGGCCTAGGACTTGGTGGTTCCCAGTGAGACCAGGCAGTCAGGGCATACTTCTATGGATTCCAGTAGCTACTTTACACTTAACCATCCGGTGGTCTTTTCAGTAGATGGATTTTAGAGTTTCCTTGTACTTTCTTATTTTTAGTTCATCTTTTTTTGGGTTTGTATTCTGTCCTATTTAACCTACAGTTTGTACTTTTACTCAGTGGTTGTTTCATGGCATGTATGTTTATCTTTCCATATTTGGTATGTGTTTACGTGTGTGTGCATACAAGTACTCAGAAAATGACTCCCACATGTAGGTTAACGCCTTCGGCACTAGTCGCCAACCCCTGTACTTCAAGAGGCAGGCTTAGGGGATGTCACGGTATAGACCCCGGGGGACAGGTCATGACAATCAGAGCTATCAGAATCATAGAGTGAGTTCTCCGAGACAAGTGTTTTGTGGAATCTTTGAACTGAATCCCTATCATAGGTATGCGGTCATTGTGACTTACCTCTAGACTATGGGTCTAGGTTTTGAGTATATATGGATATGTTTATCTTGTTATATGTTCTATAGACATATACTATATAGATATGACTATACCTTTACTTTTTGTATTTATTTTTGGTTTTTGGGGTCCTCTACTGAGTAATGTTATACTCACCCCTGCATGGGCTTTGCCTACACGTGTCATGTCATATAGAAACAAGCAGCCTTTAATGAAGTCCAGGGCAGACCAGGACTTGATCGAGATATGTGAGCTTCTCTATAGGCCAAGGTGTTTCTACGTTTAAGAGAAGTATTCCCAGTACCTATCACTTACTTACAGGTTGGACTTTGCAGATCACAGACTCTTTCTTTTGTTGGGATTTTATTCTAGCTCGGTTTACATTCCACACTTTACTTTTTGTTGTACGTTGTTGGTTGGGTTTAGTTGTATACATGAATTTTATTCCTTAGTGTCTTTTTCATTTCATCATTTTTAGGCTTGGAGATATGTGTGTGTGTACAGTTACTTAGGTAATGCCTCTCATGTTAGTGATATGACTACTCGATGCTAGTCACCAACCCCTAGCCTATTTGAGGCGGGCTTGGGGAGTCGTGGCACGGGCCCCACTAGAATGGGTCATGGCAAATATTGGATTATGATCATAATGGAAAATAACCATATTTCCCTATAAATGCATCATCATTGTCACTTTATCACTTACTACTTCACATATGAATGTTCTTACACATTCATTGGTGATGTCAATCATTTTCCTAATGCTCCTCTTTATTTTCACAGTTATTATAGAATGATCAATCTTCTAAGGAGAATTCAAGGATAAGGAGTTTTTTTAGTGAATGCAATAAAATTAAATGTGTATATCCCCTTACTATTCCTAATTATAATAGTCCATATTTATGCATGAGGTATAAAGTTCTTAGGAAGTGTAAAAGTCTTTGTATGTTCTTATATTATAAAAAATAATGAAAATAATAAAGATAAGAAATCATTCCTTCATTAAAGTAATAATATTTTTAGGTATCTACAATATATTTATTAGTTTTACTCCTAATGAGGTCATGGGACTTCAAAACTCAGAATTGAGATAAGTCTCGACCAAGAAAAATCTAGGATGTACAGTAACCCATTCACGGATGGGATCGATATTTCTTAGGGTTACCAACTTAGATTCACTCCCATTCTTCTAAACCCATTTAACTTTAGGGTTTTCTTTTTCCAAAGGTTTCATTTTTTCCATTAATCACCTTTCTTCATAAAAACTTCTTTTTATTTAGACATCATGGGTCATAAGAATTTCTTTTTTCAATGTGTTTCTCCTTTATATCCTTTCAATGATTACATTGATATTTTGTTTTCAAAAAATAATACATAATTTTATTCTCTCACATTTATATTTTCATTAATATATCTTTGTAATATATCAATGATATGTTCTTGAGCCTTAAAATGGTGATGCTTGAAATCATAATTTTTACCATCAATATCCTTTAATTTAGAGAGATCAAAATCTATAGCCACTTGTTTATATTTTAGTAAACTCATATCTTCCATTGTTAATTAATTTTTTAACCCTTCAGTGACTTAGTAAAATAAAAATATGTATTTATATGATAATATTCCACCTTCAACTTTTTAGGCCATTAAACAAAGCATTTAAACTTCTCCTTGAGCCTTATGAAGTTCCTATATCATATTTGAGATTTCACTTTTTTTATTTTTTTCTCTTACTCAAGATTCATAAAATCCTTGAAATTAATGAATGTTATTTTATCTTCATCCATTAATTTATTCATCTTCCTTGTATACTTTTTATTCCATATTTTTCATTAACTCCATCCTTATAAAAAAATAGAGACATCATCAAAATTTCACTTCATTTTAAGAGGAAGAAAATACAAAATTATTAGTAATAATATAATTATTTAAGATAAAAGATAACTCCAATGGGATATATATATATATATATTAAAAAACCTTCACATAAATATAGCTTCTTTTTTTGAAACCATTTTTTGAATTGATTTCATAACATGATAGTGTTAATAAACTCAAATATGATATCAGATTTCAAAAAAATGAATGTGCTAGTCTATAAGGATAAATGAAACCAACCAAGAGATATTATTCCTAAATTCAATTTGATAAAGGATCAAACATTAATAGGTCCACAAGAGTGAATCTATACTTAAATACCACATGTAATTCCAACTTATGCTGTGTTTCAGTGATAGGGAGTGGGGTAAATCAATGTATTTTTAATAATTGAAAATTTAATACCTTTTTCAACTAATGTGATCTTGTTTTTTTTTTGAATGTGTAATGTCTCAGATCTGGATGGCATTGAACCTGTGCTCCATACTCAGTTGGTCACATGAACTCGAGCATATTTTCCCAAACGCCAAAGGTTGTGAACTAGTAGTGAGGTCCTAGGGTGTGATAGTGGGGAAATTATGCCCTCATTGGCAAAGTTTAACATATTAGAACAATAATACACAACTGCAGAAGAAGTAAATACCATACAATTGAATCAAACAATGGAATGGTGATAATAAAGATAACCCGAAGTCATATCATACAAAAGATTATTCTTCCTGTCAAATTTTATAAGAAAGAAGACAAAACATGATACACTGAAGTCGGATAAAAAATACAATACCAAATTACATAAATAAAAAATAAAACATAGAAGCATTGAAAGCCTCAACTTGGTCCCTTACTCTCTTGCTCCTAATAGTAAATCAAGTTCCTTTAGAAGGGTGCTTACCCTTATCAACACCTTCAACAATATAATCTGTTTTGGCCCAAAAGCATGACCCAAATAGGGTGTGAGAAATAAATCCCAGTAGAAAACTACCCAAGATCTTTACATATCTGTCAATGAGTATATGAAATAGGTAGTGTACAGAAATAAAAAGTAGTAAAATATGAAGTAATCAATATTAAATAATCCTAAAAGTCATTTTCCCATTTATATTCAGTTTATGTTCATTAAAAAATTCAATTACATTGAATTGTGAACATCTCGATATCTTTCCTTAGCCTGAAAATCATCCATATTAAGTAAGTAAAATAGATGTCTCTAAATACAATCTAAATATTTATAAGGAAATACTGAATCCAAGTTTGTGAATTGTCTTGGCAGTCATGTCATAAGGCTTTTCAAAAGATATTTTATTCAAAACCTCACCTGATGGCATAGAAAAAACCTAACTGCAGGCATAACACAACCCCACCCATACGCATAACCAATCCCCCCTGCAAACATAACAAATCCTTATCTGCAATCATACCACAATCTCACCCACATGCATAGTACAATATCACCCACAGACATTAAACAAACAATCACACATATAAATTAAACTATTACATGGAAAACATTGATCAATTCACATGGGTATCAATCATATCTCAAACCTAATACTAATATAAACAATTACAAGGCTTAGATAAAAAAATATTCTCACATGGGAAATTTATGTAACAAACACAACATGTGAATTAAACTATCACAAGGCATAACCAATCATTATATCACATGGGAATCACATTCAATTGACCAACTCAAATTTTAACAACCCTTAATAGAGAATATAAGGCTTGTCTCATGGGAAACCAAGGCCAAACGGCTAAACATTTGTCATTCAAGGGAAGCGCACCCACGGGGTGGTGCTTAATCAAATCAAGAAACCTCAAACATGCTTTATATCATAAAACCAATTTCTTAATCAGTCTTATGCAATAACACGAGTCAATTCTCAATAAAGAAACACCCTAAAAATGGGTGCCTGGAACTCCGGCACATATAAACCACTTGACAATTAGCGAAAGTCACAAGACCTCCTACCTCATATTTGTATGGATCTCCTCATCTAGCGTCGGCTTCTAATTAAATATATAATGAAGTAGGTCTCCAAAATGAGGTAAAATGATCATGTTCTGATAACATCATCAAGAGAAAAAAAATCATGAAGAACCACTCAGGAGGAATTGAGAAATTTCTGATTGGGTTCAAATGCATCCGGTGGCGAAATAATCGAGGTTCATATAGAAAAATAGTATCCAAATCCACTTATGGCACTACTGTATTGAGAACCTGATGATCCCTCTGTCCAAAATGCTAGAAAGTGAGCCTACATCCCATTTTAGAAAAAAATTGAAATACACGGCATGTAAGAGGAACTACATGCCATGTAGGTTATTTTACTGTTCATTTCGCGGCCGAATTCTCTTACATGTCATGTACTGACTTGAAAACTTAATTACATGGCGTGTATCTGAGAATACACAACGGGTAACATCCAAATATAGTTGTGTAATGTATAGATCTAGTATTTAACCTATTTTATTCGTTTTCCTAAAGTATAAACCAAAAAGGAATGGAATATACCTAAAAAGAAGAACTAGATTCTTACAAACTTCCCCCATTAAAGAAATTTGCCTATGAATTTTCCTTCCAAGGGTGGTAAAGAAATATCGAAGAAAAACTCTAACCACTATGATCATACATCAGTCTCCCTCTCCCAGGTCTCGTTTGGCACTCGGCCATGCTGCTATAGCACCCGTACTAAAGGAATAGACCGACCACAGAGAACTTTTGTGCTATGATCCAAAATTCGAATAGGAAGCTCCTAAAAAGATTCATATAACTATAACTCAACCTCCTCACATTGAAAATCATGCGATGGGTCTGAAAAATAATGTTGCAACTAAGAACTGTGGAATATTCCATGTATAGTCATGTACCTCTAAGGTAACTGCAACTGATAAGAAACTGGCTTGACCCTTTCCAAAATCTCAAATGGAACAATGTATCTCAGTGAAATCTTAACATGTCTCCTAATATTCTTGTTTCCCAACCTAAATGCAACATGCAAGAAAACCTGATCACTGACCATGAACTCTAGAGGTCGTCTACGGCGATCAGTATATGATTTCTAATGAGAATTCACAGTATCCATCTGCTTCTGAATCAACTGGACCAACTCAGAAGTCTCCTTCATGATACATGGTCCTAATAAAGCTGCCTCACCCGCCTCCATCCAGAACAGGGGTGATTATCATGACTTACCATAGAAAGCCTCATATGGTTATATCTCTACAGTCTCCTAAAAACTATTATTGTAGAAAAAATCATCTAAGGGATATGCTTCTCCCAAGATCCCCCAAATTCTAGGACGCATGCTTGTTGTATGTCCTCCAGCACTTGTATTGTATGCTCTAACTGGGCATCAGTTTGAGGGTGGTATGTTGTGCTCAGAACCACCTATTTACCTAGTTCCCTCTGAAAACTCTACCATAAAAAAGATGTAAAGTGTTAATCCCTATATAAAATGATATAATAAAAGACCATGTGAAGTCATACCACCTCATGAATATACAGCTTCCCAAGCTCATCAACACTGACAGTCTCCTTGATCAGTAAGAAGTGAGAAACCTTTGTAAGTCTGTCAACCACCACCCACATGGCATCATTACCTCTAGGTGATCTCGGTATTCCATTCATGAAATCCATCATGACCGCATCCCATTTCCACTCTAGAATAGGTTACTATTGTAAAATCTCGGCTAGCCACTGATGTTCCACCTTCACCTGCTGACAGGTGGAATACCTCGTAAAAAAACTAGCCACATCTCTCTTCATACCCGGCCACCAGTACTGACAGTGCAAGCCATGGTAAATCTTGGTAACTCTGGGATTCACTACCCAAGCTGAATCATGAAACTCCCACATCAACTCCTCACATATGTCCATGGAAACCCAAACACATCCATGGATATGCAAGAACTCATCGTCACCTACCGTCTAACCAGGAGGTGGATCCTCACCTGCTACACTATCCTGCATGACTAGGCCCTCAGAATATGATAGATGCCTCATCCTCACTCTTCCCAGAAGGGTAGAATTAATATCTAAAGAAGAAAGGGAAGTATGTCCTTGAATTTCATGCACCTCCAAATGCATATTATAGAAAAAGGACATAAGCTCCCACTCACCACTAGCCTCCTGCACTTCCTATACCTGAGTCCTCCTAGTCAATCCATCAGCCACTGTATTTCATTTCCCAAGTGTGTAGACAAGATCAAAATCTAAATACTTAAGGTATTATTCCAACCTTCTCTATCTCAAATTTAGGTCACACTATGTAAAGATGTGTTTGAGTCTTTTGTGGTCCATGTACACCACAGAATGCTCTCTAAGTAAATAGTGTCTCCAAAATCACAATGCATGTAAAACAGTAGCTAACTCTAAATTGTGTGTAGGGTAATTCCTCTCGTGAGGTATCAACTATCAAGACTTGAATTCCATGACTCGATCCCCCTGCATCAGTACTTCCCCTAGCCCAATACATAAATTATCATAGAAAACTGTATAACTCCTTTCCTTCTCTAGAAGTATCAGGACTATTATCGATGTCATTCTCTCCTTCATCTCCAGAAAGGTTATCTCACAAGAATCAGACCACAAAAACATCACACCCTTCTTAGTCAAGCCCATCAATGGAACTGATAAGCATGAAAAGTCCTATATAAAATTCATGTAGTACCCATATAGTCTTAAGAAACATTGTATGTCAAACATGTTCTTGGGATGTTCCTAGGAAACTACTACCCTAACCTTCTCTGGGTCTACTGACACTCCTGTCTCCATCATAATGTGACCTAGAAAGTGAATCTTTTCCATCCAAAAGTGGAACTTTGTGAGATTATCATATAACTGATGCTCTCTCAGTGTATTCAAAATGATCTCAAGATGGTTGGCATGGTCGTGTCGATTGTGAGAATACACCAAGATACCATCCATGAAAACTACCACAAAAGAATACAAGTAAGGATGGAACACTCAGTTCATCAGGGCCATGAAAACTACTATCACATTGATGAGACCGAACGGAATAACCAGATACTCATATACACCATACCTACTATGAAATGTGGTACGAGGTATGTCTGTAGGTCCAACACATACCTGGTGATATCCTAAACTCAAGTCAATTTTCAAGAACACCTAGGATCCTTGAAACTGATCAAATAGGTATTCTATCTATGGAAAGGGATATCAGTTTTTAACCATCAACTGGATCAGTTTTTGGATAGTCAATTCATAACCTAAGGGTACCATCTTGATTTTTCTCAAAAGGACCGGCAAACCCCATGGAGAAGTACTGGGTTAGATAAACACATTTTCCTCTAAATCCTCTAGCTACCTCTTGAGCACATGCATCTCCTTCGTAGACATACTATAAAGAGGAATGGATACGGGTGAATCTATTGAAACTAGCTCGATCATGAACTCCACATCTCTCACTGGAGGTAATCGTAAAAATTCATCTAGGAAAACATACCTAAAATAATCAACCACTAGATGGAAATCTGTCTGACATGTCCCCTAGTCATCCAGATATAGACTCTCAATCTAGTAAGTCACTCCACCCAACCCACGATGTTAGGGTCCAGCTCTTCCTACCTAAACATCCCATTTTCCTTTTTGTTGAAACGATCTTCCCTCTAGTGATATGAAACTCACCCTACAGTGATAATAATTGACATAGGCTCAAAAACGAACCAACTAGTAAATTTTAATAATTTCATTAAGGCATGTCATCTCTAAGACATATATATCTCATAATAAGTAACACCCACCAACCTAAAGGGGTCACTCCTTACACTGATTCACACCTACCATTCTGATCCCTAAAAAAGTTTCTAGCATCATAACATCATCAAAAGAGAAAACAAAGAACCCTAGGATCTCTAAAATGGTAACATATATAAAACTATGTGAAACCCTTTTATCAAAAAGTGAAGAATATAAAATAGAGGTGACTAGAATAGTACCACTGAAAGTAGAGAGTCTGGGATCCTACTCCCATTGGGTTTGTTGCACTACATAGGTCTAACTGATACCACGGCCCTACGACACTACATGGCTACCCTATGTTGATCCACCCTCCTATCATTGAAACCATGGGGTTGGCTATGAAAACCACGACCATCACCTCATCTCGAACCCCCTGACGCACCCCATCTACTAGTCTGATGAGAAGACACTAACCCAGCTTCTGAATATGGAGTCGGTGCAGAACCTCTCCCACTAGATGCTGGTGGAAACACCCTACAAAATCATTATATATGGCATATCTTTCTACAATCTCGGCACTCTACTATGTCCATCAGACACTGCAGTCTCGTATTCCCTGCTTTTCTACACTGGTAGCCCCTCGCCTGGCTACTGTAAGAAACATTCTGACTGCTTGTATCACCTTGATAAAGCTCCATACGATGCATCTTGATCCTGGTCGAGATAGTACAAGATCTTGGTGTTGAACTTCCCTAGTTCACACCTCTAGCTTCTTGCATATTATGATCAGTAATCAACACCTGATTCACAATGGAATATATAGAAGGCAACCTGAAAACATTCACTTGTAACCGGATGTCGTACCTGAGACCATCCTTGAATCTTATATCCCTTGATGTCTCATCACCCATAAAAATTGGTGTGAATATATGAAGCTCTGTTAAACCTGTAGAGTATTCCTGCACTAAAATAGTTCCCTACTCTAGATGCATGAAATTATTGGCTCTATCGGCCCTCAACGTCTCAGGAAAATAGTATTCATAGAATACGGTCTAAAAATCTCTCCATGCCATGTTCCAATGACACCCTTTATGAGTGCTAACATCCCACCACCTCTTGGCCGAATCATGAAACATATAAGTCGTGATATTGACCCTCCTCCCATGAGACATCTCTAGATGGTCAAAGATAGAAATCATGGCTTCCAACCATTGCTCGGTATCTTTTGGTTCACCATCCATTGAAAACATAGGCGGATGTTGCTGCTGGAATACTCCCATCAGTTCTGCCATAGATGTGGTAGGGTTCTGTGATCCCTAAATGGTTTTCATGAACCTCATAAAGTCTTCTTAGAACTTTTCATTTGTACCTACATCTGGTATTATATCTAGTGTTGCAACTAGCACGATTGTTGGATCCACTGGTACCCCATGGCCTACCACCTTCAAAATATGATCATTGCCACTATTCTAGCGTATAACTGGAGGTCATCGTGGAGGCATGAATCTTTAAGTTCAAGCCCACACCTCAGTTCAAGATCATGATCAAGGTTCGCAGTTCAAGAGTGAAAGAACTAAACAGGAGAAGAAACCCCATAAAGGTCACCAAAAGAGTAGTACATAGTGTGTAAAAACTAGACACGACATGTACCCTCAAGATCCTACCTGAGCATGTACTTCTACTAGCATGGGCATATAACTATCCCAGGTACATGGTGTGTTAGTCTCACACACGGCCTATAAATAAGTCTCCCCTTCTGTCCATTTACTCCAACATGGACATATTCCCATGGGTTCTACCTAAGTATGACTACACGGTGTGTACCAGAAGTACACAGTCATATACTTTCAAAACTCACCATCTCGTGTTTCTTATCACACAGCCGAACACACAATCAGCTACCACATGGAGTGTACATAGGGTAAACGGTGTGTACATGAAAAAATTTCTTTATTACTAAATGTAAAAACACATGGAATGTGTTCATAGGAACACATGTTGTGTTGTATGGGTTTCAAGATAGTAAGCCTCAGAAACTTCCCTGGAACCCCTAATTTTAAAAATAAAGCAACGGTGGGCCGAATAATGATCTGTGGGGGGCCATACTCCCAATGAATCAATTATTGGCATCCATATATAGCATATAACAACACAATATATATCCCATGTCTGAAATATGATCCACCAAATTCTGATCCAAGAGGCCCCATACTCCGTAGGGACCAAAGTTTGGCGTCCATCCAATTCAACCATAGCACATACTAATACACCTATCATAATAGCAGGCATATCTATCATGGTACCTGTCACAACAACATGAATATCTAGCATGACATCTATCAAAAAATCATGCAATAAGTAATTCTCTCTAAATGGCATGGTAAGAATGCATGGCATGTGATTTATAACAAGTGCTTATATGATGCATGAGATGGCATACCCTCATCTCATCAGGTTAAAAGATTATTGAACCATAATGAAATCGATAATAAAATCACAATAAAAGTGTTCCATCCAATGGTGAAATCTAATGAACTGTAATAACTCAAAATCCAAAAGTTACAATTCAATTCAAGGCAATTTGGATTTTCCCTATACATGGGGTAGCTACTCCTGAGCAGGGCTTAACATAAAATCCCATTTCATTTATATCTCTTTCTATTGTGGCAAAACAATAAGTAAAACCAGAATAGAAACATCCTTTGATACCACTTTGTAATGTCCTAGATCTAAATTCCACTAAACTAGTGCTCCGTACTCGGTTGGTCACATGGCATTAAGTGCATTTCCCCAAACACTAGAGGCTTCCGAAAAGTAGCAAGGTCCTAGGTTGTGATAGTAGGGAAATTATTACCTAATTGGTAGATTTTAACACAAAGGAACAATAATATAAAATATCAGAATCATTAAATACAATACAACTAAAAAAACAACAGAATTATGATAATAAAGATAACCAGAAGTCATAGCATACAGGAGATGGTGTTTCCTATCAAATGTTATAAGAAGGAAGCCAAAACATGATACACTTCAGTTAGATGAAAAATAAAACACCAATGTATAAAAATAAAAATGAAAACATAGAATCATCACAAGCCTCTACTAGGTCTGATGCTCTCCTGCTCCTAACTGCAAATCAAGTACCTATAAAAGGGTGATTTCCCTTATCGACACCTGCAACAATATAATCTATTTGGGCCTAAAAGCATGACCCAAATAGGTTTTGAGAAATAAATCCTAGTAGGAAACAACCCAAGATATGTTCCTATATATCAGTGATTATATGCAATAAGTAGTATACATAAAGTAAAAGCAGTAAATTAGAAAGTACTCAAAAGTAAACAATCCTACAAGTCCTGTTTCCATTTAAATTCAGTTCATGTTCATTAAATTTTTTGATTACATTGCATTATAAACATCTCAAGATAGATAATTAGCTTGAAAATCCCATATATCACGTAAGCACAATAGATGTCTCGAAAGACCATCTAAATATTTATAAGGGAATACCAAATCCAAGCTTGTGATTTGACTTGGCAGACACATCATAAGGATTTTCACAATATATTTAGTTCAAAAACTCACCCAAAGGCACAAAAAAAACCTACCTGTAGGCATAAAACATCCCTGGCTATAGGCATAACCAATATTTTCCCACATGAAAAACAAATCCTCACCTGTAGGCATGACACAACATCTCCCACAAGCATATCACAATCTCAGCCGTAGAAATAACACCTAATAAGAGAACATGTAAATTAAACTATTAAATGGAAAATATTGGTCAATTCACGTTTGAATCAACCATATCTCAAGCATATTAGTAATATAAACAATTAAAAGGATTATATAAACATATGCTCACATGGGAAATTTATGTAACAAATGCAACTTGTGTACTAAACTATCAAAAGTCATAACTAATCATTATATCAAGTGAGAATCACATTAAACTGACCAATTCCATTTTTAATAACCTTTAATAGGGAATAAAAGGCTTGCCTCATGGGAAACCTAGGCCAAATGTCTAAACATTGGTCATTCAAGGAAAGTGCACCCACGGGGTGGCCCTTAATCAAATCAAGAAACCTCCAAAATGTTTTATATCATCAAACCAATTACCTAATCAATGTTAGGAAATAAAATAGGTCAATTATCAATAAAGTGAAACCATAAAATGGGTGCACAACACTCTGACACGTATAAACCACTCGATAATTAGAAAAAGGCACAAGACCACCTACCTCGTATTAGTATGGATCTCCTTATCCAGTGTTGACATCTAATTCAAGATAGAAATAAGTAGATCTACAAAATAAGGTAAAATTGTAAGGACTCGACCCCAATTGCCCAGAGTCGGTAACTTATTGGATTACATTGGTATATAAATAAGGAAAAAGTATACTGAAGGACCGATCAGTTTAGTAGTCTTGAAGAAACTAGATACATACATGGAACCCATTTTATATTTTTAAATGAAACAAAATATGAGACATAAAAAATTTAATAAACTGCATCCTTGAAAATTCAATAAATTATCTCCTCTTCTTAACCTTGGGAAGGGAAAACAAATGAAAGGGGTGAGCTCAAACACTCAGTAAGGGTAAGAAATATAGGGGAAGATATCATAATATAAACATTAGGCATGTTGAATACATAAAAACATGTTCCTTTAACAAAAACTTGAACACATTATGGTAGTAATAAGAGCAGAGTAAGTAATTCCATAATAAAACATAATCATGTGTATTCTTCTAGCTGAATAACCACATTAACCATAAATTCTATTTTCATAATGAGGGAATTCATAATGCGGGACAACATGACCATATCGTCAAGGCCTTGTGCCAAGACCATAAATATTCATTTTGTCAAGGCCTTGTGCCAAGACCGTAGTTTGTCTCATAAGACCTAATGATACACCAAGGGGATATAGTGGGCCCCACCCAACACTTACTATGTCCAATGAATTACTCATATGAAAGGGGTGAACATAATTGACATATACATTCATATTGAAACTAACATATGAAATGTAAATAACATTCCCCAATCCTTGAACATAAACACTAACCATTCTGAATAATATGGTGAATGATATCAAAATAGGACATCTATAGTCATAATAACCAGAAACACTTCAAAAACATATCGTAGATGATATCATAACAGATAAACCCCAATTAAGTACAACATTCAACAAAGGATATTGACATAGATGAATATATTTATAAATGAGACCATTGACAAATTCTTGAAGAAATAATCCTTAAACATTCTAAAGTTTCCCATACCACCTTGAAACATTCAAATTATAATCCCTAAGAATATCAGAAGAAAAAAGAGACTCTTTATGTTATATACCAAAGGGAAGTATATACACCACAATAAATAAATAAGTGGTGAACAAGGCATATATCTCATAAAAGTTAATGAGAGATGAGAAAAATCCTTTTTACTTTTGAAAGAAGATTCCTTTTGGAAAATCATTTATATTTTCCATGAAATAATATTTTAAACATGAATATCTAATAAAATAAAATAATAGGACATTGAGATTATATTTTAGGCATAAATTATTTCCCACTGAAGTGAAATCATGTAAAAAGAGTTCTTAAGCATCTTTATAAATAAAAAAAATTAGAGAATTTTATGCAAAGTATTAAAGAGAATTTTAAAGTATAAAGGCACATTTGTTCTTTTAAATCCAGAAATGATCCAATATAATTTTTAATGATAAACTTAGTGTTTTTATAAAACTAATTTTGGTTTAAAACATATTTTTTAGTAAACTTGAGAATGTGTAAGAATTTGAAAATATCCCTTGAATCGGGTTTGTATTTCAGAAACAATTTTGAAAGTTACTTTTAAAAAATGTAACTATCCATAAAATAAGGAATGATTATGGTTGGTGAACATATATATAACACTAAAACATAATTTATGAAGAGTAAATAATAATACAAAAGAGTTTAATTGAGGTAATTAGACAGTAAATGTAACCCAAATGAAAATGGAGGTTCGGGTGGAAAAACCCTTACCACTTTGTAATCAACAGATTTGTATGCCCTAAAATTGATAATATTAAAATGATACATTTAATACCATGAAAATAAATATATTCATGATATGTTACATAAAGTTTAATTATAGATACACCATACACAAGTATTAGTAGTGAATACGGGAAACGTCACAAAAATGGAAGTGAGATAAAGAAACCCCTTACCTTAAGTCTTAATGTGTTTCGCTCTTGAAATTAAGGTCCTGGAAGATAAAAGTATACTTATTAATAACTTATTTAAGAACCTATTAGACATGTATTTAGTTTATCATAATTCTGTTTAGTTCATTTATGCCCTTCTTGATAAGTTATAATATTTAATTTCGTCGTTCTGCAGTGTTCATTTTCTTTATTTTCATAATCGGTTCACTTGTTCTTAAGTAATGGAGTTTATGTGGAATGGATGTAAATATCTAGAATTAAATTTTCATATTATTTATGATCATATATAGTTGTTAGTGGTCATTTATATAATTTTTTTACATGGCATGAGGATGAATTAAATCTATATAACTTTAATGATAACTATTTCAGTTAATTTGTGGGTTTTGATTACAACAAACTCATTTTTCTTTATAACTTAATAACATTTGTACAAATGGATTAAAGAACCTTAAATAGGGTATATTAAATATAAAATAATCTGGTTTACCCATAACAATAATGGTTTCATGAACATAATTGAGAATGATAATAGAAATCGAAATCCCATCGTCCTTGAATGTGGTAAATTGACATATCTCGGATGGTGTTCTTACTACTAGTATAAAAGAAGGTAAAAGGAATATATGATGATAAATTATTCCAATATCATGAAAAAATTATAATACATTTAAGTTAATAGAGTCATCACAATATTTGGATAAGGAGAGGTAATAATATAAAAAGAAAACAAATGAACTTGAAAGGAAAGACAAAGAATTGAAAAGAGGAATTTACCTCTTAAACTAAACTTCCTTGAGAGCCTCATTAAGGGAGAGGTTTTGGTATTTTTATGATACCAAGGATTGATGTACTTTGTATAGGAGGTTTGGAGGATATTTTGAAAGAATATGAAGAAGGAACAAGGCTTTATAGGAGTGAATAGAAGAATGAGTGATGGAGGGTTTTATAGTGGAGGGGAGATGGGATTTCTCAATTTTATATTCATTATATTTATTATTTCTCCACAAGGAAAACAATAGTAAGTATTCCATGACCAAAAATAGTAATTTTATCATGTGAATCCGAATAAATTGGGCTTACATCAGCAGAACATCATACATGACTCTATAATTAATGTATTTAGCTTATTTTTCAAATTATGGTATTTCACTATTCATCAAAAATTCAAGTATTTCGAAAAAAATCCCAAAAATTCACCCAAACCATTTTTTGACATGTATAATCCAAAAAGTAATTCCATTTTTCAAAAATAATTTTCTAAATATGATTAATTTAATATTTAATTAAAATCGCAATTTATTCTAAAAAATAGTTTTAAAACATTTATTTACTTATTCCAAAACATAGGTATATCATACTCCAACTTGAATATTATTTATATAATATCATAGATAAGGTTATTATTCATTAAGGTATGTCACTATTCATAAGGGTATGTTACTATTTATAAGGGTAGGTTACTATTGACAAAAAGTTATGTTTTTCTTATCAGACTCAAAATAACACACTCATCACAACCGTGTATATCAGATTTTTGAAATTCACATCACAGAAGTGACAAACTTATGTTTACTTGGATAGGTTATAAAAAATTGGTGTTTTTAGAGACTTATTGATCCATTCATTCTATAATAAATATTTTTTTAAATTTCTTGGGTTGTTACATTATCCCCTCCTTACAAAAATTTCATCCACAAAATTTGAAATTGAACTTAGAAATTTAATGGCTGATACTTGAAAATTCCCTTATGGAAACCCACATCAGAAATAGGTTTAATAAAATATCCTCCTAAAATTTTTAATGGAGATGAGGTGGTCACCCCAAAAATTAGGCTTTATAATGAGGTGACATTAGTTGGAAGAAAAAAACTGGACATGCAAGAAAAATATAACTATGAAGTTATGATGGAACATGATAGAGGACATGTTCAGATGAATGTTTATTACTACAAAACTATAAACTAAAAAATTAAATTCATTTATATTATCAATTATTATGATAATAGATAAAAATTTCATTTTGGACTATTTTCCTAGAGTTGAGGAATTATTCCACTCTATAAGAGTATAAATATACATTTCTACTTATAAACTCATCCTTTTATTATAGTTTAACTATCTATACCTCATCACATAGCATGGGTTACTCCATTTGGTGAATAAATACATTAACCTCTAAAATCTCATACAATTGTAAACTTAAACCATTTCATAAATGGTTAAAAAAATTAAAAAATATACTGATTTAACACATTATAATGAAGTCCTCTAAATTTCCAATATGAACTTATCATTAACCCTTAATCAATAAGAAGTAGCTCTATAATTTACATTACAAACATGTGAATAAATTCATCATATATCCTCTTGAAATATCATAATAACTTGAATTACTGTAAAAACCATATTGGGAACATGCATTCTTCCATATTCCTTAAGTAAGATACATGTTATTGGATATATTACTTAAATCCAAAAGTTTTTTAAACTTCATTGATGATAGCATAGACAACTTCTTGAAAAGTTAATAATAAGTTCCAAGGTAGTCAATACTTATCCGAATCAATAATTTTTTCATCATTATCTCAACATCAGAAATATATTAAGGGTTTTCTTTACCTCAATCATGTTTTCTTCTAATGATTTTAACTTTCTACTGAATCGCTTTTCTTTTGTACCATTCATCATATGACCTCAAATCCTTAATGAAAGAGTAATGCAGTGCAATAATTATATATCTAATAATTTATACAACTAGTACATTATTGACAAAATACACAAATGGCCTGATTCTTGACTAGGAATATTAATCATTCTACTTCATCTATAGTAGCATCATAACTTGCTCATTATCCAAAATCATCATTTGAAGTATATTCCTTTGACGATTGGGACATTGATTCGCAAAGTGTCTCATATCCTTTAAATTGAAGCATTGTACATTGGAAACCATTTTTATTACCTTTTCAATCATGAACTTTGTGTCCTTTTTCTCCACACTAGTATAAAACACTCATTCCCTTCAAACATTTACCAGGGTGATTCTTTCCATAGTTATCACATGTGGGAAATCACTTCTTTCCCTTATTCCCTTTATCCCCATATCTCTCTTACATACTCTTATTCTTTTTAATTCCTTAAAATCTATAGGAATCAGAGAAGTATTTACATACCTTGTTAACACAAGATATTATTTCATCATGTGATGAGGATACATTGGAGATAGTCTTCCTTTGAAAAGATGGCTTTAGACCATTAGATATAAGATCCTTATTACTCTTCACATCTCATTCATTGGTGAAATTATCATTCCTTTTTCTTGGCACCATATCTAATCAATTTTATATTATATATTTTCTGATAAAATAATGAACTCTCTATAACTCTAAACATGGTAGAGCACATAGCATAAATTTATGCATCGTAAATCCTAGAACTATATACTTTGGTTACTTTTGGGGAATAAATCCTTCAAAATGGTGGGTAAATAAAATTTGAATTATCCTAAGCATATCCCCCAGGAGTGTCAATCCATGAGTGTAGCAAGGCTCGTTTTCATGTACTATGATACCTCGGGTCAAGCCCGAAACTCCTTGTTGAATTTTACACTCCTGATTACATTTGTGCCAGAGCCACCTCAACTTGTTTGTATCCAGACATGGATGTATTTGCTATAAATATTCACATAATATATTACTTACCAAAATTCTATGATTTTATTGTTTTTTTATCCTCAAAGACCATCTTAGGGCTTTGTTCCCTAACATACATTTTCTAAATCTAGTTCCCAAGGTTTCTACTAAACTTTCTTTGATACCAACTATAAGAACCCGACCCCAATTGCCCGGAGCCAGTGCCTTATTTGATTACAGTGGTATATAAACAAGGAATAAGCATCCTGAAGAACTGATCATTTTAGTAGTCTTGAAGAAACTATATACATACATGGAACCCATTTAACATTTTGAAATGAAAAAAAAATATGATACATAAAAAAGCTAATAAACGGTATCCTTAAAAACTCAATAAATGATCTCTTCTTCTTAATATGGGTAAGGAGAAACAAATGAAAGGGGTGAGCTCAAAATCTTAGTAAGGGTAAGAAATATAGAAAAATATATCATAACATAAACATTAGGCATGTTGAATACATAAAAACATGTGCCTTTAACAAAAACATAAACACATTATGGCAGGAATTAGAGGTGAGTAAATAATGCCATAATAAAACATAATCATGGGTATTATACTAGTCGAATAAACACATAAACCATAAATTCTATTTTCATAATGAGGGAATGCATAATTCCGGACAACATGACCATACCGTCAAGGCCTCGTGCCAAGACCATAAATATTCATTTTGTCAAGGCCTTGTGCCAAGACAGTTGTTTGTCTCATGAGACATATTGATTCACCGAAGAGATATAGCAAGCCTCACATGACACTTACTATGTCCAATTCATTCCTCATATAAAAGGGGTGAACATAATCAACATATACATTCATATTGAAACTAACATATGAAATGTAAATAACATTCCCCAATCATTGAACATAAACACCAACCTTTCAGAATAATATGGTGAATAATATCAAAATAGGAAATCCATAGTCAATATAACCATAAAACCTTGAAAACATATTGTATATGATATCATAATAGATAAACCAAAATTAATTAAAACATTCAACAAAGTATTTTTATATAGATGAATGTATTTATAAATGAGACCATTGACAAATTCTTAAGAAAATAATCATTAAACATTCCAAAGTGTCTCATACCACCTTGAAACATTCAAATCACAATCCCTTAGAATATCATGAGAAAAAGGAGACTCTTGATATGATATACCAAATGGTAGTACATACACCACAATAAATAAATAAGTGGTGAACACAGCATATGTATCATAAAAGTTAATGAGAGATGAGAAAAATCCTTTTTACTTTTGAAAGAATATTCCTTTTGGAAAATCATTTATATTTTCCATGAAATAATATTTTAAAAATGAATATCCAATAAAATAAAATAATAAGACATTGAAATTATATTTTAGGCATAAATTATGTCCCACTGAAGTGAAATCATGTAAAAATAGTTCTTAAGATTCTTTATAAATAAAACATTTTAGAGAATTTTAATGAAAATATTAAAGAGAATTTTAAAGTGGAAAGGAACATTTGTTCTCTTATATGAAGAAATGATCCAAGATAATTTTTCATGATAAAATTAGTGTTTTTATAAAACTAATTGGGGAATAAAACAGATTTTTGAGTACACTTGAAAATGGGTAAGAATTTGAAAATATCCCTTGAATCGGGTATGTATTTCGAAAACAATTTTGAAAGTTCCTTTTAAAACATTTAACTATCCATAAGATAAGGAATTATTATGGTTGGTGAAAATATATATAACACTCATAAATAATTTATGAGGTGTAAATAATAATACACAATAGTTTCTTTGAGGTAATTACACAGTAAAAGTAACCCGAATGAAAATGGAGGTTCGGGTGGAAAAACCCTTACCACTTTGTAACCAATGGATTCGTATGCCCCAAAATTGATAATATTAAAATGATACATTTAATACCATGAAAATAAATATATTCATGATATGTTACATCAATATTCATTATACATACACCATACACAAGTATTAGTAGTGAATACGGGAAACCTCAAAAAATGGAAGTGAGATAAAGAAACCCCTTACCTTAAGTCTGAATGTGTTCTGATCTTGAACTTAAGGTCCTGGAATATAAAATTAGACTTATTAATAACTTATTTCAGAACCTATTAGATATTTATTTATTTTATTATTATTCTTTTTAGTTTATTTATTCCCTTCTTGAAAATTTATTATATTGAATTTCGTCGTTTCGTAGTGTTCGTTTTCTTTATTTTCATAATCGGTTCACTTGTTCTTAAGTAATGGAGTTCATTTGTAATGGATGTAAATATCTATAATTGAATTAGAATATTATTTATGATCATATATAGGTTTTATTGGTCATTTATATAATTTTTTTACATGGCATGAGGATGAATTGTTATATAGAACTTTAATGATAACTATTTCAGTTATTTTGTGGGTTTTTATTACAACAAACTCATTTTTCTTTATAACTTAATAACATTTGTTCAAAGGGATTACAGAACCTTAAATAGGGTATATTACATATATAATAATATGGTTCAACCATAAAAATAATGGTTTCATGACCAGAATTGAGAATGATAATAGAAATCGAAATCCCATCATCCTTGAAGGTGGTAAATTGACACATCTCGGATGGTGTTCTTGCTACTAATATAAAAGAAGGTAAAAGGAAGATATGATGATAACTTATTCCACTCTCATGAAAAAAATTACAGTAAATTTAAGGTATTATATTAATCACAACACTTGGATAAGGAGAGGTAATAATAGAAAAAAAAACAAATGTACTTGAAAGGAAATACAAAGAATTGAAAAGAGGAATTTACCTCTTAAACCAAACTTCCTTGAGAGCCTCTTTAAGGGAAAGGTTTTGGTATTTTAATGGGAACAAGGATTTTTGGAAATGGGAGAGGAGGTTTGGAGGATATTTGGATATAATTTGGAGAAGGAACAGGGCTTGAGTGGACTAAAGAGAATGAGTGATGAGGGGTTTTATAGTGGAGGGGAGAGGGGATTTCTCAATTTTATATTCATTAATTTATTATTTCTCCACAAGATATGAAAAAGTAAGTATTCCATGACCAATAATAGTAATTTTATCATTTTAAGCTGAATCAATTGGGCTTTCATCAGTAGAACATCATGCATGAATCTATAATTACTGTGCTTATCTTATTTTGCAAATTGTGGTATTTCACTATTCATCAAAAATTCAAGTATTTCAAAAAAATACCAAAAATTCACCCCAACCATTTTTCAACGTGTAGAATCCAAAAATGAAGTTCATTTTTCAAAAATAATTTTCGAAATATGATTAATTTAATATTTAATTAAAATCATAATTTATTCTAAAAAACAGTTTTAAAACATTTATTTACTTATTCCAAAACATAGATATATCGTACTCCAACTTGAATATTATTTATATACTATCATAGGTAAGGTTACTATTAATTAAGGTATATCACTATTCATAACGGAATGTTATTATTCATAAGGGTTGGTTACGATTCACCAAAATTTAAGATTTTATTATCTGACTCCAAATAATTTACTCATCGCAACCGTGTATGTCATATTTTCGAAATTCACATCACATAAGTGACAAGATAATGTTTACTTGGATAGGTTATAAGAAAGTGGGGTTTTTAGAGACTTAGTGATCCATGCATTCTATAATAAATCTATTTTTAAATTCTTGGGGTGTTACAAAAATTCTCAAGGTCAGATAACTTATTTAAGATAAAAAAATCATGAAGAATAACTCAATAGAAATATAGAGCATATCAACTAGGTTCAAATTCATCTGACGGTAAAATAATCAAGGTTCAGACAGAGAAATGGGAGCCAAATCCCCTTTCGGTGTTGTTGTCTCATTAACCCGGTGATCCCTCTATCAAAAATGATAGAAAATGAGGCTACGTCCCATTTTAGAAAAAAAAAATTGATATACACAGCGTGTAATAGGAACTACACACCATGTAGGTTCTTTTAGTATTCATTTTGCGGCTGAATTCCCTTACACTCCATACACCAACTTTCTGACTTAATTACACAGCGTGTATCTGAGAATACACAGCATGTAACCACCAATTCTAGCCATGTAAGGTGTAGAACCAGTAGTTAACCAATTTTAATCATTTTCCTTAAGTATAAACCAAAAATGAAGGGTCCATACCTTAAAAGAAGAATCGTGTTCTTAAATAATTGATCTAGAAAATACTTAAAGTGATTACAAACAATGAATGAAATAAATAATATGAAGTCATTGTTTTTTATATTGTTTGAAAACTCTTTATGAGTGGATAGTACTTGGTGATTAGTGTGTGGTTTACAAGGTGTCATGGTATTCATACTATTATTATAGGGTCTAGAAACTCCTAAAATAAAATCACCTTCAAGAAGATTCAAACACAGAACAAAATTCTATAACAACCAATTAAAAAATAGACCTATTTATTTGATATATCTCAAAATGATAAGAAAACACACCCCATCCATGCAATATAATAATGTTGTACACCTGATAATAATTTATAAAATACAATGATAGAAGAACAGAGAAGAGAACAATACAAAGGATTAATGTGGTTTGGACATAGTGCTACTCCATGAGGGGAATTATATAAACCTTTTATTAAAGGAAGCAGAAGAAGATTTCAATAGTGAATAGTTTCTAAACAAATGACACCAACCCACTATTTATAGTGGGGTTTATCTATTAGAATTGGTACCACCACCATGAAATATTTTTAGGTGATCATCCACTAGATTATTATCATAGAAAAAATTCCATTACCTCAAATGATTCATCTAATAATAAGTTCACACATATGGATTGAAATCGTTTACTCTTACATAACCCTTTGGATGAATCTAACATAGACTTTTCAAACCTCTAAATATTTTGATGCATCAACAAAGTTAATCCTATGAATATTTTGTTTACGAACTCCCATTATCCAATCTTAGTCACTGTAGAAGATGTTTCTGCATTCACAACTACTAAAATATAGTACTTTTTCTCTTTCATATCATCATCTCTATATAATTATGTTTTAGACTTTTGAAATATCTCCTTTGAAAGGTTACCAAGATTTATCTTGAAAATTATTCTCACATGTATTAACTTAACAATCTCCCACTTGAGTATAATTTTTAGGATGCTCATCCTAATCTTCCATCCATATCAGCAAATCCTTTCCACTATCAATTGTTTCTTCACAAATGAATAGTTCCCCCAACATGATTTCGATCATCCCAATCCTACTAAGGCAGAAAATCACCCTATTATATCCTGAATAATGACCTTTTTCAACATATATCTAGATTATAAAATCCATAAACCTTATGTAGATCCACTACTTTTTCCTCCAACAACTTTTGAATGAAGTGATACTTTAACTAAATATCCTTTTTTAAGGTGAATCATCATATTATTGGCTTAGTGGATCACACTTTTTGAATCATATAATAATATTCCAACCTACTTTCATCCTATATGATCCAAAAATAACCCAATTTTCCAAATCAAATATTTCCCAGCTTCTATAATTTCATCATAATATACCTCTAGTATTGAAAGTGTAACTACATTTTGGTGATTTTAAATCCATTTCCCAGTTGTGTCTCTATAATTAAATACATATCCGGTTGTGTTCCTCCGTGTTTCTACATATCCTAAAAATTAAAAATCAAAAAAGTGATGTAATGGTTCATCTATTTTGAAATATAATAAAAAACCATTGGAAACATTAAGATACTAGAGTATCCACTTAACAACTTCCTAGTGTTTTATTTTAGGACTAACCATGAATATGATAACTATTCCCACTATATTTTCAATTTATAACCTCATATAAACCATGGATTATATCACTATTCTATAATCCTATGAAACTATAACCTTAACCAAATACTCAAACTCTTCTTCCATTCTTGGTGTCTTCTCCTTACTTGTATTGAAGTGTCCATCCATGGGAGTGGTTCCAGGATCTTTCTCACTAATTCAAAAATGTCAAACCAAATTTTGAATGTAGTCATCCTAAGATGATAATAAAGATTAGTGATTTAAGTCCCATATAATTCATATCCCCAAAATCCATTTTACTAGACTAGGATATTTTATCCTGAAACTTATGGAAAATTAAAACTTCATATCCCCAATTTGATCCTTCTTTGGTACTAATAGATTTTTATCTATATAGATAGGTAGAATGATGAATCTACCCTCAAAAAAATCCTTCTTATCATAGAAATAATCCATATCTCTCTGGATGAACAGAAATTTTTTATGAATAAATTTAACTTCCAATTCCAATCCCTAGGTGTCTGTTTCAACCCATACAATCTTTATTTGATTCAAAACACATGTTTCTCATTTTTTTTCTTTACAAAACCGTTTGGTTTTTCCATGTAAATATCCTCATAAAAACTTATATGAGTAAAATTTGTTTAATATCTAA
Organism: Viscum album; assembly: GCA_963277665.1. Classification (NCBI taxonomy): domain Eukaryota; kingdom Viridiplantae; phylum Streptophyta; class Magnoliopsida; order Santalales; family Viscaceae; genus Viscum; species Viscum album. The sequence continues at coordinate 1,505,929,397 of OY728156.1, forward strand.
CTAATAAAAAGGCACCCCTTCAATGGATATCATCCAAAGTACCTTAAAAATCACCAAATTTATTACAATTGAATAAAATATTTTAGAAAAATATAAATCATTCTTTTAAAGTCATTCATGATGAGCCTTGCCTTGTATCACTTTTTTCCATCCCATTATTTCTTCTAATAATAACCCCACTTATTCTAAATCGCTCTCCTCAAAAAAGGTAAATCTGTTATATCCCATGTTCTAGATACATATAATATATTAAATTCACCCATCATGGTTAAATACTACTATCCCAAGTCACTAATACTTGTATCAGTTCTGAAATTGTATGTTCTCTATCATCTATGAGAAGGCAATAGTGTAAGTCACTTATGAATCTTTTTTACTTTGTGTTTAATCTTGATATATCTCTGTAACTGACCTTATGGGTCATCTCATTTCAAAATCATTACTTCCATAACCTCTTATTCCAGTGATCATCTTTAAGATTCTATAGTCCCAGAGTTTTCTAGTACTTCAGGCCTTGGAAACACTAAAGGAATGTGACTTTCATCCAAAACTTCTTTTTGATGGTTTGGTGTTTTTAGAAATATCTCAATCCCCCAACTATCTAAAACTTATAAACATTCATTAAGAAAAAACTCATCTTATGTTGAGTATTTTTCCTCCTCTACAAATTCTACTTGTTTTTATCATTTTGTAAGATATCCTTATCAAGAAGTATATTTCATCATATGACAACCTTCTATAAGTTATTTTCCTAGATTCAAAAATACAATGTTTTCATTACCATACCCTAAAAAGAAAAACTCTAAAGACTTAGCCACTAACTTCTCCAATTATTTTGAATAAAATTGAATATAGGAATGTGGTATAAAGAATTTAATAGAGGAAATATCAACCTTATAGGATGTCTATCTAGCTTTAATAAGTTCCTACCCCCAATGGATAATAAAGACTTTTTTTCAAGTAGGTAGTATGATTTATAGTCTCTGCCCAAAATTTCATGGAAAAACCAGTATGTAAACTCATTCCCATTGACTTATAAACTATATTATGATTCATCCTATATTTTAAATCTATTTTTTTATGAGTTTCTAGTATAGTATTTCTGAATTGTATTCCTTTCCATTAGAAATACCTTCGGAACTCCCTTCTTCCATATTTCACACCATTGATAGTCCTCAAACATTTCAATTTACTTTAAGTATATTTTTCCATCATATATATATATATATCAAAAAAAGGTTCTAAAAACATAAAAATTATACTTTAGAAAGAACAACCACACCTTCTGGGTCACACCATAGATGAAGATAATATGATATAGTGAATCTCCATGGGAATAGACTAGAGATATCCCTACTACATTAATATGAATAAGCTCTAACTTCTTATCATTAGGTATCTTTTCTTCCGTTATAAATGAAACCTTTCACTATTTTCCAAGAATAAACTCTTAAATTGTTCTCTACTTCAATATTTTGATTTCCAATATTCCTTTAGCAGTAATTATTTTCACCACTTTCTTACTTAAGTGATAAATACTTTCATGCCACAAATTTTAGAATACTAATTTTTTTTCCTAGTATAAATTTCTCCTTCTAAAACACATGTCAAGTGTAATGTCCCGTCCTTCACTCCTTTGGAAACCACTAGGGAACTATATGAAATTTTCCACACTCCACCAACAAATATTATAAAAAAAATCCACATCATCGATATATCCTACCAAAATAAAATTTTTCCTCATCCTTGGTATGTGTCACACTTCTTATAAATCCAAAACCTCTATTCTGAATCTGAATGGTAACATCACCCTTTCCCACCATCTTGAGAGTTTAATCACCCACAAGAGATGACTTGAAAAATATTTTGGAATTATAGTTCATCATACTTCTTCTATTAGATATAGATAGAAATTAATCCCCACAATCTATGATCCAATACTTGGTTGTGCTGTAGAAACTCAAAAAATAACCACTTGTATCTTCTGAAATGGGGTTTTAGGATGAACTTATGGAATAAAATCATCAATAATTAATTATTCACTCATTATAATCTCTCATAGTATATTATTTCTTCCTAAATTGTTAGAATATGGGATCACCTTTAACTAAACTATTTTGGATTCTTCATCTCTTTAATTTCCCTTTCTTGTAAATTTTCTAAGTAGATTGGCACCCTCTACCTTCTGCGTTACAGGAATTACTAGTAAAGTCATGGATTTCCTTACTCTAAATTTTTTCATTTAGAATAAAATCTCAAACATCTATAAACACTATTTTATTCTTACAGCTAGAGTTTCTAACTATGATAACCATCGCATCCTGATATTTTGGGGGTGATGAAAGAAAAATCCATTCCCATGATGGATCCATGAACTTACATTTACTAATTGAAAATAAATTTGAATCATGTTGAATTCATTAGAATGATTAGTCATAATATTTCCTTTTGACATTATCATGTTGAATAACCTTCATGATAAAAACACTATTTTCATTGAAATTAGAATCTCGTATGTATTTACAAGAGACTTTATAAGTTCAAAAGTTGTCTTCACTTCATGGATGTTATAGGCCACATTTTGAGTTAGTTATGTAACATATTAACCCATCCCAATGACATAGATATGATAGGAATTCCACTAAACATGGTTGAATCCCTCAAATAGTAAACATTATCAATAAATACATAGGGTTTTACAATATCATTAGGGATGATTTACCCTTATATATTATATAACCTATGGTTGAAGATCTCAAAAGAAAATATATATATATAATTCATGAGAAAACCATACGAAACTCTGATAAAATAACAAAATATAACATAATAAGGGTATTCTGAAAACCAAATATTTTAAAAGAAAACTCTGTTCAATGTAATATAAAACACTCAACACTAAGCTTAAACAAACCAAAAAATATTATTATTTAAATATGATTGTTATAACCTAACCATTGAATTGGAGGGTATAAATAGAATTAAACACATTATGATATATATATATATATATTAAATATAAAACCCTAATATTTTAAAATAAGAACATTATGTTAAATAGATTATGTGACATGAAATTACAAGATTAAATGATCCATGAAATATACTTCTTTAAATTTAATCTCTTTGGTGGCTTGCAATACACGAAACATCGAGTCTAAATAACTGTATATTGTTATAAAATAGCGGTTAAATTGGAAGGTGTGAATATGAATAAATAAATTATAAAAATTATATATTTTATACATTTATAAAATAAATTTAATGGTTATAATTTGATTATAAATAAAATAAAAATTATTTAAAATAAAAAAATGTTTTCCTAAAAACTGCATTTTTCAAAAGGTGGTTTCATCAACCATTAAGCACATAATTTAAATTTAATTTTTACTAGTTATAGAAAATTTATTTTACTTAAAAGTTTAATTTTTTAAATAATCATATCAAAATTATCCAAGAGTGAAATTTTTATAATTTTCTGAAAATATTAATTTTTTGATGAATAGTGAAAAAATATTAATTTTTATTAAAATCTCTATTATCGTTGTTGACGCTCCTTTCGTCACAGAATCTAAAAATCGGAAAAGGGGAATATCTGAGCTCAAAGTGATTCAACCTTTGAAGAAAATATCAAAAATCGACAAAGGCATGAACAAAAGATCAAAAGCAACCTCACCGCATAAGTTACATCACTGTCGTGCAAGTACACTTGCGCGACGCCCTCGGTCGCACAAGTGACTTGCGTAACCTAAGTGGTAACCGCCCGGTAACCGCCCGGGGTCTTCTCCTACCTATAAATAGACCCTGTGGGCCCCCCATTTGAGAGGATTTTTTTCCAGAAACTCAGATTGAAGCTCCCAACACCCAAGTCTCTTCTTAAAGCTTCCGGAACACTTCTAAGGTAATTTCTTACCTAGAACAGAAGATATAAAGAGAGGAAGGAAGGCCTAAGTGTTGAAACTCATCAACACTTGCGCACCTGAGTGGCCAGCCCTTAAGGGAAGTGGTCCCACTTGCGCGCCGCCTTATTCCTTCGATAGAACTTGCACGTCCCTTTTCTGGAAGAACCTCAAGAGGATTCTAAAGGGATTAATAAAGAGTCGCTCAAGTATTCTAATGCTGGTTGAAAAATCACGCAAGTAACCCACATGTCGCGTAGGTATACCTGCGTGACCAATACTTGCGCGCCCACGTAAGACTTGCGCGCGCCTACCTTTTTGGGTGCCCATCTTTCCCATTTTACCCCTCTTAAGCCATTTCACCTTTCATATTTAAGATTCAGTCTTCAAGATGCTCTTCAAAGCCATTTATGGCGTGATTTCTTGATTTGACTTCCTTATTTGAAAGGAATTCTGTGGAATATCTCTCAAAACATAGTGATTTATACATTTTTATGTCACCAAATATTGAGAGTTCATTCATTCAACCTCATCCTTTAAGATGAGAGAATCCTTAACCTGGGTCTCCTTTTTAGGAATAAGTCACAGTCATAATTTTGGGCATCCTTCTTAGGAGTAAGCCCCAAGTCCTCTAATTTTGGGCATCCTTCTTAGGAGTAAGCCCCAAGTCCTCTATTTTGGGCATCCTTCTTAGCAGTAAGCCCCAAGTCCCTTAATATGGGCATCCTTCTTGAGAGTAAGCCACAAGTCCCTTAATATAGGCATCCTTCTCAGGAGTAAGCCCCAATCTCAAATATAGGCATCCTCCTCATGAGTAAGCCCCAATCTCAAATATGGGCATCCTATTCAGGAGTAAGCCCCAAACCTTAATCCTTAACCTGGGCTTCCTTTTCAGGAATAAGTCCCAGTCATAAATCATAGGCTTCCTTTTCAGGAGTAAGCCCCAAGTCCCTTAAATTCTCCTTAACCATTCCTAATTTACATATAATATGGGATTCCTTCTCAGGAGTAAAACCCAATTATCAATCCTCTCCTAATTTGGGTTTCCTTTTCAGGAATAAAGTCCCAAGTTAGAGTGTTCAAATCTCCATAAAGCACATATACCTTTATGGACCCTGTTCCTGGATTTTCTCCTTAAAGTAATTCCTAAACTTCATTCATCTGGGCAGTCATACATATATAAGCCCCAAACCATTTCTTATGATTGCATCTTTCATGGCACGATTGTCTACTTTTTACCAATACCTCTTATTTCTCACACCGAGCATGACTCACGTGAGCTTATAGTGTAAAAGTAATTGTGACATCCTACTTTGAGCCATCAATCATAAACATCATACCCTTTACTCGAACTACATGGGTTCTGATTCCTTTTCCAAAATAAAGGATACGTAGGTAGCCCATTTATGGGTTCGATCCCAACTCTAAAATAATTCATGTCCTTCTGAATGACAATAAACTTCAAGTGCCCCACTGAGTGGCTTTAAAACCAGCCTGGTCATCATAATGACCAAGAGACTTTTATATGAATGTTTTGAAGGTTACCATTGACCAAGAATCTCTAAATAGATATAGATGATTCTCTATTGATGAAGAACCTCGAATACATATAAAAGATTCTCTAAATTTCTTACATATTTAATCATTCATTGTCAAAACTAAAGGAAAAGCTCATTTTATACTTGGTAATGTAATAAGGATTCACGAACATAACTTAAATCTATAAAGAGAGTCCCGGAATAGACAATAATTCCCCTAAAAAAGGTGTGATGAGTCCGACCTCCCATCCTCTCGACCAATGCAAATTCCTAAGCCTCATCATTCCACAAGCTAATGAGCGCCTACCTTTGGAAAGTAGGTCCAAATGGATGTGGAATTGTTGGATGTTTCCGGTTCTACGAACAAACCCGCTAGAAACCGATCAGAACGTTTGAATCTCCCATCCAGGAGGTCATCCCCGAATTCCGAGGGAAACAATCGTCTATGGAATTTTCAAGATTAAATTTGTTTAAAAAAATTAAATAGTAAAATTAGTTTAATTATATTATAATTAATTCAATTTATGTCATTGGAATCAATTATTTCTTAAATTTTAATATAAATTTTTTTATACTTATGAAAACTTTTCCTTTGGAAAACTGTTTTTCATCATGTCTATGGTGTTAATTTTAGATTATATTCTACGGATTCTATCAATTTAATTTGGAAAAATTAATTTCATATTTTTAGTAACAATAATAAATATTATATAATAATTTCAACTTAATTTTTTGTCTTTATGAATAATGAATATAGTAAAAATTAGTAATTATGCTTAAGGTTAAAATGAATTTACTAGGCGTTAAACTAAGAAGATAAGGGTTAATATTACCTAAAAATTGTATAATTCCTATTTAATGACCATATTTAGATATTATATCATCCATGGTTTGATAATGATCCATTTTTATCCTTTTTCATATGAAAAACATGGGTATCACTTTTTATTTTTAAAATTTCTAAGTGTGTCCTCTCCCCCACTTATAAAATGCCACCCTCTACTCTCTCCTCTTCACACTCCCAATGTATTTTTGTTTAGAAAATACCTAACACTATCATAATTTTCTATCATAAATCCAATCTTGGAAGGATTTTTGTATAAACCTAAATAATTAATCCGAATAAGTGGTAAAGTTCTTAACCATGTGTTTTCATTTTACTTCTTCTTATAACTCCTTAAAATATTATAAAACTATAATAAAATAATAAAACCAATATATAAAATATAATTATATGTTATTATGTTAATTTAATGTCCTATATTAATATACTCTTCCATCAAATGAGAAATGAAATCGTTGATCATATATACGGAAGACTACCGCCTTACAAACCTATGTAAATTATTCTCCATCACCACCTCTCACGACAGGATATAATGATGTATTTAACATATTTATATGATATTTATAAAATTAATATACTTTTATAATTATAATATCATGTATATCTTATTACCTTTCAATCTTTTGGAAAAGAAAAATATTGCTCGTACGTACATGTGGACTACCGCCTCTATGAAGCAATTTGAAACATTTTTCATTTTATTTTGAAAAGGATGTTAATAAGGATATATTTAATGAATATATATGATATATATGATAAATTAATTATTTTTAAACCTTAAATATTATTTAAATTTCTTTTTTTCATATTTCAAAAAGAAATGAAAATAGCGTTTAAGCGTATGTACAGCTTACCATCTCCCTGAACAGTGTAACTCATTTTTCTACCTCTAAATTTTATGGATTATTATGAATAATTATATAGTGAATATATATGATATATTTATATCATGTTAAAATTTATTGAAATTATGGAACCATGATTAAATAAAAAGGACCTAAATTAACAAACCAAAACATACATGAAAACAAAGCAATTATCATACGAAACAGTGATTTTAACAAAGAATTGTTAATAAATTTATCATAAAAGACTATATTTAAATCATATATGGTATTAAATATATTATTATATTTCATAAATATATTTATAATAAATATATATTTATTATACAGGAGTTATGGACACATACAAAGAAAATGGAACCTCAGATATGGGTTTCTCATCTCACTTTTACTTCCATGAGACATATTCTATACTCGTCACTTAGTTCTTTTGTGTGGTGTATATAATTTAAATTTGATATTTTATATCATTAATCTCTTTTTATTAATGATATTTAAATTTTCATTTGATGATATTTCTTTCATGGGGCTTATAATTCAAAATTTACCAAAGTACAAAGGGTTTATTTCATAATCTTCTTATTATTCGGGATTTATTATGTGTAAGTATCCATTGGGAATTATTTTATATCCCTATATTAAACCCAATATGTTTTTTATTTTATATTTATTCTTTTAATTTCTAAGTAATATTTCCATTTTCCCCTATTTGGTATATAAAATTATTTAAAAAATGTTTTTAAGAAAAGCTTACTTTATTTCTCTAATCCGTCAAAAATAATTATTCTTTCATATCCATCATTTATAAAAAATATTTTAAAAAATATTTTAAAAATATTATAATGATTTATTAATGTAAATTTTTTCCATGTATAACATTTTAAAAAATGGTTTTAAAAGAATCTTCTTATCATTTTCCAAATGAATTACTTTTTGACTTTTACCAAAAATGTAAAATGAGTCATTATTTTAACATGCTTGGCATGTATGAAATTTATCTCTTCCATTTCATCCCATTTATTTTAATACTCCTTTAATGTTTTATAAGTTTCTTTTAAAAGAAATTTTCTCCCAAATTTTCTATAAAATTTATTTTTTAAAAGTGATTTTCAAAGTGAAAAAAAGATATTTTTCTCATGAATGTTATTAAAATAATTTTTATTGTACTTATATTAATAATTAAAAACAACTATAATTTTAACTTATGTTCCATTGGGAATCTGTTGTAATGATACCATCCTTATTAATTACCTAGATTATTTATGATCAGTTTTAATGGGATGTAATATTTGATACCAATCGCAATAATACTCTAGATGGTTTATGATTATGTCAATTAATTGAGGAAAGTATTAAAATTTGTATACTACTTTATAATATGAATATTTATGTTAATTATATTTATTTATTTGGAAATTTATTAACATTCATACTCAATTTTTTCAATAATATTTGTTACGTTTATTATATTGCGCTGTTTTCATATGATAAATTAATTAGACTTAGTAAGTGACGGGAGGAGCCCGTTATACCCCCTCAATGCATCGGTAGGTATTATGAGACAATATAGCTTGGATTTTTGGATGAGAAATTAACCAATTATGTCATATGTATTGTCACTGCTCCTTGAAGTTATGGTTAGGATTTCTATAATTATTCATTCCTTCATTGTGATATTAGTTATTTTTGTTCATGTGATTATTTGATTAGTTAGAATATTCATGGATAATTTTTAAGCTTACATGACTATTTATATGGAATTTTTTTGATCATCAGTTATTACTATCATATTATTATTAATTATCAAGTTATTTATTAAATGGTTTTTTTTTATTTATTTACCATTTATTTTTTATTATCCCTTATTTTTCACAATAGCTTCCATTGTATGCATACCCTTACTGAGCATTATAGCTCACCCCTTTATTATGTTTATTTTCTCTAGGATTATAGTAAGTGTATTATGATTGATATTTAGGGATATGAAAAATGTAATAATTGTATTCTCAAGGAAAATACTATTTTTTTAATTTTTCAAATTTAATTCGAATTTCAAGTATATATCTAGTTTACCAAGACTTCTAAATTATTCAGTCCTTTGGGATGTGGTACCTTGAATCTAGTGCCAATTTATTAAGTAACCACCAACTCTAATTTACTAGGGTTGGTGTATTTACATTAAAAATAATAAATATAAATGTATTTATTAATAATTAGTAAATAAGAACTCAATTGTTTTAGTAAAGATGATTTATTCTTCAAAATACGTTTTCTTCAAAAATGATTTTTATTTCTTTCTGTAAGAAAATGATATAATTGAATTTTACCAGATTTGAAAAAATAATTTTAAAAGAAAAAATTAGTTTTTCAAATAATAATATAAAAATTAACTTGGAGTGAAAGTTTGGGATTTTTTTAAAATGATTTATTTTTCAGTGAGTAATGAAAAATGCAGATTTTTCGAATACTGGTATTACTTCAAGTAATTTACAATTTACATCATATTTCGGATTTTATATTGAACTTAAATATGACAAAATTTATTTATAATAATATAACTAATTATATTTTAATAAAAAATTCATGCTTTTGATATAACTTAATTTTTATGCTTAAAAAACATTTTTCTAAAAAAATATTTTTTATTGTGTTGTATGAATTTATATTAAAATTGATTTATGAAACTTATAGATAATTAATATATATAAATTTATTAAAAAAATTAATTAGTTTTTGCAACTTTTTTAAATAATTCCCTTTTATATTTGTTCATTATGAATACTAGCTTAGATAAACATTTTTTACCTCTATAAGGGTAAAATTGGTAAAATATGGTTAAAACCATGACATAAGGTCTCAAAATCAACCCAAAACTTTCATTTATTCTAATTTATGTGTTTATTTATCTATTTCCATTAAATTATTGAATATATGGATAATTTGAGCCATCTTTATTTGATTATGACCTTTATATTAATTTAATGAAAGAATAAATATAAAATGACACTCTTAAATTTAATTTCTCTAAAAATTTTAAATAAGGATAAAAGAGGATATGTTTGGTTATAAATATTTTTAAAAAAAAATTAGTTTTTTTATCATGTAAAATTATTTCTAATTTTTAGTGATTAAATAATTACCTTAAATGCTGACACAACACTAATATAGTATTTAATTATTTAATATAACAATAAAATAAATGATTTTAAAAATATTAAAATTAATACAATTTGGGAGAATTATTATTTTCCAAGGATTTTCAGATAAAAATTACATATCAGATCTATTTTATTGGTTTATATTTGAATTCCATTATTTTCATGTCATTTTTAAAAGTCAAATTGTGTGAATAGTTCTAAAAATGACATTAATTGTATTTTATGATAAAAATATATTAATAAATGATTTAAAAATCTTAAAAAAATATTTAAAGAGTGAAATTTGGATGATAACTGGTCTAAAATTTCATACCTTGTTCATTTATGATCAAATTGTTACCTTCTAAGTAAAATTATAACCCTTTAAGATTGAAAAAGTTGTTATCATGTTTAAGATTCAAATTGCTTAATAAAAGGGTTAAACCAAAAGATAAGGTTTCAAATGACACCAAAACCTATATAAATTTTATTTGATGAGTTTATTTCAACCTTATACTCTTTTTCTTAAAATATACATCCATTTGGAAGTATTTTTATTGAGAATGAATTAATTATATTTTAATCTTTTTCGAAATTCTAAGTGTATCTTTTCACTCCTTTGAAAAAGGAAACCCCTTATATCAATTATTCACTCTACTTTGAGTCATATAGCTCCAAAAAACCCTAAAAATTTCTATTTTAAACATTCTTATTCACTAATTAGATGTTTTTTTCTTCTTAAAATACCATTGTAAGGCTCCTTAAGAAGGAATCTAAAGACATTCTTCTGAAGAAGAGGTAATCATATTTACTGACTATTTCAAATTTATTTCTTCTTATACTTTCTATAAATATATTTTAACCATAATAAAATAATAAATATAGTATTTTAATTATACTGATATTTTATTATTATTATGTTACAACCATTTTTTATCTTCTTTCCATCCAATAAAAGTAAAAACATCGCTTGTGTGCATGTACGGATTACCGTCTCCTTATAGCGGTGTAATTTATCTTTCATCAGCACTTTACTTGGATTGATATAAATATTTTAATGCCCCAAACCCAGAACCCTAGAGTAGATGCATTATTACGTATAATTGGAATGATTATAAAAGATAAAGTCTTGAAAGACTGATTAGTTTAGTAGCCTTGGAAGTACTAGAAACATTCATAAGGTTTACATTACATCAAAAAATGGAAAACTACAACAACATTGTCCCCATAGACAACACTGAGATCCCATAGACTATCCCTGGATGTCATTCATAATATACTTATTTGTATCCTGGGAAAATAAAACATATAAAGGGGTGAGCTGAGATGCTCAGTAAGGATAACATTATAGCGGAAACTTTCATAAATAAGCATAAACATTTAAGGAAGTGTATAAGACTAGAACAAAAGCCTTTTAAACTTTAACTTCAGAATAATATGGCAAAGATAAAATCAAATAATTCCATTTACTTATTCACATTTATATTCTACTAGTCTAATTATCACATGCAATATCAATAACCACTTTCATAATGATGGAATGCATAATGCCAGACTATCATAACCACATAGTCAAGGCCTTGTGAAAATACTACAAATAAGATTTTGTCAAGGCCTTGTGCCAAGACACTAGTTTTTCTCATGAGACCTACCAATAAACCAAGGAGCTATAGAGGTATCCACCCATCACTTACTAAGTCCAATTCATTCCTCATATGAAAAGGGTTTAAACATTACATAAACATTCGTATTAAAACTAGCATACGTAATGTCAATACTTTATCCACAAACCATGAATGGAATAAAAATATCACATCCACAGTCAAACATAACTCATTCAATAAAATATGGAAGATTGTACTGTAACAGATTAACCTCAATGGATAATAATGAAGGATATTGACAAAGATGAAAATAATCATCAATACTATTAGAGAGAAATATCCCCCTTTTGCTAGAAATCATTTAAAAGTCACACTGTTTTTCAAGAATCCATTTAAAAATATATTTTTGAATCAAAGTGTCCCATACCACTTTGAAACTTTTAAAAGGAATTTTAATTTTAAAACTTCAATGTCCATATAAATAAATCCTTAAAACCATTTTTAAAACATGCACATTGATGAGAAAGATTTAGAATAATAAATCTTTAAAACATTTAAAATGATATTTTAGTTAGAGTTCCTAACTAAAAGAGATACGCTTGAATAAAAATAATTGAGGTAATCAAAAACATTGTAATATCATGATAATAATGTTATTCATGATATACTATGTCAAAGTACATTATATACACCTTATAAAAGTGATATGGTGTATAACAACAAAGAAGTCTCAATGGAATATAAATTGATATGAAATATCTTATAAAGATTGTATCCTTAGGTTAAGGATAAATCAACTACATAATTATGTGTGAAAAATATAAATACACTCAATATGATAGGATATTCAGTGTAAATCAATCATAGGACATTCACGCATATTCTTGTAAAAACCACACCAATGAATTGGATATCTAACTCAACAAATGGATATTGAGTTAAAATTACTCTTATCAAGTTCATATCAATGACTTGAGAAATTATCAATGGAGTGATTATGTGTATCAAAAGTATATACACATAAAAAGGAGTGGAAATTTTGACATAAGCAAATTAATAGTGATTCCACACATAATCTTGGAATAAAATAATCAGTGAAGTATGCGTAAATCCGAATGAGTGGAAATTGAAATTTCAAATTCCCTTATCGATTTGGTAACTTATAAAACTTAAACCCATGAAAGAAATATCATACAATTATGATTTAAATATCCATAAATTAAAGTATATTACACAATGGATACAATCAGGGGTAGTACACACACAACATGTAATAAATAAGTGGTGAATAATGGAAATCTCACAGAATTAAAAGTGAGATAAGAAACCCCTTACTTTGTACTTTTTCCATGGTTGAGGGTAGGTTAAACTCATTTATAATGGTGAAATAATTGTTATTGAATTATACAAGAATTATATACATTAATATGATATCATATATTAACTTTTAACATTTATTTGTTAATAATATCTTAGTATTATCGTCGTTTCGGGAGTTAACGGATTCATTTTTGTTTATATTATTTGTTATGTGATCCATATTTGTTATAAATGTGATGTATCTTATTCATATACAGAATGATATAATGTCTCTAAACATTATTTTTAATCATAAAATGAAATTTAGTCTTGAATGGATACGATGGGGAATGAATCTCAATGCATTCGTGGAGACGGTAATCCGTACGTACACACGAGCGACAATATCACTATTTTGATATTAAAATAATATATAATTGGATAGTATATAATATATAATGAATAATTATAATGTTATATTTATTATTTACATGAATTAAACATCATTATTATACCCATCTAAATAATAAAGTATTGAATAACAATTACACCACGACGTGGAGACAGTAATCCGTACGTACGCGCGTATGGTGACATGTCATTCAAAGGATGGATAGAATAATGAAGATAGTTGTACCATATTTATAATAACTTCAAATTATATAGATTATATAGGAGTTATTATTTTATAATGTAAATAACAAAAAGAATAAGTGGAAGAAGAAAAGAACTTGAAAGAGGGTGGTGAAATTATTACCTCTTCTTCGGGTTCTTGCTTTTGATTTGATCAAAAGGTCTCCTTAAGTTGGATTTCTGACCAAAGGAGGGCCTATAGGATGAATTTAGGTAAGTTAATATAATATTTGGGCAGGGCTTTTTCGATCCAAAAGGATTTGAAGGTGTGAATTAGTGAGTAGGGGGAGTGCCCTTTTATAAGAGGGGTGAGGGACACCTTAAGAAAAGCTAGAAATATTATTTTATAATAAATTCATATTCAGTTTATAATGGCTCCAAAGTGGATTATTTAAAGTTTAAGGTGGGTATTTTTCTCAAACCACTCAACCAATAGGTTTTAGATAGGTTTGGGTCACTATATTAACTTTATCTTTTTTATTTAACTCTTAGTTAAATAGTTTGACATTTACCATGTCTCTTTGTATTTTTATATTATATAGTTAATAAACTATCTATATACTTCCAAGAAACCCCCAAGTAGTCCATTAATGATACACCTATCATTATATAAGTCCTTTTTATGAACCTTAGATTTTTAAGAATAAAATATCAATTAATAATATAATATTTGTTTTAAAAACTCATTTATGTCAATTTTGACACTATTTAATAATTGATTTTTGTTAAAGTATTAAAAACTTTATTAATTCGAAACAAATTCATTTAATCAATCTGAACATGTCATATTAACTAATATAATTCTTGGATGTCATCAAAACTTTCAAATTATATTTATTTTAACATTTATAATACCAATTATTTGATTCATTCATTAATAAGGAAATACTGCATCATTATTGTGTCATATATAAATTTAATTATTTAATGCATAAAAATAGTAAATAAAAAACCATTATTTATGAAATCTTTTCATATTTATAATGAATATTTATATTCAAAACTATAACATATATAACCCTATGTAAAAAAATTCTAAAAGATATATGCTTATATCATTTTTGTATTTACTTTAACTTAATTAATATAAAGTGTCATTATCACTTACAAGTGGCTCCATGGGGTCCCAAAATCAACCCAAATATGCCCATGGTCAGAAATGTATCAACCAATAGGGTTAGGACACGTTTTAGTGTAATTTAATATTATTATAATATTGTTTTTTTACCCTTATTTTCCATATTTACCCTTTTACCATGGTAAATAAAATATTTACCGAAGTAATTATTTAAAATGTCTAAAAATAAAAGTTAAATATTTACAAAATTTGGACCTCTTGATTATAAATATGGAATCTATTTTTCTAAATTCAAAACACAGACGTGGTATAAATTAATTTAAAATTAATTCCCGTTGTCAAAACAAAGAGCGTGTTTTTTAAGAAATAATAACTATCAAAATATTGGCACTTGTTTATGTCTAGTTTAAATATGAAATTACATCCAATTACCAATATTGAATTAAATTTTAAAAATATATTCTAATTATACTTTAAAACCTCTCAATAGTATAATTTATTACTATAAATTATTTGGATTAAAAAAGTTTTTTTTAATTAATGTTTAGTGTTTTTCACTATTCATCATCATTTGAATGTTTTCTAAAAAATACCAAAAATTCAAACTAGGATAATTCAGATATTATGAACCCAAAAATGATGTCCATTTTGAAAGATAAAATTTATAAAATTTTAAAAAGTGGGAATTACTATTCATAATGGCTAGTTTTATTGGTTGTGGTGTGTGTTAGAACTTGAAGTTGCGTACAACACATGCTACTGTATTATTAAAAGGGAAGCATGCCGTGGAAGATTGGGGTGTTACATTCTCCCCTCATTCAAATAATTTTGTCCTCAATTTTTTTTTTTAAAATTGGGCTTGGGAATATAATGGAAAGTCCCACATCGGAAAAAGAGTCAATAAAACTATCACTTTAAAAGAAAGAAAGAGAAGTACAAAGGTCACCCAAGGTAACCCATACTAGGATTCCATGTAAGAAAACATGGATATAGATGATAAAATAAGTGTCAAGTTTTGATGGAGAGGGATATAAAATATGATCAGGAGAAAGTTAGCAACAAGAAAACCACAAACCTTTTATAGGACAAACGGTCATTTTCTCCCAGTAGGAAAAGTAAACAGACAAAAAAAATTTGTTTTAAGTTACATTACATAAATATGAGGAATTAATTTATGAGATTGACTAAGAACATAAAGATATATACTTACTTTTTAAGTACAGTTTCATTCTTTAATAAATTTCTACCACTAACTCATTTTTTTTAAATGATGAGTATTCAAGAAGACATGGTCACACTGGAAGAGCTAGAATAAACTTCTATAGAATCACATGATCCATGAAGGATAAACTATATATTTACCTTGTATTTAGAGATTAATCAAATTCAAAATGGTGAGTATAATATCTGATGATTCCCCAAAAGTGATATTCCATTAGAGAAAGAAACACTAATCTTAATTTCTAAAACTAAACCAACAATACCCCAAAGTTAAATAAATACTATTCAATAAACAATTCTCCTTAAAATCCTTCAATATAATCCAACTAATATTGAAACCCAAAACTTAGAAGAATTTGGTTATGTAGTCTTCCACGTTAAATTGTATCTTCAAATGACATCAACTACTCTTAAAGTCAAATAATTAAAAGTAATTAACCTAATCACATATTCTCTATTATTGGTTAATCATTCCCATAAAGAACCCAAATCAATATAAATACACAATAAAAACATAGATAAAAATCCACCATTACTCCTCAAATAAAATCCCATAGTATTCTATTTTCCTTGGGCATATAGTGTTCCCAAAAAAGTGAACATCTTCCAAAATAAAATTTATCACTTAATCACCGAATAATTTTCCTATACTAAGGGTATTCATTTGATAATACATAAGATCCCAAATCAAATTATTATTGATCAATAAAATCATTTAACTAAAAATAATTAGTCACACTAACCAGGGACTTCACGTAGTCCAGTGGTAGGCGATAAATCCCAATCGTACTTTGGTTGTGGGTTCGATTCCCACATCTTTTTCTGACGCGACAGGTTGTCACACGGTCTGCATGTTGTCCATTTTCAAAAACAATATTTTATAACATTACCAAAATGAGATAAATTCCTCAAAATAACCATAACAAAATTTATCCACAAATATTATCTCATACCTTTCATTTTCATCCCAAAATATAATAACTTGTAATTGCCTCAAACCCGATGATCATATAAAACCAAATGGTTATTTATAACTGTATCCACAAGAGAAAAGATAAGTCTTCCTCAAATATCATTTTTCACATGATAAACTGTAGGGTTACAAATACAAGAGAAAATTATTCCAAAGTAATCCCATCAACAAGGAGTACTAGTACTTTTAAAAATTTCTCCAAACATTTATTTTTGCATAGATTCTTCTTTGACCAAGAAAATATACTATAGAATAGGGAATTCACTCGGGTAATGGACAGGTACCCTACATTTACGGAAAATGAATATAAATGGATTCTTGGGACCATTTTTATTTTCTTCCATAGTAATCTTCATTTTTCCTCAGCAATTCTTCACTTCATGTCCTTCTTTCCCACACGTAACGCATTTCTTTGTTCTATTGAGACACTTTCCTAGGTGTCTCCTTCCACATTTTTTCAATGATGGAAATTGAGGATTCTTTTCTCCATGGTCTCCACTGCTGAAGATCTTATTATTCAACACCTTTCTCTTCTTTTTTGAGTCCGAGAGTTGGTTAATATATATGTTATTGATCATATTTTTGGAAAACTGATTTAGCATGAACACGATATCTTTTACACCTATCAACATTCCATTTTGATGCTCATTTACACCATTGTTCCCACCTTGTACATCATTCTAAAAGTTACTATGACTTTCTTGGTATCCAGCCATTGACTAAAACCAGAAAGAATTTTGTAAGTAACAGTAGTAATAAAATCATTTAGAGAATATCATGACATCATATTCTAAATTTTAAATGCCTTAGGATTACCCAAGGTCATTTATTATCATCTTATATTAAAATACATCAAATAGTTTTGTAATGAAAATGTAAATTATCTTAAGCATATCCCCTTGGAGTGTCATAACCAAGAGTGCAGTAAGGCCCGTTGTTGTGCACCAGTTCCCATTCAATTCTAGCTCAAAGCGGTGTTTTCATCTTTTACCACTAGGTACATCTGTTCCAGAGCCACCTTTACCAACTTGCATTCATAAAGGGATGTATTTCTCAGAAAACTCACAAAATTTATAAAATACCAAAATTCTAGGAAGTTATTCTATACTAATCCTCAAAGTACATCTTAGGTCTATATGATCTAATCAGAGTTTATCTAAATCTAGCTCCCAAGGTTTGTACTAAACTTCATCTGATACTAACTATAACGCACTGACCCCAGAAGTCCAGAGTTGGTGAATTATTACGTATCATTAGCATGATTATAAAAGATCAACTCTCGAAAGACTGATTAGTTTAGTAGCCTTGTATGTACTAGATACATTCATAAGGTTTACATTACATCATAAAATGGAAAACTACAACAACATTGTCTCTATAGACAACACCGAGATCCCAAAGACTATCCCGGGAGGTCAATCATAATATACTTCTTTGCATCCTGGGAAAATAAAACACAGAAAGGGGTGAGCTCATATGCTTAGTAAGGATAGAATTATAGTAGAAACTTTCATAAATAAGCATAAACATTTAAGGCAATGTATAAGACTAGAACAAAAGCCTTTTAAACTTGAATTTCAGCATAATATGGAAAAGATAAAATCAAATAATTGTATTTAATTATTCACATGGATATTCTACAAGTCGAATGATCACATGAAATATCAATAACCACTTTCATAATGATGGAGTGCATAATGTCAGACTATCATAACCACATAGTCAAGGCCTTGTGCCAAGACTACAAATAATATTTTGTCAATTAATTATGTCAAGACACAAGTTTGTCTCATTAGACCTACCGATTCATCGAGGAGCTATAGCGGGCTCCACCCATCACTTACTAAGTCCAATGCATTCCTCATATGAACAGTTTTAAATATAACATACACATTCTTATTAAAACTAGCATACATAATGTCAATACTTTATCCACAAACCATGAATGGAAGAAAAATATCACATCCACAGTCAAACATAACTAATTCAATACAATATGGAATATTGTATTGTAACAGATTAACCTCAATCGAGAATAATGAAGGATATTGACATAGATGAAAATAATCATCAAAACTATTAGAGAGAAATATCCCCCTTTTCTTGAAATCATTTAAAAGTCACACTATTTTTCAAGAAACCATTTAAAAAAATATTTTTGAATAAAAGTGTCCCATACCAATTTGAAACATTGAAAAGGAATTTTAATTTTAAAACTTCAATGTCCATATAAATAAATCCTTAAAACCATTTTTAAAACATGGACATTAATGAGAAAGATTTATAATAATAAATCATTAAAACATTTAAAATGATATTTTAGTCAGAGTTATTAACCAAAAGAGAGACACTTGAATAAAAATAATTGAGGTAATCAAAACTTTCTAATATCATGAGAATAAAGGTATTCATGATATACTTTGTCAAAGTACATTATATACACTATATAAAAGTGATTTGGTGTATAACAACAAAGAAGTCTCAATGGAATATAAATTGAGATGAGATCTATTATAAAGATTGTATCCTTAGGTTAAGGATAAATCAAAGACATAATTATGTGTGAAAAATATAAATACACTCAATATGATTGGATATTCAGTGTAAATCAATCATAGGACATTCACACATATTCTTGTAAAAACAACACCAATGAATTTGATATTTAACTCAACAAATGGAGATTGAGTTAAAATTACTCTTATCAAGTTCATGTCGATGACTTGAAAAATTATAAATAGAGTGATTATGTGTATCAAAAGTATATCCACAGATAGGGGAGTGGAAATTATGACATAAGAAAACTGATAGTGATTCAACACATAATCTTGGAGTAAAATAATCAATGAAGTATGCGTACAGTCAAATGAGTGGAAATTGAAATTTCAAATTCCATTATCGATTTGGTAACTTACGAAACATACACCCATGAAAGAAGGATCATAAAATTATAATATAAATATCCATAAATTAAAGTATATTACACAATGGATACAATCATGGGCAGTACACACATCACATGAAATAAATAAGTGGTGAACAATGGAAATCTAACGGAATTAAAAGTGAGATAATAAACCCCTTAATTTGTACTTTTCCCTTGTTGAGGGTAGGTTAACCTCCTTTATAAGGGTGAAATATTTTTTATTGGATTATAAAATAATTATATACATTAATATGATATAATATATGATATTTTAACATTGATTTGTTAATAATATCATAGTATTATCATCGTTTCGGGTATTAACGGATTCATTTTCCATTGTATTCTTTGTTATGTGAGTCATATTTGTTGTGTATGGGATGTATATTATTAATATCCAGAATGATATAATGTATCTAAACATTATTTTTAATCATCAAATGAAATTTATTCTTCAATGGATACGATGGGGAATGAATCTAATCGCATTCGTGGAGATGGTAATCCGTACGTACGCACGAGCGACAATATCACTATTTTGATATTAAAATAATATATAATGGGATGGTATATCATATATACAGAATAATTATCATGTTATATTTACTATTTACATGAATTACACATAATTATTATATCCATCCAAATAATAAAGTATTGAATAACAATTACACCACGACGTGGAGACGGTAATCTGTATGCACGCACGTATGGTGACATGTCATTAAAAGGATAGATAGAATAATGAAGGTGGATGTTCCATATTTATAATAACTTCACAGTATATATATTATACTTTATTTATTATTTTATAATGGAAATAACAAAAATAAGAAGTGGAAGAAGAAAATAACTTGAAAGAGGGAGGTGAAATTAGTATCTCTTCTTCGGGTTCTTCCTTTTGATTTGATCAAAAGGGCTTCTTAAGTTGGATTTCTGACAAAATAAGATCTTCTAGGATGAATTTAGGGAAGTTTAGAGGATATTTTGTCAGGTTTGGGCCGAGAAAAAATGATTTTAAGGTGTGAATTATTGAGTAGGGGGAGTGCCCTTTAATAAGAGAGGTGAGGGGCTCCTTAGGAAAAGATAGAAATATTATTTTATAATAAATTTATATTCGGTTTATAATGGCTCCAAAGTAGATTATTTAAATTTTAAGGTGGTTTTAGGTCTAAAACTTCTCAAACAATAGGTTTTAGAGAGGTTTGGGTCACTATATTAACTTTATCTTTTTTATTTAACTCTTAGTTAAATAGTTTGACATTTACCATGTCTCATTGTATTTTTATATTATATAGTTAATAAACATACTATATACTTCCAAGAGACCCACAAGTTGTCCATTAATGACACACCAATCATTATATAAATTTTTTGGCAGATCATTATATTTTTAGGAATAGAATATCAATTAATAATATAATATTTGTTTTAAAAACTCATTTATGTAAATTTTGACACTATTTAATAATTGATTTTTTTTAAAGTCTTAAAAACTTTATTAATTCGAAAAAAATTAATTTAATCTATCCTAACATGTCATATTAACCAATAAAATTCTTTTATTTCATAAAAACTTTCAAATTATATTTATTTTAACATTTATAATATCAATTATTTGATTCTTTCATTAATAAGGAAAATACTGCATCATTATTGTGTCATTAATAAATTTAATTGTTCAATGTCTAAAAATTATAAATAAAATACCATTATGTAGGAAATGTTTTTATATTTCTAATTAATATTTATAGTCGAAAATATTACATATATAACCCTATTTAAACATTGTTTTTCTAAAAGATATATGCTTATGTCATTTTTGTATTTACTTTAACTTAATTAATATAAAGTGTCATTATCACTTACAAGTGGCTCCATGGGGTTCCAAAATAGACCCAAATATTCCCATGGTATGAAATGTATCAAAAAATAGGGTTAGCACATGTTTTAGGGTAATTTAATATTATTATAATATTATTTTTACCCTTATTTACCGGATTTATCCTTTAACAATGGTAAATAAAATATTTACCGAAATAATTATTCAAAATGTATAAAGATAAAAGTTACCTATTTACACAATTTGGACCTCTTGATTCAAAATATGGAATCCATTTTTCTAAATTCAAAACATATAAGTGGAAGAAATTAATTTAAAATTAGTTCCCATTGTCAAAACAAATAGCGTGTTTTTTAAGAAATAATAACTATCAAAAGATTGACACTTGTTTATGTCTAGTTTAAATGTAAAATTACATAAAATTACCAATATTAGATGAAATGGAAAAAATATATTCTAATTATACTTTAAAACCTCTCAATATTATAATTTATCACTATAAATGTTTTGGATTAAAAAAGTCGTTTTTAATTAATGTTTAGTATTTTTCACTATTCTCAAAATTTGAACGTTTTCTAAAAGATACCAAAAATTCATTCTAGGATAATTTTGATATTTTTAATCCAAAAATTATTTCCATTTTGAAAAATAAAATTTATGAAATTTCAAAAAGTGGGTATTACTATTCATAACAGCTAGTTTGATTGGTTGTGCTGTGTGTTAGAACTCGAAGTTGTGTATAACATACGCTACTGTATTATTCAAAAGGAAGCGTACCGTGGAAGCTTGAGGTGTTAAAAATATGGTACTAATGAATATATATTATATTTATAACATAATTAATCTTATGTAATTATACTATCATATATACCTTTTTACCTTCCAATCCTTCAAAAAATGATAATGTCGTTTGTGCGTGCGTGTAGACTACCAACTCTATGAAGCGATGTGATCCATTTTTTAATTTTTATTTTTAATAGATAGTAATAAGAATATATTTAATTAATATATATGATATATATGATATAATAATTTTTTTATATTTTAATGTGAATTTACCTTTCCTTCTTTCTATCCGTTGAAAATTGAAAACAGTGTCCATGCAAAAGTACAACCTACCGTCTCTATGAATGGTATAATTCATTTTTCTATCTAAAACTTTTATGGATGATTATAACTATGTATTAAATGAATATATATTATATTAATACGATAATTAAAATTATGTATATGATGTTAACATGATCAAATTACAAGTACCAAAACTATCAAACCAAACATACATGAAAAATGAAGCAGTTATCACCCAAAACAATAATTTTAATAAATAATTGTTAATAAATAGGTAATTAATGGTTATAAGTAAGTATTATATTGTATTATATATATTATTTTGTTTTTATAATATATTTATGATAAATATATATTTATTATAAAGTACATTCTAAAACATATTAAGGAAATCAGATTTAAGGTAAGGGTTTTTCATCTCACTTTTGTTTCCATAAAACGTATTCCATATTCACCACTTGATTTTTTTCATTAGGTGTATATACTTCCAATTTGATATGATATATCATGATTAACTTTAAATTCATTTTAATTAAAATTTAATTTGAAATTATTTTTTTCTTGGGGGTTATGATTCAAAAGATACCAAAACGGTAATGGGTTTATGTTTCAATCTCATTTTAACCAGAATTGTTTATGCTTGAAGCTGAATTAAAGGAAATTATATAATAATTTCATAATAAATTTATTTAATTTTATTATCCTATGTTTATTCAATAAATTTATAAGTAATAGTACCATTTTCATCTCTTGGGTACCCAAAATATAGATAAAATGATTATAAGAAAAATAGATTTTATTTCCTCTTTAGTCAAGAATCTTTTTCTTCCATGTCCATATTTTCTAATAATGTTTTCAATTATTTTTTCAATATACATATATGGTTATTTAAATTTTTTTTACCGATGATTTAATTTTAAAAAAAATTCAAAGAAATCTTTTCTTCATTTTCTGAATGAGGTACTTTTTTGAATTTTTACTAAAAAAGTGAAAGGAATATTTGTTTTAATATAATCAACATGAATGGAATTTCCCACTATCTTAAGAACCCAATGATTTAAAGTTTAAATTAAAAAATTTCATAATTATTTTCAAAGAAAATATTTTTCCTAATATTCTAGAATTTTTAAATTTTTAAAAGTGAATTTAAAAGTGAAAAGGGTATTTTCCTCATGAATTTGTCTAACGATATTTTAATGGTATTTATATTAATTAATGATAAAAACACTTTGTTTTACTTATGATCCACTAAGGATATGTTATAATGATACCATCATCATTCTTTCACTATATGTTTTATGATAAGTTTAACTGGTAAAAGTATTGAAATTTTGTATTCTAGTTCTTCCAATATGAAAAGATGTTGATTTTTAAGTCATGTAGATTAAGTTGTATTGTTTTTCATATGATGAGTGCATTAGACATATTAATTGATGGGTGGGGACTAGAATTATGTATACCCTCAATGCATCTATAGGTATCTTGAGACAATATGGGTTGGGTTTTTGGATGAGACCTTACCCATTTATGTAAGATTTCTGGGTATCAGGCCTTAAAGGTATGTTTATGATGTATCGGTAAAAGGCATATATAGTAAGTTTATGATTTATAGAATTATGAATTACATCATTATGAAATCAGTTTTTGATTTCCATGTGATTATTTGAGTAGTTATGACATCCATGGATAATTTTTAATCTCATTTGGCTATTTATATATAATTATTTGATCATAATTTATTTTAACCATATTATTCTATGTTCTCCTGTTATTGGTAAATTGAATTTGTTTTAGTTATTTAACATGCCATGTTAATTATGCCTTATTTACTCGTGTTATAGTTCATTATACATAACCCTTACTAAGAATCTGAGCTCACCCTTTATTTGTTTTCCTTTCCCTAAGATAAGAATAAGTTACATTTGAATATGTTCAAGGATGAATAATATTTACTTACAATATATTTTTATATTTTATTTAAAATATTAAATGAGAATCACGTTTTTATCTAGTTTATCAAGACTACTAAACTACTTGGTCTTTAGGGATGTGATCACTTTTATCTAGTACCAATTTAATAAATTAACCTCTAGATATGGGATACTGGGGTCAAGGTCTTTATAGGTACAACATCAAGATCCAATCACAACCTAGAATGGAAAACATGACGGAAAGACTCAAAAGGTAAAATAAGGTGCTAATCATGGCACACTGCTAAAATCCATCCAATATCTACCTCAAAGCTCCCAACTCTACCATAAGGATCAAATAATTAAGGAATCTTACTCAATAATTAAGATATTTTCCCCTTACCTACATTCCAATATGCATATACAAGGGTTCTTATATAAACCCAGTATGTAATCCCCAAAATACTTCCCAAAATCCCTACTTAAATAAAATAAATTTAACTCAAAATTTATATAAAATAGGAGAGAAGAATAAAAACCAATAAATGAGATAAACGTAACCCATATAAACAACCCACACACCCATACCATGAACTCCAGCTCCCATGAAATGAACTAATTCCTCCCCTATGGGATCTATGTCACCAACCTAGTTAATCACCCGTCTAATGAGTCCTTTGATTAACCCAAACTCTTAAGCAATAAACCATGACCCCTAACCTAAGTCATAACGTAGCAGTAAATTTCTTAGGACCCCTAAATGGTACTGTTAGATAATCCCAAACCAAAAATCCACCATTCATATCCATTATAAACACACACTAACCAATTAAATGAAAAGTTTATCCACACCATAATTTATTATTTTTTTAACACCAAATCACCACTTTTTCCATTTAGAAAACATGTTGTGAAAACCACACACATCTTTAATTTCAAAACCATTCAAAAATATCATAATAATAAAAAAATGAATTATCAATAATTTTTCACCAATGAAAATTATTATATAACTTTAAAAATGATAAACCTTTAAGTTATTAGCATATGTATAGTGAGAAATAATCCACCTATCTCAAAAATTATTTCCCAAATTAAATTTTACCATAAATCATATATTTGGCTCTTGTAACACTCCTATAATGGATTAAAAACAATACACATTGAAACACACACTAACCACAATATACTAGCATGATATCCCTATATTAAGGTTTTCTCCCAAATAAAAATGAGAAGAGATGAGTGGAGAGGAGAGATGAAATTTATACCATTGATCCCCAGGTAAAACACTACAAGATTATAAGAGAGGGATATCTGGAATGAATAGGATCTCTAAAATCAACCAAGAAATAATCTAGGTTCAATATCTATAACCAAGAGATAATAAATGAGTGTTTTAGGGGAAACATTCTTCTAAAAATTAAATTTTTAGGTTGCATATGATTTATTTACATGGATTGGGAAACCATACACCAACAATGTGGATGTAACTATATGTAACCAAAGCTATAAGATTTGGAAAACCATGAACTAAATATTAAAAATATAGTACCTAAAAATTCACTAGGGATGCACGGTTATCACATAGTTTATTTAAATCATGGATGTAATGACCCAGTCTTTTCATACATAAATATCACATATTTTTATATTAATATTCAATAAATATAATAAAAATATTCCCAAGGACCATAATAGTTTATTTTCACTGGAGACTAAAAACGCAATATTATTATTTCATAAAAGATCTTCAACATATCCCATAAATATCTTCTCACATAGTACTCATCTTAGGCATACCCTACCTAAACCATTATTCATAACCTATAGAAGAAAACATAATAAAGGGTGAGATTATATGATTAGTAATGGTAAACATAGGATATATTAATCTATGATCATATGAAAGAATAATGTAAGAATAAGTTTATGTGATCATGAACATAACTTTTCAAGTTCATACCAAACCTTTCATGGATCATAAACATGATTCTTGGAATACAACATTATCAATTTAAAAAACATATACCATAAGAGTGATCAGTCATCATAAATAAATCATAAACCGTAATCTCAAGTCATAAAAGTGTGTCACCATCATAAATATAGAAAATCATTTCATATTTAAAGTTTAACTACCAAGACCATCAATATAGAAGATCAAGACATATCACTTATTTACGATTTTGGATTAGGAAGAACCTATTTTTCGATAGTGGGTCAGGAGGCAACCGTTTCCCGTAGTAGATCAGGATGCACCTATTTCCCATAATTGATTAGGAGGAAACTGTTTCACATAGTTTATGAGGATGAACCTATTTCCCATAGTGGGATCAAGCTGATAAAATTGTTTCACATTATTATCTCCTAACATATTAATATTTATCAAATTCATTGTATGTAGATATAGGTCTCACCCGTCACATAAATAAAATCATACATATTTGTTCCAAAAGATCATAAAACATTCATCATCATTGAACTCATTAAATGAAATTTATTTCTTAAAACTTTCATTAAAGTATAAACCATGTAAAAGGGTTTTGGTTTTCACCAAAATGATTTCATTCTAAACATAAACCATCTAGAGAAATAATAAGTATGATATCCTTGGATTATATCCCCAGTAAAGCTTAAGTGACATCAAATTATTTCATCTTATATGGAAAATTATTTTGAGAGATCACTAGTAATAAATCGTGAGGAAAAGAAATTTTTCATTTTAAAATAACTTATTTTTTAAAAAAATTACACACTTATATATGAAAAAAATTTATTGAAAATAAACTAGTAAACCTACAAAGGATGCTTCAAGTCATTGAGGCATCATGACAGTGGGAAAATACACTCATTCCATATAAGTTAAAAAATAAAATTCCTTCGGTATTTTTGTTAGAAATGTCACAAATTAACTCATTTTGAAAATGAAAAAAATATTCCTTTAAAAACATTTATTAAAAAGTCAAACATTGGGTAAAAATAATATTATACAATTGTATTAGAATAGTAAAAAACTTTTTGAAAACATTTTTATAAAATATGGATATGGAAGAGAAATGGTCCCTAGTAGAGACTTAAATATAAAAAATCCCAAATAATGATGTGATTGTAAAATAAAATCTTACATCATGTCTCTCTTTTTCTCTTTCACATTCAAACCTCATCTTATTCTAAACAACTCCTTTATATCTTCTCTAAAGGGCTCTAGGGTTAGTTATTTGGGAAGACCAACTTCTCTAGAATGTGGCTAGGGAAGTGTATAAGAGAATTTGGTAGATTATGGCCAAGATATATATAACACACCAAGATTTTATAGTATTTATATTCTTAAATAAATTCAATTTTTTCAATAGTTTATGTTTCATGAAACACTGATCTTAAACAAACCATGATATACTACTAATATTAGTATTTAAAATTAAATTATAACTTATCCATTAAATTGGTAGGAATAAATAGTATTAAAAAAATTATGAAATTTATATATTATATATTTAATCAAATATTTTTAAATTTATCCTAATTATTTTATAGGAATAAGATAACAATGAATCCAAATTCACGCATTAAAAGGCTATATTTTCTAAATGTAGTTTTACAACCTTTTAATGGTAAACCTATTTTAAATATAATTTATAACTCTTTTTTATATTTTATTTTAAAAACTAAACTTATTATCTTAAATAATAATATAAAAAGTTACATTGGTTTAATTTTTGGTATTTTTCTGATAAGTTTCATATTTTGATGAATAGTAATAAAATATTGTATTTTAATTGAAAACTGTTTTTTCGTCTAAATATATTTTAGTGTAAAATTATATTTATGATTTATTTTAAAGTATAATTAGATCAATTTTTTATCCTAATTTAGGTCATTAGAGTCAATTTAACTTTGAATCTAGATATAAAAATGTTTCAATCTTTTGAATGTTTTCACTTAAATAAATCGTTTTCTCATTCCGCCAATCATATTTATTTTAAATTAATTACTACATATTATGAGTTTTAAATTCTTGAAAAATGGATTCCATATTTGGAATTAGTGGGTACCAATTATTTAAATATTTTTCTTTTATTTTTTTATCATATGAATAGTAAATTTAGTAATATTTTAATTACCATGGTTAAGGGTAAATTAGGTAATTATGTGTAAAAATAATATTATAAAGACTATAAAATTACACTAAAACTAATCCTAATTTAATTTTATGTGTTTTCTATAACCAAAATCATCCTTTTTATTATATTATAACCTTTTTAATCCACTTTAATGAGATTATTCCATTTATAATATTATATTCAATGAAAATTCAATTTTGTCAAACTTTTGGTTTTAACAAGTTAATTTCTCTTAATATAAGGTTATATAGGGGATATGTTCAACTATAAATAATATTTTGAAAGATAAAATTTTTATATTTATCATGATAATTTATTTTTATTTTTTATGTAATAAATAATTAAATTAAATGCATTCACAATGATGATGTAGTAATTGTTTAACTAATTGACATATCAAATAAATATTATTAAAAATGTTAAATTAAATATAATTTTATATTATTAATGAACTGAACGAATTTTATATATTACCTAGACATATTATTTATATATTAAATATTTTTTTAGAATTTATCTTGTGTATTTATATTTTTAAAAAGTCAAGAAATGAATAGTGTAAAAATTCACATTAATGATATTCTAAAATAAATAATATTTTATTAAATGTTATAAAATTCACAAAAATATAAAATTTAGCCAAATAATTTTTATAATTTTTAAAATTTTTATCCATTACTCATTTATGGGTCGTTTGGCATCTTATAGTAACTATGTTAATCCTTAGAGTGAAAAACCCAAGTTGTCATGGTAAGAATTAAAGAGTCTAACAAAGTGTTAAAGATAAAATATAAGGGTGGGAATGTGACATAAACATGTATAAAAATTATTGGTTAAGATTATTTAGAATAATAATCATCTTATATTCTCAATAACTCACTTTGGATTAGTTTTCAATAGAAAATGAATTTGTATGAATTTAATAGTTTGAGAGTTTCTAAAAATACCCCTCACCTCAATTCTAAAAGGGAATATCCGACCTTACTTACTCACACCACTTTGAACCTTCTATATCAATAAAACCCTACACAAATAAACTCAAAACTTCCCTCGCCTAATCTTAGAATTCACACTTTTTTCATAAAGAAAATATAGGATGAATTTTGGTATAAACAAAACTGTGTTACCCAAATAAGAGGTAATGTTCTTCAATGATCACATTAGTTTTATTTCTTTCCCAAATAATTCGTTTGTTATTATTAAATTATTATATAACAAAATCAGTATCATAATAATGATATTTTATTATGTTAAATGTTCAACCTAAACTTACACACACTTTCATCTAATGGGTAATGAACTTTTTGTTCTTGTGTACAGCGAACTACCACCTCACGAAATGAAGTTGTTCATTTTTCCTTTACCACCTTTTATGGTTGGGAATTATGATGGAAACACTATTTATATATGATATATATGATAATTATTATGTATTTATGCTTCTTTAATTGTTTTATAACACAAACCATTATACTTTACATTTTGTGTAAATATGATAACATCGTTTGTGGAAGTGTGGACTACCGCCTCCTCAAAGCGATGTGATGTGTTCACACACTACATAGAACACACAAAGGATGGTCTTAATTAATCATATGTGATATATATGACATATATATGATACTATAATTATAATATACATATATATCATTTAATTTTCATTCTTTTAATACAACAAATAAATGAAAGTAGCATCCATGTGTACGTACGGCCAATCGTCTCCATAAATGATTCATTTCATTTCCTATCACTAAATTTTAAGGATTATTATAAATATATATATATATATAATGAATATATATTATATTTAAATCATTTTTTCCATCTTGGATATGATG
The DNA here is from genome assembly GCA_963277665.1 of Viscum album. Classification (NCBI taxonomy): domain Eukaryota; kingdom Viridiplantae; phylum Streptophyta; class Magnoliopsida; order Santalales; family Viscaceae; genus Viscum; species Viscum album. Next base: position 1,505,960,183 of record OY728156.1, read on the forward strand.
AAATCATGACTTAATTAATTGTACCAACAAATAAAAAGTCAAAACATACTTCAGAAACTATGTAATTAACACCCAAAATAGTGAAAATGTTGAAATATTTTTAACAAACAGGTGATAAAATAATACAAAAAGATAATATATGATAGAATTAATATTAAAAATGTTCTGATATAAATTAATAAAATTATTTAAACCATTATACAGGAGGTTAAAGAATGTAAAACTAAAAAGGAAGCGTGAGGTAAGGTATTTCTATCTCACTTTTATTTTTCGTGAGATGCAAGACTTGTTCTCCACCTATTTCTTATATGTGGTGTATTTATTTTACATAAATATATTTTATGAATATTATTATTAATATTATTGTATTTTTATATCCATATAATTTTTTCCATGGAGAATACGATTCTACTGATTATGAAGTTGTAATGGGATATTAAGAATCTCATCATTATTTGGGATTGTTTTTATTTAAATCTCCACTGGGAAATATTTATATTCCTTGTTAAGAGTTTTCAAAAAAAATTAAAAATGTTTCACTATTCTCCAATTATTTTTTAAAGTCGTTTTTACCCCTTTTTTAATTTTTAAAAAATTATTTACAATGAATATTTCTATAATTTTTCAAAATAAGGTAATTTATGACTTTTCTTACAAAATTAAAATGAATGATTTTTTTAATATATGATTTGAATGTAATTTCACACTATCATGATTCCCTAATGTTTTAAATATTAATTTAGAATTTTAAAATGTTATTTTCAAAGAAAATATTTTCTTTTATAAATGCATGGATTTTAAATAAATGATTACAATGTGGTAATGGATTTCATCTAAATTTACATTCCTTTGAGACTTATGTGTTGTTATGCACCAATTCCCATTTATATAGTGTATATACTGCCCTTTGACATGATATGTAATTAATATACTTATTATCATGATATTCTAAGTTTTATTTAATGTTATTCCTTTACAGAGATTACGATTCAAATGTTTCAAAGTGGTATGGATACTTTGAAATGTTTAATAATTATTTTCCTCAAGAATATTTTCATGATATTTAAATGGTGTTTCCATTCATAAATATAAAAACCCTTGTTTTTAATTATCATCCACTGGGTAATTATTTATATAACTTTATTGTTTATTAAATATGGATATTTGATGATAAGGCACATTATTTATTAATTAAATCAATTATTTTACATAAGAAGAATGAATTGGATTTCATATGTGATGGGGATAGCCAATTATATCCCCTCAATGAATCAATAGGTTTCATGGGACAAACTAGATGTGGTTTTTGATCGGGCTTTACCCAATTATTATATTACTGGTATAAAGCCTTGAAATTATTATATTCTTAGTATGAAACCTCGACAATATGTTTTAGATTTTCATCAACATGCATTCCATCATTATGTATTCAGTTATTATTATTAAAAGTGATTATTCAATTAGTTATAATATCCATGGTTTAGTTTCATTCTTAGATTATTGATTCAATGGAAAGTGTTATAATTTATTTACCTTGCCATGATGATTTATTCTCATTGATTCATTATTGCTTCCTCTTTACTTAACCTTACTAAGTATTTGAGATCACCCTTATTGTATTACCTTAACCAAGGTTATAAATAATAATTCTTAGAATAATATTTCAAGTAGGATATTCATTACATTTTATTATGTGTCATATTTTATTCTCTATTTCCCAATGTAAAATGGGTATCATGTATGTAATCTAGATTTCCAAAACTATTAAACTGGTCAATCCATCAGTATTTGACTCCTTGTAATCATGCCAATGTAATAAAATAATGAACCGACTCTATGATTCAAGGGTCAGTTAGTTACACTATAAGTATCAAAGCGGGGTAATTAAGTGAGGGAATAGGTGTCCTTTTATAATTGAGGTGAGGGTCACTTTTGAATTTTTTTTCAAAAGATTAAAATATATTAAGACTATTCTGGATCCAAATGATTCCAAATGTCCTATAAATGCAAATAGGATGAAATTTTCAACCTTATATTATCCCCTTTTTATTATTTAAAATTTTTATGATTTTTAAATAACTCAATAAAATATCATTATTGTCAATTTTTATACTATTCATTACTTTGAAAATAAAAACATCAAGACAACAATTAAAATTCAAAAAAACTATTGTATTATATGCTCAACAAGTCATGTTCGTATATATAATTAGTATATCACCTTAAATATCTAAAATTATGTTACTTTTAATATTTTTAATATCATTTATTTTATTTTTTTCATTAATTGAATAATTATTGTGTCATCATTATGCAAGCTTTTAAAGTAATTATTTATTCCTTAAAATTAAAAAGTAAATTACCATAATTAATATAAATATTTTATATTTTAAAATAATATTTACAATTTAACATATTATCTGGATAACCCCATATTGAAATATTATAGTTATTAAAAATAAGAGTGTGACATGTTTGACTTTTCTTGAAATAAAATACTATAAAAGTCATAATCTCTTCCAAATAGAAAAAAAGGTCATAAAATAAAAAAAATAGATTATTATAGATGAAATTAACTCATAAATAAAGTTTAGTCAAGTATTGGGGTTATTTAATAGTCCTTATCGTTTTATTTTTAACCTAAATTACCTGATTTACCCTTACTGTGGTAATAAACCTACTATAGTTAATATTCTTAATAACCAAAAATTTAAGTCTTATTTACCCAATTTGGACCCAATTATTCCAAATATATAATCCATTTTTCAATATTCAACTCATATAATTAGTATAATTTAATTTAAAATTAATCCCACAAAACGCAATGAAAAATAATTTGTGTTTTAAGCCAAAAAATGTGCTTATACCAAAAGAATGTATAAGGATTATTAATATGTAATTAATTAGACTATATATAACTAAAGATTACTTAAGTTACTTTGATATAAAATTCAAATCACAAAGATATGTTTTAATATAAAAAATTGATTTTTCAATAAAAATTGGTTTTTTCACTATTCATTAAAAAAATTAAAATTTTTAAAAAATTCTCAAAAAAATCATCCTAAGATAATTTTGACAGGATAAATTTTAAAAATAAAATTAATTTTGTGAAATTAATTTTTAAAAAAATTTAGAAATTAATTATAATATTTACTCATAAGAAAAATCATTTTTAAATAAAAAAATGTTTTTGAAGAATAGAATGACTTTACAAAAAATTGAATGATTATTTACTAAGAATTAATCATTACATTTATATTTAGTTAGAAATTTATATATATTTAATAAATTAGTTAATAATATTCATACCTTCAAAATTAATGTCTAAGTTATTAATATCACATTAAATAATAATTTTTTAATAGTGTGTCAGAGTTTGTTTAAACTCGGTGTTGTGTGAAACATAAGCTTCCAAAGAAATATAATTATATGAAGATAAATATTTCATAAAAATGACAGGGTGTTACATTATACACCCTTTAAAATTAATTTGTCTCTTGAAATTCATCACTCTAATAAAAATAGATGAGGATACCTATGCCTCATTGCATCCCTAAGTTCCCACATAGCTTCATCAAATTGGTAGTTTCCCCATAAAATTTTAACTAGGTGAGTGGCCTTATTTCATAGAACTTTCTATCTATGATTAATAATATCTACTGGTTGTTCTTCATAATAAATATCTTTCTCTAGCAGTATGACCTATGAGTTTAGTACATGTGAAGGATTGGGTATGTACTTCTTCAATAGAGATACATGGATCACATTGTGAACCTAGGAGAGGTTTGGTGGAAGTTAAAAATAATAAGTTGTTTCCATAATATGAGCAATCATTTCAAAGGGACCAATATACCTAGGGTTTAGTTTTACCTTATTTCTTCCACGAAGAAATTTTTAGAAAGACCTTCTCACCAACTTCGAACACTAGATTATGTTTAAGATTATCAGTATAACATTTATATCAACTTTTTATTGTCCTTATGTATTGCTAAATGGATATAACCATCTCTTCTATCTCATTATATTTCTCAAGACCCAATATATTTCCTTCTACAACTTCATACCAATACTTTAGTGTTCTAAACTTATTTTGGTAAAAGGATTCATAAGGAGCCATATGAATGCCCGAGTGAAATCTATTGTTGCAATAAAACTCAAATTGAGGAAGTTATTTATCACAAAAACCTTTCAAACCCATATAAAATTATCTTATAATATCCTCTAGGGTTTTAATTTTTCTCTCATACTGAAAATCTATATAAGGATGATACGCAGTGCTGAAACTCAACTCTATATCAATAGTTTGCTGAAGAATTCACCAAAACATAAAAGTAAACTTTATATCCTAATAAGATTCAATCTAATGTTATACCCCATGAAACCTTACCATTTAATTAATTTATATTTTAAAAAAGGATCTAAATATAAATCTTCACTGATAGCAATGAAGTGTGGTGACTTTATAAGGTGATTGATTATAACCCATAATTACCTCAACATAAAAGATAAGATAAACCCTAATGGTCACCAGTACCTTTAATTATATTTCCACAAAGTGTAAATACATTCCTCCTTTAAAAAAATTCCACTAAAACATAATCAAAACCAAAGGTTTTTATTGCTATAAATGTCTCTTAAAATATCCTTAAACTTGATAAACTCGCATCGCATAAAACCTAAAAGGGGGTGTTAATGACTTTGAACTTTTCGTCAACATTAAACTCATAAAACGATGATAGCATCCATAACTCTTAAGTAAATTGAGACATATAAACTCCTAAAATTTAATTCACCCTTTATTCCTTATATAATATATTATCTTATACAAAAACATTTTCATTGGAAGCATGGATTCATCCTTTTACTAATAGATTACCAAATGTGATTTTATTTTTCAAAAATCCATGTAGAGGGAGATAATTGATAGATAAAATATTTTAAATTATTTTAATTTTAATTTACAAGTTTTTAATCCCAAAAAAGTGCTATTTTATGTGAATTTTTTACATTTTATGCTTGTAGGAATATTTTGAGCTTAATTCCAAAAATTGCCTATTTTGGATTTTAATTATTTTATTTTTAATATTTATTTCAACCATAAATTTTTATAAATTGATCTAAATTGAAAAAATATTTTATTTTAGGATTTTAAATTCATTGGAATTCATTTCATCCTTTTGGACCCAAATCTCAATCCATCATTTGGAGGCCCAAATCCAGCTCCCAAGTCCAGACTTGAAATCTATGTATAGATCTGAATAATTTAATTGTTGGGACCATATCTCATAAAGGGACTGTCAAAATAATCTAAAATTATACAAGTACCTAGAGAAAATATAGGGGAAAACTTATTGAAATGTGGACCCACCCGATTCATCCTTTTTCAAGTTCATTAGTGCATGGGAAGTGGATCAATGGAATTTGAAGAGTTTCCCATCCAGAATTCATTTTTCAGAGTAATCTAATGATGAACCTGAGTCATTGAACATTCATTTATAATGTTTATTATTTTCTTATAGTTAGGATTAGGGGTCTATTAGTGCACAAGGTGTCTTTGTGTCTCCACTTGCCGCCCGAGCCTCAACTTTCACTTCTGCAATATCATCAATCGATCGAGGAGGTGGATGTGCAGTCACTCGATGATCATTGCGTGTAATATATATTCACAACTAATATAAAAAGTGGATTTCCATTTATACAATATAGAATTTTCATTGAGTAAATTTTAAAATAATTAATATATGATGAAGGTTTACTGTGGGTTTAATCATGGGAGGATCTCTTTTCTGTCTAATATCATTATGTCTACATTCAATCTGTTTGCATTGAATTTTCATGTTTAATTTTTTTATTTCATTCTCAATTATGAAACCTCATTTATTTTAGTTTTATTTAATAAATAAAAAAATATAAAAAAATTACAAGTGAATTATAAGTAATGAGTGATTGACCACAACAACACCTCAAGAGAACGACCTAGGTCAACCCCTATGCTACACTTAGTTATAAATATTTTGATAGTGTGCACGATAATGCTTCATCAAATTGGAACCATTTTTGGGGATAAAATTTTTCTTGAGTCACTATTCTTATTCACATTTGGTAAAAATAATTCATTTTTCAGTAAAAAAACAAAAAAATCATAAATTTCAAAAACTAAAAAATATCTTTTTTTATAACGAATTTTATTTCAAATTAGTATGCATGGATTGAAAAATCTCGGGTTCAAGAAGAATTATATAGTGATCTTGCAGCTTGGTTTAAAAGTATTAGTGATTAAATGAAAAAAAACTATAGTTCCAAATAGAATTTATTTCTTAATATGTACATGCATACAAGGAATAATCTGAACCTGATCCAGAACCTGAACCATAACTAGTGGTGGAAGAGATCTCACTAATCATTTTTTATGTTAAAGAAAATTAGGTGGGTGATAAGGATCTAATAAATGAATTAATCAAATCATCTGGTACTAAACCATTTGTTTAGGAGGTCATAGAAGAAAACATTCCAACTGGTATACTTATAGGAGATCAATTTTTTTTTGGAAGAATCCAAGAATCACTTTGTTTAATATTAACCTAAAACATGATCCTCCCATCCTTGATAATGAAAAATTTTTACCTCCCTGCCTCTCTCTTTCTTTGTAAGAGAATTATAGAGATTCAGCTGTTGATATTGATTTTCCAATGGTCCTGCTCAAATTGAGCAATTTCCAAGATGATATACTTGAAAGAGAATATTTATTTGTTGATTATTCATGTTTTAATCTTATTAAAGCTGAATTATTTACCTACTTAGCTTTTTCTCAAATTTATAATAAAACTAAAATGGAGAAGGCCTTGGATATTAAGGAAGATACCATCCAAGTGGTGTTGGATTAAGATTAATATTTGGACAAGAATATGGTGTGACGACCTCCTCTACATAAAATTTTATACCATATAGAGGAGGGCACCAAAAAGGTCAATAGAGATAACCCCTATCTTCTTTTACCTCCCACTCTGAACCTCAAGTTCTATCTTAATTATTTCTCGGAGGTTGGTAATTATCTTATATTATTTGGGGTTCTCAAATTTCAGTGTTTACTCATGGAAACTATGAAAATTCACATGTGGTGGTTCATCTTAAATAAACCACATCCACTGTTTGATTGGGAATAATCAACTGCATCTACCTAACTAGGGGCAGTAAAAACCTATCACCCACTTGGGGGTATAAAACAAGTATTATCCCTTTTATTTTCCCTTTATATTTCTTTTTCTTAATTTTTATTATGTTTTGTTTCTTTATTTATTTTAGTTTTAAAATTTTAGCAGCTATGAGCTTAACTCAAGTCTTCCACTAAAAAATAAATTAGGTTGGGTATTTTCATTTCTCAATTTTGTTTTTTACACAATTAAAATTCTATGTGAAAATTTTTCTTAATAAAATTTGACCTAAAAATAGGGAATTAAATGTAATATGTTTTTGGGATGGATGTTAATATTTTTTTATGATTTTTTTGTGTTCTTACATTTTATATTTCATGTCATTTTTTATAAAAAACATGTTTTTATTTTTCATTTTTTTGGGTGCGTTTTTAGGATTCTTGAGCTGAATCAAATAATTTGGAAAATTCAAACCATCTTGGTATTTTTGGAACATTTTTTTATTTTAATATTTGAATATCTAAATTATTTTTTAATGGATTTTGTTTTTTGATTTTTAATCTTTTCATTTGAAGAAGTTTGATTGATTGTGAAACTCATGTTCACTAGTACTATCCAAATTGAAAATCATGCCCAACCCACGAGTTTTATTAACATTTTGACATATTATTTACATTTTTATTTTATTGAGAGTCTTGAGAAATGTTTTTTGATCTAGAACATTATGTTTTTCTCTTTTTCAAGGCTGTTAGAGTTTATGGAATGTGTCAAGTATGATTGAGGCACCACTTTGAAATCCTTTTTTACAATCAGCTCTAATTTTTCCCTAACTTTTAATATGAACTTTATTAAGAAGCTAGAAGACCTGAAATACCTTTTTAGGAAGACAAATTATTATACATTTATCACTTTACAACCTCATTAAGAAGTAAAATTAATTATTATTTTTGAACTCAAGTGTGGTGGAGGTCAAAGATGAAATGTATTTTACTTTCCTGAAGAATCTGTTTGAGATGAATTAAAAGTGATGTAATATTTATTACTTATTTTGTGGATGAAATTTCATGATATAAATATTTATTGGGGTCCAAAATATCATTAAAATTTAATTTTAGGTGTTTTTCAATATATGAAGATCAAAAGTTTCCTCTCTTTTCCTCAAAAACATGATTCTAAAGAGAAATCCAGATATGCATTCATGCTAAAACAATGCTAAAAATTGTTGGAAATAAGGATAGTGGAAATTACAATTTTTAAATTCATAAATAAATAGTTTTTTAGGAGATTCATTTTTGAGCTGATTTAGGAGAACTCCATTCTTGAGAAAACTGTTTTTATCTATTTACTTCACTTTAGAGCATAACCCTCCTCATTCAACCTTAGATTTTTTTTACATTTTGAACCTCCCAAACCATATATTTATAATAAACCATGAAAAATATCACATTATTGAAACATTTTTGACTCTATAAAGTGTAGATAATTGGATTACAACAAGCCTATAGAGATCACACATGTTCTTGAGAACGAGAAAAAATCCACATTAAAAATCCTTGATTGAAGAGAAAAATATATTTATGGGGAGCTATGTATGAGAATCATGTGAGAATTAACATGATATTGAATGAATTATTATAATTTTTGAGGAGTTAGAAAAAATTTATCCATGTAGGAGGCATGATATTTTCCGTTTATATGATAATTGAGCTATGTTGTCATCTATACTTTAGGGAGTTTTTTTGACCTTGGTATAAGATGCTTTCCCATAAGTGAAATGTTTAAGTGTGGGGGAATTAAAAGAGAACATATTTACAATTATTTTACTTTTAATTTTAATGTTTTTAATCCCACCAAAGTTTTATTTTATGGGTAGTTATCATATTTTATGGTTTTAGAGATATTTTGATCTTAATTAAAAAAATGGCATATTTTGGATTTTGATTATTTAATTTTTATTCTGTATTTAAGCCAAAAAAATTCTAAACTGATCCAAATTGAAATTTTATTTGTTTTTAGGCTTTTATATTCATTTGGATTCATTTCATACATCTGGACCCAAATCTCAATCCATCATTTGGAGGACCAAATCCATCTCACAAATTCATCCTTGAAATATGTGTACAGTTCTAGAGAATTTTATTATTAGGACTATATCTCATTAATTTCTAGACAAAATATTATAAAATTATAAAATAACCTATATAAAATCTTGGGGGAAAAATTATTTAAATATGAACCCACCTAATTCATCCTTCTTAAAGTTAATTAATGCATGGTAAAGTAGATCATTGGAATATAAAAAGTCACATGTCCAAAATTAATTTCTCAGAGTAATCCAGTGATGAACCCAAGTATTTTCACATTAATTTAAAAAATTTCTTATTTTCTAAGAGTTAGTAAAATGGGAATATTATTGGGAAAGGTGACTTTGTGTCTCCACTTTCCACCAGAGGCTTATCTTTCACTTATGAAATATTCTACCTTGATCGAGGAGGTGGATGTGCTTTCACTCGGTGATCATTAAGTGTAATGTATATTCACAACCATAGAAAAAGGGTATATTCATGAATATGATGGATTATCTTCATTAAGTGAATTTGAAACTAATTAAGAGATAATGAAGGTTCACTTTGGGTTTTCTCCTAGTAGGATATAATTTCTTTCTAAAAACATTCTATCTACATTCATACTATTTGCATTACATTTTCGTTTTTAATTTTTGTATTTCATTATCAATTATCAAACTTCGTTTCTTTTAGTTTTATTTCATAAATAAAAAAATATAATTGAATTATAAGTAGTAAGTTATTGACCAAAACATCTACTCAATATAATTATCAAGGTCACCCTCTATGCTACACTTAGTTTTAAATATTTTGAGAGCGTATAAGACAATGCTTCATCAATAATCACATGAAATTTCACTAAAGGATGAACAATAATATTTTTATATGGATCATTCATAAAAAACTAACATGAAACTTTCAACTAAGGATGGGAAGATAATTGTTACCTAATTTTAATGATTCAATTCATCCATTTTTATTGAATAATATTTCTATTTTCCCTTTTTCTTCAGTTGTTTTTTGTGTCTTATAATCCACGTTAGCCCTTAGATTGGGAAATTGATTCGTATAATGCCCAAACTCCTTACACTTGAAACACTAGAGTATGGGTGCGGTATTATTTTTCATACTCTTCTTCTATATTAAATTATCCATGCTATTTATCTGATTTTGACATTTATAGGCTTTATGACCCACCTTTACATATTCAAAGTACCTCCAAGGTCCATTTAATAAAGTCCCTTAATGGTTATTTCCACATTTCTAGAATGCAGATGGATGGAATTTATTTCCACCATTTGAGTATTCATGAGAATAAATATTACTTTTCTTATCAAAACCATAGTAATTTTGGTAATATACAATTTACATTTATAACTTCAGTTCACATCAAGTTAATTCTTTATAGCTGCTAAATTCCCTTATAACCAAGGAATTTCGAAGGCTTGGTTTGATTCCACCAAATAAATGATCAATTTTTCTTTCAAGGTTGATAATTAAACTATAAAAAACCTTGAAAGTCTATTAAAATTATCTTCATTGGTATAAATAAATTCATCGTCATTTTTATTAAGCTCAAGGAATTGTTTCTCTATCTTTTGTTCATAGAATACTAGGAAAGTACTTACTGAGAACTATCCCTGGAAAATCTTCCCATTCCATAGATTCATTTTAATTTTTTTCATTTTGTTCTTAATAAGATTCCATTACTAATATTTTTCACCTTAAAAATAATAAATATCTGGGATAACTTTTTCATGTCCTATGCATTGAAGAAAGGAAAATATTTTCTCAATGGTTTTGACCCATCACTCATCCACTAGTGTATTAGAATATCCACTAAAATAATTTGGATGTTTCCTCATGAATGATTCAACAGTATGTAGTTCCCTCATTTGATAATTTTTAAACATAGAATTATTCATATCCTAAGAAGTTTGTGTGATAATAGTATAAATCTTATCTATTCCAGATCCCATAATGTTTGGTTTCTTAGAAGGACAATCATTGAGTTGTCTGTCGCACTCACAATTAATATATTTCCTTCAGGTTTCATCCATTGAATAAAACAAGGAATAAAATCTTGATAAACACTAATAATATTAGAAAACCACATAATAATGGAAAATCATTTATAGTATGTCTAAATAATGACACCTTATTTTTTATCTATGACACCTTAGGCATAACCTAGGTCATTCATAGTCATTATTCAAATGCTTAATGATGGTTCATAAAGAGTTTGTGAATTTCCAAATCATATACCCTTGGAGTTTAAAACAGAGTATTCATCAAGGTCTATTTTCATTCACTAGGTAATGATCAAGTCAAGCTTAGTGTGTACTTTTCAATGTTTTTACCCCTAGGTACCTCTATGCCAGAGCCACATCCACTTGTAATATCCTAAAAGGGATGTAATTTCTTGGAATCCCATTTTTCTATACTTCACCAAAATTTTAGGAAATTTTTTATATTTATAAAATTATCCTTATACTTATCCTTACAGATATACCTATACATATCACTAGACATATACTTATTCATTTCCCTAGGGATCTCACTAAAATTTTTATAATCCTAGTCTTAAAGATTTATTAAACCTTCCTATAATACCAGTTGTAACAACCCACTATTTTCATAGATAAATATCACATATTTTTATATGAATATTCAATAAATTTCATAAACACATTCCTAAGAACTATAATATTTTATTGTATTTGGAAACTAGAAATAGAATCTTCATATTTCATGAAAGATCTTCAACATATCCCACAAAGATATTCTCACATAGTACTCCTCTTAAGCATACACTAATAAACCATTCTTCATAACCTACGTAAGGAAACCTAAAAAGGGTGAGTTGAGATTCTCAATAAGGGTAAACATAGTAGATATAAATTTATGATCATATACAAGAATAAGATAAGAATAATTATATTAGAATGCATCGGTTTCCTATAGTGGATCAAAATTCACTTGTTTCTCATAGTGGGATCAAGACCATCGAATTGTTTCCCATTTTTATCTCATGATATATTAATATTTACCTAATTAATTAGAAGGAGATATATGTCCCACCCATGACATAAATAAAATCATACATATGTGTTCCAAAATATCATAAAACATACATCATCAAAGAACTCTTGAAATGAAATGGATTTCACAAATATTTCATCAAAGTATAAACCATGGAAAAGGGAACATTTTTCACCAACTTCTTTTACTTATAAACGTAACCATCCATAGAATGTATAGGATGGTATCCTTGGTTCATATCCCCAGTAAAAATTAAATAAAATCAAATGATGTCATGTTAGATATAAAATTATTTTAAAATATCACAAGGAATAATTCATGAGGAAAATAACTTTTCCATTTTTAAATCACTTATTTTTTTTAAACAAAACACTTATAAATAAAAAAAAATTGAAAATAAACTTGTAAACAATGCTTCAAATCATTGAGTCGTCATGGTGGCAGGAAAATTCACTCATGCTGTATAAGTTAAAAAATAATATTCCTTTCATATTTTTGTTAGAAAATTCACAAAGTAACTTGTTTTTAATATGAAAAAAAATATTCCATTCAAACTATTTAGTACAAAGTCAAACAAGGGTAAAAATGATTTTCAACAATTATGGATAATAGTAAAAACCTTTTTCAAAGCATTTTTATAAAACATGCATGTGGAATATAAATATTCCCTAGTAAATACTTAAATATAAAAAATCCTTAATAATGATGATATTATGAAATAAACTCTTAACTCAAGTCTTGCCTTTTCTTGTTCACATTAAAACCTCCTCTTCTTTGAAATGACTCTATTGGATATCCTTAAAAGGGCTCTAGGGTTGGTCTTTTGTGAATTCCATCACCTATAGAATGTGTCTACAGAAGTGGAGAAGATAATTTGGTAGAGTATGTTCAATCTAGAATGCTCAAAATGGTGTAATGAAGTTAGGGAGGAGGTGTCCTTTTATAATTTAGGTGAGGGGAACTTTTTAAATTGTTCAAAAGATTAATATATATTAAGACTATTCAAGATTCAAATTCTTCCAAATGGCCTATAATGAACATGGGGTGAAATGTTCGACCATATATTATCCCCTTTGTTCTTATTTAAGATTTTTATGATTTTTAAATAATTTAATAAAATATTAATCCCATAAAATATCATTATTTTCAATTTTTGATACTATTCATTACTTTGACATTAAAAACATAAAGTCAATAAATAAAATTCAAAAAAACTATTTTATTGTATCCTAAACATGACATGTTCATCTATATAATTCATTAATCACCTTAAATATCTCAAATTATGTTACTTTAAATATTTTTAATATCATTTATTTTATTTTTCATTAATTGAATAATTATTGTATCAGCATTGTGTAAGAATTTAAGGTAATTATTTATTCCCTAAAAATTAAAAATAAATTACTATGATGATGATGAATGTTTTGGATTTAAAAATATTATTTATATTCGAACATATCCTCTGGAAAACCCCATATTAAAATATTATATTTATTAAAAACATGAGTATGACATGTTTGACTTTTCTTGAAATAAAATACTATAAAGGGTATAATTTCATCCAAATGGCCAAAAAAGGTCATAAAACCTAAAATTGGATGATTATGGACGAAATTAACTCATTAAATAAAATTCAGGCAAGTTTTTTGGTTATTTAATAGTCTTTATCACTTTATTGTTTACCTAAATTACCCAATTTACCCTTACTATGGTAATAAAATTACTATGGTTAGTATTCATAATGACCAAAAATAAAAGGGATCTGTTTACCAAATTTGGATGCACTAATTCCAAATATGGAATCCATTTTTCAATATTAAACTCACTAAAGTGGTATATTTTAATTTAAAATTAATCTCATAAAATGAAATGAAAAATAGTTTGTATTTTAAGCCCAAAAATGTACTTATACCAAAAAAAGGAATAAGGATAAATAAAATGTAATTAATTAGACTATATCTAACTAAATATTACTTAAGTTTCTTTGAGATAAAATTCAAATCATAAGGGTGCATTTTTATATAAATAAAATTACACCTTTATAAAAATTGGTATTTTTAACTATTCACTAAAAAATTAATCTTTTCATAAAATTCTCAAAGTAAAATCAACCTAAGATAATTTTGGAATAATAAATTAAAAAAAATAATTAATTTTTTTAAATAAATGTTCCAAAACATTCATAAATTAATTATAATATTTTCTCACAAGAAAACCCATTTTTGGAGAAAGTGTATTTTTGATGAATAGAATGAATTTGCTAAAAATTGAATGATTATTTACTAATAATTTAACAATTAATATATATTGAGTAATAAATTTATATATATTTCATAAAGTAGTTAATCATATTCATACCCTCAAAATTAACAGCTTTGTTATAACTATCACATTAAACAAAAATTTTTTAATAGTTTATTGTGTTTTTTTAACTCGGTGTCACATACAATGCAAGCTATTGAAGAAATAAAATTATTTAAAGAGAAATATTTCATCTAACTTTTGGGGTTTTATAGTTCTCATACCTAGAGACAATCATTTCTCTTTACATGGTACCTAGGGATACTTCATGGTTTCCCCTAACTATGTTTCAACTGTGCACCACTCAATAACTCTAAAAAACTATAAAACCTTTCTAGAAATTCTTGAAACTAACCCCAACCTCTATATATATTAATAATAACAAATAAAATAAGTAAATAACACAAATAGGGTGTATTTAATTCTCACCACCATTGAGAGTTCCATCCTTATAAAGCTAGAGGTTTGGTGTGTCTTGAAAAATATTAGGCCTTTACTCTGTTATAAACCTCTCCCACTCCCATGTCTATTCATGAAACTACCCATGATTCCAAAATACCCAGACTAATGATATTTATATACCTCAAAATATTTTGTCTTTCTAATCTAGAATGTGAATTGGGGTGAGGATAAATGTATAATCCAACTAGAGAGTAACATGATCCCAACTACTCACATGAGTAGGGTGAGGTTGGTACTTCTTTAGTTGTGATATATAGAAAACGTCATTAGTTGATCTGAATATTGGGGGTATATCTAGTAAATGAGAAACTTCACTGAAATAATCTAGAATCTAACATGTTCCAACATATCAAGGAGTTAGTTTCCATTGTTTACCTAGATAGTGTTTTCCCAACCTTTGAGAAACTCGAAAAAATACATGATCTATGACTTCAAAAATAAATATGATTATGAATATAATATATATAATATTTTTTATAGATCTGGGCTATTTATATTCCTTTCCTGATTAATGGTATTTTCTTAGTATTCACGTTCACAAGACTTGGTCCAATTAGTGAATTTTAACTAGCCACTTCTCAAAAAAAGTGGAGAGTTACATGGATGGTTATACAATGATTTAAACAGATCCATATGTATCATGTCTTGATAAAAAAATTTATATAAACACTCCACTAAATTAAATGGTCTTCCCATGAATTTCCAAAGTCCATCGCAGATTCTCTGGTCATTTTAATGCCTAGATTGTATGCTTTGACTATCTTTCCATTTAAGGTGGTATGTCAAGTTCATGGTTAACTAGGTTTCAAAATATTGTTGAAATAAACACCAAATCCATGAAGTAAATCTAGGATCTCGATCAGAGACAATATAATCTGGTACCCCATGAAACTTCACCACTTCCAAAATATATAATTTTTCTAACACTTATATTAAATTCATCTCTTAATTGGAATTAAGTGTGTTGAATTTTTTAGTCGGTGAACAATCAACAAGATGAAATCATGCTTCAGAAGCATTTTAGGTAAGTTGATGATGAAATATATAAAAAAATTATATTTTTTCTATATAGGTATGGGTAATGATTTTAGAATTCTATCTGGTTGTTTATGTTTAGTTTTCATGCGTTAATAGATGATATATTTTAGTATATATACTAACACTTATTTATGTATACCCAATCATAAGAAGTGTTTCATTATTTCCTTTTACATTCACTTAGTACCTACATATACAACCCACATTGAGTGATGATAATCACAAAGTACTTATTCCTAAAAGGAAATAGGAACTATAATTTGATCTTGAAGATTCAATGTATAATTTTTATCCACTATCTATCTATCAATATTCTCCCCACTATTGAGGTTTTCCGTAATGGTAAGGAAATCAGGGTATGCTTATTAAGACTCTTTGACTTGTTCTCCCAATTCAGGAATAAACGTGTCCATAAATAAGACCATGACATTGTTCTAATTAATGAAATCCAAATTTATGTCAGTGATTACCCCCATTTGTTACCACTGGTCCTAAGATTCTTTAATCACTTAATCATAATACTTATGACCTAGGGAATCAGTCACTGAAATTTATTTCCTAAGCATGAAAACCAAGTCAAATTTTATTGTTTTAAGTTACTTCATCCAACATTACTACCTAAAATTAAAGTATATTTATGAGAATATTAGATTCAAGATTTTTTTTATCAGTTAATAAATTGAACTTATCACTGAAGAGATAGTGGGAAAAAAATTTAATGGATTGACCACTATGGAAAATTCAAGATCATGCATTAGACATTTATTTTCTTGTGTCCATAATTTTTGTGATCCATAAGCTATGAAATGGTGTCCTTATATAATAAAAACCTAATCAATATCCAAATGAATTATAATAAAAAATGTATCCCTTATCTAGTATTATAAATATAACCATATGTTCCAAAGTAAGCTGATCTTTATTCTCCTTGAACGATTTATAACAACCATTTCTCCAATGGAATGGAATTCCCTTCTTTGCTAATAAAATAAATGGCGAAGATATATATGATAAATCATGAAATAATAAATTATAATAACTTATTAATCCCGAAAAACATCATACCATCATGAAATTTTTTGGTGGATCCCAAGAAATGATGGACCCAATATTTTCAAGGTCGGTCGATATGCCTTTTTTATAAATAACATGAAAAAGGAATCAAATTTCTTATATCTAAAATCTACACTTATAGAATTTTTAAAAGAGGTGATGGTCTCACAATGTGATCATTATGAATTACAACTTCCTTTCATGATCATTCATAGTGTGAGAGTACACAAATATATCATAAACAAATACAACAAAAAAAGATTTGTGGTACCTATGAAAGATTTGGTTCACCAATTCCATGAAGACTATTGGTGCAAATATAAAATAAAAAAATATAATCAAGTACTTATAGTGATCATAGTAGTTTAAAAAGGATATATTTAGAATATAATCATTTTTTACTCAGAGTTAGTGGTATCTGAATCATAGATAAATTTTAGAGAACCACTTAGATCTCTTTCATTTATCAAAAAAATCATAAATTCTTATAAAGGGATATAAATTCTTGATTATAACTTGATTTCATTTAATATATTCAACATAAAGTCAAAGAGTACCATTTGTATTAATTATTAATAAAACCTGAGTTGCTTAAGTTAATATACTAGTTCTAATAAATCACTTAATTTCCAACTCTTTTAACTATTCTTTTAGTTCATGTAATTTTATTGGTTTTATTCTATATGATAGAAGAGAAATATGAATCATTCTTGGGAGTTTGATGATATAAGATTCCAATTCCCTTTTAGGTGTAAGTCTAAAGAAATTTTTTGGAAAGAAACTCGGGTATCAATCTAATATATCAATAAGATATATAATTTTTATTACATATATATCCCCTATGATTAATATTTACAGCTGATAATCAACAGTTAAAACTACTTTTACTATAGTCCCTACTCTTCTGAAATTCATGTCCCATTCCCATTTGAAAATATGAACAAATCCATCATGATATATGAAAGTAACTCATTGATTGTATAATTCAGTATGAGAATTTAATGATGTTAATGAGTTGATACCAAAAAAATAGATAAAAATATCCATCTCTAAGAAAGAAAACTCCCCTAAAACTGGACGATGTCATTAGTAATTGAACATGGTGAACACCTATATCGTTTACACTCCCATTATCTGAGAGGTGTCTTGATAATCATGACATGAGGCATTATTTCCACATTTAAACCCATTTGATTTATCATTCAAGAAGTAACAAAAGAGTGTAATTATAAAATGTTAAACAATAAATTCATTAATTTTTAATTAATAATAATATTATATTCCACCTTTGAGGTATTTTTCATAGCCTTATAGAAACCCAAAAAAATCAGTATCCCATTAGGGATGATATCTACCCTCATACTGAGATAGTTTCTATTAGGATGTTGGGGTGTTCATGGAATCACCAAGAAAAATAAATTTTAAGTATGAGAACTACTCTAAAGATATATTCTTAGTTTGGTATGAGAGGCTTGAGTGATATTAGAAACATTGCAACTTTTTTTACATCAGAGTTTTGTTATAGAAAGGTTTGATATTTTCCATTCATCCATAGTTATGAAACTCTTTAGGTGGTGTTGTAAACTCCCTTTTTAAGTGCTCTAAAGAGCCACATCAGAAGAAACCAGCTTGGTTATTATAATATAAAGGAAAATAAACCAACCTTGTGCATTAGTTATCTACTAGTATGATACTCTGGGAGTAATTTTCCCTTCTATGCTTATTTTGAATGCTAGAGTTTCCACCTATTCCTGGGTTGAAAAAGATATTACCTTAGCTAAGAATTCCTATAATTTCCTTTTCAAAAACCATTTCATTATTCATAATCTCAATTGAATTATCAATACATAACATCACAACCTTGGATAGAATCTTATGTTATAGACCTGACTCAAATAGATGTTCTCTGATATATTTTCTTACCACCACTTATAGTTCAAGGTGAGGAAATTAAGTAAACCGATCTCCATATTCTATAACCTAGAGTTCTCCTTTCTTATGTTTAAATAAATATATTTTCCTTGATACTTGGAAGGTATGAAAGTTAAAAAAATTAAATAACTCCTAAAATATATCCTAAGTAAGGATTTGATAAAACATTTATTTGATGACTATATCCCACCATTTTCATGTTATTCATTCAAGAATATATACTATAAACTTTAATTTAGTCTTAGTTATAGTTCCAAAGAAATTTAATATCTTATTTATCCTACCAAGCAATTTCTTTGTGCCTTTGGGTCCTAAATAACCCTTAAATATTGGTGGATTTTGCCTTTGAAGTTTTAGTGACTGATACACAAAACATGCTTACTCAATCTAATTTCTCCTTTACAGTACCTTAAAATATTCCATTTTTCTTATTATGAGATATTGATTAACGTATGGTTTGTATGGGACCACATTCTCAGTGTCACTCTCATAATGATTTATAGGTATCCAAATATGTGGAATATTTCTATAACCGTAACAGATGTTATAAAAATAATCACTCAATCACCAAAAAATATTTTAATTATAGGTTTTATAATGAACATTAATATTCCAATAAATATCATAATATTAAAATTTAAAAATAATTATCCATGAAATATCATATGATTGATGAAATTATAGTGGTAAATATCATAACTACCGCATGATTCCCAAATCTCATTGTTTGAACCCATGAAGATGATGTGAAAATATGTTTAAAAGTGTTTAACAATAATTTTCATACCTAGAGCTCCCTAGTAACTTGAAGCTCAATATAAATATATTAGTTGTAATTAAGTTGGATTTTAATAATGGTATTTACCTTCTGATTATATAAATGTTTCATATTTAGTAAATCATATACACCACATGATAAAACTAACAACATTTAATTATAAAAATTTGAACATTATAATTAGAGAGTAAAAAGTTCCATAGTAATTGAAAGTATTACAATCAGAAAAAATATATAAAATAAGATGATAATAATAATAATAATAAGATAATTTGGATCTGCTCGGTCCTCTGGAATAATCACACTCATGAACAACACTGTATAAATGAAGCAGAATATTATAAATGCAATTTGAATTTTGAAAATGAAAATACATATAACCTTGAGTGAAAATGTAATTAAATGAAAAATGAATGAAATATGAGGTATTTATATAATAAAGGGATCCTATATGACTATTAAATATCTTACTTTTGGAATAGTAATCTAACCATTAGGAATAGTAATTTTACAGTTAGGAATATTAACCTTTCATGAACCAACCTAGGCAAACCCCAAATTGGTCACCTGAGATGGCCTACAACAAGACTAAAGAGGCATTCTCCATCCTCCTAGTTTGGAAACTATTTTTTGGAATCAACATAACTCAATTGGAATGATTTATCCCAAGAAATAGCAAATAAAAAGCTAAAAACATAACATTATAAACATTGGTAGTTAAAAATAAATCAAACTAGACATACCTCTACAAGACCCTATGGGTCACCATAAACCAAGGAACCAAACCCACTCCAAGAACAAAACATGCCAAGATCAACCTAAAATATTAAAATGATAGTAGGTGTGAGTACTAATATGCTCCAAAGGGGTTCTTGAGGATAAATAATTCTCTATTCCATACCTTTAAAGAGAGATCTAAATCAATATAGTCTGAAAATAAAACATATAAAAGTAGGGTTTCCATAATTTTTAAAAACAAACAACAAGATTTTATTTTAGGAAAAACTATTTCCCATCATGTTTCTAAAATAGTTTACAAAACATGAAATACATTTCAGTAAGTTCCATATAAAAGATAATCAGTGTTAAAATAGGTGTCTTTGTATGCAAAGAAAAACATAGATTTCAGTTTATAATGGAGCTGGAAAACATATGAAATTATTGTATGTGTAATATAGGTTTCATGGGATCTCAAGTTCTTATTGAGACAGACTAGTAAAAATCTATAAATTCTCACTTCATCAATCCCTACCAATTTTAGATATCATCAAACACTTCCAAAACACTTAGTGACACCCTCCTTGGTTCGACAAAGAGGAATGGCCCATGGGAAGTGAGGTTATCTACTCAGGGCCACTAGTTAGTGTGTAATCTAAACTAGTGCGGTATTTATAGAGACCCAATCCTTTTACACATGATTTTAAGCATAATACAAACTAATTATCAAATAGTCTAGTGTATTTGGAAGACTCATTACATGATTAGAAAACATTAAACTAAAGATAAAACATATTTTATTTAATCTTCCTAATGAGATCCTAAGTCTCTTTGAGATCCAATAACTACATTGGATAACCAGGGGAATACATAGACAAAATAAATGAGCTTAAATGACCAATAATAGAATAAACATGTTAATGAAACATAGCACTCGAGTTAAAAAGGCATAACATGATGATATGAAAGTCATATATCATGAATAAAAATATGTAAGAATAAAATATAGAACATGGAATCATATGATCATTACAATATTTGAATGTGGAATTAACATATGTCATGACATAAACATGATTCAAGGAAAACTTCCAAGACTATATCACATTGCGGAAAAAGTCCCATAATGGATTAACTTCACTCCATAATCCCATACATGACATCTCATGAGACTAAAAATTAACGAATGCATTTGAACACTATCTTGGTGTACCCATCATAATATTTTCATGAATATATATTCCATAATAAGAAATCAAACATAATTAATAAATATAAGAGTTTCCCATGGGATAAATGTGTATTGTAATCATGTCATAAGGCATAACCAAAGGGTGTATCATAATGGTATCCATGAAATAATGGATTTAAATAATAATTGGGAATTAATAAAGTAAAAATAATTGTATATCATGATAAATTATTTCCAAATAAAGTGAAAACATGTAAAAATAGTGGTTAATTAACCTTAGAAATGTGCTACTTAAGTGGGGTTTTAAGAGAAGAGGTAAAGAGTATTTAAAAGGGGTAAGAGAATAATAATTTATATGTAACCAGAAGTGAAATATAAAAGTTTTTAAAATATTAAGGAGTGTCTTTATAAATCATATAATTTTTAAAACATTTCATTGAGTGGTTCTTTAAAAGAGGCAAAGAAGATAGAGAAGTTCCCTTTAATCAACTTTTGAAAAGGAATTAAGAACAGAACCTTTAATATATGTACATCCCCATCAAAGAAAGATTAAATAGAAATGGTATATATGTTTTAAACATATATAAATAATATATAATAATTATTTGAGAATAATAAAGTGATTAATTGATCCAAATAGAGATATAACGTAGGAAATACGTTGGTTCAAAATGATCTCTTACCTTATGTCTGAATGTGTTATGTGCTTGCACTTAATGTCCTAGATAATAAAATTAGATTAATTAATTACTTAATTAAAAACCACTTATACATTTATTTGATTTATTTTAATTATATTAAGTTCATTTATGGTCATTTTGATGATTTATAAAGTTCAATTTCATCGTTTCAGGAGCATTTTTTTCATGGTTTCATGGTTGGTTTACTTGAGTATAATTATGGAAGTTCTTCTCAAATGAGAATAACTCTAAAAAAGTGAAATTATATGGTTCTAATTCAATTAAATAAGTTTAAATGGTCCCATATATCATTTTTCTATTATTAGGATGATTCATTTGATAAAATTTTAATCATAAATGTTTAGTTTATTTTGGTGGTTTTTCGATCATCAAGAACTAGTTTCGTTTTATTTAATATTATATATAGATATATGTATATATATATATATATATATTAGTTATAGAATATGAAAAAAGTTAATATATATATATTATAATTTTTTTAACTATAATAATGGGTTTATGACCAAATCTTAAGGTTTTAATGGAAAACAAAAACTCATTATCCGCAAAGACGGTAAACTGCCACAATTTGGACAACGGTTTCATTTTTTGAATAAGAGAATATTAGAAAAGGGGTGGATATAATATATTGCATTAGAAATATAAAATTATATTATATAAATGATACTGTATTTATTATTATTTTATGGATGAATGATGTGAGGATAAGGTAGAAAAAGAAATAAAATTAAAAGAGATGGTTTGAGAAAGTTACCTCTTGAATATCACCTCCTTGAAGGACCCCTTAAGAATCTTGGAATTGGTATTTTTTTGATAATAGACACTCTTGGAAATGTTTAAGAGGATTTTTAAGTTAATTGGACATAATATTTACAATATCCAATGCTTAAGAG
Source organism: Viscum album (assembly GCA_963277665.1). Taxonomy (NCBI): domain Eukaryota; kingdom Viridiplantae; phylum Streptophyta; class Magnoliopsida; order Santalales; family Viscaceae; genus Viscum; species Viscum album. The sequence goes on from OY728156.1 coordinate 1,505,983,518, forward strand.
GTATGAGGATAAGGGGGTGAGGGGTGGTATTTATAGGGGGAGCATAGAGGTGTTTTTTATTTTTATATTCATTAGTTTATAATTTTGGATCAAGACTATAAATAGTGTTTATTACTATGACTAAATAAAGTAAATAGTTAATGTGGGTTCGATATAATTGGTTCTTAAATAATCCATGACTCAAAAATTCATGTATTTATCTTATAATGTTAAATACCGTAAATTATCATATTTCACTGTTCACTAAAAATTCAACTATTTTAGAAAAATTCCAAAAAAACACCTAAACCATTTTTAGATGTGTATATTTAAAATATGGAATCAATTTTATGAAAATAATTTTCTAAGTATGAGAAATATAATTTTTAAATAAAATAATTATTTATTCAAAAAATACAAATTTTAATGTTATAATTGATTTTATAACCCTTTGAAAAATTAATTAAGGTATTATAAAATTATATTATAATTAGATAATATTAACTTATAAATCTATTTTATGAAAATAAATTTTATTTTAAATCATTATATTATTAATAATTTTGTAAATAAACATTTATGTTTTACAAAAAAACCAACACCTAATTTATCCTTTTTTAAACATTTATTTACTTATACCATTATTTAAATATTTCATATTTTTATGTATAAGATACATAAATTTTATTTTATACTTCATAGGTGAGGTTATTATTCTAACGGCCAGATTACTATTCTTAAAGATCATATTACAATTCTAACAGTCATGTTACTACTCTAATGGTATAGGATCTTTAATTTATAAAAATACCTCTTATTTGATTCATTATTTATTAAATTCCATTTTATATTATGGTTATATATATAATTTCATCTTCAAAATCAATATTTTATTATTAACATTAGGTTTTATTTCTACAACATTATTCGTAAGTGTGAACATTCTAGTGGATCGATCAAATTCGAATTTTACCATTCTTGTTATCTTATTTTATATTTATTATCCTGTTGTAGTATTTGGAATTATTATTGGTATATTTTATGACTAATGTATCATTATTCATTTATAAAAATATTTTTTTATCAGTTTCTCTATGTGATATATGTGTTTTATGACATAATTATAAGAAGGAAATTCCATTGATAAAATTCTAGATCGTTACATTTTTCCACCATATAAAATTTCACCCTCAAAATTTCATTTTACATACTAAGGTGAAAACATGTGAAGGTACTTATACTTCATTGCTTCATATGGTTCCCATTTCACCTCTTAAAACTTATGGTTTCCCTATTTTACTATAACTAGGTAACTGGTCTTGTTGCGTAGAACCTTGTCTCTATAGTCCAAAATCTTCACTGGAAGCTCTTCATAAGAGAGATCATTTCTAAGTTATACCACCTCTGAGTTCAATATGTGTAATGGATCTGGTATGTACTTCCTCGGTATGGATACATTGAATACATCATGTACTTTAGACATGGTTGGTGGAAGTTATAGTCAATAGGTCCCACCTCTGACCAGATCAAGAATCTCAAAGCGGTTGATGTACTTGGGGTTTATCTTTCCTTTCTTCCAAAATATCATGAACCTCTTTTATATAGATATGTAGAGTAATACATTATCACTAACCTCAAACTCTAAGTCATATTGATGATTATATTTATATCTCTTCTATTGACTTTGGGAATCCTTGATATCCTCCTGGATGGTATTAACCTTTTCTTCTATTTCCTCAACCATTTCAAGTCCCAGCAGCTTTAGTTCACCCACATCATCCCAGAATGAAGGTGTTTTACATATTTTCCTATAAATGGATTCATATGGATCCATTTAGATGCTTGAGTGGAAGATATTATTGTAATAGAACTCTACTAGTGGAATATGTTGATCTCATCCTCCTTTGAATTCTATTGAGCATGCTCTCAACATGTCTTCAAGTTTCTGAATAGTCCACTAATATTAGCCATTAGTTTGGGGGTGATAAGTCATAATTAAATTCTGCTCAATATTTAGATCATGTTAGATACTTTTTCATAACTTGGAGGTAAATATCATATCATGATCAGATATAATCGATAATGGTACTCCATGTAACCTCACCACTTATCTGATGTATATTTGTGCAAGTTGTTCGAGTGAGAAGTGCTCTGAAATAAAAATTGTAAGAACCCAGATCTTCCTTTCAGGTATGAACCTTTTTTCTAGAGTTTTCAATAAAAATAGGATTTTCTGGAAATTTCTGGAGTGCACACCATGTACTTGATTGTCATGACCGTGTAACGGCTGAGCACATGGTCGTGTGGGGTGACTTGGAAACTGCCTAAAGCAGAGCTCGGTAAAGGTAAGTACATACCCTATAATTTTAAATAACATGATGTGTACTTTCTTTTTATTTCATTAAATGGATCAGGGTCATGTCTAATCGACAGAACCATATTCTTCTTCGCCCGTCTCGTCCAGGAGCAATCGTACATTGTGAATCTTCGCCCAGCCCCTGACTCACCTTCTGTTCTCCAATTCAACCTCTGTCAGTTGCATTGGAATCGCATCGGTGAGTTCTCCTTTCTTCTTGAACTTCATCTCTTGATTTCTACTCTATCATGAGATATCCTTGGTTTAACATTTTTAGTGTTTTTGTAGATCTATGGAATTCTAGGGCGATTTAAGGCATGTGGTTCACGTATATCGTTCGTACAACACTGAGGTAGGTGGTTTGTGCCTTTCCGTAGTTATTCTTTGAGTTATATGTGAAAAAGTTCCCAATACCCTTATTCGGGGGATTGCGTGTTTATGGTTTTTAGCCCTGATATTACTTTCTATGCCATGTGTGCTTGAGTAGAGGATTTATGACTATAAATAAGGTTATTTAGCTTGTTATGGATGTGTTTTCCATGCTTGTTTGATTTTGGTTTTTGGTCTATACTTTCCTATTAGGATTTTTTTTTGATTCCTAGTGTTGTTAGGATGGAGTGATTATTTATCTAATATGTTGTGTCATTCCTTGTAGCTAATTCAGCCAAGTAGTACTTTGAGGTTTACTTTGGCTGTCAATTATAGTTTGTGCACGATTTCATTGCACGGGGTTGTGGGAACCTAGTGTAGTGAGACCATAGGGGAAATTGACGTTGAGGGATTTCCCAAAGTGTATGCTATAATTATCACATTGCATGACCATAGAGGTGATTGACGTTGAGTACTCCCTCAGAGTGTCTATAGTTACGTTACGAGACCACAGGAGGAATTGAAGTTGAGTGCTTCCTAAGAGTGTCTTTAGTTTACCATTAAAAGACTATATGGGGAATTTATGGCGAGTGCTTCCTCAGAGAGTATTTGATTACACATGACTATAGGGGGAATTGATGGTTAGTGCTTCCTCATAGAGTCTTTGTTATATCTTCTATTGTATTTTGAACCATAGAGGTTAGGTTATGAGAACTACCCATAGGGTTACTTGGGTGTGTATCTAAACCAGAGGGGATAGGTTGTGAGAACTTTTCCAGAGGGTTGGTTATATTTTTTTTAGGCTGGTTAAATTTTTAAAAGTAAATGTTTGTAAATGAACTATAGGAGTGTTTACTTTTGAGTACTTCCTTGTTATTGCTTCATTTGATTATTGTCTGCCATATATATTCACTGACTGTTAGGCACATATCTTTGGGTGGTTTCCTACTGGGATTTGTCTCACACCTTGTTTGGGTCATGCTTTTGGGCCCAAATAGATTATATTGTTGCAGGTATAGATAAGGGTCATCAACCTTTTACTCCAGGTACTTGATTGTTATGGATCTGGGGAGAGTGGGACCAACCTGAGGCTTTCAATGCTGTTGGAGTTTATTTGTTTGACTATACTTTGGTTTAGTACTATATTCCAGCATTGTGATTTGTTTGGATTATTTCCTAGACATATGTATCATGTATCATCTATATATGTACTCAAGTTATTTGTTTCTTTCAGTCTTCCGCTAACTACTAATATATGGTATTATTATTGCTTCCGCTATTGTTATCTGTTTATTTCCATTGTGTTACTCTGCCAATGAGGGCATAGTATCCCCACTATCACACCCAAGGACCTCGCTACTAGTCGGCAGCCACTGGCATTTGGGGGAATTCACTTGAGGCCATGTGACCGACCGGGTATGGGGCACCTATGGGTGGCACCCAGAACTGGGACGTTACAAAGTGGTATTATAGGGATTATTTTCTTCTTGACTTACTGTTTGGAGCCAATAGCCAAGGATATGAAGGAATAGGTACTTAGTAATAATATTTTCCTAGGATTAGCTAACCCATGTATAAAGAAAAGCCAAATTACCTCTTATATTGTGATTTTTATGGTTTTTCAATTATTACAGTTGATTTGATTTCACCATTGGGTGATTCACATATATTGCACGGTTATTATTGATATTATTGAGGTTCTATTTCTATTTCAACCCGATGAGATGAGGGTATTCCATCTCATACATCATATAGGCACTTGATAGAAATCATATGTCATGCATTCTTGCTATGCCATTTAGGGTACATTACCGATTACATGTTGTTGTGATAGATATTGTATTAAATATTCATGTTGTTGTGATAGATACCTTGATAGAATATCTGCTGTCTGATATGGTATTTTTGTATAGAGTTTCCTTGAATATAACATGTATAATATTCCAAGCTTTGATTTGTGGGATGTATGGGCCCTCATGGATCAGAATTTGGCACTTTAATGTTCATTTTAGTGTTTTTTGGGTTCCGGAGTAGTTTCTGAGGCTTACTATCTATAAAACCCCAAAATACATGGTGTGTAATGATAAATACATGAAATGTGTCTTTATATTCAGGAAGGGATGGTTTTTATTAAGTACATGTCGTGTACTATATGTACACACCATGTAGTCTCTAACCATGTCACTGACTATGTGGGCAGAGACACGGGGTTGGGAAATCTTTGGTGGAACATGCCATGTACCAGATGTACACACAGTGTTGTGTAGACCATGTGTCCACCCTTTTGACTAATGACACATATGGATAAAACTTAGGTTATACACACTGTGTCAAGCTTGAACATGATGTGTAGTTTAACCCTTGTATATGGCTGTGTAACAAACAACACGGGGCTGTAGAATTCTTATAGTACACGTCATGTCTGACATAAACATGTCGTGTAGAGTTAGCTGTGTGTCCTCCCATGTGACTAAAAACATGGGCAGTTGAAACCTAAGTGGTACGTGCCATGTCTAGTACAAACACACCGTGTAGTCCTGTCCTAGGAGAACCATGTGGGTTAGTTGTGTAGAAGAACTCGGGTATGGGAAATGAATCAAGTACACACCGTGTCTTGGGAGAACATGTTGTGTGTATGGGGTGTTACATGACCAATTTTGGCAAAAGTACACACCCATGTGAAGGCCCAATGGAATACTTCGTGTAAGGGTTATACACGCCGTGTATCCATGTTTTGAAAAACATGAATTCTTTTCTTATCTTGTTCCTTTCTTACACTTATAAGTTTCATTCCTTGATAAATATTAATCCTATGGTGTGCGCTTGACCTTACAGAGTCATGCCACTAGGACATCCTCCAGTTGTATGCCAGATACAAGGCAATGATCAGACATCAGACATGGCTAATCAGGGGCCACCAGCAGATCCTCCTGTAGTGCCATTCTTGGCACCAGTCATCATTCCAGATACAAGTGTTGACACATAGTTCTGAGAGGGATTTATGGGGTTCATGCAGACCTTCCAGGGAGCACCGCATCATGCCCCGTCAATGGCAGAATTGACGCAGGTTTTCTAGCAGCAGCATCCTCCCACCTTCACAGGGGAAGGAGGACCTCGGGCTGCAGATTCATGGTTAGAAGTCATGCTTTCTATCTTCAATAATTTGGAGATGCCTCCAGAGAGGAGGGTGAAGCTCACTACTTATATGCTTTAGTATTCCTCTAATCGATGGTTGGAAGTGGTTTTTCAAGAAGGACGCTAACAGGGTATGGATTGGTATGAGTTTCAGCGTACCTTATATGATTACTTATATCTGGAGACCTTGAGGGCTGATCGAGCCTGAGAGTTCATGAGTTTGGAGTATGGTACTCTTTTAGTTATGGATTATTCTTCGCGATTCATAGAGTTGCAGTGATTTACACCCTTTTCAGGGGGAGATGAGTTATTCCTAGTGAGGAAGTTTGAGGATGGTCTCAGGAAAGACATTCGGTCTCAGGAGAACATCTTAATATTGACTTCTATCACTTATATAGTCAACCAAGCACTGATCGCGGAGCACATCCTGAGGGATTCTAGAGCTATGGGACAGGGCGGTTTGACAACCAGAGTTAGTGATTCTCTGGATGATAGTAGGAAGCGTCGTCGGGAGACTACACATGGAGATTCAAGTAGGCAAGATACACCTTTAGGTAGCTAGGTGGTATGCTACCAGTGTGGGAAGGTTAGTCATACCAAGACACATTGCCCTAGAGACCCATTGGAGTGCCGACCTTGCAGCAAGATGGGTCATCATCAGCACTTCTGTCAGTTTTTCTCACCAACAGCTGGTGATTGGAGTTTTTCTATGACTCCTCGTTCAGGAGAAGCACTACCATTTTCTCGTCGGTCAGGGAATGGGAGTTCCTCCAGCCATTCAGGCCGAGGTGGAGGTTGCGGCCATGGTATCCAGTCAGAAGGTTTTCAATGACAAATAGGTGGATCAACTCAGGGTGGTCAGGCTGGGTCATAGGGCTGTGATGCAGGACAGACTTTCACAGTGGAGCAGACCTAGTAGGTACAGGATCCCGAATCCTCTACAGTTCAAGGTACGATCCCAGTTACCTCAGTTTTAGCTTCTAAACTTTTCGATATAGGGTCTTACCATAGCTTTATATTTTTTTCTATTATAGAGATCCTTAGGCTCTGTATCTTTTCTTCTACTGATATCTTGATGCTAGACACTTCGTTGGGGACCAGAACGGCTAGCGTACATTAGTGTAATGAGTTCCCTCTCGAGGTTTGTGGGTGTCACTTCTTATAGGACCTTTATGTCCTAGAGATGATAGGTTATGATGTCATTCTCGAAATGGATTGGTTAGTTCCCTTCCAGGTTGTTGTTGACTGCTATCATCCTAGGGTGAGTATCACATCACCAGAGGGTGGATCATTTATTCATAAGGGATAATGGGATGTCCAGGGGAGTAGAGTGGGACCCGAGCATCATGGGTTGGGAGGAGTTATAGCCCATATTGCTAGTCTATATTTAGATGACCATAAGACTTCACAGTTGTACTTTCCTCCAGTGGTCAATCATTTCAGGGATGTCTTTCTAGAGGAATTTTTAGGTTTTCCTCTAGATAGAGAGGTGTAATTTTCTATTGATCTTGTTCCAGGAGCATCACCGGTGTCTATTCCGCCTTATAGGATGGATACACCAGAGTTACAGGAGCTCAAGAAGTAGATGGAGGAGTTGCAGGAAAAGGGCTTCATCCGACCTAGTACTTCTCCTTGGGGTTCTCATATCCTGTTTGTGAAAAAGGTGGATGGTACCCTCCGAATTTTTGTAAATTATCATAAGTTGAACCAGTTGATGGTCAACAACTGATATCCCTTGTCGAGGATTGATGATCTCTTTGATTATCTTCGATGAGCCCGGGTGTTCTCAAAGATTGACTTGAGATCTATTTATCATCAGTTGCATGTTAGACCATTTGATATACCTCTTATAGCCTTTTAAAGTAGGTATGGTCTATACAAGTATGTGGTTATGCCGTTTGGTCTCATGAACTCACCTATAATTTTCATGGCACTGATGAACTGAGTGTTCCATCCATACTTGGATTCTTTCATGGTGCTCTTCATGGACAATATCTTGGTGTACTCTAATACTCTACACGACCATGCCACACATCTTGAGAACATTTTGAGTACACTGAGAGAGCATCAGTTATATGCTAGGATCTCAAAATGAAACTTTTGGATGGACCAGATTCACTTCTTGGGTCATGTTATCTCAGAGACAGGAGTATTAGTAGACCCATACCAAGTGAGAGAAGTAGTTTCCTGGGATCATATGAAGAACGTCTTTGAGGTGTGGAGTTTTCTAGGGATGTATGGTTACTACAAATGTTTCATAAAAGACTTCTCACACTTAGAAGTGCCACAGGCGGAACAGACTAAGATGAGTGTGAAGTAATTTTGGTCAGATTCTTGCGATTCATCCATTCAGGAGCATAAAGAGTGGTTGACTTCAGCACCGATACTAGTATTTAAAGATTCGGGAAAGAGCTATAATGTGTATTGTGATGCATTAGGTATTGGACTGGGAGTTGAGCTTATTTATGGGGAAGGATTTGTTGCATATAGGTCTCAGCAGTTGAGGCCACGGGAGAGGAACTACCCGACACATGATCTCGAGTTGCCTGCAGTTGTTCATGCTTTACACTGTTGGAGACATTATCTTCTAGGAGATTATTTTGTGGTTTTCACCAACCAAAAAAGTATCAAGTATATCTTCACTCAGTGTGATCTAAATCTGAGAGAATGAAGGTGAGTTAAGTACCTTTAGTCCTTTTATTTTGAGCTTACCTATATTCCTGGGAAAGGCAAAAATGTGGCTGATTCCTTGAGTAGAAGAACTCATATACAGGAAGTTCAGGAGGCCAACAGTGAGTGGAAGATTATGGCTCTATTCTCTAAGATGCATTTGGAGGTACATAACACATAGGGGCGGGCATTTTTTTCTTCTATGGTTGTTACCTCTACTCTACTTGAGCAAGTTTGAATGAGAAAGCTATCATATTCTGAAGGCCTAGTCATATGGGAGAGTGTGTCAGGAGACGACCCCATTCCTAGATGGACAGTAGGTGTGGATGAAATCTTGAGTTTTTGTGGGCGTGTGTGGGTTCCAGCAGACATATGTGAGGAGATAATGTGGGACTTTCATTACTCATTTTGGGAAGTTCATCCTGGTGTCACCAAGATGTATCGAGATATGCACCGTCAGTATTGGTGGCCAGGTATGAAGGGAGATGTTGCTAGTTCTATCATGAGGTGTTCCACCTATTAGCAAGTGAAGGCAGAGCATCAGCGACCAGCATGGATTTTTTAACAGTTACCCATTCTTGATTGGAAGTGGAACAATGTCGTGATGGACTTTGCGACAGTTTTTCTGAGGTTTCCTCAAGGGAATGATGTAGTTTGGGTTGTCATTGACAGACTCACAAAGGTTTCTCACTTCTTACTGATCAAGGAGACTTTCAGTGTTGATGAGATGGGAAGTTTTTACATCTAATAGATTATACATTTACATGGAGTTCCACACTCCATTGTTTCAGACAGGGATGCTCTTTTTACTTCTCGGGTCTGTAAAGGATTATAGAAGGCTTTGAGTACATAGGTACTTCTGAGTACAGTTTACCACCCCCAAAGAGATGGTCAGTCCGAGCATACGATTTAGGTTCTGGAGAACATTCTTTGAGCATGCATCCTATACTTTGGAGGTTCTTGGAAGAAACACATTCCTCTTGTAAATTTTTCCTACAATAATAGTTTTCAAGCAACTATCCAGATGTCACCTTATGAGGCTTTGTATAGTAGTTCATTCTGATCACCCCTATGTTGGTTGGAAGTAGGAGAGGCAGCTATACTAGGACCTCGTCTTGTCCAAGAGACCATAGAGAAGATATATTTAATTCAAAAAATTATGGATACTGCAAAATCATGTAAAAAGTCTTATGTCAATCGATGGAGATGACCTCTGGAGTTTGAGGTCAGAGATTAGGTTTTTCTATGTGTCACACTGAGGTTGGGACACAGGCTTATTAGAAGACAGGGAAAGATTTAACCAAGATATGTCGGGCCATTTGAGGTTTTGGACAGGGGCAGGCCGGTTTCCTATCGGCTTCAGTTAGCTCATAGGTATCAGGCTATGCACGACGTCTTCCACGTTTTTCATCTATGGCGTTACTTCTTAGACTCGTCTCATGTTTTTCAACACGAGGTGTTTGAGATATAGGGGGATGCATCATTCAAGAATCATCCTATCCATATTTTTGATCATAGTGAAAAGTTTCTCTGTGGCTGGTATGTTCCTATGGTATGAGTGTTATGGAAGCACGAGTGAGTATAGGACAATACTTGGGAGAGGGAGGCCAATGTATGATCATAGTGGTTGGAGCTGTTCGAGGATTCTTCTTCTATGCTGCATTACTAGGGAAATTTGGGGAAGAATTTCTTTAAGAGGGGAAGTTTTTAAGAACCCAGATATTCTATTCAGGTAAGAACCTTGTTTTCTGGTGTTTTCGAGAAAAAGAGGAGTTTTTGGAAATTTCAAGAGTACACACCATGTACTCAGTTGCCACGGGTATCCGTGTGCTGGTCGTGTAATGGATGAGCACATGGCCATGTGGGGTGACCTAGAAACTGCCTAAAGTGGACCTCAGTAAAGGTAAATATACTTTTAAATAACACACTGTGTACTTTCTTTTTTATTTCATTAAACGGACCGGAGTCATGTCTAATCAACAGAGCCATGTTCTTCTTTGCCCATCTCATACAAGAATGATCGTACGGAACAAATCTTCTCTGATCCCCTAACTCATTGTCTATTATCTGATTCGACCTCCATCGGTTGCATTAGAATCCCATCGGTGAGTTATCCTTTCTTTTTAAACACCATCTCTTGATTTCTCCTCTTTCATGAGATATCCTTGGTTGAATGTTTTTAGCGTTTTTGTATATCTACGGCATTCTAGGGAGATTCAAGGCTTGAGGTTCACATATATCATTCGTACAACGTTGAGGTAGGTTTTTTGTACCTTTCTGTAGTTATTCTTTGAGTTATATATGAAAAAGTGCCCAATACCCTTGTTCGGGGTATTGCGTGTTTATGGTTTTTATCCATGATACAGCATGTTATTCCTTGTGTGCTTGGGTAGAGGATTTATGATTATAAATAGGGTTATTTACCTTACTGTGGATGATTTTTCCCATGATTGTTTGATTTTGGCCATTGGTATAGCCTTGCATATTATTCTTTTTTTTTCATTCCTAGTGTTATTAGGATGGAGTGATTATTTATCTGATATATTGTGTCATTCCTTGTATCTAATTAAGCCAAGTAGTACTTTGAGGCTTACTTTGGCTGTCGATTATCATTTGTGCACAATTGCTTTACATGGGGTAGTGGGAACCTAGTGTAGTGAGACTATAAGGGAAATTGGCATTGAGGTCTTTCCCAGAGTGTCTGTTATAATTATCACATTGCGAGACCATAGGGGTTATTGACATTGAGTGATCTCTTAGAGTGTCTATAGTTATGTTACGAGACCATAAGAGGAATTGACGTTGAGTGCTTCCTAAGATTGTATGTAGTTTACCATTAAAATACTATAGGGAGAATTGGTTGTGAGTGCTTCCTCAAAGAGTCTTTGATTACACATGACTATAGGGTGAATTGACTGTGAGTGCTTCCTCAGAGAGTCTTCGTTATATCTTATCTTGTATTTTGAACCAGAGGGGTTAGGCTGTGAGAACTACCCAGAGGGTTACTTAAGTGTGTAGCTGAACCAAAGGGGATAGGTTGTGAGAACTTTTCTAGAGGGTTGCTTGTATTTGTTTTCGGTTGGTTAAATTGTTAAAAGTAAATATTTGTAAATGAACTGTAGGACTATTTACTTTTGATTTCTTCCTTTTTATTGCTTAATTTTCTTATTACCTGCCATATATATTCACTGACTGTTAGGAACATATCTTTGGGTGGTTTCCTACTGGGATTCATCTCACACCCTGCTTGGGTCGTGCTTTTGAGCCCAAATAGATTATATTGTTGTAGGTCTAGATAAAGGCAAGCACCCTTCTACTTCAGGTACTTGATTATTATGGAGCTGGGGAGCATGGGACCAATATGAGTCTTGTGATGCTGTTGGAGTTTATTTGTTTCTTTTTACTTTGGTTTAGTAATGTATTCCAGCATTGTGACTTGTTTGGATGCTTTCCTAGATATATGTATCATGCATCATCTATATATGTACTCCAGCTATTTGTTTCTTTCAGTATTCTATTCAATACTGTTGTATGGTATTATTATTTCTTCTGCTATGGTTATCTATTTATTTCTGCTGCATTACTCTATCAATGAGTGCATAGTTTCCCCACTATCACACCCAAGTCCCTCACTACTAGTCGGCAACCTCTGGCATTCAAGGAAATTTTCTTGAGTCCATGTGACCAACCGGGTATGGGGAACCTCTGGGTGGAACCCGAAATTAGGAAGTTACAAAAATAAAGTGAGCAATATTTATAATAAAATCCATAATAACCCATATAGAATTATTTTCTATGTATATCTTTTTAATTCTAGTGAAAAAGTCCATAGTGATTTTTCCCATTTCTATATAAATATAGGTAATGGTTGAATCATCCCCTTATACTTTTCCCTTTCAATCTTAACTTACTAAAATACCAAGCACTTTGATGCATATTTAGTGATATCCTTCTTCATATTGTCCTACCAATAGTGCTCTTAGATATCTTGATACATCTTTGTTCTCCCTTGGTGAATAGAGAAGGTTGAGCTATATGCATCATTAAAAATCTCTTTCTTTATCTCTAAATTGGATGGTACGCATATTCGGGACCCCAATATTATAACTCCTTCCTCATCATTTTTAAACTCTAAGGATTTACAATTTCCAAAAGCTTCCATTTTCTTCTTAATTTCTGCATCATCTCTTTGAGAATCCTTTATCTTATCTAAAAGGGGAGATTGAGAAATCATTTGTGAAAGAAATGATGATACACCTTCCTTTATGATTCTATTTTCCATTATTTAAAAAGTACAATAATATTGGATCCTTCTCAATTCTCATCATTGATAATGTTATAGGATCCTTTCTACTTAGAGAATCTTTCACTTTATTTATTTTACCATGATTGTAGTGAATTGAGCAGTCATAATCCTTGATGAGTTCTAACTATCTTCACTAGTGCATATTAATCTTCTTCTATGTGAATATATATTTGAGAATCTTATGATCAGTATATTTCTCTCACTTATCCCCATAGAGATAATTCCTCCAAATTTTCAACATGAAGATCATAGTCTCTAACTCTAGATCATGCATGGGATATTTTTTATCATGAACTTTCCACTTCCTAGAGGCATAGGTTGTCACTTTATCATTTCTCATTAGTTCACAGCCTAATACCATCTTTGAATCATCACTTTATACCCCAAAGAGTTTCCCACTTTTCGGTAGTGTATGTATCGGTGTAGTGATAAACCTTGTTTTTACTCTTTTAAGTAGTATTCTCATTCATTATTCTAGAAAAACTTTACTCTATTCTGATTCAGCTTGTTTAGTGAGTTTGAAAATTTAAAAATTTACACAAAAATTGTCAGTAATACCTAGCTTGTCCAAGGAAACTACGGATCTCCATTAAAGATGCAGGTTCGGTCCACTCCTCAATTAACTTTGTTTTATAAGGGTACACATATATTAATTTTTTATTGATACAATTACTCAATAAGGATACTTCCTCCATCCAAAACTCTCATTTATTATACTTTACATATAGTTTCTCCCACTGCAAAGTCTTTTTCATAGTGTTCAAATGCTTCTCATATTCCTCCTTGATCTTGTATTATATTAGGATATCATCTATAAAAAAAACCATGAATTTGTTGAGGTATTATTTAAATACTCTATTAATTATTTTCATAAATATTTTTAGAGAATTAATGAGTCCAAAGAGAATCATTAAGAAATCATTGTGTCCATACCTCATTTGAAGGGAAGTCATTGGAATATCTTCCTTCTTCACGTTTAATTGGTGATATCCTAATCAAAGGTCCACCTTAGAGAAATACTTGTCCACACATAGCTGATAAAACAATTCATATATCTATGGTAGGGGATAATTGTTTTTTTCATGATTTTTTTGACCTCACGATAATCAATTCAAAGGCGCATTTATCCATCCTTCTTCTTGATGAAGAGGACTGGCGCACCCCATAGTGAATCACTCCTGCATATAAAACCCTTTTCCATATTCTCTTCTAACTTCTTCTTTAGTTCCTCTAACTCAATGGTGGTAATCCTATAAGGTGTATTTTATATGGGTATATATACAGATATAATATCAATTGAGAACTCAAACTCTTGGTCTAGAGGAAGACCAAGCAATTCTTTAGGGAACACATCAATGTAGTCCCTCACGATGTTCATGTCTTCAAGAATGATCCTATCCTTTGGGTTAATAATTTTAGCTATACATGCTTGCTCATAATTCCATAATATCCACAATTGAGATGTTGATTTTGAAGGAGATTCATCATCCTCCTTACACTTGTATAGAATTGGGGATGCCTCAGGATATGAAGAGTGATCTCCCTTTCCTGAAAGTTGATGTTGGATGTGTATAAATATATTCATTCCATTCCCAATATAACATAAAACTCCACCAAAGTAAGAAAAGATGATATTTTTTGGGAATTCCATTCCCCAAAAATTAACCAGAGAGGAGTTGTATACTTTAGATTCATTAGTTTCCCCATTCACTGTTCTCCCAGAGAACTCAACCTTCATATTTTAAGGTGGTTCTTGAATAGTTATACTTAACTTGCAAGATATAAAAGAACGTGTATAACCATAATAAAATAGTACATTATATACTCTTTAATGAAAAATCATTGTATCTATCACCACATTTTTTTTTTGAGTTCCAGCTTATTGTTAGTGATGGCATATAACCTTTCTTGCTACCTTGGGTTTGTTGTGGTTGATTGTCTCCAACAACCCTTGGCTTAGGGAATTGGATCACATAATTCACATGTTCCTTGAAGTTGAAACACTACACTACATAATGAGTTTTTATCTGAACCTTCCTTTATTCTTCTCCATTAGTGGTATTATTCAAATCCTTTTGACAATAATTATCTTGATTCCCCTCTCTTCCACATTTGAAGAATCTCCTGGTTCCCTTTATACAATTATCAGTATGTTTCTTCCCACTCTTTTGACATGTGGGATGTTGGGTTTTCTTTCCTTCATGGGATTTATCTATTGATCTTCCCATATTAAACTCAATTTTCATCTTTTTATCTCTAATACTATGAGACCACTTAGATTCATTAATCTCTATATCACCCTCTAGGGAACATCATATAATCTCTTCATAGCTATCAAAGTCTCAAGTCCCCAAGTTTTTTTGTAGACTCGTCCTTAATCTACTAAAGAATAAATACAACTTACTTTCTGTGTTCATGGAAAAGATGGAGTGTAATGCCCCGACCCCAGTTACCAATATTCAGTGCATTATTACGTAACATTGGCATGATCAAAAAAGATCAAGTCTAGAAAGATCTATTAGTTTAGTAGCCTTGGAAACACTAGATACATTCATAATTATTGCATTAAATCATAAAGTAAAACAAAACTACAACAACATCTTGTCTTCATATCCCCTTATACTATCCCTACATGTCATTCATAAAATACTTCTTCACATCCTGTAAAAATTAAAACATAGAAAGGGGTGAGCTCAGATGCTCAGTATGGATAACAATATAGCAGAAACTTTCATAAATAAACATAAAAATTTAAAGCAATGTATAACTAAAAAAACCTTTTAACTTGATCTTCAGCATAATATGGAAAAAATAAAATGAAATAATTCCATTTACTTATTCACATGGATATTCAACTAGTCGAATAATCACATGAAATATCAATAACCACTTTTATAATGATGGAATGCATAATGATAGACTATCATAACCACGTAGCAAAGGCCTCGTTCCAATAATACAAATAAGATTTTGTCAAGGCCTCATGCCAAGACACTAGTTTTTCTCATGAGACCTATTGATGCATCAAGGAGCTATAGCGGGCTCCACCCATAACTTATTAAGTCCAATGAATTCCTTATATGAAAAGGTTTAAACTTATCATAAACAATTCCCAAGAACCATAACATAATCGTATCACATAAAACATGCATAAAGGAAACATAAAATTTCCACATTTCAATCACAAGATATCAATACGACACATTAATATAATCAAAACATTATCAAAAACATTTTCAATACCAAAATAAAAGAAAAGTAAAACTTCGTATTTATTTTTCATTTAAAAAAAGTTATGGCTTGTAGAGGAAGACGAAACTCAAATAATGGTCACGGCGGTGGAGAAGTCATTGTAGCCGTATACGTACGACAAAAAAAACATTACTTTTTGTAGTTTAGTAAAATGCTTCATATAAAAAAGATTCATTTTGAATAAACGTAAAATTCAAAGGGGTTTATACACCATATAAAATAAAATTGTGTATAAAACAAAATATGCCTCAATGAAACGAGATTGAGATGAAATCCCTTACAAAGATAATTTTTTAAATAAAATAGATCTATTATGTGTATTCACTACAAGTACACATAAAGAAATTACAAATACAAGAGAGGACATAATAATATCATGACATAATTTGAAAGTAGGAGATTAACCCAAAGAACGGAAATTGGGTTAAGAAGTTCCCTTACCTTGTGTCTAACATGACTCGATCGTTATTTAATCTCCTGAATAATAAACTAGAGTTAGTTTATAATTGCTTAAGAACTTTTTTCAAGTTCATTATCCCCTTTATATCACTTATTACCATGTTATGAACATTATGTAGTCATTTAATTTTATAACGGTCGTTTTGTCGATCTTTGGTACTTAAGTCAACAATAAAATTCTTATAATTACAATTTGTTCTTGTGGTAAAATATACATTATCTCCATAATCATATTCATAATTTAGATATCATATATATCTGGTAGATACATTCATTTATAATATTACATGACATTTAGAGGTAAGAAATGAAATGCACCGTTCATGGAGATGGTAAGTCGTACGTACGCATGAACGCTACTTTCATTTCTATTTCATATTAAATGGAATTAAATAATAATTATTTAAAGGTATATTATAATTCCAGTATAATATCATATATAATATCATTAACTCCATCCTTTATACTTCCCACATATGGGATTAACGATTTAAATCACTTTGAGGGGGCGGTAGTCCGCACTTCCTAAAATGAAATTATCGTGTTTACCCATAATGGAAGTCATAAAGGTATGCCATAAATGAAAAATAACAAATCATAAGGAAAACATAAACACAATATATATATCATATATAAAAATAGTTTCATCATAATGGCCACCATGAGAGGTGTTAAAAGAAGATTGAACAATCATCGTTTCATGAGGCAGTAATTCACCACCCACAGAAACAATACGTTCTTTAACCATTAGATGGAGGTGTGTGTAAGTGTAGTTCGAATACTTCTCATAAAAACATCCAAGTATATTTAGGATACTGGTTTTGTTACAAAAGAAAAGAATAAAAAGAGTTTTGGGGGTTGGAGAATCAAAATAAAACAAAATAACATAAGAGAAGACATTACCTTAAAATCGGGTAACTCTTTTAGATTTGATCCAAAGGCTTCCTTGGTAAGACTTCTGACAAAATTGAGGCTTCTAGGAGTAAGAGAGAGAAGTTGAGAGAGTATTTTTTTAGAGGTTGGTTGAGCCAAATGGCTTTGAAGGTGTGAATAAGGTGGTAGAGGTGGGGGCCTTTTATAAGAGGAGAGGAGGGGCTCTTTTGGAAAGATTGAAATGTTACATTATTATGAAATGCTTTTTTAGATTTTAAAGGTCCCACAGTGATATATTTATAGGATAGGTGATAATTGTTCTAAATTCACCCATACAATAGGTTTTAGACAAGTTTAAGTATTATATTTTACCTTATCTTTTCATTTTATTTAAATTGTTCATTAATGAGGTAATTACTGCATCATCAGGGTGTCATAAATAAATTTATTTATTTAACGTCTAAAAATTATAAAAATATTACCATGATGTAGGAAATATTTTTATCTTTCCAATGAATATTTATAGTTGAAATTTTAACTTATATAACCCCATGTAATAATTGTTTTAACAAAACAACACATGTTTGTGACTATTTTATTTTTACTTTAAATAAAAAGTTATTAATGTCATTTTCTTACCCAAGTGGCTTCATGGGGTCCCCAAGTTGACCCATGGATTGTCTTGGTCGTCCATGTCTCATCCAATAATGGTAGGACAAGTGTAAAAGTAATTTCATATTATTAAAACATTATATTTACCTTAAATTACACTAATTACCTTTAATCGCGATTAATAAAACTTAAAAGTTACTATTCACCAAAAATTATTTTCATCCCATTGAACCACATTTTACTTACTAATTACAACCATGTATGTTGGATTTTTTAAATTCAATTCACATAAGTTGTAAAGTTTCATTTAAACGAAAAATTAGTTTTTTAACTACCACTTAGTGGTTTCACTATTCATCAAAAATTGATGTTTTTCAAAAAAATACCAAAAATTCACCCTAAGATATATTTGGTATTCCTAATTAAAAAATGATTTCTATTTTACAACATTCAAAAAATATAAGTTGAATTAATTAATTTAATAATTAATTCCCGTTGTCACAACAAATAGCATGTTTTTAAGAAACAATATATATCAAAAGATTGACAATTGTTTATGTCCAATTTCAAGGTGAAATTAATTATAATGACCACCATTGGATAAAATGGTAAAAATATATTCTAATTATAATTTAAAACCTCTCAATGGTATAATTTATCACTATAAATTATTTTGATTAAAAAAGTTGTTTTTAAGTATTTTTCACTATTCAACAAAAATTGGAAGTTCTCAGAAAATTACAAAATATTCAACTTAGGATAATTTTGATATTCTGAATACATAAATGAATTCCATTTTGAAATATAAAATTTATATAATTTCAAAAGGTGGGTATTACTATTCATAACGGCTACTATGATTGGTCGCATTGTGTTAGAATCTCGAACTTGTGTACAATGCAAGTCATTGCATTTTTGAAAGAGAAGTGTACCGTTGAAGATTGAGGTGTTACATTATCCCCTCCTTCAATAAATTGCATCCTCGCAATTTGATATTGTTTTTTGAAAATAAAAGGTTGAAAATATAAAATACCTTTGTGGAAAACCCACAATGGAAATAAGGTTTAAAAATTTAGCCTTAATAAGAGGGAAAGGGAAATGAAAAAGTCACCACCAAATTATGATCTTGATTAGGAGAAAATTGGTGGAAATTAGAGACATATAATTGGAGGAAAAATGTAAATATTTGTAGGGAGTGATTGAGGTCATCAATCACAAACAAGTGTAAAATTCAGGACCTCAAAGCCTTCAATCTATGGTGATTTAAAATATCATCAGTTCAACAAAACATAAGGTATTAGGATAACACATTTTTTTAATATCCCTTTCCTAAAGTTTAAGAATTAATTTATTCATAGAATAAGAGAGAGGTGTATATATATATATACTTGACAAGTAGAGTTTCAACCTTCAACTAATTTCTACCACAAACTCATCTTTCACTCAATAATATAATAGAACTAAAAAATATTATATTTATCCTAATCTTACAAGGTTCCAAACATTAACACATACCATTTAGATTAGTAAACCTATTTTTTAATAATCAGGGACTTCCTGTAGGCTAGTGGTAGGTAATAAAGGCATGTCACACTATGGTTGTGGGTTCGATTCCTGTAGCTTTGTCCGACACGACGGGTTATCCCCAGGCCTGCAGGTTGTCCTTTTCCTAAAACTATAGTATTATAATATTCCAAAAATAATCTTCAGAAATGTTTTAACCTTAAACAATACTATCCAAAGTTCAACTTAATCCATTCCAGCCTTTATAGTTATCCAAAATACCTTTGTCCAGACTTTCTCTAAAAGGTCTCTAAATTCCAAAATCAATTGTAACATCAGATTCCCCAAACAAAGTAAAGTTTCTCTTACTATCACAGACTAAAAATATGATTACCTTAGTCATATTAAATCCTTAATGAAAACAACAAGTATTGTAGTACAATCCTTATATATATCACATTATTCTTAAAACCAGAATATAATCCTTGAGTCCAAAAGCACCAATACATTAATTATTCCACCTCAACTGTAATAACAGCATAAGATTGGCCTTGATCCCTTGTCCTTTTCTAAGGTAAGTTTCCCTGACACTTAGGACATTCATTTGAATAATTCCCCATTTCCCTACAATTTTAGAATTCATCATTGATAGCCACTTTCTTTCCCTTACAATCACGAGTCTGGTGACCTTTTTCTCCACATTTGTAACAAACTCCCATTACCTTTAGGCAAGTACTGGGGTGATTCTTCTCACAATTATCGCATAATGGAAAATCTTTCTTTCCCTTTTTCCCTTTATCTATCTCTTGTTCCACCATTCTCTTCTTCTCTTTCTTTACTTTATTGTCATAAGATTTAGAGAATTCCTTTTTGGTCTTGATAGAACACGAGACTATATCTTCTTATGTTGGGAAAGATTGTGATACTAATGCTCGATGGATAAATGGTTTTAACCCATCAAAGAAACGATCAGTCTTACTTATTGGGTTGCGTATATAATCTGCAGCATGACTCTCTAACCTTGTAAATTTAGACTCATACTTTGTAACATTCTCGTCCTCCTTTTGCCTCATACTTAGAAATTGCGTTTCCATATCTGTTTGATGGTCATGAGGAAAAGTATTTTTCTATGAAAATCTCTTTTAACTCCCTCTATTCCATATTTTATACTTCATCATCTTCCTTTTTGTTTTGAACCAATCACCACCATTGATCAGCATCTCCAGTGAGGCGGTAAACTTCCATGATAACCTTTTCCCTTTCACTACTCCCCAAGGCATGAAATATTTTCTCTAAGGAATTTATCCATTTCTCAGCTACTAAGGGATTTTTACTCCCATTGAATGTTGGTGTTTTTTGCCTCATGAAGCGTTCTAACATTGATCCTCCACGTTTCAGATCAGGGTTCTCCATACGAGTAAGGTTATTATTCATAACCTGAGTGAGTTTTCCTAGAATTGTGATAAGCTGATCAGCACCAGTTGTATCACCAGCTCCATTATAATTATCTTGAGTAGGAGGGAAATCCCTATATGGAGTGTGCGCATTTATACGGTTTCCATTCCTTCCACTAGGCACCATTTCTAAACAATGGCATAAACTAGATCAGTTTATGAATAAAAATACATAATTCCATACTTGTAAAACACCTAACATAAATTGAACAGTTCATGGATATAGTCCATAATCATAAAAATGTTTTCTTTGAGGAAGTATATACTCCTAAAAGCTTCATAATGGTTTGTAAATAAAATGATAATTATCCTAAGCATATCCGCCAGGAGTGTCCTAACCAAGAGTGTATCAAGGCCTGTTGTCGTGCACTAGTTCCGGTTCGAGTCTAGCTCAAAGCGGTGTTTTCGGGTTTTACCTCTAGGTACATCTGTGCCAGAGCCACCTCTACCTGATCGTATCCAGACAGGGTTTTATTTCCTGGAAAACTCATATAATCTCTATAATACCAAAATTCTAGGAAATTCTTCTATACAAATCCTCAAAGTCTATCTTAGGGCTATGTGCTCTAATCAGATTTTATTTAAATCTAGCTTCCAAGTTTAGTACTAAACTGCCTTTGATACCAACTATAACGCCCCGACCCCAGTTACCCAGAGTCGGTGCATTATTACGTAACATTGGCATGATCACAAAAGATCAAGTCTTGAAATACCGATTAGTTTAGTAGCCTTGGAAACACTAGATACATTCATAGGTCTTACATTACATCATAAAGTAAAACAAAACAACAAAAACATCTTGTCTTCATATCCCCTTATACTATCCTTAGAAGTTATTCATAAAATACTTCTTCACATCCTAGAAAAATTAAAACATAGAAAGGGGTGAGCTCATATGCTCAGTAAGGATAACAATATAGCGGAAACTTTCATAAATAAATATAAACATTTAAAGCAATGTATAACTAAAACAAAAGACTTTTAAATTGATCTTCAGCATAATATGGAAAAAAATAAAATGAAATAATTCCATTTACTTATTCACATGGATATTCTATTAGTCAAATAATAAAATGCAATATCAATAACCACTTTCATAATGATGTAATGCATAATTCCATACTATCATAACCATGTAGCCAAGGCCTCGTGCCAAGACTACAAATAAGATTTTGTCAAGGCCTCGTGCCAAGACACTAGTTTGTCTCATCAGAACTACCGATGCATTGAGGAGCTATAGCGGGATCCACCCGTTACTTATTAAGTCCAATCCATTCCTTATATGAAAAGGTTTAAACATATCATAAACAATGCCCAATAACCATAAGATAATCGTATCACATAAAACATGCATAAAGGAAACATAAAATTTCCACATTTCAATCACAAGATATCAATAAAACACATTAATATAATCAAAACATTATCAAAACCATTTTCAATACCAAAATAAAAGAAAAGTAAAACTTGGTATTTATTTTTCATTTAAAAAAAAGTTATGGCTTGTATAGGAATCCGAAACTCAAATAATGGTCACAACGGCGGAGAAGTTGTTGTCGCCGCATACGTATGACAAAAAAACATTCCTTTTTGTAGTTTAGTAAAACTCTTCATATAAAAAAGATTATTTTTCAATAAATGTAAAAGTCAAAGGGGTTTATACACCGTATCAAAGAAAGTTGTGTATAAAACAAAATATGCCTCAATGAAAGGAGATTGAGATGAAGTCCTTTACAAAGATCATTTTTTAAATAAAATAGATCTATTATGTGTATTCAATATAATTAAACATAAAGAAATTACAAATACAAGATAAGACATTATAATATCATGAAATAATTTGAAATTAGGAGATTAGCCCAAAGAACGGAAATTGGGTTAAGAAGTTCCCTTACCTCACGTCCAACTTGACTCGATCGTTCTTTAATCTCTTGAATAATAAACTAGAGTTAATTTCTACTTGCTTAAGAACATTTTTCAAGTTCATTATCCCTTTTATATCACTTATTACCATGTTATGAGCATTATTTAGTCATTTAAGTTAATAACGGTCGTTTTGTCGATCTTTGGTACTTGAGTCAACAATAAACTTCTTATAATTACAACTTGTTCATGCGGTAAAATATCCATTATCTTCAGAATCATATTCATGATTTAGATATCATATATATCATATATATATATAGTATATACATGCATTTATAATATTAAATAACATTTAGAGGTAAGAAATGAAATGCACCGTTCATGGAGACGGTAAGTCGTACGTACGCATGAACGCTACTTTCATTTATATTTCATATTAAATGGAATTAAATCATATTGATATAAAGGTATATTATAATTCCAGTATAATATCATATATAATATCATTAACACCATCCTTTATATGTCCCACATATGGTATTAATGATTCAAATCACTTTGAGGGGGTGGTAGTTCGCACTTCCGAAAATGAAATTATCGCGTTTACCCATAATGGAAGTCAAAAAGGTATGCCATAAATGAAAAATACATAAGCATAAGGAAAAAATAAACACAATATATATATCATATATAAAAATAGTTTCATCATAATGTCCACCATGAGAGGTGTTAAAAGAATATTGAACAATCATCGTTTGATGAGGCAGTAATTTTTCACCCACAGAAACAATATTCTCTTTAACCATTAGATGGAGGTGTGTGTAAGTGTAGTTCGAATCCTTATCATAACAAAATCCAATTATATTGAGAATACAGGTTTTGTTACAAAATAAATGAATAAAAAGTGTTTTGGGTGTTGGAGAAGCAAAATAAAACAAAAGAACATAAGAGAAGACATTACCTTAAAATCGGGTAACTCTTTTGGATTTGAGCCAAAGGCTTCCTTGGGAGGACTTCTGCCCAAAGTGAGGCTTCTAGGAGTAAGAGAGGGAAGTTGAGAGAGTATTTGGGCAGAGTTTGACCGAGCCAAATGGATTTGAAGGTGTGAATAAGGTGGTAGAGGTGGGGTCCTTTTATAAGAGGAGAGGAGGGGCTCTTTTGGAAAGATTGAAATTTTACTTTATTATGAAATTATTTTCGGATTTTAAAGGTCCCAAAATTATATATTTCGAGGATAAGGTGATAAGGTTTCTAAATTCACCCATCCAATATGTTTTATACAAGTTTAAGTCTTATATTTTATCTTATATTTTCATTTTATTTAAATTGTTCATTAATGAGGTAATCACTACATCATCATGGTGTCATAAATAAATTTATTTATTTAATGTCAAAAAATTATAAAAAAATTACAATGATGTAAGAAATATTTTTATATTTCTAATTAATATTTATAGTCTTAAATTTAACTTATATAACCCCATGTAATATTTGTTTTAATAAAACAACACATGTTTGTGACAATTTTATTTTTACTTTAAATAAAAAGTTATTACTGTCATTTTCTTACCCAAGTGGCTCCATGGGGTCCCCAAGTTGACCCATGGATTTTCTTGGTCAGACATGACTCGTCCAATATAGGTAGGATAAGTGTAAAGGTAATTTCATATTATTATAACATTATATTTACCTTAAATTATACTAATTACCTTTAATCGCGATTAATAAAACTTAAAAGTTACTATTCACCAAAAAATTATTTTCGTCCCATTGAACCACATTTTACTTACTAATGACAACCATGTATGTCAGATTTTTTAAATTCAATTCACATAAGTGGTAAAGTTTCATTTAAATGAAAAATTAGTTTTTTAACTACCACTTAGTGGTTTCACTATTCATCAAAAATTGAAGTTTTTCAGAAAAATACCGAAAATTCACCCTAATATATATTTGATATTCCTAATTCAAAAATGAATATAAGTTGAATTAATTAATTTAATAATTAATTCCCGCTGTCACAACAAATAGCTTATTTTTAAGAAACAATATATATCAAAAGATTGACAATTGTTTATATCCAATTTCAAGGTGAAATTAATTATAATAACCACCATTGGATAAAATGTTAAAAATATATTCTAATTATACTCTAAAACCTCTCAATGGTATAATTTATCACTATAAATTATTTTGATTAAAAAAGTTGTTTTTAAGTATATTTCACTATTCATCAAAAATTGGAAGTTCTCAGAAAATTACAAAAAATTCAATTTAAGATAATTTTGATATTACAAACACAAAAATGAAGTCCACTTTGAAATATAAAATTTATATAATTTCAAAAGTTGTGTATTACTATTGATAACGACTACTTTGATTGGTCGCGGTGTGTTAGAATCTCGAACTTGTGTACGATGCAAGTCATTGCATTATTGAAAGAGAAGTGTACCGTTGAAGCTTGGGGTGTTACATTATACCCTACTTCAATAAATTGCATCCTCGCAATTTGAAATTTTTCTTCGAAAATAAAATGTTGAAAATAGAAAATACCTTTGTGGAAAACCCACATTGGAAATAAGGTTAAAAAAATTAGCTTTAATAAGAGGGAAAGGGAAATGAAAAAGTCACCACCAAGTTATGATCCCGATTAGGAGAACATTGGTGGAAATTAAAGACATATAATTGGAGGAAAAACGTAAATATTTGTAGGGTGTGATTGAGGTCATGAGTCACAAACAAGTGTAAAATTGAGGACCTCAAAGCCTTCAATCTATGGTGATTTAAAATATCATCAGTTCAACAAAACTGAAGGTATTAGGATAACACATTTTTTTTAATATCCCTTTCCTAAAGTTTAAGAATTAATTTATTCATAGAATAAGATAGAGGTATATATATATATATATATACTTGACAAGTAGAGTTTCAACCTTCAACTAATTTCTACCACAAACTCATCTTTCACTCAAAAAGATAATAGAACTCAAAAATATTATATTTATTCTAATCGTACAAGGTTCCAAACATTAACACATACCATTTAGATTAGGAAAACTATTTTTTAATAACCAGGGACTTATTGTAGGCTAGTGGTAGGTAATAAAGTCCTGTCGCACTATGGTTGTGGGTTTGATTCCTGCAGCTTTGTCCGACGCGAAGGGTTATCCCCCGACCTGCAGGTTGTCCTTTTCCTAAAACTATAGTATTATAATATTCCAAAAATAATCTTCAGAAATTTTTTAACCTTAAATAATACTATCCAAAGTTCAACTTTATCCATTCCAGCCTTTATAGTTATCCAAAATACCTTTGTCCAGACTTTCTCTAAAAGGTCTCTAAATTCCAAAATCAATTGTAACATCAGATTCCCCAAACAAATTGAAGTTTCTCTTATTATCAAAGACTGAAAATATGATTACCTTAGTCATATTAAAACTTTAAGGAAAACAACAAGTAATGTAGTACAATACTTATATATATCACATTATTCTTATAACCATAATATAATCCTTGAGTCCAAAATAACCAATACAGTAATTATTCCACTTCAACTGTAGTAACATCATAAGATTGGCCTTGATCCCTTGGCCTTTTCTGAGGTAAGTTTCTGTGACGCTTAGGACATTAATTTTCATAATGCCCCATTTCCCTACAATTTTATCATTCAAAATTGATATCCACTTTCTTTCCCTGGCAATCATCAGCCTGGTGACCTTTTTCTCCACATTTGTAACAAACTCCAATTCCCTTTAGGCATGTACCAGGGTGATTCTTCCCACAATTATCGTATAATGGAAAATCCTTCTTTCCCTTTTTCCCTTTATCTGTCTCTTGTTCCACTGTTCTCTTCTTCTCTTTCTTTACTTTATTGTCATAAGATTTAGATAATTCCTTTTCGGTCTTGATAGAACACGATACTATATCTTCATACATTGGGAAAGATTGTGATACAAATGATCGATGGAGAAATGGTTTTAACCCATAAAAGAAATGATCAATCTTACTTCTTGGGTTACTTATATAATCTGCAGCATGCCTCGCTAACCATGTAAAGTTAGACTCATACTTTGAAACATCCTGGTCCTCCTTTTGCCTCAGACTCAGAAATTGCCTTTCCATATCTGCTCGATGGTCACGTGGAAATTATTTTTCTAAGAAAATCTCTTTGAACTCCCTCCATTCCATATTTGATACTTCATCATCTTCTTTTGTGTTTTGAATTAATGACCACCATTGATCAGAATCTTCAGTGAGGCGGTAAACTGCCATGATAACCTTTTCCCTTTCACTACTCCCCAAGGCATTGAATATTTTCTCTAAGGAATTTATCCATTGCTCAGCTACTAAGAGATTTGTACTCCCATTGAATTTTGGTGGTTGTTGCCTCATTAAGCGGTCTAACATTGATCCTCCATGTTGCGGATCAGGGTGCTCCATACGAGTAAGGTTATTATTCATAACCTGAGTGAGTTGTCCCAGTACGGTTATAAGCTGATCAGCACCAGTTGTATCACCAGCTCCATTATAATTATCTTGAGCAGGAGGGAAATCCCTACATGGAGTGCGTGCATTGATATGGTTTCCATTCCCTCCACTAGGCGCCATTTCTAAACAATGGCATAAACTAGATCAGTTTATGAATCAAAATACATAATTTCATACTTGTAAAACTCTTAACATAAATTGAACAGTTTATGGATATAATCCATAATCATAAAAATGTTTTCTTTGAGGAAGTATATACTCATAAACGCTTGATAATGGTTTTTAAGGAAGAGGATAATTATCCTAAGCATATCCCCCTAGAGTGTCATAACCAAGAGTGAAGTAAGGCCCATTGTCGTGCACCAGTTCCCATTCAAGTCTAGCTCAAAGAGGTGTTTTCGGTTTTTACCCCTAGGTACATATGTGCCAGATCCACCTCTACCTGCTCATATCCAGACAGTGATGTATTTCTCAGAAAACTCACAAAATCTCTATAATACCAAAATTCTAGGAAGTTCTTCTATACAAATCCTCAAAGTCTATCTTAGGGCTATGTGCTCTAATCAGAGTTTATTTAAATCTAGCTTCCAAGGTATGTACTAAACTTCCTTTGATACCAATTGTAACGCCCCAACACCAGTTACCTAGAATCGGTGCATTATTACGTAATATTGGCATGATCACAAAAGATCAAGTCTCAAAAGACCGATTAGTTTAGTATCCTTGGAAACATTAGTTACATTCATAAGTCTTACATTACATTATAAAGTAAAAAAAAACTACAACAACTTCTTTTCTTCATATCCCCTTATACTATCCTTGCAGGTCATTCATAAAATACTTCTTCACATCTTGGAAAAATTAAAATATAAAAAGGGGTGAGCTCAGATGCTCAGTAAGTATAACAATATAGAAGAAACTTTCATAAATAAACATAAACATTTAAATCAATGTATAACTAAAACAAAATCCTTTTAACTTGATATTCAGCATAATATGGAAAAAATAAAATGAAATAATGTCATTTACTTATTCACATGGATATTCTACTAGTCAAATAATCACATGCAATATCAATAACCACTTTCATAATGATGGAATGAATGATGCCAGACTATCATAACCATGTAGCCAAGGCCTCGTGCCAAAACTACAAATAAGATTTTGTCAAGGCCTCGTTCCAAGACACTAGTTTTTCTCATGAGACCTACCGATGAATCGAGGTGCTATAACGGGCTCCACTCGTCACTTATTAAGTCCAATGCATTCCTTATATGAAAAGGTTTAAACATATCACAAACAATTCCCAAGAACCATAACATAATCGTATCACATAAAACAAGCATAAAGGAAACATAAAATTTCCACATTTCAATCACAAGATATCAATACAACACATTAATATAATCAAAACATTATCAAAACCATTTTCAATACCAAAATAAAAGAAAATTAAA
This sequence comes from Viscum album, assembly GCA_963277665.1. NCBI lineage: Eukaryota > Viridiplantae > Streptophyta > Magnoliopsida > Santalales > Viscaceae > Viscum > Viscum album. The sequence goes on from OY728156.1 coordinate 1,506,012,297, forward strand.
ACTTGGTATTTATTTTTCATTTAAAAAAAAAGTTATGGCTTGTAGAGGAAGCCGAAACTCAAATAATGGTCACGGTGGCGGATAAGTCATTGTCGCCGCATACGTACAACAAAAAAAACTTTACATTTTTTCGTTTACTAAAATGCTTCATATAAAAAATATTCATTTTGAATAAATGTAAAATTCAAAGGGGTTTGTACACCGTATAAAAGAAAGTTGTGTATAAAACAAAATATGCCTCAATGAAAGGAGATTGAGACGAAGTCCCTTACAAAGATCATTTTTTAAATAAAATAGATCTATTATGTGTATTCACTATAAGTACACATAAAGAAATTACAAATACAAGATAGGACATAATAATATCATGACATAATTTGAAAGTAGGAGATTAACCCAAAGAACGGAAGTTGGGTTAAGAAGTTCTCTTACCTCGTGTCCGACTTGACTCGATCGTTCTTTAATCTCCTAAATAATAAACTGGAGTTAATTTATACATTCTTAAGAACATTTTTCAAGTTAATTATCCCTTTTATATCACTTATTACCATGTTATGAACATTATGTAGTCATTTAAGTTAATAACGGTCATTTTGTCGATCTTTGGTACTTGAGTAAACAATAAAATTCTTATAATTACTAGTTGTTCATGTGGTAAAATATACATTATCTCCAGAATCATATTCATGATTTAGATATCATATATATCATATATATCCAGTATATACATGCATTTATAATATTACATAACATTTAGAGGTAAGAAATGAAATGCACCGTTCATGGAGACGGTAAGCCGTACGTACGCATGAACGCTACTTACATTTCTATTTCGTATTAAATGGAATTAAATCATAATGATATAAAGGTATATTATAATTACAGTATAATATCATATATAATATCATTAACTCTATCCTTTATACATCCCACATATGGCATTAACGATTCAAATCACTTTGAGGGGGCGGTAGTCTGCACTTCCTAAAATGAAATTATCACGTTTACCCATAATGGAAGTCATAAAGGTATGCCATAAATGAAAAATACAGAAGCATAAGGAAAACATAAACACAATATATATATCATATATAAAAATAGTGTCATCATAATGTCCACCATGAGAGGTGTTAAAAGAATATTGAACAATCATCATTTCATGAGGTAGTAATTCGCCACCCACAGAAACAATATGTTCTTTAACCATTAGATGGAGGTGTGTGTAAGTGTAGTTAGAATAATTCTCATAAAAACATACAATTATATTGAGGATAATGGTTTTGTTAAAAAAAGAAAATAATAAAAAGAGTTTTGGGGGTTGGAGAAGAAAAATAAAATAAAAGAACATAACAGAAGACATTACCTTAAAATCGGGTAACTCTTTTGGATTTGAGCCAAAGGCTTCCTTGGGAAGACTTATACCCAAAGTGAGGCTTCTAAGAGTAATATATTGAGTTTTAGAGATTATTTGGGCAGAGTTTTTCCGAGCCAAATGGCTTTGACGGTGTGAATAAGGTGGTAGAGGTGGGGGCCTTTTATAAGAGGAGAGGAGGGGCTCTTTTGGAATGATTAAAATGTTACTTTATTATGAAATTATTTTCGGATTTTAAAGGTCCCACAATGATATATTTCTAGGATAAGGTGATAAGGGTTCTAAATTAATCCATACAATAGGTTTTAGACAAGTTTAAGTCTTATATTTTACCTTATCTTTTCATTTTATTTAAATTATTCATTAATGAGGTAATCACTACATCATCATGGTGTCATAAATAAATTTATTTATTTAATGTCTAAAAATTATAAAAAAATTACCATGATGTAGGAAATCTTTTTAGATTTCTAATGAATATTTATAGTCGAAAAGTTAACTTATATAACCCCATGTAATAATTGTTTAAATAAAACAACACATGTTTGTGACAATTTTATTTTTACTTTAAATAAAAAGTTATTAATGTCATTTTCTTACCCAAGTGGCTCCATGGGGTCTCCAAGTTGACCCATGGATTGTCTTGGTCTGACATGACTCATCCAATAAGGGTAGGACAAGTTTAAAGTTAATTTTATATTATTATAACATTATATTTACCTTAAATTACACTAATTACCTTTAATCCCGATTAATAAAACTTAAAAGTTACTATTCACCAAAAATTATTTTCATCCCATTGAACCACATTTTACTTACTAATGACAACCATGTATGTTGGATTTTTGAAATTCAATTCACGTAAGTGTTAAAGTTTCATTTAAATGAAAAATTAGTTTTTTAACTACCAATTAGTGGTTTCACTATTCATCAAAAATTGAAGTTTTTCAGAAACATACCCAAAATTCACCCTAAGATATATTTGATATTCCTAATTCAAAAATGATGTCTATTTTACAAAATTAAAAACATATAAGTTGAATTAATTAATTTAATAATTAATTCCCGTTGTCACAACAAATAGCGTGTTTTTAAGAAACAATATATATCAAAAGATTGACAATTGTTTATATCCAATTTCAAGGTGAAATTAATTATAATGACCACCATTGGTAAAATGGTAAAAATATATTCTAATTATATTTTAAAACCTCTAAATGGTATAATTTATCACTATAAATTATTTTGATTAAAAAATTTGTTTTTAAGTATTTTTCACTATTCATCAAAAATTGGAAGTTCTCATAAAATTACAAAAAAATAAACTTAGGATAATTTTGATATTATGAATACCAAAATTAAGTCCATTTTTAAATATAAAATTTATATAATTTCAAAAATTGGGTATTAATTTTCATGACGGCTACTTTGATTGGTCGCGGTGTGTTAGAATCTCGAACTTGCGTACAATACAAGTCATTGTATTATTGAAAGAGAAGCGTACCGTGGAAGATTGGGGTGTTACATGGAGGAATATCATGAAATAAGTATAAATTTTTTCATGTATTCCTTGATAGAATTGTCTTCATTTTTCTTCATTCTAAGGAACTCCCTCTCCATATTAATACGTAGAGTTTGGGGAAAATATTTATGGAAAAATATTTTCTTGAAACCTTCACAATCTAGTGAATCAATTTACTCCTTATACTTTTATCAGTGTCCACCACTAATCATCTTCCCATTAGGTTTTGGCATCTCATTAGGTAAATCGTCACATTGCCTATCAAATTGATTATTGGCATGGGTTCTTTTATTTCCCACTATTAACTAAGAAAAATAAATAAAATATAATTAGGGGTCCTGAATACTCATCTAATGAGTATATAAAAATGAAACTATGATCATAGATGGAATAAAATATAAATTAAAATTATATCCTAACTTATGATTCCCTAAGTCTCAATATAGGTTGTCCATAGTGATAAAATTATCTCAAGGGTTCTTACTAAAGTTTTATAGTCCTAATCCACAAAAATTAACTAGATCATGCTCTAATACCAACTATAGAAACCCTATCCTTTCACAAATATTATTACATGATTTTACGCATAATAAAAACCAAGGATCAAATAGTTTAGTGTCTTTGGAATACTAGGTACATGATTAGAAAACATGAAACTAAAAATAAAATATATATATTTTTTATTTAATATTCATAATGAGCTCCTAACTCCATTTGAGATCTTATAACTGCATAGGATAACCTGGGGAATACATAGAAAAAAGAAATGAGATAAAAAGCCTAGTATATTAATGAACATGGGAATGAAGCATATAACACGAGTTACAAAGTCATAACATGATAAGATAAAAGGCATGGATTGTTAATAAACATATTAAAGAATAAGATATAGAACATGGAACCATATGTTCATGGAAATATTGGAATGTGGTAGAAACATGTATCATGACATAAACATGAGTCAAGGATAACTACTAAGACTAGATCACATGGTGGACAAAGTCCCATAATGGATGAGGTTTACTCCCTAATCCAATACATGACATCTCATGAGACTAGACATTACCCAATTCATTAGATTGTTATTTGGTTCCACCCATAATAATATGTTCATAAATATGTGTACCATAATAAGAAGTCAAGAATAATAAATAATCTTAATAGTTTCCCATGGAATGAAATGGGTATCGTAATCTTTCCATAAGGCATAACCAAAGGGTGTATCATAATTATATCCAAGAAATAAGGGATTTAAATAATAATTGGACATTAATAAAGGAAAAATAATTTTATATCATGATAAATGATGTCTAAATAATGTGAAATCATGTAAAAATAGTGGCTAAGTAACCTTGGAAATGTGCCACTTAAGTGGGGTTTTAAGAGAGGAGGTAATAAGTATTTAAAATGGGTAAGATAATAATGATTTAAAAACAAAAGGAAGTTAAATAAATTGGATTTTCAAATAATAAAGAGTTTTTTATAAATCATATAATTTTTAAAAAATTCCATTGAGTGGTACTTTAAAAGAGGCAAAGAAAATATATAGGTTCCCGTTAACTATCTTTTTGAAAGGAATTAATAATGGAACCTTTAATACATGTATATCCCCATCAAATAAATGTTAAATAAAAATAGTATATGTGTGTGATACATATATACATAATATATAAGAATTATATAATAATAAAAAAGTGATAAATTTAGGTAGATAGAGAGAGAATGTAACTTAAATGAAATATGGAGGTTTAGAAAGATCCCTTACCTTATGTATGAATGTGTTCTACACGTGCACTTAATGTCTAGGATAATAAAATTAGATTCATTAATTTCTTAATTAAGAACCTATTATACATGTATTTTATTTATTATAATTTTATTAAGTCCATTTATGTCCCTTTATATGAGTTATAAAGTTCAGTTTTTTCATTCTAGGAGTGTTCATTTTCATGGTTTCATGGTCGGTTTAGTTGTGTATAATTATAAAAGTTATTTTAAAATGGGAATAATTATATAGAAGTGAAATTATATGGTATTAATACACTTCAATAATTTTAAATTTTCCTCTATATCATTTTTTTCATGACTATGATTCATTAGATAAAATGTTAATGATAAATGTTTAGTTTATTTTGGTGGTGTTTCGATCATCAGGAACTAGTTTCGTTTTATTTAATATTAAATCTGTATATTAGTTCCATAAAATGAAAAAAGTCATAATATACATATTAAAAACTATTTTAACCATAATTATGGTTTTATAACCACCCTTTAAAGTGGTAATGGAAAACCAAAACTCATTATCCACGAAGATAGAAAACTGTCATAATTTGGAGAATGGTTTCATTCCTTTAAATAAGAGGAGATGAGAAAAGGGGTGGATTTAAGTATTAAAATAGTAATATAAAATTACAATAAATAAATGATAATGGATTTATTATAATTTCATATATGAAATATGTGAGGAGAAGGTAGAAGAATAAATTAAATTGAAAGAGATGGTTTGAGAAAGTTACCTCTTGAATTTCACCTCATTGAAGGACCTGACATGACCCCCTCCCCAAAATGTGTACACCTATTGGGCCAGCAATGGGATAAGAGAGATAGTGACCCCTAATTCCCGCCTCTAATAGGACTCAAATTGGAAACTAGTACCAAGGGTATAATAAATATAAAGATGGGAGACATTACCCTCTAAGAGAAACATATGCGGAAGAGAGAGATAAGATAGACACCAAACAAATCCTTATTAGACTACAAAATAAAATAAAACCCAAGTACACAAATTTAGTGTTGTGAAATATCTACTACAACGAAAAGGGAAAACTAAAAGTACAAAAAAAAATTAAAGACGGCAGCGCCCTCGAAGCCCAAACTGCTCCTGCAAAACCCCCAAGCTAGTAGTAACCTACATGACCTCCAACCTGTCCAACTGACCTAAAAACAGTTTATATATACATAGGGTGAGTATAATAGTATACTTAGTAGGATCCGCCCAATGTCATCTCATAAAAATTTAAGGAAATAATGTTGAAGCACAATAAATAACAAGGGAAACTAACTCATCGCCTAAACAGATATACTAAGTTCCCAGCATCACCATGGCTACTCTCACCAAGTATCACATACAAGACAATATAATATAATAAAGAATATCAAGGGTACCCTACTACTGCTTCCCCGCTAGTTTTATGATGTTCTCCAGTGTCTCATGTCTTGATCATCTCTCTTCAAAAAGGAAAGCTCGTATACACCTAGGCAAAGCACCACAACATGCACCTTGTGAAACATACCACCACATCCACATAACCAAAAGTAACCTGGTATTTTCTAAGATCCACCATATCTCTCATAACATATATCATACATTGGGTGTTATACCACAAGCCATCACAGCTCATACACTAAGTAAGGATCCTCAATCCATCAGATCCTATACACATTATACTAATAGTAGTCCGTAGAAAACTATATCCATAATACATGTGCGTGAAATAACCACAAGCCATTACATCCCTTTACACACATATATGGTGAAAACTAACCACTATGCATACCAGTACAGGTTACTACCAAGAGAATAGATTGAGACCAAAGGGGGTATCCATCCATCCATCCTCCCACCGGGATGTTGGGGAAACACCCCCCCCCCCCCAGGGCTCAAAATCCCCGGGGTTTTAGTTTTCCTAACTGATGTGGTGGATTAGCGTATAGAAACACAAAAAATACATGATATAATATATCTCACATCCACACTAAGGGAATATCCTAGTCTCATAAACAACTATATCTAATGTCTCTCAGACTCTCGGCTACCACTTCTAAGACCATATATCCTATATGCACACAACCATTTAAAGAGAAACAATAAAGTATCTTATTCCTTTACATCAATTTCACTTTACATTAATTAATTCCTAAACCATTAATTAACCATTAACATTTCAACATCACATTTCATTAGCATCACAACAAATATCCATTGGCATAAGCAAACTGAGTCCATGGATTCTCAAAATTTCAACCTTAGTATTGCATCCCAAAAATCTCCAACCCCATGGGTTAAACATTTATTCATTTATTAACATTATTAATTTCCATATCACTAGGTGATCTAGGAAAAAATTATAAGATATCCAAACACAAGGGTTTCAACACAGTGAGTAGATGAAATACGTGTCGAGTTTTTTCTACCTATAGTAGGAGAGTAAACCCATCCAACCATGAGGAGATAAACATGGAAAACTCATGGAATAACCTTCTTGTCTTCACCTTCCATGGAACGAGAGTAACCAAACACATCTGTATGCCTCAAGTAGTGGGAAAAGGAAAGAAGATAAACAAACAACGTATATTCTATCCAAGCAATAGATTAAAAAAAGAGCATACAACTTTTATAACAATGGTGAATCCCAACTTCAACCCGTTATGTCATCTCTGATGTCCTCCATGAAATCCACATGTATATATTGATTTATCTCGACACACTAGGAATAAACTGCTACTACAAAAATTAGGCCTCCCTTCCCTTCATACCACAATATCCCTCCAGGATTAGTCATCTCAGGCTCACATCACATCTGATCTTCATTTCCCCTCATACCACAACATCCCTTAAAGCTCATCCATCCATGGCTCATGTCACATCACAATAAGCAAGAAACAAACATAGAAACAGGCTCTTGACCCTGAATAAAGGCATAAATATTTCACACAAAATGAGCTCTAATAGATCCAAAGCACAAGGCACTAGACCATTAAAAACAAGAGGACAACTCATGCCCTATAAAGGAATTATCTTTTATCAGACAATTGGTTATTATTCCATCTTGAATTAACCAATTCATTATCATAGGTTCCAACTATGGGCAACCTAAGAAACAAGCTATCACAGCTATCAATAATTAATTAAACAATTAATTTTACATGCCTTTAATTACTTTATCAATAATCATCATCATAATTCAAGTTCATTAACCAAATTAATGAAACATGAACACTTGTATCAATTTGATTAACATCAAATTACAATAAAAATCAGATTCATTAGACATAAATATTTAGTCTTTTAACCAATTAATTATCAATTAATTATAGATTTATATTCTTTACCAATTCACATCAAGAAAAACATGTTAAACTAAGAAATTCATAGATATCACACTATCTGGAAAATCAAGAGGCAAACCATTATCATGGTATAAAGTAGCAATATCGTTATGTGATTGATATCGATTCTTTAATCCAGATCAAGTATTTAATTAGGTCAATTTTATTGGGATCCCAAGGAGATAAATAATTTTAACTCTATAATTTCATGTAAATAAATATAGAAGCTATGAATCCCCTACCTCAAAAGTTCATTTATGTTCTTCGCATGAGAACGGGCCACGCAACAGATCTCTGATCACCTCTCCCGCAAGATCTGTATCCATTCAATGATTTTGTGGCACCATCGCACCAACAAAAACAAATATAAACCCATTAGAAACATGGGAGATCATAATCCATCTCATGTAAATAATAATGGGAGGAAAAGGCAACCAAAATGGGAGAAATTATAGGAACATTAAGGAAAAACACACCTTAGATCAATCCAGGTCACCAAGGATCGAAGATGGGAACCCAAGGATCGATTCCCATCGAAGGGATATTCAAAACAATGAAGAGGGGACTATTGGGTCACCTAGGATGAGGGGGGAAGCATTATCTGTAGGGTTTGGCAACCCGAGCAGCTGTAATGTTCTAAAAAATTACTGCATTGGGGGATCACATGACGTGTAATCCCCTTTCACATTGTGTAATTCATCGAGGTCGATTTCCGCCAAAAAAACCATTAACTTTTCCATTTATTTATTTTCCAAACCCCTAAATATTACCTGATATGAATCATAATTTCACATCATGAAATTATTCTATATACTATGAAACCCACTTTCACATCGGGAAAGTTCCCTGCTCCCATTTCTCAACACCCAAGTATCTCTAGACCTTCTTTGAGTATCCTCTAAGCTCTGCAAGCCTCAGGAACACACAAAGGTCCAATCCACTCAAATTAGGTCTCTTACATTATATAACTCTCAAAAAATTCTCGTCATCAAGAATCCAAAACCAACCCATAGGGGAAACATATAAAATGGGTCATCTGAACAGCCAACCTACGAGATACCTCTCAAGGTTCTCATCGCCACATGAACTCAACCACCTCACCAGGGGAACAGTGAAAAACCATGCAAAAAAACAAATATCTTATAAACACTCTCCAAGGAGAGATACCTCTCAAAAGATATCAATCCACAATAAGAAATAAGAGAAAGCCATCTTACAATCAGAAAAGTTATACAACCACAAAACAAAAACGTTACAAGAGAAGAGCTAATCATCAAACGACTTAGGGTAATGAGTGTATATCTAGGACTCATATTCCCAGATACTCTCCTCCACACCACTATGCCGCCACAAGACACGAACCAATGGGATAGAACACCTGTAAAACACCTTCTCCTAGTGGTCTTGGATCTCTATAGGCCGCTCCTCGAAGGCTGAATCATCATAAATATCGATCTCATCCAAATAGATGATGTGAGAGTCATACTGAAGATAACAACAGAGCTATGAAATGTGAAAAACATTGTGTATCCAGCTCATCTATGGGGAAATGTTATCTGGTATGCCACAGCTCCAACATGATCCAGCACCTCAAAAATCCCAACAATTCAGTGAAAATCTTACTCCCACGACCAAACATTCACTTCTCACGATGGGGAGTCACCTTTAGAAACACATAATACCCAATTTCAAATTCCATAGGTATCCTCCTATGATCGGCATAGGATTTATGATGATCCTATATTGCTTTCATCCTCTCACGAATCACCTGAACCATCTATGTTGTATTTTATACCAGTTCCGACCAGAGAATTGCTGACTCTCCGACACCTTTCTATCATAATAGAGAATAGAAAGTTTAGACATACAAGGCTTAAAATAGCTCTATACTGATAGTGGAGTGAAAAATATTTTTATAAGTGAACTCTACCAAGGGAAAGTGCCTCATCCACGAACCTCCAAAATCTAAGAAAAAAATCACAACATGTCTTCAAGAGTCTGGATGGTTTTCTCTATCTGACTATCCATATTTAGATGAAAAAGAAGTGTTAAGGAATATCTAAGAACCAAAATAATTATAGATACCTCTCCACACCCTATAGGTAAAGAAAATATCTCAATCGGAAATGATCATCCTTGGGAATCCATGGAGTATCACCACCTCCTCCAGATATTGTCTCGACAATACCTCCACTGATATCAACTCCTTGATCGCTATAAAGTAGGTCAATTTTGTAAAATTATTCACTACCATTCATATAGAATTATAGCTTCCATGAGCTTGAGGTAAACCTGTAATAAATACCATCAATATTTCCTCCCACTTTCACTAAGGAAAATATAATGACTAGAGAAAACCACCGGGAACAAGGTGCTTATACTTCACCTTCTAGCAGACCAAACATCGAGAAACAAAATCTACAACTTCACACTTCAACCCAAGGCACCAAAATTGACCTCTCAAATCTTGGTACGTCTTTTTCATGGTAGGATATACTTCTAAGGTAGATTTGTGGAAATATCTACGATACATCTCACTTATCTCCAAAGGAACAAAAATCCTTCCTCGAAACAACACTTGGTGTTGTTCATCCTCATACCTATCATCAAGGGCCTCTCTATAAACAACTCTGTCTCTCCAGACCTCCACCTCAAGATCCCCCAACTGGGACTCCTCCACTTGCCGCACCAGATATAACTACACCATCATCTAAAAAATACAACATATTCCCCCAAATTATCATATATCTAGATGTAATGCTGAAAGTTCTTCCATCACTCTCTAAGAATCACTATATTCATGCACTGCATCACTATAAAAGTTCTTGCTCAGCGTATCAGTTAAAACATTCCCCTTTCTAGGGGTATATGAAATATCTAAGTCATAATCATGTAAGAACTCCATCCAATGATGCTAATAGAAGTTCAATTCACATTGGGATAAAACATACCTTAGGAAGTTATGATCGGCGAGGACCACAAAATTCTTATCGATGAGGTAATGTCTCCACAACTTTAGGTAAAATTCCACTTCTTCTAATTCAAGATCGTAGGTGGAATAGTTATTCTCATGGGGATGTAACTACCGAGACCCATAAGAAATGACTGATATATGCTACATCAGAACACAACACAACCCAAGATGCGAAGCGTCATAGAAAAATTCAAACTAAACCTCTACTATTGGAAGACAAACAAGTAGAGAATTGTCCAATATCTCCTTTAGATACTAAAAATTTATCTACCATTGAGGAGTCTACAAGAACACATGATAATTTATGGTCAAATCTATCATATGAGTCACAACCTGAGAAAAAAATCAGATATGAACCTCCTCTAATATCCTACAATATCAAGGAAACATCACACATCTAATACTATATTGGGGGATTCCCAAGAAACAACAACTTCTATATTATATATATCCATAGCTACTCCTTGTTGGGATACAAAATTCCCCAATAAAAGGACTTCTCGAGCCCAAAACTCACACTTTGGTAACTTCCCAAACAACTTTTCACACTAAAGAACTCCCAATATGGCACACATATGCTCTGCATGCTCCTCATCAAATGCAGAGTACACAAGGATTTCATCGATGAAAACCACCATGAACTTATTTAGGAACTCACGGAACATGGTGTTCATTAACCCCATGAACACAGCTAGAGAATTCATCAAACTAAACGACATCACAACAAACTCATAATGCCCGTAACGACAACAGAAATAAGACTTTAGGATATCCTTCTCCTTTACATGTATCTGATGATATCCTAACTAATAATAGATCTTTGATAACCAACTTTTACCCTTATGTTAATCGAATAAATCATCAATCCATGGAAGAGTATAGTGGTTCTTCACTATCACTTGGTTCAAGAAACGATAATCGATGCACAACTGCAAACTATCATCATCCTTATTTACAAATAAAACTAGTGCACCCCATAATGACACACTTGGACATATAAAACCACACCATAATAGACCATCGACCTATATACACAACTCTTGCAACTTAGAAGGCTCCATCCTATACAGAGACATCGAGATAGGAGACATTCTTGGCTATAGTTAGATCCTGAACTCGATCTCTCATCAAGGGGTAATGCTATAACCTCCTCTGGAAATACATCATGGTACTCTTCTACCACCCTAGGAAATGATGATTGTTGAACCTCTGACAAACTCAGCATCGGCTCATCCATCAAGGATGACAAGGACGGAACACATATCTGACCCATCCAAGGGTCTCACTCGCCAACAAAGACCACTGGCCCTCCATCAGTATCAAATAACACAACCTACCTCCTAAATAAATCCATGATATCTTACACCAAATACAGAAAATACATACCAAGGATTACTTCATATGGTTGTATCTATAAACATTGGAAATCACCCCAGGAACGGTGTTTCCATAGCACTAGCTCACAGTTTCTACATATTTCAACCAAGTAAGTTCAACCTCCAACTAGCATATTCAACACCAAGGGCACTGGAAGTCACTCTACATCTAGTCCAAAAGCATGGAAAAGGGCAGGTGATATGAAGGAGTGTGTCACTCCTGGATCAAAAAAAAATCATGAAACCAAGTAGAAAACAAGAAAAGGGTACCTCGAACGATGTCTGGATTTCCTGGAGTTGGAAACATTAAAGAATGAAGATGACCACGACCTGCTCCATAGCCTCTCTGACCATGCTGATGACCACCTCTACAGTCGTGATCTGCTCTTTGAGGATGGGGATAATATCAAGGCTATCATCTTCCTACCCCATTTTCTCCCTACTGATCCCAAACTGGAGAAACCTGCTATTGTTGTCTCAGTTGGAACTACCTCAATGGAGGAACCTAAAGTAGAACAACTAGCGCACACTAACTACTCATAAAGGTCAGTCACTCTCGTCACTGATGACCTCAGCCTCCATAAGAATAAATTGTGTCTAATCCCTAAGAATAGGTCATAGAGCCACCACCACCATAGAAATGTGACATTAAGGGCTAGACCTAACCTCGGCTAATCAAAAGCTCATCTTTCCTGACAACTGGGCACCCCAGACCACAGATCTACTTTGTGTGGAATCATGATGACTACCCTATCATGACAATCTAATTTTTGCTAACATCTTCTCAATGACCTCTTCTCTCACCAACACCTTAAGATATGTCTTCAGCATAAACGGGGTGACTTGGCACTAGATCTCTAAAGGTAAATCCTCCTCAAAATTCCCCACCCTTGTCTCCTCATTCAGAAATAGGTCTGAAGAATATTATTAAAGGTTCCTAAAATGGATTATAAACTCTCACATGATTTATCTCCCCTACCTAAGGGTAATAAGCTCCTAGATATTGGTCACCTTCATAGTCAAAGAAATAAACTTAGCTATGAACTGGTCTCGAAACTCCTGCCATGAGATTACCGACTCCTTGCGATCCCTGAGGAACAAGAACCACCACTACCTCACTTCCCCACATAGTGTCATCAAAGCAATGATACTTAGTTCTCCTTCTGATCACTAATTGAACTGAAGGCTATCTCAACCTCCTCTGAAAAATATTTTGTGATTTCATATGAAATGGTGCCCTCATACCTCTATAGACTCTGGTGCTGAAACTCTTAGAGTTTCCCCCTCCAAGTGTTGTCTTCATCAACCTCTACCCTATTGTGATCTGTTAGTGCAACTTGTTGAACATATTCTACATGAACCTGATAAGAATGTAGACCTAGAGCCATACCTGCAAAAGAATAAAAAATTAGAGCTCCCAAACCTTGAATATGGAAGAATTTAACATAAATTAATTGTTTTCTTTTATTATTTTTGGGTTAACATATCATGAGGTCTACCCATTCAAACACATAAACAAAGAAGAATGAGGCATGATCCTTTCCTAGGTATCTACCCTACAACCAGTATCACTTAATTTACTAGCCAATATAAACTTAAAGGTTCATACATCAGATCATAGGGTGGCCTAAATACTCATGTCTCATCTAATATCCCATGTTTACAATGCTTAATAAAATTAACTAACACAATTTCCCTACCAACCGATACAACCTCACCTATTCCTCAACCTGACCTTTGATACCACTCTAACATGACCCCTTCCTCACAAAGTGTACCCCTCCTAGTCTAGAAATGGGAGAAGAGAGATAGTGACCCTCGAGTACCACCACCAATAGGCCCTGATTTGGTGACTCGCACAGAGGGTATAATAAACATGAAGATGGGAGGCATTACCCTCTAAGAGAAACACATTTGGAAGAGAGATATAAGATATAAACCAACCAACTCTTGGTCATAGTAAAATATAAAATAAAACCTAAGTACATAAATGTAATTTCAAGCAATAACTACTAAAAATGAAATGGAAAACTTCAAGTAACAAAAGAAAGTAAAGATGAAAGCGACCTCAAATCCCAAACAGCTCCTTTAAAACTCCAAATCTAGTAGTAACCAGCCTGATCTCCAACCTACTCCAAGTGACCTGAAAAAAATAGTTTTTATATACGTAGGGTGATTATAATAGTATACTCAGTATGATCCTCCCAATATCCTCTCAAGAAAAGGGTAAGGAAAACATGTTAAAACACAATGAACATCAAGTGAAACTCACTCATTACCTAAATAGGTATACTAAGTTTCCATCCTCACCATGGATACTCTCACCAAGTATCGCATACAATAGAATATAGTATAATAATGAATATCAAGGGTACCCTGCTAATGCTTCCCCACTGGTTTACTGCTCTACCCCAATATCGCACGTCCTGAGCATATCTATTTAAAAAGGCTAGCCCATAAACACCTAGGAGAAACACCACAACATCTACCTCGTGCAAAAAACCACCACATCCACATAACCAAAAGTAACTAGGACGTTTCTTGGATCCACCACAGGTCTCATAATGTGTATCATACATCGGGTATTATATGTCAAGCCATCACAACCCATACACTGTGTAAGGATCCTCAATCCATCATAGCTTATACACATTATACCTATAGTAGTCTGTAGGAAACTATATCCAAAATACATGTGTGTAAAATAACCATAAGACATTACATCCCTCTACACACATATATAGAGAAAACTAACTATTATGCATACCATCACATGTAACTACCAAGAGAAGAGAGTGGGGCCAAAGGGGGTAGTCATCCATCCATCCTTCCACCAGGATGTTGGGGAAAACACCCCCTGGGGATTATAATCCCCAGGGTGTTAGTTTACATAACCAATAGGGTGGAGTAGTGTAAGAATGGTATAGAGTAAGAGGTTTCCAACCTCTGATACCAATTGAAGGATCGAAATATGATATGAGATGCTCAATATACAAGAGGGGGGTGAATTGTATACTTTAAAAATTCCTTTAGAACCTTTAAAGTTAGTTATGAATAACTAAAGTTTCCTTAAGAAAAGGAAAGAACTAAGTTTAACAAAGTTAAACTAAGTTGATTCACAACACCTCTAACACCGAACTAAACTTGGGAAGAGATTCCAAAAGCAGGTTCCGGAAATATGGTTCCGGAAATTGAAACTTAACAAAAGTTACAATATAAGATTCTACCTTAAAGCGTATAGAATCTAAACTAATCAGAGTAAGGAAGTATAAGAAAGTTATACTTTCCTTAAGATACAAATTTCAGCGGAATAAAGACAAGTAGTAAAACTACTAGTAACAAGATAATAGTCTTTTAACCCAAAGAGAAGGGTATCCAACAACCTTGGATAAAGGTCCCTTGATTTATACTTTCAAGCAAGTCTGTCTTACCCACACCAGGGTAAGCCCTCGATACGAAGATCGGAGTCTCTGTCTTGCTATCCCCGCAAGCCCTCAACTTCAAGGTAGTTGGCAACCTCTGTCTTTCTCAGCAAGAAAGCCCTCGATCTTTAAGGTAGTCGGCACCTCTGTCTTCCTATCCCCGGAAGCCCTCGAATGTAATCACCAACATTCGGAGTTGCACGAAGCTTTGAGAGTTTATAAGAGACTCTCTCTCTAGAAATCACTTCAACAGCATGTAAGCACTTTTTCAGCCATCAGCACCGAGCTCTTTCAAATGAGCTCCTATTTATAGGTAAGGTCGGCTCCTCCTCCAACGGTCATATTTTCCTTAAAGTTCGGAGGGACCTGTACACGTGTCACTTAGACAACGGTTAGTTTATAACAAAATGAACGACATCGTTTTATAACAAAGTAAGTGTAACAGAATGCACGACATCGCTTTAAACTCTAACATAAAAGTTCGGAATAGAAATTTCGGAGTGAAAGTTCGGAGTGAATGAATTCAGAGTGTATAAAACAATGATAACCAGATTCTGTTTAATAGGTGAATTCGGAATGAGAATTCGGAGTAGGAATTCGGAATAGGAATTCTTCATCAGAAATCGTAATGAGAAATCGTCATCAGAATTCGTAATGAGAATTCTTTATCAGAATTCGTAATGAGAATTCGGAATGAGATTTCTTCATTAGAATTTGTAATGAAAATTCTTCATTGGAATTCGTAATGAGAATTCTTTATCAGAATTCGTGATGAGAATTCGGAATGAGATTTCTTCATTAGAATTCGTAATGAGAATTCTTTATCAGAATTCGTAATGAGAATTCGGAATGAGATTTCTTCATTAGAATTCGTAATGAGAATTCTTCATTGGAATTCGTAATGAGAATTCTTCATTGGAATTCGTAATGAGAATTCTTCATTGGAATTCGTAATGAGAATTCTTCTTCATAATTCGTAATGAGAATTCGGAATGGGATTTCTTTATTAGAATTCGTAATGAGAATTCTTCTTCAGAATTCGTATCCTGAATCTGGAATAGAGCTAAGTCAGAATTCATATCCGGAATTCGGAATGAAACTTCCTTATAGTTCTTGTCCAGAACCGAATCCTAAAAACAGAATACTTTTATATCAAAGTTTTTATGATTCCGAGAAAGTGAATCCGAATTTCATACTTAAGAAAAATATTAATGAAAATATGATAAGGATAAATTTTTCTTATAAAAGCGATTTTCCTTAAGAAAGCATTTTTCCTTAAGAAAGCGATTTTCCTTAAGAAAGCATTTTTCCTTACAAAAGCGATTTTCCTTAAAGATAAGGTGTTTGTGATTTTCAAAACAAGAAGGAATGGAAAAGTCATAAGGAAAACCTTATTGACTCAACAATCTCCCCCTTTTTGGAAAGCACAAACATCCTTACGAAAAAGCTATTCTAAGAAGAAAGAAACATAATAAAGCTTATCTCCCTTGGTTTAAGAAATAGATGAATACGACTAACTCCCCCTTAGGCTTTGAATCTCTAAGGATCGTATTCATATTTCCGGAGTGATGTTTCTTTAAGAAAAACTCCCCCTTAAACAAACTCATATTAGAGTTCTTTTTCCTTGGGTATTTTCCTTTCTCCCCCTTTGAAAAACTCTTATTAGATTTCCTCTTTTTCTTAAGGATCTTTTCCTTCTCCCCCTTTGTGATTTTCAAAAAGAATTTGGAGGGAATGGAAAAAATAACAAAGTACCTGAAAGAATTAGTAATGACAACAAAACAGAACAACAAGCACGATTCTCATTAAATTTAAAATGTCAGAAACAAAAACAGATTACAACAAAAAGATCGGATTGGTCATTTGGGATCTTTCTCCTTCGACATCAGCCCCTTGAGAATAGTCTTGATCTTTTTGAGGTCCTTATGATCTTCCTCTGCTTGCTTTTCTAAGGCAACTATTCTTGCTGACTGAGCTTCAATGACTTCTTCCTGAGCCTTCAGCTTTTCTTCCTGAGCTTCCATTTTCTCTTCCTGAGCCTTTATCCTTTCTAGAAAATTTATCCGATGATCTCTTTCAAATTTCCAACTTTGATTAACAGAGTTGAGCTTTCCATTCAGATCTCTTACTTCCTGACTCCGAATGTTCTTTTCCTCTGTCAATTTCTCATCGAATGATGTAGTCATCTCATGAAACTTCTTGTCCTCGGTTTGAAAAGCATCCTTAACATTCTCCTGAAACTCATCCAGCAGCCTCATCTCTTCCACATTCTTCTTCGACCAGCTAGTCATCCTTTTGAAAGATCTTTTATGGGCTTCGTAACCAATAAAGAAATTTTTGAACTGGGCTTCTATCTCAACACATTTATCCATAACCATGGATACGGAGTCGGTTTTCTGATTTAGCGTATGTTGGAGCATCTGGCACCGAGAGTCAATACTGGAGAAGGTCGGAATGGTTCCCACCAACTTTTTCAAGGACTGAACAACAAAATCGTGCCCCAATGATGATGACTCCGAATCTGACATCTTGCTCGGAGAATTTTCTTCTTCAATAAGCTCCAACTTCCTCTTAGAAGAGCTACCAGCTTCCTTCCTCATACTCTTTTCTGAACTCGGGGTATCAGCAATAACTTGTTTCCCCTTATCTTTTTCCGGAATAGAAACCTGTTCCGGAGATTTCTTCTCACTGTCAGAAACTTGAACAACCAAATCTTCCTCATCAATAACTTCTACATTTTCTTTCTGAGCAGCATCAAGTAAAAATTGTTCTTCTTCTCCATGATAAGAAACTTCTTCCTCTCCTTCCTTTCCTTCTATTACTGGAGTAACTAGCTTTGAAGATTCGGCTTCAGATGTTCGGAGCGACAGGTGTTCCGAAGGAGTTCCCTTATATTCATCTACTTGTTTGAGCACATCTCCTGTCTCGCCACTTCCTTCAGCAACCTCTTCAACTTGTTCCACTTGTTCAACTTCCTCAGCATTCTTAGCAGCAGCCTCTTTCGGATCATCGAGATTTCTTCCTGGAGTCTCAGGTAGAGATTCCAAAGAAAAGGTTCTCGGAACGGGAATGGTTGCTGAAACCATTTCGTTAAACTTCAACAACGCTTGCACAGCCTCAGCTTCTGACAACTTCTTCTTTAGCTTCTTTTCCTTAGCTTGCTTCTCGAGCTCATCAGCAGCCTTTTCTTTCAGAGCCTTAGCCTCTGCGGGATCCAATCCGAACTGCGGATCTCCTTCCTTCCTCTTCTCCTTGTCAGCTCTCCACTTTGCTGCAACCTCCTCAGTATAGGTCTTCTTCTTCTTAGGCTTAGGAGGTGCGGAGTGGACTTCCTTAGACTTGGGTTCCTCAGCATCGCCTACCACTTCTTTCTGTTTCCTCTTCCTTACCGGCTTTGATGATTCCGGATCAGCCACTTTCGGAGTCACTTCTGCTTGAGGAGGTAGATCAATGAATTTCCCTGACTCCTTGTTAAAATCTATATTCATCCTTTTAAGAGTTGCATCACTGAGCAACATGATCTTACAAACTTTCGGCTTAGAACTACAAGCAACCTTAAAGGATTCTAGGCACCGAACTATCAGCTTCGACAATATTGCCGGGTACATTACTATCTGAGCTCTCAGATTCCCTTTCTTCAAATTATCAATGTTGAGAAGAATATGCTTCATCAGGTTGAACTTTCTTAGATTTATCAGGAAATCCAAGATGTATATCTCACTCTTCTTCAAGCTGTCCTTGTCTCCTTTTCTCGGTACGATAATCCCTTGCACCCATAACTCCAGAATCCGGAAGTTTGTAGAAAGACTTGCAATTTTCGGAGCCTTATCATCATCTAATCCGAGAATTTCTAAGGCTTTCTCCTTGTTGAAACTACCCAAGGAGTCTGGCAGAACGTGCGAGATAAACTCAGCTTCACCTTCATAATTCAACCCTACCAAGCTTGCAGCCTTGGTGAAAGATAGCTTATATGTTTTGCCATATGATTTGAAGGAAAACTTCTCTCTATTTTATTCCTTGAAGAAAGCAACTGTCTCATAAAACTCGACAAGCAAGTCAGAGTAAACTTCATCTTGGTTGCCGGTTTTTGATATCGCAACATCCTCCCAGCCATTCAGCTTGATATTCTTCGATATAATAGAATCATAGTTGCTGAAGAAATTCGGATGAACTAACCGCTCTCTGTAGACTAACCATTGAGAAATGGGCTTGGTTGAAGACATCTCTTGAGAAGCTAACTCTGCAGACATTCGGATCTGAAGTCTCTGAGAAGTTCGGAACTGAGAATACTGAAGTTCGGAACTGGAAAACTGTAGTTCGGAACGGCCTTAAATCAGAGAGACAGAGCTTCAGCACGCAAAAGCTTGAAATCGATGTGGGACGAGAAAATAGGGTCCCTTTATATAGGAATTGGGATGACGGTTCAACTTCCTCGGTTGATCTAACGGTTTAGAACGATCTGAGATCTGATCTAACGGTTGAAAGGTTGAATCCGATCTTTTTGAGGTTTTATTAAAACTAAAATTTAAGAAATTGAAAAACCGAAAACAAATTTTAATAACATGCCAGCAAGTAAAATATGATTACGAAAACTTTGGTAAGGAAATCATACCTTTCGGATTAGCTTAGGAAAGTTATTCGTAATGGGTAATATAAAGACGACTACAAAAAATTCAATACGAAAAACTCAATACGAAAAACTCAATATGAAAAACTCAATAAAAAAAAAACTTGTTATGGAAGATTTAGTACGAAAGTTTTTCCATTATGAAAATACCAGTACGAAAGTTTTCCATTCTGGAAATTTTCAATACAAATACTTTCATTCCAGAAGTATTCTGTATGGAAATATCCATTCTGGAAAATTGTAGTTCCGGAAGTTCCATTCCAGAAATTTTCGTTCCGAAAAATTTGAAAACAAATTTTGAAAAACTTTGTTAAATAAACAAACAAATGTACTCCCCCTATGAAAAAGAGTTTATTACTGTGAGGAGATTTTTCCAACAGAAAGTTAATTAAGGAAGATTACCTTACGGTTATCATTCCTAACTTCTGTTTAATATATTCAAATCTATCAGAAGGCAAAGATTTTGTGAATATATCAGCAAGTTGATCTTGCGTTCCGATAAACTGAAGAATAATATCTCCTTCGGGTGTGTGATCCCTAAGAAAGTGATGCCTAATATCTATGTGTTTTGCACGAGAGTGATGTGCAGGGTTCTTACTTAGGGCAATAGCACTTGTGTTATCACATAAAATTTGAGTTTTAGTAAAACTCAAGCCATAGTCTGTGAGTGTGTGTTGCATCCACAACACTTGTGCACAACAACTTCCAGCTGCTACATATTCAGCTTCAGCAGTGGAGAGTGCAACAGAATGTTGCTTCTTGCATGACCAAGAAACTAATGAATCTCCTAAGAAATGACAAGTTCCGGATGTACTTTTCCTATCCATTCTACATCCACCAAAGTCAGCATCAGAAAATCTTTTTAGTACAAAATCATTCCCAGAAGTATAAAATAATCCTAGATCCATGGTTCCCTTAAGGTAGCGAAAAATTCTTTTTACTGCCTTTAAGTGAGATTCCTTAGGATTGGATTGATATCTTGCACATAAGCATACTGAAAACATTAAGTCTGGTCGACTAGCTGTTAAGTAAAGTAGACTTCCAATCATACCTCTAAAAGATGTTTGATCTACTGGTTTCCCAGCTTCATCAAGATCTAAAGAATTTGAGGTACCAATAGGAGTACTTATACTTTTAGTGTTGTCATAACCATACTTTTTAAGAAGATCTTTAATATACTTATGTTGAGATATGTAAGTTCCTTCTGGTTTTTGAGAAATTTGAAAACCAAGAAAAAAAGTTAACTCACCCATCATACTCATTTCAAACTCAGATTTCATTAGACTAGCAAAAGAATCAGTCAAAGATTGCTGAGTTGAACCAAATATAATGTCATCAACATAAATTTGAACAATCAAAACATTTTTCTTATCTTTCTTTATAAAAAGGGTTGGATCTGCATTTCCCTTAACATAGTTATTTTGAAGTAAAAATCCAGTGAGTCTATCATACCATGCTCGTGGGGCTTGTTTAAGACCATACAAAGCTTTGGTAAGTCTAAAAACATGATCTGGATGTTTTGTATCTTCAAAGCCAGGAGGTTGTTCAACAAAAACTTCCTCTTGAACATAACCATTAAGAAAAGAACATTTCACATCCATTTGAAATAGTTTGAAATTAAAGAATGCTGCAAAGGCAAGTAGAATACGGATAGATTCAAGTCTAGCTACTGGAGCATAGGTTTCTTCATAGTCTATTCCTTCTTGCTGATTATAGCCTTTAGCAACAAGACTAGCTTTATTTCTAACAATGACTCCATTTTCATCACATTTATTTCTAAACACCCATTTTACTCCAATAACAGAAGTTTCCTTAAGTCTTTCAACCAAGGTCCAGACTTTATTCCTTTCGAATTCATTTAGTTCATCTTGCATTGCTTTGATCCAATCATCATCACCTAAAGCTTCATCAGTGCTTTTAGGTTCTAATTGGGAAAGAAATGCTAGATGTTCTACTTCATTTCTTAAGGAACTTCTAGTCCTTACAGGTTGATTTACATCACCAATGATGCTATCACTGGGATGATTCTTAAGAAACGTCTGATTTGGGTTTTGTAAAACCTGTTCATCAACATAGGGTAGAAAGTCTTCTGGGGTAAATGTTTCAGAAATATCTTCTGGAACAATTTCCTTATCAGAAGGTTCTTCTATCAAAGGTTGATAATCAGTTTTTGAAAACACATCCGAGGAAGTAGGTTGGGAGGTTTTAAAAACAAAAGGATCTGATTCATCAAATTTTACATGTACTGATTCCTCAACAGTACAAGTGTTTTTATTAAAAACTCTATAAGCCTTAGAGGTTGTGGAATATCCTAAGAAAATTCCTTCGTCTGATTTTGGTGCGAATTTATGTAAGTTATCTTTAGTATTCAAAATGAATACTTTGCAACCAAAAACCTTGAAGTAGGAAAGTCTAGGTTTTCTACCATTCCATAACTCATAAGGTGTTTTATTAAGAAAAGGTCTAATCAAAACTCGATTAATAGTATAAAAAGCAGTACTTACAGCTTCAGCCCAGAAATGTTTAGCAATAGAATATTCACTCAACATGGTTCTAGTTATCTCTTGAAGAATTCTATTTCTTCTTTCAACTACACCATTCTGTTGAGGAGTTCTAGGTGCTGAAAAGTTGTGAGTAATACCTTTCTTACTACAAAAAGTTTCAAAATCAGAATTTTGAAATTCTCCTCCATGATCACTATGAATAGTTTTCAATGGAAGGTTTTTCTCATTTTTAACTTGAGCTCTAAAACTTTTGAAATAGGAAAAAGCTTCAGACTTCCTTGCTAGAAAATAGACCCAAGTAAATCTAGTGTAATCATCAACTAGAACAAACACATAGTATTTGCCTCCAATGCTTCCAGTTTGTGTTGGACCGAAAAGATCCATATGAACCAACTGTAATGCATCAGTTGTTGAGACTTCACCGATTGACTTAAAACTAGATTTATGTTGCTTGCCATATTGACAAGGATCACAAACTTTAGAAGAATCAAATCTAAGCTCCGGTAGATCCTTAACAAGTTTCTTCTTAGAGAGTTTACATAGGTTTCTAAGATTACAGTGTCCTAGTCTTCTATGCCATAACCAAGAATGATCTTCCATTGCACTTAGGCAAGGTAAATCTTGGCTTCTTAGGTCTTCTATGTTTAAGGTGTAAACATTCTCTTGCCTGTTGGCTGAGAGAATAAATTCTTCCTTGGAATTGTGAACTAAGCATTTATCATTCCTAAAATTCACAAGGTAACCTTCATCACATAACTGACTTATGCTAATGAGGTTGTGCTTAAGACCTTTAACAAAAAGAACATTTGAAGTCAAAGTTTTACCTAAAAGAACAATATTACCAATACCAACAATCTCTCCCTTAGCATTGTCTCCGAAAGTTACCTTTACTCCTTTCGTTTTGATAATCTTTTCAAAAAAGCTTTTGTTACCAGTCATATGCCGGGAACATCCACTATCCATGTACCAAATATTGTTGCTGGAACTTTCTTTATTTTCCTGAAATTAAGAACAAAGTTAGACTTTCGGAATCCAAACTTGTTTGGATCCGAGATTTCCAGACAGTAAAATTTTTGGTACCCACATTTTCTTAGAAAAATAAGCTTTATGAAAACCTAAGGATTGGGTTTTGTTTAAGGAACAATTTCTTGCCCAGTGACCACCACATTGACACTTAGTACAAAATGGGTCACTTTGAGGAACAAAATAATTGTTGCTGAAAACAGGTTTTGCATGGGTATAACCAAATCCGGATTTATTTCTTAAAGGTCGTATTTGGGAATACATCTTATCAAAATTTTCTTTACCATGGGTAAAGTTTGATAAACACTTCTTTAAGGAAAATATTTCGGACTTGAGTTTTACAACCAAGTTTTTATCCTCAAAATCATTAGTTTTGGAACTAGAGTTAGGCTCGAAAACATTTTTATTAGAAATTACTTTTTCTAACTCTTTAGCAAGTTTGTTCTTCTCAGAACTTACTTCCTCAAGATTTTTTGAAATACTTTCAAAATCAGCATTTTTCTTATCAAGATCTTTAGAAAGATCTGATATCTCTTTAGTAAGAATAGAATTTCTAGAATTTGCCTTATCAAGTTTCTTGTTGAGTTTGAAATTCTCAATCTCAAGTAGTTCAGAAAATCTAGAGACTTCTTCAAAAGTAGGTAAAGTATTTTCCTCATCAGAAGATGATTCTTCATCAGAAGAGTTATAATACTTACTATCATTAGAATTTAAGGAAACATTGGTCAAAGATTCAGCATTTCGTACCTTAGCCATAAGACATTGATTATCAATAGGTAATCTGGCTATAAGACCAAGATTCTTCTGTCCTGAAGATTCATATTCAGAAGATTCATCTGAAGAGTCACCACCACTGGCACTCCAGGTGTCATTAGCTTTCAGAACTTTCTTAGCTTTAGCTTTATAATACTTCTTCCTGTTTCTTTCTGAATGTCTTTCCTTCCTTTCTTTCTTTCTGAGCATAGGGCAATCTGGTCTAATATGTCCAGCTCTCTTGCATTCATAACAAGTTACTTCTCCATCTTTCTTATCTTTCCTATCCTTCTTCTTATACTTGGATTGAAAGTTTCTCTGTCCAGCTATCTTGTTCATCCTTCGAGCAAGATTGGCTAATTCATTTTCTGAAACTTCACTTTCACTAGATTCGGATTGGAAAATAACTTTCTTAGATTTGGATCTGGTTACTCTCTCAGGAGTCTTAGCTTTCATCTGATTTGAAGTTGAAGTAAAAGCAACAGTACCATTTCCATTCTTCTTCTTGATGTTGTCAGCATCCCTCTTCATTCTGGTCTCATGTTGTAGAAGAGTTCCAAATAATTCATCAAGAGTAATTTGAGTAACCTTCCTGTTCTCATCTATGGCTGTTCTCTTGGATTCCCACTCATTGGGCATAATATCAATTATCTTGTCCACAAGAGCTTCATCATCTAAACCTTTCTCTCCCATAGACTGCAGACTGTTGACAATTTTCATAAATCTTTGTTGTACTTTGCAGATAGGTTCTCCATAAGGAAAATTGAAGCCATGATATTCAGCTCTAAGCATAGCTCTCCTTGTCTCAATCACCTTAGAAGTCCCAAAGTGTGTAACCTCTAACTTCTTCCATATACAATTAGCTGCTTCACAAGAAGAAATTTGGCTATATATATTTCTAGTCATTGAACATAATAAAGTATTGTGTACCTTATAGTTAAGTTGATATTCTTGCTTCTCCTGGTTAGTAAAGGTTCTGACTTCCTTGTCAGGAATTTTATAATCACCAGTAAGCATGACAAAGTTATCTACTCCAGTATTGATAACAAAAGTCTTCATACGATCTCTCCAGTATTCATAATCATTACCATCAAAGATTGGTGGCCTAGTAGGATTCAGATTGTCTATCGAACCAACATTCATTCCTGCCATACTTAAAAATAACTTGGAAACAAACTTGTTAGTAACAAAAGTTCGGAATCACAAAGTTCGGAATAGGAAAAGTTCGGAATTGGATAAACCGGAATGACAAAGTTCGGAAAAGAAAAGTGAGCAAGAAAAACTTGTATGTGAGTACAAGTATTTTAGTAACCTTGGCTCTGATACCAAATGTAAGAATGGTATAGAGTAAGAGGTTTCCAACCTCTGATACCAATTGAAGGATCGAAATATGATATGAGATGCTCAATATACAAGAGGGGGGGTGAATTGTATACTTTAAAAATTCCTTTAGAACCTTTAAAGTTAGTTATGAATAACTAAAGTTTCCTTAAGAAAAGGAAAGAACTAAGTTTAACAAAGTTAAACTAAGTTGATTCACAACACCTCTAACACCGAACTAAACTTGGGAAGAGATTCCAAAAGCAGGTTCCGGAAATATGGTTCCGGAAATTGAAACTTAACAAAAGTTACAATATAAGATTCTACCTTAAAGCGTATAGAATCTAAACTAATCAGAGTAAGGAAGTATAAGAAAGTTATACTTTCCTTAAGATACAAATTTCAGCGGAATAAAGACAAGTAGTAAAACTACTAGTAACAAGATAATAGTCTTTTAACCCAAAGAGAAGGGTATCCAACAACCTTGGATAAAGGTCCCTTGATTTATACTTTCAAGCAAGTCTGTCTTACCCACACCAGGGTAAGCCCTCGATACGAAGATCGGAGTCTCTGTCTTGCTATCCCCGCAAGCCCTCAACTTCAAGGTAGTTGGCAACCTCTGTCTTTCTCAGCAAGAAAGCCCTCGATCTTTAAGGTAGTCGGCACCTCTGTCTTCCTATCCCCGGAAGCCCTCGAATGTAATCACCAACATTCGGAGTTGCACGAAGCTTTGAGAGTTTATAAGAGACTCTCTCTCTAGAAATCACTTCAACAGCATGTAAGCACTTTTTCAGCCATCAGCACCGAGCTCTTTCAAATGAGCTCCTATTTATAGGTAAGGTCGGCTCCTCCTCCAACGGTCATATTTTCCTTAAAGTTCGGAGGGACCTGTACACGTGTCACTTAGACAACGGTTAGTTTATAACAAAATGAACGACATCGTTTTATAACAAAGTAAGTGTAACAGAATGCACGACATCGCTTTAAACTCTAACATAAAAGTTCGGAATAGAAATTTCGGAGTGAAAGTTCGGAGTGAATGAATTCAGAGTGTATAAAACAATGATAACCAGATTCTGTTTAATAGGTGAATTCGGAATGAGAATTCGGAGTAGGAATTCGGAATAGGAATTCTTCATCAGAAATCGTAATGAGAAATCGTCATCAGAATTCGTAATGAGAATTCTTTATCAGAATTCGTAATGAGAATTCGGAATGAGATTTCTTCATTAGAATTCGTAATGAAAATTCTTCATTGGAATTCGTAATGAGAATTCTTTATCAGAATTCGTAATGAGAATTCGGAATGAGATTTCTTCATTAGAATTCGTAATGATAATTCTTTATCAGAATTCGTAATGAGAATTCGGAATGATATTTCTTCATTAGAATTCGTAATGAGAATTCTTCATTGGAATTCGTAATGAGAATTCTTCATTGGAATTCGTAATGAGAATTCTTCATTGGAATTCGTAATGAGAATTCTTCTTCAGAATTCGTAATGAGAATTCGGAATGGGATTTCTTCATTAGAATTCGTAATGAGAATTCTTCTTCAGAATTCGTATCCTGAATCTGGAATAGAGCTAAGTCAGAATTCATATCCGGAATTCGGAATGAAACTTCCTTATAGTTCTTGTCCAGAACCGAATCCTAAAAACAGAATACTTTTATATCAAAGTTTTTATGATTCCGAGAAAGTGAATCCGAATTTCATACTTAAGAAAAATATTAATGAAAATATGATAAGGATTAATTTTTCTTATAAAACCGATTTTCCTTAAGAAAGCATTTTTCCTTACAAAAGCGATTTTCCTTAAAGATAAGGTGTTTGTGATTTTCAAAACAAGAAGGAATGGAAAAGTCATAAGGAAAACCTTATTGACTCAACAAGTAGAATATAGAAACACAAAAAATACATGATATAATATATCTCTCAACCACACTAAGGGAATATCCTAGTCTCAAACACAATTATAACTAATGTATCTCAGACTCTTGGATTCCACTGTTAAGACCAGATATCTTATAAGCACACAACAATTAAAAGTGCTACAATAAATTATCTTATTCTTTTTCATTAGTTTCAATTTACGTTAATTAATTCTTAAACCATTAATTAAACATTAACATTTCCACATCACATTTCATTAACATCACAATAAATATCCATTCCCTCAAGGAATAAGAAAATCGAGTCCATGACTTCTCATAGTTTCAACCTCAGCATTGCATCCCAACAAGATCCAACCCCATGGGTTAAAATTTTATTCATTTATTAACATTATTACTTTCCATATCACTAGGTTCTCTAGGAAAACATTCTAAGATCCCCAAAAACAAAAGGATTAACATGGTGAGTCGATGAACTACCCATCGAGTCTTCACCAGCAATAGCAGGAGAGTAAACTCATCCAACCATGAGGATATAAACATAGAAAGCACATGGCATACACCACACATCTTCTCCTCCCATGGAAAGAGAGTAACCAAACACATCTATCTACCTCAAGCAGTGGGGAAAGGAAAGAAAATAAAAAAACAACCTATCTTCCATCCAAGAAATAGATTCAACAAGAATCCAACTTTTATAACAATGGGTAAGCCTTGTTTCAACCCATTATATTGTCTCTAATATCCTCCCTAACATCCAAATGCATATACCAATGCATCTTCCCACTCTGGGAGTCAACTACTACCACAAAAATCAGGCCTCCCTACCCCTCATACCATAACATCCCTCCAGGTTCATCCATCCCAGGCTCACATCACATCCAAGACTCCCCACCCCTCATACCACAATAGCCCTCCAAGATCATTCATACTAGGATCACATCACATCACAAGAAGTAGGAAACAAACATAGTAATTGGTTCTCATCCCCAAATAAAGGAATCCATCCTTCACATGCAATGAGCTCTCACAGCTCTGAATCATAAGGCACTCAGTCTTTACAAGAAAGAGGAAAACTCAAGCCCTATAAAGGAATTATCTTTTATCACAAAACCAATTCTTATTTCATACAGAATTAATCGATTCATTATAACATGTTCTAACTATATAAAACCTAAGCAAAAAGCTATCACAACTATCAAAAATTAATTAAATAATTAATTTAACATGCCTTTAATACCTTTATCAAAAAGAATCACCATTCATAAGGTTTATTAACAAAATAAATTAAACATTCACACTTGAATAAATTTTATTAACATTAAATTACAACAACAACTGGATTCATTAAACATGCATCTTTATTCTTTTATCTAATTAATTATCAATTAATTTTGGTTTTACATTCTTTACCAATTCCCATTAAGAACAACATGATAAACCAAGCAAGGAATAGATATAAAACTATCTATAAAATCGATATACAAACCTTTATCGTGGTAAAAAGTAGCAACATTGCAATGTGATTGATATTGATTCTTTAATCTGGTTCAAATATTTAATTAAGTCAATTTTAATGTGATCCCAGGAGGCTAAATCACACTAACTCTATGATTTCATGTAAATAAATAGAGAATCAAAAAATCCCCTACCTTAAAAGTTCATCGATGTTATTTACACGATAATGGACCATGAAACATATCTCTAATCACCTCTCCCATGAGATATACCTCCATATGAGGATGTCGCGGCACCATCACACTAACAATAACTGAGAGAAATCCTATTAGAAGCATGGGAAATAATCATCCATCGCATGGCAAGAATAAAGGGAGGAAAAGGGATAAAACCAATAGAAAACGTTGAAAATGAAGGGGAAACACACCTTGGATCAAGACGGGTCACCACAAATCAAATATGGAAATCCAAGGATCGATCCCCATCGAAGGGATCTCCAAAACATTGAAGAGGGGACTGTCGGGTCACCTAGGATGAGAGGGAGGGAAGCAGGAGTCGTAGGTTTTAACAACCTAAGAAACTAGAATGCTTCAAAACATTACAACATTGGTGGATTACACAATTTGTAATCCCCTTTCACATAATGTAAATCCTCAAGGTTGGTTTCTATCAAAAAAATCGTCGCCTTTTGCATTTATTTATTTTTCAAACCCCAAAATATTACATGACGTGAATCCCACTTTCACATCATGAAATTATTCTACATGGCATGAAACCAACTTTCAAATTGTAAAAGTTCCCTACTCTCAGTTCTCAGCACCTGAGTCCCTCCAGGCCTCCTTCGAGCCTCCTTTTAGCTCTGCAAACCTCAGGAACACGGAAAGGGTCGATGCACGCTAATATAGGCCTTTATAGAACCACTTAATGAACATGTAATTGTTATTTTTTTATAACAGTAGCTCTTGGATGTGGGGAAGAGGTTTGGAAAGGAAATTGGATATAATTTTAATAATCTGTAAGGCTTAGAAGGTGTGAGGAGAAGGGGTGGTGAGGTGTGGTATTTATAGGGAGAGAGGGGTGTTTTTTATTATTATTTTTATTAGTTTATTATTTTGGATTAAGAATATCAATGGTATTGATTCCTATTATTAAATATATAAAATAGTGAAGGAGGGTCTAAGATAAAGGATTCTTATATCATCCATGACTCAAAAACTCATGTATTTAGCTTATAATGTTAAACATTGTAAATTATCATATTTCACTATTCAGCAAAAATTAAAATATTTTAGAAAAATACCAAAAATTAAACATAACCATTTTCCTATGTGTATATTTCGAAAATGGAATCAATTTTATGAAAATAATTTCATAAATGTTATAAATTTATTTTTTAAATAAAATAATAATTTATTTAAAAATTATTTATTTCAATGTTAAAATAAATTTTATAACCCTTTGAAAAATTAATTGTGGTCTCATAATATTATCTTATAATTATATAATATTAACTTATGGATCTATTTTAGTAGAATAAATTTTCTTTTAAGTCATTATATTAATTATAAAGTTATAAATAAATATTTTTGTTTTACAAAAAATACTAACACCTAATTTATCATTTTTAAAACATTTATTTACTTATACCATGATATAAATATCTTGTATTATTATTTATAAGATACCTAAATTTTATTTTATACTCTCATAGGTGAGGTTAGTATTCTAACAGGTAGATTACTATTCCTAATGGTCAATTTACTTTTCCAACAATCTGGTTACTATTAAAACGATATTGGTTCCTTCTAAATACAAATCAATATTTTATTTTCATAGAAAACCCACTTTTAAGGATGAAGTGGGAACCATCACAAATGGACTCAATCATTAGTATTATATACCATAGTCACTTGTTTCACACATCATAGGATATCACTAAACCGTTAAATTCTAAGATTAGTCTTTTAGAATCCTTGTCCCTAAATAATTTCCAATGAAGTATACTGACCTTTGTTTCTGGGACATCCTTGATGATGTCTTCAAGAAGATCAACCAACTTATCCCACATTTGAATGAACTCTTACACATTTATTTTCCTTTCATTGAAAACTATGATTCGAATGAGTTCTTTCTTGTTGAACCACCGCTCTTCTTGGTATTAACATCCACTAGAAGCAGTCTCTCTACTATTTTTTCTACATCTTCTAGAGGGCCTTTACCAGAATGTCCTCCTCTAACATTATTCCCTCTGATTTTATGATTATGTATCACTCCATTCCAAGTTCCTAGGACTCTCTCTACCTTTACTTGAGTTATCCTTTCTGAGTGGACCTAGTCTCTATCAATTTAGGAAAATAAGAGTAGTCTTTCTCTTTTTGGACTTCTTCCCTTTAGTTAAGATGCAATTTACAGAGTATAGGTTCCCTTTATAGAATGTATTACTTATTAGGATATGAATTTATCTATTATATCTTCCCTTAAATTTCTTGGAAACATCAAATTCAACACAAATCTTGGGAAAAATTGGATGGAAAACCATACGGGTTCTCTGGTCTGAGTAGAGAAAATGACCCGCCATATTTCTAATCAGATGAAGAATCATTAGGTTATGAAATGGTAGAGGGAGGATAGGGATAAAGATCCATATAACCATGGTGGGGGGATCTCTCATCAATTGAAAATAGAATAACTTCCAAATAGGGAAAAATTAAAACCTGAGATAATACGTGGAGCCATCACCTAAGAAGATATTACGTCTTATTTCATTCATTCTTTATTCACTTATATTTTATCTTAAGGTTATGTATATAATTTCATCTTAAAAATGAATATATTATTATTAAAATTATTTTTTATTTCTATAAATTTGTTTATAAGTGTGTACATTCTAGTGGATCGAGAAAATCCAAATTTTCCCATTCTTGTTATCTTATTTTCTATTTATTATCCCACTGTAATATTTGGCATTCCTATTTTTTATTTTTTAACTAATGAATCATTCTTCATTTATGGGAATAATGTTTTTATTGGGTTCTCTATGTGATGTGTGTGTTTTATGACATAATTATAAGAAGGAAATTCCATTGACAAAATTTTGGGTCATTGCATCTTGTGGACATAGGGATCCCACCTAACTAACCAAGTCTACTTATGATGAATAAATGGATATTATTTTTTATCAAAATTTTATATACATTCATATCACATTATTTACTCAAAAACTCGTCCAAATTATCACCCTCATTCACCCTCCTTAAGTTCATCCCCTTTCCATGTTGCACAAACCAAGAACAACCCTCATCACTAGGAACATATCACAAATTACACATTTAACACACACATCACATTTCTAAATCAAGGGGAATTCCTTAAGAGGGTTTTCTATTTCCATAAAACATTTCAAATTTCCAACCGATCCCAGACACTTTAAAAGAAACACTTTTTCTCAAATATTTTTAGTTCCAAAATCACATTTCACTCTTAAAACATATACACCTATATTTATATATAATCACCCTTTAGTCCAATTCAAATATTCCACTCACTATTATTGAATATGTTCAAATAGAGTACTTATGTGTGTGTATGTGTGTGTAATTAGTATCCACCAATCGAAAAGATTGGGAATCCCCTCAAGGGTTCTTATAAAAAACTAATTTAATTCCATTATACCCTTTTGAAAATAGGTTGAATGACTAAAAAAACTTTGGGAATCACTACTTTTATGATATAAACCATTTGGAAAACCAATTTAACATTTAGGATGCTACACAATTAAAATACAAGCTTGAAAACATTCTTAGACCAAAAAAACATATTGAAAGCTTAATGAAAGACTAATAAAACATGTTAGAAATCATTTTCAAGAACCAAACCCATTTACATAGCATTAACAATTTATATAATAGTTAAAACACACTTAAAAAGTTAAGAAATCATATATTTCAATTTAAAGGCTTATACATAGGGACCCTACCTAAAATCATGTTTTCTTTGAAGATGGAAACCCAAATCCACCTCAAATAGGTCCAAAGGAGAAAGAGAGACCAAGAAGTAACCTAGAAGGCCAAAACAACCAATTTAAAAACAAGGGAACATGAAACCTAGCTCATCGGTACCAATGAAGAAGAGGAAATGAGAATAAAATGGTAGGAGGAGGAAGATGAAGAAGCATTGAGGATATTACCTTGATGATTCATACCAAAATCTTGAAGAAACATTGAGATTCCACAACAGAGAGAATAAGGTTCCCAGGTAAAGGCATGGTAGGATCTCCATGAGTTTATAGGGTCAAATGGGGAACAAATGGGGGTGATTTGGGTTAAAAATGAAAGAGTAAAATGGTTAAAATACCATTTTTATGAAACTTAGATAGGCTGCATGGTCTTCTAGACTATGCGCCAATTGTGCAGTGTCCTCTATCCCCCAAGTATGGAGGTCGTATGGTCCTTCAGATGGTGCACCAATCGTGTAGGGACCTATGTTCCCTAAGGATGGAGGTTTCATAGTATACTAGGGGAGGTCACATTCCCATGCGCCTAACTATTCATACTAGATAATTCTTATGTCTGGGATGCACAATTTTCTAGGGTCTAGCATATGGTTTCCCCTAACCATGCGCCAACCATGCACCACTCTCCGACCACCAACAAACCCAAATTTTTTTGGTAAAACATCCAAAATAAAGGGGAAACAAAAAGAACTCAAAAATACAAAAAACAATATAGTAGTGTTAGGTTAGAGTGTGAAAGTTCTCCCCACCATGACACATTTTTTCCTTAGAAAGTCCAATGATCCAATTAATCAAGAGGCTGAGTGAGGATGTACTACCACTCAAAATAAAACCTCTACCATATGATGACCGAGGAACAAAGACTCACTTTCCTCTAAAAAGCAAATACTTAAAGACTCAAAAGAATCTATCAAGTTCATCTTCAAGGAACTATATTGACATACTGAAAACAACATATGAGACCAAAGGACTTGAATATTAAAACAAAGGGACCAAGAATGAGAGTCTCACATATCTAAATTCACTCTAAAAACAAGTAACACCCCAACCCCTAACATATAAATTATAAAATAAAACCCATCATGGTATTTTTTTGATCTCCACGAGAATCTTCCCCATGCCACAATATCCAAGCTAGCCAACTATTGTGATTGGGGTTGAGCGGGGTAGGAACAAGGAATTTTCCCATCAATAATTCTTTGAAGATTTATTTCACCATGAGATCATCCTATGTTGGACTCCCAATGATTTTATAACTCTGATCAAACATCATTTTTCCAAGTTGAATAAATTCAAAAATCTAGACAAAAACCAAAAAACAATAATAAAAATGATGAATGGAATAATGAACACCACCATTCCACAATACGAGATTTATAATTTCCCAAAATCATTTCCATTAAGAACTGGATTCCCAAAGGGTACACATGATATTTAAATCCTAAAAAATAAACACCATCAATAATTTCTACCAAAATAGGAAACATTTAAAATAAAATAAACTTTAAAAAAATCTCACATCGGTATTATTCTTCTCCAAATAGGTGGGGGTCCTTCAAAGGAGTGGATCTGGATCCACATCACTTATTAGAAACACCCCATTAAAACCATTGCAGGTGAACCAAACATCCATAGGTATGGTAGGTATTTGGTGCTTCTGTACATGAATAGTTTTTTTCCCTAACCTCCCATATTGATGGAACACCCAGAGATTACTTCCATATGATTCTGTTTAGAAGAAACACAACAGTCTCTTCATACCACTTCCCAATAGGCCAGATGCATATTTATTCCCTTTACTAGAACCATCACCATTACTCCCAGGGATAGAAAAAACATCAACTAACTTTATCTCTCTAGCTAAACTGGTTTAATATTTAATATCTTGACACATAGTTTATTCATAAGTTTCAGGGAATGGAGACACTACCTAAAAACTTTCTAGTCAGAGGCCCTTTTCAATGAATTGATCCATCAAATATTCATCTTCAATAATTTCTAGAATATAAATAACTAACTCATAAAAACTAATAGTTTTCTCTAAAATTATTTAATCACCTTTCTCAAGATAGTAAAATAAAATTTCCTTTAGTACCTTTATGGTTTTGGGGAAATACTATCTGATAAACAGACACTTTAAGCTTTCCTATGAATATCCTCATTATGTTTTTGACTAAAATATGGGATTACACCACTTCTTAAGTTTCCTCTTAGTAAATTTAATTTTTTTTTCAATAATTATGTGTGAGAAGATATCAGTATGTGTTGTGAGGTTTTTAAATGTGATTATTACAGAACTGTTCTTAAGTTCTAAGACTTCTGTAAATGATGTGCATTGTTTACTGTAGTTTAAGAAAAGGCCATGAAAAATTATTTATTTTTCCTGAGGAGGGTTTTCTGTTGTTTATGGTTTAATTTCAATATTTGGTTGGATTTTTATCATATGGAATATGGATAATTTTTTTAATGGAGTGTATATCAAAAAAATGGGCTTACCCACACCAATGATCCTAGGAGAACTAAATCACTGCTTAGGTGTTCAGTCTACTCCCTATCTAGGCAACATGGGTGGAAGCCAATGAATATATGTTTAATACACCATAGAAGTTCACAGGAGCAGTGTAGAGCCACCATTTGGGGTAGCATGGCAGTAGAGTAAAGCATTGGCATGGTGTAGTGCTGGGGAAGGAAGGAGTGTCCAGTAACCAATTTCTAAAACGATGAAGTCAGGAATTGTATTAAGAAGGAGTTCTCAACTCTCTAGTGTTTTTATGTGGGATAGAAATGGATACTACCACTCCTATTTAAAAAACATGTAAATAACACTTACCATCTGATTCTATCTTCCCAATCATCTGATCAATTCAACTGTGTTATCTTCTTCCTCAAGGTCACTCGAGGAGTTATGTTCATTGGAGGATGTCCATGAAATGTAAACATTAAATTGAACCCAAGATTCTTATCATAATTTGAGTGTTATAAAAATTAAAAGATGATTGAAATCACATGAAACATTTTTTTGATGTGAAAATGAACATCAAACCATCGAGATAAAGCATGGAGAAAATATTTCTTTCTTGATTATAGTGATTTTAGTTGTCATGAATCATGAGGAGAGGCAGTTTTAGTGATCTAATTCAGTGTAATAATATCTGTAAATACCACCTAATGAGTTTATTTGTGTTTTTTAGTGTGATAGGATTTCATTTCTAGAAGAAATAACTCCACCATGAATCCCTCTGGTTCACCAGAAAAGAGATCCATGCAGACTTTATTTGTATGAAGAAGAATAGATCTCATGGAAATACTATATGTTAATATCACACTAGTGATTATTCATAAATAATAGTGTTACATGAAGTATTTGAGATAGTGTTATGCCTCTATTCATGTATCTTATGGTGTTTGATCGAATGTCTATGAGGTACCATGTGATAGTGTATACTTACATTGCATCTCATGAAGAAGTACTTGAACGCACCAAGCTTATACCCATTTGGGTTTTCACACAATAATGAAGAATAAACTTGTTTGAGTATGTGTGAATACACTATTAAGCTTTGAAAATAATCTTATTTAGAAAAATATCACATACATTGTGTGTGTGTGTGTAAATATCTATTGCACGAAGGGGAAGTGTGCATGAGGAAGAAGTAATGTATATTTCACATGCACATGCAAGATACCCATTCATAGAACATAATAAGTGTGTGTGTGTGTGTGTGTGTGTGTGTGAAAAATAGATTTAAAAGGAGAAACATGATCAATTCACACCCATTTGGGTTTGTTCAATCGGTAGTGAATGATATGCATGGTGTATGAAACATACATGCATGAAGATAATGTACATACTAAGTGGAATATTTGTGATGTGTTCTTTCATGAAGAATATATGAATGTGAAAGTGAACTAATATCTAAAAATGTAGTCAGTGGGTGTATAAGTGAATTAATTATACAACACTTACTCTCACTTGAAAATAACACTTACATAATAAAATATTGAGAATACCCTGTATTTTTTTCACATGCATGAATTTTGACAAGTGCACATGAAATATATGTTGAAAAATTAGTGTGAAATGATTTGATACTGAAGTCAGGGCGTCGTAATTTTAGAATAATTTTGTATCTGAATTTTTTAGTATTCATTAAGGTCGGGTCTTTAGTAGAAGAAATAATTCTTGCTTGAGTGTTATTATACTAAGGCAGCAGATTATATACAATGATCATATTTTACATGAGCAAGTACAACATCAGTGCAAAGGTACTTGAAGTTGTACACAATCCAGTTTGATCCAATAATATTGTAGAGGAGGATCTTCAATTGATCTTTCTATAGTGGATCAAGAAAAATGAATTTGAAGGTTTTAGCTAGGGGGTTTAACCAGTTGAAAAAGTTTTTTATTAGGGGGGGTCTAACTAATCATTGTGAATAAGGTGCAGTTGGGGTATAACTAAATATTGAAGGATGATTCGAACTCAGGGGTATAACCAGTTTTTAATTGGGGGGGTCTAACCAGTTACTATTGTAATCACCTTCTAATATAGTATAGAATCTGTGTTGTGGGTCTAATCAACATGTAAATGTGTAGGTCTTTGAACCAAAACTTGTAAACCCATGATTACTATGCTTTCTTTGTTGTTTTTTATTGTGGGTTGATGCTGAGTATTAAAGATGAGGGATCAAAACTTTAATTATTTATAGATTTTGAATCAAGAAGTAAAATAATTTGTAAAAAACATGATATCACTGATTCACCCACCCCCCCCCCCCCCTCTTTGTGGTATTTAACCAAACTTGGACACTAAAATTGGTATCAAATCACAATATACCCTCTATAGATCCATAAAACTTTATGAGAAATGCATATTTTGAATTCATTTAATAGTCTAGGAATTCCTACTTTTTATGGCATAAACTATCATAGTTGGAGGAATAGGATGCTTCCTTACCTTCTATCTCTTGTGTTGGAAGTGAGAGATACAGCAATGGTGGGTTTCCCACCTATTAATAAGAATTTTTCTATAAATAAAGCTGATAAGATAAATTTAGAAGTTTATCAAAAGGATTATAATGCAATGTTTATGGATTTATCAGAAAAAGTATATACTAAAGTGATGGGTCTTCAAACTTCCAAGGATATTTGGGATAAAATGAGAAGCAGTTATTAATAAAATCTCAAGGTTAAAGAATCCAAGTTTCAAATCTAGAGAATAAAGTTAGAAGATATCAAAATAGATAATGATGAAATTACTGATGACTACTTTACAAGATTAAATGAAATTTTCAGCAATATTAGAGGTTTTAGAGAAAATTTGGATGATTCTACTAATATGAAGAAGCTTATGAGACTTTTTCTAGATAGATTTGACTCAAATATTTCTTTACTAGAAGAGAGATAAGATATATCATTGTATGAACTTCATAATACTCTCATATCTTATGAAATGATAAAAGTTTCATCATTCAATAAAAATTCAAGAGATTATATGGCCTTTGAATCCATTATAAACGGTAAGACTAAAATCAAATAAGAACTAGAATCAAGTGATTATGAGTATGAATAATCTAAATAGGTCTTTAGTCAAATGGTGGACTTGTTTTCAAGAATGTTCAAAAGGTTCAAATGGAAAGGAAATAGAAAACAACCATCAAAGTGCTAGAACTATCACAATAGTGGTCATTTTGTTGGTAGCTTTCCAAAGAAGAAGGTTGATGACACTGACTTGAATGAAGAGGATAAGAAGAATCAAAAAAGAAATTGGAAGAAGAATAAGAAGAGGTTTACTTATAAGAAGATAAATATGATGAGTATAGAAATAGATGAATTTAAATCATCAAGTAGTGAGTCAGAAGATGGAAGATGTTATAAGAATCGAATTTTCTTTATGGGTAAAACCAAGAAATCTAGAGACTAATTTTAAGGTGATGAAGGTGGTGAGATAGCTGATTTATAATGGATGTTAAGAGAAAATTTGTAAGCTACTCTTGTGGAAAATATAAAACTCAAGAAGTAAAATAAAAAAACTGAAGAAATAAATTCACAAGATATCCTTTGAAAATAAAGAACGTTTCAAGAAAGAGAAGGCTCATATTAATGAAATAAGAGAAAATAAGATGAAGATATCTGATCTAGAAGTAAATATTAAAATTTTTGGAAAGAAAGATCTTGACAAGGAAGAATCAACATTTGTTTAAGAGAATAAACAACCCCATTTAAAATTATATAAATTTGAGAAGATGGTGAATGATCTTGAAGAAATACTTGTTCAAAAAGAGGAATAATTATATGATACACACTCTATGTATCTTATATGTCAAATTTAATTGAAGAATATGAAATAAGACTTCACTAAATAAGTTTAACTTAAGGGTGAATATTCTAAATCAGTTAAGAATAAGGTTCCACATAAAAAGGTTGATTCTATAAAAAATGAATCTCAATGTACATGTGGTATTTTTAATAATGTGTGTATGAAAGAAAATACAGGATCCAACTAGACCAAACAAATATATGAGAAAATATTTTCCACAAAGGAAGAGTGTACTAATTCAGAAAGAAGGTTTCCACCTAAGAATATATATCCAAAATCTGTGAAAATTCAATAACTACAATCTTCAGAGTTGAATTAATATCAGTCTGGAAGATCAAGGTTTAAATGATACTATTTTTGTTTTTGGATTGTTTGGTTAT
The DNA here is from genome assembly GCA_963277665.1 of Viscum album. Classification (NCBI taxonomy): domain Eukaryota; kingdom Viridiplantae; phylum Streptophyta; class Magnoliopsida; order Santalales; family Viscaceae; genus Viscum; species Viscum album. The sequence goes on from OY728156.1 coordinate 1,506,052,358, forward strand.
AAAGGTTATTCATACTAGTATAACATTTCACTACCAAGGATAAGGCATGAATAAAGGTGGAGAAATGATGAGTAAATGAGATCATATCATCCGGATGAGAATCCCCTGATCAATACTTCATCTAAACTTTCAATGTAGAACTTATATGAATGCATGAATAAATTCTATAGTAGATGTGGTCAATAAGGTCACAAACTTGAGAAATGAAGATTTTTTTAATCAAGTGATATTCCTTATAATAAAAATGATAAGAGAAATTAGATATTGAATAAAGATGCAGTCACTAATGAATTTTGTGAGAAGCTGAAACAATTTAGAAAAGAATATAACTTTTTCAAAGAAAAATAAAATCAAGTGGTGACATATAAAGAATATAAATATGATGAGGACTCATATAAAAATGATGAATTGAAAATTATAAAGTGTTAAATGTGTGTAAAAATTGTACATTACACAAAACATTTCATGAAACTTATAACAACCTAAGAGATGAAAGAGAACTCTTCTAAATATGAGATTAAAAATAAGAACGGAAAAGAAATATTGAGAGGAAACTCTCAATATGAGTTCTATTTCTAAGAAACAAATAGTTTCCTCCTTATTCCCATACATAAATTTTTTTGTAAAAAAATGAAGGGAATTAAAGTATATGGATGCATCCCTTGACAAAGATCATAGATGATTTAAAGCTATCAAATATTAAAAAACTTGTGAAAATAATGATCTCTCTCAAATTCATAGTTAGGATACTTTTAAAAAAAATTGTTTCATAATAGAGTTCATATTTAGATAAAATGGGGGAGCTATATATTTTTTCAACGTGAATTTTTTATTTGTATGTTGAGATGTGTAAATGAAATCTCTTAACAATCTTACTGAAATTTCCCCTATAATGAATTTGTTGAAATAAGTTTGATAATAGTATCACATTATAGAATTAGAATAGCCTTGATGCTTAGGTGAAATCTCTCTTATTTTCTACACTGGTATTTCCCATATAGACTTAAATATTATTAAATGAAATATCATTTCTTTTTTAGAGTTTGGTTTTATTCTTTGAGAAGAAACTGAAGTGGAAGAGAAGTTGGTTGAAGTTTGAACTCCCAAATTCACCTTTATATTCATTTATAATAAGGGGAAATAAAATCAAACATATTTACATCATTTGAGTATTGAAAAAAAATACAAAGGGGTAGATTGAAGTTTCCTTTGAGTAACTGAATTTGTTGTTAATAAGTATGTGTGAGAAAATATCAATATGTGTTGTAAGGTTTTTAAATGTGATGATTATAGAACTGTTCTTAAGTTTGAAGACTTGTAAAATGATTTTCATTGTTTACTACAGTTTTAGAAGAGTCCCTGAAAAGTAATTTATTTTTCATGAGGAGGATTTGATGTTGTTTGTGGTTTAATTTCTATATTTGGTTGAATTTTCCTCATATGGAATATGGATAAATTTTTTAATGGAGTGTATATCAAAAATTTGGTCTTACCTGCACCAATGAGCCTAAGAGGACCGCACCACTGCTTAGGTGGGAATTCTACTATCTAGCCAACCAGCATGGGTTGTCGAATGTGAGTGGATGTTTATCATGCCTCAAAAGAAAATGGGAGTAGTGTGGAGTCACCGTGTGGGGTGGAATGGTAGTGGAGCGGATCGTTGGGACGGTGCGGTTCTAGCAAAGGAATGAGTGTCTAGTAACCGATTTATGGAATATTGAATTCGTTTCTTGTATTAAAAAATAGTGATAAAATATACAAAATTTTGATGCAGAACAATGTTGGGTACTATTTATCCTCTTTAAAAAAACACCAAAAGAACACTCACTAGCTGATTTGATCTTCTCAGTTGTCTAATCGATTCCACCATGTTATATTCTTCCTCGAGATCACTAGAGGTGTTCTATTCATTGGAGGATCTCTATGAAATGTTGACAGTCAATTGAACCCAATATTTTGAGCTTCATTTGAGTGTTATGAAAATATGAAGATGATAAAAAAACATGAAACTTCATTTACATGTGAAAATGAACATAAAATTTCTGAGATAAATTTTGGAGAAAATATTGTTTTCTCAATGATGGTGATTTCAGTTTTCGCAAAGCATGAGGAGAGGCAGTGCACATGATCTGTTTTGGTGGAATTCTATCTATAAATATCACCTAATTTGTTTAGTTATGTTTTTTATTGTTAGAGGATTTAATTTTCAAAATAAATAGTTCCACTTTGAATCCCTCTGGTTCGTAAAAATAAGATCCCCATAGAATCTGTTTATGTGAAAAAGACGAGATCTCATGGGCATATTATACATGCATAGAACACTAGTGTTTCTTCACAAAGAATAATTTTCTATGAAGCAACCAAGATAACACAATAACCCTAATCATGTATCTTATGGGGTTTGCATTAACATATTTGAGTTACCACGTGACAGTGTATACTTACACTACATCTCATTAATAATTCCTTACGAACACCAATATTATACCCATTCAGGTTTGTGTGTAATGAGGATTAATTAATTTATTTGAGTAAGTGTGTATACACTATTAAGCTTTGAACAAAATCTAATTGAGAATAAGATCAAAAACCTATGTGTGTGTGTGTGCATATTTGTTGTATGAAGGGGAAGTGTGCATGAGGAAGAAAAAATTCATAGTTCACATGCACATTCATGATACCCATGATATAAGAACCCATCCTTAAAAATTACATAATCTAAAAAAATCTTTTAGAATTCACTTTCTAACATTCCCAAAGATAATTTCAGTTTAGAGTTTTAGATAATTAGAATATAATTCATACATAACAACCCACAAGTATAAAAAGTGGTTACTAATAAAATAGTATCCATTTATTCCATAATACAATTTTTTTTATTAAAACGTGAAACATTTTTATGAAAATTCTTCACAACATTCATCTTGGATTCTTATTTTCTCTTACTGATCCTTAAACCCAGTGAAAAACATTTTAAAACTTTAGATGATCACAAAATCTCAGTAATGGGCACAAAAAGAAGGAAAGAAATCATTATTCCATGAATAATTATAAACATGTGAAATTATTTTCACAAATACATACTTCTCACCCATAAAGTATCATATACTTTGTGAAAAAAAGAAATTTCCATAAAACATAAAAAACATAAATAAAACCATAAAGGTAACTTGGGGAATTAATTATTTAAGATTGTAACCCTTATGGATATAATATGATTTGTAACCCTCGTGTATACCTTACAATATAACCCTCACAGCTACCTTATGATATAACCCTCACAGCTACTTTATGTTGTAACCATCATAGTTACACTTGGAGAAACCATATGGTCGACCTCCAACATAAACATACCCAATGTATTGGAAGGAGATATAGGTCCCACCCTTCATCATAAACAATTCAAAATAACCAAAACACAATCATAAAACAATAATACTTGTATCATAAAAAAAATCTTTTTTAATTTGGTAAAAAAATAGAAATTTAAAGAGGGTTTTGAAGGAAAAATCCCTTACCTCAGGTTCGTATTACTTAAAATAAGTTCAAACCTCTTGTATAAAAGTTTAGAGAGTGTTATTATTATTTTCCAAATAATAATTAGGTTTATACTACCCCATATGACCATATTATAACAACTTTCCATCTATTTATTAATAAAAAAATTATTTTCATTATTTCGGGTGCGTTCCATTCATAGTTTCCCTGGTCAGTTGGTTATTTATTTTCTTATTGAATAGATGAATAAATATAAAAGTGGAAATAAATGGTATTAATATGTTTCCATAATTTTAAATTATATCATATATAATTTTTTATCTGATATGAGGATGATTTATTTGATAAAACATTAATGAAAATGATTTAATTTATTTTGGTAGTTTTTACGACCATCATGAACTTATATAATTTTATTTAATATTATGTTTATATAATGGTCCCAAAACATTATATAACTTATCATATGTATAATAAAATATTATTTAACCATAATAATGGTTTTATGACCAGTCTTGAAGGTGCTAATGAAAAGTGAGAGTGTATCATCCATGATGGCAGTAAATCGACACATCACGGGCAATGTTCTCATTTTTAGAATAAAAGGGAGAGGAGAGAGAGTCTGATGATGAATTTTTCCATCCTCATGATAAAATTACAATATATATGATAATTAAGTTTTTATTTCACGTGGATAAGAGGGAAGTAAATATAGAATAATAAAAGAAATGAAATTAAATAAAAATGAAAGAAAAATGAAAGATGATTTCCCCTCTTGAATTCTTCTCATTGAGAACCTCCTTAAGGCACTTTGTTTTGGCCTTTTGGTGAGACTAGTATGTCTTGGATGTGGGGAAGAGTATTGGGAATGTATTTGGATAGAAATTAAACAAGCTACAAGGATTTGAGGTGTGAGGAGAAGAGGTGGTGAGGGGTGGTATTTATAGTGGAGGAGTGGAGTGTTTTTTGATTATTTTATTCATTAGTTTATTATTCTGGATCAAAACTATAAATATTTTGAAAATTATCACTAAATATATTAAAATAATGGAGGAGGGTTCGATATTATGGGCTTATATCATCCATACATCATCTATGACACAATAATTCTTGTATTTAGCTTATATCATAAATTATTGTATTTCATTATTCACCAAAAATTCAACTATTTTAGAAAAATACCAAAAAAACACCCTAACCATTTTTCAACAAGTAGAATTCAAAAATGGACTCCATTTCATGAAAAAAAACTAAGTATGATAAATTTAATTTTTAATTAAAATCATCATTTATTCAAAAAAATACCAATTTTAAAATTATAACATATTTTATAACACTTTGAAAAAGTAATTAAGGTCTTATAAAATTATTTTATAATCATAATACAAAAAAATATTAATTTATGATTCTAATTTATGAAAACAAATTTTCTTTTAAATCATTATATTATTTATAAAATTATAAATAATCATTTATTTTTTACAAAAATACCAATACTAAATTTATCATTTTTAAAACATTTATTTACTAATACTTTGATATAATTATATCATATTTTCATTTATAATATGGATAAATTTTATTTATACATTCTTAGGTGAGGTTACTATTCTATTAGCCATATTACTATTCCTAATAGTCATGTTACTATTCTTAAGGTCAAGTTACTATTCCATCAGTATAAATTCCTTCATTTCTATAAATGCCACTTATTTCGTTATACATTTATAATGAATTTAACTACTTAATTCCAAAATGAAAACAAATTATTTTATAAGTACCTAGGTCATTACAGTCTCCCATTCTTCTAGAAATCGTGTACTCGTGATTTTTATTTACTTATCAAAGAAATAAGGATACCTTTCCCTTGTAGTATTTTTATATTCCAATATTGTTTCTTCAACCATGTTGAATATCCACAAAACCTTAATCTGCTGAATTACCTTGTTCTACAATACTTTCTCTCTGTTATTAATAATTTGAACAATTTTTTCCTCATATAGAAGGTTATCTTCCAACTACTTTTGATCTCAAAACATGAGATGGATCTGACACATACTTTATTAATATAAAAACATGAAAAACATTTTGTGCCTGAGATAAACTTAGAGTCAAAGCTACTTGATATAAAACTAATCAAACTTTCTTTAAGATTTTATAAGTTCCAATTAACCATAGACTCAACTTTCCTTTCTTACCAAAATTCATAACACTTTTCGAGGAAGATATTTGATGTAGCATAATTTATTTACTTTTTTGCCACATCTTTTATTATTTTTTAATATATTTTAAATTTCAAAAAGTAGTATTTTAAGTAATATTTAGAAAAATGGCCAAAAAAAATCAAAAGTATTTCAAAATATTTAAAAAAATTAAATTCTTTCATCACCAGAGGGTCATTGTAGTTAAACTGGCACTTCAATTATTTCCTACCTAGTGGATTACTACCTGCTGGAAGATGAGTGTTGCACTGAGTCTGAAGTTGTTAAGGATGAGTGATTGCTGAGTGGAATTGTTCACTGTCTTATGGACTTTCTATTTAGGAACTAAGGAAGGGTGTGTGATAGGGTAGTTCTTGTAGAATTAGGACCATGACTTTAGGTAACTAAATTTTCACTGGAAACTAGGGGAATAACCTTTTTATAAAAAAAATTATTCAATCACTTTAGGAAGTCAACTCAAATGATTATTATTTAAGTCTTTTGAAACTAGAGTAAAATGGTAAAATGAGATCCCAGGGTGAGTATCTGAGAAAAGATGTATTGGGTCCGTTTCTGTGAATAAATAAAATGCAATTTCAATATGAATAAGTGATATGCACATGAAAATTAGCTGGGAAAAATTTAAATAAAGTGCCCTTGTCAAAAATGAACTCATTTAGGTGAGGTGAATTTTGAACCCAAATGAAGAAGGGAACAATTGACTTAATTAAAAATCATCTGATTTGAATCAGTAAAGTGATAAAATATAAAGACTTTAATTTTTGGAACCTAGGAGAATATGAGAATTGAAGGTGCATTTGGTTAAGGTTTTAATTCCAATTAATTTAACTCGTCACCACTCCTTGAATTAAAACTTGAATTGGAAATTGATGTAGGACAGTTAATGAGTTCATATAGAAACCATTTGTCCCTTACACTATCCATCCCACTATTCCATCATCGTTCTCACCACCATTATAACATGACCCACCGTCGCACTTCTTCTTTCATCAACACCAAACAGCACAGTAGTAAAGAAGAATCAACATCAGCAATTGCAGGATATAAATTGAACAGCATCAATCAATTCAAAATCCACCAGAATCAAATGAAAAACAATTCAAACTTGAGATTACCCAAATCAAATTGAAAATAAAAAGACCCCAAATTAGAACCAGAACCAATCTGACCCGCAATCAAACCCACGGCCTCCGTCTGGTGTCATTTTCGAGCCCCGCTCCTCAATTCCTACCTCCACCTCCATTTCGCCTCTGCCCGGGCCATTATTGATTATCACCATCCATCTCAAGGATGCCAGATCTGAAACCCTTCCTCCCCTAATTTGGTTCCTCACAAGCCAAACCAACAGATCTACCCAAGATTTTCTCTCCTCCCTATCCCACAAGTTGGCGAGCATCGCGGTGTCTCTTCCCCCCTCACCACCGCAACTTCCCAGCTTCCCTACTACGCTCCAGCTTCCAACCTTTCCTCTTCTTCTTCTTTTTGTTTTCATTTTATTTTATTTTATAATATATATATATATATATTATTATTATTTTAAATATAATACCATATATAATAACATATAGTAACAATAATATATATTATATAACATATCTAATAATTTTAACATATATAATAATAATAATAATAATAAATATTATAATTAATATAATAATAATAGTAGTTTAATTAATTTAAATAGATTAATATATTAAATATATATTTTATTTATTATATATAATTAGTAATATTTAATTTTAATTAGTTAATATAATTAATATTTTAGTTATTTTTAGTAATAATATGTGTGTGTGTGTTTGTTTGTTTTGATTAACATAAGTTTATAACCATCTATTAGTAGATACAACATATATATATATATATGTGTGTATATATGTATGTATGTATTAATAATAATTATTATTATTATTATTATTATTATTATATATATATTAGTTATATATTTAAGTTTTGTTTATATACTTATAATCATGTATTAATAAAAGTTATATTTTAAAGTTCTAACGATTCGTGTGTGTTTTTATGTTCCGCACAAGGGAACCTGCTCATGGAGGCGGTGTTAATGATGAAGGGATCACGGGGAATCTACAATGAGGCACAAAGTTCATTGAAAGAAATCGTTTGCACTTACAGGGATTTCAATTGAGCCTGATGATGTTCACATCAGATAAAGCCACATGGATCTGCTGCTAGTTTTGTTTTTTAGTTTCATTCTCTGAATAAGAGGAACCCGACTGCTCCTCTCTTCAAAAAAAAGGGAGGGGGACACTCCACACTACACCACCACCATTCACCTCTTTGTCCACTTCACCATGGACTGGGATCTCTTCTTCGACATTGGCTATGGGGACCCTTCTCCTCCATTTCCATTTTCCCCTGCTATGTTTATATGTTCTCATTTTATTTTTTGTTTGTAAATATGATCATGCATGTTTGGTGAATTTAATTTTGTTTTTTATTTAATTTTGATATTTGTGCATCGATTCGTTCATTCTTTCTCATCTTGTACCATGACCTAAAATCTCCAGTGATGGAGATATAATTTGTGAGGCTAGATCCAAGTTATGAAACCCAATGCAATCTAGAGATTCATTCTTCATCGTGATCACCACCTTATTCTTCACCTTTTAAATCATGAATGCAAATTGGGGCGTGCATGAGCTTATTCATTCCCTAGATCGGTTTCTAATTTCTTGCCTTATCTCTTCTCCCATTCCAATATCAACTTCTAGAACTAAGAAATTGAGATGGGATGTGCAATCTGAAGAACTCAACAGGTTCATTCTGATTAGTGACATCCTGACCAGAATGAGTCATTTGAGAGAATCAGTTTTCAATTTGGAGGAATGGTTGAGAACTCTAGACTTTTGGTATTTTATTGTTCACTATATAGGTGAGATAGGTGTGTGATACGAGCCATCAGTCATACATTGAGTGGGTTGAGAGTTATTGATTCATTTCATAAGTTGATCCATGATAGAGATCTAAGGGAGGATTGGTCTGGATCCAACTTTGTTCTCACTAACTCCTCTTCTCTATCCTGTTGTCATTTTTTTGTTTTGTGTTTTTCATTTGTGCCCTATGGTGTGTCTGTATTTCTGTATTTTAAGGTTCCTTTGTTTGTTATGTTCCCATGTTGGTCATTTCTCTTCAATCACTATTTCATTTCGCCGCACTATTTTTTTATCACTGATTTTCTATTTCACTATTTTGTTTTTTTTCAAAATATTAAAAAAATTAAAAAGTATTTTCAAAAATACCACTTATTCATTCAACACTACTTCCTTGAGAGCGACCCCAAGGTTAGCCATTGTGCTGTATATTGGTTATTATAAATGTAAACTTGACCATCCTCACGATAAGTATGCTCGTCAAGATTCTAAGGAAAACATGATCACCTACCTCAAAAGAAAATATTTTCCTCATGTTATCTGCATAGATTTTTTGCTTGCTTTGAGTCATCCTCGTGTATTGCTAGATCATCTTCACTTTCTCAGCCACATCATCTACGAATTTTGGTCCCATCAACATCTTTTACCCAACTTCATCCCAAATTCTAGATTTAGACACTACTTTCAATATAATTCCTTAAAAAGTTCAATCTATATATGGGAATAAAAACAATTATTATAAGAAAACTCAACTAAAGAAATATGTTGATTCCAACTTCCTTGGAAGTCCATTGAACATGCTCAAAGAATATCCTCTAAGGTCTGAATTGTTCTCTAGGGCTGTCCATCAGATTGAGGATGAAAGGCTTGATGAAATTTAATTCATTTCCCAATGACTTCTAAAGGCCTTTCCAAAAGTTGTAACTAAACCTGAGATCATGGTCAGATAAAATAGAAAGAGGAACTCTATATAACCTGAAAATATCTTTGATGTAAAATCGAGAAATATGGTCTAGAGAAATAGTATCTCGAATAGAAATAAAATGTGAATATTTAGTTGTCCGATCAACAATAACCCAAATTTTATTGTTACCTCGAGAATTATTTAGTAGTCTCACCATAAATTCCATGGATATATTTTTTCATCTCCACTATGGCACTAGAAAAGGATAAAGCATCCTCTTTGGACGTTATTTCTCTAATTTAACCTATTGACAAGTCAAACATTTCATCATAAAATCAAGAATATCTATTTTCATTCCATCCCATTAGTAATACTCCCATAGGTCTTTATAAATCATAATGCTGCCAGGATGAACTAAAAATGGAGAAATATGAGAATCATTTGACAATTCTTTCTTCAACTAGGAATCAAAAGGAACACATAATCTCTTTTCAAATGACATGATATTTTTCAACATTGAATTCATGCAACTTACCTTTCTTTACCAATTATACATTCTTCTATAACTCATGTTCTTCCTTTTGTGATTTCTTAATTCTATCTGAAAGAAACGACTACATTTACACCTTGTTGGCGCCAAAATATGTGCATAGGAATCCAATGTAAAGAGGAAATCTACTCCCAAGAGGTTGCCTTGAAAAGTTGATTTGTGGAGCCCCTGAACACTGTTCTATTCATGGAGCCCCAAATCCCTACGTCCAACACGGAGACACCTCCTTCACAAGCACCACGAAGCAAAGAGGTGGAAGGATCTGTGATCTCAAAAGACGTTTGCGAAGCCATCGTGAAGCAAAGAGGTGGGAGGCTCCATGATCCCGAAAGGCGTTTGCGAAGCTTCCGTGAAGCAAAGAGGCAGGAGGCTCTGCTATCCCGAAAGACATTTTCTAAGCCGTCGAAAATTGAAGAGGTGGGAGGATCCAAAGTTACGAAAAAGTGTCACGGGGCTTCGCGTCATGCGCTCCCAACTTCATGTCGGCTCGTACCTATAAATATCAGGCTCCCCTCGAGCCCAAAGGATGGATCCTCCGACCTTTCACCTTCTCAGATCTCAAATCACGAAGCACTTTTTGCTCTTAAAAAAATGATCTCTTCAAGGTACTTTAGCATCATGAAGTGCCTTTCCTTTGTCTTAAACACAACCCCTCTTCAATCAGGGATGCCCTTCGTGAAGCCCATGGGCCTTCGCAAAGGAAGTAGATCCCTAATGAGACTCGGGTCTTCACAAAGCACTCGTTCTTCACAAAGTACCTTCCATGCACATGTGAACCACATGCTAAAGTAGGTTCACTATGCATCGCGAGGCACACTACTTCACGATGTTATGCCTTGCAAGGCACCCTTTCTTCGTGAAGCCCTACTCCACGAGATCCTTTCTGCTTCGTGAAGCACCCTCTATGGGCACCTATTTCCTATGCCTAGGCTAGGCCATCCCACTTCATGAAGCATACACCTTCGCGATGCCCCTCCACTACATGAAGCACCAGAGCTTCATGACACCTCTTCCTGTGAACCCCTTTGCTCTGCAAACCCTTTTCTCGTACTACTCCCCGGCTCTGTATGAAGTGATTTCAAAGTCCCTTGGGCAGTGTTTCACATTGTGTTTCTTAGCCTCATGATTCTCTGCATAGGCATGATAATGGCTATTTCTTCTCTGCATTGCCACACTAACATAGGCCCCCCAGTAGATCACTTCACGAAAACCCATCATAACGGTATTGTTGGTGCCTTCCCTTCACTAAGGGTTAAAGTTTTCCGGTTATGTAAGTCCTAGGGGTGTGGAGTGAACTCACCTCGTTCGATTTTCAGGACATTAAATTGAAAAGCACCATCATCCCCAGTGCATGATGTTAAATTGTGGCCTCACCCTATGCATCATATGTGGGGTGCCCCTTCTCAGACATTATCTATGCCTGCTCGTCTCCACAGGAGTGAGATCTTCCCCACATGGAAGGAGATCCTCTTTGTGGGAGCGGTGCATGTCCATGGGGGAGGGAAACTGTCTTGGTATAAGCCCCTAACCTTTCTTGTAGGAGGCAACACCCTTTCTCCTCCTTTCTTCTTCAGTTCCAAATACTAGAGGTGAGAGGGGAACATGGACCTTTGTTATCCTATCCCTCTCCCTCTGGGATTTTCCCCATCGGGCCTCCATCTTGGAGTAAGTCCCAATCTCCATCTCCCTAGGCTTCTAACCACGCAAAAGCCCATGTTTCCTCTTTGGGATGATAACCACATGTAAGCCCCACTCCACTTCCCATGGACTCACCTTTCGCAACGTGATCATCATCTCTTTGATTCCTCTTGTTTCTCACACAGAGCATGAATCACTTGGGCTTAGAGTAAGCATTGATTATGGAATCCTTCTCTGGGACACCTTAGAGTGTAATCCCCTAACTCTCCTAAACTATGTGTACTTTGATCCTTGCCAAGTCAAGGTACTTAGGAAGTCTCCCTAAGGTTCAATCCCAACAACTACTAGTCCCGACTCCTTCATGTCGGTTCACCAAACCAATCCTAAACTACATAGAATTTGATCTTTTCCAAGTCAAGGTAAATAGGAAGCCTCTCTAAGGTTCAAGACCAACACCTACTGGTCCCGACCCCTTTATGTCAGTTCACCAAACACTCCTGAACTATGTGTAATTTGATCCTTTCCAAGGCAAGGTACATCAGAAGCCTCCCTAAGGTTCAATCCCAACACCTATTTGTCCTGACCACTCTATGTCTGTCCATCCTCGTCTTGCATGATGTTAAACTGTATGCCCCCTTTTCATCCAACATGATGCTACACTATGTACTTTCGAACTACATGGGTTTGATCTCTGTCTCCTAGGCAGGGAACATAGGAATCCTTCCTGAGTTTCAATCCCAATCAGCGGTAAGCCATTGTACCCCAATAAGCAGTAAGTCGTTGTACCCCAATCAGTGGTAATCCGTTGTCCCCCAATCAGCAGTAAGCCTTTGTAACCCAATTAGCAGTAAGCTATTGTACCATAATCAGTGGTAAGCCACTATACCCCAATCAGCGGTAAGTTGTTGTACCCTAATCATTGGTAAGTCATTGTACCCCAATCATCGGTAAGTCGTTGTACCCCAATTAGCGGTAAGCTATTATACTCCAGTCAGCGGTAAGATGTTGTATTCCATCCAGGGGTAAGCCGTTGTCAGCCCCACATGACGGTAATCCATTTTAAGATAAACTACGTGGGTTTGATCCTTGTCTCCAAGACATGGTACATAGGATGCCTCCATGAGGTTAAAACCCAAACACTGGTAAACTTTGGTGTTCCCCCCTCTTGGAACCCACATCTCTGGTCCACCCCTCGAGCGTTAGACCAACCTAGGCTTATATCCACATGTAATCCCTAATATGTCGTCGGGTCGTTGTCCTTTGTACACACCTCGATTCTATACCCCTATCCTGAACTACTTGGACTTTGATTTCCCACCTCAAGGATACATAGGAAGCCTCTCTAATGTTAGATCCCTTCACTCATGACTCATCCTGGTCTTTCCCTCAAGCCTATGTGTTTTGGGAAGTTCATGTCCTAACCCAGTGGTTCAATTTCCTCCAGGTCCCATCCATGCATTCATTCTCATGGGTTGCCTCCTCAGGTGTCCCATCGCCTCACCGAACTATGGGGACTTTGATTCCCTACCACAAGGATATGTAGGAAGTCACTATGAGGATCAATCCCAACACCACCATCACCTTAATGACGGTTCCATCTTATTCCCCATTCACTTCATTCAACCCTACACATCTATCCTGATTCTTACCCAGGCCACCACATCCCAGTGAGATCATTTCATCCACTTTCTCGCTTCTCCTAGTAGCAATCGGGCAGCTAACCATGTGTTATCTCCAACATCAGTGTTCCATCCAAGGTTTTCACCCATTTGATCCACTCTTATCAGTGTGCCGATTAGTCCGATATGTCTCCACTAGATGTTAAACTCGCAACATACCCTGTGTTAAACAAGAGAAACTGAGGAAAACCTTAGATACATTCCTATGACATATAATTCCTCGCATTTGATGTGGGATTCCTCAGGCTTCCGTGCCCTCGAGAGGCCCTATCATAAGGGGAAGAAACCTAGACGCGGCAGTGTTCCAGCATCTAGACATGCTATTGATGTCCAACATGACTAATCTCCCAATCGAAGGTTTTTTCCCTAACCAGACCCCTTGGAATGTCCTGACAGAAGCAGCGTAATTAACCGGTATCCATGAAGACATGGAATTGGGAAGAGTTTCACAAACAACGTCTTAAGTCTATGAGGTAGACCTGAACTAGGTAATGAGCTTCAAGGAGGAATCCATGGAAGGAGGAACTAAAATCCCATCATCCCAATTCGATTAAGGAGAAAAAGTCCCTGAATAAGCGACAGATGCCGCCCACCTTTGGAAATCGGGAATGTGGGCCCCCAATTGTGCGTCCTCCTCCGAATAATGGATGGATGTGTACCCCAAAAAAATCATCAAAAATAGAAATGGTGAGCCCAGCATGAAACACTTCTTCTCAATATGGATATTAGTAGCATTCAAGACATCAGTGGACTAGTGTGTCACCGGATCCATGTATCTGGTACTGGGTCCCTCTAAGAAAATAGTGGGCTTGGTGTGAAACTCACCAGAAATTGGGGAAGTTGAATGTTGGACATCCCAGTCTACGATGTTGTCAGCGTGGATCATTCTTACCAACCATGGAATATGGAATGGCATTGGGTCACTGGACGTCCCTTTTCCTATTTCAGCACTAATGGCTAAATATCCCTTCTTTTCAGGACCCAAGTTGCTACGACAGGAAATAGATCACCACCCACCCACCGACGTAGGGAAAGGGGAAAAGTCAACACGGTAATCCCACATGGCCCCATTGCTTCTGTGAAAGCTTCTACAACCATAGGTGTTGGGTGACCATGCCCCATTTCCCCTTCTGAAATCATTCAAAGAAGGGTGATAAATGGACTCATTCTATGATACAAGGAGGATGGGATTATCCCAACCAGGGATATGGACCATAAAGACTTAGAGGCTTCTGTGCCCTGTCACCACTACCACCCTCAAGGGCCGAGTAGGGAGCCCCTACTCCCCACCCCGACGCATAACCATTTCGGGAGCCTCTCTCTGGAATGCTTCGATGACTCCCTCCCCTACGCCGATGAGGTGAGGGATGTCTGGGCCAGCCCAGCTAGGATCCCATTCCAAGGGCTCCCAAGGAGGGATTACACTAGGCCGAGTCAACACCACCACCCAGCCCCATGGGCTAAAGAGTAGGTAAGCTATGTGCCTGCACCATCGGCCCTGGTTCGGTTAACCCGATGCCAACATCAGGTGCAGGCTGAGGAGGACGCCTGCCGAGTGGCATCAACGTCAATGACTACCATGGACTGTTCCACCACTAATGTATACCATCAGTTACCTATATATACCTAGCATGGGAATACATACTTCCGGACCAGATCGAGGCCCCAACCGCACCATGGGCAAGCTGGTTCAACTCTCCTGGTCGCCGATATAGGTGGCGCCTGCAGCGGGCTGACCTGTGGCAACAAAACCCAATATAGAGGTCCTCCCCGTACCATAACCAATGAGAGTGTAGGTTCATCCCTCTATAGAGCTCAGTATGGAGGTCCTCCCCACACCAACTTTAATCCAAATGAGGGTCATCTCCTCTATAGTGGTGCTTAGTACGGAAGCCTCCTTTGCACCCATGACCACAGGTATGGAGTCGTTCCTCCTGTCACAGGTCTCTAGTGTGAAGATGTTACACATCTGGTCAACCGTTAACATGGAGGTATTCCCCATGTTCTTACAGCAACCGATGAGGGTCCTCCTCATCCCAATATCCAGAGAAGCAGAGGTTTTCCTCGCTTCATAAACACCCAACACAGGGATCCTACCTATGTTCTGCTTGACCAGTATGAGGACCCTCCTCATACCAATGTTGTTAGGGGACATAAGCATGGAGGCCCTACCCATGATCCCACCAGCTCTAGTGGATGTCCTACCCGCTCCGAAACTTCTCGCAGAGACTCCCTCTGTGTGTCAGCCAGTGGATACAAATGTCCTCCCCGTGTTTGCTTCGACATCTGTCCAGGTGCTCCTCATACCCCAACTCACCTAGGAGGAAGTCCTCTATGCCCCATCACTAGTTCGGCCGAAGGACCTTCTCAAGCCAAAAATATACCTTGTCCCGAAGAGCCATCCTGGGGTAGGAGGGTGGGCTTCCATCTCTATAAAAAGAATGCTGGGAAGATTCCTACCAAGATTAAACCTGTCTTCTTCTCATATTCTGAGGCGGAATATGATTTATCAATGGAACCCTCACCTAGATCCTCTGTGTTAAGGGTCGGGGTAGGAACAAGGTGCATCAGCCTCATCCTTCCAGAATGTGAGGTCTACTGGATTCCTGCCTCCATCCGTAGATACATCTAGGAGGATAAAGATTTGGCGTCCCCCTAGGGTTCGTCCATAAAATAACCACCATCATCACCAAAATCACTCTATACCTCAACTATAGATCATAAATAATTATTCTGTGGACCGATGGAGAACTAGAAACAGCACGATCCACCTCCACCTGCGATAGACTCTGTGATGTAAACCGTGGTCGCCAGCCTGTCTTATAACAATATGGTGGTTATGTCACTTCCCTATTTGGAGGATATCCATAGATACAGAGGCTTGTCAGCCCGCTCTCCGTATTCTCCACTGGCAAGACTACTGTCTTAGTGGTCTGCTTTAGTACCACTACCAGTTCCACAGCCACCTACAGTTGTCGAGTGGGATAAATAAGGGCTAGAACCCGAGTCTGAGCCAAGGATCTTGTGGTACATTCTTGTGGTGGACCATTTCCTAGAGATATTTTGGCCAGTTTCATCACCGAACTTCAGTGTGCCATAATTGTTCACCCAGGATGAGGTTGGATGCTTCCGTCAGACCCTCTGGGTGACTCACTTTCATCTTTGTCATAAACATGTGGAAAACATTAAGAGTCAGGAACACTTCAAAGACATTGTTCAACAATTCCATTTGGTTGATTTGGCCACACTCCCTATGGCCCAACATCCCGAGTCACCAGGCCTCCATAGGACCTTCCAACAATGATGCATTCAGATATTTAAAGTGTTCCATAGGATAATCAAGGAGGATTCCCCCCACATTCAAATCTATGGTTGGGGGCAGTATACTACCCTCCATTTTAGTTCTATCTAGTGCCAATCTGACTTCCCAAGTGATATCGAGGATATGCCTCCAGGTAGATTCGTGGTTAAAATTGTCAATCTTTCAGAGGAAGAGACGGAGACAAAACTCCTTGGATAAATCTTACCCCCTGGGGGAGTGCCACAATTCTTGGATTCATCAAAAAGGTTTACTCACAAATAGAGAAACCTATTAGGTCTTCCCATGCCCAATGAGACATTGGTCCTTAACCGAAATCTTAATAAGGGAAAAGATCAACTTAGAGCTGTCAAACCCTCATACCCATATGGATCAGTGCAAAATATGGAGGAAAATACCGAAAAAGTCATGTTTCATCAACAACTCACAGACCAAAAGAAGATGGTTAATGATCTCCTTACTGAATGTGCTGTGGAACGGCGGCCAGACTATGGTTATCCTCAAACAGGGCAGTAGGGGCAGACACAACTTCCCCCTGGTGAATTGAATACATGTGACCCTAACCATCCTACCCACATAAACAGAATAGAGGTTGGAACTTATGGTAAGATGGTGTGGTATGTGTCGAAAAATCCACTTGAGTGGCGTGATAATCTCCGGGACTCAGCTCAGGTTCCCCTAGCTACTCCATGGGCCATCCCACCTGCCGCTCCACAAGCCGTCGGACCTGCTTATCATGTTGAAGAACCCGCCAACGCACCAGTGGTCAGGGATCATCATCAAGATAGGAAACCCCACCCAGATGATCTGATGATGGCACTCATTTCCCACCTCAAGGAGTTGTAGACTTGACAGGTGACAATCTCGCCTGATGGAAAGTCGTATTCGGCATGGGTGGATGATATTCCAGCACCCCCATGTTTCATAAATCCCACTTTTTACCCCTTTAATGGGACAAGTGACCCATTGCTGGATCTAGACCACTTAATCTCAAGGTGCAGACCCATGCTGGGAACTCCAACATAGTAGGAGGATGCCAAACTCCAGTGTTTTGTACAGACATTGGAAGGGCCTAATTTTTTCTGGTACATCCAGCTACCCATCGGGTTAGTATCCAGCTAGGAAGATATTAATATAAAATTTATTTACCAGTTCAGTTCCACCACTCAGAAGAAGAGTATTGTAGACCTCTTAAAGTGCTAATAGAGTCCTGAAGTGCGCGTCACAGACTTTGTCACCCATTGGAAAGGACACACTTACTCCTTGTACATGCCACTGACTCAAGAAAAACTACTGATAATGTGTGTGGGAAATGTCAAGACCAAACTGGTACCCTCTCTCATTACCTAGAATTACCCTGAGGGATTCTAGGATTTCTCTGATAAGGCCCAATGCCTAGAGGAATCCTTACAACAGGCCAAGCAGGGACGTCCATTTCCTCCTACAATTCTCGCGAGGAGGGCCTCCAAGGCTGAGCCCACTACGGTGGCCCAAATAGAGGCCCCCATAAAACTAGAGTTATTACTGGTAGAGCTGCCTCCACAACCTCACAGAGGCTCGCCGCCTTATGCATAGCCTCCGGACCAGTAGTGTAGAGACCCTAATCTTGACGTACATAGATATTACATTACTTTTGCGGAATACTTAGTACATAACAAAAACACACACACAAGGATAGTAATAGTTTAGTGTCTTTGGAAACTCGGAATATAATCTTCTAATCGTGGTGAAAGATCTTCAACATCTCCCATAAAGATCTTCTTTTTTTTAAAACCTAAATCCTTTCTTTATGTCCTGGGGAAAATAAAACATAAAAGGGTGATCTCAAATTCTCAGTAAGGGTAAACAAAAGAAATATCAATCACGTCATACTCATAAGAATATATCTTTTGGAAATCTTAACCTGCAAAAGAGATCATAATTTCATAACATGGGATAAATCAAAGTAGTGAAATGTAATCCCAATAATAATAACTTAAAATATGAAACTTTGTGGAATACACACATAATCATATAGAATCATTTCTTATTAGTCAAGACTCATTTCCAAGACTATCTTAGTGGACAAAGTCCCTTTCTGAACCGAGTTCACTCCTCGTTTCAGTCCTGTTTCACTGAACCGGTATAACCTACCGTTCCAGCCATGTCTATCTCATGAGATATAAAATCTTTACCCAATGCATTGGAGGGAGATATAGGTCCCACTCATCTCATAATTATACCATTCTTATTTATTCCACAAAATCATAAACCATACATCATAGCATAACCCATGTAAAAAATGGGATTCTTAAACATTGTGACATCATAAAACAATTCATATAAGATAAAGGAATTAATAAAAATAATTCCATCACAAAATAATCAAATCAATGTAATAATTGGTATAAAAACAGAACCCTTTATTATCTTAGATGGAAAATAATTTTGATAAAACACTTGAACTCCATTCTTGAGGAAAATATCCTTTCTACTTCAAAAACAATTTTCATTTCTTAACATGTCATAAAATTATAACTAAAATAAGTTGATTAAAAATAAACTTGAAAACTTATAAGGGAAGCTTCTTGGAAATAATGTTTTAAAAATCCATTCATGTCGTATAAGTTAAAAGAAAACATTCTTTTCGTACTTTTGTCGGAAAAGTCAAAAAGTACCTCGTACAAAAAACGACAAAAGATTCCTTTCATATCTTTTACTAAAAACTCACTGAAGGGTAAAATTGGATATAAACTATTTTAGAAGGATATAAATATTAAATATTGGGTAAACATGTATGTGGATGATAAAATACACCCAAGTAAATACCAAAGTATAAACAATCTCGGATAAAAATGAGATTGTGATATTTCCCTTACCTTAGGTCTAATTTGCTTCATAAGTGTCCAAACCTCATTTATAATGATTTAAATAATGTTATTTACTTATTATAGAATCATAATTATTGTTGTGATATCATATATGGTCATATTCTTAGCTTATTATTAGTAATATTTCATTACTACTTGTTATTCGGGTGTTTATTACTTTTTTGTTCTTATGCGTGTTTGTCGAATAAATTCTTATTCTTCTCTTTAGGTTATAGATACCTCATTTACAGAATGGTATTATTTTAATATATATCATATTAATTCATTAAATTCATTTATATAATCATTATGTAATGAAGATCATGTAGAACGAATCGCATCACATCGTGGAGACGGTATTCCGTACGTACGCACGAGTGATGATATCGTTCCCATGATCGTGGAATTGTATTGGAGTGTATGTATACTATTTCAGAATCAATATCACTTTTTAACAGTCATATATAGTCATTATTTACACCATTATACCCATCCAAGTAAGGTGGTGGTGGAAAATAGATTACACCACGGCGTGGAGACGGTATTCCATACGTACGCACGCGCGGTAATTTCTTTTTCCGTAGGATGGATAGATGGTGAAATAGGTTTGTTTCATACTTATAATAAAATATCAGTATATTAGTGATACTGATGTTATTACTTAATAATGAAACAACTAAATAATAATAAGTGGAAGAAGAAATAAAGATGAAAGAATCGGTAACGGACATTAACTCTTCTTTGAAGTGCTTCTTTGAGACCTCCTTTTAGGGTACTAAAATAGGTCTTTGAAGAATACCAGAACCTCTAGGGAATTGGAGAGGAGAAATTGGCAGGGGTTTTCTGATATTGAAGGCTCAAAGTGGTGTGAGGAAGAGGGAGGAGGAGGTTCCCTTTTATAAGGGAGGAGAGGGGCACCTTTGGAATAACTAAAAATATTATTTTATTATAAAGAAAAATTCGATTTTTAATAGCTCAAAATTGATATATTTCTAAGATAAGGTGTTTAGGGGTCGAAATAATCTCATAAAATAGAATTTAGATAAGTTTAGGTATCAATTTTAACCTTATCATTTAGATTTAACTTTAAGTTAGATAATTTAACTTTTACCGTGTCTTCTTGTTTTCTTACACTATAAGGTTAATAAACTTACTATATCAAGCCAAACGAACCCCAATTTGTTTATTATTAATATATATAACCTTATCTAAGTCATTTTTCCGAACCTTAGATTTTTAGGAATAAAATAACAATTAATAATATAATATTTGTTTTAAAAACAATTTTATGTCAATTTTGAAACTATTTAGTAATTGATTTTTGTGAAACTCATAACAGATTGATTAGTTAAAAAAGTTAATTAAATCCATACTAACATGTCATATTAACATATTAAATTAGTTTAATTCATAAAAAGTCTTAAATTATATTTATTTTTGTATTTATAACATCAATTATGTCAATATTTCATTAATAAGACAATTACTACATCATCATTGTGTCAAACTAAATGATAATTATTTAATCCCTAAAAATTATAAATAAATTCCTATGATGTAGATAATTGTATTATCTTTCTGGAGACTATTCATGTTTGAAGTTTCATGAAGTTTATCACTAAATTAAAATTATTATACTTATAAGATTTAAGAAAGTGACATGTTGTCACATTCTTTGGTTTTAATAATAATTAAATTATTTTCATGGAAAAAAGTCCATTAAATGAATCTAATCCGACCCTTAGGTGATATGGGTCTACTTTTAGTCATCCAATAGGATTTTGACATGTTCTATGGTAATTTTATAATATTATATTTACCCTTAATTACCTGATTTACCTTTAACTAAGGTAAATAAAATTTACCGTAGTTACTATTCATAATTCCCAAAAATAAAAAGTAGCTTATTAACATAATTTGGATCCACTGATTCCAAATATGGAATCCATTTTTCCAAATTCAATACACAAAAGTTGCAGAAATTAAATTAAAATTCATCTCGTTGTCGAAAGAAAATGGGTTTTTCTTTAAAACATTGCAAAAAATTGAATTGATTTATCCCACGAATTCAAGGTAGAATCAATGCTAATGACATACATTATATTAAATGGTAAAAATATTTTCTATTTATACTTTAAAACCATTCAATATTATAATTTAACCATATCAATTATTGCGATGAAAAAAGTTGTTTTTAATTAAAATATAGCGTGTTTTTACTATTCATCAAAATATGAAAGTTACCAGAATAATTTGAAAATTTTATCCAAAGTAAATTTTTATTTTATGATTCCAAAGAATAATTTTATTTTTTCAAATTGAACTTATAAACATGTCAAAAACTATATTTAAAGTGGGTGTTCCATCAAAAGGCGGCAAAACTGCATTTTTTGAAAAATACTTATTTTACCCGAAAAATTTATTTTGTTCTTATACCATGTTTTAGAAAATGTGTAGGACGAATAATAATGTTATAAGATTCAAAATTTAGTTAATAATACTCATAATGGATAGTTCATAATAATATTATAATAATATATCGTTGTTTAGTAAACCCGGTATTGCGTACAACACATGCTATCGAGGAAGGTCGTGATTGCGTGTAATGCAAGCCAAGTCAGGGTTGCGTGCTATGCAAGAATCCTTTGTTGTTTCGTATAACATAATCCAACCATATTTCATTTATACATTGAATATATATATATATATACTCAATTTTGCGTAGAATAACTATTATCAAAATTGTGTGTAACACAATCCAAGAATAGTGTTGCGTATACTGCAAGATAATATGGTGTTGCGTATAGCGCAAGGTAATCATGGTGTAGCATACAACACAAGACATTAATGAAATTAAAAGAATATTTTTCATAAAATCTCGGGGTGTTACATTCTACCCCCCTTAAAATGAATTTCGCCCTCGAAATTCTTTGGGGTTATAAATGGTTTACTATTCGAAAGTTTCTTTAATAGAAACCCACATTGTAAAAAGGAATACCAAAACCAATCTTTAAAAACAAAAGTATGAAACATAACGGTTACCCAAATAAACTAATCACTGGGTTTCCACATAGGTGAAAATATGGATATGGAAGAGAAATCTAACCATCATGTTCTGATGGAGAGTGGTAGAGAACATGGCTATGAAAAAGCCAACAATCACAAAGCTATTGATTTGTGATGATATAAGGTACCATCTGATTAATTGGATATAAGGGAACTAGGACAACATTTTTTGTTTTCAAGATCATTTCCCTAAAGTTGATGAATTAAAAGAAATACTTTCATGATTTTGGTACAATCTCACTATTGTTCGTGAATTGAACAATTTCCACTTCATCCCTTAAAGAAATGAAGTTGAATTTGTTATTCGTGATGTGTTAGCAGATCATGTGATAGAATGATGGGTCATTCCATCTATTTCAAACAAAAGGTTAGCAAAAGTTATAAGTCTATATTATGGTTAGATTAATCGTATATGGTTCCAAAAATGAACTTATACTTCATATATCATACCGCTTAATAAGATAAAACTATTTTCTACTAACCAGGGACTTCCTGTAGGCCAGTGGTAGGTGATAAAGGCCAGTCGCACTTCGGTTGTGGGTTTGATTTCCACAGCCTTGTCCGACGCGATGGGTTGTCGCCCATCCTGCAGGTTGTCCATTTTATATTACTATAACATCCCATCAACAATATCAAAAAAAGTTTTATCCTTAAACAATACTAACTTATGTCCAACATAATACATTCCAATATTTAGGCTTATCCATAATACTGCAGTCCACTCTTATAATATAGTGAAAATGATTACAAGAGATTTAATACCATCGTTGATCCCTATATATCATAAGATATATCTTGTTGGTCACATTCCAAACATTCGAAGGGCTTAATCATGTATTCTGTTGAAAAAATAAATACCCATTGAACCATAGTGAAAACATGAATGCAGTTAAAAGTTAACACTTTTCACATACCAAAATCCTCAAAATTCTATATACTCAAACCATGATATCACTTAGTCCATATATCAATCATGAGCACATGAATACTATCAAACATATTAGATTCTCTTTATCCCTTCATTATGTGCATATCATCTGTTTTCCAAAAATATTTCAATCACTTTTCATGGTTACCGATGCCATAAAATTATTGAAAACCATAATAGACCAAAACATAAATATTCCAATATTCCACGATACTATATACAACATTATTCTAGAATCCCATTACATAAAAACTTAATCATTCCACCACATCGTTTTCATATTCAACATCGCCAATGGTGATCGCATCTGACTTCCCTTTGTCCTTTGCCTTAAGTGGTTGCTCATGTCAATCATCACTAACCCGTGGATTAGGGCATTTATTAGCATAATGCCCCATTTCCTTTCACTTGAAGCATTGAAGTGTAGTAGGTTCATTCTGTGTATCCCTTCCTTTTTTGCATCATTAGGCATCTTCTTCCCATCATTGCGGCATTCAAATGCCCGATGACCTTCCTTTCCACATTTGAAACATTTACTTGTCCCTTTAAGACAATCTCCACCATGCTTCTTTCCACACTTTGAGCATAAGGAAACATTCATCTTCTTTTCACCATTATTCTGAGATTTCTCCTTGAACTCCATTTTTCATTTCTTATCAAAACTATGAGATGGATAAGTAACACAAACTTCCATTTCTACCTTGATAGCACAATGCACAATTTCTTCATAGCTACTGAAGTCTCTTATAGCTAATTCCCTTCGAAGATTTGGTTTTAAGCCACTGAATAATCGATCAACTTTACTTTCAGGTTGGATGATAAATCTAGATGCATACCTTGCAAGCCTTGTAAAATTCGCTTCGTATATACCAACAGATTCATCATCCTTTTGCTTTAGTTCAAGAAACTCCTTCTCCATCTTTGTTCGAAGAATACGAGGGAAGTACTTATTGAAAAATAAGTTCTTGAACTCGTCCCATTCCATGGACTCAATTTCATCTCTTTGCCTCGTATTCTTGATAAGATTCTACCATTGATCAGCTTCACCTTCCAAACAATATACTACTAAGATGACTTTATCATGTTCAGAACATTGAAGAACTGAAAATATCTTTTCATTGGTACTGATCCATTGTTCAGCAACACGTGGATCAGAAGACCCACTAAAAGAAGGTGGGCGTTGCCTCATAAAGGACTATATAGAATGTTGTTCCCATCTCTGCTCATTTGGAAGTCCAGAATGATTCATATCTTGTGTAAGTATAGCAATAAGATTTTGCACTCCATCTCCCATAACATTTGTTTGTTCAGGAGGACAATCATTGCATTGTCCATTACATTGATCAACACAGTTCCTTCGGGTTCCATCCATCGTCTAAAACCCAAAAATAATAGTGTGAGAGGAAAAAATCATGCTAGGGAAAACAACATAATAAAGGGGGAGTATCCTCAATATCTATCATCTTAGGTTAAATTCTATGATCGTTACCATAGTTCTAGGACTGTATCCTATACGTATACTTATCCTTAGGGACATCCATAGACATACCTTAGAAATATCTCTAGGGATCTCACTAACGTTTTCGCATCCTAGTTTCCAAAGGTTGACTAAACCTTTCCTCTGATACCAACTGTAGAGACCCTAAGCTTGACGTACATAGACATTACATTACTTTTGCGAAATACTTAGTACATAACAAAAACACACACACAAGGACCGTAATAGTTTAGTGTCTTTGTAAACTCGGAATATAATCTTCTAATCGTGGTGAAATATCTTCAACATCTCCCATAAAGATCTTCTTTTTTTTTAAACCTAAATCCTTTCTTTATGTCCTGTGGAAAATAAAACATAAAAGGGTGAGCTCAAATGCTCAGTAAGGGTAAACAAAAGAAAAATATCAATCACGTCATATTCATAAGAACATATCTTTTGGAAATCTTAACCTGCAAAAGAGATCATAATTTCATAACATGGGATAAATCATAGTAGTGAAATGTAATCCCAATAATCATAACTTAAAATATGAAACTTTTTGGCATACACACATAATCATATAGAATCATTTCTTATTAGTCAAGACTCATTTCCAAGACTATCTTAGTGGACAAAGTCCCTTTCTGAACCGAGTTCACTCCTCATTTCAGTCATGTTACACTGAACCGGTATAACCTACCGTTCCATCCATGTCTATCTCATGAGATATAAAATCTTCACCCAATGCATTGGAGAAAGATATAGGTCCCACCCATCTCATAATGATACCATTCTTATGTGTGCCACAAAATCATAAACCATACATCATAGCATAACCAATGTAATAAAAATGGGATTCTTAAACATTGTGACATCATAAAAAAATTCATATAAGATAAAGGAATTCATAAAAATAATTCCATCACAACATAATCAAATCAATGTAATAATAGGTATAAAACATAACCCTTTATTGTCTTATATGGAAAATAATTTTGATAAAACACTTGAACTCCATTCTTGAGGAAAATATCCTTTCTACTTCAAAAACACTTTTCATTTATTAACATGTCATAAACTTATAACTAAAAGAATTTGATTAAAAATAAACTTGAAAACTTATAAGGGAAGCTTCTTGTAAATAATGTTTTAAAAATCCATTCATGTCGTATAAGTTAAAAGAAAACATTCTTCTCGTACTTTTGTCGGAAAAGTCAAAAAGTACCTCGTACGAAAAACGACAAAAGATTCCTTTCATATCTTTTACTAAAAACTCAAAGAAGGGTAAAATTGGATATAAACTTTTGTATAAGGATATAAATATTACATATTGGGGAAACATGGATGTGGATGATAAAATACACCCCAGTAAATACCAAAGTATAAACAATCTCGGATAAAAATGAGATTGTGATATTTCCCTTACCTTAGGTCCGATTTTCTTCGTAAGTGTCCAAACCTCCTGTATAATGATTTAAATAATGTTATTGACTTATTCCAGAATCATACTTATTGTTATGATATCATATATGGTCATATTCTTAGCTTATTATTAGTAATATTTCATTACTACTTGTTATTCAAGTGTTTATTACTTTTTTGTTCTTATGCGTGTTTGTCGAATAAATTCTTATTATTCTCTTTAGGTTATAGATACCTCATTTAAAGAATGGTATTATTGTAATATATATTATATTCATTCATTCAATTCATTTATATAATCATTATGCAATGAAGATCATGTAGAACGAATCGCATCACATCGTAGAGACGGTATTCCGTACGTACGCACGAGCGATGATATCGTTCCCATGATCGTGGAATTGTATTGGAGTGTATGTATACTATTTCAGAATAAATATCACTTTTTAATAGTCATATATAGTCATTATTTACACCATTATACCCATCCAAGTAAGGTGGTGGTGGAAAATAGATTACACCACGGCGTGGAGACGGTATTCCGTACGTACGCACGCGCGGTGATTTCTTTTTCCGTAGGATGGATAGATGGTGAAATAGGGTTGTTTCATACATATAATAACATGTCATTATATGAGTGATACTGATGTTATTACTTCATAAAGAAACAACTAAAGAAGAAGAAGTGGAAGAAGAAATAAAGATGAAAGAATCGGTAACGGACATTACCTCTTCTTTGAAGTGCTTCTTTGAGACCTCCTTTTAGGGTACTAAAATAGGTCTTTGAAGAAGACAAGAACCTATAGGATGTTTCTAGGGAATTGGAGAGGAGAAATTGGCAGGGGTAGGCCGAGATTGAAGGCTCAAAGTGGTGTGAGGAAGTGGGAGGAGGAGGTTCCCTTTTATAAGGGAGGAGAGGGGCACCTTTGGAATAACTAAAAATATTATTTTATTATAAAGTAAAATTCGATTTTAAATAGCTCAAAATTGATATATTTCGAATATAAGGTGGTTAGGGGTCGAAATCCTCTCATCCAATAGAATTTAGACAAGTTTAGATATCAATTTTAACCTTATCATTTAGATTTAACTTTAAGTTAGATAATTTAACTTTTACTGTGTCTTCTTGTTTTCTTACACTATAAGGTTAATAAACGTACTATATCAAGCCAAAAGAACCCCAAGTTTTTTATTATTAATATATATAAGCTTATCTAAGTCATTTGGCTGAACCTTAGATTTTTAGGAATAAAATAACAATTAATAATATAATATTTGCTTTAAAAACTATTTTTTGTCAATTTTGACACTATTTAGTAATTGATTTTTGTGAAACTCATAACAGATTTATTAGTTAGAAAAAAGTTAATTAAATCAATAATAAAATGTCATATTAACATATAAAATTAGTTTAATTCATAAAAAGTTTTAAATTACATTTATTTGGGTATTTATAACATCAATTATGTCAATATTTCATTAATAAGACAATTACTGCATCATCTTTGTGTCAAAATAAATGATAATTATTTAATCCCTAAAAATTCTAAATAAATTCCTATTATGTAGATAATTTTATTATATTTCTGGATACTATTCATGTTCGAAGTTTTATTAAGTTTTTCACTAAATTAAAATTATTATACTTATAAGATTTAAGAAAGTGACATGTTGTCACATTCTTTGGTTTTAATAATAATTAAATTATTTTCATGGAAAAAGTCCATTAAATGAATCTAATCCGACCCTTAGGTGATATGGGTCGACTTTTAGTCATCCAATAGGATTTTCACATGTGGTAGGGTAATTTTATAATATTATATTTACCCTTAATTACCCGATTTACCTTTAACTATGGTAAATAAAATTTACCGTAGTTACTATTCATAATTCCCAAAAATAAAAAGTAGCTTATTAACATAATTTGGATCCACTGATTCCAAATATGGAATCCATTTTTCCAAATTCAATACACAAAAGTTTTAGAAATTAAATTAAAATTAATCCCATTGTCGAAAGAAAACGGGTTTTTCTTTACAACATTGCAAAAGATTGAATTGATGTATCCCACGAATTCAAGGTAGAATCAATGCTAATGACATAAATTATATTAAATGGTAAAAATATTTTCTATTTATACTTTAAAACCATTCAATATTATAATTTAACCTTATAAATTATTGCGATGAAAAAAGTTGTTTTTAATTAAAATATAGCGTGTTTTTACTATTCATCAAAATATGAAAGTTACCAGAATAATATGAAAAATTTATCCAAAGTAAATTTTTATTTTATGATTCCAAATAAGAATTTTATTTTGTCAAATTTAACTTATAAACATGTCAAAAACTAGATTTAAACTGGGTGTGCCATCAAAAGGCGGCAAAACTGCATTTTTTGAAAAATACTTATTTTACCCGAAAAATTTATTTTGTTCTTATAACATGTTTTAGAAAATGTGTAAGACGAATAATAATGTTATAAGATTCAAAATTTAGTTAATACTATTCATAGCTGCTAGTTCATAATAATATTATAATAATATGTCGTTGTTTAGTAAACCCGGTATTGCGTACAACACATTTATCGAGGAAGGTCGCGATTGCGTGTAATGCAAGCCAAGTCAGGGTTGCGTGCTGTGCAAAAATCCTTTGTTGTTTCGTATAACATAATCCAACCATATTTCATTTATACATTGAATATATATATATATACTTAATGTTGTGTAGAATAACTATTATCAAAATTGTGTGTAACACGATCCAAGAATAGTGTTGTGTATACTGCAAGCTAATACGGTGTTGCATATAGCACAAGGTAATCTTGGTGTAGCATACAACACAAGAAATTAATGAAATTAAAAGAATATTTTTCATAAAATCTCGGGGTGTTACAAGTAGCGCCCACCACAGAATCAGCAGGCACCCCCACGTAACGCATTGCCACCACCCAGGTGAGATAACCAGGTCCCACATCCTCAACAGGTTCCTCCATCCCCTCATTAGGGCTAGGTTCCCAGAGCCCCATTCTCAAATAGGAGAAGTCAAACCCAATCATTTAATGAGTCCTAGGTTCCTGGATATTTCTGAAGTTCCTTGGAACAAGTGATTGTACTTTTTTCTGAATGTAGGAGACCAGAAGAGGCATACCTCATTGATTTCCCCAATTACTGCCCCTATCACCAGATCCTAGGGAACACCCTTAAACAATGTTATGTATTTAAAGATTGGATTAAGGACCAGGTTGGTAACAACATAGTTAGGTTAGGCCCAGCTCTGGTATATGTGAAATGTGTTTTCGTGAATCCAAACAGCGGTGGTGATAATGAAGGTGAGTGGAATCAAGTTTCTAACTGCGGGTCCCAGAAGAGCAAGCATTAGTGGCGCAAGGGAAAAAAATTCTCCCACCAATGTCGTCATCATCCCATACTCTCGGTGACTCCATGCCCCCAGAGATGGAAATTCCTCCTAGAGTCTATCCAGTAGTGGAGGGTTCTTCATGTGATAGTCAAGGGTACACCTCAATTAACACTGTGGAGATGGTAAACCCCTACATGATTTCTGATGGTGAGGAGCTCCAGGAAGATCTTCCCGATGTTCCTAGCCATCACCAGCATCGACGGAGCTGTGGAAATATGGTTCATCAGAGTGCCTTAGTCAGTACTTCCAGCCAGGATGTGCATTCCGTCAAAAGTAAACAGCATGCCCAGCGTAGATCTCAGCATGCACAACCTTCTCTTCTGGTGTTATCAAGTCCGACTTCGTCACTGTTTGCGTTGCTTGATTAGGAAGAGCTGCCTCGACCATGCCATGATCAACCATGCTCTGCTACTTACCAGCCCTAGTCATCTGATCCACATCTGGTATTCTCTCTACAAGCTTCGACTAGTGAGTAACAGAATATTCCTAGCACCAGTTAACCGCTGGTTCAGCCAGAAGGGCCAGTCATTCCCCCTACCACAGAATGACCTTCTTTAAGCAGAAGCTCATGCATGTCATGGAAGTAAAATTTTCTCAAGCATCTTTCCATCATTCCATCAAGGCTCTCTATCCTTGAGGCTCTTCACCTATTAGTAGATATGCATGAAGCCCTTGTCGAGGCTTTAAGAAGCCCCCTCCAGTTTGAGACAGAGGTAGCTACTGCAGAAGCCTTTCATGCTGAGGCAGTCGAGCATGCTAAATGCCAAGCCATTATATCATTCTCTGAAAAAGATAAAGGCTCTCCCATACAGGGTAACATCCTCCCATTGTACATCACCAAACACTTCAACGGCATGGAGGTTCATCACTATCTTGTCGACATAGGCTCTGGGATCAACCTAATCCCAACCTGAACTCTTCAAAAGATGGGGTTATCTAAGGATGACCTAAGTCCCTATGACCTGAAAATTCAAGGTTATAATAGGAAGGAACCAACACCAATCAACAAGATCCGCCTGAAGACCCAGTTCGGTGGCCTATTTTCCAACACCGATTTCATGGTTGTCTCTTAGGACACCACCTATAACGCATTGATGGGAAGGTCATAGATCCACCTGCATGAAACCCACAATGATCAGTGCCACTATGACTATCAAAGAGAAAAATAAGTACATGTAATTCCTAAAGAAACATCATTATGTGTTTGATTAGATCTATGAAGAAATTCCAAGACTAGATCCCCAGGTAGCCATCCACCGCCTTGGTCTCCTAGTAAACCACCATGGGTTCAAACAACCTCCCAGAAAGATACAACCTTCTCACAGTTCCATGGTCGAGACCGAAGTAGATAAGCTCATCAGAGATAACTTATTCAAGGAGGTCCAGTACCCTATATATTTAGATAACATTGTCCCTGTCATGAAGAAGAACTAACATATCTAAGTTTTCATCGACTTCTGAGACCTCAATCGCCACTGTCTAAAGGATGATTTTCCTCTTCTTGTGATGGAGCTGCTAATTGAAGCCATAGCCGGGTTCTAGGATATTTCTTTCATGTATGGGAATTCTTGGTATAATCATATTCAAATGTCCCCTGAGGATGAATATTCTACAGCCTTTAGGGAACCACGAGGTACTTTTTTCTACCAAGTCATGCCCTTCGGTCTAAAGAATGAAGGTGCCACCTATCAGCGGGCCATGCATCACATATTTAATCTGATCCTCGGGACAATGGTGGAATGCTACGTGGATGATCTGGTGGTCAAATCTCACCAACATCAGGACCATCTCGAAGACCTTGAGAAAGTGTTCGGCTTCCTCCATTCTTGCCACCTGAAGATGAACCCATTGATGTGTGCCTTTGGGGTCACCTCTGGAAAGTTTCTTGGATTCGTTGTCAGATATAGGGTCATTGAGATTAACCCAAATAAGATCAAGGCCATTATCCAAATATCTCCCTTAAGCAACATTTGGGAGCTTCGAGGCTTTCAAGGCCACTTGGCCTATATATGACGATTCATTATGAATTTGGCTGGAAAGTGTAAGCTCTTTTCTTGAATCGTGAATAAAGGAACTGTCTATTAGTGGGATGAATAATTTTAGATTTCTTTCGAGGAAATCAAGTAGTATCTTCTCCATCCTCCACTCTCAATGCCACCTATCTCCGGAAATCCATTGGCCCTTTAAGTGACCACCCTAGAGAAATTTCTTAGCGTACTTCTCTCCTAGAAGAACAACAAGGGAACTGAGAACAATCTCTACTATCAGCCACATGCTCCTCACTATGGAGACTAGATACTCCCCTATAGAGAAAAGTTGCCTTGCGCTAGTATTTTTAGTACATAAATTGTGAAATTACTTGCAGAACCATGAGGTACAGATGGTGTCCCGAGTGGATCCTATGAAGTAAATCCTGAACTTCCCCATGTTGACAAGCTATCTAGATTGGTGGGTAGTGATCCTCCAACAGTTCAACATCAGGTTTGTTCCTTAGAAGTTTATCAAGGGGAAATAATTGGCATATTCTCTTGTTTCACATCCAGCTCATGTGGACGAGTCTCTAGACCTTGATTTTCCTGATGAGTCAATCCTCTCGGTAGACCAAGCCATTCCGTGTTGGAAAATTCACTTCTATGGAACTTTCTGGAGCCCTTCTAGTAGAATGATCAATGACCTCAGACTTAACAGAGTAGGATTGGGTAACTTCTTCATCAATCCAGCACAAGCTGTTTTTTAATATTCATTGCTACTGTCAGAAGGGTTGTACCAACAATGAAGCAGAGTACCAAGCTCTCATAACTGGCCTCAAGTTGGCCCTCTATATTGACGTTCCCCACTTGAATGTGAAAGGGGACTATGAACTATTCTTCAAGAAAATCAGCGGTGACTATGTCGTCAGAAATCCAGAACCCATACCACTGTTGGAATGCACCCTCCAACTGGTGTCCTATTTCCCATCTTGGCCAAAAGTTACCCATGTCCCTTGATCCCATAATGGTCAAGATAATTCCTTGGAAATCCTAGCTACATCTATTGCAAGATGATTTTATTATCCACATGGTACACCAGATATTCATCTCCCCCATCACTCCATATGACAATGATATCCCATAGGTAAGCCACATTACCACCGGAGCCTCTACATCCGGACCCCCAGGTTCCCCTAACGCAGGGTTGTAAGTAACTCCTGATTGGAAGAACCCCTTTGTCGAGTATCTCTAGCATGAAAATCTCATGATAGATCAAGCTGAGCGTGAGAGAATATGATGTTGTGTGTTGTAGTTTACTATCTAAAGTAGTCCTGGTCTTGAGAAGGTCCTCTATAAGAACAGGTTTTATGTGGTTCTCCTCTGTTGCATTCAAGTAGTTGATATTTCCGAGGTCATGCAGGAGGTTCATGTTGGTTCCTACAAGTCTCATTAGACCGAGCCAAAACTATCTCACTAGATCCGAAGACTGAGCTATTTTTGGCCCTCCATGATCTGTGACTGCATTGAGTTTTCCAAGAGGTTTCATGTGTGCCAAATTCATTCCAATTTTATGCATCGGCTGCTGGAGCCTCTCCACACTACCAAGTACTCTTAGACCTTTTCAGTCTGGGGACTCGATGTCATGGGACCATATCCACCGGCAATAGCTTTCTAATGCAGGTTCATTCTGACCACTATGGATTTCTTTTACAAGTGGGAAGAGTCAGTCCTGATCAAGGAGGTCAAGTCCCATTCTATCATTGAATTTGTGAGATCCAATATCATCTACTAGTCTGGAGTCCCTCACAACATCCTCACTGATAACGACACCAACTTCTGGGCGACCGATTTGAAGAAATTTTATTCCAAGTACAATATTCATTCTAACCATACCTCCTGCTATCACACGCAAGTAAATAGGCAGATCAAGGCATTCAAAAAAACCCTATCTAAAATTCTGTAGAAAATGGTTGGTAAGAATAAGAAGATTTGTCCAGAAAATCTCCCCAATACACTCTGGGCTTATCGGACAATGACTTGAAATTCCACACAGGTGACCCCATACTCCCTGGAGTACGAAACGGAGGTCATCCTGCCCATCTAGATTCAGTTTCCTTCATTACACATATCTATTTATGATAAAAAAAAGTGCCAGATAAAGTAGCTGAAATCCATCTAGCTGAATTAGAATCACTTGATGATAACATGCTCTATGACCTATATAATCCGGAAAGGCATTAGAAAAAGATAGCTAGAACTTTCAACAATAAAGTTCACCTCTTCTCTTTCTTTCAAGGTAACATGATGTTGGCCCTTAGAACAACAATGATACTTAGTAGGAAACCACCCAAGATGGAGCCCAAATGTGAAGGACCTTACATCATTCATAAGTTTTATCCCAATGGTGCATACTCCCTGGCCAAGTTCTTCAAGAAATGCTTTGCCTAAGAAAATGAGGTCCTACATGACCTTAAACTATTATGTACTGCATGAAATTAAATTGTATGTCATTCTGCATGACATTAAACTATAGACATTCCCGCATGACCTTAAACTGTCAAACATCCTTGTTGCATGATGTTAAACTGCACATCACCTTTAAGAACTATGTATGGCTTGATTTTCATCCTCATGGGATATGTAGAAACACTCAAATGCCTCATCTTGAGTCCAGCCCCCTGATTCCTCTTTGACTATCACCCCTAGGTATAGTTCTCTTGGAGGATCTTGCATGGTGTCATGTAGGCTTCTTTGGCCCCACTCATGTTAGGATTAGGATGATCACACCATGTTCACCCTCCTTATTCTTTTATTCTCCCACGTCCTCACCACACGATGCTAAATTGCATGGCCTTTGATAACTACATATGGATTGATTCACATCCTTATGGGATATGTAGGAATTCCTGGACATTTTTTCTATCGGTCTAGCCCCAATCTTCAGGATCTCACCTTGGTTCAAAAAACATGGTGTTGTGAAGAATTTCACCCTCCTTTACGTTAGTTTCATCATGACTGCACCATATATCCCTCTCCCTGGAGATCTCCACCTCTTTCACCATCCTGCGTGATGTTAAATTGCACAGGCATATTTATGCTTCACACACTCCCCTTAATTTGGGATTTCATTATATTTCACATCCAAAAGGGCCCCCAAATGGTATGGATACTTATCCAAAGGGATCACCTATCATTTCAAACCAACTCCCTCGAGGACCCCGAATGAAAAATTGATACAATTCCCACGTTGCGAATATGGTCAGTGGTCGATACTCATTTTTTGTTCCCATTTCAAGTCACACGATATGGATGTTGTGTTTCGAAAATGGTCAAAAGTTATCCTTAATCATTGTCACCACCCCCATATGTCCTAAATATTGGGTGTAGTGGTTCATGTTGTCCCACTATCCCTTCAAACATTAGTCTGATTTGGGTAGGAGTGTGAGTCTAGCTGTCGTACCCTTATATGTTGGGGAGTGCTGGGTCCTATTCATTGTTTGCCACACCAAACATAGCTCACGTGGGCTTAGGAATTTTGGAAGGCAATGCCCGCATGAAGGGTCATGTGTCTATGGTCTGATCTCTAAGACCTTAAAATAAGATCTCAATTGTCCTCAATGCAAGATGTTAAACTGCAAACCGACCATGAATTCTTATTTCAGGTCCCTCACCCATTTTTGGTCTCTTGACCCAATTTCTCACTCGGTATGGTGTGGTATGGCCTGAACTCTATGCCCTCATTCACGTCGGGCTATTTTTACCATGCTGTATACATCCCCTTGGGACACCCCTCCATTATCATCCTCACCACAAGACATTAAATTGTGAACTGGTTAGGACTTCCCATCTTGGATCCCTCAACTTTTTCGGCCCCCTGGTCCAATTCCTCGTTTGGGATCATGCGGTGTGGAATGGGATTATGTTCTTCCCACCACACCATACACATCCCTCATTGAGTTATCTTTCCCATATCTTCGTCCTTTCCACTTGGTGTTAAAATGCATAACATCCTCCAAAAATATTTGTGTCTTGATTACCATCCTTATATGATATATAGGACTGCCTGAACATTTATTCTTTGGGTCCATCCCCATTTCTTAGAAACCCCCCTTATCTTTCTAGCCCCCTGGCCCAAGTTCTCCGAGGAGGGACATACGGCATGGTATGGGCCTATGTCCTTATTCACGATGGGTCTATAACAACCACACTACGTGACACTTTCTCCTAAGAGCTTTTCATCCTTCTATTATACACTCATCTTTTTGAGTCGGCTTCTCTTGAGTTGGTCCCCACGACCCTTGTTGGCAGTTCACCAATGTGCCTACGAGCACTCTGGTTCAGGACCTAGAGTGTCAGATTCTACTTAGACATGATCTCGCCCATTTTTCAGGCTTCATGTTCTCCTTAATTTGGTCTTTCATCATCTTTCACATCCAAAAGGACCCCCAAATGGTATGGATACTTAGCCCAAGGGATATCCTACCATTTCAGGCCAATGTTATTGAAGATTTTGAGTGAAAAATTGATACAAGTCCCGCATTGCAAATATAGTCAGTGGTCAGTACTCATTTTTTCTTCCCATTTCAGGTCACATGATATGGATGTTGTGTTTCAAACATGGTCAACAGTTATCCTCCATCGTCACACCACCCCCATCAAGCCATAAATACCGGTTGCATGATTCACATCCTTTTCCACTTCATCATGTCCAAGTTGAATTTCGACACTCTTGGTACTATCCCTCAGTGCACACTTTCATGTTAGGAGGACAAGGCCACGGTAAGGTGTCATTTAGGGCTCGACACCGATTTCCCCTTTCATGCATTTTTCACATTGCAAAGACCTTCTCTACCCTTGTTTCCCACATCGAGCATAGCTCACGTGGGCTTAGGGTTCAGATCGAGGTTGATGCTTTCTTGGAAGAGTCTCGCTTCTTTATGGTATGAGATCTAAGACCTTAAACTAAGATCTCCTTCCACGTCCTTTTTGTAATTCGTAAGAACCGTAATTCTTAGAACTACATATAGCTTGATTCCCATGCTCATGGGATATGTATGAATGCCCATACATCTCGTCTTTGGGTCCATCTCATGTTTTTCTAATTACCACTTCTGTTCGGCCTTGTGGACCTAATTTTCACAGGATTTTGTAGTGTGGTGTAGGAGTAACATCCTCATTCATGTCAGGTTTTCAATAGCTTCACCACATACTTTCTTTTTAGGAGCTAGTCTCTCATGCCCTTCATCCCGCAAGATGTTAAATTGTACCTCTAGAACAATGTATGGATTAATTCTCATCCTCACAGGATACGTAGGAACACCTGGACATTTCATCCATAGGTCCAGACCTATATTCTATGACATTTTTTGGCCCCTCGGCCCAAGGAATCTTCCCCAGATTTGTGCATGGTTTATTGTGGACCTTGTCCTCATTCACATCGGGTACACTTTATTTCACCCTGCGCAATCCCTGTGTCCAAGCCATATGACATTAAACTATGCCGCCTGGTCTCACATTTTAGGTTCTAGGTGCAGCGGAAGCTCGTTGGTGGGTTTTCCCAACTTTAATTTTAACGTTAATCAACGTTCAATCCGAGATCCTTCACGATTTAAAATGCCAAATCTTCGGAATAGAACGAAGAATGAAAAACTTAAGAGGGAATCCCAGAACCATAGAGATAGGATCATCATATATTGGTTATAATTAATTTAATTAATTTACAAGAATTACCTTGGTGGAATTATTTCTTCGTTGATGTGTCCGGTCATGATTCAGTGATCTGTCATTGCGTCGTAGAATCCAAGTGTAGGATTCCTATAGCGGTGATCCACACGTGTTCCACGTATCTCTGTACGTCACCAAAGGGATCTCCGGGTGCTAGTGCAGAAGAACCTTCGATTGTGATGTCTGCCTTCGATTGCCTTGATCTCTCAGTCTTGAGAGCGTTCTTGGAGGAAGGAGTTCTTTCGGGCTTGAAAAAATTCTTCAGGATTGTTGTGCACAACGATTGGTAGGAAAAGTGTTGGGGTTGTGAGGATATTTATAATTGGGTTTGAGGTTATAGAGTTATGACAATAAATAAATGCATTACACGTTTTATTTATTTCATTAACTCTTATTGAACCCCCATGTCGAATTATTAATTCCTTGACATGCGCCCACACTGATTATAATTAATATCATTTAATAAAACAATATTATATCCTCAAAATCCCACCTGGAAAAACTACACGCCGTGTAATCATTAATACACGGTGTGTACTTCTTTTCATAAAACTACACGACGTGTATATTAAATATACATGGCGTGTACTTTTATTTTACACTTTTCTTTATCTCCTCCTCCACATTTATTAGACCTTGAGTAATGGATATTTAATTCTTAAATAAATTTAACTGCATTACTTGCTAATAAATATATTATTTCGCCCACAATATATTCTCTTCAATAACTAGTGTCGAAATAAATATGATCAGGCATCCTTAAATAATTATTAAACCACAGTTAGGAATAATCTTTATTTAACTCGTTAAATTAATATTTAACTGAGATACATGGACACACTTAGTGTGTGACCCTCTAAGCCTCTTTCTCAGTGGCATTAGGCGGAGCCTACCTAAAGTCTAAGGTTGGCATCTACCAACACGCCAAGGCA
This sequence comes from Viscum album, assembly GCA_963277665.1. Classification (NCBI taxonomy): domain Eukaryota; kingdom Viridiplantae; phylum Streptophyta; class Magnoliopsida; order Santalales; family Viscaceae; genus Viscum; species Viscum album. The sequence goes on from OY728156.1 coordinate 1,506,090,849, forward strand.
CCCATAGAGAAAGAAGTTAATGCTACAATTATGTGTCACCTCATAGGAACGTTTACTGTGTAATATAATCCCTTTGTCTCAATATCTCTAATCCAACGTGTTGCGTGCTAGTGTCATCAACTCATGTGCTCGATTATTCTTTCTTTGACTTCCCGGAATTGAACTCGCCCATACCTTACCATGGCCATGGATTTATTTAGGCTATATCAGTTCTATCAAAGGGCCTGAGATATCTACTTCTATTATGGAACGGAAGGGAAAAATACTTTCTCACATTATCTACTAATGTGGTATTACTCGTGACGCACCCAACGTATCCTACCTCACTGTGAACAGTGTGTCGTCACATTTTTCATCAATACATCTAAGTGCGTGAGTTGTAATACCCATTAATAATAATCTTAAAGTCTAAGTACCAATACACACGTTTAAAAATAGGAACATCCAATGACACTATGAAATGTGCATTTCCTTCTGGCGGGTCTCGTTCTCATAATATCCTCTTGGATATTACCAAGGGCACACACCATGAGAAGGTGCCTCAAAGTTTTATGAGTCCTCACCCCTAATGGCCTGTATTATTTGTGTCCCTCAAATAATATCATCCGTACATAGAACATATATTCAAGAATAGTTTTATGGCACTTTCGAGTTCTCATCATAGTAGGGATCCGCTATGACCCATTAATGCAATATTTGTCCTTAGGACATTATCACATGCATTGTCACGGAGAAGAACAATCAATATTTGATAAGTCATTTATTAATGAATAAAGTACAAAGTAGTTGGTTCTAGGACACCAACTCCAACACACATGACTTTAAAATGTTACATATTTATTGCATGGTATTAAAATGCATTGGTTGGTCCTATCATACAACCCTAAACTATAGCATTATCATCCTGGCCGCACGATGAAAAATGGCATTGCATTGTGATATACTCACTTGAGGGGACATCATGTTGGGTATTGGTCCTTCACCATATCATTTATCAATGAATACATGTGGCTTGATTCCTGTAGCGACACCTAGATTCTCTTTCATAGGTTTATTGATTTATAAAAAAACACATCCATGCTAAAGAACAAACATTATTTATCAAATGCCACATCTTTTGGTGCTTGGGCCAGACCTACACGACAATATTGTCCCTATCACTGGTATCCTACCATGACACCTCCATAACTATGTATGTCTTGATCCCCATCATGATGGGGTATGTAGGAATGCTCAGGAACGTGGCCCCAGGCCCAGCCCAACTCTCATTTTTGGTCCCTTGACCTATGATTTCCCTATGGAGCACATGGTGGGATGTGGGATAATGTCCTCATTCACACTAGGTTTGGAATTACTACACCACGTGTCTCCCTCTCCATTTTCCATTTACGATCCAAGCTCTAATACATTTAAACAAATATCCAACCGTCTTGGTTGCAGAACACTAAACTACACAACATCCTTTAGAACTACATATGGCTTTATTCCCATCCTCATGGGATATGTAGGAATGCTCAGACGTCCCGTTCGTGGGTCCATCCCTAGGAATCTTAAATCCTACCCCATTTTTAGCCCCTTGGCCCAAACTCCTTTGGAAGTATGTGGTGTGGAGAGTAACTCTTGGGTTCTCATTTACATTAGGTTTTGTAACAACCACATTGTGTACCTCCCTTGTTTCTTCCCAGCCTGGTCTGAGTTCTATGACCCTAAACTAAGATCTCTCTAAGGGAACTACGCACCGGTTTCAGCTACTTTTTGACCCTATGAGCACTTCATTAAATCATCTCCCCTATTAATGGTCCACTCTATGACCTTAATCTATGATTGTGAGACCCGAGGACCCTTGTCCTTTAAAAAGGATTTGACTCCCTCTACCTGATGCATCTTCTTGTCGCATTAAAATGTGTCGTGACAAAGAGCCCAAGGTGTGGGATTTTCACGTGGACATTCTATAGTTTCATGTCCAGGATTCATGAGCCCTTTATTTGGATCCCCATCCTTTTCAATGTCTGAAGGGACCCCCTTTATGGCTTGGTCTCATGCTACCTCAGCTCACCTACCGTCTTGGGCCAATGCCTCGAAAGACCTCGGACGACATTTTATGATAGGTCATGTGTTTCGAACATATTCAGCGGCCGGCCCTCATTTTTCTATCCCCATACTAGGCTAACGTGGAAGAGAAGATGTGTTTTGAACATGGTCAACAACTATCCCTTTTCTCCACACCATCGTCATTGTGATCCAGATCTCAGGTGCCATGATTCACATCTTTCCACTCCATTGTGTCCAAGTGAAATTCCAGCACACTCGGTTCTACGCCTCCGTGCATCTATGTGTGTTAAGTAGGTAGATTAATAATTTTGGGATGTCATTCACCTGACATTCCATTTCCCCTAATGTGTGTCTCTATGTACGAGAAAAATACCACCACCACTCCTTGTTTCCCACATCGAGCATGACTCACATGGACTTAGTGGTTTTGGTAGAATTTGTACCAGTGTAATGAAAACATGCATGCCCCTTTTCCCACGTGACATTAAACTGCACTTCTAGAACTATGTATGGCTTGATCCCTATCATTATGGGATATGTAGGAACACCCAACCACTTTGCCTTGGGACCAGCTTAACTTTCAATTTCAGTATCTTGAAGTAAAATTCCCTCTGGGGATATGTGGTGTGTTGCCGACTCCTTATGTCCTCATTCATGTCAGGTTTATAGCTACTGCATCATGTACTCCCATCATGGGATCTCTCCATTCATTCCTCGTCCTATCGTATGACGTTAAACTGCACAGGTCCATTTGTCCTCGATGCATGACATTAAATTGTAGTTCTACCCTTTCAGGATGCCCCGTGTTAATTATGGGATGTGTTAGCTTCCTCGCCAAAGAGGATTCCACCTACCAACGTTGGTTTCTGACCACACTGTATTCAAGAACTATGTTTGGATTTATTATCATCCTTATGGGATATGTAGAAACCCCCAGACATTTCGCATCGGGCCCAACCCCAGGTTCATTAACCCTTCTGGCCCCTCGGCCCTGATTACGGTCCAAGAAGTATGACCTTAAAACTACATGCAAAATCCTGGTCAAACGATGTTAAACTATTCCATTCATCATTCACATCCGTGTGATGTAAAATTGCATGGAATTCTAGGTCCTCACCATGGAGGTCTTTTTTGGAAGAATGTTTGATCTCTGGTCAGACCAATGCACCCACCTAATGCATTTTGACCATGGTGTAATAATTTCAGGAGTGTTAGACTTCATTCAAATGACCCATCACTCCACCCTCCATGATTTGGGTGCCCCTTATTCAGACCCTCAACCTCTTTCATGTTCTAAGAAACACCCAAATAGTATGGATGCTTTGACCATGGATTGCCTACTATCTCGGGCTAACATTCTGGAAAAGAAATGGATAAAATTCCGATTCAGGCTTCGTGTTTCAAACATGTTCAGAAGTCGGCCCTCATTTGTTGTCCCCATGCCAAGCTAATGAAATAGGGATGATGTGTTTCAAACACGGTAAACAGTTATCCTTCATTATCATGCCACCTTCACAACATTACGAATTTTGGGTATCATGATTCACACTTTCCACTCCCCTGTGTTTGGATTGATTCTAACGACCCTGGCGTTGTACCGCTCGTGTGCTAGAACACATTTGGAAAATAGAAATTCGACTATTCTAATACCTTCTTCCTCCAGTCAGGCCTCCATATTTCTTCCCAAAAATCTGGAATGGTTGTTCAAACCTTGGATTCCTGAAGCTTGGTTGGCACTCTCACATTCAGATGGAATAACGAGTTGGTCATCCCTTGTTTCTCAAATCAGTCCCAACCCATGTGATCTTAGGGATTAATCGTCGGATGTTTCATGAATGTGATAGACATGCAGTAGGCCGAAACAAATAATGGAACTCATGAATGCATCCAGCATAAACAATTAAAGCATGAAAGTACGTTTGAAGGTTTACAAGCATTACATCACCCGAGGATCGACCCCTCCCATGGATAGGTTAACCCCTTTAAAAGATCATTTAAGCTCCGCCACTCTCTGCCTTATGGCGTCCAGGATTCGTTGTTGCCTGTTTAGTTCTCACTTCTCCTCAGCAGCAATGGGGCGTAGTTTGTTAGCTGCAACCTGGGCCCACTCCTCGTCGCTCTGGACGATAGCCATCTCCTCATAGGCTTGCTTTATCCGTTCTTCGGCCTCTGCCAGTTAAGCCTTTAGCCGCGATATAAGCTCTCATTGTGGGTTGAGGAAAGTGGAATTTTCATCTGTCCAGACCTACAGCCATTGAATCTCATTTTCAGCCTCCTAGAGCCTTTTGATGTTCACTGCCTTTCTCTACTGCCAACCCACACCAAGGCCACAGTAATATTCCTGAATCATCTCCACCATGAGATCTCGGAAGAGCATGTGAGGATGTTGGGCATCCACTCCCCCAGTGCATAGTTCACGTAGCTGGGACCAAAGTCTCCCCATATGGTCTATCCAATGTTCTTGAGGGGTCTCATTGATGAAGCACTTGATCAGTTTCCATGACCAACGATGGGCGATTTTTCTATCCTCCTCATCAGAGATCGTCTCATCCCGATCTGTGGGGTCGGTAGGTTCGTATGTGTGGAGCACCCCAGGAACTCATCAAGAGGGTCTTCATCGGGTGTCTGATCTGGTAGGTCAAGATCCATGTCGTCTAATTGATCCCCTTCATCGGATTCCACCTCAATGACTTCAGGTGCGGCCCTACAGACAGTCCCACCTATGATTGGGAGCACCGCAGCCTGGTTAGTCCAGGAATCCGCTTCCACGACCACCGACATCTCTCTAGGAAAGGCTTCTCCAAGATCTCTAGCCAAACATACTAATGCGGCCCATGCCATTTGAATAACTATTCATATAGAAAGTTCACAAACGTTAGTTGACCTGATCAATGGGAGACAGTTAAAAATTCCGTAAATAATACTTACAGAGATCGAATAGTCAGTCTCGCTCTTGGGTTGTTACCATTGGGACCCTGAGGCGTGGCCCTTCGTATATTGTTGGGAGATCCAAAAATTCTGGAAGAACAGCCCTAGATTTCACAGCCCCACTAAGTGCGGTAATTGTCGTAGTCGCGGGCTCAGATCTTGAAGTTCCTGCAGTTACATCTACTATTGGGCGAGAGGGGGTTTTGCATATGAGGACCTCATACATAGTTTAAATGTTAGTAAGGAGTACTAAATGACCTAGATAATGACTCTGGGCAAGTGTTCTAGGGTTCTACCTTGAGATCCTCCGTAAATTCTTCCAGCACCGGGTCTAAATCATCGACCTCGCCCTTCTCTAGAGGACTCCCTTTACTAGCCTCCCCCCCCCAGGAGGACTCATCTGATTCTTCTATAATAGGTAAATTCTCTCTTAATTCCATGTCCTACAGATTTGGAGGGTACATTTGATCCATTAATAACTTTACCTCATATGTCATTGGATGTGGAGCACCCTAGGAGTGTATAAGGTCCTCCATCTTGTCTAGGTATTACTCCCCCTTTGCTTAGGATACTGAAGGGTCTGCCCTGACAAGGCTGATCCCCGAAAAATCCACATCAAGATAGTTCAGGTGTTGCAACATCTTATATTGGGTAAGGAATTTCCTGTTGACATCCCATATGTCTCAAGCCTCTGGGAAGACAGCATTCTCTGGCATCTCTATATAGCGCAGCTGCTTCCCCGGAGCCCGGGTGGATATCCTACAGAACCTCCTGGGTGGCCTCCTCTCCGGATAACTCTATCCCTATGGGACTATTGGATCCACTATTGATGTCTCCCTTTGGACTAGTGCGGGCCTCACCGCCACTATAGCCTTTCCACCATGAGATTTCCTCCCCACCTTCTGTCCCTAACCTCAAGGTTAGGGAGGCACCCCGTCATTGGACCAGAAAGTTTTCTGCTTCAGCATCTCCCCTGGGTAGGCTGACTCCCAACTATTGGCATACTCTGTCACTAGCTCGAAGATGGCTGTGGTTGGAGGAATCTCATTCCACATCTTCCCATCCCCCTGCGTGAACATGATCCATAGCTACCTCATCACACACAGGTGATCCTCATGGTGCACCCCCAAGTAGACTTACGGGGTTAGTTGTTGGATACACCAAAACTGTCTCGCGAAACGGTGTGGGGTGTATGGCTCACAAATAGACTCACAATCAACCTAAACCACTAGGACTTCATGACAAAAGGCCAGGAGGTAGGATATATTCTCTTCTATTCCCTAGAAATCATTAGTGAACACACCTATTGGCAATGGGAACAAGTGTAAGTTGAACTCGTCCACCTTCCAGACCCAGTTCAATATTGACTGTAGGGTCAGCTTGGTCGAAAATATCCCCACAACATTAAAAATGGTCCGGAAAAAATTCAATCCTGGAGGGGAAATTTGGTTCAGATATTCCTAGACACCCCTGACATGTGCCTCTATCCACCCATATAGAAGGTGAAATGGACCATATATCCTTTGCGGCTTCTTCCCCTCACTGATATTCCACAACATCTTATACAACCTAGTAAGCATCGAGATCCTGAGGTTGACCTTTCCCCCTTCCGTCAACATGGAATCCATAATAAATGTGCTCGGTTGCACACCCATGTTTGTATCCCTCACTGGCAGGATCCAACTGCAGATGAGCGTTGCGATGAATGTAGCTAACCTAACCACCGGTTGGTACTCAGTACTGATGCTGAATCCATAGGTCTTCCATTGGATGTCCTCTAAGAGCTTCCAGTATGAGTGATCCTTTCCCATTTGATCCCCTTTTGGGTAGGTCTGAGGCCTCACAGGGAACTGCCCGTCTATTGGAAAATTCAGGAACTACTTGAACCACCGTTTGAAATGGATGTCCCTCACTGACTATTTGTCCTACCCCAGCACCAAATCCATCAATGCCCTTTCCAATGGATGAATTTTATTTGGTTCCTCCCATGCATTCACAATGGGGAGGAACTCATCATACATTGCCCCCAATATTGGGACCCCTAAAATCCAGTGTAGGTCCCATAGACTGATGTCGACCTCTCCATAGTGCAAATGGAAAGTGTTGGTCCTCGATGACCATCTTTTCAACAACTCTAGCATCAACTGCTTCAGATGGTAGATATAGAATTGAGAGTCCCATTCTAACTCATATAGGTCCACTCACCTCAGCTCTACCTTGAACTCCTTGCATGAGGCACATACCCAGTAGGCCCAATCCCAGTCATCCGTGAAATTGCCGCCCTAGAACAGATCTCACTCATTGGTCCACCCATTCTCTGAGTTCCCTAGTGCCACCTTCAAGATGGTGTGGTATAATGGGGTAGATGTATCAGGATGTAGCTTCTTCCCATCAATGTCATTCACATGTTTGTATAAGAAATCAGCATTAATGGGTGTGAAGTCATCCCAAGTATGGTCGTCGGCTGCCCTGAACCACTGGCACTGGCACAACGTGCTCCTAAACCAGTAAGTCGGATCATCTTTGATCACTTCTAGAATGAAGACGTCATCCCTTAGACCAAAGTCGTACAGAGGCTACAACATCCCGCCTTTTTATAACATAAACTTTCATTACAATACACAACACTGAGGATCTTTAAGGTTTAGTGTCTTGGAAACCAGGAACATAATACATGAAAACAACATAAAACATTCTTCTTAAACACTTGAAAGGATTCTCCTTAAGTTCATACTAGGTTCATTACTGCATCTCATAACCTGGGGACATACATCAAAAGAAGGGGTGAGCAGAAGGCCCATTAAGGGAAACAAGAGAAACATTTTACATGTGAACTTGAGATACTTCAATAAGGTCAAGAAAAGAACTTTAAGGCATGAGAAAGGAATCATGAGGAATTTCATAATAAAAATAACATGTTTCATAACTTGAAGATGTGGCTACATCATTTAACATACACAATCATGAACATATCACCAAGGTCCATCCCCAAGGTGTCATTTGAAAATTACCAAGGTTATTCACCAAGGTATCGTGAAAATTGTAATCTCTAGTGGTTACATCATTACCCAATGCATTGGAGCGATATCAGGGCGCACCCTTAAATTTTCCTTTATTATCATGTGAGCCACATATATCATCATCAAACATTTCATAAATAACCCATATAGCATAAAATAAATGGGTTTCATTTCATAATCATAACTTTTTAAAAACTGCTTTAAAGACATGATCTTAATGTCACTTTAAACCCACGGAAAGGGAAAGCGGGTCTCATGTATGTAAATCCAAGAATTTAAAATAGAACATTTTGATATATATGTGAATACACTTGTAGAAATAAGAGCTTTGAGTATTCACTTTATAACATAAAATAATTTTGAGAAAAGAGAGAGGCATTTTGAGACGAAAATTATGCAGCATAACGGCTATGTTTCGGGGTTTTAGAAAACATTGAAAGGAGAGGGGACATGGGTAAAAATTTCTAAATGACCCATAAAACAGTAGAGGGACAGAATATAAGGGATTTAATAACATGGTAATGAAATTTGAAAGATATACCATATGAAATGAAAAACATGGAAGTGAGACAAAAATAAGATTTCTCTTATGAAAATTCGGTAGCCTAACGGCGTCACTTAAACTTCAATAAAAATGATTTGACAAGATCAAATAGGGTCTCTCATCATATGATCATAAGAGATCATTATGATAGATATAGAGATCATACCCCAACATAATAAAAAGGAACTTGAAAGACTTGACATGAAAATCAAACTTGAAAAATGAGAAGGGTGAAAGAATCCATTAAAAATTTGGCAGCCTAACGGCGTCACTTAAACTTTCATAAAACGAAATGATGAGAGTAAGAGGGGATCTCTCATCATATAAACATGAAAAGGGAATTAAGAGGAATATAAAAGAACATCCTCTCATATAAGAACATGGAGCATAAAAGTAATGACATAAAAGAGATTACATGAAAAGAAAGAGAGAGGTCGGATCCCTTACCTTAAAACGTAACTCTTAAAACTCAAAGGTTTTGGACCTTGAGGGCTTGGGGGCACCTTGGGAGGACTCCTTGGGAGGTAAGGAGACCAGAACTTCGTTGGGGGAGAGTTGGGAGTGAAAAATAAAGGTGGAAAGGGTGGGTATTTATAGGGAAAGTGAGGGGACAAGGCATTAATGGCCAAGGGACACCTCACAAGTGCTTTTCTCAAAACCATGTGCTCTCCCATGGCATTTACCATGGAGTTAGGCCACATGGAGCCCCCAAAACAATAATTCATCACCTTTGGCCGGACAACCCTTAAAATATCTCATGAAATCATCATGACACAGTTATGATGTCATTAAACATACCGAAACCCTAAAACTGCATTTTTACTATTCACTGAAAAATTCATCTTTCTCAGAAAAATCCCAAAATTTCACCTTAACCAAATATCGATGCTCTACTTACATTTATGAACTCCATTTTATAAAAAAAAATTCTAAATATTTTTAATTTAATTTTTAAATAAAAACACTATTCATCGAGAATTCATTTTTTTCAGAAAAATCCCCAAAAATTACAATAACATAATGTCGATGCTCTGAGTTCAAAAATAAAGTCTTTTTTATAAAAATAATTTTCTAATTATTTTTAATTAAATTTTTAATTAAAAAAACACTATTCACCCGAAAAAACTAATACTTGACTAATAATTTATGAAACCATTATTTACCCATTTTATTGGGTCACATTACTAATCCTAAGTGTAAAATCACTATTCATAATTTACTATTCATCAAAAATTAAGTTGATCTTATTAGACTCCAAATTTCTTACTGAACACTTTTGCAGCAGACTATTTTTTGAAAATCATTACACATCATTAATTATTTAGGGTTTACATAAACATTTTAAAATATCCTTTTCTTCAAAATTCATCAATAAAATACATCCTAAAATTATCCGGACATTTGAAGTTTCACAAACAACACTAAAGGAAGAAATATTAATTCATTCATCCCAAATGATTACACAAAGAAGCTAGGGTCTCATCACATAGCCCCTTATAACACCGGCATATGACCTAAGTGTAAGGTGTGCTATGGTGAGAGAATCTGAGGGAGGCTCAGATAACATTGCCCTAGTAGTAATCTCTACTAACTTGAACTTCTCCCACAGGCCTTTCCTTTCAAGCTTGACAGGCTGGAGTTCGGCTTGGGCTTGGTCCAAAGCGAAGCCCACAGATGCTACCTCTTTCCCAAGCTCTGATAAGTGGGATTCATAAGGTTTGAGTCTACTGGATGAAGCCATCGACTCCTCTTTCTACATTAACCATTAACATCTCTATTAAATCGTTAAGAGTAAGTTAATATACTATTTAAAAAGTTTGGGTCGTTACATTATTCCCCCCTTAAGAAATTTTGTCCCCGAAATTTTATACTTGGGGCCTAGTCGAAAAGGTGAGGGTACTTTTGCTTCATTGTTTCCTCAGGCTCCCAAGTCGCTTCTTCATATTTATGATTCCTCCACAACACTTTCACAAGGTGGGTAGTCTTGTTTCATAGAACCTTGTCTATACGGTCCAATATCTCCACTGGATGCTCCTCATAAGAGAGGTCATGTTCCAGTTGTACCACCTCTGGGTTCAGTACATACGAAGGGTCGGGTATGTACTTCCTCAAGAGAGATACATGGAAGACATCATGAACTTGAGCTAGGTTCGGTGGAAGTGCTAGACGATAGGCCACTGCTCCTATGCGATCAAGGATTTCATAGGGTCCAATATACCTAGGGCTGAGCTTCCCTTTCTTCCCAAACCGCATGACTCTCTTCCATGGAGAAATTCGAAGGAAGACTTTGTCGCCAACACCAAACACCAAGTCCCTTCGACGGTTTTCAGCATAGCTCTTCTGCCGACTCTGAGCAGGCTTTATGTGTTGTTGGATGGCATGAACCTATTCTGTCATCTCTTGCGCAAGATCAAGCCCAAGAAGATTTCTCTCACCATCTTCATCCCAACAAGTAGGAGTTCTACATCGCTTTCCATATAGAGCTTCATAGGGTGCCATCTGAATACTCGAATGGAAGTTGTTGTTATAGGAGAACTCAACTAATGGGAGGTGTTGATCCCATCCACCTTTAAATTCCATTAATCATAATCTCAGCATGTCTTCGAGTGTCTGAATAGTCTTTTCAGATTGGCCATCAGTTTGAGGATGATAGGCCGTACTAAAATTCAATTCAGTATTCATAGCATGTTGAAGACTTCTCCAGAATTTTGATGTGAATCTTGGATCACGATCAGACACGATGGATAGTGGTACCCCAGGAAGCCTCACCACTTCCTTTACGTATATCTTGGCAAGTTGATCTAGAGAGAAATCTTCCCGAATAGAGATAAACTGGGCGGTCTTGGTGAGATGGTCCACAATAACCCATATCGCATTGTTTCCTTTGGACGTTTTCGGGAGACCAGTTACAATGTCCATGGTGATATTATTCCACTTCCATACTGGTATGGGTAGCGGTTGTAATACCCCCTTGGGAAGTTGTCGTTCTGCCTTTACTTGCTGACAAACCAGGCACCTTGTAGTGAAATCATCAATCTCCCTCTTCATGTTATCCCACCAATAATTATCACGAAGGTCTCTGTATATTTTAGTGCTTCCCGGATGTATAGAGAAAGTAGAGCTATGAGCTTCATCCATCAATTCTTTCTTTATCTCCAGAATAGATGGAACACATAGTCTTGTACGAAATTTCAATACACCTTCTTGATCAATATTAAAATCAGGGAACTTCCCATCCTTTATAGCCTCAAACTTCTCCTGCAGCAAAGGATCTTCTTTTTGAGCCTTCTTGATCTTCTCTAGTAATGAAGGTTAAGAAATAATTTGGGATAAGGTTGATGATGTCCCTTCCCTTACAATTCCCATGTCCAGTTTTACTATATCTTTAATCAAGGGATCTCTTAGGATCCTCATTGTTGCCAGAACAACAGGATCTTTCCTGCTTAACGCATCCACGACTTTGTTTGCTCTTCCAGGGTGATAATGAATTGAACAATCATAGTCTTTAATAATCTTCAACCATCTCCTTTGTCTCATGTTCAATTCTTTCTACGTGAAAATATAATTTAAACTTTGGTGGTCGGTGTATATATCACATTTCTCCCCATAAAGATAGTGCCCCCATATCTTTAGAGCAAAAACAACTGCCGCTAGCTCTAGATCATGCGTAGGATAATTCTGCTCATCAATCTTCAACTGTTGAGATGCATAAGCAATTACCTTGTCATTTTTCATGAGGACGCACCCAAGCCCTTTCATAGATGCATCGCTAAAAATAATGAATCCTTCTCCGATAGAGGGTAGTGTTAACACAGGTGCAGTAACCAATCTCTTCTTCAGCTCTTGGAAAATTTCCTCGCATTCCTTTGTCCAGATGAACTTAACCCCTTTTCGATTCAACTTGGTTAGTGGATTAGAAAGTCGTGAAAAGTTTTTCACAAACCTCCTATAATATCCCGCTAAACCAAGGAAACTACGAATCTCAGTTACTGTTGTGGGTTGAGGCCACTCCTCCACAACTATTGTCTTTTCAGGGTCAACCAAGATTCCTTCATTGGTTACGATGTGCCCCAAGAAAGCCACTTGTTGTAACCAAAACTCACACTTTATGAACTTTCCAAAGAGCCTCTCCTTCCGCAGAGTTTTGAAAATAACCATCAGATGATCTTCATTATCCTCACGAATTTTTGAATATATCAAAATATCATCAATAAAAACTACCACAAAGTTATCAAGGTAGTCCTTAAAGACTCTATTCATCAAATCCATGAAAATAGTAGGAGCATTAGTCAAGCCGAAGGGCATAACAGTAAACTCATAATGCCCATATCTTAATCGGAAGGCAGTCTATGAAATATCTTCCTTCTTCACCCTCAGTTGATGATAACCAGATCGAAGGTCAATCTTGGAGAAGAATTGAGCCCCACGATGTTGGTCAAATAAATCATCAATTCTTGGAAGAGGGTATTTGTTCTTCACTGTGATCCCATTCAGTTTTCTATAATCAATGCATTGCCGCATTGATCCATCCTTCTTCTTCACAAAGAGAACTGGTGCTCCCCAAGGAGACACACTCGGACGGATAAACCCCTTCTCCAACAAGTCTTGGAGTTGTTTCTTTAACTCTTATAGCTCCACATTTTCCATTCTATACGAAGTCTTTGATATCGGTTGAGACCCAGGTACGAGTTCAATGGAGAACTCTTCCTCTCTTTCTGGGGTAGGTCCAGGTAACTCCTCAGGAAATACATCCATGTATTCCTAAACAATTGGAACATATTCAATTTGTATGCTCCATTTTCCTTCTTCATCATCACCGATTAACTCCATAAAGAAAGCTATAGGAGGTGCTTCTATATAGGGATCAGTTCAGGATATCTCTCCTTGGAAGAGAACGGTAGGTCGTTCATTCAAGACTACTGATATTTCCTTACTTCTGCATTTGATTTTAGCATTATAATTTGAGAGCCAGTCCATCCCTAGTATAATGTCGAATTCCATCATGGGAATGACTACTAGATTTGCAATAAGATTGTGCTCACCAAAGTAAACACTAGAGTCTCTAAATACTGTTGATGCAAGGATAATCCCACTTGGAGTCTTGACTGACAACTCTACCTCTAGCAGTTCGGGGATTGATTCTATATTCCTTGCAAACTTGGAGGAAATAAAGGAATGCATAGAACCAGAATCAAATAAAGTACTTGATAGTTTTGAGAGGACGACAAGAGTACCTGCTACCACATCATTCGGAACTTCAACTTCAGTTGTTGTGATAGCGAAAGCACGACCTTGCTCCCTTGACCTCTGTTGAGGTTGATGGTGATTCCCCTCCACCACCCTCGGATTTGGACATTGATTAGAAAAGTGCCCAAGCTATCCACACTTGAAGCATGTGACTTCGGGTAGGGCCAGAACCATATTTCATCTGTCTTTAGTGTTGGGAAGTTGAGGCTTCACATCACTACGACAATTTCGATAAATATGGCCTTCTCTTCCACACCTGTAGCACTTACCACTTCCGATCAAGCAGTTTCCCGAATGCTTATTCCCACATTTATTGCATGTGGCATGTTTCATATGTTTTCCACCTCTTTCCTGATCAAAACTTCTTCCCAGGCTTGGTTCTAGAGTTCTCTTATTCTCGTTAGATTTGTGAGACCACTGTGTCTCCCCAAACTCTAGCTCGAATTTCATATCACTTTGAACTATTTCTTCATAGCTATCATTGTCCCTGTTGGCTAGATTATTCCGCAGATGAGGTCGTAGTCCACCAAAGAATCTATCAACCTTCCCATTAGGGTCCATGACGAAGCCTGAGGTATAACGGGAAAGCCTTGTGAAGTTCATCTCGTAGGTTCCAACTGATTCATTCTCTTTTTTCTTCAGCTCGAGAAATTCTTTCTCCATTCTCTTTCTCATTGAACGAGGGAAATACTTATTAAATAATATTCCCCAGAACTCTTCCCACTCCATATCTTCCATCTCTCCTTGTGGCTTCGTGTTTTTGATCAGTGACCACCACTGATCAGCTTCTCCCTCTAGGCGGTAAGCAGCAAGGGTGACTTTTTCTTGTTCCGAACAATGAAGTACAGAAAAGATTTTTCAATGGAGCTTATCCATTGTTCCGCAACCAATGGGTCAGTAGATCCACTGAATGTTGGTGGTCTTTGACGCATAAATGATTCAACAGAAAGTTGTTCACTTCGTGGTGAGATCGGCCTCTCAGCTTGATTCAAGTTATTACTCATAACTTGAGTCAGTTGGTTCATCATTCACATGAATGTTTCCATTCCAGCTTCCATCGGAGGGCCGTCAGCACATGGTGCATTGCGGTCACCATCTGCACAGTTCCTCCTATTTCCCGCCATTTTCTAAAAGAATAAAACCTTAGTGAGAAACTTATTTCATTTATGAATCTTTTAACTAAGACTTCATGCTTAGACAATTACACTTCTCTATAATTCCTTCATAATGATTCATAAAAAGCTTGTTATTAACCAAACATATCCCCTGGGAGTGTCGTAACCAAGAGTGCAGCAAGGCTCGTTATCGTGCACCAGTTCTCGTTCGATTCTAGATCAAAGCGGTGTTTTAGGGTTTTACCCCTATGTACATCTGTGCCAGAGCCGCCTCTACCTGCTCGTATCTAGACAGGGATGTATTTGTTTGATAAACCACTTACTCAGTACTTACCAAAATACCAGGAAGTTTTCCTATATTTAAAATTTTCTATAGGGTTCTTCCTAAAGTTTTTATATCCTAATTTCCACAAATAACTAAACCATCCTTTGATATCAACTATAACATCCCTCTTTTTTATAACATAAACTTTCATTACAATACACAACACTGAGGATCTTTAAGGTTTAGTGTCTTGGA
Source organism: Viscum album (assembly GCA_963277665.1). Classification (NCBI taxonomy): domain Eukaryota; kingdom Viridiplantae; phylum Streptophyta; class Magnoliopsida; order Santalales; family Viscaceae; genus Viscum; species Viscum album. The sequence goes on from OY728156.1 coordinate 1,506,106,275, forward strand.
AACCAGGAACATAATACATGAAAACAACATAAAACATTCTTCTTAAACACTTGAAAGGATTCTCCTTATGTTCATCCTAGGTTCATTACTGCATCTCATAACCTGGGTACATACATCAAAAGAAGGGGTGAGTAGAAGGCCCAGTAAGGGAAACAAGGGAAACATTTTACATGTAAACTTGAGATACTTCAATAAGGTCAATAAAAGAACTTTAAGGCATGAGAAAGGAATCATGATGAATTTCATAATAAAAATAACATTTTTCATAACTTGAAGATGTGGCTACATCATTTAACATAGAAAATCATGAACATATCACCAAGGTTCATCCCCAATGTGTCATTTGAAAATTACCAAGGTTATTCACCAAGGTATCGTGAAAATTGTAATCTCTAGTGGTTACATCATTACCCAATGCATTGGAGCGCTATCAGGGTGCACCCTTAAATTTGCCGTTATTATCATGTGAGCCACATATATCATCATCAAACATTTCATAAATAACCCATATATCATAAAATAAATGGGTTTCATTTCATAATCATAACGTTTTAAAAACTGCTTTAAAGACATGATCTTAATGTCACTTTAAACCCACGGAAAGGGAAAGTGGGTCTCATGTATGTAAATACCAGAATTTAAAATAGAACATTTTGATATATATGTGAATACCCTTGTAGAAATAATATCTTTGAGTATTCACTTTATAACATAAAATAATTTTGAGAAAAGAGAGAGGCATTTTGAGACGAAAATTCTGCAGCATAACGGCTATGTTTCGGGGTTTTAGAAAACATTGAAAGGAGAGGGGACATGGGTCAAAATTCATAAATGACCCATAAAACAGCGGAGGGACAGAATATAATGGATTTAAGAACATGGTAATGAAATTTTAAAGATATACCATATGAAATGAAAAACATGGAAGTGAGACAAAAATAAGATTTCTCTTATGAATATTCAGCAGCCTAACGGTGTCACTTAAACTTCAATAAAAATGATTTGACAAGATAAAATAGGGTCTCTCATAATATGATCATAAGAGATCAGTATGATAGATATAGAGATCATACCCCAAAATAATAAAAAGGAACTTGAAAGACTTGACATGAAAATCGAACTTGAAAAATGAGAAGGGTGAAAGAATCCATTAAAAATTCAGCAGCTTAACGGTGTCACTTAAACTTTCATAAAACGAAATGATGAGAGTAAGAGGGGATCTCTCATAATATAAAAATTAAAAGGTAAGTAAGAGTAATATAAAATAACATCCTATCATATAAGAACATGGAGCATAAAAGGAATGACATAAAAGAGATTACATGAAAAGAAAGAAAGAGGTCGGATCCCTTACCTTAAAACGTAACTCTTAAAACTCAAAGGTTTGGACCTTGAGGGCTTGGGGGCACCTTGGGAGGACTCCTTGGGAGGTAAGGATACCAGAAATTTGTTGGTGGAGAGTTGGGAGTGAAAACTAAAGGATGAAAGGGTGAGTATTTATAGGGAAAGTGAGGGGACAAGGCATTAATGTCCAAGGGACACCTCACAAGTGCTTTTCTCAAAACCATGTGCTCTCCCATGGCATTTACCATGGAGTTAGGCCACATGGGGCCCCCAAAACAATAATTCATCACCTTTGTCCAGAAAAACCTTAAAATATCTCATGACATCATCATGACACAGTTATGATGTCATTAAACATACTGAAACCCTAAAACTGCATTTTTACTATTCACTGAAAAATTCATCTTTCTCAGAAAAATCCCAAAATTTCACCTTAACCAAATATCGATGCTCTAATTACATTTATGAACTCCATTTTATAAAAAAAAAAAATTTCTAAATATTTTTAATTTAATTTTTAAATAAAAACACTATTCATCGAGAATTTATTTTTTTCAGAAAAATCCCCAAAAATTACCATAACATAATATCGATGCTCTGAGTTCAAAAGAAAGTCCTTTTTATAAAAATAATTTTCTTATTATTTTTAATTAAATTTTTAATTAAAAAAACACTATTCACCCGAAAAAACTAATACTTAACTAATAATTTATGAAACCGTTATTTACCCATTTTATTGAATCACATTACTTAATCTAGGTGTCTAAATTATATTAAAACTTTCTTTGAGTGAAATTACTAATCAATTTGGTCACATTACTAATCCTAAGCGTAAAATCACTATTCATAAATTACTATTCATCAAAAATTAAGTTGATCTTATTAGACTCCAAATTCCTTACTGAACACTTTTGCAGAAGACCATTTTTTGAAAATCATTACACATCATTAATTATTTAGGGTTTACATAAACATTTTAAAATGTCCTTTTTTCAAAATTCATCAATAAAATACATCCTAAAATTATCCGAACATTTGAAGTTTCACAAACAACACTAAAGGAAGAAATATTAATTCATTCATCCCAAAGGATTACACAAAGAATCTAGGGTCTCATCACATAGCCCCTTATAACACCTGCATATGACCTAAGTGTAAGGTGTGCTATGGTGAGAGAATCTGAGGGAGGCTTAGATAAAATTGCCCTAGTAGTAATCTCTACTAACTTTAACTTCTCCTGTAGGCGTTTCTGTTCAAGCTTGACACACTGGAGTTCGGCTTGGCCTTGGTCCAAAGTGAAGCCCACAGATGCTACCTCCTTCCCAAGCTCTGATAAGTTGGCTTCATAAGGTTTGAGTCTACTGGATGAAGCCATCGACTCCTCTTTCTGCATTAACCATTAACATCTCTATTAAATCGTTAAGAGTAAGTTAATATACTATTTAAAAAGTTTGGGTCGTTATAGAGGCAGCCTTTTGCAGAGTGGGTAGTTCTTATGGATCTCTGATAGCAGCTCTACTATTGAATCATGATCAGAATGGCTTCGAATGAATTCCCTGATACCCAATCTATTCACCGTCTCTTCCCTCCATGTAGCATCTTTAAGGACCCCCCTAGAAGCTTCCAAGTGATCCATTCAGTTTTCATAATTTGGACCCTTTTTGTTCTTGTTCACAAAGCTCATTCGCAAATCTCATTCGTGGAGCTCATTTGTGGAGCTCGGCCCCAGCCAGAAATCGTGGAGGCCTACCCCCGACCTAGAAGATACAAGCCGCATAGCGCAACCTCATAGAGTCGAAGGACTCATTGTGCGTCATGAAGTAGAAAGCCTGATTCTCGGAGAGTAATCGCAGAGTGCACAGAGCTTCATGAATCGAGAGCACAGCCTCCAAAATGTGGAGGTGAGAAAGTAAAAAAGAGAGGTCAGACTCCCCCATTTATAGGCGACGACCCCTTGTGCTTCGTGGTGTGTCTGACTGAGGTGATCTTTGTAATGATCTCAACCCGCATGTCGCCTCTCCACCTCACGAACCTCCTTCACGAGACTTCTTTGCGATTGACCAAAAATTTTTGGTGATTGAACCTTAGACTTAGACCCTTAGTTTCTCCTTGGCACCAAGTCTGAGGGAGGAATTTTTTGGTGCCAAAATATGTGCAGAGAAATCCAACACAAAGAGGAAATAAACTCCCAATAGGCTACCTCACGAAGCTGATTTTGAAAGCCCCTAAACACCATGCCATTCACAGAGCCCCATAGCCTCGCAGCCGGCACGAAGTCGCCTCCTTATCAAGCACCACTAAGAAAAGAGCTAGGAGGCTCTGCGACCCAAAAAGACATTTGTGAAGCCACTACAAAGCAAAGAGGTGGGAGGCTCTGCAGTTACGACAAAGATCCATATGGATTCACATCATGTGCTCCTTGCTTCACGCTGCCTCGTGCCTATAAATATTGGGCTCCCCTTGAGCCTAAAGGATGGATCCTCCAACCTTTCACCTTCTCATCACTCAAATCATGAAGAACATTATGCTCTATGAAAAATGAGCTCTTCGAGGTACTTTAGCATTGCAAAGTGCCTTTCCTTTGGCTTAAACACAACCCCTCTTCAAGCATGGATGCCCTTTGTGAAGCCCATGGGCCTTCTCAAAGGAACGATATCCCTAATAGGACTCGGGTCTTCACAAATCACTCATACTTCATGAAGTACCTTCCATGCACATGTCAACAACATGCTAAGGTAGGGTCACTGTGCTTCGCGAGGCACACTGCTTCGCGGTGCTATACCTTGCAAGGCACCCTTGATTTGTGAATCCCTACTCTATGAGAGCCTTTCTTCTTTGAAAATAACCCTACATGTACACGTATGCCCTATGAATAGGATAGGCCACCCCACTTAGCAAAGAATACACCTTCACGAATCCCCTCCACAACATGGAGCACCAGAGTTCACGAGTCCTCTTCCTATGAACCCCTTTTCTCTGCAAACCCTTTTCCCGTACGACTCCCCAGTTCTTTACGAAGTAATTTCAAATTCCCTTGGGTGGTTCTTCACATTTTTTTGCTTAACCTCATGCTTCTCCACATAGTAATTCTAACAACTATTTCTTCTTCACATATCCATGCTAACGTGAGCTCCAAAGTGGATCACTCCATGACACCCCCTCACAACGGAATTTTCAGTGCCTTCCCTTCACCAAGGGTTAAAGCATGCTGGTTATGTAAGTCCTAGGGGTGTGGAGTGAACCCGCCTCATCCGAGATGCAAGATATCAAATTTCCAAACACCATCGTCCCCAGCACAAAATGTTAAACGGTGGCCTCACCTCATGCATCATACGCAGGGTGCCCTGTCTCGGACATTCTCTATGACCACTTTTCTCCACGGGAGTGAGATCTTCCCCACATGGAAGGACATCCTCTTTGTTGGAGCGGTGCCTATTCGTGGGGGAGGGAAACCATCTTGGTGTAAGCCCCTAGAATTTATCGCAGGAGGCATCACCCCTACTCCTCATTTCTTCTTTGGTGCCAAAGACTAGAGGCGAATGGGGCATAGGGACCTTTGTTATCATATCCCTCTCCCTCTAGGATTTGTCACCATCATTCCTCCATCCTAGAGTAAGTCCCAATCTCCATCTCCCTGGGCTGCTAACCACACATAAGACCCTGTTTCCTCTTTGGGCCACTAACCATGTGTAATCCCCACTCCACTTCCCATGGATGCACCTTTCGTGATGTGATATTTAGGTCTTTGTTGCCTCTTGTTTCTCACACCAAGCATGACTCACATGGGCTTAGATTAATCATTGACCATGGAATCCTTATTTGGGACACCTTAGAGTGTAAGCCCCTAACTCTCCCAAACTATGTGTACTTTGATACTTTCCAAAGAAAGATATGTAGGAAGCCTCCCTGAGGTTCAATCCCAACAACTACTAGTCTTGAATCCTTCATGTCGGTTCACCAAACCTATCCAAATAGGGCGGCACTCCGCTACATGCAGGTTCAAACACCTTTTAAAGCATTTCAAACCTTCCATAAAAATAGGGTGTCACTCAGCTACACACAGGCACAAACACCTGCTGACTTATTTCAAACCTATCATCTAAATATGGCAGCAACCAAATACGAGCAGATTCAAATTCATGCGGATGCATACAAAGATCGTGAGACAAATAGAGTGGAAATCTAGTGGATAAAAATCCCTTATCTCGAATATTAAGACCACAAATCAAATACAGTGGCAACAAGAGAAGACAACTGGTGGAAGACTCGTTCCTCTGTCCTGACATAGGAGAATTTTCACTATCTACTAGCAACTCATAGAGGACTGGAGCAGGCACCAAATCCTGATTTGACATTGGAATGGTACATCATACCCATACCATCCAAAGATATATCCCACCACATCCTAGGAATTATGGAAGACCAGATGTTGATTTCAGACCATATCCCTCAGATATGACAAGATATCATCACATCAGTGGAAAATGTGAGAAATCTGGCCCACATCCTTGTTTTATTGGATGGAATGTCTCACTCACAAAATGAGTTAATCACTTAGGAGTAGTTACACATCCCTGATCCATTCTTGGAGGGTTGAAAGAAATATCATGTGACATATGGACAATCAGATCGGGAATATATACCTATTCCAAATGAGGGACGTCGGTCTAACGTGGTGGCCACTCCAGGGTAGGCATATATCCCTGCCAAAACTCAAGATGCATGTAAAAATATCCCGAAGGCATCATTGGTCCCAAAAAGATAGGGAACCATATATGAAGGTAATTACCAATAGCAGATGTCCATGGATACCCGCAAGAGAGCACCCAAAAATGAAAAGTGCAAAAGGCAACCATAAATTGAAGAGCCTATAAATGATCCTGCTATACTGGAATTTGGGGTTCTCTACGCCCTCAAATAAATATAATCAATGACCCAAGAACCTATCATTACATTACCAAATTTTGAAAGTGGTAGTAGTAGTTGCGAAGTTCCTCCCAGCAATATTAATAGGCACGATCCCATTAACATCTCTATTAAATCATTAAGAGTAAGTTAATATACTATTTAAAAAGTTTGGATCGTTACATTCTTCCCCCCTTAAGAAATTTTGTCCCTGAAATTTTATACTTGGGGCCTAGTCGAAAAGGTGAGGGTACTTTTGCTTCATTGTTTCCTCAAGATCCCAAGTCGCTTCTTCATATTTATGATTCCTCCACAACACTTTCACAAGGTGGGTAGTCTTGTTTCGTAGAACCTTGTCTCTACGGTCCAAGATCTCCACTGGCTGCTCCTCATAAGAGAGGTCATGTTCCAGTTGTACCAACTCTGGGTTCAGTACATGCGAAGGGTTGGGTATGTACTTCCTCAAGAGAGATACAGGGAAGACATCATGAACTTGAGCTAGGTTCAGTGGAAGTGCTAGACGATAGGCCACTGCTCCTATGCAATCAAGGATTTCATAGGGTCCAATATACCTAGGGCTGCGCTTCCCTTTCTTCCCAAACCGCATGACTCTCTTCCATGGAGAAATTCGAAGGAAGACTTTGTCGCCAACACCAAAAACCAAGTCCCTTCGACAGTTTTCAGCATAGCTCTTCTGTCGACTCTGAGCAGCCTTTATGTGTTGTTGGATGGCATGAACCTGTTCTGTCATCTCTTGCGCAGGATCAGGCCCAAGAAGATTTCTCTCACCAGCTTCATCCCAACAAGTAAGAGTTCTACATCGCTTTCCATATAGAGCTTCATAGGGTGCCATCTGAATACTCGAATGGAAGCTGTTGTTATAGGAGAACTCAACTAATGGGAGGTGTTGATCCCATCCACCTTTAAATTCCATTGAGCATAATCTCAGCATGTCTTCGAGTGTCTGAATAGTGCTTTCAGATTGGCCATCAGTTTGAGGATGATAGGCCGTACTAAAATTCAATTCAGTATTCAGAGCATGTTGAAGACTTCTCCAGAATTTTGATGTGAATCTTGGATCACGATCAGACATGATGGATAGTGGTACCCCATGCAGCCTCACCACTTCCTTTACGTATATCTTGGCAAGTTGATCTAGAGAGAAATCTTCCCGAATAGAGATAAATTGGGCGGTCTTGGTGAGACGGTCCACAATAACCCATATCGCATTATTTCCTTTGGACGTTTTCAGGAGACCAGTTACAAAGTCCATGGTGATATTATCCCACTTCCATACTGGTATGGGTAGCGGTTGTAATACCCCCTTGGTAAGTTGTCATTCTGCCTTTACTTTCTGACACACCAGGCACCTTGTAGTGAAATCATCAATCTCCCTCTTCATGTTATCCCACCAATAATGATCACGAAGGTCTCTATACATTTTGGTGCTTCCCGGATGTATAGAGAAAGTAGAGCTATGATCTTCATCCATCAATTCTTTCTTTATCTCCAGAATAGATGGAACACATAGTCTTGTACGAAATTTCAATACACCTTCTTGATCAATATTGAAATCAGGGAACTTCCCATCCTTTATAGCCTCAAACTTCTCCTGCAGCAAAGGATCTTCTTTTTGAGCCTTCTTGATCTTCTCTAGTAATGAAGGTTGAGAAATCATTTGGGATAAGGTTGATGATGTCCCTTCCCTTAAAATTACCATGTCCAGTTTTACTAGATCTTTAATCAAGGGATCTCTTAGGATCCTCATTATTGCCAGAACAACAGGATCTTTCCTTCTTAACGCATCCGCGACTTTGTTTGCTCTTCCAGGGTGATAATGAATTGAACAATCATAGTCTTTAATAAGCTCCAACCATCTCCTTTGTCTCATGTTCAATTCTTTCTATGTTAAAATATACTTTAAACTTTGGTGGTCGGTGTATATATCACATTTCTCCCCATAAAGATAGTTCCTCCATATCTTTAGAGCAAAAACAACTGCCACTAGCTCTAGATCATGCGTAGGATAATTCTGCTCATCAATCTTCAACTGTCGAGATGCATAAGCAATTACCTTATCATTTTTCATGAGGACGCACCCAAGACCTTTCATAGATGCATCGCTAAAAATAACGAATCCTTCTCCGATAGAGGGCAGTGTTAACACAGGTGCAGTAACCAATCTCTTCTTCAGCTCTTGGAAACTTTCCTCGCATTCCTTTGTCCAGATGAACTTAACCCCTTTTCGATTCAACTTGTTTAGTGGATTATAAAGTCGTGAAAATTTTTTCACAAACCTCCTATAATATCCCGCTAAACCAAGGAAACTACGAATCTCAGTTACTGTTGTGGGTTGAGGCCACTCCTCCACAACCATTGTCTTTGTAGGGTCAACCGAGATTCCTTCATTGGTTACGATGTGCCCTAAGAAAGCCACTTGTTGTAACCAAAACTCACACTTTCTGAACTTTCCAAAGAGCCTCTCCTTCCGCAGAGTTTTGAAAATAACCTTCAGATGATCTTCATGCTACTCACGACTTTTTGAATATATCAAAATATCATCAATAAAAACTACCACAAAGTTATCAAGGTAGTCCTTAAAGACTCTATTCATAAAATCCATGAAAATAGCAGGAGCATTAGTCAAGACAAAGGGCATAACAGTAAACTCATAATGCACATATCTTGATCGGAAGGCAGTCTTTGAAATATCTTCCTTCTTCACCCTCAGTTGATGATAACCAGATCGAAGGTCAATCTTGGAGAAGAATTGAGCCCCACAAATTTGGTCAAATAAATCATCAATTCTTGGAAGAGGGTATTTGTTCTTCACTGTGATCCCATTCAGTTTTCTATAATCAATGCATAGCCGCATTGATCCATCCTTCTTCTTCACAAAGAGAACTGGTGCTCCCCAAGGAGACACACTCGGATGGATAAACCCCTTCTCCAACAAGTCTTGGAGTTGTTTCTTTAACTCTTCTAGCTCCACATTTTCCATTCTATACGGAGTCTTTGATATCGGTTGAGACCCAGGTACGAGTTCAATGGAGAACTCTACCTCTCTTTCTGGGGGAGGTCCAGGTAACTCCTCAGGAAATACATCCTTGTATTCCTGAACAATCGGAAAATATTCTATTTGTATGCTCCTTTTTCCTTCATTATCATCACCGATTAACTCCATAAAGAAAGCTATAGGAGGTACTTCTGTATAAGGATCAGTTCGGGATATCTCTCCTTGGAAGATAACGGTAGGTCGTTCATTCAAGACTACTGATATTTCCTTACTTCTGCATTTGATTTTAGCATTATACTTTGAGATCCAGTCCATCCCTAGTATAATGTAGAATTCCATCATGGGAATGACTACTAGATTTGTGATAAGATTGTGATCACCAAAGTAAACACTAGAGTCTCTAAATACTGTTGATTCAAGGATAATCCCACTTGGAGTCTTGATTGACAACTCTACCTCTAGCAGTTCTGGGATTGATTCTATATTCCTTGAAAACTTGGAGGAAATAAAGGAATGCGTAGAACCAGAATCAAATAAAGTAATTGATAGTTTTGAGAGGAAGACAATATTACCTGCTACCATATCATTCGGAACTTCAACTTCAGTTGTTGTGATAGCGAAAGCACGACCTTTCTCCCTTGGCCTCTGCTGAGGTTGATGGTGATTCCCCTCCACCACCCTTGGATTTGGACATTGATTTTCAAAGTGCCCAAGCTGTCCACACTTGAAGCATGTGACTTCGGGTAGGGCCAGAACCATCTTTCATCTGTTGTTAGTGTTGGGAAGTTGAGGCTTCACATCACTACGACAATTCTGATAAATATGGCCTTCTCTTCCACACCTGTAGCACTTACCACTTCCGATCAAGCAGTTCCCTGAATGCTTCTTCCAACATTTATTGCATGTGGCATGTTGCATATGTTTTCCACCTCTTTCCTGATCAAAACTTCTTCCCAGGCTTGGTTCTAGATCTCTCTTCTTCTCATTAGATTTGTGAGACCCCTGTGTCTCCCCAAACTCTAGCTCAACTTTCATAGCACTTCAAACTATTTCTTCATAGCTATCATAGTCCCTGTTGGCTAGATTCTTCCACAGATGAGGTCGTAGTCCACCAAAGAATCTATCAACCTTCCCATTAGGGTCCATGACGAAGCTTGAGGTATAACGGGAAATCCTTGTGAAGTTCATCTCATAGGTTCCAACTGATTCATTCTCCTTTTGCTTCAGCTCGAGAAATTCTTTCTCTATTCTTGTTCTCATCGAACGAGGGAAATAATTATTAAAGAATATTCCCCGGAACTCTTCCCACTCCATAGCTTCCATCTCTCCTTGTGGCTTCGTGTTTTTGATCAGTGACCACCACTGATCAGCTTCTCCCTCTAGGCGGTAAACAGCAAGGGTGACTTTTTCTTGTTCCGAACAATGAAGTATAGAAAAGATTTTTCAATGGAGCTTATCCATTGTTCTGCAACCAATGGGTCAGTAGATCCATTGAATGTTGGTGGTCGTTGACGCATAAAGGATTCAATAGAAAGTTGTTCACTTCGTGGTGAGATCAGCCTCTCAGATTGATTCAAGTTATTACTCATAACTTGAGTCAGTTGGTTCGTCATTCGCATGAATGTTTCCATTCCAGCTTCCATTGGAGGGTCGTCAGCACATGGTGCATTGCGGTCACCATCTGCACAGTTCCTCCTATTGCCCGCCATTTTCTAAAAGAATAAAACCTTAGTGAGAAACTTATTTCATTTATGAATCTTTTAACTAAGGCTTCATGCTTAGACAATTACACTTCTCTATAATTCCTTCATAATGATTCATAAAAAGCTTGTTATTAACCAAACATATCCCCTGGGAGTGTCGTAACCAAGAGTCCAGCAAGGCCCGTTATTGTGCACTAGTTCCCGTTCGATTCTAGCTCAAAGCGGTGTTTTCAGGTTTTACCCCTATCTACATCTGTGCCAGAGCCGCCTCTACCTGCTCGTATCCAGATAGGAATGTATTTGTTTGATAAACCACTTACTCAGTACTTACCAAAATACCAGGAATTTTTCCTATATTTAAACTTTTCTATAGGGTTCTTCCTAAAGTTTTTATATACTAATTTCCACAAATAACTAAACCATCCTTTGATATCAACTATAACATCCCTCATTTTTATAACATAAACTTTCATTACAATACACAACACTGAGGATCTTTAAGGTTTAGTGTATTGGAAACCAGGAACATAATACATGAAAACAACATAAAACATTCTTCTTAAACACTTGAAAGGATTCTCCTTATGTTCATACAAGGTTCATTACTGCATCTCATAACCTGGGTACATACATCAAAAGAAGGGGTGAGCAGAAGGCCCAGTAAGGGAAACAAGAGAAACATTTTACATGTGAACTTGAGATACTTCAATAAGGTCAATAAAAGAACTTTAAGGCATGAGAAAGGAATCATGAAGAATTTCATAATAAAAATAACATTTTTCATAACTTGAAGATGTGGATACATCATTTAACATAGAAAATAATGAACATATCACCAAGTTCCATCCCCAAGGTTTCATTTGAAAATTACCAAGGTTATTCACCAAGGTATCGTGAAAATTGTAATCTCTAGTGGTTACATCATTACCCAATGCATTGGAGCGCTATCAGGGCGCACCCTTAAATTTGCCTTTATTATCATGTGATCCACATATATCATCATCAAAAATTTCATAAATAACCCATATAGCATGAAATAAATGGGTTTCATTTCATAATCATAACGTTTTAAAAACTGCTTTAAAGACATGATCTTAATGTCACTTTAAACCCACGGAAAGGTAAAGTGGGTCTCATGTATGTAAATCCCAGAATTTAAAAATATAACATTTTGATATATATGTGAATACCCTTATATAAATAAGAGCTTTGAGTATTCACTTTATAACATAAAATAATTTTGAGAAAAGAGAGAGGCATTTTGAGACGAAAATTCTGCAGCATAACGGCTATGTTTCGGGGTTTTAGAAAACATTGAAAGGAGAGGGGACATGGGTAAAAATTCATAAATGACCCATAAAATAGTAGAGGGACAAAATATAAGGAATTTATGAACATGGTAATGAAATTTGAAAGATATACCATATGAAATGAAAAACATGGAAGTGAGACAAAAATAAGATTTCTCTTATGAAAATTCGGCAGCCTAACGGCGTCACTTAAACTTCAATAAAAATGATTTGAAAAGATCAAATAGGGTCTCTCATAATATGATCATAAGAGATCAGTATGATAGATATAGAGATCATACCCCAACATAATAAAAAGGAACTTGAAAGACTTGACATAAAAATCGAACTTGAAAAATGAGAAGGGTGAAAGAATCCATTAAAAATTCAGCAGCCTAACGGTGTCACTTAAACTTTCATAAAACGAAATGGTGAGAGTAAGAGGGGATCTCTCATCATATAAAAATTAAAAGGGCAGTAAGAGGAATATAAAATAACATCCTCTCATATAAGAACATGGAGAATAAAAGGAATGACATAAAAGAGATTACATGAAAAGAAAGAGAGAGGTCGGATCCCTTACCTTAAAACGTAACTCTTAAAACTCAAAGGTTTGGACCTTGAGGGCTTGGGGGCACCTTGGGAGGACTCTTTGGGAGGTAAGGAGACCAGAAATTTGTTGGGGGAGAGTTGTGAGTGAAAACTAAAGGAGGAAATGGTGGGTATTTATAGGGAAATTGAGGGGACAAGGCATTAATGGCCAAGGGACACCTCACAAGTGCTTTTCTCAAAACCATGTGCTCTCCCATGGCATTTATCATGGAGTTAGGCCACATGGGGCCCCCAAAACAATAATTCATCACCTTTGGCCGGCCAAACCTTAAAATATCTCATGAAATCATCATGACATAGTTATGATGTCATTAAACATACCGAAACCCTAAAACTGCATTTTTACTATTCACTGAAAAATTCATCTTTCTCAGAAAAATCCCAAAATTTCACCTTAACCAAATATCGATGCTCTAATTACATTTATGAACTCCATTTTATAAAAAAAATAATTTTCTTAATATTTTTAATTTAATTTTTAAATAAAAACACCATTCATCGAGAATTCATTTTTTTCAGAAAAATCCCCAAAAATTACCATAACATAATATCGATGCTCTGAGTTCAAAAATAAATTCCTTTTTTTTAAAATAATTTTCTAATTATTTTTAATTAAATTTTTAATTAAAAAAACACTATTCACCCGAAAAACTAATAGTTAACTAATAATTTATGAAACTGTTATTTACCCATTTTATTAAATCACATTACTTAATCTAGGTGTCTAAATTATATTAAAACTTTATTTGAGTGAAATTACTAATCCATTTGGTCACATTACTAATCCTAAGCACAAAATCACTATTCATAAATTACTATTCATCAAAAATTAAGTTGATCTTATTAGACTCCAAATTCCTTACGGAACACTTTTGTAAAAGACCATTTTTTAAAAATCATTACACATCATTAATTATTTAGGGTTTACATAAACATTTTAAAATATCCTTTTTTCAAAATTCATCAATAAAATACATCCTAAAATTATCCGGACATTTGAAGTTTCACAAACAACACTAAAGGAATAAATCTTAATTCATTCATCCCAAAGGATTACCCAAAGAAGCTAGGGTCTCATCACATATCCCCTTATAACACCGGCATATGACCTAAGTGTAAGGTGTGCTATGGTGAGAGAATCTGAGGGAGGCTTAGATAACATTGCCCTAGTAGTAATCTCTACTAACTTGAACTTCTCCCACAGGCGTTTCCGTTCAAGCTTGACACGCTGGAGTTCGGTTTGGCCTTGGTCCAAAGCAAAGCCCACAGATGCTACCTCCTTCCCAAGCTCTGATAAGTGGGCTTCATAAGGTTCGAGTCTACTGGATGAAGCCATCAACTCCTATTTCTGCATTAACCATTAACATCTCTATTAAATTGTTAAGATTAAGTTAATATACTATTTAAAAAGTTTGGGTCGTTATAGAGGCAGCCTTTTGAAGAGTGGGTAGTTCTTATGGATCTCTGATAGCAGCTCTACCATTGAATCATGATCAGAATGGCTTCGAATGAATTCCCTGATACCCAATCTATTCACCGTCTCTTCCCTCCAGGTAGCATCTTTAAGGACCCCCCTAGAAGCTTCCAAGTGATCTATTCAGTTTTCATAATTTGGAACCTTTTTGTTCTGGTTCGCAAAGCTCATTCGCAAATCTCATTCGTGGAGATCATTTGTGGAGCTCGGCCCCAGCCAGAAATCGTGGAGGCCTACCCCCGACCTAGAATATACAAGCCGCATAGCGCAACCTCACAGAGTCGAAGGACTCATTGTGCATCATGAAGCAGAAAGCCTGATTCTCGGAGAGTAATCGCAGAGTGAACAGAGCTTCATGAATCGAGAGCACAGCCTCCAAAATGTGGAGGTGAGAAAGGAAAAAAGAGAGGTCAGCCTCCCCCATTTATAGGTGATGACCCCTTGTGCTTCGTGGTGTGTCTAACTGAGGTGATCTTTGTGATGATCTCAACCCGCATGTCGCCTCTCCACCTCGCGAACCTCCTTCACGATAATTCTTTTCGATTGACCAAAATTTTTTGGTGATTGAACCTTAGACTTAGACCCTTAGTTTCTCCTTGGCACCAAGTCTGAGGGAGGAATTTTTTGGTGCCAAAATATGTGTAGAGAAATCCAACACAAAGAGGAAATACACTCCCAATAGGCTACCTCACGAAGCCGATTCTGAAAGCCCCTAAACACCATGCCATTCACGGAGCCCCATAGCCTCGCAGGCGGCACGAAATCGCCTCCTTCTCAACCACCACGAAGAAAAGAGCCGGGAGGCTCTGCGACCCCAAAAGACATTTGTGAAGCCACTACAAAGCAAAGAGGTGGGAGGCTCTGTAGTTACGACAAAGATCCATATGGATTCACATCATGCGCTCCTTGCTTCATGTTGCCTCATGCCTATAAATATTGGGCTCCCCTTGAGCCTAAAGGATGGATCCTCCAACCTTTCACCTTCTCATCACTCAAATCATGAAGAAATTTCTGCTCTATGAAAAATGAGCTCTTCGAGGTACTTTAGCATTGCAAAGTGCCTTTCCTTTGGCTTAAACACAACCCCTCTTCAAGCATGGATTCCCTTTGTGAAGCCCATGGGCCTTCTCAAAGGAACGATATCCCTAATAAGACTCGGGTCTTCACAAATCACTCATGCTTCATGAAGTACCTTCCATGCACATGTCAACAACATGCTAAGGTAGGGTCACTGTGCTTCACGAGGCACACTGCTTCGCGGTGCTATACCTTGCAAGGCACCCTTGATTTGTGAATCCCTACTCTATGAGAGCCTTTCTTCTTTGAAAATAACCCTACATGTACACTTATGCCCTATGCATAGGATAAGCCACCCCACTTTGCAAAGAATACACCTTCACGAATCCCCTCCACAACATGGAGCACCAGAGCTTCACGAGTCCTCTTCCTATGAACCCCTTTGCTCTGCAAACCCTTTTCCTGTACGACTCCCCAGGTCTTTACGAAGTAATTTCAAATTCCCTTGGGTGGTGCTTCACATTTTTTTGCTTAACCTCATGCTTCTCCACATAGGAATGCTAACAACTATTTCTTCTTCACATATCCATGCTAACGTGAGCTCCTAAGTGGATCACTCCATGACACCCCCTCACAACGGAATTTTCGGTTCCTTCCCTTCACCAAGGGTTAAAGCATGCTGGTTATGTAAGTCCTAGGGGTGTGGAGTGATCCCGCCTCATCCGAGCTGCGGGATGTAAAATTTCCAAACACCATCGTCCCCAGCACAAAATGTTAAACGGTGGCCTCACCTCATGCATCATACGCAGGGTGCCCTGTCTCGGACATTCTCTATGACCACTTTTCTCCACGGGAGTGAGATCTTCTCCACATGGAAGGACGTCCTCTTTGTTGGAGCGGTGCCTATTCGTGGGGGAGGGAAACCATCTTGGTGTAAGCCCCTAGAATTTATCGCAGGAGGCATCACCCCTACTCCTAATTTCTTCTTTGGTGCCAAATACTAGAGGCGAATGGGGCTTAGGGACCTTTGTTATCATATCCCTCTCCCTCTGGGATTTGTCACCATCATTCCTCCATCCTGGAGTAAGTACCAATCTCCATCTCCCTGGGCTGCTAACCACACATAAGACCTTGTTTCCTCTTTGGGCCGCTAACCATGTGTAATCCCCACTCCACTTCCCATGGATGCACCTTTCATGATGTGATATTTAGGTCTTTGTTGCCTCTTTTTTCTCACACCAAGCATGACTCACATGGGCTTAGAGTAATCATTGACCATGGAATCCTTATCTGGGCCACCTTAGAGTGTAAGCCCCTAACTCTCCCAAACTATGTGTACTTTGATCCTTTCCAAAGAAAGATATGTAGGAAGCCTCCCTGAGGTTCAAGCCCAACTACT
Organism: Viscum album; assembly: GCA_963277665.1. Taxonomy (NCBI): domain Eukaryota; kingdom Viridiplantae; phylum Streptophyta; class Magnoliopsida; order Santalales; family Viscaceae; genus Viscum; species Viscum album. The sequence continues at coordinate 1,506,123,034 of OY728156.1, forward strand.
ACTAGTCTTGAATCCTTCATGTCGGTTCACCAAACCTATCCTGAACTACGTGGACTTTGATCCTTACTAAGTAAAGGTACATATGAATCCTCCCTAAGGTTCAATCCTGACACCTACTGGTCCCGACCCCTTCATATTGGTTCATCAAACACTTCTGAACTATGTAGACTTTAATCCTTACCAAGGAAAGGTACATAAGAAGCCTCTCTGAGGTTCAAGACCAACACATATTGGTCTTGACCACTCTACATTGGTCTATCCTCATCCTGCATGACATTAAACTATATTACCGCTTTTCATCCAACATAACGCTAAACTTTGTACTTTTGAACTATGTGGGTTTGATACCTGTCTCCTAGGCAGGGTACGTAGGAATCCTTCCTGAGGTTCAATATCAATTAGTGGTAATCCATTGTAACCCAATCTGCGGTAATTCATTGTACCCTAATCAGCAGTAAGCTGTCGTACCCCAATCAGTAGTAAGGCGTTGTACCCCAATCAGTAGTAATCCATTGTACCCTAATCAAAGGTAAGTCGTTGTACCCCAATCAGTGGTAAGTCGTTATACCCCAATCAGTGGTAATCTGTTGTACACCAATCAGTGGTAAGCCATTGTACCCCAATCAATGGTAATCCATTGTACCCCAATCAGCGATAATCCATTGTACCCCAATTAGTGGTAAGCTATTGTACCCCAATCATTTTTAAGTCGTTGTACCCAATTCAACTATAATCCATTGTACCAATTAGTGGTAAGTCATTGTACCCCAATCAGTGGTAATCCATTGTACCCCAATCAGCTGTAAGATGTTGTATTACATACAATGGTAAGTTGTTGTCAGCCCCACACGACGGTAAGCCTTCATAAGATGAACTACATGGGTTTGATCCCTGTCTCCTAGACATGGTATATAGGATGCCTCCCTGAGGTTCAACCCTAAACACTAGTAAACATTGGTGTTCCCCCCTATTGGGATCCAAATCTCTGGTCCGCCCCTCAATCATCAGACCAACCCAGGCTGCTAACTACGCATAATCCCTAGTATGTTGTTGGGTCGTTGTCCTTGACGCACACCTCGATTCTATACCCCCATCCTGAACTATGTGGACTTTGATTCCTCACCTAGGGGATATGTAGGAAGCCTCTATAAGGTCTGAGCCTTTCACTCACATCTCATCCTAGTCTTCTCCTTGAGCCTATGTGTTTTAGGAAGGTCATGTCCTAGCCCAGAGGTTCTATTTCCTCTGGGTCCCATCCATGTGTCCATTCTCATAGGTCACCTCCTCAGGTGTCCCATCACCTCAACGAACTACACAGACTTTGATTCCCTGCCATGGGGATACATAGAAAGTCTCTTTGAGGCTCAAGCCCAACACCATCGTCACCTTAATGATGGTTCCATCTCAGTCCCCATCCACTTCATTCAACCCTCCATATCCATCTTGATTCTTACCCATGCCACCACATCCTGGTTAGATCATGTCATCCACTTTCTCGCTACTCCTAGTTGCAATCAGGCTACTAATCATGCATTATTCCCAACATCATTGTTTACTCTAGGGTTTTCACCCATTTGATCTACTCCCATCAGTGTTCTGATCAGTCTGATCCGTCTCCTCTAGATGTTAAACTTGCGACATACCGTATATTAAACATGGGAAGCTGAGGAAAACCTTAGAGAAATGCCTATGGCATATAATTCCTCGCATTCGACGTGGGATTCCTTGAGCTTCCGCGCCCTAGAGAAGACCTTTCATAAGGGAAAGAAACCTAGACTCTTTAGTGTTCTAGCATCCAGACATTGTAGCGATGTTCAATGTGAATACTCCCCTGACTGAAGGTTGATGCCCTGACCGGACCCCTGAGAATTTCCTGACAGAAGCAGCGTAATTAACCGGCATCTATAAAGACATGGCACTGGGACGAGTTTCACGAACAACATCTTAAGTCTATGAGGGAGACCCAGACTAGGTAACAAGATCTGATGAGGAATCCATGGAATGAGGAACCGGCATCCCATCATCCCATTTCGATCAAGGAGCTAACGTCTCTAAATAAGCGATGGATGCTTCCCACCTTTGGAAAGCGGGAATGCGGGGCCATAGCTGCACGTCCTCCTCTGAATAATGGATGGATGTGCACCTCGATGAAAGTGTCGGAAACACACCTGAAACAAAATAGAGAAATTTCATGAACTAAAAACTTTTAAGACAAAATTTATCAAATCATTAACCATGGGTTCATGTTCCAAACATAACATGGTTAATGTAGCATGATTCTTTTAACTAAAGGCATCTTCCACTTTGTTCATCTTTTCCATGATGGTAAATTATCTTGCAATCATAATCCTTTATTAGTTTTAGCCATCTTTTATACCTCATGTTCAATTCTTTATGAGTAAATATATACTGAAAAAAAATTTAGTCAATATATATTTCACATCTAGATCTATGTAAATGATGCCTCTAAAATTTCAAATTGAAAACAACAGCTGGTAATTCCAAATCATGTGTGGGATAATTTAACTCATGAGGTTTCAGTTATATTAAATAATATGAAATTACCTGATTATTCTATATCATAATGCAACCAATTCCCTTTAATGAAGCATAAATTTAGATTAAAAAATCACCATTTATGAAAGTTGAGGCTAAAACAAGAGAATTCACCAATCTCCTCTTTAGTTCCTAAAAAACAAACATCGTATTCTTCTGTCCAAATAAATTTAACCCATTTTCATGTAAACTTAGTTAGTAGGCTAGAATACCATGATTTTTTTAACAAACCATTGGTAATGGCCTAATAATACAAGAAAAATATAAATATCAGTAACATTTTTAGTTTTTTTTCATTCATAAAAAACTTTTTTTTTGGTGGGAGAAACTGTTATTCCATCCATATTTACAATTTTCTCAAGAAAAGAGATTTTTTGCAATGAAAAATCATATTTTCTAAATTTTCCATATAATATCTTTTCTTTGAGAGTTTATAGGATAATCCTTAGATATTTTTCATGATCCTCATAACTTTTTGAAAAAACCATAATATCATTAATAAAAATAATAAAAAAATTATCCAAATATTCATGGAAGATTCTACTCATAAGATCCATAAATATAGTAGGGGTATTTTGTCAGACCAAATGGCATAAAAACAAACTCATAATGACCATATCTAGTATGGGAATTTGTTTTTTGAATGTTATCCTCCTTCACTTTCAGCTGATATTGGATGGATATAAATTCAATCTTGTAAAAATATTGAGCTCCCTAGAGCTAATCAAACAAGTCATTGATATGAGTCAATTGATACTTATTCTTAACAGTAATGTCATTAAAATATCTATAATCAAGGAAAAGCCTCAAAGGAACCATCTTTCCTTTTAACAAACAAAACAAGATCACCCCATGGTGAAGTGATGAGATGAATGAAACCTTTATCAAGAAAATCCTACAAATTCTTTTTCAATTCTAGAATTTCCACTTGAACCATTCAATAAGGGGGTTTAGAAATTTCCTTAGCATCAAGAACTATGTCAATGGTAAATTAAACTTCCTGATCATTTATAATTCTTGGAAAATCATCAGAAAAAACATATAGGTATTCATTTACTACTGGTGCATCATTAATCTGAACACTTCCCTTGTTTTCAACAATATATGCAAGATAACATTCATTTTCATCTTTTAGTAGTTTATCAACTTCATGATATGTTATCAATGGTATTGGTTAATTATTGTATACAAATTGAAAATATTTCTGAAAAAACAACTTATTTATCTCTACAATCAATCTTATTATGGTAAACAGATATCCAATCCATACCCAGAATAACATAAATTTATACTAGGGGTAAAAAAATAAGTTTTTCAGTTAATTTTTTTCCATAGAGAATAAGAAGAAGATTTTTATAATGTCGTTTTGCCTTAATATTTCCACATAGTGTTTTTACCATAAGTTCTGATTTCATTTATTAAGAGGAAAACCCAATTTTCCAGAAATTTCTTTAAAAATAAAAGAATGTGTAGGCCCCATATCAAACAAGACAATAGAAAAATATGACTAAAAAATCAATGTATCTGATACCACTTCATTGGATGTACTGACATCTACTGAAGTGGTCACAAAGGATTTCATTACACCTTTCTATGAATAGTCAAGATGCTTCCCATCATTCAGATCTTTCTTTGGGAGTGTATTTTCATAATAACCCATATCACCATATTTCAAACACTTTAAAATTTTCTTATCAGAATTAAACATACCATCACTAAGATCCTTTTCATTGAAATATTAGTCCATATTTCCTCATTTACCACATCAAAAACACTTACTATTGTTTCAAGTCATTCTCTAAGATTCTTTTTACCACACTTCCCACAAACTAGACACTATATTTATTAACTTTGGATTTCCTTGATGGACTATTAACCATTAATTTCCATCTAAACCTCTTATTATGATTATTTTCAAAGTACACATGATCATTGGAAAACTCCATTTCTACCCTCTCAGTATATCAAACAAGTTTCTCATAACTTTTGAACTCATAGGATGCCAAATTCATTCAGTATCTTAGATTCAATCCTGAGTAAAAATAATTGATTTTACTATCAAGACCCTGAATAAGATTTGGAGCATACCTTGCCGATATGGTAAACTTTACTTCATGCATGTCCACTGAATATTCTTCATTTTGTTTCAATTGAATGAATTTATTTTCCATACTAAGTCGAACCAACTTAGGAAAATATTTTTCAAGGAAAATATTCTTAAAGTCATCCCATTCTAAGTCATCAATCTCCTCGCTACCTATGATATTATTGACCATTGACCACCAATGATCAGCTTCAACTTCAAAATGGTATATAGTAATACTAAACTTTTGATTATTTGAACACCCTGTGACATCGAATATATTTTCAAGTTCTTTAATCCACCCTTCAGTCACAATTGATTCAAAAGATCCACTAAAAGTAGGAGGGTGTTTCCATATAAAATGTTCCATTATCATCATGTTCCTTTTTGGTAACTCTAGTTATTCTCTTTCATGGATGTAGCTTCCATTTATAGCCTATTTAAACTAGGCCATCACTATTCAAAATTGATTAGTTCCAATTACCAATATTCTATGTTTTGGATTTGGAAAGATATCATCCTCTTGGTGCCTTCATACTTCAGCTTCTCTATTTCTTCTGTGGAAAACCATTCTGAATAGACATATCATTGATGAAGCAACATGGTAATACTAAAATTATATATCATTTCAAATTAAAAATTGATTAAAAATAATTTATGGAATTCTATTAACATCATCATAACCCCTAAAGTTATCTAAACCGTGCTCTGATACCAACTATAAGGACCTAGCCTTAAACATTATATAATCTAGTAAATACTTTTAGAATTCACTTTGTTATATCCCCAAAGATCATTTCAATTTAGAGTTTTATAGAATTAAGAAATAATTCATACATAAAAACATAAAGGAATAAAAAGTGGGTTATAATAAAACAATATTCATTTCTTTAATATTAATAAAAGTTTTATTAAAACATGAACTCTTTATATGAATTTTTTTGACAACATTCATCTTGGATTATTCTTTTCTCTTACCCATCCTTAAACCCTGTGAAAAACATTTTAAAGCATGGGATGAGCACAAAATATTAGTAAGGGACATAAAAAGAAGGAAAGAAACCATTATACCATGAATACTTATAAACATATGAAATCATTTTCACAAATACATACTTCTCACCCATAAAGTATCATATACTTTGTGAAAATAAGTGATTTCCATAAAACATAGAAAACATAAATAAAAACATAAAGGTAACTTGGGGAATTAATTACTTAAGATTGTAACCCAATTGGATAACACATGATTTGTAACCCTCACGACAACCTTATAATGTAACCCTCATAGCTACCTTATTATTTAACCTTCATGGATACCTTATGGTGTAACCATTGTAGTTACACTAGGAGTATCCATACGATCAACCTCCAATATAAGCATACAAAATGCATTAAAGGGAGATATAAGACCTAAAATTAATCATTAAAAAATCCCAATAACTATAAAATAATAATAAAATAAGAATACTAGCATCATAAAAACATTCCTTTTAAATTTGGTAAAAAAAAGAAATTTAAAAGAGGATTTTTAAAGAAAAGGCCCTTACCTCGGGTTTTTATTACTTAAAACAAGTCCAAACCTCATGTATAATGGTTTAAAGAGTGTTATTAATTTTTTAAATAACTATACTCATGTTTATACTACCTTATAATACCATATTATAACAACTTTTTGTTCATATATTAATAATATTTTGTTATTTCCATTGTTTCAGGTGCGTTCTTTTAATGGTTTCCATGGTCAGTTAGTTATAGATTTTATTGTCAAATGAAAGAAAATATATAGAAGTGGAAAGAAATGGTATTGATATGTTTCCATAATTTTAAATGATACAATATATCATTTTTTGATATTATGATGATTTATTATATAAAACATTAATGAAAATGATTTAATCTATTTTGGCTATTTTTACGACCTTTAGGAACTTATATCATTTTATTGAATATAATGTTTATATAATGGTTCCAGAACATTATATAACTTATAATATGTATAATTAAATCTTATTAAACCATAATAATGGTTTTATGACCAGCCTTGAAGGCAGTAATGAAAAATGAGAGTGTATCATCTATGATGGCGGTAAATCGGCACATCACGGATGATGTTCTCATTTTTAGAATAAAAATGAGAGGAGAAGAAGTTTAATGATTAATTTTTTCATCAACATGATAAAATTACAGTATATATAAGATACTGGAGTTTTCATTCCACTTGAATAATTGCATCTTAATATATAATAAGAAAATAAAAATAAAATAAAATAAAATAAAATAAAATAAAAATGAAAGAGGATTTTACCTCTTGACTTCTTCTCCTTGAGAACCTCTTTAAGGCACTTGATTTTGGTCTTTTGGTGATACCAGTGGGTCTTGGACATGGGGAAGAGGATTGTGAAGGTGTTTGGGTAGAAATTATATAATCTAAAAATATTTGAGGTGTGTGGAGATATGAAGGGTGGTATTTGTAGTGGGGGAGAGGAGTGTTTTTTTATTATTTTATTCATTAGTTTATTATTTTGGATCAAGACTATGAATAGTTTGAGAATTATAAATAAATATGTTAAAATAATTTATTAGGGTTCCATATTATGGGTTTACATCAGTCATACATCATCTATGATTCAATAATTCATGTATTTATCTTATGTTGTAAATTATTGTATTTTACTATTCACCAAAAACTCGACTATTTTAGAAAAATCCCAAAATTTCCACCTAACCATTTTTTGATGTGTAGAAATAAAAAATGGAATCCATTTTATGAAAATAATTTTATAATTATGATAAATTTAATTTTTAACTAAAATCATCATTTATTTGAAAAATACCAATTTTAAATCTATAACTGTTTTTATAACACTTTGAAAAAATAATTAAGGTATCATAAAATTATCTTATAATCATAAGACAAAAAAATTATGATTCTATTTCATGAAAATAAATTTTATTTTAAATCATTAAATTAATTATAAAATTATAAATAAATATTTTGTTTTACAAAAATACCAACATTAAATTTATCATTTTTAAAACATTTATTTACTTATACTTTGATATAATTATATCATATTTTCATTTATAAGATGGATAAATTTTATTTATATTTTATTAGGTGAGGTTACTATATATTGGCCAGATAATTATTCCTAATGAGCATGTTATTATTCCTAAGGTCACTTTACTATTCCATCAGTATAAATTTATTAATTTCTATAAACTCCACTTATTTCATTATACATTTATAACGAATTTAACTAGTTAATTCCAAAATGAAGACAAATTATTTTATAAGTAACTGGGTTATTACACATGCATAGAAAATAGGCGATGTGTATATGTGCAAAAGAGATTTGATAAGGAGAAGCATAGCCAATGCACATCCATTCGGGTTTGTGAATTCGGTAGTGAATGATATGCACAATGTATGCAACATGAATGTATGAAGATTATTTACATACCTAGTGTAATATCTGTGAGGTGTACCTTCGTAAAGAATCTGTGAATGTAAAAGTGAACTAATCATTAAAAATATAGGCAGTGGGTTTATAAGGGCATGCATTATACAATTATTGCACATGAAAATAACAATTGAATGAGAAAATATTGATATGACTATTCATTATTTACACGTGCATGAAGGTTAAAAAGTGCACATGAAATAAAAGTTTCATAATCAGTGTGAAATTATTTGAGACTAAAGACAGAGCATCATAATTTCTAAAGAATTTTGTATCTGGGTTTTTCAATATTCAGTGAGGTTGGATCTTCAGCAGAAGAAAGAATTCTTACCCGAGTAGTGTTTCACTGAGGTAGCTAATTATATATAGTGATCTGATTTTACTTGAGCAAGTAATGTATCAGTGAAAATGTACTTGAAGTTGTACATAATAAATTTTGATCCATTAGTCTTGTGTATAAGGATATTGAATTGATCTTTCTATAGTGGATCAAGCCAACTGAAGTTGAAAGCTGCAGTTGGGGGGTATAACCAGTTGCTGAAGTTTGTGATTGAGAGTCTAACCAATTATTATGACGAAGTTTCATTTAGAGGGTCTAACCAACTATTGAAGGATGATTGAAACTGTGGGGTATAACTAGTTTTTAATTTGGGTGTCTAACCAGTTACTATTATAATCACCTTCTGATATAGTGAAGAATTCATGTTGGGGGGTCTGACCAACATGACAAGGAGTAAGTATTTGTACTAAAACTTGTAAATCCATGTGTTCTATGATTTCTTTGTTATTTTTTTTTGAAGGGTGAGTCTGAGTATTAAATATGAGGGATCGAGACTTTAATCAGTCATAAATATTGAATCAAAAGTGAAAAAAAATTTAAAAATAGTATACCACTGATTCACCCCTCCCCCCTCTTAATGGTATCTAACTAATCCTTGGACACTACAACTTCCTTCCCATTCCTTCTAGTATAAAGGTCACAAACATGATTATAAGAGGCTTAGTAATCACAAGATAGATGAATATATCAACAATTATTTGTAATAACTCTTCCTCTTTCCCTAGTTCTCGTAGTCTAAATAAATTAGGAGGGTTCAAATCTTGGAACCTCTAGACGAATTTCTAATACTGATTAATATCAGGCTCTATATCTGATATAGAAAAACTATATGAATGAGATAGGTCTCAATAAATAAAGGAAATGTGGTGGAAGATCCACCCATAGACCCTCTTTAATATTCCTTAGATCTTAGTAGGGACATACTCTAAAAACAAGAATAACAAAACCAAATAAAAATGCATCATAATCCAAAACTCCACATTTCAATCACAAAAAAACCAAACTCAAAAAACCACTCCAATAACATTTCAACATAATAGGAACCAAAATCCTAGAAATAGAATCCCAACACATACAAGGAAACATCAATCAATCATCCACTTCTCAAAACATTTCATTTCTATTTTTTGAAAACATGTTCAAAAAGAAAAATAGACATAATAGGTTGGTTACATACCAATGATATTCCATGAAGCCTCACATATACACATTCTCATGCTATCTTAATCACCCATCCACATATACCAATAACCATTCCCTTACCACACACATACCTCTATATATATGTGATCATTTATAGTAATAACAAGGGTTAAATGAAAATATATAAAAAATAACTTTCCAAACCACCCTTTGAAATACCCCAAACAAATTTTGAAATCACCATTTATCCTTAAAAAACATTTCCAAATTCCCAATTCACATTTTACTCCATATATTAAAAAAACATTTAAAGATCCAAAATAGCTTCCTATCCATTTTCAAAACAATTTCCATTTCATTTTCAATGAACTCAAAGATTCCATTTTAGAAATCCATTTTTTTATAAACCAAACATAATTTTTAAAATCTAGGGGAAAACCATCAAAACAACCCATCCAAGAACAAATAGAATAACATCTTCCACACATGACTTGAATATATAATTTGGTAAATCGTGGACCAATTGTGTGATCACGTTGAAGGTCAATAGATTAAACTACATGGTATATGCAGGGATTTCCAAACCATGCATAGTAACCATACACCCTCTAAATCCATCCAAAACTCACTCCAAGATTTATAGTTCCTAAAAAGCCCCACCCATTTTCAAACCCAATCATAAACAGTCAAAAAAACCAAAACCTAATAAAAATCCAATATGCAAGCTCAAATTTTGAGGTGTAACCATCTCAAACCACCCTGGAAACTCAATTTTCCTTCCAAATAGGTAATGATCGAGAATATACCTATGACTGAATACTTGAATTATGGTAATACTAGAACCTCACTATTGAAAGTACCTAAATAATAATGGCTAATGATATGATACTATTTTATCATGAACCAATATGGGTAGACCCCAAACCGATCACCCAATCCAACCCCAATAAGTCTCAAAAGGCGTTCCTGGTCCTCTTAGGTTGAAAACTAATGTTGAGAATCAAGCATAACTGAGTTGGGAATGATTTATCCAAAGAAACTGCAAATAAAAATTTAAAAATAGAAAAATAGAATAAACACTAGTAGAGGAATATAAATAAAACTAGACATGCCTCTATATGGACCAGTGGGTCATCACCAACCATGGAACCAAAATCACTCCAAGAGTGACACACGCCAAGATCAACCTGAAACTAAAAAATGATAGATTTGGTGTGAGAAATGAGATTCTAAGTAGGTATGACCTAGGATAAACAACTCCCTATTCCATACCTTTAAATAGGTATTTAAATTATTCTAGCCTAAAAATAAGACAGATAAAAGTAGGGTTTTCTATTCTTTTCAAAAACAAAAAAGCTTCTATTTTAAGAAAAACTATTTCCCTTCATGTTACCAAAATAGTCATCAAAACAAGAAATACATTTTAGTAAGTTCCATATAAAATATAACTAGTGATAAAATAGTTGTCTCATTATGAAAATAAAATTTGAGATGTCACTTTATAAAGGAATCAAAAAACAAAGGAAAATAACATACATGTAAAATAAGTGTCATGGGATCTCAGGTGATGGCTAATAAGGCCTAGTAAAAATCTATAAATATTCACATAATCAATATATACCAGTACTATATATCATCAAACACTTCCCAAAAACTTGAATACACCCTCCTAGGTTCGATTAAGGGAGGAATCCTATGGGTAGTTAGGTTATCTACTCAGGGCCACTATTTAGTGTGTAATCTCAACTAGTGCATCATGTGTACCTAGGGTCCCACATAATTACCCAAGGATTCCCATCATGAATAAATAGTGGTGGTTTTTTTATAAAAATAGTATATATATACACATCACATTATTTAATCAAAAAAAAATTGTGTTCTCACCTCTAATCTCTATCTTTAAGCACAACCCCTTTCTAATTCACACAAACCAAGAACAAGCCTCTTCACCAAGCACATATCAAAAATCACACATTTAACACACACATCATATTTTAAATTCAAGGTTCATTCCATAAGAGGGGTTTCCCATTTCCATAAAACATTTGAATGTTCCAATCGAGCCTCGTCACTTTAAAAGAAACACTTTCACTATAGAAAACACTTTTTACCAAATCTTTTGAGTTCCAAAACTATATTTTACTCTTAAAACATATACTCTTAGATTTATATGTAAGCACACTTTATTCTAATTTACATATTCCACTCAAAATGAGTGAATATGTGAAAATATTTTGTTTATATATATATTTTTTTTTGTGTGTGTAATCCTTGTCCACCAAGTCAAAATATTGGGAATCCCCTCAAGGGTTATTAGAAAAACCAAATCCACACCATTATTTCATTTAGAAAACTATTTGAAAGACCAATAAACCTTTGGGAATCACCACTTTTATGATAGAAATCATTTGGAAAACCAATTAAACATTTAAGATGTTATAAAATTAAAATAAAGGCCTTAAAACATTCTTAAACTAAAGCAACCCATATTGATATCTTAGGGGGAAACTTAGAAAACAAGTGAGAATCCATTTTTCAGAAACAAAACCATTTAAATTGCATATAAATTTATTATAATAAGTAAAATACATTTAAAATACCAAAAAATCATGGATTTAAAATTAAATTCTTGGATATAGGGACTATACCATAAATCATGTCACCTTAATGAGGTATAAAGGAGAAAGAGGGATCGAGAAGAACCCTAGAAGACCAAAAACCCCAATTTAGAAAAAATGGAACATGAACCCTTGGTCACTAGTAATAAGGAATAAAAAGAAACAAGAATAAAATAGAATTCAGGGGAAGTGGAAGAATGAAGTGGGAGATTACCTTTAAGATTCAAGAAAAAATCCTGAGGAAACCTTGAGATTCCACCATGGTGGGAAGAAGAAACCAAGAGAGAGGCATGAGAGGAGATCCATGAGCTTCTAGGGTTGAATGGGGGAGATATCGGGGTTATTTTGGTTATAGATAGATGTAAAATGGTAAAAATTTTATTTTTAATGAACCTAGATAAGCCACACAATTTGGCTACATAGTCTTCTAAACTGTTCGCCAACCGTGCAGTGACCTCTATCCCCCAAGGATAGAGGTCACACGGTCTGTTGGGGGAGGTCACACACCCATGCGCCTAACTGTGTGGGCTAGAAAGTGCTTCTCTCTAGGTTTCATAGTTTTCAAGGGGTTGGATCATGGTTTTCACTAACCATGCATCAATCGTGCATCATCCTCCTACCTCCTAGAATCTTCAAATTTCATGGGAAAACACCTAGAAAAAGGGGAAACAAAAAGAACATAAAAATAAATAAAATAATAGGGTAGTGTTAGGTCAGGATGTGGCATAACCTGACCATTAGAATAGTATCATCACTTATGGAAGTGTAAAATAATATTTAGGTATCTTATAAAATGAAACATGATATAAGTAAATAAATGTTTTAAAAATGATAAATGAGGTGTCTGTATTTTTGTAAAACAAAAATATTTTAATTTAACTTTTATAATAAATACAATGATATAAAAGAAAGTGATTTATAAATTATTAATAATTTTTATTATAATGATAAGATAATTTTATGAGACAATAATCAATTTTTTAGAGGGTCGTAAAATTGATCATAATATTAAATTTTATATTTTTTGAACAAATGAGGATTTTATTTTAAAATTAAATTTCCTGTATTTATAAAATTATATTCATAAAACTAATTTAATTTTTGGAATCTACATGTTTAAAATTTTAGGGTGAATTTCCAGTATTTTTCTAAAATAGTTTAATTTTTCATGAATAGTGAAATATGGTAAAATATGGTTTTTTTAACATTATAAGCTAAATACATGAATTTTTGAGCCATGGATGATGAAAGAACCCATTATTTTGAAATCACATGCACCATTTACTATATAGTCACAATAATCAACAATATTGGTATTCTTGAGCTAAAATAATAAAATAATGAATATAATATTAAAAAATACCCCTCTCATCCCCTTATAAATACCACCTCTCACCACCCCTTCTCCTCACACTTCTAAGCCTTGAAGACTACATAATTTATACTCAATTAACTTCCCAATACTATCCCCTGCATCTTAGTTCTACTTTTCTCACCAAATTATCATTTCAAGGAGCCTTAAGGGGTGGCCTAAGAGGAGACAACCAAAGGAAGAGGTAAGATTCTCAACAAATCTATTTCAATTTTATTCTTCATTTACCACCCCCATATAATCCCTATAAAATTAAAAATAGTTACATAAGTATCATAAATATACTGATATGTTATTATTATGTTATAATATCAATCTTATACCCTCCTTCTTTAATTCCTAAAATGAATATGTTGCTTACTATATGGTTGATTCATCGCCTCCATGAACAACGTACTTCATTTTCCCCACTACCTTGAAATCCATTATAGAAACAAAGTTATGACTAAATATTTTTATAATGAGTATATTATAAATTATTTTATTTTTTTAATGTTTTAATAATCATTTAATTAAATAAAATTAATCTATTTTATGACCTTCATCAAAATGGCCTAAATGAACTAACCATATAACAGTATCATTTTTACAAAAAGAATCATCCTTATGTTGGAAGACATATGGTTATTTGATAATATTTAATTTTTTGTAAGTAAATTAATACCATTTTATTTCATTTCTATAGTTATAGTCCCATTTTAAAATAATATCAATAATTATCCACAAGTGATTCGACCTTGGGACCCTGAAACTAACACTCTCATAACAAAGAAATTAGTCATCATATCTCGATGAAATGGTTATAAATAAACATAATAAAATTATAATAAATAAAATATAGATATAAATTGGTTTTTAATTAATTAATTGATTGATTTTTTTTGGTACATTAATCCCAAGTTCATAATAATTCTGGAATATAAGGTAAGGGGTCTCTCTAAACCACCCTTTTTCTTTAGGTTATGTACTTTATCTCTACAAATCACTTTTTATCTTTATTATATGTTATGAAATTCTTATAAATTCTATATATATTTCTCTTACTTATATACCTTGTTTATTCTCCCTTCCTTTTATGGGTTAATGCATTCCTTAAATTCATTTCTTAAATTTTTTATATTTATTCCATATGATTGATTCCCTTTAGTGGAACACATAATCATTTACATGTTATGATGGGTAAACCTAGATAATGCTCCAATGAATTGGGTAATGTTTTTTCCCATGATATTTTATGTATGGGTTTAGGGAGTGAACCTAATCCATGATGGGGATATGTCAACTATTTGATGTTGTCCAAGTGGTTAGCCTTGACTTATTCTTATGTCATATATTATGTTGCTGCCACTTTCTAATGTTTCCATGATCTTATGATAAAATATTATTTATGTTATAATACCATGTGATTATTCATGAGCCTTACCTTTTATGATATTATTTTATTTCATTTTACACACATGTTATTCCTTATTACCATGTTTATTACCTTACTCAATTTTATAGCTCACCCCTTTATTTTATGTATTCCCTAAGTTATCATATACAGTTCTAGGAGATCAAAGGGTTTTAAGAGAATATTATATATAATAAAATAAAAATATTATGACTTAGTTTATTTTGATGTATTATTAACATAGTCTTCCAAATACACTAAGACTCATAATCTTTGGGTTGTATTTATTGGATGTTTATGTTAAAAATCATGTAATAATATGTGTCAAATGCATGGGCCACTATAGTTGGTATCAGAGTAAGGTATAGTAATTTTTGGGGATTATAGAGATAATATATTAGTAAATAACACTAGGAATGAATCTATGTATAGGATAATGTCCTAAAGTTTTGGTGAAGTATGGAGTGAGTGGTTTCCAAGCAATTACATCCCTATCTATATACTACAAGTGGATATGGCTCTGGAACAATTTTACCTAGGGGTAATAACCTTAAAAAGGGAACATTGGGAATTAACTCGATTGTCACTTAGTGTATTACAAAGAGGACTTTCTTCATAACTAGTTTGATACTCCCGAAGGATATGAATTTACAAACTCACAAACACTTTACAAACCATTATGAAGGACATGAATGGATTTCTAGGTTATAAACCCAGATAAGAAAATTATTATTCATAACCTATACCAAAACCTAGAGACTCATAAGTTAGGATATACTTTTCATTTATGATTTATTTATTCTAATTTTATAGTTTTACTTTCATATTTTTATTAGTTAAATTATTCTGATACCATTTTACCTTTATTTTAGTTAATGGTGGTAAATAGGAGGAACCATTCCAACAACCAATGTCGTGAATAATGTAATGATTTAACTAATGATATTCCTAACCTTATGGGAGTGGGATATAATATCTTCATGGTAGTACTATCTCATATAACTCAAGTTATGAATAATAACATGAATCATGTGGAATTCCCTCCTTCTCCTAAGAAATATCAAGTTGTTGTAAAATAATTTATATGAAAAAGGAATCCTAACTTTAGTGGATATCATGATCCCATCAATGAAAAACAATGGGTTAAATCCATTGAGAATATATTCTCTATCCTCCAATGCTTGAAACAAGAGAAATTCATGTCGGTTGTCTATAATCTTTAATTGGAAGCTAATCAGTGGTGGTAATGGATCAAGAACATGAAGTCCAAAGAAAAAATTGATTCTATGGAATGGGAAGGATTCAAGAAAATATTTTTTTATAAATATTTTCCCCAAACTATCCATATTAAAATAGGTATGGAGTTCCTTGGACTGAAGCAAAAGGAATATGTGTTTATTAGGGTGTATGAGGCAAACATAAAAAGGATTTCATGGTACTCCTCCAGATTTTCCATCAATATAGAAATTAAAGTAGACCATTTCTTTATTGGGATAAAATATAGCCAATAAAAATATTTACTGATTCAAGAATTTGAAATATATAAGGATATTGTTAATTATTCCCTTAAGGTCAAGATAGAGATTGGAGACTCTCAGTGGTCTCATGGGCCAGGAGATAAAAAGTGTAAAATGAAGTTTACTTTGGGAGGATCAGTGGATAAATCTCATCGAGAAAATAAAACCCAACATCTCATGTTTCCAAAATGTGGGAAGAATCATCCTTGAAATTGTATCAAGGGAACTGGGAGATACTTTAAATGAGGAAAATAAGGGAATCAAGCTAATAAATAATAAGGAGAGATGAAGACACATACTAATGTAATGGAATAAAAGATGGTTTAGATCAACATTAATCCTATAGTATAGTGTTTTATCTACAAGGAAAATGGTAATTATGTGAACTAATTCCCTAATCCAAGGGTTTTTAGAGACAATAAATGCTAACAACCTATAAGGTCTAGAGAGAAAGGAAGGGAATATTTTATCACTATTATTGAGGTTGATCCTAAAAATTATGCAGTGATAAGGTATGGTAGATATTAATTCAAGAATAGAGAACATACTATTTTATTCTGATTCTATGAATTCCTTTATATCTAGAATTATTAGTATAATTATTCAAACACCACCTCAAAAATTTGGGGTTGAGTGAATTGTGAGAATAAAAAACAGATAAATTATTGAATCCTAAGTATATAAATACTACCTAGTTATTTTTTGTGGAATTAACCTCCTAATAAATATTTTCCTACTTCATTTAGTGAATTTTGATGTTCTATTGTGCATGGATTGGTTATCCTTATAAATCTAACATCAACTTTTGAGAGAGTGATATCACTCTTTATATACTGATTCATCCTAAAAATTATATAAACGTGTAGGGAGGAGGATGAGTATGTTTTTTAATATTCATCTCAAGTGTGGATATTATTTCATTATGATCAATCATATCATGCTTAAATTATTGAGACAAATGAGAGAATCATGCTTCAAGACATGGTCATTATGATGGATTATGCTGATGTATTCCCTGAAGTGATGTCTGGTCTTCCTCCTAACTGAGAGGTTGATTTTTCAATTGAACTTATACCTATATAAATTCCCATATCCAAGAATTCCTAAATAATATCCACAATTTATTTGAATAACTAAAGTATCAGTTGAAAGATAATATGGAAAAGAGTTTCATATGCCTATTTTCTTCACCATAGGGTGTGTTGATCCTCTTTGTCAACAAAAAGGATGGGTCAATGTGCATGTAAATTGATTATTATGAACTAAAAAAATTATGATAAAGAGAATATATCCCCTACAATGGATATATGAATTTTTTGATCAATTACATGGGTATTATTATTTCTCTAAGGTGACCTTCAGTCATGATATCACTAATTAAAGGCAAAGAAGGAATATATTCCCAATACTAACTTTAAAACAAGTTATGTACACTATGATTTCATATTGATTCCCTTTATACTTGAAAATGTTCCAGAAAAAATTATGGAATTGATGAATATGGTATTTATATATTACCTTGAAAAAATTATGGTATTATATACAGATGATATTTTGATATACTCCAGAAGTAAGAAGGTGCATGAGGAGCATTTGAATATTGTGATAAAGACTTTTAAAAAAGGATAATCTATATGAAAATTATAGTAAATGTGAGTTTTGAATATAGTAATTATCATTATAGGTCAGGTTATCACTAGAAAAAAAATATTTGTGGATTATTAAAAGATAAAGGAAATTGAGAAGTGTCCCAAACCAACATCTATAATGGAGATCTGTAGTTTCCTTAGACTGGATGGGTATTACCAATGATTTGTGAGAATATTATCATGATTTTAAAACCTATTAAACAAGATAACATGAAAGGGAATAAAGTTTTTATATACTAATGAATATAAATAGGTCTTCAATTAATTAGAAAAGTGGCTTATCAATGCACAAGTCCTCACACTACCCACAAATGGTGAACTTTTCGCGTTATATAGTGATGCTTCAATGAAGGGATTATCATGTGAATTTATAAAAAATAAAGTGATCACCTATGCATCAAGGTAGTTGAAAATAATTGAGAAGCACTACCCAACACATGATCTAGAGTTGGTTATAGTGATATTTGCAATGAAAAATTGGCAGTAATATATTTATCAAGAGAAGTGTGAAATATATACAGATCATAAGATCCTCAAATATATATTCATAGAGAAGGAGATTAATATATTCCAACATACATGGGAAGATATTATTAATGACTATTAATGATGAATCCACTACCATACTACAAAAAGAAAATAAACTGGTAGATGATCTTGGTAGAAAGAATTATGTAACCTTATCAATGATTATAATTGAGAAGGATCTGATCTATATAAACTTGAAAAGGATTAACATGGGGATCATAAAGTAAGAAACAAAATCATTCATTTCTAAAATGATTGCTCAATCATACCTTCTAGAGAATATAAATGATTAATAAATAGATGGTGTGGAAATACATAAGGTAGAATCTATAAGAAAAATGAAATACATAGAGTTTAAAATTAATAAAGAAGGAGTTGTAATATTTAAGTCATTACTATGTGTACCATAAAATCTTGAGATAAAAAAGGAGTTGTTAGATGATGCACATATCTTGCCCTTATCTATCCACCTAGGGATCATAAATATGTATCAAGATCTCTAAGATCACTATTGGTGGGATAATATAAAGAAAGAAATTAGGGAATACACATCAAAGTTTCAAGTATTGAATCAAGTAGAGGCTAAAAAGAAAATGTATAAGGGTATGATGTAACCATTACCCATACTTACATGGAAATGGGAAAAATCACCATGTTCATTGTAATTAGTCTTCCAAATATATCAAGAAGAAATAGTGACATATGGGTTGTGGTGGATAATCTTATAAAGACCAATCACTTCATTTTGATTACAGAGGAATTATCACTCAATCAACTTGCAAGGATATAAATCAAAGAAGTGGTGAGGCTCTATAGAACACCATAATTAATTTTATCTGACTGAGATGTGATACTTACCTCTAATTTATAGAAAAGACTCTAATATTCTCTAAACATCAAGTTGAACTTCAGTATGAATTATCACAACAAAAACGATGGCCCATCTGAGTAGACTATCCAAACACTAGTATACATATTGAGAGCATGATTGATAGAATTCAAAGAAGAATGGGATTAACATCTTTATCCATTTTATTTATCATACAATAATAATTTCCAATAAATTATACAAATGGATCTATATGAATAATTTTATTGAAAGATATGAATAACACCTACATGATGGGATGAATTTGGTGAACGTAAGATACATGGGCCTAAAATTGTTTAGAAAATTGTAAAAAAAGTCCAAGACCATTTAGTAACACATCAGGGCTGCTCAAAGTCGATAGAAGAGTTATGATAACAATAATTGATAAGACCTATAGTTTGAGGTTAGAGATAAGGTGTTCCTATAAATATCCCCATGGAAGAGAGTCATGATATTTAGGAATAAGGGAAAGCTAATTCCCAAGTACATCATCCCTTTTGATATTCTTAATCACATCATAGTTTTTTCCTATTGACTATCACTCCCACCAACCATTTCTTAAGTACACAACATATTCCACATATCCCTCTTAAGTAAGTACATACCAGATCATTAACATGTACTAAATTTAGAGGTGGTACAGTTGTAAAATGATCTCTCTTATAAAGAGAATTCGATGAAGATCTTAGACCATAGAGATAAAGTTCTACACGACAAGATAACACACCTAGTCAAAGTACTATGGAGAAACCATAAGTACAAGATGTGACATGGTAACTTGAGGAATACATGAATCAAAAGTACCCTCACCTATTTTCTCTTTAGTTTGTAAAATGAAATTTCAAGGGTGAAATTTCTCAAGGGGGTAAGAATGTGATGACCCATAATTTTAAAAATATAATTTCCATTTTAATTATATAAATGTTTCATATTTAGTAAAGCACATACACTACATGATAAAACAAACAAATTATTATATTAATTTGAAAATTAAATTTAGAGAATAAAAATTTCCATAATAATTGAAACTATTACAATGGGACAAAAAATATAAAATATGATAATAATAATATTTTTTTTTGGATATGCTCAATCCCTCGAAATAATTTCACTCACAAAAAAAATTGTAGAAATGATGCATATATTAGTAAGGAAATATTAATTTTGAAAATGAAAATATGTTTAAACTTGAGAGAAAATGTAAGTGAATTAATAATAAATTAAATATGATGTATTTATATAATGTAGGGATCCTATATTACCATTACAAATCTAACCATTATAATAGTAATTTGATCATTATAAATGGTGATATGACTATTAGGAATTGTAACTTGGTCATTAGAATAGCATCCTCACTTATGGAAGTGTAAAATAATATTTAGATATCATATAAAATTAAATATGATATAAGTAAATAAATTTTTTAAAAATGATACTTAGGCGGTTATATTTTTATAAATCGTAAATATTTTAGTTGAAATTTTATAATAAATATAATTATTTAAAATAAATTTTATTTTCAAAAAATGCATTTAAAAATTAATATTAAGTTTTATTATAATAATAATATAATTTTATGAGACAACAAGTAATTTTTCAAAAGGGTTAGAAAATTAATCATAATATTAAAATTAATATTTTTCAAATAAATGAGAATTTTATTTAAAAATTAAATTTCTCTTGTTTATAAAATTATTTTCAAAAAATTGATTTAATTTTTTTAATCTAAACATCTAAAAATGACTAGGGTTAATTTTTGGTATTTTCCTAAAATAGTTTATTTTTTTGTCAATAGTGAAATATGGTAAAATATAGTATTTAACATTGTAAGTTGAATACATAAATTTTTGAGACATGTATGATTTAATAACCCATTATTTCAAACTCAAATTCACTATTTACTTTATATAGTCATAATAATCAACACTATTTTTAGTCTTGAGAAAAGATAATAAAGTAAGTAATATAATATTCAAAAACACCCCTCTCCTCCCCTAATAAATACCACCCCTTCTCTTTACTACTTATAAGACTTGGATCTTACCAAATATCTACCCAATTACCTTCCCAAAACTTTATTACACATACTGGTGTTTTTTTTCTCACTAAAAGTCCATTTCATGGATCCTTAAGGGGTAGAATAAGAGGAGACAACCAAAGGAAGAGGTGAAATTATCAACTAATCTCTTTCAATTTTATTCCTCTTCTACCACCCCCATATGATACCCATACACTTAAAAATAGTAACATAATTATCCTAAATATACTAATATGTTATTATTATGGTGTAATATCCATCTTATACCTTCTCATCTTTTGTTCTTAAAATGAAAATGTTGTTTACAATATGGTTGATTCACTACCTCCATGAAAAACGTAATTTTTTTCTCTTCCTCCTTTAAGGCTAGTTATATAAATGTTATTATGATTAAATATGATTATAATAAGTATATTATAACCTATTACAATTTATTCAATGTTTTAATAATCATTTAATTAAAAAAATAATCTAGTTTGTGATGATCGGTAAAATAGACTAAATGACCTAACCATATAACAATAGCATTTTTACTAAAAGAATAATCCTTATGTAAAAACACATATGGGTATTTGGTAATATTTAAATTTATTTAATTACATGAATACCATTTAATTACACTTCTATAGTTGTGGTCCCATTTGAAAAGAACATCATTAATTATCCTCAAGTGATCCGATCTTAAAAACCACGAAACGAACACTCTCAGAACAATGAAATTAGTCCTCATATCTTGATGAAATGGTCATAAATGAACATAATAAAATTATAATAAATAAAATATAGATATAAAAGGTTCTATAGTAAGTAATTAATGGTTTTGATTTTATTGTTCCAGACATTAATTGTAGGTGCAGAATGATTCTGGAACATAATGTAAGGGATCTCTCCAAACCACCATTTTTCATTGGGTTATTCCCTTTATCTCTCTAAGTCCCTTTATATATCTCTTAGATTTTATAAAATGATTTTAAATTCTATATATATTTCTATTTCATATATAACTATGTTATTCTCCCTTCTTTTGATGGGGTAATACATGCCTTAAGTTCATTTCTCATATTCCTTAAGTTTATGCCTTATGATTGATTTCCTTTTTTTTGAACACATAATCATGTACATGTTATGATGGGTGCATTTAGATAGCACTTCAATACACTGGGAAATATTTTTTTTCTCATGATATGGAATGTATGGGATTAGGGAGTGAACATAATCCATGATGGGACTCTATCAACCATGTGAGGTTGTCTTGTCAGTTATCCTTAACATATGCTTATTTCATGTTTTATGTTGCAGCCACTTTCCTATATTGACATGATATTATGATACCATGTTCCTTATGTTGTGATATCATGTGATTATTCGTGAGTCTTCTCTTTTTTTATCCCATTTTATGTCGTTTGACTCACATCTTATTCCTTATCACCATGTTTATTCCCTTACTGTACTTTATATCTCACCCCATTATTTTATGTATTCCCAAAGTTAACAAATGAAGTTCTATGAGATCTAAGGGTTTTAGGATATCATTATGGTGAATAAAATAAATATGTTATGTCTTAGTTTATTTTGATTTATTATGAACCTATTCTTCCAAATACACTAGGTATTATTCTCTTTGGGTTGTATTTATTAGGAGTTTATGTTAAAAACCATGTAATAATATATGTAAATGTAATGGGTTGATATATTAGATATAAATTTTTATATATTACACCTTCAAGTTATGATATATCATATCACCACACCTATCACCCCAACTGATAGAAATTACCCAAATGATACCATATGTAACATCCTAACCCATCTTGATACATTGGATATGATCAAAATGGAACTATAATTAGGTGCATCCCCAAGACACCAAAGGATGGAAATAAATTCCTAGGGTTTCACAATATCATTAGAGGATAATTTACCCTTTCATATAACATAATATATATTGGAATAAATCAAATGGATATATATAAATATTATTCATTTGAAAGCCAAACCAAACTATATTAACATAACATAACATAATGAGGGTACAACATCATAATCTGATCACAAAATAGGAAAATATTATAATAGAAAAAGACTCAAAGGGTAAAATAAGGGTACAATTTTAGAACTATGAACCAAATATCTACCTTTAAGATCCCAACTCCAGCATAAAAATCACAACATCAAGGTGACCTTTTAGAGAAGTAAGTGGTCTTACCCTTACCTAAATCACAACAAAGAACATCTTTATATGTACCAAGATGTATATATAAAGGAGTGATTATATCAACCAAATAGTAAATACTTTAAATACATCCCAAACAAGATACTTAAACAAAATCAAGTTATATCTCAATTTATATAAAATATGAGAGAATTATAGAAACTACTGAACAAGATAAATATAACTTTTAGAAACAAATGACACCATCTCACCATGAACACATACACCTATTCAATAAACCAACCCCTCCCCTATGGGATCCATATCAACAACCCAATGCATAACTCATTCAATGGGTCCTCTAAATTTCTAAAAACTCCAACCAGGAACCCATCCACCCTAAACAAAGTCATCACTTGGTGGTACAATCCCTATGCCCCCTAAATATAATTAGAAGACAATTATAGACCAATAAGGACCTATACATATACATTATGAACACAAAACAACCCACTGAAATGAAAATTTTACAAACACAAAAATTTATTCATTTTTTTAAACCAAATCATCTTTTGTGGTTTTTAACAAACACCTTTTGGGCATCACCCATAATCTTTATTTCAAAACAATAAAAAATATGATATTACTCAAAAAAGAATTTATCAAGGATGTTTCACTAATAAAAAAAATAATATAACTTTAAAACCCATAAACCTTCAAGTTATAGACATAAGTAAAGTGAGGGAGAATCCACCTACCTCAAACAAGATTTCCCAGATGAAACTGCACCATAAGTCATAGATTTAGGTTCTCAAAATCTTCCTATGATATATTATAATAAAATACATATCAAAAAACACCCTAACCACAATATCTAAGCATAAAATACCTAAAATAGGGTTTTATGCCAAATAAAAATGAGAAGAGTTGTGATTATAGGGGGATATAGAAGTCTTACCTTCGATCCCTAGGAAAAATGCTTAAAGATTCAAAAAGAGGGAGATCCAAAATGAAGAGGATCACAAAAATTACCCATGAAATACTATGGTTTTTAGATCCCTATATAATATAGAATAAATGAGTGTTTGTGGGGAAAGTTTTAGACAAAAAATAAATTTTTAGGTATGTTTAAAGTTTCAAGTAGTTTGGGAATCTATATAGGTTTTACTAAGAGTAACCCATACTAAACGGTTTGGACATATAGTTTTTCAAACCATACACTAACTATGAAAAATAAACTACCCAAAAATTCACCAGCTATGCATGATTATCACAAGGTTTTCTCAAAATGTGCACTAACCATACACCTACCTAGATGGACCCTTTCTCCATAGATGAATACCTGAGGATAGTGAATAGTTTTTTCTAAATTTATGGCCTATAATAACCCTCACAAACCTTTAAAACCCCTATAGAACTTATCAAAGAGATCCCCAACCACTTCATAGCATAAAAATACATAATAAAACAAGTAAATAACTCAAACAGGGGTGTTACAAATGATGTTTCGATTAAACTAGTGATTTCTAATCCATCATTTCCTATTTATCCTTCTTCATCACTTTTAGTTTAACTCCCATCAATAGAATATTAAGATGATTTTGGAGTATAAAATCCTATATATTCATTTAATAGAATCTTGAATCCATCTCATTAAACTTTTAAATCACCTTACCTTCGTCCAATGCCATCATTTTGAAAGTAATGAACTCCCACTAAATTTGAAATACATAGGAGGGACCATCAAATACTTTTTAGAATTATCCTATAGGGATAAGGGTAGAATAATTATACAATTTTAATATATTAAAAACCTTATTCAGGGTATAGTTGTGTCAAAAATTTAAATAAATATCTAATACCACTTATTGGGTCTGAAACATCCTAAAACAAGATCAACCTACAGAAGCTTCCAACACAGAACAAAGTTTTGTAACTCCTGACTTGGAATAGACCCACTTATTGGGTCTAGAACCACTCTATCCAAGTAATGTAATTCCACCATACATTAGACAAGAATTTTTATAATACAATAATATATTAGAAAAGTATAGAACAAGACAAATTATTAATGTGTTTTATAATTACTCTTACTTTATATGGGGAATGTTGTGAACTTTTACTAAAGAAATAAAATAAGATGAAAATGATGAACAATTTTTAAGATAAAAAACCCTACCCCATTATTTATAGTAGGTCCCAACAAAGAAAACAAGTACTACCACATTTTGAGCTTCATGGGTGATCATCCACTTAAGTTTGACAACCATATGAATTCCATTTTCTTTATTGACTTATCCAATAAACATTGCATACATAAATATCACAATTTTTTACTCTTATATATCCCTATGAAATAATATGATGTTTTTTTTAAAAAACTTCAGTTATTTTGATGCATCGATAGAGTTAACCCTATGAAAAATCTTCTTCTATGATCACATCATTCGTATTTGATTACCATTTAAGATGATTATACATTCATGTTTTCCAAAATTCCAAAAATCACCACTGTTATATTATCATCTTCGTCTAGTTTAGTTATGGACTTTTGGAATCAATCCTTTTTGATGTTATCAACTATTAACCAAAAAATGATTATTATATAGTTGAACCTCAAAATTATAAACTAAAACAATTGAGGAAGTAATATAGTCATAACCCCTTGTAATGATTCCTCCTAACACATGATGTGAATCCCTCATATTTAAATAATCAAGTATAATGAATTTTAAGATGATTTATTATGAAGCACTCTCATAATAAATTTATTCTTCCTTCATTTTAGATGAGTGTATGTTGAACATCATTGAGCATTTAATTATCACATAGGATCAGCAATTAATATATTTATTTGTGTCTTTGGATGTGTCAGTAACATATTCACACACCTCCCATAAACCTCCTTTGATCTTCATAGATTCTTTATATGAGTATTTATAAGACATTAAATGGTTGACCTTTTCTCTTCTCATTATCTCACTCACATTATTCCTTAGATTCACTTTTTTCATTTTATATATTTATCCATTTAATAGTAACTTTATCAATAAATAGATATATTATGTATCTCTATATTTCCATTAATTTTTTAGATTGAATCCTATGTTTGATATTGTCTCATCTTTCTTCATTTGTAAAGTATTTAATATCCTTAGTCAAAGAAATTTGGATATGATGCCAAATAGTCTCTTTCAAATCACACAATCCTTTATAAAATTATTTTATATTAAAATATTCAAACATTTTTTAATATTGAAAATCCATGGAATAATATCCTAAACCATGGAAAGGTTTGTTTGGAAAAACCGAGATATGAAACCCACAGTTCAAATAGAAAGCCTTCACAAAATTTGATATTTTTTTCTTTCTTTCCACTCAAAACTTTGACCAAAACCATGATTTGTTTTCCTCTAAACAATGAAATTATGTTTTCTCAAAAACTTTAGTAGATTATTTAACAACCATAATCACTAAACCACTTACGTATCACTATAATACCATGAAATAGTAATTGAAACCATGAATTATTCTCTACATGTGGTGAATAATGACTTTTTAACTCAATACTAGTAACTATGATCACAAAAATAATAATTTTTCCTTTATATTATAATGTATTTGATAAATTAATGATGTAGTTATTTAAAGCCATGATCTGGATTCGGCCCTAACCTTTAAGAAAAATTAAAACCCTGATCATTTTTTCTAATCCTTAATTCATGTTTCTATTATAATTCTTTCTTCTCATCGTGATAAGATATCATGACTATTTTACTCACACGATAGTGTGGTTTCTAAAATTACCACATGGATTACTTTCTTATGGAATATATTGAGATAAAACCTTAATTTCCAGGAACCATGTTTATTTTTTGTCCTAGTAAGATGTGTTTATCAGATAATATATAATTATTCTTTACACATGTCAAAATAATTTTTCCAATTTCCCCAAACAAGACTTCAAATGTGTTCAATGCTCCACCATGATGTGCTTTACTTAAAATGTTTATTCTTATGATTTTCTAAATTTTTTAGGATTTAAAACCTTATTTTTTTCTCTAGTATCTATAGCATGTTTCAATTTTCATTAAAATTATTTTGAATCAACTTAAATTACCTGAAGGATTTTTTTAAAGGTTTTTATTTTTTATCAATATTGTATAACAATTTCTTAAAGTTGAAGAGATGTTGTTGGAGCTTTTTGGAATGATTTTTAGAATAATTTAATAATTATAAAGTTTTATTAAAATATTTTGTGGTTATTTTGTTATAATCTGGAATTCTAGGTAGAAGCTAAATTTTGGATAGCTATATAAGGTTTTGGACTTAAACATTACATATCTAGTATCCTTATACTAGAATTAAATTTGTTTTTTCATTTATATTTTAGGTTTATTGTTTTATAAAATTATTACATAACTTATAAATAACAAAACCATATATTACATAATGGAAACTTCTGATCAGTATCAATTTTTCCTCTAAAGTAAAACTTTTAAAATAAGATATGATTTATTTTCATGAAAAACATTCTTAACATTCAACTTGAATTTATACTTTACCTTATCCATCATTAAACCTGATGAAAAAAATTTATAATGTGGTATTAATATAAAAATCTCAGTGAGGGACATAAAGGAAAAGAAATAAACTCGTTATTCCATGAATACTTATAAAAAATCACCTTTTCAAAGTAAGATTTGGGCTGAAAATAAACATTTTCTTACCCAATAAATCACCTTCTCTTCCAAAATATTTTCATAAATCATTTCATAAGAAAACTTAAAGGAAAAAAAACTCATAAATGTTTATTTGAAAACATGATAAACCCGTGAAAACTTTTTCACAAAATTATAATGTTCACCCTTAATAAGTATCAAATAATTTCTTTTGAAAAATAAGCTCATTTATTACCTTTTTAGAAATTATATGATTCTTTTAAAAACCCATGACAAGCATAGATAAAACATATAGGTATATTGGGACATAATTTTCCATATCACTATTATAAATGGAATAACCATACAGTTGACTTTCATACCAAATACATTAGAGGGCTTTCGTGGACCACCCATCCTTGATTATAATGTAACCACTTGTCCTTAGTTTATAACGTAAACACTCATCATTGGTCCATATTGTATCCACCTTTCATTAGTTTATAACAGAACCACACATAATCAAAAATAATTTTCAAGAACCATAGCATAATAATAACACATAAAATCCTTCAATTTTTAATATTACACTCATAAAATATTCTTTTCAACCATATAAAAACATTTTCAGATATTAAAATATCCATCCCATTTAAAACCTCATTTTTAATACCAAAATACCTAGAAAAATTTAAAAAGGGCTTTTCTTTAAATAAAACATGAAATATTATAAATTAATTTAAAAATAAAATAATGGTCATGATAATAGGAATTTTTTTAGCATATACATTAAAATAAAACATTTATTTTGTCTTTTTGAAAAAATGTTTTGTATATAACACATAAAAAGATTATTTTTGAAAACCATTGAAATAATTTCAAATGATACATAAAATTTTCTTTATAATTATTTTTCATCCATATAAATAAACCTATAAAATAATTTCAAGAATATGGATATGGAAAAAAATACTTAGAAAATAAATCTTTAAAACATTTTAAAACGTGGTTTTTAAACTAAAGTTCCCCTTATGTAAAACCTTAAAAAGATTCCTTTTTTAAATTTTTTTTAAAGAAAGTATAATATGGTCAATAATGAACTTTATCATCTATTTAAATATAAATAGTAATTTTATTGAAACATTTATAAGAACATATAAGATAAATATTGATATATTAAATATTTAAAACTTTTTAAAATGAAGTTTTAAGTAAAAGTACCCCTTACCTCAAGTATGATTCATCTCATAAGTTATTTATCTTCATGATTAATGAAAATATGTTAATTATTTACTTGATTAATAAAAAAATCAAGTTTATTATTCCTTTTATTTTACTTATTAACATTTTATATATAATTACTTAATCATTTAATTTTACATCAAATGTTTTGACAATATTTAGTTTATATGCCAAAAATGAATTTGGTAGGTTGACTATGGTTAAAGAGGTCATTATTTAAACATATAAAAAATAATAATAATTTTACAATTTTCATTTTTATACTTCAACTATACTTTTAAAATAAACCATTAATGTTGGTTACGAAATATGAACTATGTTATAATCATGGAGACGGTAGGTCATACGTACGCATGAGTAACATTTCCATTTTTCACCAATCATTATAGAAAGAAGATAAGTGTTATTTTATATTTACATAATGATAATAATATCATAAATACCAAATTATTTATTTATATATACTTATATATATCATCCATGTGATGTGGTTATGAAAAAAGAAACATGTTGCTTCATAGAGGCGGTGGTCCACATGTATAGACGAATGACATTATCATTTTCAGTGAGTGGAAAGGTCAGAAATAAAATGATATATTATATTTTAATACTGATAAATATGTCCTTAATTTTATAATTATAACATATATATATATATTCATTAACTTTATCTTTATTACCTTAGATGAAAATCATTAGTGAAAAATAAAATCACATCACCTCATGAGGCGGTAGTCCACTGTACACTCAATCAACATTATCGTATCTCATGTGGAATGAAAAGTAAGAAGGTATATGTGATATAATAATTAAAAATGTATAATTATGTTACAAATATCATATGTATATATATATATATATACTTTAAATCCATCATTATAACAACCTGTGAGAGGTG
The DNA here is from genome assembly GCA_963277665.1 of Viscum album. Taxonomy (NCBI): domain Eukaryota; kingdom Viridiplantae; phylum Streptophyta; class Magnoliopsida; order Santalales; family Viscaceae; genus Viscum; species Viscum album. The sequence goes on from OY728156.1 coordinate 1,506,153,565, forward strand.
ATGATAAAAAAATGAATTACATCAGTTCGCGAGGAGGTAGTCATCCACACACATGAATGATGGTTTCATTTCCCATTTGATTAAAGTGGACATGGATTTAGGTTATGAAATTAACATAATAAAATATAATTATATGGTAGATATTATTGTTATTAGATCATCATAATTTATTAATATTTTAAGGAGGTGGAAAATGAAACAAAATAGAAACACTCGGTTAAGAATGATACCTCTTCTTCAGACCACCTCTTTAGTATTATACCTAAAACCTTCCTATATTGTTTTTATGATCAAAAAAATTCATATAGTATGTGTTAATGGAATTAAAGAAGATATTTGGGTAGGTATTGGCTAAAAAAAGACTTATTTTTTTAATATAAGAGGATATGGGGTGGCCTTTTATAAGTGGGGGAGATGACACACTTGGAATGTCTGAAAAGAAAGTGATTCCCACATTTTTCACATGATAAAAGGATCTAAAATGGGCTATTATAAATAATTATATGATATAAGGCCTAAATATGTCCAAAAAATACAATATAGATATTTTTTTAAGGTTATTTTAACCCTTATCTTTTTAGTTTAACCCCCAGTAAACCCATTTTTACCTTAACAATGGTAATATATTTTTATTATTTTCAATATTCATTATGACCATAAATTAATTTGACCTTATTATATAATTTAAATTATTATTATTAAAAATATCGAATCTATTTTACTAAATTCAATTCATGGAATTGATAGAATTTAATTTAAAATAAAACCTTCAAACACAGTGAAAAAGTGGTTGTTCAAGAAATGTATTTTTCAAGTATAAGATGATCTTATATTAACTATATAAATAGTAACTATAATTATATTAATTTTAATTAATATTTATAGATATATAATCAATAAATTTAATTTAAATCATTCTTTATAGGGGTTTTTTTAATTAATTAAAATGGAGAAACATTATGCACTTCAAAATAGTTTTTCAAAAAAACACATTGTTAAACCCAAAAATAAACTTATACTAAAATAAATTATAAAGATGATTCAAATATAATTATTTGGATTATATATAAAGAAATAATATTTTTTAAAATGAAATAAAATTAAAATCATAACATGAATTATTTTATTGAAAATAAATGATAGTTTTACAGAAAATGGTATTTTCATTGTTCACTGAAAAATCAATATTTTTAAGAAAAAACCATAATTTCACCCTATGTTAATTTTGATATGAATATTTAAAAAAATTCATTTTTCAAATAAATTTTCTAAAATTTCTAGAAATTATTTATAATATTTTCTCAAAAAATAATTTTTTTTTGAAGTAAACATATTTTTTATGAATAAAATTACTTTAATAAAAATTGAATGATTATTTACTAATAATTTATCAATAAATTTAAATTTATTATGAAATTTATATATATTTTTTATAAATTAGTAAATATTGTTCATATCCACTAATTTAATAGTTAAGTTATAATGGTCATATTTAAAATAATATTATTTCATGGCTTGTTTAAACTCGATATTGCATGTCTTGTATGATATGAAGCATAGCTTACTTGTTTCAAATATCATGGTGTTACATCCCCCATTTAATAATTTTTTTGCTCGCAATTATAACTTTATCTTGATAATACAAGGTTGGAAATTTGCAAATACCTTTTTTGGAAACCCAAATTTTAAAAATGGTTAATAAAACATCCTATTGATAAGAGATAAAAGGAAGTATGAAGGTCATCTGGAATAATATATACTAGGTTTTATAATAGAAGAACATTGGTGGGAAGTGAATATTTTTAAATGGAAGAAAATCATAATGCCCAAAAAAATGATGGAGATTGACAAAGATCATTGATCATAAGAAAGTGAATGATCATGAGAAATTCAATATCCACAAAACTATAAATTAAAGAGGTTAAAAAGGCCATTATTTCATCGAAAATGAACATGATATGATAAAATTTTCATTTTCAAAATCCCTTTCCTAGGGTTGAGTAATTCCTTAACATATAGACAAATAACATAAGTAAATATAATTACTTAATAATTATAATTACATACTTTAATTAATTTCCACCACAATCTAATAATTTTCTCCAAATAATGATTATTCAAAATAAATTTTTCATGATTAAATCACTAAAATAAACTTTTAAAGGATCACATAATCATAAAATGATAAAAACATATCCCTTCTATATTTATACGTTAACAAAAACCAAAATGGTTAAAACAAGGTAAGATAATTCCCAAAATGAATAAATCTTCATATGATAAAATAAAAAATTAATCTCCAAGTCCTCAATAATAACACCCAAAGTTTAGATTAGATCAATCGATAAATAAATATATTTAAAATTATCCAAAATATTCTTAACTAATATTGAAACCAAATAATTATAATGATTTAATCTCATATTCTTCCAAGATAAATTTATAATTTATCTCCAAATAACATCTACCACTCTTAATGTCTCGTACCAAAAATCATATTCCCTGATCATATAATATCTAAGATATACTAATATTTTCCATAAATAACATTAATTACCCTAAATACACATGAAAATAATATATGCCTCCAAAATCGAAATCAACCTTTAATTCTAAAATAAAATCCCAAATTTTTTTGTTTACCTTAATCATAAAAGTTTCCCAAAATCATGAACTTATTCCAAAATAACATTAATCAACTAATCACCAAATTACTTTTCAATATCATGGTTATCTATATGATAAAAAAAATTCTAAAAAAATCAACTTAATCATTACCTTTTAAACCATTTAAGTGAAAAAAATGATGTCACAACAACCAGGACATCACATATTCCAGTGGTTAGTGTTGTACCCTTATTTGCCTTTGGTTATGGGTCCAATCCCCATGACCTTACCAGATGTGATAGGTTGTCATTTTTCTAACATTTTACTGATATAATTATTATAAAATTATCAGAAATATGGTTAACATCCTCAAAAAATAATATTAATAATTAAAGATCATATAAACCCTAAAGGTTTCAATATCTTTAAACTTATGTTCATAAAATTAAAATATCATTCTCCCTAAAAAACATTTTCATATTTTAAAAATAGGGTTACATATATCTCAAACATCTATCAAAACTCAATAAATGTCTCTAAAAGTACTCTTTTCACATAAAACATCAAAATAGTATTAATGCATTTAAAATTATGATCATCCTCAAATATACCACTACTCATAACTCTTTAATACCTTTATCTATACACCTTAATCACTCAATTTTCTTCATAATCCATTAACCATGTTTTTTTATCTTGTTATTTAATAATTCCTTCCTATAAAAAAATATGAATCATGTACTAAGATTCAACAATTTTAAAACATGAGTCAAGATATAATATATACCTCTCATGTTTCATCTTTAGTTTCATTGGAAGATTATTTCTTTATTCCCCCCTTTACTATATAAAAAAAATCTTTCAGTTCTATTAAAAAATTCCTTGGTGCTTCTTCCCACATTAATAACACATAGGTCACTAAATATTTTTACCCTTTTAGTCTTTATCACCTGAACTTCTATGAAATTCTAAATTTCTATTATTTGGTGTGTTAGTAAACTTAACCAGGTCTAAGCTATCAATTATTACACATGATATTTGGTTAAGAATAACCATAATAATTTTTACTACAACTCCCAATCTTTTTGGTTACTCATTCGATAAACCACCATATTTTCCTTCATATACATTATTAATTTTGTTCCTTCTAGATCCATACAATTACTAAATAAAAAAAATAGCATGATTATATAAAATAAACCATATTCTATAGAAAAATAATAATAATACATCCTTAAACAAGACATCCTCTATTAAAATCTCTATATTTATCCAAAATAGTCATAATTCTCTTTATCATACTAACCTTTATGGTTATATAGGATTTTTAACTCAATCTTAAATAAAATCATAACCTTTAAATTTATCTAAACCTTTTCTTTGATAACGATTATGAGGATTTGACCTTAAACATTACACATTATAGCATCTTTATACTATAATTAACTCTATTTTTTCATAGATATTTTAGGTTTATAGTTTTGTAGAATTATTTCATAACTCATACATAACAAAACGATATATTACACAATAGAAACTTCCAATCATTATCAATTTTTTCCATAATGTAAAACTTTTAAACTAAGACATGATTTATTTTCATGAAAAATATTCATTAATTTAAAATTAACTTCATACTTTCCCTTACCCATCCTTAAACCATGTGAGAAATATTTTAAAACATGGTATAAGCACAAAAAACTCATTAAGAGATATAAAAAAAGAAACTCATTAGTCCATGAATACTTATAAAATTTTTCCTTTTCAATGTAACCTTTAGGCTCAAAATAAACATTTTCTTACCTAAGAAATCACCTTTTCTACCCAAAGATTTTAATAAAACATTTAATGAAAAAACTTACCGGAAAAAACTCATAAAGGCTTATTTGAAAACATAATAAACTCATGAAAACTTTTTCATAAAGTTATACTTTTCACACTTAGGAAGTAGAAAATAATTTCTTTTGAAAAATAAACTAATTACTCACCTTTTTGGAAATAATAGGATTAACATAAAAACTAATAAAAAGCATATATAAAGAACATATGTATCATGGGACATCATTTTATATATCACTCTTACAAATGGAATAACCATACAATAAACTTCCATACCCAATGCATTAGAGGGATTTCATGGACCCACTCATCCTTGGTTACAACATAACCACCCATCCTTGGTTTATAACATAACCACATATCATTGGTTCATAATGTAACCAGACATAATTGGTTTATAATAGAACCACCCTTCATCAAAAATAATTTACAAGAATCATAACATAATCACAATGCATAAAAGTGTTCAATTTTCAACATTACAATCATAAAATATTTTTTTTCACCCATAAGAAAAAAATTAGATATTAAAATATTCATCCCATTTAAAAACCCATTTTCAGTGCCAAGATATCCATAAAAATAGAAATATGGTTTTTATTTAAATAAAACATGAAATATTATAAAGGATTCCAGAAATTAAATAATGTTTATGGTATAGGTAAAATTCATTTTCACCGTATACGTTAAAATATAACATTCCTTTTGTGTAACACCCTAAGATTTTAAAAGAGGAACACCATGTTCGATAATGTGGATGGCATAAAAACTCAATATTATAAGAGAATATAACATCCTAAGACATAATGATATATTTATTTTTAAATAAATTCAATATATTTAGTATATTTTGATGCACATGACACCCAGTTTCAATGAAATAAGGTATGATTTTAAAATATTATTATTTAATCATGATCATTATAACCTAACCATTAAGTTATTTAGTATGAATAGAAATAACTCAATTATAAAAATTATATGTTTTAAACATATATAAAATAAATTCAATGGTTATCTATTGATTAGAAATAAAATAAGAATCATTTAAAAGAGAAAGAAATGTTTTCTGAAAAACTGTATTTTTCTAAAAGGAGGATTAGTTTCACTTTACGCACATAATTTAAAATTAATTTTTACCAATTTTAGAAAATTTATTTTAAATAATAAACTTAATTTTTTAAATCTATATTTCAAAACTATATTTGGGTGATTTTTTTATAATTTTGAGAAAATATTAATTTTTTGATGAATAGTGAAAAATACTGATTGCAAACAGGTTTTTTGTTTAAATTATTTGAAAAGTTAAATAATATTTTAAATTAGTTTTAAAATAAAATTATTTCAATTATATTAAAATTTAACAAATTTAGGTCATTTTAATAAATTTCATATTGAGTTTTGATATTAAAATATTCAATACTTATGAGAATTTTCTCTTTAGAAAACCCCTCTTTTGTCACGTCCATGGTTTAATTTTAAATTAAATTTTGATACTTCTATTAGTTAAATTTAGAAAAATGGATTCCATATTTTTAATAAAAATAATTTATATTATATAATAAGTTCAAATTAATTTTGGATCATAACAAATAGTGAAAATAGTAAAAAACAATTATCGTGGTTAAGGGAAAAATGGGTTTACCGGGGGTTAAACTAAGAAGATAAGGATTAAAAATGACTAAAAACATGTAAAAAACACATTTTATGGAAATAATTTAACCCTAAAATCTATAATTTTATATAATTATCTATTTTTTATGATTTCTTCTAGAAAACACATGGGTATCACTTTATCTTTTTAAAAATTTCACGTGTTTCTTCTCCCCCACTTATAAAAAACCACCCCCTCTCCTTCCTTTTTCAAACTTAAAAAACCATTTTTTTCATCTAATAACTGACCAAATAACTTAAGTAATTCCATACCCAAATCTTAAATTCTTTGTTTTTATTAGGATTTGCTCTTATGGATATTTTAGGTATAAACCGAAAGAGTCTCTCCGAAGAAGAGGTAAAATTATTAAACATGAGTATTTGTATTATTTCTTCTTCCACCTCCTTAAAACCTTATTAAACTATGGTAATATAATAAAACCAATATCTACTATATGATTATATGTTATTAATTTAATTTACTAACCTATATATATATACACTTCCATCAAATGGGAAATGAAACTGTCGATCATGTGTATGGTGGACTATCGTCTTATGAACTGATATAATTTATTTTCAATCAATACCTTTAAAGTATGGATGTAATGTTAGATTTAATTTTTTTATGATATTTATGAAATTATTATATCACATATTCCTTCTTAATTTTCATTTTATGGGGGATACGATAGCGTTGCTCATGTGTATAACGAACTACCGCCCCATGAAGCGATGTGATTTCTTTTTCACTTACGCTTTACATGAAAGGTGATAAGGTTAAAGTTAATTAATATATGTGATATTTATTATCTAAAAATAATTATTTAAATAAAATATCTTATATAACTTCTTACCTTCCAATCTGTTGGAAAACAATAACATCGCTCATGCACACATGTTGACAACCACCTCCACATAATGATGTGAAATGCTTTTCATTTTATTCTATATTGATGGTAATAATAATGTATTTGATTAATATAAATTATATATATGAAATAATAATAATTCTATAAGTATGAGTTAATATTTATTTTCCTTTCATTCCTTTATTTAATAAAAATTGAAATAGCATTCATGCGTACATACGGCCTACCGTCTCCATGAATAGATCCATTTTATATATATAACTTTAATAGATTACTATAAATACATATATAATGAATATATATGATATTTATATAATTTTTAACATTATGTATATGATTTAACAATGATCAAATTAAAAGGACCAAAATTACTGAACTAAAACATACATAAAAATGAAGAAATTATCACTTGAAACAGTGATTTTAACAAATAATTATTAATAAAGGGGTGATAAAAGAATATAATTAAGTCATATATGGTATTATATTTATTAATATGTTCATTTATTATATTTATAATAAAATTATATTTATTATACAAAAGTTTCATACACATACAAAGGAATTCGGACCTAAGGTAAGGGTTTCTCGTCACACTTTTACTTCCATGAGACATACGCAATATTAACCACTTATTACTTTGTGTGGTGTATATAATACCCTTTTTGATATTTTATATCTTTAATATATTTATATTAATGGTAATTATAGTTTCAATTGAATTTATTTCTTTCATAGGGATTATGATTCAAAAGTTACCAAAGTGGTAAGGGTTTATTTTACAATCTCACCATTATTGAGGATTGTTTTTGTTTAAGTCTCCCTTAGGGGAATTATTTTGTATTTATATAATAAAACTAATATATTTCATTATGATATAGTTATTTATTAAATTTTCAAGTAATATTATCATTTTTATTCTCTTTTTCACTTAAAATGATCGAAAAAAGTTTTTTAAGAAAATCTAACTTTATTTCTCTCTTCAGTAGAAAATCCCTTTTAATAAAAATACATGTTTTATAAAAACATATTAAAAATTGTTTTTAACCTTTTAGATTTTATTTATTAAATAAATTTTTACCCATTTTTAATTTTTAAATTTTTTAAGGGATCTTGATGTCATTTTCAAAACAAGGCCCGTTTAGCTTTTACTGAAAATGTGAAAGGAATATTTGTTTTAACATGTACGGCATGAACTTAATTTTCTACCATCATGATAACTCAATGATTTAAATATTATTTTACATGTTTTAAAAAAATTAAGAAATTTATTTTCAAAATATTTTTTGAACTTTTTTTAAAAAAAATATTTTCAAAGAGAAAAGGTTATTTTCCTAAAAAATGTTTTTAATGATATTTTTATGGTATTTATATTCATCAATGACATAAACCCTTTATTGTACTTATCATCCAATTGGGATATATTGTATTGATTCATCATTATTATTTATTTGAATGGTTTATGAACACTTTTACTGGGGTTGTAAAATTTCATTACCATTCACCATATTACTCTGGATGGTTTATGATTATGTATATTTTATTGGGGTGAGTATTAACACTTCGTATATTAGTTTTTAAATATGAATGTTTATGTAGATTATGTTTTAACCCTTTTATATTATTAATGAATTTTTCTTAGTAAGTAATGATAGGAACTAGTTATAAATATCCCCCCGATGCATCGACAGGTTTCATGAGACAAGTCAGTTGGCCAAATTAGATGGGTTTCTACCCATTGATTTAAAATATCTTATGAAAGGTCTTGATAGTACATTTCAGATGTCCAACATTATGAATTATCTTATTATGATATTAGTTATTTATTTTCATGTGATTATTTTATTAGTTATAACATCCATGGATAAGTTTCAAGCTTATGTGATTATTTATATGGATTTATTTGATCATTATTTATTTGTGCTATATTATGCTCAGTTTATTGATTTTATGTCATGTGTTTCAATGATTCACCTTGCCATATTGATTATGATTATTTAGTAATGATATCTTTTGTTTTATTCTTACCCTTACTGAGCATATGATCTCACCCATTTCTTATGTTTTATTTTCCCTAGGATATCCTAAAGTGATTTTTGATTGATATGTAGGGATATGCTATGAGGAATAATGGAATTATAAAAGAAAAATGTTTGTGTACTTTATATTTAGAATGTAATTTTATTTTGAAGTATGTATATAGTTTACTAAGAATATTAAATTATTCAGTCCTTCAAAATGTGATACCTTGTATCTAATGCCAATGTAGTAATGTAGACACCAGATTTAAGATACTGGGGTCAGGATATTTATTATTTGTATTATATTATGTTTAGTAGAAACCTTGGAAACTTGATTTATAAAAAAATTATTAGGGAATATAACCCTATGAAATAATTTAATGATAAATCTAAGTATAGGATAACATCCTAAAGTTTTGTTATGGTTGTGATTATGTGGATTTTCTATCAATACATATCTATCTAGATACTACAAGTGGGCATGGTTCTAAAACGGTTATACTTAGGGTTAATAACTTTAAAAAGGGTGCATTAGGATTTGACTCGATCATTACCTGGTACACAAAAATAGGCCTTATTACACACCTAGTTTGATAATCTTAGTTGATATGTTTGGATTAGTTCACATTTTATTTACAAACCATTATGAAGGATTTAGAAATATTTTTATGATTTAAAATATTTTCCAAAGAAACCATGTTTATGATATGAGATTAGCCATGCATAAATTTTTCAATTTATGATAATTGTTTCACTAGTTTCGGGATTATACATTATGTTTCATAATATTATGATCTAATATATTGTATGTAATTGTTTAGAAATAGAACCTAGAAGAAGGAATGAGAACCATATCAATCCACTTACTCCATGTAGGGATTACCCTCCTAGGAAATATAATAAAGATAGAGATGGAACTAAAGTTAGAACTGATCAAATTATAACCAGATCATGGAAACTAACTTAGGTTATGAGTAATAAAGTGGCCTTTATAGATAATCCTACTAATCCACCATGTGGTGTAATAATGTTAGGCTACTTTATATATCAGAAATATCCATCATTTAATGGGAATACAAATCCATTTGTAGTTGAGCAATGGATAAGTTCCTTAGAGAAGATATTTATTTCTTTGGGAATCAATGAAAGGGATAAAGTTTTCATGGTAGTTTATCATCACTTGGGATATGTGGATCAATGGTGATCATTGATTCAAAACAATAAGGATTAAGAAAAAATAAAAAACATGGAATGGAAGGATTTTATGGTACTCTTCTTGGAAAATTATTTTTCTCATGAACAACAAGAAGATATGGAGAGATGATTCCTAAGTCTAAGACAAAAGTAAGATGAAAATGTTTCTAATTATGAATCAAACATTATAAGATTATCAAGGAATGATACAAAGTATGTATGTAATCCAAATAGAAAGATTTACCATTTATTTGATGGGTTAAATACAATTAATCAAAGGGAATTATTCTCCCAAAACTTCCCATCATATGAGGACATAATATCATATGCTATCAATATAGAGAAATAATTCTATAATTATTTTGGATTTTAAGGGAATCAAGAGAATAATAGGCCAATAGATAAAAAAAATAGATAATGGGGAGAATTGAAATAAGGATTTTCCCCCATTTGATTATTGTGGAAAGAAACACCCTGGTACTTGCTTTAAGGGAATGGGAGTTTACTTAAAGTGTGGAGAGAAAGGACATCAGGTGTGTGAATTAAAGGGTAAGAAACAAACCTTTATTTTCATTGTATAAACTGTAAGAAGGTGGTTAATTACACAAACAAATATCCCAAGTGTCAATTGAATATACCCAGAATAAGCAAAGGGATCAAAGTCAAGCTTATGTTATTACTATAGATGAAGTGGAATGATTAATGTGCTTGCATTTAGATTCAAGAATTATGTAATAAGATTATTTTATCAATTATATCCTGGATATAAGAATCATGAAATGTATAAGTATTGTACTACAATACTATTTATTAAAGGGTTTAAGAACATATGTTAAATGGTACCGATGACCAAGAAAAGTGATTCAATGGCAAGTTAAACTTTTTAGAAAACACATGATTGAGGAAAGATAACCCTTAATATGTGGTTTATGTTGAGATAGTAATTAGAAGTATATGTTTATGGGATAGTATTATTGACCTTGAAATTGGTTAGTGATTTGACAGTTCATGTTATCTTTGCTACAGTTTTTTGTATGTTTATATTTATGGAATATATTTGATAACCTAAGATTTTATTTTTGGAATAATTAATGTTTTCATTAAGGTTTTATAGTGATAAAGGTATCCACATATTTGGAATGTGAAATTAAGATACAATTTATTTTTTCAGGGGAATATAATTTTTATTTAGTGACCTACCTTATAAATTTTTAGAATTTGAATTTGGTCATACATATTTTGGAAAATTATTAAGGTTGACCAATTTTGAAATAGATTAAGTTGAATTTTGCGAGCTGTAATTGAGGTATTAGAGATTAATGTATTATATTAAATATTTTTTTCTAACCATTTTTGTTTTAGAAAAGAAAAAAGGAATATCTTGTTACTATTTTATGGATCTTATAATCCATTAAAAATTAATTTTAGTTCTTTAGGAAAAAAATCATCTTTGAAATTCATTTATTGGAGTAAAAAATGAAGTACAACCAAAGGATGAAATTATGCTTAAAAATATATTGAGTATTTTCTATTGTTATCTATCGTGATAGTAAATTAATTTTTCAAACTTTAGTAAAATTATCTTAAAACAAAAAATTATCCTATTAACTTCATATACGATGAATCAAATGTCCATTTAACTCATCATGGATTTATGGTTCTGAAGTCTTTAACTTTCTATTGATCACTCACTTTCTTATAATTAATTATCTCTATCACTCTCTATAATTATTTACCCTTAATCCAAACAATGTTGATATATTTTGTTTTAAAGAAATGGTTGAGTCCAAAAAATATCTCAAGGAGTTTTAAAGTAGTACAGCCCAAGGGTGTCATCTTTAACTAGACTAACACATTCGAGGGAAAAGGAGCATGTGCTAGTAAAGATAATGTGTGGGTTACCTAGAGAGGATTCAGAATAAAGGAATTTGGATACTTTATTACCCTATCTAAAAGTGTAATAGAGATCTATGTGACTTTTTAAAATATTCATGTATCTCTAGATGGAATAAATGATAGACCAAGGGATGGGTTTCTAGGGGTTAAACTAAGAAGATAAGGGTTTAAAATGACCTAACACTTGTCCAAAACCCATTGTATGGACATATTTAGACCCTATAATCTCTAATGTTTTATAATTACACATTTTTTGAATCTTTTTTATGATAAAAATTTGGGTATCACTTTACCTTTTTAAAAATTCCATGTGTGCTGTCTCCCCCACTTATAAAAGGCCACCCCATCTCTTCCATTTTTTACACTTTAAAAACCCTTTAGTTCAAAAAATACCTACTCAAACCCCTTAAATAATTCCCAGACCATATCCTAGAGTCCTTATTTTTATTATGAATCCATCCTAATAAGGATTTAGGAATAAACCTAAATAGGCTCTCCGAAGAAGAGGTAAAATTCATAAACATGTGTATTTGTTTTATTTCTTCTTTCATCTCTTTAAAACCTTCTTAAAATATGATAATATAATAAAATCAGTATATCCTATATAATAATATTTTATTATGTTAATTTCATAAAAAATATTCATCTCCACTTCCATTAAATGGTAAATAAAACTTTTAATCATGTGTACGGGGGACTACCGCCTCATGAACTAATGTAATTAGTTATCCATCCAAACCTTTAAAGGATGAATATAATGATGTATTTAACATTATTATATGATATTTATGACATTAATATACTTATATAATTATAATATCACATATACCTTCTTAATTTACATTCCATGGGAGATATGATAATGTGTAACATCCCAAGTTTTAAGAAAGAAACATTATTTTCGATAGTGTACATGATACGCTACATCGAGCTTAAACGAACAACTAAATATTATAATTTAAATGTTACCATTATAACCTATTCATTGGAATGGTGGGAATGAATAGTATTAACTGAATTATGAAAAAATTGTTTACACATGTTTATAATTAATTCTTTGATGCACAATTAAATATAAATGAATGTAAAATCCTTTTTAAATAAAAGGAAATGTTTTTATAAAAAACTATTAAAATGAAAATAAGTGAGTTTATAAAGTAATAAAATAACTATATTTTTGTTTTATTAATGAAATATATTTTTAATATATTCAATTTAATGTTTAAGATTCATCATATATGTTTTCTAGACATGACTTAAGAACAAATTCAATTCTTTGCATAAAATAAGTATTTTTCAAAAAAATGATGTTTTCCACTTTTTGATGGTGAAACCATTTTAAATATAGTTTTTGATGCTTTTATAAGTTATATGTGACAAAATAAACTTCTATTTTGGAATCATGACATAAAATTTTACTTTGGATAAATTTTTTTTTTCTAATAAAATTCGTTTTTTAATGAATAGTTTAAAATACTGCATTTTAACTCAAAACTGCTTTTTCAACTAATTTATTTATATAGTTAGATTTTAATTTAAATTAGTTTTAAAGTATAATTAGATTAATTTTTTATAATTTAATACAATTTATGTTATTAGAATAAATTTCAAATTGAAATTAGATATAAAAACCTCTCAAACTTTTGAATGTTTCACTTTAAAACCCTAATTTTTAGTCTTGTCTGTAGAATTACTTTTAAATAAAATTTTCCCAATTCTTTGAATTGAATTAGGTAAAATGGATTACATATTTGGAATAATAAGGTACAAATTATGTTTTAAGTTTAATTTTATTTTTATTCATTAAAAAGTAACCATGGTAAAAAAATTATTTAACGTAGTAAAAGAAAAATTTTGACAAGGGTTAAAATTAAAAGTTAAAAGCTTAACCTACCTAAAAAATAAAACATTTAAAGGGATTTAAAGGTGTGGATAAACCCTAAAATAAAATAAAACATTAATTACAATAAAAAATCATATAATTTAATTCCATATTTATATGTTTATCTTTTAATATAAACTAATCAATAAATTAATCACTTGAACCCACCTCTCCTCAAGTATAAATACCACCACTCCACCTCCTATTTTAGAACAAAAAATAATTTTAGCTCCTCAAATATCTTCCCAAACCTCTCCTACTAACTATACCCACGTCCAAGTTCTTCTATTATCACCAAAATAACAAATTCAAGGTCCTCAAGGGTCTTTCAGGGAGGGGATATTCAAGAGGTAATTTTCTCAAAGTACCTCTCTTAATTTCTTTTCTTTTTTTACTTTCTACTAACCTACTTCATCCATAAATTCATGATTACTTCAGAATAATTTATATAATTGAGTTTTATATTTATAATGTAACATTTCATATCCATTTAATTTCTCACCTCTTATTCAAATAAATGAAATTGTTGTCCAAGTTATGTCGGTTAATCACCTCTATGAATAATGTTTTTATTATTTTTCCTCTACTATATTCATGGATGGTCTTAAAACCATTATTCAGGTAAAATAATATTTTAATATGTATATTATAACCTATTTAATATTTTTTATATGTTATATTAAACATACCTTCATGCTTTCCATATTGTTGTTATACGATAACTTTGTTTGGGATGTGTGAACTACCGCCTCCTCAAAATGACGTGATTCGTTCACACATCACATGAAATGTATTAAGGATTTTTTTAGTAAAAATATAGGATATAAATTACATATTAATTATAATTTAATTATATTATATATATATATATATATTTAATTTATTTAATTTCACTCTTTCAATATGATAGGAAAAATGAAAATAGCATTCATGCGTACGTACGGCGTACCATTTCCATGAACTGGGTTTTCAGTTTTTCTTCAAATATTATTATAAATACTTATATAATGAATATATAATATATTTATATCATGTTTTATATTCTTTAGATTTTTTAATTATGACAACATGGACAATTTACATCATAAACAAGTTCATTTTCAACTCAAGTACAGAATATCGACAAAGCATCTGACATGAAATTAAATAATTATGTGTTTTTTATAACATGGTAATAAGTGATATAAAAGGAATAATAAAATTTAAAATGGTTCTCAATAATTTATAAATTAATCTATTTTTATTATTCCATAATATAAATATTATACGTGGTGATTCAGACTCAAGGTAAGATATTTTTCTAACTCAATTTCCATTCATTGGGTTATACGTCTACTTCGTTGATTTTATTATGAAAAGATTCTGTGTGGAATAAATTTTTATTGGTTTATATTTTATTTAAAATTATATTTGTGTTTATATACTATTGTTACACATAATCACCCCATTGATAAGTTCTTACGTCATTTATACAAACTTTTTAAGAGATTTCTGAACTCAATTTCCACTCATTGGGTTTTACGTATACTTTGTTGATTATATTATGAAAAGATTATGTGTGGAATAAATATTTATTTATAAATGTTGTAATTTACACTTCCCTATGTGTTTATATACTTTTTTTTACACATAATCACCTCATTGATAAACTCTTATGTCATTGATACGAACTCAGTAAGGGAACTTCTTAACCCAATTTCCATTCTTTGGGTTAAACTTATACTTCTTGATTATGTCATGTTATGATTATGTGTTAAATGACTTTTGGATATGTTATCTTGTATTTATACTTTATTTATGTTCATTTATAGTGAATACACATAATCGGTCTATTTTATTAACAAAATGATCTTTGTAAGGGACTCTTTAATTAAAACAACATTTTAAATATTTTAATGATTTATTCTTCTAAATATTTCTCATTATGTCCATGTTTTAAAAATGGTTTTTAAGTATTTATTAATATAGAAATTAATGTTTTAAAATTTTAATTCCTTTAAAAAAATTCAAATTGGTATGGGACACTTTGATTCAAAAATATTGTTTTAAAACGATTTAAATGTGTTTTAAAAATGGATTGATTATTTTAATAACTTAAAATGTTTTATTTTTTTAACAAATATATCATTAACCAAATTTTAGGATTTCATGTCGATTTAATGTTTTTATGTTCACTTTATAATTTACACTTATATTTTAAAATAAAGAGTTTTCATTTATGAGTGCACGAATTTGTAAAAATGAAATTTGATTTTAAAGTGGAAATGTTTTTTGTCATTTATTCTTGTTTTATGTGTTATGTTTAAGTTATGGTTCTTGGGAATTGTTTAATTATATGAATGGTTACATGATAAAATGAGGGAGGGTGATCCCATTATATCTCTTCAATTCATTGGTTAATGATACGAAGTAAAACAATAAGGTTTCTCCTAAGAGATTTAGGGAATATACTATGATGGGTATTCCAAACATAACCATGAAGGTTTCTCCCTATGTAGTTGTGAAAGCTACAATGTAAGTTTGATATGGATACCAAAAGTTACCTTTATGGTTTATGATTGCTAAGAATTTTTTTAGGAATATTTTTGATTTCCTAAGGTATGTTAAAGATTTTATGTTTTATGGGTGAAAAGTATGATTTTATAGAAATGTTTTCATGGACTAATGGTTTCATTCCTTGTTTTATATCCCTTACTGAGATTTTTGTTCTCATCCCAAGTTTTTAAAACTTTTTCCACAGTTTTTAAGTGTGGGTAAGAGAATGGAAGAAGTAAATAATATTTTTATCAATAAATGAAATCATGTTTTATTTTAAAAGGGTTTCCTTCGGTGGAAAAAGTGGATACTGAGTGTAACTGTCCACATATAATGTATGGGTCTATTATGAAATATTTGTGGCCTAATTCTCTAAAACAATAAACCTAAAAATATCCTTAATGTTAATTATTGACTTAACTCAAGATTATATAATGCTTAACGTTGGGGCCTTGTTGTTGGTATACAAGGAAAGGTTTAAACAACTTTAGGGATTATGAGTTTTGGTTAAACATATGCTAAGTTTATTTGTCTATTTTTTTATTAAATCCTTGTTCTGTAACTTTTTTCAGATTGAGTAAAGTTTTTTATAATGGAAATATGAGGATATCAAACAAAATTCATATCTCTTTCTAATGACATGCTTGCAATAATTATTCCAAAGTCATGTTCAAATGATTCTGAAACTTTTTCTAATGTATAAATCTCTTGAAAACATTTGTATGAGATATAAAAAACCTCTTCTATACCTCGATACCATTGTGGATCATGGGTTTTTTTTAATAAAATCATATTTTCTCAATATTCTCATATTTCTAAAAAAGGTAAATATTATCAAGGAATTTTTAAATATTTTACCTTATCAAAATATTATAAAGCATATTATGGTCTTGAAAAATCTAATGAAGAAAGAGACCCTTACATAGCCTATTTATACGTGATTTTAAAATATAGTCTTTTAGAACATACTTATGGTATTTTAAAAGGACCATTGATTGAAAGTTTTAAGTCAAAATCAATATGATTTTTTTATAAAAATCAAGTCTTATTTAATGTTTTGAAATTATATGTCATATGAGATTATTTTCCTAAACTATTTCTATGTGAACACCCATACAACCCAAGTTGTACAAGGTGTACTTGGATACAAGAAGAAAGTTATTTTGAAGAATATATAAATCATTGTTGCAATACATGTACCTTCTATCAACATGAACAAAATGATGATGAAACTAGGTGGACACCATGATCAAGGTACAATGTTCTTTCTTTTTGGAATAGTTTTATTAAATCATTTGGAGATGAAAAGAAAAATTTAACTATATAAAATACTTCATGGATTAAGATATTGAAGTTATTATAAGATAGGATTCAAATGAAAGGTATGAAATAAACATTGAGGTTAAAACATGTTATAGTTATTTTTACATATTTTAACTCATTTTGGGAGTGTTATAAGAAATATATAGTTTATGAAAAAGTATAACACATAGACCGTGTGACAACCTATCACGTCGGACAAGGATGTGGGAATCGAACCCACAACCGATGTACGACAAGGCTTTATCACCTACCACCAGACAATATGAAGTCCCTGGTTAGTATGAATTTTTCTTTTTAGCTAAAAGAGTTTATGTAATATGAATAAGTTTATTTTGGGAGATTATGTTTTATCAAATGGATATCATTGGTATTTGAAAATGATTTGGAGATTAAGAGATAAATTTTATTTTGGAATATATTCACTATTTTGGGAACTCTATATGAATAAGGTAAATAGAATACTATGGGGTTTTATTTAAGGAGTAATGGTTGAATTTTACTTTGGAAGAATATATGTTTTTATTATGGACTAATGGTGATTTGGGTTATTTATAGAAATAATTAACCAATCTTGGAGAATATATGATTTTTGAAATTACATTTTTGGTATGAGATATTAAGATTGATCTATGTTTTTTAGAGATAAATGTTAAAATTTATCTTGGAATACTGTAAAAAAATTCTTCAAAGTTTTGGGTTTCAAAATTATTTTGGAATATTTTTTATAGATTTTAATGACAATTAATTATTGAATGGTCTATGCTGAACTTTTGGTATTAGAATTGAATTTTAGAGATTAAAAGTATTTTTTATTCATCCAATGGTTTATTATTTCTAGAGAATTATTTTATATTAACCTAACCATATTGGTTTTGGTTAATGTTTTGGGATAGGAGAAATATATAGTTAATATTTTGTGGGTTATGTGATTCTATAGAAGTTGATTCATCTTGAATTCTCATAATTTGGAGAAAAAGATGAGTGTGTAGTGGAAATTGATTAAATGATGAATCTATAATTTTCAAGTAAGTATATTTCATTATGTTCATAGTTTAAGTAGTAAAATAATTCCTCAAATCTATGAAAATGATCTTAAAACAAAAACATTTTCTGTTTATTTTTCCTACTATGAAATCAAAGGCCTTTTAACCAATCACAAATTTATGGTTTTGTGATTATTAAATTTCTCCAGAAATTTTTTTTATCACTCTCCATCAGAACTTGATGGTTATTTTTCTCTTTCATATCCATTTTTTCCTACATGAAACCCTAGTATTTTTTTTATCTTAGGTGATCTTCGTACTTCTCTTTCCTTCCTTTAAAGTGGTGATCCTTTTTCCGATGTTGGAAGGAAGTAAAGGTATTTTTAAAATTCATACCTTATTTACCAAACACAAACTAAAATTAAAAGTAATAAATTTATTAAAAGGGGGATAGAACATCCCTAGTTTTAAGAAAGAAACAATATGTTTGGTAGTATACATGATATGCTACATCGAGCTTAAATGAACAACCAAATATTATTATTTAAATGTTACCATTATAACCTAGCTATTAGAATGGAGGGAATGAATAGTATTAACTACATTATGAAAAAATGGTTTACACATGTTTATAATTAATTATTTGATGAATAATTAATTATAAATGAATGTGAAACCCTTTTTAAATAAAAGGAAATGTTTTTATAAAAAAAACTATTTAAATTCAAATAAGTGAGTTTTTAAAGTAATAAAATCACTCCTGTTTGGTTTTATTAATGAAATATATTTTTAATATATTCAATGTAATGTTTAAGATTAATCTTATATGTTTTCTAGATATTACATAAGAACAAATTCAATTTTGCATATAAAAGACTTTTTTTCAAAAAAATGATATTTTACCGCTTTTTTATGGAGAACCCTTTTTAAATCTAGTTTTTGACACTTTTATAAGTTATATTTGAAAAAATTAAATTATTATTTTGAATAGGTACATAAAAAATTACTTTGGATTATTTTTTTATATTTTTCTGATAATATTCATTTTTTAATGAATAGTGAAATATAATGCATTTTAACTCAAAACTACATTTTCATCTAATTTATTTATATAGTCAGGTTGTAATTTTAATTGGTTTTAAAGTATAATTAAATTGATTTTTTATCATTTAATCAAATTTAGGTCATTTTAATCAATTTCAAATTGAAATTAGATATAAAATCCTATCAACTTTTTAACATTTCACTTGAAAAAACCCGCTTTTTAGTCTTGTATGTGGAATTACTTTTAAATAAAATGTTTGAAATTATTTGAATTGAATTATGTAAAATGGATTAAATATTTTGAATAATAATTTCTAAATTAGTTTTTAAGGTTAATTTCATTTTTAGGTATTAAAAAGTTACCATGGTAAAAAAATTATTTACCGTAGTAAAAGTAAAATTTTAACAAGGGTTAAAATTAAAAGTTAAAAGCTTAAACTACCTAAAAACTATAAAATTTAAAGATTTTTTGAGGTTTTTATCGAACCTAACTAGCCTATAAAATATTAATTAAAAGAAAAATTCTTGGAATTTATTTCCACCTCTATATGGTTTGCTTTTAATATAAACTAATCAATAAATTAATCACCTGAACCCACCTCTCCTCAAGTATAAATACCACCACACTACCTAGAATTTTTGAACAAAAAATCATTTTATATCCTCAAATATCTATCCAAACCTCTCCTCCTCACTCTCCCCACATCCAAGTGCTTTTTGTCTCTCTAAAAGACCAAATCCAAGGTCATTAAGGGTCTTTAAAAGAGGGGATATTCAAGAGGTAATTTTCTCAATAATGCATGATTACTCCATAATAATTTATATAATGGGGTGTTATTTTTATAATTGAATATCTCAAATATATTTAATTTCTCACCTAATATTATTCAAATAAATGAAATTTTTTTCCAAGTTGTGTCAGTTAATCACCTCAATGAATAATGTTTTTGTTATTTTTCCTTTACTGCCTTCATGGATGGTCTTAAAACCATTATTCTGGTCAAATAATATTTTAATATGTATATTATAGACTATTTAATATTCTGTATATTTTATATTAAACATAACTTCATTCTTTCCATATTATTGTTATATGATAAATTCATTTGGAGACGTGTGGACTACCACCTCCTCAAAATGATGTGATTTGTTCACACGTCACATGGAATGTGGTAAGGATTTTTTTAGTAAACATATATAAAATAAATGAAATATTAATGCTATTGTAATGATATTATATATTTATACATATTTATATACATTTCATTTAATTTCACTCTTTCAATATGATAGGAAAAATGAAAATATCATTCATGCGTACGTATAGCCTACCATCTCCATAAACGGTGTTTTTAGATTGTATTAAAATATTATTATAAATACTTATATAATGAATATATAAGATACTTATATAATGTTTTATATTTTATAGATTTTGGACTTATGACCACATAGACAATTTACATCATAACCAAGTTCATTTTCAACTCAAGTACTGAATATCGACAAAGTGTTTGACATGAACTTAAATAATTATGTAATTTTTATAACATGGTAATAAGTGATATAAAAGGAATAATAAACTTGAAAAAAGTATCTCAATAAATTTAAAATTAACCTATTTTTATTATTCCAAAATATAAAGATTATACGTGAAGAGTCATACTCGAGGAAGGGATTTTTTTAACTTAATTTCCATTCATTGTGTTATACTTCTACTTCATTGATTTTATTATGAAAATATTATGCGTGGAATAAATTTTTATTAATTTATTTTTTATTTACACTTATATTTTCGTGGATATACTTTTTTTACACATAATTACCCCATTTATAAGTTCTTACGTCATTTATACAAACTTTGTAATAGAATTTCTGAACTCAATTTCCACTCATTGGGTTTTACGCATACTTTGTTGATATTATTATGAAAATATTATGAGTGGAATAACTATTTATTTATTTATTTTGTAATTTACACTTCCATTTTTTTTGATATACTTTTTCTATATGTAATCACCTCGTTGATAAATTCTTACACCATTGATACAAACTTGGTAAGGGAACTTCTTAACCCAATTTCCTTTCTTTGGGTTAAACTTCTACTTCTTGATTTTGTTGTGATATGATTATGTGGGAAATTAATTTCGGTTATCTTAAATTTTATTTATAATTTATTTATGTGTATTTATATTGAATACACACAATTGATCTATTTGATTAACAAAATGATCTTTTTAAGGGACTCTTTAATTAAAACATCATTTTAAATGTTTTATTGATTTATTCTTATAAATATTTCTAATTAATGTCCATGATTTGAAAATGGTTTTTAAGGATTTATTTATATTGAAATTAATGTTTTAAAATGTTAATTAGTTTCAAAATATTCAATGTGGTATGGGAAACTTTGATTTAAAAATATTCTTTTAAAATGATTTAAATGTGTTTTAAAAATCGATTGATTATTTTCATAACTTGAAATGTTTTATTTTTTTAACATATACATCATAAACCAAATTTATCATTTTCATGTTTCTTTAATCCTTTTATTTTCACTTTATAATTTTACACTTTTATTTTCAAATAATGTTTTTTCATTTATGAGTGCACGGATTTGTAAAATGAAATGTGGTTTCAAATTGGAAATGTTATGCGTCCATTATGCTTATTTTATGTGTTATGTTTATGTTATAGTTATTGAGTATTATTTAATTATACATGTGGTTCCATGATAAAACAAGGTTAGGTGATCTTGTGATGGCTATCCAATTAATTGGGTAATTAGACGTAGTTAAACAATAAGTTTTCTCTTAAGATATTTCGAGAATATACTGTTATGGGTATTCCAAACATAACCATGAATGTTACTCACTATGTAGCTATGAAAGATACTATGTAAGTATGATATGGATTACACAAGTTACCTTTATTATTTAAGATTTCTAAGAAGTTTTTTAAGAATCTTATGATTTCATGAGGTATGTTAAAGAGTTTATGTTTTATGGGTGAAAAGTATGATTTTGTGGAAATGTTTTCATGGAATAATAGTTTCATTCCTTATTTTATATCCCTTAATGAGATTTTTCTGATCATACCAAGTTTTTAAAAGAAATTCCATAGGTTTTAAGTATGGGTATGATAGAGGAATAAATTAATAAAAAAATTATCAAGAAAGGAAATCATGTTTTATTTTAAAAGAGTTTCCTTTGGTAGAAAAAGTGGATATTTAGTGTAACTATCCACATGTAATGTATGGGTCTATTAGATAATAGTTATAACCTAATTCTCTAAAAATATAAACCTAAAAATATCCTCAATTCTAATTCTTTACTTAACTCAATATTATTTAATGTTTAAGGTTTGGGCCTTATATAATGTCGCTCGTGTGTACAGAGGACTAGCACCTCATGAAGCAATGAGATTCATTTTTCAATTAAGATTTGCATTAAAGGTTGTAAGGTTAAAGGTAATGAATATATTTGATATTTATGATATAATTATACCTATAGAAATATAATATATCATTTAAATTCTTACCTTTTAATCCATTGGAAAATAATAATGCCACTCATGCGTACGAGTGGACTACCGTCTCCACATAGTAATGTGAAATGTTTTCATTTTATTTTTACATGGATAGTAATAAGGATTTTTTTTATAAATATAAATTCTATATATGAAATAATTATTATTCTTTAAAAATTAATTAATATTTATTTTCCTTTCGTTCTATCAGTTGAGAAAAATGGAAACAACATTCAAGCGTACATATGGTCTTCCGTCTCTATGAACGGTGTCATCTATTTTCTATCTCTAACTTGAATAGATTACTATAAAAACATATATAATGGATATATATGATATTTATATAATTTTTAACATTCTGTATATTATTTACCCATGATCAAATTAAAAGTACCAAAATTACTAAACTAAAATATACATGAAAAACAAAGTAATTGTCACATAAAATGGTGACATTAACAAAGAATTGTTAATAAATGGTTGATAAAAGAATATAAGTAAATCATATATGGTATAGGATATATGATTATGTTTCTATAATAGATTTATAATAAACCTATATTTATTATACAATTGGTTTGGACACATACAAAGGAAGTTGAACCTAAGGTAAGGGTTTCTCATCTCACTTTTACTTTCATAAGACATATGCCATATTCAACAATTATTCCTTTATGTGGTGTATATACTTAAATTTTGATATTTTATATCATGAATATATTTATATTTATGGTATTTAAAGTTTAATTTGAATTTATTTATTTCACGGGGCTTATGATTCAATAATTACCAAAGTGGAAAGGGTTTATTTCACAATCTAGTCATTATTCGGAATTGTTTTTGTTTAAGTATACCTTAAGGGAATTATTTTGTATTTATATCATAAAACTAATATATTTACTTATACTATGTTTATTTGTGAATTTTTCAAATAATTGTACCATTTTTTATCTCTATTACTTAAAATGATTGATAAAGTGTTTTTAAGAAAATTTGACTCTATTTCTCTCTTCAGTAAAAATAATTTTTAATCAAAATACATTTTAATCAAAATACATGTTTTCCAAAAAAAATGTTTCAAAAACATTTTTCACCTTTTTAAAATTATTTATTAAATAAATTTTTACCCATTTTTAATTTTTTAAATAAATTGAAAAGAATATTCATGTCGTTATCAAAACAAGGTTCATTTTGATATTACTGAAAATGTGAAAGAAATATTTGTTTTAACATGTACGATATGAACATAATTTTATGACATCATTACCAATAAATATTTTAAATATTATTTTACAAGTTTTAAAAGGTTTTTTTCAAATAAAATTATTTTAAAAATATTTTGTAAACTTTTTGTTTTAAAAATGTTTTTAAAGTGAACAGTTTATTTTCCTCAAAAATGTTTTTAATGAAATTTGTAGGGTATTTCTATTCATAAATAACATAAAACCTTTTTTGTACTTATGATCCAATTGGGATATATTATATTTATATCATCATTATTATTTATTTGTATGTTTTATGATCATTTTGACTAAGTATGCACAATTTTATTACCATTCACCATATTACTCTGGATGGTTTATGATTATGTTTATTTTATTAGGGTAAGTAATAACATTTTTTTTGTTAGTTCTTCAATATGAATATTTATGTTGATTATGTTTATCCCCTTTCATATGAGTAATTTATTGAACTTAGTAAGTGATGGGTGGGACCCAGTTATAGATATTCCCTTGATGCATCAATGGGTCTCATGAGACAAATCAGTTGGCTAAATTAGTTGGGTTTTTACCCTTAGATTTAAATTATCTTGTGAAAGGTCTTGAAAGTATGTTTCAGATGTCTAGAATTATGAATTCCATCATTATGAGACTAGTTATTAATTTATATATGATTATTCAATTAGTTGTAATATCCATGGATAAGTTTCAAGCTTATGTGATTATTTATATGGATTTATTTGATAATCATTTATTTCTACCATATTATGCCCAGTTTATTAACTAAATGGAATGTATTTTAATTATTTACCTTTCCATATTTATTATTCTTATTTATTCATGATATATTCCAATGTATTCTTACCCTTACTGAATATATGATCTCACCCCTTTCTTATGTTTTATTTTCCCTAGGATACTAGTAAGTGTTTTGAGATTTATATGTAGGGATAATGAAGTTATAAAGGATCGAATAACAACTAAGAAGGTGGGTTTGAATCAATTATTCACTTTTATAAGTTTCAATAATTTTAAAAACTTAACACTTACAACCTGTTAAAGTTTATATACTTTTCATATTTTAGTAAATACTCATGAATGAAAAATTAGGAAAGAAAGTAAAGCACGTGATATCTATAAGGTTAGGCCTTAGTGTGGTAACCTATATTCTTTCTATAGCCACTCTCATGGGTCTATAGAAATTTACTATTATGAATAAGTGAATACAACTTTCTCTAACTCCAGTCAGACACCTTCTATTTCTTGACAAGAATGATTATACTGACTCCTAAAAGTTTAAAATGTTTTATTACAAGCAATTAATCTAAAACAAAAGAATATAGACTTTTTTCAAATTCATCCAAAAATGCTATGTCCGGAATACTTAGTCCGATGTGTCTAGGTCCAATTATCTCATTCCAATAGGTAAGGGTCTAATAGACTCAGTCAGATGAATCTATTATTAATCTACAAAGCACAAACTCTACTTAAATTGCCTAGTCCAGTCTTCCTTAGTCTAATCTTCCTCAGCTTAATTAAAAAAAATTCAAAAGTTTGATCTTATAATGAGATCTCTAACCAGAAATAACTCAGAATCGGCTTTGTAGTGCTCCTACTTTTTCTCTCACACCAAAAATATGAAAAGTATGAATGTAATGTGCAATTATTTAAAGGAATCTGATAATGATAAAGGTGGGAAACTTAAAAACTTTTCCTACTTTCTCAAATTTAAAAACATTAAAATCTACGCATATTTTAATTTCATGTTTGAACACTTCATCTCTTCATAAATCTTTAGGAATATTCTTGAGTCATATTCATAATCATACTTCTTAGACTTATTAACCTTTCTTTATCCCAATGGAACTTTCTTAGCTTTAGTATGATGGGATCCTCATAACAATGAAATTATCATTACGATGAAAACTCTACTCTATAAATTTTAAATCCTTCAAACCACATCAGATATAACTCATTCAGACATTTAAAAACTTATATGCCTAGTACTTTAGGATCTAATGCAAACTTTGTCTTGATTACTATAACTGATACAATATTTATGATTCCTCTATTTCTTCAAAATCTTTTATCATGGGAGTTTTTCCTTATTTATGATAACATCAAGATTGGAAAAGAATCTTTTAGCTTTAGGTTAGAAAGTTTAAGAACTTTAGAACTCATGACATCACTATATTTATTAAACCAATTTAGAAACATTATAAATTTCTAAAAACCATGGTGTCTAATGAATATTGAACTTTAGGCTGATGAAATTGAGACCGATAGAGTGTATTATCAACAAATTTAAATTTCTGACAACTTCTATGACTGGTGATTCTCATTTTGATACTCTACATCCAATTCTTCTCTGTCTGATCCTCTGCATCTAGAAAAACAACCACCTTACTAACAAAACTTTTTTCCCCTTTTTTGTTTGAGTTTGAACATTCAGAAACATTCACTTGTTTTTCTAAAACATTCTTTTACAAAATATTAATGATAAATAAATACAAAAAAAATTGTTAAAACAAAACATCACAAAGGATATTCAATACCCCCTCTTGTATTTTTTTGAAAACGTTTGTTAACAACTTTTACAACTCACATTTTGTAAACACCTGAAGTTTTTTTATTTTATCAAAACAAAAAATCTTTTAAAAGATAGTGTCCTAGCACTACACAATTGAATAAATTAATTTTTTGAAGGAATTACATCCCTCGGTGATAAGAAAATTTTACATCCATGTTAAGATAAACTTCCCCTCACTTATATCTTTTCTCACTTTTCTTTTTCTTGCACTTCACTTTTCCTCTCCTCCATTATCTGATAACCATAGCTTCAAATTCATAAAATAAAGATAAGTAAAAAATTCTTATAGAGTACGAAGTTACTACTTTTTCTCCCCTTTTTCAACATAATCCAAATCATGGTGGGGGACTTCCTTATGATGTTTAGGAAGTAATTGGAGGAGGATGAACATGAAGTTACAGGCTCAATTCCACAAATATTTCTTTCAGCATAGGTTTTGTGAAGATATCATCAATTTGATACTTTTTTTAGATATATTCCAAAAAAACATCTCTGGTAGCAAGTTTATATTTTATAAAGTGAAACTTTATATCAATGAGTTTTGATCTTGAGTGTTTAATGAGATTTTTAAAAAGATCAATTTCACTCTGATTATCACAAATAATCTTCAATGGTTTAGAAACTTTCCCTTTCAAGTATTTCAACTAAACTTTCATTCACAGCATTTGAGTACAAGCCTGATTACACTGCTACAAAATCATCCTTTACTAGTGCTAAAAATTGCCTTTATTAGCACTAGAGAAGTGATGACTAATGGAGTGAGATTAAAAGCCTGATTCTTTTATCAGTACTTATAGAAGCACTAATAAAGGGGTATTTTATCAACTCTTTTATAACCACTGATAAATAAAATCTTTATCAGCGCTTAAAAAGGCGCTAATGAAGAACCATTTCTTAGTGCTTTTGGAAGCACTGGTAAAGGGGCATACTGTAGTGGGCTGTTACAGCACACTGCAGTACTAGTGTAGTGTGATGTAATAACACACAGAAACACCAAAAACACCATAAAATTAGTAAAATAAAGTGCGAATATAGAATTTAAATGAATAGAAAATAATCTAGGATTTTTTGTTTGGTTTTGCAATGTGATGCGTGTTTTAAACTAAAATGATACTTATATATTGAAAAAATGCACTTGGAGTCATACTAGTCACACCATGCATTTTATTGAGGTGAGGATGATTTTTATATGTCTCAAATAACTTATGGATCATTTTCCTAAAGTATCAAAACAATTTGAATGTGTTTTCTTAGGTTTGAGTACGTCGCTTGTCTTTTTTACTAAAATGTAATTTCAAACTGGAAACACGCACTTTGACTCATATCAGTCAAATCATGTATCAATTTGACATGATATCAATTCATAAAAATTAAAAATGACTTATGAATCATTGTCCTAAATTATAAAATACAATCCAACCATGCTTTCTATGTTTTCAATGAGTAACACTTTTTGAACTAAAATATTGATTTTAAACTGATAATGGATACATTATGTCAGAACAGACACATCGTGTATCCAATTGAGGTGAAATTAATTCCTAAACATAAAAAATTACTTATGGATAATTTTCCTAAATTATAAAAACAATATGAATGGGTTTGCTCAGTTTTTAGTTTGTGAGTTGTCTTTTTTACTAAAATTGATGTCAATTTTAAATAAAAAGACGCACTTAGAGTCATATCAGTAACATCATGCATCATATTGAGGTGTATATAATTATTACACATACCAAATGTCTTATTTATCATTGTTATAAAGTATCAAAATAATCTTAATGTGTTTACTTGGTTTTGAGTATGTCACTTTCCTTTTTTACTAAAATGTCATTTTAAATTGGAAACACGCACTTTTACTCACACCAATCACATCATGTATCAGTTTGACATGAGAACAATTCATACATATCATAAATTAATTATGAATCAATTTCCTAAATTATAAATATAATATGAGTGCATTTTCTTGGTTTTCAGTCAGTGATATTTTTTGAACTAAATAGTCGATTTTAAACTGATAACGGACACATCAAGTCATACCAGGAACATCGTGTATCATATTGAGGTGAGGATAATTAATACAAGTCAAAATGACTTATGTATTTTTTACTTAAATTATAAAAGAAATATTAATGCATTTTATCATTTTTGATTAGGTTAATTATCCTTTTTATTAAAATTGATATCATTTTTAAATAAAAAGATGAACTTGGAGTCATACTAGTCACATTATGCATCAAATTGAGGTAAAAATGATTCCTACATATATCAAATGACTTATGTATTGTTTTCCTAAAGTATCAAAATAATAAGGATGCATTTTCTCAGTTTTGAGTAGGCCAGTTGTCCTTTTTATTAAAATTGATGTCATTTTTAAATAAAAAGATGAAATTGAAGTTATACTGGTAACATTGTACATTTAATTGAGGTAAAACTGATTCATACATATCTAAAGTGACTTATGGATAATTCTCATCAAGTATAAAAACAATATGAATGTGTTTTCTTGGTTTTGAGTAGTTTAGTTGTCCTTTTTATTAAAATTGATGTCATTTTTAAATAAAAAGACGCACTCGGAGTCATATCAGACACACTGTGTGTTGGATTAAGGTACAACTGATTTCTAAACATCTCAAATGACATATAGATTGTTTTAATAAAGTATAAAAATAATAATAATGAATTTTCTTGGTTTTGAGAAGGTCAATTGTCCTTTTTATTAAAATTGATATCATTTTTAAATAAAAAGAAGCACTTAGAGTCATATCAGTCACACTGCGTGTCAGGATGAGGTATGGTTGATTCCTATACATCTAAAATGACTTATGGATTGTTTCACTAAATTATCAAAAATATATGAATGTATTTTATTGGTTTTTATTTCATCACTTGTTTTTTTTACTAAAATGGCATTTTAAATTGGAAACATGCACTTTGACATATAATGATCACATCATGTATCTATTTGACATGAGAACAATTCTTACACATAAAAAATGATGTATAAATTTATTTCATATATTATCAAGAAAATATGAGTATGTTTTCTTTATTTTCATTGAGTGACATTTTTTGAACTAAACTGTCAATTTTAAACTGATAATAGACACATTGAGTTATAGCGGTCACACCATGCATCAAATTGAGGTGAATTTGATTCCTAAATGTCTCAAATGAATTATGAATTGTTTGTATAAAGTATTAAAATACTAAAAATATTTTTTCTTGGTTTTGAGTATGTCAGTTGTGGTTTTTGCTAAAATTAATATTAATTTCAAATAAAAAGAAACACTTGGAGTCATACCGGTCACACTGTGTGTTAGATTGTGTTATAGCTGATTCCTGCATTTTCTAAAGTCTCAAAAAAATCCTAAATATAAATGTTAGAATGTTTCCATTGTATTTATATGTTGAAATTCTCACACTGCATATTGAATCGATGTTCATAGCTGAAAAACCTTTCTCGTTGTTGAAAGCTATAAGAACAGAGACTTTCAACAAGGAGAAAGGGTTTTCAGCTAATAATATCGAATCAATATACATTTTTGTAAAGTTTATAAAGAATGGAAATTAAAATGGAAAACATGATAACATTTGGAGAAAGAATACTTTTATCTCATTTGTGAATTATTGTAGATAGTTAAAATCAAAATATGACTTCCCAAAAGATCTGTAAAAAAAACTAAATAAGTATTAGATAAAAATGATAAGGAAATTAAATTACAAAATATTAGATAAAATGATGAAAAAATTAATTAAATAAGTAGTAGGAATTCACCTTTTCCTAATGTTTTTATGAATTCTTTATGCATTTCTTTATTTTCATTATCTCAGCTGCAGGCTTGAAGTCCAGTCTCTGACAATCATGAGCAGCTTTGAACAAACCAACCGAACTCAAATAAGAGAATCTACTTTTAAAAGAAAAGAATTATTATATGATTAATACAAAAAATAAATAAATAAAACATAAATATGAAACAATACATTAAATTTATGGATAATGATTTTACTATGAAAACATTGTTGAACATATGGATATGTTGACATTAAATCAAGAATGATGATAAAAAAATGAAAATAGATCTTGCCAAATAATAAATCAATGAGTGAGGATGATGAAAAGAAAATAAAATACATTTGATTGAAGCTTTGAATCATTTGAGATAAAGTAAATATATTCTATTAGGTTTATAAAATATCCATTTTGTACAATAAATAAATAAATACACATAAGATATTCATTATCAAAGGTGAATGCCTCCCATTTGTGAGAATTACATGGATGGT
This sequence comes from Viscum album, assembly GCA_963277665.1. Taxonomy (NCBI): domain Eukaryota; kingdom Viridiplantae; phylum Streptophyta; class Magnoliopsida; order Santalales; family Viscaceae; genus Viscum; species Viscum album. The sequence goes on from OY728156.1 coordinate 1,506,185,039, forward strand.
AATCTGAGATTCCAAAGGGTGGAAACAATAGGAAATGGTAAATAATGATATGTTTTTAGATGTATTAAATTAAAAAATACATAGTGTTTATTATATGTGTGATAAAATAAATTAAGTGATTTTTAAGAAGTATTAATGAGTGGGTTATCATTTCAAAGATAGCTATATTTTTTCAACTACAAGAAATACAAGAAAGGCTGAAATCAATGAATAAAATTTCATTAGTGATCAGAAAGTTTTAGTGGAAAATCAAAGGATTAAGACTCTACAAAAAACCTCATTTTTCCAAATAAGAGCCTAAATTATTTAGAGATTCTGAAAGGATGATAATTGTATCAAATATATGCATGAAGAGCTTGATCTGAATAAGAACAATGTGACATGAGGAGCTTGATCTAAAAAATAACAATGAAGGAATCTTATGGATTCAATTGTTGCATATATTATTCCAAAAAATGACCATTATTTTAAAAATTCATGAGTTTTTTAGTTAATTTTTTGTCCTAATTCTATAAAACTCTTAATATAAAAGGTCATGGTAATGTATTATAATGAGACATTTTTTTAGGTCATGTAATTGAGATGGTCACATCTATGGGGCATTATATTACTACTATAATGACATAAAAATGTATTTGATTTTATGTTATTAAACCATAAAATTAAATAGAATTAATAATCCACAGTGAACATAGCATGTCATTAATTTATTTAATCTAAACTAATAAAGTTTACTTGAAGTATGATTATAAAGGTGTAATAATTTTATCCATGAAAAATAATTTTTATTTTAACAAAATAGATTCTATTAAAACTTATTTATTAAATTTATATCAATCAATGTTAATATTTTATTTTATAAAAATTAGTTAAATATATTGGTATAATATTTATTCTCTAATTATTTAAAATATTATTTAAAATTAAAATAATATAAATCTTTTCTTATTAAATAAGTTACTTTTTTAAGAAAATATCAAATTTAGAAAAAATTTGATCAATCCTAAAGGATTGAGAACAATAAATTCTATAAACAGTGTACTTTTATTCTGCACCATGTAATGAAATAGTGTTTTGTTTCATAAAACACCATGATGTTGAGGTTTTTCCTAGAAAATGACTCATTCCAATTGTTTATTTTCTGACTATATTTCAATAACCAAAATAAAAATATCAAATACATTTTATCTCAAAATCAGTTTTTCCTATTTAATATAGTTCAAGGATTATAGAACCATAAACCTCTTTGATTTTTATTTTTATCACATTTAAGTCATATTATTTAAATTCAAATTGAAATATTTCAAAAATAAAAACTGAAAACATTATATTTTTTCAAGATGTAGTTAAATAACTAAGACAAAAAATAAAACATATATAATGTTTTTTCTCATTTTATTTTATAGATTCATGAGAATCATTTGATTTTTACATTTCATTAGTGACCCTTAAATATATCTATCCTCATGAAATAGTTCACAATCATCCTAAATAAATCCATTAATTCTACACCATATTTTAGTGCTCATTATCCTATTAAAAAATTTCATGAAAAAATCATTATATAGTTGTTCCCATGTGTTAGATATTTCATCATACATTTTTTGGAAACAAATTCTATAATTACCTTTAAAAAATAAGGGGATAACCCTATATTTTAGTTCCTCCTCACTCAACTCTCTCAATGCCAATTGTTGCATGACATAATATAAGACCCCAATGATATCGAATATTTCATCATCTAAGTGATTTGCAGTGTAATATTCCAAAGAAATGACAACACTGACCGCTATATGGATGAATTTTTCAAAAGTTAATAGTTGAAAAGAGGTATATGTCATGGAATATAGGTAATTGGAGTCTATTATACCTCACAAAAAACATGACCCAACATTGGGTTTGACATATTTTAAGTCACTCAATGCCAATGTTGTCCCAAGGAAACCCACATGATATTGGTGAACACGATACTTTAATATATCTAAAAAATGAATTTTGGGTTTTTTTATTATAAGATAGTGAAACTATACTTGTTAGGATACACGGATGTGGGATGAGAAGGTTTAGTGTATAACCTAGGGAAATTAGAGATATCAAAAAACCTAGATTTCATTCGAGTCGTGGTTGCATTCAACCCTTGAATCACTTGAGACTTAGATTTGAGCCTTGGAATAGTTGGAGACTTGATTTTGGTCTAGATTTGAGCTTGGATTCAACAACAAGGATCGTCGGCAACATGTCACTTCCACAGAGAGCTTCAGATATCACAAACTGGTTCACGATGGTTAAGGTTCTTAAAATATATCGTCACACTTTTATCAGCGCTATAAAAAAATCCATGATAAAGATACCTTTTATCAGTGCTACATTAATAAGCACTGATAAAATTAATCTTAATTAGTTCTTTTTTAGTGCTAATAAAGATGGATATTTATCAGCGCTAATGTTTTAGCACCGATAAAGATTGATTTAATCAGTGCTTTTTCAGCACTGAAAAATCTCTATGTTTATCAGTTCTAAAAAAGAATTGATAAATACTTATGATACTTTAAAAAATATAATTTTTTAAAAAAGTATAATTATTATATATAATTATAATAATTATAATAATGATTTTTATAAAATAATAATTCTATAATTCTTTGAATATATAATTATTTATCCATAATTATATAAATACTTTTTTTTAAATAATATTTATATCATCATATATATTTATATAATTATATATATATAAACTTAGTAAATATATTCAGTATTTAAATAAATTTATTATAATTTTATAATTATTTATTTATAATTATATAAATACATTAAAAAATGTTATTTATTTATTTATAATTATAAATGTATAAAAATAGAAAATATGCATTCATAAATATATTTATTTCTGAATATTTTTTTCCAAATTTATTTTTAACATTATTAATAAATATTTAATCTTAAGTTCATGCATGTTAAAAATGAGTAAAATTGATTCATTAAAAATGAGTATAATATATTGAAAATTTTGATAAGTTTGATTAAAATAACTAATTAAAAAATTGGATATATATTGAAATAAATATGAACACATATTGAAAATATTAAAACATCTTAAATAAATATATAAAAAATAAATAATATAAATTGATTAAATTCCAAAAAATAATATTGATATGTGTGTGTATGTATATAAAAATGCATTAATTACGTACATATGAAATAAATATAATACGCCAAATCTATGTTATAAATTGAAAAATCAAATGATATTCAATTATGTCCATTACTCGGTGTAATTGGTGAGTATTTTTAATTCATATTAATTTTTAATTATAAATCATTATTCACTAAATACATTACTCTTTAATGTAAAGCATAAATAATATTTTGTATTATATAAATCATATTTATATATATTAATATATATCTATATATTTAATATATACTATTTTTTAGCATTATCAATAATCATTTCATTAATAAAATGTTAAATATTTTTCTCAATTTACTTATTTTTAGTTTTAATTTATTTAATTTTTATTTTTTATATATCTAGATATTTAATACATACTATTCATTAGTATTTATAATCTATATATATTATAATAAATTTATTCATTTTTATCAATAATTATTTAATTAATAAAAATTTTAATATTATTTTTAATAAACTTGTTTTTATATTTTTATTTAATTTTTTCATTTTATTTATTCAGACATTTATCAGTGCTGATAAAGGATTCCTTTATGAGCGCTAAAAATATAGTGCTGATAAAGGTTAACCTTTATCAGTACTAAAAATAAAGCACTGATAAAGGTTACCCTTTATCAATGATTAAAATAAAGCGATGATAAAGGGTTAAATTTATCAGCACTTTTTTAGTGCTGATAAAGATTCCATTTATCCGTGATTTTTTCTAGCATTGATAAATTCTAGTGTTTTTAAACACATATTTTTTAGTAATGGTAATTGCAACATATTTTGATTCTGTTATGCTCAGATTTATTGAACTTTATTTCCTACTATGCCAACTCCCACAATATTCTTCCAAGAAAAATGTTCCTATAGAAGTTGATTTTATATCATTACAATCTCCAGCCCAGTCAGCATCAGTATAACCATGAAATTTTATTTCATAAATTGTTTTTTATAAAATCCCATATGAAGTTGTTCCGTTGACATATCTAAAAATTATATTTGTTTACAACATATGATATTCCTTCTAATTACTTTGATACCTGAAACACAAAGTTAGAGCATAAACAATATCAGGTCTCGAGGTTGTGGGATAAATAAAACTTCTTATTAGCTTCCTAAATTCTTTTTAATTAACACTTTTTCTAGATTCATCTTTACTCAACTTTGTTCTTACAAAAATATGAGTAGAAACTTCTTTGGATTTTTCCATCCCAAACTTCTTTAACAATTCCCTGGAGTAGTTTTCTTGAGATAAAAAAAATGTAATTTTATTTTTATTAAACTTGTAAACCAAGGAATAAAGTTAATTCTCCCAACATTTACATTTTAAAATTCTTATTCATTTCCTTAGTAAGTTCTTTACAAAAAAATTATTCATCCCCATCAAAAATTATATTATCCACATACATAATAATAATTAGTGTGATGGATTTAACTTCTTTCGTATAAAAGTTAGTATCAAACTATCATTTAGAAAAGTTAAACATTATCAAACAAATATCATGTTTTGAATACCAAGCATATGGGTATTTTTTTCAACCCATATAAGGATTTCTTCAATCTATAAACCTTGTTTTCATCATTGTCAAGTGGAAAACTATAGGTTCTGGGTGCAGCGGAAGCGCATTGGTTAGTGTACCCAACTATAATTTTTATCGTTAACGACGATCAATCTAATATCCATAACAATAATAAAATTTTGGATCTTCAGAATAGAATGAAGAATGAAAGAAAATAGGGGAGTCTCATAACCATAGATAGGATCATCATATGTTTGTTATAATTAATTTAATTAAAAGATAAGAATTACCTTGATGAAATTCTCTCTCCATTGATGTTTACAGTCACAATTCGATGTGATCCATCATTGAGTCATAGAATCAAAGTTTAGGATTCCTTTAGATATGATCCACACATGCTCCATGTATCTCTAGACGTTGCTGAAGGGATCTCTGGGTGCTAGAACGGAAGAACCTTCGCTTGCGATGTCTACCTTTGATCGCCTTGAGGGCCTCTTATAAAGTACTCTCCTTGATCTAGTGGATTAGGATCTCTATCGTAGCATGAGAGCATTCTTAGAAGAAAATAATTCTATATTGTCTTGAGAGATTTTTCTAGATCCATTGTGCACAACCCCCAAAATAGCTAAGCTAATAATAATTATATAATTGGGATTTTAATTACTTAGAATAATAAAATGAATTAATTACCTGAAATCATTTATTCATTTCATTTAATTCTTAGTAAGACCCCATGTCTAATAATAACAGTTGACTATTATTATTACTTAACATGCGACTATCTAATTACACCTAATATTATTTAATTAAATAAATATTATTATTTCACAAAAATACCTAGAAAAATTACACAGCGTGTATATTGATATACACGGTGTGTACTTTGGTTTTTCCATTTTCATTATTTCCTACACCACATTTATTAGACCTTGAATAATGTCTATTTATTTCTCAAATAAATATCACTATATTACTTGATAATAAATATATTATTTTTCCCACAATATATTCTCTTGAATAACTAGTGTCGAAATAAATGCGATCGGGCATCCTTGAATAATTATTAAACCACAATCGAGAATAATATTTATTTAACTTGTTAAATTAATATTTAACTGAGCTACTAAGACATACTTAGTGTGTGACCCTCTAGGCCTCTTTCTTAGTGGCATTAGGCAGATCCTTCATAAAGTCCAAGGTTAGCATCTAGCAACACGTCAATGAACCCATAGAGAAAGAAGTTAATGTCGCAATGACGTGTCACCTTCTACGTGTTGGATTTGGTATCCTAGAACCAACTAGTTTGTACTTTATTCATTAAATAAATACCTTATCACATCTTGATTGTTCTTATGTGTGATAATGCATGTGATAATGTCCTAAGGATAGCTGTTGCATTAAAGGGTCATAGAGGATCCCTACTATGATGAGAACCCAGAAGTGCCATAACATTGTTCTTAAAATATATGTTCTATGGTCGGATGATGTTATTTGAGGGACACAAATAATATAGGCCATTAGGGGTGAGGACTCATAAAACTTTGAGGCACCTTCTCATGGTGTGCACCCTTGGTAATATCCCGGAGGATATTATGAGAACGAGACCCGCCAGTAGGAAATCCACATTTCATAATGTCATTGGATGTTCCTATCTGAAGACGTGTGTATTGGTCCTTGGACTTTAAGATTATTATTAATGGGTATTACAACTCATGAACTTAGATGTATTGATGAAAAATGTGATGACACGCTATTCGCAGTGAGGTAGGATACGTTGGGTGAGTCACGAGTAATACTGCATTAATAGATAATGCGATAAAGGATTTGTCCCTTCTGTTCCATAACACAAGTAGATATCTCAGGCCCTTTTATGGAATTGATATAGCCTAAATAAATCCATGGACATGGTAAGGAATGGGTGATTTCAATTCTGGAAATTCAAAGAAAGAATAATCAAGCACATGGGTTGATGGCACTAGCATGCAACCTACTTGATTCGAGATATCGTGACAAAGGGATTATATTACATGGTAAGCATTTGTATGAGGTGACAGGTCATTGTGGTGTTAACTTCTTTCTATATGGGTGCCTTGGCATGTTGCTAGACGCTAACCTTATACATTAGGAATGCTCTGCCTAATACCATTGAGAAAGAGGCCTAGAGGGTCACACATTAAGTGTGTCTATGTATCTCAGTTAAATATTAATTTAACAAGTTAAATAAAGATTATTTCTGACTGTGGTTTAATAATTATTTAAGGATGCTTGATCGCATTTATTTCGACAATAGTTATTCGAGAGAATATATTGTGGGCGAAATAATATATATTTATTAGTGAGTAATGCAGTTACATTTATTTAAGAAATAAATAGACATTACACAAGGTCTAATAAATGTGGTGGAGAAAATAAAGAAAAATGAAAAAAAATATAAACATGACGTGTACATTGAATGTACACGCCCTATAGTTTTCATTGGAAATGAGTACACGTCGTGTATTAATGATTACACTCCATGTAGTTTTTCTATTCGGAATTTTGAGGAAATAATATCGTTTTATTAAATGATATTTATTATAATTAGTGTGGGCGCATGTCAAGGAATTAATCATTTGACATAGGGGTTTTAAATAAGAGTTAATGAAATAAATAAAACGTGTAATGCATTTATTTATTGTCATAACTCTATAACCTCAAACCCTATTATAAATATCCTCACAACCCCAACACTTTTCCATAGAGAATCGTTGTGCACAACAATTCTGGAGAATTCTTTCAAGGATGAAAGAACTCCTTCCCCCAAGAACGCTCTCAAGACTGAGAGAGATCCTCCTCCATCAAATCAAGGAGATCTAAGGCGTACAACACAAGAAAAGTCTTCTTCGTGCTAGCACCTGAAGATTCCTTTGGTGACATTCAAAGATACGTGGAGCACATGTGGATCACTACTAGAGGAATCCTATACTTGGATTCTACAACGCAATGACAGATCACATCGGATCGTGACCAGAGACATCAACGGAGAAATAATTCCATCAAGGTAATTCTTGTCAATTAATTAAATTAATTATAACCAATATATGATGATCCTCCTTTGTGGTTTCAGGAATAGACTCCCTCTTTCTTCTTCTTTGTCTATTTCTGTGATTCGATCTGTGGAGTCTAGCGTTTATCGTCATATTGATCCTGGATTGATCATTGATAATGACAAAAGGCCAAGTGAGCACATCCACCCATGAGATTCTGTTGCACCCAGAACCTACACTATGAACTTTTACTATGTAATGTAATCCCTTTGTCTTGATATCTCAAATCAAGCGGGTTGCATGCTAATTCCATCAACTCATGTTCTCAATTATTCTTTCTTTGACTTTCTGGAATTGAACTCGCCCATTCCTTACCATGGACATAGATTTATTTAGGCTATATAAATTCCATCAAAGGGCCTGAGATATCTACTTATATTATGGAATAGAGGGGGAAAATCCATTCTCATATTATATATTAATGAAGTATTACTCATAATGCGCCCAACATATCATACCTCACTATGAACAGTGTGTCATCATAGTTTTCATCAATACATCTAAGTGTGAAGGTTTTAATACCCATTAATAATAATCTTAAAGTCTAAGGACCAATACACAGGCTCGTAGATAGGAACATCCAATGACACTATGAAATGTGGATTTCTTGCTGGTGGGTCTCGTTCTCATAATATCCTCCTAGATTTTACCAAGGGCACACACCATGATAAAATTCCTCAAAGTTTTATGAGTCCTCACCCCTAATGGACTATATTATTTATGTCCCTCGAATAACATCATCCGACCTTAGAAAATATATTCAAGAATAGTGTTATGGCACTTCTAGGTTCTCATCATTGCAGGGATCCACTATGACCCTTTAATGCAACAACTATCCTTAGGAAATTATCACATACGTTGTCATGTAGAAGAACAATCAAGATTTGATAAGGTATTTATTAATGAATAAAGTAAAAAGTAGTTGGTTCTAGGCCACCAACTCCAGCAGACTCCCACTTGGACTAGAGACAACTGCTAACAAACCTTTAACCCTCTAGATCTCACATGATATTCATTCTTCTGATAAGATAGGCCTTTAGTCATGGGGTTTGCCATGTTCTCTTCCAAGGACACTCTACTCAATGCAACTTCACCCCTTTGATAGAAATCCCTCAAGAGGTGATACTTTTGGATAATGTGTTTTGTCTGTTGATGTGACCTTGGTTCTTTTGCAAGAGCCAATACTGCAGTATTATCACAATACATTGTGATAGGGTATTTACTTCTAGGCACTACATCATGCTCGTAGACAAAGTTTTGAATCCAGAAAGCTTTCTTGGCTGCATTAGAAGCCACTATATATTCAGACTCTATTGTAGAATCAGCAACAATTGGCTACTTTGAACTCTTCCAGCTCACAGTTCCTCCATTGAGACAGAAAACATATTCTGATTGAAAATTCAGATCATTCAAATCTATTTAAAACTATCATTATCATACCCTTTGATGACAAGATCCTCATCTCCTTTATACACCAGGAACATATCTTTAGTTCTTCTCAGATACTTAAGGATATTCTTAACAGCAGTCCAATTTTATTCTCTTGGATCTTCTTGATATATGACCACCATGATCAGTGCATAGGCAACATCAATCTTGGTACATAACATGGCATACATGATGGATCCTATAGCCGAAGCATATGGGATCTTACTCATCCTATTTTTCTCTTTTTTTGTCTAAGGACACATTCTCTTAGAAAGATGTAGGCCATGTGACACTAGAACCAATCGCCTCTTGGATTGTTCCATACTAAATATCTTTAGTATCTGGTCAATTTATATACCATAACTTAGTCTAAGAAACCTCTTGGATCTATCACAAATTATATTGATCCCTAGAATGTAGGTTGTTTTACCTACTTTCTTCATAGAGAAACACTTGTTCAACTAGTCCTTAACTGACTGTAAGACTAGTACATCATTTCCAATAAGTAATATGTATTCAACATATAATACTAGGATAATGACCAAATTCTCATTAAACCACTTATAAACACATGGATCACATTTGTTCTTAATGAAACTAAATTCCTTTATGACTTCATCGAATCAAATTTTCTGTGACCTGGATGCTTTCTTTAATCCGTAAATGGATTTATAAAAATTGCAAACCCATTTGGCTTCACTTGGTGTATCAAACCCTTATAGTTGTGTCATATAGACATATTCCTAAAGGTTCTTGTTAAGGAATTCTATTTTAACATCCAACTTCCAAATATTTTAGTCATGGTAAGCTGTTATTGAAAGTATGATTCTTATGGATTTAAACATGGAAATTGGCGACAAGGTTTCATCGTAGTCTATTCCTTGACACTTTCTGAATCCTTTATCCATTTTCCTTTATTTATAGGTGCTAAATTTACCTTCCATGTCCAACTTTCTCTTGAATGCCCATTTTCATCCAATAGGCTTTACAACAATTGGCTCATCGACCAGAACCCATACTTGGTTCTAATACATGGAATCCATCTCAGAATTCATAGATTCTAGACATCTTGCAGCTTCTGAGCTTTCTACTACTTCCTTGTAGGAGATAAGTTCATCATTTTCCAACAATAATGATTCACCATCTTCGGTGACTAGGAAACCAAATCTCTCTAGTTCCCTTACCTCTCTTGAGCTCTTATGCAGTACTTGTGTTTCTGGAACCTCTTCTATAGGGACCTGTGGAACTTATTCCTGTACCAACTCTTGTGTATCTTTAGCATCAACTTCATCAAATTCAATTTTACTCCTACTATCCTTTTTGAGGATTTCATATATCTCAAGAAATATAGATTGTCTAGCGACAACCACTTTCTTGTTTGAAGGGTTATATAGATGATATACTTTTGTTTCCTTGGAATATCCTATAAAGATACACCTCATGCCCTGGGGTGCTAGTTTGTTTCCTAAGAAGGCCTTAACAAACGCCTCACATCCCCGTACACGTGTGTGTAGAAAAATGGGTTTCTTTCCATTCCATAGCTCAGAGGGAATTCCATTTTCCACCTTAGTTGGTGCTTCTTTTAATGTGTATGTTGTAGTTTGTAATTCATATCCCCAAAAGGATAATGAAAGATCTACATGACTCATCATCGAAATCACCATGTCCAACAAGGTTTGGTTCATCCTTTCACTAACACCATTCCATTGTGGTGAATAAGTAGGAGTGAGTTGAGATATAATCCTAGACTCCCGTAGAAGATTGATGAACTCTTGGTTCAGATATTCTCTACCTCGATCCGATTGAAATTTCTTTATCTTCTTACCAAGACAATTCTATACTTCATTCTTGAATTCCTTAAATTTCTCTAATGACTCTGACTTATACCTCATTAAGTATACATAGCCATATCTACTCAAATCATCAGTAAAAGTAATGAAGTAATAATATCCACCTTTAGCTTCTACTAAAAATGGTCCACACACATCTATGTGCACCAATCCTAGAAGCTATGTGGCCCTTTCACCCTGTCCACCAAAAGGCGGCTTGGTCATTTTACCTTGTAAACAAACTTGACATTTATCAAGTGGTTTTAGCTCAGTAGAGTCTAAATAACCATCTTAGAAGAGCTTTGTCAAGCACTTCTTGTTTACATGACTGAGATGGTGATTCCACAACTAGGTGATGTATGAGTCATGTGGGTTTGTTTCTTTATCAATTTCAAACACTTGGTTTTTGTAATTTAATACTTACAAACCATTATTTAAATGTTCCATACCATAACATACATTGTTCTTATAAAATAAACAACCCTTATTTCCAAACTTGGAAATAAATCCATCCATATCCAAACATGATATAGAAATTATGTTCTTGGTAACACTAGGCACATAATAACAGTTATGTAAAACCAAAAGCATCCCAGTTGGAAATGAGAGATGGTAATCGCTAATGGCCAATGAAGCCAACCTCACGCCATTGGTAGCTCAAAGATCGACCTATACTCTTTCAATCTTTCTAAATCTACTTGGTTCCTACATTTGAATATAGATGTAATCCCCAAAAGCCATATCAAATACCCAATGTGTAGAAATGGAAATATTACACTCGATAACGAACACACCTTTAGAATCCCCATGCTTCTGGGTGAAGTTCCTCTTCTAGTGACCTAGATTTCCACATGATAAACATACCACCTCCTATTACTTGCCCTGTCTCTGGATTTTTTCCATCTTGGAGGGATGGCGGTCGTGGGCTTCAGACTATTTATGAATCCTTGGACCCTTTTCCTTTTCCTTCCTTTTCTTATTCACCATAAGGACTATGGGTTTGTCACACCCTATGTCCTTATCTACCTGGAGAATTAAGGTCATAAGTTCTGGTAGAATCTTCTCATTGTTTCTCATGTTTTAGTTAATAATAAATCTAGAGAAGGTCTCGGGCAGTGATGATAGGATGATATCTATACGCAAATCATCCAAGAACTTAATCCCTAAGATGTCTTGGTTTTCAATGTAGTCAATAATCTTGACTATATGATCCCCAGCTAGCATAGACTCTCTAACCATAGTTGTAAACAAAGCATTGGAGATCTCATATCTCTCTTATCCTACCTTCTTTTGATAGATATATTTAAGGTAAGACATCATGCTATACACATCCATGTTTTCATGTTTCTTCAAGAGCTCATTAGACATGGATGATAGCATGAAACATTAGACATATTTGGCATCATCCATATGTTTCATATAGAGAGATAGTTCCTCGTCACTGGCCTCTTTTCTAGGTGCAACTAGAATAGGCTCCTCCAGCACGTATAATTTCCTCTCGTGGCGAAGGATGATGCGTAAACGCCTCTTCCATTCCTGGAAATTAGTGCTGGTGAGAAGGTTTTCCTTCTCAATTATAGTTTGAAATGATATGTTTGAAGTCGTTTTTCTTTATATTTCTACAAATTAAGATGGGAAAAGTTTTATTACTTTATCATGATAAAACTGATACCAATAAATTTTAATACTTATTAGTATCCCGCTATTTTATCAAAATCCAATAGCCCTCACCATTGACTTCAGAATATTTTGTTTCCTGAATATTCTTATGGAAAGGATCCATATTTCCATTTTCATTACCCCAAATAGGGTTGTTCAAGAAACTTGAAGGGTTTTAGGTAGGCATTCCAAATGCCAACTGCATTAACTCACATCTCTTTAATCCATTGATTGGACTCCCCAATCCTGAAATCCTTTTATTTTGGATTTCATCAACCTTTGCCTCTTGGTCACACCAAGTCCTACCATGGCAATCAAACCTTGATTTGAACCAAGTCAAGTCAACCCAAAACCTTGAATTATAATTCCTCAATAATTGAAATCACCCCAACCAGGTTTGGTCAAGCACTTTGAACTATGGTTCGATTCTAACCAAGATTATGGAAGGATATAACAACTTAATATTTCTTTGAGGGATTTTATCCTTATACATAAATTTCAATATTTTTATCTTTTATTGCATGCTTTTTAATATTAAGAGGGACATACTTAAGTGATTAACCATTTTAAGATAATATTTACGCATAATCCAATCTTATTTTAGTTCCATCTTGAATGCTTGTTTAATTCATTAATTGTGTGATCATGACAACACGCCCACAATAAATAAACCATGAAACGGATGGAAATAAAATAAATGATATGATAATGAGCTTGTTCTATTGGTTATTTTATCTAGTGGTTGATAAACTAACCCAAGACCTAGGGGAGAAACACCTTGAACCTTTTGGGTTCATGTTTACACCTTTCCACCTATCCACCTTTGTATCTCCTTGGATTAGTTTCACCTTGGATCCTACCTTCAGTCGCCTCCACTAGATTGGGAGCTCCATCCATTACATATGATTTCATCTCACTTATGGGTGAGGGGTAAAATGGGGTCTTATATAAAAGAAAGCTTGGGCGCGCATTCCCTACATATTAAGGAGGAGAAGGCTCACATGCCAACAAATTTAATTTAAATAAATAAATTAAACGAAACCATTCACATATAGATGTCTTGGTCTAGCTCATGATCATCTATACATGCAACGATATTTACGCACAAATAAAACTAGAATTCAATTCTTTAATCATTCTTGTTTAAGATAAATCAGGCTCAAATCAATTAATTATTTTTAATTAATCAATCATTTTATCTTAAACCCTTTTTCTAAATTTCCTTGAGATTCTCATCCATCATAATTTTAAACAAATAAATTCATTTAAAATTATCTTTGTACATAACTTGTACCTTGGAGACAACCTAGTGAATTAAATTAAACACGTGTATATAAAACACCTATCATGTGTTGTGCCTAAGATTTATGCCCACACTATGGTACACATCTCAAGGGTTTGTATAATATAATAATAAATTTTAATAAATATTCATAATTTGGATGAGTACACGGCATATATTTCTGACTTCACGGTGTGTACTTTTGTTCATCTTCCATCTGAAGTACATGCCCGGGGAAATGGCGTGTAGATGTACTTTAGAAATCTTTGAAGTACACAACGTGTTCAGTGGGACACACATCATGTAGTATTCGCATTACACGGTTTTCAGTCGGGCAAGCTATGTATGGTACACAGTCCAAACCTAACCTGAAGGGACCACATGCTGTGTTCATTGGGCCACATGGCATATAATCTGGAAACCACATTCCACCTATTCTTGGTCAACACATGGAGTCTTAGAGACTTAGATAGAATCCAATAAAACGGCCTGGTTTGGTAGACTGTCCTGGTGCATGGAACCTATAATACATGATGTGTACTACCAAATACACATTGTGTGTTCTGGTGTTGTACAACTAGGAAGCTTTGGAACCTCTAGATGAGAACCTATATTTTATTTTACTAAAAATTCAAAGAAAAAATTGTTTTTGTAAGGTGAACAAGAAAAGAAAGAGGAGGAATAGATCTCGAGATTCAAATTTATAGAATTATTAACTTGAACTGAACAAACTAAATTATTAAATGCGTAAATCACCAAAAAAACTAAATAATTATAATCATCTATATGAACCCTCTGATACTACTTGTAGGTTCTGGGCACAGCAGAAGCACGTTTGTTAGTGTACCCAACTATAATTTTTTCCATTAACGACAATCAATTTGAGATCCATCACGATAAGAAAATGCGGAATCTTTGGAATAGAACGAAGAACGAAAGAAAAGAAGGGAGTCCCAGAACCATATACATGATAATCATATGTTGGTTATAATTAATTTAATTAAAAGACAAGAATTGCCTTAATGTAATTCTCTCTTCGTTGATGTTTCTGGTCACGGTCCAATGTGATCCATCATTGCATCATAGAATCCAAGTATAATATTCCTCTAGCGGTGATCCACACATGCTCCACATATCTCTGGATGTCTTCAAAGGGATCTCTGGGTGCTAGCATAGAAGAGCATTCTCTTGCGATGTCTGCCTTCGATCGCCTTGAGAGCCGCTTGCAAAGCTCTCTCCTTGATTTGGTGGAGGAGGATCTCTCTCATAGATTGAGAGCGTTCTTAGAAGAAAATAATTCTCTCTTAGCTTGAGATCTTTCTCTAGATCCATTTTTCAAAACCCCCAAAATGGCTAAGATAATAAGAATTATATAATTGGGATTTTAATTACTTATAATAATAAAATGAATTAATTACCCAAAAGCATTTATTCATTTCATTTAATTCTTAGTAAGACCACATGTCTAATAATAACAATTGACTATTATTATTACTTGACATGCGCCTAGATAATTGCACCTAATATTATTTCTCACAAATTCCTAGAAAAATTACATGACGTGTACTTTTATTTTTCCATTTTCTTTATTTCTTCCACTACATTTATTAGACCTTGAATAATGGCTATTTATTTCTCAAATAAATATCACTGCATTACTTTCTAATAAATATATTATTTCACCCACAATATATTATCTCGAATAACTAGTGTCAAAATAAATTTGATTAGGCATCCTTAAATAATTATTAAACAACAATTGGGAATAATCTTTATTTAACATGTTAAATTAATATTTAACTGTGATACTTGGACACACTTAGTGCGTGACCCTCTAGGCCTCTTTCTCAGTGGAATTAGGTGGATCCTACCTAAAGTCCAAGGTTAGAATCTAGAAACATGCCAAGGCACCCATAGAGAAAGAAGTTATTGTTGTAATGACGTTTCACCTCATATGAACGCTTACCGTGTAATGTAATCCTTTTGTCTCGATATCTCGAATCAAGCAGGTTGCATGCTAGTGCCATCAACCCATGTGCACAATTATTATTTCTTTGACTTTCTGAAATTGAACTCGCCAATTTCTTACCATATCCATGGATTTATTTTGGCTATATAAATTCCATCAAAGGGCCTGAGATATCTACTTCTATTATGGAACAGAAGGGACAAATCCTTTCTCACATTATCTTTTAATGTAATATTACTCATGACACACCCAACATATCCTACCTCACTGTGAAAAGTATTTCGTTACAGTTTTCATCAATACATCTAAGATCGTGAGTTGTAATACCCATTAAAAATAATATTAAAGTCTAAGGACAAATATGTAGGATCGAAATAGTGATATAGATGCTCAATATACAAGAGGGGGGGTGAATTGTATACTTTAAAAATTCCTTTGGAACCTTTAAAGTTAGTTACAAATAGTTATGTTCTCCTTAAGCAAAGGAAAGGGCTAAGTTTAACAAAGTTAAACTAAGCAAATTCACAACACCTCTAATACCGAATGCAAACTTGGAAAGAGATTCTGAAAGTAAGTTCCGTAAATATGGTTCCGGATATTAAAACTTAACAAAAGTTACAATATGAGATTCTACCTTAAAGCGTATAGAATCTAAATGAAACAGAGTACAAGTAAGGAAGTATAAGAAAGTTATACTTTCCTTATAATACAAAATGCAGCAGAAATAAACAAGTAGTAGTACTACAAGTAACAAGATAATAGTCTTTTAACCCAAAGAGAAGGGTATCCAACAACCTTGGATAAAGGTCCATTGATTTATACTTTCAAGAAAGTCTGTCTTACCCACACCAGGGTAAGCCCTCAATACGAAGATCGGAGTGTCTCTGTCTTGCTATCCCCGCAAGCCCTCAACTTCAAGGTAGTTGGCAACCTCTGTCTTCCTCAGCAAGGAAGCCCTCGAACTTCAAGGTAGTCGTCACCTCTGTCTTCCTATCCCCGGAAGTCCTCGAATGTAATCACCAACATTCGGAGTCGCAAGAAGCTTTGAGAGTTAATAAGATCCTCTCTCTCTATAAATCACTTCAAGTATGTAATCACATGAGTCGAAGATCAGTCATCCTTTCAGCTCCGAGCTCTTTCAAATGAGATCCTATTTATAGGTAAGGTCGGCTCCTTCTCCAACGGTCATATTTTCCTTAAAGATCGGAGGGACCTGTACACGTGTCACTTAGACAACGGTTAGTTTATAACAAAATAGACGACATCGTTTTATAACAAAACAAGTGTAACAGAATGTATGACATCGTTTTAATTCTAACTCAAAAGTTCGGAATGAAAGCTTCGGAGTGAAGATTTGGAGTGAAATGGAAATAATAAAGAGTAGACAAAATTATAGAAATGTAAGCAGAATAAAAGTTTGGAGTCTAACCAAAATATTTTTCGGAGTCTGAATTAATTCAGAGTGTCTAAAACAAAGATGATCAGATTCTGTTTAATAGATGAATTCGGAATGGGAATTCGGAATGAGAATTCATCATCGGAATTCGTAATGAGAATTTATCATCAGAATTCGTAATGAGAATTCATCATCAGAATTTGTAATGAGAATTCATCATCAGAATTCGTAATGAGAATTCGTCATCGAACTTCATAAGAATTTGTATCCTGAATTTGGATTAAAACTGTATCCGGAATTTGGAATGAAACTTTATCACAGTTCTCATTCTGGATTTCGGAGTGAAACTTTATCACAATTCTTATCCAGAATCCGGATCTTAAAACAGAATACTTCATATCAAAGTTTCAAGAAATTCCGAGAAAATAGAGATGAATCAGAATCTCATAAAAAATCAAGATGAAAATATAATAAAGATAAATTTCCTTATAAAATCATTTTCCCTTATAAAAGCAATTTTCCTTAAGAAAGCATTTTTCCTTAAGAAAGCATTTTTCCTTAAGAATGCATTTTTCCTTAAGAAAGAATTTTTCCTTAAGAAAGGTGTTTGTGATTTTCAAAACAAGAAGGAATGAAAAATTCATAAGGAAAACCTTATTGACTCAACAATATCCCCCTTTTTGGAAAGCACAAACATCCTTATGAAAAAGAAATTCTAAGAGGAAATAAAAACATTATGGCTTATCTCCCTTTGCTTTAATGATATTGATGAATACGACTAACTCCCCCTTAGGCCTTGAAACTCTAAGGATCGTATTCAGATTTCCGGAGTGTCATTTCATTATGAATAATAAAGTCTTCTTAAATGAAAAACTCCCCCTTAAACAAACTCTTATTAGAGTTCTTTTTCCTTAGGGATTTTTTCCTTCTCCCCCTTTGATAAACTCTCATTAGAGTTCTTCTTTTTCATAAGGATCTTTTCCTTCTCCCCCTTTGTGATTTTCAAAAAGAGATCGAGGGAATAGAAAAACTAACAAAGTACCTGAAAAATTAGTAATAACAACAAAAGAAACGAGAATCACATTTTTCATTAGATTTGAACTGTCGTCAACAAAGAAAACTAGATACAACAAAAATATCGGATTTGGTTATTTCGGATCTTTTTCCTTCGAAATGAGACCCTTAAGAATAGTCTTGATCTTCTTCAGGTCTTTATGATCTTCTTCAGCTTTCTTCTCTAAGACCACTATTCTTGCAGATTGAGCTTCAATCTTTTCTTCCTGGGCTTTTAGATTTTCTTCCTGAGCTTTCATCCTTTGTTCAAACTCAATCCGATGATCCCTTTCAAATTTCCAGTTTTGAGAAACGGAATTCAGTTTCCCATTCAGATCTCTGACTTCTTGGATCTGGAAGTTCTTTTCATCTGTTAGCTTCTCTTCAAAGGAGGAATTCAGCTCATTTATCTTCCTGCCCTTAGTCTCGAAAGCATCTTTAACATTGTCTTGGAACTCATCGAATAACCTCATCTCTTCAACAGTCTTCTTCGACCAATTTGAAATCCTCTTGCAATATTTTCTATGAGCTTCGTAGCCAACAAAGAAGGTTTTGAACTAAGCCTCAATCTCAACGCACTTGTCCATAACCATAGATACGGAGTCAGTTTTCTGATTCAAGGCATGTTGGAGCATCTGACATCTTGAATCAATACTTGAGAAGGTCGGAATGGATCCCACCAACTTCTTTAACGACTGGACAACAAAGTCATGCCCCACCGAGGATGATTCTGAATCTGAAATTTTGCTTGGAGAATTTTCTTCCTCAATAAGCTCCAACCTCCTTTTAGACGAATCACCATATTCTCTTTTCTTGCTAGCCACTGATTTCGCAGTCTCAACAAGGAGTTGCTTTCCCTTGTCTTTTTTCAGAATCGATTCTTGATCAGGAGTTTTCTGCTCACCAGTAGACACTTGAACAATATCATCAACAACTTTTTGAATAACATCTTCCTCATTCTTATCCTTATCTGGAGTTACTAACTTAGAGGATTCAGCCTCTGAAGTTTGGAGTGATAGATGTTCCGAAGGCGACCCCTTATACTCATCTACTTCTTTCAATAAGTCTCTTGTTTCACCACTTGCTTCAGCAACTTCTTCTTCCTCTCCCACTTGCTGAATCTGCTCGAGTTGCTCAACATGCTCAGCTCTAGTCTCTTCTGGAAAATCAAGGTTTCTTCCTGGAGTCTCAGGTAGGGATTCCAGGGAGAAAGATCTCGGAACAGGAATGCTTCCGGATACCATCTCATTAAACTTTAACAACTCTTGGACTGCCTCGGCTTCTGACATCTTCTTCTTGAGCTTCTTCTCCTTTACTTGTTTTTCAAGCTCATCAGAAGTTCTCTCCTTCAAGGCCTTAGCCTCCGCAGGGTCCAGTCTGAACTGCGGATCCCCTTATTTCCTTTTCTCTTTATCTGCTCTCCACTTCACAACAACCTCATCAGGAAAAGCCTTCTTCTTCTTTGGTTTGGGAGGTGCGGTTTGAGCTTCCTTAGATTTTGGATCTTCAACTTCAGCTGCAACTTCCTTCAACTTTATTTTCTTTACTGGCTTAGATGATTCCGGTTTAGCAGTCTTCGGAGCCGCTTCTTCTTGATTAGGCAGATCAGAGAACTCACCAGTCTCTTTGTTGAAAGCCACATCCATCCTCTTAAGGGTATCATCACTGACCAACAAAATTTTGCAAACCCTTGGCTTAGATCTGCAAGCTTCCTTGAAGGACTCAAGGCACCGAACTATCAACTTTGATAAAATTGCTGGGTACATTACGATCTGGGCTCTGAGATTTTCTTTCTTAAGATTCTCAATGGTTATAAGAATGTGCCTCATGAAGTTAAAATTCATTAGATTTATCAGGAAATATAAGATATAGATCTCACTCTTCTTCAAGATGTCTTTATCACCTTTACTTGGTACGATAAGCCCTTGTACCCACAACTCTAGAATCCGGAAATTTGTAGGCAAACTAGCAATCTTCGGAGCTTTTTCATCTGAGAGTCCGAGAGTTTTCAAGGCTTTTTCTTTGTCAAAGATACCCTTAGAATTCAGCAAAACGTGAGATATAAACTCGGCTTCTCCTTCATAGGACAGCCCTACCAAGCTTGCTGCCTTGGTATAAGAAAGTTTGTAAGTCTTACCATAAGACTTAAAAGAAAACTTCTCCCTATTATATTCCTGAAATAAGGAAACTATTTCATAGAACTCAACAAGAAACTCCGAAAAAACATCATCTTGATTCCCGAGTTTGGATACAGCAATATCTTCCCAGCCATTCAACTTAATGTTCTTTGAAATAAGAGAATCATAATTGTTGAAGAAATATGGATGGACTAACCTTTCTCTGTAAACTAACCATTGTGAAATAGGCTTGGTGGAAGACATTTCTTGAGACACTAACTCCGTAGAAATTCGGATCTGAAGTCCTCTGAGAAGTTCGGAACGGAGAAATCTGAAGTTTGGAACGGCCTTAAATCAGAGAGGCAGAGATTTGAGACGCAAGAGCTTGAAATCGATGTGGGACGAGTATTTGGGACCCCTTTATATAGGCAATGGAATGACGGTTCAACTTCCACGGTTGATCTAATGGTTGGGATAAGCTGAGATCAGATCTGACGGTTGAAAACTTGAATCCGATCTTTTTGAGGTTTTTATTAAAACAAGGAATTAAGAAAACTATAATCCGAAAACATAATACAAGAAAATTCAAGAAAGTAAAATATGACTATGAAAACTTGAGTAAGGTAATCATACCTTTCAGATTGGCTTAGGAGGATTATTCGTAATGGGTAATATAAAAATGACTACGAAAGAAAAAAAAATTATTATGAGAAGACAGAGCTTGCAAAAACTTTACTAAGGAAAATAAATTTAGTACGAAAAACTCATTATGGAACACTCATTACGGAAAACTCAGTATGAAAAAAAACTTAGTAAGGAAAAACTTAGTAAGGAAGATTCGGTACGAAAATCTCGTTATGAAAATACCAGTACGAAATTTTCAATTTCGGATGTTTTCAATATGAATACTTCCATTCCAGAAGTGTTCTGTACGAAAATTTCCATTCTGGAAAATTGTAGTTCCGGACATTCCATTCCGGAAATCTTCGTTCCGAAAAGTTTGAAAAAAAACTTTGAAATATTTTGTTATTCTATCAAACAAATGTACTCCCCCTATGAAAAGGAGTTTATTGCTGTAAGGAGACTTTTTCAACAGAAAATTAATTAAGAAAGATTACCTTACGGTTATCATACCTAACTTCTGTTTAATGTATTCAAATCTATCAGAAGGCAAAGATTTTGTGAAAATATCAGCAAGTTGATCTTGCGTTCCAATAAACTGAAGAATAATATCTTCTTTAAGTGTGTGATCCCTAAGAAAGTGATGCCTAATATCTATGTGTTTTGCATGGGAGTGATGTGCAGGGTTCTTACTAAGGGCAATGGCACTTGTGTTATCACACAAAATTTGAGTTTTAGTAAAACTCAAGCCATAGTCTGTGAGTGTGTGTTGCATCCACAACACTTGAGCACAACAACTTCCAGCTGCTACATATTCAGCTTCAGTAGTGGATAGTGCTACAGAATGTTGCTTCTTGTAGGACCAAGAAACTAGAGAATCTCCTAAGAAATGACAAGTTCTGGATGTACTTTTTCTATCCATTCTACATCCACCAAAGTTAGCATCAGAAAATCTTTTTAGAACAAAATCATTTCCAGAAGTATAAAATAATCCTAGATCCATGGTTCCCTTAAGGTAGCGAAAAATTCTTTTTACTGCCTTTAAGTGAGATTCCTTAGGATTGGATTGATATCTTGCACATAAGCATACTGAAAACATTAAGTCTGTTCGACTAGCTGTTAAGTAAAGTAAACTTCATATCATACCTCTAAAAGATGTTTGATCTACTGGTTTCCCAGCTTCATCAAGATCTAAAGAATTTGAGGTACCAATGGGAGTACTTATACTCTTAGTGTTGTCATAACCATACTTTTTAGGAAGATCTTTAATATACTTATGTTGAGATATGTAGGTTCCTTCTGGTTTTTGAGAAATTTGAAAACCAAGGAAAAACGTTAACTCACCCATCATACTCATTTCAAACTCAGATTTCATTAGACTTGCGAAAGAGTCGGTCAAAGATTGATGAGTTGAACCAAATATGATGTCATCAACATAAATTTGAACAATCAAAACATTTTTCTTATCTTTCTTTATAAAAAGGTTTGGATCTTCATTTCCCTTAACATAGTTATTTTGAAGCAAAAATCCAGTGAGTCTATCATACCATGCTCGTGGGGCTTGTTTAAGGCCATACAAAGCTTTGGTAAGTCTAAAAACATGATCAGGATGTTTTGTATCTTCAAATACAGGAGGTTGTTCAAAAAAAACTTCTTCTTGAACATAACCGTTAAGAAAAGCACATTTCACATCCATTTGGAAAAGTTTGAAATTAAAGAATGCTGCAAAGGCAAGTAGAATACGGATAGACTCAAGTCTAGCTACTGGAGCATAGGTTTCTTCATAGTCTATTCCTTCTTTTTGATTATAGCCTTTAGAAAAAAGTCTAGCTTTATTTCTTACTATGACTCCATTTTCATCACATTTATTTCTGAAAACCCATTTTACTCCAATAACAGAAGTTTCATTAGGTCTTTCAACCAAGGTCCAGACTTTATTCCTTTTGAATTCATTTAGTTCATCTTGCATGGCTTTAATCCAATCATCATCACCTAAAGCTTCATCAGTGCTTTTTGGTTCTAATTGGGAAAAAAATGCTAGATGATCTACTTCATTTCTTAAGGAACTTCTAGTCCTTACAGGTTGATTTACATCACCAATGATACTATCACTGGGATGATTCTTAAGAAACACCTGATTTGGGTTTTGTAAAACCTGTTCATCAACATATGGTATAAAGTCTTCTGGGGTAAATGTTTCTGAAGTATCTTCTAGAACATTATCCTTATTAGAAGGTTCTTCTATCAAAGGTTGATAATCAGTTTTTGAAAACACATCCGAGGATGTAGGTAGGGATGTTTTAAAAAAAAGGATCTAACTCATCAAATTTTACATGTACTGTTTCTTCAGCAGTGCAAGTATTTTTATTAAAAATTCTATAAGCCTTAGAGGTTGTGGAATATCCTAAGAAGATCCCTTCATCAGATTTTGGAGAAAATTTATGTAAGTTATCTTTAGTATTCAAAATTAATACTTTGCAACCAAAAACCTTGAATTAGGAAAGTCTTGGTTTTCTACCATTCCATAACTCATAAGGATTTTTATTAAGAAAAGGTCTAATCAAAACTCGATTTATAGTATAACAAGCAGTACTTACAGCTTCAGCCCAGAAATGTCTAGCAATAGAATATTCACTCAACATGGTTCTAGTTATCTCTTGAAGAATTCTATTTCTTCTTTCAACTACACCATTCTGTTGAGGAGTTCTAGGTGCTAAAAAATTGTGATTAATACCTTTTTTTCTACAAAAAGTTTCAAAATCAGAATTTTGAAATTCTCCTCCAGGATCACTATGAATAGTTTTTAATGGAAGGTTTTTCTCATTTTTAACTTGAGCTCTAAAACTTTTGAAATAGGAAAAAGCTTCAGATTTCTTTGCTAGAAAATATACCCAAGTAAACCTAGTGTAATCATCAACTAGAACAAACACATAGTATTTTCCTCCAATACTTCCAGTTTGTGTTGGACCAAAAAGATCCATGTGCACTAACTATAATGCATCAGTTGTTGAGACTTCACTGATTGATTTAAAACTAGAATTATGTTGCTTTCCATATTGACAAGGATCACAAACTTTAGAAGAATCAAATCTAAGCTCTGGTAGATCCTTAACTAGTTTCTTCTTAGAGAGTTTACATAGGTTCCTAAGGTTACAGTGACCTAGTCTTCTATTCCATAACCAAGAAAGATCTTCCATTGCACTTAGGCAAGGTAAATCTTGGCTACTGAGGTCTTCTAAGTTCAGAGTGTAAACATTCTCTTGCCTATTGGCTGAGAGAATAAACTCTTCCTTGGAATTGTGAACTAAGCACTTATCATTCCTAAAATTCACAAGGTAACCTTCATCACATAACTGGCTTATGCTAATGAGGCTGTGCTTAAGACCTTTAACAAAAAGAACATTTGAAATCAAGGTTTTACCAAGAAGAACAATATTACCAATACCAAGAATCTCTCCCTTAGCATTATCTCTGAAAGTTACCTTTCCTCCTTTCATTTTGATAATCTTTTCAAAAAAGTTTTTGTTACCAGTCATGTGCCGGGAACATCCACTATCCATGTACCATGTATTGTTGCTGGTACTCTTTTTATTTTCCTGAAATCAAGAAGAAAATTAGACTTTCGGAATCCAAATTTGTTTGGATCCGATATTTCCAGATAATAAAATTTTAGGAACCCACATCTTCTTAGAGAAGTAAGCTTTGTGAAATCCTAAAGATTGGGTTTTGTTTAAGGAACAATTCTTTGCCCAGTGACCACCACATTGACACTTGGTACAAAATGGGGCACTTTGAGGAACAAAATAATTGTTACTGAAAATTGGTTTTTCATGGGTATAACCAAATCCGGATTTATTTCTTAAAGGTCGTATTTGAGAATACATTTTATCAAAATTTTCCTTACCATGGGTAAAGTTTGATAAATACTTCTTTAAGGAAAAAATTTCGGACTTGAGTTTTACAACCAAGTTTTTATCCTCAAAATCATTAGTTTTAGAACTAGAGCTAGGCTCAAAAACATTTTTATTAGAAATTACTTTTTCTAATTCTTTAGAAAGTTTGTTCTTCTCAGAACTTACTTCCTCAAGATTCTTTGAAATACTTTCAAAATCAGCATTTTTCTTATCAAGATCTTTAGAAAGATCTGATATCTCTTTTGTAAGAATATAATTCCTAGAGTTTGCCTTATCAAGTTTCTTATTGAGTTTGGAATTCTCAATTTCAAGAAGTTCAGCAAACCTAGAGACTTCTTCATAAGTAGGTAAATTATTTTCCTCATCAGAAGATGATTTTTCATTAGAAGAGTTATAATACTTACTATTATTGGAATTTAAAGAAACATTGGTCAATGATTCATCATTTCTTACCTTAGCCATGAAACAATGATTATCAATAGGTAATCTGGCTATAAGACCAAGATTCTTCTGTCCTGAAGATTCATAATCAGAAGATTCATCTGAAGAGTCACCACCACTGGCACTCCATATGTCATTAGCTTTTAAAACTTTCTTAGCTTTGGATTTATAATACTTCTTTCTATTCCTGTCTGAATGTCTTTCTTTTCTTTCTTTCTTTTTGAGCATAGGGCAATCTGGTCTAATATTTCCATCTCTCTTGCATTCATAACAAGTAACTTCTCCATCTTTCTTATCTTTCCTATCCTTTTTCTTATACTTGGATTGAAAATTTCTCTGGCCAGCTATCTTGTTCATCCTCCGAGCAAGATTTGCTAGTTCATTTTCTGAGACTTCACTCTCACTAGAATCTGACTGGAAAATAACTTTCTTAGACTTGGATCTGGTTACTCTCTCAGGAGTCTTAGCTTTCATCTGATTTAAAGTTGTAGTAAAAGCAACAGTACCATTTCCATTCTTTTTCTTAATGTTGTCTGCATCTCTCTTCATTCTTGTTTCATGTTGTAGAAGAGTTCCAAAAAGCTCATCAAGAGAAATCTGAGTGACCTTCCTATTCTCATCTATAGATGTTCTTTTGGATTCCCACTCATTGGGCATAATATCAATTATTTTATCCACAAGAGCTTCATCATCTAAACCTTTCTCTCCCATAGACTGTAGGTTGTTGACTATAGTCATGAATCTCTATTGAACTTTACAGATTGGTTCTCCATAAGGAAAGTTGAAGCCATGATATTCAGCTCTAAGCATAGCTCTTCTAGTCTCAATCACTTTAGAAGTCCCAAAGTGTGTAACCTCTAATTTCTTCCATATACAATTAGCTGCTTCACAAGAAGAAATTTGGCTATATATATTTCTAGTCATTGAACATAGTAGAGTATTGCGTACCTTATAGTTGAGTTGATATTCTTGCTTTTCCTGGTTAGTGAAAGTTCTAACTTCCTTGTCAGGAATTTTATAATCACCAGTAAGCATTACAAAATTGTCTACTCCAGTGTTGATAACAAAAGTCTTCATTCGATCTCTCCAGTACTCATAGTCATTGCCATCAAAGATTGGTGGTCTTGTAGAATTTAGATTATCAATCGAACCAACATTAATTCATGTCATACTAGAACAGCTTTTGGCATACAAATTTGTTAGTAGCAAAAGTTTGTAATCACAAAGTTTGGATTGAGAAAGTGCGGAATGGAAAAATTAGGAATGTCAAAGTTCGGAATGATAAAGTGAGCAAGAAAAACTTATTCGTAAGTATAAGTATTTTAGAGACCTCCTTTGATACCAATTGTAGGATCAAAATAGTGATGTATATGCTCAATATACAAGAGGGGGGTGAATTGTATACTTTAAAAATTCCTTTGGAACCTTTAAAGTTAGTTACAAATAGCTATGTTCTCCTTAAGCAAAGGAAAGGGCTAAGTTTAAAAAAGTTAAACTAAGAAAATTCACAACACCTCTAATACCGAATGCAAACTTGGAAAGAGATTCCGAAAGTAAGTTCCAGAAATATGGTTCCGGATATTGAACCTTAACAAAAGTTACAATATGAGATTCTACCTTAAAGCGTATAGAATCTAAATGAAACAGAGTACAAGTAAGTAAGTATAAGAAAGTTATAATTTCCTTATAATACAAAATGCAGCGGAAATAAACAAGTAGTAGAACTACAAGTAACAAGATAATAGTCTTTTAACCCAAAGAGAAGGGTATCCAACAACCTTGGATAAAGGTCCCTTGGTTTATACTTTCAAGCAACTCTGTCTTACCCACACCAGGGTAAGCCCTCGATACGAAGATCGGAGTGTCTCTGTCTTGCTATCCCCGCAAGCCCTCAACTTCAAGGTAGTTGGAAACCTCTGTCTTCCTCAGCAAGGAAGCCCTCGAACTTCAAGGTAGTCGGCACCTCTGTCTTCCTATCCCCGGAAGTCCTAGAATGTAATCACCAACATTCAGAGTCGCACGAAGCTTTGAGAGTTAATAAGAGACTCTCTCTCTAGAAATCACTTCAAGTATGTAATCACATGAGTCGAAGATCAGTCAGCCTTTCAACTCCGAGCTCTTTCAAATGAGCTCCTATTTATAGGTAAGGTCGGCTCCTTCTCCAACGGTCATATTTTCCTTAAAGATCAGAGGGACCTGTACACGTGTCACTTAGACAACGGTTAGTTTATAACAAAATAGACGACATCATTTTATAACAAAACAAGTGTAACAGAATGTACGACATCGTTTTAATTCTAACTCAAAAGTTCGGAATGAAAGCTTCGGAGTGAAGATTCGGAGTGAAATGGAAATAATAAAGAGTAGACAAAATTATAGAAATGTAAGCAGAATAAAAGTTCAGTGTCTAACCAAAATATTTTTCAGAGTCTGAATTAATTCAGAGTATATAAAACAAAGATGATCAGATTCTGTTTAATAGAAGAATTTGGAATGGGAATTCAGAATGAGAATTCGTGATCGGAATTCGTAATGAGAATTTATCATCAGAATTCGTAATGAGAATTCATCATCAGAATTTGTAATTAGAATTCATCATCAGAATTCGTAATGAGAATTCATCATCAAACTTCATAAGAATTCATATCCTGAATTTGGATTAAAACTGTATCCGGAATTTGGAATGAAACTTTATCACAGTTCTCATTCTGCATTTCGGATTGAAACTTTATCACAGTTCTTATCCAGAATCCGGATCTTAAAACAGAATACTTCATATCAAAGTTTCAAGCAATTCCGAGAAAATAGAGATGAATCTGAATCTCATAAAAAATCAAGATGAAAATATAATAAAGATAAATTTCCTTATAAAAGCATTTTCCCTTATAAAAGCAATTTTCCTTAAGAAAGCATTTTTCCTTAAGAAAGCATTTTTCCTTAAGAAAGCATTTTTCCTTAAGAAAGCATTTTTCCTTAAGAAAGGTGTTTGTGATTTTCAAAACAAGAAGGAATGAAAAAGTCATAAGGAAAACCTTATTGACTCAACACAATACACACGTCCACAGATAGGAACATCCAATGACACTATGAAATGTGTATTTCCTGATGGTGGGTCTCTTTATCATGATATCCTCCTGTATATTACCAAGTGCATACACTATGAGAAGATTCCTCAAAGTTTTATGAGTCCTCAACCCTAATGGACTGTATTATTTGTGTCTCTCAAATAACATCATCCGTATATGGAATATATATTCAAGAACAATGTTATGGCACTTCCAGGTTCTCATCATAGTAGGGATCTAATATGAACCTTTAATGCAATAGCTAATCTTAGAACATTATCATATGCATTGTCATGGATAAGAATAATAAAGATGTGATAAGGTATTTATTAATGAATAAAGTACAAAGTAGTTGGTTCTAGGCCACCAACTCCAACAAAAATGACAATGTTTTTTAAAGTAAAATTCTTACTCAATATCTCAAGTTAAGAAATATGACTTTACATACATCTGATAAACTTTTTGATTTCGATGTGCATCCACTGATAGAAACATTCTAATATTTTAAAATCTTAAAACTGGGGAAAAAAATTCTTCAAAATCCACACCTTACACCTGTTCATAGCCTTTACAAATAAACCTTACTTTGTTTCTTGAAACTTCATTATGCTCATTCAATTTTTTTTTGTAAACAGATCTTGTTCTAATAACATTTTTACTTTTAGGATGTGAAACAAGTTACCATGTTTCATTTTTCTCAATCTTATCCAACTATTCATTCATATAATCCGCCCATTATTTGTGTTGAATAGCTTCTGAAATTGATTCTGGATCAGCTTTTTAGATAAGTGAATTAGGATTCTATAATATTAACATTATTATAGTCTAAACTGGATCCTTATGATTCCCAATGATGTTTTTGGCCTCAAAATGATTTTGTGAAGTAGGAAATTTCAAAAAATATCCAACTTCACTTTTCTCAACACATGATTCTTCATAATCTTGATAATTCTATTTAGTATCATTCTCACTTTCACTGGAAATCCTCAGTTTATTTTTATCAAAATTCTCAACAACTTTTTTTGTATTTTCAATAACATTCACATCATATGAATCCACTATATTTTGTAAACATTTGTTCCAACATTGGTAACTTCTTCTATTGGGTGAATAACCCATAAATATTCCTTATTCATCTTTCTTATAAAACTTTCAAATATCTATATTTTCTATTTTTCACAAACATGGAATTCTAAAAACCTAGAATTATATAAATGAAGTTTTTTTGTTATACTAGATTTCATAGGGAGTCATGTTGGATTCCAACCTCAAAAAAATCTGTTCTAAATATGTACAATATTACTAACAGCTTCTCTCCAATAGAACCTTGAAAGTTTGTATTTTTCTGACATACTTCTTCCCATTTCCACCAAACTTCTATTCCTCCTTTCTTTCAGTCCATTTTTTATAGATTATATGGATCACTATACTAATGTTTGATTATATGCTTTCTTATATAAGTTTCAAAAGTATCTCATGTGAATTCTATACCATTATTTTTTCTCAAATTCTTTATATAAACCCTCATTTCTTTCTCAACATATTTTCTAAATAATATAAACATTTCAGTTGCCTATAACTTGTGCTTCATAAACATGATCTTAGTAATTTGAGTGAAATCATAAATGAATGTGATAAATTATAAATCAAATTTTGCTTATTGATGTCTCATCATCCCACATAATTCTGAATGGATAAGTTCAAGAGGTCTACTAGACTGAATCTCAACTTTATTATGACTTTTATTAGTCATATTTCCTTTTTTAAGCTTTCAAATTTTGTAGATGTGATAGGTTTCTCATGTCCTTTATCCATCCAAAATTTCACATCAATTTTCTTCTCACATTCAATGTTAGAAAAATCAGATGAAACTTTATTTTTTGTGGGTGAGGATTTCACCTGATTCTTTCTCAGTAACTTAAGAAGTCTCATATTTTATTTCTGCATCTTTGTTGAAGTTTTCGTTCATTTTCCTTAAGGTAATTTTTGGACTTAATAAGTTTTTATTGAAACTTATTAACTTTTTATTCCTTAAATTCCATATTCTTATTGAGATCTTCAACCATCTTTCCATATTCATAAATTCTAATTTTGTAACTTAATATCTCCTGGATGTGTTTTTATTCTTGGTCAAAACCATCTTTTTCAGCTTAAAAAACTTTTCCACTATCTTTCTTTATCATTATTATTTATTTCTTGATATATTTTTTCTCAAGACATGAAATAAGTTTTGTTCTGAGATGATAATATCTATAAGATTATTCACCTACTTCTTTTTAACTATTTGAGGAGTCTTAAATTTTCTCAAATTTTTCAATGAACAATCAAACCTCTTATGAACTTTCATCTTCTGAATAATTTTTTTTAGTTGAGTATAATTCAGATTTCTTACTCAACATATTTTTCTTTCTCCTAATATACTTCTTTCTAGATTTTTGGATGAATTTTCTTATTTAGAACTTTTTTCCACTTCTTCCATCAAGGTTTTTTATTAGAATCATCTTGATATTATCCAACATTCATCTTAAGACAATTCATAGAAAAGTTACCAATTCCACCACTCTCAAAACATTTGAGAGGATTTTTACTTTCATACTTTTATATTCCTCTATGATAGTTCTTGGAGATAAGAGATATTATTTTATCATTCAACTCATCATCTTATTTATCCTCATAATTACAAGGATTAATATCTTTAACATCTTGAATTTTCATCTTTCTCATATATTTGAAATTAATTTCATCTTTAATATTATTTTTGAAAATTTTACATTTTCTCATTTCTTAAGAAACAAGAAAGTTATAAAATTCATCAATAGATAAATCATGTTTATCTTATAAAAAGAAAATTTTAAAATCAAACATGTCTGGAAAGTTTCTCGTAAGTTTATTTTCTATTGTTGAATCTTTCAAGACTTCTCTAAATCCTTTGATGTTGAAAACAATTTCATTTACCCTGGTGAAGTATTCAACAATAGTTTCTTTATATCTTATTCTTATGTCTTAAAACTTACTATTCTATATTTTTAGATTTTATTCCTTCACTTTATCATTCCCTTAAAAAATACTTTTTGGCTTTTCCCATATACTCTTTAAAGTTTTGAGACCCATCACCTTCATATAAACATTTTTTGATGGGAATATAATGATAGAATTTCTAGCCTTTCTATAATATTCAATGTTTCATTTTTCATTAATCATCATAAGAGAATCTCAATAGGTTAAAAACCAATTGTAGTTGCATCAACAACTTTCAAGCTAAGAAATAAGAGATAAGGAATCATCCTATTTTATCCAATCATAAATTTTTTTCCATAAAATGTTGGAATTATTCTACTATTGGAAGAATTGATATTATCCATAATAAGGATTTAAAAAGGTATCTATGTCTCTGATAACAATTGAATTTCTAAAGGATTGTATAACAAATGAGAAGCGGGTTGAATCAGTTATTCACTTTTATAAGTTTTAATAATTTTAAAAACTTAACCCATATAACCTATTAAAGATTATATCTGTATCATTTTTTAGTAAATAACCATTCATTAAAAGGTAGCAAAGTAAGTAAAGCACTTGAGATTTACAAGTTTCAGCCTCATTGTGAGAACTTACATCATTTCTATAGCCACTCTCATCGGTCTATGGAAATTCACTATTATAAAGAAGTGAATACAACATGTGCTAATTCCCATTAGACACAATCTATAACCTAATAGGAATGATTTTAATGAATCCTATCAAATTACAAATTTTTCTTACAAAAAATTGATCCAAAATTAAAAGAATAAATATTTTTTTCAACCTTCCCTACAAATTACCTATCCAGAATCCTCATTCCAATGTGTCTAAGTCCAATTCTCTCAGTCTGTTGGGATTAGTCCGACGGACTTAGTATGATGAATCCATTATCAATATAAAAAACTCAAACTCTCCTCAAATTATTAATTTGGTATTCCTCAGCTTGATCTTCCTCTTTCTGATAAGAAAACTTTCAGCTATTTGATATTCTAATGAGATCTCTATTAGGAAAGAACTCTGACTCAACTCTGTAGTACTCTTCCTTTTCAGCTCACATTAAAAAGATGAAAATTATTAATGTATTGTGAAAATATTTATAGGAATACTATAATGAAAAAGGCATGAAATTGAAAAAAAACCCTTACTCAAATTCAAAAACTCTAAGATCTACACATATTTGAATTTTAAGTTTGATCAATTCAACTATTTATAGATCTTATGAAATCTTCTTGAATCATCTCCATAATCGGCCTTCTCAAGATTCTTAACCTTTCTTAAGTCTGATGGAACTTCCTAAAATTTATTATTATAGAATCCTAATGATGATGGATTTCTCATTATAATAGAAAGTCTACTCTAAAACTTTAAAATTCTTCAAACCTCATCAGCTATAACTCATTCAGGCTACTGAAAACTTATTTTTTTGGTACTTCTATATCCGATGAAAAAAATTTCTTGATTCTTGAAACCAATACAATATTTAAAATCCCTCTATTTATTCAAAAGATTTTATCATGAGAGTTTTTCATGATTTGTGAGAACTTCAAGATTGGAAAAGCATCATCTGACTTTATGTTATAAAGTTTAAGAACTTTCTAACTCCTAAAATCATTGTCTTCATTAAACCTCTTCAGAAACATTCTGAATTTATAAAGACCATATTATATGATGAATCTTGAACTTCAGGCCAATGAAATTGAGACTTATAGAGTTTCTGATCAACAAATTTAAATTTCTGAAAATTTTTGCGATTGGTGTTTCTCAGTTCAATACTCTATGTTTGATACTGCTAGGTTTGATCCTCTATGTCTAGAAAAAACAACTTCCTCAATCACAAAGCTTTTCTCCCCTTTTGTGTATGACTTAAAAAATTCAGTAACTTTAACTTTTTTTCAAAAAAAACTTTTTCAAAATATTACTGGTCAAAAAATAAAAAAACAAATGTTAAAAAAAACAACATAAAGTTTCTTTAGATATGTTATGAGAAATAATGGTGTTCTCAAAGAAAACACTTTTTATATTTTATGTTTAAAATGTAATGTGAATTTCAAGTATTTCTATAGTTTACTAAGAATAATAAAATATTTAGTCCTTTATATTTTATACATTTTATCTAGTTCTAATGTAATAATTTATACATTGGCTTTGGGTTACTAGAGTTAGTTTCATCACATTTTTTATTTTTGTCAAAACATTTCATACAAAACATATAAAAAGATTCTTTTGAAAACCATTGAAAGAAATTCAAAAATGCATAAAATATTATTTATAATTAATTTATAACCATATAAATAAAACCATAAAATAATTTCAAGAATATAGATATGGAATAAAAATACTCATAAAATAATTCTTTAAAATATTTTAAAATAAGGTTTTTAAAGTAAAGTATCCCTTATGTGAAACCTTAAAATAATTACTTCTTTTTTAAAAAAAATTAAAGAAATTTAAATATGGTCAAAAATGAACTTTATCACCCATTGAAATAGAAATAATAATTTTCTTGAAACATTTATAAGAACATAAGATAAAAATATTTAGAAATTTGATTTTTAAAACCCTTTAAAATGAGGTTTTAAGTAAAAAAGATCCCTTACCTCAAGTATGATTCTTTACCTATCTTCTTTATCTTCCTGAATAATAAAATTATATTAATTATTTAAATTTATTAAGAAAAATTTCAAGTTTATTATTCCTTTTATTTTAATTATTACCATATTATATATAATTACTTAATTAGATAATTTTACATCAGATGTTTTGATGATATTTGGATTATTTGTCCAAAATGAATTTGGTAGGTTGAATATGGTCAAAGTGGTCATTATCTCAACATATATAGAATAATATTAATGAAATAATTATAATTTTTATACATAAATTATTCTTTTAAAATCAATTATGAATTTTTATAACAAAAGATGAACTATGTTACAATCATAGAGATGGTAGGTCATACATACGCATGAGTAATGTTTCCATTTTTCAATGATCATTATGGAAAGAAAGTAGTTATTATTTTATCTTTAAAAATTGATCATAATATAATAAATTACATGCCATTTATTTTAATATACTTATATATATCATCTATGTGGTGTGGTGATGAAAAAAGAATCATGTCACTTCGTGGAGGCAGTAGTCTACACGTATGCATGAACAATGTTATCATTTTTCAGTGAGAGGAAAGGTAAGAAAGAAAATGATATATTATCCATTTAGAATGATAAATATTTAATTAATATAATAATTTTTTTATATATATCACATTTATTTATTAAATTTATCCTTGTGACCTTCCATAAAAAGCATTAGTAAAAAAACAAGTCACATCACTTCACAAGGTGGTAGTCCACCGTACACACGAGTGACGTTATTGTATCCCCCATGGTATCTAAAGTAAGAATTTATATGTGATATAGTAATTCAATAAGTATAATTATGTTACAAATATCATATATATATATATATATATACTTTAAATACATAATTATAACATGTCCTGAGAGGTGATGATGAAAAATTAATCACATCAGTTTGTGAGATAGTAGTCTGCCATTTACACAAATGATGGTTTTGTTTCCCATTTAATAGGAGATGAAATGGATTTACTTTATGAAATTA
Source organism: Viscum album (assembly GCA_963277665.1). Classification (NCBI taxonomy): domain Eukaryota; kingdom Viridiplantae; phylum Streptophyta; class Magnoliopsida; order Santalales; family Viscaceae; genus Viscum; species Viscum album. The sequence continues at coordinate 1,506,220,245 of OY728156.1, forward strand.
AAATAATAAAATCTAATTATATGGGAGATATTGGTATTATTATATCATCATAATTTAATAATATTTTAAGGATATGGAAGAATAAATTATACAAAAATGCTCGATTAAGAACGATGCCTCTTCTTCGAAACACCTCTTTAGGATTATACCTAAAACCTTTTTAGATTGGTTTTTTGAACAAACCAATGAATATATGATGTGGGGATGTAAATAAGGAAGTTTTTTTTAGTTATTTTATAAACCAAAATAATTTTATGGTGTTAATAGGAGATGATATGGTTGGCCTTTTATAAGTGGGGGAGATGACATACTTGGAATTTTTGAAAAGAATAAGTAATACCCATGTTTTTCACTTGACACAAGGCTAAGAAATGGACCATTATCGATAATTTTATGATATAAGGTCTAAATATATCCATAAAAAATAATTAATAAGAATTTTTAGGTCATTTTAACCCTTATCTTTTTAATTCAACCTCCCGATAAACTCATTTTCACCTTAATCGTGGTAAAATATTTTTACTGTTTTCACTATTCATTATGAAAAAAATAAGTTAACATTATTATATAATATAAATTATTATTATTATTATTAAAAATATTGAATCCATTTTAATAAATTAAATTCATATCATTGATAGAATTTAATTTAAAATAAAACCTGCAGACATGGAAAAAAAGTAATTTTTCAAGAAATATATTTTTCAAGCATAAGATGATTTATATTAACTCTATAACTTGTAATAATAATTATATTAATTTTAATTCATATTTATATATAAATAATATATATATTAAATTTAAATAATTCCTCATTATGGGTTTTTTTAATTAATTAAAATGGAGAAGCATTATGCACTTTAAAACAGTTTTTAAAAAAATCCTATTTTTAAACCCAAAAATAAACTTATACTAAAATTTAGAATAAATATGATTAAAATATAATTAGTTATATTAAATATAAAAATAATAATTATTATATTAATTTAAATAAAATTCAAATCATTTCAGGACATATTTTATTGAAAATAAATAAAAAATTTACAAAAAATAATATTTTTCACTATTCACTGAAAAATTAATATTTTCCAAAAAAATATCAAAATTTTACACTAAGTTAATTTTCATATGATGATTTAAAAAATAAATTTAATTTTTTCAAATAAAATTTCTAAATTTTCTTTAAATTAATTATAATATTTTATCACAAGAATCAGTAAGAATCGTTTTTGAAGGAAATATATTTTTTATGAATAAAATTAATTTACTAAAAATTTATTGATTATTTACTAAGAATTTATCAATAAATTTATATTGAGTAGGAAATTTATATTTATATATTTCATAAATTAGTTAATAATATTTATACCCTCTAATTTAACAGCTAGGTTATAATGGTCATATTTAAAATAATATTATTTCATAGTTCATTTAAACTCAGTATTACATTTATTATATACTATCAAGCATATATTACTTTTTTTAAATCTCAAGGTGTTATAAATAAATTATATTTATGAGACATTTTGGATTCAGATGAGTCATTTCAGCATTGGGAGCATTGAAAAATGACAAAGGAATGACTTTGTATAAGTCATGCAGCATTATGTGTGAGTTATCAAGGATAATATAGTGACTTCATATGAGTTGATTAGAGCACTGTACAAATAATTTGAATATGAATATGAGTGATCTAGAGTTTCATATGAGTCAACTAAAAATGTGGATAATATTATAGCTATCTATGAATCATTGATAACTCTATAAGATTCTTTCTTCATATGAGTAAGATTCATTTCATCCAGTATATTAGTCATTTCACATCTCTGTAAGATTAATTCTATAACTTGGTATGAGGAATTGTAAAAGAAATTAAAGTTGTGTACTTATGATGTATTTTTATATGAATCATTTCATTTTGTGTAATATTATTGAAAGTGGGAATTTGGAAAAGGTTAGAAACTTTTGAGAATTCCTAAGGATGATTAACACTTCATAATGATGAGAACTAGTCTGTATAAGGATCATTTTCCATATTCATAAGGATCGTGTCTAATATTTTTAAGGATAAAGAACCATGAGGATCATTGTGGCTACATAAGTATCAATACTTTGATTTATTTTTGAGAATTATATAGGATAAAAAATAAAAAAAATGTATATTCCAAAGAACTAAAACTAGATAATAATAAAGGAAATAGTCAGTGATTAAAACATCACAAATTACTTATGATTCAAGCAGAATAAAGTTGTTGTGATCTATAAATCATTAATAATAAAATCACACAAATAAAATAATTAAATTAATAAGATTCAAAATTAAGTTGAGTTTATTTTTGAATAAACTCTTTAAATTAATTCTAGAATGTTAATGTAATGATGTTGTGTTGATCCTAAGTTCTTAAAATCACATGAAAATCTGTGTACATTAATTTTATATGGAATATTAATTGTGAGTTTATTAAGTGATATATGTTATAAATATTTTCTGTTCCATAATGAAATTATTCATAATGTAATAAGGTTTAATAAGAAAAGAATTAAAGTATATCCAGTGAAATGTTGATAGTTATTATTTAATTCGAATTCCATGAATTCAAAAAGTCATTTGTTTGTGAATTATTTTAGAGGATAATAAAATATGTAGGTATTACCTGAGGTTTTCATTTTAACATCAAAAATAAAAAAATGGTAGTATTGGAAATGTAGTGGATACAATAGTTATATGGATAATGGAATATATTGACATTGTGGGTATGTACCCATATGAAAAAGTGATTTGATGAAATTTATAGAGGATTCGTTTTTTCTAAATTTGTTATGGGATTTCTGTAGAATGTTGAGGTGTAAATTATTTTTTGAATTAAATAAATTCTAGAATATTTTTAGTTTTCTTGAAATAATGGGATAAATTAAGAGTGATGTTGAAAAAAATAGAGCTTGAATTTAGAGGTTAATAAAGAACAGAAAAAAATCAAGATCCCAAGAATTCAACGAACTGAGATTGAGAAGAAGTTTGAGAAGAAAGTCAAAAATATATTCTACTTGTTAGAGCATGGATAGAAAATTAGTTTCTAGAAGTTATTCATATTGGTCAACGTTCTTTGAGAGGTGATTATTTTCAGATATGTTTATCCTGAAGGCTCTAGAAGAAGATGCACTTTAGTTATTGGAGCAACACTGATTCTTTAGTGATCTTTCCTATTCTAGTTTCTTCACACTATAACCATTAGGGTGATATGTAAATCCCAATTATATACTAGATAACTCAATAAAACAGGATGAAACATGGCCTACCAACTTATATTGATCATAAAATTCCAATATAAAATATGTTTAGTGAGATAACAATCGGACGTAGCAAGGAGTAGGTACCCACACTGGGTCCAAACCTTGTATAAAAATTTGTGTGCCTTATTCTTCTTGTTTATGTATTCATACAGGTAAGTGTGAGTTTAATATTTGTGATGATAAAATAATAACTGATTACATATGTATATTTCAATTGGAAGAAATTGTAAATGTATTATACCACTAATCCATCCCCCCTAGTGGTGCATATAACGACCCATACTTTACATACCTTGTTATTACTTCAAAATTGAAGCACACTTATTACAACATATAACAAAACTATGAAAGGACCGTATAGGTATAGTGTCTTTAGAAACTGGGAAACATAAACAACTGGTTCATAAATCATCTACGTTGTCTCCCATTTATTTCATCATATCTAGAGTCCCTTTTGGAATATACTACTTAATAACCTTCTTCCTGACCTGGGGAAAGAAAACATACAAAATGGTGAGCTCAAATGCTCAGTAAGGGTAAACAAAAGAAATATCAAACACATCATATTCATAAGAGCATAACATTTTGGAAATCTTAACCAGAAAAAAGAGATCATAATTTCATAACATGGGATAAATCATAGTAGTGAAATGTAATCCCAATAATCATAACTTAAAACATAAAAATTTGTGGCATACACACATAATCATAGATAATCATTTCTTAGTAGTCAAGACTCATTGCCAAGACTATCTTAGCAGATAAAGTCCATTTCTGAACCGAGTTCACTCCTCGTTTCAGTCCTATTTCACTGAACCGGATTAACCTGCTGTTTCAGCCATGTCTATCTCATGAGATATAAATATTTACCCAATGCATTGGAGGGAGATATAGGTCCCATCCATCTCATAATGATACCATTATTATGTGTCCCACAAGATCATAAATAATACATCATAGCATAACCCATGTAATAAAAATGGGATTCATAAACATCATGCCATCATTACATAATCCATATAAGATAAAAGGACATCATAAAAATAATTCCATCATAACATAATCAAATCAATTTAAAAATAGGGATACAAATAGAACTCTATATTATCTTATATGGAAAATAATTTTGATAAAACACTTGAACTTCATTCTTGAGGAAAATATCATTTCTACTTCAAAAACATTTTTCCTTTATTAACATGTCATAAAATTTTAAACTAAAATAAGTTTATTAAAAATAAACTTGAAAACTTGTAAAGGAATCTTCATGTAAATAATGTTCTAAAAATCCATTCAGGTCGTATAAGTTAAAAAATACATTCTTCTCGTACTTTGGCTGAAAAAGTCAAAAAAGTACCTCATACTAAAAACGACAAAAGATTCCTTTCATATATTTTACTAAAAACTCAACGAAGGGTAAAATTGGATTTAAAAAATTTTAGGAGGATATAAATAATATTACATATTGACAAAACATGGATGTGGATGATAAATATTCCCCAGTAAATTCTGAAGTAAAAACAATCTCGGATAAAAATTGAGATTGCGAGATTTTCCCTTACCTTAGGTCTGATTTGCTTCGTAAGTGTCTGAACCTCCTGTATAATGATTTAAATAATGTAATTGACTTATTAAAGAATCATAATTATTGTTATGATATCATATATGGTCATATTCTTAGCTTCTTATTAGTAATATTTCATTGCTACTTGTTATTAAGGTGTTTATTACTTTTTGTTCTTATGCGTGTTTTGTCGAATAAATTATTATTCTTCTTTTTAGGTTATAGATACCTCATTTCAAGAATGTAATTAGTGTAATATATATCATATTTATTCATTCAATTCATTCAATTCATTTATATAATCATTATGCAATGAAGATCATGTAGAAAGAGTCGCATCACATCGTGGAGACGGTATTTCATACGTACGCACGAGCGATGATATCGTTCCCATGATCATGGAATTGTATTGGAGTGTATGTATACTATTTAAAAATTAATATCACTTTAAAATAATCATATATAGTTATTATTTACACCATTATACCCATTCAAGTAAGGTGGTGGTGGAAAATATATTACACCATGGCGTGGAGACGGAATTCCATACGTATGCACGCGCGGTGATTTCATTTTCCGTAGGATGGATAGAAGGTGAAATAGGGTTGTTTCATATTTATAATAACATATAGGTATATTATTGATACTTATGTTATAAATTCATAATGAAACAACTAAATAAGAATAAGTAGAAGAAGAAATAAAGTTGAAATAATCGGTAACGGACATTACCTCTTCTTTGAAGCACCTCTTCTTAACCTCCTCTTTGGGCACTAAAGAAGGTCTTTGAAGAAGAACAGAACCTCTAGGATGTTTCTAGGGAAGTGGAGAGGATAAATTTTCAGGGTTTGGCCAATCTTGAAGGCTCAAAGTGGTGTGAGGAGGAGATGGAGGAGGTGCCCTTTTATAAGGGAGGAGAGGGGCACCTTTGGAAAAACTAAAAATATTATTTTATTATAAAGTCATATTCGGTTTTTAATAGCTTCAAATTAATTTATTTCAAAGATAAGGTGGATATGGGTATAAATCCTCTCATCCAATAGAATTTGGACAAGTTTAGGTTACTATTTTAACCTTATCATTTAGATTTAACTTTAAGTTAAATAATTTTACTTTTACCGTGTCTTCTAGTTTTCTTACACTATAAGATTAATAAACTTACTATAACAAGCCAAACGAACCCCAAATTATTTATTATTAATATATATAACCTTATATAAGTAATTTTTCCAAACCTTATATTTTTAGGAATAAAATAACAATTAATAATATAATATTTTTTTTAAAAACTATTTTATGTCAATTTTGACACTATTTGGTAATTGATTTTTGTGAAAATCATAACAGAATGATTAGTTCAAAAAAAGTTAATTAAATAAATACTAACATTTCATATTAATCTAGAAAATTAGTGTAATTCATAAAAAGTCTCAAATTACATTTATTTGGGTATTTATAACATCAATTATGTCAATATTTCATTAATAAGATAATTATTGCATCATCATTGGGTCATAAATAAATTAAATTATTTAATGTCTAAAAATTATAAATAAAATACCATTATGTAGGAAATATTTTTATCTTTATAATGGATATTTATAGTCGAATTTATCTTATGTATAACCCTATATTAAAAATGTTTTAGTTATTAAACTTTGATTTTAACTATTTTAACTATTCTTTAAATAAAATAATAATAAATGTCCTAATCTAATCCAAGTGGACCTAAATGGTCATATTTTATTCCTAAGTAATTACACTTATCCAATAGAATTAGGACATGTGTTAGGGTAATAATAATATCATTTTTACCCTTAATTACCCTATTTACTTTTAACCATGGTAAATAAAAGTAAAAAGTTACTATTCACCAAAAATTATTTTTATCTTATTGAACCACATTTTAGTCTTTGATATTAACCGTGTCTCTCGGATTTTCAAAATTCCACTCACAGAAGCGGTAAAATTAAGTTTTATGTAAATTTGTAAATTCTCCTAAGAGGTGGGTAAAAGATGGTGAAAAGTTCAATAAAATTTGTATATATATAAAATTATTATAAAATGACTCCAATGAATTACATTTAACTTATATAGGTATTATGTATCAATTTTGACCTAAAATAAATTTAAATAAAATAAATAATTATTTAAATAAAAAGTCGGTTTTTAAATAGTAACCCAGTGTTTTCACTATTCATCAAAAATTGAATGTTTTCAGAAAAATACCAAAAATTCACCCTAGGATAATTTTGATATTCCGAATCCAAAAATTAAGTCCATTTTGAAAGATAAAATTTATAAAATTTCAAAAATTTGGTATTACTATTCATAACGGCTAGTTTTAATAATATTTTAATAGCATGTCGTTGTTTAGTGAAACTTGGTATTGTGTACAACGCAAGCTATCGAGGAAGGCCATGTTTGCGTGTAAAGAAATCCAAGCTAGTGTTTTTTGTAGTGAAAGATTCCTTTGATGATGTATATAACATAAAAACAAAATATTTCTCATAAAAATATCGGGTGTTACATTCTACCCCCCTTAAAATGAATTTCACCCTCGAAATTCGTCACTTTGTAACAAACAAATGAAGATACTTCTACCTCATCATATCCTCAAGCTCCCATGTAGCTTCTTCTAATTGGTGGTTCCTCCATAAAACTTTCACCAAGCGAGTGGTCTTGTTCCGTAGGAATTTTTCGCTACGATCCAGAATCTCTATCGGTTGTTCTTCATAAGAAAGATCTTGCTCCAGCGGTACAACTTCTGAGCTGAGTACATGTGAAGGATCGGGTATGTACTTTCTTAAGAGAGATACATGGAACACATCATGAACTTGGGAGAGATTCGGTGGAAGCGCCAATCGGTAAGCTACCTTCCCAACATGATCCAGTATTTCGAAAGGACCAGTATACCTAGGGCTCAGCTTTCCCTTCTTTCCAAATCTCATTACTCTCTTCCAAGGAGATATTCGTAAGAACACTTTATCACCCACTTCAAACTCTAGGTCTTTTCTTCGGTTTTCGGCATAACTTTTTTGTCGACTCTGAGCTACTCTTATGTGTTGTTGAATAGATCTGACTTTTTCTGCCATCTCATCAACAAGATCAGGTCCTAATAGCTTTCTTTCCCCAACTTCATCCCAGTAAGTTGGAGTTCGGAATTTCTTTCCATAGAGAGCTTCATAAGGATCCATATGAATACTGGAGTGAAATCTATTATTATAAGAAAATTCCACCAAAAGTAGGTTTTGATCCTAACCACCTTTGAAATACATAGATCAAGCTCTTAACATATCTTCTAGAGTTTGAATTGTGCTCTCAGACTGACCGTCTGTCTGAGGATGATAAGCAGTGCTGAAACTCAACTCTATATCCATAGTATGCTGAAGACTTTTCCAAAACATTAAGGTAAACCTTGGATCCCAATCAGATATAATGGAAAGTGGTACTCCATGAAATATTACCCCTTCCTTTACAAATATCCTGACAAGCTGATCCAGAGAGACATCCTCTCTAATAGCAATGAAGTGTGCAGACTTTGTAAGACGATCAACTATGACCCAGATAGCATTATTGCCTTTGGATGTTTTAGGAAGTTTGGTGACAAAGTCCATAGTGATGTTTTCCCATTTCCATTCGGGTATGGGTAAGGGTTGTAACATCCCCTTAGGCTTATGTCTCTCAGCTTTAACTTGCTGACAAACCAAGCATTGAGAGACATATTCAGCAACATCTCTTTTCATGCCATCCCACCAGAAGTACTCTTTCAGGTCCCTACACATCTTTGTCCTTCCATGATCAATAGATAATGAAGAACTATGAGCCTCATACAATAGCTCCTTCTTTAATTCTGGGATGGGAGGAACACAAACCCGATTCCTGAACCTTATTATCCCATCACAATCAAGGTTGAATTCAGGAACATTTCTCACCTTCTTTTGTAACTCTACATCTTCTTTCTGTGCCTATTTAATATTCACATGTATATATTGTTGAACATTCATTTGAGAAAGATAAGATTTTTCCCCTTGCATTATAATTCCAAGATCCATCCTTTGTAAATCCATAAATATTGGATCTTTTTTAATCCTCATCATAGATAAGCTGTCATGGTCTTGTCGATTTAATGCATCTGCCACCTTGTTTTCTTTCCCAGGGTGATAATGAATTGAGAAGTCGTAATCCTTATTTAGCTCCAACCATCGTCTTTGGCGCATATTTAGCTCCTTTTGTGTGAAAATATACTTTAAAATTTTATGATCAGTGTAGATATCACACCTTTCACCATAAAGATAATGCCTCCAAATCTTTAATGCAAAGATTACCGCAGCTAACTCCAAATCATGAGTTGGGTAATTTTTCTCATGGATTTTCAACTGTCGTGAGGCATAAGCTATCACCATATCATTTTTCATGAGAAAACACCACAATCCCTTATTGGATGCATCACTGTAGATCACAAACATTTCTCCACTACAAGGCAGTGTGAGCACAGGTGCACTGGATAACCTTCTTTTCGACTCCTTGAAATTCTCTTCACATTCCTCCGTCCATACGAACTTAACTCCTTTTCGAGTCAACCTGGTGAGTGGATTAGATAATCGTGAAAAATCATTCACAAAACATCGATAATATCCAGCCAAACCAAGAAAACTTTGGATCTCAGTTACTGTTGTTGGTCTCTACCATCTTTCTATAACCTCGGTTTTTTCTGGATCCACAGATAACCCCTCTTTTGAGATTATGTGACCCAAAAATGCAACTTTTTGAAGCCAAAATTCACACTTGGTAAATTTGGAATAAATCTTCTCCTTTCTCAGGGTCTTCAATATAATTCTCAAGTGATCTTCATGTTCTTCCTTGCTCTTTGAATAGACAAGAATATTGTCTATAAAGACTACCACAAACTGATCATGATAGTATCTAAAGACTCTATTCATTAGATCCATGAAGATAGCAGGGGAATTAGTAAGACCAAATGGAATCACTATAAATTCATAGTGTCCATACCTTGTACGGAAAGACGTATTTGGTATATCCTCCCTTTTGACCCTTAATTGATGATACCCTGAACGAAGATCAATCTTGGAAAAGTATTGAGCTCGGCGTAGTTGGTCAAATAAGTCATCAATGTATGGGAGAGGATATTTGTTCTTGATAGTGATCTTGTTAAGTTCTCGATAATCAATCCAGAGTCTCATTTATCCATCTTTCTTCTTAACAAATAGAACAGGTGCTCCCCAAGCTGACACACTAGGGCGTATGAATCCCTTATCAAGATTCTCTTGGATTTGCTTATTCAATTCTTGCAACTCAATTTGGGCCATTCAATAAGGTGTCCTTGAAATAGGCAAAGAACCCGGTACGAGTTCTATTAAAAACTCAACTTCACGATTTGGTGGAAGACCCGGCAATTCCTCCAGAAAGACATCATCAAACCCCCGTACAATGGGTGTATTCTTAATCGTGAGTTTCTCACCAACCATTTGAGATAAAAACCCTTCATTTAGTGGAATCAAGACCCATAAGATGAAATAAATTTCCAATGGAAGGTTATGTTCATCCTTGCATCGATATACGATCATAGATTGATCTGGAATATGAAATGTGACTTCCCTTCTTTGGAAATTTATATGAGCTTCATATAAAGAAATCCAATCCATTCCAGGAATCACATCAAATTCCACTATAGGAAGGATCACAAGATTTGCAGGAAGCACATTCTCACAAACTTCAATCAGAGAAGAATTATAAACTTTTGATGTGACTGTTGTGCCATTAAGGGTTGTCACAGCTAACTCAACATCTAATTGTTGAGGTAATACGGGGATACCCTTAGAAAATTCTTCAGAAATAAAAGAGTGGGTGGATCCAGAATCAAATAAAACATTTTCTACTTTAGAGTGGATGGTAAGTGTACCTTTAACCACTTCATTATCATACTCCACATAGCTGATAGAAATTGATTGTGACTTTCCTTTGTCTTTGTCCTTAAGAGTTTGTTGACATTGGTCATCATCAACAACCCTTGGATTAGGGCATTGATTGGCATAATTCCCCATTTCATTTCACTTGTAACATTGAAGTGTAGGAGGTGCACTCTTTGTAGACTTTTCTTTGTTCACATCACGAGACATCTTCTTCCCATCATTGCGGCATTCAAATACCTGATGACCTTCCTTTCCACATTTGAAACATTTACTTGTCCCTTTAAGACAACTCCCCCCATGTTTCTTTCCACACTTTGAGAATAAGGGAAAACTCATCTTCTTTTCAGTGTGCTCTTTAGATTTTCCTTTTAATTCCATTTTCTTCTTCTTATCAAACCCATATGACTGATGGGTTACTCCAATCTCCATCTCAACTTTGAGAGCACATCGAATGATTTACTCATAGCTATTGAAGTCCCTTACGGCTAATGCCCTTCGAAGACTTGGTTTTAAGCCACTAAAGAATCGATCGATCTTACTCTCAGGTTGGATAATAATCCCAGAAGCGTACCTTGCAAGTCTTGTAAAATTTGCTTCATAGGTACCAACCGATTCATCATCCTTTTGCTTCAGTTCAAGAAACTCTTTCTCCATCTTTGTTCGAAGAATACGAGGAAAGTACTTATTGAAAAATAATTTCTTGAACTCATCCCATTCCATGGACTCAATTTCATCTCTTCGCCTTGTATTCTTGATAAGATTCCACCATTGATCAGCTTCACCTTCCTAACGATATACTGCTAAGATGACTTTATCATGTTCAGAACATTGAAGAACTGGAAATATCATTTCATTGGTACTGATCCATTGTTCAGCCACTAATGTATCAGTAGACCCACTGAATGAGGGTGGATGTTGCCTCATGAAGGATTCAACATAATTTTTCTCCTTCCTTTGCTCGTTTGGAAGTCCTGCATGATTCATAGCTTGAGAAAGTTGTGTGAGCATGGCTACAAGATTTTTCATTCCAACTCCCATAACGTTTGGTTTCTTAGGGGGACAATCATTGCATTTCCCGTCACATTCCACATTAACATGGTTCCTTCGGGTTCCATCCATTGACTAAAACCAAGAATAATAGTGTGAGCAACACTAGTTATAATAGGAAAACCACATAATCAAGAATAAAATTTCACACTTAAGGTCTTATCATAGTATGGCCATTTTTAAAACACTAAGATTGTGTTCTATGCTTAGACTTATCCTTAGGGTTCTTACTAAGGTTTTCACATCCTAGTTTCCAAAGGTTGACTATACCTTTCCTCTGATACCAAATATAATGACCCATACTTTACATACCTTGTTATTACTTAAAAATTGAAGCACACTTATTGAAACATATAACAAAACCATGAAAGGACCATATAGGTATAGTGCCTTTAGAAACTAGGAAACATAAACAACCGGTTCATAAATCATCTACATTGTCTCCCATTTACTTCATCATATCTAGAGTCCCTTTTGGCATATCCTACTTAATAACCTTCAACCTGACCTAGGGAATGAAAACATACAAAAGGGTGAGCTCAAATGATTAGTAAGGGTAAACAAAAGAAATATCAATCACATCATATTCATAAGAACATAACATTTTGGAAATCTTAACCTGAAAAAGAGATCGTAATTTCATAACATGGGATAAATCATAGTAGTGAAATGTAATCCCAATAATCATAACTTAAAACATGAAACTTTGTGGCATAAACACATAATCATAGAGAATCATTTCTTAGAAGTCAAGACTCATTGTCAAGACTATCTTATCGGAAAAATTCCATTTCTGAACCGAGTTCACTCCTCGTTTCAGTCCTGTTTCACTGAACTGGATTAACCTGTCGTTCCAGCCATGTTTATCTCATGAGATATAAATCTTTACCCAATGCATTGGATGGAGATATAGGTCCCACCCATCTCATAATTATACCATTCTTATGTGTGCCACAAGATCATAAATAATACATCATAGCATAACCCATGTAATAAAAATGGGATTCATAAACATCATGCCAACATTACATAATCCATATAAGATAAAAGGGCATCATAAAAATAATTCCATCATAACATAATCAAATCAATGTAAAAATAGGGATATAAGCATAACTCTATATTATCTTAGATGGAAAATAATTTTGATAAAACACTTGAACTTCATTCTTGAGGAAAATATCCTTTCTACTTTAAAAACATTTTTCCTTTATTAACATGTCATAAAATTTTAAACTAAAAGAAGTTGATTAAAAATAAACTTGAAAAATTGTAAAGGAAGCTTCATGGAAATAATGTTCTAAAAATCCATTCAGGCCGTATAAGTTAAAAAATACATTCTTCTCGTACTTTGGCCAGAAAAGTCAAAAAAACACCTCGTACTAAAAACGAAAAAAGATTCCTTTCATATATTTTACTAAAAACTCACCGAAGGGTAAAATTGGATTTAAACAATTGTAGGAGGATAAAAATAATATTACATATTGACGAAACATGTATGTGGATGATAAATATTCCCCAGTAAATTCTGAAGTAAAAACAATCTCGGATAAAAATTGAGATTGCGAGATTTTCCCTTACCTTAGGTCCGATTTGCTTCGTAAGTGTCTGAACATCCTGTATAATGATTTAAATAATGTCATTGACTTATTCCAGAATCATACTTATTGTTATTATATCATATATGGTCATATTCTTCGCTTCTTATTAGTAATATTTCATTGATACTTGTTATTCGGGTGTTTATTACTTTTTGTTCTTATGCGTGTTTTGTCAAATAAATTCTTATTCTTATTTTTAGGTTATATATACCTCATTTACAGAATGGTATTAGTGTAATATATATCATATTTATTCATTTAATTCATTTATATAATCATTATGCAATGAAGATCATGTAGAATGAGTCGTATCACATCGTAGAGACGGTATTCCGTACGTACGCACGAGCGATGATATCATTCTCATGATCGTAGAATTGTATTGGAGTGTATGTATACTATTTCAGAATCAATATCACTTTAAAATAATCATATATAGTTATTATTTACACCATTATACCCATCCAAGTAAGGTGGTGGTGGAAAATAGATTACACCACGGTGTGGAGACGGTATTCCGTACGTACGCACACGCGGTGATTTCATTTTCCGTAGGATGGATAGAAGGTGAAATAGGGTTGTTTCATATTTATAATAACATATCATTATATTAGTGATACTGATGTTATTAATTCATAATTAAACAACTAAAGAAGAAGAAGTATAAGAAGAAATAAAGTTGAAAGAATCGATAACAGACATTACCTCTTCTTTGAAGCGCCTCTTCTTAACCTCCTCTTTGGGCACTAAAGATGGTATTTTAAGAAGACCAGAACCTCTAGGATGTATCTAGGGAAGTTCAGAGGAGAAATTTGTAGGGTTTGGCAGAGCTTTAAGGCTCAAAGTGGTATGAGGAGGAGAGGGAGGAGGTGCCCTTTTATAAGGGAGGAGAGGGGCACCTTTGGAAAAACTAAAAATATTATTTTATTATAAAGTCATATTCGGTTTTTAATAGCTCCAAATTTATTTATTTCGAATATAAGGTGGGGATGGGTCTAAATCCTCTCATACAATATAATTTGGACAAGTTTAGGTTACTATTTTAACCTTATCATTTAGATTTAACTTTAAGTTAAATAATTTTACTTTTACTGTGTCTTCTTGTTTTCTTACACTATAAGGTTAATAAACTTACTATAACAAGCCAAACGAACCCCAAGTTGTTTATTATTAATATATATAACCTTATCTAAGTCATTTTTCCAAACCTTAGATTTTTAGGAATAAAATAACAATTAATAATATAATATTTGTTTTAAAAACTATTTTATGTCAATTTTGAAACTATTTGGTGATTGATTTTTTTGAAAATCATAAAAGAATTATTAGTTCTAAAAAAGTTAATTAAATCAATACTAACATGTCATATTAACCTATAAAATTATTGTAATTCATAAAAAGTCTCAAATTACATTTATTTGGGTATTTATAACATCAATTATATCAATATTTCATTAATAAGATAATTACTTCATCATAATTGTGTCATAAATAAATTAAATTATTTAATGTCTAAAAATTATAAATAAAATACCATTATATATGAAATCTTGTTATATTTCTAATGAATATTTATAGTCAAATTTATCTTATGTATAACCCTATATTGAAAATGTTTTTGTTATTAAACTTTGATTTTAACTATTTTAACTATTCTTTAAATAAAATAATAATAAATGTCCTAATCTAATCCAAGTGGGCCTAAATGGTCATATTTTATTTCTAAGGTTGTTTTTGGTCGAATTAAACTTATAAAATATAATTAAAACATGTTTTAGGGTAATAATAATATCATTTTTACCCTTAATTACCCTATTTACTTTTAACCGTGGTAAATAAAAGTAAAAAGTTACTATTCACCAAAAATTATTTTTATCTTATTGAACCACATTTTAGTCCTTGATATTAACCATGTCTCTAGGATTTTTGAAATTCCACTCATAGAAGCGGTAAAATTAAGTTTTATGTAAATTTACAAATTCTCCTAGGAGGTGGGTAAAAGACGGTGAAAAGTTCAATAAAATTTTTATATATCTAAAATTATTATAAAATGACTCCAATGAATTAAATTTAACTTATATAGGTATTTTGTATCAATTTTTACCTAAAATAAATTTAAATAAAATAAATAATTATTTAAATAAAAAGTCGTTTTTTAAATAGTAACCCAGTGTTTTCACTATTCATCAAAAATTGAAAGTTTTCAGAAAAATACCAAAAATTCACCCTAGGATAATTTCGATATTACGAATCCAAAAATGAAGTCCATTTTGAAAGATAAAATTTATAAAATTTTAAAAATTGGGTATTACTATTCATAACTACTAGTTTTAATAATATTTTAATAGCATATCGTTGTTTAGTGAAACTCGGTATTGTGTACAACGCAAGCTATTGAGGAAGGCTATTGTTAAGTGTAAAGAAAGACAAGCTAGTGTTTTGTGTAGTGAAATATTCCTTTGATGATGTATATAACATAAAAACAAAATATTTCTCATAAAAATCTCAGGTGTTACAGTGCACCCATTCCTGGGGCATGTCAATTGTTATCAGAGCGTCTAGGTTATCTTTGTTTATCCTTGAGCTACTCAAATAGATCATTTAAATTCTATGAAGAGTAGGGGTATTCCCACCTTTTATAAAAAGAACCAAAAATATGGAAGAATAAGATGTTTCCCTATATTTTAACTATTGGACTATAAGTAGTTGATGCAGCAACATTTGGATTTCCACCAATACAAAGAAGTGCTCAAATGTAATTTTTTTATAATAAGAATCTATAAACTGAGGGGAAATCAAAAAATTCTATCCTTATTTCATTAACATAAAATTTATTCTCTAAGGTGATGGTACTTTAAACTGAAAAAATTATCTCAAACAAGTTGGGAAGAAAATATGAATATAATTTCAAAATCAAAGAGGAAAAACTATAAGTATTTAGTAATAGGTTTAAATACAAAAAATGAGAGAATAATAACTCATTGATGAATATTTTATAATATTAATTGAAATAGTTAGTAATATTAGATGATTTAGTGAAATGTTAGAGCCTTCCACAATTATGAAGAGGTTAATGAGTAATTTTCCTAATATATTTGTTCTTAAAATCTCTTCCCTTTAAGATATATAGGATCTCATTCTTGATTAATTTTATAAAATCCTCATTTCTTATGAAATGATAAAAATTTCATCATTTAAGAAGAAATATAAAAAATATATTTTGAAGCCATGATAAATTTAAAGATCAAAGAATAATGAGTTTAAGATTCTAGTGATTCTCATGATGATGGAGAGAATGATGGGGATTATAAGAGAATCATGTATCTTATCTCTAAGAATGTTAAAAAATTAAAGGAAAATGAAATGAAAATTTTCTCCTCAAATGATTCAAATGTGGCAGCATTGAACACTTTTTCATAATCTTCCCAATAAGAAAGAGAAATAAATTCAAGGTAGATGAGTAAAGTGACACATCTCAAAAGAAGACTTGGGTAAAAATTTAAAAATATAATAAGATATTGTAAAGGAAGAAATAAGTTTCCAAAAATAAAGAGGATAAATATATTGAGTAAATAAGATGAATAATACTCTTCATCTATCATCCAATCAAAAGGATAAATTTTTTATAAAGTTGTAAATTTCATGGATCATGTAAAGAAACAAGAATATTCTTCAATAAGTGAGGAAGAATAATGTGAGATAACATATATGGAACATATAATGAAATATAAATTTAAAGCATTTATTTAGAAGAATAAAATTCTCAAAAATATTATCAGGTCATTAAAGAAATAATATATAAATAAAAATAAATATATAAAAAATATTATCAATAAAGAATCTATCTGTATTGATTAAATCAAAAATTTCAAGTTGAAAGTTATTGATAATGATAATATATAAAAAAAATATTGAAGAGAAATTCAAGTTTATAGAAGAAGATATTTTTAAGACTTGGTCTAAATGTCTTTAATCTAAAAATTTATTGAAGAATATGATGGATGATTACAATAGAACTATGGATATTAAGTATAACACATCAAAATTAGTTGAGAAAGTGAACTCAAAGAAGCAGGTCAAATCTTCACTTGATGCGTCTCAATGTAATTCTATTTTGACTAAAAAAATAGGATTAAATTCTAAATATGGTTATGGTTAGGATGAGAAGATTAATGATAAACCCCCTTCTAAATCTAAGGAAGAGAAGAAAATATCTATAATATCATCCTCTCTAAGGTAGAAGCAAGCACAACAGATGGTTATCCAGTAGTAATAAAATTATGGATAAAATTTTTATTACTATAGAAGAATAAAATTTAGTGGGTACTACTAGTGATCTGGAACTTTTGGCTATAAATACTATTCATGTTAGCATAATATGTATCCACCAGTAATAAGGCATAAATCAAGGGGAAGTATTTCTATGAAAATCAAAATATGATCACATAAGAAGCAAATTGTGAGTATGAATGAATCAAATCATCCACACAAAATAGATTTGAGTGTTTGGATTAAATATATGGTAGATTTTACCAAAAAGTCACTATGAAGATTAATTCATGACAACCCTTCCTTTATAACCTTTTTACAATTAAAATAAAAGAGAATTCAAAATCTAAATTAGGAAGAAAGATCTATTATTATTAAAGCGGCATTGAATGAATGCAAGAAATAAAATCCATGGATTCTTGAAATTGATTGGTCCTCACATATTTCTATAGAAACCTAAGTTTTTTAAATCAGGGGAAAACATTATATAGGGGTAGTGAAATTTAGAAATTATAGTTCTCTAAGAATTAAAGTTATTCTTCCTACTCATATTGAAGAAAATAGGCTCATGTGTCGAAATTTTCTTTATGTGAAAGGCCTAAAACACAATATTATAAGTGTAATACAGTTATTTAATGATGGGAATAAGTTTTTATTTAATAAATATTCATGCATTATCAATAATTTGAAATATATAAGATCCATATCTGGGGGAGAAATAATAAGTGGAAACCTTTTTTAAATTGGTAACCCAGCCAACTCTTACGATTTAAGTAAAAAATATGTGAATAATTTATGGAATATGATACTTAGCCACCTTATCCAAATAAACTTGAGTAAAATCTCAAAGTATGAATTTGTGATAGACCTTACCTAACATGGATGGGAAAGGTAGGTTGTTTGTGAAACTTTTGAAAAGGGGAAATGGTCTAATTAACACATAAAAGACTGGATATTAAATATACTAGGACACTAGAAATCATTCATTCATATTTTTGAGGTCATATGATACATCAGTATTCCAAAGGAGATTTGTATTTTGTTACCTTCATAGATAATTTCACTTGGATAAAAATAGTTGTTTTCATAAAACATAAGTCTAAAGTATTTGATATATTTAAAATATTTAAAATAAAAGTTGAGAAGGATCTAGGAGTTTACATTATGAGGAAAAGAGCTGATAATGATAGGGGATATATTTATAATTCATTTTAAAACTATCTTGAAAAACATGGTATTGGAAACCAATTTAGTGCATGCTATACTCTTCATCAGAATGGAGTATTTTAGAGGAAAAATATAAGTATTGTTGGGATGGTTGGGACAATTTTAGTTGAGTATAAACTCTCTAAATTATTATAGAGATAAGATTTATGCACATATGTCCATATACAGAACATATATTTAATGATACTTGATACAAACAAAACACCATATAGATTTTGGTTTAAAATAAAACTAAATGTGAAGTATTTAAAATTCTTTAGTAGCCCTTGTTATTTGAAGATAAAAAATTCTAATCTTGGAAAATTTGAAGAAAGGGTAGAAGAAGAAATATTGATGGTATACCTATCTAATTTCAGTGGTAAAAAATACTGGAAGAAAAGGTTTTACAAACATTTTGATTATTTCGATGTCAAAATAGTTAAAAATAAGTCCAATAAATAGGATATAATTGGAGTAGTGGATTAAAATATAGAAGTTTGTGGTGAGCATATTTTAGAAAAACCGATTGAATAAGAGGTTTTAATTTTATAAAATTATATTAATATTGATTCATAATTAACTAGTAATGAAGATGAGGTTGTTGATAATTTGAGAGTAAATCAATATAGGTTGAATAAATATATTGATTATAAAAATATCATTGGTGATCAAGATTCACCATTACAAACTATGATAATATTAAGGATTAAAAATTTGACTACTTTCATTTTTTAAGTTGAACCTAAATTTTTTAAAGAAGCGGTTGATCGTGAGGAATATATCAATGCTATGAATGAATATATTGATTAGATTAAGAATAAATCCGCTTGGGAACTTGTTCCAAGACCTAAACATAAAAATTTCATTAGAACCAAATGGGTTTTCCAAAATAGATTTAATAGTAAAGGTAAAGTTACAAATAATAATGGTAGACTAGTTTATAAAGTCTATTCACAAATATAAGGAATATATTTTGAAGAAGCGTTTTCACTAGTGGTAAGTCTAGAATCTATCAGATTGTTCATGGTTGTGGAAGAACATGAGTACTAAAAATTTTATCAAATATATGTAAAATATTCCTTCCTAAATAGAAATATTGAAGAATAATTATTCATTAAGAAACCTAAAAGGTTCATTCTAGATAAATATGGAATCATGGTGTGTATGTTAAAGTAATCTATGTATGTATTAAAATATTACCCTAGATCCTAGTACATAAAGTTAGATGGCTCATTGAGATAGATATAATTTTTAAAGTTAAAGGTTAATATAAACATTTATGTGAAATATTTATCCATGAGAGCTCTAATTGACATTGTGTATATTGATGAAATTCTATTTTTTGGTGAAAAAGAGTATCTATTTGAATATTTTCAAATCATATGAAAAAATAATTTTGTGATGTTAATGTTGGGTGATATGACCTACTTCTTGGGACTTAAAATCACTCCAAATAATGATTTCATTTTCATATCCCAAGAGAAATATGCTAAGTAATTATTCGATAAATTTTTCTTGGAATATTGTAATTAAATCATAACACCAATTTTAGTTATGACTAATTTGAATAAAGATGAAATATGAATCGGTGTGAAATAGAAATATTTTAGAAGAATCATTGGTAACCTGATCTACCAAACTACATCAAGGGAAGATATAATCTTTTTTATCATTCTATGTGCATGATTTCATAATTATCATAAATATTATCATATAATTTCATCTAAAATAATATTAAGGTATATCAACGAAACTATTAATATTATCCTACTTTACAAAAACAAATCTAATTTGCAGGGATATACAGATTTTGACATGGAAGGAGATTGCACTGATAAGAAGTCCATTTCTGGAATATAAATTTTTTTTCTTGGTGAGAATTGTGTGAGTTTTCATAGTAATAATAAACTTTAGTTGCATTGAGTATAACTGAGGCAGAGTATATTGTAGTTACACATTATTATACACAAATTATATAGATTCAAGTGCAGCTAGAAGATTCAAATTTTGATATTGAGAAGCCAGTAAAAAATTGATTATGATAGTTAGTGTGCTATTGATATTCTAAAAATTCTAGTTTATCATTAGAGATTAAATCACATTAAGATCATATTTCACTTCATTAAATAAGAGGTGGATAGTGGTGATTTGAAAATTGAATATATTTTCACTAAAGAATATATTGAAAAAAAAAATACCAAGGAAATACCAGGAGAGTGGTTTGAAGAATTGAGGCTAAAAATACATTTTAATCCCTGCCCTTTCAATTAAGTAAGTGTGGAATGACACCCCCACCAGGATTTAGATTATTTTTTCAATGGAGGGAATAGTGACACTGTAACACCCGAGATTTTTATGAGAAATATTTTGTTTTTATTTTATCATCAAAGGAATCTTTCACTACACACAACACTAGCTTGTCTTTCTTTACACACAATCGCGACCTTCCTCGATATCTTGCGTTGTACACAATATCGAGTTTCACTAAACAATGATATGCTATTAAAATATTATTAAAACTAGCCGTTATGAATAGTAATACCCACTTTTTGAAATTTTAAAAAATTTATCTTTCAAAATGGTCTTCATTTTTGGATTCGGAATATCAAAATTAGCCTTGGGTGAATTTTTGGTATTTTTCTGAAAACTTTCAATTTTTGATGAATAGTGAAAACACTGGGTTACTATTTAAAAACCGACTTTCTATTTAAATAATTATTCATTTTATTTAAATTTATTTTAGGTCAAAATTGATACATAATACCTATATAAGTTCAAAGTAATTCATTGGTGTCATTTTATAATAATTTTAGATATATAAAAATTTTATTGAACTTTTCACCGTCTTTTACCCACCTCCTAGGAGAGTTTGAAAATTTACATAAAACATAGTTTTACCACTTCTGTGAGTGGAATTTCGAAAATCCGAGAGACATGGTTAACATCAAGGAGTAAAATGTGGTTCAATAAGATAAAAATAATTTTTTGTGAATAGTAACTTTTTACTTTTATTTACCACGGTTAAAAGTAAATAGGGTAATTATGGGTAAAATGGTATTATTATTACCCTAACACATGTCCTAATTATATTGGATAAGTTTAATTCGACCAGAAACAACATTAGGAATAAAATATGACCATTTAGGTCCACTTGGATTAGATTAGGACATTTAATATTATTTTATTTAAAGAAGAGTTAAAATAGTTAAAATCAAAGTTTAATAACTAAAACATTTTTAATATAGAGTTATAAATAAGATAAATTCAACTATAAATATTCATTAGAAATATAAATATATTTCCTACATAATTTTATTTTATTTATAATTTTTATATTTTAAATAATTTAATTTATTTATGACACAATGATGATGCAGTAATTACCTTATTAAGGAAATATTAACATAATTGATATTATAAATACCCAAATAAATGTAATTTGAGACTTTTCATGAATTAAACTAATTTTATAGGTTAATATGACATAGTATTATTGATTTAATTAACTTTTTTCGAACTAATCATGCTTTTATGATTTTCACAAAAATCGATTACCAAATAGTGTCAAAATTGACATAAAATAGTTTTTAAAACAAATATTATATTATTAATTGTTATTTTATTCCTAAAAATTTAAGTTTAGGCCAAATGACTTATAAAAGGTTATATATATTAATAATGAGCCACTTGGGGTTCGTTTATATTGTTATAGTAAGTTTATTAACCATATAGTGTAAGAAAACAAGAAGACACGGTAAAAGTTAAATTATTTAACTTAGAGTTAAATCTTAACGATAAGGTTAAAATAGTAAACTAAACTTGTCTAAAATCTATTGGTTGAGATTATTTCGACCCATCCCCACCTTATATTCGAAATAAATCAGTTTGGAGCTATTAAAAAATGAATAAGACTTTATTATAAAATAATATTTTAAGTTTTTCCTAAAGTGCCCCTCTCCTCCCTTATAAAAGGGCACATCCTCCCTCTCCTCCTCACACAACTTTTAGCCTTAAAGATCATCCAAAACCTACCCATTTCTCTTCTCAACTTCCCTAGAAACATACTATAGGTCCTGGTATTCTTCAAATACCATCTTTAGTGCCCTAAGAGGAGGTTAAGAAGAGGCGATTCAAAGAAGAGGTAATGTCCGTTACCGATTCTTTCAACTTTTTTTCTTCTTCTAATTCCTCTTATTTATTTGGTTCATTATGAAGTAATAACATAAGTATCACTAATATACTGATATGTTATTATAAATATGAAACAACCCTATTTCACCTTCTATCCATCCTACGGAAAATGAAATCACCGCACGTGCGTACGTACGGAATACCGTCTCCACGCTGTGGTGTAATTTGGTTTCCACCACCACCTTACTTGGATGGGTATAATGATATAAAGAATAAATATATATGATTATTTTAAAGTTATATTGATTCTGAAATATTATACATACACTTCAATACAATTCCATGATCATGGGAAAGATATCATCGCTCGTACGTACGTACGGCCTACCGTCTCCACGATGTGATGCAACTCGTTCTACATGATCTTTAATGCATAATGATTATATAAATGAATTGAATGAATAAATATGATATATATTACACTAATACCATTCTAGAAATGAGGTATCTATAACCTAAAAATAATAATAAGAATTTATTCGACAAAACAAGCATAAGAACAAAATGCAATAAACACCTGAATAACAAGTAGTAATAAAATATTACTAATAAAAAGATAATAATATGACCATATATGATATCATAACAATGAGTAATATTCTATAATAACTAAATAACATTATTTAAATCATTATACAGGAGGTTCGGACACGTACGAAGAAAATCAGACCTAAGTTAAGGAAAATCTCGCAATCTCAATTTTTATCTAAGATTGTTTATACTTCGGTAATTACAGGGGCATATTTATCATCCACATCCATGTTTCATCAATATGTAATATTATTTCTATCCTCCTGCAATTGTTTAAATCCAATATTACTCAATGGTGAGTTTTTAGTAAAATATATGAAAGGAATCTTTTGTCGTTTTTAGTACGAGGTACTTTTTGACTTTTCCGGCCAAAGTATGAGAAGAATGGTTTTTTAACTTATACGGAATTAATGTATTTTTATGATTTCATAGAACATTATTTCCATGAAGATTACTTTACAAGTTTTCAAGTTTATTTTTAATCAACTTCTTTTAGTTTAAAATTGTATGACATGTTAAGAAAGTAAAATGTTTTTTTGAAGTAGAAATGATATTTTCCTCAAGAATGGAGTTCAAGTGTTTTATCAAAATTATTTTCCATCTAAGATAATATAGGGTTCTATTTCTATCACTATTTTTACATTTATTTGATTATGTTATGATGGAATTAATTTTATGATGTCCTTTTATCTTATATAGATTATGTTATGATGGCGTGATGTTTAAGAATCCCATTTTTATTACATGGGTTATGCTATGATTTATGATTTTGTGGAACACATAAGAATGGTTTCATTATGAGATGTGTGGGACCTATATCTCCCTCTAATTAATTGGGTAAATATTTATATCTCATGAGATAGACATGGCTGGAATGGAAGGTTAATCCGGTTCAGTGATACAGGACTGAAACAAGGAGTGAACTCGGTTCAGAAATGGACTTTGTCCGCTAAGATAGTCTTTTCAATGAGTATTGACTACTAAGAAATGATTCTCTATGATTATGTATATACGTATTCCAAAAAGTATCATGTTTTATGTTATGATTATTTGGATTATATTTCACTACTATGATTTATCCCATGTTATGAAATTGTTCTCTTTTGCAGGTTAAGATTTCCAAAATGATATGTTCTTATGAATATGATGTGGTTGATATTTCTTTTGTTTACACTTACTGAGCATTTGAGCTCACCCTTTTGTATTTTTTCTTTTCCCCAGGTCAAGAATAAGGGTATTAAGTAAGATATTCCAAAAGGGACTCTAGATATGATAAAATAAAAGGGAGACAGTGTAGATGATTTATGAACCAGTTGTTTATGTTTCCCAGTTTCTAAAGATGCTATACCTATACAGTCCTTTCATGGTTTTGTTATATGTTGTAATAAGTATGCTTCAATTCTGAATTAATAACAATGTATGTAAAGTATGGGTCGTTATAGTTGGTATTAAAGGAAAGGTATAGTCATCCTTTGGAAACTAGGATGTGAAAGCCTTAGTAAGAACCCTAAGGATATGTTTAAGAATAGAACACAATCTTAGTGTTTTAGAAATGGTCATGAACAACCTATGATAAGACCTAAAGTGTGAAATTTTATTCTTGATTATGTGGTTTTCCTATTATGATTAGTATTTATCACACTATGCTTCTTGGTTTTATTCAATGGATGGAACCTGAAGGAACCGTGTTAATGCTGAATGCGATGGGCAATGCAATGATTTTCCCCTTGAGTAACCAAATGTTATTAGAGCTTAAATGCAAAATCTTGTACCCATGCTCACACAACTTTTTCAAGCTATGAATAATTCAAGACTTCCAAATGAGCAAAGGAAGGAGCAACATTCTGTTGAATCCTTCATGAGGCAGCGTCCACCTTCATTCAGCGGGTCTTCTGATCCATTAGCACTACCACAAAACTGGGCAAGGCATGCGCCTGCCTTTATCAGCACTAACAAAAAAGCGATGATAAAGGGGCGGGACTTTATCAGCGCTAAAAAAAGTGCTGATAAAGGTCCACTTTATCAGCTCTAAAAAAGTGCTGATAAACGTTGTATTTATTAGCGCTTTTCATTTTAGCGCTGATAAATACACCCTTTATTAGCACTTTTTACTAGAGGTGATAAAGGCTCATGCAAGATTGTTAAAAACCCTCGGGTCCTCTTCCTCCTCCTCGCACCCTGTCAAGCTCTCGCAGAAGCCCTCCTCTGCGCCGCTGCCGCTGCCTCCTCCTCCTCTGCCACAGCCGCCGCCTCCTCCTCCTCCTCCTCCTTCTCCTCCTCCTCCGGTCGCCGCCTCCTCCTCCTCCGGCTGCTGCCTCCTCCTCCTCCATCGCGGCCTTGTCCTCCTCCTCCTCCACCGCGGCCTCATCCTCCTCCACCTCCACCGGTGCCTCTTCTTCCTCCTCCTCCTCCTCCTAGTCCGCGGCCTCTTCTTACTCCTCCTCCACCGGTGCCTCCTCATCCTCCTCCTCCTCTGCCTACTCTGTTGCCTCCTCCACCACCGCGGCCTCCTCCTCCTCCTCCTCCTCCTCCGCTGCCTCCGCCCTACCTCTGCCCTGCCTCTGCGCTGCCTCCGTTGCCTCCGGTTCCTCTGCTGTCGATGCCTCCTTCTCCTCCACCACCGGGTCCTCCTCCTTAAGGTGATTCAAATTGAATTTGTATGAATTAATTATGTTTTCATTGTGGTGACCCCTTGCATCCTATCCCAAATTATGAATATTTATTTTTGGATTTTATGAGTGTTGTTATTGTGGGTAATTGTTATTTTTGGATTGTGATCACATGATGTTATGTGTTATATTATATACTCATGATAATATGACATTAAAACTTGAATGATTCACCTCGTATGTGTGTTAGAATGCATGGTGTTTATATGTTATACATCAAAGAATTGGACCATCATGAAATTAATATCCCTTAGTAGGGTACTACACTTGATATGTGATGATGAACACAGAGAACCTAAGCATAGGGTGGAGGTACAACATATCCATGGTGTCGTGTCATGGGTGTGCTTGAGGTACCCAGTATTTTCTAGGTCCCATTCACTATGAGATGCATAATTTTTTTCAATAACCACATGGATCTATCTCATACATAGAAAGAGGGTAATAAGGTCACTGATTTCCTGGCTACTTAGGCCTCTCTAGGTAACCTTTGTACCATATTTAACATCATAGGATCCCTCCCCCCAAGATTGTTAGTTTAGTTAAAGAAGATTCCCTTGGGATAAATTAATTTATACCTCCTTTGACTGTTTTTAGCCTTGTCCCCTTCTTGAAATAAAATATATCAACATTGGATGTGTTGAAATAAAGTTCATGACTGAGTTATTTAAGTTATAACCTTGGGTTTGTTGTGCCCCCCCCCCCTCCACTACTCCCTCTTCTCCCCACCTCATCCATGCCTTCCCTCCTCCCTTATCTCCCTCTCCTCTAACTAAACCTCCTCCCCTTCCTCCACCCATACTCACTTCCCTCCTAGCACCATGATTTGAACTAAGGGTAGGTGCCTTCCCCCATCCAAACACATAGCTTATGGATTGTGGCCTATTGCAGCTAAGCACTAGACCCAAACTCTAACTCCACCATCTCCTTCTTCCTCTTATTTTCCACCACCATTGAAAGATTCCATCTCGTTGGGTTTTGATTTTCCTTTTACATCCCACCACTCACAAGATGTTGTTCCACCTACCAATGTACATCCCTATTTTCACTTTGAGGAAATGCAACACTATATGTGCTTGTACCATTTTCATTCCAAGTCAATTTTCACCAAAAAATCCATGGATTTGGTCATAATACACAAGGTCCTCATCGACAAGGTTGTTATGGTGTCCCTTCGCATCAATGAAACACTCCCAAATTATTTATGTTCCTGAGGAGACGTTTTAGGAGATCTTTTTAGAGTTCCTTACAACTTTCAAGATAGAATTAATCTGTATCACCTTCAAACTAGGTGGTAGGGATTGGGATTTGACACTGGGTGAGTTCAAAGTTATCTTGGGGTTTATTCTTCTGACTTTGCAACATCCACTACCTATGTTTCTTTGTGTCTTGATATGAACAAGAAAAATACACTAAAGAGTTGGGTGTTGATCACTCATGAGCCCATGAGCATCCATGATCCTCCCACATCCAAGAGCACCCAGATGAAGGGTTATTATCTGAGGATTAGTCATTGTGCCTTAGCTCATGCTTGGATAGCATGGGGAGACTCCCACATAACCATCACATAGACTAAGGTGCCCATTATGGCCACATCCATGGATGCCCTTGTGTAAAACATATACTTCTTCTTACTTATGCATTTGGTCACATGTGTTTCAATCAACTCTTTACACTTTTACTTTTTATGCACATGTTAGGATACCTATTGGCCTTACCCATGAGATATTTCCTTGTACGGGCACCCTATAGAGACTGCCCTATGATATTTATCCACAAGTTGCACTACTTATCCTACTTCCTCACAAAAGGTATGGTTAACCCAATTCTATAGTGGTGAACCCCACTAACACACTATAAAAAACTCCCAAGAACCACCCCTCATCAGGGGTGATCGAAGAGAGGAAGAGATTGGATGAATCCCAAGAACCACCCAAGATTTTCTATTAATGAGCACGCCCCCTACCATTTTTGAAGTATCTTGTTTTTTATCTAAATTATACTCATATTCCTTCTCCTATAACCTATATACTCATCCTATGGATTTCAAATAGGATGAATATAAATAAAGAATGGATGAATGCCAATCAGTTGAAAAAAGAGTATGAAGAAGGCATGAAAGAGTTTATCAAGTTTTAAAAAGATCATGCATGTGAATCTTCTCAAATCCTTTGTCTGTGTTTACGCTGTTGTTATTCAAAACAAATTAGTCCAGATGAGTTGGAAGAACACTTGATCTGTCACAGAATAGATCAGAGTTATACATGTTGGAATAAATATGGGGAAACAATGAATGTAGGTAGTGACTGGGGTGACACTGCATTTTATGGATCATTTGATATGATTACAAACATGAACAATGAAGATGACCGTATGGAGGATGTGATTACAGATGTGAATTATGATGAAGATCGTATTGAGGAAATGACATGGACCTTCGAAGATGAACTTCATGATTGCCCAAAATTGTTTGAGAAGTTAAAAAGTTGTGAAAAGATGTCATTGTATGCTGGTTGCACTAAATATACAGCATTGTCAGCCATACTGAAGCTGTATAATTTGAAAGTAGACAACGGGTGGAGTGACGACAGTTTTAAGAAACTACTTTCCCTCATGAATGACATGCTCCCAGAATACAATGAGCTCACGATCCGAACATACGATGCCAAATGAATGCTACTCTCTATGGGTATGATCTCTGAAAGATTACATGCCTTCCCGAATGACTGTATATTGTTTCACAAGGACCACATATCACTTAAAGAATGCCCAAAGTGTGGTTCTTCTCGATACAAGAAAAATTAATACAATCCTAATAAAGTTGTATGGTACTTTCCAATCATTCCAATGTTTAGACGCCTATATGGAAGTGAGGAGACTGTAGAACAATTAACATGGCATGTAGATACAAGAATTAAAGATGGGATACTACGTCACCCAGTAGACTCTCCTCAGTGGAAGATAATCGATCATGAGTATCCTGAATTTGGAAACGAGTTGAGAAACCTTCATCTTGTGTTATCTACAGATGGAGTGAATCCTTTTTGTTTTCAAAGCAACAGTCACAGTACATGGCTGGTTATGTTGATAAATTATAACTTACCACCGTGGTTATGCATGAAACGAAAATACATCATGTTATTTATGCTTGTATCAGGACCAAAACAATCGGGTAATGATATTGATGTTTATTTAGCTCCATTGATCGAAGATTTGAAATTATTGTGGGATTCAGGTGTTACATTGTATGATGCTTACAGAAAGGAAGATTTCACTTTGAGATTCATGTTATACGGGATGATAAATGACTTCCTTGCGTATGGAAATTTTTCAGGATATAGCATTAAAGGAACTCAAGGTTGTCCCATTTGCGAAGAAGGTACACAATCAATTAGGTTGAAACATTCATAGAAAACCGTGTTTCTAGGACATCGCAGATTTCTATCGTGACGACATAAGTACTATTCTTGGACGACATCATTCGATGGAAGTTCAGAAGAACGTACATCACCGTCTCTACTAATAGGAGATCAATTGTTTGAGAAAGTTAAAAATGTGGACACTACTTTTGGTAAACTGGCTTTGAAAAACCTTATGAAAATCGGTTGGAAAAAGAGATCAGTTTTTTTTTGAATTACAATATTGGAATTGTCTGTATGTAAGACATTTTCTTGATGTTATGCATGTAGAAAAAAATGTATTTGATAGTGTTATTGGCACATTGCTAAATACATCTGGAAAAACAAAAGATGGAATTAAGGCTAGGTTGGACATGGTTGAGATGGGAATACGAGAAGAGTTGGCACCAGTGAAGGGTGAAAAACGAACATTTATTCCTCCTACTGCTTACACTCTTTCCAGGCAGGAGAGATATCAGTTTTTCAACTTCTTGAATGACGTAAAGGTTCCAGAGTGGTATTCATCAAATATCAGTAACCATGTGTCAATGAGCGACTTGAAGTTAAAAGGTCTGAAATCACATGACTGTCATGTTTTGATGCAAAATCTCATTCCAATTTCTTTACATTGCATTTTTTCCAAGAATGTCTGCCATACATTAACGAAACTGTGTTTCTTCTTCAAAGATATATGCAGCAAAGTTATAGACCTGGTGAAATTTCCAGCTATGGAAAAAGAAATTGACATCATATTATGTGAATTATAAATGTTCTTCCTGCCTTCATTTTTTGATATGATGGTTCATTTGATGGTCCACTTGGTGAGAGATATTCGACTATGTGGTCCTGTATATTGCAGATAGATGTACCCCATTGAATGGTATATGAATATTTTGAAAGGGTATGTCAAAAATCGAAGTCGGACAGAGGGTTGTATTGCAGAGCGATATATTGTTGAGGAAGCCGTTGAATTCTGTATCGAATACTTGTCTCGTGTGGAAAGCATTGGCTTACCGAAATCTCATCACACTGGGCAGCTTGAGGGTGAAGGAATTTCTAGAAGAAAGGTTGTCACAATCAATATTGCATACCGGGAGCAGGCCCACCTTTATGTTTTGCATAACAGTTTCGACGTTGACCCATATGTTGAAATCCACAAAGAAATTCTTAGGCATTTGAATCCATCTAGGGCTGAAAAATGGATATCAGATATACATAATCGACAGTTTATAGGATGGTTTCGAGATCATATTTTTAAGAAGTCAGATGAAAATCCAGAGTCAATTTCGGAATGACTTCGATGGCTAGCCGGAGGACCAAGTGTGTATGCGTTATCTTACAATGCTTATGTAGTTAATGGTTATACATTTTATACTAATGAACATGATGAAGACAGTACCATGCAGAATAGTGGGGTTACACTTGTGGCTAAAGCGATTCATGTTTCCAGTGCTAAGGACAGAAATACAATTTATGCGAATATGTCATACTTTGGCATCATCAAACAAATATGGGAGTTGGATTATATGGAATTTCAAGTTCCGATATTTCAATGCAAGTGGGTTGAAAACAGTAGTGCTATTAAAATAGATGATTTGGGATTCTTGAAAGTTTATTTCAGTAAGGAAGGGGAGAAAGATGAACCGTTTATAATGGCATCACAGGCAGTGCAAGTATTTTATGTTCCAGATCCCACAAACCAAAACTGGTCAATCGTTCTGTTATCAACCAAAACAGCTGAAGGGTCAGATGAAAATTCAACGGAAGATGACCCTTTCGTTGGGACTTCGCAATCATTTCGCAGTGGTCCCAATGTAGATGACGTTTTTTATGTCAGAGGAGACCACAATGAAGGGATATGGATAGTTGATAGAGGGGTCAAATCCCTTCAGCCTTTAAAAAAGAGTTCAATAATCAGGTTATTGATTTTTATTGTAATATAGATTGTGTTACATTATGTTATTATCTATTCGCTGCTGATTTTATGTGATCTAAATTAAATTTTAAAACAATTCTGCAGATAATGACTTCTTCACCTGCTGATGCACCCAATCCTGAGACACAACACGTCTCTCAACCCGTTGCAGTTGGTCCCACTGCTGAGAGACAACAGGTCTCTCAACCTATTGCAGTTGGTCCCACTGCTGACGTACAACAGGTCTCTCAACCTGTTGCGGCTAGTTCCAGTGCCGATGCTAGCGCTTCATAGAAACATAATGATGATGCAAAAACTGAGGAAATGGTAGGCGATGAAACCCCAGCAACACAAAAAAAACAGGTGCACCATAGTTTGACAGTTTTAGCCAAAATCCTTAAAGCAAAAGCAAAAGGCATCAAATATGAGGTGGGATGGAATAAACTAGGCCATCATGTAAACCCCAACAAACCCATGTTTAGTAGCTACATTGGAATCGTCACTCGACAACGCGTGCCGATTGATGTAGAGTCGTGGCACCATGTTGTCAGTGGGTTGAAAACATTAATGTGGGAAGAGATTATGGTAACATTACGATATCATCTATTTAATTTATTAAAATAAAATAAAATATTGAAATATTGACTAACCCTTCATCATCTCTTGCAGAGTGCATTTATAGTAGATGTTTCGCACAAAGAATATGTTTTAAGACTGGCAGGAAGGATTCATAGAGGCTTTCGCACCATTTTAATGAAACATCATCTGAAAGATGCCGAAGGAAAATCAAGCCGCACCCACCTCCTCTTTATGCACACTTGATATCCCAAGGAACGTGGGATGCGTTTTGCAACCGTCGTGCGGAACAGAATTTTCAGGTATATTGTGTTTGGTTACACATTGTGTAACGTTGCTTGTATTCATCGTGTTGATTGACAGGTTTTTATTTATGAACCAGCAACTGAGTGCTGAAGATAAAGAACGGGAAGCAAAACCAGCGTACCCCTACCGTAAATCAAGGCTGGGGTACGCTTCAATTGAAAAACAATTGGTACGTATTTTAAAAGTACTGTAATAATTTTATGTGACATAAAACAACATTGTAACCATGTTTCTCTGTTTATATGCAGATTGATGAAGCAAAATCTCAAGTCACTTCCATTCCACTACATGTGCTATGGAAGGAGGCTTGTGTTAATAAAGAGGGGAAAATGATAGATGAAAACACACAAAAAGTGTGGGAAACATGTGTAAGTATGACGTAATATAAACTTGTTTTTCTTTAAATCACTATTACATAACGATGCTTACTTGTTTTCCCATATTTTCTATTTGACATAGTCACAGGAATCAACAACACCCGCACCGGATGCAGACATACTTTCAACGGACTTGAAACAGCCAGAACAGTATGGCCGCGTCATAGGTGTGGGTTTTGGGGTGTCACCCCGGGCATATTTTCAGAAAAAAAACAATAGGATGAACAAACTAAAGAATTTCATGTAATGAGAGATAGAGTAGATACCCTTGAATAACTATTCCAAATTCAGGGAGAGATGCTAAAGAGTTTGATGGAGGAGAGGCGAAGAGAACAAACAACTCAAGAACAACCCGCGCGAGAAGATCCACCCCTCACCAGCTTTGAGGTGAGCCATTCCCCTCAAAGACCTGACTTAACAGAGGTAATAAATGTTCTAATATTAGTTTTTGTGAAATGTGAATCACATAGACACTGATACCTTTCATGTAATGATATTCTACAGGGTGAAAATGACTGTGATTTATATCTGTCAACTCCCACCCATCTCCTTGTAGTGAGGGCTACGATGTTCAATATGCAGAATGACACGCTACACTCCAGACCACTTCCAACCGTTCATGTCAAAGTGTCGATTAACGTAGCTCATAAGCCGAGCGCTGAGCTACCCATGCCAAATGACGATGACAACATTCATACGGTGGAAAAATATTTTGGAACATTCATTGCATGGCCGTCGAATCTTGCAAAAAAACATATCGACCAGAAGGTATTCATTTCCAATTCATTTTTCAAGAAGAACCTTTAACATTAAATTAGAAAATGGCTGAACCAATGAATTTTATTACAGAAGGACAAAATGGAGAAGATAAAACAAAAGAGCGGCTCCAACATTGGATCAACCAACCGATCAAAATGATCTACTAAGAGCTCGTTCACCCCACCCGTTCTATATCCACATTTAATATCATTGCAAGCTCATGTGGATATGAAAATGAAAGATGGAAAGAGTCATACAATTGTTTGTGAAAAAGATATGTACAGAGAGGAAACATTATATTTCGTTAGTGCAGAAGTTTTTTCTGAGATCATCACATACAATTGGCTAGGTGCCTCAGTTATAAATGTATACATGAGGTATGTTTTCATGATTTGATTTTACAGAAGCTGATATACTTTGATAATTATGGCTAAATACATCTCATATTTTTCACAGGCGTATATATGAAAAAAAATTGAAGGGATTTTCCCATGAATACAAATTTGGTCTCGTTAGTCCTCACACCATTTCTACACAACGAGAAGAAATAGATTCTAATTTTCAGGCTGAATTAATGTCAAATCTGCTCAGAACGTTTCAAAGAATAATTACAACTGATAGAATCTTTTTAATACCAATGTTGCAGGGGTAAAACTCTACATTTTAATCATATCAATTATATTTTCATTTCTATCAGTACTTATTTCTTTTTGTGTTTTTAGGAAACATTGGATGCTCATTGCAGTCAATTTGGATACTCCAAATATTTATTTTCTAGATTCACTTCATGGATATCCAACTAACCGACCACATATGATGGCGATTGTCAATTTTTAATACACTAGATCCAACATTTTAGAACTAAATATCTAGTTATATAATTTATATTATCTTTTAATGAGGATTTTGTTATGATAGGGCGGTGTATGAATATCGTCTAAAGGCTGGAATGAATCCAGGTCATAAGGATGAAAATGCCCACAAGATCTACAAATGTAGAAGTATCTGGGTATATATAATTATATTTCACTATCCAAATACATATCAAAACAAATTACTAATTTTTATCGATGTTTCTGCAGTGTCTGAAACAAACAAACGACAAGGACTGCGGTTATTATGTTTGTAAATTTATGAAAGAGATCATATTTCATGAACAAACTAGAATCCCTGAAGAGGTATTTTTAAAAATAATTACTAATTTATTTAAAATAATTATTAAGCCTTTGTGTATTTATATTTATTCAGTACTACTATTACTATCGCAAAAACTCCTATTCAGAAGATGATATAAATGTCTTTAGAAACGAATGGGCAGCGTACCTGATGGAAGAATGTAAACAATTAGGACAATGAAGGTGAATTACTAATACTTATTTTATCTTTATATGGTCATTGATATATCCCTTTACACTTATTGAGCATCTATGATCTCCCTTTATTATGTTTCATATCCTTAGATTAGTGAATTCCTACTACTCAGTTTGAAAATGACATAAACTTTAGAAAACAACACTACTGACATACGGAATACCGAGAAAACGTGTTTGGATTGTTTTGAAACTTTAGGACAACGATCGACGAGTCATTTTTGATGTTTAAGAATCAACTGCACCTCAATATGATGCATGGTGTGACCGGTATGGCTAAAAGTGTCTGATATCATTTTGAAAATGACATAAACTTTATAAAACAACACTACTGACATACGGAATACCAATAAAACGCGTTTGGATTATTTTGAAACTTTAGGAAAACGATCCATGAGTAATTTCTGACGTGTACGAATCGACCACACCTCAATCCGACGCACGGTGTGACCGGTATGGCTAAAAGTGTCTTATATCGGTTTTAAAATGACATAAACTTTAGAAAACAACACTACTGACATACGGAATACCAAGAAAACACATTCGGATTGTTTTGATACTTTAGGAAAATGCTCCACGAGTCATTTGTGACGTTTATGAATTGACCGTACCTCAATCTGATGCACGGTGTGACCGGTATGGCTAAAAGTGTCTGATATCAGTTTCAAATTGAGATAAACTTTGGAAAACAACACTACTAACATACGGAATACCAAGAAAATGCATTCGGATTGTTTTGAAACTTTAGTACAACGATCCATGAGTCATTTTTGATGTGTACGAGTTGACCGAACCTCAATCTGACACATGGTGTGACCGGTATGGCTAAAAGTGTCTGATATCAGTTTCAAATTGAGATAAACTTTGGAAAAAAACACTAATGACATACGGAATACCAAGAAAACGCATTTATATTGTTTTGATACTTTAGGAAAATGATCCACGAGTCATTTTTGATGTGTACAAATCGACCGCACCTCAATCCGACGCATGGTGCGACCGGTATGTCTAAAAGTGTCTGATATCAGTTTGAAAATGACATAAACTTTAGAAAACAACACTACTGACATATAGAATGCTGAGAAAACACATTAGGATTATTTTGAAACTTTAGGAAAATGATCCATGAGTCATTTGTGACGTGTAAAAATTGACCTCACCTCAATCTGATGCACGGTGTGACCGATATGGCTAAAAGTGTCTGATATCAGTTTGAAAATGACATAAACTTTCAAAAACAACACTACTGACATACGGAATACTGAGAAAACGCATTCGGATTGTTTTGAAACTTTAGGAAAACGATCCATGAGTCATTTTTGACATGTACAAATCGACCGCACCTCAATCCGATGCACGGTGTGACCGGTATGGCTAAAAGTGTCTGATATCAGTTTGAAAATGACATAAACTTTAGAAAACAACACTACTGACATACGGAAAACCGAGAAAAAGAGTTCGGATTATTTTGATACTTTAGTACAATGATCCACGAGTTATTTGTGACGTGTACGAATTGACCGCATCTCAATCCAACCCACGGTGTGACCGGTATGGCTAAAAGTGTCTGATATCAGTTTCAAATTGAGATAAACTTTGGAAAACAACACTACTGACATATGTAATACTGAGAAAACGCATTTAGATTGTTTTGAAACTTGAAGACAATGATCTAGGAGTCATTTTTGACATGTATGAATTGACCACACCTCAATCCGACGCACGGTGTGACCGGTATGGCTAAAAGTGTCTGATATCAGTTTCAAATTGATATAAACTTTGGAAAACAACACTAATGACATACAGAATACTGAGAAAACGTGTTCGGATTGTTTTGATACTTTAGTACAACGATCCACGAGTCATTTTTGACGTTTACGAATCGACCACACCTCAATCCGACGCACGGTGTGACCGGTATGGCTAAAAGTGTCTGATATCAGTTTGAAAATGACATAAACTTTAGAAAACAACACTACTGACATACGGAAAACCAAGCAAACGAGTTCGGATTGTTTTTATACTTTAGGAAAATGATCCACGAGTCATTTGTGACGTGTAAGAATTGACTGCACCTCAGTCCAATACACAGTGTGACCGGTATGGCTAAAAGTGTCTGATATCAGTTTCAAATTGAGATAAACTTTGGAAAACAACACTACTAACATACGGAATACTGAGCAAACACGTTTGGATTGTTTTGAAACTTGAAGAAAACAATCCAGGAGTCATTTGTGACATGTAAGAATTGACCGCACCTCAATACGATGCACGGTGTGACCGGTATGGCTAAAAGTGTCTGATGTCAGTTTCAAATTGAGATAAACTTTGGAAAACAACACTACTGACATACGGAATAGCGAGAAAACGCGTTCGGATTATTTTGAAACTTTAGTAAAATGATCCATGAGTCATTTTTGACGTGTACGAATTGACCGCACCTCAATCCGACACATGGTGTGACCGGTAAAGCTTTTCATTAGATAAATAATCAGTATTTATTAAATGAGATAAATCAATCAAAAACATATTGATTTTACATTATTCCCTTTCATTGTTATGAAAATGAAAACATTTGAGTTTAAAATTTCATATTTTAGTTTCACATTTCCATATTAATGTATTATTTCATATTACTGTTTTAATTTATTTCATTATTGCATTACTAACATAATATTTGTTTTCTTATATAGGTGAATTTTTTTCCTTGAGTTCGGATGCTTTGTTCGGCAACAAATACCATCGAGAGAAGATCACGGATATCAAAGGATGAAACATGAATGTTTATAACTGTTTTTGAATAATTGTAATTGTAACCATGTAAAAAAATGTTTGAAATGTATATAGAAATGTGTTTTTTTTATTCATGATGTTGAGTAAATGTATATACCGTTGTCGGTCAAAATATTGTGTGTGGGTGCTATGGTGTGCAGGTGTGAATGTGCTACATTGTGCAAGTATTCTGGTGTGCAGGTTCTGTTTTTTTGGTGCAGGCGATGGTGTCTTTATCAGCGCTATTTTGAGCGCTGATAAAGGAAACCTTTAACAGCGCTTCTCGGAGTGCTGATAAAGGGGACCCCCCCCCCCCCCCCATCTACGCCGGTATTAACAGCGCTAGAAAAGCGCTGTTAATGCCGGTTTTTAGCGCTGATAAAGGGCCAAGTTGTAGTAGTGTAGTGGCTGAACAATGGATCAGTACCACTGAAAAGATATTTTCAGTTCTACAGTGTTCTGAACATGACAAAGTCATCTTAGCAGTGTATCATTTGGAAGGTGATGTTGATCAATGGTGGAATCTTATCAAGAATATGAGGCAAAGAGATGAAATTGAGTCAATGGAATGGGATGAGTTCAAGAACTTATTTTTCAATAAGTACTTCCCTTGTATTCTTCGAACAAAGATGGAGAAGGATTTTCTTGAACTAAAGCAAAAGGATGATGAATATGTTGGTACCTATGAAGCAAATTTTACAAGACTTGCAAGGTACGCTTCCGGAATTATTATCCAACCTGAGAGTAAAATCGATCGATTCTTTAGTGTCTTAAAACCAAGTCTTTGAAGGGCGTTAGCCATAAGGGACTTCAATATCTACGAGGAAATTTTTTGATGTGATCTCAAGGTTGAGATGGATATTGGAGTAAGCAACCAATCATATGGGTTTGATAAGAAGAGGAAAATGGAATTCAAAGGAAAATCTAAAGACCACACTGAAAAGAAGATGATTTTTCCTTTATGCTCAAATTGTGGAAAGAAGTATGGAGGGAATTGTCTTAAAGGGACAAGAAAATGTTTTAAGTGTGGAAAATAAGGTCATTGGGCAATTGAATTTCTAAATAATTGGAAGAAGATGTCTAATGATGCGAACAAAGAAAGGGATACACAGAATGCACCTCCTACACTTCAATGTTACAAGTGCAAGGAAATGGGGAATTATGCCAATCAATGCCCTAATCCAAGGGTTATTGATGATGATTGACATCAGCAAACTCTTAAGGCTAAAGACAAAGGAAAGTCACATGCAATTTCTATCGGCGATGTGGAGTATGACACCGAAGTGGTGAAAGGTGCACTTACCATCCACTCTAAAGTAGAAAATGTTTTATTTGATTCTGGATCCACCCACTCTTTTATTTCTGAAGAATTTTCTTAAGTTTATCACCATATTACCTCAGCAATTAGATATTGAGTTAGCTGTAACAACCCTTAATGGCACAACAGTCACATCAAAAGTTTATAATTCATCTCCGATTGAAGCTTGTGGGAAAGTGCTTCCTGTAAATCTTGTGATCCTTCATATAGTGGAGTTTGATGTGATTCTTGTCATGGATTGGCTTTATTTATATGGAGCTCATATCAATTGACAAAGAAGGGAAGTCACATTTCATATTCTAGATTAATCTATGATCATCTATCGATGCAAGGATGAACATAACCTTCCAGTGGAAATTTCTTCCATCTTATGGGTCTTGATTCCTCTAAATAAAGGTTATTTATCTCAATTAGTTGGAGAGAAACTCATGACTAAGAATATACCCACTGTACAGGAGTTTGATGATGTCTTTCTGGAGGAATTGTCTTGTCTTCCACCAAATTTTGAAGTTGAATTTTCAATAGAACTCATACCGGGTGCTTTACCTATTTCAAATACACCTTATAGAATGGCCCCAATTGAGTTGCAGGAATTGAAGAAGCAACTCCAAGAGAATCTTGATAATGGATTCATATGCCCTAGTGCATCAGCTTAGGGAGCACCTGTTTTGTTTGTTAAGAAAAAATATGGATCAATGAGACTCTGTATTTATTATTGAGAACTTAACAAGATCACTATCAAGAACAAATATCCTCTCCCACGCATTGATGACTTATTTGACCAACTACATGGAGCTCAATACTTTTCCAAGATTGATCTTCATTCAGGGTATCATCAATTAAGGGTCAAAAGGGATGATATACTAAAGATGCATTTCCATAAAAGGTATGGACACTATGAATTTATAGTGATTCCATTTGGTCTTACTAATTCTCTTGCTATCTTCATGGATCTAATGAATAGAGTCTTTAGAGACTATCTTGATCAGTTTGTGGTAGTCTTTATAGACAATATTCTTGTCTATTAAAAGAGCAAGGAAGAACATGAAGATCACTTTAGAATTGTATTGAAGACCCTGAGAAAGGATAATATTTATTCCAAATTTACCAAGTGTGAATTTTGGCTTCAAAAAGTTGCATTTTTTGGTCACATAATCTCAAAAGAGGGGATATCTGTGGATCTAGCAAAAAGAGGTTATCGAAAGATGGTCGAGACCAAAAACAGTAACTGAGATCTAAATTTTTCTTGGTTTGGCTGGATATTATCGACGTTTTGTGAAAGAATTTTCATTATTATCTAATCCACTCACCAGGTTGAATCAAAAAGGAGTTAAGTTCATTTGGACGGAGTGTGAAGAGAATTTCAAGGAGTTAAAAAGAAGGTTATCCAGTGCACCTGTTCTCACACTACCTTGTAGTGGATAAATATTTGTGATCTACAGTGATGCATCCAAGAAGGGATTGGGGTTTTTTCTCATGAAAAATGATGTGGTGATAGCTTATGCCTCATGACAGTTGAAAATCAATGAGCAAAATTACCCAACTCATGATTTGGAGTTAGTTGCGGTAATCTTTGCATTAAAAATATGGAGGCATTATCTTTATGGTGAAAGGTGTGATATTTATACTGATCATAAAAGATTAAAGTATATTTTCACACAAAAGGAGATGAATATGCGCCAAAGAATATGGTTGGAGCTTATTAAGGATTACGACTGCTCAATTCATTATCACCCTGGGAAAGCAAACAAGGTGGCAGATGCATTAAGTCGACAAGACCATGCAAGCTTATCCATGATGAGGATCACAAAAGAACCAATATTTATGGATTTACAAAGGATGGATCTTGGAATTATAATGGAAGGGGAAAAATATTATCTTTCTCAAATGAATGTTCAACCATCTATACATGCGAAGATTAAAGAGGCACAGAAATAAGATGTAGAGTTACAAAAGAAGGTAAGAAATGTTCCTGAATTCAACCTTGATTGTGATGGGATAATATGGTTTAGGAATTGGTTTTTTGTTCCTCCCATCCCAGAATTAAAGAAGGAGCTTCTGGATGAGGCTCATAGTTCTTCATTGTCTATTCATCATGGAAGCACGAAGATGTATAGGGACCTGAAAGAGTACTTCTGGTGAGATGGCATGAAAAGATATGTTGCTAAATATGTCTCTCAATGCTTGGTTTGTCAGCAAGTTAAAGCTGAGAGATAGAATTCTAAGGGGATGTTACAACCATTACCCATGCCCGAATGGAAATGGGAAAACATCACTATGGACTTTGTCACCAGACTTCCTAAAACATCCAAAGGCAATAATGCTATCTGGGTCATAGTTGATCGTCTTACAAATTCGGCACACTTCATTGCTATTAGAGAGGATTTCTCTCTTGATCAGATTGTCGGGATATATGTGAAGGAAGTGGTAAGATTGCATGGAGTACCACTTTCCATTATATCTGATCAGGATCTGAGGTTTACCTCAAAGTTTTGGCGATGTCTTCAGCATACTCTAGATACAGCGTTGAGTTTCAGCACTTCTTATCATCCTCATACAGACGGTCATTCTGATAGGACAATTCAAACTCTAGAATATATGTTAAGAGCATTCTCTATGGATTTCAAAGGTGGTTGGGATCAACACATACCTTTGGTGGAAGTTTCTTATAATAATATCTTTCACTCCAGTATTCAGATGGCTCCTTATGAATCTCTCTATGGAAATAAATGCAGGACTCAAACTTGCTGGGATAAAGTTGGGGAAAGAAAGCTATTAGGACCTGATCTTGTTGATGAGATGGCAGAAAAGGTCAGATCTATTAAAAACACATAAGAGCAGCTCAGAGTCAAAAAAAAAGTTATGCCAATAACCGAAGAAAAGACCTAGAGTTTGAAGTGGGTGATAAAGTATTCTTACGAATATCTCCTTGGAAGAGAGTAATGAGATTTGGAAAGAAGGGAAAGTTGAGCCCTAGGTATATCGGTCCTTTCGAAATACTAGATCGTGTTGGGAAGGTAGCTTACTGATTGGCACTTCCACCAAATCTCTCTCAAGTTCATGATGTGTTCCATGTATCTCTTCTGAGAAATTATATACCTGATCCTTCACATGTACTCAGCTCAGAAGTTGTACCACTAGAGAAAGATCTTTCTTTTGAAGAACAGCCGATAGAGATTCTGGATCATAGTGAAAAAGTCCTACGGAACAAGACCACTCCATTGGTGAAAGTTTTATGGAGGAACCACCAATTAGAAGAATCTACATGGGAGCTTGAGGATATGATGAGGTATAGGTATCCTCATCTGTTTGTTACAAAGTGACAAATTTCGAGGGAAAAATTCATTTTAAGGGGGGTAGAATGTAACACCCGAGATTTTTATGGGAAATATTTTGTTTTTATGTTATCATCAAAGGAATATTTCACTACACACAACACTATCTTGGCTTGCTTTACACGCAATCGCGACCTTCCTTGATAGCTTGCATTGTACGCAATACCGAGTTTCACTAAACAACGATATGCTATTAAAATATTATTAAAATTAGCCGTTATGAATAGTAATACCCACTTTTTGAAATTTTATAAATTTTATCTTTCAAAATGGACTTCATTTTTGGATTCGGAATATCAAAATTAGCCTAGGGTGAATTTTTGGTATTTTTCTGAAAACTTTCAATTTTTGATGAATAGTGAAAACACTGGGTTACTATTTAAAAACCGACTTTTTATTTAAATAATTATTTATTTTATTTAAATTTATTTTAGGTCAAAATTGATACATAATACCTATATAAGTTCAAAGTAATTAATTGGAGTCATTTTATAATAATTTTAGATATATAAAAATTTTATTGAACTTTTCACCGTCTTTTACCCACCTTTTAGGAGAGTTTGAAAATTTACATAAAACATAATTTTACCGCTTTTGTGAGTGGAATTTCAAAAATCTGAGAGACATAGTTAACATCAAGAAGTAAAATGTGGTTAAATAAGATAAAAATAATTTTTGGTGAATAGTAACTTTTTACTTTTATTTACCACGGTTAAAAGTAAATAGGGTAATTATGGGTAAAAATGGTATTATTATTACCCTAACACATGTCCTAATTCTATTGGATAAGTTTAATTCGACCAAAAATAACCTTAGGAATAAAATATTACCATTTAGGTCCACTTGGATTAGATTAGGACATT
Source organism: Viscum album (assembly GCA_963277665.1). NCBI lineage: Eukaryota > Viridiplantae > Streptophyta > Magnoliopsida > Santalales > Viscaceae > Viscum > Viscum album. Next base: position 1,506,263,536 of record OY728156.1, read on the forward strand.
TAATATTATTTTATTTAAAGAATAGTTAAAATAGTTAAAATCAAAGTTTAATAACTAAAACATTTTTAATACAGGGTTATAAATAAGATAAATTAGACTATAAATATTCATTAGAAATATAAAAATATTTCCTACATAAAGTTATTTTATTTATAATTTTTAGACTTTAAATAATTTAATTTATTTATGACATAATGATGATGCAGTAATTACCATATTTAGAAAATATTAACATAATTGATATTATAAATACCCAAATAAATGCAATTTGAGACTTTTCATGAATTAAAATAATTTTATAGGTTAATATGACATATTATTATTGATTTAATTAACTTTTTTTGAACTAATCATGCTGTTATGATTTTCACAAAAATCAATTACCAAATAGTGTCAAAATTGACATAAAATAGTTTTTAAAACAAATATTATATTATTAATTGTTATTTTATTCATAAAAATCAAAGGTTCGGCCAAATGACTTAGATAAGGTTATATATATTAATAATGAACCACCTGGGGTTCTTTTGGCTTGTTATAGCCTGTTTATTAACCATATAGTGTAAGAAAACAAGAAGACACGGTAAAAGATAATTATTTAACTTAGAGTTAAATCTAAATGATAAGTTTAAAATAGTAACCTAAACTTGTCTAAAATCTATTGGTTGAGAGTATTTTGACACATCCCCACCTTAGTTTCGAAATAAATCATTTTTGAGCTATTAAAAACCGAATATTAGTTTATTATAAAATTTTATTTTAAGTTTTTTCTAAAGTGCCCCTCTCCTCCCTTATAAAAGGGAACCTCCTCCCTCTCCTCCTCACACAACTTTGAGCCTTCAATCTAGACCAAACCCTGTAAATTTATCTTCTCAACTTCCCTAGAAACATCCTAGAGGTCTTGGTCTTCTTCAAAGACCATCTTTAGTGCCCTAAGAGGAGGTTAAGAAGAGGCACTTCAAAGAAGAGGTAATGTCCGTTACCGATTCTTTCAACTTTTTTTCTTCTTATAATTCCTCTTCTTTAGTTGTTTCATTATTAAGTAATAACATCATTATCACTAATATACTGATATGTTATTATAAATATGAAACAACCCTATTTCACCTTCTATCCATCCTACGGAAAACGAAATCCCCACGCGTGCGTACGTACAGAATACCGTCTCCACGCCGTGGTGTAATCTGTTTTCCACCACTACCTTACTTGGATGGGTATAATGGTGTAAAGAATAACTATATATGATTATTGTAAAGTGATATTTATTCTTAAATAGTATACATACACTTCAATACAATTCCTTGATCATGGGAACGATATCATCGCTCGTGCGTACGTACGGCCTACCGTCTCCACGATGTGATGCGACTCGTTCTACATGATCTTCAATGCATAATGATTATATAAATGAATTGAATGAATAAATATGATATATATTAAACTAATACCATTCTATAAATGAGGTATCTATAACCTAAAAATAAGAATAAGAATTTATTCAACAAAACACGCGTAAGAACAAAAAGCAATAAACACCCGAATAACAAGTAGTAATGATATATTACTAATACAAAGATAAAAATATGACCATATATGATATCATAACAATTAGTAAGATTATTTAATAAGTCAACAACATTATTTAAATCATTATACAGGAGTTTCGGACACGTACGAAGCAAATCGGACCTAAGGTAAGGGAAAATCTCGCAATCTTAATTTTTATCCGAGATTGTTTATACTTCGGTAATTATTGGGGCATATTTATCATCCCCATCCATGTTTCGTCAATATGTAATATTATTTCTATCCTCCTACAATTATTTAAATCCAATATTACTCAATGGTGAGTTTTTAGTAAAATATATGAAAGGAATCTTTTGTCATTTTTAGTACGAGGTACTTTTTAACTTTTCTGGCCAAAGTACAAGAAGAATGTTTTTTAACTTATACGGCATGAATGGGTTTTTATGATTTCATAGAAAATTATTTCTATGAATCTTCCTTTACAAGTTTTCAAGTTTATTTTTAATCAAATTCTTTTAGTTTAATATTGTATGACATGTTAAGAAAGTAAAATGTTTTTTTGAAGTAGAAAGGATATTTTCCTCAAGAATGGAGTTCAAGTGTTTTATCAAAATTATTTTCCATCTAAGATAATATTGGGTTCTGTTTCTATCCATATTTTTACATTGATTTGATTATGTTATGATGGAATTAATTTTATGATGTCCTTTTATCTTATATGGATTATGTTATGATGGCATGATGTTTAAGAATCCCATTTTTATTACATGGGTTATGCTATGATTTATGATTTTGTGGCACACATAAGAATGGTTTCATTATGAGATGGGTGGGACCTATATCTCCCTCCAATGAATTGGGTAAATATTTATATCTCATGAGATAGACATGGATGGAATGGCAGGTTAATCCGGTTCAGTGATACAGGACTGAAATGAGGAGTGAACTCGGTTCAGAAATGGAATTTGTCCGCTAAGATAGTCTTTTCAATGAGTCTTGACTACTAAGAAATGATTATCTATGATTATGTGTGTATTACACAAAGTTTAATGTTTTATGTTATGATTATTGGGATTACATTTCACTACTATGATTTATCCCATGTTATGAAATTATGATCTCTTTTGCAGGTTAAGATTTCCAAAATGATATGTTCTTATGAATATGTTGTGATTGATATTTCTTTTGTTTACCCATACTGAGAATTTGAGCTCACCCTTTTGTATGTTTTATTTTCCCCAGGTCAGGAATAAGGGTATTAAGTAAGATATTTCAAAAGGGACTCTAGATATGATAAAATAAAAGGGAGATAGTGTAGATGATTTATGAACCAGTTGTTTATGTTTCCCAATTTCTAAAGACATTATACCTATACGGCCCTTTCATGGTTTTGTTATATGTTGTAATAAGTATGATTCAATTCTGAAGTAATAACAATGTATGTAAAGTATGGGTCATTATAGACACAACTCTTTATCAAAGGGGGTGTTCGCTAATTGTTAATATAATGTTGTGGTTATTACTAAATAGGGGAGATATAAAAGTGTGTATTGATGGGAAGTTTATCTATGACACTTGGAAAAAAATATTATCACTAAGAGATGAAATTATTTAAAAAAATGCTACCTTATTTGGTAGTGTGGTTCCATTACACTTATCACATGAGAAATGTTTTTATTTGATGATTCTCATGATATTTTATGTAATCTTAATAGAGATGAGTATAGTTGATAAGAGTATAAATGAATTAATAATAAATATAAAGGGTATATTTAAGTACCCCAAGGATTTTTTTAAAGGGTTTTATTTTTTTTTCAACACTATATGAGAATTATTTCAATATGTTAAGATATTTTTAAAGCTATTTGGAATGTTTTTTATAAGAATTGAATAGTTATAAAGTGGTTTGAAAACTTACATTTATCATTTTATTATAATCTAGAATTATGGTTAGAATCTGAAATTTGGTAAGTAATTTTTTGTATGATCTGTTTTGGCTTTGGATGAGTCAATTCAACATTTTGAGCAATAAAAATGACAAAGGAATAAATTTATATGAGTCATGTAACATTGTGTACATGTCTTCATGAAGGATCTTGTGACTTTTTATGAGTCAATAAAAACACTATATAAGTCATTTTAATATGTTTATGAGTTATTTTATAGTTGAATATGAGTCAACTAAAAATTAATCTATGTTTGGATCTACATATGAGTCATTGAGGACTTTGTAAGAGTCTTTTTTCATATGTAAAATATTCATTTGAACCTGTGTATCAGTAATTTCACATCTATGTAAGATTCATTATACAACTCGATATGAGGAATTGAAAAGTAATTAATGTTTTATAAGTTTTATGTATTTGAGTATGAATCATTTCATTATTCTTAAGATTAATTTGAAGTGAGAATTTGGAAATAGTAGGGAACCGTTGAGACTTTATAAGGATCATTGACACTTCATAAGGATGAGAATTGGTCTATATAAGGATCATTTTTCATCAATAAAAGAATAATTTATGATCTTCATAAGGATGAGGCACCATAAGGATCCTTATTTCTATGTAAGGATAAACACTTTGAGATATTTTGTATAAGTCCTTTGGATAAAAAATCTAAGTTTCTATAATTGAATATTTTGAAGAATAAAAACCAAATGATGTTAATGAAAGACTTCAGTGATTAAAACACCAAAAATTAATTGTGATTCAAAAAAAATAATGGGTTGTGATATAAAAATCATGAAGAATAAGATAACTCCATGAGAGAAACTAAATGAAGAATATTTAAAGTTAATATAATCATATTTTTGAAAAAAAATCTAGAAATTAATTCTTCAATGTTAATATTATGATGTTGTGATAATCCTAAGTTCTTAAAATCACATGAAAATTTGTATGAAGTGATTCTAGCTAGAATATTAATTCATATTTTATCAAGTTATGTTATCCATAGTTTTTTTGCTATAATGAAATTATTCATGCCATAAGTAGGTTCAAGAATAAAAGAGTTGAATCTCATCCAGTGAAATGTTGAGAGGTTTTATTTAATGGGTATTCCTAGAATTCAAAATTTCATTTGTTTGTGAATTATTTTTCAATATAATTAAATATGAATATATTACCTAATATTTTAATTTAGAATATGAAATAGAAAAAATTTAGTATAATAGTTAAATAGAGAATGGAATATACTGAGATCACAAGTACATACCCACATGAAAAAGAAATTTTAGGAAATATTTCAAGGATTCATTTTATCCAAATTGGTTATAGTAATTCTCTAGATTAACAAGGAGTAAATTATTTATATAATTAAATCAATTCCATCATATTTTGAGTTTTCCCAAAATAAGGGAATTAGTAGAGAGTGATATTGAAAAAAATAGAGTTTGAAGCTAGATCTTAATGAAGAACAGAACAATTTTCAGCAATTCAAAAATTTAGTGAACTGGGATTGAGAATAATTTTGAGAAGGATATCAATAATATATTCTTCATGTTATGATAAAGGTCGACCAATCAATTTACAGATATAATTTATTGTGGTTAAAGTTCTTGAGGTGATAATTTTTAAATATGTTTATCCTGAAGTCTCAAGATGATAATTTTCTTTAATTATTGGTGCAAAACTAATTCTCAAGTGATCTTTCACATTATTGTTTGTTCACATTATAACCAATGGGATATTGTGTAAAACCTAGTAGGATTTTGGGGAACTAAAATCTACAGGATGATACATGTCCTACCCACATGTTTTAATCATAAAATTCTATTTTAAAATCTATAAACTGAGATAACAAGTTGTTTCAATAATAAGTAGGTACCAACATTAGGACTAAACCTTTTAAAAATTATTGTTTTACATGTTATTCTTATTTTTGAATTAATATGACTAAGGTTGAGTTTAATATTTAAGGGGATCAAGTCCTAACTGATTACAGAGGTTTATTTCAATTGAAAGAAATTATAAAAATCCAACACCACTAATTCAACCCCCCCCCCAATTCTCAATGGTGCATCCATTCCAAGGGAATCTCAACTGGTATAAATGTATATGGTATTCCTATATTGATCCTTAAGATACTCAAATGGATAATCTGAATTCTGTGAACATAAAGGGTGTTCCTACCTTTGATAAAAACAATTACCATGGTTGTAAGAATAGGATTGTTCCCTATATTTTATCACTTAGAATGGGAGTGGTTGGTATAGTAACTACTAGGTTTCCACCAATAGAAAGAAGTTCCAAAATTTCCTTTGCTAATAAGAATAATCTATAAACTTATGGTGAAGCTATAAATGTTATTATTATGTCATTATCATTAAAAAATTCACTAATATGATGGGACTTAAAACTATAGAATCTATCTGGTACAAGTTGGAAAGCGGCTATAAATGGATTTTAAAAGTCAAAGAGGAAAAACTATATGTTTGGATAAGAATGTTTGAAGACATAAAAATGGGAGAATAATAACTCATTGATAACTATTTTATAATAATAAATGAAATTGTTAGTAATACTTGAGGATATTATGAGAAGTTAGAGGATTCCACAATTGTTAAGAAGTTAATGAGAAACTTTCATGGTATTTTTGATCCAAAAATATCTGACCTTGAAGATATATTGGATCTTACACTTGAAGAAATGCATAACATCCTCATTTATTATGAAATGAGAAAAGTACCATCATTCAAGAATAAATCTAATAGATGGGTTTTGAATCCATGATAATATTAAAGATCAAGGAAGAAGAAGTTAAAGACTTTAGTGATTCTGATATTGAATAGGATAAGGATAAGTATTATAAGTGAATCATGTCTCTCATCTCCAAGAATGTTTAAAAATGAAAGTTAAAGTAAAAAAATGAAAGTTTCTTCCCAAATAATTAAAATTTGGTGGTATTGGAAACTTTTCCATAAATTGTTTAAGGACAAAGAGTAGTAAGTATGAGGAGATTAATAAAGTGACACATCTCAAAAATAAGTCTTAGGGTAAAAATTTAAAATATGTATTCAAATATGGTGAAGGTAGAAAGGAATCTCCAATATAAAAGATGAGAAATTTGGTGAGTAAATAAGATAAAGAATACTCATCATCTAGTATACAATCAGAAGAATAAATTACTAATAAAGTTACAAATTTAATTCTTAATGTAAATAAACAAAAAGAGCACTCAAGTAATGAAGAATAATAAATTGAGATGACATATATGGAGCACATGATAAAATATGAATTTTAAGCATGACTTGAGTAGAATACAAATATTAGGAAGGAGATCAAGTCATTAAATAAAGAGGATAAAAATAAAATCGAATCTATGGAAGACATTATGAATAATGAACATTCATATACCGATGAAATAAAAAATTCCAAGTTGAAAGTTGCTAATAATGATAAGATATCAAAATATATTCAATAGAAACCCAAGATAAAAGAATAATATCTTTACAAGACTCAATATAAATGTCTAAAAGTAGAAAAATAAATTTATTAATATGAGGGATGATTATAATAGAGTTTTTTATATTAAGGTTGATACATCAACATCATCTGAGAAAGATAACTCAAAGGAGTAGTCCAAATTTTCGCATATTAAGTCTTAATGTAATTTTGTTTTGAAAATTAAGAGAAGAAAATTCCTAGAAAAGCATCCTCCTAAAGGAAAAAGTAAGAAAAACACATGGTTGTCCAATGGTCATAAAATTCTGGATAGAATTTCTATTACAATGGAAGATCCATATTAAGGGGATACTTCTGGTGTTTTATAACTTTTGAGAACCAATCCTATTTATGTTGTCATGATATGTCACTACTAGGAAGAAATAATGAAGCAAGGGGGTAGTCCTGAGAAGATCATAATATAGTCACAAAAAAATAATGATAAGTAATTAATCAAATCTATTCACACAAAATATATTTGAGTGTTTGGATTAAATATGTGGAAATGTGACCAATAAGGTTAATGTGATGAGGAATTCATGACAAACCTTCTTGGATGAACTTCCTCCAAACCAAAAAAACACATTTTTTGGATTATATAAAATCCACTTTTAGGGTGGAGTGGGAACCCATAAAAAACATCACATTTATAGTGGTGATAGACCAAGAACAATAGATTAAAATAAAATAATTTCATCATTAAAAGAATCAAAATTAGACGAATCTAACTCAAAGTGAAATTTTGAATCATCTGATCTGAATTCAAACTAGTGATTTGTTGACCAAGTGTGAGTTCTACCAAACACATCACCTAATTGTTTTTTGGGAGAAAATCCTAGATTGATACAAAATTTGGTCAGGTACCTTCAATTCCCTTTCTTCATAGGCTATTTGTATCAAGGGGTAAGGTTTCCATGGAGTTCCTTAGTGTATCCCCCAAGAAGGTCAAATGAGTTTTGATTTTCTATCAGATAGAACGCAACGACATACTTCCCTTCTAGAACCACTCCACTAACTTCAGGTTTCATGGAGGGAAGTGAGGACTCTTGGAATATCTTGCCTTCTGTAACCAATGAAAATGAGGTAGCAATATTTAAATACCCTACAACACCACTTCCATCCTTTCATGCAAATATATGAATGATTCCTTCCAAATAAGGATACATCATCCCTATATGATCTGTGGAAAGATCATTCTAAACCATCATAGGGGATTTCCCTTTGTGATCTATAGAGGCCTAGGGGAAAAATGGGGAATAACAAACCAAGGATGGGGGAATCCCTCCAATGGGAGAATGATCCAATGATTCCTTATGGGAATAAAAAAAGATCTTTATTGGGTTATTGATAGTTTTAGGGTCACTACTAGAAGAGTGATCAGTAGTAGGATTATTTATACTAAGGAAAAGGGGATGGGAGATAGAGGAGCCCCTGTCTCAGCCTACCCATGCCTCTTGATATTCCTATATTTTGAGGTCTAATGACCTTAGTGACCACAAAATGAATATAAATCAGCTATATTATTATAAAGAATATGCATCCAGAAGGACCCTTTCCCATCGACCATAATCTGAAGGTAACTAGGAAGTGAATGGGAGGGATCAAGCTCGATGAAAAGATAAGAAAATCCATCCTTTATCAAGAGTATTGTAAAATCAACAATATGAATGAAATTATTGATCTTATCAACCATACTATTAAGGATAGATGTATTATATAAGTGGAGTGGAAATCCCAATAGTTGAATCCACACCACTAAATTCTTACAATGTCCACCTTTATTAAGATCCATTGTTTGATGAAGGAGGTAAAAGGGTGGCATAGAACCAAACATATGATGACTAGGAAAGGGAAAAAATAGAATCTGAATTAAGATGAATACATATATAATGGTGGTCTATGACACCAACCTCTAGTGTGGAATGTAAACCCCAACCATCATTGATAAAACTAAAAAAACATTTTGGTGAAGGGAGATCCAAAACAAACCTGGATAATAGGGTTCGTGAGTGGAATGAAATCACTACCTAAAACTCAAAATTCAATATAAAAAAGGAAAAAATGATCCCTTAAATGATAACACTTCTTTATGAGTGAGACAGACTAGGGAACTAAGGAATATGATGAAGATAAATCTCTGGGTAGATGTTGGATCAGAAAATCTAAAGATAAATATAGTGGGGGGTTCTTCAGTTCAAACATGGAGATCAATGAGACCAACCATGAAAATGGGGCCATCATCGAGGAGAAAACCATCATGAGATGCTGAAAAAAATTGATGAATATTCATATCACACTTGAGGATAAAATATTCTCTTATGAAAAGGATATTGGAATTCAAAATCCAAATTATGAATAAGGATATCTTATTATTAAAGTGGCATTGAAATCATGCAATAAATTAAAGAGTTGGATTCATGAAAGTGGTTATTCTTCACACATTATTAGAGAATGTAAAGTTTTCAAATTCAAAGAAGAAAATTATGGAGGTTTAGTCACATTTGAAATAGTAGTTCTCTGAGAATTAAATTCATTGGTCCTACTGAGATTGAAGAAAAGAGGATCAAATGCTAAAATTCTCATTATGTGAACCAACACATTCTACTTAAGTGGAAAAGATGATAATAATATATGGCATTAGAGTATCAAAATTTTCCAAAGAAACTTGAGTAAATTCTAAAAGTATGAAGTTCTAAGAGACCTTCCCTAACTATTAAGAGAAAGTGATATTGCTTATGCAACTTTCCACAGGGGGGAAATGGTCCAAGAAACACATAAAATAGTGTATATTCAATACACTAGGACACTATAACTCATTAGTTCATATTTTTAAAGTCCTATAAGTAATCATTCTTCCATAGTTGATTTTTATTTTTTTACCTTCATAGATTATTTCACTTCGATGACAATAGTTATGTTCATGAAACATAAGTTTGAAGCAGTTTATATATTAAAAATATTTAAAAAGAAAGTTTAGAAGAATATAGAAGTTTACATTGTGAGGATGAGTGTGAATAATAGTGTGTAATATAATTTTAATGAATTTGAAAAGTATCTTTAAAAACATGGAATCAAACACCAATTCAGTGCACCATACACTCCTCGGTATAATGTACTAGCTAAGAGGAAAAATAAAAAAATTATTGATATGGACAAGACAGTGTTAGCCAAGCATAAACTCTATAAATCCTTTTTTATAGAATCTATATACACAGTTTTCCATATACATAATAGATTTTAATTAATAAATAAGACAAAATGAAACCACATTAAATGTGGTTCAAAATAAAACCAACTTTTAAGTACTTAAATTTTTCTGGCAGCCCTTGTTACATGAAGATCAAAAACACTAATCTTAAAAATTTTAAAGAAAAAGTAGAAGAAGGAATCTTTATGGGATACCTATCTAATGGAATTGGTTGAACATTCTAGAAAAAAAAGGTTAAAGAAACTTATTTATTGTTTTTTATATAAAAATTAGTGAAAATTAATCCTGGAAAGAGGTTATAGTTGGAGCATTGGATGAAAATATAGAATTTTGAAGTGAGAAGATTTTAAGAAAATAGATTAAAGAAGAGGCTAGAACTGTGAAGAATTATATTGATATTTGTTCATATTTAAATAATTATGAATATAAAACTATTTATAATATGAGAGTGAATCATAAAAGGTTAAATAAACATGTTGATTCTAAAAATATCATTGTAAATCAAGAGGTAACAGTCTAAACTATGAGAAGATTAAGGATTAAAAATCAAACTACTCTTATTTCTCAAGTTTAAACCAAATATTTTTTAAAGGCAGTTGAGAATGAGGTATTTATCAATGAAATGAATGAATAACTTGATCATATTGATAAAAAAATTCCCTTGGTAGATTGTTACAAGACCTAAATATAAAAATTTCATTGGCACTAAGTGGGTGTTTAGAAAAAAAATTGAATGAAAAATGTGAATTAGTAAATAACAAGTATATAATGGTTTACAAAGGATATTATTAAATGGAAGGAATATATTTTTTAGAAACATTTTCATGAGTAGAAAATATGGAATCCATCAGAATGTTCATGGAAGTGGAAGCACACAAGAATTATAAATTTTATCAAATGGATGTGAAATCTGCCTTTAAAAATGAATAACTTTAAGAAGAATTATTCATCGATAAACCTAAAAGGTTCATTTTAGATAAATATGGAATCCTTTTGTGTAAGTTAAATAAATATCTATAATCTTAAAAATTCCCCTATATCCTGATACACAAAGTTATATGGTTGTTTGAGATAGATGGAATTTTTAAATGGAAACATTGATAGAAACCTTTATGTGAAAGATTAATCCATAAAAAAATCAAATTTTATTTATGTATTTTAATGAAATTATATTTTTGGCTGACAAAGAGTATCTATGTAATGATTTTAAAAAGAAGATGAAAGATAATTTTTAGATTTCAATGTTGGCTGAGATAAGCTACTTCTTGGGACTACAGATCACACAAAAATAATGATTTTATTTTAATATCCCAATAGAAATATACTAAAGAAATATTGAATAAATTTGGCATGGAATATTTCAAATAAATCTAAACACCCATTGAATTTGGTACTAATATTAATAAATATGAATTAAGAATGAGTGTGAAATAGAAATATTTTAAAAGAATCATTGGAAACCAGAACTACCTAATAGTTGTAGGGTCCTCAAAAATCAGCCAAGGGAAGGAAATACCCCCACAATCACTTTGTAGAAGGAAGAAAGTACTTCTGCAAGTCTATAAAGGTTAATGGAATCAAATTGAGTTGCAAATTTCAGAATAAACTTGAAGGAATTCATGTTTTTAAATAATTTCAAGTGGCCAGTGTACTATCATTGGGAAAGGTCTACAGACTGCCTAGATCATGAACCACTAGGTATGTAGAATGATTCGTGAGGCGCTGGACCATGGAGCGATGGCCAGCAAACCCAGTGAACCATAAATCACATTGCCGAAGGACTCATGAGCGTGAAGGCCATCTGTGTACCATCCTGCAAACTCATCAGTTCGCAGACAAAGCAAACAAGAAGGGTTCCATGAACCATAATCGCGAACCGTAGCATCCTCAAACCTAGGTTGGCCAAGTCTTCCATGGGTCAGGATATCTCCTCATGGGCCTCTATAAATGGTAATGCATGCCCATAGATATGATTACCTCGATGCTCTATAAAAGGATCACAAAATGAAATGATAAAGGAGGGATGAAGAAATCTTGAAGGGGACTCAAAGTTTGGAAGGAAGAGTTCAAAGAAGATTCATGCTTTAGTCTTGATTCATTGATGAAGCCTGACTTGTGAACCATGCTCTACGTAGGTACAACCATCTGCAAACCGTAAAATGGGAGAACTTAATAATAAAATTAGAATCATGAACCATATACTTCTCACGGATGAACTTCCTATGAATGATAATCCCCTAAACCCTTCTTCAATATGGTGCTCCGCGTAGTGTACTGCTACACAGACTGAACCTGGCACCGCATACTACATCAGTACGTGAATGGAACCAAAAGTGGTGTTATGGGCTGTGTACCACTATGGTACATGGTGGCCTATACCCATGTCCATGTACCGCATCAGTATGCATACGAACCCTCTGCCCACAAACCACTATGGTATGCGGAGCCTCCCACATCCCGCATAAGAAACCAGTACTCGAAATGGGGTATTTTCAGGTATTATTTCCTCTAGTTCCAATCTCACCCCTCTAATACCATCCATTCCTCTATAATACCTCCATAAACCAGTCCTCAGGCATCAGGAAAAAACCTCCTCCAAAGCCACTAGATCCGTATGATCAGACCATCGGGTGCATCATCGCGCCCGTTTGAGTCTACATACCCATGGTAAGAAGATTCACAAAGGATCTCCCCACAATGGTTCAAGCTTTGGGAATTTTATTTGGTCTACATTCCTATGGTAACCTGGATTCCAACCTTGGGAGCCTGATGTGAACCTCCCTATTCTAGGGATTAAGGGTGATCACTTTCTTTTCCATTCAATGAGGAATGGTGATCAGTCGAAGGAGTTATGTTCACTTCTCCTTTGATGAGGATGAAACTCCTCCCCTTCTTAGAATGTATTTCGGGGCCCTCCCACTGAGGTAAGTCCCCAATATTCTGAGGTTGAGCCACATGACCTTTAATGTCATTTCACATGAAAAGGTTCATCGCTCTGCGACCTCGCCCACCATAGCCCTGGCCTCTTCCACTGTAAGCTCTCCCTCTCCCACCAACAGGACATGAAGCATGTTGTTGGTTGGATCTCTCATATCCTCTTGTTTCTCACACTGATCATGACTCACGTGGGCTTAGAGGTTTGTGATGATGAGAATATCTACACAATTCTTAACTATGAGAACTATGGTTCCTCATAAATCCAGGATACGTAGGATGCCTGCCTGAAGGCCCAAGCTCAAATGGGTTCCCTCCTATAAAGGGTCCACCCAATCATGTCTCCTCAAGTGGAATGTTTCCATGCGTAAGCCCCAGAAAATCTAAACTATGATAACTCTGATTCCTAATCAAACCAAGATACGTAGGATGCCTACCTGAAGGCCTAAGATCAAAAGGGTTCTCATCCAAAAGGGTTCACCCAACCATGCCCCCCCAAATGGGAAGCTTTCATGCATAAGCCCCACATAATTCTGAACTACATGGGTTCTGATTCCTCTCCTGAGAATATGTGGGAAACTCATCTTATGGGTCTGATCCCAACATAAAATCACCTTCTGTCCCCCCTGGATGATGATAAACTCAAGAGCGCCTTATTATACGTCTCAAGTTATCAGTATCTCTATAGCATCAAATATATGCATGCCTACGATGATCTTGAAAACCAAGGGTAACCCGTGGACACACTCTTTGGTAATGAACCAAGGATTCATGAACATTTGAACACGACTTAAATCTATAAGAGAGTCCTGGAATAAGAAATAATCCTCCCCCAAAAGGGTGCAGTGAGTCTGACTCCCATACTATCAACCAATGGAGTCCTCAAGTGTCGTTGGTTGAATCATCAATCAATGAGCACCTTCCTTTAGAAAGCAGGTCAATGAATCATTGATACTAGGGTTGTTGGGTGTTTTTGGCTCCATGAATAAACCCGTTGGAGACCATCCAAGGAAGTGATATTAGAGGGGGATCGATTACACAATAGGTGAATCGCCCCTCCCCCATGGGGTTAATCCAACCTCCTTTTAAAGGATAATGATGCAGAATGGGTTGAAACAAAATAAATGGTAGATTTTATAGGAAATCATCTCCGAAAAAAGGGACAGGTGATGATCCTCGCTAGACCATTTCAACAACACCTAAAATGCACCACCTCGGAGGTAGAACAAAAATGGTGAACCCAATGTGAATACTTAACCAAGGTGGCGGTTCTACCCCAATGATAACAGACACAAAAGAATATTTCACGTCATACCATTTTGTTAGTACTGGTATGCGCAAAACGTGCCACCTCGGAGGCGAAACAAAAATGGTGAACTCAACATGAATCCTTAACCAAGGTGGTGGTCTTACCCCACTCAAACCCCTTCACCCCACAATAGAATAAAGAGGGAATGGAGACAATATTAATCGTCAGATATGAATATGTTTAAAATAATGCTACTTTGACAAGGTTTTGTGGTATGTATGTCATATATGCATATTCAAGGTTCTTGTAGAGCAACCTTCAATCCAAATGACATTCTGATGACCGATGCAGACACACGCATCAGTGATCTCATAGGTGATTGGGGCTTCAAAAAAGAGAAAGACCCCCTCGCCTACCCAATGTCTTCAATTATGGGTATCCAACATGCTAATCAGGGAGTACCACCTAAATGGTACTCTCCCCATGCTGGAGGATATGAGAAAAGCCCTCCAGTTTGCAAAGGTCCGCCATCTTCCTCTTCAGTTGCAACTGGAACCCCAACACAAGGTGGCCCCAGTGGTCGTCTCAAACCATTTCAGCATCCTGTCCCCAGAACATGATAACGAGTACCTCCCTTACCTTAGGGAGGTAGATGAAGTCGATGCTAACAACTTCATCTCAACTGCACGGGGTTCCTACTCACGGGCCCCCGCTAGAGAGTGTCACCATTGACACTGGATGACTAGACCTCCTACTTTCAAAGAGCACCTTATGCTTAGGGAACTTGCTAAAGTCTGGGAGACTCGGGCCCCTCGGGCTACCTACCAAGGGCGGAAAATATAAAATTAGGAACACGCTATCACCCTAGTTTCTGAGGATCAACTCTGTCGTACTAGCATGGTGGCATTCGATGGGAATACATACGACTCTTCCCTCTCCACTCAATCCCACCACAGAAATAGAGTGGAATAATACAAGCACATACACATTCCTGCTAGTGCTCACTAGTCCCACTGTGATGACAGAGTGGAAAACTATATGGAGATGAAAATATCTGCCGATGCACAACAAGCCCATCAACAAAATAGGATGGAAACCAACCATACACTGGCACAAATACCTACTAATTCATATCAAGCCTTCCATCCAAATGGGGTGGTAAGAAAATATGAGCAGAGTCGAATTCCTACAAATTCATACAAATCCCATGAGATAAATATAGTGACAAACGAGTAGATGAAAATCCCCACTCATGAATATAAAGACCACCAGTCAAATATGGTGGCAACCGGAAAATACAACCATTGGAAGACTTGTTCCTTTGTCCTGGCATAGGAGAACTGCCAGTATCTACTGGGAACTCATAGAGGACCGAAGAAGGAAAAAAATCCTACTCCAACATCAGAATGGGTCTTCATACCCATTCCAGCCAAAGATGTATCTCAGCACATCCTGGCAATGATGTAATATCAGACATCAATCCCATACCATATCATCCAAACATGACAAGACATTATTTAGTCAATGGTAGAGGTGAGAAATTGGGCCCATAACCCGGTTTCCTAGAATGGAATAACTCACTCACAAAATGAGTTAGTCACTCCATAGTAGTTATGAATCCCTACTCCAATACAGGAGGTTCAATGGAAATATCCATAGATATATGAACAACTAGATCAGGAAGAAATACCCATTCCAACTGGGGGACATTGGTCTAATGTGGTGGCTGCTCCAGGGTAGACATATATTCCTAAAAAACTCAATATGGTTTTTGGTATATCCCAGTGGCATCATGGGAACCAACAAGATAGAGACTCGTACATGAATTCTATTACCAAACAGCAGATGGCCCCTGTTACCTACAAGAGAGCACTCAAAAATGAAATGTGTGAAAGGAAACTAGGAAATGAAGAGCACATACATGATCCTTATCTATTGGAAGTTGGGGTTCTTAATACCCTCAAACATATATCAATAAAGGTTAAATACCCTATCGGTACATTACCAAATTATAGAAGTGGAAATAGCAGTTGTGAAGGTCCTCTTCGCAATGTCACTACTAGCAGCTCTGATGGTCCTCCACAGATCACCTATGGGGGATCACTCTGTGGGCCAGTAATGATCGATTGTGAGAAACTATCTTCTAATGTGCATCAGGGTAGCCCTCCCCTCAACCTGAAGATCAGGCGACAAGAAGGCCCTCCCCTTGCTGATGTCCACCTTGATGGTCCTCCCTAGGGTATATGTTGTATATATGCTTCTCCTTATAGTTGGACATCAAGTCATGATGGAATTCCTCACCATGATGACGGTCATTGAGAAGGCCCACCTCGCAATAGAAGTTACTATGAAAGTCCTCCCTATAGTAACATCATGCAATGAGAAGGTCCTCCCCTCATTGTGGTACATCCTGAAGGCCCTCCTCGGGATGTGTACTGTAGAAATTCTCCCTACAGCCAGGTATCAAGGTCTGATAGTAGTCCTCACCATCATAGAAATCATCAAGAAGTTCCTCCCCTCAATGAAATCAAGAAGCAAGAAGGTCCTCCACTCGCTGTAGCCCACCCTGAAGGTCCTCCCTAGGGTATACGTTGTAGGGACATTCCTCATGGTCGAGCATCAAGTTGCAATAGTATCCCTCGCCATTAAAACACCAATTGAAAAGGTCCTCCCCACAACCAAAATTCATACTGGTAAGAAGTTCCTCCCCTTTTCAAAACAAATATGAGAAATCTCTCCCATGCTAAGTCACTCAGAAATATAGAGTCAGACACATCGGGCATTCTATCTATAAATATTGATATTCTTTCTCAACTAGAGGATGTCCTGGGGCCATGCTCATCTTCTGAGTGACCCTCGCGCCATCCACAAATCAATAAGGATCCCACCATCCTGGTTTCTTAGAAAAAAATTATTAAGAATTAGTCAAGTTGGGCATATCAAGTAGAGGAACCTCCAGAAGAACAACAGTAGGATATGTTGTTTGTGAGAAGATAACTAGATAAGGATAATATACCAATGATGTATTGGCCTATGGCCACTTCTCACTTCGACGTACTAGGAGCGTTTTATGGGGAATGAATGCATGACATTCGCCTCAATATATGGACAACCCTTCGCCAGCTAAAAAAAATCATGCCCTGCGAAGGGTATACAGACCATGTCAATAAGTTAGGGGAGCTTCACCGTCTAATCAACCTAGAAGCCCTCCCTTCCACATAGAATCCATAATCAGAAAGGTGAAAGAAAAACCTTGAACTGACTTGCCTCCATGCACTGCATAAGTTGTGTCACCTCATTGGTGGTGCCCCGACTGGAGTTCACATTTAGGGATGGGGAGAACATGGAGCTCTACACTTCACCCCTCATATCATCCAGCAATCCCCATTGGAAATGACATCATGAAATGTCATCACCCAAAGGAAGCAATAAAGTAAAACCCTTATTCAAGAAATATGGGATACTCAACAAAAACCATCTCAGAGTAAGTCTCAAAAAAGTTAAGACCGAAGAGATAAATCCACTGAAAAGCTTCTAAGTCAGGAAACCAAGAATATATAGCAGTCTTCTCTTCTAAGATAATCCAACCAGCAAGTAGTGATCATGACTTTAAAAGACCATAAACTCCGTGCAAGCCCAATTCCATACTCTTCTCACACTCGCATGGGAGTACGTGAAATTGAAAAGGTAGAAATAGTAGTGGCTACTACTGAAATGCATAAACAACCCCATACCATAGAGCTGGGGGAATTTTTAAACAAAAATCCCCCCATAAGACTAACAAATCTAGGCTATAGTGCATCAACGAAAGAACGGGAACAACCCCAACCCGTAGGGCTAGGGGCATTTTTACCTCAAATCCCCGCACAACATACATCTTTCTTCTACCATATAGAAAGAACGATGGAAAAAGGAATCACCCATTACACCCCTTCTCGTGGTTCTCACCCTCTGAGATAAAGGTGCATTACGAGGTCAAACCAGGGATCCCTTTGGGTCAATATTCACTAAGAAACCCAAAGAATACTGTAGAATGGGAGGAGAAAATCCAAAAAAGGATGTAGAAATCCTTCCTACCATTCGGCACTGGGTACACCACTCTCAATGCGGTATGCCTCAGTGAATGTGGTAAATGTCAACTCCATGGATCTCACAGGAAATGATACATAGGGAGATGATGTCAAGGAAGATGGTTCCCTCCCAAAGGCATCACACACCGAGCCTGATGGTGTGCATACTCAGAACCATAGAGCAGTCCTACATTTGGGCACCCCCTTAATTAACTCGTCATTACCCCTATGTGAAACCCCAACAAGGAGAAGAATAAATCCAAGTTCGTCTATGACCCTCCTTCTCCTCCCCTGGAAATGCGTCCCTCACTCTTGAGGAAAGGTTCGCCAAGAAGGAGGAAGAAATGAAAGATCTAAGGCAAATTAATGTTGAGCTACGTCAAGGGAGATGACTCATCAGATGTGTTCCCCCTGCGGAATGTCAGTAAGTGCTCCCAAAAGAGGTTCCCTTGCCACAGAAACTCATCTCGGTGAATGAAGCCAAGCTCAGAGGTTCATTCAACCCAACCTCATAAGGACATCAAGAATTCCACCCATTGGGAAGGTATCCAGAATATATTCAGGTAAACCCACAAAGGATACCCCCATCTAGGTATCCACCCAAAATCCCGGCAGCGCCGACACGCCCAGTATTGCCCACTGTCGCACCAACCCAAGCTCAAGCCCAGTAGGATATGCATCAAGGGATCTTAAACACCATAGAGCAATTAATAGCTTGACTAGAAGCCATAGATGGGTGATGTGCTTCGATATAGCCAGAGTGAAAACCCTACCCTGATTGGGTAAGCAATGTTCTACCACTACCAAACTTCGAAAAACCCTATATTCTCAGTATTCAATGGTTCAGGGGACCCAGAACAGTATCTAATTCACTATGCCTCTTACTGAGACCCCATGATGGGCACTCCAGAGCAACATGAAGTAGTAAAACTCAGGTGCTTCGAACAAACTTTGCAGGGCTCAGTTTTTTTATGGTATACTAGCCAACCAGCTAACTCAATCACAGGCTGGGAGGACCTCCAGCGACATTTTCTATTCCAATTCAGTTCAACACTGCCTAAGATGACAGTCAGTGATCTTATGAACTGCAAGAAGTGAGATAACAATAGAGTCTTAGACTTCATTACCAGATAGAAAGGCCTGACTTATTCCCTAAATCGATCTCTTCCCCAAGATGAAATTCTTGCTATGCGCATTGATAACCTTCAGGATGAATTACGAACACTGCTCATCCCAATGAAGTACACAAGTGGATTTAGATATTTCTTTTTCATTTCCTAAAGGATAGAAGAATCCTTGTAATGGATCAATCTTAAGTCCCAAGTGTAACGCCCCGATCCCAGCTACCCAGAGTCAGTGCATTACTTCGTAACATTGGCATGATCACAAAAGATCAAGTCTCGAAAGACCGATTAGTTTAGTAGCCTTGGAAACACTAGATACATTCATAAGTCTTACATTACATCATAAAGTGAAAAACTAATAACAAAGTCTTCATAGTCCACACTCATATCCTCTTCTGACTATCCCTGCAGGTCATTCCTAAAATACTTCTTTCACATCCTGGAAAATATTAAAACATTGAAAGGGGTGAGCTCAGATGCTCAGTAAGGATAACAATATTGCGGAAGCTTTCATAAATAAACATTAACATTTAAGGTGATGTATAACTAAAAAAAAGCCTTTTAAACTTGAACTTCAACATAATATGGCAAAAGTAAAATGAGATAATGCCATTCACTTCTTCACATGTATATTCTACTGGTCGAATAATCACATGCAATATCAATAACCACTTTCATAATGATGGAATGCATAATGCCAGACTATCATAACCACGTAGCCAAGGCCTCGTGCCAAGACCACAAATAAGATTTTGTCAAGGCCTCGTGCCAAGACACTAGTTTGTCTCATGAGACCTTCCGATGCATCGAGGAGCTATAGCGGGCTCCACCCGTCACTTATTAAGTCCAATGCATTCCTCATATGAATAGGTTTGAACATATCATAAACCATAACATAATCATATCACATAAAACATGCATAAAGGAAACATAACATTTCCACATTTCAATCACAAGATATCAATACAACACATTGATATAATAAAAATGCTTTCAAAACCATTTTCAATACCAAAATAAAAGAAAGTTAAAACTTTGTATTTATTTTTCATTAAAAAAATGATGGCTTGTAGAGGAAGCCGAAACTCAAATAATGGTCACGGTGGCGGAGAAGTCATTGTCGCCGCATAAGTATAGAAAGAAAAACATTCCCTTTTTGTTGTTTAGTAAAACGCTTCGTATAAAAAAGGTTCCTTTTGAATAAACGTAAAAGTCAAAGGGGTTTATACACCGTATAAAAGAAAGTTGTGTATAAAACCAAATATGCCTCAATGAAAGGGGATTGAGACGAAGTCCTTAAATAGATCATTTTTAAAATAAAATAGATCTATTATGTGTATTCACTATATGTACACATAAACAAAGTAAAAATACAAAATAGGACATAATAATATCATGACATAATTTGAAAGTAGGAGATTAACCCAAAGAATGGAAGTTGGGTTAAGAAGTTCCCTTACCTCATGTCCGACTTGACTCAACCGTTCTTTAACCTCTTGAATAATAAACTAGAGTTAATATCTACCTTATTAAGAAACATTTTCATTTTCATTATCCTTTTTATATCACTTATTACAATGTTATGAATGTTATGTAATTATTTAAGTTAATAACGGTCGTTTTGTCGATCTTTGGTACTTGTGTCAACAATAACCTTCTTATAATTACAAGTTGTTCTTGTGGTGAAATATCCATTATATACAGAATTATATTCATGATTTAGATATCATATATATCATATATATCCATTATATACATTCATTCATAATATTACGTAACATTTAGAGGTAAGAAATGAAATGCACCGTTTATGGAGACGGTAAGCCGTACGTACGCATGAACGCTACTTTCATTTCTATTTTGTATTTAATGTAATGAAATCATAATTATATAAAGGTATAATATAGTTCCAGTATAATATCATATATAATATCATTTACTCCATCCTTTATACATCCCACATATGGCATTAACGATTCACATCACTTTGAGGGGGCGGTAGTCCGCACTTCCTAAAATGAAATTATCGCGTTTTACCCATAATGGAAATCATAAAGTATGCCATAAATGAGAAATACATAAGCATAAGTAAATCATAAACATATTATATATCATATAAATAGTGACATCTTAATGGCCACCTTTTAAGGTGTTATATGAGTGTTGAACAATCATCGTTTCGTGAGGCAGAAATTCGTCATCCACAGAAACTGTATGTTCTTTAACCATTAGATGTATGTGTGTGTAAGTGTAGCTCAAATCCTTCTTATAAAAACATCCTAGTATATTGAGGATACTGGTGTTGTTACAAAAGAAATGAATAAAAAGAGTTTATGGGGTTTGAGAAGAAAAATAAAACAAAACAACATTAGAGAAGACATTACCTCAAAATCGGGTAACTCTTTTTGATTTGAGCCAAAGGCTTCCTTGAGAAGAGTTCTGCCCAAAGTTAGGCTTCTAGGAGTAAGAGGGGGAAGTTGGGAGAGTATTTGGGCAGAGGTTGGCCGAGCCAAATGGCTTGAAGGTGTGAATAAGGTGGGAGAGGTGGGGGCCTTTTATAAGTGGAGAGGAGGGGCTCTTTTGGAAATATTGAAATGTTACATTATTACACAATGCTTTTCGGATTCTAAAGGTCCCACACTTATATAATTCGTGGCTAAGGTGATAAGGGTTAGAAATATACCCATCCAATAGTCTTTGGACAAGTTTAAGCCTTGTATTTTACATTATCTTTTCATTTTATTAAAATCGTTAAATAATGAGGTCATCGCTGCATCATAATGATGTCATAAATAATTTAATTTATTTAATGTCTAAAAATTATAAAAAAAAATACTATGATGTAGTAAATTTTTTTAGATTTCTAATGAATATTTATAGTCAAAATTTGTACTTGTTTAACCCAACTTAAAAACTGTTTTAGTAAAATAACTCATGTTTGTGTCAATTTAATTTTAACATTAAATAAATATATATTAATGTCATTTTCCAACTAAAGTGGCTCCATGGGGTACCCAAGTTGACCCATGGGTTTTCTTTGTTGGTCATGACTCATCCAATAGGATTAGGACAAGTTTCATGCTCATCTCATATTATTAAAACATTATTTGTACCTTAAACTACACTAATTACCTCTAATCGCGATTAAGAACTTAAAAGTTACTATTCACCAAAAAAATTATTTTAATCTCATTGAACCACATTTTACTTCTTAATGAAAACCATGTATATCGGATTTTTGAAAATCAAATCACAGAAGTGTTAATATTTCATTTAAACGAAAAATCAGTTATTTAACTACCACTTAGTGGTTTCACTATTCATCAAAAATTGAAGTTTTTCAGAACAATGCCAAAATTTCACCCTAAGCTATAATTGATATTCCGAATTCAAAAATTATGTCTATTTTACAAAATTCCAAACATATAAGTTGCATTAATTAATTTTATAATTAATTCCCGCTGTCACAACAAATAGCGTGTTTTTAAGAAACAATTTATATCAAAAGATTGGCAATTGTTTATGTCCAATTTCAATGTTAAATTAATTCTAATGACCACCATTGGATAAAATGGTAAAAATATATTCTAATTATACTTTAAAACCACTAAATAGTATAATTTATCACAATAAATTATTTTGATTAAAAAAGTTGTTTTAAGTATTTTTCACTATTCATAAAAAAATTGGAAGTTCTCAGAAAGTTACAAAAAATTCAACTTAGGATAATTTCGATATTACGAATTCAAAAATGAAGTCCATTTTGAAATTTAAAATTTCTATAATTTTAAAAAGTGGTTATTACTATTCATAACGGCTACTTTGATTAGTCGCGGTGTTTTAGAACTCAAAGTTGCGTACAATGCAAGCTACTGCATTATTGAATGAGAAGCGTATCGTGGAAGCTCGGGGTGTTACATTCTCCCCTCCTTCAATAAATTGCGTCCTCGCAATTTGAAATTTTTCTTTGAAAATAAAAGGTTGAAAAGAGAAAATACCTTTGAGGAAAACCCACATCGGAAATAAGATTAATAAAATTTAGCCTTAATAAGAGGGAAAGGGAAATGAAAAAGTCACCACCCAATTATGATCTCGATTAGGAGAACATTGGTGGCAATTAGAGACATATAATTGGAGGAAAAACATAAATATTTGTAGGGAGTGATTGAGGTCATCAATCACAATCAACTGTCAAATTGAGGGCCTCAAAGCCTTCAATCTATGTTGATTTAAAATATCATCAGTTCAACAAGACATAAGGTATTAGGATAACACATTTTTTTGTTTTAATATCCCTTTACTAAAGTTTAAGAATTAATTTATTCATTGAATAAGAGATAGGTATATATATATTTATGCTTGACAATTAGAGTTTCAACCTTCAACTCATCCTTCACTCAAAAAGATAATAGAACTCAAAAATATTATACTTATCCTAATTGTATAAGGTTCCAAATGTTTACAGATACCATTTAGATTAGTAATATTATTTTGTAATAACCAGGGACTTCCTGTAGGCTAGTGGTAGGAAATAAAGGCTTGTCGCACTATGGTTGTGGGTTCGATTCCTGCAGCTTTGTCCAACGCGACGGGTTATGCCCCACCCTGCAGGTTGTCCTTTTTCCTAAAACTATAGTATTATAATATTCCAAAAATAATCTTCAGAAATGCTTTAACCTTAAACAATACTATCCATGGTTCAACTTAATTCATTCCAACCTTAATAGTTATCCAAAATACCTCCGTCCAGACTTTCTCTAAAAGGTCTCTAAATTCCAAAATCAATTGTAACATCAGATTCCCCAAACAAGAAAAGTTTCTCTTATTGTCACATACTAAAAATATGATTACCTTAATCATATTAAAACCTTACTGAAATCAACAAGTACTGCAGTACAATACTTATATATATATCACATTATTCTAAAACCAGAATATAATCCATGAGTCCAAAAGCACCAATACCTTAGTTATTCTACTTCAACTGTAGTAACAGCATAAGATTGTCCTTGATCCCTTGGCTTTTTCTGAGGTAAGTTTCCCTGACGCTTAGGACATTCATTTGCATAATTCCCCATTTCCCTACAATTGTAGCATTCAACTTTGACAGCCTCTTTCTTTCCCTTGCAATCACGAGCCTGGTGACCCTTTTCTCCACATTTATAACAAACTCCCATTCCTTTTAGGCACGTACCAGGGTGATTCTTCCCACAATTATCACATAATGGAAAATCATTCTTTCCCTTTTTCCCTTTATCTGTCTCTTGTTCCACCGTTCTCTACTTCTCTTGCTTTACTTTGTTGTCATAAGACTTAGAGAATTCCTTTTCTGTCTTCATAGCACACGAGACAATATCTTCGTATGATGAGAAGGATTGTGATACTAAAGATCGACGGAGAAATGGTTTTAACCCATCAAAGAAACGATCAATCTTACTCCTTGGGTTACGTATATAATCGGCAGCATGCCTCGCTAACCTTGTAAAGTTAGCCTCATACTTTGCGACATTCTCATCCTCCTTCTGCCTCAGACTCAGAAATTGCCTTTCCATATCTGCTCGATGGTCACGAGGAAAGTATTTTTCTAATAAAAGCTCTTTGAACTCCCTCTATTCCATATTTGATACGTCATCATCTTCCTTTGTGTTTTGAATCAGAGACCACCACTGATCGGCATCTCCAGTGAGGCGGTAAACTGCCATGACAACCTTCTCCCTTTCACTACTCCCCAAGGCATGGAATATTTTCTCTAAGGAATTTATCCATTGCTCAGCTACTATAGGATTTGTACTCCCATTGAAGTTTGGTGGTTGTTGCCTCATGAAGCGGTCTAACATTGATCCTCCACGTTTCGGATCAGGGTGCTCCATACGAGTAAGGTTATTATTCATAACCTGAGTGAGTTGTCCCAGTATGGTAATAAGTTGATCAGCACCAGTTGTATCTCCAGATCC
Organism: Viscum album; assembly: GCA_963277665.1. Taxonomy (NCBI): domain Eukaryota; kingdom Viridiplantae; phylum Streptophyta; class Magnoliopsida; order Santalales; family Viscaceae; genus Viscum; species Viscum album. Next base: position 1,506,289,043 of record OY728156.1, read on the forward strand.
ACAATAATTATCTTGAGCAGGAGGGAAATCCCTACACGGAGTGCGTGCATTGATACGGTTTCCATTCCTTCCACTAGGCGCCATTTCTAAACAATGGCATAAACTAGATTAGTTTATTAATCAAAATACATAATTCCATACTTGTAAAATACTTAACATAAATTGAACTATTTATGGATATAATCCATAATCATAAAAAGGTTTTATTTGAGGAAGTATATACTCATAACCGTTCATAGTGGTTTATAAAGAAAATGGGAATTATCCTAAGCATATCCCCCGGGAGTGTCGTAACCAAGAGTGCAGCAAGACCCGTTGTCGTGCACCAGTTCCCATTCGAGTCTAGCTCAAAGCGGTGTTTTCGGGTTTTACCCCTAGGTACATCTGTGCCAGAGCCGCCTCTATCTGCTCGTATCCAGATAGGGATGTATTGCTCGGAAAACTCACAAAATCTCTACAATAAAAAAATTCTAGGAAGTTCTTCTATACTAATCCTCAAATTCTATCTTTGGGCTATGTACTCTAATCAGAGTTTATTTAAATCTAGCTTCCAAGGTTAGTACTAAACTGCCTCTGATACCAACTGTAACGCCCCGACCCCAGCTACCCAGAGTTGGTGCATTACTTCGTAACATTGGCATGATCACAAAAGATCAAGTCTCGAAAGACCGATTAGTTTAGTAGCCTTGGAAACACTAGATACATTCATAAGTCTTACATTACATCATAAAGTGAAAAACTAATAACAAAGTCTTCATAGTCCACACTCATATCCTCTTCTGACTATCCCTACAGGTCATTCCTAAAATACTTCTTTCACATCCTGGAAAATATTAAAACATTGAAAGGGGTGAGCTCAGATGCTCAGCAAGGATAACAATATTGCGGAAGCTTTCATAAATAAACATTAACATTTAAGGCGATGTATAACTAAAAAAAAGCCTTTTAAACTTGAACTTCAACATAATATGGCAAAAGTAAAATGAGATAATGCCATTCACTTCTTCACATGTATATTCTACTGGTCGAATAATCACATGCAATATCAATAACCACTTTCATAATGATGGAATGCATAATGCCAGACTATCATAACCACGTAGCCAAGGCCTTGTGCCAAGACCACAAATAAGATTTTGTCAAGGCCTCGTGCCAAGACACTAGTTTGTCTCATGAGACCTGCCGATGCATCGAGGAGCTATAGCGGGCTCCACCCGTCACTTATTAAGTCCAATGCATTCCTCATATGAATAGGTTTAAACATATCATAAACCATAACATAATCATATCACATAAAACATGCATAAAGGAAACATAACATTTCCACATTTCAATCACAAGATATCAATACAACACATTGATATAATAAAAATTCTTTCAAAACCATTTTCAATACCAAAATAAAATAAAGTTAAAACTTTGTATTTATTTTTCATTAAAAAAAATGATGGCTTGTAGAGGAAGCCGAAACTCAAATAATGGTCACGGCGGCGGAGAAGTCATTGTCGCCGCATAAGTACAGAAAGAAAAACATTCCCTTTTTTTCATTTAGTAAAATGCTTCGTATAAAAAAGATTCCTTTTGAATAAACGTAAAAGTCAAAGGGGTTTATACACCGTATAAAAGAAAGTTGTGTATAAAACCAAATATGCCTCAATGAAAGGGGATTGAGACGAAGTCCTTAAATAGATCATTTTTAAAATAAAATAGATCTATTATGTGTATTCAATATAGGTACACATAAAGAAATTAAAAATAAAAAATAGGACATAATAATATCATGACATAATTTGAAAGTAGGAGATTAACCCAAAGAATGGAAGTTGGGTTAAGAAGTTCTCTTACCTCATGTCCGACTTGACTCAACCGTTCTTTAACCTCCTGAATAATAAACTAGAGTTAATATATACCTTATTAAGAACCATTTTCATTTTCATTATCCTTTTTATATCACTTATTACAATGTTATGAACGTTATGTAATTATTTAAGTTAATAACGGTCGTTTTGTCGATCTTTGGTACTTGTGTCAACAATAACCTTCTTATAATTACAAGTTGTTCATGTGGTGAAATATCCATTATATCCAGAATTATATTCATGATGTAGATATCATATATATCATATATATCCAGTATATACATTCATTCATAATATTACGTAACATTTAGAGGTAAGAAATGAAATGCACCGTTTATGGAGACGGTAAGTCGTACGTACGCATGAACGCTACTTTCATTTCTATTTCGTATTTAATGTAATGAAATCATAATTATATAAAGTTATAATATATTTCCATTATAATATCATATATAATATCATTTACTCCATCCTTTATACATCCCACATATGGCATTAACGATTCACATCACTTTGAGGGGGCGGTAGTCCGCACTTCCTAAAATGAAATTATCGCGTTTTACCCATAATGGAAATCATAAAGTATGCCATAAATGAGAAATACAGAAGCATAAGTAAAACATAAACATATTATATATCATATAAAAAAATAGTGACATCTTAATGGCCACCTTTGAAGGTGTTATATGAGTGTTGAACAATCATCGTTTTGTGAGGCAGAAATTCTCCATCCACAGAAACCGTATGTTCTTTAACCATTAGATGTATGTGTGTGTAAGTGTAGCTCGAATACTTCTTATAACAACATCCTAGTATATTTAGGATACTGGTGTTGTTACAAAAGAAATGAATAAAAAGAGTTTAGGGGGTTTGAGAAGAAAAATAAAACAAAACAACATTAGAGAAGACATTACCTCAAAATCGGGTAACTCTTTTTGATTTGATCCAAAGGCTTCCTTGAGAAGAGTTCTGCCCAAAGTGAGTCTTCTAGGAGTAAGAGGGGGAAGTTGGGAGAGTATTTGGGCAGAGTTTGGCCGAGACAAATGGCTTGAAGGTGTGAATAATGTGGGAGAGGTGGGGGCCTTTTATAAGTGGAGAGGAGGGGCTCTTTTGGAAAGATTGAAATGTTACATTATTACACAATGATTTTAGGATTATAAAGGTCCCACACTTATATAATTCGTGTATAAGGTGATAAGGGTTCGAAATCTACCCATCCAATAGTCTTTGGACAAGTTTAAGCCTTGGATTTTACATTATCTTTTCATTTTATTAAAATCGTTAAATAATGAGGTCATCGCTGCATCATAATAATGTCATAAATAATTTAATTTATTTAATGTCTCAAAATTATAAAAAAAATACTATGATGTAGGAAATATTCTTATATTTCTAATGAATATTTATAGTCAAAATTTGGACTTGTGTAACCCCACTTAAAAACTGTTTTAGTAAAATAACTCATGTTTGTGTCAATTTAATTTTAACATTAAATAAATATATATTAATGTCATTTTCCAACTAAAGTGGATCCATGGGGTCCCCAAGTTGACTCATGGGTTGTCTTGGTCGGCCATGACTCATCCAATAGGAGTAGGACAAGTTTCATGCTCATCTCATATTATTAAAACATTATTTGTACCTTAAACTACACTAATTACCTCTAATCGCGATTAAGAACTTAAAAGTTACTATTCACCAAAAAATTATTTTAATCTCATTGAACCACATTTTACTTCTTAAAGAAAACCATGTATATCGGATTTTTGAAAATCAAATCACAGAAGTGGTAATATTTCATTTAAACGAAAAATCAGTTATTTAACTACCACTTAGTGGTTTCACTATTCATCAAAAATTGAAGTTTTTCAGAACAATGCCAAAATTTCACCCTAAGCTATAATTGATATTCCGAATTCAAAAATGATTTCTATTTTACAAAATTCCAAACATATAAGTTGCATTAATTAATTTTATAATTAATTCTCGCTGTCACAACAAATAGCGTGTTTTTAAGAAACAATTTATATCAAAAGATTGGCAATTGTTTATGTCCAATTTCAATGTTAAATTAATTCTAATGACCACCATTGGATAAAATGGTAAAAATATATTCTAATTATACTTTAAAACCACTAAATAGTATAATTTATCATAATAAATTATTTTTATTAAAAAAGTTGTTTTAAGTATTTTTCACTATTCATAAAAAAATTGGAAGTTCTCAGAAAGTTACAAAAAATTCAACTTAGGATAATTTCGATATTACAAATTCAAAAATGAAGTCCATTTTGAAATTTAAAATTTCTATAATTTTAAAAAGTGGTTATTACTATTCATAACGGCTACTTTGATTAGTCGCGGTGTTTTAGAACTCAAAGTTGCGTACAATGCAAGCTATTGCATTATTGAATGAGAAGCGTATCGTGGAAGCTCGGGGTGTTACATTCTCCCCTCATTCAATAAATTGCGTCCTCGCAATTTGAAATTTTTCTTTGAAAATAAAAGGTTGAAAAGAGAAAATACCTTTGAGGAAAACCCACATCGGAAATAAGATTAATAAAATTTAGCCTTAATAAGAGGGAAAGGGAAATGAAAAAGTCACCACCCAATTATGATCTCGATTAGGAGAACATTGGTGGCAATTAGAGACATATAATTGGAGGAAAAACATAAATATTTGTAGGGAGTGATTGAGGTCATCAATCACAATCAACTGTCAAATTGAGGGCCTCAAAGCCTTCAATCTATGTTGATTTAAAATATCATCAGTTCAACAAGACATAAGGTATTAGGATAACACATTTTTTTGTTTTAATATCCCTTTACTAACGTTTAAGAATTAATTTATTCATTGAATAAGAGATAGGTATATATATATTTATGCTTGACAATTAGAGTTTCAACCTTAAACTCATCTTTCACTCAAAAATATTATACTTATCCTAATTGTATAAGGTTCCAAATGTTTACAGATACCATTTAGATTAGTAATATTATTTTGTAATAACCAGGGACTTCCTGTAGGCTAGTGGTAGGAAATAAAGGCTTGTCGCACTATGGTTGTGGGTTCGATTCCTGCAGCTTTGTCCGACGCGACGGGTTATGCCCCACCCTGCAGGTTGTCCTTTTTCCTAAAACTATAGTATTGTAATATTCCAAAAATAATCTTCAGAAATGCTTTAACCTTAAACAATACTATCCATGGTTCAACTTAATCCATTCCAACCTTAATAGTTATCCAAAATACCTTCGTCCAGACTTTCTCTAAAAGGTCTCTAAATTCCAAAATCAATTGTAACATCAGATTCCCCAAACAAGAAAAGTTTCTCTTATTATCACATACTAAAAATATGATTACCTTAATCATATTAAAACCTTACTGAAATCAACAAGTACTGCAGTACAATACTTATATATATATCACATTATTATAAAACCAGAATATAATCCATGAGTCCAAAAGCACCAATACATTAGTTATTCTGCTTCAACTGTAGTAACAGCATAAGATTGTCCTTGATCCCTTGGCTTTTTCTGAGGTAAGTTTCCCTGACGCTTAGGACATTCATTTGCATAATGCCCCATTTCCCTACAATTGTAGCATTCAACTTTGACAGCCTCTTTCTTTCCCTTGCAATCACGAGCCTGGTGACCCTTTTCTCCACATTTATAACAAACTCCCATTCCTTTTAGGCACGTACCAGGGTGATTCTTCCCACAATTATCACATAATGGAAAATCCTTCTTTCCCTTTTTCCCTTTATCTGTCTCTTGTTCCACCGTTCTCTTCTTCTCTTGCTTTACTTTGTTGTCATAAGACTTAGAGAATTCCTTTTCTGTCTTGATAGCACACGAGACAATATCTTCGTATGATGAGAAGGATTGTGATACTAAAGATCGACGGAGAAATGGTTTTAACCCATCAAAGAAATGATCAATCTTACTCCTTGGGTTACGTATATAATCGGCAGCATGCCTCGCTAACCTTGTAAAGTTAGCCTCATATTTGCGACATTCTCATCCTCCTTCTGCCTCAGACTCAGAAATTGCCTTTCCATATCTGCTCGATGGTCACGAGGAAAGTATTTTTCTAAGAAAAGCTCTTTGAACTCCCTTTATTCCATATTTGATACGTCATCATCTTCCTTTGTGTTTTGAATCAGCGACCACCACTGATCGGCATCTCCAGTGAGGCGGTAAACTGCCATGACAACCTTCTCCCTTTCACTACTCCCCAAGGCATGGAATATTTTCTCTAAGGAATTTATCCATTGCTCAGCTACTATAGGATTTGTACTCCCATTGAAGGTTGGTGGTTGTTGCCTCATGAAGCGGTCTAACATTGATCCTCCACGTTTCGGATCAGGGTGCTCCATACGAGTAAGGTTATTATTCATAACCTGAGTGAGTTGTCCCAGTATGGTAATAAGTTGATCAGCACCAGTTGTATCTCCAGATCCACAATAATTATCTTGAGCAGGAGGGAAATCCCTACACGGAGTGCGTGCATTGATACGGTTTCCATTCCTTACACTAGGCGCCATTTCTAAACAATGGCATAAACTAGATTAGTTTATTAATCAAAATACATAATTCCATACTTGTAAAATACTTAACATAAATTGAACTATTTATGGATATAATCCATAATCATAAAAAGGTTTTATTTGAGGAAGTATATACTCATAACCGTTCATAGTGGTTTATAAAGAAAATGGGAATTATCCTAAGCATATCCCCCGGGAGTGTCGTAACCAAGAGTGCAGCAAGGCCCGTTGTCGTGCACCAGTTCCCGTTCGAGTCTAGCTCAAAGCGGTGTTTTCGGGTTTTACCCCTAGGTACATCTGTGCCAGAGCCGCCTCTATCTGCTCGTATCCAGATAGGGATGTATTGCTCGGAAAACTCACAAAATCTCTACAATAAAAAAATTCTAGGAAGTTCTCCTATACTAATCCTCAAAGTCTATCTTTGGGCTATGTGCTCTAATCAGAGTTTATTTAAATCTAGCTTCCAAGGTTAGTACTAAACTGCCTCTGATACCAACTGTAACGCCCCGACCCCAGCTACCCAGAGTTGGTGCATTACTTCGTAACATTGGCATGATCACAAAAGATCAAGTCTCGAAAGACCGATTAGTTTAGTAGCCTTGGAAACACTAGATACATTCATAAGTCTTACATTACATCATAAAGTGAAAAACTAATAACAAAGTCTTCATAGTCCACACTCATATCCTCTTCTGACTATCCCTACAGGTCATTCCTAAAATACTTCTTTCACATCCTGGAAAATATTAAAACATTGAAAGGGGTGAGCTCAGATGCTCAGTAAGGATAACAATATTGCGGAAGCTTTCATAAATAAACATTAACATTTAAGGCGATGTATAACTAAAACAAAAGCCTTTTAAACTTGAACTTCAACATAATATGGCAAAAGTAAAATGAGATAATGTCATTCACTTCTTCACATGTATATTCTACTGGTCGAATAATCACATGCAATATCAATAACCACTTTCATAATGATGGAATGCATAATGCCAGACTATCATAACCACGTAGCCAAGGACTTGTGCCAAGACCACAAATAAGATTTTGTCAAGGCCTCGTGCCAAGACACTAGTTTGTCTCATGAGACCTGCCGATGCATCGAGGAGCTATAGCGGGCTCCACCCGTCACTTATTAAGTCCAATGCATTCCTCATATGAATAGGTTTAAACATATCATAAACCATAACATAATCGTATCACATAAAACATGCATAAAGGAAACATAACATTTCCACATTTCAATCACAAGATATCAATACAACACATTGATATAATAAAAATTCTTTCAAAACCATTTTCAATACCAAAATAAAATAAAGTTAAAACTTTGTATTTATTTTTCATTAAAAAAAATGATGGCTTGTAGAGGAAGCCGAAACTCAAATAATGGTCACGGCGGTGGAGAAGTCATTGTCGCCGCATAAGTACAGAAAGAAAAACATTCCCTTTTTTTTCGTTTAGTAAAACGCTTCGTATAAAAAAGATTCCTTTTGAATAAACGTAAAAGTCAAAGGGGTTTATACACCGTATAAAAGAAAGTTGTGTATAAAACCAAATATGCCTCAATGAAAGGGGATTGAGACGAAGTCCTTAAATAGATCATTTTTAAAATAAAATAGATCTATTATGTGTATTCACTATAGTTACACATAAAGAAATTAAAAATAAAAAATAGGACATAATAATATCATGACATAATTTGAAAGTAGGAGATTAACCCAAAGAATGGAAGTTGGGTTAAGAAGTTCCCTTACCTCATGTCCGACTTGACTCAACCGTTCTTTAACCTCATGAATAATAAACTAGAGTTAATATCTACCTTATTAAGAACCATTTTCATTTTCATTATCCTTTTTATATCACTTATTACAATGTTATGAACGTTATGTAATTATTTAAGTTAATAACGGTCGTTTTGTCGATCTTTGGTACTTGTGTCAACAATAACCTTCTTATAATTACAAGTTGTTCATGTGGTGAAATATCCATTATATCCAGAATTATATTCATGATGTAGATATCATATATATCATATATATCCAGTATATACATTCATTCATAATATTACGTAACATTTAGAGGTAAGAAATGAAATGCACCGTTTATGGAGACGGTAAGCCGTACGTACGCATGAACGCTACTTTCATTTCTATTTCGTATTTAATGTAATGAAATCATAATTATATAAAGTTATAATATATTTCCAGTATAATATCATATATAATATCATTTACTCCATCCTTTATACATCCCACATATGGCATTAACGATTCACATCACTTTGAGGGGGCGGTAGTCCGCACTTCCTAAAATCAAATTATCGCGTTTTACCCATAATGGAAATCATAAAGTATGCCATAAATGAGAAATACATAAGCATAAGTAAAACATAAACATATTATATATCATATATAAAAATAGTGACATATTAATGGCCACCTTTGAAGGTGTTATATGAGTGTTGAACAATCATCGTTTCGTGGGGCAGAAATTCTCCATCCACAGAAACCGTATGTTCTTTAACCATTAGATGTATGTGTGTGTAAGTGTAGCTCTAATCCTTCTTATAACAACATCCTAGTATATTGAGGATACTGTTGTTGTTACAAAAGAAATGAATAAAAAGAGTTTAGGGGGTTTGAGAAGAAAAATAAAACAAAACAACATTAGAGAAGACATTACCTCAAAATCGGGTAACTCTTTTTGATTTGAGCCAAAGGCTTCCTTGAAAAGAGTTCTGCCCAAAGTGAGGCTTCTAGGAGTAAGAGGGGGAAGTTGGGAGAGTATTTGGGCAGAGTTTGGCCGAGACAAATGGCTTTAATGTGTGAATAATGTGGGAGAGGTGGGGGCCTTTTATAAGTGGAGAGGAGGGGCTCTTTTGGAAAGATTGAAATGTTACATTATTACACAATGCTTTTAGGATTCTAAAGGTCCCAAACTTATATAATTCGTGTATAAGGTGATAAGGGTTCGAAATATACCCATACAATAGTCTTTGGACAAGTGTAAGCCTTGGATTTTACATTATCTTTTCATTTTATTAAAATCCTTAAATAATGAGGTCATCGCTGCATCATAATGATGTCATAAATAATTTAATTTATTTAATGTCTAAAAATTATAAAAAAAATACTATGATGTCGGAAATCTTCTTAGATTTCTAATGAATATTTATAGTCAAAATTTGGACTTGTGTAACCCCACTTAAAAACTGTTTTAGTAAAATAACTCATGTTTGTGTCAATTTAATTTTAACATTAAATAAATATATATTAATGTCATTTTCCGACTAAAGTGGCTCCATGGGGTCCCCAAGTTGACTCATGGGTTGTCTTGGTCGGCCATGACTCATCCAATAGGAGTAGGACAAGTTTCATGCTCATCTCATATTATTAAAACATTATTTGTACCTTAAACTACACTAATTACCTCTAATCGCGATTAAGAACTTAAAAGTTACTATTCACCAAAAAATTATTTTAATCTCATTGAACCACATTTTACTTCTTAATGAAAACCATGTATATCGGATTCTTGAAAATCAAATCACAGATGTGGTAATATTTCATTTAAACGAAAAATCAGTTATTTAACTACCACTTAGTGGTTTCACTATTCATCAAAAATTGAAGTTTTTCAGAACAATGCCAAAATTTCACCCTAAGCTATAATTGATATTCCGAATTCAAAAATGATTTCTATTTTAAAAAATTCCAAACATATAAGTTGCATTAATTAATTTTATAATTAATTCCCGCTGTCACAACAAATAGCGTGTTTTTAAGAAACAATTTATATCAAAAGATTGGCAATTGTTTATGTCCAATTTCAATGTTAAATTAATTCTAATGACCACCATTGGATAAAATTGTAAAAATATATTCTAATTATACTTTAAAACCACTAAATAGTATAATTTATCACAATAAATTATTTTGATTAAAAAAGTTGTTTTAAGTATTTTTCTCTATTCATAAAAAAATTGGAAGTTCTCAGAAAGTTACAAAAAATTCAACTTAGGATAATTTCGATATTACAAATTCAAAAATGAAGTCCATTTTGAAATTTAAAATTTCTATAATTTTAAAAAGTGGTTATTACTATTCATAACGGCTACTTTGATTAGTCGCGGTGTTTTAGAACTCAAAGTTGCGTACAATGCAAGCTATTGCATTATTGAATGAGAAGTGTATCGTGGAAGCTCGGGGTGTTACACCAAGTGGGCCCATTATCCCATGGGAAAAGAATGGGAAAATATGAAGCAGCTTATGTCATGCTTAAGCCACCCCTGGCACCAGCTCCAATAGTGAGGCCCCCACCTAACCATGAAAGACCCCCTAGGTTCCAACATCCACCCCCACCTTAGAAATATAAGCGATTGGGTACTAATAGAAATCAGTTCGAAGAATGAATAAATAAAGTTTACTCATTCTAAGATGACCAGGTCTGCGGATATTTCATAGCCGCTATGAATTGCAACTTGCTCCGACTACTGAAGCAAAAGAAATCCGATGAAGTGGGTATCAACGACCATCCAAATTATTGTCTCTACCACCAAATATTGGGTCATAACATCTAATAATGATTCATTTTCAAGGATCTCCTACAAAAGATGGAGGATTCTAAGCAAGTCAAGTTGGGGCCGCCACCAGCACAAGTGGCATACGTTTCCACCTCAGACTCAAGAGAGGAAAAGGAATGGAAAATAGTCAACAGTAAGAAGGAGAAAAAATTTTACAATTGGATGACCTGGAAGACCATTAACCATGTCCATGGAATCCTCCAAGCGTAGTTGAAACAACCAACTGTGCCCCCAAAATCGCCTAATAAATCACACCTATCCTCCTCAGCCCCACATTCTTCTAAAGTCTAGAAGAGCAGAAATCAAGAGCAAGAAGATGAGATGAAACCAAAGCTGAAGTCAGTGTTTATGCTTTTGGACTTCATTCCAACAGACTTGGTACAATGGGCACCACCCCGCAAAATAGTACAATAGGCACCGCCCAGCCAAATAGAACAATGGGAACCGCCCTTCTAAATGGCACAACGGGCACCGCCCTTCCAAACAGCACAATGGGCACTACCCCACCAAAAGGAACAACAGGCACCACCTTGACAAATGGTATAGTCAGAAGAAGACAGTCAAACAGAAATAGTGTCAGACCAAGAACTAATCTTTTGCTTCATCAATTTCATTCACTTGATGGACCCCTTCTTGGATATAGACTATAGCCACAAACCCAAATTCGCCACACCCAACCGAATAGATTAAGTAAGAGGCCGCAGAGGCCATAGATTTCCTAGAAGGCATGATCATAGTAGGAGTCAAATTCATATCCACACTATAAGTCAAACCGTTAACATTGTAGAAACTTGCGGAAGAACCCTATAGTAGACACAATAAGAACCGAAATGCTCCTCCTCCCCTTTCAGAAGAAATCCAAGCCCAATTATCTTGGAATATCCATCAGGGGAAGAAAAATATCAAATCTCCCAAGGCATGAAGGCGAACTAGTTCAGCCAAACCCAAAAAGGACTATAACACCACCAGCCATGGATATAGAGGTCAAACCATCTACGTCCAAAGACCAAAGCCATAAAGTGTCTATGAAAGAGCAACCGCAAGCCGGGAAGCACTAACCTTTAGAGTATAAATATGATATTATAAAGCAACTGGCTTTAGTACCAAAAAAGATGTCAATCCTGGATTCATTAATTCTGTGTGCAGATCTTAGGGAGTAACTCATCGAAGCCTTACTAAGTCCCTAGGAGTTCAAGGTTGAAGTACCAGCATCCAAAATCTACCGAATGAAGACTAGTCCCAAAGAATGTCATGTCGACATCTCCTTCATAGACAGGGATGAAGACGCCATCATGAAAGGGCACATCAAACCCTTATATGTGTCCAGAAAGATAAATGGAATTGAAATTCTTAGGATCTTCATCGATAATGGCTCTAGATTCAATCTCCTCCCACTATGAACGCTTCGTTGGTTGGGCTATGATGAATAAATATTAACACCTTGCACTACAACTCTGCTAGGATATGAAAAAAGCGAGCAAAAATTTTTGGGACTAATCAATATTAAAACTCTGATCGAAGACCTCATATTAGATTCTGAGTTCCTAGTAGTACGGAAAATTATGGCCTTCAACATTCTGTTAGGTAGGCCTTGGTTTCATCATCACATTGCAATTCCATCATCATACCAATAGTGCGTCAAATATTGCACTAATGGAAAAAACGGGACATTTCAAGCCGATAAATCCCCATTTGAGTCATGTGAGTCATATTATATTGAAGCAGGGTTCTATGAATCGGAATAAAAACATATTTTGACCAACGAATTTTTTTTGATTATTTCCCCGAATGGATTGAAAATGGATCTCACCAACCCCCTCCAGCAGCCTGGGGAAGAGTATGTATTACCCATCAACTAACTTGAATGCATAAGCGCAATTCCAGATGCAGACTCAATTTTCTACATGTTCTCTGTTATGGCCACTAATTCCAAAGACAATGAAGAGCGGGCTGACCCCCACGATGTCATGAAAGAACCTATCAAAGATGCTCCCAGCTCATTTATAGGACCTCAAACTGACCCCGCCTTACTCACTAAGGAAAAAGATAATTTCTCTCTCGACATGGGAGAGTTCGTCTCAAGAATCCTCTCTCTATCAGAAGAGGAAGAAGATGAAGATGATGAAGAAGAAGAAGAGGAAGAAGACCTCAAATATTCCCCTTCTGTATTTGAAGAAGGTGTCTCCACCACAATCGATGAACCTAAGGAGATAAACCTGGGAATCTAAAATGACATGTGGGCCACTATGATTAGTTTGGATATGTCTGTCAAGGAGAAAGAGGCATATAACTCCTTCCTAAAGAAGAATTGAGATGTGTTTTCCTGGAATTACATTGAAATTATAGGCATCGATCCAGAGTTTTCCACTCATTATCTGATCTTAGCAGAAGATCACTAGCGCTATAAGCAAGCAGTGAGAAGAACCCACCCAATGCATGATACCAAAATAAAGGCTGAAGTTGACAAGATAATCAAATCCAACTTCTTATAGTAGGTACAATATCTGATCTGGCTGGAAAAACATATTCCCTATCAAAAATAAGAATGGATAGATTAGAATCTACATTGACTTCAGGGACCTTAATCTGCATTGCCCAAAAGACGGCTTCCCGGTCCCGATCATGGAATTGTTGATCGATGCAACTCCTAGATATGAAGCCCTCACTTTCATGGACGGCTATTATAGATACAACCAGATTTAGATATCCCATAGGGATGAAGAATCCACTACTTTTAGATCCCCTCAGAGAGTTTTCTATTATAAAGTGATTCCCTTTGGTCTAAAGAATGTCGGTACCACATATCAGTGTGTCTGCCAGGCACCGCATCTTAAATCCCTTCTTGGGAAAAATTTTTAAGTGTTATGTTGAAAATATGGTGGTTAAATCATGAAAATTCTCAAACCACCTAGCCGATCTTGAAACTATCTTCAACAAATTGAGGTAGCAGAGTTTAAAGATGAATCCCCTAAAATGAACCTTTGGCGTTCCTCTTGAAAATTTCTCGGCTTCGTTGTATACCATCACGACATCGAAGTTGACCCCAAGAAGAAAAAATTCATCCTTGGCATGTCCCCACCTCACAACCTCACTGAGTTGAGAGGTCTCCAGGGGCACCTCACCTACATCTGGTGCTTCATAGCCAACCTAGCAGGTAAATGCTTACCTTTCACCAGGATCATGAATATAGGAGTTATGTATGAGTGGGATAATGATTTCCAAGAATCATTCAACAAGATCAAAAGATATCTCCTAAGCCCGCTGGTGATGATGTCACCAGTTGAGGGGATACCGCTCATTTTGTACGTAACCGCCCTGGAGTGGTCATTAGGCACCTTCCTTGTGCAGAAGAATGTTGCCAACAGCAAGAACAACCTCTATTACCTCAGCTAAACAATGATTGATGCTGAAACTCGATATTCAAAAATTAAAAAGAACTTTCTCACCCTAATCTTCATGGTTCAGAAAATCAGGCATTACCTGAAGCACCATGAGGTCCAACTGGTCTCCTGCTACAACCCGCTCAAATATATCCTCAATTGTACCATGATAAATGGGAACCTATCACGATGGGTGGTCATCCTAAAATAGTTTGACATACATTGCATACCCTATAAGGACATCAAAGTCCAGGCGTTAGCATACTTCTTGGAAGAGTACCCCTCGGAGGAAACAATATTTTTGGATGTCGAACTTCTAGATGAAGAATTATTTTCCATCTAGGAGGACCCCTAGATATGGGAAATGTAATTCGAAGGTGCTTCCGGAATTCTAATAGGGAAAAGAATAGAGGATCCAAAACTCAACAAAGTGGGGTTGGGAATTATACTCATATCCCTCGAAAAGGCCATCATGTCTTACTCTTTCCTTCTTTTGGAAGGGTGTACAAATAATGAAGTAGAATATCAGGCCCTCATTATAGGCCTAGAACTGGAACTTCATGTGAAATCCAAACACCTAAAAATAAAGGGTGATTCTGAGCTAGTCAACAAACAGGTTAGTGGTGACTACACCATTAATAAATAAGTATTGGCCCCTTGATGAACCATGTTTGAGAACTGATGGCAGAATTCCCATTAGAACCAATATTGACCTATGTCCCCTGGTCACAAAATTCCCAAGACGATGCTTTAGAAAGTGTATCCACAGCCTTGGCCGATCCAAACCAGGATGAAACGGTCATTAGCATTGCCCACTACTTGATGGTCTTTCCATTTATCCAGAGAAATACAGAGGAAATCAATGAAATTAGTCATGTTTCTAAGCCTTATGGTCACACCACCGGTTGGATGACTCCCATTAAAAATTACCTTCGGAACAGGGAACTCCCACCAGATAGGGTTGGAAGGGAGTAGGTCTGAATATGGGAAGTCAATTTTGCCTTGTATAATGGGGTAAACCAAGAAAAGGTTCTCTAAAAACGAGGCCTTGATAGAGTCCTTCTCAGGTGAATTGATGGAGAAGATACTATTGTCGTTATGAAATAAGTACATGTCGGAGCTTGTGTATCGCATCAATCAGCAACCAAGCTCTCTCACTAAATCTGGAGGCTTGGGTATTACTAGCCCACTATGATACTAGATTGTTCCATATTCACCAAGAAGTGGCATTCCTTCCAATTTTATGCCAATTTCATACACCAAACCCCAGATTTACTTCATGCAGCTAAGTACTCTTGGTTATTCGCTGCCTGGGAGATGGATATTGTGGGACCATATCCTCCCACTACAGCTAGACAATTCAAGTTCATACTCATAGTGGCCGACTTATTTTCCAAATGGGCTGAAGCCATACCCCTTAAATAAGTTGGGGTGAAAAACATCATTATCTTTATAAAGGCCAACATCATTACCAAATTCAGTGTCCCCCATAAAATACTGATATAAAATGGCACTAACTTATGCTCTGTTGAGTTGGACAAGTTATACTAGGAGTATGGAATCAAAGCCAACTGTTTTTCCCACTACCATGAGGTGGCCAATGGTAAGATAAATGATTTCAACAAAAATTTATCCAACATACTCCCAAAGATGGTTGATAAGGATAATAAGTCATGGACAGACAAGATCATTCATGCTTTGTGGGCTTACCGAACCATGACCCACACCACCATCCAGGCAACCTCGTACTCACTAGTATATGGTGAAGATGTGGTTTTACCTATCTAAATCCAAGTTCCATCACTTCGTGTGGACATTTTTAATCAAATGTCCATAGAAGAGCAATCCAAAAGACGATTTTATGAGTTGGAGCAGCTAGATGAAAAAAGGTTGCACACTCTACACTATTTGGAAATCTACCAAAATTGGATTGCACGAGCCTTTAATAAAAAGGTTCGCCTTCGATATTTCCTCAAAGGATAAATGGTGTTGGTCCTCAGAACACTGATGATACTCAGGAATAAGCCTCTAAATCTTGAACCAAAGTGGGAAAGACCATATTTTATACATAGGGTCTATTCCAATAGAGCATATGCCCTGATATCAATGGATGGACAGCTCATCACGACTCCCACAAACGTAAAGTTCTTGAAGAAATACTTCGCGTAGTAGTATCCCCATTCCATGGTCCAAACTCTAAGACCTTAAAATATGAGTAATAATACCATGAAACCCCCATTCCATGGTCCAAACTCTAATACCTTAAACTATGAGTAATAATATTGTGAAACCCCCATGCCATGGTCTAAACTCTAAGACCTTAAACTATGAGTAGTAAAAAAATGAAACCATGGTTCAAACTCTAAGACCTTAAACTATGAGTAGTAATAAAGTGATGTCATGGTCCAAAATCTATGACCCTAAACTATGAGTAATTTTCCTTTACACATGATGTTAAACTTTAAGGAACTCATCCCTGAAACATAACATTAAATTGTGACTCATGTCCTTGTTGTAAGACGTTAAACTACATGGCACAAAGCATCCAAATCACATGACGATAAACTACACGATCCCTCAGAGAACTACGTATGACTTGATTCTCACACATTAGTGGTATACATAGCGACGCCTCAACCCTAGATCTTGGACCATCCCCCACCATAAAAAAAAATTCCTCCATCATGCCCTCTATCTCCCCACATTTGTAAGGGAAACCCTTATCACTCATTGTTTCTCACATTGAGTGTAACTCATGTGAGATTAGGATCAGTGGTAGGGATTCTCTTACAAAATAAAACTATAGTGTAACATGGTAGACCTGGAGATCGTGATGGATAGAATAAAAATGCCCCTACCCCTATGACCAAGCCAGATCGGTACAAGGAATGTTCGGAACTATGTATGGCTTAATTTCTACCATTGCAGAATACATAGTGATGCCCAAATTTGGCATCCCATCCCATCCATAAAAAAAAATACCTCACGTGCTTTATGCATAGACCGAGCCAGATCAGTACAGGGAACATTAAGAACTACGTGCGACTTGATTCTTGCCCTCACAGGATACATAGTGACACTCATATTTGGCATCCCAGCCCAGGCACCACAAAAAAAAAATTCCCCTTTCTCCGTGTGTAGGTCAGACTTGTACAGGGAGTCCATGAAAGGCCCTAATTTCATGAAAATAAACTGATAAATTCTTCAAGATTTATGTGTGGCCCAATTATTAGTTTCACGAGATCCCACACATGGCCCTCACTCATGAAAAGTAAAAATATCCTACTTTCCCCTATACATATGATTCAGACCTATGTGGAAGCTCCAGTAGTTTATAATTAATCATGGTCTGGGTATTCTTTATGTTCCTAGATACATATTTCCCATTATTCAAACTCCATGCCCTAGGAAAACGTGGATCCTCATAATCCTTCAAGGCCATCTAATACGGAAGGCTAGTGTCCTGTGGACACCTTTGTTTGACTATACACATCATGCCCCCGGTGGCTCTGCATATGTTTCCCACAAAAATGGTCATTAATCAAAGATAAATTTGTCTCCAGGAGAGTCCTCTTCCATCTCAGTACGCCCAATGGCTTCCAAGACCCATGTCATCCCTCCTTATTAAATTTTCCCCCAGGACTATGGTTTACACCTTCTATCATCACTCACGACTAAGGAACACCAGAACATACTAATTGTGATTAACTCAAAACTATTAAAGATCTTTATGATAGCATAATCATCCTTACTGTATGACTCTAAACTACACATCATCATGTCCTCACTTCATGACATTAAACTACAAGGCCAAAATCATCCTTTCTATATGACATTAAACTACATAGTAATGGTTTAAGCCTAAATTTCCCTCTGATGTTGATTTTTCTATTCTTAGGAAATAACCTGGAATACTTGTAATCCCTTGTTTTTCACACCAAGTATAGATCACGTGAGCTTAGAGATCTTAGAAAGAGATCCACCATGACATTATGGAAAAACAGTCCAGGAATTTGGTCCTAGCAGCATGACCCTAAAAGGAATTTCACGGTTCCCTCCCCATGAGGAACCCCACATCCTGTCCATACGACATTAAATGACCAGGTACCCCAAATATGGGATAAACACCTCACCCTACATACGAGTCAAATCTATGTAAGGTACACCTGATTCCATGAGTAAATTTCATCCCAAATGTCCCCAATATGTCCGGATACACTCCTACCATACCCCAAAATTCGTGCTCTGAGTGATCTTGAATCCCCATAACCCTCCATGGCCATCTGATATGGAAGGCCAGTGTCCTATAGATACCTTTGTTTGACTATGCACATCATGCCTCGATGGCTCTTCATATGTTTCCCACAAAAAATGGTCATCAATCAAAGGAAAATTTGTCCCCAGGAGAGTCCTCTCTTATCTCAGTATGCCCAATGGCTTTTAAGCCTCATTACATACCTCCTAATTCAAGGGCCCTCAAATTCATGGTTTACATTTTCCTCCCTACACACATCCTGGATGTATCAAAACATGTGGTCCTGATTCATCTTTGGTCCCTTTTGAGGTTTCTAAAGATACCTCATCCATATGCGTGAAGTTGATCTGCATACAAAAGAAGAGTGCCCCCACTCATTTTTTGGTTTCCCCTGAATAAGTTCAGTTAAAATTCCCCCTTTTTGTGTTCAAGTTCACCCCTTATCGAAGGTCACATATTGTATTCATAAAGCTCTCAATCTTCATAATCCTTCATAGCTATAGGAGACGGAATGTCAGTGTCCTACAGATACCTTTTTCTGAATATTTAAATCATGTCCTAGAGGCTCTGCGTATATCGCCTACAAAATGACTGTCAATAAAGGGAATATTCATTCTTAGGAGAGTCCTTTCTAGTTCCTATATTCTCAAATGAAAATCATGTTTTTCCACACCCCATATTTGGAAAACTTCTGGATAATGGCTTACATACATTCCTCTTTCCAAATTCCCCTGACATAAAAAGACTTCTAACTGAACTAACCATTTTCCAACTCTCCCTAATGTAATTAAGAAATGTGTGGGAACAGTTGCCTACTCAAAGCTAATATGAATGTCCCTAATATCTTCAGACACCACTACTCAGGCCAGCCACTCACAATGGCTCCCAACATCAAAATAAATTCAAAGTGTTGAAAATCCTACCAAGGCCATCGGGGATGGAAGGCCAGTTTCCTACCAAAACCTGTGATTGACTATGCACATCACGCCCCAGTGGATCTGCATATGTTTCCAACAAAAATGGTCACCAATCAAAGGAAAATTTTTCCCTAGGAGAGTCCTTTCCTACTTCTGCACTCCTAAAACAACTCCAGAGCCTCATGCATGTTCAAACATACAAATATAAGGTCAAGAAAAATCCCTAATCCATATAAGAAGGATATTAGAACATTCTCGACTGACGATCTTGAATTAAGGCCCTACCCCATTAAGCTTGGTCAAATTTGTTCGACCTAAAACATCAGTAATAAGTTTGATTGGTAGGACTTTGAACTACCAGTGAAAAAGGCACCATACTTTCTAGAGGAAAAATCCACATATGGAACTTCTGGGTAAAAGTCGTGTATCAGTTCATTAAAAAATCATTGAGCTATCAAAAGAGATGTAAAGCTTGTTAGGTCAAAAACCTACAAAGGGAAGCCTAAGAAAAATTCAAGTGATGCCCACTAAGCTTGTGTTAAGCAGTCTTAGGAAAAAATTAGGGTAATAATGAAAAAGACATAAAAGTTTATGAGGTGTTCCATAAAACCTCAGCAATAGTCGAACTATGATTATTGAGTCCTATGACTTAGGAAAAAATTATAGCACAATTTTATTATTTCAGTTTACTGGTTTCAAATCATGGTTTAAAATTAATACCTGATTTAAATGATTTTTATATGATTGATCAATTGATATGACAGAAAAAGGAAAAGAAAAATTATTTAAAGGCAATTCAGTTTCATTGAGTTCAACAAAAATGGAGCAACATCCCCAGTCTAGAGTCTCTCCAAAGTATCAAAAAAAAGGGAAGAGTACATAACATGATGTGGGATAGAGCTAAAACAAGGATCGGTTCTCCCTTTCTAGAAGGATGGAAATTGATTGTCATGGGATTTTAATAGTTTTCTCCAAAGAATCTCTCTCCTTTGTTTCGGCCTTGACTGTCAGATTCACCCTCTCCAGAACGACTTTAAGGTCCCACCCTTTCTTCTAGATGGCTTCATAGTTAGCACATGAAGAGGCCAATTAATCCCTCAACCTTACTACATGGGACTCTCACTCCCATAGCTCTTCCTTTTGGGTGTCCACCAAATCACGAGCCTTCGCCTCCTCGGTCTTTAGATGATCAAATTATTCTGAAACATCTCAGAAGTTTGCTACCTGGTGATGGAAAGAATTGAACTTGGCCAGCTTGTCCTCACAGGAGGCAAGGTCTTCTCAGTCAATACCGATTTGGTAGATAAGGAGGTGTATGTTCTGATAATTAAAGCCATCAAAACCTGGGTCGATTAATAATTACTAAAAATTTTCAATCTCATCAAAAACATTTTCCATAGGTGTCTTTATGGAAAGATCACATAACTAGCACCATTCCTTATTTCACACTGCCTAGTGCCTCCCCGCAGCACCAGTACCTTGATCCTCCTCCACCGCAATGTGTCTATAAGTACGAAGTGTCGTCACAGGAGTGGGAAGGGATCTAAGATTGGTCATCCAAGATGGAGGACTCTCTTTTCCCTCAAATGTTTAAATTGTTGGAGTCGGATGCGTATGACTAGTCATAGCTTCTGGGGTGGTCGGTGATACTCTACTGGTGCCATCTTCATTAAGGTCTTGGGTAGTATCCATAGGAAGGGAGTATTCTGAATCACTCCCCACTGAGATAGGTTGTATCGATGAAGCCCCTCCCAGACGCTTCTGACAACAAATTGAGCGTCTTCTTACCACAAGGGTAGGAACAAGTAGTGTATCCATCATGGATGCTGCAGGGACAGGAGTAGAAGGCGCAGCTATTACACTCTTCACAGTAGAAGAAATATGTGGAATTGTCGTTGGGGTAAGGATGAGGTAGGGAATGGTTAAAGGTTTCTATACCCACTGAACAGGTTCTCTCAGCACTCTGTTAGGCTAATAATCTACCCATAGTAGGGAATGTTCCAATAAAAAAAAGTGGATTATGTCATATTAGGGATGATAACCTCCATAGAAGCACCTTCATGCATCATCATAATCCATAACTGGTGAAGAATTACGGGATGAGACTCTCCCCTTAATTGAAAATCCGGAAGTAGAGTATTCTGTTGAAGGCATCCAAATTTCCTAGAAAACTATTAGGGAGTTATGGCTTAAAAATGAATACTCAATCTATACGAGCAGTGAGCATCCCATCACAAAGTGTGATTAGGTATGAACATTCTTCCAAAGAACTACCCATGTCACATCTTAATGACCCATGAGAGGTAGGATGCATTGCAAATGAGAAACGAGAAGTGTATTTCAACAACCCAACTACATCAATAACTCTTAGAGTCTTAGGAAGAATATAAAAAATGTTGAGAAGGGTGGGTTGAAATTTAGGATGAGGAACTTTTGTAGTATACCAGTATTCCTAATAGGGGAAGTGTTATGCTATCCAGCTGTATAGAAATTTAAACTATCTACTGAGACGATGTGGGGTACTACCTTTCTGTATTTTTTCCAGCAACTCATAAAGCCAAGAGAGAGTGGGAAGGGCCAAATTAATGGGTCAAACCTCTTCCAGCATGGCCACCATCATCAAAGTATAGGCCCAAACCCCAGTATAGATGTCGAGGGATGGGAAAATCCATCCACTCAAAAACATGTAAAAGAAACCTACTAATCTAAGTGTAGGTGATACGTCTGGTTGAAGCTCATATCCCCATGTGGTATACCATCCCACTTCAAGGGTAGCACAGTATTACCTTGGAGTCTGGTGGGACTGATGGGATGGATGTGTTCAACTACGGTGAGCCCTTGGCTTGGGTCCATTTACCTATAATAATAACCATATCCATGCCTTGA
This sequence comes from Viscum album, assembly GCA_963277665.1. Classification (NCBI taxonomy): domain Eukaryota; kingdom Viridiplantae; phylum Streptophyta; class Magnoliopsida; order Santalales; family Viscaceae; genus Viscum; species Viscum album. The sequence goes on from OY728156.1 coordinate 1,506,311,478, forward strand.
ATGGGATAAGAGAGCAAGCCTGGAGGAGATGATCAAGTAATCCCTCTTCCATGACCAGTAGACTCCTTGTCAAAGGGGACATGTGGTCAGTGTCATTCCATGTAGCGATTGCCGGGAGAAACTCTCCGTACATCTCTCCAAGGATAGGGAGTCCTCCAAGCTGGTGTATATCCTATAAACTGATTCCCACCTCCCCATACAATGAGTGGAAGGTTTTGGTTCTTGAACACTAGAGGCTCAGCAGCTCAAGAAGAATTTCACATGGGGAGAAGACTGAAAACTGAGAAACTCGGGCTTCCTGATACAAGCCCACCATCTCCAATTGGTTGGGGGACTCTAAACAGGTCTGATGTACCCAAAATGCCCAGGACCATTAATTGGAGAAACATCCTCTGACCCGCAGATCCCACTTGGTGCTCCACCCACTTTTAGGATTTTCTTGGGAGATATTGATAATAGATGGGTACTCTTGGGCGCTTAGTCTCGGGATAGCATTGCCACCCCTGCGGTTTCCTTGAGTCCATGTTGAGCCTCCTAGTATGAAGACGTTCACCTGAATCGGAGTGGTGAGGACTTCTCCTACTGGGGAAATGTTGGCGTGATCATGTCCATGCGGTGATTCTAAAAGGATAAAAGGGGTATCGGGGTCAACCAATGGTAGAGGAACGTCGTCAGGGAGACCAAATCCATAAAGGGGCAACTGTACAGATAGTGGATAAGCTAGGAGCTCTAACATCAAGAAATACTTTAAGAAGCTGTCACAAGAAATAATGTAGGATCGAAGATGATCCTCACTATTCCCCGCCATGGTCGCCCTTGTCTTATTTAATTTTATCACTGCCTATGAAGTATCCATCTAGCCTGCACAGGAAGATCCAGAAGCCGATAAAAAGTCAGTCCAATAAAAAATGTTGGGTAAAGGCTTTAGAGGAATGACTAAAGGACTTAAAATACATTTGCATAAGGCTTCATTTACTATTTCTGGAAATAGTACACAGAAGGTGCATTCCACGTACTACATGATGTGTGGAAGCAACCCCACCAACGACTATGGTATGTGGATCTATTTCATTGCGTACAACTATGGTATATGAACCATCCGCGAGGCTTTTTCCCACGGATCGTTGGCTGGTGAATAGAAGGGTTCGTGGGATGGGGATACCATGAACCTAGGCCTCATTAAGTTCATTTTTAAAAGTTGTAGATTAAATTTTATGTTTGGATTATTAATTCTTAAAGTTCGGTTTGCTGGATCAAGCTCGGTATGTGGATGCATAAGCAGCATAGTGTTCTCCTACGTGGAATTCAAATTTTAATTTTAAAGTTTAACAGCACCATTCACAGAACCCAAAATATGGTATGTGGATAGATAAATGGTGAAAAAGATCAGTTCATGGAACGTACAAAGTGGTTCACTAATCGGATTTTTTCAAGAAGCACGGTACGCAAATGTAGAGGAAGTTGGGGGAGTCAAGATCACTTTTTTCCACGAGAAATGATAAAATACAAATGACATGGGACCCTAAATATAGGTGTGGTCCCCTCCTATCAGGCCCATCTGTTCTACCACGAACCATTTTAGTTCAGGACCGCTTCTACATCAGACTAGTCCCCTTTTCATTCTTAATGGATCTCATTCCATTTGGGGTAATTTATAGGGTACTAAAAAATTATCCAAGGGAAGTAAATACCCCCACAATCACTTTGCAGAAGGAAATAAGTACTCCTACAAGTCTAACAAGGTGAATGGACTCAATTTGAGTTGAAAATTTTAGTAGAAACTTGATGGAATTCAAGTTTTTAAATAATTTCAAGTGGCCCATGTACAATCACCAGGAAAGGTCTGTGGACCACCTAGATCGTGAACCACCAGGTACGTGGAATGATCTGTGAGGCATTTTCCCGCAAAGCGGTGGCCAGAGAACCGCGAACCACATCGCCGGAGGACTCATGCGTGTGAAGTCCATCCATGTACCATACCTAAAACTCATCAGTTCATGGACAAAGAGAATGGGAAGGGTTCTATGAACCATGTTTGTGAATTATAGCCTCCAAAAAACCCAGTTGACTAAGTCTTCTACAGGTCAGGATATCTCCTCAAAGGCCTCTATGAATGGTGTCAAATGCCCAAAGATATGATTACCTCAACTCTCTATAAAAGGATCACAGAATGAATTGATAAAGGAGGGATGATGAAAGATTTAAAGGGACTCATAGGTTGGAAGAAAGAGTTTGGAGAAGATTTCGGCTTTAGTCTTGATTCATCGACGAAGCCCGAATTGCGAACCATGCTCTCCATAGGTACAGCCGATCGCGAACCATAAAATGGGGGAACTTAATAATAAAAAGAGAACTGAAAACCTAAATGGTGGAACCTCAAACCATATACTTCTCATGGATGAAATTCCTGTGAATGATAATCTCCTAGACCCTCCTTCAATATGGTTCTCTACGTAGTGTTCCGCTACATGGATTAAACTCGGCACCGCGTACTGCATCAGTACGCTGATGGAACCAAAAGTAGCATGTTAGGCCATGTACCACTATGGTATGTGGTGGTCTATACCCATTCCGGTGTACCGCATTGGTATGTAGACATACCCTCTACCCATATACCACTACTATATGCGGAGCCTCTCCCATCTCGTATAAGAAACCAGTACACTAAATGGGGTATTTTTGGGTATTGCTTCCTCCAGTTCAAACCTCACCCCCCCCCCCACTACCGTCCAGTCCTCTATAATCCCTATGTGAACTAGTCCTCTGGCATCCGGACAAATCCTCCTCCAAATACACTAGACCCATATAATCATACCATTGGGTGCATCAGCATGCCCCTTTGATTCTACATACCTATGGTAAGTGGAGTCACAAAGGTTCTCCCCACAACAGTTCGGGATTCAGGAATGTCTATGGGTATACATTCTCATGGTAACCTAGAGTCCAACCTTGGGAGGTTCACATGAACCTACCCATTCTAGGGATTAAGGGTGATCACTTTCTTTTCCATTCAATGAGGAATAGTGATTAGTCGAAGGGGTTATGTTCACTTCTCCTTTGACAAGGACGAAACTCATCCCCTTCCCAGAACGTATTTTGGGGCCCTCCCACTGAGGTAAGTCCCCAATATTCTAAGGCCAAGCCACATGAACTTTAATGTCATTTCACATAGAAAGGTTCATCGCTCTATGCCCTCACCCACCGTCGCCCCGGCCTCTTCGACCATAAGCTCTCCCTCTCCCATCAATAAGAGAGGAAGCATATAGTTGGTTGGATCTCTCACATCCTCTTGTTTCTCACACCGAGCATGACTCATGTGGTATTAGATGTTTGTGATGATGAAAAAATCCACACAATTATGAACTAAAAGAACTCTGATTCCTGATAAAGCTATGATACGTAGGACACATGCCTGAAGGCCCGAGCTCAAAAGGATTCCCTCTCATAAAGGGTCCACCCAATCATGTCCCCTTAAGTGGGAAGCCTCCATGCGTAAGCCCCAACAAATATAAACTACAAGAACTCTAATTTGTAATCAAACTAGGATAAGTAGGATGCCTACCTGAAGGCCCAAGATTAAAAGGGTTCCCATCCAAAAGGTTTCACCGAACCATGCCCCCCCCCCCAAATAGGCAACTTCCATGCGTAAGCCCCACATAATTTTGAACTATGTGGGTTCTGATTCCTCTCCCTAGGATACATAAGAAACCCATATTATGGGTCCAATCCCAACATCAAATCACCTTCTATCTCCCCTGGATGACAATAAACTCTAAATCACCTTATTGTATGGCTCAAGTTAGCAGTACCTCCATAGTATCAAATATATGAATGCCTACGACAATCTTGTAAACCAAGGGTATCCCATGGACACACTCTTTGGGAATGAACCAAGGATTCATGAACATTTTAACACGACTTAAATCTATAAGATAATCCCAAAATAGGAAATAATCCTCCCCTTGAAGGGTGCAGTGAGCCTGACTTCCCATCCTCTCGACCAATGGAGTCCTCAAGTGTCATTGGCTGAATCATCAATCAACGAGTGCCTGCCTTTGGAAAGTAGGTCCATGAATCATGGATACTAGGGTCATTGGGTGTTTTTGGATCCACAAATAAACCCGTTGGAGAGCATTCAAGGAAGTGATATCTAAGGGGACCTATTGCACAAGTACTTTACCCCATGCAATTGCCCACTGGGACCAACTGACTGTGGTATCTCCTTTGCAATATGAAAGGGCCACTGGGACCGACTGACTGTGGCATCTCCTTTTCAATATGAAATGGGTGAATTTCCTAGTCCCTATAGGGTTAATCCAACCTAATTTTAAAGGATAATGATGTAGAATGGGTCAAAACAAAAGAAATGGTGGATTTGACTGGAAACCATCTCTGAAAAAAGGGACGGGTGATGATCCTCATCAGACCATTTCAATATCACCTGAAACACGCCACCTTAGAGGTAGAACAACAGCATAAAGGATAGATATAGTATTTACTTTGACTCTATGTGTAAGATTTAAGAGTGATACTAAAGAGTATCGTATGTTATTAGATAAAATAATATTAAGTTATATCAAGGGAACTATAAATTATAGAATGATGTATAAAAATAGATATGATTTATAGTTTCATGGATACACTGATTCTAAATTGATAGAATATTTTCATAATAAAAATTCCATATATGGTAGATCATTTTTTTTCTTAGAGAGAGTTGTGTGAGATGGAAAAGTAAAAATAATGATTCATTTTCATTGAGTGCAACTAATGAAGTGTATATTTACACTACCCATTCTTGTACATAGATTTTGTGGATGTAAGTCTAGCTAGAAGATTTGAAAGTTCATATTAAGAAGACACTGAAAATTTATTGTGATAATAAAAGTGACATTGATCATATAAAAAATATAGTTCAACATTTGAGATCAATCACATTGATATTATATTTCATTTCATTAAATAAATTTTTCTAGTGGTGATATGAAAATTGAATATATTTACACCAAAGAATATATTGCATGTATTTTTACCAAGGAAAATCCAATAGAGAGGTTTGGAGAATTGAGGCTAAAACTTCATGTTCATCCTTCACATATCACTTGAGTAGGTGTGGAATAATACACTCATAGGGATTTAGATGATGTTTTCAATGGAGGTAATTGTGAAAAAACTCTTTATCAAAGGGGGTGTATGATACTTTTTAATTTGAAACTGTGGTTATTTCCAAATGGGGTAGAAGTGGAAGTGTGGATTTAGGGGGATTTCATCAATGTTACTTGGACACAATTTCTCATCATTTAGAAATGGAAAAACATTACCTTATCTGGTAGTGTAGTGTCGAGACACTTCTCATATGAAAAGAGGCTATGATTTTATGATTATCATGATATTTGATGTATTTTTAATAGAGCTAAGAATAGTTTAAAAGTGTTGAAACAATTTGACAAAAAAACAAAGTTGGGGGGATTGAAGTACCCCAAGGATTTTTTTGAAGGGGTGTATTAGTTATTAACACAATATAAGAATTTTTTGAAGATGCTGAAATATTGTTAGAGCTAGTTGGAACATTTTTTAAAAGCCTTTAATAGTTCTCAAGTGGTTTGAAAACATTTTATGATCATTTTATTATAATTATAATTATGGTTAGAAGTTAAAATTTGGATAATTAATTCTACGTATGATCCTTTTTTGCTTCGAATGAGATTTTTCTGCATTGGGATCACTGAAAAAGGACAAATTCATAACATCATATGAGTCGAGAAGCATTTTATATGAGTCATAAAGGAAGATCATGTGACTTCATATGATTTAATTATAACACCATATGAGTCATTTGAATATTTTTATGAGTGATTTATAGTTACATATGACTCAAATTACAAAGTGGCTAAGTCTATAGATGTTTATGAGTCACTAAGGACTTCATATGAGTATTTTTTTCATTTATGTAAGATTCATTTCTACCTACATATGAATCATTGTACATCTACATAAGAGTCATTCTATGGATTGGTATGAGAAATTGGAAATGGCATTAAAACAATATAATTTTCATGGATTTTCATATGAATCATTTCATTCTACATCATATTCATTTTAAGTGAGAAGTTTGGGAACCATTGAGACTTTGTATGGATGACCAGCACAATATAAATATAAGCACTGATCTAAGTAAGGATCATTTTTTATCTTCATAAAGATTGTGTCTTGACTTCATAAGGATAAGGCATTGTAAGAATCATTATGGTTGTGTAAGGATCAAAACTTTGAGATATTTTTTAGAAGAGTAATAAATGAAAAATATGAGCTTCCAGAATTAGATATTCTAAATAATTGAAACCAAATAATTCTAAAGAAAATATTCAGTGATTAAAATCACAAATTAATTATGATTAAATAATAATGAAGGGGTTTTAATCTACACATCATGAAGAAAAATATCACACCATGAGAACAATTGAATGAAGAATATTTAAAGTTAATTTGAGTTAATTTTTGAAGAAACTATAAGAATTAATTCTAGATTATTAATATGGTGATGTTGTATTGATCCTAACTTATTAAAATCACATGAAAATAAGTCTGAAAAGATTATATAAAGAATATTAAGTGTGATTTTATCAAGTGAGCTAAATTATCAATATATTTTGTTCCACATTGAAATTAGTCATTCTATAAATAGGTTCAAGAAAAAAAAGAGTTTAAGTTGATCCAATGAAATTATGAAAGTTATTCTTTAATTTGTATTCCTAGAATTTGAAAATTCATTTTTTTGTAAATTATTTTGGAAGATAATCAAATATGAAGGTATTACCCAAGATTTTGATTTTTCATATAAAATAGAAAACATATTGTATTTTAAATTCTCTAATGTAGCACCCTGAGATTTTAAATTATATATTCTTCCCTTAAAATTGAATATGTTCAGTAGCATGTGATACACATAACATTGAACTAAAATAAAACCATAATACATTAAAAATTATTATTATAACATAGTAATTGAGTAAGATAGTATAAATACTGAAATCTAAAATAAATGGAATCCAGTAGTATAATTATATCTAATGAAGATCATTTTTCTAAGATTACAAAGAAGGTAGCTTCACTAGGATTTACCCTAAACCAAGCCCAAGTAGAACTCCAACAATTATGGTATGGGAGAAATAATATGTGACAAAAACTCAAGCTCTTGGAAATTTCCATGACACCCATGCTAGTTGAACAAGCACCCATGATAGCTACCATATCTTATTTTATGCTTAGGACTTACATGGAGATCTTGATGGGTTATGTAAGTAGAAATTAAGATGATATAAACATATAATTATCAATATAATAAATTTTTTATATATCATATGTATTTTAAATATTTCATAAGAAAAATAATGTTCATTTTTAATACTGATGCTTTGATAAAATTCAATTAATGTGGATAGATAACTAATAATACCATTTTATGCTAGAAATGTATTTTTTTCTAAAATTAGATTTTAATGTGATGTATTGTAAAAAAATAAATATAATATATATAAAATATATTTTTTAAATAAATAATATATTAACACCAACATAATTATAAATTGATAGGAAATAAGAATAAGAATATTTAAAAATTTAAAAATTTATTTTCCTATGAAAATAGTTTTCATTATATTTATATGTATTTATTTAAAAGATAAATTATAAAATTTTAGAATTTAAATTTAAAAAATTAACTTAATTTTTAGACTTAGAATAAAAAAATTATCTTATGATAAAAATTTTTTATTTTTCTGAAATAATTAATTTTTTGGTGAATAGTGAAAAATACTATTTTTACTAATATTTTAAAGTTTATAACTTTATCAGGAAGTAAGTATTACCTAAAAAATTATAAAAAATTATTATTGGACAAAAAAATATTTAAGGATTAAAATTATTCATTTAAAAATACTATATAATGTCTTGTAAATTCAATATAATTTTTTTTAATTATATAGAATTATTTCAAGACCACAAAATCTGATGGCGCATGATTTCAAGGCCTGGAGTGCCCAGAAAGATCTGTCTAAGTTTTGTTAAGCTTTAATTAGTGTGTGTAAGTAGTTTTCCCAAAAAAGTGGAATGACTCTTAAAAAGTTACTCGGATCAAAAATCTGAGGGCACCATTGCGCTCAGGATGGCGGGTTTACCCTAGGCGCGACTTAAGTTTAGTCAGCGCGGGCCTCCTGTGAGAAAACCCAAAAATGGCATAACCGTAAATAAAATAATAAAATAAAATAATTTTATTTTTCAAATTCTTATAACACACGAAGGGTAACTTGGATTAAAAATCTGAGACCACCACTGAACTCATTAGGGTATGCTCTTTTTTGGCAAATACTAACATTGGCCAGCACGGGCCACCAGTGAAAGTTAGTTTTTGACCATAAATAAAATAATTAACTAAAAATTATTTTATTGTAAAATCCATAACTTTTAAACGGTAACCTAGATTGGAAATCAGAGAGTATCGTTGGGTTCGTTGGGGCGTTTTTCACTTAGGCAAAGCCTAACCTCGACTGGCATGGGTCGAGGGTGACTGTTAATATTTTTTCGAACTTTTTTTCAGGTACGTTCAGTAAACGCATGAGCGGCGTTTTGTAACTTTTGAACCGGTACTCGGAATTGAAATCTGAGGACACCGTTGAACTCGCAGCGCCAATATTCGCCTAAGGAGACCTCCACCTCGACCGCAGTAGGTCGAGGGTGGAAGTTAGTTTTCCATATTTTCGTGGGAGAGTTAAAAGAATAAAAATAAAATAAAACAACAACTTTTATTTTGTTTTCTTGAAACCTCCATTTTGAATACTTCATGGTGGGGACCACCCAAACTCCCCTTTAATGTGAGTTAACCCTTGTAATTCCCCTAATTAATGTGCCAACATTAATTGAATTAATAATCTTAACTCAATTAAAGTTGGCTCCTCACCCTTTTGGTTGGGATCGTTGGAAAATGAGAGAGCTTGGGAAACTCGGAAGGACATCCTCCAACGAAGAACGAACCTCCGACATGGAAGATGCTCGAGCCTGGATCAGAAGCGTCTTGCGGGAGAAAAAAACGCCAACATCACCATCATCATCTTCCTCCTCACAACACCTCCAATGGACGATCGAGGTAGGGGTTTTAATTTAAAGTATGATTAAATCTATTTATTGATTCTTCATATTCTTGATTCACAACGACGATGGCCAAACAAACATGTCCATCGTTCCGCACTTATACCTTGACCCTTTTCATTCATTCTTCGTGCGTTCTTCATGCGTTCTTTGACGCCAAATAATTAAGTGCACTGAAAACACAATGTCTCATTGAGCGCGACATATGGACGCGGCGATCTTGACCCGGGAATCATGAATATGTGGACGTCAAATTTTTTGAGCTTGGAACGAAGTTTCAATGACGTGTGGAAGAAGGGTGGCGCACGTCTGCACCACTGATAGAGAAGGAGGTCGCAGCTGTCGAGTCGCGGCGGCACACCGGAGGGCGGCCGACACTCGGTCAGCCGCAGTTCAAGCAACCGGCGCACCGGAGGGTGGCCGGCACCCAGTCGGCCCCAGCTTGAGTAGGCGGCACACCTGGAGAGCGGCGGAACTTGGTCAGCCGCGGGAGGATAGCAGCATCGTCGCGCCGCTGGGAGGAGAATCGGTCAGGAATCCGGCCGGCTGTGACGCACCGAGTAGGAACCGCTCTACCGGATCCCACATGCCAGCAGGCCGAATGGTTCGTTGGACCATTCAGGAATCTAGGGGGGTGTCTCCCCTTAGGCGACGTCTAGGGAGGACTGTGCCCAGCCGAGCAGATTGCACCCAGCCGAGCGGGCCGCACCCCAGTGGGCCGCGCCCAGCGGGCCGCACCACAGCGGGTCGCGCCCAGCGGGCCGTGCCCATCGAGCTGCACCATAGCAGGCCGCACCCATTGGGTCGGGCCCACCATGTACCAGCCCAATCGGGTCTATTCAGGTTATCCCAAGTTGGGTTGGGCCAGGTCGGTCCGACCGGGTTGGACCAGACCCGGGCCCATCTGGATCCAAATACGCCTTTTTGGCCATATCTTGAGAATCGAGCATTCGTTTGACAAACCGTTTGTGGAAATGGATTCATTATATAGAGACAGTCCTTTTGGTATACTCCACTTGAGTTTTGGATAAATTTGGAGTATGGCTAGGTTGGATCGAACCCGTATCCAATCGGGCCCTCGGAGCTAAAACACTTATAACTCACAAACTGGGCGTCTGATTGACATGTTGTTTGTCACGTTGGAACCCTTAAAACATGGTGGTACTTTAGGTTACTCCTTTGTGGAGATTAGTGGTGTTCTAGGTATGACTAATATCTCAAGGGGCAAATTCTACGGAACTCGAGCGCACCAGGTGTGAGGAAACCTGTGGTAGGCTGCAACGTGAAGAAAGAACATCGATCTTATGTGGGTCAGCATCTATAGATCCTGTGTGGGTCAGATCCTATGTGGTCATCGTTTAGAATTCCTATGTGGGTCAGTGCATACCGATCCTGTGTGGGTCAGATCTGGTGTGGGTCAGTGCTCAGCGATCCCGTGTGGCTCAGCGCATACTGATCCTGTGTGGGTTAGATCCTGTGTGGGTTAGCGGGGGTTAGTTACCTATCAATCCTATGTGGGTCAGCGGGGGTTAGTTACCTATTGATATTGTGTGGGTCAGTGGGGGTTATTTACCTATCAATCTTGTGTGGGTCAGCAGCAGTGCTTCTTAACAGAATAAGATGATCTAGTTATGACTAAACATATGTACCTATATACTTAAGTTATACCTGATTGTGAGCTGAGTCCTTTACATGTGTGGTACTTCAATCATTGTGGTGATACCTCTGTGGTACTTCTATCTTCACGGAGTTACCTGTGTGGTAATTCTATCTTCGTGGTATTAACTATGTGGTACTTCTAGCTTCGTGGTGTTGCCTGTGTGGTACTTCTACCTTCGGAGTATCATCTTTGTGGTGTTACCTGTGTGGTACTTCTATCTTCTTGGTATTACCTGTGTGGTACTTCTAGCTTCATGGTGTTACCTGTGTGGTACTTCTACCTTCATGGTATCATCTTCGTGGTGTTACCTGTGTGGTACTTCTATCTTCGTGGTGTTACCTGTGTGGTACTTCTAGCTTCGTGGCGTTACCTATGTGGTACTTCTACCTTCATGGTATCGTCTTCATGGTGTTACCTATGTGGTACTTCTATATTCGTGGTGTAACCTGTGTGGCACTTCTATCTTCATGGTGTTACCTGTGTGGTACTTCTATCTTCATGGTGTTACCTGTGTGGTACTTCTATCTTCGTGGTGTTACCTGTGTGGTACTTCTATCTTCGTGGTCTTACCTATGTGGTACTTCTACCTTTGTGGTATTGTCTTTGTGGTGTTACCTGTGTGGTACTTCTATCTTTGTGTTGTTACCCATGTGGTACTTCTACCTTCGAGGAGTTACCTTCGTGGTGTTATCTTCATGGTGTTATATGTGTGGTACTTCTACCTTTGTGTTGTTACCTATATGGTGTCCTTACCTCATGTATGAGATGAGTATATCTTGATAACTTAGGTATATGTATGGGCATATACCTAAGTAGAGTTGATGTCTTGCTTTGTGGATTTTCCTTTGTGGAACTCTAGGAGACCTACAGGGGTCTTGGGGTCCCTACTGAGTATCGTTATACTCACTCCAGCACGGGCTTCACCTACACCTTTTCATGTCTGATGTAGAAGACCTACAGCATTGATCGAGGCTGAGGGAGCTAGGACTGGACAATGCTCGAAGGTGGACCATTCGATGTGATGTGACACGGAGGAGACTGATGAATGTGGAGTGCTGAGGAGGCGATCTGTACCTACCCTATAGGTAGGAACCTCAGAGGACGACCCAGTAGCTGTTTTCCTTTTTCTTTCAGTTGTATTGTACTTCTAGTCATACTTGTACTTTACAGTTAGGCTTGTATTCTGGCCCCTTTTTACTTCCATCACTCTTACTACAGCAGCTTACTTTGTGGTTGCATCTTATTTGGTTCTAGTCTATGTGGTTTCTTCTTGTTGTGTTCTTGGACTGTGTGTCTCTACAGGTTAAAAAGGAAATGTCTTCCCATTTAAGGGATGCGTCTTTTCGGTGCTAGTCGCCAGCCCTTGGCCTATGGAAGGTGAGCTTGGGGTAGTCATGGAATGGGCCCTGAGGGACAGTTCATGACATACTAAGTTTAATTTATAAAACCCATGTTTAACATTTTGAAACTTAAGTAATTTTTATTCAAATAAAAAACTATTTTTCATGTTTTTCTTTTATTTATGTTCTCACAAGGTATAATTCTATTTTGGATTGATTTGGAATCCATATATATCTTATTTAGTTTATAATAAATTAATTAATTCCATTTAAATCAATATGATTCATCATTTTATCCCATTATTATTTTTATGCTTAAGAACGTATTTTTTTAAAAAAATATTTTTAATGTGTTATACATTTATTATTTTAAAATTGATTTTTATAACTTTTAAAATTTTCATTAAATAAAATTTATGTCATATTTGGAATTATTATGTCCATATTATGTAATTATGTAAATTTTATTTTTAGGAATGAAAAAAAAAATTGGGTAAAAATGTAGTTATTGTATTAAAAAAATGCTAAAAGTGAAAAATCTAAGAGTAAAAAACATAAAAACGTTTTGAAAACATGTCTTAAAATGAATATTTGAAGGATTATTTACCTTAAATCTTACCACACTTCATTATTATCCATTATTTAATTCACTTTTCTTGAATTATTTCATTTTTATATTATTATAAAAATGCCACTCCTCTCACTTATAAATATCACCCTTCACCACCTCATTTATCCACCCATTCTAAAGAATTATCTGGACCAAAACTCTTCCTTAGTATCTCTTGAACTCTCTTCCCACATCCTATAATCCTTGGTATTTCAAAAATACCAATCTAATGAGCCTTAAGGTATTACCTAAGGGATAACACCCAAAGGGAGAGGTAATGTTCTCAACTGAGCTCTCTTAATTTGTTTCTTCTTCTGCCCCCTCACCACCATGAATGACATGTTCTATTTTTCATCACTGTCATACATGGATGGTAAAAAATATCTATTTAATCAAAAATATGATATTTATTACATGATTATGATTCTGAAATGATAAATTATTTCATTTTCTACCCCCTCCCTTTCTATATTCAACTTATTTTCTTTGAGACTTATTCTATATTCACAACTTGTTTCATTTTGTGTGGTGTATACATTTTCATTGATTTATTTTTATCATATTCCTAATTAATTTAAAAATATTTATAAATCTATTTCAATTTATTTCTTTCATGATCCATAAGGGTTTTTGGTTGACTCGATTTCTTTTCATTAGGTCAAAAACCATCTTCTTTAGCTATACTCTTTTAAGTTTCTTTTATTCCACCATTTTTCTACTCTATAATGTATTTAATATTATTATTTAGGGAAATTAATTATTTACATAAAAATATTATTCTTTGGTGGATTTCATTCTCTTTAAAAATATTTCATTTTTAAGAATTATTTTCATCCATTCTGATGGTTGATTTTCATAGATATCCATATTTTTACATCCCTCCAATATTCTCTTTTCATATATGTAAACCCTAATATATTTTTTCTGTTATTATATTCATAATTATATTTACATATTTTAAAAAGGTAAATCTATTAATATTTATTATGATGTGGGTTTTGATAAAGATATTCATTTAAAAATATTGAAAAGGTGTTTTATGTACTTATATTTTAGTTTCCACTGCACATTTAAACTTCTTTACCATTATTAAGATTCATTTATTAGTGATTTTATTTTTGAAATAATTTCTTAAAAAAATTCTTTTCATATTTTTAAAAATGATTTTTTAAAGAAAATTGTGACTTCATCAATTTGAATCTTTACAAAAAAAATAAGTGAAACTTCCTTTTTGACGTATTTTTTCATGAATAAATATTTTACATGTTAGGTAAGAATAGCTATAGTTATAACACAAGAGGGGGTGAATTGTTTTCTTTTAATAATTTCACAATTCTATCGATCCACATAAATATTAGATAGAGCTTGTGACATTTATATATGAAAATATATATGCAACGGATAATATACATAGAACAAGGCATATTAATTTATAGTGGTTTAGGGCATGAAGTTATCTTAGTCCACTCCACCAATCACCCACTCTGTGGGCTTGGTGAATTTCACTAGTAAGGTCCTCATATCATAAGACCGATCCACAAATGAGTGCAGATAGTTTTCACCCATACAAACAAAGGCTTAAAAAACAAATCCTTCTGGTTCTTTTACATGGAACCGATAAAACCAAAACTTAGTGAAAGAAGCTGACACTCAACCATGACTGAATAAGAGTGGTCGAAACTCAAGATAGATACGATGTAGTTTGGTAACAAACAGATGTATCTCACGGTTGCAGTATCATGCAACTGATAAAAGATGAATCTTTTCTTCAAAAGAATAATAATCTTGAAATATATTTTAAGAGATCAGGTTTCACAAGAGATATTTGATTTTAATAGAAACAACAAAAATAGAGCATCGTGATTCCAAATTTGAACATGTATATCTATGAAATATAGTCCTTGAATCTAAGATGATTGATTGCTGAGTAGTGAATTAATTTTTTACAATAAATCTTAAAGAATAAGAATTATATATACAGCCAAGAAATATCTAGATCTTTGTATATAAATATCCGATGCAGAAAGATATATATATAACAATATATCTCATAGCAATATTTCTGATCCGCAAAAGACTCCTGATTAATCGAGTGAATTCAAATTCAAAGAATATAGCTCAGAGTAATTGTAACTACCCTTATGGATAGGAGAGAAAATCTCTACTGTAAATGTCTCTTTAAAATATTTAAAATGATCTTTGAATCAATCGAAATCAAGTTTTAAATCACCCTGAAATTCCGCAAATACTATTGCAAAATGCTCCAATAAAGATGTAAATTCAAATTTCCAACATTGAAAAGTCAAACGTAAGATTCCTTCACAAAACGAAAAAATAATAGACGTAGGGTTCAACTTCATATCATAGGGTTGATGATCCATATGTTTGTCCACGTCAGCATAGATCTCTGAATGTAACATTGATTATCCATTCATCCACTTTTCCAAACATAAGGTTGACAACATAAGGTTGATTATAAAAAGTAAGGTTGATGATTCGTACATTTTTAAAGTTCCATACTTACGTAGGGTTCTTTAACCATACTTTTCCTTTCTGTAAAACATAAGGTTATTATCCAAACATAATGTTCCTTAACCATAAATTTCATCAAATGTAATATTGATTAACCATATTCTCTGATCTTTCAACATAAACGTAAGGTTTTTTCCATATGTTACTTTCTTAAATGTATTGAATAAATATTATTTCTAGTAAATAAAAAACGGTGAACAGTGTTTCCAGAATACGCTTAAGAGCATTCCGAACACTTTAGTGAATATTTCTCACAAATAAATAGTTGAATATTATTTCAATATAATAATTAATAAAGAATATAAATTTCCTGAAATACACTCAAAATAAAATCATTAGTAAAACAAACAAGGTTATTTATGAGCATCCAAATCATTAATATTTATAGAGTATTGTTGAGAAAATACATGCCCAACAATCTCCCCATTTTTTTTGATCACAAAACCCATAAATTAAAATTATAATCTTAGAAAAAATAATTTATAATTTTGTAAGCATTAAAAGAAAATAATTTCGATTTGATGGAATTATTTCAATAAAGAAGAAATATTTGAACTTATCCCCCAAATATAGATTTCAAAGAAATGTTTAAATTTATCTAACTAAAATGTTGTGTCATATAATTTATCTCAAATAAAAATTATGAATTATTTATGAATTATTTCAATGAAGAAGAAATATTTGAACTTCTCAAATAAAAGTATAAAAGAAATGTTGTGTTTATCTAAATTTCTCTCCCTTTTGTGATATCAAAAAGAAAGTATAGAAATGGACTAAAACACATTTAATATTAAATAGAATGAGAATTGAAAGTTATAAGTAACTATAATGAATAAAGAGAAATGGATTTTGACTATAGACAAAAATAAAAAAGCAGATAAAATAATGAAATGAAATATATAGATAACAGACAAATTCATTGATCAGTAAAGAAATTAATAGAATAAAGTTTGTAATTGAGAAACAAAAACGGTCATTGTCGTTGGTCAATGTAGGAAAGAAAATGAAGACTAAGGACTGGATAGAAGATAATTTTGTATGGATTCAAACATGTCCTTCAGACTAGCCATCTGCAATCTTAGCTTCTTCATGAAACTATCTCCTAGATTAATTATCAATTGCATGGCATCATTATTGATATACAAAGTTTACACAATATTAACTTTCAGAAACTCATGAAAACTTTCCTCATGCTTCATGAACAGCTCCAACTTCTCTGAAAACTTTCTCAACATCAATCTAATGGTTGGTTCTCCTTGAGTTAACTGATCTACAAGAAATTTTTGATTGTCTAATAAAACTAATATAGGGATACTATTACATTGAATATCATGAAGTCAAATATTCATATCTTCCATAATGGATGTAATGTCCTGAAATCTTCTGATTAAATTTGGAATTGTTGCAGGGGTAGGAGTAGATGCACTGGCTTGATTCACTGAAACTTTCACAGATTCAAATTGACTTCCCAAGTACCATTTTAATTCTTCAAAATCTATTTTTGACACAGATTCAGATCTGATCTTACCAATCTCATTTAACATGTCTCTTTTGAAGGCATAAAAATCCCTTCTAGAAATAGTATTCTCACTAATCTCATGAATATTTTTCTTTGAAATTTCCAATTCATGTCACAGATTGGAATTCTTCTTTTGAGACTTATTGAACTTAATCATAGCTTCTTTAACTTGATGTGATAAGGAATCAGATGTCCACTCATCTACATTCAAATCCTGATTTTCATTTTCAGTAGGCAAGGGATCTGCCACTATTTTCATTACATATTCTTCATAAGAAAATGATTGATTATCCAAAAACTTCAGTATACCCACCAGAAATATGATCTGATTGTCCCACAGTCTGATCTACCATTAAAGGTTGAATTTCTATAACTAATTATTGTAAAAGATTACCTTCTTGAATATCTCCATGTTTAGTAATTTATTTATTAACAAACTTTTATTGAACATTTTCAAATTGAATATTCTGTTCTTGAACTATTTCCTCTATAATTCTTTCTTGTACTTGTTCACTCACCAAAGGTAAAATTACAAGCTCTCTAGCTTGACTCTTCACATAAACTTCCTGTTCAACAACAGTTTCTTCCAAATGAACTAAGCATGTTTCTTCTCCAGAATCCAACATTCACTCTTCAACTTGAGGAGCATATCTTTTTCTAGGTTTCATAACAAGACCTTCTTAACTTTGTTCTTCCTCTTCTTCTTATTCAGTGTTAAATCTAAGCCTTCTCTTGGATGGTTGTAAAACTACATCTGTTCACGATTCAGTTACTCCCTCCTTTCGAACACTAGCTTCCTCCCCCTGAGAAAAATATCCTGAGCTCTGTTCCTCCTCAGCTCCAATAGGTAAAAATTTTCCTTTCACAGTGCTCCAGAAAAATCCAAGTTTTCTTAATGTTCCAGCATTCAACACATTACTATGATGACATTTTACTCTTTCCTCAACTAGACTGATCATATCTTTCTTAAACAAAATCCTTAAAATTATCCGTCCATATGGATAAAAATTCATTCTCAAATCTGGTGAACAACAGTAATGAGGATATCTAAATAAATACCTTGTGAAATTTAATTTGACATCACTCAGAAAAATAAACATGATATACATGTCTAGGTAAAGGATTTTCTTCATATCAGCCATCCTTGGCACTATTCCAATCTGAATAAATTTTACCAAAATATTATGATCATGTTCTGAATACTTAAAAAACATCTTTCTAATGTGTGTTGAGTTGAACAGAAAAGACATTATGTATTTGGAAGAATGGTCATTATCTCTAATCAACTTAAGATCAAAATGAAAAAATCCTTCATGTGGAAAGTTCAAAATCTTCGCAACCTTAGTAGAAGAAATAAAGAGATTCCTATCTTTGATACTAGCAAAAACCATGTCCTATGTATCTATGAAAATAAAATGCACACTCTTATAAAAAGAATTCAGTTCTACCTCATAAATAAATTTTGAGTTTATGTCATTGAAAGTTGTCTCGAGACCTTGAAAAGATAGTGCTTTCTTCAGAAGTAAGTTCATCTATCATAACAATTCGAAATCAATCACCTTTACTTGAAGAATTTTTTTGTATAAAATTCATTATCAGTTCACTTGCTTCTCCTTCTTCGATTCTCTTGTATTTATTCATTCTTTAAGATCTAAAAATATGAGGTTTTTAGCTTCTAGGGTTTGGAAGGATGAATGAAGATTGAGGGTTTTTCAAAGTGGGGTTTTTTGTGTAAACAGGATCTGTAAGATGAGGGATTTGAAAAATGAATGATTTATGACAAATGACATTTTTCCTCGTTTCTCATGTCATAGAGTAATTATTACAAAAACATAATAATTATACGGTATAAATAAATTTAAGATAACATGTATCAACCAAAATACCTTAAGATAAAAATAATAAAATTAAATAAAATTTATAAAAATAAATTAGGCATAAATTAAATAAAAATAAATAAAATAAAATAAATATTTAATTAAAAATTAAATAAACCTAACTCCCCCTTAATAAAATCAAAACAATCAGTGGGAAGAGGTTTAGTAAAAATATCAGTTATTTAGTATTCACAAATTCTAAAGATATATCCTTTTTAAGAACATGATATCTTATAAAATGATGTCTAATATCAATATGCTTAGTTCTAGAATGACTTATTAGATTTTTTTGAAATATTTATATCACTTTTATTATCATATAAAATATGTGTATTATTAAAATTAAGTCCATAGTCTATTAGAGTTTTTTTCATCCACAGCACTTGTGCACAACAACTGCCTGCAGATACATACTCTATTTTGGCTGTTGATAGTGCAACCAAGTATTGCTTCTTACTTGACCATGAAACTAATTATTTTCCTAAAAAGTGACAGGTTCCTGAAGTACTTTTTCTATCTAATCTAAATCCTCCAAAATATGCATCTGAATATGATAATAAATTAAAATCATAAGTTTTTGGATAAAGAAGAGATTGATTAACTATTCCTTTTAAATATCTGAAAATCCTTTTTATAGTAGCAAGATGGAATTCTTTTGGATTTTATTGAAATCTAGCATAAAGACATACTGAAAAAATAATATCAGGTCTTCTAGAAGTAATATATAGTAAATTTCCAATCATACCTCTATATAACTTGTTATCCCCTAGTTTTCCAGCATCATCTAAGTCAAGTTTAATATTAGTACACATGGGAGTTGAATATGTCTTGTTGTTCTCAAGACCAAATTTTTTCAATAAATCAGTAATGTATTTACTTTGATTTAATAAATTTCCAAAATATTTTTGAAAAATTTGAAGTCCTAAAAATAAATTTAATTCTCCCATCATGCTCATTTAAAATTGTTTTTTATAAGTTCTAAAAAATCATTGCAAAGTTTTCTATTTGTTTATCCAAAAATAACATCATCAGCATGGATTTAAACTAATATTAAATTAGAACAAAATATTTTCTTAAAAAGGGTTAGGTATGCTAAACCAACAGTAAAAACATTATTCAAAATAAATGAAATCAATATTTCATACCAAGCTCTATGTGCTTGTTTAAGGCCATAGAGAGATTTAGTAAGATTAAAAACAAAATCTAGTTTTTGAGAATTTTCAAAACCTGGAGGTTGCTCAACATAAACTTCATCCATTAAATATCCATTTAAAAATACAGATTTTACATCCATATGATATAATTTTAAATTCATATAATATGCATAGGCTAAAATAATTCTAATTGCTTCTAGTATAGCTAAGAGAGAAAAGTTTTTATCATAATCTATACCTTCTTCTTGATTGTACCCTTTAGATACTAGTATAGCTTTGTTTCTAGTTATAATACCTTGATCATCTTGTTTATTCCTAAAGAGCCATTTAGTTCCTATAACTGGATAACTCGATGGTATTTCAACTAATTTCCATAATTTGTTTCTTTTAAATAGATTTATCTCTTCTTGAATTGCTAATAACCAACTTTCATCTTCTAGGGATTCCTCAAAATACTTAGGCTCTAGATGAGATAGAAAAGTAGAAAATTCCACTAGGTTTTCTACACTTCTCCTAGTTTGTATTCCTATGTCTAGATCTCCTATAACAATCTATAAAGGGTGATTCTTTAGGATTCTAGGATTTCTAAGAAGTTTACTTTTAGGTTCATCAGTATCATGTTCTTCTGAACTGGACTAGATTTTATTTATATTTTCAAAATCATTTTTCATGTTATCAAGTCTCATGTTGTTATAAGAATCATCAGCTTCATCTGTTTGATATTTTCCTTTATTAAAAGGATCAGTTTCATCAAACTTCACATGAACTGATTCTTCAACAATCCTTGAATTTTTATTAAATAATCTATAAGATTTAGAAGTTGTAGAATATCCTAATAATATTCCTTCATCAGCTTTTGGATCAAACTTTCCAAGATTATCCTTGGTGTTCAATATATATACCTTACATCAAAAAACCTTAAAGTACTTTACCTTAGGATTTTTGTTATTCCAAATTTCATAAGGAGTCTTTTTTAAAATAGGTCAAATTAAAACTCTATTTATAATATAACATGTTGTTCTTACAGCTTCTGTCCAAAAGTAGGTTGGAAGACTATATCCATTCAGCATTGTTCTATCCATTTCTTGAATAGTTCTGTTTCTTCTTTCATCAATTCCATTTTTTTGAGGTGTTCTTGGTACAGAGAAGGCGTTTTTAATACCCATATTTGAGAAAAAATAATTAAATTCTTGATTCTCAAACTCTCCACCATGATTAATTCTTAATGAAATTATCTTAAAACCTTTTTCATTTTCAACTCTTTTATAAAAACTTTCAAAAACAGAAAAAGATTCATTTTTGAGTTTTTGAAAATATACCCAAGTAAATCTAAAACAATCATCAAATAAAAAATATACATATAATTTAATAGAAAAACTCTATATTCTAGATGGTTCAAAAAATCCATATGAATAAGTTCTGGGATCTTTGAAGTAGCAATTTTGTTAACAGATTTGAAGGAGGATTTGTGTTTCTTGCCTATTTGACATGCATCACAGAATCTATCACTATCAAATTTGAGACTAGGTAAATCTAAAACTAATTATTTCTTATATAAATTATGTAAAGAGAAAAATATTACAATGACCAAGTATTTTATGAAAAATCCATGACTCATTTACATTTTTAGTTAGACAGATCACTTTCTGTTTACACAAAGAATTTAAATCCAAAGTGTAAACATTATCTGTTCTGGGTGCTCTAAATTTAAGTAAATTATTTTTAAAAATAGAATAGTAGTTATTAGAAAAATCAACATATTATCCATAATCATAGAATTGAGAGATACTTATCATATTGTGCTTCAATCCTTGTACATAGAGTACTTTATTAATTGAGATGGTATTTGAATCTCCAACTATTCCAAGTCCAATAATTTTTCATTTGGCATTGTCACCGAAGGTGACTAAGCCTCCATCTATTTTGGTTAGAGTATAGAAATTTGATTAATTTCCAACCATATTTCCTGAACAACCACTGTCCATATACCATATATCTTTTCCTCTTCTTTGGCCCATTACCTACAATGTCAAATTAAAAAAATATTTGTTTTGGTACCCATATCTTTTTGGGTCCAGCAATGTTAGCTATCAAAGACTTAGGAATCCAAACAGATCTATTTTGATAAACACTATTATAATTAAAATTAGATAAAGATTTTGAATAATGAACATTTTTTACACCACATAATTGAGTTTTTCTTAAATAGCATTCATTAGCATAAGTCCATTAGTACCACAATAAAAGCATTTAACAGTAGACATGCTTTTGATGTTATAACTAGGAACAAAATAGTTTTTGTAAAGTTTGGATTTTTCACCCTTAATATCTATGCCAAATATTTCCTTTTTAATTACATTTTTACCAAGAATTCCATTTAGAACATTTTCTCCTTTTTAAAATATAAGATCATCACTTTTATAAGTTTCTACTTCATATTGAAGTTTTTTTATCTTATTTTCATGATTAGTACAGTTTGTAGTAGATGAACTAAATTTCTCAATTAATTCTTGATACAATTTAAGTAAAGTATCCATTTCTCCTAAAATAGCATTATGAATATTTTTTAAAGATTTTTGTTTCTTTAATAAAGAGCCATATCTTTCTTATAGCATAGTATAGTAGGCAGTCATTTTATCATTTGAGTAACTGGAATCAGAATCATATGAATAGTAGGATTGTACCTTCTCTTCTTCATCTATAAAGCACATATTGGCTTTTAGATTCTATTCTTCCTTCCTTGAATCATATATTGATGATATATTGGAGTCTTTAGAAACACTCCAAGTGGCTTTCATAGCTATTTTATACTTTTTCTCATAATAAGCATTCTTTTGATATTTCTTTTCTGTCTTTCTCTTTTCTCCTTTCAATTGAGGATAATCAGGTCTTATATGACCCAATTTTTTTCACTCATAATATCTTACTTCCCTTGAGTATTTATCATCCTTTTAAGGTTCTTTTTAATCCTTTCTTATTCCTGTAAAATTTACTGAATTTTCTAGCTATTTAAGTCAGCCCAATTTCTGAGTCAGATGAGCCTGAATTTCTTTCTTCTTGCTTCAGTTTTCTATTTTATTTTTGGGACACAACTTTTAAAGTAGTATTATCCTTTTTTACTAGGACTTTGTGGTCTTCAACTTCATCTTTCATTTCATCCTCATACACCATTAGGGTTCCAATCAATTCTCTCATTGTCAGATTCATGACAGGTGTATATTGGCAGATTGTAGTAGAAATTTCATTCCACTTTGCTGGTAAAACTCTTAAAACCTTCAAATCTTGATCAAGTTGACTAACAAGCTCACCTAAATATGTTATATTATTAAAAAAAATTGTCACCCTTCCATTCATCTATGTGATTCTCTCTCTGTCATACATTCTGCAAGAATCAAACTTTAATTTCATTGTAGCATATCTCATTTGTCTAACATTGTCAGTACCTTTATAGTCTACTGTAATTGTCTGCCACATTTCATAGGTTGTTGGGAATTGCGATACACGGTTGAATTCATCTGATTTAAGACCAAAAATAATGGCATTCATTTCTTTCTAATTCATATCATACTCAGCTTCTGTATTAGTAGACTAAGTTTCAGGTTTTTCAGAAATTGTGTTAGGAGTAATAATCTTTGAGTATACTCTAAATCCAAGATTTTTTAAGTATATTATCATTCGTGACTTCCAGTATCCATAATTCTCACCATTGAAATATGGATCATGAACCATTGAAATTATTTCCTTGAGATTCTCCATTTTCATCACTAATACAAATTTTATGCCTTTGTCTTGTTATAGCTCGGTTGAAAAAGCACAACCTCTATAATGTCCCGACTCGGCTCACCTCTAAGACAGTGGCCGGACCGGTGTGTTACATGACCTCAAGCGCATCTCCCCGAATTCCAGAGGCTGCCGACTAGCAGTGAGGGCATTTTTCATGTCTGTGGGGGAGACTATGACCTCATAGGTAATAGGTATTATCATAGCAGAATTAAACAGGAAATAAATAATAAATAGCGGAAGCATATAAATGAATAAACTGCAGTAGAAGCAATATAAATAATCCCAACTGAATACATAATAAATGTGAAAGCTGATAAATGAATAAACTACAGCAGAAGAAATATAAATAATCCTAACTGAATACATAGTAAATGAGGAAGCTGATAAATGAAACTAGGTACAAAAATGATGTCATGCCATGATGTATTTCTAAACTAAAAACATGGAAAACAGAAACCCAAGCATTCTATCAACTAAACAGAAAAGACACAAAGCAACAACTGCATCACGAGTAAGGCTCGGTCCTCTGCCCCAGTCTCCATCCTAAGCAGCAAGAAACAATCAAGAATCAAAAGCAGCATTCTTCCCTTTTTCAATACCTTCAAAAATATAATCTACTCGGGTGTCAACGATTCCCGAGCAGGGTATGAGATAAAATCCTAGTACATCAGCACCTGTGGTGTCTAAACCTTTCCATTTCGTGCAATAATAAAATGCAGTATGCAATTATATAACAATTGAAGATAATGTATTAAGTTTAATGAAATAAATAACTCAGTCCGGGTTCCCAAGGGAACCCGTCCCTAATCACCTACTTTGGCCTAAGCCGTAAGTCTAAAAGGAGTACTTGTAAGCAGAATACACATATGAATATATATAAAGCCTGGAAGAGTAAGGTAAAACAAGGAAGAGGCATACCCCCAAGCTTGTGCTTTAACTTGGGGTCTGAGTAATGTGTCAACCAGGTGTGCTTCAACACACCAGAAAATATATCAAATCTCAAGGGACTAACAATGACATTAATATAAACCTTCAGTGCTTCTTTATTAAGGTTCAAGTTGAGAATTGGAGTCTGAGTCCATCCTGAAGTTATCACTATGGAACATCCTTCAATTATCCAATACCACCGAGCCCGTCCAAGGAAATCTTTCAAAAGACTAAGTATCGCTCGAGGCATGACTTTACCCTGAGTCTGTCCTGATCTCGAAAAAAGGGGTCGGGCACCATCTGAGGCTGGATTAGCCACATTGCCAATAGATCTGTCCTGATGGGCCCTTTTGGAATCGGTATCACTCATAAGTATTAGAAAGCCCGGGGAAGTCTCGGTCCGACAAAGCCAAGAACACCGCACCCCGACACATAGAGGTAACTGTCAGGAACAAAGGATTTAAGCATAGCCCTTAATATGGAACCCACCTCCTTTTCCAGCCCTGAATTTAATTAAAGTTTTCACAGCAGCAAATATGAAATCAACATATGTAATTGCATCTTGAAACTAAATAGGCACACCCAAGCATCACATATTGCAAATTAACTATTTCAGCATAGAAATCTTAACGAGGCAAAGTATCGCATTAACATAAGCAGATAAAATGAACTTTTAAATAAATAAATAAATTAGCACAACCAACTATCAAAGATCCAACAATTCTAAGGTTCATAATTAATCTAAATTAATTATTTAAATTAAACATCACAGAAATAGGTTGAGTAACACATGGATTTAATTAAATTAAATGCTCAGGTATGCACATTTAAATAAATAAATAATTCATCACAAAAAACAATCAAAGATCCAACAATTTAAGGTTCATAATTATTCTAAAATAATTATTTAAATTATACACAACAAAAATAGGTTGTGTAACACATGTAGTTAAATGAATTAAATATATGGGCTAACGGAATTTATATCGACCACATCGACACATCCAAAGGGGTGTCCGACCACGTTGCAAAAATTTAAAAAATTTAATTCATGATCAATGGGGATGAAACAACAAGAAGAAAAAAATTGAATTAAAGAAATTGGGTGAATTTTCACAAAGCCGGTAGGCACCGACTAACGGCACAACGATGCGTTTTTATAAATCACAATGAAACGGAGCAAAAGAGAGTAAACGCCCAACCTTATGGTCGTAGATGATCCTATGATCCGCAGTAGGCTTTGATTTGACCTAAAACGGAAGAAAACAAAAGATTTTAGAAAAACCCCAAAATAAGGTAAAATCTTTCCATGACGAACTGTGCAGATGATTTGGAATGAGATCGCATGATTCTTGGTGTGTAGGATAAGACTTACCGAGAGGTTCACATCACACCTGACGGTGAAGAAAACGGACGACGAATGGAGGCGCGGTGGTCTTATGAAGGGGAAGCAAGGTGGTGCGCCACCTAGGGAGGAGTGAGAGGCGCGACGCACAGGAGGGGAGGAGAGGAAGAAAAGAAGGAAAGAAAAAATAAAAGGAAAGGAAAGAAAAGAAAAAACAAAAATAAAAGGGAGATAAATAAATAAAATAATAATAATAAATGGTGGAAGAAATTAAATAAATAACTAAAATAGGTTTACCTCGTTTTAATTATTTTTAATTTCTCTCCAACCGTATCTATTTTATTATTTATTTTTATCCCTCTTTAAATTCTATTAATTTTCTTTAATCCTTTTTAATTATTTTTAACCCGAACGTTGCGCTATGGCGGGACGTAATATTTTACATAAAGTATGAACAATCATTTAATTAATTTTAATAGATGTCTGGGACCCACAATAGGGTGTGAGGGCGCGCGCCCTGGGTCACTTTAAAGATTTGGATTAAAAATTTAAAAGTCCACAACTTGATTTAATTCAGCATGTTAAATGAATTTATGTAGGTAATTAATAATATTTTATCTATCCCAACAATAAATATGCACCCATATATATACATGTTATATATATATATACACACACATGTATATTCATATATATACACCTGCACATTTATATATAACTATATATATATTTAATCTCATATATATAAATATACCTCATATATATATACCTCAATGTTTTTGTCCCAATATAATAATAATAACAATAATTAAAATTATTATTATTATTTAATTCAACCCATCAATTACACCATTAATAACTTAAAAACAATAACCATAAAAAATAACGGTTATTAAATAAATATTTATTACGCATTTGTATTTAATTCGAATAATTAATAACATCACATTTATTACATTGAACAGTTATTATTTACACCGCAACATGATTTATTAATTGTGGGTGTGCATTTTCATTTATTGTTTTCAAAATAGATAATAATATTAATAATAAAATTATTAATATATCTAATAGCTAATAAAATATTTAAAATGCAAATAAATTATCTTCGGGTGCGATATGACTAAACATCCAACGCTCGCAAAGGTTATACCATGCCTAAGGTAAACCCCACATCCCAAAACTATTGGTGGTGTCAGATTTCTCATTTGATGCACTATTTGAGAGAAAATAATTATTTATTATTTAAAAATCGGAATAATTAATTAATTAAAAATAAAGACTGTATTATCAAGTGTGAGGGTGTCAAACACTCGATGCAAATCAATGTTACACCCTACCTAGGGTAAAACTGGTGTTTCGGATCTAACGGTTGTCTCAGATTTCTCATACGATGCATCGTTTGAGAGAAAATAATTATTTATTATTTAAAAATTGAAATAATTAATTAATTAAAAATAAAGATGGAATTATCATGTGAGCCGATGTCAAACACCTGATGCGAATCAAGGTTATATCCTACTTAGGGTAAACCCAGCATTCCAGACCTATTGGTGGTCTCAGATTTCTCGTATGATGCGCAGTTTGAGAGTTATTTCATTTTTTGAAGAAAAAAAACAAACACGGGTATCGATAAAATAAACTTAATATTTTTATTATATCAACGTCGTAGTGTTGACTATTGGAAACAAAAAGTTCTGACGCTTGGTTTTAAAACCGACCTTCCTAATTAACTAGAAATTTTTACTTTTTGCATTTTTTTCATCTGGTTCAAAACACAGGATGTTACAACCTTTTCACCTTAGAACTTCTCATCCCCGAGAAGCCATTGGGAACAACGTAACCATCATCTAATCTATAGGGTCATGTATTCTCATACAAAAGGTCGTGTTGCGTATCTAAACGCCCAATGCACGCTCAAACATTGGTTAGGCAAGAGGCACGTCAGCTATTAAGATCTGAGCCAATGCTCATTTTCCAACTGAAACACTGAGAGAGTACCTAACCAAACATGTTCAGCTATAGATACATCCATGTAATCATCTCATTAACTTCTGGCACAAGGTTACTTCCCACCTTAGGTTTTAAAGTTAGAAAGAGGAAAAAATCTGAGTCACGACACCTTCCTCTGTCGAGATTTCATACAAGACACACCCTTAAGCGTTCTAGAAACTCTTCTCACTTGATTTATGAAATGGATAAAATGGTCAATTCCCCATCACCCTTAAAGCCCAAGTCAAGCCAGATTTTTATAAAACGCCCTGGTCGACACTAACTGCACTCGTCTCACCTGACGACGTGAAAAAAAAGGCCCTTCACTGATGGCTTTATTGAACAAAAGCAAGAACTAGTCAAGCCACTTCGGTCGACCATTTAAGAAGATGATCGGTTTAGATGACAGGTGTTTTATAGACTAAATTGTGATGTCTTCTTCAAAGGTATCTCGCATTTACCACGAACATTTCCACCGAAGTTAATACCTGACCTCCAGTGACATTCCTTGATTTAGGCATCACCGAATCCGACAACAAGTCTATGGTAACCTCAGATTGTCCCAACAATAGTGAAAGGAAAAAACTCAAGGTAGTCCATACTCCATGTTTATGAGTGAGATGTTGGTATAAGGGCAAGATGCCCATATCAAAACATTGACCGAGCCCAAAGCGGCATCGGTCTGGCGGTCAAGTTAGATGAAACAGATGGTGTACAAGAGTTTGTCAGGAATTCCTACATAGAAATACAAGGTTTACTCAATACTAAACAAATCCTTGATAAGAACGATTCATCAGGGTGCAACACTAAGAAAAACACCCTAAACAAGCCCAAAAACTTTTAAAGCATTAGCATGGCATACGATTGATGCTCTCTTAGTGCATCAAGGATGAAGGCAAGATAGGGGACATGCTCTTAAATTAAGGAAGAGTACACTAAGATTATTAGAAGATTACAAGAAGGAAAACAATGAAAAAAGGGCATAAAACCCAACCAAACTGACCAGTGTGTCAAAACACCTGAGTCTCTAGAAGACATCCTGAGCATTAGGAAAAACTTGATTCCTTTAACACAGAAGTCATTTTACTACGAAGATGACCTGAAACATATTTAACGGTGCAAGACTTGATGATTACACTAAACTCAACCGGTTCATCACAACATTAAGAACTCAATGGCACCGCATACGGGAATGCATAATACCACGAGGTGATACAAAAGCAAGATGACTTTTAACTCAGACGACGACGTACCAAGTCATCCATCGTTGTGGAGAAGAGAGGGTTGAACGAACTATGAAGAAACTGACCATTCTTATGGAACTCCTAAACTGATGGAAATGAGCATTACTGATGCTCTAGCCCGAAACAAAAGTCAAGGAAAACATGACCACTCGTCCGAACAAGGGTGTCATTTTAAGCAAGGGGGTCTGAATAGGGACAACGACATATGAAAGGTTCTATTCCAAAAAAAACTCAAGGAGAAACTCAAACTACTCTTGTACCAGGGTCTTAAATAGAGGACATTGCCACAAGTTCCATATCCAAGCCCTTTATATTTAATCATATTTAATCTTAAATCATCAATATATTTAATCAAAACATCAAATACTATTTTTTCAAAACAAAACACAAGGTACATGATCTTAAAAAATGCCTCAAGGAAATACATGCAAGTTTTATAAAACTCTATTTTAAAACATTTTACATTAATTGAAATCTTGTCCTTAATTTGGAAATCTATCACATAAAATCCTTTTAAGAAGATAAGGCAACCTATAAGGTTCCCACTAAAATGACATGGGTTCATTAGAATGCAAGTAGTTGTTTAATTATTAAGAGTCACAACACCCATACTTGGTTATCTCATAATGAACATGCACCAACTAGCCTACTTGGTCCTAGTTGTTCCATTAGGTATTTAACCAATTCATTTGAAATTATAACATGTTCAAAAAAATCAGCCAAGATGTACGGGTGGGTATCAACTTAATAAGAAACTATACACTTTATAGTTTTTGGAATTTCACTCCCATTCAAAGGCAACCAATAAATTTTTGCAAAGAAACCAATTACATAACAAACAATCTAGCAGGTCACAACAAGAAGCTAACAGAGAGAGACATGTTGTAATCACATAAGCATAATATTTTAATCACAGATACATGCTAATAGGCACAGAAGTAGGATACAAGGCAAAGATGATATTAAACAGGCAGCATGGAAATAAGCTAACATGCTAATTATATCACTGAAACATGGTATCTAAAAAGGCATGCTAAATAATTACAGGACAAGGCATACATTCAAGGCACACAATTTGAATCAATAGGCAGCCTAAAATGCAACTACATGGCATGGCACTATGCATGACATGTGAATTCCTATGTGCCTATTATGATGCATGCAATGCTTCATCCTCACCTTGATAGGCCAAGGGTAAAATATCATAAATTCCATAAATTCATAAGTAGTAGGAATTACGTCAATCACTCGAGGTGAAATCATTTCAATTGTAACATCGAAAAGCATGAACAACAATCCCAACCCTGGCCACTTAGTCATTTCCCGTACATGGGGTGATCAGTCCCAGGCACGACTATTAACCAAGTGCTCACACAATCCTAGTATCCTGTCTACAAACCCAAAACAGTAAGACAAAGGAAAAAAATACCACCTTTGATACCACTTTGTAACATCCCGACCCGGCTCACCTCTAAGACGGTGGTCGGACCGGTGCGTCACATGACCTCAAGCGCATCTTCCCAATTTCCAGAGGCTACCGACAAGTAGTGAGGGCCTTTTTCATGTCTGTGGGGGAGACTATGCCCTCATAGGTAATAGATATTATCACAGCAAAAGTAAATAGAAAATAAATAATAAATAGAAGAAGCATATAAATGAATAAACTACAGCATAATCAATATAAATAATCCCAACTGAATACATAATAAATTTGGAAGTTGATAAGTGAATAAAATGCAGCATAATCAATATAAATAATCTCAATAGAATAAATAATAAATGCGGAAGCTGATAAATGAAACTAGGTACAAAAATGATGCCATGCCATGATGTATTTCTAAACTAAAAACATGGAAAACAAAAACCCAAGCATTCTATCAACTAAACAAAAAAGACACAAAGCAGCAATTGCATCATGAGTAAGGCTCGGTCCTCTACCCTAGTCTCCATCCTAAGCAGCAAGAAACAATCAAACATCAGGAGTAGCACACTTCCCTTTGTCAATACCTGCTAACATATAATCTACTCGGGTGTCAACGATGCCTGAGCAGGGTGTGAGATAAAATCCCAGTAGATCGGAACCCGCAGTGTCTAAACCTTTCCATTTCATGAAATAATAAAAATCAGTGTGCAATTATATAACAATTGTAGATAATGTATTAAGTGTAATGAAATAAATAACTCGGTCCGGGTTCCCAACGGAACCTGTCCCTAATCACCTACTTCGGCCTAAGCCGGAAGTCTAAAAGGAGTACCTATAAGCATAATACACATATGCATATATATAAAGCCTCAAAGAGTAATGTAAAACAAGGAAGAGGCATACCCTCAAGCTTGTTCTTTAACTTGGGGTCTGAGTCATGTGTCAACCAGGTGTGCTTCAACACACTAGAAAATATATCAAATCTCAAGGGACTAACAATGACATTAATATAAACCTTCAGTGCTTCAATATTAAGGTTCAAGTTGAGAGTTAGAGTCTGAGCCCATCCCGAAGTTATCACTATGAAACATCCTTCAATTATCCAATACCACTGAGCCCATCCAAGGCAATCTTTCAAAATACCAAGTATCGTTCGAGGCATGGATTTACCCTGAGTCCGTCTTGATCTCACAAAAAGGGGTTGGGCACCATCTAAGCCCGGCTTAGCCACATTGCCAATGGATCTGTCCCGATGGGCCCTTTTGGAACTGGTATCACTCATAAGTATTAGAAATCCCGTGGAAGTCTCGGTCCAGCAAATCCAAGAACACCGCCCCCCGACACATAGAGGTAACCCTCAGGAATGAAGGGTCTAAGCATGGCCCTTAATACGGGACCCACCTCCTTTCCCCGCCCTGAATTTAATTAAAGTTTTCATAGTAGCAAATATGACATCAACATATGTAATTGCAGCTTGAAACTAAACAGGCACACTCGTGCATCACATAGTGCAAATTAACTATTTCAGTATGGAAATATTAATGAGGAAAAGTATCGCATCAACATAAGAAGATAAAATGCACTTTTAAATAAATAAATAAATTTTCACAACCAACTACCAAAGATCCAACAATTTTAAGGTTCATAATTAATCTAAATTAATTATTTAAATTAAACATCACAGAAATAGGTTGCGCAACACATGGAGTTAATTAAATTAAATGCTCAGGCATTCACATTTAAATAAATAAATAATTCAGCACAAACAACAATCAAAGATCCAACAACTTAAGGTTCATAATTATTCTAAAATAATTATTTAAATTAAACACAACAAAAATAGGTTGTGCAACACATGCAGTTAAATGAATTAAATATACGGGCTAACAGAATTTATATCGACCACATCGGCACACCCAAAGGGGTGTTTGACCACATTGCAACAATTTAAACAATTTAATTCATGATCAATGGGGATGCAACAACTAGGTGAAACAATTGAATTAAAGAAATTGGGTGAATTTTCACAAATCCGGTAGGCACCGACTAACGGCACAATGATGCGTTTTTATAAATCGAAATGAAATGGAGGGAAAGAGAGTATATTCCCTACCTTATGGTCGTAGATGATCTTATGATCCATAGTAGGCTTTGATTTGACCTAAAACAGAAGAAAATGGAAGATTTTAGAAAACCCCCAAAATAGGGTAAAATCCTTCCATGACGAATTGCGTAAATAATTTGGAATGAGATTGCATGATTCTTAGTGCGTGGGATAAGCCTTACCGAGAGGTTCACAGAGCACCTGACGGAGAAGAAAATGAACAACGAATGGAGGCGCGGTAGTCTTCGGAATGGGAAGCAAGGTGGTACACCACCTGGGGAGGAGGGAGAGGTGTGACGCACAGGAGGGGAGGAGAGGAAGAAAAGAAGGAAAGAAAAAATAAAAAGGAAAAGAAATTAAAGAAAATTGAAAAATAAAAATGAGATTAGTAAATAAAATAATAAAAATAAAATATTGGAAGAAATGAAATAAATAATTAAAATGGGTTTATTTCATTTTAATTATTTTTAATTTCTATCCAACCGTATCTATTTTATTATTTATTTTTATCCCTCTTTAAATTCCATTAATTTCCTTTAATCCTTTTTAATTATTTTTAACCCGAATGGTGTGCTATGGCGTGACGTAATATTTTACATAAAGTCTGAACAATCAATTAATTAATTTTAATAGTTTTCTGGGACCTGCAACAGGGTGCACAGGCACGCGCCCTGGGTCGCTTTAAAGATTTGGATTAAAAACTTAAAAGTCCACAACTTGATTTAAGTTGACATGTTAAATTCATTTATGTAGGTAATTAATAATATTTTATCTAACCCAACAATAAATGTCCACTCATGTATATACATGTTATATATATATACACACACATGTATATTCATATATATACATCTGCACATGTATATAAAACTATATATATATATTTAATCTCATATATATAGATATACCTCATATATATATACCTCAATGTTTTTGTCCCAATATAATAATAATTAAAATAATTAAAATAATTATTATTATTTAATTCAACCCTTCAATTACACCATTAATAACTTAAAAATAATAATCATAAAAAAAAGATAATTTTTATTAAATAAATATTGATTACACATTTGTATTTAATATGAATAATTAATAATATCACATTTATTACATTGTGCCGTTATTATTTACACCACAACATGATTTATTAATTGTGGATGTGCATTCTCAGTTATTGTTTTCAAAATAAATAATAATTTTAATAATAAAATTATTAATATATCTAATTGCTGATAAAATATTTAAAAAGAAAATAAATTATCTTTGGGTGCGATATGACTAAACATTCAACGCTCGCAAAGGTTATACCCTTCCTAGGGTAAACCTTACATCCCGGAACTATTGGTGGTGTCAGATTTCTCATTCGACACACCATTTGAAAGAAAATAATTATTTATTATTTAAAAATCAGAATAATTAATTAATTAAAAATAAAGACGGTATTATCAAGTGCGAGGGTGTCAAACACCCGATGTGAATCAAGGTTACACCCTACCTAGAGTAAACCCAGTGTTCCAGATCTAACAATAATCTCAGATTTCTCATACAGCGCACCGTTTGGGAGAAAATAATTATTTATTATTTAAAAATTGTAATAATTAATTAATTAAAAATAAAGATGGAATTATCATCTACGGGGGTGTCAAACAATCTATGTAAATCAAGGTTATACCCTACCTAGGATAAACCCAGCATTCTGGACCTAACGGTGGCCTCAGATTTCTCGTACGATGCACTATTTGAGAGTTATTTTATTTTTTTGGAAAAAAACAAACATGTGTATCAATAAAATAAACTTAATATTTTTATTCTATCAATGCCTCAGTGTCGAATATCGAAAACAAAAAAGTTCTGACGCTCAATTTTAAAACTGACCTTCCTAGTTAACTGAAAAATTTTATTTCCTGTGTTTTTTCATCTGGTTCAAAACACAGGACGTTACAACCTTCCAACCTTAGAACTTCTCATCCCTGAGAAGCCTTTGGAAACAACATAACCCTCATCTGATCTACAGGGTTATGCAGTCTAATACAAAAGGTCGCGTTGCATATCTAAACGCCCAATGCACGCTCAAACATTGTTTAGGCAAGAGGCACATGAGCTATTAAGATCTAAGCTAGTGCTCATTTTCCAACTGAAACACTAAGACAGTACCTAACCAAACTCGTTCAGCTAGAGATATGATCATGTCATCATCTCATTAACTTCTGGCCCAAGATTACTTCCCACCTTAGGTTTTAAAGTTAGAAGGAGGAAAAAATCTAAATCACGACACCTTCCTCCCTCAAAATTTCATACAAGACACACCCTTAAGAATTCTAGCGACACTTCTCACTTGATTTCCAAAATGGATAAAACGGTCGATTCCCCATCACCCTTAAAGCCCAAGTCGAGCCAGGTTTTTATAAAATTCCCTAGTCGACACTAACCGCACTTATCTCACCTGATGACGTGACAAAAAAAGGTCCTTCACTGAAAGCTTTATTGAACAAGAGAAAGAACTAGTCAAGCCACTCCGGCCGACCATTTAAGAAGATGATCGGTTTAGATGATAGATGTTTTATAGACTAAACTGTGATGTCTTCTCCAAAGGTATCTCAAATTTACCACGAACACATTCACCGAAGTTAATACCTGACCTCCAGTGACATTCCTTGATTTAGGCATCACTGAGTCCGAAAACATGTCTAGGGTAACCTCGGATTGGCACAACAAGAGTGAAAGGAACTAACGCAAGGTAGTCCATACTCCATGTTTACGAGTGATATGTTGGTATAAGGGCAAGATTCCCATATCAAAACATTGACTGATCCCAGAGCGGCATCGGTCTGGCGGTCAAGTTAGATGAAAGAGATAGTGTACAAGAGTTTGTCAGGAATTCCAACATAGAAATCCAAGGGTAACTCAAGACTAAACAAACCCTTGATAAGAACGACACATCAGTGTGCAACACTAATAAAAACACCCTAAACAAGCCCAAAAACTTTTAAAGGTTTAGCATGGAATATTATCGATGCTCTCTTAGTGCATCAAGGAAGAAGGCAAGATAGGGGACATGCTCATCAATTAAGGAAGAGCACACTAAGATGATTAGAATATTACCATAAGAAAAACATTGAAAAAAATGGCATGAAAACACAACTAAATTGACCAGTGTGTCAAAACACCTGAGTCTCTGGAAGTCATCCTGAGCATCGGGACAAAATTGATTCCTTTAACACAAAAATCATTTTACTACGAAGATGACCCTAAATGTATTTAACAGTGCAAGACTTGATGATTGCACTGAACTCAACCAGTTTATCACAACATTAATAACTCAACGGCACCACATACGTGAACGCATAATACCCCGAGGTGATACAAAAGAAAGATGACTTTTAACTCGGATGACGACGTACCAAGTCATCCATCACTGTGGATAAGAGAGGGTCGAACGAACTATGAAGCAACTGACCATTCTTATGGAATTACTAACCTGATGGAAATGAGCATTACTGATGCTCAAGCCCAAAACAAAAGTCAAGGAAAACATGATGACTCATCCGAACAAGGGTGTCATTTTAAGCAAGGGGGTCTAACTAGGGACAACTACATATGAAAATTTCTATTCTAAAGTAACTCAATGAGAAACTCAAACTACTCTTGTACCAGGGTCTTAAATAGAGGAAACTGCTACATGTTCCATATCTAAGCCCTTTATATTTAATCATATTTAATCTTAAATCATCAATATATTTAATCAAAACATCAAGTACCATTTTTTCAAAAAAAAACACAAGGTACATGATCCTAAACAATGCCTCAAGGAAAAACATGCAAGTTTTATAAAACTCCATTTTAAAAAAATTTACATTAATTGAAATCTTGTCCTTAATTTGGAAATCTATCACATAAAATTCTTTTAAGAAGATAAGGCAACCTACAAGGGTCCCACTAAGTCGACCTGGGTTCATTACAATGCAACCCAAAAACAGTTGTTAATTATTAAGAGTCGCAACACCCATGCTGGGTTATCTCATAATGAACATGCACCAACTAGCCTACTTGGTCCTAGTTGTTCCATTAGGTAGTTAACCAATTCATTTGAAATTATAACATGCTCAAAAAAATCAGCCTAGATGTATGGGTGGCTATCAACTTAATAAGAAACTATACACTTTATAGTTTTTGGCATTTGTCTCCCATTCAGAGGAAACCAATAAATTTTTTCAAAGAAACCAATTAAATAACAAACAAGCTAGCAGGTCACTACAAGAAGCTAACATAGAGAGACATGTTGTAATCACATAAGCATAATATTTTAATCAAGAAAACATGTTAATAGTTACAGAAGCAGGATACAAGGAAAACATGGTATTAAATGGGCATCATGGAAACAAGCTAACATGCTAATTATATCACTGAAACATGGTATCTAAAAAGGCATGCTAAATAATTACAGGAAAATACATACATTCAAGGCACGCAATTTGAATCAACAGGTAGCCTAAAATGCAACTACATGGCATGACACTATGCATGACATGTGAATTCCTATGTGCCTATTATGATGCATGCAATGCTTCATCCTTACCTTGATAGGCCAAAGGTAAAATATCATAAATTCCATAAATTCATAAGTAGTGGAAATTACACCAATCACTCGAAGTGAAATCATATCAATTGTAATATTGAAAAGCATGAACAACAATCCCAACCCTGGCCACTTGGTCATTTCTAGTAAATGGGGTGATCAGTCCCAGGCACGGCTATTAACCAAGTGCTGACACATTTCTAGTCTCTTATCTAACAACCCAAAACAGTAAGACAAGGGAAAAAAAATACCCCCTTTGATTCCACTTTATAACATCCTGACCTAGCTCACCTTTAAGATAGTGGCCGGACCGGTGGGTCTCATGACCTCAAGCGCATCTCCGCGAACGTCAGAGGCTTCCGACTAGCAGCGAGGGACTTTTTCAACTCTGTGGGGGAGACTATTCCCTCATAGGTAATAGGTATTATCACAGCAGAAGTAAACAGCAAATAAATAATAAATAGCGGAAGCATATAAATGAATAAACTACAAAAGAAGCAATATAAATAATACCAACTGAATACATAATAAATGTGGAACCTGATAAATGAACAAACTATAGTATAAGAAATTTAAATAATCACAACTGAATACATAATAAATGTAGAAGCTGATAAATTAAACTAGGTACAAAAATGATGGCATGCCATGATGTCTTTCTAAACTAAAAACATTCAAAACAGAAACCCAAGCATTATATCAACTAAACAGAAAATACACAAAGCAACAGCTGCATCACGAGTAAGGCTCATTCCTCTGCCCCATTCTCCATCATAAGCAATAAGAAATGATCAAGCATTGGGAGCAGCATGCTTCCCTTTGTCAATGCCTGCAAACATATAATCTACTCGGGTGTCAACGATGCCTGAGCAAGGTGTGAGATAAAATCTCAGTAGGTCGGCACCCGCGGTGTCTAAACCTTTCCATTTCATGAAATAATAAAATTCAGTGTGCAATTATATAACAATTGTAGATAATGTATTAATTGAAATGAAATAAATAACTCGGTCCGGGTTCCCAACGGAACTCGTCCCTAATCACCTGCTTCGGCCTAAGCCGGAAGTCTAAAAGGAGTACCTATAAGCAAAATACACATATGCATATATATAAATACTAGAAGAGTAAGGTAAAACAAGGAAGAGGCATACCCTCAAGCTTGTGCTTTAACTTGGAGTCTGAGTCATGTTTCAACCAGGTGTGCTTCAACACACCAGAAAATACATCAAATCTCAAGGGACTAACAATGACATTAATATAAACCTTCATTGCTTCATTATTAAGGTTCAAGTTGAGATTTGGAGTTCGATCTCGTCCCGAAGGTATTGCCACAGAACATCTTTCAATTATACAATACCACCAAGCCCATCCAAGGCAATATTTCGAAATACCAAGTATCATTGGAGGCATGGATTTACCCTGAGTCCGTCCCGATCTCACAAAAAGGGGTCGAACACAATCTGAGGCTGACTTAGCCGCATTGCCAATGGATCTGTCCTGATGGGCCCTTTTGGAACTGGTATCACTCGTAAGTATTAGAAAGCCCGGGGAAGTCTCGGTCCGGAAAATCCAAGAACATCGCCCCCCGGCACATAGATGTAATCATCAGGAACGAAGGGACTAAGCGTGACCCTTAATACGGGACCCACATCCTTTTCATGCCCTGAATTTAATTAAAGTTTTCACAGCAGCAAATATGACATCAAAATATGTAATTACTGCTAGAAACTAAACAGGCACACTCGTGCATCACATAGTGCAAATTAACTATTTCAGCGTAGAAATCTGAACGAGGAAAAGTACCGCATCAACATAAGCAGATAAAATTCACTTTTAAATAAATAAATAAATTAGCACAACCAACTACCAAAGATCCACCAATTCTAAGTTTCATAATTAATCTAAATTAATTATTTAAATTAAACATCACAGAAATAGGCTGCGCAACACATGGTGTTAATTAAATTAAATGCTCCAACATGCACATTTAAATAAATAAATAATTCAGCACAAACAAAAATCAAAGATCCAAAAATTTGAGGTTCATAATTATTCTAAAATAATTATTTAAATTAAACACACAAAAAATAGGTTGTGTAACACATGCAGTTAAATGAATTAAATATACGGGCTAACGGAATTTATATCGACCACATCGGCACACCCAAAGGTGTGTCTGACCATGTTGAAACAATTTAAACAATTTAATTCATGATCAATGGGGATGAAAAAATTAGGCGAAACAATTGAATTAAAGAAATTGGGTGAATTTTCACAAATCCGGGAGGCACCGACTAACGGCACAACGATGTGTTTTTATAAATCGCAGCGAAACAGAGAGAAAGA
Source organism: Viscum album (assembly GCA_963277665.1). NCBI lineage: Eukaryota > Viridiplantae > Streptophyta > Magnoliopsida > Santalales > Viscaceae > Viscum > Viscum album. Next base: position 1,506,351,054 of record OY728156.1, read on the forward strand.
GAGTAGACGCCCTACCTTATGGTTTTAGATTATCATATGATCCATGGTAGGCTTTGATTTGACCTAAAACGGAAGAAAATAGAAGATTTTAGAAAACCCCCAAAATAGGGTAAAATCCTTCCGCGACAAACTACGCAAAGGATTTAGAATGAGATCGCACGATTCTTGGTGCGTGGTATAAGCCTTACCGAGATGTTCAAAGCGCACCTGACGGCGAAGAAAACAGACGACGAATGGAGGCGCGGCGGTCTTCGGAAGGGGAAGCAAGGTGGTGCGCCACCAAGGGAGGAGGGAGAGGCATGACGCACAGGAGGGAGGAGAGGAAGAAAAGAAGGAAAGAAAAAATAAAAAGGAAAGAAAAGGAAAGAAAATGGAAAAATAAAAATGAGATAAATAAATAAAATAATAAAAATAAAATGGTGGAAGAAATGAAATAAATAATTAAAATAGGCTTACCACATTTTAATTATTTTTAATTTCTCTCCAACCGTTTCTATTTTATTATTTATTTGTATCCCTCTTTAAATTTCATTCATTTAATTTAATCCTTTTTAATTATTTTTAACCTGAACGTTGTGCTATGGCGTGATGTAATATTTTACATAAAGCCTGAACAATCATTTAATTAATTTTAATAGCTGTCTGGGACCCGCAACAGGGTGCGTAGGCGCGCGCCCTAGGTCACTTTAAAGATTTGGATTAAAAACTTAAAAGTCTACAACTTGATTTAAGTCGACATGTTAAATGCATTTATATAGGTAAATTAATAATATTTTATCTAACCCAACAATAAATATCCACTCATTTATATACATTTTATATATATATATACACACACACACACATGTATATTCATATATATACATGTGCACATGTATATATAACTATATATATATTTAATCTCATATATATAGATATACCTCATATATATATACCTCAATGTTTTTGTCCCAATATAATAATAATAACAATAATTAAAAGTATTATTATTATTTAATTCAACCCGTCAATTACACCATTAATAACTTAAAAACGATAACCATAAAAAAGATAACGGTTAATAAATAAATATTGATTGTGCATTTGTATTTAATTCGAATAATTAACAATATCACATTTATTACATTGCATAGTTATTAATTACACTGCAACATGATTTATTAATTGTGGATGTGAATTTTCATTTATTGTTTTCAAAATAAATAATAATTTTAATAATAAAATTATTAATATATCTAATTTTCAAAAAAATATTTAAAACGCAAATAAATTATCTTCGGGTGCGATATGACTAAACGTCCAATGCTCAAAAAGTTTATACCCAGCCTAGGGTAAACCCCGCATTCTGGAACTATTGATGTTGTCAGATTTTTCATTCGACACACCATTTGAAAGAAAATAATTATTTATTATTTAAAATCGGATATAATTAATTAATTAAAAATAAAGACGGTATTATCAAGTACGAGGGCGTCAAACACCCGATCTGAATCAAGGTTACACCCTACCTAGGGTAAACCCGGCGTTACTGGTCTAATGGTAGTCTCAGATTTCTCATACGACGCACCGTTTGAGAGAAAATAATCATTTATTATTTAAAAATTGGAATAATTAATTAATTAATTAAAAATTAAGATGGAATTATCATGTGCGACGGTGTCAAACTCCTGATGCGAATCAAGGTTATACCCTACCTAGGGTAAACCCGGTGTTCCGGAATGAATGGTGGTCTAAGATTTCTCGTACGATACACCGTTTGAGAGTTATTTCATTTTTAAAAAAAAAAACACGCGTATTAATAAAATAAACTTAATATTTTTATTCTATCAACGGCACAGTGTCGACTATCAGAAACAAAAAGTTCTGACGTTTGGTTTTAAAACCGACCTTCCTAGTTAATTGAAAAATTTTATTTCCTGCATTTTTTTCATCCGATTCATAACACGGGACGTTACAACCTTCCCACCTTAGAACTTCTTGTCCCCAAGAAGCCTTCGGGAACAACGTAACCCTCATATGATCTACAGGGTCATGCAGTCTCATACAAAAGGTCATGTTGCGTATCTAAACGCCCAACGCATGCTCAAACATTTTTTAGGGAAGAGGCACGTAAGCTATTAAGATCTGATCCAGCGCTCATTTTCTAACTGAAACACTGAGACAGTACCTAACCAAACACGTTCAGCTAGAGATACGACCATGTCATCATCTCATTAACTTTTGGCCCAAGGTTACTTCCCACCTTAGGTTTTAAAGTTAGAAAGAGGAAAAAATATGAGTCACGGCACCTTCCTCCGTCGAAATTTCATACAAGACACACCCTTAAGCATTCTAGCGATGCTTCTCACTTGATTTCTGAAACGGATAAAACGGTCGATTCGCTATCACCCTTAAAGCCCAAATCGAGCCAAATTTTTATAAAACGCCCTAGTTGACACTAACCGCACTCATCTCACCTGAAGACGTGAAAAAAAAGGACCTTCGTTGATGGATTTATTGAAAAAGAGCAAGAACTAGTCAAGCCACTTCGGCCGACCATTTAAGAAGATGATCGGTTTAGATGACAGGTGTTTTATAGACTAAACTGTGATGTCTTCTTCAAAGGCATCTCACATTTACCGTGAACACGTCCACCAAAGTTAATACCTGACCTCCAGTGACGTTCCTGGATTTAGGAATCAATAAGTCCGACAACAAGTCTAGGGTAACCTCACATTGGCACAACAAGAGTGAAAGGAACTGATGCAAGGTAGTCCATACTCCATGTTTACGAGTGAGATGTTGGTATAAGGGCAAGATGCCCATATCAAAACATTGACTGAGCCCAGAGCAGCATCAGTCTGGCAGTCAAGTTAGATGAAACAGATGGTGTACAAGAGTTCGTTAGGAATTCTTACACAGAAATCCAAGGGTCACTCAAGACTAAACAAAGCCTTGATAAGAACGATGCATCAGTGTGAAATACTGAGAAAAACACCCTAAACAAGCCCAACAACTTTTAAAGCTTTAGCATGGCATATAAACGATGATCTCTTAGTGCATCAAGGATGAAGGAAAGATAGGGGACATGCTCATCAATTAAGGAAGAGTACACTAAGAGGATTAGAAGATTTCCAGAAGGAAAACATTGAAGAAAAAGGGCATGAAAAAACAACCAAACTGACCAGTGTGTCAAAACACCCAAGTCTCTGGAAGTCATCCTGAGCATGGGGACAAACTTGATTCCTTTAACACAAAAGTCATTTTACTACGAAGATAACCCAAAACATATTTAACAGTGCAAGACTTGATGATTCCACTGAACTCAACCGGTTCATCACAACATTAAGAACTCAACGACACCACATACGTGAATGCATACTACCCCAAGGTGATACATAATCAAGATGACTTTTAACTCAGATGACGACGTACCAAGTCATCCATCGCTGTGGAGAAGAGAGTGTCAAACAACCTATGAAGCAACTGACCATTCTTATGGCATTCCTAACCTGATGTAAATGAGCATTACCAATGCTCAAGCCCAAAACAAAAGTCAAGGAAAAAATGACCACTCATCCGAACAAGGGTGTCATTTTAAGAAAGGGGGTCTGACTAGGGACAACGACATATGAAAGGTTCTATTCCAAAGAAACTCAAGGAGAAACTCAAACTACTCTTATACCAGGGTCTTAAATAGAGGACATTGCTACAAGTTCCATATCCAAGCCCTTTATATTTAATCACATTTAATCTTAAATCCTCAATATATTTAATCAAAACATCAAGTACCATTTTTTCAAAACAAAACACAAGGTACATGATATTAAACAATTCCTCAAGGAAAAACATTCAAGTTTTATAAAACAAAATTTTAAAACATTTTACATTAATTGAAATCTTGTCCTTAATTTGGAAATCTATCACATAAAATCCTTTTAAGAAGATAAGGCAACCTATAAGGGTCCCACTAAGTTGATCTGGGTTCATTAGAATGCAACCCCAAAAGAGTTGTTTAATTATTAAGAGTCACAACACCCATACTGGGTTATCTCATAATGAACATGCACTGACTGGCCTACTTAGTCCTAGTTGTTCTATTAGGTAGTTAACCAATTCATTTGAAATTATAACGTGCTCAAAAAATCAGCCTAGATATATGGGTGGCTATCAACTTAATAAGAAACTATACACTTTATAGTTTTTGGCATTTGGATCTGTAACACCCCAGGTAAATAAAGAATATGACATTTTCATATTTATCCATATTTGTGAATAAAATATTAATATGACTTTAAAGGGGATGCTATGCTCGATGGCGTACCCAACACGCAACAACAAGTTTCTTGGGAATCTTACGTTGCACTCTAATAATAAAATAATATTATTTTAAATGGTAGTTAACATGTAGCCGTTTTATTGGAAGGAATGGATAGAAATAACTAAACTATGATTATATATGTTTTTAAATATTTTTACATTTATCCAATAAAAGATAAAGGCATAAAATACGGAAAGAATTCAATTTTAGGCGTATATGCCCTAGTTTTCACTAAAGGTTCACTTATCACCTTTTGATGGAGAACCGTCATTAAATATAGTTTTGTTCACTCTTATACATCATTTTGGACCAAATAAAACTCTTCTTTAGAATTGGGACATCATAATTTACTTTGTGTAAATTTTTGGTATCTTTCTGATAAAGTTCATTTTTTAATGAATAGTGTAAAATGTTGTATTTTAATTCAAAACCACTTTTTAATCTAATTTATTTATATGATTAGATTATCTTTTTAATTGGGTTTAAAGTGAAATTAGAATATATTTTTACCATTAAATCCAATAGTGGTCATTGGAATTAATTTCACTTTGAAAATAGACTTAAACTAGTGTCAATCTTTTGATACTTATTGTTTCATAAAAACACGCTATTTTCTCTGACAGCGGGAATTAATTATTAGATTAATTAATGTGACTTATATGTTTTGAATTTTGTAAAATATACTTCATTTTTTAATTCGTAAAATCAAATATATCTTAGGGTGAATTTTTGGGATTTTTCTGAAAAACTTCAATTTTTATGAATAGTGAAATCACTAAGTGGTACTTATAAAAACTGATTTTTCCATTTAAATGAAATTTTGCCATCTTTGTGTTTTGAATTTCAAAAAATCCGACATACATGGTTTTCATTAAGAAGTAAAATGTGGTTCAATGGGATAAAAATAATTTTTTGGTGAATAGTAACTTATTAAGTTTTTAATCGCGATTAGAGGTAATTAGTGTAGTTTAAGGTAAAAATAATGTTTTAATAATATGAAATGAACTTGACACATGTCTTAACCTCATTGGATGTGTCATGGCAGACCAAGACAACCCATGGGTTAACTTGGGGACCCCATTAAGCCACTTTGGTTGGAAAATGACATTAATATCTTTTTATTTAAAGTTAAAGTAAAAATGAGACAAACATGAATTTTTTTACTAAAACAATTTTTACATGGGGTTATACAAATCATATTTTCGACTATAAATATTCATTGGAAATATAAAAAGATTTACTACATCAAAGTATTTTTTTTATAATTTTTAGACATTAAATAAATTAAATTATTTATGACATCATGATGATGCAGTGATGACCTCATTATTTAACAATTTAAATAAAATGGAAAGATAATGTAATATCTAAGACCTAAACATGTCCAAAACCTATTGGATGAGTGAATTTCGAACCCTTATCACCTTATCCTCGAAACACATCAATGTGGGACCTCTTAAATCCGAATACCATTTTAAAATAAAGTAACATTTGCTTACTTTCCAAGAGTGTCCCTCCTCTCCTCTTATAAAAGGCCCCCACCTCTACCTCCTTACCCACACTCCCAAAGCCTTTGGCTCGTCCAACCTATGCTCATTTTGTCTCTAAACTTCCCTCTCTTACTCCTTGAAGCCTCACTTTGGGCAGAAGTCTTCCCAAGGAAGCCTTTGAGCTCCAACCAAAGGGAGTTACCCGATTTTAAGGTAATGTTTTCACTTGAGTCCTTTTGTTTTATTTTGCTTCTCCAACCCCCTAAACTCTTTTTATTAATTTCTTTTGTAACAAATACAGTATCATCAATATACTAGTATGTTTTTATAAGAAGTATTAGATCTACACTTTCACACACCTACATCTAATGGTTAAAGAACATACTGTTTCTGTGGATGGCGAATTTCTGCCTCCCGAAACGATGATTGTTCAAAATTCTTCTAACACCTTAAAAGGTGGCCATTAAGATGACACTATATTTATATATGATATATAATATGTTTATGTTTTCCTTAAGCTTCTGTATTTTTCATTTTGGGCATACCGTTATGGTTTCCATTATGGGTAAACGCGATATCTTCATTTAAGGAAGTGCGGACTACCGCCACCTCAAAGTGATTTGATTCGTTAATACCATATGTGGTACGTATAAAGGATATATTTAATGATATTATATATGATAAAATACTGGAATTAAATGTATCATTATGTTTTAATTCCATTAAATATGAAATAGAAATGGAAGTAGCGTTCATGCGTACGTACGGCTTACCGTCTCCATGAACGGTACATTTCATTTCTTATCTCAAAATGTTATGTAATATTATAAGTACATATATATAATGGATATATATGTAATATATTACATCAAAATTATGGATATCATTCTGGAATTATAACATATATATATCTCTCTCATTTTTTTTTAATTTCATTAATATGACAAAAAATGAAAGTAGCGTTCATGCGTACGTACGGCCTACCTTCTCCATGAACGGTGCTTTTCATTTTTTATCTCCAAATGATATGGAATAGTATTAAATGAATATTTACTGGATATATATGATATTTTAATCATTAATACTATTATGGAAATTATTTACTTATAACTACATGGGCAATCTTTTTTTAAACAAGTTCATTTTTGACTCATGTACCAAACATCGGCAAAAACGTCTGATATGAACTAACATTATTAAACAATTATTATAACATTATAATATGTGATATGAAATGAATAATAATCTCTAAAGGAGGTACTTAGGCAATTATTAATTGAACAAAGTTTATTATTCGGGAATATAAAGAAACGAACAAGACAAGTTGGACTTGAGGTAAGAGGTCCTACTCCTCTCTTTCTTTTTAAGTACACTCTTTTATGTCATTTCTTCTAAGATCATATTTCTTGTTATTGGGATGTTCTTTTATATTACTCTTACTTTAATTTTTATTTTCATATGATGAGAGACCCTATTCTCTCTCATCAATCCATTTTGGAAGTTTTGAGTGGCGCCGTTAGGCTGCCGAATTTTGGTAAGAGATCTAACCTCTCTCTTTCTCTTTAAGTACTCTCCTTTATGTCACTTATTTTAAGATCCTCTTTGTTATGATGGGGGATGTTCTTTTATATTCCTCTTTCTGTACATTTTATTGTAATGTGATGAGATACCCTATTTGATCTCATCAATCCATTTTTGGAAGTTTTAAGTGGCGTTGTTAGGCTGCCGAGTTTTCGTAAGGGATTTTTCATCTCACTTTTATTCCCGTGAGATTTATGCTACATTTGCCACAATTTCCTTTGAGTGGCGTATGTACTGACCATTATTTTACTCATTGTGTAATATTCTTTAATTTATGAGTATTTACATCAATGTTGTATTGTCCTTCTTTCACGGGGCGTATGTTTCGAAAGATACCCATGTCGGTAAGGGAACCTTTCACCCTCCTCTTTTTAAAAGACTTATTTTGTTATGTCTTTTAATTCACATAATATTATTTTGGGATATGTTCTTCTATATCCTTATTGATGTAAATTTTATGTCCATGTGATGATATACCCTTTTTATCACTCATCAACTCTTTTTCTGAATTTTGAAGTGACGTCGTTAGGATGTCTAATTATTACAAGGGAACTTCTTAACCCAATTTTGATTCTTTGGGATAAACTTGTACACCTTGAATATGTCGTTCTATGATTAGTTGTGAATGTCCTCTGATTGTTTTACACTTAATACCCACTTATATTTCGTGTATTCGTTTGTCACACATAGTTATGTAACTGATTTATCCTTAATCCAAGGATACCATCTTTGTATGGGACTTCATCTCAATCTCCTTTCATTGAGGCATATTTTGTTTTATACACAACATTCTTTTATAAGGTGTATAAACCCCTTTTACTTTTACGTTTATCCAAAAGAAATATTTTTATACGAAGCGTTTTACTAAACGACAAAAGGGAATTTTTTTGTCGTACGTATGCGGCAACAACGACTTCTCCGCCGCCGTGACCATTATTTGAGTTTCGGCTTCCTCTACAAGCCATACCTTCTTTTTAAAAGAAAAATAAATACCATGTTTTACTTTTATTTTATTTTGGTATTGAAAATGGTTTTCATAATGTATTTATATCAATGTGTTGTATTGATATCTTGTTATTGAAAGGTGGAAATGTTATGTTTCCTTTATGCATGTTTTATGTGATAAGATTATGTTATGGTTCTTGGGCATTGTTATGAAGACGGGTGGTTCCGTGATAAACTAAGGGCGGGTGAGCTCGATATAGCTCTCTAATGCATTGGGTAACGCGAAGGAGTGAAACGTTAAGGTTTCTCTGAAGAGATTTAGGGAATATACTGTGATGGGTATTCCAAACGTAACCAAGAGGGTTACTCCCTACGTAAGAATGTTATGAATGCCTCAAGTTACCTTTATGTCTTATGATTTCTATGATTTATTCATGGTTTGATGAGGTATGTTAAAGTGCCTATGTTTTATGGGTAAAGTATGATTTCATTCTTATGTATATATGAACTCATGTTTCCTTTCCATATTTTTATAACCCTTACTGAGCATTTTATGCTCATCCCAAGTTTTTGAAATGTTTTTCATAGGTTAAGGGAAAGGTACAAGATGTGATGATAGTGTCAAGGATGTGCCAAGAAAGAATCCATGTTTTATTTTCATTATGTTTCTGTTGATGGGAAGAATGAATACTGTCTTTTATGTAACCACTTTGTTTAAATGTGGAATATAATGCAAGTTTCATGATCTAATTATCTAAAACTCTAAACCTGAAAAGATCCTCAATGTGTAATCTTGTAATAACTCAATATTAAGTAAGGTTTAAGGCTAGGGCCTTATAGTTGGTATCAGAGGTCGGTTTAGATAACTTTAGAGGTTAGGGTATTCTTTAAGCATAAGTGACATTACCATAATGGTTAGGATTTCAGAAAGAGTCCTAGTTTTAGATTAAGTGAATGAGTAAGTATAGCTTAGTGTTTACCTTCCTCATTAGTACATGATGGTTATGTTGATATACTCACACTGACCTTTTTGGTTTTAGTAAATGGCTGGATCTAGCAGGCACCAAAGTGACAATGGGTTTGAAGGAAACTGTGGTGGTTCTCTGATTAAGAGACTGGATGAGATGGGGGGATTCAATGAGTAATCTCATGGTTGTTCTAAACCAACTATCAAGGAGTCATGATCAACCACTTCAACCTCAGTGAGTTCTCTAATGCATCATTTACGAGATGGCCAACTCGATGTGGAAATTCAGGTAATAATTATTAAGTTAACCATTAGGGTTTATATGATCCTTACTTTTTAGGTAATTATGGGTTACTCTATGATATGATGGAAAATGAAAGGAATGAGATAAAATTTAGGTTAAAATATGTTATGATAATTTTTGATGATTTTATCCCTTTTTGGGGAATGATTTGAGAATTATATAGTTTTGGAAAAAGGACAACACGCAGACCGTGTGACTACCTGTCGCGTCGGACAAAGCTGCGGGAATCGAACCCACAACCAAAGTGCGACTGGTATTTATCGCCTACCACTGGACTACGTAAATTCCCTGGTTAGTTTGACTGATTCTTTTTAGTTATATGATTTTATGAATTAAGAGTAAGTTGATTTTGGGTTATTTATGAAAATGATTAACCTATCATGGAGGATATGTGATTAGGTTAATTACTTTTCAATACGAGACTTTAGGAGCAACTGATGTTGTTTGGAGATAAATGTTACGATTTAACTTGGAAGACTATGTGACTAAATCTTTCAAATATTTGGGTTTCAATTTAGTTTGGTTTACTTTGAAGGATTTTATGGACAAATTGTTTATCGAATGGCCCTTGTTGAACTTTGGGTTTGTTGGACAAATTTTGGAGATTAAGAATAGATTTTCTTTTTATAAAGGGTTATCCTTTTCTGGATTTTCTAATCTTATACTAACCTTTTTTGTTTTTGGTTTTGGTTAAAGTCTAAAGACATGGGAAGTATATAGTTCTCTTTTTTGGATTAGGTGATTCTCTAGAAGTTGATTATAGTACTCTTAATGCGAACAAGTCTCCCTAAATACCCGTCTTTTGGAAAAAAATATGAGTTTGATTAAGGAATCTAGTAAAAGTTAAAAGTCAACATGATAAGTGATTATGTTTCCTTAGGAATAAATTCCTCAATAAAAAGTAAGTTAAAACAAAAATGTTGTCTATTAACTTTTCCTACTGGGGAATCGAATACCGTTTAACCCATCACAAGTTTGTGATTTTCTTGTGGTTAACTTTCTCCTAAACATGTTTTCTATCACTCTCCATCAGAACATGACCCTTTGTTTTCTCCTCCATGTCCATATTTTTCTACATGGAATCCTAGTATGGGTTAACTCGGGTGACCTTTGTACTTATCTTCCTTTATTTTAAAGTGATTGTTTTACCGACTCTTTTTTCGATGTGGGACTTTCAAAGATGTTTCCAAGCTCAATTTTAAAAATTGCGAGGACGCAATTCCCAAAAGGGGGGAAGGATGTAACACCCCAGGTAAATAAAGAATATGACATTTTCATATTTATCCATATTTGTGAATAAAATATTAATATGACTTTAAATGGGACGCTATGCTCGATGGCGTACCCAACACGCAACAACGAGTTTCTTGGGAATCTTACGTTGCACTCTAATAATAAAATAATATTATTTTAAATGGTAGTTAACATGTAGTCGTTGTATTAGCGGGAATGGATAGAAATAACTAAAATATTATTATATATGTTTTTAAATGTTTTTACATTTATCTAATAAAAGATAAAAGCATAAAATACGGAAAGAATTCAATTTTAGGCGTATATGTCCTAGTTTTCACTAAAGGTTCACTTATCGCCTTTTGATGGAGAACCGTCATTAAATATAGTTTTGTTCACTCTTATACATCCTTTTGGACCAAATAAAACTCTTCTTTAGAATTGGGACATCAGAATTTACTTTTTGTAAATTTTTGGTATCTTTCTGGTAAAGTTCATTTTTTAATGAATAGTGTAAAATGTTGTATTTTAATTCAAAACCTCTTTTTAATCTAATTTATTTATATGATTAGATTATCTTTTTAATTGGGTTTAAAGTGAAATCAGAATATATTTTTACCATTAAATCCAATAGTGGTCATTGGAATTAATTTCACTTTGAAAACAGACTTAAACTAGTGTCAATCTTTTGATACTTATTGTTTCATAAAAACACGCTATTTGCTCTGACAGTGGGAATTAATTATTAGATTAATTAATGGGACTTATATGTTTTAAATTTTGTAAAATAGACTTAATTTTTGAATTCAGAATATCAAATATAGCTTAGGGTGAATTTTTGGGATTTTTCTGAAAAACTTCAATTTTTGATGAATAGTGAAACCACTAAGTGGTACTTATAAAAACTGATTTTTCCGTTTAAATGAAATTTTGCCATCTTTGTGTTTTTAATTTCAAAAAATCCGACATACATGATTTTCATTAAGAAGTAAAATGTGGTTCAATGGGATAAAAATAATTTTTTGGTGAATAGTAACTTATTAAGTTTTTAATCGCGATTAGAGGTAATTAGTGTAGTTTAAGGTAAAAATAATGTTTTAATAATATGAAATGAACTTGAAACATGTCCTAACCTCCTTGGATGTGTCATGGCCGTCCAAGAAAACCCATGGGTCAACTTGGGGACCCCATGAAGCCACTTTGGTTGGAAAATGACATTAATATCTTTTTATTTAAAGTTAAAGTAAAAATGAGACAAACATGAAATGTTTTACTAAAACAATTTTTACATGGGGTTATACAAATCATATTTTTGACTATAAATATTCATTGGAAATATAAAAATATTTCCTACATCATAGTATTTTTTTTATAATTTTTAGACATTAAATAAATTAAATTATTTATGACATCATGATGATGCAGCGATGACCTCATTATTTAACGATTTAAATAAAATAGAAAGATAATGTAATATCTAAGACTTAAACATGTCCAAAACCTATTGTATGAGTGGATTTATAACCCTTATCACCTTATCCTCGAAACACATCAATTTGGGACCTCTTAAATCCGAATACCATTTTCAAATAAAGTAACATTTTCTTACTTTCCAAGAGTGCCCCTCCTCTCCTCTTATAAAAGGCCCCCACCTCTACCTCCTTACCCACACTCCCAAAGCCTTTGGCTCGGACAACCTCTGCCCATTTTGTCTCTCCACTTACCTCTATTACTCCTTGAAGCCTCACTTTGGGCATAATTCTTCCCAATGAAGCCTTTGAGCTCAAACCAAAGGGAGTTACCTGATTTTAAGGTAATGTTTTCACTTGAGTCCTTTTGTTTTATTTTGCTTCTCCAACCCCCTAAACTCTTTTTATTCATTTATTTTGTAACAAATATAGTATCATCAATATACTAGGATGTTTTTATAAGAAGTATTCGAGCTACACTTTCACACACCTACATCTAATGGTTAAAGAACATACTATTTCTGTGGATGGCGAATTTCTGCCTCCCGAAACGATGATTGTTCAAAATTATTCTAACACCTTAAAAGGTGGCCATTAAGATGACACTATATTTATATATGATATATAATATGTTTATGTTTTCCTTAAGCTTCTGTATTTTTCATTTTGGGCATACCGTTATGGTTTCCATTATGGGTAAACGCGATATCTTCATTTAAGGAAGTGCGGACTACCGCCCCCTCAAAGTGATTTGATTCGTTAATACCATTTGTGGTTCGTATAAAGGATATATTTAATGATATTATATATGATACCATACTGGAATTAAAATAAAATTATGTATCATTATGTTTTAATTCCATTAAATATGAAATAGAAATAGAAGTAGCGTTCATGCGTACGTACGGCTTACCTTCTCCATGAACGGTACATTTCATTTCTTATCTCAAAATGTTATGTAATATTATAAGTACATATATATAATGGATATATATGTAATATATTACATCAAAATTATGTATATCATTCTGGAATTATAACATATATATATCTCTCTCATTTTGTTTTAATTCCATTAATATGACAAAAAATGAAAGTAGCGTTCATGCGTACGTACGGCCTACCGTCTCCATGAACGGTGCTTTTCGTTTTTTATCTCAAAATGATATGGAATAGTATTAAATGAATATTTACTGGATATATATGATATTTTAATCATTAATACTATTCTGGAAATTATTTACTTATAACTACATGATCAATCTTTTTTCAAACAAGTTCATTTTTGACTCATGTACCAAACATCGGCAAAAACGTCTGATATGAACTAACATTATTAAACAATTATTATAACCTTATAATATGTGATATGAACTGAATAATAATATCTGAAGGAGGTACTTAGGCAATTATTAATTGACCAAAGTTTATTATTCAGGAATATAAAGAAACGAACAAGACAAGTTAGACTTGAGGTAAGGGGTCCTACTCCTCTCTTTCTTTTTAAGTACACTCTTTTATGTCATTTATTCTAAGATCATATTTCTTGTTATTGGGATGTTCTTTTATATTACTCTTTCTGTAATTTTTATGTTCATATGATGAGAGACCCTATTCTCTCTCATCAATCCATTTTGGAAGTTTTGAGTGGCGTCGTTAGGCTGCCGAATTTTGGTAAGAGATCTAACCTCTCTCTTTCTCTTTAAGTACTCTCCTTTATGTAACTTCTTTTAAGCTCCTCTTTGTTATGATGGGGGATGTTATTTTATATTCCTCTTTCTGTACATTTTATTGTAATGTGATGAGATACCCTATTTGATCTCATCAATCCATTTTTGGAAGTTTTAAGTGGCGCCGTTAGGCTGCCGAGTTTTCGTAAGGGATTTTTCATCTCACTTTTATTCCTGTGAGATTTATGATACATTTGCCACAATTTCCTTTGAGTGGTGTATGTACTGACCATTATTTTACTCATTGTGTAATATTCTTTCATTTATGAGTATTTACATCAATGTTTTATTGTCCTTCTTTCACGGGGCGTATGTTTCGAAAGATACCCATGTCGGTAAGGGAACCTTTCACCATCATCTTTTTAAAAGACTTATTTTGTTATGTCTTTTAATTCACATTATATTATTTTGAGATATGTTCTTATATATCCTTATTGATGTAAATTTTATTTCCAAGTGATGATATACCCTTTTTATCACTCATCAACTCTTTTTCTGAATTTTGAAGTGACGTCGTTAGGCTGTCTAATTATTACAAGGGAACTTCTTAACCCAATTTCGATTCTTTGGGATAAACTTGTACACCTTGAATATGTCGTTCTATGATTATGTGTGAATGTCCTCCGATTGTTTTACACTTAATACCCACTTATATTTCGTGTATTCGTTTGTCACACATAGTTATGTAACTGATTTATCCTTAATCCAAGGATACCGTCTTTGTATGGGACTTCGTCTCAATCTCCTTTCATTGAGGCATATTTTGTTTTATACACAACATTATTTTATACGGTGTATAAACCCCTTTGACTTTTACGTTTATCCAAAAGGAATATTTTTATACGAAGCATTTTACTAAACGACAAAAGGGAATGTTTTTGTCGTACGTATGCGGCGACAACGACTTCTCTGCCACCGTGACCATTATTTGAGTTTCGGCTTCCTATACAAGTCATACCTTCTTTTTAAAAGAAAAATAAATACCATGTTTTACTTTTCTTTTATTTTGGTATTGAAAATAGTTTTCATAATGTATTTATATCAATGTGTTGTATTGATATCTTGTTATTGAAAGGTGGAAATGTTATGTTTCCTTTATGCATGTTTTATGTGATAAGATTATGTTATGGTTCTTGGGAATTGTTATGAAGACGGGTGGTTTCGTGATAAACTAAGGGCGGGTGAGCCCGATATAGCTCTACAATGCATTGGGTAACACGAAGGAGTGAAACGTTAAGGTTTCTCCGAAGAGATTTAGGGAATATACTGTGATGGGTATTCCAAACGTAACCAAGAGGGTTACTCCCTACGTAAGAATTTTATGAATGCCTCAAGTTACCTTTATGTCTTATGATTTCTATGATTTATTCATGGTTTTATGAGGTATGTTAAAGTGCCTATGTTTTATGGGTAAAGTATGATTTCATTCTTATGTATATATGAACTCATGTTTCCTTTCCATATTTTTATAACCCTTACTGAGCATTTTATGCTCATCCCAAGTTTTTGAAATGTTTTTCACAGGTCAAGGGAAAGGTACAAGATGTGATGATAGTGTCAAGGATGTGTCAAGAAAGAATCCATGTTTTATTTTCATTATGTTTCCGTTTATGGGAAGAATGAATACTTTTTTTTATGTAACCACTTTGTTTAAATGTGGAATGTAATGCAAGTTTCATGATCTAATTCTCTAAAACTCTAAACCTGAAAAGATCCTCAATGTGTAATCTTGTAATAACTCAAGATTAAGTAAGGTTTAAGGCTGGGGCCTTATAGGCTCACATTCAAAGGCAACCAATAAATTTTTGCAAAGAAACCAATTACATAACAAACAAGCTAGTAGGTCACTACAAGAATCTAACAGAGAGAGACATGTTGTAATCACATAAGCATAATATTTTAATCACAGATACATGCTAATAGGAATAGAATCAGGATACAAGGCAAACATTGTATTAAACAGGCAACATGGAAACAAGCTAACATGCTAATTATATCACTAAAACATGGTATCTAAAAAGGCATGTTAAATAATTACAGGACAAGGAATACATTCAAGGCACATAATTTGAATCAACAGGAAGCCTAAAATGCAACTACATGGCATGGAATTATGCATGACATGTAAATTCCTATGTTCTTATTATGATGCATGCAATTCTTCATCCTTACATTGACAGGCCACAGGTAAAATATCATAAATTTCATAAATTCATAAGTAGCGGGAATTACACCAATCACTCGAGGTGAAATCATAGCAATTGTAACATTGAAAAGCATGAAAAACAATCCCAACCCTGGCCACTTGGTCATTTCCCGTACATGGGGTGATCAGTCCCAGGCACGACTATTAACCAAGTTCCGACACATTCCTAGTCTCCTGTATACCAACCCAAAACAGTAAGACAAAGGAAAAAAAATACCACCTTTGATACCACTTTGTAACGTCCTGATCCGGCTCACCTCTAAGACGGTGGCCAGATCGGTGTGTCACATGACCTCAAGCACATCTCCCCGAATGCCAAAGGCTGCCAACTAGTAGCGAGGGCCTTTTTCATGTATGTGGGGGAGACTATACTCTCATAGGTAATAGGTATTATCACAGTGGAAGTAAACGGAAAATAAATAATAAAGAGCGGAAGCATATAAATGAATAAACTGCAGTAGATGCAATATAAATAATCTGAACTGAATACATAATAAATGCAGAAGCTGATAAATGAATAAACTGCATCATAAGTAATATAAATAATCCCAAATGAATACATAATAAATGCAGAAGCTGATAAATGAAACTAGGTAAAAAAATGATGTCATGCCATGATGTCTTTCTAAACTAAAAACATGGAAAACAGAAACCCAATCATTCTATCAACTAAACAGAAAAGATACAAAGCAACAAATGCATCACGAGTAAGGCTCAGTCCTCTGCCCCAGTCTTCATCCTAAGCTGCAGGAAACAATCAAGCATCGGGAGTAGCACACTTCCCTTTTTCAATACCTACAAACATATAATCTACTTGTGTGTCAACGACGCCCGAGCAGGGTGTGAGATAAAAACCCAGTAGTTCGGCACCCATGGTGTCTAAACCTTTCCATTTCATGCAATAATAAAATGCAGTGTGTGATTATATAACAATTGCAGAAAATGTATTAAGTGTAATGAAATAAATAACTCAGTCCGGTTTCCCAATGGAACCCATCCCTAATCACATGATTCGGCCTAAGTCGGAAGTCTAAAAGGAGTACCTGTAAGCAGAATACACATATGCATATATATAAAGCTTGGAAGAGAAAGGTAAAACAAGGAAGAGACATACCCCCAAGCTTGTGCTTTAACTTGGGGTATGGGTCATGTGTCAACCAGGTGTGCTTCAACATGCCATAAAATATATCAAATCTCAAGGGACTAACAACGACATTAATATAAACCTTCAGTGCTTCATTATTAAGGTTCAAGTTGAGATTTGGAGTCCGAGCTCATCCCGAATGTATCGCTATGGAACATCCTTCAATTATCCAATACCATTGAGCTCGTCCAAAGCAATCTTTCGAAAGACCAAGTATCGTTCAAGACATGGATTTACCCTGAGTCCGTCCCGATCTCGTAAAAAGGGGTCAGGCACCATCAGAGGCTGGCTTAGTGACATTGCCAACGGATCCGTCTCGATGGACCCTTTTCGAACCAGTATCACTCATAAGTATTGAAAAGCCCGGGAAAGTCTCCATCCGGCAAATCCAAGAACACCGCCCCCGACACATATAGGTAACGGTCAGGAACGATGGGTCTAACTGTGGCCCTTAATATAGAACCCACCTTTTATCCCCACCCTGAATTTAATTAAAGTTTTCACATCAGCAAATATGACATCAACATATGTAATTGCAGCTTGAAACTAAAAAGGCACACATGTGCATTACATAGTGCAAATTAACTATTTCAGCATAGAAATCTTAACGAGGCAAAGTACCGCATCAATATAAGCAGATAAAATGCACTTTTAAATAAATAAATAAATTATCACAACCAACTACCAAATATCCAACAATTCTAAGGTTCATAATTAATCTAAATTAATTATTTAAATTAAACATCACAGAAATAGGTTGCGCAACACATGGAGTTAATTAAATTAAATGCTAGAGCATGCACATTTAAATAAATAAATAATTCCTAAAAAACAACAATCAAAGATCCAAAAATTTAAGGTTCATAATTATTATAAAATAATTATTTAAATTAAAGACAACAAAATTAGGTTGTGTAACACATGCAGTTAAATGAATTAAATATACAGGCTAACAAAATTTATATCGACCACATCAGCACACCCAAAGGGGTGTCCGACCACGTTGCAATAATTTAAACAATTTAATTCATGATCAATGGGGATATAACAACTAGGCGAAAGAATTTAATTAAATAAATTGGGTGAATTTTCACAAAGTCGGTAGCCACCGACTAACGGCACAACGATGCGTTTTTATAAATCGCAAAAAAACAGAGGGAAAGAGAGTAGACACCCTACCTTATGGTCGTAGATGATCCTATGATCCATAGTAGGCTTTGATTTGACCTAAAACGGAAGAAAATAAAAGATTTTAGAAAAGCCCCAAAATAGGGTAAAATCCTTCCGTGACGAACTGCACAAAGGATTTTGAATGAGATCGCATGATTCTTGGTGCGTGGGATAATCCTTACTGAGAGGTTCACAGCGTACCTGACGGTGAAGAAAACGGACGATGAATTGAGGTGCGGCGGTCTTCTAAAGGGTAAGCAAGGTGGTGCGCAACCTAGGGAGGAGGGAGAGGCGCGACGCACAGGAGGGGAGGAGAGGAAGAAAATAAGGAAAAAAAAATAAAAAGGAAAGAAAAGAAAAAGAAAAAGAAAAAAGAAAAAGGAGATAAATAAATAAAATAATAAAAATAAAATGGTTGAAGAAATGAAATAAATAATTAAAATAGGTTGACCTCATTTTAATTATTTTTAATTTCTCTTCAACCGTATCTATTTTATTTTTTATTTTTATCCCTCTTTAAATTCCATTAATTTCCTTTAATCCTTTTTAATTATTTTTAACCCGAACGTTGCACTATGGCGCGATGTAATATTTTACATAAAGCTTGAACAATCATTTAATTAATTTTAATAGCTGTCTGGGACCCGCAACATGGTGCGCAGGCGCATGCCCTGGGTCGCTTTAAAGATTTGGATTAAAAACTTAAAAGTCTACAAGTTGATTTAAGTCGACATGTTAAATGCATTTATGTAGGTAATTAATAATATTTTATCTAACCCAACAATAAATATTCATCCATGTATATACGTGTTATATATATATATACACACATGTATATTCATATATATACACCTACACATGTATATATAACTATATATATATATATATTTAATCTCATATATATATATATACCTCGTATATATATACCTCAATGTTTTTGTCCCAATATAATAATAATAATAATAATTAAAATAATTATTATTATTTAATTCAACCCATCAA
Source organism: Viscum album (assembly GCA_963277665.1). Lineage (NCBI taxonomy): Eukaryota > Viridiplantae > Streptophyta > Magnoliopsida > Santalales > Viscaceae > Viscum > Viscum album. Next base: position 1,506,370,595 of record OY728156.1, read on the forward strand.
TTATACCATTAATAACACAAAAAAAATAACCATAAAAAAAGATAACGGTTATTAAATAAATATTGATTGCGCATTTGTATTTAATTCGAATAATTAATAATATCACATTTATTACATTGCACAATTATTATTTACACCGCAACATGATTTATTAATTATGGATGTGCATTTTCATTTATTGTTTTTAAAATAAATAATAAAATTATTAATATATCTAATTCCCAATAAAATATTTAAAACGCAAATAAATTGTCTTCGGGTGTGATATAACTAAACATTCAACGCTCACAAAGGTTATACTATGCCTAGGGTAAACATCACATCCCGAAACTATTGGTGGTGTCGGATTTCTCATTCGATGCACTGTTTGAGAGAAAATAATTATTTATTATTTAAAAATCAGAATAATTAATTAATTAAAAATAAAGACGGTATTATCAAGTGCGAGGGTGTCAAACACCCGATGCGAATCAAGGTTACACCCTACCTAGGGTAAACCCGGCGTTCCGGATCTAACGATAGTCTCAGATTTCTCATATGATGCACCGTTTGAGAGAAAATAATTATTTATTATTTAAAAATTGGAATAATTAATTAATTAAAAATAAAGATGGAATTATCAAGTGCGAGGGTGTCAAACACCCGATGCAAATCAAGGTTATACCCTACCTAGGGTAAAACCGGCGTTCCGGACCTAATGGTGGTCTCAGATTTCTCGTACGATGCACCATTTGAGAGTTGTTTCATTTTAAAAAAAACACGTGTATCAATAAAATAAACTTAATATTTTTATTCTATCAACGCTGTAGTGTCGACTATCAGAAACAAAAAGTTCTTATGCTCGGTTTTAAAATTGACCTGCCTAGTTAGCTAAAATATTTTATTTCCTGTGTTTTTTTCATCCGATTCAAAACACGGGATGTTACAACCTCTGACACCAAATGTTAAGTCGGAATATCTATAGTGATAACACAAGAGGGGGTGAATTGTTTTCTTTTAAAAGTTTCACAATTCTGTCGATTCACATAAGCAGTAGATAGAGCCAGTGGCGTTTCTGTATAAAAATATATATGCAGTGGATAATAAATAGAGAACACGACATAGTAATTTATAGTGGTTCAGGGCACGAAGTTCCCCTAGTCAACTCCACGAATCGCCCTCTCTGTGGGCTTGGTGAATTTCACTAGTAAGGTTCTTGTATCATAAGACTGATCCACAACTGAGTGTAGGTAGTTGTCACCCTTACAAACAAAGGCATATAAAAGAGAGCCTTCTGGTTTTTTTACAGGGAACCGATAAAACCACAACTTTGTGCGAGAAGCTGACACTCAACCACAACTGAATACGAGCATTCAAAACTCAAGATAGATAAGATATAGTTTGGTAACAAATAGATGTAGCTCGTAGTTGCAGAAACATGCAACTGATAAAAGATGAATCTTGTCTTTAGAAGAATAATAATCTTGAAATATATCTGAAGAGATCAGGTTGCACAAGAGATCATTTATTTTAAGAACAACAACAAAAATAGAGCATCATGATTCTAGATTTGAACATGTATATCTCTGAAATATAGTCCTTGAATCTGAGATACTTGATCGCTGAGCAGTGAATTATTTTTTTACAAGAAATCTTGAAGAATAAGAATTATATATACAACCAAGAAATCTCTAGATTTTTGTATATAAATATCTGACATAGAAAGATATATATATATATATATAAATATATCTCTTAGAAATATTTTAGATCTTCAAAAGACGCCTGATAAATCGAGTGAATTAAAATTCAAAGAATACAACTCAGAGTAATCATAATTTCCCTTAAGGATAGAAGAGAAAATATCTGCTTTAAATGGCTCTTTAAAATATTTAAAACAAGATTTGAATCAATCGAAATTGAGTTTTAAATCACCCTAACATTCCCCAAAGACTATTGCAAAATGCTTCGATAAAGACGTAAATTCAAATTTCCGACGTTGAAAATTCAAACGTAAGGTTCCTTCACAAAATGACAAAATAACATATATAGAATTCAACTTCATAATGTAGGGTTGATGATCCATACATTTGTCCATGTCATCATAGATCTCTAAACGTAACATTGATTATCCATTCATCCACTTTTCCAAACGTAAGGTTGACAATGTATGGTTGATTATAAAAGTAAGGTTGATGATCCATACGTTTGTAAAGTTCCATACTTACGTAGGGTTCTTTAACCATACTTTTCCTTTTTGGAAAACGTAAGGTTCTTATCCAAACATAATGTTCCTTAACCATATGTTTCATCAAACGTAATGTTGAATAACCATATGCAATGATCTTTCAACATAAACATAAGGTTTGTTCTATACGTTACTTTCTTCAATGTATTGAATGAATAGTATTTCCAGTAAACGACAAACGATGAACAATGTTTCCAGAATACGCTTAAGAGCATTCTGAACACTTTAATGAATATTTCTCACAAATAAATAGTTGAATATTATTTCAAGATAAGAATTAATAAAGAATATAAATTTCTTAAAATACACTCAAAATAAAATCATTAGTAAAACAAACAAGGGTATTTGTGAGCATCAAAATCATTAATATTTATCGAGTATTGTTGATACAATACATGCCCAATATTACTATCTTTTATTTTAACTTTTTATGAGTTTTATATTATAATATTTCATGATTTTACAAAGTAAATTATTATCCCATTATTTTGTGAAGTTTAATTTTAAAAGATACCAAGAGAAAATGTTTATTTCTTCTTGTGTTCCAATGTGATTTCATAGTGTTCTTATAAAAGTATTCTTTATCTACCCTTTAGTTATTTATCCATGTTCTTAAAAATTCATGGTGATAAATCTATATAAGATAAATGATCAATTAATACTTTTGTCTTGATTAATCATCCATCATGTACAAACATGATTTTTCTTCCAATGCCTTTTCTTTGTGAACACTTTGTATTTTATTCCTTTGATTGAAGGGTGTTCACCAAGATGACCATATATTAATTAATTAGGGAAATTATTGTCTTAATTGTATACCCTTTATTTATATTGTGTAAACACCATATGAATCATTATCTTAATTGAATTTTATTTACCTATAATGTTACTTAAAATCATTGTATTCTCATTTAAACACCGGGATTTTATCATGTTATGATTATTGATGGTTTTATGAATGTTTTCTTATGAAATATCATTTGAAAATGATATAAAACCCATATTTTTTCCATGGGTTTTTATGATATAATTATTTAAATCATGTGGAACACATATGTATTATTTTCATTATGTTATGGGTGGTCCCATAATTATATATCCCTCCAATGCATTGGTTAATGTTTTCATCTCATGAGATACCATGTATGGTGCACGAGTAGTTAGCCTAGCACGTTATATTTTATTTTCATGGCAATGAGACTTGACTTATTCTTATTATGTCATACTTCATATTATTTCCACATATTTATGATTCCATGATCTTATGATATCATTTCTATTTTCCATTTTCCATTCTCTTTATGATATCATGTTATTCCTCCTGACTTATATGTGTTGACTCACTATCATGCATTGCTTTGATTATTCTCTTATCGAGAATTTGAGCTCACCCCTACTTATATTCCCATTTTCCTAGATTATGAAAGAAATTAATATATATGATATGTCTAGAAGAGTATATTTTATGGAGAATTTATGGGATATTTTGAAGATATATTATGGATTAAGTAGCTCCTATAATATTGGGAAGAGTGTTCATTAGTTGAGAAATACATGGACTATATTACTTAATGATGTGTTCTAATTATTTAAAAATATAAACCTAAAAGTTTGTGGGAATGTATGTAATGTAATAGTTTCTATAAACCATGTAATTATATAATATTTATGCCTTGTTTTTTATAAATAAAGGCAATTTTTTAATGGAAAATTGAATATGTCAAGATCGTGGGTGTGTACCCACATTAAAAAAGAGATTTGAGGAAATCCACTGAGGATTCATTTTTTCAAATTGGCTATGCGATATCTCTAGAATATTGAGGTGCATGTGATTTTTTAAATTAAATAAAATCCAGAATATTTTGATTCTTCCCAAAATAAGAGGAGAGGTCGACAGTGATATTGAAAAAAAATACAAATCCTAAAGATAGAGCTTAATGAAGAACAATAACATTTTCAAGAGCCTACATATTCAGTGAACTGATATTGATAAGAGGTTTGATAAGTAGATCAAAAACAAATTTTTCATATTATGAGAAAGGATAACCAATCAATTTATTTTAGTGCTTCATTGTGGTTTAAGTTCTTAAAGAACTAATCATTTTCAAATATATATATCTTGAAGGCTTAATGGGTGGATCTACTTTAGTTGTTGGAGAAACACTGATACTTAAGTGATCTACCTCATTTTAGTTTGTTTAAATTATAACCAGTAAAATGCTAGAGAACTAAAGGCTACAGGATGATACATGTCCTATCCACTTGTATTAATCATAAAATTCTAGTTGAAAGTTTTTAGACAGGGATAATAACTAGATTTAATAAGGAGTAGGTACCCACACTCAGACTAAACCTTGTAAAAAATCATTCCTTGTTCTTATTATTTATGCATTCATACATGTAAGGTAGATTTTAATATTTTATATGATCGAATCCTAACCAATTACAGAGTTTTATTTTAAGTGGAAGAAATTTTCTTGCACCACTAATTCACCCCTACCCCCAATGGTGCACCTATACCTAGGGTGTCTCAATTGGTATCAAATAATCTAGGTTCCCTCTTTGATATTTAATCTTCTCAAATGGATAACCTGAATTCTATGAATAGCATGGTGTTCCCACATTTTATGGAAAAAACTACCATGGTTAAAAGAATAGGATGCTTCCCAATCTTTTATCTCTTATCTTGGAAGTGTTTGATGAAACAACAGTTGGATTCTCATTGATAGAAAAAAGTGATTGAATTTCCTTTGCTAATAATAATAATCTATTAACTAATGGAAAATCTTGAAATTCTATTCTTATGTCATTATTAGAAAATGTATTCACTAAGGTGATGGGACTTCAAATTGAAAAAGTTGTCTAGGATAATTTGGAAAGAATCTATGAAGGTAATGTCAAATTCAAAGAGGAAAAACTAAAATTATGGATAAGTAGGTTTAAAGACATAAAAATTAGTGAAAAATAACTCATTCATTATTATTTTACAATAGTTAATAAAATAGTAAGTAATATCAGAGGAGATAGTGAGAAGCTGTAGAATTTCATAATTATGAAGAAGTTAATGAGTAACTTTCTTGATATATTTTATAACAATCCAAGTAATTTTAAAATAAATCAATTCCATGTCTTATTAATATTCATTAATTATATTTTACAGAGTTCTATTAATTTTAAGGATATTGGGTAATTTTTTAATAAAAAGGAAAAACTTTATTTCTAACCAAATTGGGTTTTCATGTATTATGTGGTTTTATTTAAAAAAAATATTTCCAAATTATAGAATTTTAATTTGAAAAAATGAACTTCATTTTTGAATTCATTATGTAAAAATTATCTTAGTATTAATTTTAGAGAATTTTCTGAATTTTTTTTATTTTTCAATGTATAGTGAAAAAACACTTATTTTTATTAAAAACTATTTTTCATTGCATTTTTTGTTTTTATATTAAATTAATTTCTTCTACTTATAGAAATTAAATATTATAAAATATATTTAATATTTAGAATCGTCATAATTAATATTATCTAAAAAGTTCAACTTAATTTTTTGTCATGATGAATAGTAAAAATAATAAAAATTTGTTACCATGGATAAGGTTAAAATAGGTTTACCGGGAGGTTAAACTAAATAGATAAGGGTTAAAATAAACTAAAAACTTTTGTAAATTCTATTTTATGACCATATTTATACCCATTATCATATATTATTCTTAAATGGTCTATTTTGGAGCCATTTTTCGTGATTAATACATTAATATATTTTAATATTTTTAAAAATTCCAAGTGTGTCATCTCACCCAATTATAAAAGGGTACCCCCTCTCCTCTCCTCTCTGATATTTAAGAACCTTTTGGTTTTTCCAATAATAGACCAAATCCATTCCTAAAATCCATCCCCACTTCTTATAGTCCTTGTTCTGATCATAAAACCATCATAGAAGTCTTTAGGTATAAACCTAAAGAGGTTTCCCGAATAAGAGGTATAGTTCTTAATTGAGATTTTTCATTTTATTTCTTCTTCTACCACCTTCAAATATTATTCAAACATGATGAAATAATAGAACCATTATATTACATATAGTTAGATGTTTTTATGTTAATGTAATAACCTATATCCATCTCCTCTCCCATCAAATGGGAAACGAAATCATCGTTTGTGTGTATGGTAAACTACCACCTTACAAACTGATGTAATTCATTCTCCATCACTACCTCTCACAGATGGTTATAATGATGTATTAATGTATATATATTATATTAATTATATAATTAACATTTTTAAAAGATAATATATCATCTATTTTATTCTATTTCCATCCATTGAAAAATGATAACATCATTCGTCCGTACCTATGGATTACCACCTCTACGAAGCAATGTGATTTGTTTTTCATCACCGCATCACATGGTTAGAATATATAAGTTCATTTAAAGATATAATCTTATATTTATTATATAATCATCATTATTTAAATTTAAAATGTTACTTACCTTCTTTCACTCGTGCTCTTTGAAAAATGAAATTGTTACTCATACGTACGTATGGGCTACCGTCTCCATGATTGTAACGTAATTAATTTTTCATAACCATATTTCATGCTTGGTTTTAAAATTATAATTGATTTATAAAAATTTTAATTATTTCATGATTATTATTTTTATATGATGGAATAATGACCACTTTGACCATAGTCAACCTACTGAAGTCATTTTGGACATATGAGCTGAATATCGTCAAAACATACTACATGGATTTAAATGATTAAGTAATTGAATATAAAATGGAAATAAATAAATAAAAATTAATAATAAACTTGAAAAAAAATTAATTGAACAATTATCATAAGTTTATTATTCAAGAAGATAAATAATGTGTGTGGTGATTCAGACTCGAGGTAAGAAAGACTTTAACTTAAAACTTTGTTTTAAATTTTTTAAAGATTTATTTTATAAATCTTTTTCTTACATGTACATATTCTTAAAATTATTTTATAGATGAATTTATATGGAAATAAATGAATTATAAAGTAAATTTTATATCTCTTTAATTTCTCACAAATTTTTTCAAAAGGAATCTTTTTATGTATTTTATACAGAATGTTTTTACTTTCTTTAAAAAATGAAAAAAGGAGAGTTTGATTTTAACATATACAGTGTCAAAATATTTTCCCACCACTTAAATCATTTTTCGATGTTTTTCTTCCTTTACAGGATTTCATGTTTTCTTCAAATAAAAAATTTTATTCCCTTTTTTATGGTTATTTTATTTTCAAAAAATATTTTTAAAAGGAAGGGGTATTTTGATATCTGAAAATGTTTTTCATATGGGTTAAAAATAGTTTTTCAAGGGTTTTATGATAAAAATGTGAAATTATAAAATGTTTTATTCATTATATGGTACTTGAGAATTATAAATGGTTACATGTGATCCTGATACAGTTTATATGATGGTTGATCTTAATATAGCTCTCCAATGCATTGGGTAATGTTCTTTATCTTCAAAGGCAATAAGGAGGGAGTTAACTATGGAGGTTTTTCTTATGGAATTAATAGGGATCGACTTATTACTAAAATGGGTTTTGAATAAAATTATCTAATTTTACTAAAAGTATTCCTATTTTATTACTATGGATTTTAAAGGTTTTATTTGATAAAAAAGTGTTCTTTTTATGTGGTTATAATTTATTTCATACACTCAAAGAATATTGTGATCAAGGTAAAAAAACTTATGGGTTTTCATGTTTTTTCACTGAACTAATGGATTTCTTACTATTATGTCCCTTACTAAGATTTATGTACTCATCCCATGTGTTTAAATATTTTTTACATGGTTTAATGATGAGTGGGAATAAATAATAAGTCAAGTTGAAATTCATGAAGATTTGTTATGAAAAGAAAACATGTTTCATTTTAAAAGTTTTATATTATGGAAAAATGGATACTGAGTATAAGTGTCCACTTTGTAATATTTGGGTTTGTTATATAAGATTTATGACCTAATTATCTAAAACTATAAACTTAAAATATCTTTATAAATATAAGAAAAATAATTATAGTTTAAAGACACTATATTATATAATGTTTAAGGATGGGTCCTTATAGTTAGTATCTGAGAAAAGGTTTATAAAAAGTTAGAGGTTAGAATAATGTTAATAGAATACCCTTGAGAGATTATGTAACGCCCCAACCCCAGTTACCCAGAGTCGGTGCATTATTACGTAACATTGGCATGATCACAAAAGATCAAGTCTCGAAAGACCGATTAGTTTAGTAGCCTTGGAAACACTAGATACATTCATAAATGTTACATTACATCATAAAGTGAAAAATCACAATAACATAGTCTCCATAGTCCACACTCATATCCCCTTCAGACTATCCCTGTAGGTCAGTCATAAAATATTTCTTCACATCCTGGGAAAATAAAACATAGAAAGGGGTGATGTCAGATGCTCAGTAAGGATAACAATATAGTGGAAACTTTCATAAATAAACATAAACATTTAAGGCAATGTATAACTAAAAAAAGCCTTTTAAACTTGAACTTCAGCATAATATGGAAAAAATAAAATGAAGTAATGCCATTTACTTATTCACATGGATATTATACTAGTCGAATAATCACATACAATATCAATAACCACTTTCATAATGATGGAATGCATAATGCCAGACTAACATAACCACATAGTCAAGGCCTTGTGCCAAGACTACAAATAAGATTTTGTCAAGACCTTGTACCAAGACACTAGTTTGTCTCATGAGACCTACCGATGCATTTAGGAGATATAGTGGGATCCACCCATCACTTATTAAGTCCAATTCATTCCTTATATGAAAAGGTTTAAACATATCATAAGCCATAACATAATCGTATCACATAAAACATGCATAAAGGAAACATAACATTTCCACATTTCAATCACAAGATATCAATACAACACATTGATATAATAAAAACATTATCAAAACCATTTTCAATACCAAAACAAAAGAAAAGTAAAACATGGTATTTATTTTTCATTTAAAAAAAAGTTATGGCTTGTAGAGGAAGCCGAAACTCAAATAATGGTCACGGTGGTGGAGAAGTCGTTGTCGTCGCATACGTACGACAAAAAAACATTCCCTTTTTTCGTTTAGTAAAATGATTCGTATAAAAAATATTCCTTTTGAATAAACATAAAATTCAAAGGGGTTTATACACCGTATAAAAGAAAGTCTTGTATTAAAACAAAATATGCCTCAATGAAAGAAGATTGAGACGAAGTCCCTTACCTCATGTCCGACTTGACTCGATCATTCTTTAATATACTGAATAATAAACTAGAGTTAATTTCTACTTGCTTAAGAACCTTTTTCAAGTTCATTATTCCTTTTATATCACTTATTACCATGTTATGAACATTATGTAATTATTTAAGTTAATAACGGTCGTTTTGTCGATCTTTGGTACTTGAGTCAAAAATAAACTTCTTATAATTACAAGTTGTTCATGTGGTAAAATATCCATTATATCCATAATTATATTCATGATTTAGATATCATATATATCATATATATCCAGTATATACATTCATTTATAAGATTACATAACATTTAGAGGTAATAAATGAAATGCACCGTTCATGGAGACGGTAAGTCGTACGTATGCATGAACGCTACTTTCATTTATATTTCATATTAAATGGAATGGAATCATAATGATATAAAGGTATATTATAATTCCAGTATAATATAATATATAATATCATTAACTCCATCCTTTATACGTCCTACATATGGCATTAACAATTCAAATCACTTTGAGGGGGCGATAGTCCGCACTTCCTAAAATGTAATTATTGCGTTTACCCATAATGGAAGTCATAAAGGTATGCCATAAATGAAAAATACATAAGAATAAGGAAAACATAAACATAATATATATCATATATAAAAATATTGTCATCATAATTTCCACCATGAGAGGTGTTAAAAGAAGATTGAACAATCATTGTTTCGTGAGGCAGTAATTCCCCACCCACAGAAACAGTATGTTCTTTAACCATTAGACGAAGGTGTGTGTAAGTGTACATCAAATACTTCTCATAACAACATACTAGTATATTTAAGATACTGGTTTTGTTACAAAAGAAAGAAATAAAAATATTTTAATGGGTTGGAGAAGCAAAATAAAACAAAAGAACATAAGAGAAGACATTACCTTAAAATCGGGTAACTCTTTTTGATTTGAGTCAAAGGATTCCTTGGGAAGACTTCTGCCCAAAGTGAGGATTCTAGGAGTAATAGAAGGAAGTTGAGAGAGTATTTGGGAAGAGTTTGGCCGAGCCAAATGGCTTTGAAGTTGTGAATAAGGTGGTAGAGGTGGGGGGCTTTTATAAGAGGAGAGGAGGGGCTCTTTTGGAAATTCATGAAATGTTACTTTATTATGAAATGCTTTTCAGATTTTAAAGGTCCCACAATGATATATTTCTAGAATAAGGTGATAAGGGTTCGAAATATACCCATACAATAGGTTTTAGACAAGTGTAAGTCTTAGATTTTACCTTATCTTTTCATTTTATTTAAATTGTTCATTAATGAGGTAATCACTGCATCATCATGGTGTCATAAATAAATTTATTTATTTAATGTCTAAAAATTATAAAAAAATTACCATGATGTAGAAAATATTTTTAGATTTTCAATGAATATTTATAGTTGAAAATTTAACTTATATAACCCCATGTAATAATTGTTTTAGTAAAACAACACATGTTTGTGACAATTTTATTTTTACTTTAAATAAAAAGTTATTAATGTCATTTTCTTACCCAAGTGGCTCCATGGGGTCCCCAAGTTGACCCATTGATTTTCTTGTTCGGACATGACTCATCAAATAAGGGTAGGACAAGTGTAAAGGTAATTTTATATTATTATAACATTATATTTACCTTAAATTACACTAATTACCTTTAATCGCGATTAATAAAACTTAAAAGTTATTATTCACCAAAAATTATTTTCATCCCATTGAACCACATTTTACTTACTAATGACAACCATGTATGTCGGATATTTGAAATTCAATTCACAGAAGTGGTAAAGTTTCATTTAAATGAAAAATTAGTTTTTTAACTTAGTAGTTTCACTATTCATCAAAAATTGAATTTTTTCAGAAAAATACCAAAAATTTACCCTAAGCTATATTTGATATTCCTAATTCAAAAATGATGTCTATTTTACAAAATTAAAAACATATAAGTTGATTTAATTAATTTAATAATTAATTCTCGTTGTCACAACAAATAGCGTGTTTTTAAGAAACAATATATATCAAAAGATTGATAATTGTTTATGTCCAATTTCAAAGTAAAATTAATTCTAATGAACACCATTGGATAAAATGGTAAAAATATATTATAATTATACTTTAAAACCACTCAATAGTATAATTTATCACTATAAATTATTTTGATTAAAAAAGTTGTTTTTAAGTATTTTTCTATTCATAAAAAATTGGAAGTTCTCATAAAATTACAAAAAATTCAAATTAGGATAATTTTGATATTACAAATACAAAAATGAAGTCTATTTTGAAATATAAAATTTATATAATTTCAAAAAGTGGTTATTACTATTCATAGCATCTACTTTGATTGGTCGCGGTATGTTAGAACTCGAGGTTGCATACAACACACGTTGCTCTATTATTCAAAGAGAAGCGTACCATGGAAGCTTGGGGTGTTATAGATTATACTTTATGGTTAAGTTGAAATGATATATAATTTAAATATTACCATGTTGTTTCATCTAATATATGTATATTTAGAATGGTTTTTCCTAGAGAAAATAGGGAAGATAAAGTGGGAAGGTATCAAAAGGATAATTCCCTTCTAAATCAATATCATTGAATGGTTGAAATTGGAATTGAACAACTTTTCATAATGATGGATCAATTGACACATGATATAAATGGTGGTGTAATCCATGTTAGAGAGCTACTATAATTACCATAGAGGAGCATGTCGATAGTTGATCATTTTATGAAACAGCATGCTCAGGATTTCAATGGAACCTAATATTAAGTGGTAGTTTAAGGATGGATCAATTATTTTGAAAATATATTCTAATTCATGGGATGTAAATAACATCAAAAGGAAACTCTTTCCATTTATCATTTTGAAGGTGTAGTTGATTTATTTTGGTCATTGGTCAAGAATACCAGAAAGATAGAAGAGATTTATTCCACAGAATATAATAAATTTAAGAATATTTTCCTAGATAAATATTTCCTTAAGGATATTTGACTCGGGATGGATAAACAATTCTTATAATTGAGATAAGAGGAAGATTTAGTAGCCGCATGTGAAGAAAATTTTGCAAGATTTTCCAGGTATGCACCGAATTTTATTCAAGACCTTGATAGTAAAATTAATAGATTTTACTCAAGATTGAAACCAAGTTTATGAAGAGAATTGAACTCATGAGAATTTAAAATTTATGAGAAGGTTTTTTATTATGATGAGAAAGTTTATATGGAGTTTTTTTTACACTTATGTTCCTCAAGATGACAAGAGTAAGAAGTGGTCAAGGTGGAAAGCAATAGATAAGCATCCAACTAAGAAATCTAGAGGTAAGCCCCCAATATGTTCCAATTATGGAAAAAAACATTTCATATAATGTTTAACAGGATTTGGAAAGTGTTATTAGTGTGGTAAGTTTGGTCATAGGGCTAAATATTGAAAATAAAAGAGTCCTGAACAATCCAAAAATAGGGTAATAGATAGTTATCCAATGGTGAGATGTGTTAATTTCAATGATTTGGGGTATTATACTAACATGTGTTTGAATTTAGTTACTCAGGGTGGAAATCATCAAGGTCGAAAGTAAAAAAATGTGTGGAAAATCACTTTCTACTACTATGGTTTATGTTGGTCCATCTAATAAAGTGGTGAAAGGTATGTTACTTATTTATTCAAATTATTATAATTCCATGCTTGACTCTAGATCTTTTCATTCCTTAATTTTTAATAAAATTGTATGTGAAATGACCTCATTAAAAGAAGATATAAATTTTGATGAAAACTCTAGGTGGAAGTATTAAAGAAATCAATATTTATAATAATCTTCATACTGTTATTAGTGGGATGTTCTTTCCTTAAAATCATGTTGAACTTCCCATAATAGAGTTTGATATTTTTGGGTATGGATTAGATTTAAGTTTATCATGCTAAGATAGACTATAGATCTAAGAAATTTATATTCAATTATTTCATACCTTAGATAACATATCAACAAGCTAAGATATTTATTAGAGATGGTAGTGAAATTTACCTAACTCATATTGTTGAAAAGAAAGAAATTGTTTGGATTAATGATGTGCTTATAGTAAATGAATATATGGGTGTATTTCTAGATGATTTTCCTAGTGTTATCCATGATCAATAGGTTAATTTTACTATTGAATTAGTGCCCGGTGCTAAGCTAATTTCAAAACCACCTTATCAAATGGATCAAGTTGAACATTTTTAATTGAAAAAAGAAGTTGCAAGAGTTACTAGATAAAGGTTTCATTCATCTGATCACTTCACCATGGGGTGATCTTATTTTATTTATTAAAAATAAAGATGGTTTAATGATAATTTTCATTTATTATAGAGCCTTTACTAACATCATTATTAAGAAAAAGTATCACGTTCCTCATATTGATGATTTTTTTGATCATCTCTAGAGATCACAGTATTTTTTTGAATATTTATCTCAAGTTAGGATACCATAAATTGAAGGTGAAGGAGGAATATATTCCAAATATGGAATTTTGAACTAGATATTGGCATTATGAGTTTATGGTTATGCCCTTTGGGTTGTTAGATGCACCAGTTGTATTTATGGATCTTATGAATAGAGATTTTCATGAATATTTAGATAAGTTTTTGGTTTTTTTATTGATGATATATTGATATATTCTAAAATACATTAGGATCATGAAAGTCACCTATGGATGTTTTTTTAAAGCCTTAAAATAAAAGATGTTATATGGAAAATTTAGATAGAGTGAATTTTGGTTGCAAAAAAATTATTTCCTCAGGAATCTTATTTCTAATAATTTTATAATTGTTGACCCTGCTAAAACTAAAGTTCATGAAGAATGGAAAAATCCTAAAAATTTCATATATATTTTTGGTTTCCTTTGATTAGCAGGTTACTACCATCGTTTTATTAAAAACTTCACTCAATTATCTAGCCCTCTTACTAAATTAACTCGAAAAGGGATTAAATTCATCTGGATGAAAGAGTGTGATGATTATTTCCAGGAACTAAAATAATATTAGTGGGTACTCTATTTTTGGACTTTTCCTCAATAAATGGTGAGTTTTTCATCTAAAATGATGTTTCATTGAAGGGACCTGATCGTGTTTTGGTGAAAAATGATTAGGTTATTTCTTATACTTAACATCAACTAAAACCTCATGAGTTAAATTATCCTACACATGATCTGGAATTAGATTTTGTATTTTTTTCTTTAAAAATTTAGAGGCACCATTTATATAGAGTAAATTGTGAAATATATACTTATCATAAAATTTTGAGGTATATATTTATTCAGAAAGAGTTGAACATGAGGTAGAGAAGATAGCTAGAATTGATTAAAGATTATGATTGCATTATTCATTACCATCCTTGAAAAGAAAACAAAGTATTCAATGATTTGATTCATAAATATAATGTTATATTAACCATGTTTCATTTGGAACATAACCCTTTGGTTAATGAGTTTATTAATTTTCTTCTAGAAATCGTGCATGCTGTAACTTTCTCTATTTTGTTTCAAGTGTCAATATAGTTGTCTCTATCGAAAATAATTAAGAAAACATAAAAGTAGGATCATATTTTATAAGAAAATATAGAATATGTTAAGAAGGGTAAGCTTCCAAATTTTAATTTTTATGAATAAAGTGTCATCATATTTAGAAATAGATTATGTGTGCCTTGTGATTCCCAATTGAAGAGATAATTTTTGAGTGAAGATCATAGTTCATCATTATTAATTCATCCTAGTTGTGCTAATATGTATAGAGACCTTTAGGGGTATTATTGGTGGGATGGAATGAAAATAGATATTATTGACTTCACTATGAAATGTTTGAATTGTTAATAGGTTAAAGAAAAATGACAAATACCGAAGGGGTTTCTTCAACCTTTTCTAGTGTTAAAGTGGAAATAGGAAAAAAAATCTATGGATTTCATGGTGAGACTTCCAAATACATCTGAAGATAATAATGTGATTTGGATAATTGTGGATTTTTTAACTAAATCTATTCATTTTCTTCCCATTTGAGATACTATGTATTTAGATCATCTTTTTTGAATATACCTCAAAGAAATAGTCAGGTTACATAGAGTTTATCTCTCCATTGTATCTAACTATGATCCTAAGTTCACTTATTATTTTTGGAAAGGCATTCAGAAGTCATTGGGTACTAAATTAAATTTCAATAAATCTTTTCATCCTCAATATGATGTATAGTTCGAGAAAAATATTCTGACCTTGGAATACATGATTTGTGCTTGTTCAATGGATTTCCAGGGAAGTTAGGACCAAAGTTGGTAGAATAAATGGTTGATAAGGTGAAGATGATTCAGCAACATATAAGGATGTCTTAGAGTAGGAAGAAAAGTTATGAGGATAATCAGAATAAAGATATTTCATTTGAGGTAGGTGATCATGTTTTCTTTAAAGTATCTCCATGGAAAAGTGTTATTTTTTTGGTAAAAAGGGGAAGACAATTCCATGTTTCATTAGACCGTATGAAATCCTATATAAATTTGGATCATTTTTCTATCGATTGGACTTTCCTTCGATTTTATCTCAGGTACATGATGTATTTCATGTTTCATTGTTAAGAAAATATGTGTCGGATGCATCTCATGTTTTGATCATTGAAGTAGTTTAGTTGGAAGAATACTTATCTTATGAGGAACATACAATACATATTATTAAACACATATATAAAGTGTTATTAAATAATATAATTCATCAACTTAAGTTTTTTTTAAACATATTGTTTAAGAAGCAACATGGGAAATAGAAAATGCACTGAAGGAAAAATATCCTCACTTATTTAAGTAATGAGAAAAATTGGGAGGATAAAATTTCCAAAGGGGGGGAGATATAACCTAAATAATGTTAAGATAAATAATTTCCATATCCTATTAATATCAATTAATTATATTTTATAGATTTATATTTATTATAATAATATTAGGCATTTTCCATTCAAAGGGAAAAAAGATTTATTTCCAACCAAATTGGGTTTTCATGCATTATATGGTTTTATTTAAAATATTGATTTCAAAATTATATAATTTTAATTTGAAAAAATAAAATTCCATATTATAATTCACCATGTCAATATTATCTTAGGATGAATTTTTTATTATTTCTTAAAATGTTTTATTTTTCAATGAAGAGTGAAAAATACTAATTTTTATTAAAAAAATTCATTACATTTTGTGATTTTATCTTAAATTAATTTCTCCCACTTCTAGAAATAGAATCTTGAAAAAATGATTCCATATTTGTAATCATAATAATTAATATTTGGTAATAATTCCAACTTAATTTTTTTCCTAATGAATAGTAAAAACCCATAAAAATATGATAACATGATTAAGGTTAAAACAAGTTTATCAGGGATTAAACTAAAGAGATAAGGATTAAAATGAACTAAAAACATGTCTAAATCCTATTTTCTAGCCATTTTTAAACACTATATTATCTAAGCTTCATAAATGGTCCATTTTGGATCCATTTGACTTGAGTAAGACATTAATATATTTTAATATTTATAAAAATTCCAAGTGTGTCTTTTCCCCCACTTATAAAAGGACACCCCCTCTCCTCTCTTTTCCATACTTAAAGAGTTTTAGTTCAGAAAATACCTACCCAAATACCTTCTTAACATCCATCTGATTCCTTGTTTTATAAACATGAAGAGGTTTTCTGAAGAAGAGGTATGGCTCTTAACTGGTATTTTTCATTTTATTTATTCTTCTACCTCCTTAAAATATTATTCAAACGTGATAAAATAATAACACTAGTATATTCCATATATTTATATGTTTTATGTTAATTTCATAACCTATATCTATATCATCTTCCATCAAATAGGAAAAGAAACTATCATTTGTGTGTATGGCATACTAGTGTCTCGCTAACCGATGTAATCTGTCTTCCATCGCCGCCTATCACAACTAGTTATAATGATAGTTTTAATGTATATATGTGTTATTCAAGACATAATTAACATTTTTAAATATAATATATCATCTATTTTCTTACATTTCCATCCATTGAAAAATGATAATGTCGTTCTTACATATGTGTGGATTGTCACCTCCACGAAGTGATGTGATTCATTCTTCATCACTACATTGCATGAAGGATATATATCAGTGTATTTAAATATATAATATTATATTTATGGTATAATCATAATTTTGGAAAGATAAAATGATACTTACCTTCTTTCCCTCAAGATCTTTAAAAAATGAAAATATTACTCATGCATGTGTACGACCTACTGTCTCCATGATTGTAACGTAATTCATTTTCCATAACAATATTTCATGGTTGGTTTGAAAAGTATAATTGATGTATAAAAATGATAATTTTTTCATGATTATTATTCTGTATATGATATAATAATGACCACTTTGACTATAGTCAACCTACCAAAGTCATTTTTTACTATGATCTGAATATCATCAAAATGTCCAACATGAACTTAAATGATTAAGTAATTGAATATAGCATGAAAATAAATAAAATAAAAGGAATAATTAATTTGAAAATGGTTCTTAATCAATTAAATAACTAAAACCTCGTTTTAAATGTTTTAAGGATTTGTTTTCTAAATTTTTTCCTTTCATTTCCATATTCTTAAAATTATTTTATGGATGTATTCATATAGACATAAATGAATTATAAAGGAAATTTTATGTCTCTTTTTAATTTCTTAAAAAAAAATAAAAGGAATCTTTTTATATATTTTATACAAATTTTTTTGAATTTATTTACAAAAGTAAAAAATAAATGTTTTATTTTAACATATACGATGTCAACATCTTTTCCCATTACCGCAACCATTATTTGATGCTTTTATTCCTTTACAAGCTTCCATGTTTTCTTCAAAGAGAAACCCTTCTTCCCTTTATTCTGGTTATTTTAGTTTTGAAAATGGTCTTTATAAGGAAAGGGTATTTTGATATTTGAAAATGTTTTGCATATGGGTTCAAAAGAATTTTTCATGGGTTTTATGATGTAAAGGTGAAAGCATAAAATGTTTTATTCATGATATGGTACTTGATCATTATAAATGATGATGGGTGATATATCTTATATGATGGGTGATCTAAATATATCTCTCCAGTGCATTGGGGAATATTCCTTGTCTTCAAAGTCAAGAAGGATGGAGTTAACTGGGGAGGTTTCTCCAATGTATTTAACTAGGATCCAATTATTTTTGACATGAGTTTGAATATAATAGTCTAAATTTCCTAAAAGGGTGTATATTTTTTTGTTATGGATTTTAAAGGTTTTCTTTGAGAAAAAAGTGGAACTTTCATGTGGTTATGATTTATTTCATATGTTTAATGAATATTGTGATAAAGGTAAAAAAATTATGGGTTTTCTTGTTTTTCACTAGAGTAACCAATTTCTTACTTTTATGTCCCTTACTAAGATTTTTTTGCTCATCCCACATTTTTAAATGTTTTTCACGAGGTTAAAGGATGAGTAGGAACAAAGAAGTCAAGTTGAAAGTCATGAATATTTTTCATGAAAATAAAACATGTTTCATTTTAAAAGTTTTATATTATGGGGAAATGGATACTAAGTAGAAGTGTCCACTTTTTAATAATTTGGTTTGTTTTGTAAGAGTTGTGACCTAATTATCTAAAACTCTAAACCTAAAATATCTTTTAGAATTCGAGAAAGTGAATTCTAGTTTAAATACACTAGATTATGTAATTTTTAAGGTTGGGTCCCTATATATTTTATCCTAAATTTTCTACCCTTGAAGATATAGAGGATTTCACAACCCCTTCCCTCCGAAGGAACTTCTATAGAGATGGAAATGAATAAAGGGGGGTGATAACCCTCGAATCCCACCTCTAATAGGCCATGGGTTAACAACTAATACCAAGGGTATACAAATCACACGCATGGGAGGAATTTACCTCAATACAAATTTAATAAATAAGAGATAAGATGAGAAAACCACCAACCAACTCTCATATATAAATAAACAATTCAAATACATGTAATGTAATTTCATACATAAGTTGAAACAACTCAAATTAAATATTGTAATCGGCTCCAAGGAAGTGACCACAAACTCCAACAACTCTTTAAAATCTCCACAATCTTGAAACACCCGACTCGATCACCAACCAGCTACTATGGACCAGAAAATAGTTTATATATGCATAGCATGAGCATAACATGTATACTCAGTAAGATCCTCTCTGAAACCACTCATGAAAATTTTTAAATAATCATACTAAATTCTAGTGAATAAATAAATGAAACCAACTCATCACCTAAACAAGAAATACTATTTTCTTGTTATCACCATGGATCACTCACCAAGTAACGCATAGAAGTAAAACATTCTATATCAAAATCATATGCATAAATAAAGGTATCACGTTTCCACTTCCCCACTGGTTTTTCTCTCTCACACCCCAACGGCTCACATCCTATGATCATTCATTTAATAATTCAAGTTATCCCTAATGTATGTTGGGCCTCGGCCCTTCTTACCTCATTCCCATGCAGGGCTCGACATCTCGAGGAAGTTGAATATCGAGGGAAAAGAAGTTGAAGACTCTAGTGATTCTGATAATGATGAAGAAAAGGGTGGGTATTGTAAGAGAATCATGTCTCTTATCTCCAAGAATGTTATAAAATTCAAGGGAAAATAAAAAAATCAAGCTTCCACTCAAATGATTCAAATGTCATGGAATTGGACACTTTTCCATGAACTATCTTAGGAGAAAGAGAAGTAAATATGAGGTAGATGGATAAAGTGACACATCTCAAAAGAATTGTTTGGGTAAGAAATCAAAAGATGTAATCAAATCTAGTGAACGCAAAAATAATTTTCCAAAAAAAAGAGGAGAAATATTTTGAGTAAAGAGGATGAATAAGACTCTTTATATAACAACCAATCAAAATAATAAAATCATGATAGAGTTAAAAATTTCATGGCTCATGTGAAGAAACAAAAAGATTTCTCTATCAATGAGGAAGAAGAAAAGGAGATAAAATATATGAAAAAATGATGAAATATGAATTAGAAGCATTCCTTGATAAGAATACAAAGGTCAAGAAGGAGCTCAGGTCATTAAACAAAGAATATTTAAATAAACTAAAGCCGGTGAAATAAAAAAATTCAAGCTGAAAGTTAATGAGAATGATAATATGGTCAAAGATCTTGAAGTAAAACTCTAGCAGAAAGAATAAGATATTTTTAAGACTCAATCTAAATGTCTTGAAGCAGAAAATTCATTGAAGAAGATGAGGCATGATTACAATAGAGTAGTGGATATTAAGTATAAGACATAAAAATCAACTAAGAAATTGAACTCAAAAGAGTAGGTCAAATCTTCACCTGTTAAGTATCAATGTAATTCTATTTTGACTAACCGTATAGGTTCAAATTATAAATCCAGTCATGTTTGGGCCAAGAAGGGTGATGAGAAACCCTCTTCTATATCTAAGAGTGTAAAATTCCTAGAAGAACATCCTCCCCAAGGAAGAATCAATCACAACACATGGTTGACCCACTATAACAAAATTCTAGATAGAAATTCTATTACTATAGAAGACCCGGATGCAATGGGTGTTTCTAGTGTTGTGAAACTTTTTGGACACAAAGTCTATTCATATTGGTATAATATTTCTCTACCATGATTGATTCATGAAGTGAGGATTAGTAGTTCTTAGAATATTGGAAGAGAATCACATAAGAAAAAAGTTGAGAGCAGGAATACAAAAAAATTGTCCACACAAAACAGATTTGAGTGTTTAGATTAAATATGTGGCATATGTGACCAACAAGGTCGTTGTGAAAAAGAATAAATGACAAAACTTCCTAGAAAACCTTCCTATAATGAAATGGGGAAGGCAATTAAAAATCCAAATTATGAATAAATATCTCTTATTATTGAAGTGTCATTGAAAGCATGAAAGAAGAAATGTTTGGATTCTTGGAAGTGGTTGTTCCTTACACATGTATGGAGTCACTAAAGTTTTCAAAAGCATATAAGAACTTGATGGAGGTGTAGTGACATTATTCAATGAAAATTCTCTAATAATTAAATATTGAAATCTTCTTTATGTGGAAAGTCATAAACATAATCTTCTAAGTGTAAACCGGTTGTGTGACAATGGGAATGAGGTTGTATTTAATAAATATTCATGAATTATCATTAATTTTAAATATGTAAGAGTCATATCTAGAGGGAAAAAAGAACAAGTTGTAACCTTTTTCAAATTGGTGGCCCAACCAACTCTTGTTACTTAAGTGAAAAATATGATAATAATTTTTGGCATAGGAGACTTGGCCACCTTTTCAAAAGAAACTTGAGTAAAATCTCAAAGCATGAAGTTGTGAGAGACTTTCCCTAACTTGTAAGGGAAAGAGAGGTTGTTTATGAAACTTTCCAAAATGGGAAGATGATCCAAGAAACACATAAAAGAGTGGATATTCAATCCACTAGGCCACTAAAACTCATTCATTCATATTTGTGTGGTCCTATGAGACATTATTCTTCCAAAGGTGTTTTTTATTTTATTACCTTCATAGATTATTTTTCTCATATGATAATGTTTTTTTATGAAACACATGTCTAGAGTGATTGATATGTTCAAAATCTATAAAAGACAAGTTGAGAAATAGATGGGTGTTTGCATTGTGACACTGGGAAATGATAATGGTAGGGAGTATACATGAAATTAATTTGAAAACCATCTTATAAAAAATGGTATCAAACATGAATTTAGTGAACTCTACACTCCTCAACAGAATGGAGTAGCTGAGAGAAAAAATAAAAGTATTGTTGAGATGGGCATGACAACCTAAGCATAAACTCTCTAAATTCTTATGGAGATAAGTTGTATGCACAACTTACCATATATAGAACAAATGTTTATTAATACCTAAGACAAACATGACACCATATGAAATGTGGTTCAAAAGAAAACCAATTGTGAAGTACTTTTAAGTCTTTAGTGGCCCTTGTTACATGAAGATCAAAAGCACCAGTCTTGTAAAGTTTTAAGAAAAAGTAAAAGAATAAATCTCAATAAGATACCTATATAATGGCATTGTTTACAAATTCTAGAACAAAAGGATGCACAAATTTTATAATTGTTGTGATGTCATAATAATTGAAAATTAATCCAAGATAGAGGTTATAGTTGGAGTAGTGGATGAAAATATAGAAGTTGGTAGTGAACAGATTTCAAAAAAACATATTAAAGGAGTTAGAACTGTGTAGAATTATGTTAATATTGATTCATATTTAACCAGTGATGAAGATTAGATTGTTGATAATTTGAGAGTGGGGTGTCAAAGGTTGAAGAAACATGTTGATTATGAAAATTTCATTACCAATTAAGAGGCACCAATCCAAACTAGGATAAGATTTAGGATTGAAAATCATACAAGTTTTATTTCTCAAGTTGAACCCCAATTTAGTTTAGAGGTAGTTGAGCATGAGAAATAGATCGATGGTATGAATGAAGAGCTTGATTAGATTGAGATAAACTCCACTTGGGAGCTTATGCCAATACCTGAACATAAAAATGACATTAGTACCAAGTGGGTGTTTAGAAACAAATTGAATGAGAAAAGTGAAGTGATAAGGAATAAAACTAGAATAGTTTTCAAAATCTATCCACAAATGGAAGGAATGTATTTTGAAGAAAAATTTACACCCGTGTCAAGGGTGGAATCCATCAAAATGTTCTTGGAAGTGGAGGCACAAAGTCATTACAAATTTTATCAAATGGATATGAAATATGTCTTCCTAAATAGAGACCTTGAAGAGGAAGTATTCATTGAGAAACCTGAAGGGTTCATTCTAGATAGATATGGAATCATGGTTTGTAAGTTAAAGAAAGTTGTGTATGGCATCAAACAAGACCCTGGAGCTTGGTACTCAGAGTTAGATGGTTGTTTTATATAGATGTAATTTTCAAAGGGAAAGGTTGATAGAAACCTTTATATGAAAAAGTTATCCATAGGAACTCTAATTTGCATTGTGTATATTGATGACATTATATTTGTTGGTGAAAAAGAGTATCTCTATAGAGATTTTTCAAAGTAGATGAAAGAGAATTTTGAGATGTCAATGTTGGGTGAGATGACCTACTTCTTGGGACTGTAGATCAACAAAAGAATGATTTCATTTTCATATCCCGGGAGAAATATGTCAAGGAATTATTGAAGAAATTTGGCAAGGAAGATTGAAAATAAATCTCAATACCCATTGCAATTGGTACAAATATGAATAAAGATAGAGTAGGAATCAGTATCAAACAGAAAGATTTCAAAAGAATCATTGGAAGCTTGCTCTACCAAACTGCATCAAGGCCAGATATAGTCTTTATTGTGACTTTGTCTATAAGATTTCAAAGTGATCCTACAGAGGCTCTTATGTTGGTAGAAAAGGGAATATTAAGGTATATCAAGGGAACTCTGAAATGTGGCGTGTTGTACAGTAGTGGATCTGATTTGAAATTGTAGGGATACGCAAACGCTAACTGGGAAGGAGATTGTACTGATAAAAAGTCCACATTTGGTGGGGAATTTTTTCTTGGTGAGAGTTGTGTGAGTTTACATAGCCAAAAGCAGACTTCAGTTGCATTGAGTATAGCTGAGACGAAGTATATTGCAGTTACACATGCTTGTACACAGATTCTATGGATGTAGGTGCAATTAGAAAATTTGAAAGTTGGTGTTGAGAAGCCACTGAAAATTGCTTATGATGATCAATGTGCCATTGATCTTACAAAAAATCTGGTTCAATATTCAAGACTAAGCCACATTGATATCAAATTTCATTTCATTAAAAAAGGTACCTAGTGGCGATGTGAAACATGAATATCGTTTCACCAATGAACAAATTGTAATCATTTTTACCAACACAATGCCAAGAGAGAGGTTTGAAGAATTAAGGTTGAAACTTCATGTTCATCCCTCCCCTATCGCTTGAGGAAGTGTGGAGTAATACCCCTATGGGCTTTAGATTATGTTGTCAGGGGGGGATAGTGACACAACTCTTTATCAAAGGAGGGGTGTGCATTACTTATTAATTTGAAGCTTTGGTTACTGCTAAATGGGGAGAAGTAGAAGTGTAAATTGAGGGGGTTCATCTATGTCACTTGGTCGCAATTTCTTGACACTGAGAGATGGAATTCTCTCAAAAACATTACCGTAGCAGATAGTGTAGTGTCAGGACATTACTCATATGAGAAGGCTTTGATTTGATGATTCTCATGAGATTTGATGTATTTTTAACAAAGTTGAGTATAGTTGATAAGAGTTGAAAGAAGTTGACAACAAATCCAAAGGGGGGGATTGAAGTACCCCAAGGATTTGTTGAAGGGTTGTATTTTGTTTTCAACACTGTATGAGAATTGTTTGAAGATGTTGAATTGTTTTTGGAGATAATTGGAATGTTTTTTTGGTTTTAAAGTGATTTGAAAACAATGTGAGATCATTTTATTATAATATGGAATTCTGGGTAAAAGTTGAAATTTGGCTAAGTAATTCTACGTACGAGTCATTTTGGCTTCGGATGAGTCATTTCAACATTGGGAACACTGAAAATGACAAAGGCGTGACTCTGTATGAGTTATGCAGCATTGCGTATGAGTCGTTAGGAAGGATCCTATGACTTCGTATAAGTCGATAAGAACATTGTATGAGTCGTTTGAATATGTGTATGAGTGATTTGGAGCTGTGTATGAGTTAATTGAAAATGCAACTAAGTCTGGAGTTATGTATGAGTTATTGAGGACTTCGTATTAGTCCTTTTGTATATGCATGAGTCATTATGAGTCCTTTTGCATATGCATAAGTGCCTCATTCTTAACCTTTTTGAAGTGAGGATTTGGAAAAGGCAATGAACCATTGAGACTTTGTAAGGATGATTGACACTTCATAAGGATGAGCACTAGTCTACATAAGGATCATTTTCCAATCTTTGTAAGGATCATGTCTGGGCTTTGTAAGGATGAGGCACTATAATGATCATTATGGCAATGTAAGGATCAATACTTTGAGATATTTCTAAGAAGTCTTTGTGCTGAAAAATCCGAGTTTCCAAAATTGAACATTTTGAAGAATTAAAACCAAATAATGCTAAAATCGATCGTCCGTGATTAAAGATTACAAATTAATTGTGATTCAAGCAGAATGAAGGGCTTGTGATCTATACATCAGGAAGAACAAGATCACACATGAGAACAACTGAATGAAAAGGATTCAAAGTTAAGCTAGGTCTGTTTTTTAAGACTCCAAAAATTAATTCTGAAATGTTAATGTGACGATATTGTGTTGATCCTAAGTTCTTAAAATCACATTCAAATCAGTGTGTACTGATTCTATCTTTGATTATTAAGTGTGAGTTTATTGAGTAGTGTTATCAAGAGTTGTTGTGCCGTAATGAAATTCTTCACGCTGCAAGAAGGTTCAAGAAGAAGATTTCAAGCTGATTCAGTGAAAAGTTGAGAGATTTTCTATAATGGGTATTCATGGAATTCAAAAAGTCATTTTTTGAATTGTTTTAGAAGATAATTAAAGGTGGAGATATTACCCGACCTTTTAATTTAGCAGCTGAAACGGAAAAAGGGTGATATTGGAAATGCACCGGAGACAGCAATTGAGAATGGACTGTGCTAAGATCTTGGATGCATACCCACAGGAAAAAGATATTTGAGGAAATGCAACGATGATTCATTTTGTCCAAATTAGTTATGGCAATCCTCTAGGATGTTAAGGTGTAAATGATTTTGGGAATTAAATCAATTCCAAAATATTTTGAGTTTTCCAGGAAGAAGGGGATCAGTTAGGAGTGATATTGGGAAGAAAAAAAAAACAGAGCCTGGAGCCAAAGCTTAATAAAGAATAGAAAAATTTTGCAA
The DNA here is from genome assembly GCA_963277665.1 of Viscum album. Lineage (NCBI taxonomy): Eukaryota > Viridiplantae > Streptophyta > Magnoliopsida > Santalales > Viscaceae > Viscum > Viscum album. Next base: position 1,506,397,026 of record OY728156.1, read on the forward strand.
GAGCCTGAGCATTTAATGAACTGAGATTAAGAAGAAATTTGAGAAACATGTCACCATCGAAAGGCCAACCAATCAATTCACAGCAGTGCTTCATTGTAGTCTAAGTTCTTTAAGAGATGAACACTTTTATATCAAGAGAAAGATATACTTCAGTTGCTGAAGCAACACCGATTCTCAAGTGATCCTTCAAATTCCTGTTTCTTCACACTATAACCAACGGGATGTTGTGTAAATCCCTACCCACTTGTATTGATCATAAGATTCTAGTGGCAAATCTGGGGACCGAGGTAACAACAGGACACGCCAAGAGTAGGCACCCACACTGGACCGAGCCTTGTAAAAATTGTTCACCTTGTTTTTCGTATTTCACATTCATAATTCATATGGGTAAGGCTGAGTTTAATATTTGAGAGGATTGAATCCTAACGGATTGCAGAGGTTTATTTCAAGTGAGAAGTCTTACGCCACAGATTCAACCTCCTCCACAATGGTGCACTCATTATCGGGGCATCTCACAACTCATACTCAACTCATAATTTGAGCCACATTAATCATCTTTCATTATCATCCATGTGAAACTAGTATATGATGCAGCAATTTTCACATCAACCCACTACGATGTATTCTCATGAGTACCTACAAGACAAAACTGTAAAATACATATCTATATGATAAATATTAGTATATCATGAACTCATCATAGTAAGAATCCACAGGCCATCAGCAGAGTCTTCATGCTACTCTTTTTTCTTCATGCTCATCTCCTCTTCTGTTCTCCTCAACTTTCATCTTCAGCCTATTACTAATTATGATCTATAGGTATGAATATCCTGATTTTTACATACATTAAGTTGGTTGCTGCGAGTAAACTACTTGACGAAATGTCACACATTTGAGATGTTCCTAGTCAAAGGGATCCATTCGGCGGTCATGTTCACTCGCCATGGCCATCCCAGTGCAGAGGCAGGTTGGACACATAACCTGTGTGTACGCCAATGAAAACCAATTTAAATATTATTAATAACTATTGATATTATGTTTTTTATCATTACTAATTTAAATTAGCATTTGTTTTATTAAAAAATATAATTACCTTTCCTGTTCCTAAACAAGTTGGACACCTCGGAGGTACTGGCAGCTGCAAAGGGTGATGGTGAACTGAGACTGCCGAATTCGGTTCTACACCGCTTGCCGAACACAACGCACAGGCTAGGTATCCTGCACCACAGCCCGCAAATAAATAAATAAAAATGAAACTTTAAAAATCTATTATTAATTTTTTTTTTAAATTGATATTTTTTATTATAATTCGGATTTGGATCAGATAAATGGATTTGGGTTGAGTAATTAGACAAATAATATTTGGGCCGGGCTTGGGTTGACCATCCTTAACTCGTCTAACCCAATTAAAAATACCATAATATAAAATATTAAAAATATAATAATAATTTTATAATAAACTGCATTCTTATAAGCAACTAAATTTGAAATAATTCAACATGTTTACAACACATTATTTATATATTTGAAGTTAAACGACTTGACAGGTTGGGTTCAGGTTGACACCTTCATAAATGGGTTGGGTCGGGTCAACCCATTTAATTAAATATGTCGGGTTAGGGTTGAGGTTAAATGGGTTCACAACCCCACACAAACCCAATCCGTGAACCCGAATTGCAACCACATGTTATATATGAATATAAGAATGGAGATGTTCTGATGCATTAATACATACCGGTTCCTCGGCAGTATTTGCACCGATTCTTTTCTTGTTGCACAACATTGCTCACTTCGAGTACCATCAAAGCTGAAATGACACCCACCGCTCCCCCCGAGAAGGATGCCACAATGGGATCGACTTGGCTGGGATTTAAAAAAAAAAAAACCAAACTTTACATCTCAGATGTGCTGGTTCACACATATAGAAGACAATCCATAAAACAAATGAAACTCGTTTGAACATGCCTTAATAACAGAGGCAGATGCATGCTGTGAATGAAATCAGCATAGGAGGTGCCCCCTAAACCAACTTTCAGCTCCAGCTGCCAAGACAAAGGAACTATATTTACATATTTTCTTATGTCAGTAATAAACACAGCATATTTGATGAGCAAAAAAACAGAAGCTTGATGAAGTGACAAGGGGAGAATATTGTGAAGAACACGATGAGAAGATTGAAGAAGTTTTGACAAAATGAAACTGATTCAGTGAACGGAAGATTGAAGAGATCGGTTTATACTATCTTCATTAAAGATGCTTTCAAGAATTTGTGAAGTACTCAAGTAAGCTCTATTATCAAAGCTTAGAAAAGATGTTTCAGAGGTATCATGGGGGCTATGGGTTGTTTGGAGCTCATTTGAAGTAAAGAACGGAAGATTGAAGGTGGCCTAGAAAGCTGTCTGACACAGGACTAGTAGCCCTAACATTAAGGGTGGTTTTTAGAGTAGTCTATATTAGCAGGACCGGATGTGGCGTCATTTCAGTTTTAATTTTATGTATTTATTTTTTTCTTTCTATTTTCTTTTATTTAATTTCATTGGCTTTCCAAAAAAAAATTCCATTTTCCTTTAATTTAAGTTTGTTGACTTTCTTTTTTAATTTTTTCTATTTTCTTTTATTTCCATTTGACTAGGTTTTTTTGCCATTTCCTTTTTGGAGACTTTATTCTGCTTTGACCAAGCTTTTATGTATTTTTCCTTTTATTAGCCGTGGGATTAGTTATAAATATTCAAGAAGTCCTCGTTGTAAGGTTTCTTCCATCCTCTGCCCTTCCACACTACATTAGGGCCTAAGGCCTTGTTTGGTACGATGGAAGCCGATGGAAATGGAAACCCAAAAAACAGGAGTTTGGTACGCTGGAATTAAAAACGGAAGACCCACTCTTTCCATCAAATGATGGTATCTGCTCTTCCTTTTATGTATTTTTCCTTTTATTAGCCGTGGGATTAGGTATAAATATTCAAGAAGTCCTCGTTGTAAGGTTTCTTCCATCCTCCGCCCTTCCACACTACATTAGGGCCTAAGGCCTTGTTTGGTACGACGGAAGCCGATGGAAATGGAAACCCAAAAAACAGGTGTTTGGTACGCTGGAATTGAAAACGGAAGACCCACTCTTTCCATCAAATGATGGTATCTGCTCTTCCCTCCAACTCAGGCTGAACCGTGCTTCCATCGCCCACCCGGTGGACAAATTTATCCCCCCTCTGCACCAGCTGCATCCCCCTTCTGCCCCCACTGCTACGCCCTGCCCCCATCTTCACGCCCTGGTTCCACAGCCGCGTTGCCCATCTCCCACTCTCGCCACCCTAGCAGCCCCCCCCCCCCCCACCCTGCAACTTCAGCGACCACCACTGCCCGACCTTACCCCTATCCCCACATCGTATTACTTCACCTCTTCCACTGCTCCGTTTTTGCCACTGCTCCACATCCAATGAATCCAGATGACCTCCAGCCCCCCATCAACGACCCCCAGCCCTGTACATCATCGACGACCACCATGCCGGCAAGTTCCAACTCTCGACTCCCGATGACCCCCGCGCTTGGAAACTCCCATGCCCGGTTAATCCCGACGACCAACAACCCCCACACCCCTGCTCCACTCACGATCCCCGCCATCCTCAACGGCTACAACGAGTTCGGCAAGAGGCTTCTAGGAAAGGGTTACAACAATGAGTTCATGACGGCTTCCGGTGAGGGGACTGTTGGGACAGGTTTGGCAAGGGTCTTCAACAACAGGACTGCAGGTCCAGCAACAGGGGGTTTTGTAATGGGTTCGATGAGGATTCTTCAACGATGGCACAGCGGCGATGTGTTGGGCTGCAGGGACAGGGCCCAAGCAAAGGGGGTGAAGATGAGGGAGTGGTTTGCAACGAAGAAGACAGAGGTACTTTTGACAACTCAAAAATTCTAATAAGGCTTCCATTGTAAATTTTCCTTCCATACCAACACGTAATTCCCATTCCGTTTCCAATTCCTTTTCCCATTCCGTTTCCAATTCTGTTTCCATCAAAAGTCTTCCATTGTACCAAACGAGGCCTCGGAATATTCACAACGGACTTCAGGTGGACTTCAAGTAGATTCGGTCCAGAACATTTAAAAAATTGTGATGTTTTGATAAATAATGCCGCGGAGTTGATTGTGTCACATAAGAATGACATTTTAAAGATGAAGACCCAATGCCCTTATTTAAGATGGGTTGGGGCCAAACTTGAAGTTGAATGGCTGAGATTCAATTCAGGATGCAATGGTAGTTGAGTTGGCTGAAGAATTTTGAATTCAAAATTCATAATAGAATACTTTTGCATCAGGTGAAGTGGTTTCCATGACTGTGCTGACTGAGTGTGAGAGGCTTGTAGAAAGGGAAAGATTTCAGAAGAAGAAGAATAGATAAAAGGTGAAGATTAAAGTGTTCATTCAATGCATTTTCTCTAGGAGAAGAAGAAGGGGTCTCCTGAAGTATGAAAAATCTATGATTTATCTTGAAGGTTTCATTACAATGGAAGGAGACATATGTTGTTGCTGTGATGGCATGCATGATGTGTATGCCCCTCTTCATCATCTGTAATATTCTACATTGTTGAAGATGTGCGGAAGCACTTAATACTGTCAGGAGACAATATTGAACAGCGACGTTTTCAAGGTTGAACATTTACCTTATTATAATTGGAAGGCTATAATTTGTACTAGAGTTCAAGGATACTCTACTCAATTTGTGTTTACCATTATGATATTAAGTGAAACGTATGACTTGAGTAATTCAAGTCATGCTAAGGATGTGATGGTTTGTAAAAAATGTTCATGTTCGTTATTTGTGTGCTTTCGCATTGAATGATTTCTGATTCAGAATAAAGAAGTTGAAAAACATAATATCGATCAATCATTTTAACCAGAGGATGATTTAATAAAAAATATAACCAAAATCTACAAATAAATCCAAAATCAATAAAATATTTACCGGCAGGTTCAAAACTTTCATTTCACCACTAGCCTAAGCGCAGAACAATTTTTTTTCCTTTGTTGCTGAAAATGCTCTTACGGTGTTCATGGAACATGTTCTGTGGACTCGGAACACAAAACATGTTCAGTGAATATATTTGTTTTAATTTATACACACACATCCTCTTTCGATTTATTGCAGAACATTATCCATGTACACACAGAGAGAACATTATATGTGATTTATATAGAACATTATGTGTGCGTATACACAGAACATTATGTGATTTATATACACAGAACATTAAGTGATTTGTGTATATATTAGAGAACATTATATAGAACATTATGTGTGCGTATCCACAGAACATTATGTGATTTATATACACAGAACATTAAGTGATTTGTGTATATATTACAGAACATTATATACTAGGTCGATTACATCCGCCACCGCGGAACCCAACGCAAGGAAGAAAATTGCCGGAAATCACAGGCCCGGGACTTAACCCCACGACCTGCCCCCCCCCAAAAACCCTTACCACCCCACCACCAACGGTGGGGCAGAACATTATATATATACACAGAATGTTATGTAATTCATATACACAGAACATTACACAGAGCATTATGTGATTGATATACACAAAACATTATGTCATTTATATACACAAAACATTAAGTCATTTATGTACAGAACATTAAGTCATTTATGTACAGAACATTAAGTCATTTATGTACAGAACATTAAGTCATTTATGTACAGAACATTAAGTCATTTATGTACAGAACATTGTGTGTGTGTGTCTGTGTGTTCTGTGAACGTGTTTTGTGGCAGATGCATTCATGTTCTATGTAGTGGATCATGTTTTGTTCCTATTTTTTATTATGCTAAGTGTTTTATTTTCCATAATTATTTTTATGTTATGTTATATATGCTATGGTTAGTTTACGTTTTAATTTTCATTGAGATTACAATTATATTTTGAGTTTTACAATCATTTAAAGATATATGGTCAGCACAGAACATATTCTGTGCCTTTTTAACATAATATGTTTTGTGGCAAAGTATCATGTTCTGTGATGTCTCTTCATCTGTTTTTTTGTGTGCTCTAATATATTCCGTCATGAATACTAACATATTATAAAAAAAATTAAAATAGTTTATATTTTAATTACGTTTAGTAGCTTATAAAGTAACTTGTTCAGCACATAACATATTTTGTGTTGTTTAAAGCAGAATATGTTTTGTGTTAATTTAACATGTTCTGTGACAGTTTTCTTTTAATCTGTTTATTGTTTTTTGATATTTTCTATTTTAATATGTTATCTGCTATGTATATTAATATATTTTATTCTTTGTTTGTAAAATTTATATTTAAATTATGTTTTGTGATTTACTTAAAACTAGCTGGGAAGAGAAGTCCATTAAGCTTATATGTTAGTCAAACTCATTTCAGAAACCAATAAGGGATTTGGGTTTGCACCCAACAATCCTCCCCTCAAACCAAATGCCATACATCTGAGTCTCTCCTTCAGCAATGGTCCACCTAATCCAAACATCTTGCACCGCCGTTTTTCATCATCGGGACACATCATCTGAACACTGCCATCAAGAAGACTGCCATCAAGAAGACTTTCCATACAAGGCACCACCATGAATCTACATGCTCCAACTGAACCACCATTTCAATACAATGTCAAACTGGGGATATGCCATCCACATCATACTTGGGCTAAACCATGTCTTTGGTTCCGCTTGTCAGGATCATTCGTCTAGCCCATACCTTTCAAGTTGATACGCGACCCAAGACCCGCTAAGAAATGTCCTAGGAACATTGTCCAACGATCATGTGTTGAGCGCCCGGATCTCCTCAAGAAAAAGGAACAACTTATGAATGGTGGAAAAAAAGAGGATGAGAGAGAAGGTCAAGGTAGAACTCAAAGAGAACTTGTCTCTAAGAACTCTAGCCACAAGACTCCACAAAGGATTGACCAATCATTTGATAAGTTGAATAATCAAGCAAAAACACAAATGTTGCAAGCTAAACTCACCATAGTAACAATACCTTCATACATGTGTTTCAAGAGTACAAAGCAGTTGGTGTACCCATCATGGTGACCCGCCTATCAAATTGTCATGGCATGTCCGACAAGATATGACTAGCATGCATGGGAACAACATCGCATATCACCTTGTCTTGATACTCCCCAATAGAAAACGAAACTTGTGCTTGCTTAGTCACTTTAACATCTCCACTATTATTTAACCATCGCAATCTATAAGGCCTAGGATGCTTGGTAGCAACTAAAAATTTATCAACCATCAAACCACTTGCTACATTTGTGCAACTACCATCATCAATGATCGTACTACATAACTTATCTTTGACGAGACATCTAATACGAAAAGCATGCTCTCTTTGCTCTTGATCATGTTCTCCTTTGGGATGAGCACTCAAAGCATGTCTTGCCACAAGCATTTCTCCATGTACAGGGCTTTCTATTTTCACATTCGAACACTTCTCAAGCGGTGACATTTCATCTTTCACTTGAGCTAGCATTGAGAACATCTCTATCATTCAAAATAATTACAGTTTTCCTATTTGGGCATTATAAGGCAAAATGTCCAAATTGTTGACAGTTAAAACATTTGATATCACGTGATTTAGAAACAGCCTTACCCTCTATTTTACTTTTGGATTCCGAAAAGAATGGTTTTGCTTAGGCGCCTCCTTTGACTCGGTTTTGGGTTCCTTTCCATGTTCTTGTGGTTTGGAATCCTTCAACTTAAAAGGAGATTTGGAGTCCTTGCCATAAGATGTAAAACGCATCTTTCTTGCCTTTACTTGTCTCTCCACTTCAGCAGCCATGTGAAGTAGATCCTCCATATCCAAATAGTGGTGTGTGTCCACTATGTCTTGAATGTCATGGTTGAAGTCGTTCACAAACTTTGTCATGATGACCTCTCGCTCATGCGTCCTTGTTTTAAACCCTGTAACTTGATAAACAAATCACAATAATAGTGGCTAGAAATGAACCCCTAACGCATTACCACTTTCATTTCCTCCCAAATGCAGAAGTGGGTCTTTCTCCACTTCATCGTCGACTCACTTGTGGTTGGTCCCAGCAAATACTAGCATGATCAGTGAATTCCATGGCCACCAACTTCACCTTGTTTTCCTCCGAATAGTTGTGACAACTAAAAACATGTTCAATATTTCGTTCTCATTCTAAGTATGTTTCAGGATCATTCTTACCTTGGATTGATGGGATCCACAATTTTACATCTCCAAGATCGTTGGTTCGCCTCAATGGTGATTGAATTCTCCAAGTTGGTGACTCGTAAAAATCATAGAACTCCACCTCCTCTTCAATGACCCGCCTCCTTGGTGGTGTTTTAGAATTCAAAGGGGATTGCAATTCATTCATCCTCGCAGTCAACCTTTGAAATTGTTCTTGGACAGCCCACATGAACATCTTAGTGTGCATTTTGTTGTTGTTATTCCCTTCAGCCATATAGAAATCCTAAAAGAAAATTTGAAGAGAAAAGAAATATGGACCACACACACTCACGTGTTTACACTCGAAAAAAAAGTACGGTCACTCATGTTTCACTCAATTTTTGGCTTTTTTAATAAAATGCAACTCTCTTACCTTTACTTCACTTCCCTCATATAGTGTTCTTACTCCATTCCAATAAATCTAAAGTATCGTTGAAATGTGACAATTTCAAATTAGAATTCAAAGGATTCAAGTGGAAGAATGGGGGAAATAAGAACAATAGATGAAGGAAAAGATGATGGATGTTGCAACAATATTTTTACGAGGGCCTTTTTTTTTGTTTACTTTTTTTGGATCTTTTTTTTTAACAATAGTAGCAACAACAAATTGAATTTTCAATATATAGATGTAGGAGAAGCTATAATTAGTAACTCCAATTGAAATCAAAGTGAGAGATGTGCGAATTTTAAAAATGCAGAATTCATTGCAAGAATTAAATTTATTGTATCTCACGATTTATAACTTGGATTTCGGTCCAAAATGACGAAGAAATGATATTCATGGGTGAAAATGAAAAATTCATTGCAAGAATTGAATTTACTATATCTCACGATTTATAACTTGGATTTCGGTCCAGAATGACGAAGAAATGATATTCATAGGTGATGAAGAAAATGGACCAGAATTGATGTCAGCTTGATTTAAAGAGGAATGAAGATAGAAGAAGCGTGAAAGATAAAACCTTAATTCTTACAAGTGGGCTCTAATACCAAATGATGTGCAACCCAAGACTAGCTAGGAAATGTCCTGGGAACTTTGTCCAACAATCGTGTGTCAAGCACCCAGATCTCCGCAAAAAATAACAAAGAAACAACTTATAGATGGTGGAAAACAAAGAGGATGGGAGACATGGTCAAGGTAGAACCCAAAGAGAGTTTGTCTCTAAGAACTCTAGCCACAAGACGCCGCAAAGGATGACTGATCCTTTGATAAGTCGAAGAGTCAAGCAAAAACGCAAAGGTTGCAAGCTAAACTCACCACCATTGTAACAATACATTCATTCATTATATGTCAAGAGTATAAGGGGTGGCTATTTATAGCCTAAGAGGACATACAATAATCTAATGTCTGGTTTTCCATGGTCAAAAATCTATGTCAAAGCTTTTTAACAATGTTGAACTTGGCCAAAACTTTAGGGTACAACTTGTTACAGAATGTTGGAATCTCCAACGCCGGTCGATTCCAAAAATGGGAGTAAAAAAGGAGAAAAATAAAGAATAAGAATAATAATGCGAACATGGATATTTACTTAGTTCGGGAATAATCTCTGCATTCACAGAGGCGAAACAAATTCACTATATCCAGGAGTAAATTACAGGGCACACATACTGAGTACATAAACCTGATAAAACACATTTTTATTTAATATTTTATTAATAATAAATGATAAGATTTCCTCACATTGTGTTAGATATGTTTATTTATAAAATATTTGAGATTAGATCATTCATTTGAAAATTTGATGGAAATTCCAGTTTTACCCTTTATAGTGCACTGTAGTATTTCAAAGATAAATATTTTAATATTTATTATTTGAACTTGAAATTTTGTAAATGTGTTCCTGACTTAATGGGCTACAACTTTTGTTCATGACATTGGAGCTAAAATGTACATTTTGTTGGACTAAATGGACCATGAAGTCAAATGTGGTCTGGACCCGCCAGATTGGATATGGGTTCTGTATTTGGGTCATAACTTCTTCATCCGAACTTAGATTGGGCCCAAATTTTGAGAGAAGCTTGCCAACTCAATTATGCACAAATCACTCTTCTGGAAGAAGAGCTGGTTCACGCGTTTTGGAGGTCAAATGGGCGGTTCAAGTTGGATTAAAATATTTGGCCGAGATTCCTCATTCACACTTGAAACCTCTTTAAACCTAACCTCCCCCCACTCTATAAATTAGTGTTTTTCTCATTTGGAGGGGTTGGAACGTGCATTAGGAGATTGAAGGCTGAGAATTCGTTTCACCCAAATTCTCCAACCATTGTAAGAGGGGTAGCTCTTGAAGTAATGATCCCCTCATCGAAGCTTTCGTCTCTTCTTCATATTGTAATGTTTTCATTTGTGTAATAAACTTCTTTGTTCTTTTATTTCTTCTTTTTTCTTCTGTTTTGTTCAATTATATTCTTCTTTACTCATCCTATTTGGGTTGGAATCAAGAGTGGAGACGAGATTGGGTTCTACCCTTTCAATCCATTGCTCATGCAAAACGTCTCCACGATGACCACACTGCCCATGGAAGAATGGTTTTCTTAGTGATCGATATATCTTCTACACGAGCTACTGTAATTCACTTAATATGATCCATGAATTGAGTTTTTAAATTAGAAAAAACTAAACAATCAATTGAACAATTAACACAAAAACACGCGATGTCGAATATTGTGTGAATTGTGAGAACACGATCTTAATCGGTAATACAAGACCACACGGGATAAGTTTGTAGAGTTAAAATATAATCCCTAAACTCAATTAATCCTTATTTCCAGAATGGATATGTGCTCTAATTAACCACTAACCATAAGTTAACCTTAGAACATCAATCAAAGCAGAGTGCTGCAATTGCGTGTTCCGAAACTAGCCTAGAGTTTAAATAATTTCATCTTTGTGGTTAAGTTAACTCCCGTAGGGTTCGAGGGTTAATAAATTAGGGAATCATAATTAAGTGGGTATTAAATTAAATGATAATGATTAATAAGTAAATGAAGAGGTAGAGTTAGATCAATTACGCCTTTTAATATTTTCTAAAAAAACATCTTGTTGTGTCATTTTAATCGAACTTCATTTCAAAAATAAAAACAAAAAAAAAATACAATTTTCTTCCAGCAAACTTCTTCTAGATTTATAAACGATAAACAACTGTCATCCTTTTAATTAGTGTTCTTATTTCCTTTTATTTTATTTTCAAAAATGTCTTTAATATGTTGTTAAAATTATTTCCTCCTTTGAGAGACGACCTTAGTCAGCCACTCTACTGCACCTAAGTACCCAAAAACCACTAATCATTTGAGGGCGTCCACGACAACGCCTCTTCAAATTGGCGTCGTTGCCGGGGAGGCAAGTAATTATTTCAACCATTTAGAGGTATTTATTTTATTTTACATTTTATTCCCTTCTTTTCTTCTTTCTCCCTTCTTTACCCAATCTGAATTTTTCTTCTTCTTGGGTTTTCTTCTTCTTTTTTTTGGACCATCAACTCAAACTTCTCATTTTTATTATGGTATACATTCCTTCTTTTCATTTTTATTTAATTTATGACACGAACTAATCTCAAGGATCTCTTAGATCTTGACCCTGAGATTGAACGCAGCCTTAGGGCTCGAATCAAACATTCTCAGTCTACGGAAAGTTTCAACATTCAATCAGTTGGAGAATTCCTCCACTCCAAGAACATAGAAATTGGAAACACTTCTAATTCCAACATAAAACAAGAACAAATGGCTGAAAATAATGAAAATGAATTTAATAGAACCATTCGAGAATTGGCTGCACCTAATATTAACCATCAACCAAATTGTATTGCATACCCAAATCTTAATCAGACTTTGAACTGAAATTTGGGTTAATTCACCTTCTTCCAAAATTTCAGGATCTCTCTGGTGAGAATCTCAATAAACACCTTAAAAAATTTAATGTGGTTTGCTCAACCCTTAAACCAAAAAATGTATCTGAAGATCAAATCGAACTAAATGCATTCTCATTTTCACTTGATGAAGCTGTAAAAGACTGGATGTGTTATTTACAACCTGAAAATGTAACTTTTTGGAACGATTTGAAACGTCTTTTCTTGCAAAGATTTTTTCCATCAAAGACCACTTCCATTCGTAAGGAGATATCAAAGATCAAGCAAGCCCAAGGGGAGCCAATGTATGAGTACTGGAAGCGATTCAAGAAGTTGTGTGCAAGCTGCCTACATCACCAAATCAGTGAGCAACTCTTATCCAATACTTCTATGAAGAACTCACACCTATGGAGAGAAGCATAGTGGATGTCGCGGCTGGAGGAGCATTGGTGGACAAGACACCAGTAGTTGCACGTGCATTGATTGACAAGATGGCTCAAAACTCCCAACAATTTGGCGATCGAGGTACACCACATGTCAGGGGAGTACATCAGGTAAGTCATTCTCTTGAAAGTCATTTGATTGATACCAAGTTGGAAGAGTTGACAACTATGGTGAGACAGATTGTTTTGTCACAAAAGACATCTCAACCCCCTCCTTCAAAGGCTTGTGGCATTTGCACTGAGACAAGTCACTCAACTGACTGTCGCCCCCAACTACAAGAAACAGAAGATTGTGCAGCAGTGTTTCATGAGAGACCATATCAGCAGCAGTAACAACCACATCCCCAAAAGAAGTTTGATTCTTTTGCACCAGCATACAACCAAGGGTGGAAGGATCAATCAGACATGAGGTATGGCTCTGAACAACAACAAAAGTCCTCTTTTCAACAAAACTTCCAACAGCCTCCACCCCACCAACAGGGTTTCCAACAACCCCAAAGGCGATTTGAACCTCAAACATCAACAAGTCAACAACAAGGGAATCTCCAAGGTAGATTCTAACACTGATGATCTTTTGAAACAAAATGTTCTTAAACAACAGAATGAGCTGAAGAGTCAAGGTTCGGAGTTGAGGGAGTAGAAGACACAAATGAGTCAGATTGTCACTGCCCTCCATGAACTGGTAAGTAAAAACTCCGGAAATCTTCCTTCCCAACCTACTCCAAATCCAAAGGGGGATGTCAGTGTCATCACATTGAGAAGTGGGAAGCAAACAACTGATACATCTGCACCTATCGTTCCACCGGGATTCACCTCAAATCCGGAGAAGCCCCATTCAAAACCAGTTGATGAGCAACCCAAGGAGAAAGATAAAGGTAATCAAAAGATTAATGATGTTTGTCCTAAACCCCTTCCCTTTCCAAATAGGGTAGTACAAACCAAGAAGATGGCTGAAGAGGCAATGCAAAAAGAGGTTTTGAACACATTCAAGCATGTGGAGATCAGCATCCCTCTACTTGAAGCCATCAAGCAAATCCCAAGGTATGCAAAATTCTTAAAAGAACTTTGTACCAATCGAAGAGGGCTCAAGGGAAATGAGATGATCAATCTTGGAAGGAATGCGTTAGCACTCATTACACCAACTCTAGCAATGTCATCAAAGTGCAAGGATCCAGGGACATTCATTATCTCATGCAACATAGGGGAGCACTTTTCTGATGCTTTGTGATTTGGGAGCTTCCATAAATGTGAAGGCTCACTCTGTATTCTCTTCTTTGCAGGTTGGTGAGTTGAAACCGACGAGAGTAGTGGTGCAGTTGGCAAATAGAGCTACGGCATATCCAGCGGGAGTCCTTGAGGATGTACTTGTCCGGGTAAGAGATATGACCTTTCCAGCAGATTTCCACATGCTTAACATGGAGGACGATCAGGTAAGTTCTCATGCTCTCATTATCTTAGGTAGACCCTTCCTCAAAACTGCAAAAACTATCATAAATGTCAATGAGGGTACACTTTCCATGGAGTTTGTGGATGAAGTTGTGATATTTAATGTTATGGACTCTATGAAATACCCCTCAGAGGACCATTCTGCATTTGTTATCTCCCATTTTGAACCACAAAATAAAAAACCCATGGAATTTGATTGTCCTATACTTAAGAAGATTATGAGTATTGGTTCTAGTTTGATATCTAAGAGTACTTCCACACCTATTTCAAATGCACAAGACTCTCTTAGATTTGATTTTGAAATGGATTCATATTCTGATTTTGATCATGCAAACTCTAATTATGACATGGGTGTTGAGTATGCTGATGGATTATAGATGTTTTATTCCCTTATTTTGATGATGTATATTCTGATACTGATGTTCATTGTGCACATATTTCAATTCTTTCAATTTCTCCATCTATACATCACCCCCTTCATTGGAACTCAAGTCATTGCCACCTAATCTCAAATACTCATACTTGTTAAGTAGCAAGAGATTACCTGTTATAATTGCTAATAATCTTCCTTTTGAACGTGAAGAAAAGCTTCTGAATCTTTTGAGGGAGAATATCAGGGCAATCGGGTGGACCTTGGCTGGCATATCAGGTATTAGCCCCTCCATTTGCATACATAGGATTCTTTTGGAGGATGGGGCTAAACCGGCTAGGCAGGCACAAAGGAGACTCAATCCAACCCTTCTGAAAGTTGTTAAAAAAGAGGTTGAAAAATTGTTCGAGGCAGGTATAATCTATCTCATTTCAAATTCCCAGTGGGTGAGTCCTATTCAGGTTGTGCCTAAGAAAAGTGGTGTTATTGTTGTTAAAAATGAGAAATATGAGTTAGTTCCAATGAGGGTGTAAAACAGTTGGCGTGTGTGTATTGATTATAGGAAACTAAATCAATCCACTCGAAAGAACCATTTCTCCCTCTCATTTATTGATCAAATGCTTGAGAGACTAGCTGAGAAAACACATTATTGTTTCTTAGATGGATTTTCTGGATATTTTCAGGTTCCTATTGCTCCGGAGGATCAGGAGAAAACAACATTCACTTGTCCATTTGGTACGTTTGCCTATCGAAGGATGTCATTTGAACTTTGCAATGCCCCAAGTACCTTCCAGAGATGCATGGTGAGTATTTTTTCAGGTTCCTATTGCTCCGGAAGATCAGGAGAAAACAACATTCACTTGTCCATTTGGTACGTTTGTCTACCGAATGATGTCATTTGGACTTTGCAATGCCCCAGGTACCTTCCAAAGATGCATGGTGAGTATTTTTTCTGATTTTATTGAGACATGCATAGAGGTATTCATGGATGATTTTACAGTGAATGGGTCTTCATTTGATGATTGTATCTCTAGTTTGGAAAAGGTGTTAAATCGTTGTATTGAGAAGAATCTGGTCTTGAACTTTGAAAAGTATCATTTTATGGTAGAGCATGGCATTGTCTTAGGGCATGTGGTGTCAAAAATGGGATAGAAGTTGATAGATCTAAGGTAGATATTATTTCATCCCCACCTTATCCTTCGTGTGTGCGTGATGTTAGATCTTTTCTAGGGCATGCAGGATTTTATCGGCGCTTCATCAAAGATTTTAATAAGATTACTCTTCCTATATCACGATTACTTCAAAAGGATTCTGATTTTGTGTTTGATGATTCTTGCAGGACTTTCTTTGATGAGCTAAAGAAGTGTCTGACCACTCCACCAATCATACAGCCCCCACGGTGGGAGCTTCCTTTTGAACTTATGTGTGACGCCTCCAACTTTGTGGTCGGAGCTGTCTTATCTCAAAGGATGGAGGGACGTTCACATGTGATTGCATATGCATCAAGGACACTGAATTCGGCCCAATCAAACTACACAACCACAGAAAAGAAGTTTCTTGCTGTTATATTTGCTTTAGATAAATTTCGTTCATATTTATTGGGCTCTAGAGTAGTTGTTTTTTCTGACCATGCAGCTCTGAGGTACCTCTTGAAGAAGCCTGATGCAAAGCCTAGGCTAATCCGATGGATGCTCCTTCTTCAAGAATTCGATATTGAAATAAAGGACAAGGGGTCTGAAAACCTGGTGGCAAACCACATGAGTAGGATTACTCACACACTAGATGTTGACACCTTGGCTCAGGTACCACTTCGGGACACTTTTCCCGATGAGCATCTTTATTCCATCTCAAGTACGCATCCTTGGTATGCCGATTTAGTGAACTACCTTGTTGCATATGAAATTCCTGCAAATTTAAAGAAACATCAAGTCCAAAAGTTAAAGAGTGAGTCTAGATTTTATGTGTGGGATGATCCCTACTTATGGCATATGTGTAGTGACCAAGTTATTAGGAAGTGTGTTCCTGATCATGAGTTTGAGTCTGTTCTGCAATTCTGTCATACAATTGTTTGTGGTGGACACTTTGGACCCCAACAGACAGCTAGGAAAGCTTTGGACTCTGGATTGTATTGGCCTAATTTATTCCATGATGCTCATGTGTTCTGTAAGTCGTGCTCACGTTGCCAACACACTGGTAATATTTCTAGGAGACACAAGATGCCCCAACAACCCATATTATTCTGTGAGATTTTTGATGTATGGGGCATTGATTTTATGGGTCCTTTTCCTAGTTCATTTGGTTTCTTTTATATTTTGGTTGTCGTTGATTATGTGAGCAAATGGGTTGAGGCTAAGACCACCAGGACTGATGATTCTCATGTTGTTGTGAACTTTGTCAAAAAACAAATTTTTTTGCAGGTTTGGAGTACCGAAGGCCATCATTAGTGACCAAGGGACACACTTTTGCAATCGAAATTTGGCTTTCTTGCTTCGGAAGTATGGGGTGACACACAAAACATCAACACTATACCACCTCCAAACAAATGGTCAGGCTGAGGTTTCAAATAGGAAGTTGAAACAAATTTTGGAGAAAACCGTGCAGCCAAATAGGAAGGATTGGAGCAAGCGCTTGGATGATGCATTGTGGGCTTATAGGACAGCATACAAGACACCCATTGGTATGTCCCCATTTCGAATTGTTTTTGGGAAAGTGTATCATCTCCGCATAGAAGTTAAGCATCGGGCTTATTGGGCTATAAAGAAATGTAACATAGATTTGCCCCAAGCTGGAATCCAAAGGAAGCTGCAAATTCAAGAGCTTGAGAAGATTTGATTGCCTTCATATGAGAACTCAAGGCTCTACAAGGAAAGATCAAAAGGTGCTCAAGACAAAATGATCTAGAAAAGAGAATTTCAAGTTGGAGAGAAAGTCTTGCTCTATAGTTCACGACTGGAGCTGATGTCTGATAAGTTGTGTTTCGGGTGGTTAGGTCCTTATGTTGTGACTAGTGTTTTTCATTATGGTGCAGTGGAGATCACACAAGAGGACACGGGAAGGAGCTTTACAGTCAATGGGCAACATTTGAAGAAATACATTGAGGGACTTCCTACTGATGCAGTGGATTTCATCACACTGCATGACCTCATCATCACTTGAGCATATCAGGCTGTTCCTAACCCTTTAACTTTTATATTTTTTGTCCTATTTAAAATTATACATTTTATGTGCATATATCATCTCATAGGTTCACATTGAGGACAATGCAATACTTTAAGTGTGGAGGATAAGACGACATTTTGGGGTAGATATTTAGGATTTTCATTTGTGTTTTATGTGTATTTTCTATTAAGTTTTTGGTTAAAATTTTCAAAAAAAATCAATAAAAAAGAAACAAATATATCAAGTAACATTCTCATGTGGAACATATGAAAAATGCATGTTTTCAAAATTCATTGGTATAAATATAAGCATGAGTAAGATTTCATTATCAAGGGTTGACTTTTATAAAAATTGAAGTCGTCGATGATATAAATGGTTGTGTCATTATAAAACCTTTTAGATATTGACATCATTATTTGTGATATTTGTTCATGGTAAATTGTGTCATTGATTTCTCCACACAATTTTTCACACAATCATGACTTGTGAGTTTCTCTTACCCAATTGAATGTATATTTAGGGTAAGTAATTCTTTTCAACTTATAACATGGTCTTTCCATACGTTCGTTTCTCTTCAGATCGTTTCCATCACTGTACCAGATTGACCTATGCGTGTGCACCTAATATCTGACTGTTGTACGCCCTTTAAAAAAATTCAAAAAAAAATCCAAAAATCAATAAAAAAACAATCAATAAAGAGGGGAGTGAAGAAATGTACAACATGTGGGGATATTTAGGTCGGGAGCTCATGGTTTGACTTTTGGGAATGCTTAAATGAGTGGGTTTTGGAATTTGATTGCAAAGGATGTTGAACAGGTTCGGTGGAATAGAATCAGGTAAGAAGAAAAGTTTTTATTGACCTGAATTTACTAAAATCAAACACCGTATATAAACACGAATTAAAATCAACTATCAAAGTAATGTTTTGTTATTGAAGTTTTGAAAACAGATACTAGTTTGTTTTAAAAACAGAGTAGACAAAACATAAAATCACACAGCAGAATTAAAGAAAGGGTTTAGTCTCAAGCCGAGACATAATCTCCTCCACTTGGCAATCACTTGTTTCCAAACAGTTTATTATAAATAAACTGACCCACAACTTGGATCGGGTTTTATAGACAGTTGTACTCATACAGTCCAGGCTACACAGGGCCTCAACCACAGTTCTACGTGAGAGAAATAAAAAGGATATCAACTGCACGCATGCAGTCCAAGCTACAAAGTTTATTCCACAGTTCTACGTGAGAGAATATATGAAAAGAAATGAGTGTCTTGCACTCTCCAGTTCAACGCAAGAGCTGGTGCTTAAAAGATATACAAAATAAAGCACACACACAGCTTAAAAGGTAAATAAAACTTGGTAAGAGAAGACCAAGAATTTGGTGTAGCAGGGTATGTTGTTCTTATTGTTCTGCAGAAGATTCTTCACTTCTCGTTGTCATCTTTCAATTTGGAATTGATGCGTGAAGACGTTCAGATGTTCTCAGATGCGTCGACGAAGTTCTGGTGAGAACAGGGTGTCTCGAACGTTCGAAATAGAGTATATGTTCTTCGTTTTTGTTCAGGAAAAATTTCGATCTATGTGTCACGCGTGTATGTTTTTCTCTCTTGCATTGGGTGTATTTTTCTGTCTTCGGTCATCCTTTAAAAAGAAAGCACTCTCCAAAAATAGCCGTTGAGAAATCATCATTGAAGATCCTTGTACTTTGGTAGGAAATTCGGGTTCAATAAATGCTTCTGACCAGCATTTAATTCTGTACAAAAAAAATGGTTGGATTAATATATTTAATAATATAATAATATAATACTTACCTTTAGACACGGTTGTTTTAAAGTTGTCACGTCAGCATCCACGATTGCTTCCATACTTTGCAGATTCTTTGATATGTTGTACGGTCGATCACTTATACCTACAGTCGATCATTTTGTCTTACGGTCGATCACCTTGTACTTACGGACGATCCAATACTTTATCAATTTTGAGACTACTGACCACGGTCGCTTCATTTAATCTTGCGGTCGATTCTACTTTGTTCAAAGTCCATACTTTATAGATAACGTTTGATCTTGTGGTTGCATGGTTACTCGTACGGTCAAACCAATTAATCTTGTAGTCGATCCGTTAGGCGTGTGGTCGATCAATGCCTTTGCGAAAAACCTTGATCTCTACGGTCGCTTGATATATCACGTGCGGTCGCTCGGTTCTGTATTATGGTTGCTCGGTTCCGCCTTACGGTCGCTTAGTTCCTTTGCCATAAATTCGCCACAGTTGATCAGGTGGTCATGCGGTCGATCACATATGTCGTGCAGTCGATTCCAGACTTAGAGAAATTCTCATTCCTTTTCCAGAAAATAAATTTACTTTCATAAAACATAAAATGGATTAGAAATAACATAAACATAATTTGTGATTATTAAAATAAGAAATTGTTGGATTAAGCTAACAATTGTTTTAGCTTTTTAATGTTTCATGTGGTGTTCTATATTGTGTTTTGTGTTTCTTTTATTGTGTTCTATGTTCTTATATATACATTACATGGTTTGCAACATGTTTTCAATGTAATAAATTAAATATTTTGTGTTTACACAGAATATATTCTTCATTTTTGTTTAATAAATGAAATTCATGCTTTGTGGTGTTCACTTTTATGTTTTTCCTTTATGATATATGTTTTGTCCACAAAAAGAAAATATGTTCAGTGCATGCAGAATTAAAGGTGGTGAATGCTTTGTGTTCAGTACAACTAATATGTTTATGCTTTGTGTTCAGAATATGTTTTGTTTATGGTATATATTTTGTCTGTATCATAAATGCTCTGTGTTAATATGCGATTTGTTTTGTGTCTATATGTTTTGTCTCATGTTCTGCCATTTAAATTTTCATGTTCTGTATTATATTTTTATGTTTCATATTGTTTGTTTCCATGTGTTCTGTGTATTAGAGAGTATGATTTATGCTGTATTTGTTTATTCATTGATTCACCACCCCCTCACAGTGAAGTATAGGGACCTTAACAAAGAAAATCCTTTTGTGAAAAAATAAATATTAAAGATAAAATTACAGTTTCATACGAGCAGAATGGGCTTACACTTGGAGCAAGAAGACCGCCAAACGTTATTATTGCAGATATTAATGAAAAGCTTGTTAGATACAGCTGCTTCAGTGTCTTGGGAGTCTGTGAGAAGGAAATGCTGGAGTCAAAAAGAGATCATATCGTTAAAAAAAAATGTGGAGAGCTAAGAGTGAATGCCATGGGCATCTTATAGACAGAAATATGATCGGAGATAAGGGCAATACTCTCAATCTGGGTCATTGACCTGATATGTTCCCTCTTATAATCCACTGGAAAATAAAAAACTTACTTAATACAGAATATCTTGGTGCAGTTTGTTCTTCAGAGGGTAGGTGGAGAATTTAACCCGCAAATCAAATTAAATAATTAACTAATTAGCAAAATAAAATCAAAAAAACAAAATATACCATGTGATTGAAAAAAGGGAGGGATGATGGCATGTGTGGCATTTCATCTGCATCCTCGTCGTTGTTCTCTTCAATCGCCATCACATTCCGTATATGTCGTTGCACTCGTAATCTCCTCAACTGAAAAGATAGCCATAAAAGATATCACGAAAACGGAAAATTAACGCCAGATAATTCGTGAAGAAGCTTCGATATTTGGAAAGCCTCACCTCCTCCATAAGGAGAAAAATTGTATTCCTTCGACTTCGTATGTTGTCTTCGATTTCTTGCAATTGCATCTGAACAGAATCAGGAACTATCTCCGGCCCTTCTATGATGCAGAAGTTGCTGGCAGAAGAATTTTTTATATATATGTGAGTAGGGTTCCTTTTGAACCGAGACGAGGAAAATACAAAGTTATTGAAAGCAGGGGAACCGGGAATTGGAATCGAATCTGGAACTGTCATCGTTGGAAGGGAAGGAATTCGAAGATTGCTTCGTTGAACCGCAGATGATCAGAGGCCAGGAAGCGTCTCTGGATAAGGGGACGCGATTGGCTAAGACGTTAGGAGAAGAGCAAGCGTTGCTGGTAAATACTGCGCGTTTTGATGAATTGAACTTCGAAGCTGGAATCAGAACCTGCTGCTGGTAGCAGGGCCGAGTCGACGCCATTTCCTGGGCAAGTTGGTCCGGAATCGTTGTTTTGTATTTGTGTATTGGGAGAATGACAACAGGGACCAAAAGTCCCCTAATGCCCGTAAGAACCATGGCCAGTTATATGAAGTGAACTGCGGGAGGTAATTGCATTCGGGGGGACTTTTGGTCTTGTTGTCATATGTATTTAATTATTTTCAATAAATTATAATTATGATTTTTAGCTTACCTGTTTTATTTCCATCCTTTATCCTTTTTTTAGGATTTTGTATACCGCACATCTATATTCGCTCACCGTTGTTTTTTACTTCAATCGACATTGTAATTCATATACAATCGATCACATATTTCTGATTTCGAAATACCTCACAATTTCAATCAACGTTTCGATCTCGTTTTTCCAACACGTTATTAACATGGTTTTTAGTGGTTTGAAAAGTGCGGTCTAATTGAATAAGTTGTATTTTCTATGACAACCATTGTGAATCTTGATTCTCTTTTTTTTACATTTTTTGAAAGAGTTGTTTGGTCATGGATTATGGATGCTAAGGAACATCAAGATTCAAATGGTCACGCATAAGACGACCAAGGTGAATAATGATGTTTCTCTACATAACAATGTCAGATGTAACGAATCGACCTAGGTTACCTCTGAACTAGTACCAGAGTTGATCTGTCACAAGGTTCAAAGCGCGTTCTTGATCGCCACATGTTAGCAACCACTGTTAGGGTATCAAATGAACAACCAGTTGGAACGATTTCACATATGAATCACAATAATAAAGCAACAAAAACTATCGAGAATTCGGCATGACAAATTCATACATCGGATGTCCATGCATATGAAATGAGCATATACAATTAATAAACTAGGTCAAATGAGGCATAAACAAATAAACATCCGACGAGACATAATCAATATAAGTGGTTAGTCTCATCTAGGAATATAGACATTGATAAACAACCATCCAACTTTGATAACACACAACAGAAGCATAAATAAACAAGAACTCAGATACAAAGTGCACTTGGTCGAATTGGTTGATACATAATGTTTAAAAAACAAATAAAGTCAAGGCATCGCTCGAACATCTCCATGTAATCCATGGTCACTCACCACATCCATCAACGGACTACCCGAACGATACACAAACTGAGATCACGACCCGAGCGTCTGTATGAAACATGAGTGTTGCATACACGCACACGAATGTGTATGTAGGGTGCGAGCTAAAAGGGTCTACTAGGATTTCACCAAATAGTCATGCAATTCTTTTCATAAAAACATTTCATAAATGTTAGCATAAATATATTTAGAAAAATAGGGTTTTCCAAATGTAAGGAATACAAAAAAAACATCACACATAATCCTCTTTCCAAAATCGAAGGTAAAAACCTTTTTGGAACACAACACACTTACCGATTTGAGAACCATAATTTCAAACCTAGACAAATAAATCAAACTTTCTTTAAAATCTCTTTCAAAAACCCCATTCTATCCAAGGGGTGGAATCTGCCATTTAAAATGGAAAATGTTTTCAACACATTTAAAGAAGTTGGACTTCCAAGTTTATGAAAACAACAAAACCATTCCCCTTCTTTCAAAACCACTTTCACAAAACCTCTTTTCACAATAAGTTGAAAACTAGACCATGTCATTAGGAAAGAAGGCATATAACAAAAGGGCGCTGTCATATCAAAAAGCATAACACCAATAAACAACAACAACAAGTATGGTGCCACTAAACCGAATGAACACAAGGGGATACACATAAAGTACGCAGCAGGGATCCCTGAAGCTATACCAACATCAAAAGAGTAAGTGTCATGGGAAACACCCTAGGTCCTAACATAAGACAATCCAAGACATACTCAAGACAATAAATCTGTTGACAAGCTCCCATAGTCTTATCGTGTAACACCCTCTGTCACTGTAATTATGTTTATATTAATTAATTTTAGGCTAATTTAAATTTTGGAAGTTTTTGGGTTGTACATTTTAATTTTTGAGAGTTTTTCTTCCGTTGCACGATTTGTGAATGACCTGTGCATGGTTAGAGTAAATCCTGCAGATGACGTCTATGTAAGTCTAATATGGTATATGGTTTAGTGCACATGATTTTGTTCAAATCATGTGAGTACCCTTATGTAGAGGGGCCATCAATTCTTTTTTTTGCACATGCATGGTTAGTATGCACAAGTGTCACATGGTTTGGGGTTAATTATGTGCATCTCTATAGAGACAATGTGGGGTACCCTTATGTGTGAGTTGTGGGCGCATGGGTTTGCACAGTTAAAACAAGTCATGTGGTAATTGTGTAAAGTGTTATACACCTTGGAAATGTTGTTATGCACGGTTGACACATGGTATGTCAAAACACGTTATCAAACCGTGTGAGCTGCCCAACTTCTAAAATATGTGATTTTCAAAAACGTCCCCTTCAAATTTTTAAGGGCTTACCTCTTTCTTTCTTCCTCCTCTCATTCAGACGATCCTAGACACACGAAGAAGGAGTTCTCCTTCACTTCTTTTTGATTTTCATACCTCTCCCACCTCATTTTCAAGTGGAATCTTAAGGTAATCCTCCACCCTTCCCTTATTTCTCTCATATCCTTGCCTCTACGCCCCATTTCTCCTTGGTTTCATCCTCCCTCATGAACCCTAGGGACTATTAGGGTTGGATTTCGAGTTTGGTTTGGTTTAATCATGGGGGTTTTGGTTGTTAGGGCTTATGGAAGGCCTCTCATTGCTTGTTGGAGTGTTCACCATCAAAGGTGATGACCTCCAACTTGATGTCATTGAACTGAGGTAGGTGCTTTTGTGTGTTTCCTTTTTTTGGCATATTATTTGGGGCTTGATGTTTTTAAATTCTTTATTATGTAAGTTATGCCCATATGCGATAGTTAAAAATGAATTTTTATAATTGTTTGAGTTGATTCTCCACTTTCATAAAGAATATTTCAAGGTGTTTTGATTTCTAAAATGTTTTTTTGCCAAGTGTATGTAAAAAGGTTTTAGTGACTCTCTTTAAATGGAATTGGGGCTTTATAGGCACTTGACCTTGTTTTGGTCCTGAAATGGATAAAGTGTGGTTTTTAAAGAGTAAAGTGGTGTTGTGGATTTTTAAATGGTTTGAATGAAAAGGGAAATGAATTCTTAAAATGTTTGGAATATGGTTTCAAAGAATGCTTTGAAAAGGGATTTCAAAGAGAGTTAAAGGGACTTGGAATTCTAAGTCTATTTTAATAAGTCCCAATTGACACTTTCTAAATGAACTTCTTAATGAATGTGAGACCCTCTTGATCCCCTTATTATGACATGGATTGTGACCCTGAGGGAAATATTGTTTATCATTGTGATATGGATAACATTGTTGGGGTTGTTTCTTGTAAGGATGCTGAAGGTGAGGCAAGATTTATATTTTTCTTTTATACTGATCACATGACATGTTTGATTGATCACCTCCTATTATTTGTTTCATGGGTACACTAGGCACTGAGTGAGAGGTCTATAATTATGCTACACTATATAGTTGCATGCTGCTAGTTCCCCCTCTAGTGCAAGGTAAGACTAGATAGGGAGTACCCCCGAGGAGGCTGGATGTGGGCTAGTCGGGTGGCTTGTATAGTTTAGACGCATCATATATCAGTAGTTATTCCCATGTATTTGGTAAACTCGAGGACCATTCTTACATTACAACCTAGTGTGTTGCCTATGATACTAAACGACTTCCATAGGGGACTTTCATTTATGTCCAATAGCTCGATTGGCATCTATGTCACCGTGTTTTTTACTTGCCTACTTTATCTTCTTAGGGATGTTGTGCCTTGGTGTTTTATTTATCATTATTGTATTTATTTGTTTTATTAAAGTGTTTCTAAAGTGATATGAAAAGGTGTATTTATAAAGTGTATTTTGAATGGGAATTTGAAATAGGTGTTATCATAAAGAAGGCTTCAATTGAGGAAATGTTTTTCAGAGTGGTTGTTTTTATTTAAAGAAAATAAAAAAGGGAACTCGATAAAATGGTTTCAGAAGTAATATTGTCTTTTATGTGCTTATGTATGAAAAATATTTTCTAAATGTATTCCAAAATACCATAAAATTAAATGTATTTTTAAAGTAATTTCACAAACTCCTTGGTGAGATCCTATTGGGCATGGTCTCACTCATAGCTTGCATACACCATTCAGTATATGCAGCTCTTGTGGTTTCTTCTTAGGTACTTCTGCCCTGGCCTTCTTTCTATTAGAGTGTTATGGGTGATGGTTAGTCTGGGATTTAGAGAAATTTCACATGTCAAATGGATGGTGGTTTTTAGTGGTTTGGTTTTATTTTTTATTTTGGGGAACTTTTGTATCAGTCACTTGGCTTGGATTTTATGTTTGGTTTACTTTGTATATGAGATGTTGGTTGTCTTTCATGTTATGATTATGTTATGAATTTTTTTATGAGTTTACTTTATCCCTTTTTGCTATGTTATCTATAATTGGATATGTTTATTTATATGTAAAGAGTGAAATCACTCCCACTTGGTTAAGGTTTGATACCTTGACACTTATCACTAACCCGGGGCAATCAAAAATGCACTTCAGGAATGTTGCAGGCCGACTCAGGTGCCCGGTTCAGGGCTAGACCAAGTTGGTTCATAAAAAAATGGTATTAGAGCACCCTTTTACTATTTTGGGGTGTTTCTAGGTAGTATGATGACTAGGATAGTCATCAGGACTTGGGTGGAGGGTGCAGAAAAGTGCTTAGTTAACACTTCTTTACATCAAAACCCAAGCTTCCATGAGTGGTTGGGACTTGAGTCTTGATTTTGGATTCATTTTTTATCATCTTTGATGGATTTTGATATGTAATGATGATATTTTATCCCTTGCAAGTATGTTAATGATTCTAGGGTTTATCTTGAGTGTTAGAGGTGAAAGTGGCGAAAGAACCAAAGCTACATGGTTAAATTGCACAACCTAGTAAACTATGTGAAACTCATGAGGAATAGGTCTATAACCATTATAGAGCCTGTCACATAGTTAGTACATGGTTTACCAGCCCATGCAGCCAAACCGCGCCCAGTGTTATTTCTCCTACAAAATTATCTTATTGCCTCCCTTGTTATTCAAACTAATTCCAATGGTGTTTTCCATTTGTTTGTGGTTAAATAAGGGAGTTTATGTTGCAGAGTTTATATTTATGGGCATAGTTTTTGAATGATGTTTATGGATTGATATTTTTTATTGTCCTTGGGATGACTGTTCTTGTTTTAGAAAACTTATTTTTGGTTAGGAAAATGAATCTTATGTATTATTTGTGAAATTTTTTGAACTTCATGGGATTTTTTAAATTGGTTATTTAGTGTGTTTTCAAAAGTGTTCGATTTTCAAAATGAAATTTTGAAAGAATCCTAAGATGAAAAGGGTTTGATACCCATGAGATCTTTTGAAAGTTGGTGGTTTTGAAAATGGAATGAGAAAGTGTTTTGGCATGTGAATGGGTTTTCATGAAAAGTTTTGGGTTTTAAAAATATTGTCTTTTAAAAAATTTAAAGTGAGATAAAATATTTCAAAGGGTTGATTTGTTTTAAGGAAAGTGGGTTTTGGAAAATGATAGTTTTTGAAAATTTCTTACTAATAGTGTGGTTTTAGAGGGAAATTTGTATATATTTTTGCTTGAGTGAGTTTTATTTTGGAGTTGTTTTGATTTATGATGGAATTGTGTGTTTTTATTTATGGAACATGGACTGATTGAGGTTCATGTCTTGTATGCTTATAATATTCCTCCCAGATAGTATTTTAAGTGAAGTGGAAATTCTATTCAGTTGGTTTCCCTTTAGGGTGGTTATTCTTATTATTTGAGAGTGGTCTCTATGCTTGTCAACTCCACCCAGACTCAGGATTGAGTGGTGGAACGAAATTCCTTTGAGTCCTTAGATTCCATCCAAGAATTATCGAATCAGAGTAGCCTTCTTCCTAACCTTGGATTTATTGTGGTAGAATATGATATATCATCTTATGAGGAGGTAGTTGCTAAAGCCCTATCAGTGGAGGTTAGTCAGGGCATTTCAGTTGAAACAAGTGGGGATGCTCCGTTATATGGACAGTAGGAGTTGGTTTATCCCAAGTTGGAAGGACAGGTTGAGTAGGGCCCGTATCTCCAGAAAAAGAGGAAGAGGCATCTTGTGTACTTCCAGCGTGGAGCACCCAAGCATTCTAAGTTTTCTTATAGGAAGGCTCTGTGAGATATCTTCGATGTGGTTTTTTTGGGCCATCTTTAGAAGTTTTGTAAGTAAAGTTTTTAGAAAGGGATGTCTCAAGTGTAATTAGGTTTTTTGTGGTTGTTTCTTTATGATCCTTATTTGATTTGTATTGAGGTTTTTTAGGCTTGTACTTTTTTAGAGGGTGATGAATGGTGTTTTATGGTTTTATGTGTGTTGCATTATTTGGGTTGTAGTATCTTGGATTTATGGTTGGTTTGTGACGGTTTAAGATTGGTTTATTGATGGTTTGAACATGGGAGACCTTCAGTCCTATGCTTGGGTAACTAAGACCATTATAGCCTTAGGGTAGTTAAGCACTTGTCAGTGCTGGTTTTCATTTTCTTGGGTTCTCTGTTGGATTGAACTATGTTTCAGTTTGGACATCTTAGTTTACCAGTTAGGTGTAGTGACCTTAGGTCTAGAGCCATGTTATTTCATGTTGAGGCTTGTGGTGTTCTGTTTATTTTAATTATATTAGAGATCGATGATAGTTCTCATCTCATGGATATAAAGTTATTTTGGGTTGTGTGTAGAGACCTTTTTTTCCTTTTAAGACTTTGAAATATTTTTAGAAATATTTTTGAAGCCAGACACTGAGACGACATGCGATTCTGAGGCCCAATGTGCCCATAATTAATTTTATAAAAATATTAAACATATTTTATATTATGTGTACACAATTTCTTATAGAAAATGGGAAAACTCTTGAATGTAATCTCGAATTAAAAATATGAGATCACTGTTGAATACAAAATGTGAGGTTTATCCTAGGAAAAACCTAAAATTGGTTGGCATGGGGCGTTCAGATAAAATGGTCATTGTCGATACGTTCAGTGGGTTAATTAAATAATTAATTTAATTAATTTATTAATTGACCTAAACTATAATCCTCTATAAATTCATCATTATGATAGATCTCTAGGTTTAGTCGCATAACCCTGGGATTATTGAGAGGAGTTCCTTCTACCCTCAATTGGAAAATCAGAATCATACGACAATGAAACTCTAGATCCAAATGAATTGAGGCATAGTTAATGCAACAACTTCTCTCATTCATTGGCGAGTGTGTTTTTCATCAACGAATGATCCAAATTGAGATAAGACTCATAAATTTGTTAATTCTTCCCCAATTGATTAAATAGATTGAGTATGATCATCCTTTTTCTTTGATCTTCATCAATTTCAAGCCTTTGCATGCATCAATGTACCAATTTTAATTGATTATTTGGTTTTCTCACCCCAAACATCCCAATTTGCATTTGTTGTCCAAGAATGCTTGGTCAATGATTGTTACACATATGTTTCTTGTGCTTTTCCCTCTTTTTTCTTTATGTTCATCACTAATTAGCCTAAGGGGTCTCAGTTCAACATTGCTAGGAGGGATCAAGCCTGATCGGACCCTCAAATTCACGGTGGACTCGTGTACGATGAACATATTAATGAACTAGGGATGGATTTAGAGGATTTTTGGGTTGCAGATAATTTCTTCATGGATTCGGGATCTGAAGAAGAGATAGTGTGACATAAGAGACAAATGGGGTGCATGTAGGCATTGATCGGGTGAATCATAAATTTATTTTTCGGCCAAAAGATAGCCAAAAACGACTAACAAATCTTTACCCTTTGATTTCAGGCATCCTGGAGGCAAGATTCAAAGTGGCAGAGGTAGATCTAGAACGTATAGGCATGGATTTGAGTTTCTAGGGAAAACTCAACTATGCGTCGTGTAGTTCTGAAGAACTCATGGCGTGTTCCTTAGAAATTCACAATGCTAGGGTTTCACGATATTATAAGTATCACATGTCGTGTGGGACCCCCACATGCCATGTGACCCGGCGTGTATTCTGGGAGTTCACAAATACAGGCATGACCAGGCACATGTCGTGTACCGACACTTGGCCAGGGTACATGGACACAACCCGAAGGACACAGACGAAACCTCGTGTGGGTAGACACACCATGTACCATAGTACACGAACATAGGAAAGTATACACAAATATGGATAAGATCATGGGTAGGACCCCAGGTGGCTGAGGCATGTTGTGTAGTCCCCTTACACGCCATGTAGGGCTATATGGGTAGTGATCCATGTACCGATAGGGACATGACCAGACAACATGGTGGAACCACACACCATGTGGGTCCCCTTACATGTTGTGTACCCCTTCTTCCTTTTCGAGTAACCTTATATCTCTCGTATCTCCTTCATTTGGACTTAGATTTTGGCCCATGAGTAGCCTATCCTAAGTATTTTTCTATACAAAATGTGATGGTGTCCTTTGTAGTGGCTTTTGAGATACGATGTAAGGTGTTCCAGGAGTGACACTTCTTTAGATGACACTCGACGATGATAATGATTGGGCAAGATCATTAGAGTGGTATCCCCTGATGGACTAGGGTGTGGGTCCTCTATTTACTGAGTGGTGTCCCCCTATGGTGTTAGGGTGTAGTTTCTCTATTTGCTAAGTGGTACCCCCTATGGTGTTAGGGAGTGGTTCCTCTAAATACTAAGTGGTACCCCCTTATGGTGTTAAGGTGTAGATCCTCTATCTACCGAGTGATACCCCCTATGGTATTAGGGTGTGGGTCCTCTATCTACTGAGTGGTACCCCCTATGGAGTTAGGGTGTGAGTCCTCTATCTACCGAGTGTTACCACCTCTGGCATTAGGGTGTGGGTCCTCTATTTACTGAGTGGTACCCCTATATGGAATTAGGGTGCAAGTCCTCTATCCACCGAGTTTTACCCCTATCAGATAGGGTGTGAGTTCTCCTCACATTGAGTGGAACCCCCTTGACACACTAGGGCATGGTTCCTCTACTCATAGATTGTGCCCCCTCAACTATGCGACATAGTGGCGAGGCATGGTCCCTCTGCATGGTTACTTCTATGTATAGATACGTGAGATGCTGGGCATCATTGATGGACCTATTGGAACCGTGGCACTCTTTTCCTAGGTTGGGCTATGCGATGGATATCTTCTTTATCTCTCATTTATGCTTCTTTTTTTATCACACACACACACACACATCTGTATCCATGTTGTTGGATTTTGTTACTCTCTTACTTTGGGTTGAGTTGTCTATTTCTATCATATCTTTTACTGCTCCCCCTTTATCTTTCAGGGCATCCTAGTGGTTATGTATATACTCACCCCTACATGGGATTTTCCCACATGTGTCGTGTCTTATGTAGACGATGGATAGGTCGATGATGATTACTGAGGATCATAGGGATACCCAGTGCATTTGGCTGCGTATGGTGGTTGGAGCTTGGATATTCGAAGTTGGGATCTCTCAACATTTATTTTTCAATTTTGTCAGGTTGAGACATCTTTATAGTTGGGCATGTATTTTTCCCCTTTTTATTTTCAGTTTATACCATCACACTCTTTTACACCCTAGAGGTTTTACATGAATGGATTATTCTCTAGCCGTTGCATCTTTTTATTATTATTCTTTCTCAATTCTGCATGAAGATAGTCGGGTGTGTGCATACATGCACATTAGAAAAAAGACTCCCATATTAGTTATACCTTTTGGTGCTTGTCTCCACCCCTGGACCATGGAGGTAGGCCTAGGGTAGTTGTGGATCGAGCCCCATTTGGTTAGGTTGTGACAGATTGGTACCAGAGTAGTTAATTCATTAGGATAGTGATTGATGTAGTCCTCTTATGATGTTTTGGTTGGGATTTAGGGAAACAATGTCAAAGTGTATCGAGTACGACTTTCAGTCCTGGGAACCCAATGTTGGTGCAGTGACTGACGTATCCATTCACTAGGACCTTGAATACCTACTTCTTGACTCGATATATCGATATATTGGTTACATGGATCAATGGTACATGCATCATATAAGATTGAGTCTTTTGACTGTTCTTATTGAGTCATATCCTCATTATATATATATGCTCATATAATTGTGGTACATCTTGATTAAATTTTTAGGATTCCTCTGTGATGACAACCATTCAGGTTACCAGTTCTGAATTTTGATGATGATTCAATGAGTGATAAAGCCTCAGTTCAGGGGTCATCACGTGATATTCATTCTCCAGGTGGATAGGTATCAACACCCCCACCTATTGAGAAGCATATTATACTATAAGAGCAGGTTGAGGATTCATATAGGCTTAAAACACTCCACGAGTTTCAACACCAGAGGCCACTTAGGTTTCACATTGAGCCAAATCCCCAAGCAGTGGAGGATTGACTATAGTCAGTGATCCGTGTCTTTAGGCTTATCCTAACACCGACTGATCAAGTGGTTGCACTAGCAGATATCATTTTTCACAGAGTAGTTGGGAACTGTTGGAGTCTAGTTACATAGATACATGATGAGTTGACACTCTTCTAGACTAACTTTCAACAGTTGTTCCATGAGGAGTACTACCCCTCCCTCTTGTGCTCAGTTCAGATTCAGGAGCTTATGCAACTGTAACAGAGAGGGATGAAGGTTATAGAGTATGATGTGAGGTTCAAAGACCTTATTTGGTACTCCCTTAACATGAATCAAGATGGATTCTTATGGGAATAGAAGTTTTATCTAGGTCTTTGTATAGATATTTATGCTAGTGTAGTGCGCATGTGCATTCTAACCTATGCTGAGGTGTTGGAGTGGGCACTGGTGATGGAGAGTTTTCTATCATAGGGATGTCAAGTAGTTGGAGTTGGTAGTGGAATTTATAGGTATGAGTCATCTACAAAAGCTATAAGACACTAGTTAGAAGGATCTCAACACATGAGACCTCCCTGTGAACAAACTCAGGCCCTTGGTTGTGTGGCATAAAGACCACATAGAGGACCAGGGCAGCCTGGAGAGGGGAAGTTCTATTAATGTGATGAGTGAGGTCACATGGCGCGTGATTGCCTAACTAGACGTGCTGATGAGGGCAGACAAACAACATATGGACCTCCACAATAGATGCAACACTATGATCACAAATCTCCTAGGCGAGGTCAGGGTGGCCCCAGGGAGGCAGATCTAGCAAATGAGCAAGTAGAGCTCCAGGAGGAGGAGCTATGGGTAGTGGATGACATTATGAGATCCTTCTGCCACCACCACTAGGCGACCCACGTTAGGATCAGGGATATGGATATCGGGGTCACATACAACTTCAGGCTATGGATGTATATGACCTAATGACACACAAGATAATTAGAGGTACTATCTATGTTTATTCTACTATTGCTTTAGTATTAGTATAAATAAGTGAGATCTATTCTTTTATCTCTTTACTCTTGGTGTAAGAGATGTAGCTCCCAATCAAGGATTTATCCCAGTAGCTTTTTCTTGAGGTTTCTATAAGGAACGTTTCCTTTATATATTTTATTTTTTGACAGTGCAAGCTATCACTTGGTGGAGAGAGGTTCTTGTGGGACCTTTTGGTCACCACGATGGAACCCTATGACATCATGTTGGGTATGGATTGGTTGTATATGGTATGATCCCAGATTGAATGTCATCATAGATGAGTCAAATTCCTTCACACTGATGGGACAAGATTCTCCTTTATGGGTGAGAGAGATATCATGGTGGGATGAGTGAGTTTTGCAAACAGGAGGTTGCAACCCATTACCCATCAGTTGGTGAGTGTATCCCTTGGTGCAACGGGTTCTTTAGGCATCTAGATTCCTTTGTTCATGGAGGATTTTATAGAAATCTTACCTAAGTATGTTCTATAAATACCTCTAAGGTGGGAGATAGAGTTTTTCATTGACTTGCATCCTAAGGCTGCTCTGGTATCTTCTATAGCATATCATATGACCCCTACTAAGCTCTGGGAGCTATAGTTTCAGTTGGAGGAGATTTTAGAGAAGGATTTTATCAAACCCAGTGTTTCCCCTGGTCATATCCAGTCTTGTTCATGAAAAGGTGGACATGATCTTATGGATTTGTGTGAATTATAATCACTTGAACAAGGCCACGATAAAGAACAATTACCCATTTACGAGGATTTATGACCTCTTTGACCAGTTGCAAGGTGTGATTTGATTCTTGAAGATCGATCTTCGGCCTAGCTACCACTAATTAAGAGTTCACGAGACTGATATTCTAAAACCAGAATTCTAATGTCGCTATGGAAACTATGAGTTCCTGGTGATTCCCTTTGGTGTAATGAATTCCCCTGCTATGTTTATATCTTTGATGAACCGAATCTTCCAGCCATACTTGGATCAATTTTTTGTTGTCTTCATTGATGAAATACTCATATACTCTATTTCATAGGAGGATCATGAAAAGCACTTGAAGGTGGTCTTAGATTTTCTTCGGGAGCACCAACTTTATGGTAAGCTCTCGAAGTGGCAGTTCTAGATCCATGAGGTTCACTTTCTAGGGTATGTCATTTCTGAGTGCAGTTTAGTTGTGTACCTAGATAAGATCGATGAAATTCTTGTCTGGTATCCACCCAAGAACATGTCATAGGTGTAGATTTTTCTTATCTTGGTAGGGTATTATAGGAGGTTTGTGATAGACTTCTCTAGGATTACATCCCCTTTGACCGCCCTGACATGGAAAGGGAAACCGTTTACCTAGAATGAACAGTTCCAGAGGGACTTTGTGGTGTTAATATAGAGGCACTGGTTGAAGTTACTACATGACTATGACTTTGAGATAGTCTATAATCTATGGAATGGAAACATGGTGGAAGATTCCCTTAACAGGAAGTCCCAAGCTTGTTTGGTGTAGGAGGCATCGAAGTAGTTGGCTTCCTTGCAAATAAACCTAGTTGAGAAGAAGGGTGCAAATTTTTTTAGTATACGGTGTTGAATCCTATGATCCTTCAGTGCATAAGGGATTCCTAGTTAGAAGACATTGACTGTGAGGTCTTGCATGACCATATATCCGAAAGAGATTCACCAGATGAATTTTCTAAAGGAGGGAATCAAGCCATCCTTTTCCAAAGATGGGTGGTGGTCTCAGTCATGATGTAAGAGGAGGTGATGAGAGGGTTCCACACTTCACCTTTGGTTGCACATCTAGATGTGGGGAAGAT
Source organism: Viscum album (assembly GCA_963277665.1). Taxonomy (NCBI): domain Eukaryota; kingdom Viridiplantae; phylum Streptophyta; class Magnoliopsida; order Santalales; family Viscaceae; genus Viscum; species Viscum album. The sequence goes on from OY728156.1 coordinate 1,506,431,873, forward strand.
ATAAAAATACCTTCAGTGGTATTTTTGGTGGGTTGGCATGATATGAAGTATGGATGAGTTCATCTCTCAGTGACTCACATGTGAGCAGGTGAAGGTTGAGCACTAGGTTACTGCAGGTTTTTTGAAGCCCCTTGAGATCCTGAAATGGAAATGATATGGTATATCCATGGACTTTTTAATAAGTCTTCCACATATAACAAGAGGCCATGACGCCATCTGAGTGATAGTTGATCGACTCACAAAGTTGACACACTTCCTTACTATCAGGGAGCAGAGTTTGATGGAGAGTTTGTAGAAGTTGTATGTATAGGAGACCATTCACCTTCATGAGGTTCCCTCTAATATTATCTCTGACTATAATGCACGGTTCACATCATGATTGTAGAGAGTCCTATAGGAGGAATTCGAGACCCAGATGAGGATGAGTACAACCTATCACCCTTAGATATACAGGCATACTAAGCGCACTATTCATGCATTGGAAGATATACTAAGGGTTTGCGTGTTAGGATTTGTTTGGATATGGGAGGATCACTTTCCATTGGTAGAGTTTGCATACAATAATAGTTATGACTTTACTATCAGCATGAAGCCTTTTGAGGCCCTGTATGAGAGACCATATAGGTCACCCATATGATGGACTAAGATCAGTGAGAAATATCTTGTTGGGATAGAGATGATGTAGGTGACGACAGAGAAGGTCTAAGTCATCTGTGAGTGGATGAGGACATCCCATAGCAGACAAAAATATTATGCAGATCGACATCGTAAGCCCTTGGAGTTTGAGCAGATAGAACAAGTTTTCCTGAGAGTCTTCCCACAATGAGAATTGAGGACATTTTTTAGGAGAGGCAAACTATCCCTAAGGTTTATTATCCATTTGAGATCTTGCAGAGGGTTGTAAAGGTAGATTACTACCTTGACCTACCCCTATAGTTAGAACAAGTTCATGAAATCTTTCATGTGTCATAATTGAGGAGATACGTGCACGACCCCATGGAAATTATTGACTCAGGTGATCTGGACATCAAGGATGGAGCCACTTTTACGGAGCATCTGGGGGTCATCGAGGATCAGTACGAGAGGACCCTGCGTGGATGGACCATTCCCCTGGTTTGTGCATTATGTTAGAACATGAGCATATAGTAGAGATCTTGGGAGTGAGAGAGCTTGATGTGGGATTAATATCCCATTTTTTGTTTAGTTTTTTCCTTTTGAGGATGAAAATCTTGAAGTAGGGAATAATGTAGAGACCTTATTTTTTTCTTGTAAGATTTAAAAATATATCTAGAAATATTTTTAGAGTAAGTCACTAATATGGAGTGCAATTTAGAGGCCGATAATTAATTTTATAAAAATATTAAAAATATTTTATATTATGCATGAATAATTTCTTAAAGAAAATGGGATAACTTTTAAATGGAGTCTCAAATCGAAAATCTGAGAATACAGTTTGATCTGAAATATGAGGATTACCCTAGGCACAACCTAAAATGGATTGGTGTAGAGCATTTAGATAAAACACCCATTAATGGTATGTTCAGTGGGTTAATTAAATAATTAATTTATTAATTGACCTAAATCGAAATCCTCTATAAATTCCTCTTTATGAAGGATCACCAGGGTTAGACACATAACCCCATGATCTTTGAGAGGAGTTCCTTCCACCCTTCATTAACAAATCAGAATTAGACGACAATGAAACTATGTATCCAGATGAATCGAGGCATAGTGAACCCAATGAATTCTCTCATTCATTTGAGAGTGTTTTATTCATCGACTAATGATCCAAATTGTGCCATGACTCATCAATTTATAGATTCTACCCCAATTGATTAAATATATTGAGTATGATAATCCTTTTTCTTTGATCTGCGTCAATTGAAATCCTTTGCATGCACCCATGTACCGATTTTAATTAATTATTCAGTTTTCTCACCCCGGGCATCCCAATTTGTATTCATTGGAAAATAATTCTTAGATAACGATTATTTTACATATTTTTTTATGTTTCCCCCCTATGTTCTTTGAGTTCTTCTCCAATTGGCCTATGGGGTCTTAGTTCAACATTTTCGTGTAGGATCGAGCCTGATCAGACCCCTGAATTCACAAGGAATTCACGTGTAATGAACAGATTGATGAATCAAGGATGGATTCAGAGGATTTGCAGGTTATAGATGATTTCTTCATGGATCTAAGATATGAAGTAGAGATGGTAAGACATGGGAGATGAACGAGGAATCTTCAGGTATTGAGCGAATGAATTAGAAATCTTTTTTTTTCGGTCAACGGATGTCCGAAAATGAAAAATGAAGGTTTCCCCTTCGATTTTGGGAATCTTGGAGGTTAGATTCTAATTAGAGGAGGTATATTTGGAACATGTAGGTGTAGATCTATTTTTTTGAGAAAAAATCAACTACACGCCATGTAATTTGGAATAACACACGACATGTTCCTAAGAAATCCACAACACAATGGTTTTGTGAGATTATAAGTATCACATGACTTGTGGGACCCCCACACATCATGTAACCTGATGTTGGCAACCCAACATGTAATTCGGGAGTACACAAACACATGAATGACATGGAACATGCCATGTACCAGAACACGACCAGGGTACATGGACATGACCTGAAGGACACGGGCAAAACCCCGTGTAGGAGGACATGTCATATACTAGAGTAGATGGACACAGACAAGTATATACAGACACAAACAAGACCCTGGGTTGTTGAGTCATGTTGTGTAGTACCCTTACATGATGTGTGGGGCTATATGGGAAGTGAGTTTTATACCATTAGGGACACAACCAGATAGTTGGGCAGAACCACACACCGTATGGGTCCCCTTAAACACTGTGTACCCCTTCTTCCTTTTGAAGGAACCTTCAACCTCTCATATCTCCTTAATTTGTACTCAAATTCTAACATGTGAGTATCCTATCCTGAGTATTTTTCCACATAGAACATGATGGTGGAATTCATAGTATCTTTTGAGATATTATGCAAGGTATTCTAGGTGTGACACTTCTTTAGGTGGAACTTGACGATGGCAATGATCGAGCATGATCATTAGAGTGGTACCTCCTGACAAACTAGGGCGTGAATCCTCTATCTACTGAGTGGTACCCCCTATGGTGTTATGGTGAGGTTCCTCTATCTACTGAGTGGTACCCCCCCTATGGTGTTAGGGTGAAGGTCCTCTATCTACTAAGTGGTACCCCCTATGGCGTTAGGGGGAAGATCCTCTATCTACTGAGTGGTAGCCCTATAGAATTAGGGCATGGGTCCTCTATCTACCTAGTTGTACCCCTATTGGATAGGGAATGAGTCCTCCTCACAATGAGTGAAACCCCATAATGCACTAGGAGGTAGATCCTCTGCTTGGAGATTGTTCCCCCTCGACTGTGAGACACATTGGTGAGGCATGGTCCCTCCACACAGTTACTCATATGGATAGACATGCAAGATTTTTGGCATCATTGATAGACCTCTTGGAATCATAGAACTATTTTCCTAGGATGGCCTGTGAGATAAAGATCCCCTTTCTCTCTCGTTTAGACTTCTTTTGTTGAGAGTTCACACACACACACACATTTATATATATCCATGTCGTTGGATTTTATTACTCTCTTACTTTGGTTTGAACTATATATATATTTATATCATGCCTCTTACTGATCCCCCTTTATCTTTCATGGAATCCTACTAGGTATATATATACTCACCCCTACATGGTATTTTCCCACAAGTGTCATGTCTTATGAAAATGACAAACAAGTCGACGACTATTACTGAGGAGCATAGGAATACCTATTGCATTTGTCTATATACGGTGTTCAGAGATAAGCTCTATTAGCATTTAATTTTCTAGTTTTTTTAGGTTAGTACATCTTTATGGTTGAATCTATATTTTTCTCCTTTTTATTTTCAGTTTACACTATTATATTATTGTACACCCTAGAGGTTTTACATAAATGGTTTATTCTTTAGCTATTGAATCTTTTTATAATCATTCCTCTACAATTCTACATGGAGATGGTCAAGTGTGTTCATATAGGTACGTTATGAAAAGGCCTCCCATATAAGTTATACCTTTCAACGCTTGTCGCCACCCCTAGCCTATGGAGGTGCACTTGGCGTAGTTGTGGATTGAGCCCTATTTGGTCAGGTCGTGACATTGTGTTCTTGGATGATCAATGGTTTTGTGGTTTTTTGGTAGAAATTGTGATTTTTGTGATGTCTTGCTTTCAGATGTGTGTCACTCCCATGTTATACTATTTTAGATCAATTCTAAATGGTAGGGAGACATATCTTGGTATCCATATCCTTAGGGATCTTCCTTTATGGTCTTGTAGAATTTCACTTGGATAATTCTCTTGGATTTCTTGGATTTGGTTCCGTTTGATTTTTTTATTCATTATGACCTTATTTTGTTCTTTCCTTGCCTAATCCATCTCTTTTATGGGGTGTTATTTAGGCATTTCTTCTTGTATATATACTTTTACTAGGAACTTTATGGGGGAAGAAATTGGAATGGTGGGGAGATTTTAACACCCTGTGAAACTATAATTATGTTTATAATAAATAATTTTGGGTTAATTTAAATTTATAATTTTTTTGGGCTTTAAATTTTAGTTTTTGAAAGTTCTTGTTCTAGTGCATGATTTTCACAAGTCATGTGCAATGTTATAGTAAACCATGTTAATGAAATTTTCATAGGTATTTTATGGTTCATGGTTCAGTTATCATGGTTTAGGTCAAACCATGTGAGTATCCCTATGTAGAGGGTTCCTCAGTTCATTTTTTATGTACATGGTGAGTATGCACGAACAGTTTGGGGATAACTATGTAGGTATTATTAGAGACTATGTGGGGGTACCCTTATGTGTGAGTAATGGGGTCCACAAGTTGTTAATTGTTAAGAAAAGTCATGTAGAAACCGTGGGAAGTGTTCTATAACTTGGTAGTGTTTTTCTACATGATTGACACATAGTTTATCAACCCATACAGTCAAACCATGTGAGCTTCCTAACTTTTAAAATTTATGATTTTTTAAAATGATATTTTCAATTTTTATTTGTTTACCCCTAGATTTATTCCTCCCCTCATTTGGATGAGACTAGGTGCATTAAGTGGTATCTCTCCTTCCTTCTTTATTTCCAAGCCTTTTCCACCTCATTTTCAAGAGGAATCTCATGATAATCCTCCTATTTTACCTTGTTTCTCTCCTTTGCTTCCCTTTTCTCCCTATTTCTCCTTGGTTTATTCTTATTTTGTAAACATAAGGGCTTATGGGGTTATATTTTGGGTTCAATATGATTTAATCATGGGGGTTTTGGTTATTAAGACTTACAGAAGGCCTCTTGTTTCTTATTGGAGGATTTTTCATCAAAGGCGATGGCTTCTGACTTGATCATTATTGAACCGAGGTAGTTTTTTTTGTGTTTCCACTATTTGTAAAATCATTTGGTTCTTGATGTTTTTAAATTCTTTATTGGTTAAGTTATACTTATATGTGATAGTCAAAAATGGACTTTATAATTATTTGAGTTGATTCTCCACTTGGCATAAATTAAATTTCAAGGGGGTTTGATTTATAAAATGATGTTAGGATTATAAGTGTCTATAAAAAGGTTTCAATGAATTTTTTTAAATGGAATTGGGGATTTAAAGGCATTTGACCTTATTTAGGTCCTGAAATGGATAATGTGCGGTTTTTAAGAGTAAAATGGTGTTGTACATTTTTAAATGGTTTGAATGAAAATGTAAATGAATTCATAAAATATTTGGAAGATGGTTTTAAATAATGATTTGAAAATTAATTTCAAATAGGGTTAAAGGGATTTTGAATTCTGAGTTTATTTTAATAAGGATCAATTGTAAATTTCTAAATAAAATTCTTGATGAATGTGAGACCCTCTTGATCCCCTTGTCGTGACATGGATTGTGACCCTAATGGGAATATTTTTTATCATTATGATATGAATAACATTGTTGTGTTTATTTATTTTGAGGACATTGGAGGTGATGTGAGGTTCATATTTTGCCTTTATACTGATCATGTGACATGTTTGATTGCTCACCTCTTATTTTTTTGTTTCATGGTTACATTAGGCACTGAATGAGAGGTCTAGATTTATGCTACACTAGATAGTCACATGTTACTAGTTCCCCCTCTAGTATGAGATAGTATTAGATGGGGAGTTCCCCTGAGGAGTCTAGGTGTGGGATATTTAGGTGGTTTATGTGGTTTGGATGCATCATATGTCAACAGTTGGTCCCATGTATTTGGTAAAGTCTAGGGTTGGTCTTACCTTAAGATCTGGTGTGTTTCCCATGATACTAGATAACTTTCATAAGGGACTTTGGTTAGTTTTCTCTGGATCGATTGGTATCTATAGTGTCATGGTTTCTTCTTACCTACTTTATCTCCTTAGATATGCAGTTCCTTGGGTTTTAGTTTTTCATTCTTGTATTTGTTTTTTTATTGATTTTATTTAAAGTAAATAAAAAAATAAAGTTGATAAAATGGTTTTAGAAGTGATATTGTATTTTATGTGCTTATGTATAAAAAACCTATTTTTGAATGTATCCCAAACTATTATAAAATGAAATATCTTTTGAAAATAATTGCATAAACTCCTTGGTGATATCCTATCAGGCTTGATTTTTCTCACACCCTGTATACACTATTCGATGTATACAACTCATACGATTTCTTTTCACGTACTTTGGATTTGATATTATTACTTTTTGGGTGTTTAGGGTGATGGTTAGCCTAGGATTTGTATAAATTCCATGGGTCACATGGATGGTGGTGGTTTGTAGTTTTTTTTTTGGGAACTTCATAACTAGTCTCTTGGCTTGGGTTTTATTTTTAGTTTAGTTTTTATATGAGATTCTAGTTGTCTTTCATGTTCAATTTATTTTATGGCCTTATTTTTATGAGTTTATTTTATCCTTTATTGTTATGTTATATCTAATTGGATGTGTTTATTTATATATCAATGGTGAAATCATTCCCACTTAGTTAAGGCCTGATACCTTGGAACTTGTTTCTAGACTGGGGTGATCGAGAATACGCTTCAGGTATATCATGGGCCAAATCAGGTGCCTAGTTTAGGGGTGTCCCTAGTTAGTTTGTGACATACTAGGCCATTTCAATCATCTCATATAGTTTTATCGAGTCATATCGATTATCTCCCATGGTCTAATTGGGCCACCAAGGTTAGCATGGCCTAGACTAAATCTGCAACGACCCAAAAATTCATTAATGAAAATTCCTCTTAGTCTATTTAAATGTATTCTTATGGTTATGTAAAATGTATGAAATTATTTGGTTTTATGTTTTGGATTTTAAAATATCTTTAAGAATTTTAACCGTTTCTAATATAGTCATTGAACAGTGATCACATGATTAGTATAAATATAGGGCTTTAACAAATCCAATTTACTCAGACAAAGGAAGTAATGGCCTCATCCAGTAGACTTACCCTATACGAAGCCCATTTTTCGGAGCTTGGAAAGGAGGTGGAATCATTAGGCTTTACTCTTGACCATGCCCAAGTTGATCTTGAATACCTTAAGCTTGAGCCGAACCGCCTACGGGAGAAGTGGAAGTTGATAGAGATTACCAACCGAGCGATGTTATCCAAGCCACCCCAAGAGTCTGTCACCATCGCACACCTTACCCTTTGGTCTTATGTGGTTGTTATAAGGGGTTATGTAACAAGACTCCAATACTATAATTATGAACATTATTCTTGTATAGAGAATATACATTCATTTTATTATTGTTACTTTGCAAATAGTTTTTAAAGTGCAAATAGTATTTTTAGTTAATATTCAACTAAGAAATATATTTTGACGAATTAATGGATTTTTGAATTAAATAATATTTTAATAAAATATTATTATTATTATTAAATTAATTTTTATTAAATATAAATGATCATATAATTTTATGAATGCAATTGTAATTTTTATTAAGGTTTGAAAGCTGTTTTTGTCAAAACCCATGAATTTTTGATAAATGGCAGTTTTTATTATAAAAGTAAAAATTCACATATTTAGAAAATCATTTAGATAAAATGAATATTATTTTTTTAATTAGGATTTCAAAATTATCCAACGGTGAATTTTTCATAATTTTATGTGATAGTCGAAGTTTTGGGTAAAAATTAAATACCGTTTAAATATATAATTTGTTTTATGACATAATAATGACCCAATAGTGATGTAATACAATACTATAAATATTATGTTTGGAAAATATATGTTTTAACATTAAAATAATGTGATTTTTGGTTTTTTTGATTTATTTTACAAAGCTTTAGTGAACCCTTCAAGGCTTATAAAACATTTTGTCTTTTTAAATTGTTTTCCTTGAGAGTATGACTCACCTCCACATAAGCAACCCTATTATTTTAATAATTTATCCCATTGTACTTATAAAATATTATTTTCCAATCCCCTTTGGCAAAAACCATGGGCAAAAACCATGGTCTAGTTTGTGGTTTTGATTAGTTTAATGTGTGGTGTCCCAAACCTAAATAATAAAGAATTCCCTCTCCTTTCCTATATAAACCCACCCAAGATCCCACTTCCTCTTCACTAAAAGCCTTTTGAGTTCATCAAAACTCTTCTCTCCTCTCTCTAGAATCCTCCCAAGTCACCCCAAGCTACCAAGAATCCTCTCTCAAGCCTCTCCCAAGCCTTTTGGATCACACTTCCAAGTAAGGGATTCATACCTTTCTCTTTCTATCCAAGTTTCTTAATATTTTTATGCCCTTTTATTTTTATGCCCTTTTATGTTTTAATGATGAGAGAAATCTTTATCTCTCATTAAATGCCTCCCATTTACACCCGTTACTATGCCAAAATTCCGAAAGGAATTTCTCTCTCCTCATTTACATTCAAGAAATTATTTTGTATCATGAATCTAAATTCCATTACAATTATTGGGACATGTATCTATATTACCCCCTTAATTTCCATTTCATTTACATATGATGAGACACCCCTTTCTCTCTCATCAACAATTTTTATGAATTCTTATGTCACGTTGTTATGCTACCGAAACTGCACCACATTTTTCCAAGCCAAAGTCATTGTGTAGTGAATACCATGCCCATTTCTCTATAAAGGGTATTCAACTTTATACAAATTTACTCATTGATTATATAGTTTCATGAATTAATTCCACATTCCTTTATCATGTAATAAATGATAATGTTTAATTAATTCACTTTTTATGATTCATGCGGCACACTTATGCATAAAATGAAATGTTTAAAAAGGGTGCACCCTCATAGCGCTCCAATGTATTGAGTAAAGTATAGTATCATGATACGTCATGTGAAATGAGTGTTGACTCATGATAATTCAAGTGCAATGAGGGTTTACTCATGCTTTATGTGCAATGAGGGTTTACTCATGCTCCATGTGCAATGATCCTTGGCTCATGCTAATTCCATGCTAAGTGTTGTTGCCACATCTCCATGTTATGATTATCATGCTTTATCACACCTTTATGTTTATGTTTCTATTACGCTTCATTGATATGCCTATTGACTAACATGTATTTTAATATTCATGTTATACATTGTTTACTCTCTTACTGGGCTTTATATCTCACCCTTTTCTTATGCATGTCCTCAGGTTATCCCATGCAATGCTAAGTACGAGGGAATGTAGTATTCATGTAAAGGAATTTTTCAATAAGATGTTGAATTTTATGTTTTAAGTTGTTATTTAATGTTATTAATCCCCAAATACACTAGAAATATTTATCTTCTATGTTTTATCAAGTGAATATTTTATGTAATAATTTATGTTAAGTGTGTAATAAAGAGAAGGGTTGTTATAGTTGGTATTAGAGGATAGGTTTAGTTATTTTTGGGATTAGGATTATAAAACCCTAGTGAAGCCTTAGATATTAGACTAAGAATAATAAAAAAACATCCCTAAGTTTTGGAGAGTATTGAGTAAGTGGTTTATCAAGAAAATAAATCCCTATCTAGATACGAGTAGGTAGAGGTGGCTCTGGCACAAATGTACCTAGGAGTGAAAACTCTGAAAAGGAATTTCGAGCTTGACCTGGGGTATCCTAGTACACAACAGTAGGAATTTTTTCACTATGGGTTATGACACTCTCGGGGATATGCTTTGGTAAATTAACAAGCTTAGTATGAACCATTATTAAGGGAATTTAAAAAAAATACATCTAAGAATACATGTTAGAAAGTAGATCATGAATAACATAGATTAAAGATTATAGATTCATAATTTAATAAAATAAAAGTAATTTATAAGTCATCCATTTTTGTCTTTGGATTACCCTTTATGTGTTACCCCTAACTTTCTTTTTATTCCAGCCAATGGCTAGTAATATGAGGACTTAGGCTAACAACTGATGTGAAGATCAATGTGATGATTATGATAATAAGATGCCCAATTCAATGGGAGCGAGAATCACAAACTTTGTCACGATTTTCTCTCAGTTAACTCAAGATTTGAATAGAAACATGGGTCAAGATGAATGTTCAACCCCCCCCCCCCCCCAAGAAAGAACAAGTCACTATAGAGAGCTTCATGAGACAAAATCCTCCCACTTTTAATGGATTATCCGATCCCTCAATCTTAGAACAATGGATCAACTCCATTGAAAATATCTTCTCCATCCTTCAATGTTCCGAACAAGAGAAGGTTCTCCTGGATTCTTATCATATGGAGGGTGAAGCTAATCAATGGTGGACATTGATAAAAAAATATGAAGCCTGAGGAGGATATCGAGGCGTTGGAATAGAAGGATTTTCGAAAGATGTTTTTTGATAAATATTTTCCACGCACCTTTCGACTTAATATGGAAAGGGAATTCCTTGTCCTCAAGAAAAAAGACAACAAATCCGTCAGAGTGTACGAGGAAAACTTCACAAGGCTTGCCCAATATGCCTCCGACTTTTTCATTACCCCTGAATGCAAGGTTGACTGCTTCTTTGGTGGGCTGAAACCTAGACTGCAGAAAGCCCTAGCGATTTGTGACTTCGACAGCTATGAGGAAATTGTATGATATGCCCTCAAGGTCAAAATGGAGATCGAGGAATCTCAGGGGTATCACGGGGATAAGAAGCGTAAGGTGGACTTCAATTCTAGTGGTTCGATGGATAAATCCAATGGTTCTAAGAAAATACAACACCCCACTGGCTAAAGGTGTAGAAAGAAGCACCACATAAATTTCCTGAAGGGGATGAAGAAATGATTTAGGTGTTGAAGAGAAGGACACCTATCTGTTAACTGCTGACAAGAAAAGCCCATGACTGCAAATGAGGAGAGGAATGCTCTATTCAACTCTCAACATGTTGTTCATTGCTTCAACTACAAAGAACTAGGTCACCTTTCAAATCAGTGCCCTAAGCCAAGGGTTTTCAGAGGCAACCAACAACCTCCAAGGCAGTAAGGGAGAGCTTTTTCCATCACTACTGCCAAAGTGAACCCCAAAAACAAAGTGGTGACAGGTACACTAGTTATTCATTCAATAATAGTGAACGTACTTTTTGATTTTGGTTCTATGAATTCTTTTATATCCTTAAAGTTTAGTAGAACAATCCCAACACCACCATAAATCATGGAAGTAAAGATGTCAGTGAGTATGGAAAATGGGAAAATCATTACATCTCATGAATTTAACTCCTCCCCAGTTATAATCGGTGGATTTAATTTCCCAACGAACCTCATCATACTCCCTCTAGTGGAATTTGATACAATTCTTAGCATGGATTGTATTTCCTTATATAGAGCCAACATAAATTTCCATGAGAGGAAAATTACTCTCCATATAGAGAATCGAACCCCAATTCTATATAAGTACAAGTAGGAAGATGAATCTTCTTTAGCACCATCATATCAAGTATGAATATTACTACCCTATGAGCATGCATATCTGGCTCAGATGATTGAGTCTAAGGAGGAAACCATCCTTGAATACATGCATACTATGAAGGAATTCTCTAAAGTGTTTCACTAGGAATTTTCTGGTCTTCCTCCTAGAAGTGATGTTGAATTATCAATTGATCTTATACCTAGGGCATTGCCAATATCCAAGACTCTATATAGAATGACTATTGTGGAGCTTGAGGAGTTGAATAAACAACTATAGGAGAATCTAGATAAAGGGTTTATACACCCAAGTGCTTCACCATGGGGTGCTCCAGACCTCTTCATCAAGAAGAAGGATGGGTCAATGTGCCTTTGCATTGATTAAGAATAAGTATCATCTTCCACGAATTGATGACTTGTTCGACCAGCTATGTGGAGTAAAATACTTCTCCAAGGTAGATTTGTGGTCGGGATATTATCAAGTGAGGGTGAAGAAGGAAGATATCCCCAAGACTGCTTTTTGTACAAGATACGAGCACTATGAATTCATAGTAATGCCTTTCAGAATCACTAATGCTCCAGAAATATTCATGGACTTGATGAATAGAGTCTTTAGATATTACCTCAACAAATTTGTGGTAGTATTTATAGATGATATTCTAATATACTCCAAACCCATGTAGGATCATTAGAAGCATCTAAGAACTGTACTAGAGACCTTGTGGAAGGAGAAACTCTATGAAAAGTACAATAAGTTTGAGTTTTGATTGAAGGAGGTATTATTCTTGGGCCATATCATCACAAGAAATGAGATATCTATGGATCCCTCCAAGACAACTGTAATAGAGGGATGACTGAGGCCAACATTGGTAACAGATATCCATAGATTCTTAGGGTTAGCTAGATATTATCAACGATTTGTGAGAAATTTCTCACGATTGTCCAACCCTCTTACCAAGATAACTCGGAAGGGAGTAAAGTTTTCTTGGAGTGATGAATGTGAAGAAAGATTCAAGGAGTTGAAAAGGAGTCTTATCACTGCACCCATGCTCACTTTACCCACAAGTGGAGAACTTTTTGTGGTATTCAGTGATGCTTAGAAGAAGGGCCTGGACTATGTGTTGATGGAAAATGAAAAAGTCATTGCCTATGCTTCAAGGAAATTGAAAGTTCATGAGTAGAATTATCCAACACATGATATAGAGATGACCGCAGTGATCTTCACTTTAAAAATTTGGTGGCATTATCTTTTTGGGGAAAAGTGTGAGATATATACGGACCACAAAAGCTTCAAGTATATATTCACACAAAAAGAGTTGAATATGCACCAATGAAGATGGTTAGATCTGATAAAAGACAATGATTGCTCAATCCATTACCACCCTGGGAAAGCAAACAAGGTGGAAGATGCTCTAAGTAGAAAGGACCCAACGATTCTATCATTGATGAGAATTGATAAGGATACAATCTTCTTAGATTTGATGAAGATGGACATGGGAATCATAAAGAAGGGAACATCATCAATCATTTTACAAATGGTTGCTCAATCGTGTCTTTTGGAAAAGTTGAAGGATGATCAAAAGGATGATGTGTGAATTCAGAAGAAAGTGGAAGCTATATGAAAAGGGAAATCCTTAGAGTTCAATGTTAATGAAGAAAGAATTATGAGATTTGGGAAAAGACTATGTGTTCCATCAAGTTCGGAGTTGAAGAAGGAACTTTTGGATGATGCACACAGTTCAAATTTCTCTATTCACTGAGCAAACAAAAATATGTATCGAGATATCCGAGAGCATTATTGGTGGGATAATATGAATAAAGATATCACTGAGTATACACCAAAGTTACTGGTGTGTCAGTAAGTGAAGGCAGAGAGGCATAAGTCTAAGGGGATGATGCAACCATTGCCCATACCAGCATGGAAATAAGAGAACATCACCATAGAATTTATCACCAGACTTACGAAGACATCTAAAGACAAAAATTCAATCTGGAAAAGTGATTATAAGAAATCAATTCTGGAAAAGTGATTCTGGAAATAAAACTTAATGAAAGTTTACAAAGATGAATATTCTACCTGAAAGTGTATAGAATCTAACTAAATCAGAGTACAAGTGTAAGGAAGTATAAGATAGTTATACTATCCTCAACAAAACAAATGCAGCGGAAAACTTATAACAAAACAAGTAACAAGGTAAATCTTTTATCCCAAAGATAAGGGTATCCAACAAACTTGGATAAAGGTCCCTTGATTTATACTTTCAAGAAAGTCTGTCTTACCCACACTAGGGTAAGCCTTCGATATAAATATCGGAGTCTATCTTGCTATCCCCACAAGCCCTCAACTTCAAGGTAGTTGGAACCTCTATCTTCCTCAGTAAGGTAGTCCTTAACTTCAAGGTAGTCGGCACCTCTGTCTTCCTATCCCTGGAAGCCCTCTATTATACACAACAACAATCAGAGTCGCACAAAGCAAAATTGAACAAGAAGTTCAGTACATACACAGAAGTGAGAGTCTATCTCTAGAAATCACTTCAACAACATGTAATCTCTAGAGTTGTAGAACAGTTGTGAGATCTTTCAAATGAGATCCTATTTATAGGCACAGCTTCAACAGTTGGATCCCTCCTCCAACAGTCATATTTTTCTTGAATTTAAAAGGGACCTGTACATGTGTCACTCAAACAAGGGTTAGTGAGTAACTGAAAGCACAACATCTTTTTATAACAAAACAAGTGTAATCATAACTAAAATCCAATATTCGGAATGTAAGCAATTATAAAAGTTTGGAGTCTAATCAAAATTGAATTCAGAGTCTATAATCCAAGGATATTCGGATTATATTTTATAGTAATTCGGAACCTGAATTCTATAGAATTCCAGAGTCTGAATTTCAAGGAAATTTGGAATCTGGATTCATAAGAATTCGGAACCAGAACTTGCAAAGTTCGGAGTTAGAGTTTATGAGAATGCGGAGTCAGAACTCATAGGAGTTCAGAGTCTGTATTCAGATAACTAGGAGTTAGAACTTAGAAAAGTTCATAATCAGAATTCGCATTTGTAATTCGTAATCAGAATTCAGAGTTAGAATTCATAATCAGAATTCGTAGTCAGAATTTGTAATCAGAATTCGTAATCAAAATTCATAATCAGAATTCATAATCAGAATTCGTAATCAGAATTTAGATTCAGAACTCAAAAAGTTTGTAACCAGAATTCGTAATCAAAATTCAGAGTTAGAACTTAGAAAGTTCGTAACCAGAATTCGTAATTAGAATTCGAGGTCAGATCTTCATAAGAGTTCATAACCAGAATTTGTAATCAGAATTCTAAGAATTCGGATTCTAAAATAGAATGCTTCATATCTAGGTATTTATTAGATTCTGAGGTTTTGGTTTCAAACCGAATTTTATACTTAGAAAAATTATGATATGAACAATGAACATGGTAAGAATAAATTTCCTTGGGGAAGAAAATTTTCCTTATAGAAGTAAAACATAGGGTAAAAATATATTTGCCTTGAGATAAGGTGTTTGTGATTTTCAAAACAAGAGAAATGGTAAAGTCATAAGGAAACCTTAATGACTCAATCAATCTCCCCAAGTATGAAGGAATGGAAAAGTCATAAGGAAAACATTATTGACTCAACAAGATATACATCAGAGATGTGGTAAGGCTGCATGGGGTACCACTATCGATTGTATCCGATTGAGATCCAAGATTCACCTCTAAGTTTTGGAAGAGTCTTCAATATACTATAGATACTGAGATGAAATTTAGTACATCTTATCATTCTCAAACTGATGTCCAATCCGAGCGGACTATCCAAACACTTGAGGACATGTTGAGAGCATGCTCATTGGACTTCAAAGGAGGATGGGATCAACATCTTCCTCTGGTTGAGTTCTCTTATAATAACAGTTTCCACTCGAGCATCCGAATGACACTTTATGAAGCCTTGTATGGGAAGAGGTGAAGAACACCGAAATGTTGGGATGAAGTTGGTGAGCATAAGCTGTTGGGACCAGAAATGGTTGAAGAAATGGTAGAGAAGGTAAAAACCATTTAGTAGCATATCAAGGAATCCCATAGTTGAAAGAAGAGTTATGTAGATAACCATTGATGATACCTTGAGTTTAAAGTTGGAGGCATGGTATTTCTATTCATATCTCCATGGAAGAAGGTCATGAGGTTTGGAAAGAAAGGGAAGTTAAGTCCTAGGTACATCAGCCCCTTTGAGATTCTTGATAGTGTTGGGGTTGTGGCCTATCGACTAGCACTTCCACCTACCATGGCTAAAGCACATGATGTATTTCATGTATCTATCTTAAGGAAGTACATACCAGACCCTTTACACGTACTCTCTTCAGAGGTAGTATAGTTAGAGTATGGTCTTTCTTACGAGAAGCAACCAGTGAAGATCTTAGATCGTAGGGAAAATTTTTTACAAAATAAGACAATGCCCCTCATGAAAGTATTGTGGAGAAACCAAAAGTTTGAAGAAGTAACATGGGAATTAGATTAAGTGATGAAGCAGAGTTACCCACATTTTTTTAGTGTGGGAAAAAGAAATTTTGAGGGTGAAATTTCTTAAGGGGGGAAGATTGCAACGACCCAAAAATTCATTAATGAAAATTTCTCTTAGTCTATTTAAATGTCTTTTTATGGTTATGTAAAATGTATGCACTTATTTGGTTTTATGTTTTGGATTTTAAAATACTATTAAGAATTGTGACCATTGCTAATATATCCATTGAACAGTGATCACATGATTAGTATAAATATAGGGCTTTAACAATTCCAATTTACTCAAACAAAGAAAGCAATGACCTCATCCAGTAGACTTTACCCATACAAAGATCATTTTTATGAGATTAGAAAGGAGGTGGCATCATTGGGCTTCACTCTTTACCAATCCCAAGCCAAGCTTGAATATGTTAATCTTGATCGGAATTGCCTACGGTAGAAGTGGAAGTTGATAGAGATTACCAATCGATCAATGTTATCCGAGCCACCCCAAGAGTTTGTCACCATCGCACACCTTACCCTTCGGTCTTATGCGGGTGCTATAAGGGGTTATATAACAAGAATCTAGTACTATGATTATGTACATTATTCTAGTATAGAGAATATACATTCATTTTATTATTGTTACTTTGTAAATAGTTTTTAAATCACAAATAATATTTTTTTGTTAATATTCAACTAAGAAATCTATTTTGACGAATTAATGGATTTTTGAATTAAATAATATTTTAATAAAATAATAATAATAATATTAAATTAATTTTTATTAAATATAAATGATTTTATAATTTTATGAATGCAATTGTAATTTTTATTAAGGTTTGAAAGCTGTTTTTGTCAAAACCCATGAATTTTATGAATGCAATTGTAATTTTTATTAAGGTTTGAAAGTTGTTTTTGTCAAAACCCATGAATTTTCAATAAATATGAGTTTTTATTTTAGAAGTAAAAATTCACATATTTAGAAAATTATTTAGATAAAATTAATATCATTTTTTTAATTAGGATGTAAAAATTATCCAATGGTGAATTTTTCATAATTTTCTGAGACAGTCGAAGTTTTGGGTAAAAATTAAATACCATTTAAATATATAATGTGTTTTATGACATCATAATGACCCAATAGTGATGTAATAAAATAATATAAACATTATGTTTGGACAATATATGTTTTAACATTAAAATAATGTGATTTTGAGTTTTTTTGATTTATTTTACAAAGCTTTAGTGGACCCTTCAGGGCTTATAAAACATTTTGTCTTTTTAAATTGTTTTCCTTGAGAGCGTGACTCAACTCTACATAATATACCCTATTATTTTAAGAATTTATCCCATTGGACTTATAAAATATTTTTTTCCACTCCCCTTTGAAAAAAACTATAGGAAAAAACCATGGGTTGGTTTGTGGTTTTGATTAGTTTAATGTGTGGTGTCCCTAACCTAAATAATAAAGAATTACCTCTCCTTTCCAATATAAACACACCCAAGCTCCCACTTCCACTTCACTCAAATACTTTTGAGTTCATAAAACCTCTTCCATACTCTCTCTATAATCCTCCTAAGTCACCCCAATCTCCTAATAATACTCTTTAAAGCCTCTCTCAAGCATTTGGGGTCACACTTCCAAGTAAGGGATTCCTACCTTTCTCTTTTTATCCAAGTTTCTTAATATTGTTATGATATTTTATTTTCAATTATAAATGTTGGGGTATTATTTCCCACCTCCATAATACTTCCATATTTATTTTTTAATGATGATATACCCTTTTCTCTCTCATTAAATGCCTCCCATGTACACCCGTTACTATGCCAAAATTCTGAAAGAATTTTCTCTCTCCTCATTTACATTCAAGTAATTCTTTTGTATCATGAATCTAAATTCCATTACAATTGTTGGGACATGTATCTATATTCCACCCTTACTTTCCATTTCATGTACATATTATTAGACACCCATTTTTCTCTCATAAACCATTTTTATGAATTCTTATGTCACGTCGTTATGCTGCCGAAATTGCACCACGTTTTTTCAAGCCAAAATCATTGTGTAGTGAATACCATGCCCATTTCTCTATCAAGGGTATTCAACTTTATGAACATTTACTTATTGATTATTTAGTTTAATAAATTAATTCCACATTCCTTTATCATGTAATAAATGATTATGTTTAATGAATCCATGTTTTATGATCCATGTGGCACACTTATGCATGAAATGAAATATTTAAGAAGGGTGTGCCCTGATAGCTCTCTAATGCATTGGGTAAAGTATATTATCATGATACGTCATGTGCAATGAGTGTTGAATCATTCTAATTCAAGTTCAATGAGAGTTTACTCGTGCTTCATGTTCAATGAGGGTTTACTCATGCTTCATGTGCAATGAGCCTTGGCTCATGCTAATTCCATGTTAAGTGTTGTTGCCAAATCTCCATGTTATGATTATCATGCTTTATTATAACTTTAGTTTTATGTTTCTCTTGCACTCCATTGATATGACTATAGACTAAAATGTATTTTAATCTTCATGTTATGCATTTTTTACTCCCTTACTGAGATTTATAGCTCACCCTTTTCTTATGCATGTCCTCAGGTTATCCCATGAAATGCTAAGTACAATGGAATATAGTGGTCATGTAAAGTAATTTTTCAATAATATGTTGCATTTTATGTTTTAAGTTGTTATGTAATTTTCCTAAGCCCCAAATACACTAGAACTATCGATCTTCTATGTTGTATCAAGTGAAGGTTTTATGTAATAATTTATATTAAGTGTGTAATAAAGAGCAGGGTTGTTATAAAATCCATCACTTAACTACCCAAGTTACCATGAAATTTTAAACTGAGATGAGTAATAAACAAACAAAATGATCAAAACATACATAAATGTGCATAAACAATAAACCCCATCTCACATCCAACACCCTCACATAAAAAAACCACTTTTAAATAATCAATCATCACATAATAATAATAATAAATTCATATCCTATAAAGGGAAAATGCCTAAACAGGGCGTACAAACAAATGAGATCATAATTAGGGTGTTACAATAATCAATCCACACATTTTCATATAATACCAATGAGCCTTTAAATCCAACTTTGAAAACAAATCTAAATTTGCGTATAACATTCTTTGAAAATTAACCAAGGATATATCTTTAAAAATATCATTTTTCTACCTTAGGAGTCACTTAAATGAAAAAACACATCTTTGGTTTAAAAATAACCTTTAAACATGGGTTAATACCTTTATAAATTAAAATAGGGATAAAACCCTACATTTATTGTCAGAATCATTTCAAAAGAGTCTCATAGACATTTTCTCAAACACTTGGCATATAAAAAAATATGTTAAAACCATCGAGGGTCACACACACACACACACACACAAGAAATCAATTTATAACACTCAAAAATTTCATGAAATTATTAAAAAAATGAATTTCATAAAAACACCCACCTCATTCAAGTAAGTACAAGTCACAACACATCATCTTCAATGATAGAAGCCAAACCAAACAAGTGAACGACCTCTAAAATACCCAACTAACCAAAATACTAAATTAAGACCATCCATTACTCTAAATTTATCTCATATGGGAATAAGGGTTCATGTAAGAAGAATATACTAAGAGACAATGAATACGTAAGGAGAAGATAAGAATAAAGGAAGGATTTACCTTAGAAAACTACTTGAAATTAAGGAGGATAAACTCAAAATCCAATGGAGAGTAAAGGGTAGGATACCTAGGGATCTCCCTTTAGTTAAAAAATGTGATTGTAGGGGAAACTAAAAACAAAGGGGGATTTAAATCTATGAGGGTAGAAGTATAAAATCTTAAAATTAAAAATGGGCATAGGCACTTCACGACAAACCTATCCGTCATGGAGCCACCTGCCTTCTAGGTAGAATCACATGATCACTGCCTAGGGTCATGTCACGATGTGAACTTAACTAATCACAAAGTGACCACACTATGGGTATCCCCTCATTATGTGACACCTAGTCATGGTGCCTCCCATAGAAAACAAACCCATTTCCTTGGCTTACTCGCAGTGTGACCTCCTCCATCGCAACATGACTCTTCTCTTGGCCGAAAATTCAAAAAGGAAAAATCATTGATCGTAGAATGAACCACCTATCATAGTGAGATCACCCACAATCCAAAAATAAAGGTTATCCAACACACTCATCATAGTGTGACCCACCTATGTCGAGGCACAACTTACTGTAGACAGATCTGCAAAACTTCCAAAAACAGCCAAAACACTTCCAATTCCCAAATACTCTATTTTTTTTCAAAATAACTCTCAATTATATAATTTAATACAATTATGAAATGGGGGTGTCATAATTATCTCCACCATTCCACTTTATTACCCCAAAGTCATCAAAAGAGTGGAAAATAATGGAATTTCAAAACCTCAACACCCAACATATGAGGTGGGAGGGTCATGAAAAATTCAAGAAGTCTAGTGAGAAAATGGGCACCAGAAAAACAACATGACTTCTTAAATTAAATAGAGAAAATTATTAATTCCATCTAACATCTACAAGCATAATCCAAACCATAATCATGAAATACGAGGCCCAAAGATCACAGAGACCTACAATAGGTCTTTCCACCATTTAGAATTCATCTAAAATGGTGAGAAAAGCAATAAACACCTCTATGAAAAATATATCACAAAAAAACACATTTTCTCAAAATAACACAATGGAAACAACAATCCTCTATCAATCATGACTAACTATCCAATAAACTTGATTAGAATTATATAAAGGAAATACAACCCAAATAATACCAAAAAGATCCTGACCAAGGTTAACTAAACCATCATCATCCCACAAAATAAGAGTGGAAGAAATCTATCAATCCTAAAACTTTTCTTGACAAATAATCAACATTGGATTTAACCTTGGGTTACAAAGATAAAGGAAAATGACTTGGGACCTATATTGAAAAACACCCTCTCATGGTGAACCTGAAAAAAACCCTAACAGGTAAAAATATCAAACCAAGTACCAACTAGAACACAATCTAGACTGCTATATCACTCATCCCAGTTACCTAAGCACACACCCAAGGCTTTCCATGAGAAACTCATAAAAATAAAACTATAACCACATTCCTAAAATCACATAAACACCTTAAGAGGCATAACCAAACAATGAGGCATAAGCACAACTAAAGGAATCAACACCTCTCCAAAACAAAGATGAAGGAAATAACCAAATAACACATCAATAAATAATAATCTCAAAATAATTGATCCGCTCTAACCCAAAATTTGTTGATTAACAGAGTGTTGTTTATGTCTAAGGTCCCCTCTCAATCAATTTATTATACAATATTAGGTTATATCCCAACACAGCTGATCTGAGGTTCGAATGAAGATCCCTCCTAGGAAATGAAATTTTTAAAAGTCATAGACAACTAAATCAAACCTCAACCACTATAGAAGGTAAATGAGTAATAGTCTAAGAAGTCCAATAGCATAGAAGGTTCTGACTTTACTTGTAACATCCCCAAATGATAAAGGGTTAACTGACTAAATGATATGACTCATGTCAATAAGGTGCACCTTCCTTTTCGGGAGCCTGTCTGATTAGAACTCCACAGTTAAGCGTGCTTGGCCTGGAGTAGTGATCAGGATGTGTGACCTTCTAGGAAGTTTCTCAGGGTGTGTGTGAGTGAGGACAAAGCACATTGGAAAGGACATGTGTTGGCCTATGGGGAATATCATTAGTCAGATGACCTATTCGGGCACGTGGGTGGACCCTGGGGTGGGCCCCACGTGTCTCGGGGGCAATTGGTGGTACCTGGTGGGCCAGGACCCGACAACCATGTTAAGGCGGGGTGTCTGTGCTGTCAGCGGGACCCGGTTGTCACATTTGGTATCAGAGGAGGAACCCAGCCTTAAGTGCGCGGTGCACTGCCTGGGTTGAGATGTAGGGCCCACAACGAGGGCGTTGTGCTCTAAAGGGGGGGTGATTGTAACATCCCCAAATGATAAAGAGTTAAATGACTAAATGATATGACTCATGTCAACAAGGTGCACCTTCCTTTTCGGGAGCCTGTCTGATTAGAACTCCACAGTTAAGCGTGCTTGGCTTGGAGTAGTGATCAGGATGGGTGACCCTCTGGGAAGTTTCCCAGGGTGTGTGTGAGTGAGGACAAAGCACACTAGAAAGGACATGTGTTGACCTGTGGGGAATGTCATTAGTCATATGACCCGTTCGGGCATGTGGGTGGACCCTGGGGTGGGCCCCACGTGTCTGCGGGGCAACTGGGGGTACCTGGTGGGCCAGGACCCGACGACCATGTTAAGGCGGGGTGTCTGTGCTGTCACAGGGACCCGGTTGCCACATTTGGTATCAGAGGAGGAACCCAGCCTTAAGTGCGGTGCACTGCCTGGGTTGAGATGTAGGGCCCACAACGAGGGTGTTGTGCTCTAAAGGGGGGGTGATTGTAACATCCCCAAATGATAAAGGGTTAAATGACTAGATGATATGACTCATGTCAACAAGGTGCACCTTCCTTTTTGGGAGCCTACCTGATTAGAACTCCACAGTTAAGCGTGCTTGGCCTGGAGTAGTGATCAGGATGGGTGACCTTCTGGGAAGTTTCTCAGGGTGTGTGTGAGTGAGGACAAAGCACACTAGAAAGGACATGTGTTGGCCTGTGGGGACTGTCATTAGTCAGATGACCCGTTCAGGCATGTGGGTGGACCCTGGGGTGGGCCCCACGTGTCTGCGGGGCAACTGGGGGTACCTGGTAGGCCATGACCCGACGGCCATGTTAAGGTGGGGTGTCTGTGCTGTCACAGGGACCCGGTTGCCACATTTGGTATCAGAGGAGGAACCCAGCCTTAAGTGCGGTGCACTGCCTGGGTTGAGATGTAGGGCCCACAACGAGGGTGTTGTGCTCTAAAGGGGGGGTGATTGTAACATCCCCAAATGATAAAGGGTTAAATGACTAGATGATATGACTCATGTCAACAAGGTGCACCTTCTTTTTTGGGAGCCTACCTGATTAGAACTCCACAGTTAAGCGTGCTTGGCCTGGAGTAGTGATCAGGATGGGTGACCTTCTGGGAAGTTTCTCAGGGTGTGTGTGAGTGAGGACAAAGCACACTAGAAAGGACATGTGTTGGCCTGTGGGGACTGTCATTAGTCAGATGACCCGTTCAGGCATGTGGGTGGACCCTGGGGTGGGCCCCACGTGTCTGCGGGGCAACTGGGGGTACCTGGTAGGCCATGACTCGACGGCCATGTTAAGGCGGGGTGTCTGTGCTGTCACCGGGACCCGGTCAGGCATGTGGGTGGACCCTAGGGTGGGCCCCATGTGTCTGCGGGGCAACTGGGGGTACCTGGTAGGCCAGGACCCGACGACCATGTTAAGGCGGGGTGTTTGTGCTGTCAGCGGGACCCAGTTGTCACATTACCACTATATTCATAGTTTGGGTAAAGTAAACAATCGAAGGAGTTACACTTAAGTGATAAGATGAATCATCATAAGGATAATTATTAGAAACATATTTTACACATTCTATAAATACCTTTCTAGGAGGCATGTCTAAATAACATAGAGCATGAACCTAGCACATCAATTATCCAAAAATCAAACCAAACAATCCCTATATAACCAAGGGATTTAAAACAAAATCACCAATCTACTAAATTATATCACACTAAAAAAATTACATTCTTTAAATTCACCACTTTTGAAAAGAGTCTAAAAACTCATTTTACAAAAACAAGGTACACTTTAGAAACAAATTACTTCTTTTTTGAAGCTACCAAAAATCCACTTCACAAATTAAAATCCTAACATCCTTACCAATAAGTTTTAAAAATATTTACACCATATTTGAAAACCATCCACTTATTTAATAATAATACCATTTAAACTTCACAAGGTTCCTTTTAATTTCTAAAATACTCTATAATTTCGATTATAAAACCAAAACTTTTCATGAAATTCACTCTCATTCTAATTTTTTTTTGATAAAAATCGACTTTAATTTCAAAACATTTTCCAAATTATATTTTTAAATCGATCACTCTTGAAAACATACCCCAAGAGACTCAAAATTATTTTCCAATTAACCACAAAAAATGGGTTATAAAATCAAAAAAATCATGAAATTTCTTTTTCATACAAAACTAGTTTTTTAACACAGATCTAAACAACACATAACATGACATATCAACAAAAATCACTCTAAAAACATAAAAACATAATCAAAAACCTATTTGATCCATCTCTAATAAGTGGAAACCACTTTTGGATCCATTAGAAATCAGGAAAGGTCTTAATAAAAAATTGAATATGGATTCAGAGTTATGAATAGACTAGCCACATGACTTAGTAGACCATGTGATGATCATGTAACAACCTCTGATAATTTTTTAGAACCATGTACATGGGATCCACATGGCTTTAAAAACTATGTGAGCTAATGAAACCACTCTGGTTCTTTCCTACTTTCAGCACAAGAATAAATGAAAACCCTAAAAGTATCTGATATAACTCAATAGGGATCTAAACATAATTGAAATTATCAAAACCAAGATACCAATTCAAGACTAAAATCCCAACCACCCATGGAAACTCAATTCTCATCATGAAAGGTGGTGATCAAGCACATACTCATGACATACCACTTGAGTTTTGACGGCTCTAGTCTCTATGCTACCAAGAAGCACCCAAATAACAAGAGGGATCTCTAATAACATTTTGTAATAAACCAGACTAGACTACCTATGAATAAGTACCTGAACCAATCTTTCATAAGGTCTAAAGCATGTTCCTGATTGCTACAATCTGACAACTATTGTTGGGGTATCAAATGGACAAACAGTGGGAAATTTTTACCCCTAAATCACAATAATAAAGTAACAAAAACTACTAAGAATCCATCATGACAAGTCCTTATAGTAGGTTTTCATGAATATGAAATAAAAATATACAATTAACAAACCAAGAAAAATTAGGTATAAAAAATTAAACATCCAATGATACATAATCAATAAAATTAATTACTCACATCTAAGAATATATACAATAATAAAAAACCATATGGATTTAATAACATGTAATAGAAGTATAAATAAATAAGAACCCAGATATAGAGTACACATGATTGATTTCTTAGATAAAAAATGTTTCAAAAATAAATAAACCTAAGGCACCAATCGAACATCTCCATGTGAACCATGATTTATGCACAACCTATCACAGGGCCACCGACAAATAAATTTTGAACCTAAGTTATAAATGTTGTTATAGTGGGACTCAGGTTGTCTCTGGATAGGAAAGTGTTATGGGAGTGTTTTTCCCTTATTTTATAGGCTCTGGGTGTGAGTGAAAATAATGGTCAAATTGAGTTATTTCTAAATTCAATATTAACATAATGGTCTCACCTTAGACCATCCTCTTACCCTCCTATTGAATCATTATTCATGTTGTTCTCTTATGATTTCCATAATCAAATGAAATTTCATTGATTACTCTCACTTGGATGTTTTAACTTGTATATGGGAGTACAATGATCCTGTATCCCCTAATATTTCCTATCCTAGTGATCGAATATTTCTAATCACTCTTAGACTAACCCACTGCTCATGATCATAAATAATGGATTTAATCTAAGTGTCTTGTGCATGCAATACCAAAAAAGAGAAGTAATTAAAATTATAATCAAGAATAAACATCATAATAATTATAAAATTAAAAAAAATTATATAATTAAGCATGAGGGTTAAGTATTAATAAGTAGAATTCAACAATAAGGTAATGGGGGAACTCTAATTTTCATGACCACAAATGGCCCAATGTTCCATCATTGGAGTATTACAACATAATGAAATAAAAAAAAGTAGAGAAGAAGCAACAATAACTTGATCAATCTAATTAGAGAAGCCTCTCCCCTTTCAGTGAAAAATTCCTTATTTATAGAATGATTGGAGGTTCTTCAGAAACTTTGAGATTCCTTCCATGTGAGTAAGATGATCTCCACCTCTAATTATCTCAAAATTTCTAAATTTTTCCTCAAATTTTGAGCCCAATAACCCCTCTTAAGATTTCCTCCAAGTTCATAGTTTGATGGTTGATATTTCTTCACGTGAATATTTATTGTTAAATCATTCCCCTCCCACTATTGATCTCTATACTCCTTCATAAAGTATTTAATAAAAAGTGATTTTCTACTCTGCGGATTCACTAGACATCGAGTTCTACTAGGCATACTTGTGTGATAAGGATAAGTAACATACATGTTGTTGTTATTCAGGCCTGGTGTTGACACAAGTTTTATTAGTGGTCTAAGAGGGGCAGTCTTGGGTGTGGTCTTAACTCATAATCTAAGCTTGGTCTAACGAGTGTTGTTTCTATAGTTCATCATCATTGACCAACAATGCTCTAGTTTTCCATTTGATCTGGAATCAATTTAGTGAACTTGTGGCATCTCCCTCGGGATTGGGTTATCCTTTGACCATGATTAGAAATTTTTCCTCCTAAAACATTGACATTGGATTCACCAAGTTAGATGATGCTTGGGTCATAATTGAGTATAGCCCTTAGCTCGAGTGAATCCCATTAACAATATTGACCATGGATTTAGTGTCTATAGTGCATCTACATATATAATAAGAAAATTTATCTTGGAAGCTTCATTGGGGAGTTTGATCGAACATGTGGTGCGTGTCAATTTTTAATCTTCTAACTAGTGTGATGGGAGTACTCTAGGTCCCCACTGTTTACATCTTTGTACATGGAATGCACATGAGCAACAAACAAAATAGTTCAATGTCACAGTCCATGCATAAATCCTCATTCTAAGAGTGTTTCTAATGATCATTGGTCATGATAAAATAGTCTTCATTCTTTAATGAACTTATATTCAATTGGTTCCACAAGATTTAACATCATGGTCCTTCAATCCAAACCCACACTTATTTATAACCAGGATTTCATAGTTCTATGACTTGGTGAGATTGGTTATAGTTTTTATGTGGATGGATTTATCTGATTCATGATAGTATGGGACTAGATTTATGATACTTAACACTACACAAGGTTCATAATGAGGAGTCAAGGGCACTCGGGTGTTGGCTAAAGTGTTGTGGAGGAAGGGGTATGCTCAACTAGTTTGGGAGTGACATTTCTCAATCATTGTAGATCTAGGCATAGGGGGCCTCTATTGGTCTTCATGGAAGTAGATTTACATGGAAGTATGTGGGTTGGTTAAGCTTATGGTTAACCATATATATGGTGTAAAAAACTAAAGGTTTGGCCTCACATAAGTAGATAGATAGGAATAGAAGAGGGTTGAGCATAGAAGCATGAAGTTGTACGATCAATTTTCTAGGAATTCCATGGTTGATTGATCGATAAAGGATGAAGGATCACAACACAGTAGGTTGAAGGTGTAAGTTCAGTTGAATGGTCAACCACAGGAAGGGGAAAATTATTCTTTAAGTCATAATTTATAATCATGGTTGATTGTCACACTAATCATGACCAGTTGTAGTGTACAAGCATGGTAACTTGAGATTGAGGGCACAATCAATTCAATTGATGTGCTAAATTTTGGAGAGAAGTTTGTGGGTGTGCGGTCAATAATGATCCAGTCTCAAAATCAACCATGAGGTGTGGTACGGTTTGTGTATGGAAAACCATGAAATAAGGGGATTGACATGAGGGGTATGTTGCATAGTTGATGGAATCTTTATGTGGTAGATCAAAATATTCCATTTGAGGTCGATTATTTGACCATAGTTAGAAATGGTCGGTTTAAGTGGTCTTAAGATAGGTTGGTACATGATGAATGTGATAGCTTGAAGTGTATTTTCAATAGTTTTGGACCCAACATATGATATTTTTCCTTTGCCTAATTTTTAGTGCAGTCATTGTAATGACCGTGTGGTTGATTTTCATGGTTGATAAATCGACCATGGGGTGCATGACAGGTGAACATGTGGTCGACCGTGAGTGCTTCTTATGGTTGATCCAAGACGTTGATATTTTTTTCAACTTGTAAAATTAAAAACTTAATTCAGTGCAGGCTATGTCTAGATTAACTATAAGATTAATTAAATAATGAAAAATTGAAATTGAAATCCCTTAATCAATTAAATTCCAAAAAAAATAAATCCATAAATGGATAAAAAGTGTTTGAAATAATTAGAATTCAAGATTTAATCCATTTAAACATTTAATTATAGATTTTATTCAAAAAATTAAAATTCAAAATCAACAATGAAATTCCAAATTACCAAGTATCAATGTGTGGATTTCAATTAATTTGAAATGAATAAAAAAATAAAAAATATATATTCAAACCATTTAATAATTTAATTTCCAAAATGTTTTAAACTGTAAAAGATCAATTTCAATTTTAGTTAACAATTTAATTATAAAGGTATGGGTTGTTTAATTAAATAAAAATAATGAATGATTCAATTAAAAATCAAGATTTTCATACATCTAAAAAATTAAGTTCAAGTTTTAATAAAGTATCCAGAATTGAATTGATTACCAGGTTTTGAAATGTATTGAGGGGATTTTAATAGTAAATTACAAAGAAAATATTCAATAAAATCTTATTTTATCACTCCTTCACACTTGAATTATTACACCCCCCATGCACTACCATGAATTTCATTATTCAAAAAGAGTTTTCCTTCCTAAACCAAAATATACAATTTAGAGAAGAAGAAAATCACATGTACCTCCATTATTCTATTTATCATGCCTCATATATGAATCTAAGCCTCTACCCTAATTATATTCAAGTAAGAGTTCCAATTCCAAGAGTGGAAAAATTTATATTTAAGTGAAATAAAAAATTTAACAAGAAGAACTTCCATTTATAACCTTATCCTAAGTTTATTAAACTATATTTCTATGAAAGTAGTGACAAATTCACTCAACATTAATTTAAATCTTATAATTTTAGAACTAATGAACTAATTACTACATGTCTCTCTTTTAACAATGCCAAAAGTGAATTGATTACCAGGTTTTGAAATGGATTGAGGGGATTTTAATAGTAAATTACAAAGATTTTTTTTAAATAAAATCTTTTTTTATCACTCCTTGACACTTGGATTATTTCAACCCTAAGAACTACCATGAATTTCATTATTAAAAAAGAGTTTTCCTTCCTAAAACAAAATATAGAAGTCGGAGAAGAATAAAATCATAGGTACCTTCATTATTTTATTTATCATACCTCCTTTATAAATCTAAACCTTTGTCCCAATTATATTCAAGTAATAGTTCCAATTCCAAGAGTGGAACAAATTATATTTAAGTGGAATAAAAAGTTTAACATTAAGAAATTCCATTTATCCCATTCTCCTAATTTTCTTAAACCAAATTTCCATGAAAGTAGTGACATATTCAATCAAAATTCATTTAAATATTACAATTTTAGAACCAATGAACTCATTGCTATAGGTCTATCTTTTAACAACACTAAAAATTGGATTTAATAGAACAATAAAAGTATTGTTAATCTAAACTCTGTTAAAAGCCTTTTTTTATCAGTGCTTAAAAAGGTGCTGATAAAGGTCTCCTTTATCAGTGCTTAAAAAAGCACTGATAAAGGGACCATCTGTCAATGTTTTTTTAAGCATTGATAAAAGGGGGAAAAATTATTTTTTTGTAGTTCTCCACCACCCCCTTTGTCAGCACTTTTGACCCACCCACCTCCACCCCACCTGCAACCTGATTTCCACACCCACCCCTTTCTCAGCACTTAGAATGGACCTTTTCAGTGCCTTTTCAAATCGTAGCCTCTTGTTTACCCCCACACATGCCTAGATTCGATCCTTGTACCTCTCTGTTGAAACTAGAATGCCTTTACCACTACACAAGATGTTTTAGTGTTTATTTTATGATATTTCTGTTTATTTATATATATATATTTACATATATATATTTATATATATATTTACATATATATATTATTCATATATTTATATAATTATTTTTAAATACATTTATAAAACATATGTTTGTGTGTGTGTGAGATATATGTATACTTATATTTATTTAAATATGCTATATATTAATATTCATTTACATATATTAGACTATAAATATAAATAAATAAATATATATATATATATCCATTTATTAACACACACATATGTATATATAAACATTATATATATATATAAACATTATATATATATATAAACATTATATATATATATATATATATATTAATATATTTTTATAATGTAAAAAATAGTTAGATATTGTTTTAAATAAATTTTTAAAATATTTCAATATATTGTATATTTAGATATAAAATTTATACATTACATATATATTTATATGTCTATATATTTACACACACACATATATATTTATACATATTCAAATATAATTGTATATTTACATATAAATTTTTTATAATGTATTTATAAATATTTACTATAAAATACTTTTATATACTATATTTAATGATAATGATTTATTTATAAAAATACATTTATATATGATGTATATACATAATATTGACACACACACAAATATTCACACACACAAGTATGCATTTATATTTCTCATATACAAGTACAAATATTTAAATATATATGTATTTATTTACATATATTAGAATATACATATTAATATATGTTTGTTTTTTTACAGACACATATTTATATATAAACATTACTTGTATAGGTATATATATACATATTAATACATTTTTATAAGGTAAATAAAATGGATAATTTTTTATTTTAAATAAAATAAATAATAAATATATATTTCCATTTGGTTTATATATTTAAAAACATATTTTTATGTAAATATTTTTAAATATATGTATTTATACAATTGATTTATTATAAGTAAATATAAGAAAATATGCATATATTTAATTATAAATAAAACTAAAATATGAAAAACGATAAAATTTCAAAACCATAATATCTATATGAATGTAATCCCTGGTAATAAATTCAGTCTCCATTGAAAAAGGATAATAATACTCTCTTAAAATAAGCTGAAATACTATCAAATATTAAAAAATTAGGTTATCCCAACTAAAAACTCAGTTTTGGAGGCCTTATGAGCCTTTTTTAACCTTGAAAAATAGTGATTCCCCCCCCATCAACACGACATAGATATTTTCACAGGATTTAATTAGATATATGCTAGAGCTCAAATTATAAGAACCTGGACCTTCTTTTCAAGTATGATTTCTCTTTTCTAGTTTTTTTTGAGAAAAAGAGGAGAATCTGGAAATTTAAGGAGTACACGCCATGTAATTTAGAGTGCACGCCATGTACCCAGTTGCTACGGGTGACTGTGTACTGGTCATGTAATGGCCGAGTACATGGCCGTGTGGGGTGACCTGGAGACCACCTAAAGTGGGGGCCGATTAAGGTAAGTACATGCCATGTACTTTTTAATAACACGCTGTGTACTTTTCTTTTAATTGATTAAACAAACCGAGGTCATGTCTAATCGACACAAACCTCTTCTTCTCAGCCTGTCTTATCCAGGAGTGACTGAAGATAACGAATCTTCTTCGAGCCCCTGACATGCCATCTGTTCTCCGATTCAACCGCCACCAATTGCGTTGGAATCACCACAGTGAGTTATTCATTCTTCTAGAGCCTCTTCTCTTGATTTCTCCTTTGTGTGAAATATTCAAGGATGAATGTTTTTGAACTTTTTGTAGATCTATATCATTCTAGTCTTATTCAAGGGATGACATTCGAGAGTTTTCTTCGTACAACGTCGAGGTAGGTGGTTTGTACCTTTTTGTAGTTAGTCTTTGAATATATTGTGCAAAAGTGCCCAATACCCTAGAACAGGGTATTGTGTGTTTAGGGATTTTAACCCTGTTGATTCCTTCTATGATTGTTTTCTTGAGTTAGGGCTCTTGTTTGGATTTAGGGTTATTTTTCAATACTATGGAGGTGTTTTCCCATGTTGTTTTGGTTTTGACCGTTTGGTCTAGTTTTTCCTGTTAGGCTACTTGCTTTCCATGCCTAGTGTTGTTAAG
This sequence comes from Viscum album, assembly GCA_963277665.1. Lineage (NCBI taxonomy): Eukaryota > Viridiplantae > Streptophyta > Magnoliopsida > Santalales > Viscaceae > Viscum > Viscum album. The sequence goes on from OY728156.1 coordinate 1,506,464,325, forward strand.
ATGGAGTGTTTTATCTGATGATGTGATATGCTTTGTATCTGTTTAGACAATTAGTACTTTTAGGTTTACTTTGGATGTTGAATATTGTTTGTGCACGATTATTTTACACAGGGTTGTGGGAACCTGGTGTAGTGAGACCATAGGGGGAATTGACGTTGAGGGCTTCCCCAGAGTGTGTTATTTTTATCACGCTGTGAGACCATAGGGGGGATTGACATTGAGTGATCCCTAAGAGTGTCTATAGTTACCTTTACAAGACCACAGGGGGAATTTATATTGAGTGCTTCCCCATAGTGTTTGTAGTTTATCGTTAAAAGACTATAGGGGGAATTGACGGTGAGTGCTTCCTCAGAGAGTCTTTGTTCGCATGAGAATAAATGGGTTAGACCGTGTGAGCTACCCAGGAGGTCATTTTATCCTTGTACAAATTAAACTAGAGGGGTTAGGCTGTGAGAACTTACCCGGAGGGTTACTTGAGATTGTTTGGTTGAACCAGAGGAGATAGGCTATGAGAACTTACTAGAGAGTTTCTTATTATCTTTTGGTTGTAATTGACGTGTGTAAATGAATGTAATTGAAACTGCAAAACTATTTAATTTTGAGTACTTCCTTGTTTATTGCTTCATTTTACTTATTGATTTATATATATATTCACTGACTATTAGGCATAGATCTTTGAGTGGTTGCCTACTTGTATTTGTCTCACACCCTGTTTGGGTCATGCTTTTGGGCCCAAATAGATTATATTGTTGTAGGTATAGATAAGGGAAAGTGCCCTTCTACTTCAGGTACTTGATTACTGTGGAGCTGGAGAGCATGAGACCAATCTAAGGCTTGCGATGCTACTAGAGTTTATTTGTTTTCTTTGTAATTTGGTTTAGTACTGTATTCCAGCATTCTGACTTGTTTGGATGCTTTCCTAGACATATGTATCATGCACAATTTACATATATATTCTCTAGTTGTTTATTACATTTAGTCTTTCGCTGTTTACTTATTGCATGTTATTACTATTTACGCTATTTTTATCTGTTTTTTTCCGCTGTGCTACTCTACCACTGAGGGAATAGTTTCCCCACTATCACACCCAATGACCTCACTACTAGTCGGTAGCCTTTGATGTTTGGAGAAATTCATTTGAGGTCATGTGATCAACTGGGTACGGGGCACCCATGGGCGGAACCCGGAGCCAAGATGTTACAAAGTGGTATCAAAGGAGATTATTTTATTCTTGACTTACTGTTTGGAGCCTATATCCAGGGATAAGAAGGAATATGTACTTGGTAATAAGCTGTGTCTGGGAGTATCTAACCCGTGTATAGGGAAAAGCTAATTTACCTCAATTATTGTAATTTATCTGGTTTTTCAATTATTACAGTTGATTTGATTTCACCATTTGGTGGTTCAAATGTTTTGTGATGTTATTGTTGATATTATTGAGGTTCCATTTCTGTTGCAACCCGATGAGATGAGGGTATTCCATCTCATGCATCATATAGGCACTTGCTAGAGATCACATGTCATGCATTCTTTCCATGCCATTTAGGGTGCATTACTGATTTCATGTTATTGTGATAGATGTTGTTCTAGATATGCATGTTGTTGTGATATATGCCTTTATAGAATACCTACTATCTTTTAGGGTATTGGACTGTGTAAGGTTTTGTTTGAATGAATGCCAAAATTTGGTTCTTGAGGTGTTATGGGCCCTCATGGATCAGAATTTGGTGGATCATTGTACTGTTATGCTTGTTTATGAGATGTATAAGATGCTAAACTTTGATTCGCGGGGAGTATGGCCCCCCATAGATCAGAATTTGGCACTTTGATGTTCGTTTCAATGTTTTTCTGGGTTCCGGAGTAGTTTTTGAGGCTTACTGTTTAAAAAAACCCAAAATACAAGGCATGTAATGATTAATACATGCCATGTATCCTTCTGTTCAGGAAGGAACTATTTTTCTTAAGTACATGCTGTGTACTATATGTACACGTCGTGTAGTCTCTAACCGTGTCACTGGCTGTGTGAGTAGAGACACGAGGTTTATAAATCCTTGGTGGAACGTGCCATGTACCGGATGTACATGCTGTGTGTATAGACTATGCATCCAGCCGTGTGACCAATGACACAGGTGGATTGTGGGTAGTTAGTACACATCGTGTCTGGAATAAAAACACCATGTAGATTTAGCCATGTAACCATCCATGTAACTAACAATACAGGTCGGTGAAGTTCTTTCTAGTACACACCGTGTCTTTCACAAACAGGTCGTGTAGTCTTGCTCTAGGAGAACCATTTGGGTTAAGTCGTATAGAAGAACTCGAGTAGGGGAAGAGGATTCAAGTACACGTCATGTGTTAGGACAACACATTGTGTATATAGGGTGTTACATGACTAGGGTTGGTAGAAGTACATGCCCATATGAAGGCTTAAAAGAACACACTGTGTAGGGGTCATACACACTGTGTATCCCTGTTTTGAAAAACTTTAATGCTTTCTTTATCTTGTTCCTTTCTTGTGCTTTTAAGTTTCATTCCTTGATAATATTGAAGTAAGGTGTGTGCTTGACTTTACAGATTCATGCCTTTGTGACATCCTCCGGTTGTTTAATAGATATAGGGAAATGATTAGACACCAGACATGGCTGGTTAGGGACTACCAGCAGATCCTCCCTTTGTGCCTGTCTTGGAAGCAACTGTCATTCTGGACATAGGTGCTGACGCACAATTCCAAGAAGGCTTCATGAGGTTTATGCAGACCTTCTAGGGGGAACCACCTCCTTCCCCATCTATGGAAGAGTTAACATGGGTCTTTCAATAGCAACATCCTCCCACCTTCTTAGGGGAAGGAGGACCTCAGGCTGTAGAGTCATGGTTAGAATCCATACTGTTGATCTTTGAGAATCTAGAGATGCCTCCAGAGAGGAGGGTGAATATTTCTACCTAGATGCTTCAGAATTCTACCAAGAGATGGTGGGATTTGATCTCACAGGAGGGATTCTAGTAGGTTATGGATTGGGATGAATTCCAGTGTACCTTCTACGACTATTTCTACCTAGAGAGTTTGAGGGCCGATCGAACCTAAGAGTTCATGAGTTTGGAGAAGGGTACTCTATCATTCATGGAGTATTCTTCTCGCTTCACAGAGTTACAGTGCTTCACACCCATTCTAGGGGGTGATGAGCTTTTTTTAGAAAGAAAGTTTGAGGATGGTTTCAGGCATGACATCCAATCTTAGGTGAAAATATTCAGGTTGACGACCATACCTTCTATAGTCAACCATGTGCTAATTACTGAGCATAATATGAGGTATTCTAGAGTTGTGGGGTAGGGAGGTTCGGAATCCATAGTTGGTGCTTCTCCGATTGATAGTAGGAATCATCATAGGGAGTCCACACATGGAGATCTGAGTAGGTGTGATACACCTTTAGGTATCTAGGTGGTATGCTACTAGTGTGGAAAGGGAGGGAATACAAGGCCACATTGCCCGAGAGACCCAATGGAGTGCTAATATTATGACAAGATGGGTTATCTTCAGCAGTTCTATTAGTTCTTATCACTAGCAGCTAGAGACAGAGGTTCTTCTATGACTCCTCGTTCAGAAGCAGGACCACCAGTTTCTCTTCAGTTTGGGAACTGGAGTTTGTCTGGTCGCTCAGGCTGAGGTGGAGGTCGCGGTCATGGTAGCCATTCAGAAGTCTTTCAGTGACAATTGGTTGGATCAGCTCAGGGTGGTCAGGTAGGTTCGTAGGGCTGCAGTACATGCCACACTTTTGTAGTGGAGCATACCCAACAAAATCAGGATCCCGGACCCTCTACAGTTCGAGGTATGATTCTAGTTGCCTCAGTTATATATTTTTCACTTTTTAATACAAGGGATTCCCATAGTTTCATATATGTTGCTATTATAAAGAGCCTTGGGCTCTTTATCTTTAATTCTTCTAATGTCTTGATGCTGGACACACCGTTGGATACTTGAACAACTAGTGCACATCAGTGCAAGGAGTACCCTCTTGAGGTTGGTGGGTGTCACTTCTTATGGGACCTTTATGTCCTAGAGATGACATGCTATGATGTCATTCTCAGAATGGACTGTTTAGTTCCCTTCCAGGCTGTTGTCGATTTCTATTGTCGTAGGGTGAGTTTCATGTCACCATAGGGTGAATTGTTCCTATATAATGAAGAATGAGATGTCTAGGCAAGAAGAGTGGGACCCGAGCATCATGGGTTGGGAGGAGTTACAACCCAGATTGCTAGTCTATATCTGGGTGACCATGGGACTTCACAGTTGGACTTTCCTCCACTAGTCTATCATTTCAGGGATGTATTTCTAGAGGAATTATCAAGTTTTCCTCTAAAGAGAGAGGTAGAATTTTCTATTGAGCTTGTGCCAAGAGCGGCACCAGTGTCCATTCCTCCTTATAGTATAGCTACAACAGAGTTATAGGAGCTCAAGAAGTAGTTAGAGGAGTTATAGGGAAAAGGTTTCATATAGCCCACTACTTCTCCTTGGGGTTCGCCTGTTCTATTTACGAAGAAGGTGGATGATACTCTTAGAATTTTTTTGGATTATCGGAAGCTTAACTAGTTGACAATCAAGAACCGATATCCCTTTCTGAGGATTGATGATCTATTTGATCATCTTTGAGGAGCTCGGGTGTTCTTGAAGATTGAATTGAGATCCGGTTATCATCAGGTGCGCATTAGACCATCTAATATATCTCTTACAGCCTTTCAGAGAAGGTATGGTCTATACAAGTATGTGGTTATTCCATTCGGTCTCACGAACACGCCTGCAATTTTCATGGCACTGATGAACTGAGTGTTCCATATATACTTGGATTCTTTTGTGGTAGTCTTTGTGGATGATATCTTGGTGCACTCTAACACTCGACATGAACATGCTACCCATCTTGAGATCATTTTGAGTACACTGAGAGAGCATTAGTTATATGATAAACTCTCAAAATTCCACTTTTGGATGGACCAAATTCACTTCTTGGGTCATGTTATCTCAGGGACAGAAGTATCAGTAGACCTAGATAAAGTAAGAGCAGTAGTTTCCTGGGATCAGCTGAAGAACGCCTTTGAGGTATGAAGTTTTCTAGGGCTATCTGGATACTACATAAGTTTCATACAGGACACGCTTAGCAATGCCACTAACAGGCCTGACTAAGAAGGGTGTGAAGTACCCGTGGACAGATTCTTGTGAGTCATCCTTTCAGGAGATGAAAGAGAGGTTGACTTCAGCTCCGATACTAGTATTTATAGAGCCGGGAAAGATATATACTATATACTGTAATGCATTAGGTATCGAGCTAAGAGCAGTGCTTATACAAGAGAAGGATTCATTGTGTACGGGTCTCAGTAGTTGATGCCACATGAGAGGAATTACCCGATGCACGATCTTGAGTTGGTTGCAGTTGTTCATGCTCTGCGCTATTGGAGACATTATATTTTGGGAGAGAATTTTGTGGTTTTCATTGACCAAAAAAGTCTCAAATATATCTTTACTCAGTGTGATCTGAATTTGAGACAAAGAAGGTGGGTTGGATACCTTCATTCCTTTAACTTTGAACTTGCCTACACTCTTGGAAAAGGCAACACAGTAGCTGATGCTTTGAGTAGGAGGACTCATATACAGGTAGTTAAGGAGTCCAGTAGGTAGTGAAAGCTTATGGCTCTGTTCTCTGAGATGCATTTGGAGGTGCACGACAGATAGAGGCGAATGTTTCTTTCTTCTATAGCTGTTACCTCTACTCTACTTGATCGAGTGTGATTGAGGTAACTATCAGATTCAGAAGGCCTAGTCCTGCAGGAGAGTGTGTCAAGAGAGGACCCTATTCATGGATGGACCGTAGGTGAGGACGAGATCTTGCGCTTTCATGGACACACGAAGAGATGATGCGAGAATTTCATTCCTCAGTTTGGGAAGTTCATCCTGGAATCACAAAGATGTATCGAGATCTACACCATCAGTATTGGTGGCCGGGTATGAAGAGAGATTTTGTCGGTTTTGTCATGAGGTGTTCCACCCGTTAGCAGGTGAAGGCGAAGCATCAACGAATATCAATGCTTTTGCAACAATTATCTATTTTTGAGTGGAAGTGGAATGATGTCACGATGGACTTTGTGATAGGCTTACCGAGGTCGCCTCGAGAGAACTATGTAGTTTGGGTTGTCATTGACAGACTCATGAAGGTTTCTTACTTCTTGACGATCAAGGAGGCCTTCAGTATAGATGAGTTGGAAAGGCTATACATTTGGGAGATTTTACGTCTACATGGGGTTCCACACTCTATTTTTTCAGACAAGGATTCTTGTTTTACTTCTTGGGTCTGGCAGGGACTACAAAGGGATTTGGGTACATAAGTACTTCTGAGTATAGATTACCATCCCCATACAAATGACCAATCCAAGCATATGATTCAAGTGATATAGGACATGCTTCGAGCATGCGTCCTAGATTTTGGAGGTTCTTGGTAAAATAACATACCTCTTGTGGAGTTTGACTACAATAATAGTTTTCAAACAACTATTCATATGGAACCGTATGAGGCTTTGTACGGTAGGCCATGCTGATCACCCCTATGTTGGATGGAAGTAGGAGAGGCAGCTTTACTGGGACCTTATCTTGTTCAGGAGACCACCGAGTAGATAGAATTGATTCGGAAGAGGATGAATACTGCACAATCACGACAAAAGTCTTATGTTGATCGACAGATATGACCTCTAAAGTTTGAGGTCGGAGATCAGGTTTTTCTATGTGTCACACTAAGGTTGGGACACAGGAGGATTAGGAGACAGGGTAAGCTTTCACCGAGATATGTTAGACCGTTTGAGGTTTTGGAGGGAGTCGGGATGATTTTAGTTATCTTAGAGGTACTGGGATATGCACGAAGTCTTCCATGTTTCTCATCTACAGTGTTACTTCTCAGAACTGTCTCATGTTTTTCAACCTAAGGAGGTTAAGTTGGAAGTGGATGCCTTGTTCGAGGAGCATCCTATCTGAATTGTTGATCGTAGTGCGAAGATTCTCTGAGGCCAGTCTATTCCTTTGGTATGAGTACTATGGTAGAATATGAGAGTACAAGATGATACTTGGGAGAGGGAGGCTGATGTACGATCATAGTGGCCAGAGCTGTTCGAGGATTCTTCTTATACACATCCCTGCTTAGGAAATTATGGGATGAATTTCTTTAAGGGGGAAGTTTGTAAGAACCAGGACCTTCTTTTCAGGTATGAGTTTTCTTTTCTATTTTTTTTGAGAAAAAGAGGAGAATCTGGAAATTTAAGGAGTAGATGCCGTGTACTTTGAAGTACACTTCATGTACCTGGTTTCTGTGGGTGAACGTGTACTAGCTGTGTAACGGCCGAGTACATGGCCGTGTGGGGTGACTTAGAGACTGCCTAAAGTAGGGGTCGGTTAAGGAAAGTAAACACCATATACTTTTTAAGAACATTCCATGTACTTTTCTTTTAATTGATTAAACAGACCGGGGTCGCGTCTAATCGACAAAAACCTCTTCTTCTCAGCCTGTCTCATCCAGGAGAGACCGAAGATGATGAATCTTCTCTGAGCCCCCGAACCGCCGTCCGTTCTCCGATTCAACCACTGTTGACTGAATTGGAATCACCATAGTGAGTTCTTCCTTATTCTAGAGACTCTTATCTCGATTTATCCTCTTGTGTGATATATTCAAGGATGAAGGTTTTTGACCTTTTTGTAGATCTAAGTCATTCTAGGCCTATTCAAGGGCTAAAGTTTGATATTATTCTTCGTAAAATGATGAGGTAGGTGGTTTGTACCTTTTTGTAGTTAGTATTTGAATATATTGTGCAAAAGTGACCAATACCCTAGAACAGGGTATTGTGTGTTTAGGTATTTTAACCCTGTTTATGCCTACTATGCTTGTTTTCTTGAGTTAGGGATATTGTTTTGATTTAGGGTTATTTTTTATTACAATGGAGGTGTTTTCCCATGTTGTTTTGGTTTTGACCATTTGGTCTAGTTTTACCGGTTAGGCTGCTTGCTTTCTATGCCTAGTGTTGTTAGGATGGAGTGTTTTATCTGATGATGTGATATGATTTGTAGCTATTTATCCAAGTAGTACTTTTAGGTTTACTTTGGCTATTGAATATCATTTGTGCACGATTTCTTTACACAGGGCTGTGGGAACCTGGTGTAGTGAGACCATAGGGGGAATTGACGTTGAGGGTTTCCCCAGAGTGTATGTTATTTTTATCACGTTGTGAGACCATAGGGGGGATTGACATTGAGTGCTCCCTTAGAGTTTCTATAGTTACCGTTACAAGACCATAGGGGGAATTGACGTTGATTGTTTCCCCAGAGTGTCTGTAGTTTATCGTTAAAAGACTATGAGGGGAATTAATGGTGAGTGCTTCCTTAGAGAGTCTTTGTTTTCATGAGACCAAAGGGGTTAGACCGTGTGAGCTACCCATGTGGTTGTTTTATCCCTGTACAAATAAAACCAGAGGGGTTAGGCCATGAGAACTTACCCAGAGGGTTACTTGAGATTGTTTGGTTGAACCAAAGGGGATAGGCTATGAGAACTTCTCAGAGGGTTTCTTCTTATAGTTTGGTTGTAATTGATGTGTGTAAATGAATGTAATTGAAACTACATGACTGTTTACTTTTGAGTACTTCCTTGTTTATTGCTTCATTTTACTTATTGCCTGCCATATATATTCACTAACTGTTAGTAATAGATATTTGGGTGGTTTCCTATTGGGATTTTTCTCACACCCTATTTGGGTCATGATTTTGGGCCCAAACAGATTATATTGTTGCAGGTATAGATAAGGGCAAGCTCCCTTCTACTTCAGGTACTTGATTGTTGTGGAGCTGAAGAGCATGAGACCAAGTTGAGGATTGCGATGCTACTAGAGTTTATTTGTTTTCTTTGTACTTTGATTTAGTAATGTATTCTAGCATTATGACTTGTTTGGATACTTTCCTAAACATATGTATCACACATAATTTACATACATGTTCTCCAGTTGTTTATTACATTTAGTCTTCTGTTGTTTACTTATTGCATGTTATTACTGCTTCCACTATTTTTATCTGTTTGTTTCCACTATGATACTCTATCAATGAGGGCATAGTTTCCTCACTATCAAACCCAAGGCCCTCGCTTCTAGTCGACAACAACTGACATTTGAGGAAATGCACTTGAGGCAATGTGACCAACTGGGTACGGGGCACCCTTGGGCGACACCCGGAATCAGGATGTTACACAAATGGACACCTAGATCAAATGTTATGACCTTTGAAGTTCAATCCATGTTTTTAAATTATCTTAGACTATTCATTAGTTTATTGAATTTTTATGTCATACAATTGTCATTAAATGGATATTACTCTATAATAATTATTATTTTTTAAATTATTTTATAATATATTTTGACTAAATATCATATATATTAATTGTAAATGCATATTTAGCATTATATAAATCATATTTAATAAAATATTATATATATATCAATATAAATATATTTATATATTAATGTATTATTTTTAATTATTTATGTTTTTTATGAAATTTACCCTTTACCAGCATTAGTAAAAAAGTGTGATAAATGCCCCCTTTATCAACGATTTTTTACTAGTGTTGATAAAGGATCCCCTTCATCAATTTTTTTGCTAGCACTGATAAAGGGGTCCTTTATCATTGTTTTTTTAGTGCTCATAATGAAACCCCTTTATCAGTGCTTTTTTATTAGCACTGATAAAGCCTCACTTTTATCAGTACTAGTAAAAAAGCATTGATATAGGGGTTTCATTATCAACGCTAAAAAAATCATAGATAAAGCCCCCCCCCCCTTTATCAGTGTTTTTTTACTAACAATGATAAATGGGGGCCTTTATCAGTGCTTTTTTTGCTATCACTGATAAAGGAGTCCTTTACCAGCATTTTTATTAGCTATGATAAAGGGGGTCTTTATCATCACTTTTATCTAATGTTGATAAAGGATAGTTCTTGATAAACCCAAAATTGTAGTATTTACTCCACTAATATAGTATGATATTTAAACTAAGTAGGAAAACATTAAGGTACAAGTTTTGTTTTTGTTTTTTTAAAGCATTTATTTATTTACACTCAAAGAGACTGAAAAAAGTAGAAATTATGTACAAGTTCCTAAAAAAATATATTGGAATTCTTTTTTTTTGATTTATTTTATTGAAAGATAAAAACACTTAAAAACATAAAGAATAAAATAAAAAAAGTATTTACATCCTAAGCTACTTGTCCTATCCCCCCGCTCGGTTCAGACATGCTTTTAATTAATTCCATCATTATTTTTTATAGTAAAGACAAATTTAGAAATGAAAGGTGTCTAAACTAATGTAGAGGAAAGATAAAACCTAGTATTTTCTTATTCAATGATAGTAGGGAGGAGTTTGGATTCTTACATTATATATTTTTATAAATATTCATAGTAATACTTTACTTGTTGTTCATTCACTTTGAAGGAGTTTTGTGATTTGACTCCCTTGATCTCAATTGCACTAAATGGAAAAGTGTTTGTTACTATGTATGACCCAGTCTATTTGGAATGAAGATTACCAGGCATGAGTTATACCCTTGAGGAGAACAACAACACTATATCTCTAATTTGAAATTATCTTCTCTAGATTATTTTTTCATGGAAATATATGAATTTTCCTTTGTAAACCAAGGAATTCTCATAATCTCCTCTTCACAGCTCTTCTAGTTCCATCATCCATAGATTCTTATGATCTCCAACTTTTTCAAACTCTAGGTTAACTCTCTTAATAGACCAATAGTATTTATTTTGTATCTAAAAATCAAAGTTAAAGTGTTTTCCATAAACAATTATATAATGATACATACCTAAAGGGGTTTTTAGGTAGTCCTGTATGACCACAATGCATCTTTCGAATTATTACTCTAGACTTTACAGTTGGGTTGCACTATATTCTCTAGAATCATTTTTATCTTTCTATTGGAAACCTCTTACATAACATTTATTTACGAGTTATATTGACCCAATATTTTCATGTATAGATATCACATCTTAGTAGATGAATATTCATTACATAACATAACAATCCACACCAGAATAATATAGGTCCAGTGCCTTTGGAAACATGGAAACATAAACAAATGGTTCATAAAAGATCTATATAATCTCACAGTAAGTTCTTCATGACTAGAATCCTTCTTAGACATATCATAATTAGAACCTTTCTTAATAACCTGGGAAATGGAAACATAAGAAAGTGTGAGATCAAATGCTTAGTAAGGGTAAACAAGGGAGATATCAGTGGTCACATAAGCATGACATGAACATAAGGGTGTGAGAACTTGATCATAACATTTAAAAATCACACCCTATATATCATAGATCATAATTTTGAGTCATAACATAAATATTGGTAGATTATAAGACATTAATTATAAAGGAATCAAATAATATGATCCATGAGAGCACAACATTGGCATAAGACATGGAATTGTGGCATACACATAAACATATAAAATCATTCCCTTAGTAGTCAAGGCTCACTTACAGGTCTATAATAGTGGAATTGTTTCACTCAACAAACCATTGTAGTAGTCAAGGTTTACTCCCAATACTATCATAGTAGATATATTCCCTTATTTAACCGAGTTCACTCTCATTCTAATCATGTTTATCTCATGAGATATCAATCTTTACCCAATTCATTTGAGGGAGATATAGGTCCCACCCATAACATAATGAAAATGAAACATATTTGTGACAAAATATTATAAAAAAATTCATCATATCATAACCCATGGAAATAAATGAGTTTCATAAACATTTCATAATTTCATAACTTCATAACCCACGGAAAATATATGGGTTTCATAAACATTTCATTAATTCATAATGGCATAACCAATGGAAAAGGAACAAATTTCATACATGTATTTTCATCATAAACACAAAATATTTAGAGAAATAATAAGGATGGTATACTTGTATAACATTCCCAATAAATCATAGGTGAAATCAATGGTTATTTTCTTTAATTAATGGAAATACCATTAAAATATCATTAAAACATTCTTGAGAAAAATATCCTTTCCATTTTTAAATCACTCCTTTAAAATAAAAAAAATTTAAAAATACCATGGAAAGCATTTTATTTGAAAATAACCATGAAAAATTGTAAAGTAAGCTTCAAATAATTGAGTGGTCATGATGATGGGAAATTCCATTCATGTCATATAAGTTAAAATAAAACATTACTTTTACACTTTTGTAAAAAAATCAAAAGGTACCTCATTCAGAAAAAACAAGAAGATTAATTTTGAACCATTTTATAAAAATATAAACATGGGTAAAAATGACTTTAAAAAAATCATAGGTGAATATTAAAAACCTTATTTAATTTTTTTTATAAAACATGGATATGGAAGAAAAAGGTTTTTCGACCGAAGAGAAAAATGAATTCGATTTTCCTAAAGAACACATTTTTGGCCTCTTGAGTACTTAAGGTGTGGAAAATGAAAGAAAAAAAATGTATTCTCAATAAATAACCAAAGTATAAGAAAATTCACGAGATCTTGAGAGATATATCATAATATTTCATCATTATAAACTTCATCATAAATATTTCAAACAAATAATGAGATTGTAACATAAAAAACTTACCTTGAGTTCCCCTTACTGAAAAAGCACTCTAAACACATGTATAATAAATTTAAATTTATTATAATTCTATACCAGAATCACAAACAAAATTATAATATCATATATGATCCATTTATAACATTTTAACACCCCTTTTATTAATAATTCTTTAAAATCACCATTTCTAGGTGTTAACTGTTTCGTTTGTCATAAGTATTTTAGTTTGGTAGTTCTGGTCTATGTACATTGATAATAGTTAAAATATATTCAAGATGGTAATAAATATATAAATATAATATATATTTATTATATATATATTTATATTTATCCATAAAAGTTAGAGATAGAAAAATGAATTACATCGTTCATGGAGATGGTAGGTTATATGTACGCATGAACACTGTTTTCACTTTTCAAAAGATGGAACTAAATAAAGGTAAATAATAATTAAAATTACATTATCATTTAAATTTTAAATATATCATATATTTCATTAAATATATCCTTATTACCATTCAAGTAAAATATAAATGAAAAACAAATCATGTCCCTTTGTGGAGGTGGTAGTTCACACGTACGTACGAGCGATGTTATCGTTTTCCAATGGATTGGAATGTAGAAGGTTAGATATGATATTATAATTATAGAAGTATAATTATATCATAAATATCATATAAAAATATTAAACCCATCATAATATTCATCCATAAAATATGGTGATGAAAAATGAATAGTATCAACGTGGAGATGGTAAGCCATACGCACACACAAGTGATACTTTCACTTCCCATTTGATAGAAAATAGAGTTAATAATGGTGGTTTAATAATAATAATAAAATTTAAGTATAATTATGATGCTGAATTTTTTTATTTAATTATAAATAAAATATATTTAGAGGAGTTAAAGAATAAGCAGAAAAGAAAGTGGTTGGTTAAGGTGATTACCTATTATTTGAAAGAACTTCTTTAGATATTCTCCTAAGGACCCTATAGTTGGCCTTTTGGGAAGAAAAAACCTTTATAAAATGTATAGAAAAGTTTATAATGTATTTTTTTAGGTAATGGTTGAGTTATAAGGCTCAAAGTGGTGTAAATAAGTGAGGTAGGATGTGCCCTTTTATAATTGAGGCGAAGGGAAATTTTAAAATTTCTAAAAAAATTAAATTAAAATAAATTAATTATCAAGTAAAATGCCTCAAAATGGAAATTTATTTGAAGATAAGATAGTTTAGGGTTGTAATAACATAAAAAATATAATTTATATAAGTTTTTGTATCATTTTTAAACCTTATCGTTTTGATTGACCCTTGGTTAGCCAATTTTAATTTTAACTATGATAACAACTTTTTCAATATTAAAGTGTTGTATTTTTTACTTTTAAGGTTAAAATTGGACCATAAATGGACAAGTTATGCAATTTTAGACCATATAATATCAACCTTGTATTATTTAAAGTTTTTTAATCTTTTGAAATAATTTAATAAAATATTATTTTGATAAAATATCATCATTGTCAATTTTGAAACTATTCATTTAATTTGACTTAAGAGATATAAATAAAAAAGTTTAAATTCGAATATAACATTTTAAAATAATAATAATATTTCATATTCACCTATATAATTTGCGTAACATGATAAATTACTCAAAATATATCACTTTTAATATTTTTAATATCATTTATTTTAATTTTCATTAGTTGAATAAATATTGTTTTGGCATTGTGTAAGAATTTAATATAATTATATAATGCCTCAAAATTATTAATAAATTACCACAATTAATATAATTTTATTATGAACAAAATTACTATTAATATTTTTTCATAACTATTTTCCCCTATGATAACACATAATGGATATTTAAAACTAAGGGAGTGACATTTTGTAAGTTTCTTTGATTTAAATAATATATAAGTCATTTTTAGGGAAAAGTGTCCATTAAACAACTAAATTTATAGATTAAGGTTATAAAGATATAATTAAATTTATAAAATAATAATTATAATGAAATTTTATATCCTTATCACTTATTTTTTAACTTAGAATAACCCGATTTACCCTTTATCGAGGTAATACATTTTACCACGGTTACTGTTCATATTGGACAAAAATAAAAAAGAAATATTTAAAAAATTTCAACCTCATGATTCTAAATATGGAATTAATTTTATCAAATTCAATTTCTAAAATTGATAGAAATTAATTTTAAAATAAGAGCGCAACACGTGACGAAAACCACTTTTTAGAAAAATACATTTTCAAGCATAAAACTTTGTTTATTCTTATCCCATTCCCATGAAAAAATATTAAATTAATGTTAAATTTTTTTATTTAATATATAATATATAAATTTCATTAAAATAATTTAACAGTAGTGATTAATCTAATTTATTAAGATAAAAACACATTGTGCGCATAAAAATAGTTTTTCATAAAAATATCTCTTTTACTTTCAAGTGATTTTTATTTTTATTTATAATTAATTTACACCTAAAGAATTCATTTATACATATATTACTATATTTTTTTTTTCATAATTTAGTTATTACTATTCATAACTTCTAATCCAATGGCTAGACAATGACTATAATTTAATATTATATCGCAATTTGTTTAAATTTGATGTTGTGTGTAACACAAGCTATCAAAGAAATTAAATTTATTTGAAAAAAGGTCATAAAATATCAAGGTGTTATATGGGTGGTAGGAATTTAAAGTCTTATGATTGACTCTATATTTCTTCATCATATCTTCCATGTTCTTATTTCATAGGTGTATACCTTAGTCACTAATCATTTCTCGAAGAATTCCAAACCTACAAAAAATATTTGAATTTAGAAATTTAATTACAACTTTATAATCATCTATTCGAGTAGATTTTACTTCAATCCACTTAGAAATATAGTCCACTTCTACTTTTTTTAGAAAAATCCAAATGAAATAGAAAATAGGACCATGAAATCCAATCCCCATACATCAAATATTTCATAAAAAATCAGAGGTCTTTGTGGGATTTCATGAATTTTGTAAATTAAAATAGTAAATTTATAGTTTGAACACTTTTTGAAAAATTTATATGAATATTTAAAAATTTAGGTCCAAAATAAATCAGCTTCCAAAACTTTACTTTCTATTCATTGAGGTCTAAAATGGCCTCTATATACAAGTGTATGACAAAATATAAGCACAAAATTAACCTCTTTGTTAGGGATACACCTTCTTATTACTTTATCACTATAAATATTCTATAAATATAGATATTAAAAAACATAATACTTTAGTTTATATTTCAATTTAGAAGTTTGATTCTTGGTGAATAAGGGATATACCTTTGATGTGATTAGAAAATTCACTATATCAGCATACCGGGGTGCTTGAGTGGATTCATACAGCTACTCACCAGGGAAGGAGTTATCCAAATTTACTTCAATAGGTTGGTCTACCTCAACAGTGTGTGGAAATCTTCTCATGTGGTCTAAAACCATATTTTCAGTACCTTTCTTATATTTGATATCTAATTTGAACTCTTGTAGTGGTAATATCCATCTCAGTAGTCTTGTATTTGCTTTAGCTTTCCTGATCAAATACCATAGGGATGTATAATCATAATAGATATTTAATTTACTTTATAATAGGTAAGGTTTAAATTTATCTAAATCAATAATAATAGAAAAAAACTCATTTTATATAGTTTTATAATTTATTTGGGCTATATCTAGGGTATGTAAAGTGTAGGGTATCACTTTTGGGTGTCAATAAATATTCTAGAAAAGTACAACTCCTATAGCTTTGTTCAAGGCATCACACATAATTTCAAATGGGAAGTTCCAGTTTGGTAGAAAAATTATAGGGGTTGTGGTCAAGATTTCTTTAACATTATTAAAATATTCCCTATATTATTCATCAAAGAAAAATCTAGTTTTCTTCTCAAGTAGGTTATTCAGGGGAAAATAAAATTTTCTAAAGTCACTAATAAACCTTATATAAAATACAGCATGGCCTAAAAATGATATAAAGTTCCTCAAAATAGTGGGGTAAGAAAATTTAGAAATAACATCAATTATAGACCTCAACTTAAATTCCATATTTAGAAATTATATGTCCTAAAAAATTTCCTTTTTTTACCATGAAATGGAAATTTTTAAAATTCAACCCTAATTTTTTCTCAATACATATCTTTAAAACCTTTTCGAGTCTTTTGAGGTAACTCTGAAAAAAGTTCCATAAACAGTAAAATCATCAAGAAATACCTCCAAGAAGCTCTTAATTAGGTTCGAGAAGATACTTACCATGTAGTGTTGAAAGGTAAATGGGGGATTGTAAAGACCAAATTACATCCTTTGGTAGGAAAAAGTAACGAAGGGACATGTGAAGGTGGTATTGTCTTGGTCATCCCAAGTAATTAGAACCTGAAAGTGCCCATAAATCCCATCAAGGAAACAATATTTAACCTTCTCATCCATCCTACCTAACCTTTATTCTAAAAAGGGAATGGATAGGTGGTCTTTGTGGGTTACATGGTTCAATTTCCTATAATCAATGAAAACTCTCCAACTATTCTGAATTCTTGTGGATACTAATTCATTATTCTTATTATGTGTGATTATGTATCTAGTTTTCTTAGGAATGATTTTAATGAGACACACACATTAATAATATGAGATGGGGTAAATTATTTTATCACCTAATAGACTTTCTATTTCATTTTTCACTACTTATATAAGGTTTGGGTTGAGCCTTATTTAGGGATGTCTCACTGGTTTAGACTCATTTTAAGCAATATATTATGTATAAAAGTGTTATGGATAATCCTTGTAATATCTCCTAATATCCATCCCAATGCCCTAATAAATTTTTTCATAATTTTCAGTAGTTTATACTATTTTTTTAGCATTAAATTATTTGAAATTATGACAAAAAATTTCTCATTTTCATTAAGAAAGACATATTTTATGTTTGAAGGGAGAAGTTCCTGTTCTTTCTCAGGGGGTGTTTCAAAGATAATTTTAAATTGGTATTATCCATGTTTAAAACCTTCACATGTAAGGCATAAGTGTTAGTGTTAGTTTTGAGTAAATCATCAAAGAAAATATCATTAATTTTTTCAAATAATCTAGCACAATCCAAATTATGATCATTTAAAAAAATAGATTCATTAATAAGATCAAGTGTTTATAAATATTCTCCTAATAAAATTATGTCATTAAACATTTCAATTTCTTCCTTAGTTCAACAAGTCAATTCAAAACCTTTTAAAGTAAAAACACATTAATCATTATGGGGGTATTTCATTAAATCAAGAATGTTAAAATTCATAGTTTGTTCACCAAAAGTCATTTAAATAGTTCCTTAATTAAAATTTATTATTGTCTTGGTAGTCCTAAATAATGAACTACCAAGTATGATAGGGGACTAATATTTACCTTTTCCTTACTCCATTTTCAGAATGTATAAGTCATTAAGGAACACAAATCCATATACACTTGCTATAACATCTTCTAAAAAACCTATTGGGTATATAGTGGATTAATTGGAAAGTTGCACAAATAATTATGTGGTTTTGATCTCTCTAATATATATGGAATAATAAACTAATTAAGTAATTACATTAATTAATTCTCCTAAATCACATAATTCATTGGAAAAATTAATCTCCCCAATATTGCAAGGGATAGTGAAGGTACTTGAATCTTGACATTTCTGGGGTGTTTGTGGGGTTACAAGGGCATAATTATTTTTATCTAAACTCAAATTTTCATTATATTGTAATATTATATTTCTAATTCACATATCCTTGATTAATTTTTAATACCTTAGGATTTTATGGATGTCTTCTAGCAAAGGGATGTTAATATACACCATTTTAAATATCTTCAGAATCTCCTATTGCGATAACTCTTCACTAGTTTTCTTGGGTGATTTAATCCTTGTAGGGAATTAAGGTTAGGGATAATTTGAGTCTTCCACATTATATTTTCCCTTATAAATATCCAATTTTAATGTATATAAAATTTCTTCAAATTCTTTTTCATGGGTATATTCTTCAAGTGCATGCGACTTTCCACTTCTAGGTCCTTCTCCAGATTGTGATTCTTTAGTGCTTCCCAGCTCCTTTCCACTCCTTAATGAAATATAACTAACATCTACCTTGAGGTTAGGAATTTAATTATCATAAATATTACCTTATACTCAATTATTCAATTCATTGATGACAATCATAACCTGGCTATACCACCCTTGTAGATCCTTTAGTATTGATTTGTGAGTGTTGAGGGTAGTTCTCTAAGTAGTGTGCGATTCTATAAGTTTTTTAGAACTTCTTCATGGTGGGTTCTTGATTCTTCCCTTGATGGTAACTTTTAGAGGGTTGAGAAACTATTATTTGAAAGGGTGGGGGATAAAAATGTTGTTCTAAGGTATGTTGGAAGGGTATCCTTTTTTTTCTATCAGTTCCTAGCTCTAGAATGAGTATTGTAATACTCTATGCATCCTTGGTTTCTTGTTAATTTCTTCTGGTATGGAATATAGAACACATCACCAAACATTTATTACACATGTGGGCATCTATCTTTTTAATGGTCTTAAGAGTGGAAAACATGTAAGACTCTTGTAAGTGTGAGAGGTGATGGATCATGTACCTTATTCAAATATAAATTTCTAATAAGATATTTTAGTTATTCAATTTTATTTTCATGTAAAGGGGATTTTGAGATATTTACCTTGTGCACACTTCTAGTTATAGATATTGTATAGAATTGTTTAGAATTTTGTGAGATTATATCAATTATATATCTAACTTCAATAGGTGAATTATTAATTAGTGCTTCACTAGAAGAATCATCTAAACAATTTCAGCTATTATCTATCAATCCCTGGTAAAATAATATCAAAATTTTTTGAAATTCATGGGGCTGGTGTGGGAAAAATGTTGTGAGATGCTTTAATTTTTCCCAAACTCATAAATAGTTTCTTTATTGGTTTTTTTGATCTCATAAATATCATTTCTCAGCTAGTTACTTCTTGAAGTAGGGAATAATTTTTGGATGAAATCTCTTTTAAGTTATTCCCATGTGGTAACTTATCTATATTTCAATTCATATAACTATTCTTTGGATAATTCCTCAAGAATGAGAAGGATTTATAGCCGATATGAGCCTTATAAAATCCTTTGGGATTTAAGCTATTTCAAACATCCCCAAATTCTTCTAGATGCCTATTATGATATTCTCCTGACAAACCATGAAATTTGAGTAATAGTTGGATCATTTTAGTTTTTATTTCCCATTCTCATTAGTTTCTTAATTATATTACATGGATATTATTACTGAAATTTGGCGCATAAATATCTCTCAAAGAACTATTCATTTAATACAATCTATTTGCCATATTTTCACTCTCTAAAGTGACTTTGGTAGAATAAGTAGAAGAGGATGGAGAGTTAGAAAATGGGATAATAAAAAACTCCCTTTCCACTTCCTCCATGATTCTAAAATTCTTAATTCTTTCTATAATGGTTTGTTCAACCTCTGGATCAAAACCAACAAGGTGAGATGAACTAGTACTAGTCACGTGTTGAAATCATTTTAAAACAAAATTAAATCTATAACACTATCTCTCCTTGAAAATAGTGATAGGTTTATGTGTGGTCTGTCACAGGGTCTCTAGTAAATTAATTTTGAACCAAAGTTTTAAATATATTTATAGTGTAACTTAGGTTCACTCTGGAGAGGAGAGTGTTATGGGAGTGTTTTTATCTTATTTTATGTGTTCTGGGTGTGATTTAAAAGAGTTGTTGAATTTATTTGGTTCTAAATTAAATATTAAAATAGTGTTCCATTCTTAGACTATTCCCACAGCCTCCTATTGAATCATTATTCAAGTTTTTCTCCCATTCTTTCTATAACCAAATGAAATTTAATTGATTACTCTCAATTGGATGTTTCAGATTGAATAAGGGAGTATACACTAATCATGTATCCCCTATTCTTGCCTAGACTAGTGATAAGATATTTCCAATAACTCTTACACCAATCCACTACTCACAATCAAACAATACATTGAATCCAAGAGGTATGTGCATGAAATTCTAAGAAAGAGAAGAAGTAATTAAAAGTATAAGTGAGTGAAATCCTCCAATTGATTATGCAATTAAAAAAAATAGATAAGTAAGTAGGAGATTTAATACTTAATGAGTATAATTCAACAAAAGGGGAATGAGGTAACTCTCCTTTGTGTGACCAAAAATGGACTAGTGTTCCATTAATGAAGTATTACAACATAATAAAATAAAAGGAAGTTGAGAAAAAGTAGTGGTGGCTTGATCGATCCAATTGAAAAAGACTCTCCCCTTTCAATGAATAATTCCTTATTTATAAAATTATTATAGGTTATTCGAGTGCTTAAAAATTCCTTCCACATGATTATCATGATCCCCATCTCCAATGATCCCATAATTTCTAATTTTTCCCTCAAATTCCAATCCTAGTTCCCTTTCTTCAGATTGTTACCACATGCATAATTTGATGGTCAAGATTTCTTCATGAGAATATTCCTTGTTAAATCATTCCCCTCCCATGATTGAGCTCCATACTCATTTATGAAGGATAAAAAAAATTTATTTACTGCTCCATGGATTTATTAGACATCAAGTTATTATCAACATGCTCATGTGATAAGGATAAGTTATGCACGTGCTACTAGTATTTGGGATTGGTGTTGAAATGGGTTTTATCAGTGGTCTAAGAGAGGTAGGCTTAGGCTTGGGTTTAAATTAGAATTTTTTCTTGGTACAAAAAGTGTTTTACTATAGTTTTCCGTCATCGACCAATGATTCTTAGGTTAAAAATTTGATTTGGCATTAGTTTGGTGAACTTGTGGTATCTCCCTTAAGATTGGGTTGTCCTTTGACAGTGCTCATACATTATTCTTCCTATAAAATCAACATCAGATTCACCTGGATATATAATGCTTGGTCCATAATTAATTTTGGACCTCGTCTTGGGTGAATTCCATTCTTAGGAATGACCATGGATTCGATGTCTATAGTGCATTTCTATCCAGAACAAGTAAATTCAGCTTGTAAGCTTTATTCGATAGTTTGATCAATTAGGTGGTGTGAATATATTTTTGATCTTATAGTCAGTGTGTTGGGGGTACTCGAGGTCCCCATTTTTTTTCATCTTTATATAAGGAATTCACATGAGAATCAAACAAAATACTTCAATCTCATGGATCATGCATCGATCTTCATTGTAAGAATGAAATAAATGATCATCGGTTATACAAAAATTATCTTCATGCTCGAATGAACTCAATTCCAATCAATTCCAAAAGTTTCAAAATTATGGTCTGTTAATCCCAACTCACATTTATTTATTATTTTTCTTTACTAGTTCAATGATATTACAAGTTCAATTGCAGTTTTTTGGGGTAATTCTCTGCTTCACACTAGGATGATAATTGATTTATGAGACTTGATGTTGAACAAGGTTCAGGTTGAGGAGGAGGAAAGGGTGCTAAGGTGTTGGTTAAAGTGTTGTATAGGAAGGGGTACAATCTATTTGGTTTGGGAGATGTGTTGCTCGATCATTGCAGATCTATGTTTATGGGAGCTTGACTGGTCTTTGCAGAAGTAGATTCCCATGGAAGGATGAGTTTCTATTGAGCTCATGGTTAACTATACATATGGAATGGTATCTTGAGGGTTTGGCCTCACATAAGCAGATTGATAGGCATGGAAGAGGATTAATCATAGAATAATGTGTTTTAATGGTAAATTTTCTATAAATTCCATAGATGATTAATCAATCGTGGAGGAAGGATCACAACATGGTAGCTTGAAGGTGTAGGTACAGTCAAATGATCAACCTCATGAAGGGGATTCCTCTTCTTGTAGCCACAATTTATAGGCATCATCGATCTTCATAATGGTCATGGTCAGTTGTAGTGTAAAATTACAATTGCTTGAGATGGAGGGAACAATCAATTCAATTGATACAATCAATCATGGACAAGAGTTTGCAAGCATTCATTCATTAGAGTTCCAATATCATAGTCAACCATGAGATTTGGTGTATTTGGAGCATGGAAAACCATAGAAGTAGGGGAAAAAATGAGTGGTATGATGCCAATCGATGGAATCTTCATGTAGTAGATTAAACTCTTCCTGTTATGGTTGATTTTCTGACCATTTCTTGGCATGGTTAGTTCAATTGGTCTTGTGTTAGGTTGATATAGAATACATGTGGTAGCTTGAAGTGTATCTATAGTAGCTTAGTACCCAACATATGATAGCTTACCTTTTCTAAATTTGTAGTGAAGTTGTTTCACTAACCATGAGGTTAATTTCTATGGTCATTAAATCAATTGTGGGGTATGTTCTAGGTGAACATGCAGCCGACTATGAGTGCTTCTTGTGGTTGATCCAAGATTTTTCTATTTTTTTTCTTCAGTAAAATTAAAAACTAAATTTAGTGTAGGCTATGTACAGAAAAATTATAGGATGAATTAAAAAATTAAAAAATAAAATTTAAATACCATAATCAATTAAATTCTAGAAAATCAATCAATCATTAAATGGATAAAAAATGTTTGAAAAAAATTATAATTCAAGATTCAATCCATTTGAACATTTAATTCTGATTTGATTTAAAAAATTAAAAAACAAAATTAACAATGATATTCTAAAATACCAAATATCAATTTATAGATTTTAATTAATTTAAAATAAATAAAATGATAAAAAATCTATATTTGAACCATTTAATAATTTAATCTCCAATTTTTTTTAAATAGTGTAACATCATGTTACCCACTTTCAGGTATTTATCTTCTCATTTTTCGTTTCTCTTTTTATTTGGGTGTGTGTTGGGACTCTTGAGGATAGAGATCATTTACTGTGTAAAATGAATTAAAGTTTGGGGATGTATATTTGTTTGAATTAATAGATTCTAGGTATAAATGTGTTAAAGAATTTGTGGGGTTCTCCCCAAGTTAAGAGAATTATAATGTTGGTTTAATATTTTGAGATAAATTTAGGCTTTTTATAGTCTTCAGGATAAATAAATTCCATGTAAAGTGATTAGATGCCATGTATTAATATACAGAAGAAGCTGTGAATCTGTAAAGGGCATGAGAAGTTTACACACCATGTAACGTGTTTACACGATATGTAATGGGTGACAGGAAAATGCCATGAACTGATACAAGGTGTGAAGATTACACACCATGAATGTACATTACATGCCATGTAATGGTAAAAATTGGTTTTTTAATAAAAAGGTAACATGTTTTCAGAGTACTTGGGTTTTATGGATTTCATGATGTGAAAAGGGGTTTTATGCCATGTAAATCTCACAAGTTGGGATTTTAGGGCACTTCACGACTGATGTGTTTTTGATTTGGCTGCAACTCTCCTTCTTCTTGATTTAAGAGCTCTCCAAAGTGATTTTTGAGGCCACTGATCCTTCTAAATCATTTCATTCTGCAATTTATCATCATTTTGGTTGTGATGAGTTTCTATGGGTGAATATTCCTCCTATTTATTCTTTGTCTCTAATCATGGTAACCCTATTGAGCTACAATTATGGATCCATTGATATGTGGTGTTGATTCTTCTTGATCTTTTCTAGATCAATCATGAGATTTTCCTCCCGAGGATAATCCTTGAGTTGATCGCGGTGCAGTGTGAGTTTCTTTGAGGTATGTGTTGTTTCCTCTATTCTTCATGAATTCTTATTTATAGAACATTATTCTAATTTGAGAGTATTTATTTTAGGACCTCTGTTGTATTTTTTTATTCTTCCTTTTTGGTGGATTTTGTTACGGTCACGTGCAACCTGATTTGAGGTAGGTGGTTCCATCTCTATATTATGTTGGATGAACTACATTTCTCTAGTTTTGATAAATTATTTTATAATTGAAATGGAATGAATGATTGATTGATTTGTGTGTGTGGAAAATGGGATTTTGATAAAAGTGGTTTTCCCCTTATTTTGGTAAATGAAAAAGGTATTTTCAAAGCATTGTGAAATGGATTTCTAAAATGGTTTTCAAAGCATGATTTTGATGAAATGATTTGGAAAATACAGCACATGGGAATCCTTGGGTACTTAGGTATAAGGTTTAGCTTAGGTCCATCATCCATGTATTATTAGGGGGTGGGGGAGGGTTCACTCATGGGGTGTTCCTCTATTCCCTAGGTCTGTTGTTCTAGGTAATTGATATTGACATTGTTGGGGGATTCACTCATGAGGTGTTTTTATTCTCCTTAGACTCATGTTCTAAGGAATTTATTGTGCACTAATCATTGATTGTGGTACGAGTAGTCTACTATCTTGAACTATAGTGATCATTAGTGTTATGTTACCTATGCTTTTGTCTTGTTCTATTTTAGCTTGAACTTTCATGGTTTTGATGATATGTGATACATGATTTTCTTTGATTTGATATGACTACTTTGATGTAAATAAAATGATTTCAAACTATTTTACCTGTCTTATTTTAGAAATATAGAAAAAGTGAAAATTAAATATTTTTCTATGCTTTCGATATAAAAACTGTAAACTATTTATCATGCCTTTTTTCCTTTAAAGTTGAACATGTTTAGATTATTATACAGAGCCTTCTTATAGAACACCTGGGTGGGATCATACCGAGCATGTTAGCTCACACCCTGCGCACCCCTTTGGTGGTTCATAGAACTTTGTATTTATTTCGATGTAGGGAAAGTCATGGAGATATAGTGAGGTGATAAGGTTTTCTATCAGCTATGTCGGGTAGCGAGATGGTGGGAGTTTTCCCACACTATCACATGGAGTAGTTGATTTTCTGTTTTAGTTGTCCTTTGATGATTGGACTTGTACTTTGGAATGTTCTCACTACTTTGAGTTGTATCATTTACACTGTATTCTTTTAGTATGGGATATGTTTATCTCTTCCACTATTTATCTTTGTTATATATGTATTCCATGTTGTTTTTAGGTTAGGAAAAAATCATTCCCACTGGTTGTTGTTTGATGCCCGGGTGCTAGTCTCTAGCCTATGGGGATTGGGAATGCCCTTCGATTCTGTGGAAACTCGGTTTGGGTACTGGTTTGAGAGGGTATCCAAGTTGGGTTCACCATAGTTTAGTATCAAAGGTGGTTTTTTCATCAAGAGTCCTTGTCTTAGGATGTTTGGTAGACTAGAGATAGAATTTTCAGGACTTGAGAGGTAGGTTTTGATGAGTTCTTGGCCAGATCTTTCCATAAAGAGACTCAAGTTACCATGGGATGTTGGGATGCATGTCTCCTGTTTTGAGTTCTTGATCTCAATCTAAGATTTTTCTTATAGTTTTCTGGTTTGAACTGAGATTATTATGTTTTATGATTGTTTATTCTATTTAGGTATGCAACGATATGCCTCTAATAAATGTTCCATTGGTTCCTTATGAGGGTGTAGTGGATGATCCTTAAGTGAATCCTCCTATAGATCAGAATCTTTTTGAGGTTATTGTGTAGGAAATTCATAATATTGACTAGAATGTACCATAAGTCCAGAACATGGTTATTGAGATATAGCTGAGAGATGGAGGAGAAAAGGACTAATCATAGGAGTTCTTATGTGAGAAACCACCACCCTCACCATCCTTTAATGGTATGAATGAGACTCAAGTAACATGGTACTGGATGGGAAAGATCAATCACATCTTCAACTTCCTAGATACACCTAAGAGTATCAAGGTGAAGTGTGATAATTCAGACTTGTGGGTCCCAGTAAGTGATGGTGGGATTCCATGGTATAGGTGGATAGGCATGAAATATTGTATTGGAAGGGTTTCAAAAATCTCTTATTCCAGTAGTTTTAGCTAGAGTCACTGATGTTGAAGAAGTCTCTTGAGTTTCTCTCCTTGTAGTGGGAAGAGCATTTGATGTCAACGTACACTAATCGGTTTGCTGAGCTAGTTCATTTTTCTCTAGAGGTAGTAAAGAATGACCAAATGAAGGATCAGAATTACCTATGGGGTTTGAGACTTGATATCATACCATAGGTATTTATGCTGAATCTTTTGACCTATGCAGAGAAGGTAGATAGGGAAATGATAGTAGAAATGAATATGGCAGGAAAAGTTTGTTATTTTCCCCTTCTCTTCCATATAGTGGAAGCTTCAGTGGTGTTCAAGGGAAAAATATGAAGTGATAGGATTGTAGGAGTGGTGGAGTTGGTTATTAGTGGTAGGCCTCCTATACACCCTCAGTTATATCTAACAGTGTGCCTATAACTTTATATTAGTGCGGAAAGGTTGTGTAAAGACCTGGAAATTTCAAGGGATTTTTTTTTCTTAAATACTATGGAATTTTATGAGTTTGTGGATTCTGATGGAACTTGATTCTGAGGCCCGGTGTGCCCGGAATCAATTTCCGAAGTTTAGATCAGGTAGGTTCAGTAAACGAACGAGCGATATTTTCTATATTTTAAAGCAGTGCTCGGAATTGAAATCCGAGGGCACCGGTGAACTCGTTGTGCTAGTAATTGATTTAGAGGACCTTTACCGAAGATGCGTTTTCATGGGAGAAGAAGTTAATTTTTGTGGATTAATTGAGAGGTGAATAAAATTGTGGAACAATTTTATTTTTATATCTTGAGTGGTTATAACCTACATGGGGAAGTTAGGGTGGGACCCACTAACATCCTAACTACCCATGTGAGGATAAATGTGAGGTGGGGCCCACATGAGCCCCAACCCTTCACATTTCCATAACTCTCATAAACCCCCTTATTTATTTTGTTAACTCCCCTTAAATGTGAGACCACTCACCTCCTCTTCTCTCCCTCTTTAACACTTTCCAACTCATTAATTTAATAAATTCAACAACTTTAATTAATTTGATTAAGTGTTTTGAATTTTGAAATTTAAATTACTTGTGTTAATAAAATAATAGTATTAGTCTATTATTTTACTTTAGCACATGTTAGGTTGGGAGAAATTGGTGGGAGCACTTGTGTAAAAAGGAGAAGGAAGTTTCTCTTTCAAAGAGCTTCATTCTCAATGATGAACGTCAACTCATCGACGAAGAACATCAACTCGGTGACCCCGGTTTCTCCATACTATTCTTCCTCTGTGACAAGGGAGGAGACACCGACACGGGAACCTCATTTCGCGATGCCAACGCTCGTCATCTCTTTTTGAGGTAGGGGTGTGTTTGGATTGGGTAATGATTGGTTTTCCTTCCATGTTGTTATTCCTCTTAAACCACTTGTTATCGAACTAATGCAGAAGGGACTAGACCAAACTAACATGGACCGATTCCTCCTCCGTTCTTGTGAATATGTGGAGTTCTTCAAGCGTTCTTGAGTGGTGAATCAAGTTATGTTTTCAGAACCGATTGGAGGCCCGAAAACATCGTAAACGGCCTCAGAATGTCGGGGTGACCTAGAAGTAGAAGTTTTGTAGAAATCGGATCATCAGAACGAAGAACAAACACCTCGGGAGGCGTACTGGACAAAGGTGTCATTTCTGGAAAATTCCAAAATACACGGCATGTACACCAGAAGCACACACCGGGTAGTATAAGCGTACTGTGGCTTCCTTTTTGGACGTTAGAAAAGTAACACACGACCTGTGACTCTAGACACATGACGTGTACTCTCCACACTATTTGTACGAGGAGGCTTCGATGGACATGGTGTGTATTCAGGGGAAATACACAGACATGGACAACAATACACGGCCAAGTAACACGACATGTATTCACTTCATAGAAAGGAAGAAGCGGATTCGCGATGCTCGGCGTGTAATCTGGAAGATACACGGACAAGGGCAGAACCACACGACCAAGTAACACAGTGTGTACTACCTCCACCATGGAAGAAGTGGCTTTGGGATGACTCGGCATGTATTTCAGGAATACACGAACACGGGGTGAAGTACACAGGCATGTACTCCACCACACAGCCAGGCATGGCCAACACACATGGAACCGACCCTAGAGGTTTGGACATAACATTTAAGCATACCATACGTTGTGTACTTATTTATCTACACGACCAGCGCTGCAACACGGGCCGTTTCACACGGGCAGTACCCAGTGTCTGATGACACGGTATGCATTTCTTACCTACATGCTGTGTACTTTAGTAAAATGGCTTGGTTGTCTTGCTCTCAGTGTCTTGGACATGTTCGTTTGGTTTATCTCCCTATGACATGTCAGACCTTCAGGATACATCAACTCTGGTCTTCGTGATAGTTGATTTATCGACCCCCTTGGCTCATGGAGTGGACCCTCTCAGAATTGAGCATGCTGTGTGCGGGAACCCTATAGCTGGCTACGACTACGATGACTACTATTCCGGGATCCTCTGTGGGTTTGACGATGAAGAAGACTGTACTTGGATCCTATGTGGGTTCGGCAGCGATGATGACTGTACTTGGATCCTCCGTGGGTTCGGCATCGATGACAACTGTACTTGGATCCTACGTGGGTTCGGCAGCGATGGTTACTATACTTGGATCCTACGTGGGTTCGGCAGCGACAACTTCTGTACTTGGATCCTACGTGGGTTCAGCAGAGGAGATGATTCAGAGGCTACATCTAATCATCTCCACCCCTCTTCGTGAGTAGTATACCTATGTGAGATGAATCTTGACTTTCAGTCATTATCATTAATGTGATTGACTTGCTTTCCTGTGTGGACTGAGTTGTTCTTTCCTGTGTGGATTGGGTTGTACTTGGGCTTGTGAGTGGGATCCGAACTGGAAATGATGACTTAGGTATATGTATGGGCATATACCTAGGTAGAGTTGGTTGATACTTTGTGTTTGTATCTTTCCTTTGTGGTTTATCCTTCGTGGATTTTGAGGGACCTTCGGGGGTCTCGGGGTCCCTAATCAGTATCGTATACTCACCCCTGCATGGGCTATGCCCATACTACATTGTGTTGGATTTAGGCGACAGACAACACTGATCGAGGTGGAGGCTTGTGGAGCTGGACGGTACCCGGAGGTGGACCACTTGGTGGGACGTACATGGAGCAGACAACTGGACCCGAGGAGCTGAGGAGACTATCTGTAACCACCCTTCAGGTGGGATTTCCAGAGGATGACTCGGTGTTACTGTTTTACTCTACTATTTTTGTACTTTATTTTTAGTTGTACTGTACTTTCAGTTGGGTTTGTATACTGGCCCATTTACTTTTCAGCACTTACTTTGTACCCAGTTTTACTTAGTGATTAATTCACTTGCGTACTCTGTTGTGTTTTTTACTTTTATAAAGGCAATGCCTTCCCTTTTATTGGGATTTACGCCTTTGGTGCTAGTCTCCAGCCCCTGGCCTATGGAAGGTGGGCTTGGGGTAGTCACGGCACAGGCCCCGAGGACGGGTTGTGACAAATTGGTATCAGAGGGAGGTTCTGACATAGAACTCTGGACTCTGATAATTTCTTCTCTGTAAAGTAATAGTGTTAAGAGTATTGAGTGTGGTTATCAGTCTAGGGAGTCTAGTGTTGGTGCGGAGAATGACGTATCCATACACCAAGACCCTGACTTCTGATATCCGACTTAGTGATCGAAAACACTGTTTGCATGTGTGTTTCAAAAGTTTTCTTAGTGATTACTTTATGTCAGCTCACTAGGTATACTATATTAACCGTGGCACACCTTTTTCTTTTCAGGATGGCCCCACGATGGTAGCCAGCTTGGGTTTGCAGTTACGTGTGAGATGACAGCCCACCGAGCGATGAGGCCTTGGTGCAGGGCCCCATTACAGCGGAGGCACCAGCGGTACCTATACCCGCTGGGCCACCGATACCACCAGACCCAGCAGTGGAGAGTGCATGCCACCTGAGTGCGCTGCATGAGTTTCAGCAAAAGAGTCCACCCAGGTTCCGCAGAGAGTCGGACCCTTAGGCAGCCGAGGATTGGCTGGAGGATATCGTCCAAGTCTTCAGATTGGTAGGGATACCAGCAGATCTTATGGTGATCCTTGCGGCGAGTCTCCTACACACAGAAATAGGTAGATGGTGGATCCTAATGCTCCAGGTGCACGACGAGACATCTATACCATGGACGGACTTCGAGAGCCTCTTCCGCTCAGAGTTTGTTCCAGCCACCCTCCGTGCGGTGCGCATCCAGGAGTTACTATAGCTGCGACAGGGCAGCATGATAGTAGCTCAGTACTCGGTGAGATTTACCGACCTCTCGCGCTACTCCATAGACATGGTACGAGACCCATTCTTCTGGGCCCGGACCTTTGAGCAGGGATTGAGGCATGAGATCAGGGCTTCGATGATCTCCCTCAGCATTCCAACGTAGGAATGAGTACTAGAGTGAGCCCTAATTGTGGAGAGATTCCTTATTGATCCTACACCAGCAGCGAGTCCAGGGCGACATATAAAGGAGTCTTTTGCAGCCAGTAGTAGACAGATGTTGTAGAGGTCCAAGTGGACCAGGACATCAGTTGGGCAACCACATGATACTGGTTTGGATGTATGGGGAAAACGCAGTAGAGCCAGCCATACGGGAGGCAGGCAGTGCTATGTATGCAGTGGGAAGGGCCACTTGACTCGTGACTGCCTGACCCACCATGCAGAGGAGCAGCATATGGTTGAGGGACCACCCAGGCAGAGGCAGAGGTTCGACCGTGGAGGTCCGCAGGGAGTAGGTGGACGAGGTAGAAGAGTTGACTGAGCAGCAGGTGGTGGACGATGCTTCGAAGCTCTACCACCACCACCACCAGGAAGACCACCCCGACCTCAGGGATCTGGCAGACAGGGGCAGGCTCAGCTCCAGGTAGTCGAGGCCTATAACCACGGTGCACCTGAGATGATTCGAGGTACTATCTCTGTCTACTCCACCCTTGCTTTAGTTCTTATAGACATAGAAGCGAGTCATTCTTTTATTGCTGCTACCCTTGTTCGGA
This sequence comes from Viscum album, assembly GCA_963277665.1. Taxonomy (NCBI): domain Eukaryota; kingdom Viridiplantae; phylum Streptophyta; class Magnoliopsida; order Santalales; family Viscaceae; genus Viscum; species Viscum album. The sequence continues at coordinate 1,506,495,876 of OY728156.1, forward strand.
GCTCGGAGATTCCGACGGAGCCGTTGGCTCAATCCTTAAGGATAGAGACTCCTAAAGGAGCAGACTCGACGATTACGCATTGGTGCCAGTAGTGTGAGCTTAATCTAGGAGGCGAGATCTTCGGCTAAGATCTTCTTGTAGCAGCGTCAAGGCCTTACGACGTCATCTTGGGTATAGACTGGTTATCTACAGTCTATGCTCAGATCGTCTGCATTAGGCGCGAAGTGCGGTGTATCCACACGGATGGGACCAGATTTACCTTCACCGGTGATAAGGAAGCCTTTGCAGTGCAGGATGGAATTACACAGAGGAGGAGGCAGCCGATCACACATTAGTTGGCTAGTCTCATCCTTAGAGTGGTTGATGTGTGGAGTCTGAGTTTTCCTGTTGTGGTGGATTAGTACATGGACGTTTTTCCTGACGACGTTCCAGGACTACATACTCATAGAGAGGTAGACTTCTACATTGACCTGTACCCCGGGATAACACCGATATCCACTCCAGCATATTGGATGGATCCCGCTGAGCTTCGTGAGCTACAAGTACAACTGGAGTACTTGCAGGGCAAGGGATTCATCCGACCTAGTGTTTCACCCTGGGCTTCTCTGATTTTATTTTCCAAGAAGGTATATGGGAGATTACGACTATGTGTCGACTACCATCGCCTGAATCAGGTGACCGTAAAGAGCAAGTATCCACTCCCGAGGATTGACGACCTCTTTGATCAGCTCAAGGGAGCACGATGGTTCTCGAAATAGACCTCAGGCCAGGCTATCATCAGCTTAGAGTTCGAGACAAGGATGTGAAGAAGATGTCCTTCAGGTGTTGGTATGGCCACTATGAGTTCTTGGTTATGCCTTTTGGCGTAACCAATGCTCCAGCAGTGTTCATGAGTCTCATGAACAGGATCTTCCAGCCTTACCTCGATCAGTTTGTCATAGTCTTCATCGACGACATATTGATTTATTCGACTACTAAGGAGGAGCAGCCTACCACTTACGCGTTGTACTGAACACACTCTGAGAGCACCAGATTTATGGTAAACTCTCAAAGTGCCAATTTTGGATTTGAGAGGTTCACTTCTTGGGGATGTCATCTAAGAGGTGGGAGTTGCTGTGGATCCTACGAAGATCGAGACAGTACTTTCTTGGGAGCCACCCAGGAGCATGACGAAGGTGCGAAGTTTCCTAGGTCTGGCTGGGTACTATTGGAGATTTGTGCCAGACTTCTCTACAGTTGCACCACCGCTTACAGATTTGACGAAGAAGGGGAAACCCTTTGTGTGGACAGATAAATGTCATCAGAGCTTTCAGGAGCTGAGATAGAGATTGACCAGTGCACCCATCTTGGGGCTTTTAGAGGAGGGCGTAGGGTATGTATTTTACTACGATGCATCAGGGACCGGACTCGGATGTGTCCTGATGCAGGAGCAGGCCATGATCGCTTATGGTTCATGACAGTTGAGGCAACACGAGCAGAACTATGCTACCCATGACCTGGAGTTAGTAGTAGTGGTCTTCACCTTGAAGATGTGGCAGCACTATCTGATGGGTGAGAACTTTACAGTATACTCTGACCACCAGAGTCTTAGGTACATCTTTTCGCAGAAGGACCTGAACCTGAGACAGCGACGATGACTTGAGTTTCTCTAGGACTATGACTTTGAGATAGTCTATACTCTTGGGAAGGGGAACGTTGTGGCTGATGCTCTCAGCAGAAGATCGGGCGTTCAGCTACTTAGAGAGGCGACAGAGCTGTTAGCCTCTTTGCAGATATCCTTCATGGATAGATATGGGGTAGCCTTTCTATAGTCCCTCACAGTCACTCCTCTATTGCTTTAGCGGGTCAGAGAGGCACAGTGTGGGGATGTTGACTGTGAGACGCGACGTGCTCAGATTTCCACAGGGCTGGCGCCGGATGGATTTTCTGAAGTAGTAGAGAACGTCATCCTCTTCAGGGGACGTACCATGGTACCAGTTGCACTGCAGGAGGAAGTGTTGAGGGAGTTTCACGCTTCCCCTCTAGCGGTACATCCTGGAGTGGTGAAGATGTACTAGGACCTCAGACGACAACACTGGTGGTTGGGTTTGAAGAACACTATAACTAAGTTTGTTTCACGATGTCTCACTTGCCAGCAAGTGAAGGCAGATAACCAGGTACCAACAGGCTTGGTACAGCCCTGAGAGGTACCGGAGTGGAAGTGGGATGGGATATACATGGATTTCGTGACGGGTCTCCCTCGTACTTCCAGAGGTCACGACTCCATCTGGGTGATTATCGACCAACTCACCAAGTTGGACCACTTCCTACCTATCAGAGAGCAGGGCTCAATGGAGAGCTTGAGATGCCTCTACGTTCAGGAGATCATACGGCTTCATGGTGTTTCATTATCTATCGTCTCCAATAGATATGATCAATTTACTTCCTAGATTTGGAAGAGGTTTTAGGAGGAATTTGGGACGCAGCTACGCCTGAGCACCGCCTTTCATCCTCAGACGGATGGCCAGATGGAGAGGACCATTCAGACTCTCAAGGACATGCTCCATGAATGTGTTCTCAACTTTGGTCGCAGCTGGGAGGATCACCTACCTTTGGTGGAGTTTGCGTACAACAACAGCTACCACTCCACCATCGGGATGGCACCATACGAGGCACTGTATGACCAACCATGCAGATCACCTCTGTGCTGGACTGAACCTAGGGAGTCAACACTTATAGGACCAGAGAGGGTCCCGACTACGACGGAGAAGGTGTAGATCATCCAGGAGCGGATGAGGACTACACAGAGTAGATAGAAGTCCTATGCTGATAGGAGACGGAGACCACTGGAGTTTGAGGATGGCGACCATGTTTTCTTACGGGTCTCACCTCGACGTAGATTATGAAGATTTGGACAGGGCGACAAGTTATCTCCGTGCTTCATCGGACCATTCCAGGTTCTCAGCAGGGTAGGTGAGGTGGCTTATCGCCTAGCCCTTCCACCTCAGTTGCACCAGGTGAACGACGTCTTCCACGTATCTCAGATGAGGAGATATGTGCACGATCTGACGCATATCATTGATCACGGGGAACTAGACATTGATGACGGGGTGACTTTTGTAGAGGTCCCAGTGGAGATCGAGGATCGATAGGAGCAGGTACTACATGGACGGTCGATTCCTCTGGTGCGCATCTGGTGGCAACACGAGAACCTCCAGGAGAGCACATGAGAGTAGGAGGCTCAGATGCATGCACAGTACCCTCGTTTGTTTCCCTAGTTTAGGATGTAGCTTTACGGGGACATAAATCCCTGAGGTGGGAGTAATGTAAAGACCCGGAAATTTTAATGAATTTTTTTTCTCAAATACTTTGTAATTTTATGAGTCTGTGGCTTCTGACGAAACTTGATTCCGAGGCCCGGTGTGCCCGAAATTAATTTCCAAAGTTTAGCTCGGGTATGTTTAGTAAACGAACAAGTGGGATTTTCTATCTTTTAAACTGGTGCTCAGAATTGAAATCTGAGGGAACCGTTGAACTCGCAGCACTGGTAATTGCTTTATAGGACCTTTACCGAAGATGCGTTTGAATGGGAGAAGAAGTTAATTTTTTTGGATTAATTGAGAGGTGAATAAAATTGTCGAACAATTTTATTTTTATATCTTGAGTGGTTATAACCTACATGGGGAATTTGGGGTTTGACCTAATAACATCCTAACTACCCATGTAAGGATAAATGTGAGGTGGAGACCACACGATCCCCAACCCTTCACATTTCCATAACTCTCATAAACCCCCTTCTTTATTTTGTTAACTCCCCTTAAATGTGAGACCACTCACCTCCTCCTCTCTCCCTCTTTAACACTTTACAACCCATTAATTTAATAAATTCAACCACTTTAATTAATTTGATTAAGTGTTTTGAATTTTTAAATTTAAATTACTTGTGTTAATAAAATAATAGCATTAGTCTATTATTTTACTTATGTTGGGTTGGGAGAAATTAGTGGGAGCACTTGTGTAAAAAGGAGAAGGGAGTTTCTCTTTCGAAGAGCTTCATCATCAACAAATAACGTCAACTCTTTGATGAAGAACATCGACTCGGCGACCCCGGTTTCTCCATCCTCTTCTTCCTCCGCGACAAGGGAGGAGACACTGACACAGGAACCTTATTCTGTGATGCCAACGCTCGTCATCTATTGTTGAGGTAGGGGTGTGTTTGGATTGGGTAATGATTGGTTTTCCTTCAATGTTGTTTTTCCTCTAAAACCACTTGTTATCGGACTAATGCAGAAGGGACCAGACCAAACTAACACGGACTAATTCCTCTGTCATTCTTGTGAATATGTGGAGTTCTTCAAGTGTTATTGAGCGGTGAATCAAGTTATGTTTTCGGAACTGATCGGAGGCCCGAAAACATCGTAAACGGCCTCGGAGCGTCGGAGCGACCTAGAAGCGGAAGTTTTGTGGAAATCGGATCATCATAACGAAGAAAGGACACCTCGGGAGGCGTGCTGGCCAGAGGTGTCATTTCTAGAAAATTCCAGAATACATGGCGTGTACACCAGAAGCAAACACCATGTAGTACAAGCATACTGTGGCTTCCTTTTCAGACGTTAGAAAAGTAACACACAATGTGTGACTCTAGACACACGACGTGTACTCTCCATACTGTTTTTTAGAGGAGGCTTCAATGGAAATGGCATGTATTCAGGGGAAATACACAGACACAGACAACAATACACAGCCACATAACATGGCGTGTATTCACTTCATATAAAGGCAGAAGCAGCTTCGCGAGTCTTGGCGTGTAATTTGGGAGATACACGGACACAGGTAGAACCACACAGCCAAGTAACACGACATGTACTACCTTCACCATGGCAGAAGCGGCTTTGGGATGACTCGGCGTGTATTCTGGGAATACACAGACATGGGGTGAAGTACATGGGCATGTAATCCACCACACGGCCAGGCATGGCCAACGCACATGGAACCGACCCTAGAGGTTTGGACATGACGTGTAAGCATACCACACAACGTGTACTTATTTATCTATACAACTAGCCCTATGACACGGGTCGTTTCACATGGGCAGTACCCAGTGTCTGATGACATGGCGTGTATCGCTCACCTACACGCCGTGTACTTTAGGAAAATGGCCTGGTTGTCTTTATCTCAGTGTCTTGGACACGTTCATTTGATTTATCCCCCTATGACATGGTATAACTTTAGGATACATCAACTCTGGTCTTCGTGATAGTTGATGTATCGACCCCCTTGGCTCGTGAAGCGGACCCTCCTAGAATCAAGCGTGCTGTGTGCAGGAACCCTAGAGCTGGCTACAACTGCGACGACTACTGTGCCGGGATCCTCTGTGGGTTCGATGATGAAGATGACTGCACTTGGATCCTATGTGGGTTCGACAGCGATGACGACTGTACTTGGATCCTCCGTGGGTTCGGCAGCGATGACGACTGTACTTGGATCCTCTGTGGGTTCGATTGCGATGGTTACTATACTTGGATCCTACGTGAGTTTGGTAGTGATTACTTCTATGCTTGGATCCTACGTGGGTTCATTAGAGGAGATGATTTAGAGGCTACATCTAATCATCTCCACCCCTCTTCATGAGTAGTATACCTGTGTGAGCTGAGTCTTGACTTTCAGTCATTATAATTGATGTGATTGACTTGCTTTCTTATGTGGATTGGGTTGTGATTTCCTGTGTGGATTGGGTTGTACTTGGGCTCTTGAGTGGGAGCTGAACTGGAAATGATGACTTAGGTATATGTATGGGCATATACCTAAGTATATTTGGTTGATACTTCGTGTTTGTATCTTTCCTTTGTGGTTTATCATTTGTGGATTCTGAGAGACCTTCGGGGGTCTCGGGGTCCCTACTGAGTATCGTATACTCACCCCTTCATGGGATATGCCCGCACTACGTTGTGTTGGATGCATATGGTGGAAAAAACTGGTCGAGGTGGAGACTTGTGGAGCTGGATGGTACCCGAAGGTGGACCACTTGGCGGGACGTACACGGAGCAGACGGCCGGACCCGAGGAGCCGAGGAGACTATCTGTACCCACCCTTCAGGTGGGATTTTTGGAGGACGACTCGGTGTTACTGTTTTACTTTACTATTGCCATACTTTCTTTTCAGTTGTACTATACTTTCAGTTGGGTTTGTATACTGGCCCATTTACTTTTTAGCACTTACTTTGTACCCAGTTTTACTTAGTGCTTACTTCACTTGCGTACTCTGTTGTGTTTTTTTACTTTTATAAAGTAAATGTCTTCCCTTTTACCAGGATTTACACCTTTGGTGCTAGTCGCTAGCCCCTAGCCTATGGAAGGCGGGCTTGGGGTAGTCACGACACAGGCCCCGAGGACAGGTCGTGACAGGTTGGACACACCTGATGTTATTTTCCTAAACCTATGAAGATGTGTAACAGTTGTGGACGTTATGGCTATCTGTAATGTTTCTATTAGGATATGCATATGACTCGATGTGGTCAGGGTTCATTAGATCCAAAGTCTACTATGACACAATAAAATTCTTCAAAGACGATAGGGCTCCAAACACATGCCTCAGGAGTGAAGAACCTTCATATAGTATATGAGTTTTCAGTAGAGATAAATGTAGGTACAATGATAGTGAGAGGTACCATATTTATTGCATCTTTAGTAGATATTGATTTATTTTATACTGGTGATTCCCACTTATTTATATCTGGCCATTTTTTTGATATGCTTAAACTTCCAATGAATCTCATGACCTTTGTTATGGAGTTAGTGAAACCTCTTGGAAAGAGTAAAGATCAGGGGTTTCATCATCCTTCTTATTTGACATCGATAGCTTACGTAGAGTTAGTATGAGATTTTGTCATTCTAAATATGGATCTATTTGACATCATCATGAGGATGTATTGTCTTATTGATCACCTTGTAGAGGTTGATTGTTATTATCAATGTTTCTTATTTCTCGTCGTTGATGGGAAATCACGGGAGTTTCAGGGAGAGTGGGATCCGAGGTCTGGTCATGAATGACCTTTCCACCAAAAGATTAGGAGTTTGTTATCTACTATAGTAGCTAATCCTAGTGACGTTTCTTATATTGTTGATCTTACCACTATTTTTCATGAATTTCTTGATGTTTTCCCAAATGATTTCTCCAGCATTCCTCCAGACATGGAGGTAGAGTTTACGATTGACCTGGTTCCAGGAACACAGTCAATTTTGATAAATTCTTACTATATGAAAATAGAGGAGATGAAAGAGATTAAGAATTATTTAGACTACCTATTGGAAAAAGGTTTTATTTTCCATATTTTCACCTTGGGAATCCCCTATACTCTTTTCCAATAATGTAGATAGTTAATTCCAATTATGTGTGGACTATTGAAAGTTGAACCAAGTAACAGTCAAGAAAAATTATCCTTTGACTCATGTACATGACTTTTTTAATTAGTTAAAGGGGGAAAGTGGGTTTCAAAGATTGATCTTTGGTCAGGTTATCATTAGCTTAGAGTTCGAGAGTTTGATATACCAAAGATGGATTTCAGGATCTTGTATGGCCATTACGAATATATTTTGATGTTGTTTGGTATAACTAATTATCCTAATATTTTTATGGATTTGATGAATCAAATATTCCATGAGTATATCGACACTATTATGATAGTGTTTATGGATGATATTTTGGTTTATTTGAGATCCAAGCATGAGCAGGAGCACCATTTGAGTTTGGTTCTGGAGATCCTGAGGATTCACCATTTGTATTAAAATATTTTGAAATGAAATTTATGGATCTATGAAGTTAATTTCTTGGGGAACGTTATTTATTATCATGTATTATTAGTTTATCTTGAGAAGGTGAAGAATTTTTTGTTTTGGGAATATCTATAGAATGTCTTTGGTATTTAGAGATTCCTTGGTCTTGCTGAATATTATTGACAGTTTGTCAAGGATTTATCAAAGTTGGTACCACATTTCAATTCTCTTGCTATAAGAGGGGTGAAATTCATATGGGATGCTAAGTGTTAGTCTTATATCGAAGAGCTAAAAATATTTATAACATCCACTCCTATCTTGATCTTACCTAAGACTAGTAAGGGGAATATGGTTTTTTATGATGCTTCTAGTGTTGGTTTGTGTTGAGTGATTATATATGATGACCATGTGGTGGATTGAGACCCTCTTCATCTTCAACCACATGATAATAATTACCTCACTCACAACTTAGAGCTTTTCATGGTTATCCATGTGATTAAGTGTTGGTGACACTATCTTTTTGTGGAGAATTTTATGGTCTTTTCTAACCATAAGAGTCCGAGATATATATTTTATTAGAAATACTTGATTCTCAGATAGAGGCGGTGGGTGTAATACCTTCATATGTTTGAATTTGACATCACCTATGCCCCATGGAAGGGGGATTTTGTTAAATACCCTCTTAGCAGTAAAGTACCATCATAGGATATTCTGGAATCGAAGGAAGAGTGAAACCTTATGGGGATCTTTTCTTAGTTACACCTAGATGCTCATGAGGATGTTTTAGGTATAGTTCTAAATAGTGTTTAGTTATCATCTTCTCTCCTTGAGTTTATTCTATAGAACTATCAGTAGGATGATGAATCAAGAGGAATTCCAAAAACCCTTTATGATGGGGAGACTATTTTGGGATGGTCTCTCTCATAAAATGATATTATCCATTTTAGGGTTTGGTTTGTCATCCTAACATATTTGAGGATCTCAGTTATGTTTTACTATCATAGTTATTCAGAGTTTGTTCATCTAGGCACTATAAAGATGTATTATGATATGATATGATGATTCTGGTGTCTGAGTATGAAGTGTGAGATTGTTGATTATGTGTCCTGCTATTACACCTGACAATAGATAAAGGAAACGCATTTAAAACCATATGGTTTTCTCTAGCCTCTTTGGGTTCTGTTTTGGAAATGGGATGAGGTATCCATGGACTTTATTACCAGATTACCATGGACTCCCTGAGGGAGGGATTCTATCTAGGTGGTGATTGATCAGTTGAAAAAGTTGACTCATTTCATTCTAATCAAGGACGCCACTAAATTAAAAGATCTAGGTAAGCTTTATGTGCAGGAGATCATGAGGTTATATAGGGTTTATTCTACCATTATTTCAGATAGGGATACTAGGTTTAATTTCAGGTTCTAGAGGAGTCTCCAAGAGGTGATGGGGACTCAGTTTAGGATAATTACTACTTATCATTCATATACAGACGGTCATATGGAGCGTTCTATTCAGATCTTGGAGAATATGATTTGTTCCTATGTCTTAGATTTTGGAGGATCTTGGGATATCCATTTGGTACTAATTGATTTTTCTTATAATAATAGTTATTAGTCATCAAATAGAATGGATCCCTTTGAGGTTTTGTATATTCACCCATTTAGGTAAACTCTTTGTTAGGAAAAGGTGGGTGAAGATTCCTTGGTGGGACAAAGTCTTGTTCAGGAGATGTTATAAATGATTCAGGATATATATCGACATCTAGTTACAAATCAGAGTTGATAGAAATCATATACTGATCAATGATATTGTTCTTTTTAGTTTTCCACAGGTGACTAGATTTTCTTGAATGTATCTCCTCGGTTGAGTCACTGTTGGCTTGGAAAATAGGGAAATTTAGATCTAAGATATGTTGGACCATTTGATGTCACTGAGTATCTTGATTAGGTTTCTTATTGGTTAACATTTTCAGTTTAGTTGATGGGTATTCATGATGTTTTCCACATATCATAGCTCAATAAATACCTTCCTGATCCCTCTCACGTTTTGAGTTGGGAAGATATTGAGTTAGAGCTAGAAATTTCAGTTGTAGAGCAGCCAATAGAGATCATTGAATCTCAAGTGAATGTCTTAAATGGAAATTCAATTTCATTGGTCCAAGTGTTATAGAGGCAAGAATAAAATTCTCACAAGACTTGGGATCATGATTCATTGATGAGGGAGTAGTGACATCAATTATTTTTTGGACATCATTCTTCCACATGACTTCCCGATGATAAAAATTATTATGGTGGAAAGTTTTTAACAACCCCTTACCCACTTTTAGGTATTTCTCTTCTCATTTTTTGTTTCCCTCTTTATTTGGGTGAGTATTGGGGCTTCCGAGGATGGAGATCATTTTCTAGGGAAAATGACATAAAGTGATCACACACTATTTAAAGTGATTACACTCCATGTATTGTTCACCAAACAAAATCTATGAACCGATACAGGGTGTGAGAAGTTTACATGCCATGTAACATGTTTACATGATGTGAAATGGGTGTCAAGAAGATTCCATGAACTAGTATAAGTCATGAATATTACACATTGTGAATGTACATTACACACTGTGTAATGGTAAAAATTAGGCTTTTAATAAAATTGTGATGATTTTTTTGGTAAACTTGGGTTTCATGGATTTTATGATGTGAAAATGGGTTTCATGCCATGTAAATTTCACGAGTTGGCCATTTAATAATCTGCACAACTATTTTTTTTCATTCGGATGTAGTTATCCTCCCCCTCGATCTAGGAGCTCTCCTAAGTGATTTTAGAGACCTCTAATCCTTCTAAATCATTTCATTCATCCATCGATCTTCATTGATGCTGTAGTGCATTTATCTAGGTGAGTATTACTCATGTTTATTATTTGTATTTGATCACAGTAGCCCCATTGTGATATGGTTATGGATTTTTTGATCTGTGGTGTTGATTCTTCTTGATCCTTTATAGATATTTCATGATATCTTCCTCTAGAGGCCAATACTTGAGTTATTCATGGTGTGGCATGAGATTTTCTTTGAGGTATGTGTTGTTTTCTCTATCTTCCATCCATTATTATTTTTGGAACATGATTTTTATGTGATAGGATTGATTCTAGGGCCTCCATTTTCATTTTCATGTTCTTCCTTATTGGTGTATTCCGTTGTGGGTGTACGTGACCTGAGTTTGAGGAAGGTGGTTCAGTCTCTGGACTATGTTGGATTAATTGCATCTCTTTAGTTTTGATAAATTGTTTTATAAATTAAATTACATGATTGATTGATTGATTTGTGTGTGTGGAAAATGGGGTTTGATAAAAGACAATATTTCCCTTGTTTTGGTAAATGATTTTTTTTAAAGAAATGTGAAATGAATTACTAAAATGACTTTAAATCATGGTTTTGATGAAATGGTTTGGAAAACATAGCACATGGGAATCCTTGGGTACTTATGTGGAAGGTGTCGAAAGTGGGTACCCTAGAACCAACTTGTGGATGTACTTTGATTACCACGACATGTATATAGTTTGATATATATATATATATATATAGACACATGTGCCCATGTTACCATAATAGTGTTGATACTTATGTGTCCACTATATTTAAGATAATTTACTTGGATTGTGTGTCATATAAAATGGTTATAGAAGTTCCCATGCTATAATAAGAACCTAGAGATACCATGAAAGTAATCTTAAAGTAATGTCATATGGTAAAGATACATTATATTGAAAGGATACAGATGATGTGAGACTATCAAGTGGTGGGAGATCATAATAATTGATACTTCTTCTCATAAAGTTTTCACTTGGTGATCACTAATAGTTAAGATCACGAGGATAAACCCTCCAATAGGAACACGACATGTTTTGGGTGTCATTGGTTGTTTCTATCTACAAGCATGTGTATTGGCCTCCTAAATTGAAATCATTATCAATGTGTGCCATTTGATCGCATACTTTGATGTAATGAAAAAACCATGACAATGAATTCATAGAGAATTAGATTGTGTTGGGTGCATCATTGGTTATATGACATTGGTTGAATGATCAAGATAGGAATTTTCACTTTTGAGTTGAGGAAGTGATATCTCAGGCTTGGTTGATCAGGATGGTAGTACCTTCATAAATCCATGACCATGGTAGTCGAAGGTAAATCTATCTATATAGATAAAAAAATAATAAATAAAGAAAGGACAATGACATAAGTATGCATCCTATTTTATGAGATATGATATGACAATAAGATTATATTACACAATGCATGTTCGTAGGTTTGTTATCATTTCTATGAATATTCCTTATCTCTTTAGGGGCCTTGATGGGTTTCTAGACTATGCTCTTAGTCTGTGAATACCATTCACTACTATCGATACAAGGGAATAGATGGTCACACATAATAACTCATTTAATAATCTTCCCTATTATGATGAATAGGTATATAGGACATGGTTGGCCCCACCACAGGGTCTGAGAGTTATCCAAGTTTTATTGATCACTGATAAATAAATAAACTTATTATTATTCAAGTAAAAGAATAATTTGGTTGAATTTATTTATTAAATTTATTTAAAAGTATTTAAGTAAATACAAGGATTAATATTAAATGAACAAATATAATTTTAATATTCCAAGTTCGTTTAATATTATCAGGAATTGTGATTCAAGTTAACAACTTGGGTTTATCACATAATATATTTAATATATATTACAATTATGTGATAAAATATAAATAATATATATTACTCATTTATCTCATCACATTTAATTAATTATTACTTATTTAGTAGATGTTAAATATATGGGGGCTGGGGAACCCTAACCGAGTATTTGGACATCCACTATATAAGTGTAGAGAGAATCTCTTTCCTATGAATATTCATAATTCGGAATTGAGAGCTTCTCTCTACTCATGAATCCTAGATAGAGAATCTCTCAATTCAAGAAAATGATATGAGAACACCTTCGTTGATCGAAGACAGGAGATCGTGGTGATTGTCACGGTGTCGAAGAGATCATCGGAGATCCGCACTAATACCCAAAATCTAAAGAATAACATACGTTTATATTCGAGAAGTGTGTGTGGATGATCTAGAGGGGTTCAATGTCAGATTCTTTAAGAAATGGTCAATGACAACTTGTGACTGACGTGCATGATTGAAATCAGAATGAGGTACTTTTTATTTTTATTTTTCAGACTCCGATTAAACCACATGAGATCCTCGTACCATACCAGTACTCAAATCACTAGAGATGCTGAAGTTTCATCACTCCAGTGATGGAAAAATTTTAAACCCCCAACCCACTGGATTTTGATGTACACTCGGTACCAATAATTGGTATCAGAGCGATCTCATCGCTGTAAGGTCCCGACCCTCATGCCACGTTGATCGAGCTGGATCCCACTGACAACTCCCTCCTCTGTGAGGTATAACCATCATCTCCACCCAAATCTAGGCCAACCGAGGCCCCAATACTAGATCCTAACTACCACACTGTCTCTATCACCTGTTGAGACTGGATCTCCAACCGATGCCTCCTACCTCCCGTAAGGCGCCTCAGCCGACCGCTGGACCACACTACTCAGGACCCTAAGCCCCTATGTGACACCTTAACTGTGAGGTAAACCCTTTCACAACCTCCATGGGTCCATTCAGACCTGATTCACCCCGCAATGAGTTGGGGTGGGCGAGCCTGACCCGAAACAGGCCGAGGCAGCCCTACCTCGACCAGAACACCCCTGAACGGGGTCTACCTGGCTCGAAAAGGGCTTTCTCGGTTACTTCCCAACCTATAGTGGTAATTAGATGGGTTTTCATGGCCTTACATAAATTAATATAATCAAAAAATTAATTAATTTAGTTAATTTAATTTTAGTATCAAATTAAATTAATTAAAATTATTTTTTGGTTTGAAATTAATAATATTTTAGTAGTTCGAAAAATTAATTTAATTTCAGTATTAAATAAATAAATAAATTAATTTTTTGAAATTAAAATTAAATTAATGAATGGGATTAATAAAATAAATTATTTGGATTTATATAATTCATTTAATTTATTTAAATACCCTCTTACTTTAAATTTATTGCAATTTATTTTTTATCACGTGTTTATTTAGTATACCAATTATTCTTAAGATAGTGATCATACCTATGTATGTCTGGGTTAATTGCATTAATTATTCATTACATGTGTGTGATTATTGTAATAAGTAAATAATAAAATCATGGTATGCACATCGTCTTTTTATTCAATATGTATAACAATCTGTGTGTCCAATTTATCTATTGTATACTGTACTCCCTATACCCCCTTGTCTATGTAAGAGTATATATGTATAGTTGATGATGGTGTTATAAGATGCAGACCTTTCTAGGATGAGGTGGTACTCTATATGAGAAGCAAATACACTGGATCAGGGGCAAGCTACAATATGAGCTAAGACTCAACTCGGGTATGTTACCCCTTTGGTCATGGTTGATCTATTAAATTTAAAATGGATCAAAAAATATTATATTATCAAGACCAGACATGTATAATTATTTCCTTCATGTATTTTTTTATCTTATGCATGTTCATGTTTACTGTGAGATCACATAAAATAATAAACAAGAAAAATGCATAAGGATTCAATGTATTTTTTTCTATTAATGCATGATCAGTTATGAGTTCGACAACATAGTTTGAGTATATTTAATAGAAATGGATTACATTAACCAAGAAATAATAAAATCCATCAAAGATATATTAAGTCTCAATGCCTTTTATTACTCAAATTTGAAGAAATCTGGGTATTTAGGGTGCTCTTCATCCATAGTTGAGAGTGTCTCATACTACGAGGGAGTTATTATGAGAGAAATGAGTTGAATTAAATAAATTTGGTAGTAAAATAGTATCCATATCTAGCTTTCTATCAATTTATAGGCAAAGTGTTGAGGGAATCAAGGTTAAAATTATGATTAGAAGAGAATTTATTCAAAAGATCAAGGATCCGTTAGTTAATGAAGTTGACCAGCCTTGTGTCTACCTGGGAACTCTCTAAGTTGTGGAATAACCATAGCTTGTAGACTATAAGGGGAATTTTTGAGGATAATTTCCATTAGAATACTCAATAAATATATTATTTTTAATCTAATATTGAGGGTTATTGAGGTTCAATAAAATAGTGGGATACATTAAATGATTTAATAATTAAGTTATCAGAAATGTCTCAAAGGTAATGAAGATAAAGTATCGCCTGCTAAATTTATTTTATTGTAGATAAAATAATGGAAATAACCAACACCACTAGAACACTATCACTAAAATATATACTAGATAAATAAAATATCCTAACCAGCTATAAACTCCATGAGTGGTAGAGGCGCTTGTGCATAGTACTACGCAAAGAGAGGGAGATTTATGTGTTGGAGTCCTCACTTCCTACCGATCCTCCTCAGAGAGAAATAAAGGAGGATAAATAAAATTATAAGAAGCATGTATATGATACAATATATATACAATGTATTATTCTTTCATATATGTCCAGTCAGTTGTAGAAAATGAATGAGGATGAAGATGCTAACTCATCTCTAGCTGCTATATCAGGAGAGAGTTAGGAAATAAAGGTATGAGATATCAAGTGCTCTTTATAGGTCCTAGATAGTATAATAGAATAAATAAGGACCTCATGTACTAAAGATGATCGAGTACATTGAGAGACTTGAAGACCTTGGGTTCAAACTAAATTAATAACTATTGATAGATCTCTTTCTTGCCTCTTTACCCTCAAGATTTTTAACTTTCATTATTAATTAAAATATGATTAACATGACAAATTCCCTCATAGATCTTTTGGATTTAGTTCACCGATATGATAAGGATATTAAGAATAATAATTCTTCAGTCCTTATAGTGAACAATAGGATTAAGGGTAAGGCTAAGGGGTCTAAGGCTAAGTCCAATCCGAAGACACCGATACACCACCCTTCCAAAAATCCAAGGATACAGAGGAAAAGCAATGAGCAGGAGGATTTATAATTTCTATATGGAAAGAAAGGCCACTGGAAGAAGAATTGAAGAGTTGGGAAGAATAAGAAATCACATGCTTCTACTTCAAGTATTTTTTCTTTGAATGCAATCTTTCATTATCTACAAGTTGGGTATTGGATAAAACATGTAGATCACACATATGCATTCATATATAGGAACCAAGTAGATTCAATAATATTTCTAAAGGAAAAGTGGATCTTTGGGCTGCAAATAGTGTGAGTCTACCAGCCTTGATAGCAGGAGATTATCACCTAACTTTTCACAGTGGTTTGGTTCTTCTATTGAATACTTGTTATTATGTACCTTCAGTTACTAGAAACATAATATTAGTGTCAAGTTAGAAAACAATGGAATTTTATTTCAAGTTTGGAAATAAATATTGTCTCTTTTATAAGGATAATATGTGTTATGGTATGGAGTATCTTAAAAATGTATTATATATACTTGAACTCAAAAACCCAGAAATGAAAATCATTGAAAAAACTGATGAGCATGAATCATATAATACCCACCTATGGCACTTCAGGCTTGGTCATGTAAATGATAAATGATTACATAAATTACATCAAGCAGGGTATTTAGACTTGCCCGAGTTAATTCCTCTGGATGTATGTCATGCTTGTTTACAAGGGAAAAATAACTAAAGCACCTTTTTTGGGAAGGGATAAAGAGCCACTAAATTACTAGAATTAATTCATACTGACGTATGTAGTCCATTTACAATAGAGGAAAGGGGTGGTTTTTCATACTTAATTATTTTTACTGATGAATATAGTAGGCATGACTATATCTACTTAATGTGTTATAATTAATATTCCTTTCATATGTTTAAGGAATTCCCACATAAAGTAGAAAACCATCTTGGTAAGAATATTAAAGCATTCTTCATAGACCGAGGTAGAGAGTATCTTAACCAAGATTTCATTGATCACTTAAAGGAGTGTGGGATAGTATCCCAAATCACTCCTCCTTATAGATCATAGTGTAATAGTGTTATTGAAAGGAGGAATATGACCTTACTTAACATTTTCATATCAATTATGTGTTATGAAACTCTTCCACTATCCTTTTGGGGATATATATTATAGACAGTGACATATACCCTAACTAAGTACCAAATAAATTTATAGTTATGATTACATATGAGTTTTTGTATGGAAAGAAACCTAGTCTATCACACATACATGTATGATAATGTGAGGATTTTTTCATGAATATACCTAACAAAAAATTGGTATCCCGAAGTATGAAGTTCATCTTTATAGGTTATCCTAAAAAACAAAATGATATTACCTACACAAACCTTATTATAGAAAAGTGATTGTGGAAATAAAATCTAAATTTCAATAAATGGAATACATTTACACTGGAAATAGTGGGATAAAGATTTACTTCGATGAAGTTAATGCTCCAGATGTACAAGATTTGGTATGAGAATAATCTCTACAAGAGAAAATGTGAGATAAAGAAGTTCTTGAGACACAAGTACTGTGTAGGTATACTCTAGAGGTTAGAGAACTTGAGTGTTATGATTATATTATCACTGGGTTAGGTGATACATTAATCATTGAGGATGATGAACCTATAACATACAAGGAAGTAGTATATGGTAGGGATACTTCTAAACATTAAGATTTTATGCATTCTAAGATGGAGTCTATGTATCAAAATCAAGTTTGGATTTTGGTAGACCCTCCAACTAATGTAAAACACATTGGTTGAAAATGGGTATTCAAGAAAAATATGGACATGGATGGTAAGGTCAACACCTATAAGGAAAGACCAGTATAAAATGGATTCTAGAAATGTTAAGGCATAAAATATGATGAAACCTTCTCACCAGTAGCAATGCTGAAATCCATCAGAATATTTATTGTAATAACAACCTTCCATGATTATGATATTTGGAAAATGGATATCAAAACTACTTTTCTAAATGGGAAGTTGGTTTAGGAAGTATATATGAATCAACCCTAAGGGTTTATTATGTCAAAGAATTCCAATAAAGTGTGTAATATATAGAGACCCATTTATGGGTTGAAGTAAGAACCATGATCATAGAATATTCATTTTTATGTGTCTATAAGATAATTTGGTTTTTTTAAGAATGAAAGAGATACTTGTGTCTAAATAAGGTTAATTGGAATGCATTCATTTTTCTAGTATTATATGTTAATGACATATTAATTATGTGAAATGAAGTTCAAGTCTTACAGTTAGTTAAGACTTGGTTAAATGAATGTTTCTCTATGAAAGAATTAGGTAAAGAAGCCTAAATTATAGGGATAAATATCTATCAAGATAGATCTCATAGGCTTCTTGGGCTAAGTCAAAGTACATATATTGATAATTTACTTAAAAGGTAAAATATGGAACAATCTAAGAGAAGGTTGTTTCCAATGTAACATGATATCAATATCTCTAAGAAAATGTGTCCATAAAAATAAGAGGATATTTAAAGATTGAGTATAATCTATTATGCCTCAGTAGTAGGATCTATTATGTATTCCATGATATGTTATAGGTTTTATGTTTACTTTTCTTTAAGCATAGTGGGCATATATCAAGATAATCCAAGAGAGCTGTATTGGGAAACTTTAAAAAATATCCTGAAGTACTTAAGGCATATAAAGGATATGTTTCTAGTGTATGGAGGAGATAAGGAACTAGTAGTGTGAGGATACACTGATTCTAGTTTCTTAATAGATCATAATGATCTAAAATCATAGTCAGGCTATGTATTTTTTCTGAATGGTGGTGTAGTGAGCTGGAGAAGATTAAAGTAAACTATGGTCACCGAATCTACAAAATGAATCCAAGTATATAACAGCTTTTGATGTAGCTAAGGAGGCAGTATAAATACAAAAATTTGTCCCATACATTGGTGTTGTGACTATAAGTGTAGTCACTATTCCAGTTTATTGTGATAATACTACAGTAGTGGTGCTAGCCAAGGTGCCCAAACCACACCAGAGGACAAAGTATATACTTTAGAAGTTTCATCTCTTGAGGGATTTTACCCAGAGAGGTAAATTTGTAGTTAGAAGAGTATCCATAAAGGATAATGTGGAAAACCCCCTGACTAAATCCATATCTCAACATAAGCATGATTCTCATGTGAGAGCTAGTAGATTGAGACTTATTAACAGTTGGCTCTAGTATAAGTGGGAGTGTTGAAAGTGGGTTCCCTAGGCCCAACTTGTGGATGTACTTTGATTACCACTAAATGTATATAGTTTGATATATATTCATGTTTTTATCTTACCATAATAGTTTCTATACTTATGTATCCCTATATTTATGGTAATTTCATGGGATTATGTGTCGTATCAAAGGGTTATAACAGTTCCTAGGATACAATGAGAACTTAGAGATTCCATAATAGTAATCTTAAAGTAATATCCTATGGTAAATATACATAATAATAATAGGACACAAATTATGTGAAACTATCAGGTACCAGGGGCTCATAATCATTGTTACTTATTCACATGAAGTCCATACTTGGTGATCTCTAGTAGTTAAGATCACTAGGACATACCCACCAATAGGAACACCACATGTTTTGGGTGTCATTGGTTTGTCTTATATATGGACACGTGTATTAGTCTCTTGACATGAGATCATTATCAATGTGTTCTATTTTATCACATAAATTGATGTAAGTAAAAAATCATGAAAATAAAGTCATGGAGAAGTAGTTTGTGTTGGGTGCGTCATTGGTGGTAAGGCATTGGTTGAATGATGAAGATATGATTTTTCATTTCTAAGTTGAGGAAGTGATATCTTAGGCCTGGTTGATCAGGATGGTAGTACCTTCATAGATCCATTCCCATTGTAGTTGAAGGTAAATCTGTCTAGATAGATCAAAAAATAATAAATCAATAAAGGATGATGACACAAGTGTATGTCCTAATTTATGAGATATTTTATTATAAATAGATTATATTACATAGTGTGTGTTCTTAGGTTGGTTTTTATCGCTATGACTATTCCTTATCTCTTTAGGGGCCTTGATGGGATGCTAGACTCTACTACTGGTCTATAAATACTATTCAATGCTATCAAGATATGATCCTAGAGGGTCACACATAATAGCACATTCAAGAATCCACCCTATTCTAATGAATAGGTATATAGGACATGGTAGGACCTACCACAGGGTTCGAGAGTTGTCCAAGTTTTATCGATCAATGATAAATAAATAAATTCATTATTATTCAAGTAAAGAACAATTGGGTTGAATTTATTTATTAAAAGTATTTAAAAGTATTTAAGTAAATACAAGGATTAAAATTAAATAAAAGAATATTATTTTAATATTACAAGTTCATTTAATATTATCAGGAATTATCAGTCAAGTTACTAACTCGAGTTTATCATGTAATAAATTTAATATATATTACAAGCATGTGATAAAATATAAATAATATTTATGATGTAGTTAGATTGTCATAATTAATTAATTATTACTTATTTAGTGGATGTTAAATATATGGGGTTTGAGAATCCTAATTGGGTATTTTGATATCCACTATATAAGTGTATAGAGAATTTATTTCCTATGACTATTCATTAGTATGAATTGAGAGTCTCTCTATCCTACCATATCCTAGATATATAATCACTCAATCTAAGAAAATTATCTAAGAACACCTTCGTGGATTGAAGGTAAGATATCATGGTGATCATCACGACATCGATTAGATTGTCAGAGCTCTATTCTATCACCTAGAATCTGATGAATAGAGTATTCATATATTTGAGAAGCATGTGTGGAAAATCTAGAGGGGTTTGATGTTAGATCCTTCAAGTAATAGTCTTGGATGACTTGTGACTGACATACATGCTTCAAATCAAAACGAGGTACTCATTTTTTTTTATTTTAAGTGCTCCAATTAAACCACACAATATCCTCAGACCGTATTGGGGCTCAAATTACTAGAGTCGATGAAGTTTTTTCACTCCGGTGATGGGAAAATTTTAAATCCCTATCCCACAATATTTCACTGCTCACCCCAGTATGAACAAAAGGTTTAACTTAGGTCCATCTTCCATGTATTATCAGTGGGGGGGGGGTGGTCACTCATGGGTTGTTACTCTATTATCTAGGCCTGTTGTTCTATAGAATTGATATTGACATTGTTTGGGTATTCACTCATGTGGCGTTTCTATTCTCCTTAGTCCCGTGTTCTAAGGAATTGATTGTGCACTTGTCATTGATTATGGTATGTGTAGTCTGCTAGCCTAACTTGTAGTGATCCTTGGTGTGATGTTACTTATGCTTTGAATTGTACTATTTTAGCTTGCACTGCCATGGTTTTTATGATCTGTGATACATGATTTACTTTTATTTTATATTAATACTTTGATATAAATGAAATACTTTGAAACCGTTTTACTTGGTTTATTTTGGAAATGTGAACAAAGGGAAAACTGGATGTTTTTCTATGATTTTGATATATAAATATAAACTTTTTATCATGAATTGATTTATTTAAAGTTTATCTTGTTCAAATTGTTTTATAGAGACTTTTTATGCAACACCTAGGTGGGATACTATTGAGTCTATTAGCTCACACCGTACACACCCTTTTGATAGTGCATAAAACTTTGTATGTATTTCGATGGAGGGAAATAAAAGGTGCTACAATGAGGTGGTGAGGTTTTCTGTTAGATGTGTTGGGTATCTGGTACGTGGTAAGATGGCAGGAGTTTTCCCATGCTATCACATGAAGCAGTTGGTTTCCTATTTTAGTTTTTCTTTGATGACTAGACTTGTACTTTGGGATATTTTAGCTTCATTGAGTTTTATCATTTCTAATATCTTCTTTTAGTATGCCATATGTTTATATCTTTTTTTTATTTCTATTTATTATGTATGTATTCCATGTTGTTGATTCAGGTTGGGAAATTTTTTTCCCTCTAGTTTTTTTTGATGTTAGGGTGCTGGTTACCAGCCCATGGGGATCGGGAACACCCTTTGATTATGTGGAAACTCAGTTCTGGTACTGATTCAAGAGGGTATCCAGGTCAATTTTTCCACAAATAGTGAAAGACCAATTTCAAAAACCAGTTATAAGTTTAATTAAATAGGTATATCTTGTTAAATTAAATATAAATAATGAATAATTTAATTAAAAATTATGATTTTTATCCATTTAACAAATTAAGTTCCAATTTTAACAAAGTATCCAAAAGTGAATTAATTACCCAGTTTTTAAATGGATTGAGAAGATTTTATAAGTAAATTACATATAAAATTTTCAATAAAATATAATTTTATCTATAGACAATCACCATATCTACAACATACATCAATGTAATATGTTGTTAATACCCATAATAATATCATGACCCGAGCACCTATATGAAATATGAGAGCTGAATACATGAACACAGGTGTGTATATTGGGTGTGACCTAAAGCAACCTATAATATTTAAAATAATAGTTTATTCAAATTTTTTAATAAAACATTTTATAAATGATAGCTTTAACATATTTATAAAATAAGGTTTTCTAAATTTATAGCATAGAAAAAAATATCATACATAATTTTATTTCCAAAATTGAAGGTAGAAAACTTTTGGGGAAACATGAACTTATAAGATTGAGAGGTAGGATTTCAAACTCCAAAAAATAAATCAAACTTTATTTAAAATCTATTTCAAAAACCCATTTTTTAAGGGGTGGAATCCATCATTTAAAATGGGAAACATTTTATACAAATTTAAATAAGTTGTACTTCCAAGTTTATGAAAATAACCAAACCATTCCATTTCTTTCAAAACCTATTTCACAAATATTTTTAAAAAATAAGTTAATAAATACACTATATCATAAGGAAAGAAGGAATATAACAAAATATAAGTATCATAGAAGAAAACATAATACTAATAAATAATAACAACACGTATGGCTTCACTAAACTAAAGGAACATAATGGGATGGATATAAAGTATGCAATGAGAATCCCTAAAGTAATACCAACATCAAACAAATAATTGTAATAGAAAATACCCTAGATCCTAAATAATATGGTCCTAGACATACTCAAGAGAATCAATCCATCAATAAGATCCCATATTCTTAAAGAGTCATGTTTATCATCTCCCATAGTTTGATTGGGTCACGTCGATTAGCTCCTACAATCTAATTGGGTTAACAAGATTAGTATGACCTAGACCAAATTCCTCACATAGCTACCTGATTTCCCATGAAATGTCAAACACAAGTGGGTAGTCAAAAAATAAAATGATCAAAAAACAAATCAAGGTGAAAAAATAATAAACCTCATCTAACCTCTAACACCATCACACAAAACAACCACTTTTCAACCATCAAGTATCAAAAAATAATTATAATGAATTCATATCCCATAAAGGGTTAAAGACCTAAACAAGACATATAAACCAAGGGGATTACAATTAGGGTGCTTTAATCATCAAGCCAAAAAATTTCATTAAATTGTAATCAGGCCTTTAAAATCAATCTTTGAAAAAAAAATCCAAATTATCATTAAACATCCTTTGAAAATTAACCAAGGATCTATCATTTTAAAGACATCATTTTCTCCCTTTATGAGTTAATTAAAGAGAAAAACACATATCTAGTTTAAAACATCCATTTAAAAATGGTTTACATCCTTTAGAAATAAAAATAGGGCTAAAAATATACATTTATTATCAAAATCATTTCAAAGGATCCTTATAGGAATTTTCACAAACACTTGGCATACAAAAAATTTATTAAAAAAGGATTACTAAAAATACATTGAAAATTTACCATGAAAATATTTTATAATACTCTCAAGGGTATAATAAATAGATATATATTTATAATAAATCAATTTAAAACACTCAATAATTTCATGAAATTTTCAAACAAATGAATTACATAAAAACACCTATATCATTCAAGCAGGAATAAGTTTCAACACATAGTTTTTAATGGGGGAATCTAAATAAATAAAAAGAACAACATATAAAAGCCCTAACCAACAAAAAACACAAATTAAAAATCACAATTCACCCTAAATTCACCCCTCATGGGAATTATAGTTCACAGAAGAAGGAGAAACTGAGGGAAAAGGAAGCAAGAAGGAGAATAGAAAAAGAAAAGAAGTATTTACCTTAAAAAACCACTTGAAATCGAGGATGAGAAGCTCAAAATCCAAGGATATCAAAGGGAAGGATTCATAAGGATTTTAATTCAATAAATAAATGTGAGTTAAGGGTAAAATAAAGCTAAAGTATGCTTTAACTTGATGGGGATAGAATTGGAAAATCATAAAATTAAAACTAAGAATAGGCACATCGCGATGCGACCTACCCATCACGACGTGACCTGCTTTCCAGGTTGAATCATGGCCCACTTCATAGGGTCATTTCATATCATGAAATTAATTCATAAAAATTTGAATAGACTATGGTAAACCCCTCATGATGTGACACCTAGAATCAATACTTTCCTAAGATAATGACCCCACTGTTTGAGTCTAATCATGACACAACCTCCTCTATCATGGCGTAACTCTTACCTTGGCTAAAAATTCACAAAGGAAAAATAACGTATAATAGTGTGACCTACCTATCATAGATTGAACACATATAATATAAAACTACAGGTCATTGAAAAAATTCATCATGGTGCAATCCACTTATATCATGGCACGACTCATAGTAGTCAGAGTTTTATATTTTCCCAAAACACCCAAAACACTTACAGAAGTCTCTCAAAAATTTAAAAATGCCTCTCAATTATATAATAATTTAATACAACCATGAAATGGGGGTGTCACACTAAATTTATTATTTTCTTCCTTTATCACCTCCATGAGGATTTGAAGAATAAATACTCAATGATGAAGGATTCTTGAATATTGTGGAAAATTCTCAAATAATGGTATAATCACTTAAGAATAGTAATATTATCAAGATCATGATATAAATGGAGTGATTTGTGGTTTTAATATTTTAAGTTTGTAAGTGGATATATCTTTGAGATGTTTATGAAATTTCCTAGAAGGATCATGCCATCACTCTAGGGGGGAGGCACTATAGGAAAACCATACTTTTCACCAATTTCTGAAAACCATATTTAATTAAAAATATTGAATTCCCTCCTCATTTATTAGTGGATATTTATTATAACCAAGGTGTAACAAATTATTAATAGTGGTTTTTAAAAACTACCACTAATTAATACCTATTTTAGCATCATGAATTATATTTACTTTATTATTACCCTTTCTTCTCGACCGGATTATCGCACATGATTTTCCCTTTCTCAATCTAATGAATATTCCACTTCTCTTTCCCACTGTATGATTATTATTGATCTATATCCATGCACCTATTAGATTCTCAAAGTGGTTTATTTGGAGTGTAAGGTAAGTTCTCGGTTCTCCTTTTTAGTCTATGATTTAATTTGGCCTACCCACTGACATGTAGTTAGGGTTTGTGTTAATTCAACTTACCCACTGACATGTAGTTAGGATCTTTTGAATTGTGTCAATTTTGTTGATAGATTACAATATAATTGTCTTTAGGAATTCTATAAGATATTTGAATGAATATATTATATTAATTTCATCCTAAGTTTTATTAGTGAAGTGATACATTTAATTAGATTACATAGGGAACATAATAATTGATAATATTTCTAATTCAATTTGATATTTATTAAAAATAACTACCAGATTTTTCCTCAGATTTCTATAATTACCCTTTTTGAATATGTGATTATCAATTTATTGGAAATATATTTCAAGTGTTCACTATGTGTAACCAATTTTGAATTTCAATTCTTGGGTACAAACATGTTCCTTTTAAATATAAGAATAAGAAATAAATCATATTCAATAATGTGAAAACATTATACAACTTGAGAAAAGACAAATCATAGATAATTAATCATTACACCAATCATTAACCTCAATAAATCATTGTGTACTTTTATATTCACTTTGATTTATTTATTTTTATTCTCAATATAGCTTATTCAACTCACCCAAAAACAATGAATTAGAACCATGGTTTTTATGATGCAATGGATTCAATTTAGATTATATTATTAATTTTAAAATGACATAAATCTATATTATATATAATATTTTTCTGAATGGAATAATTTTATTTTGATCAAAACAATTTTTTTTATTCTCATATAGTTTAAACTATATATTTCTTATTTATTTATATTTTTAATGTTTTTGAATTTCTCAATTCATCGACCCTTGATTTAAATCTATTAGGATAAACAAATATTTATTATTACACCTTTTTATTGATAAATTTATACTTTATTCAATACATTTAGTTCTTTATTACTAAATTGGGATCTTTTAGAGGTTAATTTCACACCAATTATCATAAAAATTATAATATTAATAAAATAATAATCTAAATGGTATTAAAGTTAATGTCATAAAAAAATATATTGAGTATATTGATGGTATAAAATAATAGATTTAATTTCTATTATACCAAGGGTGATGTTTCCCAACTTTTTATTATCATGATATGGAAACTTCAATAGGGATGATTTTTTGTAATAAATATTTAATGTTTAAAACCCCCAAAATAATTTTATTAAGAAAATAAATGAATTGAGTTTTAAGAAAAAAAATTGTATTGTCCAAAATATGTATAAGAATTGAATAAAATATATGTTTATTCAAAAATTGATTATATAAATAGATTAAAGAAAAATATAATAATTGTTTAAAAAAAATCAATGTAAAAGTGGTTAAATATGAAAGAGATAAATAAAAAAAGAGTAAAAATTGGATGTTAAAAAATAATATGAGTACATGCATGATGAAATTTTTTAATGATTATGTGTTTTCCATGTTGCGAAATATTAGACTTCAGTAAGATTACTGGGTTAATTTAGTATAGATTAGAGTATAGTGGGATGTGAACCTCAAGAAAAAGGTTTTGATATTTATTTAATTTTATTAAACTTTTATCATTCCCTCATGGAACTTATTAGTGCATCATATAAATAGTAAAATATAAGATATAATTGAATGTTTTTAAGGTTAAACTCCATTTATCATTTCTTTTCCAATCATTCTAAGTGAAAAATTATTAAAATATGGTATTTATGATTTGGAACTCTACCTTAATAATGTATAAACCTCCTTTATCAAGGAAAAGGGTCTGATATTTATTTTCTTATTTTATATTGTATATCACATTATAACTTATTTTATATTCTTTTTGGATGTAGGAATGCTAAGAAAAAAATTATTTAAAGATATGAGTTGATCTTCCATAAATTCTATGTCGTTAGATGACCCATATGATACACTTCCACCTTTATTATGTGATCTCTACTTTTGTTATGCTCACATTTAATTCATTTGATGTCATATAATATGCTCTCATATTCTTCAGGCATTCTACCTACTATAATTGCATCAAATTTTGCTTTGGGGATGACAGAAGGATTGGATAGAGCAAATGAGAAGTGGTCATTGATGAAGTATATGGTGCCATAGTTACCATCATAGGGGTTCTAGAGGGTTAATATTATTGTTATATGATTTTTAATGTGCAAAAATAATTTATTACATATGTATACTAATTTTTGAATATATTTATTGAACAAATTTAGATAATAATAGGATCCAAACGAACATGAATTATATGTTTGTAGGCTAACAAATTTTAAATTAGTTATACCATTTGAAATATTTGGGGTGCCTACAAAGGATTGTAGAGGTTTATATGGGCAGATCTTAGGCCAGTTATCATATGGGATGATCTCTCTTACTAATACATATCATTATTGGAGGCATATTACTATTCATTGGAAGAATGATCTTTTTGATAAACAAATGAAAGTAAGTTAAAATAAATATCTATATTTTTATATGATATTAATATCAAATGCAAGCCTAATTTTTTTTTATATCTAATATCTTGACGATTTTCCATTTTGATGTGCATGGGATAGTTGTGTGTTAATATACTTTGATAAGTTTGGGGGAAAATTAGAAGGAATTTAAGTATAGGTTGTTGTGCGAGTTTAACAAAACCTCAATAAGTCCCCATAAAATGTATGAAAAGGTACTCGAAGGGCTACCTTTAGATCAGTGGAAATTATCCATATATATGAATCATTTTGATTCTAATAAGTTATTTTATACCGTCTTAGTAAATTAATATTAATTTATTAACAATAATAAAGTTTTTATTAATATTAACAATTTTTTTAGGAATCCTCTAAAAAACTAATCAAACATAGAGAAATAAGTCACCCCACACAAAAATGGTTCTAATTTTTTTTGAGGAAAATATTTAAGAAGGTAATATCCTATCCATTTATTAAATATATTTTTGTTTCATTTTAAATATTTAAATTTTATAGTTGTCAGTTTTTTCTTTGATGATATAGGAGAAAGAAGTTGGTCATGAGGTTGGTCAAACTGAGTTATGGTTCGGTGTGAATAAGAAAGGTGATGGAAATTATGTTAATAAACCCACTACAAAAATTGGGGTAAAAAAATATAAATCATAATTCATTTTCTTGAAAAAATATATTTTGTTAAATTTTTTTCTATTTATAGTAAAAAAATAATGAGGCATGAGATGAAAATCCTACACAGTCATAATCAGTCTCCCCCAATGACGTCATTGCACAAGTTTTGGACAAGGATCATGTTTCTCATGTTCAAGGGTTGGGGTTCAGACTATCCACTTCATGAGACTTTGGGAGGATCTCATATTCATTCACTTTGGAGCCTCTTTATGCAGGTTTGATTAATGTTATTATTCTTGATCACATAGAATCACAAAATAAAATTGAAATACTTGAAAATAAAACACATGAGTATGTGATAAGATGTGTAGATCAAGATGATAAGTTTATTATGATAGAGAGTGTATTGTCTACTCTATTTTAGGACATAATTGAGAGCATTCCTATAGACATTTCATCATTGATATGAAAAACTATAATGGTACTAAATCTCTTACATTTTTTAATATGTTAATATTATTATTATAATTGTTGTAAATATATTTTGTATGATCTATCTAATTAAAATTAATTTTTATTCCAAATTCCATTTAATTTAGGAAATAAATTCACTAGAGGATGATAGATGATAGGAGCATAATGAAAATTTATAATATTGGGGTAGCCAATATGACTTAGGGAAAAAGCATAGATATTTCATTCACTTCCATTTGTTGTATTTTTAATGAAAAATTTTATATTCTACTTTAGTAGCATCTAAATTAAAATAATATATTACATTTTAAAAAAATATTTTGATATAATGTATGTAATTTTTTTTATGTTTTGTTTATTTTTTATTTTTTTAACAGGTAGGGGGAAACACCCCCTTTTTTATTAAGAAAAGATATCCCTCTTTTAAATAGGGGTGAGAGGTAACCCAATACATGGCCTAAATGTCCAGTGGCATAAAGACCCATAATATTATGCTGGCCTGTAGGCCTAGTGGCATTAAAGCTGAATGAGATGACACAAAGGTCAAAAATGAGTAGCCAAAAATCATATCATAAACCCATTTGTCACATTACTACGCCCCTTACCAACAACCACTATAATAAACTACAAAAACATGAATACAAGATAGAGAACCCCTCTTTATAAACCATGTATTAAAATAGGGATAATGATAGGTGTCAATACACCCATCAATCTTTCAAGCTTCCCAACCAACAATTCTTTCATGAATCCATGTAATACTTTCACCAAGATGCATTGCATCATCTGTCAAGTCATCACCAAACACACAATACATCACCCTCTCTACCAAATACCATCATTCCAAGCTAAAAATTTCAATGACATGGAAGATAACCCCCTCAAAACCAAACAGGATGAGTGATAAATGATAGGTTTCAATGTACCTATCACTCTTTCAAGCTACCCACCTGGTAATACTGTATCAAGATGCGCTACCAACTTGATGCACTACGGTGAACAATTGGTTCCTATGTGTCATTTTCTACTCTGAGTGTCCTGAATACCTAATGACCCAAGGATCAAAAGTGGTCCAAAATCCTATTGACTGAAGGCCAAAATATGTACCAAAGTTGGCCCAACCATCATCCATTCCACCCAAGCTGCTATCGCATTCCCAAAATAACAACATCAAGAAAGATCGATCATTTCCATCCAAATCCACCACTGAAATTGCACAATAAACAAACAAAACATCACTTTGAATCCATCCACATCGATATCCAATCGTCTCTAGCTGAGGTCATAGAAAATTCTATTGACAATCTTGGATACTCACCTGCCTCCAAAATCACTTAAACACACCGTAAACACAACCCGATGTTGAGGAAGCCACCACTATCCTCAAGCGCTAAAGATACACCTACATCAACACAATAAATAGAAACATCACTACCCCCATATACACCAAAAAAATAATGATTTTGCCTCTAACTTCAGTTCTAGAATAGATATGAATGCGAGATTCTAAAAAATAGGGATCTAGTGGGAGAGACATCCAAATAGGAAAGGGAGGATGCTGTGAGGATCGATGGTGGAAGACAACACCATCGCCATGATCCTAGTCTCCAAATAGTCAAAATGATTCTAAACCACTACTATTTTATGATAAAACTGAAACAAACCACCATGAATATATTGAAGGTGGGTTTAACCACCACTATATTATACTAAATTATTTGAAAAAATAAACCGTTCATTAGTTTTAGCAGTGGTTGTAACTTCCACTAATCACCAATCCAATATAGTTTTAAGTGATTTTCAATAATAAAAAACTTCTTCTGATTAATGGGATACTCAAGAAAATTTGAAAGTTTAAAAAACTGCCACAAATCAATGAGTGGCAGTTAAAATCATCACATATTTGAAAAAACCCGCCATGAAGACCCATTTTTCTTATAGTGGGGGGTAAATAAGTGTGATCATTTTTACTAAATTCTTTTTACCTTTTTAATTACCTCTATTTTAATTCAAACCACTATATTATTTAAGATATATGGACTTTCTTATAAATTCCCAATGCATAATTACCACATGAAAAGTAGTAAAGAAAGTAAGATAAGAAACACACAATATTTCTATAAGGTTTGATACCAATATGTGTATCCAATCCTTGATATGTTCATAATGATTATAAGACACACTATATTATTCAAGTGAATACATATAGGCAATCTCCCAAAAATAGTTTACCATATCTTAAAATTTTTACAGTACCTTGATTGATTTATAATCTCTTTATTGTGTTCCTTATAATTGTTCTTAACAGTTTACAATGGGTCCTTCCTATAAACTACTAAACAAGATATTTAAACTATTATGAGATGTAACTTAATCATAATAATAATATCTTCTTCCTTAATTAGAGTCTTCAAAAATCAAAGGATAATATTCTATAATCGCATGCATTTCAATCTCTGCATCTCAACTCAAACTTCTTCAATATATTCAACATCTAAAACTTATGTATTATTGGGATAATTGGTCTTAATCACTTAATCTTCTTCTTCTTCAAAAGCCTTGAAACACATATCTAAAACAATCAGTGGTATTTTCATCCTTCCTAAATCCCCTTATTCCTTGTTCCTCTTCTTTCTTTATTTCTATATATGATTATAATTGGGTATGTAATTGCAGCACCTCATCAGATTCCTTATTCTCTTCTAATTTGATACAAAAAAGTTTCAGGAATATTACATTATCAGGTTCTCTCACATTCACCACTCTTAGTCCTCTTCTTCTCTTCTATATTCATAGAATCATGTGAATATTATTGCTATATTTTGATATAAATTCCATGATAATAATCATTGGTATCTTCTTAATAATATCATTTAAATATCTCAACAAAATCACATACACATGCTCCCTATGATCTCATAATATTCTTCTTCTTTATCTCAATTAGTATTGAAAAAAATACTCATCTTCTCATTTAAACTGATTGATAATATTATCTAAAAATCCTCCATCTACAATCACTATTAAATAATTTCAAATATTCATATTTGAAAATACCATAACTATAGAGTAGTGATATTCTCAATTTCTTATCATTTAATTAACCTTTTGAATAAACTTGAATCTCAACTCAATCACCAACATCATCAAATTAAATCCATGAAGAACAACTGAACATCATCTAACCTTAGTCTCTAAAAATATCACATTTCCTCAAATTATTACAAAAAAAACACTTATGTATCACTTAAAAGAGTCTTATTAACTCTTATGTATTACATTGAATACCCTTACATATCCTTTAAAATATTAAGGTGTCCCTTAAATATCCTTTATAATCTCTATGTGACCCTTACGTACCCTATGTAATCTCCATGTGGAAATTATATATTCTCCTATTAATTCTTACAATGATATGTAAGTTTGGAGTCACTTTTATGTATCAAAATTTAGCTTGGGTACTTTGTCGAATATCCCTACATTCTAAGTGCCCTTACATATTTCCTTTTGAGTACCCTTTCGTATTTCCTTATGAGTTTCCTTATGAATTTACTTTGAAGAACTATAATGACCCTTACATATTAAGAAATCAACTCTTATGTATCATAGTGACTCAGGTACTTTTTCAAATTTTATTCTACCCATAGATTACCTTTATGCATCCCTTTGAAAACTATAATAACCTTTATGTGTTGATCAACTTACATTGATGCATCACAATGTGACTTAGGAATTTTTCAATTTTCAGTCTACAAGGTCTAAGGAACCCTTACATATCTAGTTTAATTTAATAGGTACTCTTATTTATGAATTATAATCTTAGAGTGACTCTTACATATCATCCTAAGTACCCTTACATATCCCAATGAATTCCAACACTTTTACAATATTCTTTCATAAGGGATTATCCATATGACTTTTCCAAATTTTCACCTCCAACCTAGAATTCTAGAAATTCTTAAAATCAACTCAAAATTGTTGGATTGGTGGATATTGATCTTTTTGGATGAAGTTTGGATGAATACTTGCAGCCTATACTGCATACCAGGTTGCAATTTTCATGGTTCGACCTCCACGGTGAGGTCGCTTGGGGTTTTAGGGGTATCACACCCCTACTCAGGGGTCTAATGGCTTATGGCCCCAAACCCAAATTTTTGAGGTACTTTAGCAATGCTAACCACTATAGAAAAGATGATCGATGAAACTGATAGATTGATATAGATGTGTGGTTATTATAGAAACATGTGATAGGGGAGTGTAACAACTTAGAATTTTCATATTCATTACAACCAGGCTGATTGCCAACACCGACAGAGCATTATAGCCCATCAGACTTTTTTACCACCTCCACTATAATATAATGGACTTACTATGTGAGAACTATTACAACATGAGTTACTATTCATCATGTTGCTTTATGATCTATTTCCTTAAAGTGTTTCTAAAACTCTAAAAAAAAATTCCTTATAATTATGCTCCCAAGACATAGTGAAATTTTCACCTCTCCATATATGTAGGGATATTCTCGAACCATGTAAATATCTATGTTATTCATCTTCTTATTGTTCTTTTATTTTTTATCCATTTTAATCTCATTTATAAAATCATTCATCATTGTTACTCCTAACATTTTTGCAAAAATATCCTCTTCAAACATTGTTAGAGTATCTTCAATCACTCTAATTCAACTCAAAACAACTTAAATGACTTTAAAAATATATCAAACCTTCTCAAAACTCTTCATCACAATTACCAAAGCATATTACAACATATTTATACTTCATTTGAGTATTTCCATAAAAATTCACTTCCTAAATAATTCCATATTCAAACTCAACCTTCTCTAATCATCATCTAAGTGATATTCTCTATTTATTACAGAAACCTTTAAGCTATATAAGACAAGGATTATTACCCACTCTTCCAGCTATCTTTTCTCTTTAACTCATTATATATATTCTTAATCAATCACCACCAACAAATAAAATTCATCAAGATCACGTTGTTGATAGTGATCTATTCATCTAATAGACACTTTTCATTAATTTATCATAAGATCATATATGAAATCATTAGAT
The DNA here is from genome assembly GCA_963277665.1 of Viscum album. NCBI lineage: Eukaryota > Viridiplantae > Streptophyta > Magnoliopsida > Santalales > Viscaceae > Viscum > Viscum album. Next base: position 1,506,529,728 of record OY728156.1, read on the forward strand.
GTAATTTTTCTTCCTTGAATATATTTATCCAATAAATCAAAGAAGCAATATAATTTTCTCCTTGTCAAGGGAAACATCTCAATATTCATCACTTCATTCATTAGTATCTCCACTATCTCCCCATATATATTTATTTTCACTCCTTATTGATATATTTACACAAAATACTGCAAATGAAACTCTCTTTATCACAACACATTTGATAACTTCAATCCCCCCTTTGGATTTTTTATTAATACCCATTTCATTTATACCTATTTTAAATTTAAATTCAATTTCATTATCCCCCTTATTGACAATAAATTCAAAGGTGAAAGGGGTAGGGAAAGTCCTACTCATATCATGCTTCTTCCATGATTCGAAAATTCCATATTCACCCATTAGTAAAACTTGATCCACTTGGGATAAGGGTGAAATAACATTTCTCTTAAGTAATGAGTTATAAATTAATCAACTCTAGGTTTATGTGAGATATATCAAAGTAAAAAACAAAATAGAATAATTAAGATATCAAATCTATCCATAAAACTATCCAACGTGTGATACCAACTCATATTTATATTACCAGGGGCTGTTCAAGCATATTTTCAAAGAATTTATAACATAAACTCAACTCAATAAACTTATCAAAAACATTCAAGTGCAAACAGGTTTCTACTGCTTTTTCTACACACTTTTCATGGTATTTAATAACCAAAATCTTCTATTTTAATTTCAAAATTTATCTTTCTCATAAGGGTATGAATATATAAACAATACACGTCTTCAATGAGTGACTTCCAAAAATTTTACAGAAATTATAGGTTCAAATGAATTGATTTATTTTAGCAGTTCTCTAATATTTTCAAATCCCCCTCAAGGGATAAAATCCATCATTATTTAGAATAATAGGTCTTATTTAAAATATACTCCAAGAATTTCATTTATGACACCACTTTTACATGTTTAAAGGAGTTAATAGTCAAAACACTCCATGATGAATGATTCTTATTATTATGCCCTTTTCACAGTATCCTAGTTCTCCCTTTTCATACACCACCTATAATTCCATTCATATTTGTTTTTAAAAAAAAGTGATATATGGGAATAAGGTGGGTATTATTGTGATTCTTAATGAGAACAACAAGTGTGAATATTAATTATCAACCCATAAAATCTTTTCTTTATAGTTATATCTTAGTGATAATTCATCATGCTCACTTCTCCTTTAACTTTCTAGACTTGATCATTTATGGGAAGCTTGGTCTTCTTGATTTTCACAACCTTATTTTTATATGGAATTGGAATTTTTCACATTATACAACTAGTAACATTCATCATTGTGTGGTTTCATTATCTTATTTACTATTTAAAACTATATTGGACATATGATCATGTAGTTCTTAGAAACATGATCAACTTTCTTATTATGTGGAGACTCCTTTTTCATAATGAAACTCTTGATACATGGAGTTAATAGTGATTTTCCTTTATTTTTTATCATCTCCTTCTATCATGGAATCCATTTCATATATTTTTTATGAGTGTTCCTAATTTTTTTTTCACCCATACAAAACTTCTCAATAGTATTTATGTTACCTTCTATAGGAAACCTCTCAAGTTCTTCTACTTTGATGTCTTCCACAAAAACAATCCTTTTATTTCTCTATTGGGGTGACTCTCCTTATTACTTCAGCTTTCTTCCTCTAGATTTGATATTCATAGTATATTTATAAAATTACATGATGTGACCTTTTCTCTTATAATAGAATAATCACTATCTTGGTGAAGCATTTCTCATAGCTTCCATCTTGGGTGTGTATTGATTAACACTTTTCTTTTTCTTGCAGACCAAGATTGATTCACCTCCTTTTCTATGATACATTTTTCAGATTATGTGGCATTATCACCTTTATAAAACATTAATCATTCTTGGTATAACTATACTATAACTTATCATTATAATTTCTACCTATGTTATAATTTCTAAAAAAAAATCTCAAGAAATTCAAATCCATTCTTGATGGAAAAAATTTACCCTATTCTATGTGATTTTATTATGCTAACCAACAAATATCTTTGACTTAGACCTGATCCACCTAAATACAAGCCTTTTATAATCATATTTAAATAATGAATTATTATAACATTCAATGGAATTGTATCTAAAACTTCCATAACACCAATAATGACCAATGGACTTTGTTATTCTTTCCTTTAATTGTAGTTTGACCACATTTATATTCTTTTTGTTTTTGGAAAACATGCCCATTCTTATAGATTTATTTTGGGGATATACTCTCCTTACACATTTCCATATATATTTTTGATATATTGGTGAATTTATCAACATTTTTTCCCACCCATATTTGTGAAGAATGTGAATTGTATCCTACACTAGCCATTAAAACATTATTAATACATTAAACATTTTATAGGACATGGATTAACTTTTTCTATGAGGTTTTGATTGATATATTATTGGAATATTTTAAGATATTATTACCCCTAATATGAGTATTTTTAGAGATAATACTCTTATAAAAATCTTCCATGGCATCACATCACTTCTCAGCTTCATATGAAGATCCAGCTTGGTTGATCTCTAGATTTCTCAAATTAACTGCCAGCTCAAGACATTTCATATTAAGAGTGTTATTTTAATATTTAATATATTTCACTCTATCTTCAAATTCCTTTCCTATAATTTCCATATAATATTCATGCATATTATTTTATTTTTACAAATAATTTTCATGTTCCTAAATCCTTTTAGATTTTATCTCTATTCGGGTATCCTTGACACCAATGCCTTAATTCAATGCTTGAAACATTTTTAATGGTTTTATTAATCTCAATTTTCTCAGCAATTTATTTATACAATTATTATTTAGCTAGGGAATAATTTTCTTTAAAAATAAATATAGTTTGTTCTTTGGATTCCTGAATTTAGGTGAGAATTTTACACTTTTGTAAATATTAAGCCAATGCCTTCTCCATGTAATCATCTTACACTTCTAGTTGTGTTTTATCATCATGTAGTCCATTGATAAACTCAAATATACAAGTGAAAATTTCAATTGGAACTTTCTTCAAGTAATTATTAACTTCATAGTTGAGGCCTTCAACTAATTAAATAGACTTTTTTCACCTCATACTCTTCACAACATAGACTTGAATCTTTCAAAGAATCATCATCAAAATATTTAACACATAAAACATCACTTTGATTAACTTCAATGAGTAAAGTTCCCTATTTTTTAATTTAATATACTTTTAAAAATTTTAGCCACTTTATTCTATATTTTATTTATGGTTTTACCTAAAACCTTTATTTTGGTATTGATAGGGATGAAAACTATGTCTCTATTAGAGAAAATTATGAAAATTCTTTAAATATTGACTTTATATATATCTAATAAAGAAACTAAGGAATAAAATATATCCAATCAGAGGAAAATTGGATTAGATTCAATACCACTTGAAATACCCCAATAGGATTGTGCAGTCACTTTGAGAGGGGGGGGGATGAACCAATGTGAATATTTTTTCACTAAATTATTTTCCCCTTTTAATTAACCTCTTTTAATTTGAACCTCTAAATTAGTTAAGATATATGTATCTACTTATGAATTCAAAATTCACAATTACCACATGAAAAGTAGTAAATAAAGATATAGAATCAATACATAGTATTTTTACATGTTTAGATTTCAATGTGGGTATTTACTCCTTGGTGTGTTTGGTTCAAGTATGAGACTCATATATCCACTATATTACATAGGTTAATATAAGTAGGCTATATACCAAAAATATTTTACTATCTCCCAATGGTTTTACAGTCACCTGATTAATTTACAACCTATATATTGTGTTCTTTATACTAGATCTAGCCACTTTATAATGTATATTTCCTATAAACTCTTAAACAATATCTTTAAGCTACTTCAGGATGTCACTACATCACCATAATAATATCTTATTCCCTAATAAGAGTCTTTAAAAAATAAAGGATAACATTCTATAGTAGCATGTATGCCAGTCTCTGTATCTCAATTCAAACTTATTAAATATCTTCAATATCTTGACCATATATGGTTTTAGGATTTCTAGTCTTGATCACTCAATCTCCTCCTTCTTCAATAACCTCAACTCACAGATCACGAACTAATAACATCAATGTCAGACTTCCTTAACTCTCTCTCTCTCTCTATTCTTCTTCTTCTTCTCATTCTTCTTCTTATTCTTATTATTATTAACTCTTCCACTTATTTCTTATCTTCTATATTAGAATATATTTGGGAATGCAGTTGCAGTACCTAATCAACTTCCTTCTTCTCTTATACTTTGATACACATAATCTCTAAGAATATTATAGTATCAAGTTCTATCACATTCACCACTCTCAATATTCTTCTTCTATTATATATTCATAGAATCAAATGAATATAATTTCTATATTTTGAATATAAAAACTCTATGATAATTGGAATTATGATCTTCTTAATAATTTCATTTAATTCTATAAAATCTCATCACCTTTCGAGTACCCCTATGCATTTCCTTATGAGTAACCTTACGTATTTTCTTTTAAGAACCATCATAACCCTTACATATCAAGAAGATAAATCTTATGTATCACAATGAATCTAGTACCTTTTAAAATTTCATTCTACCCATATATCACCATTACACATCACTTTAAAAACTATGATAAACTTTCCATATTGAATAACTTAACTTGATGCGACATAGTGTGACTCAATAATTTTCCAATTTATAGTCTTCAAGGTCTTAACAACCATTATATATCTAGTATAATTTCATAGGCACCCTTAAATATGCCTCAAAATCTTAGACTGACTCTTATATATCATCATGAAAACCCTTACACATCCTAGTGACTTTCAACATCCTGCCAATATTTTAACACCTCTGATATATGGAATTATGTTTTTTATTAAATTTTATTGGTGTATTAGATAAATTTCAAGGAGTATAGTATGGGTGTGTGGTTGGAAATTGAGTCTTGGGTAATCTAAGATTCACCACACCTTGGTGGTTGATGTGGTGGAGGCTGTAGCGCTCAATGTTGAGCTGGTCATGTTGGGTTGTGGGCATGGAAAACTGGTTGGGTGGAAAGATACCACCATTCCATAACATTGGGAGTGGAATTAGGTGTGGTGTAATAGGAGTATAAATGTAGAGACCCGTATCTTTACGTACATGAACATTAAATTACTTTTTCGGAATACTTAGTACATAACAAAAACACACACACAAGGACCGTAATAGTTTAGTGTCTTTGGAAACTCGGAGTATAATCTTCTAATCGTGGGGAAAGATCTTCAACATCTCCCATAAAGATCTTCCTTTTTTTTATTACCTAAAACCTTTCTTTATATCCTGGGGAAAAGAAAACATAAAAGGGTGAGCTCAAATGCTCAGTAAGGGTAAACAAAGGAAATATCAATCACATAATTTTCATAAGAACATAACATTTTTGGAAATCTTAACCTGCAAAAGAGAGCATAATTCCATAACATGGGATAAATCATAGTAGTGAAATGAAATCATAACTTAAAACATTACTCATTGTGGCATACACACATAATCATAGAGAATCATTTCTTGTTAGTCAAGACTCATTGCCAAGACTATCTTAGTGGACAAAGTCCCTTTCTGAATCGAGTAATCCTCGTTTCAGTCCTGTTTCACTGAACCGGTATAACCTACCATTCCAGCCATGTCTATCTCATGAGATATGAAATCTTTACCCAATGCATTGGAGGGAGATATAGGTCCCACCCATCTTATAATGAATCCTTTCTTATGTGTGCCACATAATCATAAAACATACATCATCGCATAACACATGTAACAAAAATGGGATTCTTGAAACATCATGACATCATAAATCAATTCATATAAGATAAAGGAATTCATAAAAATAATTCCATCACAACATGATAAAATCAATGTAATAATAGGGATAAAAACAGAACCCTTTATTATCTTAGATGGAAAATAATTTTGAAAATCACTTGAACTCCATTCTTGAGGAAAATATCCTTTCTTCTTCAAAATCAATTTCTTTTCACAAAACATCATGCAATTTTAAAAGAAAGAGATTTTATTGAAAATAGTCATGAAATCTTTTAGAGGAAGCTTCATGAAAATAAGGCTTTATAAAACAGTATAAATCCGTTCGTGCCGTATAAGTTAAAAAAACATTCTTCGTACTTTTGTCGGAAAAGTCAAAAAGTACCTCGTACGAAAAACGAAAAAAGATTCCTTTCATATCCTTTACTAAAAACTCATAGAAGGGTAAAATTGGATTTAAACAATTGTAGGTGGATGGAAATAATATTACATATTGAGGGAACATGGATGTGGATGATAAAATACACCCCAGTAAATACTTACGAATAAACAATCTCGGATAAAAATGAGATTGTGATATTTCCCTTACCTTAGGTCCGACTTGCTTTGTAAGTGTCCGAACCTCCTGTATAATGATTTAAATCATGTTATTGACTTATTACAGAATCATATTCATTGTTATGATATCATATATGGTTCACTTATGACATTATATTACCCGTTCTTTTGTAAATTCCATGTTAAAGAAGCGTTTTGGGTAAAATCGTTTCATTTATCGTAGGTGTTTTGACTTGTTGTTCTTGACATCATTATTACTTATATCATGATTTAATTACTTCCAGAATATAAAATATGATTTATATATCATATATATTCAGTATATATATATATATAATAGGTAGATAAATAAAATGAAAAACACCGTTCATGGAGACGGTAGTCCGTACGTACGCATGAACGCTGTTTTCCTTTCCTTATTGTCTTGAAATGGAAGTAAGTAGATGACATACATATGTATATATATACATAAATCCAGTAGCTTTATAATGTCATATATTTCATTATTATTTCTTATATATACTTTATAATCATTCTTAAATGGAGAATGAATCTCATCGCGTCGTGGAGACGGTAGTCCGTACGTACGCACGAGCGATGATATCATTTCTATAAATATTGAATTGAATTGGAGTGGATTATAAAATATATCAGAATCAATATGATGTTGTAATAACTATGTATAGTTATTCTTTACACCATTATACCCATCCATGTAAGGTGGTGGTGGAAAATAGATTACACCACGGCGTGGAGACGGTATTCCGTACGTACGCACGCGCGGTGATTTCTTTTTCCGTAGGATGGATAGATGGTGAAATAGGGTTGTTTCATACTTATAATAACATATCAGTATATGAGTGATACTTATGTTATTACTTCATAATGAAACAACCTAAGAAGAAGAAGTGGAAGAAGAAATAAAGATGAAAGAATTGGTAACGGTAATTACCTCTTCTTTGAAGTGCCTCTTTGAGACCTCCTCTTAGGGCACTAGAATTGGTCTTTGAGGAAGACCAGAACCTCTTGGATGTTGCTAGGGAAGTGGAGAAGATATTTTGGCAGGGGTTGGCCTAGCTTGAGTGCTCAAATTGGTGTGAGGAGGAGGGGGAGGAGGTGTCCTTTTATAGGGGAGGAGAGGGGCACCTTAGGAATATCTCAAAATATTATTTTATATTAAAGTCAAAATCGGTTTATAATGGTTCCAAAGGGTCTTATTTAGAAGCTAATGTGGGGATGGGTCGAAATCCTATCAACCAATAGAATTTAGACAAGTTTAGGATATTATTTTAACCTTATCAATTAGATTTAACTCTAAGTTAAATAATTTAACTTTTACCATGTCTTTTTGTTTTCTTTCACTATATGGTTAATAAACTTACTATAACATGCCAAACGAACCCCAAATTGTTTATTATTAATATATATATATCCTTATCTAAGTCATTTGGCCGAACCTTAGATTTTTAGGAATACAATAACAATTAATAATATAATATTTGATTTAAAAACTATTTTGTGTCAATTTTGACACTATTTGATATATGATTTTTGTGAAAGTCATAACAGAATTAAATGTTCGAACCAAGTTGATTAAATCAACATTAATATATCATAGTAACCTAGAAAAGTATTGGAATTCATAAAAAATCTCAAATTACATTTATTTTGGTGTTTATAACATCAATTATGTCAATATTTCATTAATAAGATAATTACTGCATCATCGTTGTGTCATAAATAAATTAAATTATTTTATGTCTAAAAATTACAAATAAAATACCATCATGTAGGAAATCTTTTTAGATTTATAATGAATATTTACAATCGAATTTATCTTATGTATAAACCCATATTAAAAATGATTTACTTATTAAACTTTGATTTTAACTATTTTAACCTTTCTTTAAATAAATTAATAATAAATGTCCTAATCTAATCCAAGTGGACCTAAATGGTCATATTTTATTCCTGAGTTTGTTTTTGGTCGAATTACACTTTTCCAATAGAATTAGGACATGTGTTAGGGTAATATTAATATCATATTTACCCTTAGTTACCCAATTTACTATTAACCGCGGTAAAAAAAAGTAAAAAGTTACTATTCACCAAAAAATTATTTTCATCTCATTGAACCACATTTTAGTCCTTGATATTAACCGTGTCTCTCAGATTTTTGAAATTCCATTCACAGAAGCGGTAAAATTAAGTTTTATGCAAAATTCAGTTTTTTAACCTACCACTTAGTAGTTTCACTATTCATCAAAAATTGATGTTTTTCAGAACAATGCTAAAATTTCATCCTAAGATATATTTCATATTCCAAATTCAAAAATGAAGTCTATTTTACCATATTCATAACATAGATGTTGCATTAATTAATTTTATAACTAAATCCCGCTGTTAAAACAAATAGCGTGTTTTTAAGAAACAATATCTATCAAAAGATTGACACTTGTTTATGTCTTGTTTAAATGTAAAATTACATACAATGACCAACATTGTATTGAATTGTAAAAATATATTCTAAATATACTTTAAAACCACTCAATTAATAATTTATCACTATTAATTATTTCGATTAAAAAAGTTGTTTTTAATTATAATTTAGTAATTTTCACTATTCATCAGAATATGAAAGTTATCCGAAAAGTACCAAAATTTCACCCTAAGCTAATTTCGATATTACGAATCCAAAAATGAATTCCATTTTGAAAAATAAAATTTACTAAATTTCAAAAAGTGGTTATTACTATTCATAACGGCTAGTTTTAATAATATCTTAATAGCATATCGTTGTTTAGCGAAACTTGGTGTTGCGTACAACACACGCTATCGAGGAAGGTTGTGATTGCGTGTAATTCAAGCCAGGTCAGAGAAGTGTATTGTGAAAGATCCTTTTGGTGTAGAGTATAACACACGACATTAATAAAATTAAAAAGAATATTTTTCATAAAATCTCGGGGTGTTACATTCTACCCCCCTTAAAATGAATTTCGCCCTCGAAATTCGTCGGGGTTATAAATGGTTTACTATTCGAAAGTTTCTTTAATAGAAACCCACATCGTAAAAAGGAATACCAAAACTTGTCATTAAAAACTAAAGTATGAAATGTAATGATTACCCAAATAAACTAATCACTGGGTTTCCACATAGGTGAAAATATGGATATGGAAGAGAAATCTAACCATCATGTTCTGATGGAGAGTGGTAGAGAACATGGCTATGAAAAAGCCAGTAATCACAAATCCATAAATTTGTGACGATCTATGGTACCATCTGATTCATCAGGTATAAGATCACTAGGACAACATTTTTGGTTTTCAAGATCATTTTCCCTAAAGTTGAAAATTTGAATTAAAATAAATACTTACTTTATTTTGGTACAATCTCACTTTTGTTCGTGCCTTGAACAATTTCGACTTCATCTCTTAAATAAATGAAGTTGAATTTGTTATTCGTGAAGTGTTAGCAGATCATGTGATAGAAGGATGGGTCATTCCATCTATTTCAAACAAAGGGTTAGCAAAAGTTATAAGTCCATCTTATAGTGAGATTAATCGTATATGGTTCCAAAAATGAACTTATACTTCATATATCATACCGCTTAATAAAATAAAACTAGTTTCTACTAAACGGGGACTTCCTGTAGGCCAGTGGTAGGCGATAAAGGCCAGTCGCACTTCGGTTGTGGGTTCGATTCCCACAGCCTTGTCCGAAGCGATGGGCTGTCGCCCGTCCTGCAGGTTGTCCTTTTTCTAAAGCTATTTTACTATAACATCCCATCAATAATATCGAAAATCTTCTATCCTTAAACAATACTAACTTATGTCCAACATAATCCATTCTAATCTTTAGGCTTATCCATAATACTGCAGTCCACTCTCATAATATAGTGAAAACGATTACCAGAGATTTAATACCATCGTTGATCCCCATATATCATAAGATATGTCTTGTTAGTTACATTCCAAACATTCAAAGGCCTTAATCATGTATTCTCTTGTGAAAACATGAATGCAGTTAAAAGTTAACACTTTCCACATACCAAAATCCTCAAAATTCTATATACTCAAACCGTGATATCACTTAGTCCTTATATAAATCATGAGCTCATGAATACAATCAAACATCTCATTATCGTCTTATCCCTTCATTATGCGCATATCATCTTATTTCCAAAAATATCTCAATCACTTCGAATACCACATTAGACCAATACATAAATATTCTAATACACCATAAAAGTACCTCAACAACATTATTCTTGAATACCAATACATAAACACTTCAGTCCATCCACATCAATGACTGTCCTAGAATAAGTCCTTCCTTGATTTAGAAGTATCTTTTTAGGTTAGGGCATTGAGTTGGGTAATGCCCATGTTCTCCACAAATAAGACATTGAACTCCATAACAGTCTGTCACCCTATGACCCTTTTCTCCACACAGATAACATCGGTCCCTCCATTTGAGGTATTCCTCAAGGTTCTTCTTCCCTTCTTTAGAAATCTCAATCTTCCTTTCTTTATGCTCCTCAACATGCGAACATGCATAATAGTTTATCTTCCTCTTCTTTGATGAATTAGGCATACCACTAAATTTCACCTTGTTAATCATATATCGTGATGACTGATTTGGCATAATCACAATATCTTTATCTTTAGGCATTACACAATTTTGTTGCTCATAGTCACCAATTTGTCCATTGGATTCAATGTTAACCGAATTCCTTCTGGTTCCCTCCATTAACTAAAACACAAAAAGAATTTTGTGAGAGACGAAATAATGCTAGGGAAGACAACATAGTAAAGGGGGAGAACCCTCAATATCTAACATCTTAGGTTAAATTCTAAGATCGTTACCGTAGTTCTAGGACTATATCCTATACGTATACTTATCTATAGGGACATCCCTAGACATACCATAGAAATATCTCTAGGGATCTCACTAACGTTTTCGCATCCTAGTTTCCAAAGGTTGACTAAACCTTTCCTCTGATACCAACTGTAGAGACCCGTATCTTGACGTACATGAACATTACATTACTTTTGCGGAATACTTAGTACATAACAAAAACACACACACAAGGACCGTAATAGTTTAGTGTCTTTGGAAACTCGGAGTATAATCTTCTAATCGTGGGGAAAGATCTTCAACATCTCCCATAAAGATCTTCCTTTTTTTTATTACCTAAAACCTTTCTTTATATCCTGGGGAAAAGAAAACATAAAAGGGTGAGCTCAAATGCTCAGTAAGGGTAAACAAAGGAAATATCAATCACATAATTTTCATAAGAACATAACATTTTTGGAAATCTTAACCTGCAAAAGAGAGCATAATTCCATAACATGGGATAAATCATAGTAGTGAAATGAAATCATAACTTAAAACATTACTCATTGTGGCATACACACATAATCATAGAGAATCATTTCTTGTTAGTCAAGACTCATTGCCAAGACTATCTTAGTGGACAAAGTCCCTTTCTGAATCGAGTAATCCTCATTTCAGTCCTGTTTCACTGAACCGGTATAACCTACCATTCCAGCCATGTCTATCTCATGAGATATGAAATCTTTACCCAATGCATTGGAGGGAGATATAGGTCCCACCCATCTTATAATGAATCCTTTCTTATGTGTGCCACATAATCATAAAACATACATCATCGCATAACACATGTAACAAAAATGGGATTCTTGAAACATCATGACATCATAAATCAATTCATATAAGATAAAGGAATTCATAAAAATAATTCCATCACAACATGATCAAATCAATGTAATAATAGGGATAAAAACAGAACTCTTTATTATCTTAGATGGAAAATAATTTTGAAAATCACTTGAACTCCATTCTTGAGGAAAATATCCTTTCTTCTTCAAAATCAATTTCTTTTCACAAAACATCATGCAATTTTAAAAGAAATAGATTTTATTGAAAATAGTCATGAAATCTTTTAGAGGAAGCTTCATGAAAATAAGGCTTTATAAAACAGTATAAATCCGTTCGTGCCGTATAAGTAAAAAAAAACATTCTTCGTACTTTTGTCGGAAAAGTCAAAAAGTACCTCGTACGAAAAACGAAAAAAGATTCCTTTCATATCCTTTACTAAAAACTCATATAAGGGTAAAATTGGATTTAAACAATTGTAGGTGGATGGAAATAATATTACATATTGAGGGAACATGGATGTGGATGATAAAATACACCCCAGTAAATACTTACGAATAAACAATCTCGGATAAAAATGAGATTGTGATATTTCCCTTACCTTAGGTCCGACTTTCTTTGTAAGTGTCCGAACCTCCTGTATAATGATTTAAATCATGTTATTGACTTATTACAGAATCATATTCATTGTTATGATATCATATATGGTTCACTTATGACATTATATTACCCGTTCTTTTGTAAATTCCATGTTAAAGAAGCGTTTTGGGTAAAATCGTTTCATTTATCGTAGGTGTTTTGACTTGTTGTTCTTGACATCATTATTACTTATATCATGATTTAATTACTTCCAGAATATAAAATATGATTTATATATCATATATATTCAGTATATATATATATATAATAGGTAGATAAATAAAATGAAAAACACCGTTCATGGAGACGGTAGTCCGTACGTACGCATGAACGCTGTTTTCCTTTCCTTATTGTCTTGAAATGGAAGTAAGTAGATGACATACATATGTATATATATACATAAATCCAGTAGCTTTATAATGTCATATATTTCATTATTATTTCTTATATATACTTTATAATCATTCTTAAATGGAGAATGAATCTCATCGCGTCGTGGAGACGGTAGTCCGTACGTACGCACGAGCGATGATATCATTTCTATAAATATTGAATTGAATTGGAGTGGATTATAAAATATATCAGAATCAATATGATGTTGTAATAACTATTTATAGTTATTCTTTACACCATTATACCCATCCATGTAAGGTGGTGGTGGAAAATAGATTACACCACGGCGTGGAGACGGTATTCCGTACGTACGCACGCGCGGTGATTTCTTTTTCCGTAGGATGGATAGATGGTGAAATAGGGTTGTTTCATACTTATAATAACATATCAGTATATGAGTGATACTGATGTTATTACTTCATAATGAAACAACCTAAGAAGAAGAAGTGGAAGAATAAATAAAGATGAAAGAATTGGTAACGGTAATTACCTCTTCTTTGAAGTGCCTCTTTGAGACCTCCTCTTAGGGCACTAGAATTGGTCTTTGAGGAAGACCAGAACCTCTTGGATGTTGCTAGGGAAGTGGATAATAGATTTTGGCAGGGGTTGGCCGAGCTTGAGTGCTCAAATTGGTGTGAGGAGGAGGGGGAGGAGGTGTCCTTTTATAGGGGAGGAGAGGGGCACCTTAGGAATATCTCAAAATATTATTTTATATTAAAGTCAAAATCGGTTTATAATGGTTCCAAAGGGTCTTATTTCGAAGCTAATGTGGGGATGGGTCTAAATCCTATCAACCAATAGAATTTAGACAAGTTTAGGATATTATTTTAACCTTATCAATTAGATTTAACTCTAAGTTAAATAATTTAACTTTTACCATGTCTTTTTGTTTTCTTTCACTATATGGTTAATAAACTTACTATAACATGCCAAACGAACCCCAAATTGTTTATTATTAATATATATATCCTTATCTAAGTCATTTGGCCGAACCTTAGATTTTTAGGAATACAATAACAATTAATAATATAATATTTGATTTAAAAACTATTTTGTGTCAATTTTGACACTATTTGATATATGATTTTTGTGAAAGTCATAACAGAATTAAATGTTCGAACCAAGTTGATTAAATCAACATTAATATATCATAGTAACCTAGAAAAGTATTGGAATTCATAAAAAATCTCAAATTACATTTATTTTGGTGTTTATAACATCAATTATGTCAATATTTCATTAATAAGATAATTACTGCATCATCGTTGTGTCATAAATAAATTAAATTATTTTATGTCTAAAAATTACAAATAAAATATCATCATGTAGGAAATCGTTTTAGATTTCTAATGAATATTTACAATCGAATTTATCTTATGTATAACCCCATATTAAAAATGATTTACTTATTAAACTTTGATTTTAACTATTTTAACCTTTCTTTAAATAAATTAATAATAAATGTCCTAATCTAATCCAGGTGGACCTAAATGGTCATATTTTATTCCTGAGTTTGTTTTTGGTCGAATTACACTTGTCCAATAGAATTAGGACATGTGTTAGGGTAATATTAATATCATATTTACCCTTAGTTACCCAATTTACTATTAACCGCGGTAAAAAAAAGTAAAAAGTTACTATTCACCAAAAAATTATTTTCATCTCATTGAACCACATTTTAGTCCTTGATATTAACCATGTCTCTCAGATTTTTGAAATTCCATTCACAGAAGCGGTAAAATTAAGTTTTATGCAAAATTCAGTTTTTTAACCTACCACTTAGTAGTTTCACTATTCATCAAAAATTGATGTTTTTCAGAACAATGCTAAAATTTCATCCTAAGCTATATTTCATATTCCAAATTCAAAAATGAAGTCTATTTTACCATATTCATAACATAGATGTTGCATTAATTAATTTTATAACTAAATCCCGCTGTTAAAACAAATAGCGTGTTTTTAAGAAACAATATCTATCAAAAGATTGACACTTGTTTATGTCTTGTTTAAATGTAAAATTACATACAATGACCAACATTGTATTGAATTGTAAAAATATATTCTAAATATACTTTAAAACCACTCAATTAATAATTTATCACTATTAATTATTTCGATTAAAAAAGTTGTTTTTAATTATAATTTAGTAATTTTCACTATTCATCAGAATATGAAAGTTATCCGAAAAGTACCAAAATTTCACCCTAAGCTAATTTCGATATTACGAATCCAAAAATGAATTCCATTTTGAAAAATAAAATTTACTAAATTTCAAAAAGTGGTTATTACTATTCATAACGGCTAGTTTTAATAATATCTTAATAGCATATCGTTGTTTAGCGAAACTTGGTGTTGCGTACAACACACGCTATCGAGGAAGGTTGTGATTGCGTGTAATTCAAGCCAGGTCAGAGAAGTGTATTGTGAAAGATCCTTTTGGTGTAGAGTATAACACACGACATTAATAAAATTAAAAAGAATATTTTTCATAAAATCTCGGGGTGTTACAATAAAATTGGGAAACATGCAAAAAATCATGACTATAGGTGTGGTTGTGGTGACACTTGGGCTTAATAACATTAAAATAAGGGTGAGTTGGGTGGGTGAGTTAGAAACAGGAAGTATGGATTCGCCACTTTGTGGTGGAAGTCATAGAACTTGACAAATGGATAAGGGGATTTCCTTACACCATAGTTTCCTTCTTTGGGGGTTGGGTTGAAACACAATCAACCTTGTATTAGTAGGTTATCTAAAATGGCTTGGGAAAATACACCATGTCACGGTCTAAGGAGTGGCGTTAGTCATCATAGTTTTTCAACAACTGATTTTCCACTAAATTTTGGGAGAAATTATGTAATTTGATGAGAAACCTCATGTGATTATTTGAGGAAATTTATTAATGATTCTAGGAATCGATTACTCCCCCAAAAAACCTTTTTTCTCCCTCTTTTCTATTTGGCACTAAATCCAGACCTCCTCTAAGGTGATTCTAGGTGATTTATCATTACAGATGATGTAACACCCTCACCATAAGATCCGAGATCTGGTGTGTTATTTTAATACAATGGAATGATTACAAGGAATCAAATCATGAAGGACCTATCAGTTTAACTATCTTGAAAAATAGATCACATACACGAACTTTACATTACAATTACTAACATAAAATACAACATAGATAATCCTTTGAGAACACAATTATTCCCCTAGCTTAACCCTGCATATCAATCATAAAACACTTCTTGGAATCTTGGAAAAAAACATAAGAAATAGGTGAGCTTAGATGCTCATTAAGGATAAACAGTATATTGGAAGCTATCACAAATATGTATAAACTTTTAAGGTAAGATACAAAACTAAAACACGAGCCTTTTAAAACATTATCTTCAGCATAATATGGAAAGAATAAATCAAATAATACCATTTAAACATTCACATAGATATTCTACTAGTCTAATAATCATATGTAAAATCAATAACTAATATCATAACGAGAGAATGAATAATGCCGGTCATCATAACCACTATGTCAATGCCTTGTGCCAAGACACTAGTTTGTCTCATGATACCTACCGATGCATTGAGGGGATATAGTGGGCCCCACCCATCACTTACTAAGTCCAATGCATTCCTTATATAAAAAGGGTGAAATATAACATAAAAATTTGTATTAAACCTAGCATATGAAATGTTAATACTTTAACTATAAACCATGAGTGGTATAAAAAATAGAATATCCACAATCAAAATATTATAAAACATTCAATACAATATGGGAGATTTTATCATAATAAATCAACCTAAATTAAGCATAAAATCTAATAAAGGATATTAACATAGATGAAAGTAGTATAAAAAACCATTAAAACGCTTTTAGAGAAGTATCCCTTTTTTACTTTGTAATCATTTAAAAGCCTATGTAGTTATAAAAGAAAAAAATTCCTTTAAAAATAAACTTATAATATTTTAATTAAAGCTTAAAAATGATAATTCATCATAATGGAGGAAAATACCCACTCGCTTCATATAATTTAAAAAACCATTCTTTCCTTAATTTGTCGAAAAGGGCATAAAGTACCTTATTTGGAAAGCGACGAAAAGATTCCTTTCAAAATTTTTTATAAAAAGTAAAACATGGGAAAAATGAATTTAATTTTTTTATAGAAATATTAAAAATATTTTAAAATGTATTTTTACAAAACATGTATGTGGATGATAAATATTCCCCAGTAGATACTTACGTATACACAATCTCGGATAAAAAAATGAGATTGCAAAATTAACCCTTACCTTATACTTTACTTTAGTCAAGGGTGATTTAACCTCCTATATAATGATTAAATTATGTTATTAAATTATAAAATAAACATATATATTTATGATATCCTATATGATCCTCTTATATCGTTTTGTTAATAATATTTTAGTATTACCATTGTTTTGGGTGTTAACTGCTTAGTTTTCCTATGCACGTTTCTTCGTGTAAGTCATGTTTATTATGAATAGAATATATTTTATTCATATACATAATTATATTAAGTTCATAAATATTATATTTATTAATAAAATTAATTTTATAATCATTTTTGATGGTTAATGTGGAGAATTAATCTCATCACGTTGTGGAGACGGTAGGCCGTACGTATGCATGAGTGACAATATCATTCCTTTAATGGTTAAATGGTATGAAAATGGATGGCATATTAATTATAAATAATAATAATCATGTAATATTCATTATTTAATTCTATTATAATCATCATTATACCCATCCAAATAAAGTAATGTTGAATAACAAATTACACCACAACGTGAAGACAATAAGCTGTATGTATGCACACATGGTGATATTATTATTCATAAGATGGATAAAATGATGAATGTGGTTGTAAAATTATTATAATAACATCTAAGTATATGGATTATATTTTATTTATTACTTTGGTATGGAAACAACATAGAAATATGAAGTAGAAGAAGAAATGAACTTTAAAAGAGGTGATAAAACGATTACTTATTCTTCAGGTGTCTCCTTTTGATTTGAACAAAAGGACTCCTTAAGTTTGTTTTATTCCCAAAGTGTGGAATCTATAATGAATTTATGGAAATTTTTAGGATATTTGGGTAGGTTTTGGATGATCCAAATGGCTTTTTAGGTGTGAATAAAAGAGACGGGGAAGTGACCTTTTATAGGAGAGGTGAGAGGTACTTTAGGAAAGTATTGAAATATTAATTTATTATAAATTTATTTTCGATATTAATGGATAAAAAGTAATTTATTTCGAGGATAAGATGATTATGGGTCTAAATAATCTTAAACAATAGGTTTTATACATGTTTAGGTCATTAAATTAACATTATATTTTAGATCTAACCCTTAGTTAACTAGTTTATTTTTACCATGTCTTCTTGTATTTTTACACTACATGGTTAATATAATTACTATAAAATGCCAAGAGAACATAAAGTGAATCATTTATAAAAATTTTATCACTATAAAAGTTATTTGTACAAATCTTATATTTTTATGACTTTTATATAATTTAATAGAATAGTATTTATTTTAAAATCTCATTTATGTCAATTTTGACACTATTTAAGACTTGATTTTTTTTAAAGTCATAAAAACTTGATTCTTTTTAAAAAAATACATTAACTCAATAATAACATGTCATAGTAATCTATAATTTTTTTTATGGCATCAAATATTTCAAATAATATTTATTTTAATATTTATAATATCATTTATTTGAATATTTTATTTATAAGGTAATCACTACATCATCATTGTGTCATAAATAAATTTATTTATTTAATGTATAAAAATTATAAATAAAATACCATGATGTAGGAAATATTTTTATATTTATAATTAATATTTATAGTCAAATATATCAGTTATATAACCCCATATTAAAATTGTTTTAGTAAAAAGATACATTTTTATGTTATATTTCTCTTTACTTTAAATTAATTATTATAACATGTCACTATCACACCCAAGTGGCTCCCAAATTCCAAAAGTTCAGCCTAAGTACTTTTTTGGTCGCCCATGACTCATAAAATAATATTATTACATAATTTAGGGTTTTTTATTTTATTATAATATTATTTTTACCCTTATTTTCCTAATTTACCCTTTAACCGTGGTAAATAAAAATAATTAATGAAGTTATTATTCCTAATGCCCAAAAATGAAAGATACCTATTTACATAATTTTAAACTTATTATTCCAAATATTGAATCCATTTTTCCAAATTAAAAATATATAAGTTTCATTAATTAATTTAAAATTAATTCCCATTGTCAAAATTAGAAAGCGGGGTTTCAAGAAATCAAAACTATCAAAAGATTGACATGTGTTTATGTTCAATTTAAATGTGAAATTACTTAAAATGATCAAAATTTTATTAAATGATAAAAAATAATATAATTAAACTTTAAATATAATTTAAAATTTAATCTAACTATATAAATAATTTAGATGAAAAAACAAGTGAAGGCCGAGATACAACATCCTAGAGGATTCATGAAACCTCTACCTATTTCTATGTGCAATTGGGATGACGTTATAATAGAATTTATCATAGGATTTTTGAGGACACATAGAAGTAATGATGAAATATGGGTAATTGTTGATCATCTTACAAAATCGGCACATTTACTTTCTATAAGAGAAGATTTACCACTTGAGCGCCTGGAAAGAATCTATATTAATGAAGTTATAATAATTCATGGAGCACCTCTATTGATTGTATCTAATCAAGATCCCAAATTTACATCGAAATTATGGAAAATCCTTCAGAAGGATTTGGATATTAAGATTCATATGAGTAATTATTATCACCCCCAAATCGACAGATAGTCTAAAAGGACTATTCAAACACTAGAAGACATGTTGAGATCACACTCACTTGACTTTTAAGGTATGCAGGATTGGTACTTACCTTTGGTGGAGTTTTCCTATAATAACAGTTTCTATTCTAGTATTCAAATAGCACAATATGAAGCATTATATGGTAAGATATTTTGAACTCAAACTTGTTGGGATGAAGTTGGTGAGAGGAAACTTATAGGCCCAGAACTTATTGAAGAGACAACAAAAAAGGTAAAGACAATTCAGACCCATATTAAAGTAGTCCAAAGTAGGAAAAAGGAATATGCTAACAAATGTATAAAGGATTTGGAATTTCAAGTGGGTGATCATGTATTTATAAAAGTATCTCTATGTATGGGTGTTTTTGAGGTTTGGAAAGAAAGGGAAATTGAGCCCCAGGTACATCAAAGCATTTGAAATTCTAGAAAGAATTGGAGCTATAGCTTACCATTTAACAATAACCCCAAGTCTATCCAAAGTTCATGATGTGTTATATATTTCATTATTAAATAAGTACATTTCATTGTTAAATAATTACATTCCATAACCAACACATGTACTCACCTATGAAGAAATAGAACTTGAACCTGATTTTTCATACTATGAAGATCCTATCAAGATTCTCGACATATGATAGAAAGTATTGAGAAAATGGAAAACTCAACTGGTAAATGTTCTTTGGAGAAACCATAAAATGGAGGAATAAATGTGGTAACCTGAGGATGTTATGAAGAGGAACCAACCACATCTTTTTAGAGGGATATATACATGAAAATTTTTGAGGAAAAAATTTCCGAAGGAGAGAAGAATATAACACCCCAAGAATTTATGGTATGTTTCTTCTTAAATAATTTGAATTCATTAGATAGATTATTATGCATGCAACATCGAGTCACTGAAAAATATTTTTTTTAAGAGATAGTTATAACCTACCCTTCAAACTTAATTTTTTCACTTCTAAGATTTTAATTTTGAAAAGCGGACATACACGGTTGTGTTCAGTAAGTTATTTAGAGTCTAATAGGATCAACTTAATTTTTGGTGAATAGTAACTCGACCCTTATGAATAGTAATATACCTTTAGGAATAGTAACTTGACCCTTATGAATAGTAATTTACCCTTATGAATAGTACCCTCACCCATGTAAGTATAAATAAAATTTAGGCACCTTATAAATGAGAGTGAATATTTAAAAAAATAATTAAGTGTTGGTATTTTTGTGAGTAATAAATATTTAATTAAAATTTTGTAATTAATAAATTAATTTAAAAGATAATTAATTTTTATAAAATGTATTTATAAATAAATATTTTTTTTCCTATGATTTTGGTATAATTTAATGACACCTTAGTTAATTTTTCGGGGTATTATAAAATGTGTTATAATTTTAAAAAATTATTTTTTGAGAAAATGGATATTTTAATTAAAAATTAAATTTCTACTATCTATAAAATTATTTTCATAAAATAGAGTTAATTTTTGGATTCTACATATTGAAAAATGGTTAGGGTGATTTTTTTAGGATTTTTTTTCTGAAATACTTGAATTTTTGGTGAATAGAGAAATTCAATAATTTACAAAATATGATAAATAAATGAATTTATGAATCATGATTGAGTCATGGATGATGTAAATGGCTATTGGTTCGAAATCACATGAACTTATTACTATTTTTGGTCACAATAATCAATAATATTGCTTTTCTTGAGAAAAATAATAAAATAATAAATAAAACATTGAGAAATTACTCCTCTCTTCCACTATAAAAACTACGCCTCACCCCCTCTTCTCTTCACTCCTCTAAGCCTTGAAGATTATCATAGATCTACCAAAATACTCTCCCCGAGTCAATACCTATTTCCAGGAGCTCTTGGTCTTTCCGAAATACCAAAATCAATCCCCTTAAGGAGATTCTCAAGGAGATGTATTCAAGAGGTAAAATCCTCTTCCTTTTCCTTTTATTTTCCTTTCAAGTTCCTTCTTTATTTATTATTCTCTCCTAACCTACTATATAAAAATTATCATTATAAATCCAGTATAATATATATACTGGAATTATATCATGATAATTTAAGATACATCATCAATATCCTTACTCTCTCTCTTTTATTTTAAAAACGAAATCATCATCCGAGAGGTGCTGATTTACAACCTTCTTGGACGATGAACTTTCGTTATTCAATTTCTCCTTAAAGTCTGATCATGAAACCATTTTTTTGGTTGAACCAGATTATAAAATATGTATTATATCTTATATAAGTTTATATAACCATTTTATATATAGGATATTAAATAATGGATCAAAACTAGTTCATTATGATCGAAAAATTGCTAAAATTAAGCTAAACAATCATCATTAACATGTTATCTAATGATTCATCCTCATACCATATAATATAATGATAAGTATAACCATTTAAACTTATTTATTCTTATTAATAACATTTAATTCCAATTATATATAATTATACACATTTTATATGAACTCCATTACTTATAATCAAGCGAACCGATCATGAAATCAAGTAAACGAACACTCCAGAACAATAGAATTCAATCTTATAACTTATCAAGAAGGCCATGAATGAACTTATTAAAACTATAATGAATCAAATAAATGTATAAAAGGTTCTCAAATAATTAATTAATTGATTTAATTTTATTATCTAGGATATTAAGATTAAGTGAAGAATACATTCAGGCATAAGGTAAGGGGTTTCTTATATCACTTTTATTTCTGTGAGATTTATATTATTTTCCACTTATTTCTTGTATGTGGTGTATGTATGATTCCATTTTATATATAATATAATTATTATATTTATATTAATGGTATTAAATTATTCATTTGATGATTATTAATTTTTGGATATGTGATTCGACTGATTACAATGTGGTAAGAGACTTCATCTCAATTTTCATTTCTTTGAGACTTGGTATTGTGCACCTAATCATTTTTATGTGATGTATTTACTTCCCCTTTGAGATCATTTTTCATTTAAAATTAAATTCCTATTAAATATATATATTCATCTATAATGGATATGATTATTGTCTTAGCCGTATACCCTTTTACATATGGTGTTTATTTTAAATGTTGTTTTAACTGTGGAAATATTGATGAATCCGTATCCTCTACTCAATACTAAAATTGATAAGGAATATTTTTCTAGAATTAAATATTTTTATAAGAATGATTTGGACTTATAGTGATGGATGGATCCCGATATAGCCCCTTGATTCATCAACAAGTCTCATGAGACAAAACAATTGGTGACAAACCCTTCAAGTTTGTTTCCAAAACATAATCAGATAGGTTTCTACCCACAAACTTAAACCGTCTTGATGGTATGATGGTTTATGTTCCAGATACATGAAATCCAAATAATAATCATTCTCTTTATTCATTATTCAGTTATTACTTTCCATGAGGTTTCACTATGATAAAATCTATGGATTCACTCTCATTCTCAGTTTATTAATGGTGTGCATTTTTCAATTATTCACCATGACATATTGATTATTTATAATTTATTATGATTAAATTATTATTGTTTCATGATTCCACTATATGATACCCTTACTAAGAACTTGTGCTCACTCCTTTAATTTTTTTCCTTTCCCATGTTATGAAGAAGAGATCATTTATTGATTTTTCAAGGATGCAGTTTATTAGCTTATGTTATATATTATATTTTGTTTTGTTTTACCAATGTAAAATGGGTTACATGTATGTATCTAGTTTTTTCAAGACTAATAAATTGATCATTACTTTTGGATTAGATTTATTGTAATAATTCTAGTGTAATAAAATAATTCATTGGATTTGAGCTTCTGGGGTCGGGGAATTATAGTAATGATAGAAAATAAACCTGAGGAGGAAAAATTTTCTTCGGTGAATGTTGGGTGAGTTGGCATAGTAAGAAAAAAATTTCAGTAACTTTTAGCACAACTAAATTTAAATATGTTGTATCTACTTATGTTTGTACTCAAATGTTATGGATGAAATTTTAGTTAGAATACGTGAAAGTGAAAGTTTCTAAACCATTGAAGATACTTTGTGATAATCAGAGTGCAATTGATCTTTCTAAAAATACTTTCCAACATTCAAGATCAAAACACACTGATATAAATTTTCACTTTATAAAATAGAAAGTTACTTCTGGAGATGTTATGCTGGAATACATCTCAAGAAAGTATCAAATTGCTGATATTTTCACAAAATTCATGCCAAAAGAAAGATTTGTGGAATTGAGACTCCAACTTCTTGTTCAAAATCCTTTCATGACTTCCTAAACCTCATAAGTAAGTACCCACAATGTTTTTTAGATTATATTGACATAGGGGGAGAGAAAGTAACAACTTTCTTTTTTAAGAGGTTTTTACTTATCTTTATTTTCTGAATCTGAAGTTGTGGTTATCAAAATATGGGGTAGAGAAAAAGAAAAGTGAGATAGGAGAAGATAAAAGTGAGGAAATTTTTATCTTTACATGTCCGCATAATTTTCTTGTCACAAAGGTATGAAATTCCTTAAAAAACATTAATTTATCTAGTAGTGTGGTACCGGGACACTCTCTTTTTGAGAAAGGCTGTGTTTTGGTAAAATTTAAAATACTTGAGTTGTTTATAAAAGTTGAGTTATGTAAAATTTATGAGAGTTGAAAAAGTTTTTAATAAGGGTTTTCAAAAAATCCAAAGGGGGATATTGAAGAATATTTGTGATAAATTATTTTAACAAAGTTTTTGTATTTGTTGACAACTATCCTTTTTGTTATTCAAGAATCGAACCCATTCCATCGTAATGAGTTCTATAAGAAAGATAAAATTTACTGAATGTTTAAATCGAAATATAAAGGGGGAGAAAAGTTTTTGTATTTAAGAAAGTTGTTTTCCAAACATAGGTTTCTAGACTCACATTTTCAGACCAAACAACACCAGTTGTAGAAGTAGTAAAAAACATGAAGTTCAAGATCCATCAAACTAGTAATTTGAAATGGGAGGGCTGGGGTAGGTTGGGACAATCCCACATGGGTTTGTCTATAAAATCCTACATCTAATACGAACAAAAAATTTCAACCCCTCCCCTCCACACATAAGCCCATGAGTTTCCCATGGGTTTCCTGCATTTTAAAAAATATATACAATTTATAATCATTTAAATATTTTTTTTCTCATTATTAATATTAGTTGTGGGGAGAATTATTTATTGACAATAGATAGAGTTGTAATGGTTGGTGTCCTGAGAACCAACTATTTTTTACTTTGATTACATGAATGTTCACTTATTATATATTGTTCATTGTTCTGCATGACTATAATATAATAATGTCCTGGAATATTTGTTGCATTGATAAGTTCATGGAAGATCCCCGCTGTGATGAGAACCTTGAAATGATATAACAATATTCTTAAATAAATTTCTAAGGTTAGATGACATAATATGATATAACACATAGTATACAGACCGTCATGTGTGAGTACTCGTAAGAAGACGAGACTCTCTCTCATGGAGTTCGCACTTGGTAATCTCCAAGATGGGACATTATGAGAATAGAACCACCAGTAGAAATTCCTCATATCTTGGTGTCATCGGACATTGCTATCTACGAGCGTGTGTAATGGTCCTTAGATTGGATGATTATCATTAACTCATGTCATGACTCGCGCACTTATATTTACTGACGAAAACCGTCACACAGACAGTTGGCGGGAAGTAGGGTATGTTGGGTGCGTCACGAGTGACATTTTGTTAATGGATAAGTCGAAGAAGGATTTTTACCTTCCATTTATGGAAGTTTATATCTCGGTCCTTTGATTGAAATAGAACTATCGCATTAAATTCCATGGCCATGGTGTGAACGACGTGTTTATTTCATGTAGTCAAAGAACGACGGATCAAGCATATAGGTTTATAACACTGCCATGAAACCTGCTTGATGAGATATCAAGACAAAGGGATTAAATTACACAATAAGCATTTGTATGAGGTGATACGTCAATGCAGCGTCAACTTCTTTCTCTTGGGTGCCTTGACCCATTTCTAGACAGTAATCTTGGACTTTAGGCAAGCTCACCTAATGCCAACGAGAAAGAGGCCTAGAGGGTCACACACTAAGTGTATTCAAGTATCTCAAGTAGAATAAATATTATTCCCGTATGTGGTTTAATAATTATTCAAGTAATCCTAGATTGTTTTAATGATTGGAGGAAGAATAAAAATAAAACAAGTACATGTCGTGTATCAATAATTACATGCTGTGTAGTTTTATTTTGAAAACAAGTACACACCATGTATTATTAAATGTACACACCGTGTAGTTTTCATTTTGGAAAGGAAATGAATAAATGAAAAAAAGATATACATGCTGTGTAAATTGAATGTACACGCCGTGTAGTTTTCAATGAAAAACAAGTACACGCCGTGTAGTTTTTTCAGCCGGGATTTTGAGGATATAATACTATTTTAAATGATATTTATTATAATCAGAGTGGGCGCATGTCAAGGAATTAATTATTCGACATGGGGTTTTAAATAAGAGGCAATTAAATAAATAAAATGCGTAACGTGTTTATTTATTGTCATAACTCTACAACCTCAAACCTGATTATAAATATCCTCACAACCCCAACTCTTTTCCAATACACAAGAGAATCGTTGTGCACAACTTCTATGGAGAATTCTTTCAAGGCCGAAAGAACCTATTCCTCCAAGAACGCTCTCAAGACCGAGAGAGATCTTCTTCTATCAGATCAAGATGATCTAAGGCAAAAAACTCAAGCAAAGGTTTATCCACGCTATCACCCGGATACTCCTTTGGCGACGTCCCGAGATACGAGGTACACGTGTGAATCACCGCTAGAGGAATTCTACACTTGGCTTCTGTGATGCAATGAAGAATCACATCAGAATGTGATCAAGAACATAAAAAAAGAAAGAACACCCAAAAGGTATTTCTTTTCAATTGATTAAATTAATTATAATCAACCAGTAATGATCCTACTTTGTGGTTCCGGGACTTTCCTTTTCTTTGTCCATTTCTATGATTCGATCTGTGGAGACTGGCGTTTATCGTCATATTGATCCCGGATTGATCATTGTTCTTAACAAAAATCCAAGTGGGCACATCCACCCACGTGCTTCCGCTGCGCCCATAACCTTCAAGAGTTTTAAGAGATGTTATGGAACATTTTTCTATGGGTTAATGGTGGCATGCGGCGATACCGATGGGGTGGAGAACTATTGTGATGTAAAGTAGGTGAGTGATCAGAGAGGGGATATGAATGATGATATTGGTCATGTGGTGATGTGAATGGATGGAACTATGAATTCATGATGACTTTCCAGACAAAAATCGGTTTCAAAGGAGGCTATTAGGGTTTTCATGAGATATTTTTCTATTTTTTTAATAAAAAAATAAAATTATATATAAAAAAACAAAATTGAACAAAAAATATTATAATAAATCTTTTAGAATTGAAACCATATGCAAGGGAGATGAGTTCTATTTTTTGAGAGTTGGGATGACACACCATGTGAATCAGGTAAATAATTACAATATAAATAAAATAATATCATATTAAAACAATAAATACAAACCTATTTAAAATTCACATGTGAATGAATGGTGAATTAGTATGATCATTACGATGAGAAATCATATGCCATGGTTTATCATGATTTTTTATTAAAAAATCTAAAAAATTAAAGAAGTATATATTTTAATTTTTTCTTAAATTAGGCTTGTGGGTAAGGTCGTACCCGCTCAAGCTCAACCTGCATTGTCCCACACCCACGTGGGATTAATTGTATTGGCCCACGCTCTTAACTATCAAAATTTTTAGGCCCGACCCGCTCCACATCAGCCCCATACCCACAAAGCCCACGAGACGTGGGCCCATTTTGCATCACTAAATTAGACTCAACATTTTTAAAAAAGTTAGAAGTTTTTGAGTGGATAAGTCTTAATGTTACTAAAGTGGTTTATTGAAGAAAGTGAAATTAGGAGTTAGAAATTTCTCAAAATTTCTAAACCATCTAGATGATGCTTTTATGATCATTAAATTATTATAAATCATGAAAATTATCATGATAAAAGCTTTTGAAGAAATGGAGGAATCATAATGATTGAATCAGATCTAAAAGTACAAGATTCATAAATTTATTTGGAATTCATAATGTGTAATTTTGATGAAGTTAGAATAATTTCAAAGTGGATAAGTGAATTCATAAATGAATACTTTCCATCATTATGGGAAAATCATCATAATGGTATTTCCATCATAATGGGAAATTCCATCATTATGAAGATTACATCAGACTGACTCCAAGAAGGAAATTAAGTTCATTGTAATGAGAATATGAAGAGAGTTAGATCATAATGAGCTGAGAAAAAAGTAAGATTGTAATAAGCTAAGAAAGAAAGGAATATCGCAATGAGATGAGAAATAAAGGATGATCATAAAAAGTTGAGAAAAAAGGAAGATCATAATAAGATAAGAAAAAGACATATCATGATGAGATGAGAAATAAAGGTAGATCGTAACAAGGTGAGAAATAAAAGTAGATCATAATGATCTAAGAAAGAAAGGAAGATCTTAATGAGCTTCGAAAGAAAGGAAGATTATAATGAGCTAAGAAAGGAATCCAAATTGTAATGATCTTTAAAATAAAGGAATATCATAATGAGCTGATAAAGGAAGAGATATCATAATGATATTTTAAAGAAATAAATATTTTAATAAGAAGAATGAGCTAAAGCTAAGGAAGTTTCATTGTAATCAGATGAGTAGGTTTCATCATATTAAAGAAAAATGATAAATTCAAGAAGGATGATTTCAAAGAAGAAGATATGTGAAGAGTTGAATTGGTCAAACTTGATATTCAATTCAACATAAATCTCAGAGAAATATGAGGAGGATTGAAGAAGTAAAATTTTAAGTTCAAACATGATAGATATTTGGAGTTTTGAAATTTGGGGAAGCGGGGGAAGTTTTAAAGTTTCCTGATCTTGTTTTTCAATGTCAACTATAAATAGTTTCTTAGATAATTCATACATTGTAACAATAATGTATGTGTAAAAGGATAAGAACTGAAGAATTTGAGTGAAGGTTCTTTCTAGACTTATATTTTAGAATAATATTAGACACATGAAAGTTTTATTTACTAGATAGAAGAATCATATTAAGAAACATCGTATCGTGTCAATCAGATTGAGTCAATTTGACTGAAGAATATCGTATTGAAAATTTGAGAAGAGTTTGAGTTTTTTAGATTGGGAATGGGTTAATCTTATTGATTCCATTGTATTGAGTCAATTAGAATGAGGAAGATCAGAATGAGTGTCTGATCGGAATTTGAGAAGTGTAGATTGAGTAAGGGATAATCTTATTAACATCATTATATTGAGAGAATCAGATCTAGCCAAATCAGATTAAGGATCTAGAATGATCTTTTTTGGAGAAAATTAAACAAATTATTATTATTTTTCTTTGGATCAATTTTTTTGTAAGAAAATTTGTAAACTTATAGGAGTGATTAAAATATTTCCTATCGGGAGATAGAAGGTTTATAATGGTATTTGGCATAAGTTATATTCACTTCTTCATAAAAGTGGATTTCCATATACCCATAAGAGTGGATATGGAAAGGATATAGGTTCTCACATTGAGGTTGAACCTTGTAAATATTGAGTGATTTACTTTCTTTACTACTTTTTTATGCATGATTATTTACTAAGAAGTTGATAAGGAAATAAATCTTAACAAGTTACAGGGGTTAAGTTTTAAAAAGTATTGAAACTTATAAAAAGTGAACAACTAATTCAACCCCCCTTTTCAATTGTTATTCAATCATTTGAAACTTTAAATTTCATATCAAGAAAATTTATCATAGGCTACACATGCTACAACATGAATACCACATCAAGAGAGGGTCTCATGAGACCCACACCCACACCCACATGTATATCACATCAAACAAGGGCCTCACAAGCCATCCATGCACCCATATGCATATCACTTCAAGAAAGGGTCACATAGGCCATACACGAACCCACAAGAATGTCATATCATGTTAGGGTATCATGTTCCACACATGCACCCACATGCATATCATATATACAATTCATATAAAGGCCCCTAAAGGCAAGGAATTCCTATCTCAAGAGTATTGATTCCCAATGCTAATAATTTCTACTTGGATCAAGCTCACGCACTAATAATTCTCTACAACCAATACCAATTAATCTCATTATGGATTCTATAATAATAATCCAAGAATAAGAATATAAAGAGGGATATAAATGAATAAGACTTCCTGTCATGACCCGTCCTCGGGGCCCGTGCCGTGACTACCCCAAGCCCGCCTTCCATAGGCCAGAGGCTAGTGACTAGCACCAAAGGCATAAATCCCTAAGCTGGGAAGGCGTTGAATTTATAAATTGTAAACACACAGAATCAGAGTACAACTAGAGTAAACACTAAGTCAAAAACTGTATACAAAAAGGAGTGTTGGAAAGTAAAAGGGGTCAGAAATACAAGCCCAACAGTAAAGTACAAGGAAACGGAAAAGTAACAGTACAACTGAAAGAAAGTACAACTAAAGAAAATTAATCAGCTACTGGGTCATCCTCCGGGGTTCCTACCTGAAGGGTAGGTACAAATGACCTCCTCAGCACTCCACGCCCGTCCGTCTGCTCTGTGTACCATCATGCCGAGTAGTCCACCTTCGGGTGCTGTCCAGTCCTGCTACTCTCTGCCTCAGTCAACGCTGTCCGTCATCTACAACTAACACAACGATGTGCAGGCATAACCCGTGTAGGGGTGAGTATAACGATACTCAGTAGGGACCCCGAGACCCTCAAGATCTCACAAAATCCAACAAGGATAAACCACAATGTATGAAATCAACAGATAACCATTACTTAGGTATATGCCCATACATATACCTAAGTTATCTAGTAACCCATCTCAATCATGAGGAAAACACAAAATTCATTGACTCAGCTCAAAACCAGGATTTTATTCTAGGGGTGGTAACATGTAACACTCCTAGTCTAACTTTCTAAACCTCGGCTGCTGGTGTACTCTTCCTCTATAGAGTAATTTAGGATTGCTATGTCACATAGAGGCACTTCCCACTATCTTGGATTGTTGTGGTACTCCTCCTGTCGAGTACCGTGGGTCTGCTACGTCACATAGAGGTGCTCCCCACTGTGGGTCTGCCGTGTCACACAGAGGTGCTCCCCCTCGTAGCCTACTGAGGTACTCCTCCTGTCGAGTACCGTGAGTCTGCTGCGTCACACAGAGGTGATCCCCACTATGGGTCTACCACGTCACACATAGGTGCTCCCCACTAGGCTAGTCGAAACACTCCAAGTCGAAAGGTCAGTAGTCGTTAGGTATCATCCAGCTACTAGGTTTCTGTACTCCACTCGCTCGTCTCCAGGAGGATCTGCTCCACAAGCTACTGGTCGATCCACCAACTGTCACGAAGTCCCACGCAAAAGTATCTCAAAGTTCTGCCTCGTCATATGGGTCTCAACGCAATAGACAACACGTCAATCAGACGCCCGGTCTGTGAGTTATTGGCATTCCGTTCCAGGGGTCCGGTTGTATTTTAGGTTCAAACCAAACCGACCATACCCCAACTATGTCCAAAAGTCAAGTTGGGTAATCCAAAAGAACCGTATCGCTCCAAGATTTCCTTCACCGTAGACGGTTCGTCGATCGGACACCTTTATCCCAAGTTATGGGCGAAAAGGTGAAAACAGGCAATAGCGGGTCCGGGTTCGGTCTGACCCGGTCGGACCGACCCGGGTCCGGACCGGAGTTCGACCCAGTATGCGGGTCCAACTCAGTCCGCGGGTCCGACCCAGCTTGCGGGGCGGCTTGACCAGCATTGGGTCTGGCCCGGTGGCCCACAGGGGGTCTTCCTTTTCCGCATCTAGGGGGGAAGTCATGCGCCCCTTGGCTCCCGAACGGTAGAGCCATTCAGGTGGAGTCCCAACTGGCACCAGGTGGTGCCGGTCCAACTCACGCGGGACCCAGCGGGGTCCCGCTCTTCCCGGCTGTCCAAGTGGCTAGCCGCTCCGCACCGCCGGTGGCCGGGCCGACGCCGGCCACCCCTGCTCCTCCACCGCGGCCCGCCCTATCCGTGGTTCTCCTCCTCTTCACGGTGCGACGGTGCCGCGCCCTTCCGCCGTAGCCCCCTTCTCCTCCACGCGGTGCGACAACGCCGCGCTCTTACAGTGACCTGGCGGCCTTGCGCTGCCGGTTTCTCTGCGTCCGGTCCGATGCCTTCCACCATTGCTTCGCCGCGGTCATCAACAAAATGAGGAAAAATGAAGGGGGAGGGTCAGGCTGTGTTCGTGTATTCCGATCCCTCCACATTATAGTGTTATCAATTGGCAAAAACATTACCCATGAGTGAACTACATAGAACAGAACAATTTCGAACTCAAATCATAAAATAACCCCTACCACGTATTGTTGTTCGTTGACGATGTTGTTGAAAATGAACATTGTTTCGTCATTTTCCGCGTTCTTCACGCACTCCCAATTTCAAGATTTTGCATTGAAAAGTGTTTGGGGTAGAAGACTGAGGAAGAAGCGTCACCAACATTCTTCGCTTTCTTCTTTGGGAGGATGGTTCTCCCTAGATCTCCTCTTCCTCCGTTCCACCAAAAGAATATTGCCAACAAAATGAAATAATAGATTATCCATTATTTTAATGGTTGGCATGAATTAAAATAGAGAATTAATTAAAGGGGGGGGGCTACACTTACTTAATTCTTGTGTGTAGTTATAAATTAATTAAGGTAGTTAAAGAGGTTTAATGGGTGGTAGCTCCATAAAAGGGGAGTTTAAGGGTTTCATCCTCGGGTGGTCCCCACCTCATTAATTGACAAGAGGTGTTTAAACCTCGGGTGGGCCCCACCACCATAACCTCTCATGGGAGGTTATGGTGTGGTGGTCCCCACCCCTAACCTCCTCTTGGAGGTTTTAACCACCAAATAAAAAAAATAAGTTACACACTTATTTTATTTAATTTTATTCTTAAAAACTCTAAAAACTAACTTTCATTCTCGACCAACTACCATCGAGATGAAAGTCTTCTTAAGCGAATATCGGCGCTGCGAGTTCAATGGTGCCCTCAGATTTCAATTTTGAGCACTGGTTCAAAAGTTATAAAAACCTGATCATACGTTTACTAAACGTACCCGAACAAAACTTCAGAAATTGATTCCGGGCACACCGGGCCTCAAAATCAAGCGCTGTAAATTTTCGCGGACTCGTAAAAATCCCATGTATTTAATAAAAAAAATTCCACAGAATTTATAGGTCTTTACATTCTCCCCACCTGAGGGCTTCACATCCCTGTAAGCTACAACTCGAACTATGGAAACAAATGGGGGGTACTGAGCACACATCTGAGCCTCTTGCTCCCATGTGCTCTCATGGAGGTTCCTGTGCTTCTAGCGAACACACACCAGAGGTATCGACCATCCACATAGGACCCACTCCTGTTGATCCTCAATCTCCATTGGAACTTCTGTGAAGGTCTCCCAATTGTCTATGTCCATCTCTCCATGGTCAATGATGTGTGAAGGTTCGTGCATGTATCTCCTCAGTTGGGATACGTGGAATACGTCGTGCATCCGGTGCAACTGAGGTGGAAGATACAAACGGTAAGCCACCTCTCCTACTCTGCGAGGACCTGGAAAGGTTTGATGAACCTCAGAGATAACTTGCCGCTTCGACCAAATATCCGTAGACCTCATCGAGGTGAGACCTGTAGAAAGACGTAGTCGCCATCCTCGAACTCCAGAGGCCTCCGTCTCCTGTCAGCATATGACTTCAGCCTACTCTATGCAATCTTCATCTACTCCTGGATGATCTACACCTTCTCGGTGGTAGATCGTACCATCTTTGGTCCCACCAATGCTGACTCCCCAGGGTCAGTCCAGCACAAAGGTGATCTGCAAGGTCACCCATACAATGCTTCAAAAGGTGCCATCCCTATGGTGGAGTGATAGCTGTTATTGTAGGCAAACTCCACCAAAGGTAAGAGATCCTCCCAGCTATGACCAAAGTTGAGGACACCTGCACGGAGCATGTCCTCGAGGGTCTGTATGGTCCACTCGGTCTGACCATCTGTCTGAGGATGGAAGGCGGTGCTCAGATGTAGCTGCATCCCGAAAGCCTGCTACAACCCCTTCCATAGACAGGAAGTAAACCATGCGCCATGGTCAGAGAAAATAGAAGAAGGTACTCCATGGAAACGCAAAATCTTCTGTACATAGAGGCGTCCCAAGATCTCAACTGATCCCGACTCTTTGATTGGTAGGAAGTGGACCGACTTGGTGAGTCGGTCAAAAATCACCCAAATCGAGTCGTGACTCTTGGATGTATGTGGAAGACCCATCAGGAAGTCCATGGATATCCCATACCACTTCCACTCTGGGACCTCTAAGGGATGTACCAATCCTACTGGTACCTAGTGCTCCACCTTCACTTGCCAACAAGTGAGGCATCGTAAGACAAACTCATCTACTGCCTTCTTCATATCTGGCCACCAGTGTTGTCGTCGAAGGTACTAGTACATCTTCGCCACTCCTGGATGTACTGCTAGAGGGGAAGTGTGGAACTCCCTCAACACTTCCTCCTAAATTGCTACTGGTACCATGGTATGTACTTTTAAGAGGATGACGTGCTCCCCACCTTTAGAAAATCCATCAAGTGTCTGCCCTATGGATATCTGAGCACATCGTGTCTCATAGTCAGTGTCCCCATTCTGTGCCTCCTTGACTTGCTGAAGTATTGGGGGAGTGACTGTAAGAGACTGTAGATAGGCTGCTCCATCTCTATCCACAAAGGATATCTATAAGGCAGCCAGCTGCTCTGTCGCCTCTCCTAGTAGCTTTATAATAGTCCTCCTACTGAGCACATCCGCAGCAACATTCCCCTTCCCAGGATTATAGACTATCTCGAAGTCATAGTCCTAGAGGAACTCAAGCCAACATCGCTGTCTCAGATTCAGGTCCTTCTGAGATAAGATATACCTAAGGCTCTTTTGATCAGAGTACACGGTAAAAAATTCGACCATAAGATAGTGTCTCCACATCTTCAAGGAGAATAACACTACTACTAACTCCAGGTCATGGGTAGCGTAGTTCTGCTCATGCTGTCTCAGCTGCTGAGAACCATATGCGATCACTGCTCACTCCTTCATCAGGACACACCCAAGTCCGGTTCCTGATGCGTCGTAGTAAACTACGTATCCTACGCCCTCCTTTGGAAGCCTCAAGATGGGGGCACTAGTTAGCCTCTGCCTCAACTCCTGAAATCTCTTCTACATCTCTCTGACCACACAAAGGGTTTCCCCTTCTTCGTCAAGGATGATAGTGGTGCTGCAACTCTGGAGAAGTCTGGAACGAATCTCCGATAGTATTCAGCCAACCCCAGGAAACTCCATACCTCCATCACACTCCTAGGTGGCTCCCAAGCAAGCACCGCTTCAATCTTCGCTGGATCTAATACAACTCTAGCCTCCGAGATAACATGTCCCAAGAAGTGAACCTCTCGAATCCAAAACCGTCACTTCGAGAGCTTACCATAAAGCTGGTTCTCTCGGAGTGTGTCCAGTACTACCTACAAATGGTAGGCATGCTCCTCCTCAACAGTCGAGTAGATCATAATGTCTTCGATAAATACCATGACAAAGCGATCGAGTTAAGTCTGGAAAATTATGTTCATGAGATACATGAACACTGCTGGAGCATTGGTTACGCTGAAGGGAATAACCAAGAACTCATAGTGGCTGTATCAACACCTGAAGGCCGTCTTCTGCACATCCTCGGCTCGAACTCTGAGCTGGTGATAACCTGATCTGAGTTCTATCTTCAAGAACCATCGTTCTCCCTTCAGATGGTCAAAGAGGTCATCAATCCTCAGGAGTGGGTACTTGTTCTTTACGGTCACCTACTTCAGGCGACGGTAGTCGACATAGAGCCTTAAGATCCTATCCGCCTTCTTGGCGAATAGAATCGGAGCTGCCCAGGGAGAAACACTAGGCCAGATGAATCCATTTTTCTGCAAGTCCTCTAGATGTACCCAAAGCTCGTGAAGCTCAGCGGGAGCCATCCGATATGCTGGAGTAGATATCGGTGCCGTCTCGGGGTACATGTCAATGTAGAAGTCCACCTCTCTACGAGGAGGTAGTCCTGGAACATCATTAGGGAAAATATCCACATACTAGTCCACCACTACAGGATAAGTCGGACTCTCCACATCAACTACTCTGAGGGTAAGTCAATCCAACTAGTGAGTGATCAGCTGCACCTTCCTCTGAGTAATTCTGTCTTGTGCTGTAAAGGTTCCCTTCTCGCTGGTGAATGTGAACCTTGTCCCATCCGTGCGGACACACCGCACTTTGCGCCTAATACAGTTGATCTGAGCATGGACTATAGATAACCAATCCATACCCAAGATGACTTTGTAAGGCCTCAACGTCGCTATAAGGAGATCCCAGCTGAAGCTCTCACCTCCTAGAGTAAGCTCACACTGTTGGAACTAGTGCGTAATCGTTGAGTCTGCTCCCGTAGAAGTCTCTAGCCATAAGGATCGAGCCAATGGCTCCGTCGGAATCTCTGAGCTCCAAACGAGGGCAGTGGAAATGAAAGAGTGACTAACACCTGTGTCTATAAGAACTACATCTATGGTGGAGTAGACATAGATCATACCTCGAATCATCTTTGGAGCACCGTGATCGTAAGACTCAATTGCCTGAAGCTGAGCTCTCCCCTATCCACCTGCTCCCTGTGGTCGGGGTGGACCTCCTGGTGGTGGTGGTGGTAACACCTAATAATGTCATCCACCACCAGCTGCACGAACAGCTCCTCTTCCATGTCCACCTACTCCCTGCAGATTGCCACGATCGAACCTCTGCCTCTGCCTGGGAGGTCCCTCAACTGTCTGCTAATCATCTGAATGGAGGGTCGGATAGTCACGAGCCATGTGACCCTGCCTGCCTCATGAGTAACACTGTCTGCTCCTGGAATATATGTCACTACCCCAGGTGACCTACACATATGATCTTGAGTCATGCGGTCGTCCACCCGTGGGTTTGTTCCTCTTGGACCTCTGTGTCATCTGTCTACTACTAGCCGCAGAAGACTCCGCTGCATGTCGACTAGTAGTGGGTCTTGCTAATGGTGACTACTCAGCCATGAAACTCTCTACTATGAGGTATCTCTCTAACAACCCCACCTGTGTCGGGATGTTGGGGGAGATCATTGATGCCCTGATCTCTCACCTGAGCCCCTGCTCGAAGGTCCGATCCCTGAAGAATGGGTCCCGTACCATATCTATGGAGTAGCGCGAGAGGTCAGTGAACCTCGATGAGTACTGAGCTACCACCATGATACCCTGATGTAGATGCAGTAGCTTCGGTATCCACACTGCTCGTAGAGTCGCTGGAACAAACTCCGCCCAGAACAGGCTCTCGAAGTCTGCCTAGAGAAGCGCTGCCTAGTTATGCACTTAGAGCATTAGGCTCCACCATCTGCCTACTGCTTCCTGAAGGAGGCTGGTAGCAAGGATCACCATGAAGTCTTCTAGTGTCCCTACTAGCCTGAAGACTCTCACCACAGCCTCTATCCAATCCTCAGCCACCTGTGGGTCCATCTCTCCCCGAAACCTGGGTGGCCTCTGGAGTTGGAACTCATGCAATGCGCTCAAGCGGCGTGCATCATCTGCTGCTAGGGCTGGTGGCATCGGTGGCCCAATGGGAAGTGCTACCGCTAGTGCCTCCACTGGTAAATGTCCCTTTACAGAGGCCTCATCGCTCGGTGGACTGTCAGAGCGTACGACTCTCAGGGCTCTACGGGGAGGCATCCTGAAAGAAATAGACGTGACACAGTCAAAAGATTACATCTGGTGAGCTGACCTGGTTGAGCTGACTTAAAGAAAAACTTTTGGAAACACACACACAATTAGTGTTTTCTTGCACTGAGTTGGAAATCAGAAGTCAGGGTCCTGGTGTATGGATACATTGGCCGCCCGCACCAACACTGGACTCCCTGAACTGAATACCACACTTAGTACCCTTAACACTATTTCTTCACAGAAAAGAAATATCAGAGTTCTATGTTATGCGGTAGAACCGACTCCTATGATACCAATTTGTCACGACCAGTCCTCGGGGCCTATGCCGTGACTACCCCAAGCCCACCTTCCATAGGACAGGGGCTGGCGACTAGCACCAAAGGCATAAATCCCTAAGTTGGGAAGACATTTCCTTTATAAATTGTAAAAACACACAATCAGAGTACAACTGGAGTAAACACTAAGTAAAAAATGTATACAAAAAGGAGTGCTGGAAAGTAAAAGGGGCCAGAAATACAAGTCCAACAGTAAAGTACAAGGAAATGGAAAAGTAATAGTACAACTGAAAGAAAGTACAACTGATGAAAATTAAGCAGCTACTGGGTCATCCTCCAGGGTTCCTACCTGAAGGGTAGGTACATATGACCTCCTCAGCACTCCACGTCCGTCCGTTCGCTCCATGTACCGTCACACCGAGTGGTCCACCTTCGGGTACCATCTAGTCCTACTACTCTCTGCCTCAGTCAACGCTTTCTGTCATCTGCATCCAACACAACGAGGTGCGGGCATAGCCCGTGTAGGGGTGAGTATAATGATACTCAGCAGGGACCCCGAGAACCTCAAGGTCTCAAAAAATCCAAAAAGAATAAACCAAAAAGTATGAAATCAATGAATAACCATTACTTAGGTATATGCCCATACATATACCTAAGTTATCTAGTAACCCATCTCAATCATGAGGAAAACACAAAAGTCATTGACTCAGCTCAAAACCAGGATTTTATTCCAGGGGTGGTAACATGTAACACTCCCAATATAACTTTCGAAACCTCGGCCACTGGTGTAATCCTCCGCTATAGAGTATTGTGGGCCTACCAAATCACACAGAGGCGCTTCCCACTATCCTGGACTACTGTGGTACTCCTCCTGTCGAAAACTGTGGGTCTGCTGTGTCACACAGAGGTGCTTCACACTATGGGTCTACCACGTCACATAAAGGCGCTCCCACTTGTAGCCTATTGAGGTACTACTCCTGTCGAGTACCATGGGGTTTCTGCATCACACAGAGGCACTCCCCACTTTGGGTCTGCCGCATCACACAGAGGTGCTCCCCACTGGGCTAGTTGAAACACTCCGAGTCTAAAGGTCAGCAGTCGTCAGGTATCAACCAGCTACTAGGTTTCGTACTCCGCTCACTCATCTCTAGAAGGATCCACTCCACAAGATACTGGTCAATCCAACAACTATCACAAAGTCCCACGCAAAAGTATCTCAAAGGTCTACCTCTTCATAGGGGTATCAACGCAATAGACGGCGCATCAATCAGATGCCTGGTCTGTGAGTTATTGAAATTTCTATTTCAGGATCCCTGTTGGATTTCAGGTTCAAACCAATCTGACTGTACCCAAACTATGTACAAATGTCAAGTTAAGTATTCTAAAAGAACCGTATCACTCCAATCTTTCCATCTCCATAGACGGTTTGTTGATCGGACACTCGTAGACCAAGTTATGGGTGAAAAAGTAAAAATAGGCGTCGGACCGGAGCCGGACCAACCCAGGTTTGGACCGGGGTCCGACCCAGTCCGCGGGTCCGACACGGCCTGTGGGTATGACCTGGTCAGCGGGTCCAACCCAGTCCATGGGTCCGACCCGGCCCGTGGGGGCGGCCCAGCCCGTGGGGCGGCCCGGCCCGACAGCCCGTGGGGGGCCTGCCTCAGCCGCGTCTAGGGGGGAAGTTGCGTGCCCCTGGCTCCCGAATGGTAGAGCCGTTCGGGTGGAGTCCCAACTGGTGCCAGGTGGCATTTGTCCAGCTCACGCGGGACCCAACGGGGTCCCGCTCCTCTCGGCTAGCCGAGCGGCCAGCCACTTCGCACCGCCGGTGGCCGGCTCGATGCCGGCCGCCCCTGCTCCTCCACCGTGGACCACCCTGGCCGGAACTCTAATCCTCTGCATGGCGCGACGACGTCGCGCCCTTACGCCGCTGCCCAACCTAGCCGCGACCCCCTTCTCCTCCATGCGGCGCGACGGTGCCGCACTCTTCCGGTGACCCGGCGACCTTGCGCCACCGGTTTCTCCGCGGCCTTGTGCCACCGGTTTTTCCACGGCCAGTCCAATGCCAGCCGCCGTTTCTCCACCAAATTCATCAACAAAATGAGGAAAAATAAAGGGGGAGGGTCGGTCCGTGTTCGTGCGGTCTGACCCCTCCATGTTATGGTGTTATAAATTTTCAAAAACATTACCCATGAGTGAATGACATAGAACGGAACAATTTCGAACTCAAATCATAAAACAACCCCTACCTCGTATTGTTGTTCATTGACGGTGTCGGGGAAAATTAACATCATTTAGTTGTTCGCCGCGTTCGCCATGCACTCCCAATTTCAAGCTCGTGCATCAGAAAGTGTCCGGGGTAGAAGATCGGGGAAGAAGTGTCACCGACGTTCTTTGCGTTCTTCGTTGCGAGGATGGTTCTCCCTAGCTCTCCTCTTCCTCCGTTCCACCAAAAGAATGTTGACAACAAAATGAAATAATAGATTATCCATTTTGTTATTGGTTGGCATGAATTCAAATGGAGAATTAATTAAAGGGGGGGGGGGCTCCACTTAATTAATTCTTGTGTGTAGGCACAAATTAATTAAGGGAGTTCAAGAGGTTTAATGGGTGGTAGCTCCATAAAAGGGGAGTTCAAGGGTTTCATCCTCGGGTGGTCCCCACCTCATTAATTGACAAGAGGTATTTAAACCTCAGGTGGGCCCCACCACCATAACCTCTCATGGGAGGTTATGGTGTGGTGGCCCCCACCCCTAACCTCCTCTTTTATTTTTTAACCACCAAATAAAAAAAATAAGCTACACACTTATTTTATTTAATTTTATTCTTAAAAAATCCAAAAACTAACTTTCATTCTCGACTAACTACCATTGAGATGAAAGTCTTCTTAAGAGAATACCGGTGCTGTGAGTTCAATGGTTCCCTCATATTTTAATTCCGAGCACCGGTTCAAAAGTTATAAAAACCCACTTGTACGTTTACTGAACACACCTGAACAAAACTTCAGAAATTGATTTCGGGCACACCGGGCCTCAGAATCAAGCACCATAAATTTTTTCGGACACGTAAAAATCCCATGTATTTAATAAAAAAATTTCCACGGAATTTATAGGTATTTACACTTAAAAATGAGAACCACCATCAACAATGGATCTAAATCCAATTAAGAGAGAGATAGATATTGATCCTTAATGGATCTGGCACCAATTATTCAATGATAAAAAAATTACCTATTAGATTCACATATGAATCTACAGGTCTAGATATAAAAACCTAGATCTATGATTAATCATAATAGAAAGAGTATTTTTATGTTAAATCATCTTAGATGTACCATATGGAATCCACTCGATCAATCAGATCTTCAATGATGATGGAGAAGGGATAAAGGATCCAAATTTTCCAAGAGAGACCCCCTTTAATATTTCTAGTCAAATGAGGGATGAGAGAGCTAAGTGAGATATTGATTAGAAGTTTTTTAGGGGGGGGGGGAGATGGGGTATCCCCCAATTAAAAACTATTTTGGAGCCAACCGACTAGCTGGTAGCTCTAGGTAGAGCTTGGGTATACTGCCTCTACCATAAAATGGCTATTAGACTTTATAGAAGTGTAAATCCTCTGGACTCCCAACCAGCTAGCTAATGGTGCTTGATCGTCTAGCTGGTGGACCTCTAGTAACTTTTTTACTATTATTCCTACATTCTTTTTCCAAGAATTCTGACAATCAGTCCCCAAATCCTTTAATACATCTCAAAAGTAGGGTTAAATCCATTCAAGATAGGCCAAAACTAGATAAATCATAAATTGAAATTTGAGGTCATTTCACTATGATTATTATCTTTGGATATATTATATTTTTGAGTTTGGTATTATTCTATTTATGAATCATGTTTATACACCATATTAGGATGTTTTCTATAAATGGTTCTATATACAAGTGTAAATAATTCCCCATGGTATTACTAAACCCTAGGAATCTATTTCCAAACTTTGGTGTTTGAGGAATTACACCTAAGGTTAGTGGAACCTCGGTTCCTCCCAAGGCAATGGGTTGGGGTCAGGATGTTGAAAATGGTATTAGATCACTATAATCTATCACTTGGGATGGTAGCTATAGAGATATCATGTGTTAAGACTTGAAATGTAGAGGATAAAAAGATGTATCTAACCTCTTTATGTTGAACTTCAAATTTCTAGGGTGGTTCGAGTATAAAAAGTGTTGTTAAAAACTTCTAGGGAGGGGTGTCCAAACTTAACATAAACTGACCAACCCAATCCAACTCAGCCAGGTTGGGTTGGGTTAAAAAATCTATATCTACGGGTTGGGTTGCTTTGGGTTGGCCTGTGATTGGATTGGGTCACGTCACGACTTGGAAAAAAAATTATCCAACCCAACCCAACCAACCTGACTGTTTCATTCTCTACCTTCTTCCCTTCTGCCACCCATAACTTTTCTTCTATAAATCACTATCTAATAATGTTTATATCAATTTTTTTAGTTT
The DNA here is from genome assembly GCA_963277665.1 of Viscum album. Classification (NCBI taxonomy): domain Eukaryota; kingdom Viridiplantae; phylum Streptophyta; class Magnoliopsida; order Santalales; family Viscaceae; genus Viscum; species Viscum album. Next base: position 1,506,572,399 of record OY728156.1, read on the forward strand.
CCACGCATTCAGTCTCTATCATACATTGATTTTCCCTGCCATTTCTTCCACTCCACTCATCAGTTTCATCACTGCCATCAATTTCATTTCCTACCTGTGCATGTGTAAATCCCATTCACACCATCCATGTCATCCATATTGTTTCCTACCAATGTCATTGCTATCATCACCCACACCCATTTCATATCTCACCCGTGTCATTGATTCTATGCATCACCTACCCCAATTGTTTCTTCCACATAAACCACCCCCTTATTTTCATTTTCACATTTCTCTCTCACACTACAATAGCTTACTACATCTCTTGTAGAAGAAACTATTATCATGGAGGTGATCTAAGTGGAATTACTGGTGGTGATGTGTGAAAGAGACATATCCAAGGTGAAGGAGATGTTTTTTCTCATTGGGGTGGTGGTGTCTAGATGGGTATATTTTTTCCCTAACCCAATTGACCTGAACCTACCCAAATCGGTCCGACACGGGTTGGGTTTTGTCGAGTCTAAACTAAAAATTACCCTTGACTCAACCTAACCGCTTTTAATTAGGTCAGGTATAAAAAATACCCAAACCTAACCAAACCCGACCCATGGACACCCCTACTTCTAGTTTTTTCACCACCTTATCATCATGAGTTTATCCAATAAGAGTTATATATCATGCATTAGTAAAGTGACTGTCCACTAGGATTCCAAGATTCACATGGTGTTTCTTTGATATACATCGATTAATGATAACATGGTGAATTTGTTTCTTGGAATAGGTTAGTATTTTTTAAGATTAAAACTTAGAGTTTATAAGAAATGATTTATAGAACATGGTAAATACGGTTTAGTTTTGTGTTATGTGTTGATTCTTTCTAGAATGTAGTTTTTTTATGCTTTCCTTGTTTTATATAGATTAAAGAAACATGAAATTGGAGTAAAACTATAAATTGGACTGGTAATATATCCAATGATAAGTAATTGATTAAATGGTAATTATAATCCATGATATTTTAAGATAATGTTAACAATTTCATAATAATCACTTAAATAAATAATTTTTTCTATATTTACTGTATTTTTTTCTTAATGATTCCTATCATGACTATACTGTAGAAAATCCTTACACATGATTGAGTTCATTTTTTTATCCCAACATTTTAATAATTTCATGACATTCCACTGGTTGATTTAAATTTAATGATTTAAAATTTTGGTTTATATTGACTATAATTAAATAAATAGCATGCTAGAAGTTGAAACATTTTTGTCTTAGTTAATTTGAAAACATAATAAATAATAACATGTTGTTGTAACTTCATGATATGTATGTATTTAGTGAAGTATGTTTAGTATAATGAGTAGAATAACATGTAAAATTATTAATATGTTTAAAGGGTTAGTCTACTATAATGTTCAATGTTTATTGTGATTATTATTATTTTTAGGTTACAAATCATAAGATCATGTTGAAAATTTATAACATGTTGAATTTTATTGTTGTATTTGTTAAAATTATCAAGTATTTTTATTTGGTAATAATATTCTTTCAAAAAAATGAATTTAAAGCATAATGGCATGAAAATATAACTATCATAGTTATCACCCAAATATATTTTCTTTTAGTTAGAAATTAATTATCATGCTTTAATTTTTTTAGAAAATAATGTCATTATTTTTTGTAATAATTAAGTTTTTATATCATGAGTTGATACCAAAATTAGTAATTCTTACACTGATATAAAATTTGGGCTGCACATGGTTGATGTATTACTTATTAGAAAATTTATGATTTTTTTTGAAGGTGGTTATGTGATATAGTTTAAGTGGCCATGATTTTTTGAATATAGGTTTTTAAATAAAATAATTTCATTAGCAGGTTTTATTTTATAAATATTTTATTTATTTAAAGTAGGTTTTATAAAAGATTTTTCTAGAATGTTTTGTGAAAATTTCAGGTATTTTGGGTTTGAAAAAATATTTAAAGAGTTTTTCTTAAATGGGTCATGGGGGAAATATTTTCTAAAAGAAAATATTTTAGTGCTTTGAAACCTATTATTGCCTGATTTTTTAGCAATAATCATTTTATAAAGGTGACTTTATTACAATGTTCCTTTTTTAAATATCTTTTATAAAAATGGATTTCTAATGGTTTTAATATTGTTCAACCTCTATAAATGATTTAAATATCATCTTTAACTGGTTTTTTTTGAAATTTTTTAATAAAAAACTTGTCATTATTTTGGAAAATTTAAAACTATACCTATGATTTTTGGGAAACATTCTAACATGGTAAAGTGCGGGTGGAAATCCTATAGTAGCTAGCTAGAATTATTAGCATTTTCTACTATGTTTGGGGAATACGTAGCTCAATATTTTCTTATGAAATTTGTTGGGTTTATATGTTTGATGTGTTAATTATTCTTGTTGCACTTGATATATTGATTATACTTCCATAATATTGAATTATCTATGCTTATTGTAATGGCATTTTTTCATGCTACTATACTTGTTGAACTGGTTGGGATAGTTATTGTTGCGTGTTATAAAGGATAACTATAAGTGGGAAATATAGATTTTTTGGTTTGGTTAATTATTCACCATGATCAATTTACAATGACATGGTCTAGTTTTTTAGATTTCTTGTCTTATAAGTGTCGTTCCAATGATACAGAAAAGTAAGTGGTTACTATCATTCAATTTCATATTGATTGATAAACCCAAAGTGTCTCTCACTCATATTTTTAAGGAGTTTTTCATCCTTTCATCAGGTTTGAGACATGAATTAGGATAGAGTAGTTGAGATAGGTTAGGACCATCCCTTTTCCATTATAACTAAATTGTAGTAACCGATAGTCTAGTGTGGGGGGGGGGATTTGGAAATAAGGGTCATCTTCCTTTTTAAGAATCAACATGGGTTGAATTTCTTGGTTAGACATGGTTATTTAAGAGTAGTTTTAGGAAATGTAACATCTTTTTATTTCTTCCAGCGTATGGGTTACAACATGGTCTTGTCTCGTGATTTAGTAACGTACGATCAGTCTTATTAGAATAGTTGAATGGAATCATTTCTAGATACCTCAAGGACTCTTCCCTATATTCTTATTGGGTTATTTATAGTTCCTTGTACATGTATTCTCATGTTTATTCTCACCAAGGACTGATTTGAATATGTATGATAGTTCATAATTGATTGGTTAGTATATTTATTAACTTATAATTCTCTTGGTGTAAGGTTAGTGAAATATTGGATCATGAATAATTCATGGGTTTCGTCAGGTGGATATCATTATTGATTTGATAAACCAAATATTAAAAAGTTAAATGACAAATTTTTATAGTCTTACCTTTAAGTAAAAACTTAATGGAATGGATATATTGATGGGTGGGAAGATAATGAAAATTATATATTACCTTTTGGGATCTAATTTTGGTTCATCCCTGTACCATAATATTTTCAAGTGGGTTTTACATTTAAATATTGGGGTAGTGTATAAGGTAATGAATATTGAACACCAACCAGTGTTCATGTTGCGACTGTTACCTCTACCTTTATAGAATTTATAGTGATCATGTGCTTTGAAATCAGTATGTATTTAGGAACATGATTCCATTAATGTGGTACTTTACTAACTAAATCAATTTTGAATGTATCTTTCCTATTTAGGGGACAATGTTTGTGAAGATATGGTAGTGGGGTGTGTTTAGAAAGTGTTAACCTTTCATCATGTACTAATTTCCATTGACTTCGATAGATACCCTATTTTTTCATGTTGAGTTATATTAAAATGATTCATATGATTTTAATTAAATCATTTTACAATACTCTAGGTAAAACCCCAATATTAGGGTGAAGGTTATGAAAAATCATTACCTTGAGGGAAGACTTCTTTGATCGACTACAAAAATGACAAATGTGTGGAGAATCATGTATATGGATTCAAACTGGTGGAAATATTAATCAGTATATAATTGTTTTACATGGTATTTAATAATGGTAAATCATTGATTATTGTTGGTATAATCTTTATTAATGAGTTATCGGTTAGGTAAGTAAGGAAAGTTAGCTCCATGGTGTCTTGAACCATTAGAGATTCTTAACCTTAGAAATGGAATTGTTTTTGGGCAGTGTTGAATCCCTAAATCAATGAAACACATGACATCCTCTTATATACTTGTGGTCAGAGTCCGAGTCAATCTTTGTTATATAATTGGTTGGGATTAGGTTGCTCCTAAACTAATTGTCCCATTAGAGTTTTATCATGTACTATATCTTGGGGTGAGATAGATAAGCTCTTATTTAGTTGACACATACCTTTGCTATGCCTACTATAGTCACATTAATGGGTTTGTGAGGGTTTATAGGATAGAGTCTTACTGGATCAATGGGACAAACTATGTTTAGGTAACCACCTCCATCTTTTTAAGGATATAAATACTAATGGTGGAGAGAATATGAAACCCCTGGTTTGTCAAATTATAGATTTTATTATGTTTTCTTGTAATCTCAGATTGGTTTTGGGGAGTATAGGATGGGTGAGTGGTTGGAAACTGAAGTTGGGGTAATATGGGATTCCCCATGTCGTGGTGGTCGATGTGGCGGATGATGTATCACTTTATATGGAGATGTCCATGTTGGGATGTGGGCATGGAGATCTAATTGAGTAGAAATAAGAAACCATTCCATAACACCAGGTGTTCCCTTTGACATGGTTCATTGGGAGTTTAACCCTAGGAAACATGCATAACACCATGACCGCAGGGGTGTCCCTGGCAGCACTTGGTTTTGGAAATGTTGAGTGAAGGGGAAGTTGGGTGGGCGAGTTAAAAATGGGGAGCATGACTTCACCACACCATGGTGGATGATAAAATCCTTGAAAACAACCAAAGGTATGTACCTATGTCATGGTGTTATTATATGGTGGATGGTTTGATGCAAGATAAACCTTGTGTAGGAAGGTTTTCCAAAATAGATTGGATGAACACACCACACCATGGTCTAATATGTGGTTCCAGTCATCACAGTTTTTCAACAACCAATTTAGCCACTGAATTTTAAGGGAATTTACATCCCTTGATAGATAACCATTTGAAATTATTTTGGGGAATTTATTAACATGTTTTGTAATTAATTACTCTCTAGAAAACCCCTCTTTCTCCCTCTCCTTGATTTGAATATCGATCCAGGATTTCTATGAGGTGATTCTGGATGATTTACCCTTATAATTAAAGATATTCCTTTCGGAATTTTTTCTGCATTTGTGTTAAAGGTATATGGATTAAAAATTACTCTAATTTTATTAATAACTTAATGGATGTTGGATTTTATAATTAAAATTCTCGGTTTGACCTCTACTAAATGTTTTGGAATACTCTTCAGTTTATATTCTATTAATGAAAAATGGATTTGAACAAGGGTTGTGGGAAAATATTACAACATGTTTGATAAAATTATTTTTTGGTGATGTATCTTGAAATGGTGAAATGTTATTTAGAAAATGTTTTGGGAAGTATGGTTTTTGGTGTGAGTTTATGAATGCATATGGAAGGGGAATTGTTGATGCATACTTGGCCATTATGCTGAATTTGTGGCACATTGGATTGCTTGGGTTGGGGTTTCATTCATGACATATGTATTTGGGTCCTTGCTAGTTCAGACTTGGATGTTGGTGATAGTTTAGGGCATACTAGATTATACATCCAGTGATGACTTAGGTTTGGAGGGATAGGTTTCCACTCATGAGTTTTTATTCGATTGGGCCTACTTTGATGAGATATATATGGGCTTGGGAAATTTTAATGAGTGTGTGTATTCATGGCTTGAGTGTGTGGGTTTCTTTATGATAATAATTTAAAAAAAAGTAAAAATAGATTCTTGGTGTGATTTATTTATATAGTTTTCTTTTTTGTGTTTATTGTCTTATGTTTCTCTCATATTTTATATAAAATGCGAGCTAAATTGTTCTTATTTAAGTGGTGTGTGTGGGAATTATTTGGGATTTCCTACTAGTTAGATATACTCACTCCCTATATATTCATTCTAGTATATATAAAAACATTATTCTTGATGATATAGGTAAAGGGAAGACCTATTACATGCTAGTAGGATGTTTTGATGTTGTGGATTTGGATGGAGCTGGGAGATTGGTGATAATAATCATGTGGATCATGGGAGCGTGCCATGTGGGAACCTTGCTATTATTTTTGAGTCTTTTAGTTCTATAGTGTTAAAATATTGTTGGTTGCTGCACTCTAATTATTATGTATATATGTGTTATATTTTAGAGTTTGGTCTTATTCCATTCATGCATCATGTTTATACACCATATTAGGATGTTTACTACATGTGGTTTTATATATAAGGGTATAACATTTCCCTAAATATTTATAAACTCTAGGAATTTATTGATAACCTCTAGTGTCTTAATAATGTAAACTAAGGTTAGTGGCACCTCATTCCTACCCAAGAAAATGGGTTGGGTTCCGGATGTTACAAATATTTTTCTATGAGGGATCTTCTATACACCTTTACCAATTTTCAGCTCCAACTCATTATTCTATAACTCCTTTAAATCTGCTCAAAAATTTTGCAAAAATTCCCAAGGAATCACCAATCACTCTAATTAAACTCATAACCTAAATGAATTTAGGAATATATCAAACCTTCTCAAAACTCTTTAGTATAATTTACAAAGCATCTTTCAGTATATGTGTACTCCATTTTCGTATTTACATGAAAATTCACTACCTCTATAATTTCAAATTCAAACTCAAACTTCTCCAATAATAATCAAAATTATATTCTCCATTTATTTCAACAGCCTTTATTTTAGATAAAAAAGGGATTGTTTCTAACTCTTCTAACCATATTTACTCTTTAACTTAGTAGTTATATTCTCCATCAATCACGACTAGTAGATCAAACTCATCGAGATCTTGTGGATGAAAATTATCTCTTTATCCAATCAAAATTCAACATTAATTTATTACAAAATCAATTATATAATTATCAAATATAATTCTGCTTCCTCGAATATTTTTATCCAAGAACTCCAAGAAACAACAGACTTTATCCATTATCAAGTGTAGTATCTCAATATTCATCTCTTCCTTTATTGGGATCTTTATCACCAACCCACACATACTAACTTTCACTCCTTATAAAAATATTGGAAACAAATACAATAAATGTAAATCTCTCCATTTAGACACTTAAATTTAAAATTACATCACAATTAAAATTGTATGGAGAAAAAATTATCAGCATTGATATGTTAGGAAATATATTTTATACTTTTCATGTCTCAAAATTTCTACAATAATAGTAATATCATGAAAAGGTATATACAAATTATCTTAAATTAATTTATTTATTCATGTTTTGGAACAAAACAATGAACTCTTGATTAAAAATCATGAAGTCTAGACAACTAATTCAACTATATTTCCTAAAAACAATGTGACTGATCATAATTATGGTCATGGTAATAATCATCTTGATTGAGGTCAAGGAAAATATTTTACTAAAAAATAGTTATACATTCAATGAAAAGAGAAAAAGGAACCACCAGAAGTGATCAAACAATGAATAATCACATCCAAAGAAATAAAAACATAATGAAAGTGAATATTTTTGGTAAGATATGGAGGGGAATTAGTCACATACCTATCATACACCGAATTAATTTTTTTTATCTTTATAGACAACTAATTAAATTAAATGATAAAAATTATAAAGTAAAATTTTATGACAAATCCATGGATCATGAAAATTACATAATGAATTTTGGAATCTTTGATTATTTTGTAAACCAAGAAGGTGTTGAGAATTCATAAATTCTCATGGAGGGGGATGTATTTATTTTTTCAATGTTTTAATAAATGTTTTGTTTTTTATGTTTTTTTCTATCTTTATTTTTATAATTGTATTTTTATATTATTTTTTATATTATAAATGTATCTTATAAATCAATTTTTTGGAATTAATTCCCATGATGAAGATATATTTATTATCAAAAAAATAATTATGAAAATGATGATTAAACACAAGAATTGTTTTCTTAACCTTGAAATGAGAAGTGCATATATGAGTATATTAATCAACATGAAAAAATTAATCAAAGAATCTAGAATAGAAAATGTATATTTACCTGGTGGCATAATTTTTTTAATAAATAATGTTTATTTTCTCCCTAGTCTCGATGAAATCTATTAATATTTATAAATATTTATGAAAATGGATATCACATTAAGATAAAGGATGAAGGAGGAGTAGAATAATTTTATACAAAAATAATTAATAATGGCAATAAAGTTGATTTGAGGGAAATTAACAAGATTTCCTTAAGGTTTTTACTATTTTAATATATGTACAATTAAGTCAAATATATTAAACTAGAATTTTACATATCACACTACATTCATTTCATGACATGGCTTTTTGGGTCATTAAAGATCAATTATGATGAAAAAAAATAATTTGGTGTATACATGTTCATCTATTAGATGATAAAAAGGTTTTTACATCTAATGATTTTCAAGAACTTTTTATTGTTTAGGAAAGTTACTTATTTTTGGGAAAAAATCCCTCAATGTATCATTGAAGCATTTTTGTGGTGATTTTGTTTGTTGAAAAAGTGGGCCTATGTGTTGTGTTTGTTGATAAAGTAGACCACGATGTACAAATTTGTTGACAAAGTGGGATTACATGGTGAGTTTTCAAGTTTAGGAGACGTTGTTGATATTCCATGATTGATAGAAGAACCTTGAAAAAGGAATGGATGATCTAGAGGTGGTACAAAAAGAACAGATACAAGGTGGTGCTGTTTTCCAGTGTTTGCCAAATTTTTGGGTCTGAAAATCAACAAATGGAGAAAAGTGTTTTTAGAAAAGGGACTTGCGCTCCAGTGTCTTAGAGGCTTGGAAAGTTTTGAGACATATTTTTTTCAATATCAGAACATAAAAATATGGAAAAGGAAAGAGGGGTGCCCATGTTTTGGGTTGGGTGCACAAGGTGACTAGGGAGACAGAGACTAGGGCGGTTAGAATTTCACGCTAGGAGGAGAATTGCGCAATGGCGCTCAGGGTGACCAAAATGCCTATAAATAGAGGGCTAACCCTTTTAATTTTGTAATGAAGCTCAAAACTTAGAGAAAATTCGAGATCCAATGTGCAGGTGGTTTGGGCACGCAAGTGGTGGTGTGTTCGTGCAAGTATAAGGTTATTTAGATGTTGTGCGCCAGTTGATATTTTCACGCCAATATTGATTTGGGCATAAAAGGGTTTGATTCACCCAAATTTTGATTTAATGAAGGGAGTGTCACGAAAGTGGTTTGGTGACACTTGCATTCCCGGATTGGAGTAGTGCACCAAGCATAGAGAAGCACGCCAGTCACTCTAGGGCTGCGTGAAATTTAGAAGATTGTCCAGATCAATAGGGGTAGTTGTTTTAATCTATCATACCCTGATTCACCCCTTTTCAAGGTATCTAACCTAGTGGAACTAACAATTGGTATCAGAAGTAAATGTTGATATCAGTGTTTCTCTCTCAATGGTGGTCACCAATCATAAAGGTATTCCGATATTCGACTAGAAAACATTTCAATTATGGAAGAATCAGATGCAACACTACTTCCAATATTTAGGAATGGATGTGTTTATAGCAGTAATTCATGGTATAACTGTCGATATTAATAGCAGTGCATTATCAGAAGTCAAGCGAAGGGAATTGAATGCTGACACTAATGAAATCAATGCTTTAGGGGGATCCCTATTCAATTTTATCTATATGAAGGTGATGTTATGAAAAACATCACCTGCTATGTGGGAAAAACTTTTGAACATATATAAGGGAGATTCAAAGGTCAGAGAAGCAAAGCTTCAAGTGTTGTAGAACAAGTATAAAGATATGATAATGAAGCCGATTGAGTATGTTGATGCATTCTTTTTCAGGGTAAATGTTGTAGTGGAAGACATGCGGGGTCTTGGTGAAGTTATTGAAGACATAAAGATTGTGAAGCACATCCTAAGGAAAATTCCACCTTGCTTCAATCCAAAAGTTTCAGTATTAGAAGACAAGGATCTGAAAGAGCTGACACTAGATAACTTGCATAGTACCCTTATGGAATATGAAATGTGAAATGATGATAATGATGCTATGGAAATGGGTAAATCTAAGGAGGTGGAATTCGAGGCCATGAAGAAGCTCACCATTGAAGATTCTAAGGAAGGTGAAGAGATAGATGGGGTGATATCATTCCTTTCCTAAATCCTACAAAGAGGAAAAGGAAATTTCAAAGGAAAAATTATACTTTCCTGATTTATATGTGGAAAGGTTGGTTATATTGCGGCAAGGTGTCACAAAAATTTCCAAGAAGATGATGATGCTGATGAAGCTGAAATTTCCAAGAAGAAGACTTTAGCCTATGTGAAAGCCAAGAAACAGTTCAAGAGAAATTTATTTAAGAAGAAGAATCTTCTTTTGTAAGAATGTGACAGTTCAGATGAGTCTGAGGCTGAGGAGGTTAAAGAAATAGAGAACTACAAAGATCATGGAGAAAATGCTATGGTGGCATTTATCGGTAGTAATCAAAAAAAGGAAGAAACCGACATTGATTAAGAAGAATAAGTTGAAGGAAGAGTTGATATGAAAGCTGAGTTAGAGGCTTGTCTTGAAGAGATATATGTTTGGAGATCAAAAAAAAAATAAATCCAACACAGTAGTTCATGATGAAAAACTCTATATGTAGAATCAAGAAGAAGAGAAGTCTGAGTTGATGGAAAAAATTGAGAAACTAAAGTCATCAACACCAGAGAACTTAGAATCTGTTAGTGAGTATAAAATAAAGGTTGAATAATAGTAAAGGGAGATCAATGGCTTGAATAACTCAATGAAAGATCAAATCAAACATATCGAAGAACTTAAAGGATAAGTTGTTAGGTTTCGGAAAAAGGTTAAGGATCAAGAAAAACTCTTGACTCCTACTATGACATCAGGAAAGCAGATCACTTAGAAAACCAAAAATCTGAAAGTGGAATATAGTGTTTCTACAGAAGGTAAACATCAATTATGTTCAGATGCTAAGGCTAATGTGGGGCTTGATCGAAAACAAAAAGCTGTGAAAATTTAAATCAGACTACAAGAACCCATTCCAAGATTGAAGGTTGATTTGGGCACAAAAAAGAATCAAAATATTTACATATCCCAAAGGAAAACTAGTAGTGCAGAAGTGACACACTGGAATTCACCCTATATCAGGTGTTATTATTGTTGAAAGTGGAACATTCATAGTGTGTGTGTTCCATAGCAAAGAGATACCGAAGGTAACAAGAAAAATAGTGGCATCCAAATAGATCTCGATATTATAGATCATCCTTTGAGGGGAATTGTTTTTGGTGTAGAGGATTTGGGCACATGGATAGATATTGTACATCAACCATACATAGGAATTTTCCAAGTTAGAATAAAAGTAGTAGCAAGTATCAAATCAACAAACCAACATGTGAGTTGAAAATGAAAAATCGATTTGCAGATCTACAGGATGAATCTGGGACATCTCACTATAAGGAAGAACAAAATTCTCAAACTACACCAAGAGTGAGGCCAAAGACATGTATCAAAAAGAAAAAGGATGAGAAGGTACTGGTGGAAGAAATTTTCCTTAAATAATCAGACCGTTCTGGTGTATGGATCCTTGACAGTGGTTGCACATCTCACATGACTAGAAATAAGGATCTTGTCATAGGCATAAAGTATGACAAAGAAGGAGTTGTCAAGTTTGGAAAGGATGAAGGCCTGAAGATTATTGGCTCAGGAAAGGCTAGGTTTGGGGGTAAAGAGATGAGATGTACTGATGTCTTAGTAGTAGAAGGTCTCAGTCACAATTTTCTAAGCATAATCTAATTATGTGACTCAAGGCATTCTATAAGGTTTAATAAGAATATGTGTATCATCAAAGGAAGAGATGGTTCAGTGGTTATAGAGGAAAAAAGAACAAAGGTAAATCTCTACCTGGTAAGTGAAGAAGAAGATATGTGCTTTCTATCTATAGAGATAGAAAACAGGCTATGGAATAAACAACTTTGTCATTTATTCCAACCATATCTGAAAGATCTAGTGAAATTTGATGCAGCTCAGGACCTTACTAAGCTATCATTTGATTGTACACATACATGAGATTCTTGTCAATAAGGGAAGATCATTAGAAAGACGTATAAATCAAAGGAAAAGAAGTCAACAAGAGTGATTAAATTAGTGCATGCTAATGTCTGTGGATCAATCTCACCAAGATCCATTGATAGGAAGAGGTATTATGTTATTTTCATTGATGATTATAGTAGAATGACATGGGTACTCATCATTTCCAATAAGTCTGATGTGTTTATTTTCCTAAAACAATACCGGAGGGAATCTGAAAGGATGCTTGGATAGAAAATTATGAAGTTTTGTATTGAAAATGGTGTGGAATTCAAAAATAGTCAGGTAGAAGACTATATTGAGAAACACAGGACAAGGCATCAAGTTTATTTAGTAAGAAATCCCCAACATAATGGAGTGGTTGAAAGGAGAAATCAGATCATCAACAAAATGGTCAGAACAATGCTCATAGAAAAAGACATACCAGAGAAATTTGGGAAGGAAGAAGTATTGACATCAGTCTACATTTCTAACAGGGATCTGTTGTGTCCAAAGGAAGGAAAAACTCAATATGAGATGTGGTATAGAAAGAATCCAAAATTAAAATACTTTTGAATATTTGTAAGTAAATGTTTCATTCTCAAAAAAGAAATACATAGGAAATTTGAGTCACGTGGAGATGAGGGGATATTCTTTGGCTACTCAAGAAAAAGAAAAGCATAAAATGCTTCAACAAAAGGCTGGGAAAAGTAGTTGAGAGCAATGTTGTCACCATTATGGAAAATGGAGAGAATACTCAACAACAAAATGAACAGTTTCTTGATAAAAGTGATGAAGAGGAAAGCAACACAGGGGGATCAGAAGTGGAGGATAATGATTTAGAAGAAGATACTGATGATGAGCATGAGGAAGTAAAATCTGTATCTGTATATAATCCAAGGAGTCGATTTGAAATTGACAGGAAGAATATTATTGGTGATCAATCATCTCCAGTTCAGACAAGAAGAATAAATTTACTACAGAAGATATCTTTCCTATCTCAATTAGAGCCTAAATGCTTTGCTGATGCAGCTGAAGATAAAAAATGGGTTTAGGATATGAATGAAGAGCTAGATCAGATTGGGAAGAACTAGACATGGGAGATTGTTTTGAGGCCAACAAATAAGAATGTCATCAGGAATAAATGGGTCTATCGCAACAAGATGAATGAATATGGAATAGTGATTCGAAACAAAGCATGACTAGTGTGCAAAGGATACTTTCAAATAGTGGTAATAGACGTTGATGAGACATTTTCACCGGTTTCAAGGCTGGAGACAATCAGATTATTCCTAGCCATTGTAGTGAAATGAAAGTTCAAAGTGTTCTAGATGGATGTCAAATCTGAATTCTTGAATGGGGTTTTGGAGTGAAAAGTGTATATCGAGCATCCAAATGTTTTTCTCATTCACAAGGATCAGAACATGGTTTTTTGGCTAAAGAAGGTGTTATATGGGATGAAATAAGAACCAAGAGCATGGTACTCAAGGCTTGATCAGTATTTGAAGAAGTTTGGTTTCCAGTGTGGTGGAGTTGATTAAAATATCTATTTCAACAATGACATTAATCAAAGAATTATGGTGCTGGTTTATGTCAATGATATAATATTTGGTAGATCAGATAAAGATCAGTGCAAAAAGTTTTCTGAATTCATGAAAAGCGAGTTCGAAATGTCAATGATTAGAGAGCTGACGTTTTTTCTTGGTTTATAGGTTTCATAAGGAAGGAATGAAACATTAATGTCCTAATCCAAATATGCCAAGGAGGTTCTGAGAAGATTTGGAATGGAAAATTCCAAGGATATAAAGACTCTAGTTTCTACCCAGACTAAATTATCAAAATATGATGATGGAAAGGTAGTTAATATCACATAATATAGGCATATTATTGGGAGTTTACTATACCTAACATCTAAAATTCCTAATATTGTTTTTTCCACATGCTAATCAGCACGATATCAAAGCAATCCCAAGGAAATCCACACGATTGTAGTGAAAAGAATACTTTGGTATATCAAGGGAACGGTGGATTTTGGATTGATATATAATGAAAAACCTCAGTTAGAGTTATTGGGATATACTGATGCAGATTGAGCCGGTTTAGTGGATGACATGAAATCAACGTCAGGAGGTGCATTCTATCTTGGTGGATTGTGCATTTTTTGGATAAGAAAGAAGAAATATTTCATTTCATTAAGCACCATGGAAGTTGAGTATATTGCGACCACTCAAGTATGCACACAATTATTGTGGATGAAGCAACATATTAATGATATGGGAGTTGAAGTGAAGTCTTCAATTAGAATATAGTGTGATAACTCAAGTTCGATAAATCTTACCAAAAATCCAGTCCATCACTCAAAGAAAAAACACATTGAGATAAAATATCATTTTATCAAGGAGAAAGTGGAGAAAGGGCTAGTGAAGTTGGAGTATGAGACTACAGAACTATAGGTTGCAAATTTTTTGACAAAGGCCTTACCCAAGGATGCATTTGAGAGGAATCAACTGGCTCAAGGAGTCCAGTTAACTCCCTGCACTTAAAAAAGTGTGGACGTGGGACCCCCCTCTCCCTGAGGTATGGTGTGTTTTTCTTAATTTACTAATATATTCTCTCTACTCTGTTGCATACCACAAAAGAGTGACCTTTGGGTTTGTTGACAAAGGGGGAGAAATATTGTCTCCTAAAGGGGAAGAAACTATGGAAAATGAAGGGAGGTAATGTCTTTGAAAAAGACACGGGGAGAAGATGATAGGTGGAGAAGTGAGAAAGGGGGAGTTTATCAAGACAGGTAAAGAAGATGATAGGGGAAGAACCATGATGAGAGTATGTGGTGTTCAAATTGATCAGTTAGAGATTATCTTGGACAACACAAGAACCCAAGAATTGAAGAAGGAGATTATTAAATCTAACGATGCTATAAGTGTTCAATCAAAGAATAGATATCACGATAGCTGAGGATCATGATAAAATAAGAAGAGTGATGTTGGAATGGTGTTAGAAGATTTACAGTGATCAAAAATTTGTATCAGTTTGGTTTCAAAAATTTCTATCAGAAATGAAGTGATTTATTGATGAAATTTTTATTTACTCATGTTTCTCACGCCGAACATTGCTCATGTGGGCTTATAGTATGCATTGAGTGAATCCTTGATTGCTATCAGAATCACAAGATTCAAATGGTGGATAATGCGTTAACATAGTATCATTTTATAAGAAGAGTTGTTAACAAACCCAAAGGAGGATATTTTTGGGAAAAAACCCTCAAGGTATCATTGAATCATTTTTGAGGTGATTGTGTTTGTTGACAAAGTGGGCCTTTGTGTTGTGTTTGTTGACAAAGCTGACCACGATGTACAAATTTGTTGAAAAATGGGGATTACATGGTGATTTTTTAATTTTAGGAGATGTTTTTAAAAATCTGTGATTTACATAAGAACCTAGACAAAGGAATGGATGATCTATAGGTGGTAAAAAAAGAGCAGATACAAGGTGGCGTCGTTTTCCAGTGTTTGCCAAATTTTTGGGCCCAAAAATCGATAAATGGAGAAAAGTGTTTTTTGGAAAATGGACTTGGGAGCCAGTGTCTTAGAGGCTTGGAAAGTTGTGATCCATATGTTTTTTAATATTAAAACATCAAAATATGGCAAAGGAAAGAGGGGTGACTAAGTTTTGGTTTGGGTGCGCAAGGTGACTAGGGAGATAGAGACTAGGGTAGTTGGACTTGCATGCTGAGAGGAGACTTGCACGCCAGTTCTCAAGGTGCCCAAAATTCCTATAAATAAAGGGATACCCATCCCCATTTGGGTATGAAGCTCAAAACTTAGAGAAAATTCGATCTCCAGTCGCGCAGGTGGTTTGGGCGCGCAAGTGGTGGTGTGGCTGCGCAAGTATAAGGTTTTTCAGAAGTTGCACATTAGTTGATAGTTTCACACCAATATTGGTTTAGGCATAAAAGGGTTTGAGTTGCCCAAGTTTTTAGATGAGGAAGGTAGTGTCAAACAAGTGGTTTGGTGACACTTGCAAGCCGGACTTGGAGTAATGCACCATGCATAGAGAAGCGCGCCAGTCACTCTAGGGTTGCGCAAAATTTGGAAGATTTCCCCATACACCTACGGTAAAGTTTTATTCATCAATGTATGAAATTATAACTTAAATAGAGCATCTAAATATAGATAAGGATGCATTCATTAAAGATAATTAATGGACCTACAAGTCTTTAAACTGTGAGTGGATCTTCTGAAGAAGTAGTGAGCATACTTCAGTTGAGAGACCAGTGAGCTTTCATATTGTGAGTGGTTGTAAACCATGAGGGATAGTGAGTCCACTAAAAACTTTGTAAAAAATAGTGTGATTTTAGTGGATTTGGTACATCGACACATTTTCGGTGTATGCTCCTTGGACGTAGCCCAGTGAGGGTGAACCAAGTAAAATTGATGTTCCCTGTGCTTGCTTTAAGATTTGTTCATACTCTTCAATGGGAAGGAGAGAGAAGAGAGATTTGTCTAACAATTAAACAATATCAATAGGGGAAGTTGTTTTAATTTATCATAACCTGATTCACCTCCCCTCTCAGGGTATCTAACCTAGTGGACCTGACACTTATAATACCATCACCATCAAAATTTAGGTCTGAATTTTCTATGTTCTTGAAAACAATTCATAGTGATATATGTGATTTAATTCATCCACCAATTAGACTATTTAGGTATTTTTTTAATTTATGTTTCAAATAGATGTTCCCATATGTTCTTGTTATGAACTAATAATCTATATTTTATAAAATATTTCTTGCCTAAATAATAATATTAAGTGCACAATCCCTAGATCATTCAATCAAGAATATTTGGATTGATAGTGCCTGATAATATTCATTTCATGTAGATTAAAATATGTGTTGATCAACTTACTTCTCATTTTCAAACTCAGAATGGTCTATTTGAATCATTTATAAAGGGATTAAAACTTATTATTAGAACACTTCACATGAAAACTTAATTAATCAATTCGATGTGGGGACATACATTTTTCATACAATAACACTAATTTCAAGTAAAGCATCAAGTTATCATGGATATTATCATTTTTAATTATCTTGTGGTCATGAACCAAATATTTTACATTTAAGGACATTTGATTGTGAATTATATGCGCCAATAAGAACCTTATAATGAATAAAAATGTGACACATGAGAAGGTTGGAGATTTATGTTGGATTTGAATCCCCTTTTAAAACATTTCATGTTTTATTTGAGAATGAATTAACTTATTATCATTATTTGAATACCATTTTGATTTTATAGGATTTTTTGAGTCATTTATTTTTTAAATAAATCTCTTTCAATTATATTATTCATTTTTATTTATACATTTAATTAATGGTGTGAAGTTTTTAATTAAAATTTATTTAAATTGAATTAATTTCTTTGAACATAAATTTTCAAAAATTTATAAATCTAATAATTTTTTGATGAAAAATGGTCAGGTGATTGGTCAACTATCATCCATCACTATAGTCATATGGTTTATACCACTATTTACAACTGATGTGCCCTCCATTGGTTTCATTGATCAATATTCCATGATAACATTGGTAGTTGGGTCATCCTTGTCTATATCACCACCACCTAAAGGAGGTGATCAATACCTTTATCCCCCCATGTCTTTAATCAAATATTTTCAAAGAAGGTAAATGGAAGGTTTAAACCAGATTAGGAGGATTAAAAGTTTTTGGTGGGTGAGGATTTTAGATTTGAGGTGAGGGAAAGGATTCAGATATAGGAAGACCAACAATGGTGGTGATTTTGTTAGAGAATTTGTGATAGGATTTTAGCATGAAAGAAGGTAGCTGGGGTGGTTATGAACTTCGCAATGACTATAAATGTAGATTTAAATGATAACTATACTTGTCATTGAATAATTATGAAGTTAATAATAAGATTATTGATGCATAAAATGGTGATAGATCAGGTGTTTGTGGAAACTAGGGTTTTAACTAGGAAACATCAAGGAAAAAAGCACCATATCCATTAATTAGTTAAGGACACATGATCAGAACTATACATGGATTCCATGAATGGTTGTGATGGATTTTTTATAAAATAACCATAAAATATGTTATGATCATAGAGTGGACTATGATCGTGGCCTACTATCTCAAGCCATGGGTAGAGTTTCCTAAGTAGAAACAGGCCCAACCTGCAAAGGTCAGACAAGTATCAATTTTGGGTTGAAAGGGTTTAGCCCAAAATTTCTAACATGGATCAACCTATAAGCATGTTGGCTCTGTTTATTCATGGATCTAAGAGTCACATGGGAGTGGTATTTAACACCACCTAGCATACCCATTAATTTTTATATGGATATTTTTATTCAAATATTGAAAATATTATTATTTTTTGATTTCATATGATTCCAATAATTTATATGAAATATTTTCCTATACCTCATTAATTATATTAATTTATATGTATGAGGATGCATTTAGATTTTATTTTTTGGTTTAGTAATACAAACTATGAGTTGTGTAAATATTTATACATGAATATGCATTGGATATATTAATTTGGTGGAAGGAATAGAGATTCAAAAACTAAATTTTCAGAAGCATGCATACATATAGAGATTACATGAGATATAAATATTACATGGAATGTAATAGTTATTTATGATATAAATATAATTCATATGGAAATTTTGAGACTAATAAAACCCTATAAATACCAAGTGTAATATTTATTCCAAAGAAAACACATGGCACAACCTAGATTAGTCAAATAGGTTGGTTTTGCTAAATCAGGGTGCCCATAGATTATCTTATGTAATGAATGATGAAAATAACTAACCCTAAGAGCTAGTTAATAAAATATTATTGTAATATTTGGGTTAAAATTATCTATAAAACCTTATGAGATAGGATACTATAGGAATAGATTTGAGATTATCCATGTGATAGATTTGGATAAATAGTTGTCCACACCAATGGGTTTTTTGACCATCTCATGATAATTGGAAGTAGAAAACAACGCAAAAAATAGGTATATCTATATCTAAGTTATAAAACATGTAAAATATATGAAGAATAGAGTACATTATATTTAACCATTACTTCAGATTCCATCTTTATATTTTTAATGAGAATGCTTAATGAAGATCACCTGAAGCCATAAATGTATATTTCTTACCTTTGAGAGAATACACTGGATGATATATTCAAACATTATTCATGAGGATAACTGAATTTAAAGGGGAACTAGTTCCTTTATTGATAAATAATAAACAAAAATTTAGAAATAAGATAGTTTCTATAGAAATATTTTCATGAAACTAATGATAATATCACCATCGATGCATTCCGCACAAACCCAAACAAAGAAAACTCTTCTCTTTATATATAGGTGAAGCCTGGTGATCTTATTCATAATATATCTCATGTGTTACTACCCATTGGGTAAATAATTCATTGAAAAATTCAATAAATAAATGAAAATCTCTTTAATGAACCAAACTCTAGTTCAATATTGATAAAAACCATTTAAAAGAGAATCTGTAGTAGGTCATTTCATAACATGCACTATGCCTATTGTATATGCATATCATGCATATTTAAATAAATAAATATCTATATAATATCATATATTATACATTATACATTATACATGTATCATATACATGATAATATACATGCATCATATGCATGTATTGAATGTACACTAAAACATTGTAAGGACTTTATAGAAAACTTCAAAACTATTTATGAATCCATCCAAACTCTTTTAGATACAGTTTCATCAAATTCTATTTATTTTGAACAAAAACTTTGTCCAATATTTTATCCTTATCCAAGGGTATAAATTAGTGACCTTATGGGTCTTATTAGCATTGAAAACAAATATAAAATCCACATTTCATTGATATAATAAAATAGAGGACTTTAACAAAGCATCAATGATACCCAATATTCTAAGGGCTATAATGTGATCTCCATAAAACATACTAATATGACTATATGAACACATCCACCACAAGATGTATCATATAAATCATATAAATACCTATAAAATCCCATTTTCCATGAAATTGAGTGACCACTTAGATATAGAACACGTTAATCTAGTATAACCAAATAATTTTTCTTAATTATTTGAAAAAGACTAACCGAGTCGATGAATACATCACATGTCATTAATATATTAGATGAAAACATCTCATGTATCTCCTTTAAGAATATGAACACATCACATGTGGCTCTACTAAGCATGGAAATGTATTTACTCAGTCTAATTTAATCAAGGGATAGATGTAGCATCCTGAACCCGGTTCAATCATAAGTAAATGAACTCATTTGGACACATGGATGCAAGTGTGCCTCCCCATATGATAGAGGCTTCAGACAAGAAGTGAGGGACTAGGGTGCATCAGTGGGGATAATTTTCCCTCAGGTCAGAGTGTAGCACAATGGTATACAATAATGATAAATAGCGAAAATAGTAATAAATAACCTGCATAGGAATAATAAATCATCCAGATAAAACAAGACTGGAACTGAATCAATATCATATAAAAAATGATGCTCATGTCATGTGATATACAAAAGGGTAACATGGATACAATCATATACATCATGCTATACAAAAATACATAATGTCCAAAAACTATCCCCACTAGCATTGAGAGTACAAGCTAGGAACTTTTCTCCTGTACTCCATCATAAGAAGAAAATAAAGTATATACATCTAGATGATCCACATAGTCCCTACCAACATATATAAGATCTCTTTGGGTACCAACTAGTGGATCGAATAGGGGGTGAGATATACTTAGTAAGCCATCACTAATGGTGTCTAGTAAAATCCAACCAGTTCATATAAAATGATTAGTGTGCATTTATAATAACGGAATAAAAAATATAAAATGTAAAATGGTTGAATTTGGTTCCTAAAGTACACAAGGATGATACTACCTACTTTGGCCTAAGGCGAAATATCTTTGAAAAAGTGACAACATGTATATTTATGTGTGTATATATATATGGTCAATATACATAGTGATGTTTATATCCATATATATATATATATATATATATATATATATTAATACTATCCAAGACCCAAGGCATAACTCAAGCATCCATGGATTATAGTTTGAATATCATAGAATGTTAAGGGATTCCATGCTCGGGTATCAAGAATCATATGGGTTTCCATGACCATGTGTCATAATGTGGGAATCCATATCTAGTTATCACATTAGATTAGGGACTCCATGGCCATACATCACATGCATATGGGACACCATGCTCGATTATCACATTTACATGGGATGCCATGCCTGTATATCACATTTACATGGGGTACCATGCCCATATATCACATTCCATTTGGGATGCCATTCCCAGTTATCACATTTACAAGGGATTCCATACATGTATATCAAATTTAATTAGGGGCGTCATGCTCGCACATCATATTTAATTATAAAGGCTAGTCATGCTTGAATTCAAGACAAAGGATGAACTAAAACTCATTTAATATACATTTAACTAATGGGGATAAACTTTATTCATATGGAAGTCACATGAAGAGGTTGTACCCCTCACTCAAATTTAATTCAATGGATTCATTTAATTTTTGGAATCAATACAAGACCACTTAGAAGGTGGTTTGGCCATGTAACCATTTAATAATTCAAGTAAATCACATAAGCACACCCTAAGGGGGTGGAACTTGTTGAGGCAGGGGACCTCTGACCATAAAAATGGCACATGGGGAATTTATAACATGGGTAACAATTTAGATAAAGGAAAATTATAAATTTAAGGTGATGCATGGAAAGTACAACATAAGGAACAACAATGCATGTTATAAAATGACATGTATTTTGAAATATAAGTACTGGAACACCTACCTTAGGTTGGTAGATATACCCTTATCTGTTATCAACTTCATATTCAATGTAGAATGAGAGAAATCGAAAAAATATAAAAAATTCTTGAAAGTAGGGAATATTATATAACACAAAAATAGCACCTAAGATTCAAGATAAATGAATAAAGGAAGGTAATAGATTAAAGCTCTTACCGACATGCATCCAACACAACTAACGACAATGAAATTAGATCTTGGATGAAGAAAGAGGCTCCAAGAGTAAGGGTAGGGGAAGGAGGAAGCTTCCATGTGGTTGATTATTGGAGAAAATAAAGGAGGAAGAGGGGTTTTGGGTTTTTAAGTCAAAAATGGAAAAATGGTATTTTAACACATTTTTAAGTGGTGCACAGCTTGGATGAAAGGTTTTACAAACCATGCACCTAAATTTTGCATCACCATCAGTTAAGTGGTACTAAGGTTGCAGCCCCAGGTGCATGATTTGAGAAAATCGTGTGACCCCTTCCATCCCACTATAAATCCCTGAATAGTCATGCGGATTAGGGTGCATGATTATAATTAATGGTGTGACCCTCTGTATTTTTTTATATCACTTTCATGGTTGAGTCACATGGTTAGCACTAATTGTTCACTAATTACACCACTCAGTCTATCTTTTCAAAATTTGGAGCTCCGGGCTTTGAATGAGCCATAGACTCTCCCAAAATACTCCTAATCCTCTTAAGAACATAAATAACATAGAACAATAGGGGTTTTATAGTAAATTAAGTATCCACACCTCTTCAAAAAAGTTATGATATTACAGCCTCCCCTTCTTAAAACAAATCACCACTGATTTTCCCTTCTAAGGGTGGTAAAACTTCATCTAAAAAAATTTATATCCATTGAGCATGTACATCAACCTCTCTATCCAAGGTCTCATCCTATATATGGATGTGATACCATAACACCCATACTAGAGAAACTGAATTTCCTAAGAGAGCCTTCATGCTTTGATCAATGATACACACAAGATTCTCCTCAAAGGACGAATCTACCTCTAGCTCAATATCATCAGGATAAAACGAATGAGATAAGTCAGAATAATAATGATGAAGCTACGATACATAGAAGATTTCATGCATGGCTCAATACCTATAAGGTAAATCTAACTGATATGATACTATTCTGAATCTCTCCAAGATCTAGAATAGCCTTATGTAACAAGGAGATAACTTTACCTCTCTCATAATCCAGTTGCAACCCAATCTAGGAGAAAATTGTATAAAGACTCGATGTCCCACCTCAAACTCTAGAGGCCAATGGAAGTGATCGATATAATAATTCTACCTAGAATGATCTATATCCATATGATTCTGAATAATATGCACATATTCTCAAGTCTCCTGAATAAGACGAGATCCTAGTAATGCTACCTCACCTGCCTCTAACCAATATAGGGGTGAATAGAGAGACCTACCATATATAGCCTCATAGGAATCCGTATGAATATTTTCCTGAAATCTATTACTATAGATGAACTTGACAAGTGGTAGGTGTTTTTACCAAGAACCTCTAAAATCAAGGATGTATACTTGGAGAATTTCCTCCATCACCTGTATCATATGCTTGGACTATCTATCTATATGAGGGTAGTATGCTATACTCATAAGCACCTATAAACCTAGTGACTTCTACAAGCCCTTATAGAACCATGATGTAAAATAATAATATCTATCCTATATGATAGAATGGAGAACACCATAAAGGTTTACAGTATTTTGAATGTAAATCCTTGCAAGATCATCTACTAAAAAGGTATCCTTGATTGAAAAAAGTATATGATCTTGATCAACCTATTGATGATCACCCATAATGCATAACTACCTTAAGGGGATCTCAAAAAATCCATTATAAAATCCATAGTGATGTCATCCCATTTCCACTCAAGAATAGAGAAAGGCCATAGAAGTCTAGAAGGATGATGGTGCTCTACCTTCACTGCTGATAGGTATAACACCCTATGATAAAACCTATAATCTATCACTTCATACTTTACCACCATTACTGAAAACGTACATCTTGATACATCTTGGAAATCCCATGGAACACTTCCTAAAAAAAGGAATGATATTCTCATATCAATTCTTCCTGTATGACTATTGTCACCCAAACACACTTGTGAAAGTACATGATCTCATCTTCATTGATAACCCAACTAGGTGGTGGGTCCTCACCTGAGACACAATCCCTTAAGACTAGTACCTCAGTATTTGAATTTTTTCTCATAATTAACCATTCAATAAGGGAGTATGTCACTTATAATGCTACTAAAATAGGTTTCCCATGATACTACTAAACCTCCAGGTGCATCTCAAAAAATAGGGCTATCAACTGCCACTCACTATTGGCCTCATGGATGGCCTATGTCTGAGTATTCTAGATTAGGTAATCAACTACTACATTTCTCTTCCCTAGTGTATAAGCATGATCAAAGTCAAATAAATGTAGTTATTCTACCCATATATGCTACTTAAGATTTAAGTCATGCTGTGTAGAAATGTATTTAATAATTTTTTGGTATGTGTAAACAATGAACCACTCCCCCAATAAATAATTATTCTGAAAAAATAAATCATGAAACTCAACTTCTAACTTGAGGTCATGCATAGGGTAATTCCACTCTTAAGGTATCATCTGGTGGGACCTATATGCTACAACTCAATCTCCCTATATCAAAACTACTTCTAGACCGATTCTTGACACATCACAACAGATTGTATAACTTATGCCCAACTCTAGAAGAATCATGATCAACAGTGAAGTCAATCTCACTTTCATATCCTGAAAGGTTTCCTCATAGGCTTTCAACCATAAGAACTTCATACCCTTCTTAGTCAAGATCATGAGAGGCATTTCTAGCCATGAGAAGTCTTGAATGAAATTTTTGTAGTAGCCAGCTAGCCCCAAGAAACTGCATACGTCAAAGATGTTCTTGGGTTATTCCCAAGAAACCACAACGCTCATCTTATACGGGTCAACATATACTCCTACCTCTGAGATGATGTGACCTAATAAGTGAACCATATCAATCCAAAAGTTTTATTTGGTGAGATTAGCACATATATGGTGATATATCAAATTATTCAACATGATATCAAGATGTTTTTCATGGTTGTGTTGAGTACTAGAATACACCAAGTTATCATCCCTGAATAATACCACAAATGAATCCAGATACAGGTGGAAAACCTGATTCATTAGATCTATAAATATTACAGTCTTTTTTATGATATTGAATGAAATAAAAAAATAATTTTATAGGTCGTATGTACTATGAAATTACATATATGGTATGTCTAATGGTCTCTCACACACTTGATGGTATCCCGACATCAAATTGATCTCAGAGAAAACTGTTCTCCTCAGAGTTGGTCATGGAGTTCATCTATTCACGATAGTGGATACGAGTTATTAACCATAAGTTGGTTTAATAGGAAATAATCGACAAAAATATTGTGGGTTCCTTCCACCTTTCTGAAAAATAGAGTAGGCAAACCCCATCGCGAAGTACTAGGTCATATGAAACCCTTAACTTACAAATCCTATAACTGCTTCTTATGATCCTAAAGCTCTTTAGGTTCTATCATGTAAGGAGGAATGAACACTGGTGTTGTTCCCGACACTAGCTTAATAGAAAAATCCACCCCTCTCACGTGTGGTAACCTAGAAAAGTAATTAGAGAATACATCCTTGAAATGATCCACAATAAGAGGGAATTCCATATATCGCATTCCCCGACCGCTCATAAAGATATTAGACATATGTTCTATCACTATTCTTAGTCCACAATGCTCAAGTCCATATTGAATCAACTAGACATCCCATTATCCCTTATGAACATAGTTACCACCCTTGGGTGATGTGAAGGACACCCTTTGGTGATATAAATCAATGTGATCATGACATGACACTAACCAGTCCATCCTGAGTATGATGTCAAAGCATATAATCTTAAGGGAAAAGATGTTTCATAAGTATCAATATTCACCTATCTTAAGGGGGAACCCCTTACACTAGCATACACTCTCTGATCGAAACCCCAATGGCGTGTTGAGAGTCATGACACCATAGGAGTACTCTACTTCAAAGCCCATACTTTCCATAATTTCCATAGATATAAAGTAATGTGAATCACCTATGTAAAATAAGGAAGATAATAAAGTGGAGGATATTAGAATAGTACCTCTTACTATAGAAGTCCTAACACTCTACTCCTTGTGAGTAAGTTGTACTATATAGATATAACTAGATCTGCGACCATGAGATATAACCTGGATACCCTGAGTAGGTCCGCTCTGCTGGTGATAAATGTATGGAACCTGACTACCTCAACCCTAAACACTACCTTGGCTTGAATGGCTAGTAGTACTCCAGATACCTACCTGGAAAGGTGATACTGATCCTATTCCTAAAGAAAGAGCTGATAGGGATCCTCTCCCACTAGGAATAGATGGAAAGGTCTTATAGAACCACTGAAGATTTCCCAACCTACTGCAAACTCATCATTCAACAGGATCTCTAGTATACTGGGCCATCTTATGCCATGGATTTCCACATTGGTGGCACACTATGTAACTATCAGTAGGTTTTATCTGGCTTCTTCTACCCCAGCATGCAGACTCTAAGTGATGCTTCCTTCCACTCAAAGAACCACTTCCCTGTCTTAGTACATAACTACCTTAGACTACACTACCAGCTTCCCCTAGGTTCCTCTTAGTGACAAGGGCCTGATTCACAATCTCAAAAATAGTGGTCAATCGAACCACGATCAGATGGTGTATACAAGACCATCCTCAAATCGCCTCACTACCATAAAATTGTCACCGATAAGTGTTAGTAGAGAGCACTAAAGTTTGGTAAAATGATCCAAATATTCCATCATAGACATAACACCCTACTATAGATGCATAAACTCCCTAGCGCAGTCCACTCTCAACATTTTAGGGAATAAGTAATCATAGAAGGTTGTTTGGAAGTCTTCCCAGACCATACCCCGATGATGACTTGCCTGGGTAATCAGATCCCACCAATACCTATAAGAATTATGAAGTCTATAAGTTAAAATCTTGAACCTCATATTTAAAGGAATCTCTATATGTTCTAAGATGGATAACATGGACTCTATCCATGAATAAACATCTTGGGGGCCACCATCCCTTGAGAAGGT
This sequence comes from Viscum album, assembly GCA_963277665.1. Classification (NCBI taxonomy): domain Eukaryota; kingdom Viridiplantae; phylum Streptophyta; class Magnoliopsida; order Santalales; family Viscaceae; genus Viscum; species Viscum album. The sequence continues at coordinate 1,506,599,648 of OY728156.1, forward strand.
ACGCAGATGCCACTGCTAAAATCCTCACATCAACTCTTCCATAATTGGGGCATGTCATAATGCTCCTTGAAAATACTACCTAAACTATAAGAAGCTATCTTGAAACTGAGCATTGGTGACCATATTATTAATAACATGATGTAACGACCCAAAGTTTTATAAATAGAAACTACCTTCTTATAATCATGTCATATAAAATCACATTAGGAAACACAATGCCACATAATGCTTAAATTAACTACTAAATACTATGTGACCTTTATATCCTAGCCATTAAACACAATTTTTTTTTTCAGTTCTGTGATTTGAATTTTAAAAACCTAACATTCACAGTTGTGATCAATAAGATATTTAGAGTATGATAGGACAAACTTAATTTTTGGTGAATAGTAATTTACCCTTATGAATAGTAATGTTACCCTTATAAACAGTAATATGACCCTTATGAATAGTAAATCAGCCAAGTGAATAGTAACCTTACCAATGAAAGTATAAATAAAATTTATCCATATTATAAGTGACAATATGATATAATTAAATCATTGTATAATTAAATAAATATTTTAAAAATTATTAATTAAGTGTTGGTATTTTTATAAGTCATAAATATTTAATTTCAATTTTATGATTAATTTAATAATTTAAAAGAAAATTTAATTTCATAAAATGTATTCATAAATTTATATTTTGTTTTCTTATGATTTTAAGATAATTTTATGAGACCTTAAGTAATTTTTCAAAGTGTTATAAAATCAGTTATAGTTTTAAAATATGCATTTTCCAAGTAAATGATGATTTTAATTAAAAATTAAATTACTCATATTTATAAAATTATTTTCATAAAATGGAGTTTATTTTTGAATTCTACACATCTAAAAATGGTTAGGGTGATTTTTTGGGATTTTTCTTAAATACATGAATTTTTAGCGAATAATGAAATATGGTAATTTACGGTATATATACATTATAAGATAAATACACTACTCATTGAGTCATCACTGATGTAAGAACCTTTGATTCGAACTCACATGATATAATTACTGTATTTAGTTTAAATAATCAATAATATTTCTTGTCTTGAGAAAAATAATAAACTAATGAATTAAATAATAAGAAAACACCCCTCTCATCCACTATAAATACCACCCCTCACACCCTCTCTACTCACACCACTAAAGCTTTGATAATTTCCTAAATTTTGTCCAATACTCTTCCCTAGCCCCTCCACCACATCCATGAGCTATTGTTCTCATCAAAATACCAAGCCTAGGTTCCTTGAGGAGGATCTTAAGAGGAGAATTCAAGAGGTAAATCCTCTCTCTTTTTCTTTTAATTTCCTTTCAATTTCAATTTATTTTCTTATTCTCTCCTCACCTACCTTAATTCATATGTAATTATAACTCTAGTTAATTAAATATACTATAATTATATCATGTTAATAGAATATACAAAATTAAAATCTTTCCTCTCTCTCTTATATATTAAAAATGAAATCGTCGCCCATGATGTGTCAATTTACCGACATTGTGGGCACTGCACTTTCATTTTACTTAAACTCATTAAAGGATGTTAATAAAACCATTAAATGGTTTTGAAAAAAAATTTAAACTTTATTTTATAACCCTTTTTATGTTATGTAAATAACTTAAACTCATAATACTAAATGATAAAACAAAATGAGCTCGTTTTGATCGAAAACCGCCAAAATTAACCTAAAACGATCATCAATAACTTTTATCTAATAAATCACCCCCATGGAATATAAAAAAATACTTTATAAGATTATTTAAGATTATTTAGGATCATTAATAAAATATAATTACAATTCTGGATATTCAAACTCATTTTAAACGAACTTCTATTCATGTATACAAATGAACTGATCATGAAAACTATAAAAACAAACACTCATGAATGATGAAATTATACTCTATAACCCATCAAAAGTACCATAAAAGAAATTAATGAATTATATTAATGTATAAAAGTTTATTTAATTTTTAATTAATCAATCTAATGTGATTATATAGGACATTAAAGTGAATAACTCATTCAGACACAAGGTAAGGGGAATTCTTGAACCTGACTCTATTTCTTTGGGTTTTCCCTCTTTAACCTCATTTTCAGTAAGGTAATTCCTTAAAAATAATTTATTCATCATTATATTATCTTTTCTTGGATATAAATATTTTCTACTAGAGTTTATGACAAACACAATGTTTTCCAAAAGAACTCTTCTTTCAAAACACACCTTTTACTTCTAACTCAAGGTTGATGATTCTTATATTAGGTATATTATTCCCTATTTCATTTGGGAACTCAAAGTTTATGAATTTATGATTTATGAATTGGAACACATTCATTTACATGGGGTTTTTTATGTTTAATATTGATATATGTTCTATGTGTCATGCATGATAATGTAAATGTTATGATGCGATGGGTGAAACCAGAATTATATAGTACACTTTAAATGTTATGACATGACGGGTGTGCCCAAAATTATATTACGCTCCAATGAATTAGATAATTTGATATAATCATTATAAAAGTAAAATATTCATGAACATGATGCTATATTTTTTTCACATATATGTTTGGTATTTGACCACTAAGACATGGTGTTTCATTTTTATACATTGCCACATTCCAAGTCTTTTCTTAATGCTTCCTCTCATGATTATGATCCTATGCCTATGTTATTATGATAATGATTATAATCACCCAATGTTATATTTTTTCATGTTTTTATCTATCCTTTTACTTGGATTTTATCTCTCTCCTTTTTGATTTATATCCTCAGGTGACTACTTGTACTAAGGAGAATTCAAGGGGCAATAAGAAGCTAGAGAAGAAGGAATTAAATAAATGTTTATGTTTTATTTTGTAAATGTTGTGTATGGTCATAATTTTCCCAAGACACTAAAAATTTGGATCCGTAGTGTGTAATGATTTTATTTTTTTTAACCTTAAAATGATGTAAAAGTAATGTAAGAAAAATCAAGGTCTCTATAGTTGGTATTAGAGGACAGTTTAGATAATTTGGGAATTAGGATTAGAGAACCTTAGTAAAACCCACAGTACAAGACTAAGTATATGTAAGAACACAAGAATATTTTCTAAACATAGGGATCCCAAAAGATATTTCTTTAGAGTTAATTTTAAAAAGGGATAGATTATTGATGACTTTTTGACTTATGTTTTTTTCTAACATTTTATATTTTAGAAAATGGTGGGAACTAGGAGAAACCAGGCCAACAACCCATGTGAGGGACAATGCAGTGATTGCCCAAAAGACATCCCCAGTTCTTTGAGAGGTGGAGTTCAAATTTTATGAAGATTATTACCAATATATATTAGGTTATAAACAATAACCTGAATAATGTGGAACGTTTTCCTTCACCTAAGAGGGAACAACTGGCTATTGAGTGTTTTATGCAACAATGAGCACCAAGGTTTAGTGGATCTTCCTATCCATTAGTTTTGGAATAGTGGTTCAACTTGATGGAGAAGATATTTTATGTGCTTCATTATTCTGAGATGGAGAAGGCGAATCTCACTATTTATCATCTAGATAGAGAGGCCGATCAATGGTGTGATTTGATTAAGAACACTAAGACGAGGGATGAAATTGAAGATATAGAGTGGGAAGAATTTAAGATAATGTTTTTTAACAACTATTTCCCTTGAAATCTTTGTAAAAATATATAGAGAGAATTCATAGAGCTGAAGAAAAAGGAAGGTGAATCTATCACAGTTTATGAAGGAAATTTCACAAGGCTTTAAAGGTATGCTTGAGGTTTTATTATCAATAATGATAGAAATATTGATAGATTCTTTAGTGAATTAAAACCACACCTTTTAAATGATCTTGAATTTTTATACTTTAGAAGTTATGAAGAAGTTGTTTGATGTGATCTCAAAGTGGAGATGAAGTCTGGAGAATGGTCCCATGGATACAGTGATAAGAAAGAAAGATGAAGTTTCAAGAAGGAGGATCTAATGAGAATGGTGGAAAGAAAACTCAACCACCCACATGTTAAAAATGTGGGAAGAAGCATCATAGGAACCACCTCAAAGGGATGAGTAAATTCTTCAAGTGTGGGAGAGAAGGCCACCAAGCTCATGAATGTCAAAAAGACATGAAAAGGTAGGACAATGTGGTGGAGGAAAGGATAGCACCACCCATGGTCCAATACTACAACTATAGGGAGAAAGGGTACTATGAAAGTCAGTGCACTAAACCTCAAGTTCTTGAGGGTAATAAGAATAATAATCCACCAAAGAAAAAGGAGAAAGGGAAGGCTTATTCCATCACTACAATAGAAGAGGATAAAGAGAATGAATTCATACAAGGTACACTTACTATTCACCCAAGAAAGGAAAAATTCTTATTTGATTCTGGTTCTATGAATTCCTTTATATCTTGAAATTTTGCTAGAACTATTGAATTGAATCCACAAAAACTTGAAGTAGAGATATCTGTAAAAACACTAAGTGGAGAAATCATTGAAACCAAAGTGTTGTAATCTTCCCCTATTGACGCATGTGAGAAAATTCTTCCAGCGAATCTCTTGATACTTCCCTTGGTGGAATTTTATGTTATAATAAGGGTGGATTGGATCTCGTTATATAGATCACACATCAACTTTTAGGAAAATAAAATATCTTTTCATATTCCAAACTATCCCATGATCCTCTACAAATGAAAGGAAGATCATGAATCTCCTTTGGAAAATCCTTCAACGGTGTGGGTGTTGATTCCCTATGAAGAAGCATACCTCGCTCAAATGGTCGAGTCAAAGGAAAGTGTAAACCTAGGGGAAATGCCTATTATGAGGGAATACAATGATGTATTTTATGAAGAGTTACCCGAACTACCCCCAGTTCGTGAGGTAAATTTCTCAATAGAACTCATACCTAGAGCTACTCTTATCTCAAAGTATACCTATAGAATGGATCTTATCAAATTGGAGGAGTTAAATAATCAACTATAAGAGTTTTCGGATAAAGAGTTCATATTCCCTAGTGCATCACCTTGGGGTGCTCCTATGCTCTTTGTCAAGAAGAAGGATGGATCAATGAGGCTGTGTATCAATTATTGGGAACTCAACAAGATTACTATAAAGAACAAGTATCCTCTTACAAGGATTGATGACTCATTCGATTAGTTATGATGATATTAGTACTTATCAAAGGTGGATCTCTATTCTGGATATCATCAACTAAAGGTGAAAAAAGAAGATATTCATAAGACTGCCTTACGTACAAGGTGCGGGCACTATGAGTTTTTGGTGATTCCATTTGTACTTACTAATGCCCCTGTGATATTCATATATTTGATGAATAGAGTTTTTAGGCATTACTATACAATTTTTTTGGTAGTGTTTATTGATGACATTCTCATCTACTCCAAGATAAAGGAGGAACATGAAGAACATATAAGGATCATGTTGGCAATATTAAGGAAGGGGAAGTTGTATGCCAAGTTCATCAAGTGTGTCTTTTGGATACAGAAAGTCACATTTTTGGGACATGTGATCACAAGTGAAGGAATTTCTATAGACCCTTAAAAAACAAATGCAATTGAAGAATGGCCCAGAACCTCTACTGTCATAGAAATCCATAGTTTTCTTAGATTAATAGGGTACTATCAACATTTTGTGATAAATTTATCATGATTATCAAGCCTACTAAATAATTTAATAAGGAAAGGGTTATAGTATGTATGGATTGAATAATATAAGTAAATATTCAAGAATCTAAAGAGAAGGATGATCACAACACCTATACTCACATTACCGAAAAGTGGAGAAAGTTTTGTGATATATAGTGATACTTCTAAGAAATTCTTGGGTTGTGTAATCATGAAAAATGATAATGTGATATCCTACACCACATGACGGTTAAAGATCCATGAACAAAACTACCCTACACATGATCTAGAGCTAGCAGCTATGATTTTTTCCTTGAAAATCTGGTGGTATTACATCTATGGTGATAAGTGTGACATATATACCGATCACAAGAGCCTAAAGTATATACTCACACAAAAGAAGATCAACATGATTCAAAGGAGATGGTTAGAGATAATCAAAGACTATAATTTCTCTATTCACTATCATCCTAGCAATGAAAACAAGGTAAATAATTCTCTAAGAAGAAAAAAACCTACTATTCTATCCATGTCGCAGATTGAGAAATACCCTATCTTTATGGATATGCAAAGGATGGATTTGGAAATCATAAGGGTAGGGAATACATCCTATATTTCCCAAATTTTTTCCCAACCATCTATCCAAGAGAAGATTAATGAGGCACAAAGGGATGATACAGAGTTGAAAAATAGAGAGAATTTAGTAAATTAAGGGAATCTTCAAGAGCTTTATATCAATGATGATGGCATGATTCAGTTTGGAATGAGGCTTTGTGTACCTTCATCACTTGGGATAGCTCAAATTTCTCTATACATCCCGGGAGTACCAAGATGCATCATGATATTTGAGAACACTTCTGGTGGGATAACATGAAGAATAATATTTTAGAGTATATATTAAGGTTCTTGATATGTCAAAAAGTTAAATCATAGTGAAAAAAGTCCAAAGGGATTAAGAAACCATTGCCTATACCCATGTTGAAATGGGAGAATGTCACTATGGACTTTGTCATGGGTATCCCAAAGACATCCAAAGGAAATAATATGATATGGGTTGTGGTGAACTAACTCACCAAGACTTCACACTCTATATCTATTCGGGAATATCTCTCTCTTGAATAGATTTCTAAGATATATGTGAAGGAAGTAGTGAGACTTCATGGGGTTCCAATCTTGATTGTCTCTAATTGTGATCTCAGGTTCACATAAAAATTATGGAGGATTCTTCAACATGCCTTGAGTACTGAATTGAATTTTAGCATCGCATATCCACCCAAAATGATGCCCAATATGAAAGTACTATTAATACACTCAAAGATATTCTAATATCCCACTCTTTAGAATTAAAAGGAGGATGGGATCAATATCTCCCATTGGTTGAGTTCTCATACAACAATAGTGTAATGCCCCGAACCCCGAACCCCAGAGCTGGTGCATTATTTCATTATATTAGCATGATTATAAAAAATAAATCCTAAAGGACCAATTATTTTAGCAGTTTTGAAGTCTAGATTACATATATGATACCCAAAGTACATTTTAAAAGATAAAAAATACAACATGATACATAATAAATTGAAATAAACTGCCTCCTTGAAGGCTTATTCAAGGTTCTCTTCTTCATTTCATGTGGAAAGGAAACATAATAAGGGTGATATAAAATGATTAGTAAGGGTTACATATAGTTTAATCATGAATCAATAATAATTGAATCATAATCAATTATATATAACTAATATGACATGATAAATAAATGAAAACACTTACCAATAATAAGATGAGAATAAAAATGCATCCATATATTTCTTCATAGTGAAAACCTCATGGCTAGTAATAAATGAATAATGAATAAATAGAATACTTATTATTTTGATGTCATGCATCTGGAACATGAACAATTATTCCATCGATATGGTTTAAGTTTGTGGGTCAAAACTTGTTTGATTTTTGGAAACAAACTCGAAGGGTTTGTATTCAACTGATTTGTCTCATGAGACCTGTTGATGCATCGAGGGGCTATAATGGGCCATGGAAATCAGTTCTAGTCTAAATAATTCTTTATAAAAATATTTAATACAATAAAAATATGCCTTTTAAATATTCGTATTGATTAGAGGATACAGATTCATCAATATTTCCATCATTAAAGTAACATTCCAAATAAACACTGTGTGTAAAATAGTATCTAACTAAGACATTAGTCATATCCATGTAATAATAACATGTATATATAATATAATTAAAATTTAAAATGAAACATTATCTCAAATGGGAAGTAGATACGCCACATAAGAATGATTAGGTGCACATTTCCAAGTAAATCACAATGAAATGGAAATTGAGACAAAGTCCCTTACCACATTGTAATCAATCAAGTTAATAATCATCAAGTGAATCAATAAATACCATAAATATAAAAAAAATCATGATATTATATCCCAAAAGGTAGTAAAAATACAACACATACAATAATTAAGTGGCATGCAATGGAAATCTCACGAAAACAAAAGTGATATGAGAGACCCCTTACCTTATGCACAAATGTGCTCTTCCTTTGATCTTAATGTCTTGGATAGTCAAATTAGATTAATTAATTACAAATCCCAGAACCTTATCTACATGTAATTGACTTATTATATCTTCATTAATTTCATTTATTTCCTTTTATATGTGTTAATAGATTCAATTCCATCATTTTGGAGTATACGTTTTCTTAGTTTTTATGATCATTTTACTTGTATAAGAGTATAGAAGTTTTTGTAAAATGGAAATTGAAATCCAGAATTAAAGTTAAGAGTTATTAATGATCATATAGAAGGATAAATTATCAAACAAATATTTTGGTTATTTTGTGAGAGGATGAATCATTATTCAAAATTTTAATGATAAATGCTGGATTATTTTGATGGTTTTTTATCACCACAAAGTCATTTTGTTTTATAATTAAATACCATGTGTAAAAAATTATTCCAAAAAATTAAATAGAATAGAATATATATATAATTATCTGGTTCAACTATAAAAATTGGTTCTTGTCCATAATTTAAGACAATAATAGAAATTGAAAACCCGTCGTCCTTGAATGTGATAAATTAAGACATCTCAGATGGGGTTTTCATTTTTAGTATAAGAGGGGGGGGGGAGAGAGATGATGATGAAATATTAAATTAGCATAATAAAATTATAGTTCATGTAAGGTACTAGAATTATCATAGCATTGGGATGAGGTGAGGTGATTAGATAGAAAAAAAATAATGGAACTTATAAAATAAGTTGGAAGAAAAAGGAAGAGAGGTTCACCTATTGAGTACTCCTCCTTGAGAATCTCCTTAATGCCTTTGTTTTTGGCCCTTTGGTGAGAACAAAAGGTTTTGGATGTGAGGGGAGGGATTTAGAAGTGTGTTTTTAGAACTTAGGAAAGGCTCAAATCTTGAGTGGTGTCAGAGGAAGAGGGGGTGAGTGGTGGTTTATATAGTGGAGGGGATGAGGGTTTTCTTAATATTTTAATTATTAGTTTATTATTTTTCCCTAAGACAAGAAATAGTGAAGATTCCATAAAAAAATAGTAATAAGTGAATTTGAGTTCAAACTAATGGTTTCTTACATCATCCATGATGCAAGTAATAGTGTATATATCTCATAATGTATTTTTACCGTAATTACCATATTTTACTATTCACCAAAAAATCAAGTATTTTAGAAAAATCCTAGAAATTCACCCTAACCATTTTTCAACGCGTAGAATACAAAAATGAACTCCATTTTTCAAAAATAAATTTCTAAATATGACAAATTTAATTTTTAATTAAAATAATCATTTAATTAAGAAATACCAACACTTAAAATATTCATCTTCATTTTTAAGGTGCCTAAAATTTATTTATACTTTCATGGATAAGGTTACCATTCATAAGGGTAATATTACTATTTATAAAGGTAAATTAATATTCATAAGGGTAAGTTACTATTCATAAGGGTAAGTTACTATTAATAAAAAATTAAGTTGATTACATCAGACTCCAAATATCACCCTGATCATAACTGTGTATGTCCATTTTTCGAAATTCAAAACACAGAAGTGGAAAATTTATGTTTAATGGATAGGTTATGAATATATCCTAAAAATAACCAAGTGTTGTTTCACAGAGACTCAGTGCTTCATGAAATATAGTCTATCTAATGAATTTAAAGTATTTAATAGAAACACACCATAAAATGTTTAAGGTGTTATAAATAGCTTCAAATCGAGTATTCAGATGGATCCATATGAAGATCTATAAGGAAAGAGATGTAGAACTTCAACCTATTGAGATGAAGTTAGCTAAATAAATCTAATTAGAATTTATCTTGTTCAAGAGATGGCGGAGAAGGTCCAAGACATCTAGAAACATATCAAATCTTCTCAGAGTTGGAAAAAACGTTATGCTGATAACCATCAAAGGGACTTAGAGTTCGGTGTTGGAGATAAAGTCTTCCAATGAATATCACCATGGAAGAGAGTCACGCAGTTTTGAAAGAAAGGGAAGCTAAGCCCAAGGTACATTGGCCCCTTTGAGATACTTGATCACATAGGAGCTATGGCTTATTGATTTTCACTTCCACTGAATATAGATCAAGTTCATTATGTGTTCCACGTGTCACTCCTGAGGAAGTACATACCAAATCCCTCACGTGTACTGAACTCAGAGGTGGTACAACTAAAAGATGATATCTATTATAAAGATTAGACATTAAAGATTATAGATAGGAGAGATAAGGTTCTACGCAATAAGACAACCCACCTTTTCAAAATGTTGTGGAGGAATCATAAGTATAAAGAAGCAACTTGGGAACCAGAGGAGGTGATGACGGAGAAGTACCCTCACATTTGTTTTGTAAAATGAAATTTTGAGGGTGAAATTTCAAAAGAGGGGAAGAATGTATTGACCCAAAGTTTTATCAATGGAAATTACCTTCTTATAATTAGGTCACATAAAATCATATTAAGAAACAAAATGCCACATCATGCCTAAATGAACTACTAAATACTATGTGACCTTTATAGCCTAGTCGTCAAACATAATTTTTCCACTTTTGTGATTTTAATTTCAAAAATTTGACATTCATGGTTGTGATCAATAAGACATTTGGAGTCTAATAGGACAAACTTAATTTTTTTTGTGAATAGTAACTTATCCTTATGAATAGCAATGTTACCCTTATGAATAGTAATATGACCCTTATGAATAGTAAATCGACTAAGTGAATAGTAACCTTACCAATTAAAGTGTAAATAAAGTTTATCCATCTTATAAGTGACAATATAATATAATTATATCATAGTATTAATAAATAAATATTTTAAAAATTATTAATTAAGTGTTGGTATTTTTATAAGTCATAATATTTAATTACAATTTTATGATTAATTTAATAATTTAAAAGAAAATTTAATTTCATAAAATTATTCATAAATTAATATTTTGTTGTCTTATGATTTTAAGATAATTTTATGAGACCTTAAGTAAATTTTCAGGTGTTATAAAATCAGTTATAGTTTTAAAATATGTATTTTCCAAGTAAATAATGATTTTAATTAAAAATTAAATTACTAATATTTATAAAATTATTTTCATAAAATGGAGTTAATTTTTGAATTATACACATAAAAAAATGGTTAGGGTTAATTTTTTGTAGTTTTCTAAAATACTTTAATTTTTGGTGAATAGTGAAATACGACAATTTATAGTATATATACATTTTAAGATAAATACACTCTTCATTGAGTCATCTCTGTGTAAACCCATTTTTTTCAAACTCAAATAATCTAATAAATTTATTTATTCTCACGAATCAACACTATTTCTTGTCTTGAAAAAAATAATAAACTAATGGATTAAATAATAAGAAAACACCTATCTCTTCCACTATAAATACCACCTCTCACACACTATTCTCCTCACACCTCTCAAGATTTGAGACTTTCCTAAATTATTCCTAATACTCTTAACTATCCCCTCCCTCACATCCAAAATCTCATGGTCTCATCAAAAGACCAAGCCTAGGTGCCTTAAGGAGGATCTCAATTAGAGAATTCAAGAGGTAAATCCTCTATCTTCTTCTTTTAATTTCCTTTCAATTTCAATTTATTTTCTTATTATATACTCACCTATATTCATCCATATGAAATTATAACTACATTAAATTACATATACTATAATTATATCATGTTAAAGGAATATCCAAAATTAAACTCTCCCCCTCTCTTTTATCTTAAAAATAAAATCATCACCCATGATGTGTCAATTTACCGACATCATGGGAAATGTACTTTTATTTTCATTAAAAACCTTCAAGGATATTAATAAAAACATTAAATGGTTTAAAATATAATGAAAATTTTATTTTACAACCCTTTTTATGTTCTGTAAATAACTTTCATTCATAATACTAAATGATAAAACAAAACAAGTTCGTTGTAATAAAAAAACCACCAAAATTAACCTAAAACGATCATCGTTAACTTTTATCTATTAAATCATCATCATGGTATATAACCAAATAATTTTTAAGATAATTTAATCTTATATAGGATCATTAATAACATATAATAACAATTTTGGATATTCAACCTCATTTTAAATGAACTTCCGTTCATGTATACAAATGAACCGATCTCGAAAACTATGAAAATAAACACTCCAGAACGATGAAATCAAACTTTATAACTAATAAAAAGGACCATAAAAAAACTTAATGAATTATATTAATGTATAAAAGGTTATATAATTGTTAATTAATGAATCTAATGTGATTATATAGGACATTAAAGTGAAGAGATCATTCAGACACAAGGTAAGGGGAATTCTTGAACCCAACTCTATTTCTTTAGGTTTTCCCTCTTTCACCCCATTTTCAGTATGGTTATTCCTTAAAAATAAGTTCTTCATCATTATCTTATATTTTTTGGGATATAAATGTTTTCTACTGAAGTTTTTGACAAACACAATGTTTTCCAAAATAACTATTCTTTCAAAACACACCTTTTACTTCTAACTCAAGGTTAATGATTCTTATATCAAGTATGTTATTCCATATTTCATTTGGGAACCCAAAGTTTATGAATGTATAATTTATTAAGTGAAACAAATTCCTTTCCATTGGTTATTTTATGTTCAATATTTATATATGTTCTATGTGTCATGCATGATAATGTAAATGTTATGATGTGAGAGGTGCACCTGAAATTATATAGAGAAATGAAAATGTTATGATGTGATGGGTGTGCTCGGAATTATATAGTGATCCAATGCATTGGGTAATATTATGTATCTCATGAGAAGAGTGAAATTTTCATGAAAATGATTCTATATTTGTTCACAACTATGTGTGGTAGTTGACCACTAAGACATGATGTTTCATTTTTATGCATTTCCACATTCGAAGTCTTTTCTTAATGATTCCTATCATGATTATGATTCTATGCCTATTTTATGATGATAATGATTATACTCACCCCATGTTAAATTATTTCATGTTATTATCTATCATCTTACTGAGCTTTTAGATCACCCCTTTTTGATGTATATTCTCAAGTGACTACTTGTACTAAGGAGAATTCAAGGGCCAATAATAAGATAGAGAATAAAGAATTAAATAAATGTTTATGTTTTATTTTTTAAATGTTATGTATGGTCCTAAATTTTTCAAGAAAATAAACCTTTGGATCCTCAATGTGTAATGATTTTATTTTTTTAATCTTTAAAATGATGTAAAAGTATTGTAAGAAAAAGTAGGGTCGCTATATAGAAGATGACTAAAGTGGAAATACTGGAGGTAATTCTGGTGGCTTAGGTCCTACCACCTCTATAGCATGATCGTTTCCACCTTCCTAGCATGTAAATATAGGAATTAATGGTTTCATAGTTTTAAAATTTCTAAATTCATTCCTCATACAAGATTCAATAACAGATAGGATCAAAGACAATAGAAAAGGATAGGTGCATAACCTCCCTATAAATGATTCAAACCTCTCTACCTACTCCTAAAGACAACCATAGGTTATAAGAAAGATAAAAGAGGTAAAAATAGGCACTACATAATTCCAAATACTAATGTAGGGTTAGGTTCAAGGTCTCACATTACATAATAGATGCTCCGGTATATGGAGTGTCAATTGCAATGTATAGAGGAAAATAACCTTTACATTGCAATTGACATCCCCATTTAATAGTTACCATTTAATTTAAGAATTTAAATTCATTTAAGTCTATACTCATTTATACGTACATTGATATCATGGTCCAATTAGACGAGTCACCATTCCCAATCTATAAAGGCACATACTATTTATAAATTACAATTTTCACATATTGTAACTATGTCCCAACCCTTACATCTAGTATCATTATGTAACAGGTCATATAAAATGATTTAATTAAACTAATTAACATTCCTAAATTATATAATTATATGATTTATAAATTACAATTATCATTCATGTAATCTAATCAACTAATGTTTCATCCCATGGAACCAGTGGTCCATGGATCAAACATGGAATAACTGGTTAATTAAGGTTACACCATCAAGCTATATGGGAAAAAACTATTTAGGTTGATGTAAAAACTTTAATTAATCCAATTATTTTATCTTTACAACAAAAGTTAGCACATTTATATACATAATATTTAGGGAACATATAACAATCATAGGAAATACAGGCAATGCAAGCAATGAGATACACCTATATGGAATGGAATAATGCATGACATGAGAATTATCAAGTGCCTATAATTATGAATTAGATGATACATCCTTACCATACCAATCCAAGTAAAAAGAAATTCCATAATAAAAATAATAATATCACAATAATAATTCTATAAAACATGTGTGTCACCCAACGGTGAAATTAGTACAACTATAATAGGTACAAACCAAAACAACAATATACCCACCCAGGTAATTTGTATTTCCCCTGTATGTGGGAAAGTTACTCCTAGGAACATGCTCATTACCAAATTCTTATGCATTCATAGTCTCCTGTCTAATACCCAAATAGTAAAATAAAAGGAAAAAATTCCATGATACCACTTTATAGCATCCCAAACTCAGTTTACACATAAGTAACTAAACCCGGTTGGCTACATGGCCTCAAGTAATCCTCCCTATATTCCATAGGTTGTAAAATAGAAGTGAGGACCTAGGGTGTTTCAGTGAAGAGACTATTCCCTCAGGTAAAAGTGTAGAATAATGGTATACAATAATGATAAATATTATAAATAGCAACAAATAACCAGCATAATAATAATAAATCATCCAAATAAGATAAGGTTGGAATAGAATCAATATCATATACAAAATGATTCTTATTTCATTTGATATATAAAAGTGGAATTGAGGTATATTCATATACATCATGATATAAAAAAATACAAAAAGGAAAAAAACTATCCCCACTAGCATCATGAACATAAGCTCAGTACTCTTCTCCTATATTTCAACCTAAGTAGACAATCAAGCATCCAAAACCACACTATTCCCTTTTTCCCTACCTTTATCTATAAGATCTATTTGGGTATCGACCAGTGGCCCAAACAGGATGTGAGATATACTCAGTAGTCCACCACCAATGGTGTATAGTAAAATCTATATGGTGCATATAAAATGAGCAGTGTGCATGCATAATAATGTAAGCAAAAGTATAAAATGTAAATGAGTTAGATATGGTTCCTAAAAGATATCGGGATGACACTATCTAATTTGTACCAAAAAAGAAGATATCTAAATAAGTTAAAAAAATTATAAATATGTGTATCTATTGATTTGCTATATATACGTAGTGATATTTATATATATACACTAATACTATCCATGAATCAAGGCGTAACTCAGGTGTCCATGTATTATAGAATGGATCTCATAAAATGCCAAGGGATTCCATGCTCGGGTGTCAATAATCATATGGGTCCTTATGACCGTGTATCAAAATGTGCTACACCATGCCCATTTATCACATTTAATTAAGGACACCATGCATGCACATCAAACGCATATGGGACTCCATGTCCGATTATCAAATTTACATGGGACACCATGACTATATATCACATTCCATTTGGGATTCCATGATTTATTAATAAATTTACATGGGATTCCATGCCCATATATCACATTCCATTCGAGATTTCATGATAATATATCACATTTACATGGGACTCCATGCCCATATATCACATTCCATTTGGGATGACATGCCCGGTTATCACATTTACATGGGAAACCATTCCCATATATCACATTTAATTAGGGACATCATGATCACAAATCACATTTAATTATAAAGGCCATTCATGATTTAATATAATCCAAAAGATGGACTACAACTCATTTAATATACCATTTAACAAAGGGTAATAACCTTTATTCATATGAAACTCACGTGAAGTGGTCGTACAACTCACTCCCATTTAATTCAAGGGAGTAGTTTCATTTTGGGCATCAAGACAAGAACACTTAGAAGGTGGTTTGTCCATGAAACCATTTAATAAATCAAGAAAATCACATGAACACACCCTAATAGGGTGGAACTTGTCGAAGTGTGGGACCTCCAAACATAACAAGTGTACATGGGTAATTTATAACGTGGATAATAATTTAGATAATGTAAAATTATAAATTTAAGGCACTGTGTGGAAATTACATCATGTATAATTATGGAACATGTTATAAAATGACATTAATTTTGGTAAAAAAGTACCAGAACACCTACCTTATATTGTTAGATTAACCCTTGTCCATTATTGGATTCAAATTCAAAGTAGAACATGAGAAATTAGAAAAATAGAAAAATTACCTAAAAATAGTGAATATATATCACACTAAAATAACACCAAATATGAAGATATAAATGAATAAAGGAAGAAAAAATATTGAAGCTATTACTAATATACATCCAACGTAACTAATGGTGATGAAATCAGAGCTTAGATGGAGAAGTTGGCTCAAATACTTAGATTAAAGGAAGGTGGAATCTCCCACATGGATAGCTATTAGAGAAAAATAGGAGGAAGATGGGTTTTGGGTTTTTAATGTGAATATGATAAAAATGGTATTTTTACACATTTTTAATAGGTACATGGTTTAACCACATAATTTTTCAAATCATGTGGCTAAAAAATATGTCACCACTAGTTAAGTGGCACAAAGGGTACGACCCTGGGTGCATGTGTAAAGACCCGTAAATTTCAAGGAAATTTTTTTCTTAATTTTCTTTTGAATTTTACAAGAGCGCAGTTTCTGACGGCACCTAATTTCGAGGCCCGGTGTGCCCGGAATCATTTTCCGAAGTTTGGATCGGGTAGGTTCAGTGAACGGACGAGCGGGTTTTTCTAACTTTTGAACCGGTGCCCGGAATCGAATTCTGAGGGCACCGATGAAATCGCAGCGCTGGTATTCGCTTAGAAACGCCTCTTCCGGAGTTGCGTTTGCTCGGGTGTGGTTTTTAATTTTCGGGCTTAAAGGTAAGAAATAAAATAATTTTGCGACAACTTTATTTTATTTCACTTAAGCCACTTGGAAGCCACTTAAAGGCGGCTTGAACTGAGTTGAACTGGATAGGATGCTATCCAGAAATATCCTACCCCCCTTGGTAGGATATTTGTGAGGTGGGGCCCGCACGAGCCCCGCCGTTTCTTTCCGCTAAGAAACGCACCCGTGAAAACCCGTCTTAATGAAAGTCAACCGACGCGTTTTCTAAATTCTTAACAGACCATTTAATTGGGCGGTTTATTTCGTGAATTAAATGGGCTGTTTCTTTCGTGAATTAAATGGGTCGTTTCTTTCGTTGAATTAATTCAACGAATTGATGGATCGTTTCTTAACCAGTTTTTCAAATTCGTTGGCGTAATAATAAAATAAGGCCAACGCTTAACCTCTGGTTATTTGCGCTTGAGAAGATTTAAGAGAACCCTCGTAACTTCTTCTCCCTCGCGAAGAACGCGAAGAACGCGAAGAACGCCGAACCCGGAAATCGACGACGCCTTCGCCCGAGACGTTCTTCCGATCTCCGATCTCCGATCTCCGATCACCGACCATTTGAGGTGAGTGATCTCGGACTTCCGCTCAAGGTTCTTTCTTTGGGTTTAAACACAGATTTAATTATTTTATAAATTTAAATCTGTTGTTCTTGGTTCGTTGAGTTTGCCGACGCGACGCCTCCCCGCGACGACGCGACGATCGATCTCTTCCGCGACGATCTCTTCCGCGAAGAACGCCCGCGCACGACGATCATCAAGGTAGGGATTTCATTATGGGGATTACCCCTTTTAAAATTAATTCCCGTCTTTGTTTCTTTAAAAATTAAAGAACCGGATTCAAGGAAACAATTTTATTTATTTTATCAAAATTAAAATTGTTGGTTCATGTGTTGAACAAATTCTTCCGGTTGTTTATTTCTAACGCGGAGGGTGCGAGCCAAACGAACACGGCCCGACGACCCTCCGTCGTTCTTCGTTTTGTGCGGATTTGACGGTCGATGACGGAACGTGCCGCAGCGGACGTTTGACGGTCCCGCAGTGAAAAACGGATCCCGGGAGGAGAAACGGCGCAGACGGGAAGGAAAACGGGCCACCAGAGCGACGCCGGCGGCCGGAGGCGTCGGCGCCCCGACGCGCCGCCGGACGAAATCCGCCGCGGCTGAAGCCGCGGCGGCGGCGGCCAACGGACCCGCGCCGCGCGGGTCCGGTTCGTGCAGGAGGACGCGGCTCAGCGCGTCCGCGGTTCGCCAACGCGGCCCGCATGCGGGCCGCGGTTCTTCCTCAAGCCGCGGGTCAGCGCCCGCGGCTTCCACCCGCGCCGCTCGGCCGAGCCGGACCGGCCCTGGCCGGGCCGGGCCGGGCCAGCCGGGTCGGACCCGGGTCGGGTCGACCCGGTTCGGGCCGACCCAGGGGGGTCGGGCCGGGTCGGCCCGGGCCCGTACCCCCCATCTTCGGACGTTTTCGTTCAAACGCCCGTATCTTGAGCTTCGTGCCTCCAAACGACTCTCCGTCAGCGGAAACGCGATCCTTGGATCGAGACGGTCGTTTTGATATATCGCACTCAAGGTTTCGGAATACTTTGAGTTCGGCCGGGTTGGTTCGTACACGAGACCAACCGGGCCCTCGGAGCGGAAACGCTCATATCTTGAGCTACGAACGTCCGATTGACGTGCCGTCAGCTTTGTCGAATTCCTCTAAGTGAGACGGATCTTTTGGCATACTCCGCCCGAGGTTTGGACACAGGTGGAGTGCGGTCGGGTTGGTTTTGCCTTAAAAACCAACCGGGCCCCTGGGACGAAAATGCCAATATCTCTCAGACCGGGCGTCCGATTGACGCGCCGTCTGCGACGTTGAGTTCCTGTTGACGATACGGAACTTTTGGATACATCAACTTCGGACTTCGTGTCAGTTGATGTATCAGCCTCTCGGCTCGTGGAGCGGACCCTCCCGAACGAGCTTGCTGTGTGCGGGAACCCTAGTGCTGGCTGCGACTGCTACTTCGACAGCGACGACCGTGCAGAGATCCTCAGTGGACTGCGGCGACGACTGTGCAGAGATCCTCCGTGGACTCCGACGACGACCGTGCAGAGATCCTCAGTGGACTGCGGCGACGACTGTGCAGAGATCCTCAGCGGACTGCGACGACTACTGCACTCAGCGATCCTACGTGGATCAGTGCTACAGGTCCTGTGTGGGCCCGATCCTGTGTGGGTCTGATCCTGCGTGGGTCAGCGCTCAGCGGTTCTGTGTGAGCCAGCGCCTACAGGTCCTGCGTGGACCCGGTCCTGTGTGGGCCCGATCCTGTGTGGGTCCAATCCTGTGTGGGTCATCTCTCAGCGGTTCTGTGTGAGCCAACTCCTACAGGTCCTGCGTGGGCCCGATCCTGTGTGGGTCACTGCAAGGTTAGTACCTATCGATCCTTCGTGGGTCCGACGACTTAGATGGTTCATTGATCATCTTTATCGTCATCCGAAGAAGTATACCTGTGTGAGCTGAATCTTGCGTTTCTCTCCTTTGTGGATTGTGTTGAGCTATCCTGTGTGGATTTACTGTTTACTCTCCTTTGTGGATTGTGTTGTTCTATCCTGAGTGGGTATACGTTTTGCTTTCCTGTGTGGACTGGGTTGTGCTTGGGCTCGGACGTTGGAGCCGAACGGGAATTGAAGACTTAGGTATATGTATGGGCATATACCTAAGCCGTGTCAGATGTTACTTCGTGATTGTATCTTTCCTTTGTGGATTATCCTTTGTGGATTTCGGGAGACCTTCGGGGGTCTCGGGGTCCCTACTGAGTAGTTTATACTCACCCCTGCACGGGCTATGCCCGCACTTCGTGGTGTTGGTTGCAGACGACGGACAACGCTGATCGTGGAGGAGGTGTGCGGAGCAGGACAGTACCTGGAGGTGGACCACTGGGCGAGACGTCCTCGGAGCGGTTAGGTGGACCTGAGGAGCAGTGGAGGCTATCTGTACCCACCCTTCAGGTGGGACTTCCGGAGGACGGCTCGACGCTGCAGTTTTCCCTTTTCAGTTGCTGTTTTTCCTTTCAGTTGTACTTTACAGTTGGGCTTGTATTTCCGGCCCCTTTTTACTTTCAGCACAGCTTGTACAGTTTACTTACTGTTTACTTTTCCGCTTGCTTGCTCTGTGGTGCTTGTTACTTTTCAAAGGCAATGCCTTCCCTTTTTGTTGGTATTTACGCCTTGGTGCTAGTCGCCAGCCCCTGGCCTATGGAAGGCGGGCTTGGGGTAGTCACGGCACGGGCCCCGAGGACGGGTCGTGACAAATTGGTATCAGAGGTGGTCGGTTCTACCGCAGACTCTGATCTTTCTTCTATGTGAAGCAATAGTGTTTAGCGTATTGAGTGTGGTTATCAGTCCAGGGAGTCCTGTGTTGGTGCGGCGGCCGACGTATCCATGCACCAGGACCCTGACTTCTGATTTCCGACTTAATGCACGAAAACATTGATTGAATGTGTGTTTCAAGTTTTCTTTGTGATTACTTGTGTCAGCTCACCAAGTATACTGTTCTGACTGTGGCATACTTGTTTCCTTTTCAGGATGGCATGACGACAGCAGCCAGCTAGGGTTCCCAGAGTAGGGCGCGACGACAGCCCGCCGAGCGACGAGGCCTCAGTACAGGGCCCGTTGACAGCAGAGGCACCGACGGTACCTTTACCCGCCGATCCCCCGATGCTTCCAGCACTGGAAGCTGAAGACGCACGACGCCTTGGAGCTCTGCACGAGTTCCAGCGCCAACGACCACCCAGGTTCCGTGGGGAGTCGGACCCCCAGGCAGTCGAGGACTGGCTGGAGGCGGTCGTCCGAGTTTTCAGGCTAGTGAGGACGCCAGCAGACCTCATGGTGATCCTCGCGGCGAGCCTACTGCACGCAGCAGCCGGACGCTGGTGGAGCCTGATGCTCCAGATACACGATGAGGCCACCCTCATCTGGATGGACTTCGAGAGCCTCTTCCGCTCAGAGTTCGTCCCGACCACCCTCCGAGCGGTACGCATCCAGGAGCTTCTTCAGCTGCGGCAGGGCAGCTTGACGGTCGCTCAGTACGCGGCGAGATTCACCGACCTTTCTCGGTACTCGACAGACATGGTACGGGACCCCTTCTTCCGGGCTCGGACCTTCGAGCAGGGTTTGAGACACGAGATCAGGGCATCGCTGATCTCCCTCAGCATCCCGACCCAGGCAGGAGTACTGGAGCGAGCCCTCCTGATCGAGAGCTTCCTGGCTGAGTCCACAGCGAGACCTACCGTAGGGCGGCAGACAGCGAAGTCTTCGGCAGCTGGTAGCCGGCGGATGACTCAGGGTTCCAGGCGGACCAGACCTTCCGGCAGGCGACCTCGGGACACTGGCTCAGCAGTGCAGGGCACCCGGCCCGGAGCCAGCCTTCCGAGAGGCAGATAGTGCTACGAGTGCGGCGGACAGGGCCACATGGCTCGTGACTGCCCGACCCGTCGTACCGAGGGGCATCAGACGGTGGAGGGGCCACCCAGGCAGAGGCAGAGGGTCGACCGTGGCGGTCCTCCGGGAGGAGGCGGACGAGGCAGAGGAGCTGGCCGAGCAGCAGGTGGTGGGCGACGCTTTGAGGCTCTGCCACCACCACCACCAGGAGGCCCGCCCCGACCACAGGGAGCTGGCAGGCAGAGACAGGCTCAGCTCCAGGCAGCGGAGGCCTACGACCACGGCGCGCCCGAGATGATTCGAGGTACGATCTGTGTCTATTCCACCCTTGCTGCAGTTCTGATAGACACAGGAGCGAGTCACTCTTTCATAGCCACTGCCCTTGTTCGGAGCTCGGAGATTCCGACAGAGCCGTTGGCTCGATCCTTACGGCTAGAGACTCCTACGGGAGCAGACTCGACGATTACGCACTGGTGCCGGCAGTGTGAGCTTACTCTAGGAGGCGAGAGCTTCGGCTGGGATCTTCTTGTAGCAGCGTCGAGGCCTTACGACGTCATCTTGGGCATGGATTGGTTATATACGGTCCATGCTCAGATTGACTGCATTAGGCGCAAGGTGCGATGTGTGTGCACCGACGGGAGCAGGTTCACCTTCACCGGCGAGAAGGGAGCCTTAGCAGCACAGGATGGACTCCCGCAGAGGAGAGGTCAGCCCATCACTCATCAGTTGGCTAGCCTCATCCTGGGAGCAGTTGATGTGCAGAGTCCCAGTTTTCCTGCAGTGGTGGATCAGTACGCGGACGTCTTTCCCGACGACGTTCCAGGACTACCTCCTCGCAGAGAGGTAGACTTTTATATTGACCTGTACCCTGGGACAACCCCGATATCCACTCCAGCATATCGGATGGCCCCCGCTGAGCTTCGGGAGCTGCGGGTACAGTTGGAGGACTTGCAGGGTAAGGGGTTCATCCGACCCAGTGTTTCGCCCTGGGCTTCCCTGATTCTGTTCGCCAAGAAGGCGGACGGGAGCTTGAGACTGTGTGTCGATTATCGTCGCCTGAACCAGGTGACAGTGAGGAACAAGTATCCGCTACCCAGGATTGATGATCTCTTTGACCAGCTCAAGGGAGCACGATGGTTCTCGAAGATAGACCTCAGGTCAGGCTATCATCAGCTCAGAGTTCGAGACGAGGATGTGCAGAAGACGGCCTTCAGGTGTCGGTATGGCCACTATGAGTTCTTGGTTATGCCTTTCGGCATGACCAATGCTCCAGAAGTGTTCATGAGCCTCATGAACAGGATCTTCCATCCATACCTCAATTGATTTGTCGTGGTCTTCATCGACGACATTTTGGTGTACTCGACGACGGAGGAGGAGCACGCCTACCACCTGCGTGTTGTACTAGACACACTCCGAGAGCACCAGCTTTATGGAAAGCTCTCGAAGTGTCAGTTCTGGTTACGTGAGGTCAACTTCTTGGGGCACGTCATTTCTGAGGCGGGAGTTGCAGTGGATCCTGCAAAGATCGAGGCAGTGCTAGCTTGAGAGCCACCCAAGAGCGTGACAGAGGTGCGGAGTTTCTTGGGCCTAGTCGGATACTATCGGAGATTTGTGCCGGACTTCTCCAGAGTTGCGGCCCCACTCTCAGCGTTGACGAAGAAGGGGAAACCCTTCGTGTGGTCAGACAGATGTCAGCAGAGCTTCCAGGAGCTGAGGCAGAGGTTGACCAGCGCACCTATCTTGAGGTTGCCTGAGGAGGGAGTTGGATACGTAGTCTACTGCGATGCATCAGGGACCGGACTCGGGTGTGTCCTGATGCAGGAGCGGGCCGTGATTGCCTACGGATCACGTCAGTTGAGGCCGCATGAGCAGAACTATGCTACCCATGACTTGGAATTGGCAGCAGTGGTCTTCGCCCTGAAGACATGGCGACACTATCTGATGGGCGAGCGCTTCACAATCTTTTCTGACCACCAGAGTATCAGGTACATCTTCTCTCAGAAGGAACTGAACCTGAGACAGCGGCTATGGCTCGAGTTCCTCCAGGACTATGACTTTGAGATAGTCTATACTCCTGGGAAGGGGAACGTGGTGGCTGATGCCCTCAGCAGGAGGACGGGCATCCAGCTACTTGAGGAGGTGACAGAGCAGCTAGCCGCTTTGCAGATATCCTTCGTGGATAGAGACGGAGCAGCCTTCCTTCAGTCTCTCACAGTCTCTCCTCCGCTTCTTCAGCGGGTCAGAGAGGCACAGCATGGGGACGTTGACTGTGAGACACGGCGTGCACAGATATCCTCAGGACAGACACCTGATGGTTTCTCCCTTGGAGCAGAGCACGATGTCCTTTTCAGAGGACGTACCTTGGTACCAGTCGCTTTACGAGAGGAGGTGCTGAGAGAGTATCACACTTCTCCTTTGGCGGTACATCCTGGAGTGGCGAAGATGTACCAGGATCTCAGACGACAGCACTGGTGGCCGGGCATGAAGAAGGCTGTGGCAGAGTTCGTTTCACGGTGCCTCACCTGCCAGCAGGTGAAGGCAGAGCATCAGGTACCAGCAGGTTTGGTACAGCCCTTGGAGGTCCCAGAGTGGAAGTGGGACGGGATATCTATGGACTTCGTGACTGGACTTCCACGCACTTCCAGAGGTCACGATTCCATTTGGGTGATTTTTGACCGACTCACCAAGTCAGCACACTTCTTACCCATCCGAGAGCAGGGCACGGTGGAGAGCTTGGGGAGTCTCTACGTTCAGGAGATTGTACGACTTCACGGTGTGCCATCGACTATCGTCTCCGATCGGGACGCTCGTTTTACTTCTCGGATTTGGAAGGGGTTGCAGGAGGCGTTCGGGACGCGACTACGTCTGAGCACCGCCTTTCACCCTCAGACGAATGGTCAGACGGAGAGGACCATTCAGACTCTCGAGGACATGCTCCGCGCATGTGTCCTCGACTTTGGTCGCAGCTGGGAGGACCACCTACCCTTGGTGGAGTTCGCGTACAACAACAGCTACCACTCCACCATCGGGATGGCACCCTACGAGGAATTGTACGGCAGGCCTTGCAGATCTCCTTTGTGCTGGACAGACCCTGGAGAGTCAGCACTTGTGGGACCAGAGATGGTCCGGGCCACGACAGAGAAGGTCCAGGTCATCCAGGAGCGGATGAGGACAGCACAGAGCCGGCAGAAGTCATATGCTGACAGGAGGCGGAGGCCACTAGAGTTCGAGGATGGCGACCACGTCTTCTTGCGTGTCTCACCTCGACGTGGTTTGCGGAGATTTGGCCGAGGCGGCAAGTTGTCTCCACGCTTCATCGGGCCTTTCCAGGTCCTCAGCAGGATTGGAGAGGTGGCTTATCGCCTGGCTCTGCCACCTCAGTTGCACCGGGTGCACGACGTCTTCCACGTATCCCAGCTGAGGAGATACGTGCACGACCCGACGCACATCATTGACTATGGGGAGCTAGACGTGGATGATGGAGCGACTTTTGCGGAGGTCCCAGTGGAGATAGAGGATCGACAGGAGCGGGTCCTACGTGGGTGATCGATTCCTCTTGTGTGCATTAGATGGCAGCACCAGAACCTCCAGGAGAGCACTTGGGATCGGGAGGCTCAGATGCGTGCTCAGTACCCACATTTGTTTCCCTAGTTTTTGATGTATCTTTACGGGGACGTAAAGTCCTGAGGTGGGAGTAATGTAAAGACCCGTAAATTTCAAGGAATTTTTTTTCTTAATTTTCTTTGGAATTTTACAAGAGAACAGTTTCTGACGGCACCTGATTTCGAGGCCCGGTGTGCCCGGAATCATTTTCCGAAGTTTGGCTCGGGTACGTTCAGTGAACGGATGAGCGGGTTTTTCTAACTTTTTAACCGGTGCCCGGAATCGAATTCTGAGGGCACCGATGAAATCGCAGTGCCGGTATTCGCTTAGAAACGCCTCTTCCGGAGTTGCGTTTGCTCGGGTGTGGTTTTTAATTTTCGGGCTTAAAGGTAAGAAATAAAATAATTTTGCGACAACTTTATTTTATTTCACTTAAGCCACTTGGAAGCCACTTAAAGGCGGCTTGAACTGAGTTGAACTGGATAGGATGCTATCCAGAAATATCCTACCCCCCTTGGTAGGATATTTGTGAGGTGGGGCCCGCACGAGCCCCGCCGTTTCTTTCCGCTAAGAAACGCACCCGTGAAAACCCGTCTTAATGAAATTCAACCGACGCGTTTTCTAAATTCTTAACAGACCATTTAATTGGGCGGTTTATTTAGTGAATTAAATGGGCTGTTTCTTTCGTGAATTAAATGGGTCGTTTCTTTCGTTGAATTAATTCAACGAATTGATGGATCGTTTCTTAACCAGTTTTTCAAATTCGTTGGCGTAATAATAAAATAAGGCCAACGCTTAACCTCTGGTTATTTGCGCTTGAGAAGATTTAAGAGAACCCTCGTAACTTCTTCTCCCTCGCGAAGAACGCGAAGAACGCGAAGAACGCGAAGAACGCCGAACCCGGAAATCGACGACGCCTTCGCCCGAGACGTTCTTCCGATCTCCGATCTCCGATCTTCGATCACTGACCATTTGAGGTGAGTGATCTCGGACTTCCGCTCAAGGTTCTTTCTTTGGGTTTAAACACAGATTTAATTATTTTATAAATTTAAATCTGTTGTTCTTGGTTCGTTGAGTTTGCCGACGCGACGCCTCCCCGCGACGACGCAACGATCGATCTCTTCCGCGACGATCTCTTCCGCGAAGAACGCCCGGGCACGACGATCATCAAGGTAGGGATTTCATTATGGGGATTACCCCTTTTAAAATTAATTCCCGTCTTTGTTTCTTTAAAAATTAAAGAACCGGATTCAAGGAAACAATTTTATTTATTTTATCAAAATTAAAATTGTTGGTTCATGTGTTGAACAAATTCTTCCGGTTGTTTATTTCTAACGCGGAGGGTGCGGGCCAAACGAACACGGCCCGACGACCCTCCTCCGTTCTTCGTTTTGTGCGGATTTGACGGTCGACGACGGAACGTGCCGTAGCGGACGTTTGACGATCCCGAAGTGAAGAACGGATCCCGGGAGGAGCAACAGCGCAGACGGGAAGGAAAACGGGCCACCGGAGCGACGCCGGCGGCTGAAGCCGCGGCGGCGGCGGCCAACGGACCCGCGCCGCGCGGGTCCGGTTCGTCCAGGCGGACGCGGCTCAGCGCGTCCGCGGTTCGCCAGCGCAGCCCGCACGCGGGCCACGGTTCTTCCTCAAGCCGCGGGTCAGCGCCCGCGGCTTCCACCCGCGCCGCTCGGCCGAGCCGAGCCGGACCAGCTGGGTCGGACCCGGGTCGGGTCGACCCGGTTTGGGTCAACCCGGTTCGGGCCGACCCAGGGGGGGGGGGGGGGTCGGGCCGGGTCGGCCCGGGCCCGTACCCACCATCTTCGGACGTTTTCGTTCAAACGCCCGTATCTTGAGCTTCGTGCCTCCAAACGACTCTCCGTCAGCGGCAACACGATCCTTGGATCGAGACGGTCGTTTCGATATATCGCACTCAAGGTTTCAGAATACTTTGAGTTCGGCCGGGTTGGTTCGTACACGAGACCAACCGGGCCCTCAGAGCGAAAACGCTCATATCTTGAGCTACGGACGTCCGATTGACGTGCCGTCAGCTTTTTCGAATTCCTCTAAGTGAGACGGATCTTTTGGCATACTCTGCATGAGGTTTGGATGCAGGTGGAGTGTGGTCGGGTTGGTTTTGCCTTAAAAACCAACCGGGCCCCTGGGACGAAAATGCCAATATCTCTCAGACCGGGCGTCCGATTGACGCGCCGTCTGCGACGTTGAGTTCCTGTTGACGATACGGAACTTTTGGATACATCAACTTCGGACTTCATGTCAGTTGATGTATCAGCCTCTCGGCTCGTGGAGCGGACCCTCCCGAATGAGCTTGCTGTGTGCGGGAACCCTAGTGCTGGCTGCGACTGCTACTTCGACAGTGACGACCGTGCAGAGATCCTCAATGGACTGCGGCGACGACTGTGCAGAGATCCTCCGTGGACTCCGACGACGACCGTGCAGAGATCCTCAGTGGACTGCGGCGACGACTGTGCAGAGATCCTCAGCGGACTGCGACGACTACTGCACTCAGCGATCCTACGTGGATCAGTGCTACAGGTCCTGTGTGGGCCCGATCCTGTGTGGGTCCGATCCTGCGTGGGTCAGCGCTCAGCGGTTCTGTGTGAGCCAGCGCCTACAGGTCCTGCGTGGGCCTGGTCCTGTGTGGGCCCGATCCTGTGTGGGTCCGATCCTGTGTGGGTCATCTCTCAGCGGTTCTGTGTGAGCCAACTACTACAGGTCCTGCGTGGGCCCGATCCTGTGTGGGTCACTGCAAGGTTAGTACCTATCGATCCTTCGTGGGTCCGACGACTTAGATGGTTCATTGATCATCTTTATCGTCATCCGAAGAAGTATACCTGTGTGAGCTGAATCTTGTGTTTCTCTCCTTTGTGGATTGTGTTAAGCTATCCTGTGTGGATTTACTGTTTACTCTCCTTTGTGGATTGTGTTGTTCTATCCTGAGTGGGTATACGTTTTGCTTTCCTGTGTGGACTGGGTTGTTCTTGGGCTCGGACGTTGGAGCCGAACGGGAATTGAAGACTTAGGTATATGTATGGGCATATACCTAAGCCATGTCAGATGTTACTTCGTGATTTTATCTTTCCTTTTTGGATTATCCTTTGTGGATTTCGGGAGACCTTCGGGGGTCTCGGGGTCCCTACTGAGTAGTTTATACTCACCCCTGCACGGGCTATGCCCGCACTTCGTGGTGTTGGTTGCAGACGACGGACAACGCTGATCGTGGAGGAGGTGTGCGGAGCAGGACAGTACCTGGAGGTGGACCACTGGGCGGGACGTACTCGGAGCGGTTAGGTGGACCCGAGGAGCAGTGGAGGCTATCTGTACCCACCCTTCAGGTGAGACTTCCGGAGGACGGCTCGATGCTACAGTTTTCCCTTTTCAGTTGTTGTTTTTCATTTCAGTTGTACTTTACAGTTGGGCTTGTATTTCCGGCCCCTTTTTACTTTCAGCACATCTTGTACAGTTTACTTACTGTTTACTTTTCCGCTTGCTTGCTCTGTGGTGCTTGTTACTTTTCAAATGCAATGCCTTCCCTTTTTGTTGGGATTTACGCCTTGGTGCTAGTCGCCAGCCCCTGGCCTATGGAAGGCGGGCTTGGGGTAGTCACGACACGGGCCCTGAGGACGGGTCGTGACAGCACGGTTTGGGAAAACCGTGCAACCCCTTCCAACCCACTGGAAAGATATGAACAACCATGTGGATTAGGGTTCATGTTTATAAATAACCGTGCACCCCTGTAAAGTTTTCTGTAACACCCTCATGGTTGAGTTACATGGTTAACACTAACCATGCACTAACTACGCGACTCAAATTTTCTTTCCAAAATTAGGGATCCAAACGAGATCCATACTCTTTGAAACCACTCCTTATCCTCTTAAGAACATTAATAGAATAAAAATAGAAGTTTTTACAGTAAATTAAGTATATTTACCTCTTAAAAAAATCCATTATTTTACACTAGATGTAATTTATTTTCATATAAGTGAACAAATCCCATCTTGGTTGTGGTCCAACCAAGGACATGATCAACAAAATACCAAACCTCCCCTATATTATCTAAGTTATTTTAAAACATTTTTAAGTATGGTATTAAATTATGAAGGTTATCATGATCTTAGGTTATAAGGATAGATAAAAATAATACACCCCTAAGTATATCGACGACTGTATGACATTCCCTGAGATATACTTTAGCGATCTAGTCAAAGTGATAATTCTTCAATTATTACTTCATGAATCCATTATTTATATCTCATATAAAATTCTTTGTATTGATTATAAGAATATATTCAAGATAACCTTAAAATAACATTACAAACTAAAATACTCCATAATTATCATTGGTTAGGGACAACTCAAAGTTACAATTTGAGGGGATATTATCATTCGACTATTCATATAAAATAAATCACAACACACATGAACGAATGATAATTGGAGATTTAATTTATTATAACATGATACATTTATAACCATTACAGCAAATCCCTCATATTTCTTACACCTAGTGATTCTATATGATCCTCATGTTGTTTTTGCAATAATGGTTTCATCAACAGATCTTCTACATTATCCTCTATATCCACCCAAATAATATTTATATTCCCCCTCTAAATGATATCATATATGAGATGATATTTTAAAAGGATGTGTTTGGTACATTTGTGAGATCTAGGTTCCTTATCCTAAGTATAAGCCCATTCTTTTCATAATATAGTTCAATTTCTCCCTTGATTTTAAGAACCACTCCAAGTTCTATAATGAAATTATTAATCCAGAAAACTTACATTGTAGTATCAGATGTAGGTATGTAATCTAACTCTTTTTTTGAGTCATCTATGGTGTCTTTCTTAAAACTCTTAAAATTTATAACTCCACTATTTAGGAAAAACATAAATTCAGAGCGAGATCTTAGATAATATTTGTTAGATTGAGAACCATCATGTAGGATTCCAGAATTTTTGGAGGTATATCATTGTTTAAATTTTAGTTTTAATATCTTAATTTTTGTTAATGTAATGGTTACTATATTTATGAGGAGGTTCAAGGGTGTTCCGAGGGTTCAGGACATGAAAGAAAATGGAATTTGGCCATCCAGTGAATGTTGCATGGTTAGCGCATGGTTAGAGATAACCATGTGCCCAAAACATTCTAGGATGTAGGGGGTGCACGGTTAAGAAAAACCATGTGAGGGGGAGATCCAAACCATACAACTTTGGACAGAGGGATTCCGCATGGTTGGCGCATAGTTTTTCAAACTGTGTGGGACTCCCTAGGTAACCGTGTGACTTAACCCCTCTTGGATAGAGTTAGGCACACAATTTGTACATGGTTTATCAAAGAGTGCATAGAAACCATGAACCCCATTAAAAAGTGTAAATTTACAAAACTTCCCCTCATGATTTTAAGTATCACAAATTATTTTTCCCCATTTCCTCCTCCTACAGCTCTAGCAATGAAATCAAACTCCAAAACCTTCCCAAGGGTGGTTCTCCTTCAATTCTAGGATATTTGGAGTTTCGTTGGTTACAAATTAAATCTTCGGTTAAGTATAACACTCCTCTTACTTCTCTTTTTTGGATTAGGGCTTGTGGTTTCATACTTCCCCTTCTGAATCCCTAAAACACTCTTTTTCCAGTGGATCTTAGGTTGGGGATTCAAAGGGTTATTGAATCCGGATATAAGGCTAAGGTTAAGGGTGTGTTCATCTTTGGTTTTGAGGTAGGTGGTCTATAAGTAATATCCCATAGTTTTATTGTCAATTTGTGAATGTTTGGTTGTTATATTTCTTCCTTATTTATGTAATTTTGATGCCTTTACTAATATTTGGTAAAATGGTTGGATAAATGATGAATTGAACCCCTCATGATCACCATGGGAAGCTTTGGGGTTGACTAGACTGATTTAGGGCCACCCATGGGGTGTACCAATTTTACCAAACATGTAAAATTGTAATATTAAGTATAGAATCATCTTACAACAAAGTAGATCCCATGATAAACATGTTGATATTTTAGTTGAGTTGATAAAGAGAATATTGATGGTTGTTTCTAGACCTTAACAATGTCATAAGGGATTGTTTGGATTAGTATGAAATGGGTTAGATGAAATAAAGTGATTTTTATAATTGACTTATGAATTTTACTTCAAATTCATAAGAGGGTTACTATATATGAAATTGTGAATATGTTAAATGGGTAAATTCTTATAAGTTATTGAATGTGTTAAATGGGATAATGTATGATAATTATTGAATATTATAAATGGGTTAAGGTGTGAAAAGGGGAATGATTTAAATGGGCTATGCTAAGTGAATGGTAATTGTGTTAATGGGTTAAGGCTTGATAGTGAATTATATGTCGATTGAAATGTGAATTGTAATTTTTATGTGTATTGATTGTGAATGGTTTTTGATATGGTATGTGTGGTTAATGGATAAATAATCATGTTCACATGGATTAGTTATTGTGGGGTATTATACTTGAGGATCTATACCCATAGGTTGGGTTATACTGAGGCTCTAAACCCCACCCCATAATGAATGGGTTAGAGAAGGGGACTGAGGCTCTATGCCCCTAGAAGTTTGATTTGATAAAAACACCTGTACTGAGGATCTAAGGTAAGTGTATTATGTTTGTTAATGTGATGGTTACCCTAGTGAGATAGAGAAATTTACTTATTCCCTAATTCATGATAATTGACTGACTTAATTTGATGAAAATACCTATACCGAGGCTCTGAGGTAAGTGTATTGTGTTTGTTAATGTGATGGTTACCCTAGTGAGATAGGGAACTCGAATTATTACCTAATGCATGATAATTTATTGACTTAAGAAATTATAAAAATGATGTAAATTCCTAACCATTGAACATGTGATGAAAATGAATTTAGTAATTAATTTGGTATAAGTGATGAAAATGGAAATAATTAAGGAAATGTTTAAAGTGAGTTTTGTTAACTAATGGAACCTGAATTGTCTTCTGTTTACCTTTAATTTTATTCATTAATTTCATGAAATATCTGTTTAGACTAGATATTTTGTAGATACCATTGGTGGTGGCCTACTGAGTTATACTCAAACCCTGCTCGGGCCACCATTGGGTACCCGCACAAATTTAACGGTTGCAGGTTAGGATAAGGGTAAGGGACCTATGCTAGAGAGTTGAGTTGGGATTGTGATGTTCATGGATGAGGATTCAAACTTGGATTCGGGACCCATTTTGGGGAGTTTGGATGGTTGTATTTATTTTTTTCTTCACTTTTGGAACAGTTATTATGACATTGCATAATTATAGTTTGGTTATGTTTTGTACCTAGTTTAGAAAATGCTTTAGTAGTGCATGTTTCTGGTTTATTGCTTACATTTTCCTCTATTTTAGGTATTTTATACTATGTATTACTCTAATAAAGAGAATATAGTCTCCCCACATGATCCATTAGACCATTGCTGCTAGTCAAAAACCAATTGCATATTGGAAGGCACACTTGAGGTCATGTG
Source organism: Viscum album (assembly GCA_963277665.1). Classification (NCBI taxonomy): domain Eukaryota; kingdom Viridiplantae; phylum Streptophyta; class Magnoliopsida; order Santalales; family Viscaceae; genus Viscum; species Viscum album. Next base: position 1,506,632,358 of record OY728156.1, read on the forward strand.
GGGACCCGGATTGGGGAACCAATTTAGCAGATCCTATGTCAGGGACATTAGAAAGTGATATCAAATATAAGTTATTTTCTATGGTCTTATTATTTGGGGACGGTAGATGGGGGATTAATATATGTCAATCCTTGGCAATGAGATCATGCTTGGGGGTATCTAACCCATATATGAGGCAAAAACCAAGTACAGAGGGTAGGAATTGTCATTCTTAGTGTGCGTTGTTAGGGTTGAATGATATTTCACTATTGGGTGACACAATTGTTGTGTGATGTGATTGTTTTTTGATATTTTTCTCATGGAAGAAATTTCACGATGTTGTGCATTCATGCATCATTATAGGAACCTAGGGATATAGTTGGCCTACATCATGAAAGGCACACACGATATGGGTGTTTGGGACATTAAGGGTAGAATGGATTTTAATTTCTTGAAAAATTTGGAGATAATGGTGTCTAATAAAAATGATGTAAATGGTAAAATAGAAAAAGGTTAAGAAATGGTTAAGGATTTGTGCTTAATGAAGGGTTGTAAATGAGTTAACATATGGGTTGTAACAAGTTGTGAAAATGGAAATGTTCCTAAGAAGAAAGTTTACATTGTGAGTATGAAAATTGTTTTAAAAAAAGGTGTCTAAATAAAAGACTTGTAAATATGTGTGTTGGTTTACCCCAAATTAGACACGACCCATAGTAGGGATGGTTAAGGATAGTGTTCTAGGTGTGTCAATGTTCGTTGGGACAATGTGTGCGTAATGAGTTGTTGTGGCTAGTGAAGAGACTTATTTTATGTAAATTGTGGACGTTTTATGTTATGTATACTAAAAATCATGCTTTTAATTGTAGTAAGATGCCACCATGATGACATGTGCTGGTTGGGAGGCAATATGATGTTGTTGATAATTCTACTCTAAGAGTGGGGTAGGAAATTACGGTAGTTTAGGGCAACATAGGAGATGATAATTTCTGTGAGAACTTTGCTCATTTTATATAGATGTTTAAAAGGGACCTAGGGCGGTTCATACTAAGTGTGTTTGATTTGACCAGAGAGTTTCAGTTATGACATCCTCTATTATTTTCTAGAGATGGTGGACCCGAGGCTGCATTATTATGGATAGAGTCTATCTAGATGATTTTAGACCACTTGGAGACTCTATCAGAGAAGTGATTTAAGTTGGTAGCATATATGTTGTGGGGATTAGTGAATCAGTAGTGGGATATCTTGGTTTATACTCATTAGGCTGATTGTATGCTATGAAAGGACTTCCAGAAAAAGTTTTTAGAACACTTCTATTCAAATAATTTGAGACAGGAGTGGGATACAAAGTTTTTGAGGTTGACGCTGGGAACTATGTCAGTGATGGATTATGTGGGTCATTTCATGGACTTGTAATGATTTTTTACAGTGTTTATAGGGGACAAAGATACTACAAAAAGAAACTTCTAGGATGGTCTTAGACATGATACTAAGTCACACGTGAATATATTTCATTTAAAGAGGTTTAGAGAAGTGGTGTACCATGCCCTTATTTCGGAAGGGAACTTGAAGGAGGCTTTAAGCGGTGGACATGTGGTTTCAGTTGGATGGACCGGTGGTGTGACTTATGAGGGTATAAAGCATAATTTTGTGAATCTTCACTAGGGTGGTAGAGTGAAGAGTAGTAAAAAAAGGATCATCCTCTTAGGGTGGTGAATAGGTGTTTTGTTATCAACTTGGAAGGCTGGGACACATGCGGGGTCAGTTCCCCCGACCACTAGTTGAGTGTCGAGTGTTTGAAAGAATGGGGAATATGAAAAGGTTCTATAGGAACCCTTGATAGATAGGAACAAATAGAGAATCAATGCCGATGTTGAGTGTATAAAGGGGGTAAGTTACCCCATATTAGTAAGGTAGTTGGAGCTTTACCAGCTGAACCAGTAGTGGTGGCAGGTGTAGTAATCTAATATGAGATCATCCATACCAGCAGGGCAGTGAACCACCAAATATTTAAGTTAGAGGCCAGGGTAGGGGGTAGGTCAGCTTCATGCAGTTCAGTCTAAACTTGGAGGTGGTGAGGTTAGACTATCCACTGTCTAAGGTATGATCCTTCTAGCTTCCATGATTTATAGTGAATTATTTGGTACAGGTTCCACACACTCTTTTATTTATTCTCAGTTTTTTGTTTTGTTGGGTTTAGAATTGGAACATATGTGTGCGGTTATATTGATTGATACACCATTAGGAGTGTGAGTAGAAAATACCAGGCAATGTAAGGGGTGTGTGGTTGAGGTTGGTGGGTACCATTTTCTATGGGACTTGGTTATGATTGAGATTTTGGGTTTCAATTTGATCTTTGGTATAAATTGGCTAGTGTTATACCAATCCCATATTGACTAGTACCATCATAGGGTAATGGTCAAATCTATTGAGGGAGACAAATATGTTCATCATTGTGAATGGGATGTTTAGGAAGGCCGTGTAGGGCCAATTTTCTAGAATTTTGGTGAACTCACAACCCAAGTGGCTTGTATTATACTTGATTATGTAGGTGTAGAGCATACTCCTTTAACTTCTATGGTGGATCGGTTTCAAGATGTGTTTCTCGATTTATCAGGGCTGTTGCCCAAGAGAGATGTAGAGTTCATGATAGTGTTTCTGCTTGAAGCAGAACCAATTTCCATTTTTCCATATATAATGTCATCAAAAGAACTCCAAGAACTTAAAACTCAGTTTGAGGAATTTAATAATAAAGTGTTTATTCATCCTAGTACATCACTTTGGGGATCTCCAGTTCAATTTCCCAAGAAATATGATAGAACATTGCAGTTGTGATATGTTTATAGAAAGATAAATCATATGATGATTAAGAACCAATGCCCTCTTCCTTGAATTGATGATCTGTTTGAAAAACTGAGAGGTGATTCAGTTTTTTCAAAAATTGATCTAAGATCAGGGTATCACTAGTTATGGGTGAGGTCTTCTAATATACCGCACAATATTTTAAGGAGAAAGTACAAGTTGTATGAGTTTTTTTTGTGATTCCATTCGGGTTGACCAATATTCCGACTGTATTTATGGCCTTAATGAACCAAATCATTCATCCATACCTAGACCAGTTTGAAGTTATATTTTTGGATAATATCTTAGTGTACTACAAACCTCGTGACGATCATTTCAAACATCTTAACATCATCCTGAGTACACTAAGAGAGTATAGGATATAATGCAAGCTATCCAAGTTTCATTTCTGGATTGACAAGGTGAATTTACTAGGGAACATCATCTTAGAGGAAGGTGTATCCATATACCTAGATAAAGTGAAGGCATTTGTGTCTTGGGAGTATCCCATGAACATTTCTATTATCCAAAATTTCCTAGTTTTACCCAGATATTACCAAAAGTTCATTAAATAATTTTCTCGTTTGGCATAACCACTATCATACTTGACCAAGAAGGGCATCAAGTTTGAATGGCCTGCTCTGTTGATAATTCCTTATAGGAATTAAAGAGGTGATTGAAATCCACACCAATTCTAATATTTCCTAATCTAGGTAAGAAATATACCTTGTTTTGTGATGCGTCTAGTGTTGGACTTGGGGAAGTGTTGAGCAGGATGACCGAGTTGTGGCCTATGAGTCACGATATTTGATACCTCATGAAATAAATTACCCTACACATGATCTTGAATTGGATATGGTGGTTCATTACTTAAAATTATAGGGGAATTACTTGTTGGGAGAATGGTTCATGGTGTAAACCGATCATAAAATCCTGAAGTACATTTTATCTCAGCATGAAATAAATCTTTATCAGTGAATATGGGTTGAATACATGCAATCCTTTAAATTTGAAATGGTTAAAACTATAGGGAAGGGAAACAATGTTCTAGATTCCTTAAGTTTTAAGGCTCAACATGTAACAGCCCAAGATTTTATGAAAAATATTCTTCTTTATTTTACTAATGTCTTGTGTTATACGCTACACCAAAAGGAGCTTGCAAAACACGCATCCTTGACTTGCCTTGCATTACACGCAATCACAACCTTCCTCGATAGCGTGTGTGGTACGTAATCCTGAGTTTCACGAAACAATGATATGCTATTAAAATATTATTAAAACTAGCCGTTATGAATAGTAATAACCACTTTTTAAAATTCTGTAAATCTTATATTTCAAAATGAACTTCATTTTTGGATTCGGAGTATCGAATTTAGCCTAAGGTGAAATTTTGGTACATTTCGGATAACTTTCATATTCTGATGAATAGTGAAAATTACTAAATTATAATTAAAAAACAACTTTTTTAATCGAAATAATTAATAGTGATAAATTATTAATTTGAGTAGTTTTAAAGTATATTTAGAATATATTTTTACAATTTAATACAATGTTGGTCATTGGATGTAATTTCACATTTAAACTAGACATAAACAAGTGTCAATCTTTTGATAGATATTGTTTCTTAAAAACACGCTATTTGTTTTAACAGCGGGATTTAATTATAAAATTAATTAATGCAACTTTTATGTTATGAATTTGGTAAAATAGACTTCATTTTTGAATTCGGAATATGAAATATAGCTTGGGATGAAATTTTGGCATTGTTCTGAAAAACATCAATTTTTGATGAATAGTGAAACTACTAAGTGGTAGGTTAAAAACTGAATTTTGCATAAAACTTAATTTTACCGCTTCTGTGAATGGAATTTCGAAAATCCGAGAGACACGGTTAATACCAAGGACTAAAATGTGATTCAATGAGATGAAAATAATTTTTTGGTGAATAGTAACTTTTTACTTTTTTTTACCACGGTAAATAGTAAATAGGGTAACTAAGGGTAAATATGATATTAATATTACCCTAACACATGTCCTAATTCTATTGGACAAGTGTAATTCGACCAAAAACAAACTTAGGAATAAAATATGACCATTTAGGCCCACTTGGATTAGATTAGGACATTTATTATTAATTTATTTAAAGAAGGGTTAAAATAGTTAAAATCAAAGTTTAATAAGTAAATCATTTTTAATATGGGGTTATACATAAGATAAATTAGACTATAAATATTCATTAGAAAGATAAAAAGATTTCCTACATGATGGTATTTTATTTGTAATTTTTAGACATCAAATAATATAATTTATTTATGACACAAAGATGATGCAGTAATTATCTTATTTATGAAATATTGACATAATTGATAATATAAATACCAAAATAAATGTAATTTAAGACTTTTTATGAATTCCACTAATTTTATAGGTTACTATGATATATTATTGTTGATTTAATCAACTTGGTTCGAACATATAATTCTGTTATGACTTTCAAAAAAATCATATATCAAATAGTGTCAAAATTGACACAAAAGAGTTTTTAAATCAAATATTATATTATTAATTGTTATTTTATTCCTAAAAATCTAAGGTTCGGCCAAATGACTTAGATAAGGATATATGTATTAATAATATACAATTTGGGGTTAGTTTGGCATGTTATAGTAAGTGTATTAACCATATAGTGAAAGAAAACAAAAAGACACGGTAAAAGTTAAATTATTTAACTTAGAGTTAAATCTAATTGATAAGGTTAAAATAAGAACCTAAACTTGTCTAAATCTTATTGGTTGATAGGATTTCGACCCATCCCCACTTTAGCTTCGAAATAAGACCCTTTGGAACCATTATAAACCGATTTTGACTTTAATATAAAATAATATTTTGAGATATTCCTAAGGTGCCCCTCTCCTCCCCTATAAAAGGACACCTCCTCCCCCTCCTCCTCACACCAATTTGAGCACTCAAGCTCGGCCAACCCCTGCCAATTTCTCCTCTCCACTTCCCTAGAAACATCCTAGAGGTTCTGGTCTTCCTCAAAGTCCAATTTTAGTGCCCTAAGAGGAGGTCTCAAAGAGGCACTTCAAAGAAGAGGTAATTACCGTTACCAATTCTTTCATCTTTATTTCTTCTTCCACTTCTTCTTCTTAGGTTGTTTCATTATGAAGTAATAACATAAGTATCACTCATATACTGATATGTTATTATAAGTATGAAACAACCCTATTTCACCATCTATCCATCCTACGGAAAAAGAAATCACCGCGCGTGCGTACGTACGGAATACCGTCTCCACGCCGTGGTGTAATCTATTTTCCACCACCACCTTACATGGATGGGTATAATGGTGTAAAGAATAACTATACATAGTTATTACAACATCATATTGATTCTTATATATTGTATAATCCACTCCAATTCAATTCAATATTTATAGAAATGATATCATCGCTCGTGCGTACGTACGGAATACCGTCTCCACGACGCGATGAGATTCATTCTCCATGTTAACCATTTAAGAATGATTATAATGTATATATAAGAAATAATAATGAAATATATGACATTATAAAGCTACTGGATTTATGTATATATATACATATGTATGTCATCTACTTACTTCCATTTCAAGACAATAAGGAAAGGAAAACAGCGTTCATGCGTACGTACGGACTACCGTCTCCATGAACGGTGTTTTTCATTTTATTTATCTACCTATTATATATATATATATACTGAATATATATGATATATAAATCATATTTTATATTCTGGAAGTAAGTAAATCATGATATAAGTAATAATGATGTCAAGAACAACAAGTCAAAACACCTACGATAAATGAAACGATTTTACCCAAAACGCTTCTTTAACATGGAATTTACAAAAGAACGGGTAATATAATGTCATAAGTGAACCATATATGATATCATAACAATTAATATGATTCTTTAATAAGTCAATAACATGATTTAAATCATTATACAGGAGGTTCGGACACTTACAAAGCAAGTCGGACCTAAGGTAAGTGAAATATCACAATCTCATTTTTATCCGAGATTGTTTATTCGTAAGTATTTACTGGGGTGTATTTTATCATCCACATCCATGTTTACTCAATATGTAATATTATTTCCATCCACCTAAAATTGTTTAAATCCATTTTTACCCTTCGGTGAGTTTTTAGTAATACGTATGAAAGGAATCTTTTGTCGTTTTTCGTACGAGGTACTTTTTGACTTTTCCGACAAAAGTACGAAGAATGTTTTTTTAACTTATACGGCATGAACGGATTTCTACTATTTTATAAAGCCTTATTTTAATGAAGCTTCCTCTAAAATATTTCATGACTATTTTCAATAAAATCTATTTCTTTTAAAATTGAATGATGTTTTGTGAAAAGAAATTGATTTTGAAGAAGAAAGGATATTTTCCTCAAGAATTCAATTCAAGTGTTTTATCAAAATTATTTTCCATCTAAGATAATAAAGGGTTCTGTTTCTATCCATATTTTTACATTGATTTGACTATGTTGTGATGGAATTATGTTTATGAATTCCTTTATCTTATATGAATTGATTTATGATGTCATGATGTTTCAAGAATGCCATTTTTGTTACATGTGTTATGCGATGATGTATGTGTTATGATTATGTGGCACACATAAGAAAGGATTCATTATAAGATGGGTGGGACCTATATCTCCCTCCAATGCATTGGGTAATGATTTTATATCTCATGAGATAGACATGGCTGGAACGGAAGGTTATTTCGGTTCAGTGATACAGGACTGAAACGAGGAGTGAACTCGGTTCAGAAAGGGACTTTGTCCACTAAGATAGTCTTGGCAATGAGTCATGACTAACAAGAAATGATTTTCCATGATTATGTGTGCATTCCACAAAGTTTCAAGTTTTATGTTATGATTATGGGGATCTCATTTTCACTTCTATGATTTATCCCATGTTATGATATTATGAGCTCTTTTGCAGGTTAAGATTTCCAAAAAAGCTATGTTCTTTTGTATATGATGTGATTGATATTTCTTTTGTTTACACTTACTGAGCATTTGAGCTCACCCTTTTATGTTTTCTTTTCCCCAGGATATAAAGAAAGGTTTATAGGTAAAAAAAAGGGAAGATCTTTATGGGAGATATTGAAGATCTTTCACCACGATTAGAAGATTACGTTCCGAGTTTCCAAAGACACTAAACTATTACGATCCCTGTGTGTGTGTTTTTGTTATGTACTAAGTATTCCGCAAAAGTAATGTAATGTCCATGTACGATAAGCTTCGGGTCTCTACAGTTGGTATCAGAGGAAAGGTTTAGTCAACCTTTGGAAACTAGGATGCGAAAACGTTAGTGAGATCCCTAGAGATATTTCTAAGGTATGTCTAGGGATGTCCCTAGGGATAAGTATACGTATAGGTTATAGTAATAGAATTACGCTAACGATCATAGAATTAAACTTAAGATGTTGGATATTGAAGGTACTCCCCCTTTATTATGTTGTTTTCCCTATCATGATTTTTTCCTCTCACACTATTCTTTTTGGGTTTTAGACGATGGCTGGAACCCGAAGGAACCGTGTTGATCAATGCAATGGACAATGCAATGATTGCCCTCCTGAACAAACAAATGTTATGGGAGATGGAGTGCAAAATCTTATTGCTATACTTACACAAGCTATGAATCATTCTGGACTTCCAAATGAGCAGAGAAGGGAACAATATTCTATTGAGTCCTTCATGAGGCAACGTCCACCTTCTTTCAGTGGGTCTTCTGATCCACTTGTGGCTGAACAATGGATCAGTACTACTGAAAAGATATTTTCAGTTCTTCAATGTTCTGATCATGATAAAGTCATCTTAGCAGTATATCGTTTGGAAGGTGAAGCTGATCAATGGTGGAATCTTATCAAGAATACGAGGCCAAGAGATGAAATTGAGTCCATGGAATGGGACGAGTTCAAGAACTTGTTTTTCAGTAAGTACTTCCCTCGTATTCTTCGAACAAAGATGGAGAAAGAGTTTCTTGAACTGAAGCAAAGGGACGATGAATCTGTTGGTACATATGAAGCAAATTTTACAAGACTTGCAAGGTATGCTTCTGGAATTATCATCCAACCTGAAAGTAAAGTTGATCGATTTTTCAGTGGCTTAAAACCAAGTCTTCGAAGGGCATTAGCTATAAGAGACTTCAGTAGCTATGAAGAAATTGTGCGTTGTGCTATCAAGGTAGAAATGGAAGTTGGTGTTACATATCCATCTCATGGTTTTGACAAGAAACGAAAGATGGAGTTAAAGGAGAAATCTCAGAATAATGGTGAAAAGAAGATGAATGATTCCTTATGCACAAAGTGTGGAAAGAAGCATGGTGGAGATTGTCTTAAAGGGACTAGAAAATGTTTTAAGTGTGGAAAAGAAGGTCATCGAGCAGCTGAGTGTCGAAGTAATGGAAAAAGGGTTTCTAATGATGTGAATAAAGCAAACACTGTAGAGAACGCACCGCCAACACTTCAATGCTTCAAGTGCAAGGAAATGGGGCATTATGCTAATAATTGCCCTAATCCAAGGGTTAGTGATGATCAACATGAGCAACCACTGAAGGCAAAGGACAAAGGGAAATCACATGCGATCACTATTGGTAATGTTGAATATGACAACGATGTGGTGGAATGATTAAGTGTTTATGTAATGGGATAATGTTGTATCATTGAGTATTGCAATATTTATTGATGTGGTATTCAAAGTGATTGAGATATTTTTTGGAAATAAGATGATATGCGCATAATGAAGACGAGAAAATGAAATGTTTAATAGTATTCATGAGCTCATGATTGATATAAGGACTAAGTGATATCATGGTTTGAGTATATAGAATTTTGAGGATTTTGGTATGTGGAAAGTGTTAAATTTTAACTGCACTCATGTTTTCACTAAGGTATTCAAGAGAATACACGATTAAGGACTTTGAATGTTTGGAATGTGACCAACAAGACATATCTTATGATATGTGGGGATCAACGACAGTATTAAATCTCTGGTAATCGATGTCACTATATTATGAGAGTGGACTGCAGTATTATGTATAAGCCTAAAGATTAGACTGGATTATGTTGGACATAAGTTAGTATTGTTTAAGGATAGAAGATTTTCGATATTATTGATGGGATGTTATAGTAACGTAGTTTTAGAAAAAGGACAACCTGCAGGACGGGCGACAGCCCATCGCTTCGGACAAGGCTGTAGGAATCGAACCCACAACCGAAGTGCGACTGGCCTTTATCGCCTACCACTGGCCTACAGGAAGTCCCTGTTTAGTAGAAACTAGTTTTATTATATTAAGCAGTATGATATATGAAGTATAAGTCCATTTTAGAAACCATATGTGATTAATCTCACTATAGATCGACTTATGTATATAATTTTTACTAACCTTTTGTTTGAGACAGATGGAATGACTCGTCATTCTATCACATGATCTGCTAACACTTCACGAATAACAAATTCAACTTCATTTATTTAAGAGATGAAGTAGAAATTGTTCAAGGCACGAACAAAAGTGAGATTGTACCAAAATAAAGTAAGTATTTATTCTAAGCAAATTTTCAACTTTAGGGAAATGATCTTGAAAACCAAAAAAATGTTGTCCTAGTGATCTTATACCTGATGAATCAGATGGTACCTTATATCATCACAAATCTATGGATTTGTGATTACTGGCTTTTCCATAGCCATGTTCTCTACCACTCTCCATCAGAACATGATGGTTAGATTTCTCTTCCATATCCATATTTTCACCTATGTGGAAACCCAGTGATTAGTTTATTTGGGTAATCGTTACATTTCATACTTTAGTTTTTAAAGACAAGTTTTGGTATTCCCTTTTACGATGTGGGTTTCTATTAAAGAAACTTTCGAATAGTAAACCATTTATAACCCCGACGAATTTCGAGGGAGAAATTCATTTTAAGGGGGGTAGAATGTAACAGCCCAAGATTTTATGAAAAATATTCTTTTTTATTTTACTAATGTCTTGTGTTATACGCTACACCAAAAGGAGCTTGCAAAACACGCATCCTTGACTTGCCTTGCATTACACGCAATCGCAACCTTCCTCGATAGCGTGTGTGGTACGTAATCCTGAGTTTCACGAAACAATGATATGCTATTAAAATATTTTTAAAACTAGCCGTTATGAATAGTAATAACCACTTTTTAAAATTCTGTAAATCTTATATTTCAAAATGAACTTCATTTTTGGATTCGGAGTATCGAATTTAGCCTAAGGTGAAATTTTGGTACATTTCGGATAACTTTCATATTCTGATGAATAGTGAAAATTACTAAATTATAATTAAAAAACAAATTTTTTAATCGAAATAATTAATAGTGATAAATTATTAATTTGAGTAGTTTTAAAGTATATTTAGAATATATTTTTACAATTTAATACAATGTTGGTCATTGGATGTAATTTCACATTTAAACTAGACATAAACAAGTGTCAATCTTTTGATAGATATTGTTTCTTAAAAACACGCTATTTGTTTTAACAGTGGGATTTAATTATAAAATTAATTAATGCAACTTTTATGTTATGAATTTGGTAAAATAGACTTCATTTTTGAATTCGGAATATGAAATATAGCTTGGGATGAAATTTTGGCATTGTTCTGAAAAACATCAATTTTTGATGAATAGTGAAACTACTAAGTGGTAGGTTAAAAACTGAATTTTGCATAAAACTTAATTTTACCGCTTCTATGAATGGAATTTCGAAAATCCGAGAGACACGGTTAATATCAAGGACTAAAATGTGATTCAATGAGATGAAAATAATTTTTTGGTGAATAGTAACTTTTTACTTTTTTTTACCACGGTAAATAGTAAATAGGGTAACTAAGGGTAAATATGATATTAATATTACCCTAACACATGTCCTAATTCTATTGGACAAGTGTAATTCGACCAAAAACAAACTTAGGAATAAAATATGACCATTTAGGCCCACTTGGATTAGATTAGGACATTTATTATTAATTTATTTAAAGAAGGGTTAAAATAGTTAAAATCAAAGTTTAATAAGTAAATCATTTTTAATATGGGGTTATACATAAGATAAATTCGACTATAAATATTAATTAGAAAGATAAAAAGATTTCCTACATGATGGTATTTTATTTGTAATTTTTAGACATCAAATAATATAATTTATTTATGACACAAAGATGATGCAGTAATTATCTTATTTATGAAATATTGACATAATTGATAATATAAATACCAAAATAAATGTAATTTAAGACTTTTTATGAATTACACTAATTTTCTAGGTTACTATGATATATTATTGTTGATTTAATCAACTTGGTTCGAACATATAATTCTGTTATGACTTTCAAAAAAATCATATATCAAATAGTGTCAAAATTGACACAAAAGAGTTTTTAAATCAAATATTATATTATTAATTGTTATTTTATTCCTAAAAATCTAAGGTTCGGCCAAATGACTTAGATAAGGATATATGTATTAATAATATACAATTTGGGGTTCGTTTGGCATGTTATAGTAAGTGTATTAACCATATAGTGAAAGAAAACAAAAAGACACGGTAAAAGTTAAATTATTTAACTTAGAGTTAAATCTAATTGATAAGGTTAAAATAAGAACCTAAACTTGTCTAAATCTTATTGGTTGATAGGATTTCGACCCATCCCCACTTTAGCTTCGAAATAAGACCCTTTGGAACCATTATAAACCGATTTTGACTTTAATATAAAATAATATTTTGAGATATTCCTAAGGTGCCCCTCTCCTCCCCTATAAAAGGACACCTCCTCCCCCTCCTCCTCACACCAATTTGAGCACTCAAGCTCGGCCAAACCCTTCCAATTTCTCCTCTCCACTTCCCTAGCAACATCCTAGAGGTTCTGGTCTTCCTCAAAGTCCAATTTAAGTGCCCTAAGAGGAGGTCTCAAAGAGGCACTTCAAAGAAGAGGTAATTACCGTTACCAATTCTTTCATCTTTATTTCTTCTTCCACTTCTTCTTCTTAGGTTGTTTCATTATGAAGTAATAACATCAGTATCACTCATATACTGATATGTTATTATAAGTATGAAACAACCCTATTTCACCATCTATCCATCCTACGGAAAAAGAAATCACCGCGCGTGCGTACGTACGGAATACCGTCTCCACGCCGTGGTGTAATCTATTTTCCACCACCACCTTACATGGATGGGTATAATGGTGTAAAGAATAACTATACATAGTTATTACAACATCATATTGATTCTGATATATTGTATAATCCACTCCAATTCAATTCAATATTTATAGAAATGATATCATCGCTCGTGCGTACGTACGGAATACCGTCTCCACGACGCGATGAGATTCATTCTCCATGTTAACCATTTAAGAATGATTATAATGTATATATAAGAAATAATAATGAAATATATGACATTATAAAGCTACTGGATTTATGTATATATATACATATTTATGTCATCTACTTACTTCCATTTCAAGACAATAAGGAAAGGAAAACAGCGTTCATGCGTACGTACGGACTACCGTCTCCATGAACGGTGTTTTTCATTTTATTTATCTACCTATTATATATATATATATACTGAATATATATGATATATAAATCATATTTTATATTCTTGAAGTAAGTAAATCATGATATAAGTAATAATGATGTCAAGAACAACAAGTCAAAACACCTACGATAAATGAAACGATTTTACCCAAAACGCTTCTTTAACATGGAATTTACAAAAGAACGGGTAATATAATGTCATAAGTGAACCATATATGATATCATAACAATGAATATGATTCTTTAATAAGTCAATAACATGATTTAAATCATTATACAGGAGGTTCGGACACTTACAAAGCAAGTCGGACCTAAGGTAAGGGAAATATCACAATCTCATTTTTATCCGAGATTGTTTATTCGTAAGTATTTACTGGGGTGTATTTTATCATCCAAATCCATGTTTACTCAATATGTAATATTATTTCCATCCACCTAAAATTTTTTAAATCCATTTTTACCCTTCGGTGAGTTTTTAGTAATACGTATGAAAGGAATCTTTTGTCGTTTTTCGTACGAGGTACTTTTTGACTTTTCCGACAAAAGTACGAAGAATGTTTTTTTTAACTTATACGGCACGAACGGATTTCTACTGTTTTATAAAGACTTATTTTAATGAAGCTTCCTCTAAAAGATTTCATGACTATTTTCAATAAAATCTATTTCTTTTAAAATTGAATGATGTTTTGTGAAAAGAAATTGATTTTGAAGAAGAAAGGATATTTTCCTCAAGAATTCAATTCAAGTGTTTTATCAAAATTATTTTCCATCTAAGATAATAAAGGGTTCTGTTTCTATCCATATTTTTACATTGATTTGACTATGTTGTGATGGAATTATGTTTATGAATTCCTTTATCTTATATGAATTGATTTATGATGTCATGATGTTTCAAGAATGCCATTTTTGTTACATGTGTTATGCGATGATGTATGTGTTATGATTATGTGGCACACATAAGAAAGGATTCATTATAAGATGGGTGGGACCTATATCTCCCTCCAATGCATTGGGTAATGATTTTAGATCTCATGAGATAGACATGGCTGGAACGGAAGGTTATTTCGGTTCAGTGATACAAGACTGAAACGAGGAGTGAACTCGGTTCAGAAAGGGACTTTGTCCACTAAGATAGTCTTGGCAATGAGTCATGACTAACAAGAAATGATTTTCCATGATTATGTGTGCATGCCACAAAGTTTCAAGTTTTATGTTATGATTATGGGGATCTCATTTTCACTTCTATGATTTATCCCATGTTATGATATTATGAGCTCTTTTGCAGGTTAAGATTTCCAAAAAAGCTATGTTCTTTTGTATATGATGTGATTGATATTTCTTTTGTTTACCCTTACTGAGCATTTGAGCTCACCCTTTTATGTTTTCTTTTCCCCAGGATATAAAGAAAGGTTTATAGGTAAAAAAAAAGGGAAGATCTTTATGGGAGATATTGAAGATCTTTCACCACGATTAGAAGATTACGTTCCGAGTTTCCAAAGACACTAAACTATTACGATCCTTGTGTGTGTGTTTTTGTTATGTACTAAGTATTCCGCAAAAGTAATGTAATGTCCATGTACGATAAGCTTCGGGTCTCTACACAACACCAGGCATTTCCGGAATCAAGTACATAATAGAAGATCATGATTTTGTTTGCTGAGATGCACCTCGAGGTACAAAATAACCAAGGGAATATGACCCTTTCATCCTTGTTAGTTGAGTCTATGATTCTAATATAGATTAAGTAAATTCAGTATAAGGATCTTGAATTTTTGGACTTGAGGAAAAGTTTTAAAGTTGGGGATTCACTTTTTGGTTGGACCGTTTGATAAGAAGGTATCGTTTATGTTCATGGCCATGTGGTTGTGCCAATGTGTATGTGAGAAGAGTTGATGTGTGAGTTTCATGAATTGAAGTGGGTAGTGAATCCTAGTTTGACCAAGATGTATCATAATATTTATATGAAATATTGGTGGCCAGGGATGAAGAAAAAGGTTGAAGGATTTGTGGCATGATGACTTACATTCCAGCAAGTGAAGGATGAGCATCAGTGGCCGAGTGATTTATTGCACCCATTGCCCATTCTATAATGTAAATGAGATGACATGATGATGGATTTTGTTATGTGTCTTCTAAGGAATCCATGAAATAATGATGCAATTTGGGTGGTTGTGTATTTATTGAACAAGGCAGCACATTTTCTACCGATTTGAGAGACTTTCACCATTGATCAGTTGGGGGAGTTGTATATTCGTAAGATGGTATGATTGCATGGAGTATCAAGAATTATTATTTTAGATCGAGATCTGTGTTTTAAATCATGATTCTATTAGGGATAACAAAGTGTTCTTGGTACCCATGTGTTTTTTATTATGGCCTTTCACCTACAGACAGATGGGAAATCATAGCATACTATTTAGGTACTTGAGGACACGTTGAGGGATTGTGTCCTAGATTTTAGTGAATCATGTGAAAATAATCTAGCAATGGTCGAGTTTTCCTATAATAATAGTTACCGGGCTATGATTCAGATGGAACCATTTCCGGTTCTCTATGGTGGACCATGTATATCTATATTGTGTTGGATGGAAGTTAGGGAATTAGAATTGTTGGGACCGAGTCTCATACAGGATATATATTAACATGTTTAGTTAATTTATAATTGAATGAAAATGAAATAGAGTAGGTAGAAGTCATATGAGGATCAACATCATAAGCCTATGGAGTTTGTGGTGGGTGATCGTGTGTTTATTCATATGTTTCCAAGGCTAGGTTATCTTTATATTAGAAAATAAGGTAAGTTGGCACCCAGATATGTGGGGTTGTTTGATATTGTGGGGGAAGATTGGACTGGTGGAATACTGATAAGCTCTTCCAAAGCAGTATATTGGCATGAACGATGTTTTTCATGTTTCACAATTTCAATAGTATCACCCCAACCCATATCACATAATTAATTTTGAGGATGTTGAGCTTGAGGATGATGTGTCCTTTGAGGATCATCCAGTTAGCATTGTGGATCGTAGTGAGAAAGTGTTGTAGGGTAAGACTATGCCCTTAGTTAGAGTTTTATGGAAACATGGTAATATTTAAGAATAAACTTGGGAAAGGGAGTTAAAATTTTAGGCACAATGGCCTGATATCTTTTCTTTGGAAGCTTATTTATTCTTGGAATCACAACTTGAGGACGATCCATTATTTGTTTAAATTTTAGTTTTAATCTCATAATTTTGGTAAATGGAATGGTTAACAAATGTATGAGGAGGTTTAGGGGTGTTCCGAGGGTTTGGGACATGAAAGATAAAGGAATCTAGCCATCCAGTGAATGTTGCATAGTTGGGGAATGGTTTGAGATAACGGTGCACCCAACCATGATTTCTAGCAAGATGGGTGTACAGTTAAGTAAAATCGTGTGAGGGGGAGATACAAACCATGAAACCTTGGATAGAGGCATTCTGCACAGATAGTACACGGTTTGTCAAATCATGTGGGCCTCCCTAGGTAACCATGCGACTTAACCATCTCTTGGGTAGTGGTAGGCGCACACAGTTTGTCAAACCGTGTGGACAAACCATGCACCCCATTAAAAATTTTGAATTTACCAAACTTCCCCTTTAGGAATTTAAGTCACTCACCTAATTTTCTCCCTATTTCTCATCCTCCATCTCTAGTGATGAATTTAAGATCCCAAATCTTCCCAAGGGTATATCTCCTTCGATTCTAGGCTGTTTGGAGTCCATTGGTTGTAGATCGAAGCTCCAGGTAAGTCTAACACTCCTCTTACTTCTCTTTTCAGATTATGGATTGTGGTTTCATCCTTCTCATTCCAAATCACTAAAATCCTATTTCCCTAATGAATCTTAGGTTGGGGCTTTAAAGGGTGCTTGAATCTAGATCTAAGGATAAGGTTAAGGGTGAGTTCATTTTTGGATTCAAGGTAGGTGGTCAAAAAGTTATATCCCATAGTTTTATTGTCAATTTTTTCATGAGTGGTTATGATATTTCTTCCCTCTTGATGTTATTTTGATTCCTTTAGTAATATTTGGTAAAATGGTGGGCTAAATGATGAATTGAACCCCTCATAATCCCTGTGGGATGCATTGGGGTTGACTAGACTAATTTAGGTCCACCCATGGGGTGTGCCTATTTTACCGAATAAGGAGAATTGTAATATTAAGTATAGAATCATCTTGTGATAAAGTAGATACCATGATAAACATTTTAATATGTTATTTGAGTTGACAAAGGGAATATTTATGGTTGTATATAGACCTTGATAATGTCATAAGGGATTTTTTTGGCTTATTATAAAATGGGTAAGATGAAATAAAGTGATTTTTCTAATTGAATTATGAATTGTAATTGAAATTCATAAGAGGGTTAATACATCTAAAATGGTGAATATATTAAATAGATAAATTCTTGTAAGTTGTTTAATGTGTTAAATGGGCTAATGTATGTGAATTATTGAATATTATAAATAGGTTATAAGGTGTGAAAAACTAAATGAGTT
Source organism: Viscum album (assembly GCA_963277665.1). Classification (NCBI taxonomy): domain Eukaryota; kingdom Viridiplantae; phylum Streptophyta; class Magnoliopsida; order Santalales; family Viscaceae; genus Viscum; species Viscum album. Next base: position 1,506,650,312 of record OY728156.1, read on the forward strand.
AAATAGGCTATGCTAAGTGAATGGTAATTGTGTTAATGGGTTAAGTCTTGATGATGAAATATATGTTGATTAAAATGTGAATTGTAATTGTTATGTGTATTGATTATGAATGTTTTTTGATATGTTATATATTGTTAATGGATAAATAATCATATGAACATGCCTTGGTATTTGTGGGGTATTGTACTTGAGGATCTATACCCATGGGTTGGGTTAGACTGAGGATCTAAACCCCACCCCATAATGCATGGGTTAGGGAAGGGGACTAAGGATCTATGCCCCCAATGGTTTCATTTGATGAAACTACCTGGAATGAGGCCCCAAGGTAAGTATATTGTGTTTGTTAATGTGATGGTTAACCTAGTGAGATATGGAACTTAAATTATTCTCTGATTCATGATAATTGATAGGCATAGGCCATTATAAAAATTATGTAAATTCTTAACCCATGGAACATGTGATGAAAATTAATTTAGTAATAAATTTGGTATAAGTGATGAAAATGGATATAATGACAAAAATGGTTAAAGTGAATTTTGTTAACCAATAGAAATAGAGTTATCTTTTATTTACCTTGCCTTTTATTTAGTACTTTCATACACTATCTATTTAGATTGGATATTTTTAGACACCTTTGGTGGTGGAATACTGATTTGTACCCACACCCTGATCAAGTCACTATTGTGTACCTAAGCAGATTTAATGGTTGCAGGTCAGGTCAAGGTCAAGGGACCTATGCTAGTGAGTTGAGTTGGGATTGGGATATGCATGTATGAGGATCCAAACTTGGATTCAGGACCCATTTTGGGGAGTTTGGATGATTATCTTTATTTTGGGTTTTCTTCACTTTTAGAATAGTTAGAATTACATGGCATACTTATCCTTTTTTTATGTTTTGTATCCTGTTTGGGAAATGATTTGGTAATGAAGGTTTATAGTTTATTGATTATTGTTTCCTCTATTTAATTTGTTAACTACTTGGATTACTATAATAAAGAGGGCATAGTCTCTCCACGTAATCTATTAAACCCTCACTACTAGTCAGCAACCTCTGGCATATAGGGAAGAGTGCTTGAGGTCATGTGGTGACCTGGAAAGGGGCACCTGTTTAGTGGCTCCCGGGTCGGGGATATTACAAAGTGCTATGAGATCCAAGTTATTTTCAGTGGTATTATTGTTTGGGGATGGTAGATGGGGGATTAGGATGTGTTAGGCCTTGGAAATGAGCTTGTGCTTGGGATTTTCTAACCCATGTATAAGGGAAAACCCAAGTACCCAGGGCAGTAATTGTTGTTCTTCGTGTGTTTTTTTTACGGTTGAATGATATTTTACCATTAGGTGACACACTTTTTGTGTGATGTGACTATTTTATTATATTTTTCTCACGGAAGGAATGGAACGAGGTTGTACATTAATGTATCATTATAGGCACCTAAGGATATAGGTGTCATGTATCATGAAAGGCACACATGAGACAAATGTATGGGATATTAAGGGTAGAATTCATTTTAATTTCTTGAAAAATTTGAAGAAAATAGCATGTAATAAAAATTATGTAAATGGTAAAATGGAAAGAATGTTAAGAAATGGTTAAGGATTTTTGTTTAATGAAGGGTTGTAAATGAGTTAACATATGGGTTGTAACAAGGTGTGAAAAAGGGAAACATGAATAAGAGGAGAGATTACATTGTTAGTGTAGAAATTATTTAAAAAAAGGTGTTTAAATGAAATAATTGTAACTATGTGTGTTACTTTACTCTATGTTATCCATGATCCATAGTAGGGATGGTCGAGGGTAGTGTTTTAGGTGTGACGATGTTCTTTGGGATAGTGTGTGCATGATGAGTTGTTGTGGCTAGTGAAGAGCCTTATTTTATGTAAATTATAGAAGATTGATGTTATGTGTTCTAAAACTCATGTCTAGAATTGTAGGAAGATGCCACCATAAAGACATGTGCCAGTTGGGTGACAAGAGGACATCACTGATAATACTCATCCAAGAGCAGGGAAGGAAATTCTGGTAGTTCAGGGTAATATAGGTGAGGAATAGTTTTGTGAGAACATTGCTTGTTTTATATAGATATTGAAATGGGACCCAGGGCGGGTCATATAGAGTATGTTTGATATGAGTAGAGAGTTTTAGTTGAAACACTCTCCAATGTTTTCTAAAGATGGTGGAATCAAGGATACATAGTTCTGGATAGAGTCCATCTACATGATTTTGGACCGCTTAGAGACTCCTACAGAGAATAGAGTCAAGTTGTCAGTATATATGTTGTGGGGACCGGTGAAGCGCTGCTGGGATATCTTGGTTCAGACTCAACAGGATGATGGTTTACTATGGAAGGAATTCCAAGAAATTTTTCTAGAACACTTTTATCCACATAATTTGAGATAGGAGTGGGATGTAGAGTTTATGAGGTTGATGCAAGGAACTATGTTAGCGATGGATTACGCGGGCTGTTTCACAGACTTGCAATGCTTTGTTCCATCATTGGCAGGGGATGAGGCTGCTACAACAAGACATTTCTTATATGGTCTTAGATGTGAGATTAAGTCACATGTGGACATATTTCATTTAAATAGTTTTTTAGAAGTGGTGGACCTGAACCTTATTTCAGAAGGGAACTTGAAGGAGGCTTCATGTGGAAAACATATGGTTTTAGTTAGATGGAACAGTGGTGAGAATTATAAGGGTAGGAAGCATCATTTCGGGAATCTTTATTAGGGTGGTAGTGTGAATAGTAGTCAAAAAAGAGGATCAACCTCTCTGGGTGGTGACTAGGTGTTTTTCTATCAGTGTGGCAGGTCGAGACATATGCGGGGTTAGTGCCCCCAACCACCCGTTGAGTGTTGTGCATGCGATAGAATGGGGAATATACAGAGGTTCTGTAGAAACCCTTGAAATTTGGGCATGGATGGAGGATTAAGGCCGATGATGAGTATATAAAGGGGTTAAATTAACCCATATCAGTAAGGCAGTTGTAGATCTACCAGCTACACTGGTAGAGGTGGAGTTTTTAGTACTCTAAGATGAGAGCATCCATAACAGCAGAGCAGTGCAACACTAGGTATTCATACTGGGGCTGTAACGACCCAATGTTTTTCAATGGAAATTACCTTCTCATAATTATGTCATAAAATCACATGAAAACACAACATAATGAACTACTAAGTGCTAAGTGAGCTTTAAACATAAGTTCGTCACTTCTGTGTTTGGAATTTCGAAAATCTGGCTTACACGGTTGTAATCAGTAAGTTATTTGGAGTCCGATAAGAAAAACTTAATTTTTGGTGAATAATAACTTACCCTAATGAATAGTAACACACCCTTATCAATAGTGATATACCCTAATAAATATAAACCTCACCTATGGTGGTATAAAATAATATTCAAGTTGGAAGTACGATATACCTATATTTTAGAATAAGTTAATGAATGTTTTAAAACTTGTTTTGATAATAAATTATTATTATAATTAAATATTAAAATTATCATATTTAAAAAATTATTTTTGAAAAATGGACTTCATTTTTAGATTCTACACATTGAAAAATGGTTAGGGTGAATTTTTGGTATTTTTCTGAAATACTTGAATTTTTGATGAATAGTAGAATCTCATAATTCACAATAAATGATAAATAATGGATTAATTGAGTCATCAATGATGTTCTGATAATGTAAGACCACTTGGTTCACGATCACATGATAAAATCAATATTATTGGTCATGGAATACTTACTATTCCTTGTATTGGGAAGAAATAATAAATTAATGATTATAATATTATGAAATCCCTCCTCTCCTCCTCTATAAACCCCCCTTCACTCCCTCTTCTATCCACTCCTCTCAAGACTTGTACCTTTCCATTATTCTGCCCAAATCTCTCCCCAAGGTCCTCCCCCATGACAAAAGGCTCTCAGCCTCCTCAAAATACCAAAACCTATCCCCTTAAGAGGTTCTCAAAGGAGGAAGTCTCAAGAGGTAAATTCCTCTTCCCAATTTCTTCTTTTCTTTTAAGTTCTTTTCTTTTTTATTTCTTTTATCACCTCCCTTCACCATAATAGTATGATAAATCCAGTAACATAAATGTACTATAATTTCTTCATTATATTGGTATATTTCATTATCTTCTCTCCTTTCCCCACCCTTTTATTTGAAATAAATGAAAGCACTGTTTGAGATGTGCTAATTTAGCACATTCAAGGACAACAATTTATCAATTTCTATTCTTATCTTTAATTATGGTCATGAAACCATTTGTATTATGGTTGAACCAGATTATTATATATGTAATATATCATATTTTTTGTTCTGTAATCCTTTGGTACAAATGGAATTAAGTTATAGAGCAAAACACATTCTTTGTAATCAAATCCATCGATTAACAAAAACGGTTATCACTATGGTTATATATATAATAATTCAACTTCAATCTAAGTAAACTAATTAAAATTAAAACCATGTAATCTTCTGTATATGAACTCAAGAATATAACTTCAATTCTGGACAACCACTTTCTTCTTGCATATAAACCAAACTTGAATATAAGTGAACCGATCTTTTAAGGCCAAGTAAACAAATGAGCCCGAACAAAGAACTTGAACCTTGTAACTAATCAAAAAGGATTTGAATGAACTAAAAAGGGTTATAATAAATAAATTGAATATAGAAGAGGTTCTGGAATTATTAATTAATAATCCTATTTTTTTTTATTCAGGTCGTTAATAACAAGTGGAGAACACCAACGGATTTAAGGTAAGGGATCCTCTCATTTTCACTCTTAATCAAGATTGTTCTCTATGCTATGATTTTTTATTTGTGTAATACCAAGTTATGGGGTATGTTTTGTCACAACTACATAATTCCCTAATGTTTTATAACTAATTAGAAACCCCTTATCTCTCTCATCAAGCCCTCTTGGTTACACCCGACACCATGTCGATACAATCGTAACGAATTCTACCCGAACTTTCTTTGTTCTTTTGGGTTGACTTATCTTTCCTTCAAAATGGTGTTATATTATATTTTATGTAAATATTATGAATTATGGTTATTTTTACAATATTATTATACCACTACCCTTTCATCACTTTCTTTCGGGGATATACATGTTTTTAAAAGATTCCCTCCTTAGAACTTTCCGATAAGCAAAACTGTTTTAAGGGGACTTTCCGAATTTTTACCCAAATTTAAAGTGCAATCTATCCTCTGTTTTAAGAAACCATTTTTTTTATAAAGTCATTATTTTATTATTAAAACCTTCTTGGTTAAATTCTGGTTTTATATAAATGATTTTCCTCTTTTCTATTTGGAAATCTCTATAGTATTTTCCTTAAAACCTCACAAAAATGTTTTAATGCTAATGTTTCTAAAATAAATTTCTCAAATGTTGTCACTTATATTTGACACCACTTACCATGTTATATTCCTATTTAACCCTATGAACGTCCATGTATTTTCTAATTCTTTATTTACATGGACACTTTCATGATACGCCCATTGGTTATGATTTATGTCATGATTGTGGTACCCAATTCTTTCCCTGGGTACCCTTATATTTATGTATAGTTGATTATGTATGATTGTATATGTGGTAAGAATATTTATGTGGAAAGAATATTCATGAAAATGTTGAGATGGGTGCACCCAGATAGCACTCCAATGCATTGGGTAAGGTTAATTCTCATGAGATGCGATGTGAAACGGGATTGGCAGTTAGCCTTGACCCGTACTAAAATGGGAAACGGGATTGGAGGTTAGCCTTGACCCATACTAAATAAATGTTTTATGATTCTGCCACATTTATATGATTCCATGTTTATATGATCCCATGCTTATATTAAATGATTTTATAAGTTTCATGCTTTGGATATCATTTTGTCATGCCTCCTAACTCATGTGTTTGAGATGTATCCTTATGTTCATTCCCTTACTGGGATTTTTAGCTCATACCTTTGTTCATGTGTTCCCTAGGGTACCCTATGAAGATGTAAGGGATCAATGGAAGTTAGAAGCTCTTTATGGAGATTAAATAAAGAAGTTTTTTCCCCATGTTTCATGTTATATGTACCTAGTCTTCCAAGACACTAGACTTATCGATCCTTGGCTTGTACTCTGATGATTAATTATGCTTAAAATCATGAAATGTTTTATGTAAAAGGATCAGGTATCTATAGTTGGTATCATAGGATTGTCTAGTTTTTTTGGAGATTAGGAATAGAGAACCTTAGTGAGAACCTTAAGGATGAGACTAAGTATAAGAAAACATTCCAGAATTTTGGCGAGTATTGAGTAAGTGGTTTATCAAGAAAATACATCCCTGTCTAGATACGAGAAAGTAGAGGTGGCTCTGGCACATATGTATCTAGGAATAAAACCCAAAAACACTGCTTTGATCTAGACTCGGACGGGAACTGGTGCACAACAACGGGCCTTGCTGCACTCTTGATTACAACACTCCCGGGGGATATGCTTTGGTAGATTCATGAGCTTAGTACAAATCATTATTAGGGGACAAAAAGAAGCCCATAAGAATATAAGTTAAGAAATAGATCGAGGATAACCTAGATATAAACCTAAGGAATCACAAGTCAGGATATACGTCTTCTTCATAAGATTATACTTTTATGTTCAAAGTTTCCTTTTTTATGTTCAATAGGTAAGTATTCAAGACCACTAATTATATGTTCTTTTTCTTAGTTAATGGTAGGAAATAGAATAACATGTTCCAAAAACCAATGTGATAGGCAATGTGATGATTGAACTAATGACATGCCTAATGTGACGGAAGCGGGTGATCAAAACTTCATGGAAGTACTTGCTCAGCTGGCTCAAGTTATGAATAATAACTTGAATCCAATGGAATGTCCCCCTACTCCAAGGAAAGACCAAGTTGTCGTAGAATCCTTCATGCGGCAAAGGCCTCCCATGTTTAGCGGGTCTTCTGATCCCCTCCTCGTAGAACAATGGATTAACTCCATTGAAAAGATTTTCTCTATCCTCCAGTTCTTGGAAGAAGAGAAAGTTGTACTAGCAGTCTATAATTTTTATGGGGAATCTGATCAGCGGTGGAAACTGATCAAGAATACAAAGTCCCAAGAGGAAATTGATTCCATAGAATGGGAGGAATTCAAGAGGATGTTTTTCAACAAATATTTTCCTCAAACCCTCCATCTCAAGATGGAAAGAGAGTTCCTTGGACTCAAGCATAAGGAAGATGAGTCCATCAGGGCGTATGAATCGAAATTTACAAGGCTTGAAAGGTACGCCTCTAGCTTTGTCATGAACACTAAAACCAAGTTGGATCACTTCTTTAGCGGACTAAAGCTGAGTCTATGAAAAGTGTTGGCGATTCGAGACTTCGACAGCTATGAGGATATTGTCCATTGTTCCCTCAAGGTTGAAATGGAGATTGGAGACTCTCAGTCGTCTCATGGTCCTAGTGACAAGAAGCGGAAAATAGAGAACAACATGGGTGATTCATCAAACAAATCTTATGATGGAAAGAAGCCTCACTTTCCCCTTTGCAAAAATTGTGGGAAGAAGCATCTTGGTGACTGTCTCAAGGGAACCAAGAATTTCTTCAAATGCCGAAAGTTTTTTCATCTGGCCAAGAACTGCCAAAGGGATATGAAAAATTCTTCTAATGTTGAAGAAGAAAGGAAGGTTCAAATCAACACTCAGCCTGCAGTGCAGTGTTATAACTGCAAGGAGCTTGGGCATTATGAGAACAATTTCCTTAAGCCGAGGGTTGTCAGAGGCAATCAGCAACAACCTCCAAGGAAATAAGGAAGAGATTATGCTATCACAACTATAGAGGTGGATCTGGAAAATGATGTGGTGATAGGTACGCTTATTATTCATTCAAGAATAGTGAATGTACTATTTGATTATGGTTCTACGCATTCTTTCATATCTTGAAAGTTTAGTAGAAATATTCATACACCACCTCAAAATTTGGAGGAAAATTTAACTGTGAGAACAACGAATGAGGAAATTATTGCATCCATGGTTTATAACTCCTACTTGGTTAATGTTTGTGGACTGAAACTCCCGACAAATCTTGTCATACTTCCATTAGTGGAGTTCGACGCTATCTTGGACATGGATTGGCTATATTTGTACAAGGCCAACATCAATTTTCGGGAAAGGGAGATCACTTTTCACATCCCGAAGCATCCTATAATTATTTTAAAGTGTAAGGAGGAAGATGAGTCTCCTTTAGAATCTTCATCTCAAGTTTGGATACTGATTCCTTGTGAGAAAGCATATCTAGCTCAAATGATTGGGACAAAGGATAGAATCATTATTGAAGACATGCCCATAGTGAGGGATTACACTGATGTATTCCCCGAAGAGTTTCCTGGTCTTCCTCTTGACCAAGAGTTGAGTTCTCAATTGAACTTATCCATGAATCTCTTCCAATCTCAAAGACACCTTACAGAATGGCCACCATAGAGCTAGAAGAGCTGAAGAAGCAGTTACAGGAGAATATGGAGAAGGGTTTTATACGCCTGAGTGATTCACTGTGGGGTGATCCAGTCCTATTTGTCAAGAAGAATGATGGATCAATGCGCCTCTTCATTGATTATCGCGAGCTCAATAAAATCACTATAAAGAACAAGTATTCCCTTCCACAAATAGATGAATTGTTTGATCAGCTTTGTGGGGCCAATTATTTCTCTAAGGTGGACATTCGGTTGGGATATCACCAATTAAAGGTGAGGAAGGAAGATATTCCCAAGAATGCCTTTAGAATGAGGTATTGACACTATGAGTTCATAGTGATGCCCTTCAGACTCACTAATGCTCCAACAATTTTCATGGATTTAATGAATAGAGTCTTTAGATATTACTTCGACAAATTTGTGGTGGTCTTTATTGATGATATTTTGATATACTCCAAGAGCAAGGAGGGACATGAGGAGCATTTGGAAACTGTGTTAAAGACATTTAGAAGGGAAAATTTGCATGAAAAGTATAGTAAATGTGAGTTTTGGATGGAGGAAGTGTCATTCTTGGGGCATGTTATCACTAGGAAAGGGATATCTGTGGACCCTTCCAAGATGAAGACAATTGAAGAGTGTCCGAGGCCAACTTCTGTAACGGAGATCCGCAACTTTTTAGGTATAGATAGGTATTATCGAAAATTCGTGAAGAACTCTTCACGATTGTCAAACCCAATGACCAAGCTAACACGGAAGAGAGTAAAGTTCATCTGGAAACAGGAATGTGAAGACTGTTTCAAGGAGTTGAAAAAGAGGCTTATCACTGCGCCGGTACTCACACTCCCTTCAAGTGGAGATCTCTTTGTGGTGTATAGTGATGCTTATAAGAAAGTATTAGGTTGTGTGCTAATGAAAAATTATAAAGTGATAGCCTATTCCTCAAGGCAGCTGAAAATCCATGAGCAATACTATCCCACGCATGATCTGGAGTTGGCGGTTGTGATATTTGCGTTGAAAATCTGGCAGCATTATCTCTATAGGAAAAAATGTGAGATATATATTGACCACAAGAGTCTCAAATATATATTCGCATAGAAAGAGCTTAATATGTTCCAATGAAGATGGATAGATCTCATCAAGTATTATGACTACTCAATCCACTACCATCCCGGTAAGGCAAACAAGGTGGCAGATGCTCTAAGTAGAAATGATCCTGCATCTTTATCAATGATGAGAATTGAAAAGGATCCAATCTTCTTAGATTTACAAAGGATAGAAATGGGAATAATTAATGGAGAAACATCACCAATCATTTCTAAAATTATTGCTCAACCATCCCTCTTGGAGAAAATAAAGGACACTCAAAGAAAGGATGTGGAAATTCAGAAAAGGGTGGAAGCTGTTAAAAATGGGAAATCCTCCGATTTCAAAATTGATGAGGAAGGAATTGTAAGATTTGAGACACGATTATGTGTACCATCTGATCTAGAGATAAAGAAGGAGCTATTGAATTATGCACATAGCTCGACCTTCTCTATCCACCCAGGGAGCACAAAGATGTATCGAGATCTCCGAGAAAACTTTTGGTGGGACAATATGAAAAGGGAGATTGCTGAATATACATCAAAGTGCCTAGTATGTCAACAAGTGAAGGCTGAGAGAAAAAATTCTAAGAAAATGATGCAACCACTACCCATACCAGTATGAAAGTGGGAGAACATTACCATGAACTTTGTCACTGGACTTCCAAAGACATATAGAGTAAACAATGCTATATGGGTCGTTGTGGATCTTCTTATGAAGACAACTCACTTTATCGCTATTCGAGAGGACTTCTCATTGGATTAACTTGCACATATTTACATAAAATAAGTGGTAAGGATGAATAGATTACCACTATCTATTGTATCTGATCATGATCCGATATCCACCTCGAAGTTCTGAAAAAGTCTCCAGCATGCTCTGAGCACTGATCTAAACTTCAGTAAAACCTATCATCCTCAAACTGATGGCCAATCTGAGCAAACTATTCAGAAATTGGAATATATGTTGAGAGTGTGTTCAATGGAATTCAAAGGAGGATGGGACCAACATATTCCACTAGTTGAATTCTCCTACAACAATAGTTTCCACTCAAGCATCTGAATGGAACCATATAAAGCCCTTTATGGGAAAAGGTGAAGAACACCGACATGTTGGGATGAAGTCGGTGAGTGTAAGCTGCAAGGACCTGAAATGGTTGAAAAAATGGCGGAGAAGGTGAAAACCATTCAACAACATATCAAGGGAGCCCAAAGTCGACAGAGGAGTTATGAAGATAATCGTCGACAGGACCTTGAGTTCAAAGTTGGAGACATGGTATTTCTATGCATATCCCCATGGAAGAAGGTAATGAGGTTTGGGAAGAAAGGGAAGTTAAGTCCCAGGTACATCGGCCCATTCGAGATCCTTGATCGAGTCAGAGCTGTGGGCTATCGACTGGCACTTCCACCTACTATGTCGAAATTACATGATGTATTTCATGTATCCCTCTTAAAGAAGTACATACCAGACCCTTCACATGTACTCTCTTCATAGGTGGTATAGTTGGAGGATGATCTCTTTTACGAGGAGCAGCCAATGAAGATCTTGGATCATAGAGACAAAGTTCTACGCAACAAGACTACTCATCTGGTCAAGGTACTATGGAGAAACCATAAGTATGAAGAGGAAACATGAGAATTGAAGGAAGCAATGAAGAAAAAGTACCACACCTTTTTTTGGCTTAGAATGTAAAATGACATTTTTAGGGAGAAATTTCATAAGGGGGGAAGAATGTAACGACCCAATGATTTTCAATGGAAATTCTCTTCTCATAATTATTTCATAAAATCACATGAAAACACAACATAATGAACTAATAAGTGCTAAGTGACCTTTAAATATAAGTTCGTCACTTCTGTGTTTGGAATTTCAAAAATCCGACATACATGGTTGTAATCAGTAAGTTATTTGGAGTCCGATAAGAAAAACTTAATTTTTGGTGAATAGTAACCTACCCTAATGAATAGTAACATACCCTTATGAATAATGACATACCCTAATAAATAGTAACCTCACCTATGGTGGTATAAAATAATATTCAAGTTGGAAGTACGATATACCTATATTTTAGAATAAGTTAATGAATGTTTTAAAACTGGTTTTGATAATAAATTATTATTATAATTAAATATTAAAATAATCATATTTAGAAAATTATTTTTAAAAAATGGACTTAATTTTTGGATTCTACACGTTGAAAAATGGTTAGGGTAAAGTTTTGGGATTTTTCTGAAATACTTGAATTTTTTATAAACAGTAGAATCCGATAATTCACATAAATGCTAAATAATGGATTAATTGAGTAATCGATGATGTTATAATAATGTATGACCACTTGGATCTAGATCACATGATAAAATAACTATTATTGGTCCTAGAATACTTACTATTCCTTGTCTTGGGAAGAAATAATAAATTAATGATTATAATATTATGAAATCCCTTCTCTCCTCCTCTATAAAACCCCCCCTTCACTCCCTCTTCTCTCCACTCCTCTCAAGCCTTGTGCATTTCCATTATTCTGATCAAATATCTCCCAAAGGTCCTCCCCCACGTCCAAAATCTCTCAGATTCCTCAAAATACCAAAACCTCTCCCCTTAAGAGGTTCTCAAAGGAGGAAGTCTCAAGAGGTAAATTCATCTTCCCAATTTCTTCTTTTCTTTTAAGTTCTTTCCTTTTTTATTTCTTCCCTCACCTCCCTTCACCATAATAGTATGATAAATCCAGTAACATACATGTAATGTAATTTCTTCATGATAGTGGTATATTTAATTATCTTCTCTCATTTCCCCACCCTTTTATTTGAAAGAAATGAAAGCACCATTTGAGATGTGCTAATTTAACACATTCAAGGACAACAGTTTATCAATTTCTATTATTATCTTTAATTATGGTCATGAAACCATTTGTATTATGGTTGAACCAGATTATTATATATGTAATATATCCTATTTTAGGTTCTGTAATACTTTGATACAAATGGAATTAAGTTATAAATCAAAACACATTATTTGTAATCAAATCCACCGATTAACAAAAACGATTATCACCATGGTTATATATATAATAATTAGACTTCACTCTAAGTAACCTAATTAAAATTAAAAGCATGTAATCTCTTGTATACTAACTCAAGAATATAACTTCAATTCTGTACAACCAATTTCATCTTGCATATAAACCAAACTTAAATATAAGTGAACCGATCTTTTAAAGCCAAGTAAACAAACAAGCCCGAACAATGAAATTGAACCTTGTAACTAATCAAAAAGGATTTGAATGAACTAAAAAGGGTTATAATAAATAAATTGAATATATAAGATGTTATTTACTTATTAATTAATAATCCTCTTTTGTTTATTCAGGTTTTTAATAACAAGTGGAGAACACCAACAAATTTAAGGTAAGGGATCCTCTCATTTTCACTCTTAATCAAGATTGTTCTCTATGATATTTTTTTTATTTGTGTAATACCAAGTTATGGGGTATGTTTTGTCACAAACCCCATACTTCCTTAATGTTTTATAAGTTATGATAAACCCCTTATCTCTCTCATCAATCCCTCTTGGTTTCACCCGACACCATGTCGATACAATCGTAACGAATTTTACCCGAACCTTCTTTGTTCTTTCAAGTTTCCTTATCTTTCCTTCAAAATGGTGTTATATTATCTTTTTTTGTAAATATTGTGAATTATGGTTATTTTTACAATATTATTATATCAATACCCTTTCATCACTTTATTTCAGGGATATACATGTTTTTAAAAGATTCCCTCCTTATAACTTTTCAATAAGAAAACCTGTTTTAAGGGGACTTCCTGAATTTTTACCCAAATTTAAAGTGCACTCTATACTCTATTTTAAGACACCATTATCTTTATAAAATCAGTATTTTATTATTAAAACCTTCTTGGTTAAATTCTGATTTTATATAAATGATTGTCCTCTTTTCTATTTGGAAAGCTCTATAGTATTTTCCTTAAAACCGCACAAAAATGTTTTAATGCTAATGTTTCTAAAATACATTTCTCAAATGTTGTCACTTATATTTGACACCAATTACCATGTTGTATTCCTATTTAACCCTATGAACATCCATGTATTTTCTAATTCTTCCCTTACATGGAAACTTTCATGATACGCCCATTGGTTATGATTTATGTCATGATTGTGGTACCCAATTCTTTCCATGGGTACCCTTATATTTATGTATGGTTGATTATGTATGATTGTATATGTGGTAAGAATATTTATGTGGCAAGAATATTCATGAAAATTTTGAGATGGGTTCACCCAGATAGCGCTTCAATGCATTGGGTAAGGTTAAGTCTCATGAGATGCGATGTGAAACGAGATTGGTGGTTAGCCTTGACCCGTACTAAAATGAGAAACTGGATTGGCAGTTAGCCTTGACCCATAATAAAGAAATATTTTATGATTCTTACACATTTATATGATTCCATGTTTATATGCTCCCATTATTATATTAAATGATTTAATAAGTTTCATGCTTTGGATATCATTATTTCATGCCTCCTAACTCATGTGTTTGAGATATATCCTTATGTTCATCCCCTTACTGGGATTTGTAGCTCATCCCTTTGTTCATGTGTTCCCCAGGGTATCCTATGCAGATGTAAGGGCTCAAAGGAAGTTAGAATATCTTTATGGAGATTAAAAAAAGAAGTTTTTCCCCATGTTTTATGTTATATGTACCTAGTCTTCCAAGACACTAGACTTATCGATCCTTGACTTGTACTATGATGATTAATTATGCTTAAAATCATGAAATGTTTTATGTAAAAGGATCGGGTCACTATAGGGGACCATGGTAGATGGGGAGTTCAAATTCATTCAATTTAGTCTACACCTGAAGGTGGTGAGGTTAGACCATCGACTATCTGAGGTATGATACTTGTTGCTTCCACACTTTCTAGTGCTTTATTTAATACAGGTGCCCCACAAATTTTTATTTATTCTCAGTTTGTGGTTGTATTGGGTCTATAAATGGAACATATGTGTGGTGTTATATCGATTGATACACCATTAAGAGTGTGAGTAGAAAATATTAGGAAATGTAAGGGGTGTGTGCTTGAGGTTTGTGGGTACCGTTTCCTATGGGACTTGGTTGTTCTTGATATGTTGGCTTTTGAACTGATATTGGGTATGGACTGGCTAGTGTTATAACAAGCCCATATTGATTATTACCATCATAGGGTAACATTCACATATCTTAATAAGGGAGACACATATGTTCATCATGGTGAATGGGATGTTCGGGCAGGCCATGCAGGGTTGGTTTGTCAGCAGTTTGTTGATCTCATAGCCCAAGTGGATTATCTTATGCTTGATGATGGAGGAGTGAAGAAACCTATTTTACCTCTTATGGTGGATGAGTTTTAGGATGTGTTTCTTTAGGACTTATTAGGTATTCTTCTTGAGAGAGATGTAGAGTTCATGATATATTTGTTACCGGGTGCAGAACCAGTTTTCACTGTACCATATAGAATAGCACCGACATAACACTAAGAACTTAATACTCAGTTGGATGAATTATAGAATAAAGGGTTTATTAATACTAGTACATAACCTTGTGTATCTCCAATTCTATTTCTCAATAAATATGATGGTTTTTTATGGTTGTGCATTGATTATAGTTAGGTAAATCAGATAGAGATTAATAACTGATACCCTCTTACTCGAATTGATGATATGTTTGACTAGCTAAGAGGTGATTCCATGTTTTCAAAAATTTATCCAAGATCAAGGTATCACCATCTATAGGTGAGACCTTATAATATAACACATATTTCTTTCAGAATTAGTTATAGGTTTTATGAGTTTTTTATGATGCCATTCAGGTTGACCAATGCTCTGATAGTGTTTATGGCCCTAATGAACCGAATATTTCATCCTTAATTGGACCGGTTTATAGTTGTATTTTTTAATGACATCTTAGTGAAATACATAAATCATGATGATCATTCCAAACATCTTGACATATTCCTGAGTAAACTGAGAGAGAATAGGCTATACACTAAGCTATCCAAGTGTCATTTTTGGACTGACAAGGTGCATTTGTTAGGGAAAATAATCTTAGAGGAAGATGTATCCATAGACCTGGATAAAGTGTAGGTAGTTGTGTATTGAGAGTATCCCAAGAACATTTATGATGTCTGAAGTTTCCTGGGTTTAGCCTGCTATTAATCAAGGTTTATTAAAGTCTTTTATCATTTGGAAGTACCACTATCAGGCCTGACCAAGAATGGTGTCATGTTTGAGTTGTTTGGATCATGTGAGAATGAATTTTAGGAATTAAAGAGGTGACTGATAATCACACCAATTCTAATCTTACCTGAGCTAAGTAAGAAATATACCTTGTTTTGTGATTTGCCTGGTGTTGGGCATGGGGCGTTGTTGATGTAGGATAACCGTGTTGTGGCATATGGGTCATGACAGTTGAGACCTCATGAAAGAAATTACCCTACACATGATCTTGAATTTTCTATGTTAGTTCATAACTTAAAATATTGGTAGCATTAATTATTGGGAGAATGGTTCATGGTGTATACTGATCATAAAATCCTAAAGTACATTTTCTCTCAGCGTGACCAGAATCTTCATTAGTGAAGATGGGTTGAATACATGCAATCCTTTGAATTTGAGATGGTTTACAATCTGGGGAAGGGAAACAATTTTCCATATGCCTTGTGTTTAAAGACTCAAAACCAGGTGGTTTAGGAATCAAGTGAAAAATAGAATATGATGGCATTTTTTGTTGAGATGTGCCTTGAGGTATAGAATTACCAAGGGCAGAGGACCCTTTCATCCTTGGTAGTTGAGTCTACAATTTTAATCCAGATTAAGGAAAGGTAGTATGAGGATCCTGAAATTTTTTCCTTGAGGGAAAGTTTTAAAGGTGGGGATTCACCTTCTGGTTAGACTGTTATAGAATATGATATTGTTTATATTTGTGGCCATGTGGTTATGCCAACATGTATGCGAGAAGAGTTGATACATGAGTTTCATGCATTGAAGTGGGCAGTGCATCTTGGTTTTACCAATATGTATCTTGATCTTAATAGGAAATATTGGTGGCTAGGGATAATGAAAGGGGTTTCATGATTTGTGGTGCAATTCCTTACCCGCCAATAGGTGAAGGCTGAGAATCATTGGGTGGGTGGTTTATTGAATCCATTTCTCATTCCAAAATGGAAATGAGATAATGTGATGATGGATTTTGTTATGGTTATTCTAAGGATTCCATGAAAGAATTATGAAATTTGGGTGGTTGTGGATTGATCAACCAAGGTATCATATTTTATACTAATTCGAGAGACTTCCACCATTGATCAGTTGTGTGAGTTGTATGTTTGATAGATATTATGGTTGCATGTGGTTCCATGAATGATATTTTTAGATCAATATATGAATTTTACATCATGATTCTGGTAGAAATTACATAGATCACTTGATACCTAGGTGTTTTTGAGTATGACCTTTCACCCGTAGATAGATGGGAAATCAGAACATACTATTCAGGTACTTGAGGCTATGTTGAGGGCTTGTGTCCTAGATTTCAGTGGATCATGGGAAAATAATCTAGTACTGGTTTTCCCCTATAAAAATAGTTACCAAGATATGATTTATATGGAACCATTTGAGGCACTCTATGGTAGAATATGTATATCTCCATTGTGTTATATGAAATATGGGGAATTATAATTGTTGGGAACGAGTCTCATGTAGGAGATATCTAAATAGGTTTAGTTAATTTAGAAGTGAATGGAAATGAACCAGAGTTAGAAGAATTCATATCCAGATTAGTTTCATATACCTATTGAGTTTGTGGTGGGTGATCATTTGTTTCTTTAGGTGTCACCATGGTTGGGTCACCATCAAATTTGGAAATAGGGTAAGTTGGAACCCATGTACATGGGGCCATTTGAGATTTTGGAGAGGATCAGACTGGTGGAATATCAATTGACTCTTCTACAATGGTATAGTGGTATGCATGATATTTTTCATGTGTCATAGCTTCAACAGTATCACCCTAAACCATCTCATGTAATTGATTTTGAGGATATTAATATTGAGGCTGATGTATCCTTTGAAGATAATCTAGTCCACATTGTGAATCTTAGTGAGAAAGTCTTGCGAGGAAAGACTGTTCCCTTGGTTTGAGTTTTATGATAACGAGGTAATGTTCAGGAAGAAACTTGGGAAAGAGAGTTTGATTTGTGGGCAGAGTGGCCTAATCACTTTTCTTTGGAAGCTCAATGATTCTTGGAAGCATGAATCTAGGCCGAACTATTATAAGGTGAGGAGGTTATAATATCCTGGAATTTTTGGAGGTATGTACTTGTTTAAATTTTGGTTTTAATCTCTTAATTTTTGTCAATGGAATGGTTACCAGATGTATGAGGCGGTTCAGGGGTGTTCTAGGGGTTTGGGACATGAAAGTAAAAGAAATTTGGAAATCTAGTGAATGTTTAATGGTTGGAACATGGTTAGAGATAACTGTGAAACCAAACCATGCTATCTAGGAGGATGGGTGCATGGTCAAGAAAAAATATGCGAGGGGGAGATCCAAACCGTGAAACCTTGTATAAAGGTGTTCTGTATAGCTGGTGCATGGTTTTTCAAATCATGTGGGCCTCCCTAGGTAACCATGCGACTTAAACCCTATTTTACAAATTATAGTACATGGTTTATGCACAATTTTTCAAATTGTGTGAACAAACCGTGCACCCCATTAGAAAGTGTGAATTTACCAAACTTCTCCCTTAGGATTTTAAGCCTCTCACCCATATTTCCCTCCATTTATTCCGTCTACCTAGTGAAGAACTCAAGCTCCCAAATATTTACATGGGTAGATCTCCTTCGATTTTAGGACATTTTGTGTATTGTTGGTTACAGATCAAAGCTCCAGGTAAGTAACACTCCTATTACTCTCTTTTTTGGAATAGGGATTATTGTTTCATCCCTCTCCTTTAAAATCCCTATAACCATATTTTTCTGGTGGATCTTAGGTTGGGGATTCAAAAAGTGCTTGAATCCATGTCTAAGGATAAGGTTAAGGGTCCATTCATCTTCAGATTTAAAGTAGGTGGACTACAAGTTATATCCGATAGTTTTATTGTCGATTTTTTCATGTGTGGTTGTGATATTGCTTTACTATTGATGTGATTTTGATACCTTTAGTAATATTTGGTAAAATGGTTGGATAAATGATGAATTTAACCCCTCATGATCCCCGTAGGATGCATTGGGGTTGACTAGAATGATTTAGGGCCACCCATGGGGTGTGCCATTTTCCTCAAACATGGAAAATTGTAATATTAATTATAGAATCATCTTTTGGTAAAGTAGATCCCATTATAAACTTGTTGATATGTTATTTTATTTGAAAATGGGATATTTATGGTTGTGTTTAGACCTTGATAATGTCATAAGGGATTTTATGTCTTAGTAAGAAATGTGTTAGATAAAATACAATTATTTTGGTAATTAACTTATGAATTGTACTTGAAATGCATAAGAGGGTTAATACACGTGAAATGGTGAATGTGTTAAATGGATAAATTCTTATAAGTTTTTGAATGTGTTAAATGGGATAATTTATGGGAATTATTAAATATGATAAATTGGTTAGGGTGTGAAAAGGAAAATGAGTTAAATGGGCTATACTAAGTGAATGGTAATTATGTTAATGGGTTAAGTCTTGATGATGAATTACATGTTGATTGAAATGTGAATTGTAATTTTTATGTGTATTGATTGTGAATGGTTTGTGATATGGTATATGTGGTTAATGGATAAATAAGCATGTTCACATGGATTGGTAGTTGTGTGTTTGATTAGCCACTGAAATTGGATAATATTAATTGTTAATATCTTAATATTAATGTGTTCCAAAGTCCATAAAAATCATTTTTAGTGCATTATAGAAATTGAACTTCATTTCTCATCTTAAATGCAATTCAAGTTTAAAATGAAAATTTGGGCCCAATCATTCATCTCTTTGTGGAAAAAACTTATATTAATTTTTCGAATTTGATATTTTTGGATATGATTTATCACTTTGTTTGAATTTTTTTTTCTTTTAGGACCGATGGATAAATCCCAATGGAAGATGGAGTTTTTTGGGGATGAATGCAGAAATTTTCTGGAGAAAGCATAATAGGCCTAAGGCACATCAAACAAAAGTGGGGACCACAAACCAAGCCCAATGAAGCTCAAATTTTTACTGAAGAAAGATAAAAATATGGATATCATTTTATTCAACTGTGTATAGAGCTAATTCTGAACTTTTCATGATGATAAAGGGATCTGAATTTGAGATTTAAATGGTGGGCCCAATATGAATGCACATAAAGTCTTCCCACCATTTCCACCATAACTTTCAAACAGCTGCGCCAAATTTCCTGAAATTTTTACAGATCATAGAGGAAATATTTAAGAGAATATTTTACTTCTATGTCCTCGACAGATTCATCCTCCTTAAATAAAAAATTCACACGTCAAAACAGTGGACAAATCTAGATGAATTTCCAGGTCTACTTCAAAACATCAAATTCCCTTGTTTTTCTCACCCTCCTTTTAACTCTCCCAATTAATGGAGATGTAACTTATTGTTGGAGGTTGTATCTAAGGCTCTGAATATGCCTATATAAGGAGCTGTTCATGAATGGAATGATCATGGAATATTTATCTTGGGTTCTTTGTTTCATTATAATGTTATGCTGTTAATTTGATGTTGTAATCGTTCTTCATTCTCATGTAAGTTGTTTGAATTACATTAGTTCTTTATTAAAGTTATTGATTTATTATTTTTCTTTTATTCTTCTTTTTACATTGATACCATTTCCCCAAGGTGCGATCTTATCCACAACAACACTTGTGAATTTATTCACACAACGGTGGAGTGATCATTTCATTATTTTATTTTTCTTCTTCAATTCCACCCCTATGAGTCTACTTTCCGCTTCCTTTGAGATCATAGAATCAATGGAGGGATAAACACTTAAGGGTTGATCCAAGGGAGTATCAAGTTCATGGATTGGATGTTATTTCATATACTTAATATTTATATCTTTTCGTTATTTTAGGATTTCCATTTGATGAGTTACATTCTTTTTCATCTTTTCCATCCTTAACGACGACACATTTTGAGTGCTAGTATGATCTATTTCCTTTGAGTTCTCAGTAAAATGATCCTCAAAGTGAATTAGAGATTGGCCTTGTAATTGTTTAGGGATTAAATTGGTGAATGATTTGGGAGAATTATCTCATTGTTTGGATACATCTTGAATTAATGACATGAAATTTTTAAGAAAAGAAATTTATCCAATCCACCCCAAGCAAAACCCTAAGATAAACCCATCATCAATAATTGTTTAGTTCATATAATTTTTCTTGTCTATTATTTAAATTATACCATTAGTTCTCCAATTAAAATCTACCTCAAAGTTTTCCACTTCATAGCCAATCCATAAACAAATTTCTGTGTCTCACGTTTTCTTCTTCGGTCCCTGTGGATTCGATCCCTACTTGTACTTCAACGACCGCTTTTACCTGTAGGGTAAATTTGGGCACAACCAAATTTTGGCACCATTTCCGGGGACCAAGTAAGACACCTTATAACATCTTTCTATTCTCCCCCATTTCTCTTTTCTCATCCCATTTCTCTTATCTTTTCCCCTTTATTTTTTTTCTTCTCTTTTCTTGGCGCATGTCTGCCCATACCCATGACAATTCAAATCATCTAGTTAGGGTTGATAGTTCTAGGGCTGGGGAGTCAAGAAATCATAGAGGTCTCTTTCCATTAGATCCAAATATTCCCAATACTCTAGATTCAGAAGTTGAGTTTGATACAATGGAGAATCTCCCACAAAACCAAATCATAAACCAGGGAGGGAACCAAAATAATGAGCAAGACCCTAACTTGGGAATTATTGCAGACCCGACCATGAATGACTACCTCACACCTACCTAGACCAATGTACCCTTATGAATTAGGAATGATAACATAGGATATTCCCAATATGTTTTCAAACCCCATGTCCTAAACCACCTTCCAACCTTTCATGGGATGGAGTCTGAGATGCCTTACCTTCATGTTAAAGAATTTAATGACATTGTTGAAACCATGTGCCCTCCAAATCAAATTGAATCTGCTAAAATGAGACATTTTCCTTTTTCTCTAAAGGACCGAGCAAATAATTGGTTAAAAAATTTGAGACCAGCATCCATTTACTCTTGGGGCCAACTTCAACGATAATTCTATAAAAAATAATTCCCCCATCACAAAACAATTTCACTTAAAAAGTGCATACAAAACTTTTTTGAAAGAGAGGGAGTAACATTCTATGAAACATGGAAAAGATTCAAGGACACGTTAAACATGGTACTGCACCATGGTTTCTTAATCCCAGAATAATTGAGAATTTTCTATGAAGGTTTAGGTCCTGAAAACAAACAATTCATTGATATGATGTGTAATGTAACCTTCAAAAATAGAGACCCAAATGATGTTTACGAGTATCTAGAAAATCTTGCTGAACAGAACCAAACATGGGGAACATCACCGTACTATGAGAAGACACCCAAATCTAGTGGAATGTACAATCTTGGAGAAGAAGAAAACCTTAGAGCAAACCTTGTTTCACTCACGAGGAAAGTTGAGGATATTGATCTTAGGAAGGTCCACAAAACCCAAACCGTTGAGCTTGTTTTTAAAATTTGTGACAAACATGACCACAAAACTGATAATTTCGCAACCATTCCTTCTATCAAGGATTTTATTTTAGGAGGACCACCAAAAGAAGTTAATGCAACAAAATTTCAAAAGCCACAATTCCAAACACCTTTAATCCAAGGTATAATGACCATCTAGGCTTTTGTTGGAAGGACAATAAACAACCAACACAACAACAATGTATCAACCCATACCCTCAAAAAAACTTTCAACCTCATAATCATTTCCTACCAAAAACGGTCCAATTCCAACATCCTCATGTCCAATATCAACAACCTATCCAACAAACCATTAAAAATACAATCCAACAACCAAAGTATCCTCCTAGGATAAACCAACAAGCTCAAGTACCAACCCAAATTGTTCCACAAAGCCTACTAGAACAAGTATGCAAACAAATGGACAAAATGAACTCAGAATTCTCATCCATTAAACAAGAACTTCAAACCATCAAAACTGGAAAGGAACCCATGCCCACATAGGCCATTCCACAACAAACATCAAGGTGAGAGATAAGTTTCACTCAAAAAACTCATGAACAACTAAAGGTTGTGACATTTTTGAGAAGTGGGAAATCAATTGACAAAACTGAACAAATAATTCAGAAACCATCTGAAGCTTCAAACTCTAATGAAAATTCAAATGAACCACATGATCAAACTGATAAAACTGATGAAAATGTGAAAGAAAAAACTCTTAAACAAACAATCCCACAACCTGTACCATTTCCTCAATACATGAGGGGAAAACCAAGCCTCAATTAAGTGAAACATTGAGGGAAATATTCTCACAAGTCAAGATGAACATTCCACTCCTCGATGCTATTCAAACCATTCCTACATAATCAAAATACCTAAAGGACCTCTTCACATTTAAAATAAAATTCTCACATAAGAACCAAGTCCTTCTGGTATAAAATGTTAGCACAACAATCCAAGGAACCCTTCCACCAAAGATGAAAGACCCAGGATACCCTTACATCAATGTTGAACCAGGAGAGAAAAATGTTGTCAAAGCCTTGTGTGAACTAGGTGCTAGTGTCAATCTCATTCCCTATGCTGTGTACTGCTAGTTAGGCATGGAAGAGCTAAAACCCAAATCTGTCACACTTCAACTTGCTGATCATAGCATTAGGGTTCCAAAGCGAATACTAAAGGATGTTCTGGTAAAAGTAGAAAACTTCATCTACCCTGCTAACTTCATTGTCCTTGACAGAAATCCAATAATAGGCAATAAGGAACAAACCCCAATCATCCTTGGTCGTCACTTCCTTGTAATAATCAACTTTGTTATCTGAGTCCGAAATGGGAACATGACCATCATCTTTGGAAACATGAGTCTAGACTTGAATATCTATAATGAAAGCTCACAAATAGGGTATGATGAGGATATTCATGAAGTAAATATGATAGGATGCATTGATAAAGAATCCATAGAACATCAAGGAATATTAGAGGAATGTGTAAGTGAGGACAGGATTAATTTCTTTTGTTCACATAAAGGAAATTTATCTCATTGGCCAGAATCACTTTCAGATTTCTCCAATGATGAAATCTTAATACCAACAACCAGTGAAATATTTTAAGAAACCACATTCATGGAGGCCACTCCAACTCCCTTCCCTAACACTAATCAAACCAATCTAGTAGCTGAAACTTCTACACACAGGGAATCAATATTATATGAAAGTATAAAAAAAGAAATTTATCTTGATCCAATGTCCCAATATTATATTGAAATTTTGAACCAACCTGATCTTAAATTGAAAGAACTTCATACTACACTGAAGTATGGCTTCCTAGGAAAAAATGGAACACAACCTATTATTATTTCTTCTTATCTTCAATATGATCATGAGAGGATGCTTCTAGATGTCCTTAAGAGACATAAGAAATCCATTGGATGGACCCTATCTGATATTCCTGGGATTAGAACACTTATCGAGAGTCATAGGATTGTTCTAGAATAAGATTCAAAGCTATGTTATCAACCTCAGCGGTGACTCAATCCTAATCTCATGGAAGTAGTGAGAAAGAAATTCTGAAATTGTTAAAAGCTGGTATCATCTATCCCATAACTGAGAGTGAGTGAGTTATCCCTATCCATGTGGTTCCAAAGAAGGCTGGAATCATAGTGATAACCAATAAGGATGGAGAGATTCTTCCAACTAGGGTGAGTAGTGGCTGGAGAGTCTTCATCGACTATAGGAAGATAAACTCATTTACCAAGAAGAACCATTTCCCCTTACCATTCATTGAAAAAATCCTAGAGAGAGTGGAAGGTCATGAATTATACTATTTCTTAGAAGGGTACTTGGGGTATAATCAGATTGAGGTATCCCTAGAGGATCAAGGGAATACTACATTCACCTATCCATTCGACACCTTTCCCTTCAAACGCATGCCCTTCGGGTTATTCAATTCCCCTGTAACCTTCCAGTGGTGCATGATGGGAATCTTCTCAGACATGGTAGGGGATTTCCTAGAGGTATTCATGGATGACTTCTCTGTGTTTGGAGATACATTTGAGGGATGTTTGAGGAATGTGGAGAGAGTTTTGTCAAGATGTGAAGAAAATAATCTGGTCCTAAACTGGGAAAAATGCCATTTCATGGTTAAAGAGGGACTAGTACTTGGCCATCTAGTGTCAGGTATGGGGATTGAAGTTGATAAATCAAAGGTTTATATCATTAGTCACCTTCCATCACCCAAAATTGTCAAGTAAGTGAGGTCTTTATTAGGGCATTCTGGTTTCTATAGAAGATTCATTAGGAAGTTTAGTTCAATCGCTCATCCCCTTTGTGGTCTTCTAGTAAAGGATTCTCCATTTGTTTGGACAAAAATATGTGAGGGTTAATTCTCAACCCTCAAATCATCTCTCACCTTTCCTCCCATAATGAAATCCCCAAATTGGAACCTTACTTTCGAACTCATGTGTGATTCAAGTGACTTTTCATTAGGATTTGTGTTAGGGCAACATTGTGATAAAACTCCATATGTAATTTCTTATGCAAGAAAATCCTTAAATGATGCCCAAATAAACTACACCACCACTGAGAAGGATTTACTTTATGTTGTATTTTCCTTAGAAAATTTTAGGTCCTACCTCTTAGGATCCCCCATCACTGTGTAAACTGACCATTCTACATTGAAATACCTATTCTAGAAGCAAGATGCTAAGTCTAGGCTGATTAGGTGGGTCATTCTATTACAAAAATTTAACCTCACAATCAAGGAAAAAAAGGGTGTTGAAAATGTTGTAGCTGATCATCTCTCTAGGATAGAATTTAATGACAAATTATCCCACCATTATGTGACTGATTCATTCCCTGATGAACAACTATACTCTGTGAGTGACTACCCTTGGTATGTCGACATATCCAACTTCTTAGTTACAAGATTCATTCCAAAACTATTAGGGACTCAAGCTAGAATATAATTCCTTTTTGATGTTAGGAAGTATGTTTTTGATGATCCATACCTCTATAAGTTCTGCCCTGACCAAGTCATTAGGAGGTGTGTCCTTGAATCTGAACAAGAATCCATCCTTAAATTCTGACATAGTGAGGTGTGTGGAGGTCACTTTTCCTATAAGAAAACATCTTCTAAGGTTATTCAGAGTGGTCTCTTCGGGACCACCCTCTCAAAGGATTCCTACAAATTTTTTTAAAGCTGCCCTAGGTGTCAACAATTAGGATCCATCAAAAAAAGTAATCAAATTGCACTCACTCCCATATTAGTGATTGAAATCTTTGACTGCTGGGGAATCGATTTCATGGGTCCCTTCCCAATCTCTAGGGGATATTTGTACATTCTCTTAGATATCGATTATGTCTCAAAATGGGTTGAGGCAATTCCTACAAAATCCAATGATCATTAAACAGTAATTAGATTTCTCAAGGAAAACATCCTCTCTAGATTTGGAATTCCTAAGGCTATCATTAGTGATCGTGGATCCCATTTTTGCAATCATCCATTCTCAACACTCATGAAAAAATATGGAATTTCTCACAAAGTGTCCACTGCTTACCACCCACAGACCAATTGTCAAGCTGAGTTAGCCAATCAAGAAATCAAAAAAATTCTTGATAAAACAGTTAATCCATCTAGGAAAGATTGGTCGGGCAATATCTTAGATGATCTTTGGGCCTATCGAACTGCATATAAAACCATTTTGGGAATGTCCCCATATAGGTTGGTTTATGGTAAAGCATGTCATTTTCCAATGGAGATTGAACATAAAGCCTTTTGGAAAATTAAGAAAATGAATTATGATCTCTCATTGGATGAAACAAAAAGGAAACTAGATCTCAATGAACGTGAGGAACTTAGGATGGAGGCTTATGAAAATTCAAGGATCAATAAATCTAAAGTACAAGCCTACCAATCTTGAAATCTTAAATCCAAACACATTGTACTAGGTAAACCTATTCTTTTTTATAGTTCTAAACTTAATTTACACCCAGAAATGTTGAGATCCAGATGGTCAGGTCCATACATAGTGCATAAGGTATACCCCCATGGGGCTATAGAAATTCAAGATCCCACCAATGGTCAAAAATTTAAAGTTTATAGTCATAAAGTCAAACCATTTATTGAACCATTCCAAAAACAAAAAGTTGAGGAAGACTTGTGTGAACCATCCTTTGATGAGGAAAAAACATAAATAATGAAGTGTCCAAGTTGAGCTAACGATGTTAAAAAAAAGTTTTGTATGGGAGGCAACCCATGGTTTTCATAGTTCCAATCATTGTGAATAATTTTTTTTCATTTAAAAAATTACCATAGGCTGTTAACCTGTTCTTATTTTATGAGTAAGGATGGGTATGAAAGGGGAGATCTATATTCATCTGTGTCACGTGGTGTGATCCCTGAGTAATAACTTACCCATAAATTTAAAGGGAAGACAATTTATCATCAGTGTATTTTATTTTTTGTTTGTAGGTTTTAAAAAAATCTAAATAGGATAGTACCTAAGACTGCTAACCCGTTCTTCTATTATGAGTATGGATGGGTATGAAAAGAGAGTGCTATATTCATCCGTTTCACGTGGCATGATCTCTAAGTAATATGTTATCCATAAATTTAAAAATAAGACAATGTATCATCAGTTTATTTTGTTTTATTTTATAGGTTAAAAAAATTAAAAGGACATGTTGTAGGTTATGGGGAAAATCCCATCACAACCATACAAGTTGTTGAGACTCGAATCTAGGATTGAAGGGAGATGGTGGCATGCACTTTCATCATCAACCACCAGGTAAATTCATTCCATTATTATCTTTTTAAATTTCTTCTTTGAACACATATCCCATACCCCCTTCTAAGTTTTCTCTAAACACTGGGGATAGTGTTATTCTATGTTGGGGGGAGATGAAATAAAAAATGATTTTTTAATAATAACATGCATGGAAAGAAAAATCCCATTAACCTTGAACATGATAATGCATATTGAAAACTCTGAAATTGGATATCAAATAATTTTTCATGCCTTGATTCTGATTTTAATGCAAGTTTAAGTTCATGAGCATAGTTTTTGGAAAGTGAGGTTATCCGATGTGATTTTTCAAAGTTTACATTTTCATCCTCTGAATAAAAATTCCAAAATGTACGTCTACTGAATCTTGGGTGTAAATTTGAGTTCTTGGGTCTCTTTCATTATAGCATAGGGTTTTGGGGTCACTTTTAGTTTAATTTGAGTATCAAAAAAAAAACAAAAAAAAAACAATAAAAAAACATGAAAAAAAATAATGACCACATAGAGAAATGTTTTTTCCAAATGCGTGGCGTCCAACACTTGGGGATCGTGACTACATAGTTGTCTTGCACAGAGTTAGGCTTTATATCTCTATTTTAGAGTATGTAATTGACAATATGTGTGGCGTCCGACACTTGGGGATTGTGACTCTATAGTTGTATTGCCCAAAGTTTGTCTTTTCATATCTATTATGGTTAAAAAAACAAAAAAAAACAAAAAAAAGGATACTCATCGTAAGGTTTAATGTGATTCCCACCTAGCGCTTCCATTTTTTCCCCTGGAACAATAAAATGGGCCCCATGTCTTTTGTGATGCACAACACTTTATCATGCTTAATTTAAATTGGATGAAATGTGGTGATGAATTTGAACAAAGGATTAAGTTTGGGCTTGGGATATGCTTACGGACCTAGCTTGTTTTAAATGATTTTGATGGGTTTCATAATTTTTTTTGGTATGAGGTCTTTGGGTGAGCAATGTGTATTAAAATGTTTTTGGAAAAGGGAATTTGAATTTCATATTTGAAATATATTTTGCTCAGGACTAGAAAAACTCAAGTTAGGGGGCATGATTAGCCACTGAAATTGGCTAATATTCATTGTTAAAATCTTAATATTAATGTGTTACAAAGTCCATAAACTTCATTTTTAGTGCATTATAGAAATTGAACTTCATTTCTCATCTTAAATGCAATTCAAGTTTAAAATGAAAATTTGGGCCCAATAATTCATCTCTTTGTGGACAAAATTATTTTAATTTTTTGAATTTTATATTTTTGGGATATGATTTATCACTTTTTTTGAAACATTTTTTCTTTTTGGATTGATGGATAAATCCTAACGGAAGATGGATATTTTTGGGGATGAATGCAGAACTTTTCTGGAGAAAGCATAATGGGCCTAAGGCACATCAAACAAAAGTGGGTCCCACAAACCAAGCCTGATGAAGCTCAAATTTTTACTGAAGAAAGATAAAAATATGGAGATCATTTTATTCAACTGTTTCCAGAGCTAATTCTGAAGTTTTCATGATGATAAAGAGATCTGAAGTTGAGATTTAAATGGTGGGCCCGATATGAATGCACATAAAGTCTTCCCACTATTTTGACCATAACTTCCAAACAGATGGGCCAAATTTCCTGAAATTTTTACACCTCATATAGGAAATATTTAGGAGAATATATAAATTTTTCATCCCCTCTGGATTCGGCCTCATTCAATAACAAATTTACACTTCAAAACGGTGGACGAATCTGGATGAATTTCTGAGTCAACTTCAAAACATCAAATTCCCTTAATTTTCTCACCCTTATTTTAACTCTCCCAATTAATGGAGATGTAATTTATTATTGGGGGGTGTATCTAAGGATATGAATATTCTTATTTAAGGGTCTGGTGGTGAAGTTAATTATCATCGAATATTTTTCTTTGGTGCTTTGTTTTATTGTAGTGTTATGCTGCCGCTTTGTGTTTGTAATCACATTTCTTTCTCATGTAAGTTGTTTAATTCACCTTAGTTTCTTAATAAAATTTCTTCCTTAACTATTATTATGTTCTTATACATATCAATTTGATAACGTTGGTTCATGGTGTGAATTTATTCAGACCATACTTTGTGATATTTATCACACAACAATGGAGTGATTGATTTTTGTTGTTGTTTTTACTTCTTCAATTCCACCCTCGTAAGTCTAGTTCCTACTTCCATTGAAGACATGTCATCAATGCAGGGTTAAATATTTTATGGGTTGATCCAAGGGAGTATCAAGGGTCTGGATTGGATGTTATTTCTCACTCTATTAATGGATAATAACTTCTTTTAAATGCATTTTTTATTTGATGATTTTTAAACCTCTTCATCCTTATTGAATTTAAGGCCACACATTTCAAGTGATAATATGAACCTTTACCTTGGAGTGCTCAAAATTTTGATCCTTAAAGTGTATAGGTGATTAGTATTGGGGTGTGTAGGCATTAAAACAGTTTGTGATGATTTTTTTTATCTTCTTAAATGAACCCATCTCAAATATAAGAAATTGAAATCATTAAAAAAGGAATTCATCCAATCCACCCTGAGCGATAACCTAGGATCAAATTATTACCTTAATTTGAATTAACTTAAATCTGTTAGTGATCCTTTAAACTCATCTAAAATCAACCCAAGTTGACCACTTCATAGCCAAAAATAGTCCTTAGAATGTGCATGTATATAGGTAACTTCTTAGGTCTCTGAGGATTCAACAACTCAAGATAGACTACAAGGACTGTTCTACCTTCTTCTCTTGGGTAAATTTGGCCGCAACCAGTGTTATTGGACTTGAGGACCTATTCCTATAGGTCGGGTTAGATTGAGGCTCTAAACCACACCCCATAATTCATAGGTTAGGTAAGGGGAATCAGGATAAATGACCCTAATAATTGAATTTTATGAAACTACCTTGACTAAGGCTCCAAGGTAATTGTATTATGTTTTTCAATGTGATGGTCACCGTAATGAGATATGTAACTTGACTTATTCTATGATACATGATAATTGACCTGCTTAGGCCATTATAAAAATGATTTAAATTCCCAACCCATGTAACATGTGTTGAAAATGAATTTAGTAATTAAGTTGGTATAAGTGATGAAAATGGAAATAATGATGAAAATGGTTAAAGTGATTTTTTAACTAATGACACCCTAGTTTTCTTTTGTTTACCTTAACTTTTATTTAGTGCTTACATGCACTATCTGTTTACACTGGATATTTTTTAGTCACCATTAGTGGTGGCCTATTGATTTGTTCTCACACCCTGCTTAGGCCGTCATTAGGTAACTGAACAGATTTCATGGTTGTAGGTTAGGACAAGGGAAATGGACCTATGACAAGGATTTTATTTTGGGTTCAGATGTGTATGGATGAGGATCCAAAATTGGTGTTGGGACTTATTTTTGGGAGTTTAGTTGGTTGTATTTATTTTGGGGTTTCTTTAATTTTTTCATAGTTAGCATAATGTGGTATACTTATCATTTGGTTATGTTTTGTACCCTATTTGGGAAATTATTTGGTAATGCATGTTTCTGGTTTATTTATTACTTTTTCCTCTATTTAATTTGTTTTTTGGTTTGGATTACTCTGATAAATAGGGTATAGTCTCCCTATATGATCTATTAGATCCTCACTGCTAGTCAACAACCTCTGGCCCACAGAGATGTGCACTTGAGGTCATGTGGTGTCCTAGATCGAGGCACCAGTTTAGTGGATCCCAGGTTAGAGATGTTACACATATTTCATGAAACCTTTTACACAAAGTTCATCCTCTCCTATAAAGACCAATAATATATCCTTTTTACTTATCAATCACTTAAAAAATGTTCTTTAGAGTAATCCAATGACTCTCATCGGGATTGGATTGGTAACTACTAGTTATACTCAAATCATAAGAGACATCAGGTAGAGTACATAAAATAGTATACATGATATATCATATGATGAGAACATAAGTAATTATATCCATACTTTTTATATATTTTTAAAGATCCTGAATATTCCTAAGATTAATTCCATGAAACATTAGTAAAGGCCCTTTTTTGGAGTTATCCATGCTAAATTGATTTAAAACTTTACCAATATATGTGTTCTGACTCAGTCTAAGTATCCTCTTTAATCTATATATATAGATCTTTATAACGACTATATATGATGCTTCACCCATGTATTTCATTGAGAAAAATTTACCCAACAATATCTTCATAGAATTAAGTAACAAGATTTAATTTCCAAAATGTAGATTTCATCTACATACAATATCAAAAATACTATTATACTCCCTCTTCTCCACTTATATAAATAATAATCATCCATGATCTTGATGAAAAAAAAACTCTTTGATTACATCATCAAACCAAATATTCCAACTCTAAGAATCTTGCTTCAATCCATAAATAGACCATTAAAAATTTAATACCTTTGTAGTCTCATTTTTCACTTTAGAACCTTTAGGTTGTATTATATACATATCCTAAACTAAATTATTGTTAAGGAAAGTGTTTTTTTTCATTCATTTGATATATTTGATAATCAGAATGAGCTACTATGGCTAGAAAAATCTGGATGGACTTTATCATTGCAATAGGTAAAAAGGTTTCATTATAATTAATACCATGAATATGTTTATAACCATTTTACACCATGCAATATTTATAGGTAGAAAATATATTATCCATGTCACTTTTCTTAAAAAAATATCACTTACACCCTATGGTTCTAACCCCTTCAGGAGTATCCACTAAGTTTTAAACTTGGATAGTCTACATGGAGTCCGTCTTAGATTTCATGGATTTTAACCATTTCTTAGAATCAAAAATCTTAATTTTATATCAATAGGATATACTTTCATATCCTATGAATTATATTTCATCATTATTATCCATTATAAATCCATATATCCAAGGTTCCTAAATAATCTTATCAGACCTTCAATGTTCTTGTGTAACTTATGTCAGCTCTTATTTCAAAACTCTTTTTGGAACTGGATCAACTTCCATTTAGGAAAAATTCATATTTTTTGGAATTGAACTTATCTAAGTTAAAATTTCCTCCCAATTTCTCCTCAATTGATGAATTATTTCTCAAGGGAAATAATAGTTTTGTCCACAAAAACTTTGTGTTCAATTGTGTTATAAAAATAATATCCCTTAGTTTTCTTGGGATAACTAACAAATAACAATTTACCAAAATTAAGTTCAAGTTTATTAGAATCAAATTATCATTTGATTGGTTCACAACCCTAATCATTCGTGAAATAAAAACTAGAATATTTCCCATACTAAATATCATATGGTGTATTTATGGCCACTTTATATGGAACAAAGTTTTGTAAGAATGCAACAATCTCTAGAGAATAACCCCAAAATGAAATAGTAAGGTCGCATAAACTCACCATTGATTTAACCATGTATAACAAGGTATAATTATTATTTTAAGGCACACTATTACATGATGGTGTTCAAGGAGGAGTGATCTATGAAACAATTTCATAATCTCTCAGATGATTTATGAATTCTTGGCTCAAGTATTTACCACCCCAATTGGATCATATAATATTAATAATTTTTCTTAGTTTATTCTATAATTCATTCTAAAAATCCTCAAACTTTTTAAAAGTTTCATATTTTTTTATTCACTAGAAATGTATAACCATACTAACTAAAGTCATTAGTAAAATTAATGGAGTAACTATAATTGTAACTTTCTTGAGAACTCATTAGTTCATATAAACCACTGTGTATGAGATCCAATAGTCCACTAGACCTTTAAATTCTCTCCAAAAGGTGTATTTTAAGTTTTAATAATAAAAAAGATTCACATGTATCAAATAATTCATAATCAAATGAGTCTAAAAATACATATTTATGGTGTCTTTGAATGAATTTATCCTTTATATGTCCAAGGAGACAATGCGAAAGGTAGGTGGGATTAGAATCAACCCTAAACTTTTTATTTTGAATGATATAGAAAGGATTATCCATATCTAGAATGTATAAGCCACTCATTATATTCCCAATTCCATAAAATGTTTCATTCTTATATATAAAACAAATATTTTTCTTAATAATGAATAAAAATACCATATTTTCAAAAAAATATAAAAAAATAAAATTTATATTTATATTATGATTTTTTTTTCAATTCTAGGAGTAATCCAATAGGTAGAATTACATCATAAGTGACAACTTACAATTCTATAACTCTTTCTCCATTACTGACATGAAGATACACTTTAACCTTCATCAAACCCCTATTATCTCTGAGTTTGTGTTTGTTAGCATAAATATGTGGTGCACAAATGATATCCAATACTCATGAGTCATATATGGTGGAATTAATATCTATAACATTCATATTTGGGTACTCTGAATGTTTCCCCTTGAGAATACTTCTCAATCCTAGATATTAATCTTTAACTATTTTATAGGTCATAACTATTAGTGATCTCAATATGATAATGATTAAGTATGTCATAATCTACAACAAAGATATATCAATGGGTGAGTATCATGTATTATATATTTTTATTAATTAATTTAAATGAAATTGATCCTATTAAAAATTATGGCCCCAAACATTAAATCCATTTAGTGATCCAAGATCCATATTTCAATAAGTAATGAGTATACTATGGAGTTTCTCTCACCACTCAATTATTTAGGCAGGGCATCATCAAATTATAAATGGTTTTGAATCTTTGATAGTTGAGTGGAAAACACTTTATCAATATCCATCATATGGATAATATCATCTTTATTACTATGTTATCCTAATCC
Organism: Viscum album; assembly: GCA_963277665.1. Classification (NCBI taxonomy): domain Eukaryota; kingdom Viridiplantae; phylum Streptophyta; class Magnoliopsida; order Santalales; family Viscaceae; genus Viscum; species Viscum album. The sequence goes on from OY728156.1 coordinate 1,506,684,673, forward strand.
TATTAGGGTCTCTTAACTCATGTAACCTAAATAAAATGCCAAAAATAGGCTGACAAAGGTCAATCCAAGGACACCTAACTATGGAATTACCTCCCCAAAGGTATCATAGTGTCACCCATTACTTGATTTCCTTATACAAGATAATCCATGACAACACAGCCATGGAATAACCTACCTATTTGGATAAATAAAGTATTGAAAATTGTCTCTTTGAAAGGAATATCACAAAAGTATTTGAAGGATTTTTAATTCTCACCAATTTAATATATATCATATTTATATTAAATTAAAAACTATTTCATCTTACGAAATATTTATCTTCTCATGTTTTATTTTTTTTGTGTATGCATTCTTCTAATAATTTAGTTTTGGAATCCCTATTCTAACTAAAAAATTAATGCATTCTTACCACATTGATGTGTAACTCTTTACAAAACCCAAATTTTTTTATTACTCACCTAAAAAAAGAATCCAAACATATTCATAAATATTGAAATGCATCTTATGAATAAGGTACATGGACACTTTATATAAAGTCATAAATTTATATGAGATTGAAAATCACAACATGAGTAATCCTAAAGTGATAGATAACCAACCCAATTAACTTTTATGATAAGGTATAAGCCACCAAGCTAGTAGGTGGTCCGACTCCAAGTACCTCTACCTGGGGACTTTACCAAAGATAAAATACATTTCAGGATATCTCTAACACCTAATATGTACAAACTATATTCAATAATTATTTTTAATATCATAACTTCAAAAAAAAAATCTGAGGTCAAGGTTGATGAAGACTAGATTTTACGAAGTTATGCCTAAAATATAATTCATGGATCTAACTCCTAGAATTAGTTTAATAATTAAATAGAAAGAATACACAATATTCACAATTCTTAAAAAAATTACTAAACATGAATATGAAATGAATTTAAAAAATATATTTTTTTATTTATCTTCCAAAATACGAGACTTGCATTCATTAAAATTTCACAAATGAATCCTAATCATTAACATTTTATAAATTATCATGAATATAAATTTTTTTATATTTATTTCAATATGAACTCTTTCATATTTTGTATCATATGAAATTTATATAATATTTCATGAATTATGAACATTTTATAATTCAATTTCTATTATATAAACATTTTATATAAGATAAACATCATATATTTTGTAATTTATAAACATTATATAAATTACCCCTTATGATTTCTAAATAAAACCTTTTATTTTTAAATAAAAAATAATTCCATATAATTTTAGTAAAGGGTATTTTAATAATAACATCTAATATTTTGGAATAATTTTTTTGATAAACATTTATTAAATTAATTATAAAAATTTTATAATTAATTAATTAATTTATAAATATGTTATACAATAAATATTCCCAAAATAAATTTTATCATGATTTATAAATATTTTATAATTCATTTAAATAACTAACAGTTTTAAAAACAAATTTTAAAATAGTCCTTCTTACCCTTATGAAGAATCTATATTTTTATTGAGGGTAACCTCCCACTACCCTTATATAGAACATCTATATAAGGGTAAAGGTTGGTGACCTTTATGAAAATCGTTTCATGTAAAGGCATAACATTATTACCATTACACACAATCGTTTACATAAAGGTAAAATTTAAATTACCTTTATGTGGACTTCTTCAAGTCTAGCTAAGTATTGAACTTATTTTACATGAACACATCTCGTAAGGGTAGTTCCTAAACTACCTTTGTGTGAACCCTTCATATAAAGTCAAGTCTTGAGCTACTTTTACATGAATTATTTCATAAGGGTAAATATTATATTACCCTTATGTATCTCACATAAAGGTCTAAAAAACTGCAACTATTTTTTATGAAATGTTGAAACATGATAGATTTTGAAAAATAGTATTTCAAACACATTTAAATATTTAATAAAAATGATTTTATACCATCAATGAGTTTCATTTTTTTCATTTCAGGATTATTGACTACAAAAAACAACACAAAAATAGGAAGATATATCTTAAAGTTATCAAACATGTATAATATCCAAAAATAGAGTACCCAATATTCATTCATTATAACTACTTATATATACATCCTTTGAAGGAGAATGCTCGATAAAGACCACATACAGTAGTAAACATATGATTCCTACTTCCAAGAGAATATACCATCCAATGGATCTGTGAATGCTTCATGAGGATACCCAAATGTTGAAGGGGAGATAGAACCTTATTTGAGAAATGAAAAACAACACTTTTGGGAAGAATATAGTTTCTATAAAAATATTTACATGAAAATGATGATCATATCACCGTCGATGTATCACACACACACCCAAATAAATAGAACTCTTCTATTTATATACCTGAAAATCTTGGTGCTTCTATTTATAATGCATCTTATACATTACTTCCTACTGGGTAAATAATTCATTGAATACTTTAATGAATAAATAAAAACCTCTTAATTAACTAACCTTTGGTTGATATTGATGAGATTCATTTATAAGAGAAGCTGTAGTGGGACATTGTATCTCATGCAACAAGCCTACTATATAAGCATCTCATTCATATTTAAACATATATAACATATATATTATATATTATACATTATATATGCATCATATACATAACAATATACATGTATCATATGAATTTATTAAATTTACACTATATGTATACAATATAATATATAATATATATAATACACGAATCATATTCATGTGTGCATCCATCTTATGCACATACATTTTAGTGAACATCCAACACACACAATTGTCAAAGAGTCATATATGACATGATTGAAATAATGTCTTACCTAAATAACTATGTGATGGGAGAAATTACAAAGTATACTCATTACTTAGTGAGATATGGATCTTTTCCTACTAAAGGTAATGATGTACGAGACCATAATTTTAGTAGGAGTACTTTAATTAAAGTTCCTTTATGAAAAGTTATAAAACATGATACTCGCCCATAGTTATGTCTTTATTTTAGATTATGGCATACATCATGAATATCGTTTCTAGGTCTCTTATACATATAATGTTGAGCAATGTATTGTTTTCAAACAATTCAAAATAATGTTTTTTAAAGGGGGAGATTATTTTAAATAATACTCTGTCTCTTTATGATGATTTTGATGCTCACAAATACCCTTAATTATTTACTAATTATTTCATTGAGTATTTTGCAGGAATTTATTTTATTTATTTATTTCATACAACGAGATGTCATACTTCATTTATTCCGAGATCAATTTTAGCGTGTTCTGGAATCACTGTAGTGCGAGATCAATTTTAGCGCGTACTGGAATCACTGTTCATACCCTACGTTGATGAACGTAACGTATGGATGAAAAGTTTACCTTTTATGTTATTTTGAAAAGTATGGTTAATGAACCTTACGTTGTTGAAAAGTATTGAAGAAGAACATTACGTTTGGAAGGAACCTTACGTTTTCGTTGTTGGACAAGTATGGAAGAGAAACCGTACGTTAGTTTTCAGTGTTGAGTTTGTTTCTCAAAAGTATGGATCATCAACCTTACTTTTATAATCAACCGTACGTTCTTTGGAGAGTTGAATCAAGACAAAGTATGGATGATCAACCCTACGTTTGAATGCTGAAGAGAAAGTATGTATGTTCAACCTTACGTTTGTGAACCTTACGTTTGTGAACCTTACGTTTGTGAACCCTACGTTTGGAGCCACGTCATCAACCCTACGTTTGGCGTCGGGATATTTTTGACAGACGATGTTTCCTTTTGCATTGGTCAAACAAGCGGTTTATTAAGCGGATTTCGAGCCGATTCTTAAGTACGACTTTGACTGAATCAAAGACGATTTACAACGGATTAATGATTGATTTAAACAGAGCTTTTTGTGCCGATTCTTCAGGGGAGTTACAACGGCTCTGTTATTTCATTTAATATCGCGAATCTAAAGGAGATTTTTATGGATCTATTTATGCGGAAGAATTTCTCAGATTTGAATATATATGTTCTATCTTGGAAACTTCGGATTTTATATATATACACAGAAAAGTGTGTGAAAGATATAGATTGATCTTTTAACGAGCAAGAAACAGAGACTGTGAAAAGGCGTTCTTTTCTGGTGATCGAGAAGAAGTGTAAAACCTTTATTACCGAAGTAAGATCTTGATAGCAGATTCACGTGTTCTACATCGACTATCTATTGTGAATCTACTGCTGCTGAAGTTGTGAAGTTTCTGGTAATATCTATTGCAACTGGATCGACTCAGAACTGTTTTGATTACAGATCTTTATTTTCTGAAGACAACGATCTATCTACTGTCAATTGCTTTCTGTTGCAATTGTGAAGAACAACTGGAGAAGTGTTTTCTTTATCGAAACCCTTTTTATTTTTGAGTGATCAGCTTCTCGTTCTAAGCTGTGTGGGTTCGTGTTTGAACCAGGAAGGCTGTGTTTGCCTGAAAATTGTAAAGGTGTCAACTGCCTGTACTCAGTTGTGAACAGGTCTGTGGAAACGAGGACCAGATAGTGAAAATCGCCAAGCTCGTGGATTTGAGCGTTGGTGGAGTGGACTAGGGGCCTTCTGTTCCCCGAACCACTATACATTCGTGTGTTCATGCTTTCACTTTTTCCGCTGCATATTTAATCGAGCAAAAGCATAGTGGACATAATTTGTCTAAATTGAAGAGATTATAATAATTTTGAAAAGACACAATTCACCCCCCCTCTTGTGTGTAATCCGTAGATTCAGATCCAACAATTGGTATCAGAGGAGGAGCTTCTTATTTTTAAAGTCTTATCAATCTAGAAGTATTTAAAGATTATACATAGTGTATCATGGCTGATATGAGAGAGGGAATGTCAATGGTCAGAGCACCTTACTTTAATGGAGATAATTATGGCTGCTGGAAATCACGTATGATTATTTATCTGAAAAATCTTGGTTACAAAGTCTATTCAAAGATTCTGACTCCCTATGAAATTCCTGAAAATCCCGATACATGGAGTGCTGCTACAGAGGCTGAGTATGACATAAATTCAAAAGCTATGAATGCAATCATCTGTGGTCTAGGACCAGATGAATTTAACAGAGTATCTCAATGCCCGACTGCATATGAAATGTGGAAAACAATAGCTGTTGCTTATGAAGGAACAAATAATGTAAGACAGATGAGATATGCAACTGCTAAGTTAAAATTCGATACTTTCAGAATGATTGAAGGAGAGAGCATCACTCAGATGAATGGAAGATTGACAGAAATTGTCAATAATATAACAGCTCTAGGAGAACCAATCAAGCAGGCTGATCAAGCGTTGAAGGTACTGAGAGTACTTCCTACTCGATGGAATGGAATCTCTGCAGCAATCAGACAATCAACTTCTGTTAAAGATCTAACTATGAGAGAACTGATTGGTACATTGATGATGTACGAAGCTGAAATGCAAGATGAGGTAAATGAGCATAAAGTCAACATAAAAAGGGAAAATACTGCTTTGAAAGTGACTTCTCAACAAAAGGATAGAAAGATGAAGAACAAAGAAGTAAGTGCTAAATCCGAAAGCTCTGATTCTTCAAATTCGGATGACGAACTGGCTCAGCTAGCCAGAAAATTCAGAAAGTTCTATAGTAAGAAGAAAGACTTCAAGAAATCCTTCAAAAAGGATATCAAGGAAGTGAGATGTTATGAATGCAAAAAGATGGGACATATCAGACCGGATTGCCCAAAATTGAAAGATGCAAAGAAGAATAAATTCTTCAAAAGAGATGATTATGAGCAGAAAGACAAGAAAGCTATGAAAGCTACTTGGAGTGTTTCTGAAGACTCAAGTAATTCCTCTGAATCAAGCTCAGAGAAGGAGGAAGCCAATTTAAAAGAAAATATGTGTTTCATGGCTGAAACTGATGAGGTACACTCATACTACTCCTCTGACTCAAATAATGAATCAAACTCTGAAACAAGCTTCTCAAATAAAAAACTTGCAGCTTACTGCAATATGCTTGAAGAAAGGTATGACTCATTATTTAAAAAATATAAATCTATAAAGAACTTGCATAAATCTATTTCAGATGAGAGAAATAATTTGCTAAAACAACATAATGAATTAATTGACAAATACAACTCTGCTGACTCAAATAAAATTAATTTTGAATCAAACTCTACAGGATGAAGTAGAATCTTATAAAAAGGCTGCTTTAGTTTTTACGAAAGGAGAAAACGTCTTAAATGAGATACTTGAAAAAACTGTAATTAAAAAGGAAAGGTTTGGAATTGGAAGTAAAGGAGAAAAACCTAAGTTATACAAAAATTATTTTGTTCCTAGCACTAAACAGGTTATTTGTAACTACTGTGGAACAAAAGGTCATATAGCTAAAAACTGTTTTCTAAGAAAACCTAAAATATTTGGAATTAAGAAAGCTTATATTTCCAATGATCTATATGATTCAATCAATTTTAAGAAAACAAAGCAAATCTGGATACCCAGATCACTGCTTGCTAACACTCCTGGACCCAACAAAATATGGGTACCAAAGCAATTTGTTTAAATGTCTTTGCAGGTAGCAGGTCACCAAAGAAAGAAAGAAATATGGTATATGGACAGTGGCTGCTCAAGACACATGAGTGGAACTTCATCTAATTTCTCTTCTCTTACTCGAAAGGAAGGAGGACTTGTCACCTTTGGTGACAATGCCAAAGGAAAGATTATTGGTATTGGAACAGTTGGAGATCCAGAGACAGTCTCAATCAACAAAGTACTTTATGTACAAGGGTTAAAACACAATCTGATAAGTATCTCTCAACTCTGTGATGATGGATACACTGTTGATTTTACTAACAATAGTTGTACTGTTTCTAAAGATAAACTGTTTAAGTTTAGAGCACCCAGAACTGATAATGTTTATACTTTGGATTTGTATTCCTTGTGTAAACAACAAGTAAACTGCTTAACTGCTAATATAAGTGAATCCTGGATCTCGCATAGAAGACTTGGTCATTGCAATATATATGCTTTACATAAATTATCTAAGAAACATCTAGTTTCTGATTTGCCTAGTCTCAAATTTGAAAATGACAGATTCTGTGATGCATGTCAGCTTGTAAAGCAACACAAATCATCATTCAAATATGTTAATAAAGTTGCTACAACTAAACCTCTAGAACTTATCCATATGGATTTGTTTGGACCTTCAAGAGTAGCAAGTTTAGCTGGTAAATTATATGTTTATGTATTAGTTGATGATTATTCTAGATTTACTTGGATTTTCTTTTTGAAATATAAAAGTGAAGCTTTTAGTTTATTTGAAGGTTTTTGTAAATCTATTCAAAATGAAAAAGGTTTTAATATAATCTCATTGAGAAGTGATCATGGTGGAGAATTTGAGAACCAGGAATTTAATTCCTTTTGCTCAAACATGGGTATTAAACACACCTTCTCTGCTCCAAGAACACCTCAACAAAATGGGATTGTAGAAAGAAGAAATAGAACTATTCAAGAAATGGCTAGAACTATGTTAAATGAATATAGCCTACCTATATATTTCTGGGCAGAAGCTGTTAATACAGCTTGTTATATAATGAATAGAATTTTAATAAGACCTATTTTGAAAAAGACACCCTATGAACTATGGAATAACAGAAAACCTAAAGTAAATTACTTTAAAGTTTTTGGATGCAAGGTTTACATCTTGAATACCAAAGATAATCTTGGTAAATTTGATCCAAAATCTGATAAAGGTATTTTCTTAGGATATTCTGCAACCTCCAAAGCTTATAGAGTCCATAATAAAAAGTCAAGGATTGTTGAAGAATCAGTTCATGTGAAATTTGATGAATCTGATCCTTTTGAGAAAAGGATAGAACAAATAGATGAACCTGATTCTAATGAAAACATGAGACCTGAGAATTTAAAGAATGATTTTGAAAATGATATAAAAGAAATTCAGTCCAGTTCAGAAGAACATGATACTGAAGAACCTTTGAATGTAATGCCTAGACAGTCTATAACCTTAAAGAATCACCCTTTAGAATCTGTGATAGGTGACTTAGAGACTGGTATTCAAACAAGAAGAAACTTTGGAAACATAGTTGAATTCTCTGCTTTCCTATCCCAACAAGAACCTAAGACCATAGAAGAAGCCTTAGATGATGAGAGCTGGGTAATAGCAATGCAGGATGAATTGAACCAGTTCAAGAGAAATAAGGTTTGGGAATTAGTTGAAAGACCACATGATTATCCAGTAATAGGAACTAAATGGGTCTTTAGGAATAAACAGGATGATCAAGGGATAATAACTAGAAATAAAGCAAGATTAGTAGCTAAAGGATATAATCAAGAAGAAGGAATAGATTATGATGAGACCTTTGCACCTGTAGCCAGGTTAGAAGCCATTAGAATTCTTTTAGCCTATGCATCTTATATGAATTTTAAATTATTTCAGATGGATGTTAAATCTGCCTTTTTAAATGGTTATTTAATGGAGGAAGTTTATGTTGAGCAACCTCCTGGTTTTGAAAATTCTCAAAAACCAGATTCTGTTTTCAAACTTACTAAAGCTCTTTATGGCCTTAAACAAGCACCTAGAGCTTGGTATGAAAGACTAAGTTCTTTTCTTTTGAAAAATGATTTTACTGTTGGACTAGCAGATCCAACACTCTTTAAGAAAACTGTGAAAAATAATGTTTTGTTGGTTCAAATTTATGTTGATGATGTAATTTTTGGATCGACCAATAAAATTCTTTGTCATGAATTTTCAAAATTAATGCAAAAAGAATTTGAAATGAGTATGATGGGAGAATTAAATTTCTTTTTGGGTCTTCAAATATTTCAAAAAGATTTTGGAAATGTTTTAAATCAATGCAAATACATTACTGATTTACTTAAGAAATTTGGACTTGAAAACAGCAAGACATTTACAACTCCTATGTGTACTAATATAAAACTTGATTTGGATGAAACTGGAAAATCAGTGGACAACAAGTTATATAGAGGTATGATTGGTAGTTTGTTATATCTTACTTCTAGTAGACCAGATATAATGTATTCAGTATGTCTTTGTGCTCGATTTCAATCAAATCCCAAAGAATCCCATTTAACTGCTGTTAAAAGAATTTTTAGATATTTAAAAGGTACTATTTATCAATCTCTGCTTTATCCAAAAACCTCTGATTTTAATTTAATTTCATATTCAGATGCTGACTTTGGAAGCTGTAGATTAGATAGGAAGAGTACTTCAGGAACATGTCACTTTTTAGGAAAGTCTTTAGTATCATGGTCTAGTAAGAAACAACACTCAGTTGCCCTGTCAACAGCCGAGGCAGAATATGTGTCTGCAGGTAGTTGCTGTGCACAGGTGTTGTGGATGAAAAACACTCTTATGGACTTTGGATTAAATTTCAATAATACACCTATTTTATGTGATAATACTAGTGCAATTAATATTTCAAAAAATCCTATTAGTCATTCTAGAACTAAGTACATTGATATAATACATCACTTTTTAAGAGATCATGTGTTTAAAAAGGATATATTTTTAGAATTTGTAAATACAGAAAATCAATTAGCAGATATTTTTACTAAACCACTTCCCACGGCAAGGTTTGAATTTATTAAGGGGGAGTTAGGTTTATTTAATTTTAAATAGTTTTTTTTTAAATCTTATTCTGTTTTCGAATTCTGCTTAATTTTTGTTTCCCGCTATAAAGTAATTTTATTTTGTTTTAAATAAAAGTAATGATTAGTGATTACACGGGAATCAAGGCTGTCAGAACCGTTTCACCTTCTAAACTGTTTCACCTTTTTCGGAAACCCTTTCGAAAACCTAGAACCGCACATCTTCTCCAAAACCCTTTTCTGAATCTTCAAACCCTAAACTTACGAACCTTTAGAAATCGTTGTTGAAATGGAAAAGACTAAGCGTCCAGATGAAGCTGAGAGCAGTGCTGCAAAGAAACCTAAAGTAGTTGGTCGGAAAATACTGCAAGGTAAAGTCATCGATTTAGAATGGCTGTTTGAAACTAATTTACTGTTGAAGCAAGCGTTGTCGTTTCAAAGCCTTGAGCAAGCTTTTAATAGTGAAAATTCTGAGTTTCTTTATGAGGCAGAAATGAGACATTTCTTTAGAACTGTTCAGTTTATCCTTGGAGATACGGAGGATAGTTTATTGGCTCAAATAGAGGAGAAGGACTTTTCCATATCATCTGTAGAGATAAGTCAAATTCTTAACTGCCCTCATGAAGGAGTTTTTCATTTCGATTTACGGAATATTGGAGATTCTGTACATAAGTCTGAAGACATTATGTCTTTTCTGTTTGGAACCAGAGTGATAAAGAAAATGTTTATTAAAGATTTGGAGCCCGATCAGAAAATCTTGGTAAAATTTGTTCAGACTGGTTTAGCACCAAGGATGGCTGAGATGGAGAAAATCCTATACCCTGACATGTACATAATGTATCTTCTGATGTGTGATATTAAGTTTAATTTTCCTCGGTTTATGATAAGATATTTGAATTACTGCTGTCAGAGTGAAGCAAGAATGACCTTTTTCCCTTATGGAAGGTTCATTTCTTTGTTTTTGTTTAAAAGAGGAATGATCAGATTGGTAGATGCTGGGGTGAAATGTCACCACAGTAATGTTTTTAATGCTGGAACTTTGAGGAAAGTAGGATACTTCTGGAGCACAATTAAAGGAAAACTCTTACCTGTTGGAGCTGAGGAAGACTCAGAGAGTGCTCAGGCTCAACCGGCTAAGTCCAAGGAGGGACAAGCAGAATCAAGGGTTAGTACAGTGGCAAGGAGAATTCATTTTGAGATGGAGGAAGTTGAGGAAGAGAGAAGTCAAGAAGGACTTCAATCTAAAAGGAAGAGGTCAATTGATGAAGAAATTATCTCTCCTACCTTGAAATCCTCTGAACCGGTAATTTCTTATTCATTTGTGAGAGAAGCTGTTGTGGAGCAGACTGCACCGATAAAGGAACCAGCAGCTCAACCGGAAATCCAAAAAGAACCTCAATCTGCTGCTGTGGCTGTTGAAAATGTAATACAACAAGAACAACCTATGGAGGCAGTGCCTGGTGAAGAAGTGGCCCGACCTCAAGATTTACATGAAAATATTGTTCTTGACCAATCAGTAGAAGTCAGAGAGACTACTGTTCGTGATGAACATACTTCTGAAGCTAATACAGAAGTACTTCAGCAAGATTTTTCAGTGGAAGAGTTTCAGGCTTCAAAAGCTAGTTCAGTGGATCAACCTTGTCAGGACAAGGACAAAGAACAGTCAGATGCAGATTCTTTACCACTTGCCCTGCCTCATCAACCTATTTCTGGACATGAGAATAGAGCACAGGGTGCCCCTGATTCGAGAAAAGAAGAAGTTGTTGAGCTGTACAAGCGTATCTCTCAGTTAGAATCTGAGAATGTTAGTCTCAGAAATTCTCTGAACTTAGAGCAGTTGAAGTTTCAGAAGCTGAAAGAATGTACTGTTTCAAGACAGGAAGTAGATTTGTTTAAGACTGATATGTTGCATGCTGTTGATCAGTTAAAATCAGAGATGGTAAAGAAAGATGATATGTCTGAGTTGAAGATTTACATGGAGAATAAATTTGAGTCTGTTGCAAACAGTGCTGTGAGTGGATCAGGCTCTTCACCTGATTTGATTCGGAGATTTCAAGCAATTACAGGAGCACTAAGCAATATGAGTGACAGATTACACGATCTTCAGTGTAATAGTGCCCCTTTGTCAGTTTTTCTAGATAATCAGAAATTTTTAGTGGATCAGTTGACATCTGAAGAGCAACCGATTAGGATTCTTTTGAATCAGTTATCAGAAAAGCTGGCTCTTTTTGTTGAAAAAGAAGAAAGAATGCATGATTTTTTCAGAGTTAATTTGATTGAAGATATTCATATGACTCAAGAGAACAGAGATCTTATCATCAAGTTAGGAGATGGGATGATGAAGAGGCTCAGAGAACAGTTTACAGAGATCAAGACCGTGATTCAAAGGAGATAGACACCTTTTTTTCCCTGTCTTATCCATGAACCTTGATTCCTCTGTATATCACAATCGTTTATATATATAACAGCTTGTGAATGAAAATTCTTTTCTTATCTTTTTTGTTTTGTTGTTTATTGATTTATGACTAAGTTAGCCAGTATAACAAATTCACTTATTCATACACAGTTAATTATAGCATTTACTTATAGTTCAGTGCAATATTGAATGTGTTCAAATCCGTAATTTTTCATTCTTTTTGATATCACAAAAAGGGGGAGAATTTGGATAAACACAACATTTAAATTCATTTGTTTCCTATGAAGAAATTTGGATATATACGACATTTATTTTTTTTTTAGCTGAAAATTTATTTTTATGGGGGAGAAATTTTATTATAGTTAAATATTGTTTTAATCCTTTCAGAATTCTAAAATTTTAAAGATTGCAATTAAATTAGTTCTATTATTTTATGGGTTTTGTGATCATCAAAAAGGGGGAGATTGTTGAGCAATGTATTGTTTTCAAACAATTCAAAATAATGTTTTTTAAAGGGGGAGATTATTTTAAATAATACTCTGTCTCTTTATGATGATTTTGATGCTCACAAATACCCTTAATTATTTACTAATTATTTTGTTGAGTATTTTGCAGGAATTTATTTTATTTATTTATTTCATACAACGAGATGTCATACTTCATTTATTCCGAGATCAATTTTAGCGTGTTCTGGAATCACTGTAGCGCGAGATCAATTTTAGCGCGTACTGGAATCACTGTTCATACCCTACGTTGATGAACGTAACGTATGGATGAAAAGTTTACCTTTTATGTTATTTTGAAACGTATGGTTAATGAACCTTACGTTGTTGAAAAGTATTGAAGAAGAACATTACGTTTGGAAGGAACCTTACGTTTTCGTTGTTGGACAAGTATGGAAGAGAAACCGTACGTTAGTTTTCAGTGTTGAGTTTGTTTCTCAAAAGTATGGATCATCAACCTTACTTTTATAATCAACCGTACGTTCTTTGGAGAGTTGAAGCAAGACAAAGTATGGATGATCAACCCTACGTTTGAATGCTGAAGAGAAAGTATGTATGTTCAACCTTACGTTTGTGAACCTTACGTTTGTGAACCTTACGTTTGTGAACCCTATGTTTGGAGCCACATCATCAACCCTACGTTTGGCGTCGGGATATTTTTGACAGACGATGTTTCCTTTTGCATTGGTCAAACAAGCGGTTTATTAAGCGGATTTCGAGCCGATTCTTAAGTACGACTTTGACTGAATCAAAGACGATTTACAACGGATTAATGATTGATTTAAACGGAGCTTTTTGTGCCGATTCTTCAGGGGAGTTACAACGGCTCTGTTATTTCATTTAATATCGCGAATCTAAAGGAGATTTTTATGGATCTATTTATGCGGAAGAATTTCTCAGATTTGAATATATATGTTCTATCTTGGAAACTTCGGATTTTATATATATACACAGAAAAGTGTGTGAAAGATATAGATTGATCTTTTAACGAGCAAGAAACAGAGACTGTGAAAAGGCGTTCTTTTCTGGTGATCGAGAAGAAGTGTAAAACCTTTATTACTGAAGGAAGATCTTGATAGCAGATTCATGTGTTCTACATCGACTATCTGTTGTGAATCTACTACTGCTGAAGTTGTGAAGTTTCTGGTAATATCTATTGCAACTGGATCGACTCAGAACTGTTTTGATTACAGATCTTTATTTTCTGAAGACAACGATCTATCTACTGTCAATTGCTTTCTGTTGCAATTGTGAAGAACAACTGGAGAAGTGTTTTCTTTATCGAAACCCTTTTTATTTTTGAGTGATCAGCTTCTCGTTCTAAGCTGTGTGGGTTCGTGTTTGAACCAGGAAGGCTGTGTTTGCCTGAAACTTGTAAAGGTGTCAACTGCCTGTACTCAGTTGTGAACAAGTCTGTGGAAACGAGGACCAGATAGTGAAAATCGCCAAGCTCGTGGATTTGAGTGTTGGTGGAGTGGACTAGGGGCCTTCTGTTCCCCGAACCACTATACATCCGTGTGTTCATGCTTTTACTTTTTCCGCTGCATATTTAATCGAGAAAAAGCATAGTGGACAGAATTTGTCTAAATTGAAGAGATTATAATAATTTTGAAAATACACAATTCACCCCCCCTCTTGTGTGTAATCCGTAGATTCAGATCTAACATATAACCTATAATATAATTTTAGATTTGTATATAAGGTTGAGTAGTGTTCTCAAAGATAATCATTCTGATAATATGTATGTAAATATTATAGAAACCAATTTCTATAATTATGACTCAAGGGTATTGGATACAAGGTGTGAATTACACATTTTTTACTGATAAACATGGACTTATAATTAGAAGAGAATTGATGAAAGGTGAAGTATATCTATGTGTTGAAAATGGCGAAAAATTTACGTCACTAAAGGTTGAAACTTATGATCTAAGTCTTTCTAGTGGATTAATTATATAATTATAAAAGTATTACTATGTTCCATCCATAAACATACATTTGATTTTTGAATATTGTTTAAGAAATACTCATTATTAAGAAAAATATTTGTTATATATATATATATGGATAAAATATTTTGTAGAATTAGGAATTTGGTAAATGATTTATACATTCTAGACATGGATAATCTAATCTATAACATTCAAGATAAAGTGGTTAGGGTTGATTCTAACTCCACTTATCTTTAACATTATCACATTAGAGATATAAATGAGAATAATATCCAAAGACTCCATGGATATGGATTGTTTGACTGATTTTATTATAAATCATTTGATAATTGTGAATCATGTTTATTATTAAAATTAACCAAATTAAATTTTATTGGAAAAGGTGAGGGGACTAGTGGACTATTGGATATTATATATAGTGATTCATGTAGACTAATGAGTAATCAACAAAGTGATTAGTATAGATAATTCATAACCTTTATTAATGATTTTAGTCTATATATTTTTGTGTTTCTTATAAGACACAAGTTTGAAACAATTTAAAAGTTCAAGGTGTTCAAAAGTGAATCATAAAATCAATTGGGAAAAAGTATTAATATTTTATGATTTAATTAGGGTGGTGAATACTTGATATAGAAATTTACTGTTCATCTTAGATATTGTGGAACTATTTCACAACTCATTACTCCTGGAACACCTTTAAGGTTTCAGATGCAGAAAAAGAACCTATTAGGCATATCCAACTCAATTTTTTTTGTAATCGATGAATAATCCTAGATGTACATGAAGAATAAAGTCAGGAATAATATAATATAATTAAATATTAATTAACTTATTACTCTAGAACAAAGAAAGTTGGATCATTACATAAAATTGATAATTAACTTTTAGATTGATTTAGAATTACCTTGGTCTTATAATTCTTTCTTCATTGTTGAATTAGTAGACCACTCTCATCATACCATAATTTCATCATAGGATCAAAGGGTATTATCCATATACTAGTGATCCACATATGCTATAAAACCTCAAAATTTCACTGCAGAATCACTGGGTTCTAGTACAATCGATTCTGATCACCTTCATATTTTTTCATTGATTGTAGGTAGAATATATTAATTAATGGAATATTTTTTAGGTAATCTTGAAGACTTGAGAGGGTGGAGGAGGATCAAAGCTCTTATTCTTGAGCACATTATTGAGATTATTCTTACTAGGTAATGATAGAATTCTATTTAGGTTTATTGTGCATAAAAAATGACTAACCCTATAATGTGATATAATCAGGTATTTATAGAGCTAGGTTAGGGTTGGTAATTTCACAAAATCCCTTATCAAATTACCAATTTCTTAAAAAATCCCATTTATAATAATAATATAAATAATAATATTATTCCCTTGACATGTGTAACACCTATATATAAATAAATATAATTTGTTAAATAAATAAATTAATAATTTTTTAAGTGGTATTTAATACATAAATTCTAGCCAGACCATTAAAATCAGTTCGTTTTTCCTCCTTAGTATTCACTAAACCTTGAATAATCACTATTTATTTAATAAATAAATATTTTTTCATTATTTTTATATAAATATAAAAATATTATATTCACTAAATCGTGAAATTTAATATTAATTATTTTTTAACTCCCATATTCATTATTTTAAATTACTCATGATTAAATCTTGGTGATCAACCAACCACAAATAATTATTAAACCACAAAGTGAGAATAATATTTATTCTAACTTTTTAAATTCAAAGAATAATTTAACTAAGGTCATATATACAATTAGTGTGTGACCCTCTAGGCCTATTTCTTAGTGGAATTAGGTAGAACTTCCTAAAGTCCAAGGTTAGTGTCTAGCTACACACCAATACACCTTTAGAGAAATAAATTAATTTCAAAATTATATATAACCTCATACAAATTCTCACTGTGTAATAAAATACCTTTATATCAATATCTATAATTACTAAGGTTGTATGTTGGTGTCATCAACCCATTTTCTCAATGTATCTTTCTTTGAATTTCTTGAAATGGACTTATCAATAATAATTTCATGGACATAGACTTAATTAGGTAGTTCTATTCCCATAAAAAGGCCTAATATATCAACTTATATTAAATAATATAAGGGAAAAATCTTTTCTCTCATTATTTATTAATATAATTTTAGTCATGACGCACCTGATGTATCCTACTTTACCGCAAGAATTTGTCATCATGACTTTCATCAATACATCAAAGTATGTGACTCATGAAATGAATTAATAATATGTCTAAGTATCATTACACACATCCACAAATAAGAATATCCAATGCCATATATACATATATATTTTCTACTGGCAGGTCTTGTTCTCGTAATCTTCTACACTGAAGATTACCATGGGTATACACCATGAGAAAGTACCAAAAGGTATTATGAGTATCTAAACCTAATAGAATATATCATTTATGTCTATATAAATTTCATCCATCTATAAAAAATATATTTAAGAATAATTTCATGTAACTTATAGGATCTTATCATAGTAGGGAACTACTATGACCTTTCAGTGTGACAGGTACCCTTAGGACATTATCATATACAATGACATGCATGAGAACAATCATGATGTAATATTAACTTTATTAATATTAAAAATCATGAATATTGGTAATCATAAAGTATGTAAATTTTGGTTCTAGGGAACCAACTCCAACATAATCCCACTTACACTAGAGGTAACTGCTAATAACCTTTAATCCACTAGCTCTCACATGATATTCATGATTATGTTGAGATGAGTTTTTATTTAAGGGGGTTTCCACATTCTCTTCCATATAAAATCTGTTCATAATGACTACACCCCTATGAGAAAAATCTTTCAAGAGGTGATACTTTTGGAATATGTGTTTACTATATTGATGTGACCATGGATCCTTTTCTAGAGTTTCCACTTTAGTATTATCATAATATAATGTGATATGGTCTTTACTCTTAAGAACCATATCAATCCCCTGTACAAAGTTTTATATTAAAATATCTTCTTTGGATACATCATAATCCACTATATACTCAAACTCCATTGTATAATCAATAAAAATTGACTGCTTTGAACTCTTCTAGATCATAACTCCTCCATTGAAATTTAAGACATATCCTGACTGTGAATTCATATTTCTCTAATCTATTTAAAAACTAGCATCTATGCAACCCATGATGACTAGTTCCCCATATTATCTATACACTAGGAACCTATCCTTATTTCACCTTAGAAACCTATGGATAACCTTAACAGAAGAATAGTGCTGTTTAACTAGATCATCTTGATATCAACCTACCATGCTTAAGGCATAAGCAACATCGAGCATTGTGCATAATGTAGAATACATAATTTATCCTATCATAAAATCATATAGGATCATACTCAGTCTCTATCTTTCTTGTTCTATTTGAGGAAAAATTTTCTTGGAAATATGTATATAATGTGACACTATAATCAATACTATCTTGGATTGTTCCTCACTAAATATTTTTATTATATTTTCAATGTATGTACTTTGAATTAACCTAAGAAACCACTTGGATCCATCAAAAATGATCTTGATATTGAGAATATAGGCTGCTTCACCTAAGTTATTCATAGAGAATCACTTTTTCAACTAGTCTTTAATCAATTATAATATTGATATGTCATTTCCAATAAGTTATATGTCATAAACATATACTACTAGGATAAAAACTATAATCTCATTAAACTACTTGTAAAAACATGGATAAAATTCATTCTTAATGAAACCAAATTATCTTATGGCTTTATCAAACCAAATTTTCCATGACCTATATGTTTTCTTTATTCTATAAATTCACCTTTATAAATTTTATACCATTTTGGAATTACTTGGAGTCAAAAAACCTTCTTACTGTGTCATATAAATATCTTCCTAAAGTTTCCAAGTGAGGAAGGCTATTTTTAAATCCATTTTACAAATATCATAGTCATAGAAATATTCTATAGAAACTATATTTTTGATTGATTTAAACATGGATACTAGAGAAAATATTTCATCATAGTCAATTCCCTGACAATGTTTAAACCCTTTATCCACTATAAATTCTTTATAGGTATTCAATTTACCTTCCATGTACATTTTTCTTTTGAATAAACATTTTCAACCAATGGGATTTACATCAAATAGAGGATCAAGTAGAACACAAACCTAGTTTTGACGCATGGAATCCATCTCAAAATCCATGTCTTCTTTCCTTCTTATGGATTATGATCTCTCTAATTCATCCTTATAGGAAATATGATCATTATTTCCAACAAATAATTAGTCATAATCCTTTGTGACTAGAAAAAATATCTTTCTATTTCTCTAACATATTTGGTTTCCCTATGTGGTACTTGTGTTTCAGGAAAAAAATATTCCATAAGGACGTGTGGAATATATTCCTATACCAACTCTTGTGTATCTTGAGCATCAAATCCATTTAAGTCAATATTTTTACTAGCATCCTTATTGAGAATGTGCTCCCTCTCATGAAATGTGAAATGTCTTATGATTATTACCTTCTTTTCTAAGGATTTTTATAGATAATATCCCATTATTTTCTTAGGATACCCTATAAAGACACACTTCATGCACTAGGGTGATAATTTTTTTCCAAATATAGCCTTAAAAAATGGTATGAAACCCCATGTATAAATTTGTACCAAAATGAGTTTCTTTCCACACTATAACTCAAAGTGAATAACCTTTCCCACTTTAGTTGGTATAATATTTAGTGCGTAATGAATATCCTTAAAAGGATAATGGAATATATGTGTGACTCATTATTAACCTTAAAATGTCTTGAAATGCACACTTACTACTTTCACTAACATCATTCCTATATGGTGTACAATGTTGAGTGAATTGAGATAAAATCCCAAACTCAAATAAAAAGTCAATAAAATATTGGTTAAGATATTCCACATCAATCAAATCAAAGATTATTTATCTTATTTCCATGTTGATTATTTAGTTTATTCTTGAATTATTTGAATTTCTTAAAGGACTTGAACATATAAATCATCAAGTAAACATATGCATACCTAATTAATGCATCAGTAAAAGTAATAAAGTAAGAATACCCATTTCTATATTCTACTAGAAAAGGTTTGCACACATCAGTGTGTACAAATTCTAGAATCTCTATGGCCATTTCACCCTTTCTACCAAATGGTGGCTTGATTATCTTGACTTGTAAATAAACATGACATCTATTAAGTGGTTTTATCTCAAGAGTATAAATAACCATCTTGATAGAGATTTTTCATACACTTATAATTTATCTGACCAAGACAGTGATTCCATAACTGGGTGTTAAATGAGTCATTTGAACTTGATTTGTTATTGATTTCCAATACTTGGTTTTCATAATCTAACACATAAAAAACCATTATTTAAAAGTTACATAAAATAAAAAATGATATATTTATAAAAGAAATAACTTTTATTTCTACATATAAAAATAAAACCACCTACATCTAGATAGGATACTAAAAATATGTTCTTGGTAACTGTTGGTACATAATAAAAATTCGTTAAAACCAAAATCATACCTGTTGATAATGAAAGGTGGTAGCTCCTATAGAAAAACTAGAAAGTTGTTCCCCACTGGCTAGTTGAAGATCCACATATCCTCTAGATATCCTTTAGAATATACTTGATTCATGTATTTGGATAAAAATGTGAGCACTATAAGCTATATGTAATACCTATTATGTAGATATAGAAATATTTTACTTGATAATTAATTCACCTGAAGTATCCTATTACTTTTTTAACTGAGTACAATTCTTCTTCTAGTGGCCCATATTGCCACATGAAAAACATACTGCATTTTGTTTCTTTTCTTACCATTGGATCTTCTTATTATTGGAAGGATGGTGCACATGATCCTTGGACTTTGAAGGATTCTTGGGGAAATTTTCCTTATTATTTATTTTATTATTCATAATAAGGATCGTAATCTTTTTATGACTAATTTATTTATCAACTTTCTCAATTAAAGTAAGAAGTTATGAAAGTGTCTAATCACTATTTCTCATATTTTAATTCATAATAAAACTGGATAAGGCCTTAGGTAGTGAGGATATAATGATATATTTGTGTGTCTCATCTAGGATCTTAAATCCCAAAATGTCCAAGTGCTCTATATAGTCAATCATCTAGGATAAATTATGCCAATATAGCACTAAATCTCCAAGATTTCATGTGAATAATGCATTGGATATATCATATATCTCTTGTATCACCTTCTATGGATAAAGAATATAAAGGTGATACATCATTCTATATACATCCATATCTTTATGTTGCCTCATAATCACACTAAACATAGATGATAACATTAAACATTGGACATCTATGGAATTATCCATATGTTTATGGTTGATAAAAACTTCTTCCTCACTAGACACTTTAGCAATTGACTCAGGAACTTAGGTTTCTAGCATTTATATTTTCCATTCATGGTTTAGTACAATGCATAAGTTCCTATATCATTCCTAGAAATTTGATTTGGTGAGAAGGTTATACCTATCTAGTGAAGATCATAGTGATATAATTTAAGTCATGTGATTTTCCATTTTTATAATAAATAAGATCATAATTTTAGAATTATATCTAGATTACAAAATTAGATAATAAATTTTAAATTTATTAATTTCCTAATATTTTATAAAAACCTAATTTCCATCACCATTTTTTGGAATATCCCACCACATGAATATTATTGTGTAAATGGTCTATAATTCTCTTCTAATAACCCTAACTTTGGTCTAAAAAGTTATTTAAAGGGTTTTAGTTAGGCATAAATTTCCAAATTCATTAACTCACAACTCCTTGATCTATTGAGTGGACTCCTCAATCCTGAAATCTTGGATACGGATTTTCTCTATGATTTTCCTCTCAGTTACACCAATTAGTACTTGGGTGATCAAGCCTTGATTTGAACTAAGTTATGTCAACCCAAAAATTCAAGCTAAAATTCCTCAATATTTTGAAAAAAACCTAACTTGGGCTGATAAAACACTTTGAACTATGGTTCGATTTTAACTTAAGTGGTGTAATGCTATAATGAATTAATATATTGATTTGAGGGATATTTTATTAATGTGTAAATTGACCAGTTTAATTTTTATTAGGTTCTCATTAATATTAATAGGATTTACTTAAGTTACTAACAAAATCTCTATAAAATTTATTAATAGTATAATTTATTTTAATCACATTTTGTGTTCTTGTTAATTCATTAATTTATGTGATTGTGATAAAATATCCATAAATAAAATAACCATAAAAGTTGATATAAATAAAATAATAAAAGTGTCATGATCATAATATTCTATAATGGTTAGTCCATCTAGCGGTTGATAAACTAACCCTCAACCCTAAGAGAAAAACACCCTGATCTACAACTTGGTTCATGCCACAACATTCCACATATCCTCTTATGTATCTTTTGGATTTGTTTTTCCTCAACTTCAAAATTTAACTACCTCCACTTTCATGGGATATCCATTGATTACATAATCTTTACTCACATGTAGGCGAGGGTAACCAAAAAATTGTGTTAGGGGGTTTATATAGAAGAAACCACAAAATCACAAACCCTTACATAATGAGAGGATGATATGACATGCAAGAAATCAATTTAATTTAATAATAATAATAAATTAAAGGAAACTAATCACATACATAGGTCTAGTATATGAACATGATCACCCACACAAATGCAAAAAATATACATTTTCATTCTAGATAGTAATCACTTCAATTAATTATTTATTTAAGATAAAAAACCTTGAATTAATTCAATTAATCATCTGATTAATTTATTAATTCAATTTATCTTAATTATATATAGACTATAGTAAAAAATCCATCATCACTAATTTTAAAAAAATTAAAAAAATTAATTTTTTTAAAATTAAAAAAGTATGCGTGTGTAATTGGATGCAATGAAATGTAACCATCCGAACTACTCAGCATGATCCTTGTACCATTTATTCACATAGCATCCAACACACATTTCATATACCAAAATTACAAGGCATTAATTTATTAAAAAATTAAGCGTGATCATATATAAATTACATGGCATGTGGTGCTATTAACAGACACAGAGTATACTATAAGTAAAAACCATATACATCTTGCAGTTCAAAATTTAACACGGAAATTAATGTAATATATAATTAATAATACTATCACAAGGAATGCACTATCAATAAATGACACATGAAACACATATAATTAGGTTTAATTATATCATTAATTTTTCTCTCTGTATTAAATTAATTAAATAGGGTATTGTATTTTTCATGATGTGTACTAGGGATATGCACCGTGCAATTGCTTCTACTCATGTATGTGACACATGCTTGAGGAATGTGAATGTTTTTTTGGATGAAGACATGTATGAGGTACACAAAGTCTATTCCAACTACAAACCATGTTCCCTTTCCATTTTTGGGTTTGTTACTCCCCATATTATATAATAAATCCATTACACAATTTGGAACCCCTGTTTTTATCCTTGAAAACACATGGACTAACCAACTTGTAAATGAGTTACATGATGTGTAGTCTAGAAATCCAAGTTCCATCTTGGTCCTATCAACACACAGTGTGAAATTAATGCACTCCATGGGATATTTATTTCATGAAAACCCACCTTTTATGTGGTTCATCCCAGTGCATTGAACATAGGTACACAACATGTACTTTTGGGCCACATGCTATGTACTCTTGTGTTATCTTAATAGAACCCTTGGAACCACTTAATGAGTATTATAATTTTATTTATGTTGATTTAATCTTTTACCAGCCGTATGAATAATAAATAATAAAGAGAACATAATATTTAAATATTCTTATTTAAGAAAAAATAAACCCAAAATGAAAACTAAATGAAAATTCATACCATCAATCAATGATTAATAAATAATTATAAATTAATTATGTGACTATTATGATACCACTTGAAGGTTTTAGTCACAATAAAATCTATTATTGGGAATATTCAACTCAACCTTTTTTCATAATCGATGAATAATTTGATATATACATGACAAAGAATTCCATAACCAATTGAATTAAATAAAAATTTAATTGACTTATTATGCCAGAACCAAGAAGGTTGGATCATCACATAAAATTATAATTAATTTATAGATGGATTTATAATCACCTTTATATTTTAATTATTTATTAATTAATTAATCATTAAACCACTCTCATCATATTATTTTTGTTTTGTAGGATCAAAGGGTAGAATACCAATAGTGGTGATCCACATGTGCTCCAAAACTTTCGAACGTCATTGTAGAGTCACAAGGTGCTAGTGTGGTTGATTATATTTTCTTGTGTCATTATTTTTTGATCATAGTAAGAATCTCCTCATAGATGAAAGATTATTCAGGCACTCTCTATGACTTTAGAGGGTGGATGAGGATCAACACTCTTATTCTTGAAAGAATTATTGAGAGGATTCTATCTAGGGTTTAAGAGAATTCTCTCAAGGTTTATTATTCATAACAAATGACTAAACCTAGAATGTGATATAACCAGGTATTTATAGAGCTATTTTAGGGTTGGAAATTGAAAAAAATCCAATAGATAATTCCCTCTTCTTTAGAGAGCACCATGTCCAATAATAATATATATAATATTATTATTTGATTGACATAAAAAAAACCCATGGATAAATACATATAGTTTGTTAAATAAATAAATAAATTTTTATTTAAATGACATTTAATATATCAATTCTAGATAGATCATTAAACTCGGTATATCTATACTCATTAGTATTTACCAAACCCTGTATAATGAATATTTATTTAATAAACAAAAATTACTACATTTTTCATGGATAAATATAATAAATATTATATTCATTAAATATTCTGAATAAATATTTTTATTATTATTTAAGGGAATAATATTTATTCTAACTTTTTAAATTCAAATTATAATTTAACTAAGGTTCTAGATACACTTAGTGTGTAATCCTTTAGGTCTCTTTCTCATTGGAATTAGGTATAACTACCTAAACACCAAGGCTAATGTCTAGAAATACACCAAGGTTCCCATAGAGAAAGAAATTAATGTTGAAATAGTATAAAACCTCATACAAATTCTCACTATGTAATATAACCCCTTTATCTTGATATCTCTAATAAAATAGGTTTTATGTTGATGTTTTCATTTTATACACTCAATTTCTCTTTATTTGACTTTCTAGAAATGAACTTTCCAATAACACTGCCATGGATATAGACATAATTAGGTGGTTCCATTCCCATAAAAGGTTTTAATATATCAAATTCCATTAAAGAATATAAGGGATAAATTTTTTCTCACATTATTCATTAGTAAAATGTAATTTTTGATGCACCCAATACATCCTACTTCATCGTGAGTATATGTTGTCATATTTTTAATCAATACATCAAAGTACATGACTCACGACATGCATTAATAATAATATTAAAGTATAAGGATCATTACACATGTCCATAGATAGGAAAATCCAATTACACTTATAAATTTTTATTTTCTACTGGTGGATATTGTTCTCATAATCTTTTACATTGAAGATTACCATGGGAATACACCATGAAAAAGTTTCTCAAAGTCTTATGAGTCCCTAATAGCCTCTATCTTACATATCTTTCCAAATGACATCATCTGACTATAAAACATATATTTAAGAATATTGTCATGACACTTATAAATTCTCATCATAACAAGGAACTTCTATGACCTTTAAGTGTGACAAGTACCCTTAAGATATTATTACATAATATGTCACATAGAAGAACAATCATGATGTGATAATGACTTTATTAATATTCCAAAACATGAATATAGGTAATCATAAAGTATGTAGAATTTGGTTCTAGGTCACAAACTCTAACACACCATAGTGTAATGGTGCATCTAATATGGGGAATTGTACCCTGTTGGACATGTTTCAGTTGATAAAGAGTCCGTGTGACCTTATTATATGATTCTAGGGTTATGCTTTGGAAACTACTACATTCTTACATAATCACATTGAATATAAAGTAGTCATAAAGACACCATATGATATATAAAATTTTAGGAATAAAAATTTATATTTTATGAGGATTAGGGGATATGAAACATAATTATAATGTTTAACTTTTGATAAAATTAACCCTAAATCAAAAAATTCTTATTTGTTTGTTATCCTAAAGAAACTAATGGATATTATTTCTATAATATTACTGATGAAAAATTATTTGTGGCCCAATTTTATACAATACTCAAGAAGAAATATATCAGTCAACGAGTTAATGAGAGGGAATTTGAACTTGGAAAATTTTATAGTCAATAAACATAAATCTTTCTTGTGATGAAAAGTGAACCAGTTCCAAAAGAGGCTGTAGAAAAGTAAAACTTAGGTTACATAGGAACCTCGAAGGTCTCATAGGACTTGTTAGGATATTGATAGATATGGATTTAATATAGAAAATTATAATTAATTAATATTTATATATGAAGATCCTACTACCTATCAAGAGGTCATTAAAATTTATGATTCTAATAAATGGTTATAGGACATGAAATCTTAGATGGAATACATGTATAATAACAAAGTTTATAACTTGGTGAATGAACCTAAATAAGTTAGAACCATATATTTAAAGTGGTTTTTCATAAAAAAATTTACATGGATAGCAGAGTGTATACCTATAAATATCATATGGTACTTAAAAGTTAGAAAACAATTCATGGTATTGACTATGGAGAAACATTTTCTCTAGTTTCTATAAAAAATGTCTATTATATTATTTATTTCTATTATAGATCATTATTATTATGTAATATATCAAATGTATTTCAAAATACATTTATTTAATGATAATTTAGTCAAGTATGTTTATATGATACAATCTAAAGGTTTTTAAGTCCCAAATGAGCATGTTAAAGTGCGCGAAATGCAATGATCCATTTATGGATTAAAGAATGCTTCTTGGATATAGAAAATATTATGTGATGATGAAATCAAATATTTTATTTTCATAAATAGAATGGAATATTCTTGTGTATACAAGTGGATTAGTGAGTGTTTTTAAATTTATTTTGTTTTATATTGATGATATACTACTCATTAGAAATGGTATCCCAACTTTAGATTTTTTAAACATGTGGTTGGAAAAGTAAATTGAGAATAACAATTAGATACCAATATAATATCAGATAGATTCACTAAATTACTATCATGAATATCCTTAAGCACTTGAGAAGAAGTAAGGATATATTCTTTTTCTTTAGTGGTGAGGATGAGATCACTGTAATGGGTTACACTAATCCTAGTTTCCAAACTAGATAGGATGATATGAGATCTTAGTTTGGTTTCATTATTTTACTTAATTGTGGTTCTATTAGTTGAAATAGTTATAAACAATACGCCATAAAGCACTCAATAATAGAGTAATAGTATACCACTACATCAGATATTGTGAAAGAACCTATTTTGATTTTGAAGTTTTTCACTGATCTTGGGTTGGTTATTAGAGTTAAGGTAATAATTAAGCATTAATATGATAAAAATGGATCTATTTCTTGGGCCAAGAAACCTCAGTCTTACCAAATGACCAAACATTTCCTTCAAAAATACCATCTCACTCGAGAGATCACTAATATGGGTGATATAAAGATTTATTGGGTGGTTGCAGAAGTGAATGTGGTAGATTTATTAGTAGAGACATGGATGCAGTTGAAGCATGTGGGTCATGTGAAGTATTTGTGTATTAAACACACGAGAGACTAAATGTAATGATTATTTTCATTGATATTTTATCATGGTTTAATAATAATGGAAATATTTTTTATTATTCATTCATGCGTGATACATATGTTACATGAAAAATGGAATGATAAAATCCCCTCAAAAGTATGATTTTGAGTTGTCCTTGATCAATGATTATCTTGGATTGTTATAAGTTATGATGATATGTTAAGATTATAGTGAGTAGAATATTTTATGTGATTCATATTAGAATTATGTGATAATAAGTGTAGATATATTATCTAGACCAACCCATAAAAATATAGCACATGGAATTTCATACAGTCATTTATATACTAAGGGTGTATGCTTAATATTAATACCCATTAAATAAGGTTAATAAGATACTAAAAATTAGAACTTTCATAATTTGATGCATTTTTTATGTTATCCTTGAGGTTATGCTAATTAGGGTGTAACACCCTAACCCAGGCTTGAATCTCAAGTCTCGATCCAGGGTTCTACATGGTCTCAAGAACATTCCTTGATTTCCATAGGTTATTGACAAGTGAAAAAGGATAAAAAGTAAACCATGGAGAATGGTTTACCATCATGTACAACTATAATCCACGAATTCTCATGAGAAAATTATTTTAAATAAAATAATTTTAAAGTAAATTAAAATGGTGAAAGACCACTTGTTTATAAAACAAAAAAAATTGAGTATCAAGTACAAGACCTAAGAAAAATCTAAGACATAAAGACCAATCCATGAGATACTATCACAGTCACCATAACTCTAGAGAGGAACTAAAAATTTTCACTAATTAAGAATTTCATTATCATGACCCACCCCAATGGGGCTTGTTCTGTGACTCCCCAAGCCCACCTCCAATAGGATAGGTGTTGGTGACTAGTAATGGGTAGGAATATCTCTAACATGGGAAGACTTAGCCTAATGTTCTTGCACACACACACACACATCTCCAAGTCCAAACAGTGATGAAATGTAAAACAATTGAAATAAACCTTTCTTGCATAGATCTAATACCATAACTAGAGTACGACAAGAAGTAATGGAAAGTAAATAGGGCCAAATAAAATCCCACCAAAAATATTTTGAAAAAAATTCCAACATAAAAGTAAATAGGGGGAATGCTTCCAATATACCATAGCAACACACCTCGATCTATCTGGTCTCAGTAAGCACTGCCTATTCCTTGTCCCTCTAGGACTCTTTTAAAGGTTTGATCATCTGCACAAGACATGACATGTGCGGGAAAATCCTATGAAGGGGTGAGTATAAAAATACCCAATAAGACACCCAAAAACCATAAACCATATAAAAAAATAACAATAATATCTACATAGGTATATTTATAAAGAACATATAAGAATAATATCCAAATATACTCAATAATGACACAAAGTCTAAAGTTAAGGTCACAACCGTACATCTAGCCGAGGATTCTATCTCGAAGGTTTCACATAGCACTCTTCTAGGAGAACACACTCCATGATTCAAATAGAACTAATGATGTCTGTCTGAGAGGTAGTTCTCATTGAGTCTCATAATTATAAGTATACGTTGGAAGTCCGAAGAGATACAATACATAGATAAGGATCACACCCAAGTCCATGGGGTATACTAACAACTCAATATGGAATAGCCCACTAAGTATAGGATCAATTCCCGTGTAGTGTTGGTCATGATGATAAAAATAACTCTACTTAGGGAAAAAAAATGATATATAATCTCACTTCGAGCCTCATGGAAGGATTCCAACAACTCTATCCAAAAATTCATGTTGAAGGGACCTCTATCCTATGGGCATGATGCGATTCTATACTAACCCTTAGAAAATGGATATGGGAAAAACACCCTAATGAAACTGGTCAATGATACAGAGGAAAAGGGATCCAAGCCAACTTTGAAAGAGTACATGGCATGTAGTAGGAGTAAAAACCTTGTACCTTCAACTCTATGTCTTTCACATGTAAACAACCCTTTTTTTGTCCATGTTCATTTTCATGTAACAATACATGGTGTGTTGCTGCTCATGTATTAGTAGACAAATTAGCTTGTGTACATCTTGGTTGGCTGTATACGTGTATGAGTATATGGCTTTCCCATGGCCATGTACTCCTGATCATATCCATGTACCCTACTGGGCACATCCTGAGGCATCGAAAAATGCACCACATGATCTGTTATAGGGGTCACACGCCATGTGATCCTTAACCTCAAACACAAACCCTACTTGTTGTATAGGGGTACCATGCATTGTTTAATCCTAGATTACATGCCATGTAGATTTTTTTTTCTAGAAAACCTTTTTCTTCCTTATGCGTATGCTCATGCCTCCACTACCTCATATTTCATCCTATATCTTATAGGAAATAATGGATTTACTCCGTTCGAGGATCACCATCACCACTCATTGGATTCTAGTCACCTAATTCACATGAAAATCAGTTTCTATTCATTCCCATCATTATCACACGCACCATTCAAAACCAGAGGCACCAATCTGGTTCAATTCATTTTCCACTACCACCATCATATGATCCTCATGCCATATCATGTTTAGATCTATGATATCAGATCATTACACAACAAAATGGGTGTACAAAGATCAATTCCTTGGTATTTGGGTCAAACCATGGGCCAAGGGATTTCCCGTGATGAATGATGAAATAGGATAGAAATGAAAAAAAGAACATATATAAGGAAAAAAGCTCAACTGATGTTTGTTTAGACCTCGATTCATTTCTAGCTGCACCTACAATACACACGATATGTGAATGGATTTTTTAGTTAATTGATTCAAATTATTTATAGGAATTATAAAATGGGAATAATTCAAAATAAATAACCTCCCTACCATGATTCATATTGATATATGATGTATAATAGAGCTGCATCATGATCTTTGGTGAGATCCTCTAATGTCGCCTCGCACCGGTCATTGATCTTCGATTCTGTCATCGTCTACTAACAAAATCTCCTTTAAAACTCTCCAAAGGATCTCCAATGATTTGAAAGTTTATATATATAACCCTAAAATTTTTCCATAAGCATGATTATATAGAAAAGCATTAGGATATTGTGTCATAATAAATTAAATAAATTAATTTTCTTAATTTATTTTTTATCCACACCCACAAAAACTTTTCCACAAATCCCCTTCTCTGAAAAATATTATCTCTTTACTAAGAAAAAACCTATGTTTTGAGCACAATGATTCCCTAATATTTATAACCTAGGACCCATTTTATAATTTATTCAAATTTTTCAAAAAATGACATGTGAATGCCATTTAATATATTTAATATATTTCAAACATGTATTATGCACTCATTAAGCCTTGGAATCACACACCATCTCAGTGCCTGGTCTAAAAAAATCTATATAATATCTAAAAATAATACATGGAAAATTCAAGTCACTACATTCTCATCACCTTGGGGATTTAAGTCACAAAAATCCAAAAAAAGTGGCTACACAAAGAGATGTGAGTACTGAGCATGAATCTAAGCCTTATAATCCATGGTTCTCTCCTGGATATTCTCGTGTTGTCAAAGGACATGCACTAATAGAATATATCACCCATTAAGGATCCTCTCACATTTATCTTCAATCTCTACTGAGTACTCAGCAAAGTTATATCTATCCTCGATGTACAAAACATCCTAGTTGATAACGTATGATAGGTCATACACATACCTCCTTAGCTGAAACACGTGGAAGATGTCATGTACCTAGTCTAACCGTGGTGGTAGAGCTAAGTGGTATTTCACCTTTACAACTCTATAAAGTATCTAAAAAGGAGAAATGAATCTTGAAGATAACATACTTCCTTAGCTAAATATCTATAATCCACATCGAGGTGAAACCCATAAAAACACATAGTCTCCATCCTCAAACTCTAAATTCCTCCATCATCAGTCAATATAATACTTTTTATGACTTTGTGCAGTCCTCATCTACTCTTAGATTATATGCACCTTCTCAATAGTATCTCTCACTACATGAGTGCTAACACTCCTGGGTAGGTCCAACAATGTGGTGACCTGCAAGGTCTTCTACAAAAGTCGTCAAATGGTGTCATACTAATAGTGGAATGTTATATTTTTTTTACAAAAAACTCCACCAAAGGTAGGTGATCCTCCCATCTATGGCCCAAGTCCAACATGAAAGCCCGCAACAGGTCCTCTAAGACCTAAATGATCCGCTCTGTCTAGCCATCAATCTAGGGGTGAAATGCTATGCTCAAGCGTAACTATGTCCTGTAAACCTCTTATAATATCTTCCATAACCAATATGGTAAGAGAGAATCATGGTTAGAAATGATCTTCAAGGGAAATCCATGGAGTCAGACTATCTCTTGCATGTAGAGGTGTCTCAATCTCTATACTAAACACTACTATCAAATTGCTAAGAAGTGGGCTGACTTGGTGAGTCGGTCTACAATCACCCAGTTGGAATCAAGTGTCTTGTATGTACAGGGTAATACCATCATTAAGTCCATGGATATCTCTACCAATTTCATTCCATAACACCCTTAGATTTTGTGAAATATATATTTTTCTAATTAATTAAAACTCTTTAATATTTTTCATTTCACACAACACTAAATATAGCATGTGTTATATGAAACCACTAAGTTTGGATTGTATTTCACAAAACAACAAGTTAATATTGAACTAAATAAAACAATTATATTGTACTATAGTACACACAACACTATGTTTGGCTTGTGTTACACAAAATTCCGAGTTCCTTCGATAGCTGGCGTTACACGCAAGGCTGAGTTTTACCAAACTAAAATATATTATTAATATCATTAGTAAAATATTATTATAGTTTTCACCTAACCATTGGAATGGTGGTTATGAATAAGATTAATTAAATTATGAAAACATTATTTACACATTTATATAATAATAATTATTTGGTAACGAATTAACTAGAAATAAAAATAAAACCCTTTTGAAAATATAGGAAATCTTTTGCTTGAAAATGATATTTATGCAATCAAACATGTTTTAGCTCAATAAATAAATTAATACAATTTTGATAAATTATTTTAATGATATATATATATATATATATATTATATTAATTTAATTATTTAACATTAATATTATGTGCTTTATTGACAAGAGATAATAATAAATCCAATTTTACACATAAAAATATATACTTTTCTAAAGGGTAATTTTACCGCCTTTTAATGGCGCATATATTTTAATTTTTTTTTTGAAAAATTTTATAAATTAAATTTAATAAATTAAGGTTAATTTTTTAGATTATAATGTCAAAATTATCTCAGGGTGATTTTTTTTATTTTTTTGAGAAGTTTCATTTTTGATGAATAATGAAAAATACTGAATTTTCATTGAAAACTAAATTTTTTTATAATTTTTTTATATAGTTAAATTATATTTTTATTTAGTTTTAAAGTATATTTATATAATTTCTACATATATTAATACAATTTAGGTTATTGGAATTAATTTAAAATTAAAATTTGATATAAAAACATTTCAAACTTTCGAACTTCCTCACTTTAAAAACCCGTCGTTTCATCCCATCCTCAGGATTAATTTTAAATTAATTTCTGATGTTTATGTGATTAGAATTTATAAAAATGGATTACATATTTTTAATAATCATAATTTATAATTTCTAGTAAGGAAAAATTAATTTTTTTCCTAAAATATTAGTGAAAGTAATTAAACTTAATTACAACAATTAAGGTAAAAACAAGTTTACTTAGTGGTTAAACTTTAACTTAAGGGTTTGAATAACCTAGACACATATCCAAAAGCCATTTTCTGGACATATTTAAACCATATAATCCATTTTATAGAAAATTAACCATTATTAGATTCACATTATGTAAGGGAGATCACCCAATAGTATTTACTTTTTTATATTTACAAGAATGCCACTCATCCTCCACTATAAAAGAGCACTCACCCCCTCACATATTCACGCCTATAAATCCATTTTTTGAAAAAAACCTGAAAATATACTCTCAAATTCCCTCCCTTAATCCTATATTAATCATTTTATGTATAAATGAAACCAGTTAATCCCTTTGGTAAAAACCAAAAGGAGTTACCCAAAAAAGAGGTAACATCCTTCCACAGACACTTTTGTTTTATTTCTTTCTCAACCCCATCAATTATTATTATATAAAACTTATATAATAACCTAATTATACTAAATATAATTATATGTTTTTATGTTAAGGGTTATATCTAAACTCATAAACCCTTTTATCAAATGGGATACACAATCATCGTTTGTGTGTACAACGAACAATCACCTTGTGAATCAATATCGTTCGTTCTTCCATTACCACCTTTAATGGTTGGGAATAATGATAGAATTAATATTTTTATAGGAAATATATATGATATTTTTTATATATTTGTAATTCTATAATTATTATATAACACACACCTTCATGTTTTCCATTTTTTGGGACTATGATAACTTCATTTGTTGATGTGCAGACAATCACCTTCTCAAAGTGATGTGATTCATTCACACTTTAGATAGAATATATTAAAGAATATTTTAATAAAAATATGTGTTATATATGAAATTATAATTATATTATAATTATAATATATATTAATATATATATATATAATCTACATTTCATTCTTTAAAATTATGTCAAGAAAATGGAAACATCATTCATGCGTACGTACAACCTACCATCTCTATGAACGATGTATTTCATTTATAATTTATATAATTTATAGATTATTATAAATAAATAAATACTGAATATATATGAAATTTATATCATGGTTTACATTTTGAAAATAATGAAATCATTATCTAATTAATAGGACTAAGAATAACAAGTCAAAACACGTAAGAAAAACAAAGCGGTTATTACCCGAAACATAACTTTAATATATAATTGTTAATAAAAAGGTAATATAAAGTAATTTTTGAATCATATATGGTATTATATAAATAAATATGTTTCTTTAATATATTTATAATAAAATTATATTTATTATACATGAGTTTTGAATGAGTACGATGAGAGTCAATACATAAGTTAAGGGGTTTCTCGTCTCACTTTCATTTCCAGGAGATATATGAAATATTCACCAATTATTCATTATGTGGTATATATACTACCCTATGAAATTTTATATCATGAATATAATTTATTTTATGATACAAAAGTTTTAATTTATATTATTCTTTCACTAATTTTATGATTCAAGAAGTTACTCAAGTAGTAAGTGGATTTCGAGTCTCACTTTTAGTTACATGAGACTTATGCCTTATTAACCACTCGTTTATTTTTGGTGGTGTATATACTGACCATGAATTTATTCTATGAATATTATAATTAAATTTATGGTTACTTACATATCCATTTTATGATCTCTCTTTTATGGTGTTTATGGTACAAAATTTACCAAATTGGTAAAGTAATTTTTTCTAAATTTTCCTTCTTTGAGACACATGTTATGTTATGAACCTATGATATTTTACAAGGTGTATATAATAAAATTTGATATATTTTATTGTGGATATAATTATTTTCAGGATATTTTAGGATTTTATTAATGTTATTCTCTCTTGGGGATTATGATTCTAAATTACCGAAGTGGTAAGAGTTTATTGCTGCAATCTCATCGTTATCAGGATTGTATATGATTATGCTTCCATTGATGAAGTATTATGATCCATATCTCAATAAATTTCATGAATTTCATTATCCTATAGTTATTCATGATATATTAATGTATTGGTACCATTTTCCCACTCTTTGGTACTTAATATAATTAAGAAAATGTTTTTAAGAAAATATGACTTTATCACTCTCTTCGATCATAAATATGTGTTCTTTCAAAACATTGTTTTCTAAACATGTCTAAAAAAATTTTCTACTATTATCCAATGATCTTTAAATTACATTTGTAACCATATTTTACCTTTAAAAAATGTTTTTTAAAAAGTAATATTCTTTTGTTTTCCAATTAAGGAACTTTTCAAAACCTTTTACATCGAAAAAGGAATGTTTATCATGTACAGATTTATCATCCATCATGAAGGTAATCTCTTTGAATTTTCCTTTGAAATTTTACAAGATTATTTTTTTAAGAATTTTTTTCCTAATATTATGTAATTTTGTTTGTTTTTAACATGTTTTTCAATAAAAAATGTTTTCAAAATGTTTTCAATCTTATTTTATAAGTTTTCAAGGAAAATAGTTTTCAAAATGATTTCAGGATTCATTTATAAGTTTTCAAATAAAAATGTTTTCAAAATGTTTTCAAGATTACTTAACAAGTTTTCAAGGAATTTTTTTAGAATGATTTCAATATTCCTTTATAAGTTTTTAAGGAAAAAGGATTTCAAAATTTTTTGAAGTTTATTTTATAAGTTTTCAAGGAAAAAGGTTTTCAAAATGTTTTCAAGCTTCATTTATAAGTTTTCAAAGAAAAAGGTTTTCAAGTTTTTTTCAAGATTACTTTATAAGTTTTCAAAGAAAAAGGTTTTCAATGTGTTTCCAAGATTACTTTATAAGTTTTCAAGGAAAAGGTTTTAATTTATTTTTCAATATTCTTTTATAAGTTTTCAAGGAAAAAGGTTTTCAAAATGTTTTCAAGATTTATAAGTTATCAATTTTATTTTCAAAGAAATAATTTTCAAAATGTTGTTTGTTTTAAAAAGCATTTTTTCAAAGAAGAAAGGATATTTTCCTCAAGAAATGATTTTAAAATATTTCTCAAATTTATGTTCTATCTAAGATGACATCTATTGGTGTTACTCATTACTTACTGGGGACATTATCCTTGGTTTCCATTTATATTATTTATCTTAATGGTTTATTTTTTGATGTCATGATGTTTATGAATCTCATTTCTCTTTCACAAGTTATATATTTATGAAACCTGTTTCTATTTCATGGGTTATATGTTTATGAAACATATTTCTCTTTCATGGGTTATTTTATTATGAAACATTATTCTTTTTATGGGTTATTATTTTATGAAATTATTATGAAACCTGTCTCAATTCCATAGGTTATGATTTGATGACATGTTCCTAATACCCATTTCATTTAATCGATTATGATATTATTTTTTATGATCTTGTGGCACACATATGTATTATTTCATTATAATATTGGTGGGGCCTATATCTCCCTCCAATACATTGAGTAAATATTTATTTTTCCATAGATTGACATGGATGAAATGGGGAGTTAACTCGATTCAGTAAAATACTTTTTCTACTAAGAGGGTCTTAAGAGTGAACCTTGACTACTAATATGGTCATGGGAGTGAACTATGACTTCCAAGATGATTTGGGGAGTGAACCCATTCCACTAATATGACCTTTTCATTAAGCCTTGACTACTATGGAAATCATTTTTATATGATTATGTGTCTACCACAATTCCATGACTTATTCTTATATTATGATTTTATGGCTTATGATTTTGATTCCCTTATGATTTATGTATTATGAACATCCAATGTTTATTCCATGACTTATGTATATGATCATTGATATATAGGGTATGATCTTCAAAAGTTATTATCATGTTATTATACCCTTATTCTCATGTTATGCTTACGTATCTCCCTTATTTAGCCTTACTAAGAATATGGGCTCACCTTTTATTATGTTTACTTTCCTAAGGTTGTGAAGAAATGTTTTAAGTATGAGTACTAAATGAGAATATATTTAAGGGATATGTTTAATATCTTTCATCAAATTATAAGAATGTGTTCCATGTTTCCAAATACAGTAAACTATTATGGTTCTTAGGCATATAATTTTTTAATGTGTTGAATATTTCTCTAAAATGATGTAATATCCATGTATGTTAATCTTATGTCACTATAGTTGGTATCAAAGGAAATAATTAGTCAACCTTTGGAAAATAGGATGATAAAACTTTAATGATATCCCTTAGGATATTTTTAAGGATATTTCTAGTGATGTATCTAAGGATAAGCCTAAGGTGTCATAGATTAAAGAAGGTGTAACAATTTAGACATCATATAAGTGATTTTTCATGATTATGTGGTTTTTCTCTATGATAATTATTGCTCATACTATGCTTTATAGTTTTAGTCAATGATGAGAACCATAATTAAATGAGTTAACATTTAATGTGATGAAAATTTTTTTTATGAGCAGTCAAATGGGATGATAAATGGAGTTAAGGATGTTGTGATCATGCCTAATCAGTTTTTACACAACAT
Source organism: Viscum album (assembly GCA_963277665.1). Classification (NCBI taxonomy): domain Eukaryota; kingdom Viridiplantae; phylum Streptophyta; class Magnoliopsida; order Santalales; family Viscaceae; genus Viscum; species Viscum album. The sequence goes on from OY728156.1 coordinate 1,506,722,228, forward strand.
GATTAAAAATGTATACCTTAATTGTAGAACCCCGATCTGATTAACCACCTGAAAAGTGTATCTGGGATGAGTTCCACTAGCCTTAGGTGTGCCTTCCCATATGATAAAGGCTGTTGACTAGTAGTGAGGGTGTAAAAAGGGGTGATAGTGGGGAGAATATACCCTCTGGTGAAGATATAATAATGGCCCTAGTCAATATATATAATATGTAGTAGAAGAAAATACTAACAAACTTGAATCAGTAACTCAGAAATGACAGAAGAATAAGAAATCACATACAATAGCGGAAGCAACATCAATAATAATAGAAGAATAAGGTAAACAATCCAAATATACATTCCATTTCTAGAATCTAAAATAGAACATGCATCCAATACTGGCCATACAATACAATATCCAGAAGGGGTCAACAATGGATGACCATTGTACATATATACATATAAGCATTCTGAAACAAAAATGAATACTAGAAAGGTAAACTCTAGATGAGGTAATAACCAATGGACCCTTACCTTCCATCCCATGAAAAATAGCCACTAAGATCTAGCTCTTAAACTTGAGCCTTTACCTGAATGAAAAAGCATGAAATCTACATGCATCTCAAAGGGCCCATGTAGGGTGTGATAATGAGTCTCAACAGGCCACCACCAATTTCTTCATACCTTAAATTTTTGATCTAGCCAGTGTGAAATAAAAATAAATAAATAAGGGAACACATGTAATTTAAATAAACACAAGATTCTCTAGTGCTCAACAACCACCAAGAATCTATCACATACTTTGACCATCACTAGAATAAATTAGAAGGATAATATCCTTAGATCATAGCTTAAGGAATCCCCTAATGTATATATCCTAGGTGAACCCCCTAATTTCACCTAAAAATTTCACTCGACACCTTGTTCCATTAACGAAGTAACCGATATCCCGAAGGCATGCCCAATAAAGGTATCTGATCCCTCATACCCCTAATCAAAATCACCCATTGTCTCTAAGTCCAATGTAGAGATCTACAATGATATTTGTCCTCAAAATAATACTACTGTCAGCTCAATAGCCAACATCCCAAGGAATAGTGACACCCATCCTCCCAAAGGTATTTGGACCAATGGCCTCAAGAATGAAAAAACTTATCTCCCAACCAACATCCTCAATGCTGTCCTATAATGGCTCCTCACCATCTCCATGGATCTCTATGGTAATAACCCCCATCCATTTAACTAACCCACAATTATCAGGGCCTCTACCCACATGAGTGGTCAAATACACCTCATCATTGAGTCAAACTGTGTGAACACGACTCCAAATGGTGCTTTAGCCAACACAGATGAGAAGAAATCCCCAATTAGAACCTAATCCACACTAATTTCAGAACATCATTCCCCTGTGACCACACCACTCAAATAGATAGCCATTACATCCGACATTCCATGATCCTTACCTATACCCTGATGACCCTAGTGCCTCAAACAATGATCGAGTCACCTAACCAATGATTAATATCACTTAGAATATAAATATATCAGGCCACACCTAGCCTAACAATCAAATCACCTCAAAATAGAGAGGCATAACTATCTCAATCCTTGGGCCGAGCCCGCCATGTTCCTATTATAACCGAGTGTTATATAAAAATCCACTCACATATGTAATTCAATTCAAATTAAACTAAGCACTTTATTTAAAACAAACAAAACAATTTAATGTATGGAATACCCCAGGCTAACTACCCAAGTTCCAGAGCCTCTCACATAACTCAAACCGCCTATTATGTTGTGCAGGCATGCCCATCAATATCTCACAAGGTTCAATTCAATTAATTAAAAGAAACCACTTAATTATAAGGGTCTTTCTCAGTCAACACAACAGAGTGCTAAAAGACATTCCCATAAAAAACCCATGAAAACAAAAATAAAAGTATGAAACACCCACCTTAGAGTCATAGACATAGACACATCCAATATTAGCCTCTAACTCAGAATGATTTGGAATAAATTGACATTTTTATGAACACCCTGAAAATAGGAAAAAATGACTTGAATAGATTTATCGGTCTATGTGGAGAGAGAAAAGAAGAAAAGACACAAGAGTAAGGAGACACTTACCTATATAGACTAAATGAAAAAAATGGATGGAATAAAATAGGCCAGATAAAGGAGATAACTCAAATACAAGGGAAGGAGGGTTACTCCTTGCTGTGCGTAACCCATGGAGGGAGAAGAAAGGATAATTTTAGGTTTATGTAAGGAGGGTAATTTTGTTCATTTCACACCTTCAATGGGGAACATAGTTAGATCTTATGGGTTTCCAAACTGTGTAGCTCCTTCTACTTAGGATCCAAGCCCAACATGGTTAGATTGCATGTTTTTTCCTAAATTTGCAAAAAATGTGCATGGTATTGTGTGAGGGTACTTCCCAAATGGCACTAACCATGCGACTTGTACAACATTTTCATTAACTATGTGAAAACTGTGAAGATTTCATTTACTAGAAATTATAGTGGTCCCACATGGATGTGCACATTATCTCACATGGTTTTCCAAACTATGCTTAGTGAAAAATGAGGGTGCACAGTTTCCACTAGGACGACATACAGTCAAATCTAATCATGTTCCTCAGTACGAACTTCTCCAAAACTGTGCCTTCGGGACTCCAACATAGCCAAAACCCATATGAACACCTGAGGTATTTTACAAGCCTCTAAAACCATCCAAAAAAAGGTTTTGGGTTAAAGAGAAACCTAGAATTAGGTTCCAATGATTGAGAAAGAAGTTTTCACGCCTACTAAACTCTAAAAATTCAAAACAGGTGAGGATTTCGAACCACTATAAGTACATGGGATGTTATAATATCCCCACCTTAATATAGATTTTCACTGAGCTATCAAACACAAGGATGATATGGTACTTAACATACCAATATCATTCAAACTATCCTAGATTATCCCATTCAAAAGGGAATAGGTCAAATCCCTAAAGGGACTCCCCACCTTAGGAGTTACCTACCCCAGTCACATCTTGACCCAAAAATCAAACAAACCATTAGTCTATCAACCATTATAGGACTCAAATGTCCTACCATGAGGCTTCATAACTCTCAAACCTCATCAGGTGATCCCATTTCATACCCAACACCCATTTGAACCCCGCACCATATTGGTGTCCGCCTCATGCCCATGTCACACATGGAACCAACGAGGTCTTGAATCTCACTAGATGATCAAATCAGTCCCGGTGCCTCACAAATCAATAAGTAACACATTTTAATGATGTACATATTCCAACACACCTCAAGTAACATGAATCTCCTTGATTCTTCGTTTCCAACACACCTCAATAATCATGCATCTAATGATGCAAACGTATAAATATTGGTGCCACACACCTCACACAAACACACACATATAATATATTTGATCCAATTCCAACCTACTAACCAGCATCTGGCTAGTCCATTAATACATCCTTTACACCTTGTACACACAAAATAGATACGACTTTAAAAATTCCATGGTAAAAAAAAGGAAAAGAACCCCTGGTCACACCCATGGTGCACCTCTAACCTTCATTGGTTCACTAGCCTGCTCAACACTTGGCAGCTCCATGGAATGCACCTATCCTGATGCTTGACCACCTGAAGCCTAACCTCACTGTAGTGCTACACTAGACACTGGAAAATAACCACACTGCCAGGCCCCACTATCTCTTATATGACCTTAAAATGTATCTAAACTTCAGTTACTATAACCTGTTACCTCTCCTGGTCTAATCTTATAACTCTAAGTCTACCCTGGTCCCTGATTTCTGGCTTCTCGAGAAGGATTCCTTTAGAACCTCTTGAGATTCCTGACTTTTCCACATACCAAAAACTCATTTAGAGGCTGCTCACACTATGTCTGGACATGTCTCGATAGCCCACACAGGAATAATATCATAGACGATCCACTCCAAGGTGGTCTTCTTGAGTCATTGTTATAAATTACCTATTGGAACCCATCCTGCCCTCACTTATTTTTATATGAAGAATCGTCACTGAAAACACCTAAAACCATCATCCATATCGAGTAAGAACTGTCTGTAAAATTTCCCTCAGTTAGGAGTACCTGATTCACCACCTATAAGAATGAGTCCAATATAAATATGTTCACTTCACCTGAATGACCTTCCCTAAACCATCCTCGAAATGCCCCACCCTCTGGGTGTTGATGCTCACCATACCGAGTGAGAAACAATACAACTAGGTGAATGTACATGCATAGTCTATGATGGAAAATCACCCTACTACAGGCTCAAGAAATCCTGAGCTATCTCTGTATTCAAAATATCAAGAAAGAAGTGCTCGAAGAACCTGGTCTCAAAGTCCTTTTAGAAGTGTTCCTTGCATCTTCCTGCCGGACCTGCATGTCCCACCAGCACTTAGCCAGTCCTATGAGCATGTAGGTTTCCAGCTTCACCCTATACCTCAGAGGCATCTCTAGCTACTCAAAAATCATCTCTATAGACTTGATCCAATTCTCAACAGCCTATGGACCACCCTCACCCTAAAATAGCGGCAAGTGTTGTGGATAGAACTCTTGATTCAGATACACTATATAAGGCTCTACTCCCTGAGCTCCCCTGTCAATCCCCTGGATCACACATACAAGGCTCTCTCGGAGCTTATTGTAAATCCAAAACCCAAAATATGTGAGATATGGCATCTTCCTCTCCTTCACTTGAGCCTGTATCTATGGATGTACCTGTATCTCACGATCTGCTTGACCCCCAGGGGCCTCAACCTATATGTTATCTTGTGGAATAACATTACCGCCCACTTGACGCTCCATTCAAAGTTGTCTAGGTGGAAACCTACTGAATACCAATACATGTCCAGATGACCTAGATAACACACACACAAACACACAGACACACACACACACACACTCACACACCACAAATAGAGAAATTATTAATAGGCATCGTCAACATCACTACCCTTACTCTCCCCCATTAAAACCATGCCACATGGAATCTCGGCCTCATGGACACCTTACCTGCCTATAACAGACCCAAGTATAACATATGCCTTGGACCACACCAATCTCTACGAACCATGTCACCTCAATCCGACAACCACATCGCCCAACCTGGTGATCAACACCACCCCATTCCATCATACCTTCCTGATCATATAATATCCAAGCCCATGTTGACAAATATAAATTTCACACATCACAAGAAATTTACATAGTACAAGTATATATATATATCACAATCCTACTATGTGACTATAAAAAATAAGCATAACAACCATATGCCCCTTTCCATACTGGGCCAAGGGTCAAATACCTTTTTCCTTGCTATACCAGGCCAAGGATCACAGGTCATAACAATTAACAATCACATTCTAAGTTTACCAATTGAGGTGGAAATCATATCAACTGTAAAATGAGAAAATAGAAATGCAATTTACACCCAAGGAAACTCAGTCTGTCCCATGTGAATGGGACTGCAGGCACCCAAGAACGAGCTATAAACCTAGTTAAAACCACATAATAATCTCCAGTCTACCATATCCCAAATAGTAAGACTTGTAGAAAAGAAATGAATTTGATATAATTAGTAGTCAGTCGAATTCCGCTACTAGTTTCTAGTCAAGAACTACTTTGATATCATTTATAGCACCCTGAATCGATTATCCACTCGAACAGTGCTTCCTGGCTGAGTTCCACTAGCCTTAGGTGTGCCTCCCCATACGCCAAAGGCTGTAGACTAGTATAAGGGGTGTAAAAGTAGGTGATAATGGGAATACTATACCCTCTAGTGAATATATACTAATGGTTATGGTCAATATATATAATATGAAGTAGAATAGAAGACTAAAAAACTCAAACCAGTAACCTACCAATGGAGGAATCACAATAAATCACAAACAATAATGGAATAAACATCAACAATAGTAAAAAATCCAAATAGACATGAAATTTATATAATCTAGAATAGAACATGTATCCAATAATGTTCATACAATACAATATCTAGAAGGGGTCACCAATGTCTAACCACAGTACATACATACATATAATCATGATAGAATATAAAGTAAAACAAGAAAGGTAAAATCCAGATAAATTAAGAAATAATGGTCCCTTTCCTTCCATCCCATGCAAAATAACCACTAATATACTGCTCTTGAACCTGATCCTTTACCTGAAAAGAAAAGCATGAAATCTACACACATCCTGAAGGGCTCATGTAGGCTGTGAGAATGAGTCTTAGTAGGATGCCGCCAATATGTGTATACTTTACATTTGTGATGTAGAAGTTACGAAATAAGAATAAATAAATAATTAAATTCAAGGAATTAAAATAAACAAAAACTTACCTGGTGATCAATAGATACCATGAAGTTATCACTTTATTAAGCCATCACTGAAATAATTGAGGAGGATATGTTCCCTAGATCATAGCTCAAGGAATCTGTTCATGTCAAATATCCCATTAGAATCCTTAGTTTTTACCTTAAAATTTCACTTGGTACCTCATTCTATTAACCAAGTAACCAATATTCTAAAGGCACATCCAATCAAAGAATCTGGTCCCTCAGAACCCTACTCAAAAGCTCCCGTAGGCTTGAAGCCTGATGCTCAGAGGTACAATAATATCTATCATCAAAATAATACCACCATTGGCTCAACATCCAATGCACTGAGGAATGGAAATTTCATTCCTCATAAAGGTATCTTAGCCCAATGGCCCCAAGCATGATGAGCCTTAACTCTGAATCAACAGCCACAATGCTATCCTCCTATGGCTCCTCACCATCCCTGTGGATTTCCATGAAAATCACCCCCATCCATTTACCTAACCTTTAACTACTGGGAGCCTCTACCCACATGATTGGTCAAAACCACCTCATCACTGAGTCAACATTTGTGTACATGATTCCAAATGGATCTTTGGACAACATAGGTAAGCATAAATCACCAATTAGAACCTAAGAAACACCAATTTTGGCACCTAATTCCCCTGATAACACATCACTCAAACTGATTTCTATGCTATTCAATGTTCCATGAGCCTTTCCCATAACCCGATGACCCTATTTCCTCAAACGATGACTGAGTCACCCAACCAGTGATTAACATCACACAAAATATAAATATATCGGGCCATGCCCAACCTGACGATTACATCACCTCAAAATAGACATCCACTATCTCAATCATCGATCCAAGCCCATCACATTCCATTAGAACCCAATGTTTTATCAAAAGTAACTCATATATACAATTAAATTAAAATTAAACTAAATACTTTAATTTAAAACAAACAAACTAATTTAGTATGTGGAACACCCTCATCCTAACCGTCCAAGGTCCAAAGCCTATCGCACAGCTCAAACCACCTGTGGTATCATGTAATAATTCCCAATGGTATCTCATAAGGTTCAATTCAATTAATTAAAAGTAACCACTTAATAAAAAGGGTCTCACTCGGTCAATAAAATGAAACAGTAAAATCCATGCCCCTAAAAAAATCATGAAAACACAAAGAAAAGTATGCACCACCTACCTTCAAGTCATATATATAGGGATGTATGATATTATCCTCTAACTCTTGCTGATTTGGAATAAATCTATGTTTCCAACGAAAGACCTAAAAATAGGGAAAAGCAATTATAATGAATTCAATAGTCTGTGAGGTGATAGAAAAGAAGAAAACACATAAGAGGAAGCAGAACCTTACCGATACAGATCCAACGCCGAAAACGACTTGCAGAATGGAGGTGAAATAAAGGAGGTTGCTTAAATCCAAGGGAAGGAGGAGAAGGGGGGGGGGGGTTCCCTCTTTCTATGAGCGATCCACATAGGTATAAGAAAAGAGAATTTTAGGTTTATAGGAGGGTTATTTTGGACATTTAACACCTTTAATGGTTCATACGATTAGCTTTCATGGTTTTCCAAACCATGAGACAACTATACGACTCCTATGGATTAGTACCCAAGCCCCTCATGGTTATCCTACATGGTTTTCCCAAACCTTGCACAAACCATGCATGCTACAGTGTGAGGGTACTTCCCAAATGGAACTAATCGCTTAGCTTGTGCATAGTTTTCCCTAACTATGCATAATAAATTTGGATTCCCTCTGATAAAAACTGCAGAGGTCCCATACATCTAGACACCTCATCTTGCACAATTTTCCAAACCATGCTCAGTGCAAAATAAGGGTACATAGTTTTCACTAGGAGGCCTCATAGTTAAATCTAACCATGCACCTCAACCTGTACTTCTCCAAAACCGGGTCTTTAGGCCTTTAACACACCCAAAACCCATCTGAATACCCAAGACATTTTTTAAGTCTCTAAACCCATTAAAAAAAAAGGTTTTGGGTAAAATAAAAATCTAGAATTATGTTCTGATGATTGAGAAATAACTTAGAATACCCACCAAAATCCAAAAATTAAAAATGGGAAAGGATTTCAACATGCTCCAAAAACCTAGGAGGTTAAATTAATCATAACTTAGACTCACCAAATAAGATTAGGAAAGGTTTTACCAAGAATTATAATAATGGATACCACAACAGAAAGAAGATTTAGTTTTCTAAATTTCAAGAATGTGGGAAGAAGCACCCATATGAATGTCTTAGTAGATTAGGAAGATGGTTTGACTATAGAAAAGGACACAAATCAAGTTTCTTCAAAGAAAAAAAATGAAAAGTTTGGTTAACACAATGAATGAGAATAATGGAATTTATAAGAAATCATTGACAATTGAATGATTTAAATGTGTAATGAATGGGAATTATGAAAATCAATTTCTTAAGTGGAAAGGTGACAAAGAGATTTAGTAAGGTGGTATGAGTAATGGTTATATTGTTGATAATGATGAGACTACATGTGAAATGTGAAAGTAAATAGGTATTAAGTAATAGGATGAGGTATCCTTGTTAATATCTTAAGGATGAAGTGGAATAATTGAAGTGTTTATGTATTTGGATTCTATTATTATGTTATATTAATTGTGAAGTATATAAGGATTGTTAAGTTTATGTTTTTTAACTAAGGATTTACAAGAATAAGTTGAATGGTTCTAATGGACAAGAAAATTGATTTAAAGTAAAGGTGATATTCATGGGAAAAACATGATTAAGGGAAAGATAACCCTTAATATATTCCTAATGATTAGATAATGATGTTTGGATAAAGATATATTGGATAAGAATAAAATAAATTGGATAGTACTGATTACCTTGGAACTGATTGAGGATTGGTTAAAAAAGTGGTTTATGCTATCACATATTAATTTTATGACATTTTTGGATTTAAGTAATATATCCAATAATATTTGGAATAAGAAATCATGCATATTTCCGATAAGGATTTATGGTAATTCAATTTATTACCATGTTTCAAGAGAATACATGGTAAATATATTCACATGTTTGGTATGTGAAAATCAAAAGATACTTTATGATATATGGGGGATTAATGTTAAAATGATTTAGTGACCTTATTTCTACAATTTTTTAATTTTTATCTTTATAAAGGGTTTTAAGGATAACCATTCATGGAATGGATTATGTTAAACTTCATATGAAGATTTAGATATTAAATTATTATCTCACCATATGAGGATTTATCCATATTGGATAACTTGTTCTAGACATTTTTTTTGTGATGTTAACTAAAGATGGATGGAATGACCTATCATTCTATTTATGGATCTCATGATCTGTTAATGCTTTAGGAATGAAAAATTAACCTTCATTTCATATAATAATATTTAAAGTGGAAATTGATCGAGGCACAATATAAGGGTTATATTGTTATTATGAAATCAAGTAAGTACATTTTCTCATGAAAATTATCTAAATTTAGGAAAAGGTTATTAAAATCAAATTTTTTACCATTATCATCATTTTTGATGATATAAATGACCTTTTTTTCAAGCCTATTTGGGTTATGATTTTTTATCGTTAACTTTATCCTAACCAAGTTATATATCACTTTAAATCAGAACATGATAAATATATTTATCTTCCATGTCCATGATTTCACTTGAAATCTATGTTCTTCTATGTGGAAACCTATTTATGAGTTACTTTGGGTAACCTCAATGTTTCCAACTTTCCCTTTTTCAAAAAGTTTTAGTATTCATTTTTATGATGTGTGTTTTATGAAGGGAAATTTCAAGTATTAAACCTTTGATAAAAAAGATGAATTTTGAGGGATAAATTCATTTTAAGGTGGGTATAATGCAACACTCTGAGTTTTTGTGATTTTTTTTCAAATTAATTTTAACTATTCAATATTTTTTATTTCACGCATCACTGAATATAGGTTGTGTTATATAAAAACACTAATTTTGGATTACATTTCACGAAACACCAAGTTAATCTTGAACTACAAGAAACACTTAGATTATCCTACAGTACATGAAACACTATGATTGGATTGTTTTATAGATAATTCCTAATTCCTTCAATACATTTTGTTACACACAAGGCTGAGTTTTACCGAACTACAATATACTATTAATATTATTATTAAAATATTATTATAGTTTTCGCATATCCATTGGAAATGTGGTTATGGATAAGATTAATTAAATTATAAAAATATGGTTTACACATGTATATAATAATAATTATTTGGTAACCAATTAACTAGAAATGAAAATAAAACCATTTTGAAAATATTGGAAATATTTTATTGGAAAACTACATTTATGTAATTAAATATATTTTACCTCAGAAAATTAATTAATACATTTTTGATAAATTATTTTAATGATATATATATATATATTATATTCATTCAACTATTTTATGTTCATCTTATGTGTAATATATACAAGTGATAAGAATAAATCCAATTTTGCGCATAAAGATATATATTTTTCTAAAGGGTAATTTTACCGCCTTTTAATGGAACACCTATTTTAAATATATATATTTGAAAATTTATAAATTTTATTTTATAAAATAAACTTAATTTTTGAAATAATAAAGTTATAATTAACTTAGGGTGAAGTTTTGGTATTTTTATGAGAAGGTTAATTTTTAATGAATAATGAAAAATACTAAATTTTAATTGAAAATTGACTTTTATTCTAATTTATTTATATATTTAAATTATATTTTTATTTGGTTTTAAATTATATTTATATAATTTTTATATCTATTAATACAATATAGGTCATTTTAATCAATTTCACATTGACATTGAATATAAAAACATTTCAAACTTTTGAACTTATTCACTTTAAAAACACGTCGTTTCACCTTGTATACAGGATGAATTTTAAATTAATTTCTTCCACTTATATGATAAGAATTTTAAAAAATTTATTGAACATTTTAAATTAAAATAATTTATAATTTCTTGTAATATTTAATTAATTTTTTACCCAAAATATTAGTGAAATTAATTAAAATTAATTACAACAATTAAGGTAAAATGAGTTTACTTAGTGGTTAAACTTTAACTTAAGGGGCCAAATAACCTAAAAACATGTCAAAAATACATTTTATTGACATATTTAGAAAATATACTCCCTTTTATCAATAATTAACCATTATTGGAGGCACCTGATGTAAGAGATTCCTATCAATAGTGTTTACCATTTTATATTTAAAAGAACAACACTCCTCCTCCACTATAAAAGGGCACCCACCCCTCACTTGTTCACACCTATCAAGACATTGAAATTAGAAAAAAAAATACCCAAATATACTTCCAAATTCCCTAAATTAATACTATAGGACTAACTTTAGGCATAAATCCAACCAAGTAATCTCTTTGGTGAAAACCAAAAAGAGTTACCTAAAGAAGAGGTAACATCCTTTTACAAGAACTTTTGTTTCATTTTCTTCTCCACCCCTCAATTATTCTTATATAAAGATTATATAATAACATAATTATCCTAAATATACTGATATGTTGTTATTTTAAGCATTATACCTACACTCTCACACACTTACATCAAATGGGATACACCATCATTATTCGTGTGTACGATGGACTGTCGCCCCACGAACTGATATCATTCATTCTTCCATTACCACCTTTAAAGGTTGTGAATAATGATGGAATTACTATGTTTGTATTATCACTACAATAAAACCGTTGTTTATCGGTGGTTCTAGGAACTGCCGCAAACCTTTTGTAAAAAAGGTTTCACGGCGGTTTATAATAAACCGTCACGAAACGTTGGTTTTTTTAAACACCCAACCCTCCTTCCCCCGCAACCCCGGCCCCCCGCTTCCCCTGCGACCCCAGACCCCCGCTTCCCCCGGCGACCTCGCGACCCCGACCTTGGCGACCCCGCGCGACCCCGGCGACCCCCGGCAACCCCGCGACCCCGCGACCCCCGACCCCCCGCGACCCCGGAAGCTGCACCATCTTCCCCTCTAGGTAGGGTTTTGTTTATCCTTTAGGGTTTTTTGGTTATCCAGTATGTATAAGAATCAAATCCTCAATAAGGGTTTGTGTGTAATTAATACAATAAAATTTTATTAAAATCTGGTTGAATATAATGATATCTGGGGATGTTTTTATTATGTGTTTGGGTTTAATGCCAACATAGAAGATATATTTTGGGTGCGGTTGGCTATAATGAAAACCTGATGAAATGATTTACATGGATTTAGGTGTAATTCCATCTCAAGTGTGTTTATTAGTGAGGGGTTGCGTGCATTTATAATCATGGATATTCATGAAATATTGGTTTGTTGTAATGAAAACCATAGACCGTACAGGGAATGGAATGGATGTAATTACAATAATAAACCTATTTGAGTTATGGGTTGCGTTCACTTCCAACATGTGTTGTTTTTTTTGATATGAGTCGGTTCTTAAATTGGATATACTTCCAACTACCATTCATTTTGGGAATATTTCATAATAACCATAGGTATTTATTTGTAACATGTTTAGAAATAACAATAAAACTGGACGAAGCATGTATAGTTGATCCTGGAAGTCATGATGGAACCCAATAACATAAGGGGTACTTTTTATTTAGGTTATATTATTATTATATCAATGTCACGTCTATATAAACTTATATTTTCTAGATTTGGGTCAGAAAAATGTTAGTGGTGGCCTCTTAATTTTTACTCAATCCCTACTTAGGCTAAATTGTATTTGAGAAGATTTCATGGTTTTTGTCAGGGTCATCGACCATCTGGCTATCTCGATTCACATCACCACATTCATTTTATTTGTCAACAAATATCTCAAATGTTGAGTATTTAACATGTTTTGGTCTCTTTAAACCATAGGTAGTTTCAAAAATAATGGGGTAATATCTAAGGTAGTATGTCTCAAGTGAGAGATATGGAAAGTTGGAATAAATTAGTCCATTCACCCAAACCCAAGAAATGGTCTAGTTGTTCAGCAATAAAGGTGTTGATCATGTTCCCTTAGAACCAAGTCTAAGGAATATCTGCATGTCCCATATCAGTAATCCCTACCCTCATTGTTGTATGATGGAACTACATCATGGAGGCATGGAATGTACTATCACCCTGTTTCTTTGTAGAATAGAACATAATTTTGTAATGTCCCCTACGTACAAAACTGTTCCAAGAAAATTGTCCCATAGGCTTGAAGAAGATTCCATGAATTCTATTTGTCACTATGAGAAAGACATCTATGAAGACCAAGAAAGTACCAAGAAGGGGTGTTCTAATGGTGAATAGAGGTGACAATGTGGTCTGAAAAGAATGATTAGATTCTATCATTAATGTATTCATTTAAAATAAGTAAAGAGACACCAAAGTATCCATTGAAATGGATATAGAAGAACCCATGAAATTTATCTAAGTTCCCAATACCAATCATGTACTTGAATTCGAATATGGATTCAGACTACAAAACCATATCATGGTGGATTGAAGTGAAACTATGCTAGATAATTTGAACTGATCCTGTGTTTCCAAGACCATGATAGTTATAGTATAAGATTTTCATTATGATTGGTGGGGATGGTTAATGATAGCCTCCACAATTATAATTTAATGAATGGTTCCATCCTCTACCACATTCCAACTTTTGGATGGTCTCTCATTAACCAATGGATACTCCATACACTATTTTGAACCATTTCTTTGTGTTGAGTTTTGTTCACACCCTATAGCCCCTCTCACTCTCCTTTTCCACATCTTTTATTTTAAATTACACTTAAATGATTATTTTACTGGTTTTTTTCATTATAGGGTGGTATGTAAAGGTGTAATGGGCACTACTACAAATACGGCCTTTATCAGCGCTAAAAATGGCCTTTATCAGCGCTAGAAAAAGCACTGATAAAGCCAGCGAAGATAAGGGGGGGGGGGTCCCCTTTATCAGCGCTTCCTTTATCAGTGCTTTCATTTTAGCACTGATAAAGGACCATTTTATCAGCGCTTTTAAAAAAGCGCTGATAAAAGTTAAAAAAATTTAAAAAAATTAAAAAAAATTTAAAAAAAATTAAAAAAATTTAAAAAATACTGCGAATCGGGTGGGCTTTTATAGCACTTGAGCCCCCCATTTTACAGTGATTTTCTGCCCCTGTACAGCACCCCACGCACCCCCTTCACCCTTTAACAGCGCTTGCTGCTATATTCCCCCATGCGCGCGCGCCCTTGCCTCCCACAGGATTTGAACTCGAGACCTCCCCCCTGCGCGCCTAAGCCTTTACCACTACTCTATTTTGATTTGTCTTCCAATTCATGATATCTCTCTCTCTCTCTATATATATATTTAGTTATATTTATTCGTATAGTAATATATATTTATATTAATATATATATAGTTATTAGATTATAATATATATATATAGTTATATTATAATATATATATATAGTTATATTATAATATATATATATAGTTATATTATAATATATATATAGTTATATTAATATATATATAGTTATATTAACATATATATAGTTATATGAATATATATATATAGTTATATTAATATATATATAGTGATATTAATATATATATTTATAGTAATACTAATATATATATATGTAGTTATATTAATATATATATAGTTATTAGATTAATATATATATATATAGTTAGATTAATATATATATATAGTTAGATTAATATATATATATAGTTATATTAATATATAGGTATATAAATATTCATATATTTTTATTTTAAATAAAATGGATGTTAGTTATTATTTAGATAAAGTTAATATATTTTATATGTAAATATATTTTATTATTTATATTTATAATTAAATTTTTAGGTGTGAATATATAAAAAATATGAATATATTGTTATATTTTTTATTATAAATAGCAGTGCATTATAAAAAAGGATGAAATTTCAAAGACATAATATCAATATGAATGTAATACCTTGGAATAAAGTCAGGACCCGCCAAAAAAAATCCAATAATACCCCCTTAAACGAGGGTGAAAATCCACAAAATGTTAAAAGATCGGGGTACCCCGACTAAAAACTCAGTTTTAGAGGCCTTATGGGCCTCTTTTGACTTCGAAAATCCCTTGACTAAGGTCCCCCCAAATCACAACGACGTAGATCTTGTCGCAGGCTTCGATTTGATATGTGGTAGAGCTCAAACAGACACCCGGATCAAAAGTTATGGCCGTTTGAAGTTTGAGTTGCGTTTTCAACATATTTTGGATCTTTTTTTAATTTTTTTAATTTTTTTAGTTCTCAAATTGTTATTAAATGACTATTACTCCATGATGATTGTCAAATTATTAATTAAAAATATTTTTTTTAATTTTTTAAGAATCCATTTTCACTAAATATCTTATATATTAAGTATAATAAGTGTAAATGTACATTTATACTTATCTAAAATATATTTAAAAATTATATATTATATTTATATAACAATATAACTATATTTATATATTAATATATTAATATATTAATATATTTATAATTTTTTTAAAGCCGACCCTTTATCAGCGCTACTAAACAAGCACTGATAAAGGGGGGCCCTTTATCAGCGCTAACAAAAGCACTGATAAAGGGGGGGCACTGCGAAAAACTGTTTTTGTGGTAGTGGAGGCCTTGGGGGATAACCCTATATAGTGGTTCTGTAGGGATCTTCTAAAAATTGGTTGTGGATGTTGATTTATTTGGAGCTAACCTATTAGGATTTGATACTGAATATCACACCTTTCCTCGAAGCATATAAAGTTATCCCTATGGGATATTTCAGTCATGGAAGATAGTTCCACCTAAACCAAATAATCAATCAATGGACTGATTGAGAAAATATCCAACCTACTACCATTAGATTCTATTGAATGAGAATGGTATTAGTATTCCACTATTTGTAATGGTCATTCTTCAGCAGTTGGTCTCTATTTCTTATTGACTCAGGCATTCATAATGTATGTTTTAAACCTTCCAAAATCATTCTGTTCAATGTAATTGTTGTACCCTAAAGTTTAAACATTTGAGAATCATTTTAACAGTTAAATAAATTATGAAATTATATTCTTCTGCACCTTCCAATTTGGGTATGAATCTCTTTTGGATACCTCAAATACATAACATTAGATTCTCCTTTTGCAATGTATTATCAAAACCATAGTCCTTTTCATAGGATATTAAACTTTGTGACACAATGGTCTAAACATCATGACCATAAAATTAATGTCCCCCTCCAAGGTATTATATGATACTAATAATCCTTAATTCACATCAGGTTGTGTTTTGTAATATCTATGAAGACTAACTAATCATTGGGTCTATGTTTTTATATATAAAAATGTTAGCAGCTACAGGTCTGAGAACCATGACCATAAAATATCTGAGTCATCCCCTAAGGATATATGCATATGTGTGTCAATATCTACATCCATATCATATTTTTATTCCTCTCTTATATCACTATATATATCACATAATTTTTTTCAAGGATACATTCCATTAAACTCTATACATAGATTGGCCTATGAACAATGAAACTAAACATAGTGTGAATATCCATGAGATTGTTTATATGATCATTGGTCTATGAACAATGAAATTAAACATAGTGTGAATAGTCACTAGGCCACTCAAACATGGATAGTGTTAGATCACAAATTTTATACTCATGAACAACCTAAGGGTACTGTTTCCTCATTGCATGGGAAAAAGTTGCTTGATATATAGTAAATTATACATGACCTCAATCTGGTTATTGTATAATAAATTTATTAGCTATAAATATGTACATGAGAGTCAGATAAATAAAATATCTCAATATAAACATGTTCCCCTGCCCATGAATCCATGGTATGTTAATGATTCCCCCTATCATACATAGGATATATTTCTACATGATATATTTCACCAGAGGCTTATTCATCAATGTACTTATATTTAAATTCCTTCCTTATATTTAAAATTTATTCCTTTAACTTCATGAATGTATGAATTGGAATCTCATCAAGATTGATTTTTTAATGGTTATTTCCTAAGGGAATGAATGTAGAGAAATAAACTGAGCTCATGAGACTTTTTATTTGTGAGAGATCAGTATGGGAGTATGTCAATAACCTTTCAAGGTTTGTTATATATTCTCCAAAGATAGGGTTCATCAATTATGAGAAAAATAATTTCTTTGGTGATGGTCTTCATCCAGACCTTGGTACATCTCTACTTTCTTTGGGCATAACATCCATTTTGGAGGTTGTCACTAGGGACATGTGAATGGAAGATAAATATTCTTGGAAATCAATGGTTGTTCATTCCTTTGTTTTATCAGGTATGCAACAAATTAATAGTGGGAATGAAGAGAATCCAATGTGCAAGGAGTAGAGGCCGGATGAACCATAACATGATGAAAATGCCCATTCTTATAGAAATAGTTCATCCATTTTGTACTTCCAGTTTAGGGACTTTGAGGAATTTGGAGACCCATTTCTTGATATATCATTGAATTTTTCTCTATTATGGAAATTTTGTTCATCATTATTTGTTTTTGATGATGGGGTTATAGAAGATGTCTCATGTTTGTTTCCTTGTTTTTTGTGTAGGCACATTGTGATATACATGGATAAAAGTTGGATCACATTACCGAGGAACACACCTTAGTATGTTAAGGGTTTGAATGAGTTTTTAGATTTTGCAATTTCTAATCGATCCGTTGAAGGGAGAATAAAATGTCCATGTCCTAAATGTAAATTTAGAACATGGTTGAAGAGAGATGAGGTTTATGAACATTTAATACTGAAGCAATTCCCTGCTCAATATTTGTGTTGGATTTGGCATGGAGAATCGAACGGTACAGAAAGATTGATCACTGACGTTAATCCGCATAATGAGGTCCCAAGTTCGTCGAAAATGGAAAATGAAATGCAAAACCTAATAAATGATGCATTCGGCACTGCAAGACACCACTATGAGCATCAAAACATATCAGAACAACCAGAAGAGGGTGCTAACAATTGCAATGTGACAAGTGATGTTTTTGAGACTGTAACACAGGAAGATCAATATTTTCACATATCATTGGATCCTCCTCTTGATTCTGTGGAGACAAATGTAAGAGAAAACTTCACTTAGGAAAATGTGTTTCATGATTTATTTGATGATGGAAATCAAGAGTTGTATAGTGGGTGTTTGAAATATTCAAAGCTTTCATTTTTGTTGAAGTTGTACCATATCAAATGTCTATGTGGAATTACAAATAAGTCAATGTCCATGATATTGGAATTGATTCGTGATGCATTTCCTGAAGAAAAAATCTCAGAATCTTTTTATGATATGAAAAAAGTTGTTAACAAGCTTGGTCTGAATTATACAAAAATACATGCGTGTCCCAATGATTGTATGCTTTATTAGGGAGAGGATTCAAGTAGACAGAATTGCAAGAAATGTTCTTCTTCTAGATGGCAGGAAAAGGGTGATGTTGGAAGTCTGAATGAACATAATTTCATGGAGAAGAAGAAAAGGAGCACACCTACAAAGGTTTTGCGTTACTTTCCTTTAAAGCCTCAATTGCAAAGATTATTCATGTCATCAAAAACCACTGAACACATGAAGTGGCATTCTGTAGATAATAAAAATGATGGGTTAATGAGACATCCACGAGATTCCCAATCGTGGAAGACATTTGATTCATTACATCTCGATTTCTCAACTGATCCTAGGAATGTTCGATTGGGATTGGCTGCCGATGGATTCAACACATTTGGGACTTTGAGTACCAATTATAGCATTTGGACAGTTATTTTTATCCCTTATAATCTTCCTACGTGGATGTGTATGCAACAAACATCTTTTATCCTTTCGATTATTATTCCTGGAAAACAAATGCTTAGAAATGATATTGATGTATACTTGCAGTCTTTGATTGAAGAATTACAGGAGTTATGGAGCAACGGTGTTGAGACATTTGATGCTTATTCTAAAACAATGTTCAAAATGCATACTGCTTTAATGTGGACCATTAGTGACTTCCCTGGTCTTGGGAATTTATCTGGTTGGAACACTTACACGGGTTTGGATTGTCCCATTTGTAACTTTGATTTTGAGCCCAAACGGCTACCTCATAGTAGAAAATGGTGCTTCTTGTGTCATCGAAGATTTCTCGATGCATCTCATAGATTTCGGCTGAACATATCAAAATTTAATGGTTCCATTGATCATAGACCACCTCCAAAGTTTTTAAATGGTTTTGAAATATTGGCATAGCTTGAAAATGTTGAAACAAAATTTGGGAAGGTTCATCATTTGAATGATAGAGGAAAACGGGTCCGAAGTGTATCGTCAAGCGAAACCAGAACGCAACAATGGAAGAAAAAAAGTATATTCTTCAAACTTCCATATTGGTAATTTAATTTGTTGCGGCATAATATTGATGTGATGCATATTGAGAATAATGTATGTGATAATTTGATTTTCACATTGCTTAATGAGCATGAAAAGTCGAAGGATCATCTCAATGCTCACAAAGACTTACAAGCAATGAACATAAAACGCGATCTTTGTCCAAATGAGAATGGAAAGTATCCTCCGACAATTTTTTCAATGAAAAATAGGGATAAAGATACATTCTTTCGAATGTTAAATAATGTTAAGGTATCTGATGGGTATTCAAGTAACATCTCTAGGTGTGTTGACTTGAAGAATCATAAGTTACATGGATTGAAAATCCACGATTCACATATTTTGTTACAACAGTTACTAAAATTGGCATTGCGTACATTATTACATGAAAAAATTACTGATGTTGTACTCCGGTTCTGCACATTTTTCAGAAAACTATGTGAGAAATATCTACATCCATTTCAGCTTGACAACCTCCAGGAGAGTTTTGTACTGACCCTTTGCGCAATGGAGATGATCTTTCCTCTGTCCTTTTTTACTGTAATGATTCATTTAACTGTGCATTTTGTTTAGGAAGCTAAATTAGGAGGCCCCGTTCATTATCTATGGATGTATCCAATTGAGAGGTACTTTATTTATATGTTTTCTAGTTAAGTCAACAATTTTTGGTACTGAATTAAATGCATAATTATGTTTATTTTATTTCACAGATATCTTGGGCATTTTAAATCATACGTGAGAAATAAAGCTAAACCAGAAGGCTCAATTGCTGAAGGATATGTGGATGAAGAGTGTCTTACCTTTTGTTCTCGATACTTGAATGATATTGAGACAAGATTTAATCGAGTTGGACGTGTTGACGACACATCTACTCAATCTCAAATACATCAGAAATCCAAAATATTTCCTGCTATTGGCCGATCAGCTAGGAGGACCTCAAATGTGACACTGACTGAATTGGAATTATTACAGGCACATAGATATATGCTGCTGAATAGTGAAATTGCAGATCTATTTATTGAAGAGTTGAGGATACAAACAAAGAGACGAATGAGAGGCCGAACAAGAAATGAGAAAGATATAACAAAATCTGTTAATAAAGAGCTTGTAGAATGGTTTGCACGACATGTAAGTTCATAAATATTGCAATAAATACGAATATTAGTTTGACACATACATTTTTTAAATCTAATAAAGTATATTTCTTTTTTCAAATCATGAACTGATACTCGAGCAGAGGTATTAGAAGATTTTAATTTTCTTGCTAGAGGTCCTCTAAAAGAAGTTAGAAAGTTCGATGCTTATAATGTGAATGGATTTAGATTTCATACAGTCGATCAAGAAGTGGGTTTGAGAACACAGAATAGTGGTATGTTTACATTTGCTGAAGTGGAATACTATGGAAAGCTGCATGATATTATTGAATTAAACTACCAAGGACATTTTTCGGTTGTTTTATTAAAATGCAAATGGGTCGATATTATTAGAGGCGTTAAAATAGATTCCTTGCAATTTACTTCTGTGAACTTCTCTCGCTAGATGGATGTTAGTGATCGTGAACTGCATGATCCATATATCTTAGCATCGCAAGAAAAAATGGTATATTATGTGAATGATGTTACCGATGAAGGGTGGAGTGTAGTTGCTCACGTAATACAAAGATATTTGTATGATATGGGTGATGAAGTGAAAAATTTGACCTCTGAAATTGAATTTAATCAGCAACAGGAAGCAGAATTATTTGTCCATCATGATATTGAAAATATTAGTCTAGCAAGGATGAATGAAGTGGATGAAGCAATGGAGCAGGAAACCGACCTGATTGAAGGGGAAAATGATTGTATGTACAATTATTTATTTATTCAGCAGCCACTTGTTTCATTTTTGCAGTCATTCATTATCATTGTTATATATATTTTGTCTGTTAGCACTCCATATGTTATCATTTTTAATTTTTTTTTCTACATAATTTTTTTGAAATATATATTATAAACTTAATTTTATTTGATTAAATGACAGGAATGCCAAAGAATAAGCGTTAAATTATTTCATCCAATTCTGCGACAGATGACTATCCATCTAGCTCCCTCCCCATGACATCTGATGCACCAGCTACCGACACCCCTGCACCATCTCCCCCTGCACCATCTCTCACACCATCTATGGATGTCCTAGTAGAGGCTGAGTCGTTGACTCCCCCTTCAAGAGCCTCAACAGTGGGGCAGCGACGCACCCCTTCCAGTTCATCCCGGACATACTAGAGTGTCACTATCATAGGTACAAATTTTAATTAAATAAATTTATTGAATTTTGTTTATAATAATTGTTTTCTCATTGAAGATGACAAAAATGAAACCGTGGAGGAAAAAATAAAAAAGTTCAGATGTTTGGAATCTGAATGGCGAGAAGATTTTTGTGCCATTTGATTCTTATGAGGTCCCTAAAGATGATGCCGCGGGGTTGCTTGGCCAGATTCTAGGCCAGCTAGCAGCGGAGCCCATTTCCCTTCCCATTTCATATGATGATTGGAGACATATGCCTCAAAGCTGGAAAAATGAAGTGTTTGATTCTCAAATCAAGGTAAATTTATTACATTATGGTTTAATTTAATGTCATGTTACTAATATGTTCAAAATGAATATCTGTATACAGATATTATTCCACTTTACCGTTGTTGATGTGACAGCACGGAAGTGGACTTTGAAAAATCTAGGTAAGAAGTGGAAGGATTTTAAATGGAGATTGTGGTGTGATGTCAATGATGCTTCGTTGACCACGCTACAAATGTATGAGAACCTACCCAGTGGGGTACCAAAAGAGCAATGTAAAGTGTTTGTTGACAAGCATCAGGATCATAAGCGGATGGTATTGAAATATATATATTATTATATTATCCTCATTTTATATTTATACATGTATATGAAAAGGAAATGACATTAAATACATCAGTATTAAATTTCATTTTATTTATTTCAGGATCTATCAAGACAGAATGCGTCAAACCGAGCGAAGCAAGTCATCCCGCACACTGTGGGTTCAAAAAGTTTTTCTAGAAATCGAAGTTCATTGGTAATATTTTAATTAGTTTAAATATTTATAAGAAAATATTATCTATTTAATATATTGAATTATTGATTTATCTTTGATTAATGCAGTCACAGAGTTTAGGCCATGAAGCATCCAGAACTGAACTGTGGTTGGATGTTCACAAGAAATCAGATGGATGTTTTGTTAATGATCCTGCTAAAGAAGTTGGGGTATGAAGTCAATTTTTTATCATAATAACTTCTTATTAATTTTTTCTATGTTAATATATATTGATATTTTATTTATAGGTCAAAATTAAAGAAATATGGGATGTCAATCCTGCGCATTCCTACTCTGTCTCCCAAGATGACCCGGTTGCTAAAGTCCTTGGGAAGGAGCATCCTGGGAGATTTCACGGGATGGGTTTGGGACCTGTTCCATATGAGGTTTTTAGCAGGCCACCGGGGATAGCTGCTGTATCTACTCCTGAATTTAGTCAGCCCAGAGATTCTAAGAAAGATATTGTTTCTTTACGAAACACAGTTCACCAGCAGGGGGATCAGATATCTGCATTGCAGAAATAGTTGACTGAACTTCGTCAGCAGATGAGAAGATATGCCCCCGGTGGGAGTGCATCGATTGGTGATATGCAGGTAAATCATAGAAAATCAGAATCATTTAGTTTGCTAACTTTCATTTGTTTTAAGTTTTAATATAAATATGTTACCCTATTTTATTTTCAATATAATGTTCTTACAGGTGACAACACAATGTGGAAATGAAGGTGGAGAGGGTGACGATGCATCATCGGACCCTGATTAGTTGTACTATTGATGTGTTGAACAAAAATGAAAATAGTTGGTCTGTATATATAACATTTGTGGCACATAGTTGCCACCACACATTTTCATGTCCTAAAATTTCCTTGATTTCTCATGTTTCTTTTCATGCATTTTATTGATTTCGAATGTTTGTTTTTATGTCTTCATTTCTCGAGTGTGGCATGCATCATTCCATTTAGGTCTGTGTTTGAATTGGTAGTAGAGATTTTGGATGACTAGGAGTTAAACCCATTGTTGATGTGTTGAACAAATTGGGTCATTTCATAGTGATCAAGGGGATAGTGTTGTGGACACTTTGGTGAGGCCCATTGTTGAAAATGTCTGATTTAAGCGTCAAAAGTATCTAAACATGCTCTAGCTCTTCTAAAATGTCATGAGAATGTTCTAAATCAAGGGTGGTTCACTAAGATATAGGTGTGACTAAGGGGTGATAAATTAGCATAAGTCCATGAATATAGGCAAGAATACTTTATAAATTAAAATATAATCTCAAAGATAGATGTCAACTTGACGCACAATTGGTATGTCTTATAAAAACATGAATTGTAAGAAAAGAAATTGTACCAAATACTTCAATATTAGGATGGTTACAATGGACCATTTCCAACCATAACTGTTTTGATCACTAAACTGTTACTACATGACTTGAATTGCATTCCAAACACAATTTCCACTTAATCATGGTCTGTCTGGTAATTATTACCTATCATTATATCCCTGAATTATTTATATTATGATTCTTAATTCCATTTTTTGATTCATTACAAGCTATCCGGTCATGAAACTTTAATTACAGGAATTCCAGAACTTTCTTCTTTACCATTCATGACTATTCTTTAGACAACCACTCTCCCAAAGGTTACATTTTCCATGACCTGTGTGATTCTCCCCGCCATAGGATTTTAATATTCATCATTTTAATAAAAATAGGAATCTAATTCCAATGAAAAACAATCTGTCCACCAATAAACATGGTTTCTGGATGTGAGTCAACATAATTATACCATGTTCCATCATGAAAATCCATCCTTGGAATACACTGAAGCCTCATCTGGAACTAATATTCCATCCTTGAACAACCTGTGGTTCACTTCCTACCACATAGATTTACATCATCCACTTAATAATAAATAGAAATGGTCTATTCATAATCACATGTATTATTCAATCATCATTCCATGCGCACACATTCAATCAACATCAAAAACTACATCTTGAACTTTAACCCAGATTGATGATGTTATAAAACTCGATCCTCTTACATAGTCATCCATAGAACTAGGATAACTTATCTTTTCTACTAAACACTCTGGTCTACATCACTCACCACAATGTAGTTAATACCTAACCTATATTACAGAATAAAAAGATGTCAACTAAGACTCACTGGAAATATCCACATTCCTATAAAAGCTATATCCCAATGTAACTCTAAAACTATTCCCACAATAGGATTTTTTATAACAATATATTTCTAATGTGCTATTTAAGCTATTTCATCAGTTCAAATTTATTATGAGTATTAAGGATGGTTTCTAGGCCACAAAACCAAAAAAAATCATTATATAAATGGGTTGGTACTAATATAACTACTA
The DNA here is from genome assembly GCA_963277665.1 of Viscum album. Lineage (NCBI taxonomy): Eukaryota > Viridiplantae > Streptophyta > Magnoliopsida > Santalales > Viscaceae > Viscum > Viscum album. The sequence goes on from OY728156.1 coordinate 1,506,747,489, forward strand.
ATTCATCAATTATGAATTTTTATAAGTAGAGTGGAATCACTATGGATGATCTATCCTAAGAAAGTGAAGTTATAAGATTTAGTGGAATCCATTTTGGGATGTTACAATGTTTTATCAATGGAGTTTTATCTTCCTAGTATTTACTATTTAGGATATTGTATACATGAGTATGAGGAATGTGTTGGAACGTTTGATTGCTTTTTCTGGTTTTATTTGTTTTTCAGGGCAGTGGTGCAGCAGAATCCAAGAATTATTATTTTTTATTCTGGGCAGCTTTTAGCGGCGATTTTAACCACCGCAAAATGTATACTGGCGGCGGTTTTAACCGCCGCTAAACATAAAATAAAATTTACTTCTAGCGGCGGTTATAACCGCTACTAAATAGGAGCATCGTGGCTGCCTCATTCCGCGGCGGTTTACCTAAATTTAGCGGTGGTTTTACTACCGCTGGAAATTGAGTTTATTCGCGGCGGTTATAACCGCCGCGAATAAAGCGATATCCAGGGCTCGTAAAAACGCCGTTAAATTCAGAAAAACCGCCGCGAAATGAGTTAGCTACGACGCTTTCCTGAAACCGCCGCTAATAGATTGATGACGCCCTATTAGGCGGCAGTTTCTGTAAACCGCCGCCAAACAGTATAGCGGCGGTTTAAACCGCTGCTAAATGAAAAAAAACCGCCGCTAAATGGTGATTCTGTTGTAGTGTATATATAAGATATTTTTTATGTATTTTTTATTATTTAATTATTATATAACACATACTATCATGCTTTCCATTTTGAGGAAATATTATAACTTTGTTTGTGGACGTGTGGACTACCGCCTCCTCAAAACGATGCGATTCGTTCATGTTTTACATGAAATGTATTAAGGATGGGTTTAATAAAAATATATGTTATATATGAAATTATAATTATAATTTAATTATAATATATATATATATATATACATCATTTACTTTTATTTTTTAAAATATATGACAAGAAAATGGAAACATCGTTCATTTGTACGTACAGACCACCGTCTCTACGAACGGTATATTTCATTTCTAATTTATATATTTTATAGATTATCATGAATACATATATACTGAATATATATTATACTTATATAATGGTTTACATTCTATAAATAATTAAATCATGATCTAAGTAATATGACTAATAATAAAAAGTCAAAACACTTATAAAAAACAATGCAGTTATTACCGAAAACATAACTTTAACATGTAATTATTAATAAATAGGTAATATAAATTCATAAGTGAACCATATATGGTATTAATTAAATAAATATTTTTATTTAATAGATTTATAATAAACTCATATTTATTATACATGAGGTTTTTATGAGTACGATGTGATTCAAGACATATGGTAACAGTTTTCTCGTCTCATTTTTATTTTTGTGAGATATATGCTATATTCACTAGTTATTCTTGTTTTGTGGTGTATATAACTCCATATGACATGTTATATCATGAATATCCTTTATTTCATGATATAAAAAGTTTCAAATTATTTTATTCTTTCAAAGATATCATGATTTAAAAGTTACTAAAGTAGTAAGAGGATTTCTAATATCACTTTTATTTCTGTGAGACTTATGCCTTATTCAACAATAGTTTATTTTTTGTGGTATATATAATACCCGTGAATGTATTATATTACTATTATAATTAAATTTATGGGTATTTATATATCCATTTTATGATCTATCTTTTATGGGGTTCATAATTCAAAAGTTACCAAACTAATAAATTATTTTTGTCTCAATTTTCCTTCTTTGAGACACATGTTATGTTATGCACCTATGTTCTTATAAAAGGTATATAAAATGTCCTTTTACATTTTTTATCATGAATATAATTATTTTCATGGTATTTTAAGTTTCTCTTAATTTCATTCTCTCATGGAGATTATGATTCAAAGTTACCAAAGTGATAAGAGTTTATTGCTACAATCTCATCGTTATCGAGATTGTATAAAATTATGATTCCATTTATGAAATATTATGATCCATATCTCAATAAATATCATGAATTTTCTTCTCCTATAGTTATTCATAATATATTCACGTATTTTTACCATTTTACACTCTTTGGTACTTAATATAATTAAGAAAATGTTTAAAAAAAATATGACTTTATATCTCTCTTAGGTCAGAAATATATGTTATTTTAAAACCATGTTTTCTATAAATGTATTAAAAAATGTTTTACTATTCTCATATAATATTTAAAATAAAATTTTACCCATATTTTACCTTTAAAAAAATGGATTAAAAAAATAATCTTATTGTCATTTTAGGACCGTGGCACTTTTCTAAAATTTTTATGGTAAAAAGGGAATGTTTGGACTGTATGGATTTATCCACCTTCATGACCTTAATATATTTTAATCTTAATTTTCAATTTAAAAGATTAAATTTTAATGATTTTTTTCTTAATATTTAATAAATTCACTATTTTAACGTGTTTTTGATGGAAAATTTTTTCAAAATGTTTTCAAGCTTCTTTTACAAGTTTTCAAAGAAAAATGTTTTCAAAAATGTTTTCATGATTATTTTACAAGTTTTTAATTAAAATGGTTTTCAAAACATTTTCAATATTTCTTTATAAGTTTTCAAAGAAAAATTATTTCTTATTTTTTTCAAGATTCCTTTATAAGTTTTCAAGGAAAATGGTTTTCAAGATGTTTTCACAATTATTTAATAATTTTTTAAGGAAAAACTTTTTCAATTTGTTTTCAATATTTCTTCATAAGTTTATAAAGAAAAAGTGTTTCAAAAAGTTTTCAAGATTCCATTATAACTTTCTAAAGAAAAACATTTTCAAAACATTTCAAGCTTACTTTATAAGTTTTCAAGGAAAAAGGTTTTCATAATATTTTCGATCTTTTTTTATAAGTTTTCAAGTATTTTGATTTTAAAAATTTTATCAATATTACTTTATAAGTTTTCAAAGAAAAATGTTTTCAAAAGGTTTTTAAGCTAACTTTATAAATTTTCAAGACTATTTTCAAATAAAATGGTTTCCAAAATGTTTTATATTTTAAAAATTGTTTTTTCATAGAAGAAAGGATATTTTACTCAAGAAATTATTTTAAAATATATCTCAAAATTATTTTCCATCTAAGATGACATCTATTGGTTTTACTAATGCCTTAATGGGGACATGATCCAAGTGTTCCATTCATAATATTTCTCTAAATGGTTTATGTTTTTATGGCATGATGTTTCTGAAACCCATTTCTCTTTCATATATTATATTTTTATTAAAATAATTTATCTTTCTTGGGTTATATGTTTATGAAACCCATTTATATTTCATGGGTCATATTCTTATTAAACCCACTTCTTTTCACAGGTTATGCTTTGATGAAATGATTATGAAAACTATCTCTTTTTAATAGGTTATGATATGTTGACATGTTTATGATACCCATTTAATTTCATGGGTTATGATATGATTTTTTATGATGTTGCGTCACACTTATGTATGATTTAATTATGATATGGGTGGGATATAGGTCCCTCAAATTAATTGAGTAAAGATTTATATCTCATGTGATAGACATGGATGGAACGAGGAGTGAAATCGGTTCAGTAAATGACTTTTTCTGCTATGATGATCCTGAGAGTGAACCTTGACTACTAAGATGGTCATATAAGTGAACCATGAATACCAATATGATTTGGGGAGTAAACCAATTCCACTAATATATCCTTGGAATTTATCCTTGACTATTGTGGAAATCATTTTTATATGCTTATGAGTCTACCACAATTACATGTCTTATTCCTATGTTATGCTTTCATTGATCATTCTATTGATCACCTTGTGATTCATGTCTTATTAAATAACAATATTTATGCCATGATTCATGTAGAATATCTTTAATATGCAGGGTATGATCTTAATAATAATATTCTCATATTCTCAAACCCTTATTATCATGTAATGATTATGTATCTCTCTTATTTACCCTTACTGATCATCTAAGATCACCCTTTATTATATTTCCTTTCCCTAGGTTATAAATAAAGGTTTTAAGTAGGATTAATAAAGGGGAATATATTTAAGGGAGATGATGAAGATCTTTCACCAAATTAGAAGAATGTGTTCCAAGTTTTCAAAGACACTAAACTATTATGTTCCTTGGGTATATACTTCTATAATGTGATGAATATTCATCTAAAATGATGTAATATCCATATATGTTAAGACTGGGTCACTATATATTCTGTTACCTAAAGGGGTTGAGTTAAAACCTTTAGAACTTGGTACTCAACCTTCACTTTCTGATAAGTAAGGCATCGAGAGACAAAATCCATAACTCCCTTCTTCACCCCTGACCACCAAAACTGACATCAGAGGTGTTGGTACATATTTTACACAACAAGATGTACCACCAAAGGAGATGTATGAAACTTTCTTAGAACCTCCTCCCACAAAATCACTAGTACCATCATGCATATTCTAAAAATAATGACATGCTCCCTACATTTAGAAAATATGTCAGGAGTATGTCTAGTAAATATCTGAGTATGTAGGGTCTCACATTCAGTATCCACAAGATGTGACTCTCCAACTTAATGTAAAATTGGAGGGGTAACAACCATGGACTGAAGGTAAGATACTCCGTCACTATCTATGAGGCCAACTGATCTGACCCCTCACTCAACAACTATGAACAAGACATCTTACTAAGATAATCTTCTACCACGTTCCATTTCCTAGGAGTATAGAAAATATCGAAGTCATAATCCTAGAGTAGATCTAGCCATTGCCTCTATCTCAAGTTAAGATCATTCTGAGAGAAGATATACTTGAGACTCTTGTGACTAGAATAGATGATAAACTACTTGCCCATCAGGTAGTGTTTCCATATCTTTAGTGTGAAGGCTACTACTTCTAACACAAGATCATGGGTCACAGAGTTCTTATCATGTGGTATCAACTGAAGTGAACCATAGGAAATCACAACCTACCTCTGTATTAGAAAAAAACCAAGTCTAGTTCCTTATACATTGAAAAACACTATGTACTTGACACCCTCCTCTAGAAATATCAAGATGAGAGTGATTGTCAATCTCTACCTGAACTCCTAAAAATCCTAATGGAACATATCTCTCAAAATGAAAGGATTCGCCTTTTAGGTAAAAGTTTTCATGGGTGCTGATATCCTAGAGAAATAACATATGAATATTAGGTAATAAACTGCCAAACCAAGGAATATTTGCACCTTCATCACACTCTTGGGTGGCTCCCAAGCTAACACTGCCTCAAAATTGGCCGGGTCCACTGCCACTCCATCTGCTGAGATAACATGTCCTAGAATGTGTACCTTATGAATATAGAACTGACACTTTAAGATATTCTCGTAAAGATGGTTCTCTGAGAATATGTCTAGAACCATCCTCAAATGTCTCATGTGCTCATCCTTAGATGAAAAGTACACTAGGATATCATTGATGAAGACTACCATGAACTGGTATAAGAAGGGATGAAATATTTAGTTCACAAGTACCATGAACACTGTTGGGGTGATCATCACACAAAATAGAATCACCAAGTACTCATAGTGACCGTATAGACATCTGAATTTTGTCTTTGGTATATCTACATCTTGTACTTGCAACTGGTGATAGCCTAACCTAAGGTCAAACTTCAAAAAGAATTGTGCCCCTCTAAACTGATCAAAGAGGTCATCGATCCTTGGTGGTGGATACTTGTTCTTGACTATCATCTGATTCAAGCACCAATAAACCACACATAACCTCAAGCTTCCATCCACCTTCTTGGTGAAAAAATTGGGGTTTCCTAGGGTGAAATACAAGGCCTAACAAATCCCTTCATCTACAAGTCCTCCAGCTGCACCCTTATCTCATGAAGCTATACGAGAGCTATATGATATTATGGCACAAATATCGGTGTCATATAGGGGTGTAGATCAATGCATAAGTCTATCTCTTGGTGGGGAGGTAATCCTGGAACATCCTCAGGAAAGAAATCCTCATACTCCACAACTAAATGGAAATGGAAACACATGACATCTACTACACCAAGGTTCATGCTATTCAACTGATGAGTAATTAGATACACCCTTCTATACATGAGTCCAACCTATGCTGCCTAGGTTTCCTTTTCACCCACAAAAGAAAAACTGCTCCCATCACTACAAACACATTGTATCCTCCACCTGGAACAGTCGATCTAGGAATGAAATGTTGATAACCAGTCTATAACTAAGATGATTACATAAGGCCTCATCACTACTATAAAGATATCCCAATAGAAACTATCACCTCAAAGAGTTAGGTCACACTATCTCCAAAAGTGTGTGATCATTGAGTGATCTCTAGTAGGATTCTCCAAGCATAAGGGTCGAGTCAAAGGCTCAACCAGAATATCAAAGTCTTAAACCAGATATGTGAAAATAAATGAATGACTTGCCCCTATGTCTATTAGTACTAAAGATAATGTATAAAAGACATATATAATACCTCATATCACTCCTAGATCCTCTAGGTCATAAGCCTTGACCACCTACACCTGCCCCGCCCCTATCCTCCAGCTCCTTGAGCCTAGAGTGGACCACCTAGGGGTGATGGTGGTAATAAGTCAAAGCATCTACCACCTCTAGATACTCTTCTAGATCATTTTTTGTGCCTGCCACTCTATGGACCTATCTTCTCCTACCACTTCCTCTACCTCTATGGCCCATCCATGGTATCCCTATTAGTTGCACAACCAGTTGAACAATCTTGTTCAAGATTCCCTTTCCATTACAAGAGTAGCACTATATATTCCTTCGTTGAATAGACTAATCCCATGAGACCAAAAACATAGAACCCCAGTATTGGGACATCCTCCTAAAACATATTTCATGTCAAGGTACCTAAGACTGACGTCGGCTCCCTAATAGAAAGTTTTATGCTTTTTTGGGGCCACTACCAGCAACCACTGTCTGTGTTTTCTTTCTAGAAAAATCTCGACCAAAAAATCTCACTCTATCACCCTAGAATAGGTAGGAATATATAGAGGAATAGAGTTGGATTATATGTCTCTATACAGTCCTCACTCGATGATCTGAGCCTAAAATAACTTATCTTGAATTATATCTATCGAGTACCTAGAGAGAAATGAATACTCAAATATAGTCATGCTTCCCTACTAAAGATACAAAAGATATTTGATTTGTATAACCCTAAGTGTAACTAGAGAGAACTCCTCTCTAAAAATATTCTCAAACTTTGAGCATGATAGAGTCACCTCGACATAAGACTAGGTCACTAAACCCCACCATTATCCCGCTGATCCATGGATAAGGTTCACTTCTTGGACCAAAATATGATCTGTTGGTGTCCTAACCAGATGAAAAACTCATGTCACCACCTCAATCAAATCCTTAGCCTCCTATGGGTTAGGATCACCTCATAACTTGAGGTTTCACTATCATTGAAACTAGCTAAGTGCACTCAGCCTGCACACCTCATCCACTAGTACTGTAGGTACCATCTGTTAGTCTATAGGTGGTGGTATAGCATGAGGACCACCTGGAGGTAGTACCTTTGGAACTAGTCCCTGTATCAATGCCTCATCACTAAGGGGATCATACTTGTGATCTTAATGTTGAATGATAAAAAATATACATTGTAGAGGTATCCTAAAATATACAAGATATACCATAGTCAATGAGTATATCTAGAGTGATAACTCAATAAGTACATAGAAACCAAAACCCATTCCTATATGATGCATGTACCACTATTTTCCATACAACCAGTTTTCTCATGTACTAAGTCAAAAGGAAGGTGATCAGAGTCTTGGTGCATGCCTGAATGGCCTAGAGGATTTCATCTTTATTCATTTTTGATAATCCATCTTTTAAGGGTTGAAGGGGAACTTATAAATGGCCTGTAGGCTTTGTGAAATTACAATACATTAAGGTCTTAGAGGAATTCATCCCAGATAATGACTACTTGAAACTTTCCCTCCCCAACATTGGCATCGTGATCAGCACTCCACCTTCACATGACTGGTCGAATAGCTTTCATGTGCATGGATGCACATACCTAATACCGATGGAAAATCCATACCCTATCATTCTTCCAAGTCTGATTAGATCTACTCTGGTGAATGTTCCTACTATGAATCCTCATCTAGGGACTTTTTTCTTGTAATTCAGTCTAGTACATCTGCAATTTATGTGGCCCAAATCCTTGAATATTAACTTGAAACACTTACCACTATTTTCCTAAACCAATATCATAGACTCTAGTCCTAAGGTAGAATCAAATTATCTAATACCACTCAATCATGACCCATCCCAATGGGGCCTATGCCAAAACCCTTTAATCTCACCTCCAATAGGACAAGATATGGAGACTAACACTGAGTAGGCATATCACTAACATGGGTGGCCTTATCCTAAATTACCTATACACACATACACACACATATAATCCCAAACAATGATGAAATGTAAAAAAATGAAAGAAACCATGCATGCATAAATCTAATCCAACAACCAGATAAAGACAAGAAGTAATGGAAAGTAAATAGGGCCAAATACAAGACCACCACAAAGATTTTGAAAAAGGACTAACTGAAAAGTAAAGATAGGGACTATTGTCAAGATACTACAAGAACACGCCTTGGTCTGTCCATTATAACTTAGCACCACCTGGTCCTAGTCCCTTTAGGACTCTGTCAAAGGGTCGATCATATTCATAAGACATGACACTTATGGGAAAAGTCTATGTAGGGGTGAGTATAACAATACTCAGAAGGACACCCTAAAACCACAAAACATATAATAAAAGAATAAATATCATCTCTACATAGTTATATGTATATATAAAATATAATAATAATATCTAGATATACTCAACAAAGACACAGAGTCTAAAGGTAAGGTCACAATTGTATTTCCAACCTAGGATTCCAACTTGAAGGTTCCACATAGCACTCATCTAGGAGAACACACTCTATGAGCCAAATAGTACCGATGACGTCTATACTAGAGGTAGTTCTCATTGGGTATCATCATTAGAAGTATACACTAGAAGTATGAATTGATATGATACACAAATGAGGATCACAACCAAGTCCATGGGGTATACCAATAACTCAATCTAGAATAAACTGCTAAGTATAGGATTGGCACCCACATAGTGTTGGTTACGATGATACCGAGAACTCCACTTAGGGAAAGAAGATGATGGAGGATCCAACTCTGGGCCTCATAGAAGCATTCCAACAATTTTATCCAAGAAGTCCTACTGAAGGGATCTCTATCCTATAAGTAGGAGGTGATTATATAATAAACCTTTGGGAATGGATATAGGGAATGTATCCTAATGAAACTGGTCTAATATACAGAGGAAAAAGGTTCCAAACCAACTTTTAAGGAGTACATGATGTGAGTAAGAGTAAAAATCGTGTCCCTTTGACCTCGGGTCCCACCTGTGTAAACATATTATGTTTGTTTCTATGTTTGTGTCCTTATAACAGTACACGGTGTGCCACTGCCCATGTAATTATTCCTATGTACCAGTACACAACTTAGCACATGTACATCCTAGATGGACATTTCTGTGTAGGAGCACAAGACATGCCCACACCCATATACTCAATCCTATGTCTATGTACCATCTGAGGTACACATAAAGCCATTGGGAAAGTCACCACACACTATTTGATAGGGGTCACATGTCATATGATCCTTAACCTCACATGAAAACCCTAGCTGCCCACATGGGTCCCACACACCGTGTAATCTCGGATTACATGCTGTGTAGATCAGGTTTTTCTAGAAACACATATTATTCCTTACACATATGATCATAAAATATCTTCGTTGTATTTCACCCTCAATATCATCAGAAATCAAGGATCTACTCTAGATAGGGCTCTTCATCATCGCTCGCCCAATTTCGGTCACTCACATGGAAATCAATTTTCATTCATTCCCATTGGAATCTAACACACCATCCCAAACTGAAGGTCTCCAATTTGGTCCGATTCGTTATCTTCTACTACTATCTCATGATCCTCATGCCATATCGAGTCCAAATCTATTATTTCATATTGTTTTGATTATAAACAAGTGTGCACCAATTGATTCCTCGATATTTGGGTCGAACCATGGGCCATGGGATTGCCAATTATTAATGAATATATATGATAGAAATGAAAAAATAACATATATTAGGAAGATAAATTGGATTATGTTTATGTCAACCTCAATTCATTTCTATTAGAATGATAAATTAAGAGATAATCAAATAATAAAAAATAAAATTCTCTCAATTCCTGCATAATTTAACCCGCACCCGTACTACATACAATCCTCAAATCAATTTTTCAGTTGATTTATTCAAGTTTTTCATATAAATCCTAAAATGAGATGAAATCCAAATAAAAAAATTCCTAACCTCAATTTGGATCGGTCACTGATGAAGAACATAGCTACATTGTGATCATTGATGAGATCCTTATATTTTTCCACACACCGATCATCAATCTTCGATCTGATCATCATCCAACAATAGAATATCCTTGAATGCTCTATAACAGTTCTCCAATTATTTTCAGAGTTATACAGATAACCTTGCAAATTTTTCAAAAGCATGATTATATACAGAATCTTTAGGTCATTACATCATAAAAAATTAAATAAATTAACATTCTTAATTTATTTGTTATCCACACCCATGAAGACTTTTCCACCAATACCCACACTAAAAAATGTGATGTGACACACAAGATAAAACTCACGTTATGAACTCAATGGTTCCATTGGATTTTTAATTTGAGTTCCCATTTATAAGTTATTCTACTTTTTCAAAAAAATGCACACATGTTCCATTTAATATATTTAATATATTTCAAACATTTTTTTTCAGGCACATAGGGCCTTAGAATTTCATATCGTCTTAGTTCCCAGTCTCAAAAAAATCCATACAATATTCAAAAATAATACATTTAAAATCCAAGTCACTATAGACATCTTCACCTTACCTATATCATGTCCTATAAAATCTAAAAGTTTACTAAAATGCATAAGTAGGGGGTGAGTATAAAACTTATTAGTATTTCCCAAATATTCCAATACAAATTCATGGAAAAATTATTTTTAAATTAAATACCAACAATCTTGATAGATAATTTTTTTTTGTAAAACTAAAATAATTTATTTATCTAAATTCATAAAACATAGAACCCTTTATAATATTTTAATAATTATATTCCAATAAATAAATTTATTTCAAAACTATATTTCCAAACAAGGAATAATTTCCATTGGTTTAACAATCCACATTCTCCCCCAAAATCCAAATTGAAAGTATGATTGATGTATTATGTTGAGGGTTCCTGGGTTTTCATAAGTGATAATTTCTCATTCACTAATATCAATATATATCTAGCTTCCATGACATACATTGGTCATCACCCATTACACCTCATGACCCACTTTGGTGTGAACAACACCATTTTACCACCTTAACAGATGCCATCTAATCCACTCATCCACACATATGAAACTTAGGAGTTTTAGAAAAAATTCTCACTAAATCCATTTTCAACACACAAACACACACATGGTGTGATAAATCATAAAATATAAGATTAAAGGTTACCTTAAAAAATTGTATAAAAAATAATTTATGAAAACTAAATCAATTTCATAATTATTATAATTTTTATAAAGTCTTGTTATACCATGAAATTTACAAAAAAAACTTTGAAAATATCATCTTATAATAAAAAACAATTTCTTTAATCTATTTTAAAAAATAACTCTTTTTAAATCATCGTTTCCATTTAAAATTGATGGTTAAGAAAAAACTCCCAACTTCTATCAAATCTATTTATTTCAAAAACCTCATTTAAATAACACATAATCTATATAAATCAAATAAGTAAGTATTAAATCATTCATAATTAATAAACAACACAAAAGAAATTATCTAATTCATAGATGATATATGAATCATCTACCCAGTGGTGTTGTTTTTTAGGATTTCCTATGCTTTTAACTCCACAAAACATCACAAAAGAATTTATTCCTTTTATAAATATCCATTATGAACTTAAAAACTCAACTATCCACTATATATACCCATAAATTTAACATCAAACCATTTCAAATCCAATATAGAAAGAGATTCAAGGAGAGAAATCCAAATACTGATCAGAGAGAGAAGCCTTAACCTTAGACCCGACATCATAATAGTTTATCCCCAATAGAAAGGAATTTTTTGAAGGTGGATAATCCAAAAAATTTCCTTATAGTAATCCAAGATCCATATGAGATTTTATGTTATAGTAAATATGGTATTAAGGTGTCAAACTAGGAATTATAAAACAAAAGAACATTACTTTTCCCTCATCTCATAATTAGCCTACATGGTTTGGAAAACCATGTTCCAATTGTGAAATCCTTTATAATATTTAAAAAAATTATGCATGGTTATCCCACATAGTTTGATGAATCATATTCTAACCATTAACCCTTTATAGGCTTGAAAAAAAATCTAAACATAGTTTGGTAAACCATGCACTAACCTTGTATAAGCTTCTGTCCAAACCCTTATTGAAAAACACAGTTTATCCACAATATTTTCTTTAATTATGACCTAACCATGTACCTTATTGGGTTTTATTATGCCCTTAATTTGTTTATTTTGGGTTTTTTAGGTTTCTTAGAGGAATATGTAAGTGTGTGATTGGATTTTTGAGTTGAATTTTCACATAAAGACCAATTCTACAGTGTGGAGCCTTAGGCTATGCTGTAGGGGTTGGTTTTATAGTATGGTCATGGACCCTACAATATAGAGTGTTATAATGCGAGGTTTTAGTATATCTACCTTATGAGAGGTTGATGTGACATGGAGGTAGGGTGAAACATAAGTTTTGGGGGATCAGGTTTCTTATCTCTACCTTTTTAAGGGTCACTATGATATGGTTGTGGGATACATCATGGAGTCCTAGAAGGTGTCTATGCAAGATTAGGGGTGTCTATGGAATAATTAAAAGGTTTCATAATATACCTACCCATTGTTTTAGGATATTAGGGACATATGGAATAACCTTCACTAGGAACTTTAGAGGGGGTTAGACTAGGGAACTTTGTAGTACAACCTTCTTTGCTATGACATAGTTTGGGTAAAATCCCTAATCACTACGGTGTGGATAGGGGTGCTACAACGTGGTCATCTAATTTTAAAATTTGTATAAATTTGAGAGCTCTCTAAAAATTATCTATAATTATCCATTCTCCTTTGAACCCTAGGTGACCTAAAGGCCACATTTAGAGACTTTAGTCCACCTTTTCTAGGTTTTCCCCCATCTTCTAGAGATTATTCATTGGTGATCCAAGGTGAGTATCTTCTTATCTGATGGGTTCTATTCTCTCCCATTATCCCTTTTCCATGGCATGGTTATTAGTTTTTAGTGTTTTTCATGGGGTTTTATGGATAGGTGATCAAAGATCAGTGCTTTTTCATCCATATTTATTTGGATAACATTGAAAGTATTGAGTTAGGATATTTATTAATTTTTATTTTTATATGAAAGTGTGGAGGTATCATGGTTTGGTTCCTTTGGGTAATTGTTTAATTTACCTAAATTAATATAATAAATTGACTAAATAATTAATTGGAAGGTATATTGTGATCACATGTGTTTATGTTTTTTTAATGATTCCTATTGTGATTTTTTAGATAGTTTTTACCTATATAATGTGTTTATTGTTGTTTTTGAGAGTGGATTATGTGCTTGAAATTGGAAAAATAACATAAATATGAAAATAATTATGTGATTAATAAAAGTGGTATGTAAATTAATTACCATTCTTCCCTCAAATTGATGAATATGAAAGTGTTTGTTGAAGAATGTTTATGTTTTATTATTAGATAGTGATATATACTACTAATAAGTTTATTATTATTGAAACCTATGCATAAGGAATCAATTAATTAAAATATAGTAATGAAAAAGATATTTTATGGAGATAAATTTTTGGGGATGAGTGATCTCATTCTTGTTTGTTAAAGGCATATATGACTTAGAATTATGACCTCATTTACCCCTTGAATTTTCTATGATTAAAATAATTTATTTTCATGTATGTGCGCTCTAGGATGATAGATATTTGTTGTATTTGATTTTTGTGGTTTGGTATAGCCAAGATGGGCGGTACAAGTTGAGAATGGGGATTTATTACTACTCTTTGATGAGATGAAGTTTAGGATTAGATAGATGACATAGGTTGAGAGTGAGGATTATTTTCTTCTGAGTTTTTGTGTTGGTTTTTTTATTAGTTTATGGAAATGGATTGAGATCTAGGCTTACTCATCTTATTGGATGGTTTATTTTATGGATAGTTTTCTAGATGGTTGTCTGTTGTGATTTTCAATTTTCTATTTTAGTTGTGTTTATTCACTATGAATGTTTCTTATTTTTGGTAGCTTAGAATGAGCCACGAAGTACCTATTTTATGAAATGGTAATAAAGTAATAATGAAATCATGTGATAAGTACTGTTTTTGGTGAGAATAATATGATGAGTTAAATTAAAAACTATGTTAAGGTTGAAAAAAAATGATCCGAGGATCATGGGATGGAATATAGAAATGGTAATATGAATTATGAAAGAAAGTTCACTTGTAATAGAATGTTTAAAACCCCTCATCCATATGGGTGATCAATATTGGATAAAATTTTTAATTTTCAATTGGTGGATGGAACAATTCCTAAATTGGGAATTAAAGAAGAATTATATGGTTTTAAACCCCTCAAATAACTCAATTTGGACTTGGAATAAAGTCACTTATAGGGTTCATGGGTGTCCTTTGGGTTCAGGACATGAAGTTTGAAGTTTTTTAGAGGGGAGGGAAGGACATGGTGCACAGTTAACACATGACTAATTCTAACTATAAATCCTAACCATGAAACCTAAATTTTATGGGTTGATGATTTGTAAAACTATATGGTAGGTCCCTCGATCCCACATATGTGTTCGTAGTGGACTATAGACATGTCACATGGTTGGAACATAGTCTGTGAAATAGTTTACTATAACCATATGAGGTGGGAAGTGGAGAGGCAGTTCTAGATTCACAATTAACGCATGGTTTAGCCAACCATGAGGCCAAACCGTTCACCCCATTAGAAAGTGTGAAATGATCATTTTACCCTCTATTATTTTAATCCTCATCCCACCTTTCTTCTTCCTCCTCATGCATGCATATCCCAGCAACTCACTCCTCTTCTCCCTTTCACCCACCTTTGATTTTGGGTGGTTCCATCTCATTTATTAGGCATTTTAGATGATTCTTCTTCCTCCATTGGATTAATTTTCTCATCTTATTCCTCCCATATAATTTCTAAGACCTTAGGTTTAAGTTTTCATTAGTAATTACACCAGTGTATTGTGTTATTTCTCGAATCTCATAGGAATTTCACCTGGCCTTTATTGAAGAGATCTTGAGATGGTTAATGCAAACCATTTTGATAAATGTATGATGCATCATAATTTTTTTAATGGTTTTATCTTAAAAGTGATTTTTATTGATGTTGTTTGGGTTCTATTGGTTAGTTATTTAGAACTATATGATATCAGGGGTATGCTATGTCCAATTGGAAATCATTTGTCCATGGTTCCAATACTGTAAGATCTTCTAACAAGTATTCATCATTTATTCCTAGTTGGAGTTGTTTGTTAAATTAAATATAATTTCTAATTATAATTAATTTTTGAGATATTTTGGCTTGAGTTAGGTACTCAGTTAGTAAAATTATCCTTGAAATGTTTCCATACCTTGGAATTAAATTATAAAAGGGTGATTAAGGTTGGTGGTCCCTAAATTCACCCATAGTATTTTTTTACCCTTGGAGTATATGTGTTGAAGGACTCTCCAATTTTTTGAATGATAATCTTAGGAATTAATTAAATATTTTAAAATAATAAATGGTATTTTTAGAAAAATATCTTGAAATAGTCTTCTAGGAAGGGTGTATTGAAACATGATTTGAAAATGGTAAATTAGACTGGTTTTTGAATTGAAAATTGTGGAACAATTTTAATGACATGTTTTTGGTATTTTAAAAATGGTATTTGAAAATAGATTAACTCTTTTAATAATATAAAACAACTTTAGGGGTATTTATATTTTTAAAAAGATATGGAAAAACACCCATAAGGGTGAACATTTATTTTTTATGGAAAATGCCCAAAAGGGATGTTATGTGATTGGGTATAAAAAACACCCATAGGGGTGGCTGTATAAATAAATAAAACTCTTTTTAGAGGTCTGTGATAACTATGTATACTCCCTATGATGAGGTTGGTTTGTGATAACAAATAAATACTCCCATATGGGAGGTCTTTGATACCTTTTTTCTCTATATTTCTCATGAGAAAATGATCATACAAGGTGGTCTATGATAACTAAGAAAACTCCATATAGAGGTCTGTGATAATTTTTAAAATACCCATAGGGGTGGTAAGTGAAAAATTGAATACTTTCTAGGTGGAGGTATGTGATGAATATAGAATAGTATCATATATGAGGTGTGTGATACTATTATGGAGCACACCTTATGGGTGGTTCGAGATGTTTTGGTTGGAATGATTTCACGATATGATCAGAGACACCCCAAAACTGGATGAAACATGTATGGTTTATTAGGGTCTCAAACCTAAGGATTGATGTTGGTATGGATAACGTTAGGTGTTAATGTGAACTTGGGGTTTCAGTATCATTTAATTTTTATTTAAAATGTTATAAATTTTCTAAATGTTAAACTCTTTATCTTAGAACGTATTCATGCACATGATACTATACTAGTTATTTTAGGGATTCCATTAGTGTTTGCTTACTGGGTTATACTCACATTATGCTCAAAATGCTATGGATCTTGGGTACCTGAGTAGAAACTATTATTTATTATAAGACTCAATACTAGTAGGGAATGAGATGCTAGCCTTTGTTTTATTTTTCTTCTTTTTTGTAATGTTTGTATATGATCCACCACAGAATATTTAGTTATGTATGTATGATAAATTCATTTGATATCACATGTGGTGTTGGATTATTTATTAGAACTTATTTTTGGATTGTTATGTTTGTATGGATTATGTATGTGATTCAAATTATTTATAATATTATTACACTCTGATATATGGTCATAGTCTCCCCATAATATATTCATTGACCCTCATCACTAGTCAACAACATCTTATGTATGGGGAGGTTAGCCCGTGGTATGTGGAGACCACCAGTTCAAAAAAAATTTGTAGTGTCCTAGATCTATGAGATGTTAAAAAGTGGCATTAGATATTTCTTTTGTCATACTATTTGAGCATGGTTGATAGGACACTATGATGTAATTATGAGATATATAATGAACTCATTCCTGGGTTTCTGCATCCCCATACCTGAGGGAAGAACCAAGTTTCCAGGGATGGGAATTGATGTTATTGCTTTTCATTTTTATAGTTTACTAATTTCCACCTTGGGTGGCTCAATTGGAAGTGATGTTATTAATTGATGGGATTTTTTACTCTTATAATAGTATATAAAGAGAGAGAGTGCATGTTCATGAATCATTCTAGGCACATAGAATTTTTATGACGTCCGTACATTTCCTATAGTTGATAGTTTCTTAAGATTCATGGGTGTTGGTGTTTTATTTACTATTTACAGCTCATTCTTTCTAGTCATTTATATTTGACTATGGTTTTATACGATTGATAGGGGTTGGTATCTAAAGTTTCCACAACCATTTATATGGTTTACATATAAGTGTATGGTGGAATTCTACTTGACTAACTCCTTAGAATACTTCTATTTAATAAAAAGGTATAAATAAATTATAAAATGATGGGTTTGATTAAATAAATTTCCTACAAGAAACTTGTAATGTATTTGCCTCTATAAATTGTGAATAGAATTCTATTTATCCAAAAGCATGGAATGTGAATTTCATGAGGTCTGTGAATTTCAAATGTTGGGTAATAGAGATGTTTTTAAAATGTAAATCCTTGGGTTTTAAAACTATAAATTTTAAATAAAGTGAAATAAAAAGGTGATGAGACCATTAGGGATCATGGTGATGAGTTCCCTTTATTTTTTATCTTGACCCTATGTATGGGTGGTTTCGGATGAGAGAGAGAGAGAGATCCTAAGTGGTGAGACCCTTGGATATGGGCTATGATACCTTGATGGGTTTGGATGTTCTGGTTAATGATATGTTTCCTAATGTACCTTTAATTGGGCCATGACTTGGAGGTTGTAAAATGTCTCCTGGTATCATGGTTTCCTATGACGCTTGTGGTTTGTGATCTTTTAGGTTGTGTTTCGGACCCTATAGGGGGTGCCTTAGCATGCTATTACTAATTATGATAGTTATATATGTTTTCATGTGACCCTAGAATAAGTGTTTGTATTTAGTGATTTAGATTCTATGTGTTTTGGAATGGGGGTAGGAGTGTCACCCGTGAGTAGTGGATTATGTGGGATCCTTGAAATATTTCTTCCTTGGCCAAGGGAATGGGGTTTCTGAACTCTTTTCATGGGTCTCCTGATAATGATCATATTTGGATATGTTGGAAGAGTCTCTTGTCTATCGAGGTAATGAGTATCACATCACAATACATTAACACCAAGATCACATGAAATGGTATGAAGGTTCTCTTCTCCTTCGTTTATGCTAGCACTGACCCTATCAAGAGGAGAGAGCTTTGGTATCATCTTTAGTGTTTCAATGCGGGGATTCTACCATGGTTTATCAGAGGCGATTTTAATGCCATAATTGACTCTTCAGAGAAAATAGGCGTATCGACCACCAATATTGGTGTTTATCAGGAATTCCGAAATGTTGTGGAAGTAATGGGTTTGTTGGACCTTGGGTTCTTTGGTTCTAAATACACCTGGTGAAATAACCGAAGAGGAAAAAAGTGCATCTAGAGTTGGTTAGATAGGTGCTTCACATATCTTCAGGGGCTGGACCCCTTCTCTCGAGTGTCAGTTACACATCTACCATGTAATCTCTTAGATCAATCTCCACTCCTTGTGAATCTCAGACTGGATATTTCTACCTACCAAGCCTTTGTGTATTTTAGCACTTGGCATCAGGAGGAATCCTTCATGTAGTTGGTTCAACGATCTTGGGTTCAAGGGGGGGGGATGGAGGGTCTTGGAAGGGTCTTACAATTCATCTCAAGTGACTCAAGGAGGAAATTAAGGGCTGGTTATCCAATAGACCGAATGATGTTAATCGGGTGATCATTATCTAGTCTGAGATTGGATGAATGGAGGAGGCACTTTTATCTGATTGGGATGAAAATACTTCCATCTTGCTTTGCGATAAAAGATCGGTTCTCGTGGAAAAATTGTTGGAAATGGAAACCCTTTATAAACAGAGATCCTGAGTGAGATGGTTAAAGTAAGGTGATCAAAATAACGCCTTATTTTAGGAATGTTTGAAATAGAAGAAAATCATGAAAGTTAACTTGAGCCTCAATAATAAAGAGTTCACCTTAGATGTTGATGTGGCAGGAAAAATGGACCTGGATCACTTCAAACATCTTCTGGATGGGGGGAAGGAGGGAAAATTTTAGCACTCTTGCAATTTCAAAGAGGGTGATGAGTTTCTAATATGGTTTACTCATTTGGTTGGGACAACTGATAATCTTGCTCTTTCAGTTGTCCCTTTAGCGGACGAGATTAAGGATTCAGTTTGGAGAATGGATCTCGACAATGCGCCTGGACCAGATGGGTTTCCAACCTCTTTTTATGCTGCATTCTGGGGTGTGGTTAGACCCCAAGTGGTTGAAGCAGTACACAATTTCTTTGTGGGTGGGGGGATGAACATGGGGTCTTGTGAATTCAGAGTGGTCCTTATTCCAAAAAAGAAGGACCCCATGTGTCTCAGTCAGTATTGAACCATATTTCTATGCAATGTGTCATAAAAGATCTTGGATTCTATTCTATCTAGGCAACTGAATGGAGTCATCCCTAAACTGGTGTCTAAAGAACAACATGTCTTTGTTCAGGGGAGGAGTATTCAAGGGGCAGTGAGCATTGATTATGAAATTGTGGCTGACCTGTATAGAAAAACCTTGGGTTATAATGTTATTTTTCAGGTTGACATGGACAAGGCCTACGATAAAATGGAGTGGAGTTTCATCCTACGTGCGATGAAGAATTTTGGATTTCATTATTGGTTTTGTGATCTCTGCTTCAGATGTTATGCTTCTCCTTAGATATATTTATCTCTCTTGGGGGAAAGATTTGGCTTCTTTAAATTTGTTCATGGTGTTCGACAAGGTGATCCTTTATCCCCTAGTCTGTTTATTTTTCCCAAGATGCACTTTCCAAGATTTTACTTAATGGGTTGGAGGAAGGTAGGGTGTTTATTTATACTTGCAGGTGTGGACGGGAAGGAATTTCTCATCTTATGTTTATAGATGATATTTTAATTTTTTCTAATGGAATATGCATGTCACTTTCCAAACTAATGGAGATCATGAAATCCTATAGCTGTTTCAGTGGAAGGAGTATCAATGCAACCAAAAAAAATGTTTTCATCTCAAAGAAGTGTTCTAGAAGACGGTGCAGGGATATTAAGAACACCCTTGGATTCCACCAGATCCAATTTCCAATCCTTTACCTTGGTGTTCCAATTTCATGCGGTCACATTAAAAAGATGTTCTTTGAGGATATTACTAACTGCTTGTTG
Source organism: Viscum album (assembly GCA_963277665.1). Taxonomy (NCBI): domain Eukaryota; kingdom Viridiplantae; phylum Streptophyta; class Magnoliopsida; order Santalales; family Viscaceae; genus Viscum; species Viscum album. The sequence goes on from OY728156.1 coordinate 1,506,768,246, forward strand.
GGAAGGATTCTGAATTGGAAGAACAAGATTCTTTCATTTGGAGGTTGTGTCACATTTATCAACAATGTCATATCCTCTATTCCAATGAATGTTTTCTCGATAATAAATCCACATAAAGGGGTTGTTGGAAGGATGGAGAGGATTCTAACGAAATTTCTATGGGATGCCAACCAGACAGGCCGTGCTCACTGGACCTCTTGGACCCGACTGGAAAAACTGGTTTCTGATGGAGGAGTTAGGCTAAGGGATCTCAATAAAGCCATGAAAATCATGTAGGGTAGATTATCATGGTATATTATGGAGGGAACTTCATTATTGTAAGATTTATTCTATTGTCGTTATGGTGATTTCTAGGAAATCCATGCCTCTAAATCTGGTAAACTGACCAGACTCGTACGCTACATGTTTCAACACTTGAACCTCTTACGTGATACAAATAGATGGATTATTGGTGAAGGGGAAATTATTTTTGGGAAACCAGTTGGGTTAGATAAAAACTGATTTATCCTAGCTGTCCTTTTCCAGATATTTCTTCTAGGTAGGTGTCATAGATCTATGACCTCATTCATACGTTGATTTCTCTTGATCATATGAAGGAGTTCCAAGAAATAGTTATGAGTGATGAACAAGACAAATACTACTTCATCGGGTTGAGTTCGGGAAGATTTTATACTCGGGATAACAGGAGGTTCCTCCACGTCAATGGTAATTCAAACGTATGGGAACAAAATCTTCAGTGCAATAAGATCCCTACTAAAACGAGATTACTGGTGTGGTAAATTTGGAACAAGGCTTTTCCGGCTGAGGAAAACCTTCAAAATAAGGGGATTCCTTTGGCCTCTTGATGTTTCTGCACTGAGTACCCCTAGGTGGAGTCATCTATCTACCTTTTTTTCCCAAAGTGGATGGGCATGATTTCTCTGGTCTCTCTTCATGCCTCTCCCATGCATCGATGTCGAGGCCTTCTCATTAAATGGCTTTATGAATTCTTAGTTTGATGGCTCCGAGTCTAAAGATTTGTAGTAGAAAGTGAAAATGATTATTCTGGTTTCCATATGTTGGATTATTTGGGACACTCATAAGCTGGCCAGGCTTGGAACCATCCGGTCTCTTCTCTATTTTCAGATGTAGTTAAGGCTTCTCATCGATTAACTTATTCTGCTATTAAAAGGGTGCCAAGAGTCTGAGGAGGTGTGCAAGCTTCTCAGCAAGCCATATAGGCTGAGATGCGAAAATGGATTTTGGGTTAGATGGGATCCCCTGATCAGTGGAATGAAGCTAAATGTCTATGGATCTTGCATGAATGGGGTTATGAGGGGAGGTGGGATTCTAAGGGACAATAGGGTATCAATGCTGCTAGGTTTTTGTGCTTATTATGGCCCATGTAACTCCTTGGGTGTAGAGGCACATACACTTCTCTCAGGGCTATTGGTTTGTAGGGGTCACAGACTCTTGGTGGCGGAGGTGGAGTCAGATTTGGTGATTCTAGTTAGATCAGTGCATGGAATTCACTTAGTTCCTTGGGAGCTGACATATATCATCCGCAGATGTGCTAAGGAATCCAACAGAGGTAAAATTCTTCATCATGTTTGGAGGGAATCCAATTTTTTGGCAGACTCTCTAGCTCAGAAAGGAAACTAGGAGTAAGTATTTATTATTTATGATACTCTGGATTTGATTTTAGAGGAGTGTAAGACGATATTCCAAGGATATGTCCTGGGTATTCATCATTTTCAGCCTCTTTGAGGGCCCTTGTCTTGATTTTTTGAAATTCCCCCCTTTAATAAAAAATAATGTTTAGTCCGCATGATTGGTGCTATCAATGTTTCTAGTAAATTCATGGTTATGTAATGGATATTATCTTGAGGGAAGAACCTTGAGTTCATTTTTTCTAGTTTTAAGGATAGTTTTTAAGGGTGGGATCATTCATATTCCTAGACCTATAATTATAGACCTGTTTTGATGTAGTAAACAGTGTTGACCTTGGGTAGATGGGTCTAGGTCTATTGGATCATGAGTGAGATATTATGATCTTGGATTATGCCTGGGTGAAGGGTGGTTTTGTGTAAAGAACTTAATTTTATTAAATGTCAGTATTTTTGGATGAAATCATCAATAATTCCTCTAACTCCATAGGATTTATGAGATAGTAGGTATGGTTAGATTCTTGAGTGGGAATTTGATCGTATTTATAGTAATGTATGAATCATGTGATCTTGAGATGGGTTCAGTGAATAGTCACAATAGAGAGTGCGAATTGAGGTTGTAGTGAGTTTGAGATAGGATTCATGTGCTAGATATGATTTGTGTCATTTGGGAAAGTGATCAGGTGGCTTGGGTGCAAGCACCCATTACATTTCAGCGAGGTTACCATGGTATGTGCAGTCTATGTGTGATTCCATTTGGATTTAGGTTAGTATTATTGATCATATGTGTTCCATGGAGAATCATTCAGTACTCAATGGGGCATGAGCGATGTGGTGGCAGTAGTGCCCCAATGAACATTAACTCATGACTAATTAGTGGGGAGAGGTAGGGTTCTTTAAATTCTTAGTCAATGGATCCCTATTGGAGTGAGGTGTCTAGGAGTTTATGATATTATTTCAAGAATAGAGGCCCATATATTTTGGTTAGGTTTTGAGATGACCCTATAGTGGGAGGTGAAATCATGGAGTATTTAGAGTGTAGTGTCATAGAAACTTGGGTTTAACCCAGATAGAGATATCAGGGTTTGTGGATGTGTTGAACAAGGCTAAAGATGAGTGGAATAATTTTTTTTAAGTTGGAACCTTGGAGTACACCATCAACCATTAAAGGGAGAGGTCCTTATTATGGATCGAACTTCAAAAAATGTTGTGGGCTCGATTCTTGGAAGTCAGAAATGGGTAGTAGTTGATGTTATTATCACTCAGGTGGGAGTAATAAAACCATGTCCATATTTTTATTTTGGTGATAAATGGAGTCTGTAATGTGTTGGTTGGGAGTTTATTGAGAGAATAAATTAAAATGTCACTCTTATAGTGGGGAGTGAAATGTCGGTCATGGGAATATGACCCTTGTGTCTGAAGGGTCATGGGAATGTGGAGTTGGCCATAGAGTAGTCATGCTAGCATTAGGGTGCCGATGAGAAACTGATGAGGTGCATATTTGTATTCCTTAGATAATTCCAAATGGGAATTTGATGTGGTAGAAGAGCGAGGTAAATCATTGGATTTAGGACCAATACGAGTTTAAGTGATTCGAGGTTGCTTAGGTCAAAAGTTCATTAGTGTGTTTATCAAGGAATGATAATTATTTTTATAGTTAAAGACCTGATTGGTATAATCTCATTTGAATTTGGGTATGGACTCTAATGAGTGTATTCAGGTGGTCGTAATATACCTCAAGGCATGAGGGAATCTTGAATAAGAATGTTGGTGATGTGTTTATAGTTAGAGTTTGGTGTTTTGATAAAGGTTTACTAGAAGATACCCAATCTATGTTTTTATGATAAAATAGATTTGGTAAGTTGTTCACCACATTTGATGTGTTGTTTGAGATATGATGGATGCATCTTGAGAATCAAGCCTGGATTTACATAAAAATTCAGTTGTTTACATCTCATACATGGATGATGGTTATGAATCCATATTAAATTTGTTTTCATTAATAAGTATGGGTACCAATGTTTGGGTTTCGTGAGTTGGGAACCATGTTGGGTGTGTGTTTGGAACATAAAAGTGATGTTTCAATAATATATTTCGATGGTGGAAATGTCAAGCATTAGAATTTTGGGGTTGCAAACTAAATCTTATGGTGGGGAGTGTCCTAGGACTTTTGTGTGATTAGGAGATGACACCATCTATGATTTAGGATGGATGGGATCGATTAAGCACCACCTTAGAGTTTTGGTTTTTGCAATGGGATTTGGATTGGGTGCTGGCAGTTTGAGCACCTTAAGTCGAAGGTTGATCCTTAAATGTGCTTCGGGTGTTTTGAAATCATATGTGGCCATTGAATTTGAACCTATGAATGATATATGTTAAGAGATTAAGGTGAATAACCACTGATAATTATTAGGGTTGAGAAGTGTTATGGTGGGGAGATTTTAAATCCTTTGTTCATATGGGTTCTCATAATTGGAGAAAATTTTGAATTTTTAATTGGTGGAGATGAAAATTCCTAAACCTAGTATCATAGTGGAATTTTGAGGGTTTTAACCTATAAAATGACCCAATTAGGACTTGAAATTAAGTCATTTATAGGGTTCAGGGGTCTTGGGTGTGTCTTAGGGGTTTATGACATGAATTTTCAAGTTTGGGTGGGGGGGAAGAACATGGTGAAAGTTATTTCTAACCATACACCCTAAACAAAAAGTCTAAATTATAGGGGTGCACAATTTTAAAAATCATGAACAAGGTCTCTAGAAACCATGGGAGTGTCTATAGTTAACTGAAGACATGACATATAGTTGGTACATGGTCTTTAAAATCGTGTGTTGTAACTGTGTGAGGTGAGGATTTTCATGGTAGGGCTAAACGCACGATTGGAATAGGGTTTGAATAACTGTGTGGAAAAACTATGCACCCCACTAAAAATTAGGAAATGATCATTTTATTCCTCTAGTATTTTAAGCCTCATTTTTCCCTTCTCCTTCATCCTTGCATGTGCACCTCCTACCAATTCCCCCCCTTCTCTCCTTTAACCACTTTTTTATTTTGAGTGGTTCCAGCTCACTTCTTTATCATTTTAAGAAAGTATTCTTCCTATGGTGGATCACTTTCATCATCTTCTTCCTACTCCCTAATTTCTAAGTTCACTATATTAAGATTTCATTGGTGATTCCACTGGATAATAGTGGAATCAGTCGACTCTCATGTGCCTTTTACTCATCCCACATTAAAGAGATCCTGAGAAGGTGTTTGCATGTCATTTTTTGTAGTTTTGTTAAAGGTATTATGTGACATAAAATTTATAATGGTTTTTTCTTAAAATTAATTTTGATTTATTTTTTGAAGCCATTGGTTAGGTATTTGGACCATTATGGGATGGGAGGAACACCATGGGTGATTGGAAAGTTTTTGGACTTGGTTTCAATATGAAGAGATCATCTGGTAGGTTTTCAAAATTTTTTAATAGTTGGAATTGTTTGTTAAATTAATTATAATTTTTGATATTTCATGGATTGATTTAAGTATCTAGTTGTTTATGTGCCTTGGAAGGCCTTGGTAAGTTTCCAACATTTGGAATTAAAGTATGAAAGCATGATTAATGTAGGTTGTACCTAAATCCCCGCATAGTCTTATTTTACCCTTAGAGTGTATGTGTTGAAGACCCCTACTATTTACTGAGTGATGAACTTATGAATTAATTAAATGTTTTTAAATAAAAAATGATATTTTTTGGATAAAGATTTTAAAATAGTACTTTGGGAAGGGTAAACATAAATGATATTTTAAAAGGGTAAATTGGATTAGTTTTTGAAATGAAAATTATAGAATGGTTTTAATGACATGTTTTTGGTATTTTAGAATTGGTATTTAGAAATGTATCACCTCTTTTTATCATGGAAAATTCCCATATGTGTGGTTATGTTATTACAACTCTATAGAAATTATCCATAAGGGTAGATATTTATTTTGTTATGGGAAATTATCATAAGGGTCATTAGGTTCTTGGTTATGGAAAGTGACCATAGGGGCAGTTGTATGAATAAAGAAATATCCTTTGAGAGGTTTATGATAAAGATGTATACTCCCCATGAAAGGATAGGTTTGTGATGATGAATGAATACTACCATATGGGAGGTATGTGATACATTTTTGGCCTATGGACCTAATGAGAAAGCACCCATATGGGGTGGTCCATGATAATTAAGAAAACTCCATATGGAGGTCTTTGATAACTATAATTACACTAATTGGGGTGGTAAGTGACAATTCAAATACTTCTTAAGTGTAGGTCCATGATAACTTGAATACTCCCTAGGTGGAGGTATGTGATAAATATGAAATAAAATTATATTATAGGGTTGTAATACTATTATGTAACACACCCTATGTATTGTTTGAGAGATTATGGTTGGAATGATTTCGAAATGTTCTCAAAGATGACTTGACATTGGCTAAAGAAGTTATGGTCAATCTGGGTCTCAGACATAAGGATCGATGGTGGTATGACCGACCTTAGTTTCACCACAAACCTGGGTTTTTTATCTTTTATTGTTTATTTAAAGTGTTTTAAATTATTAAAATGTTAAACTGGTTATATTATAACCTATGAATACACTTGATATTAGTCTGGTTATTTTAAGGATGCTATTAGTGGTGGACTACTAAGTTATACTCACACCCTTATTGGGTTTCCATAACACTTGGGTACCCAAGTAGACACTCTTATTTATCACAGGTTACAAGTTACATTGTAGGGCACACTGCATGATGTTGTTGGCATCTTAGAATGTGATATAGATGATGTGATTGGGTAGGACTTAGGACCAGTTGGGGATAGGCTTATAGCCTCTATTTTATTTTTTATTCTTAGTAATGTTTGTATATGATCTTACGTAGTGGATCCAGTTATGTATATATGGTACATTCATTTGATATAGAATGTGATATTGGATTATTTATTGGTACTTTACCCTATTTGTGATGTTTTTATGTATTGTGTATGAGATTCACATTAGTTTTACTATTATTACACTATGATATAAGGTTTAGTCTCCCCAAAGTATATTCATAGGCCATCACCACTATTCGATAGCCTCTAGCGTACATGGTGATGCTTCTGAGGTATGAGGTGACTGCTAGTACGAGTACTATTTAGAGTGTCTTGAGGCAATCAGACATTACAGAATGAATGAATTAAACCAAAATTTGTGATGGGGGTTTAACAAATGAATATAAATTTACTAAATTACTAAGTATAAATGGTTAATTATTATTAAACCTTGATTCTTGTGATCTTTTGTAAAATCTAGATTCTAGCCCTTAAAGATGACAACTGGGTGTCATGTGGGATGATAACTATAATTGAGTATAAGTATAGGTTATTTCCCTTAGTGTAATTATGTGTGATATTGGTCTCATATTTTTCTCTATTTTCATACACTTTATCACCTGAGTTAGTAGGGAAACAGACACCCAATTGTTTTGGGGTGTGTTTTCCTCAATATCTAGACTGGTAAGGGAATAGATGGATAACTTCTCCCTATCTCTCCCTATCCCTTTGGAATAACATGATGTGTAGGTTTATCTAAGATATAGTGGATTAAAGTATAGGGTATATTACTATACAAAATATGATGGATCTTAATTCACTATACATTTAAATGTGAGCAACAATGGACTAAGGTTATAACACATACTTGTATCTAATCATGGTGGATATGAATTACCTTGGGTGCACATACAAAGATTTTAGTGGCTTGAGGTATAATTAACGATATATGGGTTTTTATAGATTTTGGTTTTACTACATAGTTATATGAGGAGGTTATGATAAGCTATATGGGATGCGTGATGAGATGTAATATGCATGCATGAGGTGTGATATGACTTATGGAAGGGATTGTAGTGTAGGATGTTTAGAATTGGGTTGTGAGAGAGAAAAAACAGTGGGAAATTATAAGTGAGATACATTTATTACATATATGTTTTGATATGGACATGATTACTTGTTTATGATACTTAGTGAGTGATCCTTGGTTATTATGTGATATAGTTTTACCTATTTAGGTAATGATTTGGTTTCATTTCTTATTCACTAGGATTTAGTATAATTATTTCACATGTTTTATGAGAAGTTATGTAGAGGATCCTACTGAATATTCCTGTTTTCTCACCATATGTATATATATATATATATATATTTCAGGTCTACAGAAGCTAGTTGGTGATCAAACTAGGTGTTACTAGCTCTCAGTGGTTGTTCAATAGTTGTTGGAGTTCTTGGTCACTTCCTAGGAATTATTTTGACACTTATATTTATTTTACATTATATATGATATTTAATTAATGTATTGGGATAACTTATTTATTTATATATGGTGTTTATTGGTGGATCTCATATTATCTCTTATTCATTAAATTTTCTTAATGAGGGTAATTCCTTTAATTTGTATGGATTATACACCCTTGGTTCTAGTCACCAACTTGTGACCTATTAGAGGCAAGAATTAGGTGTCATCTCCCTCTCTTCATTTTCACTCCTCTAGGGTTAACCTTGGAGGATATTTCATGACATAGATGGAGTTTAGAGATAGGAACTAGCTAATATTTCATGGGTTGGTAGAGAAACCATATTAGTTGGACTTATTATGTGACATAAAAATGATAAACCAGTTAGGGAATGGGTATTTAGGCCCCCCCTGTAATTTAATGCAAGGTCCTTTAAGTTTAATGAACAAGGTAAGTGAAGTGAGGTTGCTTTCAGGGTAGGGACCTAAGTAGGGATCATGCATCATGATTATCCATTAATGCATTTCAATTGAGTAGATAATGGGAATTATGTTGAAAATTAATGAATGAATTAAACCTACATATTCTATATTCTTATTTTATAATTCCCTAACATATTTTATCTTGTAGGAATGTATCTAGGTATACATCCTCATCATTTTCATGTTGATGACCTTTATAGCAGGATGTTCCAACAGATCACCTCAAATTGAAGGATGATGGAGATGACGCTTATTGGAAAATTTGAGAGTTTCAATTCCTAAGAATATAGGAGTATGAGGGATCTTTTTTAGATTGATATATTAAGGCTTTATTAGAGGAGGTGGATTTTTTCCAGAATGATCCATTCTTGTAAGGAGTAATAGGTTCCATTGGATGTGGAGATACTATGTGGGGTATCTTGAAAGCGGTGGTTCTTATTCCTCTAGGATCACGAGGAGTAATGTGTTATATAAGATAAGTTCCATAATTATTTTTATTCCAAGTTTCTTTCTTCAATAGTAAAGGAATATTATTGGTAGGAGATTCTTACTCTTCACTGGGGGAATTCCAATGCATGGGAGTTTATTATATGGTATAAGAACCTATTGAGTTATGATTCAAGCCTTGTGCTAGATGAGGATGTTAGGGTGAGGCATTTTTAAGAGTAATTTCATTCAGAGATCCAATTCTAGGTCACCCCATTCATATTATCGACATATCTCAAGGTAAAAGTGAGGTAAGTGGTTGTCAAGAGGATACTATCTAAGACTTAATCACCATGGGAGTGGATTATCCAAAACTCTATATAGAGTAGATTTATAGACAAAAGTTATCAGTTTCTTGGTTAGATGATGGTTCAAACAACAAGGAGTTTATTCTAGACTTATTTATAATATTCTAATAGGGACTCTTATCAGTGGATCAGGAATGTTCTGTTTCTCATGTGTAGGTCTTGGACATTGAAAGCTTGAGTGCCTGAATTTCCTTGAAAGTTAGGGTGGAGTTGAAAACCCTCTCTAGGCCTAATTGTTGTAACAACATCCTATGAGGTAACTTTAGCAGTAGTAGAGAGATAAATGTTTTGAATAGTAGAGGGGGGATGGGTACAGCAGAGGATAGACCCATGATTCCCCTCTTCCTTAGGTACACCAAATAGAGCATGACCATAAAGGTTGTCACTATATGGGTTAGAGTGGTATTGGATAGACTTTAGTCATATTCATTCCTTAGAGTATCTAATTATAGGAAATCAAGATGTCATGATAGAAACTATATGTTTATATTTTACTTGGTTGTATTCCTTATTTGATTTAATATCTACACATTCTTTTATTGCACCCACCCTAGTCAATGATTTTTGACTTGAGGTAAAGACGATTATTGTGGCCTTGAATTCTACTATTCTAGTTGGAGTTTGAGCTATCTTGTATGATGTGTACAGTGATCCTAAGATAATTCTAGGACATAAAAACTCTTGAAGAGATTTCTTATATTTATATATATATCCATATTACATCATCATTGGCATAGATATGCTCTATTCGAGGTAGGTTATAAGGGATTACTAAAAGGAATACTTTATTCTATGAAATTTATGGAGAGACTGTTGTGTTTATTTTTGAGAGATAACCTTATATGGGTAAAAGTGTGTTGAGTACTTATCTTCCTTAATGGATAATATTATGCCGAGTTCAATAAATGATCAACCAATAGTGTTTCCTAGGTTTATCTAGGAGTAACGTAACGTTTTTATAGAAGAGGTTGAGTCCCTACCCCAAATTTATATGAGATTGAGTTTGGATAGAGTTACAACTGAGTGTCACTCAAATATCTATGAATCTATATAGAATTACCCCTTCTAAGTTATAGAAGTTGTGGATTTAGATTGATGATATTCTATAGAGAGGATTCATTTTACCTAGTTTGTTACTTTGGGGTTCTATAGTTTTATTTACGAGGAAGGTAGATTAGAGTATAAGTTTGTGTATAGATTATCATCACTTGAATCGGGTGATAGTGAAGAACCACTATCCACTTCCACTACTTGATGATTTATTTGATCAATTGAAGGGAGATCACTCGTTCTTGAAGATCAATTTTTATTCAAGATATTTTTAGATACAGGTTAAGGAGGATGATATCACAAAGACTACTTCTAGATTTTGTTATGGGAATTATGAGTTTGTTGTGATGTCATTCAGTGTGAAAAACTATCTAACCATGTTTATTGAACTGATGGAATTAGTGTTCTATGAGTGATTGGATTTATTCATGGAAGTGTTTATTGATGATTTCCTTCTGTTTTTAGTGTATTTAGAGAAGAATATAGATAATTTGTTATATTTTTTGGGAATTATTTGGCATCAAAAGTTTTTAGTAATCTATAAAAGATTTATCTTATCCCCATGAGGTCTCCTTATTAGGGAATGTGATGTCTCATCATGGATTAGTTATAGAGACTTGCATTTGTTTATTGGGTAGACCCCAAGAATTCTATAGTGGTGTAGAGTTTCCTTGGTCTTTCAGGCTATTAAAAGAGGTTTGTAACCAATTTTTCTCATATCATGAATCCTATGAAATTTTTTTCTATGAAGGATCTAGAAATCATATGGATTGACTAGTAATAGGATGCTTTTGATTATTTAAAGAAGAAGCTAGTTAGTTCTCTAGTTCTTCATTTTCTTAAGAAGGGCGTTGAATGTGAGGTTTAATATGATGTTTTATGTTTTTTCTTGTGGTTTTATAATGAAGTATCGGTAAGTTATCTATTATGGATCCCTACTGTTATATACTCAAGAATGTAATGATATGAACCATGATATTAAGCTTTCATTGGTTCTTTTTTCTCTCAATTTGTGGTGGCATTACTTCATCAGCGATTTTTGGTATTCATAGATCACCAGATCCATAGGTATGTGTTTTCTTAGCACAACTTGAATTTATAGTAGCAATGATAGATGTAATTCTTAGAAGACTGTGAATTTGATATTTCTTATACACAAGGGAGAGGAAATGTTGTGGAAAATTATTTTATCAAGAAGTCATGTGGTGGTGTTGTGTGTGAGTCTGGTGACATTTGGAGAGTGATGCAGGAGCTATTTGTGGTTCATATTTATGTGAGATTAGTATATGGTAGATGGTTCCTTTATCAAATAACAGTGTATTCATATTTGGTGTAGTAGGTGGAGGAGTCCTAGCAGGGGGATTCTGAGGTAGAGGTCTAGTGAGATCAAGTTTTTTGTGGTGATGATATCAATGTAAAGTTGACACTAGGTGTTGTTTTAGGGGAGGATCTTCATTAATTCTATGATTCGTGTTTTTGTTTACTATTAGTTCCAAATTTCACCTTTGGGGGTACATCCTAGTATGTAAAATATGTATCCTAACTTTTCTGTTTTGTTTTGGTGTTCTAGAATAAAGAGATATTTCATAAAGTTTGTCTCTCAATGTTTGGTTTTATAGATGATGAAGGCTGATCATCATGTTTCTAGTGGGTTGCTTCAGCCACTCGATGTTCCTTAGTGGAAGTGGGAGGACATATATATGGACTTTGTTACCAGGTTTCCTCAAGATCAAGGAGGTTATTATGCTATATGGGTGATCAAGGAACACTTTACAGATTCATATCACTTATTAGTGATTAATGAGTCAAGATAAGTGGTGGTTTTTTCGATGTAGTATAAGAAAGAGGAAATGAGGCTTTATAGGGTTCTAAAGAAAATCATCTTTGATCATGATCCCTATTTCATTTTTAGGGTTTGTAGAGCTCTCCAACATGGTTCTGGATTGATGTCATGTCTAATCACTACTTATCATCTACATATATATGGTCATATAGAGCGGAAAATCAAAAATATAATGGACATGTTTTGAATTTTTATTCTTGATTTTGGAGGCTCATAGGTGAGGTACCCATCCTCGATGGATTTCACTTACAATAGTAGTTATCACTTAACTATTATTATAGATTCATTTGAAGCTATGTATGGATGAGCTTACCAATATCTATTGTTTTTTATTATAGTTGGGGAGTCTTAAATTCTTGGACCATAGTTAGTGTAGATAATGATAGAGAAGGAACAAGTGATTTATGAGTGAATGAAGGTGAAACAAGACTGTTAGAAGCATTATGTTGATCATAGGAATATAACTTTGGATTTGGACATCAGAGAACCTGTTTTAATTAAGGAATATCATCAATGAGGGTGGTGTAGGTTTTTTCATGGGAGTAATCCTTATCCCTGATTTATTATACCTTTCAAGGTATTAGTGCATGTTAAATATACTACATATCGATTATAAGTACCCCCACATATGAATCCAATTCATGATGTTTTCCATGTTTTATAACTTCAATGATACCTTCCTGAATATCCCCATATAATTTAATAGGGTGAGATGGGAGTTGAGGATGATAAAACCTTTGAGGAGAGACCTGTTAAGATTTAGGACCATCAGAAGAAGGTGTTTCATGGGGGTTTCATTCCCTTGGTTCTTGTCTTGGGGTGGTACGACATCTTATAGGAGTGTGATTGAGAGTGAGATTAACAAATACATTCTTAATATCCTATGTTTTCTGATTCCTTCTTATGTTGAGATTCAATGTTGGACTATTTTTGTTTCATAGATATAAGTTATTGCATGTTTATTCACCTTGTCCCTCTTATTTTTTGGTTGTGTTCATATTTTAGAAAGATTCTTTAGAGGTATCTCATGGGGTGGTGTTTTTTCCCCTTATTTAATTCCTAGGGTTTCATTTTAAATTCTTAAGGATGAGAATTTTTTGAGATGTATTTAATATAAGGGCCTAATTTTTCTCATGCCCATACTTTATGTGTTTTGGGTGTTGGATGTTTTAAAGAGGAAAAAGGAAGGGTGGAAGTAGAGTTTGAGTTTAATTTTAAATCGAGGACCCATTCTATGGCATGGAGCCTTGGGATGCACCATAAGAGTTGGTTTTTCAATGTGGTTGTGGACCCTAGGACAAAGGATCTAGAGATGTGTGGTTTTGGAATTAATGCCTCCTGAGTGGTAGTTGCAGTGTGGAGGTAGGAAGTGGTATAAGGATTGGGGGATTAGGTTTCATGTCTCTTAATTTTAAGGGTAACTATGTCATTAGTGTAAGATACATCATGGAGTCCTAGAGGGTGTCACAACTAGATTGGGGATAACTATGGAAGTGCCTATTGGGTGTATGACCAACTCAACTTTTGTATGATTCAATGAATAATCTACGCCAACAAGCTTGTACCCAAATGGTACAAGATCCTTATTGGCATCCAAAAGACCCAAGATCGAATCCTGGTAGGGAAAAATTTATGGGTTAATACAGTATCACTGTAGCAGGGGTACTGTAGAAGTGGCAGAACTGTAGCAGCAACGACACTGTAGAGGTGGAGGTACTGTGGTAGGAACTGTAGTGGTGGTGGTACTGTAACAACCCAGTTACTGTAGTAATACTATTCATAGAAGGGTCCTTTGGGCCAAAAAATGGGCTTTCAAGCCTAGTATTCAGACCACATGGCCTTGGGACTTCAGGCTATGTGATGGGTCTCCCTCTACCCAGTAAAAAAGGAGGTCTTTGCTTTTATAATAAAATGAGGCTTCGACCCCAACCTTAAAAAAATGAATAATCCACAATGTAAATGATAATAAATTTTATGAATAATGAATTAATATAAATAATATTGACATAAGATGTTAAAACCAAGTGATAGGTTCTTTTATGTAAATTCATACTTAATTTAAATTTCCTAATTACCTTGGTATTGGGAATTCTTTCTTCATAGATTTTTTTGATTGATAAACCCTTGTTTGGGTTACGCCGCAGTTTCAATATGAGGACCTTTAAGGGGATTTTTAGGGTATAATTACATTTATTAAATGTATAAAAATTGATTTAATACCTTTACCGAGGATCCCTCATCCAATAAATATGAAACCACATTAAAACTGAAATGAAGAAATATTGTAAACATGCGTACAATACACTGAAGAGCACATGAAATATCTCGATCACCATAACATGGTATTGAGAGATATCACTAAGGGAAACCAAAATACTTCCCCTCTTCATGATGGATTCAAGGGTTAATCCATAATCATTTGAAGTTTGGATAGGATTCCTCCTCCTATTCAAATGACCAAGCACCTCATATGCAAGGATATAAGTGGAGAGTGATTATGGTACCAAGGAGTTTCATCCAAAATTGAATAACTCAAAAAACTCTACTATCATCACATGGAAGATATATATGGACTATCAAATACAATCTTCAAATGCTACTATATTTACTCATGCATTTATAATGCATGAGTAAATACCACATCCTGTACATGAATTCATCGCATGGATGTTTCTCCTCCAAACATTTAATCATATGAAAAGGTATAATAAATGATCACTTATGTGGATGATTGATCGAATCCATAGGTAGTGTGAAATGAAATATCCATAATTCATGAAAATTATAATTTACATGCAAAACAATATTGCTTATATATATATAAGTATTTAAGGAATATCTCCTTCAATATCCCACTTTCACTAAATCCTAATTGACTTTTTTTCGTTTCACCTTATACTTTATCATATAAAATATCTCATGAAATCATATCCAAAAATCTTTTAAATATATTCCAAAACACTTTTGGAAAGCTATCATTTATTTTACCTTGTATCACATAATAGTATTACTATGTGAATACCCATCCAAAACACTTTTTAGGATTTACTCTATAAATAAATTTTAGAATAACTATCCGAGTCAAACTCAATCCTCATTTAGTCAACCATAAAGTGTGACCCAAAAAGACATCACAAAATTAAAAATAAATACAAATATTTGGATTTATAAATGTAATAAAATTGTATCCACTAAAAAATAGTCAATGCTACTCAAGATATTAATGGATTTGGAATGATCTCCATAAAATATATATATATCTCTATACCATTGTACACCAGTTCGTATCCTATGAAAACATTCATTCTCATATTTTTCCTTTTTCCAAGACATTGCGTGACCATGGGACAAAAAGTATGTCAATAAAAAATATCCTACTCATTTGTTCACAATCATCAGAGTATAAATCGTCCGGGTTTATGAATACATCAAATGTCATTCACCCTTATGGATAAGCACATCTCATGTCCCTTATATAGATAGATATATAATAACTAGTTGTGTTCAAACACTTCCCAAGTCTATCTCAATCTAGGTCCCATATGTCATACTTGTTATATGATAGGATAAATCCTATCTTCATTGAGCTCCAACCGATGAAATGATCAATAACATACCTAACAACCATCGTATTAGCTAAGTAATTCTCAAACATGAATACGTAGGGTATCAAAGTATGAAGGTTTTAATTATAGGTATCTTACTATACATAGGTATTGGGGACTCAAATATGATTTATACACCCCTTGTATACCAAATACATCTGTATAACACTACATGTGGTATACTTCATTGGCCATCCAATGCACATTAAGAATCCTATTTTTTATTTTTTACTCATGAGAATATTATGTATATATATACAAGAATCATACTCATTCTAACCATAACATTTCATCATAACCTATAACACCCCATTATTATCATCGGTTAGGGATAACTCAATATTTTACATTGATAGGTCAATTATCATTACACTTTACAAAATTTATATTTATATATACATTTATCCATCCAATGTGAATGAATTACAAAGTAGAGTTTTCCTATAATATGATATATTTTATATTCTTAAAATCTTTTAAGAATAATTAAAAACCCCAACATGAGCACCTATCTATCATATTATATATTATAAAATTCTAGATCAACATTATTTATGCTACACTTTTAGGGGGTTTTTTAACTTATAACATCATATATAATTAGTATCACATCCCTATGTGACCATATAATAAAAACCTCTCATTAAAATATTCTAGTGAGTAACATTAATAAATAAATCAAGTTTGAATAATTGTGAGATTTTGAAATATTATTTCTAACTGTTCAACTATTTGAATATATTCAATCTTCTTAACTTCATCACATTAAATGTTACGATATATACTTATGCTATTTACTAATAACTTATTCTAAGTGTATCATCATCATCCTTGGAACTCTTTCCATTAAAATTTTCCTTTTATTTTTTTTAAATAATGTAAATATTTACATTATTTATTTACCAACACACACCAAACCCTTTTAGGATAAATTGAAAATTAATTTAATATGGTAACTAAATGAAACTTTTACATTTTTCTTCACAACCATATCCTAATCTCTTTTATGATAAAGTGATATATAATTTGTTATTGTAACTAATGTAACTATTTACATTTCTCTTTACTACCATATCCTAAACTCTTAGGATATTAAGTGTAATTCAATTTTTTTATTTGAGTGGCACAATAATTTATGAAATAATGATATTCAATTTTCATGATAACTAAATATAAATCTTTAAATCTTTATTTATTATTATATATCCCAAAACATTTATAATATTAATTGAAATATCACTTTAATTTTGGACTGGTAAAATAGTGATATCCACTTCCTATGATAACTAAACATAACTCTACACACATCCCAAACTCTTTAGGATATTAAGTAGAAATCAATCTAACTATAGATCAATATAATAATTTATTTATTAAATTTTAACTTCTATAATTTCAAACATACTCCCAATAACCTCATAGTCACTATATTCTTTTTAGAATATCTCCCTAAGATACAAAAACTTCTTTACATTTAGAAAATAACATTTATTTCCTATTATCTAAAATATTTAAAAAATGAACTATTGGTAGCATATCATATATGATATTATATGTGTTTAATGATTTTTTCTTGAAAATAATGTTTTTTTTAAAATATTCTACTTTTTGGTGGTGGGATCACATTCCTTATCATTTAAAAATAGCTAGATAAACACTTTATCCTGGATAAACACTTTTATCCTTAACTTATTCTCAAAACTTGTTATATAATACCAATGATTCATATACCATTTGCATATAATTAATCATCTCATGTTGTTCATAAAAACCAATTTTTAACTAAAAACCTATCTTATCATATAATATAAATGAGATGAATATACACATACTTAATTAGATTCAATTGATCTTGATATAATCTTTTACAATTAAATTGTTGTTATAGAAACTATTCAATTTAAAATTTAAATTAAAACTAAAAGAGCTATCAATTCTTCCCTTGATTTTGAACTCTTTTATATTTATAAAACTTGTAAAATATACATTTGAAATCACACAACCATAAAAATTAAAGAATCGATTTCTATAACCACTATACTTAGAATAGACATTCCATGGAGTTTCCTAAAACTCCTTTAAGTATCTTGATAATCCATCATATAGAATTTGTACTTATTATCTCTAAAAAATACAGGTTTCAATGACCTAAAATAGATTATTGAATAAAAATTCTTGAAATTTTAAATAAATATTTCTTCTTTTAGTATGAAATTTTACCCACTAGCACTGAAAATACAACACTTAAAACCTAAACACCTTATATCCAGTTTATATACTCTCAACACTTTAAGAGTATCAGTTAAAATTTTCTTGAATTCATTTACATTGTTAGAATATTTTTATAAATAATAATAGGATGAATTACCTAACTAGAACATTCCATATTATTCCCATTTTAAATCATGTTATATAATTAAAAAAATCATAAACTATGTGTATTAAAAAAATACAAACTAATATTATTAAAAAAATAATTTACATGATATTATAAAGATAAAATTAAGATAATATACATTTCATGGAAAGATCATCCAAGCTTTAAGAATCCAAGTTATCAATGAATTAACTCCTTTTATCCGTTACTTTAAGCTTCATTCTCTAATTATTTTATCTTTCCAACCTTCTGTATATTTACAACACCTAGAAATCATACAATTTATATTATGAATCTATCATAAAAAAATTAAATTCTATAACCAATAAATATTTAAGGAAACCTTTAGTCTCACTAAGTTATTGAATCATGTTGAATATCATTTGGCATAACCAATACTCTTTAGTATATGTGACTAAAATTTATTACATTATTGACATTCCCAATCATATTATGTATGTGTGTGGAGACAAGATTTCTTTGGTCATTTTGTATTTAATGATTTTTAAACCTTACGTTAATCATTATATACTTATATAAGCATCTAGATAAAAATATTGAAAAACTTCACCACTATGTAACTTGAGAATATATTTCTTTAACGTATAATATATTTCTATTTATTAAGAAATTTTCTTAAATCACCAATCTTAATTAAGAACATTTCTTAAGTTCATGGTATTAAGAGTAACTTAAATTAATATTTTCCTTCTAAGGATTAATCTCAAAGTTTAGTTTTATGATGATGATTCTATTCATCCATAACAAACTCTCTTATCAGATGAGTATTATGTTATATAACAACTTAATGATGAATTTTATTTAATAGGATCCCACTAAAATTATGACCCTTTTTAAAACAAATCATACCCATTAGCGGGCCAAGATCTAAATTTCACTAATAAATGAGTTTCTTTAGTGTTATTCTAACTAATTAGCTACTTAGGTATAGAATCATCCCAATCATATCATATATGAATTTTTCATAGTTGGACATATAACCCAATTTCCAATCCATTATATGGATAAAACCAATTGTATTACTCAGGTATTTTAATAGTTTAGGTTTTCTAAATAGTGTAACCCAAGTAAATACTAAGAATATGATAATAAAAAACAATCCATAAACACAATAATTTACCATATAACTACTCAAGGATGATATAGTGTCACACATAACCTTATTTCCTTTGACAAGATTGTCCAAGGGCACCTACTTTTGGCATTAAACTACCTTTTTAGATGATTGAGGTCTCAAAAAGTGCCACTTTGGAAGAAATATAATAATTATTATTTTATGGGGATTTAATATCACCAGTTAATCTCATGTTATTACCTTTATGCATGAATGATTCTAGTTATTTAGTTTAGAACCCTATTACCTCCACCAAACCAATATGTTCAAACCGTATTGATGTATAACTCTTTACATAACACACAAGTTTGTGTTACTCGCCCAAAAATTAGAATTCAAGTATATTCATACACATCTGAATGCATTGTATGAATAAGGTATATAAACTTTTCATGTAAATGCATAAAGTTATATAATATTGACAATCAACACATTAGTAAGCCTAGAGTGACATATAGACAACCCCATTCACTTTTATGAAAAGACATAAGCCTCTAGGCTAGTAGGTGGTTTAACCCCAAGTCCCTCTACCCGAAGAGACTTTACCCAAGTGAGAATTTAATTTACCATATATATAAAACATAATATGTATAAAATATATTCAAAAACTAAATTCAAGTTCATAAATTCAATTATACATCGTAGAAAAGGAAGTTGAAAAACTAATTCCATTATCATACATAGCATTTAATATAGATATTTATATTCTAGAAGCATTTTAATATTTAAACTAAAGAATACACCATTCACCATATAAATAGTTTAGAACTTTGAATTAGATAGGTAATAACCTTTAAATAAATAAACAATTCAAATATATAAACATGAGATAACCATTTATGAACAATTCACAAATAAAAGTAAACTATAAAAATATTATAATTATTCTTATCATTATGTATATTCTATATTTCTGAATATAAAACCTTTATATTCATTCTAATATAAACTCTTTCATATTATTCATTATATGATTTTTTTTATGATATGATATTTTATGAATTATAAAAAATTTATAATCCAATTTCTATTATGTAAATAATTTACATTATCTAAATATCATATACTTAATATCATTTAAACCATGAGCATATAAATCATCAAAACTCTTTTTTATGTGGATTAAATAATACCCCAAATAAGGCCCTTTAATCTGGACAATTAAAATTAATTAATTATAAAAAATTCATAATTTATATATAAAAATTTATATTTTGGCCTTATATATGAAATTTATAAAAAATTTATAAATAATTCTTATGATTTCCAAATAAACAATTTTATTTCTAGATCGTATTACATGCCAAATAATTTGGTTAAAATCTATTTCAAATATTAACATTTAATATTTATGTAATATTTAATAATAAATTTTTAATAAAAATTAATTAATTAATTACGAACACTTTATAATTAATTAATTAGTAAATTTTTTATTAATTAATAAATATCCCCATAAATACCTTTTATTATTATTATTTACAAACAATTCATAAATAAATATCAAACTTAAAAAAATATAATTTTTAAGCCTATCTTTACCCTTACGAAGTAGGGCTGACTTGTGTAAAGTTAAAGTCCTTTAACTTTAAAGAGGCCAACTGTGTATGGATAAGTTAGTGGTTACCTTTATACAGTTTGACTATGTATTAGTATATCAAGATGAACCTTATATAAACCCCTCTATGTAAGTGTAATCACTCATTACCCTTAGGCAGACCACTCTTCATAAGGGTAAATCCAAATAACCATCACACAGAACACTCTAAATAATGGTAAGAGATGATGGAACTTATATATTCCACTCCATGTAAGGGTAAGTGTAGATAATCAGTACATAGAAGACATTTTCATAAGGGTAATCTAGGATGACCCTTATGTAATCCATGATAACCCTTATACAGAACACTTATGCATAAGTGTAATCCATGATGATCCATATGCAGAAGCATTCAATGTAAGGGTAATCCATTTTATATAGTATTTAGAGAAAACTAAATTGAGATGCATTTTTTTTATGAATTTTATTCATTTTACACAAGATTTTTAAAATCTAGAACATGGGATCACTTTGATACCAATGAAGGGAATTTTTAGGGTCTAGTAACATTTATAAAAAGCAGTGAAAGTGACTTAATCCCTTTCCTAAGGATCTACCATACAAGAAATATGAAACCACGTTATAATTTAAATGAATAAATACTATAAACATGTGTATCGTACAATGAAGATAATCTAAAACATCTCGATCACCATCACATGATACTGAGATAGATCACTAAGGGAAACTAAAATACATTTAATCTCCATGTTGTATCCATGGGTTGAACAAAAATCATCTAAAATTTGGATGGGATTCCTCCTCCTATCCTAATGTGTTAGTACCCCATATATGTGAATAGAAGAGGATATAACTTCAATTACCAAGGAGTTTCAACCAATAATGAAGAACCAATACAAACTCTTCTTCCATCATACGATGGATATATATAGACTATCAAAGACACTATTCTATTACTATTTCATTTACTCATGCATTTATTAAACATGAGTAAATACCATGACCTGTACATGCATTCATCACAGGAATACTTCTCCTCTAGAAGTTTCATAATATAAAACAATATAATAAATGATATATTATATATATTATTGATCAAATCTGTAGACGGTGTGAAATGATATACCCATAATGCATGAAAATAATAATTTTCATAAAAAATACAACTTATATATATCATTTACATATAAATCATTAGGTAATATGTCCTTCATATCTAAGAGTGGAATCTCTATAGTGGAAATCCACATGTGCTCCTTTGATATGGGTTTATCCCCATCATAAATCTAGGTTCTATAAAAGAGACAATAATCATATTGTGTCATTCATATGGATCACAACATAATCCTTTGTTGGTGAAACATTGTTCTCATATATTTCTTGAGGGGAATATGAAGAGTTGGTGGATTTTTATCAAGATTGAGAGAAAATATCTACATTCTTATTTATTGGAAGTAAATATCTAAGGATATGATTCATTTTTCACAATCCATTAACCCTATAAAATTATATATAAATAGAATATATAGAGATAGATTTATAAAATAGATAAATGCACATAAATACCTTATCCAATATTATACTCTAAATATTTCTCATACTAATAATAAAATAATATTGTTATACATGGCATATTCAAGATGAAACATCATCAAATATTATTTTATTAAATAAATAAATTAAAATTTATTTAATGATATTTAACCCATATATCATTCTCATAATCATAACCAACTTGGTCCAACCACCTTTCTCTATATTTACTGAATCTAAAATAATAAATACCATTCATTCAATAAATACATAAATATTATATTCATGGTTTTATAATCAATATTAATTATAATATTCACATAAGTAAATAAATATTTACTTAATAATACATATTATTTATTACCTTGAGAAGAAATATATGAAATATACCCCTAGGGCCTAGCCTAGTGGATAGGGCCCTATGGTTTGTTAGGGAGGTATCTGATTTGAGTCTCCCTAACTTCCTTCATGTGTGAGTTTGTGTGTTTCTTTGTAGATTTATAGTTCCCCTTCCTCGATCATTTGTAACAAATATCTTCAGTCAAAAAATAAAAAATAAATATTTTTTCTCTATAAGAATAATATTTATTCCAATCATTAATATATTAATAATATTTAACTAATATCATTGGAAACACTAAGTTTGTGACCCTCTAGGATTCTTCCTCAGTTATGTTATAAAAGTTAACCTAAAGTCTAATATTAGTGTTAAGAAACACATAAAGGCACCTAAGAGCAAGAAGTAAACGTCAAAATGATAAAAACCTCATACAAAGGATCATTGTGAAATATAATCCCTTTTTCATGATATCTCATCAAGAAGGCTGTGTACCAATGTCATCAACCTATAAACATGATATGTTATTATTTGATTACCTAAAATGAACCCATCAATACAACATGGAAATGAAATTTAGATAGATAGTTTTATTCAAGTAAAAGTGTAGAAATATAAAATTTCATAAATATGGAAGGGATAAATCCTTCCTCAACTTATTTATTAATAACATATCACTCATGACCCACCCAACATATCATACTTTCCACTGAACATATAGTGTCATTGTTTTCATCAACACATCTAAGTATGTGAATCATGATACACATTAGTAATAATATTAAAGTCTAAGGATCAATATACACATTCACATATAGAAATATCCAATGTCACACAACATGTATAATTTATACTGGAAAGTATGTTTTCATAATATTCAATTTTTGAGATTACTATATATAATCCAAATGAGATTAAATCTCATCTACTTATGATTACTTGGAACCAATAGTTAATATACTATGTATCCTATTATAAATAATATTTAATAATATCATCACAAAACCTCAAGGTTCTTATTATAGTGGAGAACTATTATGAACTTATCAGTGTGATAAATATTCTAGGACATTATCAAATTAAATTAATGAAAAATAGTAATCAATATTTGATAAGTAAATTATTATTAAAAACCATTAATATACAGATAATCACATGTATAAATTAGTTAGTTCTAGAACACCAACTCTAATATACCCCCACTTAGACAAGAGCCAACAAATAACAAATTTGAGTCTGATAGACCTCACATGATGTTTATTATTATACTATGAAATTTATTTATTCAACGGGTCTACCAAATTATCTTTTGTGGTAACTTCACTAATTGAGATTGGACCTCTATGAGGAAAATACCTCAAGAGATGATACTTACATAGTATTTTCTTCATCCACTAATGTGACCTTATCTCTTTTTCAAGATCCACCACTACATTATTATCATAGTATATTGTGACAGGGTCTTTACTATTGGGAACTATGTTGAGTTATTGAAAAAATTTGAGTATCCAAACTTCTTCTTTAACCACATTAAAATCCACAATATACTTAGACTCTATTGTATAATTAGTGACCATGAATTTCTTTGAGCTATTTTAACTCATAACACCTAAATTGAGAGTGAAGATATATCCTAATCATGATTTCATATCATCTTGATCTATTTGGAAACCAATATATATATATCCCCGAATGAATAAATCTTATTCTACTCAAAAACCAAAAAATATATCATTGGTATGACTTAAGTACTTAAGGATAGTCTTGACCGCCGTCCATTGTTGATATTTTAGATCAATATGATACCTTTCTATCACACTAAGGGCTTAGGAAATATCTATCTTGGTATATATCATGGAATTCATAAATAGCCTAATAGATAACATGTATGAAATCCTTATCATTATATAACTCACCTCATGTGTGTGAGGACACATTTTCTATAAGAGATGAACGCCATGTAGCATATGAAAAAAATACCCTCTTGAATTGTCTCATTATAAATCTCTTAAATATATTTTCAATATATTTACCTTAACTCAGTCTAAGTATCCTCTTGGATCTATCACATTAGATATTTATCATAGGAATCTATGCTTTTTTCACCTGATACCTTCATGGGGAAACATGTGTTCAACTAAATCTTAATGGACTATAAGATCAGTATCTCATTTCCTATAAGTATAAAGTCATCAACATACACTATCAAGAAAATGAACACACTCCCACTAAACCACATATAGACACATGGATCATATTCGTTCTTTATGAAATAAAATTACATTATGGGTTCATCAATACAAATGTTCTATGACTCAGATGATTACTTTAATACATAAATGGATCTATATAACTTTCATACCTTTTTGGTATCCTTTGGAGCCACATAACCTTTTGGTTGTGTCATATATAAATATTATTGAAGATTACAATTAAGGAAATATGTTTTTACATATATCTTTTAAATATCATAATCATGGTAAGAAACTATTGTGAGTATAATTATAATGTATTTTAGTATAAAAAATAAAGAAAAGGTTTCATCATATTCTAGGTCTTGATGATGTTTAAAACCTTTTAAAAAAATTCTAGCCTTATAGGTACTAAATTGTTTGTACATGTCCAGATTATTTTTGAATACTTATTTATAAACATCAATCCTTACATCCATAGGAGGATCCATCAAAACCTAGATAGGGTTTTGGTACATGGAATCCATTTTATAATTCATGGATTCTTTCCATCTAGAGGCTTCTATTCCACCCACCGCCTCCTTGTAGGTCTTAGTCTAATTATTAATTACTAATAATAAGTAACCATCCCTAGAGACTATAAATATATATTTTTCAAGTTCTATAACCTCCCTCATACTGTTATGGAGTATTTGTGTCTTTAGAACATCCTATTTCATAGGTATTTGTGGAATAAGTTATTTTTCTAACTCTTTTTCATCTTGATCCATGAATTCATCGAAGTCTATCTCACTCACACTATCTCTTTTAAATATGAGGGTCCCTTTTAAGGAACAGGTCATATCTTCCCACTATTACCTTTTTGTCTAAGGATTCATATAGGTAATAAACTCTAGTTTCCTTAGGGTACCTAATAATCCCAAAGGGTATCATTATTTCCCTATGGGTTTAATAATAATACAATATTTATAAAACTCAGACTAGTGAAATTAATTAATTAAAACATAGTATGAAATAGGTTGAGGTTGAACCTACAAAGATGGTGAAATTAGTTTAATTATTTTTTGAAAGTAAATTATTTTATTTTATTTATTTTAGTAAAGATGATGAAGAACATATATTGGTTCTGAAAGTGATTTGATAAAAGAGAGAGATCAATAAAGAAGTGTGGGTTTTAAAAATTGATTTTTGAAAGAATGTCAGTGTATTGTAGTTTCAGGGTTCAGGTGAAATTATATGTTATCAATTAAATTATTAATCCATGTTTGGTATCAGATTTGAGATTATGTGGATCTAATGGTCATAGTAACCACTCCTCAACTTGACAAGTACCCTTTCCCCATTGTTAGGTAAGTAGGGAATTACCGAATCAAGTTTGTAACGATACCATATTTAAAACTGGTTTCCTTAAATGTGAAAATGGTCATGTCCCAATTTAGGGTAACTAGTTGTGTGATCATAATGTTAAATTTAGATTTATTAACCAGTGTTCATGATTAAAAAAAAGAGATTTAAATTGGATAAAAAATTACAGCAAACCAAATACAATAATAAGAATAATAAATACATCCAATGACACCTTACCCCTTAGAATATATAACCTTATAAAAATATGGGTTTTACCCCGTTATCCTAGTGATGAGATAGTAATAAGGAATAATAAATTAAAATAAAACATAAATAAAAGAGTAGAGATGTGGAACTGGTGAGGACCTTGCACAATGAAAATTCTCCCTCTATGCTTTGGTCTTTATATTTCCCTAATAGAAGCATCTTATCCCACTATTTATAGACCCCAAAAAAGATCTAAAACATTCAATGGAATCATAATGGGTCAAAAAGTGATCTCAGGTGGTCCCAATATCATAAAATTGGTCTCTACCACTCATTGTATCAAACCTAATTTTTTTTCGGTCATCCTAACACTTTCACACTGTGTAAGTGATTCATGACATGTAATGTTTGGATACTTGAAATATTCAAGGCTTTTCATTAAGATATGTAAATTTTAAGGAGTGTAATGACTTGTAATTATTTCATGTTGTAAAATGTTTACACAATTTCAATCTTCTGTTTATAGTGCCTAAAGCTCAATTTTTCCTTGGTTCTTCACTTTCAAGATCCATTATGTCATTAATTTCCTGGTGTCACACCGCACTGCTTTGCATCACAACACAAAGTTTCTTTTTTTATCCTCAAATTCTTTATTTTTTGTTCCTTTTTAAAATATTGTTTTCATCCTTCCAATTATCATAAAACAAGATAAACATTCCCATTTTTGGTAATATTAATAAATAATTTACACAAACCACTGTATTAAAATACCCTAAAATATATGAATTAAATACAAATATCAGTACCCTATAATGATACACTTTGTGCTTATAGGTGAAAGTTTTTTACTTGAAGTGGCCTTAATAAATGCTTCATATCCCCAAGCATTTAATTTAGACTATATAGATTTTCTCCCACACTAAATTTCATATAGAATACAATTTTACACTTTTGTTGGCACTTAGTTTGGAGTGTACATTACTATATATAATGCATATCCCTAAAAGGATAATGAAATAATTGTATGAATCATCATTGAACACATCATGTAAAGTAAGGTACAATTCATCCTTTCAGTTATAAAATTTAACTATGGCGTGTAAAGAGGGGTGATTTGAGATAGAATCTTAAACTACCATAAATAATCAATGAACTCTTAATTTAGATATTCTATACCATGGTCGGGGCATGGTTTATTTATCTTTATTCCATGTTGGTTCTCAACTTCATTCTTTTATTCCTTGAATTTTTAAAAATAATCCAACTTATAACTTTATAAGTAGAACTTTCCATATCTACTAAAATAATCAGTAAATGTTATAAAGTATGAGTATCCACACCTTGGTTCAAGAAGATCTATGGAATTTTCAGATTTTATAATAAATAGATCTTTGGTCATTTTTCCTTGTAAACATGCATGACATAAACCAAGTGGTTTTATTTCAAAAGATTAAAAATATAAATTTATGTTTAATTTAGTCATTCACTTTGTTTTACGTTACCTAATTGGAGGTGTCACAATTGAGTGTGATATGAGTCATAAAAACTAGATTA
Organism: Viscum album; assembly: GCA_963277665.1. Classification (NCBI taxonomy): domain Eukaryota; kingdom Viridiplantae; phylum Streptophyta; class Magnoliopsida; order Santalales; family Viscaceae; genus Viscum; species Viscum album. Next base: position 1,506,796,203 of record OY728156.1, read on the forward strand.
TTAATCGATTACCATTACTTGGTTTATGTAATATAATATAAAAATACTATTACTTAAATAAGACTTACCATAAAAAATGATATATTTGTAAAAGACACAATATTTATTCTAACATTTAAAAAAAATCCATTTAAATTAATACTAGAGAAGGAAATAATGTTTTTAGTAACTGAAAAATCATAACAAAAATTCTTTTAAATCAAGATAATTCTAGTCAGCAATGTGAGGTGATAACCTCTAATAACTACCCCAGTGAGTCTAGACCCATTGGAGGCTCATAGATCCACATAACCTCATACAACTCTTCTGAATGTACTTTGATCCTATAATTGGATACAAATTTGAGCACTATATGTTGTTTATAATATCCAATTTATAGAGGTACATAGATTGAAATTGATAAATAATTCACCTATATCTTTCCCTTTATTCTTTTATATGATTCATTTATTATTCTATTGGCCCTTATTGCCACATGTGAAATAGATGGCATATTTCTCCCTTTCTCCCCCCTTGATATTACTTTTATTGGATGATAATTTTGAAGAATCCTTGGACTTAGAATTTTTCTTTGGTACCTTAACCTTTTCCTTCCCATTTTTCACCAAAATAAATAAAGGATTTTTACACTTTATATCCTTAACAACTTGGAAAATCTAGGTAAGGATATATAGGGGAGAATTTCAATGATTTATCACATTAAAGTTTACAACAATTCTAAAGAATATATAAGGGTGTGATGAAAGAATGATATTAGTGGACAATTCATCAAGTAATTTAAAACCTATAATATCGAGTTGCTCAATGTAGACAATTAGTTTGACTAAGCGAGGACCATCTGATACACCCTCTCCAAGAATGCTCATGAAGAGAACATTACAAATCTCGAATTATTCCTACCTAGATCTCTCCTAATATAAATCATGAAGATACTTGATCATGCTATAGGAATCCATGCTCTCATAATACATCAATAGTTCATTAGACATGGATAATAACATCAAACACTAGAAATATATCACACTATTCACATAGTTTTCATAGAAAGATAACTCCTCATCACTTGCCTCCTTAGAAAATGAATCAATAAATGGGGACTGTAGCATTAGGACTTCCATTAATGGCATTGTATAACCCATAAGCACTATGACAATTTCTAGAAGTTACTTCTAGTTAGGACATGGAATTTATTCATAATTTATTGAATGGATAATTTTTTCAATGAACTTTCCATTTTATACAATAATATATGGTTATATTATTATTACTTTATTTTATTATCGATATATGCGAGACATAATAATATTGTTATCTTTATTAAGCCTTGAATTATTTTATAAAGTTTCAACAAACCTCATCATTATACTCAAAATTTTCTATTCCATGAACATTCTAGTGCCAAGGATCCATATTTCTATTCTCATAATTGAATAAAGGTTATAGTATATTACTTGAAGGTTTTTAGGTAAGTGGACTTTCCAACCATGGGATTTAAACTCCTTTATTTGTTGAGTGGACTCCCCAATTGTAACGACCCAAACTTTCATTAATGGAAATACCTCTTGATCTAATTAAATGTCTCTTTAGATAAAATGTTTATATAAAATGTCAACTTATTTGGTTTTATTTTAAGAATTGTGACCGTTTCTAATATAGCCATTCAACAGTGCTCACATGATTAGTATAAATATAGGGCTTTAAAAATCTAATTTACTAATACAAAGGAAGTGATGGCCTCATCCAGTAGAATTTCTCCATACGAAGCCCATTTGTCAGAGCTCAGAAAAGAGGTGGCATCATTGGGCTTCGCTCTTGACCAATCCCAAGCCGAGCTTCATCATGTTAAGCTCGAATGAAATTGTCTATGAGAGAAGTGTAAGTTGATAGAGATCACAATGCGTGCAATTTTATCCCAGCCACCCTAAGAGTCTGTCACCATCGCGCACCTTACCCTTAGGTATTATGCGAATATTTTAAGGGGTTATGTAAGAAATCCCTAGTACTATGGTTATGTACATTATTTTTTTATATAATAATGAATATAATTTCATTTTATTGTTGTTACCTTGTAAATAGTTTTTAAAGCAAAAATAGTATTTTTAGTTAATGTTCAACTAAGAAATCTATTTTGATGAATTAATGGATTTTTGAATTAAATAATATTTTAATAAAATAATAATAATAATAATAATAATATTAAATTAATTTTTTATTAAATATAAATGATCATATAATTTTATAAATGCAATTGTAATTTTTATTAAGGTTTGAAAGCCATTTTTGTCAAAACCCATGAATTTTCGATAAATGCCGTTTTTTATTTTAAAAGTGAAAATTATCATATTTAGAAAATTATTTAGATAAAATGAATATTATTTTTGGAATCATGATGTTGAAATTATCCAACGGTGATTTTTTCATAATTTTCTGAGACAGTCAAATTTTTGGGTAAAAATTAAATACCGTTTAAATATATAATGTGTTTTATGACATCATAATGACCAATAGTGATGTAATAATATACTATAAGCCTTATGTTTGGCCAATATATGTTTTACCATTAAAATAATGTGATTTCGGTTTTGTTTGACTTATTTTACAAAGCATTAATGGACCCTTTAAGACTTATTAAACATCTTGTATTTTTAAATTGTTTTCCTTGGGAGTGTGACTCACCTCCACATATGAAACCCCATTATTTTAAGAAGTTAAGAATTTGGCCTTAGAAAATATTGTTTTCCACTTCCCTTTTCCAAAAAATATGGTAAAAACCCATGGTTTGGTTTGTGGTTTGGATTAGTTTAATGTGAGGGTCCCAAACCTAAATAGTAAAGAATTCCCCCACCTTTCCTATATAAACACACCCAATATCCCACTTCCTCTTCACTCTATGCATTTGGAGTTCGTCCAACCTCTGATCTACTCTCTCTAGAATCTTTCAAAGGTTCCCCAAGCTCCCAAGAATCCTCTCTCAAGCCTCTCTCAAGCCTTTGGAAGCACACTTCCAAGTAAGGGTTTTTTCTTCCATTCTCATTTTTGTCCAATATTCTTTAAATTGTTATGCCCTTTTAATTTCAATTATAAATGATGGGGTATAGTTTCTCACCTCCACCATACTTACCTATTTATGTTTTAATGGTGGGATACCCCTTTCTCTCTCATTAAATTCCTTTCATGTACACCCGTTACTATGCCGAAATTCCAAAAGGAATTTCTCTCTCCTCATTTACATTCAAGCAATTATTTTGTATCATGAATCTAATTTCCATTACATTTGTTGAGACATGTATCTATATGACCTCCTTAATTTCCATTTCATGTAAATATTATGAGACACCCCTTTCTCTCTCATCAACCATTTTTATGAATTATTACGTCACGCCGTTACGCTGCCGAAATTGCACCGATTTACCAAGCCAATGCCATTGTGTAGTGAATACCATCCCCATTTTTCTATCAAGGGTATTCAACTTTATGCACATTTACATATTGATTATAAAGTTTCATGTATTAATTCCAAATTCCTTTATCGTGGAATAAATGATGATGTTTTGTGAATCTATGTTATATGATCCATGTGGCACACTTATGCATGAAATGAAATGTTTAAGAAGGGTGCACCCTTATAGCGCTCCAATGCATTGGGTAAAGTATAGTATCATGATAAATCATGTGAAATGGGTGTTTACTCATGCTAATTCAAGTGCAATGAGGTTTTACTTGTGCTTCTTCTGCAATGAGGATTTACTCATGCTCCATGTGCAATGAACCTCAGCTCATGCTCATTCAATGTTAAGTATTGTTTACACAATTCCATGTTATGTTTATCATGATTTATCATTCATTTATGTTTATGATTCTCTTGTACTCTATTGATATGCCTGTATTCTAACATGTATTTTATTCCTCATTTTATTCCATGATTATCCCCTTACTGGGCTTTATAGCTCACCCTTTTTTATGCATGTCCTCAGGTTATCCCATGCAATGCTAAGTATGAGGGAATGTAGTGGTCATGTAAAGGAAGTTTTCAATAAAGATGTTATATTTCATGTTTTAAGTTGTTATGTAATGATCCTAAGACCCAATGAAACCATACCTCTCGATATTCTATGTTGTATCAAGTGAAGTTTATGTAATAAATTATGTTTAATTGTGAAATAAAAGAGAAGGGTTGTCATACCAATCCCCTCAACACTTTCCTCTAAGACACTTCAAATACAACAATTGCTAATTCTCTTGATTTCAACTTGGTTAAGTCAACCCTAATCCTTCATAAGAACTCATCTATAAAAGTAAGTTTCCTGATGAGGGATATACTAACACTTAGTTCTATAGTCATATCCTTAATCAAATAATGAAAGGATTATTTTTACTTAATATTAACTTGAGGGATTTTTTTATTATGTATAAATTATATTATTTTATATTTTTTACATGAATTGTTAAAGAGTATTTTTGTTAATTAATTTTCTATGAGTTGATTAAACATTTATCCATAAACTATTTATTTTAATTCCATATTTCATGATTATTAATTAATTTAATTATGGGATCACAGTAAAGTGTCAATAAAATTAACCATGAAACAGATAAAAACAAAATAAATAAATGGCTTGATCATGAACTTAAATAATGGTTTATTTATCGAGTAGGAAATAAAACAACTTATGAACCTAGGGTAAATAAACTATATCAACTAGGTTGGGATTATGAGTTTCATCATTCCATTATAACTCTATATCTTCCTTGATTAAATTTGAGAGTTCATAGTTAGGATAATTTCATCACTAAGAGTGGGAGGATGTGGTGAATTAGTGAAAAAATTTTCTTTTATGTTTCCTTATAAATGAAAAAACATTGAACTCCTGTTAAAGATTTCATTCTCTGCTGAAAAAAATTCAAACCCACATCCACAAAAATATAAGTATTTATAAGGTTTACTATTCAATAAGAATAGCTATGCCCTTGGTATGGTTTGGAAATTATCAAATACCACACAATCTATAAAAAAACAATCCCTTGGAATAAAATGAGTAGGATATTTCCTTTCACTCTTGTAGTAATTTGAAGATAATCCAGTAGTGTGTGTGCTCCCTCTTAGCAAAAATAGGTTAATACAATGTTTGTGTAACAATACATGTTACTTTTTCTTCATTTAAACTTCCATAAATGTTTTCTTTTCAAAGAAATTCTTCAATTAATTACCCATAAGACAATAATAACTTCAAGGACGTTGATATAGAATTCCAATCCGATTTACCAATCTAATATTTCAATATGATTCTCCCAGTTCGATTCTTAAAATTCTATTGAACAATACAATAAATATGATTATTCCACAATATGATCAAGATAATCCATAAATCCTACTTCCTCAGTCCAGAAATCCCAATACGGAAATTCCAATCCGATTATACTGCCTGATATGATGATCAACTGAATACAATGACAAGTAGAATATGATAGTCAGCTGAATACGATGATCACTGAATATGGTGATCATGTGAATAACATTACAATCTTGTCTCTTCTCCTTTCACCTCAATACTTTGAAACTTTTAAAACTTGGATCAATACAGAAAACTTATTTCTCTCCCTAGAAATTCAGATCTTCTCTCTCTTCCTATGAATAATAAAAATATCGGTAGTGATCAGAGAAAGTATAATATAGTTATACCTTTTGTAGGAAACCCGAGGATGGTTTTCGAAGGAATCCCCAAAACATTCTCACTCAACCAAATTCACAAGAATATTGATTTCCCTTGAATTTTGGTTGAATTTATGAATTTTTTGATGATTATTGATTCTTCTAGAATCTTCTCCACAAATTCAACTTTTCTTTATACTTTATTTTCAAATTCCATTTTGGATCTAATTTCTTAATCCAATTTTCTCAATCTGATTTATTTCAATACGACGCTTCATACCAATTAAATGAAGAAATAGACTTCTTCACGTACCTCAATCTGATTCTGTTTCTCCATTCTGATTGTTGAATATAATGATCCCCTTGACAACACATAAAATAATATACTTCATCTAAACTCTTGAACCTATTATAATTTTTCAATTTAGAATTATGATTCAACTCTGATATGACGGAACCTGACCCAATTGAAGAAACAACATAGTTGAAAAAAAATCAGAGTTCATCTTTCTATTCAGAATATGAAACCACTGAAAACTTATTTCTCTTTTCCCATCAACTTCATTTTCCAAAGATTTGTCTCTTTTGGAATTTGGTCTGATTGAAAAAATAGTACCTTTAAATTATCACATTTTTCAAAAATCCCCATCCTTTAAATTCGAAACTCTTCCTTCGATAATTCATTAAAACATCTTAAATGGTTGACTATATTGTTGATCATTCTCTGTCATTATGATTTGCATTAGATCAAAATTAATTCCTTTTCCACTGGACTTGAATAAAATTATTCCTTTGATGAATACATTGGTAGGCCGAATACGATGAACTGATGTTAGCAACATCAACTTCAGAAACATCCTTCAATCATAAAATTGTGCTTGTATCATGACTTCATTCATAACTTTGAATGCATTTAAGAATATCTTCAACATCATAAGATTTTCATTAGAAAGTAATATAACTTCTTAATCAATTAATTTTCAGCCTAAATATGATTGACATGAATACGACCAGTCTGAATACAATCTTCAACACCTTTTTCTATTTCCATCTAGATCTAATAAATTTGAATACGATTAGTAGTTTCTATTTCACCCCTTTCTTTCATCAATCTTTCATCAAAAGTATAATGAATACTTTTGATTTATGATGACCCCAAGATCAGAAAAGAATCATCACACTTGATTAATCTTATTCATATAGACTCTGATTCTCTTATTACAATCAAATATTCCATACTGAATTCATGGTGAAAATCCGATGACCCATTACTTCCAACAATATTCTTACTCAATATAATCGATCATTTTATTTTAGATTCAATGTGAATATGATGAGATATCTTATCTTGAATACAATTTCCTTTTCAATAATTATGATCTAGATTCTCCAAATATGATGGCTAGTCCGAATTTCACCAAATACAAAGTGAAGTGATTTTCCCTTTTAAAATTCTTTGACAGAAAAAGATAACACTTGAAAAAACCTTCCTCATCTGCTTGGTCCAAACAATCTCCACTTTGGATTTGTTTTTCAACCAAGTATCATAAATCAATAAAATTTGTATCCTCAAGGAGTGTATTACATATAAAAAACAATAAGGCTGTGTGGGCTAACTCATTTTAGGAAACAAAAATTTTTGATAGAAAAACCATTCTGTCCAAAAGTAGTGATCATGAAACCTCTTCAACTTTTCTTCACAACTTTCTTCCTTAAATTTTTTCACTTCTTCTATTTCACTAGAAAACAAAAACTTTTCCTAAAACCACTCCAAAAAATAGTTAGAATAGTTCACACACACATATACTTCTGGATTCAAAGATTACCTATAACTCTCCCTTTTTACTTAAAAGGATAGATTTATGAATCAATACAATCACCCCTTGAAAACACTATCCAAAGGTAATAAGAGAGAGAGAAAAAATATCACATACCTCAGCCATGATGAGAAATAGGTTGGATGCCCATAGTCAACATCAATTTAGAAAAATATTCCCTCAATAAAGGTTTTGTGAAAATGTCTGTAACTTGTTCCAATGTTGGAACATACTCCATATTTAATTCATTCTTCTCCACATTATCTTTTATGAAATGATATTTTATTTCAATATGTTTGGAACAAGAATGTTGAACCATATTTTTTAGTGATATTGATTTTACTTTGATTATCATAACCTAAGATCAAGGGTAACTTCAATTCTATAAGTGAGTCTTCTAATTGAGTTTTCATCCACATAAGTTTAGTAGTGGATTGAGTGGGAGTAATATACTTAGATTCATCAGTACTAAGAGTTACTGAATTCTATTTCTTTGAATTCCAAATAACACAATTCTTACCTAGAAAGAATATTCCACCCGATTTGGATCTTCTATCATCAACATTTCTTTCCCAATAATCATTTGAATACTCAAACAAATAAATACTTGCTGAGTTGTCATATCTGATTCTAAAATATGTTGTGCCTTTGATATATCTGGGAATTCTTTTTCCAAAAAGTAAATGTGATTCTTTTAGAGCACTCTAAAATCTTAAACATAAGGTCAAATCATAAACTATGTTAGGTCTTGAGGTAGTTAAATACAATAAACTTCCAATAAACTTTATAAATTATTTATGATCAACTTATTTTCCATCTTCATCATTTGTTAGCTTTGTTCCCCCTAAAATCAGTGTGGAAATAGGTTTTGAGTTTTCTATGCTGAACGTCTTTAGAAGTTCCTTATTATAATTTTCTTGGGAAAGAAATATATCTTTTATAAAATTTTTAACCCATGAGAGTATTTCATTTACCCTAAAATATAAATTTCAAATACCTTTTTCATCTTTTCAACAAATATTTCATAAATTCTTTCATCGTTTCCAGCATAGATAATATCATCAACATAAACAATTACGACGATGGAATACTCTTGAAATTATTTGATGTAAATATTTCTATAAAATATTACTTTCTTGAATCTCATCTTACTTAATAAAATATCCAATTTGGAATACCATGCCCTCATAGCTTGTTTTATCTCATATAACACTTTCTTCAATTTGAAAACATAAATTTTATCTTTCCTAACAACAAATCCACACAGTTGTTCAATGTAAACTTCCTCATCTTGATCGCCATTCAAGAATGTGGATTTAACATCCATTTGAAAGATCTCGTGACCTCATAATGTGACAATAGAAAGAAATTTTTTGATTGTTTCTAATATTTCCACTAGAGAAAAGGTTTCATCAAAATCAATAACTTCAATTTGCGAAAACCCTTTTCACACTAATATTGTTTTGTTTCTTTTCACATCACATTCTTCATTCAGATTGTTCTGGAAAACCTAATTTGTGTCAATAATGTTTTTATTATATGTATGGGGAATGATTTCCCTTGTATCATTCTTTTCAATCTCATACAACTCTTCATTCATGGCCTGAACCCATTCCAAATACTCAAAAGCTTCATTCACATCATTCGTCTCCACTTTTGAATAAAAATAAGTTATGTACTGTAATTTGTTTTTATTATTGATTAAACATCTTGATGTTTATCACCAATAATATTTTTAGCTTCTAATTATTTCCTCAGCATAATATGAGATTTTCAAGTATCTTCCTTATCACTTGAGATAGTTGGGTCCGATTCTTTTTCTTGAGTAGGATTACAACTGTCTGTGTCCTTATCCGAATTGATTTTCTTAACCTACTCAAATTACTTATGTGTATTAGTATGTTTGTAATATTAACCCCTTTCAATAACTTTTACACCAATAGAATAAAAAATTCTTCTTATTTATTTGTTGAAAAATATATATCCTCTTCCTTCTAGAGCATATCTAAGGAAAATTCCATCTTCACCTTTCTTCTCAAACATTCCAAAGTTTCCACCTTTCTTATTTATAACACATAAACCCCAAAAAACACTCAAATGTTTCAAAAATAGAGTTTTACCATAAACCAATTCATATAGAGTCATATGTGAATTTGGTATATAGAAACACCAGTTTTCAATATACACAGCAGTACTCATGGATTTCCTCCAAAAGTAATGAGAAATAATATGTTCAAGTAACATAGTTCTACCCATTTTCACCAAGATTCTATTATTTATTTCAGAAACCACATTTTCTTGAGGAGTGTATGGGAACTATACTCATGATGAATTCCATTTTTCTAAAGACAAATTTAAAATTATTCACTTTTGTAGTCACCCCCATTGTCGGTTCTCAACTTCTTCACTGAATACTCACATTCTTTATCAGCTTTCCTTATGAAACTTTTGAAATTTTTCAAAACATTGATTTATGTATCATGTACATAACACAAGTAATGCGAGTAAACTAATCAATGAAAGTACTGAAGTAATTATCTTTAATTGTTTATTATTTTCTCAAATAGCCCAAAAATATTGTAATGAAGTAGTTCCACTTGTTATTTTGAACAAATATCAACTTTTTTATGCACTGAGTTTATAATATTTACTTTCTAATAAATAATGCAATACAAATCTATTTATCTTGGAAAATTAAAAATGTATCAGACACTTTCTAGATTTTATAACTTTCTCATGTTTCTTTAAAACATGTGTCTCTATCTTTTATTCCACAATTTATTCTCTTCCACTATATTAACGTAATAATAGTTTTATATTTTACCCACCTAAAACAAGTTTCCCTTTCTATGTTGGCCTCTTGTAACAATTTTTCATATTCTTCACTTTTCAAAATAAACCCATATTTTATGAAGATATCTTTTTACCCTTATCACACAATTATGAAACACTTAGTAATTTTTTTTAATCTCATCAATATACAAATTTTTCTTAGATTTTAACTTTTCTTTCCCAATTATGGCTGACCCAACACCTTTTATTTTCAAGGATTCATCATTTATAAATTTGACTGTTCCTTATTTAAATTCTTTCACATTAATCATCAATTTAAAGTATCTTATCATATGGGAAGAATGTTGGGACCAAGCTGGATGATGAATTTTTTGGATGCAAGAATTATTGTCTTTTGTTGTCAAGGAAGTTTGAAAAGAAAGTAAATCACTTCACTTGGTATAAGTGGGTGAGGAAAGACAAGAAATTTACTATACTTTCTATGGTAAATTAGATGATGATTTACTGGTATATATTTTAAAAATACCATAAGTTGATTAGAGAACTTGTGGTGAAATATTCACGAAGGAAATGGGGACAAGAGATGTTGTCAATCAGCATGGTTGGTTTTGCAGAAGCAGGTGTCTATTGGGGCACAATTTTCTAATGTTTTCCAAATTTTGGGGGTCCAAAATTTGGAGTTGGAACAACATTATGAAAAGGTTATTTTCTTGAATATATCATCAAAATATGTAAAATTAATGAATTTATCAAATACAATATTCATGAAGTAGATTTTACAAAGACATAAAGAATGCTAACAGTGTTCTCTACGACTATGGAGATCTTCGCGAATGGAAGAGGTGAAGAGCTTTGCAAGCAAGAATTGCGATGGATAAGAGCATTGAAAGTAGATAATTGAAGTGGCACAATGGAAGAAGAATCATCGTGGTAGTGAAAAGGATTTGATGTATTTTTTTGTGATTATGATGAGATTTTAAAATCTGGAAAATAGCCATGGTGCTTTGCAAAACAAAGTGATTTTTGGAGGAAATTTCAGAGCTCTATGATTTGGTGATAACATGGAACTGAGGTGGATGGAAGGTTCAAGAGTCGGTGGGGAATTCTTATAAATAGGCCCATAAAACTTGAGAATAGTAGAGATACTTAATGAGAGTTTTAGAGCTCTCAAATTGTGAAGAAGGTTCAAGGAGAAAGCGAGATCTGTGAAGGTAGTAAGTTTCGTGAAGTAAAGGAGTTTCATGGTGAGCCGTTGAGCTTTGTGAAAGAAGTAAAATTCGAAAAGATGAATATATACTTAGAGAAATAGTGAGCTCTATGATCTAGTGATCTATGTAAACTAGAGAGCTCTACAAACTAGAGTGCTTTGCGAAGCTGCGAGCTTCGTAAAGGAGATCTACAAAGGATCTCTGTGAGATGAAGATTTAAGTACCCAAATTAAGTGATAAGTGATTTAAAGTGGATTTAGATATGACTAGGGTATAAGACTAAGTATTATTACAAAGTCCAGGTAGTTCCTATCAGATTCTAGATAGGAAAGAGCAGAGTTGTTTTTAAAGATTTGATTTATGAATGTTTGTCAAGAAGCACAGAGATATTTCATTACCCTATTTGTGATAATTGGGTACACACACACTTGAGGATTATCTCCCAAGTACTACATGAGTGAGAGGTAAAATCCTACTCATTTTATTCTACATTAAAGTATTATCTCTTTAGTGGATTGTGTGGTACACGATTATCTCCATACCATATGAAGGACAAGATACTCTCATTGAATAGTGATCCTTGTAAATTATTGTGTTTCTATGGATGTGTGTTTAGATTGTGTTTAGAAGGAAAAAAGATCCTTAATATGAGATTAAGGTTGTTTCATTTGAAAGAAAAAATAAAAAGAAAATATATCACTGATTCACCCCTACCCCTCTCAGTGATACTTGGATCCTTATTGGGTAACTTCAAAGAACACCCACTATCAATAATCTAGGATTGTTCTCCTTTTTCATATTTCAAAGTGGTTTCAACAACAAGAGATTTTTATTCATCCTTTTCCTTCTTCACCTTACTATTATAAGAATTTTTAAGAATATTTTTCTATTCTAGTAACAAAACAAGACTTACTTTTGAAAGGTTTCTAGTTTGTTCACATATTTCAGAAATTGTTTCGAAAGGTTGGAACCTATTTTCAATTTTCAAACCAACCTTATCAGGTTTCTTTAAAATAACCTTTTTTCACTTCTTCTTTTGAGAAAATTGTCTCCCCTTATCCTTTTCCTTTCATAACCTACAAAGTAATAGTAATATTATTGGTTGAACTAACATATATTTTCCATATGTCTGAATCCACCACAATACCAGTAGTAGTCATAGAAAGAGTGCTTGCCTATGAAACTTCCATACTGACCAGAGTTGTGAATACATTTATCAAAAACCTTTTTGTATTTATTATATGAGCCACCAACCTTTCTATTATCAATCAGAATCTTATTTTTTTTAGATTTATCAGAATCATAAATATTTAAAATATTTTAATATTCATAATGTTACAAAAAATTATTGGACTCAAGGTTCTTTGAGACTTCTGAATTCTCAACTTTGTTAGTTTTGGCCACATACATGACTTTTCCAGATTTAATCTTTTCAGAAATAATTCCATATTTCTTCTCAAACTTTGAAGGTATATATTTTTTATCCTTATCTGGTTTCTCCTTTAGATAACTTTCACCAACTTTGGAAATAGAGTTCTTGAAAATTATATTTCTCTGTTTATCTTTCGAAGGTTTTTGTTAATTTTTTTTTAAAATATTCTTATTTTGCCTTCATCTTCACCTCTAGATGCTCACTATGATTCTTTTTTTCCTCAAGAGATTTCATCAAATCATTAATCTCTTTCACCTATCAATATTTCTCATTAGAAATACATTATTGATTGTTTCTCAAAGAATATCCATCTTCCAAATTCTTGTTTTTATTCTCAATTATTCTAATATTTTCCATACATTCTTTGAAATCTTCTTTAAAATGAAATTCTAGTTGAGTTTCATCTTATTTAGAACTACTAATTCTGAATTCTTCATAATTTAATATTGCAATAAAATTATTTTTAACAATATACCCAACTGATTTTTTAGATTCATCACAACCACATTCTTCTTCTTTATCTCTAGATAATAAACTTATTCTTTTGTATTGGAAGTATTTTCTATCTTTCTCTATGCAATAAGATTTTCCTTTATCTCCCTGTTTCTTCCCTGATCTTATTGGATTTCTTCTTTATTATTCATTACTATCCTCTTCTTTATTTATTTGAGGAAAATTAGCTACAAAATTCCCAATGACTCCACATTCAAAAAAATTCAAAGGAAGTTTCCCTTTGTATTTTACTATACCTATTTTCAATTTTTTTGAAAATAAGGATAAAATATCATCAAAATTTTTATATACCTCATTTTTAGAATTAGATTCACTAGTTTCATCTTCAATATGTATCTTCTTTGACTTATATTTCTTAGCTCCTTGAAATACATTTCTCTATTAACTTTTGTTTTTCTTTTTATATATTTCTTCCTTATTATTTCATAAGTAATGAGAGTGCTATGAAAATCATCTATAGATAATGTTTCAGGATCTCTTTCTTCTAATGAAGAAATTTTTTCATCAAACTTGTCGATAAGGATTCTAAATATCTTTTCAATGATTATAGAATCATATAACTTTTCACCAAGATATGTGATAGTACTGAAAATATCATTCATCATATTAAAGAAGTCCCAAAAATTTTTTATTAACCCTTCTTAAAATCTTTATACTTTAATTTCTATATTTTTAATTTTTCCTTCTTCACTTTTATATTTTATTTGTATATTTTTTTTTTCAATTTATCCCATATACCCTTGGCTATGGATACACATTTCACTATTAGGAATTCAATTTTAGATAGTGAAGATAATAAAACATTCTTATCCCTTCCATCATTCTAAATATTATTCTGATCAACATATGTAATAGGAAATTTATATTAAATTGGAGTAAACTCATTGGTTATAGATTCAAGAACATCATATGCAATAAACATAAGATAAGACAACATTCTATCTTTCTAGATATGATAATTCTTTCTATCAAAAAATGGAATATATTTATTGTTCACAAAATTCAAAATTTTCATTAGAGAAAAAAAAGCGAAGGGAACCTTTGGCTCTAATACCACTTAAGAGTGCCTAGTTAGGATAATTGTATCATTGAGAGGGGGAGGGGGTGAATTAGTGATAAATTTTTCTTTTATTTTTCATTAAAAATGGAGAAAACTTTTCCTACTATTAAATATTTCATTCCCTACTAAAAATAATTCAAACAAACATCCATAGGAACATAAGAATTTACAAGGTTCACTATTCAATAAGAATATTTACATCCTTGGTATGGTTTAAAAATGATCCAATACCAAAAAATACACTAAAAAACAATCCCTTGGAATACAATGAGTAGAATATTCCCTTTCACTCGTGTACCAATTTGAAGACAATCCAATAGTGTGTGTGCTCCATCTTAGCACAAATTGGGTAATATAATTTTTGTGTAACAATACACGTCACATGTGATTATTTTCAACTTAATTTTTTTAAAAAAAATCCTTCAATTTCTTACCCAAAAGATGGTAAGAACTTCATGGACATTGATAGAAAATTCCAATATGATTTCACAATCAAATATTTCAATATTATTATCCCAGTATGATTCTTCAAATTTGATTTCCCAATATGATAAATTTGACTGCTACAATATGATC
Source organism: Viscum album (assembly GCA_963277665.1). Classification (NCBI taxonomy): domain Eukaryota; kingdom Viridiplantae; phylum Streptophyta; class Magnoliopsida; order Santalales; family Viscaceae; genus Viscum; species Viscum album. Next base: position 1,506,811,252 of record OY728156.1, read on the forward strand.
AAGAAAATCGAAAAATCCTTATTCCTCAGTCTATAAATCCTAATATGGAAATCCCAATCTGATTATAAAGCCTGATATAAAGATCATCCGAATATAATGATCACTGAATATGAAAATCAGTTTAATAATGTTGAGATCATATATATTCTCCCTTCACTTCAATCCATCAAAACTTATACAACTTGGATCAATATGGAAAACTAATTTCTCTCACTAAAAGTTAGATCTTCACTCTCTTTCTGTGAATTGTACATCCATCTACAGTGATCAGAGAATGTAAAAATTACTTCTCCCTTTTATAGGTGACCCAAGGATGGTTTTTATAGTAATCCACAAAACTTTCCACTCAACGAAATTCACCAAAATCCCAATTCCCCTTGAATTTTGGGTGAATTTATGAATTCGTCAATGCTTCTCAATTATTCTCAAATATTCTCCACAACTTCAAACATTCTTCAAACTTTCATTTCAAAATCTAGTCTGGATCCAATTTCTTAATATGATTCTTAAAATTCAATTTATTTCAATATAATGCTTCGTAATATTTAAATTAAGAAATAGAAATCTTTATATACCTCAATCCAATTTTGTTTCTCCATTCTGAATGCTGAATACGATGCTCCCCTTAATAACACATCCAATATTCTACTTCATCTCTAATCTCGAACCACTTATACTTCTTCACTTTATAAAGATGATTCAACTCTGATATGATGGAACTTGACCCAATTGATTAAAAAACATATTTGAAAATAAACCATAGTTTATCTTTCTCTTTTGAATATGATACCATTGAAAACTTATTTCTCTTTTCCCATCAAATTAATTTTTTTAATATTTATTTCTTTTGGATTTTGGTCTGATGGAAAAATCAATACCTTCAGTTTCTCACATTTTTCACAAATACCCAGCCTTCAAATTCCAAACACTTCCTTTGAAAATTCATTCCACCATCTTAAATGGTTGACAACATTATTGATTGATCTTTTTCCATACAATTTGAGTCAACTCTAACTCAATTCCTTTTCATCAGACTTGAATAAAATTCTTCCTTTGATGAATATGATGGTAGTCTGAATACGATGGACCAGTGTCAGTAGATTAAATTTATGTAACTTCCTTAAATCTTAAACTTTTTCTTGTATCATGAATTCATTCATGACTTTGAATGCATTTGAGAACAACTTCAATATCATCTTATTTTCATTCAAAAGTATTATAACTTACCAATCAATTCCTTTTTCATCTTTAATATGATTTACTTGAATATGATCTGACTGAATAAGATCTTCAATACCTTTTTCTCTTTCTATCTAGATCAGATTAATCTGAATATGATTGAAATATTCTCTTTCACTCCCCCTTTCTTTCATCAAGCTTGCATCACAAGTCTACCGAATACTTATGATTTATTAGAACTCCATTATCAGTAATGTATCATAACATTTGATTAATCATAATTATGTAGACTTCAATTATCCCATTATAATAAAATATTACATACTATATTCAAGGTGAAAATAAGATGACCCTTTAATTTAGGAAATATTGTTCCTCAATACGATCGATCTTTTTTATTTCGGATTTAGTGTGAATCTGATAAGAAAACTTCTCCTGAATACAATGGACTTTTCAATAATTGTGAGCCTGATTCTCTAAATACAATGTCTAGTTTGAATATCACCAAATAAAAATTGAGGTAATTTTCCCTTTTAACGTTGTTTGACAACAAAAGAAAACACCTGAAAACACTTTCCTTATTAGCTTAGTCCTAAAAAAATTTACCTCAACACTAGTTATGAACCGCCTTCAAATTCCTAAGATCTCTTTTTTTATATATAAATTTAACTCACATGCAGGTGAGGGGGTCCAATGGAATGGTTAAGGGTTTTACATAAAAAATAATAGGAACACAGACCCTACATATCTAAGAGGGGGAGGTATGACTTGGATTCCACCATTTTAATTTATTAAATATAAAACCTGTGAAATAAATTAAAATAAATTAAAATCATACGTTGGTTGGTCAAATGTCATGATCATTCATATGCATGAAATGAATTATCATTAAACTAGAATTCACTTTGATTGTTCTTTTATTAAGAAAAATTCCCTTGAGTTAATTATCTTATTAATTGATTGATTAATCCATTTATAATAATTTTATCATTTAAAAAATCTTAAAAATTGTATTCATAACTAATCTTTAAGAAATAAAATTAATTATTTTAGCATCATATACTTGGAGTCATCACAACCGATACCCATAATAACTATACACCACCTTGTATGGTATTTTTATATGTATTTAAAATGGCCTATAATGTAAAAAATGTGTCATGTATTAATTATCATATAATGTGTCAAACTGAATAAACTCAACATATTTAAGACACAACATGCATTTAATATATATAACATGTACAACTTTAATTCATGTATTTAATATAGTGTAAATAACAACTGTACATGGTATATAGTTATGAATTAACATGGTAATTAATTAGTCATTTAATATTTTATAAAACTAATTACATGATGTGTGCACCAACTACATGTCATGTAGATCATTTTAATGACATAATTAACATTTTATTTTATATAATTAATCCTTAGAGTTAGAACTTGAAGGTAATATTATCTACATATATGGGTATTAGTTACATGGCATGTGAAACCAACTATACATTATGTAATAACTTCTGGGATACATGCCTAGGGTCTTAGTGTGTTTTTTGTCCACAAATATTAATGAGGTAGAAAGTGTGTATTCTTGCCACACACCATGTGACCTTTGAGTTGAACAAATTTTAGTCCCATGTGTCATGTATGATGCATATTTGGCCACACTATTTCAATGAATTTTGTTTCAAAACCACATAAACTACATAAAATGTAAATCAGTTACATGCCGTGTAATATGACAAACTACGTGTCTATCTGGTTGGTCAACATGGAGAATAATGAGTACACCATAAGATGATCTATGAGGCAATCCATCTATCCCACAACCTATACATATTCGGTGAACATTGGTACTCAATGTGTATGTTTCTATTACATGATGTGTAACCATTTCATTCGACCATAACTATTAAAACCTCCTAATGGCATATCATATCATTTTTTATCTATTATTAACCCTTTTAAGATCATATAAATATTTATGTAATATTTAATATCAATTTTTTGATTAATAGTGAATTAAACATGAAATGAGTCTAACATCAAATATATAAAATGATAAATGAATAATGAATAATTATAAATACAATATGACTACTTTGATACCACTTGTAGGTCATAGACACAGAATAAGTGCCTATTAAGCCCATGGACAACTCAACTTTTTTTGGATTCAAAAAATAATCCACAATGTAAATGAAAATAAATGACATGAACATTGAATTAATTTGAAGAATATTGATTTAAGATTTTGGAACCAAGTGAGAGGATCTTTAATATAAATTTATAATTAATTTGAATTAAAAAATTACCTTGGTCATGGGAATTGTTTCTTCATAGAATCTACTGATTGGTTGACCCTTGTTTGGGTTATGTTGTCATTTCCCTATGAGGATCCAATAGTAGAATCCCTTTAGAGGTAATTCAAAGATGCTCCTTTGATCTCAGATCATCACCGTTGAAACATTGGGTGCTACCTTAGAGATACAGATCATCTTGCATCATTTATGTTAATCACAACACAATTATTTATTAGAAAAGTATTATTATTTTCTCTTTTTCTTAAGAGGGTATAGGATGGGGTTGTGGAGTTTTCTCAGGCTTGAGATAATCTATATAGAGTTGTTTTTTGGAGAGAAATCTCTAAGGTGAGGATTTATTATTCATAATCTATTAACCCTGGAAAATGATATATAGATAGAATGTATAGGGCTAGGGATATAAAATAGATAATTTCACATAATAAACTCATCTAATATCATGCTCTAAATATCTCATATGGTAATAAAAACAATAATATTATTATCACATGGAATGCATAAGGTAGTAAATCATTAAATAAAAATTTATTAAATAAATAAATTGATATTTATTTAATGATATTTAACCCACATTTTATTCTCACCACTAGGACTGACTTGGTTTTTCCACCTTCCTTAGTATTTAAAAAAACTCAAATAATAAATACTATTATCTTGATAAATAAATAAATAGTATAATCATGATCTTGTGAATAAATATTTATTTTAATATTCGAGTAACTAATTAAATATTTATTTAATAATAAATATTATTTATTACCTTGTGAATAAATATATATGATCAATTAATCTTGAATGTTTATTATTTATCAGTGAGAATAATATTTATTCTAATAGTTAAATATTAATAATATTTAATTGAGATCACAGGAAACACTTAGTGTCGAACTCTTTAGGCTTCTTCCTTAGTGATATTATGTGAGTTATCCTAAAATCCAATATCAGTGTCTAGAAACATGTAAAGTCACCTAATATGAAGAAGTAAACATTGAAATGATGAAAACCATATACAAACACTTATTGTGTAATATAATCTCTTTATCCCAATATCTCATCAAGCGAGTTACATACCTATGTCACCAACATATATTTTTGATATATTGTTCTTTGACTACCTAAAACGAACCTATTAATGAACTATGTATATTGAATTTATTTTAATAGTTTCATTCCAATCAAATGATAGAGATATAAGTATCCATAAATATGGAAGGGATGAATCCTTACTCAATATATTCATTAATAATATTTCACTCATAATGCACCCAACACACCCTAATTACTAGTGAATGTATGAAATAATGGTTTTCATCATCACATCTATGTATGTAACTCACAATACACATTAATAATAATATTAAAGTTTAACGATCAATAAAAACATTTGAAGACCGTAACATCTAATGACATACAATATGTGAAATTCCTACTAGTAGGTATATTCTCATAAAATATCATCTTGGAGATTACCAAGTTTGAAATTTATGATATTAACTCTCTCCCATTTATAGTAATCACACTAGATTGTAAAAATAATTTGTGTCCTATCATAGAATGTTATTGGACCATAAAAAAATATTTAATAATATCATCATTTAACTTCAAGGTTCACATCATAAAAGTAACTTCTACGAAATTATAAGTATAACCAATATTCTAGGAATTTATCACATTAAATTAATATATAATAGTAATCAATATGTGGTAAGTAATTTATTATTTAAAACTATTCATTTACTGGAAATCACATGTAAAAACTAATTAGTTCTAGAACACCTACTCTAACATTGAATTGGTTTTACCATATCCCTACCTAGGGTTATAGGATATAAGGGAGATATGAATTATTATATATCATATATTTTAGAGTTGTTGGATTGGGGACCTTTGTGGCATAGCCTTCCTTATTGCACTGCAGTTTGTGTAAAAACCCTAATCACTGTAGTGTGGATACAGGTGTTTTGCTATGGTCTTCCAATTTTAATGTCTTTATAAATATGACACCTCTCGTGAAATTATTTATTTTTATCCTTTCTCATTCTAACCCTAGGTGAATCAAGTTACTTTTTTAGATACATTAAGAACCCTTTTCTAGGATTTATTCCCTGACTTCTAGAGATCATTTGTTAGTGATCCGAGGTGAGTTCATTCTTCAATGATAGGTTCTACTCTCTCTTTTTATCATTTTACCACACTATGGATATTGGTTTCACTTAGTTATCATAGGTATTTTTTGATGTTTTTTGGTATATCCATAGAGGGATATCTATAGGGATCATGTGTCCCTTATGGGAGAGGTGATAATAGATCGGTTCTTGTTCAGCCACTCTTGCTCAGAGAATATTGAAAGTCTTGAGGTAGGGGATTCATTACTTATCATTTTTATATACAAGTGTGTAAGAATGATGCTTTATTTTCTATGGGTAATGGTGTAATTAACCTAAATCATAAAAATAATTGGATTAAAGAATGTATTGGAAGGGATTTTGTGATCACATATATTTATTCTTTGTTGATGTTTCCTCTTGTGATTTTCTAGATATCATAATACCTCTTTTATGTGTTTATTATTATTTTTATCAAGTTTTATGTACTTAAAATTGTATAAATAACCTAAATATGGAAATAATGATGTGATAAATAAAATATGCATGCAAATTTATTATTATTATTCCCTTAAATTGATGAATATGAAAGTGTTACTTAAATAATATTTATGCTTGATTGTTATCTAGTGATAGTTGCATTAATAGGTTTCATATTACACAAAACTATACATAATGAATTGGCTAATTTAAAATTTCAAATGATTTTTTTGTCTAGGAATAAATGTTTGGGGTTGAGAAAGCCTATTCTTGTTTGTTAAAGGCATGTATTCCTATAAATTATAGCCTTAGTTACCCATTAAATTTTATGTGATCAAAAATACATTGTTTCCATGTATGTGTGCTCTAAGATGATATATCCTTGTTGTTATTGATGTGTGAGGTTAGGTATGGCTAGGATAGGTGGTACAAGTTGAGAGTGGGGTTTTCTTTCTACTCTTTATTGAGATGAGTTTTATGATGGGATAAATGAAATATGTTGATTGAGGGTCTTTTCTACTATTGGGTTATTATGCTGGGTTATTATTTTGATTAATGAGTATGGGTTGAGATCTTGGATTTCATATCTTTCTTGATGGTTTCTTTGATGTATATTTTGTGGGATGTTATTTTTGTTATTTTCAAATGCCTACTATAGTTGGGTTTATGCACCATGTGTATCATGGGATATAATCTATAAATGGAAAACCATGGGATGGTTGGAAATAAATTCATTGAGGATCATGGGATGTAATCTTGAAATGGTAATATGAATTATAAAATAACGATGGATTATAATTGAATGAATGGAAGAATCCATAATTTTTAATGGGGTTTAATAAATTAATAATAATATTTTATATTACTAAGTGGAAATGGTTAATTGTGGTTGAATATTTATAATTGTGAGCTTGTGTGAAATCTAGATCATAGGCCTTAACAGTGGTATTCGGGAGTCATATGAGATAATAACTATAGTTGATTCTAAGGATATATAGTTTCCCTTAGTGCGACCATGTGAGATACTGTTCTTATATATTTTTTCTAATTTTACACAATTCACCACCCAATTTGGTAGGGGAACCAACAACTAAATTCTTTTGGTGGGTTTTTATCAACATTCGGGTTGGTGAGAAAACATATGACTTAATTCCACTATCCCTACTCTCCCTTTGGAGTAGCATGATTTGTAGGCATATCTAGGCTATAATGGATTAAGGTATATGACATATTCCTACATGGGATATGATGGATCTCATTTCACTATAAATTTATGTGTAGTTTGTAGTGTCTTGAGGTTATAGTTCCAACTTTTAATCTGTCATAGTGGTTATGGATTCCCACAGATTTACATGTATAGACACTAGTGGTTTGAGGTATAATGCATGATACATGAGATATGATGGATTCTGAGTTTACTAAATAGTTATGATATGATGTTGTGATGATCTACATGGGTTGTAGTATGATATTTTCTATGTATTCATGGGGTGTAGGATGGATTATTGAAGGGGTTGTAGCATAGGATATTTGGCATTGATGCGTGAGAGTGGAATATCAGTGGGAAGGTGAAAGTGGGGTATGTTTCTTAAATATATATTATTATATGGGTTTTCTTACTGATATGTGCTACTTGATGGGAAATCCTTGGGGAGGAAGGGATATAGTTTCAATTATTTAAGTAATGAGTTGTTTTCATCACTTATTCATCATGATTTAGTATGATTCTTTCACATTTTTCATGATAGGTTCCAAGGAGTATCCAACTGAGTATACATGTATTCTCACCCTATGTAAATATATAAAATATTTTCAGGTATTTAGGATATTTTTGGTGATTGAGTTGAAAATTATTATCTTAAAGTGTTTGTTTATTAATTGTTGTAGTTTATGGTCACTACCAAGGTTTTATTTTAGTACTTTAAGTTGTTTTCCATTATGTATGGAATTAAATTCATGTATTGGTGTTTCTTCTTTATTTATACATGGATTTGATTAGTAGATCTAAACTTATCACTTATTCCTTAAATTTTATTAAATAGGGTAATGTATCCAATTTGTAAAGATTATATACCCTTGGTGTTAGTCACGAACCCTTAGCCTATAAAATACGGGATTTGGTGGGGAGCATCTCACTCTCTTCATTGTCATCCTAGGAGGGGTATTAGGGGGTCCTAAAAATCATATATATCACCAATATTTCTAAAAAAATACCATTTTTATCTAAACACTCTAAAAAATCAATCTATGTAATTATATACCAAAATCAGGCATTACAATCCTCACCACTATAGGAATTTTCATTCTTGAAAAGTCTTTGGACTTCGTTCTCCATGAATAACTTTGTCCATTTTCATGATATCTTCACCTACCTCTCCCATGTATCTTATTGGATCAAACCATGATGCCATTAACACCCAAAATAAAGGAATAATCATTTCCCAAATTATATTCTATCTAAAATCAAAAAACTAAAATGGTCACTTCATATAAGATACGTCAAGTTTCAAATCCTCTTCTTCCCACTTCAGGCCATGGGAAGGATCTGATTGATACTTCTTCAACTAGTGGAAAGGATCTTTATCTATCACATAATACTATGGTAAAGACAACTGGTAAGTCACTTCTAAAACTCACTAAATGATCTTTAAAGGTCCCACATACCTGGGCATAAACTTTTTTTTCTTCCTAATCTGTCTATGTCCTAACCAAGGAGACACTTTTAGAAACAAATATTCCTTAACATAAAACATCAAGGGTTATCATTAATGATAAACATAATATTTATATCATCTTTGTGACTACATCATGATCTTCTAAATAAATTTGACCTAATAAAATGTTTATTATACTAAAATAGGCCTTACAAGAGTTTTCTCACTATGATCAACCCAACACAAGGGTAATCTATACGAAAGACTATACAAGGCCTAAAATAGTGATATCTAGAATGTAAACTATTAATTTTTTTCCACAAAATCCCACCAATGAAATATAATACTCCCCATAACTAATGAAATCCAATATATAATCCTAGAGAACACATTCCCAAATCTAAATTACATTCTCAATATGTGGGTGATATGTCATGCACATCTTTAACTTTTACCCCAAATAATTATAAATACATCTTACAAATGTTAATCTAAAATATAAGTATCTATCTAATACATTAAAATTACGAACACTCTGAATTATAAATACCTCCCTCATATATATCTTCCCAAGTCCATCAACTGAAAACAATTCTTAAATGGGTATGAAGTGATTTGACTTTGTGAGTTGATATACCATAACCCAAACACTATCATGCTTCTACGGTGTCCAAGACATCCTAATAAAAAGGTACATAGAGATGTTTTCACACTTCAGTTATAGAACCAGTAATAGTTTCAACAACCTTACTAGTGTTTGGTGCTCTATCTTAACCCACCGACACATAAAATAATGAGAAAGAAAATTTACAATGTATCTCACCATCCCATACCACTAAAACTATCATTTGATGTCATAGTACATCTGGTTCATACCAAGTTGTGCTAGAAAACTAGATAGATGAAAATCCCTTAAAACCTTCCTTATGAGCTCTAATGAAACCTTTATTCAACCCCTAGGATAAAGAACTAAGTTAACCACTATTTACCATCCCTGAGCAGTCTCCTCGCCTTTTTTGGTAGCCCCAATCATCCTCTTACATTCCTCATCAGATGTATTCCTCAACTTCACATGATCCACCAATGAGGATACTATATTGATACTCAATAGTACTACTCCCTATGTAATCTCTATCACCTTGTAATGGAAGTCTTATAGAAACCCCATCGACTTCCATTACTCCCCAGCTTCTTTCATGGACCGAGTTATATTTTTATGGATCAAGGAATCTACTATAGGATTTTCCTTTCTAGGTGTGCACATGAGATCAAAATCAAATGTCTATATATACTACACCCACATGAGTAGTCTCAGATTGAGTTGATTCTATGAAAAAAATATACTTTAGACTTTCATGTACATTAATAATATCTTTCTAAATAGATAATTCCTCTGAAACTTTAGGGAATGGATAAAAATGACTATCTATGAGTCATGTATAGGGTAATTATTCTCATGAGGTCTAAAAAACCTCATTTTATAAGCTAAAATTTACTCAACCAACATTAGGACACATCCCAAGATAGAACCTAATATTTCATAATAAACCTCATCACCAACCACTAACTTATAGATAATAAAGAATAGTGTTGAAGTCAATTTATTCTTTAATTCTTTTAATAATTTTTGAAAACTCCCATCCCATTAAAATTTCACCCATTTTTGAGTAATTTAAATTTCCAAATAAGCCAATATTGATATTATACAAATGAACCTCAAATAATATCAAGAATTCTATAAGAAACTTTGAATCTCAAACACATTCCTCAGTCTTTCCTAAGATATTATCGACTTGACCTTATTAATATCAATATAGATCCTTTCATTGGAAACAACCTGACCAAGTAAATTTACTTCCTATAATTAGAAATTGAATATATAGTATTTTCATATAGCCTATACTTTCACAAAATCTCTATAATAATCTACAAATGATTTTCATTTCCTTCTTTAGATATCAAATAAATGAGGATATCATCCACAAATACTACCTTTAACGATTCTATGTATTTTTTGGAATATCATATTCAATAAGTCCATAAATACCATAAATGAATTTTTAACTCTAAAAGGCATGTCAAAACTCATAATGAACATATCAATAATAAAAATATGTTTTAGGGAAATCCTCTTATTTTACCCCAAGTTGATGATAACTTGGATCCCTTTAGTTGGTCAAAAAAATAATCAATTTGAGATAAAGGATATTTATTCTTAACTATAACCTAATTCTTCTTCTGGTATTCAATACACATTATAAAGCTATCATCAATCTTCTTTGAAAAAATAATCACTATTTCAAAAGGATAAACACTCAGTTGAATAAACCCCTTTTACTAAAGTTCATCCAACCAAAACTTTAACTCGTGAAAATATCTTGGTTATATACAATAAGACAACAATGATATGGGACTATTTCTAGGAATTAATTAAATGGATAATTAAAAATCAATTCATGTAGGTATTCTAGATAAATCCTTAGGGAAAACATATTTATATTGGTTCACTACCCCAAAAGGAAAAGGTGAATCCTTTCCCTCAAGGGAACCAAACAACAAACACTCTAGCTAACATGAGAAAGATCCAATAACTCCTTCCATGGGAAATTTACAATGTTATTATAGGTACCAATATCATCTAAATATATGAATCATCCCATCTAGTGATGAAAAAAGAAATCATCAACTATAAAATTTTATTTGGGCCATGGAATAAGTCAACTAATCTATCATAATGATTAAATCATATATCTTCATCCCTAAGACCAAAAAGTACCCTATGATTTCCACATCACTAGTCATGATCACACTATTAAGTTTATAATCTTTTTTAACACTTAAATTAACTATTAGAATTAATAAGAAATGATAAACTCAAATATCTACCATGATTCTAAGATGAAACCATATTGTAATATAAATAAAGAATAGTCATGTACCATACACTATAGACACAATTATTTCATATTTATTTACTATGGTTGATGATGATCTCATACAGGTATCAGAAGGAAATCCCCCTCCATGTTGTATCCTTGGGTTGTAACAAATCACCTACCATATGGGAATAACCCTTCTAAATATCACAATATATAAGTATATCAAGGTGTAAAGAGAGTGGAAGGAAGAGGTGTTAAAGAAGGAGAGATCTATTTAATTCTAGGGAAATAATGTATGCATTCCATCTCATTTCCAATGGACCATTTTATATGCACTCAAGGACGATCATTGATTATGTAGAAATTCACTATTCATTTCCACTATTATACCACTATGATAAATTCATTTTGTATTGTAAATTCTAAATATAAAAAAATTTCACATAAAATTTGGTTCAATTAGTTAATTTTTTTCACTTTTAAAAAGTTAAATTTCACTTGTTTTTATGTTTACAATATAGTTGGGGGTGATTTGGAGAGCCCGTGATGGAATTCAACCAAAACGGGCTAAAATTCGCAAGAGCCCAAGCACACATATGGACTAAAATTTACACCATGGATAATATGTATATCTAATTAGGATGAAAATTGTTTGATGAATGAAAAAATTGTGGGATATATTTCTCTATAATACCAAGGATCCCAATTAATCCAATTTCATTCCCAAAATTCACCATTATATGAAATAATCTTCACCCTTCATTGTTTTGAGGTCACCTCTGTAATTCATCCATATCACAGGTTTTAGGATTATAAATGATACCAAACATTTGGTAGAGATAATAAAGAGGTGGGTATATAACTTTGTAGTTTTTTTAAAAGTGAGATTAGACTATTTGGTTTCTGAAAACCCAGATCCATGTGGTATCTCAAAATTTGGGTTCTCAAAACCACCTTCCACTTTGCCTATAAATTGGCACCTTGGGAATCCCATTTGGAAGTTTTACCAGGGTAAATGTGCTATTATTTTTGAGTTCCAAAGGAGTCATATAATCCATTTGGAGGTTATAGAGGCCCTTATCCATAATAAAATACCAAGGATGAAGGAGAAGTCCCACCTAATATCTTCCTCCTCTCTATGGTGAGATAAATGATGGATGGTCTTTTCAAGGGAGCTACAAACACTTAGAGAGAGAGAGAGAGTTATGAAACTTTCTCTTCTACCAGTTTTATGTAATTTTTGTGTGAAACATTTAATTTAAATTTTATATTAATATTATTATTTTTTAATTCATTTTTTTGATATAATAAAGTTAAACACTTTTAATTTCATCACTGGTTGGGTTGAGATTTCAAGTGGGAATCCTGAGTTGTTCATATTGGAAAACACAATATAAATTTTATTTTCTAAAAAATAGATAATATTTTAGTATGATTTGGTATCCATTGTTATATACTTAATGCCCAAACCTTGAAAACATGATTATTGTGTCACACGTTTGTTCTTTGTGCATTATATTTAGAGGAAAGAGGGGAATCAACATCTTGACAACCCTCAAACAAAGGATTCCATTAAAGCATTTGAATTTTTAAAAACAATGAAATAACCAAGATGTGTAGTGAACTTTAAATTATATCCTTTTATCATTATTATAAAAAACATACCTTTGTTTTTAAACTAATAAACTATTTAAATTTAGTTACTTTTTTTGGAATCAATGTTTGAAATCCACCTAATTTTATTTTTTTTGAAAAAATTATTGGAAATAAAAACTCAAAACTCGTCAAAACTCCTTGAGATAAGACCTTATGCATTCCTTAGACTATAAATAAACTTTAAAAACTTAATTAATTTGAGGTTTCATAAGAATATATTCTAATTTTTTAAATAAGTTATGTTATAACCTATTTTTATTTATAGGTTTTGTGAATGACACATTCTACTATGATTAAACTACCTCCTTTCAAACCCAATCCATAGAGGATCTTATGTCAGTGATTCTGGGACACACATGATGATACTTTGATGGATGACACACCACACCTTGAGACTTTTATAGACCCCTATTTTTTTATAAATAAAATATAAATAGAAATTAATATTTATAATATAGAATAAAATAACTAGAAATTAATGGAACTAACCTCACTTGATGTAGATATCCAACCCACATGAATTCAAATACATGGAGAAAAACCTAATTTTGAACTAAAATATAGACTCATTCAATTATTACTGAAATTTAATGGAGTATCTAGGGAAGACCCGCATATAAATTTAAAGGAATTTCACATGGTTTATTAAAAATTAAAACCTAAAAATGTAGATGAATAATAATTAAAACTTATCGATTTTACATTTTGTTTTGAAGGCACTACAAAATATTGGTTGTATTATGTTAACTCCCTAATTAGAGGTTAAGTGGACATGAAACATGTTTTTAAAAAAAATCCCAACCTATACAATAAAAATAACAAAGAAAGAAATTTATGGAATAATACAATCTAATAGGTAAAAACTTCATGAATATTAGGAAAATTTTAAGAGGATTTATTAAAGTTTTCCACACTACCAAATAAGCAAGGAACTTTTAACACATTTTTTAAGGCTTAATTCCAATCAATCATAATATGATTAAATTTGTTATAAGTGGTTATATAGTTGACAAGAGCCTAATAGATGTAAGTAATATCATTGAAAATATGGAACAAAACACTAAATATTTTGGTACAAGGTCTAGTTTCAGAATTAGAGGTGTCCTTGAGGTGAAAAGTTATGAATTTGAGAAGAAGTTGGACATGAAGTTTGAAGTGGTAAGTACCCTACTCTGATAAATTTCTATTTACTGAGGGAAATACAAACCTACTCATCCAATTCATTATGGTATCTATGATACTAACACCTATTATTCAGACCAATATCTTCAATTGAGAGAACCTTTTGAGAGTTGTGAGGTAATCTTCCTAGGCTAACCCTATGATCAAACCTTTATGAAAGAACCATACTATCCATCAAACTTTGGGAGTAAATACAACCAATCCTATAAGATAAGGGGTATTATAACCAACCTTAACAGTTTTGTAACTACCAAGGGATGGGTTTTCAACCCCAACCATGACCCAAAAATCCTGAATTACCATAAAAGAATTTCCAATAACCCCCTCCAAAATCCAAACCCATACTTGAAAACAATAAAAAATGGATAATAATAATCTTTAATTACTAAAAACCAACCAAGAATCCATACAGGACCTAAAAACTCAATTAGGATAACTCACCAAATCGATGGGTGATATTCAAAGTCAAGGTTCTGGACAAATACCATCCCAACTTGTTTCTATTCCCAAGAGTGAAGGTAATGTATATTCTATCACACTTCATAGTGATAAATAACCTTATCTTATCCATTGATTTTACACATCAGGAATTTCCTCAACCTAAGAAATCTCTTTCTCTACCCTAAAAAGATTTAATTAAAGAAAAACAAATCAAAAAGGGTAAAAAAGTTACCAATGAGGATTCCCTTGAACACCCTTTTCTTCTTCCCTTTCCCCAAATAATCTTTCAATACAATAAATGTTTAGATAATTAAATTGATAAATAGACCATGTATATATTTAAAAGGGTAAAAGTTAGTATTCCTCACTTAGATGTAGTTAAAAAAGTTCACTACTATGCTAAATTCCTTAAATAACTTTTCATATATAGATGGTGACTAAAGGGGAAGAATAGAGCTTAACTTATATGGAATGTATTGGTCTTTATAACTAGTAATTCTAGAAAAATTCAACGATCTAAGAAATTTTATAATACCTTTCACTATAAGAGAAACATTATTTTTTAATGTAATTATTGATTTAGGATCTTAGATTAATATGATTCATCACTTTCTATATACTTATATTTAGTTTTGAGAGCTTTAAAAAATGGTAATCATCACACAAATTTACAACTATAGCTCCACACTCCCAATAGGAGTGATTGAGTACATCCTCATGTGAATAAAGAATCCATTTTTTTCTACAAACATATACATTATTGGGATGAAAGATACCATGGACCAAGAACATTCTCCTCTTATACATGGAATGCCGTTCCTTAATAAGTCAAATAAAATCATTAAAATTCACAATGGTATGCTATCCATGGATTTTAGGGTAGAAAAGGTAAGTTTTAATATCTTTGATGATATGAAACATCCTATTGAAGAGCATTCCACTCTTCTTATTTAATCGATGGAAGTGATCTATAATGACACACACATAAAATTTTTTATCCTCGATGCATACTCTGATTTATTTTTCTTCTATTCACTATTTTATGACTTGGGTTATAATTTATCTTTTTATTATTTAGTGGGATTGGAAAAATCTAATTTTTTTAATTGATTATTGTATTTATTCTCAAATACCGATAACCATTTATGATTATTTAAATCTCATTTCCATTGATTCTATTTCAATAGAGAATAAACATGAGCAGATAGAAAGTTTCATAGACATTACCCCCACTAAATCCCTTCCCTCAATAAAAAACCACCAGTATTGGAATTAAAATAACGTCCATCTAATTTAAAATATGACTATCTTATTTTTATTGACCAATTACCCATTATTATGGATACTAAATCTTTCAAGAGCATGAATCAAAATATTTATACCTTTTGAGAGAGTCGAAAAAGGTGATAGGATAGAAATCGGCTGATATTTATGGATTAGACCATATATTTTCATGAATCATATAATTTTTGATGATGAGAATAATACCATAAGGAAATATCAATTCTAGTTAAATCCCACCATGAATGAAGTGGTAAAATTATAAATTATTAAATTACCAGTTTCTAGGATCATCTATCCCATATCTGATAGTAAATGGGTTATCCAGGTATAAATTGGTCCCATGAAAACTAGAATAACAGTAGTTTCAATTGAAAGGAAGGAATTTTTTCCAACACATATACAAAATAATTAGTGAGTTTATATTGAATACCATCTACTAAATATAGCCATGTGAAAGGACCAATTTTCACTTCCTTTCATTGACCAAATGTTAGAAATATTGATTGGTAAGTCCCATTATTGTTTCTATGATAACTATTTGAGATATTTTCAATTCTATATAGCCCCCGAGGATCAAGAAAAGAAAATATTTACCTATAAATTTAGTATATTTTAATATATTTTGATTCTATTTGATCTCTATAATGATATCTGTACTTTTCATCATTGTATATTGAGTATATTTTTTGAGTACCTTGAAAATTGTGTGGAATATTTTATGGAAGTTTTCATAGTTTTTGGCACTTTGATTATTTTTTGTCACACCAAGGTTCTATACTATGCCTCTTTATAAAAAAATATCTCATATTAAATTATGATTTTTTTTTCATGGTAGAGTAAGGGATAGTTCTTGGGAATGTTATTTTGAGTAAGGAAATTCAATTTGATAAATCAAAAATTGAAATAATTTCCTCCCTTATATTTCAAAAATGTGTTCCTGAAGTGAAATATTTCTTGGGTAATTCTATTTTTTACCACTAATTCATTAAATAATTTAGTAAGATCTCACTTTCATTATCTTAATTTTTTAAAAAATATTCTGAGTTTTTTGATATAAATTTAAAGGATGCATTTAATTCACTAAAAAAGAGTCTTACATCACCTCCCATAATCCAAACACTGAGGTGAGATATCCCCTTTAAAATTATCTATGATGCCTTTAACTTTTTAGTTTGTGTAGTTTTATAAAAAATGGATGATATGACTCCTCATGTTATTGTGTATACCTCACATACCCTTGACCCTACCCAAGTAAACTACATGACCATTAAAAAATAACTTCTTTATATTTTTTTACTTGGATATATATTTTTCATATATTCTTGTGTTAAAAGTCATTATGTTTTTTGATCATTCCACCCTTTGATTTCTTATTTAGAAACCCAAATATAATCCATGTATCATAGAGTGGATGATTCTCCTTCAGTAATTTAATCTATAAATTAGGGATAAAATAGGAGTAGAGAATATGGTGTCTAACCATATTAATTATAACAACCCTACTCTTTATTTCAAAATTAAATATGATTTATTACATAAACTCACACTTAAAAAAATATGAGGATCGAGAGGTATAGTGTCTTGGGAAATTAGGAACATTACATAACCACTTAGAATATAAAATACACATCTTTATTGAAAACTTCTTTTACATGACCACACACATTCCTTCATACTTAGCATTGCATGGGATAGCCTGAGGAAATGCATAAGAAAAGGGTGAGATATAAAGCCCAGTAAGAGAGTAAACAAGGCATAACATGAAGAATATAATACATGTTAGGGAACATGCATATCAATGGATCATAAGATAAACATGAACATAAAGGCATGATATAGCATGATTATCATAACATGGAAATGTGGCAACAACACTTAACATGGTATTAGCATGAGACAAGGTTCTTTTCACACGGAGAATGAGTAAAACCTCATTGAAATTGAATTATATTGTGTAAAAATTCATTGAAATTGACTTATCATGATACTAATATCTACCAAATTCATTAGAGTGCTATTAGGGCGCACCTTTCTTAATCATTTCATTTAATGCATAAGTGTTCCACATAGATCATACAACATGGTTTAATTAAACATAATAATTTATTACATAATAAAGGAATGTGAAATTAATACATGAAACTCTATAATCAATAAGTAAATCTTCATAAAGGTGAATACCCTTTATAGAGAAACGGGCATGGTATTCACTACCTAGTTACTTGGTCTTGGAAAATCACGGTGCAATTTCGGCAGCATAACGACGTGACATAAGAATTACTAAAAATGGATGGTGAGGGAGAAACGGGTGTATAATCATTTATACATGAAATGGAAATTAATTTTTTCATATATATACATGTCCCAACATATGTAATGTAATTTAGATTTTAATACAAAATAATTGCTAGAATGTAAACGAGGAGAGAGAAATCCCTTACGGAATTTCAGCATGGTAACGAGTGTACATGGGAGACATTAATGAGAGATAAAGGGGTCTATCATCATTAAAACATAAGTAGGGAAGTATGGGAGAGGTTTTAAATCATAAACAAAATTTTTTAATTGAAATTAAAATGGTATAACAACATAACAAAATTTGGACAAAAATGAGAAAGGAAGAAATCCCTTACTTTGAAGTGTGGTCCCGAAGGCTTGGGAGAGGCTTGAGAGAGGATTATAGAGAGCTTGGGGAGCCTTGGAAGGATTATATAGAGAGTATAGAAGAGGTTGGTATATATATAAAGGATTTTAGTTAAGAGGAAGTGGGATCTTGGGTGGGTTAATATAGGAAAAGAGAGATAATTCTTTATTATTTAGGTTTTGGACACCACAAATTAAACTAATCAAAACCACAAACCAAACCATGTTTTTTCCCATGGTTTTTGCAAAATGGGGGTGGAAAAAGTTATTTTACAATTCCAATGGACTAACTTCTTAAAATATTAGGATTTCTTATGCAGAGATGAGTCACACTCTCAAGGAAATGAATTTAAAATGTTAAAATGTTTTATAAGTCTTGAAGGGTCCCCTAAGGCACCATAAAATTAATCAAAAAAATAATCTAAAATCACATTATATTAAATATAAAACATATATTGGCCAGAAAAATAATTTATAATATTTTATTACATCATTATTGGGTCATTATGATGTCATAAAAGTCATTTTATATTTAAACAGTATTTAAATTTTACCCAAAAATTCTACTGTCCCAGAAAATAATAAAAAATTCACCATTGGATAATTTCAATGTCCTGATTACAAAAATTATATTCATTTTATCTAAATAATTTTCTAAATATTTTAATTTGTACTTTTAAAATAATAACTTACATTTATAAAAAATTCAGGGGTTTTGACAAAAACAGCTTTCAAACCTTAATAAAAATTACAATTGTACTCATAAAAATTACGTGATCATTTATATTTAATAAAAAGTAATTTAATGAAAATACTTTATTAAAATATTATTTAATTCAAACATACAATAATTCATCAAAATAGATTTATTAATTGAATATTAACTGAAAATATTATTTGTGCTTTAAAAATTATTTACAAAGTAACAATAATAAAATGAATATATATTATTTATTATATACAAAAAATAATGCACATAAACATAGTGGTAGGTTCATGTTACATAAACCCTTATAACACCTGCATAAGACCTAAGGGAAATGTGTATGATGGTGAAAGACTCTTGGGGTGGCTCGGATAACATCGCTCGGGTGGTAATCTCTATCAACTTGCACTTCTCCTGTAGGCGGTTTTGTTTGAGCTTAATGTGTTGAAGCTTAGATTGGGCTTGGTAAAGAGAAAAGTCCAATGATGCCACCTCCTTTACAGGCTCTAAAAAATGGGCTTAGTATGGATTAATTCTACTGGATGAGGCCATCAATTCCTTTTTCTGAGTAAGTTGGATTTGTTAAAACCCTATATTTATACTAATCATGTGATCACTATTCAATGACTATATTAGTAATGGTAAAAATTATTAACGGTATTTTAAAATATAAAAACATAAAACAAAGGATTTGAATATTTTATATAACCATTTTACATACTAGGATATTAAGTTAGATCAAGAATAATTTTCATTAATAAAAGTTTGGGTCGTTACAATCTTCCCTCATTAAGAAATTTCACCCTTGAAATTTCTTTTTCCCACACTGAAACAGGTGTGGGTAACTCTACTTCATCACTTCCTCTGATTCCCATGTTGCCTCATCAAACTTGTGTTTTTACCACAACACCTTGATGAGGGTCATTGTTTTATTTAGTAGAACTTTCTCCTTATAATCTAATATCTTCAACGACATCTATTCATAAGAGAGGTAATTATATAATGGTACCACCTCTGGATTGAGTACATGCGATGGGTCAGGTATGTACTTCCTCAAGAGTGATACATGTAATACATCATGTACTTAAAATAGGTTCGGTGAGAGTGCTAGTTGATAGGCCACTGATCTAATGCGATCAAGGATCTCAAGAGGGACAATATACCTTGGACTAAGCTTTCTCTTCTTCCCAAATATCATAACTCTCTTCCACAGTGATATGAGTAGGAATAACATGTCTTCAACATCAAATTATAGGTCTCATCAACGATTATCAACATAGATCTTTGTTTGACTCTGAGCAGCTTTAATGTGCTTCTAGATGGTCTTAAAATTCTCTACCATTTCTTCTACCATTTCTAAACCTAGGAGTTTTCGCTCCCCAACTTCATCCCAACATACCAGTGTTCTTCACCTCTTCTCATAAAGGGCTTCATAATGAGCCATTTGGATTCTTTAGTGGAAACTATTATTGTAAGAGAACTCAACAAGATGAAGATGTTGATCACATCCTCCTTTGAAGTCTATTGAGAATGCTCTCAACATGTCCTAAAGTGTTTGGATAGTCTGCTCAGATTGGCCATTAGCTTGGGGATGATAAGCTGTACTGAAGTTTAGCTAAGTATTCAGAGCATGTTGAAGACTCTTCCAGAACATAGAGGTGAATCTTGGATCTCGATCGGATACAATAGATTGTGGTACTCCATGAATCCTTACCAATTCTCTAATATATATCCGTGCCAGTTGATCCAATGATAAATCCTCTAAAATTACAATAAAGTGTGCCATATTTGTAAGACAATCCAAAAAAAACCTAGATAGCATTGTTTCCTTTGGATGTCTTCAGATGTTTGGTGACAAAGTACATGGTGATGTTCTCCCATTTCCATGCTGGTATGGGTAATGGTTGCATCACCCCCTTATACTTATTCCTCTCATCCTTCACTTGATGTAATACCTGACACTTTGATGTATACTCAATGATCTCCTTATTCATGTTATCCCACCAATAAAGCTCTTGGAGATCTCAATACATATTTGTGTTTCATGGGTGAATTGAGAAATTCTAACTATGTGCATCATCCAAAAGTTATTTCTTTAACTCTGAACTTTATGGAACACATAGTATTTTCCCAAATCTCACAATCCCTTCTTCATTAACATTAAACTCTGAGGATTTCCATTTTCTGATAGTTTCCAATTTCTTTTGAATTCCCACATCATCCTTTTGAGCACCCTTTAACCTTTTTAAAAGAGATAGTTGAGTAATCATTTGTGAAAGGATTGATGATGTTACCTTATTTATGATTCCCATGTCCATATTCATCAAATCTAATAAGATTGGATCCTTTTCAATTATCATCAATGATTTAATTCCTGTGTCTTTTATACTTAGATCATCTGCCACCTTGTTCTCTTTTCCATGGTGGTAATGAATTGAGCATTCATAGTCTTTGATCATCTCTAACCATCTCCATTGGTGCATGTTCAACTCTTTCCATGTGAATATATATTTGAGGATTTTGTGATCTATATATATTTTACACTTCTCCCCAAAGAGGTAATGTCACAAAAATTTTAAAGTGAAGATTACTGTATAAAACTCAAGATCATGTGTTGGATATTTTTTCTTAAGAACTTTCAGTTTCCTTGAAGCATAGGAAATGAATTTGTCATTTTCATCAACACATATCCTATGCCCTTCTTCAAAGCATCACTAAATACCACAAAAAGTTCTCTACTTGTGGGTAGTGCGAGCACGAGAATAGTGATAAGACTCCTTTTTAACTCCTTGAAGCTATATTCATATTCATCACTCCAAGAAAAATTTACTCCATTTTGAGTTATCTTGGTAAGAGGGTTGGAAAATTGTGAGAAATTACTCAAAAATTAGCGATAATATCCAGCTAACCCTAGGAATCTACTAATATCCATCCCCGACATTGGCCTCATCCATCCCTCAATTGTAGCTATAATGGAGGGATCCACAGATATCCTATTGCTTGTGATGATATGACCCAAGAATGATACCTTCTTCAACCAGAACTCACACTTGTTGTACATTTCATAGAGCTACTCCTTTCACAAGGTCTCTATTACAGTGCTTAGATGCTCCTAATGATCCTCCTTGAGTTTGGAGTATATTAGAATAACATATATAAAGGCAACCAAAAATTTGTCAAGGTAATATCTAAAGACTCTATTTATCAAGTCCATGAATATTTTTGGAGCATTATTGAGTCTAAAAGGTATTACTATAATTCATAGTGCCCGTATCTTGTATGAAAAGAAGTCTTGGGGATACCCCCCCTTCTTCACCCTTACTTGGTAATATCCTTACCAAAAATCCACCTTGGAGAAGTATTGTAATCTACATAGCTGATCAAACAAGTCATCAATTCCGGGTAGAAGATACTTGTTATTTATTGTGATTTTTTTGATCTCATGATAATCAATGCAAAGGTGCACTGAACCATCATTATTCTTGATGAAGAGGAATGGTTCACCCCATGGTGAAGCACTTGGGAGTATAAAACCTTTATCTAGATTCTTCTGTAGTTGTTTATTCAGATCCTCAAGCTCCACAACAGCCATTCTATACTGAGTCTTCGATATTGGAAATGACCTAGGTATAAGATCAATCGAGAATTCAAAATCTATTCTTGGAGTAAGTCCAGTCAATTTCTTGAGAAATACTTCAGCAAATTCCCTCACAATAAGCATGTATTCAAGGATGATTTCTTCTTTAAAATCAATCATCTAATAAAGATACAATGCTCATAGGGAAGTAATATCTATGCTTGAGATGATGGTGCTAAAGAATATTCATCCTTCTCATTTCACTTATACAGAATCAGGGGTCAATTCTCCATGTGGAGAGTGATTTCCCTCTCATGGAAATTTATGTTGGCTCTATATAGGGAAATCCAATCCATGCCAAGAATTGCATCAAATTCCACCATAGGTAGAGAGTATGACGAGGTTGGATGGGAAGTTCAATCCACAAATTATGACAGGGGAGAAGTTATATTCATGGGATGAAATAATTGCCCCATTTTCTATTCTCACCAAAATCTTTACTTCCATGACTTGTGGTGGTGTTTGGATTGTTCTAATAAACCTTTGGGATATAAAAGAATAGGTAGAACCAGAATAAAAAATTACATTCACTATTCTTGAATGAATAACTAGTGTATCTATCACCATTTCATTTTGGGGGTTCACTTCGATAGTAGTGATGGAAGAAGCACACCCTTTCTACCTTGGAGGTTATTTGTTGCCTCAAAAAACCCTTAGCTTAAGGAAATGGTTTGCAAAGTGCCCTGGTTCTTTGCAGTTGAAGCAATAAACAACACATTGAGTATCAAAAAGAGCGTTCCTTTCCTTTATCGCAACCACATGTTTTTCTTGTCGACAATTAATGGCTAGGTTATCTTCTCTTACACACCTAAAGCATTTCCTCATACCCTTCAAGCAATTTCTAGGGTGCTTCTTTCCACACATTTGGAATGTGGGGTGCTGGATTTTCTTAGCACCGTCGGATTTATCCATCAAACCGCTAAAATTTAAGTACACCTTACACTTCTTATCCCCATGATACCCATGAAATTCACCGATCTCCACTTCGACTTTGAGGGAACATCAGAAAATTTCCTCATAGCTCTCAAAATCACAGATCGCTAGGGATTTCCGTAGGCTAGGTTTTAGCGCAACAAAGAAGTGGTCATCCTTGTATTTGGGGGTGACGAAAACGCTAGAGGCATATCATGAAATCCTTATGAAGTTTTCCTCATACACTATGATGGATTATTCATCTTTTTTCTTGAGGTAAAGGAGGTCCCTTTCCATCTTATGTCGGAGGGTGTGAGGAGAATATTTGTTGAAAAACATTTTATGAAAATCCTTCAATTCCAACGCCTCAATCTCCTCCTCAGGATTTGTATTTCTTTATCAATTTCCACCATTTATCATCTTCACGCTCCTTATAATAAGCATCTAGAATAACCTTCTATTATTTAGAACATTGAAGTATGAATACTATCTTTTCAATGGATTTGATCCATTTTTTGAAAATTGAGGGATCGGATGATCCATTAAAAGTAGGATTCCTTTGTCTAATGAATCTCTCGATTGAAAATTTTTCTTTATTGGGGGGGGGGGGTGGGGGTTGAATGTTCTTCTTGAATCATGTTTCTATTCAAAAATTGAGTTAACTGAGAGAGTATCATGACAAAGTTTGTGATTCCCACTCCTATCGGATTGGGAATCTCATTAGAACAGTCATCACATTGATCTTTACATTATTTTTTAGCCTGATTCCTCTTATTACCGACTATTGGATTGGATAAAAGGAAAGTTAGGGGTAACACATAAAGAGGAATCCAATGAAAAAAGGATAACATATAAATTACATTTATTTCCTTAACTTATGATTTTCTAGGATTCAATATATGTTATCTATGATCTACTTCCCAATATATATTCTTAGGGGTATTTTTTTATTCCCTTAATAATGGTTCATACTAAGCTTATGAATTTACCATATCATGTACCTCAGGAGTGTTGTAACCAAGAGTGCAACAAGGCCCGTTTTTGTGCACCAGTTCCTATTTGAGTCTACCTCAAAGTTGTGTTTTTGGGTTTTACCCCTAGATACATCTATACCAGATCCGCCTCTACCTGCTCATATCTAGAAATGGATGTATTTTCTTGATAAACCACTTACTCAATACTCACAAAAATTTAGGTATGTTTTTATAATACTTAGTCTTATCCCTAAGGCTTTCAATAGGATTTCCTAATCCAAATCCCAAAAATAACTAAACCTATCCTCTGATACCAACTATAAAAACCCTACTCTTTATTTAACACTTAAAAATGATTTATTATATAAACTTACACTTAAGACAACTCTGAGGATCTATAGGTATAGTGTATTAGGAAATTAGGAACATTACATAACAAACTATAACACAAAATACACATCTTTATTGAAAAATTCTTTTAACTGACCACACACATTCCTTCATACTTAGCATTGCATGGGATATCCTGAGGAAATGCAAAAGAAAAGGTTGATCTATAAAGCCCAGTATGGGAGTAAATAAGTAATATAATGAATAATACAATACATGTTAGGAAATAGGCATATCAATGGATAATAAGAGAAACATGAACATAAAGGCATGATATAGCATGATCATCATAACATGGAAATGTGGAAACCACACTTAACATAGTATTAGCCTGAGCCAAGGATCATTAAATCCGGAGCACGAGTAAACCCTCATTGAAATTGAATTGTCATGAGTAAACTCTCATTTCACTTGACGTATCATGATACCAATATTTACCTAATGCATTGGAGTGCTATCAGGGCACACCCTTCTTAATCATTTCATTTCATACATAATTGTGTCACATAGATCATACAACATGGATTCATTAAAAAATATCATTTATTAAAAAAAGGAATGTGGAATT
This sequence comes from Viscum album, assembly GCA_963277665.1. Lineage (NCBI taxonomy): Eukaryota > Viridiplantae > Streptophyta > Magnoliopsida > Santalales > Viscaceae > Viscum > Viscum album. The sequence continues at coordinate 1,506,837,269 of OY728156.1, forward strand.
CATTAATGAAACTCTATAATCCATATGTAAATGTTCATAAATTTGAATACCCTTGATAGAGAAATGGGCATGGTATTCACTACACAATTACTTTGGCTTGGAAAATTGTGGTGTAATTTCGGCAGCATAACGACGTGACATAAGAATTCATAAAAATGCTTGATGAGAGATAAAGGGGTATCTCATCATATTTACATGAAATGGATAGTAAAAGGGTCATATAGATACATGTCCCAACATATTTAATTGAATTTATATTCATTATACAAAAAAATTTCTTTAATGTAAACGAGGAGAGAGAAATTCTTTACTGAATTTCAGCATGGTAACTGGTGTATATGGGAGGAATTAATGAGAGAGAAAGGGGTCTATAATAATTGAAACATAAGGAGGTAAGTATGGAGGAGTTGTGAAATTATACCCCAACATTTTTAATTGAAATTAAAAGGGTATAACAACATAATGAAATTTGGACAAAAATGAGAAAGGAAGAAATCCCTTACTTGGAAGTGTGATCCCAATGGCTTGGGAGAGGCTTCAGAGAGGATTCTAGGAAGATCTAGGCACGTTGGTAGGATTATAGAGAGAGGAGGTAAGATGTTGTTTGAGCTCCAAATTATTTTAGTGAAGAGTAAGTGGGAGTTTGTGTGGGTTTATATAGGAAAAGAGAGGGAATTCTTTATTATTTAGGTTTTGGACACCACACATTAAACTAATAAAAACCACACACAAAGAAATGGTTTTTCCCCTAATTTTTTCCAAAGGTGGGTGGAAAACATTATTTTATAAGGCCAATGTCAGAATTTTTTTAAATATTAGGCTTGATTATGTGGAGGTGAGTCACACTCTCAAGGAAATCAATTTAGAAAGTTACAATGTTTTATAAGTCTTGAAGGGTCCACTAGGGAACCATGAAGTTAATAAAACAAATATAAAATCACATTATATTAAATATAAAACATATATTGGCCGAAAATATCATTTATAATATTTTATTATATCACTATTGGGTCATTATGATGTCATAAATCACATTATATATTTAAACGATATTTAATTTTTACCCAACAATTCGAATCTCTCAGAAAATTATGAAAAATTCACCGTTGGATAATTTAAACATGATTATTACAAAAATAATATTAATTTTATCTAAATAATTTTTAAATATGTGAATTTTTACTTTTAAAATAAAAATTGACATTTATCGAAAATTCATGGGTATTGAAAAAAACAACTTTCAAACCTTAATAAAAATTACAATTTTATTCATAAAAATTATATTATAATTTATATTTGATAAAAATTAATTTAGTGATAATATTTCATTAAAATATTAGTTAATTTAAAAACCCATTAATTCATCAAAATATACTTCTTAATTTAATATTAATTAAAAAATACTATTTGGGATTTAAAAAATATTTTTAAAGTTACAATAATAAAATGAATTTATATTATTTATTATATACAAAAAATAATGCACATAATCATTGTGCTAGGGTCTTGTTAGATAACCCCTCATAACACCTGTATAAGGCCAAAGGGTAAGGTGTACGATGGTGATAGACTCTTGGGGTGGCACAGATAACATCGCTTGGGTGGTAATCTCAATCAACTTCTACTTCTCCCATAGGTGGTTTAGTTTGAGCTTAACATGTTGAATCTCAGCTTGGGATTGGTCAAGAGAGAAGCCCAACGACGCCACCTTCTTTCCGAGATCTATCAAATGGGATTCGTATGGAGAAATTCTACTGGATAAGGCCATCCATTCCTTTATCTGAGTAAATTGGATTTGTTAAAGACCTATATTTATACTAATCATGTGATTACTTTTCAATGATTATATTAGAAATGATAATAATTCTTAACGGTTTGTTGAAATCCAAAAACATAAAACCAAGTAAGTGCATATTTTATATAACCATTTTACATACAAGGACATTTAATTAGATCAAGAGGAGTTTTCATTAATAATATTTTGGGTCGTTACATTAATAGAATCCTTCTATCCTTTTACATCGACTCATCCTATTGTATTCCCATAAATGAATGTTTCTAGATGAGAAATTGTATCGAGTACAATATGATATTCTTTGTTATGCTTTCATTGTGAATTATTTGGTAGCATTTTTCATTCATACTAATTTCAATAAAAACCAAGATGATCACCTAAAACAAGAGTCTCATTTTTATATTTGGGATGACCCCTACCTTTGTAACACATGTTGTGATAAATTCTTCCATAATTGTGTTCATAATAGTGAGTTTCAGTCTGTCCTTAGGTTCCTACACACTCTTGAATGTGGGGACAATTTTGCTTCCCAAAGCACTTATCACAAGTTCCTCATTTTTGGTCCATTTTTACAATGATATTTTAGGATTCTCATGATATTTTTAAATCTTGTCATCATTGTGAAAGGATAGGGAATGTATCTAAAATAATTAAAATTCCAAAACAAACCTTTCTATTTTATGATAATTTCTATATTTGGGGAATTTATTTTATTTGGCCATTTCCTAATGCTTTACGCAACTTATAAATTATTCTGGAACTAGATTATATATCAAAATTGGTAGAGGAATGGTCTAAAAAGACTAATGATTTAAATATAGTTGTGGAATTTTTAAGAACAAAAATTTTCTACTGGCTTGGATAGCCTAGTTTCATCATCAATTACTTTTGTTCTCATTTATGTAAATGAATAATGCAATCACATTTTAATTAGTCTTTGTTTAGGAATAATGTTTTTACTATATATCAACCCCAAAATAATAGTTAATATGAGGTTTCAAATAGATAGGTCAAACTAATTCTTGAAAAAAATGGTTCAACCCAACAAAAAATATTGGAGTCATAGACCCGACGATTCATTGTGGGCTTACCATACTAATTTAAAAACTCACATTTTCATGTGACCTTATCATATAGTTTTCAAAAGAGTTGTCACCTCCCAGTTGAGATTGATTATCAGTCCTACTTGGCCATTAAACAATTCAATTCTAATAGTTATGGTGTAGGTGATCAAAGAAAGTTTTATATTCAATATTTGGAGGAAATATGAAGAGACTTATATGATAACTCCCAAATATATAAGGAGAGAACCAAGAATTCCCATTATTGAATAATCCTTCATTGTTAATTCTAGATTGGGAATATGGTCCTCCATTTCAATGTATGAATTAAACTACACCCAGGTAAGCTTCATTCCCACTAGTTTATCCCAAACACTATTACTAATGTATATCTATTTAGTGTTATATAGGAACAAAATGAAAAAAGTAAACATTAATTTTTAATGGGTAGAAGTTGAAGCACATTCATGAACCTATTTTAGTGTCCACAATGGAGGAAATACACATTTAATAATTAACATACTAGTGAAATTCACTAGGTTTTATCCTTCCATACCACATTCTCTTTTATTTCATTTATGGCACACACACTTTAGGTGTGTGGGGAGGGTACATTCTTAGGATATTTAGTATTTTCATCATATTTCTTCATTTTTCTATTTTTCTCCTATTTAATGGTATTTTTACTTTTTTCACTTTTGTGATAGAATACTAATTTTTTATTTCCACCTTATCATGTATGTTATTTAAAATTAATGTAAAAATTCGATATTCCATTTTGTTTTAACATTTAATTAAAATTTACTTTAGTTTTGGAATGTGAGTTTTAACATGAATTTAACATTGGGGTGTTATTTTTAGTAAATTGGTTGTTTTTAATGATATTAAAGGTTGTAAATCTATAAGACCTTTAATATTATTAATACCATATGCGTGAGTAGTTTATGGGAAAATTGGTTTACTTAATATCTCCACACTTCTTTTTACCCAACCATGAAGTGTGGATATTTATTAATTAATAGAAGGTAAATATAAGTTAGGTTAATGTTTATCATATTTCCATAATGATTTTTTTTTGTATTTTCATCCCTTATATGATATATTTCATTATTTTACTAGATTAACCTATGAATTTTAACAAATTATCTGACTATTGTACACCTCCACAATCCAAACAAAAAAAAACAAAAACAAAAACAAAGACAAAAACAAAAACAAAAAACAAAAACAAAACAAATAAATATTTAGGGGAGTGATTAAAGGTAAAAAATATGAGGATATCTAGGTTAATATATAAAGGTTAAAGTTCAATTAATGATTAACTAATTGGGTCTTGAAATTTTATTTCAAATTATGTAGGGTAGGTTATATAGAAAGAATTAGGTAAGGATTTTTTTTAAAACAACCTATATTTACTAGATACAAAGTGGAGAGAATAGAATAAAATGGTTTTTACAAAAAAAAATGTGAAGATTTAGTGATATGGTTTAATTTAGAATTATTTTCTTATATTGGTATCATACATCTCCTTTAATTTTATTCTGATATAATTTATAAGACATCCTTTTCCATGATCACTATGAATAAATCCTTGGTAGGATTTTTTCTTTGATAACATTTCTATCTTGAATTAAATTTTCATTGAATGTTAAATATTCATGATGTTGAAAATATATCCATTCATCATTTTTTGAAATGTTACTTTTCCTTGGAGTGAAAATGTTTAGGTGTGGAGTTGTGATCATGTAGTGATTCACTATTCATTTCCACCCTTATAAAACTACGTTAAACTGATTTTGTAGTATAAATTCTAAATCTAATAAAAAATTTCACTTAAAATTTTCTTCAATTAGATAATTTATATCACTTTTAAAAAGTAAAATTTCATTTTTTTTATTTTTACAGTGTAGATGGAGGTTATTTGGAGAGCCCATGATGGAATTCAAGAAAAATGGGCCAAAATGCACAAGATCCCAAGCACACATGTGGACTAAAATTTTCATAGAGGCTAATATGTTAATAAAATTGAGCTAAAAATTGGTGTATGAATTAAAAACCACGTGACATAAATTTCTATAGAATACCTAGGATAAAAATTCTTCTATTTTTAGGGCCAAAATACACCATAATTAGAGAAAATATTTACTTTTCATAGTCTTGAGGTTATTTATGTAATTAATCTTTATCTCAGGATGTAAGCCTCTAAATTATGCAAATTTTTTGGTGTATATATTAAAGAGTTGAAAAAAAACTTTTTAGGTTTTTCTAAAGTAGGATAATACTGTATGGTTTCTCAAAACCATGAGCTAAGTGATATCTCAAAATCTGGGTTCCCAAAACCACCTTCAAATTTTCCTATAAATTGGAACCATGGGCACCCTATTTTCAAGTTCGAATAGGGGGAAATGTGATGATATTTTAGAGTACCTATGGATTACTATAATCTATTTAGAGGTTCCAGAGGCCCTTATCCTCAAGTGGAGATCAATAATGAAGTAAAAGTTCCACCCTGGCCTCCTCCTCCTCTCTATGGTGAGCTAAAAGATGGATGTTCATTTTGAGGGAGATACACACACATAAAAAGGGAGTTCCAACACTTTTTCTTATACTATTTTTTTTTAATTTTTTAAAGCATGTCATTTAAGTTTTGTCTTAACATTCTTATCTATTTAATGCATTTTTTGTTATACCGAAGTGAAGCACTTTTCATTTCAATACCTTTTGGGATGATATTTCATGTGATAATCTTGGGTTTTTCTGATTATAAAACCAAAGTAACATTTTCTCTCAAACATACAAATTATTTTACTATGCTTTAGTAGGAATTGTTCTATGTTTGAGTCCCAAACATTGACAATATGATTTTTTTTGTCAAGGTTTGGTTCTCTGTGCATCATTTTAAGAGGCAAAGGGGAATCAATATATTGAAAACCCTCAACCAAATGATTCCATTAAACCATGTAAAATTTTCAAAATAATGAACTAGCAAATATTTTTAGTGATAATGAAATTAACTCTTTATCTCATTATTCTAAAAAACCCACCTTTTTTTGAAAACTATTAAACTATTTAAATTTAGTTATTTTTTTTAAATAATTGTTTTCCCTTGTTTTTTTTGAAAAAATTATTAGAAATACACAATATAAACTCATAAAAACTCCTTGATATATGACCTAGGGTCTATACTAAACTATAAATCAACTTTAAAAACATAATCAATTTGATGTGTCACGGTAATAGGACCACTCCTCAATTTCCATGAATTGACTCATCTATTACAATGCATGAGTAAATTAATTTGTTCATTCATGCATTCATCACATGAATTCATCAACCTCACCAATATTTAATATTATAAAATATTGATAGTAAATGATAGCCCTTGTGGAATATATTCAAAATGTTAATGCTTATAATATGAACGATTTTATTTTAATATTATCCCTTTGTCTAAAAAATTGAGGGAATATAGGTTAGGATGTATGAAAATACCATATCTCCAACTCATATGTTCTATACTCTCTGAGTATAGACTGACCTGGACGAGGAATACATAACATGTCATTCATTTTTATATATGAGAACAACACATACCCCTTTACAGATAGATAAGAACATCATATGTTTTAGATCAGTATAGTTGTAAAATTACCCAATCTATCTCAATCAAGGTTTCATATGTCATACTCATTAGATGAGAGGATAAATCCCACCATGGCTAAGCTCCAACCTATGACATAATCAACAACATATGAAAAAACTCATGATTACTTAATCCTTAAATCTTATGTATGAAAGATATTAGAGTATAAAGGTTATCATTCTAGGTATCTTTTCAACCTCAGGTATTGGAGAATAAAAAAATAAACCATGTACCCATATTATACCAAATACATGGTGTATGACACTCCATTTCTTATATACTTAGTGGGGAATCTAGTGAACAAAAATCATTTTGCGTCCCATGAACATATTCTGTATCCTAATACAAGAATCTTATTCACACTAACTTTAACATTTCATCACAAAATATAATACTCTGTGATGAAATTTGGTTATGGATAAACTCAAAATCATACTATGAGACTTTAATTATCATTTCAATTAATGATATATATATCTCTATATATATACAACCAATCTGAAATAATGTTATAGTAGATATTTCTTTTGGTATAACATGGTACGTTTTAAATTCTAATTTTTTTAATAATCATTAATAAACCCTGAATAAGTGCCTATCCTACCATATTGGATATGATAGGTTTCCAGATCTATCTTATGTTTGATTCACTTTTAGAGGTTTTTTGAACTCATTAAGTCTTTATGCAATTATTTCCACATAATTATATTCTTAATGTTCAACTCCTTTAATGGCTATTCAAAACCCTTTACATCAAAACATTAAATGTCATAATGTTAATAACTTCTATTTTATATGTATAACTCTTTATAAGTTTATCATCATTATCATTCTTGTAACCTACTCTATAAAAAGTTTCCTTGAAATATTTTGGTAACTAATATAACTATTTACATTATTAATTCACCAATATATACTAAATGTTTTTATGATATAGTGACATTCACTTTGTATTTTGACTATTATAATCCATTATTTGTTTAATTTGAACTTCTCATAGTTCTATATACCCTCATTAGTCTCTTAGATACTATATTCTTCTCAGAATATAATTCTAAGATACATAGAATCCTTTGTGTTTGAGAAATAACTTTTATTTCATTTAGTGATAATATTTAACAAACCAATTATTGTATCCAAATATTATATGGTATTCTATATGTTTGGAGTAGATTTTAAATGAATATTATATACTTTAAAATATGCAAATGATGGTGGTGGGATCACTAATCACAATATTTTGAATTTTTTTTTTTGATAATATATTTTATCCTGGATAAAATATTTTTATCCTTATATTCATATCAAAATATATTATAATTTCAGTAATCATAAACCATGTTTATCAAATCCCTTATACCTTATTCCTTATAACAAATCTTTATTAACAAAAAAATCTCTTATCAAATAAGATAAAAAAGATGACTATACACATCCTTTACTAAGATCTACCTGATCTTGATAAATTCATTTACATACAAACCCATGATTCATTAATCCCTTTTTCATTATTTAGATAAAAAATACAATCTATAAGATCCATAATTTTTTCCTTAATTTTGAAGTCATGTTTACTTACAATATTTTTAAATTATACATTTTGGGTCTCATACCATTACAAATTGAAGAATTAATTTCTATAATGTTGATACCTAATATTCATATTGATGTGGTGGTTTTCATGGGTCTCACAATAATATTTTTATTTTACCCAAGTTAAATGTAGTGAATAATATATTTATTTTTTCTATGGATAGTAGGTATTTTTATTATTCTTTTCTTATTGTAAGTGGGTTCGGTGAGTGTTGAAAAAAAGAATCAATTGGGATTGAGAATCTAGTTAATTTAGTGTTTGAATCTAGTTTTAAAATACATGGTCTAACCTAAAATATTTTACATCACTTACCCTATAAATAATGATTCATTAAGATAACACTCTCTCGTTCTCTCATTAATTAGATGATACCTCAATAAATTTTTCTTCCTTATCGATTTAACTTTAAACAAGGAAATGAAATGATCACTGAACTCTCTATTATCACTTGTCTTAGTAAAAAAAAATCTTTGATTACTCCTAGATCAACCCACTTCACTCCATTATATTGGAAGTGAATAAGGACCTAGGGGTTTTGTGTGTGAAAACTAGTGAATAATAAAAATAATATGAATGAAATTATATAAATAAATGAAATATTATAATTTAGATTATAATCCAACATTTCTAGTAAGATCAAATTAGGGGGAGTTAATTGTTAAACACAAGAATTCATTACTTTGGGTATGGGAAATTCTCATTAGATATACCACTAAGGTATAAGTGTGCCATCACTAGAGAGATATTTTAGTGAAGGAAATAAATAAAATAAACTCTTTAGTAGTAGTTCTAAACATGATCGACCGATTAACCACTATCTCCCTATAGTGAACAATCATCCTCTTTATAGAAGTAGCATCATGATTGGAGATAATTTTAGTTAAATCATTTATCATGTGGTAATAATGATCTTTCAATCCCTTGATTGAGTGTCACACACCCTTAGCCTGCTTGGAATCCTCTAGAGTTTTGGTGCTCAACTCTTATTTCCTATGATGGCCTCCACATGTCTCGGTTGAGGGTCAAGAATCTCTTCAAGTAGCCCCATAAAATCATACATATTTACAATTCCCTCCCTACACCTTCTTGTTCTATAACCCATAATATGATATCCATGTGAAAGTTGGGGTGAGGTATTTTCTTGTTTTGGTATACTAGAGAAATAGAATTTTATTTTTAGTCAATTTTTTTTTGTTTGATGAAATTTAAGTTGTTATTATACATGAATTTAAATTATAAAAGTCACAAAATAATAGAAAAATGGCCATATCATTTCATATTAATTTTAATTATTATAAGGTTCATAATAAGTTTTATTTGGGGAACATAATTCATATGGCATAGACACAAAGTCTTATGATCGTTGAAAGTTATACACAATAGCTAGGGAAGTATTATAATCATCTCACAAGTCTTACAATACCATTTTAATTCATACAAAATCTCTATTAAAGTCATATGTATGGTCTTAAGAGTTATATAGGATGTATCTAAATTTTTATAGTGTCGAATATTTGGATTCATTCACAAATTAAGAGTTTTATATTTCTATGAAAAGTTATACAAAATGACTGGGAATTCATACACTCAAACCTACTGAAGTCTAACATGGTAGAATTTATATGGAATTAATAAGTTTTATACATGGAAAAATTCACATGCATTATGGAAAAAGGAATATAAGATTATAGGTGAAGTCTTAACCAACTCTACTCTTTATCAGTTTCAACTTCAGACCTTACACACATGAGAACATCAACTTAGTACAGTCTTTATTGAAGTTATTTCAGTATTAATTTAAAATAATAATAATCATATTTAAAATACTTTTAATAGTTTAAGAAGAAAACCAAAAATCAGTGTATGGATTCCCAAATTAATTACAAAATTAATAAATCAACTAAAAAATAAATAATGAAATCAATTATTCATTTTAATTCTAGATTCACCATACTCTTAGATTGAATAATTTTATTCCTAATTAAAGTAAAAGGCTAAAAATCTTACAAAATTCTTAATTTTTTTTGGAATTTGGTGTCTTGATCACTCTACCATACATAAACAAGAATTTATCCTCAAATTAACAAGGATTTCACTTTTTCTCTAAAAAATTCAATTAGAGGACTGTGAGTAGAATGGGATTTAGTGGAATTAATATTTTACCAAGGGGAAACTTCCTAAATACCTCACCCCTAATATCCCTTTTCAGAATTTAATTTTTATACTTCTTTCATACTTTCTAAATTGTATTTGAATATATAATCTACTCCTTATTTATCTAAGTTTATAATTCTAAAAATACTTTTATTTTATTTTATAATTATCACTTATTGAATTTTCCTAGCCGTGTTTGTGAAAATTACTTATTGGATGACTGAATCTAAACACAAAACAAAACCATCCCAACAAATCAAGCATCCCTTAAGACTAATTATAATAGTCAATTCATAGAATGAAATCTTGGTCAACCAAATCTAAGTCCTCTCTAACTCTTATGTGGTAGAAAACCAAAACCCACATGTGCTTTGTAGACATACGAAGTCTTATAGATTAGTTCCAACTTCTTTTCATAATATAGTTCATATAAGTTATTAAAATTTTATTTAGGGAGGATCCCTGATGTGTTAATCAATCACATTTGGTAGGTTTCCTATGTTCAGGTTAAAAAATTTGTTTCCTCATATTATCATCATAATTCCATTTTGTTCGTTCCAATAAAACTCATTTACTAGTTATAAAGACAAAGATTCTATAGTTCTCAATACAATTGGATTATTTTCAATTCAATAGTGGGATAAAGTTTTAAAAATATATTTTCAATTTATTTTATGTCATAGTTATAAAAAAAACCCCTAATTAATTATACACATCATAAACTAATTTTCATCTTCCCCACGATTATCTGAGACACCAATTTAAATTAATAACAACATAAAACGGTCATGGAATGACATATTTAAAAATGAGTGTTTAAACAAGTTTCTAGGAAGGATACAACCCAATAGTTTCTTATTAATATTTAGTTGGTAGGATTTTAGACTCCTCTACTGGTCACTTCCAAAATTATTAACGATACTTCTTCAATAGTTTTCCACTCACCAGAAGTGGTTGCTGAAATGTTGTTCCTTTGATCTAAACTACACCAAATGGAAATGTATTATTCACTATGAATGGCCTCATCCATTTTTAATGAATCTTACCAGAAATTAGTTTTATTATAGATGAGAACATCAAAACTTTACCTAAAAATTTAAATTCACTTTTTTGAATTAATTTTTCATCGAAATATCTTGGGTTTTCCTTGTACAATAATGATTTCACATAAAATTCATTTATCAAGTCATTTAGTTCCATCATTTGAAGATTTATTTATTCTCTATTCCTATCGAATACCACATTTACTTTCTTCACAGCCTGTTAGGATTTATGCTACAGTTCAATAAGAAAGTGAAAACATTTATTATTAACTATCTCTTAAGGGGAAATACCTAGGGGATTTTGAAGTGATTATATATTCCCAAGGTGAATATTCTATCTTGGTGGTCTAGTATTTTTGGTTGGGATAAATTAATATCTCCAAAATACTTTTTTATCTCTCCATTGGATACCTTGTCTGGCCTATTTTTTTATGGTTAGTAGGTAGTATAGGTATTTTGGTGTACTCCATATTTATTCATGAGACATTTTATTCTCTAGTTGCAGAGTTTTGTGACATTATCACTAACTAATATTGATCGTATCCCAAAACAACAATGAATATGTGATCTTATAAATTCAATAAAAAAATTTAAATCACCAATTTTGGTTTATTGGGCATCAATACACTTAGAAACTTAATCTACTAATAAAATAATAAAAGAAAATCCAAAATAAATAGGAAATGGGCCCATGAAATCTAACCCCATACATTGAACACTACACAAAAAATCAATGGTCATTGATGAATTTCCTTTATTTTGTATATTCCTCTAGTGAATTGATAGTTTTTACTAGATTTAAAAAAATATACATGTATTTAAATATATTTAACTAAAAAAATTAGCTTCCAAAACCTTTCAAGCTATTATCTGAGGTCCAAAGTGTCCTCTACATACAAGTGCATGAAAAAATTTAAGTATGGAATTTACCTCTTCCTCAAGTATACACCTTATAATCACATTATCACTATATGTTTTCCACAAGTATGGATATTAGAAAACATAATATTATTATTATGAATTCATATTAGTAGTTATGTACTTAGAAAAAAAGGAGGGTACCTTTGACATAATAGAATAATTCACCATGTTAGCATATCGAGGAACCTTAATAGATTTATATAGATTCTCACTAGGGAGAGAATCATTATTTGATATTTCTATAGTGTTTTAGCTTCTACAGTGTGGAGAAATATACTCATGTGGTATAAAACTGAATTCTTACATCCCTCATTATACTTGATTTACAATTTTAATTCCTATAGTTGCAATGACCATCTCACCGATCTTGGATTTACATCAGCTGTCTTATTCAAATATATGAGCACTGTAAGTTTATAATAAATGGTTACTTTTATTCCTAAAAAATACCAATGTAATTTATATAAAATAAAAAATATCAAAAAACTAATTCTCTGTGATTTTGTAGTAGATTTGGGTTGTGTCCAGAGTTTATGAAGAATAAGTTATCACCTGTGAATGACCATAAATCTTTTAAGACAACACTGCTCCCAATTTTTGGTTGGATTTATCACACAATACTTTATATAATTCATTCTAGTCTAGTGTATTAATAATATGGTATGTGGTCAAACTTTCATTGAGTTTATCAATGGCTGTGATGCCCTGACCTGGAAGCCACTCGATTGGTTCCCCAGGCTGGTTCACCACATGACCTCAGGTGTGCCTCCCCATATGCCGTAGGCTACCTACTAACAACTAGGGTCTATGATAATACCACATGGGTACTATTACATTGTTATCAGAGTTACAATAATATATTAAATGAAATAAATAGAGAAAAAATTCAGATATACATCATAGTTAGGGAAAGTACAGATAAATAAATACAAAAATGAAATAATAAATGAATGTGTCATACCTATTGGATAACACATGGGAAGATCATAAAAAAATATTACAAAATAAATAAAATAAAAATATGGCTAATAAACCATCCCCATCTGGTACTGAGTCATTCTTAGTCCCATGATCCAAACCTAGACATCCAAATAAACTATCATCAATGTACAACCTAAATTGTTATAAATAAAATTACCCTTTTGATTCAATTAAATATCTTATTATATAATATGGTTATAGAAAACACATGATGTTATTTTATTTTATTATATCAAATTGAATTTTAATGATCATTAAGTATCTTTACCATGGATAATATAGTCGTTGAACAATGATCACATGAATAGTATAAATATAGAGTTTTAACAAATCCTTTTAAAGGGTAATGTATCAATACCTTAGAAATAGTATTATGTACATTATTTTTTTAAATAATGAACATATTTTCTTCTTATTATTGATAATTTGTAAATAATTTTTAAAGAAAAAATAGTATTTTTGGTTAATATTCAAATTCAATTAAAAAATATATTTTTATGAATTAATGTATTTTTATATAAATAATATTTTAATAAAATAATATTATTCGATATATTATATTAAATATAAATTATCATATAATTTTTATGAAGTCAAATGTAATTTTCAGGGTTCAAAAACTATTATTGTCAAAACCAGTCATTTTCAATAAATGTCGATTTTTATTTTATAAGTGAAAATTTAAATATTTATAAAATTATTTAGATAAATTAATATTATTTTTGGAATAAAGGTTTCAAATTTATCTAATGGTAAATTTTTCTTAATTTTCTAAAAAATTTGAATTTTTGGGTAAAAATTAAATACCATATAAATATACTGTGTGTTTTATGACATCATAATGACCCAATAGTGATGTAATAAATAATAAAAAAGTTATAATAATCTAAATATATATTTTTAATTTAAGATAATTTTATTTTATGTTTATTTTATTTATTTTATAAAGCCTTAATGAATCCTCTAAGACTTATAATATACTTTAAGATTATAAAATCATTTCTTTGAGAGTGTAACTCACCTCCACTTAAGAAAGGGAATTATTTTATTATTTTCAGAACTTTTAATTATAAAATAATGTAAAAAATACAATTTTTTAGAAACCATGGGAAAAAACCATGGTATGGTTTATGGGTTTGAATATTTTATTACATAGTGTCTAAAACCAAAATAATAAAGAAATCCCTCTATTTTCCTATATAAACCCACACAATCTCCCATTTATCTCCACTAAAAAAACATTTAGAATGACCAAAATTTACCCTATACGCCATATATTCCTCCTTATGAGTCCCCAAACTTTCAATAAGCCCATCCCAAGCCTTTGTAGTAACACACTCAAGTAAGGGATCCTCATATTCCTCTCCTTTCAAATTCAAGCACCTTATTTGGAATTTGTTTTCATAATTGCAATTTTTATAATATATTTTATTTATAAACATTATTTTAATATCCAAATGATGTTATTTTAATGATATATCATTTAAAATCTATCATTTTGACCTTTACCTAAGTCGTTAGTATGTTGAAATTCTGTAAGGGAACCTCATCCTGCACTCTCTTCTTTTATCAAGTATTCCTTTTAATGTTATGTATTTTAATTAAAATTTTATTATATTGGTATATGGTATTATATATCCCACTTACTTTAAATTATATATATAAATGATCATATCCCCTTTCACTATCATTTATCCCTCATGCAAACCTTTACGCACACCCGTTACCACACCGAAATTCTGTTAGAGTTCTTTCATTTCTCCTCTTTCTTCAAGTTTCTTTATTATGTTACACCTTCTATTTATGATTCATTATGTTTGGTAATGTATTTAAATGTCCATATTATTTTACATTTCATGTATAAATTATTATATACCCCTTTAGATCTCATCATCAAATTTTATGAATTTCTATATGATGTCGTTATGTTGTTGGAATTGCACCACAATTTTCCATGACAAAATAATTGTGTAGTAAATAACATAAAAAATTTTCTATCAAGGGTATTAAAATTTATGAACATATATTTATTTATTTTAGTATTACATTTATTTATTCCAAATTTCATGATTTTATAATAAATTATGATGTTTAATTAATCCATGTTATATGATTTATGTGGAACACTTAAGCATGAGAATAAAATGATTATGAAGGGTGTGCCCTGATAGCACTCCAATGAATTGGGTAATGGTTAGTATCACGATACGTCAGTTTGGTACTGGGGTTTACCTGATTCCTTTATAGTAATTTTTCAACCATGATGACTTGAAGGGTTTAGCCTTGACCTATGTTTATGGTGTAGTTTTTTAAGTTATTGTCGCATTTCCCATGTTATAATTTCCATGCTATATCATTACTTATTATTCATGTTCTTTTTATGATCCAATGATACGAATATTTTCTAACATGTGTTTCCTTCCTCATGTTATGAATATTTATTCTCTTACTGGTCTTTATATCTCACCCGTTTCTTATATATGTCATCAAGTTATCCCATGAAATGTTAAGTAAAAAGGAAAATTTTGGTCATGTCAAAGAAGTTTTCAATAAAGATATTTTTTTCATGTCTTAAGTTGTTATGTAATGTACCTAATTTTCCATATAAACTAGACCTATCAATATTCTGGGATTTATTTAGTGTAATAAACCATGTATTAATGTTCAATAAATAGGAAGGTTGTTATAGTTGGTATCATAGGATAAGTTTAGTTATTTTTTGGATTAGGATTAGAAAACTCTAGTGAAAGCCTTAATATTAGAGAAATCTAGAGAATGAATTAGGGATAAAACTAAGTATAAGAAAACATCCCTAAATTTTGGTTAGTATAGATTAAGTGGTTTATCAAGAAAATATATCCCTGTCTGGATACTACAAGTGGACATGGTTCTCGCACAAACGTACTTAAGAGTAAAAACTATGACAACATGTTCTAAACCCGACTCAGGGTAATCTAGTACACAGAAGTAGGATTTACTATGAACAAAGTTTTACACTCCTAGGGGATATGCTTTGGTAAATTCATAATATCATTATGAACCATTATTAAGGGAATAAAAAATACCATAAGAATATTTGTTAGGAAGTAGATCATGGATAACATAGATTGAAGCCTAGAAATTCATAAGTTAAAGAGATAAATGTAATTTATAAGTTGTACCTTTGATGTAATTAGATTAACCTTTATGTGTTATCATTGTTTAAAATAATCATCCCTAATTTCCTTTTTTTATTCTAGTCAATGGCCGGTAATAGGAGGAATCAAACTAAAAATCAGTGCAAAGGGAAATGGAATGACTACCCCAAAGAGATTCCCAATCTGATGGGAGTGGGAATCACAAACTTTTTCCTGATAATCTTTCAAATAACTCAAGTTATGAATAGGAAACTAGATCAAGAGGATCACCCAAACCCCCCTAAAAGAGAAAAACCCACAATCGAGAGATTCATGCGACAAATACCTCCTACTTTTAATGGATCATATGATCCCTTAATAATGAAAAAATGGATTAAATGTATTGAGAAGAAATTATCTATCCTTAAATGTTATAAAAAAGATAAGGTTATTCTAGATTTTTATCATATAGAGGGAGAAGCTGACCAGTGGTGAACATTGATTAGGAATACGAAGCATGTGGAAGAGATCAAAACAATGGAGTGGAAGGAATTCTAGAAAATGTTTTTCAATAAATATTTTCCTCACACTCTATGTATGAAAATGAAATGGTATTTTCTTACCCTCAACCAAAAATATGAATAATCTATTAGAGAGTATGAGTAGAGCATCACAATACTTGCACAATATGCCTTTGGTTTTTTCGTTACCCCCAAATGCAAGTTTGAATGATTCTTTGGTGGACTAAATCCTAGTCTACAGAAAGACTTGTTGATCCATGACTTTGATAGATATGAATAAATTTTATGATGTTCCATCAAAGACTAAATAGAGATCATATAATACCAATGTTATTATAGAGATAAGAAGCAAAATGTGGAGTTTAATTCTATTGGATTAATGGATAAATCCAATAGTGATAAGAAATTTCAGCATACCACTTGTCAAAGGTGTGGAAAGAAGAACCCCAAAAATTTCCTAAGGGGAACAAGGAAATTCTTTAGGTGTGGAAGATAAGGGAACTTATCCAATGATTGATTACTAGAGAAACCCACCAATGTGAAAGAGGAAAGGAATGCTCAGGTCAACCCTCAATGCATTGTTCACTACTTCAACTACAAGGAACCATGGTACTTTGAGAATTGGTGCACTAATCCAAGGGTTTTTAGAGGTAACCAACAACCTCCAAGGTATCAAGGGTGATATTTTTCCATCACTACCACTAAAATGAATCCCAAAAACAAAGTTATGACATGTATGCTAGTTATTCATTCAAGAATAGTGAATGTACTATTTGATTCTAGTTTTATGCATTCCTTCATATCAAGAAAGTTTAGTAGAACAATTAAAATTCCACAAAAAACCATGGAAGTAGAGATGTTAGTGAAAATGGAAAATGGGAAAATTATTACATTGTATGTATATAATTCCTCCCCTATCAATGTTCATCAGATGAACTTCTCAGATAACCTGGTCATACTTCCCTTGGTGGAATTTGATGCAATTCAAGGCATGGAATGGATTTTATTATATATATCCAACATAAATTTCCAGGAGAGGGAAATCAATCTCAATATGGAGAATCAACCCTTGATTCTATACAAGTGAAAGGAGGAGGATGGACCTTATTTAACCCTATAATATCAAGAATGAATATTATTTCCCTTTGAGAAAGAATATTTATCTCAGATGATTGAGTCTAAGGAAAGGATCATCTTCAAAGACATGCCTATTGGGAGTGAATGTGATGATGTGTTTCTTAAAGAAATTTTCTGGTCTTCCCCTTAGCCAAGAGGTTGAATTTTCAATCAAGATTATACCTGGGGAATTTCCAATATCAAAGACTCCATAAAGGATGTCTATTTTGGAACTTGGGAAACTGAAGAAAAAACTATAGGATAATCTATAAAAAGGATTCACATTTCCAAGTGCTTCACCATGGGGTGTACCCGTCCTCTTCGTCAAGAAGAAGGATGGGTCAATGCGCCTTTGCATTGATTATCGTGAGCTCAACGAGAACATGATAAATAAAAAAGTATTATTTTCCATGGATTGATGACTTTTTCAATCAGCTATAGGGAGCAAAGTAATTCTCCAAGGTGGATCTACCATTGGGATATTACCAAGTTAGGGTAAAGAAGTAGAATATCCCCAAGACCATATTTTTTATGAGTTACAGGCACTATGAGTTCATAATGATGCCATTCTGACTCACAAATGCTGAATAAATCTTCAATGAATTTATGAATAGAGTCTTTAGATATTATCTAAAAAAATCATGGTATTATTTATAAATGATATTATAATATATTCCAAAACCAAGGAGGACCATGATGAGTATCTAAACACTATTATAAAGACCTTGTGAAAGGAGAAGCTCTATGTAAAGTACAATAAGTGTGAGTTTTAGTTTAAGGAAGTCTTCTTATTGGGGAATATCATCACATGCAATGAGATATCTATGGATCCTTCTATGAAAAAAACAATTTAAGGATAGATGATGAAATTATCTATAAAAAATATCCAAAGTTTTCTTGGGATAGTTGGATATTATCACTGATTTGTGAGAAATTTCTCACAATTTTCAAGCCCTCTTACCAAGATAACTTGGAAGGGAGTCAAATTTTCTTAGAATAATGAATGTAAAGATAGATTTATGGAGTTGAAAAAGAGGCTTATCAGTGCCCTTGTACTCACACTACCCATAAGTGGGGAACTTTTCATAATTTTTATCAATGATTCAAAGAAGGGATTAGGCCGTGTGTTGATAAACAATTACAAGTCATAGACTATGCATCAAGGCAGTTGAAAATTCTTGAGAAAACTATCCCACACATGATATGGAGTTAGCAGTGGTGATATTAACTTTGAAAATTTGGTGGCATTATCACTTTGGGTAGAAGTGTTAAATATATATGGATCAAAAAAGTCTTAAATAAAAATTCACATAGAGAGATCTAAATGTGCACCAATGAAGATGTTTAGAGATCATCAAGGATTATGACTGCTCAATCAACTACCATCCTGGGAAAGAAAAAAAAGTGATGGATGATCTAAGTTGAAAGGATACAACAATTCTATCATCAATGAAAATTGAGAAGGATAAGATATTCTTATATTTTTATAGGATAAACATGAGAATCATAAAGGAAAGAAAATAATAAATCCTTTAATGAATTATTTCTTAATTGTCTCTTCTTGAAAGTTTAAAGTATGCTAAAAAATACTATATGGGAATTTAGAAGAAAGTGGAAGCTATAAGAAAGGTGAAATCCCTGGAGTTCAATGTTAATGAAGAATGAAATGTGAGATTTGGTTCAAGACTATGTGTTCCATCAAATCCTGAGTTAAATAGAGAACTATTAGATGTTACACATAGTTCGAATTTCTCCATTCACCCAAGAAAAACAAAAATGTATTGAGATCTCTGAGAGAACTATTAGTGGTATAACATGAATAATTATATCTCTAATTATACATAAAAGTTATTGGTATGTTAGCAAGTGAATGATGAAAGTCATAAATATAAGGGTGTGATGCAACCATAACCCATACAAACATGGAAATGAGAAAATATCACCATGGAATTTGTCACTGGACTTCCAAAGACATCCAAGGGAAAAAATGCTATCTGAGTTTTTGTGGATTGTCTTACAATGACTTCACATTTCATTACAATTTGAGAGGATTTATCACTGGATCAACTAGAAAAAAATATACATCATAGAAGTGGTAAGGATGCATAGTGTACTACTAATTATTTATGTTCTATCGAGATCCAAGATTCACCTCTATGTTTTGAAAAAGTCTCCAACATACTCTAAACACCAAGATGAACTTCAATATTGATTATCACACTCAAACTGATGTCCAATCTGAGTGTACTATCCAGACACTTGAGGACATGTTGATAGCATGTTAAATTTACTTCAAATAAGTATGGGACGAACATATCCCTTTATTTGTGTTCTCTTACAACAAAAATTTCAAATAAAACATCAAAATGTATCCCTATGAAGCCATTGATGGGAAGAGGTGTAGAACACTAGAATATTGGGATGAAGTTGGGAAAAACAACTTCTAGGTCCTGAAATGGTCAATGAAATGGTGGAGAAGTTTACGACCATTCCTCAGCTCATCAAAGATTCTCAGAGTCAACAAAATAGCTATGATGAAAATCATCTACAAGGCTTAGAGTTCAATGTTAGAGACATGGTATTCCTTCATACATCTACATGGAAAAGGGTGATGAAATCTGGGAATAATAGAAAGCCTGGTCCAAGTTATATTGACCCTTTTGATATCCTTGACCGCATTAGATCAGTGTCCTATCTAATAGAAATCCCAACAAACCTATCTCAAGTACATGATGTATTCCATGTATCCCTATTAAGAAAGTATATATTGTACCCCTCACATCTAATAAATCCCTAGGTGGTATCATTGAAGAATGATATTTCCTAAGAGGAGCAACATGTGAAGATCTTAGATCATAGAGAAACGGTTATATGAAATAAGATAATTCCCCATCGTAAAAGTGTTATGGAGAAACAAAAAGTTTTAAGAAGTAATGTGGGAATTGGAGGAGGAGATGAAGAAGAGTTACCATCATCTATTTTAGTGTGGGAAAAGAAAATTTTGAAGGTGAAATTTTTAAAGTAGGTAAGATTGTAATGACCAAAACTATTATAAATAAAATTCACTTACTAATTTAATTAAATATCTTATTATATAATATGGTTATTAAAAACACATGTTATTATTTTGTGTTATTATATCGAATTGGATTTTAATGACCATTAAGTATCTTTATCATTGATAATATAGCTGTTTAACAGTGATCACATGACTAGTATAAATATAGGGTTTTAAGAAATCCTTTTGACACAGAAAAAGGTAGTGGTGACCTCAACCAGTAGAATCATACCCTATGAATCCAATTTATCGGAGCTTCCGAAGGAAATATCATTTATATGATTTTCCCTAAACTAATTCCAAGCTGATATCTAACAACTTAAGCATGATAAAAGTCATTTATGGGAGAAGTTCAAGCTCATCAAGATCACAACCCAAACCATGTTCACTGAATAACCCCATGAAAGCCCAAAAATCGCACACCTTACTCAGGGAGTATACTTTTGTATTAAAGGGATATATATCAAGACCTTAGAAATAGTATTATGTAAATTATTTTTGTATAAAATAATGAGTATATTTCCATTTTATTATTGTTATATTGTAAATAATTTTTAAACCTCAAATATTAATTTTGGTTAATATTCAAATTCTTTTAGGAAATATATTTTTATGAATTAATGGATTTTTGAGATAAATAATAATTTAATAAAATATTATTATTAAATATAAATCATCATATAATTTTTATGAAATCAAATGTAATTTTTAGGGTTCGAAAACTGTTATTTTCAAAAACCTATCATTTTCAATAAATGTTTGTTTTTATTTTAAAAGTAAAAATTCACATATTTAGAAAATTATTTAGATAAAATTAATATTATTTTTTTAATTAGGATTTTTAATTTATCTAATGGTTATATTTTCATAATTTTCTGAGATAGTCAAATTTCTGGGTAAAAATTAAATACCGTATAAATATACTATGTGTTTTATGACATCATAATGGCCCAATAGTGCTGTAATAAATAATATAAATACTATAATCAGACAAATATATGTATTAAATTTAAAATAATTTATTTCTATTTTTATTTTATTTACTTTATAAAGCCTTAATGAATCCTCCAAGACTTATGATATATTTTAAGATTTTAAAATCATTTCTTTGAGAGTATGACTCTCCTCCACATAAAAAGAGAATTATTTTATTATATTCTGACCATGTACTTATAAAATAATTTAAAACACTCCCCTTTTGATGAAACCTGGTGAAAAATTAATGGTATTGTTTTTGGTTTTGAATATTTTATTATGCAGTTTCCAAAACCAAAATAAAAAAGAAATCCCCCTCTTTTCCTTATAAACCCACCCAATATCCCATTTATCTTCACTAAAAATAATTAGAGAATGAACAAACTATTAAATCTACTCCGTATATTCCTAAAAAAGTTCCACCAAGATTTCAAGAATCCCCTTAGAATCCTTTGGAGTCACACACTCATGTAAGGTATCCCCACCTTCCTCTCCTTTCAAATTCAAGCACCTTCTTTGGAATTTGTTTTCTTAATTGAAAATTTTTATAGTATATTCTATTTATAAACACTATTTTACTATCCAAATTATTTTATTTTAAGGAGATATTGTTTAACCTCTCTCATTTTTACCGTTACCCAAGTCGTTACTATGCTGAAATTATGTAAGGGAACCTCATCCTCCACTATCCTCTTTTATCATGCACTTATTTTAATGTTATGTCTTTTAATTTCCATTTGATTATGTTGGGATATGTTATTACATACCACCATTACTTTATATTTTATTTATAAATGATTATATCCCCTATCACTCTCATTTATCCCTCCTACGAGCTTTTATGCACACCCGTTACCATGCCGAAATTTCGTAAGGGTTTTATCCTTTCTCCTCTTTATTCAAGTTTCTTTGTTATGTCACACCTTCTATTTCTGATTCCATATTCTTGGGAATGAATTTCCTTGTCCCTATTAATATCCATTTCATGTATGAATAATTATATACCCATTTCTCTCTCATCCACCCATTTTATGAATTTCTATATGACATCGTTTTGCTGCCGAAATTGCACTGTGATTTTCCATGCCAAAATAATTGTGTAGTGAGTAGCATGACCATTTTTTATCAAGGATATTCACATTTATGAACATATAATTATTTTTAGAGACTTAAATGTATTTATTTCACATTCCTTGATTGTAGAATAAATTGTGACATTGAATGAATCCATGTTATATGATATATGTGGCACACTTATGCATGAGAATAAAATGATTGTGAAGTTTGAACCCCGATAGCACTCCAATACATTGGGTAATAGTTAGTATCATGATAATTCAAGTGGGGATAGGGTTTTAACTGATTAGTTTATGAGAAGTTTTCCACCATGATGTCCTGGTGGGGTTATCCTTGACCTATGTTTACGATGTAGTGTTTTAAGTTGTTGTCACATTTTACATGTTATAATTATCATGCTATATCACACCTTATTATTCTTGTTCCTTTTATGATCCATTAATACAATTATTTTCTAACACATATTTTATTCCTCATATTATGCCTTTTTTATTCCCTTACTGGGCTTTACAGCTCACCCATTTATTATGTATGCCCTCAGGTTATCCCATGTAGTGTTAAGTATGAAAGAACATTTTGGTCATGTGAAAGATGTTTTCAATAAAGATGTTTCTTTTTTAATGGTAAACTGAGACCTTTCCTAGAAAAGAAATACCCCTTTATTAAATGAAAACATTTCACAAGTATAAAAATGGGAGATTTACATTGATCCCTCTTAAGAAGAGGAAGAAGATCATCTGAAACCTGATTGTCCCATTGAAAGACAAGACCATTGATACCTTTGCTTATAAGACCATCTGCAAGCGCATTAGCCTATTGATATATATGGGTAACAATATGATCCATAGAGTAAAGAAAATACAAATATCTGATCCATCTATTGGTGATCTTCCAAGAAATATGAATAGAACCTGATCGAATGGAAAGAACAACAGTAGTAGAATCACATTCCAGACAAAGATTTTTCCAACCAAGTTGTTCAGCTTGCTCAACTGCTATAATCACACTAAGAATTTCTGATTCAAGGGCAGAGGCATGCCAACCAGATCTATGAAAACAACCAAGAACACCTCCCTGATGATCCAAATAAACATCCCCAAAACCAGAAGGTCCTGGATTTCCTTTTGAGGAAACATCAGAATTGATTTTAATCCAACCAGAAAACAGTTCTTTCCAAAGAACTTCAATCATGCCAAATAGAGGTCGGGAATTTCATTTGACCCCAAACCGAGTTAAAACTGAGAGGTCATGAATGGAATTTGAAAAACAGAATTTTTTCAGAACAAAAGTGTTTCAAACATCAAATAAAATACTAGCCAGTGCAGCACCAACCTGAAAGGTGTACTGGTCATGAATAATCTTGTTCTTAGAGCTCCAGATGCAGTGAATGATCTCTTTCACAACCACTTGGAAAAGACATAGAATATGCGGCGATAATCTGATATTACTCCATCTCTTTAAAAAAATCTAGAATCGTTGTGTCTAAAGGTAAAGACACTTAAAACATATCATCCATAACATTCCACATTGCTGAAGCCTCTACACAACTAAGGAAAATATGGTCAACATCTTCCCTATGTTGATGACACAAAACACAAATAGAACAAAGAGATATTCCACAAGTTTGCAATAAATCATTGGTTAGAATCCTTTTATAAGAAACTATCCAAGCCAAAGTTGACCGAGAAGGATTCAAGAAATTTCCCCTCAAATTACCCATCCAATTGAACTCATTGTTGTTTTATATGGCATTCTAATAGAACCCTTAGAAGAGAGGATTCCATTAGAAGCAGGTTCCCAAGCTAAAAAGTCCCCCCGATTAGAGAAGAAATATTTATCAACAATGGAAATAACATGAGACGACATATTATCCATACTATGAAGTTGATCTTTAATAGATATGTCAATATCCAGATCAGGATCTCCATCTGGAATCAAATCAATCAAAGGAACCCCATTCCAGTTTCACTTCCAGAAAGATAAAGATGAATCCTAATATACAAGCCATATTGAATCATTGTCAATAATGGAAAAAATAGACTTAAATACAGGCCATACCGAATATTTGAGATAGTTAAAGTTTATATCTTTGAGTTTATTCATGAATCTAACCCGAAGGAAGAAAATGGATTATGAATGAACATTAATAAGCCTCCACAAAAACCTAGCTTGTAAGGAATCATTAAAAGATATGAGATTCTTAATACCCAAACCACCTGCATCATAAGGCTTGCAGACATTTTTCCATGACCCCATGGAAAGCCTTCTTTCCACAATGGAACCACTCAAAATAAATTTTTTAATCGACACACCAATGCTATTGATAAGAGATGATAACCATTTATACACCATAAAGGAATACAAAAATTTGGAGATGATAATGGACTTCACTAAGTAGACCCAACCAGACAAGGATAAAGATTTACCCTTCTATATTGAGAGCTTTCTTCTGATATTTTCAAAAATTATAGAGAAATAGAAAGCCTCCGGCCTCCCCCAAAACATAAGGATCCCCAAATAAATGAAAGGAAAAACACCTTCTCTAATGCCCAACTCACTGATAATGGCATTTTTCATAGTAGGAGTGAAGTTACTCCCAAAGTACATAAATGACTTATTCCAGCTAATCTTCTAACCAAAAAACATCTCATAATGTAAAAGTTACCTCTTAATGTTTCTTATATTTTCCTTGTCTCATTGAGTGAAAAGGATGATATCATCAGCATAAAGAAGATGGGAAAGAGCAACAAGACCCCGACCAGTATGAAAAGACTTCATCATCCCATTCCCAGCCATAATGGAAAGAAATCTACTTAAATAATCTTCAGCAATGGAAAAAATCACAACAGATAAAGGATCACCTTGCCTGATGACTCTCGAGCAACCAAAGCATCCTTCAGGAGATCCATTAATAAGAAAAAAATATGAGCATATACCAGAATGTTCTTGACCCAATTAATGAAGGTGATATTAAAACCAAACATGATGAGAATCTTGCAAATGAAACCCTAATCCATAGTATCAAAATCCTTCCACACATCAATCTTAAAGGCAATGTTTCCTCCCCGAATCAGACTTTTGAGAAGATTCGCACAATTCTAAGTAGTAATAAGACAATCTTGAATCAACCTTCCCTTAATAAAAAAAAATTGTTAGAAGAGACAATATTTCTTGCAATATAGGACAATCTGTTAGCAAGGATCTTCCAAATAATCTTTTATATGGTGTTAACCAAAGCAACATGCCTAAAAAGATGAATTTTATTGGCATTTTCCACTTTGGGGATAAGATCTAGAAACTGAGCATTCAACCCATGAGGAAGAATACCATCCTTGAAAAAGTGGGTGACTAACCTGGAAACATCCACATCAACAATATCCCAGAACGACTGAAAGATGAAGTTACCAATACCATCTGGACTAGGAGAGGTTTCAGATTTGAGAATGAAAATAACCTCCTTTATCTCTGAAGAAAAAGGAATAGAAATAAGGTCGTAGTTATATTCCTGAGTCAAAAGCCATGGAATAACCCCTTCCATAGGATCCATAGAGTTAGGTGACCCATTTAAAATATCCTTGAAATAGGAGACAACATGTTCAGATAAATCCTTCCTATTGTCAATGAGACGATCACCATTTCTAATAAGAGAAAGAGGATTTGATTTTTTTTTGATTTTCTGAAGAGCATTAAAATTTTTTGTGTTAAAATCACCATCCTTTAACCAATTTTCTTTAAATTAATCCCTTTGAAAAACATCCTTTATGTTAAGAAGTTTTTTAAGCTTGCATGACAACTCATTTTCCAACAAAATACCATCACAAAAGCCATTAAGGGAATTGAGCTCTTGCACATTTCGAAGAGAAGCATCAAGAGAAACAATGTCAGATTCAAGAGAGCTGAAACGAGCTTTACTTCAAAGATTTAAAATCTTATTGAGAATTTTGAGTTTGGTTATACAAGAAAAGCATCACTTCTACAATTTATAGAGTTCCAAGTGTTCTGAATAATATCTCTGCATTCAGGATGAGTTTCCCAAGACTTGTTAAATCTGAAAGAGAACAGAGGCTTGGGATACTTTTCAACAAGGTAAACCATAATAGAACAATGATCAAAATTAATTTTGTATAGATTAGTGTAGGAAATAGATCCTCATTCATCCAAAGATGCCTCATTTACAAAATCCCTTTCAATTTTACTGGCCCCAAAAATGTTCAAATTATTCATGTACCAAGTGTAATTTGCACCAAAAAGATTAACAAAAACAACTCTTTTTTATCTATGCATGATTTGAATTCTCTAGAAGAAATGGAATTGTTGGACGCACCCATTTTCTCATCCGGATTCAAAATAGAATTGAAATCCCCCATCATAATCCAAGGATTTGTAATAGAGGATTTTAAAGTACCAATATCCATCCAAATATTTATGCGGTCTTGATACCTATTATGAGAATAAATAAAAGAACAAGAAAATTGGAGACCAAGATGATTGAAAGAACATTTTACATGCTGATCACATAAGATAAAAATTGAATGGCTTTTTAGAGAAGCATGAGCCAGAACCCCAAGACTCTTGACATCAGATGAGCATTTGTTGGTGTAAATAAGATGGAATCCAAGATTATCCAAGTTAGAAATGCTAGAGGAGAAAATATTTTTGGATTCAAACATACCAATGAGAAATAGTTTATATTCTTTTATAAAGAACCGAATTAACCTAGAAGTTTCCATATTGGCCAGTCCCTGGCAATTCAAAAAAGAGGATTTTCAATTAAATCTGAATCCTGGGTTATAACCCCTCTTGATTGTACCTCCTGCCTTCTTTGTTGGTTTCCCCACTTTACTTTTGGGAGTGGGATTGCACTAAAATAAGTTATTAATCTCAGATATACTAGGAAGTGAAATTTTAGAATCCAGAACAGATTCATCCATAGCTTTCTGAGATTTCTGGTTACTGTTCAACTTAAGAACATTGCCTTCAACCCCACTGTCAGGATGATTTGAGATTTTGATATGTGAATCCTTAGATACATCATTTAATAGAAAACTAGTAGAAGCAAGAATATCAACATTCTGAACCTGCTGTAAGACAGGCTGTCCAGTGCATGAATCTGTTGTTAAAACTGTGTTGCAAAGAGGTTGCTTTCCTGCAGATCTAAGAGCATTTTCAGATTCCATCTTTTCTGAAGATTTTGAAGACCTAATATCTGAACATTTCACTATGAAAGACTTCTCTTATTCAGTCCCACAATGAAGATGTTGTGTGGTTATAAGATGTGTGACATGTTGTCTAGGACTCTAGACAACAACCTTTTCCTACTTTGAATCATACTTCCCAGACTTCAAAGGTGTTGATAAATCAGTATTTCATTGGGAAATTTGAGCTACATATCTGGACAAATTTTCAGAAGACATCTCTTCTTGTAGGGACAATACAATATCACTGATTTCCTTAGATAATTCAAGATACAAGGAACTATCTTCTTCTTATATTTGAAGGTTCAATACCAGGGAAAAAATATCATTAAAGATGTCAGAGAACATGGGTTGATCTTCCTTGAATTCACATTCTATATAAGGAATCATCACAGAATCCACGTTGAAGCGTGAGTAGGACATCACAACATTATCTATTTTCTTTGCCTCAACAATTTCAGCCCAATATTGTTTCAAGGTAGAGGCTAGAGCAAGTGATTTCATCACAGGAGCCTTAATTAGGGGGATATCATTCTGAATCTTCAGAGATTGTGAGGGACCAATATGACTCTTGGCAGCCCCCTTTTTCTCAACAAAAGCATCTTTGTTTTTCCTACCCCTGTTAGGATCAATCCACTCAGAAGCATTCGGAGTAACAGTTACTTTCTTTTGAAGAACCCTACAATTAGAAACCGAATGAACCACAATCTTACAAAAATCACAAAAGTGAGGCATAGTCTCATACTCCACTTTCACTTCAGATTTGTTTCCATTAGCATGGAATGATATAGTGGAAGATCTCTTGATTTCAATGTTAACATCCACCAGAATATGAACAAAGAACCCCAACTCCCCTTCCAGGTTTCTTTGATCCATTCTAATTGGGGTGTCGAGACAGAAAGATATGTCATTTAAGAACTTTGGATACCAATACACCCAGTTCAATCCATGTAACCTTACCCATATTTGAGAATTGGTTTTCCAGAGATTGAAGGGATTAAAATTGACATCCCATTATGATAATATGAGGATTCTAGGTTTGAGTTGTAGATTGCCATAACTTCATGCCAAGTTCATAGAGTCTTTGGATTAAAATATTATATGAATGTACCCTCTCCCAATAGAAATAATCCTCCAATCTTGACTTCCCCATCAATGAGAAACCCTATTCTTGAGATCGGCATAAGACCAAGGATTTCCCCCCCTTGAATAAATCATGCAACCCATGATAGAGAATTTGTATAGGTTGATCCTTTGTTGCAGTGCCTTCAGATTTTCCACCACCACAAAACCACCATTTTCAAACCTTATAATATTGGAGGAGCAAGACAAATCCTCTTGGGTCGGATCTGAAGAACCTAAGAGAACCTTCGTAAAGGTTAACCCTTTATTTCTTGAAAACGAAGGTTCTTGATATTCCCATGAATTTATCAGATCCCTCAGCGGAGGACAATCTTCTTTGAAGGCCAATTCCTACTCGGGATTGAAAGAATCCATTGAAAAAATTATAGGAGAAGTCTGAAAATCCAGATTTCACCATTTCCAGACCAAGAATCAACAAGTCCCACTCTCACTATCATCCTTTCAAAAGCTGTTTCTTTTAATTTTTTAATTTGTTATGTAATATACTTAATTTTTCAAATAAAATAGAATAATCAATCCTTTGGGTTCTATAAAGTGTAATAAACCATGTATTAATGTGTAATAAAGAGAAGGGTTTTTATAATCAAACCCTACTATGAAAATAATCCCTGGGAAAAATAATAATATATTATTAGGACCATAGTGTCATGTCGGTATGAGTATGATGTGCATATAATTCTGTAGGACATCACCAATGGTGTCCCTAAAATAACTAGTCTGATAACAGTTCGTGAAAAAGTGTTATAAGTAAAGTGTTAAACAATTTTAAAACAGTTTATATAAAAGTAGTAAAAAACAACTGATGCCCCATGTTTTCAATTACACCCAAGGTTGATTATAATATTGTTTATCTGTAGGTCCATGAACATGATCGACCCTACCTATATTGGCCAGTTTCATGGGGTCTTTGAGAATATATCAATGATTATTTTATCTATGAATATACACATAGAATATATGAGGTCATCAGAGAATTCCTAGTATCAATAAAATCTCAATGATCATCTATGAATTATGATGGAATCCAACCACTCATCCCAAAATTCCTCTAAAACTATCATTATATGGGTCGAGGAACTCCACATGGCCTCCCCACTTCATCATCCATCATAAGAAATTTGATCTCTCTTCCTAGCATTCCAAATCATCAAGAATCATATAGAATTTGGGTGATGATCATGAAATTACCAAGTAGTATATGTGATATGGAACCAAAAGAGATCATACTAGTATTTCTAAGCCCTAGGTATCACTTTAATCATTTAATTTATCAAAAATTTGTTTTATTCAATTTTCACTAGTCCCAAGGCTACCACTAACCATAGTTATCCTATCACATTTTTTTTCTTTCATTAACAATTTCAAAACCATTATTTATTAATTTTATAAAACCAATCCATCATGTGATTTCAAACCCCATTGCATATGATTCCTAATACATTTATCAAGGAACCCACTTAATCACCCCACACCAAATACCATTTAACCAATTTAACTCCATTTTAATAGTTTTGGGGGTCCCAACCCATTATTTTAATACCATACCATAAAAGAAGGTATAATTTAAATTTCAAGGCCATTTAAAATTGTCTATGGTTTTGAAATTCCATTTCACAACCATCAATTCATACAAAAATTCCTATAGTCAATTTGAAACACAATTTAAAAATCTTAAATTATTTTTGTCATTTCTATAACACCACTACGTTTTGTGAAATATTTTTTTCTTCTTATAATGAGTTAATTTTCATTGATGTATTTCATTTAAATAAGTCAAATATTCCTTTCACATGGAACCGACTTGGCTTATGCTATACGTAACACCGACTTTGTGTGTGTTATATACAACACAGAGTTTCTAAGAAACATCATTTTGTAGTTATAATTATTTAAATGAGATAATTATAACATAGACATTAAACTTAATAATATGAATAATAATAAATACTTTTTATATATTATTTATAATGGTTTCACATAAATAAAACATATTGATAATAGAATATATAAATTTTAGTAAATTCTTTATATGTTTTAAAATAAAATTTTCTTAAAGAAACTGATATTTATGTCCATATGTGAACAAATATAGTGAATTGAACCCAGAAGTGTGGAGCCTATTTATATTATCAATTACATTGGAATGATTAGATGGAATCAATCCCTAAAGGACTGGTCAGTTTAGTATCCTTGGTAAACCAAATACATACACGAGTCTTTTATTTCAAAAGAATACACTAATTATAATATTTTTCTTATAATAAATTATCTATAAATAAATAAATAACTTCAATAATAACTCTAATACATCTAGTAAATCCCTAAATATATTTCATTATATGTTTCTTGGATTCCTGGGGAAATATGCATAATAAGGGTGTTCTCAAATGCTCAGTAAGGGAAAAATATAGTGGAAGAAATAATAAATCAATATGAATAATAATAATGGAATGCTAAATAATAGAACACAAATACCATATAATCAAAAAACTGATAAGGAAGTTCTTTAAAAATATGGAAATGTAATAAATGGAAACACATTCCATTCAAATAAGTAGATAAGGAAAAATAAACATGGTAACGTAAGAAGCTGAAACACAAGCTATTTAATCAATGAACTGAAAATGAAATGTATCCATAGACACGTTGATGAAATATCTCATTGATGAATAATTATTAAAGATAAATAAAGGAAATGATTAATTATTAGATGCCATGTTTCCTAGGTACATGAAACAAGTACCTTCAAGAGGTAGTTTATCCACACTAATTCATCCCATGAGACTAACGATGTATCAAGGGGATTTCATTAATCGATCCCCAACCCGTAGATCTTGCATTAACCAGTCTCTAACCTATAGAACTTATATTTACCAATCCTCAACCTGTATAGTGCATGTCCAAATCATTTAAATAAACTAACTACCTTATAAAATATATGTATTGAATAAAGGATATGGGTTTATCAATCTTTCCCCAAATAATAAAATAACTTTTAAATTAAACACCATATGAAAAATGATATATGGTTCAGGAAATAATAATATCCATTAAACATTATATGGATATTTAGTGGAAATTCAATGTCAAATGATAATAGGAAATTGAATATTTTAAGGGGACTAAAAGGAGTCATATAAGTGAATGTGAATACTATTTTATGAAAAATTCAATCATAATCCATCCATAGGAAGGTTGAGGATGGTATCAATACAACATAACCCATGTGGAGTAAAATAAAGGGTTGTTTTTTTATGAATATAAATACTATAAAAAAATATTTTAAAAACATTCTTGAAGAAAATATCATTTTTTATGAAAAACTTTTTAAAAAACTTTTCATTAAAAGTCACTTTTGAAAATATTTTCTTTAAAATGTAAACTTTTAAACATGGAAAGGAAGAATCAAAGAAATAATGGTGGGTAAATCTATAAAAGTTGTGTGAGGTAAATATAACATTTCTTTTTCACTGTTAAAGGTTAGAAAAATGACTTGTACATAAAGTGACAAGAAGATTCTTTTGAAAACATTGGTAAAAGAAAAGAAGGGTAAAAATAACTTTACCAAATCATTTTGGAAACATTTTTAAAAACATTTTAATAAAAAATATATTTTAGAAGAAAATAGGTTCTCTAAATAACGAGAGAACACTACTACAAAACACACTTTTAACAGTGCTAAAATCGGCCTTTACCAGTGCTAGAAAAGTGCTAATAACCTTAGCACAGTTAAAAGTCCATTGATTTTATCAATGCTAAAAAGTGATAATAAAGGGTATAATTATCAGAACAAATAAAATCACTGATAAATGGTATATTTATCAGTGCAAATAAAAGTGCTGATAAATCATACTTTTATCATCATTTTTAAAATAATTATTAAAAGACTCTATTTATCAACGTGTTTATTAATCAAAGATAAATAGTACCTTTGTAATTGCTTTTAAATGTGCTGATAAATGGCTTCTTTTATTGTTACTTTTATTTGCATTGATAAAAGTATGATTTCTCAGTGATTTTTAATGTGTTGATATAGAAAAAAAAATTTAGTGCTTATTTAAGAGACGATATGTGCATCCTTTATTAGTGATCATAAAAGCGCTGATAAAGGGAAAATTTATTAGCCCATGTAGTAGCACTAATAAAGGTAAAACTATAGTGTGATGCTGCAGCACACTACATCACCAGAAACAGGTGTAATGTGTTGTAAAAACACACTACATCAGTAGAAAAAAGAAAAAAGATAACCAAAATAAGATACAAATAGTGAATTTAAATGAAATAAAATTTATAACCCAAAGAAAAGAACAAACCAAACACTATTATAAAGTATTCCATTTGTTTTTTTGATTAGAATTAATGGCATTTAGGAATAAAAAATATACTCTTGGAGTCATACTAGTCACACTGTACGTCGAATTTGAGGCGCGGCTGAATGCTACACATCCCAAATGACTCATGGATCATTTTTCTAAAGTATCAAAATAATCAGAATGCATTTTCTTGGTTTTGAGTATGTTAATTGTTTTTTATTAACATTAATGTCACTTTTGAATAAAAAAGATGCACTTTGAGTCATATTCGTCACATCGTGTGTTAGATAGAGGTTTGGATGATCCTTACACATCAAAACTGACATATAGATAAATTTACTAAAGTACCAAAATAATCAGAATGTGTTTGATTAGTTTTTAGTATGTTGGTTGTTTTTGAGTAAAATTATTGTCAATTTTGAATAAATAGGCGCACTTAGAGACATACTGGTCACACCGTGCATCATATAGAGGTGAGACTGATCCCTACATGTCACAAATAACGTATGGATTATTTTCCTAAATTACCAAAATAATCTGAATTATTTTTCTCAGTCTTGATTATGTCATTTATTTTTTTACTAAAATTAATGTCAATTTTGAATAAGAAAGGTGCACTTAGAGTCATACTGATCACACCATGAGTTGGATTGTGGCATGGATAAATGATACATGTCCCAAATAAATCATGGATCATTTTCCTAATGTATTAGAACAATGAAAATGTGTTTTCTTAGTTTTGAGTATGTCAGTTGTATTTTTTGATTAAAATTAATGCCAGTTTTGAATAAAAAGACACACATTGAGTTATACCGGTCACACCATGTTTCAAATTGAGTTTTAGATGAATGCTAAAGTCTCAAATGATTCATGGGTTATTTTACAAAATTATCAAAACAATCAAAATTCATTTTCTCAATTTTGAGTATGTTGGGTTTTTTTATTAAAATTAATGTCAGTTTTGAATAAAAAGACTCACTTGAAGTCATACTAGTCACACCGTGGGTCGAATTGAGGTGAGTATGATCTCTAAATGTCATAATGATGTATGGATCATTTTACTAAAGTAATAATACAATTGTAAATTGTTTTCTTAGTTTTTATTATGTCAGTTGTTTTTTTACTAAAATTAATGTCACTTTTGAACAAAAAAGACACACTTGGATTCATACCGGTTACACCATGCGTTAGATTGAGGTGAAACTAAATGTTACATGTCCCACATGACTCATGGATAATTTTCCTAAAGTATCAACACAATCATAATGAGTTTGCTCTGTTTTGAGTATGTTAGTTTTTTTGTTTAACATTAATGTAACTTTTGAATAAAAAAGACACACTTTGAGTCATACCAATCACACTGTGTGTCATATAGAGGTTCAAATGATCTCTACACGTCGCAAATGATGTATGGATCATTTTCCTAAAGTACCAAAACAATATGAATTCATTTTCTCAGTTTTGAGTATGTTAATTATTTTTTTACAAAAATTAATGTCAATTTTGAATAAAAATTATGCACTTGGAGTCATAATATGGATCAGATTGAGGAAATGATGAATTATAAACATCTAAAATGACTCATAGATTATTCTCCTAAAGTATCAAAATAATCAGAATGTTTTTCTTTGTTTTTAGTATGTTAATTGTTTTTTATTAAAATTAATGTGAGTTTTGAATAAAAAGACACACTTGGAAACATACTAGTCACATAGTGCGTCAGATTGAGGTTTTTATGATCCCTACATATCAAAAATGATCTATATATCATTGTCTTAAATTAAAAAACAATTCAAATGTGTTTACTCAGTTTTGAGTATGTTATTTTTTTTAACTAAAATTAATGTCACTTTTGAATATAAAAGACATACTTGGAGTCATATCGGTCACACCATGCATCATATTAAGGTGAGGATAATCCCTACACATCACAAATGATTCATGGATAATTTTACTAAATTAATAAAACAATTTTAATGTGTTTTCTTAGTCTTGAGTATGCCACGTGTGTTTTTAAAAAAAAAATGTCATTTTCAACTAGAAAGAGATACAATGGATCTTATCTTAAGTGACAAGTGTTTTTTTCACTTTTAAATTTTTTTCTATAACAAAATCATTGTATGATCCTTATTATAATTCATTTCCAATATTTTTATTGTTTTCAAGTAAGCACTTCTTATCCGCCTCCACCTTAGTCTCCACCATGGTCTTCGACTCTACCTCCTCCTCCATGTCAGTCTCCGAATCTAACTCTACCTCCACATTCACCTCTTCATCCACCTCTTCCTTCGCCTATTAATTCACCCCCACCTCTTCATTTTCCCAAAAAATTTATTGTTTGCAGGTCAATTCTTCTAAATAAATTGATTCCCTACATTAATCTTCCCTTGAGAAAGAGATAAAAAATAATATATAAGCATTCTAACACTGATGATTCACACCCCAAATATCTTTCAAAGGTTATAAATCATACTAGATTAAAAAAATATCATGTAATCACCTAAATCTGTTTTCAGCATATATTCTGGAAAAAGTATGCTTCCCACTCATCTCTAAAAAAATTGATTCCTTCTTTTGTGTAACTCTTTTGTCAGAAATCTTGATAATAATGAGAAAATATTAACAAACAAATGATTATGAAATATATTTAATGAAATTTTAATTACCTTCATAAATTACCTATTGATGGATACTTGTCTTTTCATGCTGTATGATTTCTCTCATAAATTTTCAAATACAATATCCAAAATCCATTGCATTGTCTTGTTTTAGACACTGCAGAAACATTGACCAAAATAATTAAATTTTTGAAATGTTTTAATAGTTAAATATTTATATATATACCTTAATTTGTTTCCATTTTTAGTAATCCATAGGATTTAGTATTTCCAAAACAGACCTCATGTTGCGATTTAGCCTATATTTAGATACCACCCTATCATAACAAAATTCTCTTTAAAACACAGACTGAACATATAATTCAAAGTTTATTTATAAAATGTCGGTTATAGTGTATTACATATTCAAAATACATATAATGTGTGGTTAGTTAGTTGCAAATCCATGCATTGAATCCAAAAAATAAATATTTGGGGTTTCTATGTTGACTGATATCATCTTCCAGTGCTTCCTAAAAAACAAAAACAATTAAGTAATGAAAAAAATAAAAAAATATTTTATGTGATTAGATTGTATAGTTTTACCCTTTCATTGTAGGTATTAAAAATATTTTGTATTCTGATGCTTTTTATTAAACACTTTGAGTAAATCATACATTTTCTTCTTTATTTTTACATTTTTCAATGTAATTTCTATCATAGATTTGATACTGAGATTAATGAATCCAAATTGTGGTTCGCACAATCTTCCCTTTATATATTTGTAATATAAATTCCTGTACAAAATATGAATTGTTATTAAATTTTATAAACATATTTAACTAACTATTTAGACAGATTTATTAATAAAATGTACCATATGTATGTATTCACAATTGATACGCCAAACCATTCATCCTTGATAATCTCATTTAAAGACTCAAGACCAATTACATCTATAATGGAAGCTCCAAATATTTATTCTTCATAGTGAATGTAAGAAATTTAATCTTTAAATGTGTTCTTTTCATGAAGTTTTAATGTTAATAAATGTTTCTCTGAAACTAGAGGAGAGAAGGTAATCTCAAAAGTTTTGTTTTCTTGGTCGATTCACTAGATTTTCTTGATTCGACCTTTCGTTTATCAGCTGATTTGCCTATCAATAATATAATACCTTACTGAAGTCCTTTTATCATCAACTATTACATGTTTTTCATATGAAAAAAATTGTTAAATACATACCTCATTTATCTTTATAAGAGTAGACATCCATTCTATGAAAGCTCTGATAGTAGCTTCGACCATCATAATATCTGGATCATCAAGTGGAATAAGCAACTCAGCAGTCGGCTCATAATCTACCTCAATCCCCGCTCTCATGTGATATTTTGGGAGGGGTTGATTGTGTAGCTACTCTCCTAGGATATTATACACTGTACCCCTCACAACACAGGGGAATGTGAGTATTGTCAAAAAAAATCACA
This sequence comes from Viscum album, assembly GCA_963277665.1. Lineage (NCBI taxonomy): Eukaryota > Viridiplantae > Streptophyta > Magnoliopsida > Santalales > Viscaceae > Viscum > Viscum album. The sequence goes on from OY728156.1 coordinate 1,506,875,056, forward strand.
TACAATTACACCTTGCAGAATGTTAGTAATATAAATATATCATGAGTTGTTTGATTCATATTTATGAGAAAGATTAATTAAAAAATTGATTACCCCAATTAAGTTTTGGGGGAATGAATATCCTCAAAGATAGTGGGATCATTTAGATCATGTTCAGATCTTTGCTCCACCGTCAGTTCGCTTTGATATTTTCTTATACATTGGTCTGCCAAACCAGATCGAAAAATAATTTCTTGTAGTTAGTTAGTTTGTGTCTGCATTCATCTAATCATATTATATGTATCTTCATGTGGTTTTATATTCTTTAAATATGTTCTAGGAGAGAATCCAAAACCTAATCCTATAAGGCAACCATATCTTCTAGGTCACTTTAATGCTACTAAAATTCTCTTTTCTTCTGGTATGGTCATTGCTAATTCTTGTTTCTAAACCATATATAAAAATATGAACATAATTATTTAATGTAATGTTTTTATTAATGATAAAAAATTACAATTATTTCATACTTACACATTCTTCCCATAAAGATTTTTTTTTTCATCAACTAAAATACCAACCTTATTTACGAAGACTCCTTCCATAGCTCATGACATCAGATAGAAATGGATTCATATTTTGGTTCATCAATATGTATATAAACAAATGAACATATGTTGTTTTATATCACATAATTAAAATTTTATTTTTTATTTAAAATACATACCAATTTTTTCTCTAATTAATTATACACCATCATTCCTTTGCGATAGGGGTATGATGATTTTATGCACATTATTTATTTTTATCACTCTTTTTTTTTGTTTCATAAATTAACAAATTTAAATCAAGTTGAATAAAATAACTAATTTCAAATAATATATTATAGACCGAAATGCACCTGAAATGATTTTTCATTATGAAGATTAATGAAATTAGTCCATGTTTCCTTCTTTATAATGTGTGCATAACAAAGTGGTGGGTGGGAATTTATTTTTTCCTTAACATCCATAAGATTTAACTTCATCATAAGAGTCCAAAAGCCTCTATGGAATTTTCTAGTGGCCATTAGTACAAATTTCTTATGAAAATCATCAAAAATAAAATAATTCTACATGGAACAATGAAAACTAAATCAACAATTCCTTATATATTTTTTTCTGTAAAATTAAGAAAATATTTTGTAACATTACCGTTATATCTTCCCAAAGGATTTCCTTCATTATAGGTTAGACGTGACATCGTGAGTCAATATAAATCAAAAATTCATCCTCATTATTATCTCAAGATAACTAATGAATGTTGACTTTTTTGGGGTCAATAGGTTGGTCGTGTTGATTCCAACCAACCTCAAATTTTATAAACTGACTTCTTACCTTGATTATTTCATTCAAAACTATGATGCTTAATCTTTTTTGTTTTTCTTCATTTCTTTCATCAAAATGTTGTTGATCCCCTAATAATTACACAATTTCATCATCAACAGTCTGTTCTTACTTAGGACTGGAAACATCATCATGTTCAGAATCCATTGTCTGTATGAGTAGTTAAACATTTAATTCGTATTGAATAACAACAATTCAATACACTCCATGCATAAAATTCCACAATTTCATGCATATTGCCTGAAATATTGGATAAAGATATAATACTTCAATAATACAGTACAGCTAACCTTTTATACCTTTATTTAATCCATCCTCATATGCTTGATCACCTTCCATCTCTTTATGATGTGAGGAATTCTAGTTTGAAAGAGGGAGTCCAATCCTTCATTTAGAGATGGATGACAATCAAGCATATAATATTTAAAGTGTCATATGAACCTACACTAATGGAATCACTAAAAAGTATCCTCAATTGACATATAATTTTCATATTCTATGGGTGAAAAAATAGATCCTTCATATCATAATATACCATATTAACATAATACAATATGACATTTATTTATTCTAAAAACTAACCGATTAATACATTATGTCCTTGAAGAACAAGTCTCTGATACCACTTATGAGTTTTAGGGTATCATCCTATGATCATTAGAGGGATAAAAAACCTAAAAAGGGATAATTTATCTCAAGGATAAATGTCAATGGAAACAAAGAAAAAACACCTATGGAATACCTGTAATATAGTATCAGTGGAATCCATATTTAAGTTTCAATGGAATATGTTTGATTTATAACACTAAAGCAGCAAAAAAAATATTCTAACCTTTAACTAGCCTTCAATCATAGAAATATTCTTGAGGACCCTCAATCACCAAAGGAGTGCTAGCGCCTTAACCTAGTGATAAAAAATGATAAAATAATAAAAGATGTTTGGATATGGAATGCAAAAAAGGGTTAATTACAATAGGGGGATCTTATCTATATTTTGTGTATTTTGGACATGGATAAAAAATTATCATGACTTATAGGACATAAAGATCCAAACTATCAAAAGTATATTTTAATAAATTTTTGTTCTCTCTATAGTTATTTACTATGTTAGATGGATTTTCAAATTATTTTTTATCCTATAAATTAATTATATCTCTATTTTGATTAGTAAATATTTAAATAAATGACATCTCATAGTTTTCTTGATCAACTATCCTACCATGGATAACTCACCCACTTTTGGAAAATAAACTCCTTATATGTTTTTTTTTTGTATTTCTAAGTCCATTTACCCAATGATTTCCCAACTCTATGCAATCTAGGAAATTTTTAAAAAATTTGTTGAGAATACATTTCTCACCAAATAAATTCCCCATCACTCTTTGTAACCCATGGTTAAAGTTTAATAAGACTCTTTAATTAATTAAAAAAATCAAAACTCCCACAACATGCATCACTAAAATAGTTTTTGGAACATAAATAACTAAATATTTTTTTTTAATTAAATAAAAATTTATTCATCAAAATCAAAAATTTAAATAACCCATTTCATGGTTTAACAATTTACATTAATAACAAAAATCCACAAAACATGTTTTAATGATTTTTAGACTTACCTTGGTCTCTATATGTTCATCACCCATAAATGAGGGCCACAACATGGTATACCATAATCATTAAAACCCCTCATAATTAAGCCTTTTTAATATATAATCTAGTATATAAGATGAATTAAATTTGATAAACTAACAATATTTTTGAACCCTATATTATTAAAATGAAGAGAAAACCAAGGGGGGATGAGAGGTCTCCATTTTAATGTTGATAGGAGAGTAAAACATCTGTGTGTGTCTCTAGGGGAAAATGGTATGGGTAATCAAATACATGTGAAAGGAAAAAAATGATGAAATAGAACCACACTAGTTGAATTTTAGTAGTGATAATAAGAGATGTAGGGTTATTCATGTTCAAGAACGTCATAGAAATGCAAAAATAAAAACCCAAAACATTAAACAATGATAGAGGAAGAGTAGAAAATAACATACATTGAATTATAGTCTTGATTAATTCGAGGAAATGTAGAGGGGTCACATTGGCATCAAAGGAGTTCCGAGAGAGCTTGAGAATGATGAGTGACTGAGTCGTGGTTAGGGTTTTTTTAAATAGATTGGGGACACTTTTAACAGCACTTTTAAAATAGTTCTGACAATGATCCATTTTTTTATTTCTAAATTTATAAGCGTGGATAAATATGTATTTTATCAGCCCTAATGTTTTAACACTTATAAATATATCTTTTAACAGTTCTTAATTAGCACTTATAAAGGTTGATCTTTATCAGTGCTACAAAAGTACTGTTAAAAGTTTTGTAATTATAATTATTTAAATAACTTTATAAGAATTTTATACTAGTTTAAATATATGTAATTATTTATTTATAATTATATAAATACTTATTTTAAAAAATAACTATTCATTTATAATAATTTTTAATATATCAAATATAAATTTATTATTTATTTATAAATATTTATTTACAAATATATTTTTAACATTATTAATGGAAATATAATATTAAATACATTTACTTTAAAAACGAGTGAAACTGAATAATTAAAAATGAGTACACTTTAAAAATATTGAAAAAATGGATAATTTTTATTAATTAAATATTATTTATTTAAAAATATGGATATATATATATATATATTCAAGTGGATGAATACATATTGAAAATACTAAAACATAATAAATAAATATATAGAAATAAATAATAAAAAATTATCAAATTCTAAAATAAAATTAAAAATAAAAAAAATTTAAAATGAATAACTTAACTATAGTATTAAAAACAAACAAATAAAATTAACTGATTAAAAATGTAATATATATTAAATGTATCATGTTATAATGAAATTTTAAAATATACTAAAATTTTAATAAATTACATAAATATTAGGTGTAAGTGTTTCTATATATTGGGTAGATATATTTGTTTGTGAATTTGTGTATACAAATGCATTAACACACAAACATACAGATATATATATATATATATATATATATATACATGAAATAAATGCAACACACGATGTTTAATATAGGTTAAATTGAAAAATCAAGCAATATTATAAATAAATAAGACATTAATATGTTTTTAATTAACATTATATATATATTATACTTATTCATTATATATATATATATATTTAATATAGACTATTTATTAATATTTATAATCTATATATATATATATATTAAATTAATTCATTTTTATCAGTAATTATTTAATTAATAACATGTTTGATATTTTTATTAATTTACTCATTTTATTTTTATTTGTTTAATTTTTCATTCTATTCTGGACCTTTATTATAGATAAAAAAGCACTGATGAAGGTAAAATTTATCAGCGCTATAAATGAAGAGCTGATATATGTTTATTTTATCAGTGCTAAAATAAAGCATTGATAAAGGTTAATTTTTATCAACACTAAAAAAGAAGTGCTGATAAAGGGTGCATTTTATCAACACCTTTTTTACTATTGATAAAGGGATTCCTTTATTAGCGTTTATTTTATCATTGATAAAGATGATCTTTAGCAGTGAATTTTTTGATCGTTGATAAATGCTGGCATTGTTATAGGCGAGTTTTGTAGTAGTGGAAATAAAGTCAAGTTTTCTTAAAAACATTTTCTAAAACCTTTTGAGTACCAAAGAGTTGGAAAATGATACTAATAATTGAAAATGGTCAGGAATAACTATATTATAATTAAATGTTTTATTGAAAAATGTTTATATAATTTTTTCGAATGGAAATTACATTGAAATATCATTAGGATTAGTCTTGAGGAAAATAATCTTTAAACATTAAAAAGTGTCCCATACCACTTTGAAAAATTTTAAATCATATAAATAATTAAGTAATAATATTAAATGAATTTTTAGAATACCATAAAGATAAAATGATTAATGATATAATAAAAAAAGGGTCAGTATATAAACCACACCAAAAGGTGTAAGTGATGGACATGACATTTATCTCACGAATGTAAAAAGTGAGATGCAAATTTCTTACATACGAATTGAAAGAACCAAAAGTAATAATCATAAATTAAAACATCCAAATACCATAAATATAATATAATTCATGGTATTAATTTCAATGTAACTATTTTTACACTATATATAATAAATTAGGTGCACAATAATAAATTATGCCTCACAGAAAGAAAATTGAGTAAATAGTCCATTAACTTAAACTTCTTTGTGTTGTGTGGTATTTATGATTCTTTATAGTGGGTTTAAACGTGTTACTAACTTATAACCCAAACATATTAAAATTTATTATATCATATATTATCCTCTTATGATATCTTAATACCCGTTTTTAATCACCTTTCATCATTTTAACTATTTCGGGTGTTCATTTCATAGTTTGTCGAATATGTTTTAAAATGTTATTTGTCATTATTATTAAATATATAATTGTTTAATAATATAAATAATTTAAACCATGATTTTAATATCATATATATCTAGTATATATATATTTATAGTGGTCTATAATATTTAGAGATTAGAAATTCACCATTCATGGAGACGGTAGGTCGTACGTATGAATGAACGCTACTTTCAATTATTTGTCGTATTAAAATAAGGAAATATAAAATATAAATATGTATATTATAATTCTATTAGAATATATATGTTATATATTTTATATATTTTTATTAAAGCCATCCTTTATATGATCCATGTATGCCATGAAAAAATCATATCGCTTTGAGGGGGTAGTAGTTCACACTTCCTCAAACGAAATTATCGTATTTACCCATGATGGAAAGCATAAAGGTATGTTCTAAATAAAAATTACAGAAGCATAAAGAAATTATAAATATCATTTATAATATATATAAACAGTGTGTCCATTATAATTTCCAACCATGAAATTTGTAAATGGAAAAAAGAATAATCATCGTTTCGTGAGGCAGTAGTTCCCCAAACACAGAAACAATATTTCTGTTACCAATTAGATGGAGGTGTGTGTAATTTTAGGTATAAATATTAACAAAATAAAATACTATTATATTTATAATACTGGTGTTGTTATGTAATCATATAATAATAACAATATAGGGGTTGAAGAATAGAAATGGAATTAAAAATCTTGTGAGAAGATATTACCTCTTAATCAGGTAACTTCTTCTGGTTTGAAGCAAAATGCTTCATTGGAATGATTACTGCCAAAAGGGAGGATTAAATCTCTAGGGGAGGGAAGTTGGGATACTATTTGATAATATATTTTTTGAAACTAAAAGGTTTGAGAGGTTTTAAGAAGTGGGAGAAGTGGTGTCCTTTTGTAGGGAAGGAAAAGGAATCACCTGGAATTTTTGGAAACAAGTTAGGCGTACACATGTTATTAACTAAAAATATTTATACCAAACCAAAAAAACTCAATATTGGAAGGTTAATAGCATAAATATTGACATAAAATAGGTTTTGGACAAGTTTCTAGGTCATTTGGTCCCTTAAATTTAGGGTTTAGTCTCTTTTTTTATCCAAATTACACCTCAATAATTGTAATTAATTATAATCACTTTCACTAATAATTTTGTTCAAAAATTAAGTTAAAATTATTATAATCTAAATATAATATTTATTAAAATATTTTATATCCAATTATATAAATCTAGTTCACATAATTGATAAAATTAATATAAAATCTAATCTCACAGACAGACGAATTAGTTGGTTTTAGTGGAAAAATGTTCAAAAGATTGCTAATTTTTTATATTCAATTTCAAAGTGAAATTTATTATAATAAACTAAATTGTATTAATAGATTTATAATTTATCTAATATTACTTTATAACTAATTTTAAATATAAATTAACATTAATAATTATTTAAATGAAAAGATAGTTTTAAACTAAAATGAGTATTTTTCACTATTCATTAAAAAGGATGTTTCTCAAAAAAATACCAAAAATTCTCCGAAAGATAATTTTGAAATTATTAATTAAATAATGAAGTTTAATTTTTCAAATTAAATTTATAATAGTTTAAAAATTAATATTTAAAATAGGTTCTCTATTAAACGGTAGAAAAATTGCCTTTATAAAAATATGGGTTTTTATGTGTGAAATATGGTTTGTTCTTATCTTAAGAATATCAAACCTAATGGATAAATATAAAAAATAATTGATTTAATATATAACATATATGTTTCATTAAAATCATTCACAAATCATAAATAGTTTTTTTATTAAGGTAAAACTCTTTTAGAAGCATAAAAATAATAATATTTTTTTATATCCAATTGGTTCTTATTTTCATTTTTTAGAAATTGTTAAGCAATGAATTCATTTTATATTGGTGTAAACCATAATTTTTATAAGTTAGTTATTAATATTAATAACAGATAATTTAACAGCTATTTTATATCATATTATATTAAATAATATTATTTAATAAAACAATTTTATTTGGTGAAACTCGGTCTTTCATGTAACGTAAGCTATTGAGGAAGGCCACTCTTACATGTAACAAAAGATATCGAGGATGGTCGCTCTTGGGTGTAACACAAGATATCACAGTTTTGCATGAATTAAAAGAAATATCATTTTTTAAATTTATTTAAAATAGTTAATATATAATTGAGTCTTAGGTTATTATATTCCCTTATGTGTTTGGTGTTGCGTGTCATACACGCTATTGAATACAAAGTTTTACTTTAGAATTTTAGGGTGTTACAACAATAGTAAAATTAATTTTAAACACTAATAGAAATTTAATTTTATAAAATGAAAATAATTTTTTGAATTCATAATGTTGAAATTATCTTAGGTTTAATTTTTGGTATTTTTCTAAGAAACTACATTTTTGGGTGAATAGTAAAAATTACTGCTATTTATTTAAAAACAGCTTTTTCTTTCAAAAAACGATTAGCGATAAATTATATTTTAAATAGGTTTTTAAAGTAAAAATAGATAAATTTTGAATATATTTATCTAATTTAAGTTATTTTAGTCATGTTTATATTGAAATTAGATATAAAAACTTATTGAACGTTAGATATTTTTACTTTAAAAACCCACTTTTTCGCCACCTCTGTGAGATTAGACTTAAAATTAATTTTCTCACTTTTGTGATTTGAATTTTGAAAAAAACAAATACATTTTTATAATAAGTATGATATTTTTATTCTAATAATATCAACTTAAAATTTTACCAAAAATATTACTGAAAGTGATTAAAATTAATCACAAGGTAAGATTAAGCTTAATTAAGGACTAAACCTTAATCTTAAGAACCAAAATTACCTTTAAACTTGCCCCAAATCCATTGGATGCAAATAATTATACCATATCACCTCTTGGTTTTAATTACATGTTTTATTGGGATATTATTAAATGTAAGTGACCTATATAAAAGGTTAAGTAAGGAAAAAGACAAAAAGGGAACTTTCCTCACCTTTAACATTTGTAAAACTATTAGATATAGAAAAAACATCATATTTTCATTTATAGACATCCTTTTGAAATATTAATGAGTTATTTTTATCATAATTAATTATCAATAATTTTTATAGATAATTTATTTACTTAAAATGCTTACGAAATGCCAACATAGTGATTATTTAGTTAATAATTAACTAAAATAAATAATATTATAACTGTTAAAAGTGAAGTGAATTTATTAAATTATTATATTAAATTATTTTATAATATTAATATATCATTTTAAAAATATTTAAACTTAATTTATTTTAATTACAATATTTTTTTATATTTTTAAATTAAAATTAATTAAATAATTTCAAAATTGACAATATTAGTATTTTACAATAAATGATATTTTATTAAATGATTTGAAATTAATAAAAAAACTAAATTCTACCAAGTTATTTTTAAGAGTTAAAAAATATTAAATATCGTATATTAATTTACTAATTTATCTTTTTATAATTAACATATTTACCCATAGACTGTAAATTTTTTTAGCACGGTCTGTGTTTAAGTGCTCTTTTGTGTGTCACATGTGTTTATTTTAAAAATTAATTTACAAAATAGATGAGGTTTTTATTTTGTAAATTATATGTCATATTTATAATTTAGTGTCTCTATATTATATATTAAATCTCACTTTATTTTTTTCTTAATGGTTAAATTACTTAGGTTAGAAAACTAGATGATTTAATAAAATCCAAAAGAATAAAATTGGGGAATCTTAGAAGTTAAGGAACCAAATTATTAAAATGAAAATATTTTTGTGTTTTGTAGATTTTTTTCAACCATAATTTCATATTACTCTTTTTTTCATTTTTGAGGTAAATTATGTAAAGGAGACCTCTCATTATTGAATACCTTTTGGTATTTACAAGAGTGCCACTACCCCTCCACTTTAAAAAGGAAAGACCTCTCCCTCTTCTTCACACCTATAAAACCAAATATGTTTTACCAATATATTACCAATTTCCAAAATCCATCCCTTCCTCCTTTGAGCCTCCATTTTGGAAAAAATCATTCCAAGGAAGCTTTTTGGAACAAACCAAAATGAGTTAGCTGATTAAGAGGTAACATCTTCTCTCAAGCTCCTTTCATTTATTTTCATGATTTACCCCATAAACTCTCCTTATTAAATTATTGTATATCAAAAATATTATCCTAAATATACTATTATTTTGTTATGCTAAGGTTTTTAACTACAATTACACACATCTCCATCTAATGGGTCACGAACATACTGTGTACGTGTACGGTGAACTACCGCCTCAAGAAATGATATTGTATATTTTTCCCTTTACCACCTATTATGGTGAAAATTATGATGTAAAATAAATTTATATATCTTTTATATTATACTTATTATGAATTTAATATTCTTTAATACTTTAAAAAAATTATTTATACTTTCCACTTGGTTTAATTATGATAATTTCATTTGAGGAAGTGTGGACTACCGCCCCCTCAAAACAATGTAATTCGTTCACACGCTACATGGAATGTATTAAGAATGAATTTAGTTAAAGTATATGATATATATGAAATAATAATTATAATATAATTATAATATATATATATATATACATTTCATTTTCATTCATTCATTTAATATGACAATAAAACAGAAATAGGGTTTATGCGTACGTACGACTTACCATATCCATGAAAGATGTATTCTATTTAATAATTATATATTATATAGATTATTATAATAAAAATATAAATAATATAAATAATATTTATATCATGGTTTAAATTCTGGAAATCATGATATAAGTATAACGACCCAATTTATTACAAATTAAGACACATGCAAAGAATAAAGAAAATGCTACCCAAAGTGAAACCTTAAAATTGTATTGTTAACAAGAAGGTAATATAAGGTCATAATAAAACTATATATTGTATTTAATATAAGAATATGGTTTTTTAAAATATGTATAATAAATTTATATTTATTATACATGTGGTCTTTATGAGTATGAAGAGATTCAAGATTCAAGGTAATCGAATTTCATTTCACTTTTTTATTTCCATGAGATACGTGCTTTATTCACCACCTATTCCTTTTGTGTGGGTTATATACTGACCATGGATATATTATATTATTATTATAATTAAATTTATGGGTATTTAAATATCTATTCTATAATATTTATTTTATGGGTTTATTGTCTCAAAAGATACCAAATCTGTAAGATAGTTTTTTCTAAATTTGCCTTCTTTTAGACAAGTGTTTTGTTATGATCCTACCTTCTTTTTCAAGGTGTATATACTTCCATTTGATATGTTATATCATAATTATCCATATTTTAATGATATTTTTAAGCTTAATTTAATTCAATTTTTTACTTGGAGAGTATGATCCCAAGTAACCAAGTGGTAAGATTCTATTGAAACAATCTCATTGCTTTTCGAGATTATTAATTATTATGCTTCCTTTGATGAAATATTATGATCCTTATATCAATAACACCCATAAGTTTTCTTTTATTCTGTTTATTAAAGATATATCCATGTATTATTACCATTTTCCACTCTTTGGTACTTAAGAAAATTAAGAAAATGTTTGCGAGAAAAATCTAACTGTTTTTCTCTCTTCGGTTGGAAATCTATTTTATTTCAAAAACCATGTTTTCAAAAATGTTTTAAAAAATTATTCCAAATGATCCTTAGAGATAATTTTAAAGTAAAAAGGATTTATAAATGTTTTATTGTTTTAAAATCTACCTTTATAATTTTTCAAATCTATTTTCAAATAAAAAGGTTTGTAAATTGTTTTGAAGAAACTTTTATAAGTTTTCAAGTAAAAAGGTTTTATAAATGTTTTCAAGTTATTTTATAAGTTTTCCAGCAAAATGGTTTTCAAAATTTTTCCAATATTATTATATATTGTTTCAAGGAAAAATGATTTTAAAATGTTTTCAATACTTTTTTATAAGTTTTCAAAGTATTTTAAAAGGAAATGGTTTTCAAAAGGTCTTATGTTTTAAAGTTAATTTTTTCAAAGAAGAAAGGTTGTTTTCTTGAAGAAATGTTTTCAAAAATATCCATAAAGTTATTTTTCCATATAAGATGACACAATTTGATGTTACTCATTTCCTTATAATAAATAATCCAAAGGTTTCATTCATATTCTTTCTTGAATGGTTTATGTTTTGATGTAATGATGCTTATTACAACCATTTCTCTTTCATAGATTATTCTTATGATGAAATGATTATGAAACCTATCATTTTACATATGTTATGATATGATTACATGTTTATAATACCTATTTAATATCATGGGTTATGATATTATTATTTATGAAATTTTGACACATTTAGGTATGATTTCATTATGAGATGAGTGGGACCTATATCTCCCTCCAATGCATTGGGTAAAGATTCATATATCATGAGATAAACTAAAATAGTCTTGGTAGTAGACCTTGACTATTAATATGGCCATGGGAGTGAACCATGACTACAAAGATGGTATGAGTAGTAAAATCATGCTACTAGGATGGATATAGGAGTAAACCATGAATACCAAGATGGTATAGGGAGTGAACATGTACTACTATGAAGGTCTCGTCAGTGATGCCTTGGATACTATGGAAATCATATTATATATAATTATATGTCTACCATAATTACATGTTTTATTCTAATTTTATGATTTCATGACTTATGTTCATTATTTTATTATGATTCATGTCTTATGAACATCCAATCTTTATGCCATGATTCAAGTTTATAATATTTGATATCTAGTGTATAACCTTTTATTTTCATGATCATGTTCTCATACCCATATGCTCATGTTTATGCTTACGTGTCTCCCTTTTTTACCCTTACTGAGAACCTGATCTCACCCTTTTTATGTTTCCTCCCCTAGGTTATGAAGATATGTATTATGATTAATGTGTTTAAGAAGGGTTCTAGTTAAAAATAACCTTGTGGGAGATAATGTATCCCATTTATGTACCAATGTTTATGTTTCCATGTTTCCAAAGGCACTGGACTAGTACGATCTTTGGACATCTGTTTGTATAATGTTTTAAGTATTCTTTCAAAGTTATGTATTGTTTATGTATTTCAAGACTAGGTATATGTAGTTGGTATCAGAGATAAGGTTTTGTTAACCTTTAGAAACTTGGATAAGAAAACTTTAGTGATATCCCTTGGTATATTTATATGTATATGTCTAGGGATGTCACTAAGGATACATATAAGGATGAGTTAACATTTAGGAATATTTCCTATAATTTTGGTAAAGGATAGAGTGAGTTGTTTTCTAGAAATACATCCATGTATGGATACTATAAGTGGATGTGGTTCTTCCACATATGTACCTAGGGGTAACAACTCCGAAAAAATGTTTTGGGTCAGACTTTGGGTAATCTGGGACATGAAAATGGTAACCGATGCACACTTGGTTTGACACTCTAGGGTGATATGTTTTGGGAATTCAAAAACTATTTATAAACCATAATGAAGGATTTAAATAGAGGATGAATATTAATAACCTATGATAAACCTAAGGTTTCATCAATTAAAGGATTTGGATCCAATATTTAGGCACTATATAAGTAATGTTTTCATGATTATATGGTATCTCAATATGATAAATATTTCTCAAACAATTCATTCTGGTTTCAGTCAATGGAGAGAACTAGAAGGTACATGGTTATCATTTAATATTTCAGATCTAGGAAGTACATGAATTATGAAAATCGATTTCCTAAGTGGAAATCTCATAAAGAGAATCAGGAAGGTGGTATGAGTATCAGTTATACTTTTAATGATAAAGATACCACAAAAGACATGTTAGAGGTATGTGATGATATTCCAGTATTGTTTACATTAAACATAAGAAGAATAATTAGATTGAGGTTGAGGAACCTTAAGACATGATTCATATTTCATATTATAGGAAATTAATATTAAGGAATAAGTTAATAAATCATGAGTAATGGTTAAATAATAATGTTGGATAAATGAAGTATTTATGTTTTGGAATTAAGAGATTATGTTATACGAATCATGAAATATATAAGTATTTTTAGTATAAGTTTTTATTCAGGATTGAAAATAACATGTTGAATGGTGATGAATACATAGAAAAGTGATTTCATAGAAAGGTGAAATTTTGATTAATAGAAGGTAACCCTTATTTAATGTATGACATTGAGATACTGATGTTTGGATAAGGATGTGATGGATATGAATAAGTAAATTGGACAATAAAAATTACCCTAGAATTGATTATTGAAAAAGTGTCCTATGTCTTCAGGGATGAAGTTTACAAATTCTTGTATTTAAATAATATATCCATTAATCATTATAATAAAGAATCATGATGTTTTACAAAAGGATTTATGGTAATTAATGGAAAATACGTTGAGGGTATTCACATGTTTTGAATGTGAAAACCAAGTGGTACTTTGTTATATATGCGAATAAATGTTAATATGATTTCATGAATTTCTTTCTAAATATTTTCATATTCATCTTTCATAAGGGTTATATTGTTAACAATTTATGGAATGTTTAAGTAAAACATTAGATAAAGTTAGTAAGATTGAACTGTTACTTTGGGTAACCATTATGGTTAAAACTTTAAATTTTTAAGGGAAGTTTTAGTATAAATTTTTATGATGTGGTTTTCTATGAATAAAACTTTCATGTATTAAACCTTTGATAACCCAGAAGTGTTTTGAGGATGAAATTCATTTTAAGGGGGGTATAATGTAACACCTCAATATTTTGTAAAATATTTTTATTCTTAATCGAATGAGTTAATTTTAAATGATATATTTAATTGCACTAAGCCAAATATTCAATTAAAATTGAACTCACATGGATTATCCTACATACAACACCAAATTGGCATGTGTTATACACAACACATAGTTTCTATGAAACATCATTTTATTTTTGTAATTATTTAAATTCGATAATTATAATCCAGACGTTAAAATTAATAATATTAACAGTAATAAATAATTTTATTATATTATTTATAATTTTTTCACATAAATAAAACATATTGATAATGAAATATATAATTTTTGGTAAATTCTTTATATGTTTTATAATAATACTTTTTTAAAGAAACTACTTTTTATGTCCTTCTATGAACAATAGTCAAATTAATTTTAGACACAAATAGAAATTAAATTTTTTAAAATGAAAATAATTTTTGAATTTTGAATTTTTAAAATAACTTAGGGTGAAATTATTTCATTTTTCTGAGAAACATCATTTTTTGGTGAATAGTAAAAATTACAACAATTTAGTTAAAAACATCCTTTTCGTTTAAATAATGATTAGTGTTAAATTATATTTTAAACTTCTTTTTAATGTCAAATAGATAAATTATGAATACCTTAATCCAATTTAGGAAATTGAAGTATTTTTTATTTTATTTTTTGAGATATAAAATCTTCTTGGACTTGTGAATTTTTTTACTCTAAAAACCCACTTTCTCACCACATATGCGGGATTAGTGTTAAAATTAATTTTTCCACTTCTACGATTTGAATTTAAAAAAATTAAAATAAAGGATTTTAATCAGTATGATATTTTTATTATAATAATATCAACTTAAATTTGACCAAAAATATTAGTGAAAGTGATTAAAACTAATCACAACAATTAAGGTAAGATTAATCTTAATTAAGGACTAAACCATAATATTAAGCACAAAAATTACTTGTACACTTGTAAAGAATATATTTGATGCCAATAATTCAACAATATACTCACTTGGTTTTAATTTTTTTTCTTATTGTGATATTATTAAATGGAAGTGCTATATAAATAAGGTTAAGTAAGGAAAAAGAAAAAAAGGGAACTTTCTTTACCTTTAACATTTATAAAACTTTGAGATATCTAAAAAATATCATATTTTCGGTTATAGATATTATTTTTAAATATAAATGGTTTATTTTTATCATAATAAATTAGTAAGAATTTTTATATATGATTCAGTTACTTAAATTTATTACAAAACGCTAATGAAGTGATTATTTAGTTAATAATTAACTAAAATAAATGATACTATAACTGTTAAAAGTGAAGTGAATTGACTGTATTAATATCTTAATTATTTTTGACGATTAATATATAATTTTACACATCTATAATTTTTTTTATTTTAATTCAAATATCAATTTTATATTTTAAAATTAAAATTAAATAAATAATGTCAAAATTGACATTATTGTTATTTTATAATAAATGATATTTTATTAAATGATTTAAAAATAATAAAAATAACATATTCTGAAAATTGATTTATAAGGGTTAAAAAATATCAAATATGTTATATTTATGGACCAATTTATCTTCTATAATTAACATATTGACCCATGTATTGTAAAAACATTATTAGCATGGTCCGAGTTTATGCAGTGTTTTGCGCGTCACATGCACTTGTTTTAAAAATTAATTTACAAAACACATTATATTTTTATTTTTTAAATTAGGTATCATATTTATAATTCATTGGATATATATTATATAATAAATATCACTCTACTTTATTCTTAATGGTGAAATTACTTAGGTTAGAAAACTAGATACTTAAAAAAACCAAAATAATAAAATTGGGGAATCATAGAAGTTAAGGAACAAAATTATTAAAATGTACATATTTCTCTTTGGATTAGATTTGGTTCGACCATAATTTCACATTAAAGCATTAGTTTTCCATTTTTTAGGGACATTTTGTAAAGGATACCACCCATTATTGAATACCTTTTGGAATTTACAAGAGTGCCACCACCCGTCCACTATAAAAAGGAATGAACTCTCCCTCTTCTTCACACATCTCAAACCACATCAGTTCAGCCAAAATATTCCCAATTCACAAAAGACCTAAATTCATTCTTTAATCCTGCATTTGGTTAGAAATAAATCCAATTAATCATTTTGCCACAAACCAAATTGAGTTACCAGATTATGAGGTAACATCTTATCTCAAGCTCATTTCTTTTATTTTCTTTCTCCGCCCCATCTACTCTCCTTATTCCATGATTTTATAAAAAACGGTATTATAAATATAATAGGATTTTTTTATAATAATATTTATACCTACACTTATACATGAATCCATAAAATGGGAAAAAAATATATTGTTTACGTGTATGGAGAACTACCTTCTCACGAAACGTTGATTGTTCATTTTTTCCTTCACCGCCTATCATGATATACATTATGATGGAAACTATGTTTATATATGTTATATATTAAATTTATTATTTATGAAATCTTCTCTAATAATTTTATAGAAAAAATCTTTACACTTTCCACTTGGTGTAAATATGATAACTTTGTTTGAGGAAGTGTGGACTACTGGCCCCTTAAAACAATGTGTTTCTTTTACATATTACATGGAATGAATTAAGGATGAGTTTAGAGAAATTATATGATATATATGAAATAATAATTATAATTTAATTACAATATATATATATATATATTTCATTTTATTTCCTTATTTTAATATGAAAATAAAAATGGAAACAACGTTCATGCATACGTATGACTTACCGTCTCATTGAACAGTGTATTCTATTTCATAATTCTGTATTATATAGATTATTATTATAAAAATATACTGAATATAAATTATATTTATATCATGGTGTAAATTATTTAAATCATTATATAATTATAATGACCAAATATATAACAAATTAAGACACATGTGAATAATGAAGTGAATGTTACCTGAAGTGAAACCTTAACAAAGAATTTTTAACAAGTAGGCAATATAAGGTCATAATAAACCCATATATGGTATTATATAAAATAATATGGTTATTTAAAATATTTATAATAATTATAAATTTATTATACATGTTTTTTTATGAGTACAAAGAGATTCAGTACACAAGGTAATTAAATTTTATCTCACTTTTCATTTCTGTGAGATATATGCTTTATTCAATACCCATTCCTTTTGTGTGGTGTATATAATACCCATGGATGTATTATATGATTATTATAATTAAATTTATGGTTATTTACATATCCATTATAGTATATTTATTTCATGCGGTTATTTTTTCAAAAGCTACCAAATCGGAAAGACAATTTTGTCACAATTTGGATTCTTTGAGACACATGTTTTGTTATGAACCTATATTCTTTTTAGGGTGTATATACATCCATTTTACATGTCATATCATGAATATAATTATTTCTTGGATATTTTTAAGCTTAATGTAATTAAATTTTTTACATGGATACTATGATCCCAAGTAACCAAGTGGTAAGATTTTACTGAAACAATCTCATCACCTTTTGAGATTGTTAATGATTATGCTTACATTGATAAAATATTATGATCCATATCTCAAAATACTCAATATTTTCATTATAATTGTTTTATTGAAGATATATCCATGTATTAGTACCATTTTCTCACTCTTTGGAACTTGATACAATTAAGAAAATGTTTTTAAGAAAAATATGACTATATTTCTCTCTTCGGTCAGAAATCTATTTTATTTCAAAAACCATGTTTTAAAAAATGTTTCAAAAATATTTTCAAAAATTATTTCAAATGATCCTTGAATATTATTTTAAATGAAAAAGGATTTTAAAAATATTTTTTTTATTTTCAAAGCTTCTTTTATATGTTTTCAAATCATTTTTCAAATAAATAATTTTTTAAAATGTTTTGATGCTTATTTTATAAGTAATCAAGGAAAATGGTTTTCAAAATGTTTCCAAGATTATTTTATAATATTTAAAGGAAAAGGGTTTTCAAAATGTTTTCAAGCCTTTTTTATAATTTTTCAAGATAAAATGTTTTCAAAATACTTTCAAGCAATCTTTCTATGTTTTCAATGTATTATCAAAGAAAATGGTTTTCAAAAGGTTATATGTTTAAAAAAAAATTCAAAGAAGAAAGGTTATTTTCCTCAAGAAAAGTTTTCGAAATATCATTTCATTTTATTTTTCATCTAATATGACATATATTAATATAACTCATTCCATTTTAGGAAATAATCTATAGGTTTCATTCATATTCTTTCATGAATGGTTTATTTTTTGGTGGAATAACGCTTATGACACCCATTTCCCTTTCACGAGTTATATGATTTTGAAACCTACTTCTTTCATGTGTTATGATTATAATGAAATGATTATAAAACATAACTTTTTCCATAGGTTATGATATGACTATATGTTTTTAATACTCATTTCATTAAATGGGATAAGATATGATTATTGATGATCTTGTGGAACATGTATGTATGATTTCATTATGAGATGGGTGGGACCTATATCCCCCTCCAATGCATTTGGTAAAGATTTATATCTCATGAGATATACTAAGATAGTATTGGAAGTAAACCTTGACTACTAAGATGTCCATGAGAGTAAACTATGACTACCAAGATGGTATGGGGAGTGAACCCGTAATACTAAGATGGTCTCAATAGTGATGCCTTGAGTACTATGGAAATCATGTTATAGATGCATATGTGCTTTCCAAAATTCTAGGTTTTATTATAATCTTATGATTTCATGACATATATTCTTTATTTCCTAATGATTCATGTCTTATGAACTGCCAATATTTAGGCCATGATTCCAGTTTATGATCTTTGATATGCCAGGTATGATATTTTATTTTCATGATCACATTATAATACCCCTATTATCATGTTTATTCTTACATTTATTCCTTGTTCACCCTTACTAAACATTTTAACTCACTCTTTTTATGTTTCCTTCCCCATGTTATAAAGATATGTATTATGTTTTATGTCTCTAAGAAGGGTTCTAGTAAAGAAGAACCTAGTGGGAGGTAATGTAGCTCATTTATATACCAGTTTTTATGTTTACATATTTCTAAAGGCACTAGACTAGTATGGGCTTTGGGTGTCTATTTGTATAAGGATTTAAGTATTCTGCAAAAGTTATGTAATTTCTATGCATGTCAATATTGGGTCACTATAATTTCAAGGGTATACTCCCCTCCAGACATTTCAATATATATTATTGTTTAATATGAAATGAGGAATTATAAATGGTCATTTAGACTAGGGAAACTCAAACTAAACATATTAATTTAAATTGGGTCAATGATAGAGAATCTGGATTGACTAATCCATACACACACTTGGAGATATTGATGAGATTATGGGATAAAATTAAGAGACTACCTACCTTAACCTTAGGAGAGTCCACACACCTGATATTAGCCTTCAGTTTAAGCTAAAAATATTGATAATGAATAAGTATAAAAATTCCCTAAAAATAGAGAATTTAGCCCATAAACAATGTGATCAAACTTTTTAGTGAAAATAAAGAATAAAGGGGGTAAGATGAATCTTAGAATTATCTCAAGTATTCCAATTCTATAGATGAATTCAAAAAACTACTAATAATCATAGTAGAACCAAGAAGAAGAAGGGGAGTGGGAAAATGGAGGAGGTGTGTGGGAGATACTAGCTAAATTGGGAAGAGAATATGGTTAAACCCATTTTAATAAGGGTAGTTAAAAAGTTCATTCTACACTTTTTAAAGGGTGTATGGTTTGGTTTCATAGTTGTCCAAATCATTTCCAACCATGAAATACCCTTTGTACAAAAGAATGCTACTTTTCATAGTTAGATGCATGGTTTCCAAACCATACACTAACCATATAGGATGCTCTAAAATTTACTGCTATTGCTCACACTATTTTCTAGAACCCATTACATGGTTTAAAAAACCTTTCCCATTTTAGAATCTGATCTGTACGATTAGTATACACGGTTAAAACTAACCGTGAACTAATCGTTAACTCTAGGTTGTAACTCCGAAAAATTGAACTCCAAGCCCTGAAACCCTGTACACTACAAACCAATTTAAGATAATGACCTCATTCTATACACAAACATGCGAAACTTGTTTAAGTCGCATCTTCCAACTCAAGCTGCTAAAACTAAAAAAACCCTTGCCAATGCCCATCACCAATAAAAAACACTAGGATAACACTTACTCAAGCCCATATATTCCGAAACACTAATGGTGTTTTCATATAGTTAACTACTATGACATGCCTGTGGTTCTCCCCACTATATGATTCATCTTACCATCACCAAATTTTGATGTTATGATGCCTCCGACATTGAAATTTACTATTGAAACATCATTTCCATGTTCCAATGATGTTATTAGTGAAATTAATAGCTCACCACACCCAAAAAATAATGATATTTATAATTAAAATACACCACTCATCCTCGCTACCAAAAACCTACTGTAGATAGATACATAACCACTATACATGAACAAGACAAAGACACACTAGATTTTCCTTGAAAGATTTTTTTTCATTCTAGAATTAACCCTCGGTCTTCCAAAATTTCACATTAGATGTAGTTTTCAAATTACCACATCCATTTTTACAATCTTACACAATTTGAACCATCCTCAGTCAATTTATCTTCAAAAACCAAATACTCTAACTATAATTGCATTAGTAACTTACCAGATCATACTCAAAGGAATTCTATTATCACTTAAACAAACTCACTACATTCCATACCTAACTCCCAGTGAGATTCCATAGTTAGAGCCAAAAGGTCCAAAAAAATTCTATTCCCTACTACACATGCTGAAAATCCCTCGATCTGATCACCCTCAGATTTCTTAAAACTGTATCGATCCTAAATACAATTCTTGGACTCAATCCAAAACTATATTAAATTCTCCATTTGGAATTCCCTATGGAATTTGGGTACACACCTCATAGGTTCTTCATTGATATCCTGATTCCACCATGGCCATCCCACAATCTTCTACACATGTCCACGAACCTTATAGCACAAGGTTCATACACCCATGGGTGAAAAACAGTCCCCAATATAGAAGTTTAATTATCATGACCTAACTTTATAAAGTACCAACCAATACACCCCACACTTCATTCATCACTGAACTCAATTTTCATATTTTTTTATCTTACTGTGACCTGAGCAACAAGAAAAAACACCAACTACTACTCATTTCCATCTTTCAAGAATTGATCTTGTGAAATTAGTTATCAACCTGTCCATAATGAGGACCTTGCCTTTTGAAGACCGATGGTACAACCCCAACCACCTGAATTAACTTAGCACTACTTAGTGCAACCTATAAGGTTCTAGATAAAAATTACACTTTACCATCCTCTAAGGAATGCTTAGCACATCCACAACACTTGATTCCTCTATTTGGGTAAAACCCAAGAATCACTTCCCTCAAAAATTTCATGAAAAATCAACCACCTCATTCTAAGAGGTTCTCATTGAATGAACTACTACAAAATCGGTCTTTATCAGCGCTCAAAACGGGCTTTATCAGCGCTAAAAAAGCGAAGTAAAGCTCAGAGCTGATAAAGGGGGGTCCCTTTATCAGAGATTTTTTTAGAACTGATAAAAGATCCATTTATCAGCGCTAAAGAAGTTCTGATAAATGCACCCTTTATCAGTGCTAAAAAGGTGCTGATAAAGGGGGAATTTATCAGCACTAAAATAGCGCTAATAAAACAACCCTTTATCAGTGCTAAAAGAGCGCTGATAAACGCGTGTTTTATCAGCTCTTCTTTAGCGTTGATAAACTGATCCTTTATCAGTGCTTATTTAGCACTGATAAAGGTGGAGTTTATCAGCGCTTTTTTAGCGATGATAAAATCTCCATTTATCAGCGCTAAAAAAGCGCTGATAAATTCCTTGTCTGCTGCTCCGAAAAAATCTACAGCAGCACACCTGAACACCTGCAAAAAAATTCAACATCTCAATAAGATAATTAGAACAAGTATACCCATGAAAAATTAACACATAAATCATAATCTAATTAGACCAAGTATACAGATACAACAAGTATACTCGTTCACCATTAACACATAATTCATAAGTTAATTAAGTACATAAAGAATTCAGTTCAAAATTCAGGGGGTTGGGGGACTGTTCAAGGGTTTGGAGTGGCTGTCCAAGGGGGGGTAAGGGGTGTCCTAGGGGATGGGGGTGTCCAGGTGGGCTTTCCAGGGGGGTGGTCCGGTGTCCAGGGTGTCGGGGGGGCTTTACAGGGGGTGGGGGTGTCCAGAGGGGTGGGAGGTGTCCAGGGGGTGGGTTGGTGTCCAGGGGGTGGGGTCGGTCTAGGGGGTTTGTGGGGTTGACTAGTACACGTCAAAAAGGACCCATGGATCTTTCTTATAAAATATAAACACAATCCGAATGTTTTTGGTTGGATTTACGTAGGTAAGTTGTTGTTTTCACTTAAAATTTTGTCCATTTTAAACCAAAGAGAGACCCTTTGAGTGATAACGGCCACACCATGCCTTGGATTGAGGTGGGAATGACTTGTACACGTCACAAAGGACCCTTGGACCGTTATCTTAAAGTATCAACACAATCTGAATGGGTTTGTTCAGATTTCCATAGGTCAGTTGTTGTTTTCACTATAAATTTTGTCTATTTTAAACAAAAGAGAGACACTTTGAGTGGTACCGGCCACACTGTGCCTCGGATTGAGGTAGGGTTGACTCGTATAGGTCAAAAAGGACTCATGGATTGTTATTATAAATTATCAAGACAATCCGAATTCATTTGGTTGGATTTCCGTAGGTCATTTGTTTTTTTTCACTTAAAATTGTGTCCATTTAAACCAAAGTGAGACTCTTTTAGTGCGACTGGCCACACTATGCCTTATATTGAAGGAGGTATGACTCATACACATCAAAAAGGACCCTTGGATCATTATTCTAAAGGATCAATACAATCCGATGTGTTTGGTCAAATTTTTGTATGTTAGTTGTTATTTTCACTTAAAATTGTGTCCATTTTAAACAAAATAGAGACCCTTTGAGTGATACCGGCCACACCTTACCTCGAATTGATGCGGGGATGACTCGTACATGTCAGAAAGGACCCGTGGATCATTCTCCAAATGTATAAACACAATATGAATGTGTTTGGTTGGATTTCCGTAGGTCAGTTGTTGTTTTCAATTAAAATTGTGTCCATTTTAAATTGAAGAGAGACCCTTTGAGTGATAGTGGTCACACTGTGCCTCAGATTGAGGCGGAGATGACTCTTACACATCACAAAGGATCTTTGGATCTTTATCCTAAAAGATTAACACAATATGAATGGGTTTGGTCAGATTCATGTTGGTCAGTTGTTGTTTTAACTTAAAATTGTGTCCATTTTAAAGAAAATAGAGACCATTTGGGTGATACCGGCCACACTGTGCCTCATATTGAGGAAAGGATGACTTATAAACATCATAAAGGACCCTTGGATTGTTATCCTAAAGTATCAACACAATCCGAATGGGTTTGGTCAGATTTCCATAGGTTAGTTGTTGTTTTCACTAAAAATTTTGTCCATTTTAAACAAAATAGAGACACTTTGAGTGATACCGGCCACACCATGCCTTAGACTGAGGTAGGGTTGACTCGTACACGTCACAAAGGACCCATGGATCGTTCTTATATAAGATAAAGACAATCTGAATGCATTTGTTCAGATTTCTATAGGTCAGTTGTAGTTTTCACATAAAAATGTGTCCATTTTAAACCAAAGTGAGACTATTTGAGTGCTACCGTCCACACCATGCCTCATATTGAATCAAGGATTACTCTTATATGTCACAAAGGACCCATGTATCGTTATAATAAAGGATAAATACAATATTAATGTGTTTGGTTGGATTTTCGTAGGTCAGTTGTTGTTTTCACTTAAAATTGTCTCCATTTTAAAGAAAATAGAGACCCTTTGAGTGATAACGGCCACACCGTGCCTCGTATTGAAGCAGGGATGACTCTTACACATAAAAACGGACCCATGTATTGTTCTCCTAAAGGATCAACACAATATTAAAGGGTTTTATCATATTTATATAGGTCATTTGTTGTTTTCACTTAAAATTGGGTCCATTTGAAACAAAATAGAGACCCTTTGAGTGATACCGGCCACAACATGACTCATATTGAGACAAGGTTGACTCATACACATCCAAAATGACCCATGGATCATTATTATAAAAGATCAAGACAATACTAATGTGTTCGGTTGGATTTCATAGGCGAGTTCTTGTTTTCAATTAAAATTGTGTCCATTTTAAACAAAAGAGAGACCCTTTGAGTGCTACCGGCCACACCGTGCCTCGGATTGAGGAAGGGTTGACTCATACACGTCACAAAGGATCCTTGTATCATTCTCTTAAAAGATAAAGGCAATACAAGTTCTTTTGGTGGAATTTCCGTAGGTCATTTGTTATTTTCACTTAAAATTGTGTACATTTTAAACAAAATAGAGACCCTTTGAGTGGTACCGGCCACACCATGCCTCAGATTGAGGTGGGGTTGACTCGTACACATCACCAATGAACCATGTATAGTTCTTATAAAAGATCAAGGCAATGTGAATGGGTTGGTTTATATTTCTGTAGGTTAGTTGTTGTTTTCACTTAAAATTGTTTACATTTTAAACAAAATAGAGACCCTTTGAGTGATAGCGGTCACAACATGCCTTGGATTGAGGTGGGGTTGACTCTTACACATCACTAAGAACCCTTGGATATTTCTTATAAAATATCAAGGCAATATGAATGCGTTTGGTTAGATTTTCATAAGTCAATTGTTGTTTTCAATTAAAATTGTGTCCATTTTAAACAAAAGAGAGACCCTTTGAGTGATAGTGGTCACACCGGGCCTTGGATTGAGGAGGGGTTGACTCGTACATGTCAAAAATTACCTGTGTATCATTCTCCTAAAGGGTCATCACAATACTAATGGGTTTTTTTAGTTTTCCATAGGTCAGTTATTGTTTTCACTTAAAATTGTGTACATTTTAAACAAAATAGAGACCATTTGAGTGGTACCAGACCCACTGTGCATCGGATTGAAGCAAGGTTGACTCATAAACGTCACCAAGGACCCTTGTATTGTTCTTATAAAATATCAAGTCAATCCAAATGCGTTTGGTTGGATTTACATAGGTCAGTTGTTGTTCTCAATTAAAATTGTGTCCATTTTAAACAAAATAGAGACCCTTTGAGTGGTACCAGCCACAATGTGACTTTTATTGAGGTGGGGATGACTCGTACACGTCACAAGGGACTCATGGATCGTTATCCTAAATAATCAACCCAATCCAAAAGTGTTTGGTCTGATTTCTGTAGGTCAGTAGTTGTTTTAACTTAAAATTGTTTACATTTTAAACGAAATAGAGACCCTTTGAGTGGTAACGGCCACAACGTGCCTCAGATTGAGGCGGGGTTGACTCGTACACATCACCAAGGACCCTTGGATATTTATTATAAAATATCAAGACAATCGGAATTCTTCTGTCAGATTTCCGTAGGTCAGTTGTTGTTTTCACTTAAAATTGTGTTCATTTTAAACAAAATTGAGACCCTTTGAGTGGTTCAGCATTCTTTCATGTTGTTGGTGCATATCATCTGTTAAAATGGGAAAATGAATCATTGGATATAGGATGTTTTATTTAATAACAATTACAATTTTCCTACGAAAATTTACATATAGCAATGTTTCATCTTTTGATCCCCTTAACACCTCTAAAAAATGACCACCAATTGTACATGTCCCCAAGTCAGATCTTCATTGTATCTGTGTGCAATCTACCATCAGGTATGCGGACCACTAATTTCTAAACACATCTATATCATCTTGTGATTATGAGGCTTTTCGGTAGTCATATTAGAACTGCAAAATATAAAAATAAATAATTAATAAATAAATTAAACGAACTAGTAGTTGTTTTTGAGAATACCTCTTTAGGGATGATAGTTTGTTGATAAAAATGATCTCTTTCATAAATTTACAAACATAATAACCGAAATAATTATCCTTTATTTGTTTTGGACACTGCAAAAAAAATTTTCATTAGGAGAATAAGTAACTTGTGTTGAGATGTGTTTGGATAGTGAAATTTTATTATATATACCCTGATATTTTTCCAGACGTAGTTCTTTATCGCCTATTTATGCTTAACCCGTATCCTCATTCCTTTTTTTAGACGATAATGATACACAGCCCAATCATAACAAAATCCTCAGTAAAAGATAATATAAATTATATTACTTTATCTTTAGACCTAAAATGTAATATATAGTGTCTTATAGATTCACAAACTCCATCATGTGTGGTCGGTTTGATGGATATCCTTGCTTTGAATCCAGAAAATAAATCTTTGGAGTATCCAAGTTCACCGCAATTAGTAACCAATGTTTCCTAAAAACACAAAAAGGAATAAGTAATAAAAGAAGTGAAAATATAATTGATATGCTTTAATCTTAGAGTTTTACCCCAGCATGGTTGGTATTAGGAAGAGTTTGTCATCTGTAATCTTCCTTTCAAATTATTTCAGCAAGCTGTTCACTATTTGCATCCTTTTTTGATGGCTCTAATTTTGTTAGGTGTGTTGATGTGGTATGAGGACTAACGAGTCCAAACCCATGTCAACCATGTCCAACCTTTCCTTAATTCCATATTTTGTTTTTCCAGGGGCATTTAGAAACGTTCCGATAACACTATCACATACATTTTTTTTTTCAAATGAATCACATCAATAAAATGTATGACATACAAACAATTCCAGTATGGTAATTAAAAAACTGATCTCTTTTTCCAACTTATTTTCGTAAGGTTTTTCGAAAATGGTTTACCAAAAATAGTGTTCATATCTTTTACTTTCTCAAATAACTGATCACCTGTTAGTGGAGACGGTGTTGCGTGTTGTTCTGAAATTCCAATGAATGATGTCATCCAAGATCGGTAATTATGCTGACGAGGTAGAAATCTATGATTTACTAGAAACACAGATTTCAATGAATGTTTCAACCTAATTGATTATGTATCTTCTTCACACATGGGACACCCTTGAGTTCCTTTAATGCTATAGCCTAAAAAATTTCCATAAGCAGGGAAATCATTTATTGTCCCATACAACATCTCTCTCAACGTGAAGTATTCACTTTTATAAGCATCATATAACATAACACCTGAATCCCACAATAACTTCAAATCCTCGATCAAAGATTCAGATAAACATCAATATCGTTACCTGGTTGTTTTGGTCCTGATATTAGCATAGATAACATGATGAATTTCCGCTTCATGCATAACTAGGGTGGAAAGTTATAATTTACCAACATAACAGGCCATGTACTATGAGTGCTAGTTTGAAAACCAAAAGGACTCACTCCATCTGTAGATAACGCAAGATGAAGGTTTCTCGGATCTTTTCCAAACTCAGGATACTCATGATCAATTTTCTTCCATTGAGGAGAGTCGGCCGGATGACATAATTTCCCATCTTTATTTCTTTTATCTGTATGCCAAGACAATTGTCTTGGAGTTTCTTCACTTCCATATAGATTCCTAAACCTTGGAATGATTGGAAAGTACCATAAAACTTCTGTAGCATTGGATTTATCTTTCTTGTATCGAGACGAACCACTCTTTGGGAATTCTGTAATTTTTCTCCTTGAGAAACAATATACAGTCTTTCGGGTAGGCATGTATTCTTTTAGAATTCATACCCATCGAGCGTAGCATTTTTATAGCTTCATATGTCTGTCTTGGGAGCTCATTATCTTCCAGGAGAATGTCATTCAAGAGAGCAAGTAGTTCCATAAAACTGACATCAATCCATCCGTTGCCTGCTTTCAATTTATGCAACTTCAGTACAGCTGACAATGTTGTATACTTAGTGCAACCAACATACAATGGCATCATTGCACAACTCTTTAACCTCTAAAACAATTTTGGGCAATCACAAAGTTCGTCTTCAATTGTCTTTGTCATTTTCTCAATAAAATCTTCATCATCATTGACATCTGTAATCACATCCTCTATACGGTCTTCTTCATTATCCATATTTTATTCATATATGGTGATCCATAAAATGCAGTTTTATCCTAGCAAGTAGCTACATTCTCGTTTTCTTCTTATTTATTCAAACATTTATAACTCCGATCTATTCCGTGATATATCAAATGTTCTTCTAACTCCTCTGGAGTAAGTAGTCTAGAATAAAAACAACATAAAAACAGGCAAAGGATTTGAGAAGGATCCTTTGCGTGATTCTTTGCAAACTTGATGAACTCTTTCACTCTGTTCTCGTAATCTATTGTCAAACAATTAGCATCCATCCAATCTTTATTCATCTTCATCCTATTTGAATCTCAGATATTAGTATTTATGGTTCAAGTACACAAAACAATACTTCCAAATACAGTAGAAGAGAACCACTTCGTTATAAAAATAGAGATTAATAGAGCCTAACCATTAGTGTTTATTCATCTTCATTAAATTAATTACTTTAGATTCATTTTAGTTTCCTCAAATCACCCCAGACCAAACACAAGAATAATCAAGAATGATACATCTACCAATCCTAGGTCTCTTCCCTACATTCAATATCATCATGCCTAAATACCCATATATCAACACATACACATGTCACAAACACATAAAAACCATATCCACATCAGAACCAAAGTACCAATATGGATTTCAATCAGGTTACTCGACTCAAGTTGTGGTGTGTAAGAAATAATAAGAAAATATAATAAGTATATAGTCACACATAAATCTCAAACTGGTGTTAATAATCTAATAAACCAAAGGTATCATTCAATCTATCAGAATACTTTGAAGGAGCCCATATGCGACAGTAGTCCCAGGTGGTGAAGGTTCCGGAGGAGTAAGGGGAGAACACGCACCTATCGAGGTTTGAGGTTAGGTCACCGAGGTTGAAGGTGGACCGATACTCCTACAAGGGTTCATTCCATATTTCACAAACCATGTCCGGGTACCCTAGGATGTTAACCCACTGCTAATGGAAGTGAAACCGTTCCTGATGATCATGCCAAGAAGAAATGGAAACCAATAGGGAGAGTGAATCAAAATACCTCAAGAAATATGGAAATACATGGTATTTTATAATAGGTTAGTGTATTTAATGTTGGCTAGACACCTATCCAATAGACTCCATAAGTGGTGATGGCCCCTACAGTTGTTTCACTAGGTGAAACTGTCTCCTGAGAAGCTGAGATCAATGAGGTCCTTCCCAGCCATGAACTGAACAAACTCCATGATGGTCCTCTTATGGAATGGGATTCTACCTTTCCTTTCCTTTGGATTGGAAATGACATTAAAGTCACCCCCAAAAAACAATGGATGGTGGCCGAGATTGAAGGTTTTTGTTCACTCCATAGAGATTCCCTTTGAAGAGGGTCATAGCTTCTAAAAATAAAAGTCATAAGGAAGGAGGTGTCACCGTTGGACGCCTTGGTAGTGATTAATTGATTGAAATCTTGAACAGTCTCAACAGCATATTTATTATGTCAAAATACCCATTTGTGTATGTTGGAGGGGTCATAGTGTAGAAATCCATGAAAATTAATCTTCCAGGAGAATTATATGACTATTATAGGGTTTTTTGTGTTATTGGACAACAACAACAATGAAATTATGCTTTTTTATTTCTATAGTGATGAAGTCCAATTTAACATGGGAACTAAGACCATGAGCATTACATATGAAGATAATAATGATGGGTAGGACAAGGCTATAGCATTGTATCTAGAGGTAGTATCCTTATTGAAGTGGGAGGATGATCTCTCGTTGAGGTCCCTTGATTTTGAACATGTTCATAATCCCTTCTGGTTAGTAAGCTTCATATGAGTGGGAGATGAGGATCCAAAGGGGCAGGGGAAGGATGGGTAATGAAACTTGGGGGATTGTGAGGGAGTTATCTCTATATCAATAAGTATTTGGAGCTGGATGACTGGCTCAGAACCAAGGGAGATAGAATAAACACTGCTAGGAAGGGGCCTGACCACTACAGAGAAGCAGTTAGTCACCTCAGTGAGGGAGAAGGATAGAGATGTAGGTAGGGGTAGAAATTCTAGAAATATTGTTGGTCTTGGAATCATTCCATACAAGTGCACTACTAGACAAAGTCACTTAGATAGCATGAAGGAAAGAAGGGGGGAACCCCTCAAAGAAAATAGGGTTCAAGCATTGGATGACCTAGAAATGCATCAGAACCGGGTGGTGTTTTCCTTAAAGAAAAAGGTTATCCTTCATTCCTTACTTTACGGTGACATGGTGTTGGATCTAAGGGAATCGATGATACCTAGGAGGAATCTAATGAAACTGGAATCCAAGTGTGAAGGACCTTAAATTTTTCATAAACTTCACTCTGATAGTGTAAACTCATTGATCGCCATTAATGATGAGCATATCAATCTTTCCACCAATACTAGGTTTCTCAAGAGATATTTTACATGAATAACCATCCCTTTTAAAGAAAATCAACCAATGTCAAACATTACCCAAATATTCCACATTTTGATTTACAGTAAAAAAAACTATAATAATAGAAAATCCTATAATAATGTAGAAATGATAAAAGAAAAAAATAAATATGTCATAGCCACATATGTTAAAATAGTATGTGAAATTATAAAAAATACCCCATAAAACACCACTAAATTAAAATTTCAAACAAAAATATTCTATTGAATCATGCCTTAAATCATGATGATACTCATGCCTTGATACCTGCACCGTGATGCGCCTGATTAACCTCATCATCAACAACTTCACTAACAAGATAACAAACTAGAATTAATCACCTTAGGAACCTCATCACCCATTTCCAACCCAACATAACCTAATAATATAATTAAATCAAAGCATATATATTCTATAATTCAAACCAAACCTTCTCATAAAGGTGATTGTTGGAAGAATTTATAGAACATATCCAGCCATACCACCATCAAATTGAATGGTTTCTAGGATCTAGAATAAACAAATACAAAATCACCTAAAAACCCACCGTATTCATTAGAAAAAAGGTGATACCTTAGGAGTAATAGAAATATATTGGATGATCACCCCAAGAACCCCATCACAATATGTAGAAAGAACACTCATGAATCTACGATGAAGCAGAATCATCACCACCGGAAGAAATAAAACCTAGGGATGAAATAATTCAACACAAAATCCACTAGAACACTATTTATAGGCAAGCATAACACCCCAAAACTCCAATTAAAAATGTTTAAATAGTGTGATATGATTTATAGAATAATAGTTCTAGAACCACTAGAAAAAGTTGGACCAAACTCGAGCTTCGATTGGGGGAATTACCCTAGTGACAAACATGAAGAAGAAAAAGATGAATCATGTAGCCTAAAACCATCACAATATCAAATATTCATTAAATATATCATGACAAATCAACATATAGTTATGTGTGATGGGAGAGGAGAACAATATTAAAAAATGATTTGGAAAACATGCCTTAAAGGGAGGTCCAGAAAACAGAAGCTCGAGGGCATTGTGGGTGACGGAGGTCCAGAAAACCGAAGCTCGAGGGAGGCAGAGGTTCGGAATTGTGAACTCAGTGGGCGGTGGAGGTCCGATAACAAGAAGAGAGGGTGGCGGAGGTCTGTCAATGCAAAATCAGTGGGTGGAAGAGGGGAGTCGCAAGGTTCTTGTACCACGAGAGCTTTGGTCGCGATAAAACGAGGGCACTCTGCGACCGACTTTATAAAAAAATGGACTAAGGTTTTATTAGTGCTAAAAAGGAACTGATAAAGACTACCTTTATCAGTGCTAACATTTTAGCTCTGATAAAGGTATCCTATATAAGTGATTTTTTAGCACTGATAATGGTCCTCTTTATCAGTGCTAAAAAGCGCTGATAAATCCTGCATGTATCAGCACTTTTCTAGCGCTGATAAAGGTAATTTTAATAGTGCTTGTTTAGAACTGATAAAGGTTACCCTATTTCAGCACTAAAATTTTAGCACTGATGAAGGGATTCTTTATCAGCACTTTTCTAGCGCTGATAGAAGGAGTTTTTATCAGTGCTTTTCTAGCACTGATAAAGAGGCCCTCTATCAGCGCTAGAAAAGCGCTGATAAAGAATCCCTTGACTAGCACTAAAATTTTAGCACTGATACTGGAAGGCTTTATAAGAGTTTTTTCTTAGAGATGATATAAGGGGGCGCTTCCCTTGCCCGTTTTTGTAGTAGTGACGAGACTCACCACTGCCCCATGAATCTCTACCAAGAAATCATGAGGTAACATTCATGGAGGCAATACTGACCCCACACAACATGTGATTCTATAAGCCTTTAAATATCCTAAAAAATACTATAGTCAGCTCATATTATCGATCCATATCTTTATTTTGACATTCATATCCATTTTCCACTAACTTGATCTCACAAAAAAGAAATGGGTTCTTAACCCAAAGTCACTCGATCACATGGACCAAATGACACCATACATCTCCAACATGAACCCACCACCCCAATCTCATTAAAACCCATATTTTTTTGTTTTCATTCCACCATTTACCCCCAAGAATCATAATCCCATGAGTATTATGTTACTAGAACTAGGATTAATCACATACTCAAACATCTGACCATGTCTCCCGATCTGCCAATCTCATTGAGATCGAGGTATCCTTGATGCTTTCATCTAACCAACTTGACATTCCTTAAGAGTCAAGTATAACCACATGAACATACGTTAGATAAAACATCATTAGAAGATCAGAAGAATTTACCCACACTATAATAATTCTAGATCTATCTACCCAGGATCAAAATTTTTTTACCACACTGAGATAATGTCAAAATAGAAAGGCTTGGAACCTGAATGATACTTCCCACTGAAATCATCCTTAAAACAAAAACACAAGCACTCAAAGTTATTTACTTATAAATACATCTAATACATAATGGTTCCTTTCTAAAAACATCAACAACACCTACCAAACATAAATTCCACATTCCAATGCATCTAACCATGCTTCACTCTTTAAAACATACATTATCAACAATCTTGGACAACTTATTACACAAGGTCCCACAATCATATATTAAAACCCACTACAATGATGATTTGATCCAATACACCCACTCTAGGTTTAAAGAAAACCATGAGGGTTATTTAACCCACAAATCTCATATGAAACTTTGTCACAATGAGAAATATAAAACCCTCAAGGTCACAACCCAACCTCATCAAAGTCCCATAACTCGCAACCAAGGGTTTCAACACTAGGGAACCCACATAGCACAAACCACCCATCCATAGGGTAAATCCATAAAATAAGGAATTATCATAACTATAATCCCTAAAATACACATCATAGTTATTTAAATTTTTTTAGACTTTATAATTTTAAAACCCAAGGATTAAAATTTTAAACTTTACATTATTTAACATTTTAAAACTGTACAATCTTTATTAAATTTTATATTCCAACTTTTGTCTTGATAAAATTCCATGAACAAGTTGTAAGGTAAATCACCTTATATATTTCTTAATGAAACTTTATTTAACCAAAATCACATCCTCAATAACTCATTTATACCGTCTTATTAACTAAAAGTCACCCGGAGAGTCTTTCAAGTAGAATGAAACCATATACTTATATGTGAAACATATAAATAGATACAAATACTTTAAATACCAAACCCTCTAAATCCATTAAAACCATAGGAAAATATACATGATTAGTAGAAATAAGTTATAAATAGTTGGTAAAACCCCAGTACTTGTGAATCCTAGTCAGTATCAATCATAGACCGCACATGGATGACATATCAATATTATGTTCCTAGCATAATGACAGATTGAACACACTCACTCTTTTTATAATAGGCTAATAGATATAAATACCATAAATAAATAACATCACATCACACACAATTGCAGAACTCGAGGTGGAAATCAATCAACTTTAAAATCATAAAGCACAAACAATAATTACCATTCACGGAAACTTTGGTTTTCCCTCACACATGGGGATGAAAGAACCCAGGCATGATATAATTAACAAGATTTTAAAATATCCAAGTCTATTATCTATCATGTAAAAATAGTTATATAAAATAAAAGGAATGGATCTGATTCCACACTATGTAACCCTGACTCGAAAACTACTCAACCGGTGCCCCTATATAATTAACCACATGACCTCAGGCATACCTCCTCATATGATAGAGGTTGTTGACTCATGATGATGGCCTATGATAATAAATTGGTTGAGGCTATGCCATTTTTATCTGGATAGAAATAATAGAAAATATGAATTAAATAGATAAAGAATCCAAATACAAATCACAACTAGGGAAAGTGTCAATAAATAAATACAATGAAGAATAAAATAATAATGAATATTCCATAAATACCAGATCCCCTATGGGTGGATAATACAAAAGTAGTGAAAAGGGAATCAAATTATATCAGGGAAAAACACCCATACCCAACTAGTCATGAGTCTTTCCTAGTCTCATCATTCAATATTAACCTAGATAGAAAAAGCAACATTCATCGGGACCTACCCTAAAACAAGTTCTTACGAAAAATGACATTGTATTCTTAGGTACCCAAGTGTCATGGTGGTTTGATGAAGGTGTGAGTATAACTTAGCATTCCACCACAAACAACATCACTAAAATAACCAGTTTTATAGAAGTTCATTAAAAATTTATATAAGTAAATGGATTTATTTTTAAAAAGTTTATATAAAATTAGTAATAACAACAAATGTCCTAATTTCTCACTGACACCTAATGTTGGTAGTATTATTGTCGATATCTAGGACCATGACCATGATTGAACCTACTTACTTTTTCCAATTATAGGGTGTATCTGAGCATGTCTCAATGACTGTTCCACACATAAATATCTATATAGAATCTAGGAGGTTATCATGGCATTCCCAATATCACAAAAAATCTTGAAATTCATTCTAAAACTCCTATGGAATCTAATCTCACACCCTGATATTCCTAATAATTAGTCATAACTTGAATCAATGCACTCATCTTGACATTCTAATGAAATTTGAGTGCCCATCCCGACATTCAACCACATTAGTCATTATAAAGATCAATTCACTTCACCTGTCCATCCCACATCATCATTAATAATATATAATACAAGCTCTCATCCTATAATACCTAATATTCAATAATAATATGGAATTAATGTGCTCATACTAACATTCCTAGGTGACATATTTTATATGGTCTCTAAGGAGAACATCCCAGAATTCTTCACTTTTAATCATTAATTAATTAAACATTTATTTCATTTAATTTTCACTAGGACCTAGGCCACCGCTAACCATAGTCATCCCATTACATTTTGGGTTCCATTCCTGATTTCAAAACTAGGATTTTTTACTTTTTTAAAACCAATTCATCAAGTAATTTCAAACCCCATTTCATATAAGTCTTAATAATTTTCTCAAGGAACCCACTTAATCACCCCACAACAAATATCATTTAACCAATTTAACTCTACGTCAATAGTTTTGGATTTCCAAACCCATTACTTTAATAACTTACCATTACACCAACTCTAATTCAAATGTTGATACCATTTACAATTATCAATGGTTGTAATATTCTATTTCACCACCACTGATTCATTAAAAATTATCTTTAGACCATTTAAAACATAATTTAAACAGCTTAAAACATTAATTAATTTAAAGGGTATACTACCTGCCAAGTATTTTCCTCGAGATTTCTATTTCCTATAGAATAAGTAATCACCAAAAATTTATTTAGATTAGGTAAACTCAAACTAAAAATTTAATTTAAATTAATTTAATCATGCTGAATCTAACTTTACCATACCATACACACACTTATAAATAAAAGTGATACCAAGGGTTAAAATGAATGGATCACTTACCTTATCCTTAAGAGAGTCCACATGCCGGATATTAGCCTTTAGTTTGAGATAAACAGGAAAATAACAAATAATATAAGAAAACCCCTTAAAATAAAGAATTCAGACCATTAATGGTGTGAACACACTTGATGGTGAAAATAAAGAAGAAAGGAGACAAGAGGACTCTTAGGCTTTCCTCAAGGATTCCAACAACATAGAAAAATTAGAAATGGCCTAGAATCAGAGGAGAGCTAAGAATAAGAAGGAGAGGAGGAAGTGGAAGGAGGTGTGTGGGAGATGATGGATGAATGGTAAATAAAATAGGGTTAAATTTTTTTAAATAGGGATGGATAAAAAATTTAATTATCTAATTTTTAAGGGTGGATGATTTGGACACATGGTTGGCCAAACCATAAACTAACAATTTGATCCCCTCTTCCCAAAAATACTCTAATCCACATGGTTAAGTGCATATTTTTCCAAACTATACACCAACCATGTGGGGCCCCTTGAAATTTTATATTTCTGATTTCAAGGTTTGATGTTCCCTTCATATGATTTAACAAACTATTCCTCATTTAGAAACCAAACTACATGGTTAGTGTTCACAGTTTGTATTAACCATGTTCTAACCCCATGCCTTAGGCTATAACTCTAAAAACTCAAAATCCAATCCACTAACCCCCATGACACTTCCAAAACATCCTAAACCTATAGGGTACTTCATTCTAAGTCTAAATTGGGTTTTTTGACGGGTTAGAACCATCAATATTCTGTTTTGATACCTGTTTTAAAAACCATATCATCAACAATTTGGAATAATTTAAACTTTTCTCAAATTCTAAGCACTCATAGAGAACTAAGTACTTATAATGTTTATTCTACATGATTCATAAAATGAAAATTTAGTGTCCTTTTGGGTAATTTTTTCAATGGTAAAGTAATTTTTCTAAAGGCCCAAATGAATCTTATGTAAAATCTAGCATGTCCTAAATATGATTGAATAAGTTTAATAGTGATGGGTTAAGGTAATATGGAAATGATATCAACCTCATAATTTTCCACTTTAATTCTTTCCTTAAAAATAATGTGGCCTAGAATATTTCCTTTTTCCCATAATGAAATGAAAATTTTCGAAGTTTAAAACCAATCTCTTTTTAATGTATTTATTTAATTTGTTTTCATTATTTTCAAGATAGATTTCAAAGAATGTTATATAAATTGTAAATTTATCAAGGAATTTCTATAATAATATTTCAATTAGATATGAAAATATTCATAAAATTAATTTTTGAAAAGTACATACAACATTAAATATCACAAAATAAATCCTTTGGTATGAAAACATAACAAAGGGATAGGTTAATGTGGTCTTTTCTTGGTCTTCTGGTAATATGGGGACTTGAAAATATCTATTAAATCCATCAAGGAAGTAATAATAACTTTTACCATAAATTATTTTAACATTATATCTATAAAAGAGATATTGAAGTGTTATTTTTAGGTTACATGGTTCAATTTCCTATAATCATGCAAACCCTTAATTATTTTAAATCCTAGTGGAAACTAGCTCACTATTCTTAATTTTTACAATGGTTAATATAGTATTTTTGGGAATAATATAAATGAGACTCACCCACAAATATTATTTTATGGGGTATATGATTCCAAATCCATAAAATATTTTAAATTATTTTTTTGAAACTTTTGTAAGGGTTGGATGGAGGCTTCTTTAGGGTTATCTCAAAGATTTTGATTCGTTTTCCAGGAAAATAAAACTCACACAAAAAATGGGACTAATCCCATGTATGTATCATTATGAACAGCCTATGGACATTGAATTTTGTTTAATAATGTATAGAGACCAATTTTATTGATTAGGTTCCCAAATATACAAGATTTTCACAAAAAAAAATAACATTTGATTTCAGAAAAGAATATTTTAAACTATATGGTAGAAACATAAATACTTATTTTGGTTGGGGTTCTAATAATGGATTTAACTTAGTGGTTCCCATAATGACAACCTACATATGAAAATTATATGTATCCATAATAGATTTAAGTAAATTATCAAAATATTCCTCATCTAGTTCTTCAAATTGTTCACTCTCCAAATTTTATTCTAGATTTAATTTATTTATAAAGATAAAATAGGCATAAATATTAGGTTATTACAAGTATATTATTAATTTAATTATATCACCAAATATTTTGATTTCTTTCTCTGAATAGAAAAAATTTTAAAATGTGTAATTGTTAAAATAAACTATTCTTCCTAAGGCCATTTCATTGAATCTAAGGTACTAAAATTCATAGTTTATTCTCCAAAATAAATTGAAAGTTTTCCTTTACAAACTTTTATTATGGTTTTATTAGTTTTAAGAAATTTCCTTCTTAATATTACAGGGTAATAAACCATACCTATTTATTTCTCCATGTTTAAGATGTAAAAATTAGTTGTAAAAAATATGCCTTTCACTCTTACCAGTACATCCTCTATGACTCGTTCTAAGTAGTTTATTATTTTTTTATCCAATTGTATAATAAATTAGATTTGATTAATTATTATTATCTATATTAAAGATTATACTAAGTAAGGATAATCATTAATTAAATATCCTAATCCATAAAATTAATTATAAGAAGTGAGATTTCCTATACTGAAGGGGATATTAAAATTTCCAAGGTCTTGACATTTACTAGGAAGTTGTGAGATTATTAGAGTAGAAACATTTCATCCCATGATTAACTTTTAATCTCATTTTATTTTTATTTTATTAGTACACATCTCCTTTATAAAATTTACATACTTTGTGATTTTGTGGATATAATATAATAAAGGGATATTGAATTTCATTTTCTTAAATGTTACCCACATCTTTTATTGAATATATTATTCATTGTAATTATTCAGTAGTGTAATTATTGAAGGTAATAGAGGTTGTGGTTAGAAATATATTCCATATTATCTTTTATGTTATCCTTTTTCACTAGTTATATCTTAAAAGGAAATTCAACTTCTTCTTTCCTCTTAAATTCTTCTTATTCTTCTGGTTTTTCACTTCAGATTCAACTTCCATCAATAGGGTTTCACTAATTTTTACCTCCACACCAATTATTAAATAAATAGAACTTATGTTAACCTTAGCAATAAGAATTTAGTAGACATGAAGCTTTCCTAAACCTTGATTTACCAGTTTGTATAAAGTATAGGTGATCTATCAAAACTGACCTTTAATATCCTTCAACTCTAATCTATGAGTTATGAGGGTATATTTTTGGTTACTTTGGGACTTTAAAAGATGTATCAACATTTATTTCATTGATATTTCTTTATTATTCCCATATTTTCAGTTATATATGGTTGAGATTTATTTATTTATAATTATGGTGGTCGGTATGGCTATTGAAAATTCCATTGTAAAGACGGCCTTGTTGACTATTGGTTTCCAAATTCATATTAAATGTTTGAGTAATTTTGAATCCCCTAATTGTTGGTTAGTTTCTACTAGTATTTCATTTGGGATATGGAATCACAGTTCTTGGCCTCTTATACTTAAGGACAACCAACAATGAAATCATCCAGGAAATAGCAATGTTGATTTTAAGGTAGTGAAGATAATGATGATTTTTGAACCATGTTAAATGATAACCATCTCACAAGATAATTTATTTCTTTAATTTTAGTTTTAAATAAATGATATTTGGAACATTTTACCTCATTTACTCCCTAACTGATGTATCTTGTACTAAATTTTTAGGATTTTTTTGATATCCTCTCTATCAATTCTCCAACTTCAGCTATTGATTTTCCTATAAGTGATCCTATATAAAAATCATCCAACAAGTTTCTCTCATTTTATAGTATTCCTTTATAAAATAACACTAAGAAATGGTGGTATTAAAAGGTTTGATGTGGTCATGATTTTGTCTACATCTTGAATATCTACCAAACCAAATATAAAGCTTATCTATTTTTTGGGTTGATCCCATGGATCTCCTTTCTCAGATAAGTACTTCTTTAATTTGAGAATAATTTCTAGAGGAAGACCCTTAATATTTTATCCTTGGTAGTGATTTCTCCAGTGTACAGATTGTACATCCACTCCTTGGCCACTTCTTATAAGGAGGATGTGAAAACCTTACAACTGATAGGTGCTTCTGGTACTTCTCTAGGTTTTAAATTTATTTACAAATTTCCAAAATATCTTAAATTCTATTTAGTTCCCTCTCATTACAATCCATAAAGCTTGGATAGTAGTTGGATCATCCCAATTTTAAGTTCAAATACAAATTTTTTTTTGGTTGTTACAAAAGATTATTATTATTGAAATTAGGTGTATAAAATTCTCTCAAAGTTTTATTTAGTCAATCTAGATTATATTATATATTTTAACATCTTAGGGTAACTATATTATAAGAAGAATATAAGGGTATTTAATATCTAAAAGGAACAGTGAGAAACTCCCTCTCTACTTTCTCAGTGATTCTTAAATGTATAACTTT
Source organism: Viscum album (assembly GCA_963277665.1). NCBI lineage: Eukaryota > Viridiplantae > Streptophyta > Magnoliopsida > Santalales > Viscaceae > Viscum > Viscum album. Next base: position 1,506,916,165 of record OY728156.1, read on the forward strand.
ATCTAGTAAAGTTATCTAAACCTATATAACAAATAAAAAGATATGATCTAAATTAGACATGGTCATGTATTAAAACATTTCAAATGAAAAGAAAAAAACACTAGATTTCCTCCTAAAAAATGACATCAAGTTGATGTGTTTACTATTAAATGCCTCATAGAAAACAAATGCTAAATCTATGTTAAATGTAAATAATAGTGAGACTCAGTTTATCATTAGAGATAATGAAGTTTTCAGTGTTCTTTTATTTTTTTAGTGGGTTTAGGGTGTTTTAAACACAAAAATAAATTCTGTTTTATAATTTAGTTAATTTTTTGTTTTAATTAAGTTTTAAAAGTAATGGTCTAATTAAACATGAAAAAATGGAACCTCACACACTAGGAATCTTCTCTTAGGCTCTCAGCTTACCATCTTCCTCTTATGGCTTTGATCCCTTCTCAGTGACGATAGATTATTTCTCCCTCTCCAACTTCTTTGGTCATTCTTTATTGAGTTTCGTTCTCTTCAGGCTCTATGAAGGTATCTTGTTTTCTACTCTCCCTCCCATGCTCTACCAAATTGGTCTGACAAACTCATCTCCATCTTGGGTGGGTGTATTGGTTTTCTATATGGCCTTGGGACTGTGGTAGTGGGGGATGGATAAATTCGAGATTCTCTGTTTCAGTGGATTCTTCCCTCAGTTCTCTCGATCCATTTTGAGTTCTTATTGGGGTTCGATCCTAATTTCTTTTTTTGGGTTTTAATATAATTTCCCCCTCTATTATTCTTTTTTATTCTGGTTTTGGGTTCCATAATTTTTTTGTAAGTTATTAGGGTTTCATACCCTAGCTTCCCCTCCTTCTTCATGGTTATAGTTTTTGTTAGGGATTCATCCCCATTTTCCTTTTGGGTTTCATCTCCTTTTATTTCTAGTTCCTTTTATGGTTTCTTCACCGGTTTGGTTTTCCCTTTATGGATTTGTTCTTATATATGGTTTGGGGTTATGATGTGTTGTTGCATTGGGTTTTTGGCTGGTGTTATCGTTATCTTTAGTGTTTTTGTGTCTGTGTTTCTTGGTAGTCATCATTATCATGAGGTTGAAGACTGTGGTGATGGGTTACTTAGGTGGATCGCTGCTTTTGGTTGGTTCAAGACCGTGATAGTGGGTTTTAGTGGATGTTTCAGACGTCACTGGAGTTTTTTTGGTTTGGTACTGAGGTGGTTGGACTATTAGGGTGTTCTAACTATGGTGACTATTTATCCCTGATTCTGATTCTGATGTCTTCAGTGGATCGATGACATGGAAAATGACAACAACGATGAGTTTTTGTGTCTCATCAGTGACGATGATGACTTCTCTATGTAAATGATTGTTTCTGATGGTGTCTCTCAACGACGATGTTGGTGTTCTTAACAAAACTGATGATGGTTTTTGGTGGTTCCCTATAGAGACAACGACGGTAATATCAATGATAAATGGGGTTTTATGTGGATGGATCTTGATAACAATCTGATGGACAACATCTTCGGTGTCATAGTGTGCATCTTGAGGTGACTTGGTGACCAAGGCGTGATGATGGGATGACTTTTTTTTCAATTTAATAATTTTAAATGGTTATTTCATCTCAATGGTGGCATTAGGGAGTTAAGGATAGTGATTATGATGAGACTATGGAAGGTGTATGGAATCATCATGCCTGGCTTTGGTAGGAGCATTATGCCGATTTCATGTGGAATAAGTTTTTTTATGTTAGTTTTTTGAAATTTGAATGTTTTATGGCATGGTTTTGGATTTTGGAGTAAGTGGGCTATGATGGTTTTAATATCTTGAAGGTTATATTAGGCTGGAAATTTTTTATGGTTCATACTTAGCCTTTAGAATCATTATTAGAAAATAAAAAAATGGATTGTGGATAAGAAGTGGTCTAACCTCATATACTTTCATCCACTTAACCTATTAAATCACGATTCATTAAGATAACACTCTCTTATTCTCTCACTAATTATCCAAGACCTCAAACAATTTTCCTTCTATAGTTATTTTTGTTTAAATAGGGGAATTTAATTACCATTACAATATTTATTATCACCTGAACTAGTAATCGTAAATATCAAATTACTCCTGGATCAACCCACTACCCTTTATTATATTGAAAATAAAGAATGTATAGGGGTTATATGTATGAAAACCAATGAATGAGGGAAAATAAAATGAATGAAAATGAAATAAACAAAGGAAATATCCTACTTTTATAGTAATCTAACATTTTTAGTAAGATCAAATAAAAAGGATTTATCTAATAAACACAGGAATTCATTACAGGGGGTTAGGTAAATTATCCTATGGTCAACCAAGAAGGGTCTAGTGTTCTATAAAATAAGAGTTATTACAATAAATGAAAGAAATAAGATACAATATCTAGTAATAGTACCCATCTTGATTAACTGATCAACTTTTCTCTCCCTTTAATGAATAGTCAACCTCTTTATAGAAGTAAAAGAATGATCGTAGCTCCATTCAGTAGCTTCATATCCCATGTGAGAAGCATGATTTTACTCTCCCATGACTGAGTTTTTTACTATATTGGTCTACTGAGAATAATATTGAGTTTTATTGATCAACTCCCCTTTCCTTTTATGTAATCTACATGTTTCTATTGAGGGTCCAAATTCTCATCATGTAACTCCCTCTTGAATATTCCGGCTTCACAATTACCATACAATATCTTCTTCTTCTTCAGCCTATGGTATGATCACCATGTGGAAGCTAGGGAAAGGTATTTACTAATTCGAACAGACCAGATAAATGGAATTTGATTTCATTTTGAGCTTTTTTCATTTTTTAATTTTTCAATATTTATTCCATTTGGCCTAGAATTGGTACATTCTTTAAGTTATACACACAACATGAATCTCATTTCATATGTATTTGAATTCTTATAAGGTTCCTAGGAATTTCTTCATGGGGAACTAAAACTATAAATTATTGAGACAAAGTATTACAAGCCTTAAAAATCATACATGTAAGCTAGGGAATTATTATGCTAAGATATCAAGTCTTACATTTTTTATTAAAGTCATATAAGCGGTTACAAGAGTCACACATGATGAATGTAAAGTCTTAAGGTGGCGAACGTTTGAAGTTATACATGAAAAAAATTCTTACATATTTCTAGGAAAATTAAAAGGAAATGATTGGGAAACATACGATTGGTCCAACAGAAGCGAGACATAGTAAAAATTATTATAGGATGGAAAATTCTGACATGTGTACAGTCATATACTCTATGGAAAAGGTCATATTGGATACTGAGTGAAGTCCTACATGAATCTACTATTTATGAAATTCAACCTCAGACCCTCCACCCATGAAAACATAAACTTAGTGTAGACTATATTCATGTTATTCCAGAATTGATTTAAAATAATTATAATCAAATTTAAAATCATTTTAACAGTTTAAAAAAATAATCAAAAAATCAATGTATGGTTCCCCAATTAATTCAAAAATTAAGAAATTGACTTAAAAATTGATTTTGAAATCCATTATTAAATTTTATTCCAAATTCACCCCACCCTAATAATTTATAATTTTATTTCTATTTAAAGTAAAACAAATTTAATAAAACTATAAAATTATTAAAACACTTTTGAAAATTGGTGTCTTGAACATACTTCTAAGGAAACCCCATTAAGCATTCCAAAAAAATTCAACCCTATAGAATCATTAATCCTCCTAACTAATACATCCTTTAAGGTTTTAAATTATCATGATTGGTTATTTAGAGAAACATTTTTGGATACTCTAACTAACATTTCTTCTTTCATTTTAGACTCTTTTCCAGCTATACTTTCAAAACAACACCAAAACTGAGATATCGTATGACTAGTTCATCTATCCTCAATGATTTGAGAATATTGAGAAATATTATCTTGAACTCATTCACATTTTTTTCTCAATTACATTGATGATAATAGAATTATTTACAGATCTAGAAAAAGTAGTAAGATAACCTTTAAGTGAATCACTCCATGTTTCCCCTAAGCATCTATTTGATACACGTATTGAACTAATTCAATATTAAGTTACTCAAGAGGTTGTTTTCTTTAATGTATACAATTTTCATTTCTCAAGAAGAGTTATTAGGTTTCCAATGTTAATCATGTTTTACATTAAAATTATTCTTTCAAGGATTAATTTAAAATTCACGTTGCATAGTGATGATTTTATTTATCTAGAAAAAAATATTTTATCATATGAGTTTCATGTTTTACATTCATCCATTAATGATTTTAAAAAAAATCTAACTAAGATGATGTCCCACTTTGGTGTTCCTATCACAACTTTGTTATATAGATAATTAATTATGTTAATCATATAATATATGATTCTTATATTATTGGGTGAATAAATCCTTGTATTATTTATCATATAGATAAACTCATTCCCATTCCTCTAGTATTCTAACTCTTAGGGTTTGTTATATAAGTAAAACCCAAAGATCACCATAATATCTTGTTATCTAACTTTTAAGGTTATTCATTTACACCATTTATTAAAGAAGATAATCCATGAGCATCCTTCTTTAGCTGAATTAGCCCAGTTGAATGATCAAAGTCTTGAATTGTACTTTCTTTGTAAAGAATCTAACACTCACTATTATTTTAAAGGGTAATTAATCTCACTGTATTATCTAATGTTATTACCTTTACATGTGTGAATTGTTATAATGATTTAGTTTTGAATCATATTCCTTCCTCCAAATCAATATGTTCAAACCATACAGATGTGTAATTATTTTCAAGGGAAATCCATAGTTAATGTAGAAGAAAACTAAATCATTTATCACACCTAACATACAAATTCTTATGTGCACGCTTGAAAATTTATAGAAACAGTTTAACTATTAAAACTAAAGAATACACCAATTAATAATGTAATAATTTTATCAATGAATTAAAAATTTAATAATAAATAAATAAATAGTTCAATTATTTAAAAATGGAATAAACTATTTACATACAATTTATAAATAAATCTAATTATAAACACTACATAATTTAGATATTCACTGTATAAATTACAAAATTATATAAATATAAAAATTGTATATGAATTTTTCTAATAATAACTCATTTATATTATTCTTTATATGGAATTTAATTTTTAATTGATAATATTAAATGAAATATAAACATTTTATATTCCAATTTCTGTTATGAAAACTATTTACATAATCTAAGTATCAAATATTTAATATAATTTAAACCTTGATCAAATAAATTATCAAAACCCATTTTTACATGGTTTAACTAATACTCAAATTATAACTTTAATTTATTCATTTCAAATTAAATATTATAAAAAATTCATAATTAAATAAAAACTCTTTAATATATGGACTTATTTTGTAATTTATAAACACTTTATAAATAAAACCTATAATTTCCATATGAAAATTTTATATCTAGATTATAATACATTCCATATAAGTTTGAAAATGACTTTTTTAAGATTAAAAATTAATATCATGTATATTTATTTAATAAATGATTTATATAAATTTAATTAATTAAATATAAACATTTTATACTTAATTAATTTATAAAAACCTTTATAAATTAAAAAATATCCCCAAATAACTTTTATTATGGTTTATAAAATTTTTATAAACCATTATAATTAGGTTCATAATTTAAATAAAGAGTACAAATGTTTCCTTTAATATCATTTTTAATGATATCCATAGATCATATGGTATAGAATGTTGCATGAAAAAGGAAGATGAGTGTGTTATTTATCATAAATTATGATAAATATTTGGAATCTCACATAATAAACCTTGGTTCTAGTAAATCACAAGTTATGATAACTGGCCTTACATAATATTAAAACAAACATTGCATGATATTAAGTCAACACAAAAAAATGCATATAATTAAATTCACGTAACGTTAAACATATCACACGTAAAATTAAAACCACAAGATTATGTGCCTTTTAAGGATAAATACAATGATATTTTACATGGTATCTATCATGGACTATAATATAGGGTTGTATAGGGTTAGTCCAACACATCTCATACACGTGGTTGTTGCGATTTATGAAATAGAAACCTATGTAAGAAAAAACATGTGGTGTGACCTTATCATAGGGTTAATATAAAACTATGTATAAATAACTCATTTCCCATGGATATCATGAATTATGATGATGTAACACCTTGATATTTTAATGAAATATTTATCTTTAAATAATTTTATTTCTTTAACAGCTTGCGTTGTAAGCAACACTGAGTTCCAACGAATCATGATACACTATTAAAAAATTATTATTTAATGTGATAATTATAAACTATCCTTTAATTTAGAGAGTACTAATATGATAAAATAATTTATGAAGTATACATAAATTTCATAATCAATGTAAATTTATTAATAAATTATATATAAATAATCATTCAATTTTTAGCAAAGTCATTATATTCCTCAAAAATTTGTTTCCGCCAAAAAATGGGTTTTCTTGTGAGTTAATATTATAATTAATTTAAAAAAAAATTAGAAAATTTAAATAAATAATTAATAATTAAAAAATTATCTTAGGATGATTATTTAGATAATTTCTTGGAAAAATTAATTTTTCAGTAAATAGTGAAAAATGCCGATTTTTATAAACTATAATTTCATTTATATTAAAATTTCACTTCTTGATTTTAAATTTATCTCATATTGAATTCAGTACTATTTAGTTATATATATTCTAATTAATTACATTTTATTCATCCTTAAACCTTCTTTTAGTATAAGTACATTTGTGGGCTTAAAACACATTTTTTCAGGAAAACTGTTTTTCATTGCATTTTAAAGGATTAATTTTAAATTAAATTATAAAATTATATTAGTTTTATATTTAAAAATATATTCAATATTTGTAATAATTGGGTCCTATTTTTTTAAATATTCCCCTATTATATTTTTTCATTATGAATAGTGACTATAGAAATTTTATTATCATGGTAAGTGTAAATCAGGTAATTTAGGCTAAAAAATGATAAAGACTATTAAATATCCCAAAAAAATGAATAAATTTTATTAGATGATTTAATTTAATCCATAAGCATCCAATTTTCTATTTTATGACCTTTTTTGGTCATTTGGATGAGATTGTGACCTTTATATTATTTTATTTCAAGAAAAGTCAAACATGTCACTCTACCGTTTTTAATAACTATAATAATTTAATATAGAGTTATCTATAGGATATGTTAGACTAGAAATAGTTTTAAAATTTATAAAATCTATATTCATCATGTTAATTTATTTTTAATTTTTAGGGAAGATATAGTTATCTTGAATGCTTACACAACGTTGATGCGATAATTGTTCAATTAATGAAAAAAATAAAACAAATGACATTAAAATATTAAAAGTAACATAATTTTAGATATATATTATGATAAAGGAATTATATAAATTAAAATTAATTTTTTAGGATATAATAATTTTTTTGAATTGAACTTGTTTTCAACATGTTTTTAAAGTCAAGGTAATGAATAGTATCAAAGTTTATAATAATGATATTTTATGAGATTAATATTTTATTAAATTATTTGAATATCATAAAAATATTAAATAACCACAAAGTGTATAATATATGGTCACAATTTTCATTCCATTTTATTTATATTCCATTTGGAAACACTTTTCTCTAGAATAGTCTTAATATATTTTAATCTTTTTGAGAACTTCCAAAAAGTTCCCCTCCCCTCAATTATATAAGTATGTAGCCTACCTCACTTTATTACACCACTTTGAGCCTTATATATCAATCATAATCTAAAAAATTATCTTCAACACCTCCATATACACATTATATAGGTTATTTCTTTCTCAAATACCAATCCTAGTGTTTTTAGAGGAGATCTAAAGGATTCGTTTTGAAGAAGATGTAATCGCTCTAACATGTCACTTTTTTTATACTCTCATTTACCTCATATAAATCTATGGTACTCATAATAAAATACTAAATTAATTATCCTAAATATTCTTAAATTTTATTATGATTATTATAACACCATTATACACCATATTTCTCATCAAATAAGGAGTGAATGTATCGCTCATGCATATAAACAACTTATCATCTACATGTAGTGAAACAATTCATTTTTCATCACCATATTTTATGGACTGGAATTTTTATGGGTTTAATATTTATATATTATATTTATAACATTATTATAATTTTTTTAATGATAATATAATTTATACATTCTTATCATCCAATATTTTGGGAAATGATAACATCGCTCGTGCATACATATGGACTACCATCTCCACAATGTGATGTGATTAATTTTTCATTTATATTTCACATGGATTCTAATGAAGATGAATTTTATTAATATATATGATATAAATGATATAATAATAATTATGTAAAGGTTAATTGTTATTTAACTTTCTTTTATTCTATTAATCAGAAAATGGAAACAACGTTCATGTGTACGTACAACCTACCGTCTCTATGAACTATGTAATTAATTTCTTATCTCTACTTTTTATGAATGATTATATATATATATATATATAATGTATATATTATTTTTATACAATGATTAAAATTCTAGAAATTATTGTTCTATGATTAAAGTATATATACTGGTACTATCAAATAAAAAATGCTTGGAAAACAAAGCAGTTATCACTCAGAAAAGTGATTTTAATAAAAAATTATTAATAAGTAGGTGATAATATGTTATAAATAAATAATATATGGCATTATTGGTATATTTTTATATAATAAATATATAAAAAATTCATATTTATTATACAATATATTTGAACATGACCAAGAAAATGAGATAATTGACATAAGGGATTATTTCATAATCTCTTCATTATTCAGGGTTGTTTCTGTTTAAGTCTCCATTAGGGACTATTTATCTTCCATGTAAAAATTTTATAAAAATGTTTTCAAAAATCCTTTTATTATTACCATAAAATTTGTTAAATTCATTTTTACCCATGTTTTACTTTTTACTAAATATTTTGAAAAGTATATTTTTGTTGTTTTCTAAATGAGGTATTTTGTGATTTTTTCGACAAAAATATGGAAGGAATGTTATTTTTAAACATATACAACATGAGTGGATTTTCTTGCTATCAGGAGGAATCAATGATTTCAAGAATCCTTTATAATTTTATAAGTTTCTTTTCAAATATATATTTTTTTATTTATAAGTGAACAACTTTATAAAAAAAGAAGTGATTTAAAAATAGAAAATTTATTTTCCCCAATAATTATTCCAAGTGATCTTTCAAAATCATTTTCTAAATAAGATTACATACTTTTATATTTATTAATATTTACTAGGTTTATTATCCAAGGATACCATCCTTATTATTTCTAGGGATGTTTTATATTTATAATGACAGGATCTTGGTGAGAATTGTTCCCTTTTACATAGCCTATAATTTGATAAAATGTTTATGAAATCTATTTCATTTCATGAGTTCTATGATAATGATTTTTTTATGATCATGTGACACATATATGTAGGATTTTATTTATATAATTAGTGTTACCTATATCTTCCTCTAATACATTAAGTAAATCTTAATATCTCATGAGATAAAAATGGGAAAAATTTAATGGTCTTGATCCCATTATGGTAAAAATATGCATTCTAATTTAATATGGGAAATAGGTGCACCCTGATCTACCATGGGAAATATGTGCTTCCTTATCTACAATGGGAAATAGTTTATAATTATTGATCTATTTTGTTGATGGTCATGGTATTTAACCTTGAAATATAAAAGTTTTTTCTATATTTATGATAATTCCAAACTTTGAGGACATGAGCTTATGGTTCATTATTGGTTTACGATGATTTCTCACTCTAATGTACCATGTTTTCTGAAATGATATTTTTTTATTCCATGAATCATTTTTATGATCAAATAAAATTTTGAAATTAACTTTTTAAGTTATGTACATAATAACATACACTTGTTATTATCTTACTCTTTTACATGATCATAGATTTATATCTCCTATGTTTACCATTATAGAGTATCTAAGATCAAAATTTCTTATATTTTATTCCCCAGGTTATTAAGAAAGGTTTATATAGGATACGAATTAGATTAGAACTATATGATAATATATTTATGGGAGATGTTTAAGATCTTTCATGAAATAAAAATGTTGTGTTTCTAGTCTCTAAAGACACTAAAATATTACAGTCCTTGTGCATTTTTTTAATAAATGTATTTAATATTCATATAAAAAGATGTGATATTTATGTATGAAAAGACTGGGTCATTGTAGTTGGTATCAAAGGGAAGGTTTAGTCAATCCTTGGGGATTAGGATTAAAAAAACTTTATTGAGTTCTATAGGTATATTTCTAAGTATATTTCTTGGGATATATATAGGGATATCTCTAAGGATAAGTATAAGGATAATTCTAAGTATAGTAAAATATCTTGGAATTTTAGTGAATCATAGATTTCAGGTTTTCAATGAAATTACATCCCTATTTGAATACTAAAAGTGTATGTGGCTCTATAAAAGAGGTACCAAGGGGTAAAAACTACGAAAAGGGTGAATTGAGACCAACTCAATCATCACCTAGTGCATGACAACGAGCCTCATTGCACACCTGGTTTGAAATTCTTAGGGGATATTATTTGGAAATTTACAAAATATTTATGAACCATCATGAAGGATTTAAATAATGACCTTTAATGTCCTAGGATAAGCCTAATGTGTTATATATATAAAAGAAGGTGTAATGATTTAGACATACTATAAATGATTTTTCATGATTTTGTGGGTTTTCACTATGATTAGTTTTTCTCACTCTATTATTTATAGTTTTAGTCAATGGAAAAAACATGAAGGAACCATGTTAATTATAAGTGTGATATAAAATGAAATGATTGTCCTCGAGAGAAAGAAAACATTATGGGAGATGAAATACAGAATATCTCTACTATTCTCACACAACTTTCCCAGGATATAAATCCTGTCGAGTTTACAAATGGTTAAAGGATGTAGAAATATAATATTAAATATTTCATGAGGCAACATATACCTTCTTTTATTGGATCTTTTTATCTACTAGTGGCTGAGAAATAGATCAACATCATTGGGAAAATATTTTTTCCCCTTCAATGCTCAATACATGAAAAAGTTACCCTAGATATTTATCATTTGGAAGTAAAATAAGATTAGTGTTGAAATCTTGTTAAGAACACAATAGAATTAGAAGAAATTTAATATATTTAATGGGAAGGATTTAAGGGGGATATTTATCTTTAATTACTTCCCTATTATTCTATGAAAAAAAATATAGTGAAGGAATTAATTATTCTCTATAAAAATGATGATGAATTTATTGGTAGGTATTAAGAAAATTTTATATGAATTTCAATGTATCCTTCTAGTTTAACCATCAATTTTGAAAGAAAAATTGATCAATTATTTAGTGTACTAAAGTCAATTATTCATAAGGCCTTGTCTATAAGAGACTTTATAATCTATGAAGAATTCATTCGATGTGAACTAAAGTTATAAATTTAAATTAAATATTCTCTCCATTGTTATCGTTTTGATAAGAATAGGAAGATTGAGACTCATGAAAACTTAAATGATGGAAATAAATTCCATCCATATGCAAGGTATAAATGTGGTAATAAGTATTAAGATAATTGATTGAATGGAACTAGGAGGTGATTTAGATATGGAAAGGTGGGTTATAAAGCCCGTGATTGTTGAAAAGAGATTAATGGGATAGTTATTGAAATATAAGCTAAGATTACACCAACTAATGAACCAATCACACTCTAGTGTTTCAAGTTCAAGGATTTTTTTTTCATTATATGAATCCATGCCCCAATATAAGGTCTAATGTTGATGATAAGCCACAAAAAATATAAAGGGGGGGGGGGATCTTATTAAATCACAATGGATGAATTGAATAATGATAATTAGGGAACACATATCCTCCCCTCCTTAGTTGGGATTTTCATGTCTGATTTTGTATGAATGATACCAATGAAAATCTTATTTTTCATAATTTATTGAAATTTCATGTGATTATCTTCCTCTATATAGATTCTAGAATAATGAAATCACATTTTTTATTCTACCAAAGAAAGGATAAACCCAAGATTACAATGAATTATTTTTGTATAATATAATAACTTATACAAGGAATAAATGGAGAATTAACTTTTAGAATTTTATCTGTGTCCATTAATGTAATAGTTATGGATACCATCATGGGTTTATGAGTTTAAGGTTTATCAAAATTTCAAATTAATTAAAACCCCTTTGAGTATTTATGTGATGAGATTTTATCAAGATTAAGAATATTTTAATACACATTTATAGTAATATAATCCTTTGTTTTTGTATATGATTTAGTGAAAAAGTTATTTAAGGATGAATTACTTTACAATTTGTGAAAATATGATTAAATTTACTAGTAACCATTAGGGTTTATCTTATCTTTGATGTTGAGGTAATTATGGGTTGTAGTTGATCACCTTATGAAGTCATCACACTTCATTGTTATTAGAGAAGATTTATCTCTAGATCCTCTTGCTGGAATATACATTAAGGAAGTATTAAATTTGAATGGGGAACTATGTTTAATTGTATCTTATTAGGATCTGAATTTCACATAGAATATTGGGTGAAGAATTTAGAAATATCTTAATATATAGTTGAGTTTCAATATTGAGTATCATCTTCAGGAAGATCTTCAGTCTGAGAGAACAATTCAAATCCTAAAGGATATGATAAGATATTCTTCTATAGATTAGAAATGCATTTAGGATCAACACCTATATTAAGTTTATTTTCCTTGAAATAATAGCTTTCACTCGAGCATTCATATGGATATTTAGTATTCCATTTAAGGAAAGAATTGTAAAAATCCAATGTATTGAAATGAAGTTATACAATAAAAGAAATTGGGACCTAAGAAAACTGATGAGATGATAGATAAGGTTGGAGTCATTCACCAACACGTATGGAAAATAAAAAGTTGAAAGAAATGTTTTGATGTTAATAAATGATGTGGTCTAGAATTTTATGTCTGTGATAAAGACTTTCTATGAATTTATACATGGAATAAAGAAGGGAAAACTAATCCTTATCTATGTTGGTACCCTTGAAATACTTGATCATATCAAGATAGTAGCTTATATTTTGGTGCTTCCATTAAATATCTCTCAGGTTAAATATGTGTTCCATGTATCTCTCTTGAAAAATTACATCCCTAATCTTTCATATGGGACAAACTCAGTGGTAATACCACTGGATAATGATATTTATTATGAAGAAAAACAAATATAGATTATGTATCACTGAGATAAAGTTCTATAAAACAATACCACTCACCTGGTTAATGTTTTATAGATAAATAACCCATTTGAGGTTGTTATATAAGAACTTGATGATGTGATGAGGTATAGGTATCTTAATCTATTTTTATTTAAGTGATGAATTTTTATGGACAATTCATTTTAAGGGGGGTAGAATTTTAAACCCAAATATTTTTAGGAAATATTTCTTTTTAAATAAATTTATTTCTTTGATATCTTGAGTTTCATGCAACTCCAAGTTTAAATGAATCATGATAAACTATTAAAACATTATTATTTAATGTTATAGTTATAACCCAGCCATTAATTTTGTAGGTAGGAATATGATTTACTAATTTATGAAATATATATATAAATTTCTTACTCAATATAAATTTATTTATAAATTCTTATTTATATTAAAATTTCACTTTATGATTTTTGTTTGATATAAAATTATATTAATTACCATTTATTTATATATATTATAATTAATTACATTATAATCATCCTTATATCTTATTTTGGTATAAGTACATTTTTGTGTTTAAAATACATTTTTTCTAGAAAACTGCTTTTATTGCATTTTGTGAGATTAATTTTAAATTAAATTATGCCACTTATGTGAGTTAAATATTGAAAAATGGATTTCATATTAGTAATTAATGGGTCCAAATTTTTAAAATAGTTACCTTCTATGTTTGGTCATTAATAATAGTAACTAGTAATTTTATTACCACAGTAAGAATAAATCGAGTAATTTAGTTTAAAAATAAAAAGATAAGGACTATTAAATAACCTCAACACATGAATAAATTTTACTGTAAGAGATAATTTCATCCATAATCATCCAATTTTGGATTTAATGACATTTTTTCCATTTTAATGAGATTATGACCATTATAGTATTTTTTCAGGAAAAGTCGGACATGTCGCCATATTTTTTTAATAACTATACTATTTTAATATGGGGTTATCTAGAAGATATGTTTTAATATAAATATTATTTTGAAATATAAATTTTTTATCTTCATCATGGTAGTTTAGTTTTAATTTTTAGGGATGAAATAATTACCTTAAAGTCTTATACAATGATGACATAATAATTATTCAATTGCTTGAAAAATAAAATAAATGATATCAAAAATATTAAAATTAACATAATTTGGGAAATTTATGGTGATCCAAAAAATATTTATATTACCATAAAATTTTTATGGTGTAATTTGTTTTTTGAATTTTACTTGTTTTCTTGATGTTTTGAATTCAAAGTAATGAATAGTTTCAAAATTAACAATAATTATATTTTATGGGATTAATATTTTATTAAATTATATAAAAATCATAAAAACATTAAATAAGAAAAAAAGATAAGATATGGCCGACAAGTTTATCCAATTTTCATTTATAGGACATTTGGAATCATTTGATCATATAATAGTCTTAATATATTTTAGTCTTTTGATAAATTCCAAAAGGGCCCCTCACCTCAATTATAAAAGGACACCTCCCCCTTTCTTAATTTCACCACTTTTAGCCTTATATATCTAGAATAAACTATAAAAATATCTTATACACTTACCTATCCACATTATATAGGTGATTTTATTCCCAAAATACCTACCCTAGAGCCATTTAGAAAAGATTTTAAAGAGCTGTTTCAAACAAGAGGTAATCTATATATCAATCACTTCCCTTTTATAATATTATTTATCTTCTATAAATATATGATATTAATCATAAAATAATCAATTTATAATCCTAAATATTCTAAAATGTTATTATTATTTTTAAAAAACCATCATACACTCTATTTTTCATCAAATAATAAGTGAAATAATCGCTTGTGTGTACATATGGCTTACCATATCCACATAGCGATATAATTCATTTTTCATCATCATGTTTTATAGATAGGAATTATTATGGTATTAAGGATTATATATTATATTTATAACATTATTATACTTCTAAAATTATAATATAATGTCTACCTTCTTATCATCCAATATTTTGGGGAACGATAACGTCGCTCGTGCATATTTATGGACTACCATCTCCCTGATGAGATGCGATTCATTTTTCATTTTCATTTCAAATAAATTATAATATGTATAAATTTAATGAATATATATGATATATATGATATAATAATAATTATTTAAAGTTTAATTATTATTTACCTTTCTTTCATTCCATCAATCGAAAAATGGAAACAACGTTCAAGCGTACTTATGGCCTACTATCTCCATGAATAGTTTAATTTATTTTCTATATCTAATTTTTATGAATGATTATAAATATGTATATAATTAATATATATATATATATATTATTTATATATCATGAATAAAATTTTGGAAATTATCAGACCATGATCAATGTATAAGGATCAGGACAGCCAAACACAAACATGCTTGGAAAATAAAGAAGTTATCACACAAAATAGTGATTTTAATAAAAAATTATAAATAAAAATATGATAACATGTTATAAATAAATCATATATAGTATTATTGATATATGGTTATGGAATAAATTTATAACCATATTTATTATATAGGAGTTTTTAACATGAACAAGAAAAGGTGATACTTGAGGTAAGGGTTTATTTCACAATTTCATTATTATTCAGGATTGTTTTAGTTAAATAATCCACTAGGGAATATTTATCTTGCATATTCATGTTTTATAAAAACTTTTACAATTTTTTTTTACTATTATTATTCAATTTTTTAAAGTTATTTTTACCCATGTTTTAATTTTTACTAAATTGTTTGAAAGGAATATATTTTTTATTTTTTAAACAAGGTATTTTTTTGACTTTTCCAAGAAAAATATATAAGGAATTTTATTTTTTAACGTATAAGGAATGAGAATATTTTCATAACTTCTTAAAATATAAATGATTTTAATAATCCTTTACAAGTTTATAATTTTTTATTAAAATAATTTCTTTTATAAGTGTGAAACTTTTTAAAAAAGATGTGATTTCAAAATAGAAAAGTGATTTTCCTCAAAAATTATTCAATGTGATCTTTCAAAATAATTTTCCACATAAGCTGAAATAATTTAATGTTACTAATGATTTATGGGGGATATGATTCAAGGGTACCATCTTTATTGTTTCCCTATATGGTTTATAATTATAATGATAATATGTTGTTGAAAATCATTCCCTTTTACTCAGTTAATACTTTGATAAAATGTTTATAAAATAAATTTAATTTTATAAGTTCTATGATAATGAATGTTTTATGATCTTGTGGCACAAATATATATGATTTTATATATGTGACAGGTGGGACCTATAATTCCCTCCAATTAATTGGATAAATCTTAATATCTCATGAGATAACAATGGGAAACAAGTCGATGGGCTTGATCCCACAATGAAAAATAGGTGCATCATAATCTACTATGGAAAATAGGTGTGTCATGATCTAATATGGGAAATAGGTGTGTTCTGATCCACAATGGGAAATATATGAAAATTCATGACCTAATATGTTGATGGTCTTTTCATTTAACCTAGTATTATAATTTTTTTCTATATTTATGATAGTTACACACTTTTATGATAAGAGCTTATGATTCATGATCGATTTATAAAGATTTCTCACTCTTATGGACCATGTTTTTTAAAATGATAATGTTTCATTACATGAATCATGTTTATGATTCATGAAAAGTTTAGTATCAACTTTTTAAATTATTTTCATTATCACATACCCTTATTCTTATCTTATGGTTTCATATCATCAATGATTGTTATATAATATTTTTACCCTTATCGAGCATCTAATCTCACCCTTTCTTATGTTTACTTCTCTAGGACATGAAGAAAGGTCTATGTAGGGTATACATAAGAGGATTACTATATGAGAAGATATTTGTTGTAGATATTGAACATATTTGATGAAATAAGAGGATTTTGTTTCTACTCTCCAAAGACACTAAACTATTATGATCCTTGGGAATTTTCTTATGAAATGTATTGAATATCCATATGAAAATACATGATTTTTATGTATGAAAATACTAGTTCACTATAGATAATATTTTCATGAGTGTAACGCTATGATTCCTATCATTTATTATGATATATGTTATATTGTATTAATAATATGACACTCTATTTTTCTAAAACACATAAACTCCATCACACTATTCAACATCCCATATCATATATTGTGATACATTTTAAAATTAAATATTCCTATAGATTGTATCTTAAAATATCACATATCATAAGAAATTAAAATATTTCTATTTATTATATCTCATAATAGAAACCATGAAACATTAAATATTCTCAATTGTACATTATGAATGAGAATAAAATAAAAATTGAATATCAAGTTTCTTCATTTTGAAACATGAATTCATGAATATAATCACATGGTAGATATTTTATCATAATTTTAGTTTTATAAGGATATTTTAACACTTAAAATAAGTTATGGAAGTAATAATAATCTGTAAACCCTATTGTCTACCAAGATTAAAAAAAAAACAATGCTATAATATAAATTAAGTGAAATCATGTACCTTACATTATTCATTCTCTTTATTTATATTCATAAAAGATGTTTGATGAAAATTTAAAAGAGTTAGTCAAAGGATATCCTTCATACATGGTGTATCCATGGGCCATACCGGATCACACATCATATGGGAAAGACCATTATCACTCTCACAATATGATAGTTTCTTAAAGTGTAAAGTGAGATTATAGGGAAACGAGATTTTATAAGGATAGATTTGGTTGAGGAGAGGGAAATATTAAATTTACCCCATCTCATTGGTAATGGCCCATTTTATAAGCCTTCAAGGACAATCCTCATGTTCCAAGAATTTACTCATACATTAAAACAGATGAGTAAATTCCATTTAACTATTCATACATTTTTTGCATGAATGCATTAATATCCCCAATTTTTCATCTTATAAAACATTAATTGTAAATGATATCCCACATGGAAGATATTTTAAATAAAAACACTTATAATTTGGATGCCTGATATATCTTAAGGTGTTATGAATCCTATGATACAATTCAATAATCGTTATGAATTTTTAATTTCATACATTAAAATTGGAAAAGGAATGATAATTATATCACATTTTATGTATAAAAATATTATTATATAATACTATATGATATAATAAAAACCATATTATCACTTTAAGGAATATATTTTTTATGAATAAGATGGACACTTGAACCATAATTCCATTTCATCACCAAGAGGGGTGTCAATTATCATAGAATAAGACATCATCTCCATACATAAAACAAAAATATCAAAAAAATGTATAGAGATAAATTAATGTGATTATCTAGTGTCAAATAAGGTTAAAATAATATTAGAAGCTATTATAATCTTACCTCATTGTGTAGATGGACCTACATCAACTTTAACCTCCTCTAGAGCATGCTATACAACATAAATCCCCTATTTAATCTTTTTAAGTGCGAAATTACATTCCTTTTGAGTCCATACAACTTTTCCATAGGTCCCTAACTTATCCATATTCAATGTCCCACCTCAAACTCTTGTTCCTTTCACTTGATTGTACATGAAAATACTCCTCATCCCTGATAACAGACCACAATATTTTTTTAATTGGCACACCTAACTACACTAGCGTAACGTGTGAGGAGGATTTGATTACTTTTATTTTGGGTGTCACACCTATCCAAACTATAAACTCTAGGATTCCTATCCCATAAAAACCCTAATAAGGGCTTCCAGTTAATTTTACATGAAAAAATGTATGCTTTTTATTATATTAACTAAATATATTATTTCACGCACTTAGATATGGGATGAAATAACTCACCTTATTTGCAGTGAATTAAGATTTTCATTCACCACAAGATTTAATACATACTTAACTAACTTGAAAAAAAATTGATGAATATTCCATCAACATATAATTACCTTGATTTATCTCCAAAAACTCCAAATATCTATCTAAATTTAGCTTATATAAACATTATTGGTCATGAAATATTTTTTGGAACCCTTTTTAATCAGGGTATTTATCTTACCCAACCACCTCAACTACCCCTCACTACTTCCTAGCAGGTTCCATTAATAGGTAAGAGAAAAACCAAAACTTATAGGTATCTAGTGTTTTAATAAAAATTGAAATAAAATTTGTTTTCTCCCACCATTCCTCAACTTACTCTGGTCCCACATCATCTTTGAATGATGAAGGGTTTTACTTCATGAATTCCAACACCCTACCTACTTATCGTGGGATATCCTAATCAACACCCCTATTAATTCCTTTCATATCTTAAGTAATAACTTTTATATCTGAGGGTCTATAGGATGATGCTTTAATATCTTCTACCATTATCCATGACCCACTATATGTTCCTTAGGCATAATATTCTATAACTCAAAAATAGATTCATCAAAACCATATAATTCACGATCATTCATCGACACATAATCCCACTTCCAAAACAATGAGCATGTGTCCTATAAATTTTGCTAATTTATATCTCTAAAATTCATTCCAATAATTGAATCAAGTTTATAGATATTTCTTATTTCAAAAAAACTTTTTAAAAGAAACCAAAAACAAAATATAGAATCAATGAATTTTTTTATTACAAGAAAACCCCTTCTTTTTTATTTCAAAACCATGTCATGAGATGTAATCCATGTCATAATTATCATGGTTTATGAACTATTTTTGTTCCCATACCATAAAGGGATGGTATAACACAAATACATTCCTATAAGGTACTATCAACCTCTCAATTACCTGAATATCCTAGTGATTTAGAGTTTACTATAAAGAGGTTGGTTACACCTTTTATGGGTATGTTTAGAGTCACAACCATTATATTATCAATGCCTAAAAAATTTCTTAGACTCAAAACCAATCTATTATACGATTTTGTAACACCCCAACCTAATCTATAATTTTGAATCCTGATTCGGTGTTCCATACGGGCTTAAGGTAATTTTCTAATCACCAGAGGCTGTTGAAAAGTGTAAATGAATAAAAAAACCATGGGAATGATTTAACATCATATGAAACTATATACCATGAATGATCAAGAGAAAAAACATTTTAAATAAAATCAGTTTTAATGTAAATCAGACAAATAAAAACCACTTGTTTATAAAAGAAACCAAAAAATGAGTATAAAGTATAAGACTCTAGAAAAATACAAGACATAAATATTAGACCATGAGTTGCCACCTATTTCACCATAACTTTAGAGAGGAACTATGAATCATCCCTAATAGTGAATGATTCCTTATAATTATTTATATCATGACCCATAACATCTATAGGTTCGTTTAAATGCATGATTATGGGGTTTTAACACCTCGTGATTTTACTATATATTTTTTTATTAAATAAATATAGTATTGAATAGCTTGTTTCACGCTCAACACCAAACTAAAATGAACCATGATACATTTTATGTTGATAAAATATTACAATGAGATATATAAATTAATGTATTATGATAATGAAATATGAAATATCATTGAGAAAATTACAAGAAAAAAATCAATAAGAAAATAAAAATAACACATATATAAAATATTTATTCTCATGGTTTTCCATGAATATCATTAGATATATAGTAAATGTTAATATGGACCTTAGATATATGGTTGTTTTCTATATATAATGGTTATGTTTTTCAAAAAAAAATTCACAAACAATAAATAATTCTGGAATAAAATAAAAGATCATATTTAATTAAAATATTGCATTTAAAAAAATATTTTTATGAATTACATATTATTATTATTATTAAATAATTATTATATATATATAATTCAAATAAATATTTTAATACCGATTAATTGATAAAATAAAATGTTTAGAAGATGAATAATTAATTTAATAGGATGTGGTTAAAAAAATTAATGTTAAAAAATGATATTTTTCAAAGAACTTATTTTCTTAAGTATTATATATTTTTATATTAATGAAATAAATAAGTAAATTTTAAATTATTAATAATATATAATATTTCAATGAATAAAAAATATATTAACACTAATTTATTTAGTAATTGATATAAAATTATATTAAGAACACTTAATGTTTTAAAACTCAGTCTTCTATAAAAATATATATTTTCTATATATTTTTTGTTTTAATTTAAAATTTAAATTTACAATATTTAGAAATTTAATTATATTAAATATATTTCATATTTTTAATCATCATATATAAATTAATTAAGAAGATCAACTTTATTTTTAGTCATAAAAATAATTTACTGAGGTAAAAATTGAGTTATATGGTAAATGAAAAATGAGGTTAAAAATGGTTAAACTAAGTGCTAAAGACTTAAAATATCATAAAAACTGATCTATAAATTTATGGATTATGAATTTATTTAAAAATATTATCAAAACTCTATTATTTTTAACTTTTTATCCACTTTCCATTTAAAATGACTTCCTTATACATTAAGGGATGAATATTGGTGGAAATTCCACTAAAAAATTACCTATAAATGACCCCTCCTCAACCCATCACAAACCACTCAAACCATTAAATTATCTCTTTAAAATATAACCATTTCCCCTATCACAAACCATTCAATATGTTTGATATATTTGGATTCCAAGAAGGAATCCAAAATCCTTCATTCCAAAGGAACTTGTGTCGAGAAGTAGCAAATTCATTAAGTGTCTAAGATCTTATCTAAACTTTTAAAATAAATTATCATATCTACTATTTATAAATATAAATATACAATATAATTATTTTATATTAACATAATTATTCTTATGATAAAATGATAATAATAATATATAACTCTAAACACTTTTTTTCATTAGTGTAGCATTCTCAGATCTGGGATGGTTTAACCACTTACATGAATGATGGTATACTAATATATTCATTTTCACCATGAATAAGTATGAATAAATTAATAGTATTTGTATTTGATTTTAAATATTAATATATTTCATGAATATGTTTCTATAAGTATGACATAAAAATTAATGATCAATATTAAGTAACTCATTCTTAATGATAAATTACCAAAAACATATTCACCATAGATTCCATTCCCGAGAGTCATACCCATAATTTCCATAAAAACAATGGAAAAATAAATAAATCATTAGAATACAATGATTTTAGTACCATTAATAATACATGATTTGTTAAATTCATATAAAATAATGAGGATCAACACCATCATTACAAAACTTGAACGAACAATCAAAAATTACTAACATACGATAATGAAAATAAACTATAAATAACTAATATATGTGTAATTAATAATTATTATATATGTGTATAAAAGTTAATATATATGAATAAGGATTTGTAATATTTTATTAAGGTGATTTTTTTGTTATACATGATGTTAAATCACTATCGTGGAAGTTAGGAGTATAGGTAAGGGTTTCTTTATCAATCTAATTTTCAAATTGAGATTGTTTATATTTGAAATTTCATTCGAGGAAATTATATATTATTATATATAAAACACACTCTATTTTTTTCTCTTCTATTTTTTAATGGGTTTTATCAGTCCTCTTACCATTTCACTTCCACTTGGGTTTATAATTTACCTGAATTGATGCTTGTAAGAGCAACCAACCTTATATCTTCTTCATGGTTTGGAATATTTCTCCTCTATGTTCATATTATTTATTTTGATTTATAGATGTCCTTATATTTAATTGTATGATTTATTAAGGTTTATTTCATTTTACTTGACTTTTTTTTACAAAATGAATCTTTTTTTTAACATTTTCAATGTGGGTTTTTCCACTAACTTTGGCTTTCTTTACAAAATTTTAAAAAGAATCTTCCTTTTTTAATGCTTCCTACATGAATTATTTTTCCCTCTTTGATAACCATTTTTTATAATGAAGATCCATATAATTTGTTTACGGTTTTCTAACGTAATATCTATTCCCATTTTTGTTAATTTTTTATTTTAAATAAAATTTATTAAAAGAAAAAGATATTTCTTCTTATTTTACAAAGTAATTTTCTAGTAATCCTAAAAAAGGGGTTTTTATCAATGGAAACATACTTTAATGTTTCCTTTTCTTCACTAGGGATATAATATAATGATACAATACAAATTATTTATTTATATGTATTATGATTATGTAATGTTGTGGTTTTTAGGATACAAGTTTCCTTTAAATGGGTTAATTAATCTATGATAGTATTTTGAATGTTTCCATGATCATGTGGCACACATATGTATGGTTTATAATTATGTGATGGGTTGGTCCATTATATCCCTCAAATGTATTGGGTAATGTATTATATCTCATGATATGATATGTATGAAACTAGGGATTGGATCCAATCCATTATGGGACTTTGCCAATTATGTTTATGGGATTGGGGAGTAAACCCAATCAACTATGGGATTCCTTATACTATATAAGGGTTATTTTGGTAGTGATCCTTGACATAAGTAAGAAATTTTTATTCTTATTTATGTTATACATTCTTAGGACTGCGTTATGTTTTCATGTATTGTGATGATGTTTTCACTTTCATTCATCTCATTACTAAGGTTATGATATAATATTTATTCCATGTCTCATGATTTATGATATATATTTATTGGGGTATTATTATCTTATGTTTTTACCATGTACCTTGATTTGTTATCATAACCAAATATTTATATTATTATCACTTGTGATATTTATTTTATATCTATTATGTTTACCATTACTGAGAATCTAAGATCATACTTTCTCATGTAAAATTATGTAATATATATATAATGGGTATTATTTATGAACCAAAAGTGGTTTAGGATGAAACTAAAATGTCACAGGTTTAATTGAAGGTGTCATAATTTTATAAATCTTATGATTTATTTTCCTTATAATATTATTGATTAAAATAATTATTGTTACTTTATACTCACACTAATCATATTTTTCATAGTAAGGGACTTAAAATAGAATCACTAAATTGGGGCGGTGATAGGTTTAACCATTATTGAAAACATATTATTTGAGTCTATTTTTAATAAATCCTTCATATATTGAAAAGTATCTAAGACTATTAATTCATATCAATAATGGATATATATTTATTTTTCAGAGAACATTCTTTGTTGTATGACGATTGCATTCAAAGTCTATAACCTCACTCCAAAAGAAGTTTGTGGGAATATGTGTACTATAGATATATTATTCTCCATTTAATTGAACTTGATAAGGAAGTAATATTTCATATTCTAAATCAACCTATTATCATCTATTAGTGAAAAACTAACTATTAAATCCCTAGGGAAAATAATCCTATTATATGGGTCTTAATACCTAATATTAGGTGTATTTAGCTAAAATGGTGAGAGAAAAAATATGATATTAAATATATTTATATTTTAGGGGAATATTTCATTAAAATTATTGAAGAGTTAGCTAGTATTCTCCAAAAACATGAGGTTGATTTTAGAATATAACACATACATGGTGCTACGTGAATCTCAAAGAATCCTTATAGAATAGCCCTGATTGAATTATAGGAATTAAAGAATAAACATCAATATAATTTTAATAAGGGTTTCATATGCCTGAGTTCTTCCCCATGGGGTGAACTAGTCCTCTTTATTAAAAAATAAAGATGGATCAATGCATATATGCATTGATTATCCTGAACTTAACAAAATCATGACCAATAAAAAGTATCCTCTACCTAATATTAATTAATTTTATGACCAGTTGAGAGGGGATTAATGCTTCTTAAGTATTGAGATTTAATTTAGATATCATAAAATAAGGGTTAAATAAGGGATGTACCCATGAAACCCCTTTTCATAAGATATAGACACTATGAGTTCATAGTGATTCCATTTAGACATACAAATTCCCTTGAAATATTTATGTATATAATGTATAAAGTCTTTAGATATTACCTTTATGGATTTTTTTTATCCTTTATAGGTGATATTCTCATATATTTTTATTTAAAGGAAATGCATAAAGATCATTTTAGAATTTTTCTATGAACCTTGAGGAAAGAGAAATTGTATTAAAAATTTAGAAAGTGTGAATTATTACTACTTAAAGTGTAATTCTTGAGATATGTAACCATAAGTGAGGGTATATCTATAGATTATTCAAATACATGGGTGATTTAAGAATGGATCAGACTAAACACTATAATATATATCTATATTATTATTTTATTAACTAGATATTAACAGTTATTTATGAGAAATTTCTCATGACTGTCAAATCCACTAACCAAGCTAGCTAAAAAGGGAGTCCAGTTCCTATAGATAGGGTAGTGTAAATAAAATCTCAAAGAAATTATGGGAAGGTTGTTCACTACACATGTACTCACATTACCCTATAGTGTAAAAGGGTATACAATATACAATGATGCATAAAATAAGGGATTAGGATGCTTAATTATGTATAATGATATGGTGGTAGATTATACCTCATTACAATTAATGACCAGTGATAGAAATCACCTAATACATGATTTGGAGATAGAAGGAGTAATATTTTCATTAAGGATATAGACGAATTATCTTTATATTGAAAATTTTGAAATATATACTAATCAAAAGTTCTTAAAGTATATATTCACACAAAAATATTTTGAACATTCTCTAGAGGACATTGTTGGGGTTGATCAAAGACTATGACTGCTCAACAAAAATACACTTTGGGAATGGAAACAAGGTGGATGATGCTCTGAGTAGGAAATATAATGATACATTATCTATTATGAGTATTTAATTAGGTCCAATAATCATGGATTTACAAATTATAGACCCTGAAATAATAATTGAAGGGGAGAAATATTGTATTTCTCAAATAACAACTCAACCATTCATCCATGTAAATATAAAGGATGCAGAGAAGGTGGATATTTATCTATATAAGAAGTTCAATAATATTTCAAAGTTTAACTTTTAAAATGATAAAATTATAAGATTTAATAAAAGAATATTTGTTCCATTAATACCATAATTGAAGAAAGTTATCTTGGATGATGCACATAGCTCATCATTATCAATCCATCATAGAAGCACAAAGATGTATACAAATCATAAGAATAATTTTTGGTGGCACTACATGAAGTGGGATATTTTGAAATATATATTTTGAGACTTTGTATGCCCAAATAAATATGTTAGAATGATATAATCCTAAGGGGATGATGCAACCATTACCCTTAATTGTATTGAAATGGGATAAGATCTTTGTGGTTTTCATTATAGTACTTACCGAGACTTATAAAGGATAAAATGTCATTTATTTTTTAGTTTACAACTTTATAAAGTTAGAACATTTCTTTTATATCTACTAGTATGTATCATTTAATAAAATTTCCAATATATACATAATGTGGGTGGTAAGATTTCATGGAGTGCTGCTCTCAATTTTATATGATCGATATCTAATGTTCACCTCAAAGTTCTAGAGATGACTTCAATTAGCATTGGAAACATAGTTTAAATTTTTAATTCTTATCATATCAATAATAATGGTCCATATAAAAGGACTAATCAAAATCTAAAGGATATGTTGAGATTGTATTCAATAAATTTCCAAGGAAATTTGGATCAAAACCTTCTTCTTGTAGAGTTTTATTATAATAATAATGTTTATTATAGAATTAAAATGGAATATATGAGGCTCTATATGGGAAGATTTTAAGAACTCAAACATGTTGGGATGATGTTGGAGATCATAAACTGATGGGATATGATATTTCTAAATAAATGATAGGTAATATTTAAACTATTCAGTGTCACCTTTAAACTATGCAAAGATGATAGAAGATCTATGCTGATAATCGTCAATGAGATTAAGAGTTTTAATTCAGAGATAATGTATTCATTATAATATTAATATGGAAGAGTTTTATGATATTTAGTAATAATGGAAATTTTATCCATAGATAAATTGGACACTTTGAAATCCGCAATAATGTAAGGATGGTAGGTTAACATTTTACACTTCCACCAAACCTCTCCCAAGTGCATGACGTGTTCCATGTGTCACTTTTTAGGAATTATATACCTAACCACTCATATAAACTAAACAAAAATTTAATACAACTAGAACATAATATCTCTTATAAGGAGTAACTAGTAGAAATCTTGGATCATAGAGATAAATTACTATAAAACAAGACCACTAACCTAGTTAAAGTTTCATTGATGAATCATAAGTTTGAGGATGAAACATTTTGGAAACCAAGGTTTAAATCATGTAGACTTTTTAATGAATTTTATGTGATTAAAGTGCTTGTGATGAGTTTTGAAGTGGTTGGGAGAGTTTGGAATGGTTTTGGAAGGTTTTACAGGCCTTTTTAGGGTTGCACGATTTGATCACGGTTAAGGGAAATCATGTGAGAATCCCAAGAAAACCATGAAACTCAAGGGAGTGGGGTCCCTAATTGTTTTTTCATGGTTTTCTAACCATGAAGGGAGACTGTGTGACATGCCTTCGAGGAAATAGCATCTGTATGGATAGTGCATGGTCTGTTAAACTGTGTGATCTAACCGTGTGTCCCACTAAAGTTGTTTTTTTAACAGGAACACTCAAGATTGACCTAAATCACTCTAAACATTATCCCACTCAATCTTCACTTGGTATTTTAGGTTCTCATGGATTTTAGGGGCTCTCACACTCATTTTGGAAGCAATTCGAAGGGGTTTCAAGGTGGTTTGAAGGTGGTTTCTCCTAAGTAAGCCTCACCTCTTGGTTTCTCTCTAGAGCTTCTATTATCCCTTTATTGGTTTTATAGATCTAAATATGTTTCATGTATATATAGGGTTGTTTTAGCCTAAAGTGATTTTTTTAGGGATTTTTTATAATAGTGAATAGGATATTGAGTTGTTTCGGTGGTGCATTCGTTAGATTTGTGGTGCAGTTGCATGTGGGTCAATTTTTCTAGAACTCTAAAGGTAGGTGGCTTCTATATCGACTCCACTTTATTAGAACATGAAGACTTTCTTGAAATTAATTGGGTTTTCTTGAAATTAATTATGATAATGATGTGAGAATCTTATTGGAAGCCCATTAGGTGATGATTTGGGGATTTTGGGGGAAATGGGTTATTGTTGAAAAAAGGGATATGTTATGTGATTTTAAAATTTTGATTTTAAAATATTTATTTATTTTATTATGAAAAAAGTTTTTTGAAAGATTATTTTCAATAAAGATGTTTTTTATTGAAATGTGTTTGGGAATGGAAATAGTTAAAGGGTGTTTTCAACAAATGGGTGATTTATTGAAGTGAATTGGCTTGTGTTGGAATTGTTGATGTGCTTAAGGGTTTGGTTCGTGGTAGATAAATTGTTGGCATAATGTGGTGACCTTGATGTGATATACTTATTGTTGGTTAAGTATTATGGATTTTGTGAATTGTGTGTGTGAAGTGGGCGGGGAGTACCACAATAAAAAGAGAATGGATAGTGGACGGAAGGGCCACCATTGAAGATAAGTGGGCAGTAAGTACCACTAGATTGGGAAAGGATAACAGGATTCAACGGAAGTGCTACCATGGTTTTTTACTGGTTTGGGTGTGAGATTAACCATTGTATGATTGTCTGTGTAATGATATGAGAGATAGAAATTGTTGTGCTAATGTGAAATGGTAAATGGTTGGTGGCATGATTTTTTTTCTTTCCTATGTGTTGATGGAATTCTGGTGAAAATGGATTGGAAAATAAGTGTTTGGATTATTGTAAGTTGTTGTACCATTTGATGTTTTATATGAACTATTTTATATAAATGTGCTAACGACATCATCTTAGTGGCATGTTTATGGAAGTCATTTGGGGAAATCCTATAGATTATTAGTACTCACCCCATGCTTTGGCACTTTGATGCTTTTTCAGATGTCATTTCTCGAGACATAGGTAAGGGTAAAGCATCTCATTTTTCTAGTGGTTAGACAAGATGTTTTGGTGATGTTATGGTGCTCGGAGCATGGAGCTTGTTGTGGATCTATGGATGGTGTCCTAGTTCTTTGTGTTCTTGTGGTGTAGTCTTTCACTTGGTACTCAGATATTTGGTTTGGTTGTGTTGGAATTTAGAAAATTTTATGGAATAGTTTTGTTTTATTTTGGTAATGTATTGGTTGGGTTTCTTATTGACATGCATCATGTAGTTTTGTTGGTAATGGCGTGTTTGGTTGGTTGGTTCATCTCAAGGGAAAATTTTTCCCAATTTTTTCTCAAATCCATCGCCATTAATTTCTAGCATTTGGAACCTTGAAAACATCGCTAAGTCCAAGTAACTCCTCATCCACCTTCACAAGAAAATGAGCAAGGGGCGGGACATTAGAAGTAGTATCAGTTTGTTTGTTCCTTTGGTGTAAATGTTTGGTCTTGGAGGTGACATTCATTTTTGGTTCTTTCTTTGAGTTGGGGTGGTATCAATTCATAGGATTGTAAAAACTTGTAATGTATACAATAAAAGGACATAGCTAACCCTTTTATGCTGGACATCAAATTACTAGGGAGTTGGGTACATAAGCCTTTTCAAGACACTTATAAGCATTAGATATCTCAATGTCGTGGGTGTAACTAAGGAGATGAGCATGGAATTCATGGTAGAAATGGATTCCCACTATGATGCATATTTCATTGGGGGTATAATGATTTATTTGGTGATATGGAAGTTTGGATTTTGAAAAATCTTAATTGTGTTTCAAAATAGAAGGATTTGAAACATGGAAACTAGTGTTATTTTGAAAATGGGTTGATTTTAAAAGCATGGTTGATTTTTTAGAATAGTGTAACATGGTAAATGTAAACTTGTGGAAGGCTTGGTTGTGATAGTTTTTATGTAATAGAATTTAATTCGTAAGCCTTTTCTTTCTACGAGTGTGGGTCTTATAGTTGTTTTGTGTTGATAGAAATGGTATCAAGTAGGTGTTGTAGAGACCAACCAGATGAGGCTATTGAAAAAATGGTTGAACCTGATCCTCAGGTGAACTAGTAGCTAGTGTAGAGTATAGTACAAGATTTCTAGCCAGTGAAAACTATGAATAAAGTGGATGAACCGAAGCATGGGATCATACAGTTCAATTTCAAAGGCAGAATCCACCTATTTTTAGGGGTGATTCAGATCCATAAAGGGTTGAAGTGTGGATGAATAGAATGAATAGGATATTTGACTTCTTGGGAACACAGGAAGAGCTAAAAGTGAAGTTATCCACATACAAATTTTACGATCTTTCCCTTCAGTGGTGGGAGATGGCGGTTCAAGATGGGAGGGACTAAGGCATCACATGGGAGGGTTTTTAGGAGTTTTTTAATAAACAATTCTACCCTAATACATTCATAATTCAGTGTAAAATATATTTCTTCCATTTAATGTAGGATAACCTTTCAGTAATAGAATATGGGGCTATGTTTATGAAATTAGTGTAGTTTTCCCCCAAGGTGGCAGGTAGTACATCATTTAAGGTACGGATTTTTTAAGCTAGGTTGAGGTATAAAATTTGTTCCAAGATAGCAGTGTTGTGTATAAATTATTACATAGAAATGGTGAATAGATCTGTGGTGCCTAAGTAGGATCTTATGGGGGATACAGGTGAGGGAAGCATGTTGGTACCCATGGGAAATAGTGGGAACTCAAACGCTGGATTCAAGAGGATGATGGACACTTATTTCTAGGGTGGAAGTATGGATCAGAATCTGATGGCAGGATCAGTGAATCTTCCTCTGAAGCCTCAGAGTAACCCGGGAGGTTTTAAATGTGGCTCTACGAAACACATCAAGTGGTATTTCTTGGCACAACCTCGAGCATGTCATTAATATAAGAAGATTGGGTATCTTCAGCGGTATTTTTGGAATACTCCAAGGTTGGGTGCTTGTGACACTCCTCAGGGGTCGTAGGAATCCTATGCCTCAATGAGACAGGGGAAGTAGCATACTCCTCACCAACATAGTAAGGTGGGTCATGGTTATTCTTGGAATAACATGACACCTCAACAGGGTAATAAGGAGTAGAGTGTGGCAAGTAAACAATTGTTTGGAGCTGAACACATTGTGATGGATGATCAGTCGAGACCATCCGTGGTGCGAGGTACGGTTCTTTGAAATTCTACTTTGATGCATTCTTTATTTGATACAAGTGATTCTCATTATTTTATTTCTTCTAGTGTCATTAGTTTATTGGGTTTACATGTGGAAATAATTATTTCTATTTTGAAACTACAAACTCCTATGGGTCAAAGAGAGTGTCGAGCCTTTCTATGTAGAGTGTATTGCTTAGTTGTGGACGACATTGAATTGATGTGGTATTTCTCAGTGATTGAGATGGATACTTATGATATAATCTTGGGAATAGATTTATTGGTGAAGTTTAAGGCCCAAATCGATTGCGATGCGTGAATGGTTAGTTTTACAACAGAGGATGGTGTTGAATATCTCTTTAGAGGGGAGATGAATGAAATGATATGTGCAATAGATTTGTTGGAAACAACTCTTACCACGATATCATATCAGTTAGTAGCTTTTTCATTAGAATCAGTGGAAGGTATTGAGAAAAGTGTTCTTCTGGCAGTTGTGGATTAGTTTATGGATGTATTTCCTAAATAATTATTAGGGTTTCCACCCATGAGAGAAGTGGAGTTTGTGATTGAACTCTTTTTGGAAACCAGTCCTATTGAACTTCCGTCTTACCATGTGAAAATAGCAGAATTGCAAGAATTAAAGGTATAGTTGGAAGAGTTAGAGGCCAAAAGGTTCATCTTTCCTAGCACGTCTCTATGGGCATCACCAATTTTGTTTGTTAAAAAGATGGATGGAACTCTGTGGCTCTATTTTGATTATCAAAGACTTAATCAAGTTATGATAAATAAATAATATCCACATCCATGCATTGATGATTTGATTGACCAGTTGAGGGGAGATCATTGGTTCTCCAAGATTGAATTGAGGTCAGGATATCATCAAATACGATTGAGGAAGGAAGATATCCCCAAAACAGATTTCAGAAGTAGATATGGCCATTATGAGTATGTGGTTATGTCCTTTGGTCTAATGAATTCTCCAACAGTGTTTATGGATTTTATGAATCAGATATTTCAGAGATATCTAGAATCTTTTCTGGAGGTATTTGTTGATGATATAATGGAATATTTGAGGACAATGGTAGAGCATGAGCAACACTTGGTGATAGTGTTAGGGATCTTGAGGGATCATTGGTTGTATTCCAAATTGTCAGTGACTTTTTCATACAGAAGGTTTGTTTCCTTGGAAATGTTATTTATGAGAAAGGTGTTTCAATTGATCCAGAAAAGATATAGTTTTTTATCTCCGGATAACCGCTAAAGAATGTTTTTGAAATACAGAGCTTCCTTGGTGAAGCTGGCTATTATCAACGTTTTTTTTGTGATTTCTCACGATTGGATTCACCAATGATAGCTTTGACAAGGAAGAATATCACATTTCCATGGGATGAGCAGTGTTAGAAATACATCGAAGAGATAAATGGTATCCTTACATCAACACCAATGTTGGTTTCTCTTGAACCAGGGAAAGAGTACATGGTTTATTGTGATGCATCGAGATCAGGGTTGGGGTGTGTTCTCATGTAGGGGGATCATGTGGTTGCATATGGTTCACGCCATTTGAGGTTTCATTAGAATAACTACCCAACACATGATTTAGAGTTGTTGGTAGTGTTTCATGCTTTAAAAATGTGGCGTCCTTATCTCTTCGGTGAGAAATTTATAGTGTTTACCGATCAGAAGATCTTAAATCATATTTTCTGAGAGAGAGATTTTAATTTGAGGAAAAGAATATGGATAGAATATCTTCAGATGTTTGATTTTGACTTAATGTACACACCAGGTTAGGGAAAATTGGTGGCAAATGCATTAAGTATAAAATCATATGTTCAAGTGGTGAAACATGCATCAGATCAGTGGTAGTTGATGCCAGTCATAGACGACATACGGTTGGAATGTAAGGACCAGGGTGACAGAGCAGTCTTCTTTCTGGTTTCCTTGGTTCCTGACTTGGATGGTTTGGTTAAAGAGGCATAGGCATCTAATTCTGAATGTATGATGATAAGGTTGAAACTCAATGGTGGGTAGACCATTGAGAGCTGTGAACTAAATTGGAATTCAGTCTTGTGTTTTTGGAATCATATGGTGGTACAAGTGGCTTCTCAAGATGAACTTCCCAGAGCTTATCATAATTCCAGGTGGGATTTCCATCCTGGAATTCAGAAGATGCATAAGGTGTTGAAAGTTCAGTTTTTGTGGGTTGGTATGAAAAAGGATGTGGATGAGTTTGTCTCTAAATGATTGACTTGTTAGAAAGTCAAGGTAGTGCATCAGAAGAAAGTAGGAATGTTGCAATATTTTCCTATCCCAATTTGGAAGTGGGAGAAAATAGAAATGGATTTTGTGATAGGTCTTCAAATAATGGTTAGGAAACATGATTTCATATGGGTGATTGTGGATCGACTCACAAAGTCGGACCATTTCATCAAAATTTGTGAACTCATATGGTGAAGGATCTATCCAAAATATATATTCTAAAATTGGTAGATGCATGTTGTTCTAGTTTTGATTGTATCATATAGAGATTTGAGTTTCAAATCTCATTTTTGGAAATCCTTATAGCAAGCCCTTAGGACACAGTTGACGATGAGCATGGCGTATCATCCTCAGATGGATGGCCAATCCGAGAGGACGATACAAACATTGGAGTATATTCTAAGGGATTGAGTAACGGATTTTGGTGGTTTGTGGGAGGATCACTTACCATTAATAGACTTCTCATATAATAACAGTTATTATGATTCAATACATATGGATCTATTTGAGGTATTGTACGGGTTTCTGTGTTGTTCTCCACAATGTTGGGCAGAAATGGGTGAGACTTTGATGATTAGACTGAGCCTTTTCCAAGAGACTAAAAAGAAGATAAAGTAGATCAGAAAGAGGATGGACAAGGATCAAAGTCTTCATAAATCATATGTGTGCCATCATTGACGAAATTTGTCGTTCAAGGTGGGTGATCATGTGTTTTTGAAAATCCCTCCTAGGTTGCAACATCATCAGTTTGGAAAGCCGAGTAATTTATCTCCGAGGTATATTGGGCCTTTTGAGATACTTGAGAGGATTGGAGAGGTGGCTTATCAATTGGATTTTCCACCATGGTTTAGTGTGGTGCACAATTTTTTTCATGTGTCGCAGTTGAAAAATTATTTGCTGGATCATGATCATGTGATTTATTTGGATCATGTTGAGCTAGAACCAAATGCTTCTTTGGTCCACCTACCGGTGTAGATTGTGGATAGGAAAGAGAAAGGCTTGCATGGTAAAAGTATCGGTTTAGTTTATGTTTTGTGGCCACATGGTCAGATTCAGGAGGAGACTTGGGGGTGGGAGAAAGAGATGGTTGAGAAATGGCCCGAGCTCTTTCGACAAAGTGATGGTTCTTTACTTTCCAAAGAAATAAAGTCCAATGATGTGTAGAATGTATCACCCTTAGTTTGAGGTATGTATCCTTTTTTATTCCTTTTTATGTGAT
The DNA here is from genome assembly GCA_963277665.1 of Viscum album. NCBI lineage: Eukaryota > Viridiplantae > Streptophyta > Magnoliopsida > Santalales > Viscaceae > Viscum > Viscum album. The sequence goes on from OY728156.1 coordinate 1,506,951,058, forward strand.
TAAAGTGATTGAGATGAGTTTGGAAGAGGTTAGAAGAGTTTGGAATAGTTTTGGAGGCCTTTTCAGGGCTTCACAGTTTGAGCACGGTTAGGGGAAACCGTGGAAGAATCCAAGAAAATCTATGAAACTCGAGGCTGTGGGGTCCCACATAGTTTGTTCATGGTTTTTCTAACCATGATATTAGGCCATGTTAGATGAATTCGAGGCAGTAGCATCCTCATGGTTAGTGCATGATTTGTCAAACCATGTGAGCTAACCATGTGTCCTATTAAAGTTAATTTTTATAAGAACGGGAAGACTCAGGATCAACCTAAATCACTCGGAACTTTCTCTCACTCAAGCCTCACTTGTTATTTTCGGTTCTCAAGGGTTTAAGGGGATCTCCCACTCATTTTGGAAGCAATTTGAATGGGTTTCAAGGTGGTTTGAAGGTGTTTTCTCCTAAATAAGTCTCTTCTCTTCGTTTCTTCTTACTCTTTTACCTTTCTTAGTTTTCTAGATCTACTTCCATTTCAGTTAGATATACGGTTTTGGTATCAAAATTGATTATTCTAGGTCTTTTTGATGATATGAAAGAGGATCTATAGTGGTTTTGGTGGTGTGTTCGCTTGATTTGTGGTGCAGTTTCTTATGGGTCGATTTTGCCGAAACCCAAATGGTAGGTGGCTTCTGTCTCGACTCCACTTTGTTAGAATTTTAATCCTTACTTGAAATTAATTTTTTCTTCTTGAAATTAATTATGATAATGATGTTTGAATCTTGTTAGAAATCCATTTGGTGATGATTTTTGGATTTTGGGGAAAATGGGTTATTATTGCAAAATGGGGCTTTGTTGTGTGATTTTAAAATGTTGATTTTAAAATCATTAGTGGTTTGATTATGAAAAATGTTTTGTGAAAGTTGGTTTTCAATAAATATATTGTTTATTGAAATTTGGTTGGGAATGGAAATGGTTAAAGGATGTTTTCAATAAATGGGTTATTTATTGAAGTGGATTGGCTTGTGTTGAATAATTAAGAGAGCTTAATCACTTATCCTATCCTGGAATTGATGATCCCATAAGGGGATCCACGTCTCTAGGTTTTCCCCGTCATTTCCTTCTTCTCCACCATCTTAGGCTGACTGTGGTTCTCTCCCCGGTGCATTTGTTCGACGCGTTCGCGATGTGAGGTCTCTTCTAGTGGCGGCGTCGTGCAGGCTCAACATCATCGACGAACCTCATCGGCGGCTGGCATTCTTCTCGCCCTATCCTTCGAACTGACTAGGGTTCCCCATACCAGCGCGATGTTGGTCTAGGGTGCGTGGTCTAGTTGCTATGGGCTGGGGATTTCTATTGCGTTTCGTTTCGTCTTCAGGTGTGTAGGGAGGATATGGTCTCTGAGTGAGATTAAGAAGGTGGCGGTGGGATCTGGATCTTCTTCTATGGCTTGCAGAGTGGAAATCTTCAGGAGATATGGGATTCAAGAGGTTCCTTTTTCTGATCTGGTTTGTGTTTTTGAACTTTTTTTTGCGATTTTTTGGTTTTGGTTGTTCAGTGGTCTTGGTGGCATGCGGCGTCGATGATGTCGGGCTCCGCATTCAGTTCTGGTGACTAGTGACAGATTTTCGGTGTTCAGGATTTTAGTTCGGGGTGATTTTTTCTGAACGGGACAGCTTGAAGCCTATTTTTTTCAAGCTATTCAGATTTGAAATGGGATCAGTCGAGTTGCATGCAGTTGATTGTGGAATTTTCATTTAAGACCATATTGATTTAATGTTGAACATGATTCAAAGTCAGTTTGTTGTGCGCACAAAGTTAGTGATCTCACTTGCTAGTGATGCCTTGACAATGGTGGTATGTTATCTTCACAATGATGGCATTCTAGATGTGATATTGGTTTTTGTCTTGGAATGTTGCGGCTCAAGGGATTCTGCAACATTTTCTTACAAAAAGATGCTTCAGATGAGGTTCAGGGTAAAGGGGTTTCGTTGTTTCATGGATTTTCAGAATCAAAAGATTGAGAGGGTATGGATTTGGCCATCGGTACCATGCCCATGCTCTTTGGCATGGGTCAGCTAGTTGTGCTGCGATGAGACAATGGAAGCTGGACTTTATAGTTTTTAGTTGCCGATAGGAGCTTCTCTTTTGTGGTGAGCGTTGTTTTTGAACTTGAGTTTTAGTATATTGGAGACTTTTTTGTGTTTAATTCTTGATTTCATGGGTTCTCGGTTTCCCTTAAAAGTGTTTGGAAATAAAAAAGTAATTTTTAGTCAATTTTATTGTGTTGGAATTGTTGATGCGCTTAAGGTTTTGGTTGGTGGTAGATAAATTATTGGAAAAATGTGGTGACCTTGATGTGATATAATTGTTATTGGTTAAGTATTATGGATTGTCTGAATTGTGATTGTAAAGTAGGAAGAGAGTAAAACTATAAAAATAGTATGGATAGTGGATGGAAGGGACACCATCAAAGATAAGTGGGCAAGAAGTACCACTAGATTGGTAAAGGATAATGGGATTGAACGGAAGTTCCACTTTGTTTGTTTACCAGTTTGGGTGTGAAAGTCACCATTGTATGATTGTTTGGATTTCCTATGTGTTAAGTGAATTTGGGTGAAAATGGCTTGGTAAAATAGTTTTTGTCTTATTGTAAGTTGTTGTACCATTTTATGTTTTATATAATTTGTTTTATATAAATGTGCTAATGGATTTATCCTAGTGGCATGTATAGGAAAGTCATTTTGGTAAATCCTACTGAGTATTAGTACTCACCCCCTTCTTTGGCACTTTAGTACTTTTGTAGATTTCGTTTTCTGAGACACAGGTATGGGTAAACCATCTCATTTTTCTAGTGGTTCGACATGATGATTTGATGATATTATGGTTCTTAGAGCATGGATCTTGGTGTGGAGCTATAGATGGTGTCATAGTTATTTTGGGTCTTGTGGTGTAGTCTTCCTCTTAGTACTCTGATATTTGGTTTGGTAGTATTGGCATTTGGGAATTTTATAGAATAGTTTGGTTGTATTTTAGGAATTAATGTGTTGGGTTTCATGTTGACATGAATCAATTAGTTTTGTTGGTAATGGTGTGTTTGGTTGGATGGTTCATCTCCAGGGAAAATCATTCCCCAATTTCTTATTGAATCCCTCATCATTAATTGCCAGTATTTGACCCCTTGGGAATATCCCTTAAGGACAAGTAATTCCTCATACACCTTCTCAAGACAATGATGAAGGGGTGGGACATTACAAACATGGTAATACAAAGATATAATGAGGCAAAATTACCCTCTTTTTTTTTAATTAGAGTAATGAAATTTCAAGGGTGGGATTATTTTAAAGGTTGGATAATGTAACATGGCATTATTTTACTATGTATTTTTTAAAATCAATAAATATTGTCTTGAATAGATAGTTTCACATGAAACATCAAACTAAAACAAACCACAATACTTTTTATTAAGATAAAATATTACAATTCAAGATATATATTAATACATTATAATCATTTAAAATGAAATATTATTAATAAAATTACAATAGTAATAAATCTGTAAGAAAATAAAAAAAATACAAACATAAGATATTTATCTTAATGGATTTACATTAAAATCATCACCTGGATGTAACTATAGAAATAATAAGAATTAAAAATATAATATACATTTTTGAAAATAAGTAAATGAATAGAATGAATTATTTTATTAATGTATGTATGGGTATATATATGAATGAAATATGACAATTATATATATAGTTATTAGATATATGACCTCTAGAAATATAGTTGTTGGATATATGGTTTTTGGGTATATCAAATGGGTAAGTTATTCAATTTGAAATAATAAAATTCAAAATTAATAAATAATCTACAATGAAATAAAATATAATATTTAATTAAAATGTTGTATAATAAAAATATATTTTTATGCATTACATATTATTATTATTATTATTATTACTATTAAAGAACAATTTGATGTATTTACAAAATCTAGTGAAATGGTTTAATAATAATTTATTTATAAAATTAAATTTTTATAATCTGAATAATTAATTTTAATTGAATGCAGTTAATATTATTTAATGTTAAAAAATAGTATTTTTCAAAGAACCAATTTTCATAGGTATTGTGTTTTTTATCTTAATAAATTAAATTGGTCACTTTTAAAAGATGAATCTATTGTAATGTTTTAATGAATAAATAAATATATCAATAATAATTTAATTATCAATTGATATTAAATTAGATTAAGAAAACATAAATCTTATAAACTCAATTTTTTATAAAAAAATTTATATATATTTTATTTGTTCAGTTGAAAATTAAATTTTTTATATTTATAAATTTAATAAGAATAAATAGTGTCCAAATTTTTAATCTACACATTATTATTAGGTAATTTTTTATGATGTCCAGGGTCAGGTTCACTCATAAGTAACCTGGCCTGATGGCCACATGGTCTCAAGTGCGCTTCAATGTACGCAAGAGGCTTCCAACTAGAAATGAGGATCTGTGATGGTACGTGGAGAGAGTATGCACTCATTATTATAGTTAATCACAATAGTTGTATGAATATAAAACAACAAGAAAATCAATACATCTAGATAAATATAATCATACCTAAGTGTTATATACAAAATGATGATATCATGATGTTGTACAAAAATAGGGAGTAAGGGTAACATGGTAGCAGACATACAATAACACATGCTAAAAACGTATAAAAGTCCAAAATTTAAACACCATTAGAATCAATAGAACTACCTCTGTCCTCTTCTCCCATACTCCATCCGAGTATAGAAATCATGAATCCATAGCTGGACACCTCCCTTTTTCCCAACCTGCATCCATCAAGTCTATCTAGGTACCAAACGAAGGCCCAAACATGTTGTGAGTAAAACTAATAAGCCACCACCAATAGTATCTAATACTTTCCAGTCCGTGAATATATAATGAAGGACTGTGTAGTTAATAACAAAAACAAAAAATGAAATAAATAAAACCAATGTCGGCTCAGGTTCCTCACAGGACACCCATCTGATACTACCTAATTCAACATTAGAATGTCTCTAAACATTTTTTTTAAAATAAGGATCTTCATTTCCATTAATTTTGATAAACATGTTGGAAAATAATGTCCATAAATTCAAAATAAACAATAGGGAATTTTGTTTCTATTAATTCAAGATAAAAAATAAAGAGCATCATATTTATAAATTCCAAGTAAATCATAGGGAACGTCATGTTCATTAATTACAGATAAATAATAAGTAATGTCATGTCCATTAATTCCAAATGAGAAATATGGAAAGTCTTTTTTATTAATTATGAATAATTAGTATGGAAAATCATGTCAATTAATTCCAAATAAACAATAAATAATGTCATGTCCATAAATTCCAAATAAACCATGAGGAACGTCATGTCCATCAATTCAATATAAATAATAAGGAACTTCATTCCCATTAGTTTAAAGTTAAGCATGATGAAATCACTTACACATCATATTATAATCAAGGATAAGTAATTTCACCATTTCTAGTTATTAATTTAATTTATTATTTAAATAACATTATTGAGGATTAATAAAAAACGGCCAAGTGTAAACTACTTTCGACTACATTGTTAACAATGGTCAAATGAAATGGTATTACCATTCACCATTTTATTAAATTCATTCATAAGTGATCACATGGTCCATGGGTATGTCTATTCTGTATAAATATCATTAATTCCCTTTTATAAACTCATTAGTAAGGGACAAGCTAACACACCTCAAGGGTGGTTTAATTTCAAGCTAATGATTAATAAGTTTAATGGGCATATAAGAAACCCACCTCAAGGGGTGTTTCATGACATTTTATAAATCCTCCAAATAAGTAATTTGGTTCACAAGGTCAAACCAATTTTATTTATAACAATATAATTAATTAATTTCATATTTTTGAGGTGACGTACAGAATGTACACCATATGGCATAATGATGCATAATATAAATAAATAGCATTTTAGGGAAAATACTAGAACACCTAATTTATAAAAGTAGTTGAATCATCATATTGTATGAGCATATGATTCAGGCTGGAAAGATATAAATTGTATAAATTAGAAAAACTCCTTGAAAATACGGCATATGAGCTCCCATGAAGATAAAATCAACGATGAAGAGATAAAAAAATAATTAAGAGGAATATTAGACTTGATGAGGGTGATCCAACGTGATGAACGTTTCTTGAATTAGAAGTGTAATAGTGAAAATTTCTCAAATCCTTGGAGATAATGAATGAGAGATCACTAGTGAGGGCTCTATTATGTATTAGAGGGAAATAAGAGGAGAATAAAGGTCAAAGGGTTTAAGGAAAAAATGGTCATTTTACCCTTTTTAAAGGGGAAAACGGTTTGTCTGTATGGTATAAAAAATAATAAACCAAACTTTCATTATAAAATATCTAGAAATAAGTCCCTCAAATATTCTAGGTGTATGGTTTGGGAAAATGTACACACTCTTTGCATTGTTCGCTATCTCACACCCCCACAGTGCATGACTTAAGAACTCTATTAGACAAACAATGAGAACACCATTTGAATGAAACCTATAATTTATTGAAATTTTTTCACAATAATGTGGCCTTTATGACATGGTTAAACTAATCATGCACCTACATTGTTGGTCTACATGGTTGCGCCACATGGTTAATATTAACCATGCACCGCTACCTGATACTTTAAAAACTGTAATTTTGGGGCCCAAGCTGAGCATGAATGCTCCTAAAACCTCCATGAACACATTAGGAATTTTGGTTTAGGTAAAAAAAAGTTTAAATAGAAATTCAAAGGATCTATATCTTTATCAAACAGTGAGATATTACAACCTCCCCTCCTTAAAACAACTCATCCCAAAGATTATTTGAGGGTTCTAGATATGCATCGAAGAGTAACTATGGCCACTGAGCATGTATATTTGCCTCTCTCTCCCAGGTCTTATCCTTCACATGGTCATGCTTGCATAGAATGTAAACTAGAGGAAACATACTATCCTCTATTATTCTTTATGATATGATCAATGATACAAAAAGGATACTACTCAAAACAAACACATACCTCTAACTCAACATCCTTAGGATCAAAAGAATGAGATGGGTAAGAATGATAGAAATGAAGATAAGAAACATGGAAGAAATAATTCATGGCCCAAAATATCGTAATAATAGTTATCTAATAGGCTACTAATCTGAATCTCTCTAATATATCAAAAGGCCTAACAAATATTGGTTTTAGATTCCCTTGCATCCAAATCCGTCAATGACCTAATCTAGGTGAAACATGCAAGATGACCCAGTATGCCACCTCAAAATCTAGTGGTTGTTAGCAACGGTCAACATAAGTCTTATTTTGAGAATGGCCTCAATCCATACACTTCTTGATAATGTATATCTACTTTGATGTATTTTGAATGATATATGGTCCCTATAGTGTTGTCTCTCCAACCTCTATCCAGTATAAAGGTGATTGGAACAACCTACCATAGAGTGTCTTGTAAGGTTCCATCTGTATAGTTGCTTCAATTATATTATTATAATAGAAATTAGAAATTGGTATATATTTTTTAACAATAACCTCTAAAATTAAGTACACATGACCTAATCATGTCTCATTACACATTTATAGTAGTCTTGAATTGACCATTGTTCTAAGGGTGATAGATTGTGATCATAAGCTCATATGAACCGAGAGCCTTCAACAACCCATTATAGAACTATGATGCAAAAAAATCTTCCCTATATGATAAATGGTATGTAGAACACCATAAATGTATATAATTTTTTAGACATAATTCTCCCAATATCATCTACTGATAAGGTCTCCCTGATATCTAAGAAATGTTTGACCTTCATCAGTTGATCCATGATAACTCAATGATATCACTACCATGAGGGGATTTTTGTAATTCCATAAAAATATCCATAGTGAATTAATCCCATTTAAATTTGAGAATGAGTAATGGATGTTAAAAACTGGTAGGCTACTAGTACTCCACATTTATCTGCTGATAGGTGGAACATGGAGTAACAAAACCTGTTATCTCCCTTTTTATCTCCAGACACCAATACCAGTGGCGTAAATTATGGTACATCATGGTGAGTCTGGGATCAACAACCCACTTAGAGGAATGATATTTTTTCATAAACTCATCTCTCATGCATACAGGAACCCATAAATATCCATGAATACACAATATCTCATACTCACTAATAACTTAATCAAGCAACAAATCCTCACCTGAAAAAAATTCCCTCAGGAATAAGCCTTCTAAATATGAAAGATTCTCAATATTCAGATGATCCAGAAGTAATGATTTCATTAATAAATCTATAATAATAGGCTTCCTTTGAAACTTATAAACCTCTAGATGAATCCTACAAAGAAGAGACATAAATTAAAACTCACTACTGACTTCTTGAATAGCTTGTGTCTGAGTCTTCTGGATGAGAGTATCAACCACTACATTATCTTTACCAGGATCATAAAAAATCTCAAAATAAAAATACTGAAGGTATTAAACACATATTTTATATCTATTTTTAAAATCACACTAAATTGATATGTATTTGAGGATTTTATGATCTATGTATACAATAAATCATTCTACTAATAAGTAATGACTTTGAAAACATAAGGCTTGAACAACTATTTCTAACTCAAGATCATGAATTGGGTATTTATGTTCATGAGGCCTCAACTAACGAGACCTATACATTAGAACTAGATCCCATTACATTAAAAAGAATCCCAGACTGATGCCTGATACATCATATAAAATTTTATTGCCTTTTCTAGACCCAGGTAAAATCATGATCGATGTTGAGTTCAACCATCCTTTTAACTCTTGAAATACTTTTTTCACAAGCTTCATACCATGAAAAATTAACACCAATATTTGTCCAGAAAATAATAAGTTCTTCAAGGCATGATAAATTTAGAATAAAATGACTATAATAACTATCCAACCCAAATAAGATCTGTATATCAAATCTGATCTTGGGATAATCCTAGGAAACTATGATTCTCACTTTCTTTATATACAAAGATACCCCAGATTCTGATATGATGTGACCCAGGAAGTGAACATTTTCAATCCAGAAGTATAATTTTATGGGATTAACATATATCTATTGTAGTTTTAGTACACTCAATATGATTTCAAGGTGTCTATAATTATCATTTCAAGTTTGAGAATAAACCAAGATATCATTCATGAAAGCTGCCACAAAGAATTGCAGGTATGGATGAAAGGCCTAATTCATCATGTCTATAAAGACTTTTGGTGTAGTTGTGAGAATGACCAGCATTAACAAATAATCATATAGAATTTATCTACTTCATAAATATGTATGTGTTATATCTGAAGTCCTAACTCTTACCTAATGATAGAACAACCTCAATTATATCTTTTAGAAGACCCTAGATCCTAATATGTGGTAATAGAGATCAACTATACATGGAAGTGGGTATCGATTATTAATAGTAAGGTGATTAAACCATCAGTAATCTACATACAACCTGAGGGTCCCATCCATCTACTTGGTGAGAAGTATGAGTGAACCCTAAGCTGAAGTACTAGGTTTTATAAACCCTTTGGATTCCTAGTCCCCCAACCATCTCTTAATTTCTAGAAGCTCAATAGGATCTATCACGTAAGGAGGAATAGATACGAGTCCTTCTCCTTTAACAATATCAATGGTGAAATCTAATTCTATCATAGAAGTTAATTGAGATAAATAATTATAGAATACATCCCTGAAATCATCCACTACTAGATGGAATAATGTATGACATGTTACTTGATCACACAGAAAAATTATAGAAATATGGTCTGACACTCTACCTAGATAATGATTTTATGATCCATCTATAATTTTCTAGACTTCCCATTCTCATTTTTAAACATATCTATCACCCACAGGTGATAAAAATGACACCCATCAATGATACCAATTGATATGGGTGAAATAAGGCACTAAACAGTCTATTTTGAGAATAATGTAAAAAATTTCATCTCAAGGATGAAAAAATTCAAAAGGAAATGACACCCACCTATCTCAAAATCACACAACTTGCATAAGAACACACTCTCATATTAGACTTCCAATGGAGTATCTAAAGTCATCACTCCATAGAATTATTTGATCTCAAAACCAAGGCCACTCAATAAAATAACATATATCAATGAATTGAGGTTTTAGTGTTAAATAAATCTCATACTAAATTTGATTTTACTAAAATCATACCTCAAACTATATATGGACTATAATTGTTCTCATTAATTTTAGGCTCTAGTGCATGTATATTACTCAATCCATAGCCCTAAGCTATAACCTAACTACCCTAAGTAGTTCCTCCCTACTAATTCTACATATAAGAAACATAGCTTTCTAAACTATGTCCACCTCTAGTAGCTAGAACTTCCTATAGTAATCCAACTCCTTGTTTGAAGTGGTGATATTGATCCTACTCTAGAAAGTGGAGTTGGTTTATATCCTCTCACACTAGGAATGTGTGGGAAGGTTTGAAAAAATCACTTAAGATGGCCCACTCTACTGCTGGGTCAACACTCAACTAGGTCCCTCCCACACTAAGTCTTAATGTGACCTAGCTTCCCACACTGATGAAATATCACTTGAATATCTAGAAAAACACACTTACTACTAATTACCCCATAAGAAATCTCAAAATGACACTCTCTACCACCAGGAAAACTTATACCCTTTCTTGGAACTAAACCACCATGCCCTACACCTTTAGATTTCCTTAGGTTATTCTTGGTGATGAGGTTTTAGTTCAGTATATTAGAAATTTTCATCAAACAAAATATGTTCAGATGACAACAAATAGAATGCCTAATACTATCCTCAAATCACATATCTATGGTCAATTCATCACTATAAATAGTCAGTGAAAAATGATCGAGTTTATTAAAGAAATATAAATAGTCTATGGTGGACATAGAACCCTGATGCAGGTGCATAAACTTCCCATCTCATTTATATCTAAATGTTTTTGGAAAGAATTAATCATAGAAGAGAGATTGTAAATCCCTTCAAACCATATCCCAATGGTGATTTGACTATGAAAAAACATCCCACAAATTCATGGTTGATTGAATAAGCATATAAACTATGAGTTTCACCCTTCTCTCTGGGGTGCCTCTAGGTGATCAAAGATAGAAAGAATAGCCATTATCCAATACTTAGGAGCTTGGGGGGCCACCATACTCTAAAAAAGTAAGTGGATGATACTATTGTAACTCTCAAGTTAGCTCGTACATAGTCAGTACAGGCTGTGAAACTCCTAGCATAGATTTCACTAATCATAGGAGACCCTCCTTATATTGAGTGTCAATACCCATTTTGGGTATAACATGAGGTTTTGTATGTGAAATTATATTAGTTAATACTAGTGGGGAAATACCCACCACCTCTAGATCATGGTCATCACCACCTTTCTAGAATTTTACTCTCGAGGAAGTCGTAGAGGCATATATCTACAATTCCAAATGCACGCCTCAAACAGGTTTCTATGAAAGAAAATATTTTTGATAAAAGAATAATACATGTAAAAAAATTCCTATATAAGAGTAAATACCCATCTTCTTGCTCCTAAATATAGATCTAGGTAACTTATAAAATTATGAAGTAACACCAGAGACACTCCCAACACCCACTGCCAAGGTCAGGTCTAGGTCAAAGCCTTATATTTTACAACAAAGGTTCTAGTATATAGAGCTTCAATTGTAAGTTATATAGGAAAATAATATTTAAATTGAAATTAGAATCACCATTTAAGGAAACCCAATTTTCACTTTTTAAAAACCAATTATCACATATATGTATACATATATATATGTATCATGGTCTAGTTAGGTGATTTACCACTCCCAAGTTATAAAGTCCTACACTTTATAAGTTACAATTGGTACTTCATGTAACTATAACAAGAATTTTATGGTGGTTTAATTATATAGTTCACCAATTAAAATTTATAGAGTTCTTTACACCATATAAATTGAAATTGGAATCCACTTAATTCATCCACTAACATTTCATCCCATGTAACAAATTGTCTATGGATCAAACATTACATAGTTGTTTAGTTAGAGTGACACAAACAAGATATGTGGGAAAACACTATTTATGTTGACACATACACTTTAATTATCCAATTACTTATCTTATTCATCCTGTAGAAACATTAGTTAAAAAACAAATATATCAGTCAAGGAATAAACATTATGTATCATGAAATCAATAAATATAATATACATGGCAAGGTATTGGAATCTCTATATACCTATAATGATGCATGATACAATATCGTCTTTACATATCAGTCCAAGGGAAAAATAAAATCCATAATCATATTAAGATCACACGTCATGTGTGTTACCCAATGGTGAAATCAATACAACCATAATAGAAAAAATCCAGAATAAAAATTTATGTCTTGGGAAACTTGGATTTCCCTTTACATGGGTAAGATACTCCAAGGAAAAAGCTCATTAACAAATTCTGACACCTCCTAGTCTCCTTAATACCAATCCAAAATAGTAATACAAGTAAAAATAATAGATATAATACCACATTGTGATTTTTAATGCCATATCACTCATAAGTAACCTGACCTGGTGGCCACATAGACTCAAGCATGCCTCCCCATATGCCAGATGCTTCTGACTAATAGCAAGGGTTTATGATGGTATGGTTGGGAGATTATACCCTCATTATAAGAGTGGAGAATAGTGGTGGAATAAATATAAAATAGTAGCAGGATTAATACATTTAGATAAATATAATTAGACATAACCAATATCCAGTTTCACATAAATATGATGATATCATGATGTTGTAAAAAATGGGGAGTAAGGGGAACATGGCAGGAGGAATATAACAATCAAGTCTATAAAAAGCATAAAAAAAGACCAAAATATAAACACCAATAGTTCCATGATAACTATCTTAGTCTTCTATTAATGTACTCCATCTTAATACATAAATTAAGCATCCATAGCTAGGCGCTTCCCTTTATCCGAACTAGTACCCCTGAAGTTTGTTCAGGTACTAAAAAGTGACCTGAAAAGGGTGTGAGTAAAACTTAGTAGTTTACCACCAATAGTTTATAAAACTATCTAGTATGTGAATATATAATTAATTAGTTTTTAAGAAATAAAAAAAGTAGTAAAATAAATAAATAAAACTTGTGGCGGCTCGGTCTCCTCACAGGACACCCATCCGATACTACCTACTTCAGACTAATCTGAATGGTCACCGAACCTTTTTTATTTTATAAAAAATAAGAAAAATAATGTCCACTAATTATGATAAATACTTTTTAATTTATTTCCCTTAAATTTCAAATAAACAATAAGGAACTTCATTTCCATGAATTCAAGATAAACAATAAGGAACATCATGTCAATAAATTCTAAGTAAACCATAGGGAATTTTATATCCATTAATTCCAAATAAAAAAATAGGAATTTCATGTCTATTAATTACAAATAATAAATATAGAACACAATATCCATTAATTATTAATGATAAATACTGAATTTCTTGTCCATTAATACTAAATAAATATTATGTATTGTCATTTTCATAAATTACAGGTAAACCATAAGGAATGGTGTGTCTATTAATTATAGATAAACAATAAGGAATGTCATGTCCATTAATTCAAAGGTAACATCGACTTAATCACTTTCACATCATATTAAAATTAGGGTTAAGTAATTTCAAACATGCTATTTATCAATTCCATTAATCATTTCAATCATACAACTAAGGAGTAATAAAAAAGGGCCAAGTGTAAACTACTTGACACTAAATTGATAAAAAGGGTCAAGTGACATGGTTTTACCATTAAACTATTATTAAATTTATTTATAAGTTATCAAGTGGGGTATTGGTATTTCCATTAGATATATATCTCATAAATTTTCTTATATAAACCTATTAGCAAGGGACATGTCAACACACCTCAAGGGTGGATTAATTTCAAGCCAAAGATCAATTGGGGTCATGGGACTATATGAAACACAACTCAAGGTGTGGTTTGTCATGTTATAAAACCTTTAAATATACCATTTTTTATAAAATTACTAACGAATTTAAGGAATAACGATCTACTTAATTAATTTCACATTTTAGAGGTGATGCACAGAATGCTCAGCGCATGACACAATAGCGCGTAATATAAGAAATTAAACTTTTAAATAAAATTACTAGACCACCTACCATATACCTATAGTATACTCTTAATCCATTATGAGACTATAATTTTGTCAATAATGATATAAATTAGATGAACTAGACAAATTCCCTGAAAATTGGTCATATGATCTCACATAAAGATAACATCAACGATTGGGAGATAAACGAAGAAAATAAGAAAGAGGAATCTTGGACTTACCAAGGGTGATCCAAAAATAATGAAAAATGATTGAATCGAATATTAGATGGTGAATATATCTCAAATATAGGAGAAAATGAGGGATAGATCTCCAATGATGGGGGTTTCAACGTGATTGAGGGAAAGGAAGTGGGGAATAAAGGCTTAAGGGTTTAATGGAAAATAGTCATTTTACCCTTTTTAAAGGGGAAAATAGTTTATCCACATGATTTTCAAAAACACAGACCAACCATACATTGTCCACTATTCTAGGATAAGTCCCTCACATGCTTTGACAAACCAGGCACACACTGTGTACTCAACACTATCTCACACCCCACACTGCATGACCTAGGCGCACGATTAAACAAACCTTGCACACACCATGTGACTTACACAATCAATTTATTATGGATTTTTCATGGGTGTGTGGCCTTCCTTGAATGGTTAAACTAATTAGGTGCCCCCATTTTTTGGCCACATGGTATTACTAATGGTGTTCCAACCGTTCACCTCTTTTTGATTCTCAAAAAACAGAAACTCTAAGGCCCAAGCTAAGCCCAAACGTACTTGAAACCTCCATGAACTCATTAGGAATATCTATTTAGGTAAACCCAAAGGCTTAAAAATAATCTCAAATTATCCATATCTATATGAATCATTGAGATATTACAGTTTGTAAATTTATTTTTTAGTCAAAAAAATAAATTACCATGGTAAAAATTGAGTTTCCATGGTTAAGGAAAAGTGATGTGAATTGGGGTTAAAATAAGTGTAACGACTTAAAGTATCATAAAAACACATATCTAAATTTTTGGATGATAAATTTCTCAAAAAAACATTATCCAAACACTATTATTTTAAACTTTTTATCCACTTTCCTTTTTAAATGATCACCTTATATAGTAAAGAATAAATATTTGTGAAAATTCTACTCGAAACTCTTTAATAAAAGGATCCCTCCTCCAAACATACAAACAAAATAAAACTATTCAGTTATATAATGAATATATTACCATTTACTATCTCACAAATCCATATTATATGTTTTACAGCTTCAAGTTATAATAAGGAATCCTAAATACTATATTCCAAATAATCTTGTGTCAAGAAAGAGAGAATTCATTAAGTTAGTATCTAAGTTATTATCTAAATTTTTCAATTGAATTATCCTATTAAATATTTATAAATCTTATCTTACACTATAATTATTTTATATTAACATCATTATTTTTCAAATAATTTGATACTAATACTATACTATTTTAGTGTGTTATTGTTTGGTTTGGTTCAACCGCCTACGTGAGCAATGTTATGCCAACATCGTCATTCTCACCTTGAATAAGAATTGAGAAATTAATACTACAAATATAAGATATTAAATATTACTATATTTTATGAATATTTTTTTGTAAGTAGGACACAAAAATTAATGATCATTATTAAATAGCTCATTGGTATCGATAAATTACCTGAAAACATTTCATTGTGGATTCTATTATCATAAACTATACCCATACTTTCCATCAAATGAGTTGGGTAATTCATAAATAATTGGAATAAAATTATTATAATACCTTGACTAATCATATATTGATGAACTTGGTATGAAATAATAAGGATCTATATCATCTTTACAAAACTTTCATGAAATAATCGAAATCACTAACATTCAATGATGAAAATAAACTATAACTAACTTATATATGTGTAATTAATTATTATAATTAGAGAGTATAAAAGGTAATAGAAATGAATAAAAATATAAATAAGTTATTAATATGATTATGTTAATTATGCAAGAGGTTAAATCAATATCATGGAATTTGGGAGTAAAGGTATGATTTTCTTTACCAATATGATTTTGAAATAGATATTTTTTTAATTTGAACTTATATTTAGGAAAATTATATTCCCTTATATTTAAAACCCCCAAATATTTTATTCTAATCAAGTTACTCACCCTTTTTATATATCTTCTTATTATTTAAATTCCCTTTTGTTTAAAAATTTACCTGAAGTAATTTTTGTAAGAGAAATTGAACTTACATATTTTTTTCAGTCATAAATCTCTCACTTATATATTGATATTGTTTATTTTTGTTTTAAGAATATATATATCTTTGATTTTATGATTTATTATACTTTTTCAATATAATTAAATTTATTTAAAATATGAATCTTTTTTCACATTCTTTTTGTGGCTGTTTTCTGTCAACATTGAATTTCATTACAGAAGTGTAAAAAATATTCCTTTTTTTAATGATTTCTACACGAAAAACTTTTCACTTTTTATAACTATTTTTCATAATGAATATTCCTCACTAATTTTTCAAGGTTTTACAATTTAATATATATCTTCATTATTTTTTGAATTTTTCATTTCAAATAAATTTTATTATAATAAAAGGAAATTTCTTATTATGTTTCAATGATTTTTTATAATTCTCTTATAAATGGGCCTTTTCATATTTATCGACATCCTTTAATGTATCTTGTTATTTACTAGGGATATTATATAATGATACCATCCACCTTTTCTATGGATGAATTATGATTATGTTATATTAAATTTTTCATTATACCTATTTTTTCACGGGTTAATTAAGCTATGATGGAATTATAAATGTTTTCATGATCATGCGGCACACATATGTATGGTTTATCATTATGTGATAGGTGGGTCAGTCATATCCCTCTAATGATTTGGGTAAAGTATTATATCTCATGAGATGATATGTATGGGATTGGTGAGTGAACCCAATCCACTATAGTACATTATTCACTATCTTTATGGGAATATAGATTAATCCCAATCCATTTGGGACTCTATCCACTATGTGATGATGGTCTTGGTAGTGAGACTCTACACAAAGAATGTTTTTATGCTTATATATGCACCAAATTATTATTTAAGTGTTATGATTTCATGGATCATGATTATTTTTACATATCATTATTGAAGTTATGATAAAATCCTTATGTCATGTCTCATGATTTATGATGTATATTTATTAGGGTATGCTTATCTCATGTTTTTACAGTGTACCTTGATTATGGTCTTATACCCACATGTTTATATTATGCTCACTTATGATAATCAATTGCACCTCTTATGTTTTCCCTTACCAGGCATCTAAGAACACGCTTTCTTAGGTTTCCATTCCCCAAGATATGAAGAAGAGTATTATGTATTATGTGTATAAAAGGGTATCATGTGGGAATTATATCTATGGTATATGATGGAAATGATGTAAAATAAGTTGGTTATGTATTTAATCTATAAAGACACTAAAACTTTAGGTTATAGGGTGTGATTTATTATGAGATGTGATGAATATTTAGTTCAAATGATGTAATATGTATGTATGTTGTTCTCAGGTATCCTATGATTGGGTATAAAACTAAGTTGAATTTCTATAGGACTCTAATATATTTTCAAGTAAAAAAGGAATTTCAAATTCCATGCTAACCATCCTGATATATTAAAAACAAATATTAAACTAAAATAATTTATTTATCCAAAATTGTATAACCAAGTCACCATTTTCAAGATTTCAATAATTTTAGGAAAATAAATCAATTCATTTTGAAACAAAATTTTAAAATAAGACACAATTTCTATTTGTTTAACAATCTATGTTTTCCCCAAAATCCAAACCAAAAATATGATTGATGCATTGTGTTATGGATTACTGGGTTTCTATAAGTGAGAAAATCATGCTCACCACTATTAATTGCATGCTAGATGCCATCAAATACATGGATCATCACTAGCTACACCTCATGAATCACTCTAGTGTGAGAAAGAATCTTTTTCCACTTTATCACGGGCTCCCTATGCCACCTATCTTTGTGGTTGCATCTTAAGGGTTTCAAAAAAAAAGTCTCACTAAAAACATTTTCAACACAAAAACAATGTTATAAATCATAAAATTCATGATTCAAGTCCATGTTCAAAATTCTTTCCCCAAATAATTTGTGAAAACTAAATTAATCACATAATTCTTACAATTTTCATAAAATCAAGTTATTCCACAACGGTCACAAAAATCACACTGAAAATTATTTTTCAAAAATCAAATCAAATTTCATTAATCTATTTGAAAAACCGATTTTCAAATCATTAATTACATTTAAAATCCACTGTTAATAAAAACCCTCAATTTCCATCAAATCCATTTATGTCAAAAGACCATGTTTTATACAAAATCAAAAACTCTATAAAAATAAAACAAGACAGACCTTAATAAATCACAATTGATTAATAACACAAAAGAAATTGGCCAATTCATAGATGAGATCAGATCCACCAATATAACTAAAAAATGTATTTAGTGGTTTTGTTGACCACTGTTAAATGATTCGCATTGCTTTCTAAAAAGTGTTGTAAATTTCTATGTAGGAAATCATTTTTTAATGGTTTTAAAAACCATCATGAATCATTTAGTAGCATTTTTTGTGATGATACTTTATTTAATTTTTTTAAAAAAAAATTGAAAAAAATTATTTATTTTTTATTATAAATACAATTTTTTAAATTTATATAATTTTTAATTATTTAATATATATATATTTTTATTTATTTATAATTTATTATTTATTTTATAATTTTTCTAATATTTTTTATAGATGTCATAACAACTTCCTGGAAGGTCCCTCATCTTTACACTACTCCAACTCATTCTCTCTTTCCTCTCTAAGTACTAACCACTCCACCAAATTCATTTACTTGTATTAATATGTCAATGCATGTTATTTGAACTACTTGTTTCAAATTTTTTACATTACATAACAGTTATACTAGAGGTTACTCTTCCTTACACTACTATCACTCATTCTCTCTTAACTCATTAAGGACTATCCACTCCACCAAATGAATTTTCATTTAATATTATATCAACAAATTTTATTTAACCAATTTGAAAAAAATACATTATATAAATTACCAATGTATAAAATTAAAAATTCATAATGATTTAATAATTACAAAATTTTATTATTTTTTATTTTTTACTAATTACAAATGATTATTTAATTAGTTAATTATTAAAATAAACATTTACTAATTTAAAAAATAAATTATTAATTAAAAATTAATTACAATTTAAATAAAATATAATTAAAAATTATTGATTAATAAATAATAATTAATCTTTAGTAGTTAAGAAATAATAATTGATACTCGATAATTAATAATTAATAATTATTAATTAGTAAATAGATAATGATTAATGATTATAGATAATTAATAATGAATAAATACTAATAACTAATAATTAACAATAATAAATACTATATACCTAATTTATTTTTTAAATAAATAATAACTAACTGTAATAAATAAATAATAATTAATTAAGATTTTAAATAATAAATTATTTATTATTAATTATTAAATTATAATTAAATGATAAATGATAAATTAAAACTAATTATTAATTATTAATTATTATTATTATTATTAATTATAAATTTCATAATGGTATTAAAAATTGCTGAGAAATTAAAGAAAAAATAAAATTTCATACTTAGTTATAGTTTTAACCAGTGTTAAATAGAAATGGTTATTAATAAATTTTTATGAACTAGTTATAGCTTTATAAAACCACTTCTATAAATTAAAATGAAACTTTTAGCATCAGTTTCAAAAACCACCACAAAATGCTCTTTTTTTAATAGTAAACCAACTTAGTTGTGTAGTTTTCTCAAAATTTCCTTATTTAAAACAAACAAAAACCCATAAAAATTGATTCCTTCAATCCCTATCCATGATAAAGAAAAACCCCCAATTATCCACAAAAATGACCATAAATTAGACATCAACCCCCTTCAAATCCCGGAGAGAAAGTGATCTAAGTAGAGTGATCCATATACCGAAGGGAGGGAGAGAGAGAGAGAGAGAATATCTAACCTTTTATTTTGCATCAAAATGGTAAATCCTTACTATAAAGGTGTTTTTAAAGGTAGATAATCCCAAAAATCACCACCAAGGAAGCCTAGATCCATCCTAGGTTGATTGAAAGGGTTGATGAGGCATTAAAGAGTCAAATCGGGTATTTAAAATCCAAAATGTGTCGCATTTCCATCATCATATGTTTTCTCACATTGTTTATAAAACCATACAACAACTATGTACACCTTTTTAGGACTAAAAAAATTGACACATGGTTAGCTCATGCAGTTTGGTGTACCATGTATCAATTGTGTTACCTTTATGAGCTTGGAAAAAGCTACACATAGTTAACTCACACAATTTGGAAAACTATGAAACAAACATACATAAGCTTATGTACTAAACCTTCTCAACACTCACATATTACTCTCAATTTTTTCCCCAGTTTTTCACTAACTGTTTGCATCGCCCAAATTTCTCATAAACTCTCATTTTTTTAAACACTAAAAAAACATGAGCTAAGGACTTACTTTCCAAAATCAAACGTCGCATAGGATTTGTTTGGTTATGAAAATATTTAAATCAAGGTCCATTATTGAATCAAATTTTAGAAATACATATACATTCTTAATTTAGTGACATAAGATATGCTCAACTACTTGGATGGATGACACGTGATGTATTCATTCAAACCAATCAGTCTATTTTAGAGAATCACAAACATTTAAGATGGACTAGACTACATTGATATGTTCCATGTCTTTTGAACAATTGATGTCTTCAAAAAATTGATTATATAATAATTATTTTGATATATAATGATGAATATTATATAGAACAAGTTTATAAGGAGATATGACTGTGTTTGATCGAGATCAATCCTGGCCTCTATGTAGCTTGAGTAGAAATGATGTTTTTCTAGAGGTTATTATTTGATTGAAATTATGGATCGGATAATTCTTATTATTTTCAATGCAAAAAAAGTCATTTTTGGTCACACATAGGGGTATCGAATGAGAATTATTTTTGGTGCAACATGTTTTGAATAAAATTTGAGAGAGATTATGATAATCATGTCCAAAGGATTTTGAATAGATTTATAAAGAGTTGTGTTATTTTTTTATAAATTATGAGATATTTTAGTTTGAGTGTGAGATTGTTTAGTATTGTGAACTAAATCATGATCAACAATATAATGAAAGCCACTATATTATGGTTAGTAAATTTAATTAATTGTCATAGATTTACCTAAAATTCATGTTGACTCACTGATAACCTCTAGAATTTCCCCCTTAATCTATAGAGGTTTTTGATAAGTGTAGAGACATAAATATATGTTTTAGGTTAATGATTTCCCTCAAATACAACTAATCCATAATTTATACTCTCTTAGGTAAATAAAATAGATCATCAATGCATGAGTTATTAATATTTAATTTCATAAAACATCAACAAATACATCCAATTAAATATATTATACTATAATGATGAAAAAAAATGATCATGGCATAAATGGTTATTGTTATCCATGGATCACCATTGAAAAATCTTTGAGCATCATGCAATAATTATTTCTTATCATAACTATGACCATGGAGGATACCAATGTTTTACCTAAAATAAAAAATAATAATGCATACCTGTATATACATTTGAATGCATATATAGGGGTGAGTATACACATACCCAGTAGGAATTTCCCAAAATGGCTCTATAAAACTCTTTATAGAGTTAAATTAGTTGTTCTAGTTTAAAATAAAAAATAGGAAAGTACCCATTTTCTTTTTATATAAAAAAATAACATTTAATAACACATTTATTACTTTATTAAAGATATATGTTATCATATTTTATCTTAAACAGTTCAGAGACACATTTTATTTCATGAGATAAAAAACAATTAAATTTCATTATTTGTAATCAGTATCAGGGGAGACTAACTACATGACTAAGACAAGGAAACCTAAGAACCTTTTTAGATCACTATTCCCTCATGGTTTGATTCCTATGGGAGTTTCATGTCCATATGTATTGACTTATAAGATAAAATCATGTCTCAATTGATTTATAATGTATAATCATGTCCCCATGGTTCTTTAAGGGAGCACCATTTACCCATAGTTTAATTTTTGGGGGAGTTTCATTTTCCCATAGAAACAAAATTACATAGTATTGGTATTTGATATATAATCACACTTAATAAACCTAAGGGTATTCCTATTAATATTACCATAATAAAAGGTTTCAAATAATTAAATAAAACTACATCAAACATTCTCTTTATAACCATTTATCCTCCAATAATAAAATTAGTTTATATAATCTCATTTCACAAGGAAATGGATGATGGAATCAATAACATAGAGGTTGATTCCATAGGAAAAAATTCATGAATATTATGTTGACCAAGAATTTATGTTTACAAAAATTCATCAAAAAAATTAGTTACCTTATTTATAATCCATAATAAATCATTCCTTAAAAATTGTTATTACATAATAAAACATCACTTAGTCATTTCATTTACCATCTTATATGTTATATTAATGAAAATATATTTTAAAAATTTTAAGAATTCTCCTTTCTATTTCAAATGAAAACTAAGAAAGGGATACATTATAATTCCCGAAAAATCATTAAAGATATTTAATATAGATTATACTTTGATGAAAACACAATTTAAATTAGGAAATAACTAAGCTTGTACCAATATATTGAAGAGGTATAAAACCGCCTACCTCTTTTTATCAATGTAACCAAATGATCAAAAAAAACAATGATAAAAAAATTCAAACATACCTAACAAACCATAAATGATCAAAATTATAGCTTATTCAAAGAAACAATGAAATTTCACCAAGCCCCAAGAAACTGAATACTCACCAGAAAGTGTGTTGTCACTAAAAATTAAAGGACTATTGGAACGAATAAAATATACACCACAAACTTTTTTAAGAAATCCATGATG
This sequence comes from Viscum album, assembly GCA_963277665.1. Classification (NCBI taxonomy): domain Eukaryota; kingdom Viridiplantae; phylum Streptophyta; class Magnoliopsida; order Santalales; family Viscaceae; genus Viscum; species Viscum album. The sequence continues at coordinate 1,506,974,353 of OY728156.1, forward strand.
AAAACATCATCCTGGTGATGCAAGAAAAAATATAGAAGAAAATTATCTCTATTCACAAAAAATATGAAAATTATATATACATTTTTTTCATGATTTATCACACACTGATAGATAAATATTACTCATAATCATTTCATAGGTGGGGGTGAGAACCTTCCACTGATAGTAGACTATGTATTTCACCAGTTACTTATGAAAAAGGGTGTCAAAACTATAAAATACATTTTTAATATTCTTTTGGGATGTTTTTGAACACATAAAACATATAATATGATAGAAACCTATATCCTTATCATAGTTCATTTAATAGGATTTTATTTTCCCACTCATGGAGCTCAAATAGACTTATGGATTAAAAGTTAAGTCCATATTAAGTTTTAATTCATTTTGGACTGATGAGAAATTGACAAAGAGAAAATTATAATGATGGACTAGATGTATTTTATGGTGGTATTATAGAATTGCTTCATGGTCACATAATTCTTTCATGGTCATATACTTCCTTCATGACCACAGAATTCCTTTACGGTCACGTACTTATTTCATGATTGACAATCGCTTATGGTACACTGATGAGACACTTTCACAACTGTGATCTCCCTTCATGGGGTCCCAGGCTTCACTCATGGCTGTTATCCACCTTCATTATCATATAGTTTCTTACTGGATAGATATCATCTATGATACGGAAGCACTGATCCTTCATGGTGGAATACTCTTGGTAGAAGCATGATTCCTATAGTTCAATATAGTATAGGAATTAATTTTCTATAAATACATGGAACACACTTTATGAATACAAGGGTAATAATATAGGGGGTAGATCCCATAGAAAATCATAATCTTTGAGATACCTCTTATGTAATTCCTAATTTCACAATGGGGAGAGGGGAGGAGCTTCCTAAAGGAATCCATTTAAGGAAACTTCATGAAGGAAACCTACAAATGACACTTCGTGAAGGAAGCTCATAATGGATATTACTTGAAGGAATTATGTGAAGACCCATTATTGAGGGATTCCTATGAATACTCTCTATTTATTTATTCTTGTGAACACCTATTTGAAAAGAAACTCCTAAAACACCCTTCATGAGGCCCCATCTATGAGGCACCCCCAGAGGCACCTTCACGGGGCCCATCCATGAGGTGACCCTATAAGGGGACTTAGTGAGGCCCCATAAGTGAGATTTATCTACAAGGAACCTTCATGAGGCTCCATTCATGAGCCATTACCATGAGGATCTTTTTTAGAGAATTCCCATGAACACTGCTCATGAACGTCGCTTATGTAAAACCATTTGTGAGCTACCCTTCAGGTTAGGAACTATGTGAACCATGATCCTTCTATTACCATGCCTCCAATATGAACCATTTCTCCTTAAAAAAGTATACTTAATACATTAACCATTCATTTCTTCATGTATCACCTTAATTATATGTGAAGTAGGGTCTTCCTCAGGTTACACTAGGCCTCTATCAAGTGGTACTAGGCCATGAATCATTTTGTTTGTTCATGGTGACATCATAGAGTGACCCAAATATAGGTAACCAGAACTTCATTATATCCTTTCTTACATTCTGGTCACCTACCTGGGATGGATAATCCCGAATGACCTTATCATATTTCTTACACTAAGGTTAATTTCTAAGAATTTCAATTCTTATATGGGACTCCCACTAAGTTTAATACTTGAACTTTTCAATATTCTTTCCCCATCTATTTACCAATAAATACAGGGAAAGATAACTTCACTTGGATCACATTACCAAGTGACCCAAAAAGGACATCCTACTAGGTTTAATCTATAACCATAGTTTCCTTTTGTTTACCAACAAAACAGGAAAAACTAGAAAGGGTAGTATAATGCATAAGCCTCACTCAAACCCTTTTTTACCCCTTTTATAACATAAGAATACTTACCATATGATGTTAAACTCCATGGAAGATCCTTGATATGTGACCTTAAACTATGAAACTAAAACTATGAGGGATCTGATTCCTATTAACTAAGATATGAAGGATGAATCTTTGAGGTTCAACTCTAACTCTATAATATAAATCTTGGACCTCCTACTAAGTGTAATCCATAACTATATCTTTGTTATTCCCCATCTAGTTACCTATGGGAATGTAGGTAGATAACCATATATATGAATCATACTATGTATACGTCCCAAATATATCATCTTTATTTCTTATTTATCTACCAATACATAAGGGGTACATAGGGTCACTCATGCATAAGTCTCATACCGACCATTGCTAGGAACCTTTCTCCTCACAGTCCATTCTGTATGAAATTAAACTACTTAGAAGTGATTGTGGTTGTGTGGAATTAAAATTCACCATGATATTCTAGGTCACATGACTTTAAAAGGTATGATGTGTCCCATTAATTGGAAAAAAACAATGTGTGTTCATATTCACTTCATAAGGATTGGTTGGAGGTCCCTTTCATATACCCAATCAAAAAATTTCAACACCTACCTCTTCCTTGGATGCATATAATTTCCATAGTGACTAATTGTGTGGATTTATGATATATAATCACTAATTAAGATGGTAAATATAAATAAACTTTCATATATATAGATATTCACCTTGATTCATGGTTTCAATCGATAACTTTCATGCTGGTAACCAGTCTAATGTTGGGATTTGGGAAGGACTCACAAAAAAATATTCAATCAATAAGAGATTCCAATAGTAGGAAATATTTCTCCCCAATAGGGTTAGATGTTCCAGACCTCCTATCCTCTAAACTAATGCACATTCTAAAACATCATTGGTAAAATCACCAATAAATACCTGTATAGTGATCTATCATACAATAAAACCATAATTATATGATTTGTAACAAGGGTTTTACTTTATTACTTTATCAGTATCTTTTTTACATATAGTTTTACATAATTAGTTAAAAAATTAGATATCAAAGTGTACACTTTCACATAGTGTATATTTTATCTAAAAAATTGATCTTTATGTTTATACCCCAATTTCATTCAAGACACTTTGGTTTCATTTAAGGTGAGTCACCATAGTGGAAATATTTTACTTGATAAAAATTTAGTCATCCTCAGATCTTATAAATTTTTTTTAAAACATGGCATGAAAAAAAGTATTAATAAGGGATATAAAAAATAAAATAATCTTGTTAATCAAGTAAAAAAATGAAAAACCATGGGGATGAATTTTTTATATACATTTTGGGTCTAATTTCCTATGTTTCTTACATATTTTATGTCATGATGCCTTGATTTGTGCATGAGTTTTGTAGATAATTTAAAATTAAAGAATTTAGAGAAAATGAAACTAAAATATTGAATTTTAGATGATTCACATTGTGAATAATCCATTCATGATATAAAATTTTGGAGAAAAAACAGAAGAATTATTGATAGGTTCCCTTTCCAAGACATAAAACTCATTCAAGACATGGATCCAAAAAATCAAGAAAACTCATGACTTGAATAAAATTTTCCATTTTAATTTTCTATCCTCGGTTCATAGGTCAACCCTCATTAAAGCCTCTAAGTATTATCAATGAAATTAAAATCCATGAATCAAGGAAGACACAAGCTAGGAAGAATTTGATTTTATATTCGTAATGTGAATTCTTAGTTCACGATTTGAGATATCATGACAACCTCCCATCAAAAAAATATCATGCCAACTCTCAAAATGAATTACTATTCATGTTTTTGATTTCTTTTATCCTATTTATATCTAATTAAATTAAAAAATTTGGGGAATAAAAATGTTTCCTTTATTTTTCCTTTTTCTCTATTTTTCTATTGTGCACTCAAAGTTTGATTCCTTTCCACATTCCTTTGTGCCACCGAAGGATTTTTTTAAATTAAAATTATTTTTTCATTGTTCTTTATCTATTTTTAATTAAATAATTTTTATTTTAATTGTTTGTTAAATATTTTTATTATCATGATATTTATTATGATCTCCTTCTTCCGCACATAAAAATCCCATTTTCACTATGTACGACTAATCCACTTAGGGTTTAAAAATTAGATTATAGGAGGATAGATCTTAAAAGAATCACTAATTGAAACTTGGGTAATTTTATCATTAAGAAATTAGATTAAGAAATAAATCTCATCTCATCCTTATGTATGAACCTAATCAATGAAATTTTAAGGGAGTAAATGTAATATAATTGGAATATTTGAGTTATAAACAATGACCTTAATTCATTTTCTACTCTTATAGATTCCCTTAAATCACCCAAAATGGTAACTACTTTGAAAAGAAAGAATAGTTTTTGGTGTAGGTAAAATCAGTTAATTTGATCAAAATCATTTAATAATAAATTAATAAATTTTCATAATTTACTATTAGATTTACCAAAGATTGGATTAGTGACATCCCTTGACCAAAATCCTTGAAATTAATTAGGAACCCTTAAATCAATTTCAGTTTAATTTAATTATTTAATTTCATTCGATTAACCCAAATCTATTTGAGGAGTCACATCTAGGTATTAATATCGAGGTTTCACCAACCACTTTCAACGCCCTATAGAATCTGACCCATACTTCCTCTATTCTATAAAACTTCATAGTAGTATTATTCTGGGATAATTTAAACCACTAATATTTTTCTCTCCCATGAGGAAGTATCGATGCCCCATGGGTATGCCAAAATTTTAGTGTCATGTATGGGGAGACATAGTTAACCTTAGAAGCAAACCTAGGGATAATTTATAACCTTTCAATTTTTATTTCCACTGCATGGGTGCATGATTATTCTATGATGGACTAATTGTGCATGTGAAAGGCTCACATAATTCATTTTTTGAGATTTTACTCTCAATAATCACTCTATTTTTACCCCGAAATCAAAAGGCCCTTATTTGTATTATAGTGATTAAAAATGGTCAAGCATCCCAATGTTTAGTTCACACAAAAATAATGAAATGAATCATGACTAGTTTTACCAGAGTTCACCACTAAGAATTATGGATTTATATCAATTGATGGTGTTGTGACTACAATCATTAACCATTCTATCTAGGGGGGCACCTTTAAAATAAAACCCATATATATTTAAATGATTCAAAACATGGGTCATTTTAGTTGACAATAGAGTGAAGACCCACAAGGAAACCTCTTAAATTTCCTAAAATTATGTAACAAATTCAAACACCAATGGGTAACCATTGATGCAATCAGACTTCGGGTGTTTCTATTTTCCTTGGGAGACTAGACCAAAGATTGGTTGAAGAATCAAACAATGGGATCTATTACCACTTGTCATAAAATGGATAAGAAATTTTTAGATAAATATTTTCCACCTAAAATAACATGTAAATTAAGAAGTGATATTCATAATTTTTCATAAATATATGGTGAATTTGTTAGGGAAGAATGTGAATGACTCAAATAGATATTAAGAAAGTTTTCACACCATGAGATCAACATTTTCCTTAAACTACAAACATTTACTATGAATTGTATCTTACAAAAGATTCATGTTTTATGCCTCAGCTGATTTTGATCTAATGATGAAAACACCAAAAAAATTGGGATCTTATAAATGAAATTACTCATAATTTAAATATTTGTAAAAATTAATTATGATTATAAAGGAAAGGTTTTCATCAATTTGAGAAAACTACCCATCTCATATCTCAAGTAGAATCTATTACAAATAATTTGAAAGCATTTTAGTTCCCATAATAACAAGAACCCCAATTTGATACTATAATTGAAGCCTAGTCATGGGAAATGTGTGGAGGTCCACACCCTTATCTTGGTTTTCATGTAGGGTTGGATAAAAATTATTCTTAAGAATATAATTATGTGAGTTACAATCAATCATCCCAAAAATATCAACAACCATACTATCAGTAGGGACTTTTTCAACATCAACAACAAACTAATAAAGGGTACTATAAAAAAAATACCTAGTTAGGATCAAATAAGACCTAAAATACAACATATATATATCCACCTTGGATACAAATTCCCTAACCACTCCAACCATATCATCCCCAAAGAAATTGACATTTTCCACCTCAACAATTGTTCCATCTTCTGCTCCCTCCAAGACCACAATAATCTCCCCAATCACAAAAATCAAATGTTGAGAATTTTCCACCTACTTCTATTTACAAAGTAGATAAAAAATAACTGTGTAGGAAACTGGTATGAAAATTCCTAAAGATTCCCTTCACAACCTTGAAAACGAAGTCATAAAATGGTCTCAAACTCTCTCAGATCAACTATCAGGTACATTTATTGGTAATATAAAGAATCACAATTGAGAGGAGTCCAAGGATATGATCTTAAGAATTTTTAATAATAAAAAACAATAACAAACTATAAAGTTGATAAACAAGAGGAGGATAAGTCATTAGTGTAATAGGATGAATTTGATGATATAATAGTTGAAGAAGATGAAGAATTTTTTTTACACAAAATAAAAAGGAACATATCCAAGAACAAGATGCAATAAAAAAGAAAAAGATCAATCTCTAACAAAACATGTGAAAAAATAAGAAACATATGTTGCACCAAAACCATACTGAACCACCTTCCATTTTTAGAGTGGATGAATAAATGAAATATAGAGGGAAAATATAATAAGTTTTGGGATATTTTTATGTAACTTCATATAAATATTCTTTTCAGAGAGTCTATTTCTCAAATTTTGGTTAATTATAAATTTTTAAAGGAATTTCTCTATAATAATAATTAAATGGAAGACATTGGAGTTATCTACCTTAATGAAGAGAGTTTAGTAGTTTTTCAATAGAAACTTCCAAGGATATGATCATTTTTTCCTTCAGATTTCGGGGATGACCGCCTTTGATGGGAGGTTCAAACGTTCTGATTGGTTTCTAACGGGTTTGTTCATATAACCGGAAACATCCAATGATTCCACATCCATTCGGACCTACTTTCCAAAGGTAGGTGCTCATTAGTTGTGGAGTGATGAGTCTTAGGAATTTGCATTGGTCGAGAGGATGGGAGGTCAGACTCATCACACCTTTTTAGGTGAATTATTGTCTACTCCGGGACTCTCTTTATAGATTTAAGTTATGTTCGTGAATCCTTATTACATTACCAAGTATAAAATATGTTTTCCTTTAGATCTGACAATCAATGATCGATATGTAGGAAATTTAGAGAATCTTTTATATGTATTCGAGGTTCTTCATCGATAGAGAATCATCTGTCTTTATTAGAGATTATTGGTCAATGGTACCCTTCGACATATTTATATAGAAGTCTCTTGGTCATTATGATGACCATGCTGGTTTTAAGGCCACTTAGTGGGGCACTTTATGTTTATTGTCATTTAGAAGGACATGGATTATTTCAGAGTTGGGATCGAACCCGCAGACTAGAAACCTACATATCCTTTGTTTAAAAAAGGAATCAGAACTCACGTAGTTCGAGTAAGGGAGTATGATGTTTATGATTGATGGCTCAAAGAAGGATGTCATAATTACTTTTACACTCTAAGCTCACGTGAGTCATGCTCGGTGTGAGAAACAAGAGGTATTGGTAAAAAAAATTAGACAATTGTGCCATGAAATATGCAATCATAAGAAATAAGGTGGGGCTTATGTATGTATGACTACCTAGATAAATGAAAGGTTAGGATTTACTTTATGGAAGAAATCCAGGAGCAGGGTCCATAAAGGTATATGTGCTTTATGGAGATTTTTAATACTCTAACTTGGGGATTACTCTTGAAAATGAGGCCCAAATAAGGAGAGGACTTATGATTTGGGTTTTACTCCTGAAAAGGAATCCCAGATCAAAGGTAAATTAGGGCTGGTTAAGAGAAAATAAGACTCGGGCTTACTCTTGAAAAAGAGGCCCAAGTTAAGATATTTTGAAACATTAAGGGACTTGGGGCTTAGTCCTAAGGAGGATGCCTGTTTTTGAGACTGGGGATTACTCCTGAAAAGGAAGCCCAGGTTAAGAGAATTATGTTTGGGGCTTACTCCTAAGGAGGATGCCCAGATTTGAGAATTATGACTGGGGCTTATTCCTGAAAAGGAGGCCCAGGTTAAGGGATTATAACTGGGGCTTATTCCTGAAAAGGAGGCCCAGGTTAAGGGAATTAAGGTTTGGGTCTTACTCCTGAGGAGGATGCCCAAATTTGGGGACTGGGGTTTACCCTTAAGGAGGATGCCCAGATTTGGGAATTTTAAGAATTGGGGCTTACTCTTAAGGAGGATTCCCAAGTTAAGAATTATTACTGGGACTTAATCCTAAAAAGGAGGCCCAAATCGATTGAGTTCTCTCATCTTAAAGGATGAGGTTGAATGAATGAAATCTCAATCTTTAGTGACATAAATATGTGTAAGTCACTAGGTTTTGAGAGATTTTCCACAGAATTCCTTTTAGATAAGGAAGAAAAATCAAGAAATCATGCCATAAATGGATTTGAAGAGTGTCTTGAAGACTAAATCTTGAATAGGAAAGGTGGAATGGCTTAAGAGGGTTGAAATAGGCAAGAAGGGAACCCAAAAAAGGTAGGGGCGCGCAAGTCCTGGCAGGCGCGCAGGTACTGCGTGGGCGCACAAGTCCTGGTCGCGCAGGTATGCCTGCACAACGTATGGGGTACTTGTGCGACATTTAACTAGCAGGGTAATACTTGAGAAACTCTTGATTAAATCCTTTATAACCCTCTTGAGGTTCTTCCAGAAGAGGGGTGCGCAAGTTCTATTGAAGGAGTAAGGCAGCGCACAAGTGTGGCCTTTTCCCTTAAGGGTTGGCCACTCAGGCGCGCAAGTGTTGATGAGTTTCAACACTTAGGCCTTCCTCCCCCTCTTTAGATCTTCCGTTCTAGGTAATAAATTACCTTAGAAGTTCTTCGGAAGCTTTAAGAAGAGACTAGGGCACCGGGATCTCAAATATGAGTTTCTGGAAAAAAATCCTCCTCGAATGGGGGGCCCACAGGGTCTATTTATAGGCAGGAGAAGACCCCGGGTGGTTATCACTTAAGTCGCGCAAGTGACTTACGCGACCATCATGCGTCCCGCAAGTAGACTTGCACGAAAGTGATATAACTTGCGCGGCACATGTGCTCTTGATCCCTTGTTCATGCCTTTGTCAATTTTTGATGTTTTCTTCAAAGGATGAATCAATTTGTGCTAAGTCATTTCCCTTTCCATTATTTTAGATAATGTGACGAAAAGGAGCGTCAACAAAAGTCCCCCCTCAGATTTGGATCCTAAAGAAATGCAGATTTGACTATGAGGAAAAAGAAGAAAACCAATGGAAAGGTGGGGCGCAAGTTTGGGCACGCAAATGAGCTTCAGGCGCGCAGAATCCAGTGCGCAGGGGTATGACCTCACTTCCATACAAAGCATCCAGATTTCAGGATTTCAAACCTTCGAGCTCTTTAATTTATCAATGTTACCTAAATCATACAAAATGTATGTTTAGTGAGCTGGGAACTTGACTTTTATTCAGAGTTCCTATGTCTTTTGTGGGATGTTTAAATTCATGCACGTCGGACATAAAATGGCTAATGTTTAAGGTTGAAATAGCTTTGACCGAATGAATTAGAATTGACTCAATTCCTTGAAAATTATTATGAAAACTTATTACCATACTCAATTATGAGGGAAAATATGCAATCTATGACTTAAGAATATTTGAATCTGAGGAATGACATGAAAAAGAGCTAAAAGGCATTAGAAGAAGTAGTTTCCAAGAATGAAGTTACCATTATTTAACAAACCCGTTAGGGGGTTGAATTATTCAGGGCCACCTAAGGGCATTGGCTACATATTTAAATAAAATAGTATCTTTTGGCTAACAAGTATGTTATGTAGACTGTTTATGCAAGGCCTCCTATGGGCACGTGCTGCGTAGTCAGGCAAAAGAACTCTCAGAAGTTTGACATTTTTGTGACTATAAGTCATGAAAAGGGTTATGAGGATCTGAAAATATTTATGGTTAGGATTATGACACATAAAGATGGATATTGTTCAATGTATATAGAGATACACAGATCAATGCTAACCATAATCATGTTGTGGCTGGGTCCTGAATTGAAATGTTGGACTTCACTACGTATCCCATAAGGATGAGAATCAAGCCATACGTAGTTCTTAAACTACAGTTTAACGTCGTGTGGGAAAAAAGGATTAGAGATCTTAGTTTAGGGTCATAGAGCTTCGACCATTATAAGAAATACACAGTGTGTGTTTTTATGGGGACTTTTCAGTGAAGGGACTAAAAATTGAATTTGGGGTTAGGACAAAAGACTTTGGGCTGGATTCAAGGGACACTCGAACATTCCTACGTATCCCATAAGGATGGGAATCAAGCCCACATAGTTCTAGAAATACCCTTTGAACAAATTTGGTTCGTACATATGAAGGGTGAAAGGGGACTTTAGTACAATGATGGTTTAACCCAAGATAAAAGGTTTGGGCGTTTCCATGTATGCATGTAGTCCTTGAAATGAAACATGATTGAAAAATCAATGTAAATATTGGTTCCCTCTCAGGTGAGGGTATCAAATAATATTGTAGTTTATTTTCATACTGGACAAAAGTGTTGTATATTTTAACGTCGTATAACAAGGACGAAAGTGAACCAATGTAAAGATATTGATTCTAGGGGTAGTTTCATGAATCAACATCGTATGAGATGGAGGTGAACCGATGTGAAGAGATTGGTTTTGGGCTTGAACCTTGGGAGGCTGCCTACATACCTAGCCTAGAAGGTAAGGATCAATTTCTGTGTAGTTCAATTAAAGAATGAATTAATGATCAAGTTGTTCTTGGGGACAATGACCTAAAAAAAGATGTTGTTGGGACTTACACATGGTTAGCAACCCAAAGAGTTTGTTATGGTTGAGGTTTTCTCTAAGATCACGTGAGTCATACTTGGTGTGAGAAACAAGAGGTAACAACAACCTTAATGATGCATAGTTTAATGTCATGTAGAACATATAAAAGGACTATGCAATTTAGAGTCTTGCAGTTAGGACTATTGGTGATGCATAGTTTAGTGTCATGTAGTAGGGACAAAGTACAGTTTAATGTCATATAGGACATATCAAGGACTTTCTGTATAGTTTAGCATCATGTAGTTAGGATAATGGGGACAATAGAGTTTAACGTCATGTTGGATGAAAGGGGGACTATGCAGTTTAATGTCATGCAGTGAGGACAAAAGAGTACACCATTTATCGTCATGTTGGACGCATTTGGAATTTTTTCCACAGTTTAGCATCATGTTGGACGAAAGTGTGAATAGTTTAAGGTTATATGTATGGACCGTGGATGGTGCAGTTTCATGTCATGCTGGACAAAAGTGTAGTTTAATGTCATACAAGACCTTTGATGATTATATAGTTTAACATCTTTCCAGACGTAAGGGACATTTATACAGTTTAGTGTCATGTAGTTAGGACGTCATAGTTTAACGTCTTTCTGGACGTAAGGGACTTTAAAATAGTTTAGGGTCATATGCATGGACCGTTGATGATGCAGTTTAAAGTCATACTGGACCATTGATGTATTTTAAGGTCATACAGGACCTAGTTGCTGTTTAAGGTCATACTGGACCATTTAGGGAACTTTTTCACAGTTTAACGTCGTGTGGGATGAAGTTGTAGTTTAATGTCATACTAGACCATTGGTGTATAGTTTAACATCATATAGAAAGGAAAAACTGGTGCTGCACAGTTTAGTGTCATGTTACAGGGACAAAGTACATACTTTGCAGTTTATACAAAATACTTCTTCAAAAATCTGGCATTGGTTGGAGTAGTGATGAGTTCTCCATCCATCAATATTAATGAATAAGCTCCATTGGAGTAGATCCTATGTATTGAATAAGGTCCTTCCCATTTTGGCTCAAGTTTGGGAGGTTTCTTTCCTGGTATCATTGGAGTTCTGAGAACTAATACCAATTCTCCCTGAGTGAATGAATGAAGACGAACTTTTTTGTTAAAATATCATGCTATTTGATTCCAATAGACTTCCAAGTGGTGAAAAGTGCACAATCTTTTCTCATCTAACCGTTCCAATTCATTCAATCGCTTTTGAGATTGTTCATCTGTAGATGATTGATCACAAATGGCAACTCTGAGCGAGGGTAGTTGAACTTCAATGGGCAAGACGGCTTCCGTTCCATATACCAATGAATATGGAGTTAACCGAGTTGCAGTGCGGGTGGTAGTCCGATAAGCCCATAAAGCATGAAAGAGTTTATCAGGCCATGAACTCTTATCTTTATCCACCATATTTTGCAATATATTTGAAAGAGTCTTGTTAAAGGATTCTATCTGGTCGTTGGCCACTGCATGATACCGAGATGAATGGTTGGATTTGATGTTGTATTCTTGATACAACTTCTTCACCTCGGATGAACAGAAATTGGGTCCATTGTCCGTCAATATGGTATAAGGGACACCAAATCTGGTAATGATATTAGACTTGATGAAGCTAACAATGCATTTAGAACTGACGTCCTTGAGAGGTATTGCCTCTGCCCATTTGGAAAAGAAGTCAGTAGCAGTAAGAATGTACTTAAACTACTTGGTCGTAGCCGAAGGGTAAGGTCCCACCACATCCATTCCCCATGTGGAAAATGGCCATGAGTATTTAGCTGTATGAAGAAACTCTGGAGGTTGATGAATGAATTTGGCATGTACTTGGCATGAATGACACTTATTTGTAAAATTGACACAATCTTGTATCATTGAAGGCCAAAAGTATCCAAGCCTTCGAATTTGATCAGACAGTTTATGTACAGACTGGTGGGCACCACAGACTCCTACATGCACTTCTTTTATGACAACCATTTTCTCTTCACCATCAATGCATCTGAAGAGAACTCCATCAAAACCACATTTGTAGAGAATTTTCTCTAGGTGATCTGGGCTATCATAAAGAGTAAAATTAACCACACATTGCCGAATTTGTTCTTTCTCAGCTCTATAAGGTGGAAGTGTTCCATTTTGAAGGTATTCCCTGATAGGTGACATCCATCCTATAGTATGACTATACGGTTCAGGAATGGGAAAAATTTCATTAATTTCCTCTGTTCTGATTCGAACATAAGGTGAAATTTCACGACGGTGGGAAATACTGATGGTTGTCTCATCCCGATTTGGATCTTCCAGAGCTGTGGCTATATTAGCCAATGCATCAGCTTGAGCATTTTGTGATCTTGGGACATAAGAAAATGTCGGATCTAAAGGGAATTCCACAATTAACTCTCTGAAGTAATCATACAAAGGGATTAGTTCTTCTTTTCTAGATGGCATAATCCCCATTGACTTGTTTGATTACCAGGTCTGAATCACCTTTCACCTTTAAGTGATTCACTTGTTCTTGAAGCGCTAATTCCAAGCCTACGATGAGAGCTTGGTATTCGGCTTCATTATTGGTACCACCTTCCCACAATAAGAAGGAATAAGGTAACACTGCCTTTTTTGGAGAAATGAGCACAATTCCTAAGCCAAATTTGTTGAATTTAGGATTTTCCATTTTCCTCCCTGTTGGACTTCTAGAAGAACCATCAAAATACATTTCCCATGCCTGAGTACTTTCTTGAATAGATAAGACTTCCTCATCAAGGAGTTCAATATTTGAAGATGTATCTTCCACTAAAGGGTGTTCATCCAGGAAATCAGCCAGAGCTTGGCCCTTTATCACCTTTTGAGACACATACTGAATGTCGAATTGCTGCAAAATAACTTCCCACCTTGCCAGATTTCTTGTAATCATAGGACGACTAAGGATAAATTTGAGCGGGTTATTCCGAGATACCAATTGGACCTCGTGATATTTCAGGTAGTGTCTCAACTTTTGAACTGCAAAGATTAATTCCAGGCATCACTTCTCAATACTTGAATATCGGGTTTCTGCTTCAATCATGGTTCGACTAAGATAGTAGAGACTGTTTTCATTCCCAGCATCATTCTTTTGAGCAAGAAAGGCACCCAATGATCACTCTAGAGCTGTCACGTAGAGGATAAGTGGTCTTCCTTCAATAGGTGGCACGAGTACCAGTGGACTCAAGGGGTATTTCTTGAGAATATCAAATCCTTCTTGACATTCTTCAGTCCACTGGTAAGTGACTCTCTTCTTCATCAATTTGGTGAAGGGTAAACTTTTTCCTGCCAAATTGGTGATGAAACGCCGAATATAGGCTAAGTGTCCCTGAAGTCCTCGTAATTATTTAAAATTTTGAGGAGGTTACATACCAAGGATTGACTTGGTCTTCTCAGGATCAACTTCAATACCAAGATGGTGTACAACAAATCCGAGTAATTTTCCTGAGGTTACCCCAAAAGCACATTTTAAGGAGTTCAACTTCAAATTATGTTGTCAAAGCTTGCATAATATGACTTCCAAGTCAGCCAAGTGATTAGAACATTGTTTTGATTTAACTACCAAATCATCTACATAGCATTCAACAAACTTCCCTAAGAAGGGTTTGAAGATACGATGCATGGCACGCTAATAAGTTGCACCCGCATTCTTTAAGCCAAAGGGAATTACCCGATAGCAAAACACACCCTGATGGGCTCTGAAGGTGGTAGATTCCTTGTCCTCTGGGGCCATTCGGATCTGATTATATCCATAATATCCATCCATGAAGGAAAGTGCTTCATATCCATCTGTTGCATCAATTAGAAGTTCTATAATCGGAACTGGGAAATCATCCTTAGGACAATGCCGATTAAGATCTCTGAAATCGATGAAAACTCTAATTTATCCATTCTTTTTCTTTACAGGGACAATATTATCCAACCATTTGGGATATTGAACTTCTCTGACGAAGTTAGCTTTGATAAGATTATCCACTTCAGCTTCAATTTTGGAAGCATAAGTTAGGTGTGTTCTTCTCGTGGCTTGCTTAAATCCTCGATGTTCTTCTGGTAAACCCAAATGATGAGTAGCAACATCAGGATCACGCCCGGACATTTCTATATAGTTCCAAGAAAATATATCACTATTTTTCTTTATAAAAGAAATATACATCTCTTTCTCTTCAAGAGTCGTGGCCACACTGATTAAAGTGGGGCATGGATCTTCTTTTGTACCCAGATTTATTTCTCTGAGTTAATCCACAGTGGTAGAGATACCCTCTTCAAATGCTGGAGGATCATCTCTGAGATCTTCCTATCCTTCTTCATCATGTGTTATTTCTTCCCTTTCTACTTGCATAATAGATGATAAAGTAGAATTCTCATGATCCGAAGAGATGTCAAAATTTGCATATCTTGAAGAAGAAACTTCCATTTCCGACCTGATTGATGATGAAGGGTCTTCTTTGGGTAATAAAGAGGAGGTGATGGATTGAGAATCGACATCATTGTTCACCTCCAATGTTTCTATAACTTCTTCTAGCCTAATTGGCGAATCATAGATTTGATGGATTTCAGCAGATGAAATGAAGACGTCACCATTTGTGCTTTCATCACTGCTTGGTAGATTACCAGTTTCTCCCATGTTGTCTGGCTCGATTGCCGTAATTCACATTATGGATCTTTCCATAAGAGTATTTTGATTTGGTTCTATCTTGTCAATTTGACTAATAGGAAACACATAATCTATACTCACATGTGTAAATGGATTTACTGGAATTTTTTCCAAACCATATGGAGCATTAACATTGGTAATCTCCCTTGTTATGGATTTCTCCCTTTTCTTCATGTGATAGAATTCCTCCTCAATGTATTGAGACTCACATGTCTTGAATGGGGCCTTATCACCATAAAATGTCCCAACATGACCATCGAAACAATATTTGAGACATTGATGGTATGATGAAGGGATAACCGCATGTTGATGTAGCCAGGGTCTTCCAAGCAAGATGTTGAAGGCTGAGTCTTGATCAACAATCATGAAATCTGAATTGGATACAAGATCTTCAAACTGAGTTCTGAATATAACCTCACCCAGTGGTTCTTGTTCATTTTTATCATATCCTTGTAAGATCATGGTAGAAGGAGATAAATCAGATTCCGTGAGGCCCAATCGACGAAGTGTACGAATGGGCATGAGGTTGACTCATGAACCATTGTCAATGAAAAATCTTCGAACATCCACGCCATTGACCTTGCCAGATAAGTACACTGTTCTAATATGTCCATGCACAACATCATCTTCATCTTCATCAGTAAAAGATATTATTGCATGGCATTCTGCAGGATTATTCTCTATGTGATAGACTTCAGCTGCAACAATTTTAGTTTCAAACTCCTGAGGACTTGACAAAGCCTCGATGAGTGCTTCCCAAAGATCTTTTGACAGATTCAGAGAATCCAGAATTGATAACTTGGCTGGAACTTGGGCCAAGTGTTTCAATATATCATACTTTTGATCTAGAGGTCTGCATTTCCCAATAGGAATATGTGGTTTAGCAGGTACCTTGGAAGTAGATGATTTGGAAGTTTATGCATCTTGTATTGGGATAGGGGTTGGAAATATTCCTAGTTTTGGAAAATTAGACCGATTAGATCCATTTATTTGCTGAGAGGAAGAAGATGGAATCTTCAACTGGTCTTCCAAAATAACTGTGTCAGGACTGAATTTCCTATTGGTAGAAGAACTTTCCTGTTCTTGCTAATCTCACTAAAGGGCTCTACCACGAGTTTCTTCTGCGTACATAGTTCTATCATGGGTAGAATTGGAATAGTGGATTCTGAAGGATCCATATCTTCCCCTGTATCCTGAGCCCCTGAAACTTCCTCTGATTCCTCTATTTGATACAGGGAATTCAGGATCATTGAAATCGAAACTACGACTGGCATATGGATCTATTAATTGAATCATATTAACAGAACCAAAGATTAACTCTTCGTTTGATGAAGAATCTGCCTGATTAGCCTATTTAGGTTGTGCCGTTGGGTGGGGCGGTGCTCGTGGATTTGAAGTAGATGGCATGAAGTCCGCCAAAGTCAAAGATAACTTAGGATTTGACACATACTCATCTTCTTCTGATTCTTTTTCTTTCTTTGAATCATGCCATTTCTTTGAGGACTTTCCCTCAGACGAAGAGGGTTTTGCTGCAACATTCATGGCAGAAGACACAATTGGTTTCTTTAATTGTGTTCGAAAAATAGAATGAGTTCGATTGATTGTCTTTCTGACCATCCAATCATCATACTTCTGTGCATTTTTTCTTTTGACTTCTCGCCATTCACCTTCCTCTTCTGGAACTGTAGTAGTGACACATGCTACCTGGGCTGAGGAGACTTTCAATGTGACTTGTCCCGAGTCGACCATATTTTGTAGGAGGTATTTGAAGATGAAACACTCCTGGATGGGATGCCCCAACATTTGATGAAAAGGGAAATAATTAGGACGGTCTTCATCTCCTTTCTTGTTTGGCCTCTTGGGTATTGGAAATTGAACTAAATTGTTTTCCAGAGCCGAAATGAAATAACCAGGAACTTGTTCATTTCATAAAGAGTATGTTTTTCTCTTCAGATCCTCAAATTGTTTTCGTCTTTGATCTTTTTGATCATCTGGACGAAAAGGCCTTTGTTGTTGGCACTCAGAAGGTGGAGCCCTTCGAGAAGATGAAGGTTTTGAGGTATAAATAGGTACAGGTGCTTGTTTAAACATAACTGTAGCAGTTTCTGCTTTACCCATTCTTCTTCCTGGAGCTGATGGAATTACACGAGATTTAGCCTTAGCCTGTATAAGGGAATCTTCAATCTGTTGAGCGATTGAAGTAAGGTCTTGAAACCCTCATGTGTATTTCACAGGGATTAACGGCATGCGTAATTCGTCACGCAGATTCTCCACACAGATTGGAAACAATTCTTCTTGAGGGAGTGCTAAACTCAAGGTATATGTTAATCTCTTCCATCGAGCAATGAAATTAGAGACCCTTTCATTATACCTTTTCTTACAGTTTGTAAGATCGAAAACTGTTGTCTTTGGAAAAGTTGAGCTGAACTGAAGGAGGAATTTTTGGCAAAGATCCTCCCATCCAGTAATTGACCGGGATTGCAAGCTTGTATACCAAACAAAAGTTGGTCCTTGCAAGGTTCGCATGAAGAATCTGAGTTTCACTACTTCTTGCTGCTCCAGAGTTCCCATCATAGGATCACAACAAGACACGTAATGCGTCAAATGTTGTTCAGGATCGCCTGATCCATTGAAAATAGGGAATACAGGGTTCCCAAAACTGGATGGAGGAGAAATTGAATCTACCCATTCAGGGAAAAATTTCTTTTCTGGTTGAACTTGTGCACGTTTCCCTTCCTTAGTTTCTAACCAAGCTATTAATAACTCAATAGTAGTTATTAACTTTTGAGAAACATCTGGTTGAACTTGGACTTGGGTAGGTGCAATGACTGGAGCTTGGACAGATGTGGCGATTGGTGCTGTGACTGATGGTAGCACTGCCAACTGTGGTTGCACATGACCCGTAGGATTAGACCTGTGAGGGTGTACTGAGAGAGGAGGATATTCTTGATCCATCTCAGTAGCTGCAACAAATTCCTTTGGATGACTGACTCCATCATGCTTAAGAATAAGACTAATCTGAAGTAGTTCTGCATTCAACCTTCTTAATTCCTTCATTTCTTCCTCCTGTTGTGCAAACCTTTTCTCTAGTGAGAGTGATTGACCTTCTCCAGAGGAAGGATATGTAACCTGGTTCTTTCCCTTCCCTTTGTTGGATCCTTTTTGGAGAGGGGGAAGTGGGTTACTCGAAGGATTACCTAGGTTCTGAGTAATCCTTTGACTTCATGTACACACACCTTCTACATTTGTGTCGGTGCGTACATCTTCTTGAGCAGGAACCTCTTCATCTGAATCCCCTGAGTGAGCCTCATCTGGTGGATCAGCAACAACGACATTGATGACATTGATTGATGCATAACTCATCGCATCCCTTCTATCAGCATTTCTGTGAAATTGTCTTCTTCCATGTCTTTGATGAGACATTGCCTTTTGTTGATTCGATCCCTCAGGAACTTCTTGACGAACCATAATTTGGAGGGAATCTCCTGATAATTTGGATCTTCGTTCCTCTTGAGGTTTCTTCCCCAATCGAGAAAAGACCGACTTTCTCTGAGGATGGGATTAATGATTTGAAAAAGTCCCCAATCCAGTGGACTGGGGCTGTTCCTGCTGTTCTCGCTCAACTCCTTGAATCCTATTTGTTGATTCCGAGGGTTGGTTTAAAATAGTCCCCAGTCTGGCGAGCTGGGGTGGTTCTTGACATGTTATGTCTGAGAATTTCTTGAAAGTCCTCCTGATCTTGTGAACCTTAGTCCGGAAATTAACTGGATGCATTAACATGTATCCTCTTTTATCACCCAGTTCAAAAGACTGTTGGATGATTTCTGAAACTTCTGTCACTTGGTGACGTGCTTGCTCCAAACGAGAGGCTTGTTTAATATTCTCGTTTTCTTGATGCAAGAGTAATTCAACAACTTGTTCTCTATATTCTTGATTTTGATAGGAACTAGTTGAATCCTGTTCTTGGGAAAGCTTTTGATTACAAACAAAGCCCATTGACTGTGGCTGGTTATGGGCAATAACATTGCATGAGACCATTTTCGGTGGGCTTTGCTGACTGGAGAGCACCATGAAATGCAGTTCTCCATGAACACCCCATCCTCTGACACGAATACCAGATGGGGCATTGGAAATTAACTGATTCAATCTTCTTAGTGCACCAAGGCATGAATGTTGAAGGGCTCTCTGCTGCTTTTCAGCCTTTGGATATCGAGAGACTAATAAAGACGCCAAATCAATCTGACGTTGTAACCCTTCTATTATCTTAAGATGATTTTCATATTCATCATAAGATAATACTTCCTTTTTCAACTGAAAAAGAGTTTTCCATATGTTGAGACGAATATCATGAATTTTATCTTCCGTCAACATTTCTTGAATATTATACTGAGAGTCATCCAAAGGCCAAAACATGACTGGCACTTCACCTTTCGCCAGTTGTTTTCTCATGTTCAGCATTTACTCTTTATCATTTGATGAAGATTCTTCTACCTGATTTGACCAGAGTTGGTGTTTCCATGTTGCTTCATGGGATTCAATAGGATTGGTAGAGAAATCATTGATCAAACTAGAAGATGCATGACTTAGGGGTGGTTCGGAGAATGACCTACACCCTGGGCTATCTTCTGATTGAGAAGTTATTTCACCTGCTAGCGATGAAGCTTCAAACATGACCGGTTTCTCATTTGCAAGTGCCTTGAGATAAGAGGTATTTCTTGTCACTACATTGTCCATTGGAGCATTTTCCTGGCAATGTGCATCACTACTGTGGAGAGGACTTTCGTAGCAAAATTCATCATCATGGGGAGGACCACCATAATGGGTTACAACAAAAGATGAGATCTCTTGCTCCTTTGTCTTCTCACCACACAGAGGGTTTATGTGGCTCTCATATGAAGATGAAACTTCAAGATCGACCGAATGGTCATGAAGCAAGCCTTCATGAGGAAGTGTCTGTTGAAGACCTTTAGAATTAATGTTCCCACTATTGGGAAATGAGGGAGTAGAATCTTGAATTTCAACAAATAATTGTCTGAGGGCTTCAAGAACTCCAGCATCGAGCAAGGCCTTGTTACAGATTGGCTCTTGATCTCCGGACTGTGCTGGGCGGGTCTTTTTCTTAGACGCCTTCTTAATCGCCTTGGAAACCACTTTTTGACGAAAGTGGCTGCTCTGAGCAGGTGTATATTCCTGATCAGGAAAGATGGACAGGTTAGGATGATGATCTCTACTCAAATCAGGTGTATGTGCCTGACTTGGTTGTCCGTATGATATGGGGGAGTATGCCCCACAACCCTCTTGGACTGGAACAGATGTGTGTGTCTGTTCCGGAGTGAATTGTTGATGTGTCACTCCACTGGTAGGGATAGATTTATGTGTCTTTCCCTGAGATGATGCTGAAGTTGTTATAATATCCTGGCAGGCATCCAGAATATGATCAGGGATTTGCTTCTGCTCTTTCACCATTGATAGAATATGCTTGGTGACTTCAGCTGCTGGAACGAGAATATACGCCCATTCCCGGCTTAGAGCAGGTGTATGTGCCTGCTCCTGTCCTCCTTTTCCTGTCAGTGAATCCTGACAGTACTCAAGTGTGGGGGAACAGATTTGAGTCTGCCTCCTATTTTTTGTCAGGGCTTTCTGACTAACTTCTCTGAATGCTACCAAGAGAGACTTTTGATAGGCTTGATTAGTACTAGAAGTTGTATGTTCCTGCTGATTGCACTTCGCCAAACGTGGTTGATGAGATCCATCATATGTAGTCAGATGTGCCTGCTGACTAGATGATGATGTTTAAACAAGTGTATGTTCCTACCTATAGTACTCCGCCAGAATTTCTGGGCTGGATTGGCGTGATTCTTCCAGACGAGTCTGCTGGACAGCGGAATTAAAATGGGTAGGTGTATGTGCCTGCCCATTGCTTGCCACCAAGTTAGGTTGGTGGACTTCTCCGGAGATGGCATAGATGATAACATGCTCACTATTGACCGGATTCCGTCTCTGGTGGTTCGTCTTGCTTGCTCGGGTTCGAGGAACCTGAGCCGAACGCCTGGAGTCGGTACCCTCATCATGTTGAGGGCGCACTGCCGCACGATTCTGGCGGCGATTGTTGGTGGGAACCCTCAGGAAGGACTCCTGTCTGTTTGAATTAAGGCCCTGAGGGAACTGCTCATTCACCTCCCCAGAATAAGGGAGAGAATGGTGATTGCATTTCGGGGATAACGACCCGAAACGATTAGAGACGGTAGTCAGCACCGCCTGCTTCTTGATCACTGGTCATCGTTGTTCGGATGACCGATGTGAGTTGTTCACTTGGAGGGCTTGTCGGGCAGCCTCCAGAGTTGGGATGGTACCGTGTTGACGACACTCCTTAACCAGCACATTTGATACCCCACATTGAAGATTCTGAGTAGGTGATATCGTCCTTAGAACGGATGATGATCCAGCAGGAGTAGCAGCAGTGACATTTGCAGCAGCAGTATTCACAGGTGTGAAGTTGAGAGTAGCCATTCTAGAAATGCAGAAGATCTTGGAAAAGAGTGTCTGTTTGATATAACAGACTTAATAAAGATAAATTCATCCACTACATCTTTTGGATGAGCACATTTTTCAATGATTGTTTTTTGTTGGCCCCCTCATTGAGTTTTAAATAGGGGCCTAACAAATGGGTAAAACATTATTTCAACTTGGTTAAGGATTCACTTCGGGTTCACCATTTTTGTTTCCCTCGGATTTCGGGGATGACCGCCTTTGATGGGAGGTTCAAACATTCTGATCTGTTTCTAACGGGTTTGTTCGTAGAACCGGAAACATCCAATGATTCCAAATCCATTCGGACCTACTTTCCAAAGGTAGGTGCTCATTAGTTGTGGACTGATGAGGCTTAGGAATTTGCATTGGTCGAGAGTATGGGAGGTCGGACTCATCATACCTTTTTTAGGGGAATTATTGTCTACTCCGGGACTCTCTTTATAGATTTAAGTTATATTCGTGAATCCTTATTAAATTACCATGTATAAAATAATTTTTCCTTTAGATCTGAAAATCAATGATCAATATGTAGGAAATTTAGATAATATTTTATATGTATTCGAGGTTCTTCATCGATAGAGAATCATCTGTATTTATTATAGATTCTTATTCAATGGTACCCTTCGACATATTTATATAGAATTCTCTTGGTCATTATGATGACCATGCTGGTTTTAAGGCCACTCAGTGGGGCAGTTGAAGTTTATTTTCATTCAGAAGGACATTGATTATTTCAGAGTTGGGATCAAACCCACAGACAGGCTACCTACGTATCCTTTTTTTAGAAAAGGAATCAGAACCCACATAGTTTGAGTAAGGGATTATGATGTTTACGATTGATGGCTCAAAGAAGGATGTCATAATTACTTTTACACTCTAAGCTCACGTGAGTCATGCTCGGTGTGAGAAACAAGAGGTATTGGTAAAACAAATTAGACAATTGTGCCATGAAAGATGCAATCATAAGAAATAATGTGGGGCTTATGTATGTATGACTTCCCAGATAAATGAAAGGTTAGGATTTACATTAGGGAAGAAATCTAGGAGCAGGGTCCATAAAGGTATATGTGCTTTATGGAGATTTTTAATACTCTAACTTAGGGATTACTCCAGAAAAGGAGGCCCAAATTAGGATAGGACTTATGATTTGGGTTTTACTCCTGAAAAGGAATCCCAGATCAAAGGTAAATTAGGGCTAGTTAAGAGAAAATAAGACTGGGGATTACTCTTGAAAAGGAGGCTCAGGTTAATAGATTTTGAAAAATTAAGGGACTTGGGGCTTACTCTTAAGTAGGATGCATGTGTTTGAGACTAGGGCATACCCCTGAAATGGAAGCCCAGGTTAAGAGAATTATGGTTGGGGATTACTCCTAAGGAGGATGCCCAGAATTGAGAATTATGACTGGGGATTATTCCTGAAAAGGAGGCCCAGGTTAAGGGATTATGACTGGGGCTTATTCCTAAAAAGGAGGCCCAGGTTAAGGGAATTAAGGTTTGGGGATTACTCCTGAGGAGGATGCCTATATTTGGGGACTAGGGCTTACCCCTAAGGAGGATGCCCAGATTTGGGAATTTTAAGAATTGGGGCTTACTCCTAAGGAGGATGCCCAAGTTAAGAATTATGACTGGGACTTACTCCTGAAAAGGATTCCCAAATCGATTGAGTTCTCTCATCTTAAAGGATGAGGTTTAATGAATGAAATCTCAATCTTTAATGACATAAAGATGTGTAAGTCACTAGGTTTTGAGAAATTTTCCACAAAATTCCTATTAGATAAGGAAGTCAAATCAAGAAATCATGCCATAAATGGCTTTGAAAAGTGTCTTGAAGACTGAATATTGAATAGGAAAGGTGGAATGGCTTAAGAGGGGTGAAATAGGCCAGAAGGGCACCCAAAAAAGGCCGGGGCGTGTAAGTCCTGGCAGGCACGCAGGTACTGTGTGGGCGCGCAAGTCCTGGTCGCGCAGGTATGCCTGCGTGACATATGGGTTACTTGCGCTACATTTAACCAGCATGGTAATACTTGAGAGACTCTTTATTAAAGCCTTTAGAATCCTCCTGAGGTTCTTCCAGAAGAGGGGTGTGCAAGTTCTATTGAAGGAGTAAGGCGACGCGCAAGTGTGGACTTTTCCCTTAAGGGTTGGCCACTCAGGCAAGCAAGTGTTGATGAGTTTCAATACTTAGGCCTTCCTCCCCCTCTTTAGATCTTCCGTTCTAGGTATGAAATTACCTTAGAAGTGCTTCGGAATCTTTTAGAAGAGACTAGGGCACCGAGAGCTCAAATCTGAGTTTCTGGAAAAAATCCTCCCCGAAGGGGGGCCCATAGGGTCTATTTATAGGTAGGAGAAGACCCTGGGCGGTTATCACTTAGGTCGCGCAAGTGACTTACGTGACCATTATGCGTCGTGCAAGTGGACTTGCGCGACAGTGATATAACTTGCGCGGCACATGTGCTCTTGATCCCTTGTTCATGCCTTAGTCAATTTTTAATGTTTTCTTCAAAGGATGAATCAATTTGTGCTAAGTCATTTCCCTTTCTATTATTTTATATAATATGATGAAAAGGAGCGTCAAAAATAATATATTAGTAAAGAACCCTTATGGAATTTTTGAGGGTGTTTTAGTAAAGTTTGGTAGATTTATTTTTACCACTTAATTACTCATTCATGATATGAATGAGGAAGGTGACATTACCATCAATTTTGGAAGACCATTTATTGCAACTAGAAATGGTTTAATCAAAGAAAACCAAAAAAGAATCATTTTTCTAGTGGGGGGTAGAAAGTTTAATTTTTAAGTAAAATAATCTAAACAAAGAGAATATTTTGTTAAATTTCAGACCATTTTTGTGGTTGACTAAGAAGACATTACAAATGAGATAACATTACAGCAGTTAAAAAAACAACCTAAATATGATATGATGGTTCTCATTGATGAAATAGTAGATAAGACGTAGAAACAACCTCTTGAGGAATAGAACTACTATGATCACAAGGAAATATAATAAATTGAACCCAGAATAAAATAATATTACCCATATTTTATACACTCAATTATCATGACACCAATATTAGAACTGAAATTGCTACTGAGTATATGTGAGTATTAATTTTTAGAGGCCCAGGGTATGCTTTAGTCATTATAAACTCTAAACTAACTCAAGTATAAGAAGAAAAAAATATTGACGGGTTTTAATAGGACAAAACATTCGATATCATGGAGCTTAGCTGACAACAAAGGAATCAACTCCACAATTTACATGAATAAATTCCAACTTGAAGGAGTGAAGTCAAGGTAACAAAATCAAAGAAAACTCACTCATCTCTTGAAAAATGATTTTAATAAGTTTATTGATGTCAAAATTATTTTTTCAATTACTGATAGATAATGGGTCATCCTACTTTAATAAGTTATAAAAAATGTGGTTTTTCGGTCGCAAAGAACAATGAAGATGGGATGATACCAACCCGAAAAATCATGGGATGGTGAGGTTGTGTTGAATATATAAATTTAAATAAAACCACCCAGAAAGATCACTTTTCATTGGAATTCATGGATCATATATTGTAGAGACTATCTAGGCATGAGTATTATTGTTTTCTAGATAGTTATTCAGGCTATAAGAAAATAATAATTGACCTGGAAAATCAAACTAATACCACATTCACACATCTATATAAAACTTTTTTCTATAAAATGATGTCTTCTAAAATGTTTAATACTCCTTCAATATTATAATGGCATATGATACACATATTCTATAACATTACATAATAATTTCAGGAAATATTTATTGGTGACTTTTTAGTTTATGGAAGATCATTTGATGTTTATTCACGTAACATGGATCTCACACTAATGTGATGGTATAAGGCTGCATCATTCTTGGACATAAAATTTCAAATCATGGCATAAATGTCAATCCATCAAAAATCGAGGTAACTAAAAAATTAATGGAACCCACCATTGTGAAAGGAACTAAGAGTTTCTGTATCTATGTTAGATTATATCATCCGTTTCAAAAAGACCTCATTATGATGGATTGACCATTAACACAAATATTAGCCAAGGATATACTATTTGAGTTTAATGAAGCTGGTTGGAAGGATTTTAAATTCTTGAAAAACAATTTAGTGACAGCCCCAATTTTCATAAATTTATTTTATATCTCATTCTCTAAAAATTCATTGTATATACCAACCATGAAGACCTAAAATATCTCTTGACTAGAAAAATTCCAAGACAATATTGATACAATGGATCCTTTTACTATGGTAATTTGATATCATAATTAAAGATGAAAATGTATTAGAAAATTTTATCATTGAAAATGTATCAAGAATTAATTTTACTATTGTTGAAGAAGGTGAGGAGTTGGAAATTATAGATGACTTCTCAAATTAATCTATTTTATTTGTGGATTTACAAGATCAACCATGATTTTTCGATATAGAAATTATCTCACAACTGGAAGACTTTATCACCACTTCTCCTTCCAAAAAAGAAGAATATATTATCCAATTCATCTCATTATTATTTTTATAAACCACTATTTTTCAAGAAATGTGTTGATGGACTTATGAGACAATGTATATAGGAAGATGAAATGAATAGTGTGCTAGAATTTTTTCATACATCACCCACTGGAGGACATCATAGTTTTGATCATACCATTACCAAAGATACTCCGTGTGGATTATTTTATCCCACACAACATCATGTTGCAAAAGACTTTTTTCGAATCTATGAACATTAAAAAAGAGTAGGCTCGAATGGGAGAAGGAATGAGATGACCAAAAACCCCATCCTTTAGTTTGAAGTGATTGATGTTTTGAGAATTAACTTTATGGTCCTATTCTAAATATCTTTTGGAAATACATATATTCTTGTTTTTGTTGCCTATATGTCAAAATGGATGGATTCTGAAGGCACAATACTCAATACTGATAAATTGGTATTGAAATTTTTAAAGAAAAACATCTTTTCTTGATTTGGAATTACATAGTTTCTCGTCAGTGATCCTGGTACACATTTCAATAACTACTTAATGAAGGGGACTCTTGATAATTATGGGGTATTATATAGTACTACCACCCCTTATCACCCACAAACTAGTGGTAATTGGATATCTTGAATTAGAAAATTAAGCATATTTTTGGAAAATTGATCAATGAAAGTAAAAAATAATAGAGTGATAAACTTGATGATGACTTTGGGAATACTGTACATATTTTAAAACACCCATTGGTAATACCTAATTACAGTTCATTTATTGGAAACCATTCCACATACCAATGGAATTGGACCACTAATCATTTTGGTCTATCAAGAAAATCAACATGGATACAAAGTATGTGGGAGACATACATCAATTACAATTGAATAAACTGGAATAGTTGAGATGATATTCATATGAAAATAAAAATATTTATAAAGAGAGAGCCAAGAAATGGCATAACCGACAGATTTTATGGAAGAAATTCACACTATGAAAAAAGGTACTATTTTTTAACTTGTGTTTGAAGTTATTTCATAGAAAATTGAAGACCTGGTGGTCGAGACCATTTTAAGTGATCAAATAATTCCCTTATGTAGTTGTGGAAATCTAAAGAGGAATGAGACCAAAATTCAAATTCAATTTACAAATGATGAAATTATTCACAGAACCTTTCGAAAATAAGTGTGTCCTCTCCCTAAAATTCACTTAAGTTATTTAAAAGGTTTGTCTAGCTCTATAATTTAAATAAATATCTAATATGGAGGCAACCCAAGTTTTTTAACTGAGGTTATATTAGTTTTATATGAACAAGGACTTCAAAAAGGTTGACCTGCAACTATTTCTAAACCAAGGAGGACAAAACATATATATAGTAAAATTTGTGAAATTAATTTTTTATTCACATCATGAGTTTTCAAATAATTTTTAATTTTTAAAACCAATATTTCATGTTGTAAATTATATATTGACATAATTAATGGAATAAAGACTTTATATCTTAATCCACAAACACTTTTTCATGGCGTCAGATTATCATCCCTGGATTCATCCCCATCTTATCTATACACTCCACTCACCTTCACTAACCATTTCTCTTTCTAGTACATCTTCTACCCTATTTTAGCTTCTTCCTCCTTCCCTTATTTCTCTCTATGATACTCCCAAAGTATGGAATTTAGATACCATCTCTCAAATTCCCATCCAAGAATGATTCCAAGGCCAAAGAACCATCTGCCGAAAGACAGACCCTAGTTCCCTATCCTTCGCCAATCAACCCTTCCTACAACCCTTCTATATTTTCCTCAACTTCCCACTCACTGCACCCCTATTTGGTGTACATTCCACCTCAGAATCTATATCCCTATCACTAGTTTTCTAACCCATAATATTTTCTCTATCTTGTATACTTATAGGAAAAACCTATGTTGAGTATCAAAACACTTGAATATAGTGGTTCTATAAAAGGTTCATGTTTCTAAGTTATGGAGGCCCTGATTAAGATTCAACTATCACGCATGATTTAGGTCCAAGAGGATACCTTTTTAGATCTATTTATATAATTCCTCACGACCTTATATGTTTATTTTATCAATGTATTATTAAATTTTTCCATCAAATATTTTCAGTTTCAGCTATGAGATTTTTGAATTGGCCTCAAAATTTATTCATCAAATTTTATTACCTATTATACATATGAAACTTTGAGTTTAGACCCCAATAAGGGCGACACACCAAAGAACAAGGCCATAATTTATTGTGACACATCTATCCTTTATGATCCTCAAATGAAAAAGAGAGCATAGATGAATGGTGTAACTTTGAGGATTTTTCATTGTTCCCTTTCCCATTCCTAGTATGAATGAGGTGATTTCCATAATTTATTCTATCAGTTGGAGGTCCTACTAATTTTCAGTGCCATGGGATCCCTTGTGGTTAACATCATCATCCAATTTTCAATCTACTATGAGGGGAAGGTTTAGAATACCAATGAAACGCTCATGGGTGGAAGCTTCATCAAACATCTAGTGAATAACCTTGGGGTTTTGATTATTTTTATCCCTTCTCATCCTTGGTCCTAATTTAGTCCATCAAATTGGTCACGATACTTAATATAGGATTTCTATGGAAAATTAGAAATTAGTATGGGTGGGATAATGATTACATATACTACTCAGATGAGGATCTGATTCTAGATACCCCAATGTCCTAAGAGGATTCTCCACCTTCCACTAAGCCTACAGTTTCCCCCTCTTCCCAGTCAGCACTACTTCATTATACCCCTGGTGAGTGGAAATGTTACTGTGCAAGAGCTTCTCATTGTCTACTAGAGAAAAAATGAACTATATTACAATACATGTATATAAATTTTATATATCCTCTATATCTTCCATTTAATTCACTAAATCCTAATTAGATACCACCTCTTAATAGTGATTTTCTCTACCCTTGTCCCACTACTTCTAGTTCTATACGTATTTTTTCCAACCTCCAGCAAGCCACAAACACGATTGAGCTTCATCCTAATATCACTAAACCAGATTCTAATCATTGTTTTATTCCAAATAATGATCATTAGGGAAAGGGTAATATCTTAGATAATCCAATAAAGGTTCCTTTCATTTATTTGGATTCTAAAAATTCAGTACCTTTTTAGATATGTTCTTATTCTCCACCTTCTTCTAATCCTATGACATAGTTTCCTACCAATTACTTATAGCTATATTCTACCCTATAAATAGATCCTACAACCCTAAGTATAAATTTAATCATTGACATGATAATTTTGATGTAATAACATAGCCTTGGATAGGGTACCACAACCACTACCCATGAAGAAAATGCTCATTTTTCTTATTTTTTCATAGTTCTTTACACCTAACATCATTGAAATATATTTAAATAATTTTACTATATTTATAATTTCATCATCATTTTTATATATTCTAATTTCTAAAAAAAAGGATAAAAACTTTTGTATAATTTTTCATGTCTTCCTTTTTACGGGTTCTTCATTACACATAGTTTCATCCCAAGCCTCGATTAAAAAATATATGCTTAAAAATTCTTTCCCTATGAAAGAAAAATCATTCCTCCCATATGGATCTTTTTTCCCAAGATATGTCATAAATTTAACCCCAAAGAGTTGGCTACAATCCACTGTTTTCCTATAAGTACTTTTTTCAGTCACCTTTCACCTAACCACACCCCATGAAGTACTCTATATAGTTTAAGGATATCTCCACTAGTTCAAGAAAGTTACCACACACTTTTGAGATGATATACTATGTTGAGTGACCTTAGTCTATCTATCAATCTTAATTTATTAATCCTCACACCTAATGGGAGGCAACCCATCATTTTTCTTTTCTAGCGTTTTTTTTCTACACTTTTTTTCTTTTCTTGGTTCGGTTAGGATATCATTTTCCAATTTTCACATGACATTTTCAAATAATATTAATGGAATAAAATAACCCACTGAATTATATCTATCTATTATTCTTACCTCCATTCTTTATTTCTTATATATATTTAAGCTCACCACTATGAAATTGTGGGTCTTTTGTATCTTTATTTTTTTGTACTCAGTAGCATACATGATCCACTCATTCCCTAGGCCCACCACACTCATTGAGGGAGCTCTAATTTCTATTTTCTATTTCATTCATACCCATATTTATTTATAATTCTCGGTCATTTGTTCCATATTTACTCCAAATAGTGGGGAAACTGTTGATTTTATGTATTTAGGGACATTTCCTAAGCTATTTTGGATTCTACTTGGATTGCTGGTTGTTCTCATTGGTCTAGGAGACATATTTTATTGATTAAATTCTTTAAATTGAAAATTTCAATACAAATACATAAATAAAATTCAAATTTCTGGATTAAAATTTTTAAAAACCATTTCTTATTGCTGCTTAGAATTATAGCATGATTGTTGAGTTGAGAATTTTATTTCTGATTCCAAAATTATAAAATTGTTCATTGATTGACCTATTACTTGGTATCCACTACTTGAGTGATTACTTTTATTTTTTTACTTTAACTCTTTATAGGATTCAAGAAATAATATTTCCCATTATTTTTAATTCATATTTTGTGATTGATACTTGAGGAATGTAAACCTACTATAACTATCATTGATATCTTGTCAAATCTATGGCTGAACAAATTCTCTTTTAAAATTATTGAGTCATTTTATTAATAAGACCTTTTATCCTGATTCCCAACTATACATTCATCTTATTTATCTCATAGATTTAATGGATGACCTTGTTAGGTAAGATCCACATTACATGCCTATTTTATCCTTTATAATCAATCTCTTTGTGTTTTTCATTATATTCAATTGAATAAGTGTGGGGGTGTATATAGTGAAAATGGAATGTTGATTTTGAGAAGATAATAAAGGGTGTTTCCATTGGATTTGGGGGTAAAAATCATGATTTCATTTATTAAATTTCATTATTTATCCCTCTTATTGTTGTTTTAAAAAAATTAATGTTCAAATAAATATATATATATATATACACACAACAATAGAGAGATTTCAATCATTTTTATTGCATAATTCATGATCTAATTATTTTATCCTAAGAGTGTGGAGATGTTACTGTTGAGAGTATTTTTTATTTATATTATCATTTTTAGTATCATGAATTATATTTTCGATATTATCCTTTTCTTTGTGAAATACTTTTTTTAAACATCAAATCATGTACACCCTCATCCTCATAGTAATTTTAAACTTTATGTTAAACCCTCATGATTAATTGTGATATTTTAATTTTTGAGGTGAAGAAAGTATATCTGATTCATTATTATGGTTAGTAGCCTGTATTTGGATGAGGGAAAATTTACAGTAAGGTAAATCACAATATGATCATGGTCACTGAAAGAGCATTTGATAAATAATAGTCAATGAAAGGAGGAACTTAAATTAATTGCATGAATATGAGGCATGATTAGTTTTCTTTACAAGAATAGAGATTAAGAACTAAATCTTTTCTAATAATACTAGGTTTTATTTTCATTCATGTTAATGATTATTTATTTTTAGAAATCATTTCCCTTTGATATCTTTATTGAGTTGCTTTTTGATTTAGAATAATAAATTGTTAAAGTATTGGGGGATTTTATGGGTTTAATTTTCATATATATTTTTGGTTGAATTTATAAATTTTCGTATATCATTTATGTTATGATTACCTGATTTGTTCTTGAGTTTTTTAGATAACTAGAAATTGAAGGGATTTGATAAAATGTTGTTGAAAATTGGAATTCTAGATGATTCACATTGTGAATAATCAATTCACAATTTAATATTTTGGATACATAACCAAATAATTTCTGACATGTTACCATTTCAAATTGTGAACCTTATTAAATCTATCAATTTAACACCCCAACCCCAGTTACCTAGATTCAGTGCATTATTACGTAACATTGGCATGATCACAAAAGATCAAGTGCCAAAAGACTGATTAGTTTAGTAGCCTTGGAAACACTAGATACATTCATAAATGTTACATTACATCATAAAGTGAAAAACAAAAATAACATGGTCTCCATATTCCACACTCATATCCCCTTCAAACTATCTCTGCAGGTCAGTCATAAAATATTTCTTCACATCCTGGGAAAAAATAAAACATAGAAAGGGGTGAGCTCAGATGCTCAGTAAGGATAAAAATATAGTGGAAACTTTCATAAATAAACATAAGCATTTAAGGCAAATGTATAACTAAAACAAAATCCTTTTAAACTTGAAATTCAGCATAATATGGAAAAAATAAAATGAAATAATTCCATTTACTTATTCACATTGATATTCTACTAGTCGAATAATCACATGAAATATCAATAACCACTTTCATAATGATGGAATGCATAATGCCAGACTATCATAATCACATAGTCAAGGCCTTGTGCCAAGACTACAAATAAGATTTTGTCAAGGACTCGTGCCAAGACACTAGTTTGTCTCATGAGACCTACTGATGCATCGAGGAGCAATAGCGGGCTCCACCCGTCACTTACTAAATCCAATGCATTCCTTATATGAAAAGGTTTAAACAAATCATAAACCATAACATAATCGTAACACATAAAACATGCTTAAAGGAAACATAAAATTTCCACATTTCAATCAAAATATATCAATACAACACATTGATATAATAATAAAAATTTCAATACCATTTTCAATACCAAAATAAAAGAAAATTAAAACATGGTATTTATTTTTCATTTAAAAAAATGTATGGCTTGTAGAGCAAGCCAAAACTCAAATAATGGTCACGGTGGCAGAGAAGTCATTGTCGCCGCATACATATGACAAAAAAAGATTCCCTTTTGTCATTTAGTAAAATTATTCATATAAAAAATTTTCATTTTGAATAAACGTAAAAGTCAAAGGGGTTTATACACCGTATAAAAGAAAGTCTTGTATTAAAACAAAATATGCATCGATGAAAGAAGATTGAGACAAAGTCCCTTACCTCGTGTCCGACTTGACTCGATCATTCTTTAATATCCTGAATAATAAACTAGAGTTAATTTATACTTTATTAAGAACCTTTTTCAAGTTCATTATTCCTTTCATATCACTTATTACCATGTTATGAACATTATTTAATTATTTAAGTTAATAACGGTCGTTTTGTCGATCTTTGGTACTTGTGTCAAAAATAAACTTCTTATAATTACAAGTTGTTTATGTGGTGAAATATCCATTATATCCATAATTATATTCATGATGTAGATATCATATATATCATATATATCCTGTATATACATACATTTATAATATTACATAACATTTAGAGGTAAGAAATGAAATGCACCATTCATGGAGACGGTAAGCCGTACGTACGCATGAACGCTACTTTCATTTCTATTTCATATTTAATGGAATGAAATCATAATGATATAAAGGTATATTATAATTTCAGTATAATATCATATATAATATCATTTAGTCCATCCTTTATACATCCCACATATGGCATTAACGATTCAAATCACTTTGAGGGGGCCGTGATCCGCACTTCCTAAAATGAAATTATCACTTTTACCCATAATGGAAATCATAAAGGTATGCTATAAATGAAAAATACAGAAGAATAATGAAACCATAAACATAATATACATCATATATAAATATAGTTACATCTTAATGGCCACCATGAGAGGTGTTAAAAGAAGATTGAACAATCATCGTTTCGTGAGGCAGTAATTCGCCACCCACAGAAACAGTATGTTCTTTAACCATTATACGAAGGTGTGTGTAAGTGTAAATCAAATCCTTCTCATAAAAAAATCCTATTATATTTAATATACTGGTGTTGTTACAAAATAAAGTAATAAAAATTGTTTAAGGGGTTGTAGAAGCAAAATATAACAAAAGAACATAAGAGAAGACATTACCTTAAAATCGGGTACCTCTTTTTGATTTCAGCCAAAGGCTTCCTTGGGAAGACTTCTGCCCAATGTGAGGCTTCTAGGAGTAATATAGGGAAGTTGAGAGAGTATTTTGGCAGAGTTTGGCCGAGCCAAATGTCTTTTATGGTGTGAATAAGGTGGTAGTGGTGGGGGCCTTTTATAAGAGGAGAGGAGGTGCACTCTTGGAAAGTCATGAAATGTTACATTATTATGAAATGATTTTCCGATTTTAAAGGTCCCAAAATGATATATTTATAGGATAAGGTGATAATGGTTCTAAATCCACACATAAAATAGGATTTAGAAAAGTATAAGTCTTAGAATTTACCTTATCTTTTCATTTTATTTAAATCGTTCATTAATGAGGTAATCGCCGCGTCATCATGGTGTCATAAATAAATTTATTTATTTAATGTCTAAAAATTATAAAAAAATTACCTTTATGTAGGAAATATGTTTATCTTTCCAATGAATATTTATTGTCTAAAATTTAACTTATATAACCCCATGTAATAATTTTTTTAGTAAAACAACACATGTTTGTGACAATTTTATTTTTTACTTTAAATAAAAAGTTATTAATTTCATTTTCTTACCCAAGTGGCTTCATGGGGTCCCCAAGTTGACCCATGGATTTTCTTGGTCGTCCATTACTCATCCAATAAGGTTAGGACAAGTGTAAAGGTAATTTCATATTATTATAACATTATATTTACCTTAAATTACACTAATTACCTTTAATCGCGTTTAATAAAACTTAAAAGTTACTATTCACCAAAAATTATTTTCATCCCATTGAACCACATTTTACTTACTAATTACAACCATGTATGTCATAATTTTGAAATTAAATTAACAGAAGTGGTAATGTTTTATTTAAAAGAAAAATTAGTTTTTTAACTACCACTTAGTGGTTTTACTATTCATCAAAAATTAATGTTTTTCTGAAAAATACCAAAAAATCACCCTAAGATATATTTGATATTCATAATTAAAAAATGATGTCTATTTTAAAAAATTCAAAACATATAAGTTGAGTTAATTAATTCCCGTTGTCACAAAAAATAGCGTGTTTTTAAGAAATAATATATATCAGAAGATTGACAGTTGTTTATGTCCAATTTCAATATGAAATTAATTCTAATGACCACCATTGGGTAAAATGGTAAAAATATATTCTAATTATACTTTAAAACAACTAAATAGTATAATTTATTACTATAAATTATTTTTATTAAAAAAGTTATTTTTACGTATTTTTTCTATTCATAGAAAATTGTAAGTTCTCAGAAAATTACAAAAAAATCAACATAGGCTAATTTCGATATTCCAAATCCAAAAATGAAGTCCATTTTAAAATATAAAATTTATATAATTTCAGAAATTGTGTATAACTATTCATAACGGGTATTTTGATTGGTCGCGGTGTGTTAGAATCATGAACTTACGTACAATGCAAGCTATTGCATTATTGAAAGAGAAGCGTACCATGGAAGTTTGGGGTGTTACATTCTCCCATCCTTCAATAAATCGTGTCCTCACAATTTGAAATTATTCTTCGAAAATAAAAGGATGAAAGTAGAAAATACCTTTTTGGAAAACCCACATCGGAAATAAGGTTAATAAAATTTAGTCTTAATAAGAGGGAAAGGGAAATAAAAAAGTCACCACCAAATTATGATCTTGAATAGGAGAACATTGGTGGAAATTAAAGACACATAATTAGAGGAAAAATTTAAATATTTGTTGAGATTGATTGAGGTCATCAATCACAAACAAGTGTAAAATTAAGGGCCTCAAAGCCTTCAATCTATGGTGATTTAAAATATCATCAGTTCAACAAAACATAAGATATTAGGATAACACATTTTTTTTAATATCTATTCCCTAAAGTTTAAGAATTAATTTCTTCATAAAATAAGATATATATGTGTATATATATATATACTTGACAAGTAGAAATTCATCCTTCAGCTAATTTATACCACAAACTAATCTTTCACTCAAAAAGATAATAGAACTCAAAATATTATATTTATCCTAATTGTATATGGTTCCAAATATTAACACATACCATGAAGAAAAAATATTTTGTAATAACCAGGGACTTTCTGTAGGCTATTGGTAGGTAATAAAGGCTTGTCACACTCTGGTTGTGGGTTCGATTCATGCAGTTTTGTCCGACGCGACGGGTTATCACCCGACCTGCAGGTTGTCCTTTTCCTAAAACTATAGTGTTATAATATTCAAAAAATAATCATTAGAAATGTTTTAGCCTTAAAAAATACTATCCAAAGTTCAACTTAATCCATTCCAACCTTTATAGTTATCCAAAATACCTCTGTCTAGACTTTCTCTAAAAGGTATCTAAATTCCAAAATCAATTGTAACGTCAGATTCCTTAAATAAAGTAAAGTTTCTCTTATTGTCACATACTAAAAATATGATTACCTTCATCATATTAAAACCTTAATGAAAACAAAAAGTACTGCAATACAATCCTTATATATATTTCACATTATTCTTATAACCAAAATATAGTTATTGAGTCCAAAAACACAAATACAATAATTAGTCAACTTCATCTGTAGTAACAGCATAAGCTTGTCCTTGATCTCTTGGCCTTTTCTGAGGTAATTTTTCCGGACTCTTAGGACATTAATTTTCATAATGCCCCATTTCACTACAATTGTAGCATTCAACATTGATAGCCTCTTTCTTTCCCTTGCAATCACAAGCCTGGTGACCTTTTTCTCCACATTTATAACAAACTCCCATTCCTTTTAGGCAAGTACTGGGGTGATTCTTCCCACAATTATCGCATAATAGAAAATCCTTATTTCCCTTTTTCCCTTTATCTGTCTCCTGTTCCACCATTCTCTTCTTCTCTTACTTCACTTTGTTGTCATAAGACTTAGAGAATTCCTTTTCTATCTTGATAGTACACGAGACTATATCTTCGTATGTTGAGAAAGATTGTGATTCTAATACTCGATGGAGAAATAGTTTTAACCCATCAAAGAAATTATCAATCTTACTTCTTGGGTTACATATATAATCTGCAGCATACCTCGCTAACCTTGTAAAGTTGGCCTCATACTTTGCGACATTCTCATCCTCCTTTTGTCTCAGACTTAGAAATTGTCTTTCCATATCTCCTCGATGGTTACAAGGAAAGTATTTTTCTAAGAAAATCTCTTTGAACTCCCTCCATTCCATATTTTATACTTCATTATCTTCCTTTGTGTTTTGAATCAATGAAAACCATTGATCAACATCTCCAGTGAGGTAGTAAGCTGCCATGACTACTTTTTCCCTTTCATTACTCCCTAAAGCCTGAAATATTTTCTCTAGGGAATTTATCCGTTGCTCAGCTACTAATGGATTTGTACCCCCATTAAATTTTTGTGGTTTTTACCTCATGAAGAAATCTAACATTGATCCTCCACGTTACGGATCAGGGTGCTCCATATGAGTAAGGTTATTATTCATAACCTGAGTGAGTTGTCCCAGTGTGGTGATAAGCTGATCAGCAACAGTTGGATCACCAGTTCCATTATAATTATCTTGATCAGGAGGGCAATCCCTACATGGAATGCGTGTATTGGTACAGTTTTCATTCCTTCCACTAGGCACCATTTCTAAACAATGGCATAAACTAGATCCGTTTATGAATCAAAATACATAATTCCATACTTGTAAAACACTTAACGTAAATTGAACAGTTTATGGATATAATCCATAATCATAAAAATGTTTTCTTTGAAGAAGTATATACTAATAAACCCTTCATAATGATTTGTAAAGAAAATGAGAATTATCCTAAGCATATCCCCCAGGAGTGTCGTAACCAAGAGTGCAACAAGGCCCGTTGTCGTGCACCAGTTCCCATTCAAGTCTAGCTCAAAGTGGTGTGTTCGGGTTTTACCCCTAGGTACATCTGTGCCAGATCCGCCTCTACCTGCTCGTATCCAGACATGGATGTATTGCTCGGAAAATACACAAAATCTATACTTAAAATTCTAGGATGTTCTTCTATACTAATCCTCAAATTCTATCTTAGGGCTATGTGCTCTAATCAGAGTTTATCTAAATCTAGCTTCCAAGGTTAGTACTAAACTGCCACTGATAGCAACTGTAACGCCCCGACCCCAGTTACCCAGAGTCGGTGCCTTATTATGTAACATTGGCATGATCACAAAAGATCAAGTCTCGAAAGACCGATTAGATTAGTAGCCTTGGAAACACTAGATACATTCATAAATGTTACATTACATCATAAATTGAAAAACTACAATAACATGGTCTTCATAGTCCACAATCATATCCCCTTTAGACTATCCCTGCAAGTTAGTCATAAAATATTTCTTCACATCTTGGGAAAAAATAAAACATAGAAAGGGATGAGCTCAGATGCTCAGTAAGGATAACAATATAGCAGAAACTTTCATAAATAAACATAAGCATTTAAGGAAATGTATAACTAAAACAAAATCCTTTTAAACTTGAACTTCCGCATAATATGGATAAAATAAAATTAAATAATTCCATTTACTTATTCACGTGGATATTCTACTAGTCAAATAATCACATGCAATATCAATAACCACTTTCATAATGATGGAATGCATAATGCCAGACTATCATAACCACATATTCAAGGCCTTGTGCCAAGACTACAAATAAGATTTTTTCAAGGCCTCATTACAAGACACTATTTTGTCTCATGAGACCTATTGATGCGTCGAGAAGCTATAAAGGGATCCACCCGTCACTTACTAAGTCCAATGCATTCCTTATATGAAAAGGTTTAAACATATCATAAACTATGACATAATCGTAACACATAAAACATGCTTAAAGGAAACATAACATTTCCACATTTTAGTCACAAGATATCAATACAACACATTGATATAATAAAAAAATTATCAAAACCATTTTCAATACCAAAATAAAATAAAATTAAAACATGGTGTTTATTTTTCATTTAAAAAAAGTTATGGCTTGTAGAAGAAGCTGAAACTCAAATAATGGTCACAGTGGCGGAGAAGTCGTTGTCACTGCATATGTATGACAAAAAAAACATTACCTCTTTTCGTTTAGTAAAATTCTTTGTATAAAAAATATTCCTTTTGAATAAATGTAAAATTAAAAGGTGTTTATACACCATATAAAAGAAATTCTTGTATTAAAACAAAATATGCCTCAATGAAAGAAGATTGAGACGAAGTCCCTTACCTCATGTCCGAGTTGACTCGATCGTTCTTTAATCTCCTGAATAATAAACTAGAGTTAATTTATACTTTCTTAAGAACCTTTTTCAAGTTCACTATTCCTTTTATATCACTTATTACCATGTTATGAACAATATTTAATTATTTAAGTTAATAACGGTCGTTTTTTATCTTTGGTACTTGAGTCACAAATAAACTTCTTATAATTACAAGTTGTTCATGTGGTAAAATATCCATTATATCCAGAATTATATTCATGATCTAGATATCATATATGTCATATATATCCAGTATATACATTCATTTATAATATTACATAACATTTAGAGGTAAGAAATGAAATGCATCGTTCATGGAGACGGTAAGCCGTACATACGCATGAATGCTAATTTAATTTCTATTTTGTATTTAATGGAATGAAATCATAATGATATAAAGGTATATTATAATTACAGTATAATATCATATATAATATCATTTACTCCATCCTTTATACGTCCCACATATGGCATTAACGATTCAAATCACTTTGAGGGGGCGGTAATCTGCACTTCTTAAAATGAAATTATCACGTTTACCCATAATAAAAATCATAAAGGTATGCCAAAAATGAAAAATACAGAAGCATAAGGAAAAAATAAACATAATATATATCATATATAAAAATAGTTACATCTTAATTCCCACCATGAGAGGTGTTAAAAGAAGATTGAACAATCATCGTTTCGTGAGAAAGTAATTCTCCACCCACAGAAACAATATGTTCTTTAACCATTAGACGAAGGTGTGTGTAAGTGTAAATCAAATACTTCTCATAAAAACATCCTAGTATATGGAAGATACTTTTTTTGTTACAAAATAAAGTAATAAAAATATTTTATGGGGTTGGAAATGAAAAATAAAACAAAATAACATAAGAGAAGACATTACCTTAAAATCGGGTAACTCTTTTTGATTTGAGCCAAAGGCTTCCTTGGGAAGACTTCTGCCAAAAGTGAGGATTATAGGAGTAAGAGAGGGATGTTGATATAGTATTTTGGAAGAGTTTGGCCGAGTCAAATGGTTTTTAGGGTGTGAATAATGTGGTAGTGGTGGGGGCCTTTTATAAGAGGAGAGGAGGGGTACTCTTAGAAAGTGATGAAATGTTACATTATTATGAAATTATTTTCGGATTTTAAAGGTCCTACAATGATATATTTCAAGGATAAGGTGATAAGAGTTCGAAATAAACCAATAAAATAGGCTTTAGACAAGTGTAAGTCTTATATTTTACCTTATCTTTTAATTTTATTTAAATCGTTCATTAATGAGGTAATTACTGCATCATCATGGTGTCATAAATAAATTTATCTATTTAATGTCTAAAAATTATAAATAAATTACCATGATGTAGAAAATATTTTTATCTTTCCAATGAATATTTATAGTCGAAAAGTTAACTTATATAACCTCATGTAATAATTGTTTTAGTAAAATAACACATGTTTGTGACAATTTTATTTTTACTTTAAATAAAAAGTTATTAATGTCATTTTCTTACCCAAGTGGCTTCATGGGGTCCCCAAGTTGACACATGGATTTTCTTGTTCGGTCATGACTCATCCAATATTGTTAGGACAAGTTTAAATGTAATTTCATATTATTATAACATTATATTTACCTTAAATTACACTAATTACCTTTAATCGTGTTTAATAAAACTTAAAAGTTACTATTCACCAAAAATTATTTTCATCCCATTGAACCAAATTTTACTTACTAATGACAACCATGTATTTCATAATTTTAAAATTCAATTCACAAAAGTGGTAACGTTTCATTTAAACAAAAAATTAGTTTTTTAACTACAACTTAGTGGTTTCACTGTTAATCAAAAATTAATGTTTTTCAGAAAAATACAAAAAATTCACCCTAAGCTATATTTGATATTCATAATTCAAAAATGATTTCTATTTTACAAAATTAAAAAAATATAAGATGAATTAATTAATTTAATAATTAATTCCCGTTTTCACAACAAATAGCGTGTTTTTAAGAAATAATATATATCAAAAGGTTGACAGTTGTTTATGTCCAATTTCAAAGTGAAATTAATTCTAATGACCACCATTGGATAAAATGGTAAAAATATATTCTAATTATACTTTAAAACCACTCAATAGTATAATTTATCACTGAAAATTATTTTTATTAAAAAAGTTGTTTTTAAGTATTTTTTCTATTCATAGAAAATTGGAAGTTCTCCGAAAATTACAAAAAATTAAACATAAGCTAATTTCGATATTCCAAATCCAAAAATGAAGTCCATTTTGAAATATAAAATTTATATAATTTCAAAAAGTGGGTATTACTATTCATAACGGCTATTTTGATTTGTCGCGGTGTGTTAGAATCTCGAACTTGCGTACAATTCAAGATATTGCATTATTGAAAGAGAAGCGTACCATCGAAGCTTTGGGTGTTACAATGAATACCTAAAATCAATAAAACTCATGATGTGAATGAAATTCACCATGTGAATTTTTCGGCCTCTGTTCTCTGTTCAACCCTTGTTAAATCCTCCAAGTATTTTTTTAGATTAAGTAAAATATGTGAATCGGGGATGACCTGAGACATGAAGGACTAAATTTTTCATTCATGATATAAATTATTTGTTTGTAATGTGAGATTTTATGGAAACCTCACACTAGGAATATCTAATGAAAACTCATAACATGAATTATAATTCATTTCATGAATCATTTTTTCCAATTTATTTCCAGGAACCCCCAGCCTTTGGGATTGAATTATTTTTACCTTTATTTAATTTTTTACTTTTTTTCCTATTATGATCTCAATGTATGGGTCATTTCCATTTTCTGTTGTTCTCGCACATGAGTTTTTTTTCAATTCAAATTCTCTTTGTGTTGTACTTTCTCTCTTTTCAAGTAATTAATTTTTATTTTAAATTTTTTGTTCTAAAGATTTTTATTTACATGATATTTACTTTTGATCTCATTAGATCATAAGTGAAAATATCTATTTTCACTATACACGACTAATCCACTTAATTTTAGGAATCAGGGGTAGGAAAGGAAGAAATTAAATGAATCATAAATCAAATATTGGGTAATATAATTGTAAAGGAATTAGATTAAGAAATCAATCTCATCCCATTATTCATCTTGAACCTGATTCAAGGAATTGTGAATGATGAAATCTAATCTAATTGGAATTAATTTATTTATGAAAAATTACATAAATTAATTTTCTAATCTAATATTTTTTTCTTAAATCATCTATCATGACAACCACTTATAGTGAAAATAATAGTTTTTGGTTTAGGTTGAATTAATTCAGGAAGGTTTAGGTATTAAGAATGCTCAACCCTAAAATTTATTAATGAAAATAAAAATGATGAAGAAGAAGAAACCTACAAAGTAAAAACATGTGGAATAGAAAACACCACTAAACATAAACGTGGAAAAACCAATGCCACCCAAAAAACAACCAATGAAATGGATAGCCCCCTATATATTTTTAATTTTACCCAAACCCTTATTTTTCATTCCTCTAATGGCCCACTAGGTTTTTCACAACACCACATGAATCTTCACCGCCTATCGGCATCTTTCCACAAGTTCATTTCCCTTATTCCTCACAAACCATCTGCATTCATCACATCAAAAGTTCGTGTACCCTACATCCTATGTTCTAATGATCCCTTCAACATATTATCATCACAGTCGGCACCCTACCATCCTATAACACATATCATATCTTAAAGTCTTCACATATATGCACCATGGTTTGAGGTTTTTGTCGACTCCCCACTAGAATGTAAAGTGTACCATGTACTAAGTTCATTTACCCTATACTCTAATTCTTCAGTTCATATTTAGCTCTCAGATCCTTAGGTCTCATGTGAAGAGTTGACTCTATGTATCAATATCAAGGTTTTACCCAAATTAAGGTGAAGATTCGACTTTAGGTAACAATATCGAGGTGTCACCAACCATTATCACCTCCCTATGGAATCATCCATATACCTCTATTATTATAAGAACATACAATGTAGTGTTATTTGATTATTATTTTAATATCTAATGTTGGTCTCTCCGATGGGGAATTAGCAATTCCCTTTGGGCATGCCATGCATTTACCTTTTATAAAATAAAACTTTGAGAACATTAATAAAAAATTTAAAAAAGTTAAAATTAATATTTTATCAAATAAAATATTTTAAACCCATTATGAATAATAGGAAAAAAATATTATTTCATCCTAGGGTGCATGGAAACTCATGAAAACATTTCCTTGAAAAACAAGCATTTTACCCTTAAAAGTTCATAAACTTTTATTACCTCACGAAATAAAAAATATTTCCATAAAAACATTTTTTACAATAATAATATAGGTATATTGAAGAAATATATTAATAAATTTTGTTAACTCGTGTTTAACTTGTGTCAGGATAACTAAATCCTATTTAATTACATTTGAGTAACAAACCCAGTTATATTTCTCATTTTCTCCTTTGAATACTACATCATTACACAATGCATTGGAGATTTGTATTGGGATCACCCATCATAATAAGCTATATCTGGATCACCTATCATAATATATAATTCTCAAGTACCATATCATGAAAAAATTGTAATATTTCACTTTTTCATTATAAAATCCTTGAAAACTCATTTTATCTCATAAGTAAACCACTTTCCATTTTTTGAATAATCATTAGGAGAAATCTCCTTTTTATTTGGAAAATCTTAAAAATTAAAAATTCTTAGAATATTGATAATAGTATATAATTTGAAAACCCATGTTTAATTGTAGATAAATATTGGTAATAAATAATGTATATGATGGAAAGAAAGGTGGTCAAGTTATATATATTAAAAAGACTCTTCTTAACTTTGGTAAAAAAATCAAAATGAATTGTACGATAAATGTTTAAAAGATTATTGTTTTTTAAAAAAAGTAGTTGAAAATAAATTTTAATAATTTTTTATTTATATTTAAGAATATTCTTGAAACATTTTTTATGAACATGGATATTGATAAGAATGAGTTTAAAACATTTAAAATAATGTTTTAAAAGAAAATACCTTACTTTAAGTTTTTTCTAGATTCGTATATTCCACAACTCCTGAAAAAGAAAATTATATTGGTTTTATAAATTATTAATAAATTTTTTCATGTTTATGTCATTATT
This sequence comes from Viscum album, assembly GCA_963277665.1. Classification (NCBI taxonomy): domain Eukaryota; kingdom Viridiplantae; phylum Streptophyta; class Magnoliopsida; order Santalales; family Viscaceae; genus Viscum; species Viscum album. The sequence goes on from OY728156.1 coordinate 1,507,019,258, forward strand.
ATTATTCATTTTATTTCAATTATTATCATGTTTTATTTAGATACTTAAATTGTTAAGCACATGTTAAAACTGGGTTAAAACATAGGTAATAACATTTCAGTATATGGAATAAAATTATGTTATTATTTCATCATGGTTAAAGAATATTTTAAGGATTTAGAAGAAGAAATATAATAAAAACATGTGGTTAAGAATTATACCTCTTCTTTGGAAAACCTCCCTTATCATAAACTTTTAACCCTCTTAGGATGGTCTTTTAGTGAGAAAAAAATACTACTATAAGGTATTTATGGATTTTTGAAGGTATTTAGGTAGGTATGTTTCAAGATAAAAAGTTCAAAGTGTATGAATAAGTGAGGGTAAGAGGTTCCCTTTTATAAGTGAGGAGAGTAATACACTTGTAATTTTTGAAAATTTCAAAATAATATAAAGTATTAATCATGGGGAAGTAGATCCAAAACATTAAAATTTAAAAAACAATTTATAATATTATATTTAATATCAAAAAATAATAATTAATATAATATTTTTAGGTCTTATCACTTATTTTTTATCTTAATTAACCTATTTTACCCTTTACCATGGAAAGAAATTTTTACCTAAGTAACTATTCATAATGACTAAAAATGAAATTAAACTTATTAATTTTTTTGAATCTCATGATTAAAAATAGGAAATATAATTTCCATGATTCAATTTATAAGAGTTTGAGGAATTAATTTGAATACATATATATATATACAAACTTTAATGGAAATAGTATTTTAGAAAAAGGCCATTTTTAAGCATAAAAATGATTTTATACCTAAATCGAGTATAATTATAATGAATGTGAAATTATTTAGATAATTTTTTGTAAAAGGAGAATAATTAAATTCTAAAACCAATAAAATATATAATGATTCTTTTTAAATACATGAAAACAAATGACAATTTTATTAAAAATTAGTATTTTTCATTACTCATCCAAAAATCAACCTTTTAAAAAAATCCAAAAAATTCACCATGAGATATATTTAATATAATTAATAAAAAAATTATGTATATTTTATTAATTTAAAACTCTAAAATTAATAAATATAACTATTAAAAATACCATATAATATAATGAAAAATAATATAGTTAAATAAAATGATTAAATTTCGATCGAAAATTTATATAAAGTCATATTTAAAAATATAATGAATATAAATCCATAAAATGAATACTTCTATATAAAAAATATTGATTTTTTATAGTATTATCTTGGTTTTCATATTCTTCCCCTTTAATAAATTTTCTCCTCGTAATTTTATACATTACTTAAACAAGGGAGGGTATTTTCCCCCATAACATTTTTTGATTCCCATGTTGCTTCCTCAATCTTTTGATTCTTCTTTAGAGACCTTACCTACTGAATCACATTATTTCATAGTGACTTCTATATTAGATCAAAAATCTGAAACATCTTCTCTTTATAGGAAATATTCTCTTCCAAATATACCACAATAGGGCTCAAAACAGGAGATGCATCAGCTACATACTTCCTTAGCAAAGAAAGTTGAAACAAATCATGTACCTGAGAGAAACTTGGAGTAAGTATACCTTCTAAGAAACCAAAATTACTTTATCTATAATTTAATAGGTTCTAATGAACTATATAATTGACTTTTCCTTTTTAAAAAAACACATAACACTTTTACAATGAGATATATTAAAAAAGCAAGATCTCCAACCTAAAATGAAAGGTATTTCCTTTATTTAACTGCTAAGATTTTCTACCTACCTTGATATACCCTAATATAGTGTTTAATCATATTTAACTTCTCAAACACATCTTTTACCAATTTTAGATCTATCAACTTCCTTTCACTAACTTCATCCCAACATGATGATGTTTGAGATCGCTTTCCTTATAATTCTTCAAAGGGATCCATCTATATAATAGAATGAAAATTGTTATTATAAGAAAAATACAGCAAAGAAATATATTGATAAAAAATTCTGTAATAATACAATGATCAAGCCATAATCAAATCATAAAATTTCTATTTTTTTCACCATGACTATCCGACAGATAGAGGATAAAAAGTTATATTGAAATTTAATTCAATCCCCAATGACTTTTGTAGTCATTTCCAACAATTTGAGGTAAATTTTGGATAACAATAAGATGAAATAGAGAGAGGTACTCCATGTAATATTAATATCTCTTTAATATAAAATTTAGAAAGTTTATCTAAAGATAAATATCTTTAATATGAAGAAAATGTAAAAATTTAGTCAAATGATCAGCACTAACCCAAATCACATTATTAACTCAAGATGTATTTTTTAATACCCTCAAGAAATACATGGTTATATTCTACCATAATCATTTAGGAACTGGAAAAGCTAAAGTATCTCCTTCAATAGTTTTTTGTCATCATTAACCTATTGACATGACTTACATTTTATATTAAAGTTAGCAATATCATTCTTCATTCCACCCCACCAATAATAGTACTGAAGGTATCAATACATCTTAGTACTGTTGGGATGAATAGAAAATAGAGAGCTATAAGATTTATTCAATAATTCATTATTTAATTGAGAATCACTTAGCATTAATAACCTCTTTACAAATATCATAACACCTTATTTTTCAATGTTAAATTCAGGAAATTTATCATTCTTTAATAATTCCACAGTTTACTACAAATCCCGATATTCTTCTTGAGCATGCTTATTTTTATCTAACATTTATGGCTACACAGACACTTGAACCAAATGAGAGTGAGTTTCTATATTCATAATTTCTAGTATAAAATTCATTAAATCATTAAACAAAGGATCATGTTCCAAATGTAACATGGTTAATAATAAATTATCTTTTTAACTTTGGGCATCAGATAACTTTTTTTATTTACCTGGATGATAGTTAATTATGACGTCATAATCCTTTATCAGTTCCAACCATATTCTCTAACTCATGTTAAATTATTTTTGAGTGAATACATACTTTAAAATTTTATGGTGATTATATATTTCAAAATTTACACCATATAAAAGATGAATTCAATTTTTTAAATAAAAAAACACTAATGAAATATCAAGATAATATGTAGGGTAATTATACTTATGGATTTATAATTTATGTAAATCATATGAAATTGCCTAATCATGTTCTATCAATACACAAACAAGTCCCTTCAATGAAGCATCACTATAAATAAAAAATTCACCATTTATTTTTGGCAAGCCTAACACTAGAGAATTAACCAATCTTCCTTTCAATTCCTAAAAATATTCATCATATTCATTTATCTATATTAATTTAACTCCTTTTAAATTTAACTTAGTTAGTAGTATAGAAATACAAACAAATTTTTCAACAACCCATTGACAGTAACCCATTGATCTAAGAAAACTTTTAATTTTGGTGACATTTGAAATCCTTGGACACTATTACACCACTTTAGTTTTATAATAATAAATATTTACTCCATATTTTCAAGGAATTAAATCTAATGTAACAAAAATTTACATTTTCTGAATTTTATATACAGCTTATTTTCCTTTAAATTTTTCAAAATAGTCCTTAGTCGTTTCTCATGTTCCTTCTTAATTTTAGAATACACCATAATATCATAAATGAAAACCATAAAAATTTTATCTAAATCCTCATAGAAAACTCTATTTATAAGATTCATAAATATATTGTATGCATTCATCAACCCAAAAGTTATAACCACAAACTCATAATGCCCATACCTAGTATGGAATGTCATCCTCAGAATGTATTCCTCATTTACCTTCAATTGGTGATACCAAAACCTAAGATCAATCTTTGAAAAATATTGATCACCTAGTATAAGATAAAATAAGTCAACGATATGAGGTAAAATAATCTTTTTATTAATAGTGATGTTATTGAGTGCTCTATAATTAGTGAAAAGTCTCATGGAACCATACTTATTCAAAAAAATTGAACAGGATCACCCTATGGTGAAGTACTACGATGAGTGAAACCTTTATAAAGAAACTATTATAATTTATTTTTCAATTATAAAATTTATACTGGAGCCATTAGATAAGGTTTTTTGAAAATAAATTAGCATCAGGAACTAGATGAATAAAACATTAAACCTCCAGATCATGAATAACACCAGGAAAATTATCAAGAAATAAATTATATATTTATTTACTACTAGAACATCACTAATTTTACAAGTTTATTTCTTTTAAATAATATGTGAAAGATAAATTTTAATTCTATATTTTATCAGTTTCTTATCTTCTTAATATTTCATCAAAGGTATGAATTCATTCTTATATACAAACTGAAACTCATTCTAAAAAATAACTTCCTTAGCTCTATAATTTATCTTAGCATGATAAAGTAAAAGTCAATACATATCCATAATAACAACCAACTCTATATTGTGAAATACAAAAAGGGTTTTAAAAAAATCCACAGATGAAAACATGAATATTTCAATAAATTATTATTGCCTTTATAGTGTAACTAGTAGTTTTTACCAAGAGTTCTAATTTCATTAATTATGATGGTATTTCAATTTTAATTGAAAATTTTAAAGTTTATAAAAGATTGTGTGAATCCTAAATCAAATAAGACATTGGAAAAATAAAAATAAACAAATAATATACCTATAAACACTTCATCTTTGGATCTCACATATTCTATAATAGTAGGAAAACACTTCACCACAACTCTTTTTTTGATATTAATGATTCCCACCTTGATTAACTAAATTTTTAAATGCATTATAATAATTTCTCAACTCATTGTAATTAAAACATATTAACTCAAGATAATTTTCCATTTTCTAATTAATTTTCTAATCGGAACTATTTTCCTACAAATCATGAGCAAAATGAACGACCTTACCATGTCACTAGTATTACCAAAATAATATTAAAAAATTATTTAAAATTATTTTTTCTACATTTGTAATAATTGGGGAAATTAACTCTAGATTTCTTGGTTGACTTTTTCTCTACTTCTTACCACCTTGACTACTTCTTACCATTGTCTTCAAAAAATGAACAATTATCAAAAACACCATAAAAACTTTATTTGAACAATAAAAAACCTCCTAATAAATTTTAAATTCATTAGAGGCCAAAAATCTTTATAAAATTGGTTTTAAACCTCTTTAAAATCTAAAAAAATTAGTTTCATGATTCAGAATGAAATTTGGGTCATACCTGGACAATCTAGTAAAATTTTCTTTATAAGGGGACACTAAGTATTATTTCTTTTACTTAAAATCTAGAAATTTATTTTCTATTAAAAAATGTTGAAATTTTGAAAAATAATTCTCAAGAAAAATATCTTTAAATACCATACACTTCATGAAATCAATCTCATCCTTTACCTTAGTGTTATGAATTAGAGACCATCATCGATTGGATTCACCTTCAAAATGATAAATAGAAAGTGTTACTTTTTTAATGTTTTTCACATACCAAAACATAAAATATATTTTCAAATACAATTATTCATCCTATATATTTCACTGTGAGTGAAGATACAACAAAATTCATAGGTTATTGTTTCACGAAATTTTCCACAATAGACATGTTCCTCAACAGGGAATTCAATTTCTCTCTTTCATGGGTGACACCATTAATTTCCTGCATCAACTGATTTAACTCCATTAAAAACTAATTTGTTACAACCATTTCAGGTTTCTTATTTAGAAATCTATTATCCTATTTATGCCTTCATACTTTATTTTTCATGTTTCCCCTACAAAAAATTAGTCTAAACAGAAATGCATTAGATGAAGTAATATAGAAATATTAAAAATCCATTTCATGATAATATAACTATAAATTAGAGTATCATTAAAGTTTATTTTATCTTTTTCTTGTCCTCTAAATGAATCTAAACATTTCTTATGATACCAACTATAATGACCTATAATATGATCAACCTATAATTACATGAATTATAATAAGGGTAAGAATGTTTGAAATTTTTTGGATTTTTTCATTTTGTAGTTTTAGAGAATTAGGTAAAATATTACATAAAAAGTTGAAATTTTCACACAATGTACATTTTTTCCATAAAATCATAGCTTTTATTTTACACATTTATTTCATTCAAGACACTTTTTATTTGTTTAAGATAATTCGCCATAGAAAAATATTAAACTTGATAAATTTATACTCATCTTTAGATCCTATGATAAAATTTGAAAACATGGGATGAGAAATAAAAACCATAGTGATGGATATATAAAATAATCCCATTAGTTTTCTGAAAATCATGAAAACTCATGATTATGTTCACCATTTTCACAACAAAACTATGAACACGTATATAAAACATTTATGTAAGTGAAAAATAAATATTTTATCAAATAAAACCTTCAAAATCCATTAGAAATAATACGATAAACCCAGAATTCATCCTAGGGCACATGGTAACTCATGAAAACATTTCTTTTAAAAACAAACCTTTTACATTTAAAAGTTCATAAACATTCTCTTACCTTATGAAATCGAATGATTTCCATCAGTAAACTTTTTAAAAAAAATATAGGAATCTGAGAGAATCATATTCATAATATATATTCACTCATGTTTAATTAATGTTAGAATAATTGAATACCAATTAATTCCATATGAGTAAAAAAACCATTTATCTCCATTATTTTCACCTTCATAGACTACACCATTACCCAATGAATTAGAGAGCTATATCTGGCTCACATGTTTTTATTAGTTATATTAGACTCACCCGTCATCAGATATAAATTCTCAATTACCATATCATGTAAAAAATAAATTTAATATTTTAATTTTTCATCATAAAACCCTTTAAAACACATTTTAACTCATAAGTAAAACAATTTCCATTTTCACATAATCATAAGGATAAATATACATTTTTCATTAGAAACTCTTATGAATGAAAAATTACTAAAATAGTGGTAATATGATATAATTTTAAAAAAAGTAACTTGTATAGAAATATTGATAACAAATAATGGATATGGTGGTGGGAAAATTTGGTTAAGTTTTATATATTAAAAGCATTCTTTTTCAGTTTTGTAAAAAATAGTCACAATAAATCATAGAGTAAATGTTTAAAAATTCCTTTTTAAACAATTAAAATGAATGTAAAAATTATTTGAAAATGAATTTTAAAAATATTTTATTTATAAATAAGAACATTCTTGGAAAAATTTTAATAACATAGATATGGTGGAGAAAGAGTTTACAACATTTAAAGAACATTTTATAAGAAAATCCCTTACCTTAAGCCCCATCGAGATTTTTACATTATATAACTCAAAAATAATAAAATTATATTAGTTTTATACTTTATTAATATCATTTTATATGTTAATTTTATTATTATTATTATTATTATTCCATTTTATTTCATTCGGTACCTTGTTTTATTTAGTCACTAAAAAAGTTAAGTTCACATTGGACGTTTTGGGGTCAATAGATTTGTAAACTCAAAAAAATATCAGTGTACTGACCGTGGTCAAAGGTTTTATGATTAAATTACCTAAATAATATTAAAATTTCTATAATTATAATATTTAAATATTAAATACACTATTAAAACAAACCATGTATGGTGGTCATGAAAAATGAATCATGTTATTTTATGGAGACGGTAGTCTATACGTTTGTATGAATGGGATTTTCATTTTTTAAGTGGAAAAGAAATTAATTAATTAATATTTTAATTTTATTTAATCATAAATATGTTATAAATTTCATATTTATTCATTATTTTCACCCATACCACCATCCTTGTAATTCATAACTAAAAAATGAATCACATCGCTTCATAGAACTGGTATTCCACACCTATACCCGAGTGACATTATAAATTTAAAATGGGAAGAAAGGGTAAGAAATATAGTAATATTATATCCTTAAATAATCCTATTTATTTCATATATATCATACATATTCATTTTATTCATTATTTTACCAATCTATATAATCTGGTGATGAAAAACGAAACATATCGCTTTGTGGAGGTGGTAGTCCACACGCATGCACGAGCAATGGTTTCATTCCTCATAATATGTAAATAGAGAATAAAATGGGTTTAAACATATTCATAATAAAACATTATTATATATAATTTAATTATATTATTACATCATCATAGTTAAAGAATATTTTAAGGATGTAGAGGAATAAATAAAAACAAAACACTCTATTAAGAATGATACATCTTCATTGGAAAACCTCCCTTAGATTACACCTTAAGACTTATTAAGTTGATATTTTGATGATACCATGACTAATATTAGGTATCTAGGTATTTGGTGGATTTATTTGGTATTTATGTTTTTGAGATAAAATGCTCAAAGTGTGTGAATAAGTGAGGATATGAGATGCCCTTTTATAATTGAGGGGAGTTCCACTCTTGTAATTTTTCAAGGTCTTAAAATAATAATATGAAGTCTTAATCATGTTAAAGTGGCCATAAAAATATCCAATTTAGAATATAAGGTGATAAATTTTAAGTTAAAATAATCCAATAATAATTAAGTTAAAATTTTTGGCCTTATTACTTAGTTTTTACCTTAATTAACTTGTTTCACCCATTATTATGTTAACTAATTTTTATGATTGTAACTGTTCATAATTATGAAAAATGAAATATAAATTATTACAAATTTTAAACCTCATGATTTAAAATATATGATACATTTTTTTGGATTCAATTTTTATAATTTTTAAAAAAAAATTAATATAAATATGAAAATCACAATGAAAATGATTTTTAAAAAAATGATTTTTTAAGAATAAAAAGGATTTTATACCAAAATAAATTATAATTTAGATTGATGTGATATTAATTATATTATTTTTTCCTCAAATTTAATTATTTTAACTTTAAAACCAATCCAAGATATAATTATACTTTTAAAATAATTTAAAAGAAATGAAGTTTTTATTAAAAATCGGTATTTTTCACTATTCACCCAAAAATCAATATATTCATAAAAATTAAAAAAAATAGCCCTAATATATATTTTATATGATCAATACAAATGTTAACCCCATTTTATAAATTTAAAACTCTAAAATCATAAAAAAATTTAAATAAAACTATATAATATGTGGAAAAACAATTTAGTTGAATAAAACTATTCCTCTTTCGATTGAAAAAATAAATAATTTCATCTATAAAACTATTATTAATATTATTCCATAAAATGAATAGTTATAAAAAAATGATAATTTATTTCAAAGATTTACTAGGTTTTCATGACCTTCCTTTCAAAATTTGGTTATTATTGACACAAAATTCCCATGGGTGTAGAAAGTCATGAGAAACAACAACGAAGTGTGGATGTGTCCCAGGGTAATATTTTAACCATAACACAAAAAGTACCTAATTATATTTGAATAAATAATTCTTAGAAAATTAAAAATAAATTAAATATATATATAATATTATCAATAAGTTATAAAATAATATAATCATCGCAAATGGTGAGAAAAGCCCAAATGAAATCCTTATCTAGATTCTAAGAGGTAAATATCAATAATAATCTTGGGTTTCACCATCCCATAGAGAAACCTCAATGAGAAATCTCTACTATAAATATTATACAAATTAATCTCTTTATTACCTAAATCTAATCTTTAAATCCCCACCATAATAAATATCCATTGCCATTGTGATTCATCCATGAACATACTCCATGTTCAACTCATAACATTCCGTTGATAAAGAATTAATGGATAATAGAGTGGAAGTATAAAAAATATATATGATTAAATCCATAGAATATATCAATTTATTCAATAACAAATCATTAAATAAAAATAGATCATAATAAACTAACACTCTTGCAAATCATTCCTTTAATATTGGACGTAAAAGGGCTTTATCAGTGCTATAAAAGCACTGATAATATAAGAAATGTTAAATGGTTACCATTAATAGTGCTTGTAAAAATCTTGGATAAAGGAACCATTTAACAGTGATAAAAAAGCATTGATAAAGACCTAGTTGATAAAGGGGACAAATTTGTTCATTCCTCCCCCCCCCACTTTGTCAGTGCTCCCCCCCCCCCACCCCACCCCCTCCACCCCCTTTATCAGTGATTTATATAAAATCACCCCCAGTGCGCACCCCTACCATCAGCAAGTTTTGAACCTGATACCTCTAACTTATATACATCACCTTTTCCACTCCCTTATACCATTTTATTTTATATATTATGATATATATATATATATATATATATATATATTATCCATATATATATATATATAGTTATATACTTTTATTATATATATACTTATTTTTATTTTTTAAAAATGGATAATAACTCTAAAAACCATTAAAACACATAAAAACATTAAGAAACTCTAAAAACCTTAAAACCCCTAAAAATAATGAAATAATCATAACTTCTGATCTGGGATTTTTTCAGCTCCGCAACCTGAAAAATATAATATAATGATATGATATTCAGTATAATATGTGGTACAGGCCAAAAGGACACTCGGAACGAAAGTTATAGCTGTTTTAATTTTAAGAAATTGTGGTAGGTGACAAAAATCAATTTTAGAGGCCTTATGAGAATTTTTGTGAGTTTACAAACTATAAAAATTTCTTTGACCTCAATAAAAGACAATATGTTTCATATATCTCATCACAAGATTCAATTTTATATATGGTAGGGACCAAACAGACACCCATATCAAAAGGTATGGTCATTTGAAGTTTGAGTTTGATTTCTGACTTTTTTGAAACTATAATGTATTTTATTTATTTTATTATCACATGATTTAAATATCATTCCATTTTATCTCATTTCATAATCTTCTATTTGACTAGATATATATCTTAAATGAAAATTGGATCAAAATTTATGATCTTTCCATGGTTTTTAGGGTTTTTAGTTTTTTTAGGGCCTTAAGGGTTTTCACATTCGACAACCTTTCAAACTACTATAACTTATGAACCGGGGGTCAATTTTTTATCTACCACATATCAAATATAACATTTCAATAATATATATTCCTTTTTTACCCACAAAAATATTAGATCACCTCTATTGAGGCCAAAAAAGGACCATAATTCCTAAAAATAGGCATAACTTCTCTAATATGTGTCCATTAATGAAATATAATTTTTTTAAAAATATAACATTTATAAATTCTAGTAAAAAACACTGATAATGGGGGGGATTTATAAGTGCTTCTAAAAAATATATGATAAATACCACGATTTTATCATCACTTTTTTAAAGTAACTGATAAAGACACCCCTTTATCAGCTGTTATTTACATGCGTTGATAAATCCCCCCCCCCCCTTAACAGTGCTTTTTTAGCACTTTTAAAGACCCCCTTCAACTATTCTAAAAAATAACTGTTAAAGACCCCCTTTATCAGTGCTTTTTCTTTCATAGTTCTTTTAGCGAGCACTAAATTAACCCAGTTTTTTAGTAGTGTTCTTGAGAAAAAACTAAATATGGTACATATATTCCCCTATTATATATCGATATGAACCAAAGAAAGATCATTCACATAAGGTTAACAATGGAAACAACTCACAAAACGTAAACATATCAGGAGAATATGATTTAAAATAAAACATAAATAGATAATAAAATCCCTCAATAGTATATGATAATATCCCCTAAGAATACTCTTATATCACTATCCAAAATACATATTTATGCTTGTCCATAATATCTACCATCATTTAATATCATTAAGAAAGTACCAAACCAGTTATACTTTATAATTAAATTTAATAAAGCATCGATGCCATCATAATAATATATATTTAAACCTAAGGAATATATCCAAACCCAACCTAAAAAGAAAAATAATTATAACAACCCCAACTCCAATAGCCTAGAGTCGGTGTATTATTTATTACATTGGTACAAGATGAAAGGGATCTCTCCATGTAGGATTGATCAATTTAGCAGTATTGGAAATATAGATACATACATGATTCCCATATTTTATTGGAAATATAAAAATAACATTACAAAAAAATATTCCAACATCCTTGGTATTATTCTTAATAACACTCTTCATATCGCGGGGAAAATAAAAAAAATAAATTGTGATATCTAATACACACTACAGTTTATATACATTGGAATCTATCGTGACTAAATAAGGAAAAATCAATTTGGGAAAGTAAATAACTTAAAACCCATTCCATTTAATCAATAAGTTGATCATGAAATGCCTATATGTAGAATATCAATACAATAATATTATGGATAATAATAATAACTAAATTCTAAATAAAGGAAATAATTAATGTTGTGTTAAAATGATCTCATGCATCATGATATCTTTACTATTAAGGCCTTATTCTCGTATAGTTTAATTGATGGGTAGGTATACATTAAAAACCCCCTTGTAATAAGTTTGGTTAACTTGTTTATCTCACGAGACCTATCAATTCATCGAGGCTCTATTTATAACTAGGCCAACCTATCACTGAATTTATAATTAATTACTCACATATTTAATGATCAATTTAATATATAAACAATATTCATTATCAATATATTCTCATATCGAGTAAATAATATGGAATATCAATATTTCCCTAGTTGATCAAATAACTTTAAAAGTAAAATAAAATATACAAAAATGGTATATGTTTTAGTAAATAATCATATCCATGATACAAAGAATATAAATATTTAATTATAATTTAATATTTAATTATTATGATAAATTGAATGTTTTAAGAGAAATTGAATGACTAAAAGATTAATAAGAGCTAAAAGATGACCATCAGTTCATCAAAAATATAGGTTTTATAATAAAATCATGTTCTTTTGAGAAATAACAAATGAAATTAAAATAATATTTTATTAAATCTTTTTCTTTTTAAGACCTTTAAAAACTTATAGTAGAATCTATATAGCGTAAAATGGTTATGGAGGTGGGAAAATATATTAATGTCATATATGTTAAAAGGAAACATTCCTTTACATTTTTTGTTAAATAAATTCAAAAATGAACCTTTCAAAAAACATTATAAATATTCCACTTTATCCTTTTAAAAATTAAGGTATAACATAAAATTTTCTTAATAAATCATTTTTTTAAATAATTTTTTTTTTAAATATGGACATGGAAGAAAAATATATCCAATTTAAAAGAGAAATAACATCGGTTTATCTTATAAAAAATTATTTGCATTATTCAAGTAAAAAATAGAGTAAAAGTTGGAATAAAAAATTAAGACTCATTAAATATCGAGAGTATAATAAAATATATTGTGTTTATTAAGGAGATATTATATTATTACTTCAATGAAAATAACATCAATCCCAAAAAATAATCTCGTAAAAAAATATTACCACTTTGGTAACTTTCCAATTATAAACCCTTGAAAGACTAAACATAAATTGAAACTTTAATAATCAAGAATAAATATATATTAATATAAAATTTGTATATGGGTTATTATATACACCACATTAAATTAAATGGTTTTATAATTCCAAATATGCCTCAATGAAGTGGAAATAGAGACAAAATCCCTTACCTCAAGTTCATCATGCTTTGAAATAAATATAACCTATTCTATAATAAATTTGAATTTATTATAATTCTATAAAACATTAATGTAAATTAATTTAATATCATATATTATCCACTTATAACATTTTAACACCTTTTTATCAATAATCCCTTATTAAAATCATCGTTTTCAGGTGTAATCTATTTCATTTTTTATAAGAATTTTAGTTCGGTTGTTCCAGTCCTTATACTTTTATTACGTTTAATATATATATATAATATTAATAATGATATAAATACCATATATATTCATTATATATTTATTTATTTATTTATATCCATCCATAAACAAATATATATAAAAAAAATTACACCTTTCATGGAGAGGGTAAATCGTACGTACGCAGAATGTTGTTTTTACATTTTTGCAGATGGAAAGAAAGAAAGGTAAATAATTATTAAACTTTAAAAATAATTAATATATCATATATATCATATATATTCATTATATTTATCCTTATTACCATCAATTGAAAAAGGAAATGAAAAATGAATCATGTTGCTTCATGTAGGTGGTAGTCCACACATACGCTCGACCGACGTTATTATTTTCCAAAGGATTTGAAGGTAAGAAGTTCAATGATATATAATTTTTCAAGAACCATAATTATTATAAATAAATATATATATATATATATACTCATTAGTTCCATATTTATAACCATCCATGTAAAATGATGGTGAAAAATGAATTACACATCTATGTGGAGACACTAAGTCGTACACATGCATGAGTGATGTTTTCACTTTATATAGGATGGAAAATAAGTTGAATTGGTTTCATAAAAACAATAATAACATATTTTTATAGTTATGATAATTTATTTATTATTTTAGGATGGTTAAAATAGAAAAATAGTGAGTGAAAAAAAAAATCTTGGAAAATCTATAAACATGATTACCTCTTCTTCAGTGATCATTATTTAAAACCCTTATTAAGTACCCTTAAAATAGTATTTTAAGAATAAAATAACCTATAATTTATGGATATATAATTTCAAAAGATAATATATTTTTTTTGTCAATATATGATTCTCAAATTGTGGTAAACAAAAGAGAGATGGGTGTCCTTATATAATTGAGGTTAGTGGCACACTTATAAATTATTAATGTTTTAAAATATTATTAACTCATTTTCTTGGAAAAATAGATCCAAAATAAATCATATTATAATTTTATAAGTTTAAGGTCTAAATAAAACCAATAAATGATGTTTAAGAAACAATTTAGGTCACTTTAACCCTTATCATTTGATTTAACCCCTTTTTTAAATAAGTTAATCCTTAACCGCAGTAACAACCTTTTTAATCTTAAAAGGTTATAAGTTTACATATAACTTAAAAAATCTCACATAAATGGAAAATTTGTGAAATTTTAGACCATTTTTTATCTAAATTATACTATTTTAATATTTTTATGATTTTTAAATAATATAATAAAATATTATTTTTTAAAAAATATCATTAATGTCATTTTTGACACTTCCTTTAATATGATTTTAATGACAAAAAGAAAAATATGGAATTATAATATTTTCCTTTTAATTATAAATATAAAATTATTATTAAATTTAAAATTATTTTTTTACCATAATTAATCTAAAAAATATAACTTTATTGTTTTTAAAATTATTTATAAATATTTTCCCACTAATTTCACTTGCACCATGTCATCATTGTATAAGCGTTTTTGATAATTATATAATCACTAAAATTTATAAATAAATTTCCATGATAAAAATAATTTAATTAATATAAAAATAACTTTTAATATTCATTCACAACAAATTTTTATCCCTATGTGAACTTATAATATAATTTTAATGGAAAAATAGTGACATTTTGTATTTTTCTTCACATAAAATAATATAAATTTCATTATCAATGGAAAATGGTACAAATGGCCATATATTTGAAGTTACAGTGGATATGGTAGAATTAATCGCTTACAATGATGTAAATTAGAGTGTTTGATATATTTTAAATGCCTTATCCCATTATATTTAACTTTAATCACTCGATTTACGCTTTATCACGGTGATAAATTTTACCACGGTCACTATTCATAATGCCCAAAAATAAATGGTATATATTTATAGAAATTTGAACCTCTTTATTCCCAATATAGAATAAATTTTATAAAACTAAATTTCTATAAGATTCATAATTTAATTTGAAATTAAATTTTCAAAATGCGATGAAAATGGTTTTCAATAAAAAAATATTTTTAAGCTTAAAAATTGACTTATATCAAAAACATGTAAAGTAATGGTCCAAATATAATAAATTAGATTATTTTAAATAAAATTCAACTTATATAAATTTAATAATAAATCCAAAATATAATTGTAATTTAAAATTACTTGATTTGAAATAAATAAAATACAGTTTTAAAAAAATTAGTATTTTTTACTATTCACAGAAAAAAAATTCAGCAAATTTCCAAAAAAAAATAAACTTAATATAATATAAAAATTTTGATTTCAAAAATTATATTATTTACAAACATTAAATTTAATAATTTTTAAGAAATTAATTATAATATTCACACACAAAATACAATAAAAATCAATTTTGAAGAAGACATATTATTAAGGCATAGAATGGATTTAATCAAAATTAATTACTTATTACATAAGAGTTAATAAAATTATAAATATTTTTTATTATGTGGTTAATATTATTCATACCCACCATTCCAATGGATATGTGAAAATATTTTAATAGTTTCCATAGATTGATTAAACATGATTTTTGTGTGAAGAATGCTATCAAATAAATTAGATTTATTTAAAGATAAATATTTCATAAAATATAAAGTTGCTACATTCTAACCCATTATTAGAATTTATCCCTCAAAATTACATCATTATGATTCAAAAAACTAAAGATACTTCTCCCTCATCACATCATGAGGTTCCCATGTAACTTTCACAATTTTATGATTTCGCAACAAAACGTTGACCAAGTTAGTGGTCTTTTTTCGTATAATTTTATCGCTAAAATACAGAATCTCCCACAGTTGTTCCTCATAATAGAGATCTTAATATAGCAGTATGACTTATGATTTTAGTACATGTGAAGGATCAATTAGGAACTTTCTCAGGATAGATACACTAAACACATCAAGAACTTAAGATAGATTCAGCGGAAGGGCCTAATGATAAGCTACCATCCTGATACGATCAATAATTTTAAATAGACAAAAATATAAAGGGATAATCATGAATTTATTTCCAAATATCACAACCATATTCCACAGAGATATTCATAGTAATACCTTATCACCAAATTAAAACTATATATCTCACCAAGGATTTTCAACATAAATTTTTTTGTTGGCTTTAAACTGTCCTTATGTGCTATTGAATGAATTTTACCTTCTCTATAATTTCTTCAGAAAAATAAATTCCCAACATATTTTTTTCTCTAGATTCATCCCAACACATTGGATTTATGCACTTCCTTCAATAAAGAGATTCATAAAGAGCCATCTAAATTCTCGATTGAAGTTTATTAATTTAAGAAAATTATACCAAAAGAAAGTGTTGATCCAAAACACCTTTGAAAACCATAAAGAAATATATCAACACATCTACTACAGTTTTAGTGGTCCTATTAGATAGACAAATTGTATGAGGATGATAATAAGTACTAAAAATCAACTTTGTATCCAAAATCTACTAAAGTATTCTCTAAAACTTTTAAAGTAGGCCTTAGATCTTGATTTGATACAATTAAGAGTGGTACTCCATAAAATATCACAACTTCTTGAATGTATACCTTATTAAGATAATAAAGAGATAAATCTTATCTAATAGTGATAAAATGTACTGATTTTGTAAGGTGATTGACTACAACCCAAATATCATTATTCACTTTAGATATTTTGGGGAGTCTGAAGATAAAATCCATGTTAATGTTTTACCATTTCTATTATGGTAAGGGTAATGGTTGTAACATCCTCTTTGAATTATGTCTCTCATTCAAAACTCGCTGACACACTAGGAATGGGATACATACTCTATAATATCCCTTTTCATGTTTCCCCAATAGAAATACTATTTTAGATCTCTCTATATATTTTTTACTTCCAAGATGAATAGAGAATGATTAAATATAATATTCATCCAATAACTTCTTCAATTTTGGTATTGATGGAACATATACTCATTTTATGAACCTTACCATTGTAGTATTACCATGTTTGAATTCTAGATAATTCTTTATTTTTTCTATAATTATACATATTCCTTCTACAATTTCTTAATCCTCTAACAGATTAATGGTTTAATATTCATCTAATAAAGATAATATTTGTCCCCTTTTCATGTGATTTCATGATCTAACTTTTATAAATTCATAAATATTGGATCTCCTTCAATCCTCGTTGTGTATAACTAGAATGGTCTTTCTGACTTAGAGAATCACCCACCATATTCACCTTCCCAAGTTGGTAAAGTATTGATCATTCATAATCTTTGATCAAATCAAACCATCTTCTCTATCACATATTCAACTCTTTCTATGTAAATATATACTGCATGATTTTACTATTAGTATATATATCAAACTTTTCACCATATAGATAATTTATCTATATATTCAATGAAAAAATTATCTCTTTTATTTCCAAATCATGAATTAGATAATTTTTATCATGAATTTTCAATTGGAAAGAAGCATAAGTTATCACTATATCATTCTCCCTAAGGACACATCCCAGTTTCTTCTTTGATGTATCACTATATACCAAAAAACCATCTCTACTCCAGGGTAGTGTAAGAATAGGTGCATTGAATAACCTTCTTTTCATTACTTTGAAATTATACTCACTTTCATATATCCAAAAAAATTTATCCACCTTCTAAGTCAACTAGGTGAGTGGATTAGATAATTGTAAGAAATCCATCACAAAGAATCGATAGTAACTAGCCGACCTAAGAAAACTATAGATATTGATTACTTTGGTTAGTCTAGTTTATTTCTCAATAACATCCATCTTTAAAGGGTCAAAATATATATACTCTCTTGAAATTATATGACCCAATAATGATATTTTTATAGACAAAATTCACACAAGGTAAATTTGGTATGTCGCTTCTCCTTCATCAGAGTCATCAACACAATCCTAAAATTTTTTCCATGCTCCTCCATACTCATATAATATATAGGAATATAACTTATAAAGACAACAACAACAGATCAAGTTAATCTCTAAAGACCATGTTCAATAAATCCATGAATATATTTTCATAATTGTTAAGTCCAAATGGCATTACTAAAAATTCATAATGACCATACCTCATATTAGAGGTTGTCTTGGGTATATCCTCTTTATTGAACCTTAAATGATTATATCCTGAGGGTAGACCAATATTGGAAAAATATTTAGCTAATCATAATTAATAAAACAAATAATCGATATGGGGTAGAGGATACATACTCTTAATAGGGATTTTGTGATATTCACGATAATTAGTGAAAAGATGTATTGACCCGTATTTATTTAAAAAATAATAATAGGTGCACCCCATGGTTAATAACTAGGCTAAATGAATCCCATATCTATATTATCTGGTAGTTTATTCCTTAATTTTTTTAATTCAACCAGTTCCATTATATATAGTCTTTAAAATAGGTGTAACACCAGGTATGAGTTCTACTGAAAACCCAACTTCACGATTTGAGGGAAGACTAGAAAACCCTTCAAGAAAGACATAAAAAAAATCAAATAAAATTGGAATATATTCAATGTTGAGTTTCTCCCCAACCATCTAATATAAATATCCGTCATTTATAGGTAGTAAAACCCATATGATGGAATTCATTTTCATTAGGATCTCAGGTTCATCCTCAAACTGATAGACTACCATAGGTCAATTCAAAATATTGAAGGTAAATTTCCTTCAATAAAAATTGATATGGGTTCGATAATGAGAGAGTCAATACATTCTCAAAATTAAATCAAATTAAACTATGTTAGGAATACAAATATTTTCAGGAATCACATTCCCAAAAAATTCTATTAGAGAGGAGTTATAGACCTGAGATGTGATTAACCTACTATTATGAGTTTTCACTGCCAGCTCAATATATAATCATTGAGGTGGTGATGTGATACCCTTATAAAATTCATCAGATATAAAATAGTTGTAAGTGTAACACCTAAATATTTTAAAATAATATTATGTTTTATAGCTTACATTGCACGCAACACTGAGCACAAATGAACTCCAAAATATAATTATTCAAAAATTACTATTATTACCTAGTTATCAATTTGGAAGGTATGAATAGGAATAACTAATTTATGAAATAATTATATATTTACTACTATATATAAATTCATTTTTAAATTATTATGAAATAATAATATAATTTTAGTAAATTCATTTTATTCTTTAAAAAAACGTTTCTTCATAAATAAGTTTTTATTCTTTTTATGAGTTAATATTATATTTAATTTTGGGTTGTTTTAGAAAATTTATTTTATAAAATTAAATTAATTTTTTAAATAAAAATATAAAAATTCTTCTATGGTGAAATTATGATGATTTTTTGAAAAAAGTTAAGCTTTAGTTGAATAGTACAGAATACCATTTTTTTATAAATGACGGTATCTTTTGTGATATCTTCAAGACAAAATTAAGATATAAAAATTATTTAAACTTATGTAATGACTCTTTAAAGATATTATAATATAAATATCATAAAAATTAATTCGTTACATGAAAATTATAATTTATTTTAGGATAAATATATAAAACATTTTCAGTGTAGATGAAGTGATTGTGCAACACTAGAAAAGTAAAATTCACTGTCTTAGTACTTATAATTGAGAGAAAGATAGTGTTTTAATAAAAATTGAACAAAATATAATCTCTAAATGATTATTTTGAATGATAATTTATAATTTTGGAGATATATTACATGAATATTATCCTAATGATTGTTTAATACATGCACATGGCAAGAAAAGTCAAATTGAAAACTTAAATAAGTTATCTTGACATTGATATGGTTAAATATAGATAATTAATGAATATAAAGGATTATATTGATACTATTTAACTTATTTTTATGATATTAATTTATTTTTAATTTTTATATATGAAATTATAACCTTTAATGCTTATGTAACACTGACGGAGTACTTGTGCATGTTGAAGAAAAATCAATAAAATGATTTTAAAAACACAAAATGAAAATGGTAAGAACAATAAAATGACCCTAAAAAATTCCCCAATTATATTAGATGAGTAATTTTCGACCATAACCATAAAAGGGTCTATTTTATGGCCTTTTTAGCCACTTTTTTGACATTAAGACCATTATAGTATTTTATTTAATGAAAAGTCAAACATGTCACACTCTTGTTTTTAAAGAGTATAATATTTTTAATATGATATTATCTAGAATATTTGTTCAAATATAAATATTATTTTTACATATAAAATATTTATCTTCATTATGGTAATTTATTTTTAATTTTTAAGGAAGAAATAATTAACATAAATTCTTACACAACAATGATGCAGTAATTATTAAGTTGATGGAAAAATAAAATAAATGATATTAAAAATATTCAAAGTAACATTATTTTAGATATTTAAAGTGATCCTAGAATTATATAAATGACCATGAAATTTTTAGGATATAATAAAACATTTTTTTTCGAATTTGACATATTTATTTATGTTTTTAAAGTGAAAGTCATGAATAATGTCAAAATTGACAATAATGATATTTCATGAATATAATATATCATTAAATTATTAAAAAATCAAAAAAATATTAAATAATCACAAATGTGATAATATATCTTCTAAAATGTCATTACCTAATTATTTATAGTCCATTTAAAATCATTTTTCTTTATAATAGTCTTATTATATTTTAATATTTTTAGAAATTCCAAAAGTGACCCTCACCTAAATTATAAAAGGGAACACCTTCACTTTTTTACACCACATAGAGCCTTATATATCAAAACAATTCTAACCATTACTATTATAAAAATTCTAAGTCAATTTTTTGAGGTTCTTGTCTCCCCAAAAGACTAACCTTAAGTCCCTTAAGAAGAGATCTAAAGGATGTACACTAAAGAAGAGGTAGTCATCTTTACCAACTCTTTTAAGTTTATTTATTCTTAAAATTAATGTTAATATATTGTTTCTACAATAAAATAATAAATCTGGAATCATAAATATTCTGATAAGTTATTACTATTATGATAAAACCATATTCCACCTTTTATCCATCCTATGAAAAATTAAAGCACCACATATGCTTACTTACGGCTTACCATCTCCACATAGTGGTGTAATTCATTTTTCATCACCACATTACATCAATTGTTATAATGATGGAAATAATAGATATATATTAAACATATGAAATGATATTGGTTCTGTAATATTATTATATCATTCATTTCTCTACCCATTCACTGTTAAGGGAATGATACAGCCGCTAATGCATACATACGGCCTACCATCTCCACAACGTGATGTGATTCATTTTCCATATTAAAAATTCAATAATGGTTATAAATATGTATTTAATTATTAAATATTATATTTATAACATTAATATAATTCTTTAGATGATGTATCTATATATTATTCAAGATAACTGGGGTTTTCGTGAGAAAAACAAGCCTGAGAAAATAAGGCAATTAACACCTGAAACAGTGAAAATAAATAAATATTATTAATTAATAGGTGGTAAGATGTTATAAAATGATCATATAAGATGTTATAAATTTTAATATGGTACTGTTATAAATTAATAACATTTTTAAAACCATTATTAGAAGTTATGAATACATTTGAAGAAATTTGAACCTGAGGTAAGGGTTTCTCGTCTCACTTTTATTTCTATAAGACATTCCATATTCACCACTTATTTATTTTTTGTGGTGAATATACTAACTATTTGATATATTATATCATTAATATCCTTTAATTCATATTATTTAAAGTTTCATTGGAATTTATTTCATTTATGGGGTTTGTAATTCAAAATAACCACATTGGTAAGGGTTTATTTCACAATGTCATCATTAATCATGATTGTTTATGTTTAATAATTCATTGGGGAATACTTCTCTTCCATGTACATGTTTTATAAAAAAATAAAAAATGTTTTTATTATTCTCAAATAATATTTTAAATTCATTTTTAACCATATTTTACTTTTTACAAAAAATTTTAAAAGGAATCTTCTTGTCATTTTCCAAACAAGGTACTTTTTGTATTTTCTTAGAAAAATATGGAAGAAATGGGTTTTTAACTTATATGGAATGAGATAATTTTCCATATTTTATGAATGCTTTGTGTTTTGAAGCTTACTTTACAATTTATAATTATATTTTCAAAGAAAATATTTTCCTTCATATTTGAAAAATTTCTTTTTAAAACTAAATTTTCAAAGTGAAAAAGATATTTTACTCAAAAAAATTAATAATCTTGTTATATTATTCTTTAAAGAATTCACTTACTTGTGATCTTTGTAAATTTAATTTATCTTAAATATCCATATTATTGTATCTTATGTATAATTATTTAATAAATCATATTCCATTTTTACATACAGTTCTTACTATGAAAGTTATTTGATTGACTTTGAAAATACTAATAAATATGTATTCTTTATTGAATGAGGATATTTAATAATAAGAAAAAAATTATGAATTAAATAAATAATTCAATAAATGTGGAATTATTTGGACATACATGAAATTGGTGGGGGCTCGTTATATTTGGACCCTTGATGTATTGATATGTCTCATGAGATAAATCAAATTGGGTTTTGGCCAACACCTTATCCATTTATTTTTATAATTCGTGCCATAATGCCTTCATAGTATTTTTAGATGTCTTATTTGAGGCCAAAATAGTAAGTATCAGATGTCTGGTATTATAAATTCCATCATTATGAATTCGGTTATGGATATTCCATGTGATTATTCTATTATTCAGAATATACATGGTTAAGATTAATGCTTAGGTGATTATTTGTATGGAATTAATGGATCATAATTTGCTCCTACCATATTATGATCAAGTTATTGATAAAATATAACATGTGTTCAGTTATCTACCTTTTTCTTCTGATTATACTAATTTATTTATGATATATTGTGGTGTACCTAACCCTTATTGAGAATTTGTGATCACCCCTTTCTTATGTTTATTTTTCCCCAGTATTCTATGAAATGTTTTATCATTTATATACAAGGACATGCTAGAGGGAATAAAGATAATCTCCAAATAAATTTTTTTCTCATTTTATATTTTAAAAAATAATGTGAATTTCTAGTATGTATCTAGTTATGAAAGACTACTAAACTATTCTTCCCTTTGGGATGTGATTGCTTGTATCTAGTGCTGATGTAATAAAGTAACCACCAATATTAGGCTACTAGATTCAGGGTCTTTATTGGTAGAACCTAAATAAAATAAAACATTTGAACATCTTTAGTGAATGATAAGTGTACCTTTCACCACATAACTTGAAACTTCCACTTTGGCTGTCATAATTCTATATGCTTAGCATTCTCCCCTTAGCATATTTTATAATAAGTTACCTAGATTGTTGGGCCACAAGTTTGAATAATTTCCCATATATTTAAAGATTAATAACTAAATAATATTGGTTTCTTTATTTTTCTTACATTAATTAGCTAGATTATCCTTTTCACTTCACTTATAAAAAGCTCTCGTACCCTTAAAGAATTTTCTAAGATGTTTCTTTCCACAATTTTTTCATGATGGAAATTTTTCATTCCCCTATTCTTCTTTGATGTGTTCCCTTTTTCTTTATTCTTATACAACCCATTATTATCTTTAATTCCCTTGAATGCATATGATATAGAAAACTATTTTTATATCTTAATTGAACTTGATACAATATCATCATATAAGGAAAAAAATTAGAAATTGGTTCCCTTCAAAAAATCAGCTTAAGAGCATCAAATAAATGATAAATATTTCCATTGAGATTATGTATATAGTAAAAAGTATGGTTATCTAATTTTTTGAAGTTATCCTCATACTCTGACACACTATATACTTCCTTTTACTTTAAATTTATTAAATTCCTCTCTATTTCATCTCATTGTTCTCAAGGGAAGTATTTCTTAAGGAATATCACTTTAAAGGTTCTCGATTATAACCATTATATTTATTCAAAATCATTCGTATTTTGGATAAATGACCAGTAATTATCAGAATATCCTTTCAAAAAATACACTACTAGAATAATCATTTCACTTTCCTTAAATCTCAAATCCATGAATATCATTTTGAGGGACATAATTCATTTCTCAGCTATCAATTTATTAGTAGTTCCTTTAAAATATGAAGTATTACGTCACATAAAGTGATCTAATATATATGAATCACATTATGGAATAATAGGTTGCTCCATAAGAGAAATCTTATTTATTATAGCATGAGTCAGTTTCCCTAATATGACTTTGATATTCTCAATTCCAACACTATATTTATTGGATATATCAACATGGAAATCCCAACATTGACTATGGGTGTTTATTCCCTTTATTCCTTTAGGAACCATCACTAAATAACAGAACACGCTGTTTATCTAATAATCATCATGAATATTGAGCCATGAAATAAAAATACCTCCAATAGTAAAGGTTCTCAAATACTATAACGGGTTATCATAATACTAATTTTAGTTATGCTTATTTAAAATCTATTTCTCAATTTTTCTAGTAAACTAGCTCTGATTCCAATTATAACAACCCCAACTCTAGTAACCCAGAGCCAGTGGATCCTTTATTACATTGGTACAAGATACAATAGGTCTCACTATGAATGATTGATCAGTTTTCCAGTCTTAGAAATCAAGATACACACATGATTCCCATATTACATTAGAAATATACAAAAATTATTACATAAAAAACATTCTTTCATCTATGATATTATTCTTAATATTATTATTTATATCCTAGGGAAAATAAAAAAACAAATTATGATCTAAGATACTCATAAATGGTTCTTTAAAATAGAATATATCATGAGTTAATAATACATACTCAATATAAAAAGATAAATAACTAAAAATACATGTCAATTAATTAATAAATTGAGTATGAAATGCATCCTTGGAGAAAATCAATAAAATAATCTTATGGATAATAATTATAATTGAATTATAAATGAAAGAAATGTGTAACGTTAGATTTCATGATCTCAAACATCTTTATATATTTACCATCAAGGAATTATGTCAATATAGTTTAATATATGGGTAGTTATACACCCAAAAAATCATTTAATAAGTTTGGTGAACTATTTTGTATCATGAGACCAATCGATTTATCAAGGGGATATCTATAATAGAACCACAACCATAACTTTTTTTCCAATACATTACTCATATATTTAATGATTACTTTTATTCATAAACAACAAGGCTTATCAAGAAACTTTTATATTGAGTAAATAATATGGAATGTAAAAATTTATCCAGCTAATCGAACAACATTAAAAGTAAAACACCATATGTAGAAATAATATATGGTTTGGGAAATAATCACATCGATGATAAAAAGAATATGAACATTTAAGATAAATGTAATGTCTAACTAGAATAAGAAAGTGAACGTTTCAAAATAAATTTAATGACTACAAAATTAATATGAGATAAAACATGATCACTGGGTCATCAAAAATATTAGTTTTGTAATATAATCATGTCCTTTGTGCAAATAAATAAAATGGAAGACAAATAATAAAAGTACATTTTATTTAATATTTTTCTTTTTTAAACCATTAAAAACTTTTATAAGAAGATAAATAATGTAAAATGGATATAGCGGTCAGAAAATCCATCAACATTTCATATGTTAAAAAGAAACATTAAATTTGACTTTTTTGAAAAAGAAAGTAAAAAATGACCATTTTGGAAAACTTTAGAATGATTCTTATTAAACCTTGTAAAAATAAGGGATAACATAAAATCTACTTAATAAATCATTTGATTAAATAAAAATTACTTTTGTAAAATAATTTTTAAAAAAAAAATATGGGAGAAAAATATATAGGATCAAAAATAGAAATAAGATCGGTTTATATTTTAAAATTTTATTTTCCTGGTTAAAGTGAAAAAATAGAAGAAAATTTAGAAGAAAAAATTAAAAATCATTAAATATCTATAGCATAAGAAAATATATGGAGTTTATGAATGATTAATTATTTTATTCCTTCAATTAAAATAAGATCAATCCCAAAAAATAAGATTGTAAAATAAATTCTTACCTCTTTTGTAACTTTAAATTTGTAACCCCTTGAATGAGTAAAATTCAATTGAAATATTAATATTTATAAATATATATATATGTTCATTTTAAATACATAAATGGGTCAATATATACACCCCATAATGTTTAATAGGTTCATAATAGAAAATATTTCTCAATGGAGTGGAAATTCAGATGAAATATATTACCTCAAGTTTGTATTTCTTTGAAATCCATATAACCTCCTATATAAAAAATTTTAGTTGATTATAATATTAAAACATAGTCATGTACATACTTATAATATCACAAATTATACACTTGTAACATTTTAACACCTATTTATTAATAATCTCTTATTAAAATTGTTATTTCTATATGTTAATTGTTTTTTTTCATACAAATTTCAGTCTGTTAGTTCTTGTCCTTGTACTTTGATAATGGTTCCTTTAAATATTAAATGTTAATAATGATAAAAATATAATAAATATTTGTTTTATATATTTATATTCCATCACAAAGGGTATAGATATAAAAATGAATTACACTATTTATGGAGATGGTAGGTCATACGTTCGTAGGAACATTGTTTTCGATTTTGATGGATAGGAAGGAAGAAAGATAAATAATAATTATCCTTTAAATAATCATTATTATATCACATATATTATATATATCCATTAAATATATTATTATTACCAACTATGTAAATCATAAATGAAAAAATAATTGCATCACTTCATAGAGGTGGTAGTCCACACGTACACATGAGTGGAGGTATCATTTTTTAACAGATTGGAAGGGAATAAGGTAGATGATATATAATATTTAAATAAGAATAATTATTTAATAAATATAATATATACTCATTAGTTTAATCTTTATAACCATTCAAGTAGAATGCTGATAAAAACTGAATTACATTACTACGTGAAAAGGATACATTGTACGTAGGAACGAGTGATGTTTTCTCTTTTCATAGAATATATAAGAGGTAGAAAATGATTTTACCAAAATAATAATAACATATTAATACATTTATGATAATTTATTTATTATAATTTTTAATGTTACAATAGATGTATATTAAGTATAATAAGAAATAAATTTAAAATAGTTGGTAAATACAATTACCTCTTCTTCGGTATACATCCTTCAAATACCTTCATAAGGAAACCTGGAATTGGATTTTAAGAATAAAATAACCTCTAATTAATGTATAGAGAAGTTTATAATTGAATTAGGTTGGATTTTATATATCTATTGTAATGAGAAACTTTTTTTCAAATGGAAATTCCCTTTCTGTAAATATGTCATAAAATCACATGAAAACACAACATAATAAACTACTAAGTTCTAAGTGACCTTTAAACATAAGTTTTTCATTTTTGTGTTTGGAATTTTGAAAATCTAACATACATTGTTGAAATAAGTAAGTTATTGTCAGTCTGATAAGAAAAACTTAATTTTGGATGAATAGTAACATACCCTTATGAATAGTAACATACCCTTATGAATAGTGATATACCCTAATGAATAGTAACCTTACCTATGATAGTATAAAAATGATATTCAAGTGAAAGTATGATGTACCTATATTTTAGAATAAGTAAATGAATATTTTAAAACTGGTTTTTTAATAAAAAATTATAAGTTTAATTAAATATTAAATTAATCATATTTAGAAACTTATTTTTGAAAAATGGATTTCATTTTTGGATTCTACAAATCAAAAAATGGTTAGGGTTAGTTTTTGAGTTTTTTTCTAAAATACTTGAATTTTTTATGAATAGTAAAATATGATAATTTACGATAAATATTGAATAATTGATTTATTGAGTCATTGATGATGATCTTCTGATTTAAGACCAATTGATTCGAAGTCACATGCATTTATTACTATTTTTGGTCATGTAATCATCACTATTTCTATTCTTGAAGGAAAATAATAAACTAATGATTATAATATTATGAAAACCCTCATCTCCTCCACTATAACCCCCCCCCCCTCACTCCCTATTCTCTTTACTACTCTCAAGCCTTATGACTTTCCAATATTCTACACAATTCTCTCCCCAAGATCCGCCCCCACATCAAAAATCCTCTATTCTCATCAAAATACCAAAACATCTCCCCTTAATAGGTTCTCAAAGGAGGAGGTTTTAAGAGGTAAATTCCTCTTTCCAATTCCTTCATTTCTTTTAAGTTCTTTTCTTCTTGTTTTTTTCCTCACCTCCCTTCACCTAAATAGTATGATAACTCCAGTAACATACATGTACTATAATGATTTTTTGATAATGTGATATTTCATTATCTTCTCTCGTTTCCCCACATTTTATTTGAAATAAATGAAATCACTGTTTGAGATGTGTTAATTTCGCACATTCAAGGACAATGGTTTATCAATTTCTATTATCAACAATAATTATTATTATGAAACCATTTGTATTAGGGCTGAACAAGATTATTATATATGTAATATATCCTATTTTTGGTTCTTTAATCCTTTTTTACAAATGTTATTAAGTTATAAAGAAAAACATGTTCTTGTTAATCAAACCCACTTATTAACAAAAACGGTTGTCACTATGGTTTTATATAATAATTCAACTTCACTTTAAGTAACAAAATTAAATTTAAAACCATGTAATCTCCTAGATGTTCACTAATAGAATATAACTTCAATTTTGGACAACCACTTTCATCTTACATGTTTATCCAAACATGAATATAATCAAACTTAACATTAAAACCAAGTAAAAAAACGAGCCCAAACAATGAAATTAAACCTCATAACCAATCAAAACGGTTATAAATGAACATAAAATGATTATAATAAACCAATTACATATAGAAGAGTTTCTTGAATTATTAATTAATAAATCTAATTTTCTTATTCATGTCTTTAGTAACAAGTGGACAACACCAACAGATTTAAGGTAACGGATCCTCTCCATTTCACTCTTAATCAAGATTGTCCTCAATGCTAGGACTTTTTATGTGTAATACCAAATTTTGGGGTATGTTTTCACACCTCCCCCATACTTCCCTCCTGATTTATAAGTTATGGGAAACCCCTTTATGCTCTCATCAAGTCCTCTTTGGTATACCTGACACCATGCCGATAAACTGTAATGAATTCTACCTCAACCTTCTTTGTTCTTTCGGGTAGCCTTATATTTCTTTATATAAAAAAGGCGTTATCTTATATTTTTATGTATATATTATAAATTATGTTTAGTTTTACCAAATTCATTTATTAAGACCCTTTCATCACTCTCTTTTGGGGATATACATTTTTTTAAATGATTCCCTTCTTAGAACATTCTGATAAGCAAACCTGTTTTAAGGGAACTTCTCGAATTT
Source organism: Viscum album (assembly GCA_963277665.1). Classification (NCBI taxonomy): domain Eukaryota; kingdom Viridiplantae; phylum Streptophyta; class Magnoliopsida; order Santalales; family Viscaceae; genus Viscum; species Viscum album. Next base: position 1,507,049,452 of record OY728156.1, read on the forward strand.
TTACCCAATTTCAAATGCACTCTATCCTCTATTTTAATAAATAATTGTATTTATAAAACTAGTCTTATTATTATGAAAACCTTCTTGGTTAAATTCTCATTTTATATAAAATATTTTCCTCTTTTCGATTTTAAAATATCTACAGTATTTTCCTTAAAACCACACAAAAATGTTTTAATGCGAATGTTTCTAAATTACATTTATTATATGTTGTCAATTATGTTTGACACCACATACTATGTTATGAAACTATTTTACCTTATTAATGATCATTTATGTTCTAATCTCTTTCTTTATTAGAAACTTTCATGATACGCTCATTGGTTTTGATTTATGTCAGGATTATGGTACCCAATTCTCTCCATGGGTATCCTTACATTTATGTATGGTTTATTATGTATGATTATTTATGTGGAAAGAATATTCATGAAAATGTTGAGATGGGTTCACCCTAAGAGCGCTCCAATTCATTTGTAAAAGTTAAGTCTCATGAGATGTGATGGGAAATGGGATTGGCGGTTAGCCTTGACCCGTACTAAAATGGGAAACAGGATTGGTGGTTATCCTTCACCCGTACTGAAATGGGAAACAGGATTGGGGATTAGCCTTGACCCGTACTAAGAAAATGTTTTATGATTCTACCACATTTATATGATTCCATTTTTATATGATTCCATTCTTATATGATACGATTTTATATGTTCCATTCTTTGGATATCATTATGCCATGCCTCCTTACTCATGTGCTTAAGACGTATCCTTATGTTCATTCCCTTACTGGACTTTTCAGATCATCCCTTTGTTCATGTGTTCCCCAGGGTACCCAGTGTAGATTTAAGGGCTCAAAGTAATTTAGGAGCTCTTTATGTAGATTAAATAATGAAATGTTTTTTATCTCCATGTTTTATGTTTTATGTACCTTGTCTTCTAAGACACTAGACTTAATGATCTTTGTCTTGTAATCTGATGTATAATTATGCTTAAAATCGTGTAATTTTATATTTAAAAGGATCGTGTTTCTATAGTTGGTATCAGAGGATAGTCTAGTTATTTTTAGATATTAGGAATAGATCACCTTAGTGAGAACCTTAAGGATGAGACTAAGTATAAGAAAACATTCCTAAATTTTGGTGAGTATTGAGTAAGTGGTTTATAAGGAAAATAAATCATTGTCTGGATACGAGCAGGTAGAGGCAGCTCTGGCATAGATGTATCTAGGTGTAAAACCCGAAAACACCGCTTTGAGCTAGACTCGAATGGGAACTAGTACATGAAAATGGGCCTTGATTCACTCTAGGTCACAACACTCTCAAGGGATATACTTTGGTGGATTAGCGAACTTAGTAAAAACCATTATTAAGAGACAAAAAATCCCATAAGAATATAAGTTAAGGAATAGATCGAGCATAACCTAGATATAAACTTAAGGAATCACAATTTAGGATTACTTCTTATTTATAATTTTATCCTTTTATGTTAAAAGTTTCATTTTTATGCTCAATAGATAAGTATTCAATACCTCTAATTATACGTTATTTTTCTTAGTTAATGAAGGGAAATAGAAGAACACGTTACAACAACCAATATGATAGGCAATGTGAATATTACCCGAATGATATTCTTGATATGATGGGAGTGGGTGCTCAAAAATTCATGATAGTACTTGCTTAGCTGGCTCGAGTTATGAATAATAACTTGAATCATGCGGAACGCCCTCCTCCTCCAAGGAGAGAGAAAGTTTCCATAGAATTCTTTATGCATCAAAGGCCTCCCATGTTTAGTGGATCTTCTGATCCCCTCCTTGCGGAACAATAGATTAACTCCACTGAAAAGATATTTGTCATCCTCTAGTGCTCATAGGAAGATAAGGTTGTACTATAGGTCTATTATTTTGGTGGGGAAGTTGATCAGTGGTGGACACTGATCAAGAATACAAATTCCCAAGAGGAAATTGATTCCATGGATTGAGAGGAATTAAAGAGGATGTTTTTCAAAAAATATTTTCCTCAAACCCTCTATCTCAAGATGGAAAGAGAGTTCCTCAGACTCAAGAAGAAGGAAGATGAGTCCATCAGGGCGTATGAAGCAAAATTTACAAGGCTTTTAAGGTACGCCTCTGGCTTTGTCATGAACACCAAAATCAAGGTTGATCGCTTCTTTAGTAGACTAAAGCTGAGTCTACAAAAATTGTAGGTGAGTTGAGACTTTGACAATTATGAGGATATTGTTCATCGTACCCTCAAGGTTGAAATGGAGTTTGAAGACTCTCAGTGGTCTCATGGGACCAGTGACAAGAAGCATAAAATGGAGAACAACATGAGTGGTTTGTCAAAAAAATCTTGTGATGAAAATAATCCTAAATTTTCCCCTTGTAAAATTTATGGGAAGAAGCATCCTAGTAATTGTCTAAAGGGAACCAAGAATTTCTTCAAATGTGGAAAGTTTGGTCATTTGTCCAAGAACTGCCGAAGGGATATGAAAAATACCGCAAATGTTGAAGAAGAAATGATGTTTCAGAGCAACACTCAACCTATAGTTTTGTGTTACAACTGCACAGAGCATGGGCATTATGCAATAAATTGCCCTAATCTGAGGTTTGTCGAAGGCAATCAACAAGAACTTTCAAGGAAACAATGAAGGGATTTTTCTATCACTACTATTGAGGTGGATCCGGACAACAATGTAGTGACATGTACTCTAGTTATTCATTCAAGAATAGCGAATGTACTATTTGATTTTTGTTCTATGAATTCTTTCATATCTTGCAAGTTTAGTAGAAATATTCAAACACCACCTCAAAATTTGGAGGAAAAGTTATCTGTGAGAACAGAAAATGGAGTAATTATTGCATCCATGGTTTATAACTCCTCCCAAATTAATGTTTGTATACTGAACCTCCTAGAAAATATCATCATACTTTCTTTAGTGCAGTTTGATGCTATCTTGGGCATGGATTGGCTATCTTTATACAAAGTCAGCATCAACTTTCGAGAAAGGGAGATTACTCTTCACATCCCAAAGCATCCTCCAATTCTTTAAAAGTGTAAGGAGGAAGATGAATCTTCTTTAAAATTTTTATCTCAAGTATGGATATTACTACCTCATGAGAAGGAACATCTAGCTAAAATGAATGAGACAAATGAGAAAATCATGCTTGATGACATTCCCATCATGATGGATTACACTAATATATTCTTTGAAGAGTTGCATGGTCTTCCTCCTGACCCAGAGGTTAAGTTCTCAATTGAACTCATCCCTAGATCTCTACCTATCTCAAAGTCACCTTACAGAATGTCCACTGTAGCGGTGGAAGAGCTGAAGTAGTAGTTACAAAAGAATATGGAGAAGGGTTTTATATGCCTGAGTGCTTCACCGTGGGGTGCACCAGTCATCTTCGTCAAGAAGAAGGATGGATCAGTGCGCCACTGCATTTATTATCATGAGATCAATAAAATCACAATAAATAACAAGTATCCCCTACCACGGAAAGATGTCTCATTTGATTAGCTTCATGGGGCTAGTTATTTCTCTAAGTTGGACCTTTAGTTAGGATATCACCAATTAAAGGTGAGGAAGAAAGATATTCCCAAGACTACCTTTCGAACAAGGTATGGACACTATGATTTCATAGTGATGCCCTTAGGAATCACTAATGCTCTAGAAATTTTCATGGATTTAATGAATAGAGTCTTTAGAGAATACCTCGACAAATTTGTGGAAGTATTTATTGATGATATTATGATATACTCCAAAAGAAAGGAGGAACATGAGGAGCATTCTAATACTATGTTAAAGACTTTGTGAAGGGAGAATTTGTATGAAAATTACATTAAATGTGAGTTCTATATAGAGGAAGTATCATTTTTGGTTCATGTTATCACCAGCAAAGGGATATCTGTGGACCTTTCCAAGACAAAGGAAATTGAAAAGTGTCCCATGAAAACTTCTGTAATGGATACCCATAGCTTTTTGAGTCAATATGGGTATTATTGATGATTTGTGAAGAACTTTTCACAATTTTTAATCCCAATGAACAAGATGACATGGAAGAGAGTAAAGTTTGTCTGGACTCAGGAATGTGAAGACTGTTTCTCGGAGTTGAAAAAGAGGCTTATCACTGAACAGTACTCACAATCCCTAAAAGTGGAGAACTCTTTATGGTGTATAGTGATTATTCTAAGAAAGGATTAGGTTCTGTTCTAATGAAAAATGATAAAGTGATAGACTACACCTCAAGGAAGCTGAAAATCCACGAGCAAAACTATCCTACACATGATCTGGAGTTGGCTGCGGTGATCTTTTCGTTGAAAATCTTGCAACATTATCTCTATGGGGAGAAGTGTGAGATATATACTAACCACAAGAGTATCAAATATATATTCACACAAAAATAGATTAATATTCTCCAGCGAAGATGGATATATCTCATCAAAGATTATGAATTCTCAATCCACTACCATCTAAGTAAGTCAAATAAGGTGGTGGATGCTCTAAGTAGAAAGGATCCTCCATTTTTATCAATGATGAGAATTGAAAAGGATATGATCCGCTTAGATTTAAAAAGTGTGGACATGGGAATCATTAAGGGGGGAACATCATCAATCCTTTCTCAAATGATTGCTCAACCATCCCTCTTGGATAAAATAAAGTATGCTCAAAGAAAAGATGTAAAAGTTTAGAAAAGGGTGTAAGTTATCAGAAATGGGAAATCCTCTGATTTCAAAATTGATGAGGAAGGAGTTGTAAAATTTAGTACATGATTATGTGTACCATCTGATCCATAGATAAACAAGAAGATATTGAATGATGCGTATAGCATGAATTTCTCTATCCACCCAGAGAGCACAAAGATGTATCAAGATCTCCGAGAAAACTTTTGGTGGGACAATATGAAAAGGGAGATTTCTGAATATACATCAAAGTGCCTAGTATGTCAGCAAGTGAAGGCTGAGAGGAAAAATTCTAAGAGGATGATGTAACCACTACCTATACCAGCATGGAAGTGGGAGAACATTACCATAGACTTTGTGACTGGACTACCAAGGACATCCAGAGGAAACAATGTTATATGGGTTTTTGTGGATTTTCTTACAATGACATCTCACTTTATTGTGATTCGAGAGGACTTCTCATTATACCAAATTTCATGGATTTACATCAAATAAGTGGTAAGGCTACATGGAGTACCACTATATATTTTATCCGATTATGATATGAGATTCACCTTGAAATTATGGAAAAGTCTTCAACGTGCTCTAAGAAATAAACCAAACTTCATTATGGCCTATCATCCTCAAACTGATGTCCAATCTGAGAAAACTATTGAAACACTGGAATACATGTTGAGAGCATCTTCTATGGAATTCAAAGTAGGATGGGACCAACATCTTTCATTGGTTTAATTCTCCTACAATAATAGTTTCCACTCCAGAATCTGAATGACACCATATAAAGCCCTTTATGGGAAAAGGTGTAGAACACCGGCATGTTGGGATGAAGTTGGTGAGTGTAACCTATTAGGACATTAAATGGTTGAAGAAATGGTGGAGAAGGTGAAAATCATTTAGCAGCATATCAAGGCAGCCCAAAGTCAACAGAAAAGTTATGCATACAATCGTCGACAACACCTTGAGTTTAATTTTGGAGACATGGTATTTCTATGCATATCTCCCTAGAAGAAGGTCATGAGGTTTATAAAGAAAGGGAAGTTAAGTCCCAGGTACATCAGCCCCTTAGAGATCCTTGATCAAGTCAGATTTATGGACTATCGACTGAAACTTACACCTACTATGTCAAAGGTACATGATTTCTTTCATGTATCCCTCTTAAGGAAATACATACCAGACCCTTCACATGTACTCTCTTAAGATGTGGTACAGTTGGAGGATGATCTTTCCTGTGAGGAGCATCCAGTAAAGATCTTGGATCATAGAGACAAAGTTCTATGCAACAAGACTACTCATCTTGTCATGGTACTATAGAGAAACCATAAGTACGAAGAGGCAACATGGGAACTGGAGGAAGCATTGAATGAAAAGTACCCCCGCCAATTTTTGTCTTAGAATGTAAAATGAAATTTTGAGGGTGAAATTTCATAAGGAGGGAAGAATGTAAAGACTCAATATTTTTTAACTGGAAATTCCCTTCTTATAAATATGTCATAAAATCAAATGAAAACATAACATAATGAACTACTAAGTTCTAAGTTACTTTTAAACATAAATTTTTCACTTTTGTGTTTGGAATTTCAAAAATCTGACATACACGGTTGCAATCAGTAAGTTATTTGGAGTCCAATAAGAAAAACTTAATTTTTTGTGAATAGTAACCTACCATTATGAATAGTAACTTAACCTTATGAATAGTAATATACCCTAATTAATGGTAACCTTACCTATGATAGTATATAAATAATATTCAAGTGAAAGTATGATGTACCTATATTTTAGAATAATTAAATGAATGTTTTAAAACTGGGTTTTTAATAATAAATTATGAGTTTAATTAAATATTAAATTAATCATATTTAAAAAATTATTTTTAAAAAATGGATTTCATTTTTGGATTCTAAATGTCGAAAAATAGTTAGGGTGAATTTTTGATATTTTTCTAAAATACTTGAATTTTTTATGAATAGTAAAATACGATAATTTACGATAAATGCTAAATAATGGATTTATTGAGTCATTGATGATAATATACTAATGTAAGACCAAATGGTTAGAATTAACATGAATTTATTACTGTTTTTTGTCATGGAAGCATCTCTATTTCTAGTCTGGAGGTAAAATAATAATCTAATGATTATATTATTATGAAAACCCTCATCTCCTCTACTATAACTCCCCCCCCCCCTCACTCCCTCTTCTCTTCACTAATCTCAAGCCTTGTGCCTTACCAATATTCGGACCAAATCCTTCTCTAAGCTCCTCCCTCGCGTCAAAAATACCCTAGACTCTTCAAAATACCAAAACCTCTCCCCTTAAGAGGTTCTCAAAGGAGGAAGTCTCAAGAGGTAAATTCCTCTTTACAATTCCTTCATTTCTTTTAAGTTCTTTTCTTTTTGTTTATTTCCTCACCTCCATTCACCCAAATAGTATGATAACTCCAGTAACATACATGTATTAGAATGTTATATTCTAATAGGATATTTAATTATCTTCTCTCCTTTCCCCGCCTTTTATTTGAAAGAAATGAAAGCACTGTTTGAGATGTGCTAATTTTGCACATTCAAGGACAACAGTTTATCAATATCTATTATCATTTTTAATTCTGGTCATGAAACCATTTGTGTTATGGTTGAACCAGATTATTATATATTTAATATATCTTATTTTTGTTTCTTTAATCCTTTTTTACAAATGGTATTAAGTTATAAATCAAAACATATTTTTGGTAATCAAACCCACCGATTAACAAAAATTGATGTCAGAATGGTTTTATATAATAATTTGACTTAACTCTAAGTAACCAAATTAAAATTAAAATCATTTAATATCCTAGATGTTCAATAATAGCATATAACTTTAATTATGGACATCCAATTTCATCTTACATGTTTATCCAAACATGAATATAAGAAAACCGGTCATTAAACCCCAGTAAACAAACAAGCCCAAACAATGAAATTAAACCTCATAACCAATCATAATAGTTATAAATGAACTTAAAATGATTAAAAAAACCCAATTAAATATTTAATAGGTTATGGAATTATTAATTAATAAACCAAATTTGTTTATTTAGGTATTTAATAACAAGTGTAGAACACCAACGGATTTAAGGTAAGGGATCCTCTCTATTTCACTCTTAATCAAGATTGTCCTCTATGATGCCTTTTTATGTGTAATCCCAAATTATATGGTATGTTTTATCACCTCCCCCATACTTACCTAATGATGTATAAGTGGTGGAAACCCCATTTTCTCCCTCATCAAGTCATCTTAAGTACACCTGACACCATGCTGATAAACCGTAATGAATTCTACCCGAACCTTCTTTGTTCTTCCTGGTAGCCTTATATTTCTTTATATATAAAAAAGTTTTATCTTATATATTTATGTACATATTATAAATTCGGTTTAGTTTTAAAAAATTAATTTATGAATACCCTTTCATCACTCTCTTTTGGGGACATACATGTTTTTAAAAGATTTCCTTCTTATAACTTTTTGATAAACAAACATGTTTTAAAGGAACTTCCTGAATTTTTACCCAATTTCAAATGCACTCTATACTATATTTTAATCCACCATTTACTTTAGAAAACCAGTATTCTTATTATGAAAACCTTCTTGGTTCAATTCTGGTTTTATATAAAATATTGTCCTCTTTTCTATTTTAAAAGCTCTATAGAATTGTTCTTAAAACCGCACAAAAAAGTTTTTAATGCTAATGTTTTTAAAATACATTTCTTATATATTGTCACTTCTATTTGACACCACCTACCATTTTTTAAACCTATTTTACCTTTTTAACCTCCATTTATTTTCTAATCTTTTTCTTTCATGGACACTTTCATGATATGCTCATTGGATATTCTTTATGTCATGATTGTGGTACCCAATTCTTTCCATGGGTATCCTTATGTTTATGTATGGTTGATTATGTATGATTATTTATGTGGAAAGAATATACATGAAAATGTTGAGATGGGTTCTCTCAGATAGTACTTCAATGCATTGGGTAAAGTGAAGTCTCATGAGATGTGTTGGGAAAAAATCCCTCAAGGTATCATTGAAGCATTTTTTAGGTGATTGTATTTGTTGACAATGTACACATATGTGTTGTGATTACTAACAAAGCAAACCATGACATAAAAATTTGTTGATAAAGGGGATTTCATGGTGGAATGTCGAGTTCAAGGGCTATGGTTAACAATCCATTTTTGATTCAAGAACGTTGAAAAAGGAATGCACGATCTGGAGGTGGAACAAAAAGAGCAGATACAAGGTGATGCCCTTTACCAGTGTTTTCCAAATTTTTGAGCCTGAAAATAAAAAAATGAAGAAAAGTAGTTTTTGGCAAAGGGACTTGCGCGAAGTGTACTTGAGGGAGAGGAAACTTGAACGACATATGTTTTTCAAGATCAGGACATCAAAATATGGCAAAGGAAGAAGGGTCGTGCAAGTTTTATGTTTGGTCGCGCAAGTGACTAGGGCGACATGGAATTTCACGCCGAAACTTGTGTGCCGAGGGGAGACTTGTGCGCTATTGCACAGGGTGTCCAAACGCCTATAAATACAGGTCGACCCCTCCTCATTCAGTGTAGAGTTAAACACTTAAAAAAATCAGAGCTCATGTCGCGCAGGTGTGGTGGTCGTGCAAGTGGTGTATGGTCACATAAGTATATGTTGTGCGAGAGATTTGAAGAAGCGTGAAAGTTTTTGGTTGCACGCCAATATTGGTTTGACTGTAAAAGGGAGTGCGTCACATAAGTTTGGAGTTGCAGAAGCTTGTGTCGCGCAAGTGGTTGAGGAGGACTTGCACGCCAGTTTTGACTTACGCGCCGAGACTTGCGCGCCGACTTAAAGAAGGGCACCAAGTAAGGTTGTTTCACATCAGTGGTTCAGGGCTGTGTGGAAGCTAGAATATTACCTGATACCCTCGATATAAAAAGAGATTCATCTACGGGTAAAAGTTGGACTTCAATAGAGCATCTACATACAACATAGTATACATTCATTAGTGATAATGAAGAGACCTACAGGTCTATAAACTGTGAGTGGATCCTTTCCAAATTAGTGAGAAAAGGAAGGGGAAGAAGGTGATCCTCTCCACCGATAGTGAGCTAGAGAGAGAGAAACAGGGAGTGACCCTTGGGAAAGTAGTGAGCTGACCCAAAACATTTTAAAGGCAATGAGTCTGGGAATAGAAGTGATCTATCCCGAACCTTGTAAACAGCAGTGTGCTTATAGTGGATTTGGTACATCGGCACATTAGCAGTGTATGATCCTTGGACATAGCCCAGTGAGGGTGAACCAAGTAAACAATTTTGTGTCATGTGCATGCTTTACTTTCTTCTTATATTGTGCAATGGTAAAGAGAGAGAAGATTGTTTTTCTTAACATCGAAACAAGATCAGAACGGACTTCAATTTTAAATTAGGCATAACCTGATTCACCCCCCCCCCCCTCTCAGGGTATTCAGCCTTATGGACCTAAAAATTGGTATCATAGGGAAAGGATGATATTTGTTCTTCTCTAAATGGAGGTCACTAATCATAAAGGTATTCTGATCTTCAACGGAAACAATTTTCAACTATGGAAGAATCGGATGCAACACTAATTTTGATCTTTGGGAATGGATGTGTTCACAGCAACAATGCATGGCATAACAGCTGATATTAATAGTGGTGCATTATCAGAAGTTCAGAATAGAGAGTTGGATGTTGATGTCAAAGCAACTAATGCCTTAGGGGGAACCCTATCCAATCCTATCTATACGAAGGTGATGTCATTTAAAACATCACATGCCATGTGGGAGAAGCTTTTGAATATATATGAAGGAGATACAAAGGTCAGAGAGGCAAAGCTACAAGTACTATAGAATAAGTATGAAGATTTGAAAATGAACTTGAATGAGTCCATTGATGCATTCTTTGACAGGGTGAATATTGTTGTGGATGATATGCAAGGTCTTGGTGATGTCATTGAAAACATAAAAATTGTAAAACGCATCTTGAGGAAACTTCCACCTCAGTTCAATCCAAAAGTTTCAGTTCTAGAAGATAAATATCCAAAAGAGCTGACACTGGAAAATTTGAACAGTACCATGGTTGCATATGAAATGAGGAACGATGATAAAGAGGCTGTGGAAAAGGGGAAATTCAAAGAGGTGGAATTCAAGGCCAGGAAGAAGCTCACCATTGAAGACTCTCAGGAAGAAGAAGAGACAGATGGGGTGATTTCATTCCTCTCATCAAACCTTCAAAGAGGAAAACGAAAGTTTAAAGGGAAGCTTCCAATTTCTTTCTTTATATTTGGAAAAGTTGGTCATCTTGCCACAAGGTTCCCCAAAAAGTTTTAAGAAGAAAATGAGGAATATGAAGTTGAAATTCCCAAGACGAAATATTCAGCCTATGTGAAAGGGAAGATGCAGTTCAAGAGAAATTTCTTCAAGAAGAAGAATCTTCTTTCACAAGAAATAGACAGTTCAGATGAGTCTGAAGTTAAAGAGGTGGAGGAGATTGAAAATTGCAAAGATCGTGGATAAAATGCTATAGTGGATTTTGTCAGTAGTGTTTAAGAAAACGAATAAACCTACATTGATGAAGAGGAAGAAGTTTAAGGAAGAATAGATATGCAAGATGAGTTAGGGGCTGCTCTTGAGGAGATAGATGTTTAGAGAGCCAAAAAAAAGAAAGCTAACAAAGTTGTTCATGATTCCAAACTCTATATGCAGTAGCAGGAAGAAGAGAAGTCTGAGTTGATAGAAGAAATTGAGAAACTCAAGTTATCAAAACTAGAGAACTCAGAATCAGTTAGTGAGTATAATCTCAAGATTAAAGAACATAATAGGGAGATCGATGGCTTGAATAAAAAAGTGAAATATCAATTCAAGTGTATCAAAGTTCTTGAAGAAGAAGTGGTTAGTCTGTGATAAAAAATTAAGGATCATGAAAAACTTTTGACCCACAATGTGATATCAGAAAATTAGGCCATTCAAAAGACAAAAAGGATGAAAGAGGAGGATAGCAGTTCATCAAGAATGAAGCAACAATTGAGCTCAGATGCCAAGGCTGAATTAGGGTTTGATCGAAAACAAAAGGCTGTAAATATTGATGGCAGACCGCAAGCATCCACTCCGAGATTGAAGGTAGATTTGGTCAAAAAACAGAATTATAATATTCAAAGATCCCAAATGGAAAATCATAGTGCTAAAGTAACATGAAGGAATACACCTTATATTATGTGTTATTGTTGTGGAAAGATGGGACATTCACAGTATGTGTGTTCCATAACCAACAGATATCAAAGGGAACAAGAACATTGGTGGATTCCAAATAGATAATGGTTTTCTAGAACATATTTTGAAGGAAACTGTTTTTGGTGTAGAGGATTTGGGCACATGGCTAGGTACTGCACTTCTACCATACAGAATAATGTACCAAAGAAGAATCAAAACGTTCGCAAGAAGCAGATCAATAAACCAACATGTGAGTTAAAAATACAGAACAGATTTGCAGCTTTGCAAGTTGAAGATAGTCCATCATAATCTGAGAAAGAAAAGAAGTCTCAATCCATGTCGAGTCTGAAGGAAAAAATATAGACCAAGAAGAAGAAGAATGAGAAGGTTGTGGTGGTAGAAATTTCCCTTAAGGCATCAGATCACTCTGGTGTGTGGATCCTTGATAGTGGTTCCACATCTCATATGACAGGTAATAAGGATCTTATTATAGGCATAAAATATGACAAAGAAGGAGTTGTCAAATTTGGAAATGATGAAGGCCTGAATATTGTTGGCTCAGGAAAGGCCAAGTTTGGGGGAAAAGAAATGAGACGTACTGATGTCTTGGTTATAGAGGGTCTTAGTCATAACTTACTTAGTGTTAGTCAACTATGTGACTCTGGGAACTCTATTAGATTTACCAAGAAGATATGTGTTGTGAAAGGAAAAGATGGTGCAGTTGTTCTACAGGGAAAAAGTACAAAGGGAAATCATTACCTTGTAAGTGGGGAAGAAGATATGTGTCTTTTATCTAGAGAATAAGAAAACAAGTTGTGGAATAAGAGACTTGGTCATCTATGCCAACCATCTATGGAAGATCTTGTTAAGTGTGATGTTGCTAGAGACCTTCCCAAATTATCACGTAATCGCACTCATAGGTGCGATGCTTTCCAGCAACAGAAGATCATCAGAAATACATACAAGCCAAAGGAATAGAAATCAACTAGAGTGATCGAATTGGTGCTTTCTGAAGTTTGTGGACCGATCTCACCACGAGCCATAAATGGGAAAAGGTACTATGTCCTTTTCATTGATGATTATAGAAGAATGGCTTGGGTATTTTTCATTACCCATAATATATAAGTATCATTTTATCAAGGAGAAGGTTGAGCATGGAATCATGAAGTTAGAGTTTGTGCCTACAGAGCTACACGTTGCAGACATTCTAACAAAGGCCTTACCCAAGGAAGCATTTGAAAGGAATCTACTGTCTCTGGGAGTTCAGTCCACTCCACTCACTTAATAGAGTGTGGATATGTAAACCCCCCCCCCCACTCCCTGAGGTATGATGTGTTTTTTTAATGTGATGATATGTGTTCTCTACTCTATTACAGACTACAAAGGAGTGACCTTTGGGTTTGTTGACAAAGGGGGAGAAAATAGTGACTGTTCAAGGGGGGACAGTGTGGCTATTTGACAAATCATGGATGATATGGGGAGAAGCTGACAGATGGAGTAGCGAGATAGGGGAGAAATGAGAAAGGGGGAGAGTATTAAATCTAACAATGCTAGAAGTGATTGATTAAAGAACAGATATCACGACATCTAAGGATCGTGATAAAAGCATAAGAGTGATGTTGAAATGTGGTAATAATATTTCCAAAAATTGGTATTAGTTTGATGTCAACAGTGGGTGTCAGAGATGAAGTGATTCATTGATGAACTTTTCATTTACTCTTGTTTATCACACCGAGCATTGCTCATGTGGGCTTAGAGTATGTGTTGAGTAAATCCTAGATCGCTATCAGAATCACAATAGGTGAATGGTGGATGAATAATTAACGATTAATCTTTTTATGAAAGAGTTTTCAACAAACCCAAAGGGTGAGATTATTGGGAAAAAATACCTCAAGGTATCATTGAAGCATTTTTGAGGTGACTGTGTTTGTTGAAAAAGTTGACATATGTGTTGTGATTGTTGAAAAAGCAAACTATGACATACAAATTTGTTGACAAAAGGGATTTCATGGTGGAATGTCAAGTTCAAGTTTTGTGGTTAATGATCCATGTTTTATTCAAGAACATCGAAAAAGGAATGTATGATTTGGAGGTGGTACAAAAAGAGCAGATACAATGTGACACTGTTTTCTAGTGTTTGCCAAATTTTTGGGCCTGGAAATCGACAAATAAAGAAAAATGGTTTTAGGAAAAGGGACTTGCGCGCCGTGTACTTAAATGAGAGGAAACTTGCGCGCTATATTATTTTCAAGATCAGGATATCAAAATATGGAAAAGAGAGAAGGCTCATGCAAGTTTTATGTTTGGTCGCACAAGTGACTAGGGCGACAGGGACTTGCGCGCCGAAACTTGGGCGCCGAGGGGAGACTTGCTCGCCATCACGCAGGGTGTCTAAATGCTTATAAATACAGTTCTACCCCTCCTCATTAGGTGTATAGTTCAACACTTAGAAAAATCATAGCTCCCGTCGCACAGTTGTGGTGTTCGCGCAAGTGGTGTGTTTTCGCACAAGTATAAGTTGTGCGCCAGATTTGAAGAAGTGTGAAAGTTGTTGTTTGCATGCCAATATTGGTTTGGGAATAAAAGGGAGTGTGTCGTGCAAGTTTGGAGTTGTAGAGCCTTGTGTCGTGCAAGTGGTTGAGGAGGACTTGCGTGCTAGTTTTGACTTGCCCGCTGAGACTTTTGTTCCGGCTTAAAGAAGGGCACCAAGTAAGGTTGTTTCACATCAATGGTTCAGGGTTGCGTGGAAGTTGGAAGATTACCTGATACCCTCGGTGCAAAGAGAGATTCATCTACGGGTAAAATTTGGACTTCAACAGAGCATCTACATACAATAGAGGAAGCATTTATTAGTGATAATGAAGAGACCTACATGTCCATAAACTGTGAGTGGATCATTTCCAAATCAGTGAGAAAAGGAACAATAAAAAGGTGATCCTCTCCACCGGCAGTGAGCCAGAGAGAGAGAAATAGGGAGTGACCCTTGGGAAAGCAATGAGCTGACCCTAAACTTTGTAAAGGCAGTGAGCCTGGGAATAGAAGTGATCTATCCCGAACCTTGTAAACAGTAGTGTTATTATAGTGGATTTGGTACATCGGCAAATTGCTAGTGTATACTCCTTGGATGTTTCCCAGTGAGGGTGAACCAAGTAAAGATTGATGTGTCCTGTGCATGCTTTACTTTCTGCTTATATTGTGCAATGGGAAAGAGAGAGAAGAGTGTTTTTCTTAACAGTGAAACAAGATCAGAACGGGCTTTAATTTTAAATTATTCATACCCTAATCCCCCCCCCCTACTCAGGATATTCATCCTTGTGGACCTAATAAGATGTGATGAGAAATGGTATTGGCGGTTATCCTTGACCCATACTAAAATGGGGAACAGGAATGACGGTTAGCCTTGTCCCGTACTAAAATGGGAAACGAGATTGGAAATTTGCCTTGACCTGTATGAGGGAAATTTTTTGTGATTCTCCCACATTTATATGATTCCATGTTTATATGATTCCATGATTATATGATATGATTTTATATATTCCATGCTTTGGATATCATTATGGCATGCCTCTTAACTCATGTTCTTAAGATGTATCCTTATGTTCATTCTCTTACTGGGATTTTGAGCTCATCTCTTTGTTCATGTGTTCCCCAGGGTACCATGTGTTGATGTAAGGTCTCAAAGGAAGTTAGGAGCTCTTTATGGATATTAAATAAAGAAATTTTTCTTTAGCCCCATGTTTTATGTTTTATGAACCTTGTCTTCCAAGAAACTAGACCTAATGATCCTTGGAATGTACTCTAATGTATAATTATTTTTAAAATCATGTAATGTTATATTTAAAAGGCTTGGGTTTATATATCTATTCTTCTCAATGTTCTGTAAAAAAAATAGAATGAGTTTCCTTTTAGAATTAAGGTGAGTGTCACACTTGTATTTTTTCAATGTTTTAAAATATTATTATGTTTTTTTCTTGGGAAAATGGGTAAAACTGAATCATATTCAAATTTTATAAGGTTAAGGTTGAAATATGACAAATAAATTAGTTTTAATAAATTTTTTAGGTCATTTTAACCCTTATCTTTTCGTTTAACCCCTTTGTTAAATAATTTTAACCTTAACTGCAGTAATGAATTTTTCAATCTTAAAAGTTAATAATTTTACTTATAAGGAAAAAAATTCTCATAAATTGAAAAGGGGTGACATTTTATACCATTTATTATCCTAATTTTTCTCTTTAAATATTTTTATTATTTTAAAATAATTTTATAAAATATTCTTTTCATAAAAAACCATTAATTTCATTTTTGACACTTTTCATTTAGTTTGACTTTAAAGACATCATGAAAAAGATTGAATTTGAATATAATAATTTTAGACATAAATAATAAATTATTTTTAACTTAAAAAATCTTTGGGAAACATAATTCATCCAAAAAATTAAATTTTTTAAAATTATTTACTCTGATTTTTCCACAGCTTGCACAAGAACAATGTTAGTGTTGTATAAGAGTTTAAACAAATTATATAATCACTAAAAAAAAGAAATAAATTACCATAATAAAAAATAATTAATATAAAAAAAACTTTAATATTTTTTCATAACTTTTTTCATCCCAATTTGAACTTATAAGAGATGTTTAAAGGAAAAAGAGTGAAATTTTTTATTTTTATTTACTCAAAACAATATAAATTCCATTATCAGAGGAAAATGGAACCAAAATGATATATATTCAAAGTTAGAATCGATATTTTCAAATTAATCTATCCAAATGAGAAAAATATAAGTTTTTTATTGATTTTTAATGTCGTATAACATTATTTTTAACCATAATTACTCAATTTACCCTTTACCGATGTGATAAATTTTGCAATAGTTACTATTCATAGTGCCTAAAAATAAAATTGAACTATTTAAACAATTTAAGACTCATGGTTAAAAATAATTAATCCATTTTATAAAATTAAATTCCTATAATTTTCAGAATTTAATATAAAAATGAAACTATAAAATATGATGAAAAATAGTTTTTAAGAAAAATGCATTTTTAAGCCTAAAAATTGTCTTAAATAAAAAACATGCAAAGTTATGATCCAAATGAAATTAATTAGAATAATATAAATAGAATGAATATTATATAAATTTAATTACAAATCCAAAATATAATGGTACTTTTAAATTACTTTATTTAAAGGAAAGAAAAGACGGCTTTAAAAAATTCATATTTTCACTATTCAATAAAAATAAATCTTTTTAGAATAATCCAAAACAAATAAACTTAGGATAATATTTACATTATAATTTCAAAAATAATATAGTTTTTATAAAAATAAATTTCTAAATGTGTAATAAAGTAATTATAATATTCTCACACAAAATTTAACAAAAAATATTTTTGAGGAAAACAAATTATTCAAGCATAAAATGGATTTACACAGAATTAAGAACTTATTTCCTAAGACTTAATTAAATTATACTTATTTTTCATAATGAGGTTAATTTTAATATTACCCACCATTATAATTTCAAGGTGATAATATTTTTATATTTTTCATGGTTTGTTTAAACTCAGTGTCGCATGTGAAGCAATTTATCAAAGAAATTAGATTTATTAAAGAGAAATATATCATAAAATATAATGGAGTAACAAGAATAACCTCTTTAAATAAGATAAAACATTTTAAAAAGTTTCAAAATTAGATCAACCCAACTTGAAATATGGTTTTTGAAGCCTTTGGAATCTATTTTGACTAAGAAAAAAATGTCTAAAAGATTTCTCCCATAAAAAACATCATATATCTCCTCACAATCTTTAATTTGACAGCTCAAAAAACTAAAACTGGCTCCCAAAAAAAATTATGCACTTTTTAAATTGAATTTATTATTTATAACTTGTCTTAAGACATTTAACATATCTAAATTCTATAGTTAATCCAAAAATGAATTTTAAAGGTCAATGGAGTGTCAAAAAAGGTTTCCAGACATTTTTCATAAAGCACGATTATTGTGCACAATTAATTAAATATGCAAAAAACAATAGTGAGAATCTAAAAAATCATTAAATACATTATTATGAAACATAGTTTACAAAATTATGCATTGTTCATGCATTTTCCCACCATAATGAGATTCACAATTTTCAAAAATCATACACAAACCATGACATTTCACTTGGAAAGTATATATTTTTTGTAAACACATGGTTTATGAATAATTTCACTATCCAAACCTAAAACATTGAATTCAAAATTAAAAAATCAATATATACCTAAAAATAATGAGTTTCAATCATTAAAACTAAAACTGAATATACTTTTAAACATGCACTCCTCCAAAACCACAATTTAATAAAAAATCTAACTAGACCAAACAACTATTATATCAATATTCGTAATTCATTCTCCAAATTAATCAAATAACATCCAATCATCACATAGAGGCTAAAGATACATGATCTAAGAATCAATTACCATAATTTAATATTAATCATAATTATACTAGTTTTTCAAGAGAGGAGCTACCTCATTTTTTCACTTACAACCAAATATCTCCCAAATGTATAAAATTTTAAAATAACCATTAAAATAAATATCATTCTACCTAATTCCTCTAAACCCATTCATTCAAAATATTCTTGAAACAATTATTTAAGGGTTTTTAATTATTTAATAACACTTTTTCAAGAAATATGAGATATAAAGTAACCCTTACATTAATATCACCATTTTATGAAACTAAGACCATACGTAATATAAAATGATGAACTAGTATACCACACACTGAAGTTGGTTGTAAATCTTATATTCTATCACACTATTTTATAAATATATCTAATAAATATCCAAATTAATTATCCCTCTTTGGTTTATCCATGGTCTAATAAATCACTCAACACTTGGGTTGTGGTTCTCCTTCACACTATAATATGATAATATCTCTTAAGTAAATGGAAGAAGGATAAGATGGATTCTGTATGAAGAGTCATAAGGATTTAATAACTTAAAAAACATCTTTATAGTTTTGAGATCCTTTAGATAGACCTTAGGTGTGCTTCTCAATCCTATACATATTTATTTATATGTTAATAATGTATGAGTAAATTGAATTCTGGTTAAAAATAGTTTATAACCCATGACTGGTCTTTCATTAATTTTTCATATAAATTCAATAAAAAAATTCTCCCATGTATTTCATCATATTAAACATTTATAATAAATGGTAGATATTATGTGGAGTATTCTAAGACATTAAAAATTAATGTTTGACTATCATAACCAATCTAAAACCATTCATATGAATCATAAAATACAATTCATCATATCATGACACTTATTATATTATTTTATGATGTATACATATTGTATAATATGATAATATTAGGTAGAGGCATTTTATCTCAATATCATAACTTATGATATTCTCAAAAAAGGAATTTGATATTCCTTGGTTTTCACTATGTCATATCATAAAAAAAAATTATATATTGTCAACTATAATGTAAGCCAAAACATTATATATTTATAGGATCTATGTAATATCTCCATAAATTATACAATTCCTCCATAAGTAAACCAAAATACATTAACACAAATATAAAAGACGAACAATTCCTTTTAAACCTATCCAAATAAGATCTAAAGTTACCAACAAACCTCAAAATGGAAAAAACTATAATTTAAACCAAATTGGGGCTCTAAACTAACATGACACATCTCATATAAACTATTCAATGGATAATAAAAATTAAATAAGTATTAAATCAAATAATAAAATTATTGGATACTGACTAAAATAATGTATGCTATATTGTATGATATACCTGATTCTCAATGTGTGATATGGTATACAAATTCCTTTATCATAGTATATGATTTGAATCAATCATAGTTTATGATAGATTTATGATAAGGAATATCGAGTGTAAGGATTCAAACATGTCTTCTATAAAAACCATTCTCTTTATTACACACTTAAGCATGATTTATTACATAAACTTTCACTTAAGACAACTCTGAGGATCAATAGGTCTAGTGTACTGGTAAATTAGGATCATTACATAAAAAAATAAAAAATAAAATACAACATATTTATTGAAAAAATATTTTTCATGACCACAAGATTCCTTTTTACTTAGCATTGCATGGGATAACCTGAGGACATACATAAGAGAAGGCTGAGCTATAAAGCCCCGTAAGGGAGTAAATAAAGAATAACATGAATATTACATTACATGTTAGTTAATATTCATATTAATAGATCATAATAGATACATTAACATAAAGACATGATATAACATGATTATCATAACATGGAGATGTGGCAACAACATTTAACATGATATTAGAATGAGCCAAGGCTCATTGCCCATGGAGCATGAGTAAACCCTCATTGCACTTGAATTAGCAATATTAAACCCTAATTTTACTTGAATTATCATAATTAAACCCTCATTTCACATGTCGTATTGTGATACTATTCTTTATCCATTGCATTGGAGTGCTATCAGGGCGCACCCTTTATAAACATTTCATTTCATGTATAAGTGTGCTACATGCATCATATAACATGTAATCATTCAACATCGTCATTTATTACACGATAAATTAATTCGTAATAAATACATTATACTCTATAATAAATAAGTATATTTTCATAAAGGTTAATACCCTTAATAGAGAAATGGGCATGGTATTCACTACACGATGATTTTGACATGGAAAATTGTGGTTCAATTTCGGCAGCATAACGGTGTGACATAATAATTAATAAAAATGGTTGATGAGAGATAAATGAATATCTCATCACATTTAAATGAAATTGAAAGTAAGGTTTCATATAGATACATGTCCCAACACATGGAATTTGGAAATAGAAGGTGTAACATAATAAAGAAACTTCCCTTATGAAATTTTGACAAGGTAACAGGTGTACATGGGAGGGATTAATGAGAGAGAAAGAGGTCTCTCATAATTAAAATATAATGGGGGAATTATGGGGGAGGATAAAAATCATACCCCAATGTTTTTAATTGAAAATAAAAGGGTATAACAACATAAAGAAACTTAGACAAAAATAAGAAAGGAATAAATCCCTTATAGAATTTTGACATGGTAATAGGTGTACATGGGAGGAATTAATGAGAGAGAAAGGGGTATCTCATAATTAAAAGATAAGAAGGTCAGTATAGGGGAGGTGAGATATCATACCCCAATATTTTTAATTGAAAATAAAAGGGTATAACAATATAAGGAAACTTGGACATAAATAAGGAAGGAAGGAAAGTGAGGATCCCTTACTTGAGTGTGTGACTTTAAGAGATAGAGGAGGGTATTCTTGAGATATTTGGGCTAGAGATATGAGGGCAGATTATTCACTTTCTTCAAGGGTTTTGAGTGAATATAAGTGGGATCTTGGGTGGGTTTATATAGGAAATAGAGGGAAATTATTTAATATTTCAAAATTTTAGGTTTTGGAAGTTATATAATTAAATATTCAAAAAAACCAAATCATAGTTTTTCCCATGGTTTTTTCCAAAGAAGAGTGGAAAAAATTATTTTTATAAGTCCAATGTCCTAACTTATTAAAATATTAGGCTTGCTTATGTAGAGGTGGGTCACCCTCTTAAGGAAATAATTATAAAATGTTAAAATATTTTATAAGTCTAGAAGGGTCCACTAAGGCTTTGTAAAATTAATAAAAAAATCTAAAATCACATTATATTAAAGTTAAAAAATATATTGGCCGAATATACCTTTTATAATATTCTATTCTATCACTATTGGGTCATTTTGATCTTATAAAACAGATTATATATGTAAACGGTCTTTAATTTTTACCCAAAAATTAGATTGTCTCAGAAAATTATGCAAACTTCATAGTTATATAATTTCGACATCCTGAATTCAAAAATAATATTAATTTTATCTAAATAATTTTATAAATATTTGAATTTTCACTTTTAAAATAAAAACTGACATTTATTGAAAATTCATGGGTTTTGACAAAAAACAACTTTCAATGCTTAATAAAAATAAAAATTGTATTCCTAAAAACTATAAAATAATTTATATTTAATAAAAAGTAATTTATTAATAATATTTTATTAGAATATTATTTAATTAAAAAATTCATTAATTCATAAAAATAGTTTTCTTAATTGAATTTAAATATTAACTAAAAATACTATTTTTGATTTAAAAACCATTTACAAAGTAACAATAATAAAATTAATGTATATTATTTATACAAAAATAATGCACATAATCATAGTGTGAGGGTACTATTACATAACTTCTTATAAAACCCTCAAAAGACCAAAGGGTGAGGTGTGTGATGGTAACAGACTCTTGGGGTGACATGGATAACATCGTTTAAGTGGTTATCTCTATTAACTTTCACTTCTCCCGTAGGCAGTTCCATTCAATCATAATTTGTTGAAGCTCATCTTGGGCTTGGTCAAGAATGAATACTAGTGAAGCTACCTCATTTCTTAGCTCCAAAAAATGTTCTTCGTATGGAGAAATTCTACTGGACGAGGTCATATCTTTCTTTTTATGAGTAAATTGGATTTGTTAAAGCCCTATATTTATACTAATCATGTGATTACTATTCAATGTCCATATTAGAAATAGTAAAAATTCTTAACTGTATTTTAAATTCCAAAAACATAAAACCAAGGAAGTTCATATGTTTTATATAACCATTTTACATAATAATACATTTAATTATTGAGAGGAATTTTCATTAATAAAGGTTTGGGTCATTGCATCTTCTATACGATTTCCTTCTGTTATTAATCAAAATTTTGATTCATTTATGGCTATGTGAATTGTTTATAATCATTTGTAATGTTCAAATGTTTAAATAATCAATAATAATATGTTAACGTAATGTATATCGGTTTTCAACTTTTGCAAACCAATGTTTGAACCCATTTATTGAATGAAGGGATATTATATAATGGTAAGGGGTCCCCCTATTGAGTAGGTATAATATGGATAATCCATAGTTGAATATCTCTCTTCCTCATAGTTCTTTATGAATATTGACAAAGAAGGTTCTATCACACCTTTGGAGTTTGAGGGTTCCTATCATAATATATGAGTATTCTAGTGGTTGATGGAATCCCATGTAGAGGAAAGAGGTTGATGGTAATTTCTCATTAATATCCATAAATAAAAATCCTTCATTCTCAATAGTGATTCATCTTTTTACATTTGAGGTATCCTATTATATTTTTATTTTTTATAATGCATGTTAAATCATTATGATTGATTATACACTCTAAATGGGTTTCTTCCACTTCCATAATCATTAAATAATCCTAAAAAACCCATTGATTGTATAAAATCCACATTCATAAATGGATCAATTTGTTATTTTACTATTTTTATAAATAACATTTGTATCATAATATGTGATAGGCCATGTCATATCACATGATATGGTGTGGTTTAATTTTATCTTTTGGATCCTCATATTTTTCTACCTAACATTATGTTATAGCATAACATAATGTGTGTTTCCTATACTTGAAATTATGTTATAGGATAAGTTAATGTGTTTTTATTAGTCATAGGTTATGTCTAGTACATATTTTAATAAAATTTCTAAAGTTTTTAATAAATTTAATAAAAGATGAGTGTTAAGTATTTTAAATAGTATATTTTCATACCTGAATAAAATATGTAATGTTTATATCAACATATCATTTTTATAAAATAAATAAAAATTTTATTTGTTTATTTATTCCTTTTTAATATTCATGTTTGTAAAATTTTTATGAAATGTGAATTTTGTTCATGATTTAATTTATGTGATAAATTACTTCTTATAAAATTTTAATGTCATACATTACATGCTAGGTATAAAAACATAAGATTTAGTTTTCAACTACATTGAATTTTGTTTTTAATTGAACTTATTAGCTTGAATTTATTTATTTAATATAATTTATATATATTATGTGTTAGAGTTATAATTAATTGGAATCTCTCTTAAGTAAAGTATATATGGGTAGATATACTTTGGGTTAGACTAACCACTAAATTAGAGGTTTATACCTTATTCCAGAAAGTTTGGGGTTTGTTATCTATGACTCCAGTATTACTCATGCGGGGATATCTAATTTAATATAATTCTAAACCTTTACATGGAAATATTATGTACCTTATACATAGGAAGATTTTGGATATGTGTAAATATGTTTGGATTATATTTTTTGGGTGAGTAACACAAACCATGGGTTGTGTAAATAGTTATATATTAATATGGTTTGAAAATATTAATTTAGTGGATGAAATAGGGATTCCAAAACTAAATAATTAGAGTCATAGATACATAAAGTAATCAAAAAGGGGATAATAAAGATTACTTGTGATTAAATAATAATGAATATGATTTATATTAAATTAATGACACTTAAAAATAAAATACCTAGTAAGTTTTAGATTCCTTCTAAAGAAAGAACATGGAAACACCCCAATCATCAAACTAAGTGGGTTTATACTAAATGAGGGTGACCATGGATTATCTTGTGCAAGTAATAGTGAAAATAGATAACCTTGAGAGTTAGGTAACTAAATCCCATTATAATATTTGGGTTTAACTTAGCTATAAAACCCAAATATTTATGATACTAGAGGAATAAATTTGGATTTATATTCATATGATAGATTTGGGTAAAGGGTTTTACACTAAATTATCTTATAATAATATGTGATATTATTGGCATGATATCCAACTTGAATAACTAATCTATGAATGGAACATTGATATGCCCCAATAATGGGTGGACTATTGAGAAGGGGGTATGAATAAATAGTGATAATCTTTTAAAATTTTGTTCTCTTAGAAATTAACCTTTGTGATTGGTTAGTATTTTATCCTCTAAATTGGAAATGTTCCTTACATGAATGAATACACAAATAAAATAAGGATAAGGAACACTAAATTTTTACAAGTTTTAATCCCAATGTCGATACTTTCTCTTTATTATGTCTTGTTTTAATATCATTCCATAGATTTGACACTATAATAAATCACCAATTTCAATGGGGTAGGGATGTATCATCCTCTACCTATGAGTTTTCAAATAATCCTACTAGATTATTCTATTAGCTCATACTAGTTACAAAAATATCATAATAGTATGAGAAAGATCATGATTAAATATATGTTTCTCTAGTAACAAATGATGATCCTCCTATTCAAGCCTTTGGAATACCATAATATATATACTTAATTTTTCAATATCTTTGACCTCTGATGACCCTAATGATAGAATCAGATTGGTCAGCCTTACTAAAAATTGATAAGAACATTTCATGCATGAATGTTTTTATTCAATTTTAATATTTTATAATTTAATTGATGATTTTTCCCAATTATTTTTTAATTATTTAATTTATGGGTAATTAATATTTTAAAATATATTTTGGAATAAAAATAAATGTAAAATGTAATTTTGGGTATTAAATTTTAGAAATTAATTTTTGAATAAAACGAATTTTTAAATAAATTTTGAATGAAATATATATATATATATAATTTTGATGATATTTTTACAAAAAATAAAAAATAATTGTTTTTGAAGGTGAAAAATGATATTTTCAACTGGATGAGTAGGATAAGTAAAAGGGAACACATGTAGGAAAAACCAACCACAAAAAATCACAGGTGAGAGTCAACACACAAGAGTATCCAAGAGAAGTACCTAGCGCATGTCGGTATTGGGGAACTTATGGTTCGGTATGTGTTAGGCATGTTGAGGCATGGTTTGGTACCTAAATGAGTTATTCGAGCCATGACTATTATTAATTGATTGATAAGTGAGTATATCAACCTATAGAAGATCAATATGGGAAGGATTCACATGGGTAACAATTCATTATAACCAAAACAACACTGCTTCACTTGGAACTCGCATAACACCCCTCAAGTATAGCTCACGACTGCCCGCCTGCTCCACAATCCATGAATCACCATACACAAAATTATACCATTTACACCACTAATTGGGGTAAATTATTCTTAGATGATTTACTATAAAGGTGAAGACCACCATAGGAGAACCACATTGAAGCTTGGGGAACCTATTAGGAGGAAGGGAGTAATGAGGATGGAGATTATGATGCATTCATTCCATAAATTGTAATGTCCTGGAATTTATGTATAATTTTTTTTAATTATATGGAATTATTTTGAGACTTCAAAATCTAACAGCATGTGATTTCAAGGTCTAGAATAAACGGAATAATCCGTTGAGGTTCTGTTATGCTTTAATTAGCGTGCGTATGCAGTTTTCATGAAAAAGTGAAATAACTCTTAAACAATTGTCCGAATCAAAAATATGAGGGCACTGTTGCGTTAAAGATGGTATTTTTACCCTATGGATGACATAAGTTTAGTCGGTAGAGGCCTCCTGTGAGAAAACCTGATAATGGCATAACCGTAAATACAATAATTAAATAAGGTTATTTTATTTTTGAAATGCTTATAACTCACGAATGGTAACTCGGATTAAAAATCTAAGACCATCGCTGAACTCGTGAGGGTATTCTATCTTTAGAAAGATACTAACATTGGATGGAACGGGCCACCAGTGAAAGTTGGTTTTTAGCTGTAAATAAATTAATTAAGTGACAATTATTTTGTTGTAAAATGCATAACTTCTAAACGGTAACTCATATTTAAAATCCGAGAGTAATATTTGGTTTTTGGGGCGTGTTTCAATTAGGTAGAGCCTAACCTTGACCAGTTTGGGTCGAGGGTAACTGTTAATAATTTTCTGAAATTTTTTCAGGTACGTTTAGTAAACGCCCAAGCGGCATTTTCTAACTTTTGAATCAGTGCTCAGATTAAAAATATGAGGGCACTGTTGAATCTGTATCACATGAATTTGTTTAAGGGAGGATTCAATTCGACCGCAGTAGGTTTAGAGGAGAAGTTAGATTTTGGGACTTTTTAAAAGAATAATAAAATAACTTTTTTATTTTATTTGTTTCTTTTCTTTTCCTCCAACAGACAAGCGGTAGTGTGGGACCAGTGATGCGTCAAGCCATTAAATGGCTTGAACCTTCAAATCCTAAGTAATAGTGTCATTGGAATTTAGTAAGGTTCTTATTAAATAAACCTCCATAAATTTAATGATTATTACTTACCCTCCCCATCTCCTATTTATATGAAGTTTGGGGGAGTAATTGGCATGACTTCACCAAGAGAAGAAGATCTGGTAATGTACTGTGACACCCAACACTTGGAGGACGGAGCCGGTTCCAGTGGGCGGTGACGAGCGACCCCAAACTATAAACCGAAGAACGACGATCGAGTGGCATCGTTGGTGGCTTATTATGGGGACAAAGATCACTGACTCACTTCCTTAACCACGAGCGTTCATCATCGTTCTTGAGGAAAAGATTATTTTCGTTTGTGCATTTCTGATTCCCTCTTCCCTGTTCGTGAAATTATAGGAAGAACATAGGTCAACCGACTAACAGGTTGACCCACAATTCTTTCGTCTTTGTGAGAGGTTGTTGCAGGGTATCTTGTGGGGTTTAACTTGTTGTTTAAATCATTATTAAACCCTTAACCCCCCTTGTGTTATGAGCCAATGCAGAGGGTGTGGGTCTAATGAACCTGGCCTAAACCCTCCCCTATATTTTTGTTACATCCTTGTGCCTCCATGGAAGACCGTGAGTGCGTTGACGCAGACTACAAGGGGAGGTCCACGGCTCGTTAGCCGCGACGAACGGAGGAGGCGGCTGGTGGGAAGGCCAGTCGCGAGAAGGGAGACGACTTGACAGTCGCGCCGACGACGAATGGAAGTCATGGCCAAAGCCATAGCGGTGGACGAACCAGCCTCTGGTGGGTTCCGTGGTGACCAAGCGCCACGCACGCGGTATCGCTGCCTCACCAACTGAATAGATTTCGGGCTGTTCGGAAATTCGGGTTACCGGGGGGTTACACGCCCCACTTCGGATCGAATCGGGTCGTCGCCCTCGGAGCAGGCCGTCGCCCTCACACCGGGCAGCCGCCCTCGGAGCAGGCCCCCACCCTCAGACCGGGCTGCTGCCCTCAGACTGGGTCACACCCTCAAGTCGGGCCACCGCCCACACACCGGTCCACCGCCCTCGCACCGAGCCACCGCCCTCGAGCCGGAACGCCACCCTCACACCGGTCCACCTCCCTCAGACCAGGCCACCGCCCTCGAACCGAGCTGCCGCCGTCGGACCAGGCCATTGACCATGGGGGTCGCCGCCCCGGTGTGTCAGGCCGCCCCTTGCGGGCCATACCATACATCGACCTAGCGGGCCAAGTCTACCTCGGTCCAACCCAAACTGGGTCGGGCTGGGTCGGTCCTACTGGGTCAGACCGGCCCCGGGCCTAACTGGGCCCAGAAACACTCAAAGGGCCTTACCTTGAGAACCAGATGTTCATTTGACGAACTGTCTATGGTGTTGGGATCCATGGATTGATACAGTTCTATTGCTATACTCCACTTGAGTTTTAGATATACTTGGAGTATGGCTAGGTTGTATAGAACCAAAATCCAACCGGGCCCTCGAAACTAAAACGCTTATAACTCACAGACCGGGCGTCCGATTGACGCGTGATTTGTCACGTTGGAACCCTTAAGACATGGTGGTCCTTTGGTTTACTCCTTTATGGAGCTTAGTGGCAGTCGCGGTATGACAGATATCTCTAGGGGAAGATTATACGGAACTTGAGCGCATCGGGTGCGAGGAATCCAGTAGCTGTCTGTAATGTGAAGAAAGAGCATCAATCCTAAGTGTGTCAGCATCTATCGATCTTGTGTCGGTCAGCACCTATCAGATCCTGTGTGGGTCAGCACTCAGTGATCCTATGTGGGTCAGCGAATACTGATCCTATGTGGGTCAGCAGGGGTTATTACCTATCGATCATGTGTGGGTCAGCAATAGTACTACTTAATAGACTAAGATAATCTAGCTTATGGATAAACATATGTACTTATGTACTTAAGTTATACCTGATTGTGAGCTGAGACTTCTACCTTTGTGGTGTTATCTTCGTGGTGTTACCTGTGTGGTACTTCTACCTTCATGGTGTTACCTGTGTGGTACTTCTAACTCCATGGTGTTACATGTGTGGTACTTCTATCTCCATGGTGTTACTAGTGTGTTACTTCTACCTTCAGGGTTTTGTCTACGTGGTTTTACCTGTGTGGTACTTCTAACTTCATGTTTCACCTGTGCGGAACTTATAACTCTATGGTTTTACATGTGTGGTACTTCTATCTCCATCGTGTTACCAGTGTGGTACTTCTACCTTCATGGTGTTGTCTTTGTGGTGTTACCTGTGTGGTACTTCTACCTTCGTGTTGTTACATATGTGGTACTTCTAGCTTCGTGGTGTTACATTTGTGGTGCTTCAACCTTCGTGGTGTTATCTTCATGGTGTTACCTATGTGGTACTTCTACCTTCATGGTGTTACATGTTTGGTACCTCTATCTGCGTGGTTTTACCTGTGTGGTGCTTCTACCTTCATGGTGTTGTCTTCCTGGTGTTACCTATGTGGTATTTCTACCTTCGTGGTGTTACCTGTGTGGTACTTCTATCTTCATGGTGCTGCTTGTGTGGTACTTCTACCGACATGGTGTTACCTTTGTGGTATTCTTCCCTCGTGTATGAGATGGGTATATCATGATAACTTAGGTATATGCATGGGTATATACCTAAGTATAGTTGATGTCTTGCTTTGTGGTTTTTTACTTTTTGGAACTCTAGGAGACCTAAGGGGGTCTCAGGGTCCTTTCTGAGTATCGTTACACTCACCCCTGCACGGGCTTCGCCCGCACCTTTTTGTCTCTGGTGCAGACGACGTACAACATTGATCGAGGCTGAGGGAGCTAGGACTGGATGGTGCTCGGAGGTGGACAATTCAGTGTGATGTGACGCGGAGGAGTCGGATGGACATGGAGTGTTGAGGAGGAGATCTGTACCTACCCTTCAGGTAGGAACCTCAGAGGAAAACCCAGTAGTTGTTTTAATTTATCTTTCAGTTGTATTTTAATTTCATTCTAACTTGTACTTTTATAGTTGGGCTTGTATTCCGGCCCCTTTTTACTTTAAACACTCTTTTACTACAGTAGTTTACTTCACAGATGCTTCTTGTTGTGTTCTCAGACCATGTCTTTGTATAGTTTTAAAGACAATGCCTTTTGGTTTTAGGGAATATGCCTTTTAGTGCTAGTTTTCGGCCCTTGGCCTATGGAAGATGGGCTTGGGGTAGTCACGACACGGGCCCTGAGGGATGGGTCATGAAAAAGTGGTATAAGAGGAGTTCAGTTCTCCCGAAGAACTAGGACTCTGACCTTTTCTATGTGGCAATAGTGTTAAGTGTTGTGAGTGTGGTTTTCAGTTCGGGGAGTCCGGTGTTAGTGTGGCGGCCAACGTATCAATACACCACGACCCTGAATTATGATTTCCGAATCAGTGAAGGGAAACACGGATTGCGTGTGTTTTTGAAGAGTGTTTACTTGTGATTTCTTTGAGTCATCTCACCAGGTATAACTTAATGACCATGGCGCACCTGTTCCTTTTCATAATTTCATCGTGTAGACAGCCAGCTAGGATTCCCTAGAGAGTACACAATGATGGCCCACTGAGTGACGAGGCTCTGGTGTAGGGCCCTCTTACTGTGTTGGAACCATCAAGTGGTGTACCAGCAGCACCACCACCCATTGGGTAGTAGTTACCACCATCCACACTCCTGGATGGTGCATGCAGACTGAGCGCATTTCACAAGTTCTAGTGGCAGTGGCCACCGAGTTTTCAAGGTGAGACAGATTCCCAGGCAGCTGAGGACTGGTTGGAGGTTTTTGCTAGAGTTTTCCACCTCATTGTGACACCAGCAGATCAGATGGTGATCCTAACTGATGGTTTTTATCAGTGTTTGACCATGAGTATGGTCCACATGGTGACAAGGCTTCGGTACTTGGACCGTTGCCTGATATGGTACCTTCAGGTAGTGTGCTAGTTATATCATTGTTCGTTGGTCAGCAGTCACAACCGGCAGTACTAGTAGAGGATACATGTAAGATTAGTGCCTTACACGTGTTTCAGCGTCAGATACCCCTCAGGTTCCAAGGTGAGCCCAACTCATAGGCGGCTAAGGACTAGCTTGAGGAGGTGGATGAGAGTTCCCTAGAGCTTCTACATCTTTGGCAGAATGACATGTCTGTAGCTAAGTATTCATCGAGGTGTACCGACCATTCCTGGTACTCGATGAATACGATGCGATCTGTGCTTCAGGGCTAGGACCTCCGAGCAAGGTGTGTTTAAGGACATCCAAGCCATCACTATTCCTCTGTGAATCTCTACTTATGTTAGACTACTAGAGGGAACCTTTGTGGTTGAATGTTCTTTGGCTGAGTGGATGCAGCTTGTGAATGTTAACAGTGTGAAAGCAGGAAACGGACGCCAGTCTTAGAGACTTAGGCGTGTAAAATGTTTTGGGAAGAGGAAGTGTTTGAGACAGATGAATCTGTAGGGTAGAAGACATGGAATTAGATCTGGTAGATCAGCATGAGGTGGTATACTTTTTGACATATTGAAACCACCACCTCAATTTGTTCTCTACCAGGCTCAGGGAGCTGGAGGACAGAGGAAGGGAGTAGCTGCATGCGGTCAATGAGTGTGACCCAAGGAATTTGTGAATGATTAGAGGTACGGTCTGTGTCTACTACTAGCTATTGTATTAATAGGAATAAATACCAATCATTCCTTCCTTCCATGAATCTTTTCCAAGACCTAGAGTTTCCGGTTAAACCGTTGACATGACCCTCATGTCTGGAGATACCTTTGGGAGGAGACTTGATAATCATACTTACGCCGATGGTGTGATATGAACCTTGAGGTGAGAGTTTTTTTGGGACCTCTTGTTGGAAGTGTCGTGGCCTTATGACGTTAGTTTGGGTACGGACTGGATATCCATAGTTCATACTCAGATTGATTGTATTAGGCAAATAGGTTGTAATTTATCTACAACGTTTTAGTTGGTGAAAAAGGAAACCCAGGAAGCATGGTATAAACTCATGCATAGGATCTTGTAGTCGATCACTCTTGAGTCAGCCAACCTTACCCACATGGCAGTGAGAGTTTTTACTTTTTAGATCCCAACAGGATTGGGAAAGTGTGGGGATAACTTTTCAAAAGATGTCTCCAGGATTACCTCCCCGAAGGGAGAGGGACGTCTGCCTGGGCTGGGTACTACCTGAGATTTGTACTTGACTTCTCCAGGGAAGAGACACCATTTTCATCATTGATCAAGAACAGGGAGATTTTCCTGTGGATGAAGAAGTGTCATCAGAGCTTCGAGGAGCTGAGACAGAGACTGATGAGCAGAAAAATGCTACCGATGACCTAGAGTTAGCAGATTTGGTCGTTGCGCTGAAGATGTGGCACACTACTTGATGGGTGAACATTTTATAGTCTACTATGATCATAGGAGTCTCAGGTATATCTTCACTCAGAAAGACCTAAACCTGAGACATCGGCGATGACTAGAGTTCCTCCAGGACTATGACTTTGAGATAGTTCATACTTTTGGAAAGGGGAATGTTGTAGCTGATGCACTCAGCAAGAGGTCTGTTCTATAATTGTTGAGTGAGGGGACAAGGAAGATATCCATGTTACAGATATCCTTCATGGATAAAGATGGAGTAGCTTACCTCTAGTCTATGAATTTCACTCCACCACTCCTTCAGCAAGTTAGGGAGGTGCTGCTTGAGGACTTTGAATGTGAGGCTCAACGGGCTCAGATATCCTTGGGACAGGAACCTGATGGATTTTATGAAGGTGGGGGGCATGTCATCCTCTTCTTAGGATGCACCATGTTACTAGTGACGCTTCGAGAGGAGGTGTTGAGGGAGATCCATATATCCCCTTTAGCGGTACATCCTAGTGTGGTGAAGGTGTACCAGGAATTCCGGTGATAGTACTGATGGTCAGGGATGAAGTAAGCAGTGGAAAAGTCTCTTGTTGTTAGGAGACGGAGACCCTTGGAGTTTCAGGAGGGGGACTACATATTCTTTTGAGTCTCTCCTTGACGGGGGCTATAATGTTTTGGTCGCGGTGGAAAGTTATCATCGAGGTTTATCGGACATTTTCTAATACTTCAGAGGATAGGTGAGGTAGCATACCACTCGTCTCTTCCACTATAGTTGGATAGTGTGCACGATGTCTTCCACATATCCCAGCTATGTAGATACATTCATGACCCATCTCACATCACCAACCACAGCGAGTTGGACTTCGATGATGTGGTGACATTTACGGAGGTTCTAGTAAAGATTGAGGATCGACATAAGCGGGTCCTTTGTGGGAGGTCGATACCTTTGGTGCACGTACACTGGTAGGATAGGAACCTCCAGGAGAGCACATGGAAGTGGGAGGCATAGATTCATGCTCAATACCATCTTTTTTCTATTTTGTCATTGGTTTTAGCGTTTTGGAACGTAAATCCCTAAGGTGGGGAGAATGTAATGTCCCAGAGTTTTTGTATAATTTTTTTAACTATATGGAGTTATTTTAAGACCGCGAAATCTAAAGGCACATGATTCTGAGTCCCATAATGCCCAGAACGATCCGTCAAAGTTTTGTTAAGATTTAATTAGCACGGGTAATATTTTCCTGAAAAAAGTGGAATAACTTTTAAACAATTTCCCAGATTAAAAATATGAGGGCACCACTGCGTTAAATATGATGGGTTTACCCCAGGTATGACTTAATTTTAGTTGGTGCATGCCTCCTCTGAGAAAACCCAATAATGGCATAATCGTAAATAAAATAATTAAATAAATTTATTTTATTTTTCAAATTCTTATAACTCACGAACAGTAACTCAGATTAAAAATCTGAGACCACCTCTAAACTCCTGGTAGTATGCTCTCTTTAGGAAGATACTAACATTGGATGACGCGGGCCACTAGTGAAAGTTGGTTTTTGAACATAAATAAAATAATTAAGTGACAATTATTTTATTATAAAATCCATAACTTCTAAATGGTAACTCAGATTAAAAATATGAGAGGATCTTTGGGTTCTTTGGGGTGTGTTTCACTTAGACAGAGCCTAACCTTGACCAGCACAGGTCGAGGGTGACTGTTAATAATTTTATGAACTTTTTTTACTCTGCATTCAATAAACGTGCGAGAAACATTTTCTAATTTTTAAACCGGTGCTTGGATTAAAAATTTGAGTGCACCGTTGAATCTACAGCACTAGTATTCGCTTAAGGGAGGTTTCACTTAGGCCGCAATAGATCTGGAAAAGAAATTATATTTTGGGATTTTTTAAAAGAATAACAAAATAACTTTGTTACATTATTTGTTTCTTTTCTTTTCCTCCAACAGACAAGCGGTAGTGTGGGACCAGTGATGAGTCAATCCATTAAATGGATTGACCCTTAAAATCCTAATTAACATCATCTTTGGAATTTAGGAAGGTTCCAATTAAATGAACCTCCTTAAATTTCATGATCTTTACTTACCCTCCCCCTCATTTATTTATATAGAGCTTGGGGTATGAATTGGCACGGCTTCACCAAGCGACGAAGCTCTGGTAAAGTGTTGTGATGCCCAACACTTGGAGGATAGAGCTGGTTCCAGATGGTGGTGATGAGAAACCCCAAACCACGAACCAAAGAACGAAAATCGAGTGGTGTTGTTGGAGGCTTGTTGCGGGGACAAAGATCAGCGACCCACTTTTTTAACTGCAGGTGTTCATCATCATTCTTGAGGTAGGTGTTTAATTTAATTTTTTCGTTTTTGATTCCATCTTCCCCATTTGTGAAATTATACGAAGAACGTGGGTCAACCGACTAATGGGTTGACCTGTGATTCTTCTGTCTTTGCGGTAGGTTGTTGCGCGGTATCTTGTGGGGTTTAACCTGTTGTTTAAATCATTATTAAACCCTTAAACCCCCTCGTGTTATGAGCTAACTCAGAGGGCGTGGGTCTAACGAACCCGGCCTGAACCCTCTGCTATATTTTTGTTACATCCTTGTACCTCCATGGAATATCATGAGTGCGTCGATGCACACCGCAAGAGGAAATTTGTGGCTCGTAAGCTACGGTGAATAGAGGAGGCAGCTGGCATTAAGGCCAGCTGCGAGAAGGGAGACGGTGCGACCGCCTCACCAACGACGAACAGAATCTGCGGCTAAAGCCACGGTAGAGGCCGAACCCGCCTCTGGTGGGTTCTGCAGGGACCGAGTGGCACCACACGGTACCATCACCTCGCCAACCAAACGGAATCTAGGATATTCGGGAATCCAAGTGACTGGGGGGTTACACCCCCCACGTCGGACCGAACCGGGTCGCCGCCCTCGGAGCGGGCTGCCGCCCTCGCACCGGGATGTCGCCCTTCAAGCGGGTCTTCTCCCTCAGACTGGGCCGCCACCCTCGATCTGGGTCACCACCCTCATACTAGCCCTCCGCCCTTGCACGGGGTTTTTTCCCTCGAAGTGGGCCACCACAATTGGACCAAGCCGCCACCCTCGGACCGGGTCGCCGACCTGGAGCCGAGCCACCGCCCCCGCACCTAGTCTCCTTCCTCGGAGCGAGGTTCCACCCTTAGACCAGGCCGCTGACCATACGGGATGCCGCCCTAGTGAGCCGCCCTATTCTGGTCATGCCACCCTTGTGGGTCAGATCAAACATCGGCCTAGCAGGCCGAGTCTACCTTGGTCCAGCCCAGACTAGGTCAGGTCGGGTCAGTCCGACTGGGTCGGACCGAACCCGGGTCTAAAAACACTCAAGGGACCTTATCTTGAGAACCAGACGTTTTTTTGACGAACCATATATGGCATTGGTAACCTTGGATCGAGATGGTAATTTTGGTATACTTATCTTGAGTTTTGGAGATAGTTGGAGTACGGCCGGGTTGGATCAAACCTAAATCCAACCGGTCCCTTGGAACAAAAACGTTTATAACTCACAAACCGGGTGTCCGATTGATGCACCATCTGTCTTATTGGAACCCTTACGACATGTAGGTCCTTTGGGTTACTCCTTTTTGGAGCTTAGTGTCATTCAAAGTACGACTGATATCAACAAGTGCAGATTCTACAGAATTCGAGCACACCGGGTGTGAGGAATCCAGTAGATGGTTGTAACGTGAATAAAGAACATCGATCCTAAGTGGGTCAACATCTATCAATCATGTGTGGGTCAACACCTATCAGATCCTATGGGGGTCAGCGCTCAGTGATCTTGTGTGGGTCAGCAAATACCGATCCTGTGTGGTTCAGATCCTGTGTGGGTTAGCGAAGGTTATTACCTATCGATCATGTGTGGGTCAGCATTAGTGATACTTAACAGAATAAGATGATCTATCTTAAGAATAATCATATTTACTTCTATACTTAAGTTACACCTGGTTTTGAGCTACCTTCGTGGTGTTATCTTTGTGGTGTTACATGTGTGTTACTACTACCTTTGTGGTGTTACCTATGTGGTACTTATAACTTTGTGGTGTTACATGTGTGGTAATTCTATCTCCATGGTGTTACCACTTTGGTACTTCTACCTTCATGGTGTTCCCTTCATGGTGTTACTTGTGTGGTACTTCTACCTTCATGGTGTTACCTATGTGGTACTTCTAACTCTGTGGTGTTACCAGTGTGGTACTTCTATCTCCATGGTGTTACCTGTGTGGTACTTCTACCTTCGTGGTGTTGTCTTCATGGTGTTACATGTGTGGTACTTCTACCTTTTTGGTGTTACCAATGTAGTATTTCTATCTTCATGGTGTTACCTGTGTGGTGCTTCTACCTTCGTGGTGTTATCTTCATAGTGTTACCTGTGTGGTACTTCTACCTTCGTGGTGTTACCTATGTGGTACTTAAATCTTTGTAGTGTTACATGTGTGGTGATTCTACCTTCGTGGTGTTGTGTTCGTGGTGTTACATGTGTGGTATTTATACCTTCGTGGTGTTACCTATGTGGTACTTCTATCTTCGTGGTGTTACCTGTGTGGTACTTCTACCAATGTGGTGTTACCTTTGTGTTATTCTTCCCTCATCTATGAGATGATTATATCATGATAACTTAGGTATATGTATGGTCATATACCTAAGTATAGTTGATGTATTTCTTTGTTTTTTTTCCTTTTTGGAACACAAGGAAATATATGGGGGTCTCAAGGTCCCTACTAAGTATCATTATACTCACCCCTGCACGGGCTTCGCCCGCACCTTGTTGTGTCTGGTGCAGACGACGTACAATGTTGATCGAGGCTGAGGGAGCTAGGACTGGATGGTGCTCGGGGGTGGACCATTCGGCGTGAGGGACATGGCGGATTATTACGGACGTGGAGTGCTGAGGAGGTGATCTGTACCTACCATTCCAATAGGAACCTCGTAGGATGACCTAGTAGATTTTTTCTTTTTTCTTCCAGTTGTATTGTACTTTCAGTCCTACCTATACTTTTATAGTTGGGCTTGTATTTCGGCCCCTTTTTACTATCAACACTCTTTTACTACAGTGGTTTACTTCACATATTATTCTTTTTGTGTTCTTGGACTCTGTTTTTGTACAGGTTTAAAGTCAATGCCTTCCTATTTTAGGGAATACACCTTTTGGTGCTAGTCTCCAGCCCCTGGCCTATGGGAGACAGGATTGGGGAAGTCACGGCATGGGCCCCGGGGGAAGTGTCGTGTCATTAATACCTTTCATAATGTGAATAGTTTGAATATGAATATATAGTGTAAGGTCAAAATAAGTTTACATAATGAATGGGTGTTCACATCATGTGTTTTTTTAGCAAAATTCACTAGTGAAGATCAAATTCTCATTTATAGTGTGAGTTTATTTCACACCATGAATAGTTCAAGGAGTGAAGATGTCAAATCCTAGTATTTATTTTTTTTAAATAATTTTTGTTCACCTTTATTTTATATATATTTATATCAATTTCTCATATTTCATAGTTTAGGACCTTTGTAGGGGATTAAACTTTGTTGTAGCATTAATTCATGTCATAAAATGGTATTTTACATCGTGAGTGGTTTTTGGAATAGGTTGGTTTTCTAGGACCAAAATATTAATAATGAAAAAATCAGTTCACATCATGAATTTATCAATATTAAATACCTAATTTCCATAATTGGTGGTTCATAGCATGAACCAACTATTCTTTCCATGAACTAGTCGAGTCCAAGAGATTCATAGTGTGAATCTTGTTTCACACCATGAACCCATTGATCCAACACTAATAATTTTAGTTTTCCTCATTTTCCCTTGGGTATATTTAACCCTATTATTCCTTTATTTTTTCAAGTATCAAACCTGGACATATTTTTCTTGTCCATACATCTTCTCTCATTCCTTCTTAATTCAATTTTGGTGACAATTCACCCTATATATTCAAGGAACTACACAGTAATAGGTTTCACTTATCTTTATTTAATATATCCACCACTATTGTGTTTTCATTGTACATTAAGGATATGATGTCATATGGTTTTTTGGATCTGAATTTCTTGATTGGGATATCATAATTTAGGATTTTTTTTCATCTTAGGAGTTTATTCTCTCTTTCGCCCATGGACCCTATATGGTTGTTGGAAATTAAGGTGTGTGGTTTTCTAAAAAGGATTTTTAATATAAACCTTCGTTTATTTCACATGTTTAAATGGGTTTTAAATTTGTTAAAATCTATGGTTTTGAATTCCTAAAAACCTTTTTTAGGTTACAAATTAATTTATGTTGAAACTTATTTGCAAGGCATGTTTATGCTTAATTTTTGGGTTGTTTGAATTGTATTTGATAAATTTTTCTTATGATTAAGGAAAACCCCATTGAAATAGTTTCTAAATTGTGAAAAAGTTTCTCCTTGAGATGTGGACAACCCATGGGAGATTTTGTATTATGTGGGTGTTCTTGGATAAGCACAACTAGGTATGGTTATCCTCCTTAACATTGGATATATGCTACAACTCTAGCTTAAACATTGGTAAGGTGGGGATACAAATTTTGGTGATATCCAATCACTATTACTAAGTTATAGGGATGGGAGTGTGCACCTGTTTATTTTTACTTGGTCATTTAGGTATGAGGATCCTAATTATTGCTGGTCTGATATACCTTAGGAATCATTTATATGGTACTATATTGGTTTTTTTCACATTGTTTATTTATTCATTCCTTTCCTATAAACAATTTAAAAGTGGTTATTCTCTACTATTTATGTAAAATTATGAAAATATTATCTTATTTTAATTTATTTTTTAAAATTGAGCATAATTGGATTATTTAATAAAGTCTTCTTAATAAACACTTGGTGGGAATCTACTTGGATTTTTTTTTCACACCCTACATACACTCAATGGGTGTATACAAATTTTTTTGCCTGGTGTAGGTAAGGGTAAGATGCCTCTTATGGGTGGTGGGTTCTCATTCTAATCGAGTATAATTTATGGGGGTGGCATGGTGGGATGTTGACCCACATGTCACAAGAATATGTTTTGTGGTATTCTAGTTTATTTTTTTATCCATTGTACATATACTTTTATTTCCTCATTATCACTTTTTCATTCCTTGTTTTTTATCTGTATATGTCTTGTCTTACTACACACTTTCTCAATGCTTTTATTTATTTTATATATATATTGGACTTATTTTTATTCCATGTTTCTTTATAGAACTAGTTTTTAAGGACTTTATGGGTGAAATAATTCACAATAGTAGTTTTTTGATTCCCAAACACTTTTCACCAACCTGTGGGGATTAGGAATTTTCTTCAGGCCTTTTCACTATCCAAATTAGGTATCCCAATCAAGGAATATCTGGTTTGGTTTGTGAAAAAATATTATAAAGGGGATCCCTAGTTTATGTGATTTCAGATGTTTTGGTAGATAGGATTTAGGACTATTGGGAGTTAAGGTTTAGGTTGCGAGTGTGTTCATGGCCAACCCTCATCATAAAGAGCTTTAATATACCATGGGATATCTAGAAATGATCATTTTTTAGTTTGGTTATGGTTTTATTTTGGATTTCATTGTGGTTTTTTATTCTTCTATGATTAAGATGGAGTTTTTCCCCTTATTTCATGATTTCCCTTTTACTTTTATGTTATATAGTTTCATTCCCCTATAAGACTTACAATGAATCCTAAAGAGTTTACTAAAAATAATGTTCTATAGAAAAATTATCTAGTTGACCAAAATCTTATTGAGGTTGTAGTGTGTGTGTTTTATGTTATAGAAGAAAATTCATCTCTAGTCCCTAGTCAAGATAAATAATTGGATGTGGAGATATAGATCTAACCTAAGAGTTTATCAACCAAAATACACCATAATTTTATGGGATTAATGGTCCTAGGGAAGTGGAGGACAGGTTGGGGAAAATCAAAAGGATCTTTGACTTATTAGAGACTTCAAATTCTATTAATGTGAATTGAATTGTCTTTAAGGTAAAGGGACCTAGTTGAAGGGGTGAAATTTAGTTGTTCTAGAAAATAAGTTTAAGCATTTTTGAGTATAAGGACATTAAATACATCTATACTCGATAGTTCTTTCAAGAAATAATGGTTTTGTCTAAGTCCATAGAGTTCCTAACCCTTCAACAAGGTTTCCAGACAGTAATGTAGAATACCAATCATTTTTTCAAACTTTTCCTTTTTTCACGCAAGGTTCTATCAAATGAAAATCTAAAGACTCAATGATTTCATATGGTTCTTTGGGTAGATATCTATTCTTGGATCTTTATGCTGAAACTTTCCACATATGTTGAGGTTGTAGATAGGGTACTGATGATAGGAATTGATGAGGAATTCAAGTCTGGATTGGTTGGAATTACTCCCATATATTTTATTAGTTATAGTGGAATCTATGGAAGGAATAGAAATTATAATGACATTTATAAAGGAAATGAAAATGGATCCCCATAGAAAACATATTATGTTCCCTTTTTAGTGTCTAGAATAGGCCCTCTAACTTGCTGCAATTTTGAAAAAATAGGGTATATGAAACATTATTTCTCGGAAGCTCCAAAGTTTTTCCTATCATATACACACTTGGGTTATTTACAATGATTCTATTAGGAGTTCTCTTTATAGAAAAGTGGTTCAGGATCTTTAGCATTGATAGGGTTAGTGGTGTAATCAAGTGCTTTCAATGTAGTAGGTTTATAGCCAGAAGATTATTAGGAAATGGCTGACTCATCTTATGAATAGTTTTATATGAGGGTAAACCCTTAGATTAGTAGTAGGTGGAATCCATCTTCTATAATAAAGTAGTTTCTTGAAATGGAAGAGTCTCGAGTATAAATAAAGGTGGGTCTTATAACTGTAAAAGGTACTATCTTAATTACTTCATCTATAAAAAATTATTTGTTTAATACTATTACCTACCAATCTATTATATAAAACCACTTTTTTAATCTTTTAAATATCTCAAAAGAACTCATGGTATATGTTATAGAGTTATTAATTCATAGTAGAAAAAATAGAGATTAGGGATTCTAATGACCCTCATTATCCTTTTCTATATCTGATTTGAGTTGGCTTGGGATTTTCTAGTTCTTGAAATAGAACTCTTTGATGTTATTATTTTTAGTGACTAAATGGTTTCGCATAAATTTTAGATTGATTTTTATCATCAAAAGGTTTCCTTTACTACTCTCGATGGGAACTCTCATGTGTTTCAAGGATATTTGGATTAGAGGTCTATCTAAGTATGACCTCCTCTTCCCAATATTGGTTAATTTTTATCCTTATTTGTGTTTGATCTCAAAGGGGGAACCTCAGGTTGTGAACTTCCTCTAGTGGTAAAGGAGTTTCCTATGGTATTTCCAAATGTTATTCCTGGTCTAACTCTATATAGAGAAGTGGAGTTCTTGATAGAATTAGTGTAATGGACCTAGCCAATATGAATACCATCCTCCCTTATGGATCTAAAATAATTTAAGGAGATGAAAATTCAATTGTTTGACTTAAAGGACAAGGGATTGAACTATTCGAGTGTATCACAATGGGTAGCTTCAGTTCTATTTACTAAGATGGCTGATAGAACTCTTTTTTTATGTGTCAATTATTGAAATATCAACTAGGTGATCATTAAAATAAGTACCCCTTACCTCACATTGATGATTTTTTTTATTAATTAAAGGGGTCAAGGTGGATCAAAAATTGATCCTTCATTATCGATACATCTAACTCAGAATAAAGGACTCAGGTATTCCAAAGATTTCCTTCAGGTGTAGGTATTGTCACTTTGAGTACCTCATAACGGTGTATGGACTCAATAATACACTTTTAGTCTTTATAATGATAATGAAAAAGTTTTTTCACCAGAACCAGGATGCTTTTGGCATGGTGTTCATGGATGACATGTTAGTTTATTTGAGAATCGAGGAAGAGCATGAGCTTTATTTGAGAACTATTTTGGGAACAATGATATATTACTAACTTTATGATAAGGAATTAAAATTCCACTTCTAGATCTGAGTAATGAGGTTATTAGGACACATGTACTTGGAGTATGGGATCTTAGTTAATCCAAATAAAGTGATTATTTTCATTTCATGGTAGTATCTATGATTTTTTTTTTTTTGATATTTGTAGCTTCTTCGATCTGGTAGGGTATTACTGGTGGTTTGTAAAATATTTATCGAATATGGCATCATCGTTGACTGATCGCATCAGGAAGAGAGTGAGATTGTCATGGGATTCAAAATTTAAAGCTTCCTTTGATGAATTGAAACATCATTTGACCAAAAATCCTATCATTATCTTTCCATAATTTAGAAAGGGTTATATAGTGTTTTTTAAATCTTCATACATACGTTTGGTCTATGTTATTATGAAAGGTAATCACGTGGTGATGCATGGCTCTTTTCAACTTCAGCCACATGATATATACCATCCAACTCATCATATAAAGCTTTCAACACTCATTCATTCCCATAATAGTTGAAAACAATACCTTTTTAGGGAATGGTTCACCAACTATTTTTACTATAAAAGTTTTAGTTAGATATTTTATCATAAGTACCCAATTCTTAGGATGAGGTGGTGGGTGGGGTATATTTAGTCACTTTATTTTGACATTGCCTAAACCCTAAGAATAGGTAATTTTTTCATTTATTCTATTAGTAGAAAGACTATTTGTCATTCTATGATTGATTAAAATAATGGATGAAACCTCATGCGACTCTTCTATAAGATTCACTTGGGTGAAAAGTAAAAAGGGACTAATGTTTATCTGGTGAGTATTCAGTTTACAATGTCTCTTCTCATGATTGTGTATAGGCGAAGTAGTATGATGATGAATTTTGAAGTATCACGGACTCTTTACATGGTGGGAAGACCATCATTGAGTGGTCTCTCCCCATGTAGGTTATTCTTTACTTCATAAACTAGTGTTTCATTCATTTTTCTTTGATGAAGGTTGTGATGTAAGATTGTCACTAATCTCAATGGGATGATCACCCTAGAACTACTAAGACGTATTTTGGAATGAATAATTATTTTTAGTGGACCTTTTTAAAGTTGGATATAATAGATTGTGTATCTTGTTGCTATATGTTCTAGAAGATTAAATCTGCATAGAAAAATCATTTTGGTTTGTTACAACCCTTCCTTATGATGATATGGAAATGGGACAAGGTGTCCATGGACTTCATTGTTAGACTCCCACACAATACTCAAGGGGATAATTCCATAAGTGTGGTGATTGAACAATTAACCAAGTCATCCCATTTTATCCTAATTCTAGATATCACCCAGGTTGACGAGTTAGGAAAGGGGTATTTTCAGAATATTATAAGATATCATAGGGTACAATCAACTATATTTTTGGATAGTGATCCCCAGTATACCTTTCATTTTTAAAAGTCCTCCAGGTGTCATTGGGATCTCAAGTTAGGCTAAGTATACCCTACAATCCTCAAACAGATAGAAAAATAGAATAAGAAAATTAGATTCTAGAGGATATTCTCCATGAATAAATCCTAGACTTTAGAGGTAATTGGGATTATCATTTTGGATGGGTTAAATTTTACTACTAAAAAATTTTCTATATGTTTATTTAAATGGATCCCTTTGAGGACTTGAATTACTATAATTGCAAATAACCACTTTGTTGGTCTGAAATTGGTGAAGCTAGAAAAATAGAATAAGAAAATCAGATTCTAGAGGATATTATCCATGAATAAATCCTAGACTTTAGTGGTAATTGGGATTATCATTTTGGATGGGTTAAATTTTAATACTAAAATATTTTCTATATGTTTATTTAAATGGATCCCTTTTAGGACTTGAACTACTATCATTGCAAATCACCAATTTTTTTGTCTGAAATTGATGAAGCTTATTTAGTTGGGTCAAGTATTGTTTTGGATAAAAAAATAAGTTCAAGACTATTCATATATGTTTGGTGATGGATAAAAGTCAACATATATCATATAAAGATTATCATATCCATACTTTGGAGTTTACAGTTAGTGACTAGGTGTTCATGAAGTTTCTTTCTTAGTTGGTTCATCAATAACTGGGAAGGAAATAGAAATTGGATATGAGTTATGTGGCTCTTTTTGAGATTATTAAGTGAGTTGTAAAGGTTTTTTTATCAATTGGAATTACCAAATTATAATAATTTAATCCATGATTTATTCCATGTATCTCAACTCAAGAATTATCATCCTGGCCCTTCATGCATTCTGAATTAAGAGGAGCTCAATTTAGAGTTGAATATGTCAGTAGTAGAGAAACCAGTTTAGATAGTTGAATCCAAGGAAAATATTATATGTGCAAGATATATTCTATTCTTATGAGTATTATGAAATAACAAGAATGTATATCATTAAATATAGGATTCATTATGGAGTATGAGGGAGTAATGGATTCACCATTTCTTGGATCAACCTTCTTCAACTTAACTTTCTTGGGGTATAAAGTGATATAATGGGAAGAATTGTCACATATATATATTTATTTCATATATGTAATGTGTTTCCACATCTCCTTTATA
Organism: Viscum album; assembly: GCA_963277665.1. Classification (NCBI taxonomy): domain Eukaryota; kingdom Viridiplantae; phylum Streptophyta; class Magnoliopsida; order Santalales; family Viscaceae; genus Viscum; species Viscum album. The sequence goes on from OY728156.1 coordinate 1,507,094,371, forward strand.
TCTCATTTTATAAATTTCTCATATTTTGAGAGTTTATTCTCTCTATAAGGGTTTTAACTCTGTTGTAGAATTAGTTCACAACATAACCAGTGGTTCACGTCATAAAAAGTTTTGGGCATAGGTTGCTTTCCTTGTCCTTGAATATTCATATCATGAAACTTAGCCCAGATTATGTATTTATCATGGTATAAGACTTGATTTTTGTAATTAGTACTTCATAACAAGAACCACGTATTCATTCCCTGAACCAGTCAATTCAAATATATTCACAATGTGAATCTTGTTTCACATAATAAACACATACTTCTAACTATAAAATTTTTAGTTTTCCTCATTTTTCCTTGTGTTGATGTAACCCTATTATTCCATTTTATTTTCCATTATTGAACCTAATAATATTCCTCTCATCTGTACATCTTCTATCCTTCATTATTAGTTAAATTTTATTAATAAATCACATTAAATATTCATGTTAAATGGTTTCTATTATCTTTTTTAAAATTTTCTTCCTCCTCACTTGTTTTATCCATCCACCTGAAGGATATGGTGTCCTTGGGTTTTTTGGGTCCCAAATTATTTATTGGAATACCATGATTTAGGTTTTTTTATTTCTATTAGGATTCTTCTCTCCCTTTTTCTTATGGATCCCATTTAGTTATTGGAAATTATAAATGTTTGAGGTAGTTGGTTTTACAAAAAAGGATTCTTCATATCATCCTCAGTTACTTTAAAATGTTTAAATGGGTTTCTAAATTATTCAAAGGAATGGTTTTGACTTCCTAAAAACTATTTTTAAGGTTATAAATTAATTGATGCTGAAACTGATTTTAAAGGAATGTATATGCACAATTTTAAGGATATTTATATTTTATTTGATAAAGTTGTATTATGATTAATGAAATTGCCTTCAAATGGTTCCTAAATTTTAAAAAAGGTCCCTCCTTGAGATGGGTAAAAACAATGATATCCTTGGTATTATGTGGGTAGTCTTGGAAAAGCATGAGTAGGTATAGTTAACATCCCTATAATTGGATATATGATATAACTATAACTTAAACATTGGTAAGTTAGGGAGATAAATTTCAGTGATATTTAATCCCTAGGCCTGAGTTCTAAGGGTATGAGCGTGCACTCAGTTATTTTTCCTTGGTCGTTGAGGTGTGAGGATCCTAGTTATCCCTAAAATAATATGCATTGTCACTCGTTACCATGGTTCTATATTTTTTATTTCAAATTGGTTATTTATACATGTGTTTCATTTAAACTGTTGCAAAGTTGTGATTCTCCCAAATTTATGTAAAATTGTGAATAGTATATCTCCTTATATTTTATTCCTTTAAATTGATCATAATTTTTTTATTTAATAATTTTTTTTAAGAAACACTTGGAGGGTAATTACTGGACTTGTTATGATTACACCCTACATATGACCGATGAGTTTTTGTAGATTTTGTTATGTTTGATGTAGGTAAGGGAAAGACACCACTTGTGGGTGGTGGGTTCTCATACTAGTTAGGTATGATTTATGGTGGTGGAATGGTGGGATGAGGACCCAATTATCACCTAAAGATATGTTTTGGTCTTCTAGATTATTTTATTTAATCCCTTAAAGTAGTAATTGTATTAACTCAGTGACACTCATGTCATTCCTTATTTTTTATCTGGATATGTATTGTCTTATTTCTCACAAATTATGATATTTTATTTATTTATGGTATATATAAGATTGTTTTTTTATTATTTTTTTCTTGACATAACCTATTTTTAATGTCTTTATGGGTGAAATCATCCCCAAAGGTAATTTTTTGATTCCCATGAACTTATCACCATCCTATAGAGATTGGGAACGCCCTTCAAACCTCTCCACAAACTAGCTTAGGTATCTAGATTGAGGATGATTAGTGTTGTTTTATGGTAGAATTAAATGAGTAGAATAAATATGGTGTTCATAGATTTAATGAATTTGATGATAGAAACTATGAGAAGCTTATGCGTGGAGTATTAGAAGAAAATAAAGTTCACCAAGTAAGTAATGTTCATGGCATGAATAAATATATATAGATATTAATATCTCAATTGAACTCTTCTATCTCACTTGGATAATATAATATTTTAAAATTATTTTTAAGAGGGATGTTTTCAAATCAATGAAGAGGATTTTGAGGCTACATCAAAGTTATAAGATTAATAATACTCAAAAGGATATTTAATGAGATATCCTAGATGATAATGATTTATAAATAGATGTGTGTTGTCTACTATTGAGGGGATCCAAATTTGGAGACTAGAGGTTGAAGGATTGGAGTTCTGCTACTACTCAAGACTATTATAACTATTGATAAGGTTATTTTTATTTAGTTTTTACCACTCAATAATAGAATGAGTGTCTACTCTTATAATTTCTAAGTGATGAAATTAAAGGGGGAATGTGTGTAGTAAAGAATATTTTATCTTCTAGTTAATGATTGTATTGTTTCATATACATTATTTTCTTAAAATATTTTATATTTTCATTACTTGATCATTTTTTATATGGATGAAAGTGTATAAACTAAATGCATCAACTAATTATCAAGTAATGATTCATGGTAATTTTATGATTTTAATGATAATTTTGTTTAAACAAGATATTTAATTACCTAATACATTAATCACCCCAAGTATTTTACCATATGAATGTGGAATTATTGAAATTCAAGAGATATTACTAAGATCGAGGATTATATTATACTTAACTCTAAAAATAATCATGGATAAACCAAATTAATTTATTTTATTACTAAACACACAAACCTAAAATTAGATAACTTGGTATATTTTCTCAAATTGGTTTCTCCAACTTCTTCTTCACCTATTTCTCATTCAATTAAATTTTCTAAATTTTACTTATATCATATAATTGTTTTTAACTCCAACATTCCTAATTATACATATATTTAGTTAGTAATATTTTTGTTTGTTTCTTTCATAAAATTTTAAATTGATTTAACCTAAAGGATTTAATAACACCCTTCAGGAATAGTCAATTTCTGGTTCCATTGACGGGGATGGTGACCAAGTAGACTTAGGAATTTTAGTTATTTTAATTACTATTTTATTTTTTATTTTACACATAGTTTTTATATTATATTTTTATAGGTATAATTATTTATTCATGACTATTCTACTCATGTGAAATTTAAATAAATTCATGAATGTGAACCTGAGCTATAAATAAATCTAAGTAAGAAGACCAAGGAAGAAGAAAACATGGATGTATCGGAATAAATATAAAAATATGTAGCTAGAGGAATAAAGTACAGATATCCAAGGATGATACCCCATATTGAGTATGAAAGAAACTCAAGTTTAGGGATACTACCTAGTAACTTGGTGTCACCATTCCCTTAAAACCACTTTGAGATCAATTCAGTCATAGTACAATTGATTTTAAACTCTGTTTAATTATATAGGTTTACATATAAGGACCTAAACTAATATATATGGGGTTTTCTTGAACTCTATAACACCTTTAAATTTCAAAATGTTTTGAGTGATGTGGTGAGGTTGCACTTGTTTTAATTTTATTTAATAAATAAAGTGAGGGAATGGATATAAATATTCCCACCTCATGATATCACAACATAGTATGATTTAGAAAAAATCATTCTAACAAGATTATTCCCTCCATAAAAATAAATGAACATTCAAGTTTAAATTTTAAATTTCAGTCAACTCAATGATGAATCATCCTATAATGCTTGGGAGTGTTTCAAGGACTTAATAATAAAATTCACACATCATGGAATTGAGATGTGACTTAAAATTAAAACTTTTTAAAAGGGTATCTCATAGAAAAAATAGGTATATTTTCAATGTTTGAGCTAGTGGATCACTCATGAAAAGTTTGTTGGAATATAGTTATGATTTTTTGAATAGAATGGAAAGTGATAGATTCTAATGGCAGTATGAAGAAAGATAAAGGAGGGGAGTAGACATGGTTGATAAAAATGGATGTATGTTATCTCAAATAGAATCCTTAACCAAGTATATTGACACCATGACAAACCAAAACCAACCAAAATGTATGTTAATTAAAGAAATGAATTGTTATGATTATAACCATAAAAATCAATTTTAGGATTAGAGGCCATAAAAATAAAATGGTCAAGGATATCAACAAAGGGAAATAAGATTTCAACCACAACATATACCATCACATAAAATCATAATCAATACATTATAGGACACTTTTTCACATTAGTGACCATAATCAGGGTTTCCATCAAAGATCCTAAGTAATATTCCAAAGATCAAAAGGTTGACCTATGAAATTTAGAATATTGTGTTAGAAATATTTGTAACCAAATCAATGAGATTACTTAAGGGGTAATTTTATGTGATACATAGGTTCACCCATAATGATAAGGGAAGTACATAACCCTGATAAGTGGTAAAATAGTGAATGATAACCCTAAATCAAGAAGATAATGGAAATAGAAAAAACTAGAAAGAGAATTAAAAGCAATAAAAAAGAAGGAAAATAGAAAGGAAATGAAAGAATAAGAAAGAGAAGATCCCCCCCCCCACACCCAATATAAAATCCCTCATTTAAGTTTATGTAAAAGCTAAATCAAGTTAAAATTGATATAAAAATGGGTAATTTTCTTAAACATTTTTAAAAGTAACATATTAACATTCCCTTTACCAATTCTATAGAAAACATGGCTATGTATGAAAAAATCATGAAAGAGATGGTTTTAAACAAAATAAAAATTGAGGGTATGGGAACCATTCCACTCAAAAGGGAGTTCTAATTTATGGTATTAATAAATATACTGAAGAAGCAATAAGACCCATGTAGTTTCTCAATTCAAATCAAAATCAAGTTTAAGGAGTTTTGAAAGGATTTATGTAAACTACATGAAAGTGTAAATATTATATCATACACTATATTCAATATCTTGGTACATGAAGACATGAATACCACAAGAGTTTATCTATAACTATTGGATTCAAAATTAAAGTATCAATGAGGGTTGATCAAAAACATCTTGGTAAAAGTGGATAAGTTCATATTCCTAGTGGATTTCTTAGTACTGGACATGGATAAAGAAATGAAACCACTCATCCTAAGAAATTCAATCTTAAAATCTAGAAGACATCCAATCAATTTAAAAAATAGTAAGATGTTCCTGATAATTGGGGGTGAATAGATTAGTTTCAACATACACCGGAAAATAAAAAAATAAGATGTAAAATCTAAAGATATAGAAGAGAACAACAAGTTAAAATTTTTGGATTCTATTGTTATTGAAGAAAAAAAGGAATTAGTTTTTTTCCAAAAGAATGAAAGATTTTAAAAATAAGAGAAAAAAATAGAGGAATGTTGGATAGAATTAAATATGATGGATGAATAGCTATACCAAATAGGTTTAAAGAGGGAAAACATGTTTGGAGGGTTTATGACCATAATTTAGAATTTTAAAAACTAAACAAGCACTAGTGGATCATCCTAATGGAAGAGAATAATGTTTTACCATAGGGAAGATTATTATTATTTTCACTGAAAGAAAATAACCCATCTATATGGACAGATCTCAACTAAGACCATTTTTTGATCTGGATATGGTAACCTCTTTTTAATATTCAATCAATTGAGTATAAAATAGGTATGTTAGATCTAAAATACCATTAAAAAGTTATTCTAAGAGGATTTTTATGTTTTTTATGAATTTAAAGTATATAAACTTTTCTGTTTTTTCTTATGAGATTATATTACAAGGACATTGTGCTTTCACTTAATTAATTTTTAGGTAAATGATGAGAAAGGCACAAGTAAAGATGAGAAAAGAAGAAAATTCTTTATGAGGATAGGAGAGTAATCTATAACTTAGTTTTTACTCCCCTATATTTTTCAAAAAAATACAATTGAAAATTAATTTCCTTCATTTATATTGTGCTAAAATTATTTTCTAGGAGAAAAAGTACACTTAGTATAAAAATTGAGCCATGTTTTAGACTACTTTGTTAAAAAAGTTCAATGGGTAAGATTAGTGGATTGAATAAGTAAATATAACCATGGCGTATGAATTTGAAAAATCATGATTGGGGGAACATTTTTATTTTTGTAGATGAAATTTTTCTTAGACTTTACAAGAATTGAATTTATAAAATTTATGTTAATCGATTTTTTATTATTATGAATTTACATGAGTGATTATCCCAATTATATGTTCCCATTCCTGATAGGTTTATAATCTATTTTTCCCATTCCATCCTGATTATATTTCTTAAGAGACTCAAGTATGTTTTATTCATGAAAATTATTTTAATGTTATCAATGATATGATTATAAAAAAATCAATTTTCAAATGATCGAGTAATTTTTTTATTAATCCTTTATCCTTGATACCACCTTGTACATTCATCTTATTTATAACCTATAAAATCCAGGAATTATATTATTAGATAATATCCACATTACAAACTAATATTATCATTTTCTACTCTTAATCATTTATTTTTCATTATATTAAATGGTTTTAAGTATGTGGGAGAAGTTTTCCATGGTAGAAAGGGATTTACTTTTTTAAGGATAATATGTGGGGGTTGTTTTAATTAGAATATAGGGTAGGTTCATGATTATATTTCATTATATTCAATTTTTTACAACTCTTGAAAAGAATATTAAAAAATAAATAAAAAATTTAAAATTTAAGGTAAAACTGTTTGTATCATGGGTGAGTTAAAAATAAACTTTAATTTACTAATGATCTTATTATAACTATTGTAATTAGTGTTATGAACAGATCATTTGGATTTGGGTGATGTATGTGAGATTTTTCCTAAGAACAAATTTTCAAAAAAAAGAAGGTATCCTTTTATTGTATTTTATTATATTTCATGTTCTTGACTTTGAGTTTGAGAAGTGTGGTGGTTACACTTTGAGAATGGTATTTTCGTAAAACTTCATTTTTTATCGTATAATATTATTTAAGCATTAGCCTCTTTTTGAATTTTTTTTAAATCATTTACTTACATTTCAAAAATCCTTAGAGTCATTTTATTCTTAATGTTAATCACTCATAATTATTTTGAAAATTTGTCTTCATGAGGTGAAGGTTAGATATTATTTTCAATTTGATGGTAATGAGAATGATTTAAGGTATGAGAATAACTCCATTTAAATTTTTTTACATTGAGTGATGAGTGAAAAAAAATTAAGTGGGGCAGATTAAAATTTTAATTTTCATTAATTATAAATGTAAAAATATGAAATGAGTCTAGGAGAAGCGATTTCACTTCAAAATAGATAAAGTAAGAAACATTATTAACTTTATTTCCTTAAAAAGTGAGAAGTTTAAGGAGTTTTTCTTTATAATGATCAAAAAATTAGTACCCCATTGATAATTTTTTTTTTGCATTGATGTTTATAAATTATTATAGTGGTGCTACTTGTAAATACGTTTAGATTTAATTTATTAGGAAAAGTATAAGTTTAAGTATTGTGGGTTTGATAGAAACACTTCAAGTATACATTTTTTAATCAATTTGAATAATTTAGAACTTAATTGATAATTTTTCCTAATTATTTATTGATTATTTAATTTATGGGAAATTAATATTTTAAAATAGATTTTATAATAAAAATACATTTAAATTTTAATTTTGGGTAATAAATTTTTTAAAGGAATTTTTGAATAACATAAATTTTAAAACTAATATTAAATGAAAATCTATATATATAATTTCGATGAAGATGTTTTCAAAAAGAAAAAATAATTGCGATTGACTGTGAAAAAGGGGGACTTTGGACTAGTAGATGAGGATAATTATAAGGTAACACATGTGGGGTAATATAAGAACAAGCATGCATGGAAATGGGTCGGTACACATGATTATCCAAGAGGAGCACCTAACATAGGTATGTATTAGTAAACATCTAGGTCGGCATATGTCAAAGGAGATGAGGGATGAGGTAGTGCCTTAGTGAGTTAAATGAGCTATTCTTTCTATAGATTGATTAATAAAATATTTCCCAAACCTACAGAATAATTATGAGGGATGAATTCATAAGGGGAACCATTCATAATAACCAAAATGGATTTTTTTTATTGGACACGTACATCACCCCCATGAACATAGCTCGTAGCTGTTCACCTACGCTACCAATTATCTTCCATGAAACACAAGCTACTAGATTCCACCAATGTATCCACTACTCAAGTAAAATACTTCTTAGATAAGTAAATGTTAATTCATATTCTATTATGGGATTACCACACTAAATCTTGGGGGAACCACTAGGATTAAAGAAGTACTGAGGATGAAGAAAAAGATGAATTAATACCATGAATAGTTTAAAGAGTGAAGAGATTTGGGAGAATAAAGATGGTGTTTATCACCTGAATGAAGTTATGACATAATATATATGAATCTCATGTATAAATAAAAAGATAAATATGAAGTTCACAGGGTGAATACGAATCATAGCATGAATGAATGGATATGTAGATTTCCATATTAGTTGAAATCTCCTCTCTCACTTGGATACTATAATATTTTTTAAAGGAGGTTTAAGAGGGATATTTGTACATGGATAAATATGAGTTTGAGTCTAGTTAAAGGTTTGAATATTAAGGAGATTAAAATAATATTTAATGAAATATCTTGAAGGATGATGGTTTATAAATAGATACATATTATTCACTACCAAGGGAATTCAAATTTATATATTAGAGGCTAGAGTATTAAAGTTTTTCTACTGCTCAAGGATTTTCCTATCACTATTTAAGTTCTTATTTTTTTTACCCCTCATGAATTTAATTAGGGGAATATATTCTATGTCACAAGTGATGTAATAGATAGTATTGTGTGTTCGGTAAAGTATATTTTCTCTTTTAGTTCGTGATTGGGTTATTTCATAAATATTATTTTATTCATATATTTTGCATTTTCATTACATTATAATTGTTTATGTAGATGAAAGTGTAAAAATCAAATGCATCAACAAGTTATTTAAGAATAATCTATAACCATTTCATGATTTTTTTGATAATTATGATTAAACAAGGTATTGATTTGTCTAATTTATAAATAACCCCAAGTAGTTGAACATATGAATATAGAATTATTGAATTAAAGAGAGAATAACAAGATAAAGGATTCTCTTTGACTCAACTCTGAAAAAAAACATAGTTAAATATAGTTAACTTCATGCTTCACTAAATACACAAACCTAGAATTACATAAATTGGTACATTTTCTCTAATTAGTTTCACTATGTTCTTCTACTCTCGATTCTCATTCACTTAAATTTTTTAAAGTTTACTTAGACCATCTCATGGCTTATACTTAGAACTTTCCCCATACTATATCCATTTAATTAGTAATAGTCTTGTTTGAGTATTTTATAAATTTATAAATTGATTTAAGCCTAGGGATTTAATGACGTCACTTGGGTGCTATCAATATAGATTCAATAATTGTTATGATTCCAATATCCTTCTAAAAATCTTAAATCATTGAATTGCTTATGATTTTCAATTTTTTAACTCTAATAAGGCTCCCAACTTCATGATATATTTTTATCGCTTTTTCTTAGTATTTGTGATCATTCCTTATCTCCCTTGGATAGATCCCCTTATTTGGGATTTCAAAAAATTACAAATTAATTTTAATTCTAAAATTAAATTTTAACTCACCTTATAGATAATTATCATATCCAAATAGTAAAATTAGATCCTTGATGTGTTTCCCTAATAAACTGATCATGTGTTTATTCTCCCATGATAAATAAGTATTTTATTCTTTATTTAACCATTATATCCAGTGTGATTCCAAAAAAAACCTTCTTTTATTTATTATCATTTTATCTAATAATTAAAATTATCAGACACTTGATAACTCAAATTTAATCACTTCATGATCATTTTCATGTGATTTATGAAATAAATAATATCATATCATCATCCCATTTACAATTTAAATCAATATTTTTAAGTTCTTCATTTAATAGAATATATTTTGGTTGTTTCCTTATCATTCTGTTTTTCTCACTAAATGAACTTATTCCTCAGGAAATGAAAATCACAATCTCCTCATTCATCTTTATTTAAAATTAATTTTTTATGCTTATATAAATTGAGAACACTTAAAGAATCATTTGATTTATATTTACTCTGAATATTAATTATTAAATTTCTTATATATTTTAAAAATTCATGAACATTTTGAAGTTTTTTTGTACCTTACAAAGTAATTTGGACAACCTTACAAAGTCCATGAACCTTATAAAGTATAGTAATAAATATGATAAACTTATAACCTTATGAATTTGAAACCTTAAAAAGTACCACCAAACCTTATGAAGTTTAGCAAATAACCTTATAAAGTTTGTCCAATATCCATACAAAGTCCTAAAAAGAACATTATAAAGATTCAGAATAAACCCTACATTATTCATGCATTTTCAATTTTCAAAATAATTTACACAACATTAAACTTATAAAGAATTTTATCAAACTTACGAATATTAAGAAATAGCCTTATGAAGCTTCGTTTTCTATTTTTCCCAACTAGATAAACCTTAAAAATTATAATGTGATCCTTAAAAGGATTAATAATATTCTACTTTTCAACTCTCACACAGAATTCAAAATTATCTTTAAATGATCACAAAACCTCTTTAATTCATCTCAAGGCATATCAAATATTCTAAAAAAAATTCTAATGAGAAAAATAATTTATTATAAAGCTCAAATGACCCTAAAACATTATTGAAAACAAATATAATACTTTAACCATTATATTGGTAACTTTAATATCCCCCGTTATATGTTTTGACAACTTCAATAAACTCTTTAAGGTTATTTCAACTCTGATCAAGAATTAAAAAACGTATACCAAAATCTGAAAATATTGTACTTTCTAAAAATTGATGTTTCTTGACACCAGAATAAAAGATGAGGTAATTTTTTTCTAAGAAATAAATCTCTCAGTGATAAGAAAATTTTGGTTAGGTAACTTATATGTTCTCCCCCCTCCATCCATACCTCTGTTACTCACCCCTTTATAATTTACCATAGCTCCATATTAATAACAAATAAATAAAGATAAGTACCACTATCAACCTTTAAAAATGAGTTGTACCATACCACTCCTCCATTTAAAACATAATATAAAACCTTATGGGAGATTTCCTAAACAATATCAAGTAAGTGGGGAATGCTTACTTAGATATAGAGAGTTTTACTAGATTCTTTGATAGACAAGTAACACTATTATTATCATAAGAAATTTTTTGTGGCCTCTTAACTTGTAATATCAGATCTAGTAGTTATTTTTGTGTCTATATAATTTGTGTATAGGCATGTGTTGTTGTAATATATTCTTACTTAGTTATACATAATGAAAATAAATATTGTTTCTTGATATTCCAACACACAACTCTTACCAAGAATGAACATTTCACTAGATTTGGGAATTCTATCTATGCAATCTTTTGTATAGTATTCATCTATATATCCCTAAAATTTCAAGTCTGAATTAATTCTATATAGTAGCTCATAGTTTAGATTTCCTTTTATAAACCTTGGGATTATTTTAGTTTTCAGCATATGAGATTCTTTAGGATCACTATAAAACCTTTTACCAAAAGTCACAACATAAAAAAAATATTTACTTGATGTGGATAAATAGAGAAAGATACCAATTATTCTTCTAAAATTAGTTTGATTAATGTTGATTATAGATTCATATTTACTCATATTAGGCCTAGATGTTATGGGTGTTGACATTTATTTAGTATCCTCCAGGCCAAATTTCTTTAATAATTCTCTGGCATATTTTTTTGCGATAAGAAGACTAATTCATGCTTTTGTGTAATCTGTAATCTCATAAAATATTTTATGTCCCCCAAAATAGGAATCTTATAGTTAGTTTTTATTTTCTTTCCAAATTCTTCATAAATATACCCTTTTTAACTATAAAATATAATATCATGAACATATACAATGAAAATTAGAGTATCTTTGAATAACACATTTTCCTATAGATTTATTTTAACATTTCCCTTTAAAAATTCCATATCTCTCAAGAAATCATCTAATTATGAATACTAGTATTTGGTGTCCTGTTTTAATCTATAAATTTTTTTCCTTAAAGTGAAAATCATGATTCCATGTTTTTCTAAAATAATTTTATTAGGTTTATCAAGGAATATTTCTGCATTAAGGTCTCTATTTAGGAAAAAATATTTCTTATTCATTTGATAAATCTTATAATTTATATGTTTTTTCACTACTAAGAAAATTATAATTTATTATATAATTTCAAATAGTATATATTTTTCTTCAAATTATATCCCTTATAATTGTGAGTAGCTTTTAAATACTAGTTTATATCTGTTTCTCGACACTTTACCATTTTAATTCTTTTTTTTATGAAAATCCACTTACCACAAATTACTTTTTTATTTCCAATTCATATCAAAAGATCCCAAGTAGATTTATTATAAATATTATTAGGTTATTAATTCATATAATTTATCCATTATTCATGTTCACTAACCTATGAAATAGTTTCTAGTTTAACATAAGAAATGAGAGCAATCTGATTTTCAAGTCTTGATATTCATGATTTTTGAACCGGTACCTCTTGATTGCCAATAATATTTTTAGAATCAATGTGATTATTAAATATCTAATTTATTAGTATATAATTAAAAAAAATATCATATTTATCACTAGTTTTATTAGAATCAACATCTAAAAAATTCTGCACCTTTATACCTTCTTTATGAACCAATTTTTCAGAAATCTTCATCCATTTAACTTCAACATTTTTATTACTTTATTCATCTATCTAAGACTGATTTTCAATAATTTTCACATCAAAATAATCAATAATTTTATAAATCCTTTTATTCTATCATTTATGATAACTTCCATTGGATATGTAGACAATGAATATTCCTTCTTCTTCTTTTACATCAAACATTCCTAGATTAGTATTTTTGATCTTTATGAAAAAAATGCTTCCCAAATCTTTGAAGTACTTTATAGATAGATTTATTTCATAATAAATTTAATAAAAATTAAAGTGTGTATTAGGAATCAGTAAACACCATTTCTAAATATATATATCATTACAAACAACTTATCTCTAGTAATATTTAGAAATATTTTGTTGAACTAGAATTGTTTTTCCCATATCAATTAAACTCATGTTATTCCTATATACTAATCCATTATATTTCAAAGTATAGGGTGAACTAAAATTGATATTGATACCATTATTTTTTATATAAATTTTAAAATAATTAAATATTTATTCCATACCATTATAAGATCTTAGTTTCAAGATGTCAACTCTCAACTCTTTCTCAACTAGTCTTCTAAATATTTTGAACATATATACTACTTTAGAATTATGTTTCACAAGAAAAAAATTAGTCATATAAGTGTAGTAATAAATGAAATTAATGAAGTATGTATAAATTATTCTTGAAAAAATATTAATTCTAATTATTACACAATTTGATCATAATCAGAAGATTGTGTTTAATCCCTTCTGCATAGAGAAAACATAAGCATTTGAGATTTTTGTTTCAATCTTAACAGTGAAAACTCATTTAATTCTCATAGAACTACCATTTAAAAATTTTAATAACCCTCTATCATGTTCTTATATATTTTTGAAAAAAAAAATTTATATAAATGTGTAAGGAATAACCACCATCAAGAATCCAAGGATTTCCATTCTTTCATACTTTCAATACAAATTCCACAATATTAGTTGTTTTACACAAATTTAACTTTTTTATTTCTTTCCATTTTTCATTATAGGAAATTTTTTAGGGAATATTTTTCAAAATTACCTAGTAAAGTGATATTTTTTCACATATACTATGTATTTCATCCAAACACTCAAATCAAGTTTTTATTGATAGATTTGATGTTATCTTTCCCACAACTTGGTTATTTTGTGAATATTTTCTTATCCTCTCAAAACTACTCCCCCTTTCTTCATGTATTATCCATAATAGACAAATATTATAATAGAATTAAAAGGATTTTTCTCAAAGAATACCACAACACCAGTAATATTCCCTGAAATTGGTTATTCTATAACAAAAGAAACTTTGTCATAAATTTTGATGTTATTGTACAATGATGTGCTATACTTGTTTTTTTGTCTTGGTGGGGATTTATTCTAGATAATTTATTCTCTTAATTTATATAAAATCAGATTTATTATCACTTTACTTGGCCCAAACATTAATATATTCAGATTTTAAACATACACTATTAGTCATAACATAATTACATTGAGACTTTTTAGGAAATGATTTAACCTTCTTTGATTTAATTATATGAGGTATTTTTTATGTCTGGTATTTTAATTACACTATTTTATTGAAATAATGCATAAAATTATTTAATTATTATTCTATTTTAATACATTTTTATTATGTATTACTTATATCTCATTCTTTCAACATAAGTTTCACTTTAAGATATTTCACTATCATTCTTTTCTCAGAATCTTTCAACTTAAGAATTTTAATTTAATCAATGTTCTTAGCTTCATTATTAATAAGATATTACCAAAATTCAGTTTTATTTTAATATTATTTATTTAAAAATATAATTTATTTCTTGATCATAGTATTCTTCTCAATACATGCCTCCAATTATGATTTTTACTTGTGCTTAATCTATGTTATCTCATCTTTTTCTTCCTCACTTCTTAAGGACTCATCATGCTTATTTAGATAAGATATAAAATTCATGAATTTATCAGCAAATTATTATTTATATTGGTTTCTTGAGGATAAATCATCCACTTCCTATTTAATCATTAGAATTATTATTTTTCTTTTTGTAAATTTCTTCTTGTTATCCATAAATTTTGAAATTTCTCTTTATCTCTTACCCCATTTATTATTTTAAGGCTTATCATTCTAATCATCATATTTATACACTTCACTCTTATTCTTTGTAAAGTTTATATAAAAGTGTCCAAAACCACTATAATTGAAACATCTGAGTGAGATTTTCCCTTTTTTATTTTCACTTTACTTTTTTATGTCATTTGAGATAAGAGACATGATTCTATTATAATACTCATCTCTTTAGTTTTCTTTATCAGAGTCACTTGATCTTTAACTTCTTTATCATTTATTTTGAGCTTCCTCGTGGATTCAAATTATATTTCCTCTTTAACTTTATATTTAAATATAGTATCCTTTCTCATTTCATATGCAATAATAATATTATCTAATTCATCAAGGTTAATATCCTATATATCTTTAAATACTAAAATTTTATGATCAAAACTATTGGAAACATTTCTCATCATCTTCTTAATAATGGTAGAATATTCTAGCTTTTCTCTATATCCGCTGATACTTCTTACAATTTCATTGATTCTTGTAAAGTATTCATCTATTTTTTTATCTTCATTCATCCTGAATTCTTAAAATATAATCCTCTAAATTTTTAAATTAACTTATTTAACTTTATAATTTCCTTTAAATATTCATTCAAGATTGTCTTATATTTATTTTTAATTTTTAACTCCAATCACATTGTTTCAAAATTCATCTCATAAGGATATCAGTATAAAATTCTTAGATTTTTCATCAATATCAAAATTCTTTATATTATAAAAGGAAAATTTTTAATTTTTATCGATAGGTGGATAGCCCAATGTTGCTGCCTCAACCACTTCTAGGATAAGAGAGAGAAGATAGGGTAACATCTTATTCTTCCAACTAAAGTAGTTATTTCTATAAAAATTATAAACACCCCTATTTTTTCCTAAGTTTAAATTTTCCATCTCTATCTACTCGAGGATCTAATAGAGGGAACCAAGAGGCTTTAATACAACTTGATATTCCTTAAGAATTTTTAGACCATAAAGAGGGGGGATTAATCAATAGTGCCAATCCTTATCAATTTCTTTATCATTAAAATTAATCTCTGAAATTAGTCATGATTATATCTTATTAATATGAAACTTTAATTACCTAAATGAATTAAAAAATAAAGTAAGGATGATGAATAAATTATTTTAACAAGTTTTGGTCCTAGTTTGGGTGCCTAATCCTTGTAATGACTATTTATTATCAAAATATATATTTTCTTCACTATAATCAATCACAAATTAAAATGGTGTAGGGAGGTATCATCTTATACCAATGAGTTTAAATTACATCCCATTGGAATAATATATCAACTGCCATTAGTTACAAAAAATCATAATGGTCAGAGAAAGATCATGTTTGGATCTATATTTCTCTAGAAAAATAGAAAGATCTTTCTCTTCGAGCCTTAAAAATATTAGAATAAAAATGATCACTTATTTATGATCCTCGTCCATTGGTGACCATTATGATAGACTTTGATCGGTCTTCCTTTCTTAAAATATTAAAAATAATTAGTTGATCTAATTTTCAAGGTTCTTATCAAAATCATGAATCAATAAATAGATTGGGTTCTTCAAGTTTTTTCTGTAATAGGACTCTCAACTTTGCAATATATTTTTCTCTCTTTTTTTGTCTTAATGATCATGTCTTCCCTCTATGGAACTACTCTTCTTATTCAGGAATTCTCAAAAATCTAGAATTAATTTTAATTCTAAAATTAATTTCCAACTGATAATCTAGATAATTATCATCTATGAATAGTACAATGAGATCCTTTGTGAATTTTCTCTATAAAATGACCTGGTGGTTATATTCCCGTGATCTTTATATATTTTATTCTTCATTTAACAACTATATCTAGTGTTATTATAGAAATAACCTTAATATATTTCTTCCCATTCCATATGATAAATAAAATACTTAGGAAAACCTTTAACTTAATTTCTATTAAAAATAATTATAATATATATAAATATGATAATTATATAAATAACTAATAATAATCACATCTTAACTCTACTAGATCAACTTCAGTTCTTAAGTTCTTAAACCTACTTACAGCATGAAGGGTCTCTTCACTATATAATGATGCTTGAAAACTCAAACAATTTATAACTCATACTGAATCATTGTGTCATCATAATCAAGTGAGTTATGAAATAAATAACATTACAATATCATACTATTTAAAATTTATAACAATATTCTAATGTTTCCCATTTAACAGAATTAGTTTCTATTATTTTTTCCTTATTTAGTTATTCTTGCGATGTGATCTTGTTCTTTATGCAATGCAGATCATAATATCTTAATTTATATTGAAACACAATTAATTCATGATGTTTCAATTAATGAAAAATACTTCCATTATCATCTTATGTATATTTCCTCAAAATAATAATTCTAATATTTATAAAATATTTTTCAATGTAATGAAACTTATGAAGTTTTTGTATACCTTAAAATTTACTATGGAAAACCTTACAAACTCCAAGAACCTAAAAAAATAATATAATCAAAATTATGAATATTTAACCTTATGAAGTTGGAACCATATGTTTTTCTAGAAAACCTTTTGCAGTTCATGAAATAACCTTTCAAAGTTTATGAAACAACCTTACAAATTCCTAAAACAAACTTTATGAAGATTCAAAATAAACCTTATATTGTTCATTCCTTTTCTATTTTATCACTAATTTACAGAGGGTAATCCTTATGAATATATGTATCAACTTTACAAAGAATAATAAAAAAACCTTATGATGTTTCCTTTTCTATTCTTCCCAAGTAGACCAACCTTAAAAAGTACATGGTGAACCTTATGAAGATTAATAATTTTATATTTTTTAGCTCTAATATAGAATTAAAAATTCTCTTTAAATAATCAAATAATATCTTACATTCATCTCATGGATTCTAAAATCTTCTCAAAAAATTATAAAAAACCAAAATTCTTTCTTAGCAAACCCTAATGATTTCAAAACATTGTTGATAATAAATACAATCCTTCAACCATTCTATAGAGTACTACAAGAATTATAGTTGACTCAAAAATTAGTGAAATTTTGATCTTTTCCCATTAAAGGTAATGATTTACGGGGTTACCTTTTTAGTGGGAGTTGTTTCAATAAAATTACTTAATAAAAAAGAAATAAAACATGATGCTCATCCATATATATATATCTTTATTATAGATTATGGAATGCCTTATGTTTTTCATTTTGAGGTCTCTTATAGGTATGAACTATAAAACTATTATATATTGGTATCTAAGGATTAGAATAATTTTCAAAGAGAATAATTATTTGAATATTAATGTGAATGTTATAGAGATTAATTTTCCAACTCCGGCACATGGGTATTACATACCGAGTGTGAATTGCTTATTTTTACAAATAAACATAGACTCAGAGATATGAGGTAATTAAATAAAGGTGAATAAATTTACATGTTATTAATTGGGAAATATTTGTTTCATTTCAGGTCATCATGTATGATCTAATTATACCTAGTGGATTAGTTTTTGGAATTGGAAAACTATTATTACATTTCCACCATAGATTGAAATTTTATTTTTGTATCTTATTTGTATAATATGGGGTTTTCATTCATTATTAAGAACAAAAAATTTTCTAATTATATTAATTAAATGTTTTATGGAATAAATAATATGGTTAACTATTTATACAATTAGTATATTTTTAATATTTTTAATAACATTTAAAATAATATGTTAAAGTCAAATTTTAACCTCATTTACCATTAGCATTATCACCTTGGAAATATAAAAGTGAATCTTATTCAAAGACTCTGTATAGATGAATTATTGGAATCATTCAATCATGAATCAACTGATAACTAAAAATATTGTTTATTAAGAAAAATGACCAAAACACCTTTTAGTAGAAAATGTGATAGGGTTATTCGATTGTTAAATATTATACATAGTGATCTATGTGGACTAATGAGTACAAAATTAAGTGGTGAATTTTAGTAATTTTTATTCTTCATCAATGAATTTAGTTAGTATGTTATGTGTTTCTAAAGAGATAAAAGTATGAAACCTTTTAGAATTTCAAATATTTTTAGAAAAAAATAATAAAACCAACTAGGAAAAAGTAATAAAATTATTCAATCTGGTCAGGGTGGTGAATACTTAAGCTAAGAATTCACTAAATATATAATAGATTATAATTTGTATTTTCAAAACTCACTCCTACATGAATACAATAATGGAATTCAATATCTAAGATGATAAATTTTACCCTTTTAGACATGTTTTGATCGATAATGAGTTGTTCTAACCTTAGTATTTCATTTTAGGGAGATGATATTGAGATTGTTGCAAAACCTATATAACCATGTTCTATCTAAAGTATTAATAAAGTAACCATGTGATATATGGTATTGAAAATATCCTAGTCTATCTTTTATAATGATATGGGGTTTTGAAGAACTCATATGATTATTGGATTCTGATAAGATTAACCTAAATTCTGATATATTCTTATTTTTTGGTTATCACAAGGAAATAATCAGATATTTATTTCTTAATTATATTGAAAATAAAGTGTTTGTGGCTTGATATAGTAATTAAAATTAGAAGGATCAAATGAACTGGTAGGTTAATTGGAGGAAATTTAACTTATAGAATTTCAAGACCCACAAATGGAAAGTGTACTTGATATGATAGTTGAGCTTCTTCCATAAAGGCTTGTAAAAAAATAACCAAATCAAGTTATAAAATAACTTCAAATTTATTGTTAGATTCATTAGTAGATCTATTTTGGTAAGTTATTATGAAGTATTATTTATAGATGATAAACCTAATTCCCACCTATAGTCCATTGAGAGTTCTAATTTTAAGAAATTCTTAAAATACGTAGAATTTTAAATGGAATCTATATACATTAACCAACTTTGGAACTTCGTGGATGTGCCATAATGGGTGAGACCAATAGGGTGAAAGTGGGTATTCCAAAATAAAAAAACATGTATGGTAGATTATTTTCTTATAAATATCTCTTTATGGATAAGTATTATAAAAAAATTCATGGTATTGACTATAAAGAGACTATTTTACCATTTACGATAATAAAATTCATTTAGATATAACTCACCATAACATATCATTATGAATATGACATATATCGAATGAATTTCAAAATATCTTTCCCTAAATTAATTTTAGACAAGTGCGTGTATATAATATATAATGAAGGTTTTGAAGTTCCAGATGAGTTTGTTAAGGTTTACGATTTGTGGTGGCATATTTATGGATTGAATAAATACTCTAGAATTTTGAATATTTGGTTTGATGATGAAATAAAATAGTTTGGTTTCATAAATAATGAAGATTATTTTTGTGTGTACAAGTGGATTAGAGGGTGTGTGGTGTCATTTATGATATTGTAAGTGAATTAAATAACCCTCATTGAAAATGATATATCAACTTTATATTTTTTAAAGGAGTTATTAGAGAAATGGTTCTTGATGAAAGACATGGGTGAAGTATCCTATATAATAGGTATAAATATTTATAAATATAGATCAAATATTATACTTGTAACAAACTGATATCTAGGAATATATTTTTCTCTATTTTGATATTATGTTTGAAAACTTGATTCACACATAATTTTGAACTAAAAAACCACAATATATTAGATGAATATTTTTAATAAAATTTAAGAATAATAAAACCTCTAGAAAATTATAAAAAATATTAAATTATAAATTCGAAAAAAATGATTATGAACACTTAAAGTTTTATAGGGGATTTTTTTCAATAAAAACAATTTTTCTTTTTATATTATATTTTCATTAAAAACAAATATTTATAGATTTTATAATTTTAAATTGAAAAAAAAGAACTCTATTTTTAAATTCTTCATTTCAATATTATCCTAATACGAATTTTGGATAATTTTCTAAAATTATTGATTTTTAGGCGCGTAGTGAAAAAATACAAATTTTGTCAAAATTGTTAGTTTTATAAAATTATCATAATATAAGAATAAATTAAATGGTTTAAAACAATTTTAAATAATATATATATTTATAACGTAAAATAAACCATTTAATAATACTATTTTGTATTTATAAAACTAATATTTTCATTTTGGAAACTTAAGTAACATTTTACTCTAAAAACAATTTTTATTCGCTTATATTAAAAATAAGTTTCATCTTGTATAAAAATTAAATCTAAAAAAGGATTGTATATTTTAGTTCAAAATTTTCATATTATTTAATAATTTCATTTTCATTTTTATCCATAAAATTATGATTACTTTAATTAAAGTTAATGACCATGGTAATGATGAAACGGTAATTTTCAAATAACTATTTTATTAATATTGTGTAATTTTTAATTAATAAATTAAATTGATCTATATTATATAATGAATGTTATATTATTTTTACACATTTATAAAAATATATTATCAATCATTTAATTATTAATTAATTTTATATGATATTTAGAACAATTAATGGTTAAAACACTTTTTTCTGCAAAAAATGGATTTTCTATATATTATATGTTTTAATTTAAAATTTAATTTTATCATATTTAGAAATAAAATTAGATTAAATATAGAATAAATTTAGGTTCATCACATCCAAATTCAGTAATATGGGCTATCTTATATTTTTATTAAAACATAAATTACCTAGTAAAACAATAATTACCAAGGTAAAAACCAAAATGGTAAAGTGTAATAGTAAAATGGTAAAAGAATAAAAAAAATTAGAAAACATGTGTGAAAATTAAAGTTTTGGTATTTCTAGAACCTAATATTTATACACACAATTATATACTACTTTTGGATCCATTGAACCTTGAATAGTGTCATCTCATTATTGAAAAGAATAGATGTTCGCAAAAGTGTCATTTTCTCCACTTACAAAAGGAGATCACTTCAACCACATTTATCCACCCATTATAAAGCTATATATAAACTAAAAATATTCTATAATCAACCCTATCCCCATTTCATATAATCTTTGGTCTTTCCAAAATACAAAGATAGAGATCCTTAAGGATTTTCCCAAGGGAGAACATCCAAAGGGAGAAGGTAATTCTCTCAACAAAACTCTCTTAATTTATTTCAACATGTACCCTCCAAAGAGTTTTATATCCATGAAATTATAAAAAAATAGTATTATTAAAATTATTAATTTTATTATACTAATTTAATATCACTTTTTTTAAGTTCCTTAAAACCATTCCAAAAACTAAGACATTGTCATGTGTTTGTGAGGACTATCGTCTCAATGAATGATGGGTTATATTTTTTTATAAACACTTTACATATATGGTTCAAATGATTTATTTAATAAAAAACAAGAAATTGTATACTTATTAATATTTTTAAATGATAATTGTCTTATTTTAATACACCTCCCACTCTATGAAAAATGACATCATTGTCTATGTATGTATAGACTACTACCTACACGGAATGAAGTATATCGTTTTCCATTACCACCTAAAATGGATAATCATAAAAATATACCTAATGTAATATATATATATATATATCTCTTTTAATATTAGATAATAATAATATTTTGCAATATATAATTAATTTTAATAATAAATGGTTATAGTAAATTTAACCGCATTAAATAAACATATCAAGGTACATTCATAATTTGAGTCCATTTTGGGATAACCTGGGAAAATGTATAAATATTATGTTAGTTTAGAAATAAATAATACAAATTTAAAAAATTATAGATATCATGAAATTATTTTACAACACCTCCGACCAAAGTCAACAAATTGAAAGGGTTACAAAGAAATTAACCAAACAACACTAATTAACAGATATACTCTCAAATTATATTGAAAATAAATAAATAATGATAATAAATAGACCTTTAAAAATAAATATAAATGAATAATTTTATTATTAATATATTTAATTAACTTAATTTTATTATTAAGGACATAGGGTGCACATGCAGAATGAATCGTAACCTGAGGTAAGGGTTTTTGCATCTCAATTTCTCTTAATTGAGATATGATTTGTATTCACAAATTGTTTCATTTTTTTGGTATATATATTGTACATTGATATATTTTATTATAAATTTTCATGAATTATAATGTTTTTATAAAAACATCTCATGTTATCCTTTCCAAGATTTTCAATTTGAAAGATAAAAATAATGTAAGGGTTTTTGTTAACTTAATTATTGTTCATTGACTTATGATTATTATTATTATTTGTAATTATTTCACATAAGTCAAGTATGTTATTCTATTTTATTTTATTATGTTATATTTTCTATTTTTTAAGAATATTTACTTCTATAACACATAAAAAGTCTTTTAAAATGTCTCTTTCTTCATGAATTATGTTATTCATAAGGGATTTGGTTAATTCGAATTTTATTTCTTTGAGTTAAAATATTATTCCTTAAGCATCATCCTTCTATGTTTGATAAATTATACTATTTCATATTTAATATGATATTTCCTATTTTTCTATGGGATAAATGATGTTTTTAACACAAATATACTTTCTCAAATAATTCATTTCCCCTAAAAATGAAATGTTTTTTAAGAAAAATTCCATCCCCTTTAAAGATAGTTTTTCCTTCATTTCCATGTTCATTATTCCCAAAAAATACATTCTAATTCTGAAAAAAAATATGTGTTTACTCATGTGTCCTTTCTATTTTACATTACCACTTTTCA
The DNA here is from genome assembly GCA_963277665.1 of Viscum album. Lineage (NCBI taxonomy): Eukaryota > Viridiplantae > Streptophyta > Magnoliopsida > Santalales > Viscaceae > Viscum > Viscum album. Next base: position 1,507,117,995 of record OY728156.1, read on the forward strand.
AATCTAATTTTTATTGTCACTTTTTACAATGTGTATTTTTAAATGAAGGTTTTTAAAAAAATTAAAAAGGCTTTACATTATTTTACAATAAAATGTTTTATCTTCTACACAATATTGTATTTTTATAACCTTTATATCTTTTCAAAGATCTATTTTTGAATTTTATTTTTTTAAGTTAATTTTTTTCAAAGTTTTTACTTCACCATTTAAAAAAATTTGTTTGAATGCTATTCATAAGTTTTTATTTTATGAAAATGTTAAAAATGTTTTCTAGAAACTATTTTATTGTTTTTCTTCTATTTTTACTATTTCTCTTAAAATTCATTATTTAATTGGAAATTATTTTTCATGAATCACCCTCTAAATTTTCTTATAAAATAATATTTTTTGTTGATTGAATTTTGAATATCAAAAATTATTGTGGTCAATTTTGGTGATACCATTTGGAAATGCTGTGAACCCCCTTTTTATTTCTAGGGGTTCTTTATGATGTGATAAATGAAACCCATTTTCTTCCCTTGGTTTTTCCTGATATATTGAATGATTGATATCTTATAGAATAGATATGTATGAATAATGATTGGTGGGGACCTATGTTCCCTTTAATTTATTGGTTAATGTTTCATATCTCATGAGATAATATCTTGTGAGCCTTATTAAATATGATCATAAACTAAAGTGTGGGACTTTTTGGATATGTTCACAACTTATGGGGTGGGGATTCCTGGATATGATCACAAACTAAATCATAGTCCTTCTTGGATATCCTCAAAATATAATGAAACCGTATTCATATGTTTATGCTAAAGTTATTTTTTATGCTAGGACTCAAAGACATGTTACATTTCCATTCCATGTGCCAATAATTATGATCCATTACTCATGTTTACTATCTCAAGATTATGTACTTTTTTCCATGGTATATGTTTTTTATTACATTTCATTCTATCAGGACTCAATTAAAACTTTTATGGTTCAATTTTATTTTAATAACATATTTCTACCCTTCTAACATCCTTAAATTTTAATATATGATTACTTTTAAATAAGTCAATGTGTTTGATAGTTTTCTCCACATGCAAAACCAAACTAAAATGAAATCACAATATGTTTAAGCTGTTAAAACCTAGGCATTAAATTAGTAAAAACGAATAGGAGTAAATTATTTATGAGATATTTATAAAAATAAAATAAAGTATACATTTAATATGAACGAAATTTAATTGGTACTAAAATGACTAATGTGATCATTTTATGCTTAGAAACATATCTTTCTAAATATTTCATTTTTATGCAATATAAATTTATATTTCAAGAATATTATGATTAATCATGATAAAATATTTATTATATAAATAATTATTTTATACTAATTTAATTATTAAATAATATAAAATATGATTGAGAATGGTTAATATTCTAAAAAATTTATTTTCCTAAAAATACAGTTTTTCATTATATCTCATTATTTTATTTGAAAGTTAATTTCCAAAATTGTAGAATTTAAATTTTAAAAAATTAAAATTATTTTTCGATTTAACATAGTAATATTTTTTTAATATGTATTTTTTTATTTTTCTAAAAAAATTGATTTTTAGGTGAATAGTTAAAATACCATTTTTACAAATAACATGAATTTTATAAAATTATTAATATATAAGTATGAATTTGAAATTAATTAAACCTTTTTATAAGACTAAAATATGTATTTTATTAGAGACTTTATAAATTTAAAAATTTTGTTTGTAATTTAAAACCCATATTTGATATTTAAGAACTTAAGTTATATTTTACAAAAAAAAAAATTTAATACATTATACATTAAGTATTTTAAAATTAATTTTTATCACTATTAGAAATTGAATCAAATAAAATGGATTAAAATTTTGGAATCACAATTTATGAATTATTTATTAAGTATCATTTTATTTTTAGGCATAAAGACTAGTTACCTAAGGTTAAAACTAGTTACCATGGTAAAATATAAAATGATAGAAGTAATAATTCAAGGGATAAAGTGCCTGGAACCAGATAAAAACATGTATAGAATTGAGTATTTGAGATATTATTTACATTATATCAACCTACCCTCAATTTTTGTCTATTTTTTTGAGCCATTTTACATGTTTAAAATTTTCTCTCTTTATATTGAGTTGAAATATTTACTAAAATTTCATTCTCACTACTTATAAAAGGGGCCTCTCACTACCCCTTAAATGCCACTAAAAAAATTAGTTTCATAATGAAAACCTACCCTTTTTAATTCTCTTATAATTATATTTCATTCTAATATTCTGGTCAGAATATATTATCTTATTACATCCATTTACAATGGATCTTCTAAGTAAATATCAAAATACTCAAAGTGAGTAATCATTTTTAATTAACTTATTTATTTTCTATTTTTATTTTAAAATTATAGTTTTCAAATACATATGTAATTAAATAATTATTTTTTATATATTTAGTTTTATTATTCTTTGGGAGTAAACATTAACCACATTTTCCCTTTTTCCCTTAAGAAAAGTGGAAACGACATTTGTGTGTGTGTGCATGAACTACCACCTCCACAAAACGCCACGTTTCATTTTCATTAAAAACCATACACAACTGGTAAAAGTTTATAATTTAATAAATAATTTTTTTATTCATAAAATATTTTATATTATTAAATGAAAAAACATATTATAAATTTCTCTCGTTCTATAAAAACAAAATTTTCAACCATGTGTACGTGTGAACTACCGACTCCATGGAATGATTGATTTCCATTTTTTTCATCCCCACCTTACATGGATGGTGATTGGAATGATTTTAATGGATACATATGATTTTTATAATATCATCAAGGTTCTTTTATGAAAAATTGGAGAACATATTAAATATATGATCAATAAACAATCATCATTAATTTTTCCATTTAAAATAAGTGTACTAAGAGGAAAATTATATCTTCTTTCTAAGTAGTCAGTTTATATAAATTATACCCTATTTATAATTATTTACAATTATGATATATCACACTAATGATAGAAAAATAATATCATTATGGTATAATTATTTTACAACTAAACCAACTCATAATTATCTGTTAATCATGGTAGGTTCATGTTTGGGTCCAGTGACCACCAACTGAAACAATATTATGAAATTATATCATGGATGAATATGAGAACATATTCGCTAGTATAATTTGATATTAACAAGTAAATAATGTTTTTTTGGTTCTTATATGGTTAGATATATATTGATCCAAACCTTTTACACATATTATTATATGGTTTTTAACATAAACATTCATAAATTACAACCCCAATATCATGTGGCCTGGTGCCTTCGGAAGACTAGGTTCATAAAACATCATATTGAGACTAAAAATAAAAAATATATTCTCCATAAATAGATCCTAAATCTTTTAGATATACTAAAATTTTTGGGATAAACTAGGGAATTCATAGATGAAAGGGTTGATCTAAAAACCCCAGTAAGGAAATAAACATGATAAGAAATATAATGTGTGAGTCCAAAGAATAACATGATATAATGAAAGAGAAGGAACATGAGTAATAGAATGAGATAATAATTTAATAACATGGTATCATAAGATCATTTTATAATAGTAAATGTGGAATAAACATATAACATGACATAAACAAAAGACAAGTCTAACTTCTAATACAACGTATATGGTGGAAAAAGTCATGTAATAGATTAGGTTCACTCCCTAGTCCCATACATGATGTCTCATGAGACTAAAACATACCAAATGAATTGTAGGAATATATAATTATATTTCCACTTATCACATTCATTTAATTTACATTTATATGTGTTCCATATAAGGGATCAATCATAAGGCATAAACATAATAATTATCTATGGAAATAAAATGGGTTGCATAATCTTGTCTAATACCATAATCAAAAGAGATTTGTTAAATAATTCTTTTGATAAATGATAATAAGGAATTATCTACCCCATAAAATTAAGGTATAATCATCTAGGTATATATATTAGGGATATATATACATAATTTACATTCAATTCATAACATCAAAGGTTTTCATCATTGATGAAAATGTATTTAAAATATTAAATGGAATATTTCTTGAGAAAAATACCATTTTCACTTTGAAATCACTTCTCCAAAAAAGAAATTAAAAAAAAATTATAGAAAAAAATCTTTAAAAATAACCATGTAAAGTTGTAAAGTAAGATTCAAATAATTTACTATTCATGATGGTATTTAATTTCATACATGCCGAGTACATTAAAACGTAGATTCCTTTCACATTTTTTGAAAGAAAAGACAAAAATACCTTATTTGGAAAAAAAGGAAGATTACTTTTAATTTTTTTTAAAACCAATGATGGGAAAAATGAATTTCAAAATCTTATGATTAAATTAAAAATATTTCTGAAAACACTTTAAATAAATCATGGATATAAAAGAGAATGGGTTTTTGATCGAAAAGAGAAATAAAGTCGATTTTCCTTAAAAAACATTTTAAAAATAATTTTAAGTATAAAAGAGATTAAAATTGAACTATTACATAAAATTTTTATTAATATCCATAGTTTAAGAAAATTAAATTTTTTTATTAGATAGCGATCAAATAATTTCTTACAATAGAAATTCAAGCATACATAATCCTCATTAAAATTAGATTAAAATATAAACCCTTTCTGCTTTGGTAACTTTTGAATCATGAATACCCATGAATTAAGTAGATGTGTGGTAACATTAAATATCATTAAGTATAAATTAATCATGATAGAATATGTAAATGGGTATTATATACACCATTTAAAATAAATTTTATGCATAAAAGAACATGTGTCTCAAAGAAGAATGTTTTGAGATGAAACCCTTACCTCGAGTCCAGTATTTTTTTATGTATTTTATCTCCTATATAATTATTATTTTTTCATAATAACCTTTTACAAGTTTAATACCATATTATTAAACAATTTGTTTCATTTTTTAATGACGTTATTAATTATGTATTCATTTACACTTGGTGTTTTGAGGACACTCAGTTCATAATTTCAAAATGAAATCAATGTGTTGACTGTGGTCGAAGGGTCCATTGATACACTATATATTTATATTAATAATAATTAAATAATTATAATTTATATATATAAATTATACTTAAAAAATAATGAATTGTGGTTATGAAAAATGAATTACGCTCCAATCGTGGACTTAGTGGGTCGTACATATGCATGTGTAACATTTCTATATTTTAATAATCAGGATATAAAGAAGGTATATGTTATTTTATTTTTAAATAATTATAATAATATAATAAATATCATATTATTTATTTAAATAAACTTACATATACCATCCATGTGATTTGGTAATAAAATAAATGAATCGCATTGCTTCGCGAGGCGGTAATCCTACAAATGAACAATGTTGTCATTTTAAATGGATGGTAAGGAAATAAATTATGTGATTTGTTAATTATAAATAATTTTTAATATGTAATTATTATTATATATAATCATTAAATACATGATTATAAACATCCATGATAGGAAATGATCGAAAATGAATTACATCGGTTCATGAAGCGGTAGTCTGACGTACACATGATTGATGGTTTCATTTACCATTTGATAGAAGAGGAGCTGGATGAATATTATTTCATAAAAATAATAACATATAATTATATATTAGATAATGGTGTTATTATATTTCAATTTTTAATATATAATTGAATGTGTAAAAAGAATAAGAAAAATAACAAGCCCGGAGAAGACTATTACTTTTTCTTACAAGATCCTCCTTTGAATCTTTTATTAGGGACCCTAAGATTGGTATTTTGGGAAGAAAAGAAGATATATAATTTTTATGATGGTTTTTGGGATATTTTTTGTGGCTTTTGGTCAATCCAAATGGATTCAGAAGTGTGAATAAGTGAGGGGAGGGGTTCCATTTTATAATTGAGGAGTGTCATTCTTGTAAATACCCAAAACTAATCAATAATGGGAAGTCAATCCAAGTGCCAGGAAAATTAACAAATAAAGTATTTTAAGAAAAATAATTCCATTTAATGTAATTAAAATTAAAAATAAACTTGTTTTAAACATTTCATTCTCTTTACCTTTAAGGTTACTCACTTTTAACCTTTTAATTTTTTTACTATGTTAACTATTTTTTTACTATTTTTACTATTCCTTATGAAAAAAAAATTAAGTTAAAATTATTATATAATATAAATTATGTTTATTAAAAATATTTATTCAATTTTATCAAATTCAATTCATATAAGTGTTATAATTTAATTTAAAATTAAACTTATAGACGTGTTAAAAAACAGTTTTTCAAGAAATGCATTTTTGAAGGATAAAATGGTCTTATAAAAACTATACAAAAAGTAATAATAATTAAATGGATTTAAATTAATATATATATATATAATATATAAAATTAATTTGAATAATTTCGAATTATGGGTTGTTTTAATCAGTTAAAATGGAGAAACATTTTGCACTTTAAAACAGTTTTCAGAAGAAAAGTTTTTTAAAGCCTAAAAAAAACTTATATTAAAATATAGTATAAAGATAATTTAAATGTAATTAATTGTATAAAATATAAATAAATAATAATCATATTAATTTTAAATCATAACAAATAATAATGGGACTATTAAATTACTTAATTTATTAAAAAATGACAATTTTAACAAAAATCTGTATGTTTCTAAATTTATTGAAAAATAAATATTTTCAAAAAATTATTAATGTTGATATTATTATTTAAAAAATTATTTTCATTATATAAAATAAAATTTCCAAAAGTTACAAAATTTAATAATAATATTTTTGTAAAATAAATAGAAATCATTTTTGAAGGAAATATATTTTTATATGATAATATGTCTTTATTAAAGTCGACTGATTATTTATTTAGAATTTATAAATAAATTTATATTGAATAGTAAATTTATATAAATTTCATAAATTATTTAATACTATTCATACCTTCCAATTTAATGGCTATGTTATATCAGTCATGTTTAAATAATAATATTTTTATATTATATCACAGTTTATTTAAACTTATTATTGTTTATAACGAAAGATCTTAAAGAAGTAACATTTATTTTAAAATAAATATATTCCTAATTATCAAGGAGTTGTATTCTAACCCTTTAAATAAATTACATCCCCATAATTTTAACATGTTCCAATTAATCAAGGGATGGAAATTTGAAAATTTATTTGTGCAAAACCCACATTGTAAAAGAGGTTAATAAAAATTCCTCTTGAAAAGAGGGAAAAGAAAATATAAAGGTAATCACATAAATAGGTTTACACATAGTAGAGAATTCTTGGGAAGTGAACATATAGACATTTAAGAAAATTTTAAATAATATTGGAGGTTGAGGGAGATCATTGATTACAAGAAAGTGAATGATCAATGGAAAGTTAAAAACCAAAAAAACATAAATCTATAATGATCTAAAATGCCATTGATTCATTATATATGAATGTAATAGGATAAAATTATTGTTTCAAGATCCTTTTCCTAGAGTTAAAGGATTCTTTTCCCATCAAGATATAGAACACCAAAAAATATACTTACTTGATATATTTTTATTTCATAAACATAATTTCATCCTTTCATAATTCTTTGATCAATTTCCAATTCACCACTTACTATAAGTAATGAATAACCAATATGAATTTTTTTATACTTGAAGTACTAAAATTACCTATTAACATGTAGTAAGATCCATAAAAGGGTAAAAATATATTCCTCCTATCTTAATTAAAACCAAAATGATTTGAAAAAGATAAGATAATACCCAAAATGAGTATGAATATATTAATATTTAAATTAAAAAAAATGTTTTAACATAGACCATTCATTAAATAAGTAAAGTTACACCCCAAATAACCTCAATAATATCTAAAATTAAGAAGTTTTTAACCTCAAAGTTTATCTCATACCCTTCTGGTTATATATCTAAAAACATAATATCATTATTACTAAATAATACTTTATGTTAAACCTAAAGGTTATATATATCTCAACCTAATAAAACATTTACCAAAATATAATGAATCACTACAAAATCATAAAAAATAAAAAAGTATTTAATACTTTAATATGTTTCCCAAAATCAAATTAATATTTATCCACCAAAATGTTTATGTGGAAACAACTTCATACTACCAATACATCACATAGGAAAGTGGTAGGCATTTCACCCTTATCACCCTTTGGTTGTGGGTTCAAGCCCCATGAACTTTCAATACAATGAGTTTTTTCTCAACAAGAAGTTTGTTCTTTTTATAAAACTATTTTAATATAATTCCTATAACATTCTAAAAAATATGATAAACATCCTCAAAATAACATTAATCATCTGATTGGTGTGTAACCACTAAGGTTTTCTATACACCTTATTTTTTCCACAAAATCAAATAATATTATTTTAATATTGTTACCTTAACATCATATATAGGGTAAAACCTATATTTTAACAATAACATTAAACTTATATCCACAAAATATAAAGTCATTCTTCTTCAAATAACATTTTTTTTACTAAAATCAATACTAAACCCAAGGGTATATAAGCATAAATATCTCCCAAAATACACTTAATCATTTTAGACTTTCATAACATAAAACCTCAAACACTACCACAAAACTGGGCAAGGCATGCGCCTGCCTTTATGAGCGCTAACGGAAAAGCACTGATAAAGGGGCGGAACTTTATCAGCACTAAAAAAAGTGCTGATAAAGGTTCACTTTATCAGCGCTAAAACAAGTGCTGATAAAGGTGTACCCTTTATCAGCGCTTATTTTAGCGCTGATAAAGGGATTATTTATCAGTGCTTTAAATATCCCTTTATCAGCGCTTTTATTAGTGCTGATAATATTTATTGTATATATTAATTAAATGTACACTTAAAATTAAATTATATTTAAAAAATATTTATTTATTTTATTATATTTTCAATCATATATATATAAATATAACTTTCAAACAATTTTATAAGTATAAATAGAGATATATATATATATAGAGTTAAATAAATGTATAATAATATAAAGAAATTCTTAAATTAATACATTTATCAGCTCTTTTATTAGCGCTGATAAACTATGTATTTATCAGTGCTAAAGAAGCGCTAATAAAGGGTGTCCTTATCAGTGCTAAAATGAAAACAACTGAGAAAGTCACTCTTTATCAGCGCTAAAAAAGCGCTGATAAAGGTTGTATTTATCAGCGCTTTTCATTTTAGCACTGATAAATACACCCTTTATCAGCACTTTTTACTGGCGCTGAAAAAGGCTCATGCGGGATTGATAAAAACCCTCGGGTCCTCTTCCTCCTCCCCACACCCTGTCAAGCTCTCGCGGAAGCCCTCCTCTATGCCGCTGTCATTGCCTCATTCTCCTCCTCCGTCGTCGCCGCCTCCTCCTCCTACTCCTCCTCCTTCTCCTCCTCCTCCGGCTGCCGCCTCCTCCTCCTCCTCTACGCCTGCTCCTCCTCCTCCTCCTATGCCTAGTCCACGGCCTCTTCCTCCTCCTCCTCCATCGGTGCCTCCTCCTCCTCCTCCTCCTCTTCCTACTTCGATGCCTCCTCTCCATCGCGGGTCCTCCATCGCGGCCTCCTCCTCCTCCTCCTCCTCCGCTGCCTCCACTGCCTCTGCCCTGCCTCCGCCCTGCCTCCACGCTGCCTTCGTTGCCTCCAGTGCCTCCATTGTCGACGCCTCCTTCTCCTCCACCACCGGGTCCTCCTCCTTAAGGTGATTCAAATTAAATTTTCATGAATTAATTATGTTTTCATTGTGGTGACCCCTTGCATCCTATCCCAAATTATGAATATTGATTTTTGGATTTTATGAGTGTTGTTATTGTGGGTAATTGTTATGTTTGGATTGTGATCACATGATGTTATGTTTTATATTATATACTCATGATAATATGACATTACAACTTGAATGATTCACCTCGTCTGTGTGTTAGCATGCATGGTGTTTATATGTTGTACATAAAAGAAGTGAACCATCATGAAATTAATATCCCTTAGTAGGGTACTACACTTGATATGGGATGATGAAGACAGAGAACCTAAGCATATGGTGGAGGTACAACATATCCATGGTGTCGTGTCATGGGTGTGCTTGAGGTACCCAGTATTTTCTAGGTCTCATTCACTATAGGATGCATAATTTTTTTCAATAACCACATGGATCTATCTCATACATAGAAAGAGGGTAAGAAGGTCACTGATTTCATGGATACTTAGGCCTCTCTAGGTAACCTGTGTACCATATTTAACATCATAGGATTCTTCCCCCCAAGCTTGTTAGTTTAGTTAAAGAAGATTCCCTTGGGATAAACTAATTTATACCTCCTTTGACTGTTTTGAGCCTTGTCCCCTTCTTAAAATAAAATATATCAATATTGGATGTGTTGAAATAAAGTTCATGACTGAGTTATTTAAGCTATAACCTTGGGTTTGTTGTGCCCCCCCCCTCCACTACTCCCTCTTCTCCTCGCCTCATTCATGCCTTACCTCCTCCCTCATCTCCCTCTCCTCTAACTAAACCTCCTCCCCTTCCTCCACCCATACTTACTTCCCTCCAAGCACCATGATTTGAACTAAGGGTAGGTGCCTTCCCCCATCCAAACACATAGCTTATGGATCGTGGCATATTGCAGCTAAGCACTAGACCCAAACTCTAACTCCACCATCACCTTCTCCCTATTCTTTTACACCACCATTGGAAGATTCCATCTCATTGGGTTTTGATTTTCCTTTTTCATCCCACCACTCACAAGATGTGGTTCCACCTACCAATGTCCATCCCTATTTTCACTTTGAATAAATTTAACACTATATGTTCTTAGACCATTTTCAATCCAAGTAATTTTTCACCAACAAATCCATGGATTTGGTCATAATACACAAGGTCCTCATCGACAAGGTTGTTATGGTATCCCTTCGCATCAATGAAACACTCTCAAATTATTGATGTTCCTGAGGAGACGTTTTAGGATCTCCTTTTAGAGTTCCTTAAAACTTTCAAGATAGAATTAATTTGTATCACCTTCAAACTAGGTGGTAGGGATTGGGATTTGACACTAGGTGAGTTCAGAGTTATCTGGGGGTTTATTCTTCTAACTTTTCTACATCCACTACCTATGTTTCTTTGTGTCTGGATCTGAACAAGACAAATACACTAAAGAGTTGGGTGTTGATCACTCATGATCCCATGAGCATCCATGATCCTCCCACATCCAAGATCACCCAGATTAAGGGTTATTATCTGAGGATTAGTCATTGTTTCTTAGCTCATGCCTGGATAGCATGGGGAGACTCCCACATAACCATCACATAGACTAACGTGCCCATTATGGCCACTTCCATGGGTTCCCTTGTGGAAAACATATACTGATCCTTACTTATGCATTTGTTCCCATGTGTTTCAATCAAATTTCTACACTTTTACTTTTGATTCACATGTTAGGCTACCTATTGGCCTTACCCATGAGTTATTTCCTTGTACGGACACCCTATAGAGACCGCCCTATGATATTGATCCACAAGTTGCACTCATTATCCTACTTCCTCATAAAAGGTATGTTTAACCCATGTCTATAGTGGTGAACCCCACTAACACACTATAAAAAACTCCCAATAACCACCCCTCATCAGGGGTGATTGAAGAGAGGAAGAGATTGGATGAATCCCAGGAACCACCCAAGATTTACTATTAATGAGCACGCCCCCTACCATTTATGAAGTATCTTGTTTTTTATCTAAATTATACCCATATTCCTTCTCCTCTAACCTATATAATCATCCTATGGATTTTAAATAGGATGAATATAAATAAAGAATGGATGAATGCCAATCGGTTGACAAAAGAGTATGAAGAAGGCGTAAAAGAGTTTATCAAGTTTGCAAAAGATCATGCATGTGACTCTTCTCAAATCCTTTTTTCGTGTTTACGCTGTTGTTATTCAAAACAAATTTGTCCAGATGAGTTGGAAGAACACTTGATCTGTCACAGAATAGATCAGAGTTATACATGTTGGAATAAACACGGGGAAACAACGAATGTAGGTAGTGACTGGGGTGACACTGCGTTTTATAGATCATCTGATATGATTACAAACATGAACAATGAAGATGACTGTAGGGAGGATGTGATTACAAATGTGAATGATGATGAAGATCGTATTGAGGAAATGACAAGGACCTTCAAAGATGAACTTTGTGATTGCCCAAAATTGTTTGAGAAGTTAAAAGGTTGTGCAAAGACGTCATTGTATACTGGTTGCACTAAATATACAGCATTGTCAGTCATACTGAAGCTGTATAATTTGAAAGCAGACAATGGGTGGAGTGGTGACAGTTTTACGAAACTACTTGCCCTCATGAATGACATGCTCCCAGAAGACAGTGAACTCCCTAGACGAACATACGATGCCAAATGAATGCTACGCTTTATGGGTATGATCTCTGAAAGAATACACGCATGCCCAAATGACTTTATACAATTTCGCAAGGACCAAAAATCACTTAAAGAATGCCCAAAGTGTGGTGCTTCTCGATACAAGAAATATGAATCTAGTCCTACTAAAGTTGTATGGTACTTTCCAATCATTCCAAGGTTTAGACGCCTATATAGAAGTGAGGAGACTGAAGAACAATTAACATGGAATGCAGATACAAGAATTAAAGATGGGATACTACGTCACCCGACAGACTCTCCTCAGTGGAAGAGAATCGATCATGAGTATCCTGAATTTGGAAATGAGTCGAGAAACCTTCGTCTTGCGTTATCTACAGATGGAGTGAATCCTTTTGGTTTTCAAAGAAACAGTCACAGTACATGGCCGGTTATGTTGATAAATTATAACTTACCACTATGGTTATGCATGAAACGAAAATACATCATGTTATCTATACTTATATCAGGACCAAAACAACCGGGTAATGATATTGATGTTTATTTAGCTCCATTGATCGAAGATTTGAAATTATTGTGGGATTCAGGTGTTACATTGTTTGATGCTTACAGAAATGAAGATTTCACTTTGAGAGTCATGTTGTATGGGATTATAAATGACTTCCCTACTTATGGAAATTTGTCAGGATATAGAATTTATGGAACTCAAGGTTGTACCATTTGCGAAGAAGGTACATAATCAATTAGGTTGAAACATTCATCGAACCCCATGTTTCTAGGACATCGCAGATTTCTACCACGGCGACACAAGTACCGTTCTTGGACGACATCATTCGATGGAAGTTTAGAAGAATGTACAGCACCGTCTCCACTAACAGGCGGTCACTTGTTTGAGAAAGTTAAAATTGTGGACACTACTTTTGGTAAACCGGCTTCGAAAAACCTTATGAAAATCGGTTGGAAAAAGAGATCAGTTTTTTTTTTGAATTACAATACTGGAATTGTCTGTATGTAAGACATTTTCTTGATGTTATACATGTAGAAAAAAATGTATTTGATAGTGTTATAGGCACATTGATAAATACATCTGGCAAAACAAAAGATGGAATTAAGACTAGGTTGGACATGGTTGAGATGGGAATACGAGAAGAGTTGGCACTAGTGAAGGGTGATAAACGAACATTTCTTCCTCCTGCTGCTTACACTCTTTCCAGGCAGGAGAGATATCAGTTTTTCAACTTCTTGAATGACGTAAAGGTTCCAGAGGGGTATTTTTCAAATATTAGTAACCTCGTGTCAATGAGCGACTTGAAGTTAAAAGGTCTGAAATCACATGACTGTCATGTTTTGATGCAAAATCTCATTCCAATTTCTTTACGTTGCATTTTTTCCAAGAATGCCCATCATACATTAAAGAAGTTGTGTTTCTTCTTCAAAGCTATATGCAGCAAAGTTATAGACCCGGTGAAATTTCCAGCTATGGAAAAAGAAATTACCATAATATTATGTGAATTATAAATGTTATTCCTGCCTTCATTTTTTGATATTATGGTTCATTTGATGGTCCACTTGGTGAGAGAGATTAGACTATGTGGTCCTATACATTTCAGATGGATGTACCCCAATGAATGGTATATGAAGATTTTGAAAGGTTATGTCAAAAATCGAAGTCGTCCAGAGGGTTGTATTGCAGAGCGATATATTCTTGAGGAAGCCGTTGAATTATGTACCAAATAATTGTCTGGTGTGGAAAGCCTTGGCTTACTGAAATCTCATCACACTGGCTGGCTTGAGGGTGAAGGAATTTCTGGAAGAAAGGTTGTCACAATCAATATTACAGATCGGGAGCAGTCCCACCTTTATGTTTTGCATAACAGTTTCGATGTTGACCCATATGTTGAAATCCAAAAAGAAATTCATAGTCATTTGAATCCATCTAGGGCTGAAAAATGGATATCAGATACACATAATCGACAGTTTATATGATGGTTTTGAGATCATATTTTTAAGAAGTCAGATGAAAATCCAGAGTCAATTTCAGAATGACTTCGATGGCTAGCCGGAGGACCAAGTGTGTATGCATTATCTTACAATGCTTATGTAGTTAATGGTTATACATTTTATAATAATGAACATGATGAAGACAGTACCATGCAGAATAGTGGGGTTACACTTGTGGCTGAAGCGATGCATGTTTCTGGTGCTAAGGACAGAAATCCAATTTATGCGAATATGTCATACTTTGGCATCATCAAACAAATATGGGAGTTGGATTATACGGAATTTCAAGTTCCGGTATTTCAATGCAAGTGGGTTGATAACAGGATTTATATTAAAATAGATGATTTGGGATTCGTGAAAGTTGATTTCAGTAAAGAATTGGAGAAAGAAGAACCGTTTATAATGGAATCACAAGCAGTGCAAGTATTTTATGTTCCAGATCCCGCAAACCGAAACTGGTCAATCGTTCTGTTATTGACCAAAACAGTTGAAGGGTTAGATGAAAATTCAATGGAAGATGACCCTTTCATTGGGACTTCGCAATAATTTCACAGTGGTCCCAATGTAGACGACGGTTTGTATGTCAGAGGAGACAACAATGAAGGGATATGGATAGTTGATAGAGGGGTCAAATACCTTCATCCTTTAAAAAAAAAGAGTTCAATAATCAGGTTATTGATTTTTATTGTAATATAGATTGTGTTACATTATGTTATTATCTGTTCGCTGCTGCTTTTATGTGATCTAAATTAAATGTTAAACCAGTTCTGCAGATAATGACTTTTTCACCTACTGATGCACCCAATCCCGAGACACAACACGTCTCTCAACCTATTGCAGCTGGTCCCACTGCTGAGAGACAATAGGTCTCTCAACCCATTGCATCTAGCCCCACTGCTGAGGTACAACAGGTCTCTCAACCTATTGCAGCCGGTCCTAGTGTTGATGCTAGCGCTTCAGAGAAACATAATGATGATGCAAGAAACTGAGGAAATGGTAGGTGATGAAACCCCAGCGACACAAAAAAAACAGGTGCACCGTAGTTTGACAGTTTTAGCCAAAATCCTTAAGGTAAAAGCAAAAGGTATCAAATATGAGGTGGGATGGAATAAACTAGGCCAGAATGTAAACCCCAAAAAAGCCATGTTTAGTAGCTACATTGGAATCATCACTCGACAACGTGTGCCGATTGATGTAGAGTCGTGGCACCATGTTGTCAGCGGGTTGAAAACATTAATGTGGGAAGAGATTACAGTAACATTACGATATCATCTATTTAATTTATTAAAATAAAATAAAATACTGAAATATTGACTAACCCTTCATCATCTCTTTTAGAGTTCATTTATAGTAGATGTTTCACACAAATAATATGTTTTAAGGCTGGCAGGAAGGATTCATAGAGGCTTTCGCACCATTTTAACGAAACATCATCTGAAAGATACCGAAGGGAAAATCAATTTGCACCCGCCTCCTCTTTATGCACACTAGATATCCCAAGGAATGTGGGATGCATTTTGCAACCGTCGTGCGGAACAAAATTTTCAGGTACATTGTGTTTGGTTACACGTTGTGTAACATTTCTTGTATTCATCACATTGATCGATAGGTTTTTATTTATGAAACAGCAACTGAGTGCTGAAAATAAAGAACGGGCAGCAAAACCAGCGTACCCCTACTGTAAAGTAAGGTTGTGGTATGCTTCAATTGAAAAACAATTGGTACGTATTTTAAAAGTACTGTAATAATTTTACGTGACATAAAACAACACTATAACCATGTTTCTCTATTTATATGCAGATTGATGAAGCAAAATCTCAAGTCACTTCCATTCCACGTCATATGCTATGGAAGGAGGCTCGTGTTAAAAAAGAGGGGAAACTAATATATGAAAACACACAAAAAGTGTGGGAAACATGTGTAAGTATGACATAATATAAACTTGTTTTTCTTTAAATCACTATTACATAACGATGCTTTCTTATTTTTTTCATATTTTCTATTTGACATAGTCACAGGAATCAACAACACCCACACCGGATGCTGACATACTTTCAACGGCATTGAAACAGCCAGAACAGTATGGTCGTGTCAGAGGTGTGGGTTTTGGGGTGTCACCCCAGGCATATTTTCAGAAAAAAAAACAAGAGGATGAACAAACTAAAGAATTTAATGTAATGAGAGATTGAGTAGATACCCTTGAATAACTATTCCAAACTCAGGGAGAGATGCTAAAGAGTTTGATAGAGGAGAGGCGAAGAGAACAAAAAACTCAAGAACAACCCGTGCGAGAAGATCCACCCCTCACCAGCTTTGAGGCGAGCCATTCCCCTCAAAGACCTGACTTAAACGAGGTAATCAATGTTCTAATATTAGTTTTTGTGAAATGTGAATCACATAGACACTGATACCGATCATGTAATGATATTCTATAGGGTGAAAATGACTGTGATTTATATCTGTCAACTCCCACTCATCGCCTTGTAGAGAGGGCTACGGTGTTCAATATGCAGAATGACATGCTACACTCCAGACCACTTCTAACTGGTCATGTCAAAGTATCGATTAACGTAGCTCATGAGCTAAGCGCCGAGCTACCCATGCCAAATGACGATGATGACATTCATACGGTGGAAAAAGATGTTGGAACATTCGTTGCATGGCTGTCGAATCTTGTAAAAAAACATGTCGACCATGAGGTATTCATTTCCAATTTATTTTTCAAGCAGAACCTTTAACATTAAATTAGAAAATGGTTGAACCGATGAATGTTATTACAGAAGGACAAAATGGAGAAGCTAAAACGAAAGAAAGGCTCCAACATTGGATCAACCAACTGATCAAAACGATCTACTAAGAGCGCGTTCACCCCGCCCATTCTATATCCACATTTAATATCATTGCAATCTCATGTGGATACGAAAATGAAAGACGGAAAGAGTCATACAATTGTTTGTTAAAAATATATGTACAGAGAGGAAACATTAGATTTCGTTAGTGCAGACACTATTTCTGAGATCATCAAATACGACTGGCTAGGCGCCTCAGTTATAAATGTATACATGAGGTATGTTTTCATGATTTGATTTTACATAAGCTGATATAATTTGATAATTATGGCTAAATACATCTCATATTTTTCACAGGCATATATATAAAAAACAAATGAAGGGATTTTCCCATGAATACAAATTTGGACTCGTTAGTCCTCACACCATTTCTACACAATGAGAAGAAATAGATTCTAATTTTCAGGCTGAATTAATGTCAAATCTGCTCAGAAAGTTTCAAAGAGGAATTACGACTGACAGACTCTTTTTAATACCAATGTTGTAGGGGTAAAACTCTACAATTTAATCATATCAATTATATTTTCATTTCTATCAGTACTTATTTCTTTTTGTGTTTTTAGGGAACATTGGATGCTCATTGCAGTCAATTTGGATACTCCAAAGATTTATTTTTTGGATTCACTGCATGGATATCCAACTAACCGACCACACATGATGGCGATTGTCAATTTTTAATACACTGGATCCAATATTTTAGAACCAAATATCTAGTTATATAATTTATATTATCTTTTAATGAGTATTTTGTTATGATAGGGTGGTGTATGAATATCGTCTAATGGCTGGAATGAATCCAGGGCATAAGGACGACAATGCCCACAAGATCTAAAAATGGAGAAGTATCTGGGTATATATAATTATATTTCACTATCCAAATACATATCAAAAAAATTACTTATTTTTCTTGATGTTTCTGCAGTGTCCGAAACAAACAAATGACAAGAACTACTGTTATTATATTTGTAAATTTATGAAAGAGAACATATTTCATGAACAAACTAGCATCCCTGAAGAGGTATTTTTGAAAATAATTACTACTTCATTTAAAATAATTTTTAATCCTTGGTGTATTTATATTTTCTCAGTACTACTATGACTGTCGCAAAAACTCATATTTAGAAGATGATATAAATGTCTTTAGAAACGAATGGGCAGCGTACCTGATGGAAGAATGTAAAAACATAGGACAATGAAGGTGAATTCCTAATACTTATGTTATCTTTATATGGTCATTGATATCTCCCTTTACACTTATTAAGCATCTATGAGCTCCCTTTATTATGTTTCATATCCTTAGATTAGTGAATTCCTACTACTCAGTTTGAAAATGACATAACTTTAGAAAACAATATAAGTGACATACGGAAAACCAAGAAAATGCGTTTGGATTGTTTTGATACTTTAGGAAAACAATACATGAGTCATCTGTGATGTGTACAAATCGACCGCACCTCAATCTGACGCACGGTGTGACCGGTATGGCTAAAAGTGTCTGATATCAGTTTCAAATTGAGATAAACTTTGGAAAACAACACTAATGACATACGGAATACTGAGAAAACGCATTCGGATTGTTTTGAAACTTTAGTAAAATGATCCACGAGTCATTTTTGACGTGTACAAATTGACCGCACCTCAATCCTACATACGGTGTGACCAGTATAGCTAAAAGAGTCTGATATCGGTTTGAAATTGAGATAAACTTTGGAAAACAACACTACTGACATACGGAATACCGAGAAAAAGCATTCGGATTGTTTTGATACTTTAGGAAAACGATCATAGAGTCATTTTTTATGTGTACGAATCTACCGCACCTCAATCCGATGCACGGTGGGACCGGTATGGCTAAAAGTGTCTGATATCAGTTTGAAAATGACATAAACTTTAGAAAACAACACTACTGACATATGGAATAATGAGAAAACGTGTTCGGGTCATTTTGAAACTTTAGTAAAATGATCCACGATTCATTTGTGACGTGTAATAATTGACCGTACCTCAATCTGACGCACGGTGTGACCGATATGGCTAAAAGTATCTGATATCAGTTTGAAATTGAGATAAACTTTGGAAAACAACACTAATGACATACGGAATACTGAGAAAACACGTTCAGATTGTTTTGAAACTTTAGTAAAATGATCCACGAGTAATTTTTAATGTGTACGAATCAACCGAACCTCAATCCGACGCATGGTGTGACCGATATGGATAAAAGTTTCTGATATCACTTTGAAATTGAGATAAACTTTGGAAAACAACACTACTGACATACGGAATATTGAGAAAACACATTCTGATTGTTTTGATACTTTGGGACAACGATCCATGAGTCATTTATGACGTGTACGAATCGACCAAACCTCAATCTGACACATGGTGTGACCGGTATATATAAAAGTGTCTGATATCAATTTCAAATTAAGATAAACTTTAGAAAACAACAATACTGACATACAGAATACTGAGAAAACGCGTTTTTATTGTTTTTAAACTTTAGGACAACGATCCACAAGTTATTTGTGATGTGTATGAATTGATTGCACCTCAATCCAATGCACGGTGTGACCGGTATGGCCAAAAGTGTCTGATATCAGTTTTAAATTTAGATAAACTTTGGAAAACAACACTACTGACATACGGAATATCGAGAAAATGCGTTCGGATTGTTTTTATACTTTAGGACAACGATCCATGAGTCATTTTTGACATGTACGAATTGATCTCACCTCAATCCAACGCATGGTGTGACCGGTATGGCTAAAAGTGTCTGATATCAGTTTGAAAATGACATAAACTTTAGAAAACAACATACTGACATACGGAATACCGAGCAAACGCGTTCGGATGGTTTTGAAACTTTAGTAAAACGATCCAGGAGTCATTTGTGACGTTTACGAATCAACCGAACCTCAATCTGATGCACATTGTGACTGGTATGGATAAAAGTGTCTTATATCAGTTTCAAATTGAGATAAACTTTGGAAAAAAACACTACTGACATAAGAAATACCAAGAAAACACGTTCGGATTGTTTTGAAACTTTAGGAAAACGATCCATGAGTCATTTTTGACGTGTACGAATTGACCGCACCTCAATCCGATGCACGGTGTGACCGGTATGGCTAAAAGTGTCTGATATCAGTTTCAAATTGAGATAAACTTTCGAAAACAACACTAATGACATACGGAATACTGAGAAAACGCATTCGGATTGTTTTTATACTTTATGAAAACGATCCATGAGTCATTTTTGACGTATATGAATTGACCGCACCTCAATCCGATGCACGGTGTGACCGGTATGGCTAAAAGTGTCTGATATCAGTTTGAAATTGACATAACTTTAGAAAACAACATAAGTGACATAAGGAAAACTGATAAAACGCGTTCGTATTGTTTTTATACTTTAGGAAAACGATCCATGAGTCATTTTTGATGTGTTCGAATCGAACGCACCACAATCCGACGCACGGTGTGACCGGTATGGCTAAAATTTTCTGATATCAGTTTCAAATTGAGATAAACTTTGGAAAACAACACTACTGACATATGGAATACTAAGAAAATGCATTCGGATTGTTTTGATACTTTAGGAAAACAGTCCATGAGTCATTTGTGATGTGTAATAATCGACTGCACCTCAATCCGACACACGGTGTGACCGGTATGGCTAAAAGTGTCTGATATCAGTTTCAAATTGAGATAAACTTTGGGAAAAAACACTAATGACATACGGAATACTGAGCAAACGCGTTCGGATTGTTTTTATACTTTAGTAAAACGATACATGAGTCATTTGTGACGTGTATGAATCAACCGCACCTCAATCTGACGCACAGTCTGACTGGTATGGCTAAAACTGTCTGATATCAGTTTCAAATTGAGATAAACATTGGAAAATAACACTACTGACATACGTAATACCGAGAAAATGCGTTCGGATTGTTTTGAAACTTTGGGAAAAATATCCATGAGTTATTTGTGACGTGTACGAATTGCCCGCACCTCAATCTGACCCACGGTGTGACCAGTATGGCTAAAAGTGTCTGATATCAGTTTCAAATTGAGATAAACTTTGGAAAACAACACTACTGACATACAGAATACCGAGAAAACGCGTTCGGATTGTTTTTATACATTAGGAAAACGATCCACGAGTCATTTATGACGTGTACAAATTGACCGAACCTCTATCTGACGCACTATGTGACCGGTATGGATAAAAGTGTCTGATATCAGTTTGAAATTGACATAACTTTAGAAAACAACATAAGTGACATACGGAATACCGAGAAAATGTGTTCGTATTGTTTTGATACTTTAGGAAAACGATCCACGAGTCATTTGTGATGTGTAAGAATCAACCGCACCTCAATCCGACGCACGGTGTGACTGGTATGGCTAAAAGTGTTTGATATCAGTTTGAAATTGACATAACTTTAGAAAACAACATAAGTGACATACGGAAAACCAAGAAAATGTGTTCGGATTGTTTTGATTCTTTCGGACAACGATCCATGAGTCATTTGTAACGTGTACTAATTGACTTCACCTCAATCCAACGCACGGTGTGACTAGTATGGAAAAAAGTGTCTGATATCAGTTTCAAATTGATATAAACTTTGGAAAACAACACTACTGACATACTAAATACCAAGAAAACACGTTCGGATTGTTTTTATACTTTAGGAAAACGATACATGAGTCATTTGTGACGTGTACAAATCGACATCACCTCAATCCGACGCACGGTGTGACCGGTATGGCTAAAAGTTTCTGATATCAGTTTCAAATTGAGATAATCTTTGGAAAACAACACTAATGACATATGGAATACTGAGAAAACACATTAGTATTGTTTTTATACTTTAGGAAAACGATCCATGAGTCATTTTTGATGTGTACGAATCGACCGCACCTCAATCTGACGCACGGTGTGACCGGTATGGCTAAAAGTGTTTGATATCAGTTTGAAATTGACATAACTTTAGAAAACAACATAAGTGACATACGGAAAACCAATAAAACGTGTTTGGATTGTTTTGATACTTTAGAGAAATGATCCACGAGTCATTTATGACGTGTACGAATCGACCGCACCTCAATCTGATGTACGGTGTGACCGGTATGGCTAAAAGTATCTGATATCAGTTTGAAAATGACATAAACTTTAGAAAACAACACTACTGACATATGGAAAACCAAGAAAACGCGTTCGGATTGTTTTGATACTTTAGTAAAATGATCCACGAGTCATTTTTGATGTGTACGAATTGACCACACCTCAATTCGACGCACGGTGTGACCGGTATGGCTAAAAGTGTCTGATATCAGTTTCAAATTGAGATAAACTTTGGAAAATAACAGTACTAACATACGGAATACAGAGCAAACGCATTTGGATTGTTTTGAAACTTTAGGACAATGATACATGAGTCATTTTTTACGTGTACGAATCGACCGCACCTCAATCTGATGCACAGTGTGACCGGTATGGCTAAAAGTGTCTAATATCAGTTTCAAATTGAGATAAACTTTGGAAAATTACACTACTGACATACGAAATACCGAGCAAACGCGTTCGGATTGTTTTGAAACTTTAGGATAGCGATCCATGAGTCATTTGTGACGTGTACGAATCGACTTCACCTCAATCTGACACACAGTGTGACTGGTAAATCTTTTCATTAGATAAAGAATTAGTATTTATTAAATGAGATAAATCAATCAAAAACATATTGATTTTACATTATTCACTTTCATTGTTATGAAAATGAAAACTTTTGAGTTTAAAATTTCATATTTTAGTTTCACATTTCCATATTAATGTATTCTTTCATATTACTGTTTTAATTTCTTTCATTATTGCATTACTAACATAATATTTGTTTTCTTAGATAGGTGAATTTTTTTCCTTGAGTTCAGATGCTTTGTTCGGCAACAAATACCATCGAGAGTGGATCACGGATATCAAAGGATCAAACATGAATTTTTGTAACTGTTGTTGAATAATTTTAATTGTAACCATGTGAAACAATGTTTGAAATGTATATAGCAATGTGTTTTTTTGTATTCATGATGTTAAGTAAATGTATTTACCACTGTAATTCAAAATATTGTATGCGGGTGCTATGGTGTGCAGGTGTACATGTGCTACATTTTGCAGGTATTCTGGTGTGCAAGTTTTGTTTTAAAGGTGCAGGCGATGGTGCCTTTATCAGCGCTTTTTTGAGTGCTGATAAAGGACACCTTTAACAGCACTAGAGGAGCGCTGATAAAGGGTTCCTTTATCAGCTCTTTTTTAGCACTGATAAAGGTATCCTATATTCGTTCTTCTCAGAGCGCTGATAAAGGGGACCCCTCCCCCCCCCCCCTTATCTATGTTGGCATTAACAGCACTTTTCTAGCGCTGTTAATTCCAGTTTTTAGTGTTGATAAAGGGCCAAGTTGTAGTAGTGAAAATGGTTATTTATGCATTTAACCTTATGATCAACCTTAGACTTATCTAACCGAGAAAATTTATTTTTAAACTAGGTCATCCATAATTATCATATATTCAAGTCCTTCATCATCATTCATAAAGAGACTTTGAATTTCCAAATTATATCCTCTGGTAGTGTCCAACCAAGTGCGAGGTAAGGCTTGTTATTGTGTACCAGGTAATTCCCGAGTCAATCCTGACATGCTTTTTTTAGAGTTATTACCCCTAAGAATATATATACTATAACTACATCCACTTTTATTATCCATATAAGGATTTATTTCTCATAAAACACTCACTCTATACATCACTAAGATTATAGGATATTTTCTTTTACTTAGTATTGTCCTTAAATTTATCATTATACTTATCCTTAGGGATCTCACTAAATATTTTTCATCATAGTTACAAAGGTTAACTAAACCTTTTATTTGATACCAATTATAGGGACCCAATACATTTACACATATTATTACATGATTTTTAACATAAACATCCATTAATTACAATCCAAAGATTGTGATACCTAGTGTATTTAAAATATTGGCTTCATAATAAAACAAAGTGAGACTAAAAATAAAAAAACAATATTCTCTATAATGAGTTATTAAATCCTTTAATGAACCTAAATTTCATGGGATAACATAGGGAATGCATAGAAAAAATGGGTGAGCTAAAAATCCTAGTAATGAAATATCATGATAATGAATCATAATGTGTGATTCCAAGGTATAACATGATATCATGAAATATAAGTAACATGATTTATCACATGGGATAATAACATAAAAAACATGGTATAATAAGGTCATGGATTCATATTAAATTTGGAAAAAACATAAAACATGACATAAACAAAAGTTAAGGCTAACTTCCAAGACAACATTACTTGGAGGACAAAGTCCCATAATTGATAAGGTTCACTCCCTAACCTCATGCATGGAATCTCATGAGACTAAAACATTACCTAATTAAAAGGTGGGATATATAATTTTATCCCCACACATCATATTCATATCATGTACATGTATAATCATTCCACACAATGAATAAATCATTAGGCATAAACATAAGAATTATATATGGAAAGAAAATGGGTTGCATAATCTTTTCTCATATTACAATCAAAATATGTTTCTTAAAGAAGGAATTTGATAAATGAAAATAAGTCATGTATTTCCCAATAAATGAAATGGATAATAAGATAGGTATATAAGTGAGAGAAATATATACATAATTTATAAGAAATCCATAACATCAAAGGTTATCTTCATTGATTAAAATATCATTAAAATATTTAATAGAATATTTCTTGAGAAAAATAACCTTTTTTATTTGAAATCACTTCTTCAAAATAAAAAAAATAAACAATATTTTTGAAAAACAAATTATTGAAAAATAACCATGTAAAATTTTAAATTTATCTTCATGATTAAAGTTAATTCCATACATCTTGAGTATGTTAAAACAAGTATTCCTTAAACATTTTTGAAAGAAAAGTCAAAAATACATTATTTGTAAAACAATAAGAAGATTCCGTTTAAAATATTTTTTTAAAGTCATGGGTAAAAATTAATTTTAAAAATAATAGTATAATATTAAAAACATTTTTTGAAACACTTTAAAGAAATCATGGACATGGAAGAGAAAGGGTTCTCGACCGAAGAGAGAAATAAAATAAATTTTCCTTAAAAACATTTTCATAATCATTTTAAGTATCAATGTGAGGAAAATGGTTCTATTAGTTGTAAATTTTGTGAATAAATATAGGATAACAAAATTAATGGGTTTTATTAGAAAATGATGAAATAATTTCCTAAAATGTAAATTCAAGCATAAAAAATCCCGATTAAAATGAAATTGAAATATAAACCCTTACCTCTTTGGTAACTTTTGAATCATAACTTACCATAAATTAAGTGGATGAATTGTAAATTTAAATATCATTAATTATAAATTATTAATTATATAATATGTAAATGGGAATTAAATACACTAACTAAAATAAATTATGTGTATAAAAGAACAAGTGTCTCAAAGAAGGAAGTTTTGAGATGAAACCCTTACCTCGAGTCTAGGATTTTTAATTATGTATTTCATCTCCTATATAATAAACTTATATAAATTTTTTTTCATAATAAACTCTTTCAGGTTTAATACCTTATACTTAAACTATTTATTTCATTTATTTTGATGACATGATTAAATAAGTTGTTAGTTATGTCTATGTCGGGTGTTTTGAAGACGCTAAGTTTATAATTTCAAAACGACATCGGTGTGTTAACCATGGTCAAAGGGTTAATTGTTTCACCATATTAAGATTAATAATCATGAACTAATTATCAATTTTATAAATAAATTATACCTAAAAAATACCCCTGAATTATGGTTAATAAAAATGAATTATGTTATAATCATGGAGACAATTAGTCGTACGTACGCATGTGTAACATTTCCATTTTTAAATAATCCTTATGGAAAGAATTTAACTGTTATTTTATACTTCCAAAATGATAATAATATCATATAATATAATATTTATTCTTTAAATACACTTATATATACCATCCATTAAAATTAACGAACCACATCGCTTCACGTGTTGGTATTCTATGGTACACATGAACAACATTATCATTTTCAATGGATAGTAAGGTAATAAAGTACATGATATATTAATTTTCTATAATTGTTAATATATAATTATTATAATATTTAAACATTAAATACATTATTATGGATATCTATGAGTGGAGATAATGGAAAATGAGTTACATCGGTTCACAAGGTGATTAGTACACCATACACGCAATCGACGGTTTCGTTTCCAATTTTATGGAAGAGGATATAGATAAATATTATTCCATAAAAAAATAGAATATAAGTATATTTTAGATATCATTGTTATTATATTGGAATTTTTAATACATAATTTAAGGTGGAAAAAGAAGAATAAAAAGAAGGATCTTAGTGAAAATGACTACCTTCTCTTAAAAAAACCTCCTACGAATCTATTATTTAAAACCCTAAGGTTGAGATTTTGGGAAGAACAGAAGATATATAATTTGTATAAATATTTTAGGGAGATATTTTGGTATGGTTTCATTGATCCAAATGTCCTTAGAGGTATGAATAAGTGAGGGAAGAGGGTAACCTTTTATAATTGAGGAGTTCCATTCTTATAAATACCAAAAACTATTCAATAATGGGAACTCACTCTTGTGAAAAGTGCCTCTAAAATTGAAAAATAAAATACTTTAGTATTGATAAGGATTATAAAATCCTCTAAAATTAAAAATAAACATGTTTCAAACATGTTATCCTCTTTACCTATAAATTTACATACTTTTACCGTTTTAGTTTTTTTTACCATGGTAACTATTTTTTACTATTTTCACTTTTCATTATGACCAAAAATTAAGTAAAATTTATTATATAATATAAATTAATATGGTTTAAAATATTAAATACATTTTATTAAGTTAAATTAAGATAATTGACATAATTTAATTTAATATTATACCCACAAACGTGTCAAAAAAATGATTTTCCAAGAAATGCATTTTTCAAGCATAAGATGGTCTTATTATAACTATATAACATGTAATAATAATTAAAATAATTTAAATTAATATTTATATATATTTAAAATATAAATTTAATTTAAATAATTTCTTATTAGGGTTTATTTTAATTAGTTAAAATAGAGAAATATCATGCACTTTAAAACGATTTTCTGAAGAAAAAAAGTGTTTTAAAGCCTAAAAATAAAATTATATTAAAATTCAGTATAAATATTATTTAAATGTAATTAATTGGTTGAAATTTAAATAAATAATAATTATATTACTTTTAAATTTTATTGAAAAAAAAATGGGACTTTTAAATAACTTAATTTATTAAAAATGACAGTTTTACAAAAAATCGGTTTTTTCACTATTCACTGAAAAATCAATATTTTCTAAAAAATACAAAAAATTACCCTTAAGTTAATATAAATATTATGATTTTAATTTTTTTATAAATAAAATTTATAAATTTTCTAAAAGTTAATTATAATGTTTTCTCAAAAAAGAAATAAAATCATTTATGAAGGAATAATATTTTTTAGAATAATATATCTTTATTAAAGTTGAGTTCTTATTTATTAATAATTTTTAAATAAATTAATTTTTATTGGGAATTTTATATATATTTCATAAAGTATTTAATACTATTAACACCCTCTAATATAACGTCTAGGTTATATCAGTCATGTTTAAATAATATTATTTTAATATTATATCACAGTTTATTTAAAAATAGTGTTATGTGTAACACAAGTTATAAAATAAATAAAATTTATTTAAAGATAAATAAGTTCTTAATTTTCATGGTGTTATAATATCATAATTTAAATCATTAATTAATAAAACACCTTTTGTCCGTTAAGAATCGGTTAAACATGATCATCGTCGATTCCATCTTCATGGTTTGAAACCAAAACTAGTATGGAATAAAACCATGCCTTTAAACTATAATTCAAAATATATTATAGTACCATTAATTACCTTGTAATGATGAACTATTTAATAATAATGAAAAATAATACAGTTTTTATGAAACTAGTTCAAATCAATAAAGATTACTTACACTCGGTGTTGAAAATTTGTAAAAATAACTAATATATATATATAATGATTATAAATAAGGAGTATAAATAGTTATGGTTATTAATAATTTTATTGGGTATTTATTTAATTTAATTAATTTAATTTTTATGACATTTGGTGCAAGTGAATAATGAATCGGGACCAAGGTAAGGGCTTTCGTCTCAAATTCCTCTCTTTGAGACATGTTTGGATTATTCATCTAATTCCATTTATGTGGTGTATATACTACCTATTTGAGATACCATATCGTGAATTATATTTTAATCATGGGTTTTTAATTTCAATTTCAATCCCTCTATTTCAATGTGTTTTGATTAAAATGTTACTCAAGTCGGACGGGTTCTTTGTCTAAAACATTAATTCTTTTGAGATATGTTTATGTTATGAATCATATTTTTAATTGAATAGTATATTCACTCCCTAATGATTTATATTTATCATTCTTTTGGTGATAAATGTGAAATAATAATCCAAATAAGTTTCTTTTCATCAATTGGATTTTGAATCAGTTGCTACCCTATTTGTAAGGATTTTTAGTAACTCAATTTTCATTCACTGATTTAGGATCATTTCTATTGTAATTATTTAATATAAGTTTGATATATTATACCCTTGGATTATATTATGTGGTATTTTATTTATTCACATTTCTACCATATAAAACACATTTTTGAAAAATTTCTTACATTAAAGAGTATATTGTTTGTAAGGAATATTTATTACTCAAATCTCATTTCCTTAAGTTATATTGTTTCATCATGAACATATTTATTACAATATTGGGTTCTTCCACCTTAATATATTATTTTATGGTAATTTCTCTACCTATATGTGTAAATAATATATTTTTATACAAATTAATGTCTTAATACTACACTGTGATTTTTGAACAAATGTATTTTGAAAACAATAAAAAGGGGTTTTTCTTTCACTTCCATATGTTTTTTCTTCCTCCCCTCACTTTTACAAGATAAAATTTATGTCTTATCAAGGATCCATTATTTGAGATCATTTTTAAAATTAAATATTTTCAAAATATTCCATGTCACATTTTAATAAGTTACCTTTTAAGGAGATATATAAATTTATATTTAACATCAATGTTAAAAAATGTATTCTAAAATCTTTTTTATGTTTCCAATTTCATTACCATAATAATTTTAAAAAGTATTTAACCTAATATGGTTTATTTTTATTTATTTATTATCTAGTATATATATTTATCATTTATGGAATTGAACTCATTATATCAAACAATTTTATTCTTGATGCCTTATTTTGTGATATGATTCAAAGGATTGTCTTTACAAGGGTGTTTTTCATTTATGTCAACACCCATCTATGTTTCCTTTATTACACTTGGGACATGTTTTTTCATAACCATCCACCTTGTTTCTCTAGATGGATTATGGTCATGTTATTCCAATATTTACTTAACTGTATACTCATTATCCAATATGGTTTGAAAATCTCATTTTAAAAAATTCATGTTAGAGTATGTTCACCTAAAAAGAATGATTATTTATTGGTTTAGGAAGTATTAACATTATTGATGATTATTTATTTATAACATAGGTTGATTATTTATTAACATTATATATTTTTTATTATATAGATAGGCATTTTTTTATTCAGCTATAGGTTCTTTTGGTAATGGTATGAAATTTCTTATGGACTCTTATGGTAAATGCATTGGACTTAATCAAGTGACGAGTGGGCCCTGACATTAGATATCCCCAAGATGAATTGATAGGTATCATGAGATAAAAAAGCTTAAGTTTTGGTGTATACCTCTCTCTGTATTAGTATGGTGTCTTGGAACAAGGCCTTGAAAGAATGTCATAGATTTCCAATATTATTCATTCCATTAGTATGATATCAGTAATTATTATTATCCATGTTTTCATTTATTATAATGGATATAACATGATCTCAGTTTTAGTTTATTATGAAATTATTTAGATTAATTATTCCTAGAAAATTATGTATACCATACTTTTTTTATAGCTCTAGTTATATGTTTCCTTTACTAATCCTTTGAGCTCACCCATTTCTTATATTCCCATTCCTCAGGTTATGAAGAAAAGTAATACATCTGGCATGTTTAGAAAGATAAAATATGTAGAATAATCTATTCTAGATATTTAATAATTATCATGAGTTAAGTAGTTTCTTATATAGTGAAACAAATAAATGTCTATTAGATAATAAATATATGGTATTTATTATTTTATGATTTATCCTAATTCCTTAAACCACTAAACCTAAAAGGTATTCAAAATGTATATAACACAATATTTGTTTCAAGTCATGTAATTATGGGAAAATTATATCTGGGAATCTATAGTTGGCATTGAAGATAGTATGTAAAGTATGTGTTATTCACACCAGATCTGAGTGTGTAGGTCTGGGGAATCACACCCCTGCTCATGTTTTATCTTATTCTTTTGATTTAAAACATGATAACATGGTGATAATTTTTCCCTTACTGAGAGTTTTAGCTCACCCTTTTCTAATGTTTCTATTACCTAGGTAATGAAGATAATTATAACTTATGATAAGTCTAAAAGGGAGTCTAGCATGACTCAATTATAGAGTTATGTCCACAAGTATTGTAAAATAAGTTAATTATGTAGCTTTTCTTCAAAGACACTAAACCTTTCATTCTTGGGAATGTGAGTTTATTTTTTGAGATGCAATTTTTATATTATGGAAATGATTTAAAATAAAAATATGTTTATCTTGGATCATTATAGTTGGTATTGGATCAGGGTTTAGTTATTCCTAAGGATAGGTTTATTTATTTAGTCTTTATAATAAGAGAACATTATTGAAAACCTTAGAGATAATTATATGTATTATTATAACATCCTAAAGTTTTATTAAAGTAGATATTTTTTGGTTTCCTAGATATTAAAACTCTGTATGAATATTTTAAAGTGGATTTGGTTATGGAACAGATGCACCAAGGGGTAATCACCCTTAAAAAAGGTTGGTTGAGTATTAACATGATCTTCAGCTGATACATGATGAGTGAGCCAAGGCTAAAAACATGGAAAGATACTCTTAGGGGATATTTTTTGGTCAATAAAATTCTATGTATGATTCATTATGAAGTATTTATTATGTTAAGTATTTATGACAAGGTGTATGATAGAACCCAACATGAAGAAACCTAGATTGAACTGAGAGTGATTTAGGTTAAAATAAAAGTTAACGTGATGATTCTAAAAAGTTATACATTTTGAGGTTTAGTTTTTCATAAGATTATTTATGATAATTCCCTTATTTTTTTAATTATTCATTAATCACATTAACCCTATTTGGTTTTATTAATGGTTGAATCCTGAAGGAAATAAGTTATCAATGGATGTCATAGACAATAAATAGATTCTCCAAATGAACAATCTAACAACATAAGAGTCGGAGTGGGAAATATTGTGATTTTTCTAAACCATCTATCAAGAATTATGATTAACAAGGTTAACTTATTTGAGTTTAAAAACACATAAGAGAAGATAAGTATGGATTCTCATGGAATATTTGGTGTTGAAGATGATAAATGAAAAAAGATTCAATTTCCATCATGTAAAAAATGAAGGAAGATGCACCCTGGGGAATGTCTCAAAGGAACAACAAGATGTTTTATTTGCGGTAAAGGATAGAATCTAGCAACAAGATTCCAAGGAATAAGGAATAAATTAGTTAACATGATGGGGAAAAATAATGTTCTTCTTAAGGATCCACTAGGGATTTGATGTTTCAAATGTGGGGAATTTGGGAACTATGAAAATTGGTGAACTAATCCAAGGGTTTAATATGGAAATCTACACCAAAAACCTCATAGACAATGGGAAAAAGTAAAATCGTATGTAAATACTACTATTAAAATGGATAGTGATAATTAAGTGGTGTTAGGTTTTCTTTACTCTATATTTTCAAATGTATTATGTTGTATAAGTTTTCACCTACTATTAGCTACTGGATTATAAATAAAAACATCTGGTGGGATCATTATTGTATCTAAGGTGTATGAATATATCTTGAAGTTCATGGGATTATACTTCACACAAGTCTTATTAAGTCTTCCTTTAGATGAATTCGATGTCATTTGGAAAATGGATTTTATATCTTCACTTAGACGTTATATTAATTACCAAAATAGGAAAATCATGTCAAAAACCAACCTATGATCATATATCAGTGTAAGGGTGACTATGTGATATCTTTAAAAACTAGTTCTATTATATGATTTATGATGCCTAATCATGAGGGGTGTTTATATAAAATTATTAGAGAAAATAAAATATTAGGATTAATCTATTCTTAGGGTTTTTCACTCGAGCAGACTCATGTTAGACCAATCTATCACCCTTCCACACACTACAATTGGAAGAACCAACCAAGTCTTACCTCAGCCTGCTAAACACCTCATACACCTTTGGGTTAACCTAAGGCACCATAGCAATCTTTACTAGATCAATGCCAGAAACTTCCTCAATAGTCGCATTGTAGTACACTTGAACATTGTCGGGTATTTCCTCCTCCACTGGCCACAACGAATGAGGTCCCGACATCTACCCTCCATACCAGTTTCCATCTGTCCTGAGCCAGCCTCCTCACGTACCCCTAGAACCTTACCACCACCATTATCCTTCATCCTTGTCATAAACTGAGCTCCCTAATTACAAACCTCCATCAAGTGACCTAGCTTCTTGCATACAGAACAAAATTCATTTTCATTTTCCCTACCCACCGGCATTGAAGACCCCCATCAAAAAACATCTGTAGAGTGTCCCAAACACTTGCAGGAAGAACAAAAATCCATCCATTTCTCATATATCACACGATATTTTCATTTGTACTCCTTGCATATTATAATCCATATATATTCAAAAGGTGTTTTAGACACATCAAATTCCACACAAACCCATAGATTGATAGGGTGAGATACTGACTCGGTGCAACTATCTGAACATAAAAATATACTGACGAGATTTCTAAGCATTTTGATAACATAAGGATTTTGAAATGGTAAAGTAAGATTAGGGAAACTTACCCAAACTGTAGAGGAAGGGGGATCACTTTTTATATATAACTCGAAAGACCAGTGAAACGGGAAGAATCAAAACCCATTGAAGCTATGGGGGGCACTTTACCAAGCTCTTATGAGGTCCTATTTTGATTAAAATTGAATCATGATATGATGGCTATCGAGAAAACCCACTGTCACCCTCTCTTAAAGATCCCATGAACCAAAGAAAACCCTATAAAATGAATCAACCAATCCTATTAGAGTTAGGAGGAAGGGGTCTTCTATGGATGTGGTTGATCCAATCAAGGTCGGGAGAATAGGGGTTTGGATTTTATGATCTAGACCTCACTCTACTTGAGTAATAGGTTTGAAGGCCTTATATAGGTTGGTATGAGATCTGATCAAACTAACCTGGTTTATACAGATGGGGTCCACATGAAGGAATAGAATATAACTGAACCTTGTCACTCGTCAGATGAAGCTTCAAACCCAAAGAGTAATATGAGTTTATTAGGACTAAGGGGAGGAAGGATTAATCCTCTTTACCACCTCCTTTAGAGACTCATTCTACAAAAAAAAGTTAAACAGTAACAACATATCCATTGAGAGTTTGAGTCATTAGAGACAATGGGACCAAGGTGATCAACCCTTGGATTTACTTTTATGTTCTAAAGAAGAAGTAATAGATTATGTATTGTTTCTTAATATAACTGAAGAGGAATATAAAATTATGGGGAGGTCTCTAAGGGTGAATTTCAATGATGAGAAATACTCATGGATTGAAAAATATGACCTAATTTTGGTAGGGATCTTCAATAAAAGAAAGATCAACATTAATAAATTTAGTCCTGGGATTATCTGGATTCGGAGTTTGAAAAGCTGATGAGGAAAGTACTAACTACCCAAGTTTTATATTTATCTTGTAAACTATTTAGGGAAATGTATACTTGTAATATCAAGTTACTCTTTAATGACTCTGTTTAATTTGGTGGTATTGGTTGGTTGGTTTGAGAAGAATTCTAGTATGAGCTATTTCTACTCTTGGATCAGCTCTCTGTTTGGTTTTGATGTGAAGTTTGGTGTTACGCAACCATCACTCTACTTGGATATGATTCATATGGGGATTAGAGAATGAAATATTCACCAGTGCATTCCATTTGGATTTGAATCATTGAGAGGTTATGGATATGCCATCAATTCTGAGCTTGTTCACCTCTACACGAGACAGTTTTCTGAATGGTCATGCTTTGGTGAAGGCTTGTCACCTTGGTGAAGTTGCTGGGGAGGGAAAGATCTTTTTGTTTATTATGGTTTATCCTCTATTATGGTTATTATGTGGTTGTAATGGGGGATCTCATGGTCTCTCATTTTTCCCTCAAAAGTGTTGTGATAATAAAAAATTTAATTTTTATTCAGTATTCTTAGGGAAATAAATATGTTCCCTAAGTTTGTAAGGTTGATATTTGCCTAAAATTTATACCTTGATTCATGAAAAAAATTTATATACCATTATGTATTTTCATTATTATGTGATAATTAAATTTCAAGGAAATATTTTATTTAATGGGGTATAATTTAACACCCTGATATTTTGGGATATATTTTTCTCTAAACTAAAATTGTGTTTGATAACTTGTTTTTCACACAACACCCAAAAAAGATCCACAAAATATTATATGAATATTATTAAGAAATTTTAATTTTAATAAAACCTCTAGTAACTAAAAATATTTTAATCAAATATAAATGAATAAAAAATAAGATTAAGAACACTTGAAGCTTTTAAAAAATATTTTTTAAAATAAAAGAATCTTTCCTTTATATATTGTATTTTCATTTAAAATAAAAATTTATAAATTTTTGAATTTTAATTTGAATAAATTAAATTTATTTTTTTAATTCACAATTTCAATATTACTTAAGATGATTTTTTGATATTTTTCCTAAATGATTGATTTTTAAGTGAGTGGTGAAAAAATACTGATTTTTCTGAAACCATCACTTTTATGACATTATAATAATAAAATAATGGATTAAATTATTTTGAAACCATTTTATATAAAATATATTTATATTTATATAGTAAAATAGACCATTTAAAACACTATTTTATATTTATAAAATCTATTTTATCATTTTCAAAAACATAAGTAATATTTTACTCTTAAAACATTTTTTATTAATTTGTATTAAAAATTAGTTTCATGAATTGTATAAATTAAATATAAAAAAATTATTTCATATTTTAGATAAAAAAATTATATTTTTTAATAATTTAAATTTAATTTTTATTTATAAAATTAGAATTACTTATAATGACATTAATGACCATGATAATGATTAAAGGGTTATTTTAAAGAATTTTTTTATTAATGTTGTGTGATTTTAATTTAATAAATAAAATTGATATATTCTATATAATGAATTTTATATGATGTTTAAAATTTTATAAAAAAATATATTATCAATCATTTAATTAGTAATTAATTTTATACTATATTTAGAACACTTAATGGTTAAAACAATATTTTTCTAAAAAAAAATCTACATATTATATGTTTTAATTTAAAACTTAATTTTACAATATTACAAAATTGAATTATATTAAATTTATTATAAATTTAGTTTCATCTCATCCAAATTTGGTAATAGGGTTTATCTTATATTTTTAGTAAAACATAAATTACCAAGTAAAAACTAGTTACCATTGAAAAAAACAAAATTGTAAAGTGTGAAATTCAAATGATTATAGACTAAAAACATACTTAAGACATGTGTGAAGAATAATATTTGAGTTTTTATGAACCCACACCCATATACACTAAATTATGGACAACTATTGGATATGTTAAACCTTATATAGTACAATGACATTATTGAAAAATAATGGGTGTTCATAAAAGTTCCATTTTAGCCACTTATAAAAGGATATCACTTCCACCACATTTCTCTAAAAATTACAAATATTTATCTATACAAAAATATTTTTCTTCAACCCTCTCCCCACATCCAATAATATTTTTTCTTTCCATAACACCAAGAGAGGGATATTTAAGGCATTACCCAAGGGAGAACTTTCAAAGGGAGAAAGTAATGCTCTCAACTGACCTCTCTTAGTTTCTACATAATTATTCCCTCTAAAACATTTTACACACATGAAATTATGATAAAATAAGTGTTATTAGTATTATAAATTTCATTATAATAATTTAAAATCAATTTTTTACTTTATTTTAAAACCATTTAAAAATGTAGATATTGTCATGTGTTTGTATGGATTACCACCTCCATGAATGGCGGGTTCAATTTTTCCTAAAATTTTACATGGATTGTACAAAAGATTTATTTAATGAAAAAATATAATAATTAAAACCTTATTAATATTATAAAATTATAATTATCATATTTTCATATCCCCCTTCATGTTCTATGAAAAATGAGAGTATTGTCCGTATAGGGGCAGACTATTGCCTCTAAGGAATGACGTGTACCATTTTTTCATTACTTCCTAACATGGATGACATTGAAAATAATTATAATGTATAAAAATTATAATTATGAAACTATTAATATTTTTTAATGATAATATTTCAAAATTTATAAATAATTTTAATAGTAAATTTTTATAGTAAATTTATTCACATTAAATAAACATATCAAGGCACCTTTCATAATTTGGGTTCATTTTGGGATAACATATGAAACTACATAAATATTGTGATAATTTAATAATAAAGTAAATAAACCTTAAATTTTTTTGATATTATGAAGTTATTTTATAACACCTTTTTCAATAGTCTACAAACCAAATGGGTTATGGATAAATTAACCGAAAAACCCCATGTAACTGATGTAAGTGTAAATTATAATAAAAACAAATGAAAAATGATAATAAATGGACATTAAAAAATTAAATATATTTTAATAAAGTTCTTATTAATGTATTTAATAAATGTAATTTATTTTTTTAGGATTTAAGGTGCACATGCAGAATGAATCAGGACCTAAGCTAAGGGTTTTTGCATCTCAATTCTGTTTCATTGAGATATGATGTGTATTCACCACATGTTTAATTTTATGGTTTATATATTGGATGTGGATTTATCTTATCATAAATTTTCATGAAATATAATGGATTTTTAATTCCATTTCATGTTTTACATTTCATGTATTTTTATCTCGAAATATGACAATGAAGTAAGGGTTTTACTAACTCAATTCTCATTCAATGAGTTATGATTGTTCTTCTTATAATTATTTCATATAAGTAGGGTATATTATTATATATGATTTAATTATATGTTATTTTATATTTTTATATGGATTTACATTTCTACCACATAATTCTCCTTTCTAAATCTTTCTTGCTTCATGAATTATGATATCCGTAATGGATTTAGCTAACTCATATTTTCTTTCTTTGAAATAAAATATTATTACATAAGAATAATTATTATAAGTTTAAAAAATTATTATATTTCAAATTTCACAAGTTATTTTCTTTTTCTCTGGGTAAAATTTTTTTTTAACTCCAATATTATTTCTTATTGAATTTATTTCTCAAAAAAGTGCATTGTTTTTAAGAAAATTACAATTTTCTTTAAAGATACATTTTCATCTATTTCCATGTTCATTATTCGAAAACATGTTTTCCTTTATTATTTTGAAAACCAATTATCTGTTTACCCATATTAACTTTCTATTTTACATATCCACTTTTCAGAGGATAGTTTTACTACAACTTTTTGTAATATGGTTTTTTCAATAATGGTATTTTAAAATATTAAAAAGTTTTTTCATTATTTTAAAATCAAATGTTTTATCTTACACACCACATTTCCTTTTGAAAATATTAATATATTTTCAGGGATCTATTTTTTAAGTTTTTATTTTTTAAGCTAATTTTTTTCAAAGTTTTCAATTCACCTTTTTGAAAATGGTATTTGAATGTGATATATAACTTCTTCTCATAAGATAATATTAAAAAAATCTAAAAAATATTTTATGGTTTCGATTCCACTATTCCTCTTTATCTTAAAAGGATTTATTTAATTTGGAATTATTTTTTATAAATAACCAACTATATATTCTTATAAAATACCCTTATGGGGTGATTTAATTTTGGGTGATAAATTGTTTATAATCCTGATGTAAATTTTTGTGATATCATTTGGAAATGTAGTGAAACCCATTTTATTTCTATGAGTTATTTATGATGTGATGAATAAAACCAATTTTATTCCCATGGGATTTCAAGATATATTAAATTATTTATATATTATGGAACAAATATGTATATATTATAAAAATTGGGTTCTTATATCACCCTCTAATCCATTGGTTAATGCTTGATATCTCATAAGATAATATATCATGAGCCTTATTAGATATTATCACAAAATAAAGGGTAAAACTTCATGGATATGATCAAAAACTAAATAGGGTCCTTTTTAGATACACTCAAAAAAGAAAGGGTGGTAGTTCTTAGAAATTCTTACAAAAAAAATTGTGGGACTTTTGGATATTCCCATAATATAATTACACCATATGCTTATGTTTTTTCCATATTTCTTTATTATACTATGTCTCAAGGGAATGTTACATTTCCATGTCATATGACAATGATTATGCTTCATGTATCATCTTTATTATCTCATGATTCCACACTATTTTTTATGGTATATTTTTGTTCTTATATTCCCTTATATCATGAATCATGGATAACTCATATGGTTCCATGTTATTTTAATAAGGAATTTATCTCATATTCATGTTTTATATTATTCTTATGATATAACCCATGATGACATGATGATAACTTTTCCCTTACGGGGTGTTTGATATCACCCATTTCTTATATTTACATTCCCTAGATTATGAAGATGATTATCACTAATGTTAAATCTATAAGGGATTATAGTGTTGCTCAATTATGAAGGAATATTTGTAAGTGTTGTAGAATAATTTTCTTATGTTTTTAGTCCTAATAGATACTAAAACTTTCATTATTAGAATTTTTAGATATAATTTTATGTTATGGAAATGATATATAATAAATATATGTTTATCTTGGGTCACTATATTACTTGGACTAGTTTGGAACACATATATTGTTAAATTGGTAAATTTTTTTAGCATGGGGAACTTCATGAATGGGTCATTACCGATGGTGCATGACAAAGATCTTAGGAAGATTCAAAATTCTTATAAAGAGTTAGAAAGTATGGATAGTATTCCTTATAAATCCACCATATGATACAAAAAAAATTATGTTGTGTACTCAACCCAATGTCACTTATTATTTGAGAATAAAAATCAAATACAAATCCAATATTGGTGAGAGTCACTAGATTATTTTCAAGAACATACTTAAGGACTTAAGAAGAAGTGAGGATTTTTTTTCTTGGTATTTAGAGGAGAGTAAGAGATCATTATAAGGTGTTACACTGATTATAATTTATAATCCCAAAAATATGATAAAATACCTCAATATAGATTTTTGTTTTACCTAAATAGTGCATCAATCGGTTGGAAAGGTTATAAATAATCTATCATAGCATACTCAACAACGTAAGCGGAGTACATCATTATACCATATTCTAGGATTGATTTTTTTTAGACTAAGAATTTAATCACTAAAATTTGGGTGGTCCCTAGAATTTATATCTCAATTTATATTTATTGTGATAATGATAGACCAATTACTCAGGCCATGAAACTCGGGTATCACCAAAGGACCAAACATGTCTTTCGTAAGTACCATCTAATTCAAGAGATCATTGAGAGGGGAGAAGGAAATATATTTTGGGTAGCTATAGATGAAAATTTATAAGATCCATCTATATAAAACCATTATAGAAAAAATTGTGTGGGTTATATTAAATATATTGGTATAAGATACAAGAGAGATTGGATGTAATTATTGTTTAATGTATCAGGATTTTGTAATAAATCCAATCTCTATTTATCATTCATTCATGTTTAATACATCTATATTACATGAATAGTTTTATGATAATATCTCATAAGTACATATTTAAGTTTTCCCTAATCAATAATCATCACGAGATATTACGGGTTGTGATGATATGTTAATATTAGCATTAGTAGAATCTTTTTCCCTATATGAATAGTTGAATACATGATACAAATAATAGAATCCTGATATAATATTCCAAGACTTATTATCCTGACTGACCCGCCAAATTATATCATAAGTAATGTCATATATTAATTGATATACTCAAGGATGTATGATTAGTATGAATCCCCATTACTTGATTTTAGAGAGACACCTAGCATGAAAACCTTCATAATTTTCTATCATTCTTATACAATCCTTGAGGCTTAGCTAGTCATGCGGTATTTGGGTATGTTTCTAATCATCTCATATGTTGGATCTAAACTAATGTGATATTTTTCCACTTTCATGGTGAGTTAAATACATTTTATCCCTTAATTGAATAAAATTAAGGAAATTCATGTCCATTCTTAGTTGAGTGACATATGATGCACTTGGATACTTAAATGAATTAAATTTAATGAATTCATTCATATTTTTAAATCTATTTCAAATAATCATGAATATATGAGATGAACTACATTGGATTAATATGTTCCATGTCTAGTAGTTAATAAATGTCATAAAAAATGGATTATATAGGTATACATATGATGTGTATGATACATCTTATGGTGGAAATGTTTATATGAAGATATGAGTATATTCAATCAATATCACACCAGACCCCTTTATAGCTTGAGTAGCATTGATTTTTTTCTCTAGGAATCTATTTTATTACAGATATGAAATCAATATTTCATATTGTTTTTAATGATATAAAGGTTCATAGGGTAGCATAGTTAATATATATAATAAGGATTAAAATTTTGGACAAAGTTTTTATTCAAAAATAAAAAGAGTTTGATGGACCATATCTAAAACAGTTCGAATGGATTCCCAAGGATTTGTGAAGTTTTGCATAAATTCAATATGGGGATTTAGTACAATTGAGATGTAATTATACATTTAATGAAACTAGGTATATTATATTTTACAATATATCTAACTAATATCCTATGATATGGAATATATATGCCTTTATCATATCATACAATCTATATCTATTGTAGTGTATGATAGGTTGGAGGTATGGGATATCGAATCATGGATTTATCCAAGTCTTCCACATGGTTTCCTTCAGTTATGAATCAATGGGTAGATTAATTTATTTCCATGTGAATTGAATATAATCTTTTTAAATGTTCAAAAGATTATATACTCAATAATAATACATTAATATAATGTATATCGACTTTCAAGTGTTGGTAGACGATGTTCGAATCCCTTCATTGAATGAATGGAGACTATATAATGGAATGTGATCCACCCATTGAGTGAGTATGAAAATGATAATCCATATCTAAATAACTCCATTCATATTTCAAGATGAGGTGATAGAATGCCTTGGGAGTTTAAGGGGTACTCGTATATTGTACAAGGATTCTAGTGGATGGTGGTATCCATGTGAAGTCAAGAGTTTGATGGTTGTTGCGTGGTGATCTCTATTAAGAAACATCATTTTTGTTTTATATTTATGGATCTTGCTACATTTCTAGTATTCCTATTTTATTTATGTTCTTTACTTTATATGTTTATTATTGATGATATATCAGGAACCTTAAATGGGTTTCTTCTTCTACCATGATCATAAGATGATACTCTAAAAATCCATCACAAATTACATGTCAATGAATCATAATTAGATCAATCAAATAAAATTTTAACCATGCATTAAGATAAGTTTTTAAAAGATTAAATCATATAAATGATATTTAATTAAATCAAAACCATTGTTCTCAAATAAAATTGGAAATTTAAAATCCAAAATTCCAGAAATACACCTTGGTTTTGATTAAAACCAAATATGTCAAAAACTAAATAAAACCATTTTATTTTATCCAAACAGGACCCAAAAACTATCATAACACCAATTTTATAAAAATAAATAAACATATCTCATTTATCATGGATTTAAACATGTCACATTCCAAAAATATACTTTAAACACAAATAAAAAATTCCAACGAACACAAATATTACTTCAATTAAATATATCCATGTATATTTTCAAATTAATGGAATAAAATCCACCTCAATAATACTAATAGAGCCCAAAATAATAATTTAAATAATTATAAAACTAAATTATGTGTATTAAATTTTTAAATAAATCAGTGTTTTCCAATTTAAACTCATTTAGATTTTTAATTAAAATAATTACCTAACCTTATACACCTACATTAGAACTTGCTTATGATAATTTCAAAACAACTTTATTAAGAAATTCCCAAACCCCACACACCTTATAAACAATATAATAAATCATAAACACGTTTTAGACCACTTATAACCCAAAACCATTTATATTTCATCATCCAATTCCTAAAATATTAATTAATCATTTTCTTTCAAAATTACACCTTTGAAAATAAAAACATAACCATTATATTATTTAATCATGAAGAAAACTTTTAATAACTTTCCAAAAATCACTATAATTTCAAATAAATATATTTCATAAAAATAAACAATATTTTTCTTCAACTAAATCATTTTAAATAAAACTTATACCAATATGAATAAATATATTATTCTAAAATTATAATACATTCATAATAAAACTAAAATGTATTAAATCTCATAACTAACTATAAAATAACTTATACATTCTCTTTTTCTCAATGTAGATAGTAGGGATTACAACACACACACCAAGGGTCTGGTGGGTTGGTCCACAGAGCTACCCCCAAGTATTGGTCCACTAGTTGTCCCATTATTATAATTTTGAGTGCTCCATAGGCCCATTTGTGATTTAATGACCTAAAGTCTTAATTTTTATTTATTCTTGAAGCCTCATGTGGCCTATATACCCTTAAAAGGTTTTCCATAGGCCCAATTTATTGAATAGTCCCACTTGTTATATTTATTAACTGCTACAATACTCGTTATTGTATATGCGCTGCTACAATACCCAACTACTATAGTTCAAATAAAAATACCCAAAAACTTGGGTGTTTTGAGGGGTTGAATCCATGACCTCTTAGATATCGGATAGGGTGAAACTAATTAGAAAAAACCTTTCTAGATAAAAGGTATTATGGTAACTCTTATATTGGCCCACCATACCCAGAGGAGTGCCACCCTTCCATAGCTAAATCTGAGT
This sequence comes from Viscum album, assembly GCA_963277665.1. Lineage (NCBI taxonomy): Eukaryota > Viridiplantae > Streptophyta > Magnoliopsida > Santalales > Viscaceae > Viscum > Viscum album. The sequence goes on from OY728156.1 coordinate 1,507,161,703, forward strand.
TGGTGAGACTCAAACCTTATCTAGTTCCCTTGAAGTAAAAAGAGTCCATTTGAAATGTATTGATTTGCTTAACCCCATGTGTAAAGGTTATTTAGGTAACAACCATGTTTTCCTGCCTTTACCAAAGGAGCACCGCCCTTCCCTAGCTAAATCTAAGCAGGTGAGATTCAAACCTAGGGTAGTCCTCACCGAGCACAGAGCAGACACATGATATATATCACTTGACTTAACCTCCGGGGGGGAACTTATCTATTCACTTTAAAAACAACACATGAAAACAATTAAAATTTTCCACTAAAAGTTATTTTAAAACCATTTATATATACTCATCAAGGATATTAACCCTTTAAATTTTCTTTAAATTTTTTAAATGAAAATAAGTGTTATCACCCATAATGAAATTCACACAACAAACCTTAAGTAATAAAGTCGTTTACATCACATTAGTTTCACTAAACCTTTTAAAATAAGATAAATATGTTTAAAATTTTGAAATTACATTTTCACACTTAAACAAACAATGAACTTTCATAGAAAATACACCACAAAATTCATGTCGCCCATGAATTGGACTAGAAAGACTCAATCAATTAGTTCATCATTAGGATAAACCATTTAACCTATGTTATGTGGTTGTATAATGACTAAATGGGAAAAAGTTAAATAAATTTTTATGGGAACCAAATTGAAGTTACAAAATATCAAATAACAATTGAGAAGGGGGGTGAATCAGTTGTTCACTTTTATAAGTTTCAAAAATCTTAGAAACTTAACCCCTGCAACCTATTATGATTTGTTTCTTTATCAAATTTTAGTAAATACACATGCATGATATAGTAGGAAATAAAGTGAGGAACACAAGATTTATACATTTAAAACTTAGTTTGAGAACCTATATCCTATTATGAAGAAGTGTATACAACTTGTGCCAACTTCTGATGGACACATTTTATCTCCTGATAAGAAATATTATACTGGCTTCTGTCAGTTTACAATTTTTCTTATAAAAATTTAATACAAAAAAATAATAAAGACTTTGTTGAATATAATATACAATTTTTTAGTCTGAATCCTTAGTCTGATTTGGATGGATATGATTTTCTTAGTTCGATGAGTCTAGATTCAATTCTCTCAATACAAACTATCTAGATATAATTATCTCAATATGATGAGAATGGATCCAATTTTATCAATATAATCAGTCTGGATCTGATTATCTTAATACGATGGAATCAATATGATGAACCCATTCTCACCTTCAAAACTCAAACTCTACTCAAATACTCAATATGATTTATCTCATTCCAATTGACTTAATACGATTGAATGAATAGGATCTACTTAATACGATCTTGCTCAATATGGTAAAAAAACATTCAACTATCTGATCCTCCTCCTGATATCTCTATCCAGTAATGACTCTCACTTGATTTCATTAGGGCTCTGCCTTTTCCTCTTGTGTTAAAAGTTATAATTAATGAATGATTTGAGGAACTATTTATAGGTGACTCGTAAAACAAAGGAGGGAAACTTGGAAACTTTATCCACATGATTATATCTCAAAATCTCTGAAAATATATCACATTTAAAACTTCAACTCTGACTTATTCAAACCTCTTATATTTCTATGAGATTTTTGAAAAATTAAAATTTCATGTTTGATCACTTTAGTTATTCATAAAACTTCTAGAATTTCCTTTTTGAGTCTTCTTCATAATCAGTTTATTATGAATATTTTTCCTTCTCAGAGTCAATCCAATTTCTATTTCCTTCTCACTAAATCAAATTTATGTATCTTTCTCAGTGAATCCAAATTCTATATCCCTCTCAATGAATCTGATTGAATTATCATTATGATGGAATTCCCATTATTATGTAAACTCTATACTTCAACTTTGAAATTCTTCAAACTTCATCATCTTCACACATTATAACATTTGGATCTAATATTCTGAAATATTATACCTTCAATAGATTTATTCATAATGATGTTATTCCAATTACGATTAAATTCTCATTGTGATATAATTTCACATTATCTCATTACGATGTAATTCCCATTACGATGAAAATCCCATTACGATAGGAATCTAATTATGATGTAATTCTTTGTTCTGCAATTTTGAATTTCTCTAAACCTCTTCAACGTTTCTTCCAAATCTTTTATCATGATTTTTTTTTTGATTTATGGTAACTTATTGATCAGAAAAGAATCATCTAATTTTGTTTATAAAATATGAAAACTTTCTAATTCTTGACTTCAAAATCTTCTTTCAAAACTCTTCAGCAACAATAAGATTTCTTCAAATAACAACTTATTTCTTTATAACTTAGTAACTTCTTTCCTTCTCTGAATACAGAAAATAAAAACTTATATCAAATAACAAATTCTACCTCTGATTCTTTTGGATTTGATTATCTGAATCTGATGTAGATGGATCCGATTCTTATATAAAAATAACATTATGCCTCCAATTATTTTGGATCTGATTAGATGAATACAATGAAGATGGATATGATTCCAAGTAAAAAACATTCTTATATAAAAATTTTAGTTTTCAAGAAATACAAAAACTTTGTTAAAATCATTCATCACAAAGTTTCTTCACTAATAACACTCATATTCAACGAATAGAAACCACAATAAGATTTCAAAACAAAATATAATTCAAAAAATAAAATAACAACAATTATAAGCATCAAAACACATATAAAATGATCCCTGCATACCTACATGAGTTAATGAATTCCCATATTTTCCCAATGATGGGATAAGACACGACACCATAGGCTTAAACAAAACAAATTCAAAAAAAACATCAAAGGTAGCCCAATAACACTCTCAACTAGATCTCCCCTAGTTACTCGAGGCTTATTATTAAAGATATTGGCTAGAAATATTTAGTAATATTCCTCCTGAGTCTTGATACTCTTATCCTTATTCCTTACAGTTACTCAACTACCAAAATCCACTCTGATACCATTTTTATTAAACAACCACTAATTTACCTTGAACCTGAGTTGACTTAGCACTAACCTTAGGTGAATTCACCTTGAGCACTAGAGGATGCCAAAGAACAATGAGGGATGAATATACACCATGAGGGAATGACTTCCCTGAAATATAATTAATCTATAATTTGTAATTCCTTTGGTAAATAAAATAGAACATTAAAAAAATATAAAATAATGATTAACACAAAATTTGATAAAAAAAATAAATAAATATATACAATTTAATTCATTAAAATAAAATAATGAATAAAATATACCGATATATTAAATAGTCACCATTCTCCACAGATCACCATTATCTCATCTCTGATCTCTATATAGTAATTATTTCACATCAAAACCTAGAACATGAATGATAAAAAAAATTACCTAAAATGAAAAAAAATGATAAATGCTTACATATGCATTAGAATTCATATATAGGGGGTGAGTATACACATACCCATTAGAAATAATCTCTAAAATATGTATATAGAGATAAAACAATCATATGATCTTCTAAATCAACCCACATATCAGAGTATAAAAGTATGAATGTAATGGAAATTTAAATTGTTGTAACATTAAAAAAATCATAAAAATGTATTTAAGAATACAAGAAATAAAATGAAACATAAAAAAGTATAATACAATGTATGAATTATTTATTTCAATCCTTAATCTACAAAATGATATTATTATAAAACACCTTCCAATCAATGGAATTTTTCACTTTTATCACAATCAGAAGGAATATCACAAACCTAATCTAGGTATCCCTCTCTAATCACCATAATATCATCATCTATAAACCCATTGGTCAATTTATTTGTCTTCTTATCCCTGTAATACCTCCAATTTATACCTTTCAGAAGGTATATTCATATTCTATACCCAAAAACCCCTAATCTCAAAGGATCGACATCATCCCATTTCCACAAACTGAAATCTCATGATCTTAATGATCAAATAAGATATTTATTCCCCATGGAATCACTAAATCATGTAATATTAGAAAGAATTAATAAAATAATAAAATAAAAATATATTTATAATAAAATCCTTACAGATGAACTCTTAGAAAAAACACTCAAAAATAAAAATCACAATGATTGAAAGTACATGCTTTCATGACCCACCCCCCCTGGGAACCACTTTAGGGCCTGTAGTGAAGATAACAGTGACCCCTGAGGACTGACTCTAATAATACATGGGTTTTCAAATTACACTAAGAGTAAAAAATGTAAAAATTGGAGGAATTGCCTTTATATATCCTAGTAATACAAAATAAACCATCAATTAACACCATATTATTAATAAATTAAATTCCAAAATTATTCCACAATGCATGAATTTTTTAGAAATATAAAAAACCTAAAATATAAAATATAAAATAAAACACATGGGTAGTGACTCGACAAGAAAAACTAAATCTCTAATATAATATTATCCAACTCAGTCACTAAACTCAACCAAGAAACCATAAAATAGTTTATGTATATATGGGTGAGAATAAAATGTATACTCATTGGGATCATACTCAAGACCTCTCATGTGAATGTGGAAGGAGTAGACAAACTCATCAAGGACCATACAACAGAATCAATAAGCACCAATGAGGTCAACTACCACCCAACCTCACCAAGGATCACTCACCAAATATTACATCCAAATATAATACCATAATATTAGAGGAATGTATCAAAACGGGTACCCTGCACCACTTTCCCATTGTTTTTTCACTCTCATTCTCTAACATCACAAGCCATGTGCTCACAATCCCTTCCACAATTGTAACATCCCAGAACTGATATATCCACCCAAATACTATTATTGGGCTAGGTATCACGGACCTTAGGGGAACCTCCCTGAACACCAAAGGATGATGACTAGCAGCGAGGGTGTAAACGGGTATAGCTGGGAGGCTATACCCTTTGGGAATAGATAATACACTAGTCTGAGTATAATCATAACACATGCATAAGAAATAAATGGATCATCATACTCGAATCAGAGCCATAGAGAGAAAGCACAACAATATAATATAAATAAAATAGCGTAAACGAAATAGAAACAACTGCAGTGGAAAGTAAACAGAATAATATGATAAACACCACTTGTAAACACTACTAAAACAACAAGTAATGAATCCTTAGTAGGTCAAACATGTCAATATAAAAAATCTTCCCATGGCTAGCCACAGTAGATTCATATAATAATAAGCATGCTGAAACAGAAATGAAAGTTAAACAAAAGTAAAACTCCATCTAGGCACAACCTCAAGGTACATGCCAATATTAATTCTAAATAGAAGTATGATCCATCTTCTAAGGCTGATCCCTTACCTATATGTAAAACCATAAAGTCTACACACATACCAAATAGCCCATGTAGGGTGTGAGATGAATCTCAGTAGGATACCACCCAATGGTGCGTACCTAGTATAAGTGTTTAAGCAGACACACATCTCTAAATAAGGTTAATAGTATGTGGAAATAAATAAATACAACCTCCATTGGTGCTCAGCATCCACCAGAGATTGTCACCTTCTTCGACCATTACTAGATTCTTATAAGCAAAGAGAGTCCTTGGCCCATGGCCCAAGGAACTCATACAGTCACAAAGTCCTGGTGAACCCTCAGGTTCCACCCCAATCACATATCTCGGCATTGTGTTCCTCCTGAAACCTCATGTCTTAAAGTACCAATGTCTCTAAGGAATTCTCAAACAATAGTATTCAGGTCCCAAGGATCCCTACTCATAAGCTCACATCGGCCCATGGCATGACCACCAGAGGAACAATGATGCATGTCCTCAAATAAATATATATCATGGCCCATGGCCTCAATCATGAGGAACCTTATCCCCCAACCCAATAGCCTCATAAACATCCACCTAAGTCTACTCACATTTCACATGTATTTCTACGGAAAGCACTCCCAAATCAAAAATACCTAAACCAAAACTATTGGGGCCCTCTACTTATAGGATCTGTCAAACCCAACTCATCATAGAGTCTGTCTATGTTCACATGACTCAATTGGAACATCAGCCATCATAGGAGAGTGGAAATAACCAAATAAATAAACTAAGCCACACCATCTCTGGCACCTCGTTCCCCTGCGACCATGTCACTCAAATCCAATTTCCATTTCATCCAAGTATCCCAGGCCATACCCAACCTGACAGTCACATTACCTCAAACTGGCATCCTTGATGCCCAATCCTGTGGTCAAAACCACCCAAGAAATTATGGGCCAATACCAACTAGTTATCATCATCACTCAATCCCAATGTCCATGCCATCCCAACCTTGGTTTAATCGTATCATAACCCAAAGGGTCACAATATATTTAATATCAATCATTACAGATATATAAAACACAATTAATCACTTTAAACAAGCAATTCAATTTAAATAGTTGGACTGCACTAGATATCAGCTATAACATATATGTACTGAGGCCTTCAATGACTCTAAACAGTTTAATCAAACTTAAATAATTTAAACATATCAGTTTAAAACAAAACAAATCATTTAAAAGAATTTCGATGCCCCCATCCAAAATATCCCAATGAGCAATGGCCTCTTGCCCGACCTCACTCAAGAAATTAAGGTATAGGTAATGCCCAATGGCATCCCATGGGTTTAAAAAATGATTCAATATGAAATATTAGTTATAATGGGTTTTCTCTCAAAATACCCAAAGATGCGCCAAAGTTCGTGCCACCCAAAAGTCAACAAAAATAGAAAAGAAGGTATGCACTGCCTACCTCGTACTCATATGATGATCCTCATCCAGCGTCGGACTCTAATTCATCTTATAATGGGGTAGATCTACATAACAGTTATAAACACTCAAGTTTTGATAACTAGGTTGAGAAAAGAAATTATGAAGAACATCTCAAGAGGAATCGATCTCTTACCGATTGGGTTCCAACACATCTGACAATGTTTGAATTGGGGTTCGGACAAAAAGTTGGGATGAACTTATTCATCTGGCGTTACTGGTTTGTGAACCCAGTGACCCCTACTTCCCATTTTAACAAAAATGAGTCTACTAACCATTTTAATGAAAAAACGTACATGGTGTGTATTTAAATATACATGTAGTTTATATGGTTGGTTTGGCCAAATTCGTTGGCTTCCTTTCCAGGTCATTAAAATTTCTTGTCGACATTAGTACACAGCGTGTACTAGACATACGCAGCATGAACATGGAAGGCCCTCTCTTCCTCACTGACATACCTACATTCCATGTATGTCCATTACACAGCCAGACATTACACGTCGTGTACTAGGGGTTCATAGCAGGTAATCCCAAGTTATTCCAAGTAATAGGGTTAAAGCTAGTACTAAACCTGTTTTCCCCCTTTTTCCTTAAAAACAACCTGAAAAATAAAATAAACCCATACCTCAAAGTTAGAACTAGGTTATTACAAACGTACCCTATTAAAGAAAATTTTCCTCAAATTGCACTTCCAAGGTTAGTGAATAAAAACTCTAAAACAACTCCAGCCCAAAGCTCAAATCAATTAAAGGTCCAACAACCTGTTTCCAGACCCATGGTCCAACTGTGATGCATTATCACCCCTACACCTCATCAGGTACTCTCATGTCGCTTCTGACACCCAATCATATCCCACACCATATCAGTGTCTGCCTCGAGCCCATGGAACTCATGGCACAACAAGGTCTCGCATCCCATGAATGCTCAAAAGAACCTGATGCCTTTCACCTCAATCACAAACTGGATCATCAATGCATGTATTCCCAAAGTACATTAAGTAACCCACATCCAATGATTCTCATGATGAAAAGAACCTTATATATATAATCACGCACCCAAGAGAGTTCCAACCCACTAACCAGCATCTGATCAGTCCATATAAATCTTGTGCACCTCGTGCACTCAAAATGGACATGCCTTAATAGGACATGTCAAACAAAAGAAAAAATAACTATGGACACACCCGAAGAGTACCTCTAACCATCGTCATATCACCAACTCTATTATCCCCTGGAAGTTCCACAGTGTGAACCTGGCCTGACACACATCCTCTTTAAGCTTTTCCTCCCTATGGTGTTGCACCAGCCACCGAACACTGACCCTGTGGCTAGGTACCACTATCTATTCCACACTTCCAATGTGCAGTTGAACCTAGGATACCCACACCTGGTACTGATCCTAATCCAACCCCATATGCCACAGTCTTTCCTGGTCCCTTCCTACCAGCTGTCTGAGAAGGCAAATTATAGAACCTCTCAAGATGCCCAACCTATCCACATGTCAGGCACTCATTTGGAGGTCTATCACACTGAGTCCGGACATGACATGGCTTCCCACACAGAAATAAAACCATTGTTGAACTACCACGAGGTATTCTAGCTGAGTCCTTGGCCTGACCTCCCAACTAGAACTCATCGTGATATCATTTCCTATCATCTAAACTATCACCTGAAGCTGTCTCCTGGCCTAAGTGAGACCTGTCTGTCAAGTTTCCCTTAGATATGAGTGCCTGATTCACCACCTATGAGAATAAGGCCAACCTAAAGATGTTTAAATGCACTCTTATGGAGTTCCATAAGCCATATTTGAAGCGCCTCACCCTCACGGTGTCATCTCTTACCATACTAGGTGCAAGGGGAGATAGATCAGTGAAAGTAGCAACATAGTCCATGATGGACATGTCACCCAATTAAAGGATCAAGAACTATAGATCTCTCTCTACCCTTAGCATCACTGGGAAAAATTTCTGGAAGAATCTATCCTCTAAGTTCTTCCAAGATAGTCCCTCGTGTCTACAAGCTTAAACATGCACATCCCACCAGTACATTTCCATTCCTCTGAGCATATATTTCACCAGCTTGACCCTCCACCCAGGAGGTGTTTCGAGCTGCTCAATGATCATATGAATTCTCTCTATCCAGTTTTCAACTACCTATGGACCACTCTCACCCTAAAAAATAGTGGTTGTTGCGACTAGAACTTCTGAGTGAGGAGATCCATAGAGGGATCTGTTCCCTAATCACCTATATCAATCCCCTACAAAACACATACCAAACTAGATCGAAGATTCTCATCAATCTATGCCCTGAACGCTATCAAGCCTAGAAGATTCCCCGTCTTCACTAGATCTTAAACCTGATCTAGTCCCTAATACTTTACCTATGGCCCATGCTCTTCATGTCCCTCAGTGGTTTAAACCAAATCATGCTCCTGCGACATTGTACCATCACTCGCCTGACACTCCATACAATCTATCTAAGAGGAACCTGTTGAATACCATAAATGGTTAAACATCCCACATATATAACAATATATATATAATGCGGATAGGGAAATAAGTAAAAGGCATTGCATCCTCACTACCCTCACTTTTCCCCAATACAAATATACCCCATGGAATCCCTGCCTCATGGACTCCTTACCCGCCCTCAACAGAGCCAAGTATCACAATATTCTCGGGCCATGACCATCCCAACAACCAACATTGCCTCAATCTGATGACCGAGTCTTCCAATTCTGGTGACAAAAATAACCTCAACTATAGTACATGCCTCCTTCTAAAGATCCAGGACAAAATCCCATGGAAAATGCAATTTTTTACATAAATTTAAAGCATGTAATATCAAATTTCACATGGAATTTTATATTATTCACATGGTATTAACACTTCACAAATAATACATTCATATATGAAATTAAAATACCCTAAAATGTGCCTATCAAAAGACAAAAAACCATGTCTTACCTTACCAGTCCAAGGTCCAATTCTCCCTTACCGCACAGGATCAAGGTTTACATATCACAACCAATAATCATCACAAACCAAGTGAGATGCCAAGGTGGAAATCATATAAATTGTAATATTAGAAAAAGAAAAATAACAATTCCCACCCAATTTAACTCAACCCATCCCTCATACATGGGGATACAAGCACCCAAGCATGAGTTCGAAATCCAGTTTTGAAAACAACCTATCTCTAGTCTACCATAATCCTAAATAGTAATACCAAGAAATGAGGAAAAATAAACTCCTATAATACCACTTTGTGACATCCCAAACCCAATATATCCACATGAATAGTGATATTAGGCTGGGTGTCACTGACCTTAGGTGAACCTCCCCGAACGCCAAAGGCTGCAGACTAGTAGTGAGGGTGTAAACAGGTATAGCGGGGGAGGCTATACCCTTTGGGAATAGATAATACACTGGTCCGAGTATAATCATAACACATGCAGTGGAAATAAATGACTTAGAAGACTCGAACGAGACCCGCGGGGTGGAGTCATAGAAATATCATATAAATAAAATAGCATAAGTGATATAGAAATAATTGCAGCGGAAAGTAAACATAATAACATGATAAACACCACTTGTAACCACTACTAAAACAACAATCATGCATCCATAGAAGGTCATACATATCAATATAAAATGGGCGCCCATGGATAACCAAAATAGCTACATATAATAATAAGCATGCTGATATAGGAATGAAAGCTAATCAAAAGTAAAACTTCAGCTAGGCACAACCTCAAGGTACATGCCAATATCCATGCCAAATAGTGCTATGATCCAGCTCCTGAGGCTGGTCCCTTACATGTATGTAAAACCATAAATTCTACACTTTTCTCGAAGGTCCCATGTAGGGTGTGAGATGAATCTCATTAGGATACCACCCAATGGTGTGTACCTACTATAGGTGTTTAAGAAAACATGCATCTATAAATAAGGTAAATAGTATGATGTAATAAATAAACACCACCTCCACTGGTGCCCAGCAGCCACTAGGGAGCATCACCTACTTCAGCCATCATTGGAGTCTCAAAAGAAAATAGAGTACTTGATCCATGGTCCAAGGTACTCTTATAGTCACAAAGTCTTGGTGAACCCTTAAGTTCCACCCTAATCACATATCCCAGTACCACGATCCTCCTGACACCATGTGTCTCAAAGTACCGATATCCCAAAGACATGCCCAAACAATAGTATCTCAGTCCCAAAGAGCCCTACCCATAAGCTCACGTCGACCCATGGCACTACCACTAGAAGAATAGTGATTCATATCCTCAAATAAATATATATCCTAGACCATGGCCTCAATCACGGTGAGCCTCATCCCCCAACCCGATAGCCTCATTACTATCCATAGAAGGATCCTAACCTTCCACAAGGATTTCTATGGAAAGCACTCCCAAACAACAAATACATAAACCAAAACTATTGGGGGGATTTACCCACACGATTGGTCAAAACCACCTCAACACAGATCCTACTTGTGTGCACATGACTCAATTGGTTCTTTGGCCATCACGAGTGATTGAAAATCACCAAATAAAGAACCTCAGTCACACTATCTCGGGTAAATCATGCCCTTATGACCAGGTCGCTCAAATTTGATGGCCATGAAATCTAAATATCTTGGGCCATACCCGACCCAACAGTCACATTGCCTCAAACTAACATTCTTGACGCCCAATCCTATGGTCAAACCACCTAATAAAATTTGGTCCAAGCCCAACCAGTGATCATCATCACTCAATCCCGATGGCCATTCCATCCAAACCTCAGTTCAAGACCTTCACAACCCCAAGGGTCACAACATATTTATTATCAAGCATTACATATATATAAACCACAATTAATCACTTTAAAGAAGCAATTCAATTTAAACAGTTGAACTGTACTAGCTACCAGCTATAACATATTATCACAAAGGTCTTGAATGCCTCTAAATAGATTATTTAAACTTAAAAATTTTAAAAATAATATTTTAAAATAAAAAAATCATTTAAAACCATTTTTTAACCCCCATCTAAAATATCCCAATGAGAAACGACCTCTTGCTCAGCCTCGCTCAAGAAATTCAGTTATAGGGAAGTCCCAACAACATCCCATGAGTCTAACAATTAATTCAATATGCAATAGTAGTTATAATGGGGTCTCTCTCAAAATTCATAAAGACGATCCAAAATCCATGCCACCCAAAATTTCACAAAAACACAAAATAAGGTATACACCACCTACCTCGTACTCTTATGATTCTCCTCATCCAGCGTCGGCCTCTAATTCGGCCTAGAATGGGGTAGATCTACATAATGGATATAAACGCTCAAGGTTATATAACTAGGTTAAGAAAATAAATTACAAAGAACGAATCAAGAGGAATAGAGAGCTTACCGATTGGGTTCCAACGCAACTGGAAGTACTTGAATCGGGGTTCGAACGAAGAATCAGGAGGAACTTATTCCTCTGGTGCTGCTGGTTTGTGAACCCGGCGAACCCTACTGCCCATTTTAACAAAAATAAGGCTACTGCTTGTTTTAATAAAACAAGTACACTGTGTGTAATTAAATATATATTTTTTGTATATGGTTGGTTTGTCCAAATTCATCGAATTCCTTTCAAGGTCATTAAAATGTCTTGCTGACATTAGTACACGTTGTGAACTGGACGTATATAGCGTGTACAGGGTTGGTTCTCTCTTCCTCACTGACATCCCTATACACCATGTATGTCAATTACACGGTCATACATTAAACGGCGTTTACTAGGGGTACATGGTGTTTAATTTCAAATTATTCCAAGTAATAGGCTTGAAGCCAGTATTAACCCTATTTTCCCCATTTTCCCTCAAAAACAACCTGAAAAAAAAAACTCATACCTCAAAGGAGGAACTGAGTTCTTACAATAGTCATTTCATAGTACACCATATTTCACATCACATCTATACCTTTCACCAAAACCATATCTTACTCATTATCCCATATCCACTTTCATATATCATTTCTCACCTATCCAACACATATTCGGTATGGTAGAGTATCGTGAACATGAAGTACATCAACCATATACTCTCTACTTACTATGAAAAACCCCCGCCATTTATCCACACATCAACATAACCACATCACATCCCATAAAATCCACACATTTTTTTATAGTGAAACTATCCCATATCCTCATATTAATACCCTATAAGGTCTGCTAGTGCACCTATGCGTCCTCAATCCATACCTCGTAGGGCCTTCTTAGAGAGCTTGTACCAATCATTGCACCAATACCCCATATAATATACCATCATACCACATATAATATTAGTACGATCATAATTACATTGATCCATCATAAATCATTCAATACCTAGAAGGGGGGAAATAAGAAAGGGTAGTCAACCATTTGTTCCCTCATCAACCTGAATATTTGGGGAAAACACTCAATTCCCAAGGCAGGTTGGGAATCGATAAGGTTATACAAATTGGGTGGAGTGAATATATAAATAATAAGGAAAATACAGCTCATATATATATATATGTGTGTGTGTGTGTGCTACATGAAATTATAGCCTATAAGATTTCATAGAAAATATCACTATCATAGCACAAAAACATCACCACACTACCACTAAAACATGATACTATCATTTCCAACTATAACACTGAAACCATCCTCACATCCACTGAAAAATACCACATCAAACATGTAAAATTATCCATCAATCTACCTCATTTATCCCATATCCAGATTTACCATTACCAATCATATTACAATCTTTAAATTTCTTAATAATATTATTTAATGAAAAACCACAAAAACCATCACCCATTTTATTTTTATCCATTAACCATTCATTTAAAGAATCAATTTTTCATTTTTATCTCTAATTTTATCTAATTTTTTCTAACCCCGTTTAAAGTTCATCATTATCAACTATATTTTGTACCACCAGGAAACTATCAAATGTTCCCACGTCAACTAAGAAAGTCATCATCCATATCAACCCACTCATTCCATAATCCCATTAAAACATCAAAATTTTCTATTTCCAGTCATGTAAATACAGTCTCAACCCCACTACACAACACTACATATCAACTATATCTCATAATTCCACCCATAGCATTTGTCATAGAACCTACTTCCCAACACTACCCAACACATCTGCACATCCTAACATAAGAAATCCAATGAAACCCCACTTCCCAACACTACCCATTAGAACCCCCACATGATATACCCCATATTATGTTATATATCTCACTCTTTTAAGTGGTTTTAAGGATCCCAAACATATAATTTTATTTTAAATTTTTTTTATGAATTTCAATATTTTTATTTTAGAAAAAAATTTATAAAGTTTTGGGACTAAACTAAGGGATAAAAAGGAATTTGGAGAACCATTTTAAATTCCATTGCCTTTATTTTCTGGTGTCTACCTAGTGGTATACCACTAGATGGCTAGTGGTACCTATATAGAACACCATTTCTATGTAGACTAGCTTAAAATATAGTCATTTTTTGTAGAAGTGGATGCCTTGATTAGCCTCACAATAGATCTCCAAGACCCTAAAAGGTTTTAGAATAATCCAAAAGTATTTAGAGGATATAAACACACCTCATAGTGAATTTTTATATACTATTTACCTTAAATATCATTTTACATCCCCATTGTGTCATTTTTTTCTCATTTACCTGCACTCTTACAATTGTCTCAGATCCCCCATCTCTTTCTTATTCTAAATTCTTATAATAGGATTGTGAGTAAGACTTAAAGGTTTTACATGAATATTATTTTTATTTTCTTAGTTTTTCAATACCATCGAGTGTGAGGGTGATACGTTTTTACTAGCTTAAAAGTAAGGGGATTTTAGCTATTATACACAACTAATAAAATGTTAACTGTGTAATCGGTTCTTTTTTCTACAACTACTAAAAATCAAGGTTCTTAATTAATGTATTGGATTCCTTGGATACCTCTAAATACAAATGTTTAAACCAAATCCTCTAAAGTATCTTGATGGGGGAGACATAGGGATCCCTTAGTGAATTAATATCATCCTCCTTTATCAATCTTATTCCATTTTGTTTTTTGTTTATTATTCCACCATTATTGAATATTTTGATTTCAATTATTGTTTTAGTTTTTTTAATTAAATATATATTAGTTTTAATCTCTATAAAAATTAAAATTAAATCCACCCCCCCCCCCCTTCTATCTCAAAACTAATTAAAAATTGGTATTAGATTAAACCCTTGATTTTAAAAATTTTATCTAATTTCAAGGAATTGTCATTTAGAGACATACAATACCTCAAATATCCAAGGTTCTCCAAGGGACACTCAATGGGAATATATATAAACTTTGATGGATTAAACTAGGATTATTGGAAAACTATAATTTCTACATTTCTTAGAAGAATATGATATCTGGTTTGGAAAATTTTAATGCATGTATATACCTCCACCTAGGAAATGAATGATAAATGGACTTCATATGACATAGTGGATTTTTAAGATTAATGGAAAATACATGAATTATTGACATTATGGGTAAGATAGGAATGAATTTAATAGAGTTTACATGTGTAAATCCACTCATTAAATTTAGAAATTATTAGTAGTAGCACATAAAGGTGATAATAAATTAAAGGATACTGGGCTTAATATATACTAATGTGATTTTGAAAGCTTTAGTATGAATCCTAATGAGTATATAACTAAATTTTTTACTCATTTCAATGATATTTGTAATGTAAGGAAGTCTTTGGGTGATGATCTCAACTTGGAGATACTTGTTAAGAAGATCCTTTGGGTATTTCCTAGTTCTTGGGAACCCAAAGTTACAGAAATACAAGAAGAAAATAACATAAAAAATATATTGGATAATAACTCATTGGGTCACTAGGGGCCTATGATATTACAATGAATACGAAATAAAACAAGGAATCCAATGAATTAATTAAGAATAATACCATTGAATTAAAATTTAACAAAGATGAATCGTTCATAAGTGAATAGGATATTTCTCATCTTACTAAGAAGATGAATAAATTATTCAAGAAGAAAAATGTATAGAACTGTGAAAATAAGGAAAAGCAAAAAATTAATCGGGTGTAAGATTATATGAATGAAAAAAGAATAGTCACATCAAATCAGAGTACCCCACTCTCAAAAATAAGTCAAAGTATAAGAAGGAAACAATAAAGTTTTCAAGGTTTCAACTTATATTTTTAGTTATGACTTGATCTCCTCACCAAATTCAAATGATAGAAGATTCAAGTGTCTCATGGCTGACATTGAGGTAAATCAAGAGGTAAATTATAACTTTCCATATTATTCTTCAATCCATTTAATTTTTAAAGATATTATATATTCTAGAGATCAATTACAAGAAAGATTTTTTGGGTTTACCACCAAATTAAAACAACTCAGAAATAAATATAATCTAGTCATAAATTAGAAATATTGTATTTAATAAAATGAGAAAATATTAAAGGATAATGAAAATAAAAAATATTTTCTTTCAAAAAAAATTAAGATCAAGAAATAAGATTTAATTTATTAGTGAAGGAAAATGAAATCTTGAAAAATGAATTGAATAAAATTAAAAATAAAAGGTTTTGTTTAAAGGACCAACCCAATGTTGAAAAATTAGAAAATTATATTAAAGATCCTATTGAATCTCTTTAAAAGTTATCCCAAGGTGAGAATAATTTGAATTTGATTTTGGGTTCCTAAAGACATGGGAAAGGTACTTATGAATTTGTTTTTTCAAATATTTCTAGCACATTAAAAAATACTTCCACCTTTTTAAAAGTTTTCTCTCAATATAAATTTTATAATTATTTTTAAAAAATTAGTATCTTATTTATAAATGTGATTGAAAAAATGTTTGTTTTTTTATGCCCAAATTTATTCATCTTTCTTCAAAAAATCTTGAAAAAAATTCAAAGAAATTATGGGTTAGAATATCTTTTTTGGATAACATTTTTTGACCCAAATTTTCGGTTCCAAAATATTTAGTCTCTGAAAATTTATATAGTAAAAAATGTATCAATATAAATTCCTAAGGATATATATAGAACATCAATAGTGGGTACATAAGGAATATTTTTGGTGACTATGTTGATTTCAGAAACATTGAAAAGTTTGATGGTGGGAATGTCACCTTTGGATACAACTCAAGGAGTAAGATCATAGGTATAGGTACTATTGTATTTTCAAACTCTGATCTTATTAAATATGTTATATATATTAGTGTATTAAATAATAAATTTCTTATAATTAGCCAGTTTTGTGATAGTGGTTTTAAATTTTCTTTTGAAAATTATATTTAAAATTTTTTTGATTCCCATGTAAATCATTAATTTACTACCTCAAGGTTTCAAAATGTTTAGGTTATTTATTTAAAATCACTCTAGAGCCAAAATGTTAATTTATTGAGTGTGAAATATTTTGATTCATGGTCATGGAATAGTTGCATTAGTCATTAAATCACACACTAACTTTTAATACTTAACTAGAAAAATTTAGTATGATATTTACCAAAATTACTTTTCTAAAATGACATTGTGTGTAAACTTTTCAAATTTGGTAAGAAACACATGTCCACTTTTAAATCTAAAATGGATGTGTCAGCCTCTAAATCCATTAAACTTATACACCTTAATCTTTTTAAACCAAACCAGTTACATGTATAGTAGGTAAATCTTACACTTTTGTAATTGTAGATGATTATAAAATATTTTCTTGGGTTTATTTCTTATCATATAAAAGTGAGGATTGTAAAGTTTTAATTAAATATACCAAAAAGGATGAAAATAAAATAGTGTATAAGATCATTTCCCTTTGTAGTAATCATGCGGGAGAGAGTTAAAATATATATTTTGATGCTTCTTGTTTTTTATAAGGTTTTATCCTTTCTTTTTTCACTCCTATAACTCCTCAAAAAAATTGGATTGTTGAAATATGGAATAAAACATTGAAAGAAATTTCTTTAACACTCCTTAATGAATTTAAGCTCCATAAATACTTTTTTTCTTAGGTGATCAATAATGTGTGCTATACCATTAACCAAGTTCTTGTAAAATGAATTTTAAAACAACCCCTTATGAGATTTGGAATGGTAAATTACATAAATTCAGTTATTTTATTATGTTTGATTGTAAATGTTTTATAATTAATAACAAAGATAACCTTGGTAAATTTGAACCTAAATCAAATGAATGTACATTTATTTGGTATTCTAAATCAAGTAAAGCTTAATGGGTTTTCAATAAAAGGACCAAGATCATTGAAGAGTCAATTAATATAAAATTTGATGATAATTTGTCCAAACCTCATCTTAAAATTGACGATGTAGAGGCAGACCATGATAATTTTACCTTAAATGAACCACAGCCTCCTGAATAAATTTCAATTGTAAAATAACCTATCCCTTTACCTAGGACATGGATTAAATCTAAAGTACATCCTCTTGAAAATTTTATCAGTGATTTCTAAGCTAGTACTCATACTAGGAGGTCTACATTAAATAAACTAGAATGTCAAGATTTTATGTAACACTAAGAGCCCCAAAATCTCGATTTTTTTTTAAAGGTGGGGGTTGAAGCCTCATTTATTATTAAAGCAAATCAAATACATCTTTAACTGAGTAGAGGGAGACCCATTACATAGCCCAAAGGCCCAGTGGGAATTTATCCCATTACATAGCCCGTAGACGCATTTTTTTGGCCCAAATCCCATTCTGTGAATAGTACTACTATAGTACCCGTGCTGCTACAGTACAGCACAGTACCCGCCGTTTCTACAGTGTTATACCGCCACTACAGTACCCTGCCACCGCTACAGTTTCAGCTGCTGCTACAGTGCCTCCGCTGCTACAGCAACCTGCACCCAATGGGTTTTGAACCCCCAATTTTCATGTAGATTTAAGGTGTGCTTACCACTAAGACAAACCCAAACTAATGATGATTCCATTAATGATAAAAATTTGGTTCTTACCATACAAGAGGAATTAAATAAATTTACCTTGAATAATTTTTGGACTATTTTGGAAAGACCCAATGATCATCTTTTTATTTACACCAAATGGGTCTTTATAAATAAATTAGATGAGTAAGGTAATATCATCCACAACAAAGCCTAACTTGTAGTTAAAGACTATAACCAAGAGGACATAATTGATTATGGTGAGAACTTTTCCCTAATATCTAGGATAAAATCCATTAAAATCTTGTTGGAATTCACTTCTTATTTAAATTTTAATCATTTTCAAATTAATATTAAAAAAATTAAAAATTGTTTTATTTTAAACGAGGTTTTTGTAAAACAAACACCTAATTTTTAGGATTAAAAATTACTAGATCATGTTTTTAAGTTAATAAAACCACTTTATGTATTCAAATAATACTCTCGAGCTTAGTATGATATTTTAACCAAATTTTTTTTAGAATTTTTTTTTGAAATTGGAAAGGTTGGTTCAAATTTTTTTAAACATATTTCAAAAGATATTTTAATAATTCGTATTTATGTTTATTTTGTCATTTTTTCAAATAAATAATCCCATTGTAATTAATTTTCCTATTTTATGAGTAAATAACTTGAAATGAGTTTTATGTGAGAGCTCAATTTTTTTTTCAATTTTCTCATAATTTAGATAGTACTTTTCTTAGCTATAGAAAATACACTAATAATCTTGTAAAGTGTCTTGGCATGGATCAAGTTAGGGAGATATTACTCCAATTATTAATTATTATAATTTTACTTTTGATTAAGATAACAAACCACTAGACAATAATCTTTATAGAAGTATGATTGAGAGTCTTATCTATCTTACCGTGATGCGGCCAGATATTATGTTTATTATATACCTTTGTGAGAATTTTAAAGATAATCCAAATTAATCCCATTTAAAATCTCTCAAAATAATTTTAAAATATTTAGAAAGATATATAAATATTGGTTTTTTTATCCAAAAGACACCTATTTTGAACATTCAATTTTTTCGATGTAGTTTTTAGTGGTTTCAAACTATATAGGAAAAGTACAAGTGGGACTTCCCACCTACTTGGAAAATATCTTATCTCATGGAGTAGGAAGAAGAAAATTTTGGTTTCACTTTCTATGTAAAATGTATAATATATTTACATGGGGAATTTTATTCACCCAAATCATTTGGATGAAACATACCCTTCTATATAATGTATTAAATTTTGACCATGGTCTATTAAATGTAAAAAAACATGTTCAGATTCTATTTAAAAAAATCCAACTCAAAACTCTTGAACTAAACACATAGACCTTATGCAATATTTTATAAAATACTATTTCTAAAAATGTGATATCATGCTATATTTTGTTTCACTAATCTTTAATTGGTTGATATCTTCACTAAACCCCTTGTTGTTGATCATTTTAATTTTATTAAGGGGGGTAGAAATGGAATGATTTTAATAATTTCATTTTATTTTTTAAAGCATTATTATTTTTATATAATTATTTCTTTGAGATTTATTTAAATATATACTTTGTTTTAAATCATGGATTTATTTATTTACTTATTTCACTCTATTAAATGAGTTTTTTTCTTTATATAAATCTTAAATTATATGTTTTTGGTGGATACTTATACTATTAAAAGTATGCATAAATTTAGGTGGATTAAATACTTTTAAAATATTATATGTTTCAAGAGAAAGAGACTTGTTTTAAAATTATATTTTATCATTTTGATGTTTAAAGATCTATATTTAAGAAAATACACACGTGGAATTTAGTTTTTGGTTTTCAAAAGTCTACTTTCAAATGTTAAAATCCTTTAATTTTTTGAAATTTGTTTTCAAAATTAGTTTATTGTGAAAATATTGTATTTATTTATTTAAAATATAATTCTTTTTTGTCTCTCTCATAAGAACATTAATAATGGTCTATAAAAAATTCAAATGATTTTTATCTATCATTCATAGATATCTTTTTAGCATTGATGAATTTATTACTTGTCACTCTAACCCTTATCTATGGATTTTTTTATAATCATAAAGGAGGAGAACATATTAGTAATTGAATTAAATGTACCTTTATTTTTTTTATAATGAAAAAGGGTTATAAAGTCTTAAAACTGGGAAAACACTTCAAAATGTTTTAAACTTAAATGGTTTTTCTCTTAAGCATTGAAAATGTTATTAAAATATATTTTTAATTTCATTATGAAATATTGAAATTATTTTCATATTTATTCATGATAAATTAATCATTTATATCTTTGTATTATTAATTGATTAAATTTTTTATCATAAAAAAGGGTTTGAATTCTATACATCTCACTCTCTTAAGTGGTTTAAATGATCACAAACACACAATTTTGTTTCTATAATTTTCTTTGGATTAATTTAAATATTTTTATATTATAAAATTTGTTATGAATTTTTTGGACCAAACGAAGGGATAAAAAGTAATGTGGAGGACAATTTTGAAGACTTAAACCTATATGAGACAATGAAAACCTGTTGGGATGCCACCATCTAGATTGTGGTGTCCGGAAGGGCATAAAATATAGCACTTTTTAAGGGACCCCATTTCCTTGATTAGCCCACAAATGGATCTCTAAGACCCTTATATATTCTAAAATGATCTTAAAGGATTTGGAGGATATAAATTCACCTATTAGGACCCTTTGATGGTGCCATTTACCTTGAAGATCTTTTTAAATCTCTATTGTTTAGTTTTTTTCTCATTCTCTTACTCTCTTACAATTGTCTCATATCCTCCCTCTATTTCTTATTATAAATTATTGTTAGGTGATTGTGATTAGGATTCAAAGGGTTTTTATAAGCAACCTTATTATTTTTATTTTATTAGTTTCTCACTTCCATTGTGTGTGAGGGGTATAGGTGCTTACTTTCTTAAATGTAAGGGGATTTGTATTTTTAACCACAACCACTAAAAGGGTAATTGTCTAATCGAGTTTCTTGCTACAATTGAAAAAAATTATTACTTATTATAATGGGTTTCTTGGATACCACTAAAGCTAAAGGTTTAAACCAAAAATTCTCAAATTTTTTTAAAGTGGGATATGTGGGGAGACCTTAGTGGATTATTTCTAGAACTCCTGTATCAATCTTGTACCATTGTATTTTATATTTGTTATCCCTCTATTCTTAACGCTTTTTATTCAAATTATTTTTTAATTGTTTCAATTACTTTTAGTTTAGTTTAAATATATAAAAAAAATTAGACGGAAATTCCCCCCCGACCCTATTTCCATCTCAACTCTGACCAACACATTAACCAAAAAAATATAGACATAATAAATTCCCAACAAGTCCACACAAGGATAATAAGAAAATAATAACTAATTACCATTACTAACGACTATTATAGATCCTTTTATTTTGTAATAATATTTATTATTTCATCAAATTTCCACACAACTAGTTCATTTACCATATTTAAGTGATTAGAATTTTATGAGAGGAGATTTTAAAAAAAAACTCACAGCATAAACATGCAAGGCTTAACACCAAAAAAATATTTTCATAAATGGTATAAAATAAGGACTAAATGTGAGATAAATATCATGAAAGTGGGGAAACAAATGTGATACACTATATTCTATTTAATTACCATTATAATGTTTAACTATCATTATTAATTCAATTAGTACTACTTATCTAACTAAGATAAAAACATGATAACCACATAATTTACACAAAATATGGAAGATTTTTTGAATCACCTACCACATTTGAAGCTTTCTGAATCACTACACAAGGAAATTTTAAGGAAGAGGTGATCCCAAGACCAAGATCCTACTATACGAAACTTCATTAAGCTAGAGAATAACCATAAAAATCAACTAATAATCAAAAAATCCCCCAAAAAACTAACCCTACAACCACATCCTTATTATGATGAAAATAGAGAATAAACTCATATGGAAAGGAAAATAACTCACCTAAGAGAAATAATCCTCATTCTTATGAATCCAAGGGTCAAAATTCATCAAAGGAGGTCTAAGAGACTCCAAAAATTAACCTTTTATCACCAACAATTTGATATAATTTGAAGTAAGATAGCAATAAACAAAGGGGGATTCCAATTTATATATGGATGGAAAAGCACTAGGTCAAAGCGTGATATGTATTACTATGTTGTGAGATTCCAAGGAAATACTTAATCATAGAGTGAAAAACTATCATCAAACCATGATGGTTCCTAGTTCACTGAAGATCCAAAATTCACACAAAAAACCCCCAAATATCACTCACTCAAATCCCAATCAAAGTATCTGATCTGATCCAACCAAGGAGGGGTCGAGTCACAACCCTTATCATTAATTCATGATATTAGTTGAGTCAAAATCACCCAAAACCAACCTTGGTATATTCAAATTAAAATAGGTTGAGTCAGTCTTCAAATCATACCATCAAAAATTCCTTATAATCTACCTCTAATGCACAATTTTGTGAAGCCCATGACCTTGTCATGAAGCTCTTCCACATAAAACTCCACCTATTCCCATAATATGTTGCATCACAAAAGAAAGGTGTCATGCTGTGACGAAGAACTAAATAAATACACATCTACTTTTGTAGACCTTCTGTACAATGACCTGAATGTTTACGCCTCTATCTATTGGTTCCAACTAAAATTTCATCTAAAATAGAACTATGTTTCCTCTAAATTTAAGAATCAGTGTTTTTTCTAGACTACAGTTTTGATAATAATTTTCAATTTTTGATTTAAAATTATTGTGAGGGGTAAAAAGGTCTTTTACCCTAAAAAATGATCTTAGATAATTTTTTTGATCACTCTGTTGGTCCCAAAATATTGTTTTTACCCAATTATAGGAGTTTGGTAAAAATATGAGTCGTTCAAATTTTGGAAGAATATTTAATATTTAAAATTTAAAATTAAATATTAATTTATTCTTTCATGTTCATTCGGCCATATATTTTGAAAAGATCATCATATTGAGATTCTATCTCCTCCTTTGAGTCCAGAGCAGGGACTTTAGCCTAGGTAAGGCCTAAACTTGAGTCGAGCATTGTGGTCGTCTTGGACCCCTTTTTTTCTTCTTTTTTCATTTTTCTTCTTTTCTTTATTTAATCTTCTTTCCTCCTCCTTGTTGTGTATGTGTCCTATTTGAATCCTCCTTCACCATGTCCTAAGATATATAAGGTAAGGTATGAATATATAGGGATAGGTAATGGAAGATAAGTACCATTTGGAAGCCCTTGACGTGTTGAGTCGGCATGTGGCGACCGTGGATGGTGAAATCAAGTCAAGCTTTGGTGGTTTCTGCCTAAAGGTAAGACTATTTATGTTTTCACTATATATCCCCTTTAAATGTTTTTTTTGTTTTTAAACCCTATTTATGCTTTCTTGTGGCCTCTTAAGGCCGGATCTATTGTATCAGGGGAGAAAACAAGGGTTTCAGGCTATTTGAGGGTTTTGCCTTTGGGAAACCCAGGTGACATGGTGTGTGGTTTAGGGGAACACACCATTTGCTATTTCTATTTAGGATAGAATAATTTTTTGTAGTACATTCTATATACAAGGGTGTATATTCTGTTTACTGGTGCTTGTCCTTGTGGCCGAGTACCCGGGCATGTCTGCCTGTGTAGGGGTACATGGCTATGTGGAGTACACGGCCAGACCCCATTTGGGTGACACACTATGTAGACGTACACATCTTGGCTAGGTAAACGTCCAGGATAGTTTAGTGACATGGTTATTTACCCCACGATGGTTACACACTGTGTACCCATTTCACATGTTATGTACCTGGGGTTTTCCCGCACCCAGGCTGACAAAAGTACACACCCATGTGGGAGATTGATGGTACACATCGTGTATGGTCCCTACATGTCATGTACTCCTCTATTGGTACCTTTTAGGATCTTTTCTTATTTCATGCCTTCGTTTCATATTTGAACCCGTGAGTAGTCCATTCTGAGTAGTTTTCCTCATAGATCGTGATGGTGAAACCGATGGAGCGTTCTGAGGTCCTTTAATGGGTGTTTTAGGGATTTTATTTATATGTAGAGGTTCTTCATCTAGTTATAAAATCTAGTGGTCTCTTGAAATAAAGAATTTAATGTGTATGATAGGTTGGGTGTTCACACCAACCTAATTGAGATCTGAATCTGAGATGAGCTATGAGGTATCTCCAATGACCTATGTTTTTTAGGATGTTCCCCTTGTGAGACATACCCTTCTGGCCTATGAGGTTGTGAGACCAGATGCTTCCAAGGATCCCTTGAGGGATTACTTTTCTTATGTGCTAATCTTGTGAGTCCCTTGTAGGATCCCTCTTTTTTTAATATTAATAGGATACCTATAGTAGGATTCCTATTTTTTTATCATTTGAGGATATAGTGTAGGATTCATCTATTTTCTTAAAGCTAAGGATCTCATGTAGGATGCCTTAAATTGTGTTTACCTAGAGGATATTGTGTAGGATTCTACTCCAATGCTTGACTTGAGGGACCCAGTGGGTGCCTTTGTTGACTGACCTTGAGCTGTATGTATGGTTTGGGTAGAGATGGTGTTTGGGTGTCACCTAGAAACCATGTCGAACTGGTAATCCCATGGGGTTGTGGTTATACTGTTGGGTTGGGCGTTCGGTCCACCCTCACTTTTTTTTATGTGTCACTTGTTTATCGTTGATGTAGTGATTTTTACTAGAGATGCTTCCCAGTTTATGGATTTTGAGCCTAATGCAATGCGTCTTTATTTCCTTCGGGATGACCATATGTTCTCCCTAGGATCTGAATTGCTTATTGGGATGCTCATATATTCTTACCTGAGATCCCACTTCTGAGCCTTGTTATTTATGATATTTGACTTGTATACCCATAGGTATTACCCAAGACTTGGTTTTTGATCCTGGTTATGTATATTGTGATATATATTTTGTTGGGATATCCATAGGTGTTTCCTGGTATCCAGTTATTGATCTTTATGTGTTGATTTGGGAACCCTGAGTGATACTTGGATCTGGTTGAAGGATGCCTTGAACGGGCTCAGTGGTTTGTTTACCTATATCATACTCCTTGAGGGAAAATTTAATTTCCATTATAGTAATTACTTATACGGGCTCATAGGTTGGATGATATATGATGAGGAAGATTCTTCTCTCCTCGAAGCATGCATGGAATCTGGAGACATGGGTAGATTACGCACTCCCAAGTGGTGGGGATGATTATGATCTACTCTACCTATGATTGTAATGATTACACTCTATGGATCATTTATGATACTACATGGTGTATAATGGAATATCAATGATTAGTTCTATATTTACATATTTCCTAAGGGTAATCCCCTTAGGGTTTTTCCAATTTCCAAATTTCATGACCACCTACAGACTGAGATCTAGGGCTTAGACATTGGACTGGATTTACAGGCCTGAGTAGCATGGAGACTGACTCAGTGACCTTTTATAGGTTGTCTAGAACTACTCCCTATAATCCTTCTTTATATGTGTGTATGATCACTCTCTCCTTGGCATATTATTGGAATGATTATGCTCTTCCAGATCAGATACAAGATAGGTTGGGATGGTCAGACATTGCATTCCAAGTCTTGGTTGGATTCATAGAGTGATGCTCCATGTTTTCTGACCAGTGACCTTTCTATAGAATTTACTATCATTATACGGTATTTTTTGTTAGTGATTGGAGGTGAGTACGTGTGAACCTAGGTGTAGAATGAGCTTCCCCATGTGGTGACGTAGATTTATCAGAGATACCATTCTAGAGTTGGTTGAAGAAGGTACATGTCGATGGAATTATGGACTCAAAGATTGACTTAATAATACACATAATGAGTGGAATGACGTCAAGATCAATTCCCTTGCACAGGATGTCTAGGCGATCAGTATTATAGACCCAAGGATTGACTATTGATGTGGTTTCTTGTTGTTTGATTCACATACTCATGAATATTCATATTTATGTATATACATATAGGTATGGTACTATACATATATATGTATATAGATATGGACATTCATGGTGGCACATAACCAGTTGATAGGGATTACAAACCCTATGTTAGACTGTGGTAGCATGTTGGGTTTACTTACTTTTGTAGTGTCTTAGTGAGGCAAAGCACTCTGCCTTTGCATACACTTATAGCACCATAGTTATAGGTTTCTTGTCGAGGAGGCCTACTGAGATTCTTTCTCACCCCTGCAGGTGCACCTAAGTGTACGTGTAGAACTTAGGTATTCTTTTCAAGTTGATCATGAGTTTCATGGTGAATAGGGCTGAGGCCCGATGTTTCATAATCAAGAAGAGCTACTTGAGTGGTTCTTTTGATTGGGATGGTGATGTTCAATAGTGTTTGGAGATCAAGTATATGGTTTGTATCGGAGTTATTAGTAGAGAATTAAACTTTTACTTGAGTTTATTTTGTATTTGTACATGTATGGTCAACCCATTGGGTGACTAGTTTTTTATTTTATTGCATATTTATTCAATATTTTACATCGTTTTATTATTACACCATGTTCTATTCAGTTTTTTATTACTTATTCATTTTTTTTACCTTCTGTTATGTATGATATTTAACAATTTCCATTGTTTGATTACTCTTGTATAAGGGAATATTCTCCCCACTGTCACCTCATAGGAACTCACTAATATTCGAAAGCCTCTATCATATGGGGAGGAATGTTTGAGGCCTAGTAACCATCTAGTTCAGGGCACCGTTTCAGTGGAATTCGGGTCGAGTCATTACAAAGTGGTATCAGAGGTGTTCTTTTCCTGGTCTTCACTATTTTGTATATGGTAGATAGGAGTATTAGGAATGTGTTAGAACCTATGATGGATATCGGACTGGTGAATTGAGAATACTTTTTTTAGTAAGAAGTCCTCGTTTCCAGGGGTATGGGATTATTGTTCTGATTTTTGATGTTATGGTTTCATATGATTTCTCCTTGAGCGGTGCACATGTTGTGTGTGGATGTTATGATTTACTGTGGATATCTAGATCTTGTCTAATGGAAAGAGACCAGGGATGGTTTTTGAATCTTGTCCGACAAAGGCATGAGGTGTCTCGTGTATCATATTTGGCATGTAGGATTCACATCATATAGGCCTGCTAGTGTGTGATTTTACTAACAATGAGGCCTTTTGGGCCGTCTTACGTATATATTTTCTTCTGATGGTAGGCTATGTGGATCTACATTGAGGAATTTTTTTTAGGATGATGACTTAGTCCTCATGAACAGGAGGTGTAGTGACCCTAGTAGGTTGATATGGAATGTGATGCCCTTTTTTATGTGACCCTTTTTGGGTGTTATTTCTCAGGTATGTGGTTATCTAATCAGATCGTTGGTCATGATGTTTGAATATTTACCAAGACTCTCCTTTTTAATTAGTCCTCCATGGGTTTTTTCCATATACAGATACCCAATGGGTGTCAGTTCAATTTATCTTCCGATTTGGTTGTGACCTCCAGGGAGCAGTTCCTTTTGAGGATACTCAGAGAGGATCAGGGCTCTTGTAGTCCATGTTTTCAATTTTGAATTTTGTAGGTCATTGTGATATTTATTTGCATTGATAGGTTATATATTTTGGGATATGTGGGAGACCAAGATATACCCTTTGTTTAGACTTGGACCCTTGTAGGTCAACGTCTATTTTATTCATGGGAAACCTGTGTGAGAGAGGTTGTCCCGTGTTTCTCAGATACCTTTTTAGGTAGGGATCTTGGTTTTTTTCACTAGTTTTGTGATTGAGGTATGGTAGTGCTTGGGTTTTTCATTATAGTCATTCTAATGCCTTTAGCTTTTGACGAATCACCTTGGGTGCTTGTTTTTCAAGAACGGATTTAACGGGAAGGACTGTTTGAATGTATAGCCTGGTCGACTATTGTTTCCACTATTTCCAATATAGTCAGAGCATGGGTAGATTCTCGTGACTGGAACAACATGCTGGAGTATGATTAGGGAGGTAAATATACGTGATGGTTGTGCATGGTATCATTTGAATCTAAATTGGTGAGTGGTCGGGTGCGAGCTGAGGACTGATGTTTCAAAAAAATTTCTTGGGATTGGATCCTAGAAGTTTTGTTAGAATGTCCCTTCATGGTTGAGGTTATGTCATGAAATGTTGGGGTACTTTTAGATAGTTGACCTGTGGCTGAATCTTGGTCAAGTTTTGACAGGATGAGATCATGGCTCAGAGAGAGATGTACACACCTTTGGTGGAATCTTATTAGACTTCTGTTAGAGACAATCATGCACTATCTTGATTCATCTTGAGTATGTTGAGTGAGTGTCGTCCCTTCATCAAGCTCCTTTTTATTTATAAATGTTCTTCCCTATTGAGGAAGGGAATCTATTGAGGTTGCGCTCTAAGAGCAGTGTAAGGTAATCCATATGGTGGGGAACAAACATTTGGATGTTTGAGAGTGGTGACCCTCATTTTTAGTTGAAATTCGGCATTTAATGTGTGTTGTTCGGCTCAGAGTTTTTTTTAAGATGATGATAACATTATTCCTATGGTGGGGAGTACTAGATCAGTCACAGTTGAACGTCTTCTGTGTAGAAGGTAGTCTTTGGTGCTATGAGGCCAATCTTTGGACTATCCAGATAGCTTGGTTCTGTAGATACTCGGGTTGGGAGCATGGCTACTGGTCCTTTCACTAAGCTTCTTGGGGATGATAAGGTTTATGGTGGGGAGTTTTTAAGAACCCATGTTTTTTTAGACTTTAGTTTTAAGAGGAATTTTGATTTTTTGATTTCAAATGCTCATGAGGGGTAAAATGGTCTTTTACCATAGTATATGATCTTGGATAATTTTTCAAATCACTCTATTGGTCCTAGAATAGGGTTTTTACCCTAGGACAAGAGTTTGGTAAAAATATGAGTCGTTCGAACTTTGGTGAAATATTTAATATTTAATATTTAAAATTAAATAATAAATTATCTGTGCATGTTCGTTCAGTCATATATTTTGAAAGGAGAATAATATTGAGATTTTTTCTCTATCATTGAGTTTAGAGTGGGGATTTTAGCCAAGTCAAGGCCTAAACCCGAGTCGGGCACCGAGGCCATCCCAGGCCCCTTTTTCTTCTATTTATTTTTTTTCTTCTTTTCTTTATTTTCTCTTCTTTCCTCATCCTTATTTCAAACACCTCCTATAAGGATCCTCATTCTCCATGACCTAAGATTGAAAAGTTAAGGGTAAAATATAGATATATTTAAGGGAATAGAGGTACTATTATGAATCCCTAAACACACTAAGTCCCCATATGGAGACTGTGGACTGTGAAATCAAGCAAAGCTTTGGCGATTTTCACCCGAAGGTAGGAGAATTTACATTTTCTCCATAAATCCCCTTTAAACAATTTTTCTAGTTTTTAAAGCCTCTTTATTCTTTCTTGTGACCTCTTAAGTCTGAATATGTTGTATCGGGGGTGAAAACAAGGGTTTCAGGCGATCTGAGGGTTTTCTTATCAGGAAACCCAAGTAACCCGATGTGTGATTTAGGGGAACATGTTGTGTGTTATTTACATTAAAGGAATAATAAGTTTTGGTAGTACACACTGGGTACTGGTACTCGTCCATGTGGTTGAGTACTCAGGCATGTCTACCTGTGTAGTGGTGAACGACCATGTGGAGTACATGGACAAACCCCATGTGGGTGAAATTCCATGTAGACATACATGGCTTGGCCAGGTAAATAGACAATCTGGTTGAGGGACACGGTCATGTTCCCCATGTTAGGTGCATGTCATTTACCCATTTCACATGTCGTGTACCTGGGTTTTTCACATTCCCAGGCCGGAGAAAGTACACGCCCATGTGGGAGATTGAGGGTGCATGTCATGTATGATCCCTACACACCGTGTACTCCTCTCTTGGTATCTTTTGAGGGTCTTTTCTTGTTTCATGCCTTAGTGTCATATTTGAACCCGTGAGTATTCCATTATGAGTAGTTTTCTGCGTAGATCATGATAGTGAAGCCCATGGAGTGTTCTAAGGTCTTTTAATGTCTATTTTCGGTCTTTTATCTAAACAGAGAGGTTCTTCCTCTAGTTATGAAATCCAATTGTCTCCTGAAAGTTATACTTGAATGTGGATGATATTTTGGGTGTTTGGACTAACCTAGTTTAGATCTTAATCTAAGATGATCTATGAGATATCTCCCATGACCTATGATTTTGAGGATGTTACCCTTGTGAGATGTTCCCTTCTAACTTATGAGGTCATGATACTAGATGCTTATAAGGATCCCCTAAGGGATTACTTTTATTATGTGATGATCTATGGATTCCCTTGTTGGATCCCTCTATTATTTAACATTTATAAGATCCCTATAGTATCATGCCTCGATTTTTTATCGTTCGAGGATCTAGTGTAATATTCCTCTCTTACCTTACAACTAAGGATCCCATGTAGGATGTCTTATCTCGTGTTTACCTAGACGATCCTATATATGATCCCTCTTAAGTGCTTGACTTGAGGGACCCAGTGGGTTTCATTATTGACCTACCTTGATTTGTACATCGTTTTTGGTTAGATATGGTGTTCAGGTGTCACCTATAACCCATGTTAAACTAGTAATCCCATGGGGTTGTGGTTGTAGTGTTGGGTTGGGTTATGAAGCCACCCTCACCCTTTTTTTA
Organism: Viscum album; assembly: GCA_963277665.1. Classification (NCBI taxonomy): domain Eukaryota; kingdom Viridiplantae; phylum Streptophyta; class Magnoliopsida; order Santalales; family Viscaceae; genus Viscum; species Viscum album. The sequence continues at coordinate 1,507,193,131 of OY728156.1, forward strand.
TGTGTCACTTGTTTATTGATGATGTAGTGATGTTTACTAGTGTTGCTTCCTCGTTGGTGGTTGTTGATCCTAACGCAAGGAGTAATTCTTTCCTTAGGGATTCCTAGATGTTCTCCCTGGGGTCCAAATTGATTATTGGGATACTCATACATGCTTACCTAAGATCTAGATTCTGATCCATGTTATTTCTAATATTTGACTTGTATACCTAGAGGTATTACCTGGAACTTGGATGGTGAGCCTGGTTATGTATATTTTGATATATATTTTGTTAGGATATCCATAGGTGTTTCCTAGTATCTAGATATTAAGCCTTACATTTTGATTTGTGAACCCTAAGTGATACTTGGGTTTAGTTAAAGGATACCTTGAATGGGATAAGTGGTTTGTTTACTTATATCGTACACCTTGAGTGATACCTAGATTTTTGTTGTAGGAATTCCTTGAATGAGCTCATAGGTTAGATGATATATGATGAGTAAGATTCTGCTCTCCTCGAAGTGGGCATGGCATCCCAAGACTTTGGTAGATTTCACACTCCCAAGTGGCGGGGATGATTACAATCTCCTCAACCTATAATCAGAATGATTACGCTCTTTGGATCATTTATGAGACTACGATGTGGAGAAGTTCATCTCACCGATAAGTTCTCTATTTACAGATCACCTAAGGGTAAGTCCCTTAGGGTTCATCCAAGTTTTGAATGTCATGACCGCCTATGGACCAAGACCTAGGGCTCAGACATTGGACTAGATTTACAGGCCTAAGTAGCATGGAAACTAACTCATTGGCCTTTTATAGAATGTTCGAACGTACTCCCTAGAATCCCTCTTTATTGGTGGGGATGATCATGCTCTACTTAGACTATTATTAGAATGATTATTCTTCTCCAAATTATATATGAGATAGGTTTGGATGGTCTTACATTTAATTCCAAGTCTCGGTTGGATTCATGGATTGATGCTCCATGTTTTCTGACCAGTGGCCTTTTTATAGGATTTACCATCATTATACGGTATCCATATTAGTGATTTGAGGTGAGTAAGTGTGAAACCAGGTGTAGGATGGGGTTCCCCATATAATGAATTAGCTTTCTAGTATATATCATTCTAGCATTGGCCGAATCAAGTATATGTCGATGGGATTACAGACCTAGAGATTGACTTACTGATACACGACTTGAGTAGCATGACATCCAGCTCAATGCCCTTACACAGGATGTCCAGGCGATTGGGATTATAGACCCAAGGATCGACTGATGATGTGGTTTCTTATTGTTTGATTCATATACACATGAATATTCATAGTTATTTAAATATTTATAGGTATGGGACTATACATGTATATATATATATAGATATGGACATCCATGGTGGAACTTGCCTAGTTGATAGGGATTACAGACCATGGGTTCGACTATGGTTGGATGTTTGGTTTACTTCCTTTTGTAGTGTCTCAATAATTCTGAGAACTCTGCCTTTTCATACACTTATAGCATCACAGTTACAGGTTTCTTGTTAGGGTGGCCTACTGAGATTCTTTCTCATTGCTGCACGTGAACCTTGGTGTATGTGTAGTCCTTATGTCTACTTTTCAGGTTGAGAATAAGTTTCATAGTGGATAGGGATGAGGGAAAGTGGTGAATGATCAAGCGGAGATTCTCTAATGGTTCTTATGATTGGGATGGTGCAGTTTGGCAGTATCTGGAGATCAGGTATGCAGTTTGACTCGGAGTTATTAATAGAGCCTTGTACTTTCACTTTCAATTTATTTTGTACTTATACCAGTATGGTCAGACCAATGGGTGTCTAGTGTTGTATTTTATTACATATCTATTCGATATTTTATAGCATTTTATTATTACAACAAGTTATATTTGGTTTTTTACTACTTCTGCATTCTTTTTACCTTCTATTGTGTATGATATTTAGTTATTTCCTCTATTTTCTTACTCTGGTATGAGGGAACAGTCTCCCCACTATCACCTCTTAGGACCTCACTGCTAGTAGGAATCTTATGGAGTATGGGTAGGCCTATTTTATTCCTAGTAAACATTCATATCGGGGCACCGTTTTAGTGGCATCTGGGTTGGGTCGTTACACAAAACTCCTCACAACACCTCCAACACCCAAAATCTCAAAAAGGGATGAGCTAGGAGGGTCATGTCCATTACATCAGATACCTATAAAATGATTTTCATCCCCCAGAATTAAAACCAAAAAAGTATGGAAAACCATATACACCACCAAACAAGAACTCCCCATTAGATACCTCTCAAATGGGATGATTCCATCAACAAAACAAAACAAAACAAAATAAATAATCAATATGATTAAATCTACACTAAGTAATAAACAACTTCATTAAATAATTACAACAATAATCTCAAATAGCACTAAAAATAAATGATAAAAACAACTCATTATACTAATCACACATCTAATACACATGTTCCCATGTACTCTCCTTCATACCATTATTCCCCCATAGATTCTGAACTAAAGAAATAGATCCTCACACAATACCTTCTCCCAATAATCCTAGATCTCAACTGATTTCTCTACGGACATTGAATCATCCTCAATATTCAACTCTCCCCAAGAGATGACATGAGATTCATCATAAATATACTATTAGAGTTGTTACATGTGGAAGGAATCATGGATCTTGGAAAAATTTGAAAGAAGAACCAACATATATGTCTTTTTTCCAATGCATTGCAACACCTAAAAAACCAATAAATTGGAGTGATATCTTACTAACCTAGACAACCCTCTAATACTAAAGATGAAGGGAAACCCTTAAGAACACATTATCACTAATATAAAAATCTATAGGTATCCTCTATCGATCTACATAATACTTTTGATATTACTACACCACCTTCATTCACTCCCAGATCATTTGAATCTTCTCTATCAATCTATGCACCGCATCTGGACCAAGGAACACAAACTCCCCAACCTCATTCCAACACAAAATAGAACTAAAATACCACATATTAAACACCTTTAATAGGTATATACAAATGTAAGTATTAAAATAGTTGTTAAAAGAAAAATAAACCAAGGGAAAATGTCACACCCAAGATCCACCAAAATCCAAAATGAAGACAAGCAATATATCCTCCAATGTTTGGATAATCTAAAAAATATTATCATCAATATGGGGATGGAAATTCAATGCTAAGTAATAAATAGGATCCCAAATAATATTTCAATCCTCTATAGACTTGTGATTTTAAATGAGGATCCCTATTAGAAATAATGGTCCTCGTTTCCCTATGAAGTTGCACTAACTCGCTAAATCATATGAAACACCTAGCTCTCTAATTGCTAAGAAGTAGGAAAACCTCATAAAATGATCCAAGATCACACAAATATCATCACATCCTACATGGAATCATGATAATTCAGTGAAAAAATCCATCAATATTTCCTCTCATTTCCACTCTAGGAAACCTAATGATTGCAACAACCCTCCTGGAACATGATGATATGCCTTCACATATTGATAACAGAGCATCGTGATATGAAATCTACCACAAACTGCTTTATAATAATCCACCATAGATGACCCCACAAATCATGATATATCTTAGCCACACCATGATACAATTTCACTACCAAGTTGTGAAACTTATAAAGAACATCCTTGCACACCACCGATGGAATAAAAATCCTCCTCCAGAACATCATTCGATTTCAGTCATCCTCTAACCATACTTATAAAGTATCTCCATATATTACGTAGTCCCACATCACCCCTACCTATGTGTCTCCCCACTGAGACTATAAAAACCAAGTCTTAATGTACATATTAATTACATCACTTTTTTCGTAATACTTAAAATATTATACAAATAGACGCCCAAAGACCGTACTAGTCTAGTGCCTTTGGAAACATGGAAACATGGTAACTAGTACATAAGAAAGATACATTATCTCCCACTAGGTTCTTCATGACTAAAACCCTTCTTATACACATCAAACATAATACATATCTTTATAACATAGGTAAGGAAACATAAAAAAGGGGTGAGATTGGATGCCCGGTAAGGGAAAATAAGGGAGACATATAAGCATAAACTTGAGCATAAAGTAAGATAATGTGATCATTAAAATAGAATATTATACCCTATATATCAAATATCATAAATATTAATCATGTCATAAATATTGGCAATTCATAAGACAAGAATCAAAATTAAATAAAGGACATAATCTATAAAAACATAACATAGGAATAAAAAATAGAATTTTCAAAAACATGAAATAATGTAATATAATTTCCATAGTAGACAAGGAATTGCTTCCAAGGAAATATTAGTGGTATGGGTTCACTCCCTGTACCATCTTGGTAGTCATGATTCACTCCCATGTCCATCTTAGTGGCATGATTTCACTCCTCATACCATCTTGGTAATCGTGGTTCACTCCTATTTCCATCTTAGTATCATGAGTTCACTCCTTGTACCATCTTGATAGTCACAGTTCACTCCCATGGCCACTTAGTAGTCAAGGTTCACTCCCAAAACTATCTTAGTATATCTCATGAGACAAAAATATTTAACCAATGCATTGGAGAGAGATATAGGTCCCACCCATCTCAAAATGAAATCATACATACATGTGCCAAAAAAATCATAAAAAATCATATCATAACCCATGAAATTAAATGGTTATCATAAAAATATAATCATATCATAACCTGTGGAAAAATATACAAGTCTCATAAACATTTCATCAAAAACATAACCCCTAAAAGAAAAATGGATTTCATAAACATAAAACTTGTGAAAGAGAAATGGGTTTCATAAAGACCATGACATCAATCATAAACCATTCAGAGAAAGAATATTAATGTTGAATTTAGATCATTTACAAGAAAGGAATGAGTAACATCAACAGATGTCATCTTAGATGGAAAATAATCTTAAAATATCTTTCCAAAACATTTCTTGAAGAAAATATTCTTTCCTCTTTGAAAAAATATTTTTAAAAACATAAAACCTTTTTAAAACCATTTTAATAGGAATAAAACTTATAAATAAATCTTGAAAACTGTTTTACAACCATTTAACATGAAAACTTATAAAAGAATCTGGAAAATATTTTGAAAACCATTTTCCTTGAAAACTTAAAAAATAGTCTGAAAATGTTTTGAAAACATTTTTATTTGAAAATTATTTGAAACAATGAATTTAAAAAATATCAGGAAAATATTTTCTTTTTTTAAAGAAAATATCCTTTTAATATTTTAAATTAATATTCAAGGGAATGTTGGTCATGACAGTGGATAAACCCGAACACGTTGAACATTCCTTTTATACTATAAAAAACTTTAGAAAGGTACCTCAATCAGAAAATGACAAGAATATTCGTTATTAAAAAAACTTTTGTTTAAAAAGGTAAACATGGGTAAAAATTTATTTTAAATATCATAAGATACTAATAGAAAATTCTTTGGAAACCTTTTAAAATACATGTTTTTGAATTAACACAGATTTATGATCGAAGAGAGAGGTAAAGTTGGGCTTCATTAAAAAAAATTCTTAATTATCTTATTTAACTAATTTGACCTTATTAGAAATTATAAATTATTTTGGTTCAAAATATGAAATCCATTTTTCTAAATTACAAACACATAAGTGGAATAAATTAATTTAAATTGAATCCCACAGTAAGGTCAACAATATGGGTTTTTAAAGTAAAAACGTTCAAAATTTTACTATGTTTTTATATTCAATTTCAAAGTTAAATTGATTATAATGACCTAAATTGGATAAATTGATAAAATTTTATCTAATTAAACTTTAAAATAAATTAAAAATATAATTTAAATATATAAATAAATTAGATGAAAAAACAAATTTGAATTAAAATCCAATATTTTTAACTATTCATTAAAAAATAAAACCTTATAGAAAAATTAAAAAAAAACTAACCATTTTTTATGTTCCAATTCCTAATATAAAGTTTATTTTGAAATATTGATTATAAAAAATTTCCAAAAAATGGATTTAAAATGGGTTCTCTATTAAAAGGAGGTAAAACTACCTTTATAAAAATATAGATTTTTTAAGAATAAAATTGGGTTTGTTCTTATTGTATGTCTATAAAATATATTGAATGATTATAAAAAAAATATTTTATTGAATATATAACATATATATTATAATAATATCCGAGGATAAAAATAAAAATATCTCCTTTATATTCAATTGTTTCTTATATTTTCATTTCTAATCAATTGGTAACATATGAATTAATATTATATTTTTGTAAACCATATATTTTTCATAAGTTATTTAATATTATTCATAACCTCTAATTTAATGTCTAGGTGTAATGGCTTGGACCTCTCCGGTCCATTACTTTTTGAAAATGTGGTGTTAGAGGTGTTCCGGGAGGTCAAGGTAACTTATCCCCCACACTTTGACAAAATCTTCATTTTTGATGAACCGTTTCAATGGTAGATAGTTGTGAACTGTAACATCACATTACATTTTTAGGTACTTTTGAGGTTTCTAACTACCCTTGTTTTAGAGTAGTGACTTGGGGGTGCGTTTGGGTGAATCTTTAAGGAAAACTAAAGGGCATTAGCTTTTGCACAGTTTGTCAAAACAGTGTGGCCAGACCGTGCATAGGTAATCTTGGAGGTAGGGGCTAACGCACGGTTAGTGAACGGTTTTTCTACCCGTGTGGCCTAACCATGTGAGGAGTGTTTGACGAGGCAGTAGCGACCGCACGGTTAGCGCACAGTTTGTTTAACCATGCGAGCAACCCGTGCGGGCACTTAAATTAGATCCTAAAATTGTGGATCTCAACCGTTTTGCCTCTAACTTGCTCGTTTAATCTCTTAAGCAGCCATAACTCGGGATTACCCTACCTTGAAGATAAGATAACCTCTCCCAAGAATTTTGGAGGTGATCTGAAGGCTTCTCTTGGAAAATAGAAGTCAGTTTCTTGAGGTATGTGATCGTTCTTGTTTGGTTTCTTAGATATACTTAGATCTACTTCCCATATTCTCTTTGTTTCTAAGATCTATGCCTACTATGGGTAGATCTAGGTGTTTCGACGCCAAATATGATGAGTTTTTCTCTTGGTTGTGTTAAGAGAAGATATCTAAGGAGGATTCTTGAAGAATCAACTCGTCTTTCTTGTGCATTCTTCGTTTGTTGAGGTTTTCATCAAAAACATTTGAGGTAGGGGATTCATTGATTCTCTTTCTTTTACGTGCAATTGTATTGTTAGCATGTTTAATCCCATTTTATTATAATGGAATTGACATAATAAGTATTTTTTGAATCAGATAAAGAATTTGTTATCAATCGTATGATATTACCTCTTATTTTTCTAGATAGTGTGATATCTATGCTTTATTTGCTTAGCCATTTGTTCTTGATGAAAATCAGTATAGAACGTAAATGGGGATTAATTGATACTTGTTTTTCTAAAGATAAAGAGGCATGAAAACGAATCAGGTTCTTGTTTTAATTTTATGTTAATCAAATTGTTGTAGTAAGCGTGTTTAATCATTTGTGATAGCTTACTGATTAGGTTTCCTGAATTTGGAACATAACAATTAAATTTGTTAATTCAAGTTGGATTAAATAATTTTATTGTTTGATAATTCCTTGAAGGGTTCTGAGTTACCCTATTTTTTGTTAAAGGTCCAATATCCCAAGTGATTTGATGGTTGTTTTTCCTGTTGCTTATGTTGAGACGTGACCCTGGAGGGGTGTTGTGATATGTGGGGGCATAGAGGCCTTTTGGTTGTGTCAGCGGATGACGCCTAGTGTGGAGAGATGCATCGGTTTATGAATGTGGGTGTCAGGGAGGACACCAGGGATGATGGAATGGGATGGATGTGATTGTTGGATGTTTTCTAATTATTTGGTTGTTTATATGCTTTACTTTTCCCCACTGCTCAAGGCAGCTGGTCTTGCTTAACCTTCTTTCGAAAGAGGCGAAGACATGAGGGGTATGTCACATTCTTTTTGTGCTTATATTCTCAAGGGGGAATGGGTCTACGCTCTTTCTATAGGCGGCAAAGACTCGACGGGTAGTACATCTACTCACCGTGTTGAGCCCCTTTGTGTTAGTAGCATAGAATGAATTTCTAGAATGCCTGGGTATATGGGAAAGTGTTTCTGTAATGAATGTTTGATTAAATGGTGATAACTCTTGGGTTGGAGTTGTTGGAACTTAATGATGAGGTTGAAAACTTTTGAAGGAACAGTGGACTTTGGGTGTGATGCTAATGAAACTTAATGTGAAATTGTTCATGGTTAATTAATGTTTGAAGAATTAATTAACATATATTGGAACTGATAAAAAGGGAATGAAGTAATCTAATAAGGCTCTTAAAATGGTTGTGTGCTTATAGGATACCTAGTCTTAGAAGTAGCAGCCCAGAGTCTGAGAGACGTTACCTGCAGTTGTGTCTAAGACGAGGTTATACCCATAGTGTGGTTGTGAGTTATAGTATATTCTGTACTTTTTTTGTTTCTATTTTCTAATCCACCCTGTCAGTAAGGGTAACTGACCCCCCGGGGATTCTGAGCCCTTGGGGTGTTTTCCGCAACATTTTGGCGGGAGGGTGGATGGATGACTACCCCCTTTGGCCATGCTCTCTTCTCTTGGTAGTTACTTGTGTTGTTAGGCACATTGGTTAGTTTTCCTCATATATGTGTGTAGAGGGTTTTAATGGATTGTGGTTATTCACACACATATATTCTGGATATAGTATCCTATGGAATACTATAGGTGTAACATGTATAGGTTGTGATGGCTTGAGGATCCTTACTCGGTGTATGGGTTGTAATGGCTTGAGGTATAATACCTGACGTAGGATACACGTTATGCGAGCTGTGGTGGCTCTCAGAACCTACCTGGTTACTTTTGTTTGTGATGATGTTGTGGTGCTTCGCCCAGGTTTTTGCGGGCAAGCCTTTTTGTTGCATGAGGTGCATATTGTGGCGCTTCGCCCAGGTGTCTGCGGGCAAGCCTTTTTGGAGAGAGATTCTTAGGACGTGCGATGTTGGGGAAAAGCATCAAACCAGTGGAGAATTAGTAGTGGGGTACCCTTGATATTCTTTACTATATGTTATATTCTTGTATGTGTTACTTGGTGAGAGTAGCCATGGTGAGGTTGGGAACTTAGTATACCTACTTAGGTAACGAATTAGTTTCACTTGTTGCTCACTATGCTTTAGCATGCTCTCTTTACTTTTGCACGAGAGGATTTGGGGATGATCCTACTTAGTATACTGTTATACTCACCCTATGTATATATAAACTGTTTTTCATGTCACTTGTAGAAGGTTGGAGATCAGGCTGGTTACTACTAGCTTGTGGTTGTAGGAGCTATTTGGGCTTGTGGTTGTAGGAGCTGTTCGGGCTTGTGGTTTCTGTTGTTTTAGTTTCTTTTGGGTACTTGTAGTTTCCCCTTCTAGTTGTAGTACTTTTTCATGACATTTCATATGTGTACTTGGGTTTTCGTTTATATTGCAGTCTGAGTTGGATTTGATTGGTGTTTGTCTTATCTCTCTCTTTTTCATGTGTTCTCTTAGAGGGTAATGCCTCCAATTTTGTGTGTTACTATACCCTCGGTGATAGTCGCCAACCCAGGGCCTTTTGGAGGTAGGACTCTGGGTTCATTATCTCCTTTCTCACATTGTCGGCCTAGGAGGGGTACACTTTGTGGGGAGGGGATCATGAATGAGTGGTATTAGAGGCTCTGGTTGAGAGATAGGATGGAGTTTGGAGTTAGGCACATGAGAGGTTTCATGGGTTGGTAGGGAAACTGTGTAATTCATGTTTAAAAAGTGAGGTAAACACTGGATACCGGCTGATACATAGGCGTTTAGGGCCTCCTATGATCTGAGGTACGGAACATTAAGTTTATAATGGTTACTAAACAAGGTGGTACTAGTTGCAGGGTAGAGACCTAGGAAATGATCATGCATCATTCTTCTTTGTGAATGTGTTTGAATGGGTATACCTTGGGATAGGTTAACCTAAAATGAATAAAATAAAATAATTAATTAATTAATGTTTAGTCTTCCATATTCCAGGTTTAGGAGCTCTAACAGTTTTTTATTTTAAAGGTATGGCTCCAGGTTGACTTCCTCATCAGGTTTGCGCAAAAAATGTCCAGTAGGTTGTTCCAGCAGGTCGTTGTAGGGTATAGGAAGATGATGATGACACTTATAAGAAGACACTACGAGAGTTTCAGTTCCAGAGTCTACAAAAGTATGAGGAATCCATTTTAGATGTTGTTACAGAAGACTGGTTGGAGGAGGTCAAGATAGGATTCAGTATGATCCATGCTTGGAAGGAGAATTGGGTGTCCTTAGTTGTGATGATGCTATGTGGAGCCACAAGGCAGTTGTGGTTCTTGTTCCTTGCGGATCGTGAGGAGTCAGCGATCTCATGGGAGGAGTTTAGAGACAAGTTTAGAGTCGAGTTCCTTTCTTCGACTACGAAGGTGTCCAGTCATTAGGAGCTTCTTACCCTTCGACAAGGGAGCTCTAATATTCGAGAGTTTAGAATTTGTTTCAGGAACCTTTTACGAAATGCTTCGGACCTATTTCTAGATGATGAGGCAAGGGAGGGACATTTCTAGGAGGCTTTGTATCCAGAGATCCAGCACTAGGTCACCCCATTTATGATAAAGACATATCTTGAGGTGTTGGCAAGGGAAGAGGTTGTTGAGAGGACTTTGTCCCGGACTGGATCATCATGAGAGGGGAATCAGCATGATTCATCACGAAGTAGAGCTATGGTCTGGGGTTCCCAGTTTTCAGGGCAGAAGAGTTTCTGTTCAACCGGTGGTTGGTCCCAGCCCTTCACATCTCATTTCTCCAGAGGCAGCAACCCTCAGGCCTATGCCAAGGGATCAGGTGCCTGTTTTTCTTGTGGTGGTCATGGCCATCAGCAGTGGGAGTGCCTGACCATTCAGAGTGGTCATCATGCACCAGGTACTATGCTCCAGGTTCCTCCGTTAAGGCATTTCCAGCCGAGGCAGCAACAACTAGTTGCCCCAGCTTCAGATCAGCAGAGGTTAGATGAGGCAGGTAGAGGACAACCCCATGACGCTCCCCGTCCTCAAAGAGCAGAGTGTGGCCATGGTGGTGGTCGTCATCAGGGTCAGAGAGGTCATGGAGAAGGTCGTGGTTAGCTTCATGCCCTAGCGTTGCCAGCCCCAGGTGAGCCAGATGTCTTTCAAGGTACCCTTTGCTTGTTTTCTACCTTGTTGTATGCCTTTTTTGATTCAGGAGAGACACACTCCTTCATATCACCTACCCTTGTCCATGCATTAGAACTTGAGTTAGAGAGGCTTCCAGTACCCTTGGCGTTGACTACGCCAGTTGGTGGTCGAGCTAACTTGTTTGAAGTATGTAGAGACAATGAGCTAGTGTTGGGGAAGCACCGATCTTGGGGAGATTTCCTATGTTTATGAATACAACCATATGATGTTATCCTCGGCATGGATTGGTTGTATTCAGTGCAGGCTATCATGGATTGCTTCAGGAAGAAGGTTGTTTTCCTTGGTGTGGATGGAGAGAAAGTGGTGTTTTTTGGTGAGCGAGATCCTCTGATGGGTCATAGGCATGTTCCATCCTTATCATCCATGATGGCTGAGATGATGTTGATTTCTTCATAGGTTCAGCAGTTGGCGTTTCCTAGGGTCGTAGAGGAGTACCCTGATGTCTTTCCAGAAGAGGTTGTAGCATTACCCCCTCGACGAGAGATCGAGTTTGGGATTGAACTACAGCCAGGTGTGTCTCCTATCTCTATGTATCCATATAGGATGGCCCCTTATGAGTTATGAGAACTACGTATATAGCTTGATGGTCTGTTACAGTGTGGTTTTGTTCGGCCAAGTGTGTCACCATGGGGTGCACCAGTTTTGTTCGTGAAGAAGGCTGACGACATTTTGCGGTTGTGTGTCGATTATCGTCGCTAAAAAAATGACAATAAAGAATCACTATCCTCTTCTGTGGATTGATGACTTATTCAATCAACTGAAGGGTGAAAGTTGGTTCTCAAAGATCGAATTGTGGTCAGGATATCATCAGATGCGTGTGAAGGATGAGGATATCCCAAAGACTACTTTCCATTGTCGTCGTGGGCATTATGATTTTGTTGAAATGTCGTTTGGCGTGACAAATGCTCCATTTTTATTCATGGGATTGATGAACACTGTGTTTCGAGAGTTCCTGGAAAAGTTCATGGTAGTTTTCATTGACAACATCCTTGTGTACTCCACGTCTGAAGAGGAGCATGCAGAGCATCTACAAGCCATTTTGGGATTTCTTCATCGACATCAGCTGTTCGGGAAGTTGTCGAAGTGTGAGTTTTGGGCTCTAAAAGTCCGTTTCTTGGGTAATTTTGTGTCCCAATAGGTATTAGCTGTGGATCAATTGAAGATTGAATCATTTATGTCTTGGTCAGCCCCCAATACAGTGTCAGAGGTGTGAAGTTTCCTTGGTCTCACAGGCTACTACAGGAGGTTCGTAGCCAATTTCTCACGAGTTGCGACTCCGCTGACAGCTTTGACCAGGAAGGATTAGGCATTCATATGGACTGATCAGTGTCAGGCATCTTTCAAGTATCTAAATAAGAAGTTAGTAAGTGCTATAGTCTTTTGTCTTCTAGCTGAGGGAGTTCAGTTTGATGTTTTATGCGATGCTTCACATCTGGAGTTAGGTTGTGTTCTCATGCAGCAGAGGTCAGTTGTTTCCTATGGGTCTCGGCAGTTACATACCCATGAACGCAACTATGCCACCTATGATCTTGAGTTGGCATACATAGTGGTTTCTCTAAAGTTTTGGATACATTACCTCATTGGTGAGCACTTTGTGGTTTTCACTGATCATAAGAGTTTGAGGTATGTTTTCTCCCAGCGTGACTTGAACTTACGACAGCGTTGGTGGATGGAGTTCTTGCAGGAATATGACTTTGAAATATCGTATACACCTGGAAAAGGGAATGTTGTAGCTTATGCGCTGAGCCAAAAGTTGCGTAGTGATGTTGTGCGTGAATCTGGTGATTTTTGGAGAGTAATGGAAGAACTGTTAGCATTACATCTTGATATGGGAGAAGTTGGGGGTAGTGGTTGTCTTTTTCAGATGAAGCTACAATCATCCCTGATGCAGAAGGTGGAATATTCTCAGTTCGGGGATCTAGAGGTGGAGGTTTTGAGAGAGAGAGTTGTTTTTTGTGAGTCCCCTGATGGTTGGTCGAAGGATGAACAACATCGAGTGTTGTATCATGGAAGGTTTTTTGTTCTTTTGATGATGTGTGAGACGGTTCTCAAAGATTTCCACAGTTCACCTTTAGCGGTACATCCTGGCGTGACAAAGATGTATCGAGCCTTGAGGAGTCAGTTTTGGTGGCCTGGTCTGAAACATGTAGTTGCAGAGTTGTGTCTCGATGTTTAGTCTGCCAGAAAGTAAAGGTTGAACACCATGTTCCTGGAAGTCTTATCCAGCCATTAGAGATTCCTCAATGGAAGTGGGAGGACATCTCAATGGACTTTGTTACTGGTCTACCTCGAGCTTTGGGAGGACATGATGCTATTTGGGTGGTAGTGGATCTTTTAACAAAATCATCCCACTTTATAGCAATCAAGGATTCAATCTCAGTGGAAGTTTTGTTGAGGCTGTATCTAGAGGAGGTGGTAAGACTTCATGGAGTCCCTAGGATGATCATTTCTAATCGAGATCCTCATTTTACCTTCAGGGTGTGGAGAGGTCTCCAACATGCTTTCGATTCTCAACTATGCCTTAGCACTGCTTTTCATCCTCAAATGGATGGCCAGACAGATCGAACCATCCAGACTCTTGAAGACGTGTTATGCTCTTGTGTTCTTGATTTTAGAGGTTCATGGATGAGGAACTTAACCTTAGTGGAGTTCTCTTACAATAATATTTTTCACTCCACCATTGGTATGGTACCGTTTGAAGCCTTTTATGGCCAGCCTTGTCATTCTCCATTGTGCTGGACTGGGGTTGGAGAGTCAGCAATTCTTGGACCGGAACTAGTGCAGAATAAAACAGAGATGGTCTAGGTGATTCGTGAGAGGATAAAGATAGCGCAAGATCGTCAGAAATAAAATTCTAATCAAAGGAGGAGACCATTGGAGTTTAATTTTGGGGATCATGTGTTTCTGAAGGTGACTCCCCGTCATGTGAAGCAAAGGTTTGGTCGTGGAAGTAAGATTTATCCCCGGTTTTTTGGGCCTTTCGAGGTGTTAGCTCATGTTAGAGTTGTGGTGTATCGAGTAGCACTTCCCCCACAGATGAGTCGGATACATGATGTTTTCCATGTATCATAGCTCTATTGTTATCTTCATGATGACTCTCACATCATCGATTGGGGATATATTGATGTTGATGATGATGTAACCTTTGAGGAGTGACCTGTGGAGATCCAAGACTGTAAGGATAAGGTGTTGCACGGGCGTTCTATTCCCTTAGTTTGTGTCTTGTGGCGACACGGTGGCTTGGAAGAGAGTACTTGGGAACGTGAGTCACAGATACATGCTCAGTACCCAGAGTTATTTGATGTTTAACTCTTTTAATGTATCGATGTAACTTATGTGGTTATGAAACTTTCATGTTTATGAGATTGTTCCCTTTGTTGCTTTTGTGGCTTGCTCTCTTTTGAGAGGTATCTCGTTGGGTGGTTGTTCAGACCCTGTTCATTTTATTTTTAGGTGGGTTTTCGATTATCGAGGATGAAAATGTTTTGAGAGGTATCTTATTTAATGGCTCGGACCTATCTGGTCCATTACTTTGTGAAAATGTGGTGTTAGAGGTGTTCTGGGAGGTCAAGGTAACTTATCCCCAATGCTTTTCCAAAGTCTTCCTTTTCAATGAATCGTTTCAATGGTAGACAGTTGTGAACTGTAATGCCACGTTATGTTTTTAGGTACTTTTGATGTTTCTAACTACCCTTGTTTTGGAGTAGTGACTTGGGGGTGCGTTTGGGAGAATATTTAAGTAAAACTAAAGGGCATTAGCTTTCGCATGGGTTGCGCACAGTTTGTCTAAACTGTGCGGCCAGACCGTGCATAGGTAACCTTCGAGGCAGTGGCTAACACACGGTTAGTGCATGGTTTGTCTAACCGTGCGGCCTAACCGTACAAGGAGTTTTTGACGAGGTAGTAGAGACCACACAGTTAGTGTTTGGTTTGTCTAACCGTGCGACCAAACCATGCGGGCACTTAAATTAGATCCTAAAATTGTAGATCTCAACTGTGTTGCCTCTAACTTGCTTGTTTAAGCTCCTAAGCGGCCATAACTCGGTATTACCCTCCCTTGAAGATAGGAGAACCTCTCCCAAGAATTTTAGAGGCGATCTCAAGGATTCTCTTAGATAATCAAAGTCGATTTCTTGAGGTATGTGATCATTCTTGTTTGGTTTCTTAGATCTACTTAGATCTACTTCCCGTCTTCTCTTAGTTTCTTAGATCTACACCCGTTATGGGTAGATCTAGGTGCGTTGATTCCAAATATGATGAGTTTTGGTCTTGGTTGTGTTAGGAGAAGAGATCTAAGGAGGATTCTTAGAGAATCAACTCGGATTTCGTGTGCGGTCTTCGTTTGTTGGGGTTTTCATCAAAAACCTTTGAGGTAGTGGATTCATTGCTTCTCTTTCTTTTACGTGAAACTGTATTGTTAGCATGTTTAATCCCACTGGATGACAATGAAATTGACATAATAAATATTTTTTGAACCAGATAAAGAATTTGTTATCGATTGTATGATATTGCCTCTTGTTTTTCTAGATAGTGTGATATATATTCTTACTTTGCTTAGATGTTTGTTCTTGATGGAAATCGGTAAAGAACGTAAACTGGGATTAATTGATAATTGTTTGGCTAAAGATAAAGAGGCATGAAAATGAATCTGGTTCTTGTTGTAATTTTATGTTAATAAAATTAGCGCAGTAAGCGTGTTTAATCATTTGTGATAGCTTACTGATTAGGTTTCCCAAATTTGGAACCTACGAATTAAATCTGCTAATTCAATATGGATAAAAGAATTTGTTTGTTTGATAATTCCTTGAAGGGTTCCGAGTTACCCTCTTTTTTGTTAAAGGGCCAATAGCCCAAGTGATGTGATGGTTGTTTTTTCTACTGCTTGTGTTGAGACGTGACCCTGGAGGGTTGTTGTTATATGTGGGGGCATACAGGCCTTTTAGTTGTGGCATCGAATGACACCTAGAGTGGAGAAATGCATCGGTTTATGCATTTGGGTGTCAGGGAGGACACCAGGGATGATGGAATGGGATGGATGTGATTTTTGTATGCTTGCGGATTCTTTGGTTGTTTATCTGCTTTACTTTTCCCCACTGTTCAAGGTAGCTGGTCTTGCTTACCCTTCTTCCAAAAGAGACAAACACACATGGGGGTAATGGGACTATGCTCTTGCTATAGGCAGCAAAGACTCGACGGGTAGTACATCTACTCACCTTGTTGATCCCCTTTATGTTAGTATCATAGAATGCGTTTCTAGAATACCTAGGTATATAGGAAAGTGTTTTTGTAATGAATTTTTGATTAAATGGTTTTAACTCTTGGGGTTGGAGTTGTCGGAACTTAATGATGAGGTTGAAAACTTTATAAGGAATAGTGGACTTTGGGTGTGATGATAATGAAACTTAATGTATAATTGTTCATGGTTAATTAATTTTTAAAGAATTAATTAGCATACAGTGGAACTGATAAAAAGGGAATGAAGTAATCTAATAAGGATCTTAAAATGGTTATGTACTTATAGGATACCTAGTCTTAGAAGTATTAGCCTGGAGTCTGAGAGACGTTAGCTGTAGTTGTGTTTAAGAATAGGTTATGCCCATAGTGTGGTTGTGAGTTGTAGTATATTATGTTCTTTTTATGTTTCTATATGCTACTCCACCCTATCAGTAAGGGAAACTGACACCCCAGGGATTCTGAGCCCTGGGGGGTGTTTTCCCCAACATTCTGGTGGGAGGATGGATGGCTGACTACCCCCTTTGGCCATGCTCTCTTATCTTGGTAGTTAATTGTGCCATTAGGCACATTGGTTAGTTTTCCCCATATATGTGTGTAGAGGGATTTAATGGCTTTTGTTTATTCACACACATATATTCTGGATATAGTATCCTATGGACTACTATAGGTGTAACATGTATAGGTTGTGATGGCTTGAGGATCCTTACTCGGTGTATGGGCTGTAATGGCTTGAGGTATAATACCCTACGTATGATACACGTTATGCGAGCTGTGGTGGCTCCCAGAACCTACCTGGTTACTTTTGGTTGTGTGGATGGTGTGGTGCTTCACCCAGGTGTCTGTGGGAAAGCCTTTGTGTTGCACGAGGTGCATATTGTGGCACATCACCCAGGTGTCTGTGGACAAGCCTTTTTGGAGAGAGATTCTTAGGACGTGTGACATTGGGGAAACGTGGAAAACTAGTCGGGAAGTAGTAGTGGTGTACCCTTGATATTCTTTACTATATGCTATATTCTTGTATGCATTACTTGGTGAGAGTGGACATGGTGAGGTTGGGAACTTAGTATACCTGCTTAGGTAACGAGTTAGTTTCACTTGTTGCCCACTGTGCTTTAGCATTATTTCTTTAATTTTGAACGAGAGGCTTTGGGGAGGATCCTACTGAGTATACTATTATACTCACCCTATGTATATATAAACTGTTTTTCAGGTCACTTGGAGCAGGTTGGAGATTAGGCTGGTCACTACTAGCTAATGGTTGCATGAGTTGTTTGAGCTTGTGGTTGGAGGAGTTGTTCGGGCTTGTGGTTGCAGGAGCTGTTCGGGCTTGTGGTTGCTGTTGTTTTACTTTCTTTTAGGTACTTGTAGTTTCCCCTTATGTTGTAGTACTTTTTCATGACATTTCATATGTGTACTTGGGTTTTCTTTTATATTGCAGTCTGAGTTGGATTTGATTGGTGTCTATCTTATCTCTCTCTTCTACATGTGTTCTCTTAGAGGGTAATGCCTCCCATTTTGTGTGTTACTATACCTTCGGTGCTAGTCACCAACCCAGGGCCTACTGGAGGTGAGACTTAAGGGTCATTATCTCTCTTCTCACATTGTCGGCCCAGGAGGGGTACACTTTCTGGGGAGGGTGTCGTGACACTAGGTTATATCTTATTATATTAAATTATCATATTTTAATAATATATTATTGTTCGGTAAACCTTGGTCAAGTGTGTTATTAAATCCATCAAGAAAAGTCATTATTATATGTAACATAAGATAACCTCAGTGTTTTGTGTAGATAAATCTAAAATTTATGTTATGTGTAGTGAATTTAATACAAACATAGTGTTTTAATATAAAATAAACTATTTTTAGTGTTCCATGAAATAAAAAATAACAAAAATATTAAATTAATTTGAAAAAAATAATTCACAAAATTTCGATGTGTTACATTCTACCCTCCTTAAAATGAATTTATCCCTAAAAATTAGTCTGGGTTATCAAAGGTTTAATACTTGGAAGTTTTATTTATAGAAACCCACAAGATAAAAATGAATACTAAAACTTCCTTTTAAAATGGAAAGTTGGAAACTTAACAGTTACCCAAAGTAACTCATAACTAGGTTTACAAAAAGGAGCGCATAGGCGTTAAGTGAAAATATGGACTTAAAGGAAAAGTGTAAATATTTATAGGGAGTTATTGAGGTCATCAATCACAAAAAAATGAATGATAAATTAAAATTTTAGGGCCTCAAATTCATTAATCTATGATGATTTAAAAGGCCATCAGCTCAATAAAAATTAAGGTATTATAACAAAAAAAATTAATCATTTTCCAAAAATTGAGTAATTATTTTATTGACCAAGAATATAAGGAAATATACTTACTAGATATATTTATATAAAAAAATTCATTCTTTGGTTGTGCTTTTATCAATTTCTAATCCATCCATTACTTCATGTAATGGATTTCTGAAAATTAGCATTGATGTCAGAAGCACTAAAATACACTTTTAGAAGATCTTAAGGCCCATAAAAATTGAAAATTCTAACTATTCATCTCTAAATATTATTCAAAATCAAATTGTTTAATACATTAATATATAAACTTAAAAAGTAACACTTTTGGTTCATCATTAGTATTTATTCCTCAGAAATAATTACACATTATTAACAAAGACACTGTGTAGGCCAGTAGTAGGCATGAAACCCTTATCATCCTTCAGTCATGGGTTCAAGACCTACATACTTACTAGAATTTATTGGTTTTCACCCAACATATATAATGTACTTTTCTAAAACCACACTAGTATTATATCCAAAATAAATAATATAGACATCCTTTAAATAAGGATAATCACTAAATATCCTTTTAAATAGTGTTATCATACAACCTCAATACATAAACACTTCATCTGAAGTTTTAATTAAACTTCCCAAAAATGGTTAACCTTATAAACCTTCCAAAAAATCCAAAACTTTAAAGAGAAAGTCATGAAATATGCTTAACATTGATCCCCCGTATATCATAAAGTAGCTCTTGGTTGTCACATTCCAACATGTGAATACCCTTATCATGTATTCTCTTGAAATGTGGTCATAACATAAATTACCATAAATACTTTGGAAAGCATGAATACTTTATTATACCAAAGGTTACTGGTTATATTCCATAAATCCAAAAAAATTGTAAACTTGAAAGGATAAACCACTTGTTAACAAGTCCTTAATTAGTTCCATGGTAATCAGTGCTATCCAAATTACTTATTCTTATCCAAAATATATTTATCCAAACAACATTATATTAACATAAGGAACATATTAAGGGTTATCTTCCTTTACTCAAAATATTTTATAGTCCATTTAAATCATTCAACATAATCTTATAAATCCTTAGCGAAAAACATAAACTGAAAAATCCTTGCATATTTCACCATTAATACTACATAATTATTTAATTAAAATACATACAAACTTTGATTATTCTACTTCATCCATAAGTCATAATAATTATACCTCATCCTATTACATAATACCTCTTTCCTTTTACATTTCCTTTGTAGTATCATCATCAACAACAATATAACCATTACTCATACCACCTTGATCATTCTCTTCCAAATCATTCCACTTTAGACATCGATTTACATAATGATCATTCATTCCATACTTAAATAATTTAACCTCTAATGATTTATTTGGGAGGCCAATATTCATATCCATTTGGTTAGTTGAACCCTTCATTTTTCCTTTACAGTTACTTGATTTGTTTCCTTTTCCATAGTCAAAACACCTTCTTATTCCTCTAATAAATTCACTCAGGTGATTCTTTCCACATTCTTGAAAATTTTCAAACTTAATATTGTTTCCTCCATAGTCTCTATTATCATAACTCTCAACGAACTCCTTACTTATCTTCTTTGGTGAATCCAAGAGTTGGTTAATATACACATTATTGATCATGTTACTTGAAAACTAATTCGGCATGATCACAACATCCTTCACTCCAGTAGTCATCACATTTTACTTCTCATCGGTATAATTTCCATCATATTTAATGTTAATCAGGGTCTTTATGATTCCCTCTATTGTAAAAAAACTATAAAGCATTGAGTAAGAAATGATTATCATAGTGAGAAACCACATCATCATGAAAATTCACTTATAGGGCATCTAAGTTATGATTCCTTCCTTAAATTATGACACCTTGGGTTTATCCAAGGTTATTCATAGTCTCATTACATTCAAATCCTTTATAATGGTTTGTTAATTTCAAAATAATATCCCTTGGGAGTGTCAAACCAAGTGTGCATCAAGGCTCATTGTGATGTACCAGATTACCCTGAGTCAGGCCCAAGACATCTTGTTAGAGTTTTTACCCCTAGGTACAACTGTACTGAAGCCACATCCATTTGCAGTATCCATACAGGGATGTATTTATAGAAAACCACTCTCTCTATCCTTTTCCAAAATTCCAGGACATTTTCCTAAATGTTAACCCATCCTTATACTTATCCTTAGAGACATCTCTATACATATCCTTAGAAATATACTTAGGGATATCATTAAAGTTTTATTATCTTAGTTTCCAAAGGTTAACTAAACATTTTCTTTGATACCAACTATAATGACCCCATATTAATGTATATATTCATTACATCACTTTTTTAGAATACTTAAAACATTATACTAATAGATTCCCAAAGATCGTACTAGTTTAGTGCCTTTGGAAACATGGAAACATGATCACTGGTAAATAAGAAGGCTATATTATTTCCTACTAGGTTCTACATGACTAGAACCCTTCTTAATCACATCAAACATAATACATATCTTCATAACTTGGGTAAGGAAACATAAAAAATGGGTGATCTTAGAAGCTCAATAAGGGTAAATAAGGGAGATATGTAAGCATAAACATGAGCATAGGTTATGAGAACATGATCATGAAAATATAAGATCATACTATGCATATCAAATATCATAAACAAGAATAATGGAATAAATATTGGAGGTTCATAATACTTGAATCAAAATAAAATAAAGGACATAATCTATGAAAACATAAAATAGGATGAAAATATGCAATTGTAGAAAACACATAATCATGTAATATGATTTCCATAGTAACCAAGTCGTCTCTTCTAATACCATCTTAGTAGTATGGGTTCACTCCACATAACATTTTAGTATTCATGGTTCACTCCCATGTCTATCTTAGTAGCATGAGTTTACTTCTCATACCATCTTGGTACTAATGGTTCACTCTCATGTCCATCTTAGTAAATAAGGTTCCTTCCCAATACCATCTTAGTTTATCTTGTGAGATATAAATATTTTCCCAATGCATTGAGGGAGATATAGTTATCACTCATCTCATAATTAAATAATTCATACATGTGCTACAAAATCATAAACAACCATATCATAACCCATGAAATGAAATGGGTATAATAAAAATTTAATCATATCATAACCTTTGGAAAATTATATAAGTTTTATAATAATTTCATCCAAAACATAACCCCTGAATGAAAAATGTATTTCATAAACATATAACCTATGAAAGTGAAATGGGATTCATAAAGACCATGAAATCAAGAATAAACCATTCAGAGAAATAATGTGAATGGATACTTTAGATCATTTACAATAAAGTAATGAGTAACATCAATGGATTTTATCTTAGATGGAAAATAATTTTGAAATATATTTCAAAAACATTTCTCAAGGAAAATATCCTTTATTCTTTGAAAAAGGCCTTTTAAAAACATAAATCCTTTTGAAAATAATTTTCTTGGGAATAAAATTTATAAATAAATCTTGAAAAAATTTTGACAACCATTTCACTTGAAAACTTATAAAATAATCTTGAAAATATTTTGAAAACCATTTTCCTTTAAAACTTATAAAATAGCTTGAAAACGTTTTGAAAACCATTTTATTGGAAAATAATTTAAAATAATTAATTTAGAGAATATTATGAAAAAAAATTATTTTTAAAAAAAATATAATTTTAATATTTTAAATTAATCTTCAAGGGAATTTTCATCATGATGGTGGATAAACCCGAACATGTCGAACATTCCTTTTACACCATAAAAATTTTAGAAAGGTGCCTCGATTAGAAAATGACAAGAAAATTCCTTATTAAAAAATTATTTAAAAAGGTAAAACATGGGAAAAAATTTATTTTAAATATCATAGTAGAATAATATAAAAAAAATTTAAACCTTTAATATGATATGGTTTTGAATGAACATGGATTTCCAACTAAAGAGAGAGGTAAAATCAGACTTTATTAAAAACACTTTCATAACTATCTTATATACCAAAGAGTGGAAAATGATACCAATAAATAAATATATAATTAATAACTATAGTAAAATAAAATTCATCAGTGTTATTGAGATATTTATTATTATATTTCATTAAATAAATCATAATTATAAACAATCTCGAAAAGCGATGAGATTACTTCAATAAACTCTTATAACTTGGTAACTTTGAACCATACACCCCACGTAAGAAAATAAAATTAAATGAAGATTAAAATATAATTAACAGAATTATATTCATGATATAACATTTCAAATGTATTTTATACCCCACATATAAAAATATAGTTTCATAACATGGCATGTTCCTTAAACAAGGAAAATTGAGACAAAAATTACATTACCGATTTGGTAAATTTTGAAACTTAAACCCCATGATATAAATATCATAAAATCATTGTGTAAGTACACATAGATTTAATTATAAGAGTCATATAATACATTAATGGTAAGTATATACACCATAAAAAGTAATTGAGCGGTGAATAAGACATTTATCTCACGGAAATAAGGAGTGAGATGAAATTCTCTTACCTTGTGTATTGACTTTCATCGTACTAACTCAAAACTTCTGTATAATAAATATAAATTTATTATAAATATATAAAATAAACATATTATTACTTATAATACCATATATGGTTCTATTATGGATTTATATTACCCTCTTGTTAACAATTCTATGTTAAGGTTTCACTTCGGGTAATATCCGCTTTATTTTTCACATCTCTTAATTTGTTGTATCATTGGTCCCTATATTTATATCATGATTCCCAAAATATAAAAAATTATTTAATTATATTTAATTTTCATTATATATTTATTATAATAATATATATAATGTATAACTATCAAATGATACATGTCATTCATGGAGACGGTAAGTCATACGTACGCATGAACTCTATTTCTGTTTAATTTTCGTGTTGAAAGAAAGAAAGTAAAATACACATATATATATATATAATTATTAAATTAGATTTATTTTATCATATATATCATATATATTCACTAAATCCATCCTTAATACATTCCATGTAGTGTATGAATGAATCACATCGCGTTGAGGGGGTGGTAGTCTGCACTTCCTCAAACGAAATTATTGTATGAACATAAAATAGAAAGTAAAAAAGATATGTGTTGTAACAGAATTAAATAAGATTAAAGACATAATAAATATTATATATAAAATATATAAATATATTTTTCATCATATTTTTCACCATGAAAGGCGGTAAAGAAAAAATGAACAATCGTCGTTTAGTGAGGCAGTAGTCCGTCATACACGTAAACAGTATGTTCGTCACCCATTAGATGGAAGTGTGTGTAAGTGTAAATAGAATACATAGATTAAAAAAATTATATTATATTTATGATATTTTTTTAAAAAAATCATTTAATAATAATATTTTAGGGAGTTGAGAAAGAAAATAAAAGAAAGGAGTTTGAGGGAGGGGGTTACGTATTAATCAGGTAACTTCTTTTGGTTTACAGCAAAGGGAATCCTTGGAAGGCGTTATTCGCAAAAACATATTCAATGAGGAATTGGAGTATTTGGGGGAGATATTTTAGAAGATTTTTTTTATCCAAAGTGTCTTGATAAGTGCGAGGAAGTGGTAGGATAGGAGGCCTTTAATAATGGAGGAGTGACACGCTTGTAATATTTTGGAAAAGGAAAAACCCACCCACATTTTTTTATTGAAATTGGATCCAATAATGGTAAAAAAATATATAAAAGGTAGTATAGGTTATAAATATGTCCATAAAATGGATTTTGGATAAGTTTATATGTTGTTTTATTCCTTAAGGTTATTATTTAGTCTCTTATTAAGCTTAATTTAACCTTAATAGTTGTAATTAATTTTAATTACTTCACTGATATTTTTGGTCAAAAACAAAGTTGAAATTTTTATAAATTATAAATTATTATAATTCCAAATTTCTAATTCATTTTTTAAAATTCAAAACACATATTTTTCATAAATTAATTAAAATTTAATCCTGTAGTCGGGTCGACAATGCGGGTTTTTAAAGTAAAAAGGTTCAAATGTGTGTTGTGTTTTTATATTCAATTTAAAAATGAAATTGATTCTAATTACCTGAATTGGATAAATTTATAAAAAATGGATATAATTAAACTTTAAATTCAATTAAAAATATAATTTAAATATATATATAAATTAGATTAAAAATTATTTTTGAATTAAAATCTAGTATTTTTAAATATTCGTTAAAAATTTAAACCTTACAAAAAAATTACAAGAAAATTATCCTAGCCTAATTTTTAGGTTTATATTAAAAATATTAATTTTATTTTTAAATATTAAATATATAAAAGTTCCAAAAATTGGATTTAAAATGGGTTCTTCATTAAAAGGCGGTAAAACTTCCTTTATAAAAATATAGGTTTTTTAAGCATAAAATTGGTTTTGTTCTTATATTATGTATATAAAATAAATTGGATTAATAAAATATATATTACAATAATATCCCTTATTAATTATAATTTATTTAATTTATTCATAAAAAAACATCTTTGGGAGTATAAAAAAAATATATCCTTTATATTCAATTTTTTCTTATATTTTCATTTCTAATCAATTGGTAACCTATGAATTAATATTATATTAAGGTAAACCATATATTTTTCATAAGTTAGTTAATACTATTCATAACCTCTAATTTAACCTCTATTTTATATCTTATTATATTAAATCATCATATTTTAATAATATATTATTTTTCGGAAAATCTCGGCCATGCGTGTTACGCAAGCCATTGAGGAAAGTCATTGTTGTGTATGACACAAGATAGCCTTGGTGTTCCATGTATATAAAGCTAAAATTTATGTTGTGTGTAGTGTATGTAATACAAACATAGTGCTTCAATATAAAATAAACTATTTTCTGTGTTGCGTGAAATATAAAATATCAAAAAGATTAAATTAATTATAAAAAATTATTCACAAAATATCAGAGTATTACATTCTACCCCACTTAAAATGAATTTCTCCCTAAAAATTCATCTAAGTTATCAAAGGTTTAATACTTGTAAGTTTCATTCATAGAAACCCACATCATAAAAATGAATACTAAAACTTCATTTTAAAAAGGAAAGTTGGAAACATAATTGTTAAACAAAGTAACTCATAACTAGGTTTACACATTGGAGAACATAGGTGGCAAGTGAAAATATTGAATTAGATAAAAAGAATAAATATTTATAAGAAGTGATTAAAGTCTTCAATAACAAACAAGTGAATGATAAATGAAAATTTAAGGACCTTAAAGTTATTAATCTGTGATAATTTAAAAGGATATCAGCTCAAAAAAAGTACGGTATTATGACAAAAAAATTTTGATCATTTTACTAACTTTGAGTGATTATTTTATTGATCAATAATATAAGGAAATATAATTACTTTATATATTTATATAAACAAAATTTATTTCTTTAGTTGTGATTTTATCAATTTCTAATTCATCTATTACTTCATGTAATGGATGTTCGGAAATTAACTTGATGCCAAAAGCACTAAAATATACTTTTAATTGATCTTAAGGCCCATAAAAATTGAAAAGTCTAACTATTTGTCTCTGAATTGTCATCAAAATCAAAATGTTTAATAAATTAATATCTAAACTAAAAAATTAACACTTCTGGTTCATCATTAATATTTATTCATCAGAAATAATTACACATTAACCAAGAAATCATGTAGGCCATTGGTTGTCATGAAATCCTTATCATCCTTCAGTCATGGGTTCAAGATATGTTTCCTTGTAATAATTGATTTATTGTCACCCGGAATACATGATTTCCTTTACTAAAACCACACAGATATAATTTCCAAAACAAATAAGATGGGCATCCTTGAAATAAGTTTAATCAGTAAATATCTTTTTAACTAGGGTTATCAATAAAACCTAAAAACATAAATTCTTCATCTGAAGTTTTACTTAAACATTCCATAAATGGTTAACCTTATAAACCTTTCAAAAAAAATCCAAAACATTAAATAGAAAGCCATGAAATTGTCTTAACATTGATCCCCTATATATCAAAAAGAAACTCTTGGTTATCACATTCCAACATGTGAATACCCTCATCATGTATTCTCTTGAAAAATGGTAATAACCTAAATTACCATAAATAATTTGAGAAAAAAATCATGCTTCCTTATACCAAAGGTTACTGGGAATATTCCTTAAATCCAAAAAAAATTGTACACTTGATAGCATAAACCACTTGTTAATAAGTCCTTAATTAGTTCCATGGTAATCAGTACTATCTAATTTACTTATTCCTATCAAAAATATCTTTATCCAAACAATATTATCTTAACCTAAGGAACATATTAAGGTTCATATTCCCTTAGTCAAAATATTTTCCAATCCATCCGATTCATTCAACATAATCTTGAAAATACTTAGTGAGAAAACATAAACTGAACAATCCTTTCATATTTCACCATTCATGCAACATAATTCTTAAATTCAAATTCATAGAATCTTTTATTATTATGATTCATCCATAATTCATAATAAGGCTACCTCATCCTATTACATAATACATCTTCCCTTTCACATTTCCTTTGTAGTCTCATCATCAACAACAATATATCCATTACTCGTACCACCTTGATGATTCTCTTAAAAATAATTCCACTTTGGACATTGATTTAAATAATGACCATTCATTCCACACTTAATACATTTAACCTTTGATGATGTATTTGGGAGGCCAATATTTTCATCCATTTGGTTAGTTAAACCCTTAATTTTTCCTTTTCAGTTACTTTCTTTGTGTCTTTATTTTCTATAGTCAAAACACCTTCTTGTTCCTCTAGGACATTCACTCAGGAGATTATTTTTACATTCTTTACATAAAGTAAATTGAATCTTATTTCCTCCATGGTCTCTATTATTTTAAATCTCAGGGAACTCCTTCCTTCTCTTTTTTGGTGAGTCTAAGATTTGATTAAGATACACATTTTTTATCATGTTCCTTGAAAATTTATTAGGCATGATCACAACATCCTTCACTCCAATGGTCATAAAATTTGACTTATCATCAATAGATTTTTCATCACATTCAATGTTAATACTATTCATCATTCCCTCTATTGGGTAAAACCAGAAATCATTGAGTAAGAAATGATTATCATAGTGATGAACTACATAATTATGAAAAGTTCCTTATAAGACATCTAAGTTATGATGTATTCCTTAGTCTATGACACCATTGGTTTATCCTTGGTTATCTGTAGTCTTATTCTATTCAAATCCTTCATAATGGTTTGTGAATTGTTTATGAATTTCCAAATCATATCCCCAGGGAGTGTCAAATCAATTGTATAGTAAGGACAATTGTCATGTATTAGATTAACCCATGTTAGGCCAGGGACATCTTACTGGAGTTGTTACCCCTAGGTACATTTGTTCTAGATCCACATCCACTTGTAGTATCTATACATGGATGTATTTCTAACAAA
Organism: Viscum album; assembly: GCA_963277665.1. Classification (NCBI taxonomy): domain Eukaryota; kingdom Viridiplantae; phylum Streptophyta; class Magnoliopsida; order Santalales; family Viscaceae; genus Viscum; species Viscum album. The sequence goes on from OY728156.1 coordinate 1,507,221,466, forward strand.
CCTAACTATCCATCCTTTACCAAAATTCTAGGTCATTTTCCTAAACGTTAACCCATCCTTATACTTATCCTTAGATACATCTCTAGACATATCCTTAGAAATATACTTAGGGATCTCCATAAAGTTTTATTATCCTAGTTTCCAATTGTTAACTAAACCTTCATTCTGATACAAGCTATAACATCCCAGTCTTAACATATATAGTCATTACATCACTTTTGTGGAATACTTAAACATTATACAAATAGATTCCCAAAGACTGTACCAGTCTAGTGCCTTTGGAAACATGAAAAACATGATCATTGGTACATATGTGAGCTACATTATCACCCACTAGGTTCTTCATGACAAACACCCTTCTTAGACACATCAGCCACAATGAATATCTTCATAACCTAGGGAATGAAACATAAAAATGGATAGGATTAAATGCTCAGTGAGGGTAAATAACGGATACACATACACATAAACATGAGAATAGTGTATGAGAACATGATCATGAAAATATAAGATCATACCATGCATATCAAATATCATAAATAGGAATCATGGCATAAATATTGGCAGTTCATAAGACATGAGTCAAAAGGAAATAAAGGACATAAGATATGAAATCATAACATAAGAATAAAACATGTAATTGTGGAAAACACATAAGCGTATAATATTATTTTCATAGTATCCAAGGAATCTCTTCTAATTCCATCTTAGTAGTATGGGTTCATTCCCCATACCATCTTCTTAGTCATGGTTCACTCCCATGTCTAGTGGCATGAGTTCACTCATCATACCATCATGGTAGTCATGGTTCACTCACATGGCCATCTTAGTTGCATGATTTCACTTCTCATACCATTTTGGTAGTCATGGTACACTCCCATGGATATATTAGTAGTCAAGGTTCCTTCCCAAGACCATCTTAGTCTATCTCATTATATATAAATCTTTACCAAATGTGTTAGAGGGAGATATAAGTCCCACACATCTCATAATAAAATCACACATACATGTTCCAAAAAATAATAAACATTCATATCATAACCCTTGAAATGAAATTGGTATCATAAACATGCAATCATATCATAACCTATTGAAAAATGTTCAAGTTTTATAATCATTTCATCAAAAAAATAACACCTGAAAGAAAAATGGATTTCATAAACATATAACTTATGAAAGAGAAATAGTCTTTATAAAGAGAATGAAATCAAGAATAATCCATTCAGATAAATAATATGAATAGAGACATTACATCATTTCTATTAAAGTTAGGAGTAACATCAATGAATTTCATCTTACATGGAAAATAATTTTGAAATATCTTTCAAAAACATTTCTTGAGGAAAATATAATTTCTTCTTTGAAATGGATTTTTAAAAACATAAAACCTTTTGAAAACCATTTTCTTGGTAATAAAACTTATAAATAAATCTTGAAAAAAATTTACAACCATTTTACCTGAAAACTTATAAAATAATCTTAAAAATATTTTGAAAACCATTTTCCTTGTAAACTTATAAAGTAGCTTGAAAACCTTTTGAAAACCTTTTTCTTAATAATTTAAAATAATGAATTTATAGAATATTATGAAAAAATTTTATTTTTTAAAATAAAATATAATTTTAATATTTTAAAATAGGATTCAAGGTAATTTTGGTCATGACAGAAGATAAACCTGAACATACCAAACATTCCTTTTACACTGTAAATATTTTAGAAAGGTTCCTCAGTCAGAAAATGACAAGAAGAGTCATTATTAAAGACCATTTTGTTTAAAAAGGTAAAACATGGGTAACAATTTATTTTAAATATCATAGGATAATAATAGAACATTTTTAAACCTTTTATAATACATGGTTTTGAATTAACATAGATTTCTGACCAAAGAAATGGGTAAATTCATACTTTTTTAAAAACACTTTCTTAAATATATTATATACCAAAGAGTAGAAAAATGGTACAAATACATTAATATATAATGAAAACTAGAGGATAATAAAATTAATGAGTTTTCTTGAGATATGGATCATTATATTTCATCAAATAAATCATAATCATAAACAATCTTGAAAAAACTATGAGATTATTTCAATAAACTCTTATAACTTGGTAACTTTGAAACATTCTCCCCATGTAATAAAATGAAATTAAATGAAGCTTAAAATATCATTACAGTAATTATATTCATGATATAACATTTCAAATGAAGTTTATATGCCTCATATAAAAATATAGGTGCATAACAAGGCTTATGTTTCAAAAAAGGAAAATTGAGACAAAAATTAAATTACCGATTTGGTAACTTTTGAAACTTAAACCCTGTGATAGAAAGATCATAAAATGGTTATTTAAATACCCATATATTTAAGTATAATAGGAATATAATACATTATTGGGAATTATTTACACCACACAAAGGAATTTATCTGTGAATAAGTCATGTATCTCATGGAAATAAGGAGTGAGATGAAATTCTCTTACCTTGTGTCTTGACTTTCATCATACTTGTTCAAACCTCCTATATAATAAATATAAATTAATATAAATCTATAAAATAAAAATATTGTTACTTATATTACCACATATGTTTTTTATTATGTCTTTATATTACCCACTTATTAATAATTAGATGTTAAGGTTTCACTTCAAGTAATATCCGCTTTCTTTTTTGCATGTGTCTTAATATGTTATATCTTTGTTCCTTATATTTATATCATTATTTTTAGAATGTAAACAATTATTTAAATATATTATATTTTTATTATATTTTTATTATAATAATCCATATAATATATAAGTATCAAATGGGATACACCATTTATGGGGATGGTAAGTCGTATGTACATATGAATATTATTTATGTTTAATTATCATGTTGAAAGAAAGAAAGTAAAAACCATATATATATATATATTTATTTATTTATTTATTTTTTATTTATTTATTTATTTATTAAATTATATTTATTATATCATATATATTTACCAATTATATCCTTAATGCATTCCATGTAGTGTATGAACGAATCACATCGCTTTGAGGAGGCAGGAGTCTGCACTTCCTCAAACGAAATTATTGTATGAACATAAAATAGAAAGTATAAATATATGTGTTGTAAATTAATTAAAAAGGATTTAATAAATAATAAATATTATATATAACATATATAAATATATTTTCTATCATAATGTTCCCCATGAAAGGTGGTAAATGAAAAATGAACAATCGTCGTTTAGTGAGGTTGTAGTCCGTTGTACACATAAACAATTAGTTCGTTACCTGTTAGAAGGAAGTGTGTGTAAGTGTAGGTAAAATAATTATGATAAAAACATACTAGTATATATATTATACTATTTTTTTTATAAAATAATGGAATAATAAGATTTTAGGGAGTGGATAAAGAAAATAAAGGAAGGGAGTTTGAGGGAGGGTGTTACCCCTTAATCGGGTAACTCTTTTTGGTTTGCACCAAAGGGATTCATTGGAAGTATTTATTCCCAAATTATTATTAAATAATAAATTAGGGTATTTTGGGGAGCTATTTGGTGACATTTTGGTCTATCCAAAGTGGATTTATATGTTTGAGGAACTGATAGGAGAGGAGGCCTTTTATAATGGAGGAGGAGTGGCACTCTTGTAATATTTTGGAAAAAGGAAACACCACCCACATTTTTTTATATAAATTGGATACAATAATGGTCCAAAGTACATAAAAGGTATTATAGGGTCTAAATATGTCAATAAAATGGCTTTTGGATGAGTTTATAGCTCCTTTTGAGCCTTAAGGTTATAGTTTAGTCCCTTATTAAGCTTAATTTAACCTTAATCATTGTAATTACTTTTAACTACTTCACTAATATTTTTTTTGTCAAAAAATAATTTTACATTATTATAAATTATAAATTATTTTTATTTCAAATATGGAATCCATTTTTCTAAATTAAAAACATATAAGTGGAAAAAATTAATTTAAATTTAATCCCATAGTTGGGTCGACAATGCGGGTTTTTAAAGTAGAAATGTTCAAAAGTTTCCTATGTTTGCATATTTAATTTCAAAGTGAAATTGATTATAATGACCTAAATTGGATAAATTGATAAAAAAATTAATCTAATTAAGATTTAAAATTAATTAAAAATATAATTTAACTGTATAAATAAATTATATGAAAACGCATTTTTGAATTAAAATCCAATATTATTAACAATTCATTAAAAATGAAACCTTAGAGGAAAATTACAAATATTTATGTTTTTATTCCAATTATTAAGTTTATTTTGAAATATTAAATATATAAATTTCCAAAAATTGTATTTAAAATGGTTTCTCCATTAAAATGCGGCAAAACTACCTTTATAGAAATATAGGTTTTTTTAAGCATAAAAATTGGGTTGGTTCTTATATTATGTCTATAAAATATATTGGATGAATATAAAAAATATTTTATTGAATATATAACATATATATTATAATAATATCCCTTAATAATTTCAATTAATTTAATTTATTAAGAAAAAACACATTTTGGAGGATAAAAAATAAAAATATATCCTTTATATTCAATTGTCTCTTATATTTTCATTTCTAATCAATTGGTAACCTATAAATTAATATTATATTTTTAGAAACCATATTTTTTTCATAATTTAGTTAATAATATTAATAAACACTAATTTAATGTCTAGTTTATATCTTTTTATATTAAATTATCATATTTTAATAATATATTATTGTTCGGTAAACCTAGGTCATGCATGTTATGCAAGTCGTCAAGGAAAGTCATTATTGCATGTAACACAATATAACCTCAGTGTTACATGTAGATAAAGATAAAATTTATGTTATTTGTAGTGTATATAAGACAAATATAGTGCTTTAATATAAAATAAACAATTTTCATTGTTGCATGAAATGAAAAATATCAAAAAGATTAAATTAATTTAAAAAATAATTGAAAAAATCTTAGGGTATTACAGAGACTCCTCCACTCATTTCAGAAAGGACCATTGCACTAACATCTGAAATAGGGAAACCTCTATCACCAACCTCCTATAGATCAAAATTAATCACCATAAGATCCTCTATCACCCTACATGAATCTCTATAATCTTAAACAAAATCTCCACATAACTTCTTACTTAGTGCATCTATAATGACATTTATATTCCTCATGGTATAGAAGAAATAAAATTCATAGTCTTAGAGAAACTACATCCACCTATTATATTATAAATTTAAATATCTCTAAGAAAAAATATACTTTAAGATCATGTGAATTTTGAATACCACGAGGTACTCAATGATGAGGTAATGTCACCACATATTTAGAGAAAAATCATCCACTTACAACTTGACATCATGGATGTTATAGTTAAATTCATGGGAAAATAACTTCCTATACCCATATGATATGACTTCCAACTTTTTAATTAATTAAAAACCAAATCCATTATGGGAAAAATTACAAAACACCTCAAACATCACTCCCTTCTTTTGAAATCAAAGTATGGAAGCACTGATCAACATCCCCTTTGGGTAGTTGAAAGATACCTAACACTAATTAGTCTTTATGAAAGTATGGTACTTCCTAGACAAGGTTTTCAATGGGGTTGATACCTAATATAATTCATACATGAACCTTTGATAATATCTCACAATATCAAGGAAAATATAGACCTTTACATCATTATTGGGTATTTATCAAGAAACAATGGCCTCAATATTTGACATATCTACTGCCACTCCTTGATGAGACACCACATGTACAAGTAAGTGCACCTCCCACATACAAAACATACATTTGGGAATATTATAATAAATTTGATGCTGTTAAAGGACCTATAGAATGACCCTGATATAATTAACATGATTTTCCTATGACTTCATGTATATGAGTATGTTTTTAATAAACATGACCACAAAACAAGATAATAACTCATGGAAGATATTGTTCATGACTACCACAAAAATGGTTGAGGAATTTATGACACCAAATGGCATGGTCACGAACTCGAAGTTCCCATACCAACACCAGAAAGTAGTCATCAAGATTTCCTCTTCCCTAACTCTCATCTAGTGATATCTATACTATAGATCGATCTTAAAAAACTAATTGGATATTTCAAATAGTTGAATAGATCATTAATAATTAGAATTGTTTAATAGTTATTGATCATCACCCAATTCAACTATCGATAGTCTATACACAACCGTGCACCATTGTATGACTTCTTGGTGAATAACATAGAGGCACCCCATAGTGATACACTGGGATGGAAAAATTCATTCTTCATAAGGTCATCAACTTAAATCCTTATAACATGTGGCTCGAAATATGTCATCTGATAAGTATCCATCAAAATTAGAGAGTTACTAGGCTAAAACTATATCATGAACTCGATATCACGCTGAGGATGTAAATCTACAACCTCCTTAGGAAAAACATATGGAAACTTCTCCATGACTCTAGGTAAATATACCACTTATGCCTCTACTAAACCTAAAAAAAGATAATAATTAAGATAGAAATAACGCCAAACATCTACATCCCATCTAATGATATTTCTCACTAATTAACATCATACATTGGCCCTCCTCGTCATAAAACACAATTCTCCTCTAGAAGTAATCAATAATCATGTGCACACACTTTAACTATATTATGTCAATAATAACATCAAATGGTTGTATCTAAAGTTTAAAAAAATACCCATATAACTGATGTTACCCCATCATTATCTCATTGCCTCATCACGCATCAAGTGGAATCATCTGATCTCTAACTATCATAGTTAATAGTATGGGCACTATAGGATCTCCACCTTAAGTTCCAAGTCATGGACCAAGGTACGTGTAACAAAGGAATGAAATTATCCAGAATAAAATAAGGCACAAACCAAGGTAGAAGATAAGAAAATGGTACATCATATGATCTACGGTCCCTCTATCACTCTCATGTCCATAGTATAAAGTTTTCCATGCCTTTTTCTATTGCCTTAATTATGATAACCACCTCCATGATCTATATCAACCCCATGTATCTAAAGGTATGGAACATCACGTGGTTATCCACTATCAACTCTATATACTAGTGTTAGAATATAGTCCTACTTTCCTTGCTACTAATTAAGCACTGAGGTAACTTATACTATTAGTACTAAATCTAAAATTGACCGCACACTCTATTCTAATACCCGAAGATAGTTAATAATTAGAATCATCAATGATTATTCCTCCCAGAAGAAAAACACACTAGTCTATAGCCCTAATTAGGTGCATGAGAACTACTTGTCCTATAGAATTGGTATAAATAAAACTATTAAGGTCAAATCCCTACTATATAAAACCTCAATTGCCCCAATACCTATGATCTGCCACTAATAGACCTTCTCTTTTAGTAATCTTGATGGCTCCCCTCTTGCGATGATCCCAACTGAGCATGCATCCTCTCAACCACCTTCAACTTATTATGCACTACCAGGTATATAGGTAACATAAATGTGGTGACTTAATATCAAATAAATGGATGTAATACCTTATTTAGCTCCCCTAGATATAGGATCCACCACTACCATATTGCTCCCTATAAATAAATAATATCCATAGAAACCCTATTCTTAACCATATAAGATATCAGGATAAAAGAGATCTCAAGATCCTCTAGTAAATTATATGTCCCTAGATTAGATACCCCCCATAATTATTCATACCATGATTATGGAACGTTCACAACATATTCATTTAGATACCATCCTCACTGGTCGGGTCAAGCCTCATACAGTCAACCAGGTTAGTCTATTGAACCTCACTAACCCGAACCACATGTGGATGATGCCCACCTAACATACCTATTAACAAGGAATCAAACTCCTAATCCTAGTATCATAGAATTAATTTAGTCTAAATAATTTAATTAGGTTCATTTAATTCCACAAAATAACCTCATTTAAAACATAATAACAAACAAGAATGGTTCATGTACCATTCCTAGATCTCTACCCCACAAGCCGCACCACTTTACTTAGTCATTTAGTAAACTCAACATTAATGCATGGGAGAATAGGGGGCATAAAATCCTATGTCTTAGATATTCTTTGTAGCCTACATCACACACCAGGATCAACTGGTATTCTTTCCCTACAAACCAATACAATCATCACTGGTTCCTAACTCCAAACTTCATCCAAACTCTCAACCAAAATCTTTGATATCACTTGGTCCTGACCCACCCCCATTTGGAAACCCTTTTGAGAATATAATAAAGATGAGAGTATCCCCCCAAGGTATGCCTTCAATAGGCCCTGGGTTGGTGACTAGAACTGAGGTTACAAAACATGAAAATGGGAGCCATTGCCCTAATATATCCTAGTAATAAAGAAATAAACCACCAATCAACACTATAATATAAATAAAAAAATCAAAATAATTCCAAAATGTATGAATATGTAGGACTATAAAAATCCTAATATGAAAATAAAAAATAAAACTCTTAGGTAGTGACTTCACAGGAAAACCCATTCTCTAATCTAGTATTATATATCCCAGTCACCAAAATCTCCATAGAAACCTAAAATTAATTTATTAATATAGGGCTGAGCATTGAATTTCTACTTAGTATGATCATATGAAATACCTCTTATGAAAACATGGAAGGATCATACTAATTCATTAGTGAACAAACAACAGAATCAATAAAAACTATCAATTCAATTACCACTCAGTCTCACCAAGGCTCACTCACCAAATATTGCATCCAAGTGTAGTAGCATAATATCAGAGGAATATATATAAAGTTTAACTTGCACTACTTCCCTGCTAGTTTTTTAGTCTCATTTTACAACATCACACATCCCATTCTCTAAATCCCTTATGAATCCATATCACAACGCACCATATCTCACATTATAGCCACACCTATCACTAAAACTATATCAATCTCATCATCCCATTTCCACTTTCAAATATCACATATCATCAATCTGCCACATATCTAGTATAGTAGGGTATCATGAACATGAAGGACATAAACCTTCTTCCCTCCTCCTACTATAAATAACCCCTACCATATATCCTCACATCAACATCACCACATCATAACTCATTAATACCCGATAGAATCTACTAATGAACCTATCCAATTTCTTCATCTCAATACCCTATAAGGTCTTTCAATGAACCTATACCTACTCAATATATAACTCATAGGGTCTTCTAGTACATCATGTTCTTATTTTCACACAAATACCCTATAGGGTCTTCCAATACACCACATACTATGGTAGTATGATAATGCCTACCTCGAGTCAACACAACTCATGTTACACATGGAAAAGAGTGCAAGGAAGTAGTATCCAGTCATTCTTTTCATTGTCAACCTAGATGTCATGGGAAAACACCTGGCACCTAAGGTAGTTTGGGTGTAGCAATATAGGAAAAAACTGATTTAGCAATAGTTTTGAAAACCACCTCTATATGTTTTGCAAATATTTTTTTCAAAAAAAAATTAAATATATTTTTAGAGGTGATTTTTTTAAAAACACCGCTAAATTATAGGAAAAAAATTAAAAAAATAATTATGATTTATTATTTATTATTTACTACCATATATAGTTTATTATTTATAATTTTAATTAATCATAACATGTTAATTAATTAAATATTTATAATTATTAGTTAATGATAATTTGAAACTAAAACCAAATCTTTAGTAAGTTAAAAATAAGACTTTGGAATCAATTGAACATAACTTTTGATTTGAGATTTCCTTTTAACTTTCTAACCAGTCAAATAAATTCTTATGAAATGAAATAAAACCAAATTCGATTTAAATTTTCTAATAATTAAAAGAATAAAATTTATTATAGTTTCAAGAAAATTAATAAATTGAACTTGAAGTTTAAACGGCTATAACTTTTGATCTAGATGTTTGTTTGGGCTCCACAACATATCAAATCAAAGTTTGTGATGAACTCTACACTCTGCTGACAAGTGGGTCCCCATTTATGTTTTTTGGGGCTAAAAAGGTCCTAGAAGACCTCCAAGATTGAGTTTTTATTTTGGGTATCCCGATTTTTTAACATTGTATGGAATTATAGCCTCCTTTAAGGGGGTTTTATTGTCTTTTTCGGTGGGGAAATGAATTTATTCCTAGGTATTATATTCATATTGATATTATAGTTTTTAAGATTTATCATTTTTTACAATGTAGTTTTATTTATAATTAAATATATATGTATTTTCTTATATTTACTCATAATAAATCACTTGTAAAAATAAATATTTACATAGAAAAGGATTTTAAAACATATAAACCATATGGTAATAAATATTTGGTATTCATTTAATTTAAAATAAATAGTTATCAATTTTATTTGCCTTATATAAATGCATTAATGTTTATATATATACCTATACAAGTAATGTTTATATATAAACATGTGTGTGTCAATAAAAAAATTTATTTTTATGTGTATATTCTAAAATATGTAAATAAATGCATATATAAGTAAATATTTGTGTGTGTATTTGATAAATAAAAATATGTACTTGTGTGTCAATAATATTGTGTATATAAATCATATATAAATGTATTTTTATATAAATATATCATTATCATTATCATTAAATATAGTAAATAAATATATTTACAGTAAAACTATATGAATATATATATATAATGTTAATATATACATGTGTGTGTGTGTATTGATAGAAATAGATATATTTATATTTATATTCTAATATATGTAAATAAATAATAATATATAATATATTTGAATAAATTTAAGTATATATATCATGCACATTTGATGAGATTTTATCTTCATTTAAGAGTGTCTTAATCTGCTTTTTATGTCGTTTATAATTTTATTACATTGATATACATTCCTATTAATTTGAAGGTGATGAAATTATTATGTTTTCCCCTCTTTTGGCAATTTATTATCAATTGTATATATTTATTTCTATAAATTTATGAATATTAGTGTATATTTATATACATTTGTAAATATTTATACATATTTGTGTTTATATATTTTTATATCATATATGTGTAAATATATATAGAGATATTTATATTTACTTGTCTTTATATATATATATATATATATATATATATATATATATATTTATATTAATATGCAATTATATATCTAAATGTGCCAATTGGGTGCAAATTAGTTGGTGATCTGCACCATATATGACATCTCATGGGCTAAGGGGTTATCTGTTCGACCCCTACCTGCTGTGCATTTCTCCCCAATTATTTTCAAGGTTGGAGACGGTTGTTGTATGGGATTTGTGGGTAGTCGACTATGGGCGAATGCACGAATGACGATAGGTGATAGTTATGGTGCATGGAGCACTGGCATGGCTGGACGGCGTCAGGGGATGCGAGCAACCTTCGGTGATGGTGGTTGTGTGGGGATGTTGCGATGGAAAATGATGACGGTGGTGTGGTTGACGGTGGCCACCATGGGTGATGCCTAGTTATTGCAGCAGGTGGAGCGTGGATTGTGGACCAGGCGAACTAGGAGGGCACGTTAGGTTTAATAACCTATGAGTTAGGGTTGCCATGGGTTTAACACTCATTGGGCCTACGGGTCATTTAATAAACATATGGGACATGTACTAAATAAATAGGGCTTGATGGGTGGGTTATCCCTTTATGGGGTTATGGTATGCCTTTTTGGCCTGTGTGTGTGGTATGTGTGTGTGTTTGAATATAATTTTACCCCAAAACACCTTATATGTATCTAAGTGTGATTATATATATATTTATGTAAATTTTTTATATGTATATATATTTATAGATATTTATATCCATTCATTGTTTATTATTTATATCCATTTATTTTTTATTTTTTATTTTTTATTTTTTATTTTTTATTTTTTATTTTTTTAATATGTATTTAATATTGATTTATTATTTATTGACTTATTTTTATCATTAAATTACTGTTAAATAATTATTTATTATTTATTTATTATTATTTATTTATTTATCATTTATTATTTATTTATTTATTATTTATTTATTATTTATTATTTATTATTTATTTATTTATTATTTATTTATTATTTATTTATTATTTATTTATTATTTATTTATCTATTATTTATTATTTATTTATTATTTGTTATTTATTTATTTATTCATTATTTTTTTATTTTTCTATTATTTATTTATTCATTATTTACTATTTCTTTATTCATTATTTATTATTTATTTATTTATTATTTATTAATTAATGATTAATTATTTATTATTTATTATTTATTATTTATTTATTTATTATTATTTATTTATTTATTATTTATTTATTTATTTATTTATTTCTTACTTACTTATTTTTTATTTTTTATTTTTTTTATTTTTTTATTTCTTTATTTCTTTATTTATTTATAATTTATTTATTTATTTATATATTTATTTATTATTTATTTATTATTTATTATTTATTTTTTATTTTTTATTTTTTATTTTTTATTTTTTATTTTTTATTTTTTATTTTTTATTTTTTATTTTTTATTTTTTATTTTTAATTATTTAATTATTTATTTTTTTTATCTTTTATTTTCTATTTTTTCATTATTATTTTATTATTTTATTATTTATATATTAGTTATTATTTTATTATTTGTTTATTTTTTATCTATAATTTATTTATTATTTATTATTTGTTTAATTTTTATTTATTATTTATTTATTATTTATTATTTATTATTTATTTATTATTTATTATTTATTTATTATTTATTATTTATCTATTTTGTAAACATTTATTATTACTTTTTTATAAATTTATTATTATCTTATTTTTAATTTACTATTATTTTTTATTAATTTATTAATAACATCATATTTATTATTTATATATTATTTATATATTATTTATTTATTATTTATTTATTTATTTATTATTATTATTATTTTATTTATTTCTTATTTATTTGTTTATTATTTAATTATTTCTTATTTCTTTCTTTTTTATACATTAATTATTAATTTTTTTTAATATTTTATTATTAATTTTTATTAACATGTTATTATTTATTTATTTATTATATATTCATTATATATTTATTTATTATTCATTTATATTTTATTTATTAATTAGTAATTAGTAATTATTAAATATTAATGATTACTTATTAATTATTAGTTATTAATTATTAATGTTTATTTATTACTTATTAATTATTTATTATTAATTTTAAATTATTAATTATTAATTATTAATTATTAATTATTTAGTTTGGTTATATTTTTTATGTATTTTTTTCAGTCAATACATATATAAGTATTTTAAATTCTATTTATCCACTGCATGAAGAGTATGCTCGAGTTGTAAAGTCGTTGGAGAATAAGCAAGAGGTAAGAGGTTCAAATCTCACCTAACAGAGAACTTTTATATATGGAATATGCATGCTTATACTTGTGCATATGCATCTGCATGGGCATAGTAATAAATAAATAACTTAATTGTGAGAATTATAAAATAATAAAATGTTAAAATAATGAAATAAAAATACAATAAAATCAATTAATTATGAAAATTAAAAAAAACACCACAAAATTATATAGTGATAGTTTAAACCACCACTAAATGAATCCCTTGATTTTAAAAAACTTCCACTAAATCGTTCTACAAAAGTTTTAAAGAAACCTTCGCTAAATGAATGTCAACATACGATTTAGTAGCGGTTTAAACCGTCGCTAAACACAAATTTTGGCGTGGTGGTATGGGTATCCAACTTGGGTGGGGTGCGTACAAAAATTACAAGGAAAACACATTGTGTGTGTGTGCCACACAAAATCCTAGACCAAATGAGTTCACACCACACAATACTCCCACAACCTATAAACATCACCATACTACAACTACCACATGATATCATCACTTCCAACTATGACACCACAACCATCCCCACATACCATGCAAACAACAACATCAAACATGTACAATTTCCAATCAAGTCACCTCACTTAACCCGTTTCCAAATTCACACCAACCCTATTACATTTTTTATATTTTTTATTAATCATATTTAATGAAAACCCACACAAACTGTCACTCTATTTATTTTCATACATTAATCATTCATCTTAAGCATCAATGTTTCATTTCTAGCCACGAGGTTATTCAATTCTAGCCAACCCCAATTCAAGTTCATCATTATTGGCTATATTGTGTACCATCAAGAAACTACCAAACGTTCCCATGTCAACCAATCAAGACATCACCCACATCAACACATTCATTCCATCATCCCATGGTAGCCTTTACATTTCCTCTTACCAACTATAGTAAGGAAGTCGCAACCACACTGCACAGCTCTAAATCTCCACTATATCCTACTATGCCACCCATGGAATCTACCACAACACCTTCTACCCAACACTACACAACATAAACCTTTTTCCCAACAAAATCCAGCTAATATAACCTCGTTTCCTAACACTGACCATAACAACCACCCCATCACATCCCCTATATTAACCAAAAAAATAGTCATAATGAATTCCCAATAAGTCTATGCTAGCACAACAAGAACATAACAACCAATTTCAGGAAACAACCACTACTTTACCCCCTTTTCTTTTGCAAGAAACATCATTTAGTTACTAATTTTCCACACAATAAGTTCATTTAACATCTTTAATTGATTAAAATTTTATTATAGGTGATTCTAACAAATAGATCACAATTTCATCACACAAATATTAAAATATATAATGATTTTTAACAACAACAGAAAACAAAAAACAAGTATGAGAGAAATATCATAAAAGAAAATAAACACATGTAATTCACTCCATTCCCTCCAATTATCCTTAGTCTAGTTCATTATCTTTATTATTTCAATCCATACCACACACCCAAGGAAAAAAAATCATGTTAACCCCATAATATACACAGAACATGGGAAAGTTCTTTAATACCTTACCTCAACTGAAGCTTTATGAATCATTGTACAAGGACAAGGAAAGGAAGTGAAGATCTCAAGACCAAGATCATACTAAGGGCAACTTCATTATTCTAGAGCACAACCATAACCATAAAATACTCATCACAATATCACTCAAACAAACTAACCCCATAGCCACAACCTTATTTGGATAAAAATAGATAAGAAACCCAGATGAAAAGTGAAATACCTCACCTTAGATAAATATTTCTTGATCTTATGAATACAAGGATTAAAATTCATCAAATGGGGCTCAAGAGACTCCAAAAACACACCTCTAGTCACCAATGGTTCAATAAAATTTAAAGGAAAATATCATAAAATTGAGGAGATTTCCAATTTATATCTACATGAAAAAACACTAGGTCACAACATTATATTCATCACTAGATCATGAACATCTAAGTAAATGTCAAATTATGGCATTGAAAAACATCATCATGCCATGATGGGAGATAGTCCACTAAAGATCTGAAATTCACACCGTAAAACCCCCAAATCCTGCTCATTCAAATTTCGGTCAAAGAACTTGATCTGATTCAACCAAATAGGGGTCATGTCATAATGTAAATCAATATTTTGCAACATCACCTAAGACAAAATCACCTAAAACCAACCTCTCACTAATGGAAAAAACGTTTAACATGTCGGTATTTTTCACGTCGGTTCTATATAACCGACGTTCAAAGCTTTAATAAACGATATATCATGTCGGTTATTTTATTACCAACGTTATATATTGATCAGGATCCATATTTTATGTCGGTTATAAAATAACCGACCTAAAATATACGGATATTATCTTTTTTACGTCAGTTATTGTATAACCGATGTGAAAATAGAATCTGGTGCACTTAATAACATCGGTTATAAAATAACTAACATGATAAAAGAAATCTCGGTGCTTCATCATGTCGGTTATAAAATAACAGACGTGATAAAGGAAAGCTCGGCACTTTACCATGTCAGTTATAAAAAAATTGACATGGTAAAGCCAATCTTAGCAATTTATCATGTCGGTATAAAGTGACATATATCACGTCAGTTATTTTATAAATGACGTGATAAATTATTTTCTATATAGGTTATTAAATAACCGATGTTATAAATATTAAAAAAAAAATTTACCATGCCGGTTATTAAATAACCGAAGTGATGAATCTTTTAAATGATTTATCGCACCCCGTATTCAGTCATTCTGTTTTCTTCGATTGGGCGACCTGTGACTTGTCTCTCTCGCACGGAAAACCTAGAAACGATCCATCGAAGTCGTTCCCTCCAGCCTCGTTTTTCCAACATCATTATTCATATTTATTATTATCAGATCTATCAAGTCGACTCAATACACTCAAGTAAGCCTCACACAACTCCTTTTCAGTTTTTCTTTTCCGCGATGCCCTAAACTAATTTTTTGAGATGTTATTTTTCTTTGTTCTTGATATCATGGTAAGTTTCATAGTGTTCATCTATACCATGATAAATTTTTTTCTTGTAAAATAAACCTATGTAAGTGATATCATGCAAGTTTACAATTTTTTTGTGTTTTATCATGTGTGTGTGCGCGTACAGGGGGTTTCCAAGGGGGAGGGGGTTGTGCAAGTGGGTGGGGGTGTCTAGGGGGGTTGGGTGGGTTTTTCGGTGGGGTGGGGGTGTCCAGGGGTGTCAAAGGGGTGGGGGTGGTGTCTAGGGGGTGTGGGGGCTGTCCAAGGGGGTTGGGGGTGTCCAAGGGGGTGCAGGTGATGTCAAAGGGGGTGGGGGTGGTTTCCAGGGGTGTGGGGCTGTCCAAGGGGGGTGGGGGCTATCCAGAGGGTTTGGGGGATATCCAGAGGGTTAGTGGGTGTCCAGGGTGTCCATGGAGGTGGGGGAAGTCTAGGGATGTGGGGGGTCCAAGGGGGTGGGGGTGTCGAAGGGGGTGGGGGGGGATGTCCAAGGGGGTGGGTTGGTGGGGGTTGTCCAAGGAGGTGGGAGTTTTCCAAAGAGTTTGGGGGTTGTCTAGGGGGGCTGTCCAGAGGGTTGGGGGTGTCCAGGGATGTGTCCAAGGGGGTAGGAAGTGGGGGTGGTGTCTAGGATGGGTGAGGGTGTCCAAGGGGTGGGGGTTGTCTAGATGGGTGGGGGTTGTCTAGGGGGTGGGGTTGTCCAGAGGGGTGGGGGCTGTCCAAGGGGGTGGTGGTGTCCAGGGGGTGTCCAAGGGGTGGGGGTGGTTTCTAGGGGTGGGGGCTGTCTTAGGGGGTGGTGGTGTCCAGGGGGTTGTCCAAGGGGGTGGGGATGGTGTCCAATGGGGTGGGGGTGGTGTCCAAGGGGGTCGGTACAGTCTATGTTTGAGGTTTCCACTATGATTTTTAGGGATTCAATCATTATAAAAAGATGAGGGGTGTTTCAATATGATTGTATTTGGTTATATATATTTTTACCAGTCATTGACTATGAGAAAATTATGGGTTATGGGGGAGACCATGTCGTGGTTTTCAAAGATGTGCAATTATCCTGACCTCATTGTGTTGTGATGATAGGCTTTACACTGTGATTTTCTCTATCCGAGTTTTTATTTTAAATTTGATTTGATTCTCAGGTTTACTCCATTTTCTCCAATTTTCTATCAACCATTGGAGGCCCCATGGTTTTCTTGGATTCCATGTAATTTCTTTAAATAAGTTACTTATTCTGTGTTCTTCTTCCTTTCTTCTTTGTTTTTTTTCTTCTTCGTCCACTTCTTCTTCTCCTTCATTACTTCTATTATTATAGATGTTTGGTCATTATTAAATTAATGGTTTAATATTAATCGATGTGTTCTAGGGTTATTAGGAGGGATAGGGGTATCCAAGGGGGTGGGGGCTGTCTAGAGGGGTGGGGGATGTCCAGGGGTGAGGGGTTGTCCGGGGGGTGGGGGGGCTGTCCAAGGGGGTGGTGGTGTCTAGGGGGTGTCCAAGGGGGTGGGGGTGGTGTCCAAGGGGTGGGGGTTGTCCAAGGGGGTGGTGGTGTCCAGGGGGTTGTCCAAGGGGGTGGGATGGTGTCCAAGGGTGTGGGGGATAAGTGTCAGTTGGGATTGACTATTGCATCATGGTTTGTGAGATTATGACATGATGATGGTATTGTTTCATTGATATTAGGAAATAATTTATTAGTGTTGTTTAAGGGGATGGGGGTGGTGTCTAATGGGGTGGTAGTGGTGCCCAAGGGGGTTGATACTGTCTATGTTTGAGGTTTCTACTATGATTTTTATTGATTCAAGCATTATGAAAAGATGAGGGGTGTTGCAATATGATTCTATTTGGTTATATATATTTTTACCAGTCATTGACTATGAGAAAATTATGGGTTATGGTGGAGACCATGCCATGGTTTTTAAAGATGCGCAGTTATCCTGACCCCATTGAGCTGTGGTGATAGGATTTACACTGTGATAGGATTTACACTGTGATTTTATCCATCTGATATTTTATTTTAAATTTTATTTGATTCTCATATTTACTCCATTTTCTCCAATTTTCTATCAACCATTAAAGGCCCCGTGGTTTTCTTGTATTCCATGGAATTTCCTTAAATAAGTTACTTATTCCATGTTCTTTTTCCTTTCTTCTTTGTTTCTTTTTTTCTTCTTTGTCCACTTCTTCTTCTCCTTCATTCCTTCTATTATTAGGGATTTTTTGTCATTTTTAAATTGACAGTTTAATAGTAATCGATGTGTTCTAGGGTTATTAAGAGGGGTGGGGGTGTCCAAGGGGGTGGGGGCTATCTAGAGGGTTGGGTGGATGTCCAGGGGTGGGGGTTTTCCAGAGGGGTGGGGGTCGTCCAAGGGGATGGTGGTGTCCAGGGGGTGTCCAAGGGGGTGGGGGTGGCGTCCAAGGGGGTGGGGTGTTTAGGGGGTTATGGGTGTCCAAGGGTTGTCCAAGGGGGTGGGGCATGGGGGTGGTGTCCAGGAGGGGTGGGGGTGTCCAAGGGGGTGGGGGAAGTCTAGGGGGGTTGTCCAGGGGATAGGGGCTGTCCAGAGGGGTGGTGGGGCTGTCCAAGGGGGTGGTGGTGTCCAGGGGGTGTCCAAGGGGGTGGGGGTGGTTTCTAGGGGTGGGGGGTTTTCCAAGGGGTGTTGGTGTCCAGGGGGTGTTCAAGGGGGTGGGGGTGGTGTCCAAGGGGGTGGGGGTGGTGTCCAAGGGGGTGGGGGTGTTTTCTAAGGGGGTAGGGGTGTCTAGGGGTGGGGGGATATCCAGAGGGGTGGGGGGCTGTCCAGAGGTTTCAAATTGTTAGGATCTGTGTAATTTTCAGTAGTGAATTTATACATATTTTAATATTTATACTTCATATTTCTTTTTTATAGAATGGTGAATTTGGTATTCAGTTGCACCGGGATGTATTCTTTGTGAACCTTAATAAGAAAGGATCCAAGATGAATTTAAAACTATTATATCTAACTATATTTTCTTTTTAAAATCATATTCAATCATATTTTTCTAAAATACGCATAGATTTGTTTTATATTTCAAAATTGTTTTACATTCAAATTATGATTTTTTTTCATATAAACACATATTTTTCTTATCTTAAAAAGATGTATAATTTTGATATTTGTTATAGGTAATAATGATTCGAAGTTGGATTACAGCACATAAAATAAGAAATGAATATGAGGAAGGTGTTGATGCCTTTTTGGAATTTTCTAAATGAAATGTTCCAAGTAGTGACATTTTTTCTGTCCATTCCTGAAATGTTTGAATATGAAGAAGTTGAAAATTAAAGAGATAAAATATCATCTTATTTGTCATGGTTTTAATCCTAGTTATATCCCTTGGATTTGGCATGGTTAAACTGGACAGAATGTCACTGATGATGATGATTCACAAGATGGTAACTCTGATGGAATTTAAGAAATGATTCGCGATATTGCAGTAGAACAAATTGAGATAGAACCGAAAGTTTTGCGTCTATATGGTGATGCTAAAAAACCATTGTTTCCTGGTTGTACAGATTTTACAGTTTTGTCGGCAGTTTTAAGATTGATTAACCTGAAGGCGAAACATGGATGGAGTGACAGAAGTTTTACAGAGCTACTACAATTGATGAAAGACATTCTTCCAAAAGATAAAAATCTTCCATATTCACATTATAAGGACAAGAAAATATTATGATCGATGGTATTGGGAAACAATAAAATACATTCATGTCTGAATGAATGTATGATATATAGGAAGGAATATGAATTTCTGTCAGAGTGTCCTAAATGTGGGACATCTTGGTATAAGGTGAAAGAAAAATCACAAGCTGATGTAGAGATTAAAAGGATCACTTCAAAGGTATTTTGGTATCTTCTTATAATTCATCGATTCAAATGTTTATTTTCTAATTCACATAATGCAAAAAGGTTAAGATGGAATGCTGATGAGCAGTTATGTGATGGAAAAATACGTCATCCATCTGATTTTCCACAATGGAAGAAAATTGATGAGAAGTATCCTACATTTGGAAATGAAATTAGAAATATCATACTATGGTTGTGCACATATGTAATGAATCCATACCGAACCCTCAGTAGCACACATAGTTCATGGCCTATTTTATTGGTAATTTACAACTTCTATCCTGAAGTTTGTATGAAGCGCAAATATTTCTTGTTGAGTATAATGATCTCTGGTCTGAAGAAACTCGGCATTGATATTGATGTTTTCTTTTCACCATTGATTTATGATTTGAAACTTTTATGGTAGGATGGTATTAGGGTGTATGATTCTTATAAAATGGAATATTTTCAACTGCATGCAGTACTTATGTTCACTATAAATGACTTTCTAGCATATGGAAATTTGTCTGGATATAGTGTTAAAGGGAATAAAGCATGTCCAATTTGAGAACAATAGACTTAATATTGTCAATTGCATCATGGGAGGAAAACAGTGTACATGGGTCATCAAAAGTTTTTGCCTATGGATCACTCTTATAGAAGACTAAAAAATCCATTCAATGGCTCAAAAGAATTTGATATTGCTCCAAAACCTTTATCCCATGATCTGTATTTTGAGAGGGTGGAAAACCTTGATGTGACATTGGGAAAGATACATAAATTTGGTAATGAAATACATATTTGGAAGAAAAGGTTAATATTTTTTAAGCTACCATATTGGATATATCATGAAGTTAAACATAATATTGACGTCATGCACGTGGAGAAGAATATCTATGACAGTTTTATTAGAACATTGTTATATATTAAAGGGAAGACAAAAGATGGGTTAAATGAAATATTAGACTTACTATCAATGGGAATACGTTTGGAGTTAGCTCCCACTCCTAATAGAAGACGAACATTTATTCCCCCGACTTATCATACATTATCCAAAAGGGAGAGAATTATCTTTTTTCAATATCTTCATGATATCAAAGTGCCTCAAGGTTATTCTTAAAATGTAAAACATTTTGTCTCATTTAAGGACTTGAAGTTGATAGGTATGAAATCTCATGATTGTCACATCATTATGCAACAACTTCTACCAGTTCCATTGCGTGGAATATTGCCCATCCGTGTCAGAAAAAATATAATGAAGTTGTGTTATTTTTTCAATTCAATTTGTAATAAGGTGATTCATGTGAATGATTTGAAAATTTTGGAAAAGGATGCAATTTGTATAATTTTTCAATTTTAAATGTATTTTCCGCCAATTGTTTCTGATATAATGGTGCATTTAATGATTCATCTGGTTTGAGAAATAAAGATTTATGGACCTGTATATCTTTGTTGGATGTATCCTTTTGAAAGGTATATAAAAATATTTAAGGGGTATGTTAAAAATCCACAGTGACCTAAAGCCTCCATTACTGAAAAGTATATTTTTGAGGAGGTTGTAGAGTTTTTTACAAGCTACTTGGATGTGGCGCATCACATAAGTTTGCCTCCATCTCACCATGAACGAGTTAATAATGAGGGAAAGGGGATTTGTGGCTTGAAAGTCAAATCGTTGTCAGCTAAAGAGATGAAGAAGTTAGAATCGTACATCTTGAATAACATAGTTGATGCTCAACCGTATATCACATTGCATATTAATGAGTTGAAACAATGTCATTCAAAGAAGAAATAAATGTGGATTTTGAATGAGCACAACAAAAAAAATTTGTCATGGTTTAAAAAGACCTTGCTTGGTAGATCAGATGTATCAGAGACATTAAAATGTGTATTAGGTGGTCCATGTTTAAATGTGATAACATGGTCTAGTTATGACATTAATGGCTATACATTTCATACGAAATCTCAGGACAACAGAAGTGTAGTTCAAAATAGTGGTGTATCGGTGTTTGTAGAAGCAATTCATTTTTCAAGTGCTAAGACAAAAACCCAATTTCCGCATCAAGTTCATATTATAGAGTAATTGAAGACATATTGGAGGTTGATTAATTTAAAATTAAAGTTCATGTTTTTAACTGTAAATGGTTTATCGGTAACAAAAGTGTCAGAAACGATGAATTTGGAATGACAGTTGTTAATATGAATAGATTGGAAGACACGGCTGATTCTTTTATAATGGAAACACATGAAAAACAAATTTTCTAAGTAGTAGATCAATTAGATATGTAGTGGGTTGTTGTTTTACAAGGGAAAAAACAATATGTTGGTGAAGATGAACTTGATGAAGATGCTAATTTATGTAAGATTCCTACTTCCATGGAAAGATTAATAGAACATAATGATGACCATGTTGAAGACAAGGTTTGTGCCATAAGAAACGATCACGACAAAGGAATTTGGGAAAACAATCCATTTGTACATTCCTAAAATTACAGGTAACATTTTTTTATTTCTTGTTTACATTTATTATTTTCATAAAATGTTAGATATTGTAAGTTTTTTCTTTATTAAAACATGTATTAAAACAAATAAGTATAAGTTTTTGTTTGTTTTAATTTTTTTAGTTTACTTTATCATGTTTACCATTACATAAATTATATATCTATTATTTTTGTTCAATGACAATTAATTTACCATGTTTATCAAGTTTACCATGTTTACCATGTTTACCATCTTTACCATATTTACCATTATTTAACATTCTTAACATATTAACCATGTTTACTATTATGTAACTTAGTACAATTTTCTATTTTCTGTTTATATTAGTATTGTAATATTTGAATTAGTATATTTGTGAACTAATGTTTTCTTTTTTTTTTATTTGAAGGATAATGAAAGATCAATCAGTTGATCAACCATATGATTCTAGAGATGATCATATTGGTCATACCTCTGGGGAGGAACATTCACATGCTCATTTTGATGTTCCCCAATCTTCCTCATGTGCTCCTATTACGACAAAGAGTTCAAGAGTTGGTAAATATGGGTGCACAGATTTACCAAAATTATCACTTTCTTGTATGTAGGATCAAAGGATACTCGTTGAGTTTGATGAGGATGATATTACTAGAGGTCCAAATGCAAAAGATTTTAAGAGTTTTGTATCAACTCAGGGTAAGAGAAAAGTAAGCATTTTGTATGATGACTAGAGAAGTGTGTACAAAGCGATAATCTATCAGTTGTGGGAGACGATTTTGGTAAGATCTTTTTCTATTGTTTTCCTATCTGTAAATGTTTCTAGTATATATAATATGTTTAACATCTTCTTTATCAAATGACATTTGATATTCCTGACACTGGAGGAGTCAGGAATAAGTGTTTATCGATGGCTACTAGGAGATGGAGGGGATTTCAAATCAACCCTCTCATATGATTTTATTTTTGTTCATAGGATTTATGATAATTCATGTCATATATATATATCCATTCATAGATGAAGACACATGGAGATAGTTTTTTGAAAGTAGAAGAAAAGATTCATTTTTGGTAAGGGAAATGTAAACTTTTATAAGATTTCTTATATAAATTATCTTATTAATGTTTTGTTAATGATTTCTTATTCTTAATTTACAACAAATAAGGAAATCTCATCAGGGAGATCCAATATAAAAATGTATACCCTCATAGTTTATCTCGGGGAGGGTATAAATTATTGAAGAACAAATGATGACGGAAAAATTACAAAAACTAAGAGCTGAGTCTTCAAGCTCTGGAGAGGTGGCCCCTTTATCCACTCCATCTAGACATGAAAAATGGAGAGAGATCGGATGGACAAAAAAGGGCAATATCTTTCATAAGATTCGAGAATCATAGCTGAAAGGATCGTAAAATATCTATTTTATTTATTTAAGTTAACTATTTTCTTCATATAATTTCAATAATTACAGAAATGTTCAATTAATTAATACAGGATTCTCTTGAGGAGCAGAGCTCACAGGGGGTATTTACAGTTGCTGGGAGGCAAGATATTTTATCTACAGCATTGGGAAAGCCCGAACATCCTGGTCGTGTACGAGGATATCCAGCAGGTGTATCAATAAGAAAAGTGGTGCAACATTCTTCAACTTCTTACATTGAGGGTGTTTATAAAAAAAATAGAATCCTTGGAGGCTGAATTTCATAATATTAATGCGACGATGGAGGAAAATATTAGAGTATCAGTACAGTCTATGTTTGCAGACATGAAAAGAAAATTTCAGACTACAGCTCCCACTCCACCACCTCCCCCTACAGACCCTATTATTTATCCTCCACCTCCGCCAGTAGCTCCCACTCCCCCACCTCAGCCTATGGACCCCATTTTTTATCCTACTCCTCCTCTGTAGCTTCCTACTTATTGCGAGTTGTATGTTGACGATCCTCAACATCATATAGTTGCATATGGGTTGGTATATTGTATAGGAGATACAGTTCATCGTCAATAATTAGAGGTAGATAATCAGAGGTTCACTGTATAGGATATTATAGATAGATCAGCTCGAGTATCGTTACCTACAGATGAGGTGATGATAGTTGGACATAGTATCAGTCATTTTTTAATTTGGCCATCCATTACTTCTTCGACTCATTACCATAGAGGTATGTATGTTATATCTTCTATTTTATTTTTTTATTAAAGTTATTTTATCATTTAAAAACTAATATATTTTTCTATTTATTTTTACAAGAATACTTCAAAGGTAAATAAATACTATATAGACAACAACAAAGACAAATTTCTATGACATCAGATACAGATTCTAGTAGTCTTGATAGATTATGAAGATATTCAAATCTGTTGATGAATCGTTATGAGTTTCTAATGAAAGATCATGTTTTTGGACATACAATAACTGTGGGGATTGTGAAAACTGATATCATGGAGCTTGTTACTAGAGATAAGTTGGGAATCAACGTGGTGAAAATTTTTTCCATGTAAGTCTTAACACCTTTTCCTTGCATTATATTTATTAAAAATGTATACTTATGTTTGTTTTGTATTAGGTATCTTTATAACATTTGTGAGAAGAATGAGCGGATAGATGTATATGGATTCATGGACCCACATTTGATTTCCCCTGAAGAATGTGCATTGGATGAGGAACAAAGAATGCTTTATATTACTGAAATAATTGAACAGAATATAGTCACACAATGTTAGATGATGCCTTTTTGTGAGAGGTATGAAACACATCTCTCTCAAATAGTTCATTATCTTTTAACATAAAAGACCACTAACCTTAAATTTTCTTTTATCAGTGATCATTGGATGTTAGGATCGTTTTTTCCCAAGAGAGAAAACACTTTATTGGATATGCTCTGTCCATGGTGATGTGTGGGAAAGTTTTAAGAAAATGTTGGAAAAATTAAGTTTCAATTTATCAATAGTTTTATATATTATAATGAATTTTAAATTTATCCCATTCATATTATTTTCCAACAAGGGATGGGATTACTTTCAAAAAAACACAAAGAAAAGGAGTGTGAAGATCAAATATATAAATGTAAAAGTAAATATATATTTATAATTTGTACTATTTGATTTATTACATAAAAATAATATATTGAATTTACACTCATTCAAACAGAATTTTCATGAACAACAAGGCATCATCGAATGCTGATATTATATGTTAAGATTTATGTATGAAATAATAACAACTGGAACAGTTGTGAACTTTGACCTAGTAAGATTTCCTTTTAAAATTTTTCATAATATTTCATTTGATTTATTCATTATACACGTTAAATAATATCCTTTTAATTTTTAGCTATTTGATTACCCTCAACCCTATAGTTCTCAAGATGTCAAACACTTACAAGTGGAATGGTCAAATTATTTTACAGGTTTGATTGAATTTTAATTGTTTGTAGTGTAAAATGTAATTTTGAATATTTTCATTGTAATTGTGTATTTGGGTAGTCATTTAGGTTGGATTTAGTTTTTTTTAAGTTGACATTGAAGGTTTTGAATGTTATATATGTGAATGTTTAATTTTTCTCTACTTCTTTTTTTGGTCTACTTATGATGGTTTTTCTAGTATGGATTCTGGTCTGGGGGGGAGGGGTTCCAAGGGTGTGGGGGGTGTCCCAGTGGGGCGGGGGGTATCCATGGGTGTGGGAGGGTTGTCCGGTGGGGTGGGGGGTGTCATGGGTGTCCATGAGAGTGGGGGGGAATCCCAGGGGGTGGGAGAGTTTTCAGGAGGGTGGGAGGGATGTCTAGGGGGAGTGGGGGCTATCTAGGGGTGTGGGGGTGTCCTGTGGGGGTGAGGGGGGTTTCCAAGGGTGTGGGATGGTTGTCCAGTGGGGTGGGGGTGTCCAGGGTGTCCATGGAGATGGGGGGGGGCAGTCCAGGGGGGTGGGAGAGGAGGAGCCTCCATCCCTTGGGGGGTTGAACACTTCTGGAAGGTACTCATCACTCTCATATGCGAAGCTTGAGCTCTCAAAATGTTTCACCAATGCTTTCTTCCCCTGTAAACAACATTAATTCTATCACTTTGATGCCAGTATAACTAGGGGAAACGCCGTCATGTGTGAAGGTGTTTCCCCCTGGTTATACTCATATCAAAGTGATAGAATGAATGATGTTTACAGGGGAATAAAGCATTGGTGAAACATTTTTGAGAGCTCAAGATTCACATGTGGGAGTGATGAGTACCTGTCCAGCGGCGTTCAGCCCTCGAGGGATGGCAGTGCCTCCTCTCCCAACACCAGCTGTCCAGGGGCTGTCCAGGGGGTGGGGGAAGTCCAAGGGTGTGGGGGGTGTCCAGGGGTGTGGTGGGGGGCTGTCCAGTGGGGTGGGGGGTTCTGGTCTGGTTTTGGTCGGGTTTTGGTCTGTTTTTTGGTCTTGGGGTGTCTAGTGAGGTGGGGGTGTCCAAGGGTGTGGCGGGGGCTGTCCATTGGGGTGGGAGGGTGTCCAAGAGGGTAGTATGGATTCCCAGACGAGTGGGGGTGTCTAGGGGGTTTTCTAGGGGTGTGGGGGCAGGTCTAGTGGGGTGGGGGGTTCTAGGGGTGTGGGAGGGCTGTCCTGGGGAGTCATGTCCAGTGGGGGGTGTCTAGGAGGGTGGGTTTGTCTAGGGCTGTGGGGGTTTGTCCTGGGGGTGGGGGTAGTCCAGGGGTGTGGGGGTGTCCAGGAGGGTGGGGGTTGTCCAGGGGTGTGGGGGTTGTCTAGGGGGTTGGGGCAGTCTAGGGGTGTGGGGGTGTCCAGGGGTGTGGTGGGGGCTGTCCAGCTGGGGTGGGAGGGGGGGATCTGGTCTATTTTGGTCGATATTTTGTAACTTTTTGGTCTATTTTAGGGGTGTGGGAGGGTTGTCCAGGGGTGTGGGAGTGTTTTCCAGGGGGTGGGGTTATACAGGAGGGTGGGGTTGTCCAGGGGGTGGGGGAAATCTAGGGGTGTGGGGGTGTTCAGGAGGGTGGGGGTGTCCAGGGGTGTGGGGGGTTGTCCAGGGGGTGGGGGCAGTCCAGGGGTGTGGGGGGCTATCCAGGGGGTGGGGGTAGTCCAGGGGTTTGGGGGGTGTCTAGGAGGGTGGGGGTTGTCCAGGGGTGTGGGGGGCTATCCAGGGGGTGGGGGGTAGTCCATGGGTGTGGGGGTATCCAGGAGGTTGGGGGTTTTCCAAAGGTGTGGGGGGGCTGTCTGGGGGTGGGGCAGTCCAGGGGTGTGGGGTGTCCAGGGGTGTGGTGGGGGTTGTCCAGTGGGGTGGGATGGGGTTATGGTCTATTTTAGTCTGTTTTTGGTAACTTTTTGGTATGTTTTAGGGGTGTGGGGGGGTTGTCCAGGGGTGTGGGAGTGCTGTCCAGGGGGTGGGGGTATACAGGAGGGTGGGGGTTGTCTAGGGGTGTGGGGTTGTCTAGGGGTGGTGGGATAGTCCAGGGGTGTGGGGGTGTCCAGAAGGGCGGGGGTTGTCTAGGGGTGTGGGGGGTTGTCCAGGGGTGTGGGGGGTTGTCCAGGGGGTGGGGGGTTGTCCAGGGGTGTGGAGGGGGTGTTCAGGGGTGTGGTGGGGGCTATCTAGTGGGTTTGGGGGGGGGGGGGGTTCTGGTCTGTTTTGGTCTATTTTTGGTAACCTTTTGGTCTGTTTCAAATATTTTGGCTGGGCATAGAAATGGTTCGGTTTTATTTAAAAAAATTGTTTTTTACGTCGGTTATTTCATAACCGACGTAAATAGTTTTAACATTAGTTATTTAGAAACTGACGTAATAAATTCATGGGAAACGGTTTTTTACGTCGGTTATTTTATAACCGACGTAACAAATAGAAATTGATAGTTTTTTACATCGGTTATAAAATAACTGATGTTGGAGATATGTTTTCACATTGGTTATTATATAACCGACGTTGTAAACCGCTTGGCAGACAGGTTTATCACGTCAGTTATAAAAATAACCGATGTGATAAAAGATTAGGAGGAGTGATTTATGACATTGGTTATTATATAACCGACGTTAAAGGGTATATACCACATCGGTTATTAAATAACTGATGTAATAAACCATGACTCTGAAGCATTTTCCACATAGGGTTTTTATCAACCGACGTGAAAAATGCTTCGTATTTGTGTTTTTTTAGGTCGGTTGTAAAATAACCGATGTAAAAAACTATGTTTATAATGTCTCTTGTAATAATTTTGGCCAAAAGCCGATGTTAAAAATAAAAAATAACCGCCATAAAAAACGTTTTCTGCACTAGTTTCTAGATATTTTCCCCATAACATGTTAAGCCTCTTCGTGAATCACACTATCATAAACTCCCTTGGATCTGACTCTAAATCACCATGTTGTGGATCCCATCATCGAGGCATGAATCTCATCCAAAAAAAACTCCACCCTACCTATAATATGTCATTCCATGAAATAAAGGTCTCACTGAGTGACCAAGAAATATATAATTGTACATCTACTACTGCAAACACTCCATGCCATTAATTGAACTGCCACATTTTGACCTAATATTCCCAACTAAAATTTCATCTCTAACATAACTCTGATTACTCCTAAATCCTCCCAACAACTCCAACACTTGATATCTCACAAAGTGATGGAACAAGAGGCTCAAAACTACTACAATCATAGAAAAAAGCAGTTGCAAAACTTTAAAATGACTAATAAAATCTCTTTCTTTCGAATGCCCAAATTATGTTGAACTTATGATCTTAAAAGTTATGGCCTATTTATAGTCAATCCTTCAATGGTTGAAAGAACAGTAGGAAATTTATTATAGTTTCAAGAAAAGTAATAAATTAAACTTGAACTTCAAAAGGCCATAAATTTTGATTCAGGTGTCCATTTGGGCTCTACCACATATCAAATTAAATTCTACTATGAGCTTTATGCCCTGGTGACTCAGGGGTCCCCTGTTATGTTTTTCAGGAGCAAAAATGGCCTAGAATAACTACAAAACTGATTTTTTAGTTGGCGTATCCAAATTTTTAAACATTCAATGGAATTACAACCTCGTTTATGGGGGTTTAATTATCTTTTTTTAGTGGGAAATGAATTTATTCCAAGGATTACATTCATATTGATATTATGGTTTTGAAGTTTTATCATTTTTCACAATGTAGTATTATTTATAATTAAATATATGCATATTTTCTTATATTTACTTATAATAAATCACTTGTATAAATAAATATTTACATAGAAATGTATTTTTAAACATATAAACCATATAGAAATAAATATTTTTTTTCATTTAATTTAAAATGAATAATTATCGATTTTATTTTCCTTATATAAATTCATTAATTTGTATATATATACCTATACAAGTAATGTTTATATATAAACTTGTGTGTATAAATAAAAAAAATCTATATTTATGTGTATATTATAATATATATAAATATATACATATATATGTAAATATTTGTGTGCGTATTTAATAAATAAAAATATGTACTTGTGTGTCAATAATATTGTGTGTATACATCATATATAAATGTATTTTTATATAAATATATCATTATCATTATCATTAAATATAGTATATAAATGATTTTACAGTAAAACTATATGAATATGTATATATTTACACATATATAAATAATTTTAATATGTACATATGTGTGTGTATTGATAGAAAAATATATATTTATATTTATATTCTAATATATGTAAATAAATAATAATATATAATATATTTAAATAAATTGATGTATATATGTATATCATACACATTTGATGAGATTTCATCTTCCTTTAAGAGTGTCTTCATATGATTTTTATGTCGTTTATGATTTTATTCCATTGATATAGATTCCTATTGATTTGATGGTGTTGAAATTATTATGCTCTCCCCTCTTTTGGTAGTTTATTATCAATTTTATATATATATATATATATATATATATATATTTATATGAATTTATGAATATTTGTGTATATTTATATACATTTGTAAATATTTATACATATTTATGTTTATATTTTTTTATATAATATATGTGTAAATATATATAGATATATTTATATTTACTTGTGTTTATATATATACATATAATTATATATTTGGGTGTGTCAATGGGGTGTAGATCAGTTGGTGATTTGCATCATCTGTGGCATCTCATGGGCTAAGGGGTTATGTGTTCGACCCTTTCCCACTGCACATTTTCCCCCAATTATTTGTGAGGTGAGTGATGGTAGTTACACGGGATCTATGGTCATTCGGCTATGGGCAAGTGCACGTACAACGATGAGCGACGGTTGTGGTGCACGGAGCACCGGTGTGGCTGGACAGTTTTAGCAGATGCGGGAGGCCATCGGTGATGGTGGTTGTGTAGGGATGTGGCGATAACAGGTGATGAAGGTGGTTCGGTTGATGGTGGCCATCATGGGCGATGGCCAGTCATCGCAACAGGTGGATGGTGGCTTGCAGACTAGGCAAATCTGGTGGGCACGCTGGGTTTAATAGGCTACGGGTTGGGGTTGTCATGGGTTTAACACTCATTGGACCTATGGGTCATATAATAGGCCTACAGGCCATGTACTAAATAAATAGGACTTGATGGGTGGGCTATCCCCTTGGGGGTTATAGTCTGTCTTTTTGGTCTTTGTGTGTGGTGTGTGTATGTGTGTTTGAATGTAATTGTACCCCCAAACACCTAATATATATATATATATATGAGTGTATTTATATATATATTTAGGAAAATTTTGTTATGTGTATATATATGTATAGATATTTATATCCATTTATTATTTATTATTTATCATTTATTATTTTTTATTTTTTATTTTTTATTTTTTATTTTTTATTTTTTATTTATTATTTTTTATTTTTTATTTTTTATTTTTTATTTTTTATTTATTATTTATTATTTATTATTTATTATTTATTATTTATTATTTATTATTTATTATTTATTAGTTATTAGCTATTCTTTATTATTTATTAATGTAATATGTATTTATTATTGATTTATTACTTATTGACTTATTTGTATTATTAAATTTCTGTTAAAAAATATTTAATATATACTTAATATTTAATATATTAATATTTATTTATTATTTATTATTTATTATTTATTATTTATTATTTATTTATTATTTATTATTTATTATTTATTTATTATTTATTTATTTATTTTTTTGTTATTTATTTATTATTTACTATTTATTTATTTTTTATTTGTTATTTATTTATTCATTATTTATTAATTAATTATTTTTTATTTTTTATTTTTTAGTTTTTATTATTATTTATTATTTATTTATTTATTATTTATGTATTATTTATTTATTTATTTATTTATTTATTTATTTATTTATTATTTATTTATTTATTATTTATTTATTTATTTATTATTTACTTATTTATTTATTTATTTATTATTATTATTTATTTATTATTTATTATTTATTATTTATTATTTATCTATTATTTATTATTTTTTCATTGTTATTTTATTATTTTATTATTTATTATTTATTTATTTATTTATTATTTGTATATTTTTTATTTTTTATTTATTTATTTATTTATTATTTATTTATTAACTATTTACTTATTCTGTATACATTAATTATTAATTTTTTTATAAATTTATTATAATTTTATTATTAACTTATTAATATTTTATTATTAATTTATTATTAACATATTATTTATTATTTATTTATTTTTCACTATTATTTTATTATTTAGTTCTTATTTATTTGTTTATTATTTATTTATTTATAATTTGTTTATTATTTATACATTAATTGTTAGTTTATTTTTAATTTTTAGTTTTAATTTTTTATTATTTTATTATTAATTTATTATTAATGTAGTATTAATTATTTATTTATTATATATTTATTTACTATTTATTTATATTTTATTTATTTATTAGTAATTGGTAATTATTAAATATTAATAATTACTTCTTGATTATTAATTATTTATTATTTATTTTGTTTATATTTTTATGTATTATTTGGTTTTCCAATCAATATATATATATATATAAGTATATTAAATTCTATTTATGCACCACATGAAGAGTCTGCTGGAGTCGTAAAGTCTTTAGAGAATAAGCAAGAGGTAAGACGTTCAAATTTCACCCAACACAAAATTTCTATATATGGCATATGCATACATGTACATGTGCATGTGCATATGCATGGTCATAGTAATAAATAATTAATTAATTAATTAATTAATTAAGAGAATTAAAAAATAAAAAAATATTGAAATATTGAAATAAAAAAATAAAATCAATTAATTGTGAAAATTAAAAAAAAATTAAAAAAACCATCAAAAAATGATTTAATGATTTTTAAACCACCGCTAAATGGTTCTCTTTATTTAAAAAAACGCTGCTAAATCATTCTATAGAAGTTTTAAAAAGCTACCGCTAAATGAATGTTGACACACGATTTAGTAGCGGTTTAAACCATCGCTAAACACTTATTTTGGCATAGTGGTAAGGGTATCCAACTTGGGTGGGGTGCGTACAAAAATTACTAAGAAAACACATTGTGTGTGTGTGTGTGCCACACAAAATCCTAGACTAAATGAGTTCACACCAAGCAATACGGCCACAACTTATAAACATCACCACACTACGACTACCACATGCTACCATCACTTTCAACTATAACACCACAACCAGCCCCACATACCATGCAAACAAAAACATTAAACATGTACAATTTCTTATCAAGCCACCTCATTTGACCCATTTCTAAATTCACACCAACCCTGTTGCATTTTTTATATTTCTTAATAATCATATTTAATGACAACCCACACAAAATGTCACTCTCTTTATTTCCATGCATTAATCATTCATCTTAAGCATCAATGTTTTATTTCTAGCCATAAGGTTATTCAATTCTAGCCAACCCCAATTCAAGTTCATCATTATCAGCTATATTTTGTACCATCAAGAAACAATCAAGTGTTCTCACGTCAACCAATCAAGACATCACCCACATCAACCCACTCATTCCATTATCCCATGATAGCCTATGTATTTCCTCTTATTAACCATAGTAAGGTAGTCACAACCCCACTGCATAACTCCAAATCTACACTATATTCCACTATGCCACCCATGGCACCTTCTACAACACCTACTACCCAACACTACACAACACAGACCTATTTCCCAACAAAATCAAGCCAATATATCCTTGTTTCCCAACACTAGACATAAAAACCACCCCATGGAATCCCCTATATTAACCAAATAAACATATTCATAATGAATACCCAACAAATCTATGCAATCATAACAATAACATAACAGCCAATTTCAGGAAACAACCACTATTACACCCCCTTTTTCTTTTGTAAGAAACATCATTTCGTTATCAAATTTCCTCACAAATTGTTCTTTTAAATTATTTAATTGATTAAAATTATATGAGAGGTGATTCCAATAAACAACTCACAACTTTAAAACACAATTCTTGACATATATAATGATTTTCAACAATAATAGCAAACAAAAACCAATTACGAGAGAAATATAATGAAAGAAAATAAACACATGTGATTCACTCAATTCCCTTAAATTATCCTTAGTCTGGTTCATTATATTTATTATTTAAATCCATAACACACACCCAAAGAATACAAAAGCATGTTAACCCCATAATTTATACAAAACATGGGAGATTTCTTTATTTCCCTACCTTAACTAAATCAATTTGAATCATTGTATAAGGAAAAGTCAAGGAAGAGAATATCTCAAGAGCAAGATCATACTAAGGGAAACTTTAGAATCCTAGAGCACAACCATAACCATCAAATACTCAACACAATATCACTCAAACAAACTACCCCCATAGCCACAGCCTTCTCTAGATAAAAATATAGAACAAATGTAGAGGAAAAGGAAAAAAGCTCACCTTAGAGAAATAATTCTCAATCATATTAAGACAAGGGTAAAAATTCATGAAATGGGGATCATGAGACTCCAAAAACACACCTCTAATCACCAATGGTTCAATAAAATTTGAAGTAAAATGACACAAAATTGAGGGGGTTTACAATTTATATATGCTTGGAAAAACACCGGGTCACAAAATGATATTCATCGCTACACCATTAGTATCCAAGTAAATGTAAAATCATGGAATTGAAAAACATCATCATGCCATAATGGGAAATAGTCCTCTAAAGACCTGAAATCCACACCACAAAACCCCAAATCTTGTTCATTCAAATCTCGTTCAAAGAACTTGATATCATCCAACCAAATAGAGGTTGTGTTATGACCCTGATCACTATGTCACAACATCACCTAAGATAAAATCACCTAAAACCAACCTCTAGATCTTTGATTCATGACAATTTGAGTCTCTCCTTGAATCAAACTATCTTAAACTCCCTTGGATCTAACTCGAAATCACCATGTTGTGGATCCCATCATCAAGGCATGGAGCTCATCCATAGAAAACTCCAGCCTACCTATAATATGTCATTCAATGAAATAAATGTCTCACCTATTGATCAAGAACTATAGAATTGCACATATGCTACTAAAAACACTCCATACCATGAATTAAACAGCCATGTTATGATCTACCATTCCCAACTGAAATTTTATCTTCAACATAACTTTGATTACTCCTAACTCCTCCCAACACCTCCAACACCTGATATCTCACAAAGGGATGGGACAAGAGGCTCTGGACTACTACACACACCAAAACAAGCAGTTACACAACTTTAAAATGACTAATAAACTATATTTCTTTTGAATTCCCAAAGTATATTGCACTTATGATCCTCAAATTTATGTCCTATTTATAGACAACCCATCAATGGTTTCAAGAAAAGTAAGAAATTTATTATAGTTTCAAGAAAATTAGGAAATTGAACTTGAACATCAAACTGTCATAACTTTTGATTCGGGTGTCCATTTGGGATCTACCACATATCAAATTGAAGCATGTGATTATCTCTACATCCTGATAACTAGAGGGTCTGTTATGTTTTTTAGGGACAAAAAAGTACTAGAAGGCCTCTAAAATGAGTTTTTAGTTAGGTTATTCCAATATTTTAACATTCGATGGAATTACAGTCACGTTTAAGGGCGTATTATTTTCTTTTTTGGTGGAGAATAAATTTATTATCAATTATTACATTCATATTGATACTATGGTTTTAAAGTTTTATCATTTTTTATAATGTAGTTTTATTTATAATTAAATATCTGCATATTATTTTAAATTTACTTATAATAAATCACTTATATAAATAAATATTTACATATAAATGTATTTTTAAATATATAAACCATATGGAAATAAATATTTTTTATTCATTTCATTTAAAATAAATAATTATAGATTTTATTTTCCTTATAAAAATTCATTAATTTGTATATATATACCTATACAAGTAATTTTTATATATAAACATGTGTGTGTCAATAAAAAAATCTATATTTCTGTGTATATTATAATATATATATATATGTATATATATATATATATATGTAAATATTTGTGTGTATTTGATAAATAAAAATATATACTTGTGTGCCAATAATATTGTGTGTATAAATCATATATAAAAGTATTTTTATATAAATATATCATTATCATTATAATTAAATATAGTATATAAATTAATTTATAGTAAAACTATATAAATATGTGTATATATATACACACATATGTAAATAATGTTAATATATACATATTTGTGTGTATTAATATACAAATATATATTTATATTTATAATCTAATATATGTAAATAAATAATAATATATAATATATTAAAATAAATTTAAGTATATATATATCATATACATTAGATGATATTTCATCTTCATTTAAGAGTGAATTCATATGCTTTTTATGTCATTTACCATTTTATTCTATTGATATACATTCCTATTGATTTGATGGTGTTACAGTTATTATGTTTTCCCCTCTTTCGGTAATTTATTATCAATTATATTTATTTATATGTATATATTTATATTTATATGAATTTATGAATATTTTTGTATTTATATATATATATATATTAGATGCTTGAGGGTACAATTACATTTGTGTATATTTATATACATTTGTAAATATTTATACATATTTATGTTTATATATTTTTATATCACATATGTGTAAATATATATAGAGATGTTTATATTTACTTATGTTTATATATATATTTATTATATATCTGAGTGTGCTAATGGGGTGAAGATTAGTTGGTGATCTGCACCATCTGTGACATCTCATGGGCTAAGGGGTTATGTGTTCGACCCCTACCTGTTATGCATTTTCCCCCAATTATTTTGCGAGGTGGGTGATGGTTGTTGCATGGGATCTGCGGGTAGTTGTCTATGGGTGAATGCACAGATGATGGCAAGCGATGGTTGTGGTGCACGAACGTGGCTGGATGGAATCAGTGGATGCGGGTGGCCTTCGGTGATGGCAGTTGTGTAGGGATGTGGTGATGGCAGGTGATGACAGTGGTGCAGTTGACAGTGGCCACTGTGGGCGATGGCCAATCATTGCAGTAGGTGGATGGCGGCTCATAGACCAGGCGAACCAGGCAGGAACATTGGGTTTACCTACAGGTTGGGGTTGTCATGGTTTTAACACTCATTGGGCCTACGAGTCATGTAATAGGCCTATAGGTCATGTACTAAATAAATAGGGCTTGATGGTTGAGTTATCCCCTCGAGGGCGTTATGGTCCGTCTTTCTGTCCTATGTGTGTGGTGTGTGCCTGTTTGAATGTAATTGTACCTCCAAGCACCTAATATATATATATATATCTGTGTGTGTGTGTGTGTGTTTATATATATATATATATATATATTTATGTAAATTTTGTTATATGTATATATATTTATAGATATGTATATCCATTTTTTATTTATTATTTATTATTTATTAATGTAATATGTATTTATTATTGATTTTTTATTTATTGACTTATTTTAATTTTTAAATTACTATTAAATATATAAATATTATTTATTTATTATTTATTATTTATTATTTATTTATTGTTTATTTATTGTTTATTTTTTATTTATTTATTTTTTATTTACTATTCATTTATTCATTATTTTTTAATTATTTATTCATTATTTATTATTTATTTATTATTTATTTATTATTTATTTATTATTTATTTATTATTTATTTATTATTTATTATTTATTAATTATTTATTATTTATTATTTATTTATTATTATTATTTATTTATTTATTTATTTATTTATTTATTTATTATTTTTTATTTATTTATTTATTTATTTATTTTTTTATTTATTATTTTTTTATTTATTATTTTTTATTTATCTATTATTTATTAAATTTTCATTTTTATTTTATTATTTTATTATTTATATATTATTTATTATTTTTTTATTTTTTTATTTATTAATTATTATTTATTTAATATTTGTTTATTTATTATTTATTTATTATTTATTATTTATTTATTTATTATTTAGTTATTGTATATCCATTAATTATTAATTTTTTAGAAATTTATTATTATTTTATAATTAATTTACTATTATTTTATTATTAATTTATTATTAACATCTAATTTATTATTTGTTTATTATTGGTTTATTTTTCATTATTATTTTATTATTTATTTCTTATTTATTTGTTTATTATTTATTTATTTATTTATTTATTATTTTTTAATTTTTTATACTTTATTATTAATTTATTTTTGATTTTTTATTATTTTATTACTAATTTATTATTAACATATTATTAATTGTTAATTTATTAAATATTTATTAAATATTTATTTATTATTCATTTATATTTTATTTATTTATTAATAATTGGTAATTATTAAATATTAATTATTAATTATTAATTATCATTGATTAATTATTAATGTTTAATTATTAATTATTAATTATTAATTATTAATTTTAAATTATTAATTATTAATTATTAATTTTAAATAATTAATTATTAATTATTTAGTTTGTATATATTTGTTATGTATTATTTGTTTTTTCAATCAATATATATATAAGTATATTAAATTCTATTTATTCTCCACATAAAACGTCTGTTGGAGTGGTAAATTTTTTGGAGAATAAGTAAGAGGTAAGTGGTTCAAATTTCACCCAACACATAATTTCTATATATAGCATATGCATGCATGTGCATGTAAATTTTCATTTGCATGAGCATAGTAATAAATAATAAATAAATAAATAACTTAATTATGAGAATTAAAAAATATTAAAATATTAAAATATTAAAATAATAAATTAATAAATTAAATTAAATTTGAAAATTAAAAAAATTTAAAAACTATCACGAAATGATTTAGTGGCGGTTTAAACCGCCGCTAAATGATTTCGCCCATTTTAAAAAACTGCTGCTAAATCGTTCTATAGCAGTTTTAAAAGGCTGCTGCTAAATGAATGTGGGCACATGATTTAGTAAAATTTTAAACCACTGCTAAACACCTATTTTGGATTAGTAGTAAGGGTATCAAACTTGGGTGGGGTGCGTAGAAAAATTACAAGGAAATCACATTGTGTGTGTGTGTGTGCGCCACACAAAATCCTAGACTAAATGAGTTCACACCAAACAATATTGTCACAACCTATAAACACAACCACACTACCACTACCACATGCTACCATCACTATCAACTATAACACCACAACCTACCCCACATACCATGAAAAAAAACATCAAACATGTACAATTTCATATCAAGCCACCTCATTTAACCCATTTCCAAATTCGCACATACCCTATTACATTTTTTTGTATTTCTTAATAATCATATTTAATGAAAACCCACACAAATTGTCACTCTCTTTATTTCCATACATTAACCATTCATCTTATGCATCAATGTTTTATTTCTATCCATGAGGTAATTGAATTCTAGTCAACCCCAATTCGTGTTCAACATTATCAGCTATATTTTATACCATCAAGAAACTACGAACCGTTCTCACATCAACCAATCAAGACATTGCCCTCATCAACCCACTCATTCCATCGTCCCATGATAGCCTCTGCATTTCCTCTTACCAACCAAAGTAAGGTAGTCACAACCCCACTACACAACTTCAAATCTTTACTATATCCCACTATGCCACCCATGTCATCTGCCACAACACGTGTTTCCCAACACTACACAACACATACCTATTTCCCAACACAAGCCATCCAATATTGCCTTGTTTCCCAACACTATTCATAACAACCACCCCAATAAATTCCCTATATTAACCAAAAAAACATAGTCATAATGAATTCCCAACAAGTCTATGCAATCACAATTAGAACATAACAACCAATTTGGGGAAACAACCACTACTACACCCCCTTTTCTTTTGTAAGAAACATCCTTTATTTATAAAATTTCCACACAACTAGTTCATTTAACATCTTTAATTGATTAAAATTTTATGAGAGGTGCATCCAACAAACACCTCACAACTTCAACACACAAGTCTTAACATGTATAATGATTTTTTAAAATAATAGCACACAAAAACCAAGTACAAGAGAAATATAATGAAAGAAAATAAATTCATGTGATTCACTCCTTTCCCTTTAATTATCCTTAGTCTAGTTCATTATATTTATTACTTCAATCCATACCACACACCCAAAGAATAAAAAATTATGTTAACCCCATAATTTACACAAAACATGGGAGAGTTCTTTAATCCCCTACCTCAAATGAAGCATTCTATATCATTGTACAAGGACAAGGCAAGGAAGATAAGTTCTCAAGACCAAGATCATACTAAGGGTAACTTTAGTATCCTGGAGTACAACCATAACCATCAAATACTCATCACAATATCACTCAAACAAACTACCCTAATATCCACAACCTTCTATGGATGAAAAAAGAGAAGAAACCCATAGGAAAAGAGAAAGATCTCACCTTAAAGAAATAATTCTTGATCTTATAAAGATAAGGGAAAAAATTCATCAAATTGGGCTCAAGATACTCTAAAAACACACCTCTAATCACTTACAGTTTGATAAAATTTGAAGGAAAATAACACAAAATTGAGGGGGTTTTCAATTTATATTTTCTTTGAAAAACACTGGGTCACATCATGATATTCATCGCTACACCATGACCATCCATGTAAATGTCAAATAGTGGAATTGAAAAACATAATCATGACATGATGGGAGACAATCCACTAAAGATTTGAAATCCACACTGCAAAACCCCCAAATCATGCTCATTCAAAGCTCGATCAAATAACTTTATTTGATCCAACCAAAGAGGGGTTGTGTCATGACCCTGATCATTATGTTTAAACATCACCTAATACAAAAGCACCTAAAACCAACCTATAGATCTTTTCATCATGACAAGTTGAGTCTCTCCATGAATCACACTATCATAAACTCCCCTAAATCTAACTCTAAATCACCACATTGTGGATCCCATCATTGAGAAATGAATCTCATCTATTGAGAACTCAACCCCTACCTATAATATTTTATTCCATGAAATAAATGTATCACCTAATGACCAATAACTATATAATTTAAAATCTTCTACTATAAACACTCCATTCCATGAATTGAACAGACACGTTGTTATGTACTATTCCCAACTGAAATTTCAGCTTCAAAATAACTCTTATAACTCCTAACTCTTCCCAACACCTCCAACACCTAATATCTCACAAAGGGATGGTACAATAGGCTTCATACCACTGCACTCATAGAAAAAATCAATTTCACAAATTTAAAATGACTAATAAAATCTCTTTCTTTGGAATGCCCAAAGTACATTGCACTTATGATCCTCAAAGTTATAGCCTATTTATAAACAATCCTTCAATGGTCAGATTACCCATTCTTTGGGTTCAGTTGTATATATAAAAGAATATTCTTCAGTATCTTATGATGAACTCAATATAGCTCCCCATTTTAATATTTCAGATTAAACCTCTAGAATTACATATATCATATTTTCAATCGCATGCTATAAACAGATCAAACAAAAAACTTTAGGTTAAATCAAATTATTATTAATTGTTTTGTGATTTAAAAAAAAAGGTGAAAAGGAATAATTGACTCAACAATATTCACCTTTTTTAGTAAAAATATAAGAATATAAAAATTTATAAGTTCAAATTTAATTTTAAATAAATACTTCCTATAAATTCTATAAGTTCCGATGAAATTAATTTCTCCCTTTTTCATAAAAATATTCAAAATAAACTCATTAATCACCTTTATTAACTAGAGAAATTTTTATACAATTAAATTTTTCTATTTTTTAAATAAATAAACTATTGAATTTTTCACAAAAATTATTTATCTTTTTGATTTTTAAAAATAAACATAAAACAAACGAAAGAAAATTAATGAGGGAAGTAAACAAATAATCTATTTTGATTTAAAAAAACTCTCCATTATAAGTAAATTTCATTAAACTTAAGAAAAACTCCCTCTCTAGAAAGTGATATAATATTTGAGAAGCTTATCCCCCTTAATATTTCAATATAATTTTATTGAAATAAGAAATGAATAATTTTCTTTATTTTTTAGATATATAAAAACCATTCAGGTTTAAAAATAATCTTCATAACTAAAAACATTCTTACGTTGGAAGATAAAATAAAAACTAGTAAATCATCATTCAATAAATGAAAAATAATTATACCCTTTAACATAGAATACAAGTTTAAGTTTAAATTTATAATCAATATTATTCTAAATTATTTTAATTATAAAAAAATGAAATTTATTATTTATTTAGAGTTTTTATCATATTCTTTAGCTTTTTTTCTTCTTGTGTTTCTCATAAATCATATCCTCCTAATATTACAACTTATGATCCTATTCTTCCATCTTTAAAATATTCTATTTCATTTGTTCATTATATAAACTGAAAAAATACTTTATCTCTTTAATGAAATTTTAATACTCATCAACCTTCTCAACTTTTTCCTTAATAACTTCTTCAAGTTCCTCTAATATTTTTCAAAAAACTTTAAAAATTTTATGCAGATAAATACTCTTATCATCAATGAACTTGATGTAATTTTATTGAGAATTAAAATATTTTTCTAGGTACCTTATCCTTCATGAATTGAATTCATATTCCTTTTTTATTCTTCTTAAACTACCTCTAATTTGAGTAACTAAATCATTCAACTGGTTCTTCCCTTTTGAAATTTAAAATGGAAATGTTTTCCATTATATCAAATTAACTATCACATTTAATTCCGTAAGAATTTCAGAAAGATTAAAAAAATTATTCATAAAATTATTTTAGAGTCTAAATTCTATTCAAATATCTATTATTAAAAGCTATATGAAGACTCTAATGAAATTTTCTGATATCCTTCTCCCTCTGGATGAACTTCCAGATTTTTATCTTTCTCTAAAGAGATATCGACAACATTGATATCCTCATAAAAATTTTCAACATAATTTTTATTCTAGTTATTTACTTCTAGTGATTTATTATTTTTTTCATTTATCTAAACTTGTATAATATTAACTTGAAACAAAAAAAATATTATAATGAACTTGCAGAGGGAGGTGAAATCTCAACTGTTGAGATATGAGTTGAATATTCTTCTACAAAATGATCTTTTTCAACTTCTTTCTCAAATTAAATATTTTACTTCTATCTCCACTTATTTTATTTAAAAATATTCCCTAACTAAGGTAACTTTAACTATATGAAATTTCATAGGAGTAACTTCCAATGGATGAGATTCTGATGGAATAAATTTTGGGGGAATAATATCGTCATCTTTCTCTATGGCTTCACCAACTTCACAGTGAGGGGAAGAAACTGATAAAGATTTTTGATGTTATTCTATAGATTTATCTTTCCTATTAACAATTAAATAAATATTTCTCTTGAGTATATTATATTTTATAAAGTGTTCTAAAATAATAACAAAATGTAGGATAACTCTCACAACATGGGAAGCTTTCACCATTTGAAAATAAATTTTCTTCTTCTTCTCTTCTTGTAACTTCTGATAAAAATATTCTCTTAAATATTTAGCTTCAACCTTATCCAAACCAAAATAATTCTTACCAACTACTCCTTATTTATTCTTCTTTATTTATTTGTCTCTTAGAATGTAATCTTCATTGTGTTTTTCAACCAAATTTTGAAATTCATCTCTTGATGAAACTCTTAGATGAATGTATTTTTTCTATAAAACTTCACCATCTACAACTTTATTTTTTTTTATGGGGGTTACTTAGCAATATATAAAACATCAAGAGATTTTATCTTCTCCTTTTATGTATCCATCTCCTTCTCTCCATCATCTTTATTCTTCATGAATTTTTGAATTTCTATTAAATTTTTATCTGATGACTTTTTAACAAATTTCTTCCCTTAAATTCATAATCCAATCTCATTTGAGAAATATCCTAAATGATAATAGGGGTTTTCTTCACCCTCTCACCATGAACTTGATTTTTAATTCCTTATTCATTCAAAAACCTTATAATAAATTTTTTTAGAATCCAATAATTTAATAAGATATTCAACTTCACCATTCTGGTATATGTAACAAATAATCCTAAGCTACCACCGAACTAGAACTCAATTTGATCCAACACAAGACCTAAAGTTCATTCATGATCCACATGGATTGGAAAATAGTTTTAGGGAACCAAATATAATTCATTTCTAATGATTTATATAGGTAAAACAATAACAAAAATAATAATGGTCCACACCAATGAAAAACTCTCGGGCCCAAAAAAATAGAAAAAATTGTAGAATGGAGTTTTAAAAAATTCAAGGAATAATGGTTCCTTAATCAACTCTAGTATAAACCAATTCTTGTTAAAAAAATTTATCCTAACAACCAAATTATCTAATGATTTGGTAATTATTTTTCTCTCCCTATATATATGATACACCAAAACATTTATCTATCAACAATAATCCTTGTAGTCCTCCCAACATGCTGCAACCAAAAATAATAAGATAAATGAAGCATCCAACCAAAACCTTCACTGAACCTATAATATGATAGGTATGACCACAAATTCCTAGTAATTATCCTCCCCAAATTGAACTATTTAAAACTTTTGAAATACATTCCCCCCATTTATTAAAACAAAACTATCTTGATTCCAATATTTATTTCCAATTCAAA
This sequence comes from Viscum album, assembly GCA_963277665.1. NCBI lineage: Eukaryota > Viridiplantae > Streptophyta > Magnoliopsida > Santalales > Viscaceae > Viscum > Viscum album. The sequence goes on from OY728156.1 coordinate 1,507,266,321, forward strand.
ACATTCAAAATAAAATTTTAATTCATCCACAAATAAAAACTTTTAAATAATCTCGAAATATTTAATAAAACTACTCATGACAGTTCTTAAAATGTTTTACATAGACTATTTAAATCCAAAAAATTTCAAAATTTCAAACCATTTCTAGAAAACTACATCTATTTTACAAGCAATACCTAAGGCCTTATTTCAACCAAAAACATTTTATAGGAGATTCACTTTTCACATACAAAACAAGCTCCATAATACACTCAAAAGAAAGAAAACAACACAATTCCAATCAAAAATCATTCAAACAATGTAAACATATCACATGATCCACCTTGGTTCATTTTCCATTATTGAGAATCACTCAAAACAACCCAAGAATCAAGGGTTCTAAATAATAGAACCAAATGGGATGTGGAACAATGATTAAATTGGACACATGGTTTTATGGTCCATGGCCTATCCATGAAAAAATTATTAAAATGTTTCTAAGATCAATCACTTAGTCATTGCCTAGTTTGTTAGACTTTTCATGACAACCTTGTGCCACTGATCCCTTTTCGTGTTTTCATCCTAAAATTCAAAGAATAACCCCTAAGGAAACATAGCCAATTTCAATGGGGATCAAAACCACCATCTAAAACCTTAATCCAACATGAATAACCAAATTAGAAACCAAATCCCAATTCCCCTTGGTAACTCAAGTGTTATCTTGAAAGGTTGTGACCATGAACCTACTCATGACCAATCACTTAAATTACTAAAATCATACCTCTATACTACCAAACTCCCTAAATAATAATTAGTTTTTGATACCATTTGTAATGAACCAACCCAAGATACCACTGAACCTGTACTATATTCGGTCTCCCATTGGGCCTAAAGGTAATTCTCAATCCCCATGGGTTATAAACTAGTGTTGGATAATCAAATAAACTTCATTGGGAAAATTTTCACCCAATAAAACAATAAGTAATGGACTTCCACCTAGAATTCAGACATGATGTTTTCATAATTCGTATAACCACACAAATAATGAATAATCATAAATATAATAAGAAAATAAAAAATAGGTATAAACCAATAAGTAAAACTCATAAACAATAAATAAGATATTAATCATATCCAATGCATCCCAAAATTTAATTAAACCCATAATTTAATAAATATTACAACATGAACCAAAATAAAAGTTAGATACAAGGTTCTAATATGAAATGATACATTAGGTAAGCAAAATTAAACTAAAATAATAAAACAAACTGCAATAACCCATCTTTTTGCATCAAGTGAATCAGCCTCACTTGTCATCACCAATATTCCCAAACCAAAAAAAATAAGAAAAACAAAGTGTCCCAATAGAACCTTCAGTAGACCTATAATATGATAGGAATGGTCATAAATTCCCAGTAGGTATCATCCCCACACCCCATGCATAATATTTAAACATAAATCCTTTTTTCTAGTTTGAAATTTTGATATAAATATAAAATTTTATTTTTTATAAAAATCCAATAACATATCTTAGGAAAATTATTCCACTTAAAATAATGGAATTGACCATTTCATAAGACCCTTTATAACAAGTGGTATAATACATAATTTAAGGAAAAAAACATTTTAAAACATTAAAGATAGTTTACTTCCAAGTTTATGAAACAATACCAAAATATTTTCCCTTTATTTGGAACTTTTCACAAAAACTCCATTTTAAACCAATATAAAAAGGTAAACCAATCCATATGAAATAAAACATAAAAATTGGGAACCCTAATATCAAGAATCCTAAAATAACACAAAAAATTAAATGTTTATACTATCCAATTGAGGGTATGGGGATACAATCAGAGTATGGGTGGAAATCCCCCAATGGAATCATTGATGACAAATAGGAATCAAGGGTAACACCCTAGGCTCTAATAGGAATTTATACTTGACCTATCTAATGGATAATATAATATGGAATTAGTCAAACCTAGGTGAACTTAACCACACTCAACCTCAACTTACTCTTATAGTTTCATTGGGAGGTAACACGTAGTAAAACAAATTCATACCTAGGGCAATAGCTAATGCATAATCTCTTCTAGTAGAGCACTAATCCAGATCATCCACTTATTACATAGGGTTACCATGATATATCTCAATAGAGGTTAGTAACAACAAGAAATAAGAATACCAAGAATCAATGAATAATAATAATAAATTTCACCTCACCTACAATACCCTCACAAGAAACAAACCCTTTCATATCATATAAGGATCAAATAATAAACAACATCCCATGATAGTAAATGGTCCAACCAATGCATAGATAAGGGTAAAAAGAGAGGGAGTCACACCCAACTTGTATATAATATTTTAAAGTTCCAAATGGTCTTAAAAGAAAATATATTTTTAATTCCAATTCATTGAACCACCATTTGAAAAATAAATCGCTAAAACATCCTTTGAAAATTAATTTGAAAATAGTACTTCTTTTAAAAAAACCAATGAGTATTAAAACAATTAAAAATAGGTCCAAGTTCTATCCCTTTATAATTCATTCATTTTTAAAACACCAATCATGTAAGCACTCGGTCTTTTAGAGCAGGTCAAAATCCCGACCCTGTTTGAATTTTTGACTTGTTTATGAGAAAACTGGGAAAAATATGGGAAGTTTTGGAAATTTCAAGATTACATGCCATGTAATCCAAAGTAAATGATATGTGTGGGTTAGTCATGTACTATCCATTTTCTGACTAAGTATATGTTGTGTGGTGACCATGAAAGAATTTTCTATTACACGATATGTAGTGTTACTTGACACGTCGTGTATCTTCCTTCCACATACTGCCTGAATCTTAGCCATGTGTTGACCCATGTGGCGCATCCAAACCTTGTGTCTACCTATGCTTAAGTTAGAGTATAAAAAAAGCTACTACATGGCATGTAGTTCTTCATACATTCTGTTTACTTTTATTTTTATTCGCTTATATGGGAGAGCATCGCATCTAATTTCTAGAAATATCTTCTTATTCCTCGGTTTCGGACTATGACGCTTCGAGAGGCCAAGAACGTTTCTTCTCCTGTATTCTTCATCTGACATCTATTCATAAATCTATTAGTGGCTATGGGATCGCATCAGGAAGGCTAAAATTATACACCCTCTTTCATTCTAGTTTCATTGCCTCACACACCACAGTTTCCATCCAAGCATAATTGCCAGGATTTGACAGAAACATAGATATATAAATATCGGCTTTGAATTTGAGCTAGATATCGGACGTGCCTGCATCTATGAGTCTCAAGTAGGTGTTGCATACCTTATTTCATGTTTTTGTGGTCATTTTGGGGTTGTGTATTTTTATCGTGATGTCAGGTATTGAGTGAGAGCTTTGATTAATTATATTCAAATGATCGTGTGCATTGTGGGATGTCATTGGGCATTCTCTTATCCTATTATGCTTGAGTGAGGCTGTGTTAGAGGTTACTGCTCATTTGGGGTATTTTGGTCGGGGTTCCAAAATGGTTATAATTAAATTGCTATGAATTAAACTGCTGAGTTTGAATTGTTAAGAATGATTAAGTTGGTTAGAGGATTTCAAGACCTCGGTGCTATCATGGGACAGCACGTGGCTAGTGCAATTCAACAGTTTGGTTTTTTTGGCCTGTTTGAAGTATTTATTTTGATTATATATATGTTATGTGTGATATTTCATATACTGGAACCATCGGGTTGTGTTGGGCATGGCCTGGGTATTGTTGAGTGATGCTGATCACAGGTTGGGAATGGCCCGGATAACATTGGGTGGTTCTGACCACAAGATTGAGTTTCATAGACGTCGGCTTGAGGTAGTGTGATTTTCAAGTTGGGCATGGCATGAATTACTTATATAGAGAGGCCATCAGAATTGATATACATGGTCACAGGTAATTGAGGTGTCATAGATGTTGTGGTTTGGGAACTTATTTTTGTGATTACCACTCACTCGGAACTTTAAGTAGTGTGCACACTGGTATACATTGTGATGAGGTGGTTTTGACCACTCATTTGGTAGAGGCCCCTGATAGATGTGGTTAGGTAAAATTGGTTTGGGGGTGCTTGTCATAGGAAGACACATGGAAGGTGAGGAGCCTTTAGGGGATAGCCTTGAGGCTATCAGGTTGGGGGCAGAGGCATGCTGAGATTTGAGGGCAGACATTATTGTCCCTTCAGTTACTAATTTGAGGGTAGACATCTTTGTCACTCAGGCATGGTCTTTCAAGTAGGGTTACTATTATTTGGGTGTGCCTTCAAGACATCAGTACTTGAGACACAAGGTTTCAGGAGGCATGTGGTGTTGCGTTACATGATAGAGATTCTGGCATTGGCCGAAGCAGGTGACACTCCATAGTGGTTGCTGAGCACAAGTGGAGTTTATGTTTATTTGTTCATCATATTGTTTAATTAATTCCTTATAAATTCATGTCTTCTTAAACACTTATACTAGGTACACCCCAGTGGGTGGTATCCTACTGAGATTCATCTCACACCCTTCACGGGCCCTTCCAGATGCATTTAGATTTTATGGTTTTACGTACACGTAAGGGATCAGCCTCAGGAGATGGATCTTAGTGTTGTTTGGTATGGAGATGGTATGGACCTTGAATTCATGCCTAGCTGGAGTTTACTTTGTTTTACTTTATTTCCTGTATCAGTATGCTTACCTTGTTTTTTATAGATACTATTGGTTAGCCATTGGTGACCACTTCATGTATTTATTTTTTATGGATGCATGACTTGTATATTCTAGTATTTGTTACAAGTTGTTTCATCATGTTGTTTTGTTACATTCTGCTTATTCTGTTTGTTTAACACTTCCGTTGTTTATTTGATATTTTTTTGATTCCGCTTTGCGGGTCTGGTTCGAGTTTGCTGAGTCATTTATTTTTCCTGCATGTTATATATTATTACTCATACCAGTACCATTATTATCCTCTTAGAGGGTATAACCTCCCCACTATACCTATTCAGACCCTCACTGTTAGTCATCAGCCTTTGGCATTTGGGGAGGTGCGCTTAAGGTAGTATCACCCGACCCGATAGCACTATTTAGATGGTTTTTCGGGTCGGGGATGTTACAAAGTGGTATCATAGGGGTTCTTGATAGGTATTTAGTATTAGTGTTTTGCTAGATACTAATGAGATTGAGACTTCTCTTTTTATTTCTGCTAGTTTACTATTTGGGATATGGTAGACTGGAGATAGGTTATAATCAGAACTAGGTTTCTAGCTTGTACTTGGATGCTTGTAGCCTCAAGTACGAGGGATGGACCAAGTTTCCTTGGGTGGGAATTTTTGTTTTTCTTTTTCTCAGATTACAGTTTTTATGATTTCCACCTCAGTGGATCACTTAGTGTGTGATGTTATTGATTGTGATATGTGATCCTTAACTTGGTGCGGTAAGGGAGAATTGGACCTTGGCTCGGTATGGAAAGGCATGATTGTTTGTATTTTGATAGGAAAATTTTTAGGGTATTTTAATTTCATAACTACACATATGCTTTGTGAAGTGATAATACCATGTGAATAATATCAATTTCCATGCTATAGATGATTTTTAAATGTGAAGGGTGAAAATTATGATAGAATTTCTTGTTTATTTCAATGTAATATGTCATGATTTATATGTATTTATAGAATTACATGTGGCAGGGTATTTGGGTCTGGCTCTTGTATGAGCAGGAAGGTATTATGGTTGAGGTGATTTTTATTAATAGGATTAGGTGACTCGATCATCAGTTTGAGGCATCGTTGGTTGTCAGGACGGGCATGGCCTGAGGTACTTTTGATACTTGGCTCTGTTAAAGGAAAGTAATGAGGCCATGAGGCCGAGATGTCATGGGCATGGGTTGCGATGAGGGAGAGTAAGGGTAGTTGTTATATGCTTCCTCTTTACTACTTTCCTTATCTACATTGAATATATTGTGTATATATATATATATATATATATGTGGGTTGTTTGACCATTTATGGTATTCAATGGGTTTCTTCTGGACGACTCAGATGGAGCATCAAGTGGGAGATGGTATAGTGCCACAGGAGCAGGATCAGGTTCAGGATCTGGTACAGGCAGAGCATGAGCCGTAGGTATAGGCTTAGGGAAAAGATCAGGTTCAAGATCTAGTGCAGGCAGGACAAAAGATGGGTTTGGCAATGTTCGGGTTGTGGCTTGACGAGCAGCTCTAAACTGGCCCGGTATGTGTCTTGTAGGGGATCGACAGAGGTGCGTAGGGTATAGATCCATCTATGTCATATCTGACATGGGAGTTCTAGTCATAACACCCACCTATTTTTTAGGGTGGGGGTTGTCTAAAGGTGGCTGAGAACCAGATATATATCATGCATATGATCTTTGAGTAGCTGGATACGCCTCTTGGGAGAAGGGTCAAGATAGCAACGTACATGCTGAGAAGACTGGAAAAGCATTGGTGGGGTGTGTAGGTTCAGGCTAGTAGATATGAATGACTGGCATGTAATGACTTAGAGGACAGGTTCTTCAAGCACTTTTACCCAAATACATTGAGGGAAGAGAGAGCTCGTGAGTTCTTGAGCCTTTAGGAGGGAGACATGTCTTCCATGGAATATGAAATAACTTTCACTAAGTTGTCTCGCTTTTCACCTGGTATGGTAAGTGATGACTCGGCAAGGGTGAGGTGCTTTGAGGATGGCTTACAACACACCATTCAAATCCAGGTAAATATCTTCAGGCTGGGTTTGTTCTCTGATGTGGTGAATCAGACACTCATAGTAGAGGGAAATGAGAAAGAGAGGTCTCACTTAGGCCAGATGAAGACATCATGTGATGGTTTGGATAGCAGGAAATGAGGTTGGGATGAGTTCCAATAGGATATTCAGGCCAAGGACTCAGCTAGACCACCTCATAGTAGTTAATCAGTGGTTTTCTTTCAGTGTGGATAACTAGGGCATGTCCGGACTCAGTGCGATAGGACTCCAAAGGAGTTTCGAGCATGTGGATAGGTCAGGCATCTTGAGAGGTTCTATAGGTATCCTTCTTAGATATCCAACAGGTAGGGAACAGGACAGACTATGGTGTCTGGGGTCGGATCAAGGTCGGTACCAGGTGATGGTAAAAGAGGTTCAACTGCATGCAGAGGACATGGAAGAGAAAATGGGACCCAACTGAGGGGTCAGTGGCTGGTGACTGAAGCAGCACTATAGAGAGTTCAGGCATCAGGCAGTCATACTTCAGGCCATGTGTAAGTCATGGAGCTGCTAGAGGCTGAGAAAGCTGGTGAGCTGATTATGGTTATAGGTACGTTGTTGGCGTGGCTATGATTTTCATGTTTTCTTTTGGCATGGCCTGTTATGGCATGTCCTACTTGAGTGCATGAGGTACATAGGATTTAGTTTTACTAACTATATGCTATTCAATGGGTTTGGAACCATTTGGAGTGCATGATATATTTATTTATATATATTAGATGTGTGTAATCAGGAGCATCGAGGATGAGTGTTACTTGAGTTTCATGGAACCAGGTTTAGCTTTGAGTGTCCATGGGATGCAAGACCTCGTGAAGGCAGACACCATGCAGTGTGGGATACGTTTGGGTGTTAGAAATGACATGGTAGCACCAATGAGGTTCAGGGGTGAGGATGCATCACAGGAGGACCATGGGTCTAGGAAATAGGTCGCTGAACCTTTTCTTGATTTGAGTTTTGGTTGGTTTGAGACTGAAATAGGCAATTACTAAGGTGGGGAGCTCCTTGGGGAAGGGTATGTTCGGTAAATCTTTGGGTTTCGTTTGATTTCTATCGGACAATCTATGTTAAGGTGGGGAGATTGTAAGAACCCAATTTTTTAGAACAGGTAAAAATATTGACCATGTTTGAATTCTTGAATTATTTTTTAGAAAACTAGAAAAAATCTGGGAAGTTCTAGAAATTTTCAGATTACATGCCTTATACTGCAAATTACACTATGTGTGTGGTTTAGGAATGTACTATCCATGTGTTGACCAAGTACATATAGTGTGGTGAATGTGTAATAATTTCTTACTACACGGGGTGTAGTGTTACTTGACATGTCGTGTATCTTCCTTCCACGTACCGGCTGAATCTTAGTCATGTATTAACCCATGAGGTGCGTCCAAGTCATGTGGCTACCTCCTCTTAAGTCAGAGTAAGTAAAAATCTACTACACGACGTGTAGTCCTTCATACACACTGTGTAATTTTATTTTTATTCCCTTATATAGTAAATTGTTGCGTCTAATTTCCAAAACAATCTTCTTCTTCCCTGGTATCAGACTGTGACGCTCCAGGAGGCTGAGAACATTTCTTCTCCTAGATTATTTATATGACATATATTCTTCAATATGTTGGTGACTGCAAGATCGTATCGAGAAGGCTAAACCCATGTACCCTCTTTCATTCTAGTTTATTTGCCTCACACACTACAGTTTCCACCCGAGCATAATTACTGGGATTTGATGGAAATGTAGATCTATAAAGATTGTCTTCGAATTGGAGCTTGATATCGTACATGCCTACATCTACGAGTCTCGGTTAGGTGTTTCATACCTTCTTTCATGTTTTTGTGGTCATTTGTGGGTTGTGGATTTTTAATGCGATGTCAGGTATTGAGTGATACCCTTGATTAATTATATTGAAATGACCATGTTCATTTTGGGATGTCGTTGGGTATTACCTTATTTCTTTATGCTTGAACGTCACTGGGTTAGAGGCCACTACTCATTTGGGGAATTTTGGTTGGGGTTTACAAAAATGGTTATAATCGAATTTATATGAATTAAATTGTTGAGTTTGAATTGTTAAGCATGATTAAGTTTGTTAGAGACTTTCAAGACTTTGGTGTTGGAATGGGAAAACACATGGATAGTGAAATTCAACGGTTTAGTTTGTTTTTCTTGTCTGAATTATTTATTTTGATTATATATATGTGATGTGTGATATTTCATATGTTGGAACCTTTGGGTTGTGTTGGTAATGGCCTAGGTATTGTTGAGTGATGTTGATCACAGGTTGGGCTTGGCCTAGATTACATTGGGTGGTTCTGACCATGGGATTGGGCATCATGGATGTCAGCTTGAGGCAGTGTGACTGTCAGGTTGGGCATGGACCGAGTTACTTAGATGTAGAGGCCATCAAACTTGAGCGACATAGTCCCAGGGACATGAGTTTTTAGAGATATTATGTCTTGGGAACTTATTTTTGTGATTACCGCTCACCCGGAACTTTGAGTAGTGTACACATAGGTAGACTCTGTGATGAGGTGGTTTTGACCACTCGTTGGGTAGAGGCCCCCGATAGACGCGGTTAAGTACAATTGGTTTGGGAGTGATTTTTATATAAAGGCACGTGGAAGGTGAGGAGATTTCAGGGGATAGCGTTGAGGCTATCGGGTTGGGGGTAGAGGCATGTTGAGATTTGAGGGAAGACATTATTGTCCCTCCAGTTACATATTTGAGGATAGACATCATTGTCCCTCCGATAACTGATTTGAGGGAAGACGTTGTTGTCCCTCAGGCGTGGGTTTTTTAGTAGGGTTACTATTGTTTGGGCATGCCTTCAGGATTTCATTACTTGATACATGAGGTGTCAGGAGGCACATGGTTCTAGGTTACATGACGGAGATTCTGGCGTTGGCTGAAGCAGGTGACACTCCATGGTGGTTGTTGAGCACCAGTGGAGTTTATGTTTATTTTTTCATCATACTGTTTATTTTTTCCTTATGAATTAATTCATTCTTAAACACTTATACTAGGTATGCACCAATAGGTGGTATCCAACTGAGATTTGTCTCACACCCTGCACGGGCCCTTCGGGATGCATGTAGAATTTATGGTTTTACATGCAGGTAAGGGATTAGCCTTAGGAGATGGATCGTAGTGCTTTTTGGAATGGAGATGGTATGGACCTTGAGGTCATTCCAAGATGGAGTTTAATTTTTTTTTCTTTCTTTCCTTTATCAGCATGCTTACCTTGTTTATTGTAGCTACCAATGGTTAGCCATTGGTGCCCTATTTATATCTTTACATGCTATGGATGCATGACTTGTCTGTTATAGAAGTTATTACAAGTGGTTTCATCATACTGTTGTGTTACATTCTTCTACTTCTATTTTTTTATCGCTTCTGTTGTTTATTTGATATTATTGTGCTTCCTCTCTGTGGGTCTGGTTCGTGTCTATTGATTCATTTATTTCCATTGCATTTTATATATTATTACTTGGAACAGTACCATTATTATCCTTTGAGAGGGCATATCCTCCACACTATACCTATTCAGACCCTCACTGTTAGTCGACAGTCTTTGGCGTTCAGGGAGGTGTGCTTAAGGTATTAACACCCGACCCGATAGCACTGTTCGGATGGATGTTCGGGTCCGGGACGTTATAAATCATCCCTCTTCAAAGTAAAATAATTACTTTATTTTTTTTATGAAAGCCTCTTAAGAATTTAAACAATCGCTAGAGGTTCTTACATTATATAAAGATGAGTTTTGAGCATGAAAACATGGGGAACACCCCTCATACCAATTAAGAACCAAGGGAAACCCAAATTTTTTACACATGAACCATTAATAAATTTTATTCCAATTTAATAAAACTCAAAATAGATGTTGAAAATAATCAAAAAATAAATGGATTTAAAATTAAAGGCTCAAGAATATAGAAACCTACCAAAAACAAGTCCTTTTTATAAATTATGGAATCTATCCACCTCATTAAGGAAAATCAAGCCTTCAAAGATTAAAAGAAACTACTTTCAAGATTTTCCCCTAACTAAAATACTAACTATAAGTAAATCAAGGTCACTGATACAAAAATAGGGTACTAAAAATACAGGAAACTAAGAAAAAGTGGAGAGAAAGGATTTTATAGGAGTATACTATGAACTAACCACCTTAAACCATGAATAAATACCCTTAGAATTGCCAAAGGAGAGAGGTAAATTGAATGGGGAGGTGTGTTTGGGTTGTATTAGTTGAACTGGGAGGAATAGTGGTAGCCAAACGGTAAAAACCTAAAGGGGTATAAAAGTAAATTCTACTTTTTAATAAATATGGGTAGACTATATGGTTTGCCTGCATAGTTTTTCCAACCATTAAACAACCATGTAGATGAAACTATCCACACCTGGGCACAAAAATACAATTTGGTTTCATGGTTAGGTGAATCATGTGCCAACCGTGAAAATGACTTTGTTAAAATTTACACATGCTCCCACATGGCTATCACATGGTTTTAATTAAATATGATCCAAACTATGCAGCATAAAAATTATTAAGCTTTCTAAAAAAATTAAAAAAGGGGAGGGCCCGAAACTTAAGGAGAATAATTATAATAAACAAATAATTTAATTAAGTAAGAAATTAAAGGTTGGAGTGTCAAAGTACATATGACTTCCAATATAAATCCACACAAACTTCACTAAATTAAATCATCTCATACTAACAAGAAAGTATAAAAGATAAAAATCTTTAATATTCACTTTATCTTTGTCACCCTTGGTAACAAAACTATTTGAATCCACTTCAATGTGATTATTTCTTCTGGTGGTGGGTGATTTTATTTTTAAAACCTTTCCATAATAACAAACATGTTTTCTTTGGATTTACTTCTTATAAAAGAAACATTAACTTCTAGTAACTTATTTAAAGCAAAAATACATTCCCATTATAATTTAATCTATAGAAACCTATAAAATCTATTCAGAGACAAAATGAACTAAATTTCAAATATATTAAAATAAACTCTTTCCTTTATTCTAACTATAGTAAACTTCACTGAACAATAGAATTTGAGAATAAGAACAAGGAACAATAGCTTATAATCTTCCATCTAAAACACAATAAATTCCTAGGCTTAAAATCAAATCACTTATTTCAAAATAAATGCATGACTCATATATAAATCTAAATTTAAAAATCCTCTTACGAATGATTTATCTTGAAGCTAATTCTTTAGATGAAATCATTTCATGACCGAAAAATGAATAGTAAATTGGTAATTCACAAATCAATTTGGAATCATTTTAGTAATGAATGAATTCAAATGAATAAAGGCACCCCACACCTTTATATAGGAATATTAGATTAATGGAGAAATCATTGGTCTTCCTTCAATCATATGGTCCAGAACATTTCCTGCCAAAACTTATTACATAATAAACTCTTAAGAAGAATTAAATTTCCAATTTCTTAATTTTTTGATTTCCTAAATTTTATTTATTAAAAATTCTTTTTTATCTTCTTATAAAACTAAAAATTTAAAAAAATAAGGTTTTAAATTACACAAAAAATTAAAAACAACAATATATTTAGAAAATATGTAGGTTTAAAAATAAAATATTAAAATAATTAGATGTTATCTATTTATGAGTTGAATTGATATTATTATTTTAATGATGGTTATAGATATATTCTATCTTAAAAACATATAAAATTCCTAAAAATAAAAAATTTATCTATTTGAAAATCCAAGTTAAAATAAGAACAAAAGCTCCTCAGAAATAGAATGAATTAATGAAAAGTATAAATAAAAACTTCAAACATTCAAAACTTACTCTAAAAAAATTAAAATATGTAAATTCTGAAAAACTTAAAAAAATAGTTACGAGGTACCTGATATATAAATTCAATTGTTATTACACAAGGAATTCAAATTTTTAAAACAATTTTCAAAGTAGATAGACCTTTTTAGGTCCTAAATTATGTGTGAAAATAATATTTGGTACCCATATTTTTATTTCTCTAATGTTCATAGGTAATAAGTTCCATTGAAATAAATTCTCAGGTTCTTTTGAATGATTGAACTATGTTTAGAGAATAATTTTTCTTCTAATATCTTACTCATTGATACATGGTGAAAAAGGGTGCTCGACTTGGAAAAAATTAATTCAATTTATAGGTTAATCTTTTGGTGGATTTATTTTTAAGTCCATAAGTAGTCCTTTTAACTCTGAGTATGCCATAAATGTCCTAAAAATATTTTATTCTAGTAGTAAAACTAGATAGTAACTTTTTCAGAATTTAAAATTCATATTTCAGTATTAAAACATCACTTTGTTCTTCTATTGAAGTGATAGACTTATTTCCTTTTTTTCTGATGTAGAATCCTAATTCTTCTGTTCAATTGACTTCTGACTAGTTTTTGATGGGTTAACAATACTTTTCCACGAATCTATCAACAACAATCTTAGAAACATTACACTTTAACTCTTCCAATTTAAAATATAACTTTTCATTTATATTATTCACTTTATCCAGATCATTTATAGACTTAAAAAATTCATCATTCCATTCAACTAATTCAGTTTTAATTTCACTATATATTTTATAAAGTTTTGAGAAATCCACTTTAGCTTTATGACATTCTTATTCCATTCACTTCACTTTCTTCTCAAGATTTTTTTATATACAATGTTATTTCTAAAATATTTGGGTATCAAACTCATAATCAATTTTTGAATTTTAATATTTAATGGTAATTTTAATCTTGGGTTAGATTTTTAAGTGTCTCAGTTTTCATCTTACCCATGAAACATTTCTAATTTCATGGAATATTGAAAAATCCCCACAATTTTATGAATTTTATCACATATTTCAAAGAACTATCAGAAGTAGTATCACAACCATTAACACTCCAAGTGTCAAGAATATTTAAAATTATCATATATTTTATCTTATAATAATTCTTTAAATATTTTCAACTCTTCTCTTCAACTCAAGTCAGTATTACCATATATGTCTAGGATTTCTATATTCATAATAAATAGTCTCAAATGTGCCTTTATTTTCATAATTCTCTCATTTATTTTTTTGATTATCTACTCAAAATTATTCCAACCCATGTATCTATTCGTTATTATATAGAACAAATTATTTCACCTTTACTCACCTTAAAATAGAAATTTTATCTAGATAAACTCAATTTTTTTTACAGGATCCTGAATTTAAACCTCAAGAAGTAGATATGATTATAACACCATTTTTATTCTTTTATTTTTCAGTATATATTTTTAATCTACTCTTATATTGTATAAGGGTTCCAATGAGATCATCAAGATTCAAATTTGTGATATGTTTTTGTATTGTCTATATCTGTTCTCTTAGATTCCCACTCCTTAGGTAGAATATAAATAACCTTCTCCACAATATGATCATTCAATAATTATTTCTCTCCAAGATATTGTAAGCTATTAAAAATCATAATTCTCCATTAATTAATTTTTAAAACATTATATCTCAGTAAGAAATAAAAATCTTGATAGTCAACTATTAGCATAGCTTGTTTAGTTTCTATAAATTTTAAATTTTTGAAGTTTTAACTTAAAACTTATTCTATATACCATTAGTTGTTATGTATAAAGAAAACATCCTATATATGTTCTATTGTATTGAACAAAACAATATATTCCTCATATAAAAAATCAGTTGAAGCTCAGCTTTTTCATCTCAAGTAAAAGCAGTGACCTCTTTTTTTGGAATCTTATAACATTCAGTATGAATTATAAAATTTTTCACTTGGGTATTAATAACAGATGTTTTCATCCTATCTCCAATACCCATAGTCATTTACATCAAAAATATGAGGTATTTTTGGATTCAAATTATCCAAAATTCTAAGATGCATAACACATATCATATTAAAAATAAATAAGATATTTTCACAAAAACATAGTTGGTGTAAGGATACTAAAAAAATACAATATAATAATATAAATAATATGAATAAGATCAGGCTCAGTATTAAACATATAGATGGGCTCTGTTACCAAATATTTTCCCAGATATACAAGCAGTTAAACTATAAGAATGAGTAAATTATAATTTATAATATAACTAAAATTTTTCATCAAGAAAAAGTTTAAAACAATCAAAAATAAAATCTTCTGGTTAGCCCAAAAATTAAAGTATAAAAGTATAAATATAGTGAAAATTTAAACTATTGAAAATTTTACAACTCCAAAAAAAGAATTTAAGAATAGTGGAAATAAAATAATACGCATAAAAGTACAGAATGATGTGAAAAGTAAGGATTGTATTACTTAAACTCCAAAAAGATAGTATTATCAACACCTTCTAAACAACAGAATTCTTTATTGTTATCCCAACTGGAAGTAAAATCACAAACCCAATCCAATTATCCCCATTCTAGTCACTAGAATATCCTCGGTTGTAAACTCTCTAGCTAGTATTTCTATCTTTTTATTCCCAGAATCCTTCAACTTTATACCCATCAGAAATTATCTCTATCTACTACACCAATAATCCCTCAATCTCAAATGATCAAAAACACCCCACTTCCACATGCCATAAAATTATGATCTCAATTATTGGATCAGATCTTCCTTCCTCATGGAATACCAAAATCACTCAAGATCAAAAACAAAGAATGCAGTTGTAAAATGCTAAGATCATTATAATAAAATCCTTACCAAGAAAACTCCTATAAAAATAACTCAAAAAGAAAAATTACAATGATTCTAAGCACTCATAGCAACAAGTAGTTTACAAACTTCAAAACGACCAACAAAATACCTTTATTTAAAATTATCAAAGTAAGTTATACTTCTGATTCTTGAAGTGAAGGACTATTTATAGTAAATACTTCAATGGTTAGATATTTCATTCTTCAGGTTCAATTATAACTACATCAAAATATACTTCTTCATATTCTAATAGACTCAACGTATCTCCCTATATTTGGATGAGGTCAATCAAACAATTTTATAGTGCCCAAACATTTGGTAGATTGAATCTGTCAAGAAACCTTGATTCACTAGATTTTCATATTTTATCCAAAGTCTATGAAATTAAATTTATTAGATTTTTATTATGTACAACATAAATGAATCAATAAAAAACTTTATGTTAAATAAAAAAAATTATTAATTTAATTTTGATTTTCAAAACAAAATATGCAAAAGATTCATTGACTCAACTATGCTTCTTTAAAATAAATATAATAAAGTATAATTTTTATTTTTTATATAAAACAAATAAAATTAAATAAGAAATTATTCTTTTATTTTAAATATATATGTGTGTGTGTTAACAAAGTTTATATTAAACAAATTATATTTACATGTTAATTTATGAGTTAAAATAAATTATATTCATTATAACAACCCATAATTTACATACATTGTTGTTACTTCAGAATTTAAGCATACTTATTACAACATATAGAAAACCATGGTAGGACCGTATAGGTATAGTGTCTTTAGAAACAGGGAAACATAAACAACTGGTTCATAAAGCATCTACATTGTATCCCATTTATTTCCTCATATCTAGAGTCCCTTTTTGGAATATCCTACTTAATACCCTTCTTCTTGACCTTGGGAAAATAAAACATACAAAAGGGTGAGATAAAATTCTCAGTAAGGGTAAACAAAGGAAATATCAATCATATCATATTCATAAGAACAAAACATTTTGAGAATCTTATCCTGCAAAAGAGATCATAATATCATAACATGGGATAAATCATAGTAGTGAAATTTAATCACAATAATCATAACATAAAACATGAAACTTTGTGTCATACACATATAATCATAGAAAATCATTTCTTATTAGTCAAGAATCATTGATAAGACTATCATAGTGGACAAAATCTATTTCTGAACAGAGTTCACTCCTCATTCCAGTCATGTATCACTGAATCAGATTAACTTGTCATTCCATCCATATCTATCTAATGAGATATAAATATTTACCCAATGCATTGGCGGGAGATATAGGTCCCACCCATCTCATAATGAAACCATTCTTATGTGTTCCACAAAATCATAAATCATATGTCATAGCATAACCCATGTAATAAAAATGGGATTCTTAAACATCATGTCATCATTACATAATCTATATAAGATAATAGGACTTCATAAAAATAATTCCATCATAACATAATAAAATCAATGTAAAAATAGGTATAGAAATAGAACCCTATATTATCTTAGATGGAAAATAATTTTAATGAAACACTTGAACTCCATTCTTGAGGAAAATATCCTTTCTACTTCAAAAACATTTTTCCTTTCTTAACATTTCATAAAATTTTAAAATAAAATAAGTTAATTAAAAATAAACTTAAAAACTTTTAAAGAAATCATAAAAATCCATTCATGCTGTATAAGTTAAAAAAACATTCTTCTCATACTTTGGCCGGAAAAGTCAAAAAGTAACTCGTACTGAAAACGACAAAAGATTCCTTTCATATCTTTTACTAAAAATTCACCCATAGGTAAAATTGGATTTAAAAACTTTTAGGAGGATAGAAATAATATTACATATTGATGAAACATGGATGTGGATGATAAATATGCCTCAGTAAGTTCATAAGTATAAACAATCTCAGATAAAAATGAGATTGTGATATTTTCCATTACCTTAGGTCTGATATGCTTTGTACATGTCTGAACCTCCTATATAATGATTTAAATAATTTAATTGACTTATTCCAGAATCATACTCATTGTTATTATATCATATATGGTCATTTTCTTAGCTTATTATTAGTAATATTTCATTACTACTTATTATTCGGGTGTTCATTGCTTTATGTTCTTATGCGTGTTTTGTCGAATAAATTCCTATTCCTATTTTTAGGTTATATCTACATCATTTAAAGAATGGTATTAGTATAATATATATCAGATTTATTCATTCAATTCGTCTATATAATCATGTTTTAATGAAGATCATGTAGAACGAATCACATCGCACCGTGGAGACGGTAAGCCATACGTACACACGAGCGACGATATCATTCCCATAATTATTGAATGGTATTGGAGTGGATGGTAGAATATCTCAGAATTAGTATCATGTTATAATAATTATATACATAGTTATTATTTGCACCATTATACCCATCCAAGTAAGGTGGTGGTGGAAAACAGATTACACCACGACGTGGAGACGGTATTTTGTACGTACGCACGCACGATAATTTCATTTTCTGTAGAATGGATAGAAGGTGAAATAGGGTTGTTTCATATTTATAATAACATATCAGTATATGAGTGATACTGATGTTATTACTTTATAATGAAACAACTAAATAAGAGGAAGTATAAGAAGGAAGAAATTTGAAAGAATCGGTAGAAGAGATTACCTCTTCCTCGATGTGCCTTATTTAAACTTCCTTTTAAGGGAATAGAGTTGGTCTTTTGAGAAGACTAGAACCTCCAGAATATTAATAGGGAATTTGAGAAGAGTAATGGATAGGGTTTGACTGAGCTTGAAGGCTCAAAGTTGTTGACACGTGCCTGTCGTGGGGTGTAGAAAAAACAAATATAACCTATGTTAAAATGTATTATAGTGGATTACCTAGGTTGTCTCCAGAGAGGAGTGCACAACAATTAAGCTGTCACCTTAAAATAGAAATAAGTGAGGTTGTTTTTAGAAATTGTTTGATTTAGAAAATACAAGAAAGAAACTAAATAAATTAATTAAGTTAAAGTTTTGAAACAAATTGACAAATGTTGTGATTTAAATCAGTGATATGAAATGGTGATCAGGTTAGGGTCGGTTTTCCAATTGTAATTCTATCATTGTTCATTTTACCCAATTCTCCTCTGCTAAATCGTTAAGAGTGAGAATCTACAATCGTTTCTTCTCACTCCTTTGGTCAATTAAAAATGTGAGAATAAACCTTACTAAAATCTTAGGTTGGTCTACTCTCCTTCCAATGTGTAATAGAGTTGTAGAAAATACCCCCAATTATCTTAGGCAATTCCCAATCGGGTCTTGTTTATCCCAAGTAATCAAGAACATTCACTACTCCTCACACACATACCGGTGATTACCGAGTACTTCACCAAGTCCTGGTCTATTCCATCGTTTATAAACCAGAACCTAGTGGAGGTAGATATTGATAATTGACCAAATATAAATTAACAACAGAATCTAAAATCAGATACAATCGTATATGATAATAAAAACCGTTATAGGAAATTGAAACTGATTCACAGAAGAGAAGTGGATTTTAAAACATTAAGATAAGGAACTCATGAAATACAACATGGAAAACCTCTCCTTCCCCAATCTCACATAATTTTACCCCACCATGGTAAGGGTAATTGTGACTAAGGGGAAAGAAGAATTCATTACAAAACTAAGAAGAACAAAAGAGAGAAAACAAAGAACAGAAAATTTGATGCTCCAGATTCTGTCCTCCAGACGTTTGCCTCTGTTTTTCCCACCATCCGGACGAAACTCACTAAGTTACCTTATTATAGAATGTTTTAAATGAGGTTTTATATAGACCCTAAAAATTTTAGAGTCATTGGACAGGTGTAAAGAAAGATATGGCCAAATCAATGACCATTACTTTTCTGGCCTCCAAACTCTGTTTCACCCATTCCACTTGGACGTGCCCAAAAGATGCCTTAATGAGATTTATATTTTATGAAATTTAATATGAACCCCCCCCCCCCCTTGAAAGTACTCTATCGACACCAGCTGGAAGCACCTCATTATAAGGTCGGCTGAAGGAGATATTCCATATTTAATGCAGTGGGGTCCATTCTGCCTGCCAAACCGATTTCTCCACTTGATTGAATTTTATGTACCATTGAGTTTCGAATTGGGTCTTGGTCCAGAAGGAACATTTGAAGCCCACAAGAATAGGAATCCTAAAAAAAGTATTCACTTAAATTTGACCCATATTATAAAATTTATTCTTGAAAAATAGAAGCTATATAAAACTGCAAATTTTACAGAATTACCTCATTTTCACATTAAAGCCCAAAACACACCAAAAACACTTAAATAATGCAAATACACTAACATTGAATAATTGGGAGTGATTAAATCATTTAAAAACATATAAATAATAATGAAAATATTAACTCTATCAATTCCCCCACACTTATCACTTGGACTCCTGGACAAGTCAGAATCAAAATAAAATCAAAGTAAATTCAAAACACATATCCATGAGATCCACCAATTTGAAAACAAGAAACAAAATATATCATGCCTCATCAAACTCTATTATTTAATTCTCTTAATTTAAGATCATTAAATATATTTACTCTTCATTTCTCATCCCATGCACACGAAACACTTACCTAACTTTCATTATCTCTCATCACACAAATTTTCAATTTTTTAGTAATGTCTTTCTCATCCAAACTCATACAACGGTCACCATAGGCTTGATAAATTCCTACATCTCCACCTGATATGACTCAAAGACATATGTTTATCATGAGGACTTGTTAAGGTTGTTCTGTGGCTTTCGGTTGGTAGGATTTATATGTGAAAATTCTAAGGCTGAATGAAGAGGGCTTGGCTCTTTTTGAAGCAAAATTGCATTAATCTAAATTTCACAAAAGTATGGTCTCCTCTTCACCCCCCTTAGTATAAAATAAGCTCCTTCTTCATGGAATATCAAGGAATGTTCACACAGTTCATCATTTCAGCAGCAAACATTTCAATCTTCTCAAATATAATATTTCTTGAAAGCTCCAGAAAAGGCACAGCTTTCTTTTTTACATTAGAAGCTCCAGAAAGGCACAACTTCTCTCATCATGAAAGCTCCAGAAAAGGCAAAACTTTCTTTTCTTTTACATTAGAATCTCCAGAAAGGCACATCTTCTCTCATCATGAAAGCTCTAGAAAAGGCACATCTTTCAACAAGATGGTTTTTTTTCAGCAGCAATAACATATCTTCAACATTTTTTTCACCCAAAGTATCCCCAAATAAGGTAGTACAATACAAGACATCTTCCCCCGACACTTATGTTCAAATAGATCATGCAATTTCACTTCAAGAGCAGGTTTGATTGGGAAAATTGGCTTGTAATGTGGCTAACCTAACAGGCTATTCATGGATTCTATGGGCTACAAGGATTAAATGTTCAAGGTAGGCCATTATGAAAGGGATTATCTTGAAAAGGGGGATTTCAAACCAAAGAAATGCCTCAATCATTTAAAACACAAGTACCTCAAACCCTCAAGTTTTGACAGGAATAAATCAAATTCTGGTTAAATCAAGCATGATTTGGTTCTCTCAAGAAGTGAGGTGAATGTAAAGAGTATGAAAATAATAGGTATAGAAGCCTCACGGGAATGTGATTTAAAATATAAAGACAGTGATATGTGGCATGGGATTAAAAAAACAGAGTATTTTTTCATGAAATTCCCATTGAATTGAACTTGAAACAATATCATTTTCAGCATTCATTTAAGCTCAGTTTCAAGGAATAAATTATTTCACTCATGAAGATGGGTTTCAAAAAATATCAATGATAATCATTTCAGCTCAAAAGTTTCAAAAACACACAAAAATTTAAAAATAAGCACACAAAATTTGAAACACACACATGTTTTTATTAAAACAAATAGGAAAAAAATAACACATAAAAATCCTAAACTACAAAGGTTCCCTCACCCACACTTAAATGATGCAGTGTCCGCAATGCATTAAAATTTATTTAACACGTAAGAATATTGGAAATTGAATCATATCAATCATGAAAATATAAAGGAGAGGTATGACCTGATGGAGTTTATTGATAAACATGTTGGAGGAGTGTGATCTCCTCCATTAGCTCTGATGACATGGTCCCAAGGAATTTCTTCAATTTGTTCCCATTAACAGTGAATGGATCCTTCGCTCCATCCTTCACAATATGAACATCACCAAAAGGATATACATTAGTAACTATAAATGGACCTTCCCACCTGGAACGAAGTTTACCTGGCATCAGTTTGAGTCTTGAATTGAATAACAATACCATGTCTCCAGGATGAAATTCTTTTGGTTAGATCAGTTTGTCATGAGCCACTCGTGTTCTCTCTTTGTAAATCTTAGAATTTTCAAATGCTTCCCTTATAATTTCTTCCAGCTCCTGTAACTGCAATCTTCTCTCTTTCCCAGCACTTTCAAGATCTAGATTCATCTTTCCCACAGCCTAGTATGCCTTGTGTTCCAATTCTACAGGTAGGTGACAACTTTTCCCATAAATCAGCCTATATGGACTCATTCCAATTGGGGTTTTTTAGGCTATCCTATAAGCCCATAATGTGTCTTCTAACCTTTGGCTCCAATCCTTCCTATTTGGATTAATAGTCTTTTCCAAAATTCCTTTTATTTCCCTATTGGACACTTCAGCTTTCCCATTATTACGTGGATGATAGGGAGTTGATGTTTTATGATGCACCCCATACCTTTTCAACAAAGACTCTATTCTTCTGTTGAAAAATTGAGTCCCTTGATCACTAATGATGGCTCTAGGAACTCCAAACCTACAAAATATGTTAGCCCTGACAAAATCACAAAAAACTTTAGCATCGTCAGTCCTGGTGGATTTTGCTTCCACCCATTTGGAAACATAATCATTATCAATAAGAATATAAGAATTTATAAATGACATTGGGAAAGGTCCCATAAAATATATCCCCCAAACTTCAAATATTTCACAAAAATTAAGTGGCTTTTGGGGAATTTCTTGTCTCTTTGAAATATTTCCTGAAAATTGACATTTTTCACACCGTTTACAAAATTCATGAGAATCTTTGAAAAATGTTGGCCAATAAAGTACAGATTCTAAAACCTTCCTTGCTTTCCTTTAAGGTCCAAAGTGTCCTCCACAAGCTAATGTGTGACAAAACCAAAAGACTGATTCAATTTCATTTTTAGGCAAACATCTTTTTATCATTTGGTCATTGCAAATATTCCAAAGAAATGGACCATCCCAGATGTAATATCTAGATTCATATTTCAATTTGTGAATTTGGTGATAATTTAAATGAGATGGGACCTGAGATGTTACCAGATAATTGACCATGTCAGCATACCAAGGTAGTTCTCCTTCAATCAAGTACAACTGCTCTCCTGGAAGGTGATCATTTAGTGGTTCAGTGTCTGGAATTTCAACTTCAGCGGTGTTGGGTAGTCTACTTAAGTGATCAGCCACTTGGTTATCAGATTCCTTCTTATCTTTTATTTCTATGTTGAACTCCTGTAGTAGTAGAATACATCCCACTAGCCTTGGTTTTTCTTCAGCCTTCTTCATCAAGTACCTAAGAGCTGCATGATCAGAAAACACAATGACTTTAGTTCCAAGCAGATACGATCTAAATCTTTCTAAAGCAAAAAAAACTGCTAAAAACTCTTTTTCTGTTGTTGTGTAATTGAATTGGGCCGCATCTAAGGTTTTCGAGGCATATGCAATGACTTGTGTCCTGCCCTAAATTCGCTGAGAAAGGACAGCTCCAACTGCTTGGTTTGAAGCATCACAAAGTAGCTCAAATGGTTCTTCCCAATTTGGTGGTTGCATCACTGGTGGTGTAATCAATCTCTTCTTCAACTCATCAAATGCTTCCCTACATGAACTGTTGAAATCAAAATCAGCATCTTTCAAAAGTAATCTAGAGAGAGGGAGAGAAATCTTACTGAAATCTTTTATAAACCTCCTGTAGAATCCTGCATGTCCTAAAAATGATCTAACATTTTTCACACAAGTTGGGTAAGGAAAAGAATTTATCACTTCAATTTTTTATTCTTCAACTTCAATGCCTTTATAAGAAATGACATGCCCAAGGACAATTCCTCTCTCAACCATAAAATGACACTTTTTAAAATTCAAAACAAGGTTTTTTTCAATGAAAGTTTTCAAAACTTTTTCCAGATTTTTCAAACAGTGGTCAAAAGAATTTCCAAAAACTGTGAAATCATCCAAGAAAACCTCCAAGAAATCTTCAATGTGATCAGAAAATATACTTACCATACACCTCTAAAATGTACCTGGAGCATTACACAATCAAAATGGAATCATTTTGTATACAAAAGTGCTGAAAGGACAAGTAAAGGTAGTCTTATATTGATCTTCAGGAGAAATGGGTACCTGAAAATAACCCAAAAATCCATCCAAAAAACAATAATGAGTTCTACCTGCCAACCTCTCTAGCGTCTGGTCAATGAAAGGGATAGGGAAATGATCTTTTTGAGTGACCTGATTCAACTTCCTAAAATCTATGCATACTCTCCAGCTATTCTGAATTCTCACAGGGATTAATTCATTCTTTTCATTTCTCACAATGGTTAGGCCAGTTTTCTTTAGGACTACATGGATGGGGCTAACCCATTGTGAATCTGATATAGGATAGATGATCCCAGCTTCTAATAACTTCTCAATATCTTTTTTCACAACCTCCATCAGGGTAGGGTTCAGCCTCCTTTGGGGTTGTCTGACAGGTTTGGAATCTCCCTCAAGAAAAATTAGATGTGAGAAAATTTTTGGGTTTATTCCTGGGATATCACCTAAGATCCACCCTATTTCTTGTACATTCTCTCTAAAAATCTCAATCAATGATTTTTCTTGAGTTTTAGATAGATTATTAGCAATTATTACTGGTAATTTCTCTCCCTCCATAAGGTAAACATATTTTAAATCAGTGGGGAGTGGTTTTAATTCTAGATCAGGAGGATGCTCAAGAGATGAAACTAAATTGAGGTTCTCCACTTCCAATGGTTTGAAATCCTTCACACAAGAAATCATATCATATTCATCATCATTTAACAAATTATCAAAAAAATCAGATTTTACCTCTTCTTCCAACAGGAAATCAGAACCTCCAAGAGTTTGGGAATCCATATGTTCAGTGATATCTTTAATGGAAAAATTCTCTCCTAATGATAAAAATTCATGAAACATACCTGATTCTTCAATTGGTTCTATTTCATCTTCATGGGAGATTGTGAAGAGTGAATGATCATCTGATGGGTGCCTCATGGATTCAAAAATATTGAAGTGGACAGTGTTATCTCCAAACTCCATGGTAAGCGTCCCTTCATGGACATTGATGATGGTTATGGCCGTCTTTAAGAATGGTCTCCCTAAAATGATGGGTGAGTGTTATGGGATCCTATCATCTTCTATATTCAACATATAAAAGTTAGTAGGGAATAAAATATCTTTGACTTTTACCAGGACATCCTTCAGAACTCCTGCTGGAAAAACTGTGGATCTATTTGCAAGCTGGACCGCCACTCTTGTGGGCTTAAAGTCTCCCATTTGCAAAGAAGTATATACTGAGTGAGGAAATACATTAATTGATGCACCTAAATCTCACAAATCATTAGATAAATTTAATGAACCAATGGTGCATGGAATAGAAAACGTCCCTGGATCTTAACATTTGGTTGGAAATTGCGGTGTGATAAGGGTTGAGACACTTCTTCCCAAATTGATCCTTTCATTCCCTTGAAGTCTTCTCTTCTTGGTGCAAAGATCCTTGAAAAATTTAGCATACTTTGGAATTTGTTTGAGTGCTTCAAGCAGAGGTATGTTGATTTCCACTTTCTGGAAGGTGTACAGAATTTCTTTTTGTAGTGATTCTTCTTGTAACCTCTTTGATTCAATCATCCTTGATGGAAATAGTGGTGGTATATATTTCTTCTCCCTTTATTGCCTTTGAAATGGTGTTTCTTGTTTCTTCCTTCTTGTCCTATCATTATCATCCTCCTCTTTCTTACCATCTTCCCAATGCATTTTCATAGAACTCTCATCATTTCTAACTTCATTATCACCCAGATCAGTTTTTCTTATTTCAGGTTCAATGGTGGATGGTGGTTGGAGTTCTATTCCACTTCTTGTATTTATAATACTAACATTCTATTTTGGGTTTGGGACTGTTTGGGAAGGGAGTTTACTTGGATTTTTTATCATAAAGTCCATGAGACTTTCAAGCTTGTTGGATAAATATTTAACAGTGTCTTTCAGTCCTTAAAAATCAGGTTTTTGTTGGTTTTGAATTGGAGGTTGTAAACTGGTGGATGGTTTCTCATAGGTTATTTGGATATTGGTTGGTTTTTGGTAAGAAGGATGGTTATAAGATGGTTTTTGTTGAAATGGTGGTGGATTCTGGAATTGATTTTGGAATGGTGGTTGGTTTTGAAACTGGTTTTGGTATGGGGGTCTACCTTGATTCTGCTGATTTCCAAACCCATATTGGACTTGGTTAGGCTCTCTCTATCCTTGATTTTGCTAGAATTGCCTTGGTTGAAAGGCTGCTGCACAACTTTCCATTCCCTATATTTCAGCACACTGGTCAGGGAAATGATCAGGAGATGAGCATAAACCACATACCTTAGCTGGCGCTTGTTGGTCACTAACTTGCTTCAAGGCCATCTGCCTCACCATACTAGTAATCTCTTCAATCTTAGTTTCTAATAAGGGTTATGGATGAGAAGTGTGTACCTCATGAATACCTCTTGTTCCAATACCTCTTGTTCCAAATTGCTATGAGTTTTGAGAAATCTTCTCAATCAAGCCCTTGGCTTCGTCTGGTGACTTGTCAATCAGTGCACCTCCAGATGATGCATCAAGAAGGTTTCTATCATTTTCCAGTAGTCCTTGATAGAAGAATATGATAAAGTGGTGTTCCTCAATGGCTTTATGTGGACAGCTGGAACATAGCTTCTTAAATCTCTCCCAGTACTCGTAAATGGTTTCTCCAGATGATTGTTGTATGGCATAGATTTCCTTCTGAATGGATGTGCTTCTAGAGGTGGGGAAGAATCTTTGCATAAAACATCTTACCAGGTCATTCCAGTCATGTACGTCTCCTGGTTTTAGGCCGTATAACCATTCTTTAGCATCTCCATCCAAGGAAAACGGAAATGCCTTCCACTTTACCTACTCCTTGGTAATTCCACAGGGTCTGAAAGTTGAGCAAACATGTGTGAACTCTTTAATGTGTTTGTTTGGATCTTCACCTGCCAAACCATGAAACTTTGTAAGCAAAGGAATAATTTTAGGTTTCATTTCAAAATCATTTTGTAACACTATCATGGCAAGTTTATTGTTTTGATTAAGGAATTGTGGTGCACAGAGGTCTCTAAGTGTTTGGTTTTGATTTTCAGCCATGATGACAGGCTCAGAGTGAACACTTGAAGTTTCACTTGAGTCTGTTAGGGGAACTTCCACAAAATAAGATTCCAAGTTAATGTTTCTAAGTCTATTCAACAAGTTTCTTTCAATCTCAAGATCTATGGGTAAAGTTTCAGTTTTTGAGGTTCGAGTCATGCAATTTTGAAGAGAAAAGATGAAAAGAGAGAAAAGAAAAGAAAAGAAATGTTGGCGCTACCTCCCTGTAAACGGTGCCAAGTTTTTACACGTGCCTTTCATGGGGTGTGGAAAAAAAATATAACCTATGTTAAAATGTATTATAGTGGATTACCTAGGTTGTCTCCAGAGAGGAGTGCACAACAATTAAGCTGTCACCTTAAAATAGAAAGAAGTGAGGTTGTTTTTAGAAATTGTTTGATTTAGAAAATACAAGAAAGAAACTAAATAAAGTAAAGTAATTAAGTGAAAGTTTTGAAACAAATTGAAAAATGATGTGATTTAAATCAGTGATATGAAATGGTGATCAGGTTAGGGTCGGTTTTCCAATTGTAATTCTATCATTGTTCATTTTACCCAATTCTCCTCTACTAAATCGTTAAGAGTGAGAATCCACAATCATTTCTTCTCACTCCCTTGGTCAATTAAAATGTGAGAATAAACCTTACTAAAATCTTAGGTTGGTCTACTCTCCTTCAAATGTGTAATAGAGTTGTAGAAAATACCCCCAATTATCTTGGGCAATTCCCAATCGGGTCTTGTTTATCCCAAGTAATCAAGAACATTCACTACTCCTCACACACGTACCGGTGATCACCGAGTACTTCACTACTAAGTCCTGGTCTATTCCATCGTTTATAAACCAGAACCTAGTGGAGGGAGATATTGATCATTGACCAAATATAAATGAACAAAAGAATCTAAAATCAGATACAATCGTATATGATAATAAAAACTGTTATAGGAAATTGAAACTGATTCACATAAGAGAAGAGGATTTTAAAACATTAAGATAAGTAACTCATGAAATACAACATGGAAAACCTCTCCTTCCCAAATCACATAGAATTTTACCCCACCATGGTAAGGGTAATTGTGACTAAGGGGAAATAATAATTCATTACAAAACTAAGAAGAACAAAAGAGAGAAAACAAAGAACAGAAAATTTGATGCTTCAGATTCTATCCTCCAGAAGTTTTCCTCTGTTCTTCCCACCAGCCAGCCGAAACTCACTGAGGTCCCTTCTTATAGAATGTTTTAATTGAAGTTTTCTATCGACCCTCAAAAATTGATAGTAATTGTAAAGGTTTAAATAAAGATATGTCTGAATCAATGACCATTACTTTTCTGGCCTCCAAACACTGTTTCACCCACTCCACTTGGACGCGCCCAAAATATGCCTTAATCAGATTTATATTTTATGAAATTTAATATTAACCGTATTTTGAAATTCCTATGTCGACACCATCTAGAAGCACCTCATTATAAGGTCGGATGAAGGAGATATTCCATATTTAATGCAGTGGGGTCCATTCTGCCTGCCAAACTGATTTCTCCACTTGATTGAATTTTCTGTACCATTGGGTTTTGAATTGGGTCTTGGTCCAGAAGGAACATTTGAAGAACAAAAGAATAGGAATCCTAAAAAAATAATTAACTTCAATTGGACCCATATTATAAAAGTTATTCCTGAAAAACAGAAGCTATATAAAACTACCAATTTTACAGAATTACCCCATTTTCACATTTAAGCTCAAAATACACCAAAAACACATAAATGATGAAAATACACTAACATTAAATAATTGGGAGGGATTAAATAATTGAAAAAATATAAATAATAATGAAAATATTAACTCTATCATTTGTTTAAAGAGGAGAGGGAGGAGGTTCCCTTTTATAAGGGGGGGAGGGGCACCTTTGGAAACCTCAAAAATATTAATTTATAATAAATCAAACCCCACTTAAAAACTTCAAAAAATGACTCATATTTGAATATTAGATGTGATAGGGTTTTAATATCATAAACCAATAAAATTTAGACATGTTGTAAATTTATTTTAAACCTTATCAACTTGATTTATCCTTATTTAATCTATTTAATTTTATTTGTGGTAATAAGATTCTAAATTTTAAATAGTTATGAATAATTACTTATGTGTTGTGAATTGTCCATAATTTGATAATTTATGAAATTTTTTACCATATAAATTTTAATTTATAATTCTTAAATATTTTTTAGATTTTTAAACAATTTTATATTATGTTATTTTTATAAAATAACAGTAGTGTCAATTTTGACACTATTCATTTATTGGAATTTAAATAAACTCCACACAGAAGATATGTTTGAAATAAAAGATTTAATAGATTCATAACATGACATATTTATCTATAAAATTCATGGATAACATTAAATAGTTCATATAATATTTATTTTAATATTTTTAAAACCATTTATTTGATATTTCAATCAATAAAATAATTTCAACATCACTATTGTGTCACCTTTAATGATAATTATTTAATACCTAAAATTTATAAATAAATTAACATGATGTATATAATTTTATTATATTTCTGGAGACTATTCATGTTTGAAGTTTCATGAAGTTTATCACTAAATTAAAATTATTATACTTATAAGATTTAAGAGAGTGACATGTTGTCACTTTCTTTGGTTTTAATAATAATTAAATTATTTTCATGGTCAAAAGTCCATAAAATGAATATATTCCAACCCTTAGGTGATATGGTTCGACTTTTAGTCATCCAATAGAATTTTTTCAGGTGTTAGGGTAATTTTATAATCTTATTTTTACCCTTAATTACCCGATTTACCTTTAACTGCAGTAAATACAATTTACCGTAGTTACTATTCATAATATCAAAAAATAAAAGTAACATATTAACATAATTTGGACCCACTGAATTAAAATATGGAATCCATTTTTCAAAATTCAAAACACAGAATTTGTAGTAATTAATTTAAAATTAATCCCGTTGTTAAGAAAATGGGTTTTAAAAGTTAAAACATTGCCAAAGATTGAAATGTTTTTACCTATGAATTCAATGTAAAATTAATGGTAATGAAATTAATTATATTAAATGGTAAAAATATATTCTATTTATACTTTAAAACCATTCAATATTATAATTTAACCATATAAATTATTGCGATGAAAAAAATTGTTTTTAATTAAAATACAGTGTGCTTTTACTATTCATTAAAATATGAAAGTTATCAGAATAATATGAAAATTTTATCCAAAGTAAATTTTTGTATTCTGATTCCAAATAAGAATTTTATTTTTTCAAATTGAACTTATAAACATGTCAAAACTATATTTAAAGTGGGTGTTCTATCAAAAGGTGACAAAATTGTATTTTTTTAAAATATACTTATTTTACCCGAAAAAATTATTTTGTTCTCATACCATGTTCTAGAAAATTTGTAAGATGAATAATAATGTTATAAAATTAAAAATTTAGTTAATAATATTCATAATGGATAGTCCATAATAATATTATAACAATATATTGTTGTTTAGTGAAACCCGGTATTGCGTACTACACACGCTATCGAGAAAGGTCGTGATTGCGTGTAATGAAAGCCAAACCAGTGTTGTGTGTAGTGAAATATTCTCTTGGTGTTGCGTATAACATAAGATATAAAAAAATCTAATAAATTTTCAGGGTGTTACATTCTACCCCACTTAAAATGAATTTCGCCCTCGAAATTCGTCATTTCGTAACAAACAGATGAGGATACCTCTCCCTCATCATATCCTCAAGTTCCCATGTAGCTTCTTCTAATTAGTGGTTCCTCTATAAAACATTAACCAAGATATTGGTCTTGTTTTGTAGAACTTTTATGCTATGATCCATAATATCTATCGGTTGTTCTTCATAAGAAAGATCTTGCTATAGCGGTACAACTTCTGAGCTTAGTACATGTTAAGGATTGGGTATGTACTTTCTCAAGAGAGATACATGGAACACATCATGAACTTGAGAGAGATTCGGTGGAAGCGCCAATCGGTAATCTACCTTCCCAACATAACTTTTTTGTCGACTCTGAGCTGCTCTTGTAGAGACCCGAAGCTTATCGTACATGGACATTACATTACTTTTGCGGAATACTTAGTACATAACAAAAACACACACACAAGGATCGTAATAGTTTAGTGTCTTTGGAAACTCGGAACGTAATCTTCTAATCGTGGTGAAAGATCTTCAATATCTCCCATAAAGATCTTCCCTTTTTTTTTACGTATAAACCTTTCTTTATATCCTGGGGAAAAGAAAACATAAAAGGGTGAGCTCAAATGCTCAGTAAGGGTAAACAAAAGAAATATCAATCACATCATATACAAAAGAACATAGCTTTTTTTGGAAATCTTAACCTGCAAAAGAGCTCATAATATCATAACATGGGATAAATCATAGAAGTGAAAATGAGATCCCCATAATCATAACATAAAACTTGAAACTTTGTGGCATGCACACATAATCATGGAAAATCATTTCTTGTTAGTCATGACTCATTGCCAAGACTATCTTAGTGGACAAAGTCCCTTTCTGAACCGAGTTCACTCCTCGTTTCAGTCCTGTATCACTGAACCGAAATAACCTTCTGTTCCAGCCATGTCTATCTCATGAGATATAAAATCATTACCCAATGCATTGGAGGGAGATATAGGTCCCACCCATCTTATAATGAATCCTTTCTTATGTGTGCCACATAATCATAACACATACATCATCGCATAACACATGTAACAAAAATGGCATTCTTGAAACATCATGACATCATAAATCAATTCATATAAGATAAAGGAATTCATAAACATAATTCCATCACAACATAGTAAAATCAATGTAAAAATATGGATAGAAACAGAACCCTTTATTATCTTAGATGGAAAATAATTTTGATAAAACACTTGAATTGAATTCTTGAGGAAAATATCCTTTCTTCTTCAAAATCAATTTCTTTTCACAAAACATCATTCAATTTTAAAAGAAATAGATTTTATTGAAAATAGTCATGAAATCTTTTAGAGGAAGCTTCATTAAAATAAGGCTTTATAAAACAGTAGAAATCCGTTCGTGCCGTATAAGTTAAAAAAAACATTCTTCGTACTTTTGTCGGAAAAGTCAAAAAGTACCTCGTACGAAAAACGACAAAAGATTCCTTTCATACGTATTACTAAAAACTCACCGAAGGGTAAAAATGGATTTAAACAATTTTAGGTGGATGGAAATAATATTACATATTGAGTAAACATGGATGTGGATGATAAAATACACCCCAGTAAATACTTACGAATAAACAATCTCGGATAAAAATGAGATTGTGATATTTCACTTACCTTAGGTCCGACTTGCTTTGTAAGTGTCCGAACCTCCTGTATAATGATTTAAATCATGTTATTGACTTATTAAAGAATCATATTAATTGTTATTATATCATATATGGTTCACTTATGACATTATATTACCCGTTCTTTTGTAAATTCCATGTTAAAGAAGCGTTTTGGGTAAAATCGTTTCATTTATCGTAGGTGTTTTGACTTGTTGTTCTTGACATCATTATTACTTATATCATGATTTACTTACTTCCAGAATATAAAATATGATTTATATATCATATATATTCAGTATATATATATATAATAGGTAGATAAATAAAATGAAAAACACCGTTCATGGAGACGGTAGTCCGTACGTACGCATGAACGCTGTTTTCCTTTCCTTATTGTCTTGAAATGGAAGTAAGTAGATGACATACATATGTATATATATACATAAATCCAGTAGCTTTATAATTTCATATATTTCATTATTATTTCTTATATATACATTATAATCATTCTTAAATGGTTAACATGGAGAATGAATCTCATCGCGTCGTGGAGACGGTATTCCGTACGTACGCACGAGTGATGATATCATTTCTATAAATATTGAATTGAATTGGAGTGGATTATACAATATATAAGAATCAATATGATGTTGTAATAACTATGTATAGTTATTCTTTACACCATTATACCCATCCATGTAAGGTGGTGGTGGAAAATAGATTACACCACGGCGTGGAGACGGTATTCCGTACGTACGCACGCGCGGTGATTTCTTTTTCCGTAGGATGGATAGATGGTGAAATAGGGTTGTTTCATACTTATAATAACATATCAGTATATGAGTGATACTGATGTTATTACTTCATAATGAAACAACCTAAGAAGAAGAAGTGGAAGAAGAAATAAAGATGAAAGAATTGGTAACGGTAATTACCTCTTCTTTGAAGTGCCTCTTTGAGACCTCCTCTTAGGGCACTAAAATTGGACTTTGAGGAAGACCATAACCTCTAGGATGTTGCTAGGGAAGTGGAGAGGAGAAATTGGCAGGGGTTGGCCGAGCTTGAGTGCTCAAATTGGTGTGAGGAGGAGGGGGAGGAGGTGTCCTTTTATAGGGGAGGAGAGGGGCACCTTAGGTATATCTCAAAATATTATTTTATATTAAAGTCAAAATCGGTTTATAATGGTTCCAAAGGGTCTTATTTCGAAGCTAAAGTGGGGATGGGTCGAAATCCTATCAACAAATAAGATTTAGACAAGTTTAGGTTCTTATTTTAACCTTATCAATTAGATTTAACTCTAAGTTAAATAATTTAACTTTTACCGTGTCTTTTTGTTTTCTTTCACTATATGGTTAATACACTTACTATAACATGCCAAACGAACCCCAAATTGTATATTATTAATACATATATCCTTATCTAAGTAATTTGGCCGAACCTTAGATTTTTAGGAATAAAATAACAATTAATAATATAATATTTGATTTAAAAACTCTTTTGTGTCAATTTTGACACTATTTGATATATGATTTTTTTGAAAGTCATAACAGAATTATATGTTCGAACCAAGTTGATTAAATCAACAATAATATATCATAGTAACCTAGAAAATTAGTGGAATTCATAAAAAGTCTTAAATTACATTTATTTTGGTATTTATATTATCAATTATGTCAATATTTCATAAATAAGATAATTACTGCATCATCTTTGTGTCATAAATAAATTATATTATTTGATGTCTAAAAATTACAAATAAAATACCATCATGTAGGAAATCTTTTTAGCTTTCTAATGAATATTTATAGTCGAATTTATCTTATGTATAACCCCATATTAAAAATGATTTACTTATTAAACTTTGATTTTAACTATTTTAACCCTTCTTTAAATAAATTAATAATAAATGTCCTAATCTAATCCAAGTGGGCCTAAATGGTCATATTTTATTCCTAAGTTTGTTTTTGGTCGAATTACACTTGTCCAATAGAATTAGGACATGTGTTAGGGTAATATTAATATCATATTTACCCTTAGTTACCCTATTTACTATTTACCGTGGTAAAAAAAAGTAAAAAGTTACTATTCACCAAAAATTTATTTTCATCTCATTGAATCACATTTTATCCCTTGATATTAACCGTGTCTCTCGGATTTTCGAAATTCCATTCACAGAAGCGGTAAAATTAAGTTTTATGCAAAATTCAGTTTTTAACCTACCACTTAGTAGTTTCACTATTCATCAAAAATTGATGTTTTTCAGAACAATGCCAAAATTTCATCCCAAGCTATATTTCATATTCCGAATTCAAAAATGAAGTCTATTTTACCAAATTCATAACATAAAAGTTGCATTAATTAATTTTATAATTAAATCCCGCTGTTAAAACAAATAGCGTGTTTTTAAGAAACAATATCTATCAAAAGATTGACACTTGTTTATGTCTAGTTTAAATGTGAAATTACATCCAATGACCAACATTGTATTAAATTGTAAAAATATATTCTAAATATACTTTAAAACTACTCAAATTAATAATTTATCACTATTAATTATTTCGATTAAAAAAGTTGTTTTTTAATTATAATTTAGTAATTTTCACTATTCATCAGAATATGAAAGTTATCCGAAATGTACCAAAATTTCACCTTAGGCTAAATTCGATACTCCGAATCCAAAAATGAAGTTCATTTTGAAATATAAGATTTACAGAATTTTAAAAAGTGGTTATTACTATTCATAACGGCTAGTTTTAATAATATTTTAATAGCATATCATTGTTTCGTGAAACTCAGGATTACGTACCACACACGCTATCGAGGAAGGTTGCGATTGCGTGTAATGCAAGGCAAGTCAAGGATGCGTGTTATGCAAGCTCCTTTTGGTGTAGCGTATAACACAAGACATTAGTAAAATAAAAAAGAATATTTTTCATAAAATCTTGGGCTGTTACATTCTACCCCCCTTAAAATGAATTTCGCCCTCGAAATTCGTCGGGGTTATAAATGGTTTACTATTCGAAAGTTTCTTTAATAGAAACCCACATCGTAAAAGGGAATACCAAAACTTGGCTTTAAAAACTAAAGTATGAAATGTAACGATTACCCAAATAAACTAATCACTGGGTTTCCACATAGGTGAAAATATGGATATGGAAGAGAAATCTAACCATCATGTTCTGATGGAGAGTGGTAGAGAACATGGCTATGGAAAAGCCAGTAATCACAAATCCATAGATTTGTGATGATATAAGGTACCATCTGATTCATCAGGTATAAGATCACTAGGACAACATTTTTTTGGTTTTCAAGATCATTTCCCTAAAGTTGAAAATTTGCTTAGAATAAATACTTACTTTATTTTGGTACAATCTCACTTTTGTTCGTGTCTTGAACAATTTCTACTTCATCTCTTAAATAAATGAAGTTGAATTTGTTATTCGTGAAGTGTTAGCAGATCATGTGATAGAATGACGAGTCATTCCATCTGTCTCAAACAAAAGGTTAGTAAAAATTATATACATAAGTCGATCTATAGTGAGATTAATCACATATGGTTTCTAAAATGGACTTATACTTCATATATCATACTGCTTAATATAATAAAACTAGTTTCTACTAAACAGGGACTTCCTGTAGGCCAGTGGTAGGCGATAAAGGCCAGTCGCACTTCGGTTGTGGGTTCGATTCCTACAGCCTTGTCCGAAGCGATGGGATGCCGCCCGTCCTGCAGGTTGTCCTTTTTCTAAAACTACGTTACTATAACATCCCATCAATAATATCGAAAATCTTCTATCCTTAAACAATACTAACTTATGTCCAACATAATCCAGTCTAATCTTTAGGCTTATACATAATACTGCAGTCCACTCTCATAATATAGTGACATCGATTACCAGAGATTTAATACTGTCGTTGATCCCCACATATCATAAGATATGTCTTGTTGGTCACATTCCAAACATTCAAAGTCCTTAATCGTGTATTCTCTTGAATACCTTAGTGAAAACATGAGTGCAGTTAAAAGTTAACACTTTCCACATACCAAAATCCTCAAAATTCTATATACTCAAACCATGATATCACTTAGTCCTTATATCAATCATGAGCTCATGAATACTATTAAACATTTCATTTTCTCGTCTTCATTATGCGCATATCATCTTATTTCCAAAAAATATCTCAATCACTTTGAATACCACATCAATAAATATTGCAATACTCAATGATACAACATTATCCCATTACATAAACACTTAATCATTCTACCACATCGTTGTCATATTCAACATTGCCAATAGTGATCGCATGTGATTTCCCTTTGTCCTTTGCCTTCAGTGGTTGCTCATGTTGATCATCACTAACCCTTGGATTAGGGCAATTATTAGCATAATGCCCCATTTCCTTGCACTTGAAGCATTGAAGTGTTGGCGGTGCGTTCTCTACAGTGTTTTCTTTATTCACATCATTAGAAACCCTTTTTCCATTACTTCGACACTCAGCTGCTCGATGACCTTCTTTTCCACACTTAAAACATTTTCTAGTCCCTTTAAGACAATCTCCACCATGCTTCTTTCCACACTTTGTGCATAAGGAATCATTCATCTTCTTTTCACCATTATTCTGAGATTTCTCCTTGAACTCCATCTTTCGTTTCTTGTCAAAACCATGAGATGGATATGTAACACCAACTTCCATTTCTACCTTGATAGCACAACACACAATTTCTTCATAGCTACTGAAGTCTCTTATAGTTAATGCCCTTCGAAGACTTGGTTTTAAGCCACTGAAAAATCGATCAACTTTACTTTCAGGTTGGATGATAATTCCAGAAGCATACCTTGCAAGTCTTGTAAAATTTGCTTCATAGGTACCAACAGATTCATCGTCCCTTTGCTTCATTTCAAGAAACTCTTTCTCCATCTTTGTTCGAAGAATACGAGGGAAGTACTTACTGAAAAACAAGTTCTTGAACTCGTCCCATTCCATGGACTCAATTTCATCTCTTGGCCTCGTATTCTTGATAAGATTCCACCATTGATCAGCTTCACCTTCCAAACGATATACTGCTAAGATGACTTTATCATGATAAGAACATTGAAGAACTGAAAATATCTTTTCAGTAGTACTGATCCATTGTTCAGCCACAAGTGGATCAGAAGACCCACTGAAAGAAGGTAGGCGTTGCCTCATGAAGGACTCAATAGAATATTGTTCCCTTCTCTGCTCATTTGGAAGTCCAGAATGATTCATATCTTGTGTAAGTATAGCAATAAGATTTTGCACTCCATCTCCCATAACATTTGTTTGTTCAGGAGGGCAATCATTGCATTGTCCATTGCATTGATCAACACGGTTCCTTCGGGTTCCAGCCATCGTCTAAAACCCAAAAAGAATAGTGTGAGAGGAAAAAATCATGATAGGGAAAACAACATAATAAAGGGGGAGTACCTTCAATATCCAACATCTTAAGTTTAATTCTATGATCGTTAGCGTAATTCTATTACTATAACCTATACGTATACTTATCCCTAGGGACATCCCTAGACATACCTTAGAAATATCTCTAGGGATCTCACTAACGTTTTCGCATCCTAGTTTCCAAAGGTTGACTAAACATGTCCTCTGATACCAACTGTAGAGACCCGAAGCTTATCGTACATGGACATTACATTACTTTTGCGGAATACTTAGTACATAACAAAAACACACACACAAGGATCGTAATAGTTTAGTGTCTTTGGAAACTCGGAACTTAATCTTCTAATCGTGGTGAAAGATCTTCAATATCTCCCATAAAGATCTTCCCTTTTTTTTTACCTATAAACCTTTCTTTATATCCTGGGGAAAAGAAAACATAAAAGGGTGAGCTCAAATGCTCAGTAAGGGTAAACAAAAGAAATATCAATCACATCATATACAAAAGAACATAGCTTTTTTTGGAAATATTAACCTGCAAAAGAGCTCATAATATCATAACATGGGATAAATCATAGAAGTGAAAATGAGATCCCCATAATCATAACATAAAACTTGAAACTTTGTGGCATGCACACATAATCATGGAAAATCATTTCTTGTTAGTCATGACTCATTGCCAAGACTATCTTAGTGGACAAAGTCCCTTTCTGAACCGAGTTCACTCCTCGTTTCAGTCCTGTATCACTGAACCGAAATAACCTTCCGTTCCAGCCATGTCTATCTCATGAGATATAAAATCATTACCCAATGCATTGGAGGGAGATATAGGTCCCACCCATCTTATAATGAATCCTTTCTTATGTGTGCCACATAATCATAACACATACATCATCGCATAACACATGTAACAAAAATGGCATTCTTGAAACATCATGACATCATAAATCAATTCATATAAGATAAAGGAATTCATAAACATAATTCCATCACAACATAGTCAAATCAATGTAAAAATATGGATAGAAACAGAACCCTTTATTATCTTAGATGGAAAATAATTTTGATAAAACACTTGAATTGAATTCTTGAGGAAAATATCCTTTCTTCTTCAAAATCAATTTCTTTTCACAAAACATCATTCAATTTTAAAAGAAATAGATTTTATTGAAAATAGTCATGAAATCTTTTAGAGGAAGCTTCATTAAAATAAGGCTTTATAAAACAGTAGAAATCCATTCGTGCCGTATAAGTTAAAAAAAACATTCTTCGTACTTTTGTCGGAAAAGTCAAAAAGTTCCTCGTACGAAAAACGACAAAAGATTCCTTTCATACGTATTACTAAAAACTCACCGAAGGGTAAAAATGGATTTAAACAATTTTAGGTGGATGGAAATAATATTACATATTGAGTAAACATGGATTTGGATGATAAAATACACCCCAGTAAATACTTACGAATAAACAATCTCGGATAAAAATGAGATTGTGATATTTCCCTTACCTTAGGTCCGACTTGCTTTGTAAGTGTCCGAACCTCCTGTATAATGATTTAAATCATGTTATTTACTTATTAAAGAATCATATTCATTGTTATGATATCATATATGGTTCACTTATGACATTATATTACCCGTTCTTTTGTAAATTCCATGTTAAAGAAGCGTTTTGGGTAAAATCGTTTCATTTATCGTAGGTGTTTTGACTTGTTGTTCTTGACATCATTATTACTTATATCATGATTTACTTACTTCCAGAATATAAAATATGATTTATATATCATATATATTCAGTATATATATATATATATAATAGGTAGATAAATAAAATGAAAAACACCATTCATGGAGACGGTAGTCCGTACGTACGCATGAACGCTGTTTTCCTTTCCTTATTGTCTTGAAATGGAAGTAAGTAGATGACATACATATGTATATATATACATAAATCCAGTAGCTTTATAATGTCATATATTTCATTATTATTTCTTATATATACATTATAATCATTCTTAAATGGTTAACATGGAGAATGAATCTCATCGCGTCGTGGAGACGGTATTCCGTACGTACGCACGAGCGATGATATCATTTCTATAAATATTGAATTGAATTGGAGTGGATTATACAATATATAAGAATCAATATGATGTTGTAATAACTATGTATAGTTATTCTTTACACCATTATACCCATCCATGTAAGGTGGTGGTGGAAAATAGATTACACCACGGCGTGGAGACGGTATTCCGTACGTACGCACGCGCGGTGATTTCTTTTTCCGTAGGATGGATAGATGGTGAAATAGGGTTGTTTCATACTTATAATAACATATCAGTATATGAGTGATACTGATGTTATTACTTCATAATGAAACAACCTAAGAAGAAGAAGTGGAAGAAGAAATAAAGATGAAAGAATTGGTAACGGTAATTACCTCTTCTTTGAAGTGCCTCTTTGAGACCTCCTCTTAGGGCACTAAAATTGGACTTTGAGGAAGACCAGAACCTCTAGGATGTTGCTAGGGAAGTGGAGAGGAGAAATTGGCAGGGGTTGGCCGAGCTTGAGTGCTCAAATTGGTGTGAGGAGGAGGGGGAGGAGGTGTCCTTTTATAGGGGAGGAGAGGGGCACCTTAGGAATATCTCAAAATATTATTTTATATTAAAGTCAAAATCGGTTTATAATGGTTCCAAAGGGTCTTATTTCGAAGCTAAAGTGGGGATGGGTCGAAATCCTATCAACCAATAAGATTTAGACAAGTTTAGGTTCTTATTTTAACCTTATCAATTAGATTTAACTCTAAGTTAAATAATTTAACTTTTACCGTGTCTTTTTGTTTTCTTTCACTATATGGTTAATACACTTACTATAACATGCCAAACGAACCCCAAATTGTATATTATTAATACATATATCCTTATCTAAGTAATTTGGCCGAACCTTAGATTTTTAGGAATAAATTAACAATTAATAATATAATATTTGATTTAAAAACTCTTTTGTGTCAATTTTGACACTATTTGATATATGATTTTTTTGAAAGTCATAACAGAATTATATGTTCGAACCAAGTTGATTAAATCAACAATAATATATCATAGTAACCTAGAAAATTAGTGGAATTCATAAAAAGTCTTAAATTACATTTATTTTGGTATTTATATTATCAATTATGTCAATATTTCATAAATAAGATAATTACTGCATCATCTTTGTGTCATAAATAAATTATATTATTTGATGTCTAAAAATTACAAATAAAATACCATCATGTAGGAAATCTTTTTAGCTTTCTAATGAATATTTATAGTCGAATTTATCTTATGTATAACCCCATATTAAAAATGATTTACTTATTAAACTTTGATTTTAACTATTTTAACCCTTCTTTAAATAAATTAATAATAAATGTCCTAATCTAATCCAAGTGGGCCTAAATGGTCATATTTTATTCCTAAGTTTGTTTTTGGTCGAATTACACTTGTCCAATAGAATTAGGACATGTGTTAGGGTAATATTAATATCATATTTACCCTTAGTTACCCTATTTACTATTTACCGTGGTAAAAAAAAAGTAAAAAGTTACTATTCACCAAAAATTTATTTTCATCTCATTGAATCACATTTTAGTCCTTGATATTAACCGTGTCTCTCGGATTTTCGAAATTCCATTCACAGAAGCGGTAAAATTAAGTTTTATGCAAAATTCAGTTTTTAACCTACCACTTAGTAGTTTCACTATTCATCAAAAATTGATGTTTTTCAGAACAATGCCAAAATTTCATCCCAAGCTATATTTCATATTCCGAATTCAAAAATGAAGTCTATTTTACCAAATTCATAACATAAAAGTTGCATTAATTAATTTTATAATTAAATCCCGCTGTTAAAACAAATAGCGTGTTTTTAAGAAACAATATCTATCAAAAGATTGACACTTGTTTATGTCTAGTTTAAATGTGAAATTACATCCAATGACCAACATTGTATTAAATTGTAAAAATATATTCTAAATATACTTTAAAACTACTCAAATTAATAATTTATCACTATTAATTATTTCGATTAAAAAAGTTGTTTTTTAATTATAATTTAGTAATTTTCACTATTCATCAGAATATGAAAGTTATCCGAAATGTACCAAAATTTCACCTTAGGCTAAATTCGATACTCCGAATCCAAAAATGAAGTTCATTTTGAAATATAAGATTTACAGAATTTTAAAAAGTGGTTATTACTATTCATAACGGCTAGTTTTAATAATATTTTAATAGCATATCATTGTTTCGTGAAACTCAGGATTACGTACCACACACGCTATCGAGGAAGGTTGTGATTGCGTGTAATGCAAGGCAAGTCAAGGAT
Source organism: Viscum album (assembly GCA_963277665.1). Classification (NCBI taxonomy): domain Eukaryota; kingdom Viridiplantae; phylum Streptophyta; class Magnoliopsida; order Santalales; family Viscaceae; genus Viscum; species Viscum album. Next base: position 1,507,308,339 of record OY728156.1, read on the forward strand.
GCGTGTTATGCAAGCTCCTTTTGGTGTAGCGTATAACACAAGACATTAGTAAAATAAAAAAGAATATTTTTCATAAAATCTTGGGCTGTTATAGCTCTTATGTGTTGTTGAATAGATCGTACCTTTTCTGCCATCTCATAAATAAGATCAAGTCCTAATAGCTTTCTTTCCCCATCTTCATCCCAGCAAGTTGGAGTTTGACATTTCTTTCCATAGAGAGCTTCATAAGGAGCCATCTGAATACTGAAGTGAAATCTATTATTATAAGAAAATTCCACCAAAGGTAGGTTTTGATCCCAACCACCTTTGAAATCCATAGAGCAAGCTCTCAACATGTCTTCTAGAGTTTGAGTTGTCCTCTTAGACTGACCGTCTGTCTAAGGATGATAAGCAGTGCTGAAAATCAACTCTATATCTAGAGTATGCTGAAGACTTCGCCAAAACTTTGAGGTAAACCTCGGATCCCGATCAGATATAATGGAAATTGGTAGTCCATGCAATCTTACCACTTCCTTTACATATATCCTGAAAAGCTGATCAAGAGAGAAATCTTCTCTAATAGCAATGAAGTGTGTCGACTTCATAAGATGATCAACTATAACCCAGATAGAATTATTGCCTTTGGATGTTTTAGGATGTCCAGTGACAAAGTCCATAGTGATTTTTTCCCATTTTCATTATGGTATGGGTAATGGTTGTAACATCCCATTAGACTTCTATCACTCAGCTTTAACTTGCTGACAAACCAAACATCGAGAGACATATTCAGCAACATCTCTTTTCATGTCATCCCACCAGAAGTACTCCTTCAGGTTCCTATACATCTTCGTTCTTCCTGGATGAATAGATAATGAAGAACTATGAGTTTCATCCAATATTTACTTCTTTAATTATGGGATGGAATAAACACAAACCCGATTCATGGACCTTATTATTTCATCACAATCAATGTGGAATTCAGGAACATTTCTCACCTTCTTTTGTAACTATACATCTTTTTTATGTGCCTCTTTAATCTTCACATGTATAGATGGTTGAACATTCATTTGAGAAAGATAATATTTTTTCCCTTCCATTATAATTCCAATATCCATCCTTTGTAAATCCATAAATATTGGATCTTTTTTTATCCTCATCATGGATAAGCTAGCATGGTCTTGTCGACTTAATGCATCAGCCACCTTGTTTTCTTTCCCAGTGTGGTAATGAATTGAGCAGTCGTAATCCTTAATCATTTCCAACTATCTTCTTTGGAGCATATTCAACTCCTTTTGTGTCAAAATATACATTAAACTTTTATGATCGTTATAAATATCACACCTTTCTCCATAAATATAATTCCTCCAAATATTTAATGCAAAGATTACCGCAGCTAACTCCAAATCATGAGTTGGGTAATTTTTCTCATGGATTTTTAACTTTCATGAGGCATAAGCAATCACTATATCATTTTGCATGAGAACACACCCCATCCCCTTCTTGGATGTATCACTGTAGATCACAAACCTTTCTCCACTACAAGGCAACGTGATCACAGGTGCACTGGATAACCTTTTTTTAACTCCTTGAAATTCTCTTCACACTCCTTCGTCCAAACGAACTTAACTCCTTTTCGAGTCAACATGGTGAGTGGATTAGATAATTGTGAAAAAACTTTCACAAAACATCGATAATATCCATCCAAACCAAGAAAACTTCAGATCTCAGTTACTGTTGTTGGTCTTGACCATCTTTTGATAACCTCTGTTTTTTATGGATCCACAGATATCCCCTCTTTTGAGATTATGTGACCCAAAAATGAAACTTTTTGAAGACAAAATTAACACTTGGTAAATTTTTCATAAATCTTATCCTTTCTCAGGGTCTTTAATACAATTCTCAAGGGATCTTCATATCTTCCTTGCTCTTTGAATAGACAAGAATATCGTCTATAAAGACTACCACAAACTGATCAAGATAGTCTCTAAAGACTCTATTCATTAGATACATGAAGATAACAAGGTCATTAGTAAGACCAAATGGAATCACTATAAATTCATAGTGTCCATACCTTGTACAGAAAGCCGTATTTGGTATATCCTCCCTTTTGACCCTTAATTTATGATACCCTGAATGAAGATCAATCTTGGAAAAGTATTGAGCTCCGTTTAATTAGTAAAATAAGTCATCAATTTGTGGGAGAGGATATTTGTTCATGATAGTGATCTTGTTAAGTTATCAATAATCAATGCATAGTCTCATTGATCCATCTTTCTTCTTAACAAATAGAACATGTTCTCTCAAAGGTGATGCACTAGGGAGTATGAATCCCTTATCAAGATTCTCTTGGAGTTGCTTCCTCAATTATTGCAACTCATTTGGGGCCATTCTATAAGGTGTATTTGAAATGGGCATAGCACACGGTATGATTTCTATTGAAAACTCAACTTTATGATTTGGTGGAAGACCTGGAAATTCCTCTGGAAAGACATCATCAAACTCCCATACAATGGGAATATTATTTATCATGAGTTTCTCTCCAACCATTTGAGATAAATAACCTTCATTTATTGGAATCAAGACCCATAAGATGGATGAAATTTCCACTGGAAGGTTATATTCATCCTTGCTTCGATAGATGATCATAGATTAATCAATAATATGAAATGTGACTTCCCTTATTTTACAATCGATATGAGCTCCATATAAGGAAAGCCAATCCATGCAAATAATCACATCAAATTCTACTATAGGAAGGATCACTAGATTTGCAGGAAGCACTTTCCCACAAACATCAATTGGAGAATAATTATAAACTTTTGATGCAACTGTTGTGCCATTGGAAGTTGTCACAAATAACTCAACAGCTAATTGTTGAGGTAGTACGGCGATACCCTTAGAAAATTCTTCAGAAATAAAAGAGTGGGTGGATCCATAATCAAATAAAACATTTTCTACTTTAGAGTGTATGGTAAGTGTATCTTTCACCACTTTGTTATCTTACTCCACATCATTGATAGAAATTGCATGTGACTTTACTTTGTCTTTGGCCTTAAGAGTTTGTTGATGTCGATCATCATCAACAACCCTTGGATTAGGGAATTGATTAGCATAATTCCCTATTTCCTTTCACTTGTAACATTGAAGTGTAGGAGGTGCATTCTGTGTAGCCTTTTCTTTGTTCGCATCCCTAGACATATTTTCCCATTACTGCGGCATCCAACTACCAGATGACCTTCTTTTACACATTTGAAACATTTACTTGTCCCTTTAAGAAAATTCCCTCCATGTTTCTTTCCACACTTTGAGCATAAGAGAAAACTCATATTCTTTTCAGTGTGGTCTTTATATTTCCCTTTGAATTCCATTTTCCTCTTCTTATCAAACCCATATGACTGATGGGTTACTCCAATCTCCATCTCAACCTTGAGAGCACATCGAACAATTTCCTCATAGCTATTGAAGTCCCTTATGGATAATTCCCTTAGAAGACTTGGTTTTAAGTCACTAAATAATCGATCGATCTTACTCTCAGGTATGATAATAATTTCAGAAGCATACCTTGCAAGTCTTGTAAAATTTTCTTCGTAGGTACCAACAGATTCATCATCCTTTTGATTTACTTCAAGAAACTCCTTCTCCATCTTTGTTCAAAGAATACGAGGGAAGTACTTATTGAAAAATAAGTTCTTGAACTCGTCCCATTCCATGGACTCAATTTCATCTCTTTTCCTCGTATTCTTGATAAGATTCCACCATTGATCAACTTCACCTTCCAAATGATATACTTCTAAGATGAATTTATCATGTTCAGAACATTTTAGAACTGAAAATATCTTTTCAGTGGTACTGATCCATTGTTCCGCCACTAATGGATCAGTAGACCCGCTGAATGAGGGTGGACGCTGCCTCATGAAGGATTCAAGAGAATTTTGCTCCTTCCTTTTCTCGTTTGGAAGTCCTGCATGATTCATAGGTTGAGAAAGTTGTGTGAGAATGGATACAAGATTTTTCATTCCAGCTCCCATAACATTTGGTTACTCAGGGGGACAATCATTGCATTGCGAGTCGCATTCATCATTGACATGGTTCCTTCAGGTTCCAGTCATTGACTAAAACCAAGAAGTATAGTGTGAGAAACGCTAATCATAATAGGAAAACCACATAATCAAGAATAAAATTTCACACTTTAGGTCTTATCATAGGTTATTCGTGGCCATTTCTAAAACAATAAGATTTTTTTCTATGCTTAGATATATCCTTAGGGTTCTTACTAAGGCTTTCACATCCTAGTTTCCAAAGGTTGACTATACCTTTCCTCTAATACCAACTATAACAACCCATGCTTTACATACATTGTTGTTACTTCAGAATTTAATCATACTTATTACAACATATAACAAAACAATGGTAGGACCGTATAGGTATAGTGTCTTTAAAAACTGGGAAACATAAACAACAGGTTCATAAAGCATCTACATTGTCTCCTGTTTATTTCCTCATATCTAGAGTCACTTTTTGGAATATCCTACTTAATACCCTTATTCTTGACCTAGGGAAAATAAAATGTACAAAAGGGTGAGATCAAATTCTCAGTAAGGGTAAACAAAGGAAATATCAATCATATCATATTCATAAGAACATAACATTTTGAGAATCTTATCCTGCAAAAGAGATCATAATATCATAACATGGGATAAATAATAGTAGTGAAATGTAATCCCAATAACCATAACATAAAACATGAAACTTTGTGTCATACACACATAATTAAAGAAAATCATTTCTTATTAGTCAAGACTCATTTCCAAGACTATCATAGTGGAAAAAGTCTATTTCTGAACCGAGTACACTCCACGTTCCAGTCCTGTATCACTGAACCAGATTAACTTTCCATTCCAGCCATGTCTATATAATGAGATATAAATATTTACCCAATGCATTAGATGGAGATATAGGTCCCACCCATCTCATAATAAAACCATTCTTATGTGTGCTACAAAAATCATAAATCATATATCATAGCATAACCCATGTAATAAAAATGGGATTCTTAAACATCATGCCTTCATTACATAATCCATATAAGATAAAATGACTTCATAAAAATAATTCCATCATAACATAATAAAATCAATGTAAAAATAGGGATAGAAAGAGAACCCTATAATATCTTAAATGGAAAAAAATTTCGATAAAACACTTGAACTCCATTCTTGAGGAAAATATCCTTTCTACTTCAAAAACTTTTTCCTTTCTTAACATGTCATAAAATTTTAAACTAAAAGAGATTAATTAAAAATAAACTTAAAAACTTATAAAGGAAGCTTCATGGAAATAATGTTCTATGAAATCATAAAAATCCATTCATGTCGTATAAGTTAAAAAAACATTCTTCTCGTACTTTGGCCAGAAAAGTCAAAAAGTAACTCGTACTGAAAATGAAAAAAAGATTACTTTCATATATTTTACTAAAAATTCACCCATAAGTAAAATTGGATTTAACAAATTGTAGGAGGAAATAAATAATATTACATATTGAGGAAACATGGATGTGGAAGATAAATATTCCCCAGTAAATTCAGAAGTATAAACAATCTTGGATAAAAATGAGATTGTGAGATTTTCCCTTACCTTAGGTCCGATATGCTTTGTATGTGTCTAAACCTCATGTATAATGATTTAAATATTGTCATTGAATTATTCTAGAATCATACTCATTATTATGATATCATATATGGTCATATTCTTAGCTTCTTATTAGTAATATTTCATTGCTACATGTGATTCGGGTGTTCATTGCTTTATGTTCTTATGCGTGTTTTGTCGAATAAATTCTTATTCCTATTTTTAGGTTATAAATAAATAATTTACATAATGGTATTAGTATAATATATATCATATTTATTCATTCAATTCGTCTATATAATCATGTTTTAATGAAGATCATGTAGAACGAATCACATCGCACTGTGGAGACGGTAAGTCGTACGTACGCGCGAGCGACGATATCATTCCCATAATTATTGAATGGTATTGTAGTGGATGGTAGAATACCTCAGAATTAGTATGATGTTATAATAATCATATAAATAGTTATTATTTTCACCATTATACTCATCCAAGTAAGGTGGTTGTGGAAAACATATTACACTACGGCATGGAGACGGTATTTTGTACGTACGCACGCGTGGTGATTTCATTTTCTGTAGGATGGATAGAAGGTGAAATAGGGTTGTTTCATATTTATAATAACATATAAGTATATGAGTGATACTGATTTTATTACTTTATAATAAAACAACTAAATAATAGTAAGTAGAAGAAGGAAGAAACTTGAAAGAATCGGTAGATGATATTACCTCTTTCTCGACGTGCCTTCTTTAAACTTCCTCTTAAGGGAATAGAGTTGGTCTTTTGAGAAGACTAGAACCTCCAGAATATTACTAGGGAAGTTTAGAAGAGTAATGGGAAGGTTTTGGCCGATCTTTAAGGCTCAAAGTTGTGTAAAGAGGAGAGGGAGGAGGTTCCCTTTTATAAGTGGGGAGAGGGGCACCTTTGGAAACCTCAAAAATATTAATTTATAATAAATAAAACCCCACTTAAAAACCTCCAAAAATGACTCATATTCAAAGATTATATGAGATACAGTTTTAATCTAATAAACCAATAAAATTTAGACATGTTGGAAATTTATTTTAAACCTTATCAACTAGATTTATCCTTATTTAATCTATTTAATTTTATTTTTGGTAATAAGATTCTAAATTTTAAATTGTTATAAATAATTACTTATGTGTTGTGAATTGTCCATAATTGGATAATTTATGACATTTTAGACCATATAAATTTTAATTTATAATTTTTAAATATTTTTGAGATTTTTAAACAATTTTATATTATGTTATTTTTATAAAATAACAATAGTGTCAATTTTGAAACTATTAATTTATTTGAATTTAAATAAACTCCACATAGAAGATATGTTCAAAATAAAAGATTTAATAAATTCATAACATGTCATATTTATCTATAAAATTCATGGAGAACATTAAATAGTTCATATAATATTTATTTTAATATTTTTAAAACCATTTATTTGATATTTCAATCAGTAAAATAATTTCAACATCACTATTGTGTCACCTTTAATGATAATTATTTAATACCTAAAAATTATAAATAAATTCACATTATGTAGATAATTTTATAATATTTTTTTATACTATTCATGTTTTAAGTTTCATGAATTTTATCACTAAATTAAAATTATTATACTTATAATATTTAAGAGAGTGACATGTTGTCACTTTCTTTGGTTTTAATAATAATTAAATTATTTTCATGGTCAAGAGTCCATAAAATGAATCTATTATGACCCTTAGGTGATATGGGTCGACTTTTAGTCATCCAATAGAATTTATCCAGGTGTTAGGGTAATTTTATAATCTTATTTTTACCCTTAATTACCCGATTTACCTTTAACTGCAGTAAATAAAAATTATCGTAGTTACTATTCATAATATCAAAAAAATAAAAGTAACATATTAACATAATTTGGACCTACTGAATTCAAATATAAAATCCATTTTTCAAAATTCAAAGACAGAATTTGTAGTAATTAATTTAAAATTAATCCCATTATTAAGAAAATGAGTTTTAAAAGTTAAAATGTTGTCAAAGATTGAAATGTTTTTACCTATGAATTTAATGTAAAATTAATGGTAATGACATAAATTATATTAAATGGTAAAAATATATTCTATTTATACTTTAAAACCATTCAATATTATAAGTTAACCATATAAATTATTGCGATGAAAAAAGTTGTTTTTAATTAAAATATAACGTGTTTTTATTATTCATTAAAATATGAAAGTTATCAGAATAATATGAAAATTTTATCCAAAGTAAATTTTTATATCCTGATTCCAAATAAGAATTTTATTTTGTTAAATTGAACTTATAAACATGTCAGAAACTAGATTTAAAGTGGGCGCGCCATCAATAGGCTGCAAAACTGCATTTTTTTGAAAAATAGTTATTTTACCCAAAAAATTTATTTTGTTCTCATACCATGTTCTAGAAAATGTGTAATATGAATAATAATGTTATAAAATTAAAAATTTAGTTAATAATATTCATAACGGTTAGTCCATAATAATTTTATAACAATATATTGTTGTTTAGTGAAACCCGGTATTGCGTACTACACACGCTATCGAGGAAGGTTGTGATTGCGTGTAACGCAAGCTAAGCTAGTGTTGTGTGTAGTGAAATATTCTCTTGGTGTTGCGTATAACATAAGACATAAAAAAAATCTCATAAAATTTTAGGGTGTTACATTCATTATTCGTAATGATTAATTAAGGGAGACTAATTATAGGATCAAGGAAACGACACCTAGGATCCCTTTTAAAGTTCCATATCCTCAGGGTTTGATTCCAATGGGAGTTTCATAGCCACTTGAATTAATTTATGAGGTATATTTTTTACCCTATGATTAGATTTATTAGTTATTTCCATGTTACCATGGTTTTTATTATAAGGGAACACCCCCCTTAGTTTAATTCCTGAAGGGGGCCATGTCCCCATAACAACATCATCGTCTAGTATCTGTATTTGATCTAGAATACCACCTCAGTGATCCATGGGTATTCCCATGAATCTTTCAATAATCAAATAGGTAAAATAATTCATGAAAAATATATCAAACAGTCCCTTAATAATTGTTTATCATCTAATAATAAGACAATATCATATAATCTCATTTCCTAAGAAAAGTGGTGATGACATTAATAATATGGATGTAGATCCCATAAGAAAACATCCATGATGGTTAGGTTTAACAAGCCTTTGTGTTTACATAGAATTATAAAAAAATATTAATTATATCCTTTATAATCCATAATAAATAATTCCTTAAAAACAACATTGAATACTTTATAGAAAATATCAATTAGTCATTTCAACGTGCATCTTATTTGTGACATTTATGAAAATTGATTTTAACATCTTTAAGAAACCTCCTTTATATTTAAAATGATAACCAAGAAAGTGAAATAATACAATTCCCAAAAAATCATCATAAATATAAAACATATATTATACTTTGATAAAATCACAATTTAAAATATGCAAGCACCAAAGGATTCACCAATATATAGAAGGGGTATAAAACCCCTTACCTATTAATTTCAGTGTAACCAAATGATCATCAAAATCAATGATATATAATTTATAAAACATATATAACAAACCATCAATGATCAATGCTATAACTTATTCAGATAAATAATAAAATTTCACCAAGCCCTGAGTATGGGAATACTCACTAGGCAATGAGGTTTCATAAAAAATATAGAAGACTGAGTTTGGATGCATCTAAGGGTAATATTTTAGCCATTACATACCAAATACCTAATTATATTTAAATAAATAAAACCCAAACAAATTCCAAAATTAAATTAATAAATAGAAAATATTACTGATGAGTGATCTGAAATTTTAATCACCACTAACGGTTTGAAAATTCATCATAGAAGCCTCCTTTAGTAGACAAAAGGAAAATTCATATAAAAATATTATGTTTCACCATAAAATAGAGAAAAACCAACATAAAATCCATAAATTATAAAAAATATCCATTAGGGAAGAAGAATAAGAGATGAGGTGGAGGGGAAGGGATAAGAGAGGTTAACCTAGCTTCTAACTTGGGACTTCCATGAAGAACAAAATAGGGGAATAAAATTGGGGAGGATGAGATGGAGAGGATAGAGTCCCCCACTTGATCGTGTTTGTTTCCCCAAACAAGGAGAAAAGACAGGATTTTCCCTATTTTAATCAAATACTTGATGATAATAATAATAATAAACAGAGAAATTAATTTAGGGTAAAAATCATATAAAATCACACATACACACATTAGGACTTATTGGACCAGGCCACTAACCCCATAAAATAGATAACACTAATTAAAATAATAATAATTTCATAAATAATAAAAGTTAAATCATAAAAATAATGATGGGACTAAAAATTATCCCTCAACTAATTTTAACCATATGCACGATATTGTAAAAAATATACCTTATACAATAATATGTGTATATATATTTAAAAGAAATAAATTTCATGAACAATTTTATTTTTTAATTAAATTTTGAAACCAAATTAAAATAATATTTAGGGAAATTTGAAATCATTATTAAAATCCATTTGTAATCTTATAATAATATTAATACCCAACATGGTGAATTTGGAATAAAAAATTAAACTTTTACCCATTTTTACTAAAATTTTCAATAAAATATTTTATTTGAATCATTATTAAAAAATGAGTATTATAGGATTCTCATGGTTCTTAGTTCCATGTTGTGGTGTGCATGATAAATTATATATGGTATCATTTGATGGTTTTTTTCATGTTTATTATAACTATTATTTTTGTTTTAAAAACTTTATATTATGTTATGTAGACAAGTTATTGATTATTAAAGGAGCTTAACAATCACATAATAAATGAGGTGAAACTCAAATGGTTTAGTCATTTCATAACATATGAAACATTTGAACTCTAAAAGACTCTTTTATTAATGAATTATACCTATTAAATGTATATTTTTGGAACTTTTCTATGGTATATGAGTTCATTATCTATTATCCCAAACTCTCTTTTTTCGCTTCTCTTAATTTTCCTTTAGGAAGGAGGTGTAAGCAAAATGTTGTGGGGAAGAGATTCTACGTAAGAATTTAGTGATTTCAGTTATTGGAAGAGACCTTATGATTTAATAACCTATTATTTCTTTTTAATGGATCTTGATTAACTTTACTACCAAAAAAGATAAAAAAACATGGATAGTGAGGTATGCTTATTCTACGGATTTCTTATTTCATCTTGTTGATTCCACTCCCAGTCAATCTTAGTATAGATTTTTTGTTTTTCTTATGCTTCTTATGTTCATATAGATATGTCTCACAAAACCCTTCAATTACCTTCAATGGAAAATCAAAAGTATGTAATGATCAATTTAAGTTCTCTTATTCAAAAAACATTTCCCAATATCTACCCCCAAAACTAAACCCCCATCACTTAAAATTTCTATCATAGGATTTTTTATTCCACAGAATATAATGCCCCAATATTTTAAAATAATAAAATTTGGTTTTATATAGTATATGAAACAAAACATTGATACTATATGATAATTTAACACCCTGATACTTTACATCATTTTTTTTATAAATTCAATCTCTTTGATAGCTTGCAGAACACACAACCATGAGACTAAATGAACTGTAATGTAGTATATCATTATAACCTAGCAGTTAAATTAGTGAGTACGAATAGTACTATATAAATTATTAATATTATATTGTTTACAAACATATAAAATAAACACATTGTCTATAAATTTATTATAAATTAAAATAAAAATCATCCAAAAGAAACAAGAAATTTTTTCAGAAAAAACTGTACTTTTCTAAAAGACGATTTCACCACACATTGTGCACATATTTTAAAATTAATTTTTAACAATTTTATAAAATTTATTTTAAAAAAATTAACTTATTTTTTAAAATAATCATTTCAAAATTAACTTGGAGTTAATTTTTGAGAATTTTTTGAAAAGTTTAATTTTTCGATGAATAATGAAAAATATTGGTTTTTATTGAAAAATTCCTTTTCACTTAAAGAATTTAAAATATCCATTTTGATTTAAAATTGTTTTAAAAATAAAATTAGTTAAATTATATTATAATAAATACAATTTAGGTAATTTTAATCAAATTCATCTTGATTTATTACATTAAAACTTTCTATACTTATGAGAATTTTCTATTTGGAAAACCACTTTTTCATCACGTCTACGGGATTAATTTTAAATTAAATTATGGCACTTACATGAATTAAATTATGAAAAATTAATTCCATATTTAGAATAATAATAATTAATATTATATAATAAGTTCAACTTAATTTTTTGGTAATAATGAATAGTAAAAATTAATTACTGCGATTAATGTTAAAATGGGTTTATATGGGTTAAACTAAAAATATAAGGGTTAAAATGAACTATAAAATTATTAAATTATTATTATATGGAAATATTTAGACCTTATATCTTCCATTTTCAATAATTACCCATTTTTTATCCTTGTGTTATGTGAAAAATATGGGTATCACTTTATCTTTTCAAAAATTCCAAGCGCGACCTCTCCCCCACTTATAAAAGGTCACTCACTATCCACTCCTCTTAACAATAAAAAATAATTTTTTAGGCCAATAACTATCCAAATATATTTATAAAATCACTAACCATATCCTATAGTCCTTGGTTTGATCATAAAACCAATATAGGAATGCTTTAGGTATAAACCTAAAGAGGTTGTTCGAAGAAAAGTTCAAGTTCCAACCATGCGTTTTCATTTTACTTCTTCTTAAAACTCCATAAAATCTTCTCAAACTATGATAAAATAATAACACAAGTATAAAATATATACTTATTTGTTATTATTTTAATATAGTAATTTATATCCATCTCTTATTCCATAAAATGGGAAATGAAACTTTCGATCGTGTGTACAATGAATTACTGTCTCGCGAATCGGTGTAATTTGTTTTGGATCACCGCCTATAACATATGGATGTCATGATGGATTTTATGTTTATATATTATATTTATAACACTAATATACTTCTTTAATTATAATATCACATATACCTCCTTACCTTCTAACCTGTTGGAAAATAATAACGTCGTCTGTGCGTATATGTGGACTACCGCCTCCACATAGTGATATGAAATGTTTTTCATTTTATTTTGAAATGGATGGTAATAATGATATATTTGATGAATATATTTTATATATTTTATATAATAATGTTTCTAGGAAATTTAAATATTATTTAATTTTCTTTTGTTCCATATGTTGGGAAAATAGAAACAGCGTTCATCCGTACGTATGACCTACCGTCTCCATGAACAGTGTAACTCATTTTCACATCTCTATATTTTATGGACTATTATAAATTATTATAGTGATTATATATTATATTTATATTATAGTTAAAATTATGGATATAATTTAACCATAAACAAATTAAAAGTACCAAAACTACATAACCAAAACATATATGAAAAAAGAAGCAATTATACCTGAAACAGTGATTTAACAAAGAATTATTTATAAAAAGGTCATAAAAGACTATAATTAAATAATATATGGTATTAAATATATTATTATATATATTTAATATGTTTATAATAAATATATATTTATTATACATGAGTTACAGACATGTACGAAGGAAATCAGACTTGAGGTAAGGGATTTTCGTCTCACTTTTACTTCCATGAGACATATATCATATTCACCACTTAATTCTTTTTTGTGGTATATATAATGACCATTTGATATGTTATAAAACAAATATAATTATATTAATGGTATTTGAAGTTTAATTTGAAGTTATTTATTTCATGGGGCTTATGATTCAAAAGTAACCAAAGTGGTAAGAGTTTATTTCACAATCTCATCATTATTCAGGATTATTTATGTTTAAGCCTCCCTTGGGGGATTGTTTGAAATTTATATCTTAAAACCTATATATTTTATTATACTATGTTTATTCATGAAATTTTAAATCAATATTACCATTTCCCTCTTTTTGGTACTTAAAATGATGGAAATTGTTTTTAAGAAAAGACGACTTTATTTCTCTCTTCGATTGAAAATATTTTCTCTTTCATGTAAATGTTTTATAAAAATGTTTTAAAAAATGTTTTCAATATTATCCTATGATTGTTTAAATTAATTTTTACCATGTTTTTATTTTTACAAAAATAAATTAAAATTAATCTTCCTATTGTTTTCTGAATGATGTACTTTTTTAATTTTTATTGAAAATGTGAAAAAATATTTTTTAACATACTCGGCATGAAAATAATTTCATATCATCATAAAAATTAATTGTTTTAAACATTACTTTAAAAGTTTAAAATTTTATTTTTAAATAATATATTTTTCCTAATATTCTATAAATTATTAGTTTTTGAAAGTTATTTTCAAAGTAAAAAGGATATTTTACTTAATAATTTTTTTAATAGAATTTTTATTGTATTTATATTCATCAATAACAAAAAACCTAATTTTACCTTATGATCCATTTGGAATTTATTATAAGGGTGTAATACTTATTATTTATTCAGATGTTTTATGATCAGTTTAAATGGGATGTACTATTTTAATACCATTATTCATATTACTCTGGATAGTTTATGATTATGTTTATTTATTGGGGTAATTATTAACATTTTGTATGATAGTATTTAAATACAAATGTTTATATTGATTATATTTCACCCATTTCATATAAGGAATGAATTGGACTTAGTAAGTGATGGGAGGGAACTGTTATAACCCCTTGATGCATCGTTAGGTCTCATGAGACAAACTAGATTGGGTTTTGGTTGAGGCCTTACCCATTTATATAGATGTCTTGAAACAAGGCCTTAGTGGTATTTCATATGGACTGGAACAAGGTCTGTATGGTATGTTTCAGATATTCAACATTATGCATTCCAAAATTATGAATTCAATTATTGATTTCTATGTGATTATTTTATTTTATTTTTGATATCCATTGATGATTTTCTAGCTCATGATATTATTTATATGGAATTATTTGATTATAATTTAATCCTACCATATTATTCATAACTTATTAGATTCTATTTTATTATTACCCATACTAATCATTTGATATCACCACTTTATTATGTTTCCTTTTCCCATGATTCCATGAAGTATTTTATGATTGATATGTAGGGATATGCTAATGGGAATAATGGTGTACTCAAAGAAAATATTATATTGTATTTTATGTTTTCAGTTATAATATAAGATGCAAGTATGTCTCTAGTTTACTAATACTACTAAACTATTATGTCCTTTGGGATGTGATTTCTTATATCTAGTTCCAATGTAATAAAGTAACCATCGACTCTAGGCCACTAGGGTTAGGGTATTTACACAGAATTTCATTCACATTTCTTATATTTTTTTCTTTATACATTACAGTAGTAATGTTGTTAATGAGATACTATGGATTAAGAAATTTTTATATTATCATTAGGATATTTATTTGAATTTATTTTACACTTAATTTTAATATTTATGGTGAACGTGAAATATTTAGAGAAGATAAAAGGTAGTCGGGGCTATGCCCAACAATTGTTTCATCGGTTTTGATAGATAGAATATATTAAACTTGATGAATCATCCCCAAATTATTTTAGAGTGGATTTTTTCACATATAATTTATAATTAATTTAAATCATAAATTACCTTAACTTGATAATTTTCTAGTTGTTGATCAATTTGGTTTCCGCTCTTATCATCACATCATTGGGGTAAAGAATCTAAAATATAGTTTCTTTATTAGTATCCACGCATGCTCTAAAAATATCGGAATGTCATTGTTGGTATTTTGGGTGCTATCATGTGTCATGAACCGTCCTTGGGGCCCGTGTTGTGACTACCCCAAGCCCGCCTTCCATAGGCCAGGGGCTGGCGACTAGCACCAAGGCGTAAATCCCAAAAAAAGGGAAGGCATTGCCTTTGAAAAGTAAACAAGCACCACAGAGTAAGCAAGAGGAAAAGTAAACACTGAGTAAAAACTGTACAAGCTGGGCTGAAAGTAAAAGGGGCAGGAAATACAAGCCCAACTGTAAAGTACAACTGAAAGGAAAAACAGCAACTGAAAGGAAAAGCCGCAGCGTCGAGCCTTACTCTGGAAGTCCCACCTGAAGGGTGGGTACAGATAGCCTTCACAGCTCCTCGGGTCCACCTGACCGCTCCGAGTACGTCCCACCCAGTAGTCCACCTCCAGGTACCATCCTGCTCCGCAAGCCTCCACCACGATCAGTGTTGTCCGTCGTCTGCAACCAACACAACGTAGTGCGGGCATAGCCCGTGCAGGGGTGAGTATAAGCTACTCAGTAGGGACCCCGAGACCCCCGAAGGTATCCCGAAATCCACAAAGTATAAACCAAAAAGGAAAGATACAATCACAAAGTAACAACCTACACTGCTTAGGTATATGCCCATACATATACCTAAGTCATCAATTCCCGTTCGGCTCCAACGTCCGAGCCCAAGCACAACCCAGTCCACACAGGAAAGCAAAACGTATACCCACACAGGATAGCACAACACAATCCACAAAGGAGAGTAAACAGTAAATCCACACAGGATAGCTCAACACAATCCACAAAGGAGAGTAAATAGTAAATCCACACAGGATAGCTCAACACAATCCACAAAGGAGAGTAAACAGTAAATCCACACAGGATAGCTCAACACAATCCACAAAGGAGAGTAAATCAAGATTCAGCTCACATAGGTATACTTCTTCAGATGACGATAAAGATGATCACTAATCCATCTAAGTCGTCGGACCCACAAAGGATCGATAAGTAACTAACCCCCGCAATGACCCACATAGGATCGGGCCCACACAGGACCTGTAGGCACTGGCTCACACAGAACCGCTGAGCGCTAACCCACACAGGATCAGACCCACACAGGATCGGGCCCACACAGAACCTGTAGCACTGATCCACGTAGGATCGCTGAGTGTTGTAGTCGTCGCAGTCCACTAAGGATCTCTGCACAGTCGTCGTCGAGTCCACTGAGGATCTCTGCACGGTCGTCGCCGCAGTCCACTGAGGATCTCTGCACGGTCGTCGCTGTCGAAGTAGCAGTCGCAGCCAGCTCTAGGGTTCCCGCACACAGTAAGCTCGTTCGGGAGGGTTCGCTCCACGAGCCGAGAGGCTGATACATCAACTGACACAGAGTCCAAATTTGATGTATCAAAAAGTTCCGTATCGACAGCAGGAACTCAAAGTCGCAGACGGCGCGTCAATCGGATGCCCGGTCTGAGAGTTATTGGCTTTTTCGTTCCAGGGGCCCGGTTGGTTTTTAAGGCAAAACCAACATGACCGTACTCCACCTGCGTCCAAACCTCGGGCGGAGTAAGCCAAAAGATCCGTCTCACTTAGAGGAATTCAACAAAGCTGACGGCACGTCAATCGGACGTCCGTAGCTCAAGATATGAGCGTTCCGCTCCGAGGGCCCGGTTGGTTTCGTGTACGAACCAACCCGGCCGAACTCAAAGTATTCCTAAACCTTGATTGCGATATACCGAAACGACCGTCTCGATCCAAGTATCGCGTTGCCGCTGACGGCGCGTCGTTTGGAGGCCCGTAGCTCAAGTTACGGGCATTTGACGGAAACGGTCCGAAGATGGGGGGTCCGGGCCCGGGCCGACCCGGCCCGACCGGGGCGCGGCCCGGCCAGGCTTGGCCGCGCGGCTGAGCGATGCGGGGGGGAGCCGCCGCCCCCGCGTGACACCCCCGCAGCACCCGCGGGGTGTCGCCCTGGACAACCCGAGCGACGCGGGGGGGAGCCGCCGCCCCCGCGTGACAACCCCGCGGCACCCGCGGGGTGTCGCCCCGGAAAACCGGACGCGGCTTCAGCCGCGTCCCACGCGCGCCGGACCTGCGCGGCCGCAGGTCCGCGAGTGCCACCGCCACTCCCGGCGACCCGCGCCGCCGGCGGCTTCCGCGGGCCCCCGGAGTCGCTCCGGTGGTCCGATTCTATTTCCGTCTGCGCCGCTGCTCCTCCCGGGACTCATTCTTCACTGCGAAATCCTCAAAATTCAGTTGCGGCACGTTCCGTCGTCGCCCGTCAAATCCGCACAACAACGAAGAACGGCGGAGGGTCGTCAGGCCGTGTTCGTTTGGCCCGCACCCTCCGCGTTAGAGATAAAAAACGGGAGAAATACATTCAACACATGAATACATATCCGAAAACAATTTTTAATAAAATAAAATTGTTTTATGAATCGGGTTCTTCATTCTTGAACGGAAACAACACGGGAAATAAGGGCATTTCCAAAAATAAAATCCCTTCGTCGTAGTCGTCGTCGAATGCACGTTCTTCACGGATTTGTTCGTCGCGGAAGGGGGGATCGTCGCGTCGTCGTGGAAGGGTGTCGCGTCATCGCGGAATCCGGCGTTGAGTCGGCGAACTCAACAGACCAAGAAACAACAGATTTAATTTAATTATATAAAATTAAATCCGTGTTTTATTAAAAAAACACAAGGGAGATTTAAGAGAATCCCGAAGTCTCTTACCTCAAACAGCTGATCGAAGACTCGTTGCGGAGGGAGAGATGTCGCAGAAGAATGTTGCGGGAAGGGAACGTCGGCGTCGCGGAACACGGCGTCGCGTCGTCGACTTCCACGGGTTCGGTGTTCTTCGTCGGAGGCCGGCATTCTTCGCGTTCTTCGCGTTCTTCGCGTTCTTCGCGTTCTTCACGAAGGAGGATGAAGGCTCAAGAACTCTGACAAACCTCCCAACGAGTAATCCTCCAAAAAGACATGTTGGTCTTATTTTATTATTACGCCAACAAATGAAAAAGGTAAGTAACGACCCATCAATTCTTGAATTAATTCAACGAAAGAAACTGCCCATTTAATTTACGAAATAAACCGCCCAATTAAATGGTGCGTTAAGAATTTAAGAAAATGCGTTATTTGACTTTCATAATGACGGGTTTTCACGGGTGCGTTACTTAGCGGAAAGAAACGGCGGGGGTCGTGCGGGCCCCACCTCACAAATATCCTACCAAGGGGGTAGGATATTTCTGGATAGCATCCTATCCGGATCAACTCATCTTAATCCTCCTTTAAGTGGATTCAAGTGGCTTCCAAGTGGCTTAAGTGAAATAAAATAAAGTTGTCGTAAAATTATTTTATTTCTTAACTTTAAGCCCGAAAATTAAAAACCACACCCGAGAAAACGCAACTCCGGAAGAGGCGTTTCTAAGTGAATATCGGTGCTGCGATTTCATCGGTGCCCTCAGAATTCGATTCTGGGCACCGGTTCAAAAGTTAGAAAAACCCGCTCGTCCGTTCACTAAACGTACCCGAGCCAAACTTTGGAAAATGATTCCGGGCACACCGGGCCTCGGAATCAGGTGCCGTCAGAAACTGCGTTCTTAAGAAAAAAAAATTTCCTTGAAAATTACGGGTCTTTACATTACTCCCACCTCATGGCTTTACATCCCCGTAAAGATACATCATAAGCTAGGGAAACAAATGTGGGTACTGAGAACGCATCTGAGCCTCCCGCTCCCATGTGCTCTCCTGGAGGTTCCCGTGCTGCCATCTGATGTGCACAAGAGGAATCGATCGCCCCCGTAGGACCCGCTCCTGTCGATCCTATATCTCCACTGGGACATCCACAAAAGTCGCCCCATCATCCACGTCTAGCTCCCCATAGTCAATGATGTGCGTCAGGTCGTGCACGTATCTCCTCAGCTGAGATACGTGGAAGACGTCGTGCACCCGGTGCAACTGAGGTGGTAGAGCCAGGCGATAAGCCATCTTGCCAATCCTGCTGAGGACCTGGAAAGGCCCGATGAAGCGTGGAGACAACTTTCCGCCTCAGTCAAATCTCCATAAACTACGTCGAGGTGAGACCCGCAAGAAGACGTGGTCGCCATCCTCGAACTCTAGTGGCCTCCGCCTCCTGTCAGCATATGACTTCTGCCAGCTCTGAGCTATCCTCATCCGCTCCTGGATGACTTGGACCTTCTCTGTCATGGCCCGGACCATCTCTGGTCCCACCAGTGCTGACTCCCCAGGGTCTGTTCATCACAAAGGAGATCTGCAAGGCCTGTCGTACAACGCCTCGTAGGGTTCCATCCCGATGGTGGAGTGGTAACTATTGTTGTACGCGAACTCCACCAAGGGTAGGTGGTCCTCCCAGCTGCGACAAAAGTCAAGGACACATGCGCGGAGCATGTCCTCGAGAGTCTAAATGGTCCTCTATGTCTGACCATCCATCTGAGGGTGAAAGGCGGTGCTCAGACGTAGCCGCGTCCCGAACGCCTCTTGCAACCCCTTCCAAATCCGGGAAGTAAAGCGAGCGTCCCGATCGGAGACGATAGTCGATGGCACACTGTGAATCCGTACAATCTCCTGAACGTAGAGACGCCCCAAGATCTCCACTGAGCCCTGCTCTCGGATGGGTAATAAGTTTGCCGACTTGGTGAGTCGGTCAACAATCACCCAAATGGAGTCGTGACCTCTGGAAGTGCGTGGAAGTCCAGTCACGAAGTCCATAGATATGTCGTCCCACTTCCACTCCGGGACCTCCAAGGGATGTACCAAGCCTGCTGGTACCTGATGCTCTGCCTTCACCTGCTGGCAGGTGAGGCACCGTGAAACGAACTCTGCCACAGCCTTCTTCATGCCCGGCCACCAGTACTGTCGTCTGAGATCCTGGTACATCTTCGCCACTCTAGGATGTACCGCCAAAGGAGAAGTGTGAAACTCTCTCAGAACCTCCTCTAGTAAAGTAACTGGTACCAGGGTACGTCCTCTGAAAAGGATGTCGTGATCTGCTCCAAGGGAGAAACCATCAGGTGCATGTCCCGAGGATATCTGTGCACGCCGTATCTCACAGTCGGCGTCCCCATGCTGAGCCTCTCTGACCCGCTGTAGAAGTGGAGGAGAGACTGTGAGAGACTGAAGGAAGGCTGCTCCGTATCTATCCACGAAGGATATCTGCAAAGCGGCTAGCTTCTCTGTCGCCTCCTCAAGTAGCTGGATGCCTGTCCTCCTGCTGAGGGCATCGGATACCACGTTCCCCTTCCCAGGAGTATAGACTATCTCAAAGTCATAGTCCTGGAGGAACTCGAGCCATCGCCACTGTCTCAGGTTCAGGTCCTTCTGATAGAAGATGTACCTGAGACTCTGGTGGTCATAAAAGACTGTAAAGCGCTCTCCCATCAGATAGTGCCGCCATGTCTTCAGAGCGAAGACCACTGCTGCTAACTCCAGGTCATGGGTAGTGTAGTTCTTCTCATGCGGCCTCAACTGACGTGATCCGTAGGTGATCACTGCCCGCTTCTGCATCAGGACACATCCGAGTCCGGCCCCTGATGCATAGCAGTAGACTACGTATCCAACTCCCTCCTCAGGCAACCTCAAGATAGGTGCGCTGGTCAATCTCTGTCTCAGATTCTGGAAGCTCTGCTGACATCTGTCTGACCACACGAAGGGTTTTCCCTTCTTCGTCAACGCTGAGAGTGGCGCTAAAACTCTGGAGAAGTCCGGCACGAATCTCTGATAGTATTCGGCTAGGCCCAAGAAACTCCGCACCTCTGTCACGCTCTTGGGTGGCTCCCAAGCTAGCACTGCCTCGATCTTCGCGGGATCCACTGCAACTCCCGCCTCAGAAATGACGTGCCCCAAGAAGTGGACCTCACGTAAACAGAAATGGCACTTCGAGAGCTTGCCATAAAGCTGGTGCTCTCGGAGTGTGTCTAGTACAACCCGCAAGTGGTAGGCGTGCTCCTCCTCCGTGGTCGAGTAAACCAAAATGTCGTCGATGAAGACCACGACAAATCGATCGAGGTATGGCTGGAAGATCCTGTTCATGAGGCTCATGAACACTGCTGGAGAGTTGTTTACGCTGAAAGGCATAACCAAGAACTCATAGTGGCCATACCGACACCTGAAGGTCGTCTTCTGCACATCCTCGTCTCGAACTCTGAGCTGATGATAGCCTGACCTGGGGTCTATCTTCGAGAACCACCGTGCTCCCTTGAGCTGATCGAAGAGGTCATAAATCCTCAGTAGAGGATACTTGTTCCTCACTGTCACCTGGTTCAGGCGACGATAATCGACACACATTCGCAAGCTCCCATCCGCCTTCTTGGCGAACAATATCGGCGAAGCCCAGGGTGAAACACTGGGTCGGATGAACCCCTTGCCCTGCAAGTCCTCCAACTGTACCCGTAGCTCTTGAAGCTCGGAGGGGGCCATCCGATATGCTGGAGTGGATATCGGGGCTGTCCCGGGGTACAGATCAATGTAAAAGTCTACCTCTCTGTGAGGAGGTAGCCCTGGAACGTCATCGGGAAAGACGTCTGCATACTGATCCACCACTGCAGGAAAACTAGGACTCTGCACGTCAACTGCTCCAAGGATGAGGCTAGACAACTGATGAGTGAAGGGCTGCCCTCTCCTCTGCGTGAGTCCATCCTGTGCTGTGAAGGCTCCCTTCTTGCCGGTGAAGGTGAACCTGCTCCCATCGGTGCGCACACATCGCACCTTGCGCCTAATGCAGTCAATATGGGCATGGACTGTAGATAACCAATCCATGCCCAAGATGACGTCGTAAGCCCTCGACGCCGCTACAAGAAGATCCCAGCCGAAGCTCTCACCTCCTAGAGTAAGCTCACACTGCCGGCACCAGTGCGTAATCGTCGAGTATGCTCCCGTAGGGGTCTCTAGCCGTAAGGATCGAGCCAACGGCTCTGTCGGAATCTCTGAGATCCGAACAAGGGCAGTGGCTATGAAAGAGTGAATCTCTCCTATGACTATAAGAACTGCAGCAAGGGTGGAATAGACACATATCATACCTCGAATCATCTCTGGCACGCCGTGGTCGTAGGCCTCCACTACCTGGAGCTGTGCCTGTCTCTGCCCGCCAGCTCCCTGTGGTCGGGGCGGACCTCCTAGTGGTGGTGGTGGAAGAGCCTCAAAGCGTCGCCCACCACCCGCTTCTCGGCCAGCTCCTCTACCTCATCCTCCTCCTCCCTGCGGATCGCCACGGTCAACCTTCTGCCTCTGCCTGGGTGGCCCCTCCACCGTCTGCTGCTCCTCGGTACGGCGGGTCGGGCAGTCACGATCCATGTGGCCCTGCCCGCCGCAGGAGTAGCACTACCTGCCTCTCGGAAGACTGGCCCCACGCTGTGTGCCCCGCACTGCTGATACGGTGTCCCGAGGTCATCTACCGGAAGGCCTGGTCTGCCTAGAACCCTGAGTCATCCGTCGGCTACCCGCTTCCGAAGACTCTGCTACCTGCCGCCCTGCGGTAGGTCTCGCTGTGGACTCAGCCAGAAAGCTCTCGATCAGAAGGGCTCGCTCTAACACTCCTGCCTGGGTCGGGATACTGATGGAGATCAGCGATGCCCTGATCTAGTGTCTCAAACCCTACTCAAAGGTCCAGGCCCGGAAGAAGGGGTCTTGTACCATGTCTGTCGAGTAGCGAGAAAGATCGGTGAACCTCGCCGCGTACTGGGCGACCGTCAAGCTGCCCTGCCGCAGCTGAAGAAGCTCCTGAATGCGCACCGCACGAAGGGTGGCCGGGACGAACTCTGAGCGTAAGAGGTTCTCGAAGTCCATCCAGATGAGGGAGGCCTCATCTTGTACCTGGAGCATCAAGCTCCACCATCGTCCGGCTACTACGTGCAGTAGGCTCGCCGCGAGGATCACCATGAGGTCACCTGGTGTCCTCACTAGCCTGAAAACTCGGACGACCGCCTCCAGCCAGTCCTCGGCTGCCTGGGGGTCCGTCTCCCCACGGAACCTGGGTGGTCGTTGGCGCTGGAACTCTTGCAGAGCTCCGAGGCGACGTGCATCGTCAGTGATCGGTGCTGGAAGCATCGGGAGCTCGGCGGGTAAAGGTACCGCCGGTGCCTCTGCTGTCAACGGGCCCTGTACCGAGGCCTCGTCGCTCGGTGGGTTGTCGTCGCGCTCTACTCTCGGAACCCTAGCTGGCTGCCGTCGTGGGGACATCCTGAAAAGGAAACAAGTGCACCACGGTCAGAACAGTATACCTGGTGAGCTGACACAAGTAATCACAAAGAAAACTTGAAACACACATGCAATCAATGTTTTCGTGCATTAAGTCAGAAATCAGAAGTCAGGGTCCTGGTGTACAGATACGTCGGCCACCGCACCAACACTGGACTCCCTGGACTAATAACCACACCCAATACGCTAAACACTATTGCTTCACATAGAAGAAAGAACAGAGTCTGCGGTAGAACCGACCACCTCTGATACCAATTTGTCACGACCCGTCCTCGGGGCCCGTGCCATGACTACCCCAAGCTCGCCTTCCATAGGCCAGGGGATGGCGACTAGCACCAAGGCGTAAATCCCAACAAAAGGGAAGGCATTGCCTTTGAAAATTAAACAAGCACCACAGAGTAAGAAAGCGGAAAAGTAAACACTGAGTAAAAACTGTACAAGCTGTCCTGAAAGTAAAAGGGGCCGGAAATACAAGCCCAACTGTAAAGTAAAACTGAAAGAAAAAACAGCAACTGAAAGGAAAAGCCGCAGCATCGAGCCGTCCTCTGGAAGTCCCACCTGAAGGGTGGGTACAGATAGCCTCCACAGCTCCTCGGGTCCACCTGACCGCTCCGAGTACGTCCCGTCCAGTGGTCCACCTCCAGGTACCGTCCTGCTCCGCAAGCCTCCACCACGATCAGCGCTGTCCGTCGTCTGCAACCAACACAACGTAGTGCGGGCATAGCCCGTGCAGGGGTGAGTATAAGCTACTCAGTAGGGACCCCGAGACCCCTGAAGGTCTCCCGAAATCCACAAAGGATAAACCACAAAGGAAAGATACAATCACGAAGTAACAACCGACACTGCTTAGGTATATTCCCATACATATACCTAAGTCATCAATTCCCGTTCGGCTCCAACGTCCGAGCCCAAGCACAACCCAGTCCACACAGGAAAGAAAAACGTATACCCACACAGGATAGTACAACACAATCCACAAAGGAGAGTAAATAGTAAATCCACACAGGATAGCTCAACACAATCCACAAAGGAGAGTAAACAGTAAATCCACACAGGATAGCTCAACACAATCCACAAAGGAGAGTAAATAGTAAATCCACACAGGATAGCTCAACACAATCCACAAAGGAGAGTAACTCAAGATTCAGCTCACACAGGTATACTTCTTCGGATGACGATAAAGATGATCACTGATCCATCTAAGTCGTCGGACCCACAAAGGATCGATAGGTAACTAAACCCCGCAATGACCCACACAGGATCGAGCCCACACAGGACCTATAGGCGTTGACTCACACAGAACCGCTGAGCGCTGACCCACACAGGATCGGACCCACACAGGATCGGGCCCACACAGGACCTGTAGCACTGATCCACGTAGGATCGCTGAGTGTTGTAGTCGTCGCAGTCCACTGAGGATCTCTGCACAGTCATTGTCGCAGTCCACTGAGGATCTCTACACGGTCGTCGCCGCATTCCACTGAGAATCTCTACACGGTCGTCGCTGTCGAAGTAGCAGTCACAGCCAGCTCTAGGGTTCCCGCACACAGCAAGCTCGTTCGGGAGGGTTCGCTCCACGATCCGATAGTCAGATACATAAACTGACACAGAGTCCGAAGTTGATGTATCCAAAAGTTTCGTATCGACAACAGGAACTCAACGTCGCAGACGGCGCGTCAATCGGACGCCCGGTCTGAGAGTTATTGGCTTTTTCGTTCGAGGGGCCCGATTGGTTTTTAAGGCAAAACCAACCCGACCGTACTCCACCTACGTCCAAACCTTGGGCGGAGTAAGCCAAAAGATCCGTATCACTTAGAGGAATTCAAAAAAGCTGACGGCACATCAATCGTACGTCCGTAGCTCAAGATATGAGCGTTCCGCTCCGAGGGCCCGGTTGGTTTCGTGTACGAACCAACCCGGCCGAACTCAAAGTATTCCGAAACCTTGAGTTAGATATACCAAAACGACCGTCTCGATCCAAGGATCGCGTTGCCGCTGACGGCGCATCTTTTGGAGGCCCTTAGCTCAAGTTACGGGCATTTGACCGAAATGGTCCGAAGACGGGGGGTCCAGGCCCGGGCCGACCCGGCCCGACACCCCCCCCCCTGGGTCGGCCGAACCGGGTCGACCCGGCCCGGCCCGACCAGGGCGCGGCCCGGCCCGGCTCGACCGAGTGGCCGAGCGACGTGGGGGGGAGCCGCCGCCCCCGCGTGACACCCCCGCGGCACCCGCGAGGTGTCGCTATGGACAACCCGAGCGACGCGGGGCGGAGCCGCCGCCCCCGCGTGACAACCCCGCGGCACACGCGGGGTGTTGCCCCGGACAACCGGACGCGGCTTCAGCCGCGTCCCGCGTGCACCGGACCCGTGCGGTCGCGGGTCCGTGAGTGCCGCCGCCGCGGCTTCTACCGCGGCGGCCTTGTCCGGCGGCGCATCGGGGCGCCGCCGCTCCCGGCTGTCGGCGCCGCCGGCGGCTTCCGCCGGCCACCGGAGTCACTTCGGTGGTCCGATTCTGTTTCCGTCTGCGCCGCTGCTCCTTCTGGGACTCGTTCTTCACTGCGGAATCCTCAAAATTCAGTTGCGGCACGTTCCGTCGTCGCCCGTCAAATCCGCACAACAATGAAGAATGGCGGAGGGTCGTTGGGCCGTGTTCGTTTGGCTCGCACCCTCCGTGTTAGAGATAAACAACGGTAGAAATACATTCAACACATGAATACATATCCGAAAACAATTTTTAATGAAATAAAATTGTTTTATGAATCGGGTTCTTTATTCTTGAACGGAAACAACACGGGAAATAAGGGCATTTCCAAAAATAAAATCCCTACCTCGTAGTCATCGTCAAACGCACGTTCTTCGCGGATTTGTTCATAGCGGAAGGGGGGGTCGTCGCGTCGTCGCGGAAGGGCGTCGCGTCATCGCGGAATCCAGCGTTGAGTCGGCGAACTCAACGGACCAAGAAACAACAGATTTAATTTAATTATATAAAATTAAATCTGTGTTTTATTAAAAAAACACAAGGGAGATTTAAGAGAATCCTGAATTCTCTTACCTCAAACAGCTGATCGAA
Organism: Viscum album; assembly: GCA_963277665.1. Taxonomy (NCBI): domain Eukaryota; kingdom Viridiplantae; phylum Streptophyta; class Magnoliopsida; order Santalales; family Viscaceae; genus Viscum; species Viscum album. Next base: position 1,507,335,068 of record OY728156.1, read on the forward strand.
TACTCGTTGCGGAGGGAGAGACGTCGTAGAAGAACGTTGCAGGAAGGGAACGTCGGCGTCGCGGAACACGGCGTCGCATCGTCGACTTCCACAGGTTCGGCATTCTTCGTCGGAGGCAGGCGTTCTTCGCGTTCTTCGCGTTCTTCGCGAAGGAGGATGAAGGCTCAAGAACTCTGACAAACCTCCCAACGAGTAATCCTTCAAAAATACATGTTGGTCTTATTTTATTATTACGCCAACAAACGAAAAAGGTAAGTAACGACCCATCAATTTCGTTGAATTAATTCAACGAAAGAAACCACCCATTTAATTTACGAAATAAACCGCCCAATTAAATGGTGCGTTAAGAATTTAGGAAAATGCGTCAGTTGACTTTTATAATGACGGGTTTTCGTGGGTGCGTTACTTAGCAGAAAGAAATGGCGGGGCTCATGCGGGCCCCACCTCACAAATATCCTACCAAGGGGGTAGGATATTTCTGGATAGCATCCTATCCGGATCAACTCAGCTTAATCCTCCTTTAAGTGGCATCAAGTGGCTTCCAACTGGCTTAAGTGAAATAAAATAAAGTTGTCGTAAAATTATTTTATTTCTTAACTTTAAGCCCGAAAATTAAAAACCACACCCGAGCAAACGCAACTCCGGAAGAGGCGTTTCTAAGAGAATATCGGCGCTGCGATTTCATCGGTGCCCTCAAAATTCAATTCCGGGAATCAGTTCAAAAGTTAGAAAAACCCGCTCATCCATTCACTGAACGTACCCGAGCCAAACTTCGGAAAATGATTCCGGGCACACTGGGCCTCGGAATCAGGTGCCGTCAGAAACTGTGTTCTTAAGAAAAAAAATTTCCTTGAAAATTACGGGTCTTTACATCATGAAGGATCTAAAAACATTACATCATTCTCCATTGATTGTAGTAGGAATTCTCTTGGGCTTGAAATAATTATTTCTCTTATTCTCTCATACTTAAGAGAGAGGAGTATTACTTCTTGTTATTGTGAGCATTCTTGAGAAGTTCTCTCTGGGTATTTTATGGAAATATTTTAAGAAAACTTATTGTGAACCAAAATTCACATAACCTAGAAAATGATATAAAATTATATTGTATACTTAGGGTTAGAAAATTTATAATTATATAAGGGGTATTTATCTAATTATCTATTCTAAGTAAACCACATGTCAAATAAGAATAATATTATTATTATATTCTTATAACATGTGCTAAACTTGTGGATTAATGGATATTTTCTATTGGACCATTCAACTCACCCCTTTAATCATCCTTGGTATTTATCAAACATTAAATAATAAATATTTAATTAAATAAAAAATGTCATTATATTATTTGTTCAATAAATAAAAATATATTATATTTACTAAAACCATAAATAAATTTTTATTATTAATATTATCATAACTAAATAAATATTTATTTAACAAATAAGTAATTATTTCTTACCATGTGGATAACAAACAAGAGATAAGTAAATATTATATATTCCTTAGCTCACAAATAATAAATATTTAATATTCAACTCATATATATTCTAAACTCGAATAACTGGTTATATAATTTATGTGATCAATAATACATGAATAGTTATTAATACATAAGTGGGGAATAATATTTATTTCAACTATTAAATCCAAATAGAATTAAATTGAGATTCCGGATACACTTATCATGTGACCTTCTAAGTCTATTTCTCAATGACATTAGAAAATATTGCATAAAGTATAATATTAACATCTAGAAACACATTAACACACCTGTATAGAAATAATTTAATAGCGTAATGAAAATAATCACATAATAATGCTTACTATAAAATATAATTTTTTGTCTCAATATCTCTTCAAGCAAGATGCATACATCGTGTCATCATCCAATAAGATTTATTTATATTACTTTGCCTCTATGAAATGAACACATGGTCATGGATTTAATCAACTAGTTCTATTTCAATAAAAGGGTCAGACATCTCTTCTTTCATATTTATCAGAAGGGAAAAATTGTAAGACCTCGGTTATTCACTCGGGTATGGATCCTTTAAATTTCAATAAAATTCCTTATATTGGACCTTTTTTAATGCCTTTTTAGTTTGTAAAGGTCCCAAGGGTGTTCGGGGATTGTTCAGATCTCAGAACACATCTTTTTGGGGAAACTGTCCAAGTCGCACAGTTGGCGCATGGTTGGTGCACGGTTTTCCCAATCATGCAGATGGTGTTTTCTAGATAGAGCCACCTCACACGGTTGTCGCACGGTCGTGAAGCCTAACCATGCAAGTTCCCCTTCTACCCCAATAACCGTGCATGTTTTTCACGTAGTTTGTCAAACCGTGTGGACAAACCGTGCACAGGCTATTTTTCTAGGTAATTTTATAAATTTTCCCTTAATGATCTAATTAGATACCTCCTTCTTCCCTAATCTTATTTTATGTGGTATTAGCCTAGATGGATCTCATTTTAGATCTTTTTCAAGGCCAAAGATAGGGATTCAAATATCTCCTTCATTTGGGATCCGTTTGATCTTCTGTTCATCATATTGGATGTGCAATGGTAAGTACTCGAGTCTATTTAAGCCTTTCTCCTTCTCTCTTGTTCTCGACCTATTTATCAGGGTATGAGAATTTTTCTATTTTTCTTAGATCTAGTCCTATCTAATCAAAATAAAGGTATAATACCATAGGATTAGATTCATATAATCCTAAGGTGGTTGGTCTATAACTCATCCATCAAGTTGGTTGATTTTGGAATTGTTGTGTGGGGCCCATCGATTTCATCGGGTGCCATTTATAGAATTTATATTCCATGATTATAATCATTAGAAGCGTATGGTTATTCTATTTCCAAATATGTGATTAATTGTTGTTAGTTATTCCCAAAACTCCATTCATCCCATGAAGGATGTTATTCCATAATTGGGTTTTTAGTATTTGATGTGTTTGAGCCACTGTTTGGGTGTGGCTTGGATTGACCTTTCTAAGGGTAAGTTTTCGTTTATTAAATATATTGACTTAAATTGTAAATTTCCTAATGTAAAGTACCATTTATGTTTACCACTTGACCCACCTAAGGTATGTGATTGATATTGATAATTAAATGTGAAATGGAAATTGGAAAGTATACTAAGTATATGAATTGACCGGATTAAATGTTAATGATTAAAAGGTTTCATGTCTGTATTACCCATTTCTATATTAATGGAAGGTAGTAGAATGAAACTTAATTATTTAATATTCCTTAAATGGAATTGATTAAAAGGTCGCATGCTACTTGGCCTTGTTAAACTAATGAAAGCCAAGGCTTGAACCAAATGACTTGATTAAAAGGTTTCATGCTACTTGATATTATCACACTAATGAAAGGAAAGGCTTGAACCAAATGAAATATTACATGACTTGATACTTAAACAGGAATGGACCAACTTGAGCTCGCCTTGGATTCTTATTGGGGAATTCCAGGAGCACTCGGGAACCCCATTCTGATTCAAGGATACAGCTTGATTAGGTTGAGACCCACCAATATCTTGATTTTTTTTTCTCTGGATTCCTGGTATGACACCATAGGATCCCTTCAATATCATTACAGGATTCCTTGGATACACTCCTTAGATCTAGCATTTAAAAGTAGGTTTCATGGTTACAACCCATAGGGCCCTACCTCTGCTTAGCCCCATTTTACCTTGGATGATCACCTTGAATTTGGTAGGCATCTTATTGTTGAATGCCTTGGAATATGCTCCTTGGATTACAATATTACCCTTGACATGCTACAATTATTACTAATTTGGTGGCCCTTGAGGTCTATGTTTCCTTGGTTATTACCTTGGTAATTCACTATTAAATATCATTATAGGTTGCCTTGTTACAACTTGTAACCTTTGAAATTTCTAACATGAGACTTATTTATAAACTGGTAATAATCAAATAACGAATTGTTTACATTTTCAGACACCATCCAAGGGATGAAGCAGATACTTGGGTATTTAGTTACATTGTAATTATTTACTCTATATATACATTCTTGCACACTATTACATTTCCATTACACGGGCCAAATGTTATAGACACTGTTGGTGGTGGCCCATTGATATTTATCTCACACCCTCTTTGGGATCCATTTGGTACCCAGAGTAGATTGTATGGTTGTAGGTGTTGAGAAAGAGAAGCATATAACTTTGAACACCTGATTTCTTATTGTTTAGTATGGAGCTTGATAGTAGAGGACCAAGTTGGAACTCAGGATTCTTGGGATAGTCTTTTATTTCTTTTATACTTTGTGAAACATGTTATGTCTACTGTCTTGTATCTATGTTTTCCAGTTTTCTGGTGACATGACATATCATCAGTTGTTGAATGTTATTCCATTTGTTTCAGTTATTATTACTTTTGTCTCTATTTTCTACTATTCTTTTTCTTTACTTATATTGATTCCACTATTTATCTATGTTTACATTCACATGTTGTGCTACACTTTGGTAATGAGGGCATAGTATCCCCATGGACACATTCTAGTCCCTTGCTTTTAGTCGGAAGCCTTTGGCGTTTAGGGAGATGCGCTCGAGGACATGTGGATCATCAGGATCAGGACACCCATTGAGTGGCATCCGGATTTGGGATGTCATAGAGTGGTATCAAAGGCTATTTCTTTTCTTGCTTTACTATTTGGAGATTGGAAATTATAAATGCTTGGGACTTGGTCATAAGTTGTGATTGGGCATCGCAAATCCATGTTCAGGGTAAAAACCAAGTTTCATAAATTATAATTATTTTTATGCTTTTGCCTATTATAGTTGATATTATTTCACCATTGGGTGACACACATGTTTTGTGGTGTTATTGATTATTAATTTGTTTGAATACTTTCTTTCATCCTTGGCCTGATGATCTTAAGGAAAGGAGCATTGTCACGTGAATTATTATAGACACCTATAATTCACATGTCATGCATATTTTCATGCTATATTGGTGTATTTCACTACTTTTCATTGCTTTATATCCCTGGTATTGTGGAGTGATTTTGTGATAGTTAGATTGTACATATATTACTTTTATTTGTAATTGAGTGATTTACTATCTCAATTAATGAGGTGTATGGGCCCTCATGGGTTGGGATGAGTAATTTTACTGAGTCGATCCATTATTATATAAATAAATGGGTTTCATTTCTAGTGATAGGTGTATGGGAACTGATTCACCAGAAATAGATATCCATTATAAAGTGAATCGTGACATCTAAAATGAATTGGTTGCAGATATTTATCCTTACTTGTCATGTTTATAAAAGGTAAAGGACTAAACATAGAAATTAAATGTAAAATGAAATGAAACTTGTACTTGAGCACTTACAGATACCTAACCATCTAAGTGGGTAATTGGGGTAGTATACCTTGCGTAGTGAGTTTTCTTACATTCATCTTCCACTAATGATGCTATATTTATGATTAATATTATTCTGAGGTGTGTGTCTGGCTATTGTAGATCAATGATGCTACAATGTACTCATGTCATATTCCAGGAGGGTGGTGAAGACCATGTTCTCGATGTGGTGGGCCCTAAGCCGCCACTCTTACCTCCAGTAGTGACACTCGAGGCACTGCCTGTTGTACCTGATCTGGGCACTGATTCCCAAGTTTGTGATAGTTTCCTATATCTGATTCAATCCATGCATGGTGATCCACTAATTTAACCTATAATGGCTAATCTGACTCATCAGTTCTAGAAGCAGCATCCTCCTACTTTCTTAGGGGATGGAAGTCTCCAGGCTGCTGAGTCTTGGATAGAATCCACACTATATATCTTTGATCATCTGGAGACGCCTCTAGAGATCAGGGTCAATCTCTCTACATACATGCTTTAGTATTTGTCCAAGCATTGGTGGGATGTGATTACCCAGGCCGATTGTCATCAGGTCATGTTATGGGTTGATTTTCAGACTACCTTCTATGATCAATTCTTTCCTTAGACGGTGAGAGATGACATAGCTACAAAGTTCATGCATCTTGAGTAGGGTTCTATGTCAATTATGGAATATTCATCATGTTTCATAGAGTTACAGTGCTTTTCACTGCTTCTAGATAATGATGATCTTTCACATGCTAGAAATTTTGAGGATGGTCTCTAGTATGTCATTCATACATATGTGAATGTCTTTCTCCTCACTAATTTTTCTATAACATTCAATCAAGCTATTATCACTGAGTGAAACCAAATGGATGGAAATAGTATTGGGAATAGAAAACCATTGTTGCATCAGGCCAATAATTCTTTCAGTGGAAGTACATATTCTCTTAGGATTTCTCATTAGAGAAATGACAAATAGAGTTCCCATTTTGATAGCTCAATAGAGTGTCATCAGTGTGGAAGATGGGGGCACAAGAAGACTCAATGTGATAGAGACCCATGGAGTGCCAGTCTTACGGCCGTATGGAGCATCCCCAAAATTTCTGTAGGGATTTTCCACTAGCTATAAGTGGAAAAGGATCAGTGCTAGCTCCACCTTCAGGTTCGAGTTGTTTTACATCGCGTCAGGCAGGGAATTGGAATAGCACTAGAAGGTTTGTCCAAGGAGGAGGTTGCAGCCATGGAAGCCAGACCCCTGATCATCAGTAGCACCAACAGAGCAGTTATGATCATGGTATTCTATCTATTTCATAGGTACATGGATCATGTCAGTTTTATATACTACATCCAATACCTTAAGGATCAGGTTGCAGGACCATCTACAGTACGAGGTACTATTCTAGTTGCCTCTACTATAGTATGTGATTTATTTGATACAAGTTATTTGAAATATTTTATATTTTTATCTATCAAAAAAATTCTCAAATTGTAGATACAATATTATTATGGTGTAATGACCCTAGATAGGCTGTTAGGGGTAAAAACATAGGGCATATTCCAATGTAGGGATTGTCCCCTTAAGGTAGGCAATTACCCTTTCTTATGGAAACTCTTTGTTCTAGAGACGATAGACTTCGATGCCATACTCAGGATGGATTATATAGTTCAGTATCATGATTTTGTAGAATTCTATCATTGTAGTTTATCTTTTACATCACCAAAGGGAAGAAATTATCTACATAAGGGTGAGTGTGATGTCCAGGCAAGTAGAGTTGGACCAGAGCATTGTGGGATAGGTGGAGTGATCGCCCAGAATGAAAATATCTTCATAGAGGATTGGGGTTTATGAAAAAGTTTATTTCCTTCTAGCAATGTATCATTTTAGGTATGTCTTTCTCAATTATTTTTCTAGCTTACCTCTTGAGAGAGAGGTAGAGTTTACAATCGATCTTGTTCCAGGAGCAGCTCTGGTTTCCATTACTCCATATAGGATGGAAACTATAGAGCTTAAAGATCTCAATCAGTGGTTATAGGATTTAGATTCCAAAGGTTTTATATGACTCATTACATCCTACTAAGGTTCACCCATGCTTTTTTCCAAGAAGGCGAATTGAACCATACATCTATGTGTAGATTACAGATGGTGGAACCAGCTTATGGTCAAGAACTGATATCTAATTCATTGAATAGATGATCTATTCAACCAAATCCAAGGAGAAAAGGTATTCTCTAAGATCTACCTGAGATCAGGTTATCATCGAGTATGAGTCATACCATCAGACATACCTCATACAGCTTTCTGTAGAAGGTATGGTCTATATGACTACCTTGTTATTCCATTCAGTGTTATGAACATGACCTCTGTTTTCATGGATCTGATGAATGGGGTGTTCTATCCTTATTTGGACTCTTTTATCATAGTCTTTGTGGAAAACATCTTTTTGTATTCTCACACTCGTATCAACCATGAAAAACATCTTGAGATTGTTCTGAGTACATTAAGAGATCATCTGATTTACGCCAAGATTGATAAGTTCTACTTCTAGATCGAAAAGGTTCACTTATTGGGTCATATTATCTCAAAATAAAGCATATATTTTGACCTATAAAAGGTTAGTATTGTAGTTTTTTGGGAGAAACCCAAGGGCATGTTTGACATATGGAGTTTCTTGGGGCTGGATGGATATTACAGGCATTTCATAAAATATTTTTCCCACCTTGCTTCACCTCTTAATGGTTTTACAAATAAGGGTTAAAATTTTATATAGTCATAATCATGTGATAAATACTTTTAGGATCTAAAAGGGAGGCTTGTACTAGCACCTATTCTGACTCTTCTAGAGCCAGGTATAGGTTATACCGTCTTCTGTGATGCATCAGGAATCAGCCTAGGATCAGTGCTGATGTAGGTGGAAAAATTCATTGCATAAAAATCTCAATGGTTGAGGCCTCATGAGAGGAATTATCTGATGCACAAACTTGAGATAGCGGTAGTTTTTCATGTCTTACATTGCAGGAGACACTATCTTTTGGGTGAGTGCTTTATGATGTACATGGACCACAAGAGCCTAAAATATATCTTTTCTCAACATGAATTGAACCAAAAACAGTGAATATGGGTCTAATATCTACAATACTTTTATTTTTAACATGACAATATTCCTGGGAAGGGCAATGTGGTTGCAGATGTGCTGAGTCAAAAAACTCAAAAATAGGTTGTATGGGTAGCCAGTGATGAATGTAAGTTAATGACCATATTTTTTGAGCTGAATCTAGAGTTTCATGATAGTCACGAGCAGTCTTGCCTCTCATCCTTGATATTTACCTCTTCCCTCCTTGATAATGTGAAGGGTATATAGTTTTCGAAGGCTTAGTTCTCCATGAGAGTATATCAGGAGATAACCCACCTCTAGATTGGTTTGTGGATAGAGATGACATTCTGCATCTACGTGTATGTATCTGGGTTTCTATAGATATCAGAGAGGATTTTATGCATGAGTTCCATGCCTATCAGGGGCTATTCATCTAGGCATCTTGAAGATGTATCGGGACATGTGACACCAATATTGGTGGCTTGGGATGAAATGTCAGATAGTAGGCTTTATCACTAGGTGTCCCACCTGTCAGTAGGTGAAGGCGGAGCACCAGATACTTGTAGTCTTGTTACAACCACTTCTAATCCTGGAATAGAAATGGGAAGACATTTCTATGGATTTCGTAGTCATCTTACCAAGGTCGTTGAGGGGTAGAAATTTTATTTGGGTAGTCATTGACCAACTAACTAAATCATCCCACTTTATTCCTATTTGGGAGAATTTCTTAGTGGATAAGCTGGGAAAACTATATATTCATGAAATCATATGGATACATAGGGTTCCATATAATATCATTTCAAATAGGTTCAATCGTTTCACATCACGGTTCTGGCAGGGTTTGCAGAAGGATATGGGAACACATGTACTTCTAAGCATATATTTTCACCATCAAACCAATAGACAATCAAAACGGACAATACAAATTCTAGAGGATATGCTCTGAGCATGTGTCCTTGATTTTAGTGGTTCATGGGAGAAGCATATCCCTCTCTCTGATTTCACCTATAATAATAACTTTCAAGCGAAAATTCAGATGGATCCATTTGAGGCCTTATATAGTAGTCCATGTTGTTCACCCCCCATACTAGCTAGAGGTGGGTGAGGTAGCCCTACTAGTTCCTCATCTTGTTCAGGATACTTCAGAGTAGTTTCAATTGATCAGAAAGCATATGACTACTGCTTAGTCTAGACAGGAATCTTATGTCGATCATCATTGACAACCTCTAGAGTTCAAGGTCGGGGATCATGTTTTCCTTTATCTACCATCCAGGCTAGGGAATATATGGTTAAAAATTTAGGGAAAGTTTTCACCTTTTTATGTAGGTCCATTTGAGATTCCAGATAGAGTTGGGCTGGTAGCATATCAGTTTCTACTATCTCATAGGTATCATGCCATGCATGACATCTTCCATGTCTCACATCTTTGATAGTATCATGCCGACCCATATCATACTTTTTATCCCAATTAAGTTTATTTAGATACTAATGCTACCTTTGAGGATTATCAAGTATGCATCATTGACCGGAGCATGAAGGCCCTCCGAGGCCGGTTTGTCCCTATGGTACGGGTGTTATGGAGGTAAGACTGATTAAAGGATGGGACTTGGGATAGGGAAGCTAACATACATGCTCAATGGCCATAATTTTCCTTAGACAGTTTTTATACACCCTTGGAAGGTGAACTCTAGGAAAAGTTCTTTTAAGGGGGGAAGACTGTAAGAACCCAGTTTTTCACTCGGGTACGGATCATTTAAATTTCAATCTAACTTCTTATCTTGGACCTTTTGTGCATGCCTTTTTAATTGGTAATGGTCCTAAGGGTGTCTAGGGCTTTTTTGGAACCCATAAAACATATTTTTTGGGAAACTGGCCAAGTTGCATGGTTGGAGCACGGTTGGCGCACAGTTTGCCTAACCGTGCGGATAGTGTTTTTTCGGACAGAGCTACCTCGCATGGTTGGTCCATGGTTGTGTGGTATAACTATGAAAGTTCCCCTTATACCTAGGTATCCATGTATAAAAACTATATACAGGCTATTTTTCTAGGTAATTTTATAAATTTTCCCTCAATGATCTAATTAGATCCCTCCTTGTTCCCTAATCTGAGTTTATGAGGGATTTGCCTCCATGGCTCTCATTTTGGATATCTTTGATGTCCAAAGCTAGGGATTCAAAGATCTTCTTAATTTTGGATCCATTCGAGCTTTTTTTCATCATGTTGGATGTGCAACAGTAAGTACTCGAGTCTGTTTAAGCCTTTATCCTTCTCTCTTTCTCTCGACCAAGTTATCGGGGTATAAGAATTTTTCTCTTTTTCTTAGATCTACTCTAATATGAGCCAAATCAATGATCAATACTAGAGGAGGAGAGTCTTAAAAGCCTAAGGTGGGTTTTCTATCACTCATCCCTCAAGTTCTTTGATTTTTAGAATTGTCGTGTGGGGCCCACCAATTCCTCGGGTGTCATTTATAGAATTTATATGACATATTTATTATCATTATAACCATATGGTTATTCTATTTCCAAATATGTGATTAATTATTGACAGTTATTCCCACAACTCATTTCATCCCATGTAGGATGTTATACCATAATTGGGTTTTTAGTATTTGATGTGTTTGAGCCACTATTCGGGTGTGACTTGGCTTGACCTTTCTAAGGGTAAGATTTCCTTTATTAAATGGATTGATTTAAATTGTTAATTGCATAATTGAAAGTACCATGTATGTTTACCACTTGACCTACCTAAGGTAAGTTCTTAATATTGATAATTAAATGTGAAATGTAAATTGGAAAGTATACTAATTATATGACTTGACCGGATGAAATGTGAATGATTAATAGGTTGAATGTCTGTAGCACAACTTTCCACATTAATAAAAGGTAGCATAATGAACCTTAATTATTCAATATTCCTTTAATGGAATTGATTAAAAGGTTTCATTCTACTTGTCCTTTTCATACTAATAAAAGGAAAGGCTTGAACCAAATGACTTGATTAAAAGGTTTCATGATACTTGAAATTATCACACTAATGAAAGGCAAGGATTGAACCAAATGAAATATTACATGACTTCATACTTAAACAGAAATGGTCTGACTCGAGCTTATCTTGGATTCTTATCAAGGAATTCCATGAGCACTCGGGAACCCCATTCTGATTCAAGGATATGGCTTTCTTAGGTTGAGACCCACCTAGATATTGATGCTTTTCTTTTCTATGGATGCCTGGTATGACACCGTAAGATCCCTTCAATATAATTATAGGATGCCTTGGATACTTTCTTTAGATCCATCATTGATAAGTAGGTTCCATGTTTACATCCCATAGGGCTCTATCTCTGCTTAGCCCAGTTTTAACTTGGACAATCACCTTGGATTTGGTAGGCATATTATTATGGAATGCCATGGAATATTCTCTTTGGATTACACTCTTACCCTTTCCAAACTATAGTTATTACTTAGTTGGAAAACCTTTAGGTCTATGCCACCTTGGTTATTACCATAGGAATTCACTATTAAATATCATTATAGTTTTCCTTGTTACAACATAGAAAATTTTCAATTGTTAACACGTGACTTATTTATAAACTGGTAATAATAAAATAATGAATTGTTTACATGTTCAGAAACCAAACGAGGGCTGAAGCAGGTACTTGGGTATTTAGTTACATTGTAATACTTTACTCTATATTTTCATTCTTGCACACTGTTACATTTCTATTACACGGGATGGATGTTATAGACACTGTTGGAGGTGGCCCATTGAGATTTATCTCACACCCTCTGTGGGCATCATTTGGTACCTATAGTAGATTACATAGTTGAAATTATTGACAAAGGGAAGCATATGACTTCGAGCACATGATTGCTTGATATTTAATATGGATCTTGATAGAAGAGGACCAAGTTGGAACTCGAGATGATTGGGATAGTCCTTAATTTCCTTTATACTTTGTGGAACATGTTATGTCTGTTGTCTTGTATCCATGTTTTCTAATTTTTTAGTGACATGACATATCAGTAGTTGTTGAATGTTATTTTAGTTATTATTACAGTTGTATCTATTTCTCATTGTGCCTTCTACTTACTTATATTGATTTTGTTTTTTATCTATGTTTACATTCACCCATTATGCTATACTTTGGTGATGAGGGCATAGTCTCCCCATAGACACACCCTATTCTCTCACTACTAGTCAGAAGCCTCTGGAGTTCGGAGAGATTTTCTTGAGGCCATGTGGCCCACCGGACTCGGGGCACCCATTGAGTGGCATCTGGGTCCAGGATGTCACATAAATCCTTTATTGACTTGTTCAACTAATGTCATATTACTTATGACACACCCAATATATTTTACTTCACCACGAACATATGTTATCATGTTTTTCAACCATACATCAAAGTATATGATTCATGATAAATATTAATAATAATATCAAGTATAAGGACTAATACACAAATTCATAGATATAAATATCTGATAAAATATATAATATGTCAAATTATTATTGGCAGGTTTGTCCTTTTAACCTCTATTCTTGGAGATCATCAAGTAAAAAATTCATGAGAAGAAGGATCAATGTCTTATGATCCCCCAACACCTGACAATCAAACATCATTTGTGTTTCATCAGATAGATGCACTACAAAAATAGCATATTAATGGTGATTATTTATAGGAGGTTTATGCACAACCCCCTCTAAATTAACTTTTCACATATATTAGTAGTGGTTTTATAATCGCCGCTATATTAGTATTTAGGGAAGTTTCTCCTCTAACTACTGCTAAATTTGTATTTAGCGATAGTTATGAGAGATATACTACTAAAATATACATGATTTATTTAAAAAACAAAAAATTAATAAAGGGGGTTATTAACTGCCACTAAAATATACCCGATTTATTAGAAAAATAGATGTGGTTATAAACCGCCAGTGATATAAGAAATTATAAGGGGTTATTAACCCTTTATAATTTTTTTTATTTTTTTGATAACATATTTTATAATATACACAAAAATATCAAAATATATTATATAGACACATTATATAAATGTAACTAATTACATTATATAAGTATCTTATTATAGACATATTTATAAAGTCATTATATAAATGTATTAAATATATACTTATATACATAACATAAATATATATAAAAATATTCCTATTTAAATATATAAATACTTTTCATAAATATATTTATAAATATAAAAACATGTGTATATTTGTATACATAATATAAATGTAATAATAAATATATTTACTCAAATGTGTATAAATATATAATTTAGACCGTGAATAAATATTTTATATATGTATGTATATTATATTTTATAAATATATATTTTATAAATGTATTTAATTTTTTTGTATTATATATATATATATATATATTTACAAATAATATATAATATAAATTTATTTAATTATATACATATACAAATAAGTATAAAAAATAAATATGTATAAATAAATATATAAATATTCATTCATTTATAAAATGCAACTAATCCCTTATATTAGCGGTGATGATTTTAACCTGCTCTAAATTTATGTTATTAAAAAAATTATAATATACATACATATGTACATAGATACATACATATACATGCATATATATATATATATATAAATATTAATATGGCATAATAGAACCAGATGTATGCCCCCAGTGAGTTTGGTGCATGCCTGGTTTGATTTTTCAAGGTCGCAAGATCAAATCCTTATGGTCACTGATTATATAAATATATGGTGTAAATGTATCTATAATATATATATATATATATAATTTAATTATTTATATTAAATATATAAACTATATATATTAAATACCTTATATTTGTGTACAAATAATTATATAAATATAAATATAATATATATACATATTATACACATTTATATAAATATATATTTATATTATATTATATTATATATAAATTTAAATACATTATATAATTATATTATATACATTATATTATATTATAAATATATACTATATGATTATTTATATTAAATATGTTATACACACACACATAAATAATTCTATAGGTGTAAATACATTTTTTTGGATGGTTTAATATAATTATATTATATACCAAAAATATAATATTACATATATATAATGTATATTTATGTGATATATATAGATAATATAATATAATATTTCTTATAAAATAATATATAATATAATGTATATTTATGTGATATGTATATAATATAATATAATATATGGCACATAATATATTATAATATACACATAATATATGTAATATATATACACATAATATATTATATAATATTATTTATGTATAATATAATATATAATAGTAATTATTTTAATATATAATATTATATATATAAATATATATAATACATAACACACACACACACATATATATAAAGAGACATATTATTATTTATCAGAAAATGGGATCAGCTTAGTTGGTAGGTTCTCTATGTTAATCCCCTCATTGACTAGTTCAAATACCATGTGCGTTAGGATTTTAATTACCCATAATTGGGGGCATGTGTGTAGGGTGCGGGTATGGCTTCATGATATTTTAAAAGAATGCTATGTTCGATGTCGTAAACAACACGCAACACCAAATTTAATATGATCGTTATAACTCAGTCATTGAATTGGTGGGTATGAATAGATTTAATTGTATTATAAAATATATATATTTGACCTACTCAATAAAAATTTATTGATTCATTCTTATGAAATAATCACTCCTTTTTTTGTAAATACATTTTATTCTTCAAAATACGTTTTCATCAAAAATGATTTTTATTGATTTTTGAGAGAAAATAATAAAATTAATTTTTTCAACTTTTATAAAATATATTTTTTAAAAATAAACTTTATTTTTAAAATCATCATATCAAAATTAACTTAGGGTTAAATTTTGAGTTTTCTGAAATGATTGATTTTTTAGTGAATAGTGAAAAATATCAATTTTTTAAATACTATCATCGCTTCATGTAATTAAAAATTTCCATTATATTTTGGATTTGATCTTGAAGTGACATATGATAAATTTTATTTATTTTATTCTAATTAATTGCATTTTAATCATAAAAATTCATGATTTTGATATATGTTAATTTCTATACTTAAAAACGCATGTTTCTAAAAACTTTTTTACCTTGTGTTTCATGCATTTATATTAAAAAAGATTTTTTTAACTTATAAATATTGAATCTATATAAATGGATACCATATTTGGAATTAGTAGGTTTAAATTTCATAAATATTTTTCTTTTTCTTTTTAGTTATTATGAATAGTAACCATGGTAAATAATTGTCACCTCGGTAAGGGTAAAATGGGTAAAATAGGGTTAAAGCCATGGGATAAGGTCTCAAAATAAACCCAAAACATTTATTTATTCTATTTTATAGGTGAATTTTTTTCATTTACATCCAATTATTGAATATATGGCCACCTAGTTCCATTTTTCTTAGATTATGACCTTTATATTAATTTAAGGAAAGAATAAATACAAAATGTCACTCTCTTGAATTCAATATCTCTAAAATTTTTACATAAGGATAAAAAGAGGAAAAGTTATGTTATAAATGTTTATTTTAATTATAAATTAATTTTTTATCATTGCAATTTATTTCTAATTTTTAGTTATTAAATAATTACCTTAAATGCTTACAAAATACTGATATAGTATTTATTCAATTAATAGAAAAATAAAATAAATGATTTAAAAAGGTATTAAAAGTAATAAAATTTGGGTGAATTATTTTTTTCCGTGAATTTTTTATATAAAAATAACATACTAGTGGCGTGTGAAATTTTTAGATTCAAATTTTGTGACTACCATGTTGTTTTTAAGTCAAATTATGTGAATAGTACTTAAAATGACATTAATAGTATTTTATAATAAATATATTTTATTAAATTATTTAAAAATAAAAAAAATATTTAAATAGGACAATTATAATGATAAATTTTCTAAAATTTCATAACTCGGTCATTTATGAAACAATTTTTATCATATAAGTAAAATTATAACCCTTTAAGACTGAAAAAGTCGTTACTACGGTTAAGATTAAAATTGGTTAACCAAGGGGTAAACCAAAAGATAATATTTATAATGACACCAAAACCTATATAAATTTTATTGGATGAGGATATTTTTACCTTTTACTCTTTTTCTTTGAATCATTTTCCATTTGGAACCATTTTTCTTAAGAATGACTTAATTATATTTTAATCATTTTAGAAATTCCAAGTGAGACATTTCTATCCCTTATAAAAGGATACTCATTTATCTCAATTATTCACACCAAATTAAGCCATATATCTTGAAAAAAACCTAACAATTTATATTATAAACTTCACTATCTACTAATTATAGGTTATGGTTTTCTTAAAATTCCATTCCAAGGGTCCTTAAGAAGGAATCTAAAATAAGTATACCAAAGAAGAGGTAATCGTCTTTACTGAGTCTTTCAAATTGATTTATTATTATAATTCCTCTAAATTTGTTGTAATAATATTAAAATAATAACTAAATTTTAATATATATAATGATATATCTTTATTTTTATGGTAAAACCATTTTCCATCTCTTTTCCACCCTACAAAAATTGAAAACATCACTCGTGCATGTGTGCGGCTTACCATCTCCATGTATCGGTGTAATTCATCTTTCATCACCACTTTAATTGTATGGTTATAAATATGGAAATAGTGGATATATATTATATATATTATATAATTATACTTATATAATTATAATATCATATCAAGCTTCTTACCTTCCAATCCATTGGAAAATGAAAACACTGATTGTGCGTACGTGTGGACTAATACCACTATGAAGCGATGTGATTCATTTTTTCATTTACACTTTACATGGATAGTAATAAGGATAAATTTAATTAATATATATGATATATATGATATAATAATGATTTTTTAAACATGATTCATTATTTACCTTTCTTTTGTTACATTCGTCAAAACTTGAAAACAACATTCATGTGTACGTACGACCTACCGTCTTCATGAATGGTGTAATTCATTTTTTTATCCATAACTTTTATGGATGATTATAAATATGTATATAATAAATATATATGATATTTATATCATTATTAAAATTCTATATATTATTTAACTATGATAAAATTATAGGTACAAAACATACATGAAAAATGAAGCAATTATCACCCAGAACAGTGATTTTAATAAATAATTGTTAATAAGAATGTGATAAAATATTATGAATAAATCATATATGGTATTATATATATTATTATGGTTATATAATATATATATATATATAATAAATATATAATTATTATATATGATTTTCAAACACATATGAAGGAATTCGGACCTGAGGTAAGGGTTTTCTCGTCTCACTTTTGCTTTCATGAGACATAGGCCATACTCATCACTTTTTTATTTCATGTGTTGTATATATTTTACCTTTTATATGTTATTTAAGAAATACCTTCATATTAATGGTAATTAAAATTTCATTTAAAATCATTTCTTTCATGGTGGTTATGATTCAAAAGATACCAAAGCGGTAAGGGATTTATGTTTTAATCTCATTTCAATTGGGATGGTTTATACTTGAATTTACATTGAAGGAAATTATATGATACTTACATGATAAATCCATTTAATTTTAGTATACTATTTTTATTCATTAAATTATAATTAATATTAGCATTTTCTCTCTTGGGTACTCAAAATATTAATGAATTTTTTTAAGAAAAACAGGCTTTATTTCCTCTTTAGTTAGAAATAATTTTCTTCTATGTCTATGTTTTCTAAAAAAATCAATTTTTTAAAAATACCTATATTATTTTTTAAATTCATTTTTAACCATGATTTTTTTAAGGAATCTTTTTTTCATTTCCTTAAAGAGGTTCATTTTAAATTTTTATCAAAAATGTGAAAGTAATCAATATTTTAGCATACTCGGCATAAATAGAATATCCTATCATCATTAACACCCAATTATTTAAATATTCATTTATAATTTTCTTTAATTATTTTCAAAGTAAATTATTTTTCTAATATTATATAAATTTTATGTTTCTTAAAGTAAATTTTAATATGAAAAGGATATTTTATTCAAGAATATTTTAATGATATTTTTTAGGGTATTTTTATTCATCATCAACAACAACACTTTATTTTAAATATGATGCATTTGGGATATTTTGTAATGATACCATTCTCATTATTTCTATGGATGGTTTATGATTAGTTTTAATTGGGGATGAATTGACATTCTGTATTCTAGTTCTTCCAATACTGACAGTTATTTATTTTTAAGGCATGCTGATTAAGTTGCATTGTTTATTCATATTATGAATGAATTAGACTTATTAACTAATGGGTGGGACCTGAAATTATATTTTCCCTTAATTAATAAGTAGGTATCAGGATACGAAATAGTTTGGGTATTTGGATAAGTCCTTACCCATTTATGTAAGATGTATAGGCATGTGGCCATGATGATATGTTTATAATTCCTTTGCACGAGGCTTCTATAGTAAGTTTATGATTTATGGAATTATGTATTGCATTATTATGAAATTAGTTATTAATTACAATGCGATTATTTTAATAGTTATGAAATATATGAATAAGTTTCAATCTCATGTGATTATTTATTTGGAATTATTTGATCATCATTTATTTCTACCATATTATTTCTCATTCTTAAGTTATTGATTAAATGGAATGTGTTTTCTAATATTTAACTTTCCATATTGATTATACATTATTTAATCGTGCTAGCTTCCATTGTGTGTAACCCTTATTGAGAATCTGAGCTCACCCTTTATTTGTTTTCCTTTCCCTGGGATATGAAGAAGGATATTGTGAAAAATATTAAGGATGAAAGAATTTTTCTTATGCTATGTTTTTATATTTCCAATATAATATGTGAATATCCTATATATCTAGTTTACTAGGATTTATAAAGTATTTGGTCCTTTGGGATGTGATCACTTGTATTAAGTACCAATGTAATAAAGTAACCACAAAATCTCAAATACTAGGGTCAAGGTATTTACAGTTGGTATCAGAAGAAGTTTAGTAGAAACCTTGGGAACTAGATTTATAAAAAAAATAGATTAAGGAATATAACTCTATAAATGACTTTGAGGATAAGTCTAAGTATATGATATCATACTAAAATTTTGGTAAGATATAGATTTTATATCTTTTCTAATAATACATCACATCTTGGATACTACAAGTGGACGTGGTTTTAACATAGATTATTTTATGGGTAATAACCCTAAAAAGAGTTTTTTGAGTATATCTTGGATATTGTTCTAGTGCATGGTGAGTATACCCTTACTGCGCACCTAGTTTGACACTTCTGGGGAATATTCTTTGGTTAATTGACATTTTATTTATGAACTATTATTAAGGATTTGAATAGATTATAACCATGAATGACCCAGGATAAACTTAAGGTGTCTTATATTGGAAAGAAGGTATCATGATTTATACATCCTATAAATGATTTTCATTATTATTTGGTTTATCACTATGATTATTGTTGCTCTTACTATGAATTTGGGTTTCATTAAATAGATAAAACAAGGAGGGATCATGTTAACAATGAATGTTATGGAAAAATTTTTGATTATAAGCAACCAAATTTTATACTTACTAGAGTGAAAGATATTTTGATTATGATTAATTATTTATCATGATATATGATTAACAAAATACACTTTAAATAACTCTCAGAGTCACCAAATAATAGAATAATAGAGTTTACTGATAGATTTGTTAGTGGAGACCATGGAGGAGAGAAAACTCAATTTCTTTCATGTCATAAATATGGAAAAAACACCCTGGATAATGACTCAAATGAATGGTAAAAATTTTATGTGTGGAAAATTATGGAATAAATCAAAAAATTGTTGAGGAAAAATGAAAAATTTGATGGAGGGATTTGAAGTTCATACCAAGGTTCCATTTATAGTTAAATGTATTTTTTATGGGGAATATGGTAATTATCCAAGTCAATGTTATAATCCAAGGGTTGACTCCTATATTGACGAAGAACCTATGATATACCTATCATTTAAGTGTAAGAATTGAAGTGTATATGTATTAGGATTTGATAATTATGTTGTAGAAGTTTTATATCGATGATATTATGGACATAAGAATCGTGATAAATTTAAGTATTTTTCCACAATATGTTTTATTTAATGATTTGAAAACATATTTTGAAATCTACCGATAACTAAGAAAATTGATTTAGGGATAATTTGATAATTTTTAGTTGGGATAAATAGATGATTGAAATTTATGAAGTAATTGAGATATTATTTTTGACCTTGAAATTGGTTAGTGATTTGATGACAGAATGATTTAGGTCATCTTTGATAAAGTTTATTGCATTTTTGGATTTATATAAATGGTATGTGAATTTATTTGAGAAATAAGGATTGTGTTAATTTTTGAAATAATATATCTTTTAATGTGGGGTTAACTTAAGAGTTATAGATATCATCATGGGTTTATAAGTTTAAGTTTGGCATAAGTTCAAAGTTATATATACCCATTTTGAGGTTTTAAGTGATGGGATTTTTAAGGAGATTTGAAACTTTTACTGGGTTTTCAGAAGAATAATATATTGAGGTTTAAATAACACTTTGGGTTAGTATATTATGTTATATTAAGTTAATTATGGTCTATTTGATAGTAGGATATAGATAATATTTATGGTTAAAAATTGATTCTTTGACTATGTGATATTTTTGGAGATATTTATCATGAAACTAAGGATTACCTTTTAGGTTGGTATCTAAATTTGATTCATGATATTTTGGTTTGAATTTCACTATATTATAAAATTATATAGTGATGTATAATGGTGACTAATGATATTTTTGGGATGATTAATTGGGTTGAAGTATATGCAACCTTTAGGTTTAACATGTATTTTAACATGAAAGATTATTTAGGAAGAATGTAATTAAACTTTGGGGAAGTAAGTTAAAAAGTATGAGATAATCATTGAGATTAAAACACTATTTAATTTTGAGGTTATTGAGGTTAATTGTGATGTAGCTTTATTTATTTTTTCAATAATCTATGTTGAACCTTTGGTGTTATTGTGGGTATTTTTAAGTAAAATATATCATTTCTTCATATAAAGTATTATATATTTTGGATATTATCTTACCTTGTGGTAAATATTTTAGTTTTGGTTGAAATTTAAATATGGGGGGAATATTTTTTTATCCTTTTTTGAATTATGCGATTCATTAGAAGTTGACTTTAGTGCTTTTTGTATGAAAAAATCGTCTTGAATACTCATCATTTGGATCAAAAGATGAGATTGTAGTGGAAATTGATTAAAGGATGAAATTATTCTTTTCAAGTAAGTATATTTGCTTATGTTTTCAGCATATATGGTAAAGAAATTACTAAAATATAGGTAAATTATCCTGAAACAAAAATCTTATCCTATTTTATTTATTCCTTGTGAATCAATGGTTTTTTCACACCATTTTGATTTATGGTTTTTTGGTCTTAAACTTTCTC
Organism: Viscum album; assembly: GCA_963277665.1. NCBI lineage: Eukaryota > Viridiplantae > Streptophyta > Magnoliopsida > Santalales > Viscaceae > Viscum > Viscum album. The sequence continues at coordinate 1,507,357,070 of OY728156.1, forward strand.
ATGATCATTCACTTTCTTATGATCAATGTTCTATGTCACTCCCAATAATTATTTGTTCTATAATTTTTTCTACATGCCCAAATTTTCACTTTCCACTAATGTTATCCTATTAGTAAACCCATTATATACTATTCTAGATGACATTCATATTCCCTTTTCTCTCTTTTTAAAAGGGAGTTTTATTAACACTTTTTATGATGTGGGTTTTCAACAAAGGTATTTTGAAATTTCAAACCCTTGATTACCTAGAACAAGTTCAAATTTAAAGGGTATGATTTATTAAAGGGGAGATAATTTTACACCCTAATATTTTAAAATAATACTATGTTTGATAGCATATACTACACACAACATTAATCTTAAAAGAACCATGAAATATTATTATTTAAATATGGTCATTATAAACTAGTTAGAGAATTTGAGGGTATGGATAGGATTAAACAAATTATGAAATATACATATTGTAACTATTCAATACAATTTTATTGATTAATGATTAGGAAATTAACGCTCAATTTTTTTTTGTAAATGCATTTTATTCTTCAAAATCATTTTCTTCAAAAATGATTTTTATTGATTTTTGTGAATAAATAATATAATTTTATAAAATTTATAAAAAAAAATTTAAAATATAAAATTAATTTTTTAAATCATGATATCAAAATTAACTTAGGATTAAATATTTTAATTTTTCTAAAATGATTTATTTTTCAATGAATGGTGAAAATATAGATTTTTCAAATACTATCATTACTTCAAGTAATTTAAAAGTTGAATTATACTTTGGATTTAATATTTAAGTTAAATATGATCCATTTTATTTCAATTAATCTAATTAATTATATTTAAATTAGTAAAATTCATGATTTTTATATAAGTTAATTTTTAAGCTAGAAAACAATTTTTTCTAAAAACTATTTTTCATTGTGTTTTATGAATTTATATTAAAATTGATTTATGAAACTTATAAATATTTAATCTTGAGAAAGGGGTACCATGTTTGGAATCATGAAGTTCAAATTTACTAAATATATTCCCTTTATTTTTTTATCATTATTAACAGTAACCATGGAAAGTTGTCATCGCCTTAGTAAGGGTAAAATGGTTAAAATGGGGTTAAAACCATGATATAAGGTATAAAAATCAACCCAAAAATTATCTTTATCCTATTTAATGGGTGTATTTTATCCATTTACATCCAATTAATGAATATTTTTCCACTTGGTTTCATTATTCTTTGATTCTTCCCTTTATATTAATTTAAGGAAAGAATAAATACAAAAATGTCACTCTCTTGAATTTAATATCTCTAAAATTTTTAGATAAAGATAAAAGGAGGATAATTTTACTTATAAATATTCATTTGAAATATAAATTATTATTTTTATAATGGTAATTTATTTATATTTTTTAGTGATTAAATAATTACATTAAATGCTTACACAATGCCAATATAGTATTTATCCTATTAATGGAGAAATAAAAAAATGATTTTAAAAAATATTAAAATTAATGAAATTTGGTTGAATTATTGTGTTTAATGAATCTTTTAGATAAAAATAACATATTATAGATGTGTAATATATTTATATTTTAATTTCATTGCTGCCATGTTGTTTTTAAAGTCAAATTGTGTGAGTAGTTCTTAAATGACATTAATAGTATTTTACGATAAAAATATTTTATTAAAATATTTTAAAAAATTATAAAAAAATCATGGAAGAGTAAAATTAAGATGATAAATGGTTAAAAGTTTCTTCCCTTTTCCATTTATGAGAAATTTTTTATCTTATAAGTAAAATTATATCCCTTTAATATTTAAAAAGCCGTTATCGCGATAAGATTAAAATAGGTTAACCAAGGGGTTAAACCAAAGTATAATGTTTAAAATGATACCAAGACCTGTATGAATTTCATTTTATGAGTATATTTCAACCTTATACTCTTTTTCTTCGAATATATTTCTATTTTTAAGTATTTTTATTTAGAATAACTTAATTATATTTTAATCTTTTTCAAAATTACAAGTGTGTCTTTTCCCTTCCTTATAAAAGGACACTCCTTTCTCTCAATTATTAACACAAAATTAAACCATATAGATCAAAAAACCTATAAATGTCTCTTATAAACTTCCATATCCGCTAATTAGAGGTTTTTTCTTCTTAAAATTTGTTTTAAAGGGTCCTTAAGAAGGAATCTAAAGGAATTCTATTGAAGAAGAGGTAATCATCTTTACTGACTCTTTCAAATTTATTTCTTCATCTAATTCCTCCAAATTTTTTGTAACCATACTCAAATAATAAATATAGTATCATAAATATAATTATATGTTACTATTATTATGGTACAACCATTTTTCATGTCTTTATCAACCTATGAAAAGTGAAAACATCGCTTGTGCGTACGTACGAGTTATCGTCTCCACGTAGCAGTGTAATTAGTCTTTCATCACCACTTTACTTGGATGGTTATAAATATTTAACTAATGAATATATATGATATTTCTGAAATAATTATTCTTATGAAATTATAATATCATATCTACCTTCTTACCTTCCAATTTTTTGGAAAATGATAATGTTTGCTCGTGCATATGTGTGAACCACCACCTCCATGAAGTGATGTGATTCATTTTTTCATTTATGATTTATGTGGATGGAAATAAGGATATATTTAATGAATATATATAATATATATGATATAAAAATTATTATTTAATTTTTAATTATCATTTAGATTTCTTTCATTAAATCTGTCGAAATTTGAAAATAATGTTCATGCATACGTACGACCTACCGTTTCAATGAACGGTGTAATTAATTTTTCTATCTATAAATTTTATGGATGATTATAAATATATATATATATAATGAATATATATGATATTTATATCATTATTAACATTATTTAAATAATTTAACCATGATAAAAGTATAAGGACCAAAACTACCGAACCAAAACTTACATGAAAAATGAAGCAGTTACCACCTAGAACTGTGATTTTAATAAAGAATTGTTACTAAAAAATTGATAAAGGTTATAATTAAATAATATAAGGTATCATATATATTAATATGGATATTTAATATATTTATAATAAATTTTTATTTATTATAAAGTATTTTTGAACACATGCGAAGTAAGTTGGACCTGTTGTAAGGGTTTTCTCGTCTCACTTTTGTTTTCATGAGACATATGTCATACTCACCAATTATTTATTTCATGTGGTAAATATACTATCATTTTTATATATTATACAATTAATCCATTTATATTAATAGTATTGAAAATTTCATTTGAAATTATTTATTTCATGAGGGTTGTCATTCAAAAGATACCAAAGCGGTAATGGATTTATGTTTCAATTTCATTTTAATCAGAATTTTTTATGAATGAATTTATATTAAAGGAAATTATAAAATCATTTCCTGATAAATCCTATAAATTTTATTCTCCTCTGTTTATTCATGAAATTTATAAGTAATAATACCATTTTCCTCTCTTGGGTACTCAAAATATCAAGATTTTTTTTAATAAAAACAATATTTATTTTCTATTTAGTTGGGAATATTTTTCACCCATATCCTTGTTTTATAAAAATGTTTTAATGAATGTTTTTAATATCTCTATATGGCTGTTTAAAGATGTTTTTACCCATGATTTACATTTTACAAAAAAAATTAAAATGAATCATCTTTTCATTTTATGAATGAGATACTTTTTGACTTTTTACCAAAAATGTGAAAGGAATCTTTGTTTTAACATAATCAGCATGAAAAGAATTTCCCACTATTATGGAAAATGAATTATTTAAAGTTTATTTTGAAATTTTCCATAATTAATTTAAAAGCAATTTTTTTTCCTAATATTTTGAAAAATTTTAGTTTTTTAAAATGAATTTCAATGTGAAAAGGGTATTTTATTCAAGAATGTTTTAATGAAAATTTTATAGTATTTTTATTCATCAATGATAATAAACCTTTATAATACTTATGATCCACTGGGAATATTTTGTAATGATATAATCCTCATTATTTCTCTAGATGTTTTATGATTAGTTTGAATTGGGGAAGTATTGAAATTTTGTATTCTAGTTCTTCTAATACGAACAATTATTGATTTTTAAGGTATGTTGATTAAGTTATATTGTTTATTCGTATGATGAATTCATTAGACTTATTAAGTGATAGGTTGGGCCAAGAATTACATAGATCATCAATACATTGTTAGGTATCATGAGACAAAACAGGTTGGGTATTTGGCTAAGGCCTTACCCATTTATATGAGATGTCTAGGCATGAGGAATTCATGGTATGTTTATGATTTCTTGAAATGAGGCCTTGATAGTAAATTTAAGATGTATGGAATTATGAATTCAGTCATTATGAAATCAGTTATTGATTTCCATGTGATTATTGGAATAGTTATGACATCCATGGATAAGTTTCAATCTCATGTGATTATTTATTTGGTATCATTTGATTATAATTTATTCTTGGATTATTATTATTCATGCTTAAGTTATTGATTAAATGGAATGTGTTTTCAGTTATTTGACTTCTCATATTGATTATGCCTTATTTAATCATTCTAGGTTTTATTGTTTGTAACCCTTAATGGGAATATGATCTCACCCTTTATTTATTTTCCTTTCCCCATGATATGAAGAAGGATATTGTTAAAGATATCAAGGATGAAAGAATTTGTCTTATGCTATGTTTTTATATTTCCAAAAAAAATTGTGAATCATGTATAAATCTAGTTTACCAATACTAATAAAATATTTATTCCTTTGGGATGTGATCATTTGTATCTAGTACCAATGTAATAAAGTAACCACCGACTTTGATCTACTAGGTTTTGGGTCTTAAAAGCTGGTATCATAGGAAGTTTAGTGATAAAACCTTAGTAAATAGATTTAAGAAAACATAGATTAGGGAATATAACCCTATGTACGACTTTGAGGATAATGATAATTATAGGATAACATCCTAAAATTTTGGTAATATATTGATTATTTAGTTTTCCTAGCAATTCATCTCTTTCTTGATACTACAAGTGGATGTGTGATTGTGTTGTCGAGCACGTCAAATTAGTTGTTTAGTTTTAACTAGAATTTCTGCAGTATAGCAGCAACCCTAGGTCGTCTATCGACAGAGCCATAGATCATTATTTGAAAAAAGGGTTTTTATTATGAGAATATAAGGGTAGTGGGATTTAATAAAACTTGGGTTTTTATGATTAAATATTACAATAGAAAAACTAAAGTGATAGAACAAAGTATAAATGAACAAGATTAATTAAACGTGATCAACCTAGGGGAGTATCGTGATGCTCATCCTTCATCACTTCAAGATAAAGGGTATAGATCTTTTAATAAATGGTTTGTAACATCTATTACCATAATGTTACTGAGTTTATACTATGATACCTCCCAGGGTTCAGTTGAAAGCATACAATGATTCATTAGGCACCATTGATGATTGGGTGACTTGTGTTCGACTTCATAATTGAAACTCACCAAAGCAACACACGAAGAACTTGATGTGTTGTCTAGTTTTGTGTATTATTTATTTGTAATATAATTTCATAAATGTACATGGCCTTGACAGTGCTTATGTGAGTTCAATTGACCAATATAAACCACACAAATACCGCAATTGAATGAGGGAGGAAAAAGGGATGAACGGTGTGTGAAACATCAGATGAAAGGGTACCCTCAAACATGATCATTTGAGTTTGAGTATAACATACCAGTATATAAATAAATTAAATAAAAATAGAGGATGAATAAAAACAACATACATCCTATAATTAAAATGATCATTCAAAATAATACAAGTATGAAGCTTAGGATTACATCACATTCCTCCTCGGGTGATCACAAGGGGTTTAGAAACCTAAGGGAGGGGAGGAAGAAGAAGATGTTGAAGTAGCACTTTCCAGAGCATCTAAAACATCTAATAATGATGGGTATACACCTTTGGGACTCCAAAATGGTATCACCTTTCCTCCTGGTTGAACTACCAAATGGGGTTCCCAAAGTGCCAATTTATAGGCAAAGTGGGAAGTGGTTTTGGGAACCCTGATTTCACGAATCCCTTGGTCTAATGTTTTGGCTGGTCATACAGTAATAAATCACTTTGGAAGAATCTAAAAAGTTGTCTCCCGAAACCTTTTCTACCTCCATGTCAAATTTGGAGGCTAGATATGAAATATAATAAGATATATTTCCAAAATATAGAGGAAATGTTTTGACCCCGTGCAAATCCTCTTTATTGGACAGATTAGTCTGTATGGGACTTTTAATGGACGAATTGGGATTTGGTTCCTTCAGATGAAATGTATATAATTAAATTTAGGACCATCTCACAAATATTTATCTCATTTGAATTTACTTTTTAGAAGAAGATTTCGTTTTAGTCCACTGGTGTGCTTGGATCATGTGCAGATTGGCCCATTTTTCTTGGACTTCATCATGGGTCCTCCAAATCACCTCCACCTACAATATAATTATCAAAAAAAGTAAAATTACCCTTTTTAACAGTGTTAAAAACAAAATAATTTAATCAAACATGGAGTCAAATTTTTTATTATACTTGTAATTTTCAATACAAAACCAGTTTAATACATTGGTATAAGGGTTAAATAAAATAGTGAATCGTGGTATGATCGCACCCCCACACCTAAACATTTGCACTCTGGGAAAAGTGTAATATCCTAATCTTATACCATTCCTAAATAAAAGGTGTAAAAACATCCTTGATTATTTTTAAATTAAATTCATCATGTCTCTTTTATGGAATCAATTTTCCTATCATTTTTCTTTTCTCACATTCAAATTTGTTCAACTTCATTTGTTAACCCATGCAACATGTCGCAACCTACCTCACCTAAAAATTTTCCCTCTTCAATCAAGGAACATATAAAAGTGAATTTATGCTATTTTCTCAGAGTTCATACGATCTTACCATATGATTTCCAAGATTTAAAGTTCTCTACCGGTAGAAACTAGTGTGCTACTCCAAAAGACTTCCAATAGATTTTTCTGAGGTTCAAGGGTTGGTAGGATTTAATGTTTAAAAATTTGAGGCTGACAATAAGTGTTTAATATATTATGTGAAAAACATGTCAAAATTTAGCAAGTTTTCACAATGAATATACACACTCAACACCTCACAAAGTATATTACCTTCCACTCACTATCTCTATTGTCCATTTGTGTGGGTCACAACCAAGCGATAAATAATAACGAGTAAACGTCCTCTTTTCTCCATTTTATTTTATTTTTTGTTTTTTGTTTTTTTCAGATGTATAGAACTATATATTTTTTTAGTTTTTTTGGGAGATAAAGAGGGAAACATGTATAATACAATGATGTAATATGTCTTGTGAACCCATTGCCCAAGGAAAATGTAGGCACCCTTTATATCAACCCATAACAATGATTCTCTCCCCAGAATTCCCATGGAAACACCCTCTCACCCACACTTTCTAAAAATAAACAAGAATATACACAAGATATTGGTATGTAGGGATAAAATATCTTGTAATATGGCTACTTAATAGGCATTTCATGGTCTCTAAGGCTTAATGAGGATAAAATGTAAAGGTGGCAAAAAATATAGGATAATTGTACAAAGGGATTTTCAATGAATGATTGCCTCTATCATGAATGTATCCTACTTGAATCTTATGGATTCAAAAAGAATCAAGGAAATTTCTAATTTTTCTACATGACCCGAGACTCTCAAGAAAGTGATCAAAAGAAAGAATATGGAATAAAGGGCTTAGAATGTCTCTCGGGTAAGGGATTAAAAATTGGTTAATTCTAATTAGGCATGGGATTAAAAAAACCATTAAACACCTAAGAATGATTTAAAAATACAAATTATAGAAAAAGATTCCATATCAACATTCATTTGAAAAACATTTTTCCAAAAACAATGGAATTTTCCACAAAATCGACTCAATCATGAAAAATGATTTTAGATATTCTTTTTAAAACCAATTTTTATCTAAAAACACAAAATAAGGAAAAAGAAATGAAAAATAAAAACACTTTTTTTTGTTTTTTTTGTTTTAATCCTAACTATGACATGTTACCCTCCCCCACACCTAAAAGTTACATTGTCCACAATGAAAGTATTTTAAATAAATATACAAGTAAATAAAGGTAGGTAGAAGGTATAGCATGCTAAGTAGTGTCATATGTAGCATCTATCAGTTGGATTTCCCCAATGAGATGCTTTGTAAAATCCTCATATAAGTTTTTGAGCCTCTGCCCATTGATAGTAATCCTCTGTCCACTCTTCTCAAGCAAAACCTGTATGGAACCAAAAGGGTAAACATCAGTAACGGTATAAGGACCGAGCCATCAAGAACGAAGCATACTTGGGTGGAGCTTTAGCCTGGAATTGTACATGAAGACCTTCTCACCAATATGGAACTTCCACTGATGAATCATGCTATCATAGATAGCCTTTGTCTTCTCTTTATAGATTCGAGAGTTTTCATATGCATCACAACGAATTTCTTCCAACTCTTGAATTTGCAGCTTCCTATGCTCACCTACATCTAAAAGATTCATATTACATTGTTTAACAGCCCAATTTGCATGGTGTTCTACCTCCACTGGGAGGTGACAAGCCTTTCCAAACACAATCCTTTATGGTGACATTCCAATTGGGGTTTTAAAAGCTGTACGGCATGCCCAAAGTGAATCTCCAAGCGTAAAATCTAATATTTCCTATTAGGTTGTACTGTTTTTTCCAAGATTATATTAACTTTCCGATTTTATATTTATGCTTGTCCATTAGTTTGGGGTGATATGCAGTAGAGACTTTATGATCAACCCCATACTTATGAAGCAAATTTTTCATGTTGCGATTGCAAAAATGGGAACTCTGATCAATAATGATGAATCTCAGTAAACAAAACCTACTAAAAATTTGGGACCACACAAAGTCAACAACCACTCAAGATTCATCATTCTTGATGGTCTTTTCTTCCACCCATTTAGATACATAGTCAACATCCAATAATATGTACAAAAATCTAAATGAATTTGGAAAAGTTCCCATGAAGTCAATGCCCCATGCATCAAAAATTTCAAAAAAGACATGGGTTGTTGGGGAATTTCATTCCTCTTGGAGATATTCCCAATGAATTGACAATGACTACATGGCTTACAAAACTGATGGGAATATATATACAATTTTGGCCAATAAATTCCTAATTCAAGGACCTTTATAGATGTACGTTGAGATCCAAGGTGGCCCCCATAGGCCAAAGTGTGACAGAATGTCAAAACAGAGGTGAACTCATGGTCAAGGACACACCAATGAACTACTTAGCCACCACAAAATCTCCACAAATATGGGTCATCTTAAATTTACCACCTAGAATCATGCTTAAGTCTCTGGGATTATGAAGTGATGAAATCAGTGGGGATCCTAGATGTTGCTAGAAAATTCACAATGTCCGCATACCAGGGGGTAAGGTCCACAACATCACAAAGGTTCTCATAGGGGAATAATTCTCCAATGGGGAGGGGTGAATCAACATGATGGTCCAATGGTGGGGAAATCCTACTAATGTGGTCAGCTACCACATTTTCCACTCCTCTCTTGTCACGAATATCAAGGTCAAACTCTTGTAGGAGGAGCATCCACCGAATGAGTCGGGGCTTGGCTTCAGGTTTCTTTAGGAGGAAATGAAGGGCAGCATGATTAGAGAAAATAATGATTTTTTGACCCAATAAGATATGAACGAAATTTTTCCAAGGAAAACACAGTATAAAGAAGTTCTTTTTTAGTGGTTATGTAGTTCTCCTGGGCCGGGTCAAGGGTACGTGAGGCATATGCAATGGCATGAGGAGCCTTCTCAACCCTTTGTGATAAAACTACCCCAACTGCAAAGTTAGAGGCATCAAATATAAGTTCGAAGGGGAGATCGCACCTTTGTGGTTGGATGATGGGAGGTGATTTGAGACTCCTTTCTAGTGAATTGAAAGAATAATCACATTTTTTTATCAAAAACAAATTCAGAATCCTTTTGAAATAATCGAGATAAGGGAAGTGCGATCTTACTGAAGTCTTTAATGAATCAACGGTAAAAATTATCATGACCCAAGAAAGATCACACCTCACTAAAAAATTTTGGATATGGAAGGGTTAAAATTAATTCAATTTTTGATTTATCCACTTGAATTCCCTCTTTTGAAATAACATTCCCAAGAACTATCTCCCATTCAACCATGAAATGGCATTTCTCATAATTTAAAACAAGATCTTTTTATATGAAATGACGGAGGGTTGAACCTAGGTGAGCCAAAAAATCATCAAATAAAGTTCCATAAACTGTAAAATCATCCATAAATACTTCCATGCAATTTTCTAGTTACTTAGAAAAAATACTCAACATACATCGCTGAAAAGTACCATGAGCATTAAATATATAAAAAGGCATCCTTCTGTATGCAAATGTGTCGAATGGACAAGTAAATATTGTCTTTTCTTGATCCTTAGGGGCTATATGGATTTGGAAATAACCTGAATAGACATAAAGGAAAAAATAATATGACTTACCAGCCAATCTTTCTAACATTTGTTCAATGAAAGGTAGAGGAAAGTGGTCCTTTTGCGTGGCTTGATTCAGTCGACAATAGTCAATATAGACTCGCCAACTATTTTGCACATGTGTTGGAACCAATTCATTCCTTTTATTTGACACAACTATTATTCCTATTTTTTTAGGTACAATTTGCATTGGGCTAACCCATTTACTATCAGATATAGGACAAATGATCCCCACAGCAAGTAATTTACTAACTTCCAATTTTACCACTTCAAGGAGAGTGGGATTCAACCGGTGTGGAGATTGTCTTACGGGCTTATCCTCATCATTAAAAAGTATATGGTGCATACAAATAGATGGGATAATCCCAGGAATATCATCTAATGTTTGTCCTATTTTCTTTTTACACACTCTCAAAATATTAAGAAATTTTTATTCTTATTGTTGAGAGAAGTTATTGGCAATAATGATGGGAAATTGGTCAATACCCTCAAGATATGCATATTTTAAATTAGATGGAAGTGGTTTTAATTCCAACACTGGGGGTTTTTGGACTGAGGGAGGGGATTTAGGGGGAGTGAGGTCCATTAAACTGTCTATCTACTCGTGTTTATTCTCTACAGATAGAGAATCTATTGAAATGATATTTTCATAATCACCGATGGTCATGGGTACCTCATAATGAACACACTCATTAATTAAAGCACAAAAATTACACTTTTCAAAACCCACACAACACTCAAAACATGAATCAAAACTCAAATAATCTATGGGTGAAGAAGAGGAAAATGAATTAGAGTATGGTTTGAGGAGATAATTGTGTGTGTGTGCATCATTTGAGAGCACTTCCATCGAACAGACAAGAAGAGTGGAGTGCTCTTCAACGGGGTGTTTCATAGCCTCAAGTATGTTAAAACTTACCTTTTCTCCACCAAACCCCATGGAAAGTGTGTCGTTTTGAACGTTGATGATCATCTTTTCTATTTTTAGGAATTTCCTCCCATGTATGATAGGATCATGTCCTTGGTTTTGGGTATATTATATCTTAAGAATGTAGAAATCAGCAAGAAAGATGAGATTCTTTACTCATACAAGGACATCCTTAATCACTCATGTTGGATGTGCAGTACTTCAGTTGGAAATTTGTATAACAATGCCTATTGGTTGAAGCTCTCCAACCTACATAGAAGTGTACATGGAGTGAGGCATTACATTAATGGAAGCACCTAAATCTATCATAGCATCAGAAAATAAGGTCTCCCCTATGGTACACAGTATCATGAATGTGCCCAAATCCTTGCATTTGGTTGGAATTATTGGTTGAATCATGGACGAGACATTCCTTTCCAAGTTGACTCTCTCATTCCCCTTTAGTCTCCTTCTATGGGTGAAAATCTCTTTAAGAAATTTGGAATATCAAGGGATTTGTTTAACTGAATCCATAAAGGAATGTTAACTTGAACCTTTTTAAATGTATCCATTATTTATTTATCAATATCATTATCAAAATTCTTCTTAGATTTAGAGAGTCTTTAGTGGAAAGGAAGAGGAATGAATTGTTTATTTGAATCATCAATGATAACTCGATTACCCTTTTTGTCTTGTTTTTCATTACTTGAAATTTTTAAGGATTGGGAAAGAGAGTTTTCAAGATGGGGACATACATGTTGTGCAGAATCAGTGGAAGGAGATACTTATTTACCACTACAAAGTGTAACTGCTCATACATTACTTTTTTCCTTTGGATTGGAAATGGGTTGGGATGGTAGTTGTCCATAACCTTTCATCTTAATATCACTGATGGTGTTTTATAATTGCCCCACTTCAGTTCGTAGGTCTTGAATAGCTGATTGTGTGGTTTGTTAGAACTGGAATTTTTGGGATGCCATTTTCTTCACCATTTTTTCAAGGTTTGGTTCACATTTGGGAGGAGGAGGATTATTTTGAGAAGTTGAAGGATAATAAGGTTCCATACCTTGTCCTTGTTGATACCAATTCTACTTGGGGTATCTTGAGTTTCCTCCTTGTCGGTAGGGGGTTGTGCTTGCAACCTGGGGTTTGGATTTGGACAGAATGGTTCTTGTTAGGTTCTTGTTGGAATGGATGCCCTGGGAAAACAACTACATAAGACTCAGGTTAATCTTAAAGTTGTGGTCACTGGTCAAAAAAATGAGTATTGTCAGAAAAAATACCACAATGTAATGGAATAAGAGGAGATTTTGATATACCTTGTACTTGAGATAATTGCCTTAGAAGGGTATGATTATCATCAAGCTTGTTATCTACCTTTTGTTATATATATGAATGACTTACCTCATGAACTCCTCGAGTTGGTTCAATTTCTCGTGTACCAAATATTTGTGCATTTTGATCCATGTTGGTTATTAAGTCACGAGTGGCGGAAGGAGTTTTATCAACTAGGGCACCACCAGCTGCATCATCAATCATTCTACAATCCATGGGGATAATTCCCTCATAGAATTATTGTATTAATAGTTTTTCACTAATCTAGTGGTGGGGGTATCTTGAGAAAAGTCTTTTGAATCTCTCCCAATATTCATATAGGGTCTCTCCTTGTGATTTCCTAATTCCGCAAATTTCTTTCCTAATTGATGTAGTTCGGGAGGCAGGGAAGAACTTCTCTAGAAAGAGTTTTTTAAGGTCATTACAGTCCCCAATTGTGGTAGGTAGATAGTATATCCAGTCTTTGGCTACACCATCAAGGGGTAAAGGGAAGGCCCTAAACTTAATTAAGTCCTCAGACACATTTTGGGGTTTCATGGTGGAGCACACTATGTGAAACTCCTTAAGGTGTTTATGAGGGTCCTCACTGGGAAGACCGTGGAATTTAAGAAAAAGGTGGATGAGGCCTGATCTCAGCTCAAATTTGGATGCTTCCCCAGGATATTGTATTTACACAGGTTGGTGCTCCACATCCGGGGTGGTCAGTTCTTTTAAGGTTCAATTATTTGCATCCATGTTTTCTTGGGATTGATTGGGTTCAATTTTTGATTGGTTTATGGCCACTTGAGGTTCAAAAATGGGTTCCTCAATGTTACTTTATTGACCTTATCTAGATTACTTGATTTTTTAATGGATTGATTTTTCAATTTCAGGTTCGAATTCAAGTAATGTTTATTTACCAGATCTTGTCATGCAACAATGATGTCCAGTTTGATTGATTGATTGTTTGTTGTTGTTGTTTTTGATTTTTTTAGTTTTTTTATGGAATATAAATGAAATAAAAATACTTAATAAATTAAATGAGTAAATAAAAGGTAATTTTATACTACAAAATTATAGATATAGATGGAGAAGAAGAAGAAATATAGAGAGAGAGAGGAAGAACACACAAAAACAACCAAAAATAGAAACAAAAAACCAAAATAAAAACAATAAAATGGGGTGGGGTATTTAAAGGAGTACTAATTAAGAAGTAAAATAAATAAATAAAAGGAAATAAATAAAATAAATGATCTTGTCTCCCCGACAACGACGCCAAAATTTGATCGCGTTGTCGAGCACGTCAAATTAGTTGTTTAGTTTTAACTAGAATTTCTGTAGTATAGCAGCAACCCTAGGTCGTCTCTCGATGGAGCCTTATATCATTAATTGAAAAACGTTTTTTGATTATAAAAATATAAGGATAATGGGATTTAATAAAACTTGGGTTTTTATGATTAAATATTACAAGAGAAAAACTAAAGCGATAAAACAAAGCAGAAATGAACAAGATTAATTAAACGTGATCAACCCAGGGGAGTATCGTGATGCTCATCCTTCATCACTCCAAGATAAAGGGTATAGATATTTTAATAAATGGTTTGTAACATATATTACCATAATTTTACTGAGTTTATACTTGGATACCTCCCAGGGTTTATTCGAAAACACACAATGATTCGCTAGGCACCGCTGATGATTGGGTGACTTGTGTTCGACTTCATAACTGAAACTCGCCAAAGCAACACACGAAGAACTCGATGTGCTATCTAGGTTTGTATATTATTTCTTTGTGATTCCATTTCATAAATGTACATGTCCTTTAAAGTACTTATGTGAGTTCAATTGACCAATATGAACCACACAAACACCACAATTGAATGAGGGAGAAAAAAGGGATGAACGGTGTGTGAAACATCACATGAAAGGGTACCTCCAAACATGATCATTTGAGTTTGAGTAAAACATACCAATATATAACTCAATTGAATAAAAATATAGGATTAATAAAAACAACATACAACCTATAATTAAAAATATCGTTCAAAATAATACAAGTATGAAGCTCGGGATTACATCAAGTTCCTCCCCGGGTGATCACAAGGGGTTTAGAAACCCACGGGAGAGGAGGAAGAAGAAGATATTGAATGAGCACTTCCCATATACTATAAAACTTCTAATAATTATGTGGAGACACCTTTTGGACTCCAAAATGGTAGCACCTTGCCTCTTGGTCAAACTACCAAATGGGGTGCCCAAGGTGCCAATTTATAGGCAAAGTTGGAAGTGGTTTTGGGCACCCTGATTTCATGAATCCACTTGGTCTATGGTTTTGGCTAGTGAGAAATTAATAAATAAATTTGGAAAAAAACTAAAAATTTGTTTCTCGGCACCTTTTCTACCTCCATGTCAAATTTTGGGGCTATATATTGAATATAATAATAGATATTACAAAAATACAGATGCAATGTTTTGACCCCATGCAGATCCTCTTTATTGGATAGATCAGTCTGTATGGGCCTCTTAATGGATTAATTGGGCTTTGGTTCCTTCATATTAAATTTAGATCATTAAATTTAGGACCATTACACAAATTTTCATCCCATTTGAATTCACTTTTTAGAAGAATATTTTGTTTTAATCCACTGGTGTGCTTGGATCATGTGCAGATTGGCCCATTTTTCTTGGACTTCATCATGGATCCTCCAAATCACCTTCACCTACAATATAATTATCAAAAAAAAATTCTTTTTTTAATAGTGTTAAACAAAAAATAATTTAATCAAACATGGAGTCAAATTTGTTATTATACTTTTAATTTACAATACAAAACTAGTTTAATACGTTGGTATAAGGTTGAAATAAAATAGTGAATCGTGGTACGATCAATGTTCTTTTGACAAAGATTTATATAGGAGTAATAACCCTAATAATAGTTGGTCAAGTATATCTTAAACATAATTCTAGTTCATGGTGATTGTTCACTTATTACGCACCTAGTTTGACACTCACAGGGGATATTCTTGGGTTAATTAACATTTTCCTCATGAACAATTATGAAGGATTTTAATATAAGATGACCATAAATGGCCTAGGTCAAAACTAAGGTGTCTTAGATTGAAAATAATTTGTCATGATTTAGAAATCCTATAAATTATTTTCATGATTATGTTTTTTCCCACAATGATTATTATTCCTAATACAATGATTTTTGGTTTTAGACAATGGATGGAACCAGGAGGAATCATGTTAACATATAATGTGATGGACAATGTGATGATTATGAGAAAACAAATTAGATTATTACTAGAGTGAAATATATTTTGATTATTCCTAATCAGTTATAATAATATATGATAAACAACATACAACTTAACTAACTCTCAAACTCAGCAAAGAAAAGAATAATATATTTTACTAAGAGATTAGGTGGTGAAGACCATGGAGTAAAGAAATATCAATTTCCATCATTTTTGAAATGTGTAAAGAGAAGCCCTAGAGAATGTATCAAAATAACAAGAAAATATTTTATGTGTGGAAAATAAGGGAATAATTCAATTCACTATCAAGGAAAAATGAATAATTCTATAGAGGGATGTGAAGATCATCCTAAGGTACCATTTGTAGTTCAATGTCTTATGTGTGGGGAATATTTTCATTATCTAATAAAATTCCCTAATACAATCATTAAATCCTATACTAAGGAATAAACTATGTTATTCCAACCGTTAAAGTGTAAGGATTGAAGTGTTTATGCATTAGGATTTGTCAATTATGTTTTAGAAGTGTTATATGAATGATATTATAGATATAATAATCATGATACATCTAAGGATTTTTCCATAGTATATTTTCTTTAAGGATAAGAAAACATATGTTGAAAGGTACCAATAACCAAGAAAATTGATTTATCAGTAATGTGATAATGTTTATTTGGAATAAATAGATTATTTAAATTGATGAATTAAATGGGATAGTATGGGTGGACTTGAATTTGGTTATTGATTTTATTAAAAATTGATTTAGGATCTTTGATTAATTTTATTTCATTTTTTTATTTATGGGAATAGTCTATGATTTTATTTTAGGAATAAGGATTTTTTAAATTTTTAGAATCATATATGTTTTCATGAGGGGTTAACTTAAGAGTTATGGATACCATCATGGGTTTATAATTTTAAGGTTTTCATAAGTTCAAAGGCATAGATACCCCTTTTTAGGTTTTAAGTGATGGGATTTTTGAGGTGATGTGGAAATTTTATAGGGTTTTAGGAAGAATAACCTATTGAGTTGTAAATAACACTTTGGGTTGGTATATTATTTTGTGTTTAAGTTAATTATGGTCTATTGGATAGTGGGATATAGATAATCTTGATGGTTAAAAAGTGATTATTTGACAATGTGATATTTTGGAAGATATTTATGGTCAAGCTAAGAATTACATTTTAGGTTAGTATCTAAATTTGATTCATGATATTTTAGTGTGAATTTCACTACATTATAAGATTATATAGTGATTTATCATGGTGATTAGTTATATTTTTGGGATTCTTCATTAGGTTGAAGTATATTTAACCTTTAGGTTTAATATATGTTTTAACATGTGGTTTAACATGAAAGATTATTTAGTAAGAATAAAATTAAATTTTGGGGATTCAAGTCCATATAAAATCTTTATTTTTTCCTTATAAGACTTTGGAAAATATTAAATAATATGTTTAGAGTCATGCACTGAGATAGTGTGAGATTCTGATGCCTGAAGAGCCTCGGTGTTGATATAATAAAAATATTAAAATATATTATATCATAAAACATAGTTTTCCTAAAATAATGGAATAATAACTAAAAAAATTCCTTCATTGGAAATCTAAGACAGCCATTTAATCTAGAACATGAGTTTTACCCTAGGTGTGACATAATCTTTATCGGTATCGGGGTCTTGGATTGAGAACCATGTGGGTAAAATAATTAAATAAATTAAATGTATTTATTTAAATATTTTATTAAATCCTAAACTAATTATTTAATCTATAAATATATGGTTATTCCAAATCCCTAGGTTTATCCGGATAACCTTGGGATTGAGTGGAGCTATTAGAGGAGATATTGGATAACGAAAATGGATCGAGGATCATTTTCACCAACAGGGTTCGATGATCTCAACAATGATAACCATAAAGATTCGTTTTTCATTAGTGATAAATCCTAACCTGATGTAGGGCATTTTTTCCATGGTTTATTTTCCCTGATTGATTATCCCATGATGAATGTGACTCAAATCAACCAACAGATTGATTCCTGAGTCAATCATGTCGTGGATGCAATTTTACTTACCTGAGATTATGGGGAATTGTTATTATTATTTATTGTTTCTCTTTGTTCATCGTTCTAATTGAAATGAATCAAGGAAAATCTAAACAACAGTAAAGGTTTGTTCCTATTTTGTTTTTCATGGTTTTTCCCCTATTCTTCACATGATTCACCATTGGTATTTCCTTGGTCGGTGGTTCAACCAATACTCAGTATTCGATCATTTCATGACTATTCTCTAGCACAACAGATCAAAACCACGGGTGTTAGTTTTTTATCGAGGGTTAAATAAAGATGAAATGATAATGGATTACAATTAGAGGTTGATTGGGATTGGATCAGAGTTCCCCAATTGCGGTTTGATGTGCAGTGTTTGATGTGGTGC
Organism: Viscum album; assembly: GCA_963277665.1. Lineage (NCBI taxonomy): Eukaryota > Viridiplantae > Streptophyta > Magnoliopsida > Santalales > Viscaceae > Viscum > Viscum album. Next base: position 1,507,375,566 of record OY728156.1, read on the forward strand.
GATGGGGACCATCTCTCGAGTGAATTATATGGTTGGAATTTAGCCATGAATTATGGATAGTTTGGTCAACCATATCCATTTTTTTGGTGGGTTTTGTAGTATATTCATATATAGTGGTGGTATGGTTAAAAAACATGTGAATGTTATAAAAAAATTAGAAATTCCGAACTACGTGTTTTGTAGTCCCCTAATTATGGCACTAGGGTTTCTACGCAGATAAAATTATCGCACACCATATAAAGAGTGACACATGCCATGTGACCCTTAGTTGACTAACTTGGAATGTATAGGGAGTACCCACCTAGGAATCCATGTGGTGTTTCACTTTGTTTTTACCAAACCGCATGTCATGTAACCCTTTTTGGATGGCTCGGCGTGTACAGGGAGTGAACGCCCAGGATCCCATATGGACCTACACACTGTGTGATGTGTGGAACATGTATTATACTTTAAAAAGTACTTGTACATGGATGGTGTACACTAGAACTCCCTAAGTACATGGGAACAGTCTATAGTGCATGACCTAAACTGGATGGTATGTCGAGTGCTATACTATCATCTACACATCGTATACCCCTTGGGACACATCATATATTTTTAGGAATGCATATCATGAGAGCGTAGGATATTGACAGTTACAGACATAGTGATACATGTTGTGTACCTATATGGGACATGTTGTGTACTCCTTGAAGTGTAGTTTGGATCCCTCATTATTATTAGTTTAGATTTGGTATAATCTTGGGTGAATTACCTTAAGTAGTTTCAGTATAGATCAATATTAGTTGAGTGTGTTCCCTTGGTCCATACTTATAAGGGTATAATGTGGAATTACTTCCTCAACATAGAATTTTGATCCCATATATGGTTTTCGTATCAGATAGAGTTCATGATACCCATTCATGATATCGTGGTAGGATCCTCTATAATTCCTTTTGTTTCCCTAGGTGGGGTTTGTGGGATCAACATGAACAACTTATAAAAGCATTGATCCCCTACTTAGAGGGTTATTCTAGATTGGGTTGTTTCATCCCCTATGAGACCTGGGTATGATCCCTTATTTATGTATCAATCTCCTTAGAGTTTTAGCAGGTTTTATGGTTAGGTTTTGCAGTGTCTCCCATGAGCATTGAGTGTGTTCCCCTATCTATGTATAAATATTTTGGAGATCTAGTGAGTACTTATTCATTAAGTCCCAATGAGATTGACCACTCAGAAAATCTCCATTAATGATAGCATGGCTCATGGAGTGATTTATCTCGGACGAGCGTTGCCTTGAAGCCTCAAGAAGAATCTTGTGTCTGGTATTATGGTTTATACTTCTTTGATACTTGGAGTATATTATGAGTATATTTGAGCTTACTAATATTATATCTCATGTCCTGGTTGATATACCTTATGATGAGCTGACTACTCTCTTGATGCTTTACATTTGGTGATTTTGGGGTGTCCTACTGGGTATTATTATACTCACCCTTGCATGGGATCTTCCCACATATGTCATATCTTGTGAATATGAAATACCTTCTTATGGAGTCTATAGAGTACTAGGAATAGGTAGAGCATAGTTTGGGATAGAAATACTAGGTTTCATAGTGGTTTTTCATTTGAAAATAGTCCCCTATTTCTGAGAAGGTTGGACTTTATTTTCCCTTGGTGGGCTTGTATTTGGACCCTTTTTTCTTTTCATACTATTTGGTACTATGATGGTGGGATTTATATGTATCCATGAATTGGTATCAGTTGTATTGTTTTACCTTTTATAATTTTATGGTTATGTGGCGATGTGTGTGTGTGTGCAGGTATATTAGGTTAATGACTCCCATGTGTGTGATATGCCTACTTGGTGTTGGTCACCAGCCCCTAGCCTATTAAATGTGGGATTGTGGTGTCGCGCTTAGTCTATCACTGGCTAGTTGGGCCCTAATGGGTCGGGTCATGATAGAGTGGTATCAGAGCTAGGTTCATATTAGGATCAGAGTTTTGAGATTTTATAACTATGAGGCTTGATTTGGGATTTATTGAAACCATTTTAAAGTGTTTGGAGTTCAGATCTCAGACTAGGGGCACCAATGTTGGTGTGGTGACCAATGCATCCATTCACAAGGACTCTAACTACCTTCTTATGGACTTGATGCATGTAGAAAATTATTATAGGGAAAACATTGGTACAAGTATCATATAGAAATGGGTTGTGGATTCCATTTCCTTCTTGAGTCCTCTCCCCAGATACACTCCTTAACCAGGGAACATCTTGAAAAACTTTCAAGATGCGTCCATGATGACATTCATCTAGGTTTTTGATACGGCATAATGAAAATAAACAGTTTAGTGATGTGGCCTCATTTTAGGGACTCCTTTATTGAGGTGTTTCCTCCAGGTGGGCACAAAGTAGTGCTACCCCCTATTAAGCAGTGCATGGACCCACCCCCAGTGGTTCAGGTGGGTGATCATCCACTTATTGAGCAGTTAATGGTTTCATCATTGCGGGACAATGGTACACACAGGCTTAGCATCTTTAATGAGTTTTGGTGATAGAGACCACTTAGGTTTTATGATGATGAGTACCCTTAGGACTATGTAGGATTGGATCTAGGTAGTGGTATGGGTTTTTTTACTTATACAAACCTCCAACTGATCATATGGTTTCACTAAAAACCACTCTTCTTTGTGGAGCAGCAATTGATTTCGATGATACCAGTAGATGATGCACCTATACTGAGTGTGCCTAATGGTTTTTGGATTTAAATATATCCCAAGTTTTTTGGTAATCTATTAACCCTTCTTAGGTGGTAGAGTACTGGTGTAAACGTGTGGTGAAAAATTACCACTTAGGTAGGACCCCTTTGGATGGTAGACATGGCAGTGAGACTTATCTAGAGTGACATGGGGCATCATTATAGATTTATTTTGGTGGTGTTTTAAATAACTTTATGCACCCAAGGAAGAGGGACACTTCTCCCACTAACATGTGTTCTTGTGATGTGACACAAAACTGTGTGGGTGGTTTTGTGCTGCCCAAAGTAGATAGTATCAAGGTGTGGTGGAAAAGATCATTCGACCTATGTTTAAAAGATTGTTCGGTGTGTTATGGTGTCATAGAAAGCTCTGGTTATAGTGAAAAGGTGTGAAAAGGAAGGATAGATTCATGTGGTTGGATCTTATGGACCATGGACTTCAAGTGTGGTTTAAGGTATGATATGTGTCTTCACTACTTCAGTTATCATTTTAACACTGAGTCATAAGACATATTTCCCTCTGAACATATCCTCTATTCAAAACCTAGTGATACCAATAGATCATTTTAGATTGAAACTTATGTTGGAGGATCCTATAAAGAGGATTGGTGATCACACACCTCTATCGATAGTGTGACCTGACTCTTCAATGAGAAAGATCCTCGCATGGAATATTTCATATAGTTAGTGAGGTCATATGATGTTTTCCTTAGTATAGACCAATTTATTACTTTCTATTCCCATTCGACTATTACCAATGATGGTTGTAGTGTTTCTAATTTAGTCATATGTATTTTTCCACCTTTGGTGAGAATGAATCCCAAGAAGAGCAAGATGATATCATGTTTAAGATTATATAGATGATTTCTTTTCAATTGGCTAGTATGAACCTTGGAGTAATGTATGATATGATCTTTTATTCCCTACGGAGTTGGAAGAGTATGTAGATGCATTACTTGAGGATGTTATATACTAACCTCCCCATTAAAATTTTGTTTTCTACATAGGCTTACACTAGGTATGGTCCGCTATTTTCACCAGCATATTGGATGACCCTGTAAAGATGTGAGAGCTGAAGGTACGGTCAGAGGATCTACAGAGGTAGAGGATTTTTTAGATATAGTGTGTTTACCTAGGAATCCCATCATTGTTCACCTAGTAGGTAGATAATAGCTTGAGGTTGGGTGTGTATTGATGCCACCTAAACATGCTGACTATTAGGGAGGAGTATCTGCCCCTAAGATTTGTAACTTCTTTGTCATGTGGTTAGGGTTGAAGTGGATCTTAGTGTTTGACATTAGGAAAGGTTATCACTAGCTCTAGGTTTGAGTGTAGGATATACCAAAGGTGGATTTCTAAATCCTCTATAGTTTCTTTGGGTTCTTGGTGATACTTTTAGGTGTGTTGGATGCCCTAGTGGTGTTTGTAAGACTTATGAATCGGGTATTTCCTCTTGGATCGGTCTGTGGTAGTCTTCCCTGATTACATCCTAGTGCACTTAATTTTAGTGGTGTAGCACATGAGAAATTTAAGTATAGTTCTATATGTGCACTAAGAGTACCATATTTATGAGAATATATCTAAGTATCAATGCTAGATTCAAGAGGTCTGCTTATTGGGATATGTGTTTTTTGACATGAGAGTGATATTATACCTAGTAAAGGTTGAGGTAGTTCTAGCTATAGAGACACCCAAGGGTGTGGCTATAGTAGTAGATTCTCACAATGGATATTTTTTCCTCTATTATTGAGTGAGGTGATGGAGAATTTGACCTCTTTGTAGTTGACCCTTGAGGAAGAGGATGGAGCAGCATACCTCCAATTGATGATTTTTTCCCCTCTACTTTCTCAGTGAGTTAAGGATGTAAATATTGGGGATATTGATTGTGATATCTTTCATGACCAGATATCCACTAGACATATTCTCGATAGATTTTCTGAAGGTGGGCAATGACGTCATTCATGCAGTGAAAGGATGTGATGAAGAGGTTTCTTTCCCTTAGTATCACACCCAGGAGGGGTGTGGATGTACCAAAATACTTTGGCATAAGGTTTTGTGTCCAAGGATATGGTAGAATTTTATTGAGTAAAACTATTTTTCTCCCACCTATTAGTAGGAAAAGGCTAAGGTTCTCAGGTGGAATCGAAAATGGGATAGTATCTTTTTGGTTTTCATGATAGAGATTCCATGACTAATGAGAAGTCACAATGCTATTTGAGTGATTTTTGACTGACTCACCAAGTTATCCCACTTTTTAACTCTCTTATTGCATAGTTTATTTGATACTTTTTGACTTTGTTGTGGTTGAGCATGGATTTTCTACCCTAGGCAGTTTTCCTAGGTAAAGTGAACTATTCCGGTTCTAGAGAACATGCTTTGAGATTTCATGTTAGCTTGGGGCCATTGTTGGGAGGATCATCTACCATCATTGGAGTTTATGTATCATAATGAATACATCTCCACCATCAGTGTAGAACCATGTAAGGCTATGTATGGGATACCTTTAAAGTCACTGTTGTACCGGTCGGATCAAGTTGAAGATAATGCTTATGAGCCTAGAGCTAGTGCTAGTGATGGTTATAAAGGGTGAAGTTCATTTATAGGTAGATGAGTACTTCTTGGTTTTTTTAGGAGTTCATTGTGGACAAACAAAAGTGATATTTGGTTTTGATAAGAAGACTATGTGTTACAAAGGATATCCTCTCATCAAGGATTTCATGGATTTTTTAGGGAAAAAAAACTATCTATGGGGTTTATAAGCCCTTTTTCCAATTTTTTGTTGGGTTAGTAAAGTGGAATACCACTAAACCATGTGACCATAGTTAGACTAGGTTCATTGTTTTACACATTTCATAGTAGAGGAGACATGTCCATAACTCATTACACGATGTCAACCAAGATGAGATTGGAATTGAGGGTGGAGTTACCTTCTCAAGGAGTTAAAAGAGCCTAGTAGTGTTTAACTAATAGATATAGAATACCATTCTTGGGAAAGTGTTTCCCTTGGGTGTGTATTTTTTTACATCATGAGAACCATCAGGAGATCTTGTGGGAGTCAAAATCCCAGTTGAGAGATTTATATCCTTACTTATGAGTAGAATTTTTTATTTTTGGGATGAAAATACCTAAGGTGGGGAGAATTTCACATCCCTGTTTTTTTCTTTTAAGATTTTGAAATATATTAAGAAATGTTTTCGAAGCTAGATGCTAAGATAATGTGAGATTCCGAGGTCCAGAGATCCTCAGTGCTGATATAATAAAAATATTAAAATATACTATATCATGTGTGCATAGTTTTATATAAATAATGGAATAAATATTGAACGGAGTCTCATATCAGAAATATGATACCTTCATTAAATCTTTAATATGGGTTTTACCCTAGGCATGACATAATCTTTGTTGGTGTTGGGTTTTTGGCTTGAGCAACATGTGGGTGAGATAATTAAATAAATTAAATATATTTGTTTAATTTTTTAATTAAAGTATAACCTAATTATATTTTATATAAATATACAGTTATTCCAAATCCCTAGGGTTATCTGCATAAACTTGGGATTCATAGGAGGAGTCATTGGATGAGATCTTGGAGAATAATAATGGATCAATGATCATTTTCACCAATGGAGTTATAGGATCTCTCTAATAATGAAAATATAGATTCTTTCTTCATCAGCAATTGATCCTAACCTAAGTAAGATAATTGTTTTCTATGGTTTATTTTACCTGATTGGTTATCTCATAATGAACATTAATCAAATAAACCAATAGATTTATTTTCTAGTTGATCATGTTGTAGGTACAAGTTTACATACCTAAGTTTATAGGTAATTGTATTATTGTTTACTATTTCTCTTCATTATTAATTATAATGGAAATGAATCAAGTCCAACCTAAAAAATGGTCATGGTTTGTTCCTATTTTTTATTTCATGGTTTTCTTCCCCCGTTATTTACATGATTCATCATCAATATTTCCTTATATAGTGGTTCAATCATTCCTCGGTATTCAATCATTATGAAACCATTCTCTGATGAAACAAATTAATATTAAAGATACGAGTTCATGATTGAGGGTATGATTGAGATGCGACAACACTGACAGATGATTATAGGTATATTGGGATTAGATCAGAGTTCTCCAGTTTTGGTTTGATGTGTGGTGTGTGAAGTGATGCAATGGGAACCATTTCCCAATCGATTTGGATGGGTGGAATCTAGACACCGGTGATAGATAGTCTTGGTTAACCAAATCTGTGTTTTTTGGTAGGTCTTGTGGAAAATTTGGCAGCAATGGTGATGTGAGTGAAAGACAAGTGAATTTTTTAAAATTTCTAATAAATTCCTAACTACATGCTATATAGTCTAGAGGGACACATGTCATGTAGTACCCTCAGTGTAGTGCTAGGGTTTCTAAATAGAGAAAAGTATTACATTCCATGTGACGCATGTTAAACATTGTGTGACCCTTATCCAGTGATCTCGGTATGTATAAAGAGTATACACTTAGAAATCCATGTGGTGTTACACGTCATGTAACCCTTGGAGGATGGATTGATGTGTACAGGTAGTACACGCCTGGGATCTCATGTGTCGCCACACACCGTCTGATATGGGGAACATGTCATGTAATTTGAAAAGTACTCAGACATGGATGGTGCACTCAGGAATGACCTGAGTACGTTGTCACAATACATAGTACATGTCCTAGACCAGATAGTACGTTGAGTTCCAAACCGGTATCTACACATCATGTATTTTGAGGAATGCATGTCATGTGAGTGTGGGATATAGTAAATGCTAGTATTAGTGAGACACACTTTGTACCCATGTGGTACACACCATGTACTCCTTAAATGGTAGGTTAGAGCCCTCATTCTTCTCAGTTCAACTCTGGTATGAGTTTGGGTAAATTACCTTGAGAAGTTTCATTGTAGATTAGTATTGGTTAAGTGTGTTCCCTTAGTCCATCTCTATGAGGGTACGGTGTGGCATTTCGTACTTAGTATAGTATTGATATTCCTCTATTTTTTTAGTCTAAAATAGATTTCATGGTATCTCTTCATGATACCGGGGTGAGATCCTCTATCATTCCTTTTATTTTCTTAGGTGGGGTTTTTGGCATTGTTATAACCAAATTATACAAGCATGAATACCCTACATAAAGGGTTATTCCAGATTAGGTTGAAAATCACCCATGATCCCTAGGTGTGATCAATTATATGTGTATCGATCTCCTTATAGTTTTAGAAAGTTTTCCAGTTAGGGTCTGTGGTGTTCCTCGTGATCCTTGGGTGTGATTCCCTATCTCTGTATCGAGATCTTGGAGATCCTATGAATACTTCTTTGTTGTGGATCAATAAGAATTAATTCTTGGATGAGTTTCATCAGTGATAACATGGCTCGTAGAGTGTGTTCTCCCAGATGATCTTTTCCTTTCATCCTCGAGTAAAATCCTATAGTTGGAAGTATGGTTGAGACCTATTTGAGACTTAGATTCTGTTATGAGTATATATGGGTTTACTATTTCTTTTCTCATATCCTAATTGGAATACCTTATGGTGAGCTTAATACTCTTAATGTTTTATGCTTGGTGATTTTGGAGTTTCCTCCTGTGTGTCTTCATGATCTATTCCCATACATATTGTGTCTTATGTAGGTGGTGGGACTTATTACGGAGTCCATGGAGGATCAAGAGAAGTTGGATCATAGTTTGGTCTAGATATACTAAGGTTCATACTAGTGTTGTATTTGACAGTAGTCTCCTCCTTCTGAGTGGGTTGAACTTTATTTTCCCAGTTTTGGTTGGATTTTATTTAGCACCTTTTTACTTTTTATACTATGTGGTACTCTGAAGGTGGGATTTAGATGTATGCATACATTGATATCAGTTGTATTATTTTAACTTTCAGTATTGTATAGTTATTTTTGAGATGTGTGTGTGTAGGTACATTAGAATAATGTCTCCCATGTGTGTGATATTCCTACTCAACACTAGTCACTAGCCCTGGGACTATTGGAGGTGGGCTTGGGGTGTCACACTCAGCTTATCACAAGCCAAGTAGGCCCCGATGGTTCGGGTCATAATAGTCAAAAGGTATGAGATCAACATTGAGGTTAAAATATTCATTAATGTCAAGTTTATTGAGGTTAATTTTTTTGTAGGGTTGTTTATTTGTGGAATAATCTAAGTTGAACCATTAGTGTTATTATTGTAATTTTGAATTAAAATGTATTATTTATTAATATGAAGGATTATACATTTTGGATATTATCTTACCTCATGGTATCCATTCCAGTTTTGGTTAAAATTTTAAGATAGAAGGAATAGATTATTATACTTTTTTGAATTATGTGATCCATTAGAAGTTTATTTTAGTTCTTTAGGCATGAAAAAATCATCTTGAATACTCATTGTTTAGAGAAAAATATGAGATTGTGGTGAAAATTAATTAAAGGATGAAATTCCACTTGTCAGGTAAGTATATTTCCTTATATTTTTAGTCTATATGGTAAAAAAATTCAAAAACTATAGGAAAAGGATCTTGAAACAAAAAAAATCCTTATTACATCCATTCTTAATGAATCACTAGTCTTTTTCACACCATATTTATTTATGGTTTTTTTATCATTGACTTTATCATGATCATTCACTTTCATGTGAACAATTTTCTATCTCACTCTCCATCATTATCTGGACAATAATTTTTACTTCATGTTCATATTTTTAATTCCCACTAATTTTCTCATATTTGGAAACCTAGTTATGTGTTATTCTATATGGGATTTTTATACTCCTTTCCCTCTTTTCAAGAGGAAGTTTAATTAACCCATTTTATGATGTGAGTTTCCAACAAAGGTATTTTGAAATGTCAAAACCTTGATTATCAAGTACAAGTTCAAATTGTGATGAAGAAATTTATTAAAGGGTGGATTATAAGGTGATATCCCAAGATTTTAATAGAACTCTATGTTCGATTGTGTATACAACACGCAACACTGATCTTAAATGAACCATGAAATATTTTTTTTAAAATATGACTGTTATAACCTACTCATTGAATTGAAAGGTATGAAAAGGATTAACTATATTATGAAATATATATATTGGACCTAATCAATACAAATTTAATTATTAATTATTAGTAAATAAGCACTCAATTTTTTTTAAATACATTTTATTCTTCAAAATACATTTTCTTCAAAAATGATTTTAATTTCTTTTTATGATCAAATAATATAATTAATTTTTTACAATTTTATAAAATATATTTGAAAAAATAAAATTAATTTTTTAAATCATCATATAAAAATTAACTTATGGTGAATTTTTTGGATTTTTCTAAACTGATTGATTTTTTAGTGAATAGTAAAATATATAGATTTTTCAAAAATTGTCACTAATTCAAGTAATTTAAAAGTTCCATTATATTTTTTGGATTTGAACTTTAAGGTAGATATTATAAATTTTATTTATATTAATATAATTAATTTCATTTGAATAATAAAAATTCATGATTTTGATACACTACAACAAAATGCCTATTTGGCGGAAGTTTTTTATCTAACGACGGTTTAAACCACCTCTAAAATTGGTGTCAGCATTTAAAATGTAGAGGTTCCTTCCATTTAGCGGCGGTATCTAAAAATTTTCATATAACACATATTTTTCGGTGTTTTTTTTAGTTTTAGCGGTGGTTTTTGCTTAAAAAATAATTGCGGTCTAGCGACGGTTAAAAATCGTTGCTAAATTATGAACTTTTTACCAAAAAAACCACCACTAGAATGGATAAAACCACTTCTAAGTAACATTTTATCATATTTTAGTGGCATTTTTAACCACCACCCTAAAAAAATACCATAATATAGTGTTTTTCTAAACCTCCATGAACAAAATATATCTAGCAGTAGTTTAAACCACCGCTAAATCATGAATTACAAAAAAAACAAGTTATAGGTTATGCAGCCCCAAAACCCACAACCAGAACAACACAATAGTAACACTGGAAATTTTACCATATCATCAATGTAAAATGAAAACAACACATGTCAAAACTAAATAATCAACATACGTTGATTCTCACCAAAACATAAATAATCAACACATTGACCAAGGAAAAAACACATTGAAAGAAATAATATATTTCTCAATACATTGAAATAATTAAACAAGAAACAACACATTAAAAGAATCAATAATACATAAATACATTGAAAGAATCAATAATACATTTCTCAATACATTGAAAGAATCAATACATTTCTCAATAAATTTCTCATTGAAAGTATGTTGATTCTTTAAACTATTACACAACACATTTCCAAGGAAAACATAAATTTAATACATTTAAAACTGGATATAAATAATCAACATATTTTCATTAAAATTAGGATTCACATGTTAAAACTAAATCCACCAAAATTACAAACAAGATAAATTAATTTAATAATAAATAAATAATTCTCAATATGAAATCATCCACCATGAATACCATTTTCATAAAAAGGGCCATTAATGAATCAAAACTAAAAATCAATGCTTATCCAAAAGATAAATCAACTTAAATATCCATAAATGATCTAAACATCCACAAGTGAGGATTAAAACTAACTTGGATTTATACAATGGGTAAATACTTTATGAAATCCTAGGACTTCCAACACTGATCCCACCCCTTGATGAGATCACTAAAAACAACATAGATGCCTCTATATGCCTAGTCTGACAAGAATCCACATAGTCTGAGTTACCCGATTACATCCCCACGGCCTATCCAAGACCAACAAGACAAAGCTCAAAAAACAGGGTCCATGCACAAATAGAGCACAAAAATCTCCCAAAAGGGATATCACCCAACACATCAAGATTGATCTCTAACCAAGAAGGTGAAAACAAGATGATACTAATCAAATAGAGGGTATTATAGATAGGGGTTATCCTATATGTTATAGGATTGAGATATCATTGTATGGATAAGTGGTATAGGACCTTAGTTTGGTGAGATATAACATAGAATGATCCTTGGTCAGTAGGACTGGGTCATGATGTGAGATTTGAAAAATGGTATAGAATTTCCTATAATGGCTGGGGTTGGATAGAGATTATGGTCTTAGAGAAAACCATGTGATTTTGTGTCATGAATTGACCTATAGTGACCCTACCTGGGACACCAGTAAGCTGAGAGTGACACCACATATTCACCCCCAATAGTTGAAGGGCTAGCAACAACAATAGAGTAAGAATATCACTGAAGTAGGAGGCTTTATCCTATTATACGCAAACACACACACGCACACTCAACTCCATTAAATAGTGTATAGGTGTAATAAAATAAAATCTCTCTATGTAAAAAAATCATGTAATAACTTCTAGGAAATACATCATAATGAGATAGATAAATATACAAAAAAGGAAAAGGGAAAAATATATGCCTAACCAAGAAGGAAAGTAGGTCCCAATCTAGAAACAATTGAAAGGAAAAAAGAAGAGGAGTTACTAACTCAAGATCCCTAAGTCTGACCACCAAACATGTTCAATGCCTTCACTTACTTCTATGTTCCATGGATACTAGGTCCACTAAGGACACCATCTACTAGTTGTCTGTATAAGAAAAAAACCATGCATGAAAATACCATACAGGTGTGAGTATAAATATACTTAATAAAACACCATGAAAAACAAGTGATAAATAGTAGAATATAATAGTTAGATAAACCTATATGTAAAAGAGAGATAAGAAACTAAACATCATATATGATCATAAAGAAATTTCAATCTCCATAGCCAGTTGAAACACAACATATAGACACATGGTTATACAACACATACATAGGGAACCCGTTTCCCAATCCTATATAAATATAAGAAAAAGATTAAAAAATAATCACATTATACATATTGATACATGAACAAACCCTCTTCACTAATCATTTCCCAATGATGAACTATGCTCGTCACCCTCTCCATATCCATACCTACTTCATGCTACCAACACCTGTAAGATAATTATATTAAAAATTAAAAAATGTTGTATATTTATATTTAAACTTAAAATCAATAAAAGTTTATGAACTAAATGATTTTGAAGTTGTGTGATTTACCTTCTCGCCACCAGTTATCGCTGAAAAAATATCTAGGGGAAGATTCAGTCATCTTTTGATATAAATCAAGCAAAACTTTCTTCAAAAAGGATATCTCAGCCCCCTGTTACTCAATTGTGTTTTGCATAGAATAAATATTTCTATGATCATCTTGGGTTAGGGAGTTACTACAACCAAGAGTAGATGAACTTAAAATCCATGTTTTCCTGCTAAAGACCTCATATTGTAATGGTCCAAACCCCATCCCGTGTAGTTGACCAGGATTCTCTTTCGCAAGGACTTTACCAACTGGGTCATCCTGGGATAGTGAGTAGGACTGCGTGGGATTGACATCCTAAAGTTCTTTAATTTTTACCTATAAATAAAATATCATTCATACTATAAGAAATACACATTAACATAGTGACAACTTATAATAAGTTATTATAATGAAAAATGAATTCATACCCCAACTTCTTTGGCAAGATTCCTAATAAAACTCCCATCATATTTTTTATAAACATTCAAACACACTTTTGTTTGGGATTATTGGTGGCCTAAACTCTGTAACTGCATTAAATAAAGATAAATCAATAATTTAATATATTAAATAGATAAAATTTTCTAATAAATATTTAAATTAATGAAAAGATTACCAGAGTTGATTGGATTCTAGAAAAACTCTTTTACCCCACAGTGTGAGTATAACGCTTTCTCCTTGGAATTCCTGTCATTTAATCAAATAAAATTAAGTTAAGAACATATATTTATAAAAAATCATGAAGAAAAGAAAATATAAATGATAACAGATCCACAGTACTAACAAACAAAATATACATAACAATGATAATGAATGACCGCACAAATGATATAAGTGGTTGATAAATGAATGGATAATTTCACATACAATCAATTTACACTTCAATCATGTTGGTTTCATACTCCATAATTATGTCATATACTTCATCCACTCTTGAAAGACTAATATTTTCATTATCATGATGTAAAAATAAGTTCGCTTCTTACTATTGATGGGATTCAATATCAGAGGTCAAATATTTCACTTCATCACCCATATCATGCAAATATATTTGTTTTACATGAGAAACTACACTCCACCCTTCATCCATGACATCTTTCATATAATATACCATTTTCTATTGTGATGATAAGATATATGGATCATGTAGTTTATGGTCACCAACATACATCAAGCGATAGAATTTCATAGAAGTAAATTTCAAGGAATATCTTTTAACACCCCTGATAATATCCACTCAATTTCATTTGAATAAAACAACTGAAAAATGTCTTTGGTAGTTTAATTCGATAATATCAGTCAACTTTTTATATTATTCTACTTCAGAAAATGTAAATATTCCACTATTATGTGTTTTTAAACCCTCTTCTCGATCAACTATATGGAATCTAAATTCATTCATGTTGTAAGTGCCGAAATTTCTAGCTTGTTTTAGAGGACCTCGAGCAAGAAACTTCAAATCTTCTGAAAACTCTGCCCGAGTATCAGTATTCATGATCTAAAAAAAAGTAATATACATTAGTATATTTAAAAATATATTTATCAACATAATATCTATATTGATTTCAATATTTATGAACTTACATGTCGTACAAACCATTCTACAAGCTCTTTATTAACAGCTTTTGTTATATCATTCTCATTTCGTGTTCATCCTCTCATTCATCCCTTTGTTTGTATCCTCAAGTCTTCAATAAATGGATCTACAATTTCACTAGTCATAATCACAAATCTATGTGCCAATAATAATTCTAATTCTATTAGTTTAACATTTGAGCTCCTCCCAACTGATCGGCTAATAGCATGAAAGATTTTTGATTTCCCATGTATTTCAGATTAAGTAGATGTGTCATCAACACATTTAACTCAATTGAATATTGTATCAATATCATCCAAGTATCTAAAAAAAGGTAATACAATCCTCTTCCAAATATCCTTCATAAATAGAGCCTTTAGTTTGATCTTTATTTTTCATGCATGATTTAAAATGCCCAAGATATCTGTGAAATAAAATAAAAAACATAATTATGAATTTAATGAAGTTCCAATAATTTTTTACTAAAACGAAAACATATAAATAAATTACCTCTAAATTGGATACATCTATCAATAATGTATGGGGCCTCCTAATTTATCTTCCTCAACTAAATGCACAGTTAAATGCATCATGACAGTAAAAAACAACTAAGGAAAGATCATCTACATTGCACAAAGCGTCAATAAAAATATCTCCTGAAGGTTTTTAAAATGAGATGGATGTAGATTTTTCTCACATATTTCTCTAAAAAAATGTGCATAATTGGAGTACAATAGCAGTAACCTTTTTAGGTAATAATGTACTCAATGCCAATGGAAGTAACTATTGTAACAAAATATGTGAATCGTGGATTTTCAATCCATGTAACCTGCGATGATTTAAGTCAACACACCTTGATATTTTACTTTAATACCCATAAAATATTTTAAAATTTTAAGGAATGTATCTTTATCCCTATTTTTCATTGTAAAAAATTTTAGAGCATACTTTTCATTCTCATTTGTCCAGAGATCACGCTTTATGTTTATTTCTTGTAAGTCTTTCTGAGCATTGAGATGATCCTTAGACTTTCCATGCTCATAAAGAAATGTGAAGATCAAATTTTAACAAAAAATTATTTTCAATATGCATCGCATCAAGATTATGTCACAACAAATTAAATTACCAATACAAAAGTTTGAAGAATATACTTTTTTTCTTCCATTATTGTGTTCCTATTTCACTTGACGATGCACTTCAAACTCATTTCCCACTATCATTCAAATGATGCACCTTCTCCAATTATATTTCAACATTTCCAAGTTATACGAGTATTTTAGAACCTGTTAACAACTTTGGAGGTGGTCTAGAATTAATGAAACCATTGAATTTTGACTTGTTCAGCTAAAATATATGAGATGCATCGAGAAATATTCGATGACACAGGAAGCACCATTTTCTACTATGAGGTAGCTATTCAGGATCAAAATCAAAGTTACAAACAGGACAAGCCAAACCTATGTAATTGCTCCAACTAGCTAAATTCCAAAGTCCAAGGAAGTCACTAATGGTCCACATTATAGAATCTTTCATTTTGAACATTATTCTAGAAGATGCATCATATGTCTCAACATCGTTTCTCTATAACTCCTGTAATTCTTCAATTAAAGGTATAAAGTATACATCAATATCATTTCCAGGACTTTTTTCCAACAATAATCATCAAAATATTAAAAGAAATTTTTTTCATACACATCTATGTAGGTAGATTGTAAGTGATCAAAACAACCAGTCAAATGCTATAACTAGTACTCAAAGTCCCAAATGGGTTGAATCTATCAGTAGTCAATCCTAATCAAACATTTCTAGGATCAGATGAGAAATTTGGATGTAATGAATCAAATTTCTTCCATGATTTTTCATTTATAGGATGTCACATTAACCCATCATTGTTATTATCTAAAAAATGCTACTTAATGTGTTCGGAGGTTTTTTATGACATGAATAATCTTTCCAATTGAGGATTTAAAGGAAAGTAATGTAAAACCTTTACAGGTATGTTCATTTTATTCTTCTTCATGGAATTATGTTGATTTATAATTCCAACAGCACCCATAGACTTCCATCTAGAAGAAGAAAAAAAAATTCAATCCTATCTGCTTGAATCATCTCCCCAATAATTCATACAATCATTGGGACATGCATGAATTTTTGTATAATTTAGACCAAGTTTGTTAACAACTTTTTTCATATCATAAAAATACTCAAAGATCTTTGCTTCGAGAAATGAATCACACAACAATTCCAATATCATAGACATTGCCCTATTTGTAATTACACATAGGTATTTGATATTATACAACTTTAGTAGAAAAGAAAGTTTTGAATATTTTAAACATCCACTATACAATTATTGATTTCCATAATCAACTAAACCATGAAACACATCTTTCTGATCAGTGAAGTTTTCTCTTATATTATTCTATATGGAATCAATAGGAGGATCCATTGATATGTTACAATCTTGATCCGGTAGTTCTATAGTCTCAAAAACATCACTTGTCATGTTTCTATTTTTAGCACCCTCAACTGGTTGTTCTGATATGTTTTGATGCTGATGTTGGTGTTTTGTAATTCTGAATGTATCATTTATAAGGTTTTTCATTTCATTTTCCATTGTCGATGAAGTTGGGAGCTCATTCTATGGATTTACATCAATGCTCAACCTTTATGTAATGTTTAATCAAAAAAATTGTTCATAAACTTCATCTCTCTTCAATCATCTTATAAATTTATATTTAGGACATGGACATCTTATTCTCCCATCAAAAGATCATTTGTAAATTGAAAAATCTAAAAACTCCTCCAAACCCTTAGCATACTAAGGTGTATTTCTCAGTAATGTGATCCAGCTTTTATCCATATATATCACAATGTGTCTACACATTATTAAAAAAAAATTAAACACATAACTATTACTAAATAGGAAAATAGATTCATATATACTAGTCAAAAAAATATGAATATGTTAAATAAGGTTTTCCTATATGAATACATATGGTAAATAATGAAGCATTTTAAAAAGGATAATTGGAATCCATAAAGTCTATTTGTGAGGAAAATGATGTGTAAAAGAGTTACATTTTTCATTTACAAACCATTAAGAAACCCAATAGGAAAAATGCATGTTGAAATCCATTTTTAATAAAAATATTCTTTTAAGAAATAAATGAAAAAAGTATCACAATTCAATGCCAATAATTTATTAAAGGACCAGTATGATGCCAACATTGAAAAGTATGTTGAGAATGATCATGACTTCATAGGATATGCTAATGAGGTGTTTAACTGAGAAATGAACCACTCTAAATATGACAACATTAGTTCATGAAATCAAAGTAATTATAATAATTTGGTAACTATAATGAGGTACCAGGTACCACCAATATAATGTTCCTTAGACAAAGTGAAATAAAAATGTTTTACTACATCCATTTATCACTCTCTACTTAAGGAAATTGAAACTATTTCACAAAAATATATTCAACCAATACAAATATAAACTATCATAATTGAGGAGGATCAATGTTTAATGACTAATTAGATATATTATTATTGGGTATAATTTTTAGGTAAAACCAATTTCTCTCCTCCAATATACATTTAAATATACAGAACCACATAACCCATAAGAGTTGAGCTTACTCATCCAACCACCTATTCTTCTTAGATAATGATTTATGGAAATTGAATAATATAATAATACTAATAATCTATAGTTAAAAAATAATATAATTTATTAGTACACTAAAAATTTTCATCAACGTCATCTAAACCTGCTTTTATATGTGCTCAGAATCCATATAGTGTACTTTTCTACCATAATGGACCTTTCCAGCAAGGATTTATATCAAAACCCATCCTCTATAAGAATAGGTGTACATATATATACATATCAATATTTGTGTGTGTGTGTTTCTATAATCATCCTAGCTAAGAGACTGCATCTTACCATGTGATGGAATTTTTTGAATAGCATTTAAATTTATTTGGCCTCATCTTCTCATAGGAACTATATTTTTATCATCCTTAAGAGGCCTCATAATCACATATGAGAGAAAATATTTATGTATAACAAATATATATCAATAATATTATACATATATGTAATCCTTCCTTTATAGAAGGTCATGACTTTTCATAGGGAGGAACTTGATATACATATAGATATACCTCTATGTGTATCTAGTAGAAAAGTTTCAATATGAAACCTATAAGATAATTCACAAATGTTTCATACGATATTCATAAATAAATCAAGGTTATACATGTGAATTTTAAAATAATGAAACCTAAGGTAATCATAATGAAATCAATTAATGATAAAGAAACACAAAGTTTTCCATATTTACACACTAAACATTCTCTACAACATAGCCATAGACACGCTTCATATCAAGAAAATAAACATGACCTATATTAAATGATTTTACATGTTTAATATCAAAACAATATATTATTATAATTTATTCATATCAAAAAAAATAAACATGCTCTATAGGAAAACATCATGAACTTTCTCACTCTACACTGTCGTAATACTAAAATAGCATGATAGAAACCGATATTTTGTATAATCATTTAAAATACTTTCATATTTTCATAAATAAAATACAATAATGCAGTAATCAAGCATACAAACCTCATTCCAAATAATATACAGGTTATGTAATGCTCAATACTTAAGACAAATCCAAAAGATTCTAGATAGGGAAAGAGTCTAGGTACCAGCGGCAAAGGGTGAGGGGCGGTGAGGGTCATGGGGTGGGGGGCAAGGGTAGGGATCGGCGAAGCATGGTGAGGCTCGGGACCAGCAGAAAGGTGCGATGAGAGGCGGAGAGGCGCGGTGAGGGGTAGAGAGGCTCGGGACCAATGGTGACGGGCGGCGTGGCTAGGGCTTTGGGGGTGTCGGGGGTCATGAGGGTCGGGGAGTGGGGGGGTTAGGGGAGAAGTGTCAGGTTTGTGAAAAAAATAAAATTTTTAGCATAGGTTTAATAAACTGCCGCTAAACACTAATTTTTGTGTAGGGATATAAGTTAATTTTTATGCTCAAAATGCATTTTTCTAAAAAAAATCGTTGTGTTTTATGCATTTATATTAAAATTGATTTTTTTCGCTTCTAAAGATTGGATATAGAGAAATGGATACCATGTTTGGAATTATGAGGTTCAAATTTGGTTAATATGTTCCTTTTATTTTTTTTCATTATAAATAGTAACCATGGTAAATATTTTTCACCTCAATAAGGGTAAAATGGTTTAAATAAGGTTAGAACCATGAGATAAGGTCTCAAAATGAACCCAAAACTTTCTTTATCCTAATGGATGGGTGTAATTCGTTAATGTACATCAAATTCTCAAATATATGGTCACTTGGTGCCATTTTATTTGATTATGACCTTTATATTGATTTAAGGAAATAATAGATACAAAATGTCACTCTCTTGAATTTAATATCTCTAAATTTTTTACATAAGGATAAAACGAGGATAGGTTTGGTTCTAAATATTTATTTAAAATATAAATTAATTTTTTTATCATGATTATTTGTTTCTAATTTTTAGTAATTAAATAATTACCTTAAATTCTTACACAACGCCAATATAGTATTTATTCAATTAATAAAAAAATAAAATAAAATATTTTAAAAAATATTAAAAGTAATACAATTTTGGTGGATTATTGTGTTACTTGAATTTTATAGAAAAAATAACATATTAATTATGTGTGAAAGGCTTAGATTTAAATTCAATTATTTTCATGTTATTTTTAAATTCAAATTATTTGAATAGTTCTTAAAATGGAATTAATAATATTTTATGATAAAAATATTTTATTAAATTATTTAAAAATATTTAAAGAGGACAAGTATTGTGATAAATGGTCTAAAATTCTATTAATTGGTCATTTATGAGCCAATTTTTATCTTGTAAGTAAAATTATAACTCTTTAAGATTGAAAAAGTTTTTACTCTTATTAAGATTAAAATTAGTTAACCGAGGGGATAAACCAAAAGATAAGGTTTAAAATGACACAAAAACCTATATAAATTTCATTATATTGTGATATATCAAAATTAGACTCTTTTTATTCAGATATATAACCCTTTGGAATCATTTGGCTTGAGAATGACTTAATTGTATTTTAATCTTTTTAGAAATTCCAAGTGTGTCTTTTCCCTCCCCTATAAAAGGACACCTCTTTCTCTCAATTCTTCGCACCACTTTGAGTCATATACTTAGAAAAAACTCTATCCATTTCTCTTATCAACATCCCTAAACACTAATAATAGGTCTTGGGATTCTTAAAATACCATTCCAAGGGTAATTAAGAATGAATCTATAGGAAGTATACTGAAGAAGATGTAATTGTCTTTACCGAATCTTTTAAATTTATTTCTTATTATAATTCCTCTAAATTTTTTGTAATCATGCTAAAAAAATAAATCCAGTATCATAAATATATTTAGATTCTATTATTATTATAGTACAACCATTTTCCATCTCTTTTCCATCCTATAAAAGCGAAAACATTATTTATGCATACGTATGACTTATTGTCTCCACGTAGTGGTGTAATTCATATTTCATCACCACTTTACTTGGATGATTATAAAGGTGTAACTAATGAATATATATGATACTTATTAAATAATTATGTTTCTGTAATTATAATATCATATCTACCTTCTTACCTTCCAATCTGTTGGAAAACGATAACATCACTCGTGCGTACGTGTGGACTACCACCTCTACAAAGCGATGCGATTTGTTTTTTTATTTACAATTTTCATGGATGGTAATAAGGATATATTTAATGAATATATTATATATATATATATATATATTTATAATAATTACTCTATAAAGTTTAATTATTATTTACCTTTTTTCTTTCATTTATCGAAAAGGGAAAACAGCATTCATGCGTACGTACGACATACCGTCTCCATGAAGGGTGTAATTCATTTTTATATATCAACATTTTATGAATGATTATAACTATATATATAATGAATATATATTATATTTATATCATTATTAACATTTAGTATATGATAGATCCATGATCAAACTATAAGGACCAAAACTACTGAACCAAAACATACATGAAAAATAAAGCAATTATCACTCGGAACAGTGATTTTAATAAATAATTATTAATAAATAGGCGATAAAAGGTTATAAGTAAATAATATATGATATGATATATATTATTATGGTTATGTAATATATTTATAATAAATATATATTTATTATATATGAGGTTCGAACACATACGAAGGAAGACAGAACCGAGGTAAGGGTTTTCTTGTCTCGCTTTTGTTTTCGTGAGACATATGTCATGCTCACCACTTATTTCTTTCATGTTGTGTATATACTTTCTATTTGATATGTTATATAAATAATCCATTTATATTCATGATATTTTAAATTTCATTTTAAATTATTTCTTTTATAGGGTTTATGATTCAAAAGATACCAAAGCGGTAAGGGGTTTATATTTCAATATCATTGTAATTGGGATTTTTTATGATTATATTTACATTCAAAGTAATTATATGATATTTTCCTAATAAAAACCTTTAATTTTATTTACCTATGATTATTCATGAAATTTATAAGTAATAGTATCATTTTTCTTTCTTAGTTACTCAAAATATTGAGAATTTTTTTTAAGAAAAACATATTTTATTTTCTCTTTAGTCGGGAATCTTTTTCTTCAATGTTCATGTTTTCTAAATATGTTTTCAAGAATGTTTTTAATATACCTATATGATTGTTTAAATTCATTTTTACCCATGATTTACCTTAAAAAATGTTTTTAAAGTGATTTTCTTATTGTTTTTTAAACAATGTATTTTTTTGACTTTTTACTAAAAATGTGAAAAGAGTCATTTTTTAACATACTCGGGATGAAATGAATTTTTCACTATCATGAACACTCAATGTTTTGAAGATTCCTGTACAATTTTCCATAATTATTTTTAAAGAAAGTTTTTTTCCTAATATTCTGGAAATTTTTAGTTTTTAAAAGTGAATTTTAATGTGAAAGGGGTATTTTCTTCATGAATGTTTTTAATGAACTTTTTATGGTATTTTTATTCATCAATGACAAAAACCCTTTATTTTAATTATTAAAGTTTAAATGATCGAATAAAAACTGAGAAGAGGAGGTTGAATAAATTTTTCACTTTTTATAAGTTTCAATATTTTTGGAAACTTAACCCCTACAACATATTAAAGTTTATATCCTTATCATATTTTAGAAAATACTCATGCATGAAAAAGTAGGAAAGAAAGTAAAGCACATGAGATTTACAAGGTCCGGCCTCAGTGTGGAAACCTACATCCTTTCCATAGCCACTCCTGTGGGTCTATGGAAATTCACTATTATGAAGAAGTGAATACAACTTATACTGAATCATATTAGAAACCTTTTATCTCTCGATAGGAATGATTATACTGACTCTTGTCATTTTACAAAGTTTTCTTACAAAAAATTGAGACAAAAAAAGAATAAAGAATTTTCTCAAACTGATCCACAAATACTCAATCTTGATCCTTAGTCTGATTTGGCTGATTGTGATTCTCTCATTCAGATGATGATGGGTTTGATGGATTCAATCTGATGAATTCAATATGATGGACTAGATATGATGAACCCATTCACAATCTGTATTACTCAAAATTTTCTAAAATACTCAGTCTGGTATTCCTTAGTCTGATAAACAAAACTTTCAAGTGTCCAACCTTCTTCTGAGATCTCAGTTCGTAATGAAAAACTAAACAAGAATTATGTAGTTATCCTCCTTTTTATACATGAAAAGTTGAAAAGTAAGAATGTATTGTGCTTCTATTTATAGGAAACTTTGAATAGCAGAGGCAGGAAAATAAAAAAAATCATGCTTACTCAAATTTCAAATCTCTGAAAATCAATCACCTTTAAACTTTAACTTTGACTAGTTAAAACCTTCTCAAGATTTGTATGAAATCATTCTTTTCGAATATACTAACTTTTTTTCAGTCTGATGTAACTTTCTCACATTAAATATGATTAACTTTATTAGCTTCAGTCTGATTAACTTCCTTAGATTTAGTATGATTAACTTCCTCAGCTTTAGCCTCATTAACTTTCTCATCTTCAATTTGATTAGCTTCCCCAACTTCATTTCGTTTAACTTACCTAGCTTCATTCTCATTAACTTCCTTAAATTCAATCTGATTAACTTCCTCAGATTCAGTCTGATTAAATTCATCAGCTTAAATCTATTGGAATCCTCATTACAATGGAAACTTCACTCTGCAACTTTGAAATTATTGAAACCTTATTTGCTACATTCAGACTTCTAAAAACTTTTGTGTCTGGTACTTATGGATCCGATGCAAACTTTGTATTGATTTTTGGAACCGATACAATCTTTATGATTCCTAAAAAAATTAAAATAATTTATCATGATAACATTTCATGGTTTATGAGAACCCCATGAAAAGCAAAGCATCATTTGTTTTATGGTTAGAAAGTAAAGAACCTTCTAACTCCTGACATCTCTATATTCATTCAACTTCTTCAGCAACATTCCAACCTCCTCACTCTGCAACTTCTAAATTTCTAACCAACACCAAGTCTGGTGAATCTTGAACTTTATGTTGATTTATCTGAGTCTGATGGTGCATCTGATCAAAAGCTCTACATAACTTCAGGATTCTATCTTCTTTACACCTTCTGCATCTGGTACTACTCAGTATAAAAACTTGTGTCCATAAAACAACTTTCTCAAAGACAAGAACTTTTCTCCCCCTTTGTGTCTGTATTTGAACATTCAAAATCTTTTAACTTTCTTAAAAAAACTCATTTTGATGGACTGGGTATGATCCTGAAGAATAAAAACATTATGTTACAAAAAGTTTAGTTTTTTACAAATACAAAACTTTTTTAAAACAAAACATCACAAAGGTTCTTCAATCTCCCCGTTTGGATTTGTTGACAACACTCATTAACAAAATTTTGAACTCAGTAAATTTTTTGCAAATCAACTTTTGTAAAAAACTCAAGGTTTTCAACTTTTATCAAAACATATCCTTTCTCAAAAGTGAGTGTCCTAACACCACACTACTAGATAAAGTAATGTTTTTGAAAAATTCTATCCTTTAGTGACAAGAAAAATTTTCAACCATGTAAAGATAAACCCCCTCACTTTTATCTTTTCTCTCATTTATTTTTTTCTCTCTCCTTGATTGTTATCTCACCCATTATCTAATAACCACATCTTTAGATTCATAAAATAAATATAAGTAAAAACTTCTTATATAGTGCAAAATTTTTACTCTCTCCCCCTTTTTCAACATAATCCAAAGCATGGTGATGGACTTCCTTATGATATTTAAGAAGTCATTGGAGGAGTATGAACATGAATTTGTAGCCTCAACTCAACAAACCTTTCTTTTGGCATTTTATTTGTAAAGATATCAGCAATTTGATACTTTATTGAGATATATTTCACCAAAACATCTCCATTAGTAACATTCTATTTTATAAATTAAAAGTTTATATCAATTTTTTTATCTTCAATGTTGGATATAATTTTTAGAAAGATCAATTGTACTCTAATTATCACAAAGTATCTCCAATGGTTTAGAAACTTTTACTTTCAAATCTTCCAGTTGAACTTTCATCCACAACATCTGAGTACAAACTTGAGTAACCACAACATATTATGATTCTATTGTGCTCAAAGTTACGGAACTTTGTTTCTTATTATGCCAACTTATACAACATTCACCCAAGAAAAATGTTCCTCCTGAGGTTTATTTTCTATCATTATAATATCCAGCTCAATCGGCATCAGTATAACCATGAAACATCATCTCACAATTTCTTTTGTATAACAACTCATGTGAAGTTGTTCCTTTAAAATATCTCATAATTCTCTTTGTTTCCAACATATGTGATTCTTTTAGATTACTTTGATACCTGGCACACAAAGTCACAGTATAAAAAATATCTTGAGACTGTAAGGTAAAGTAAACTTCTTATCATCTTCTGAAAGTCTTTCTGATTCACACCTTTTCTAGACTCATATTTACTAAACTTCATCCCCACTAAGATAGGTGTAGAAACTTATTTGGATTATTTCATTCCAAACTTTTTTAATAATTATTCGGCATACTTTTCTTGAGGAAAGAAAATATATTTTTCATTTTTTTGAACTTGTAAACCAAGGAAGAATGTTAATTCTTCTAACATTGACATCTCAAAGTTCCTTTTTATTTCTTTATCAAATGTTTTACAAACATATTATCTATCCCTATAAAAAATTATATTATCCACATAAACAATTAAAATTAGGGTTTTGGATTCAACATATTTCACATATAAATTGATATCAACTTTTCATTTAGAAAAATTCAACATTATCAAACAATTTTCAAGCTTAGAATACCATGCATGTGGATCTTGTTTCAGCCCATAAAAAGCTTTATTCAATCTACAAACTTTATTTTCATCCTCATCAAGTAAAACCCCACAATTTTGTTCAATTTAAACTTCTTCTTCAATTTTTACATTGAGAAATGCTAACTTTACATCCATCTGATATACTTCATAATTTCGGTGAGTATCAACTACTAGAAACATTCTAATAGTTTCTAACCTTGCAATTGGGGGAAATGTTTCATCAAAATCCACACCTTCCACCTATGCATAGCCTTTAAAAAAATCATTTCTTTGTTTCTTGAAACTTCTCCATGTTCATTCAACTTGTTTCTATAAACCCATTTTTTCCGATAACATTTTTATCTTTCAAACATGGAACAAGTTACCATTTTAATTTTTCTCAATTTGATACAAATATTTATTCATAGAATTCACCCATTATTTGTGTTGAATAACTTCTGAAACTGACTCTGGATCAACTTTTGAGATGAGTGAAGTTTGATTTTCTAATCTCAACTTTATTCTATTCTGAAATAGAGCCTTCGGATTCCCAATAAAATTTTTGATCTCAACATGTTTTTGTAAGGTAAGAAATTTCAAAGTTTCTTTCCCAGCTGAAATTTTCTCATCACACAATTATTCTAAAACTTGATATGTTTGTTTTGTATCATTCTCACTTTCATTGTAAACATTCAGTTTATCCTTCTCAGCATTCTCAACAACTTTTGTTAAGGAAAATTTATTTTCAATAACTTCCACATCATATGAGTCAACCAAATTTTTTAAATGTTTGTTCCAACATTTGTAACTTCTTCTATTCGGTGAATAACCCATAAAAGTTTCTTCTTCATCTTTCTCATCAAACTTTCCAAGATCCAGATTTTTTTTAGAAAATAGGGACTTCTAAAAACCTTGAAGTATTTCAATGAAGTTTTTTTGTTATACCACATTTTATAGGAAGTCGTGTTGGATTTGGGTCTCAACAAACATCTTTTTTGAACATGTACAGGAGTATTAACAGCTTCTCTCTATTAGAACTTTGAATTTTTTTATTCTTTTAACATGCTTCTTCCTATTTCCACTGACTTATATTCTTCCTTTCTACTCCATTTTATTGTGGGGTATATGAAGAACTATACTAATGTTTTATTCAATACTTCCTCAGATAAGTTTCAAAAGTATTAGATTTAAACTCTGTTCCATTATCTGTTCTTAGTTTCTTTATATAAACCCTCATTTCTTTATCAATGTCTTTTCTGAAGAATCTGAACATTTCAATAGCCTCTGACCTGTTCTTCATAAACATGATGTTGGTCATCTGAGTGAAATTGTCAACAAAATTTATAATGTAAAAAATATCCTTTTATTGATTGATGTCTCATCAGCCCATATAAATCGGAATGAATAAGTTAGTGAGGTCTGGTAGACTGAATATCAACTTTCTTATGGATTTTATTAGTTATCTTACCTTTCTGAAAAGTAACACAAACATCTTCCTATCTTGTTTTCAATTCTTAAAAATTTCATATAGCATCAATTTTAGAAAGTTTGTTCATGTTTTTCTTCCCAAGGTGGCCAAGTCTTCAGTGCCACAACTTATTCTCATCTTCAGCACTTAGATAACATGAGTTGTTAAGTTCTCTAACTTGAAAAATATTTCCACTAGTTATTTCTCCTTTTGTGATAACTTTTCCATCATTCACACTTCTAATAATACATGAATATTTTCTAAAAATCATTTCTTTTCCATCATCACAAAGTTGAGTTACACTAAGTAAGTTATGTTTTAACCTATCAAAAAATAAAACTTCCTTAAAGGTGGTTCTTTATTAAATGAATGATACAAAGAAAGACGACTTGGGGCCTCGACCCCATGACCAGAACCCCACACCCCAACCCCCTACCACCCCGGCCACCTGCAGGGGGAAAATTCCTTATATTTCAACTTTTCTACTTCAACCTCAACTGTTTTGATTAATTTGATTTTTAAGAAACTATCATTCCCAAAGGTAACAACACCTCCATAATAATTTTCAAAATGTTTCAAGATTTTTAAACCACCTATCATGTGTGAAGAACAAATACTATCAAGTATTCATTGTTTGTTCTTTTTACTTTCTTTCAAGACAATCACAACAACAAAAGTGCTTTCCTCAGCTTTCTTCTTTCTAATTTCCTTTTCTTTTCTCCCATATGAAACTTATTCTAGAAGGAATTTCATACAACTTTTGGCATGATGACCAGATTGATCACATCTTACACAAACTTCTTCCATAAATTCAAATTTATTTTTTGTTGGAAAGTTTCTAACATCTTGAGATTTTCCTTTTATAACTTCCTGTGTGTTAGAAAAGTTACTCATTCTAATTTCATTATTTATTCCACTCTATTCAAACATTCTTACAGAAAGTGATAAGTTATGCCAACAATTATAAGCCTTGGGCCCATAGATTCCACAACACTAATAGAAACCATCAATATTAATTTTCTATTGAAGTGTGATCTTTCTCTGTAGAAACTTTGTTGAGGTTGATAACTTCTTCTGCTCTAACATACTCTAGGCGTGGACCATCTTTCCTTCTAAGCAAGTTTTCAACTTTTGTAGATGTGATAGGTTTCTCAGATCCTTTCTCCACCCAAGCATTCTCAATACTTTTCTTATCACCTAAAATGTTATAAAAATCAGATGAAATGTTATTTTTGGAGGGTGATGAATTCACCTAATTCTTGATTATAGCTCTCTCAGAAACTTTAGAAGTCTCAGATTTTACTTTTTAAGTTTTTTGAAGTTTTCATTCATCTTACTCAAGGTACTTTCAGACTCAATAAGTTTGATTAAAACTTGTTAAATTATTCTTCCTTAGCTTTTAGCTTCTTACTAAGATCTTCAACTATCTTTCCTTGTTCCGCAATTCTAAGTTTGTAACTTAAGATCTCTTGAATGTATTATTCCTCCTACTTGATGACATCTTTTCTTCTTTCATCAACTTCTTCACAATATTTCTTCATTACTCTGATTTATTTCTTGAGAGTTTTGTTTTTTTCAATACATGCAACAAGTTTTTTCTAAGTTGATACTCTCTATATGATTTTTCACCACCTTCTTCACTATTTGGGTAATCTTTTGTTTTCTCAACTTTTGTAATGAAAGTTTTGAATTTTTTTGAACTTTCATCTTCTAAAATACTGTTTCCAGTTGAGTCTGATTCAACTTTCTTACTCAGAATACTTCTTTTTTCTCCTGTGAACTTCTTCTTATGTTTTTTGAATGACTTTTCTTCTTTATAAATTTTATTCCACTTCTTCTATCGAGGTTTTTCATCAGAATCATCTCGATATTCTCCAAATTTATTCTTGGGGAAATTTATAGCAAAGTCTCTGATTCTACCACACTCAAAACATTTGAGAAGAAGTTTACCTTAATACTTTCCTCTTCCTCTTCGATAGTTCTTAGATATAAGAGACGTGATTTTTTTCATTCAACTCATCATCTTATTTATCTTCAAAGTCACAAGGATCGACATCTTCTGCATCTTTTATTTTCATTTTTTTCATGGATTCAAAATCCATTTCATCTTTCATCTTCTTTTTGAAAATTGGAGATTTTCTCATTTCATAAGCAACAGGAAAGTTATGCAATTCATCAAGAGATAAATCATCCTTATTTTATAAAGAGGAAATTTTAGAATCAAACCTGTTCGGAAAGTTTCTCATAAGTTTCTTCACAATTGTATAATCTTCCAGGACATTTCTGAATCCTATGACGTTGAAAACGATTTCATTTACTCTGGTGAAGTATTCATCAATAATTTCTTCATCTCTAATTCTTATGTTTTCATACTTACTATTCCATATTTGTAGTTTTGATTCCTTCAATTTAGTATTCCCTTCGAATATACTTTCCAGTTTGTATCACATATTTTTTGAATTTTTTAGACCCATCACCTTCATATAAACATTTTCTGATTAGGACATAAGGATAACATTTCTAGCCTTTTCATCAACTTCAATATTTCTATTGTGAGCAAAAGTCATCGGGGCACCCTTATCAATTAGTGGAAACCAAATTATAGCAGCATCAAAAACTTTCAGGCCAAGAGATAGGAGATAAGGAGTCATCTTATTTTTTCATCCATAATAATGTTTTTCATCAAATGTAGGAATCTCTCTACTGTTGATAGAATTGAGATTATCCATGATAAGGATTAGACAAGGGAACCTTGGTTATGATTCCAATTGAAGCTCCAAAGGATTGAATAGCAACTGAGAAGGGGGTGAATCAATTATTCACTTTTTATAAGTTTCAATACATTTAGAAACTTAACCCTTGCAACCTATTAAAGTCTATATCCTTATCATATTTTAGTAAATAATCATGCATGCAAAAGTAGGAAAGCAAGTAAAGCACGTGAAATTTACAAGGTTTGGTCTCAGTGTGAGAACCTAAATCCTTACCATAATCACTCTTGTGAGTCTATAGAAATTCACTATTATGAAGAAGTGAATAGAACTTGTACCAACTCCCGTTAGAAGCATTCTATCACCCAATAGAAATGATTATACTGACTCCTGTCAGTTTACAAAGTTTTCTTACAAAAAATTGAGTCAAAAAAAGAATATAGACTTTGTTCAAACTGCTCCACAAATGCTCAGCTCGGATCCTCAGTCTGATTTGGTTGGGTCTGATTCACTCAGTTCGATGAGGTTGGGTCCGATGGACTCAGTCCGATAAATTCAGTCTCATGGACTCAGTACGATAAACCCATTTGCAATCTGCATTACTCAAACTCTACACAAATTCTCAGTATGATCTTCCTTAGTCTGGTAAACAAAACATTCAGGTGTCCGACCTTCTTCCGAGATCTCAGTTTGGAAAGAAAAACTGGACAAGAATTATACAGCTCCGCCTTTTTTGCATACGTGAAAAGTTGCAAAATACGAATGTGTTGTGCTTCTATTTATAGGAAACTTAGAATAGCAAAGGCAGAAAACTAAAAAACTTTTCTTACTTACTCAAATTTCAAATCTTCGAAAATCACTCACATTTAAACTTCAACTTTGACTGCTTCAAACCTTCTCAAGATTTCTCCGAAATTAGTCTTTTCGAATATACTAAATTTTCTTCAATCTGATGTAACTTCCTCACCTTCAGTTCGATTAAATTCCTCAACTTTAATCTGATTAACTTCCTCAGTTTCAATCCGATTAACTTCCTTAGCTTCAGTCTAATTAACTTCCTCAGCTTCAGTCCGATTAACTTCCTTAGCTTCAGTCTAATTAACTTCATCAACTTCACTCTGATTAACTTCCTCAGCTTTAGTCTGATGGAATCCTCATTACGATGGAAACTCCACTCTACAACTTTGAAATTATTCAAACCTCATCAGCTATAACTTATTCAGACTTTTGAAAACTTTTGTGTCTGGTATTTCTGGATCCGATGAAAATTTTGTCTTAATTTCCAGAATCGATGCAATCTTTACGCTTCCTATATTTCTTCAAAAAAAATTATTATGAGAATGTTTCATGATTTATGAGAACTTCATGACCAGCAAAGCATCGTATGTTTTAAGGTTAGAAAGTAAAGAAGTTTCTAACTCCTGAAATCACTATCTTCATTCAACTTCTTTAGCAACATTTTGACTTCCTCACTCCGCAACTTCTAATTTTCTGACCAACACTGAGTCTGATGAATCTTGAACTTCATGTCGATGGATCTGAGTTTGATGGTGTGTTTGATCAACAACTCTACAGAACTTCTAGCTTCTATCTTCCTTACACCTTCTGCGTCCGGTACTACTCAGTCGGAAAACCTGTGTCCGGAAAGCAACTTTCTCAAAGACAAAAACTTTTCTCCCCCTTTGTGTTTGGATTCAAACTTTCATCAACTTTCATCTTTCTTATAAAAATTCATTCTGATGGACTGGATAAGATCTTAAAGAACAAAAACATTTTTTTACAAAAAGGTTAGTTGTCAACAAATACAAAACTTTGTTAAAACAAAACATCGCAAAGGTTCTTCACTTATGATCCACTGAAGGTATGTTGTAATGATATCATCCACATCCTTTCAGTGAATGGTTTATGATCAGTTTGATTGGGGTAATTATTGACATTCTGTATGTTGATTCTTCCAATACGAACAATTATTTATTTTTACGGCATGTTGATTAAGTTGTACTGTTTATTCATATGATGAATGCATTGGACTTATTAAGCAACAGGCGGGACCCAAAATTATATAACCCCTCGATGCATTGATATATCTCATAAGACAAAACATGTTGGGTATTTGGCAGATACCTTACCCGTTTATATAAGATGTCAAGGCACGAGGCCTTGGCGGTATGTTTATGATGCCTCGGCACGAGACCTCGACGGTAAGTTTAAGATGTTTGACATTAAGCATTCCGTCATTATGAAATCAGTTATTGATATTCATATAATTATTTGAATAGTTATGACATTCATGGATAGGTTTCAAGCTCATGTGATTATTTATTTGACATTATTTGATCGTCATTTATGTCTGTCATATTATTCTTCTTACTCAAGTTATTGATTAAATATCATGTGTTTTTAGTTATTTGACATGTTATATTGATTATGTCTTATTTACTCATGCTGGCTTTCGTTGTACCTAACCATTATTGAGCATCTAAGCTCACCATTTATTTGTTTTCCTTTCCCCAGGATACGAAGAAAGGTATTGTGAAAGATATTAATGATGCAAGAATGTTTATTATGCTATGTTTTTATATTTCCAATGTAATATGAGAATCATGTATGTATCTGATTTACCAAGATTATTAAGCCATTCGGTCTTTTGAGGTGTGATCGTTTGTATCTCGTACTAATGTAATAAAGTAATCATCGGCTCTAAGCTACAAGAGTCGGGGGTCTTTACATTGAGGGAAAACCACTAAAATATAGATTCTTTAAAAAAATGAAAGTACCGACAGTTATTTTCATATATTATTTTTTATGTATTATTTTGAGGGGTTGTAACTGCCGCTAAATTTTCAACATTCCAACACCTACAAATAACATCAGTTATTCAAAGTAGGTAGTCAACTTAGTGGTGGTTTTTCATAAACGCAATTGGTTAGTTTAGATGATGTTATAACCATCACAAATGGGAAAAATAACCCCCTTCGATGAATGTGTTTTTTATAGAGGTGTCATCCATGCCATAGAACATATGGTTAAAAATGTTATTATATCATTTCAAGATTCTCATTATAGCGGTGGGGTGCTATAACCTATCGATGCGACAAATACTCTAATGACGTTATCAGTGTAAAGTGATTTAGTTCTGACTCTAAATCCAACAAAATGTATGCATATGATTTGCAACTTTATTTAATGAAATAAAAAATAGTATTTATGTTGTCATATTTATTTATTTATTTATTTATGCCATTTTTCTATAACCCGGTTCTTTTTTATTAAAAAAAAATTCATTTGTTCAGACCACGTATATCAGTTGAGGGAGAAGCACGCAGAAGCATGATAATGATTTTAAAAAATTCATTTAATCATATATCTATGTTGTCATTGAGAATTTTTGTCAAAAAATAATGATTTAAAATAAATTATCGTCATTGAATTTTGAGTATAATTTTTGCATACATACAAAAATTCAAATTATACTTTAATCAACTGTGAATATAGTCATAATACAGAATACCATTTTTTTTTTTTTTTTTTTTTTGAACATTCTAAACCTTGGCGATCCCAATGGACTTCTTGAGGGCGGCGAGGAGACTTTTCATGATTCGGGGCTCACCGGGGGGAGGTCGATCTCTTAAAGGCCCATTTCTGACGGCCCGAAATATTGGGCCCTTACCAACCAAGTCTGCCGGAGAAACAAAGCAGTCTATATATACAGAGACGTGGGTCTTCCCGTCGTCAAAATCCACGAACCCCAGCCGGGCCCCTCCTGCTATCCTGTCTACCTGATGAAGGCCCACCCAAAAGGCCCACGAAAGACGAACATCTCTTTTACATTGTATTTTCGCTATTTATAAAACACCAAAACAAGTTTTTTTAATTCATTTTTTTTAATTTAATTTTTTTTAAAACATGTTTTAAAACTTATATAATTTAATAGATCTTCTAAAAGGTTTTTTAAAACTGAAAAAATCATAATACAACCTATTTTCCGTCATTAATAACATTAAAAAATAAAATGAAATGAAAGTGAACGAACGAACCTTCAGAAGCGTGGGGAGGGGGATACTGGCTCCTTGGCAGAGACTGTTCGCCCACTGGGCTATCACATAAAACATAGAATTCAGTAGAAATTATACAAGAGGATAGAAGGCAAAAACTAAACAGTCGGCAATTTGATCCACGACGAATGAACGGGAGTTTGAATTATATATTCAAATTTCCAAAGCATCGAAAGGTTTCGTTGAATATCAATTCATCCATAATCATTCACTTCCGAGTACTTTCACTTTTTCGATCCGATCAACTCGATAGAGGGCAAAAATTAAACAGTCGGCAATTTGATCCACGACGAATGAACGGGAGTTTGAATTTTATATTCAAATTTCCAAAGCATCGAAAGGTTTCGTTGAATATCAATTCATCCATAATCATTCACTTCCGAGTACTTTCACTTTTTCCATCCGATCAACTCGATAGAAGGCAAAAATTAAACAGTCGGCAATTTGATCCACGACGAATGAACGGGAGTTTGAATTTTATATTCAAATTTCCAAAGCATTGAAGGATTTCGTTGGATATCAATTCATCCATAATCATTCACTTCCGAGTACTTTCACTTTTTCGATCCGATCAACTCGATGATTTGCCATACGAACTCAGACACAAGGCACATAGAATCGAGCGGGCGACGCACCTGAAAGAGGAGGGTTTCGAATCTCGCCACATCGGTATCCGGCGGAAGCTTCATCGTTCCGAGAGATACGCCACCGTCTTCATCCTCGTCCGCCGCCGTGTTCGCGTCCGCATCCGGCGAAGCCCTAGTTAGAGCGGTTACGCACTTCCGATGGCCCGGGATTCGGAATTCCCTCGTCCTGGAGCGCTTTATAGCAGAATCGACGAACAAAGGCGTCCGCGTCGAGGCTGATTCAGGACGCGAGAAACGCGACAGAGAGGCGACGCCGGCGGGGAGAAGAGCGAGCCTCGCCGAAGAAGCCATGGGTTCCTCCCAGCACAGCCGACTACCGCTGTCCGCTGCTGCGAGGTCTGGCGGAAAATCATTTACTGTTCGTAGATTCAGATAACGTTATTTGAATTTTGAAAAATAAATCCAATTTTAGTAAAATATTTAAAATTGAGTAAAGTTTTACAATTATTTAGATACCTTCCAAGGGTATTAATCTGATCTAATTTGGATATCTATTACATGGTATCCGAAACCTGAATAAGAGTAAATCATATTGCTACAGGTTTAATTTTTGGTTTATTTATGCATTTTCTTCAATTGTTTCGTTAATTATAGTGTTTATGTTTTTGAATGTATTGATTTTTGTACATGGTGTATAATCAAACAAGTCTTTCTCCAATACGTTCACATGACATAATCATTTTATCGTAATCTAAGATTAATATGTTGACAATTTTAAGCTATTAAAACAATACATTCATAAAATGAAAGAAATTATTTTTTGAATGTGGTTTTATTGTAAAAGCATCATTATATTGCAAGTTTATAGCATATTCCTTGATTCTCACAAAATTCAAATCCACTTCATGAAGTATTATAACAATCACTTTTGCCCCACCGTTGGTGGTGGAGTGGAAAGAGTTTAGGGGGGTGAGGAGCGGGCTGCAGAGACAAAGCGCCCCGTCTGTATGTTTACTGTGATTTTCTTTTTTACGTTGTGTTCCACGATGACTGTAGTACCCCCGGTTTCAAGTAAGTAACCCTTATTTTATGCTTTTTAAATATGTAAAGTATACGAGTGAAGTTTGGGAAAGTTTGGAGAATTTTTGGAAGGTTTTTTATGTTTTTTTAATGGTGCATGATTGGTGCACGGTTAGTGGAAATCGTGCAACACCTATAGGAAAACCGTGCACAATGAGACAAAGGTTGAGGGGAAGGCGCACGGGCAGACACATGGTTTGTCCAAACCGTGTGGCTGCCTAGGAGAAACTGTGCAACTCGAGACAATGAGCTTTGACACAATTAGTGCACGATTTGGAAACCATGCGAGCCAACCGTGCGAGATTCTTGCTTGAGACAGAAGCTGGCGCACAGTTAGCGCACGATTTGCCTAACCGTGCACGGTTTAAAAACTAGATCCACAAAACGTGGATCTAGGTCAAAATTAAGATTTGACCCCTCATTTTTCCCAAAACCGACCCTAACTCGAGATTTACTCTTCCCAAAGGTAGTAGAGGCTTCTCTCATCAATCCGGATGCGATCTGAAGGCTTCTTTTGGTGCATTGAAGCTGGATTCTTGCGGTAAGTCTTCGTTCTTCATAGTTTTGCCTGGTTTTCCATAGATCCACTTCTCCCTCTCTCTCGATTTCTTAGATCTACGTCCACTGTGGATAGATCTAAGGTAGTTGATGCCAAATATGATTAGATTTCGTCTTGTTGACGTTAAGGGAAGAGATCCAAGGATGAGTAAGGAGCTTTCACCATACCAGAAGCTAAATGGATTGCAAAAATGAGAGGGCATGACACCTGCCATCGGGACAAGTCTGTGAAAGTACGAGAAAGCCTAGCTGAACTGTCATGTGAAGGTGGAGAGCTGATTTCACGATGAAGATGTTGGAGAGGAGCAGTTCCAAGTAGTTAGTCTAGGCTGCATGTAATGTTTGAAGCCTACAAGCAATGAATTCCTCTAAGGCCTACGGGCCATGTAATACTTATGCCTACGGGCCTTGTAAGGGTTCCACCTCACCCCTTGAAAGATGGATTATCAAAATCAATAAAAAATGAAGGCATTCGGGCTATTGGAGGTGGAGGTGTGCAAAGCATGGTAGAAACCCTCTTTAGCGATGGCTTGTAGTTTTCTATGGAAAGGGTGGAATTGTTGTGCAGAATGCTTTGTGGTTTGATTTTAAAATGACGATTTTAAAATCGGTTGCTTGGTTGGATTCATGAAAAAGGTTTTATGGAATGATTTTCAATA
Organism: Viscum album; assembly: GCA_963277665.1. Taxonomy (NCBI): domain Eukaryota; kingdom Viridiplantae; phylum Streptophyta; class Magnoliopsida; order Santalales; family Viscaceae; genus Viscum; species Viscum album. The sequence goes on from OY728156.1 coordinate 1,507,412,552, forward strand.
AAAATGTTGTTTTATTGAAATGGATTTTGCACACTTAGGTTTGACATGGGTTTGGCATGGTTGTGTAGTGTGTGTTCATATGCATTGGGATGGATAATGGCATGAAGTACCCCCATCAAAAGGTTGGGATGGATATGGGTGTGAAGTACCCCCTTCAAAATGGTTTACTAAGTGACAACTTAGTGAAAGGACGAATCATCACTCACGAGTATAGGGAGGTCTAGGTTGCATGCATGGTTGAATGTGTGGATATGTGGAATGTAATGGATTATGACAAAATGGAATTCATGAAATGGTTTTAAAGCATTCTCTGGTCGCTTTCCTTGGAACTTGATATTGTTTTGTGAAAACTGCTTAGTTATGAAACTTGTTTATATTTTAATATAAACTGTTTAAAAATTCTTTTATATAAATTGTTTTATATAAATGTGCTAACATGTTCTATCCTAGTGACGTGAGTAGGGAAGTGATTTGGGGAAAACCTACTAAGTTTCATTACTCACCTCTGCTTTGACACTTTGGTGTTTTTGTAGATATTTTTTATCGATACACGTGCAAAGGTAAAATATCACATTTCTCTAGCGGTGTTTAGTTATACTTGGGCTGTTTTGTGGAGATGAAGCATGGAGTTGATTGGAGCTTGGAGTTTTGTCTTGGAGTCTTTGAGTTTTATTGGTTATGTCTTCTGCTGTCTACTTGGTTGTTTTGTAGTCTTCTAATGTGGTACTCTTTTATTGTTGGTATTGATATAAATGGTATGCTTTGAGTTTTCTTTCATTTATATCATGCATCATGTAATAGTTTATTTGGTTATGTCATGTTTGGTTGGTTGTTAAATTTCAAGAAGGAAAAACCGTCTCCCACATGGTCATGAAGCCCTTGGCATTTATTTCTAGCCTTTAGCGTCTTGGAGATGCTGCTTAAGACCAAGTAATGTCCTTCCACCTTCTTAAGCCAATGAGAAGGGAGGAGATGTTACAAGTGGTATCGGTCTTGGTCCTTCCAAATTTCTTTGTGGAACAAGTAGTATCAACTTGTTTGGTCCTTGCCTAACAAGTGGTCTTTAGTTCTCCTGGTCTTGGAGTTGAAATTCATTTTGGTATATTCCTTGTGTCAGGTTGGTAGAAAGGAGTAGGATTGTCAAGACTTGAAATGTAGAGCATAAAAAGACGTAGCTAACCTTTTAATGTTGAATTTTAAGTTATCAAGGAGTTGGGTACATAAGTGTTTTAGAGACACTTATAGGATTTGAAATCTCATTGTTATAGGTTTAGCCAATGAGATGAGAATAACGTGCATTGCAGAGGAATGACTTCCCACTAGGAGTGCATATTTCATTTTGAGTAATGATATATGATTTGGTGCAATATGCTGATTTTTGAAAAATACTGAAATTGTTTTCAAATGAATGATTTTGAAAAGAGCATGGTTATGTTATTTTGAAAATGGTTGGATTTTCAAAAGTAAGTTTAATTTTTTCAAAAATGGTTCAACATGGTAAATGTTGATTTTGGAAAGCATTTTTGTGATAGTATGATGTAGTAGAATTTGAAATTCTAAGACTTTAATTGATAGAGAGTGAGACTTATGGAAGTTGTTTTTTGTATAGAAAATGGAACCCAGTAGGCGTCATAGAAACCAATCAGATGAAGCTACTGAGAATGTGGTTGGACCTGAGTCACAAGTGAACCAACAATTATTTTAGAGTATTGTCCAAACTTTTCAGGCTATGGACAACAGGAATAGGATGGATGAACCAAGACAAGTGGATCATTCTGTCCAATTCCAGAAGCAGAATCCACCCATCTTTCGGAGTGATTCTTAACCAGAGAAGGCAGAGGTGTGGATGAACAGAATGAATTGTATCTTCGATTTCATTAGCACACCAGCAGAGTTGAAAGTCAAGCTAGTGATGTATATGGTGGAGGATCTTGCACGCCAATGGTGGGATTTAGCTGTTCAATCTAAATTGGACCAAGGCCTATCATGGGTGGATTTTGAGAAATTGTTCAACAAACAATTCTATCCTCACACGTTCAGAATTCAAAGAATGATTAACTTATTCAGCATGAATCAGGAAAATATTTCTGTCATGGAGCATATGGCTAAATTCATGAATTTTGTGCGCTTTTCACTAAGGTTGCTGCTAGTGCGTCCTTAAAGGTATAAATTTTTGAATTGGGGTTGAGGCAGAAAATTCACCTGAAGATTGCTATGCTCTATATTACAGAGTATACAAAGATGGTCAATAGAGCGATGGAAACTAAAAGGGATATCTCAAGAGCTATGGGAGGAGGAAGTATATTGATACCCACAAGAAATAGTGGTAGCTCTAATGCTAGGAGCAAGAGGAATAGGGTCACCTATTTCCAAGGTGGGAGAATGAATCAAAATCTGATGACTAGATCAGTGAACCTTCCTCCATGACCCAAGATAAAAGCGGGATGTTTCTAATGTGGTTCACTTGAACACATAAATCAAGAGTGTATGACACAACCTAGAGCATGCCACAACTGCAATTAGATGAGGAATCTTCAGCGCTATTGTCGTAGTGCTCCAAGGTCGGGTGTTCGTGACACTTCTCAGGTGTGACAAGAATCATATGCTTCAACGAGATGAGGGAAACAAAATCAATCTCATCAACAGAACATAGCTATCCATAGTGATTCCAGGAATACCATGACTCCTCAGGCAGTGCAATATCAAAAGGGAAATAAGGAACAAAGCGTGATGAGAAAGCATTTATATGAAGTTGAGCAGGTTATTATGGATGATTAGTCTGAACCATCGACAATGAGAGGTACAATTATTTTGAATTCTACCCTTATGAAATCCTTGTTTAATACAGGTGCATCCCATTCCTTTATTTCTTTTTATGTTGTTTATTTTTTGAGTTTAAAAGTTGAGATGATGTCTTCTATGTTAAAACTCAGAACTCCTCTTGGCTATAGAGAACATCGAGTTTTAGTGTTTAGAGTGTGTTCTATTACTGTTGATAGAGCTAACTTGATATGCGAATTCTCTGTGCTTGATATGTATGTCTATGATATAATCTTGGGTATGGATTGGTTGACAATGTATAAGGCTCACATCGACTGTTATACTAGAAAGGTCAGTTTTACAACTGAAGATAGTGTAGAGAATCTATTTTGAGGAGACTAGGATGAAAAGGTAGGTGCAACGGGCTTTTTGGCACCGGTAGTTGGAACGATCTCATATCAGATGACATCTTTGACTTTGGTTTTGATGGACGAGATCAAGATTAACCATTTTCCAGCATTGATTGATTAGTTTCCAAATTTGTTTTTAGAAAATTTCTCTAGGTTTCCACCTATGAGAGAAGTGGAGTTTATGATTGATATATTTTCGGGGACCAATCCCATTTAACTTCCATCTTATCAGATGGAATCAACAAAATTAAAGGAATTGAAAGTGCATTCGGAAGAGCCAAAAAGCAAAGGGCTCATTCGGTCGAGCATGTCTCTATGGGAAGCACCAGTCTTGTTCATCAAAATGGCGGATGAAACTCTTCAGTTGTGTATGGATTATCATAAGCTTAACCTAGTTATGATAAAGAATTGGTATCCACTTCTATACATTGATGATATATTTGATCAATTGAGTGGAGCTCAATGGTTCTCTAAGATTGACTTGCACTCAGAATATCACCAATTGCGAGTTCAAAAGGAGGATATTCCAAAGAAAACTTTTAGGAGTAGATATAGCTATTATAAATATGTGGCAATGCCTTTCAGTCTTATGAATGCACTAGCGGTCTTTATGAAATTTATGAATTAGATATTTCAGAGATATATGGATCCTTTTGTGGTAGCATTTGTAGGTAGCATATTGATATATTCAAGGACAAGGGATGAGCATTAGTAACACTTGGAAGCAGTGTTGGGAATTTTGAAGGATCATCGTTTGTATGTCAAATTATCAAAGTGTGATTTTTGGATACAAGAGGTACATTTACTTGTCCATATAATCTCTAAAAAAGGTGTTTCTATGGATCTAGAAAAGATAGAGGTTGTTATCTCTTGGAAACTACTGAAGAATGTCTTTGAGATACATAGTTTCCTTGGTCTAGCTGGTTATTAATGATGTTTTTTTGTTATTTATCATGAATAGATTTGACTATGACAACCCTGATAAGGAAAAATGTTCCATTCTAATGGGACAAGGAATGTCAAAAGTATTTTCAAGAGTTGAAATTTCACCTTACATCAGCACCAATCTTGATTTTTCTAGAATCCGAACAAGGGTACGTGGTGTATTGTGATGCTTCAGGATCTGGGTTGGGATGTGTTCTCATTAAGGGAGATCATGTTGTTGCTTATGGATCAAGGTAGTTAAGGTTTCATGAAAAAAAACTACCCAACACATGATTTGTAGTTAGCTACTGAATTCCATGCTTTGAATACTTGAAGTCATTACCTCTTTGGTGAGAAATTCAATATGTTTACAGATCATAAGATCTTAAAACATATTTTATCATAAAGGTATTTGAAACTAAGATAAATAATATAGATGGAGTATCTCCAAATTTTTGACTTTAACTTGATGTATACACTGAGAAAAGGCAATTCAATGGAGGATGCATTAAGCAGAAAGTTATATGCTCAATTGGAAAAATAAGCTTCAGATGAGTGATAGTTGATGTCATTTCTAGTCGATATGCACTTAGAATGTGAATAATAAGGTGAATTTGTGGTTTTATTTCTAATTTAATTTTTTTCTGATTTGGTGGAGATAGTTAAAGAGGCATAGATGTACGATGCAGAATGTGTGGAAATGAGTTCGAAACTCAATGGTGGGGAGACCATTGAGGGATGGAAGATGGATGAGAGTTCAGTGTTGTGGTTTAGAAATAAAATGGTCATACCTATGTCTTTTCAGGAACAACTTATTCATGCTTACCACCATTCAAGATGGGCTGTTCATCCCAGAATACAGAAGATTTATAAGGAATTGAAAGCATAGTTTTGGTGGGTCAACATGAAAAGAAAGGTGAATGAGTTTTTTAATATGCTTAACCTGTTATCAGGTTAAAGCAGAGCATTAGTAACCAAAAAGTATGTTACAATCTTTACCTATTCCAGTTTGGAAATGGGAGTATATAGTTATAGATTTTGTAACAGGTCTCCCAAGAATGGTTCAGAAACACGATGCAATATAAGTGATAGTGGATCGACTCACAAAATCGGCTCACTTAATCCCTATTTGTGAATCCCATATAGTGGATCACTTGTCAAAAATATATATTTGAGAAGTGGTAAAGAGGCATGACATAACAATTTTAATTATATCAGATAGATATCTGAGGTTTATGTATCATTTCTGGAAATACTTACAGAAATCCTTTGGGACTCAGTTGATTATGATCACTATGATAACCTTGCTTTTTATTACACACTTAAACACGATTTATTATATAAAACCTTCACTTGATACAACATAGAAGATTGAGAGGTATAATGTATTTGGGGATTAGGAACATTACATAACAACTTAAAACATAAAACACAACATCTTATTGAAAACTTCTTTTACATGACCACTACATTCTCTCATACTTAGCATTGCATGGGATAACCTGAGGACATGCATAAGAAAAAGGTGAGCTATAAAGCCCAATAAGGGAGTAAATAAAGCATAACATGAATATTACAATACATGATAGTAAATAGGCATATCAATGGAGTGAAATAGAAACATAAATATAAAGTCATGATATAACATGATTATCATAACATGGAAATGTGGCAACAACATTTAACATGAAATTAGCACGATCCAAGGCTCATTGCACATAGAGCACAAGTAAACCCTCATTGCGCATTAAGCACGAGTAAACTCTCATTGCACTTGAATTAGCATGAGTCAACACTCATTTCACATGATGTATCATGATACTATACTTACCCAATGCATTTAAGTGCTATCAGAGCACACCCTTCTTAAACATTTCATTTCATGCATAAGTGTGCCACATGGATCATACAACATAGAATCAATCATCATCATTTATTCCATGATAAAGGGATGTGGAATATATAAATGAATATTTATAATCAATAAGTAAATGTTAATAAAGGTGAATAACCTTGATAGATAAATGAGTATGGTATTCACTACACAATGATATTGGCTTGGAAAATCGGTGCAATTTCGGCAGCGTAACGACGTGACATAAGAATTAATAAAAATGGTTAATGAGAGAGAAAGGGGTGTATCATCATATGTACATGAAATATATAGTAATAATGTCATATAGATACATGTCCCAACATATTTAATGGAATTTATATTCATAATACAAAAGAATTGCTTGAATGTAAATGAGGAGAGAGAATTTCCTTACAGAATTTCGACATTGTAATGTGTACATGGAAGACATTAATGAGAGATAAAGGGGTATATAATCATCAAAACATAAAGAGGGTAGTACGGGGGAGGTGATAAATCATACCCCAACATTTATAATTGAAAATAAAAGGGTATAACAATATTAAGAAACTTGGATAAAAAGAGAAAGGTAAGAATCCCTTACTTGGAAGTGTGATCCCAAAGGCTTGGGAGGGGCTTGAGAGAGGCTTATTGGGAGCTTGAGGTGCCTTGGTAGGATTATAGAGAGAGTAGGGAAGAGGTTGGATGAACTCCAATGGATTTTAGTGAAGAGGAAGTGGGAGCTTGGGTGAGTTTATATAGGAAAGAAGAAGGAATTCTTTATTATTTAGGTTTTGGACACCTCACATTAAACTAATCAAAACCACAAACCAGCCCATGTTTTTTGCCCATGGTTTTTTATAAAGGGGATTTTAAAACAATATTTCATAATTCCAATGGCCTAAATTCTTAAAATAATAGATTTTCTTATGTGGAGGTGAGTCACACTCTCAAGGGAAACAATTTAAAAAGATAAAATGTTTTATAAGTCATGGAGGGTTCACTATGGCATCATAAAATTAATAAAAAAAATATAAAATCACATTATTTTAAGGATAAAACATATATTGTCTGAAAATATAATTTATATCATCTTATTAAATCACTATTGGGTCATTACGATGTCATAAAACACATTATATATTTAAATGGTATTTAATTTTTACCCAAAAATTTGGATGTCTCAGAAAATTATGAAAAATTCACTGTTGGATAATTTCGACATCCTGATTCCAAAAATAATATTAATTTTATCTAAATAATTTTATAAATATGTGAATTTTTTACTTGTAAAATAAAAACTGACATTTATCGAAAATTCATGGGTTTTGATAAAAACAGCTTTCAAAACTTAATAAAAATTACAATTGCATTCATAAAAATTATACGATCATTTATAATTAATAAAAAGTAATTTAATAATAATAATAATTTATTAAAATAATATTTAATTAATAAATCCACTAATTTATCAAAATAGATTCCCTAGTTGAATATTAACTAAAAAAAATACTATTTGTGCTTTAAAAACAATTTACAAAGTAAAATCAATGTATATTATTTATAAAAAAATAATGTACATAGTCATAGTGCTAGGGTATTGTTACATAAACCCTTAAAACACCCGAATAATACATTAAGGTAAGGTGCGTGATGGTAACAAACTCTTGGTGTGGCTCAGATAACATTGCTCGAGTGGTAATCTCTATCAACTTCCACTTCTCTCACAGGACACAAATGTTGTCACCTAGCTATTGGAATGGAAAGAATGAATAAGATTAACTAAATTTTTAAATGAATTCTTGGGTTACTAATTAATTATAAATGAATATAAAAATCAATTGAAAATAAAGGACGTGTTTTATAAAAAACTATTTTTATAACCACAAAGGAATTTTATATAAATAAATTAAATTAATCACTATTAATGAATGATTTTAATGAAAATTATATGTTATAAATTCAATAAAATGTTTTTTAATTCATCCAATATGTATTATATTCTCAATATAAGAATAAATCTATTTTTTATGCATAAAATCTATATTTTTCTAATGATAGTTTTGTCATCTTTTGATGACACACTTGTTTTAAAACTAAATTTTGAAAATTTTATAAATTTATTTTTAAAAAATAAACTTCATTTTTGAAATTATAGTTTCAAAATTAACTTAGGGTAAATTTTTGGTATTTTTCTGATAAGTTTCATTATTTGATGAATAGTAAAAAATACTGCATTTTAATTGAAAAATACATTTTCTTCTAATTTATTTATATAGTTAAATTATATTTTAAATTAGTTTTAAAGTATAATTAGTTCAATTATACATAAATAAATCAAATTAAGATCATTTTAATCAATTTAAAATTGAAATTGGATATAAAAATATTTTGAACTTTTGAACTTTTCGCTTTAAATACCAGCTTTTTTGTTGCGTCTGTAGGATTAATTTTAAATCACATCTTACAAATTATGTAAATTTAATTTAGTAAAATGGATTATATATTTATAATAATAAGTTACAAATTAGTTTGTAAGGTCATTTTCATTTTTATACATAAAAAAGTTGCCGTGGTAAAATTTTTTTTACCGTATTATAGGTAAAATAATGAAAAAGATTAAAGTTAAAAGGTAAAGGATTAAAATACCTAAAAACTAAAAATTTAATAGATTTTTGAGGTATTTATCCACCCTAAACATCCTTTAAAAAATTAATGATCATAAAAATTCATGTAAATTAATTCCACCTCAATGTGGTTGGCTTTAAATATAAAATAATCATTATTTAATCACTTAAACCCACATCTCCTCAAGTATAAATACCACCCTTTACCACCCTATTTCAACTTAGAAGTCTTGAATCTACTAAAATATATACCAAAACCTCTCATACTCACTCTATCCATGTCTAATTTCTTATGTTATCACCAAAATACCAAATAAATGGTCCTTAAGGGGTCATCCAAGGAGGTGATATTCAAGAGGTAATTTTCTCAAAACACCTCTCTTAATTTATTTCAAATTTCTAATTTCTCATCACCTACTTCATAAATCAAGGAATGATAAATACAGAATCATTTATATACTATAATTTTATGTTTCTAATGGAATATATTATATAAATCTATTTTATTACTTCCTCTTATTCAAAGAAACAAAACTATTGTCTAAATTATGATGGTTAATCACCTTTGTGAATAATGATTTTGTTTGTTTTCCATTACCACCTTCATGGTTGATAATAAAACTATTATTATGGTTAAATGAGATTTTAATAGGTATATTATAACTTATTTAATGTTTTATAACTAATATATACTCATAATTTTAAATAAAACAAAACTAGTCCATGGTATTCGGAAAAACTGCCAAAATAAACTAAACATTTATCATTAACATTTTATCAAATGAATAATCCAAATATATGAAATAAAAATGATAAATGAGACCATTTAAAATTATTTAAGTTCATTAAAACCATTTCATTACACTTATATATCTTTATTTCCATTCGACATGAAAATCCATAATTATACACAAATGAACCAACCATGAAAATCGTGAAACAAATGCACCCGAAACAATGGAAATCATGAAATATTATTATTGAATGGGTGGTAAGATGTTATAAAAATATCAGATAAGGTATTATAGATATGAATATGCTTCTTTAATTAATTAATAAAATTATTTAAAACATTATACAGAAGGTTGAATTATTTAAAACTAAAGGGAAGCATGAGGTAAGAGTTTCTTATCTCACTTTTACTTTTGTGAGATTTATGCATTATTCACCACTTATTTCTTGTGTGTGGTATATATTATGATATTTGATATATAATATAATGAATATAATTATATTCATGGTATATACTATTTTATTTGATAATTATTACTTTTATGGTGCATACAATTCAACTGATTTCAAAATATAAGGGATTTCTTAACTCAATTTCCATTCATTGGGTTAAACTTCTACTTTTTGATCATGTCGTGCTATGATCATGTGTGAAATGAATTTTGAATATATTATGTTTTATTTACACTTGTTTTATGTGTATTTACAATGGATGCCGATATTTTTTTTTCATTTTATTAATTCCTAGTTCAATGAGATGATATTTATAAGGTAATTTCTTTTAAAAATTATCTTTTTTAAAGTTACCTTTAAAACTCTATTTTTATTCCATATCCATGTTTTCTATTTTTTTTAAAAATGTTTTTAATATTTTAATATTATTTTTTAAATTCATTTATACTCATGTTTTACTTTTTACAATTTTTTTTTGAAAGTATTCTTTTTTTCATTTTCTAAAAGAGGTTCTTTATGACTTTTCTGGAAAAAAATACGAAAGGAATGTTTTTTAACTTATATGTAATGAGGGGATTTTCTCACCATCATGATTATTTAATTACTTGAAGATTTATTTAAAACTATAAAAGTTTATTTTTAAAATAAAATGTTTTCTTTTATAATTGTGCATTTTAAAAAATGTTTTCAGAAAAGAAATGATATTTTCCTCAAGGATTATTTCAAGTGATATTTCAAAATTACTTTCCATATAAGATGATATTATTTGATTTTACTTATAATTTAATGGGGATATTATTCATGGATACTATCCTCATTATTTTTATGGTTAGTTTATGTTTATAGTGACATGATATTTATGAATCCTTTTTCTTTTCCATGAGTTATGTTATGATAAAATGTTTATGAAAATCATTTATTTACATGGGTTCCAATGTGATAAATTATTTATGTTCCTATAGAACACATATGTATGATTTTTATTATGTGAAAGGTGAGACCTATATCTACCTCCAATGTATTGGGTAATTATAGATAACTCATGAGTAAAAATTTTATATGTGAACCTGATTACATGTTTACAATATTATGCATGAACTTGATTACATGTTCATACTATTATGCATGAACCTGATTACATGTTCATAAATATTATGTGTGAGCCTGATTACATGTTCACAATGTTATGCATGAACTTTATTACATGTTCACAAGTGCTATGCGTGAACCTAATTACATGGTCACAATGTTATGCATGAACCTGATTACATGTTCAAAATGTTATGCATAGACCTGTATTTCATGTCCATAAATTTATACGTGGACCTGATTTTATGTCCATAAGTTTATGAAAGGGCCCAATATCATGTCCTTAACTTATCTAGTGAACCTATTTATATTTATACATGTTCACCAAAATATAGGTTTATGAGTACAACATATATTCTATGTCTTATTCTATTGTTATACTATCACGACTCATGTTCTATGATTATCTTATAATTCATGTATTGTGAACTGCCAATATTTTTTCCATGACTCTTGTATACGATCTTTGACATATAGGGTATGATTTTAATTTTTTTTCTTATATTTTCATACTATTATTCTCGGGTATTCTTATGTATATCCCTTTTTTACCCTTACTAAGCATTTAATCTCATCCTTTTTTATGTTTCTTTCCCCCAAGACATGAAGAAAGGTATTAAGTATGATATGTAAAAAAGGGTTATAGTTATGAATAAATAGGCAGGAGAAGATTTAGATGTATTATAAACCATTTTTTTTATGTTTTTGAGTTTCTAAAGGCACTAAACTAATACGGTATTTGGGCATGTGTTTGTGTAATGTATGAAATATTCCACAAAAATAATGTAATACCTATGTATGTTAAGCTTGGGTAACTATACTTATAAAGTGTTATGTTTTTTATTTATAGATGTTTTTCATTTTGATTACATTGACTCTGTTTCATGCCCATGGACTCTAAAAATTTTGGGAAAGAAATGGAGAGATTTCAAATGAATATCATGGCATGAATTTAATGACACATTTCTGAGCTCATGAAAAATGTATGAGAAATTACCTGAAGGAATTTCTCATGAATAATGGAAGATGTTTCACAATATTAACAGAGATGCATCTCATGAGGAAATTTCATATTTTATAGTATATTAATAACATAAACACAATAAAATTATAATTTTTATTAATGCTTCTATTTTTTTGTAGGAATTATTTAAAAAATTACTATGAATTGTGAGACACAAGTCTTCCTCATATCACTGGGTCATAGAGTTTTTTGGGAAAAATAAAAATCTTGGTTGTATTTTATTAATTATTATTTATATTATTTTATTATAAGTCAATGGTTTTTCTAACTTGTATATATTTTTTTATAAAAGCTAATGAATTAGGTCACTCTATTGGATAGATAGAGATGTGTCTTAAAGTTTATAAGAAACCCAATGACAGTTTTGTGAATGAACCTAGTAGAGAATTTGAAGTAAGTAATTTTCATTACTATTTAATGTTATTTAATTAATATAAAAACATATTAATGACAAATAAATTATAACAATAAACATTCCTTAAAACCGATTAAATGGGGTTGACTACATGGATCAAACAGTGCTGATTAGCTCTATTGGTGGTGTTTGATCCATGTAGTCAACCTTATTTAATTGGGTTTAAGGCATGTTTGTTGTTATAATTTATTTTTCATTATTATGTTTTTATAGTAATAAAATAACATTAACTAGTAATGAAAAAATTATAAATTAGATAATATTATTAAGTTCAGATAATTTAAAAAATCATTGATAATATTTTGGTATTAACATGTTAAAATTCAATAATCCTGGGATGATAACCCTTTACAATCATCATTGGTATCCAATAATGATATAGTTTCAATCATTTTAGGGAAGGAAAATCTCAGGAATGTATGAGGGATGAGTTATGTGCTTACTCTATTAGCTATTATTGGTAGAGCATCATCATCATTTACTGCTACACCTAGTGTGTGTTTGAACAGTTCCATTGATTAGAAAGCACATAGAGAAATTGAAAGGTTGAAAGAAAAAGTTCAAGAACATGAATCTTATAGAAAAACATAGGATCGATGGTGGTCATCAATGGAAAATGCTTTAGTTTCTGTATTTCAGAGGATGATGGTTACAATCCCTAAGGAAATTTCCATCGTTATATCTCATCTTGCTAAGGTAAATTCTAATCTCCATAGATCATTCATACATTTTAAAAGAGCACACACAATTGTAATGAACAAAACTAAAATGAAACTTTTATATGAAAAACAAATACTTGAAGTCATACTAACTACATAATTTTTCAGATTGATGTGTGTTTGATTCATATATGTTAAAAATAAATTATGGACTGTTTTTCTAAATTTTAAAAATAATTTGTGATTGTTTTCTCAGTTTTGGATATGTTATAGGTGTTTTAAAGTAAAATGGAACATATATTGAAAACATGAACTTTGAATCATACTTCCCACATTGTGTGTTCGGCTTGTGTGTGGTTGATTCCAACACATCACAAATGAATTATGGATTTTTTTTCTAATTTTTTTTTTAAAAAATTGAGCTCATTTTCCTGGTTCTGACAGTGTGATAGACATTTTAAATTAAAATAACACTTTTATATTGAAAACATGAAATTTGAGTCATACCAACCACATCATGTGACTAATTAATGTTTATTTTCATTTCCTACATGTCAAAAATGAATTATAGATCATTGTACTAAAGTTTGAAAATAATATAAGCTCATTTGATTGGTTTTGGTTATGTGATAGGTGTTTTAAAGAAAAAATGAAAATTTTATATTAAAAACATACACTTAAAGTCATATCACCCACTTCATGTATTCAATTACTATGAAATAATTGGAAAAAAACCATACATCAATTTTTTAAATGTAGGAACTGATGACATGACAATCTGAGCTACGATTTTCTCGAGATGCTCGCAAACATGTTTTTAGTATTTTAAAACACTAAAACATGAAAGTAATGATAAAAACATAAAAAAACCTCATATTGATGCGAAATCATGTCACAAAAACCATTTAATTATTCTTGACATGAACATATAGATAACATGTCCATACGATGCGTGGAGTGCCTAAAATAACTCAATAAACCATTTTAAAAGGTAGAAAATTCTTTAAAAACACGTGCTAGAAACTAGGAAAATTATGTTAGATGGACATGAAATCAAATTAAAATTATCATATATTTATTTTTGAAATTTATCAATTAATTAAATTCCAACCTGAGTTAAAGTTTGTCTGGGATGCCCATAAACACATTTTTAGTGTTTTAAATCACTAAAACATGGGTATAACGGTCAAAACCATAACAAAGGGCCTAATATTTATGTAAATCATGGTAAAAACACCATTGAATAATTTTTGATATGTAAACATAGAAAATGTGTTCATATGATATGAAATGTGCTTGGGATGACTCAGTAAACAATTTTTAAAGATACCAAAGTCTTTAAAAATGTGTGTCAAGGGGTCAAAACCAAAAAAATGACATCAGATGGACATGAAATAATAGAAAAATCACCATAGATTGATTTTTGAAATTTATGAACTGATAACACATAATTATGAATTACAGTTTTTCCGGGATGCCCGTAAACATGATTTTAGTGTTTTAAAACATTAAAACATGAGTGTAATGGTCAAAATCATAGAAAATAACCTCAGATTGATTTGAAATCACAATGAACCACCATTTAATTATTTTTGATGTGTACACATAGAAACCACACCCATATGACATGGGATGTTCTCCAAATGACTCACTAAATAGTTTTTAAGGATACCAAAGTCTTTTAAAATGTGTAACAGGGGGTAAAAACCAAGAAAATGACATTATATGGCCATGAAATCATAGGACAATGAATTTAGATTTATTTTTTAAATGTAAGAACTAAAGATACATCATTATGAGTTATGATTTTCTTGGGATTCATGTAAACATGTTTTTAGTGTTTTAAAAATCTAAAACGTGCGTGTAGTGGTTAAACCCATATAATAGGACCTCAGATTGTTGTGAAATCATGGGAAAACCATTTTTGAATTATTTTTGACATGTTCTCATAGACAAAACATCCATCTAATGTGTGATGTGTTTAAAATGAATCAATAAAAAGCTTTTAAAGATACTAAAGTCTTTAAAAACATATGTCAATGGGTCAAAACAAGGAAAAAAATTTCAAATGGTTGTGAAATTATTAAACAATTACTGTAGATTGATTTTTGAAATTTAGGAACCAAAGAAACATCATTTTGAGTTACAGTTTTCCCAGGATGCCTGTAAACACATGTTTAGTGTTTTAAAACACTAAAACATGCATGTAATGGTAAAAACCATATAAAAAGGACTCATATTGAAATTAAATCATAAGAAATCTAACTTTGAATTATTTTTAATGTGTATGTGCAGACAACACATCCATCTGACACGCGGTGTGCTAGAAATGACTCAATAAATAGTATTGAAAGATAAAAAAGTCTTTAAAAATGTGTGTTATGGGGTCAAAACCAAGAAAAAAAAATGTTTTAGGACCCTAATATCATAAGAAAATTACCGTAGATTGATTTGAAAAATATAGGAATTGACAGTACATCATTCCGTGTTATGGTTTGATTGAGATACCTATAAATATGTTTTTAGTGTTTTAAAACACTAAAACGTGTGTGTAACTATAAAAACCATAGAAAAAAATCTCATATTTATTTTAAATAATGGTACAACCACCTTTTAATTATTTTTTATGTGTGCGCATAGAAAACACATCCATCCGACGCACGATGTGCTCAAAATAACTCAATAAACAGTTTTTAAAGATACTAAAGTCTTTAAAAACATGTGTCAGGGGGTCAAAACTAGGAAAATGATATTAGATGACCATTAAATCATAAAAAAAACTATATATTGATTTTTTAAATTTAAGAACTGACATTACATCATTTCGAGTTATGGTTTTCTCAGGATGCCTGTAAATGCATTTTTTGTATTTTAAAACACTAAAACGCACGTGTAGTGATAAAAATAATATAAAAGGACATAATATTGAAATTAAATTATAAAAAAACCACCTTTGAATTATTTTTGATGTTTATGTGTAGAAAATACGTCCATCCGATGTGTGGTGTGCCCATAACGACTCAATAAATAGTTTTTAAAGATATTAAAGTCTTTAAAAACGCATATCAGGAGGTTAAAACTAGAAAAATAACATTGGATAGCCATGTAATCATAAGAATATGACTATAGATTTATTTTTTAAATATATTAACTGATGAAACATCATTCCGAGTTATGGTTTTCCCAAGATGCCTATAAACATGTTTTTAGTGTTTTAAAACACTAAAAATTGCATGTAAAGGTAAAAACCTTATAAAAAACTCATATTAATGTGAAATAATTGGATAACCACATTTGAATTATTTTTTACATGTATTCATAGAAAACACATCCATACAATGTGAAGTGTGATTAGAATGACTCAATAAATAGTTTTTGAAGATACCAAAGTCTTTAAAAACATGTGTTAGAGGGTTCAAACCAGGAAAAAATGTCAGATGACCCTAAAATCATAGAAAAACGACCATATATTTATTTTTGAAATATATTAATTGAAGGAACATCATTCCAAATTACAGTTTACTCAGGATTCCCATAAACATGTTTTTGTGTTTTAAAACACTAAAACATGCATGTAATGGTCAAAACCATAGAAAATGATCTCATATTAACATGAAATCATGGGACAACCACTGTTGAATTATTTTTAATATGTGCATGCAAAAAACACCATATGATGTGAATTGTGTTCATAATAACTCAATAAATAGTTTTAAAGATACCACTCTTTAAAAACACGTGATAGGTGGTTAAAACCAAGAAAATGACATCAGATAGTCATGAAATCATAGAAAAATGACCATATTTTTTTTTGAAATTTAAGAACTGAAACCACATAATTCTGAGTTACAGTTTGCTTGGTATTCCCATAAATTCATTTTTAGTGTTTTAAAACACTAAAATATGTGTGTAACAGTAAAAACTATAGAAAATGACCTCATATTAATGTGAAATAATGAGATAACCAATTTTGAATTATTTTTGAAATATATTAATAGAAAAAATGGCCATCCAACATGTGATGTGCTTGGAATAACTCAATAAATTGTTTGTAAAGATACAAAAATCTTTAAAAACATGTATTAGGGGGTTAAAACTAGAAAAATGATGTCGAATGGATGTGAAATAATAGTATAATGATCATATATTGATTTTTTAAAAGTAGGAAATTATGAAATGTCATTTCAAGCTATAGTTTTCTTAGGATTCCCATAAATGTGTTTTTATTGTTTTAAAACACTAAAACATGCATGTAATGGTCAAAACCATAGAAAACAACCTCATATTGACATGAACTCACAGTAATACCACTATTTAATTATTTTTTATGTGTATGAATAGATAAAATGTCCATCTAATGTGTGGTGTGCTCGGAATGAATTAATAAACGATTTTTAAAGATACCAAAGTCTTTAAAAACATGCATCAGAGGGTCAAAACCAAGAAAAATACATAAGATAGCCCTTAAATCATAGGTAAATAAACCATAGATTGATTTCTGAAATTTAAGAACTTAAAACATATCATTCTGAGTTACATTTTTACAAGGATGCTCATAAATGCATTTTTAGTGTTTCAAAACACTAAAACATGCATGTAATAGTCAAAACCATAGAAAATGACCTCATATTGATGTGAAATCATGGAAAAACCACAAATAAAATATTTTTTATGTGTATGCATATAAAACACATCCCTTTGACATGTAGTGTTTTCATAATGGCTCAATAACTAGTTTTTAATGATACAAAAGTATTTAAAAACATGTGTTAGGGGGTCAAAACCAGACAAACAATGTCATATGGACATGAAATCATAGGAAAATGACTAAATATTAATTTTTGAAATATAGGAACTAATAAGACATCATTTTGATTTGTGGTTTTTCTAGGATGCCCGTAAACATGTTTTTAGTGTTTTAAAACACTAAAACGTGCGTGTAATGGTCAAAACCATAAAAAAACCTCATATTGATGTGAAATCATGAGGAAAACACCAATGAATTATCTATGATATGTACACATAGAAAACATATCCATCTGACATGTGGTGTGCTTGAAATGACTCAATAAACAGTTTTAAAATATATCAAAGTCTTTAAAAACGTTTTTTAGGAGGTCAAAACCATGAAAATGACGTGAGATGACTATTAAATCATAGGACAATAACCATAGATTTATTTTTTAAATGTAGGAACTGATGACATTTCATTCTAATTTATGGTTTTCCCAAGATTCCCGTAAAAATGTTTTTAGTTTTTTAAAACACTAAAATATGTGTGTAATGGTCAAATCCATAATAAAAGACATTATATTGATTTGAAATAATGATAAAACCACCATTGATTTTTTTTAAAATATAGGACATGCTTCCATATAAAAGTCATTAATTTTTTATTAATTAAATTTCAAGCACACCGCATTTCGATTTAAAAATTGATTAGATTATTATACACTTATCCTTTTTTTCATTCCAAGTGTTGAATAATATCTTAAATAGGTAAGTTTATATTTTTAGAGTGTTAAACATGATATTTTTTTTTTTAATGTTAAAATGTATTCCGTTTGATTAAAAAAATAACAAATGTTATGTGCAACATTCTGAATATATTCTATGTATATTATCTTTCACATTTCTTTTCTTAAATATTTTAGTTTTTATTGTAGGTGTAAGATGCTAGTTGTTGGTAGGAGGTTGATAATTCAGATCCATGACATTATTTAAAAGGTATTCATGATGGTTTCTATATTATGTCTAAATATTATCAATGATTCTATTATAATTATGATTTATTATGTTCAGTTTTAATTTGCATCTTATTTTTCCCTATTTGATGACATTATGTGGTTAGTTACAGTCAATTACATGATGTAGAGGTAGATGTATACATCAGAGGTTGTGGGATGGATATATATTGGAAATGATTTTTTGTTTGTAGCGTCCTGTGTTTTTGGATCAGATGAATTTTTCCGAAGGAACTTGAATTTTTAGTTTGGTGGACAGACTAAATTATAAACCAAGATTATGAATAAAATTATCAGAGTTAGAACACTCAAACTTTTTTTAGATTTGGTTTAAGGTCTAAGAGGTTCCCTGGGTGTTTCGTTGAGTTTTGGGAGTGTCGAGCCTTGAAAAATAAATTTTGAGAGAAGCTCCAAAGGGTGTACAATTTGAATGAAACCGTGTGGCCCACCAAATGAAACCATGCAACTGATCTAGTGGAGTTGGGGGGTCACACATGGTTTGGTATAACTATGTGAGAGGATCCACACAGTTGTGTACTTGTTGCAGGGTTTTTGAAAGAGGATAAATGCATGATTTATGCACAGTTTCTCAAACTGTGCACATGAATCGGGTGAGCCCCCTTCTTAAACAATAGCCCATGCACAGTTGGCGCAAAGTTTGGCTAATTGTGTGGCCAAACCATGTGACTCATTTAAAGGGTTAAAATCCATATTTTATACTACCTTTTATTATACTTTCTCCCACATTTCTCCTCCTCTTACCTGTACACAATAGCCCTCCCATGGAGCTTTTCCTCTCCTAATATTGATATAGAGAGATATTCATCATACGACCTCCATTTTGAGTTTCGTTCATCATGTTGGAAGTATATCGATAATTCTATGACACCTCCTCCATTCTTTATCAGTTTATTTTTCCATCATTGGTGTTATCTTTATATGAGATAATTTTCTCTATTTTTAGGGTGTTTGTCGATTTCTTCATTTTCTCTCGAACCTGATCGATTCAAGACTCAATATTGGATAAGTGCACCACTATAAGTATGAGTTAGGTGGTATAGATTTTTCTTAAATTATTGCATGTTTTTGAATTGCACCATGGTTCTGCATGTCATATTTTCCATGCATTGCCTTTAAAATGTGAAATTAGTTAAATAAAACCTAGTGCTTTAAATTATATTACTGATATTATTAGAATAAAATAATTGGAGTTTGTTCACCTCAACCCGAACCACCCCCTCAGGGTGATCTATCTATACACCTTGACCCTTATGCCTCCTTATGTAATTTAACCACCATCATAGGGTGATGTTTAGATACTATTGATAAAAAATCCTTATTTCCCGAATGACCTGAAGACCTTATTTTTATTTTATTATTGATAATCCCCCTTTTAAGGGTTGAAGGGGAACCCGTAAATAACCCGTAGGCCCAAGGCACAAGTCCCGACATGACTTATAATATAAGACCCGAAGGCCTAGAGGCATACCATGCCCAATAAATGACCTATAGGCCCAACCCACTAGAACTTCCCCTCCACAACTTTTGCATCATTGATCTCCTAGATCCCTACCTTACATTACTGATTGGCTAACATTGCCTCGTACAAAGCTGCATGGTGCCTAGTCCCGATGGCGGTTTCCATACCCTCTCATTCTTCCAATCCAGTTAGCTCTGCTTATAGTGATTGCTATTCTTGTTGCTCTAATCCTCTTCTGGGGCCTGATCTGGGTGAAATGGGCTACTCCATGGTCTTAATGGTACAAAGGCCATGTGGCCCGAAGGCCCAAATCAGGTGAATAGTTCCGGATGCTACAATACCGACCAATAATTGCTACAGTGCCTTCTACAGTATGCTACAGTGCTGAAAATTCGCCTCCACCTAGTTTTTAACCTGGGTCTCTTGGATACCAAGCAGGATCCCTTACCACTTGGGTACGAGCTTGCTGGCCTTATTGCTAATTAATTATGTTGAGTTATGTTGAATGATCCCTCTTGTAAGGGAAAACTTAAATGAGTTAAATGAATTTAATATGATATACTTTCCCCCTATTTATAACAAAACCATATTTGAGGTGCACCATCTTCTTTAATAAAATAGGGAAATTAAATTGTTATATTTGAAGTGATGTGGCCTGGTTAAGTACATGGACCTTATTATTTTATAATTTAATTCAAAAATGGTCTTGGAACTCTCTTTAATTATACATGACTTATAATATGGAATGATTATGGACATGCCCTTATTTATTGTTATAATTGAATGATGTTAAAGTCTTGGATGAACACAAATCCTATATTAAATATTAAATGGATTGTATTAAAAAGAATCCACTATGCCTTGAGCGATGCCAGTTTCCTCTTTACAAAACGTTGGTCTAAGAGATCATAGGGAAAGTGGATTACCTCATAATTCTTAATGATCAAAGGGACCTTGATTAGGTTTATTGTCCATGATGTTTTACACCCCCTTGGTCGAGGATGTTGGCTTGATGTCCACATCACTTGGGTTGTTTGGTATAACGTTCCATTCCCCCTTGATTAGGAGTTTGGGTATACCCCTCCTCAATGTTATACATGATACTCAGCATGGAGTCTTATATGGATTATGATACTTGGCATGGCAGCCTATATTGATTCTAATCCCTAGGCATGGAAAACCCTATTCATTAATATGAGACTCCATTATTATTATGAGTAGTGTTAAACATAGATTCTCGAGTTACGCCTCAGGTCCTGGATAATACAAAATATTTATATATAAGGATATAAATGTTCATATGGTTATAGTGCATATATATAAATACATATCTCATTATATATATATATATATATATTTATGTTTAGATACATTCCGGCTTAGGCTGGAGTAGGTATGGTTATCCATGTGTCCCTTAGGAACTTGATTCGACTTGTTTACTTTTATTCAGTTGTTTCTTTATTAATATACCATCACACTACTATACTCTATATTCACAAACTAGATTATGATTTAAACACCATTGGTGGTGTCCTATTGAGTATATCTCACACCCTTCCTAGACCACAATTTCATTGGGGTACCCAGGAAGATCCCATGTTCGTAGGCCCGTGGATTATAGATTGTGTTGTGCATTGTGCATGGGAGTTAGAAGCATAGGACTGAGCAAGTACTCAAGATTCTCATAGAGTTATCCTTTGGTATTTTATTAATTTTTTTGTATTATATTGTTTTTTATTGTATGACCTGCTATATTTTTTCTACTTTTACTTTGTAGAATCATATTTACATGCATGCATAGATGTATATTTGGTGGTGGTAATTTATTATTTGTTCAGTTTATGATTATATATTCCACTATGTTGTATTTTATTTATACTAATTTTTCTATTGATTGATGTATTTATTTTTTTATACTGCTATTTTTCTATGATCATGAGGGTATAGTTTTCCCACCATACCATTATTATAACCCTGCTTCTAGTTGGTGGGCTTTGGTGTATGGGGAGGCACACCTGAGGCTATATAACCAACCATCTTGTGAAACCCTTTCAGTGGATCTAAAGGAGAGATGTTACAAAGTGGCATCAGAGGTGTTTCTTTTCCTTTATCTTACTATTTGGGAATTGGTATACTGGATATTAGGAATGTGTTAGCACTTGGTAAACATTCATGTTTGGGAGTGATCAACCCATGCTCGGGGAAAATACCAAGTGGCCATGAATGTTGTTGTTTTTCATACTATTCATTATTATAGTTGATTATGATTTCACCTTAAGTGAATGGTGTACTTTTTATAATTATTTATTTATGATATTTATAGTATTTTACCCCTGGTATGGTATGGCTAGGAGGTAGAATTATATTCATCATGATAGGCACATAGAGATTCACATGTCATGCATATTCCATAACATATTGATTGCACTACTAGGCTATTTGAGATTTGATGATGTGCCTTTTGTGTTTATTAACATTCCTATTATATACCATGTTAGGTATTTTAGTAACAAATTAGTTTTAAACCTGCTAAGGTATTTTATTATCATTCTTTTTTGTATAACATGATATGTGACTTGAGTGTTATGCCATGATTCCATGATTTATTTAGCATGCTTTTCTTATATACCATGATTTTGTGATTCTTGGCTTATGTAGTGGTATACCATGATTAATTTCCATTTTTCCTTATATTTAATTCTTGTGGTATCATGCCTTGTTATAATTATGATACAAAGGTTGTTTAAATAAAATGTCAGCGTCTACCTAAGTAGAATTTTCCTATATATATTGATGGTGGCATTCTATTTGATTAACCGATTATGAAATGTTTGATCCATGAACCAAGGGTTTCATGGGTTTAAACATATTGGTTGTGATTAAATATGAGTAAATTTTTAATCTATAAAGTGTATGGGAACTTTATAAATTGGAAAATGGTAATCCATATAATCAAACCATTACATACAAGCTTATTATGTTCCAAAAAAAATCCAAAACTTGGTTGCAGTTACATGAATTCTAATTATAATTTATAAGGGAATGTACCTTTATAAATTAGGAATGATTTCCTATATAAAGGCCTGTAACTCTATCACTTGGGCACAATGACCCATATGAATAATTCCTAAAATCACAACTGGACCCAAGTAGGTCAGTTGGGTAATGTTTCTTATAAGATAACCCACTAAGGGAGTTTAAAAATTTAATAATTAAATCAACTGTTGTGGTTTATAGACCTAGAATGGATTAATGGGACCCTCATCGGTTTCATTGCTTTGATATACTTTAGTATTTAACCCCATGGGGGTATGTTATGTTATATAGGGATGGTTATATAAAGTGTCTAAAGACTCTTATATGGGTTCACATATAGACATATGGTAGCATCTTACCTGACTAGTCCCCTCTTTAATTTATAATAGACATGTTATTTGCTTTTGAGTTATACATATATGAGGTGTTAGTTAATTAAAATTAAAATTACAACCTAAAGGGTGTTTTCCTCTATAGATTTAAATTGAAAATTTCTTTAACTAAGAACCTTCTTTTGAGAACCTCCTAGATAAATAAATGATGTTATAAAGGGGGTTCATAATGTGAAATGTCTAAATAAAGTGCTAAGTATAGTTTTTCTTATAATTGGTACTTGATGGTTTAAATTGATACTTTAAATATTTATAGATTAAAATTTTAATTAATTAAATGTCTTAAATGAATACTTAGAGGTGGTGTTTTAGTTTTAACCCTCTCATAAGTGTAGTTTGAATGCTCTTTGAAGTGCCTTAGAATATGAACATGAACATTGCTTGTAGGCTTCTTTTAACCTGTATGATAGGTGATAGAGCCTTGTGATATTTTTTTGTGTGACTTTAGTTTTAAGAGTTAATGTTTCATACTATTTTAAGGAGATAACCTATTATAGGTATCACCCTTATAAATTTGAATCATTTATTTTTTTCTCTAATGATATTTCTGATTTTCGGTACTGTTTGGGTTTCATTATCTAGTGTAGGACTCTTAGTTTCTAAAATGAAATATTTGTCTTGTTGGGTGGAAATTTGATAAGTTGACCCATGTTTTGGGCATGAGTATTGATAAATTATTAGTTCCAATGGGTTATACATGCCTAGGGAATGGTTAGATTTCTAGTGGGTTATGTGACCCCTCTTCCTCAATGTTGGACAACTCAGTATGTTGTCATCCAGATTATAGTAGTATGGAATGATACGATTATGGGATAATTATTTTTATGGTCCATTAGATTCTGGGATGCATAGGGCCGATAAGACTATGGGTAGTATCAAGGGTGTGTTATTTTTTTAATTAAATCTCAGGGTAGTATGTATCGATACATGAAGTACTCATTGAGTTGATAAAATGATACAATGAACTCTATGAGTTCGATGTTAAAAATTGAGATTTGATCTTCTACACTTTAATAACCGGTCATCTAAGAGGTAGAGTGACCTGAGTGATAAAGAAATTATGACTCATCCCAATGCTTTGGATGATGTTGTAAAAGGACCGGGTGTCATAAAACTACCAGTTGGGTTGGTTTGGATTTTAATCCTAATGCTATGGGGCACATGAACGTAACTCAAGAAGAGTGTCATGAATAAATATAAAAGTAAATTTGTTCTAGCACACTTTTAAGTAGGTAGTTACCTTCCATTTTCCAATGGGCACTTGGTAAAAGCGTGTTGGGCACTTCTAGAAACCACAATTAGTGGTTGATGGAGTGTGTAACAAGGGATGAGTCCCCTTTTTTAATAAATATGCCAATAAGGACAATCCTAAGGTGGGGATCATCACATCAATTCAGAAAATACATATCCTTTCAATTATAAGGAACACAACCATGAAAGAAATTTAAAAAATGGTTAGTGCTATTTTTGAATGCCCCTGGGATGGAAGGCTTTATAATGTGTGGGTGATTGTGAGGAAGCATGACAAGGATGTGGTTGGCTGTGTATGCAACCCTTGAAAAAAAACACCATTGGACGTGGGTGTAATCTTGTGGTTGTGCTTGAGTAATCATGGGATTCCTCGATAGTAAAGGCATCGTGGCTAGGTTGGTGATGTGTTGGAAGGTGAATCTAAGATCATCTAAAAGAATTCAACCTGAGAGGTTTGACTAACCTTTCTATATGCGGTTTTCATGGTTTGTTTGAAACTATATTGATCAATTCATATTAGATATGATGGGAGTGTCTCGAGTCTTCTTGGTAACTCTTAATGTCCTCTTAGTGTAATATTTTATTAGTGAAAATCATGTCACCTATCTTGATATCATCTATGATAAACTGAGAGAGCATCAATTTTACATCAAGCTAAAAGTTTAAAATTACCTTCTATTTTGATAAGAAACTCCATGGGAGTTATTATTTTTTAGAATGATTGTTTATTGAGTCATGGTTAGTCCTGAGTGATACCTAGGTTCCCAAGTAGTAATGCCTTTGATGGACTCATGACACTAGCCGACTCTTTGACTTGAACTCCAAGCAGATGCCACTCGGGACTAGTGTCATGAGTCCATGGTTCCACACACTGAATTTTCCATGCATTTCCTTTAAAATGTGAAATTAGTTATATAAAAATAATTGCCTTAAATTATATTACCTATATGATTAGAATCAAACCGTAATAGGTTTTTCACCTTAACCCGAACCACCCCCTAAGGGTGAGTTATCTATATGACTGAACCCTTACACCTCCTTATATAATTAAACCACCTTGCTAGGGTGATATTTATATAATCTTGATAAAAAATACTTATTTCTAATTAATTATGTTGAGTTATGTTGAATGATCCCTCTTGTAAGGGAAAACTTAAATGAGTTAAATGAATTTAATATAATATCCTTTCCCCCTGTTTATAAAAAAACCATCTTTGAGGTGTTCTATCTTCTTTAATAAAATGGGGCAATTAAATTGTGATATTTTAAATGATGTGGAATGCTTAAGTACATGGACCTTATTATTTTATAATTAAATTGATAAATGGTATTGACCCTCTCTTTAATTATACATGACTTATAATGTGTCATTCTTATGGACATTCTATTATCTATTGTTATAATTGAATGGTGTTAATGTCTTAGATAAACACAAGGACTATATTTAATATTAAATTGATTATATTAAAAAGGATCCACTACACCTTGAGAGATACCAGTTGCCTCTTTATGGAATGTTGGGCTAAGGGATCATAGGGAAAGTGGATTACCTTGTATTGCTTAATGATTAAAGGGACCTTGAGTAGGGTCATTAGCTATGATATGTCACACCCCTTGGTCGAGGATGTTGGAATGACATCCACATCACTTAGGTTGTTGGGTAGGACGTTCCACACCCCCTTGATTAGGATGCTGGGTATGAACCTCCTCAATGTTATACATGATACTCAACATGGTGTCCTATATTGATTATGATACTTATCATGATGGATTATATTGATTTTTATCTCCGGGAATGATGACTCTTATTTATTAATACGAGACACCATTATTATTATGATTAGTGTTAAGATGCCTGAGTTATGCCTCAGGTCCTGGATAATACTATCTATTTATATATATGTCTATAAACATTCCTGTAGTTATAGTGCATATATATAAATGTATCTATCCTGATATATATATATATATATATATATATATATATATATTCAAAGACATTCCAACTTATAAAAAAGTAGGTATGGTTGACTAGGTGTCCCTTAGGAACCTGAGTTAACTTGTTTACTTTTATTTAGTTTCTTATTTATTGATATACATGCACACTACTGTAATTTATATTCAAAAATTGAATTATTCTTTAGACACCATTGGTGGTGGTCTATTGAGTATATATCACACCTTTCTTGGGCCTCCATTGCACTGGGGTACCTAAGAAGATATCATGTTCATAGGTCTATGGATTATTTCTTATGCTGTGCAGTGTGCATGGAATTTAGAATCATAGGATTGAGTTGGTACTCAAGATTCTCATGGAGTTAGCCTTTGGTATTTTATTCAATTTGTTGTACCGTATTGTATTGTACTGTATTGCCTACTTTATTTTTCCTTCTTGTACTTTGTAGAATCATCAGTACATGCATGCATAGATATATATTTGGCATTGAACATTTCTTATTTCTTCAGTTTATGATTATATCTTTCGCTACTCTATCTTTTTTTTATGCTGATTCCGCTGTTGATTGATGTATTTATTTGTTATACCACTATTATACTCTAACCATGAGGGCACAGTCTCCCCACCGTACCATCATTAGACCCTCGTTTCTAGTTGGCATCCTCTAGAATATGGGGAGGCATGCCTAAGGTCATTTGACCAACTGAATTGGGGAACCATTTCAGTGGATCCCAGGTCAGGACATTACATTATCATTGGACATATTTTATATATATATATTGACGACTGAGGTTATGGGTTGACTATGGTTGTGGGTTGTCTTAAGTTGAATATATATGACTATGGATGTATGGTGGTGTATGTATGATGAGTTTATTATGAATTTATGGTTTATTTTATTGTATATATAAGGTTTTATATGTATATTTTTTTATTAAATATTTATTTATTTTTTAATATATTTAGTGGTGGTTTATGAAAACCCCCACTAAATAGATAAAATAAAATCAATTTTGTGGTGGTTTATGATAACTGCCGCTTAATATAAATACCAATAAAGTATATAATGGTAGTTATGTTCATTTCCCTTATTTTATTTTCGACTGATTTTTTTTTAAAAATAAACTATTGCGGAATTAATTAACAACCACCTCTAATTGCTCAAAAAAATGACACATATAAAAACTTCCACTAAAAAAGAAAAACCACTATTAAATGTTTTCTTACCATGAAATACATGGTGGTTTCCGTATCCACCGCCAAACCATGTAGCATAAATTTAAAACACCGCTAGTAGAAAAACCCACCACTAATCCCTCCTTTTTTGTAGTGTCCATTGCCCGGTGTGCCCCCCTTAGAGGAAGAGTGCTTTTATTAACTTCTTAATGATCTTGATCAAGAATTATCCTTTGTCGAGGAAGAAGAATACTTCTACCATTAGTGATTTCTAGGTATACTGTTTATATAGTTTTATTTATGCATTGATTCTTGAAGATAGATCTACCCATGTTTGGGTTATCTTCTGCTGCATATGATCATATGATGATCATACAAAACCCATCAGTGGTATCAAAGGGGAGGCTTCTTTGAAAAATCACCATTTTTATTACGAAAAACACATTTTAATTATTAAATGATATTTTTTAATCCAAAAAATAAATATAGAAAGTTCATATATATTTCTCTTGTTTATAAAAATAAATAAAGTATTTATTTTAATAAAAAGAATTCAATTTTGAATTAAATTGTATTATTTACAATTTTTTTATAAATAATGAAAAGGATATTTTGAAATATTTATAATTTTTTTTAATAGTGTTTTATAAATTAATTAACTATAAAATGTTATGGTTAATTAATAAATATTTTTTAATACCTTTTAAAAAATTAACTGGCATGCTTTATGATATAGAAATAAATGGTTTATTTATAAATCATAAAAGACGATTTATAAAGTTTTTATAAATTCCAACATATATGATATTTAGATTATATAAAAATGTTTATATAATAGATACTAAATTATAAAATATTTATAATTCAAGAAATATCATATAAATTCCATTTAATATAAAATGTAAAGGGTTCATATTGAAAAGAATATAATTTTTTTATATATTTTATAATTTATAAAATGCTTATAATTATAATTTATTTATGAATAGTTCATAAATGTCTTATATTTTAGAAAATAAATAATTTTTTTAGCTATTAAATTTCCTTAATATTCATTTTTAATTCATAATTAATTAATTCAAAATTGTTCAAATCAAAGGGGTTTTATTTGGATATTATTTAAGAAACATCAAAATGTGTTTTAATAATTGATATGATAAAGGTTTAAATAATAATTAAGTATATGATATTTAGGTTATGTAAAAGGTTTACATAATATAAATTGAATTATAAATAGTTTATAATTCATATAATATTATATATTTAAAAAGTAAATGTCATATTATGATAAATATGAAGTAATTAATAATGTAAAGAATATAAATAGTTTATATTCAAAATTATGGAATTCCCATAATGTTAAAGCTGAAATTATAAAAGTGTTTACAATTAACTTTTATTTATGAAATTGTTTATAAATATTTATCACATATTAAAATATTTTAATTGTTCATTTATTTTAAGGTTATTCCCTATTTTATTCATAGTTATAAATTTTTTATATTTTGAATGATTTAATACTAAAATTTATATGATGAATTGCTTCTAGGATAAATACTTTCATATAATGCTAGGTTTGATATCATAAATTCAGTTTTTCATGAAAATTTACCTCAATTTTTAATTTTAGTTATGATCTTGAGAATAGTCATTGAGCATAGTTTATGGATATTAGGTGTTAAATATATCATGAATTTAATTCTCTCTTGAGTAAAGTATCTTCGGGTAGAGGGACTTGGGGTCAGACCACATACTTTCCTAGAGGTTTGTCTTGGCTAGGAAAGTGAATGGGGTTAGCTATTTTTTACTTAAGGATTATTCATATAGATTTTATCAATCTCATATAACTCTATTCCTTTACATGAAGTGTTCATATACCTTATGAATATGATACATTTGGATATATATGAATATACTTGAATTCTATTTTTGGGTGATTAACATCAACTTGTGGGTTTTTTAAAGAGTTACACATTAATGTGGTGTGAACACATTAATTTGGTGGATGGAATAAGGATTACAAAATTAAATCATTATAAGAATGCATACACATAAAGGGAATAAGACATGAGAAAATAATTATTACATAAGATGTAATAGTTATGAATTTAATATTCATATGATGTATATTAAATTGATGATACCTTAAACGAAAACCCTAAAAATACTAAGTGTGAGATTCCTTCCAAAGAAAAACTTATCAAGAACTCTATTATTCCACTAGGTAGGTTCTACTAAAGGATAGTTCCCATGAATTATCTTGTTTAAGGAAAACAAGTAATGGGTGACACTAGACCATCCTTGGGTAGGTTTCTCAAAAGTAGGGTGCCATTGTGTTTTCCTTTGTTAATATTTTTTTGACATTTTATTTGGGTTACATTTAGCTGAAAAAACCTTAGGAAGGATAACATAGGAATGAAGTTAAGTTTATCTATATTATGGATTTGGATAAAGGGTTTACCACTCAACTATCTGATAATCACAACTGTCATGATTGCGATGTTTCCCTACTTGAATAATTAAGTGATTAGAGGAGATCTAAAGTGGACTCATTTATTAGTGAAATATGTATCTTGGCTCACTAAATAGATATGATGTATGAGGTTATTAATTTTAGTGGGAGTACTATCATTAAAATTTCTTAACGAGAAGTTCTAAGACATGATACTCATTTGATAAAATCTTATATTGTATATATATATCATAACCATTACCATCAAGATAAAATTTTTTAATTAATATTTGAAACAAATAAGTTTAATGTAAGATACTCCTTAAACTGGTAACTTAAGAAAAGTTCTTAAGTAAGATTGGTAATTTAAGAAATGTTCATAAGAAAAATTCTATGTGTTAGAACAATTCCTTCCATAATAATTGAGTGTTAAAGTTGTTCAATAAGTGAATTTAGGTGCTTATGGAATAATATAGTGATTCATTTAAGGTTTTAAAGGTATTAAATGATAAATGAACAAAGTAATATTAGTCTCCACTCATGCACTCAATATGATTGGGTACATTAATGATTTTAGTCTTATATACTCTATATGATTGAGTACATTAAGTAATATTCAATATGATTGAATATTATTAATTAATTTATAGGACTAAAGTTTATATTAAATATTTATTAGTTATAAAAATCAATTATATTATTCTAAAAAATATAGTATATCATCTATATGTTTTACAAAGTGTTATAAATATTTAGATGGTCATAAGTTGAGAATGAATTAAATCTTGTAGTTTGATTTAAAGTAATGGATCAAAGGAGTTTCTAAATTGATAACTTGGATGATTCAAGATTAGATAAACTCATTATAATATGTGTATTTTATCTCATTTATCTCTCTACAAGAGATTATAAACAATGGTTGTTTAAATGAAACAAGATGAGTGTTTTTACACATAGTTTATGATTAGTTTACTTCTATAACATGCTTTAAAGAGGACACAAAAATGGATTTTTCTCATTAGGGAACTTATCTTATTATAATTTATGGAAATATTACTACAATTTGATTGAATACAATGAAATGTTTACTAGATATTCTCAAAGTGTCGAGAATGAATGAGCTGAGCATACAATGTCTGGATTTTGGTACTATATATAAAGTACAAGTGGGTAAAAGTTCAAACCATAAGAAGTAAATTTAGTTGAAAAGTTCAAAAATGTTTCTTTAATAAGTAAATCATGGTCATTGAAACCCATGGATATCAGGAAAGGAATTTCAATAATTCAATATGTTTAGATTATTGAAGATATACCTGATGGAGTTTGTGAAACTCCATGTAATTTCTATATCAGGTAAGGATGTTATAGAAATTAATTCTTTTATTTTTGAAGGGAATGTGAAACCAAATGTATATTTTACAACATGTTGTAAATATACATGATTTTAAAATAAAAATTAATAATCTATCAATCTTGTATCTTATATTCATGTGATGAAGTAAATAGTTACTACATCAAAAATTTGAATGTAAAGGATTTTATCAAGCTCAAATGAATTAAGTAAATAAAGTATATCTTCATCTCACTTATCTTATGAAATAATAGGCTATTAGATAAAAAATAGTTGTTATGAAATGATTAAATGTACAAAAATGGTTTATGATTCATTATATTCTATAACATATTTTGAGAATAAGATTTGGATAAAGTGTTTATCTAGGATAAAAGTGTTTATCAAAATTTTTGTTAAATATGTGGGAAGGTGTTCCTACCACTCATTGGTGGTATATTTTAATAAAGTATTATTTTCATTTAATAATGTTCCAAAAACATATAATACCATATATTACATGGAAACAATAATTTTTTTTAATATTCATATGAAAAGGAAATAAATTTTATTTCCTAAAACAAAAAGTAGTTTGTGTTTAATCTTAAAAATATATTTTTAAGAGAATGTATAGTCTAAGAGACTAGTGGGAGTATATATGGACTTAGAGAAGTTCAAAGTTAACAAATAAAATATTATTCCAATCTAAGTTTGTGTTAATTTTTTCTAAATATCCTAAAGAGTCAGGGTATGTGACAATAAATAAAAATGTAAATAGTTACATTTAGTTATTGTGAGAAAGTGAATATTAATGTCAACTAAAGGATTATACCAGTCTAATATTATAGTGATTATTTAATGAATTTCCTAAAATTTTTAGGATATATGAAGATAAATAAATATGAAGAGTTATATGAATTTATCTTAAAAAATTGAATTACAATTGACATACTAAAAGAAGTTTTAGGATATTATAGTAATAGAAAATTTAAATAGTTACATTAGTTACCATGAGAAAGTTAATTTCACTTGATATCCTAAAATATTTTAGGATATAATGGTAAATAAAAATGTGAGGAGTTATATTTAGTTACCATAATAAGTGAACATCACTATTCCATAAAGTATTATACTAGTTAATACTTAAAATAATTACACTTTATATCCTAAAAGAGATTAGGGTATAATGGTAAATAAAAATGTAAAGAGTTACATTAGTTATTGTAACAAACTATTATCAACATATCCTAAAATAATTTAGGGTATGGTGGTAAAGAAAAATGAAAACCATTACAATAGTTACCATAACAAAGTTTATATCACTTTATCCTAAAAGACTTTAGGATGTGATGGTAAGGTGATAATGTAAATAGTTACATTATTTACAAAATATTTCAAGGAAAAAATTTTATGGAAAGGGTTTAAAGGATAAATATAATGTACTTAGAAAGTGTACCATGTCAATAATAGGAAAACATTATAACCTTTGATGTTATGAAGTTATGGATTTTGAATATAAGTTCAAAGAGTTGAAATTAAGGAATATGATTCCTAAGTCTCACCACTATTTAAACTTGATTTCTTCACAAATGTTACTCACTAAGAGGTTAGTGGGAGTAGTTTTAGGTCGTATAGGTATTTGAAGAAAATTACATTTGGATGTAATGTTCATAAAATGAATCCATTACTACAAAAACCAAATGAGGTTTATGTATAATCTCTTAAGAGATTTGTTGTATTAGTTATAAATGTATCATGTTATTATAATAAAGGATATATACATTTATCATCCATTTTTGTGTGATGTAATTTATTTTTCATGAACAGTTGAATGATAAATATCCCCTCAAATTAAAAAATTTGAGTTTTCCCTAACCGATGACCATCATGGAGTATAATGAGTTGTGATGATATGTAAAGGTTAGATTTAATATATTATTATATCCATTAAAAAGGGTTGTATATAAGATATTGAATAATATATTATTAAGAAAATAAGTAGAGACTTATACTTGGATTGATCCACTATAGAATATCTCATGTAATGTCGTACGATCATAGATATACTTAGGAACACATGATTATCATCGGTCTTTCTTACCCAAGGTTGGTGAGATACCTAACATGGTAACCTTCATACTTTGATACCCTAATTAATAAATTTATCATATAAACTTAGATAATATGGGGGTGGTTGGGAATGTTTCTGATCATGTCATCGGTTGGAGTGAAACCAAGATGAGATTTATCCACTTGTATGAAAAGAAAAAACATATGAACCTTCATTTAATCTGATTGAGGAAATTCATGGCCATGATTAGTTGTTTCAAATATTAGGTGTTCATCTACTTGGATATGTGTCATGCGATGTGTTTATCAGATAGATGAATGACATGTGATTTATTCATCCACTTAGTAAGTCTTTTTCATATAATCAAGAAAATGATGAGAGTTTAATATGATGTTAACATTTTCCATGTCTAGTGGTCACTCCAAGTCATGGAAAAAGGTATTATATAAGATATATATTATGTATATGGTAAATATTATGGTGGAAATGTTCATATAGAGATATGATTATATTTGATGGAGATCACAACAAACCCCTTAGTTGCTTGAGTAGCATTAATATTTTTCTAGAGCTGATCTTTGCTTACATTTATGAAATAGAGATTTCATAGTTTTTGTCAATGCTACCAAGGCCTGTAGGGCCACATAGTCAAGCCCTTGGATAAGGATAAAATACTGGATAAAGTTTTTTTTCAAAATGAAGAGATTTTTATGAAAAACCATATCCAAAAGAGTTTTGATGGATTCACAAAGAGTTGTGAAATTATGTATAAAGTACTTATGGGATTTTATTTCATGTGAGAGATTGTTGAAATATACACTAATATATATATATATATAAAATATGATATTATATATAAGTGTATATTTAATAATCTACATTCGATGTAGATATTATTATGCATGTATTAAATACACGCGATAATAAATATATGTATTTGATATATATATTTATTTCCCCCAAATAGTTTTATTATCAATCTATTATGAATGGATTAAATGGATTAAATATTCATTGAATAAGATTCAATGAATTAATATCAATGGGAATAAATGTATATGGATATATAAATATGGATAACACATTTTATTAAATGAAACACATCATGGATGGATATATAAAAGGATACGATCCCTCATGTTTCAACATATGATTGTGAGAAAATATTTCAATTCTATCTTCCTCCCATACTAATGTTCATTGTCTAAGATGAAGGTGCTAGAACCCCTTCATCATTAGTGTATCCTCATGATATGATCATAGATCCATTGGCCAATGTGCCCCCTTAGACGTAGGGAATTTTTTTCACTTCTTCACGATGTTTATCAATCATTTTCCTTCATCTAGGAAGAATAAGACTCCTACCATTGGTTATTTTTAGGTACACTATTTATGTAGTTTTATTAAAATATTTATTCTCAAAGATAAATCTACCTATGTTTGGTTTATCTTCCACTACATATGATCATATAATTATTGTATGAAACCCATCATAAATTGAATAATTGTATATATTTATAATTTTAAATTGAATTAAAAAGAATATTTATAATCAAATAATTTGAAGTGTCATCATATAAAATTATAGATTTCATAAACGAAATAATTTGAACATAATTGAAAAAGGGAAATAATAAATGTGAAAAAGAGAATTTTGATAATTATGATTGATACGATGGAATCAATTACAATAAATAGAAGTTTAAAATCATGGAATTATTGAACTACACATATTTTTTGAAACCAACATCACTTAACCCCTTCTAAGTCACATCACTAAACCCTTAAAAATACCATTTTTATTAATGCTTGACCCAAGAGAACAAATCAAATTAATGGATTGATTATAATATTTTTTATTCTTTAATAAAAGAAGTAATCCCAATAATTTTAAGCTTTTAAATAAAAAAAGGTTCTAATTTTTTTTATTTTTTGGATCACCAAAAATATTTGTGATGGAATTAAAAACCTAATCCATTGTAAAACCATGCATTCTATGTTGTAGTGGATTTATCTTTCTTGTATCTAGAGAGTGATTGAATCATTTACAGAAGGGTTTCTTATAAAAGTTTCACTAATAATCAACATGTTGATTAGAAGAGAATCCATTCAGGCCCTTGATTAAGATTGTTTCAGGAATCTTGAAATCATAATAGATTTCAACGCTCATACCTATGGTGATATTACTTAAATCCTATGTTTATGAAGAATGTATATATCATATGAGATAATATAAAGGATATCGTATTATACAATATCCATGATGAAAAGGCATATTGTATGTATTTGGGTATATCATTTAATATGATATGGAGATTATTGGAGTTGGTGTCCTATAACCAATTGACTTTGTACTTTTTATTACCATAATATTAATAAATATATTATCATATAGTTATTTTTATTCTATGTAGCATTAATGTGATAATATCCATAGATTGTTTATCACATAAAAATGTTATAACATTTCCCCACTATAATGAGAATCTAAAAATTCTATGACAATATTCTTAAAAATATGTCCTATGGTCTATATAACATATGTATGGAGATACAAAAATGATGTTTGACCATTTGGTGTTAAGATCTAATAATACATTGATACTTCTTCTCATAAAATTCCCAATTTGTAATCTCCAAAATAGAAGGTTATGATAACAAACCTGCCAATAAGAATTCCTCATGTTTTATGTCTCATTGGATATTCCTATATGTGAATGCATGTCTTGGTCTTTAGACTTGATATTATTATTAATATATATCATGAATCAAATACTTTTATGTATGGATGAAAACTATGGAGACATATGCTCTCATCGAGGTAGCATACATTAGGTGCCTCATAAGTGATATAACATTAATCAAACAAGTCAAGAAAGGATTTTTCCATTCCATATTAATGGATGAAGATATATCTGGACCTTTAATTGAAATGGAACTATTTTATTAAATCCATGACCATGGTAGATCATTAAAAAATTCACAATGTAAAGTCAATGAAAGATAAATTAAGCATGTAGGATAATGACATGATTATATATCCTTCTTAATTAGATATCATGAAAAATATATTAGATTACACAACATTGTTCATGGTAAGGTAGTCATTTTTGCAACATTAAATTATTTATCTATGAGTTCCTTGATGTGTTATTAGATGATAATATTGGAATTTAGGTTAGTTCACCCAATACCACTAAGAAATGGGTCTATAGGGTCAAGAACTATGTGTATCTTGAATATCATTAAATTTTATTGAATTTAGTATTACAAATAAATATTATTATTGGATTATGGTTTAATAATTATTCAAGTATTGTTGATTGCATAAATTCAATCACTATATATTTGAGTTTAGAATATGTGAGTTGAATTTTATCTCTTATTTTTTATTCACAAGGTAAAAAAGAAATATTTATTCACCAATTTATTTAATAGATTAATATAAATATTTTTTAGTTACATGAATATTAAAACAAATATTTATTCATGTTTTTAATGAATATAATATTTATTTATTGAATAATATTTATTTTAATAAATATTTTATTAATCAAGGTTTAAAAAATTCCAAGGGGGATTGACGAACCGAGTTAAGGGCTCGACAAAAATGATATATTTTATTTAATGTCATTTAAATAAATATTGATTTATTTATTTAGAAAAAAGATATTTAAATTAACAAATGTCTTGAGATATGATAATAATAATACTATTAGACACGATGAATTACTTATAATGAATATTTTATGAAGGGACATTACGTAAATATCAAATATTAACCCTAAATAGACATTCTAACTTATATCATATTAGAGATATAAAGATTTTGTGAAAAATTAAAAACTCTAGAGAATCATCTCAATCCCTAAAGAGAAAATCATCCTCGCTCTCTCCCAAAAACTTAGAGATAATAAGAGAATCTTCTATTGTAGCCAACAACGAATGACGTAAAGCTCTTGGTTCCACCGTGATAGAACTCATAATACCAAAAATGTTGTTTGAAGATTCATGGAGCACACATGGATGCAACTAGAGGAATCCTCACTTAGATTATCCATTGAAATGATGACAGAACAATAGAAACATCAAAATTGATCAAAAGGTATTCTTGGTTTGAGGAAATTCTTGTTTTAAATTAATTATAAATTAAATGCGAAAAGATATCTTATAGGATATTCTGGGGTTGTGTTTGTGTTTTTTTTCATATTTATCAGTTGAAGCTGATGAAAAATAAAAACTGGGAACCAATCCACCACTTTTGCTATGCCCTAGAGCTTTCAAGTGGTATTAGAGTAGTCACATTATAATTTATAATTATTTATAATTTTTTTTTATAAATTTCCAATTTTTTCTAATTTTTCATTTATAGAGTTTCACTCTTAATACATTAATCAATACAATGCATTCATCTAGTTTTTTTGGCCAAGAACATGTCAAGAACACACAAAGAATTCTTGAATATCCCATTCGAGGGTGCTAATATTTCTGGCCTCATTACATGAATACATGAAATATAATTAAAATTTTCTCACCATATACTCATGATCAACCATACATGGTATGAGCTATGATAATAAAATTATTCCATGTGGATCAGAATGTATTTTCATTACACATCACATATTGACTGCAAAAATGGCACACAATTTGATAGGGATTACATGGTGTGTAGTTGGAATACACATTGTGTAACCCCACATGATTTTTATCCTATGTAAATCATGATATTTCATATGGTCAACTATGTTGAATCATTACATTACACATATTGACTGCCAGCTGAGCGATACAGACAGACGTGAATTAAGTAATGTGTAGCCATCTATACACACTATGTAACACATGATAACCTAGGAATGATACATGTTGAAAATTTAGGCTTGTCGTGTGGGTGGCCAAAAGTATATTACATGGTTTGTAGCTTGCTGCACATTCCATGTAACACGTGACAACTCATGCAAGGTACATGTAGAGAGTGGTGCTAGACATGTGTGAGTCAACACACAAATAATTAAAGTGAGACATAAACTACACAGTGTGTAGTTGGATGTACACACTGTGTGATAGGTATCATTCCACACTATGTACATAGAGAATGATTTTCAGTATTTCATGTTGATATAAGTGATTAATATTTATAATCTATATAAATTCTGTAACTACACAATGTGTAACAATAGTCATACACACCGTGCACCTCACACACATTTCCAGTGGTACATGTCACGTATATTTATGGAATGTCGTGTTTTTTTTAAAAGGTTGGGGCCGAAGCCTCAATTTAGTATTTTTAAAGAAAAGACCTCTTTAGTGTGGGTAGAGGGAGACCCATTACATAGCCCGAAGGCCCAAGGCCAAGTGGCCTGAATACAAGGCTTGAAAGCCCATTTTTGGCCCAAAGGACCCCTCAGTGAACGGTACTGCTACAGTACCCGCGCTGCTACAGTACCGCCGCCGCTACAGTACCCTATAATACTGCCTCCACTGCTACAGTGCCACTGATACTATAGTTCTGCCGCTACTACAGTACTGCTATAGTAGCCTGCTACAGTGATGCTACAGTACCTGGAAATTCATCCCTGCCCGGATTTGATCCCGGGTCTTTTGGATGCCAAGCAGGAGCTTGTACCACTGGGTACAAGCTCTTTGGCTATGGAATGTCGTGTGGTCATACACATCATGAATACTATGTATCTTTTCCCAGAGAGCAACATGTCATGTATATCATGACATGTTGTGTGGTAATACATGCCATGTGAGTACATGATACACGATAAGTACCAAACAAAATGTAAGTCACACAATGTGTCGAGTGATAGTAAACGCTGTGAAAGAATTAAATTCTAGAAATGGATTTGATCATATGAATAATATAAATTCCATGTCTTATCTAATATACACACCTTTTATATATATTAAATTCTAGTAATGAATTTAATAAAAGGCATAAAGGTTCACATCGTGTGGCCTCATTAGTATACAATGTGTACTTAATTATTTTAAAATTTAAAATTAAATTTATTTAAAATAATATAGGATGAGAGTCTTATTATATCTAGAGGGTTGTTTGGAAATAATATTAAGATAAAAAAATAAATAAAAAATTCACCAATTCTAGTAAATGTATATAAATTAAAATGTATTTAAATGAATGTTAGTAAGTCAAAATTCATAGTTGTTGTATGTTGTGATTTATTATGATCTTGATAGTCCTGTGTATGTGTTGAGTTAATTTAATTTAATTAATTATTTAATGTTTTTATATGATATCTTATTATTAAATTTAATATTATGATTTGAAATTCATACCTTCCTCCTTTATTATATACGGTCCTGTGTGTCCAAGTTTTATTCTATGAAACTCTAAACCCCTGGTATCCCTCACCTGTGAGTGAGTAAAAATTTGTAAAGGATGGAGTTCTCAGTGAGAGATGATATTTTAGGACCAAATATAATATAAAACCAACCAAGGATATATATAGGTTAATGGAAGAATGTTTCAATTTGATTTAGGAATGGTCTCAAGTATTCTCTCCCCCAGTTTCAATGTTATCTTATCATTCACTCGATAAACCAACCAGTAGATAAAATATCATGATCATATCACATGTTTATTTTATTTTTCAGTGTATGGTTATTTATTTATTTATGAGATTCATGGTTTATTTGGTTGATTAAATCTGATCACATTAATCAAAAAAATTAACAAACATGATAAGATAAAATAAAATAAAATTATTATGCATAAAATATTTTATTAGACATGGTTAATTAATTATGTAAAATTCACATAATATTAAAAAGAATGAGAATAATTAAATAAATAATATTTACACCATCACAAAAAATATTAAGTTAGAAATCCTTCCATCACTTTAGTTATAATGAAACCATAAATCAAAGTATTGATATATCCATCACCAGAA
This sequence comes from Viscum album, assembly GCA_963277665.1. Lineage (NCBI taxonomy): Eukaryota > Viridiplantae > Streptophyta > Magnoliopsida > Santalales > Viscaceae > Viscum > Viscum album. The sequence goes on from OY728156.1 coordinate 1,507,453,318, forward strand.
TATTTTAATTTATTAGGGATTTCTAATGAAATTATTGGGTTAACTTAACCATGTTATAAATAATAGTAGTTTACCTCACAAGTCTTTGTGTATCTTGGAGGAAAGCATTGATAAAGTACAAGTATAGGATTTTAGGATTAGGGAGTCCAATCAACAGATCAAGAAGTTACAAGTTAATTCAATTGGAAAGTAAAACCTACCAAAATACATTCAAAGAATGTGCCAAGCTCCCATTAGGATTATTTGAGGGGGAATATGAATATTTGACACTATAATATCCAAGTGATAAGATATTCATAATACAATAGTGATAGTTTTTATGATATAATAAAATAGTAGGAGACAAATAAAAATGAATTTATTATTTATTAACTTCCAATAAATATAAATTACTTAAACGTGATTTTATTTGTTATTGAAAATGGAAAGAAAAATCATGAAAACACTACAAACATTCTTGAAAAAGGTAATTTCCTCATCCTCACAAATTTATAAGAGTGATATAGAGAATTGTGAATTTCACTACTATAAGAAAATTTATATTATGTATTGGAATACCCTATTTATGATCATCCAACTAAGTGAGTGAGTGAAGGTGAAAAAGAATCCTATAGAAGATACATAGAATATGCATAAAATGTTCATTGCATAATGTTATCAGTTATGTCCAGAAAGTTGAATATGTAATATAAAGACATGGTTGTATATACCATGATAACTCATCTCTAAGAACTTGAAAAGTAGAAAGAGAGGTTAAAGATAAATGATATTGTCACTAAATTTTACAAGTGTAAAATAGAATATAGTTACTTAGATAGTGATGTTTCTTTCATGATATTGAAATATATTAACCAATTAGAAACATTGGGATTATTTATGGATAAGAAATTATTCATCAATCTCACATTATCATCCTTATAACTAAAATTATCTATATTCCGTAAGAATTAAAAAATGAATTGTATATATAAGCCACCAGGAAACTTTTGAATATGCTTCACCAAGATGATAAATATTAGTGGGAACATGGTTCTTGTCCCTTTATGTTTAACATAGTGAAATAAAAGATTAAAAATCCTATAAAAAGTTCAAATTCAATGGTTTCTTTACAAATTAATTGAAATAAAAAAATATTCAGAGGGAGAGAAAAGAATAGGAGGTTATCCACTTTACATTTGGAAAGAAATTCCACTTGAAGAGGAACTACAATGTATTAGAGAAGAATAAAACACTAGATTCTAATTTAGGTACATTTATCATTGCATGTAATATTTATATTTTAATTCATGGGTATTAAATAAAACCTATAACTCACATATTTGTATCCAAATAGAGGAAACAAGGAAGTTTAAAAAATATTATAATAAGGTGAATTTTCTAAGAAAATAGAGGAGGGTGATTACTAATTTATCTAAGATAATATCACAACTTCACATTTCCAAGTAGATAAATTCTCATAAAAAATATTTTTTGTATTGATTGTTACCAAAACATTTTTCTCAGTGTCTAGTTTTTGACATAATGAGACATTATTTTATATTTTAAATGAATATTGTTATGTTATATCATACTAAATTAAAATATTAATAATACATGAATCATAAATGCTGAATATTGGAAATCAATGATGAGTATAAAAACATAAGCCAGAAATAATACCCAGTTGTTTCAAGATAAATATTTTTTAAGTAAAATTAAAAGTAATGGTTGATAATATACCTATAAGCATGTGTATAGTATTTGGAGCTAAAAATATTAGGTATTTTGAGATACATACTTATTAATTTTTAAGTTAAATAAACCTTTATAAATTAAGGGTAATAAATCCACAAATATTATAAAGTTAGTTTAGAATGATACATGTGAACAATTATAAGGAGAATCTATAGGTAAATTCATATAATTCATGAGATTCATTTAAGATATTTTAGGAATTTAAAAGTGATATAAATAATGTACTTGGTAAAAGATATAAGAACCTTCATGTGGGATAGAAAAAGAATATATTAATAAAGAATTTATCGATCATTTTAATGTAGAGTGGATATATTCCTAATCCCACATTACCTTATACACATCATGGTAATAATGGTAGTAAAAGAGGGATCGATTATAAGTCTTATAAGTATTGAAATTATTTTATAATTAATTTCAAGAAATGTTTAACAAATAGAAGTGTTAACACTTAAACATATACCAAATGCATTGACTATTTGATATCATATATGTTACAATATAGAAGAAATCCATTATGTCATGACTTCATCAGTTTTTATGAGGATATTTTTCTAAATATAATCTAGTAATAGACTTGAATTAAGAAAAACACTACATGAATCATAGTTAATTACCCCAAAGTTACTCAGGATATAACAATCCCTAATATAGGAAGGTATTAGTGAAGTGATTGACAATATCACTATAAAAGGAAAACCATTATATTTTTATATAGTAGGATAAAGTCATATTTAAATGATTTCGATGCTCTATATGTGAATGAGTTGGAATAGAAACACTAAACTCTAAAAGAATTAGTGGGAGGAGTTGTTCTAGAGACACAAACTATATAGTAAAGTTAAAACAAAGAAGTGGTTTTATACTCACCAAGTTAAGTGATATATTTTTCAATGAGAATAAGGAATACTACAAGAAAGTTATAAATGTAATCAATCTAAGATAAGTAAGTTTATATGAATTTAAAAATGAATTACATGTATCAAAATACACTTCTATATTTTGGTGGTCTCTCCAGTTGATGTAAATCCATTGGTGGGTATTCAAGAAGGAACCAGGAATGGATGGTAAATTTGGTATCAATAATACATGATTGGTTACTAAAAGTTTCAAGAAATGTATATGAATAGTCTATAAAAAACCTTTCTACCAATAATCATGATAAAATCCATTGTATTTTTACTTATTATAGAAACATTATATGATCTTGAAATTTTAAAAAATGGATGTTAAGACCACATTACTTAATGTAAACCTTGTGGAAGAAGTACATATGACACAACTATAAGTGTTGGTGACACCAAATAATTCTAGTAAGTAATGAAAGTTACAGAGATATATTTATGGATTAAATAAAGCATCATGATCATAGAATATTCATTTTTATTCAGACATAATAGATTTTGGTTTTATTAAAAATAAAAGTGAGTCATGTGTATATAAATGGTTAGTGTTATCATCATATATTTCCAATAAAAATATGTTGAAAACATATGGGAAAAAAATGTTAACTCTTACAGTCAGTTAATAGTAAGATAAAAGATATTTCTTTAAGAATAAATTAAATTAGAAAACCAATTTCTAGGGAACAAAATCTACTAAGATAGATCTATGGGGTTGATTTGATCAAGTCATAACATATAAATTGATAAGGAATTAATAATACAAGATAGAATAATTCAAGAGTGAGATTGTTGCCTATGTTACATGGTGTAAAATCTCTTCAAGATGATGTGTTAAGGAACACAAGGAGATTATTATGATGAATAGAATTCCAAAAACTTAAGTTTTATCATATATTCCATGATGCGTGCTAAGGTTTGTTATTTCTTATATGTAAATAATAATTGGAAAATATTAAAAAGAATTAGTAGAACTACATTAGAAAGTAGTTATAACTATACAAAAATACTTGAGAAAGTGCATAGGATAAGTTCCTAGCACTTGGAGAAAGGGGAATACTATTTATTAAGGGGATACAAAACTAGTTCCCCTTTAGATAAATTTTATATAGTATCACAGTAAGGATAAGAAAATAATTAAGGGAATATTCTTGAAAATATTGTTTTCCATATATACATATACCAAGCATGTTGCTTCTTCTGATGTAGCTTAAGAAGCAGTTTAACAAAAATTTGTTCTAGATTTTAGAATTGTACAAAAATAGTAAAGTATTATCATAATATATATTATGATAAACTTATGACTATGTTGTTAGATAAGATTTCAAGTTTTTGGTAGAGGGGAAAAAGGTAGATGCTTAGTGATATTACCTTTTGATGGATTTTCTCAAAGGGATGTGGCTATAAAAAGAAGAGTAGCCACATAAGAACATGGTAGGACCAATGACTATAGAAATACCTTATAAGAAGCATGATTATCATGCAAAATATAACAAGTTATTGGTTAAAAGTTTGTTCTAGTGCAAGTGGTAGTTTTTTGGAATTGGTTCCCTATAATTAACTAACTTTTTAGTTTCGATTAATTGAATATTAATAAATATATGATCACATGATGATTATTATTCTATATAACATTAATGTGAGACTTTTCTTAGATTATTTGTTATAATGAAAGGTTATATTAGTTCCCTAATATGATGAGATCAAAAAATTCTATAACAATATTCTTAAACATATGTCCTATAGTCTAGATAACATCTATATTATGGGACACATATGATAGTTGACTATCCAGTGTTGAGGGATCATAAAACATTCATATTACTTCCCATGAAGTATGTAATACCCTACCCCAGTTGACTTTATAATAACCTATTCAAAGTTTTACTGGACCTTAATCATGCCTCCTTATACGTCAGAGGCTACTGACATCCAATGAAGGTCTATTGTGTTACTATGGGGAGACTATCACCTTATATCAGAGTAAAACCATAGAGGAAAATAAACTAATTAAAATCCACAATAATAAGTAATTAGAGTAAAGAAAATAAATAAAACGACATCCATACTATAAAAAATGAAATAAATAATCATATAATCACACATCCCAACCAATATCCCACAAAACTTATCACATATACAAATAAACCAAATAATAAAAATATAGAAAATGATTCACTAATATCCTTGAGATTAACCTCATCCAAATATAAAAAACCTGTTCAATATGGTCTAGAATGATTATACATCATTGAGCCTTTATCCTATTTGAACCTGAAAATAGTGAGGTTTTCTCATATACCAAAGTGCTAGGGCTACCCGAATAGGGTGTGGGTAAAACTTAGTAGGTCACCACTAACAATATTTCTAATATAAAAAATATATATAGTGTATGCACATGTGATATGCTCAAAAAGTAAATAAATAGTAGAACATAATAATATATATACCATCAAACCTCAGGTTCTAAAGTGACACCTGGGATTGACCATACCTAATTAATATAGTGCCAGATGTCTAACCCTGTTTTTAAAAACAGGTTTACAGCTTGTTCCTGGCTTGACTATCCCCCCTGTGGATTGTTTTACCATGAACCCAAGGGTATTGAACCTGAAATTACAGGTCTTCCCATGTTTTTAAAAATAGATCTTTAGCTTGGTCATGGCACGACCATACCCCAGGTAGAGAGCTTGATACCCCTATTGGTATACATTGTTTGGTGATCCATACAGGACATAGCATGACTACCCTAGACATTAGGATTGACCCTTGACCAAACACAATCACAAAATGGCCATCCTTGATTATAGTGAGACCACCCCCAAGTATAGGGGATTTTTCCTCACCCAATACCATCATGAAACAATCCTTATGGGCTGTGATGCAACTCCCTGCACCCAGTAGAGGACTAAGACTTCACAACATGACCCCCCCTATTCTTTGTTGTGTGATTCCCCACACTAACCTCTCATGGTGTAGTGCTCTATTTGTGACACACCTTATGTCCAGACCATCACAGTGTGAATGGAAACCTATAACCAAAAATAGTCAGGGCTTCATCCTAAACCTACTCCAAAACTTACCCAAGAACACAATACAATTCTCTATCCTTTATCTACATCAAAAAATATCTTCTTAAGATTCTCCAACCCTAAAAATTCCTATCATATTCTCAATTTTCAGAAAGTCCCCTTCTCCAAGACCAAAATTCAAATTCCTCCTGAATTTCACAACCTATAAGTATGAAGATGTTTTTAACCCCCCTAACATAGTACTTCTCATCCATGATAAGCCTTGATAAAACTTCAAATATTTATCCAGATCTACCTCTATCATTAAATTACCAATAAATCTCCACATTCTATCCCAGAACACTGAACAAGCTTCTAAGGCGCAACCCCAAACATCATGGAGTTCTATTCTACAAAATCTAAGACACCTTCTCATCAATAATACCAACATCGATATGAAACTCAACCACACCCACCTATCTTGAGGAACCATAATGTCATCAATAAATTAATTATTAGAATCATGGTGCACCCCACCATAAGAATTTTCTCTTAAAGGATGATTCCAATCCATTGTACTCTCCACCCTGGGAATCACCTACAAAAAATTCATTTCCAACAGTCCATTAACACACTCAGTTCAGTTTCCATCTAAAAACATCTAATCTCATAAAAAACTCTGGTTAGTCTTCCTCTAGTATAATTTCAATGAAAATACTAGACCATACTCATCAACGCACTATATTATCTCCCAATCACAATGAATTAACTCTCAAAGGCATCCCAAGATCATCCAAACACCCACACTGAAGTCTAAATCCATTTTTTTGTAATTCCATGGTTGGATTACCAACCACTCATGCCAGACATCGTGCTCTCACCCTGAGCACTGCTATATCTCCAATCAAACTCATCCTCAAATCACATCAAATACATCCCAATCTTGATGCCCATACATGGAATCTATCCAATACTGCATTTGAATCCCATATTGGGTATTCCCTAAGGAAATAGACAGTAATAAAATTCACATATGCACTAAAATCTATATTTCTTATCAAAAATCCAATGATCGGTCTCACACATTCATAATCCTTCCAATAAAAGGGTTTTACCTATACTATAGACATGATAGTCAACACCATATGAGTATCCTCATTGTCACCCCTTTAAACCAAAACACTACTCTACATGTCCCACACTCTGTACATTACTGAACATAATTACTAGACATGGATGTCCTATTTATACCCGAATTCCAACATGAAGCATCTATTACCATCCATTCCCATCTCACTAAGAATGTCATCCTTGACATACAATGAAATTCCATCCACAGTGAAGGTCACCCCCTTTAATGTTCGATGGTGTAATCCAAACCATGTGGATTAACTTATAATTCTTCTCACGTGCAATATTAACAGGTGCAATCATCACATGTGTTTTATTCATTCCGATCAACACTCATGCCTTCCTGAAAACTCATGTTATGGTTCACGCTCGGATCAACATACCATAATAATCTAGTCCATATATGATATCACCATCTATTATAGGGGAATAACATCCAATACTATTCAAAACTCTTGGCCTCCATTCTGATGAGCATTCCATAAATTCCATCATTACTTAACCTACACATGGCTGCTAACTAATCAATAACCTACTGGGCACCACATGTAGCCAATGTGCACTTCCTAGTCTTATCCAAAAACAACAGGTGTAAGATCTACTACTACCTAATATTAAAAAACAAATCACACACCCATGTGTTTCATGTCATAAAACCCATGCCCACACACCTAAAAACCTGACCATTCTTCTCTTCATTTCAATTTCATCCAACTAGAGGCATCCTTAATACTCTCTTTCAATAAGCCTGACATATCAGTCATTCCAAGGCTAACCACATGATCACCCACTACTTGGGAATCATTCATAATACCAAAAGTTTCTAACCATTCTATCTTTTCACCATCAAAATCATATGTAAAATCAATAGGTATAGACATCCTACCAATCATACCATTAAAACTCAACTTTAATACTAAAAACACTCCAATTTTTTTACATCACAAAAGCCTAAGGCTTCTCACATGACTATATCAGATATCTTATAACAACTATTGTAATTTAATATCACAACCTAAATCATCCACTCATTATTTCCTTCTATAAGGAATTCATAATCCTAGGATAGCCTCTCACTTAGTTTACCCTTATTTAACAAAACTATCTTTAACAATAATAATAAGGCATCCCACTTTTCATTCATAACACTCGAATCACCAATATCTTGAGTCACATGTGGAAGTCACTAAGTTATTCCACCTAGTCCATAATTATACCTCTTATATGTCATAAATTATAGGGAAATATACATGCTCCTATCTTTGATATCACATAAAAAATTCCATGCTCAAACAACAACTCTAGGGTTCCCACACACACATATTAGGCATCACATAATGAATCCACTACTCAATATAGGGCGTCAATACTCACTAGGAATATTTATACCAAACTACCCCTCAAGGATCATGATTTTGTCTACATATATATAATTACATCACCCTATGGTGATCCATATCAAATAAACTATAGTCATACGACTCAATTAAGTATTACTCCACCAAGAAGATATATGGAAAAAAGCCATAGGTTATTATTGAAACTTTAAGTAACTAAAAAAGAATTATAACCATACATAAAGGTTCTTTCACCAAGGTATCTAATGCATTCACCAACCCACTAAGGGTCACTATATATCCCTTACACAGAGGGACTATGAAACCATCATTAGATATAAAAACTCCTAAATATCTACACGACCTATTATCAAAGGAAAAAATATGTTTCTACTGAGTAGTATACCATAAAAAAATTATATAATAAAACACTATATAATTTTTTTTGACACTTTAAACAACTAAACCCTCTGTATTTGTGATATCAATCACACACAAGAATATAAATATCTTATGAGTCATATGTTCCAAGAATGATTCATGTACATAGGCCTATTGCTAATGGGACAAAATATAAAAACCAAAAATATCAATCTTGAATATGCACATCATAATTGAATAAATGTGTCAATCATAACATAAAAAACCAATAATAATAATCCTATATCCCTAGAAACCCAGACTTCCCATAAAAAAAGGTGTTCATGATGCACTGGTCTGAGGTCCATCACAAGCTATGACACAACTTTATTCCATGTATTTTATACCCCAAATATAAACAAAAGAAAATGATACTCCAATTATAATTTATAATTCCCCACCCCAGTTCACTCTACAGTAATTGGATTAAAGTGTTACTAAAACTCAAGACTTTATCCCCATATTCCAGAGGCTATTGACTAGAAATGAGGGTCTAAGGTGTTATAGTGGGGAGACTATACCCTCATATCAGAGTAAAGGCACAAAAAACCCTAATAAACATCCACAATAATAAGTGATCAGAGTAAAAAAATAAATAAAACAACACCCATGCTATAAAAAATAAAATTTAGAAGCATATAATCATACATTCCAACTGATCAACCACTATGATAATCACATATACATATAAACAAAAGAATAAAAGTATACAAGAGTCTATAATTTAATCCCCTCACCTCACCTCATCCCAATATCTAAATCCATGTCAAGTTGCTTTAGCTCAATCATGAAACACCAAGAATCTTCCCTACCTAAACTTATGAACAATGAGGTCTGACTGGGTACCAAAGTGTCAAGGTCACCTGAGAAGGGTGAAAATATAACCTAGTAGGACAACATGAAAATTTTCTCCAAAAATCTATTAGATAGAGTGTATGCACATGTGATATGATTAGAAAGTAAAATAATTAATAAAATATAATAAAATAAATACCATAAATCCTTAAGTTCTAAAGTGACACTTGAGATCAACTATACCTACTTATACTAGTGTTAGATGTCATTGATCATGTTACATACACATTGGGGGATGGAAAATACATGTTCTACCCCAAAATTTCCGGAACACACACACACACACACACAAGTATATATGATCACTCAGGGAGAAAATGACCCACCTAGATCATCTTGCATATACAATACTTTGGGGGAAGATAGACCCACCCCAAAATATCATGTGATACAGTTAAGGGGAAGAGTTACCCCAATCAGAATAAAAAATAATGTAGTTGGGGGGGGGGAGAGCAAGCCCACCTAGAATCTTAGATAATGAAGTTAGGGGAAAGAGTGGACCCATATGGAATCTCAGAAAAATAGTCTGGGTAAAGAGATACCCCACCCAAAATCTCAGATAATATAGTTGGGGGGGGGAGTACCCACCTAGAATCTTAGAAATATAGTTAGGGGGAAGAGAGACCTCATCCAAAATCTCAGATAATGTAGTGGGGGAAAGATCAAACCCACTAGAATCTCAAAAATTCACTCAGGGTAGAGAGAAACTCCACTTGAAATATCTCATATAATCATGGTCCTTACACGGGTCATCCACCTTCCCAAACCTATCTGAAATCTCTTAGGTTGACCATTAAAGTGCACAAACCATCCCAAACACTGAATCCACCATAGTATCACATCATCAACTCCCAGGTTCTAAGTTTATGCCCAAAATAATGAATAACTACCTCCCTACTATCACACCCTGACCTTTTTAATTACTTTATTTTATTATTTTCTTGGATTTGGATAATTTTTTCAGGGTTCAGGTTGAGTCCTATTTTGAATTTTTTAGTTTTTATTTAAATATGATTGTTTTGTTCTTAGCAACATTTGACACATGGGTAGAGAACAATTTGAAGACTGTATGGTTATGCCCTGGTCATCGTGCGACCTGCCTAATGTTTAAAATAAATTAAAAAAAATAAAATACATAATAAAATGAAGTTAAATTAAAGTCAAAATAAAATAAGAAAAAGTAAAATAAAATTAAAAGTATTTTTAATAATAATAATAATGATAATATTATTATTTGGATTATTATTATTATTATTATTACTACTACAACTCTTAAGATTATTATTATTATTATTAATCTTATTATTATTATTGGGAATTTGTTGTGGGTTTTAGGTTGGTGCGTGGGCACTATACAGTTAGTGGAAACCGTGCGGTCATCCCAGATACCCATGCGACCGATTTTGGAATGGGAAGAAGCTACCACATGATTTATGTATAGTCGCTTGATCCATACAGAGTAACCACACTATTTACCAATTTTTAAAATAAATAAAAAGAACAAAAAGTGGAAAAATAAAATAAAATAATGTTTAATAATAATAATAATAAGAATATTCGTATTGTAATTATGAATATTATTATTATTTTTATTACAAATATAATAATTAGTATGAATATTATTATTATTGTTATTATAACTATAATAATTATTATTAATATTAATTATTATTATTAAGAATTTTATTATTATTATTATTATTATTATAGATTATTATTATAATTATTAAGTTATTAGTATTATTATTATAATCATTAAGTTGATTTTATTTTTTAGGGTTCCTTTTTCCCTTATCCCCCTCTATCCCCCTTTGTCTCTCTCATGGTGCATCTCTCCTCCCCCTCTCGACCTTGCATGTCACCCCCTTCCCCTCTCCTTGCTCGCGACCCCCACTGGCACTACCACCCACAACTAGTATGAACCCCCTCTCCGGTGCCTCCCTCCTCCAACCGGCACAAACCTCCTCTCCAGCATCCCTCCTATTCTTTGACGTGCACCACCTAGCCGGCTCCCCCCCTCTTAGGCGAGTTCCCATCTGTTATCCGCCTCTGATGGCGCTCTCCTATAGCAACCGTCCTTCCTCATGGTGTGCCTGACCTCCCTTCTTCCCCCTTCAGTGAGTTTCCCCTCAATTTTAAGATTTATCTTTGGGGTTTTGGTTTCTAGTGGTTAGGGTTTTTGTTTTGGGGGTTTATTTTTGAGTATTTAGGTTCAATATTCATGTTTAGGGTTCCTTCTTGATCCTTGAAGGTGCAGTTGAGGTGCTATTGAGGTTTCACACCAGTTTCGGGAAGTTATTCATCATTTGAGGTATGATCCCTATGAATATTTCCTTTAGATTTATGATTTCATTGATTTCTTGTTTTTTGTACCCTCCTTGGTAGCTAAATAGTAATATATGATTTTTATATTGATTGTTCTATGTGAAATGGGGCGGTTTGCACATGTATTTTGAACATGTGTTGTGGGTTTTGTTTATTTGTGCACACCATGTGTTTGATAAATGGAAAAGTTATATTTTTCAAGTGGTTTATAATTTTTAGAATCATGTTTCGATTTTGTATATATAATTGTGACATATAAAAATGGTTATTGGTATTTTCTAATGGATTTTTAAAATTGATTTGGTGTGAAAGTGGCTTGTGTGTATTTTAAAAATAAAGGTTTGATATGTGAAAGTGTCACGAGGCCCATTTAGAATTTTTGTAAAATGGTTTCATTTGGAAATTCCTTCTTGGAATAGGTCACTTTATTTGTGGATGGTAAAGAGGTGGGAATGTACTCGGTTTGGGACTCCACTCGTGTGATAATTATTTTAAGGTAAAGGACTACTCCTCGAGGTGAGCGAGGTGGTGAGGGTTGTGTGACTATATGATGGAATGTATGTATGGCTTGTTGTTTGGATTTTTTGGCACACCCCTTTGTGAACTTAGCATTCTATGAAGATTACTAAAAACTATTACTGCAATATTATAGGTTTTTCACTAGCTAGTGGCCCATAGTAAGGAGATATTTTGTTATTATTATTGATATGAGATTGGGCCCCTCGACAAGGCCAAGTAAGGAAACAATTGGGCATTTGGGTGTTATGATTCCATCAGGTAGGTAATACCTTTTGGATGAGTCACATGTATAGTATGTTTTGGTTCTCCTTTGAGTTCCTAGGTATTAATTTTTTTCTTTGATGTTATTAATGTTAGTACCATTTCCCTCGTTGTGTGGACTCATGATCCTTGTGTTTGGTTTTTGGTGTTCTTTTGGTAAACTGTGAAAGTGTTGTTTTGTTAAAAAGGATTCAAGAAAGATGTTTGAAATATTAAGTGTTTCTCTTTTCATCTTTCTTGAAAAATAAATGTTTCCAAATTGGTTTTTTATTTCTTCCTCTCTATGAACTTAACTCTCCCTTATGTGTAAAGATTATTTCAAAATTGTGAGGGAAATGGATTTGTGATTTGTATTATTTAAAATGAAATGTGTTTAAAACCTATACTTTTATATTTTATTTCTAACTTTGAAATTAATGTTTCTTTATTTAAAGAATGTGCATTGGGAATAGAATTATTCGGGCTTACCTACTGATCTTTAATACTCATGCCTATAGTGTTTTCTTGTTTTTAGTTCCTATTGCGTGTTTAGATCGGGTTTAATCACCTTGTGCAATAGTTGGTTGTGGATTGGAGAGTAACCATCGGGGTAAAATAGAGGTTTCTTAGGTGTCATGTTTAGTTTGGTTTCTCTGTTTTAGTTTGTTATTCAGTTTTTTGTTCCTTTCATTGCAATTGATAATGATGTAAAGTTTAAAAATCATATTTAGTTTGGTTTTATATTTTATTTATTCTACTATATTATTTATTTTATTGGGAGAAATTGCTCCAATTTTTTCTAATGATTCCATTAGTTCTTATTGACATCTCGAGAGGATTGAGAACGCCTACCAGTCCTTTCTATAGATCAGATCGGGTGATCAGTTCAGGGTCGACCCGAGTTGGTTCATGACAAAATGGTATCAGAGTAGGTTAGCTCTTTAGTGGACCTTTATTTTAAGATAACCCATCATTACTTGGGGATGTAAAGGTATAATGAGTAGGATTGTTGGGGAATTAGATGTAGGAATTAAAGGAAATCATGAATGCTTTATTGTTCTGAACCTTAGGTTGCTATGGGATGTCCGGGTTTGTTGGTGTCTTTTTGTTCTTGTGGATTTTTTTGGTGTTGGAAAATAAAAATAGAGTTGGGAAGTGACCTTTAGGAGATCTCAAGGCTTTTAAATCCATATGGAGCTGGGGAAATTACCCTAGAATACTCTCTATGATGGCGGCATGACTGACATATGGCTGCCAACCATGTGTCTGAGTCACCCACCGACACTAGTTTCCCTTTGTGAATTGTTTGGATATTACTTAATTCTGAAAATTTCTTTGAAAATTATTATTTTGGAATTGTAAAAATTTGAATTTAAAATGGTAATGAATTCATCTTGGCAAGTGGAAAATGGATTTTCATGACTTATCTTAAAAAGGGCTTAGAAAATTGGGTTTTTTTGAAATGAATTTTTGAGGTAAAATGGAAATGGTTTTGATTGGGTGGTTAGTGAATCTTTGGGAAGTTTTATAAATTTTTTAAACCAATGAAATGTTTTATATTTGATGTAAAAATATTGTAAATGGGTTTTCAATTGAATAGTTGGCGTTTTTGTGGATGTTTTTTCAATATTCGAGTTGGGTTTCGGGTTTTGGGACTAACAATTTTTGAAAAGAGGATTTTTGGGGTTTGAAAAGGAAGCATGAGTTGAATGTTTTTCCTTGAAAGGTGTTATTGAACTTTGGTGTTTCCACAGGTGACCAAATTTATAGGTATGTATGTGAAAATGGATGGGTTCCCAGTGAGGCATGAGGATATTCATGGGTGAGGCCCATGGGATACTATTGGTGGACATGAAATCCTTTATGTTTGTTTATTTTTTCAAAATTACTTTTAAAGGAAAATGAAATGTTTTGGTAGATTGTAGTGGTTTATTGTGTCCCATGTGTTTTGGAATTGATGTTTCTTTTATGGTGTTTGAGATGAATAATACTTGTTGTTTGATTAGTCTTGATCGAGTTCCTTGTTTTCTTGTTTCTTCGTGTTTTCCCCCACAAAGATTCAATGGAAGCCCATGGTGCAGATTTGGGTGGTTCATATTTAGTAAACACTACAATTGTTCAACCCATAGACTATATTCTTGAATTCCATAAGTTGAATCTTTCCCTCTTTTTTGGTCAAGCAGATCCTCTCAAGTTAGAGGAGTGGATGCTAAGGATTGAGAGGGACTTCTGTTTCCTTCTGTTGCCTAAGTAATTAATGGTGATTTTTTCTATCTTTATGCTCAAAGGTCCAACCTAGAAATAGTGGAAGTCCATGTCTTTAAGAAATCCCTAGGAAGATATTACCCAGTATTTATTCAAGTCATCATTTATCCAATAATATTTCTCTAAGATGATGAAGGTAAGGAAGAAGATGGAGATGTACGGTCTTCAGCAGGGTAATAGATCAGTGTTGGAGTTATATCATCACTTCTTAGACTTGGTTCTGTATGAAACAAGGTATGTTGTAAACGACCCTATGAAAGCTCAAAATTTCGAGTTCGGGATCCGTTATAAGCTGTAGTTGAAGGTGACAGAGCTTAACTTAACCACTTTCTCCATTGTGGTGAGGAAATACTTTCATCTTGAAGCTGAGTTAGGAGGAGGAATTGAGATGGAGAACCTTCCTATGGTTTTTGGAAGTAGTGAAGGGGATGTTGGTAAGAAAAATGGATATCATATTGATATTGGTGATGCTGGTAGGGGAATTAAGAGGCCTTCATACCTCTCATTAACCTCTTTAGGGAATAATACTGTGATTTTTCATCAGTGCAATAAGATCAGTCACAAGAGGCTGTTGTGCTCAAGTTTTTCAAGAATACACCACGCCTTTGAATGTTTGGATCACTTGTACCAGTTCTATAGGGGTGTTTCCAAGAATCACCATGAAGCCAGACCCAACTCTTCAGAGGTCACCCCAGCATGTTCACAGAAGTTGGGTGATATTTGGGATCAATTTGGGATTTTATCTCTATAATGTTCCTTGGATTTAATAACCATATCTGGTGGATTCTTTCTGTTTCTTTATCTTTTGATTGTATTAATGGATGTTAATAAACCTTTCAAAACTTTTATTTTAATGGAAGTTTGTTTGTGAAATTTTGATTTGTGTGTTATGTCTGAGGATTTTTAATGCCTGAATATGAGGCATGAGATGCTTCAAATATCATAGCTCTAGCTATAGTTCTTGGAGTAAAGCTGGAACATAGTCAGGAACTCCCAAGAGAGTATAGGATCCTAGTTGTCATGACCCATCCTCAGGGCCCGTGCCGTGACTACCCCAAGCCCGCCTTCCAAAGGCCAGGGGCTGGCGAATAGCACCAAGGCGTAAATCCCGGTAAAAAGGCAAGGCATTGCCTTTGTAAAGTAAACAATCACACAGAGTACAAGCGGAAGAAGTAAACACTAAGTAAAAAACTGAGTACAACAGTAAGTGCGGAAAGTAAAAAGGGGCCGGAAATACAAGCCCAACTGTAAAGTACAACTCGAAAGGGAAAACATCAACTGAAAAGTAAAGCTGCTACGCCGAGCTGTCCATTGGAAATCCCACCTGAAGGGTGGGTACAGATAGCTCCTCTGCTCCTTGGGTCCCGCCGTCCGCTCCGAGTATGTCCCGCCCAGTGGTCCACCTCCAAGTACCGTCTTGCTCTGCAAGCCTCAACCACGATCAACGATGTCCGTCATCTGCAACCAACACAACGTAGTGCGGACATAGCCCGTGCAGGGGTGAGTATAAGCTACTCAGTAGGGACCCCGAGACCCCTGAAGGTCTCCCAAAATCCACAAAGGATAATCCACAAAGGTAGATACAAACATGAAGTAACAACCGACACTGCTTAGGTATATGCCCATACATATACCTAAGTCATCAATTCCAATATGCTCCAACCTCCGAGCCCAAGTACAACTCAGTACACACAGGAAGGTATTCGTATTCCGCATAGGAAAGCAAACAAAATCCACACAGGATAGCATAACTTAATCCACACAGGAAAGTAACAGGATTCAGTTCACACAGGTATACATCATCGATAAGGTGAAAGAGATGATCAGACATAGATACTGAATCATCTAAGCTGGGACCCACATAGGATACAAAACCAGTTGTCTTCATTGATTCATCTATACTGGGACCCACATAGGATACAAGACCAGTTGTCTTCATTGATTCATCTATACTGGGACCCGCATAGGATACAAGACCAGTATTGAATCATCTAAGCTGGGACCCACATAGGATACAAGACCGGCACAGCTAGGACCCACATAGGATACAAGACCAGCTGTCTTCATTGATTCAACTATACTGGGACCCACATAGGATACAAGACCAGTATTGAATCATCTAAGCTGGGACCCACATAGGATACAAGACCAACACAGCTAGGACCCACACAGGATACAAGACCAGCTGTCTTCATTGATTCAACTATACTGGGACCCACATAGGATACAAGACCAGTATTGAATCATCTAAGCTGGGACCCACATAGGATACAAGACCAGCACAGCTAGGACCCACATAGGATACAAGACCAGCTGTCTTCATTGTCGCAGTCCACTGAGGATCCCTGCACAATCGTTGTCGTCACAGTAGCAGTCGCAGCCAGCACTAGGGTTCCCGCACACAGCAAGCTCATTCGGGAGGGTCCGCTCCACGAGCCGAGAGGCTGATACATCAAATGTCACAAAGTCCAGAGTTGATGTATCCAAAAGTTCCGTATCGCCAACAGGAACTCAATGCAACAGACGGCGCGTCGATCGGACGCCCGGTCTGAGAGTTATTGGCTTTTTCGTTCCAGGGGCCCGGTTGGTTTTTAAGGCAAAACCAACCCGACCGTACTCCACCTGCATCCAAACCTTGGGCGGAGTATGCCAAAAGATCCATCTCACTAAGAGGAACTCAACAAAGCTGACGGCACGTCAATCAGACGTCCGTAGCTCAAGATATGAGCGTTTCTGCTCCGAGGGCCTGGTTGGTTTCGTGTACGAACCAACCCGGCTGAACTCAAATATTCCGAAACTTTGAGTGCGATATATCAAATCGACCGTCTCGATCCAAGGATCGCATCGCCGCTGACGGTTCATCAATCAGAGGTCTGTAGCTCAAGTTATGGGAAAAAGACCGAAGCCCGTCTGAAACCGGGGGTCTGGGCCCGGTCCGACCCGGCCCAGTACCCCCTGGGGCTGGCCCGAACCGGCGCGGGGCGGCCCGGCCCGGTGCGGGGCCGCCCGGCCCGGCGCGGGGCGGCCCGGACGGTCCGCGGGTCACCGCCCGCGCGCAGCACGCTCGGCCAAAAGGGCCGAGCAGGAGGGGAATGGGGGGGGGGGGCGCAACCCCCCCGTGTTTTCTTTTGAAACAACGACCTCCCCACGTGGGGGGGGGGCACTCCAAGTCACCGGGGGTTCAACCCCCGGGTTTTGTGGATCTCGGCCGGCCTTAGGCCGGCCGTTTTCCTTTCATACGCGGGACCCGCGGGTCCCGCCTCCTAACCCTTCCGCCGCGGCCCGATGGCCGCGGCTCTCCTGATCTCCGGCGGCCGGCGAGGCCAGCCGCCTCTGGCTGCTCTGCCGCGGCCGTACGGCCGCGGCTCTTCTTTATCCTCCGGCAGCCGGTTTTCCGGCCGCCCCTTCCAGCTCTGCTGCGGCTCAAGCCGCAGACCTTGTTCGATTGGCATGGCGCGACGGCGCCGCGCCTCTCCGCCGTGGCCCGACTCTGGCCGCGGTCTCTATTACTACCATCGACGCGACGTGATGGCATCGCTTCCTTGAAATCTTTCCACGGCGCGGCGCGACAGCGCCGTGCAATAATTGTTGTGCGATTTCCGCATGGTGCGACGGCACCATGTCATCTTGTTCCATCCGCAAGGATCAATCAAGAACAAGGAGGGGGGTTCGGCCGTGTTCGTGCGGTCCGGCCCCCCTCGCGTTATTTGCTAATAATTGAACAAATTCCACGAAGAAATAAACACGGGTAAAAATTCATGAACAAAGAATAAAATAAACCCCTACCTCGGTTTCAAGTACGATGTTCGTCAACGACCCGCGGAAGACAAACGTCGCGGAGGTCGGGCGTCGCGATAATCGTTCGTCAATTACGTTGATGAAGAGGTACGTCTGAAGAGGTACGTCGTTGGTGAATCTTTGTAAGCCGATGAAGGAAGTCTGAGGAGGAAGCGGCGTTCCCTTTCGTTGACACGGAAGGCGTCGTCGATCTTCGGAACAAACCGGCTACGAAGAAGAGAGGAGCGGCGTTCTTCGTCGGAGCTTGAGTGTTTTTCGTGTTCTTCGGCAAAGTTTGAAGAAGAAGAAGGAGCTCTCAAATCCTCTCAAGATGGATAACCAAAATAAAATAAGCTAAGGCTTATTTTATTTACACAAATATCAACTTGAATTTCAAATGTTTGAAATTCAAATCAACCCACCTTAATTAATTAAACCAAGTTGTCAAACATTAATTGAAATGGATTAAAGGGGAGTTTTTGAGAGAAGTCGAGGAGTTGGGGTTCATGTGGACCCCACCACACTTAATCCTCCCAAGGGAGGTTATGTGGTTGTGGGTCCCACCCCTAACTCCCTTTGGGAGGTTTTTTTAAAAAAAAACAACAAGTTAAAATAAAAATTTGTATCCCACAATTTTTATTTAACTTATTCTAAACTCCCAAAAACTAACTCTCAACCCGAAATAAATGCAACCTCGGAAAAGGTCTCCTTAAGCAAATATCGGCGCTGCGAGTTCATCGGTGCCCTCGGAATTTGATTCCGGGAACCAGTTCAAAAGTTAGAAATTCCCGCTCGTTCGTTCACTGAACGTACCCAGGCCAAACTTCAGAAAATGATTCCGGGCACTCCGGGCCTCGGAATCAGGTGCCGTCAAAAACCGCGCTCTTGTAAAATTCCAAATAAAATTAAGAAAAAAAATTTCCCTTGAATTTTACGGGTCTTTACATTACTCCCACCTCAGGGATTTATGTCCCCGTAAAGATACATCAAAAACTAGGGAAACAAATGTGGGTACTGAGCACGCATCTGAGCCTCCCGCTCCCATGTGCTCTCCTGGAGGTTCCCGTGCTTCCATCAGATGCGCACAAGAGGAATCGATCACCCACGTAGGACCCTCTCCTGTCGATGCTCTATCTCCACTGGGACCTCCGTAAAATTCGCCCCATCATCCACGTCTAGCTCCCCATAGTCAAATATGTGCGTCGGGTCGTGCACGTATCTCCTCAGCTGAGATACGTGGAAGAAGTCGTGAACCCGGTGCAACTGAGGTGGCAGAGCCAGGCGATAAGCCACCTCACCAATCCTGCTGAGGACCTGGAAGGGCCCGATGAAGCGTGGAGACAACTTGCCGCCTCGTCCAAATCTCCGTAAACCACGTCGAGGTGAGACCCGCAAGAATATGTGGTCTCCATCCTCGAACTCTAGTGGCCTCCGCCTCCTATCAGCGTATGACTTCTGCCAGCTCTGAGCTGTCCTCATCCGCTCCTGGATGACCTGGACCTTCTCTGTCGTGGCCTGGACCACCTCTGGTCCCACAAGAGCTGCTATGATTTCTTCTTTTCCGAGTAAGAGAAATCCGGTCTCATCCCTGGGATGAACCACGTTCTTTGCCTAATACAGTCATTCCTGACATGGATGATACTAATCCACACCAAGGATGACGTCGTAAGGCCTCGACGCTACTACCAAGAGATCCAACCGTTACTCTCGCCTCCAAGGGTTGAATCACACTGTCGGCATCAGTGGGTGGTAACTGGGTCTCCTCCAGTTGATGTCTCACAAGTGAGGGTCAAGTCAACAGTCAAAACTGGAACCTCTTAGTAACAACACAAAAGAGGACAGGAATGAAAACATCACAAAGGTATGCATCTTTTATTATTGCAGTTCATAATACAAAGACGCTACACAATAGGAACAAGGAACTAGAAGTACAAAGGACGTATCCACTAGTTCTGCTCCTGTCCATATGCTCCCAGAGCTCCATGATCGAAGGCCTCGACTGCCTGAAGCTGAGCTCTCGCATGTCCACCTACTCCCTGCGGTCGGGGCGGACCTCCTGGTGGTGGTGGTGGAAACACCTCGAAGTGTCTCCCTCCATTGGCTACTCATCCAGCTCCTCTGCCTCGTCCGCCTGTACCCTGCGGACCACTGTGACCAAAACTCTGTCTGGAAGGTCCCTCTAACGCCTGTTGCTCATCTGTAAGACGAGTCGGTCAGTCTCGAGCCATGTGACCTCGCCCACTGCATGCGTAGCAATGTTTTCCCCTCGCGTAGCTGGCTCTCCTTTGGGTGCCCCGCACAACCTAATCTTCATCCTGTGACTGCCCATCTGATGGTCTGGCCCGCTTGGACTTCTGCGTCACCTGTCTACTGCCAGCTGCAGAAGACCCTGCTACGGGCCGTCCTGCGGAGGGTCCTGTCACTGGAGCCTGCTCGGCGAGAAAACTCTCCACTAGAAGGGCCCTCTCCAACACCTCTGCATGTGTCGGAATGTTGAGGGAGATCATCGAATCCCTGATCTCGTGTCTCAAACACTGCTCGAAGGTCCGGGCCCGGAAGAATGGGTCCCGTACCATGTCAGTCGAGTAGCGCGAGAGATCGGTAAATCTCGCCGAGTACTGAGAGACCGTCATGCTGCCCTGCCGCAGCTGAAGAAACTCCTGAATGCGTACCGCACGGAGGGTGGCTGGGACGAACTCGGAGTGGAAGATGCTCTCAAAGTCCATCCAGAGGAGTGATGCCTCGTCGTGCACCTGGAGCATCAAGCTCCACCATCGTCCTGCTGCTGCGTGCAGTAGGCTCGCCATGAGGATCACCATGAGGTCTACTGGTGTCCTCACTAGCCTGAAAACTCGGACGACCGCCTCCAGCCAGTCCTCGGCTGCCTGGGGGTCCGTCTCCCCACGGAACCTAGGTGGTCGCTGGCGCTGGAACTCGTGCAGAGCTCCGAGGCGTCGTGCATCGTCAGCTGCCAGTGCTGGAAGCATCGGGGGCTCGGCGGGTAAAGGTACCGCCGGTGCCTCTGCTGACAAGGAGCCCTACACCGAGGCCTCGTCGCTCAGTGGGCTGTCATCATGCTCTAATCTCGGAACCCTAACTGGCTGCTATCGTGGGGACATCCTGAAAGAAACAGGTGCGCCACGGTCAGAACAGTATACCTGGTTAGCTGACACAAGTAATCACAAAGAAAACTTGAACACACATGCAATCAATGTTTTCGTGCATTAAGTCAGAAATCAGAAGTCAGGGTCCTGGTGTACGGATACGTCGGCCGCCGCACCAACACTGGACTCCCTGGACTGATAACCACACTCAATACGCTAAACATTATTGCTTCACATAGAAAACATCAGAGTTCGTGGTAGAACCGAACTCCTCTGATACCAATTTGTCACGACCCGTCCTCGGGGCCCGTGCCGTGACTACCCCAAGCCCGCCTTCCATAGGCCAGGGGCTGGCGACTAGAACCAAGGCGTAAATCCCAATAAAAAGGGAAGGCATTGCCTTTGTAAAGTAAACAATCACACAGAGTATAAGCGGAAGAAGTAAACACTAAGTAAAAAACTGAGTACAACAGTAAGTGCGGAAAGTAAAAAGGAGCCGGAAATACAATCCCAACTGTAAAGTACAACTCGAAAGGGAAAAAAGCAACTGAAAAGTAAAGCTGCTACGCCGAGCTGTCCACTGGAAATCCCACCTGAAGGGTGGGTACAGATAGCTCCTCTGCTCCTCGGGTCCCGCCGTCCGCTCCGAGTATGTCCCGCCCAGTGGTCCACCTCCAAGTACCGTCTTGCTCTGCAAGCCTCAACCACGATCAACGATGTCCGTCGTCTGCAACCAACACAACGTAGTGCGGGCATATCCCGTGCAGGGGTGAGTATAAGCTACACAGTAGGGACCCCGAGACCCTTGAAGGTCTCCCAAAACCCACAAAGGATAATCCACAAAGGTAGATACAAACACGAAGTAACAACCGACACTGCTTAAATATATGCCCATACATATACCTAAGTCATCAATTCCAATACGCTCCAACCTCCGAGCCCAAGTACAAATCATTCCACACAGGAAGGTATTCGTATTCCGCATAGGAAAGCAAACAAAATCCACACAGGATAGCACAACTTAATCCACACAGGAAAGTAATAGGATTCAGTTCACACAGGTATACATCATCGATAAGGTGAAAGAGATGATCATACATAGATACTGAATCATCTAAGCTGGGACCCACATAGGATACAAGACCAGTTGTCTTCATTGATTCATCTATACTGGGACCCACATAGGATACAAGACCAGTTGTCTTCATTGATTCATCTATACTGGGACCCACATAGGATACAAGACCAGTATTGAATCATCTAAGCTGGGACCCACATAGGATACAAGACCAGCACAGCTAGGACCCACATAGGATACAAGACCAGCTGTCTTCATTGATTCAACTATACTGGGACCCACATAGGATACAAGACCAGTATTGAATCATCTAAGCTGGGACCCACATAGGATACAAGACCAACACAGCTAGGACCCACATAGGATACAAGACCAGCTGTCTTCATTGATTCAACTATACTGGGACCCACATAGGATACAAGACCAGTATTGAATCATCTAAGCTGGGACCCACATAGGATACAAGACTAGCACAGCTAGGACCCACATAGGATACAAGACCAGCTGTCTTCATTGTCGCAGTCCACTGAGGATCCCTGCACAATCGTCGTCGTCACAGTAGGAGTCGCAGTCAGCACTAGGGTTCCCGCACACAGCAAGCTCGTTCGGGAGGGTCCGCTCCACGAGCCGAGAGGCTGATACATCAAATGTCACAAAGTCCAGAGTTGATGTATCCAAAAGTTCCGTATCGCCAACAAGAACTCAATGCAACAGACGACGCGTCGATCGGATGCCCGGTCTGAGAGTTATTGGCTTTTTCGTTCCAGGGGCCCGGTTGGTTTTTAAGGAAACATTAACCCGACCGTACTCCACCTGCATCCAAACCTCGGGCGACTATGCCAAAAGATCCGTCTCACTAAGAGGAACTCAACAAAGCTGACGGCACATCAATCAGACGTCCGTAGCTCAAGATATGAGCGTTTCCGCTCCGAGGGCCCGGTTGGTTTCGTGTACGAACCAACCCGGCCGAACTCAAATATTCCTAAACTTTGAGTGTGATATACCTAATCGACCGTCTCGATCCAAGGATCGCATCGCCGCTAACGGTTCGTCGATTTGAGGTCCGTAGCTCAAGTTATGGGCAAAAGACCGAAGCCCGTCTGAAACCGGGGGTCTGGGCCCGGTCCGACCCGGCCCAGTACCCCCTGGGGCTGGCCCGGCCTGGCGCGGGGCGGCCCGACCGGTCCACGGGTCACCGCCCGCGCGCAGAACGCTCGGCCAAAAGGGCCGAGCAGGAGGGGAACGGGGGGGCGCAACCCCCCGTGTTTTCTTTTGAAACAACGGCCTCCCCACGTGGGGGGGGGGGGGGGGGGGCGCTCCAAGTCACCGGGGGTTCAACCCCCGGGTTTTGTGGATCTTGGCCGGCCTTATGCCGGCCGTTTTCCTTTCACACGCGGGACCCGCGGGTCCCGCCTCCTAACCCTTCCGCCGCGGCCGGCCGTCCGCCTTCCATCCTTCCGCCGCGGCCCGATGGCCGCAGCTCTCATGATCTCCGGCGGCCGGCGAGGCCGGCCGCCTCTGGCTGCTCTGCCGCGGCCGTACGGCCGCGGCTCTTCTTTATCCGCCGGCGGTCGGTTTTCCGGCCGCCCCTTCCAGCTATGCTGCGGCTCAAGCCGCGGCCCTTGTTCGATTGGCATGGCGCGACGGCGCCGCGCCTCTCCGCCATGGCCCGACTCCGGCCGCGGTCTCTATGACTACCTTCGACGCGACGTGACGACATCGCTTCCTTGAAATCTTTCCACGGCGCGGCGCGACGGCACCGCGCAATAATTGTCGTGCGATTTCCGCGTGGTGCGACGGCACCACGCCATCTCGTTCCATCCGCAAGGAACAATCAAGGACAAGGAGGGGGGTTCGGCCGTGTTCGTGCGGTCCGACCCCCCTCGCGTTATTTGATAATAATTGAACAAATTCCACGAAGAAATAAACAAGGGTAAAAATTCATGAACAAAGAATAAAATAAACCCCTACCTCGGTTTCAAGTACGATGTTCGTCAACGACCCGCGGAAGACAAACGTTGCAGAGGTCGGGCGTCGCGGTAATCGTTCGTCAATTCCATTGACGAGGAGGTATGTCCGAAGAGGTACGTCGTTGGTGAATCTTCGTAAGCCGACGAAGGAAGTCCGTGGAGGAAGCGGCGTTCCCTTTCGTTGACACGGAAGGCGTCGTCGATCTTCAGAACAAACCGGCTACGAAGAAGAGAGGAGCGGCGTTCTTCGTCGGAGCTTGAGTGTTCTTCGTGTTCTTCGTCAAAGTTTGAAGAAGAAGAAGGAGCTCTCAAATCCTCTCAAGATGGCTAACCAAAATAAAATAAGCTAAGGCTTATTTTATTTACACAAATATCAACTTGAATTTCAAAGGTTTGAAATTCAAATCAACCCACCTTAATTAATTAAACCAAGTTGTCAAACATTAATTGAAATGGGTTAAAGGGGAGTTTTTGAGAGAAGTTGAGGAGTTGGGGTTCGTGTGGACCCCAACACACTTAATCCTCCCAAGGGAGGTTAAGTGGTTGTGGGTACCACCCCTAACTCCCTTTGGGAGGTTTTTTTTAAAAAAACAACAAGTTAAAATAAAAATTTGTATCCCACAATTTTTATTTAACTTATTCTAAACTCCCAAAAACTAACACTCAACCCGAAATAAACGCAACCTCAGAAAAGGTCTCCTTAAGAAAATATCGGCGCTGCGAGTTCATCGGTGCCCTCAGAATTTGATTCCGGGCACCGGTTCAAAAGTTAGAAATTCCCGCTCGTTCGTTCACTGAACGTACCCGAGCCAAACTTCGTAAAATGATTCCGGGCACTCCGGGCCTTGGAATCAGGTGCCGTCAGAAACCGCGCTCTGGTAAAATTCCAAAGAAAATTAAGAAAAAAAATTTCCATTGAATTTTACGGGTCTTTACACTAGTTTAGTATTCATCTTTAGTGTGGGAAGTGGAAGTAGTTTAAGCTACCAGTGTAGATGCTTCATCTTGAATGGTCCCATTTTGTGGAAAGGAACATGGGGTCCCCATTTCTCTATGTCGGTCATGTGGGTGAAAGAGTCCATACTTAGTTATTTGAAGGTGTATATATATCTTTTTATTGGGCCTTATTGTTTTTACTCTTGTGGTTGTGAATATCCATGTGGTTTTCCATGTATGAACAACCTTGTAAGTCCGTATCAATTTCAATTTTGGTTGGGCTCACCTGAGGATAGTAATGCTCATAGGAGTGGTGAATTGTGTAGTGTATTCCATTTGGTTTGGAGTTTTTTTAATCGGGTCCCTAGAGGTGGGAGTTTTGGTGTACGGGAAGCTCCCAAGTTAACCATGTCAGGTTTTACATATTGGTCTATGCTAATAAGTTAAGTAATTCAGTTCTTATGGTGGGGAGACCCATAGTGGGTCTCACATAGTTACCCCTAAGGTAATCTAGTGTTAGCCTAATCCTTATGGTGGGGAGTCCGTTTAGGCCTCCCCCTCCATTAGGATTATGGTTCCATCTTGGGTACTAGTTTGTTTCTAATGGTGGTGGTGGTGGTGGTGGGGGGGGGGGGTCCATTCGGTAATCCCTATATTGGCCTTCCAGTATCGATTTAGTTGTTAGGTTGTTTCTAAAAATGGGGAGTTCGTTCGAGCCTCCCTATGTTAGTACTTTAGCTTAGATCCTGGTGTCATCTTGGCGTTTGGTAGTCTCGTTAATATCAATCTAACCTCATGCTCCTCTCTTGAGTAAACATTGGTATTGGGGAACACCCAATGGTTTCATTGAAGAAAGATTGTAAAATTGATCTCAATAGTTTTGTTAAATTTAGAATGTGGTTTGTTTTTGTTTTCCTGTTTCAGGCAAGTGGTATGGGTTTTGTTTGGTAATGTATGAGGTGTTTTCGTTTAATATATTGGTTTGTAGCATGAGATTTTATTTCCTATGATCGATCAACTAGAGGCGTCTTAGATTAAAGGGGTGGGTGAAACTTAGTAAGGATTCCATTCTGGGTCTCCTCAGTTTATTTTGTAGGTATCTTTCTTTATTGATAGTGTTCTTGTCTCTTCTTATTTTTCAATATTTGGGGATCTTCTTAAACTATGAAGGAGTATCAGTTTTTTTTTGGGTTAAACTTTGTTGTGGATTTCTGTGGGTGGAAAACATTATGGTGGGGATAATTATCACACACAACCTTTATAATTACTTTTTTATTATTTTCTTGGCTTTGGATAATTTTTTTAGGGTTCGGATTGAGTCCCAATTCTAATTTTTGAGTTTATTTAAAATGAGTGTTTTGGGTTTGAAGACATCTAGCGCATGGGCATAGAATGATTTATAGACCATAAAACTATGCCCTGGTCACTATACGGCCTAGCTGGTGTTCAAAATAAATAAATAAAAATTAAATGAATAATAAAATAAAGTTAAATAAAAGTAAAAATAAACTAAGAAAAAGTAAAATAAAATTAAAAGTATTGTTTTCATAATACTAATAATGATAATATTATTATTGGGATTATTATTATTACTATTAAGAATAATAATAATAATTATAATATAATCCTATTGTTATTATTATTATTATTGGGAATTTGTGGTGGGTTTTATACTAGTGCAAAGGCACCACACGGTTAGCAGAAACTGTGTGGTTAGCCCAGATACCCGTGCGACCACTTCTGGAATGGGAAGAAGCTATCACACGGTTCGCTCACGGTCTCTTGAGCCATGAGGGGTAACTATGTCATTACCCAGTTTTTAAAATAAATAAAAAGAATAAAAAGGGGGAAAATAAAATAAAATAATGTTTAATAATTATAATAATAATATTCATATTATTATTATGAATATCATTATTATTTTTATTATAAACAAAATAATTATTATGAATATTATTATTTTTTTTATTATAAATATAATAATAATTATGAATATTAATAATAATTATTATTAAGAATTATTATTATTATTATTATTATTGTAGATTGTTATTATTATTATTAAGTTATTAGTATTATTATTATAATTATTAAGTTATTTTTTAGGGTTTCTTTTTTCCTTCCCCCTGCTCTCTCCCCCTATCTCTCCCTCACGGTGCACTTATCCTCCCACTATCAACCCTGCGTATCTCCCCCTTCCCCTATCCCTACTCGTGACCCTCGTTGGCACTCCCACCTCTTACTGGCACGACCCTCCTCTCTGGCGCTGCCCTCCTCCAGTCAGTGTGACCCTCCTCTATGGAGGCCCTCCTCTTCTTTAGCATGCACAACCTAGTTGGCGCCCCATCTCCGGTGAGTTCCCGTCCGCCGATCTCCTCTGATAGCGCTCCCCTATGACGGTATTCCTTCCTCACGGTGCGACTGACCACCCTTCTTCCCCCTTCAGTGAGTTTACCCATGATTTTAAGGTTTCTATTTGGGGTTTTGGTTTCCAGCGGTTAGGGTTTTTATTTTGGGGGTTCAATTTTGATTATTTGGGTTCGATATTCATGTTTAGTGCTCTTCATTGACCCTTGAAGGTACAGTTGAGGTGCCATTGAGGTTTCACACTGGTTTCGGTAAGTTATTCATCATTTGAGGTAGTATCTCTTGGCATATTGCCTTTTAAATTTATGATTTCATCGATTTATTTATTTTCACACCATCCTTGGTAACTAAATAGTGATATGTGATTTTTATATTGATTTGTATATATGAAAGGAGGTATTTTTCATAAGTATTTTAAATGTGTAGTGTGGGTTTTGTTGATTTGTGCACACCATGTGTTTGATAAATAGCCCAGTTGGCTTTTGTAAGTGGTTTATAATTTTTATAAACATGTTTTGGTTTTGTATATATAACAGTGACATCCAAAAATGGTGATTGGTATTTCCTAATGGATTTATAAAATTGATTTTGCGTGAAAGTGTTTTTTGTGTAGTTTTTCAAGAAAGTTTTGATATGTGAAAGTGTTGCAAGGCCCGTTTGGCATTTTTGTGAAATGGTTTCATTTAGAAAAACCCTTCTTGGAATAGGTCACTTGCCTTGTGGATGGTAAAGAGGTGGGAATGTCTACAGTTTGGGACTCCACTCATGTGATAATTATTTTAAGGTAAGGGAATACTCCTCGAGGTGAGTGGGGTGGTGCCAATTGTGTGACTATATGATGGCATGTATGTTTGTCTTGTTGTTTGGATTGTTTGACACAACCCTTTGTGAACTTAGGATGGGAAACTAGCATAGATATGAGGATCAGTGAGAATGATTGCTACACTATTCTTGGTTATGCACTAGACAGTGGTCCATACCAGAGGATATTTTGTTATTATTATTTCTATGGGATTGGGCCCCTAGAACAGGCTAGTTAGGGCGACGGTCAGGTGTTAGAGCATTATGATTTAATCAGGTAGGGAATGCCTTCAGGATGAGTCACATGCATCGTATGTTATAATTATCCTCTAAGTTCCTAGGTATTTTTGTGTTTCTCAGATGTTAGTACCGTTAGTTCCATTTACCTCGTTATGTGAACTCATGATCCTCATTCTTGGTTTTTGGTGTTCTTTTGGTAAATTGTGAAAGTGTGGTTTTGTTAAAAAGGTTTCAAGAAAGATGTTTGAAAGAAAAGTGTTTCTATTTTCCTCTTTCTTGAAAAATAAATGTTTCCAAATAGGTTCTTTTTATTTATTCCTCTCAATGAACCTAAATCTCCCTCATGTGTAAAGATTATTTCAAAATTTTAAGGGAAATGTATTTGTGATTTGTATTATAAAATGAAAAGTGTGGAAAAAATATATCTGTATATTTAATTTCAATCCTAGAAATGAATGTTTCTTTATTTAAGTATGTGAATTGGGAATAGAATTATTTGGGATTACCTACTGATTTTTAATACTCATGCCTATACTGTTTTCTTTTGTTTTAGTTCCTTTTGTAGGTTTGGGTTGGGTTCGATTGCCTTGGGAGATAGTTGGTTTTGGATTTGAGAGTGACCCTCGGGGTCACACATAGGTGTCTTGGGTGTCAAGTTCAGTTTGGTTTCTCTAGTTTATTTTTTTGTTCAGTTTATTATTCCTTTAATTGAAATTATTAATGATGTAAAGTTTAAAAATCATATATAGTTTGGTTTTATCTTTTATTTATTGTACTGCCTTGTTTATTTTATTGGGAGAAAGCATTCCCATTGTCTCTAATGATTCCCTTGATGCTTTTCACCAACCTAAGAGGATCAGGAATACCTCTTAGGCCTTACCATAAATCGGTTTGGGTGACCAGTTCAGGGTCAACCTGAGTTGGTTCATGATACCTACACTAACCCTCACCAGGGTCAATGAAATACTGAGTATCCCACCAAGGTTCCCTAGATCACACAATAGTTCATACACCCTACATGGGTCTTTATATCTCTCTCTCATTCTCATATATTGGGCCAAGCCTATCAATTAGAGGGAGAAACATCCATCATCATGACCATACTCGTTTCACAGCCTCACTAGCCTCATAAGAAATGTTATAACAAAATCACACTAGAGGGATGAAATAATTCCCATATAAATTCCTAATCCTTCATAGGATGGTCCACACACCTATCCTATCATAAATATACCTAGGGTATACCCACTTGGGAACTTGGTAACTAGTAGGGGAAAACACTCACCCCACTCTCTAGTTGACAAGACCAACAACTGTAAGGTATCCCAAGGGATTCTGAATGGTGCATCCTCAGACCACCCTTTTCAATATATCAAACTTTACTACTCATAGAAAACCAAAATTAACTATTCCTATTTCCACCATATCTATACATTAAATTTAATTTATACCCCTCTAAGGTTCATATGTCTCATAACACATTTTTATATACAATCCCTCAACCATTGGAGGTCAAGGCATCACCAATGTTTAAGGGTTCATAATGGACTTAACACTTTATTAATTTTATAGAATTTATTTAAAGTAATTCATTTATATAAAAAGTTAAATAGAACACCAGTGGAAAGACCATATATCACATGACACATATTAAAATTTATAAATAATAAGGATATGTTTAGGGACCACCTACCTCATATAGAGTTATTTACATTTAATCGAACTCGAACACGACCACCTAAGCTCATCCAAGATTGTATCAACACTCGAACCCCTATCTCAAGACACGATTACCAAATTAATTAACTATAATAATTTATAATTAATTTTAAAATTTAATTTAAATAGTAATAATAGACTAAACTCACTTGACAACATAAAATCAATGAAACCACAAGAAAAAAGTTTCAGTCCACTCTTGACATACACCCATACCTATTCCATATAAAATCCCCAATTTACACTCCTGTTTTAATGGTCTATTTCACCTAATTTCTTCAAAAACTCTAGAAAAATTAATAGGGTAATGTACATCTAACCAAACAGTAAGAAATGAAATGAAATAATCATTACCATATTTCCTTTAATGAATCCACACAAAATCCCCTTAATATCATAATATTTATACCATGATCTAATGTAAATCATCACCAAATCCCTAGTTTAATCACACTAAAGTTAGTGGAAATTAAGTAAAAAAAACTAAGAAAGAGTGAGGAATAAAATATCTATAATATCTATGAAATAGTTACCAATAACACCCATATCAAAGGGAGATAGAGAGAGGAGAATGATAGGGGAGGACTAATTAAAATAGTCTCTCCCACATGGCTTGTTTGACCATGAATCCAAGGGGGAGAACCCTAAAATTATCGATTATCCTCTTTTTTAAAAAATAAGACTACAACATGTTCAAAACATGACCATAGAGGTCATGTCATTACTATCCTTTTAATAGAGGGATCAACAACCCTACCCATTTATATCATGGTAGGACCCTTATGGTTCGCAATGCAACAATTTCAGGTAGAGAGATCAATCCTCTTTCAAAAACCATCATGACACGAACCTCTTAGCTTATGGTGTAAACACCCCATGATATTGGGGAATTAACTTTTATAAACACCATCATGGTGTGCCTCTTATGGGTCACAACATGATGTCCTATACTTAGGAGTGGCATGGTCTATCACGATATGACCTCTCTATTCTCTATAACATGACACCCCATTCTCCCCTATCCACATACAATGCTCCAACTATGAAAACTCAAACAAAAAAGAAATTTTGAAAGAACATATAGGTTATTGTGTTATTATCCATTTGTAATAAAAATATCAGGGGGACCTAATATCCACCTGAGAAATGGATACACTTTCTGTGCCTTTATTTACATCTAAAAACATCTCCTTGAGATGATCTAACCCTTAGAATTCCAATTTGAGTCCCGATTCTCCAAAAATACTCTACCCTAGGACTAAAATTCAAATTCCTCTTTAATTCAAAACCTGTATGGATGCTGGTCTTTACAAACTTCATACTTGGTAATATCAATGATATGAGGTTATGAGGGAAGACCCACCAATAATAATTCCACATAGTTTATTTTTCATTAAATATTCCTATATACAGATCTGTGTATTTGTCTATAAACATGAGATTAATATTAATGTTTATCATGAATCTTGTACTTTGATGTGTGAATGAAAATTGTAATGACATATGCTTGAAATGAGGTAACATATATTGGGTGCATCGAAAGTGATATGGAATTAATTTAATAATTCAAGAAAAGATTTTTACCTTCTATATTAATGGAACAATATATCTATATCCATTTGATTGAAATGAAACTATCTGATTAAATACATGGAAATGGTAGTTAATCATCAAGTTCATTTTGAAAATCCAAATAAAGATAAATTAAGCATGTAGGATGATTAAAAGAGTATGCATCCCACTTGATGAGATATCATGATAAATGGATTATATTTCATAGTGTATTTTATAGGAAGGTTGTTTTCATTGTGAAATTAACTTATTTCTCTATGGGTTCCTTGACATGTTGCTTGATTATGATCTTGTACTTTAGGTATGTTCATTTAATGACACCATGAAATAGGCCTAGAGGGTCACACACTAAGTGTATATATAATCTCATTAAATTTTATTAAATTTAATATTGAGAATAAACATTATTTTCAAATTTTAGTTTAATAATTATTCAAGTATTATTGATTGTACAAATTAAATCATTAGATATTCATATTAAAATATGTGAGTTTAATTTTATCACTTATTTATTATTTACAAGGTTATAAATAAATATTTATTTATTCGCTATTTTAGTGATTATATTAATATAAATAATTATTTAGTTACCAGAATTTTAAAATAAATATTTATTCTTGAGTTTAATGAATATAATATTTATTTATTAAATGAATAATATTTATTTGAATAAATATTTTATTATTCAAGGGTTGAAAAATTATGAAGATAATAAATTGACCAAGTTAAGGGCTCGATGAAAATTATATATTTAATTTAACATCATTAAAATAATTATTAATTTATTTATTTAATAAATGACATTTAAATTAATGCATTTCATGGGATATAATAATAATAATATTATTATTATACATGTATAATTACTTAGAATGAATATTCTATGAATATATATTGTGAAATTATGAAATATTAATCCTAAGTATATACTGAAACTTGTATCATTTTTTAGATTTGTAGTTGTTGTGCATAATAAAAAACTTTAAAAAATTATCTTAAACTATGGATAGAAAATCCTCCTTCCCCACTCTCAATAACATATAGAGAATAATATAATCCATTATTGTAGTAAAATAAATGATGTAAAGTTCTAGGTTCCCCTGTGATTGAATTCAAAATACCAAGAACATTTTTTGAGGATTCATGGAGCACATGTGGATAAAACTAGAAGAATCCTTGCTTGGATTTTCCATCACAATAGTGACATAATAATAGAGACATCAAAATTGATCAAATGGAATTCCTAGTTTGAGTTAATTCTTATTTTAAATTAATTATATATTAAATGTAAAAATATTAGATCTAGGATATTATGGGTTTTTGTTCATTAAGTTCTTTATATTTATCGATTGAAACTGACAAAAAAGTAAAAATCGGGTATCAACCCACAACTTCTTCTATGACCCAAAACCTTCAGAGATATCATATTACCACCACTTAGCTGGTCTTAGTGTATGGAAATGGAATATTATAGGGCAATGAATCATATTTTATGATTTATATTAGTTTATATAATTGATCATCATAGTAAATCATTAATATTTAATGATTGGATCTCTCCCACATTAACTATCACCAATACTAACATTTTATATAATGAAATGTTATGGATAATTCATTTGACTTAAGGTTAAACGTGTTATAACAATTTTAATTTACTTTTATGTTTCATAACATATGAGTAAATGACATAGAAGGATTAGTAATATCAGTTGGCCTATATAAATAGTTTAAGACATTGATATGGGGTTATCATTACTTGCTTGATTTATCTCATTCGATTCTCCCTATTGCTCTCTCCTCCTCCACCCTTTCCACCTGATGTATTAAAATACCATAGTTGTGAGGATGGTATAGTTCAAGTGTTGGATTATTTTGATCATCTTGTAGATACACCATAGAGGGAGGAGCCTTTTAGTTTCTCCACATAGATGTTCATCAACCACTATGACTGGATATCATTTCTCTATCCAACATTGGTGCAAGGTAAACCCAATTTTTCTTCATTTTATATTTATATATGGTTTTGGTTTTCATATAATTTCAATCTTGGGAATTTGAGGCTTCTAATTCATTTATTTTCTTATAAAAAGTGTTTTTTGATCCTTATAAACCCAATAGTGGCATCAAAGAAATCAATGCTCTTGATTCTTGAAATCACGTTGTAAAATGAATAATTTTTTATATTGAATGATTTTTATATTGAATATCTTAGAAAATGATATATAAAATGAATAATGCCTATCCATATTCTTTGGGATATTGTATAAAGAAATATGTGTTTGGAACTATAATTTTTTTATGATATACAATATCATAATCAATGATAGGACTATTAGGAATTAAACAAGTCTAATAAAAATTATAAGAAACAACCATGACATGCTAGTGACTTGGGAATAAAGGAGGTAGGAGAAGAGAGATTCTAGTTTTAGGGAGGTTTGTCTAAGAATCCACACACCAACTTTACATCTAATGGAAGTGATATATAAATCCACAAGAAGCTTCCTAGGCTACTGAATTTACTTATGTATTTATACTACATGAGTAAATGCTTCTTTGACTTAATAATGTATGAATACATCAAATAGATTTCCTCCATGCTATTTCATCTAATAAATTATTTCATTTGATGATAAAGTATGTGGGAGAATAAATAAATAATAACAGTTTATCATTTATTCTTCCAATACAAGTTGCATGGAATAATATATCATTTTTTCATGAAAATCATAATTCGCATGTAATAGCTTATAAATATATCATATACATATGTGGATTTAGGGAATATACCCCCCAATCTACCACTTTCCATAAATACTAAAAGTATTCATTCCATTTCACCTTATATTGTATTATATATAATAAATCATGAAATCATATCCAAAAATCCTTTTGGATATCATCCAAATCACTTTTGGAATGCTACCATTAACTTTATCTTGTATCAAATCAATGTAATACCTTGTACTAATCCAAAACTATTTTAGATTAAATCTCAAACAATTTTAGGGAATATCTATGAGTCAAAATCAATCCCTATTCAGTTAACCACAAATTGTGACTCCACTGGACTTTATAACATTGATAATAATATAAATCTCTAAATCCATATATGAAAGAAAAGAGCGGATCCTGGTAAAGTATCAATGCTACTCAAACTATAAAGGGATACAATGTGATATGCATTGAAAAAATGTATCTATACACCTATTTCCACCACTCAACATCATATAAAAACATTCATTCTCATATTTTCCCCTAATTTAAGACATCTAGTGACCATGGGACATAAAGTATGTTAATCCCATAAACACCTACTTAAAAATTATCAATTCAATAAATATATAATGAACTATTAGATGAATACATAAAATTTCATTCATCCTTATGGATAATTACATCACATGTACCTTATCCAAATAGATATATAATATCTATATGTGACTGCACTCTTCTATAATCTATCTTAATCGAGGGCCCATATGTCATAATCATCATACAAGAGGAAAAATACCATTTTGGTCAAGCTCTAACCGGTGAAATTATTATCAACATATCCACCAACCTTGTATTAGATAACTCAATATATAGACTTACCTAAGTAGGTTATAAAATTATGAAGGTTATCATGCTAGGTATCATTCCAATAACAAGTAGTGAGGACTCAAATATGATCCATGCACCCCTAGTATAACAAAGACATCTTTATGACACTCCATGTGAAATACTTATTAGGTTATCTAATGCTCAAAAAGAATATAATTATTTATTTTATACCTCATGAGAATATTAAATATTACTATATAATAATACTACTCATGTAAATATTAACATTTTTTCATAACCTATAATACTCAATGCCATACATAGATTAGGGATATCTCAAAGTCATACTTTGAGGGGTCAATTATCAATACAGTCCAAAAAATGTATATCTATATATACATTTATGAATCCAAAATGAAATATTTATAAAGTGTATAGTACCTCATATATGATACA
The DNA here is from genome assembly GCA_963277665.1 of Viscum album. Lineage (NCBI taxonomy): Eukaryota > Viridiplantae > Streptophyta > Magnoliopsida > Santalales > Viscaceae > Viscum > Viscum album. Next base: position 1,507,489,626 of record OY728156.1, read on the forward strand.
TTTTAATATCCTTAAACCTTTTAATAATACTTAAAAAACCTAACATAAGTTCCCTCTAATCATATCATATATGATAAACGGATAGATCAACCTTATGTATGTTGCACTTTTAGGGGTTTTGTTAACTCATTCCCACCACATATTTATGTGTCCATATAATAAAACACTCACATTAAACTATTTTGGTGAGATAAATATATGAATTAAGACAGTTTGAATAATGGAAAGATTTAGGAATCATATTCTTAACATTAAAATCTTTGAATACATTCAAACTTCTTAACTTTATAACATCAAATGTTATAATTTCAACTTCTATTTTATACTTAAAAATCTTTCTAAGTGCATAAAAATCATCCTTGGAACTATTTTCATCAAAATTTTCCTTTTTTTTAAATAATGTAACTATTTAAATTATTACATTACCAGTACATGCTAAATAATTTTAAAATAAAGTGAAATTTACTTTCTTATGATAACTAATGAAACTCTTTATATTTTTTCTTTACCAACACAACCTAAAATATTTTAGGATAAATTTTATTTTTCTTTATAATATTTAATGGAATAAACCTTATGGAAATTGTGATATTCATTTTCTCATGGAAACTAAATGTAACTATTTACAAGTTTCTTTTCCATCACACATCCTAAAAGTCTTTTAGGATCTTAAGTAAAAAGATCATTAGTATTTATTTGGTGTAATCATTTTGAAAAAAGAAATGTTACCTTATTTATGATAACTAAATAAAAATATTTTCTTATTTAGTTATCATCACATATCCTAAAATTTTTAGGATATCAAGTGAAAAAAACTTCAATCTTTGACTGGTGAAATTCTTTAGGAAATAGTGATGTACACTTTTTATGGTAACTATATATAACTCTTTATAATTTTCTCTTCCATCACATATTTTAAAAAATTAGGTATATTAATTATAAATTAATTTAACTTTAGTTTTTTAATCATTTTTTTGTTAAATTTAAACTTCTCTATGTTCAAACAAACTCCCACTACCTTCTTAGATTCTATATTATTTTCAGAATATATTTCTTAAAAACAAAAAAAAACTTTTATATTAGAAAATTAAATTTATTTCTTATTAATATGAATATTTATAAAATAAACTATTAATCCATATCCATATAGTATTTTATGTGTTTTAATAATTTCTTGAAAAAATGATTTTATTCATTAAAATAAACCACTAATGGGTGGGAATCACAACCCATTATATTTTAAAAAATAACCAGATAGAAATATTATCATTGATAAAAAAATTTATTGTTATATTATTCTAAAAACATTTTATATAATCTGATGAATTATAAACCATGTATATACTATCAATTATATTAATTTTTTCCATAATAACTCTCTGTTATTGAACCACTTATCTTATCAAATAAGAGAGATGAGACCAAAGTATACATATTTTAATTATATTCATCTAATCTTGACACATTATTTTACATTAAAATATTTGATATAGTAAATGTTTACTTTATGAATGTAATAATCAAGATCAATTAATTATTCCATTGATTTTTAACTATTATATATTCACAACACTTGTAAAATATACATTTGGTATAACATACACATCAAAATTAAATAATTGATTTCTATAACCCCTATACCTGACATGGAAATTCCATGGATTTACCTAAAACTACTTTAGGTATCTTAATAATCTATTATATAGAATTATTAATCCTCCCTGAAAATCCTAGTTGTCAATGAACTTGAATGGATTCTTATAGAAGAATTTTTGAATCTCTTCAACTAACATTCTTTTGTTTTGAAATTTTACCTGTCTTTACTCTCCATAGAACATTAATACCTAGACATCATATTCTAAATTCAATTATTCTCAACACTATGTTAATATTATGGAAAATTTTATTGAATTAAATTATATTGTTAAAAAATTTCCATAAATGATAATAAGATGAATTTCCTAACCAAAATATTCCATTTTTAGTCTCCCTTAATGCATGTTATAGAATTGAAAAAATCATATATTATTTTTATTAAAAAAAACCATATCATTTTATTAAATTGGTTTGTCCATATTCACTTGTTAAGAGAAAAATGGGATAAAATACATATCTTATGAAAATTTATTTCAAAGTGAGGAATCTAAGTTATCAAGGGAACAACTCCTTTTCCCCATTACTTGAAAAAAAACATCAAGATACAAAATTATATTCTTTCTCAACTTGTGACCTATGATATATTTAAAACAATTGTAAATTATAAATTCAACATACTATATCCTTTAGAACAAGTATTATAGAAATATTTAGTATCACCAAATCATTAACATATTCAATCATATTGAACATAATTTGGAATACCCAATCATATTGAGTATATGAAAATAAATTCCTTAGATATTTCAGCATATAATGCCTTTTGAAACCTTAAGTGAACCATTATATGCTTTTATAATAATCTAAATTAAATTTTTGAACAATTTTAACAATTTGTCACTCAAGAAGAAATTTTTTTGAAACAAATTATATTTATTTATCTTACAAAATTTTCTTAAATACCGTTACTTTTTATGAAATTTTCTTAAGTTACCAGTGTAATAATTATATCACATTAATTTTATCCTTAAAAGGATTAATCTCAAAGTTTATTATGATGATGATGATGAAATTATCTACAATAAAATATTTTATCAGATGAGTATCATGTTATATAACTATTTAATAAGTAATTTTATTAAATGTAATCCCACTAAAATGATGACCCCTTTTAAAATCCATAATATCCATTGGAAGGAAAAGATATATATGTCACTTATAAGTGATTCCACTATGGTGTTCCTCTCACCACTTAGCTATTTAGGTAGGGCGTCATCTCAATCATATCATATTTTTAATGACCCATAAAATGCTATTATTTTTTTATTAATGGATCTCTTGCGTCCAAATATTTTTTATAGGTTTACAATAGAATAACAATGAATTATTTTTTATTTCATGAGAATTTTTTACTTCATAGGTAGAGATGAACTTTTTCAACCAGGAATATTAAAGGATCGAAAACACTTACTAGAAAACTAACAACACTTTATTACCCAATTTAAGAAAATTACTTCTAGTATAAAACAACTACTATTATTAATAAAAATATTAAAATTGAAAGTCTAAAAAAGAATAAATAAAGTAAAATATAAAATTTTTGGTTTCCTTGATCCCCTAGAATCATACCACCCATGAAAAACACTATAGAAAAGAAACATATATTTGGTAATACAATATTCATGCTGGAAATGATATAAAACATTGATAGAATCAAAGTGAACGATGAAGTGTAATAATGATGGGTATTTATAAGTAAATATGATCAAATATATTTATGTTTGTAAACTAATATAGTTGGTATATATTATTATCATTAGTCAATAAAACAGTTGGTCATTATTTTTTTGGTTATGTAGATGAATTTTAAATGATCATCAAGAATGTTTAATGACTTAATCAAACTGTATTATTTTTAAAGACTATAAAGCACATTATATTAAAATATTTTATATATAGAAGTATTAAATAAAATTTTATTTCATCTAAAAATATTATAATTTTTTTTAAATAATAATATATTCTAATGAATCACAAAGTAATTTTTATAATTGTTTGAATATTGATTTTTCTATTAAATTGTTAATTTTCATTAAAATAATAATTTATTTAAAAATTAAAATTCTAATACTTAGAGAATTATTTGTAATAAATAAAATTAATTTTTAGACTCATTATATCAAAATTATCTTAGGATAACTTTTTGGTAATTTTTTGACAAAAAAATATTTTTTAGTGAAAAATTGAAAATTATCATTTTAAAAATCCCTATGATTTTATGAAATCATTATTATGTCACCATGGAAATTTTTTTATGAAAAATTATATTTAATAAAAATAAAATTTAATAATTATAATTTTTTTTAAAATATTAGTTTTAATTTATAAATTTATATCTTTCATTTTGGAACCAAAAATTTGATTTTTAAAGATAAAAATTATTTTTGATTTGTGTGCATTAATTGTGTGGTTTGGAATATATAGTTCTATTTATAGAGAGATTTATTTCCCACCCACTATATCTCACTCTTAAATAGTCTATAAATATGGTTATTATTTATTGATCTCCCAAGTGGTTGGCTTGTATAGTAAAATTATCAACATTTAATCACTTTAAACCCACTCCACCTCATGTATAAATACAAAAATTTACCCACTCTTGTCCAATAAAATTTGATAAGACATGAATGTATTCCCATTTACCCTATCTGAATATACTCCATGGTTTTACAAAGGTTTCTCCAAGATCCTAAGGTTTTCCTCTCCATGATTTAGGAAGAAACTCTTCCAGGTAAGGGAATTATCCTTCTATCCTTCTTCATTCAAGTATGTAATTATTATGTATCTTCTAAGTTTTCAGATTATTTATTTTTATTAATGAATATTTTTTATACCATATAATTACAAATAGTGTTTAAATAGTTGGATACCTTCATTCCCTACCAATATTCCCTTTTTATAAGCCATAATGTATACCATCATGTTATCGAATTTATTTATTGAAATTTCCCTTTTCAACTTGAGAAATTATCATATTATGAATACCAAAATATCATATATGGGTATTAAACTATATGTAAACATGTATTATTGATTCATGGATCTACATATATGAAACCAACATTCCATGGGTAAAAATATGTTATGTCCAAGACTTTAAGAACTTTATATGAAATAATTTTGATATGAAAACCGTTATTTATTTCCACAGGTTATTGATGAAATAATATCCTTTATTTTCAATGTGTATCAAATTAATTAAGACATATTAAGGGTTTACCCTGATAGTTTTCCCATACATTGGTTAAATAATTAATCTCTTAATATTATATGCTTATGATACCTTGGTGAATAACCTTAGTAATCATGATTTATGAAACATTGATGATAAAACTTAGTGATATGATTATGAATTTCATATTTTTTATGTTTTATAAACATTTAAATGTTATGATTCATGTTCATTATTTTATTACATTCCTCCTATTAATTTTATCATGCCTTATTTATATTATTCTTTCTCACATGCTAAGTGTTTCCTTTGTTTATTTCCTTGCTGGGTTTTATGCTCACCCATTTATTTTGATGTATATCCCCAAGATATTACCTATAGTGTGATGGATTATTATGGAATAAAAAAATATTCTCCCAAAATAATTTAATAATGTCTATATTTATGTCGTCCTTATGAAATTCATGCAATATTTACCTAATTTCTAAGACACTAAAACTAAAAAGATACTTAGAGTTCGTAATGTAATTTTTTGATAAGGATTCATATAAAAGACATGTATTAAAAATGTGGGTCTCTATAGTTGGTATCAAAGTATGGTTTAGTTATTTTTGGAAATTAGGATTATAAAACATTAATAAAAACCCTAAGGACAATTCTAAATATAATAAAACTTCTTGGTATTTTGGTGAGTATTAATTAAGTGGTTTCTAAGAAAATACAACCATATCTGGATACTACAAATGGATGTGGACCTAGAATAGATTTACCTAGGGGTAACTGATAAAAAAAGTGTATTTATCTAGACATGATTGAAAACTATTTCATTATAAAAACCATTTCTGCACACCTGGTTTGACACTCCAAGGGGATATGATTTGATTAATCACAAGCTTGTACTAACCATTATAAAGGATATAAAGTTAATGTAAAACTTTTATTAAGATTAAAGTATCTTATCATAGAATCATGGTATTAGAAAATTTTAATATTAATAATTACTTTAGAATTTTTATTATAATATTCTGAATAGAGAAAAATTTATCACTTAGGTTTTATAATTCGCAAAAAAAAGGATGGAAATAGAAGTAATCATGAAAAAAATGGATGTAATAGACAAGGTGATGAAGGAATTCCAAATATAGGGAAATATGGAGTTGAAAACTTCATGATAATGATGAATTAATTAGCTCAAGTCATGAAAAACAACCAAAACCATGTAAAGCATCCTTATTCACCAGGTAAGGGAAAACTAGTAGTTGAATCCTTCATGTGCCAACAGACACAATCTTTTAGAGGATCTAACGATTCCTTGATTCCTGAAAAATGGATTACCTCTATAGAAAAGGTATTTTCTATACTCCACTATTTTGAGCTAGATAAAGTCACCTTGACAGTATACCACTCAGAAGGAGAAGTTTATGAGTGGTGGGCACTGATTAAAAACACAAAGACAAGAGGGTAAATTGATTTTATGGAGAGGTAATAGTTCAAGGGAATCTTTTTCAACATTTTCCCCTTTAAATGAAATCAAAAATAGAGAATGAATTCTTGGAGTTGATGTAGAAGTAAAATGAATCAGTGGAAAGTTATGAAATGAACTTTATAATACCTTCTTAACACTCCTCTATCTTTTTTATGGATCAAAATAGAAAGGTTGATAGGTTATCTGGTGGATTGAGACCCAATCTATAGAAGAGTTTAGCAAGTAGAGACTATGAAAGATATAAGAAGATAGTGAAGTGTACTATGAAGGATGAATTAGAGTTTAGAGAGACACAATGGTCACATAAGTTGAATGAAAAGAAAATATCTTTTGATGCAAACTTAGGGAATAATTTTGATCATAGAAGAGAAAGGAAGAATGTAAAACTTCCCATGTACAAAAAAATGTGTGAAGAAGCATTCAATGAACTAATTTATTGGGAGTTTAAAGTGACAAAATCATGGAAGATATGTCCACATAGCATGGAACTATCGTAGTGATGTGAATCCTTAAATTCTAAACACTAATTAAAAAGTTAATATAATTCAGGCCTAGACTAAAGTTTAATGATTCAAGTATGGAAGAATTGGGTAATTTTCCAAAATATTTCCAAATTAAAAGATAATGGAAGAAAAACACCATCAACCTTAGTATAGTCCAAGAGAGAACGTTCAAGATTTTGTAATCATGATGATTTAAGTAGAGGCTCTAAATTATGTGGTGGTACATAAACTTGTTGTTCTTTCAAATCTACCAAGTACTTTGATTCTATTTATATACATTCCTTTATTTCATCCAAGATTTCAAATAATTTAGAATCAACCCCTAGGATTATATAATTAGATTTATCATTCAATACTCCTAGAGGGATTATCATAGCATAAATAATATATAGAAAATATAGTATTAACTTTGGTGAATACAATATCATCACAAATTTCGTAGTCATTCCCATGTTGAAATTCAATACTATACTAGGTATAGACTGGTTCTCAAAGTATAATCTTAAGATAAACTACAGAAATAAGGAATTTTTAGTAGTCTTTAATGGAAAACATACAATTATTTTCAAAGGAGAGGTATCTCAAACTGAGATTTATCTAGAAGTACCTCCCATAACCTTCTTTATGGATATGATCAGTGAATAGGGAAAATTAAATGAAAGTATAAATATATAAAATATTATATAATGACCCAATCTTGATGTACATGGAAATTACATCAATTTTGTATAATACATAATATGTTACACAAGAAAACACCCAAAGACTGTATTAGTTTAGTGGATTTAGAAACTTGGAATACATTCTTCTAATTTAGTGAATGATCTTTAATATATTCTTTAAATATCTTCCCATTAGTTTCCTACCTAAAATATTTCTTTATATAATGGGGAAAAGAAAACATATGAAAAGGGTGAGCTCAGATGCTCAATAAGGGTAAACATGGAAACTAATAAGAAAAACCTGGGAATAAGAATTAAAAAACATGAACATAACATTCTAAAATCATATCCTGTACAACATATATCAAATCTTGAGTCATGGAATAAATCTTGTCAATTCATAAGACATAAATCATAATGGAATATAAGTCATTAGAAAATAGCATTGACATAAAACATAGAATTGTGGCATAAATATAAAATTATAACTTTGTGAGCATGTATATATAGTAATAGGTTCACTCATTAAATTAAGGAAATGAAATAAATCCCTTTCATAAACATATAGACATTAAAACTAGGTCTACACATAAAATTATTGACATGAAAACCTGGTCCACACATAGAATTATGAACATGAAATCAAGTTCACACATAACATATATACCTCATGAGTTATCCATCTTTACCCAATGCATTGGAGGGAGATATAGGTCCCACCCACCACATAATTGAAACCATACATATGTGTTCCATAATGACATAAATAATTCATCATAGCATAAACCAAGGAATAAAATGGGTTTCTTAAACATTATTCCATCATAACATAACCCATGCAAAACAAATGGATTTAAAAAATATAATTCCATTATAAATATAATCAAACCAAAGTAGTAATAAGGATAGAATCATTGAAAAATATACCCATTAAAATATAAGTAACATAAAAGGATTTAAATGGAAAATAATATTCAGATATCACATGAAAAGTATTCTTGAGGAAAATATACTTTCTACTTTGAAAACATTTTATTTTCTTAAAATTCCACAAAATTTTAAAAGGAAAAATTTTCTTAGAAAATAACCTTTTAATCATGTAAGGGAATCTTCAAGGAAATAAGGTGACATGAAATAGTAAAAATACCTTCATGTTGTATAAGTTAAAATAAAACATTCTTCTCATTATTTTTTAAATAAGTCAAAAAGTACCTCATATTGAAAAAGAAAAAATATCCCATTCATACCATTTAGTAAAGATTAGAAAATGGATAAAAATTAATTTAAAAAATATTTAAAGAATATAAAGGATATTTTATAATATATATTTTGGAAATATCGACATGAATGATAAATATACCCTAGTAAATACCTATGTATAAACAATCTCGAATAAAAACGAGATTTCAAAATTATCCATTACCTTAGGTCTAGTTTCCTTTGTATTTATCCCAAAATCCTGTATAAAAATATAAATAAAGTCATTAACTTATTATATAATCATATTCATTTTTATGATATCATATATGATCATATTATCACCCGTTTGTTAATAACATTATTACTCGTCATTCGGGTATTAACTATTTCATTTTCTTATCCAAGTTTTGTCGAATAAGTTCTAATTATTATTCATAGTTTACAGTTATATCATACCCGTAATGATATTAACATAATATATTTAATATTTATTTATTATATATTAATATAATTCATTCTTTAATGGAGATCATGTAGAATGAATCACATCACATCCTGGATATGGTAGGCCGTACGTATGCACAAGCGAAGATATCATTCCAATAATTGTGAAATTATATTGAAGTGGATGGTATATATTTTGTTAAATAATAAATATCATGTTATAATAATCATATATAGTTATTATTTTAATTATTATATCCATCCAAGTAAAGTGTTGGTGAAAAAAAGATTACACCATAGTGTAGAGATGATAAGTCGTACGCACGCACGCGTGATGATTTCATTTTTCATAGGATGGAAAAAGGTGTAATATGGTTGTTAAATAATCACAATAAAATATTATAATATAATTTATACATTATTTATTACTTTATAATGGAAACAAATCATTAAGATAAAGTAGAAGAAGAAATAATTTTGAAAGAATCAGAAGATTACCTCTTCTTCGACGAGCTCCCACGAGATATCCTCTTAAAGAAACTAGATTTGGTCTTTTGAGAATACCATCACTTATATAATTTAACTAGGGAATTTGAGAAGTAAAATGGGTAGGGGATAGTCGATATCGATGGCTATAAGTTAAGTGAATAAGAGAGGGAGGAGGTTCCCTTTTATAATTGAGGTGATGGGCAATTTTGGAATCTCAAAAAATATTAATTTATAAAAAAATAAAATCCCATCCAAAAAGCCTAAAAAATTTCATATTTTAGAATTTTATATGATATAGGGTTGTAATATCATCAAAAAATAAATCGTAGACAAGTTTTTCTGTCAACTTATACCTTATCAATTTAACTAACCCTTAGTTATTCTATTTTAATTCTAACTATGGTAACAAATGTTTCAATATTAAAAGAGTAAAATTTTCACTAATTTTATGTCAATTATACCATAAATAAAAAATTTATAATATTTTAGACCATATAATATTAATTTTATAATTTTAATAATATTTTATAAATTTTAAATAATTTAATAAAACATTATTTTTAACAAAATATCAATAGTGTCAATTTTGACACTATTAAATTTTTGGATTTTAAAAAATATCAAGATAAGACGTTAACCTCAAAATAAATATTTTATTATATCAATAATGGGTCAATTATATCTATAAAATTCATTGGATATATTAATTATCCAATATTATATTTATTTTAATATTTTTAATAATATTAATTTGATATTTCCATTAATAAAATAATTACTACATCAGTTTTGTGTAATTATTTAATATAATTACTTGTTGGGTTAAAATTAAAAATAAAACACCATGATGAAGATAAATCTTATATATTTTAGATTAATATTTATAGTCGAATATATCTTCTGTAAAATATTATATTAAAAATGTTAAATTTATTGAAACACGAATGTGACAACTTTAACATTACTTTAGATAAAATATTATAAGTGTCATAATATTTTAAATGTAGATCTAAATGGTCAATAACTAGAACCTTGGATGATTATGGTTGATATATACTCTACCAATAAGATTTGGTCAAGTGTTTTTTTTTAATGGTTATTATCAGTTTAATTAATATTATTTTATTGATTTTTCATCAATTAAATAATTTATGCATCATCATTGTATAAGACTTTAAGGTAATTATTTATTTCATAAAAATTACAAATAAATTATCATGATAAATAAAAAAATTGGATTTCAAATGAGTATTTATAGTTAAATTTATATTCTGTATAACTTAAATTAAAAATAATATAGTTATTTCAATTTGAGTAAGGCATCTTTAACTTTTCTTTAAATAAAATTTATTAAATGTCCTAATATCATATAAGTGGCTTACCAAGGTTACCATTTAGACCCAAGGATTATTTTTTTCAAAAAAAAAACTCATCCAATTATATTAATACAAGTATTAGGGTAAATTTATAATATTATTTTTACCTCTAATTACCCGATTTACCTTTTAACCATATTAATAAAATATTATAAAAGTTACTATTAATAATGACCAAAAATAAAATAAATATATTTACATAATTTTTCAAAAAATGATTAAAAATATGTAATCCATTTTCTAAAATTCGAAACACATAATTCTTAGTAATTAATTTAAAATTAATCCTGTTGTTGGAATGGGAAAACAGGTTTTAAAAGTTAAAACATGAAAAAGATTGAAATGTTTTTACATCTAAATTCAATGTAAAATTAATGAAAATTAAATAAATTATATGAATATATAAAAATAAAATCTATTTATACTTTAAAACCATTCAAATATATTATTTAACACTATATATAGTTTTGATGAAAAAGTAGTTTTCAATTAAAATGCACTATTTTTTTTACAATTCATCAAAATAAGATACTTATCAGAAAAATTCAAAAAATTCAACCAAATTAAATTTTGATACAATGATTTAAAATAAGAAGTTTATTTTTTTTAAATTAAATATAAAAAAGTGTCAAAAACTAGATTTAAAATGGGTGCACCATTAAATGGTGGAAAAACTGCATTTTTTGAAAAATACTTCTTTTACCCAAAAAATTGAATTTATTCTTATATCATGTTTATAAAACACATAAGATGAATTTTAAATATTATATTAAATATATTAAATATATATTTAATTAATAAAACCCATCAAGAGTGATTTTATTATTTTATAAACTCAATTTTTTTTTCATTTAAATAGTATTTTAGAAGAAACATTTTCTTTTATTTAAAAAGGGTTTTATTTCATTTATAATTAATCGTTCACTAAATAATTAATTATATATACATGTTTAAAGAATATTTTTATAATTTAGTTAATAATGTTCATACCTTCCATTATAATGGCTTGGTTATAAGTTAAAATAATGATATTTAGTTGTTCACTTAAACTCGATCTTGCATGAAAAGAAATAGAAATTGTGTGCAACACAAGACAAACCTAGCATTACATGTACCAAAAACTAATATGGTGTTTCATATTATGCAATATTATCTTGGTGTAGAGTATAAAACAAGACATTAAAGAAATTAAAAAGATATATGCCATAAAAATCTCATGGTATTATATTCTACCCCACTTAAAAATGAATTTTGCCCTCGAAATTCGTCAAGGTAATTAAAGGATTAATACTTGAAAGTTTCTTTTATAGAAACCCAAATCATAAAAATGAATACTAAAACTTATTTTTTAAATAGGAAAGATAGAAACATAATGGTTACTCAAAGTAACTCCTCACTAGGTTTACACCTAGGATATCATAGGTGGAAAGTGAAAGCATGAATATGGAAGAGAAATATAAATATCAAGTTCTGATGGATAGTGATAGGGAACTTGGTTGGGAGAAAGTAAACAATCACAAAACCATAAATCCATGATGATCTAAGGGAACATTTGATTCATCTAATAAGAATGTACTAATATAACATTTTTGTTTTCAATATCCTTTCTATAAATTTGAATAATTTTTCGTGATAAAAAATACTTACTTGATTTTGGTACAATCTCACTGTTGGTTATGCCTTAAACAATTTCCACTTCACCCCTTATTCAAAGAAATAAAGTTGAATTTTTCATTCCTGAAGCATTATCATATCATGCGATCCATAAATAGAATGATAAGTTATTCCTATAAGAACCAAGATCTTCATCTCAGGTATGGATCTTGATTTCTGGTGTTTTTAAGAAAAAGATGAGTTTCTATAAATTTAAGGAGTACATGTCGTGTACTTAGAAGTACACATCATGTACTCGGTTACCATGGGTGACTATGTACTCGCCGTGTAATGGTCGAGTACATGGCCGTGTGAGGTGACCTAAAGACCGCCTAAAGTAGGGGTCGGTTAAGGCAAGTACATGCCATGCACTTTTAAAGAACACGCCATGTACTTTTCTTTTTGATTGATTAAATGAACTGGGGTCACGTCTAATTTACAGAAACCTCTCCTTCTTAGTCTATCTCATCCAGGAGCAACCAAATCTGACGGATCTTCTCTGAGCACCTGATCGATCATCTGTTCTCCGATTCAACTGCTGTCGATTGCATTGGAATCGCCATGGTGAGATATTATTTATTCTAGAGCCTCATTTTCAGTTTTCTCTCCTTTCGTGAGATATCCTTGGTTGATAGTTTTTGAAATTTTTGTATATCTACCACATTATAGGTTGATTCAAGGGACAACTCTGGAGTATATCAATCATACAATGCCGAGGTAGGTGGTTTTTACCTTTTGTAGTTAGTTTTTTGTATATTATGTGCAAAAGTGCCCAATACTGTAGAACGAGGTATTGCGTGTTTAGAGATTTTAGCCCTGTTAGTGCCTGCTATGCCTTGTGTGCCTGATTAGAGGATGTTTGATTGTGAATATGTTTATTTACCTTGATATGGATGTCTCTTCCCATGTTTGAACAGATATTAGTCGTTGGGCCTAGTTTTTCCTATTAGGATGCTTGTTTTCCATAACTAGTGTTGTTAGGATAGAGTGATATTATCTGATACTGTTATATGATTATATCTATTAGCTAAGTAGTTCTTAAGGTTTACTTTGGATATTGATCATCTTAGTGCACAATTGACTTACACAGAGCTGTGGGAACCTGGTGTAGTAGACCATAGGGGGAATGGACGATGAGGACTTCCCCAGAGTGTTTGTTTACTTTTCACGTTGTGAGATCATAGGGGGGATGGATGTGAGTGCTACCTCAGAGTTTCTGTAGATCCAAATTGCTAGACCAAAAGGGTAATTGGACATTGAGTGCTTCCCTAGAGTATCTGTAGTTTACCGATAAAATAACACTGGAGGAATTGATGGTGAGTGGTTCCTTAGAGAGTCTTTGATAAAGCTGAACCAAAAGGTTTAGACTATGAGTACTTCCAAGAGGGTTTCTTGTGATTGTTTGGTTGAACCAGAGGGGTTATACTGTGATTACTTCCCATAGGGTTACTTGTTTTTGATTATCTTCTTACTTTATATATGAAAATGAATGCAATTGGAACTGTAGGTTTGTTTACTTATGAGTACCTCCTTGGTTACTGCTTCATTTTGTTTATTGCCTGCCATATATATTCACTGACTATTAGGAATATATCTTTGGGTGGTTTCCTAATGGGATTTATCTCACACGCTTTTTGGGTTATGATTTTGGGCCCAAAAAGATTATGTTGTTGCAGGTATAGATAATATAAGGCCCCGGACTTAAACATTTCTCAATATTGAATTAAATGAATAATTCACATTGAGGATCTTTTCAGGTTTAGAGTTTTAGAGAATTAGGACATAACTGTTACATCTCAAAAGGTTAAAAAGTAGAAATTTATACTAAGTTTCCATAGAATAAAAAAAACTCTTAAAAAGAAACATGTCTAGTTCCATGTTTTATATAGCATGACTTTCCCTTGATCCCATCCTTGACCTTATTCCACATTAAGTCCTGTGAAAAAAATTTCAAAAAAACTTGGGGTGAGCATAAAAAGCTCAGTAAGGGATACACAAAGAATGAAAACTGTTAGTTTTTCAAACATCAAGTAAACCATGTATACTTTATCAAAGTAATACCTTCAACTTCATGAATTAGTAAAAACTCTTCACTGAATAAAATATAATTACTTACCCTTTTATAACCAATGGATTACCATAAAACCCATATAAAGAACACATAACAAATAAAGATAACTTGGGACATAAACATACTTATGTGGAATAACCATACGGTCGACTTCCACACATATCAATTAATGGAATATCCATACGGCCAACTTCCATACATACTTAATGGAATAGCCATACGGCCGACTTCCATACCCAATGCATTGGAGGTTATAACGTAACCACCCATCCTGGTATTCACGGCACCACCCGTCATATGGTTTATCACATAACCACCCGTCAAATGTCCAAGTACCATTATAAAAATCATAAGACATAAAACAAATATAATGGAAAGAAAACATTTCCACACTTTGATCACAATATATCACTTAAATATATTGACATAAAAAATCCATTATAAAAAACCAATTTCAATACCAAAATACATAAAAGAGTATATGGTATATATTTCATTTAAAAAAACATTATGGCTTGTTCAGGAAGCCAAAGACCAAATAATACTCGCGGCGGCGAAAAAGGTCATTGTCACCACGTACGTTAAAAGAAACATTCCTTTTTTTCGTTTTGTAAAATGCTTCATAGAAAAATATTCCTTTTGTATAAAAGTAAAATTCAAAGGGGTTTATACACCATATAAAAGAAAGTTGTGTATAAAACGAAATATGCCTCAATGAAAGGAGATTGAGATGAAGTCCCTTACCTCGGGTCCGACTTGACTCGATCGTTCTTTAACGTCCTGAATAATAAACTTGAGTTAATTTATACTTGTTTAAAAACATTTTTCAAGTTCATTATTCCTTTTATATCACTTATTGCCATGTCATGAACACTATGTAATTATTTAAGTTAATAACGGTCATTTTAACGATCATTGGTACTTGAGTAAAAAATAAACCCTTTATAATTACAAGTTGTTCATGTATCCATTATATCCAGAATGAAATTCCTGATTTGGATATCATATATATAATTATATCCAGCATATACATGTATTTATAATATTACATAATCATTTAGAGGTAAGAAATGAAATGCACCATTCATGGAGACGATAATCCGTACGTACGCATGAATGCTACTTTCATTTCTTTGTCATATTAATGGAATTAAAACTAAATGAGAGGTATGTATATTTTAATTACAGAATTATATTCATCATTTAGATGTATCATTCATCATATATATCCATTATATACATGTAATTATAATAGTACATTACATTTGGGGATAAGAAATGAAATTCACCGTTCATGGAGACGGTAAGCCGTACGTACGCATGAACACTACTTTCATTTCTATCTCATACTTTAATGGAAAGAAATAATAATTATATATAGGTATATTATAATTACAGTATAACATCATATATAATAACTTTAAATCCATCTTTTATATGTCCCACATATGGCATTAACGAATCACATCACTTTGAGGGGGCGGTAGTCCGCACTTCCTAAAATGAAATTATCGTGTTTACCCACAATGGAAACCATAAAGGTATAACACAAATTAAAAATAAAGAAGAATAAATAAAACATAAACATAATATATATCATATATAAATATAGTTACATCTTAATGGCCACCATTAAAGGTGTTTAAAAGAAGATTGAACAATCATCGTTTCGTGAGGCAGAAATTCGCCAACCACAAAAACAGTATGTTCTTTAACCATTAGATGTAGATGTGTGTAAGTTTAGCTAAAAAGATTCTTATAACAACATCCTAGTATATTTAATATACTGGAGTTATTACAAAATAAATGAATAAAAAGAGTTTAGGGGGTTGGAGAAGCAAAATAAAACAACAGGACTCAAGTGAAGACATCACCTTAAAATCGGGTAACTCTCTTAGATTTGATCTCAAAGGCTTCATTGGGAAGACTTCTTCCCAAAGTGAGTCTTCAAAGAGTAACAGAGGGATGTGGAGAGAAAAAATGGGCAGGGTTTGGCCGAGCCAAAGGCTTTGGAAGTGTGGGTAAGGTGGTAGAGGTGGGGGCCTTTTATAAGAGGAGAGGAGGGGCACTCTTGGAAAGTAAGGAAATGTTACTTTATTTTAGAATGAGTTTCAGATTTTAATGGTCCCACATTGATGTGTTTCGAGGATAAGGTGAAAAGGGTTCGAAATCCACCCATCCAATAGGTTTTTGACATGTGTAGGTCTTAGATTTTACATTATCTTTCCATTTTATTTAAATTGTTAAATAATGAGGTAATCACTGCATCATCATGGTGTCATAAATAAGTTAATTTATTTAATGTCTAAAAATTATAAAAAAAATACTATGATGTATGAAATCGTTTTACCTTTCCAATGAATATTTATAGTCAAAAATATTATTTGTATAGCCCCATGTAAACAACTCATGTTTGTGACATTTTTATTTTAACTTTAAATAAAAAGTTATTAATGTCATTTTCCAACCAAAGTGGCTTCATGGGGACCACAAGTTGACCCATGGATTGTCTTTGTCGGCCATGACACATAAAATGAGGTTAGTACATGTTTCAAGATCATTTTATATTATTACAATATTATTTTTACCTTAAATTACACTAATTACCTCTAATCGCGATTAAAAACTTAATAAGTTACTATTCACCAAAAAATTATTTTAATCCCATTGAACCACATTTTACTTCTTAATGAAAAACATGTAAGTCGGATTTTTGAAATTCAAAACACAGAGGTGGTAAAATTTCATTTAAATGAAAAATCAGTTTTTTAAGTACCACTTAGTGGTTTCACTATTCATCAAAAATTGAAGTTTTTCAGAAAAATACCAAAAATTCACCCTAAGCTATATTTGATATTCCGAATTCAAAAATGAATTACATTTTACAAAATTCAAAACATATAAGTTTCATTAATTATTTTAATAATTA
Organism: Viscum album; assembly: GCA_963277665.1. Lineage (NCBI taxonomy): Eukaryota > Viridiplantae > Streptophyta > Magnoliopsida > Santalales > Viscaceae > Viscum > Viscum album. Next base: position 1,507,507,267 of record OY728156.1, read on the forward strand.
ATTCTCACTGTCAGAGCAAATAGCGTGTTTTTATGAAACAATAAGTATCAAAAGATTGACACTAGTTGAAGTCCGGTTTCAAAGTGAAATTAATTCCAATGACCACTATTAGATTTAATGGTAAAAATATATTCTAATTTAACTATAAAACCAATTCAAAAGATAATCTATTCATATAAATAAATTAGATTAAAAAGAGGTTTTGAATTAAAATACAACATTTTACACTATTCATTAAAAAATGAACTTTATCGGAAAAATACCAAAAATTTACACAAAGTAAATTTTGATGTCCTGGTTCTAAAGAAGAGTTTTATTTAGTCCAATATAATGTATAAGAGTGAACAAAACTATATTTAATGACGGTTCGCCATCAAAAGGCGATAAGTGAACCTTTAGTGAAAACTAGGGCATATACGCCTAAAATTGAATTCTTTCCGTATTTTAAGCCTTTATCTTTTATTAAATAAAAGTAAAAGCATTTAAAAAACATATATAATCATATTTTAGTTATTTCTATCCATTCCCGCCAATACAATGGCTATGTGTTAACTACCATTTAAAATAATATTATTTTATTACTAGTGTGCAACGAAAGATTTCAATGAAACTCTTTGTTGCGTATCAGGTACGCTATCAAACATAGCAACCCTTTTAAAGTAAAATTAATATTTAATTCGTAAACACTAATAAATATGAAAATGTTTTATTCATTATTTACCTGGGATGTTACATCCTTCCCCCCTTTTGGGAATTGCATCCTCGCAATTTTATTCACTTATCAAAATAAGTGGGGGTATTTATCCCTGATAGTATTTTCAGATTCCCACGTTGCCTCTTCAACAATATGGTTTTTCCACAAAACCTTTACCTGGTGAATTACCTTATTTCGCAACACTTTCTCTCTTCGGTCAAGAATCTGGACTGGTTGTTCTTTATAAGATAGGTTCTCCTCCAGCTGAACTACCTCTGGACTCAAAACATGAGATGGATCTGGCATATACTTCCTCAACATCGAAACATGAAAAACATTTTATACCTGAGATAAACTCGGAGGTAAATCCACTCGGTAAGCAACTGATCCAACTTTCTCCAGAATTTCATATGGTCCAATGAACCTTGGACTCAGCTTTCCTTTCTTACCAAATCTCATCACACTTTTCCATGGAGAAACCTTGAGAAAAAAATGATCACCTACCTTGAAAGATAGATCCTTCCTCCGATTATCCACATAACTCTTCTGCCTGCTCTGAGCTGTTCTCATGTGTTTCTGAATCAACTGAACTTTTTCTACCATCTCTTCTACCAATTTTGGTCCCATCAGCTTCCTTTCACCCACTTCATCCCAAAATGCTGGAGTTCGACACCGCTTCCCATATAATTCCTCAAATGGTGCCATCTGTATACTGGAATGAAAACTGTTATTATAAGAAAACTCAACCAAAGAAAGATGTTGGTCCCAACTTCCCTGATAATCCATCGAACAAGCTCGTAGCATATCCTCCAAGGTCTGAATTGTTCGTTCTGACTGCCCATCTGATTACGGATGAAAAGATGTACTAAAATTTAATTTAGTACCCAACGACTTCTGAAGGCCTTTCCAAAAGTTAGAAGTAAACCTGGGATCATGGTCAGATACAATGGAGAGAGGAAATCCATGTAACCTGACTATCTATTTAAGATACAAACGGGAAAGTTGATCTAGGGAAAAATTATCTCGTATGGCAGGGAAATGAGCAGATTTAGTCAAGCGATCAACAATAACCCAGATTGCATTATTACCTTGAGGTGTCTTCGGCAATCCCACAACGAAGTCCATGGATATATTCTCCCATTTCCACTCTGGTACTGTCACGAACCAGCCTGAGTCGACCCTGAACCGGTCACCTAGGCCAGCCCGCGACAAGTCCCGAGAGGCGTTCCCGATCCTCCCGGGATGGTGACAAGCACCAAGGGCATCAATAGAGTACACAAGGGAACAATTTCGCCCATATATATACAATCAAATAACCAGTGGAAATAAACGGACAGCCCAAAATGAATTTATATAAAAATTGAACAAAATATTTTTTATACAAGAAACTAAAGGTAGAACAAAAACAAAAACTCAAATGAACAATCCCAATGACCAACTAACTCCATGTGACACTTCTGGTCACTCTCCAACACAATGATCAAAAGTCTCCCAAGGTGATCGAACTAAAGATGAAACCTGCACAAGGGCTAAAAAAAGAAGAAGACTATAGGCGTGAGTATTAAAACTCAGTAGGTTAGCCCGATATTCTATTCCCAATGCACATTCCTTTAAAATAAATGAAACATCAATTTATAGTTTGAAATTCAAGATATGTAAGTATGGGTTTCAAATGAGGTTCCATGCTATAATAATTATCAGACAAAAACATGCATGTTTAATAAACAAAAATGCAAGTAACTATTTTTTTCAAAGAGGTGAAACTTCAAAATGAACATAGTTTTCAAGAGGGATACTATAAAGAATTTTAACATTCAAATAAATAACACATACTACTTAATTTACCAACCAAACACACCGTATGCCGACGGTGAGTACAAAATAGCCAATGAGCACTAGTCATGGGAATACCCCTAGGCACTAGTTAGTTGTGAGCCCCAGGTACCTCGTATCTCGGTGAAAGTAACCATAATAAATATCCGTTCTCGTGCACGAGCCACTAGTAGGGAACATACCCATAACCTAGTGATCCCCAATCATCATCATCATCATAGTTTAGTTAGTGTTGTCATCATCAAACTTGCTACGTGAAACAGGGGCTAACCCCCACAGAATCACTAGCATACTAGTACACGTCCGCCCCCTAGATACCCGGGATTCCCTTTAGTGCTCAATCAAGTTACACATATTATAAAATACACATTTCACATCCAAATTCCATTCCAAAACCATAAAAATACAAACAGCCCATAATCTTTCTTCACATTTCTTACACTAATCAACAAACCGCTAAATATTTTGGTAAAACAATTTCATGAAGTGCATTGAGGCTTTGCACATAAAACTCTTTCAAAAACATTATTTAAATTATAAACACACATCATAACCAAACCAAATCATATTTGGTAGCCCAATAAACATTAAATAAAATCATTTAATGGACCATAAAACAATCCCAGTTTCACAACTTGTTATATACAAGTAAAACACTCCTTCGTTTCTAGGAAATGCCAAACGGGCCTTTAAACATTTTCTCAAAACTAACCTTTGATGAAGGTATGCATTTTAATTTTATTAAGGATATGTATAAACATCATTTACGGCAGCAAACCTCATTCATAAATCTCTTATAATACTCAGGTTACATATTCAAAACACAACCATTTTCGTAAAGATGTGAAACTGTCCATTTTTTTTTGGAGACTCCGGCCAAAATATGTTGTAAATCAAAACCCACTTGTTTGTAAAAACAAATCCAAATTAGAAATAAATATAAGTACCCAAAAATACCATTTATAATTCTTCCAATTCCTTTATAAATCCAACCAAATAACTTTTAAATCACACATCACACATAAAAGCCAACTGGGCAATTTACCGAACACATGTCATGCCCTTTTTAAACAAAACAAATTATTTTGTGTACATGAAAAGGAATAAAACACCAATTTAATGTCATATTTTCATTAAGTATACTGTAACATGTTAAAAATACCATAAACCAGATTATAAACCTCACAAAATATTTCCAAAGATAATGGAACATTTAAACAAACACTTGTTGATTACTTTCATGACAAAACAACACTACCTTTCACATAACAGTGATTAAACAACGACTTTGCACACCAAGAAAATTATAAAAAGGATTTAAAACAATAATATACATTTATATCAGTATAGTATAATATTAAAATTATGAAACTTCTATGATAAAAGCATGTGCAAGAGATATCCTACCTCAAATCTTTGGCGTAATTGAAACGCACACCCGAAATCACCCACCGCGGGTTTATAAACCCTAAAACTATAAATACCAGACCTAAACAAACATAAAACCCATCAAAAAACATTTTATAACAAAACCCTAGGTCTATAAAGACTAGGGTAAAATATAAATCAAAGAAATAATGAAAGGAGGGGGAAGAGGAAGGAGAAAGGAGAAGGAATCTCACCTTTCACCCTAGAAAACTCTTCGTCTTCCATTATATCTGCAACCCTATAGGGAATTGAATGGCTTGAAAATTCATGGAGAGACTCCTAAGATCTGTACGAACCAGGGAAAGAAAATTGGTGGCCAAAAGAGTACGAATTGATTAATTTATGAATGATACAATTTACCTTGTCAAATCTGGATGATTTGAGGTATCCTGAGAATTTTCGCCCTCTTACGCGACCCATATGAGCTCCATAGATGCAAAAACGATATTGGGGGTGAGGATGGGGATATTGGATTCTGGTGGGAGGTGGAATCACAGAAAAATATTAAAAAATGAAAAATATATAAATGAAACAAATTATTTTTTTTAAAACAGGAAATGGGCCCATGGGCTGGCCCAATACCTAAATAAGTAACCCAAATTCACCCGGCTTACGAATTTCTAATGGGTCCAAAAGGATAAATAGATTTTAATATATCAGTATAGGACAATTGGGATGTTGATTGGGTGAAAAAGGATGAAAAAAAAAGAGTTATAAAAGAAACAAATTCAGTTTTTAAAACTGGGAATGGGCTCACGGTTGGCCCAAATCATGAAGTAACCACCCTTTCTTCAAAAACTCCTAAACAAGCAATGGGGATCCCAAATTATGGTGGTTAGACATATATGAAACTTAAAAACTCAAGATTCATCTCATCAAATACCCATTAAGAGGATCGGGATTTCTAATGGGCCGGATCAATACAATGATAGAAAAAAAACCGTGTGTGACAATTCTCCCCACCATTAAAGCTTTCCGCCCCCGGAAAGCCATAACACTTTCCAGCTGAAAAAAAAACAACCCCTAAGGATTCCAGAATGTACTCCCCACCATTAAGAATCAACTATCCCTAGAAATGTTCTTAGGATGAAAATCCAGGAGACCCATGGTGGGTCTCCCCACCATTAGAAACCAACTAGCAATGAATAGACAAGAATTGAACATGAGCTAGAGTTGGGACTCACTCACACAATCCCAAAAAAAACCCTCCAACAAAAACCTACTATACCAAGTTAATAGAGTTAAAACATGAACATATAAAACACCCACTCCCAAATGGATGGGACAATAACTTGGTCGACACATTCAACATAATTCTGGACCCCCGTCACTTGGGGATGGGATGGTAGGGGACCCAATAATTTGGCCACTGAAACCACAAAAGAAACAAATAAACTACCCAAAACTCTCCACCTATGAATAGGTAACACCAAGAGTACACCTGATTTTTACAGGCGGTCCACACAAAGACATTGATTGAAAACCCACATCCATGAAGAAATAACCATAGACACTGTGTGAGGGGTTAAGTCCACCACGCTTGTTGCGACAAAGGGAAATTCCTAGAAATGAGGAACCAAAACATTGACATAGTAACTAACTTACCAAAACAGAGGAGTAAGGATCTTAATCTAGCACTCCACACCTCTGTTGATTTCCTGACTGTGTGAAAAGCTTCACTCCGAGGCCTATGGCTGGAGCCCTGATTCTTGAAGCATTTGCTGCACCGCAGTCAGGTGATAAGGATCACACCACTCAAAAAAAAACCACACTTGATCACCAAACAAAAAACTTCATCTAAATAGGAACTCATAGTTACATATCAAAATTCCTTATCACTCCAAATGATGGGAATAATAGACTAGGAATTAGACGAAACACATCAACATCACCGAACACAACTGCTCTGTCCAAAAGAATTATCACAACCTAGAAGCACTTTTAATAGATCCCAAAATACTCTCTATTCCAACAAATAGGTTGATTAATCATCAAAATAGGTGGATTTAACATTTTAAATGAATCCTTAGGTTGATCAGAAGGAAATATTTCCAACGGAGAACTATCCCTGGCCACATCACAACATCAAACACATCTTTAGAAACCCAATGAAAATTTCTCCAAAACCAAGACACCAACAAGATATCATCTCAAGATACAACAAGAGTATGAATTGTAGATCACAAGGGAGCTTACTGAATAAACAAATCTTCTACAACATAGAAAAAAATGGGCCACATAACCATTGGTTTATAAAAAAAGGACAACATTTTTCAACTCAAAACACTTTTGAAAAACAAACTAACTTGGTGGGTTTCAACATTCACCAATGGTGTTTCATCAAGTCTCACCCACATGCACATTTCCATGCCACCCCAGGCACCCAAACACCATACCATATATTTCATCCTTCCAGATATAAATAAAACCATGCATGTGAGCACTCATGAAAACACCAAAGGCTAAAAAAACAACATCATTCCAAAAATCATGTACCTTCAAAAGGAACACCAACCACCAAGTGAAAAACCCTTTTCCTATTCCACAAAAAAAAACACAATTCATTAAGAACCATTTTATTTAAAACCTACCCCTTTTCATTTTAAAAAAACTTTTTAAATAACCAAGCCACTCCAAACAACCCCTTCCCATTTTTTTAAAAAAAAATCAGCAATGTATATTTTTATAATCTGAGGTCCATTGAGACCAATACCGTTTGTAGTAAAACACCAACCGATCAAAACCAATTGCGAAAAATAATTTATCCAATTCAAAAACTTTTTAACATCCTAAAATACCCCATTTAAAAAAAAGATCTAGAATCACTTTAAAATGATTCACAATTTCAAAACATTATATTTCAACAAACCACAAGTTTAGATTATGGATAATCCAATCCCTATAAATCATTTATGCTTCCCTCCATTTTTTTTCACAAAAACACATCCTTCCAAAACCATTCTTATATTTATTTATTGAAAACACCCTTTTTTCAGTTTTCAAAATCTAATCCTTACATTAAAACCCATTTCCACAATTCTCACACAAGGATTTTAAAAACAAAGATTCAGAATTCAAGAAAGGTTCAAGAGATACAAAAAAAGGGAACTAGTGTCGATGGGTGACTTGACCATATGGTTGGCAGCCATATGCCAAACACAACACCAACACAGAGAGACTTATTAGGACCATTCCCTAGCTCCACATGGATTTCCAGGCCCTGTGAGCTCACGAAGGCCATTGGTCAGACTCCCCTTGTCGTATCCCAATACCAAACAATCAACTAGAACAATGGACACTAATAAAACCAGACTTCCATGGAAACATGAGGATTAGAACAAGAAAGAGTTCGCGACGCTCTTATTGCACTTACCCCTCAAGTCCCAAAAAAATCCTACTCCATCTACCTTGACATCCCCAAAATAACAAGGGCGCTCTAAAAAGAAAGGTCCGCTAATAGCCGACCTCCTCTGATACCATTTTGTCACGAACCAGCCTGAGTCGACCCTGAACCGGTCACCTAGGCTAGCCCGCGACAAGTCCCGAGAGGCGTTCCCGATCCTCCTGGGATGGTGACAAGCACCAAGGGCATCAATAGAGTACACAAGGGAACGATTTCGCCCATATATAGACAATCAAACAACCAGCGGAAATAAACGGACAGCCCAAAATGAATTTATATAAAAATTGAACAAAATATTTTTTATACAAGAAACTAAAGGTAGAACAAAAACAAAAACTCAAATGAACAATCCCAATGACCAACTAACTCCATGTGACACTTCTGGTCACTCTCCAACACAATGATCAAAAGTCTCCCAAGGTGATCGAACTAAAGATGAAACCTGCACAAGGGCTAAAAAAGAAGAAGACTATAGGCGTGAGTATTAAAACTCAGTAGGTTAGCCCGATATTCTATTCCCAATGCACATTCCTTTAAAATAAATGAAACATCAATTTATAGTTTGAAATTCAAGATATGTAAGTATGTGTTTCAAATGAGGTTCCATGCTATAATAATTATCAGACAAAAACATGCATGTTTAATAAACAAAAATGCAAGTAACTATTTTTTTCAAAGAGGTGAAACTTCAAAATGAACATAGTTTTCAAGAGGGATACTATAAAGAATTTTAACATTCAAATAAATAACACATACTACTGAATTTACCAACCAAACACACCGTATGCCGACGGTGAGTATAAAAATAGCCAATGAGCACTAGTCATGGGAATACCCCTAGGCACTAGTTAGTTGTGAGCCCCAGGTACCTCGTATCTCGGTGAAAGTAACCATAATAAATATCCGTTCTCGTGCAAAAGCCACTAGTAGGGAACATACCCATAACCTAGTGGTCCCCAATCATCATCATCATCATAGTTTAGTTAGTGTTGTCATCGTCAAACTTGCTACGTGAAACAGGGGCCAACCCCCACAGAATCACTAGCATACTAGTACACGTCCGCCCCCTAGATACCCGAGATTCCCTTTAGTGCTCAATCAAGTTGCACATATTATCAAATACACATTTCACATCCAAATTCCATTCCAAAACCATAAAAACACAAACAGCCCATAATGTTTCTTCACATTTCTTACACTAATCAACAAACCGCTAAATATTTTGGTAAAACAATTTCATGAAGTGCATTGAGGCTTTGCACATAAAACTCTTTCAATTTTTTTTTTAAATTATAAACACACATCATAACCAAACCAAATAATATTTTTCATCCCAATAAACATTTAATAAAATAATTTAATGGACCATAGAACAATCCCAATTTCACAACTTGTTATATACAAGTAAAACACTCCTTCGTTTCTAGGAAATGCCAAACGGGCCTTTAAACATTTTCTCAAAACTAACTTTTGATGAAGGTATGAATTTTAATTTTATTAAGGATATTTATAAACATCATTTACGGCAGAAAACCTCATTCATAAATCTCTTATAATACTCAGGTTACATATTCAAAACACAACCATTTTCGTAAAGATGTGAAACTGTCCTTTTTTTTTTGGCAACTCCGGCCAAAATATGTTGTAAATCAAAACCCACTTGTTTGTAAAAACAAATCCAAATTAGAAATAAATATAAGTACCCAAAAATACCATTTATAATTCTTCCAATTCCTTTATAAATCCAACCAAATAACTTTTAAATCACACATCACACATAAAAGCCAACCGGGCAATTTACCGAACACATGTCATGCCCTTTTTAAACAAAACAATTTATTTTGTGTACATGAAAAGGAATAAAACACCAATTGAATGTCATATTTTCATTAAGGATACTGTAACATGTTAAAAATACCATAAACCAGATTATAAACCTCACAAAATATTTCCAAAGATAATGGAACATTTAAACAAACACTTGTTGATTACTTTCATGACAAAACAACACTACCTTTCACATAATAGTGATTAAACAACGACTTTGCACACCAAGAAAATTATAAAAAGTATTTAAAACAATAATATACATTTATATCAGTATAGGATAATATTAAAATGATGAAACTTCTATGATAAAAGCATGTGCAAGGGATATCCTACCTCAAATATTTGGCGTAATTGAAACGCACACCCGAAATCACCCGCCGCGGGTTTATAAACCCTAAAACTATAAATACCAGACCTAAACAAACATAAAACCCATAAAAAAACATTGTATAACAAAACCCTAGGTCGATCAAGACTAGGGTAAAATATAAATCAAAGAAATAATGAAAGGAGGGGGAAGAGGAAGGAGAAAGGAGAAGGAATCTCACCTTTCACCCTAGAAAACTCTTCGTCTTCCATTAGATCTGCAACCCTAGAGGGAAGGGAATGGCTTGAAAATTCTTGGAGAGACTCCTAATATCTTTACGAACCATGTAAAGAAAATTGGTGGCCAAAAGAGTACGAATTGATTAATTTATGAATGATACAATTTACCTTGTCAAATCTGGAAGATTTGAGGTATCCTGAGAATTTTCGCCCTCTTACGCGACCCATATGAGCTCCATAGAGGCAAAAACGATATTGGGGGTGAGTATGGGGATATTGGATTCTGATGGGATGTGGAATAACAGAAAAAGATTAAAAAATGAAAAAGATATAAATGAAACAAATTATTTTTTTTAAAACAGGAAATGGGCCCATGGGCTGGCCCAATACCTAAATAAGTAACCCAAATTCACCTGGCTTACGAATTTCTAATGGGTCCAAAAGGATAAATAAATTTTAATATATCAGTATAGGACAAGTGGGAAGTTTATTGGGTGAAAAAGTATGAAAAACAAAAGAGTTATAAAAGAAACAAATTCAGTTTTTAAAACTGGGAATGGGCTCACGGTTGGTCCAAATCATGAAGTAATCACCCTTTCTTCAAAAACTCCTAAACAAGCAATGGGGATCCCAAATTATGGTGGTTAGACATATATGAAACTTAAAAACTCAAGATTCATCTCATCAAATACCCATTAAGAGGATCGGGATTTCTAATGGGCCGGATCAATACAATGACAGAAAAAAACCGTGTGTGACAGGTACTGGTAAAGGCTGAAGCATCCCTTTCGGTAACTGCCGTTCTGCTTTAACCTACTGACAAGTCAAACACTTCATAGTAAAATCAGAAATATCTCTTTTCATTCTATCCCACCAGTAATACTCCCGCAGATCCCTATACATCTTAGTACTTCCAGGATGAACTGAAAATGGGGAACTATGAGCCTCACATAACAACTCATTCTTCAAATGTGAATCACCAAGGACACATAATATCTTCCCAAACCTCAAAACACAATCATTATCAATGTTGAATTCAGGAAACTTACCCTTCTGAACCAGCTCTACCTTTTTCTGCAACTCACTGTCTTCCCTATGTGCTTGCTTAATTCTGTCTGATAGGGATGATCTCATTGATACCTGAAACAAAACAGAAGAACTTCCTGCACCAACAACTTCTATGCCAAAGTTCATCAAATCAAAAACCAAAGGATCTCGTTCCAAACGTAGCATGGTTAATGAAGCATTACTTTTTTGACTCAAAGAATCGGCCACTTTATTTGCTTTTCCCAGATGGTAATGAATTGTACAATAATAATCATTGATTAATTCCAGTCATCTCCTCTGTCTCATGTTCAATTCTTTCTGAGTGAATATATACTTTAAACTTTTGTGATCAGTATATATTTCACACTTTACTCCATACAAATGATGCCTCCAAATTTTTAAAGCAAAAACAACAACAGCTAATTCCAAATCATGTGTAGGGTAATTTACCTCATGAGTTTTCAACTGACGTAAAGCATAAGAAATTACCTGATCATTCTGAATAAGGACACAACCAAGTCCCTTAAATGAAGCATCACTGTATATAACAAACTCACCATTCCTGGAAGGAAGTGCCAAAACTGGAGCATTCACCAATCTTCTTTTCAACTCCTGAAAACAATCATCACATTCTTTTGTCCAGATGAACTTAACACCCATACGAGTTATCTTAGTCATTGGACTAGATAACCGTGAAAATTTTTCAACAAACCTTAAGTAGTAACCTTCTAAACCAAGAAAACTACGGATCTCGGTTACATTTGTGGGTCTTGGCCATTCTTAAACAACTTTTGTTTTAGCAGGATCAACAGTTATGCCATATTTTGAAACAATGTGACCCAGGAAAGAAATTTGTTGTAACCAAAAATCACACTTGCTAAATTTTCCATATAGTTTCTTTTCTTTTAAGGTTTGAAAGATAACCCTTAAATGACTTTCATGCTTCTCTTTACTTTAAAAAAACACTAAAATATCATCGATGAAAACAACCACAAACTTATCCAAGAACTCATGGAAAATTCTATTCATAAGGTCCATGAATACAGTAGGTGCATTGGTTAACCCAAAAGGCATAACTACAAATTCATAATGGCCATATCTAGTACGGAACGCAGTCTTCGGAATGTCTGCTTCTTTTACTTTCAACTGATGGTACCCCGACCTCAAGTCAATCTTCGAAAAATACTGAGCTCCCTGGAGTTGATCAAACAAATCATCAATATGAGGCAAAGGATACTTGTTCTTAACAGTAATATTGTTCAAGGCTCTATAATCAATTCAAAGTCTCATTGAGCCATCTTTCTTTTTAACAAACAATACAGGAGCATCCCATGGTGATGTGCCAGGTCGAATGAAGCCTTTATCTAATAACTCCTACAATTGTTTCTTTAACTCTAAAAGTTCAACTTGAGCCATTCGATAAGGGGGTTTTTGAAATTGTCTTAGAATCAGGAACTAAGTCAACAGTAAATTCAACTTCCCGATCATGAATAATACTAGGCAACTCATCAGGAAAAACATCAAGATACTCATTTACCATTGACACACCATTAATCTGAATAGTTCCTTTATTTTCAACAATATGTGCAAGGTAACATTCATTTACATCTTTTACTAGTTTCTCAACTTCCAGATATGTTATCAAAATCAAGGGTTCATTCTTGTACACAAACTGAAAATCTTTCTGAAAATAAACCATTTTAGCTCTGCAGTCAATCTTAGCATGATAAACAGAAAGCCAATCCATGCCCAAAATAACATCAAACTATACTAGAGGAAAAACAATAATGTTTGCTGGTAGATTCTTTCCACACACAAGGATAGGAAGGTTCTTATAATTCATTTTTGTCTCAACGTTCCCTCCGGGTGTTTTTACCATAATTTCAGGGTTCATATCTTGAGATGGAATTTCCAATTTACTAGAAAACTTCTCAGAAATGAAAGAATGTGTAGACCCTGAATCAAACAACACATTGACATAATCTGAAAAAAAAATAGTGTACCTGATACTACTTCATTTGATGGCCCAACATCTTCTGAAGTTGTTGCAAAGGATTTCAGCACCCCTTTCTGCTTGTAGTCTGGCTGCTTTCCCCTAGTCAAGTTCTTCGTTAGACACTCATTTGCATAATGACCCATTTCATTACACTTAAAACATCTTACCGCTGGCTTTTCATTGCCTTCTTGATCATCTTCCTTACAGTTACGAGCAATATGACCATACTTACCACACCGAAAGCACTTACCAGACTTGGATAAAAATTCTCCAGGATGCATTTTACCACACTTCTCACAGGACGGATATTTGGTTTTCTTACCTCCTTGCTTCTTTGATTAATTCTTCCCCTTTTCCTGCCAACTAGACCTCTTATTATGTTGTTTGTCATAGAACACCTGATCATCAGCAAAATCCATTTCCACCTTCTCCGCACATCGAACAAGTTTTTCATAACTTTTGAACTCACGAGAAGCTAAAGCCCTTCGATAATTTGGCTTTAACCCTGAGTAAAAATGATTTATTTTACTATCAAGATCTCGTATGAAGTTTGGAGCATACCTTTCCAATCGAGTGAACTTTACTTCATAAGCAGCCACTGAATCATCCTCCTGCCTCAATTCTAGGAACTGTTTTTCCATCCTAAGACGAACCACCTTAGGAAAATATTTCTCAAGAAACATACCTTTTAATTCGTCCCAGTGAAGATCCTCAATCTCATCACTATCCCTGATATTTTTCACCATCGACCACCACTGATCAGCTTCACCTTCAAAACGGTAAACATCAAGACTAACCTTTTGATGTTCTGAACACCCCATGACATCAAAAATATTCTCCAGTGCTTTAATCCACCCTTCATCTTGCACGAGGTCAGATGATCCTATGAATGATGGGGGATATTGCCTCATGAAATGTTCCACCACTGACATGTTCCTCTGCAGTTGATCTGGCTGATCTCGTGCATGGATACCACCACCATTTATAGCCTGATTCAACTGTGCCATCACTGCAACAAACTATTCAGTTCTGATTCCGACCATCTCAGGTTGCTGATTTGGAAGGTTGTCTTCCTCCTGATGTCGTCCCAACATAGCTACTTTGTTTCCTCTACGGAAAACCATTCTGAACACAGAAATATCTTAGGAAAAGCAACATGGTAATCTTTAAATGCTATATCATTTCAGTCATACCATAAATTAACTTATAATTTAACAATTTTATAACTCTTAAAGTTGTCTAAACCGACCTTTGATACCAACTATAAGGCCCCAACCTTAAACATTTCTTAATATTGAATTAAATGAATAATTCAAATTGAGGATCTTTTCAGGTTTAGAGTTTTATAGAATTAGGACATAACTGTTACATCTCAAAAGGTTACAAATTAGACACTTCTACTAAGTTTCCATAGAATAAAAAAAACTCTTGAAAAGAAACATGTCTAGTTCCATGTTTTATATAGCATGACTTTCCCTTGATCCCATCCTTGACCCTATTACACATTAAGTCCTGTGAAAAACATTTCAAAAAAACTTGGGGTGAGCATAAAAAGCTCAGTAAGGGATACACAAAGAATGAAAACTGTTAGTTTTTCAAACATCAAGTAAACCATGTATACTTTATCAAAGTAATACCTTCACCTTCATGAAGTAGTAAAAACTATTCACTGAATAAAATATCATTACTTACCCTTTTGTAACCAAAGTATTACCATAAAATCCATATAAAGAACACATAAAAAATAAAGGTAACTTGGGACATAAACATACTTAAGTGGAATAACCATACGGTCGACTTCCACACATATCACTTAATGGAATAGCCATACGGCCAACTTCCATACATACTTAATGGAATAGCCATATGGCCGACTTACATACCCAATACATTGGAGGTTATAACGTAACCACCCATCCTGGTATTCACGGCACCACCCGTCATATGGTTTATCACGTAACCACTCTTCAAATGTCCAAATACCATTATAAAAATCATAAGACATAAAACAAATATAATGGAAAGAAAAAATTTCCACAATTTTATCACAATATATCACTTAAATATATTGACATAACAAATCCATTATAAAAAACCATTTTCAATACCAAAACACATAAAAGATTATATGGTATTTATTTCATTTTAAAAAAACATTACGGCTTGTTCATGAAGCCAAAGACCAAATAATACTCGCGGCGGCGGAAAAGGTCGTTGTCACCGCGTACGTTAAAAGAAACATTCCTTTTTTTAGTTTTGTAAAATGCTTCATAGGAAAAGATTCCTTTTGTATAAAAGTAAAATTCAAAGGGGTCTATACACCGTATAAAAGAAAGTTGTGTATAAAACGAAATATGCCTCAATGAAAGGAGATTGAGACGAAGTCCCTTACCTCAGGTCCGACTTGACTCGATCGTTCTTTAACGTCCTGAATAATAAACATGAGTTAATTTATACTTGTTTAAGAACCTTTTCAAGTTCATTATTACTTTTATATCACTTATTGCCATGTCATGAACACTATTTAATTATTTAAGTTAATAACAGCTGTTTTAACGATCATTAGTACTTGAGTAAAAAATAAACCCTTTATAATTACAAGTTGTTCATGTATCCATTATATCCAGAATGAAATTCCTGATTTGGATATCATATATATCATATATATCCAGCATATACATGTATTTATAATATTACATAATCATTTATAGGTAAGAAATGAAATGCACCGTTCATGGAGACGGTAAGCCGTACGTACGCATGAACGCTACTTTCATTTCTTTGTCATATTAATGGAATTAAAACTAAATGAGAGATATGTATATTTTAATTCCAGAATTATATTCGTCATTTAGATGTATCATTCATCATATATATCCATTATATACATGTACTTATAATATTACATTACATTTGGGGATAAGAAATGAAATGCACCGTTCATGGAGATGGTAAGCCGTACGTACGCATGAACGCTACTTTAATTTTTATCTCATACTTTAATGGAAAGAAATAATAATGATATAGAGGTATATTATAATTCTAGTATAACATCATATATAATAACTTTAAATCCATCCTTTATACGTCCCACATATGGCATTAACGAATCACATCACTTTGAGGGGGCGGTAGTCCGTACTTCCTAAAATGAAATTATCGTGTTTACCCACAATGGAGACCATAAAGGTATACCAAAAATGAAAAATAAAGAAGAATAAGGAAAACATAAACATAATATATATCATATATAAATATATTTACATCTTAATGTCCACCATTAAAGGTGTTTAAAAGAATATTGAACAATCATCGTTTCGTGAGGCAGAAATTCGCCAACCACAGAAACAGTATGTTCTTTAACCATTAGATGTATATGTGTGTAAGTGTAGCTCTAAATATTCTTATAAAAAAATCCTATTATATTGAATATACTTGAGTTGTTCCAAAAGAAATGAATAAAAAGAGTTTAGGGGGTTGGAGAAGCAAAATAAAACAAAAGGACTCAAGTGAAGACATCACCTTAAAATCGGGTAACTCTCTTAGATTTGAGCTCAAAGGATTCCTTGGTAAGACTTATGCCCAAATTGAGGATTCAAGGAGTAATATAGGGATGTGGAGAGACAAAATGGGCAGGGGTTGGCCGAGCCAAAGTCTTTGGAAGTGTGGATAAGGTGGTAGAGGTGGGGGCCTTTTATAAGAGGAGAGGAGGGGTACTCTTGGAAAGTAAGGAAATGTTACTTTATTTTAGAATGAGTTTCGGATTTTAATGGTCCCACATTGATTTTTTTCGAGGATAAGGTGATAAGGGTTTGAAATACACCCATACAATAGGTTTTTGACATGTTTATGTCTTATATTTTACATTATCTTTCCATTTTATTTAAATCGTTAAATAATGAGGTAATCGCTGCAACATCATGGTGTCATAAATAATTTAATTTATTTAATGTCTAAAAATTATAAAAAAAATACTATGATGTAGGAAATAGTTTTACCTTTCCAATGAATATTTATAGTCAAAAATCTGATTTTTATAAACCCATGTAAAAATTGTTTTAGTAAAGCAACTCATGTTTGTGACATTTTTATTTTAACTTTAAATAAAAAGTTACTAATGTCATTTTCCAACCAAAGTGGATTCATGGGGACCACAAGTTGACCCATGGATTTTATTGGTCGTCCATGAAACATACAATGAGGTTAGGACATGTGTTAAGATCATTTCATATTATTACAACATTATTTTTACCTTAAATTACACTAATTACCTCTAATCGCGATTAAAAACTTAATAAGTTACTATTCACCAAAAAATTATTTTAATCCCATTGAACCACATTTTACTTCTTAATGATAACCATGTATGTCGGATTTTTGAAATTCAAAACACAGAGGTGGTAAAATTTCATTTAAATGAAAAATCAGTTTTTTAAGTACCACTTAGTGGTTTCACTATTCATCAAAAATTGAAGTTTTTCAGAAAAATACCAAAAATTCACCCTAAGCTATATTTGATATTCCGAATTAAAAAATGAATTCTATTTTACAAAATTCAAAACATATAAGTTGAATTAATTATTTTAATAATTAATTCCCGCTGTCAGAGCAAATAGCGTGTTTTTATGAAACAATAAGTATCAAAAGATTGACACTAGTTTAAGTCCGTTTTCAAAGTGAAATTAATTCCAACGACCACTATTGGATTTAATGGTAAAAATATATTCTAATTTAAATATAAAACCAATTAAAAATATAATCTAATAATATAAATAAATTAGATTAAAAATAGGTTTTGAATTAAAATACAACATTTTACACTATTCATTAAAAAATGAACTTTATCGGAAAAATACCAAAAATTTACACAAAGTAAATTTTGATGTCCCAATTCTATAGAAGAGTTTTATTTGGTCCAATAGAATGTATAAGAGTGAACAAAACTATATTTAATGACGGTTCACCATCAAAAGGCGATAAGTGAACCTTTAGTGAAAACTAGGGCATATACGCCTAAAATTGAATTCTTTCCATATTTTAAGCCTTTATCTTTTATTAGATAAAAGTAAAAACATTTAAAAAACATATATAATCATATTTTAGTTATTTATAACCATTCTCGCCAATACAACGACTATGTGTTAACTACCATTTAAAATAATATTATTTTATTACTAGTGTGCAACGAAAGATTTCAATGAAACTCTTTGTTGCGTATCGGGTACGCTATCAAACATAGCAACCATTTTAAAGTAAAATTAATATTTAATTCGTAAATATTAATAAATATGAAAATGTTTTATTCATTATTTACCTGGGATGTTACAGATAAGGGAAAAAACCCTTCTACGTTAGGTACTTGACTGTTATGGAAATGGAGAGCATGGGACCAAGCTGAGGCTTGAAATGATAATGGAGTTTATTATTTTTCTTTTTTACTTTGGTTTAGTACTGTATTCTAGAATTTTGAATTTTTTGGTTGTTTTCTTAGACATATGCATCATGTATCATTTATATATGTGCTTTAGTTGTTTACTACTTTTAGTCTTCCGCTGTTTACCTATTGCATATTATTACTACTTCTGCTATTGTTTTCTATTTCTTTCCACTATGTTAATATTCTAATGAGGTCATAGTTTTCCCACTATCACAACCAAGGCCCTTTCTACTCGTTAGCATCCTCTGGAATTTGGGGAAATGCGCTTGAGGCCATGTGACCAGCCGGGTATGGGGCACCTCTGGGAAGCACCTGGAACCAGGACATTACAAAGTGGTATTAGAGGAATTTTTTTATTCTTGACTTACTATTGGGATCCTATATCCAGGGATAGGAAATTATAGGTAGTTGGTAATAATATGTTCCCAAGAGTATCTAACCCATGTACATGGAAAAACTGATTTACCTCATATATTAAAAATTTTCTAGTTTTTCAATTATTACAATTGATTTGGTTTCATCATTGGGTGATTCACATGTATTATGTTGTTATTGTTGATATTATTGAGGTTCTATTTCTGTTTCAACCTGATGAGATGAGGGTATTCCACCTCATGCATCATATAGGCACTTTTCAGAGATCACATGTCATGCATTCTTGCCATGCTATTTAGGGTGCATTATTGATTGCATGTTGTTGTGATAGATGTTGTGCTAGATATTCATGCTGTTGTGATAAATGCCTTGATAAAATACCTACTATTTTATAGGGTATTGTATTGTGTAAGGTTTAGTTTGAATGAACGCCAAACTTTGGTTCTTGAGGTGTTATGGGCCCTCATGGATCAGAATTTGGTGGATCATGTGACTAATTGAACTATTATGCTTGTATATGACATGAATATGATGCTAATATTTGATTCGTAGGGAGTATGGACCCTCAAAGATTGGAATCTGGCACTTTAATGTTTGTTTTAGTGTTTTTCTGGGTTCCAGAGTAGTTTCTGAGGCTTACTGTCTGGAAAAACCTAGAATACATGGCGTGTAATGATTAATACACACCATGTATCCTTATATTCAGGAAGGAACTGTTTTTCTTAAGTACATGACATATACTATATGTACATTCCATTTAGTCTCTAACCGTGTCAATGGATTTGTGGGCAGAGACATAGGGATGGGAAATTTTTTGCGGGACACGCTGTGTACACTATGTGCATGACGTATCTTAGGAGCCATGTGTCCGGACATGTGACTAACGACATAGGTGAATTATGGGTAGTTAGTACACATCGTGTCTGGAATAAACACACTGTGTAGATTCAGCTGTGTAACCAGACATGTGACTAACAACATGGGTCAGTGAAGTTCTTTCTAGTACACACCATGTCTGGCACAAACATTCCATGTAGTCTTAATCTAGGAGAACCATGTGGGTTAATTCATGTAGAAGAAATTAGGCAGGGGAAGAGGATTCAAGTACACGCTGTGTGTTAGGACAACACACCATGTGTATGGGGTGTTACACGACCAAGGTTGGAAAAATTAAACATCCATTTTAAAGCTTAAGGGAACACACTGTTTAGGAGTTTTACACGCCATGTATCCAACTTTTAGAGATCTTTAATTCTTTCTTTCTCTTGTTACCTTCTTGAACATCTAAGTTTTAGTCCTTATTAATCTTGAACTAAGGTGTGCATTTGACCTTGCAGAGTCATGCCACCGAGACGTCCTTAATTTGTATGATAGTTACAGGGCAATGATCAGACACTAGGCATGGAAGATTGATAAATACCAGCAGATCATCCAGTTATGCCCATCTTGGCACCAGCTGTTATCCTGGATATAGGTGCCGATGCACAGTTCTGTGAAGGATTCATGAGGTTTATGAAGACCTTCTAGGGAGCACAGTATCCTATCCCATCTATGGCAGAATTGAAATGGGTTTTTCAACATAAACATTCTCCCACTTTCTCAGGGGAAAGAGGACCTCAGGCTACATAATCATGGTTAGAATCAATGCTATAGATCTTTGAGAATCTGGAGATGCCTCCGGAAAGGAGGGTGAATCTCGCTACATATATGCTATGGGATTCCTCCAAGAGATGGTGGGATGTGATCTCACGGGTAGGACACCAACAGGTTATGTCTTGGGATAAGATCTATCATGGATTTTATTATTATTTCTACCTAGATACTTTCAGGGTCGATTGAGCCTGAGAGTTCATGAGTCTAGAGCTGGGTACTCTTTTAGTTATGGAGTATTCTTCTTGCTTCAAAGATATGCAGTGATTCATGCCCATACCAGGAGTTGGTGAGTTATTTTTGGCATGAAAGTTTGAGGATGGTCTCAGGCATGACATCCGATCTCAGGTGAACACATTCAGGTTGACTTCCATCACCTCTATAGTCAACCAGGCACGGATCAGAGAGCGCAATCTGAGATATTCTGGGGCTGGGAGCCAGGGTGGCTCGACATCCAGAGTTAGTAACCCTCTGACTGACAATAGGAAGCACTGCAAGGAGTCTACTTGTAGAGATTTGAGTAGGCAGAACACTTCCTCTGGTGGATAGGTGGTGTGCTACCAGTGCGGGAAGAGCAGATATATGAGGACACATTACCTGAGAGACCTATTTGAGTACCGATATTATGGAAATATAGACCATATTCATTAGTTATATTAGTTTTTTCTCACCATCATCTAGTGATAGAGGTTCTTCTATGACTCCTCGTTCAGGAGTAGGACCACCGATTTCTCATTAATCTGGGAACTAGAGTTCTTCTGGCTATTCAGTCTGAGGTGGAGTTCATGGTCATGGTAGTCAATCGCCAGGCTTTCAGCGAGAATAGGGTGGACCAGCTCAGGGTGGTTGGATAGGGTCATAGGGCCACAGTACATGACAAAATTTTTCAGTGGAGTAGACCCAGTAGGAGCAGGATCCTGGACCCTCTACAGTTCGAGGTACAATTCTAGTTTCCTCAGTTTTAGCTTCTACACTTTTCGATACAGGGGGTTCCCATAGTTTCATATTTGTTGTTGTTGTGGAGAGCCTTGGGATATGTATCTTTACTTTTGCTAATGTCTTGGCACTGGACATAAGATTGGGGGTTAGAACGGCTAGTGTATATCAGTGCAAGGAGTGACCTCTTGAGGTTGGTGAAAGTCACTTCATATGGGACCTCTATGTCTTAGAGATGATATGCTATGATGTCATTCTCGGAATGGACTGGTTAGTTCCCTTCCAGGTTATTATTTATTTCTATCTCTATAGGGTGAGTTTCACATCACCAGAGGGCGATTTTTTTCTATATAAGGGCGAATGGGATCTTTAGGTGAGCAGAGTAGGACCCGAGCATCATTGGTTGGGAGGAGTTACAACATATATTGATAGTCTATATCTGGATGACCAGGGGACTTCACAGTTGGACTTTCCTCCAATAGTCGATCGTTTATGGGATGTCTTTATAGAGGACATTTTAGGTTTTCCTCCAGAGATAGAGTTAGACTTTTCTATTGAGATTTTTCTAGGAGAAACACTAGTGTCCATTTCTCCCTATAGGATGGCTAAACTAGAGTTATAGGAGCTGAAGAAGAAGTTAGAGGAGTTACAGGCGAAGGGTTTCATCTAACTCATCACTTCTCCTTGGGGTTTGTCTGTCCTATTTGCAAAAAAGGTAGACAATACCCTCAGAATTTGTGTGGATTATCAGAAGATGAACCAGTTGATGGCCAAGAACCGATATCCCTTACCGAGGATTGATGATATCTTTGACCAAATTTGAGGAGCCCATGTGTTCTCGAATATTGAATTGAGATCCGGTTATCATCAATTTCATGTTAGACCATCTGATATACCTCTTAAAGTCTTTCGGAGCAGGTATGGTCTATATGAGTATGTGGTTATGCCGTTCGATCTCACAAATTCACCTACAGGTTTCATGGCACTGATGAACCAAGTGTTCCATCCATACTTGGATTCTTTCATGGTAGTCTTCATGGATGATATATTAGTGTACTCTCACACTTGACACAACCACACCACACATCTTTAGATTGTTTTGAGTACATTGAGAGAGCATCAGTTATATGCTAATCTCTCAAAATGCCACTTTTGGATGGACCAAATTCACTTCCTAGGTCATGTTATCTCAGATACAAGAGTATCAATAGACCCATAAAAAGTGAGATAAGTAGTTTCCTGGGAGCATCTAAAGAACATCTTTGAGGTATAAAATTTTCTAGGGCTGGATGGTTACTATAGATGTTTCATACACGACTTCTCATGCTTAGCAGCGCCACTGACGAGCCTGACTAAGAAGGGTGTGAAGTACTTATGGTCATATTCTTGTCAGTCAGACTTTCTGAAGATAAAAGGGAGGTTGACTTCAACACTGATACTAGTTTTTCTAGAGTCGGGAAAGAGCTATATTATTTACTGTGATTCATCAGGTATCGAGCTAGGAGTAGTACTTATGTAGGGAGAAGGAGTTGTTACATACGGGTCTCAGAAGTTGAGGCCACATGAGAGGAATTTTCCGATGCATGATCTCGAGTTGGCTGTAGTTGTTCATGATTTACACTGTTGGAGACATTATATTTTGGGAGAGAATTTTGTGGTTTTCATCAACCAAAAAAGTCTCAAGTACATCTTTACTCAACGAGATATGAATACGAGATATCAAAGGTGGGTTAAATACCTTCAGTCCTTTGACATTGAGCTTGCCTACATGCTTAGAAAAGAAAACACAATGTCTGATTCACTGAGTAGGAGGACTCAGATACAAGTAGTTCAAGAGGCCATCAGTGAGTGGAATCTTATAGATCTGTTCTCTGAAATGAATTTAGAGGTGCACGATAGACAGGGGAAGACATTTCTTTCTTCTGTAGATGTTACCTTTACTCTACTTGATCGGGTGCAAATGAGGCGACTATCATATTCCGAAGGCCTAGTCCCACGAAAGAGTGTTTCAGGAGGGGACCCTATTCCTGGATGAACCGTAGACAATGATGAGATCTTTCATTTTCTTGGGCGCTTATGGGTGTCAGTAGACATACGTGAGGAGTTGATGTGGGATTTCATTCTCTAGTTTAGGTAGTTCATACAGGTGTCACCAAGTTGTATTGAGATCTACACCGTCAGTATTGGTGGCCATGTGTGAAGAGAGATGTTGCTGGGTTTTTCATGAGGTGTTGCACATGTCAGCAGGTGATGGCAGTGCATCAGAAACTAGAAGAGCTTTTTTAGTAGTTACCCATTCTTGAGTGGAAGTGGAATGATGTCACGGTGGACTTTTTGATAGGCTTACCGAGGTCAGCTCTAGGTAATAATGCAATTTGGGCTATCATTGAAAAACTTATGAAGGTTGCACACTTCTTACCAGTCAAGGAAACCTTCAGTGTTGATGATATGGGAAGTCTGTACATCTAATAGATTGTACATCTCGATGGAGTTCCACAGTCCATCATTTTAGACAGGGACTCCCATTTTACTTCTCAGGTCTGGCAGGGACTATAGAGGCCTTTGGGTACATAGGTACTTTTGAGTACAGCTTACCATCCCCAGACTGATGGCTAGTCCGAGCATATGATTTAGGTGTTGGAGGACATGCTACAAGCATGTGTCCTAGAATTTGGAGGTTCTTGGGAGAAGCATATATCTATTATGGATTTGTCCTATAATAATAGTTTTTAAGAAACTATTTAGATGACACCTTATGGGGATTTGTACTGTAGGCCATGCTGATCACCCCTATGTTGGCTGAAGGAAGGAGAGATAGCTATGTTGGGACCTCGTCTTTTCCAGGAGACCACATAACAAATAAAGTTGATTCAAAAGAGGATGTCCACTGCACAGTCATGATAGAAGTATTATGCTGATAGATGGATACGACCTTTTTAGTTCGAGGTAGGAGATCAAGTTTTTCTATGTGTCACCCCAAGGCTGGGACACAAGAGGATTATGAGACATGGTAATCTTTTTCCAAGGTACGTCGGGCCATTTGAAGTTTTGGAGAGAGTCAGACTAGTTGCCTATCGGTTGTAGTTATCTTAGAGGTACCGGGCTATGCACGAAGTCTTCCACGTTTCTTAGCTATGACATTACTTCTCAAACCTGTATCATGTTTTTCAACCTAAGGAAGTTGAGTTGGAGGTGGAAGCCTCGTTCGAGGAGAATCCTACCCAGATTTTTGATTGAAGCACAAAGGTTCTCCGTGGCTGGTCTGTTCCTATGGTACGGGTACTATGGAAACATGGGTGAGTATAGGATGAGACTTGGGAGAGAGAGCCTGATGTATGATCACAGTGGCCAGAGCTGTTTGATGATTCTTATTCTACACCTCCTTGCTAGGGAAATTCGGGGAAAAATTTCTATAAGGGGGGAAGTTTGTAAGAACCCAGATCTTCATCTCAGGTATGGATATTGATTTCTGGTGTTTTTAAGAAAAATATGAGTTTCTATAAATTTAAGGAGTACACACCATGTACTTAGAAGTACACACCATGTACCCGGTTTCCATGGGTGACCGTGTACTGGCCATGTAATGGCCGATTACATGGCCATGTGGGGTGACCTAGAGACCGCCTAAAGTGGGGGCCGGTTAAGGCAAGTACACACCATGTAATTTTAAATAAAATTCCATGTAATTTTCTTTTAAATTGATTAAATAGACTGGGGTCACGTCTAATTGATAGAAACCTCTCCTTCTTAACCCATCTCATCCAGGAGAAACCGAAGCCGATGAATCTTCTCTGATCCCTCAATCAATCATCAATTCTCCGATTCAACTACCATCAATTGCGTTGGAATTGACATAATGAGATCTTGTTTCTTCTAGAGCCTCATTTTCTATCTTCACTCCTTTTATGAGATATCCTCGGTTGATCATTTTTGATGTTTTTATAGATCTACCACTTTCTAGGTCGATTCAAGGTCCAAAACCAGAGTATATCGATCGTACAATTCCAATGTAGGTGGTTTGTGCCTTTCCGTAGTTAGTCTTGGAATATTATGTACAAAAGTGCCCAATACCCTAGAATGAGGTATTGTGTATTTAGGGATTTTAGCCCTGTTAATGCCTGCTATGACTTGTGTGCCTGAGTAGAGGTTTTTTTATTGTGAATAGGTTTATTTACCTTTCTATGGATATCTTTTCCCATATTGATATTGGTCGTTGGGCCTAGTTTTTCCTGTTAGGCTGCTTGTTTTCCATGCATAGTGATGTTAGGATGGAGTGATATTATCTGATGCTGTTATCTGCTTGTAGCTATTAGCCAATTAATTATTAAGGTTTAATTTGGATGTTGAACATCATTGTGCATGATTTAATTACATAGGGATATGGGAACCTGGTGTATTAGACAATAGGGGTAATAGACGCTGAGGGCTTCCCTAGAGTGTCTGTTTACTTTTCACATTGAGAGACCATAGAGGGGATAAATGTGAGTGATCCCTCTGAGTGTTTGTAGATCCAAGTTGAGAGACCACAAGGGGGAATTAGATGTTGATTTCTTACCCAAATTGTTTGTATTTTACCGATGAAAGACCACAAGGTGAATTGATGGTGAGTGCTTCCTCAAAGTCTTTGCTAAAGCTGAACCAGAGGGGTTAAACTGTGAGTACTTCTTAGAGGGGTGCTTGTGATTGTTTGGTTGAACCAGAGGGTTTAGGCTATGAGTACTTCCCAGAGGGTAATTTTTTTTGATTAACTTCTTACTTGATATATGAAAATGAATGAAATTGAAAATGTAGATTTGTGTACTTTTGAGTACCTCATTTATTGATTCATTTTGCTTATTGCCAGCCATATATATTCACTAACTATTAGGCACTGATCTTTGGGTGGTTGCTTACTGGGATTTGTCTCACACCCTATTTGGGTCTTGATTTTGGGCCCAAACAGATTATATTGTTGTAGGTATAGATAAGGGAAAGCACCCTTCTACGTTAGGTACTTGACTGTTGTGGAGATGGAGAGAATGGGACCAAGCTGAGGCTTGTGATGCTGCTGGAGTTTATTTTTTTATTTTTTACTTTGGTTTAGTACTGTATTATAGAATTGTGACTTGTTTGGCTGTTTTCCTAGACATATGTGTCATGAATCATTTATATATGTGCTCTAGTTGTTTATTACTTTTAGTCTTCCACTGTTTACCTATTTCATGTTATTATTGATTTCAATATTGTTATCTGTTTCTTTCTGATTAATGACTCTTCCAATGAGGGAATAGTTTCCCCACTATCACACCCAAGGCCCTCGATTCTAGTTGGTAGCCTCATACATTTGGGAAAATGCACTTGAGGTCATGTGACCAACCGGGTACGGGGCACCTCTGGGCGGTGCCCGAAACTGGGACGTTACAATTCCATCTATCTTTATAAATAAAAAAAGGTTAGAACAAGTTTTCAAATATGCATAAGTCCACCTATGGTGAGATAATACTTTATTCTAATAAGATTCAACTGAATTTTAACTTAAACTTTCCATAAATTGATTACCTTACAATCCTTCTGAAATCTAAAAATACAAAAATTTAGAAAGAGGTGCACTAAATCAGTTTAACATTTATCTACCATATATCATAAGCCAGTTATTGGTTGTCAAATTTCAAACATGCGAACACCTCAATCATTTATTCTCTTGAAACATGGTAATAATCTTAATTACCATACATCCTTATTGATTACATTCATGTTTCCTTATTCTTAAGTCAAAAAAGTTGTAAAATTCATCCATGATAGAATAATACACATGTCAATAAATACTTATTTATTTCCAAGGTAACCAGTATCTTCCAATTTTCTTATTCATATCCAACATATCATTATATAAATTGACCATCTCTTTATCCATTATAAACACAATTTTTTCCACATCTTGAACACATTAAGGGTTACCTTCCCTTAATCAAAATATTACCTTTACCGAAAATAACTTTTCTAAGTATTAATAACCATTAAACACATCCTTTTCAATCCTTAATGAAAGAATTATAATGAAAATACTTATATATTTTAGGATTGATATAACATAATCTTTAAATTATAAAACATATATACCTCAATAATCCAAATTTATTCTTAAACCATTACTCATGATCTATCATTTTATTCTTTTTTGAAATTTGAATCATGTATTACAGAAACTCAACATAAATCTAATCATGCTTCTTATATTTAATATAAAAAATACCATTAGAACATCCCATAACTTTCACATGTCATTCATGATATCTTTATCTTCAACTTTAAAACCAATACTCGTACCACCTTACTGATTCTCCTTATGATATTTCCACTTAGGAAATATATTTTCATAATTTCCATAATTTCAAATTCTGAAACATTCAATGTTAACCAATTTTCTTCTAGTTCTATCCATTGAATAAAACTAAGAATAATAGTATAAGAAACATTTATCATAATAAAAACCACATAATCATGAAAAATAGCTTATATGATGTCTAAATCATGACAAATACTTCTTTAATCTATAAAACCTTAGGTTTATCCCAGGTCATTCATAGCCAACTTATGTTTAGATCCTTTATGATGGTTCATTAAGATTTTGTTGATTCCCATAGAATATCCCCTAGGAGTGTCAAATCAGGTGTGTAGAAAGGCCCATTATCATGTACCAGGTTACGCCGAGTCAAGCCCGATACACCTTGTCAGAGTTTATACCTCTAAGTACATATTTTATAAATCCATATCCAATTTCTTGGAAACCACTCAATATATTACTTACCAAAATTCTAGGACATTTTTCAAAACATTAACTCATCCTTAGACTTATCCTTAGAGACACCCCTAGATATATCTATAGAAATATCCCTTGGGATCTCACTAAAGTTTTCTCATCCTAGTTTCCAAAGTTTGACTAAAACTTTGCTCTGATACCAACTCTAATAACCCAAACTTGATGTACATAGATATTACATAAATTTTTCAGAATACTTAATACACAAGAAAATTCCTAAAGACCATATTATTTTAGTTCCTTTGGAAACTTGGAACACATTCTTCTAATTTGGTGAACGGTCTTCAATATCTCCCATAAAGATTTTCCTTTTAGTTTTCCTACCTAAAAATTTTCTTTATATCCTGGGTAAAAGAAAACATATGAAAAGGGTGAGCTTAGATGCTTGGTAAGGTTAAATATAGAAACTACAAAGAAAAACATAAGAATAATAACGTAGAAACATGAACATTACATTATAAAATCATATAATGTAAAACATATATCAAATCTTGAGTTATGGAATAAATTTTGGAAATTCACAAGACATAAATCATAAAGGAATATGAGTCATGAGAAAATAAAATTGATATAAAACATGAAAATTTTGCATATACATGAACTTGAAACATTGTAAACATGTATAAATAGTAATAGGTTCACTTATTAAATTAAGGAAATGAAACTAAGCCCATGTATAAAATTATAGACATGAAAACTAGGTCCACACATAGAATTATAAACATGAAATCACGTTGACACATACCATATATATCTCATGAGTTATCTATATTTACCAAATTCATTTGAGGGAGATATAGGTCCTACCCATCACATAATTAAAACCATACATATTTGTTCCACAAGAACATAAATCAATCATCATATCATAACCCAAGGAATAAAATGGATTTCTTAAGCATTATTTCATCATACTATAATCCATGTAAAACTAATGGATTTTATAAATATAATTCCATAATTAACGTAATCAAACAATAGGACTAATAGGGATAAAATCATTGAAAAATATACCCATTAAAACATAAGTAACATCAAAGGATGTAAATGGAAAATAATCTTGAGATATCACTTGAAAATAATTCCTGAGGAAAATATCTTTTCTTCTTTGAAAATATATATTTTTCTTAAAATACTACGCAATTTTAAAAGGAAACATTTTATTAAAAAATAACCTTATAATATTATAGTATAAGATTCAAGGAAATAAGGCGACATGAAAGTGTATAAATACATTCATGCCATATAAGTTAAAATAAAACATTCTTGTCATACCTTTTTAGACAAGTCAAAAAGTACCTCTTATCAAAAAAATACAAAATATTTTATTCATACTATTTAGTAAAGATTAACCAATGGGTAAAAATGAATTTAAAAAATAGTATAATAATAGAAAGGATATTTTATAATAAATATTTAGGAAACATGGACATGGATGATAAATATAACCCAGTAAATACCTACACATAAACAATATTGGATAAAAATGATATTGCAAAATTATCCCTTACCTTAGGTCCAATTTACATTGTATGTATATAAAAATACTGAATATGGATTAAAATAATGTCATTAACTTATTCCATAGTCATATTCAATTTTATGATACCATATATGATCATATTATCACCCGTTTGTTAATAACATTATTACTCGTTATTCAGGTATTAATTGCTTCATTTTCTTATGCACGTTTTTCTGAAGAAGTTCAAATTCTTATTCATAGGTTATAGATATATAATTTACAGAATGATATTAACATAAAATATATCATATTTATTCATTATATACATTTATATAATTCATTATTTAATGTATATCATGTAGAATGAATTGCATTGCATTGTGGAGACGGTATGCCATACGTACACACAAGCGACGATATCATTCCCATAATTGTGAAATGATATAGAAGTGGATGGTGTATATTTTGTTACAAAATCAATATAATGTTATAATAATCATATATATTTATTATTTCCATCATTATACCCATCCAAATAAAGTGGTGGTGAAAAACATTTTACACCACGACGTGGAGATGGTAAGTCTTACGTACGCACACATGGTGATTTCGTTTTTTGTAGGATGGATAGAAAGTGGAATATGGTTGTTACATAATCATAATAACATCTCATAATAAAATTTATACTATATTTATAACTTTATAATGGAAATAAATCATTAATAGGAATTATAAGAAGAAATAATTTTGAAAGAATTGGTAGAGGGGATTACCTCTTCTTCGACGAGCTCCCTTTAGATCGCCTCTTAAGGGAAATAGAGTTAGTCTTTTGAGAAGAAAAAAAAGCCAGAATTTAACTAGGGAATTTGATAAGGGAAATGGTCATAGGATATCTGATCTTGAAGGCTCAAAGTGAAATGAAGAAGTGAGGGAGGAGATGCCCTTTTATAATTGAGGTGAGTGGTACTTTTAGAATCTTGAAAAAATATTAATTTATAAAAAATCAAATCCCATCCAGAAACCTCAAAAATTTCATAATTTTAAAGATGATATGAGATAGGTTTGTAATATCATCAAACAAGAAATTTTAGAAATTTTTTTCTGTCAATTTA
This sequence comes from Viscum album, assembly GCA_963277665.1. Classification (NCBI taxonomy): domain Eukaryota; kingdom Viridiplantae; phylum Streptophyta; class Magnoliopsida; order Santalales; family Viscaceae; genus Viscum; species Viscum album. Next base: position 1,507,537,818 of record OY728156.1, read on the forward strand.
TACCTTATCATTTTAATTAACCCTTAGTTATTCTATTTGAATTTTAACTAAGGTTACAAAGTTTTCAATATTAAAAGAGTGTATTTTTTACTAATTTTATGCCAATTAGACCATAAATGAAAAATTTAGAATATTTTAGACCATATAATAATTATTTTATATTTTTAAAATTATTTTATGAATTTTAAATAATTTAATAAAACATTATTTTTAAAAAATATCAATAGTGTCAATTTTGAAACTATTCATTTTTTGGATTTTTAAAAATATCATGATAAGATGTTAACCTTAAAACAAATATTTTATTATATACCTAAGAGGTCAAGGCTATCTATAATTTTTTTTGATATATTAATTATCCCAATGTATATTTATTTTAATATTTTTAATAACATTAATTTGATATTTCTATTAATAAAATAATTAATACATCAATATTGTGTTATTATTTAATATACTTATTTGTTTGGTAAAAATTGAAAATAAAATACCACGATGAATGTAACTATTTTATATTTCAGAGTAATATTTAAAGTCCAATATATCATCAGGAAAATCCTATATTAAAAATTTTATATTTATTAAAACATGAATGTGACAACTTTAACATTACTTTAGATAAAATATTATAAGCATCATAATATTTTCCATGAGGATCTAAATGGTCAATAGATAGACTCTTGGATTATTATGGTAGATATATACTCAAAAAATAAGATTTGGTCAAGTGTTATGGTATTTTAATGGTTATTATCATTTTAATTAAAATTATTTTATTTATTTTTCATCAATTAAATAATTTTTGCATCATCATTGTATAAAAATTTAAGGTAATTATTTATTTTCTAAAAAATAAAAATAAATTACCATGATAAATGACATAATTTTAGATTTAAAATGCGTATTTATTGTGGAATTTCACTTCTATATTACTTATATTAAAAAAATATCGTTATTAAAATTTGATTAAGATATCTTTAACTTTTCTTTAAATAAAATATATTAAATGTCCAAATCTCATACAAGTGGCTTACAAAGGATAGAATTTCTACCCAAGAATGATTTAGGTAAAAAAATACTCATCCAATGATATTAGGAAAAGTGTTAGGGTAATTTTATAATATTATATTTACCTTTATTTAACATATTTACCTTTTTACCATATTAATAAAAAATTACCGAAGTTACTATTTATAATACCCAAAAATAAAAATAAATCTATTTACATAATTTGGACCCACTGATTCCAAATATTGAATTCATTTTTCAAAATTCAAAACATATAATTTTTAGTAATTAATTTAAAATTGATCTCGTTGTTGGAATGAGAAAATGAGTTTTAAAAGTTAAAACATGCAAAATATTGAAATGTTTTTACATCTAAATTCAATGTAAAATTAATACCGATTAACTATATTATATTAAATGATAAAAATATAATATATTTATATTTTAAAACCATTAAAATATATAATTTAACACTATAAATAAATTTTACAAAAAAGTAGTTTTCAATTAAAATGCATTATTTTTTTTTACTATTCTTCAAAACATGAAACTTAACAGAAAAATACAAAAAATTGAAAAAAAGTAAATTTTGATACTCCTATTTCAAATAAGAAGTTTATTTTTTTCAAATAGAATATAAAAAAGTGTCAAGAACTATATTTAAAATGACTGCGCCATCAAAATGTAAACAAATGATTTTTTTTTAAAATACTTCTTTTATATAAAAAATTTAATTTGTTCTTATTTGATATCTATAAAACATATAAGATGAATTTTAAACATTATATTGAATATATTAAATATATATTTCATTAATAAAATCCATCAAGAGTGATTTTATTATTTTATGAACTCTATTTTTTTTCATTTAAATATTGTTTTTGAAAAAAAAATTCATTTTATTTAAAAAGACTTTTATTTTCATTTATAGTTAATTTCTCACCAAATAATTAATTATATATACATGTGTAAATAATATTTTCATAATTCAGTTAATACTATTCATACCTTCCATTATAATGGTTAGGTTAAAATCTAACATTATATTATTGAGTTGTTCTCTTAAACTCGATATTGCGTGAAATGAACTCAAAATTGTGTGTAACACAAGCTAGGAATAGTTTTTCATATATTTCAAGATAAGCTAGTGTTTCATGCAACAAAATCTTATCTTGGTGTAGCGTACAACACAAGACATCAAAGAAATTAAAAAAAATATATCTCATAAAAATCTTAGGGTGTTCCATGTTCCCATTATTCCAAAATACATTAACGTATTTATTAAAGAGTTATTTGGACCTCCCCCAGAAAGAGAGGTAGAGTTATCCATTGAACTCATACCTAGATCTAATTCGACATTGAAGAGCCTATATATAATTGAAAATGTAGAGTTAGAGGAGTTAAATAAACAACTTAAGATCTTTTGGAGAAGGTATTTATTCAACCAAGTGTGTCTCCTTGGGGAGAACATATTCCATTTGTAAATAAGAAGGATGGATCAATGATACTATGCATTGATTATAGAGAACTTATTAGGATCACAATGAAGAAAAATTAACATATCCTAAGGATTGATGATTTATTTGACATGATTCATGGGGCTTATTTCTTCTTTAAGATTGACCTGTGATCTAGGTATCATCAATTGAGGGTAAAGAAAGATGATATACAAAATACTTTCTTATGAACACAATATAGGAATTATTAGTTTGTTGTTATAAATTTTAGATTGAATAATGATCCTTCCATATTTATGGATTTTATGAATAGAGTCTTTAAGTACTAACTTTATTATTTCATGGTAGTATTTATTCATGATATTTTGATTTATTCCAAAATCTGTGAGGAGTATGAAGATTATATAAGGGCCATCTTACAAACTTTGAGGAAGGAGAAGTTGGTTGGTATGTTTAGAAAATGAGAGTCCTGGTTACAAAAAGCCACATTCTTGGGACACATCATATCCAGTGAAGTAATATTGGTGGATACAATAAAGAAAAGGGTCGTATATGAGTGTCCATGTCCTAAAGCTATAACTAACATTCGTAGTTTCCTTGGTTTAGTAGAATAATATAGAAATTTTGTTAATTTTTTTTTCATGGATTCCTAATCCACTAACCAAGTTAACATGAAATGGAATGAAGTTCATCTTGATAAAGGAGTGTGAGAAAATCTTCCAAGAACTGAAGAGGAGGTTGGTTTGTGCACCTGTGCTAACTTTACCCTCTAACGGGGATGTATTTTCATTTTTAGTGATGCATCCTTAAAGGGAATTGGATATGTAATCATCGAAAACTAAATAGTGATTGACTATGAATTACGATAGTTAAAGAATCCTGAATATAACTATCCTAACCATGATTCAGAGTTAATTATAGGCATTTTTTATTTGAAGATATAGAGAAACTATCTTTATGGGTAAAAGTGTGATATATACATAGACCACCAAAGTTTGAAGTACATATTCACACATAAAAAAATTAACATGAGACAAAGTATATGGTTATTTATTCTTAAATACTTTGATTATTCAATTCATTATCACAACAGAAGAGAAAAAAAATTTGTAGATGTATTGAGTAGGAAATATATTGATGTTCTTGTAATGATGAGGATTGAATGAGATCCTTTCATCAAGGACTTGGTAAGTTTGGACATGGGAATAATATGGTAAGGGAAATCATAAATCCTATATTAAATTATTTATGAACTAAAATTATTAGATAAGATCAAGATATCTTAAGGAGATGATCCTTTGATATAAAAGAAGATAAAGACTATGAAAAATGGGAATTTTAAGAAATTTAATATCGATCTAGAAGGTGTACTAAAATTTGGTACAAGTATATATATATTCCATATATTATGGAGATAGAGAAGGATATTATGGATGAATATCATATCTCTATATTCTATATACACCCTGGAAGCACTAAAATGTATATGGACCTTCATGATTATTTTTGGTGGGATAATATGAAATGAGACATTGCTAATTACACAGTAAGGTGATGGGTGTCATGAACCGAATCTAGTCTCAATCAAAAACGACACCATACCCAGCCCATGAAAAGGCCCAAAGGTAATTCTCGATCCCAATGGGTTGGAAAAAGTGCCCAGGTATCATAAAAATAAAATTGGGAACTATTTACCCAAATATATAAAAATAAATTAACAAATGAATCCAAGAAACCAAATGTGGATTTTTCAAAACAAAAAATCTTTCACTAAAATTCAGAACTGAATTACACAATTTAAAAGAATTTTTAAATACCATTAAAAAGTTACAAAAAAAAGACAGCCTAAGAACCTCCACCTAGCAAGAGGCATCGCCCTCAAGCCATCTCCACAACACCACATCACGTTGGACCACTAAAACCCGAACCATTGGTATAAATGTTGTACCCAAACCTGCGACAACAAAATCAACAAGTCTTCTCACACCCAAAGGTGTAAGTTGGATGTGAGAAAAATCCCAATAGGATACCACAACTAAGAGATTCCATGTGATAAACATTCAAAGACTAAAAGATTTCAAGTTTTTATAACATGAAGTGCTATTAATAGTTTTCAAAAAAGATGCAACTTAAAATAAAATAGTTTTAAAGTGGGTTATTTTAAAGAATCAACAGTTTTAAAAATAATTCCAACTCTACTGAATTTTCTAGACAACCATACTGTATGCTGAAGTTAAGAACAATGTAACTAGTGAGCACAAGAAATAGGAAATAACCCCTAGGCACTAGCTCGCTGTGGATCCCAGGTACCTCATGTCTCGGTGAAAGTAACCATCACGAATATCTGTTCCCATGCATGAGCCACTAGTAGGGAACATAACCATAACCTAGTGGTCCCCCATCATCATAATAATAGTTTAGTTAGTGTTGTAAGTGCCAAAATTTCTATGTGAAACTGATTCCAAACCCCACAGGATCACTACCATAATAGTATACGTCCACCCACCTAGATACCCGGGTTTCCCTCTTGTGCTCAAACAAGTTCAACAAGTCAATAAATATAATTTTCACATGAAAATATCACCTCTATGTAAGAAATTAATCAAATAGACCACATGTACATCACACAAGTCACATAATCCCTATTTTCATTCAAATTGATTTTGAAATAAAACTCACACCAAAATAGCCCACAACACATTTTGTATATCTTTCATAATTCAATAAATCCTTTAAAAACTTCATAAAATCTTTCCCAATATGCTAAACATCACATAACATCCCACTCACATGTTACATAATACCCTTTTCATAAACAAAATCCATTTTTTCACATCACACTCGCACAAAACCGCCCACAAACATCTTTCACACCTCTCTTGTCATTTGATAAACATTTCAGCACCTTGTAAAAAATTCTAAAAATGTTTGAAATCTTAAATCACCACTTTAACTTTAAAAAAACCCACATTAGGTGAGAACACTCACCAAACAGTACATATACACCATTTTCCTACTTTGTTTAACCAAATAAAACATTTACAATTTTCATAAAACATACCCAAGGGGTATAACTATGTCTTGCACACAAAACCCATTTCAAAACCCTCTTTCAAGGCCAAAAACACACAAAAAACACTTCAAAACAGAATTGGAATCCCTATAAACATTTATTAAACCACTCACAAATTTTATAAAATCACCTCAAATAGTGACACAAAAATACACATGAAACCACACATTTTCATAAAACACCTTCAAGATGTATAACAAGGTTTTACACGTAAAAACCTTCCAAAAAACCCCCTTTTAAGGCCCACATGACACTAAAGAAGTACCCAAATAGAATTTTCAGCCCCTTTAAACAACCAATAAATAACTTTCACATTTTATAAAAATACCACAAAAGATATCACATGAATTACATTTGAAAAATACACAACTTCAAGAAAAAATATAACTCTAGTACCAAATTCTTTACTAATGCTACAAAAATGGTTTTAACACCACATACAACATATAAGTAATATGAAAAATGAGTAAATAAAACAATCTAAATCATCCATATTTTTTACACATTTAACCACCAACTTTTTGAGTCGAAACCCTCAAATATTGGTGTGAAACATCAAGTGCACCACCGCTACACCACAAGGAAGTGAAGAGAAACCTAAAACCTCAATATTTCACCCAAAATACAAGAAGTTAAACCCTAGGTATGAACCCTAGATTCTAAACAATTTAGAACTCAATAAAGGGTGAAATAAACCCTTAGGAAAGAGAATAAATCAAAGTAAGGAAGACTTACTTTCATGATTTTGATGTTTCACCCATCAAATATCCCTTCAAAGTTGAGGCACAAGGGAGGGGGAGTGACCTTGGAGGCAATACATGGAGGTAGGGAAGAAATGGAGAAGAAAGGGGTGGATTTGGTTTATTTATTGAATGGAAAAAGGGTTAAAACACTCAAAATTTTAATGTGCTGGACACCCTACAGGGTTTGGCTGCATAGTTTAGTAAACCATGTGGCCAAACTATGTGGCCTGTTCTAGCCACCCAAAAAGTAATGTTTTGCCTCCAATTTTTGGGGGGTATAAGGGGGAAACCAAGGGGAAAATATATTCCAAGTATAGGGGATAAAAGTCCCAAAAGAAACCATTCTCTTAACCAAAAAAATCATCCAACTCAAGGGTACAAACCACCTCAACAACTTACCCCACAAGTGGTGCCACTAGGAGTGTCACAAAACCAACTCCAAAACACCACAACCTAATATCATCCTTTTGAAAAAAGGGGAGTCCAAGTACTACACAAGACCCCCAAGAATAAGGTCACAAATTAATAACACAAGAGGAAAAAAAATTCAAACCCGGAACACCTAGAATCCAAGAGAAAGCTTAGAACCAAAAGAAGATTTTAAACAATGCATGTAATTGAAAATATGGGTGTGACAATTGGTATGTTAACAAGTAAATGTAGAGAAAAAAATTCCTAAAGTGTTATTATAATCACTACCCATACCTATGTAGATGTGGGATTACATCACTATGGACTTTTTCAATGGACTTATGAAGACACCCAAGGGTAGTAATGCTATTTGTATAATTGTCAATATATTGAAAATGTTATACAATTTCATTACCATAATATAGGACTTCTTCCTAGAGTGCCTATCTCACCTCTATATTCAAGAATTAGTGAGACTCCATGGAGTACCATGGTTTAATGTTTTTGATTGAGATATAATATTTACCTCTAAATTTAGAAGGATCCTTCAAAAGGATATGATTTTAGAATTAAACCTGAGCACAACCTACCATCCACAAACATATGGGTAGTTTGAGAGGAATATTCAAACATTTAAAGATATATTATGGGCTAGCACACTTGATTTTCAAGGGAATTGGGATCAACATATTCCACTTATTGAATTTTACTATAAAAATAATTTCCACTAAATCATTAAAATGGAAATTTTTTAAACTCTCTATGAAAAAAGGTGTAGAAATCCAACTTGTTGGGTTGAATTTGGAGAAGGAAAAATGTTGGGACTGTACATTGTGAAGGAAACTACAGAAACGATTCAAGTTATTTTGAAACACATTAAGGACGACCAAAGTTGATAAAAAAGTTATGATGAAGAATGAAGAAATGAATTAGAGTTTCAATTTAGGGGTCAAATATTCCTTATGATATCACTATGTAAGGGAATTATGAGATTCTAAAAGAAGGTGAAACCGAGCTCAAGGTACGTTAGATTTTTTGAGATTTTGGAGCGTTTTGCAGTGGTTGCCTATCATTTAACAGTAAAACCAAATCTTTCCAATTTACACGATGTCTTACATGTGTCCCAATTGAGAAAGTATATGTCTAAACCATCACTTATACTTTATACTAATGGTGTATGGTTGGAAGTTGACTTGTCATATAAAGAAGAACTGATCTAGATCCTTGACATAAGGGAAAAAGTGTTGAGGAACATGACAACATCACTTGTGAAGGTCCTATAGAGAAATAAAAAGTTTTAAGAGGATACTTTGGAACCATATGAATCCGTGAAGAAGAAATAACCTCACTTGTTTCCACTTTGGTATGTAAATTGAAATTTTAATGGTGCAATTTCTTTAAGTGGGGAAGAATGTAATGACCTAGAGAAAGTTCTCATTTTATCAATGTATCTCTTTAATCCCAATTTTTTTTACAATATAAGAATAGATAATGACTTTTTATTTCATGGGAACTTTTTACTTCAAAGATAAAGATGAACTTTTACAACCTGGAATAGTAAAAGGATAGAAAATACTTACTATAAAACTAATAACACTTTATCCCTTTATTTAAGAACATTATATTTAGTCTATAATAATTCATATTATTAATCAAAATATTATAATGGAAAGACTAGTAGAGAATAAATAAAGTAAAATATAAAATTTTGGGTCATATTAATCCCCTAGAATCATCCCCCCACAAATAGTGTATAACAAAGAAACATAAAGTTAGTAATAAAATATTCATGATACATAGAGTTAGTAATACAATATTCATGCAAGAAATAATATAGAACCTCAATAGAATCTAAGTAAACGATGAAGTGTAAGAATGATGGGTATTTATAAGTAAATATGATAAAATATCTTTATGTTTGTCAACTAATATAGTTTTCCAACATTATGATCATTATTCAATAAAATATTTGGTCATTATTTTTTTGGTTACGTAGATTCATTTTAAACGATCCTCGAGATTATTTAATAATATAAACAAACTATATTATTTTTGAAGACTATAAAACACATTCTATTAAAATATGTTTTATGTGGAATTATTAATCAAAATTTTATTTCATCCAATAATATTAAAAAATTATTTCTAAATAATAATATATTCTAATTAATCCCAAATCATTTTTTATAATGGTTAGAATGTTGATTTTTCTTTTAAATTGTTAATTTTCATTAAAAAATGATTTATTTTAAAGTTTAATTTCTCATAATTATAAAAATATTTTTAATAAATGAACTTCATTTTTGGACTCATCATTTAAAAATTATATTAGGATATTTTTTTGATAATTTTCTGACAAAAATGATTTTTTAGTGAAAAAGTGAAATTTCCGTTTTAAAAATCACTGTGATTTTATGAAATCATTATTATGTCAACAAGGGAAAAAAATTTATGAAACATTTTATTTTTTTAAAATATAATTTAATAAGTATAAAAATTATTTTAAAAATATTATATTTAATTTATAAATTTATATCTTTCATTTTGGAACCAAAAATTTGAATTTGAGAGATAAAAATTGTTTTTGATTTGTGTGAATTAATTGGGTGGTTTGGAAAGTATATTTTAGTTTATGGAGGTATTGAACATAAAATAACCCTATAAAACTCTTAAATAGTCTGCCAATATGGTTGTAATTTATTTATCTCACTATTGGTTGGCTTGTATAGTAAAATATTCCATATTTAATAACATAAAACCCACCCCACCACATGTATAAATACCACCCTTTCCCCAATCCTCTCCAATTCAATTTGATAATAAAAGAAGTTATCACCATTTACCACACACATATATATATATCCTTCAAGGTATCCCCAAGGTCTCTCCAAGCTCCTACGGTCCCCCCGCGATTTAGGACACAACTCTTCAAGGTAAGGGAATTCTCTTTCTATCCTTGTTCATTCAAGTGCATCCTTATTATGTGTCTTCTAAGTGTAAAAATACTTTATTTTTATTAATGAACTTCTATTATTTCATATACTAATAAATATATTTTAAACAATGGGATACATTCATTCCCTCATATTATCTACTTTTTATAAGACATAATGTATACCGTCATGTTGCCCAATTCATTTCTTGAAATTTATCTTTTCTACATGGGAAATTCTCGTATTATGAATAACTAGATATCTTATATGGGTATTAATCTATATGTAAACACGTTTTATTTATTTATTTTATGTAAATATATGAAACCCATATTATATTTTCATGGGTTAAAAAAAATGTTATGTTAAATACTTAGAGCATTGTGTATGCAATGATTTTAATATGAAACCCATTATTTATTTACATTGGTTATTGATGAAATGATATCGTTTATGTTAAATGTGAATCACATGAATTAATAAATATTAAGGGAGCACCATTATAGTTATATAATCCATTGTATAAATAGTTAATCTTTAGAGATTACATGCCTATGATACCTTGGTGAATAACTTCAATAATTATTATTTATGACACCTTGGTGATAAAACTAGGTTATATTATTATCAATGTCCTATTTTTATGTTGTATATACATTTAAATGTAATTATTCATGTTCATTATATTATTATTTTCCTCATATTCATGTGATAATGCCTTATTTATATGTCTCTTTCTCACATGCTAAGTGTTTCCTTTATTTATTCCCTTACTGGGATTTATGATCACCCCTTTCTTTTGATGTGTGTCCCTAGGGGATTACCTATAGAAAGATTAATTAGGATAGAATAAAAAAGTTTTATCCAAAAATAATTGAATAATGTTTATATTTATGTTATCCATATGTAATTCATGTAATATGTACCTAATTTACTAGACACTAAACCTAAAAAGATCCTTCAAGTTAGTAGTGTATTTTTATGTTAAAGATTTATATAAAATTCAAGTATTTAAATGCTGGGTTTCCATAATATATGACTCTTGTATTGTTGAGAAGACAACCCTTTTTTCAATCCATTATATGGATACACTCAACTATAATCCTTTGGTATCTTACTAAAGGTTTTCTTGTTAAGTGTATCCCAAATATAATTCCAAGAACATGCTAACAAAAGATAATACAAGGGAACCCTATTATGGAAGAACCTACCCAAGGATGATCTAGTGTCACCCATTAATTAATTTCCTTACACAAAATAATCTAAGAAGACTCTATCATAAAAAAATTTACCCAGTTGGATGATTTAGGTCTTTATAAGTATCTATTTGGAAGGAATCTAACACTTAGTATTTTGTGAGGAATTTAATCTCACTATCTTATCTCATGTTATTCCCTTTTTTGTATTCAATATTCTTAAGATTTATTTTGGAATCATATTCCCTCTATCAAAATAATATGTTCAAACCATATTGGTGTGTAACTATTTACCAAACCTACTAGTTTGTGTTACTCAACCAAAAGTAAAATTCAATTATATCTACACATATCCTAATAAATTATATTAATAAGGAATATAAATATTTCATGTAAAGTAATTTCATTATATGAAATTGAAAACCTCAACATGAGTAAGCCTAGAGTGTCAGATAAACAAATCCATTCACCTTTCTAGACAAGGCATAAGACTCAAGGCAAGTAGATAGTCTAAACCCAAGTCCCTCTACCGAGGGAGATTTTACTCAGGATATAATTCAGTTCATCATAATTTTAAAACCTAATATTAATAAACTATATTAAATAACTAAATTCAAGTTTATAACTTCAATTACAAAATGAGGTAAATATAGATGAAAAATTAAATTCATTTTCATACCTAGCATGTAATGCAATGCTCTATTTCTTAGAATAAATTTAAAATTTAAACTAGGGAAAAAAATTCATAATATAAATAATTTATAATTACGAATATAATAGGGAATATCCTTTAAATAAATTAATAATTCAAATATTTAAATATGAGACAACCATTTATGAATTATTCATAAACTAAAAGATAAATATAAAAACATTTATAATTTTAGCTTTACATTATGGACATTCCATAATTTTAAATATAACTCTTCATATTAATTTTAATATAAAAATTTCATATTAATTAATATGTGGAATTTTATTTTAAATATATGATATTGACATGTATTATAAACAATTTTATAATCCAATTTCTATTATGTAAATATCTTACATAATCTATATATTATATACATAGAATTTCAAATAAGTCATTATTGGTTTTGAAAAATTAAAAATAATTTATTATGAACAATAAATAATTTAAAATATAAAAAAATTTATATTCCAGCATAATTAATGTAATTTATAAAAACTTAAAAAATTAAATTTTTTATGATTATAAAATAAACCATTTTTTTTATATTTATAGAGAATGTCATACAATTTTTCAAAAGTTATTTTAAATATTAAAATTCAATATTTAAAGAATATTTAATAATAATTTTTTTAAAAAAAATAATTAAATAATATTTTTTATTAATTAATACTTATACTTAAAATATCTTTTATTATAATTTTTAAACAATTTAGAAACTATAATCCAACTTAAAAAAATATAAGTTTTTAAGTTTTTCTTTACCCTTACATAAGAGGGGCCTCATGTGAAAAGGTAAAATTATTTTCCTTCATGGATTGAACCTGTGTAAAGGTAACAATTGATTTTTTCTTCTACGTAAAGGTAACACAAATATTACCTTTATGCAGTTGCCTTCACATAAGGGTAACTTGAGATTTAATTCCTATGTAAAGGTAATACATAAACTACTTTTACAGTTTCCCATTATGTAAATGTATAAATGTATAAATGTTAACCTTTACATGCACCCCCATTATATAAAGGTATAATATTATGACCTTTACATAGTATCTTGATCATGGAGGTAAATTAGGACCACCTTTACATCGACCCATCTATGTAAAATTAATTTTCCCCAACCTTTACATAGACCCCACTATATAAAGTGAAAAAATAATGAACTTTACATAGAAATTTTCTATGTAAAGGTATCCATGGATGGACCTTATATAGGAAACTCTATGTAAGGGTAAAATAACAATGACCTTTACATATAGCTCTTTTGTGTAAGGGTAATTCTATTCATATTGAAATTCCCAAAAGCTGAAAATGACACTCTATTTTTTTTGTTTTCTTATTAATTACATGTAAGATTCCTAAAATCCAAACATAGGAACTGATATGATATCATTGTTAAGAATTAAATGAGTATAATAACAATTATTATAATTTTAAAATACAATTTAAATCCCTTATCCAGGATATCCCATGAATGAAATATAAAAAATGTATAAAAATGAAATTTAGAACTATTATATATATATGAATATTGTATACCATAAAGAATCTGTAACATCTTTATCATCATCAAATAGTTTGATAAATATCACCAAGGGTAGATAAAGTACATCCCATCTCCTTAGTGTATTAACAAGACAATATGATCTCATATTGTATGAGAGGGATATTTACATCCTCCATGGAAAGTTAGTCCATTTAGCATAAAGGAGGTAGGAGGAGAGTGATTCTAGTTTCAGGAAGGTTTGTCCAAAAATCTACACACACACACACTTTCCATTCAATATTAGTGATTTATAAGGTCATGAGAAGGCTTCTTAGGCGACTGCATTTAGCCATGAAATTATAACACATGAGTAAATTTTTCTTTGATCAACTCATATATGAATGCATCAAATTGATTTAATCCCTAATATTTCATCTTATAAAATGGTTCCTTTAATGATAACATATGTGGGAGAATCACTAAATGATAAAATTTTATCATTTAACCTTCCAATGAAAGTTTCATGGAATAATATAACCATTTTCCATGAAAATCATAATTTTCATAAAATAGATCATAAATAGATCATATACATATATTTAATTAGGGAATATCTCCTTCATATACTATGCTATATGATATAGGATATTATAATTACAGAAATAATGTAAATACAATGGGTTTCAATATATTACTGTGTAAAATATGGATAATCATAGTGTACAATGGTGCTTGAAAGAACCCTAAAAATAGATTATCATATCTCTAATAAGGTATAGTATATCTATCATAAAAAACAATAACTAGGCATCACAAGTTACCCTTATGTAGTTCACTAAGAACCGTTGGTTAATTTTATGTAGATTATGATATCATATAATATGACACATAATCCATATTATCTATTTTATGTTGTAATGTAGTAAATAGTTAGAAGTGATATCAGTTTTGAATTGAATCATGCCTTACAATATATGACAAGTCCTAAAATACGACATCCACGAAACATTTTATTTTTAATTTTTAATAATGAATTGAATTATATAATTTATAAAATGTTTATAGATTATAGAGAAAGGTATTTTTGGATATTTATTTAATTTATAAAATGTTTATAATTTAATTAATTATAAGATGTTTATAATTAATTGCTTAAATGTTTATAAAACATTTATTAATTAAATATACATAATATTAAATGTTAATATTAAATACCTTTTGTATATGGCATGAATTATAATTTTTATATAAAATGTTTATATAGAAATTATAAGTATAATTTATAAAATGTTTATAAATTAAAAAATAAGGCCAAATATAAAAGATTTTATATTTAATATTTTTTTATAATATTTAATTTTAAATGTTTAAATTAAAATCCTCATTTTTGAGTTTATTTAAACCATATAAAAAAGTGTTTTTATGGTTGATATGATCAAGGTTTAAATAATATTAAATGTGTGTTATTTTGGATGTTTACGCAATACATATGAATAGTTCATATATAGAATATTAATATTTTAGATATCATATATTTAATAAAATTATATATAAAGGAGAATGTGAAGGGGGTCATATTGGGAATAAATATATAGTGTTTATATTTTTTAGTTATGGAATGTCCATAATGAATGACAAAATTATATAGCATTTATAATCACTTTATTTATTATTTTTTCCTAAATTTTTATCTCTTTTTTAAATACATGAATTGTTTATTTATTTAATTTATTCCATGATTTATTCAGGGATATAAATTCTATATTATAAATTGTGGTGTATGCATTAGTTTTAAGAGTTATATTGCTTCTATAAATTTTCATACATGTATCTATGAGTTACTTGCTGGATATGGTTATTGATTTAACTTTCTTCTACCTTGACTTTAAATTATACTAGGTTATGAAAATTAATTAAGAAATTAATTATAGTTTATACGTATTAGGTGATAAAATTATGAAAAAATTTATGACTCTCTAGTGAAAAGTATTCCTAGGTAGATGAACTTTGGGTCGTATTATTCACTGTCCTGGAGGCTTATACCTTGTATAGAAAAGTGAGGGTTGGATATCCATTACTCTAAGACCACTCTTATGGGGATTGTTGATTTCATATGATTATAAGACTTCACATGAAATAATTCATGTACCTTATATGAGATGCATTTAGATATGTGTGAATATAGTTGGATCTCAATTTGTGTTAGTAACACAAGCTATGAGTTATGTAAATAGGTACACATCAATGTGGTTTAAACATATTGATTTAGTGAAAGGAATAGGATTACAGAATAAATCACTTGAAGTATGAATACATGCAAAGTGAATATATGAGATAATATAGTGATATTTAAATCCATTTATAAATACTAAGTGTTAGATACCTTCCATCAAAACCAATTGTTAAGATATTGATCATTCGGTATGGGTGACCCGAACCATTAGATGCCAATGAATTATCTTGTGCAAGGAAAGAAAGTAATGGGGTGAACCCAACTATTAAGTGCCTCATTTTTGGAATTTTATTGAGGTTTTACTTAGTTGAAAGAGCCTGGCCATTAAGATACCATAGGAATATAATTGAGTGAATCTATACTATGGATTGGGGTAAAGATTTATCCACTAAACTATCCAAAATTCATATATTATACAATTGGTATGATTTTATAACAAATATAGTCATGAATTATTTACATGCTTAACCCGTTTAATTCATGATGAAATGTAGATCTTGGCCCACTAATAGACATGATGGATTCAAAAAGGGTTCATCATTTTAGTGGGAGCACATTTAATAAAATAACTTATTAAATGAATGTAAAACATGATACTCATTTGGTAAAAGATTATTTTATAGATAAAATAATATCTTCTTCTAAATTTACTTTGAGATAAATGTTAGAGAAGGATAATCTTAATTTAAAAAACTTCCTTGATTAGTTTAAAACTTAAGAATTTGTTTTAGAAATAGATAAAATACTATGTGTTATAGAAATTAATTTTAAAGTAATATGATGTTGATGTAGTTAAATAGGCTGATTTTCATGCTTATGAGAATCATATAAAGATTCAATTAAGGTTTAAAAATCATTAGATAAAATATAATAAACGAAAATTTAGTATCTTCTCATATATTAAATATAATTTAGTTTATTAATGACCTAGAGAGACCATGGTTTCCTTTAATGATTGTTTTTATATGAAATTCATTCTTGAATCATCATTAGAAATTTCTTGACAATGTGAATGAGTTTAAGAGTTGTTTAACCTATTTTATCATAGTTATGTGAATAAATAGATTAGTAAGATGATATTTAGATCCTGTTACCATGTTAATAGTGATGAAGGGTAAATGTTTAACCCATATAAGGAATGATGGATTTTTATCATAGTTATACTTAGTTAATGAAACCTAAAAGAGGTATCAAGAATAAAGGAAATTATTTCCATAGGATATATTTTTTAATAATAACTAAAGTGGTTTAGGAAACTCCATAGAAAATATATATCTAGATTTAGTTTTATCAAAATAAATTATTTTATTTTATTTAAAATAAATAGGATTTAAAAATCAAGGAAAGAATTAATGGATCTTGTAGTTTACATTCAAATGATGAAGAAAAGGATTTCTAAATCTTGAAATTGAATGAAAAATAATATATATATATATATCAATCTCATATGGATCTATATAAACAGTGTGTGTTTTTAACTTATATCTGTTATATGATAATAGAATTTGTTTGTTAACAAATAGTTGTTAATAATAATATAAGATGATGTTTTTGATACACATAGTTTATAATTCATCAGATTTTATAACATACTTGAAAGAAAGATAAGGACAATTTTTTTAATCTAGTCTAAAAGTGTTTATCCAAGTTATTTTTTAAAATATGAGGGATACAATCCCACAAAACTTTAGTGGCATATTTTAAATAATATTTCTTTCAAAAAACAACGCTTCAAACACATAAAATACTATATATAGAACTAAATAATAATTATTTTATTTATTTTTTATTTTTATCCCCAAACATGAATAATACTTAGAATTCCCCAAAGAAGAAATTTATGGTCAAAGCCCCAATAACTAATAATTTATTTATTAAAAATTCCCACTAAAGTAAATCAATTTTGTTTCTTAACATAAAGAATATTGTGTATCTTAGAATAATATTCTAAATATAACACAATGCTTAAGAAGCTAGTGGGAGTATATATGGACTTAAAGAAGTTCAAAGTTAACTAACAAAAGATTAAGCTCATCAAGATTAATTGTGAATGAAAATTTATATCCTAAAAGGTGTATGGAATATCAGTAAAAGTTTAAAAAAATATTCCTAGAAAAATTTTGGATATAAAGGGTTTCAAGAATGATGATGATGATGAATATATAAAGTGTTCTAAGTTAACAACAAAAGTTATTTACATAATAACATTAGATATTGTGAAGTAAAGAAGTTTTAATACTTGTTTAATGAATTAAACATTAGGAATACGATTATAAAGTCTCACCATTATTCAAACTCAATTACTTCATATATGTTGCAAATGATCTTAATGGGAGGGATTTTTTGGTGGTCATATAGTGATGTGATAGGAATTACATAATGATGTAATAAGTTTAAAAAACCCAGAAAGTGTAGAAATATAGGGACTCTCTAGTGGTCTATCATATGGGATATGATTAGATAGGTGTTTATGTATGGTTTTTTAGTGTGATTAAAAGAGTAAAATAATATTAAATGTATCATGTTGTATAAAAGGTAGTCTCTAATTTATTGTTCTTTCACTTTGGAAGTATATATATCATGACGTGAAATGATAATTTAAATCTAAAAGTAAGATTTTTATTTTAAATTAATTAATTTTCATCATGGAATATTATAGGTTATGACAAAATATTTAGCTTTACAAGAGTGGTGTTTCATATAAAGATATTAAATATGCTCATCAGGCACAAAATAAGATTTGTGCTCTAAATAACCCACCGAGCATACCATATAGAGTGTCATGCACTATGTCTTTGGTATACTAGTGGTTTATATTTCATATTTTTATTTCCATAATACTAAAGTCTGATAGTATACCTATAATTATAACCTTTATCCTTTGATACCTTTCTCATGCAAGCCTTTTGGATTATATAATCAAGGGGTGGTTGGGTATGTTGTTGACCATGCCATTAGTTGAAGCTTAAACAAGATGGGATTCATCCTCTCATATGATGGGTATGACATCTAGAATATCAATTAAGATAAAATAAATGAGTGAAAAACCATACCTAGATGAGACATGTGATTTTCTAATCTAATGGGTGAGGGGAATGTGATGTAATCATCTATAAAAAAAATTCAATTTGATGTATTTATCAACCTGGAAATCTATACTCAGAGAATTAATAATGTATGAGTAATTGTATGAGATTGAAACACTTAGTGTCACATGGTTAATAGATGTCTTTGAAAAAGGTATTATATGAAATTTCATGCTTTTATATGATTTAACTAGTTCACACCTGTATAGAGATACATGTTTTTGATAGAGATCACAAGAGATCCATTTTAATCTTGAGTAACAGTAATGCTTTTCTAGGGTCCAATATTTGATTACATTTATAAATTCAAGAATTACTATTTATTTTCAATCCTACAAAGTCTCATGGGGTAACAATTTATGGTTGAATGAATGGGGGCTATGTTTTTCAAAAATCAAAGATCTACTCTAAAAGTATTTTAAATTTTATCCAATAGGAGTTTTGGATAGTTTTTTCAATGACTTTTATTTTACCAATTTTATTTTTAGAAATTAATTGGGAAAATTATGTGGTTAGGTGCTGAGATGATGTGAAATTCTGAGACCCAGTGTGCCCAGAACAATCCATTAAAAAATGTTAAGTTTTTAATAGCGCGCATAAGCAATTTTCCCGAAAAAGTGGAATAACTTCTAAACGAGCACCCAAATCCAAAATTTTAGGGCACCATTGCATTTAGAGAAGTGGTTTTACCCTAAGAGAGGCCTAAACCCAGTCATCATAGGACAGAAGTTAAAGTTATTTTTGGTACGCAACCATCATTAAAGTATTTTAAATAAAATATTTTTCAACACAACATTTTCTTTTAAAAAGACACACGGTGAGGAATTCCGGGTTACTGAAACCCTGTAATTCCTTTGAGTCAAAGAGTATAACCTTCTAAGAGGTCATTGGCTAATGATGGCATATTGAAACCACCTTGGGTTCGTTGGATCGAGGATTGAGGATCAAGGATTGAGGATCGAGGATCAATGAATGGAAAATGATGATGGCACAATCTATCCTCGTTAATGATCAATCAAAACCACGAGGTAGGGTGTTGTGTTTTTATTCTCCTTTCCACCATTATTGATTTTATATGATGAATGTGGACTAATCCACAAATAGATTGGCCCACGGATCGGACATTGTTATAGGATGGGTTTTACCTATTCGTGAGGTTTATGGGAGAATGGTCTTGGAATTGTTGTTGGATTTCAATTAACTTTCTAATGGAAATGAACCATGATCAATATAAACATTGATCGAGGTTTGTTCCTACTTTTTGATTCATTCCTATTCTCCCTACATTCTTCATTCGTCGTGGACATTCTTTTTTTGGCCCGTGACTCAATAATTCATGATCAATCGATCGTTACGCTTCCGATTATTGGTGCAACGATCTGATATCAAGGATCTGAGATAGAAAAGGAATGAAGGATATGCGATGATGACAGTGGATAATGGATCAAAGAGGTGTGGGAGATATTGTCACTTTTTTGACTTTTCACTGGAATGGGTTGTGGCATGGATCTGAGCCCACGATAATGAAGGTGGCGACCCGAGGATCGTAGAATAGCCTTCAGACCAAGAATCAGAGCACTGAAGAAAACTCAGTGGCCTGTGGAAGAGAAAACTGGTGCGCCTATTCCGGATGATGGGGGAACATAGTGGTGGACGTTTATTGGGGTGTCGGAGCCCGCGAAGGCCCGCCGCGTTGACCGTAGCGGTTCCTGAATTGACCGTAGTGGCTTCCGCATTGACCAGGCGCACATGGATGAGCCGCGTGCGAGATAGATGGTTTGTGTAAGTGTACTGAGATGGTTTGGGGAAAGAACACCCCTATTCTTGGGATTATGCATAATACGACTAGGCCAAATGCTGGAGAATCCGGCCCGCATGACATGGGTCGGACCAAGAGATCCAGGCCACCGGGCCGGTCCTCACAGCCAAACGGGCTTGGCAACAGGCTGGGCCAGGCCAATAGAATGGGAGAGAACTAGCCAGGGTAGGCCAAGTTGACTTGAAGAGTCATTTTGGACCTAGAAGGTTGAGTCAGTAGGCCCTGGGTCAGGTTGGGTCTGTCAAACCAAGTCGGACTGGACCCGGACCCGACCGAACCCTTTTCACAAAAAGGCCCGTAACTTTTAAATGGAGTGTTAGTATGACAAGACGTATGTGGTGTTGGGACCCTTGAGATGAGATGTTTATTTGGAGATACTATAAATGAGTTTTCGTGGAAGTTGGAAGGCAACCTAATGGTTTGAGGAGTAGGCCCTCCTGATATAAGCACGCTTTGGGAAGAATCAGTGTGGTTCTTATTGAGAGATTCTAAAACAGTTACTACCCAGATGATTTAGGGTGTGAGTATTCCTTATCTCTATACCCAGGTAGATATGGGACTCCCCACATCATTGGTGTGGGTTCGTTACCTTTGGGTAGTTTCCTATGGGGGTTCTACTCCCTTGATGGATTAGGGTGCGATTTTTCTCTGAGACATTCATACAGTTGGACAATGTTCCCCTACTATGTTAGGGAAAGTTCCATCCATAATCATGTAAAGGTAGAGTAGGTACTTCCCTATTAGACTAGGGTGTGAGTCTTCTATCCTAGGGTCGGTACTCCCCTGTCGTACCGGGGTGCTGGTCCCCAATAATGAATGAACCAATAGAGTCGGTACTCCCCTGTCGTACCAAGGTGTGGGTACTCTAGTAACTTAGTGACACTCCCATATTGGGTAGGGTGTAGGACCTCAATTTACAAAGTGGTTTTCCCCTGTTGTACCAGGTTTTGGGTCCTTGATGAGTTGTACTCCCCTATGGGATCAGGGTACGAGTCCTCACTTACTGAGTTGTACTCCCCTGTCCCTGAGTAGTGGTGGGGAGTGGGTCCTCCATTAGAGATGAAGATCCCTTGGATGTTGGACACAATTACAAGGAGCATGCCTATTCAATCAGTGTGAATAATAATTAGATAGGAGTTAGTACTCCCTTGAAGAACTAAGGAGGGGGACACTCCTTACCGGAGTGATTGGGGTTTTGAAGGTTAGTTAGAAGCAGTTCTCCCTCAAATTTGGCATAGTGGAGAGAAGAGGGCCTCTTCACTTAGGTTTTATTATCTTACACTGGGTGCAGGACAGTGATGACAAAATCTCTGATACTGGGCACTAGAGTTGGACCTAGTAAGATGTTCCCGATGGTGCACATTTTTTCAGACGTACCATTAAAAATTGTAGAGTTGTTCCTGATGGAGTTTATTTCTTGTACGAGTGCCATTAGAGATGGATATTCTTTTGGAGTGTGTTCTCCTGGTTTTCTTTATTTAATTCGAGCATACGATGAGAATCCTATTGTTGGTTTTGAGATTGGAGTCTTATGATTCTTAGTGTATGAGACGAGTATATCTAGTATTCTTGATATATGTGATGTAGAAATATATCTATGTGGATATTACTGAACATTTGTTTTTCATTTTGGTATACTTTAGATATTATATTTGTGGTTTTACTTTGTGGTTTTTGGGGTTTCCTACTAAGTATTATTTTACTCACCCCTGTATGGGCTTTTCCCACACATGTCATGTCTTGTGGAGATGAACAATATTTTGATGGAGTCTAGGGTGACTCAGGGATAGGTGGTGCTTACCGGGGGCTAGAAAGATCGAGGCATTCCAAAGTCCTTTCAGATGACGGTCCCAGTACCTATTTCCTTTACAGGTTGGACTTGTGTTACAGTTTCCTTTGTTAGTGGGTTTGTATTCTGTCCCAATTTACCTTGTTTCACTTTATTTTCATATTTTACTCTATGTGGGATCTTAGTGGTATTCATTCATTGTTTACTTAGTGTTATTTTTTATTTTTCAGCATTTGTGGCATGGAGATGTGTGCATGTGTACAGGTACTTAGGCTAATGCCTCCTATTTGTGGGATATGCCTACTCGGTGCTAGTCGCCAGCCCCTGGCCTATTGGAGGCAGGCTTAGGGTAGTCACGACATAGGCCCCTCTGGGATGGTTCATGATAGAGTGGTATCCGAGGTAGGTTTGTTCTACCTTAGGACCACAATGTTGTGAGTTTGGTTTTAGTTGCATAACGGTAGTGTTAGAATGTTTTGAGTTCGGATCTCAGGAAAAATGTTCTAATAATTGGTTTAGTGGCTGAAGTATCCATTCACCAGGACTCTAATAACCTAATCTTCAAATTGGTACATTAGGATGTTGGTCACTAGTAAATAAATGGTATATTCATCATGTAGGATTGGGTTTTTGGTTTTCTTGTCCTTCTTGAGTCAGCTCCCCATATATACTCTTTGACCATGGTAAATGTTGATTCTATTTTAGGATGACTCTATAAAGACAACAATATAGGATTCTATGGCGTGATAATGATGAAGATCCACCCCATGATGAGGCTTATGTACTGGGTAATGAATTTTAGGTGTTACCCTCATGTGGTTTTCCAGTGGTGCCACCACCCATAGAGTAGCACGTTTTACTGGAAGTTCAAAACAAGGATACATGCAGGCTGAGTGTGCTATATGAGTTCCATAGGTAGTAAAATTTGAGGTACCAGGGTAATCCAGAACCCCAGGAAGTAGATTACTGGATCGAGGCAGTCACATGAGTTTTCCTCTTAGTGAGGAAACCTCCCGACCAGTTGGTGGTCCAAGCAGCGAGCCTTCTGCAGGCTTCCACCTTGTGATGGTGGAGCTTGGTGATACAATCCCATGATGAGGTGATACTCACTTGGTAGGATTTCTAGTGACTCTTTAGGGAATATTTTTACCCAGACATGTTGAGATAAATGTGTATCCAAGAGCTACTATAGATTTTTTAGGGTAACATAATAGTGGCATAGTTTTCAGAGAGGTTCACAGACTTGTCATGATACTTCTTATACTTGGTATGAGAGTATTTTTTCATAGGTCAGACCTTTGAACATATATTACACTGAGAGATAAGGGTATTGGTGGTTCCTATATGAATTCCCACCTATTCTGGAGTATTGGAGCAATCCCTCTTGGTGGAGATTTTTGTAAGAACCCAGGTCTTCTTTTCAGGTATGTTTTTCTTTTTTATGGAGTTTCTAAGAAAAGGTGAGTTTCTAGAAATTTTTGAAGTACACACCATGTAATTTATGAGTACACATTTTGTACTCGGTTACCATGGGTAGCCATGTGCTGGCCATGTAGCAGCCTTGCTCACAGCCATGTGTGATGACCTGGAGGCCACCTAAAGCGGAGTACGGAAATGGAAAGTACACGCCGTGTGTTTTATTTTCTTTCATTAAATGAACTGGGGTCGCGTCTGATGGACATAACCGTATCATTCTCAACCTTGTTCATATAATAGCACTGAGAGGCCGCAGATCTTTGACGATCCCCTGATTAAGCGTCCGTCCTCTGAATCAAACACCGACAGTTGCATTAGAATTTCATCATTGAGTTATCTCTTATTTTAGAGCTCCATCCCTTGATTTCTACTCTTTAATGAGTTATCATGGGTTGAATGTTTTATACTTTTTCATAGATCTATAGTGTTCTATGGTGATTCAAGACTTGTGATTCTAGTATATTAATCTCCCAATGCTGAGGTAGGTGGTTTGTGCCTTTCTGTTGAAAGTCTTTGAGTTTTATATGAAAATTTTCCCAATACCCATGAATGAGGTATTGTGAATTTACCATTCTAGCCCTATTGTTTGTATACTATTCTTGTATGCTTGATTAGATGATATTTTATTGTGAATAGGGTGAATTTATGTGCTTTGGATGTGTTTCCCATGCATGTTTTGCCTATTTTGACCTTTGGGTCTAATTACCTGTTAGGATGCTGTTTATTTTTCCCATGCCTAGTATTGTAGGATGGTGTGACTATTGTTATGACATGATGATATGCTATAGAATGCTATCCAAGTAGTTCTTGAGGTTTACTTTGACTGATACACAATTCTATACTTGTTGATTTACACAGGGCTGTGAGAACCTAGTGTAGTATACCATAAGAAGAATGTACGTAAGGGCTTATCTAGAGTGTCTTTTATAATATTACGATGCAAGACCACATGATGAATTGACGTTGAGTGATTCCTTAGAGATTCTGTAGTTACTCGATGCGGGCCACAGAGGGAATGTGATGTAAGTGCTTCCCTAGAGTGCCTTTATTACCGATACAAGACTATAGGGGGAATTGACAGTGAGTGCTTTCTCCGAGAGTCTATACTTTAGATGAAATAGAGGGGTGAGACTATGTGTGCTACCCAGAGTTTTTCTTGTATCTGTTTGGTAGGACTAAAGAAGATAAGCTGTGAGTACTTCCCAGAGGGTTACCTGTTGTGATTATCTGCTTTATTTAGCTGTTGCTTGATATCTGAAACTGTGGATTGTTACTGTTGATTACTTCCTTATTTACCACTTTCTGCACTTTTACCTGCCACATATTCACTGACTGTTAGGCACAAATCTTGTGGTGGTTTCCTATTGGGATTATTCTCACACCCTGTTTGATCCATACTTTTGGGCCCAAACAGATTATATTATTGCAGGTATAGACAAGGGCAGGTGCCCTTCTACTTCAGGTGCATTATTTCATTGGAGCTAGAGAGCATGAGACCAAGATGAGGCTTGCGATGCTGAGGAGTTGCTTATGTATTTTCCTTTTGTACTTTGGTTTAGTACTGTATTCAGAATTGTGACCTGTTTGGCTGCTTTCCTAGACATATATGTACTATGCATCATTTATATATATATGCTCCAGTTGTTTCTTTATTAGTCTTCCACTGTTACTGTTGTTTGGTATTATTACTTCTTCTGCTATTGTATATATATTTACTTCCATTATGTACTCTGCCAATGAGGTCATAGTTTCACCACTATCACACCCAAGGCCCTCGCTACTAGATAGTAGCCTCTAGCGTTCGGGGAAATGTGCTTGAGGCCATATGACCAACTGGGTACGGGCACCTCTGGGTGGCTTTAGGAACTAGGAAGTTACAAAGTGGTATCAGAGGTGGTGTCCATTTGATGTGCTAGCGAGGAAACTGGTCCCTTCTAGGGGGGGGGGTGGGTTATGGAAATCCCACATCTTGAGATCGTTTTGAGTACAATGAGAGAGAATCAGTTATATGATAAGCTCTCAAAATTCCACTTTTGGATGGATCAGATTCAATTTTTGGGTCATGTTATCTCAGAGACAAGAGTATCAGTAGAATTAGAGAAAGTGAGAGTAGTAGTTTCCTAGGAGTAGCCGAAGAACATCTTTGAGGTGAAAAGTTTTCTAGGGATGGATGGATACTACATATGTTTTATATAGGACTTTTCACCCTTAGAAGAACTGCTGATTGGTTTGACTAAGAAGGGTGTGAAGTTCTTATGGTCAAATTCTTATGAGTCAACCTTTCAGGAGCTGAAAGGGAGGTTGACTTCAGCACCGATACTAGTATTTCCAGATCCGGGAAAGAGCTATACTGTGTACTGTGATGCTTCAGGTATCGGGCTGGGAGCTGTGCTTATGTAGGGAGATGGAGTAGTTGCGTACAGGTCTTGGCAGTTGAGGCCACATGAGAGGAATTACCCAACACACGATTTGGAGTTGGCAACTGTTGTCCATTCCTTACGCTGTTGGAGACATTATATTCTGGGAGAGAATTTTTTGGTTTTTACCAACCACAAAAGTCTCAAGTACATCTTCACTCAGCGTGATCTGAATTTGAGATAGCAAAGGTGGGTTGAGTACCTTCAGTCTTCTGACTTTGAGCTTGGTTATGTAATCCCACATCAAAGGAGGAGGAGCACGAAGCACCCCTTTATAAGGTGGTGTGGATACCTCTCCCATCATGAGGCCTTTTCCTGGGGGGTTCCTGAAGGCCAAAGCCCATGGAAAATAAAACTGTGCAGGCTAGGCCCAAAGCGAACAATACCATGATCATGGGCTGGACTGGGCCGTTATAAATGGTATTAGAGCCGGTGTACATTTGATGTGCCAGCGAGGACACTGGTCCCTTCTGGGGGGGGGGGGGGGGTTATGGAAATCCCACATCGAAGGGGGAGGAGCACGAACCACCTATTTATAAGGTGGTGTTGATTCCTCTCCCATCATGAGGCCTTTTCCTTGGGGGTTCTTGAGGTCCAAAGCCCAGGGAAAACAAAACCGTGCGGTCTAGGACCAAAGCGGACAATATCATGAGCATGGGCTGGACTGGGCCATTAAAATTTCCCTGGTTGAGGAATTTGTGAATGTGACCCGCAACCGTTGTCATGAGACAGAGGCATCTGTAGGAGATAGCAGGCAACATGTGACATGATCACGACCTAGGAGGCATAACCATGCTCGAACTCAGAGGCGTG
This sequence comes from Viscum album, assembly GCA_963277665.1. Lineage (NCBI taxonomy): Eukaryota > Viridiplantae > Streptophyta > Magnoliopsida > Santalales > Viscaceae > Viscum > Viscum album. The sequence continues at coordinate 1,507,564,452 of OY728156.1, forward strand.
GGTCTATGGTGCAGGAGCAGTTCCAGGGATCAGATTAGCCGCATGAGAGACGGTGTTACGCTTACGAAGGATGGGGACATCTCACTAGAGATTTTCCAACCTTTCCTGCTACTAAGAGGGATCCGATTGAAGATCCTCATTGGTAGAGACAACACTTGGAGTAAGGAGTCCCGTAAGGTGGAAAGCATGGTGGAGGAGATGGAAGAGTAGCAGGAGGTGGCAGATGGTTTGCGATGTGGCCACCACCACCCCCAGGTGGTCTACACTAGGTTGAGGGAGATGGAGGACATGGGTGAGGATAGCTGGATGTAGTCAGGGCTTATGAATTAGAGGCTCCAGGAGAGATTCTAGTCACGATCTATGTCTTTTATTTTATCTTCCGTATTAATGGACATAAGTTCTAGTCGTTATCTTACTTCAATAAGTTTTTTGAGACTTAGAGGTTTCGGTTGAACTGTTGACTTGACCCTCATGCTTAGAGACTCATATTTAAGGAGACCCAATGATCACACACTAGCATGGGTAGTGTGACCTAACTCTGGGAGGCGATAGTTTTGGTTGGGATATCTTAGTCATAGTGTTGAGTCCTTAAAAAGTAATTCTTGGTATTGATTACTACCGTTCATACCAAGATTGACTATTTTAGGAAAAGGGTGCGGTGTGCCCGCAGTGATGAAACAAGATTTCCTTTACCAGTGGAAAGGAAACCCATGCGTGTTTTGGATGAGGTTTTACAATGAATTGTTGGAGTAGATCCTAGCCCTACTAGTGGAGTTTTTATAGTTGACTTACCCTGAGGGAGGGAGATATAGGCTTAGGAATATTTCATGGTGGAAAAGTTAGACCCCATGATGTTTTCGTGGTATAGAAATGTTTCTTTCCATCCATAATCAGCTGGGATTCCACTAGTGGGTGTGGTAGTGTTTCTATTTTGAGAAGTTGTGTGGCAGCTGGAGGCTGCATAAAAAGGGCCCAGTAAGACCCATAATTCTCTCTTGGGTAACCCTATTTTGTTTATCAATACCCTCACATGTTCAGTGTCAACATTGAACATGAGATTCTTGAGGATGATGTTTTACAGTTCATCTAGGGGTGGATGTGAAATATGGGTTTCTATCAGTATATGTGTCAGTTTAGCATGAAGATGTTTTGTTAGACCCCATAATTGCAGATGGACCATTGTGGTTGGTAATTTCCCACTTGTTGCAGCTATAGAGACATGTGCCTGTTGTTGTACAGTGTTGGCCTGGAAAATGCTGGACATGAGAGTGGTTGATCCTGGTGTTTCCTCTAAGGGTGTTCTTGTAAGTAGCATAAAAAATCCTTGTTGAGATCACTGGCATGGGAGTCCAGTAGGGAGATTAGTTATCTTCTCTTGAATTTAGGATTTTTATTTTATGGGAAAAAAATTTCTATGGTAGGTATAATTTAATGACTTGTATTTTTCCAGTTTTATTTTTATAAATTAATTGGGAGAATTCTGAGGTGAGGTGCTGAGATGACGTGCGATTATGAGGTCCGGTGTGCTCGAAACAATCTGTTGAAATTTTTTATATTTTTAATAGTTTTCTTGAGAGATTTTACTAAAAAGAGGAATAACTTATAAAAAAGTTCTTAGATCAGAAATTTGAGGGAACCATTGCATTCAGAGCAGTGATTTTACCCTAGGATGGGCCTAGACTCAGCCAACATAGGCTGACAGTGAAAGTTAGTTTTGGGATGCAACCGTCCTTAAAATATTTTAAATAAAATATTTTTGAACACAACATTTTATTTTAAAAATACCCTTGGTGAGGAATTTAGGGTTATTGAAACCCTGAAATTCTTCCGAGTCGAAGAGAAGAACCTACAGAGAGGGAATTGGTGAACGATGGCAGATCGACACCACATCGGGTCTGACAAATCGAGGATTGAGGATTGAATATCGAGGATTAAAGAACGACGAACGACAATGAAACAATCTCTCTTTATAAACGATCGATCAAAAAATTGAGGTAGGGTGTTGTGTTTTTATTCTCCTTCCCCCCATTATTGATTTTCTATGAAGAACAAGAACCAATCCAAAAACAGATTGGCCCATAGTTTGGATGTTGTTGCGAGATGGGTTTTATCCATTTCTAGGGTTTATGGGAGAATGGTCGTGGAATTGTTGTTGGATTTTGATTGAATTTCTAATAGAAATGAACCAAAACTGACACAAAAATTGATTGTGGTCCTTTCCTCCTTGTTGATTCATGCTTTTTTCTCCCTCCATTCTTTGTTCATCGTAGACATTCTTTCTTCGGCCCGTGACTCGACAATTCGCAATCAATCGATCATTACGATCCAAATTATTTGTACAATGATCCGATATCAAGGAACTGGGATGGACATGGCATGATGGATTTGAAATGATGACAGTGGTGAATGGATAGAAGCGGTGCAAGAGATATTGTAATTTTAACGACTTTGCACTATAATGGGTCGTGGCATAGATCCAAGCCCACGTCAATGGAGTTGGATACCCGAGGATCATGGAACAACCTTTTGATCAATAATACAAGAAACCGAGTGAAACCGATGGCCCGTTGAAGGGGCCACCAATGTGGCGGAGGATGACTGCCCGTGGCAACCCCTGCACTGACTGCAGTAGCCCGCGGCGACCCCTATGCTGACCTTGGTGGCCTCCACGCTGACCGCGACGGCCCCCGTACTAACCACGGTGGCCCGTGGAGGACCCCAAACTGATAGAGGAGGCCCCCGATCTGACAGAGGAGACCCTTACACTGAAAATGGTGGCCCTCATGCTGACCGCGGTGGCCCCCACACTGACTGTGACGACCCCCGCGTTGACCGCGGTGACCCCCACGCTGACCGCAACATCTGCTGCGCTGACCAGGTGCACGCGGATTATCCACGTGTGGGATTTTTAGACCATATTATAGGACTGGGATAGATGGAGGGTGGAACACCCTTTCACTCTGGATGACGCGACATGCAGCTCGGCCACATGCTGGAGAAGCCAGACCATACGACACAGGCCAGACTGGGAGAACCGGGACACCGGGCGGCCCAGCGGGCTGGACCGCGTGGCCTAACAGGCCTGAAAATGGTCCAGTCTGACCTGGAGTGTTGGGTTTCACTCATAAGGTTGGGTTGGTAGACCTTAGGTGATGTCGGGTCAGTCCGACCGGGTCAGACCGGACTCGAACTCGATGATTACCTTTTTACAAAAAAGCCCCTTAACTTTCAAACAGAGCGTTCTTTTGATGAGATATCTGTAGTGTTGGGACCCTTGTAATGAGAATATAATTTGGAGATACTCTCAGTGAGTTTTTGTGAAAATTTGAAGGCAAAATAATGGTTTAATGAGTCGGCCCTCCCGATATGAGCATGCTTTGGGAAGAATCAGTGTGGTTGGTATAGGGAGATTCTCAGACAATTACTCCCCTGATGATTGAGGGCATGGGTATTCCTTACCTATCTGCCCAAGTAGAGATGGTACTCCCCATATCATGGTAATGGGTTCATTACCTTTGGGTAGTTTCCTCTAGGGGTGGTACTCCCCTGATGGACTAGGGTGTGGGTTTCCTAAGACGTTTGTACGGTTGAACAATGCTCCCTACCATGTTAGGGAACATGCCATCCATACTCATGGAAAGGTAGAGCATGTACTCCCCTATCAGACCAGGGTAAAAGTCTTTTATCCTAGGTTCCATACTCCCCTGCCCTACCAGGGTGAATGTCCCCCATAGTGAATGAACTGACAAAGCCGGTACTCTCCTATCGTACCGGGGTGCAGGTCCTCTAGTCACTGATTGACACTCTCCTACTGGGTAGGGTGCTGGTCTTCAATTTACGAAGTGGTAATCCCCTTTCATACCAAGGTGCAATTACTTCATGAGTTGTACACCCATATGGGATTAGGGTGTAGGTCCTCACTTATAGAGTTTTACTCCCCTGTCCCTGAGTAGTGGCAGGGAATGTGTCCTCCATTGGTGATGGATCTCCCTCGTCTATTGGACACATTTATGATAAGAGAGAATAATTACTCAGTGTGAATGATACTTAGATAGGATTTAGTGCTCCCTCGATAGATTGAGGAGTGTTCCACTCCTTTTCGGAGCACCTAGGGTTTCACGGGTTAGTTAGGAGTAGTTTACCTAAACTATGGCACAATGGAAAGGGTTGGGTCTCTTCACTTGGGTTTCCTTAGCTTGTGTCGGGCACATGATAGTGATGACTGGACCTATGGTACTAAGCATTGGAGTTGGACCTAGTAGGATTTTCCCGATGGAGCATGTTCTCTCAAATGTACCATTAGGAATGGTTGAGTTTTTCCTGATGGAGTGTATTTATTGTACGTGTTACATCAGAGATGGCTGAGCTTGTGGAGTGTGTTCTCCTAGTTTTTGTTAACAATTTGAGAATACGATGAAAATCCTATTGTTGGATATGATATTGGAGTCTTATGATTATTAGTGTTTGAGACGAGTATATCTGGGCATTATTGATATATGTGATTTAGACATATATATGTGTGGAGCTGACTGAAGTTTGTATTTTTCATTGCGGTATACTTCATGTGCTATCTTTTTGGGTTTCTATTGTGGTTTTCGGGGTGTCCTACTGAGTATTGTTTTACTCACACCTACACGAGATTTACCTTCACATGTTATGTCTTGCATAGATGAACTACCTTTTGACAAAGTCCAAGGTGTCTTAGGACCAGGTAGTGCTTAGCAGGGGCCAGACAGATTGAGGTGTTCTGATGGATTTTCAGACGACAATCTTAGTACCTCTTTCCTTTATAGGTTGCACTTGTGTTACAGTTTCCTTTTTTGGTGGGTTTGTATTCTGGACCAGTTTACCTTGTTTCACTTTACTTACCTATTGTACTCTATGTGTAATTTTAGTAGTATGCATGCATTATTTACTTAGTGTTCTTTTTTACTTTTCAGAATTTGTGTCTTGGAGATGTGTGCGTGTGTACAAGTACTTAGGATAATGACTCCCATATGTGGGATATGCCTACTCAACACTAGTCACCAGCCCCTATCCTATTAGAGGCGGGCTTAGGGTAGTCACTACATGGGCCCCTCCGGGATGGGTCGTGATAGTTTTTCACAAAGCATTTCATATGATGTGATACATAGTGAATTTTATGATATATTTACAAAAGTGTTTTTGAAGAAATCTATAAATGAGTTTAGGATATGGTTTCAAAAGTAATTGTATATGATACAATACAAGGTGAAATGACACAAAGTTCATGAGGCTTTAGTGTATGTGGTATATTGATGGAGACATTTTATAAAGACTATATTTATGAATCATGACTATATTATATTAGATGATATAAAGGATATAATATTGTATGATATCCATGATGAAAATTCATATTATATGACATTTTCTATATCATTTAATATGATATGAATATATGGTATTACCAATTTTTGTATAGTAATAGTGCACGATAATGGAATATCCAAATTTAATGAATCATATTGTACAACTCATATTAGACTCTATGATTAACCATGGAAGTCAAATGTTTAGAGTTAACAATCAGCTCTCTCCCATATTAATTATCATCAATACTAACATTTCATATAATGAAACATTGGGGAGAATTCATTCGAATAAAGTTTACAAGTGTTGTAACCATTTCCATTTTCTTGTATGTTTAATAACGTATACGTGAATTTCCAAGAATGATCAAGAATATACCAAGGAATATATAAATAGGTTGAGGAATTAATATGGAGTTATCATTCATTTACTATTTCTCATAGCTAATTCTCCCTCCTCCTCTAACATTTTCCACCTAAGGTACTAGCATACCATGGTTATGAGAAGGGTCCTACCCAAGAATCTGGTGATTCTGAACAACCCATAGATACACCATAGATGGATGAACTCATTGGTTTCTTCTGAAGGATATTCAATAAACACTATGAATGAATATCATTATTTCATTGAAAATTGGTGCAAGTTACACTCACTTATTATTCATTTTCCTTTATATATGGATTAAGTTTTTATAGAATGATGATCTTAATCATTTTATGTTTCTAATTAATTTCAATTCTTATAAAAAAGTTTATTCAATCCTTATAAACCTAACACACACAAGTCATTTTTTTGTCTTTTTGAATCATTGAAACCATATGACCATACTTCTTACCAAAAATGCTACAAAGTGTTTTAAACTTAAATTTATACTGAAGGTGCTATTTAATTTATTATAGGATAGTTATCAAACAATTAATTACCATGGCATCATTTAGTTCACTTACTCTTGTTATGTGGTTTAATGGTATTTGATTTAGAGATTTTTGTATCCAAATCAATAAAATAACTTCCCTAAAATTCCTAATCTACTTCTTCAAAGTCATGTAATAAATTTTTATGCATTGAAAATAGTGGGTTTATGGGGAACATCTAATGATATTAGGTTGAAAAATGATCCCATGAAACAGATTGAACTATCTTCAACCAAATCAATATGCATGGAAATGAAGAAACCTACAGGAATGTATTAACTAAAATAAAACTAACTCCATAATTACTTATTGATTTAAATCATTGAAGCAGAAACCAATGAATCCTACATCTATAGATGATACACTAGCCTTGGATCCTCATTCATAATGAGAGGACACCAAACCCACAAAATGGGTGCTAATACCATCTTCAAAAGATAAATGGAAGTATTGGTCGGAAGTGAGTATCTTTCTTTTTTCTTTTTACAAGGGTACACCAATAGGATAGATCAAATCCCTTATATAGCCATCCCTGAAGATGTTTATTAAATAAAGAGTGTCAACCAAATTGATTTTATAGGGTTCCATACCATGGAACACATACAATACTTCTTGTTGATGTATTATTCATTTAAAACTTCAATGAATCTATTTCAATCCATAAATGAATAATCTCATGTATCATAACTTATGAAAACCATGTGATAGGTGAGTTTCATGTATGAAGTACCAATATAATATGCCCAATAATACTCCAAAATCAAAGAAAATAGACGAATTCTATGAATATTTATTATATAGTCCAACCATATCCCATAATATTTGTTACATGAATATCATAGTCTATGATTTGGGTATATATTATAATATAATAAACCCCATTTTATATTAATATCCAATAATCTCTAACTTACACTAAAATACTAAATAGGAACTTATGAAAAACTTAAAAACTCTTTGTGAATCTTTCCAAAACTCTTCTAGATATGGTTTATCAAAATGATTTTATTTTAGAATAATATATCCAAAACTTAATCCGTATATAAAGTCATAATTGTGTGACCCTTTGGACCTTATGAAAATTGAAAAAAAAATATTAAATTCATATTTCATTGATGAAATAAAAGAGTATCCTCTAACAAATAATCATTACTACTTATTATACTAAGGGGTATGACCTGATCTCTATCAAATATACTCATATCTTATATAAACATGCACACCACAAGATTTATTATATACATCATATGTATACCTACATAATACCTTTGTCCATGACATAGAGTTACCACTAGACATGGAAAAATTTCAATATAGTATAGGTTATCTAATTTTTTTGATTCTTTTAAAAATAAAAAACTTTGTTAATTAATACATCACATTCCAATAATTTAGTGTATTAGAACATCACATTTCACTCATACAATTATTTGAACACATTATATGTGAATCACATAAGTATGACCATGCATATCCCTAGTCCAATTCAACCAATTCTAGACGCCTTTTATCATTATACATGTGGAAACATCCCATCTTGGATGATTTACAATGGATGAAATGATCATAAACATACCAAATCACCCACAATTAGCTGATCCTTAATGGATTGTGTAATAAAGGTATCCAAGTATAAAAGTTATCATTTTAGGTATCTCACTAACCTCAAGTAAAAGGATTAATAATAAGTATATTCCCCTAAGTATATTAATTAATGTATGAAATTATATGGGATTTACTTTAGTGGTTTAGTCCAAAAAAATAAGTCTCCACTTATTATCACATGAATCCACTAAAAACTATAATATTGACATATAATAACAACCCATAATACTCTATGATGATCATTGATGAGGGAAAACTCAAAATAGTAATTTTAGGGGATATTATCATTCTACTGACCATGTAAAGTAACTTTAAGCACACATGAATGAGTGATAAATGGAATTTTACTTTATTTAAATTAATTGATACATTATTTCAACCATTACATCAATATACTATGTATCTTATACCAAGAAACTCAACATGATCATCATGTATTTTTTGTGTTATTGGTTTCATCAATGGATCGACTATAATATCATATATAGCCACTAAAAAATCCTAAAATTTCCCATCTCAATGATCTATCATATAATTGATTCATGCTCAAATTTACCCAAGAGAAGAAGGTAGAACGGTCCTTGTAGTCTAGCTTGGGTTGTCAAATCCTCAGAGACCTAAGAAGTAACCTACAGACATGTACATTCTATGGATTGTTTTTGGATATGAATTATCCAACTTGGGTTGGTTTAAGATGGTTTTAAATGAAATCTAAGAGACTTAAGTGAATTAAATTTATAAGAATGATTTGATCCTAGGTTATCACTTGGGGTGGATTGGACATATTCCCTTTTCAATTATTTTAATTTCTTATATTTGAGATGAGTTAATTTGAGGAGATAAAAAAACTTCATCACTTAATAATTTTATACCAACAAACCATATTACTAATCACCTATACACTTGGAGGATCAAATTTATGAGCAATCCAAGGTAAAGTTTTGTATTAGCACTTGAAGTATGTGGCCTTAAAATTCAACAAGGATGAAGAAGTTTTAAAATAATCAAATAAAAATCTCAATTAAAATAAGTGATTATACATTAATGGGGTGATAAATAACTTAAAATTCAGACCCTTTCTACTCCCTTGGATCAACCCATAAGTGGGTTATCCCTCTATTTATTCTGTGGTTTCAACGGAAGTGGGAAGTAGACTCATGAGGGAGGAAATGGAGAAGTAAAAAAAAACTATGAAATAATGATCAATCCACTGTTGTGTGATAATTTTACAAGGTTTAGTGTGAATAAATTCACACCTTTAACCAATGGTATAAAAGTGATATTAATAACAACAGAATAAGATGATAATAAGAACTTTTATTAAGAAACTAAAGTGAATTGAACAACTTACATGTGAAAGACAAACTTGAGACAACAAAATCGCAGCATAACATTACAATGAAAGGAAGCTCAAAAGATGATAAAATTCTCCACAAAAACTACCTTAAATAGAAATTTAAAGAGTATTGGATTGAGCTCCCAACATTAAAAAGTATCCCACTTTAGTATGGTAGGCCTATGGTGGTGGAAAGTAAGAGAGAGGAGACTTTTCCACCCTTGAACTGAAGTTGAAGCCAACTTGCTTCCACCGAAGAGAGGTACCTAGAAGAACTTCTATATGGATGAATTGGAGTGGTACATAGAATAAAAAAAATTAATCCTTGATTTCCCCTATCTCTTTGTAAATTTCCAGCCCAAATGAATCTGTGGTTTTTGAGATATGATTAAATTGGTGGTCTGATTTTATGGGCGTCAGAATCTGGCCCATAATTTTATCTCCAAATTGGTCCACCTTAATAACCACCATGGATTCTGAATTAGCACTATCTCATGAATAATTATTTGTTCCTCTATATTTCTTCTATAATCCCATGAAATTTGGGCTTCGTTGGGCATGTATGTTGGGCCCCACATTCTCATAAGTGGGATGGTGTCCAATCTGACTTCTCCAGAATTTTTTGCATGAAATCCCATTTTGGTGGTATTCCAATGTGAATATTCCAACACTCCACAAGTATTAATTGTTCCCAATATAATTAGAAACCTAAAAATTAAGTATGAATATAAAATCAAGATCATTGGGTACTTTAAATGATTTTAAAAAATGTACCACATAATAGTTCATTTTAAGAAGGAATTACAATAATCATGTGAAATGATGTTCAAAGTGTAAAATGCACTAAAATGGTGTTTATTAATACTAAATCACATGAATATTATATATATTAACAATGAATATTAGACTCATTTAGTGTCTAATAAATAATACAATGTTTATGTAGGATTTTTTTGTCCTTTTATGATGCTAAGGTTCCTTGGATTGAGAAATGGATCCATTTCAGTTACAATAGAGTTTGATTTCTCCCTCATTTCTATGAATCACCTTTAGTTTAGAAAATAAATTCCTAATCCAAATTTCTTCCTTTAATGCATCTGATGTAGTGATGTATGCCAACTCTATTTTTGAGTCTACCACAACTTATTATTTTGTACTTTTCCAATTTATGTCACCAAAATTCAATAAGAACACAAAACTAGATAGATTTTCCAATTTATGTCACCACAATTAAATAAGAAAACAAAACTAGATAGAGATTTCATGTCATCTCTGATAGATTATAAAATTTCATATGTGAAACCCTTTATATAGAGTTTATCCTCTCCTCTAAAGATCAAGAACATATTATTTTTCCTTATTATATTTTTTAGTAGGTTATTTATAAAAATATAATGACTCTCACTAGGATTGTATTGGTATCTACTTTTTATTCTAAGAGGATATGTGATTTCAGGTCAAGTACACAATATGACATACATTATGGATCCTATGGAGGATAGATATAGAATTCTATCCATACTTTAGAACTCCTTATAATGATTGATAGATAAAATAAATTCATATATTTCATTGAGTTTTTAAAAGTTTTTTATCTAGCCATTATATAGTTTAATAGGTAATTATTACATGTTTAAATTATAATAGTATTTTGGGATTTAGTGAGAAAATTCATTAAATTAGAAGTTTTAATTACTTACTTGATCTTAAAGATTTTTTAGAATAAAACCTATATTTAATACTTTGAATTTTTATGATTTTTTTAGGTTTCTAAAAGGTATTTCAATGAAATCAAAGAAAATCTATTAATTTTGGAGTTTCTACAGAAGATTGAACATGAGTAAAAATTTCACAAAGGCCTAAAGTGAACACATGTACAATCCAATCAATCATGACACCAAACCCACCACAATTTGATCGAAGTGATTGGATTAATGCATAATATATTTCATGCATAATCTACAACATAGTAACTCATTATTTAAGTGGTCACTCAGACCTCATGGTCGATCCACTAACTGTTGACCTCATGACTGATCTATGCCTTTGAAAATTCGACTCACGAAGTATCGGGAGTAGAAATTATGAAACACATCCAGACATCAAGACAAAATTTTAAGCTATAATTTCGTTATTAATAAGATTAATAATAATGTTCCACATGGATATAAACATACATATAATATTGATCAAAAGTAAGAAGAATATCTGTAGGTATCCAAGAATACCAAATTTTGAATTATGAAATATTTGAGGAAAATTGAAAAATATTTTTTTTAAAAGGATAATATTTTAAAGGTTTTACTAGCTAAAGAAGAAGGTAAGTTTTAATATTTTAATATATTACTCTCTGCCTATAAATAAAATGGTCCATGTGCTGGAGAAGAGGACTTTTGGCTGGACCTGCTCATGATCCATTACTAGAGGACTTAATGTTACTTTACTTTTCACATTATAATTTATATATTATTATATTAATGCATGATCCTTACCCTTTATTTGATATTACCATTTTAATGTAGGTTTAATTTTTGAGTGATCGGGGAATGGAAGGAAAAACTTTTTTAATTCTTCAACCTACTAACTTTAATGAATAAATCCCTATCTTTTGTTAACTGATTTTGATATTCGGGAGAAAGTTCTAATTTCAAATATGGTTATGTTTGGTTATTCATATTTACTATGTATTTTCTTAGTTTATTATCATCATCTCTCTCCAATTATTTTTAAAATATATATGGTGGAATAGTCTAGACTAAGTGGTGAAGTGATTAGTGTTTACTGTCATATGTGTAAAGTATAACAGTTATTATTAGATTGCTTTGGAATCATAATAAATGGTTGGGTATTACCTGAGTAAACTAGGGATGATTTTCTATATCAATTTCACACATAGGAAAGAGGTTATACTGAAGTAAAGGTAATTTTTAGTTAATAATCCCCATAACCATTCAACCAAGGGTGATAAGTGACATAGTTTTAGATTATATCATTCATTAGTTAATAATAAGAAGAGAAAAACATTTATAGATATAGATATCATTACAATTTTAAATAAAATTCTGATCTGATCACCCTTCCCATCCACCATTTTCAAAATCTTATTTTAATTTATTACTTTGTTTTTATAAGTAACAAATTCAAAAATATCCCCCGTTTTCTCTAATCAAAAGTGAAAAACTAATTTTGGTGAACTATTTTCTAGGATACAACCATAATTTACCAATATAACTATATTTAACTTATGCAATAACTTTATTCCACACCCTATAAAAGGAATATGTTAAAACTTGGCACTATTTCTTGGGTGGTAATGCCAAAAAAACAATTTTATCATTGCATGACACAAAATTATAATAACCCATTTTTTAATTTGAATCTTTAAATAGAAATAAATATGAACAAATTAAGAAACATAAATTTTCAAATATATTTTGAGGAAATTACTCTTATAGACTCGAGTGAAACCTCAAGTGTTCACTCTAAGTCTAGATACATAGATAGAAATCCCAACTAGACCATTAGAGAGATATGTATTCCAAAATTTTCTAATAAATATAATCAAATTGCTATGCCTATATTGAAAATTAATTTTTAATTAAAATTATTCTAATCCAACCATTGCCCAAGTTTTATGGTCATGTATATGAAAACCGCAACAAAAAAAATACAATCATTCACACATGTATAATCTAATCTAAAATATTAAGGAGTGGATGAGGAACAAGTGAAGTGGATAGAATTTTCCATCCCACTTGATGGAGAATTAAAGAAGTGGTTATGTATCCTATAACCATGAGAGATCCATGGATGGGATGGATTATCGATATAATTCTTGTAAAGATTTTTTTCACACATCTAAGAGAACAACCATTAGAAAAAATATTTATTCCATTAGACAGTCATCAAGATAAAATTTTTATGAGTATTAATAAAGGTCCAAAAGTCTCTATGCCAGTTTCACACATCATGCTATATAAGAGAACCATTTCTTTGTGTTCTTTTATCATGTAATTCTCTATAATGGTAGAAATATTTTGGATTCATAAATGAGAGGATATTTGATTGAAAATTCACCAACACGATTCGATGGTTTGATTGATAAAATTACACAAAACTCACAATTCTCTTTTAAAATAGGTTTGGGAACAATTGGTATTCATGATTTAAGAAATTTTTATTAATTAACTTTGTTAGAAACTAAAATTAAATATTTAACTAGTTTGGTGATACATATGGATTTAAAATAAATTAGTGAAAAATAAACACCATATAAGAGAATTGAGAGTTGTGAAGCTAATTTTCATCCAAGACAATTATAATATATTCAAGGATTAAGAGAGGATAACCAATTCTAAATTGGATTTGGAAAATAAAAAAACAAAACTAGACTCCATACTAAAACTAGGTTAAATAACAACACCCATTCCAGCATAAAAACAAGTAATTCCAAAATCTACCACCCTCCCAACAGACTTATAAACAACCCTATAACCAAACCATGTAATAAAAACCCCATTTTTAGTAAAATAGTATCTATAATAATCCATATCTTGTAAAAAACGCTTGTTATAATAGAAATAAGAACATGGAGTTGAAAATATTCGTGCTGAAATGGAGTTGTTAAATAATAAGTTCATTACTTTGATGTAATTATTATCCAAAGCCAAGGTAAACTTCTGTACCAAATAATCCCTAACCTAAGGGATAATGTGAGTATGATAGTAGGAAGAAGTGGTAAGGATAATCACCCCAAACCACAAAATAATTGCATAAAACTAACCGATCAATGAAGAATAAGGAGTTTAGAGTCCAGATTCTAAAGAATAAAACCCTGAAATTGAATAATCTGTTGTAGAAGAAGCTGAATAAAACTGATATGAACTAGTTACTGAAGAAGTTGTACAATAGTTAAAATAGAAATAATAAATAAAGTAATAAATAAAAAGAGTTTACAAAATAAATAAGTGATTAGAGACACTATAAAAAATATATAAAAAGGAGAAAAAAATATTCCACTTAAATTCCTATTCAAAATAATACAACCCAAAAGGATCCAAGAAGAACTCTAAAAATAAATCTTAGAAACATTCCAGAAAGTAGAGATCAATATTCCCATTCTTTAAGCACTTAGGATTATTCCAAAGTATGATAAATTTCTTAAGAAACTTTAAACCAAAAATATGAGGCTTCAAAGTAATGAAGGAATTAACTTGGGAAGAAGTGTATCGACCTTAGTCACACCACAATTATCCATAAAATGTCAATATACAAGCACATTTTCTATCCATTTCACCATTAGTTCTATCACTTTTTTAGATGATTTATATGATATAGGTGCTTTTATAAATGTTATTATTCACTCAGTGTCTACATATTTGTAAATAGAAGACTTTAAGCATACAAGAGTGGTGGTAAAACTTGTAAACTAATCCACTATATTTCTAGAATGAGTATTGGAGTATTTCCTTGTTAAATTCCAAGATATTTTCTTTCCAGGAGACTTATATGCATTAAAAACGGAGGAAGAAAAAATCCCATCACACTCACCCATTATTATGGGAATAAAATTATTTAATACAACCCTGATAATAATTAACATTCATGAAGTAAAATTCACCATGTAGTTTGGAGACAATACAGTACATTTTAACATACTTGAATCCATGAAGAACCCTTCAGTTGACCACTTTCTCCTTGAACTATCCACATTTGAAGAGGTAGAATGAATTATACATTTAGGTATGTTTCATGAGATATTAACCTTATAAAAACACGTAATGGTTGATAATTCCATGGAGTATGGAGTTTCTTGGAATTATGAAGAATCTATTTTCAGTGTAGAGGATGAGGTAGATTCTGAATATATTAATGGATTTTGTTGTTTATTTAACTATGAGGTAGCTTAAATGTCATATTGTGTGTAGAAAATACAAGTAATAGAAATAATAAACCCCAATTTGATTTCATCCCTCGAATAGCCACCAAATTTGTAACTTAATACTCTACCCACTAATCATAAGTATGTGTACCTAATGAAAGGAGAAAAATTACCACTTATCATTAATATAATTTTTTACATAATATAATAAAATAAATTTATTGATATTTTTATAGAATATGCACAACTAATATGGTGATCTTTAGGTGATATACCATGAATTAGTCTAAAAATCTACGCACACAAAATATTTCTTGAAGTAGAGTCATGACCTATTATGTATCCCTAAAGGATGTTAAATGACACAATAATATTGGTAGTAAAAAAATGATATTGAGAAGTTTTTGGAAATATACATCATTTACCTAATCTATGACTGATAATGGACCAACCCAATCCACACAGTTTCTAAGGAAACTAGCTCGACCATTATAAAAAATGAAAAAAAAGAATTGATCCCTATGAGAATTCCAAAAAACTATAGAGTGTGTATAGATTATTTTAATCAGATCCAAGTCACTATGAAAGTTCACTTCCATATCCTATTATTTGATCATATACTCGATAAGTTTATAGGGAAAACACATTATTGTTTTTTGGATGGTTTTTATGGATATTTTATAGTACCCATTTCACTAGAGGATGAGGAGAAGACCACTTTCATATATACCTTTAGAACTATTTACTAAAAAAGTATTCCATTTGGATTTTGTAGTGACCCAAGTACATTTCATAGGTTCATGGTATGTATATTATCAAACCACATTTAGGATTTCCTAGAGGTATTTTTAGATGATTTCAATATTTTTGGTAATTATTTTTATTATTATTTAATAAATTTGGAATTTTTTTGAGAATATTTATTGAAAAAAATATTGTTTTACATTTTAAGAAGTGTCACTTTATACTGGAAATAGGGACAATACTTGGGAATATAATCTCACAAAAATACATTGATATGGATAAATCTAAAATTGAAGTGATAAATTATTTTCCATGTCCAAATTTTCAGAAACATGTATGATATTTTATAGGAAAATCAGGGTTTTACATGTGTTTTATCAAATAATTTAATAATATTTCTCTCTCTCTTTCTATATTACATTTTAAAGAATCTGATTTTGATATTACTATTGAATATAGGGAATAATTTGATGAGATAATGAAAATATTAATTACGAAACTAGTGATTCATCCACCAAGATGGGGGAACTACTTTGAGATACTTTGTGATGCTTCCAAATAGGATATGGGGGCTATTATATCTCAAATAATTGAAGTTAGTACAAAATCAATTGCTTATGCCTTGAGAACACTGCATTCCACCCTTATCAACTATAAAATTTCTAAAAATGAGTTTCTTATAGTTTTTTATTTATATAAATTCATTTATTATTTGATTAGAACTAAATTCTCTATGTTTATAAATATACAACACTTAGATACTTAAAAAAGAAGGAAAATTCAAATCTTAGGTTGGTTACATGGATCCTATTACTTTAGAAGTTTATCCTAGAGATTAAGGATAAGAAGGGAACTAAAACTCAGGCAGTTAATCACCTAATTATATTAACAAATATGAATAAATTATAAATTCTAGATTAATACCCATTAAATGAAAAAATACCTAGAGATAAATTCTATTTGATTGAATTAGATATACCCTAGCATATATAAATGATAAATTATTTAGTGAATTATCGAGTGACATCTCATTATAATTCCCATAAAATTATTAGACTTAAATCTAATTAAAAATTTTATACTTGGGAGGACGCATACATGTGGGAAATTTAAAATGATCAAGTGATGAGAAGATATTTTACTACAAGTGAAATTGAGCCTGTTTTTGAATTTTTTCGTACTCTAGATTTTGGAGGCCACTTTGGACCTCAAAGAATCTTAAGAAAATTCGAAGAAATAATAATTTATTAGGCCATATTATTTAAATATTTACATGATTTTTCAAATAAATGTTAGAAATTACAATTCACTAAAAATATTTTTGAAAAGACAAAAAATGCATCAAAGACTCATTAGTTTTTTAAAATATTTCAATTTTGATGGATAGACTTTACAGAATCATTTAACTTGTATTTTGGTAAAAATTACATTCTAATTTCTATAGATTTTGTTTCTAAATATATGGAATCCAAAACCACAAAAATTTATGTTTCCAAGGTTGTGTGTTTTCTTGTCAAGCCTAAAACATTTTGTCACTTTGTATTACCAATAGGATCCATCATTGACCAAGGAACTCACTTTTTATAAATGATCATAGAGAATTTACTGAGAAAATATTAATTACATCATGGAAGATCCACCCCTTACCATCTATAGAAAAATGGGAAATCTTAAGTTTCAAATAGAGAAATTAAGAAAATTTTGGAGAAGACTATAAAACCCAACAGTAAAGACTAAATCCAATGTCTATAAGACACCTTGTGGGATTATAGGATATCCTAATAGACACACATAGAAATGAGACCATTATTATTGATTTATGGGGAGAGTTTTCACCTACCTATATAGTTGAAACACAAATATTATTGGGAAATGAAAGAAATGAATTTGGAGTTAGAAAAACTTGGAAAAAGAGAAAACTGTAGCTATAATAATTGAAATAAATTAAGGATAAGATTTTAAAAATTATCAAATTTTAAAATAAATAACTAGAGTGTCTTATAACAAGTTTATTCAATATAAAAACTTCTATCATGGGGATTAAGTGTTTCTTTACAAATCAAGAATCAAGATGATTTCAAGTAAACTCAATTCTAGATGAGAGGATATACATATGGAAACTCATGTACTTTATTTTGGTCTTATGTATAATATGATAGAAGGAGAATAATACCTATTCACTATTAATGGTAATAGGCTGAAAATTACCATGAGTGTCTACCCCAAGAACAAGTAGAGGATATCACACTCCTCCAACCTACTTATCAATGAAAACCCACCAGGTTTTACCACTCCTTATCATTTATCTATTGATTTTAGTCTGTATAAAACCTTCTTAAATGATAAATTAGTTTTAATGTATTGAGGACACTACATCATGTAAGTGCAGGGGAGAGAAACTTTGTAGTCTATTTTTTTTTCATTTTTTTTTCATTTTTTGTGTTGTTTTAATTTTTTATGTGTTTTATTTTTCATTTTCATTGAGTTTTTGAAACTTGTGAGATTAACTAGAATACCCTTGAAATAATTTTAATACATTCCAATGTTGAGAAACTAATTTGACTCATAAACTCAACTTATATAATTATTTAAATGAAATTGTTTTCAAATTATAAGAAAAGTAATTTCATATAATTTCATTGATTTTTGGAACTCATTACATGAAATTATGTCCTCTATTCTTAATCATATACTTTTAATCTTCTAAAAATATTTTTCCATATTCTTTATAATGTATTTTTTCTTGATAGAACCAAGAAATGTTTGAATAACCAAAATTTGTAGAGAAATCTAGTAAAAAACATGAAGCATTCAAGGACATTGTGCTAAAATGATTGAGGTATTATTTTTATTTAAATCCCCATTTTATAATTAACTCTATTTCAATACTATATGTACATTAATCTCTTATATACCTAAGTATCCATGAATTACTTTGTTAGGTAGCCACATCACATGAAAAATATCCATATCTACCTTGCTTTAGAATCCTTTACACGATTAAAGTTTAAGTCAAGTGAGGGGGAAGGGAGAAAAGGATATAAATAAATATATTTTTTGTAATATATTTTAATTTAAGTAATATTTTTCTGAAAAATTATATTGCTATTTTAGGAGAAAAATTATGATGAGAAGAATGGAAAAATATTCTGAATGTTATCCAAGGCTGGCCATGCAATTATCCTACTATTTTTAAGTGAATAAGTCTCTCTCTTTACCTTAAAAATATTATTTTGAAGAGAAAATATAGGTTTGAAAAAGATAAAACAATGATACCAAAAAATAGGGAAAAGGGGAAAATTGATGATGTTGTAGAAGTTCCAAAGGGATATCCCACACAAGAAGTTAGAGAGACATTTGGTAGTATTCTAGTGCTATTAATTACTTTCATGTGTTGTTTGGATGATATGATGGAGAAGAAGTTTGAATAAGACCTTGGGAACATCTAAAGGAATGAAAATAATTCCTATTTTTTTGGAAATATGGGTCCCACACCTACTATATAAATTATTAAGTCTATATCTCTCTTCTAGATTAAAAATCATGTAAAAAAGAGGAATTATTTTAATGAAAAACACTAGAGGAAACATGGAGTTGATTATTTACTTCTGCTAAATTAATGATGTTGTCTTATATCCCTATTGAATTAGAATAAGTTAAGTTGAGTTATTAGGCTGGGATTTGAGGTAGAATCCATAATTAAATTAAACTAAAAATCATGCATTGATATTTATTTTATAGCTAAGTCCCCTCATTCAGACTCAATAGTTTAACATTCAAATCTTAACAACCCCTAAGCCAAAAAATAATCTGGATTATTTCCTTATGATAGAAATAAATACTTGAATAATTGGGTGGAGATAAAGAAATTTATAAATCCTATAGTGAAAATTTTATGAACTTGGGATGAGAAAAACTTTTATTGAAAATTATACTTGAGTATTGAGTAAAATATTCTAGGAAGATAGGTATAAATTTATAAGAGGGGATTAAATAATTGGAAATTAATTGAATCTGATTAATGAAGAAAAAATAATCAATAACATTAACTAATCATGATAAATTGGGAAATATGGTGTTGAAAAAATTACTCACACTGGTTTGGTGTTTGAATTATGTTTTGGTAACCTTTTTTAAATTCACTTTTCAAGGTTCCAACCCCTAACCTTTATAAAAAAACAAATAATCCTCTAATATAGTAGGTATTCTAACCCTAAGTCCCTCTACCTATGGATACTTTAATCAAGAGAGAATCCAATTCTTAATAATACTAAAACATAATATGTACAAACTATATTCAACAAATACATTCAAGACCATAACTATAATAAAAAACCAAGGTCATGGTAGATGAAAACTGTAACACCCCAAGCTTCCATGGTACACTTCTCATTGAATAATACAATAGCGTGTGTTATACGCAACTTCGAGTTCTAACACACACCACAACCAATCAATCTAGACGTTATGAATAGTAATACCTACTTTTTAAAATTTTATAAATTTTATATCTCAAAATGGACTTCATTTTTGGATTCGGAATATCGAATTTAGCCTAGGGTGAAATTTTGGAACTTTTCGGATAACATTTATATTTTTATGAATAGTGAAAATTACTAAATTTTAATTAAAAACAACTTTTTAATCGAAATAATTTGTATTGATAAATTATGAATTTGAGTGGTTTTAAAGTATATCTAGAATATATTTTTTACCATTAAATACAATGTTATTCATTGTACATAATTTTATAATTAGACCGGACATAAACCAGTGTCAATCTCTTGATAGTTATTATCTCTTAAAAACACGCTTTTTGTTTTAACAACGGGAATTAATTTTAAATTAATTTCTGCTACTTCTGTGTTTTGAATTTGTAAAAATGGATTCCTTATTTGGAATCAGGATGTTCAAATTGTGTAAATAGGTAAATTTTATTTTTAGACATTTTGAATAATTACTTCGGTAAATATTTTATTTACCATGGTTAAAGGGTAAATCCGGTAAATAAGGGTTAAAAAATAATATTATAATAATAACAAATTACCCTAAAACGTATCCTAACCTTATTGGTTGATACATTTCCGACCATGGGCATATTTGGGTCTATTTTTGGACCCCATGGATCCACTTGTAAGTGATAATGACACTTTATATTAATTAAGTTAAAATAAATACAAAAATGACATAAGCATATATCTTTTAGAAACACATTTTTTACACAAAGTTATATATGTTGGATTTTCGATTATAAATATTAATTAGAAATCTAAAAAGAGTTCCTAGATAATGGTATTTTATTTATAATTTTTATACATTAAATAATTTAATTTATTTATGACACAATGGTGATGCAGTAGTTACCTAATTAATGAAAAATTAGAATAATTGATATTATAAATACCCAAATAAATGTAATTTGAGAATTTTTATAAATACCAATAATTTTATTGGTTAATATGACATGTTAGTATTTATTTAATTAACTTTTTTTTGAAGTAATCATTCTGTTATGAGTTTTAAAAAAAATCAATTATTGAATAGTGACAAAATTGACATAAAAGAGTTTTTAAAAAAAATATTATATTATTAATTGATATTAAATTCCTAAAAATCTGAGGTTCGGCCAAGATACTTATATAATAATAGGTGTATCATTAATGGACCACTTGGGGGTGTCTTGGATGTACATAGTATTTTTATTAACCATATAATATAAAAATAAAAAGAGACATTGGAAAAGTGAAACTAATTAACTAAGAGTTAATACTTAAAGATAAGGTTAATATAGTAACCCAAACCTATCTAAATCCTATTGGTTGAGTGGTTTTAGACCTATCCCCACCTTAAACTCTAAATAATACACTTTGGAACCATTAGAAACCGAATATTAATTTATTATAAAATAACATTTCTAGCTTTTCCAAAGGTGCCCCTCACCCCTCTTATAAAAGGGCACTCCCCCTTATCATTAATTCACAACTTCAAAGCCTTTTGGTTAGGCCAAAACCTACAAAAATACTCTCTAAACTTTCCTCACTTCATCCTAGAGGCCTTATTTTGATCATAAAGCCAACCTAAGGAGCCATTTTGATCAAATCAAAAGGAAGAACCCGAAGAAGAGGTAATGTTTTCACCACCGTTTTTCAAGTTCCTTTCTTCTCCAACTTATTCTTCTTTGTTATTCCCTTTATTAAATAATAA
Organism: Viscum album; assembly: GCA_963277665.1. Classification (NCBI taxonomy): domain Eukaryota; kingdom Viridiplantae; phylum Streptophyta; class Magnoliopsida; order Santalales; family Viscaceae; genus Viscum; species Viscum album. Next base: position 1,507,586,470 of record OY728156.1, read on the forward strand.
CTCCAGTATGTTCTATATACTGTGATGTTATTATAAATATAGAACAAAAAAATTCATTATTCTATCCATCCCTTGAATAACATGTCACCATACGTGCGTACGTACGACCTACCGTCTCCACGTCGTGGTGTAATTGTTATTCAATATATTATTATTTTGATGGGTATAATAATGATGTAGAATTTATGTAAATAATAAATATAACATGATAATGATTATATGATATACCATCCAATTATATATTATTTTAATATCAAAAGAATGATATTGTCGTTCGTGCGCACGTACGGACTACCGTCTCCACCAACGCGATGAGATTCATTCCCCATCGTATCCATTCAAGACTAAATTTCATTTGATGAATAAAAATAATTTTTAGAGACATGATATAATTCTGGATATGAATAAGATACATCCCATCCATAACAAATACGGCTCGCATAACAAATAGTATAATGGAAAACGAATCCGTTAACACCCGAAACGACAATAATACTAAGATATTATTAACAAATCAATGTTAAAAGATCATATATGATATCATATTAATGTAAATGATTATTGTGTAATTCAATAACAATTATTTCACCATTATACAAGAGGTTAACCTACCATCGACCAAGGAAAAAGTACAAAGTAAGGGATTTTCTTATCTCACTTTCAATTCCATGAGATTTCCATTGTTCGCCACTAATTTATTGAAAGTGGTGTATTGTGTACTTCCATTTGATATATATTATCATGATTCTCTTTATATTCATGTTATTCTGTAAATCATTTGGTGGTTATTAACTTTTGGTCATACGACTCAGTTGATTACAACGTGGTAAGGGGTTTCTTATCTCACTTTAAATTCCGTGAGATTTCCATTATTCACCACTTATTTATTGCATGTGGTGTGTGTACTGCCCATGATTGTATTGATTGTGTAATATACTTTAATTTTTGGATATTTACATCATCATTTTGTTATCCTTCTTTCTTGGGTGCATGTTTCATAAGTTACCAACTCGATAAGGGAATTTGAAATTTCAATTTCCACTCATTCGGCTTTACGCATACTTCATTGATTATTTTACTCCAAGATTATGTGTGGAATCACTATTAATTTGATTATGTCATAATTTCCACTCCCCTTTCTATGGATATACTTTTTATACACATAATCACTCCATTTATAAATTCTCAAGTCATCGGTATGAACTTGATAAGATTAATTTTTACTCAATCTCGATTTGTTGAGATAAACATCCAATTCATTGGTATTGTTTTTACAAGAATATGTGTGAATGTCCTTTTATTGTTTTACACTGAATATCCAATCATATTTAGTGTATTTATATTTTTCACACATAATTATGTCGTTGATTTATCCTTAACTTAAGGATATGGTCTTTATAAGAGAATTCATCTCAATTTACATTCCATTGAGACTTCTTTGTTGTTATACACCAAATCACTTTTATATGGTGTATATAATGTACTTTGACATAGTATATCATGAATCCATTTATTCTCATGATATTACAATGTTTTGATTAACTAAATTATTTGTATTCAAGTGTCTCTCTTTTGGTTAGAAACTCTAACTAAAATACCATTTTTAAATGTTTTAAAGACTTATTCTTCTAAATCATGCACATTAATGTCCATGTTTTAAAAATGGTTTTAAGGATTTATTTATATGGATATTAAAGTTTTAAAATTAAAACTCCTTTTAAAAGTTTCAAAGTGGTATGGGACCCTTTGATTCAAAAATCTATTTTTAAATGGATTCTTGACAAATTGTGTGACTTTTAAATTATTTCAAGAAAAAGGGGGATATTTCTCTCAAATAGTTTTGATGATTAATTTCATCTATGTCAATATCCCTCATTATTATCTATTGAGGTTAATATGATACAATACAATCTCCCATATTGTATCGAATGAGTTATGTTTGACTTTGGATGTGCTATTTTTATACCATTCATGGTTTGTGGTTAAATTATTTACATTTCTTATGCTAATTTTAATACAAATGTTTATGTTATATTTCAAAATTTTCATACGAGGAATGCATTGGACTTAGTAAGTGATGGGTGGAACTCGCTATAGCTCCTCAATGCATCGTTAGGTCTCATGAGACAAAGTAGTGTCTTGGCATGAGGCCTTGACAAAATCTTATTTGTAGTCTCGGCATGAGGCCTTGGCTACGTGGTTATGATAGTTTGGAATTATGCATTCCATCATTATGAAAGTGGTTATTGATATTGCATGTGATTATTCGACTAGTAGAATATCCATGTGAATAAGTAAATGACATTATTTCATTTTATCTTTGCAATTTTATGCTGAAGTTCAAGTTTAAAAGGCTTTTGTTTTAGTTATACATTGCCTTAAGTGTTTAAGCTTATCTATGAAAGATTCTGCTATACTGTTATCCTTACTGATCATCTAAGCTCACCCATTTCAATGTTTTATTTTTCCCAGGATTGTGAAGAAGTAAATTATGAATGAACTACAGGGATAGTATGAGTGTGGACTATGAAGACTATGTTGTTGTAGTTTTCATTTTATGTTGTAATGTAAACTTTATTAATGTATCTAGTTATTCTAAGGCTTCTAAAACAATCGGTCTTTCGAGACTTGATCTTTCTTGTGATCATGCCAATGTTATGTAATAATGCACCAACTCTAGGTAACTGGGGTCGGGGCGTTACAGTTAGTATCAGAGGAAGTTTAGTACAAACCTTGGAAGCTAGATTTAGATAAAATCTAATTAGAGAACATAGATTTACGATGGACTTTGAGGATTAGTATAGAATAACTTCCTAGAATTTTGGTATTGTAGAGATTTTGTGAGTTTTCAGAGCAATACATACCTGTATGGATATGAGCAGGTAGAGGTGTCTCTAGAATAGATGTACCTAGGGGTAAAACCCGAAAACACCGCTTTGAGCTAGACTCGAACGGGAAATGGTGCACGAAAACGGGCCTTGCTGCACTCTTGGTTACGACACTCCCGGGGGATATGCTTAGGATAATTTACATTTTCTTTACAAACCGATTTGAAGTATTATATATAAGATGAGATTAAATGACCTTGGTTAATCCTAATGTGTTTCAAATTGAGAATATGGTGACATGATATTCTTTAAATAATTTTATGACTACTGTTACTCACACAATGCTTTCTGGTTTTAGTCAATGGCTGGATTCCAAGGAAGTCCTAGTAACTTTGAGAATGATGTACAAGGTGGGAACGGTGGTGGAAATAAGCAACAAAATGGTGTGTTGATAGGTGTGAAAGATATCATGTTCATGCCAAATTATTTTTCCAAAAATATGATCAACAACATATATATTAACCAACTCCCAGACTCAACAAGGAAGAGAAAGGTGATGAATGATAAGAGCTCCAGCAATGGAGACCATGGAGAAAAGAATCCTCAATTTCCATCATGAAAGAAATGTGGAAGGAGACACCCGGGAAAGTGTCTCAATGGGACAAAGAAATGCTTTAAGTGCGGGAAGGAAGGACATAAAGTGAAGAATTGCTGAAGAAAAATGAAGAGTACTTTGGGAGAAGATAAAAATGGTCCCAAGAATCCATTTACAGTCATTTTACGTAAATGTAGGGGACCTGGCCATTACCCGAGTGAACTCCCTTTTCTATAGGATATTTTCTTGGTCAAAGAAGAAGCTATGTGGAAATAAATGGTTGGAGTAATGTTTAAAAATTATTAGTGATCATTGTTGATGGGTTTAATTTGGAATAATTTTCTCTTGTATTTTTAACCCTGTAGTTTGCCATGTGAGAATGATATTTGAGGAAGAATTATCTTTTCTCTTGTGGATATAGTTATAAATAACCATTTGGTTTTATATGATCATTGGGTTTAAGGAAATTACAAGTTATTATAATTTGGGATGAAAATGCAAGGTATGAGATAACATTTGTGGTTATATTATGTGATGGTTATTTTGAGGGATTTATCTCATTTTGGTAATGTTATAAAACATAGTTTGTAAAAAAGGACAATACGCAGACCGTGTGACAACCCATCACGTCGGAAACAGCTGTGGGAATCGAACCCACAACCAAAGTGCGATTGATATTTATCGCCTACCACTGGACTACGTGAAGTCCCTGGTTAGTGTGACAATTATTTTTAGTTTAATGATTTTATTGACCAATAATAAGTTTATTTGGGATCTTATGTCTTATCAAATGGATACCATTAGTATAATAAAATTATTTGGTGATTAAGTGATGAATGTTATTTTGGAAGATGTTCGCTTTATTAGGAACACTATATGCCCAAGGAAAATAGAATTCTATGGGATTTCATTTCAGGAGTAATGGTGGATTTTTATCTATGTTCTTATTGTGTATTTATAGTAATTTGGGTTATTTATGGAAATGATCAACCTAAAATAGAGAATATGTGATTAGGTTAATCACTTTTAAGTGTGTGACTTTAAGAGTAGTTGATGTCATTTGGAGATACAATTTAACGTAGAAGACTACATAACCAAATTCTTCTATATTTTGGGTTTTAATATTAATTTGGGTTATATTGAAGTATTTTAAGGACAATTGATTATTCAATGATATTTATTTAACTTTGGTGTATTGTTGGTTTAATTTTAGAAATTAAGATTAGTGTTTTTTTATCTAATAGAATATCCAGTTGGGGGATCATCAGATCTTATACTAACTGTTTTGGTTTTGATTAATCTCTAAAGACAAGGTAAATATATAGTTTATCCTACGTGGATCATGTTATTCTATAGAAGCTCTTCCAGGGTGACCAAGTCTTCTTGAATACTCATTGTTCAAAAAAAATTGAGTTAGTGGTAGAAATTTATTAAACAATGAAACTCTACTTAAAAATTAAGTATATATATTTATGTTCTTAGTCAATATCATAAATGAATTCCTCATCCTTATGTAATGTAACTTAAAACAAAAAATATTGTCTGTTTACTTTTCCTACTGAGAGACTAATGACCGTTTGTCCCAACACAAGTTTGTGGTTTTCTTATTGTTAACTTTCTCCTGATCATGTTTTCTATCCCTCCCCATCAGAACTTGACACTTAGTTTATCATCCATATCCATGTTTTCCTATATGGAATCCTAGTATGGGTTATCTCAGGTGACCTTTGTACTTCTCTTTATTTATTTTAAAGTGATAGTTTTATCGACTCTTTTTCCGATGTGGGACTTTACACATCCTAAAAATTATAATTTACAAAAAATTTATACACCATAAGTAAATTTACCAAAATATAAATTTTTAATAAATTTTTAATTATATTATATTTTATTATTGATAATCCTATTATCAGTCATAAAATATGATTGATACTAAAGAGTGATATTTTATATTAACAATATTCTATGATATAACTCCCAATCATAGGCAATGATTTTAATCACTGAATACGTCTGATTTTATCATAAAGTTTCTATCATATTTTACAATATATATCATATCATATTTATGCTATGATCATATAGTTTTTAGAAACTAGGGATTGAGTCATGTGTTATGATATCATATATCATATGATACAATTCAATTCAAATCCTTATATTTCTTATAGATCATACCTTATGATATATTCTAATCATATGTTGTGAATAATTGAAACATAAGAGCTATTTATCTTATTTTTTGATTTCTCTCAAAATCCTTTACAATATGAAATTCTTACAAAAATAAATATAATTACCCATTGATCCCTTGATGAACAAGGCTCTAATACCACTGATGGGTTTACAGGGATCATCTAATAATCTTATGTAGTAAAAAAACCCATTAAACAACTTGTTATGTATTCAATATAATCAATATGCGTGGAAATAAAGAACCTTATGGGTGTAGTGTTGTTGAAACATGACTGACTCCACCCTTGATTCTTAATATAAATCATTGAAGGAGTATCCAATTCCTCTTGCCATTATAAGTGATACACTATCCTTAGATCCTATTCACAACGAGAGGATCCATATCCTACCAAAGGTATGATAATTTTTTAAGATAAATAACAGTATGAGTAGGAAGAGAGTATCATCCTAGTTTTCATATAATATGGGTACACCAATACAAGGGATCACATTCCTTATATATCCACCCATGACCCTCTTCATTAAATGAAGAGAATCATCCATATTAGGTTATATATCATAGAACTTATAAATTACTTACCATTGATGTATTATTCATTAAACACTTTAATGAATCTATGAAAAGACATAAATGGAATATCTTATGGATTATAACTAATGAAAAATGCATGGGAGGTGATTTTTAGGCATGCATCTCTCATATCGTATACCCAATCATATTCTATAATTGAAGTAATCAGACGAATATCATACATCTTTATGATATAGTCAAATCATAGAATATGATATACCGCATTTTATGTGAATATCCAACATATACATTAATAAATATTTTTAGTAATGTCTATAGATTAAAAACAAATAGAAATATCTAATAGATTTCTTACTTTTTGAGATTTTATATTCCAGTTACTTGTGTGTTAATTATTAACAGGGAAATATGTAATATATATAATAAAATATTATTAATTTTTTTTATATTCAGTGGTTTATAGGTCAAAATTTATGGAATGACATATCATTAATGTTAACAAATGTGTTAATTAACATGAAAATTCAAAATAAGCATTAGTTTTCATAATATATATTTTGAAAAACCATTGAACTATCCATAAAGCTCACTGGTGCGGGCATGACAGATTGAAAAAAAATTCAACAACAAACTTCATAAAGTTTGGATGGACTATTATAGATCTTGACATATAACCACACATAGAGTGAAAAAAATACTATACTAAATGGATTTTGAATAGATAATTTAGAATTTCACATGTATGTAGTAGTATACAAGAATGTTAAAAAAATATATCAATGAACTTGGAGTTTTAGAAACCAAATTGGTCTTCATAATAACAATTTTAAAAATAAAAGTTTATATAAAAAAATTATTATATATAAAAAATAAGTTAGATTTAAAAAATATTGAAAAATATTATATTAAAATAAAGTAATTAAAAATAAACGTGTAATTGAATATGCAAGTTTATTTTTAAAAACTAGAAAATAAACTCAAGAAAATATAAGTGGTGGCTTAAAAAATAAGAGTTTTGTATAAGATTCAATCACCCAAACACCAATGGTGAATATAGGCAACTGCTTGGATAGGTTGGGAGGTCCTCAAATGAATTTAAGAGAAAACAACTATTTATAAATGAGATATTGCATAGAAAAGTCAGATCATCACAGAATAGTTGGGGTTTGATATCGAATTCTCATATAAAGGGTGTGTAAAACTCATATACCCATAAAAATAAAATTATATTATATGAGGACATATAAATGATTAAATTTTCAATAGATATCATCATTACCTTACATTAACAACAATAAAAACAATTTCAGATCTCTTTGATAATCCTCAATATTTTTTTGTAAATTAGGGAATTTTATTTAAAAATGAAAACTATAAAAAAAATTAAAAAGGAATAAATATATAAAAAATCTTAAAAACATGTCTACAAACATAATATGCTAATTGAGATCTATCACGTAATCCACCTCCTTTAAAATCCAACTTATAAAAGACCAAGTTCTTAGAGGTAACAAGGAGGGGGGAAAATAATTAGTATCAGTGCTTCATTTTAGATATAAAATAAAATCTATTTATATTTTAAAATAATAAACTATATATCGCAAGAACCATGTCATTGTTCTTATTATAGATAAGTTTCAATCCCTCGAGCAATCTTATTACTAATAACTTCTTAACTGGAGTCCCATTTAACAAAAAAAAATCTAAACAACATTGATATATTAACCTTCAAAAACTGTTTCAATAAAGGGACATAAATAGAGACCTTGAACTAGAGTAACCCAAGTTATAACTTCTAAATGTCTTCCTGCCAACACTATTGGAAACAACATTTACCTCACCACCCTCAACTTTGAAAGATCGAGTTAGATCGACAGAGAAAATAACTATTGACCAAATATTCAATAAAAATCATAAATCATGATTTATAACTATGATTTTATCCTTTAAGGTGTAAAAAAATACGATCTTTGATAAAAATAGATCTTTGACACAACTAAAAACAAAATAACCCCAAAATATAAAATTTTCTATAAGTCCCTACAAATTATGTGTAAAATCACTTGCTTCCCACAGATTAGAAAAGTTGGGATCATATAATTTAAATTAGATCTTGCGAGTTAAGATCAAGGGCTTTATAAATACATGGAGTAGAATATGTTGTGCACCACTGAGTGAAAAAATCAACAAAGGATCCGTGCTAGTTGGATGCATACTAGTTAGAATCCAGTAGGGAATATATTTAATAACATATAAAATTTAGTTAAATAATTATAGGGAATAAAGAGGAATTGGAGGGGATTATTAGTGGGATATGATAAGTTTGTGGGTATAATAATGAATTATTATAGAGAAATAGAGGGTATCAGGTAGAATTGTTGAGTGAAGTGAGAATGGGTTTAGGGGTGACATGTGTTTTAAGGAGGACATTATTTATTAGAATAATAAATGATTTTAACAAAGTAAGATAATCATAATTGAAGAATAAATGTTATAATGTACTAATCACTAAAACCTTTGATATATATATATTTTTTATAAAATATACATTTTTTTTCATAGTACATGTTAAACTATTTCAAAATTTTATTGGTTCAATACAAATTGAAAAAACATGTGTAAATAAAACACTATAATTGACAAAACATTTGCTTTTTATTTATAAAAAACTTAATAAATATTTAATAAAGATTTATAAATGGAAAAAATGATTTAATATAAATTGATAATACTCAATTTTTTTATAAACCATAACATGAATGTATAAAAAATTAATATAGCATTTGTTTTTGATCCACCATTTTTTATAGAATGTAAAAAAATTAAATTTTTGTTAGAAAAACATATAAATAAAACTCATAACATGATTTTTTAAAATTACATGATACATGATAGTATAAAGTTTACATTTTTTTAAATAAAATAAAACCACATAAAAACATTTGGTTTTTTTATTTCTACACAGAACATAACATTGTTTCTTATTAATTTATAACATGAATATAAAAAAATATAGTTTCTTTAAATATAATGAAATACTAATTCACATTATATTTACTTTCCATTCAACATTTTTATCCACAAAACATAAGTATTATATGTTATGTTGGAAAATATTTTTTTTACACCTTATACTATAAAATTGAAAAAAATAACTTTTTATAATTTTTTTTGATTCAACATATTTTTTTCATAGAACATAAAATTTATTATTTTTTAGATAAGACCATTGGATACATCCCATGACCTGATTTTTTTATATAACATAATACATAATTACACAAAATTTAAACTTGATATATATATTTATAGAAAATTTACATCTAATTTTTTATAAAACATTTTAATATATTTTAGAACATTTATATAATTAAATAAAATCCATATAAAATTCATAAAGTGCTTAATAAATTTGATAGAAAATTTAATAGGAATTGAAAAAACATAATTATTTACCCAATATAACATAAATTAATAGCATATAAAATCATTTTTTTCAAACTTTATATGAGAAATTGATGGGAAAATTTTGTTTTATTTAATATTTTTGTTTACATAACATAAATTCTATTTTTTTGTTGGTAATACATGTTATCACAACATAGAAGATGGTTTTTTACATAGCTTACAACATAATGTGAATAAATTTAATTCAAATTTATAGAATACTCATTTATTTAAAATTTTCACAAAAAAATAAATAATTTTGTTTCTTTTTTGGAACATCATTATTTTATAGTAAAAAACATCATTTGTTTAAAAAAATATAAAACTAAATGATTGATCTTTTTGAAAAAGTAAATTTTATTTCACATAAAATTTAGGTTGGGATAAACTTGTAACCTATTAATTGAATATAATGATTCAAAGTAACAAAACCTTTATCTATACATACATTTTTAGAACCAAAATAAAATTTTATTTTCTTAATGAAATATAATATTTATTGTTATAGTATCTCAAGAAATTTCAATTTAATACAATCATATATTTATTTTTACAATATTTTATTAAATTATGATATAAAATTATTTAATATAACATATTATAAACAAAACATTATTACATAAGATTTTAGAAAAAAATTATATTGATTTAAGAAAAATATTATAGGCTGAATCTTATATTTTTAAGATCCATAAAAATTATATTTTTTGGAGGTAAATCAACTGATATTATACATTTTCATTTCAAGACATAACATTTTTCTTCAAATATATATTTTTTGAATTCATTGAATTTTTTTTAATAAAGCTATTTTTATTTCATTGAACATTTAGGTTAATATTAACTCACATATTATTGAAAAAAATTATGTTTCAAATTAAAAAAAAATTATTTTTTAATAATAATTCAATTGTATAGGTATAAAATATTTTCTTCTTAATATAAAATATTTATTCTCGTTGTATGATAAAAAATTTAAATATACGATAAATATATTTATTTGAAAGTTCTTTTAAATTATGATAGAACATTTTCTTATAGAACATATTATAATATTCACATATATGATTATTCCCAATTATTAACTCCAAAATAAAATTTATTAATCCCCACAAGTTTTTTCCTTACAAAAAATATATTTTGTACTATGTTATTATTTTGTTTTGTTTTTTTAATATTAATGTTTACATATATTTTTCGGTGTTATGGATGGGGATGTTATTATAAATTTTTTTCAAGTATTTTGAATCAAGTGTTTTTTTAGATTGAAAATGTTTCATAGATATATTGATTTAATAAAATTCTTACTAACAATATGAGATTATATTTTTAAAGGGGATTTATATTTCTTATATATTATTTATATAAACTATTAATTGAATCCAATGAGTGATGTATATTTTAATAATATGTTTTTGTTATAAATGGAAAGTATGATATTGAGTTTTTTTGATAAGATTATCTCGGTTGGATTTGAAAGTTTTTTACATAATACAATTTATAATGTTTTTTTTATGAAAAATGAGATTCATTATATAAATTTTTTAAGTATCAAGTGAGTCCTTTTATTTTCATTGAATGCTCTAGTAGTATTGTTATTATTGCTCAACTATTTTATCGAGATGTTATTGAGTTTTAATTTTTTTTATATAAATATGATATGGAGGTTGGTTCCATATTCAGGTATTGTAATAATGATAAGGTAACTATTATGACTTAATGCATGTTAAAACAATTGTTTGACTATATATGGAGGGTGAATATAGTTTTGGTTTTGAAGAATAATTTTTGTATTTGTTAAATAAATTAATAATACTCATTTATGTGGATATGGATATAAGTTTGTAAAGAGACCTCATTTATCAAGTGATATAATTAGTGGATTTATTTCTAAACATGGAAGGTTAATTATGATGAATTTTCCTATTGACATTATTAAGTATACAAAAGAAAAGTATTAGAATACGATTTCTTAATTTTTGTATGGAAATTTATGGAAAAGGTACATGATATTATTTTTTAAAAATTAAGCTTTATCTTTTGATGATTTGGGATAATATATTAAAAGTGTTGTTAAGGTGAATCCATAGAGTCAATTTTTATAACAAATCAACCCAAAATATCCAAAATTTTCACCTAATCTAGTCCAATAGAAGACCGGAGGCACATTACCAATCACTATGGTCTAGAAATTAGAGTTAAGGAATAAAACTATACTTGATTGAGAATGATTTTTCCTGATAAAAAAACAGAGAACCACCGCCCAAAAATTCAACATTACCACTCCATATATCGAAGAATGATGCATGAAAAATAAACAATTTATGAAATAAATACCATCTAAAAATTGTGTAACAATATGAAAAAGAAACTAACAATCCATAGATAGGTCATCCCAATATCATAACAACCAAAAGTTTTCACAGAAACTAATATATATCCAAAAGGGTTGTAAAATAGATAGAAGGATAAAATAGTAATGTATAAGAGATGAACCAAAATACATGATTTAAGGGAGGGTTGAATACAATCTCCATGTGAAAATTAAACAAGATTCACCCACCACCTCTATAACATATGAACCCATAAGGTAAGGAAAAATCACTATGAAAAAGTAGTTCTTTACCTAAAACTACATCACAAAACATCAATATCTACATACACATGGAGTGTGTATGTAGGGTATGATAAATAATGATTAGTATTGATGGGGATATGGCCTAAATAAGTATATCTATATGATATATTTTGGATCATATCATATAAGATGATAAGGGGATGTAATATGGTATGAAATCTATACTGAGAAGGAATAATTTATGCTTTTTGGTCATATCATTTCACATAATATAGTGATATCATATTATATCTACTCAATAAAATCATATTATATGACTTTCTTATATCAAAAGACATAAATAATTGTATTTTATGATTCATATTACACCCTATGATTTATCTTGGTAACTGAACATTAAGTGATAATATTTAGATCTATCTTCTATGTAAATCTATCTTTAATTAATCATTTCATAATATGGGGACATTGGTTGAACGGATGGTCAAAGAGTAAAATGTTTTTTTGACCATTTCTATTTACTCTCGCATTTTGTAACATATGATTAAATTCATTCATAATCAGGGATCATCCTCATGGGATATATATGAAGGGTAAGGAATTTTGATAGGGGTGTTCATTCATATGATTCTTACTCAATATCTCTTAGCATATTCTCTCATATGTCTCCTTTTCCTTATCACTTTTCCACTGAGAGGTGCTAGCATATTATAGGATTTGTGGAGAGTTCCACCCAAGAGTTGGGAGATTCAGATTAACATGTGGATATACCATAAAGAGAGGGACCTATTGGTTACTCCTTTGGGAACTTCGTAAACAACTTTGATCGAAGATTATTTCTAAAACCAACGTTTGTGTAAGGTAAAAATTCTTCATTTACTTTATACATGGTTTTAGTTTTTATAGCATGGTGATCTTAGGAATTTGAAGTTTCAAATGTCATATGTTTCTTAGAAAAAGTGCTGTTCAATGCTTAGAAACCCTTTAGTGGTATCATAACATTACCATACTTATTAGTTCTTGAAATAATGTTTTAAAATTAATAAGAAATGGATATCATATTTTTATTGTTAAATATGATATATATATATATATATATTCCTTTAAAAAGTGGATTTAGTATTTCTTACCATTAAATATGATATGTACATTTTTTCTGTGGCATGTATTATGATATATGACATTGTAAGTAGTGATACGATTACCCCATACAATATAATATATTGTAGCTAATGGGGAAATGTATTTTATTTAGCGTCTTTATATTTTAGAGTATGATATAATTCCATAGTATATACTATACACATGTTATAAAATAGAGCATCATATTAGCGATATTATGTATATTGTAAATTATGACATCTCTGGTGCCTAAGGGGCATTGAAACCATGAATTTTATATCATAAAATATTATAGATAGTATCATAAAGAAATATAATTGGTTTCACTATCATTCATTTACCATGATTCATTTTTTAACCGAATCACATATTATAATTCACTGTATATCGTCAAATACGATATACATGAATAATTTTATTTCTTTTAGTTTCAACTATGAATCAAATTACATACTTTATAATTTTTTTAAATTATAGAAAATGATATTTTTAGAGATTTATTTAATTTATAATTTTTTTATAAATTAATTGATTATAAAATGTTTATAATTAATTATTAGGTGTTTATGAAATATTTAATAAATAAATATTTTATAATATTAATTTTTAATATTTAACACCCTTTTAATATTTATGACATGAATTATAATTTGGATATAAATTATTTATATAGAAATTTTAATCTTAATTCATTAAGTGCTTATAAATTATAAATAAGGAAAAAATATAAAGGATTTTATATTGAATTATGAATTTTTTATAATTATTAATCTGGACCGTTTAAATTAAAAGGCCTTATTTGAGAAATTATTTAATCCATATCAAAGGGAGTTTTGATAATTGATACAATCAAGATTTAAATAATATTAAATGTGTTATATTCTGAATATCTACAAAATTTATATAAATGGTTCATATATAGAATGTTTATATTTCAGATATTATATATTTAAGTAAAAACTGCCATATAAAAGGTTAATATGAAAGATTTAATATTATAAATAAATATGAACCATTTATATTTATTTAATTATGAAATTTTCATAGTACATGGATAAATTATAAAGTGTTTATAATTTATTTATGATTTTTTCATAAAAGTTTATCCCATGTTTAATTATTTGAATTGTTCATTTATAAATTTTATTCCCTATTAAATTTATGAATATAATTATTATATTATGAACTCATTTATTATTTAGTTTAAAAGTGTTTAAAATAATTATACAAATTTTCACACATTCATTTAAGGAGTTACATGCTTGGTATGATAATTGATACATTTTTCTTCCACTTGAACTTTGGCTAGTTCATGCATGGAGTAAAGAGTTTCACATAAATATGGTTTGAACATATTGATTTGGTGTAAGGAATAATAAATCATTATAAGAATGAATACATGTAGAGGTAATACATGAGATAAGAATATGAGGTAACAAATTCCCTTAAAAAATAGGAAGCGTTATATTCCTTTCAAAGTAAACACTTGTCAAGATCTCAATCAATCAACCTAGTAGGTTATGCCAAATCAAGACTCCCTTAAATTATATTGTATGAGGTTAGAAAGTAATGAGGTGAACCTAAGATTTAGTTACCTAATTTTTGATGTTTTATTTGGGTTATATTTAGATAGGAAACCCTTAATAAGGATACCAGATAAATAATGTTGAGTTTGACCATATGATTGATTAGGAAGAGTGTTTTCTACTCAACCATCTAAGAGTCATATAAGATATTATTAACATGATGGACTATCTAAATAGCTATATAGTGAGATGGAAACTAAATGGGATCATTGATTACTAAAATATAGATCTTTGACATTAATGGATATGGTAGATTAAAAGGATTCATTATTTTATTAGGATCACATTTAATAAAAGTATTTATTAAATGATTGTAAAAACGGATACTTATATGATTGGAGAATTTTTTGTATACATAAATAGAATAATTATCATCTAAATTTAGTTTTAGATCAATATTGATATAAGAGAAGCTTAGTGGAAGAAATATATATATTGGTATTGAAACTTATGAATTTTTCTTAAGAAAGAAGTAAAATTCTATGTGTTAGAGTAATACCTTATTGAGTAACCAAATGTTTAAGTTGTTGAAAAAGTGGATCTAGATTCTTTTGAGAATCATAAATGGATTAAAAAGAGGTTTCAAAGGCTTTAGATGTGAAACAACTAATGGAATTTTAATCTCAACTCATATATTTAATATGATTAGATATATTAATGTCTTGGAGAGATTGAAGGTTTACTTATGGAATGTTCTAGCTATGGAATTATTCATTGTTGGAAATGTTCTTACAATGTTAATAAGTTTAATAAAATTTTCCCATTTTCTTAAAGTGTTGAGAGTATATAAACTAAATCATGATATATCTTGGTTTTATTGATGTATTTATAGTAAAAATGGGTAAATTATTTATCCATAAGATTAGATTGATCCAATAGTTAGATTAGGTCAATGATACATAAATGAGAATTAATAGAGATGGATAATGTTCATATAGAATGGAATTTCCATGTATACTTGAAGGGGATTTTAGAAACTATTTGGAGACTCCATGTTAGGTATCTGTGTTATAGATTTTTTTTTGTTTTTAAAGGGTATGTGATACCAAATATATATTTTAAAATGGTTTTAAATATAAATGGGTTTAAAATCAAGGTGAATTTATGAAGCTTTTAATTTTAATTTGAGTGATGAAGTAAATGGTTTCTATATCAAAGAGTCATATATAAATGAATAATTCAAGAATATTTGGATATAAGGAAGTGTTTTTTGCTTTATTTCTCTTATATGATATGAGAATTTATTTATTAACAATGAGTTATGAATAAATGATATGATACACATGGTTTTTTATTAATTATGTTTTATAACATTTTTAAAAATAAGATAAGGTTAAAAAGAGTTTTATCTAGGATAAATGTGTTTATCTAAAATTTTTGTTAAAATATTAGGGGTAGAATTTCTACCACCCAAAGTGGAAAATTTTAAATAATAAAACCATATTTTCAAAAAAAAATTCAAACACAAAGAAAACCATATATCATATTAGAGATAATATACTATTTATTAAATATATCCACTAAAAAGAAATATTTTTTTTTTCTAACACAGAGGATTTTTTTTTCTTAAAATGAAATTATGAATAAAATATAGTTTTCAATAGGATAGTGAGAGTATATTTGGACTTATAGAAGATTAAAGTTTACAAATAAATGATTATACCGATTGAAACTCATGGGTAATGTCACTTTGTATCCTAAAATATGCTTAGAATGTTTTGGTAAAAAAGAATGTGAATATTTATATATTGTTATCAAAATGATCTCAAGGAGGAATTTTGATAGAAAAGGTTCCAAGAAATATGTTTCTGATGAACTTTTAAAGAGTTCTAATTATACAACACAAGTTATTAACATCATAACATTTGATGTCATGGATTTAAGAAGTTTGGTTATTATGTTCAATGAGTTGAACATTAGGAATATGACTCCTAAATATCCCTATTATTTAAACTGGTTTACTTAATATATGTTTCTTTCTAAAAGAGTTTAGTGGAAGGATTTTATTAGATGGTAAAATAGATATGTGGTATAAATTACATAGATATGTAATGAAATTTAACAAAACTTGAAAGCATAACCAACATAAGGATAATTTGGTGGTCTTTCATAAGGGATATGATGAAACATACACTTATGTATTGTTTTTTTAATATTCTTAAAATAGTTTAATAATATAAAATATATCATGTTATAAAATATTTAGTCTCCAATTTTTCATTCATTTATATTATATTCGTATATTCATAAAAGGAAATGATAATTTACCTCTAAAAGTATGAACTTGAGTTATTTATAACCAATTTTTTTCATGGATTATTATATTTTATGGTGAAATTTTAAGGTTATCATGAGTATAATTTTTTATAGAGATATGAAATGTACTCATGAGACACAAAATGAGTTTTGTGCGATGGGTGACCCTTTAAGTATAGCACATGGAGTGTCATACACTATGAATTTAGTATACTAGAGATGTTTGTTTCATATTGGGATTTATCCATACCTGAGGTTAGAAAGATACCAAGTATGATGAAATTTATACTTTGATACCTTTATTATGAAAGCCTTGACTCTAAGATAATTATGGGTGGTTGGGTATGTTTTCTATCATTCTATTTTTTATGGATTAAATCATATGGTATTTTTCCTCTAATACGATGAGTATGGCATCTAGTCCCTCGATTGAGATATACTAAATAAGTTTATAAACACACCTATATAATACATGTGAAGTTTTTATCTATTATAAGTGGGAAATATTATGTTGTTATACATAATATTGAATAAAATGTGATGTATTCATCGACCTATGAGAGTCTATACTCTAATAATTACAAAAATATGAGAATATATACAATATTGACATGCTATGCGTCCCATGGTTACCTGATTCCTTGGAAAATGGGATCATACAGAAATTTCATGCTTATATATGATATAATTGGTGGAAATATGTATAGAGATAGATGAATTTGATAGGGATCACATAAGATATATTTATATCTTGAGCAACATTAATTCTTGAGTAGAGGAAAATTATTTATTACATTAAAGAGTTCAAGAGTTCATATTTATTATCAATTATAAAAATAAATCTGGGGACAAAATTTGTGGTTGAATTAATGGGATTGAGTTTGAAAAAACTCAGATAGTTTCTCTAAAATGTTTAGACTTCATCCAAAAGTAATTTTATATGGATATTCACATGGTATTTTATGTGATGCGATACATGGTGAATTTGATGATTTCTTTTCGAAAGTTCTTTTGATAATATCCAAATAGAGTTTTAGACATGGTTCCAATAGATATTGTATATGATGTAATATATGGTTGAATGAAACTAAGCCTATGAGGCTTTAATATAATTGATAAATTAATAGAGATATTCCTTAAATCCATACACACACACACACACACACACAGATATATATATATATATATATATATATATATATATATATATAATATTTTGGATCATACCATAAAAGAAGATAAAGGGATGTTGTATGGAATGAAAACCATAGTTCAAAGTCATACTTTATCCCATGTGGGCATATCAATTCATATGATATAGTGATATCATATTATAGCAACCCAAGCCAATCGTAGTGTACAACTTGGCTATATCATAGGGTATGAAGAATCATATTGTACAATTCATATTACACCATACAATTTGTCTTAGTAGTTTAATATTTAGTGTTAACATTCATATCTATCAACCACATAAATTAATCATTGATTACACATTTTATAAGATGAAACACTGAGGGAATGGATGGATTAAGGGTTATAAGTTTTGTGACGAGTTATATTTACTCATACAGTTTGTAATTTATGAGTAAATGAATGCATACTTGGGGAGTATCCTTGAGGGATATATATGGAGGCCAAGGTATTGAGATGGGGTTTTTCATTCATTCAATTATTGCATGATCTCTCTTAGATGATTCTCCCATAACTCACTTTATCCTTCTCCCCTTTCCACCAAGATGTGCTAGCATAGCGTGAGAGTTGAGGATAATTCCACCCAATCATTTGGTGACTCAGATAATCCTGTAGATAAACCATAGAGGGAGGGTCCCATTAGTTTCTCCTTAGAGTTATTTATCAACCACTATGATTGAATATTGTTCCTACAACCAATATTAGTTTAAGGTACACATTCTTAATTTAATTTATATATGGTTTTAATTTTCATAACATGGTGATCTATTGAATTTGAGGTTTCTAATGACTTTTACTGATTAAAACAAGTGTTGTATGATCCTTAGAACCCCTTAAATTTGGATTCAAACAAATTATCTATACACAACCTTTAAATATTAAGCTATGATACACTATTTTAAAATATAATATAAAATTATTTATTTCCTTTACAATTAAACAAGAAACATGTAATTATTAGAAAAACTATTTAAATAATTTAAAATCTATTTAATTCATGAAATATCACAATGAAATCAATTTTATAATTCTTTAAAAATCATATAATTCATCTGATAAATCAATTACACTTAAATCTTTAAAAAACCAATTTAAAATCTTATCTAAAAACATTTAAGACTTACCTATTAATGATACAATTTAAATCCTTTCATGAAATCATAAACATAAAATAGTTAAACCTTTAAAGAAAAAAACTATCCAAGATTTTAATTTAAATAATAACAAAGATGAGATTACTTTTAAAATCCACCATTACTTTTAGAAAATAACTATTTCTTTTAAATAATATTGACTATATTTTCATGCTTCGATGTAACCCATATTTTATAAAAATTATAAATGAAAATAAAAAAAGAGTAACAAATATAAATAAGAGTTAACCATAAATAATACCCATAACAAACATCAGGAGAATACCTAGGATCCCTAAATAAAATACTAGAAAAAACAATAATGGGATCTATCTAATTATAATTCTTGATGTGATCCAACCATCTTAACACTCAGTTTTACTCTTTAAAACTTGGAAAAGAGGCAAAATCCCTTAAACATATCATAGTCCTAACTAGGGGCCAATAGATAGAGCCTTATCATATTTAATGGAGAAATCATACCTAAATTTCCGACCTAGATACCTAAGGTTTCCCATAACATATAAAGGGAGATGATCAATCAATCTAATATTAATCAATAAAATATATAATATTAAAACACATAAATCCAGACCTCATGTCTGAGAAACATTTAAAGAAACTACCCCTTTCAATTTTATCAATGACATCATAATTAAAATCCTTTTCTTATAATCCATATCATAATATAATTATACAATTTCAAAATCAACACTAAAGGGGTTACTCATAATAGTGGAATAATAATTAAAAACAATATAAAATTTCAAAAAATGAAAAAACGTGAACCCATATGAAGTCCCAAAGTATCAAATAACAATTGAGAAGGGGGGGGGGGGTTTGAATCAGTTGTTCACTTTTATATGTTTTAATTATTTTTCAAACTTAAACCCTAAAACCTATTAAGATTTATATCCTTATCAAATTTTAGTAAATACTCATGCATTAAATAGTAGGAAAGAAAGTAAATCACAAAAGATTTACAAGATTTAGCCTTAGTGTGAGAACCTACATCCTTACCATAGGCACTCCCATGGGTCTATAGAAATAAACTATTAAGAATAAGTGAATACAACTTGTGCCAACTCCGATTAGACACCTTCTATCTCCTGGTAAGAATGATTATAGAGATTCCCACCAGTTTACAATGTTTTCTTATAAAAAAATTTAGTCAAAAATAATAATAAACACTTTGTTGAATCTTCTTTACAATTTCTCGATCCAAATCCTCAATCTTATTTGGATAGATCAAATTTTTTATCAATATAATGATGCTGGATTCTGGATTTGATTTTCTAAAAACAATGATTCCATATCTGATTATCTCAAAAAAATGATTATGGATCCAATTCTCTGAGAATAATGATGATGAATCCGATTTATTGAATATGATAATTATGGATCCAATTTTATGAATACGATAATACTGAATCTAATTATCTAAATATGATAATCCTAGATCCAATTTTCGCAATATGATAAACTCAATCTCAATCTGAAAAACCCAAAAACTGCTAGAATGTTCAATTTAATTCTTATTCAATCATATGGAACTTTCAATTTTTAATTCTCTAGAACTATTCCTTTTGTGAATGTTTGAAAGTTGTGAATATACAAATGATTCGAGGAATTATTTATAGGCAGCTCAGCAAAAAAAGGTGAGAAACTTGAAAACTTTCCTCACTTCCTAAAATCTCAAAATCTCTGAAAATATCTCGAATTTAAAACATCTACTTCAACTTATTCAAACCTCCTTGGATTTCCCTGAGATTTACACAAAATTGAAATTCGAGTTTGATCACTTTAATTCATCATACCTTTCTCAACTCATTATAATCTATTTTATTCTAATCTTTATTATGATATTTTTCTTTCTCATCTCATTACAATATTTTTATTTCTCTTCTTATTATGATATGATTATTTATAATCTTTATTTTGATCTATTTCTTTCTCTAATCATTAATATTTGTTTCTTTCTAAGTACGATTTTCCTATTATGAAAATATCAGTGTTAAAATTTGAGTATGAAAATATTAGTATGAAAATATCATTATGATTTTATTTGAGTACGATTAGTCTAGATATGATCATTCAGAATAAAATCATACTAGGTAAAATCTATTTATTTCTAATCCTAAGTACAATCATCCTAGGTACAATTTTTTTTATGCATACAATGAATGATCATATGATACAGTGCCAGAGTACGATTCCTTTTCAATCAGCAATATCTCTTTCTTTTCTTCCACATGGATACGATAAATCTGGGTACGATTATTCTTATTACAATCCTAAACACCTTCTTTCTTTCCTTCTCAGCCTGAATCAAACAGTGTTGTGTAAGATTTATTTTCGATTAGCTGCATCTCTTTTTACTTTTCTTCCATCAATATTGTATCATAAGTTCTTCAATAAGCTTATTATTTAAGAAACAAAAATTAGAAAATCATAATCAAATTTTGTTTTATAAAGTATGAAATGTTTTTTACTCCAAACTTCTCATTCTTATTTAAAAAATTCTTCAGCCACAAAATGAGTTCTTCACTCAGTATTTTGGATCCAATTATGTGAATCCAATGGACCTAAGTATGATTCTTATAAATATGGAAAATAAATTTCTCCCCCTTTTTGTTTGGATATGAACTTTTAACATTCTTTACAAAGACCTCATTATGATGAATCTGAATACGAGTACTGAAAGAAAAACATTCTAATAAAAAAAAGTTTAGTTTTTTACAAATACAAAAACTTTTTTTTTAAAAAATTTATCCACAAAGGTTCTTTATTATCCTCCTTTGGATTTATTGGCAACCCTTGTTAACAAATTTTCCAACTGAGAATTTTTTCAAAAATTAACTTTTTTACTTTTATCAAAACATATCCTTTCTCAAAAGAGAGTGTCTTGAAACCACACTACTGGATAAAGTAATTGTTTTGAAGGAATTCAATCCCTTAGTGGAAATAAAGTTTTGCGGACATGTAAAGATAAACTCTCCTCACTTTTCTTTTCACACTTTATTTTCTTCAATCTTTCTTTTATCAGTTTCTTTTTCTATCACTTTTTTTTCTCTCCCCCATTATATGATAACCAAAGCGTCAAATTCATAAAATAAAGATAAGTAAAACTTCTTTCAAACTACAAACTTATCACTTTATCTCCCCCTTTGTCAATATAATCCAAAGCATGGTTAGGGATCTTACTTAAGAGATTTTAGGAAGACATGGGAGGA
This sequence comes from Viscum album, assembly GCA_963277665.1. Taxonomy (NCBI): domain Eukaryota; kingdom Viridiplantae; phylum Streptophyta; class Magnoliopsida; order Santalales; family Viscaceae; genus Viscum; species Viscum album. The sequence continues at coordinate 1,507,609,170 of OY728156.1, forward strand.
GAATGAATATGAAGTTTCATCCTCAATTCCACAAATCTTTCTTTCGAAATTGATTTTGTAAAGATATTAGCAATATGATACTTTGTTGAAATATATTCCAGATAAAAATCTCCATCATCAAATTTCTCTTTTATAAAGTGGAACTTTATATCATTGTGTTTTGATCTTTAATCTTGTAAAAGATTCTTAAAAAGATCAAATTAACTCTTATTATCAATAAGTATATTGAATGGTTTATAAAATTTTACTTTCAAATATTCTAGCTTAACTTTCATCCACAACATTTGAGTACAAGATTGAGTAGTTGCAACATATTCAGATTAGCTATTCTCAAAGTTACTGAACTTTGTTTCTTACTATGCCAACTCACACAACATTCACCTAAGAAAATTTTTTCTCCTAAGGTTTATTTTCTATAATTACAATCTTTAGCCCAATCAGAATTAGTATAACCATAAAGCTTCATCTCACTATTTATTTTTTATAAAAACCCATGTGAAGTTGTTCCTTTGACATATCTCATAATCCTCTTTAATAACAACATATGTGATTATTTTGGATTACTTTGATATCTGGCACACAAATTAACAACATAAACAATATCAAGTCTTGAGGCTGTATGGTAAAAAAGAATTTATATTAGCTTTTGAAAGTCATTTTGATTCACACTTATTCTAAATTCATCTTTACTCAAATTTTTTCTCACTGAAGTAGTAGTTGAAACTTCTTTGGATTCTAATATCCAAAATTCTTTTTTAATAATTCCTTGACATACTTTTCTTAAGTTAGGAAAATGTAATTCTCCTTTTATTAAACTTTTAATATAATGAAGAAATTTAATTCTCCCAACATAGAAATTTCAAAATTCTTCTTTATTTTAACAAAAATGTTTTACCAGTATCTTATCTATCCCCATAAAAAAATATATCATCCACATAAACAACTAAAATTAGTGTTGTAGAGTCAAAATCGTTCATATACAAGTTTCTATCAAATTTTAATTTATAAAAGTTCAAAATTATCAAAAAATTGTCAATATTATAATACCATGAACGTGTAGCTTATTTTATCCCATACAAGGATTTATTCAATTTAAAAAATTTGTTTTCATCCTCATCAAGTTGAAATCCACAAGGCAGTTCAATGTAAACTTCTTCTTCAATCTCACCTTTTAAGAAAGATGAATTTACATCAATCTTATAAACATTGTAATTTTGATGATAATCCACTGCAAGAAACATTTGAAAAGTTTATATCCTTGTAATGGGGGAAAATGTTTCATCAAAATCCACACCTTCCACCTATGAATATCCTTTAAAAATAAGTATTGCTTTGTTTCTTGAAACTTCTCCATGCTTATTCAATTTGTTTCTATAAACCCACTTGGTTTTGATAAAATTTTTATTTGATGGATATAAAACAAGTTCCCATGTTTAATTATTTTCAATCCAATCCAATTCTTCATTAATAGCATCCGCCCATTCTTTGCGTTGAATAAATTCTAAAACTAATTCCAATTAAATTTTTTAGATAAGTTAAGTATGATTATCTAATCTCAAATTTCTTCTTTTTTGAACCAGATCCTTTTTATTACTAGTAATTTATTTAGATTCAAAAAGTTTTTGTAAGGTATGAAATTTTAAAGTTTCTTTCCCAGCTTAAATTTCCTCATCATACGATTCTTCCGAGTCTTGATAAGGACGTTTTGAATTACTTTCACCATTTTTGGAAAATTAAAGTTTATCCTTCTCATCATTAACGACAACCTTTGTTAAGGAAATTTTATTTTCAATTACCTTCACATCATATGATTCCACCAAATTTTTTAAATGTTTGTTCCAACATTTGTAACTTATTATGTTTTGTGAATAACCCATAAAATTTTCTTCCTCAACTTTATCATCAAACTTTCCCAAATATAGTTTTTTGATTTTGAGAAAAAATATACTTTCAAAAGCTTTGAAGTATTTAAATGAATGTTTTTTGTTATAACATATTTCATAAGGAGTCATGTTAGTTTCTGGTATCAGCAAGAATCTATTTTAAACATGTATAATAGTACTAAAATCTTCTCTCCAATAGAATTTTTAAAGTTTGTATTCAACTAACATACTTCTTCCCATTTCCACTGAGCTTCTATTCTTTCTTTCTAATACTACATTTTATTATGGAGTATAATGAGCACTATACTGATGTTTTATACCATGATTTATTACAATGTTTAAAAGTATTTCTTGTAAATTCGATACCATTATATGTTCTAAACTTCTTTATGGGAACCCCCATTTCTTTCTTAACATCCTTTCTAAAGAATTTGAACATTTTGATAGTATCTGACTTGTGATTTATAAACATAATGTCTTTTATCTGGGTGAAATCATCAATAAATGTGATAAATTATAAATCTCATTTTGTTGATTGATGTCTCATCGGCCCAAATAAATCAGAATGAATAAGATCAAGTGGTCTGGTAGATTGAATCTCAATTCTTTTAAGACTTTTGTTAGTAATATTTCATTTCTAGAAAGTAATTCAAACATATTCATCTGTTCTTTTCAATTCTGGAAAATTTTGGACAACATAAAATTTATAAATTTAATTCATGTTTTTTCCTAAGGTGGCTACGTCTTCGATGCCACAATTTTTTTTATCTTCAACACTCAAGTAACAAAAGTTATTGAAATCTCTTATTTGAAAGAGATTCACACTGGTTATTTGTATTTTTGTAATGACATTTCTATATTTCTCACTTTTGTTGATAAAAATATATTTTCTAAAAAAACTTTGTTTCCATCATCAAAAAGTTTACTTACTCTGAGTAAGTTATATTTTATCCCATCAACAAATAAAACTTCCTTATATTTCAACTTTTCCACTTCAATATTATCCATTCCAATTCTTTTGATTTTTAAGGAACCATCATTCCAAAAGGTAACTGATCCCCTATCATGAATTTCAACATGTTTCAAGACTTTTATATCACCTTTAATAAGTGATGGATAGCCACTATCAAGTATCCATGGTTTTCTCCTTTTACTTTCTTTCAATGATGTTTAAAAAAACTCTTTCCTCAACTTTCTTCTTTTCAGCTTTCATTTCTTTTCTATCATGAGAAACTTGTTCTGAAAGGAGTTTTATACATCTTTAGGCATGATGACCTGCCTGATCACAAATTCTAAAAACTTTTTTTTATATATTCAAATTTAATTCTTGTTGGAAATTTTTTGACAACTTGAGAATTCACCTTTTCAGATTTATGTATGTTAAGAATGTTTTCTCATTCTACTTTCACTATTTGATTCACTTTTCTCAAATATTTTTCTAGGTAAGGATAAGTTGTGCCAAAAATTATAATCTCTATGCCCATAGATTCAACAACACCAAAAATAACCATCAAATCTTTATTTTCAATTGAAATAAGATCTTTCTCTATTGAAAATTGGTTGAGGTTGGTAACTTCTTTCAGCTCTAACATAATCAGGACATGGACCATCATTTTTTTAAGTGAGTTTTCAAATTTTGTAGATTTGATAGGTTTATCACATCTATTTTACACCCAATATTTTCTAATAATTTTTAAAATACCTAAAACGTTAAAGGAATCAGGTGAAACATTATTTTTGGTAAGATAAGATTTCACCTGATTCTCATATTGAGCCTTCTCAGCACCTTTAGAAGTCTCAGGTTTTACTTATGAAGATTTGTTGAAGTTTTCATTCATCTTCCACAATTTGATTTTGTACTTAAGAAGTTTTTATTGTAACTTTATAAATTATTCTTCATTAGTTTTTATATTCTTACTAAGATCTTTAATCATCTTTCCCTGTTTAGCAATTTTAAGTTTGTAACTTAGAATATCCTCGATGTATTATTCCTCCTGCTTGATAACATATTTTATTCCATCAGAAACTTCTTGAAAATATTTCTTTATAACTCTAATTTCTTTAGTGAGATTCTTGTTTTTCTCAAGACTTGCATTAAGTTTGGTTCTGAGCTGATATTCTCTATAAGATTCTTCACCACCTTCTTTACTCTTTGAGGAATTTTTTGTTTTCTAAAATTTTTCAATAAAGGCTTTGAATTGTTCTAAACCTTCATATTCAGAAGAATTGTTTTTGGTTGAGTCTGATTTAGCTTTCTTACTCAACATAATTATTTTGTTTCTAGTTAACTTATTCTTGTATCTGTTGGAAGAATTTTCTTCTTTATAATTTTTTTCCAATTCTTCCATAGAGGTTTTCCATCAAAATCATATTGATAGTCTCCAACTTCTTTATTTGGGAAATTCATAGCGAAGTTTCCAATTTCACCACACTCAAAAAATTTGTGAGGAAGTTTAACTCCATAATTTACTATTCCTATTCCATAGTTCCTGGATATAAGAGACATGATTTTTTCATTCAACTCATCATCCTCTTTATCTTCATAGTCACAAGTATCAACATCTTCAATATCTTGAATTTTAAACTTTCTCATAGATTCAAAATGAATTTCATCTTTCATATTGTTTTTAAACATTATATTTTCCCTCATTTTATAAGTAATAATAAAGTTATTCAATTCATCAAGAGATAAATCATCTTTATCTTATAAAGAATAAATTTTATAATCAAACCTGGCTAGAAAGGTTCTTATAAGTTTCTTCATAATTGTAGAATCTTCCAAGACATCTCCAAATCCTCTGATGTTGCAAACAATTTCATTTACTCTGGTGAAGTATTAATCAATTATTTCTTTATATCTCATTTTAGTGTCTTTATACTTATTACGCCAGATGTTTAGATTTTATTTCTTTACCTTTTTATTCCCTTTGAAAACACTTTCTAGCTTATTCCACATACTTTTTAATGTTTTGAGACCCATAAACTTCTTATAAAATTTCTCTGATAAGGACATAAGGATTTCACTTCTAGCATTTACATCAACATATATTATTCTATGATGAACAAACATCATAGGATAATATTTATTAATAGGTGGAAAGCCAATAGTAGCAGCATAAAAAATTTCAAGGAAAAGAGATATAAGATAAGGAATTCTCCTATTTTTACATTCATAATAATTTTTTCCATCGAATGTAGGAATTCAGATACTTTTGAAAAATTGATATTATCCATGATAAGGATTCAACAAGGGAACCTTCCCTTTGATACCAATTAAAGTTCCAATGGATCAAATAACAACTGAGAGGGGGGGGGGGTTGAATCAATTGTTCACTTTTAGAAGTTTTAATTCTTTTCAAAACTTAACCCCTATAACCTGTTAAGATTTATATCCTTATCAACTTTTAGTAAATACTCATGCATGAAATTGTAATAAAGCAAGTAAATCACACATTATTTATAATATTTGGGATCAGTGTGAGAGCCTACATTCTTTCCATATCCACTCCTATGGGTCTATGAAATCCACTATTAATAAGAAGTGAATACAACTTGTGCCAACTACCATTAGACACTTTCTATCTCCTGATAAGAATGATTATACTGATTACTGTTAGTTTATAATGTTTTATTATAAAAAAATTGAGCTGAATAAAATAAAAAAGACTTTGTTTAAATCTAATCCACAATTTATCAATTCGAATCCTCAATCATATTTGGATGGATACTATTTTTGATCAATACAATGATGCTGGATTATGGATATGATTTTGTCAAAACAATGATACTAGATTTGATTCTCTCAAAAAAATGATGCTGGAACCAATTTCCTGAATAAGATAGTGTTGGGTCTGATTGTCTGAATAAGATAATGATGAATCTGATTCTCTGAGTATGATAATTCTAGATCCAATTTTCTCAGTATGATGAACTCACTCTTAATCTAAAAAGTTCAAACTCTACTATAATTTACAATTAAATTATTTTTCAATAAAATGGAACTTTAACTTTTGAATTATTCAGCACTTATCCTTTTTCATGTGTGTGAAATTTGTGAATGGTTGAATGATATGAGGTAGTATTATAGGCAGCTTAGAAAAAAAGTTGGAAACTTGGAAAATTTACCCGTTTCCTCAAATCTCAAAATATATGAAAATCTATCAGATTTAAAACTTCAAATTTTACTTCTTAAAACCTCCATATATTTCTCTAAGATTTACACAAAATTGAAATTCGATTTTGACCACTTCAATTCATTATACCTTTCTCAACTCATTACAATCTATTTCTTTCTCATCTTAATTATGATCAATTTATTTCTCATATCATTATGATATTTTTCTTTCTCATATCATTACGATCTTATTATTTCTCATCTTCATTAAGATATGTTTCTTTCTCATCTCATTATGACTTGTTTCTTTCTCAGTAAAATTTTCCCAGTATGAAAATCTCACTATAAAAATATGTGTATAAAAATATGAGTATGAAAATCTCAGTACAATTTTATTTGATTATGATTAGTTTGGATATGATCATTATGAATACAATCATAATGAGTATGATCTCTTTCTTCTTGATCCTGAGTACGATCATCCTGGGTATTAAAAGTTTTTTATGCATATGATGAATGATTATATGCTACAATGATAGAGTATGATTACTTTTCAATTGACAACATCTATTCATTCTCTTCCACCTGAATACGATAAATCTAGGTACAATTATTCTTTTTACAATCCTCAACACCTTATTTCTTTCCTTATCATCCTGAATCTGACTGTTCTAGGTATAATTTCTTTTCAATCGAATGTATCTCATTTTCCTTTTATTCCATAAAGCTTGTATCATAAGTTATTCAATCAAATTATGATTTGTGAAATATGAATCATCAAAGCATCATCACATTTTGTTTTAGAAAGTATGAAAACTTTCTAACTCCTGACTTCACATTCATCTTTAAAAAACTCATAAACAACGAAATGAATTGTTTACTCAGCATTTTGGATCTGATTATATAAATTAGATGGACCTAATTAAATTTCTTCTGAATATGAAAAAGTATCATGCATGATTTTTTCACATGTTTAGTTAAATCATTCTCTGGACATGTATATTCCACTAGAATTTTATAGAATAGATACACGATTCATCTTCACGGTTATGAAATAGTGCACCCTAACGTGTGGTCTGGAGAAATTCTCAAAATTCAAAATTTTTAACTCCAAACCCAAAAATAAAATATAAAATGAATGAATAATAAAATATTTATCAAAAAGTGATAATGAGGGCTTCCCAATTTTTGTTGGAAGTTAATGATCAGAATAATTATTTTAAAAAACTATATCATTTTAAGCTTGTATAAATAGTTTCAATTTCTAGAATCTTATGTTATTACTTGATGGAATGGTTTTAAAATTAAGTTTAAAGGTATTTTCTTATATTTATTTCTTAATGAGAGGAATTATGGTATGTTTCATTATTTAATATGTTTGTGTTTTATTTTAGTGTTAATATTATAGAGCATACATTTTTTATATGTCTTTGTTTAATTTTTTTCATTTTATTTCTGGAATATTTAATAGTTCATTTATAGTTTTCAATTATGGAAATGAAGATAATTGGTTATTTTATTAATAATATATAGTTATTGATTGGTGATAATTAGGCTGTTGGATTTATTTAAAATAATAATATATATTTGGTTCAAGCTATTAATTCTATTTTTCCATTACACAACCACTACATTTGAGGGATGACTTGAAAGAAAATTTGAGAGGAATAAATAATATTTTGAAATAGAAAGTGATATTTATGTTTATAGAGTGTTAAAATTCTTACTTAAAGTATAATTTTCATATGAAATTTTATTAATTTATTTTAAAAATTGGTTGAAATGTTGAATAATTTCTTGGTGATATTTCATTGAAGAAGTGGGATAGTGCTTATTTTTGTGGTCCATTCTATGGTGAAATTAACACCAATTCCATTAACTAATTTAATTATCAAATTCAGAACATCCTAAATTTTCCCATGACATGTTTGGAATTTTTTTTATATACTCTTTTGATGAAATAGAATTTTTTATCTAGTATTATGCATAAAAGGTTCAATAATTTTCTATCTCAGTGTAATACTTGGGTTTTAAATAAATCATCTCATTTTTTTAAGTTAATTCAGGTTCTAATGTTATTTTTGATCTGGGTAATCATATATTTTCAACTCATCAATGTGAATTTTGTGGGTTTCCATGTTCTATGGTTTTTCCATAATCATATTTTCTCAAATTTTGGTGAATAATATTATTTATTATTTCTTTAGTTTTTAGTGATTTTAGGTTACTTATAGAAAATATATGAGTCATATTCTGTATAATTTTATATAATCATAAAACTTTTAGTTAATTTTTGGTGTAGACTCTTTAATCAAGAAGTTAGTATGAGAGATCAAAGAAAAGAAAAATCCATTCAAACTTTTATTATTTTTCAAGGAAAGTGATTTTAGGTAGTTGTAAAAGTTTGATAATCATAATAAGTAGACATGAAATAAGTATTTTTTGTTTTTATGTTGTTTTTTGGATTTATGGTTGTTTTTTTAATATGTATCATGAATTATTCAACAACACATATGTAATTTTAGAATATAGACTAATGTTATGTGGAGTTTTATTTATGGAATATTTTTCTGAGTTTTTTTTAAAATATTTTTTACGTATATTATGTTTTATATGACATATATATTTTTTATGATTTTTTCATGTTCTTTATGATGTTATAGTTAAGTATTAAAAATACATTTCAAATTATTTCTAATTGGAAATGAATTTAGTTAATTCCATAATATATGATTTTTTATTTATGTTTATATACATCAGGGATGAAAATTTTCATTCAATTTAACCATAATAACTTATTATATTCTCATTTAATTTATAATGATCATTGAAAAACATTTATTTATCTACAATTATCCAATTAAAGTATATTTTCATAGTCACATATTTTTTAAGTATAATAATATTTTTTTTATTACACAATATTTTTCTTCATGTCTAATTTGGTTCCTTAAACTACACTACATTTACATATTTTTAAAACATTACCTAGTTAATTAATATAAAAATCATATAACATAAAAAAATTTAGGCATAAACTATTATGTTCAAATAATTTTGATGTTATGAAACAATTAAAGACCAAGCACAAAACATCATGTTATCTTTTTGATCAAGATTAAGTTAATTGGTCACTTGTTCCAATAACTCATTTTTTCACAAATTATTATTATTTTTTATTTTATATTTTTTAAAAAATAATTTAGTTTATTAATATAAGTTTCAAATCATATGTGACTTTAGGAACATGACATTATTTTGTGTGCTTGTTTTTTATATTACAAAGCAGTCATAGAACATGTAATTTTTTTTTGATTTATTAAACCTCAATACATTTTTTATATTTCATAACTCTGTATAATCTTACATATAATATTGATAGAAAAAATTAAACATATATCACAAAACACTATGAAATATACGTTTTTTGAAATTACAATACAATTTTTTGAATTTTTTCATGTAAAATTAATTTATTTTACTCTATAAATTTTATCCTTTATGTTCACATTCAAAACTCTTTGCTTAATACAAATTTTTCATATTAATTAAGAAATCTTTTGACTAATTAAATATGTTAACCTTTTTAATACGATTATATAATCATAAAATTTTTTGGCTTGTGAATAACTTTTAATATGGGACATAACACTTATAATTATATTTTAATGTGTATAAATGATATAAATCATTTATATATATTAAACATAATTCTTTAATATGTAAAAAATAAATTTTCATAGAAGATTATTAAGCCTTAGATATTATCATATCAAAATTAATTTAATTTTGGTTAATTATATAACATTTTCTTATTTTATATAATACTACCATAAAAATAAAATTAATTGATACATTTAGAATTGAAAAAGATTATAAAAAAGGACACATAAATTTTTTAATCAATATAACATATATTTTACATTTATTTTCCAAAATATTCGCTAACAAATATGTTCCAACTAATTCATCTCTAGTGTTAATTGTATTTCTTACAAGTCTATATCATTATATGTGTTTAAAAAATCAATCTCAAATATATGAATCTTCTATGATATATAAATATATATTTATTTTTCTAAAATATGTGGATAATTTAGGAATTCTATATATGATCTAATTATCATTTATGAAATGAAAATAATAAAAGATTTTCAAAACCAAGATCATTTATAATTTAAAAAATAAAAAATTATAAATAAAAACTTAAATGATAAAATGAATATTTTCTCTCATTAATTATATCCTTTGATAATGAGAAAATGATGATTTTATCTCTCATTGGAAAATTTATTTTCACTCTTAATTATTCATTATAAGGTCTTTAAGATGAATAATATTTCAAAAATGGTGGTGAATAAATGTTTCTCAATGAAGGAGAGGATCATAATAAATGTGATTTAATTTCCAAAGGTTATGGTATAATGACTATATTATCCCTCCTTTTATAGGAACTCATATCCACAGATTTAGGTGATGTTAATTATTACATCTAATACCAATATTAAAGAATATTAAAATAGACTATTAAGTTGAAAAAATACCATTCATCCATTCAACGTTGACTTAGTTGAAAAAAATATCCACCTTATAATAATAATTAAAATTATTTATATATATATATATATACCATATATATGAACATATATAAAGTGATATTTATGAAATTATTTTTTAATTAATATATATATCCCATATTGATAGTCCTAGGAGATAGTATGCCACCACTGATAGGGGAGGTGAATCAATGGTTACCAAAACATTAACTCTAAAATTATATTTTTTCATCACTGATTAGTGTGATTAGATATTGATGGTGATGATGATAGACATATCAAGAAATCACTACAAGAGTTTTAAAGGGCTCACTCAACCTTATTATTATGTGGAAAATACTTGGTGTGAAAAATTTGTGATCACAACACCCACATTTCTTTTTTATTATGAATAAGAATAAGGAATTTAGTAGGGATTTGACCCTCACCTATAATTATAAGAAATAAATTCAAGTATAAACAATTGTATCAATCTTTACTTCCCGATCCCAAATTCCACCAAAATTTGGATCATGTGTTCACCCTTGTTATTCTCCTAAGTCCCAACCAATAAATACCTAGAATGGGTGTTCAATTATCTTATAGTTTTTATCCTTTTCATCACACATTAATTTTAATAGAAATAATCAATTATTTATATACAGACTACCTCCATGGTGAATATTCCCTCAAAAGGATCTTTTTTGAGGTAATTACATTGATATCCAAAAACCTTTCACATATCTATTTCTCATCTCACTATTTTTCTTGACCATTTTATATCTTTTGATATAAATTGAACTCAAAAATGATCATCACTATGCCCATGTTTCTCCCCAAGGTCTACCTCATAAAATCCTTTTAAAACCTAGGTTCACTATGCAATTATTAAGCTTGGGACATAACTTGGTCTCACTAGCTTCCTTTTAAAATTTATTTCCTTTATAGTCATTATTCTTTAATCAATTTAACCCAGGGGTTTCTTTAACATGTTACAAGGTAAAAAACACATGATTCTAAACAATTCCCCATGATGAATTCTCCACTCACCCCCTCAATTTTTCAATCTTACCTTACTAAAATTCCCAGCTTTGTTGTAGTGGTTTTATCATGGGAACATAGAATAATGGACAAACTAAAATTTCTATTTCAAGCCTCCTCATAGCCTAATACTAGAAAACCATGATGAAACACCTTATCTTATGGGTGTTTCAACCTATCCAAGTCATGGTGTAAGATACCTTGAATTAGAAAGACCACAAAATATCTATTTCATATTAAAATCAACAAAATACATTATATACCATCCAAAACAACTGTTATGGGGGTCACTATGACATAAAAAGATCTTCCCCAAAATTTATTACTTATTTTGAATCCATTTCAGCTCCAACATTCCTCTAAATCATCCATGAACATGTTCTCTATAAACACGACATGAAAAAATCTTCAATAATCATGAATTAATTATCTCAAGAAACAATTCATATCATGATTCAATGTGAAGGTAATTAAAATATCAAACCGTAGGATAGAATGGAATTTGTGAGAGTAATAAAAATATCAGTGTAAGATATATACTACATGATATAGATATTCCCTAAAGAATTTATATATATGATATATATAATTTATAACACATGGTATGATATAACCAATTTTAGAGTAAGAAATGTATGATAAAAATAGTTTTTTTACTTCAATTTTAAGTATATCATTTCTTATGAATTATGGGAAATCATAAATCATGGAATATGATTCCATATTTATACCTATAAAAATCATAATGTAAGATTAACATCATATCATAGGACATTGATATGCCATTTCCATTTTCTTCTTTTCTTATCATAAGTTACAATTTATTTTCAGAAGGTATTTATATGTTCATGGTGTAATTTCCATTAATTTTGTAAAGTATGGATTTCTATATCATATGGCATGGAATTAACTTCAATTTTATTGGTAGTTTAATGGTTAATGGTTAATTTTTGAGTATCAATTTGTAACACCCTGAGTTTTTATGAAACTTTTTTTTGAAAAATTTAAATTTCTTTGATGTATTGTGTTTCATGATACAACAAGTTAATATTTTGTTATTATCTGTACAAATATAATCTTTCTCTATACACAACTCCAACTTATCTTGCGTTCCACACAACACCGAGTTTCTATGAAACATCATTTTATTATGATAATTATTTAAACATGATAGTTATAACATAACAGTTAAAATTAGTAATATAAATAGTAATAACTAATTTTTAAATATTATTTATAGTGGTTTAATATAAATAAAACATATTTATGATGAAATATATAATTTTTTGTAAAATATATATGTTTTGAAAACTAATATTTACTCAAAAGAATGACTTTTTATGTCCTTCTGTGAACAATAATTAATATAAATTTAGAAAATTTAATATTTTAATTTGATAAAATAAAATTCCTTTTAAAATTAATAATGTCAAAATTATTTTAGGGTGTAATTTTTGGATTTTTCTAAAATATTTCATTTTTTGGTGAATAGTAAAAAATACTGAATTTTAATTAAAAACTTATTTTTATTATAATATATTTATATAGTTAAATTATATATATTTTTTTTAAAGTATAATTAGATAAATAATACATCAATTAATACAATTTATGTCATTGGAAACAATTTTACATTGAAATTAGATATAAAAACATTTTAAACTTTTGAACATTTTCACTTTTAAAACCCACTTCTGCGACATGTCTGTGGGATTAATTTTAAATAAATTTCTCCCACTTATATGATTATAATTTAGAAAAATGAATTATATATTTTTTATAATATAATTTATAATTTATAATAAGTTCATATTAATTTTTTACCAAAGTCATTAGTGAAATTAATTAAAATTTATTACAGTGATTAAGGTAAAAACAAGTTTACTTAGTAGTTAAACATTATCTTAAGGGGCCAAATAACCTAGAAACATGTACAAAATCCATTTAATGGAAATATTTATACAAATTCCTATATTTTATATAAATTCAAAATTATTTGAGGTGCATTATGTAAGGTAGACCTCTCAATAGTCTTTACCTTTTTATATTTACAATTATGCCAGTCCTCCTCCACTATAAAAAGGGCACTCAACCCCTCACTTATTAAAAACTCTAAAGATCTTATTATCATCTAAATTATACCCAAATATTCTCACAAATTACATAAATTAATTATATAGGACTCACTTTTTTGGTAAATCCAAGCAAGGAAACCCTTTAGTGAAAACCAAAAGAAGTTACCCAAAGAAGAGGTAACATCCTTTAGCAGAAAATTTTGTTTTATTTCTTTCTGTGAACCATAAATTATTATTACTACATGATTATATAATAACATAATTATCTTAAATATACTTATATGTTTTTATTTTAAGGGAACAACCTACACTCACACACACTTCCATCAAATGTGATAGACAATCATCATTTGTGTGTACGACGGACTACCACCTCATGAAGAAAAGTTGTTCATTCTTCTATTACCACCTATAATGGTTGAAAATAATGATGTAATTTATATTTTTATATAATATATATGATATTTATTATTTATTTATTATTATATTATATAATTCATAACTTCATGTTTTCCATTTTTTGGAAATACGATTACTTTGTTTGTGGATGTGTGGACTACAACCTCCTCAAAGCGATGTGATTCGTTCACACTTTACATGGAATGCATTAAAGATGGATATAGTAAATTTATATGATATATATGAACTAATAATACTGATGTAATTATATTATTTTTATATGTATATATATGTCATTTACTTTTTTCATTTATTACGATAAGAAAATAGAAACATCATTCATGAATATGTACAAACTACCGTCACCATGGCCGGTGTATTTCATTTGAAATTTCAATATTTTAAAGATTATTATTAATAAATATATAATGAATATATATAATATTTATATCATGTTTTAAAATTTTGAGATAATTATATAAGTATGAGGACAAAAAATATAACAAATCAAAACACATGTGAAAACATAGCTGTTATTTCCCAAAACGTAACTTTAACACGAAATTTCTAATAAATGGGTAAGAAGAAAATCATATACGATACAATAAAATTTAACATGGTTTTATAATATGTTTAAAATTGATTTATATTTATTATACCTGAGGTTTTCATGAGTACGATGAGAGTCAAGACATAAGGTAAGAGGATTTATAGTCTCTCTTTTATTTCTATGTGGCCTATACCATATTTATCACTCATTTATTTTGTGTGGTGTATATACTACCCAAGAATGTATTATATGTTTTATATCCTTAAATTTATGTGTATTTACACATCCATTTTATTATATATATTTAATGTGGTTATAGTTCAAATGTGACCAAATAAGTATGGTAATTTTGTCTCAATTTGCCTTCTTTGAGACACATGTTTTTCTACGCACCTATATTCTTTTACGAGGTGTATATAACACCCAGTTGAAATGTTATATCATGAATATTATTATTTTAATGATATTATTATATTCATGTAATTTTATTCTATATTTTTTTATCATTATTCAAATTTACCAAAGTGGTAAGAGTTTATTGATACAATCTCATCATATATCAGAATTGTTTACAATTATGCCTCTATTGGTGAAATATTATGATCCCCCTATAAATAACTCTTATTAATTTTATCCCCCTTTGGTTATTAATTATATAATCATGTAATATTATAATTTTCCCACTCTTTTTTACTTAATATTATTAAGAACACGTTTTTAAGAAAACCTGACCTTATTTATCTCTTTGGTTGGAAATATATTTTATTCAAAAACCATGTTTTCTAAAAATGTTTTTAAATGACATTTTAAAATTATTTTAAAAGAAAAATATTTCAATTATTTAAAATCTTCATTTATAGGATTTCAAATATATTTTCAAATAAAAATGTTTTCAAAATGTTTTATGTTTTAAATTTCAATTTTCAAATAATAAAGAATATTTTCCTTAAGAAATGTTTTCAAAAGAAATTTAAAAATTATTTTCTATCTAAGATGTAATTTTTTGTTGTCACCTATTCCTTAATGGTGATATAATCCAATAATACCATTCATATTCTTTCTTTAATGGTTTTTCTTCTGATGTCATGATGGTTCTGGAATCCATTTATGTTCCACAAGTTATATGATTTTGAAATCCACTTCATTTCATTAGTTATGAATTTATTATTATAAAACTTATCTCTTTTCCATAGGTTATGATATTAGAAAATTTTTATGATACCCATTTTATTTCATGGGTTATGGAATAGTGTTTATGATTCCTATCTCTTTTTATGTGTCATGATTTAATGAATGTTTTATTATCTTGAGGAACACATATGTGTGACTTCTTTATATGATGGGTGGGAACTATATCTACATAAAATTAATTTGGTAAATATTTATATCTCATGAGATAATTGTGGGAAATAATTCTATGGACTTGATCTACTATGGGTAGATTGGGAAACCCGATCCACTATGGGAAGAAGGGGAAAACTGATGCACTATAGAAAGAAGGTTTAAACTGATAAAATATATGGAAAGAACTGAGACTGGGGATGGTGGTATATCCCTCCTAGTAGGTGAAAACCCCATGATGTGACCTGATAAGTTTTTTTAATGATACTTGATTGTAGAGAATGATTTTATATGTTTAAGTGTCAGCCACAATTCCATGTCATATTCCTATGTTATGCCTTCATAGCTTATGATCTTGATTCCCTTATGATTCATGTCTTAGGAAATAATAAAATTTATGCCATGAATCTTGTTTATGGTATTTTATTTATAGGGTATGATTGTATATTTTTAATATCTAGTTATTATACCCTTATTTTCATGATTATGCCTACATGTCTCCATTTTTTACTCTTACTGAGCATCTGAACTCACCCTTTCTTATGTTTCTATTCCATATGTAATAAAGATATGTATTATGTATGATGTGTCTAAGAAGGGATATAGTCATGAATAACCATTTGGGAGATAATTTATCTCACTTATTTACTAGGGTTTGTGTCTCTATGTTTCCAAAGGCACTAAACTATTATGGTCTTTGGGTATCTGTTTGTGTAATTTATTAAGTATTCTTAAAAAATGATTTAGTGTATATGTATGAGAAGTTAGGGCCAATATATTTGATATAAAATCTAAATTTTAGTTAATGTTTAGGAACTAGTATGAGAAAACCTTCATGATAACCCTAAAGACATGTGTAAGGATAATTCCCAGGATGAGGAAAAGTATAGGAAAATGTCATTGAATTTTGGTAATGGATAGAGTGAGTGTTTTCATATAAATACACCCCTATCTAAATAGTACATGTTTATGTGGCTTTGGAATAGATATACATAGGGGTAAGAACCCTAAAAAAACCGTATTGATATAGACTCAATCAAGAACTAGTGCATGATAATGGGCCTTATTGCACACCTAGTTTGACACTCCCGAGAGATATGCTTTGTGAATTCACAAACTATTTATGAACCATCATGAAGGATTTAAATAGATGATGACTATAAATGACCTTGGATAAACCTAAGGTATCATATATTAAAGAAGTTTTCACAATTTAGATATCCTATAAGTGATTTTTCATGATTATATGGTTCCTGACTATGATAATTGTTTATTATTATATGTTTTTTGGTTTTAGTCGATGTATGGAAACTAAAGGAATCACGTTAATTGAGATTTTTATGGAAAATGAAATGATTGTACTCCTAAGAAACCAAATTATATGGAATATGGAATGAAAAATATTGTTTCTATTCTCACCCATATTTCTCAATATATGAATCATGATAGACTTTAAAATGTGAAAAATATGGAACAAAATTATTTTGAGCCCTTCATGAGGAAAAATCCACCTTCTTTTAACAAGTTTTCTAATCCATTTGTGGCTGACTAATGGATCAGTACCACTAAAAAGATATTTTCTGTCCTCTAGTGTTAATAATGTGAGAAATTAATTATATATATTTATCATTTAGAAGGTGAAGTGGAATAGTGGTGGACTATAATCAAGAATATAAGGAAGAAAAATTAAATTTAATCCATGTATTGGGATTTGTTTAAAAAATTATTCTTCAATAAGTACTTTCCTCATGTTCTTTATACAAATATATAGAAGGATTTCCTTGAGTTAAAGAAAAGGGATGATGAATCGGTCAGTACCTATGATAATAGTTTTACAAGACTTGTGAGGTATGCTTTTGGTATTATCATCCAATCTGAAGGTAATGTTGATAGATTAGTCAGTGTCTTAAAACCAAGTCTATGAAGGGTGTTATCTATAAGAGACTTTAGTATCTATAAAGGGATTGTGTTTTGTTCTATCAATGTAGAAATGAAGGTTGGAGTTACATATCAATCTCATGTTTTTTAAAAGAAAAGGAATATAGAGTTTAAAGGAAAATATAAAAAACATGGAGTGAAAATATGACATTTACTTTTTAGATAAGTGTGGAAAAAATCTTGGAGGAAATTTTCTTATGGGATCTAATAAATTTTTTAAGTGTTGAAGGGAAGTCTATTAGGAAATTTATTTTTTAACTCATGGGAATAATTTGGATAATGATGTGAATATAGGGAAATCTGCACAGAATGCACCTCCCACACTTTAGTGCTTTAAGTGTAAGGAGAATGAGAATTATGCTAACCAGTTCCCAAACCTAAGGGTTTATGACAATGATCGGTGTTAACAACCTCTTAAGCCAAGGGAATAGGGGAAATATCACATGATCACTATTTTTGATGAGGTGTGCGATAAATAAGTGGTGAGAGGAACACTTACCATCCACTCTAGAACTGATAATTTCTTATTTGATTCTAGATCCACCCATTCTTTCATATCAAAAGAATTTGACAAGGGTATTAAGATTCCACCCAAATGATTAGATTTGGAATTATCAGTGAAAACCCCTAATGGTATGATGATTTCATATCAAGTCTATAATTCCTCTTTGGTTTAAGTTTTTGGGAATGTGCTTCCTGAAAATATTTCCATTATTCCTTTGGTTGAATTTGATATAATACTAGGCATGTATTGGATTTATTTTCATAAATCCCACATCAATTTTCGAGGAAGGTAAGTTAAATTTGATATTTTAAACCAACCTATGATCATCTATAAATGGGATTATAAGTAAAAACTTCCTATAGAGATTACATCTAGTATATGGGTCTTAATTCACATTTAAAAGGCGTGTTTATGTCAAATGGTTGGAGAGAAACTCGATATTGATGATGTGACTATTGTTCATAAATTTGTGGATATCCTTCCAGAAGAGTTTCCTAGATTTCCACCGAAACTTGAAGTTTAGTTCTCAATAGAACTCATATCTGATTCCACACCAATTTTAAAGACTTCATATAGAATAAAACTTATTGAGTTTCAGGAATTTAATAAATAAGTCCAAGAAAACCTTGATAAGGTATTAATTCATCCAAGTGTGTGACCTTGGGATGCACTTATTCTTTTTGTGAAAAAGAAAGATAGATCAATGTGACTCTGCATTGATTATTAGGAGTTGAACAAGATCACGATCAATAACAATTATAATCTTCCCCATATTTATGACTTATTTGATAAAATGTGTGGATATCAATACTTTTCCAAGATCGACCTTCATTATGGATATCATTAATTGAGGGTCAAGAAGGAGGATATACCTAAGTTGATATTTTGTACAAGGTATGATCAATATGAATATATAAAGTGTGAATATGACTTGATAATTGTACTAAATACCATAAGAAAGAGGAAACTATATATAAAATTTATAAATTATGAATTTTAGTGGTAAAATGCTTCATTTTTGGGTCATATAATCTCAAGAGAGGGTATAAAAGTAGATCCATAAAAGACAAATGATATTGAATATTGGACCAGATCAACCATGTTGACTAAGACCCATAGTTTTCTTAGTTTATATATATATATTAAAAATAGTTTGTGGAGAATTTCTCATGAATATCTAGTCCTCCGACTAAGTTAACTTAGAAGGGTTCCAAGTTCCTTTGGATATATGAATGTCAGGAAAATTTCAAGGAACTAAAGAGAAGGCTGGTCAGTGTACCTATGATTATGTTAACCTATAGTGTAGGAGGGTTTGTAATCTATAATGATGCATCCAATAAGGGATTGTGATGTGTTATTATGAATAATAACATGGTTATAGCCTATACCACATGAAAATTAAAGATTCATGTGAAAAATTACCCAAATCATTATTTGGTGTTAGTAGTGGTAATTTTTTCATTAAAGATTTCGAGGAATTATCTTTATGTAGAATTGTTTGATATATATATATATATCGATCATAAAATTTTGAAATATATATTCACACAGAAGGCGTTAAACATGTTCTAGAGAAGATGTTTGGAGCTGATAAATGATTTTGATTACTCAATACATTACCACCATGGGAAAGTGAACAAGGTGGCTGATGCTTTGATTTAAAATGATCATGTAGATTTTCCATGATGAGGATTGAAAAATATCCAATATTTATGTATTTGAAATGGATGGATCTACAAATCCTAAAGGAAGGATGAAAATATTTTCTTTATTAGTTGAATGTTCAACCATATGTCCAATTGAATATTAAAGAGAAACATAAGGAATATGCATAACTACAAAATAAGGTTTGAAATGTTCTTGAATTTAACCTTAATTAGGATAGAATGATATGGTTCAGGAACTATGCATGCATTCCTTCCATACTAGATTCAAAGAAAGAGTTGTCAGAGTAAGCTTATAGTTCTTCATTATCTATTCATCCTAAAAGTATGAATATGTATAGAGATTTAAAAGAATACTTATAGTGGGATAGTATGAAGAGGGATATCATAGAGTTTGTATCATGGTTCTTGGTGTGCCAACAAGTTAAGTATGAAAGGAAAAAGTTTAAGGGGATGTTACATATATTACCAAAATCAAAATAGAAATGGGAGAACATCACTATGGATTTTGTTTTTGGACTCCCATAAAACTCTAAAGGGTTTATTGCGATATGGGTGGTAGTTGATAGCCATATAAATTCAGCACACTTCATCACTATCAGAGAAGACTTCTTTCTAGATATGCTTTCTAGGATATACATTAAGAAACTGGTAAGGTTTCATGGAGTACCACATTCCATTGTATCTGATTGGGATCCAAGGTTTACCTCAAAATTTTGGAAAATTATTCAGTAAGAACATGATACAGAATTGAGTCTCATCACTACTTATCATCATCAGATGTAAAGTTAGTATGAAAAAACAATTTAAACCCTAGAGGATATGTTGAGATATTGTTCATTGGATTTCAATGGTTGTTAATATAAACAACTTCCTCTAGTTGAGTTTTCTTACAATAATAACTTTTACTAAATCATTATGATGGATAATTATGAAGTACTATATAGAAATAAATATAGAGATCACACTACTACAAAATAAGGCTATATCCATGGTTTCAAACCGTGGATATAGGTCCAAAAACTGTGACAATAGGTTATAACCATGGTTTGAGGAACCCTGGATGGTATTCGCATGGATATAGGTAAAATCCTATAGCCACAGTTTACAAACCATGGCAGTATATTAAGTAACACATGAAATATAGCCAGGATTCCAAACCATGGCAACATCCTCCCCATTCCATAAAAAAACAGCATGGTTCACCCCCTAGAACCCCCTGCACACCCCCTTGCACACCCATGTCCCCTTGTACACCCATGTCCCTTTGCACCCCCTGTCCCCTTGCACACACCCCCTTGCACCCCTTGCACACCCCTGCACACCTGCACCCCCACTACACACCCCCACTACAAACCCCCTATACACAACCCCTTATACACCCATGCCCCCTTGCAACCCCCTTGGACCCCCCTGCACCCACCTGCACCCCATTGCACACCCCTACCCCCTTGCTAAGACCCCCTTGCACACCCCCTGCACACCCGAACCCCCCTATACACCCCCACCACACCACCGAAAACCCATTTCACACCCCTGCACCTTGAACAACCCCCCGTAACCCCCCTACACCAACCCCACACCATGAACAACCCCCCTACACCCCCAACCCTTGCACTACCCCTTGCAAAATCATTCCCCCTTTCACCCCTTGAACCCCTGTCCCCTTGAACACACCCCCTTACACCCCCCTACACACCTTCACCCCCTTCACACCCCCAATACCCCCCGCACACCCCTTGCACACCCATGCTCCCTTTCACCCCTTTCACAACCCCCTTGCACCCCCTGCACCCTCCTGTCCCCTTCCACAACCCCCTTGCACTCCCTTACACAACTGCACCGCTTTCACACCCCCACTGCCCCCCCACACACCTCTTGCACCACCCCTGCACCTTGCACAACCCCCTTCCACTCCTCTGAACACCCCTTGCACCCCCTGCACCCCTATCCCCTTGCACACCCCACTTCACAACTGCACCACCCACACACCCCCACTGCCCCACACCCCTTTCACCACACCCACACCTTGCGTACCCTCCTACACTACCCCTTTACCTTGAACAACCCCCATGAAACCCCATTCACACCCCCTAAACCACCCCTTGCACACCCACACCCCCTTGACCCCCATTGCATCCCCTGTCCCCTTGAAAACACCCCCTTGCACTCCCCTTACACACCCCCTACACACCTGCACCCCACCGCACACCCCTTTCACCACCCCTACACCTTGAAAATTCCCCCATACAAACACCCCTACACACCTCTGCACCTAGCACAACCCCCCATAAACCCCCTACCCCCTGCACACCCCCTGCCCCTCCCTTGCACACCACTTTTACCCCCTCCCTTTCACACCCCCTATACACCCCTTTCATATCCCTCTGCAACTCCCCCTGCACACCCCTATACCACCCCTGCACGTTGCACCCCCCCCACAAACCCCCTACAAACCCCCTACACACCCTTTACACCACCCCTGTACCTTGAAAAACCCCCCTACAACCCCCCAACACACCCCTTTCACCCCCATACCTCCCTTGAACACCCCCTTTCACCCCTCCCCTACAAAACCCCTTATACCCCTCCCCTGCACCCTCCCCCTTGCAACAGAACCCAATACACCCCCCCTTCCCCCAGCACACCCCCTGCCCCCTACACACCCCCTTACCCCCTGCACCCCCTACACACATTTGACATCAATTACTTTTGTAAACTATTTATGCAACCAAATATAAATATTTTCCAACCATCATGGATAAATTTCCTGACTTCATTTCCAACTTCTCTATATTTCCACTCGAAATAGAAGTAAAATTAATAATTGATATCCTGCCAGATACCAGCTCTATTTCACTTCCATCCTATAGGATGGAACCCAAAGAAATAATAAAATTCAATGGATTAAGTAATGAGAAGAAAATCATATTTTCAGTTTGATAGAGAATCTTTAGATCAGTTGTAATTGATAATAGTTATAGCTGATATGTGTCAATATTGTGTTGAGTAAGATGATGTTGTGGTTTTCTTTATTATTTTCCCTATACCTAATTTGATTGAGTAGGTTAAAGATTCAAATACATATTTTCCTGAATCTCTAACCACGAGGTTGAAAATCATTTTGGGTAGACCATTGAAGGATAAACACTAGATGAGAGATTTTTGTTTGTTTTAGATATCAAATTGTGTTTCATATAACTTCTCAGGAAGAACTTATTTTTCATACTTCCATTTGAGATGGGTTATTCATCCTAGTATTCATAATATGTTTAAGTTTATGAGAGAATATTTCTAGTTTGATGGAATGAAAATGAGGGTGGTGTACTAAGTCTTGAGATGTCTCACATGTCAGTGGGTCAAGGAGGAGCACCAATGACTAGCTGTATGTTGCAAACCTAACCTATATCAATGTGGAAATTAGAGAAAATAACTATGAATTTTTTCATAGATTTACTAATAATGGTTTGAAAATAGGATTCCTTATGGGGGATTTTGGATTGGATCTCAAAGTCATCTCACTTCATAACTATTCGTGAATCCAATATGGTGGAAGAATTACCAAACCGTTTGGCATAATTGCGTGGATATTGGGTTGATATCCAGTATTATGTGCATGGTTAGTGCATAATTTATTAAACTATGAAGAGTAACCATGTGATGTGCATTAAATGATCCAAAAATTATAATTTAACATGGTTTCCTTCCTGAAACTCTCATTTTTATCATTTTATTCTATTATCTTAAACTCTTATGCTTACCTAGGAATCCATTGTTGATTCTATTTTGTTTGGAATGTGATTTTTAAGAATCAATGTGAGTTGGATCTACATAATATATGGTATTCCCTTTTTATTACATGTTCTATCTATAGCTAATCATATCCTCTCTCATTGAGACAATGATATCATCTTTCATAGGACCAGGAGTGTTGAAGCATCATGATGGGGACATGTATCATGCCATAAGGTCTAGGTTAGAGGAGACTTTAGGTAGTGACTCTACTAATGAGTGATTAGTGGAGGATGGTATTAATGGGAATAGACTACGATGGGTTTGGAAGGCCTTATGAACACATTGATGGGTAATATGAGACATATTATGAAAAGGGGTAGGTCTTGAGTAACTAATATTGTGGGATCATTTCAAGAGATGTGTGACAGGTGGAATTTTGGAATGGCACTAAAGAAGGAATGATCAGGTGCCGTGGTATCCAAGTTAACACATGGAGACCTCAGGTGTAGGGAGTCATAGTGGCCTAGGTGTGCATGCATGCCTTATTGTTTTCTTTTAGGTCAGATTGATATGTACATCTAAATACTAAATAACATGATCATTAACAAAGGTTTTTTGTTTAAATCATATACAATTCCATCCAATACATACACCACATAGTGGTATCATGAATCACCAAATAACACAAACCACAACATGATGGTTTTTAATACATTATGCTGTATACTTTGGTGCATATTTATAATAGTATACCACTTTCACGTACACATCATAGGTTTTATTCAAATCACTGAAAATAATGGTGAAAATATACCAAGTATTTTGGATATGATCTTCATATAAAGACCCTCAAACATTGTGAGAAAACGTTGTACCAAAATTTTGAGAAATTGGAAGCCCTCTACGGGCATTTTAGTGGAAAAATTAGAGTTGTGAAAGATGAGAATATATTTTTAGGAGGTGTATGACTAAATAGTGATGTGGACATGAAGATGGTTGTTTTTACTAATGATTAACTGCTCAATGATATAGTGTCAAGAAGAAGGGTATTTCATTGGGAGTGAAGTCTCAAGAAGCACTCAAAATGATATGGAAATTGTGGTTATGTTGTACATAATTGATGATCGTATGAATTGTAATGTCATATGAAAATGTTGTGCATAATACTTTTCTAAAAGTATTCAAATATATAAAAAATGACATTGTTTGACTATGTGATCAAAGAAGATATGGAAATATAGTATCATAGGTGGGATTAACACTACCCCCTGTACACTCCATGCACCTCTACACAGCCCCTGCACACCCCTTGCATCCTCACCCTGCCCCTTACAAGATAACCCAACACACCCCTCCCCCTGTCCCCAGCACACCCCCTACCACCTACCCCTCCCCTGCACACACCCCCTTCCCACCCCCTATACACCCTCCCTACCCACCCTATGCACCCCCTATAAACCCCACCCCCTGCACACCCCTCAGTTACCCCTAGCGCACCCCTTCTCCCTGCCCCTCCCCTGCATACCCCCTTCCCACCCCATGTACCCCATACACACCCCCCTACACACCCCTTGAACACCCCTCCCCCTGCCCCCATCACACCCCCTCCCTACCCCCAGTACACCCCCTGCCCACCCCACACCCCCTGCCCACCCCCTGCCCACCCCATGCACCCCCTGTACCATCCTCCACATTTTATTCAACTTCAACCACTTAATTAAAGGAAAATCATATCAAAACTCTCAGATACATTTAATTTAATTCAAGTAAGCAAAAATATTCATTTTATTCTAACAAGGTCCTCTCAATTTAAACACTAAGGAAATTTTTTCTACCATGAAAATCCATTCCATCCAAATCATGCTATTTACTTTATCAAAACAATTAAATTGGTTTTAAAGTGGAAAGAAAACACTTAGAATGTGCAATGGTCAATAGGGAAATTACTTAATTTGGTAATCCCTTATACAAATCAAGTCAAAGACTTAGGAGGTGTTTGGTTATAATTGTACATTTACCAATTTCCTTTAAGACATTTTAAAAGTGGAGTGCAAGTCACCATGAATAATCCACTCTATTTATTTCATTCCATACAATTGAACTTTAGAAAGAAGGTATAACCATTACATAATTCACTACATGAGGCATTACCACTCAAGTGCCAAGTCAACCATGTTCAGTTCCATTTAACTCATTCAATTCATTAAAACATGGAAATTGAATTTATAGGATCAAAGGGGGGTCACTTAGTGGTGACCTGGTCATTACACCACTTGCCTACTTGGGAAATTCCATCTTAAAAGTCTAATGACACTTGAAGGGTGTTTTGGTTCAAAAAACAATTTTAATAAAAATAGGGCAACCCCCTACATGGATATAAAAAGGGTCAAGTACGATGTGTGATTTACGGTTAACAATGACATCAAGTATAAGGAAAACATCAATGCAATAATGTCAAGCAAGGTATTCCACTATGTGTTTTTGTAGACAACCACCTCTGTTAGAGGGGTTTTATTATGAAACCATTACTTGTTTATCAGACTAAACAATTATCTTAACTTAAACTTATTAAAGAATTTAAATTTAATATAAACAAGTATAATTAAGAAGGTAGCTAAATTCAATTTAAAACATTATTGAATTAAAGAGGCTAGGAGAGGGACCCTACCTCAATAGAGCCAAACCACACTAGGAACTTGACACTTTTATCAGCGACAAATCTAAGATGCTTCATCCATCTTCCATGCATATAAACATTTTCATATAAATAAGGATTCCCTAACCCCTATGTACGTGTTCTCATGGACTTGAAAAATCACAAGAGGATGCTTATATATATTCTCACATGCATAATCCCGTTATCATCCACACACATATGCATTTCCATATATATACATAAGCACACCTAAACCCTTATATGTAATTTCACTTCCATGGGAGGATATACATATAACAATAGAAATTATTATATATATGCTTACCTATTTATACACAGTGAGTTTCCTTTGAATCTGGTTTCCACAACACACACAAACAGGTCTTGGGAGAGTTCAACAAAATGACAGTGATTTGATGAATCATCATTAATTGAACCTAAAAATTGAAGTGGTAGGAACATGATTAGTGAGAAATGAAATAATAGAACATGTTATGATGATAACAACATCAAAATGGCTCATCATCTGTAAGATTAAGACATCATGAAATAATATCTTGTTGAACTCAACACAATGTCATGCGAATGCATGGGTGAAATGAGAGATTAGCATAAAATAATACAACCAAGGAACAACTCCTTATATGGTATAATTCATTGTTCAACCAAGAATAAAATTTATATCTAAAATCTACCTCAATATCAGTATCACCAAAACCATCACGACCCTCATCATCTCTTTTAGAAACAACAACATCATTATCTCCTCCTCTCAGACCACCATCATCATCAACATCCTCATTGTAATATGCACCTAAATCAATGGCAGGAGCAGAAGAATCCTCATAAACCGAACTAAAATAAACAAGAACACATTTAATTAATGAAATCATAAAATTTTATCACTAAAATCAACAAATAAATCCAAATTTATTTTACTCATAAAAAATCATGTAAAATGTAAAAATATAGTAATGATAGGGATTTTAATGGAATTTTAGGGAAAAAAATGAATTACATATAAAAATTTATGAAATTACCAGTTCTATCACACCCCCACACTTAGTTTATTGAACTAAAAGGAAATGAATTATCTATTGGACTTCCTAAAAATGAGAAACACCTCATGAATATGAAGTTCAGAGCCCTATCAACTCATCCAAAAAAAATTTCAGAGAGTTTAAATTGTATAAACTTATTCTATCATTTGGATATAACAATTCCTATTAATATATAGATTATAGTCAACTACTCTCCTAAACCACAAAAAAATTGAACATTTTTAAGCCTTGAGTTCCAAGCTATGTGAAATTATTTTAACCCACAAAAATCATTCTTAAACATGACTAATTTATTATCATCATCATTTATTTTAAATGCACACAATTTACCAATTTAAACTTCCTTAAAAAAACTCCAATGAGAAAAGAATAGTTTTTATTATACATTAGATATACCTTGATATTATCTATATAACTATGGTAAGAATCAATTTGATAAACTCAATACAATAAATTAGTGAGAATATTTTATCTACAAGAACCATATCAATCAATGAATATCCATTTCACAAAATTATGACTATGAATTTTATAACTTCTATATTTTCATTAAGCATATTTTTTAATACTTTTTTAGTGAATATGATATTTTAATCTAATGTTTGTGGAACAAATTTCTATGTTTCATTATTTTATATCTAATTTCACTCCCCATTCATATCTTTAATCCAATTTTAATCATTGGATGCTTAATCATATCTTTTTTACTCAAATAAATATAAGTGGGAATTTATTTTAATTCTATACATCCTCTTATTTTATACTACATCAATTTTTTCACCCAAAATGTTCTCTTCATAAATATGTTTAGTTCTAGAAAATATTTTATGTTTAACTAGTATATTTATGTATTTTTATTTCTCATATTCATCAATAAATTCTATGATGGAGTCCTCACTACCACTAAGAGACTCTCTAGGATCTTATAAAGATTCAATTTTCTCTACATTATCTTCAATGATCCTTTCATAGATTCATTTTTATTTTCTATCCATTATTACATATTTTATTCCCAAAATTTTAATGAGAATCTTATAAAAAATTGATAAACCTTGATTCTTAAAGAATATTTATGAAATATAACTTCATCATGTTATTTCTATACTTTCTTTGATTCCATTCTATATTAAGAATATAGAACTTACTACCAAATACTCATAAATACTTCAATGTTTGTTTCCTTTTATACCTTAGTTCAGAAGGAATTTTTTTACCTAGATAGAGGATAACTCCATTATATATATATATATATTGAAGTTTAAACCAACTATTTCTATAGGCACCTTGTAATACCACTAGAGATCACCATAGTTTGTGTTATATTATTAATGATTTTACTTTACCTCTCAACTACCCCATTCTATTAGGGTGTCTAAATTATAGTATATTGTTGAACAATATCATACTTATATAAATACTTCTTAACTAAATAATAAGTGAATTCAATTCCATTATTATAATTTGGAACTTTGAGATTCATTCCAAACTATATTTCCACTATCCTTTTATACCTCTAAAGATAATCAAGTACTTCATTTTTTTTATACATAGGAATAATATAGCCTAAATAATTATATCCATAAAAAATTAAAGATATTAAAATCATCATTTTATTCTGTTATACTTCATTGGTCCACAAGAATTGGTATGAACTATGTCTAATACATGTCTATGTATTATTTTCTAAGGTTTATAATATTTAATTATGATATTTCCATTTTTGAATACTTGAAAAGTATTTTCTCTATCACTTTTTAGTTATGTAATATTAAAATCACTTTTTACTGAACTATTTTCTCCATGATTCTTTGACTAAGACCACTAAATATTTTATTCCATATATTGACTCTATATTTAATATATAAAAAAAATTATCCCCATCAATTTCTAGATATTTCTAAGCTAAAATGATTAATTATGCTTGTGATCTTGATATTTTATACACCACTATTACTAAAATTTACTTTTTATTCACCTTAAAATTTATATTTATCAATATATTAATGTTTTCATCTATATGTGAGGAAAATAAATTATCATATATATATTTTCCCTCACTAAAATTCTTTTAAATCCACTTCAAAAAAAGTTTATTTGGTTCACTTTTTTCCAAAGAACATCATGAATTATGGGATTTTCAATCACAATTCCCAACCTTATCTCATATAAAGTGTATGAATATTTATTTCAAACATAAAAATGATTAAAAAGTTTAACATGGTTATAAAATTTATTTCTCAATTGAATTATTAGTGAAAAATATATTCCATAAAATCTTATTCCAGACCCACTTAAAAGATGAATTTTCTTATCAACTTTCACTTATTGTTTCTTTAAAAATTTAATCTTAGTATTATCATTATTTAATTGATCAGTATAAGGGTAATATAATATATTTTTTTTCCATATTACACTAGATATTTTAATTTTAATATATCCATCCAACCAATTTAAAGATTCACTTTTCTTTTTCTGCATCTATTCATTTAAAACACTTCCAAAAATTAGATACATTTTATTAATTAGTGACTTTATCTTATCTTCCATATCCATTATATTTTACATAGATTTTAAATATTATATTCTCAACTTTATTACTTTTGTTATTCTATTAAATACATTTTTAAAATGGTGTTGTAGGTGTAGAATTTTTTTTATAATATTGCGTAATGCATAGTATAGAAAATAGTATTCATAAAACTACATATTATAATGTATAAATTGAAATAGAATATTAAAAAAATTTGTTTCAATAACACAAAAACAAATGAAATTATAATTTTTTTTTAATTTTGTCTTCACCATTGAAAATAATAATACATAATTAATAATTCATATCAACAATGACAATGACATAGGTTTTGATGATGTAAACGAATTCAAAGGCATGGATTAAACGGTTTGGAAGACAATTATGAGAGGAATTATAATGACCCATTTAATCTTGGGATCCTAGGGGACATTATCATACCTTGGGAGATATAAATAAAAAAATTTCAACCCAAAAATCTAGAGAATGTTATGGAAGAAATTGATAGATTTACCCGATATAAATTGAGAATGGCATCAAAAGAGACTATCTGAATCGTTCTAACTTCAATGTAGGTCAATGAAACATCTAAGTGGGAGTAGATAAATACTTAAAAACATCTAAAAAATGAATATGAAAATCAGGATTGTAATAAATTCAACCACCGATCTAGAGATGGGAAAATATGAGACCTAAATACCACATTGGAGCAAAAAATTAGAAGATACATGGTGAGGCTAGGAGAGTAGTAGGCAGAGATTTCATTTGAGAAATTTAAGAAGGTGGATTTCACTAGGGTCCCCTAAGTGGGGTTAGTGATAAATCATGATTGGAGGAGGATCATTAGGGTAGGATTTTGTTTGAGTGAGAAATCGGAAAGTTGGGACCGCTGCGTCGGAGGAGAAGAATCACGGGTGGCCGTGTGGAAGAAGGAAGATCCCGAGAGGTGGAGTGGCTACATATGAGCTATGTAAAAGCTTTTTTGGAGCCATGTCAAAGAAGGATAATTGTGGTGAAGTGGGGTTTCCACATCAGAGGCATGTCAGAGGAGGAGGTGGGGAGTCTGTATTAGAGCGGCGATGCTGAGGAAGTGGAGTGGCCGCGCCAGAGGAGGACGATTGTGGGGAGGTTGGGTGGCTCTTCAGAAGAGGAGGATTGTGGAAATGCTGTGGAGAAGAGTCACGAGGAGGATAAGGGTAATTGGGAGGAGGGTCATGTGGGTTAGGGAAAATTAGGGAGTGGGGGTGGGATAATTTCCATAGGCAGTGAAATTTCCATGGAATTAAATTAGATATAGCCACATTTTTTATTTTCCATGGATATAGAGCCATGGATATAGCCCAAAATTCTAGTAGTTTCCAACATGTTGGATGAATTTGGATAAATAAAGCTATTGGGACCTGAGATAGATGAAGAAATAGCTGATAAGGTTAGAACCATTCAACAACATATCAAGGAAGCTCTAAGTTAGTAGAAATGTTATGATGAAAACTATCGGTGTGATCTAGAATTTGAAGTCAGTGAGAAGGTGTTTCTATGAATCTCTCTTAGGATAAAGGTTATGATATTTAATAAGAAAGGGAAATTAATCCATAGGTATATCAGTCCCTTTTCGATTCTTGATCGTATCGAGATAATAACATATCACTTGGAACTCCATACAAATCTATCTCATGTCCATGATGTGCTCTATGTACCTCTTTTGAAGAAGTATATACCCAACCCTTCACATGTACTGAACTCATAGGTCATAATTCTAGAGTAATATCTTTCTTATGAGGAACAACTAGTTGAAATTTTGGATCATAGAGAGAAAGTTCTATGAAAAAATATCACTCACATGGTTAAATTTTTTCAAAGAAACCACAAGTTAGAGTAAGATATATGGAAAATTGAGGATATTAATAGGAATAAGTATCCTCATTTGTTTTTAATAGAATGATGAATTTTTAGGGAGAAATTTTGTAAAGACTCATAATTTCCAGGTATTTTTTTTAAATATATGGGAATTTTATGAGTTCGAGAAATCAGATGGCGCGTGATTCCGAGGCCCAGAGTGCTCGGAACGATCTGTCAAAGTTTTGTTAAGATTAAGTTAACACACGTAATAAGTTTTACTTAAAAAGTAGAATAACTATTAAACGGTTACACTTACCAGAAATTCAAGGGCACCATTGCACTCAGGATGGTGGTTTTACCCTAGGTGCGACTTAAGATTAGTCGGTGTGGGCCTCCTATGAGAAGACCCAATAAATGGCATAATCCTAAATAAAATAATTAAATAAATTATTTAATTTTTCAAATGCTTATAAATCACAAACGGTAACTTAGATTAAAAATCCGAGACCACTGCTGAACTCGTGAGGGTATGATTTCTTTAAGAAGATACTAACATTGGCTGGCGCATGCCACCAGAGAAAGTTAGTTTTTGGCCGCAACTAAAACAATTAAGTGACAATTATTTTATTGTAAAATTCATAACATATAAATGGTAACTCGGATTAAAAATATGAGAGTACCATTGTGTTCTTTGGGGCATGTTTAACCTAGGAAAATCCTAACCTTGACAAGCACGGGTCGAGGGTGGCTGATAATAATTTTTTGAACTTTTTTTCGTGTACGTTCAATAAACGCGCGAGTGGTGTTTTGTAACTTTTGAACCGATGCTCGGAATTGAAATATGATGGTACTGTTGAACTCACAACACCAATATTCATTTAATGAGACTTTCACCTAGATGATAGATGGTCAAGGGTGAAAGTTAGTTCTTGGGTTTTTCGTGAATGAATTAAAATAAAAATAAAAGTGTGTGACACTTTATTTTTATTTGCAACACCCATGTGGGTATTGGGAGGTGGGGTCCACTGAAATTAAACCTCCTTGTAGATGTTGGAAAGTGGGGACCACCAGAACTTAACCTCCCATGAGAGGTTATGGTGGTGGGGACCACCAGACCCTAACCTCCCGTGAGAGGTTATGGTGGTGGGGACCACCCAAGGCCTAAACCTCCCAACTCCCCTCTTAATGAGGGAGAAACCTATCAACTCCCTCATTAATGTAGAGAATCATCTTGAGATTCCACCACATTAATTATGCCAATGCACCACCATTATTTGTGCCAACGTAAATTAATTGGCTTGACCCCCTTTTTAAATTAAGTAACAACGTCGTTGGAATTTAGGGAGGTTCCTAATAAATGAACCGTCATAAATTCCACGATCGTTACATACCTCCCCCCTATCCTATATATATAGATCTAGGGAGGAGGTTTTGGCATGAATTAACCAAGCGAAGAAGCACTGGTAAAGTGACACGATGCCCAACACTTTGAGGATTATGCTCTCTAACAAAGAACGCTCCACCGACGAAGAACGCCGACGAGGAACGCCTTCGACTATAAAGAACGACCTCGACTTCGACTTTATTCCTCAGAACTTCCTCCAACATAGGACATGTTCGTCTAAAACGAATCTACATCTTCCTTCTCACACTAATGTCAACCAAAAAAGAACAAGGTAGGGGATTATTGTGATTGATTTATATACCCATGTTCTTCCCTTCTAGAACAAGGAACGCAGATCAACTTTCTAACTTGTTGATCCGCATATGTTTCCTTTTGTGGGTTTTGGGAATAATCATTGTGGAAGGGTTTGATGCTATTCATTCTTATTCTATGTTTATCCACATGCTATCACTCTAAACGCGAAGGGTGCAGGCCAAACTAACATGGCCTGACCCCTCCGCCGTTCTTTTTTGGTGTATTCTTCAAAATGGAGGAAAGTGACAAAGGAAACGATGCTCTACCAACCGTAGCCACCGCCGCCCACGGCCTCCGTGCCCCATGGAAATCTTCCACCCATATCCTTACTGTATCACCACGCGGCACCCGCGGCCTCCGCTACTCCGCACCGCTGCCAAACCGCCACCGTGCCGAGCCACCGAGCCAGGCCACCGCCCCGGGCCAAGCATCCTTTGCCTCCTTGCTGCGCCATGGGTGAATTGGCCCCCACCCCTCGAGGAGCCCCGGACGAACCGGACCACGCCCCTCACAGCACCCTCTGGGCCGAGCCACCCCCTGCGGCACCCTTCTGGGCCGAGCTGCCCTCGCGGTGCCCTCCAGGACGAACCGCCCTTGCGGCGCCCCTCGCGGCTGGTCCGCCATCCCGCGGCCGGACCACCTCCCCCCGTGGTCTTCACCACCATGCCGAGCCGAGACGAGCCACCTTGTAGCCTTCGTGGCTTCCATGGCCCCTCATGGCCCTCGCAGCCTGTCAGACCGGACACTGCAGGTCGGGTCGGTCCGACCGGGTCAGACCGGACCCTGGCCCCCTATGCCACTTTACATTCTTTTGGCCATATCTTTTGCACCAAACGTCCATTTGATGAACCGTCAGTGGTGCTAGAAATATTGGAGCGAGACGGTCTCTTTTGAGTATACTCTACTAGAGTATTAGTTTGAGATGGAAAATGGTTAGGTTGGATCGAGCATGAATCCAACTAGCCCCCAGGACTAAATGGTTAATAACTCACAGACTGAGCATCTGATTGATGCATCGTCTATTGTGTTGAGACCCCTATGACGTGGCAGACCTTTGAGATACTCCTTCGTGGGACTTTGCGGTAGTTGGAGTACCGACCAATAGCTCATGGATCAGATACTCCCGGAGACGAGAGAGCGTAGTGCAAAGACCTAGTAGCTGGCTTAGACCTGATGACTGCTAACTATTTTGACTCGAAGTGACTCTACTAGCCCAGTGGGGAGCACGTTGGTGTCGCGAAAGACCCACAGTGGGGAGCGCCTTTGTGTCGCGGTAGAGCCACGGTACTCGATAGGAGGAGTACCTCAGCAGGCTATAAGGGGGAGCGCGCTTGGTGTCACGGCAGACCCACGGTGGGGAGAACGCTTAGTGACACGATAGATCCACGGTAATCGACAGGAGGAGTACCTTAGCAGTCAAAGGTTAGTGGAAAGCGCACTTGGTGTCATAGAAGGCCTACTATACTTGACAGAGGGGGATTTCTCCAGCAGCTGAGGTTTCTACAATGTGACTGAAGATGTTACTTGATACTACCCATGGAATAAAATCCTAGTTTGAGATGATTCAGTTTTTCTGTGTTTTCCTCATGATTGATATGGATTACTTGATAACTTAGGTATATTAATGGGAATATACCTAAGTAGGGTTATCTGTTGATTTCATACATTGTGGTTTATCCTTGGTGTATTTTTGTGAGACCTTGAGGGTCTCGGGGTCCCTACTAAGTATCATTATACTCACCCCTACACAGGCTATGCATACACCTTGTTATGCTGGATGAAGATGACAAACATCGCAGACTGAGGCTAAGAGTACCAGGACTGGACGGTACCGGAAGGTTGACCATACGATGAGTCAGTACACGGAGGAGATAGATGGATGTGGAGTGCTGAGGAGGCGATCTGTACCTACCCTTCAGGTAGGAACCTCAGAGGATGATCCAGTAGCTGTATTCCTTTTTCTTCAGTTGTATTGCATTCTAGTTGTACTTGTACT
The DNA here is from genome assembly GCA_963277665.1 of Viscum album. NCBI lineage: Eukaryota > Viridiplantae > Streptophyta > Magnoliopsida > Santalales > Viscaceae > Viscum > Viscum album. The sequence continues at coordinate 1,507,644,731 of OY728156.1, forward strand.
TTCCAGTTGGGCTTGTATTCCTACCCCTTTCTACTTACTGTACTCACTTGTTAATTATATAGTTGACTTTCTTGCATATCCTGCTGTGTGTTTGGTTGCATGGGATTACAGGTTATAAAGGAAATGCCTTCCCATTTTCAGGGAATACACCTTTGGTGCTAGCCGCCAGCCCCTAGGCCATGGAAGGTGGGCTTGGGATAGTCACAGCACGAGCCCCGGGGGACGGGTCATGACAAATTGGTATCAAAGGAGTCAGTTCTACCATAGAACTTAGAACTCTGATCTTTTCTGTGAAGCAATAGGGTTAAGTGTATTGAGTGCAGTTTTTAGTTCAGGGAGTCCCGTGTTGGTGCGGCGGCTGACGTATCCATACACTAGGAACCTGATTTTTGATTTTTGACTCAGTCCACGAAAACACTAATTGCATGTGTGTTTTATTTGTGATTTATTATGTCATATCACCAGGTTAGTTCACTAGGTATAATATTTTGACCGTGTCACTTCTGTTTCTTTTAGGATGACTCCACACAGACAGCCAGTTTGAGTTCTGAGAGTTGTACACACTGATCTCCCACTGAGCGATGAGGCTCCGGTGCAGGTCCCTCTTACTATGTTGGCACCCTCAAGTGGTGTACCAGTAGAACCACCACCCGTTGGAAAGTAGATACCACCATCCACACTGGCGGACGATGCACGTCGACTGAGAGAATTTCACAAGTTCCAGCAGTAGAGGCCTCTGAGATTTTGAGGCGAGACAGATTCCCACGTAGCTGAGGGCTGGCTGGAGGAAATTTCTAGAGTTTCCCGTCTAGTTGAGACACTAGTAGAGCATATGATGATCTTAGATACTAGTATTTTTTAGTGAGTGACCATGAGGACGGTCCACTTAGTGATGAGGCTTCAGAATGTGGACCGTTTCCCAAGATAGTACCTTTGCGTAGTGTGCCAGCTATATCACTACCCATTGGTTAGAAGTTACAACCAGCGGTACTGGTATAGGACACATGTAGGTTTAGTGCCTTACACATGTTTTAGCATCAGATACCCCTCATGTTCTGAGGTGAGCTCGACTCACAGGTGGTTGAGGACTAGCTCGAGGAGGTGGCTGAGAGTTCTCTAGAACTTCTACAGCTTCGGTAGGATGACATGTTGGTAGCTGAGTATTCATCGAGGCATACCGATCTTTCCTGGTACTTGATAAATATGATATGATCAGTGCTTCAGGGATCGAAATTTTGAGCGAGGTGTGTTTAAAGGACATCCAAGCCAGCACTATTCCTATATGCATTCCTACTTATGTTAGGGTGCTAGAGAGAACCTTTGTGGTTGAATGTTCTTTGGATGAGCGGATACAACCAGTGAATGTTAGCAGTGGGAAAACAGAAAACTGGTTCCAGTATCAGAGACTTGGGCATGTAAAATGTTTCGGGAAGAAGAAGTGTTAGGGACAGATGAGTATGTAGAGTAGTAGACATGTAAGTAGAGCTACGAGAGAAGCATGAGGTGGTGTGCTTTTTGAAATGTTACAACCACCCCCTTTTTTTGTGGACCCCTCCAGGCTTAGGGAGCTAGAGGATAGGGGAAGAGAGTAGTTGCATGTGGTCAAAGAATGCGACCCAAGGGCTCTAGGAATGATTCAAGGTATAGTCTATGTCTACTAATAGTTTCCGTATCAATAGACATAGGTACCAATCATTCCTTCCTTCCATGAATCTTGTCCAGGACCTAGATTTTCCGGTTAAACTGTTGACTTGACCTTCACGTCTGGAGATACCTTTGGGTGGATACTTGATAATAACACTTACGTTGATGGTGTGATCTGACCCTTGAGGTGAGAGTTTTGGTTGGAAACTCTTTGTGGCAGCGTCGAGGCCTTATGGCATTAGTTTGGGTTTGGACTTGACTTTCATAGTTTACACTCAGGTTGACTGTATTAGACAAAGAGGTTGTGGTTTATCTACAACTTTGGAATGGGGTTTTCCTTTGTCGGTGAAAAAGGAAACCCGGGAATCACAAGATAAAATTATGCATAGGAGGGTGAAACCAATCACTTGTGAGTCAGCCAACCTCACCATCATGGTAGCATAAGTTGACTATGACATAGTCTATACTCCTGGGAAGGGGAACATGGTAGAAGACGCACTCAATAGGAGGTCTATCCTGCATCTGCTGAGTAAGGCAACAGAGCAGCTAGTCGCCTTGCAGACATCCTTTGTGGATCAAGAAGGAGCAGCTTTTCTTCAGTCTCTTACAGTCACTCCCCCACTCCTTCAGTGAGTTAGAGGGAACAACATAGATACACTAAATGCGAGGCTCGACGTGCTCAAATATCCACAAGATAGGCACCTGATGGATTTTCTAAATGTGGGGATCACATCATCATCTTCAGAGGACGTACCATGGTACCAGTGTCACTTCAGGGGGAAGTGTTGAAGGAGTTCCACACATCCCCTCTAGTGGTACATACAGGAGTGGCAAAGATGTACTGGGATCTCCGATGACAGAACTGGTGGTAGGAATTAATAAAGATGTAGCAGAGTTTGTTTCTCGGTGCCTCACTTACCAGCAAGTGAAGGCGGAGCATCAGGTACTAGCAGGCTTGGTTTAGCCTTTGGAGGTCCCAGAGTGGATGTAGAATGAGATATCCATGGACTTTTGACAGGACTTCCACATACATCCAGAGGAAATGACTCGATTTGGGTGATCATCGACCAAATCACCAAGTCGGCCCACTTCCTACCGATCAGAGAGCAGGGCTCAGTAGAGAGCTTGGGATGCCTCTATGTGAATGAGACTCTGTGGATACATGGAGTAACCTCAAATATTGTCTCTGATCATGATACATGTTTTACTTCCCGACTATGGAAGGGGTTGCAAGAGGCTTTTGGGACACAACATTGTTTGAGAACCGCCTTCCATCCTCAGATGGATGGCCAGACTGAGCGGACCATTCAGACCGTCGAGGAAATTCTCTGTGCTTGTGTCCTCGACTTTGGTCGTAGCTGGGAGGATCACTTACCCTTGGTGGAGTTTTCCTACAACAACAAATATCACTCCACCATTGGGATGACACCTTTCGAGGTGTTGTACGAGCGAACTTATAGATCACCTTTGTGCTGGACTAACCCAGGGGAGTCAGTACTCATGGGACCAGAGATGGTACAAACTACCACAGAGAAAATGAAGATCATCCAGGAGCGGATGAAGACTATACAGAGCAAGCAGAAGTTGTATGCCGAAAGAAGATGGATACCTCTAGAGTTTGAGGATGGAAACCACATCTTTTTATGGGTCTCACCCCGATGAGGTCTACGGGGATTTGGCCGAGGCCGCAAGTTATCTCCAAGATTCATTTGACCTTTTCAAGTCCTCACCAGAGTTAAAGAGGTGGGTTACCGCTTAGCTCTTCCACCTCATTTGCACCGAGTGCACAACGTCGTCCATGTATCCCAGCTGAGGAGATACGTGCATGACCCTTCTCACGTCATTGACCATAAAGATCTGGACGTCGATGATGGGGAGAATTTTACGGAGGTTTCAGAAGAGATTGAGGATTGATAGGAGGAGGTCCTTTGTGGATGTTTGATACCTCTGGTGCGCATTCGTTGGCAGCATGGGAACCTCCAGGAGAGCACATAGGAGCGGGAGGATCAGATGCGTGCATAGTACCCCCACTTGTTTCCTTAGTTTGAGTTGTGTCTTACGGGGACGTAGAGCCATGAGGTTCGGAGAATGTAAAGATCATGAATTTCTATGTTTTTTTTAAATATATGGGAATTTTATGAGTCCATGAAATCAGGTGGCACATGATTCCGAGGCCCGAAGTGCCTGTAATGATCTGTCGAAATTTTGTTAAGCTTAAGTTAACGCGCATAAGCAGTTTTCCTAAAAAAGTGGAATAAATCTTAAACGGTTACATAGATCAGAAATACATGGTCACCATTGTGCTCAGGATGGCGGGTTTACCATAGGCGCGACTTAAGATTAGTCGGTGCAGGCCTCCTGTGAGAAGACCCAATAAATGGAATAATTGTAAATAAAATAAATAAAATAAATAAAATAAATATTTTATTTTTCAAATGCTTATAACTCACAAATGGTAACTCAGATTAAAAATCCAAGACCACGGTTGAACTCGTGAGGGTATGATTTCTTTAATTAGATATTAACTTTGGCCGGGACAGGCCACCAGAAAAAGTTAGTTTTTGGCTATAAATAAAATAATTAAGTCACAATTATTTTATTGTAAAATTCATAACTTCTAAACGGTAAATCGGATTGAAAATATGAGAGTACCGTTGGGTTTCTTTAGGTGTGTTTCACCTAGGTAGAGCTTAACCTTGACTGGCGCGGGTCGAGGGTGGCTGATAATAATTTTCTGAACATTTTTTCAGGTACGTTCAGTAAACGCGCGAACAACGTTTTGTAACTTTTGAACCGATGCTCAGAATTGAAATTTGAGGGAACCATTGAACTCGCAGCTCTGTTATTTTCTTAAGGAGACTTTCACCTTGATGGCAGATGGTCAAGGGTGAAAGTTAGTTTTTGGGTTTTTGGTGGAAGAATAAAAATAAAAATAAAAGTGTGTGACAATTTATTTTTATTTGCAACACCCATGTGAGTGTTGGGAGGTGGGGTCCACCCTAACTAAACCTCCTTGTAGAAGTTGGGAAGTGGGGACCACCAGACCATAACCTCTTATGAGAGGTTATGGTGGTGGGGACCACCAGACCCTAACCTCCCATGAGAGGTTATGGTGGTGGGGACCACCCAAGGCCTAAACCTCCCAACTCCCCTCTTAATGAGAGAGAAACCTCTAAACACCCTCATTAATGTAGAGGATTATCTTGAGCTTCCACCACATTAATTATTCCAATGCACCACCATTATTTTTTCCAACATAAATTAATTGGATTGACCCCCTTTTTAAATTAAGTAACAACGTCGTTGGAATTTAGGAAGGTTCCTAATAAATTAACCGTCATAAATTCCACGATCGTTATATACCCCCCACCTCTACTATATATATGAAGCTTGGCAGGAGGTTTTGGGATTAATTCACCAAGTGACGAAGCACTGGTAAAGTGATGTGCCGCCCAACACTTGGAGGATTATGCTCTCTAACGAAGAACACTCCACTAACGAAGAACTCCGATGAGGAACGCCTTCGACTATGACGAACGACTTTGACTTCGACTTTCTTCCTCTGAACTTCCTCCGATGTAGGACTTGTTCTTCTACAATGAATTGACGTCCGCCTTCTCGTGATAACTTCAACTAACAATGAAAAAGGTAGGGGATTATTGTGATTGATTTATATACCCATGTTCTTCCCTTCTAGAACAAGGAATGTGGATCAACTTTTTTAACTAGTTGATCAACATATGTTTCCTTTTGAAAATTTTGGGAATAATAATTACAGAAGGGTTTGATGTTATTAATTCTTATTCTATGTTGATACGCTTGCTATCACTCTAAACATGGAGGGTGTGGGCTAAACTAACATGGATCGACCCCTCCGTCATTCTTCTTTGGCGTGTTCTTCGAAATGGAGGAAGGTGACAAACGCAACGACGCTCTGCCACCCGCGGCCACCATCAACCATGGCGCTCTTCCACCCACGGCCTTGACACGTTTCCATGCGGCACCCGCGGACTCCGCCGCTCTGCGCCACCACTGAACCGCTGCCGTGCCGAGCCAAGCCGCCGCCCTAGGCCGAGACGCCTTCACCTCCTCGCGGCGCCCCGTCCGAACCGGCCCGCGCCCCTCACAGCGCCCCGGACGAACTGGCCCGCGCCCCTCATAGCGCCCTCTAGGACGAGCTGCCCCCCACAGTGCCCTCCGGACAAGTCGCACTCATGATGACCTCCAGGCCGAACCTCCCTCGCGGCGCCCCTCGCGACCGATTTGTTGTCTCATGGCCGGAACGCCTCCCCCTGCGGTCTTCGCGGCCGTACCGAGCCAAGACGAGCCACATTGTGGCCTTCGCAGCTTCCACGTCCACTCGCGGCCCTCGCGGACTGCCAGATCAGACCCTGTGGGCCAGGTCGGTCCCACCGGGTCGGACCAGACCCGGGCCCACTATGCCCCTTTAACTTTTTTTGGTCATATCTTTGGCACCAGACGTCCATTTGATGAACCATCGATGGAATTGAAAATATTCGAGAAAGATGGTACCTTTGAGTATACTCCACTGGAGTTTTGGTTTGATATGGGAAATATTCAGGTTGGATCGAGCATGAATCCAACCGGGCCCCCAGGACTAAATGACTAATAACTCACAGACCGGGCGTCTGATTGACATGCCATCTATTGCCTTGAGACCCCTATTATGTGGAGGGCCTTTGAAATACTCTTTCATGTGAATTTGGGGTAGTTGGAGTATCAAACATTAGCTCATGGAGTGGATCCTCTCGGAGATGATCAAGCATAGTGCGGAGACCTAGTAGGTAGTTGAGACCAGATGACTGCTGATCGTTTTGACTCGGAGTGACTCTACTAGCCCAGTGGGGAGTGCCTTGGTGTCGCGGAAGACTCACAGTGGGGAGAAAATTGGTGTCGCCGTAGACCCACGGTACTCGACAGGAGGAGTACCTTAGTAGACTTCCAGGGGGAGTGCGTTTGGTGTTGCGACAGACCCATGGTGGCGGGAGTGCTTGGTGATGCGGCAGATCTACGGTACTTGACAGGAGGAGTACCTCAACAGTCCAAGGTTACTGGGAAGTGCGCTTGGTGTCGCAGCAGGCCCACTGTACTCGATAAAGGAGGAGTTCTCCAGGAGCCAAGGTTTCGACAATGTGACTGGGTATGTTACTTGATACTACCCCTGGAATAAAATCCTGGTTTGAGTTAAGTCAGTTTTTCTATCTTTTCCTCATGATTGAGATAAATTAATTGATAACTTAGGTATATGTATGGGTATATACCTAAGTAGGGTTATCTATTGATTTCATGGTGTATTTTAGTGTGACCTTGAGGGTCTCGGGGTCCCTACCGAGTGTCGTTATACTTACCCCTGCACGGGCTATGCCTGCACATTGTTGTGTTGGATACAGACGATGAAAAATGATGACTGAGGCTGAGAGTACCAAGACTGGATGGTACCAGGAGGTGGACCATATGGCGGGTCGGTACACAATGGAGACGGACAGATGTGGAGTGCTGAGGAGGCCATCTTTACCTACCCTTTATGTAGGAACCTCGGAGGACGATCCAGTAGGTGTATTTCTTTTTCTTTAGTTGTATTGCATTCCAGTTGTACTTGAACTTTCTAGTTGGTCTTGTATTCTGGCCCCTTTTTACTTACTGTACTCACTTGTTTACTATATAGTTGACTTGATTCTGTATCTTGCTGTGTGTTTGGTTGCGTGATATTACAGGTTATAAAGGCAATGCCTTCCTAGTTTAAGGGAATATACCTTTGGTTCTAGCCACTAGCCCCTATCCTATGGAAGGCGGGCTTGGGGTAGTCACGACACGGGCCCCGGGGGACGGGTCGTGACAAATTCATTTTAAGGGTGGTAGAATGTAACACCCTGAGTTTGTATGAACCTTTTTTCAGAATAAATTAAATTTATTCAATTTATTTCATTGAATTATACACCAATTTAAGATTTTATTATATGATACACTAAGATGATATTTCACTATATGCAACACCAAGTTGGCTTTCATTACACACAACACTAAGTTTCTACAAACCATCATTTTATTATGATAATTATTTAAACAAGATAGTTAAAACATAACTGTTAAAATTAGTAATATGAATAGTAATAACTAACTTTTAAATATTATTTATAATTGTTTCATATAATTAAAACATATTTGTAATGAAATATATAATTTTTAGTAAAGTCTATATGTTTTGGAAAATACTATTTTCTCAAAAGAATTTCTTTTTTATGCCTTTATTTGAACAATAATAAAATTAATTTTAGACACTTTTAGAAATTTAATTTGTGAAAATAAAATTAATTTTTGAATTCATAATTTAAAAATTACCTTAGGGTGAATTTTTAGTTTTTTTTCTAAAATATTTCATTTTTGGACGAATAGTGAAAAATATTGAATTTTATTTGAAAACTAATTTTTTGTATAATTTATTTATATAGTTAAATTATATTTTAATTTTGTTTTAAAGTATAATGAGGTAAGTTTTACATAAATTAATCCAATATAGACCATTTTAACAAAATTAACATTGAAATTGGATATAAACACATTTCAAAATTTTGAACGTTTTCCCTTTAAAAACCCACTTACGTGATACATTTACAGGATTAATTTTAAGTTAATTTATTCAAATTATATGATTAGAATTTGGAAAAATGAAATAAATATTTGGAATCAATATAATTTATAATTTCTAATAATTTTAATTTTTTTTACCAAAGTGATTAGTGAAATTAATTAAAATGTATTACAATGATTAAGGTAAAAACGAGTTTACTCAATGGTTAAAATTTAACTTAAGGGAAAAAATTAACTAGAAAAATTTCTAAAAGATATTGAATGAATATATTTAGACAAATTATCCTATTTTATCTAAAATTGAAAAATATTGTAGCCACATTATGTAAGGGAGAACTCTCAATAGTGTTTACATTTTTATATTTAGAAGAATGCCACTCCTCCTCCACTATAAAAAGGGAACTCACCCTATCACTTATTCAAACATCTCAAGAAATTTTTCTCTACCAAAAACTTACCATATATTCTCCCAAATTACCTACCTTAATTCTAGAGGCCTCACTTTGGGATAAATCCAACAAAGAAATCCCTTTGGTGAAAACCAAAAGGAATTACCTAAAGAAGAGGTAACATCCCTCAACAAGAGCTTTTTTTTTATTTCTTTATCCACCTATTAAATTATTCTTATTATAGGGTTGTATAATAACTTAATTACCCTCAATATATTTAATTGTTTTTATTTTAAGGGTATGACCTACACTCAAACACATGTCCATCAAATGGGACATGTAATCACTGTTCGCGTGTACGGTGGTCTACCGCCTCACGAACCAATGTCATTTGTTCTCCCATTACCACCTCTTAAGATTAGAAATAATCATTTAATTTTTGTTTTAATATGATATATATGTTATTTATTATTTATTTGTGCTTTTTGAATTATTATATAACACATACCTTCATGATTTCCATTTTTTTTGGAAATATGATAACTTCATTTGTGGACGTGTAGACTACCGCCACCTCAAAGTGATGTGATTCATTGACACTTTACATGGAATGTATTAAGGATGAGTTTACTGAAATAATATGATATATATGAAATAATAATTATGATTTAATTATTATATATATATATATGTATATATATTTCATTTACTTTCTTTCTTTCAATATGATAATAAAACAGAAATAACGTTCATGTGTATGTATGACCTACCGTCTCCATGAAAAATGTATTTCATTTCCAATTTATAGCTTTTTTAGATTATTATAAATACATATATAATGAATATATATGATATTTATATCATTTTTTACATTATAGATATCATTATATAAGTATGATGACCAAAAATATTACAAATCAAAACACATGTGAAAAACAAAGCAGTTTTTACCCAAAACATAACTTTGATATGAAATTATTAATAAACAGGTTATAAAGGGTCATAATAAAATAATATATGGTATTATATAATTTAATATGGTTTTGTAATACTTGTATAATATATGTATATTTATTATATAGTAGGTTTTCATGAGTATGATGAGAGTCAATACATATGGTAAGGGGATTTCTAGTCTCACATTTATTTTTGTGAGGTTTATGCCATATTCACCACTCATTTATTTTGTGTGGTGTATATACTGACCATGAATGTATTATATGATCAATATACTTAAATTTATGGGTATTTACATATCCATTTTATGATCTCTCTTTCATGGGGTTTACGGTTTAAAATTTACCAAACCGATAAGCTAATTTGGTCTTAATTTTCTTTCTTTGAGACACATGTTTTTATATGAACCTATATTTTTTATGAGGTTTATATACTATTATGAACTAGATTGGGTACCCTGGTAACCCAAAAATCAATATGAACCTAACATATCCAGAAGAGCATGCCCAATCCCCACAGTTTGGCGATTATCCCTAGCATGATACTGAATGAAAGTGGGATCAATTTTGCACAAACATTAAGGAAGAAAGATAAAAAAACCAGTATGCATAAAAAAGTAACTCCATAGGGAGAATTATACTATAATTAAAATAGGAATAAACAGACAAATTACTATAAAAAATTACTATAAAAAAGATAAAAACCTAAGTCCCAACATATGAAACTCTAACTCCACTGATCAATAGATAAAAAGACCTCAAATTTGGGATTTTCCCCTACTCAAACCTGAAAAGAGATAATCTACAAACACCCTAAATAATAGGTAGGGTGTGAGGTAAAAGCCCAATAGGGTATCACCAAGGATTCCATAATAGATTCTAACATTTAATTAACTAAAGATATCTTTCAATTTTAAATAAATAGGTTTGTAATTTTAAAAGAAAAATAAAAACAATTCATTATTTACATTTCAAATGATGAAAATAATTTTAAAAAATGATTCATATTTAAATTGATGGAGTATTTCTTAAAAAATTTCTTAAATACAAATTTTATATAAAACGTTTTATATAAATTCACAATGAATGTAAAATAATTTATAACAATGGAATATATTAATTTCAAATACAAACAACTGAGCCACAAGGTCATATGCCTAATAGGTATGATAGTTCTAGGATAAGGGACCTCACACACTCAAATTTACAGGTAAATATATGTATACACATTCCCCTTTGACACTGGTAAAAAGTAATTCATCACTATCCTATTAGAGATGTGATATACTGCATTTATGTTTTGGAACATTTTAAATTATTGAGTGCTATACGAATAACTCACTAACTACCTAAGTCTTGCATGTTCTCAAGTAAAAAATCAATGTTAGAAAATTTATTTTAAAAATATTTAAATTCGAAAACACCCTATTCTCTATTTCAAACGTGTCAATTTTACATTTAAAAACCATAATAAGTGTTTTTAATAAAAATGTGCCTTTTTCCATGATAAAACCCAAAAGATTCCATCAAAACCAATTTTAATCCATTCTCTCAAATACAATTTGAAATTAATTAAATAAAATAAAATTTCCCAAATAAAATCTTATAATTAAATTCAATACTTTAATTTTAAACAATTTCCATCAATTTCACAAATTTAAATTCCACCAAATTCTTTCAATTTAACAAACACACCCTAATTCAATGGAATTGGGGGTTTTACAAATTTCATGCCAAAATCCAATTTCAAAGAAAAATCCACCAATTCAATGGAATTGGGTTTTTAAATAATTTAATTTCATAATAATAAAATCCAATATATTAAACTGAAAAAAATTTAATCAAACCAAGCAGTTTAGTGTTAATAAAAATTGAGTGTCATTACGGAATCACCTACCTTAGGACCAATAGATCTAAAAACACTGAACCCTAATCGGGATTCACCAATGAGGAATGATTAAAATAGAATCCAAGAATCAAACCTAAAACCAAGATCTAAAATATAGGTAATTAGATCCACCAACCAATATTAAGATCTATAAAACCCTTGGGAGGAAAGATGAGAGAGTAGGATAATGAGAATGGGAAGAGGAAACTAACCAGGAGAAGATTTAATTCCATTTTATTAGATTCTATTTTATTCTGGGAGGTTTATGAGAGGCCAAAAGTACTCTTGGGAGCCCTTGGAGAAGAAGAAATCCTGAATGGGTCGTATAGGTCCTTCATGGGTCTAAAAAGTGGGTTTTAGGAATTTCAAAACATTTTTGGGATTAAAAAAACCTTGTACGCATGGTTAGTTGGGTAGGGCTGTACGGTTATACCAAACCATGGACCCTAGACATGAACCCCTTATTTATTGTTGCATTGTTTCTACTAAGTGGTCACACATTTTTTCAAACCATGTGACAACTCTGTAAAACCCCACTGCCTCAATTTTCACAGTTTTCTCTAACAGGGTGCACGGTTTGGGAAAATCGTGCTCCAATCGTGCACTAGCCCAAAATTTTCAAAATTCCCAAAATTTTCACCTGAAACAACACCAAATGAAAATTAACCAATTAATGATAAAAATAGGGGTTTTGGAACACCTAAAAATAGTAACAAGATGTTACAAACTCCACACCATAAAAATATTCTATCCCCATAATACCTACAAAGAAGATTCCATGCCAAAAAGATGAGGCCAATCATATCTCATCCATGCCTCCCTCTCCCACATCTCATTTTTATTATAACCATGTTTCCATATCACTCAAACAAAAGGTATCGTGATTGTAGGAAGTACCTTGGTTTTAGAATCAACTATCTTGAATGTCCATTTAGTCACAGATAAATTAGGTTCAACTTCAAGATCACTCTAGCTTAGAACATGAGATGGATCATATATATAATTTTAAATATGAGATACATGAAACAAATTATGCATCGACATCAGCTGTGGTGGAAGTACTAAATGTTAAGAAACTTTCCCCACCTTTTCAACAACGTCAAAAAGGTCCCGTAAAATGAGGAGAAAGTTTCCCTTTCCTCCCAATCCATTGATGACCCAACCGAGGTGGATATTTCAAGAACACCTAATCACCAACTGAGAACCCCAGTGGTCTATAGTTATTATCATCATAATACTTGTACAATATCTATATTTCCAACATTCTCTAACAAATCAACTGAATCTTTTCTATAGTCTCTTAAACCAAGATTGGTCCAACCAAGAAAATTTCACCAATCTCTGACCAACACAATATAGATCTATAAGTTCAGCCCTAAAAGTCCTTAAAAGGATCAATTTTGATAACAAAATGGCATTTTTTTGTTATAAGAAAACTCAACCAGCCCCAAGTGATCATCTCAAGCCCCACTAAAGTGAAGAAAAAAAGCGTAGAGAGTATACTCAAGAATATTTATAGCTTTTTCTATCTGGACATATGGATACAGATGGTATGCCATGCACAAATGGATTTGAGATCCCAGTGACTCTTAAAGGAATCTACAGAAATAATAAGTGAACTGGGGATCCCTATTATAAACTATAGCAGAATGAACTTTGTGAAATCAAAAAATATCCTTCATATAATGGTTTTTTAACACCTCAACTTTGGATATATCATGAATGGGTATAACATGATACCATTTATTCATTCTATAGATCAAAACCCATATCAAATTATTATTTTTATTATCACACTAAAACCCAACCACAAATTCCATAGATATCTCATCCCAATTCCATCTCAGGGTTAGAAGTGGTTGTAGAAAACCTAAAGGGTTTTGGTGCTCTTTCTTGACTTGTTGGCACATATAACAATGAGATAAAAATTCAGAAATGCCTTGTCTCATACCTGGACACTAAAAATAATGCCACAAGTCATAGAACATCATCATGGTCCTTGGGTGCATGACCCATTGAGAACTATGGAAATTCCCCATCACAAATTTCCTTACTGCTGACAACACAACAAAGTGATTCCAACAACACAAAATTCCATCTTTGAAGAATTACCAGTCAGAAATGGTCTCCCCACCATTAAGAGAGTCTCTAATACTATAGAACTCATAATTAAGATGTTTTTCCGGAAGAATCATATTGAGAAGAGTAGATGTCAACTGAAAACTGGCCAAAGAAACCTTAGCTTCGATTCTCAGACTCCGATATGAAACTTTTCTAAAAGAGCCATCAAGTTCCACTCTTCTGATGATTCCTTCACTATCTAGGTTAAAAGCTTCCTAATCAAAGCATCTACTATAACATTCCCTTTCCCAGGGTATAAGTGATGTCAAATTTGAAAGATTTTAAGTATTCCACCCAAAACATCTAGAAAAGATTTAAATATTTTTGAGAGAAGATATAACTCAATCTCTTGTGGTATGGAAACATAGTAAACCTTTATACATAAAGGTAATATTAGAAAATCTTAAGCACATGAATCAAAGCTGTAAGTTCAAGGTTATGGGTCAGGTAAATCATCAGGTGTGGCCTAAGCTGATGAGATCCATAAGCAGAAACTTGATCTCCTTGCACAAGAATGCAACCCAAACATTAACCCGATGCATCATAGAAGACCATATAGTCCTAATGGACATTAGAAAGAGTTAACACTTGTGAAGTAGTCAAAACATGTTTCATCTCAACAAAATAATTTAGAAATTTTTCATCCCAAGTAAACTTCACTCCATTTTGAGTGAGATCAGTCATCGAAAAATCCAACTTTTAGAATTCCTTTACAAACTGGTGATAATACCCTACTAATTACAAGAATATTTGAATCTAAAAGACATTTTAGGGTTGTTCCAATGTCATAAAATCCTTTAACATTTTAGGTCCAACTGAAATACCATGTTCCTACACCACTTGTACTAAGAATTTTACTTCCTCAATATAGAAATAACATTTCTAAATATTAGCATAAAGTCAGTGATTTCTCAAAAAAATCATAACTATTACCAGATGATTTACATTATCCTCCTTGGACTTAGAGTAATCAAGGATTCCATCTACAAATAAAACCAAAGAAGTATCAAGATACTCATGGAAAATTTTGTTCATTAAATCCATTAAAACTATAGGAGAATTGGTTAAACCAAAGGGCATGATAAGGTACTCAAAATGAATTCACTTACTCCGAAAGGTGATTTTATAAATGTTAGAAAACTCTACCTCCCTTTTCAGTGGAAAATCAGATATTTCACATGTAAATACGTCGGGAAACTCGATGAAAACCAGAGGGAGATCACCACTCAAATATTTCTACTCTAGATTAAAATAAAGCATTGATATTACTTTCCCCAAATCTAGATAAGAAGGCATGACTATACTTGAACTTGGGTCCCATTCTTTTAAAAGATACAAAAAAACCCCATTGAGTGTAGTAAAAAAGGTCCGTCAAAGATAACAATCAATCTGGGGTTTATTGGAAATGATCCAATCCATACTGAATATGAAGTCAAGATATTTCATGTTGAGAACTAGAAAACTCCAAGACAACTCAACATTTGCTAAAAAGAACACACAAGTAGGTCTATGAATACCCTGCTCTCTCTTTGTTCCAAGTGGTGTAGTAATATCCATCCCATACAACTAAATATCTATAGGAATATTTAACAGATTAAAAATACAGTTTGAAATAAAAAATGAGATGAACCTGTATCAAATAGAATAATAAATAATAATGAATCTATAGTAATATAACCTCCCACAGTCACTGGACCCATATCTGCTTCCTCCAGAGACTCTTCTACTATGTGAATAAGCTTCGTTCCAGATGCCTATAGTAGAAACCCTTTTATACATGAAGCATATGATTGCATTACATTTTTAGAAGTAATCGATGAAACTATTCCACTATGTGGACCAGAATAAACATGGAAGAACATCTAAAAGTGACCAGATCATTCTTAGGAACCTCATACCTTGGGTGACTTAGTGAAAACCCTCTTAAAATGACCTAGCTTGCCACACTAGTAACAAATCAAAGGGATTCTACCAGGAAATGTAGGAGGTCTAGAATGACCTTAATATTGGGAACCACCCTGAGAATCATAGCACTTTCAATTTCCTTTGAGTGAAATCATACTACCATGGGAGAAAAAGAAACTCCCGATGACCCTAACTTACTAACCAGGTCCATCTTGACCATCAATGTTCTATCTAGCACATCACCATAATAAGGAAGTTTCAGAAAGAAAACCTATGAATGAATATATAGTTGAAGTAAAAACTTGAGATTATGATCCCTCATCTTCTCATTTGATATTATCTTAGGTACAAATTGCAAAATCTTAGCAAAACATTTTTCATATTCAATCAAAATAATTTCATCCTTATCAAGTTTGAAAAACTTGGTATCCTTGGCTACCAGGAATGAATATAGATATAATTGGTTAGAGAAAATAACATTTAAGTCTATACACTCTAATCACTCATGTTTATTTTCCATCACCATCATATCCCACCATATTCTACTCATTCTTTACAACATGAAGGTGGAACACTACACCTTGATTTCATCAAGTGTCTCCAAGAACCTAACTAAATATTCCATTCAGTTTAAAAATTCTTATGCCTCTTGAGGATAATTTAAGACTTTTAATGTTAGTGGATTCAAGAAGAGGAACTATTGAGAAATAATTTAGAGAAAATCCCTAGGAGGCTACACAGTTGGAGCCTGAATGAGAACTTATAGTGGTGCCTATCCCAGAGTTTGGACAGTATGAACGATCACCTCAACTAGACTAGGGTCTATGAGATAATTCTCTCACTGATGTTAATCAGTAGCTTCCTCCCATATCCAATTCACATTTCTTCTTAGAGGCATTATGTTAAAAAACATCAGTAGACAACAAGGAAGACATCATATTTACACTCAAATAGAGCAATAAGGCAAATTAATCCAAACAGATACACAAACAAGATTTTGATTTAAATCTATCCAAATCAAAATAAGGGAAAGACTAGAAATAATCCTCAAGATTTATTTCCCAAACAACCCCTAGTGACTTAAGGTTAATTATGGTGAGATCTGGCTAGACACTCAATCTTAACTACCTTCTAAGTCTCAATAAGATTACACAAATGCATACTGACTTCAAGACAAAAAAGCTCAACCAGGAGCTCTGATGCCACCTTTTCACAAACCATCCTAAGTACCCTGGTAACCTGATAATTGAGTCAAACCTGACATATCCTAAAGGGCATTCTCAATCCCAATGGGTTGGAGACTAGTGCTTGACATTATAAAAAATTAAAGTGGTAACAATTTTGTGACAAACATTACAGAAAGAAGATAAAAAAATCAGTATGCATAAAAAAAATCCATAGGGAGTGGTGTACCTGAAGTCAAATGGGAATAAAAAACCAAAATTACTAAAAAAAATTCCATAAATAGGAAAAAAACCCAAGTCCCAATGGATGTAACTTGAATTCCTTAGATCAATAGCTAGAACCACCTGCATGTGGTGCTTTTCCCCTTCTTGAACCTTGAATGAGATAATCTACAAACACCCGAAGGCATAGGTAGGGTGTGAGATAAAAGAATAATAGGGTATCAATAAGGATTACATAACATATTCTAAAATTTAATTAACCAAAGAGAGATTTCAATTTTAGATAAATAATTTTATCATTTCAAAAGAATAATTAAAACAATTCATGCTTTATATTTCAAATGATGGAGATAATTTTAAACAAACGATTCACATTTCAATTATTAGAATATTTCTAAAACAATGGATTAAATAAAAATTTTATATAAAATAGTTTATATAAATTCACAAGGCATGTAATTTTTTTTACAACAATGGAATATATATTTTTTAAATACAAAAAATCAAGCCACTTGGTCTTACGCCTAATAGGTATGATAGTTCTAGGCTAAGAGACTCCACATACTCAAAGTGACATGGAAATATATGTATACACATTCCCCTTTGCAACTAGTCAAAATGACTTCATCACTTTCCTATCAGGGATATGACATGCTACATTTATGTTTTGTAAATTTCTAAATCATAGAGTAATGCCCAAATAACTCACCAACTACCTAATACTTTCATGAGACCTAGTAAAAAAAAATCAATGATGTGAAATTTATTTTAAAACCATTTAAAATACAATTCATCCCATTCTCCATTTTAAATATGAAAAATTTCCATTCAAAAACCATAACATGAGTTTTTAATCAAAACATTCCTTTTTTCCACAATAAAACTCGAAGGTTTATATCAAAACCACTTTTAAGACATTTTATCAAATACAATTTGAAATTAATTTCATCAAATCAATTTTCAAAAATCAAATCCCACAATCAAATTCAACAATTTAATTTCAAACAATTCCTATCAATTTCACAAATTTAAATTCATTAATATAAATTCCACCAAATTTCATCAATTTCATAAACAAACCCAAATTCAATGGAATTGGTGGTTTTCCCAATTTCATTCCAAAATGAAATTTCAAATCAAAATCCCCGAATTTAATGGAATTGGGTTTTTAAAGAATTTAATTTAATAATAATCAAATCTCACACATTCAAATGAACTTAATTTAATCAAACTAATAAATATAGGGTTAATAAAAATTGGGCATCATGATGGAACCACCTACTTCAGGATCAACAGATCTCAAAACACCAGACCTTAATCAATATTTCCCAATGAGGAATGACAACAACATAATACTAGAATCACACTTAGATACAAGATCCATAAATGATAGAATTAGATCCCCAAACCAATATAAAGATCTATAAAACCCTAGGGATGAAAGTGGAGAGAGTGGGAGAACAAGAAAAAGAAGAGGAAACTAACCAGGAGAAGATCAAACATAATTCAACTATCTTTTATTCTCTTCTAGGAGGGTATTGAGGTGATAAAAACTACTCTTAGGAGCCCTTAGGGAAGAAGAAACCATGAATGGTTTATACTAGTACATCAGGGGTTTAAAAATTGGGTTTCGGGAATTTTAAAACAATTTTCTAATTAAAAAACCCACATTCATGGATATCTGGAAAAGGCCCAATTGTTAGACCAATTTGTGCACCCTAGCTCTACACTATTTATTTCTGGGTGCACGTTTTCTAGTAAGTGGTCACACAGTTTTCAAAGCATATTCCAACCATTAAAAACCTTATTGCCTTACTTTTCATGATTTTATATAGTAGGGTGCACGGTTTGGGAAAACC
Organism: Viscum album; assembly: GCA_963277665.1. NCBI lineage: Eukaryota > Viridiplantae > Streptophyta > Magnoliopsida > Santalales > Viscaceae > Viscum > Viscum album. The sequence goes on from OY728156.1 coordinate 1,507,663,508, forward strand.
ATGCGCCAACCATGAACTAGCCTAGATTTTTCAAAATTTACAAATAACCCCAAATTAAACCCAACCAAAGCATGATAAAAATTGGGGTTTAGAAATACTTGGAAATAGTAATAGGATGCTACATATACTATCCCTTTGACATGTTATACCATGAATCTTAATATTTTCATGATATTATGATCTTAATGTAATGTTATTATCTAAAGGAGATCATTATTAAAAGTTACCAAAATGTTAAGATTTTATTTATAAAATCTCACCGTTTATCTAGAGTATTCACATTCATGATTCCTTGGTGAAATCTTATGATCTATCTCTCATGAGCTCTCTGAAATTTTCTTCTCATATGGTTATTCATGACATCTTCATGTAATGGTTCCATTTTTCTACTCTTTGTTACTCAAGTTGATTAAGTAAATGTTTTTAAGAAAACCTGACCTTATTTGTATCTTTGTTTTGAAATCTATTTTATTCAAAAACCATGTTTTATAAAAATGTTTTAATATTTTTAAATGATATTTTAAAATTATTTTCAAAGAAATTTTTTTTAAATATTTCTTTATAATATTTCAAATCTATTTTCAGGGAAAAAGTTTTTAAAAAAAATTTATGTTTTAAAAATCATTTTTCAAAGTAGAAAGGATATTTTACTCAATAAATATTTTTAAAACATATTTCAAAATTATTTTTCATCTAAGATGAAGTTTTTTTGTGTCACCTACCATGTACTAGTGATATAATCCAAGAATATAATTGATATTATTTCTTGAATGGTTTATTTTTTGATGGAATGATGTTTATGACACACATTTCTATTCCATGGGTTATATTATTTTGAAACCCACTTCCATTCATAGGTTTTGGGTTTATGAATATAAAACCCATATATTTTCCATAGGTAATATTATTATGACATGTTTATGATAACCATTTCATTTCATGGGCTATGATATGATGTTTATGATACCTATATATTTTTATGGGTCATGATATGATGAATGTTTTATTATCTTGTGGAAGATGTATGTATGATTTCATTATGTGATGAGTGAGACCAATATCATCCTCCAATACATTGGGTAAATATTTATATATTATGAGATAATAATGGGAAACAAGTCTATGAGTTTGAACCACCATGGGAAGAAGGGCTAATTCAATCCATTATACGAAGAATAGGAAACCCGATCCACTATGGAAAGAAGGTGTAACCTAATCCACTATAAAGAAAAGACTATGACTGGAGATTGTGGTGTGTTCCACCCAATAGGTGTATCCCCCGTGAAGTGCCATGATAAGTTTTGGAAATGAGGATTGAATTGTTGGGAATGATTTTTTATATTTATATGTCTACCACAATTTCATGTCTTATTCCTATGTTATGCCTTCATGGATTTTTCCCTTGATTCCCTTACGATTCATGTCTTATGAAATTCCAATATTTATTCCATGACTCTATTTTATGATTTGATATGCAGGGTATAATATTCTATTTTCATGATCACGTTCTCATACCCTATCCTCATGATTATGCTTATATATCTCTCTTGTTCCCCTTATTAAGCATCTGAGATCACCCTTTATTATGTTTCTTTTACCAAAGTTATGAAGATACATATTATGTATGATGTGTCTAATAATGGTTCTATTTATAAATAACCAAGTGGGAGATAATGTATCTCACTTATGTACCGGTTTTTATGTTTCTATTTTTTCAAATGCACTAAAGTAATATGGTCTTTGGTCGTCAATTTTTGTAATGTATTATGTATTTTGAAAAAATGATGTGATATATATGAATGAGAAGTGAGGGTTGCTATAAATATTCCATCTAAGCTATCATTACAGGACTACTACTTAATATGTAATGAGATGGAGATATATTAATACATTCATGCGATGAATGGTTCAACCAAGACATTAAATCATGCATTATAATGCACGAGTTAATGCATGAATTCTCAAGGAGAATATTCTAGGGACTTATCAGAGCCCACTATAATGCGATGGAAGTGTGTAATTATATATTCTTGATACTAATTTGAAACAACCTCATCCAAAATCTCTCCACCTCCTACCCCCTTTATGCCATTAGGTCCTATAACACCATGGTTGGAGGAGACTACCACTTGCATGATGTGAGATTATGTTCAGACTATAGATACATCATATAGAGGGATGTTTTACAATATCACATTAGTGATGTTCATCAATTATGAATGAAGAAGAATTAGTAACTATGAAAGTGAAAGGTATAATAGTTTTATTGTTTTCATTTCTAGTTTATGTATATTTCATATTTCTAGGAATTGAGATCTTGGGTTTAGGATTTTAATATATCCCTCTAGTTCTAACAAGTGGTATTAGATCCCTAATAATCATAGTAGTGGTATCATAGTGAATCATGAATTTAGATTTTTTAAATCAGTCATGAAATGAAGAAGATCACAATCATATTTCATACCTATTTTCAATTATAAAATATGAGAGGAATATTTGTTCTACTAGTTTTGTATTGTGACATACAATATAGGATATCATAATACGTGTCACTATATAAATCAACAAATTTTCACTGGTCATAATGTGTGATACCCTCCTATCATAAAATATGATTTCTATGAAATATATTTGAAAAAATAGAGTATTATATCACAAATATGATATCCCTGCATGTTATTAAATAAGATATTCAAAATCATAGGTAACAAACAAAACATTAGTCATAAAATATGGATGATTACACAAAACTATTTAATTGTATTTAAAATTTTTACCAATCAATCATAAAGTATGAATGATAATATATTAATACACAACATATTAATCATAGTATATTGTATATCCCCGATCACAAAATATGAATAGAAGTGAATTTTATTTCTTTAAAATTAAATTATGAATTGGATTTTATTATTTATAATTTTTTCAAAAATAATGATTAAACTTATTTTTAGGATATTTATTAATTTATAAATATTTTATAAGTTAATTAATTTTAAATAGTTTATAACCAACTAATAAATATTTAAAAAAACATTTATTAATAACTATTTTAAAATATTAAGTGTTAACATTTAATTAATTTTTTATCAAATTATATGGTATATCTTATGAATTAGAGATAATAAATTTATTTAATAATTATATGGATTAATTTATAAAGTGTTTATAAATTACAAAATAAGTCGAAAATATAAGTTGTTTATATTTAAAGATTATGAATGTTCATAATACTTAATTTGAATATTTAAAATTAAGATACCTTATCGGGGATATTATTTTAAGAAAATAAAAAGTAATTTGATGATTGATTTGAACAAGGTTTAATTGATTTAATTCATGTGATATTAAGAATTTATAAATAGTTAACATAATAAATATTGGATTATAAAATTTTTATGATACACAAAATATTATATATTTAAAGTAAAATTCCATATAATGAATAATATAAAATTTTAATATTATAAAATGAATTATTAATGTTTCATAATTTATTATCACATATTTAATTTTGATTAAGTTTTAATTTATTTAAAATTTATTCCCCTTTTAATTATTCATGTATATAAATAGTTTATATTTTCAATAAGTGCATGCTTTAGTTTAAGTTGTTAAATTGGTTCCTATATATTTTCAAGCCTTGTATTACATGCTAGGTACTATTATATAAGATTTAATTTCCATATAGATAAAACATAGGTTGTATTTAAAGTTATTATATTGAATTTAGTTATAAAACATAGTTTATACATATTACGTTTTATAGTTATTATGAATTTATTTCTCTCTTGAGTAATGTCACAAACCGAATCTGGTCGCCACCAATACCGGCACCAAACCTAGCCCGCGACTAGGCCCGAAGGGCCTTCACTATCCCCATGTGCTGGAAAAAGGGCCCGGGTATCATTTATCTTGGTTTGGGAACGATTTACCGAAATATGTATACATAAAACATAAAAAACATTTGATAAACTGAATCAGAAAAATTCATACAAAAAAAGGTTTATACAAAAATCCATACCTGAATACATAATTTCAAATGCACTAAAAAAGGTCCAATGACACAAGGAAACAACACCAAAACAGACCCAAGGACTCCACACGACATGGTGTCACCACCCACAAGCCATTTCCATAACTCTGCACCAAATATGAGAACTAACACCTTGAACCACCATCACCCATAGCCTTCCCTTTACCTGATTCAAACATAATAAAGTCTACCTACACCCAAGGGGTGTAATTAGGGTTTGATATTAATCCCAATAGGATACCACCCAATTATTCCAAATATCATGAAATACAATGTGAAAAAGCAACCAGTTTTAATATGCAAAGAAAAGCAGTGATAACTTCTAAGAAATGAAACCATCAATTGAAAACAGTTTTCAAGATAAAATTTTCAGAATGTTAAAAAATTTAAATATAAATGCTAGATACTGTAAATTACTTCCAAAAACACCCCCAAGAGAAGGGAAAATACCACAAATACAATGAGAAACAAAATTGAGAACACCCCTAGGCACTAGATAGTCTCGGGCCCCATGTACCTCATACCTTGGTGTAAAGTAACCATCATAAAATCCATTCTCGTACATAAGCCACTAGTAGGGAACATAACCATCACCTAGTGGTACCCAATCATCAATCATATAGTTTAGTTAGTGTTGTCGTTATCCAAATTCTAAGTGAAATAGGGACAAAACCCATCCGGTCCACTAGCCGTACTAGTATACATCCGCCCCACCTAGGTACCCCGGCTTCCCCCTTTGTGCTCAAAAAATTTCAGCATGCCACATAAATCCATTTTCATATAAAACACCACTAATTTTCACATATGATCAGTACAATATCTATACACATTTTAAACCACTTAAAAACACATAACAAAACACTTTTATTTTTAAATGAAATAATTTCTCAAAATCACGCGTTGTTTTGCACCCAAAACTCATTGAAAACTCTACTTTGTACATTATGTGAACACTTGTAAGTTACCAAAATAGAAAAGGAAGCCCAATACATTTTAATGAAACCAAAAAATTAATTTTAGGGAAGCCCCATGTGAACCAAGAAATGATAACTTTGTAAAACCTCCATTTATACACAAATATGGCACTAAATGTTCACATGTTCTACAAATACCATTAAAAACCAATTTCTTAGAAAAAACCAAAGGATATAAACATTAAAATAAAATCATTTTCAGAACTATTATGGTTCAATAAAAACAACTAAGTATTTATAGGGATTCCCCAAATAAACCAATAAAACATTTCTTTGGAAAACCCACAATTTCACACCAAATTGGCGTTTAAAATTCAATTGAAATAAAAATACCACTAAAACTAATTATTGTGGAAATAAGAAAAATGATATAAAACTTAAAATATGATAAATATAGCATGATACTACAAAAATATTTCATAAAAATTGGAATCACCCACCAAAACAAAGGAAACCCTTGAATCATCGTATGAAAATCAAGTCGCACCACTGCTGCACCAAGAGGGGTTTATATCGAACCTAAAACCACAATAATTGACCAAGAAAACCCAAGGTTAAACCCAAGGATTGAAACCCTACCCATGGTCATTTTCAACTTCAATGAAATTGAAAGAAACATTATAGAAATGATAGGAACTAAGGAGGAGAGACACTTACTTGGGATTATTTGAAGTTCCACCAACAAATTCCACTTAAAATGGGAGTCCAAAGGGGTTTTGAGAGACTTGGAAGACTGTCATGGATTTTAAGTTTGAATAGGAAGAGTAAGGGTCAAATTAGGAACTGTAATGGAGAAAAAAGTGTAATAATTGAGAGAGTTAAGATGGAATGAAGTTTCCTCTTCAAATTTGGCCGATTTGAGAAACTCTATAATGTTCTGCCCCGATTCACGATGAAAAAGATCTCCAAAGAGGGGGGAAAGAAGATGGGTGCATGACTGTGTTTATTGGGCTTAGGTGACACTTATAATCACTGAAAAACCCTTAAAATTAAATATTTTATTAAATAATCAATATTGATTTTTAAAACTGGAAATGGGATTCTAGGCAGGCCCAATCCCTTAAATAAAAACCCAAATACACCTTGGTTATGGATTTCTAAAGGCTCAAAATTGACATTTTGGTGTTAATAGGTCAGGGGTGGCCAAGTAGGAATTGGAATGGATGAAAAATGTTCAAAAATGATGGAGTTATAAAATAAAAAAAATTTATTTTTAAATATGGAATTTGGCTCACGGTTTGGCCCAACTCATGAAAACTCACCCATTCATCCTAAAAGCATGGGAAACCCCCAAAACAAAGAAACAATGGAAATTAAAATAAAAATACCATTAAAATAAGTTATTTATGTGACAATTATCCCCACAATAACAACTTTCTGCCCTGGAAAGTCACAGTAAGGACAAAGCAACAACCAAACCCAACTGAGAAACCAAGAGGTACTCCCTTGCCAGGTTTCACCCCCAAAGACAAAAACACCTCCAATGATCAATTAAGGAATAATCTCAAAAACAAAACACAAAAAAAATTCCTAAAATAATCAAGCACATTCAGGCTTTATCCCAAATTAAAACTCCTCAAACACAATCTGAACAAGACCCAAGCAATTACCCAAACAAACAACAACATCAAACAAGGTTACACATACCCTGCTATAACTAAACCATTGGGCACTCTCCAATCTCAATGTTTAACCTAGAAAGATGTTGGTAGTTATATAGATCCGAATAAGACTACCTACCTCCATACCAAGACCAAGGACCAGTCTGAGTTACTGGTACAGGGATACGCAAATGGGCTCCCCACCGTAAGAGACAACTTTAATTTTTTCTGAGACAGAATCGGGACACTAACAAGGGGAGGCCTGAATGGAATCCACTGTACAAAGGGTAGAATTCCATTAAAAATTTATGAAGGAACATACATGAGAATCATAGTGGGTCTCACTAACATAATAACTAACCATCATAGCTAAACAACATGGGCCGACACAGAAAGACCAAAAAATTTATAGATTTGGGAAGCCTGCACGGTTAGTCCGCATAGTTTGGGAAACCGTGAACTAACAGTGTAGATCATTCTTCCTACATGGATTCCTAGCTCACAGTCACTATTAATTGTGTACAAACTGTGTGTTTGGACTGTCTAGCCAAATTTCCAACAATTATCCAAATACTCAATAGAAACCTAAGGGGGGGGGGAATAACATTGGGTGATGACATGGGTACAAGGACCTACACCTATTTCCACCGAATGGGAACAACAGAAGAAAGATGATGACACCAAAGGTTTAAAATCTTCCTATATTTCATACTGAGGATATGACTTTGTATAAAGGTTTAAAATGACCATGGGATTCCCCCTAACTACGAGCCAGCTTCTCTCCGAGACCTATGGCTGGATCTCAAATGATTGAAGCATATTCAACCTTGTAGTTAGGATTTAGAAACCCCATGAATGAGAATTCATCATCCAGTGCCACCAAAAACTACACCAAAATCCCTGTTAAGTTTTACAATATATAACATATTTCAAACTCACTTTACCCAAACGTGATATTTCAAAGAAATAAGGGATTAGAAGATGCACACACATCACACCTTGTTTGTTCAGATGAGAAACAATAGAAGTAAAGAACACCTATACTCACCTTCCTCTAAAATAGAAGATTTTTATTTTTTTACAAGGGAGAAATTCTCCCAACATAACAGAGACTCTCAGAGGATTTCATGACTTTCACCTTTATGGTCAATCGAGCACATGACATCACAAGGCGTCACCGAACATGACCATTGCGACTGATATAAACAATGCATGGATAGGGACCTTATAAAACATCCCCAAATAACACACAATTATAGAAAGTGGACAAAATATCCTCTCTTGATCAGATTTCCACACTGGTATTTTAACATGAACTCCTTCTTCTAAGAGACTACGAAGGACTGAGATAACCTCTTAGACCCCATCCAAATACTCATTCATGCTAACAACCCCATACCACTTCCACCTTCGAAAAATTAGGAAACTTAAGAAGCTAAGGTCTCTTTAAACCTTGCACGATCACTTTCCCGCTACAAGAGGACACACAAAACCAAGAAAAGAAAGGGTGTAGACTCAATCTACAAATCTCGAGAAGAATATTCCTTATATTGATCAACTGGAGGGTCTTCAAATGGCGAAACAATCAGGGTTGCACTTTAGTTGTGCACTAAATTTTAATGGGGTGTACCTTATCTAAACATTGAACCCAAGGACCTAACCAAGATGGTACATTGGTCAAGATATTCCACAAACCATAAATACCAAAGGTTAATTTTTTTTTTCACTTTTCAAAACCAAAACAGTCAACCAATACCTCCTTTTTCTCAAAACCGCTAACCACAAAATCAAACCCAAATTAAAGCTTACTAAATTTTCATAAAGGAATGATTATTTAAATGAAAACTCTCTTTCAAGTCATACACATTAATTTCAAAACATATCATCCCATTAAATCACATCTCAAAAGTTTAGAGAACTCTATTGGAAACACTTTTTCAAAACCATCTTTAACACAATGTTCTTCTTTCAAAAGAGGTGTAAACACACCATTTTCCATTTCAAAACAATTATGAAAACTTAGTTCCACCATTTAAAAATACAAACCCTTCCATATTTGTTAGAAAATAATTTAAAAAAAAAACTTACTCATCTTAAAACCATGTCATTTTTGTTTTGAAACCTAACTTTCAGGATTTCAAAACTAAAGGACACAAGATAATACAAAGGGAAACTAGCTTCAGTGGGTGACTTGGACATATGGTTGGAGACCATAATATAATCACTTTTCTATCACATAGAGTGTTCTATGGAAATATCCCGGACTCCACATGGCTTTCCATACCCTGTGAGCTCACTGAGACTATTAACCCAACTCTCTTTTCATTTTCCCAATTCATCATCAAAACAAGAAAACCAATAGACTCCAAAAAGTCCCAAATTACCCTAGAGACTTGAATCCCATCATGAGGTGTGGTGATCAGCCACATTACTCATAACAAGAATGCCATGTCCTGAAATTCCTAACTCCAGACTATCCCGACTGTTCCCTAAATAACATGATGCAAAGAGAGCGAACCTGCTCTGATACCATTTTGTTACGAACCGAATCTGGTCGCCACCAATACAGGCACCAATCCCAGCCCGTGACATGTACCTTAGGGAATTACCTCTCCCCACGGGCTGGCACAATATCCCGGGTATCATTTATCTTGGTTTGGGAAGGATTTACCAGAATATGTATACATAAAACATCAAAAACATTTGATAAACAGAATATGAAAAATTCCTACCAAACAAGGTTTATACAAAAATCCAGAACTGAATACATAAGTTAAAATGCACTAAAAAAGGTCCAAATACACAAATAAAAAACATAAAAATATACCCAAAGACTCCACACGACATGGGGTCACCACCCACAAGCCATCTCTACAACTCTACACCAAGGATGAGAACTAACACCATGAACTGCCATCACCCATAGCCTTTCCTTTACCTAAGTCAAGCAAAATAATGTATAATTACACCCAAGTTGTGTAAGTAGGGTGTGAGACTAAGACCAATAGGATAAGACCCAAGGATTCCAAAGATCATGCAATACAATGTGAAAAATCAAGCAGTTTTAATATGCAAAGAAAAGCAGTGATAACTTCTAAGAAATGCAACCTTCAATTCAAAACATTTTTCAAGATAAAATTTTCTGAATGTTAACAAATTTAAGTATAAATTTTATATAATATAAAGTAATTCCAAAAACACCCACAAGAGAAGGGAAAATACCACAAATACAATGAGAAACAAAATCAGGAACACCCCTAGGCACTAGATAGTCTCAGGACCCATGTACCTAATACCTCGATCTAATGTAACCATCATAAAATCCATTCTCATGCGCGATAAACTAGTAGGGAACATACCCATCACCTAGAGGTACCCAGTAATCATTCATATAGTTTATTTAGAGTTGTAATTATCAAAATTCTAAGTGATATAGGGAAAAGACCCATATAGTCCATTAACCATACTAGTACACATCCACCCCACCTAGGTACCCGGGCTTCCCCCTTTGTGCACAAAAAATTTCAGCATGCCACATAAATCCATTTTCATATAAAACACCACTAATTGTCACATAAAATTAGTACAATATCTATACACATTTTAAACCACATAAAACACACAACAAAACACTTTTATTTTTAAATGAAATAATTTCTCAAAATATCGTGTTGTTTTGCACCTAAAACTCCTTGAAAAACCCAATTTGTACACTATGTGCACACTTTTAAGCTACCAAAACAGAAAAGGCAGCTCAATAAATTTCAATTAAACCAAAAAATTAATTTTAGGGCAGTTCCATGTGAACCAAGAAATGATAACTTTGTAAAACCTCTATTTACACACAAACATGGCACTTAATGTTCACATGTTCCACAAATACCATTAAAACCCATTTTCACAGTAATAACCAAAGGGGATAAACATTAAAAAAAGTATTTTCATCCCTATTACAGTTCAATAAAAACAACTAAGTATTTATAGTGAATCCTCAAATAAACCAATAAAACATTTCTTTGTAAAACCCACAATTTCACACCAAATTGGTGTTTAAAATTCAATTGAAATAAAACACCACTAAAAATAATTTTAGAAGAAATAATAAAATGATATAAACCTTAAATTATGATAAATACAGAATTCTACTACACAAATATTGCATAAACATTGTAATCACCTACCAAAACAAAGGAAATCCTTGAATCCCCGTATGAAAATCAAGTCGCACCACCGCCGCACCAAGAGGGACTTAGATCGAACCTAAAACCACAATAATTGACCAAGAAAACCCATGGTTAAACCCAAGGTTCTAAACCCTACCCCCTATTCATTTTTAACTTCAATGAAATTGAAAGAAACTTCATGGAAAGAGGAGGAACTGTGGAGGAGAGATACTTACTTGATTTTCTTTGAAGTTCCACAAAAAAATTCCCCTTAAAATGGGATTACAAAGGGGTTTTGAGAGACATGGAGGGATTTCATGGATATTAGGTTTTACAAGGAGGAGGAAAGGTCAAATTAGGAACTGGAATGGGGGAAAAAGAGTAATAATTGAGAGAGTTAAAAAGGAATTAAATTACCTCTTCAATTATGGCCGATTTGAGAAACCCTATAATGTTCTGCACTGATTCACAATTAACAAGAGCTCCAAAGAGGGGGGAAAGAGGCTTTTCACACGGATTTGTTCAGTGGTATTTGGTGACACTTGGAATCACTAAAAAATCCTTAAAATTTAATATGTTATTAAATAAAAAAATTGATTTTTAAAACTGTAAATGGGATTCCAAGCAGGCCCAATCCCTTAAATAAAAACCCAATACACCTTGGTTATGGATTTCTAAAGGATCAAAATTGACATTATGGTGTTAATAGGTCAGGGGAGGCCAAGATGGAATTGGAATGGATGAAAAATGTTAAAAAATTAAGTATTTATAAAAGAAACAAAATTTATTTTTAAATATGGAATTGGGCTCACGATTTGGCCCAATTCATGAAAACACACCCATTCCTCCATAAAAGCATAGAAACCCCCCAAAACAAAGAAATAATAGAAATTAAAATAAAAATAACTCTAAAATAAGTTATGTACGTGAAAATTATCTCCACCATGAAAACTCTCCGCCTCAGAAAGTCACAGTAAGGCCAAATCAACAACCAAAACCAACTGAGAAACCCAGAGGTACTCCCTTGCCAGGTTTCATCCCCAAATGACAAAACACCTCCAATGACCAATTAAGGAATACTCTCAAAAACCAAACATAAACCACTTTACTAAAATAATCAAGCATATTCAGGCTTTATCCAAAATGAAAACTCCTCAAACACAATCCGAACAAGACCCAAGCAATTACCCAAACACACAACAACATCAAACAAGGTTACCCATACCCTGCTATAACTAAACCATTGGGCACTCTCCAATCTCAATGTTTACCCTAGGAAGATGTTGGTAGTTATATAGCTCCAAATAATACTACCTCCCACCAATACAAGACCGAGGACCAATCTGAGTTACTGGTATGGGGAGACACAAATGGGCTCCCCACCGTAAGAGACAACTTAAATTTTTCCCGAGATGGAATCAAGACACTAATATGGGGAGGCCTAAATGGACTCCCTAGTACAAAGGGTAGACTTCCATTAAATATTTATGGAGGAACATACATGAGAATCATAGTGGGTCTCCCTACCATAAGAACTAACCATCTTATCTAACCAGCATGGGCCGACACAGAAAGACCCAAAAATTTAAAGATTTGGGAAGGCTTCATGGTTAGTCCGCATAGTTTGGGAAACCATGCACTAACTGTGTAGATCATTCTTTTTGCATGGTTTCCTGGCACACGGTCACTAATAATCGTGTACAAACCATGTGCTCGACTTGTCTAGACAAATTTCTAACCATTCTTCAAAGACTCAATGGAAACCAAAGGGGGAGGGAATAACATTGGGTGATGACATGGGTATAAGTCCCTTCCCCTATTTCCACCGAATGGGAATAAAAGAAGAAAGATTATGACACATGAGGTTTAAAATATTTCTATATTTCATACTGAGGATATTGATTTTTACAAGGGTTTAAACGACCATGGGATTTCCTCTGACTATGAGCCATCTTCTCTCTGAGACCAATGGATGGAGCTCAAATGATTGAAGCATCTTCAGCCTCACAATTAGGATTTGGAAACCCCCTAAATGATAATTCTTCTTTCAGTGCCACCAACAACTACACCACAATCCCCGTTAAGTTTTCCACGACATAACACATTCCAAACTCACTTTACCAAAACCCGATATTTCACTGAAACAAGGGCTTAGAAGATACATACACATCACACCTTGTTTCTTAAGGTGAGAAAAAATAGAAGTAAAGAACACCTATAATCACCTTCCTCTAAAATGGAAAATTTTGATGTTTTTACAAGGGAGACATTCTCCCAACATAACAGAGACTCTCAGAGGATTTAATGACATTCACCTATACAGTCAATCGAGCACATGACATCATAAGGCGTCACTGAACATGATCATTGTGACTGATATAAACAATGCATGGATAGGTACCTTATACAACATCCCCAAATAGCACACAATTCTAGAAAGTGGCCATAGTATCCTCTCTAGACCAGATTTCCACACTGGTATTTTAATGTGAACTCCTTCTTCTAAGATACTATGAAGGACCGAGAGGACCTCTTAGACACCATCCAGATACTCATTCATGCTAACAACCCCATACCACTTCCACCTTCGACAAATCAGGAAACTTAAGAAGCTAAGGTCTCTTTCAACCTTCCACGATCACTTTCTCGCTACAAGAGGACACACCAAACCAAGAAAGGAAGGGGTTTAGAATCAATCTACAAATATCAAGAAAAATATTCCTTATATTGATTAGCTGGAGGGTCTTCAAATGGCGAAATAATCTGGGTTTCACTTCAGTTGTGCACTAACCCTTAATGGGGCGTACCTTATCCAATGATTGAACCCAAGGACCCAACCAAGATGGTACATTGGTCAAGATATACCACAAACCAGATCCAAACACATGAAGGGAACCACCATAAAGGCACCCAAAAACATTTATCAGAAGATACCACTAACCAGCACTTCAACACAACTTACCGACCAAACACAAACCCAAAACACTGTTCAAATAAGAGGGGTTCTTGGACTCAAAAAATACCACAACATCAAAATTTTAAAAAACACATAAAACACACCATCCAAAACTAATCATCAAGAAATCAAGTTTTTACTTTAAAATCATATTTTTTGAAATAAATGGTTCAACGGTTAGTGTATCCACTAATAGTACCCCGTGGGCCTCACACATTCATGTTTCTGTGCCTCACCGGGCACCCACCTCATATCCCTCATGGGAGTCATCCAGTGATTCCATTATCCATCCATCATCCCATATAACCCCATTCATGTGTTCGATCATGGAAATACTAAAGGTTAAAATAAAAATTCTTTCCACTTCTCAAAACCAAAATTGTCAACCAATACCTCCTTTTTCTCAAAATCGCTTACCACAAAATAAAACCCAAATTAGAGCTTACCAAAATTTTACTAAAGGAAAAATAATATAAATAAAAACTCAATTTTAATTCATACACATTAATTTCAAAACATCTCATCCCATTAAAACACCTCTTAATAGTTTAGAAAACTCTATTGGAAACACTTTTTCAAAACCAACTTTAACACATTGTTCCACTTTCAAAAGAGGTGTCAACACACCATTTTCCATTTCAAAAAATTCTGAAAACTGAGTTTTACCATTTCAAAATTCAAACCCTTCCATATTTATTTGATAATCATTTCAAAAAAAAACTTACGTGTCTTAAAACCATGTCATTTTTTTAAAACCTAACTTTCAAGATTTCAAAACTAAAGGACACAAGACAATGAAAGGGGAAACTAGCTTCGGTGGGTGACTTGGACATATGGTTGGAAGCCATACTCCAATCACTTCTCCATCATAGAGAGTGTTATAGAGAAATATCCATGGCTCTACATGGCTTTCCAGACCCTATGAGCTCACTAAGACCGTTAACCAAACTCTCTTTTCATTTTCCCAAATCGTCATCAAACCAGGAAAACCGATGGACTCAGAAAAGTCCAGAATTCCCCTGGTGACTTGAATCCCATCATGAGGTGTGGTGATCATCCAAATTACTCATAACCAGAATGAAAATTCCTGACAATCCTAACTCTATACTATCCTAACTATTCCCCAAATAACATGACGCAAAGAGAGCGAACCTGCTCTAATTCCATTTTGTCACGAAATGATTCTGGTTTCCACCAGTACCAGCACCAATCCCAGCCCCTTTCAAGGATCGAAGGGTGTTACCTATCTCCATAATATGGAACAAGTTCTCAGGTATCATTTATCTTGGTTTGGGAATGATTCACCTGAATATGTATACATAAAACATAAAAAACATTTGATAAACTGAATCTGAAAAATTCATTCCAAACAAGGTTTATACCAAAATCCAGAACTGAATACATAAGTTCAAATGCACTAAAAAAGGTCCAAATACACAATGAAACAACATCAAAATAGACCCAGTGACTCCAAAAGACATGGGGTCACCACCCACAATCCATCTCCACAACTCCGCACCAAGGATGAGAACTAACACCCTGAACTGCCATAACCCATAGCCTTCCCTTTACCTAAGTCAAGAATAATAAAGTATACTTACAACCAAGTGGTGTAAGTAGGGTGTGAGAATAATCCCAATTGTATACCACCCATTGATTCTAAATATCGTGCAATACAATGTGAAAAATCAAGTAATTTTAATACACAAAGAAAAACAGTGATAACTTCTACGAAATAAAACCTTCAATTGAGAATAGTTTTCAATATAAAATTTTTAGAATGTTAAAAAATTTAAATAGACATTTTATATACTGTAAGTTAATTCCCAAAACACCCCCAAGATAAGAGAAAATTCCACAAATACAATGAGCAACAAAATCGGGAACACCGTTAGGCACTAGATAGTCTCGGGCCCCATGTACCTCATACCTCGGTGTAAAGTAACCATCATAAAATCCATTATCATGCATGAGCCACAAGTAGGGAATATACCCATCACCTATTGGTATCCAATAATCATCCATATAGTTTATTTAGAGTTTTAGTTATCCAAATGCTAAGTTAAACATGGATAAAACCTATCCGGTCCACTGGCCGTACTAGTACACATCTGGCCCACCTAGGTACCCGGGCTTCCCCCTTTGTGCTCAAAATATTTCAGCATGACACATAAATCCATTTTCATATAAAACACCACTAATTTTCACATAAAATAAATACAATATCTATACCCATTTTAAGCCACTTAAAACACACAACAAAACACTTTAATTTTTAAATGAAACAATTTCTCAAAATCACGCGTTGTTTTTCATGAAAAAATCCTTGAAAACCCCACTTTGTACACTATGTGCACACTTTTAAGTTACTAAAACATAAAAGGCAGCCCAATAAATTTCAATTATACCAAAAAATAAATTTTAGGACAGCCCCATGTGAACCAAGAAATGATAACTTTTTAAAACCTCTATTTACACACAAACATGGCACTTAATGATCACATGTTCCACAAATACCATTAAAACCCATTTTACGAGCAACAAAAAAATGGGATAGACATTAAAAATAGTATTTTAAGCCCTATCATAGTTCAATAAAAATTAATAAGTATTTATAGGGATGACCCAAATAAACCAATAAAACATTTCTTTGGAAAACCCACAATTTCACACCAAATTGGTGTTTAAAATTCAATTGCAATAAAAACACAACTAAAACTATTTTTTACAGTAATAATAAAATGATATAAACCTTGAAATATGATAAATACAGAATGATACTACACAATGATTTCATAAACATTGGAATCACCTACCAAAACAAAGGAAACCCTTGAATTACTATACGGAAATCAAGTCGCACCACCACCACACCCAGAGGGACTTAGATTGAACCTAAAACCACAATAATTGACCAAGAAAACCCAAGGTAAAAAACTAGGTTCAAAACCCTACCCACTGGTTATTAGGAACTTCAATGAAATTGAAATAAACTTCATGGAAGGGAGAGGAACTAAGGAGGAGAGACACTGACTTGAGATTCTTTGAAGTTCCACCAATAAATTCCCATTAAAATGGGATTATAAATGGGTTTTGAGAGACTTGGAGGTCTGTCATGGATTTTAGGTTTGAAGAAGAGTAGGAAGGGTCGAATTAGGAACTGTAATGGAGGAAAAGGAGTAATAATTGAGAGAGTTAAGAGGGGATGAAGTTACATCTTCAACTCTGGTAGATTTGAGAAACCCTATAATGTTCTGCACTGATTCGTGATGAACAAGAGATCCAAAGAGGCTGGGCGCATGGCTGGGTTTAGTGGACTTTGGTGAAACTTATAATCACCAAAAAATCCTTAAAATTTAATAAGTTATTAAATAAAAAATATTGATTTTTAAAACTGGAAATGGGTTTCCGGGCAAGCCCAATCCCTTAAATAAAAACCCAAATACACCTTGGTTATGGATTTCTAAAGGCTCAGAATTGACATTTTGGTGTTAATAGGTCAGGGGAGGACAAATAGGAATTTTAATGGATGAATTTTTTTGAGAAATGAAGGATTTATAAAAGAAAAAAAATTTATTTTTAAATCTGGAATTAGGCTCACAGTTTGGCCCAATTCCTGAAAACACAACCATTCCTCCATAAAATCATGGGAAACCCCCAAAACAAAGAAATAATGGAAATTAAAATAAAAATACCTTTAAAATAATTTATGTATGTGACACATATATTATTCCTAGGAGGAGGTAATTGGGTCCTATTTCCCATTGTCCTGAAGGCTTATGCATTATTCTCAAAAGGTGGGGGTTAGGTATCTGTGTTTCTAGGATTACTCGTGTAGATATCTTCAATCTCATATAATTATAAAAATTTACATGAAAATTTAATGTTCCATATTTATGTGATTCATTTGGATACATGTAAATATATTTGGATTCCATTTTAAGTGAGTAACACAAGATGTGGGTTGTGTAAGGAGCTACTCATCAATATAGTTTGAACATATTTGTTTGGTGGATGGAATATGATTCTGAAACTCAATCATTTGAAGCATGTATACATAAAGGAAATTACATCAGATAATATGGTGAGATTAAAATCCATTTAAAATACTAAGTTCCTGACTCCTTACAAAAAGACACCAATCAAGACTTTAATCATCTAATCAAGTAGTTTTGTGCCATATCCCATTTCACCTGGATTATCTTGGGTCAGAAAAACAAGTAATAGGTGACCCTGGATTATTTAACTGGGTGATTAATTCCGTAATTGTGTACTCCTAGATTATTATATAAAAACATGTTCCTATAATTTTATTTGGCTATCACTTTGTCGAGAAACCCTAGTAGTTAATATACCATAAGAATAGAGTTAGGTTTATTCATGTAATGAATTGGAAAAATTGTTTTCCACTAAACTATCCAAGTGTCAATTATTATATTATTAGGATACTTTCCTACCTAAAATATCTATGTAATGAAAGAAACACCATAACAAACTCATTTATTAGAAAAATATGGATTTTGAACAACTAAAGGTCATGATAAATTAAAAAGAAGTCATCATTTTAGTAGGATCCCATTTAATGTAAGTTTTTTCTTAAATGTTAATAAAATATCATCATCATAAAACTTAACATTGAGACCATTCATATGGTAAAATTAATCTTAATGTAATTAAATCTTATGAATAATAAATTAAAAAAAAGTTCTTAAGTAATGAAAATAAGTCCTACGTGTTACATTAATGAGAAACCAAATGTTGAATTTGTTTAAAAACTTAATCTAAATTCTTATAAGAATAGTTAAATGATTCAATAAGTGTTTTGAAGTCATTAGATACAAATGAACATAGTTTTTTAGAATCTTATTATATATTCAATATGAGTGGATATGTTAATGTCCTAGTGATACTAGAGTTTTCTTTAAGGCTTATTGTAGTTAAAGAATTTATACTATTGTTATCTATGAAAATACTCTAAAAATATGAATTAATTTAAGAAAAGTTTACCTGATAATATTAAGTGTTTAGAATAGATAAACTAGACTTGTGATGTCTAGGTTACAATTCTATATTGATAGGTAAAAGAGTATAAAAGTTCAAACCAAAAGAATAAAAATTAGTTGGAAGGTCTAACAAAATTTCTCTTAGTAGTTAGTCAAGTTCATTAAAACTTGAAGGTGTTATTAGGAAAGATTTTTGTTGCCTAGAAGGGGTTTTTAACCTCTATAGAATCTTTATGTTAGGTATTAGTGTTACAGGAATTTATTCTTCAGTATTGAAAGGTACATGATACCAAATGTAAACTTTATAAGTGTTATAAATATACAAGAGTTTAAAGTCAAGGGAATAATTGGAAAATATTATAGTTTGTATTAAAGTGATGAAGAAAAGAGTTTCTACATAAAAGATTTTAATATAAAGGAATTTATCAAGCTCAGATGGATTTAAGTAAAGGATGTGCATATTCATCTTTTTCTATTATAGTATAAAAGAAGTTTTTCATTAGAAAATAGTTATTGTAAACAAAATGTGATGATTAATTGTATTAATGTGGTTTTTGTTTCATTAAATTCTATAACATGTTTTTATAAGGATGTAAGGATAATTTTTTTATTCTGGATAAAGTGTTTTTCTTTTAGTTTATTAAAATATTTGGGAAGATTTTCCCACCATCCATTAATGGAAAATTTTAAGGTATAAAGTCTCATTTTTATAGGAAAATTATTCAAACACATGTGATACCATTTATGATATGAAATAAAATAATAGTTTATTTATTAAATATTCATACTAAAAGTAAATAAGAGTTATTTCTTAAACATAAAGGAATCTCCGTACCTTAGCATGATATTATGTGAATAATATAGTGTCTAAGAGGCTAGTGTGAGTATGTTTTAAATTAGGTAAGTTCAAAGTTAACAAAAAAATATATTATATTAGTCTAAAACTAATGTTATTTTCATAAAACATCCTAAAGTTTTTTGGATATGTGATGATAAATAAAAATCTAAAATTTATATTTAGTTATCACAAGAAACTACTAATCACTATTTTTTAAAGGATTATATGAGTTAAAAAAAGTGATTATTCATTTAATATCCTATAATATCATTATGGTATAGTGGTAAAGTAAATTTTAAAGAGTTATATTTAGTTACCACATCAAATTGAATATCACTTTATTCTAAAAGAGTTTAAAAAGTGTTGGTAAATAGTAATGTAAAAATTCACATTATTTTTCAAGGGAAAAAATTTATGGAAAAGGTTGATGTTAAATATTTAAAAGTTATAAATAGACAATGGAAGTTTAAATTGTAAAATTTTATATTATGGATTTAATAAGTTTGAATATGTTCATAGAGTTGAACATTGGGAACATGATTCCTAAATCTCACCATTATTCAAAATTTATTTCTTTATAGATGTTACTCACTGAAGAGTCTAGTGATAGGGTTTTATAAGATGTTCAAATAGATATATGATATGAATTAACTATATATTTAATGAGTTAACACCACCCTAGAAATCACAGAAAACATAACTTTGATCTATATGTCTATCATATATAATATTATATAAAAGTACTTATATAGGGTTTTGTTAAATATTCTTAAAAGAGTTTAATAATATAAAATGTATCATATAAAAATGATATATCTACTTTATAATTCATTCATTTTGGATGCATATATGCATTTATACATATATATTTTATTAAATTTAATGACAATCCACCTCTAAATATATGATTTTTATTTATCTGATACCACTGTTTATCTTCGAGTATTATAGGTTATGAGAAAACATTAAGGTTAACATGAGTAGGATTCTTGTATGAGATACAAAATATGATCATGAAGCATAAAAAGGGGTTTTATTGAGCTAAATGACCTTCTAATTATATCACATGGAGTTTCATACACTATTTTTAGTATAGTTGGGATGTATGGTTCATGTTTTAGTTCCTGTTATCCAAGGTTGGTGAGAAACGTACTATGAAAACCTTCATACTTTGATACATTTATTTTTCAGTCCTTAAGGTGTATAAAATTAAGGGATGGTTGGGTATATTCTTGATCATTTAATCAGTTAGAGATCAACCAAGATAATATTTTTCCTCTCATATATGTGTATGGAATATGTTCCCTTGATTGAGATAGACCGAGGAGTGTATAGAAACACCTAGATAGTACATTTGATGTTCTCATATATTCGGATGAGGGAAATGTGATGTTCTCATCCATGAAGGTGAATGATATGTGATGTATTTTTTTAATTGGTCAGTCTATACTTAGAGAGTTGAGAATGTATGATTTAGATATATGTGATTTACATACTATATGTCCCATGTTCACTTGATATTTTGAAAAAAATGGAACGTATGACAATGCATGCTAGCATGTGATGAGAATGGTGGATACAAGTATAAATATACATGTGTTTAATTGAGATAACAATAGGTCCCTTTGTATATTGAGTATCATTTATTATTTTATAAAGGACACTCTTTTGTTATATTTATAGATCTAGATATTCATATTTATTGTTAATTGGATAAAGGCCTGTAAGGTCACACTTTGTTGTTGACTGGACGAGGAGTGATTTTGACTAATAGAGTTTCTCTTAATGTGTTTTAGAGTTTATAAAGAATATTTTTAGATGGGTATTCATGAGGTTTTACATATGATGTGATACATAGTGAAGTTAGTGACAACTTTATCATTTTTTTGAAAATTTTAAAAATATTTTTGGATATTATTTTACAAGCATATATGATATGATATAAGGTGAAATGGCATGTAAGTCTTATAGGCTTTAGTACAAGTTGGTGATTGAAAGTGATATGCCCTAAATCCATTATATATATGATATATATATTTTATTCCATATGGTATTATATAACCAATCGTAGAGTATGGAATGTATGATAAAAAATATTTTTGTACATGCATAATAAGTTTATCATTTTTTATAATTTAGTGGTAATCATAAATTACGGAATCTGATTCCGTGTTACTAACTATGGGAAATCATAAGGTATCATTGGGGCCTTTTTATATGACATGAATATTCCATTTCCTTCAACTGTATTTCTAATTTTAAGTTTCCATTGGTTATCATATGGTAGATACATGGTCATGGTGGTACTACCATGAAAGTCATAAAGTGAATTATACCATATCATATTTTATGGAGTTTCATTTGATTAAATGGGTGGAATAATGATTTATATTTAATGTCCGAGTATCAATATTACACCTAAGATATAATTTTAGGACTGTTATATAATATGTAACATGAGGGAGATAGATTAATTCATGCATGCATTGTATATATTGTATGAGGAATTAGCTCATGCGTTATAATGCGTGAGTTAATGCATTAATGTTTTAGGATTATCCCTGAGGGACTTATAAGATCCCATAACCAAGATATGGTAGTGATTAAGTTTAAATTCTTGATTATCAACCAAAACTCCATCATCCAGAAGCTCCCCACCTCCTACCTTCTTTGTTCTATGAGGTGTTAACATGTTATAGATGGAAGATAATCCCACTCATATGATGAGTGATTATTTTTAGCTTGTGGATACACTATGGAGAGGTAATTACTTCAACATAACTTTACTGATATTCATCAATTATTAATGAGGAATAAGAAGTAACTATGATGGTGAAATGTATACTGGTTTCATAATTTTCATTTTCATTTTTTATATATTTTATATTTCTAAGCATAGAGATATTGGGTTTGGGATTTTAATCACTTATTATAGTTTAAATAAGTGTTATTATATCCTAAATAATACTAGAAATACATTAACCATGTTTCAATTGAGATCAAGTAATAGATCATCCTTTGTGAATTCACTTCATTATAGATCTTTAATCACCCCAATTCATAAACACTCCCAGTCATCAATGAATCTTCATTCTATACCTTTTTTTTCTGAGAAATATATGAATTAATGCATGAAATCTTCCCCATAATTCAACAACCAACTCCTCAAATATCTCTTTGTAAGTAAAAATAGTTATCTCTTCCCCCTTGATCATTACCTATAAAAAGAAATAGTATATCACCCCTTTTGTAAGAAGAAAACTTTTGTATTTCCCCCTTTAAAAAAAATTAAAAGTATTTAAAGAGGTAAAAAATGAGAAAACTTACATATATTTTGAGGGATAATTCACTCTTAACAAAAAATCTCAAGTACTATAAGACACCCTTTATTCGAGGCTTCAAAAATATATCTATAACATTAAATTTTCTTGAAAAAGACTTCAATAAAATCTCACCATGTACCACCTTCTCCTTGATTAGTGGTACTTGATGTTAATAAACTTTGACCTAGAATATTGCATCAAATTCTTTAATAAGTTTATTTCACTTTGATTGTTACACCTAATTATTAATGGGAATGAAACATATAACCTCTTATCCTTAATATGTGAGTTCATCCATATCATTTGTGTTATGGATTATGATTCCAAATAGTATTCAACTTTTATTGTGATAAATGTGAGAAATTGTTTCTTCTTGGAGTTATAAACAATGCATCTTCCTCCAATAAATAATTCACCTTTAGAAGTTGGATATCGACCACTAGCATCTCCTTCCCAATCAACATTAAAATATTTATAAATATGAAATGATTCATTCTTATCATACCTCAAAAAAAAAATTATTCTATTTGATATAGTGTAATAACCCTTTCACTATTACAATATACAACTCCTTAATATTTATTTGGAATCACGCAAAAAGTGTGTCTGAAAATACGTGTATATTATAGATGATATCAAGCAGAGTAAGATATTAATAATACTTAAAAACTATATTTAATCCAAAATCATTCCTATTTATCAATCAAAATATTAGTCCCAAGTTCTATATAAGTCAATATCTCTATCAATTCTTCCATTACAAACTTCTTTAGTAACTTATGAGCATAATTTTCTTATAATAGAAAGATAAAACCTACTATGTTTGTGATTTGAAAACCTAAGAAGAATGTCTTCTCACTGATCATTGAAATCTTATTTTTTTTTTCATTTGAGAAAAAATTCATGACCATTATTCTCTTTTTTATAAAAAAATCACATCATTGAGATACACAATCACAATGAGTGAGTTTGTGTCATATCCCATGATATATAGATTTTAATACACTTTAATTTTCTGGATTTCATACTCATTGAGTTGATTTATAGATTCAAATACCACAATTGAGGCACTTTATTTATCCTATAAAGGTCCTTTTTCAGACTATAAACTTAATAACTATCATTGGTAAGGAAAAACCATTCAGTTTGTTCAATATTCAGCTCTTTATCAAGTTCACCATTTAGAAATGATGATTTCACATTCATTTTGGAAACCTTGAGATTTTTTTGAGTACAAATCATAAGAAATATTTATATTTTTTCAATCGTTGTGATTGGATAAAAAGTCTCAAAAATTATTTACCCTAAAATTGAGAGTATCTATTAAAATCAAGATGACATCGTTTCCATGGTACTTCACCTTTCCCATTAATCTTATTGAAAAAACTCACTTCATCCTAATAAAATTATTCCTTAGGACAAGAATCCAATTATGAGGTATCATTCTTCTCAATTTTATTTATCTTTTATTCAATCACTACTATGGAATCCTTATGTAAAAAATATTATTCAACACTATTTGTTTCAAATTTTGAAAAAATTTGGTACGATTGGAATTTTTTAAACTCCTTTAGGTTTGAACACCCTTGCTACTATCTCCAATAATGTTCTCCATCCCCGCATTATTATTAAGTCTCATTTACTTATTTTTTCATTCATAGATATTTCCTCATCATGGAATATTTAAAAATCAATATAAGAGTTTGAAAAAATTTCTTGTGAATCTGGAATACTCCTATGCTATCCAACATTATCTCCAAGAGCTTCATCAACTTCATCATTAATTAGAAGCGATGTTTGTAAGGTTTTTTGAATTTCCAAGATAATTTTATCAAATATATTAATGATTAGTATCAAATTATTTTTTTAACATAGGAAACTCCATCCACAGGGTGTGTATTCAAGGAATATACCTTAATTGCCTCTCTGATAAATTTTTTTCAAGTATATTCTTTTAATCTTGTTTTAATAAGGACTACTAAATTTATATAAAATATTTAATTTTATTTTCCTACAAAACCGAATATTATTGTGTTGACTGAATTTTGTTAGAGAAAACACTAATTCAAGATGTATGAACCCAATATTGTGGTTTTTCTCCAAAATATTTTCTAAGTGTTTTACTATGATAAAATTGTTCTTACCATGTCCACCAAAATATAATTATCCTACTTAGATACTCTATTTTATTACGAAATATATGGATAACTATACTCATTCATTATTCCATGCTTCTCAATATATTCCTTAAGGTGTCCATTATTACATTTAGATTCATTTTTACATCAAAACTATTTGATTACACATCCCATTTAATTCTCAGCACAACTCCAAAAGTGCTTAAACATATCAAGATCCCATGATATACATATCATAAAATATACATATGTTATATGAGTAAAATAATTATTAAAATTAATGAAATATTTCACTATGTTGGTTTAATTCATGCTCACTAAACCACATACATCTTAGTTTATCGTCTTATGGTGTTTATTCATGTTTATCTCCATCACCATGTGAATATTTTTCATCATATTTCCTTTGTAACAAATGGAATAAGTGATGAATCTTTCAAAATTCAACTTGGGTATATTTTTTATTGCTGTATATTTAATAAGTACATTAATGTTCATTTTCTCAAAATGGATAGTATTTTATTCTAAAAGTGTATTTTACTCTTTCAAAATCAAGAAACATGAAATTTAATCATTGGAAATTGGAAATAGGTTCCCGTTGGTTCATTTTCCTTTCATGATGATAGTTCCATCCTTCAATAATCTTATCAAACCTGAATTATTTAAAAGTATCACCTCTTTCCCATTTTCATGAAGCTTAAAAAGACTCATATTATGGTGCATAAACCCATAAATAAAGATAATATCACTGGGTTCAAGTTTCTTTTCACAAATATTTGTACTTAAAACTCCTTTGATATTGATAGATCCATCGTTTCACAATTTGATTGCTCCAAAATTATAACTTTGAATATCCTTTAAGAGTTTCTTATTTACAATAATGTGTTATGAGTAACCATTATCTATTATCCGAGGATTTACACCCATTTATACTTTATAATCCATCTTAATAACCGAAGTTTTTCATGATTAATAATCCTCTAAATAGATTTGGAGTTTTTATACATTTTCAATTGCTCTAGTTGAATAGTGATATACTTTTTGGTAATTTTTTTGGGTTGATCAGACTTACCATAGGTTAACTCAATAGAATGATTCTTTTTACAATTTTACCTTCTTCATTAGATATTGACTCACTTATCCTTTAGGAACTTTAGGTTGAATCACCCTCGATTCACAACCTCTCTTTGATTATGGAAGTGAAAAATTTTATGATTATATATATGATTTGTAATCATAAAATTCATAACACCAATATATTCCTTCAAAGAAAAATTTACTAAGGTATTAAATATGTTATTTAAAATCTAGTCATTGATTTTCCATTAGATTATAAATATTCTTCTTTTTTTCACCAACTTATACTTTTAATACTTTTTTTACTTTATTTTTAAATTTAAATTAGGATTGGACTCATAATTGTTATTCTTAGACACATTATTACCTCTATATTATTCAGAACCACCACTTGGATTGGAAATGGGTGATTTATCCTTCCTAGGAAAACTGATCACCTTATTCTTCCATGTTTTTGTTTCTAACACTATTTGAATTACAATATTGGGTGTCTAAAATAATGGTTTATAGTGACATGGTACAATAAAAATGTTAATTATTATCATCATAAAGTTTCTTCTATTTCATTTAAATTTCCAAAACTTCATTGATATAATTTTGAAACACACATTGAGTGATCCTTAAGTAATTTTCAACCTCAAATAACTTTTACATAATATATTTTACCTCTTCATTCTTAGAAATCAAATTTACAGCAGTAATATTATGAATATTATCTCTAGAACCAAGTATTTTATTGTTATCTCCCATATTTAATGTTAAATCAACTTCCATATCTATATTGTCCTTAGATTTTAATTAATCAAGGTATTATTTGATGAATTGTTCCCAAATTTCAATTCTTTAATCCACACCCAAAATTTGTATTTCCCTTCAAGTGCACCAAAATCTACATCCTCCATTGGAACTACTTTAGTGTTTCCTCATCAAAACTTTCTTATATTTATTTACCACTATCTTATTCATCACTCAAGTGATCTTTGGGTAAATTTGAATTCATGAAAACTATTTTAACTTCATCCTCAGAGTCTTCTTCCACTCTTTCACTTTACTCATTACTAGATATGGTATCATATTTTGTGAGAAATTTATTCTTATTCATTGTACTAGACTTTATTTTGACATTAAAAGAATTTAATTTTTTAATACAATTTCATACTTATTTATTTTTAATGACCTTTGAGATTGTCCTCCCTCACCATATCCATGTTTCTTATTAGGTAAATTAACTGAAAATATTCCCATATTTCCACAATTTAAACACTTAAAGGAAAGTTTTCCATTGTATATACCTTTTAATCACTAAACACCATTAGAAAATAATGATATAAATTCATTAAAATCCTTGGTATCATCTTCTCTATCTATATATTCCTTATTAGATGTTTTTGGTTTGGAATGTTTTAAACCTTTTAAATCTTTTAAAGAACCCTTCTTCTCATATTTTCATTTTATCCTTAAGGATAACCTTCTCCTCATATCATAAGAAATAAAGTCATTATTGGGAATATTGATGGCCCAATCATCTAAGTATATATCCTCTAGTTCTATAACATCTTGATTTAGGATCCACTAAAATGATGCCCTGAGCTAATTGTTCACATGGCCTTAAGTATGCTTCCTCATACATGGGAGTCTACTAACTAACAGCGATACCCCAATGATGATATGGTGGGGATACTATACCCTCAAGATTAGAGTGATACAATGATAAGTAAAATAAAACAATAGCGTAAGAAGATGAATAACTGAGAAGTAGAATATAATAATAATAAACGGTTAAATCAATATACAATAATGTGTGCAGAATGATTTCATGTTAATACTAAAAGGTAAACAAGAATACATGGAAGCATACATACAAGCATATAAAAAATGAAAAAAAAATCCTTAAAGGATATATACATGTGCATCCTGATCTCTATATTAGTTCTGTGATTTTAAGATATTATGTATAATGTAATAGCACAAGCATAATCCATGAACCTGAACCTACAACCATGAGGTCTATTTTGGTAACCCAGTACAATGGTGGACCGAATAGGTTGTGAGATAAACTCTGTTTTCCACCACTAATGATGTCTAATTATATACAATATGCAAGTATAGAATAAAATAGTGTGAAGATATATCAATAAAGTAGTAAATAAATAAATATAAAAAACTCATGATTATGTTCTTCAAGGATGTACAATGGCCATACCTGTTTTGGACTAAGCCATAATATCTTTGAACAAGTGACAAAAAGTATAAAAATGTGTATATATATGGCCTATATACATATTTATGTATTTTACCATATATATAGATAAATCTAATACCAAGGGCCTAAGGCATGACTCAGGAATCCATGGATAGTAGTACGAGTCTCAAAGACTATCAAGGGACTACATGCCTTCCATTACTAGGAGGAGTTCTAAAGTGGGAGCCTAGCAAAGGGATACTATGTTCATGGAGGAGAAGAAATGAGAGGATACAGATTAAAAGAAAATAGTAAAAAATGGTAATTTCATCCCTTTTAATGAGGTACATGGTTTAACAACAAGGTTGGCCAAATCATGAACCAACCATGCACCAAAAATCCCTAAAGTGAAACTCCCACTTTCATGGATAGTGTATAGTTTAAAAAACCATGTGTAGCCCATTCATTTCTCCTCTATAAAATGTCTACAATTAATTTCATAGTCTTGTGTCTCCTCTATCATGATTAGACCAAACTGTGAAACACCATCATCTCCCATGGATAAAGCCACATAGTTTCTCCTAGAGTCCAAATCATTCCAAAAATACTTGCCTCTATACAAGATATGACACACAGTTGTGCTTCATGGTTAACACTAATCATGCACCCCATGTGTCCTTGTTTCCTTCTCCCGAAATTGAGTTTTTGGGTCTTGATGCTCCCAAAACTCATCTGAACACCAAGGAAACCCCTCAAAAATAAAAAACCTTTTAATAGAAATGATTTTAAGTGTTTCATAGCTTGTATTAACATTTTTAATCTTATTTTAAAATTCAAACCGTCCAAAAAAATGGAAAAATTGAAATCCCCTTGGAATTTATAGTGGCCCAAAAACACAAGACATTACAACCTCCCCACCTTAGAAATTATTTTCCCTGAGAATCCTTGGGGGGATAAAATAAATTAAAGTCTACCTACTTGGGTCTTTAAGTTTCTTTAAAGTGGTCACATTTCAATTCTAAATTCCCAATGAACCTCTAAGTATTACTTAAAGCATATGGTACATAATCCATTAAAACACGATCTAATTATTGTATTCAAAACTGAATATTGAGATGGTTATTACCCAATACAATTTAACCTGAGAAATGATTAATTAATCATCTCTTTCCTTATCCAAATCATGTGACTTACCACCTTAGGTTTTAACATTAATGACCAAACTCGAACCATGGTCCTCCCCAATGTTGGATTCGACTACAAGAGAATTCCTTTAGCATTATAATGAAACACTTAAAAATAATCTTTAACTTGATAAAATCGTCAACTACCAATTGACCTCATTTATCCCATTTACAACATCTTTTCCATGAAAATCCTTGGAAGACCCTTTCACTGCCCTCATCTCATCCCAATGATGTGCCTGATGCAATTTTCACTGATTTCATGTAATCAGTAAAGAGGAAATTGAGTCATTCCACTACTAGTTAAATATCCCTGAAAATGCTTGGATTCAGTAGCTAATGTATCTCAAACCTGAGTACAATGACTTTATCCCAATGAATTTTTATTTTTATGTAAATCATGCTCATCGAAGTACATAACAATATTTCAGTGACGTCTCTAACCCAAAACATTCATTTATTTCATCGTTCCACTGCACGAACAGAGGTGCATACTCGATCCATCATCCTTGGAACGTAACACTTAAAACATATCATCCGAGCCTGAACTAGATTGTGGTAACCTAAGAATAAACAACTAAAGTCTAAGGAGGTCATCCAAGGTAGTTCATACCCCATAATTTACCTATGAGATGTTAGTGTATAGTAAAAACATCCACATATCGAGAAAAATGACTGAGAGCACTAGTGGTATCTAGTATGGTGGTCAAGTTAGAGATTCTATTGGTGTCTATGAGTTTGTCCAAGGAATTTCTACATGGGAATCCCATTATCACTCAGGATAGTCCATGTATCTAAGATTATTCATGCAACCTGAGCACAACTCTAATAAGATTCTATTCATTGAACCAACAAAGAATTTAATTCTTTCTTCAGCTTAGCGTATAACCGTCACTCTCCCAATATACCCCAGATGATGATAAGATAAGGGACACGATTTTCACTAATCTAAGAGTACATTAAGAGTATATAAAAGATAACCAGAAAGACCTAAGACACTCCCATTATATCCAAGATAAAGTGTTCAGTATGGTTTCAAATCAACCCATCCAATTATCAATTAATAGAATAGTGAAACAATCACTAGATGGATTATTTTAAAAAGATCGACTTTACTTTCTAATGAATCTCCATTAACCAACTACTATTCTCTCAACTACCAAGGAATTTCATAATTATTTAATCATATCCCCCACTGTAGTCAAACCTGAACTCATGGTGTCCTAAAAGGTTGCATACACAACCATCTATTTTATTTTCATGCTTCATTGCAAGCACTGGAATGAATTAGTGGTGTTATGCTCTCTATGGCCTGATTACACACCCTGATCCTGAAACTAGTGTCCAAAACCCATCGAGAACCATAAATAGGTTTTATCTCAGGTATCGTCTCAAGGACTAGATTACCCAAACTACCAGCGTCACGAATTTCAAAAGCAAAGGCAAACACTTCCAAATAGTATTTTATATATTAACTCCCACTAAATGGAAGGACATGATAAACACATTAGAAATGACACTCCCCACCCTTGTGTTAGGTTAGATAGGGTAATGGAAGATGATCTAGATGGGGTTAATAGACTAGATTAAAAATTTAAACAAATAAATTGATTAATTAAAATAATTATCAAAGTTAATTATTGAGATTAATTAGAACTAGAAAAAGTAAACAAAATGACGTTTTTTATAGTAGTTTAATCCAAAGTGAGCCTACTATACTCTTATACCTCTCTACTTGGAAATAGACGTGTGTTCACTAAAAATAATTTTTATGGTGGAATCGTAACCTAATTAAAGAATTATTTTCTAGTGGAGGGATAACCATGACACTAACTTTTGTAATGGGAGTCAGAACACTTATAACCTGACTTTAGACATTGGGAGTCACAACCTGAACATTCATGACTTTAGATACAGAGAGTCACAACCCTTAGACCCTGAATATAGAATTTGGGAGTCCCAACTTGACAAAACAGAATTACAAATAATTATTTTGTGAGTAAAATCATAAATTTAAAAATTGAGTGTGTGTGAGAGATGAGAAAAAGTGTTACAGACTCAAAACTAGACAAGAGAAGAAAAAAAATGAAAGCACATATACTGGTTGTTGATGATTTGATCATCACATCTTTTCAAGGCAATTTTAGTTGAAGCAAAAAAGACTCAGTACTTGAGAGATCATGTAGGTGATGAAACAGAGTGTTGCAAGATGTTTCAAATTCACTGTATATTCAAAGTTCACAACACTTTCTATTAAAAAAAATAGTGTATAAAAAATGTTAACACGTTTCTTGAAATTTTCATCTTGCTATCTTTTTTTAACCTGCAAAAGATAAAGATATATATAGAGTATATATTCATCATTTACAACAACTTCTCTTCCTTTAGATTTTCAAAATAAATCAAGTAAAGAGCTATCATAAATATCTCCATAAAAATCATAAGACCATTTTCTCTTTATTATTGTTGAATAAATCTATAATAAAAGCATTCAAAATAATTTGAATAAGTCTTCCAATAAAATCTCCAAAATAATAATAGAATTTAATGATTTAAAATTACAATGTAAATTCATTTAAACTTATTCAATACAGTTCTTGAAAACTAGCATCACAAGCCAAATGTAAATTCAAATATTTGAAAATAAATAAAATTTAAATCACCAAATTTACTCCAAAAAGATGGCGATTTTTTAATTTTATCTTTAAATATTCTAAAAAAAACATTAAAAACTCTTCGATCAAAATCCATATATTTAATGTGAATTTTTGCAGTAGAAAAACCTTTGAAAATAATCTATATATATGCAGAAAATCATTTTTTTTGAAAAAACTCACAGAATGAATAGTAACTTTGGTAATGAAGAGTAATATAACATATGTTATGAACAGTAACATAACATAGGGATGATGAAAATTAACATAATATTGATGAGACATAATTTTCGAAATGAACAGTAATGTAGCGTAGGGATGATGAATCGTAATGCAGGGTTGATGAACCATACTTTGTAGAATGAACAGTAACGTAACATAGGGGTAATGAACAGTAATGTATGGTTGATGAACAATACTTTGAAGAAAGAATAGTAACATAGCATTTGGATGATGAACAATAACGTATGGTTGATGGATAATAATTTTTACTATTCATTAACAATAACATAGTGTATGGTATGAACAGTAATATAGAGTTACTAAAGTATACTTTTCACTATTGTGAAAATAGGGTTGCCCATACTTTGTGAAAAAACTAGAAAACATACTTTAACAAACTTCAAATAAATTTTAAGGGCTCTAAACATAAAATTCAGACTTTGGTCAAGAATATTTATTTGTAGAAAAAATTATTAGAATTCCAAAGAATAAAGAATCAAATAATACTATCCTCTATTGTTTCTAATATCATAAAAAATATAAGTAACAATATTTAGAAAAAATAGAAGTTCGGAAAACTCAAAGCAGAACTTTAAAAAATTTAATCACCATTCAAATTACCTTTTTTGACTTTGATGTAATCTAATGAAATCAAGATAAACATGTTGGATTTCTATGAAATAAATTTTCATGAAAATTCGACATCTTTAGAAGTTGAAGTAAAATAAATACCTAAATTTGTTAAAACCTAAAACTGTAGAGTTTATAAAACTGTAACAATAAATTAATTGAGTTTTTAGAGTAATAAAAATGCATTTTCAGACTTCCCCATAAACTAATCAAATATAGATAAATCTATTATCTATCCAATTTTATAAGAATCATAGAAATCCATACACTTTAATTTAATAAATCATCAAAATATATAAAGGTTTTTAAATGGAAAATCCCATGTAAACAAACAAGTAATCGAACAAAAGAGAATGATAATCCACAGGTAATCTCCCCCAATTTTTTAATTACAAAATGTAAAGTTTTGAAAAATTAAAACCAAATTAAAAAATCTTTGAAACTAATTTATTTATCCCCATTTATTACTCCCCATTTTACCCAAAATATATATCCCCCTTTTTTTAAATAAATAAAAAGTGAAAACAAACTCCCCCTAAAAAAATGTTGTAGTAAAAAATTAAAATTATAACATACCAAGATCAAATTTAATTTTTTCAAACTGAGAAAATTATAAAGGCTTTATAAATATATCTTCTAAATTATTTTCGTAAGGTTTAAATACTAAAACAATATCTCCCTTGTTCACACGATCTCTAATAAAATAAAATTTAAGATCAATATTATTTGTTCTAGAATGCTGTAAGGAGTTTCTAGAGAGAGAAATTGCAGAATTATTATCACTATAAATAGGAATTTTATCAAGATGAACACTAAAATCACATAATGATTTCTTAATCCAAAAACTTTGAGCACAAATACTTGTAGCAGAGATATACTCAACTTATGCTGCAGATAAGGAAACCAATATTTTTTTCTTAGAAGACTGGGAAATTAAACTTTTCCCTATAAAATGACATATACCTGATGTGATTTTCCTATCAATTCTAAATCCTCCAAAATTATAATTAGAATAAGATGATAAATCAAAACAGTTATATTTTGGATAAAATAAATCAAAATCAATAGTTCCTTTAACATATCTAATTATTATTTTGATATCTTTAATATGAATTTATTTAGGATCTAATTGAAATCTAGCACATAAAAACACTAAAAATAATGTCAGATCTAGATTCAGTTATATATAGGAAACTACCTATCAAGCCTCTATAAACATTAAAATCCAAAAATCTACCATAAAAAACTATATATAATTTATAATTAGTACCCATATAAGTTTTCATATATTTATTAGAATTAAGGTCAAATATTTTAAGTAACTCTTTAGTATACTTAAATTGTTTAAAAAAATCCATATTTTCTTTGAAAAATATGAAGTCCGAGAAAGAATCTTAATTCTCCTTTTAAACTCATGTCAAATTCTGAAGACATGAAATAAAAAAAATTATTGTAGAGTTTTTCACTAGAGTAACCAAAAAATATATCATCAAGATAAATTTGAACAACTAAAATATCAATATAAAAAACCAATAAATCCTTTCATACCTAGAATTAGGTGCTTGTTTGAGTCCATACAAATATTTAGATAATTTAAAAACATGGTTAGAAATTTTTTCAATTTCGAAACCAGGGGGTTGAGAAACATAAACTTCTTCAGTTGTAAAACCATTTAGGAAATCACTTTTTATGTCAATTTGATCTAAATTAAAACCTTGAAAACAAGAAAAATCCAATAATATTCTAATTTCCTTTAACCTAGAAACAGGTGAAGAAGAATATTCAAAGTATATAAATTCTTATTGAGAGTATCCTTGAGAAAAAAGTCTAGATTTTTTTACCAATCTATACAGATTCATCCATCTTGTTTCTAAAGATCCACTTAGTTCCAATCAACTGTTTATCCTTAGTCAATTATACTAAAGTCCAAACATTATTTCAAAAAAATATATTTAATTCATCTTACAAAAAACAAATCTTGTTTTCATCTTCCAAAACGTAATTAAAATTAAAAGGAAAAAAATAAGAATTAAAAGTGGGATTAGCATAAAAATTTGAAATAGAATTTCTAGTTTGGACACCAGAATTAACATTTCCAATTAATTTTATAATAGGATGAAATTTGTGAATCTTCTGCAATTTTGGATCTAGTTGAGAAGGTGTATGATCCCCTTAAATTGATTCATTCTTATCTTGAGTAATATCTACACTAAAATTTAATTATCTAAACTCATCATCAATAACATGAGGAAAAGAATTTGATTTAACTTTATTTTCATCAAACATAACATGAATAGATTCTTCAATAATCATATACCTTTTATTATAAACTCTATAAAAATTAGTATTATTATACTAACCAAGAAAAATAAATTCATCACTCTTAACATAAAATCTATCTAAATTATCTTTTGAATTTAAAATAAAAACTTTACAACCAAAAACTATAAAGTAACAAACTTAGGCATTTTATTTTTGAATAATTCATAAGGATTTTTCTCTAACAAAGGTCTAATAATAATTCTATTCGAAATATAATAAGTAGGAAAAATATCCTTAGCCTAAAAATATCTAGGAAGATTATATTCACTTAACATTGTTTGAGACATTTCAATAAGAGTTATATTTTTATGTTCTATAATGCCATTTTGCTGTTGTGTTCTAGAAGTGTAAAAATTATGAAAAATATCCATTACTTTTACAAAAGTTTTCAAAATATAAATTTTAAAATTCACCTTCTTTACCACTAAAAATAGAAATAATAATACAACCTTTTTTATTTTTAACTAATTTAAAAAAAGTGGTAAATCTAGAAAATGCATCATTTTTATGATCAAGAAAGTATACCTAAGTAAATATACTATAATTGTCAATAATAACAAAGGTATATTTCTTTCCACCAAAGCTGGAAATTTGAGTGGGTCCAAATAAATCAATATGCACTAACTATAAAGGTTTATTAGTACTTATCTAATTAATGGGTCTAAAATAAATTATGTGTTACTTCCCTTTCATAAAATGATCACATACATGAAGATAATATTTCTTCAAGGAAGAAAGCTATAACACATTATCATGTTTTAAGATAATATGAAACAATATGAGATTAACATGACCTAATCATCAATTCCAAAGGATGTTGTCATTTTGTACAGTATTCAAACACTTTACATGTTAAATAATTAGTTCAAAAAAATCAATATTATAAATATTATATTTTTTATTAGAATAAAAATAATAAATAATCATCTATAAAAACAAAAAATTTATCATTTTAAATTTTAACTTCCATTCCATCATCACGTAATTGTGATATACTAATTAAATTATGTTTTAAACCTTCAATATATAAAACTTTAGAAATAAAAGTATAATTTTAAATACCAACTTTACCAAAAACTTTTACTTTTCCTTTGGAATTGTCTCCAAAAGTAACAATTCTTCCACCACATGTGTTGTAAGTGGTAAAATTTGATGGGTCTTTATTTATTTACATATATCATCCACAATCAATTTACCATATGTCGTTCTTGAGACATCCAAGGAATTTTTACTAAAAAAATAAATTACTTGAAAATTTGGTACCCAAGATATTTTGGGTCCAATATGATTATTTATACAATTTTTAGGTACCCATACAAAGTTTAAACATGTATTGTAAGGTACTCCAGATAATAAGGATTTAGAAATATTTGTTTTTTAAATTTCAAGGATTGTTTAAATCCAAGAGAACATTCATTTGCATAATGACCTTTCATGCCACATTTAAAACAAGTTACGGTAGAAGTAACCATTTTTACTTTTAACAAAATGATTTGTATACATTTGGGGTAATATTATTTCGTAAACAAAACCATATTTATTTTTATTAGTTTTTCTCAAATACATCATCTCATGATATTTTTTATGACCTTGAATAAAATTAAATAAAACTTGTTTAAGACATTAAACTTAATTTTTATAAATTTTCATTCAAATCTTGAGCAGATTTCAAATTTTCATAAACTTTCGAATGAGATGTAGTATTAGTGTTACTAAGTTTTTCATTCTACTGTAAAAGTATTTTATTTTCAGAAATAAGTTTCTCATTGTTTTCTTTAAGATTATTATATAAATTAGTAACTTTAAAAATATATTTTCGTAATATTTCAATTTATTTATTTAATTTAAAATCATTGGGGTTTTCAGAATCAAATTTAGAATTCTAATATTCAGAATAAAAATAGGAATTAATAACCTTATCTAGTGATTCCATGAAGCACAAGTTAGCAAATTATTTTTAATTTCTAGATTGTTCATTGGAATCATATTCTTCTATTCAACTCCAGCCAATGGTGAACACATTTTTATACTTATTTTTTTATTTGTCTTTATTCTTTTAGCTTAGGACAAATAGGTTTCATAAGACCTTTCTTTATTTACTCATAACAAGTTACATCTAAAGAATTATAATTCATATCACCTTTCTTATCTTCCATATATTTTTATTTTTGAGGGTTTAATCTAAACTAATTATTAAATCATTTTTTTTCATTATTTTGTAAAATCCAGTCACAATCTGAGCCATATATTCTTTTTTACAGTTCCATAGATCAGAATTAGAAGAGTTGGTAGAAACAATGTTTATATTTTTAAAATCAACATCTTTTATTTTTTATTTTCTCCTCAGTAGTTATGTTTTTCATCTACAATTCATACTGAAGGTGTGATCTAATAAATTCATCAAGTGTATACTCTTTTGAATTCTTTATTTCATCAATAGAAACCTTCTTGGAATGACAATTCTTTGGTAAGGATCATAGGACTCATTCAACTAGTACTGGGTTTTCTAGAGTTTCTCCAAGTGAATTCAGTCTATTCACAATGCTTGTGAATCTCTATAAAATTTTGTTTATTGTTTCATCTTCACCCATCTTGAAGTCTTGTTACTCAACATGAAGAATTCCAAATTTGGTATGGATTAGTTTTTCATATCCAAGTTGAGTAACTTAGAGAATATTTTATATTTCTTGAGCTTTCTTGCAAGTAGGAACACGAATAAAAACACTTCTATTAATAGAAAAATATAAAATATTAACTTTATAATTTAACACATATCTAGTTGCATCAATTTAGGTAAGAGTATCTGTGTCAACTTCAGGCAGTGTGTATTATTTTGACATGATAGACCAGTGCTCAATGATCAACTGTTTGAGGTAAGCCTTCATTTGAGATCTTCAATAGCCATAATCATTACCATCAAAGCATAGTGTCTTTTTAAGGATACAAGCATCATTTGGGTTCAATCCAGCCATCTAGTAAGATATTTCCCTTAGACTATGAGGTCTAGAAAAATGTTATCACTAATAAAATCAAAGCATACTTTAGAGAGGGATCTGATAATTCCAAAAGGAAAAATCATTTGATACAAATCGAAAGGTATTATAAAGAGAATAACAAATATTATCAATTATAAATAGGATTTCCCTATGATACCAATTATTAGGTCAGATAGGGCAGTGGAAAATGTTCTAGAGGGGGGTGAATAGACCATATTAAAAATTTAAACAAATAAATTGATTAATTAAAATAATTATCAAAGTTAATTATTGAGGTTAATTAGGAGTTAAAAAGTAAAGAACACAAGGATATTTTTTATAGTATTTCGGTCTGAAGTGGGCATACTAAACTCTTATACCTCTCTACTTGGGGAGAGATAAGTGTGCACCAAAAATAATTTTTATGGGGGGAATCATTACCCAATTACAGAATTCTTTTATAGTGGAGGGATAAAAACATCATTGAATTTTGTATGGGGAGTCACAAATCTTACAACCTGAATATACACACTAAGAGTCACAACTCAAACAATATCGACTTTAGATACAGTGAGTCACAACCCTTATATCTCAACTTTAGAGTCTAGGAGTCACAACCCGAGAAAAAAGAATTAAAAATAATTCTTTTGTGAGTAAAAAAAAATAGAGTGTGTGTGAGAGATGAGAAAAATTGTTACAAACCCAGAACCAAACAATGAAATATAAAAAATGAAATAATAGTTACTGGTTGTTGAGGATTTGATTTTCATGTCATGTCAAGGAAATTTTAGTCAAAGTAGAAAATATTCAACACTTGAGAGAGTGAATATGTGATGAAATAAGGTGTCATAGTATGTTGCAAATGCACAATGGATTCAATGTTTGCAACAATTTCACTAAAAAACATACTATCAAAAATGTTAATGTGTGTCTTGAAATTTGTATCTTTATATATTGTTTTAACCAAAAACAGAGAAAGATATATATATAGTAGATATTCAATAGTTAAAGTATCTCTGCTTCCTTCATATTTTCAAAATAATTTGAGTCAAGAGCTATCATAAATATCTCTTAAAAAATTACAACACCATTTCCTCTTTATTCCTGTATAATAAATCTCTAATAAAATAATTCAAAATAATTTGAATAAGTATTACAATAAAATATCCAGAATAATAATAGAATTGAATAATTTAAAAGTCCAATTTAAATTCATTTAAACATAGTCAATATGGTTCCTTAAAACTAGCATCACAAGCCAAATGTAAATTCAAATATTTGAAAATAAATAAACTTGAAACCACAGAATTTATTGGAAAGAGACATTGAAATAATTTATTAATTTTTATCTTTAAATATTACTAAAAAAATTAAAAACTCTTTGATCATAATCCTTAGATTTAATGTGAATTTTTATATTATAAAAACCTCTAAAAATAATCTACATATATACAGAAAATGAATTTTTAGAAAAAACACACTGAATGAATAGTTACATCAGTAATGACCAGTATCGTAACATAGGGTATGAGTAGTAACGTAATGTTGGGATGATGAATATTAATGTAGGTTTTATGAACTATAATTTGCAGAATGAACAATCATATAGCGTAGGGATGATGAATAGTAACATAGGGTTGATAAAACATACTTTTCAGAATGAACAGTAACATAGCGTAGGGATGATGAACAATAATGTAGCATAGGGATGATGAATAGTAATGTATGGTTGATGAACCATATTTTTCACTATTCATGAACAGTACCATAGTGTATAGTGGGAAAAGTAACATAAGGTTGCTGAACCATACTTTTCACTATTGTTAAAGTAGGGTTGCCTATAATTTGTGAAAAAACTGGATACCATACTTTAATAAAATTCAACAAAATTTTAAGGGCTATAAACAGAAAATTCAAACTTTTCTCAAGTAGAATTATTTATATAAAAACCTATTTGATTTTTAACGAATCAAGAATCAAATAAAACCGACATCTACTATTTCAAATATCATAAAAAAACAGGAGTGAAAAAATTCTCTAAAAACCGCAGTTCTAAAAAATAAAATTATAACTTCAAACAATTTAATCACCATTCAAACGACCATTTTATAATTCTATGTAATATAATTAAATCAAGATAAATATGTTGGATTTCTATAAAATAAATTTTCATGAAAATTTGATATCTATAGAAGTTTTAGTAAAATAAAAACATAAATTTGTTAAAACCTAAAACTATAGAGTTTCTAAAATTAAATTATATATTTAATTAAATTTTTAGAGAAATAAAATGAATTTTTATACTTCCTAATAAAATAATGAAATGTATATAAATATCTTATCTATCCAACATGATAAGAATATCAAAAATCCATACACTGTAGTTTAAGAAATCATTAAAATATAGAAAGGTTTTTAAAAAAAATAACATGTAATCAAAAAATTAATCAAACAAAATAGAATGAAAATGAAAAAAAACATAAGAGTGTCCTTGTCATAGTATACTGAGAATAGATACATTTCCACAATCCACTTTCCACCCCAACCAAACATGGTTTCTGGATGTGTCCAACACACTCTTACCAAGTGATAAAATAAAAAGGAAAGGAAAATAGCTACTTAAAATCATTATAGATCTAAATTTATCCTATACATACATGTGATTATATGCTAACACAAACTCACACATTTCATTATCATTGGGAATATAAGACAAAACTAAACCAATCAATAGTGTTACAACACCTAATCCCTTTAAAAATTCATCCAAAGGCACCAAGATAACCCAACTTATCTATATATCTAGGTCATTATACTTTGGAAATAACCTATAGATGTAACACAACAAATCAATGCTTAATGATTTACACCAAACACATACAATTCAATCCATAACTGAAACAACTTGATAGATACTTCATGTATCTATGTTTAATACCTTGAGAATTTAATCAACACAATAACACATCATTAAATACTATCTATAGGCCTATCATCCTTTTGAATCCCAGTATCTGATGATTTATTTGAAATATCTAGCCTAAAGTTGTATTACCCCATACAAATGTTAATCCAATTGAAAACCACCTCAGTCATCCATTACTAAAAAAATGTCACACTGACAATAAAGTGGTCGACCATAACCGAGGAACATCTAACCCACTAAACTAGAGAATTAACACCTAAAAAGAGATAACCTTTGTTTAAGAATAATTCAATGAATTTTAAACTAAGTTCACACCAAAAAAGTTTTCTAAACTCTACCGCCTATCATTTAGGTACAAACAATAGAAGAAGAAGCCTATGGGTAATGATCACACTCCCACTCCAGGGAAACTATCAAGGAAACATTTAAATTACCCTTACACGAGGGTTGAAACTAAAAACACAAAATTAAGGTTTCCTTTAATATATTTAAATAATTATATTTTTAAATTTAAACATTTACAAGGCCCATTTTTAAGAACAACTAGTGAAAGTCACAAAGCAAAAGTGCTTGGTACTTTATTCAGTGAATGCCAAAAGGAACACAAGAAATTAATTTCAAAATCCAGTTCAAGATTAAATTATTTAGTTGAAATCCTATCATAATTTTTGGAAAATTATATTATAAATTCATTTTCATCCATTTTATTTATCCATAATGTCATCACAACTGGGATTAGTTAAATAAAATTTTAATTCCTATCGATAGTGGAAAACACCCTTTAGGCTATAATTAGAATTTTGATTAACTAAATCCCCATAATAATATAGATCAAATGAATATAACATATATTTTATTAATAATAGGGGACAGTTGAAGTAATATTTCACAATAAATTTATATATAAAACCATATAAGTAGCTGCAAAAACTTTAAATGACAATACCATTTAGCATAACCATATCCCCTATGGGTTAAAGTACTAAGGCATATAAGGAACAAGGCGTCCTATGAGGGTCCCATTTTTCCAAAATGGGTCTATCTAAATTAAATACAATAGTAGTTGATTTATTAAACATTAAATAGACCCTATAATGGTTTTATTATAAAGGCATAAGACACCTTAACTCACTTACATGTTCTGACTAGAACATATATGGATTCATCCATATGGGTCATCAAGCCCAAGTCCTAGAGATACAATAATTTATAAAGAAAACCATTTCATGTATGGATTTCCATTTATCACATACTATGGTTTAGTTAAATTCTCTACTATTCCTAATTTATAAAGCTACTTGCCTTTAAAAATTATAATTGGCACACGTGTAACTAAAACTAGGGTTTTATCTCTGATTTCAGAATATATCAAGTTCGTATGTAATGGTTTGACAATATGGATTACCCTTAACAATTTTTAAGGACCCATACACCATATAAAATTTTATTGTTTCCCATTTAATTAGAAATATAAATGTTTCAGCCCTTGCAACCAATGGTTCATGGATTAAAAATATTATGATTGGTTATTTTTAGTGATATATAAATATATACGAGAAAACACTGTTTTGATTGATGCTAACTAATATTATATTATTTTCATATCAAGGAACGCTATCACCTAGAAGTAAGGAATAAAGACATAAAAATAGGTAATCATAGAATCATGATATATAGACAAGAATTCTAAATAATCACTAAAACATGGTATTCGATTAACCATGCAGAAAAAACACACAAGGAACATCCAACATGTATCAGGCAATCAAGAAATACAATCTACATAGCATGGAATATTCATGGTATATGAATCTTTACATGACTATAATAATGCGTGTAACAATGATTACTTTCCATACTAATATAAGGTTAAAATACCCCAAATCTTATAATTTATTAATCACTAATATATGTATCAATCACTCAAGGTGAAATCATAATCAACTGTAATCATGAACAACACGAACAACAGTTCCATCCATGGAAACTTGATCTTTTCCCCATGCATGGGTTGATCACTCTCAAACATGACAATTTTCCAAGAATTGACACACTCATACTCTCATATATACCAACCCAAATAGTAATAAAAAAGGAAAATCAACCTATGATATCACATTTTAACTTCCAGACTCGGGACCCACATAAACAGTGCCTAGAGCCGACCAATCACATGACCTCAAGCATGACTCTTCATACACTAGAGGTTTCCAACTATAAATATGGGTCCAATGATGGTGTGTTGGGGAGACAATACATTTATGACCAGAGTGGAACAAAGGTAAGTTAAATAAAAGAGTAACTGAAATAGATGAATAAATGAGTAGTGGAAGATAATAATAATAAATAGACAAATCCATAAGTAGTATCATGTAAAGATTGATGTCATGTCAATATTAAAAGAGAAATGAGCATACATGAAAGTAGATATAAAATAATAAAAAAATGAAAAAAAATCCTCATTGGATATCTAAATGAGAATTCTTAACTCTAGATAAATCCTTTGGTCCCAAGATCCCATTTACAATAT
This sequence comes from Viscum album, assembly GCA_963277665.1. Taxonomy (NCBI): domain Eukaryota; kingdom Viridiplantae; phylum Streptophyta; class Magnoliopsida; order Santalales; family Viscaceae; genus Viscum; species Viscum album. The sequence continues at coordinate 1,507,707,245 of OY728156.1, forward strand.
AACAACATAAGCATAATCTGGGATCCTGAACCTAAAACCACGAGGTCTGTTCAACTACCCCAGTGTAATGGAAACCTAAATAGTGTTTGAGATAAACTCAATAGGATGAAATGAACAATTTCTAATGATATCTAGTATTTGAGTATAAAATAAAACAGTGTGTAGGTATATCCATAAGGTAGTAAATAAATAAATATAAACAAGTCGGGCTTAGGTTACTCAAGGATGCCCGACCAACCACGCCTTCTTTGGGCTAAGGTGAAAGATCTCTGAATAAGTGACAATATGTATATAGGTTTGTGTATATATATATGGTTTATATCCATAGTAATCTTTATAACCATATATATATATATATAGATACTACTACTTTCTAGGACCCAAGGCTTAACTCTGGCATCCATGGATAATAGTATTAGTATCATATATTGTCAAGGGATTCCACGCATAAAAATTATAATCAATAGGGGAAGTCATGCCCATATTTCGTAATCTATAAGGTAATTCTGGCTTGATAATCACATTAATGGTATTCCATTCCCAAGTATCATAATCTATAAGGGAAACCATGTCTGGGGGACTTCATGCCTATGAATCACATTAATGGGATTCCATGCCCCTGTATCAAAATATATATATAACGGATTCCATGGATAAATATAAAAATCAATAGGGATGACATGTGAGAGTATCACATTTAATTAAGGGAATCCTTTCCCAAGTCTTGCATTTAATTAGGGGATTCCTTTCCCAATAATCACATTTAATTAGTGTGCGCCATGCATGAGTATCATAAATCATAAGGGACATAATTCCCAAATATCATAATCAATAGTATAAATAAATAAAAGGCCATTTCTATGAAATTACATACCACAATCCAATTATATTACTTGGGTCATTTTATTTATAATAATTTCTGAAGGCCATGGTAAGGTCTATTCCACTATCAATTAATCAAGTGAGGCAGGTCAGGTATTATGTTCATTAATTGATATGGGACAAGTGTATTTCCTTGCCGTCCACATTTCATTTTATCTCCATTGGTCATTTCATCAACATGTAAGGTTATATAATAATATAAATAAATCTCTTATGTCAATGGAAAAAACACCCTCACCACACACTATTCATTTAATAATATTCAATATTTTTTTTGATAAGAGGAAAAACAACACACCTCAATAGTGGTTTCAGTTCAAGATATAGTGTAATAGTTAAGGCATATAAGAAACACACTCAAATGTGTGGTCCGAGAAAAGGTTTACATCTTAAAATGGGGCAATTTAAAATCACAATGGAAATACGAATTTAGACATAAGTGTTTACATGTTAAATTTTATATTTACAAGGTGATTCATGGAAGCTCCGATTCATGTCATAACAATGTATCTTATAAAAAATGAGACTTAAGGGGAAAATCTATAGAACACCTACATAATTATTAGGATGATTCAATTTTCTATTATCAAGCTTTAATTTTATCTAGTTTAGGAGAAATAGAAGAAATACAAAAATGCCCAAAAATAGTGAGAAAGATACCACATGGATTTAGCATTCCATATAGCAATCAAAAACTAAAAAAGAAGTAACAGGAGTTGAGAACTTACTTATATGCTTCAAATTAATATTATGGTGTTCAATTTAGATATAAAATTGTGGAGATATATCCATTATTAGGAGGTGTTCCAAGGGGGGAGTCGAGCATAGGGATACTTTGTGCATGGAGAAGAAGAAATGCGAGGATAAGGATTAAATGAAAATAGGGGAAAATGGGTAATTTTACCCCTTTGAATGAGGTTGAAGGGTTTTTTCTTGGTTGGCCAAACCATGCACCAACCGTGTGCTAGAAATACCTAAATAGACACTCCCCCACATGTCTCGCACACAATTTAAGAAACCATGCACAACTCATGTGTTTTTACTCTATAATACATATCCAATTTCTTACATGGTCATGAGCCTCCTCTCATATGGTAATACCAAAACACGAGACATCCCCAAATCTATTATATAAGGCCTCATGGTTCCAATAAACTATGTCCCTATACAAAACAGGACATCTGGTTATGATTCATGGTAAGAACTAACCCTTTTCCAATTGTGGACCCTTTTCTTCTTCCCCTAAAACTAATTTTCAAGTCTTGATGCCCCCAAAACTCATTCGAACAACCAAGACAACTCTCAGAACTTAAAACCAATTTAAAAGAAACTATTTTAAGTTTTCCAAAGCTCATATTTACATTCTTAATATTGGTTTATAATTCATACCATCCACTAAATGGAAAAATTGAAATCCCATTGGAATATTAAATGGTCCAAAAAACACAAATGTTATAAGGCCAATAACCTTCATATTGAATTTATCTAGGAGAATACTCAAAATTTTCTTCATCATGGTTGACTATCTAATAATTCATTCCTATTTTTGAATCTTTAGTTCAATTTTGTTCACTTTAGTGAACAAACCATCTTCTATTTTATCTTATCCCATATGGATATGCTCAAATTGAGCTTCACACTATTTTAATTATAAATCTTTTAAAATACTTATCTTCTTCATGGATATCATAAAGTTTCTTCTATATTACATTCATTATATTTATTCCGATGACTTGTGTCAAATGATTCTTTGATAGGAATGAGAGTAACATATTTCACACTCTCCTATTAGATTAAATATTTTTATTTTCCAATAATGTGTAGGCTATCCCGACTTTCATAATATTCACACTGTTCTTAGTGATTTCAATAATTTTCAAGATAGAATAAATAAGATAAAAAGGTCATAATCTTTCCCTATAATGGATTCCCTTACCATAAAATATAGAAAATAATTTATTATTAATGATATTCATAATATCCATAGATATCATTTATCATAAGATCTTAACAATAAAATAAAACATAGATATATGAGAAAATTTACCTAGGACTATTTCAATAATGATATGATACCAACTAATGGGTCCCAGAGAGAGTATACCACCAATAGGGTGGGTGAATGGGGGATTATTGACTACCAAAACATAAAATCTCATAAAATATTTTTACCATCAATGGATAGTGTGATGGATCTAAATTATGACAATACGATGATGAAAGATTTATTTAAAAAAACACACATGAATCAAGTGTTTTACAAGGATCAATCCCCCTTATTATCAAGTGGATAATCCTTGGCATATAAGGGTTGCGATACATATACCCACATACCTATTTTATTATGAATTATAAGAAGGAATTGAGATGGTATATGAAACCTAAAATTATAACTAAAAGAAATAAAGATAATCATCAACTGGTTTTTCAATCCCAATATCCTGATCACAAGTTCCTTGAGAATTTAAATCATGTGTGCACACTTGTTCTTATTCTGAGTACAATCAAATAGACATCAAGAATGGGTTGCTTTTTTTATTAGTGTTTCACCTCCCTTTCATCACAAAAATAGTTTTTAGAGAAATCATCATTTATTTATAGATAGTCCACCAAAAAAACATATAGGCCATCAAGACACTCATTTTGGAGGTTATGTTAGTGAGATATAAAAATATCACTCATATCACAATCCTATACTGTTCTACCCCAATTGTTTCATATATTATGATACAACTTGAACTCAAAACAATCACCACCACCTCCATTTTTCTTCTTGTGTCCTACCATAGACACTCCTCTTGAAACACTGGTTTACCATGACATTGTCATGACTAGGACACAACACAATCACACTGGATTACTTCAAAATTGATAGTCCTTAAGGCTATTCTTCATCAAGGAATTTCAACCAGAAATTTCTTTAACATGCAATAGGGTATAAAATTCCCAATTTTTAAGAACATCCATATTGTAAATTATCTTCTCATCCCCTCAATTGTTTTCATCATAAAATTATAAAACACCCAGATATGTTCTATTTATTTCACTGTGGGACCATATCATAGTTGTAATTTTGAAATTATTATTTTGGTCCTCCCTATGGTCTACATATAGAATAACATAAAACAACACCTTCTCATTTGGGAATTTGACCATGTCTAAATCATGGTGTAAGATCTATAGAACTAAAATAATCACTATATTATCTTTTTCACGATGAAATCAACATAATACATTTTTACCTATCCAAAATTTCTTTTATGAGGGTAAATATGGAATAAATAAAGATTTCAAAAAATTAACTCATTATTTTGCATCAGTCTTATCTCAAAAAAGATTCTAACTCATACATGATCGTGTTTTCAATAAATACAATACAAAAACATCTCCAAGATTCATGGACGAATTTTCTCAAGAAACAAGTAATAACATCACTTTAATGTGAAAGTAATTGAAACACCACAAAATAGGATAAAATGATGTTTGTGGGAGAAATACAACTCTCATGTTAAGACCAATTCTATATTGACCATGTTTTAATTTATATTAACTAACCCCTCCCCCATTTAGTAGTTCTCCTCCCAAGGTCTATTCAATCACCAAAAATCATCAACATCCCCAATAATCAAGGGCTCTTTACACACATACAAATAAAAATACATGTTATATTTTAAATAATAATAATACACTTATTTAAAACATATTATTTTATTTTAAATATTTACTTTAATCAAAATAAATTTCATAAAATTTCTTAAATAATAGGTTTAAAAATTTATTCATTAGAAAAATTATTCATGACTCATTATAGAATTTTACATTATTTATATAAATTTTTAATTTAATTCATAATTAAAATATACCAAATTAAAGGTTCAACATAATATCTTCTGCTCTGTATATACTACATCAAGTTTATATTATCCATGACTTCAATTATGATAATGGGACATGGGTTATGTTAACCCTACATCACTTGAATTTAATAACTCTCTCATCTATATGAATTAACTAAAAATAATAATACATATAATTTATTAGGCAGGACCACACACATTCTTAGTATATCTAAAAAAAGTATGTGATGTCAAACCCATCCCACTAGTGAACAGTTCCCAATATGATGTCAAGAGATTTCCCACCCATGATTAGTAATATACCCAATGACTATATGTTTAGCTCTAATTATAAAATGAAATAGGTTAAAATAATTTACATGAAATTTATCAAGAAAATAAAACCTTGAACCCATCAGTTAAATGAAACATGTATAAAATTCCACTATAGATACAATTAAGAAATAAATGGGGGGAATCCATGTCGTGTTTCTCACATCAAGTCACATTTGATTCAACGAATCTCAATTTTAACCCATGTTCAAAATCTTTATATCTAAATGTGTACAAGAAATACACATAGTAACTTCACATCACAATAATTACTTATATAATGGTTATCAGTTGGTGATAAAACCAAGATATTATGTACCAGAAGGATTATTATCATGATCAGTGTGTTTAACGTAACAAAATAGAAAATAATGATTATGGAAGATTTACTTTATTTAATAAAGTAATAAAAGATGCACACATTTTCCCAAACCATCATCCTATGATCATACTTTATGGAAAAGTTTACAATTACCTTCACTTGCACTAGATCCAATCTATCTTGTATCTAATACCTCAAGATTATACCTTCCTCTCATTCTTTTGTTATGATAGTGGTTTATTCATAGGATCTGCAACATTATCATTTGTAGAAATATTTGAAATCAATACATCACTATAATATATAATATCAAAATTAATATAATATCTCTAGAGTATATTTTTTAATTTTTGGGGATATTGGGGATCCTTATCTCATGTAATTAACCTATTTTATTCATAAAAGAATTCAATAAGATCCACAATGATTAAAAAAACACCAGTTCAATGATGAACTTATTATTAATAACAACTCATTTTCCATATATGATACAACAATGAACTCATCATTGGTTATAGAATCAATTATTATTTCTTGATTGAAACCTTTCAAATTAACAACACCTCCATTTAGAAAAACCACAAATATTTACTATGAATTAAAATGAACACTATCTATTTAAGAGATTGAATTATTATAACCCTATAAAACAAGTTGTTCATTTCCTCTATATATAAAAATGTATTCTTAGTTCTATAAAGTTAATTAAAGGTATATTTTTTATAATGATCCAATTCTATTCACTAGGACTAGATTGGTATCTACTAATAATTATCAATGCATACGAATCTTCTAGACGAGTACATAACCTAGAATATAAGATGGACCATATAGATGATGTATAAGTCAACACATCCATACATTTTATTTCTTCATTATAAAAATTATATTTATCCTTTTAAAAAATCTGTCCATTTATAATTGATAAATATCTATTTGTATAATTATTCATTTTGAATCAATTCATGATCTTACCAGTATATGTAACCTAACCTAGTCTAATAAGTTTAATTGATCTATCTTGATAGATCTTCATACCCAATATATATGATGGTTATCCAAATTATTTTATTGATAATATTTTTATAATCCAATCCTTTACTGAGTATATATTGGGAATTTCATTACCTATGAGTAATATTTCATTAATATATAACACTAGAAATATAATTATGCTTCTATTAATGAATTTATATATATAATGTTCATATTAATTCATAATTAATACAATATCTTTGATTTCTTCATTAAGAAAAATATTCTAACTCTAAAAAACCCACTTAAACCTATAAATGGATATTTATAGATTAAGTAGCGTTGTGGCATTCACTATATTGAAAAAAACCCTTTAGTTTGTGTTATATACACATACTCAAGTAAATCCCCATTGAGGAATACTATTTTGAAATCCATATGATATATTTTATAATCATAGAATTATGTAATATCCAAGATGATATCAACAGATTTAGGAATCCAAATTAGTGATAAGGTATCTTCACAATCCATTCCATGACTTTCCCTAAAAAATTTCACCACTATTCATGTCTTAAAGTAAGAGAATCCATTTTGACTCTATAGGTCTATAAACATTAGGTAAATTAACTAAATTATAAACCTTATCAATGTACACGGATTCCATCTCATCCTTCATAGTTCCAAACCATTTCTTGGATTTGGAACTTATAATGTCTTCTTTATAGGTAGTTCACAACCCGCAATCCTTAGAAAAGTCATTTTGGGACTAAAACCATTCCATATCTCACATGGAGTCTTTTATATTATCTTAGATGTAATATATCTTAGTATCAATAGTGATATGTCTAACTCATAACCCTGAAATAATGGATGTTGGTTAACAAGAATCATCATAGATCGAACCATATTGAATATGTTTTGATTTATCCTTCTAGACACACCATCCCATTATAGAGTTCATAATGGAGTGAGGTGTGATATAATACCACAATACTCAAGATATTCATAGAACCATTTTCTTAATTTTTCACCTCCTCAATTTTGTAAAAGAGATATAATAATATTTCCAAGTTGATTATTTATTTCATTTCCAAACACCTTAAATTTATCATCAGTAAATGTAATGAGGTATTTATAACCTTTTTGAGATTGAAAATTTAAATAAACACATATATTATAGTAAACTAGCTCTAATGAATCCTTTTATCACTCTAATTTTCTAAAATAGAATCATTTTTCATCTTATCCTTCAACCAAGATCTAAATATATCATATATTTCCAATCTAAATGAATCCAAGATACCACATGCATAGAGTCATAGAATGTGACTCTCATTAATTTGACCCATGAGATAATTCCAAAGTTAAGAAGGATTAAAATTATTCTCTTTCATTCATTTCACATTCATGTTATACACTGGATTTTTAAGTTATAATAGATATAAACCATTCATCATATTTATACAACAATAATATATTGCATCTAAAAAAATATAAAAAATATTTTACTTAAATAAAAAAAACCCTTATTTTTTTAAACAAGATATATAATTTATGTTTTTTATGGCTTGTAGAAAATAGAAATTTTATAACTCAAGAACTAACCTGGTATAAAGATTTATCTTGTAAATATTTACATACAACTATTTAAATTTCATCCCATTCTCAATTTATAGAACAAATTATACCTTTTCCAACCGCATATTTCTTACCAAATATTTCATATTCGTAGAAATGTGTTAAGCATAACTAGTATCTAATACCCAAGAAAGAAATTTAGAAAAATTGGATTATATAAATAAATACCTGGTTTAAAAGAATCAATTCTAATAAGATTCCCAATATCTTCAAGGAATTTCTTTCGATCTCTTTTCTAATTCCTTTTCATTATATATTGAAATCATTTTTATTCTTTGGATATTTTTTCTCAAGATTTTATTGCATAAGAAAAATGATTAGGATTATTTCCACACTCCTTATTCTATGATTTTCTCTCTCATTTACCTTTATACATTTTAAGTAAATATTTTTTTCCCAACTTCTATAAGTTCAGTACAATAGTCCAAAAAAAAATTATAGAGACTAAAGAGTCAATTTTTAATCTCATTTATGTTTTAATCAAAATCTAATTGATTAAATAATCCAAGTAAATATTATAGGATCATGTACACAACTAATTCATTTTAGAGTATAAATATCAGTCTCTCTAAATTATCAACTTTCCCCATCAATTTAGGTACATGTTTTTTATAGTTATACCATTACCAATTCTTCCAAAAAATTATGCCTTATATACATCATAGAGCTTATGTCTAACTTAATTTTGGAAAAGTTTCTTTAACTATAAAATCATATTTATTTTGTAGATTGATTCATACTATTTTTGTAGGTCTAAATTCATGGTCACAAGAATGAGACATGAGGCAACATTGGAATATGATTTATTCTCATTTTAAGCACCATTATTTTACAAGTATCATTGATATGAATTTATTTAGGGATTTGTTTCTCTAGATCATCCAACATCTTCCCATGATTGAAGAACATCATAAGGTTTCAATACCATTTGATGGAGTTATTTCCATTTATCTTTTCCTTTTTAAGGATAGACATAATAAAGAGGTTTTATCAAACCCTTACCATATTTTTCAAAATTATTTTTTATATTTTTGATTCTATACTCTTCTTCTCAAATTTAAAGCCAATTTTGCTTGAAAATTCCAAAATTTAGGATTTTAGAGAAGAGAACGTGGTTAGCCCGCATGGTTAGTAATATCTATGTGGAAACTGGGGAACTTTAAACTATTTTTTAATAGATCCATTTTTCATAGTTGGTGCATGGTTTTCTAAATCATGTGGTCAAACCATGTGAGGTACTAGGTGAGTTTAGTGAACCACACACATTTTGGAAAACTGCGTCAACAAACCATGTGATATGCCTCAATATTAAAAATTATAATACCCCTATTTTAACCCTCCCCCGATTTAACCCACATACCATCATATTATCTCCAAGTAGTAATAAACATAGATTAGGATCCTTGGGTGTTCTATCCCCTCCCCCAATGGTTTTCCTTCTTTCTCTTTTGATTCTGAATGGTTTTCTTAAGTCTTGGGGCTCTTTTCTCCCCATTTTTCCTTATCTTCCCTTGTTTATCTTTCTTTACTTGTCTTGGGATCCATTTATCCAAACCGTAGATGATGGTTTGACTAAATAGATTTTGGATTTGGTTTTTAGGTTTCATTTTGGTCCTATCAGGGTTTTTCTTATCACTTAATAGAGGATTAACATTATCCTTATGAGAAGTGATGTGGTTTCATTGATTTGAGGCAGGTTTCCCCTCATAATAGAATTTAAATTATATAATTTGGATTGATTTCATGTTTAAATTTATTATTTTCTTATTAAATTATGGTATTAAGTTTGTTTAAGGATTATATGAAAGGAAAAATCAAGTTTCTCTTTATTTTAATTTCAATATAATGGATTTCTCAATTTATAGACATGGTTCAAATTGGTTTTAATCAATTTTTCACACCAAAGTTTTCATAAAATTAATGAATGGACTTTATAAATTAATTTTTATATTCCAAGAAGCGTATTTAAATTCTAAATCTATTTCTAGATGCTACCGTACATTTTTAAAAAGTGTTATTAGTAATTTAAAAGATGATTTTATGGCTTGATTTTAAGTTATGTCTATAAGGTTTGACTGGTACTTTTAATGAGAATTTATTTTGTGAAAAAATCCATTAGAAAAACCCCCTTTTTTTTTATTTAAAATGGATGAAGTGTCCCTGGTATAAGAAAAAATTTATGTACTTATATTCTTATAAGTGTGGGGTTATTTCTATGAAATTTGATTGGGGATGATACTTACTTATGACTCTTGGTTGAGTATTTAGACATATAATTAATTTTATATTATTATTTCTGGTTATTTATTTGGATCACACCATTTTTTATACATAATGGTATACTGAGAATAGCTAGTGGAACTTCTAATAACACATGATGCAATAGTTTAAGAACATGACCTGAATAGTGGCCCCTAGTATGATGTTATCCTTGCTTTTGGAATTTTTCACTTGTTTAGGGTAGTGTGGGAAACATCAAGTGTAAGTGCTATTAGATTGAATCAGTCAAACTTATTTATATGGACTATGTTTTGGTATGTTCTAGATGTTTTCTATGATCTCCAAGGTTACTATGATCAATGGTATTTTTTTATATTGTATTGGTTATGATTTTTTATTTCTATGATAATTAGATTGTTATTTCATTTTCCCTTATATCAGCATTACTGCCTATGTTTTCAATTGATGTTTCTTGTGTATTCTTTTTTTCAAAAAATTTATTGGTGATTAAAATGTTTTGAAAATGGATTTGGAGCTTGTTATGATAATTTTTTAAGGAATTATTGTTTTGAAATGTTTTAACCCCTATGCTTTAAAATTTAAACATTTCAAAGGAGAAAGGGAAAATATTGTTATTGGATTTGAATTAAATGTGGTAAAAACCTATTTTTTATAAATAGTATTTTAAAACAAGAAAGAACTAAATCTATTATTTAAAGGAAATACATTAGGTTGTAGTTTCTTTAGCATGCCTACAAATCTTTATGCACATGCCTATATTTATTATTTTAGTTTCAGGTTTAGGTTCAATTTCGATTATCATAGAGAATATTTGGAATTGAGGTTAGATAGTGACTTATGGAGTATCATGGAGATTGGGTTGGGTGTTTTTTTGGTTTTTTTATTTTTATTTTAATTGTACTAATTACAACAACCATCCTTATTTACTATTTTTTGACTCATTTTTCATTCCATTGTTATTTTGTATTATTTTTGGGTTGGTTGGATTATGTATTTTTTCTATACCCTATTTGGTTTTGTTTAATACTTGTTTTTCTTGTTTTTGTGGTATGGAGTTCAAATGTATGGAAACCTAATTTCAAAATTTTGGTATAATTCTATTTCTTATTTAATTTTTTTATGAAAAATAATACTGACATGATTATACTAGATACCTTGGAACATGTTTCCAACTTGTGTTATTGAGAATACGCATCAGGTATGTTGTGGTCTGGTTGAGGTGCTCAGTTTAGGGAATAGACTGATTTGGTTCATTATAAAATGGAATCATCTCCTATGTTCTTTATAGGGCCTAGGTTCTCGAGTTTCACTTTTTTAGTTGTGTGTGTTTTATAGCTTGAATCTAAGATCATCGAACCTCACGTGGTAGGGTCAAGAAGATTCTAGATAGCTCTTACTTTCTCTAAACTTTGTTCTATCATGGTATTTTGGGTTATAAATCTTGAATTTTTATTTACCCTCAATTATTTTTGGTTGGTTTTGGTTTAAACTGGTGTTGTTTGAGATTATATTGAGCTATATGGATAATCCAGAAGTGGGAGTGAAAAGGAAGGGAGTACCTAATTTAAAAGTTTTTCTTGTATGGAATGGAAAACTATTTATAGCCATTGTGATTGGTTTTTCTCCCCTTCGAGTGAAATTTTCACAGTTGGTTCATTTTACTACAAACTATGTAGCCAAACCGTGCATAGCCACTAGCCCCCTAAAAATTGTGTTTTTAGATTCCATTTAATCTTGATTTTTTTGTCACATTTATGCATGATATTTAGTTTTGATTTATGAGGATTTTATTTGTATTTTATGCAACTTGATTTTATTTTTGAGGGGTTTATTAAACATGAGTCGATTTTAAAAAGGATTATGTTATATTTTTTGATTTTTTAAAAATATGGTTTTGATTAAGGGTTATTTTAATTTATATTTGTTCTTAATTATGGGATTGGTTTTAAAACTAATGGAATAAACTTTTAAGGACGTTTTAATTTTTCTTGACTAGAAATGTTTGGTGGTTTAAAAAAACATTGTTTTAATAATAAATGATATAATTTAAAATTTATAAATGGGATTTATAATTTTTCTGAAATGAATGTGGTGTATTAGAATTTTAAAAATGTTATTCAATGGATAAATTGAGAAAGTACATGTTGGATTGTAAGTGATGTTTTGAAGATAATATATAGGTTTCTTGGTAAGGAATTAAAATGTATTTTTGTGAGTGTGGGAACTTTGAAAATACTTTAATAAATAATTAGTAGAAGTTTAAACTGATTTTTAAAATGGAAATTAAGATATAAAATCAAGGTGATCAGTTTTCAAATAAATTAAAAAGGTAGTTTTTTGATTTGAAATTTACATATAGTTTTGATTTTTTTCAATGCTTGTGATTTTTTATTTTGAATTGTTGATTCGAGTTGAGATTTAAGTTTGATCATGAGTGGTCAAAATTTTGGAGACTTTTATGGGTCTTGGGATTCTTTTATTATTTTAGATATGCCACCCAAAATAGTCTTGAGAAGTCATAGAGTGAGTTCCTTAGGTATTACTACAAATTTAATTCTCTTAGTACTTGAATGCATCCCCTCCAAATAATTGGTCCAAGACATACTCTAAGTGGATCGTTCTACAATGTCATCTTGTTTGAAATTACCTCTTAGTTCCCTTTCCCATTTTCGATATATAGACTCATTCCTTGGGAAATTATGTATCATTGGATTTGAGATATGGAAACTATGGTTCTTTTTGGTATTGGATGTGTCTAGGATCTTTTTTTAGTCCCCTTAGTTTAGAGCTCCGGTGATGTTTTGTAGTGTCATTATTTTATAGAATCCTCATTCTTCCATACCTGATGTATCCATCATCTTTTTAGACTATTTTTCTTGTTATTTGGTGTCTATGGTGAATTGGGACTCATGGATGTGTCACTTTTGGGTTTTTTTCAAGCCTAGTTTGTGTGGATATACCTTCTAAGGGTCATGTGTGGATGTGGTTAGGGTGAGTTTAATGTTAGGATCATCGATCATAGGAAAAAACTTTGTTGGGTTCTTTAAGTAACTAGGACATATGTATAAGAATTCAAGTTTATGAATTTACTAGAGATTATTTTATTTTATTTAGGATCACTATGATTTGTTTTATAGTCATGCGGTCCTAGGATACCTTTATCTTTTTCTTTTTCCTAAGGTTAGATACCATTATATTTCACTGAAGTATGCTTGTGGTTTATGCATATTCCCCTTTGTTCCTTTTTGAAATGTTGACAGTTTCTAGAACAATTCTTTCCTTGTGAGTTTCTCTTATAAGGTTATTTCATTTTGCTATTTTTTTGAGGATATATTCAAAAGTTTTTGAATACATTCCTTTCTCTCTTAATCTTATTTATGCCTTTCTTACCCCTTAATAACATTATTTTTTAATATGTGGTTTACAGTTTGGGATTTTTTAGTTTTATACCTTTTGGAGAAGTGTACATGGTTTTCATTAATACAGTGGATGATTTTTGAGTTCCTTTTTATTAGAATCTTACCTTGTTTCCCATAAAGGTCCTTTTATGTTTCTATCATCTTGTTGATTCACAATGTTAGTGAGTAATTAAATGGTGGGAAAATCAACACTAGATCTTTGTCACATGATATTATTATTACGATGGATGAGTGTGAGTTTTGTATTAGAGACAATTTTATTGGAAGTGATTTTAAATGTTTTTGATGGAGTTTACAGATCCATTTAGTGGTTTAATTTCTTTTGTTTGAAACTCTTATCACGTTCCTTATTTTATGACTTAGTAATTTTTTTATGGAGAGAAAGAATTATAGAAGGGAGTTTTATCAAACCGTGACTCTATTTTCCCATATTACTTGATCAATTTATGATTATATTATTTTGTTCTTGATTTTTTGGATGATTTAACCCAAAATTTAAAATTTTTGGGTTTTAGAGAAGGGTGTATAGTTAAATCACACTATTAATACTAATCGTATGAAAATTGTTTGAATTTATAAAATTATTAATAAATCAATTTCACATGGTTGGAGCATGGTTTCTCAAACTATCTTACTAAATCATACAAGGTTCCTAGTGAGTATAGCGATCCCCGTACAGTTGGTGCATGGTTTATAATCCATGCAGCCAAACCATCCAGTTTTCTTAGGTTTGAAAAGGTGGGAAATTATTATTCTACCCCTCCATTGATTTAAACCACAAACCCTTCTATTCTATTCCACTCTCATGAAATATTTATGAGGAACCTTGGTCATTCCACCCATTTCCCCATGGTTTCTATTCCTTCTTCAATTTTGGATGGTTTTATTGAGGGCTGTGTCTCTTTCCACCCCTTATTTCCTTATCTTACCATAATCTTCTTTATTTCTTTATCTTGGGAGCCTTTTGGATATACCCTAGGTGTTGGGTTTGTCCAAATACATTATGATTTTGGTTTATAGGGGTTAGGTTTCCCATTTAAGGGTTATTCATTCCTCTTAGTTGTGGATTAACATAATTCTTAGTATAAGAGACACGATTTAGTGGGTTTGAGATATTTTTTATCTTTATATTTGACTTTAAATGTAATAATCATTATTTATTTCTTGTTTAAATTCATTATTTAATTAATAAATGGTTTTATTAAGTATGTTTAAGGATTATTTGAAAGGAAAATCAAGTTTCACTTGATTTTTATTTCAATTAATAGGATTTATCAGCTTAGAGATATGGTTCAGATTGGTTTTACTCAACGGTGCACACAAAATTATAGATAAAATTACAAAATGGTATTTTTTTAATGATTTCTAATATTTTAAGATGTTTTTTGGAATTTAAAATTTGTTTCTAGGTGTTTCTTATTTTTTTTAAATGTACGTGGAAATTTAAAATGGGATTTCATTGATTGGGGTTTAAAGTACACCCATAGGGTCTAGTTGGTATATTGAATGAGAACATATTTAGGGGAAAATTCCCTGATAAAAGTTTTTTTTGTTTGGTTTAAAATGGATAAGGTTTCCCTAATACAGAAAAATTTTTATATACTAATATTATTCTGAGTGATGGGCTCTTTATGTAAAGGGTGTTCAGGGGTTAGGCTTGCCTATGGTTATTACTCTAGTATTTAGAGAAGTTATTACTTTTATATTATTGTTATTGGTTATTTATTTGGTGCACTCAAATTATTATTAATCTTGGAAAATATAGAATTTGTACTGGAAATTTTGAGAAAACATGCTACCCTAGTTTTGTATTATGCTATGATTAACAGACCTTAATATATTGTTTACCCTACTTTGTGAATTTTTCCATCGATTAGTCCTATCAAGGAAAATATTGAGTGTTTTGGATGTTATATTTCATGAGGAATACCAATTTTGATGGATCATGTTTTAGTGTTCTCTAGATGTTTCCCATAAGCTCCTAGGTTCCCATGTTCCCTATTATTTAGTTATATTTCATTAGTTACATTTCCTTATTACTTTGATGATTGTACAATTATTTTACACTACCTTTTTATTACCATTGTTGTCTATGTTCTTGGTTGATTTTTGTTGTGTATTATTTTTTTAGAAAGGGAATTGGTGATTTAAGAGTGTTGGAAATGGTTTTAAATATTTTTATGATGGATATTTAAAGAACCATAATTTGAAAATATTTCCACCCATATAATTTAAAATTGAATCATTTGAATAGAGAACTAAAATTCTTTTGTTTTTTGATTTTAATTAAAAGTAGAAAAAATTCATGTTTTTTAATTTTATTTTTAACATAATATTAATTAAAAATCCTTTTTAAAGGTAATGAATTGGAGTGTGGTTTGTTTGGAATTTCTTGTGAGCATTATTCTCAAACATAAATTTTTCATTTATGTTTCACGTTTAGGTAAATTTTTGATTTCTCATGTAACATATGCAGTCTTTATATTAGATGGTGACTTGAAGAGTCACATAGATATTGGGTTGGGTATTTGTTTTAGTTTATTTTTTTATTATGTGGTTGTATTGGCTAACATAACCATCCATGTATCTTTATATATGTTTCATTATTTCATTATTTATTTTTTTGGATTTATTTCCATTGTTGTTGTATATTTATTTAGATTTGTTTGGATTATGTATTCTAGTTATGATTTGGTTTTTTTTATTATACATATTTCTACTTATTTGTTTGGGATGGAGGTCTAACATTTTGACACCATATATTGGAATTATGATAGAATTCTATTAGTTATCTCATGTTTTCTAAGTGAAATCATTTTTAAATAGTCATATTAGATGCCTTAGAACTTATTTCTAGCCTAAGGAAACAAGGAATATTCCTAGGGTATGTCATAGGATGGATAAGGTTCTTAGTTTAAGGGGTGAATTAAATTAGTTCATGATATATTTGAGTTTGTGTTATTGGTTTCCATTTATCTGCACACGAGGTAATAAAAGTTGTTAATATCATGTATTTAATAATATTTAATATGGAATTTTATTGTAAATATTTCATTTATATAACCCTCACTATGTATGGTTAACCAAGTTCCAATAATAATTATTTTTTAGTTTAGCTATATTGTTTCTCCAAAATCATAATTTTTTTAGCAGGAACAACTTTTTCAATAGAAATCCATGATACTCTTGGTTGTTTAGGTGGTGAATCCCATACCCTATAAAATCATCACATGAATTTATCTGACACCTTACCTTTAGGTTCTGGTACTCATCAAGAAACCAGTCAAGTGAGACCCACATGCCTATATAAGAGATTTTACTCTCTCCTCAACTTACATAAGATAGATTATAGGTTCTTAACTTTGACATGAATTAGCATGTTTGATATATCAAGATATTTAATAGAGTGAACATTGGAAGGATTAAAATTGATATTTGTTCAATGTTTTTTAATATTTTTACCATAATTTTTTAATGTATATATCCTATGAATGTAATCAATGTATTTATTTTTATTAATCAGTGCATCTAATGAACCACAATAAAAACCTTAATCTTCATCATGTGCATATTTATTTACATCCATTGTATGTCACCATTCCAAATGACAATTATATTGATATATTAATACCCATACACTTAAAAATTACCTAAGTAGATATGGTAGAGTGAATAAAAGACATTTTATTATGTGGTCTAAGAGGACAAGAAAAACCCCACTTATCTATTATCTCATCCCAGGTAAGAGCTATCATGTTGAATACCAAAATTAACCTTAAAAATTTATAAACATGAATCTTTTAAGGTTTAATAGTTATTATGATGGAAATATTAAATAAAAACTTTAAACATTGATATATAATTTTTAATAAATTCAATCATTTCTTTAAATTAATTTTATAATTTTCATCTTGAAATGATCTCCAATTTTATTATTTGTGATCCCTATAAATCTTTAGGGTTAAAATGTTATGGTATTTTTAAAATTTTAATCAAAAAATAAATTCTCATAAATAAAACAAAGGCATTTATTAAATTCTGAAAGAGAAATTAAGGATTTCGGGTTGTTCCCATTGTATTTTACTAACATGTTATGGGAACACACTATTTGAGTTGTGATTTTGGTTTATTTTATCCCTTTATATATGTAAAGACTTTACTCATTATTAAATTAAATGCATATAAAACCTAATTGATAAATACTTCAAATGTATTTATGGGATTTCCACCACAAGTTTAAAATTCAATATAATATTATGAAAAAACTTAATAAATGAAATTAAATATCATCGACTCTATTGAATTAAATTCTAAATACATTCCTATGTGAAAATCCATGAACTAGATAAAATAAATAAATATATTTTAAAATTTTAATTATCTTTCATCAAATAACATTTAAAAATTTAAATTTTTACATTTTGGATGATAATTTTTTTTAAAAAATAATTCACCCCTCATTAAAAATAAATAAAATTTAAATCCCAAAAAAATATAATTAAAATTAAATAATTGTTTTAATTTCATAGTCCTTCGGTTAATTAAATATAAAATTATTATATTAATAAAATTATTCCCTAATTAAAAAAATTCACTTTTATAAATAAAAAATATGTTATAAGTAATAAATAACTTTGATTTTTTTAAAAAATAATTATTAAATTTTATATTTAGAATAAAAATTTTAGAATAATTTTTTTAATAAATTTTTTATTTAACCCATTAACGCCTAGTCAAAATTAAATGTTTTTAAATTATAATTCTTTTATAAACATTAAATTTTAGTGAAAACATTTAAAATATAAAACATTCATAAAAAGGTATTAGAATATTTTTTTTAATCTTGTATAACTTTGATACCACTAAAATAATTCTATATGTACTCTAAGAATGATTTACACTACATAAACAATAAAATAATTCCAAAACAAGGTTTCCTAAAATAAATAAAAACCATAATTATAAATAAAAACTTACAATGAGAAAATGATGGTCTTCTTTCATTGACTGTTTAACCAAAAAATGTTCACCATCATTTTCTAATGATAAAATCAAGATTTTATCTCTCATTAGAAAAGAGATATTCATTCTTCATTCTTCATTATTTAGTTTAGTATCTTTAAGATAAAGGATATATCCTTAATATTAGATGATAAAGGTTACTCAATGATGTTGCGGATTGTAAAGAATTTTATTTCTTTTCTAATAAATGTGGTATAATGATTCCCTCAACTCTTCTTTTATGGGATCCTTGAGCCATGGATTTAGGATATATAAATTATTACATAAAATTACAATAGTAAAAAAATATTAAAATAGTCTATTAAGTTGAAAAAATTCTATTTGTCCTTTCACTATTGGATTCATTGAATAAATATAAACCATTAAATAATAATTGACACCCTTTATAAATATTTATATATATCCCATGTATATAAATAAATAAAAAATGGGCTTTATTTCATTCTATTATAATTATATATATATATATAATTCTAATGACATTCAATATATATATATCCCACATATATATAAATGTTATATTTTAAATAATAATAATATAATTATTTAAAATATATTATTTTGATTTTGATTAATTATTTTAATCAAATATAGCCTATAAAATACCCAAAAAATTGTTTTTAAAATTATATCATAGGAAAAATTATTTGTGATTCATTTTAACCATTTAAATTATTATTATAAATTAGGAATCTAATTCATAATTATAATATAACTAATAAAAGTTTCATCATTATCCCCTTACCCATGAATATACTACATCAACTTCTTATTATCCATAACATCAAGTAATACTATAAAACATGGATTATGTCTACCCCACATCACTCAACTTTAATATATCCTTCATCTTTATGAATTAACTAAACATATTAATATATCTTATCTATTAGGCATGGCCAGACACTTTCTCAGTATAATTCAAACTAGAATCATGATGTCAAATGTGTCTCATAGGCATGTAATTTCCAATACAATCTCAAGTAATGTACCACCTAAGATATATAACAAATCAAACAACCACCTATTTAGGTAAAATTTTAAAATAATGCAGGATGAATGTCTAAATATGAAATTTATCATGGAAAACATACATTGAATTAATCAACCAAAGAAAATATGAATAATATCTCACTAGATACATCGAAGGCAAAAATGGGACAATCTTTGTGGGTTTTCTCAAGTCGAGTCTTATCCTAATCAATAGGCCTCACATTTAAACCATGTGATCATGTTGTATATCTAGATGTATAGATGCACTATTCATTATAACCTCAAATCAAAATCATTCCATGATGGTTATAATCTAGGGATAGAACATATACCTTAAGCACCCGGAGGAATATTTTCATGTTTTCTTCTTGTTTAAAGAGACATAACCCAAAATAATGATAATAAAATAAGGAAATTCTTTATTTAATAAAGTAATACATGATAAAAACAAATATCCTAAACCATCATCCCATGATTGATCTCTAGGTAAAAATTTCCAACAGTTAAATCTTCTCTTTTGTTGATATTTTCTCTTGATAGTAGCAAATTATTATTACACAATAATGTTTGAAATTAATAAGTTGAAAAATAAATTTATATTTGTTTTTTTGTAAAATATTTGAAACATTTTCAAATAAAATTTTACTTAAATTGATCCAGTTTTGGTAGGCATGTTTTTCTAATAATTTTTAATAGATTTCATTATTTTTAGTGTATTTAAAAGTTTTATAATAAAGGTTCAATATAATTTTATATGTGATAATTTAAATAAAAATAACTAGAATAAATTAATTTATAATTTTTAATATATACCATTTATTTTGAATCATTTTTCTGTATTTTTCATATTTTTTTTCTTTCATATTGTGATAGTTTCATTAAGATGCAATTGATGTTATTATATAATAAACAAAAAAGATCAAATGTTTATTATTTTAAATAATTATAAAGAATATAAACCAAGTGATTTTTCCTTTTTATACAAATGGTTTTATAATCAAATATTCTTACATGTCTTTGATTTTGTTTATATTATTTATTATACAATTTTTAATAGATTTTTTCAATAAAACACTAAAACAATAAGTTTTTCTTAAATAATTATATTTTATTTTGTTTAAGTTTTAATATAATATATATAGGATTTCTTAACAGCTTGATTAGAGTGAAGAAAACTAAATCTACATGAACCAGGCCTAAAATGGACCAATTCATGTAGGCCCACATTTACTATAAGATCAAATTTTTTAATCCTATCCAATTCATAATTTAAGTGGACCAATCAATAGTTTAACATTAATTTTTAATTGATATTAAAATTTTAAAATAAAAACACATATTATTAAAGAATATTAAATATTAAACACATAATAGTCATCACATGAATATTAAATGATGAATATTTAGATTACATAATTGAAAAATATACGTATTTGGAAAAATGTTAAATTAAATTGAAATTAAATTAAAATAAAATATTTAAAATTTTAGCCTATGGGATGACCTACATATGTTGAAGCCAGTCCTTTTTATCTCATGATCCTTTTCCTATAGTTAATTTAATTATATTTAAAATTAAGTCCATTTTTTTCTTGTTCATTATGTCACATAAATTTGGGATAGACTATGGGATTGGGACCTATTAAGCCCCCCAAGATATATTTTATTTTATTTAGAAGCAATACTAGATTTAGATATTGATAAAATCCTTATAAAGATAAAAAAATATTTACTTTATAATTACAGAAATCTTTTTATAAAAAAATATGATTAATACTCAAAAAATGTGATGTTTTTAAAATATAATTATTTATTTCACATGATATCTTTTCTCTATAAAAAAAATTATATTTTTACAGAACCCAATTATTTTTTATTAAAATTTTGACTGAACTTTTATAAGTATACATAATATAATATGATTGTTTCATGTTGATGAATTAAATATGTTATAAGTGAATATATTTTGTTGTCATTTTTATGAAAATTATATATATATATAGAATCACATAAAAATCTTGACCCTCCCCTAGATAGATTATATATATATATATATATATATTATAAATTTTTTGTACATAATTTAATAATCTTACATAGATTTTATAGCATTTTGTTTAAATTTTTATAAAATATGTTAAAAATGTATAGTATATAATATATTAGTACAGATTTAAAATATTAATTAAATACTATTTTTTATAAAAATATCCTTTATTTTTATATTATCTTTAATATTATTTGAATATTATTTTACATTGTCATTGATTTCTTTTTTTAGATCTTTGACATCATTTATTGTTACATTATTTAATCCTTCAAAATATATCCATTTTGTTATTATATGATTATAGGAAATGATTTTTTATAAATAATGTTTAAATATGTAAAAATGGTATTTTTATACTTCTAGTAATTTACTTCAAGTAATGAATTTCATTTTAATTTTTTCCATTATGTTTTTTAGGAAACCACTTCCAATAAAAAAGTCTGAAATGAGAAGTTGTTCTATTTTATTTGTCTGGATTATATGATTTTCAACAAGGTGTTGTAAGTTAATATATATATATATTCATTATTTTAATAGAGTTTTTATGACCTAACCCCTCCAAGACTCCTCTTAAGTTAGCAATGAGATCAAGAATGAACCTTTATTCCCACATCTAAAAGGCCATGAAATCCATTTGTATAATATTAATTGATTATAAGTTATGATTATATGATACTTTATATTTTTGGTAGAGTGTGATTAGATTGAGATAGATTATACTATTTTTATATTTCATTCATGGAGTCTTTAGTTCACTTCATCTATAATAATAAGAGATTTTTTTAGGGAGGAACCGATTAATAATAGTAGCATAATTATCTCTACTTTATCATACTTATGTTTTCATGATCAAAATGAAGGGTATACAAGATAATATTAGCTTAGAGTATCGAGTGGTTTTCTGTAGTCGAGGGAGTTCCATTTTTTTCCTTTACATTGAGTATATTGAGGACTATAATTTTGGTTTTATTTATTTTCCAAATTATTTTATTTATTTTGTCTGTGTGACATATGATGCATTGTTGGTATCATATAGATATGTTGTGATGTTGGGTTGTGGATCTTGATGGTGGTGTGAAGTTTTTTATAAATAAATAATAGTAATGCCTCTCATAAAGTTAATTATATACCCTTTGCACTCATCTCAACCACATAGACTATTATAATCAAGCTTAGAAGGTCACTCTCAATCTCACTACTAACTCATATAGTGTCTTATAAGGATCATGTCATAAAAAAATAGCATTATATTGAGACAAGATAAAGTTTAGGTTCGACACCGGTGAAGATTTCATCAAGTTGATAAGTCAATACTATATCTAATATTAGTATAGGGAATAGACTTGAGAAATCTATAAAGGGTGAATAAAATAATTCATTATTTTTCCTTTTCCTTGATTGTATATATATTATATCTGGGGGATGGTAATTTGTAGGGTACATTTATAGGATGGGAATTCATCATGCTATTCTAGGTTATGGTGATTGTGTATATAAAATTGGTTTTTCTTCGAATTAAATCTGGGTTCAGTAGTGTGGTTAAAATTTTTCTATATTTTTAGGGTTATTACTTCTTTATTATAACACCCCAATGTTTATTATGAATTACTCTTTATATAAATCACGTGTTTTCAATAGCTTGTGACACACAAAACACTGTAATAAAATGAATAATGTCTTATTTCATTAATGCAGAACATGAAAATATAAAATGAAATATGTTAAAAGATAAAAAATGGAACATAATTAAGAGAATTATAAAATAATTAAAACCACATATAAATAAAAATACAACAAGATTATAATATTTCTCATCTTTATCAGTTTTGAGAATCATACTATTGATGATAACTATAGAAAGAATGTAAAATCATTGAAATATGAAAACCTATTAAGAAAGAAATGAAATATTAAGGCTAATTAAATTTAATGAAGTATTTCAGGAAATATATAGGAGTTATAATGGGTAATATGACTATTATATAACTATTGGAAATATATATGACTGTTGGAAATTTATATATGACCATTGGGAATGCATATAAAAAATAGGTATATTGAAATTAGAATCTAATCCATTTGTGTAAATGATTAATATATTATATATAATATATTAAATATTTATAATATATATTTAACATCAATTACACAAATAAGTAACGATAATAAGTGAAATATAATGGAACATTGCATAAGAAATTATTTTACTTAAGAAAAATTATTTTTCTAAAGTATTATATATTTTTGTTTAAAATATAAATTTAAAATATTTGGAGATTTAATTTGATAATATGGATTTAATTTTTGGAACCAGGTAACCAAGATTAAGTAAGAAGATCAAATTTATTTTTCTAGAAAAGTACGTTATTGGGGTGTATAGGGCATGGCATCATTAATCTGTAGAAACTATAAAATTAAATATATGTTTAAAATGATGTATAAAACTTTTAAAAATATAAATAATACTATATAATGGGTTCAATATATTTTATAATATGTTTTTCCACCTATTTCTCACTTTCCATGTCAAAAACAACCCTCCTTAACCATTAAGTAATGAGAAATTAAAAAAATTCACTCAAACTCATTTATAAAAGGACCCCACCTCTTTCAAAAAAATAACATATTTCAGTTATTTCTTAAATTAATACCCATTTATCTATATCTAAAATTACTTTTCTATTTTGGGTTTCTTATGGTCCTAGGAAGGAGGCCTTAACCCTTCATTTTGAGGGAACCAGTTTCGAGAAGGACTGAATTCATTAGAGTAAGTATCTAGTTCTTAACAATATTTTCAATTACATTATCATCTCAAATAATTTCAAATATCATTATATACTCTAATTATATAATATTAAAATCATTATTATTTTTAAAAAATGATATTACTATAATATAATTCTATACTCTTAGCGTTTTCATGTTTGGGTCAGTTTAACCACCAACTGGAATGATGCCATAATATCTTCACCATTTCAATCATGAATGGGTACAAAAACATTAATTATGGTAAAAAATGATATAAATTATTAATATATTTTATTATTACTATTTTTTAAATGTAAAACAAAAATTAATTATCATAATAATGTATCTCATACTATTGAAAAAGTTACCTAAAAAGTGCACACTATGAATTCCATCCTCACAAACTGTACCCATATATTCAATCAAATGAACATGTGATTATATAGATAATTATAATAATATTATTAAACCAAATTGACTAATTTATGAATGTTTAAATTATTATAAAACTATTAATATCTATATATCCATAAAACAACTAGTATGAAACAATCAAAACTAATAACTTTTAATGATGAAAACAAACTATAACTAATATATATATATATATAACGAATAAAATAGAATAATATTAAGTATAATAGGTATGAATAAGGTTATAAAATAATTTCTTAATATTTATATGTTTAATATATAGGTTTTTGAAGTTCATTTGGGTATGTTTGAAGTAAAAGTAAGGGATTCTCTTCTCAATATCCTTTCATTGAGATATATTCCATGTTCACCACCTATGTTATTTTATGTGATGTACATACTTCACAAAGGATATATTTTTATATAATTCATGTTATTTTCAACTACATGCCTTTTTCTATCTTTAAATTTATTTTGATTGAAAAATTACTTAACTCATAAGGGTTTCTTTGCCAATATCACTTTAAAATCAAGGTAATATATGTCTCAATTTTCATTAAGGGAGATTGAATGAACATTATATCTAAAACCCTATATATTTTTTTTATCCTTTGTTTATTTTTTGGGTCTACATGTATTCTTACCATTTCCCCTCTGTTTAATTCATAATATAGTTGAAATAATGCTTATAAGTGGATTTTACATTATCTCTTCCTTTTGTATAGAAATAATTTCTTCCATGTCCATTTTTTTCATATTATCTTATTTATGGATGTATTTATCTCAACATAAATGATTTATTATGTTCAATTTTTATTAAATTTGACTTATACAAGTCTTATAAGAATTTTAACCCTCTTCTTTGCTGTTTTCCACACGATTATTTTCTTCCACCTTTTTGTAACGACCGAAAATTTTATCAATGTAATTTACCATATTATAATTATAAAACATATAATAAAAAATTATTATCATAAATGAATAATGATACATTATTTAGAAAGTAATCCAATAATAGTGCTAAATATTATAGAAGTACTAAAAATAGAATATAAGATAATGAGAATATGAACATTTAGATTTTCCAGATCCACTGGATTGACCGTACTCACCAATGAAGATGTAGAAATAAAACATAATATTAATAATATAATATTAATTTTTAAGATTAAATTATATATAACCTTTATAGAATATATAAGTGAATGGAGAATTAATGAAATCAATGGTATTTATAGAAAATAAGGAACCTATACCATTAGAATAGTGACATGACTGTTGAAATAGTAATATGACCATTAGGAATAGTAATCTAGCCATTAGAATATTAAAATCACCTATTAAAGTGTAAATAAAATTTAGGAATCCTATAAATGAAAATATTATATATTTATGTCATGGTATAAGTAAATAAATGTTTAAAAATTGATAAATTAAGCATTAGTATTTTTATAAGATGTAAAAGTTTCTTTACAATTTATAATTAATATAATGATTAAAAAAATTAATTTTTATAAAATAATATTACTAAAATAATATTATTTTTTATTTAAATTATAATATGATTTTATGCAACCTTAATTAAATTTTTGAAAGGTTATAAAATCGATTATAATATTAAAAATTGTATTTTTCAAATAAATGATGATTTTATTTAAAAATTAAATTGATAATATTTAGAAAATTATTTTCATAAAATAGATTTCACTTTTTTAATATACACATTTATAAATGGTTAGGGTGAATTTTTGAGATTTTTCTAAAATAGTTGAATTTTTGGTGAATAGTGAAATATGATAATTTGCGGTATTTAACATTATAAGATAAATACATGAATTTTTGATTAATTTATGATATAATAACCCATTGTTTAAAACTATCCTAAAATATTTATCATATTTACTCATAGGTTTCAACACTATTTATAGTCTTGGGACAAAGTAATAAACTAATTAATATAATAATAAAAAACATCCCTCTCCCCCAATAAATACCACCCATCACCAACCCTTATCCTCACACCTTTTAATAGTTGTATCTTGTCAATATTTTTACCAATCCCCTTAACAATACTCTTCCCCATGTCCAAGAGCTTATGGTCTAAAAAAATACCAATTCCATGTTTCTTAAGGGGTTCTTCAAGGAGGTGATATTTAAGAGGTAACTTTCCCAAACCAACTCTTTTAATTTCATTTCTTATTCTGCCTTCTCCTAAACTCCTTTATCCATAAAGGAATAATAAATAAAGTATCATTTATATAATTTAATTTTATATATCCAATTTAATATCTTTTTTTACCCATTTTCTTATCTCCTCTTATTCAAATAAATGAAACTATTTTTCAAATTATGGTGGTTTACTATATTCATGGATAATTATTTTTCGTTTTTAATTACCTAATAAAAGGATGATCATAAAACTATTATTATGGTAAAATAATATTATAATATGGATATTATAACCAATTTAATTTAATGAATCTAATATATAGACATAAAATTAAATAAAACAAAACTAGTTTGTGATGGTGGGAAAAAACAACCAAAATAAATTAAACATTTATTATTAATGTTTTATCAAATAAATCATCCTCATAACAGAAAAAGAAATGATATATAGTACTATTTAATTTTATAATTTTTTATTATTACCATATAATTTCACTTCTGGATAATTATTTCCATTTGAAAAAAACTTTTGTAATTATACATAAGTGAACTGCCCATGAAACCATGAAAACGAACACTCCTAGAACAAAAAATTTTAACTTTATAACTCAGGTCATAAATAAACTTAATAAAATTATAATAAATCAAAATAATGAATAATAGGTTCTTAATTAAATAATTAATGAATCCAATATGATTATTGAGGACAATGAGTTCATGTTCATAACAAATTCATACATAGGGTAAGGGATCTCTCTAAACCTCTATTTTTTCCTTTGGGTTACGCTTTATTTTTCCTTTTGGCACTATAATTATTAATTATTCTTATATAATTATCCTAAATAATGTGTAAATGTTCCAAAAATATGTATATATCTAAATTCGTATTTATTTCATAGGGAAATACATGTTTTAAAAGGTTCCCTTCTCAATTCATCCTGATAAGAAAATCCGATTAAAGGATACTTCTCCATTTCTTTCCAATTTTCATGTACACTCCATAAACTATTTCAATCCACCAATTTTTTTAATATATATTTTTTATCATGAATATATATTTTAATTAATTTATGGTTTTATGGAAATAATTATTCCTTAGAGAGTCTTTATTCTTTTCTAAAAAATCACGCTTACATGGAACATTTCTAAAGTAACCAAACCACTAATTTTTATTTTCTACTTCAATTGAACATTATTATTTATTATATATTGTTATTTTTCCATTATAAATGTCCAAGAATGATTTAAATTATTTCTTTCATGTATAACACTATGATACAACCTTTAGTTATTCTTTATGACATGATTATGAAACCCATTTCATTCCATGGGTAATCCTTATGTTTATTCATTTTGTTTGATTATTTATATGGAACATATATGTAGGACATGTTATTATAGGTGCACCTAAATAGATATCTAATTTTAGGTTCATTTTTTTATTTAAATACATCATTTATGGGATTAGGGAGTAAACCTAATCCATCATGGGGCTTTGTCCACCATGTGATATAGTCTTGGAATTTTACCTCAACTCATAGTTATGTCATGTTAAATCTTGTTGACACATTCCTATGATGACTTGATCACATGATTCCATGTTCTATATGTTATGATTCCATATGTTTATTCATGTTACATTCATTTTTTATGTCATAATGTTATTCCTTTCTAACTCATGTGCTATGTTTCATTTCTAGTTTTATTACCTTATTAGGATTTTAGCTCATTATGTTTATCTACATATTCCCCATGTTATCTTATATAGTTATAAGAGCTCAAAGGGAGTTGGAATCTTATTATAGAGATTAAAAAAAAATATTTTTATTTTTCTTTCATGTTTTCTAATTATGTACCTAGTATTCTAATGACACTAGACTATTCGATCCTTGTTTTGTTTTTTGTGGTTAATTATGATTAAAATAATGTAATAATATGTTTAAAAGGATAAGGATGATATAATTGGTATCAAAGAATGATCTCGTTATTTTTGAGTATTAGGACAAGAAAACATTAGTAATAACCATAGAGATAATTTTATCACTACAGATAGCCTATATTGAATCTTAGGTAATCAAAAGTTAGGATATACTATTTAATAATATGATATTATTTTTATGATCATAGTTTCCTTTTTATATGATTATTATATAAGTATAAAAGACCCTAATTTTGTTTTATATATTTTATTTAGTTAATTAAGGGTAATAGGATAACCCATCCCAACAATCAATATAATAGGAAATGTGATGATTTAACTAATGAAATGAAAAATATGATGGGAAAGGGAGCTAAAAAATTCATGAAAATACTAGCACAACTAGATCAAGTAATTAATAATAAATTTAATCGTGTAGAATTACTTACTTCTCCTAATAAAGATAATTTTTTTGTGGAATAACTTTTGGGAAAAACCTTTTATATCTAGTGGTTATTCTGACCCCCTCATCATAAAACAATGGATTAACTCCATTGAGAAGATATTCTATGTCCTTCAATTCTTAGAATAAGAATAATTCATATTGAATTTCTATAATTTTGATAGGGAATCTTATCAATGGTGGAAACCGGTGAAAAATAATAAATTATCAGGAGGAAATTGATTCCTTTAAATGAGAGGAATTCAAGAAAAATGTTTTTTTAATAAATATTTTCTTGGAACTCTCCATCTTAATATAGAGAGGGGTTTCCTTAGTCTGAAGAAATAGAAATATGGTTCTATCAAAGAAAATGAGGAAAAATTCACAATGATTTCATGGTATGATTTTTTCCTTATCATCATCACTAAAATTAAGGTGGACCGATTCTTTAATGGGATAAAACTGAGTTTATAAAAAGCCCTAGTAATTTGGGACTTTGATAGTTACAAAGAGATTTTTTATTGTGCCATTAAAGTTAAGATAAAGATTAGGGATTCTCAATGTTCTCATGAGAATGGATATAAGAAATATAATATTGAATTATTCTCTAAAGGTCCAACAGAAAAATATTATGGATTAAATAAAACCCAGCATTCCACTTGTCAAAAGTGTGGGAATAATCGTTCTAGAAACCACCTAATGGTAACTAAAAGGTGCTTCAAGTTTGGAAAAGTGTGGAACCAAGATAATCAATATTGAAGTGAAATGAAGAAACCCACTAATGAGGAAGTGGAAAATATGGTTCATATGAACACTATATTTATTGTTCCACTATTTAACTATTAATAACATGTGAACTATGAAATCTAATTCCCTAATTCAAGTGTTTTTAGAGAAAATTTGGAACAATAACCTACAAGGTAGAAAATAAGGGTATATTCTATCACTAGTACAGAGGTGGATCCCAAACAAAATGTGGTGATAAGTATGATAATTATTCATTCCTGAAAAGAAAATGTACAATTTGATTCTAGTTCCACACAATATTTCATATCTAGAAAATTTAGTATAACTATTCAAACACCACATCAAAATATGAAGGATGAGTTATTTTTGAGAACACCGCGTGAGGGAGTTATTGCATCTAAAGTATATAACTTCACTTCAGTTAGTTTTTATGGACTGAACATCTTTTAAAATCTAATCTTACTTCTTTTGGTGAATTTTGATTTTATATTGGAAATAGATTTGATATATTTATAAAATTACGACATCAATTATCAGAAGGGGGAGATCAATATTCACAACCTAAGGCACCCCCTAATTCTGTACAAGTGTAATGAAGAGGATGAATATACTTTAGAATCATTTTATACATTGTTGATATTATTTCCTTATGATTATTCATATCTAGCTTAAATAACTGAGAAAAGGGAGAGGATTATGCTCAAAGACATGCCCATTATGAGGGACTACACTAATGTATTCGATGAAGAATTTTCTAATATTCCTTCTGGCTGAGAGGTTGAGTTTTCAATTGATCTCATTCCTAGATCTCTACCCATATCAAAGACTCCTTATAGGATTCACACCATTGAGTTGAAGTAATTGAAGAAGACGCTACAATAGAATCTGGAAAATGGTTTTTTACACCCGAGTGATTCACTATGAGGTTCACCAATACTATTCTCCAAGATGGATGGATACACGAACCACTGAATTGATTATCATGAGCTCAAACAAAATCACTATAAAGAACATTTATCCTATACTACAGATAGATTACTTGTTTGATCAGCTATGTGGGGACAATTATTTCTCCAAGGTGGACCTTATGTCATGATATCAATAATTAAAGGCAGGGAATGAAGATATTCCCAAGATTACCTTTCGAACGAGGTATGGACACTATGAGTTCATAGTAATTTCCTTCGAACCCACTAATTATCCAACAATTTTCATAGACTTAATGAATATATTATTTATATAATACCTTGAAAAATCTGTGTTAGTCTTTATAGATGTTATTTTGATATTCTCCAAGAGAAAGGAGGATCATGAGAAGCATTTGAATAATGTGCTAAATACTTTTAAAAGGTAGAAACTATATGAAATGTTTAGTAAATATGAGTTTTATATAAAGGATGTATCATTCATAGAGAATTTTATAAACTACAAAAGGATATCTTTGGACAATTCTAAAT
This sequence comes from Viscum album, assembly GCA_963277665.1. Classification (NCBI taxonomy): domain Eukaryota; kingdom Viridiplantae; phylum Streptophyta; class Magnoliopsida; order Santalales; family Viscaceae; genus Viscum; species Viscum album. The sequence goes on from OY728156.1 coordinate 1,507,738,854, forward strand.
CAAAAGGATTTATGGAGTGGACTATGAAAACATCATTAAAAGAGATTCATATTTTCCTTGGTCTAGTTGGGTATTACCGATGATTTTTGAGGAACATCTCTATATCTTCCAAACCCACTAACCAAGATAAACCAGACGAGAGTAAAGTTTGTCTGGACTAGTCAATGTGAAGACTTCTTCATAGAGTTAAAGAAGTGGATTATCATTCCACCAGTACTTAAACCACTGAATAGTGGGTAACTCTTCATGGTATATAACAATGCTTAAAAGAAAGTATTACACTGTGTACTGATTAAAAATGATAGAAAGATAGATTAATCCTAAATGAAGTTGAATTTTCTTAAGAAAAACTATCCCATGCATGATCTGGAGTTAGTGGCTATGATCTTTGTGTTGAAAATATGGAGGTATTATCTATATAGGGATAATTTTCAGATATATAATGATCATAAGACCTCAAATATATATTCACACAAAACTAGATTATTATGCGCTAGTGAATATGGTTAGAATTCAACAAGGATTATGACTACCCAATCCACTAGCATCCTTATAAATTAAATAATGTAACAAATGATCTAAGTAGAAAGGATCCTGTGACTTTATCAATGATGAGAATGAGAAGTATAAAATCCTACTAGACGTTTAAAGGATGAAAATTTTAATCATAAAGGAAGGTAATTCATCATTCCTTTCACATATTATTTCTCAACCATCCCTTTTAGAGCAGATAAAATATTCTTAAAGAGAAGATGTGAAAATTTAGAAAAAGGTGTAATCTATAAGAAAGGGAAAATAATATGAGTTTTAAATTGATGAGGAAGGATTTGTAAGATTCAGTTCATGACTATGTGTACCATACAATCTAGAGATAAAGAAAGTGATTATAAATGATTAACGTAGAAATACATTTCCTCTCAACCTAGGGAGCACAAATATGTATCGAGATATCTGAGATCACTATAGGTGGGATAATATGAAGAAGGAGATTTCGGAATATACATCAAAGTGTCTGGTATTTCAACAAATGAAGGCTGAAAGAAAAAGTAGAAGGGGATGATATAACCATTATCCAAACCTATATGAAAATTGAAAAGTACCACTATGAACTTTTCATTGGATTTCTGAAGTGATCTAGATGAAATAATTCTATATTGGTCATTATGGATAATCTTACAAATACTACTCACTTTATTGTGATTTTAGATGACTCTTCACTTGAACAACTCGCATAGATATACATCAAAGAAGTGGTGAGACTACATGGAGAACCATTATCAATTATATCTGATCATGAAATGATATTTACCTATAAGGTTTGGAAAATTATGCAACATGATCTAAATATTGAGTTGAACTTTTAGTATGACTTATCAATAACAAATTAATGGTCAATATGAGTGAAATATTCAGACCTTGGAAGGAATGTTGATAGCATACTCAATGGACTTCAAAGGAGGATGAGATCAAAATCTTACACTGGTTGAGTTCTCTTATAATAATAGTTTCCACTCAATCATCCAAACAGACCCATATAAAGTCCTTCAAGGGAAAAAATATATAAAACCAACATTTCAAGATGTTTTTGGAGATATTAAGATTATAGGACTTGAAAGAGTCATAGAAATTGTTGAAAAGGTTAATACTATTCTACAAAACATCAGTTCTACATAGGTTTAATAGAAGTGATATATAGAAAATATGTGAAAGGACTTATAGTTTGAGTTCTGTGACAAAGTATTCCTATGCAATTCTTTATGGAAGAGATTTATTATATTTGGAATGAAATGAAAGCTAAGTCCTAGGTAGATCACCCCATTTGAGATTCTTTATTGTGTTATATATGTGGCCTATAGAATATCATTTCCACCAACCATGTCTCAATTACATGATGTAATCCCCATTCCCTCTTATGAATTACATTACAAATCCTTCACATATACAGAACTCATAGGTTGTATAGCTGGAAAATGATCTCTCTTAGGATGAACATCCAGGCAAGATTTTAAACTCTAGAGATAATGTTCTATTTTAATAGAACCACTCACTTGGTTAAGGTACTATGGAGAAACTACGAAGTGATGAAGTAGAAATACCCTCACTTATTTTTCACCTTAGTATGTAAAACAAAATTTTGAGTGTAAAATTTCATAATACTGGAAGAATGTAATGACCTAGAATTTTATCATTAGAATTTACCTTCTTATAACTATAATACACATAATAAGAACATTATTCTCATAAATAAAGAATGGTAAATTAGTCAAAAAATAATATAATAATAATTTAAAATATTTTGGAAGGTAAATAAATGGAAAATAATATAATGAGTATAGGAAAATTTGGACTTGATCGATCCACTAGAATGACCGCACTCATGAACAATGCCATAAAAATAGAAAAATGCTAATAATATTATATTAATTTTTAAAATGAAATTTTATATAAAAATTATAGAAAATTAAAGTGAATATATAATGAATGAAATAAGTGGTATTTTTAGAAATTAAAAAACCTATACCATTGGAATAGTAACACGACCATTGGAATAGTAATTTGACCATTATGAATAGTAATATAGTCATCAGAATAAGTTAACTCACTTATGAAAGTATAAATAAAATTTATGAACCTTATAAATGAAAATATTATATATTTATATCATGGTATAATTAAATAATTTTTTTTAAATGATTAATTAATTGTTGGTATTTCTATACAATGTATATATTTATTTATAACTTTATAATTAATATAAAGATTTAAAAGGAAATTATCTTTCATAAAATAATATTCATAAATTAATCTTATGTTTTATTAAAACTATAATATAATATTATGTGTCCTTAATTAATTTTTCAAATGGTCATAAAATCAATTATAATATTAAAATCATTATTTTTTTGAATAAATGATGTTTTTATGTAAAAATTAATTTTAACATATTTATAAAATTATTTTCATAAATGGATTTAATTTTTTAAATATACTTGTTAAAAAATTATTAGGGTGGATTTTTTATATTTTTTTTAAAAATAGTTGATTTTTTGGTGAATAGGGAAATACAATAATTTACAGTATTCAACATTATAAGCTAAATAAATGATTTTTTGAGTCATGTATGATGTAATTACCCATTGGTTGGAACTCTTATGACCCATTTTTTGTATTTAGTCATAGTAATTAACACTATAGATAGTATAGATCCAAAATAACAATCTAATGAAAATAATAATAAAAAACCCCTCGCCTCCCCCCACAAATACCACCCTCACCACCCCTTCTCCTCACAACTTATAAGCCTTGTATAATGTAAATATTCTTCCCAAGTCTCTTACAAACCCTCTTCCATAGATGCAAGATCTAATATCCTCAACAAATGCCCAATCCCAAGTTCATTAAGGGGTTCTTCAAGGAGGTGATATTCAAGCGATAACTTTCTTAAATCAGCTCTTTTAATTTCATTTATTCTTCTACCTTCTACTCACCTCATTCATCCATAAAATAAAAAATACACTAGTATCATATATATAAATGAATTTTATATTTATAATGTAATATATTATATCCATACCTTTTCTTATATAATCTTATTCAATGAACTGAAACCATCATCTAAATTATGATGGTTAACTATCTCCATTGATAATGTTTTTTTTGTTTTTCATTACCACATTTAAAGATGGTCATAAAACCTTAATTGTGGTTAAATTATATTTTAATATGTATATTATAACCTATTTAATTTTCTATAACTAATATGTAGAAATAAAATAAAATAAATTGAAACTAGTACATGATGGGGGGAAAACTGCCAAAATAAATTAAATATTTATTATTAAGATATATCTAATGAATCATCCTCATACCAAAAAACCGAATAATATATGGGAATATTTGAAATTATAGAAGTGTATATGTACCATATAAATTAACTTCTATAAAATTATTCCCACTTTACTAAAATTTCCATAATTATACACAAGTAAACCAACCATGAAACCATGAAAACAAACGCTCCCAAAAAGGAAAAATTGAACTTTATAACTCATTAAAATGGGCATAAATGAACTTAATTAAATTATTGTAAATAAAATAAATGAAAAATAGGTTCTTAATTAAGTAATTAAGTAATTTATTAATCTAATTCTATTTTACATGACATTAAGTGTAATTACAGAACGCATTCAGACATAAGGTAAGGGATCTCTCATAACCTTTATTTTTTCCTTCAAGTTACTCTTTCTATCTCTTTTCCACAATTAAATTATTAATTATTCTTATATAAATCTCCTAAATTTTATATAAATCTTCCAAATATATGTGTATATCTAAATTTATCATTATTTGATGGTAAAATACATGTTTTAAAATGTTCTCTTCTCAATTCCTCCTGATAAACAAGCTCGATTAAAGGGAGATTCTCCATTTATTACCCATATTGATGTAAAATACATAAAAGGTTTTAAGCCATAAATATTTTTATAAAATATATATTTTTATCATAAAAAACAATTTTAATTCATTCATGGTTTTATGTAAATAATTATTCATTAAATTATCTTCATTCTTTTATCAAAAACCACATTTAAGTGGAACATTTATAAAGTAACCTAACCTCTATTTTTCATTCTTCCATTTAAATTGAACATAATTATTCATGGTATATTCTTATTTTACCGTTATTAATTTCCAAGAATGATTTAAATTATTTATTTAATGTATACCATTATGACATGCCTTTTTGTTATACCTTATGTCATGATTAAAAAACCCATTTCATTCCATGGGTAACCCATATATATATTCCTTATGTTTGATTCTTTATATGGAACAAATACACATGAACTTGTTATGATGGGTGAACCTAGATAGTCCTCCAATTAATTGGAAGATTTTTAGACTCTTGAGATGTCTTGTATGACATTAGAGAGAAAACTAAATCCATTATCAGACGTTGTCCACTATGTGATGTAGTCTTAATAGTTAGCCTCAACTCATATTTACGTCATGTTATATGGTGATTCCACATTACTATGTTTCCATGATCACATGATAACATATTTTCTATGTTATTCTTACATATTTATATTCATGTTCTATTATAATTTATTTCATAATTTTATGCCTTTTTAACTCATGTAATATGTTTTATTCCCATGTTTATTCCCTAACTAGGATTTTTAGATTACTCCTTTTTTTTCTATATATTCCACAAGTTATCCTATGAATTTATAGAAGATCAATGTGAGTTATAAAATAATTATGGAGATTAAATAATTTTTTTATATTTTGGTTTCATGATTTTTAATTACACACCTAGTATTCCAAAGACACTAGACTATTCAATCATTGGTTTATATTTCATGGTTAATTATGAATAAAATAATGTTATAATATGTGTAAAAGGATATGGATTCTATAATTTAATTTTATTTCATTTATGAAGATTCATTTATAAGTTTTCATGATTTTTAAAGTGAAAACATTAATTATAAATTATTTATTTTTTTAAAAAAGGATTCACAAAAATTTAGAGGATATTCCTTCTTATTTTCTAAATAATTTTATAATGTTCTTATAAATAATTTTTCATTTATTTTAACATAATATTGTTTCTTATGATTAATAAGTGCTATGTTTCAAGGTGACTATCTGCAACCTTACTCTAGATTATTCATTTTCACACCTTATGATGATTCTTATGAAACCTATTTCATTCTCATAGGCTAATAATGCTATAATGGATATATGACTGATTTGTTTTCATAAGTCAAAAAAATGTTTGATTTTTCATTATGTTATGAGAGGGTCTTGAATTATATATCCCTATAATTAATCAGGTAAATATTTATATATCATAATATTTCATGTAAATTACTGGGGAGTGAACCTATTAAAATATGATATGGGACTCTATCCATTATGCGATGATGGTTGTGGTGGTGATCCATGACATAAGAAATTATTTTACATGATTATTCTTATGACAAATTTCTATGTTATGAAACATTCCTATATTATGTTTCCATTTTTTATGATAACTGACACATGTTTCCACATTTCAATACTTCATTCTTATGGAATTCCTAAATTTTTATTTCAGGAATCACATTTTGTGATCTATGTTTTATTGGGTTTTATTTTTATATGTTATGATTATATATTGTGATTATGTTCTCATACCCACATGTTCGTCTATTCTCACTTGTAATATTATAAATGTTCAACTATTATTGATCGATATGTATTATGTTTAACCTTTTTGAGCATTATATCTCACCCCTTTCTTATATTTACATCCATTGGGTCATGATGTAGTGAATAACATATGGTATGTCTAAAAAAGTAACCAAGTATGGTTCAATTATGATGAAATGTTCACTAGGTTATAGAATAATTTTTCTATATTTATAATCTCTAAAGTTAGTGAACCTATAGGTTCTAGGGGTGTATTTTATGTGATTTTTAATGGATAATAATGTATATTGATTTAATATTTATATATGTTTTGGTTGGGTCATATTAGTTGGTATCATGGTGGGGTTAATTAATTTTAGGGATTTGAATTAATGGGATTGAACTTGAATCAACCTAGTATACACTAGAATCATTATAGGTTGAGGGAAGAGTGCCATAAGTTGAACAAGAGATATCATAGGTTGAAACAAAGGTGTCAAAGTAACTAAATATTATACTTATATTAATTAGTATATGATTTTTTACTATGGATATTACTATTAAACACCCACCCACGACTTTATTGGTTTTAGTCAATGTATAAAACAAAATGGAATTGAGTGAACAAAAAATGTGAAGGACAATGCAATGATTTTCCTAACAATAAACCAAATAGGATAAGAGATGGGTTATAAAATCTCATGGTTATGTTTACCCAATGATGACACCACTAACCCTAGACCCTTATATATACCATTTTTTATTACATGGTAATTAGATTACATTAGATTACATTCACAAGACCAAAGATTAGTAGTCCTTAAGAGACTAGATATGTAAACGTTACATAATAAAATGTAATATTACATCATTTGAGTATAAATATATATTATTTATTGATAACCATAGATCTAATAATGCATAATATTACTCTTCATTACTTGGGGAAATGGAAACATAAGGAAAGAGTGAGATTAGAGGCTTCACAAGAAATAACATACAACATAAGCTAATATGGAATAATAATGGAATAAGAAAAAGAGTGAGAATTAAGAAGAAAAATGATTAATTATCAATGAATACATAAGCATAACATAATAAATGGATGAAAAAATAAATAAATTATCATATGGATAGAATTAAATGATTTTATAATGATGGAAATAATGGGAATGCATAATTCAAGATATAATAAATATACCACCGAGACTTTGTTTCAAGACATCATACATAAAGGGTAAGGAAACTCTTATTACGTTATCTTAGTTATATCATGCGACCTACCAATTAACTAAGGGGATATATAATTTCAGGGCCTACCCATCACATAGAGGTACATTACATTCCATCATATACAAAATTTTATAGGCAATACATGGTGCAATTTTCATGAATTAAAAAACTTAGAAATACTTAGCATAATTTCACTATGAAGCTTATCTTATAATATTTTACCATATAGAACGAAGGATTATACGGACCTGTTAATAGTTTTAACTATATATGAATTAATAATAATGTCTAGTAGAATTATCATGAAACTTATTAGGAATAATTAGGTATTAAAAATGTTCAAATAAGTACCATTATCAATTAAATAATATAGAATTATAGTTATTAGGTATCTATAAATATTAAGATGATCAATGTGTTTAGATAATCAAATAAAAATATTTTCAATAGTAGGAAACCAAAGAAATTATAGATAAATCCTCTATAAAATTTAGTATTATTTAATCAAACATATTAGATACACATTATGGATATCAAATTTCCTTAAAGAAAGACTTCTAGGTTAGTATGTATTGACTAAAATGGTGGACATGTTCCAAAATGATGTTTAATACACTTATAACCTAATAGAGGCTCCAAAAGATACATCACAATAATAATTTCATAAAAAATAGCACGTCTTTGAAAATTTATATCCATAATACCACAAATACGTGGCATATATAGGAATTTGGATAATGGAGTTTATGGCTATGAGAATGTTTAATCACAATAATGACTTATGGGAAGAGTATAATGTGAATGAAATATCGTTTAAATAGAAATTAAAGAGTAAAAAAGAAGACATTTACATATCTTGAGATTCTTAATAAAGAACCAAACCTTATAAAAACAAAAATCTTTAAGATTAAATATAGAAACATGAGAGAGACTACTTGAGAGAGATATAAAGAGAGAACTTTGAATTTGGTGTAGGAGTAAGGAGAAGATGGGGTGGGTATTTATAGGTGATTTGAGTGGAATTTCATGGAATAAAGTTTTGAATATTTTATTTTTCAATTATATGAAGTGACCCACTACCCCCCATAGGCCCCTTAGTAATATTAATGATATAATATAATGGTTTGTTCCATAATTAGATAAATAAAACTACCTTGTATTAGTTTTTTCAGGATTACATATATATGCTATCATATTTATTATATTTCATAGTATTTCAAAAAAAATACCAAATTTTACCCAATAGAATAATTTAAATATACTTATTACAAATATGTAATACATATTATTAAATATATACTCTAATTATATACATTTTAACTTTTATATAAGGGTGATACATTTAATAAAAATGTGGTGTTCAAGTAAACACTATTTAATTTTTAAAAGAATTAACACTTGAACACTACTTATACCCTAGATATATAAACCCTGATCAAATCATCATAATCCATAACAGAAAGATGTGGAATATTGGTACTTTATTGGGGCGATTTTACCCACATTTATCCAGTAGTGATTTTCAATAACTTGAACTTCTCCCGTAAATGATTCCACTCAAACCTCAATTGTTGAAGTTCTAATTGGGCTTGGTCATGGGATAACCCCATTGATACTACCTCCCTCTATAGATATGATAAATGAAATTTAAAAGGGATGTTACTAATGTTTGTGTCCGTGGATTATCCCCCATGTATAAAATTTATCTCATTATTACCCTTAATATACACTAATTCTAATGGTCACATTATAATGACTATATCACTAGTGGCCATAATTCCCAAAATTCATGTAATATCCATATTTAATTAATATAAATACATCCAAAACAATATAATAAATAATAAATCTCATTTTTAGTTATTTCAATATATCATTTTTGTGAATTTTATTATCTATATTTTATACTATTCTTGTAATAAAATTGATGTTCATCAGAGAATATGAGTCATGTGACATTTTCATTATAATTATATTATTTATTTTTGTATATTTTTAATTATTATTTATATTTATCCTGATAAATTTTTATCCTTTATTCATATCATATTTTTTGTAAAAAAATATAATTAATTATTACTATAATTTCATAGGTATTATATTCTCCCCCTTACAATAATTTCAACCTCAAAATTATAAATCAATATATGAATAAATGAACTTAACCTTTTATCATCACATCCTAAGGTTCCCATGTTTCCTCCTTTAGGTTATAATTCCACCAAAGAACATTCATGAGTTGAGTTTTCATATTTTGAAGAACCTTCTCTATCATATCAAGTATCTGAATTGAATCTATTATATAATAATTCAGGCTCCAAATGAACATGATGAACCTTAAGAACATGTGAAGGGTCTTGCATATACTTACTTATAAGTGATATATGGAAGATTTAATGTACATGAGATATATTTTATGTCATATATAAATGATATTACACAACTAATATTCACTAAAATATTTCAAATGGACCAATTTATCTTAGAGGCAACTTCTCTTTCATTTCAAATATGATGACCCCTTTCCATGGATATAACTTTAGGAAAACACGACCACCTACTTGGAAATCAATATCCTTCCTGACATTGTCTCCATAACTTCTCTATCTAATTTAAGATTCCTTTATATAGATCCATACATTTCATACATAGATATCACATATTTTAACACTAAACCAAAATTAGTGTTTATCAGTTGTTTATTAAACTACTGTGATTTTTTTAAATAATTTAGTGGGGGTTTGTTAAAAACCTCCGATAAAACATTCATTTTTTTTTCAAAAACCTGACACTTCTCCCCTGACCCCCCACTCCCCCCACTCCCCTTGACCCCTATGACCCCAACCCCCCATAGATCTACCCTCACTGCTCCTCTCAATCATGCCTCACCACCGGCCTTGAGACTTTCCACCCCTCACCATGCCTCTCTGCCCCTCGTCGCTTCTCACTACCGGTCCTGAGCCGTGACGCCCCTCTGTTGTAGCTTATAAACTCTTGGATCATCAAAGAACATATACCCATTAATCTTGGTAACTTATTCTTCACATTTCTCTATTATATTGATTATGTATTTTATGTTATACCAATTTATGTGTTATCATGAGATTTTTAATTATTATAGAAGACTGTGTTAACCTAACCTAAATAATTTATTAATTTTCTCATTCTAGAATTATGTAATTGTTATTAATAATTAGAAATTATTTTATCAATTTATTTTTACATAATATGAAATATTTCCATTTAGGTTATTAATTTAGTGATAAGCTAATAATGACATGGATACATTCTTGAAATAATTGAAAAAATTTCAAGTTTTTATACTATGTTAAAATAAAAGTAAGTTACTCATGTTTTTTATTACATACTTGGGATTATTAAAGAAATGTCTACATGGTTATGTTATATAAATAGGGGAGTTGATTTTTTATGTTATGTTATTACTTGGATAAAATATAAATCTTTTTTTATATTTTGGTTTTAGGTTAGGAAAGGAAGTTAAGATGTTTCATTTATGGTATGCCATCATTAATAAATTATTTAATCATGAATTGGATTTTTAATAAAAACAATAATAATATATATATTAGTTTCATTTAATTTTAAAAAGTGTTGAGTATAAAATTGGGTTTTGAACAAAAATTCAATTTTATAAACACTAGTTGTATTTATTTTGGAAATTTATTGTGTGTGATTTTCTTGAACCCAAACATTATATTGAATAAACCCTTTTTTCACTCTATTTATAAAAGTGTTCAGGTATGAGTTAGTTCATGAACCAAACTTTAATTATATAAGATATTTTATGTTGAAAACAAATACTTTTTGTAGTTTTTATTATATTTTATAATTAAATTACATTTATCAATTTTTACCCATACTTGATTCATTTGGTATTTCATAAGATGTAAACATATTTTGTAAAAATGGAAAACATATTATATTTAAAGGGTTCAATGTGTAAAAACCATTTTTCCTTGGATACTACCTATTTTTATAAATAGTTTTTCTCGAAAATTATGCTTTAAAACATTGAAAAATTATTTGGATGAAGAAAATATTTTTTTCTTTTAGAATGTATTTCTTATAACTAATCCAAGACATGTTATTTTATTTTCATGTTACTAGTATATATTAGTTGTGTAGTACCCCCGGTTTCTGGTAAGTAAACATTGTTTTATGCTTCTTAAGTACACGAAGAATATGCGAAGTTGTTGGGGAAAGTTTGGATACTTTTAAAGTGTAAAAGGGAAAAAGGTGGTGACACACGGGTTTCGCATGGTTTTCCCAAACCGTGTGGATTCCGTGCAGGTGGTGTCACCTTGAACAGAGGAGACCTCACAGTGTACACACGGTTTGGGAAAACTATGTGAGGAGGCCCTTCAGAGCGCCCCTTCCAAGCAGTGAATACCGCATGTTTAGCGCATGGTTTGACTAACCATGTGGACTAACCGTGCGCGAAATCAATTTAGATCCTATTTTTAAGGATCTAATCTATTTTATCCTTAAACCCCCTTTTTTATCCTAGATGGACCTAACTCTGGATTTCTCTCTGGTGAAGGTGGGAGAACACTTTCCATGCATTTTGGAAGCGATCCGGAGGGTTTCCTTGGCGTTTAAAGGCCAATTGATCGAGGTAAGTCTCGTTTCCTTTAGTTTTCTTAGATCTCCTTCTTCCCTCTTTATGGATCCTTAGATCTACACCCAATGTGAGTAGATCTAATGTATTGGATGACCTTTAAGTTGGGTTTTTGTCTTGTTGGTGATAGGGGAAGGAATCTAAGGAGGTTTCGTGGTGTTTCGACCCAGTTCTTGGTTGGTTTCGCCTATTTGTTGATGTAGGTGGCTTCACTCTCGATTTCTCTTTCTTAGAACTTGAAGGATTAGTTAAAATTGATTTAATTGCTTGGATTTGATTAGGAAATTTTGGTGAAAAGATTGTTATAAATATTCTTTAGTGATGATTTATGGGTTTTGATGGAATTATGGAAATTGAATGAATTGTTTGTGCAAAGTGTTTTGGTTTCTTTATTTTAAAACATAAATTTTAAAATAGGGATTTTCTGGATTTGGAAAAATGGTTTGTGGTAAAAAGGTTTTCAATAAAAGGGATGTTTTATTTAAATGGTTTTGGCATGGTTGGAATGGTGTGTCTTTTAGGCATACTTGGTGTGTGTGTTCATATTGCATTTACAAGGCTTGTTGAAATATGACCTTGTGCTCAGTGCCAAAGGTGTAATGGAACATGGGGAATAATTACCTTGTGACGACTTGGTAGATCAATGAGAGACCGTTCATGAGTATGGAACTATCATAACAAAGCATGCATGGTTGATTTCATGTGTTGTGAAATGGTTGGGTGTTCCAAAAAGGTATTTTGTGAAATGTAAATGTGAATTTGATTAGAATATTTGCTTGGTTACTTTTCTTACGAAAGATGGTTTTTTTTTGGAAAATGGTTTTGACTTGGAACTGGATATATGCTGAACTATTTTGTAATTATTTTATATAAATTGTATTATATAAATGTGATAACATGTTTTACCCTAGAGGCATAGGTTGGGAAGTCATTGGGGAAAACCTACTGAGTTTCATTACTCACCCCCTACTTTGGCACATTGGTGCTTTTGCAGATGTCATATACCGGGATGTTGGAAAAGGTAAAGTGTCACATGTTTATAGCACTACTTTGTGATGCTTAGGTTGGTTCGTGATGTTGGAGCTTGGAGCTTGTGGAGCTTGGAGTTGGGTTGTCGTCTTATGGTCTTTCAGTTTGTCTTTCCACTGTTTACTCTGATTTAATGTTGGTTTCCACTGTGGTACTCTTGGTTGATTTATGATAAATTAAATGGTTGAGTTGACTTAGTTTTTATCATGCATAATTTAGTTGATTACTTTAGTTATGGTTGTTGGTTATGTGGTATGTTCAAAAATGGTAAATCGTCACCCACTTGTTTTAAAACCCTTCGATATTTATTGCCAGCCTTTGGAACCTTGGGGATGTCGCATAAGGCCTAGTGATTACTCGTTGAGATCTCAAGCCAATGGGAATTGGGGGGTCATTACAAATGGTATCAGTTTGTTCGCTCCTTGGGGTATATGCAATCAGCTTGTTCCTTTCTTTGTGGAACAATTAGTCATCAATTTTTGTTGGTCTTGGCGTTGAATTCTTACGTGTCTATTCTTTGGGTGGTCATCTTAGGAAGGAGTTGGATTTTTGGAACTTGGAATGTAGAGCATAAAAAGATGTAGCTAACCTTTTAATGATGAACTTTACGTTTCCAAGGTGTTGGGTACATAAGTGTTTTGAATACACTTCTAGAATGTTGGAAATCTCATTGTCATGGGGTTTTCCAATGATATGAGCATGACATGCATTAGAGGAATGACTTCCCACTAGGAGTGCATATATCATTTTGAGAAATGGATTATGTTTTGATGCAAAATCATGATTTCTGAAAATTTTTGAACTTGTTTTCAAATGAAAGACTTTGAAAAGATAATGATTGATGTATTTTAAAAATGGATTGATTTTCAAAAGAAAGAAAAGATTTTTCAGAAATGGGTAAATGGGGTAAAGCTTGATAGTTGTAAATCAATGTTGTGATAATGATATGATAGAAATTGAAATGCTAATCCTTCATTTACTAAGAAATGAGATTAACAACGTGCATTGTTTGAAAAGAAAATGGCACCCGTTAGGCGTCGTAGAAACCAAATGGAAGAGACTGTGAAGAATGTGGTCGCACCTGAGCCATAAGTGAACCAGTAGCTAGTCCAAATTATAGTTCAAGCGTTTTGGGCTGTGGACACGGGGAATCGGAGGGATGAATCAAGTAATGTAGACCATTCCATCCAGTTCCAAAAGTAGAATCCACACATCTTTCAGGGTGATTATGAACCAGAAATGGAGGAGGTGTGGATGGGTAGGATGAATCATATCTTAGATTTTATTGGCACACCAGCAAAACCGAAAGTAAAGTTGGCGACATATATGCTGGAGGATCTTGCATGACAGTGGTGGGAGCTAGTGGTGTAGGCTAAGGTGGATCAAGGCCTGATCTAGGAGGAATTTGAGGAATTGTTCAATAAACAATTCTATCCTCACATGTTCAAGATCTAGAAGATGACAAAAATTTTCAGTCTAAAGCAAGAGAATCTATCTGTCATGGATTATGTGGATAAATTCATGAATTTAGTGCGCTTTTCACTAGAAGTTGTTTCAAGTACGTCGCTGAAGGCACGCATCTTTGAATCAGGGTTGCAACAGGAGATTCGCTCGAAGATAGTTGTGCTTTGTATTACGGATTATACGGAGATGGTAAATAGAGAAATAGTAGCTGGAAGAGACATATCAGGAGTCATGGGAGGAGGAAGTATGATGATACCCACGATAACGGATGGGAACTATAATACTGGGAACAAGCGGAAGAGGGACACCTACTTCCTAGGTGGGAGTGTGAATCAGAATCAAACTGTTGGATCGGTGAATCTTCCTCCACGACCCATGATGGAAGCTGGGTGTTTTCAGTGTGGAGTGATTGATAACATGAAACGAGATTGTACAGAACCACTGGAATCATGTCACAATTGTAACAAGATGGGGCATCTACTGTGATATTGTCGTAGTGCTCCATAGTCGGGTGTTCGTGACACTTCTCACCCATCGCAAGAATCTTATGCTTCGACGGGGTGAGGACCAAAAAACCAGTCTCACCAGTAGAACAGAGCTAGCCATGGTGATTTTATGAATACCATGACTCCTCATACAGGTAAATATCAACAAGGAAATAAGGAGCAAAGTGCAGCAACAAAGAAATTTTATGGAGCAGAACAGGTGATTGTGGATGACCAGTCTGGACTGTCTACGGTGAGAGGTATGATTATTTTTAATTCTACCCTCATGCAAGTGTTTTTTGATACTGACGCATCACATTACTTTCTTAATTATTGTATTTCTAATTATTTGAACTTAAAACATGAAATGATTCCTTCTGTGATAAAACATCATACTCTTCTCGGTGAAAGAGAATGTGGAGCCTTCCTGTGTAGATCATGTTCTATAATTATTGATGGAGTTGAGCTAAAATGTGATTTCTCTGTGATGGAGATGGATGTCTTTGATATAATCTTGGGTATGGATTGGTTGATAGAGTTCAAGGGTCACATCAACTGTTATATCAGAATAGTCATTTTCACGACTGAGTATGGCGTTGAGCATCTCTTTAGAGAAGAAATAGTGCTGAAGGTAGGTGAAACAGGCTTTTTGGAACCAGTAGTGGCAATGATATCTTACCAGTTGGATGCGTTAAACTTGGAATCGATGGACAAGATCCCGAATAATAGTTTTCCAATAGTCGTGGATTAATTTCCTAATGTTTTACCTGAAAACATGTCAGGGTTACCACCTGTAAGAGAAGTGGAGTTTATGATTGATCTCCTTCCAGGGACTAGTCCTATCTCACTTCTATCTTATAGTATGACACCAACAGAGTTAAAGGAATTAAAAGTACAATTGGAAGAACTGTAAAACAAGCATTTTATTCGGCCAAGCATGTCTCTGTGGGAAACATTAGTTTTTTTTTGTAAAGAAAGTGGATAGAACTTTGAGGCTATGTGTGGATTATCATAAACTTAACCAAGTTATGATAAAGAATAGATATCCACTTCCATGAATTGATGACTTTTTTGATCAATTGAGGGGAGCTTAGTGGTTCTATAAGATTGAATTGCGGTCGGGATATCACCAGTTGCGAGTTCGGAAGGAGGATATTCTGAAGACATCCTTCAGAAGCCGATATGGCCACTACGAATATGTAGTAATGCCTTTTGGTCTTACAAATGCACCATCAGTCTTTATGGCATTGATGAATCAGATATTTTAACGATATCTAGATTCTTTTGTTGTCGTGTTTGTGGATGACATATTGGTGTATTCAAGAAGAAGGGTTGAGCATGATCAAAACTTGGAGATAGTGTTGAAAATATTGAGAGACCATCGGTTGTATGCCAAATTATCAATGTGAAATTTTTGGATACAAGAGGTACGCTTTCTCGACCATGATGTTTCTAAGAAAGGTGTTTCAGTGGATCCAGAAAAGATAGAAGCTGTTCTTTCTTGGAAACCACCGAAGAATTTCTTTGAGATATGCAGTTTTCTTGGTCTAGTTGGTTATTACCGATGCTTTTTGCATGACTTATCATGACTAGCTTAGCCTATGAAAGAATTGACAGAGAAGAACAATGTATTTCAATGGAATGAGGAATGCCATAGATCTTTTCAAGAGTTGAAATTTCTCCTTACATCAGCACCCATCTTGATTTTTCCGGAATCAGGATAGGGGTAGGTGGTGTATTGTGATGCTTTAGGATCTGGGTTGGGATGTGTTCTCATACAAGGAGACCATGTTGTTGCTTATGGCTAAAGACAATTGAGAGTGCATGAAAATAACTACCCAACACATGATTTGGAGTTAGCTGCAGTCATCCATGATTTGAAAACATGGAGACATTATCTCTTTTGTGAGAAATTCACTATGTATACAGATCATAAGAGTTTGAAGAATATTTTATCACAATGAGATTTGAATCTAAGGCAGAGGAGATGGATGGAGTATCTTCAAATGTTCTACTTTGACTTGATGTATACACCAGGTAAGGGCAATTTGGTGGCCGATGCAATAAGCAGAAGGTCGTATGCTCAGTTCGTGAAAGAAGCTTCAGATGAGTGACAGTTGATGTCGGTCCTAGCCGACATGCATATCGAATGTGAAGACCGAGCTGAGGTTGCAGTTTTCTTTCTGGTTATGCTTGTTCCTGATTTGGTGGAGATAGTAAAGGAGGCACAGGTATCCGATGTAGAATGTGTTGCAATGAGTTCAAAAATCAATGGTGGGGTGACCATTGAGGGATGGAAGCTGGATAGGAGTTCAGTTATGTGGTTTTGAGATCGAATAGTTGAACCTTTAATTTCTCAAGAAAAACTCCTTCATGATTACCACCATTCCAAATGGGCTGTTCATCCAGGAACACAAAATATGTATAAGGTGTTGAAGGCACAGTTTTGGTGGAGCGACATGAAAAGGAAGGTGGCCGAATTCGTCTCATGGTGCTTAACTTGTCAGCAGGTTAAAGGGGAGCATCAGAGACCAGATGGTATGTTACAATCCTTACATATCCCAGTGTGGAAATGGGATCATATATCAATGGATTTTGTTACAGGTCTTCCAAGAACAGTCCGGAAACACGATGCCATTTTGGTGATAGTGAATAAGCTTACCAAGTCGGCCCATTTTTTCCCTATTTGTGAATATAATACGGTGGAAGATCTTTCAAAAATCTATATCCGAGAAGTGGTAAAGAGGCATGGTGTACCAGTACATATTGTCTCAGATAGAGATATGAGGTTCACATCTCGTTTCTGGTGATCCTTACAGAAATCCCAAGGAACTGAATTGAATATGAGTACGGCGTGTCATCCTCAGATGGATGGACAATCTAAAAGGATGATATAGACATTGGAAGACATGTTGCGGTCTTGTGTAATGGATTTATGGGCTCATGGGAGGAGCATATACCCTTAGTCGAGTTCTCATACAACAAAAAATATCAAGCCTTGATACGCATGACTCTATTTGAAGCATTGTATGAGCATCATTGTCGTTCTCCACTTTATTGGGTGGAAACAGGTGAGACTTCACAAGTTGGCCCGAGACTTGTCCACGAAACAACATAGAAAATTTAGTTGATAAAAAAGAGGATCAAGATGGCATAGATTTGTAGAAATCTTGTGTGGATCATCGCTGAAGACCGTTGTCGTTTGCGGTGAGTGATCATGTCTTTTTGAGAATCTATTCAAGGCTTGGACATTATCATTTTGGGAAGAAGGGAAAATTATATCCTCAATATATAGGCCCTTTTGAGATACTGGAACAGGTTGGAAAGGTGGAATATCAGTTGGAATTATCACCACAGTTTAGTGAAATTCATAATGTGTTCCATTTATCTCAGTTGAAGAAGTATCAGCCTGATCCTGACCATGTGGTCAGATGGGATCACATTGACCTAGAGCCGGATGCTTCGTTGGTACATATCCCGATACAGATTGTAGATAGGAAAGAGAAAGTCTTGCGTGAGAAAAGCATCGGTATAGTGTGGGTTTTATGGTAGCATGGTCAGATTCCAGAAGAGACTTGGGAACGTGAGAAAGAAATGAAAGAGCAGTGGCCAGAACTCTTTTAGGCAAGCGATGGTTTTCTAATTTCTAATGAAGGAAAGGCCAATGGAAGGGAGAATGTAGTATCCCCGATTTCTGGTATGTAACCCTTATTTTATGCTTTTTAAGTCCAGAAGAATATGAGAAATGGTTGGGGAAAGTTTGGAGACTTTTAAAGTGTCTAAGGGAAAAATTTGGTGACGTACGAGCTTCGAACAGTTTTCCCAAAACGTGTGGAAGCCATGCAGGTGGTGTCACCATGGACAGAGGAGACCACACTATGTATGCACTGTTTGGGCAAACCGTGCAAGGAGGCCGTGCAGAGCGCCCCTTATAAGCAGTGACTACCGCATGGTTAGCACACAGTTTGACTAACCGTGCGGACTAACCGTGTGTGAAGTCAACTTAGATCCCATTCTTAAGGATCTAATACATTTTATCCTTAAACCCACTAGTTTTTTCTCTTATACATCCCTAACTAGGGATTTCTCTCTAGTGAAGGTGGGAGAACAATTACCAAGCATTTTGGAAGTGATTAGGAGGGTTTCCTTGGCATTTAGAGGTCAGTTGATCGTGGTAAGTCTCGTTTCCTTTAGTTTTCTTAGATCTCATTCTTTCCTCTTGATGGATCCTTAGATCTAAACCTAAGGTGAGTATATCTAAGGCAGAGGATGACCTTTAAGTCGGTTTTTGGTCTTGTTGGTGATAGGGGAAGGAATCTAAGGAGGTTTTGTGGTCTTTTGTCCCAGTTCTTGGTTGGTTTCGCCTATTTGTTGAGGTAGGTGGCTTCACTCTCTATTCATCTTTCTTAGAAATTGAAGGTGTAGTTCAAATTGATTTAATTTCTTGGTTTTTATTGTGAAATTTTGGTGCAAAGCATGTTATAAATCTTCCTTAGTGATGATTTATGGGTTTTGATGGAATTGTGGAAATTAAAAGAATGATTTGAGCAAAGTGTTTTGGTTTCTTGATTTTAAAACAAAAATGTTAAAATATGGATTTTCTGAATTTAGAAAATGGTTTTTGGGAAATAGGTTTTCAATAAAAGGGTTGTTTTATTGAAATGGTTTTGGCATGGTTGGAATGGTGTGGATTTTGGGCATACTTGGTGTGTGTGTTCATATTGCATTTACGAGGCTTGGTTGAAATATGACCTTGTGCTCGGTGCCAAAGGTGTAATGGCACATGGGGAATAATTACCTTGTGATGACTTGGTAGATCGATGAGAGACCGCTCATGAGTATGAAACTATCATTACAAAGCTTGCATTGTTGATTTCATGGGTTGTGAAATGGCTGGGTGTGCCAAAAAGGGATTTTGTGAAATGGAAATGTGAATTTGATTGGAAAATTTGCTTGGTTTCTTTTCTTGAGAAAGATGGATTTTGTTGGAAAATGGTTTTGACTTGGAACTGGATATATGGTGAACTATTTTGGAATTGTTTTATATAAATTGTTTTATATAAATGTGCTAATATGTTTTATCCTAGAGGCATGGGTTGGGAAGTCATTGGGGAAAACCTACTAAGTTTCATTACTCACCCCCTACTTTGGAATGTTGGTGCTTTTGCATATGTCATATACCGGGAAGTTGGAAACGGCAAAGTGTCACATGTTTATAACACTACTTCGTGATGCTTGGGCTGGTTCATGATGTTGGAGCTTGGATCTTGTGGAGCATGGAGTTAGGTTGTCGTCTTGTGCTCTTTCAGTTTGTTTTTCCGCTTTTTAATCTAATTTAATGTTGGTTTCCGCTGTGGTACTATTTGTTGGTTTATGATAAATTAAATGGTTGAGTTGTCTTAGTTTTTATCATACATCATTTAGTTGATTAGTTTGGTTATGGTTGTTGGTTATGTGGTATGTTCAAAAAGGGTAAATAGTCCCCCACTCGTTTTGAAACCCTTCGGCATTTATTGCCAGCCTTTGGCACCTTGGGGATGTCTCTTAAGGCCTAGTGATGACTCATTGAGCTCTCAAGACAATGGTAATTGGCGGGTTGTTACAAGTTGTTTCTTATTCCATGTATTATACTTTGTTTGGGGATTTACAAGTATGCATCAATTATATCATATTACTTCTATTATGGTTTATTTGGATAGATATTGGCATGCATTGATGAATTTCAAATTAAAATAGGTATTTATATTATCTTATTGGATTTATTCTTTGGATATATGATATTTGATTACTTCATTCAGATATTATAAATTCTTTCCTTGATAAAATCATTTTTATAAAAGATAGGATTTTTCATGTAGTGTGGAATAATGTTCTTATTAAATAAATTTTTTCCATGAACAAAAATATATATATTTAGTTTTTGAATAGTTTTTATGCTAACATTTATTCAAAATATTCATTTTTTCATGAATTTTATGATTATAATATTCAATTTATATTTTTAAAAAATATTTTCTATCAGAATAAAGAGAATCTGGATGTATGATACTAATTGGATCTCAATTGAGTTTCAAATTAAGTCATTTTCTTAATTTTTTATTTAATAATTCTTCAAATGGATGACTTATACACTTCCCTTGTTATAGTTTCATTTCAATACCTTTGGAAATTCATAATAAAGTGAGTTACCATATAAAAAAAGTTGTTTTCTAGATAAATAATTATGTTTGGTATTAAAATTGATAAAAATAAGTCTTAGTATATTAATGATTAAAATGAAAGGAGTAAAATGAATAATTTTATATTTCACTGGTTTCCATTTATTCATCATCATGATAAAGAAAATGTAACATATAAAGAAGACAATGGTATAATTATACATGATACAACTAATGAAAATAATGATGTTGATAGTGTAAAAAAATGATGGATGATGCAAGGAATCTTGTATATCAATCATGTGATAAAATAAAGTAGTTGGAAATTTTAATGTGACTGTATCATAGGAAACACATGTATGTAATTTCTAGTATTGGCATAATTTATATTATTACCTTTAAGAAAGTGATTCTTACCTTTACACAAGTGTTTCTTAACTCTAAGAAAGTGCTTATCTACCCTTAAGAGGCATGAAAAAAATGTATGTTACCCTTGTGTAGTTAACTAGATACCTTTAAAAAGTGTATGGGGTTTATGTTTTTTCATTTATGCATGATTTATAAAATGATTATTACCCTTATGTAACTTCTGAGTGTCTTTATACAGCTTTTACAGTTACCTTTACATGCCCAGTTTAAGTAAAATCATACTATTACACAACCTTACTAGTTACCCTTATGAGATTCATATAATTTGTTCTTACCCTTACATAGAATTATAATTTACCTATATAAAACATGTGTAAAATGAATCTTATCTTTATGTGAGAGATATATTTTAGAGTTTACCTTTATAAAAATTATAAAAATTATGAGGTACCCTTATGCAGCCTGTGAAAAAATTATTTTACCCTTATGTGGGATAGATAGTTATAAAATTACTCTATTATATTTAAGTATTAGAGCATCTCATCTGTTTGAATGGTCGAAAGCCTCTAACACTGGAAAAAAATACCTAGACTAAAATAAATTTAGTATTTTTGAATTTGAGTGTGATACATTAAATAGTAATATGTTTCAATTTTAATTTATAAATTTTGGGTTTTAAATATATGATGAAGAATTAGAAAACACTCATTCGTAGAATATTCAATAGATTTATAAAGAATGTTATCGATTTTTATTTTTTCTATAAATTGAAGCTAAGGAAAGAAGTATATAAATAATAAGAAAGACAATTATAACTTCATGGATTCATTATACTGATTTGTTGAGGCATTTCTAGTTGCCCTATATTTCCTTGTTCTAAATAAATTAAAGAAGGGTTGAATTTCACTACTCTACACCAGTTTCTTCAATGAAATATTTTAATATTCTAAATAGTTTTATTATTTTTCAGAATTGTGTGTAATTATTATTTCACATATGGTTATATGTATATTTAGAAGTTAGTTTATGGTTATTTAAAATATTCATATTTTTTCATCTAGTATATATGAATCACGTTTTGTATTTAGTAATAGTTATGCATTATAATTTTTTTTCATAACGTGTTGGAAAATTTTAATATATGTGGACAATAGATGGATCACATTAATAAGGAACACTCCACCGTATTCTAAGGGTTTGGAGGAGTTTTTAGATTTTTCAATTTTCGGTCAATCTGTTGATGAGAGAATAAGATGATCATGTCTGAAACGTAAATTTAAAATATGGTTGAATAGAGATGAAGTTTATGAACTCTTGATATTAAAGCAATTCCCTACTCATTATTTTCATTGGATTTGGCATAGATAATTGAACATTACAGAAAGGATGAGCACTGATGTCAATACACAGAATGAGCTCTCAAATTCATCAATAATTGAAAATGAAATGAAAAACCTTATAAATTTTTCATTTGGAATTGAAAGACACCAACACCAATATAAAAACATATCAGAACCACCAGTTGATGGTTCTATAAATAAAAATGTGAAAATTAATGTTTTGAGACTTTAGGACAACCAGATCAAGATTTTATCATATCATTTGATCCTCCTTTGGATTTTGTGGAGATTAACGTAAGAGAGAACTTTACATAGTAGAAATATGCATTTCATGGTTTAGTTGATGATGGAAATCAAGAGTTGTATAGTGTATGTTTGAAATATTCAAAACCTATTTTCATATTAAAGTTATACCATATCAAATGCCTTTGTGGAGTTACAAATATAGTGATGTCCATGATATTGGAATTTTTGCGCGATTCATTTCCTTAAGAAAATATCCCTGAGTCTTTTTATGATATAAAATAAGTTGTTAACAATATTGGTCTGAATTATAAAAAAAATCATGAAAGCCCCAATGATTGTATGCTTTATTGGGGATAGGATTC
This sequence comes from Viscum album, assembly GCA_963277665.1. Taxonomy (NCBI): domain Eukaryota; kingdom Viridiplantae; phylum Streptophyta; class Magnoliopsida; order Santalales; family Viscaceae; genus Viscum; species Viscum album. The sequence goes on from OY728156.1 coordinate 1,507,762,359, forward strand.
AAGCAGACCAGATTGTAAGAAATGTTCTTCCACTAGATGGAAGTTTATGGGTGATGTTGGAAGTCTGAATCATTGTGCTACCATGAATAAGAATAAAATAAAAACACCTAAAATGGTTTTACATTAATTTCCTTTAAATACTCAATTGAAAAAATTATTCATGTCCCTGAAAACCACCGAGCACATGAAGTGACATTCTCTAGATAATAATAATGATGGGTTAATGCGATATCCAAGAGATTAAAAATCGTGGAAGACATTTGATTCATTAAATTTAGATTTATCATATGATCCTAGGAATTTTTGATTGGGAATGGATGCCGATGGATTCAACCCATTTGGGACTTTGAGTACCAGTTATAGCATTTGGTCGGTTGTTTTGACCCCTTACAATCTACCTCCGTGGATGTGTATGCAATAAACATATTTTATCATTTAAATGATTATTCTTAGAAAAAATGCCTGTAAATGATATTGATGTACACTTGTAGCCTTTAATTGAATAATTATAGGAGTTATAGAGAAACGGTGTTGAGACATATGATGCATCTTCTAGAACAAATGAAAGCTGCTCTAATGTGGACCATTAGTGACTTTCCTAGGCTTGAAAATTTATCTAGTTGAAACACTTTAATGGGTTTGGATTTTCTTATTTGTAAATTTTATTTTGATCCTGAGTGGCTACCTCATAGTAAAAAATGGAGCTTCTTATGTATTTAATGATTTCTCGATGCATCTCATAGATTTTGGCTGAACAAGTCACAATTCAATGGTTTCATTGATCATAAAACACCTCGAAAGTCATTAACAAGTTTTGAAATAATGAAACAACTTGGAAATATTGAAATAAAATTGGGGAAGGTGTATCATTTGAATGATAGTTGTAAATGAGTTTGAAGTGCATCTTCAAGTAAAATCTGAACACAACAATGGAAGAAAAAAAGTATATTCTTTAAACTTTTCTATTGGGAATTTAATTTATTGTGGAATATTCTTTATGTGATACATATAGAGAAACATGTTTGTGATAATTTGATCTTCAAATTGCTTAATGAGCATAGAAATTTGAAGGATCATATCTATGCTCAGAAAGTATTACAAGAAATGGACATAAAGCATGATCTCTAGCCAGATGAGAATATAAAGTATGTTCTAAAAATAATTTCAAAGAAAAATTGGGATAAAGATACATTCCTTAAAATTTTAAAACATATGAAGGTATATTATGGGTATTCAAGTAACATTTCAAGGTTTTTTGGCTTAAATAATAGTAGATTACATGGATTGAAAAGCCACGATTCATATATTTTGTTACATTAGTTACTTTCATTGTCATTTCATACATTATTACATGAAAATGTTACTGGTGTTTTACTCCAATTTTACACATTTTTTAGACAACTATGAGAGAACACTCTGTATCCAGTTCATCATGAAAACTTTCAAGAGAGATCTTTATTGACACTTTGTGCAATGTAGATGATATTTCCCCCATCATTTTTTATAGCCATGATGCATTTAACTATGAATTTGGTTGAGGAAGATAAATTAGGAGGCTTAATACATTATTAATGGATGTATCCAATTTATAGGTACTTTATTTATATGTTTTTCATTTTAGAATAAAATTATTGGCACTTAATTAAATACATAATTATGTTTTTTATTTTATTTCACTGATATCTTAGCCATTTAAAGTCATACATGAAAAATAAAGCTCAAACTCAATACTCTATTACTAAAGGATATTTTGAAGAGGAGTGTATTACATTTTGTTCTAGATACTTGGATGATATTGAGACCAGATTCAATCAAGTTGGAAATGTTGATGACACATCAACTCAATCTGAAATACATGGGAAATCAAAAATATTTCATAATTTTGGTAGATCAGTTGGGAGGAGCTCAAATGTTACACTAATAGAAATGGAATTATTACAGGCCCATGGATATGTGCTTCTGAATAGTGAAATTACAGACCCTTTTATTGACAAGTTGAGGATACAAACAAAGATATTAATGAGAGGAAGAACAAGAAATGAGAAATATATAACAAAGGCTTTTAATAAAGAGACTGTAGAATGTTTTTCACAACATGTAAATTCATAAATATTTCAATCAATATGTATATTAGGTTGATACAAATATTTTGTAAATCTAATAATGTATGTCATTTTTTTAGATCATTAATATTGATACTCAAGTAGATTTTTCATAAGATTTGATGTCTATTGCTCGAGGTCCTCTAAAAGAAGCTAGAAATTTCGATGCTTACAACATGAACGACTTTATATTTCGTATAGTTGATTAGGAATAGGGTTTGAAAACATTTAATAGTTTCATATTTACATTTTATGAAGTGTAATACTATGGAAAATTGACTGATATTATCAAATTAAAGTACCATGGACATGTTTTCATTGTTTTATTCAAATGTAATTGGGTGTATATTATCAGGGGTGTTAAAAGATATTCCTTGAAATTTACTTCTGTGAACTTCTCTCTCTTGATGGATGTTGGTGATCATGAACTACATGATTCGTATATCTTATCATCGCAAGAGAAAATGGTATATTATGTAAAAGAAGTCATGGATGAAGGGTGGAGTGTAGTTTCTCATGTAAAACAAAGAGACTTGTTTGATATGGGTGATGAAGTGGAATATTTGATTTATGACATTGAATCTCATCAACACCAAGAAGCAGACGTATTTTTCCATCATGATATTGAAAATATTAGTCTTAAAAGAGTGGATGAAGTAGATGAAGTAATGATGGAGAAACAAATTGACATGATTGAAGGAGAAAATGATTATATGTCCAGTTATCCATTTATTTATCAATCACTTATTTAATTTGTTTAGTCAGTCATTATCATTATTATGTATATATTTTTTGTTAGTACTGTGAATCTGTTATCATTTATATTTTTTTCCACATGAATTTTTTGAAATATATCTTCTAAACATAATTTTATTTTATTAAATGACAAGAATGCCAAGGAAGTGTTATACTCACACTGCGAGGTCAAAGAGTTTTTCTAAAAGCTGATTGAATCTTGTAATATTGTAATTAGTTTAAATATTAATTATACAATGTTATCTATTTAAAACATTATGTTTTTTATTTATCTTCATTTAATGCAATCAGCGAGTTTAGACCACCAAGCATCCCGAACAGAAGTGTGGTTGAATGTTCATAAAAAATATGATTTTATTTTTGTTAATGGGATTACTAAAGAAGTTGGGGTGTGAATTTATTTTTCATTATAATAACTTATTATCAATTTTCACCATGTTTTTGTATATTTCTTATAATTTGAATGATATTTGATTTATAGGTAAAAATTAAAGGACTATGGGATGTCAATCCCACACAGACCTACTCAGTCTCCTAGGATGACCCAATTGGTAAAGTCCTTGGGAAGGATCATCCTGGTCGAGTGTGTAGATGGGTTTAGGACTCTTACCATCCGAGGTCATTTTCAAAAAAATGGGGATTTCAAGTGATGGCTGGTGGTAAGAAGGTAAATCACACAACTTCAAAATCATTTAGTTCACAAACATTTATTGATTTTAAGATTAAATATAAGTATAGAATATTATTTTATTTTCAATATAATTGCCTTAGTGGTTCCGGTAGTAGGAATTAGAGATGGATATGGAGAGGGTGATGAGCAGAGTTCATCATTGAGAAATGATTAATGGAGAGTGTTTATTCATGTATCAATACGTCCAATGTGGGTATTTTTTTTATCTTTTTCTTATATTTTATATGGTATCGAGACTATGGGTTCCCTATGTATGTGTTGTATAACCATGTGTCTATATGCTGTGTTTCAAATAGCTATGGAGATTAAAATTTCTATATGATCATATATGATTTTTAGTTTATTGTCTCCCTTTTACATATAAGTTGATTCTTTTAATGTGTCGTGATTTGTTTGATTATTTCAATGTTTTGATAAATGTATTATTTCTTTCAATGTGTTGTTTTCATTGTTCAATGTGTCGATTCTTTATGTTTTGGTGTGAATAAACATACATTGATTCTTATTTTAACATGTTGTTTTACTAGTATGTTGATGATATATTTGATGATCTCGTAAAATTTTCAGTGTCACTATTTTGTTGTTCTGACTATAGGTTCTGGGGCTATAGAACCTTCAAATTGTTTTTTTAATTCATGATATAGTAGTGGTTTAAACAACCACTTAAAATAGATTTTTTTTCGTAGTGGTTTAAACTGCTGATATATTATGGTATTTTTTTATAGGCATCAGTTAAAACCGCCGCTAAATATTACAAAATTTTACTTAGGGGAAATTTTATGTATATTAGTGGTAGTTATTTTTTTGGTAAAAAATATATAATTTAACGGTGGTTGAAAACCACTATTAGATCCTAGTTATTTTTTAAGGGAAAACCACCACTAAAACTAAAAAAAATTCTGCGAAATACGTCTTCTACAACACTTTCTAGAAACCACTGCTAAATGGAAGAAACTACCATGTCTTGATTTCGGACACTAATTTTTTTGGTGGTTTTCTTAAACCATAATAGAACCATATAGCTGCGGTTTAAACCACCGCTAGATAAAAAAACCACCATTATACGGTTAGTTTTTTGTAGTGTAATTTGAATATTCATTACATAATATAATGATCCACACCAAAATCATATAGGTCTAGTTCTTTTGGAAACTTATAAACATCAAAAAAATAGTCTATAAAAGATCTAAATAATCTCCCAATAAGTTATTCGTAACTAGAACCCTTCAAAAAAATATTAAACTTAGTGTCTTTCTTCATAACATGGAGAAATGAAACATAAGGAAGGGTGAGCTCAGATGCTTAGTAAGGGTAAAAAGGAATTTGTAAATGATCAATTGAACATAACATGAATATAAGGGTATGATAACATGAAAAAACATTTGAAAATAATACCCTTCATATTATAGATCATAATTTAGAGTCATGGAATAAATCTTGTATGTTTATAATACATGAATATTAAAGGAATCAAAGAACGTGAGTAATAAGAGAATAAAATTTATAAAATACTATTTTTTTCATACACGTAAGCATATAAAATCATTTAAATAGTATTCGAGGATTATTTCAAAGTCTATAATAGTGGAATGGGTTCACTCCCCAAACCATCAAAGTAGTCAAGGTTCACTCTGAAGACTTTTATAGGGGATAAAGTTTAGTACTAAATCTGGTTCACTCCCCATTCCATTCCTATTTATATCATGAGATATCAATCATTACCCAATGCATTTGAGATAGTTATAGGTCCCACCCATCATGTAATGAAAATAATTCATATGTGTTTGAAAAGATCATAAATAATTCCTTATTCTAGAACCATTTAAAGGAAATAGATTTCATAAACATTTCATCATATCATAACCCATGTAAAAGAAATGGGTTTCATAAACATTTATCATTTCATTATCACATAACTTGTGGAAATAAAATGGGTTTAATAATTTTGTTCATCATATTCATAAACCATATAGAGAAAAAATAAGGATGTTATCCTTGGATCATATCCATAATAAATCATAAATTAAATCAAGGGTTTTTGTCTTTGATGAATATAAATACCATTAAAATATTCTTGAGTAAGATAACCTTTCCATTTTTAAATAATTTATTAAAAAAACTGCCCAAATATAAAAGAAAAACATTTTATTTAAAAATAACCATATAAATTTATGAAGGATACTTTAAATTAAAATTATTTATGATGGTGGTAAAACTAATTCACGCTGTATATGTTAAAAAACATTTCTTCCATAGTTTTTTAGAAAATCCACAAAGTACCTCATTTGGAAAATGAAAAAAATATTACATTCAAACCATTTTTTGAAAAGTAAAACATTAGTAAAATTAATTTAAAAAATAGTTGTATGATATTAAAAAAATTCTTTAAAACATTTTTAAAAAACATAGACAATGAAGAAAAATGTTTTTTTCGATTGAAGAGTGAAATAAAGTCGATTTTCCTTAAAAATAAATTTCCTGTCTATTGAGTACAAAAAGAGAGGAGAATTAAAGAAAAACATATATTTTAAAGAAATAATCATAGTAAAAGAAAATTGAGGAGTATAGTTATAGTTATATCATAATATTTGATCATAAAAACTTAATCATAAATAATCTCAATAAATAATGAGATTGTAACATAATTCCCCTTACCGCTTTGGTAACATTTGGATCGTAAGACCCATGAAAGAAATAAACATAAATGTTTTTTTATAAATCCACATAAATTTAAAAATTTTAATCATAAAATTATTATTTAGTAGTATATACACTACACTAATTAAATAAGTGGTGAATATGGAATATGTCTCCCCGAAATAATAGAGAGACTAGAAATCCCTTACCTCAGGTTCAACTTCCTTCATATATGTTGGAAACTCATGTATAGTAAATATATAATTATTATTAATAAATTAAAGAACAATAATAATATATATAATACCACATATAATTTACTTATACTCTTTTATCACCAGTTTGTCAACACATCTTTATTAAAATTGCTGTTTTGGGTGATATTTTCTTCGTTTTTAATGTATGTTATAGTTTGATAGTTTTGGTACTTGTATTTTGATCAATATTAAAACATATTCATAATTTTAATCATTATTTAAATTTCATATATATTTATTATACACATGTTTATATTTATTCATAATGATAGATATAGAAAAATGAATTACAAAATTCATGGACATGATAGGTTGTACGTACGCATAAACACTGCTTCTATTTTTTGACAGATGGAATGAGAGAAAGGTGAAAAATAAATCAACTATAAATAATAATTATTATATCAAAAATATCATATATATCCATTAAATTTATCCATACTACCTTTTAATTAAAATATAAATGAAAATGAACCACATTGCTTCATAGAGGTGGCAGTCCACATGTACGCACGATCGATGTTATCATTTTCCAATGGTTTGGAAGGTAAGAAGATAGATATGATATTATAATTATAAAAATATAATTATTTCATAATTATAATAAATAAAAATTACAAAAATAATAATATATATCCATAAAATTTTGGGATGAGAAATGAATTGCATCGCTACGTGGAGACAATAAGCCATTTATATGCATGAGCTATACTTTTACTTCTCGTTTGATGGGAAATATAGTGTATAATGGAGTTTTTATAATGATTATAAAATTTTAGAATATTTATGATAATAAATTAATTATTTCATGATATATACCATATATTTATAGGAGGTAAATAAGAGTATAAAAAAATGGATCGGGTTTGGCAAGTACCTCTCCTTTGAAACTTTAGATCTCTTATAAAGGGCTCTAGGGTAAGTATTTTGGGAAGAAAAAACCTATAAAATGAATATAGTGAGGTTTATAAGATAAATTGGTAGATGTTGGTATAACTAGAATAATTAAAGTTGTTTAAAGATGTGAGTGAGGAGGTGATCTTTTATAATTGAGGTGATGGGTACTATTGGAATTTACAAAATGATTAAATTATAATAAATTCATTATTTAGAAAAATGCCTCCAAAATGGGAAGGTATAAAATGATAAGATGGTATAAGGTTGTAATCAAATCAACCAATATATTTTAGACAAGTTTTTGAATCATTTTAAATGTTATCATTATGATTAACCCTTAGTTAACCATTTTTTATTTTAACTACACTAACAAAATTTTTCAATATTAAAGGGTTTTAATTTTTATTTTTAAGGTAAAAATTGTCCCATAAATAGACAATTTATCACATTTTATACCTTATAATATCCAACTTGTATTATTTTAATATTATTATTATTTTTAAATAATTTAATAAAATATTATTTGGATAAAATATCAATATTGTCAATTTTGACACTATTCATTTAATCTGACTTAAAAGGCATAAATAAAAAGTTAGAATATGAATATAAAATTTTAAAAAAACAATAATACATAATATTAACCTATAAAATTCATGGAACACTGTAAAGTACTCAAATTCCATCACATTTAATATTTTCAAAAATATTTATTTTATTTTTTGATTAATTGAATAAATATTTTTTTGGCATTGTGTAATCATTTATGGTTATTATATAATGCCTAAAAATTATTAATAAATTACCTTCATGAATTTAATTTCCTTATTAATTTTTTTATTAATATTTATTCATAACCATGTGAATACATAAAGGATATTTAAAACTAATAGAGTAATATTTTGTAACATTCTTTGATTTAAATAATATATAATTATTTTTTTATAGAAAAGTTTCCATTAAACAAATATACTTAGAGTATATGGTTTTAAGGGTATAATTATGTTCATAAAACCATATTTAGGATTAATAATTATGGCATCATCACTTATTTTTAATCTATATTAACTCGATTTACCCTTCAAAAGGTGATAAATTTTACGACAATTACTATTCATATTGACAAAAAAATAAAAGGGGAACCTTTACTAAATTTAAAATTCATGATTAATAATATTAAATTAATTTTATATAATTAAATTCCTATAAATGGAATTAATTAATTTTAATGTAAGTGCACAAAATGTGACAAAAATGTTTTTTTAGAAAAAATACATTTTAAGCATAAAAATGGATTTATTGTTTTTCATGCATAGTGAAATATTAAATGAATGTTAAATTTTTTATTTATTATATATAAATTTCATAAAAATCATTAACCCATAATGATAAATTTAGTTTATAAAGATCAAAACACATCATGTGCAAAAAAATAGTTTTTCAGAAAAAATGACTTTTTTATGTATAAAATATTTTTACCCAATTAAAACATAAAATTGATTCCAATGAACTTAATTTGATTATTAAAAATATAATAGAACTGATTTTATTTTTAAATCTTTTTAAAACATAATTTAAATTTGTACATTCCTGAAAAAATACAATTTTAAATAAAAATCAATATTTTCACTATTCACTGCAGACAATCTTTTTAAAAAATTATCAAAATTTTATTCCAATATATTTTGTAATATTTTTATTTAAGTAAATGTTTTAAATTTTATAGAATAAATTTTATAATAGTTCCACATATTTATAATAATATTTTCTTACAAAAACAATTAGAAATTGTTTTAGAAGAAAATGTATTTTTAAAGAATAAACTGACTTTACTAAAAATATAGTAATTAGTTTCAAAATAATTATAAATACATATATATTGAGCATGATATATATTTATATATATATATATATTTGTGTGTGTGTGTGTGTATTTCATAAATTATTTAATCCTATTTATAACCCCAATATAATGGCTAGGTTATAATGGTCATATTTAAATAATAATATTTCACGGTTTGTTTAGGCTCAATGTTATGTGTAATTAAATATATCAAAGAAATTATAATTTAAAAATATATTTAATAAAATATATGGGTCCTACATTCCGCCCTTTTAATAAACATAATCCTCACAATTTGAACTTGTGTTTTGAAATCAAAGGTTTGACATTTAAAAATTACTTTATGGAAACCCACACTATAAAAAGGGTTAGTATAACTTACCCTCAAAAAAGGGAAAGATAAGTGAAATGGTCACCACATAACTAGGTTTTTAAATAGTTTGATATAAGGGAAAGTGAAAATATGGACATGGAAGAGAAAATTAACACACATGGACTAATAGAGAGTGATTTATAATGTTATTAGGAGAAATTTAACAACCAAAAAACTGAGAATTAGTGAAGGGTTAAATGACCATTAATTCATCAAAATTAAAGGTTATATAATTTTTTTTTCTTAATATACCTTTCCATGATTTGATGCATTACTTTACTATATAGGCTAGTAAAATAAGGAAACATGCTTACTTGAGAGGTAGAATTTCATCCTTTAATCAATTTACACCACAATCTAATCTGTTTCTCCAAATGATGAGTATTTGAGATGATTTTTTATGCCTCATGCACTAAAATAAACATAAAATAGATCAAAAATATGTATCAATACATTCATCCTATCTTTAATCATTAACTAAAATTAGAAAAATTGTTATCATAAGATAATACTCAAAATGAATAGACCAATATATGAAGAAATAAAAAATTAATCTTTGAAACCTTAATTACCTCAATAAGATCAACATTAAATAAAATTTTAATCTATAAGGATATATCTTAACCCTCTACTTACATATTCAAAAGAATATTAATTACATTCTTCCTAACTATTTTTTCAGGTTAAATCACTTGTTAAACCTTAACCTAAAGAAACATCTCCCAAAATTTCATTAATCATAATGATAAACAACCATATAATATTATAATACAATGAACCTCACCCAAAATATCATGAATTAAATTTAGATAAACTTTCTTCGATGAATCAAATAGGCTCCATGAACAATGAAATCTCTGACATTCTTCTCTTGAGATCTCGTGGTGTTAGTGGCAGGGAAAGGAAGCCAAGAATGCTGAAGTATATTCGGTGGATTCCTCTTATATTTGACTAGCTAAAGGTGAATGTTGATGGGGCGGCTTCTGGTGCCCCGGGTCCTTCTAGGTGTGGTGGAGTCTTCAGAACCCATCGGGGATTCGTTAAAGGCTGCTTCTTCCACTATATTGGGCATGCTCATGCGATTGAGGAAAAACTGTGGGCGATGATTAAGGCCATCAAGTACGCGGTTCGTTATGGCTGGCGTAGAGTATGAATGTAATCAGATTCTTCAGATTCTGTCCAGATTTTGAAGGATCGGTCCCGAAATGTTCCATGGGGGATGCTGTCCACTTGGATCTCTTGTCTGAATCTTGCTGAAAGGTTATGACTTGATGTCTCTCATGCTTATCGTGAAGCAAACCAGGTTGCTGATGCCCTCTCCAAAAGGGCTATAATGGAGGTTAGTTCCAGTTGGTCTTTTGTTCTACCCAACTGCTATGATAGTCTGGTTATGAATGACTGTAATGGTGTTTTGCACACCAGGATTTGTAAGTCTCCCCTTTCTTGATATGTTTTGTACTTTTTATCTTTTTTTATATAATAATTTGTTGGGAGTAGGTTTCTGCCTGTCTCTCATACCTTCTTGATATAAAAGGTAATCCTTATATCGACCATAAATATATCTTGAAAATATTTCCCTGTCAATAAATCACTATTAAACCACAAAAATTATCTATATCACACTATCCTGTAGTCCATAATTAACTTATCATCAAATCACATATCATCCCCAAAGTGCATTTAAACATCAATAGAGTATCAAAATCCCATCACTTAAATCATTAAGAAAATGGATTTTATGTGTCATCAATCTTAAACTTATAAACCCATGATGGTATCAAAAACACTTAAGTTAACCTCAAATAAAAACAGACATGCTTCCAAAATTAACACAATCCTTATTCCTTAAATAAGTTCATGACTATTGAATATTTTCTATAAACAAAAAAATTAATAAAATTCATCAAATATGCCTTAAATCACTTTTTATGAATTCAAAAACCAATTTCAAGTTTACAAATACAATTAATGAAATCCATATCTTTATCCAATCTCAAAATTATTCAGTCAACATTAGAAACATATTAAGGTTTATCTTTCCTTTAATCATTCTTTCAATAAAAATATCACCTTACCACTAAATCACTTTTTTTGGTAATTAATACCATTAAAAAAATGTTTTCAAATACTTACAAAAAAAAATGTGTAATAATATTTAGATGTTTGGTGATTTTTATAACTACAATATCATTATTATAACACTTATACAACATAATTCTTGAATCGAAATAAATAAACACTTCAATCATCCCACTTCATTCTTAAACCGTTAACTTGGTTTCATTATCTTATTCCCCAATACTTATTTCCAACATATAAAATATGAATTTAGTATTAAGATTCATCAAAATAAATTAAATCAAGTTTTTTACTTTCAACATAATTAATACTGTTAAAATTCCCCATACCTTTCATACGTCATTTGTAGTATCTTCATCATCATTAGTAATACCATTACTTGCAAAAACTTCCCTATTATCTTCTCAAACTTCCCACATAGGGAAATGATTTATATATTTACTATAGTTTCCACATTTAAAGCATTTAATTATCAAGGATACCTTAGGGAGATCACTGTTCTCATTCATTGAGTTAACCTATCTTTTAAAATTTCATTGGAAATTTATTTTTTTGTGTACTTATTTTCCACACTCAAAATATCTTCCCATTCCTATGAGATATTAACTTTATTTCTTCTTCCATCATTTTAAAAATTTTAGAAGCTTAATTTTATTTCCTCAATGGTATTTATGAAATTACATCTTTTTCTTATTAGGCATGTTAGGAAAATAACCAAAGTTGAGATTTTTAATCACATAACAAGATAGATGATTAATCATAATCACAATGTTTCCCATTCCATATCTTATCTCACTTGGTTTCTCATTAGGAAAACCATTCAATTAATTGTCACAGTCAACATTAACCGGATTCCTTCATGTTACAACCATTGAATAAAATAAAAATGAATAGTATAATAAACAATAATCATAGTATCCACATAATCATTAAAAATAATTTAAAGGATGAATAAATATCGATATCTTCTTTTATGAAACATTAGGATTAACCTAGTTCATCTATGATCATTACCAAAACATTAGGATTATAATTTATACTTATAATTATCCTCATGGATGTCATTAAATTTTTATTATCCTAGTTTATTAAGTATAATTAAACCTTACTCTGATACCAACTATAATGACCCAGACTTTTCATACATATATATAACATTTTTAGTGGAATATTCATTATATAACACAATGATCTATGCTAGAATAATACAGGTCTAGGGATTTTGGAAACTTGTACATGTAAACTTCTAGTTGATAAAATATCTATATCATCTCCGAATGAGTTCTTTATAACTAACACCCTTCTTATAAATATCATAAATAGTAATTTTCTTCATAACCTGGTTAAAGGAAACATAAAAAAGGTGATATTATATGCATAATAAGGGTAAAAAAGTGTGATATAAATGATCTATTGAAAAAAACATGAATATAAGGGTATGATAATATGATCATAACATTTTAAAATAATACCTTGCATATCATATATCATAATCGTGAGTTTTGGCATAAAACATGGTAGTTTATAAGACCTGGATCATAAAGGAATCAAAGAAAATGATCCATGAGAGAATAAAATTAACATAAAGAATAAGTTTTTGGTTTACACATAAACATAGAAAATAATTTCCTTAGTATTCAAGGCTTATTTATAAGAAAATTAAAGTGCAATGAGTTTACTCCCCAAACCATCATAGTAGTCAAGGTTCACTCCCACCACTATTCTAGTGAATAAAGTCCCTTATTGAATCGAGTTGACTTCCCATTATAGTCTTGTTTATCTCATGATATATAAGTATTTACCCAATGAATTGGATTGAGATATAGTTCCCTCCCATCATATAATTCTAATAACAGATATGTGTTCTACAAGTTCAAAAATCATTCATAATTTCAGAAACCATGAAAATATTGTGGTTTCATAAATATTTCATCATATCAGAACCTGTGGAAAAAACTTATTTTTATAAAAATTTAATTATTTCATTAAAACATAACCTATAGAAAATAAATTAGTTTCATAAAATTTTTTTCATCATATTCATAAACCAAATTGATAAAGAATTAGGACAGTATCCTTGAATCATATCCCTAGTAAAGAATAAAAAAATCAAGGGGTGTTCTCTTTACTGAATTAAAATATTATTAAAAGATCATTAAAACATTCTTAAGAAAAATAACCTTTCCAATTTGAAACCACTTATTAAAGAAAATAGAAAAATATGAAGGACAACATTTTCTTTAAAAATAACCATGTAAAATTGTAAAGGAAACTTAAAATTTTTTTTCCTGATAATGGGAAAAGGTGTTCATTACATATAAGTTAAAAACAATTGCTTCCATACTTTTTCAGAAATTTCACAAAGTACCTCATTTGGAAAATGAAAAAATGATTTCATTCAAACCATTTTCTCAAAATTAAAACATGGTTAAAAATTACTTCAAAAAATTATAGTAGGATATGAAAAAGAGTCTTTAAATTTTTTTATGACACCTGGATATGGAAGAAGATGATTTTTTTTACCGAAGATAGAAATGGAAAGGATTTTCCTTAAAAACATATTTTTGATATCGTGAGTAAACAATTTGAGGAAAATGAATGAAAAACAAGTATTTTAAATAAATAACCATATGACAAGAAAATTTATGAGTATCTTGAGAGGCATATCATAATATTTCATCATCACAACTTAATCATAAACAATCTTGATAAATAATTAGATTGTAATAAAAAAACCCTTACCGCTTTTGTAACATTTAGATCATAAGCCCCATGAAGGAAAGAAACATTGATAAATTTATAAGTCTACATAAAATTCATAATAATAATAATAAAATAAATTAAAGGTAGTATATATATCACATAAAAGAAACAAGTGGTGAATATGGAATATGTCACCAAGAAATAAAAGAGAGACTAAAAATCCATTACCTTAGGTCTAAATTTTTTCTTATGCATTAGAAACTTCTATATAGTAAATATATATCTATTATAAATATATTAAAAAACCATAATCATATATATCATAACATATATAATTTAATTATATCCCATTATCACCTATTTTTTAAAACTTCTTTATTAAAATCACTGTTTCGGGTGATATCTACTTCATTTTTAATATATATTCTAGTTTGGTAGCTTTATTCCTTTTATTTTTATCAGGGATAAACCATATAAATAATGTTAATAATGATTTAAATAACATATATATTCATTCTATAGTTTTTTTAGTCATTCAAAAAAGACATAGATAGAAAAATGAATTACCCCATCCTTAGAGATGGTAGGTCGTACATACACAAGAACATTGTTTCCATTTTTAGACAGATGTAATGAAAGATATTTAAATAATAAATTAAATATCTATAATCTAAGTCACATATATCAATTAAATCCATCTCTATTACCATCCACGTAAAAGTGAAATGAAAAATGAATCACATCGCTTTATAGAGGTGGTAGTCCACATGTATGCTCAATCAATGTTATCCTTTTCCAATGGTTTGGAAGGTAAAAATATATATAATATATTATAATTAAAAAATTACAATTATTTTATAAGTATAATATATAAACATTAAACCCATACAAATTCCCATCCATAAAATATGGTGATGAGAAATGATTTGTATCATTGTGTGGAGATGGTAAGTCGTATGTATGCATGAATGATACTTTCACTTTTCATTTGATGGGAAATAAGGTGTATAATGGTGTTTTCATAATCATAATAAACTTTAAGCATACTTATGATATAAAATTTATTATTTTATGATAAATACCATATATTTATAGGATATAAAGAAGATTATAAAACAAAGTGATCGGGTATGGGGATTACCTCTTCTTTGAAACGGGTCATTTAGATCCCCTATAAAAGGATCTAGGGTTGGCCTTTTAGGAAGAGAAAAATCCTATAAAATGTAGATAGAGAATTTTATAGGATAAATTATAAGTTCTTGGTTGAGTTATAAGGATAAAAGTGTTGTAAATATGTGAGGGAGGAGGTTTATTTTAATAATTGAGGTAAGGGGCACTTTTGGAATTTATCAAAATTTTAAATTATAATAAATTAATTCTCAAGAAAAAGTAATCTTAATGTAATTAATTAGAAGATATGATATTATTAGGTTTTAATACCATCATAAAATATAATTGAATTTATTTTTTTTGTCATTGTTAACCTTATATTTTTTGATTATCACCTAGTTAACCGATTTTAATTGTAAATACGGTAACAAAATTTTCAATATTAAAGGGTTATAATTTTTACTCATATGGTTAAAATTGGACCATAAATGGAGAAATTATAACATTTTTGATCATATAATATGAAAATTTTATTATTTCAATATTTTTATGGTTTTTAAATAATTTGATAAAATATTAGTAGGATAAAATATTAATATTGTCATTTTTGACTTTATTCATTTAATTGTCTTAAAAGACATAAAGAAATTTTTTTAATTAAAATATAATATTTTAAGATAACAAAAATATATCATATTCATCTATAAAATTCAATTAAAAATATAAAGGACTCCAATTATATCACTTTTAATATTTTCACAATCATTTATTTAATTTTTCCATTAATTGGAAAAATAATATTTTGATGTGGTGCAAGCATTTAATGTAATTATATAATAACTAAAAATTATAATTAAATTACAATAATTAATATAATTAAATTAATAATAAAATTAATATTAATATTCACTCATACCTAATTTTTTCCTATGTGAACACATAAAGGATATTTAAAACTAAGAGAGAGACATTTTGTAACTTTTTTGATTTAAATAATATATAAGTCATTTTCATAAAACAATTCCCATTAAAAAACTCAATTTCAATAATAATTTGTTAAGGTTAAAATAAAATGCATCCAATAAGAATTTGGATCAACAATTATGGACTTATCTCTGTTTTGTAATCTAGATTAACCCAATTTTCACTTTACCGAGGTGATAAATACTACCATGGTTACTATCCATAATGACAAAAAATAAAAATTGAATATTTACCAAATTTGTAACTCTAAATTATAAAAAATTAATTATTTTTATTTAATTAAATACCTATAAATATAATAAACTAATTTTAATTTATTTTAATAAATAGAGATAAAAACTATTTTTTAGAAAAACATATTTTAAGCATAAATTTGGATTTATTATTATTTAATGCATAGTAAAATATTCTATGAATGTTAATTTTTATTTATCTATTACATATACATTTCTTAAAAATAAATTAAATATAATGATAATTTTTTTATTAAGATAAAAACACATCGTGTGCATAAAAACAGTTTTTCAGAAAAATACTTTTTTATGTATAAAAATATGTTTATACCAAATTAAAACATAAAATTGATTGTATTTAACTTAATTGTATTATTTAAATTATAATAATACTAATTTTCCTTTGAAACCATTTTAAAAAAATGTAACTTTTACATTCCTGAAATAAAAATACAGTTTTCAATGAATATCAATATTTTTCACCATTCACTAGAAAATCAATAATTTTAAGAAAATTCTCAAAAACTTTATCCTAAGATAATTTTAATTTAAATATTTCAGAAAAAATATGTTCATTTTATAAATTAAATTTTCTATTATTTCCAAATATTAATTATAATATTTTCTCAGTAAAAAAAATAAAAATTGTTTTTAATGAAAATATATTTTTGAAGAATAAAACGACTTTACTAAAATATGAGTGATTATTTTCTAATCATTTATCAATACATATATGTTGAGTAGGATATATATATATATATATATATATATAATAATGTAGGTAATCATATTCATACCCTCCAATATAATAGCTAGGTTATAACAATCATATTTAAATAATAATATTTCTCAGTTTATTTAAGTTCGATGTTGCATGTACTGAAAGATATCAAAGAAATTAAATTAAAAAATATATTTCATAAAATATTAGGGTGTTATAGACTTGATATTATTCTAGATGTATCCTACTGTCTATAATATATCTTATTTAAGTGATGGACCTAATAAATTCCTTTCTCAAACAACAACCCAAAATTTTGGAGAATGATATCTCTTTCCAACCAAGATTCATATAGTTTATTTTTTTTATTGAAGTGGTAATTGTAATTACATAAAAAATTCACTAGAGGTAAATACTGATCCCAACTTCCTTGGAAGTAAAGTAATAATTACCTTCACATTGCTTTAGGATCTATATTTATTTCCTTCTATAGACTCCTCTAAAATTTTATTTTAAACCTTGGGTAAAAATCAGAAGCTATTGATATGGATGTGCCTTGAAGTCTAAGAACTTCATTTATATATAACTTAAAAACTTGATATGATGGTAAATATTCTCGAGTTGAAAAAAATTTGGTTGATAATATAACATGATCTATACTGAACCATATTGAATTTCCCCCTTGTAAACCTTAAGTAGACCAACGATGAAATCTATAGTAATATTTCCACATTTCCTCTTTAATATAGGTAAAATTTTCATAACTCTTTAGGGAATTTTTATTTTATAATTAATTTATTTTCATACTAAGTATCTTTTAGTATAATCCACAATATATTCCTTCATATTTTCCTATCCAAAAATTCTATCATATATATCTATACATCTTAGTGTTTTCAAGATGTAAAGATAATTTGCATCTATGAGCCTCATCGAATATATATTTCTTCATATCTGGTATATATAGAAAACATAACCTATTGCTAAACCTTAAACCTCCATTATAAGAAATGTTGAACTTTCATAATTTCACATTCCTTACATCTTACATATTATTTTATCGGGCCTTTTCACAATGTTGATCTTTATTAGTCCTCTATAATAAATAAGGCTGGGTAATTACATGGAACAAGAATGATGTACCCGCTACAATTGTAATACCTAAGTCCTTTATTTCTATTTCCTTGAGGATTGTATTATTCTCCACCCTAATCAAGGATAAGATACAATGGTCTTTTCTACTCAATGTATCCACTACCTTGTTTACTTTCCCAATATGATAATGTATAACACGATCATAATATCTAAGTAGTTCCAACCATCTAATTTCCATATATTAATATATTTCTAAGTAAAGATATATTTCAAACTCCTATAGTCAGTGTATATGTCAAATTTATATCCATAGAGATAATTTCTCTATATATTTAGTGAAAGTATCACTACCTCAATATATAAATCATGAGTTATATAATTAATCTCCTGGGGTGTCAAATTTCATGGTACATAATCCCCCACTATGTCATTTTGCATTAGAACACATTAAAAACCTCACCTCCATGCATCACTATAAATAAAAAAACCCTTATATACTAGATAAAATAGTCAATATAGATTCAACTACTGATATACTATTCAATTCATCAAATATATCTTCCTTTTTCAATGTTAATTTGACCCCCTTACATGTTAAGTTGGTTAACCAATTATCTAGTCTAGCATAGTCTTCAAAAAATCATCAATAGTATCGTACAAAGATAATGAAACTACATATTTTAGTTATATAATTAGAACTTTTCCATTAATTGGAAACCTTTATTTTGGAAGGTTGAATAGATATACCATGAGTAGATACAATATGTAAAAGTAAAGTAACTTGTCGTATCCAAAATTCAGACATACTGAATTTTCCATATAATACCTTTTTCCTCAGAAGCTTAAGCGCAATTTGAAATTTATTTTCATGTCACCCATAACGTTTAGAGTATACAAGAATATCATTAATAAATACCACCACAAACTTATCAATATAATATTTTATTACTATATTCATAAAATATATAAATATAGAGGGTAAATTTATTAACCCAAAAGAATTATTGTGAACTCATAATGACCATACCTCATACCAAATGATATATTAAGGATATACATATTTTTAAATTTTTACTAATGATAACTTGAATGAATAATTTTTTTTGAATTATTAATAACCTTGAAGCTAATCAAATATATCATCATTAATTTTAAATGGATACTTATTCTATATATTAATTCCATTAATTTCCATATAATCAATATATAACTCAATTGAACTATCCTCCTTCATCTCAAATAAAATAGGTGATCCCCATGGAGAAACACTTGGATGAATGAAACATTTATAAAATAAGAATTATAATTGTTTCTTTAAATTATCTAACTCCACTACATCCATTCCATATTGTGGTTTAGATATGGTATTTTCATTAGAGATAAGATAAATAGATAATTCAATACTTGATCAAGGGAAAATCTAGGAAATTTATTAAAAAATACATCAATCTATTCTTGTAAAATGGTTATTCCTTCTATTCTAAAAAATAGTTACACTTTATATATTAAATTTCATATATTTAATACAGTATGATTTTATTAATATGAGTTTCTAAGGGTGTTTCTTGATAAGATTCAAATAATTATATCTTCCCTAAAAAAAGTAATTATATACATGACTCACCAATTCTAACTTTTTTTATCTACATTAAATTATTGCTTAAAAATTAGCGATCCAATTCATCCCCATGATTACATCAAAATCCACCATAGATATGATGATTATATTTTAAACTAGAAAACACCCATGTATTCTAATTTTAACATCCTCATATATCTTTTTTGAAATCATTATGCCACTCAATTTGTTAATAGATAAATAATTACCAATGCATAGATGGTGATTGAATATTCTTTATAAATATGGACTATAAAAAAGAGTGTATAGATCTAGAATCAAATAATATATTATCTAACTTTGAATATATAATCAAAACACATTCTATCACATCATCCAAAGATTCAAATTTAGTATCTATTATTTCAAAATATTTTGTTTGATCCACACCCCTCTTTTGGGGTAGATTTATTTGGAGTTTGGGGTACTAATTAGAGTAGTGTCTCATCCTCTTGTATTTAAAACATTGAAAATTGATTTATTCTCATTTAAATTTTCACTCATGATCTTTATGTCCTTTCTATAAAAATTTTAGGGGTACACCTAATCCCTATAATCAATCCCCTGGGTGTTTCTCCCCAAACATAATAAATATAGGTACTCCTACACATCATTTTTTACCATTCCAATAGATATTTTTAAATAATGAAAAACCATCACATTATTATCAGTTTTCTCTTTATAAATGAATTATTTAGAAAAATCCTTCTTACTCTTGATAATTATCACTAATAACTATTCATATGTTGAAATTTTTTAAGAAAATAATGATCTTTTAACACTTTGATTTAAACCACTAAATAAGTGATCACTCTTTCTTTCAAGGATGCATATATAATTCCAAACATACCTTGATAACTTAGTAAAATTATCCTCACACTCAACCACCATCTCTTATTCCTTTTTGTTATAATTTCAATAATTATCTTTCTTTATCATCATGTTTCTACCAAGGAGAATATCTTTCTATAAAAATAACCTTAAATTCATTCCACTACATGTTTTCTATATCCTTTACCATCTTTTTATTTTGAATTAGGGAAAACATTGATCATTATATCCCATTAAATGATACACAATGGTGGATTTTTTTTCCTTTTGAGTAAACCTTAAGGAAATAAAGATATTATCAAAAGAATTTATCTATTTCATTACCACCATTGGATTAATTATTTCTTTAGTTTTCATTTATTTTGGAATGATCCATTATCTAACAAAATGCATAAATTAATTTGTAATATTATAAAATAAAAAAGTATAAAAAATGACTTATATATTTCATGTTTTTAACATATATCATTCTATGCATATGATCCATATAAAAAAATTTATAGAATATTATCTAAAATTGTTCAAGATCTAGAATCTTTTTTCTTTATCCACATTACTTTAAATATAATTCTTAATTTTTTTACCAAACCTTACTTTGATACCAATTTTAACATCCCTAATCATAGTCAACCAAAGATAATCTTATATTTATTATATGTTAATTAGATTACATGATATTACATTCAGAAGATCGAGGTTCAGTAGTTCTTAAGGGACTAGTTACATAAACATTAAAATAAAATATGACATATCACATCAATTGAGTATAAATAATTATTACACAATTATATTAATAAATCCAATAATACATTGTATTCAGACTAATTACCTAGAGAAATGAGAAAAATAATGAAATAGTGATATCAAGTGCTCAATAAGGAATAAAAAAGAATAAAATATACCATAACATAATAATGACATAAGTAATGTAGTGGTAATAGTTAAAAAATGATACCATATCAATGAAGATACAAGAAAACCATAATCTATGAAAAGGATAAAAATAAATTAAACCATGGATGAAATTAATTGATTTCATAATTATGGAAATAATGGGAATACATAATTCCAAACATCATAATCATAACAAAAATGCCTTATGTAAAGACATCTCACATAAATGGTATGACTGCTCCCATTAACCTATCATAGTTGTATCAGTAGGCCTTATAGTGCACTAAAGGGTTATATAATGTTGGGCACTACCTAACAAATAAAATTCCAATTCATTTAATCATATACTAAAGAGAATATAAAATACATGGAATAACATTCAAGAATGAACAACTTATAAATATTTTGGATAATTTCTCAATGAATATTATCTTATAAGATTTTTTCATATAGAAAAAATGATTATATGGAAAATTTAATAGATTTTACCAATAAATTTATTAATAAGTATGGCTAGATAAATTCTATAGAAACTTATTAAGGATAATTAGGGATTAAAAATGTTTAAATAAGTTTCCTTATTATGTGAAGAATAACGAATCTTAGTTATCAGGTACTTGAAAAGATCAATATGATTAATGTGTTTATATAATTGAATACATATATTTGCAATGATAAGAGACTAAATAAATTATAGAAAAATACCATATAAAAATTAGAATTATGTAATCACAAATATTCGAAATTCACTAGGGATACAAAATTTCTTTAAGAAAAGAATTATGGTTGGAATGAATTAATGGAAAAGGTAACCACGTGTGAAAAATGATTTTAATTCACTTATGACCTTATAGAGTATCCATTAAATAAATATCAATAATATTTTTCTAAAAAAATACTACATATTATAAAAACTACATATATAATACCAAAAATTCATTTCATATATAGGGATTTAAATAATGTAGTTTATGACCACAGAAATGTTTAAGCATAATAAAAACTTATGGATGGAGTATAATAGGAGAGAAACATGGTTGTACATGTATATAATATCGTAAGTAAAGTTACTATAATGATATTAATATAATATTTTAATAATAAATAGAAAATTTAAAATGAAACTATAATAGAAATGTAAATAGGGATTGAAAAGAGATAAAAAGAAGACACTTACCCATCTTAGGCTTCCTAGTCTAGACCTGAGCCTTAAAAATAACTGAACTCTTCAATATTAAAGAGATGTCTATAGGAGAGACTCTTTAAGATATTTTTGAAGAGGTAGATGAATTTTATGTATAAATTAAAATATGGTGTGGCTAATTATGGGCTTGGTGAGTGGAATTTCATGAAATAAAGTATGAAATATTTTATTTTTTCCATTTTCTTAAGTGATCCACTACCCCCCATAGTGACCCATTAACAATGTTAATGCACCATTATAATTTTTAGTACTAAAATTAGGACAATTGAACTATATTGTATGAGTTTAGTCCTAATTACATATATATAATGTCATATTTATTATTTTTCATCAAATTTTCATGTTTTTATCATATTTTTCTATTATTACCAAAATATACCAAATTTCGCCACTTAGAATAATGTCTATATACTTATTCCAAATATTAAATCCGTTTTATTAAATTCATACTCTTATTATATAAATTTTAATTTTTAAATAAGAGGGATACATTTGACAACAATGTGGTACCAGAGAAAACACCATTTCATTTCTAAGAGAATTTATAGTTTAAAACTACTTATCCCCGAGATACATAACCCCTTATCACACTAGTATAATCCATAATGGTAGGGTGTGAAACAGTGGTACTTTAATGAAGTGTTTTTTTAACATTTATCTTGTTAGTATTTCCCATAACCTGAACTTCTCTAATAGATGATTCCACTTAAAACTAAATCATTGAATACTTTATTAGTCTTGGAGAACCCTAATGATTCTAAATCCTCTCCTAGATTTGATAAATGATATTCATAAGAAATGTTTCTGTTAGAAAAGTTCATGGTTTCTACCTTTCACATCCATTATCTCTTTCCATTACCCATAATATATAATAATTTTAACATTCAATTTATAATAACTATATAACTAATGATCATAAGGTCCAAAATCCAAAATGACCAATGTTTATAATTCCCAAAAGTATTGTAATATACATATTTACTTTCCCTAAATTCATTCAAACTAATCCCATTAATAGAACTTATCATTTTAGTTATTTTGATATATCAATTCCATGGATTGTATTATTTTTATTTTGTGTTGTTCTTATTACAGTTTTAATGATCATTAGATAATATAATCTAGGAGACACCTATATTGTATTTAAATTATTTATTTTTTTCAATTTACATTATTAGTTATATAGGTTTGGATAAATTTATATCTTTGATTTATAGTATATAGTTGTTAATAAAAGTAATCTTATTTAATTCTAGAATATCTATGGTATTACCAAACTCTATCAAGTTAAAAATAATAAAACAAACTATGTATAACTCTTAAATATTCAAGGGAAGGAACAAATCACCATCAATTCTTCAGATCTACTAATTATTTAAAAATGGAGTAACACAACATAAAATATATTTTCTGTTATTTAGTGTTTAGAGCTTCAAAATTTTATTCTAGCTGTTTATGTAGTGCCATAGATTTTTTTGTAAAGGAGGATTAATTTTTTTTAACTTTTTGAGGATAAGGCCCCTTAAAGAGGCTAAAATGGTAAATTTATGATAGAGTTGAAAATGGAATTCTTTTAATGATTCCATTGAACTCAAAATATAGTATTTACCCAGGGGTTTTATTTTGGTGGAATTTTAATCTATTTTAATTTTTTAGAACATGTCATATTAATTAATTAAATAAATATTTACCCCATAAGTGAAGGATTATAATCTATCCATGGTGACCTATATTTCAGTAATAATTACTTCAAATATCATTAATAATTTTTTTGAGGTATCTATGATGTTTGTTTGTTTAATTTTAGCACTGAAGGATCTTGAAAAAAAATGATCTATTCAATATAATATTTTTATCCACACACTTGAGATCATTTAATAACTCATAAATGAAGCCCTAAATTGAAATTATGACACAACAATTGTGTCTGAAATGATATTTTTTTTGTATATAAGTTATAAATTATGTTTTTAGACGTATATACTGAATTTTTTCATTTTTTTGTTAATATTTTTAATTAGTAAATTTTAAGGTGGTGTTGGAATGGACACATAATTGTAACATGACATCAATATGCCATGGTAGTGATAATTTTTGATGGAAGAATCTTGACATTAGTATTTCTTTTCATTTCATAGAAATCATGGGAGGGGTTTAAATCATATTATTGTAAGGGGATGTTAAATAGGTAAATTAATAGTTATTAATGAGAGAAGTATTATTTTTTAACTAACTCAACCTCTTTGTGGGAAAATCTTCAATCTCCATCTCTTTTTCATGAGTAGGAGAAATTATATAATTTATATTCCATTATATCTACACGTAAAAAATGGTATTCTTTGGTGTACTTTTTGTTCTTCATTGTGGGGGATATAATTATTATTGAGGAACATGACATGGTCATCAAGCGTAAAAAATTTACCATAAAGGAAAGACCTATTATTATTTTATTTTCCTTGTTTTAGTTGTGTGATTTGATCCTTCTTCTATCATGGTGAAATTATTTTGAATTCCTATTCTGGTTAAATGAATATAAACCAAAAAGAGTTTTAAATATGATTATTTATCAAATACTTTATAGATATTAATCATGGATTATTTTTCAAGGTAAAACTCATGAGAATTTTAAATGGGTGAAAAGTTGTTTTATTGGATTTCCTTTGGAAATGGATTTTTGTAGAAACAAAAGGAAAAATCAATTGTTTTAAAATTATTTATTTATAAAAGAGATTTTACTCACACTTAACATGTTTATTTGTGAATCAATATAATTATAAATTAGATAAATAATAATAAAGTTAAACAAATTATTATTTTTCTTCTAAGGGATACACAATGATAAAACTTTCGTTTTGTCTCAAATATCTTTATTGTGAGAATCTGATCATTTTTTTATTTTAATATCAAGGAAAGAATGAGTTTTTTAAATGGAATTAAATTAAATAATTGAATTATATTATTTTATCAACACATGAAGAAAATAATTTTATTTAACCTGATTACATTTATCCTCCAACCATGCTAGTTATTTTTTAAAATATTTTATTTTTAACATTGGGAAAGAATAGGGATGAATCCTTCACATTTTTTCATAAATATTGGTTTTAAGGAATTTAATTAGATTATGTATCTAACACTATTTTTTCTTGGTGATGAATATTTATAATAAAAATTATCTTTTATATAAATTTTTATTTGAAAAATTGTTTCTTTGTAAAATAAAATATTAATCATATAATGGCAAACCATTGATAAACTTTACCACAATGAATAGAAATTTATAATCTTGTCCCAAAACCACAATCTATGATGAATTTGAACATGGTCCCCCTCTTGAGATGTTGGATATTTATTCGTACACCACTGTCTTGAATATTATTCTCTCGTTACTTATACTTGAGTTCAAATATAGTTTCATGATGCTACAATGGAGGATAACTGAAGGATCATAGGTATAAATGCATGATTGAGACAACACAATGATTTAATGTGTAGTTATATTAATGGAAAAAAATAATGAAGGTATGATGATGGTTGCCTAGTAATCACCCTGATGGGGTGTCATGATGGGATTTGGGGTGATGGGATAAACTAGTAGCAGAGGTATGGATGGGGGTGAAGGTGAACACAATTGTCGTGATATGAAAAATGGGGCACCTGGAAAATTATGGACTATATGGTGTGTCATCCCTACCCACATTCCAGGTAAGTCTCCTTACTCAGTTTCTATATTAAATGAATTCGAATTGGTATGTAAATCAATGAACCTTACAATAGAAATTTTTATTTGAATGAGGTTGGTTAGATGTGCAATTTTAAAAATCACACACCATGTGACTCCCGGTTACACATTTTGTGTGGTCAGATTTATTGTATCGAAGTTTGATTAGTGTTTACCTACCCCAAATAAATTTAAATATCCACATGCTATTTATACCATTTTTACATGTCATGGAGGCTACTCTGCATAATATTTTTCATAGTTTCCTTCTGTGTAAATAAATTATGTTATGTGAATTACACATCGAGTATTACATGTGGACATCATGTAAAGATAACTAAATTCCTTGTACATCATCCCATTCCATGTTATATGTGATATAATAATTGATAATTCTTTAAGTTTAGATGAAATTATATTGTGTACCACTTACCTATACAAATTTATTACTATACTGGGCACAAAATGTATATGAATTTCACACAAGTTGATATGTAGTAGTACACAAGTTTTATTTCCTAAGAGACCAATACACCATGTACCATGCTAGACACATTGTGTATTGGTCCATTTATAGTAATATTTATGAATCCTCTTTTGGATGAAAATCTTATATATATGTGTATTCAATTATAAGTATCATATTATGTGACGTATGATAGTAAGATTCCCTTGTTTGCAGAAAGTTTTTCATGATGTGGTTTCAAAAATGTTAGGTTATTAGCTCAATTGGAGAGACTATAAGAGGTGGGTAGGATCTTTATATAAAATATAAAGTATTAAATTCCTTATTTATTTGGGAATTGACCTCTATATATAATGTTTAGGGTACTCTCATGGAGATATATTCATGACAAAGTTTGGTGCACCATATGGTGATAGAGTTTACGCACTCCCCCATATCTTGGGGAAGTTCCCTCTATAAGTAAATCCATTACTTCCCTATATGTTAGGGTAGGGTCCTATGTCACTGGTGTTGGGAATAACTTATATTTTAAGATTAAATCCATTATAGGCGTTAGGAATTCCCTTAGTTGATACTTGTAACACCATAATTGTAACACCCCCAGTTTGAGGTACACCATCATTTTATGTATTTTATTGTATGTTAGAGTAAATGAGTTAGGTTATTGGAAGTCTTCAAAGGTTTTAGGGGAGTTAATTTGAACTAAAAAATGGTTCTATGGTGTGGAGGGATATATTATGTTTTAAGGGGAGTCATTGCAGAATTGATGTGTGTGTTTTGGTGTAGGGGAGCCCAACATTATGTTTGGTTCCACTTCCATTTTTATCATGGCTACACCATGGATCTAGGATATGGTGTAGCACTAGTGGGTTATATGGCGTGGAAATTTAGTCTATAACATAGGGGATTGGGAAGAGGAGTTTGGTGTTACTACCTTTTTCAAGGTAGATGTGACAAGAAGCTAGGATGTGGAATAACCCCCCTTATCATTCTCAAGTCCCTCAGTATAGTGTCCTTGGCTGTTCCATGTTCCCTTTCCCTAGGTTTTTATATCTACGATGCAGAGCTCACTATAGATCTCAAACATTCCTTTGACCATCATAAGTGTAGTGTGGTCCCTTGAACGGTGTTGTGGTCTAGTGTTTTTCTTTATTTTCTATGTCATGGAAAGTATGATATTTTATGATCTTATGTTTCTAGTCTGGGTATAAAATCTAATATGGTGGTTTTATATACTTTTTTTGGTGAAAAATCTTCTCCTATCGACTTCTAGGGATACACAAGGCATTTTATAGTGATTTTTGACCTCTGAGATCTGATTCCAATAGATCTATGTGCGTTCAATTGTTGAAATGAAGGAGGAACATAAGGAAGAGTTAAGATCCCACATTGTTTTCTTAGATCCTTTGTGATAAGAAATGTAATTCAAGGTAGGTGGATTCTCTCTTATCTTTACCATTTTGGAACTAGATGGCATAGTTTTCTTAAATGGTACTTATTTGATCTTCTATGGTCTTTTTGGGTTATTTCATAAAGGAAACCACTTTGGATGTGTTTTGATGATTAAGGAAAATTAAATGGATCTTGGAAAATAACTCTTTTATTATAACTTTAAAGTAATGATTTTAAAATTATTAATTGGTTTGGATGAAATCAACATGTTTGATAAAATGAAGTCAAAGGAAATTTTCTTTTTTTGGAAAATTATTTAGCATGTAATTTTGCATGATGAGGTTGGTATGTGTTAAAAGTTGATGGGTTTGGTCAGAAGGTCCATCTTCATGGCCAAATGAATTATGGTCAAGGAGTAACACTATCAACGGTAACACTAAAATTGTACGTATGTGTATGGGTTTGTGTATGACATGGGAAATTTTATACCAAATGGGAACAAATGGAAATAATTTTGTTTATGGTTTTATCAATTTGATTTCTTTATTTTATTAATATATATTCTTTAATTGTTTTCCATGTTTTCTATAAAAATGTGATAACCTATTCTTATACTAGAGGCATGTGTTGGGAATTCATTAGGGAATTCCTATTGAGTTTATACTCACCCCCTTCTTGGGAACTTTGGGGAATTTTAAGATGTCATATTCTAAGACATAGGGAATGAGAAAATATCTTATTTTTATAGTGATGAATCTTGAATACTTGCGAATGGAAGGTTGTGTGGGAGCTTATATATTGTTTAGTTGGTACTTGGGGATTTTATTTTGGATTTGTTTTGTCATGATGTCTTGGGTTGTTTCAGTTGTTACACCATATTTCGTCATCAATTTTTTTTTTAATTTTGTTGGTTTTATGTCTAGGATTTTTTTATAATCATGCATATATAATTTTAATGTATGTATATATATTTTTTGATTTATATTTAAATGGGAAATAATCTCATATTGTGTTTTTAGTCCCTTAAATTTATTTTTGGACTTTGATGTCATGGGAATGTCACTTAAGGTTAGTGGCACTCTATATCTTCTCAAGGCAATGAGTTGAGGTGAGATATTATAAATGGTATCAATCTTGGTTGGTCCATCTTTCTCTTGTGTTGATAATAAGTGTATAAGAATGTAGAAACGTTAAATGTATCACATATAAAGGCATATCTCGCCTTTTTATGTTTCACTTCGAGTTACCCAGGTGTCTGGGTACAAACATGTTTTAAAACACTTCTAGGTGTGTTTTTATCTCATCATCATGGGTTTATCCAATGAGTATTCCATACCATGCATTATTATTGAGACTTACCATTCAGACTAAATTATTCATTTTGAGTCTAAATGTTTATAAAAATGATAAAATTGGTTTATTTTTGAAAGAAATTGTTATTGAATTTTCTTTTTACATT
The DNA here is from genome assembly GCA_963277665.1 of Viscum album. Classification (NCBI taxonomy): domain Eukaryota; kingdom Viridiplantae; phylum Streptophyta; class Magnoliopsida; order Santalales; family Viscaceae; genus Viscum; species Viscum album. The sequence continues at coordinate 1,507,792,425 of OY728156.1, forward strand.
TTTTGAATTTTTCTATACCTTTAGTTTCTAGTTATGTGAGGGATAAATGGATTTTTGTTTTGGTTATAGAGAATGAAACTGGGGAGACATCATAAGTATTAACAAATAGAAGCTATTGAAAATGTGGTTTCACCTGAGCCATAGGTGAACCAACAACTCATACAAAGCATCATTCATGCATTTCACACTGTAAAAAGGGAAATAATAATTTTGAACCTTGATAAATATAATACTTAGTTTAGTTTCAAATATCGAATTCAACTATATTTCAAGGGATTCTGAACCCAAAAAACCAACAGTGTGGCTAAATCAGATTAACCAAATCGTTGAATTCTTGGGTACACCAGCCAAGTTGAAAGTTAATCTAGAAACTTATATGATAGAAGATATTTAATTACAATATAGGGATTTATCTTATCAATATAAAGTAGACCAAGTAATTATGTGGGGGATTTGTGAAAATTTTTAATATACAATTCTATCCTTACATGTTCTGAATTGAATGAATGAATGATTTCCTTAGCTTGAAATAAGTGAACTTATTTTTTAGAGAGTATGAATCTAAATTTATGAACTTAGTCTGCTTTAAACCAAATGTTTATATAAGTGATTCTTTGAAGGAATTCATCTTTTATTCTAGAATACAATATGATAATCTCTCTAAGATAGATATTTTGCATATTATAAATCATATAGGAATGATAAATTGAGAAACCGTGGAGGAAAGAGATATTTATGGAAATATTTTGGAGGGATTATGTGTATCACCATGAGAATAGGTTGGAACTAAATTTAAGGGAATAAATGGAAGAAGGGAACCTACTTCTTAAGTAATTTAGAGTCATAAAATTAGACCACAAGATCAGTTAATTTCTATCCATAACCTTATATAAATAATAGTAATCTCTAATATGGCTCTAATTTCTATAAAAATCATGAATGTATGGAACCAACTAGATTATATAATAAATATAATCATATGGGACACCTTAAAAATTATTTTTGATGCACTAAAAAGACTATTTGGGGAGATTTATATAAAGTTTCTTAGACATCCTATGATTTTTTGGGGAAATCTTGTCAGTATAATTCTTGTCTTTAGAACCGAGCGAACCAAGGTGATTCCAGGAACACCATGGCTCTTCATGTCATATAACATTAGTTAGTATGAAAGTTCCAAGTGGAGGATACTAAGAAAATTCATGGTTCTGAGAAGAAGAATTTGAATGATTTGTATGGTCATTAAAATGTGTGTGATACGATTATTATGAATTGTACAATTATGAATGCCTTGTTGTATACATGTTCATCTCACACTTTTATTACTTATTGTGTGGTGTATCATATGGTTTTACTTTTTGAGATGATTAATCTTATTATTAAACTTCAAAAACCTTTGGGATAATGAGATTGTGAATCCTTTAGGTGTAAAACATGTGCAATAACTATCAATGGAGTTAAATTGTCACAATATTTATAAGTTCTAGAAATGGATATATGTGAACCAATTTTGGGAATGTATTGGTTGACATCATTCAAGGATAACATAAATATTATTCCCAACAAGTTAATTTCATTTATTCTGATGGAATTAAGTATATCCTTAAAGGTCATTAGGATATAAAAGCAAGAAGATTAGGACCATTGGTATAGTGGTTAGGACTATCTATTGTTATTTGACAACAAATACTTCGAAATATATTGATGAGACAGGACATAGATACTTTACAACCATTATAGAAAAGTTTTATTATTATTTACCTAATAATTTATCTAGGTTTTCACCCAAGATAAAAGTGTTATTTATGATTAATCTCCTACTAGGGACCAATCCCATTTCAATTCCATCCTATAGGATGACACTAATATATTTGAGGGAATTAAAATTCTTGATGGATGAGTTGAAAAGTAAAGGGTTCATTTGAAAGATAATTTCTCCATGGGAAGCACCAAATCTATTTTTATAGATGTTGGATGAAAATATTATGCTTTTTTCAGATTATCATATACTCAACCAAGTTACAAAAAAGAATTACTATCCTCTTCACTAAACTAATGATCTATTTTATTAATTGAGGGTAACCCAGTGGTTCTCCTAAATTGACATATGATTAGGATATCATCAACTATGAGTTAATAAGGAGCATATTTCAAAGATATATTTTAGAAGTCAATATGGAATTAATGAATACATGGTTATTCCCTTTGGTTTTATGAATTCACTAATGATATTTATGGAATTAATAAATCAAATATTTCAAATGTAACTGTATTCCCTTGTGGTGGTGTTCGTTGATGATATTATGGTGCATTATAGGAAAAAAGAAGATCCTGAGAAACTATAGTCACCTAAGAGTTTAATAAATATTATCACATGATTGTTAACACAAATATCTATTCATACAAAAAAGGATTTAAAATTCCATGTGTATTTGGAATACTAGGTTCATAATACATCAAGTGAAACTAAACATAACATATATATTTAATTATTCGTAATAGGATCCTAAATTCCTTTGAGATATTAAAACTATATTTGATAACCTAAGGAATACATAGACAAAAGTAGTGAACTAAAAATCCCAGTAAGAGAACAACATGATAAGGTAACATGATATATGAGTCAAAAGTATAACATGATATTATAAAAGAGAAAGATCATGAGATAGTCACAAGAGAGAATAACATAATAAAAATGGTATCATAAGATAATGACATCATAGGAAATGTGGAAATAACATATAACATGAAATAAACCTGAGTCAGTACTAACTATCTAGATAATATCACATAGTGGAAAAAGTCACATAATGGATAAGGTTTACTCCCTAATTTGATACATGAAACCTCATGAGACTAAATATTTACCTAATGAATTGGAGCGTTATCAAGGTGCACCGATCATAATATGTTTATGATTATGTGGGCAAAAAAATAAAATCAATCATAAGGAATAAACATAATAATTATCATGTAAAGAAATTAGTTGCATAATCTTGTCTCCTATCATAATCAAAGGAATTTTCATAATAAAGTCATTTGATAGATGAAAATAAGGCATGAATTAACCCATAAAATAAAGGTAAAATAATATAGATATATATTTTTGATACATGTATACATATTTAAGAAGTAATCAACAAAATCAAAGGTTGTCTTTTTTGATTAAAATCTATTTAAAATATTACATGGAATATTTCTTGAGGATAATTCCCTTTTCACTTGGAATTCACTTATTCAAAATTCTAAAAATGTCCAAAATATTATAGATAAAATTTTATTAAAAAATAAACTTGGAAAATTATAATAGAATATTCAAATAATTTAGTTGTACTGATGATAGGTAATTCCATATATTCCTTATAAGTTAAAAAACATTCCTTCACTCTTCTATAAAAAGGTTAAAAAGTAACTCATTTGAAAAATGATAAGAATGTTCATTTTAAAAGATTATTTAAAAATTAAAACATGTGTAAAAATGTATTTAGTAAATAATTTGAATAATGTGTAAAACAATTTTGATTTTTTAGGAAACATAGATATGAAATAAAAATCATTTTCGATCGAAAGTGAAATAAAGTTAGATTAAAAAAAAAAATTCTCAATCATTTTAAGTTAAAAGAGAAGAAAATGGTAATATTACTTCAAGAAATCATGAATAAATAAGGTATAATAAAATTAAATGGGTTTATTATTCAATGATAAAATAATTTCCTTCAATGGAAATTCAATCATAAGAAATCCTGATTAAAATGAGATTGAAACGTAAATATCTTACCACTTTAGTATCTTTTGAATCATAAGCCCCATAAAAGACATAAATTTAAATTAAACATTAAATATCATGAATAATAATAAATTCATGATTTAATATATCATATGGGAATTAATTACACCTCACAAAATATTATAGGTTTATAACATAACATATGTCCCAAAGAAGAAAATTTGATATGAAGAACCCATATAATGACCGTAACATTGATGTGTGAATTAATAAATCAATTGACTAAGTGTATCAAATTAAAATACACATAAAATATGTGGATATGATATATAAAAAAATCAAAATACATTACACACATAATAATATAATATTAAAGACAATGAATATGTAATATAACCCAATGAAAAGAAATTGAGTTACAAAATTACATACCCCTTTTTAACTTTCAAGTCAAATCACCATGGATGAAATAATTATCATTGAATCTTAAAATACACTGACGTATGAAATATTCAAGATATATCATGAAAAAGGATATTATATACACAAAATCAATTAGTTTCTATATAATATTAAAATATTCCCTAGCGAAAGGAAATTGAGATAGAATCCCTTACCTTGAGTATAGAGTTGTCATATATGTTATTTATCACATGTATAATAAACTTATATCAATTTTCTTTCTTAAGAATATTTTTTAGGTTTAATAACTTATACTTAAAACATTTACTTCATTTAATTTAGTGACATATTTAATTACTTATTAAGTTATGTCCATGTTAGGTGTTTTGATAATTCTCAATTCATAATTTCAAAATGACATTGGTGAGTTGAAAATGGTCAAAGGGGTAATTTTTACATCCTTTACAAAAAAATAATCATGAAATAAATATAATTTTTATTCATCACTTATACTTTTTAAAACAACCATGAAATATGGCCGTGAAAAATGAACTAAATTAATGGGATAAATTACCACTAGGTTTTCGGGCAATGTAATGGGTCTCCCTCTACCCAGTTAAAGAGGTCCTTGATTTTATTTAATAATAAATGATTCTTTGGCCCCAACCTTAAAAAAAATTAAGACGTTAGGTCGTACCTACACATGAGTGACATTTCCATTTTTCAACTATCATTATGGAAAGAAGATAAGTATTATTTTATCTTTACAAAATGAAAAATATATAATAAATATCATATTATTAATTTAAATTCACATACATATACCTTCCATGTGATGTGATAATGAAAAACAAATCACATAATTTCATGAGGCGGTAGTCTGATGTACACAAGAATGATGTTATCATTTTTCAATGCATGGAAATGTAATAAGGTATATGATAGTTTTTTAAATAATTATTAATATTTCATTAATATCATATATTAACATTAAATCCATCATCATGTATATCTGTGAGGGGTAATGATGGAAAACGATTTTCATTGGTTCATGAGGCGGAAGTTTTTCGTGCACACAAATGATGGTTTAATTTCCAATTTAATGTAAGAGGAGATAAATAAATATTATGAAATAATTATAATAAAATTATATTATATATGATATAATGGTGTTATTATATTGGAATTGTAAAGATATAACTATAGGTTGTAAAATAAGTAGTAAAAGGAAGGAGATTGATGAATATAATTACCTTTTCTTATAATAACCTACTTTGGATATCTTATTAAGAACCCTAAGGTTGGTGTTTTGGGAAATAAGATACTATAGAATGTGGATAATAATGTTTTGGTATAGATTTGTATAGGTTTTGCTTCAGAAAAATGGATTGAGAGGTGTAAGAACCCAGAATCCTATCAATGAAATTTCCCTTCTTCTAATGTGGTAATATAGTATAAATCACATAAAACCAAATAGAGAACACAATAAAAATATTATAAATGAATAATTAATGAAATAAGTGGAAATTTTATAAATTTAGGAACCTATATTGACGGAATAGTAACACAACCTTTGGAATAGTAATGTGAACTTTGAGAATAATAATCTTACCAATATAATAGTCGCCTCACCAATGAAAGTATATATAAAAATTATACATCTTATAAATGAAAATATGATTTAATTATATCATATTATAAGAAAATAAATGTTTTAAAAATTTTAAATTAGGTATTGATATTTTTTTGAAACATAACTGTTTATTTACATTTTTATCATTGTTATGATGATTTAAAAGAAAATTTATTTTCATAAAATTGATTCATGAATTATTATCTTGTAGTCTTATATTTATAAGATATTTTTATGTTACCTAAACTAATTTTTCAATGTGTTGTGAAATTAGTTATAATTTAAAATTGGTATTTTTCAAATAAATAATGATTTTATTTAAGAAATAATTTTGTCATGTTTAGATTTTTTTTTTCATAAATGGAATTCATGTTTGAATTTTACAAATTGAGAAATAGTTAGGGTGATTCTTCGGCATTTTTTTAAAATAGTTTAATTTTTTGTGAATAGCAAAATACAATAATTTATAGTATAAGTAATTTAAAAAAATTCATCCATTCTTGAGTCATGGATGATGTAGGTGGCCATTGGTTCGAACTAAAATGCACTAGTTAATTTATTTAGTCTCAATAATCAACACTATTACATTACTTGAAAAAATTAATAAAATAATGAATTGAGTAATAAAAAACACCCCTCTTATCCACTATATATACCACCCATCACCACCTCTTATCCTCTCCCCTCAAATTCCTTGAAACCTAACCATATTCTTCCTAATAATATTCCAAAGTCTCTCCCCCACTTATAATAGCCTTTTGTATCAACAAAATACCAAACTCAGTTCCAATAAGGTGGTTCTAAAGGAGAGGAATTCAGTAGGTAAAAACCTCTTTCTTTTTTCTTTTAATTTCTTTTAAATTTATTTTATTTTCTTATTATCTCCTCAAGTAACCTTATCCAAGTTACATAATAAATCCTACATATTTTATATAAATTAATTCTCTTGTTTCTATGGAACAACCTATCATCTTTTCTATTTTACCTGTTTTTTTATTCTAAAAATGAAAACATCATCAGTGAGGTTCTTATTTACTACCTTTGTGGATGATGTGTTTTTATTTTTGAAGTCCTCCTTGAAGGATGGTCATAAAACCATTTTTATGGATAAATAATATTATAACATATTAATTACAACCTGTTTAACATTATTAAACAGGTATATAAACATGATATTAAATAATGAAAAAAACTAGAAAGTGATGATCAGAAAACCACCAAATTAATCCAAAGGAATATCATTAAAGTTATATCTTATGAATCATCCTCAGATATGGGAAAAATGATATATAAGACCATTTAATATTTTTTATGTTAATTAATAACATATAATTTCAATTCTAGAGAAATATTTGCATTTTAAATGATTTTCCATACATGTATACAAGAGAAACCATCATGAAAACCAAGGAAATGAACACCCCTGAATGATGACATTGTATCTTATAACTCAAAAAAAGACATAAATAAAATGAATAAAATTATAATAAATAAAATAAATGTATAAAAGGTTAAAAATTAATTAATTAATTTATTTAATTTGATTATCTATGACATTAAGTACAAGTACAGAACACTTTCAGACATAAGGTAGGAGATTCTACCTGAACATCCATTTTTTCTTATGGGTTACACTTTATCTCTATTCACTCTAATGTAATTATTATTTATTTTTGTATAATTATTTTAAATTATATTTATATGTTCTAAACTCATGTATTTATATCATTTCATTATTCTTTAATGGGGAAATACATGTTTTAAAAAGGTTCCTTTCTCAATTCATCATGATAAGAAATCCTGATTTAAGGGAACTTCCCAACTTTTTACAATTTTTCAAGTACCATCCATAATATATTTTAAGAAAAAATTATATTTATAAAATACAACATTTTTCAAGAAAAAATACCTTTGTTCATTTCTAGTTTTATACCAACAATTATTTCTTGAATGTTTGATATAATCTTTAATATTTTCTTCAAACCGCACAAATTTGTTTAATTTATAAGGTTTCTTAAACACTTTTTTACATGTTTTCACTTAATTTTCTTATAAATTATAATTATATAGTCCAATTTAACCTTATTAATGTCAACTTATGATTTAAATCCATTGTTTCATGAGAAAAATTATGATATTCCCTTTTGTTATTCTTTTTGACATGATTATGATACCCAATTCTTTCCATGGGTAATCTTTATGTTTATGTTTAATTTCTTATCTATGATTCTTTATGTGTAAAACATGTTCATGAACATGTTATGATGGGTGTTCCTAGGTAAAACTATAATTCATCAGGTAATATTGAGGCTCATGATATGCCATGTGCAATGGTCTTGGTGGTTAACCTTGACTCATGCTCCATGTGCAAGGGTCTTGGTGGTTAGCCTTGAATAGTGCTCCATGTGAAATACTCTTGGTGGTTAGGCTTGAATCATGATACTACATGTTCCATGATCCTTGAATCATGCTTATTTCATGTTTTATGTTGTTTCCACATCTCTTATGATACCATGATTATATATGTTATTCTTTCTAATTTATATTCATTCCTTTTATGCCATCATGTTATGCCTTCTAGACCATGTGCTATGATTTATTTATATGAATATTCCCTTGCTGGGATTTTTATCTCATCACTTTGTTCATGTATTCCCTAGTTTATTCAATGTATATATAAAGGCTCAAATTAAGTTTGGAGATCATTATGGAGTTTAAATAAATGTTGTTTTCCTCATGTTTTTAGTTGTATATATATAATCTTCCAAAAACACTAGACTTTATGATAATTGGTTGTATTTTATGGTTAAAATCATGTAATAATATGTGTAAAATTGTAGGGAATCTATAGTTGGTATTGGAGCATGGTCTATTTATTTTGGGAGATTAGGACTCAAGCACTTTAGTAAGAACACTAGGTATAATTTTATCACTATAGTTAATTTAGATTGAAACCTAGGGAATCATAAGTTAGTATATAATTTTACTTTACAATTTTTCCTTTTATGTTAAAATTTTCCTTTTTATATGATAATTAGATAAGTATTCAATCCCCTCTAATTATAATTTTTTTATTTAATGACTATAAATAAGAGAACCCATGCCAACAATCAATTTTACAGGCAATACGACAATTTCCCTAATGAAATGCCAAATATGGTGGGAATGAGTGATCAAAACTTCATGACAATAATTTATAAAGTATATCAAGTTATGAATAATAACATGAATTATGTTGAACACCCCCTAATCCAAAGAAAGAGAAACTTTCCATCAAATCCTTCATGTGAAAAGTCTTCCCATGTTTAGTGGATTTACTGATCCCCTCATCATGGAACAATGAATTAACTATATAGAAAAGATATTATTCATATTCTAGTTCTTATAAGAAGATAAAGTTATACTGGTAGTCTATCATTTTTATGGGGAAACTGATCAGTGGTGTACAATGATCAAGAATATGAAGTCCAAGGAGGAAATTGATTACATGAAATGAGAAAATTTCAAGAATTTATTTAGGAAATATTTTCCTAGAACTCAATGTCATAATATGGAATGGGAGTTCCTCAAATTGAATAAAAAATAAGTTGAGTATATTGGGGATTATGAGGAAAACTTCATAAGTCTTGTACAGTATGCCTCTATATTTTTGATGAACATTGAAGGAAAGGTGTATCACTTCTTTAGTAAGATAAAGCTGAGTCTATGAAAAAAATTGGCGATTTGTGAGTTTGATAGCTATAAAGAGATTGTGCATTATTCCCTCAAGGTTTAAATGGATATCATATATTCTTAGTGGTCTCATGGGCCTAGTGATAAAAAATATAAAACTTTAGTCTTATATGGGAGGATCAATAGATAAATTCCATGATGGAAAGAAAACCCAACACCCCATATGCCAAAATTTTGGGAAGAAGCATCCTGGGAAGTATCTAAAGGGAACTAAGAGATACTTAAAATGTGGAAGATATGGGAATATCTCTATTAACTACTGAAGGGATATGAATAATCCCATAAACATGGAATAATAAAAGAATGTTTAGATCAACACTCAAATTATAGTAAATTGTTTGGAATGCAAGGAACATGGGAATTATGCCAACTATTTCCCTAAGCCAAGGGTGGTTAGAGGCAATCAAAAACAACAACCAAGGTAGTAAAGAAGGGAATATTATATCACTACTACTAATGTGGATCCCAACAATGATGTGGTGATAGGTATGATGGTTATTCATTTAAGAATAGTGGGAATACTATTTGATTCTGGTTCTACAAATTTTTTATCTTTTAAGTATAGTAGAACTATTCTAAAACCACCTCAAAATATTGAGGTTGAGTTATCTGTGAGAATAGAAAATGGGAAAATTATTTTTTCTGAAGTATATAACTCCTACCTGATTAATGTTTGTGGACTGAACTTTCTAGTAAATCTTGTATTACTTACTTTGGTGGATTTTGATGTTATTTCGGGCATGGATTGTACAACATCCCCCAATCCAGAACTGTTTCATGTGACTAAAAAGGGTTGATTATGTGACCTCAAGAGTGACTCCCCATATTCTAGAGGCTTTAGACTATCAGTGGGGGTGTAAAGTGTATAGTGGGGAGAGTATACCCCCTGGTATAAAGTGTTATAGAAATAGAACACATCATAATAAAATGGAATTAAAAATCAAGGTAACGAAAAACTAGAAGAAAAAAATAAAATAAAAATAAATAATAAAATAATAATAATAATGAAATAATGTAATTACATGATAAAATGTAACTAAATGACATGATAAAACAATATAATAAAAGACTCACAGAATCAAATAAAAGACTTATAGTACCAGGTATCAAACCCCATGCTGGTCCCGTCTCCAAAATCCAACCTAATAGCAAACAAGAAATCTACAATAAGAACCTTTTCCATTGTCCAAACCTGAATCCATGAAATATTATTGAGTTCCAAACAACGACTCAAATAGGGTGTGAGTATAACTTAGTTGGTCAACAACACCATGTCTAAACAAAACAAGCATGATAATAAGTGTATGCAATAAAGTGATAAACATGTGTATTAATTAATACAACAATTAAATAAGCACAAGAAACTACTTTGACTCCATGTTGGAATATATCTATTCATGTTTTATGAACATTCCAACAATAACCATGTAACCTAGGTAAACAACCTTCTTTGGTAAAATATCATAATATCTCTAAGAATGTATTTTGATCATTCCAACTGTAACCATATAATCATGGTGTAGTCACAACAATCTGTCTAAGTCAAATACCTATATGCATTACACCATTTTTGGGTCAAAGACCTATGATAAGTATAACATAGGACTAGGAAGATCCCACTAACTATCAGCATTATAAAATATTCATGTGAAAGTACCTTGGCCTAGCCAATTATATAAGCAACTCAAAATGGAATAGAATTCCTTTCATACAACTTGGATATCACAACATCAAATTATATATATCAATGGTTAATTATGAGAATTACCATTATTCTTTCATATTCAACATGAAATTCAATTCACAATTGATTAAAAATTATATTAATAAGCAATAATCCATAATCTAGGGATTCTATAATAAGAAATCACCCTAGGTCACACATTATGCTAAACATAATTTAATCCATTTTCCAAATACAATTCTATTTGAAACCAAAGGAATTCAGGGGATAATATCATTTAATTATTCAATTAATTTTGGTGCACACATAAAGGGAGCAATAAATATATTGAATAAACATGAAAATAATCAAACAATAATGTTAAGATTTAGACCCCTACCTTATACTAGAAATACAAAAATGCTTTCCATAGCCAACAACCAAGAGGAAGAAGGTGTAGATGATTTAAAAGAGGTTTGTAGATCAAAACTGATCAAGATAAAAACCAGAAACACAATTATCCAAGGGATTTCATCACAATGGTTGGTGAATGAAGAAAAAAATGGAAACATAACCAAAATCACTTACCAAGGATTTATTAAACAAATGATACATATAGAAGAGAGATTGGTGTTTCAAAACCACCTGTAGAATTCTCTAGGGTTTAGAGGAGAGGAGATTTAGTGAAATAGAACAAATTCCATCTACATAGCATGTTTAAAATAGTAGGTCTATCATTTACATGGTTTGTAAGGTTATTAAACATCGTGTAAATGTTTTTAATTGTATCTGCTAAAAAACCTGACACCTCAATTTTTTTAATTAAAATTATAATACAATTACTTTACGTGTAATCCCATTACCTGACATGTAAATGTTCTATATTTTGGTTTTTATCTCAATTTTCCTTTTAACGCCCCAAACCATCTTTAAAACTTATCACCTTTACAAGATCCTATAAAATAGTTGACCCATTTATATCCAGAATCCATTCACACAAAAAAGCATACATCCTTAAACATTAGGTCATTTTCTTCAGTAAAGGATCTCCATATCCGAACGAGACATGACCACCAAGGATCAAACAAAAATCTAAGATAGAAACCTACTTGAAAAAATATGGGATCATACAACCTCCCTGCCTTATAATAGCTCGTCCCCAAGATGCTCTAAGAATCACTGCAAGGTCTCATCGAAAAATTTTAGCCACTATGTTCACATATCACAATCCCTCTCACATGTCTCTTTTGAAACTTTCCCATGCTATCAATGCATTGGAACCAACAATATATCCTCACTTTGAAGATATTTCTCACTACGATTCACAAAACGTATTAGATTCTCCTCAGAGGATGCATTACCAAAATTCTCAACATCTGCTACATATATCAAATGGGAAGGTTATGGATGATATATAGACAGTTGTGACACATGGAAAACATCATGCATGAAACTTCAATGTTGTGGAAGGGTTAAATGGTACACCATTCAGATCGACCCGTTCCAATATTTAAGACTTATCAAAAAACCTAGGTGCTATCTTTCCTTGTTTCCTGATATGGAACTTCCCCAACCTAGTTGACACAAAGGAAAACATGACGACCAACCTAAAATTCTAGAGGATATCTTCTTTTCTCAGTATGTGATTTCTTCTTGATCTATGCGGTCAGTAACTATTGTTTGATCAGCTGAACCTGTTTAGATGTCTCATGCATGAGACTAGGCACATCAAGTGCTAACTCACCTTCCTAAAGGCAAAAAATAGGTGAAAAACATGAACTTACATACAAAGAATTAAAATTTTCCATTTGGACTAATGCCTAGAAACTATTATTATATATAAACCCCATGAGTGTTATATGTTTCTCCCATGAACCACCAAAATCCAAAACACAAGCATGTAAAATATCCTCTAGAACCTGAATGGTGCAATCATATTGACCACCAATATATGTATAATAGGATATGATTAAAATAAATTTTTATCCTAGAGCTTTCTAAATACACTTCTCGAAATGTGTTGTGAAATGAGGATCTATTTCTGAAATGATACCCCTCAGAACACCATACAACAGAAACACCTCACGCATGTAAAGATTTCATAGGTATTGAACTGTAATGGTTTCCCTAATAGGTAATAATTAAGATACCTTAATCATTATATCAACAAAAACCCATAAAATTTCATTCTTATGGGTCATCTTGGATAATAATACAACAAAATCCATCGCGACATCATCTCATTTCCACTCAGGAATGAGTGAAGACTATGAAATCCCATGTGGCCTTTGATGCTCAGATTTCACCTGTTGAAAAGTGAAGCATCTATCTACAAATAATTCCACCTTATTCTTTCTTCTTGACCACCAGTACTATCTACTTAGATCACAATACATATTACTTAAACAAGGATGCATTGTCCATCTAGAGGCATGAAACACCCTCATCATTTCCTTGCGAAGGCAAAAAGGAACTCATACTCAACCACAAAAGGAAGAGAATTCCCACTTACAGGATACAATCATTATGGTGTATCCCAACCATATAATTTATATCTCATAACTGATCCCTATAGATCAAGAAATTTGTTTGGTCTTAATCGAGACCAAAAGCATGAGTATAACAGATATTGAAGTCAATGGTACCCTCCCTTGAGATTCCTGAAAATATAGATGCATGTATCCAAAGATATCCATTATCCTCCACTTGTCAAAATAATACCCTACTACTTATGTCTGTTTCTTTTGGTTAAAATATTTGGAAATGATGTTTCCCTTCCCTAGTGTATCATCCAATTCAAATTTGAAAGACTACAAATACTAGACCGACCTACTCTCCCAAAAGTTTAGGTCACACTGAGGAAAGATGTACCTGAGGATCTTGTGATCTGTGTATACCAAAAACCTATCACCCATGATACAATGTCCCCAACATCTTAGGGCATGCACCACTAATACTAACTCCAGATTGTGAGTAGGTTAATTCCTCTCATATGGTTTCAGCTAGCTGGAGCCATAAGAAACCACTAGATCCTCCTACATTAGAACTTCTATGATTCCAACTCCATATGTGTCACATTATATGGTATTTGATATAACCAACATAGGAAAAGTGAGGATAGGTGATGAGGCCAGTCTGCCTTTTAGCTCTTGAAAATTCCTTTCACAACGTCAAACCAAACAAACTTCACCCCTTTCTTGTTCAGTTGAGAGATTGGTGCTACCAATTAGGAGAAATATTGGATAAAACACCAGAAATATCCTACTTAACCCAAAATTCTCCAAATATCAAAGATGTTCTTGGGTTTTTCCCAAGATACCACAACTATGACTTTTTGGGTCCACCAACACTCCTGCCTTTGAGATGACATAGCCCAATAAGTGTACTTAATTTAACCAGAAACTATATTTAGTTATCTTGATGTAAATTTGATTATCTATAAATATACCCATAATGATGTTAAGATTATTGGAATGATCATATAATTACTGGGATTACACTAAGATATAATTGATTTAAACCCCCAAAAACTGATCTACAAATGGATGAAAGATCATATTCATCAAGTCCATGAATACCACATTCAGAATAGTCAACCCAAACAACATCACTAAAGATTCATTCAATCCATACTTTCTCTAAATTTTTTTTCAAGGAATTAATGATAGTATCACTATTAATTTATGATATACAAATCTCATGTCAATATTGGAGAAGATCTTAGAAACTATCAACTATTCAACAATATCATCAATGTGTAGAATAGGATACCAGTTCTTGAATATCATCTAGTTCAACCTTCGATAATCCACACATAAATGCAAGGATCCATCATCATTTTTGTTGAATAGAACCGTATAACCCCATGGAGATGTATGCATCCATATAAAGACTTTATATTATTGATATTCCAATTGAACCTTTAACTCCCAAATATCTACCGGTTATATTCAGTAAGGAAGGATAGAAACTGGATCTACTCCCGGTACCAACTAGATCATGAACTTCATCTCTTTCTCGGTCGGTAAAGAATAAAAATCATTATGGAAAACATTTTGAAAATAGTCTACCACTATAGGAAAATAATCCTACAACATTTAACCTTTACTTAGGGATATACTGGAAATTTGAGCCATAAGAATTGGTCCCACATGACCTACCTAAATATCCCCCTCACCCTAGAGATAATATTTTCTTTCTTCTAGAGATAAGATGAAAAATATCCTCTTGTAACAGTTGATATGAGCCTAGTATAGAACTAACCAATCCATACAATAGTTTTATGTTTGACGGTAGATGGTCCCACAACCATATTAGCCAGAGTAGTCTCCATAATGTGAAACTGACTAGTCCCTATACCCTAGGATATATTCTGACTACCCTAAGCTACATCCCATACTTGGTATTGTTGCTCATGTATTGAGGTACCACATCACCTACCCTGACCTGAATAGACTTTGAAACTCTAGCTACCATCCTAATGAGGGGTAGCTGAGCTCCTTCCTGATTTCAATTCCTATCCTGATCATATTCCCCTGATCTATAATGGAAAGTTCACACATAACCTCTAAAGGTGGTCTAGTTTTCCATAGAAACAACACTAGATTATGAGGTAAGGACACTGTGGGTTCTTGTGAAAAAACATTCCACATTTATATCAATAGAACCGAACATGATAGTGAGATGTTTTTCTTATCACTCCATGAAGAACTTACAGATCACCTTGATGAAATAGCCTTGCCACTTTTTGGGGCCTATCTCAGATTCCCTTCCATTATGAGTTTTTTATTCATCATGTTTTAAAATATGTTTAAATAGAAAATGTTTACATTCAACCTAATCTCATTATGAAGAAAATACTAGAAATGTATTGCATGGAGATATCATTAGTTTCCAAAGATGGTGCAAAGCACAAAAGGTTAGTAAAAAATCTTGCATAGTCCAAAAACTGAAAAACCCACCCATGTCAGATGGATGAACTAATGAGATTTTTCATCCCTCAAAGTTTTGGGATAGAAGTGGCTCATGAAATTCATATCAAATTCCTTCCAAGATAGCTCATCTTGATTCCCATATTCCTCCAAAATATCCTCCAATGCTTGGTAGGTCTACAAAGAATATACATAGTAAGATTCACCCTTCTATTTGTGGGTATCTTGAGATTATTGAAGATGGTATGGAATGACTCAATCCAGAATTCAGCTACTTCAGATCCCCCTTCCCTAGTAACCATATACAGTTACTGAATCTAAACTCCCTTTTTAGCTCAGACATCGACGGAATGGTATGATTGGTCTTCCTTTCCATGGATCATATGGAAGTAAGGAAGATTTCATGAAGTTGAACATCCATCTGGTCCTTAGGAACTATAAGAGTTTCTGGTTAAGCTATGTTAAGATCATGCATATTTCCACTCTCTTGATGCTCAAGTTGATGGCAATGAGGAGGTATTTTCCTTACAATGTAAATGCACACCTTAGATAACTGGCTTGAAACAAGGTCTACCCATTAAGTGAATGAAATAGAGAACCACTAACTCTTGGTCTCTCTATATATGTATTATGAATGTTTTTATCATGATATGATAACTAATTTCATTTTTTATGAAAACAGATTTCTCATATCATAGTTCGATAGGAAAGTATATATCACATGAAAAAATATATATGCCCCTATTATGAACTATTCTTGTCAAAATATCCCTAGCTGCCTATTATGATGCATGTATTCTTAGATTACAACATACCGATCCATGAGTACAAAACTCAAGAAACAATAACATCATAAAAGGATAACCTCACACACCATGTGAATCACTCGAGGTGAAATAACATCAATAGTAAAAATCACATAGCACATATAGTAATACCCTCCCTAGGTACTCAAAATTTCCCCATACATGGGTTAGATAATCTCATACACATGCTCATTACTATGTCCTGACATAACCTAGTCTCCTTCCCACATTTCCTTAAATAGTAATGAAAAATAAAAGAAATATTTCTCCTATGATACCACTATGTAACATCCCCCAATTAGTAACTCTTTAATGTTGCAAGAAAGGGTCGGTTATGAGACCTAAAGTGAGCCTCCACATATGCAAAAGGATGATGAATAGTAGAAGGGGTGCAAAGAGTACAATGGGGAGACTATACCCCTTACTATGAAGTGTCATAATAGTAGAAAAATCATAATAAATTAGAAATAATAATCAAAGTAAAGATATAACGGAAGAAAAAAATAAAATTCAACTGAATAATCCAATAATAATAAAAGAATAATGTATTGGAACATTTGAATTTAAATAAATGGCATGCTATAAAAATACAAGCAAAGATAAGAAGACTCAAATAAAAGACTAAAATTCTCGGGTCCCAAACCCCATGTTGGTCCCATATCCAAACTTTATACTAATAACAAATAAGAAATAAAAACAAGGTCCTTTTACCTTGACAAAACCTACATCTATGTATTCTGATCAGGTGTCAAATGGTTGCCTGAATAGGGTTTGAGTATAACTCATATGGTCAACAATAATTTCTCTAAAAAACCAATCTAATAAGAAGTCTATGCATTAAAGCATTAATCATGTGTACTAATTAGTTCAATAATTAAATAAACAAAACAACCTGCTTCGGCTTTGTTCCAGAATATCTCTGAGCATGTATTATAACCATGCCAACCACAACCACATAACCAATGTAAACAACCTACTTTGGAATCATGCTGAAGTATCTATGATCATGTCTTATGACCATGAAAACTGTTACCATATAACCATGGTATAATCAGAACAACCAATCTTGTTGAAAGCCTTATATGCATTAAAACATTTCCAAGTCAAATGCCTATAAGCATTAGAACATGGGACTAGGCTGTGCCTACTCACTATCAGCATTAAAACATATTCCTGTGCAAGTTCCTGGAATTATCTTCTTATATAATCATCTCATCATGGAACACAATTCCTATCACACATAATGGATATCACAATATCACATCATATATTACAATGTTTTATTATATGAATTACCATTATTAATTCATATTCCATATGTGATTCCATTCATAATCGATTAATAATTATATCAATAAGTAATAATCTACAATTTAGGGATTTCATAACATGGAATCAACCTAGGTCACATGTCATGATAAACATACTTTAAGCCATTTTCCAAATACAATTCCGTTTGAAACCAAAGGAATTCAAGGGATAATATCATTCAATTATTCAATTAATTTGGGTGCACACAATGATGGAGCAATCACGATATTGTATAAACTTGAAAATAATCAAACCATAGTGTTAAGATTTTAACCCCTAACTTATACTGATGATCCAAAAATGATTCATATGGCCAAAACACATGAGGAAGAAGGTGAGGATGATTTCAAAAAGGTTCCTAGATCAAAACTGATCAAGATCAAAACTGATCAAGATAAAAACCAAAAATTAAATTGGCCCAGGGATTTCACAGAAATGGGTTGGAGAAGGAAGAAAAAAAATGAATAAACCTAAAAAAACCATCAGGGATTCCTTAGAAAAATGGGAAATCCAAAACGGGTATTGCACTCTAAAATAGCCTAAAGAATGACCTAGGGTCAAGAGGAGAGATTTTTTAGTGAAATAGAATAAATTTAATATTTATTACAGGTTTGAAACAATAGGTCGGGCATTTTCATGGAATTTAATGTAGTTATACTTCCTGTTAATGTTTTTAATGGTATCCTATGAAAAACCCATAACCTTAGATTTATTTAATTAAAACCCTTGAAAAATTACATGGTGTGTAATCCCCTTATGTAATGTGTAAATGTTCTGTAATTGAGGTTTTAGTCCATTTTCCCTTTAACTCTCCAAACATCCTTTAAATCTTTTCAACTTACCAAGAACTCATAAAACACTTAACCCATTTATAACTACACTCCATTAACTCAAAAGAGAATACACCCCTGAACATTAGTTCATTTTACCCAAAAAGTATATCCATCTCTGAACAAGACACAAACACTAAGGCTCAAACAAAAAACTCATAGAGAAACTTACCTATGAAAATATGGGATCTTACAGATTTCCTATCTTTATGGATAGACAAAATCAAATATCGGGAAAGAGATATCACTCTTCACATCCCAAGGCATCCTTAAATTCATTACAATTGTAAGAAGGAAGTTGAAAATCCTTTAGAATCACTATCTTAATTGTAGATATTATTTCTTTATGAGAAATCATATCTATCTAAAATTATTGAGAAAGTGGTGAGAATCATGCTCTAAGACATGCCCATTTTGAGGGACTACACTGATGTATTCCTTGAATAGTTTCTTGTTCTTCCTCCTGAATGAGACATTGAGTTCTTAGTTGAACTTATTCATGGATATCAAGCTATATCAGATACACCTTATAGAATGGACACCATTGAGATGGAAGAACTGAATAAGTAGTTACAACAGAATCTAGAAAAGAGTTTTATGTGATTGAGTTCTTCACCATGGGGTGCACCAGTCTACTTTGTCAAGAAGAATGGTGGATTAATGTACCTATACATCAATTATTGTGAGATCAATAAAATCACAATAAATAACAAATATCCCCTTCAACAAATATATGACTTATTTAATCAGCTACATGTGTCTATTTATTTCTCTAAGGTGGACCTTCAGTCAGGATATCAATAATTAAAGATGAAGAAATAAGATATTCCCAAGAATATATTTTGAAAAACGTATGGAAACTATGATTTCATAGTGATTCCATTCAGACTCACTAATTCTCCCATAATATTCATGGGTTTAATGAATATAGTCTTTAGAGATTTCGTTGAAAAATTTGTGGTAGTCTTTATCGGTGATATTTTGATATACTCAAAAAGTGAGGTGGAGCATGAGAAGGATTTGAATACTACGATGAAGACTCTGAAAAATGAGAAACTCTATGAAAAGTGTACTAAATTGTGAGTTATGGATGGATGAATTATTATTCTTAGGGCGTGTAATCACTAGAAAGATAATATCAATGGAACATTCCAAGATAATAGAAAAGAAGGAGTGTTCTAGGCCAACATATATAACAAAGATATATAGTTTACATGGTCTAGATGGGTATTATTGATGATTTGTGAAAAAAATATCATGATTTTCAAACCCATAAACCAAGATGACTTGCAATATAGTAATTTCTTTCTAGACCAGTGAATGTGAAGACTATTTCAAAGAGTTGAAAAAGAGGCTTATCACTGCGCCCATACTCACAATCTCAATAAGAGGGTAACTCTTTGTGGTGTAAAATGATTCTTCAAAGAATTTATCAGGACGTGTACTGATGAAAATTGATAAAATGATAGTCTATTCATTTATAAAATTAAAAATTTACAAGAAACACTATCCTACGCATGATATGGAGTTGGAAGCTATGATCTTTATATTGAAAATTTGGCAACATTATCTCTATGGGAAGAAGTGTAAGATTTATTTTGATCATAAGAGCCTCAAATATATATTCACACATAAAGATATTAATATGTTCCACTAAAAAAGGTTATATCTCATCAAAGATTATGACTAATCAATCAATTACCATCCTGGTAATGAAAATAAGGTGGCAGATGCTCTAATTAGAAACTATCCTACATCTTTATCAGTGATAAGAATTGAAAAGGATTCAATCCTTTTAGACCTAAAAAGGACGGAAATGGGGATCATTATGAAAGGAAAATCATAAATAATTTATCAAATTATCACTCAACCATCCATTATATAGAAAATAATGGATTCTCAAAGGAATGATGTGGAAACATAGAAAAGGGTGGAAGCTATCAGAAATGGGAAATCCATTAAGTTTAAGATTAATGAGGATGGAGTCATAAGATTTGGGTCAAGACTATGTTTACCATCAAATTTGGAGAAAAAGAAATGACTTCTGAATGACACACATAACTCAACCTTATATATTCACCTAAAAATCACCAAGATGTATCAAAATCTCCAAGAAAACAATTGGTGGGAAAATATAAAGAAGAAGATCATTGAATATACATTAAAGTGATAGGTATTTCAGCAAGAGAAGGTTTAATGGAAAAATTATAAAGGGATGATGTAAGCATTATTCATACTAACATGGAAATTAGAAATCATTACTATGATATTTTTCACTGAACTTACAAATACATCTAGAGGAGAAAATTTTATATGTGTTGTTTTGGATAGTCTTACAAAGAAAAATCATTTTTTCACAATTTGAGAGGACTTATCCCTGGATCAACTTCCATGGATATATATTGGATAAGTAGTAAGGCTGAATGGAGTACCACTATCGATTATATAAGATTGAGATATGAGATTCACCTATAAGTTTTGGAAAAGTCTTTAACATGCTCTAAACACTGAGCTGATCTTTAGTACGACCTATCAACCACAAATTAATGGTCAATCTAAGCAGAATATTCAGACTTTTGAAGATATGTTGAAGGAATGTTCTATAGAATTCAAGGGAGGATGTGACCAATATATACCTATGGTCAAGTTATCCTACAATAATAGTTTCCACTCAAGAATCCAAATGGCCCCTTATAAACCCCTTTTTGGGAAACTATGTAGAACACTAGAATGATGGGATGAAGTCATTGAACGTAAATTACTCGGAACAAAAATGGTTCAAGAAATGATAGAAAAGGTTAAAACCATTCAAGATCACATCAAGGAAACTCAGAGTTGACACAATATCTATGTAGATAATCATTGACGGGGCCTAGAGTTTGAGGTTGGAGACAAGGTATTCCTCCTCATGTCTCCATGGAATAGGATAATGAGATTTTGGAAGAAAGGAAAGATAATTCCCAAGTACATCATCCCCTTATGGATTCTTGATAGTTTTAGATATGTGAACTATCAATGATCATATCCTCTAACCACGTTTTAAGTGAAAATTTATTCCATATTTTCCTCTTGAGGAAGTAAATACCAGCTCCCTCACATGTATTTAATTCAGAGGTGGTGCAACTAGAAAATGATCTCTTGTATGCAGAGCATCGAGTGAAGATCATGGAATATATTGATAAAGTCCGACATAATAAGACTACTCACCTGGTCAAAGTACTATGGTGGAACCAAAAGTACGAAGAGGCAACCTGGTAAATAGAGGAATCAGTAAAGGAGATGTACTCTCACATATTTTTCCCCTTATTTTTTAAAACAAAATTTTGAGGGAAAAATTTAATAATGGGGGAAGAATGCAATGACCCAAAATTTTTTCAATGAAATATTCATTACTATAATTATTTAATATAGTATAAATCACATAAAACTACATATATAACACAATACAAACATTATAAATGAATAACGAATAAAATAAGTGGCATTTCTAGAAATTAAGCAACCTATAATGATAGAGTATTAACTTAACATTTGGAATAGTAATGTGACCCTTAGGAATAATAATATTAAAAATATAATATTAAACTCACCAATGAATATATATATAAAAATTTCCCATCTTACAAATTAAAATATGATATAATTATATCATAGTATAAGTAAATAAATGTTTTAAAAATATTAAATTAAGTATTGATATTTTGGTGAAATATAATTATTTATTTACAATTTTATCATTCTTATAATGATTTAAAAGAAAAATTAATTTCATAAAATATATTAATTAATTATTATTTTTTTACCTTATTATTTTATGATAATTTCATTAGACCTTAATTAATTTTTTAAAGTGTTGTAAAATTAGTTATAATTTTAAAATTTTTACTTTTTAAATAAATGATAATTTTTTTAAAAAAAATTAAATTTATCATATTTAAAAAATTATTTTCATAAAATTGATTATGTGTTTTAATTATACACATCAAAAAAAATTCTGGGATATTTTTTTGGATTTTTCTAAAATAGTTGAATTTTTGGTGAATAGTAAAATACTGCAATTTACAGTATAAGTAAATAAATGAATTTTTCAGTCATAGATGATGTAAGTGGACATTGGTTAAAACTCACATTAACTAGTTAATATATTTATTTACAAGAATTAACACTATTAATTTTCTTGAAAAAAATAATAAAATAATGACTAGAATAATAAATAAACACCTCACTCCTCCACTATAAATTCCACCCCTCACCAACTTTTCTCCTCACACCTAAAAATCCATGAATATTTTCCAAATTCTACCAAATACTCTTCCAAATACCCAAACCCACGTCTAACAGACTTTTTTCTCAAGAAAATATCAAACCCAATTCCATTAAGGAGGTTCTCAAGGAGAGGAATTCAAGAGGTAAAAACCTCTATCTTTTTATTTTAATTTCTTTTTTTTTCATTTATTATTATCTCCTCAACTCCTATTATTCAAGTTACATGATAAATAGTTTATATTTTATATAATTTAATTTTTTTAATATAGAAACCCATCATATTTTTTTATCCCTCACTTCTTTTACTCTAAAAATGGAAACATCGTTTGTGAGGTGCTGATTTACCACCTTCGTGGACGATGTGTTTTAATTTTTAAATTATACATTTAAGGCTTGTAATAAAACCATTTTAAGTGTTAAAAAATTATAATATATATATTCCAAATTATTTAATATTTTGCAACCATTATATATGTATAATATTAAATAAAAAAACAAAACTAGTTCATGATGATCGAAAAACTGCCAAGTTAATCCAAACGATTATCATTAATATTTTATCTAATGAATCACCATCACATATAAAAAATGATATATTATACCATTGAATTTTTTTTATGTTCATTAATGACATATAATTTAAATTTTGGGAAAATAATCTCATTTTACATGATTTTCCATACATGTTTACAAGTGGACCAATCATGAAAACCGAGGAAGAAAACACTCCCGAATGATAAAATTTAATTTTATAACTCAATAAAAAGGCCATAAATGAATGGAATAAAATTATAATAAATAAAATAATTTTATAATTTTTTCTGAATTTATTATTTTATGTAATTAATTTTGTTATCCATTGTAGAGACCCGAAGCCTGACTTACATGGACATTACATTACATTTGCGGAATACTTAGTACATAACAAAAACACACACAAGGATCGTAATAGTTTAGTGTCTTTGGAAACTCGGAACGTAATCTTCTAATCGTGGTGAAAGATCTTCAATATCTCCCATAAAGATCTTCCCTTTTTTTACCTAAAACCTTTCTTTATATCCTGGGGAAAAGAAAACATAAAAGGGTGAGCTCAAATGCTCAGTAAGGGTAAACAAAAGAAAAATCAATCACATCGTATTCATAAGAACATAACATTTTGGAAATCTTAACCTGCAAAAGAGAGTATAATTTCATAACATGGGATAAATCATAGTAGTGAAATGAAATCCCAATAATCATAACATAAAACATTAATCTTTGTGGAATACACACATAGTCATAGAGAATCATTTCTTGTTAGTCAAGACTCATTGCCAAGACTATCTTAGTGGACAAAGTCCCTTTCTGAATCGAGTAACCCTCGTTTCAGTCCTGTTTCACTGAACCGGTATAACCTACCATTCCAGCCCTGTCTATCTCATGAGATATGAAATCGTTACCCAATGCATTGGAGGGAGATATAGGTCCCACCCATCTTATAATGAATCCTTTCTTATGTGTGCCACATAATCATACATCATCGCATAACACATGTAACAAAAATGGGATTCTTGAAACATCATGACATCACAAATCAATTCATATAAGATAAAGGAATTCATAAAAATAATTTCATCACAACAGGATCAAATAAATTTAATAATAGGGATAAAAACATAACCCTTTATTATCTTAGATAGAAAATAATTTTGATAAAACACTTGAACTCCATTCTTGAGGAAAATATCCTTTCTTCTTCAAAAACATTTTTCCTTTCATAACATGTCATACGACTTTAAAATAAAAGAAGTTGATTAAAAATAAACTTGAATACTTGTATAGGAAGCTTCTTGGATTTAATGTTTTAAAAATCCATTCATTCCGTATAAGTTAAAAAAAACATTCTTCGTACTTTTGTCGGAAAAGTCAAAAAGTACCTCGTACAAAAACGACAAAAGATTCCTTTCATTTCTTTTACTAAAAACTCACCGAAGGTAAAAATGGATTTAAACAATTGTAGGTGGATGGAAGTAATATTACATATTGATGAAACATGGACGTGGATGATAAAATACACCCCAGTAAATACTTACGAATAAACAATCTCGGATAAAAATGAGATTGTGATATTTCCCTTACCTTAGGTCCGATTTGCTTTGTACGTGTCCGAAGCTCCTGTATAATGGTTTAAATAATGTCATTGACTTATTAAAGAATCATATTCATTGTTATGATATCATATATGGTTCACTTATGACATTATATTACCCGTTCTTTTGTAAATTCCATGTTAAAGAAGCGTTTTGGGTAAAATCGTTTCTTTTATCGTAGGTGTTTTGACTTGTTGTTATTGACGTTATTATTACTTATATCATGATTTAATTACTTACAGAATATAAAATATGATTTATATATCATATATATTCAGTATATATATATATATATAATAGATAGATAAATGAAATGAAAAACACCGTTCATGGAGACGGTAGTCCGTACGTACGCATGAACGCTGTTTTCCTTTCCCTATTGTCTTGAATGGAAGTAAGTAGATGACATACATATATATATATATACATAAATCCAGTAGCTTTATAATGTCATATATTTCATTATTATTTCTTATATATACTTTATAATCATTCTTAAATGGTTAACATGGAGAATGAATCTCATCGCGTCGTGGAGACGGTAGTCCGTACGTACGCACGAGCGATGATATCATTTCCATAAATATTGAATTGAATTGGAGTGGATTATACAATATATCAGAATAAATATGATGTTTTAATAACTATGTATAGTTATTCTTTACAACATTATACCCATCCATGTAAGGTGGTGGTGGAAAATAGATTACACCACGGCGTGGAGACGGTATTCCGTACGTACGCACGCGCGGTGATTTCTTTTTCCGTAGGATAGATAGATGGTGAAATAGGGTTGTTTCATACTTATAATAACATATCAGTATATGAGTGATACTGATGTTATTACTTCATAATGAAACAACCTAAGAAGAAGAAGTGGAAGAAGAAATAAAGATGAAAGAATTGGTAACGGTAATTACCTCTTCTTTGAAGCACCTTTTAGAGACCTCCTCTTAGGGAACTAAAATTGGTCTTTGAGGAAGACCAGAACCTCTATCATGTTTCTAGGTAAGTGGAGAAGAGATTTTGGCAGGGTTTGGCCGAGCTTGAGTGCTCAAATTGGTGTGTGGAGGAAGGGGAGGAGGTGTCCTTTTATAAGGGAGGAGAGGGGCACCTTAGGAATATCTCAAAATATTATTTTATATTAAAGTCAAAATCGGTTTATAATGGTTCCAAAGGGTCTTATTTCGAAGCTAAAGTGGGGATGGGTCGAAACCCTATCAAAAAATAAGATTTAGACAAGTTTAGGGTATTATTTTAACCTTATCAATTAGATTTAACTCTAAGTTAAATAATTTAACTTTTACCGTGTCTTTTTGTTTTCTTTCACAATATGGTTAATACACTTACTATAACATGCCAAACGAACCCCAAATTGTTTATTATTAATATATATATCCTTATCTAAGTCATTTGGCCGAACCTTAGATTTTTAGGAATAAAATAACAATTAATAATATAATATTTGATTTAAAAACTATTTTGTGTCAATTTTGACACGATTTGATATATGATTTTTGTGAAAGTCATAACAGAATTATATGTTCGAACCAAGTTGATTAAATCAACACTAATATATCATAGTAACCTAGAAAATTAGTGGAATTCATAAAAAGGCTCAAATTATATTTAGTTTGGTGTTTATAACATCAATTATGTCAATATTTCATTAATAAGATTATTACTGCATCATCTTTGTGTCATAAATAAATTAACTTATTTGATGTCTAAAAATTACAAATAAAATACCATTATGTGGGAAATCCTTTTAGCTTTCTAATGAATATTTATAGTCTAATTTATCTTATGTATAACCCTATATTAAAAATGTTTTAGTAAATAAACTTTGATTTTAACTCTTTTAACTCTTCTTTGAATTAAATAATAATAAATGTCCTAATCTAATCCAAGTGGGCCTAAATGGTCATATTTTATTCATAAGGTTGTTTTTGGTCGAATTACACTTATCCAATAGAATTAGGACATGTTTTAGGGTAATATTAATATCATTCTTACCCTTAATTACCCTATTTACTTTTAACCGTGGTAAATAAAAGTAAAAAGTTACTATTCACCAAAAATTATTTTCATCTCATTGAACCACATTTTACTTACTGACATCAACCGTGTCTCTCGGATTTTTGAAATTCCATTCACAGAAGCAGTAAAATTAAGTTTTATGAAAAATTCACTTTTTTTAACTACCACTTAGTAGTTTCACTATTCATAAAAAATTGATGTTTTTCAGAACAATGCCAAAATTTCATCCTAAGCTATATTTCATATTCCGAACTCAAAAATGAAGTCTATTTTTCCAAATTCATAACATAGAGGTTGCATTAATTAATTTTATAATTAAATCCCGCTGTTAAAACAAATAGCGTGTTTTTTAAGAAACAATATCTATCAAAAGATTGACACTAGTTTATAACTGGTTTAAATGTGAAATTACATCCAATGAACAACATTGTATTAAATTGTAAAAATATATTCTAAATACACTTTAAAACCACTCAAATTAATTATTTATCAATATTAATTATTTCGATTAAAAAAGTTGTTTTTAATTAAAATTTAGTAATTTTCACTATTCATCAGAATATGAAAGTTATCCGAAATGTACCAAAATTCCACCTTAGGCTAAATTCGATATTCCGAATCCAAAAATGAAGTTCATTTTGAAAAATAAGATTTACAGAATTTTAAAAAGTGGTTATTACTATTCATACCGGCTAGTTTTAATAATATTTTAATAGCATATCGTTGTTTAGTGAAACTCGGTATTGCGTATTACACACGCTATCGAGGAAGGTCGCGATTGTGTGTAATGCAAGGCAAGTCAAGGATGCGTGTTGTGCAAGCTCCTTTTGGTGTAGCGTACAACACAAGACATTAATAAAATTAAAAAGAATATTTTTTATAAAATCTTGGGCTGTTACATTCTACCCCCCTTAAAATGAATTTCGCCCTCGAAATTCGTCGGGGTTATAAATGGTTTACTATTCGAAAGTTTATTTAATAGAAACCCACATCGTAAAATGGAATACCAAAACCAATATTTTAAAACAAAAGTATGAAACTTAACGGTTACCCAAATAAACTAATCACTGGGTTTCGACATAGGTGAAAATATGGATATGGAAGAAAAATCTAACCATCATGTTCTGATGGAGAGTGGTAGAGAACATGGCTATGGAAAAGCCAGTAATCACAAAGCCATAAATTTGTGACGATCTAAGGTACCATTCGATTAATCAGGTATAAGATCACTAGGACAACATTTTTGGTTTTCAAGATCGTTTCCCTAAAGTTAAAGAATTTGAATTAGAATAAATACTTACTTTATGTTGGTACAACCTCATTGTTGTTCGTTCCTTTAACAATTTCAACTTCATCTCTTAAATAAATGAAGTTGAATTTGTTATTTGTGAAGTGTTAGCAGATCATGTGATAGAATGACGGGTCATTCCATCTGTCTCAAACAAAAGGTTAGCAAAAATTATATACATAAGTCGATCTATAGTGAGATTAATCATATATTGTTCCTAAAATGGACTTATACTTCATATATCATACGGCTTAATATAATAAAACTAGTTTCTACTAAACAGGGACTTCCTGTAGGCCAGTGGTAGGCGATAAAGGCCAGTCTCACTTCGGTTGTGGGTTCGATTCCTACGACCTTGTCCGACGTGATGGGCTGTCGCCCGTCCTGCAGGTTGTCCCTTTTTCTAAAACTATATTACTATAACATCCCATCAATAATATCGAAAAAACTTCTATCCTTAAACAATACTAACTTATGTCCAACATAATCCATTCTAATCTTTAGGCTTATCCATAATACTGCAGTCCACTCTCATAATATAGTGAAAACGATTACCAGAGATTTAATACTATCGTTAATCCCCATATATATGTCTTGTTGGTCACATTCCAAACATTCAAAGGCCTTAATCATGTATTATCTTGAATACCTTAGTGAAAACATGAATGCAGTTTAAAGTTAACACTTTCCACATACCAAAATCCTCAAAATTCTATATACTCAAACCATGATATCACTTAGTCCTTATATCAATCATGAGCTCATGAATACTATCAAATATATTAGATTCTCTTTATCCCTTCATTATGCGCATATCATTCACTTTCCAAAAAAATATCTGAATAACCTTTCATTGTTACTCATACCATTCATCATAAACTTTCAAAACTTAAGGAAAGACAACAGTGTAACAATCCTTAGATGTCTTTTTATTCTATAGTACAACATTACACTTGATAAACATGTAATCATTCCACTACCTTCTTAAACCATTGACCGAGCTTCAATAATTCTTTCATCTCACATATCATTTGTAGTCTCTTCATCATCATCAACATAAATACTTCCCATACGACCATACTGGTTATCTTCTTGAGACTTTCCCTTAGGGAATTGGTTTGCATAATGCCCGTACATTCCACATTTAAAACATTTAACCATTGTTGATGTCGTAGCAATACCATTATCCTCATCCATGGTGTTAACTGAACCTTTTCCTTTGCACTTACTTGCTTTGTGTCCTTCTTTTCCACACCCAAAGCATCTTCCAGTTCCTTTGAAACATTCTCCTTGATTCCTCTTCCCACATGATTTACATAGGGGAAATTGAACTTTCTTTCCTCTATGATCATCATAAAACTCCATCTTTCTCTTGTTAGCCGAGTCAGGAAACTTACCAAATTTTACTTTATTGATCATATTATGAGATTGCTGATTCGGCATAATAATGATGTTTGGACTTCCAAATCCCATTTCACTATGAAGAATATCATTCCATTGTCCATCATATCCTCCATTATCGTGAATCATCTTGTTTCCAGCCATTTTCTAAAACCCAAAAAAGAATAGTGTGAGAGGCAAAAATCATGCTAGGGAAAACAACATAGTAAAGGGGGAGTACCCTTAATATCTAACATCTTAGGTTAAATTATAAGATCGTTATCGTAGTTCTAGGATTATATCCTATACGTATACTTATCCTTAGGGACATCCCTAGACATACCTTAGAAATATCTCTAGGGATCTCACTAACATTTTCGCATCCTAGTTTCCAAAGGTTGACTAAACCTTTCCTCTGATACCAACTGTAGAGACCCGAAGCCTGACTTACATGGACATTACATTACATTTGCGGAATACTTAGTACATAACAAAAACACACACAAGGATCGTAATAGTTTAGTGTCTTTGGAAACTCGGAACGTAATCTTCTAATCGTGGTGAAAGATCTTCAATATCTCCCATAAAGATCTTCCCTTTTTTTTACCTAAAACCTTTCTTTATATCCTGGGGAAAAGAAAACATAAAAGGGTGAGCTCAAATGCTCAGTAAGGGTAAACAAAAGAAAAATCAATCACATCGTATTCATAAGAACATAACATTTTGGAAATCTTAACCTGCAAAAGAGAGTATAATTTCATAACATGGGATAAATCATAGTAGTGAAATGAAATCCCAATAATCATAACATAAAACATTAATCTTTGTGGAATACACACATAATCATAGAGAATCATTTCTTGTTAGTCAAGACTCATTGCCAAGACTATCTTAGTGGACAAAGTCCCTTTCTGAATCGAGTAACCCTCGTTTTAGTCCTGTTTCACTGAACCGGTATAACCTACCGTTCCAGCCCTGTCTATCTCATGAGATATGAAATCGTTACCCAATGCATTGGAGGGAGATATAGGTCCCACCCATCTTATAATGAATCCTTTCTTATGTGTGCCACATAATCATACATCATCGCATAACACATGTAACAAAAATTGGATTCTTGAAACATCATGACATCATAAATCAATTCATATAAGATAAAGGAATTCATAAAAATAATTTCATCACAACAGGATCAAATCAATGTAATTATAGGGATAAAAACATAACCCTTTATTATCTTAGATAGAAAATAATTTTGATAAAACACTTGAACTCCATTCTTGAGGAAAATATCCTTTCTTCTTCAAAAACATTTTTCCTTTCATAACATGTCATACGACTTTAAAATAAAAGAAGTTGATTAAAAATAAACTTGAAAAATTGTATAGGAAGCTTCTTGGATTTAATGTTTTAAAAATCCATTCATGCCGTATAAGTTAAAAAAAACATTCTTCGTACTTTTGTCGGAAAAGTCAAAAAGTACCTCGTACAAAAATGACAAAAGATTCCTTTCATTTGTTTTACTAAAAACTCACAGAAGGTAAAAATGGATTTAAAAAATTGTAGGTGGATGGAAGTAATATTACATATTGATGAAACATGGACGTGGATGATAAAATACACCCCAATAAATACTTACGAATAAACAATCTCGGATAAAAATGAGATTGTGATATTTCCCTTACCTTAGGTCCGATTTGCTTTGTACGTGTCCGAAGCTCCTGTATAATGGTTTAAATAATGTCATTGACTTATTAAAGAATCATATTCATTGTTATGATATCATATATGGTTCACTTATGACATTATATTACCCGTTCTTTTGTAAATTCCATGTTAAAGAAGCGTTTTGGGTAAAATCGTTTCTTTTATCGTAGGTGTTTTGACTTGTTGTTATTGACATTATTATTACTTATATCATGATTTAATTACTTCCAGAATATAAAATATGATTTATATATCATATATATTCAGTATATATATATATATATATAATAGATAGATAAATGAAATGAAAAACACCGTTCATGGAGACGGTAGTCCGTACGTACGCATGAACGCTGTTTTCCTTTCCCTATTGTCTTGAATGGAAGTAAGTAGATGACATACATATATATATATACATAAATCCAGTAGATTTATAATGTCATATATTTCATTATTATTTCTTATATATACTTTATAATCATTCTTAAATGGTTAACATGGAGAATGAATCTCATCGCGTCGTGGAGACGGTAGTCCGTACATACGCACGAGCGATGATATCATTTCCATAAATATTGAATTGAATTGGAGTGGATTATACAATATATCAGAATCAATATGATGTTTTAATAACTATGTATAGTTATTCTTTACAACATTATACCCATCCATGTAAGGTGGTGGTGGAAAATAGATTACACCACGGCGTGGAGACGGTATTCCGTACGTACGCACGCGCGGTGATTTCTTTTTCCGTAGGATAGATAGATGGTGAAATAGGGTTGTTTAATACTTATAATAACATATCAGTATATGATTGATACTGATGTGATTACTTCATAATGAAACAACCTAAGAAGAAGAAGTGGAAGAAGAAATAAAGATGAAAGAATTGGTAACGGTAATTACCTCTTCTTTGAAGCGCCTTTTGGAGACCTCCTCTTAGGGAACTAAAATTGGTCTTTGAGGAAGACCAGAACCTCTAGGATGTTTCTAGGGAAGTGGAGAAGAGATTTTGGCAGGGGTTGGCCGAGCTTGAGTGCTCAAATTGGTGTGTGGAGGAAGGGGAGGAGGTGTCCTTTTATAAGGGAGGAGAGGGGCACCTTAGGAATATCTCAAAATATTATTTTATATTAAAGTCAAAATCGGTTTATAATGGTTCCAAAGGGTCTTATTTCTAATCTAAAGTTGGGATGGGTCGAAATCCTATCAACCAATAAGATTTAGACAAGTTTAGGGTATTATTTTAACCTTATCAATTAGATTTAACTCTAAGTTAAATAATTTAACTTTTACCGTGTCTTTTTGTTTTCTTTCACTATATGGTTAATACACTTACTATAACATGCCAAACGAACCCCAAATTGTTTATTATTAATATATATATCCTTATCTAAGTCATTTGGCCGAACCTTAGATTTTTAGGAATAAAATAACAATTAATAATATAATATTTGATTTAAAAACTATTTTGTGTCAATTTTGACACTATTTGATATATGATTTTTGTTAAGGTCATAACAGAATTATATGTTCGAACCAAGTTGATTAAATCAACACTAATATATCATAGTAACCTAGAAAATTAGTGGAATTCATAAAAAGTCTCAAATTATATTTATTTTGGTGTTTATAACATCAATTATGTCAATATTTCATTAATAAGATTATTACTGCATCATCTTTGTGTCATAAATAAATTAACTTATTTGATGTCTAAAAATTACAAATAAAATACCATTATGTGGGAAATCTTTTTGGATTTATAATGAATATTTATAGTCTAATTTATCTTATGTATAACCCTATATTAAAAATGTTTTAGTAAATAAACTTTGATTTTAACTCTTTTAACTCTTCTTTGAATTAAATAATAATAAATGTCCTAATCTAATCCAAGTGGGCCTAAATGGTCATATTTTATTCATAAGGATGTTTTTGGTCGAATTACACTTATCCAATAGAATTAGGACATGTTTTAGGGTAATATTAATATCATTCTTACCCTTAATTACCATATTTACTTTTAACCGTGGTAAATAAAAGTAAAAAGTTACTATTCACCAAAAATTATTTTCATCTCATTGAACCACATTTTACTTACTGACATCAACCATGTCTCTCGGATTTTTGAAATTCCATTCACAGAAGCGGTAAAATTAAGTTTTATGAAAAATTCAGTTTTTTTAACTACCACTTAGTAGTTTTACTATTCATCAAAAATTGATGTTTTTCAGAACAATGCCAAAATTTCATCCTAAGCTATATTTCATATTCCGAACTCAAAAATGAAGTCTATTTTTCCAAATTCATAACATAGAGGTTTCATTAATTAATTTTATAATTAAATCCCGCTGTTAAAACAAATAGCGTGTTTTTTAAGAAACAATATCTATCAAAAGATTGACACTAGTTTATAACTAGTTTAAATGTGAAATTACATCCAATGACCAACATTGTATTAAATTGTAAAAATATATTATAAATACACTTTAAAACCACTAAAATTAATAATTTATCAATATTAATTATTTCGATTAAAAAAGTTGTTTTTAATTAAAATTTAGTAATTTTCACTATTCATCAGAATATGAAAGTTATCCGAAATGTACCAAAATTTCACCTTAGGCTAAATTCGATATTCCGAATCCAAAAATTAAGTTCATTTTGAAAAATAAGATTTACAGAATTTTAAAAAGTGGTTATTACTATTCATACCGGCTAGTTTTAATAATATTTTAATAGCATATCGTTGTTTAGTGAAACTCGGTATTGCGTATTACACACGCTATCGAGGAAGGTCGCGATTGCGTGTAATGCAAGGCAAGTCAAGGATGCGTGTTGTGCAAGCTCCTTTTGGTGTAGCGTACAACACAAGACATTAATAAAATTAAAAAGAATATTTTTTATAAAATCTTGGGCTATTACATCCATGGAATTAAGTACAAGTGCAGAACACTTTCGGACATAAAGTAAGGGATACATGAACCTCCATTTGTTTCCTTCAGGTTATGATTTATCTCTATTTTAATTATTATTTCTTTTTATAAAATTATTATAAATTCTATTTATATGTTAAAAACTCATTTTTCAAGATCATTTCATCCTTATTTTATGGGAAAATGCATGTTTTAAAAAAGCTTCTTTCTCAATTCATCCTGATAAGCAAGCCTAATTAAAGGGAAATTCTTGAATTCATACCCATTTTCAAGTACCGACCATATTATATTTTGAGCCACAATTATTTTTTTAAAATCACCATTTTTATCATTAAAAACTATATTTTTTCATTTCTGGTTTTATTCAAAAAATTATTCCTTTTAATTTTAAATAATCTTTAATGTTTTCCTTAAACCGTGCTAAATTGTCTTATTTCTAAAGTTTCTTAAACACTATTTTCACATGTTTTAAATTTATTTTATCATATATTATAATGATATATGACTATATTACATTATTAAATTATTTTTATTATATAAATACACTATTTTATTGAAACTATTATAATATTCCCTTTTGTTATGCCTCTTGGAATGATTATGGTACCCAATTATTTTCATGGGTAACCATTTTGTTTATATTTGATTACTTATGTATTATTCTTCATGTGGAAAACATATTCGTGAAATTTTTTTATGGGTGTTCATATATAATGATCCAATTAATTATGTATTTTCTAGTCTCATGAGACGCCATGTGAAATGGTTTTGGTGGTTAACCTTGGCTCATGCTCCATGTGCAATGGCCTTGGTGGTAAACCTTTAATTATACTCCATGTGAAATAGTATTGGTGGTTATCCTTGAATCATGATCTTCCATATGAAATGAGACTTGGATCATTCTTATTTCATGTTGTATGTTGTTTCCAAATCTCTTATTATAAAATGATTACATATGTTATGCTTCCTTATATATATTCATGCATTTTTATGCCATCATGTTATGCCTTCTAACCCATGTGCTACGCTTTATTCATATTCTTATTCCCTTATAGGTATTTTTAGCTCATAAATTTATTCATTTATTACCTGGGTTATCTTATGCAGATGTATGGGCTCAAAGGAAGTTAGGATCTCATTATGGAGTTTAAATAAAAGATCTTTCTCCCATGTTTTTGGTTTTATGTACATAATCATCCAAAGATATTATAATTTTTAATAATTTATTGTATTTTATGGTTAAAATAATGTAAAAATATGTGTAAAATGATATGATTTCTTTAAGAGGTGTGAATAAATGAGAGGAGGGGTTCCATTTTTTAATATAGGGGTGGATTTTGTTCAAATACATAAAACTATTCAATAATGGGAAGTCAGTCTCAATACAAGTTCCTCCAAAATTGATAAATAATGGATTTTAGGGTGATATGGTTAATAAAA
This sequence comes from Viscum album, assembly GCA_963277665.1. Lineage (NCBI taxonomy): Eukaryota > Viridiplantae > Streptophyta > Magnoliopsida > Santalales > Viscaceae > Viscum > Viscum album. The sequence goes on from OY728156.1 coordinate 1,507,828,649, forward strand.
ACTCCCAATATTCACAAATAAACATGTTTTAAACATTTTCTTCCATTTACCTATAAGGATACTCACTTTTACAATTTTAGTTTTTCATGATGCTAACTAGTTTTTTACTATTTTTATTATACATTATGACGAAAATTAAGTTGAAATTATTACCTAATATTAATAATTCTGATTAAAAATATGAAATATATTTTATAAAATTTAAATAATATAAGTGGTATAATTTAATTTTAAATTAAACCTACAAAACATGTCGAAATATAGTTTTTCAGGAAATGCATTTATCAAGAAATATGTGATCTTATATTAACATTATTATGAGAAATCATCATTTAATGAATTTAAATTAATATAAATAGATTTATAATATATTAATTTAATTTAAATAGTTTATTTATATGGGTAATTTTAATTAATTAAATTGTATAACTTTATATATTTAAAAACTATTTACAGAGAACCACATTTTAAGCAGAAAAACAAACTTATACTAAAATCATGGAAATTGATGATTAAAATGAAATTAATAAGATTATTCTAAATAAATTTTTTCACATATAAATTTATGTCCAAATATAAAATATAATTAAACTTTTTAATTAGTTTATTTAATGAAAATAAATGAAAGTATTTTCAAAATCATTAATTTTCACTATTCACTGAAAAATATCACATTTGAAAACAATCTCAAAATTTTGCTCTAAGTTAATTCTTTTAATGTTGATTTAAAAAATTATGTTCATTTTATAAAATAATATTTTTAAAATTTTCATAAATTACTAACAATATTTTCTCATAAAAAGTAATAAAAATCATTTTGGATGGAAATATATATTTTCTGTAGGATAAAATATCATTACTAAAAGTTTTTGTGATTATATATCAACCAATTTATATTGAGTTTGAAATTTATGTTGAGTAAGAAATTTATATATTTTTAATAAATTAGTTAGTAATATTAATTCCCACTAATTTATTGGATAACTTATAACATTTATATATTTCATGGGTTATTTACGATTGGTGTTTCATGTCATATATGATATCTAACATCATGTTATTCTTTTAAAAAACTTGTGGTTCTATATTTTCCCCCACTTCAATAAATATTTCCCCCAAAATTTGAAATTAAACTCAGAAATCAATGGTTTAAAATTTAAAAATAATTTTTTTGAAATCCCAAAATAGACAAAGGGTTAATAAAACTTCCTCTTGATAAGAGAGAAAGGGATGTACAAAGGTCATCTTGAATAACACATAACATAGTTTCAAAGTAGGAAACTATTAATGGGAGGTGAATATATGGGTATGGAATAAAATAATAATGCCCAAATGATTATGGAGAGCTATAGAGATCATTGATCACATGAAATTTTATGATCATGAGAATGTTAAAAATAATAAAAACCAAAATATTTAATGGTTGAAAAGACCATCCGTTTATTAGAAATGATTTTAATAGGATAAATTTTTTATTTCAAGATAATTTTACTATATTGGAGGAATTATTTTACCATATAGTGTAAGAACATAACGAAATATACTTACTTGATATCTTTTTATTTCATAAGAACAATTTAATCCTTTGGTCATGCTTCAATCAATTTCCTCTTTATCTCTTAATTCTATGAATGAATATCCAATTTGATTTTTTTTATGTTTAAAGTACTAAAATTAAATTTTAATGGATAATAAGAAACATATAATAATAATAAAATATCCCCTATATTTGAACATCAACCAAAACAGAAATGGTTACCACATGGTAAGATAACATCCAAAACCTTTATATTAATACACAAATTCAATGTTCAACTTAAATCATACCATAACCCTATATCCTGAATAAACAAATATTCATAAATTTAATTGAGTTCTTCCCAATTAATATTTCATGTTAAATCAAATGATAGGACTATGGGTTATATATACCTAAAATCAGTGAAACATTTCCAAAAATATCATTAATCACCTCAAAATACTAAAATTTTCTTCTCAAATTCAACTTAATATTTATCTTTAGAATTGTTTATGTAAAAACAACATCCTAATAGCTAGTAATTCATGTAGTCTAGTGGTATACACTTCACCCTTATCACCCATTAGTTGTGGGCCAAGTCCCATACCCATGCTGAATATGATGATTTCTTAACCTACATATGAGTTTTACTTTTTATTGAACAATATTAATATGCTTCCTATAACATCGAAAAAAATATGATGAAGATTTTGAAAAAATAATTAATCATAAAATCAATTTGTAAACACTAGGGTTTTCTATATAGATTATTTTTCCCAAAAAATAAAATAATCTTAATTGAGTATTATCACCTTAACATAAAATATAGTATAAACCCTAAAGGTTTCCAAAAACAATTAAATTATATCCACAAAATATAAAGGTATTCTTTATAAAATATTTTTTTACCAAAAACCATACTAAACCCATGGGTTATATTACCATAAATTTCTTCCAAAATACTCCTAGTTAACTTAGTATTCCATAACTTAAAACCTAAAAGGGGTATTTATGACTTTAAAAAACTGATAAACCCGAGACCTATTAACCTAAGACACTTTAGATTTATCCCAAGTCATATCTGATTTTAATATATTTGATTCCTTCATGATGGTTCATAAATATTCTATAAATTTCCAAAACTTATCCCCTGATAGTGTTAAACAAAGTGTGTAGTAATTCTCATTTTCATTTACCAGGTGACAATTAATTTAAATCATAATTCTCCCAATTTATAGTTATTACCACTAGGTAAAACTATGCGAGAGCCACATACACTTGTAGTATCCAGATAGGGATGTGATTTCTTAGAAACCTATCACTCTAAACCTCACCAAAATTATTGGATATTTTCCAATACTTAGACTTATCATTATACTTATCCTTATGGTTCTCACAAAATTGTTATAGTCCCAATACCAAAACATAACTATACCTTCCTATTATAAAATATATAGTGAACCAATCCTTTTAAACATATTATTTCTTGTTTTTAAACATAAATAACCATTCATAAAAAATAAGTACTAAAAATACCTAGTGTCTTTGGGAGACATGCTTCATAATACATCAAGTGAAACTAAACATAACATCTTTATTTAATAATTCATACTGGGATCATAATTTTTTTCAAGGTCCTAAAACTATAAGGAATGACCTAGGGAATACATAGACAAAAGGGGCGAGCTAAAAATCCCTGTAAGGGAATAACATAATTAAGAAACATGATATGTGAGTAAAAAATATAACATGATATTATAAAAGAGAAGTCTCATGAGTGAATCACATACGAGAATAGAATAGAGAAAATGATATAATAATATCATGGAATCATAGTAAATGTGGGAATAATATATAACATGTCATAAACATGAGTAAAGGCTAACTTCCTAGAAAATATCACATGGTGGAAAAAGTTCCATAATGGATAAGGTTTACTCCCCAATCCCATACATGACGCATCATGAGACTAAATATTTACCAAATAAATTAAAGAACCATCTGGGTTCACCCATCATAAAATGTTCATGATTATGTTTGAAAAAAAAGGAAAAAAAATCACAAGGCATAAACATAAGAATTTCATATAGAATGAAATGGGTTTCCTAATCTTGTCTCATATCATAATCAAAGGAAATTTTAAAATGAATGTATTTGAGTAATAGAAATAAGTTATGTGTTATCGAATAAAAGTAAGGGATAATATTCTAGGTATATATGTGAGAGACATATGTACATAATTTATAAGTAATCCACCACTTCAAAGGTTTTTATTATTGATGAAAATTTCTTTAAAAGAATACATGGATTTTTTTGCAGAAAAATCCTATTTTAATTTAAAATTACTCCTTCAAATTCTAAAAAAATTACAAAATATTATAGAAATTATTTTATTTATAAATAAACATTTAAAATTATAACTTATTCTTCAAATAATTGAGAATTCATGATAGTGGATAATTTTTTATAGGCCGTATAATTTTAAAAAAAAATCATTTCACACTACTATAAAATGTTAAAAACACCTTGTTTAGAAAATGACAAGAAATTTGTTCTAAATAATTTTGGAAATATTAAAACATGGGTATAAGTTTATTCAATAAATCATTTTTATAATGATAAAAACTTTTTTGAAAACATTTTTAGAAAACATAGATATGGAAGAAAAAACAATTTTAATCAAAACATACATAAAGTTATATATTTTTTAAAATAATTTCCTCTCTAATTTTAAGTAAAATAGAGCGTAAATGGTCATATTACTTGAGAACTTACAATAATAACCATAGGATAATAAAATTAAATGGTTTTATTATTAAATTTTCAAATAATTTTCTCCAATGTAAATTCAAGAATAAACAATCCCGAATAAAATATAATTGAAACATAAATTTATTACCACTTTGCTAAATTTTGAATTATAAGACCCATGAATGATATAACATCAAAAGTAATAGTAAATACCATGAATAAAATTTTATTCATATTATAATATATAAAATGGTAAGTATATTCACCTCATAAAAAAATATAGTTGTATAAAATAACATATAACCTAAAGAAGACAATTTGAGATGAAGAACCCTTATAATGATCATAACGTTGTAGTACGAATTAATCGAAAAATTTATTATGTGTATAAAATTTAAATAAACATAAAATATTTGGATATAATATATAAAATAATAAAAAATAATTTGTACACATAATCTTATAATATCAAATGCATTGAAGAAGTAATGTGATACAATGAAAATAAATTGAGTTATGAAACCACTTTCCACTTGGCAACTTTAATGTTAAATCCACTTGGATAAAATAATTTGAATTGAAACTTAAAACATAATGAATTATTATGGATTCATTATATAACATGTAAATTGTAATTATATAATTTATATAAAATAAATTGGCTCATAATATTAAAATATTCCTCAATGAAATGAAATTGAGACGAAATCTGTTACCTCAAGTTCAGAATAGACTTTATGTACTTTATTTCATGAATAATAAATTTATGATGATTATTTTTTTTCTAAAGAAAATTTTATGTGTTTAATTACTTATAATTAGTTAAATTTAATTACATATATAACTTCTTATTCCGTTATACCTACATCAGGTGTTTTGAGGATACTTAGTTTATAATTTCAAAAAAATCATTGAGGTGTTGAATATGTTAAAAGGGGTAATTGTTCCATAATATATAGTGTAATAATCATGAATTAATTATTATTTTTATTCATAAATTATACTTCTAAAAACAACCCTATAATATTGTTATGAAAAATGATCTACATTACAATCATGGAGACGGTAGGTCGTACACACACATGAATGACGTTTCCATTTTTCAATGATGATGATGGAAAGAAGATAAGTGTTATTATATCCTTAAAAAATAACATAATATCATAAATAACATATTATTTATTTAAATAAACTTACATATATCATATATGTGTTATTTTAATAAAAAATGAATCACATCGTTTCATGAGGTGGTATTAGGTGGTGTACACAAATGATGTTATTATTTTTCAATATATGGTAAGGTAAGAAGGTATATGATAAGATAAATTTCTAGAATTATTAATATGTCATGGATACTATATATAATAATTAAATTAATCATCATGAATATCTAGGATAGGTGATTATGGAAAAAAACTTAGATCAGTTCATGAGGTTGTAGTCCGCCACACACACACACGATGTTATTATTTTTCAATGGATGGTAAGGTAAGAAGGTATATGATAAGATAAATTTCATGAATTATTAATATTTCATGGATACTATATATAATAATTAAATTAATCATCATGAATATCTTGGATAGGTGATTATGGAAAACAACTTACATCAGTTAATGAGGTGGTAGTCCGCCACACACACAAACGATGGTTTGGTTTTCTATTTGATGGAAGAGAAGATGGATAAATATTATTCCATAAACGTAATAAAATATAATTAAATTTGATATAATTATGTTATTATATTGGAATATTTAAGACATAATTGAAGGTAAAAATAATAATTAAAAAAGAAGAAGCTCAGTGAAGATGATTACCTTCTCTTAGAAGAACCTCCTTTGAATATCTCATCAAGGAGCTTAAGGTTGGTAGTTCGGGAAGAAAAAGAGATATATAATGTGTATAAAGATTTTGGGGAGATATTTTGGTAGGTTTTGGTTAATAAAAATTGATTTATAGGTGTGAATATATGATTGGAGGGGGTTACTATTTATAATTGTGGAGGAGTGACATTTTTTCGGTAAATACCAAAAACTATTCAATAATGGGAAGTCAGCCTCAAGAAAATTTCCTAAAAAATTTATAAATAATGTAATTTATGGTTCATATAGTCTATAAAAACCTCAAACATTTAAAAATAAAAATATTTAATCATGTTATTCCATTTAACTTTAAGGTTTCACATTTGTACCATTTTTGTTTTTCACCACGGTAACTAGTTTTTTTAATATTTTTTACTATTCATTATTAGAAAAATTAATTTGAAATTATTAAATATTATTAATAATTATGATTCAAATAATTAATATATATTATAAAATTCAAATCATAAAAATTTTATAATTCAATTTAAAATTAAACTTTCAAAACATTTCAAAAAACAGATTTTCTAGAAATACATTTTTCAAGAAATAGATGATATTATATGAACTTTATGACTATAAATCATCATTTAATTAATTTAAATTATTAAAAATAGTTTTATAATATATAAATTTTATTTAAAAAATTCTTTAACATGGATTATTTTAATTAATTAAAATTGATAAACCATATGCATTTAAAAACAGTTTACAAAAAACCGCATTTTTAAGCATAAAAATAAACTTATACCAAAATTAGAAACAATGATGATTTAAATGAATTTAATTAGATTATTATAAATAAATATTTTCATATATAACTTTAATACCAAATCCAAAATATAATGGTACTTTTAAATTATATGATTTATTGAAATGAAATGATAGTATTAGCAAAACCAATAATTTTTACTATTCAATAAAAAATCAAACATTTCATAAAAATCCCAAAATTTTACCTTGATTTAATACGTATATGTTTATTTATAAAATTTTATTAATTTTATATAAAAAAATTTCTTATGTTTCAGTAAATTATTTATAATATTTTCTCACAAAAAGCATTAAAAATTATTGTTGAAGGTAATATTTTTTTTAAAATGAGATGTCTTTATTAGAAGATGAGAGATTATTCATCAATAAATTTATATATATTAAGAACTTTATATATATTTCATAAAGTAATTAATAATATTAAAAATTACAATTTAATGGCTAGGTTATAATGGAAATTTATTTCACATATCGTTTAGGCTTTGTGTTACATGTCATATACACTATCAAACATTATATAATTATTTTAAAATATAGGGGTGATATAAGAAAACTTGACTACAATGTTGGGAATATTTTTTGAAAACCATATTTATGAAAAGTTTTCAAAGTGTGATTTTTGGATACAGCTTGTATGTTTCCTTGGTCATTTAATTTCTGACAAAGGTATAGATCATGAAAAAATGAAAGGTGTTATCTACTGAAAACCACTGTAGAATATTTTCAAGATATGTAGTCTAATTTGATTAGTAGTATACTAACGATGATTTGTACATGATTTTTCACATCTTTCCTCATTAATGACAACTTTTACAAGGAGTGATATTCATTTCCAATGGAATAATGACTTTCAAAAATCTTTCCAAGAGATTAAAGTTAGATTTACATATGCACCTATAATAATGTGTATAGAGTCAAGACGAGGGTATGTGGTATATTATAGTGAATTAGGATATGGGTCAGGTTTTGTTCTCATATAGGTAGATTATGTTTTTTCTTATGAATCATGAAAGTTATGGGTGCATGAGAGAAATTACTCAAGACATGATTTAGAATTAGCATATGTAGTTTATTCCTTAAAGAATTCATATCACTATATTTTTGGTGGGAAATTTATAGCATACACAATTCATATGATTTTGAAACCAATTTAATCACAAAGGGGATTAAATTTAAAGAAATTCTTATGGATGGAATAAATAAAGATGTTTAACTTCAACTTGATGTGTACACATGGAAAACGAAATTATTTAGTAAATAAATTGAGCATGGTGTCATATAATCAGTTGGTTAATGATTCTTCAGATCAATGGAAACAAATATCAGTCATAGCTGATATGAAATTGTATTGTGTTGAGAAAGGTGATTTTTAATTTTTCTTTATAGTTTCTCTTATTCCTAATTTGGTTGAGCAGGTTGGAGATGATAAGACATCCAATCGTTAATGATTATCCATGAGTCAAAACTCAATGGTCGGGAGAAAATTGAGGGAAGGATGATAGAGGGGAGATTTGTTCCATGTTTTCTTATATTAGATCATGGTCCCTCTAGCCCATTAAAAACAAATAGTTTTTACCTTCCACTATTTTTGATGGGATGTTCATCTAGGTATCCAAAAGACATTTAAAGCGATCAGAGCATAGTTTTTATGGGATGACATAAAGAGTAAAGTGGTATGGTATTTATTGAGATTACACACCTATTAGTAGGTCAAGGTGAAGCACCAACAACTGGTCAGTATGTTTAAAAATTTACCGATTATTACATGGAAATATTAACATGAATCGATTAAATTTGTGAAAGGAATTCTAAGAATGTTTTAGAAACATGATTCTATTTAGATGATTGAGTAATAGCTCATGAAATCTGTCCCTTTCATTCCTATTCATGAGTCCAATATGGTAGAATATTTTTCCAAAATCTAAATTCATGAAATTTTGAAGATTTATGGAATTCCTATTTTAATTTTGTCTGATATGGAATCTAGGTTTAAAACATAGTTTTGGAATTACTTACATAAATCCCTTGCAAAACAATTTACTATGAGAAAAAATTATCATTTTCAAATCAATGGGTAATCTGAATAGAAAATTCAAATATTTGAAGACATTTTGTGTGATTATGTGATGGATTTCGGAGGCTCATGGGCAGACTAAATACCCTTAGTGGAGTTATCATACAATAAAAATTATTATTCCTTAATACATATAGATCCTTTAAATGAATTTTATTTCATTCCTTTCTGTTCTCCACTATATTTGGTAGAAATAAGTGTGACTTCACTTATCAGGACTAGCCTAGTGCATAAGAAAATAGAGAATATTCGGATGATTAGAAAGAGAATAGAGATATATCATAGGGAAAAAATTCATATAATTTTTGATGAACTTCATCATTTAAGGTGGATGATAATATTTTCTTGAGAATCTCTCCTAGGTTATAGAATCCTTATTTTGATAAGTAAGGCTAGTTGTATCTTCAGTACACTACCCCTTTTGAGATACTTGAACGAGTTGGTGGCATGGATTATTTTTTGGAATTAAAACCATTATTCAGTTCCATGAATAACTTGTTTCATGTATCTCAATTGAATAAGTACCAACCTGATCCTAGCCATGTGATTCGATGGGACTGTGTTGATCTTGAACTTGATGATATGTTAATTCTTGTTCCAATACAGATTGTGGATAGGAAAGAGAATTTCAATCATGGGAAAAGTATTAGTTTAGTGTTAGTTTTATAGAAACATGGTTAGAATCAGGAAGAGACATGGGCGTATAAAATTAATATACAGGAGAAATGGCCCAAAATATTCCAAAAAACATCAATTTTCCACCTTTTTGAGGATGGAAATTCCAAGTTTGGGGAGAATATAACACCCCTAATTTGAGTTAATCCATCCTTTTATAAATTTGATTGTTGTTTTAGTTGATTTACTAGGTTAGCTGATGTTTTTAGATAACTAAAGGGTGTTAAGTTGAATTTTATAGGTTTTTACAACATAGAGGGATATCTTGCACCATAATGGGCGTCACTATGGTGGTGGGGGGGGGGGGGGGGAGGGTTTGGGGCCACTAACATTATCATCATGTATATTACATGGAGTTAGGCTATGGAATAATGATATTGTAATATTTAGTTTAGATATTTTGGCTATGACATAGGGATCTAGGAGGAGGAGTTTGGTACTACTGCCTTTTTCGAGGTAGCTACACCATTTGATCTAGGTTGCAGCGTAACCCCCTTCGTCATTCTTGGGTCTTGTGGTATAGTGTCCTTGGATTCTCCATGACACGTTTCCCTAGTTCTTCTAATATGTATAAAGGATTTCACCATAGATCTTGGAAATTAATTTTGAATTGCACCACTACATTATCTTCCCCTACACTGCACTGTAGTCTGGTGTTTTTCCTCCATTTTTGTGTCACTATAATATAGGATACTCAGTGGTATTATGTTTCCATTCTAGGTATAAAATCCCATAAGATAATTATATATCCTTTTTTTGTTGATGAATATTCTCATATCGAATTCTATATCCACCGTATATGATTCATACTGATCTTAGATGTGTAGAATCCGATTACAATGGATCTACATGTGTTTAATTATGGAAATAAAAGATGAATGAAATAATGTTTTGAGATCCCATTTTTTTCAACAGATCCTTTATGCTAATAAATTTAATTCAAGGTAGTTGGATTCTATTTCATATCAACCATTTTATAACATGGAGTATTATTTTTCTTAAATGGATTTTCTTTGATTTTATATGGTCTTCTTGGGTGATTTTGTGAAGTAAACTATGTTAGATGTGTTTTTGAGATTATGGAAAGTTGCATAGCTTTTGGAAAACCCATATTTTCTTTTAATTTTAAAATTATGATTTTAAAATTAAACAATTGTTTTTATTAAAGAAACGTAATTGATAAAATGTGTTCAAATGAAGGTTGTTTTGTCAAAAATTATTTTGCATGGAATTTGGAAGGATTGGGTTGGTGTGTATTCAATGTGGATGGGTTTGGTCAAAAGTGAAAAAGTCAAGATTAGACGGATTATGGTCATAGATTACCATCATCAATGGTAACACCAAGATTATTTGTATGTTTATTGGTGTGTGTGTGTGATAGGAATGATTATGCATGATGGAAATAGATATAAATAATATTGTTTATGGTTTTATCACTTGGATTTATTTATGGGATTATTGGAAAATCTATCATTATTTTCCATATATTTTATATAAATTGTGATAAGTAGTTCCTATTCTAGTATCATGTGTTGGGAAGTCTTTGGGGAATTCCTAATGCGTTTATACTCACCCCTTTCTTGTGAAATTTTAGGAATTTTTAGAAGTCCTATACAAAGAAATAGGGAAAGGGAAGATATATTATTTCTCTAGTGATGCATATTGATACCTTGGGCATGCCAGGTGGTGTTGGATCTTGAAGGTTATTTAGGTGGAACTTGGGAATTTTATCATAGAATTATTTAGTAATGATGTGTTAGGTTTTTTTAGTTGTTACACCATGTTCCATTGGTACTCTTCTTTTATACAAAAACTAAAAAACTAGGCTATTTCCATGGTTTAAAAGAATGGAAATATGCCTAAAAAAATTTCCGTAGCTTAAATCCATAGTTCAGGTGGACCATGGACCCTATTTCTATAGAAATAGGGTATAGCTATGACAATGATTCCACATAGAATCCTTATGTTAGCTAGTTATACGGTCCACGTGGAATATTGATATATGATACACCAATAGTGGAAATTACCATGGCTCCCAAATCATGGCCTTAGGATGACTACCACCATTGTCTATGTGAACTATGGAACTGGTTTATGCATTTTTTCATGGTTTAAAAACAATGGTCATAGGGTTTAAAAAATAAAATCACACCACTAGGTTTGATCCAACAACCACTTCACAGATAGTCCTTACACTTTACCACTACTCAATGATCTATTATATGTATTAATATGTATATTGATATATATATATATATATGTATATATTTCTATATAATTATTTTTAATTTAAATTTTTAATATTTTAGAAAATAAAATAAACTATATTTTATCAGAAGCCAATTGCCACAGTTTTGTGAAACCATGGCCATATAAAGGATTTTTTCCATGTTCATTCAAACCATAATTTTAGGCCTTTACATGTATTTTTATATCCATTAATTTTTAAAATGGTGTAAATATCCCACTTTACCACTATATTTTTAAAAAATTGTGAAAATATCCATATCTATAGTCGTAGTTTTCAAGAACCACGGTTATAGGCTATTCCCAATATTTCTGTTTCCACAAATTTTTAAAACTATGGAAATATCCCCCTATACCACTACAGTTTTTTAAAACTATGTAAATAGGATTTATCACTATTTACCCATATAAAAGTGGTGCTTACTACCATTTCCCATGGTCCTCTACCGCCACAGTTCTAGAAAATTGTGGCTATAGGTGGCCTTATAGCCATAAATTAAATAAACTATGGAAATAGGATGACCAAAGGTGATATGAAGCCATAATTTATTTTCAATTATTGTATTATACAAGCATATATCAATTGTTTTTAGAACCATGGCTATAAATGTGTAGACATAGGTTCATTTTGTAGTTGTGTATTTTTATTGGTTTTATGTCTCGGTTGAATTGCTTATACTCATGTATCATAGGATGATTGGATGTTTATATTTTATTTTGAATGGGTTTTTATTAATAATGTATCCTAAAAATAATAAGATGTTATTTTGATAATATTTTAACCATTTACCTCCTCTTATAAATCAAATGGGAGATGAATGTATTGAACGTGCGTATGTGTAGAATACTGTCTCAACAAAGAGATACAATTAATTTTATGTCACCATATTTCATGGATGGTTATTATTAATGGTTTAAGGTTTATATAAAATATTTATGAAATAATTATTATTCATTAATTATAATACATTATCTACCTTATTACTTTCCAACCCTATTAGTAAATGATAACATTTCCCATGTGACGTATGGAGCACCACCACTACAAAGCAATGTGATTTTTTTGTCAATTATGAATTAATTTTTCAATAAAAAGGATAGATATAATGAAATTATTTGATATTTATGATATAATTTTTTTTAAATTTTAATAATCATATGCTTTTTTCATTCCATCCATTGAAAAGTGAAAACATCACTTGTGTGTATGTATGGATTACCATCTCCATGAATTGATGTAATTATTTTTTCACCACCAATTAATATGAATGGTTAAAAATTTGTATATAATGAATATATATATTATTTATATCACTATTAAAATTATGGAAATTGAGGATCCATTATCAAATTGCAAGTACCATAACTACCGAACTAAAACATACATGAAAAAAAATGAAGTTGTTAACACCCAAAAGATGAATTTAATAGAAAATTGTTAATAAAAAGGTGGTGAAAAGATTTAAATGGATTAAAATGATATTATTTGAATTAATTTTTCTCATTTATATAATTATAATAAATCAAAAAAAGGTATACATGAGTTTAGAGTGATTAGAAATAAAGTCATATATAGGGTAAGGGTTTCCTCTCAATTTATCCCCATTGAGACATGTTTTAATGTTGTGAAACAATTTATTCTTTATATGGTGTATATAATTCCAAAGAATTTATTTTGTAATAATCCATGATTTTATTCAAGATGTTTCTAGAATAATATTATTTTCAATCATCCAATAAATTTCGATATAAAAATTTCTTAAGCCATAAGGGTTCATCATCTCAATATTGTTTATTTAATCATGTTTGGTGTTATACACGTATTTAATTTTATGATATTTATATAATAATACTCTAAAAGGTTATACCATGTATCATTATTTATTCCTGGAATATAAGGTTTCAATTAAAATTATTTCATCAAAGGGTCCTTGGAAGTCTTACTATAAAATACATGGTGGATTAATCCCACTTCTATTCTAGAATGGGAAATTGTTATAACACACTGCCAACCATTATTTCTCAGCTATTAACAATTGACAGGTGTAGCACCATTCCATGAAACCTGAAACTTCTTTGTTCATCTAAGGACACCAAAACTGCTGATGAAGATCCCGATATATTTTGGTTAATCCGGGATACACTACCAATTTAGAAGCATGGGACTCACAAATATTCTCTTCCCACATACAAGTAGGCACCACAACATGACTCTAAGCATAGAAGATCTCATCATTGCCAACCATCCATTCGAAAGGCATCTCCCCACTTTCAAAGCTTTTCATTAAGGCCAAGCACTCAAGATCCTCATACCTCCACTCATTGATCTGGACCAGTAGTATAGAATCAACTGACAAGGACATGAGGGTCGTCTATCCCTATCCTTATGAAACCTATATATTCATATCATAAATCAAGGCCATCATCTTCCATTCATATCTACACTCATGAACTTCCCAAGTCCATGATTTCCTTATTAGAGCATCGAAAACATTGTTTCCATTTCCCGGCATGTAAGCAAACTCAAAATAAAAGGATCATACATAATCGACCCAGCTTCTCTATGTATGTTACAAATCATGCTAGAAGAATATGTACTTAAGGATCTTGTAATCATTATACACGAAATGCCTTTCTACCAAAAAGTATAGCTACTAATAATTTAAAGAGTAACCCACCATTGCCAACTCAAGATAATTCGTAGGTTAATTTCATTCATGGGGCCTCAACTATCAGGAACCATACACCAAAACTTGATCATCCTACCCCAATTACACCCCATGAACAACCCGGGAAACCTCAAAAAACAAGGTATACTCCTTAACCAGCTTGTTTAGGGTCAGGATCAGTACATTAATTAGCTAATTCTTCAATTTCTATATAGCATTTTCACACACTCCATACCACTCAAACTTGACACCCTTCTTGGCCAATCCTGAATGTAGTTCTTCTGGGAGAGAAATGTCCTTGATGAAACTTTTATAGTAGCCTACCGAACCCAAAAATCTCCATATTTTAAGGATGTTATTAGGATGCTCTCAAGACACAAATTCATTAACTTTTTCTAGGTCCACTAATACACATTAATTAGAGATGACATGTCCCAAGAAATGTACCCTATTGATCCAAAAAACTACACTTGGATAGCTTGGATTATAGCTAATTCTATATTAATGTACTCAAGATGATATAAATATGGTTGTAATGATAATCATGAGTCAGGGAGTACACTAGTTTTTCATCTATAAACAACTACATATTGATCTATGTGTTGAGGGAATATTCAGTTCCTCAATTCCATAAACACCACCAGGGTATTTTTTTACCAAAAAGGAATCACAAAAAACTCATACAGAATATATCTTATTCTATAATAAGTCTGTAGTATTTCATAGGGTATCACCCTCACCTAATGATACCCAAAACTCTATTAAATATTTAAAAAAAATTAAATAACCTATTTACTAATTGAAAAGGTCATCGATAACTAGAAGAGGATACCTGTTCTTAATTTTTCTCTAATTCAAATTCTAGTAATCAACTCACAAATGCAATGACCCATCATCCTTCTTGTAATAAAAGACTGGAGAAACCCAAGGTGATGTATTAGGGTGGATAAAACCTGTTTTCTACAATTACTCTGACTAAGTCTTGATCTCTTGAAGTTATGTTGATGTCATCATATATAGTTGTGTAAATACTAGCTCGACTCTAGGAAATAGATAAATCATGAACTGAATCTTTCTTTCTATATCTCTCTCTCTCCAGGAAAAACCCCAAGAAGTATTCTAGGAACACATCCTAGAACCAATCCACCACTGGAGGAAATAAAAGTACCTATACTCCCCAATTATCAAGCACATGACTCTCTAGTTGGGTTGTGATCCCACCCAACTACTGATGAACCTTCCCTTCATGGCCTTCCTGAACATCCCCCTCCCCACGATGAACATAGATGTGACCATCAAGGGATGTGGACATTACCCTGTAGAAGTACGAATTGATATATGATCGATACAAAACCAACTATTCCATCCCCAAAATCAGGTCAAACCCGGAAATATTGAGCACAAATAGATCTTAAAGGAATCAACACCAACCAACCTCAAGAGTGTATTACCTGCATTTTCATATAATCTCATCTCATACCCCCAAAGGTGTGTCAATTTACATAACTACACACAGATTTAAAACTATAAGACCTAATAATTTCAACTAGGAAAGTAAGAAGGAATGATAGGAACCTGTATTAATAAAACCACTACAAAAAGTACAATTTATATGAATTTTACCTCAAACAGTCGATGCTTATCTGTCCCTAGTTCTATGTACAAGATAAACCACTTGAAGAAGACTTTTCCCTATGCCTTGGACTGTAGTCTAAACTCTTGGTGATGCAATAACATGCTGAGAGGAACACTCTTGTCCCAAATGAACACATACCCCACCTTGATCGGTATGGCTAGGGGAAATCCAACTACACTATTGGTACGGAGTAACTGACCCCTACTGGTGCTCTGTAGTGGCATAAATCCACCATCACTGCCAACCTACTATGGTTTTCTACAAAACCTCTATAGATGATCCATCCTACCACATTCCAGATAGTAAACTAATGATCAAGGATACTTCCCTCACATATGACCTTGATTATCACACTAATGGTAGATTTCTGAGCTATTCCCATCAGAGATTGTCCTTCTTCCTTGAATGTTGTTCCCACCACTTCTCTTGTGAAAACTCTCAAAACAATGCTTCCTACTCTTAAAGGTTTTACCACATGATCGAACAACTACCATGGCCTACCTACTACCAAATTCTTCATTCAATTCCCCAATAAAATGGGATCTTGATCTACAACCTAAAAAAAATCTTCAAGGAAAAGATATTCACCGTGATCTGACATCTAAACCCAACCTAAATGTTCCTCGACATAGTTTCCTCATCTCATGCTAGTGTTGATGAAAAATGATTCATAGCTGTAAAGCATCCATCTTAATCCATCATTGTCATATTTCCCTGATCCATGCATGTAAAATCATTAGCCTTAATCTGCATCAACATATCATGGTAAAAGTGTTATATGAACTTCTCCATAAATTCCTTCCATGAAATACCCTCTATCTTCTCATCTTTGACCTATATATCTCACCAATGCTTCATTGATCCCCATAACATATAAGATTCTAGATTAAACCTATTCCTAGGCGGGGTATCTAAATGGTCAAAAATTGTTTGGATGGACTCAATTAAGAACTTTATTTCCTTAAGACCACCATATCTATAAAACATTGGAGAGTGCTACAACTAGAACTACATGGTCATATCAAACATACTTGGCATAAATATCCTTAGATATCACTCAAAAAAATGTATAAAATGGGTAAATATTTCACATAACTAGTCCTCACCTCTGTTACTTGGAACCAATGGGGATTCCTGCACTGTATCTCGAAGAGTATTCTCGACGATATCCTCTTATTTCCCAAATGGTAAATATTTAAGTGGCTTCATCCCTCTACGATTCTTAACACACATATCAAAACACATAACATTGGGTTTCAATAGTTTTAAAAAAAGTGGGATCACTAATAACCACAATAACCACCACTACATAACTACCCCACAAAATTAACCCCTAACCCAACAACATATCCGAGCTATTCTGACTTGGTACATTTCATAAAGGGAAAGAAAAATACCAGTTATCCACTTTACATTAATCATATTTCAACCATTTCCACAACCATCCTTCCATTCTTTCACAATTTTCACACCTTATTATCCATATATATATATATATATCTAATTTTTTTTGATAATTTTAGGATTCATTTTCCCCATGTGTGTGCCTATAATGATGCATTCCACATGTAACCCTACATTCCTAAATTGATGCATGAATATATGATACTGTTCCATGTCAGGTCACAAATGAAATGTCAAACTTAGAAATATCACACTAAAAGTGCATCACTCAAAGTGAAATTACATTTAACTATAACAAAAATCATTAAGTACATTAGTCTCACCTTGAGCACTTGGTTTTTCCCTCTTACATGGGTTAGCTACTACTATGCACAAGATCATTTCCAAAGGCTGAAATATCTTAATCTCCCTCCAAAATTCCCTAAAGAAGATAAAAAATAGAATTAAATATCTGATGCCACTTTGTAATATCCCTGCCCTGGTAGACACTATATTTAGTTCCCTGCTTCGGGTTACCACATGACCTCAGGCGTGACTCCCTATATTCTAGAGGCTACCGACTAACAATGAGGGTCTAATAAATCATCTGGGGAGACTATATAGTTATTATTAGAGTAAGATACCATAGATTAAAAACAATATAAAGGAAGTAAATAATAAATAATGAAAAATTCCATATCCATCTCCCAAAATAGAGTGCAACCTACAACCAATTAGAGAATATGAAATGTCATGTTATTGAGTTCCAAGTGTAAGAAAGATAAAAAAATAAAAAAAAGCTAAATAATCTAAAAAATGGATCCTAACACAATGTATAGATCCCGCATCCATTGACATCCAAATCCCAAGTAAAAAATCTAGTATTGGTCCTGTTTCCTTGTCTGAAACTACAACCATAATATCTTCTTGGGTACCCAATGAACGCCTGATAAGGGTGTGAGTCCAACTCAATAGAACACCAATAATGGTGCATAAAAAATATACAGTCAAACATAATTCATGTAGAATAAGAGGTAAATATACGAGAATTAAATTAAATTGGTTTCCACATTTATCTTTCAATAGATCAATTACATTTATTTTCACTTTTTCCTATGTTTTACCTTTTTTTATCGAACCTTCTCTGGCCTGTACTGAGAGATATTCCATATAGAAAAAAATGATTCAGAACACCTTGTATGACCATCCCAACTTGAGTATGGGCCTCTATGACCATAATCCTTGGGTTCGAGAACACCATGTCAATTCCCCGAAAAACTACCATGCATAGGGGTTCCTAAGAATAATGTTTAGACCACTCATAGAAGTGAAAAATCATGTCCAACATCCAAAAAACACGTATCACTATCGCATAGGCTCGTAATAATCTAATGGATTATCAACATCATTAACCGATCAATTATAAATAAAGACCCGAGGTAACCATTTCCATTATACCAAATTTCCATAGTTCATTACCATCATAATTTTCCCAATTTTCTAGACCGATCTTATTTAACCATTCAACAAATTAAAATCATTTATTCCTTATTTACAAGACAAATAACCAAGAGACTGGGCCTCACTAACCATTTATCAAAAACATTCATTTTCCGATTACAAATTGTATGCAATTAAAGTAATCCAAACATCCCATTTTTCTATGTTACTAGTTTAATAACATGTACCATTGGTTTAGTTTCATTACCAAAAATTTTCTATTTCCATTTTCATCTATCACAATTAAGGTAGTGGTCCACCCCATGGGTGTCCATAGGCCTGGTCAATTTATCCTCCATGGATTCCATTTGAATCATGATGGTTTTTTTCATCATTAAACTAACCCAAACACCATTTAATAATTAGGGAAGAAAATGGAAAGCAAGGGTAAACTAACACACAACAATATGCACACTTACATAGGTTGTTAAGACTCTGGGATAAACCTTATAGACTACCTATATCAATTCTGTAGACAACTGCATTGTTGAAATTTGAATTTTACCAGAAGAAAACCCATACTTAAATCCCCAATAAAGAATCCACAAGAAAAAGAGTATTTTTGGTATTCATAATAATATGAATTGATCTAGATTTCCTAATCTAAAAAAGGAAGGAATATGAGTTTTAGACTCACTCAGAGCTTTGATTCTCACCAAACGGCGTTGCAAACATCTACGGAACAAATGAGACTGATTCTTGGGAATTATAATAGGGAGGGTTCATCATCCTTGGATTATGTTGGAGAAATGGTGAAGATATTAAAGTAAATGTTCTTAAGGACTGAGTGGGAAAAAGGTAGAAACCCACATTTAATGGGGTTCATGGTTTGACTGCAAGGATAGACAAATAGTGTGCCGACCTCTGTTTAAGAGGGGGCCATGCTGTATGGATTTTTAGGGAACCCGTATTATTTGAAAAACTATGTAGAGACCATGTGGTATGGTTTTGTCAAAGACCTTATGGTTTGGAATCCCCCTTTCATAATTTCTTCAAACATTTCACTCCTCCTCCATGCATGCATGATTAGGGTGAAAAATTACTCCTAACCCTGATCCAACTATATAACATGCACTAAATGAAAAAATACCCCTACCCTTACATGTCTCAAACCCACACAAAAATAAAATAAAAAAGAAATTCCAAAAAATAAAACCAAATAATAAACAAGAATTAAACAAAAATTAAACAAGAACGTGTTGCAATGAAAAAAAATTCAAAAAACTAGAAAATAATCAAACAATAATGTTCCTCAAAGAAAGTCCAAGACCATACACATAACATTCCAGGCTTGGGATAACCACCCATGTAACTAATTTTATCTTGGGATAACCTCATATGTTCCCTATTTTAGGCTTGGGATAACCTCTCATATACCATCTTTTAGACAGGGGATGATATCTTGTGTTCCCTTTTATAACCATGGAAAATTAATCTTTACCAAATTAATTGGTGGGATATATATTTATTATATTACACATTATATAATTATAAATCCATGCATATGTATGCCACAAGATCATAAATGCATTCATCATAACATAACCTGTGGGGAGGAAAAAAAGTCTCATCAATATTTCATCATAAAAGAATAAACCATCCAGATAAATAATAAAGTTGATATCAAGGGATTATATTCCTAGTAAAACATAATTAACAACAAAGGATTATATAATAGATGAAAAATTCCTTAAATATATCACTGTAATATTTCATGAGAAAAATACCATTTTTATTTTTAAATTATATATTTAAAAACTAAAAATTTCCCAAATATTTAGGAAATATTTTTGTTTTAAAATAAATGTGTAAATCTATAAATGAATCTTAAAATCATTTAATGGTTATGACCATGATAAATTCCTTTCATGTAATTTAAATTAAAATAAAATTTCCCTTTTCTTTCTTTTTTGGAAAAAGTAAAAAGTACATCATTTAGAAAAAAATAAGAAGATTACATTGAAATTTTATATAGAATGTAAAACATGGGTAAAAATGACTTATAAAATTATATGAGAATGGATAAAAAATTCTTGAAAACATTTTAAATAAAGGACGGACATGGTAGAAAAATATTCATAACTAAAGTGGCAATAAAGTCTATTTTTCTTAAAAATATCATGATAATTTTAAGTATAAAAGAGAACAAAATGTTATTATTACTTGAAAATTTAATAGATAACCAGAGGATAATAAAATTAAATGGTTTTATATGAATAAGATCATGTAATTTCCATTCAATATAAATTCAATCATAAACAATCCTGGCTAAAATGAGATTGAAATATAAGCCCATTAACTCAAGTTTGAATTTATATGAAAGAGATTTGAAATCCTATATAATAAATATAAATTTATTATAATTCTATAGATAATAATTTAAATACTTATAACTTCATATATTAACCACTTATAACATTTCAACACCCATTTATTAATAATTCATTATTTAAATCATCGTTGTTAGGTTTAACTGTTTTATTTTTCATGATAATTTTGGTTCGGTGGTTCCATTCCTTCTACAATGTTCATAGTTATGTTATATTAATAATTTTAATCATGATATAAATATCATATATATTCATTATATAAATATTTATATTCAACTATAAAATGTAAATATAGAAAAATGAATTTCACCATATACAGAGACGGTATACCATACATACACATGAACACCAATTTTAATTTGCAACGGATATAGTGAAAGAAAAGTAAATAATATTTCAAATTTATATAAGAATTATTTTATCATATATATCAGTTAAATATATCCTTAATACCATCCATGTAAATTATAAATGAAAAGAAAATCCCATCAATTTATAGAGGTGGTAGTCCATTCCTTTGCACGAGCGACGTTATCATTTTCCAATAGATGGAATGGTAAGAAGAAATATATGATATTATAATTACCAAAGAATAAATATATCATAAATATTACACATAAAAATTATAATCCTCATAATAACCTTACATTAAGTATGGTTATGGAAATTGAATTTCATCTCTATGTGGAGGCAGTAGTCTATACATACACACGAGTCATACATTCACTTACCATTTGATAGTTAGAGGGTGAGTAATGGTGGTTAAATAATCATAATAAAATTTAATATATTTATTATAATGAATTTATTATATTATTATTAATACCATATAATTATAGGATCTATAATAAGAACTAAATTTAAAGAGGTTGGGTGGGATGATTACCTCTTATTCAGTAGGTCTCCTTTAGATTATTTCTAAGGGCACATAGAACAATCCTTTAAGAAAGAAAAAACATCTAATTAATGGATAAGGAAATTTATAAGGGAATTGTTTAGGTTTTTTTGGAGTATATGGCTCAAAGTGGTGTAAATAAGAGAAAACATGGATTTCCTTTTATAAGTGTGGGGAATGGGGGGGGGGGCAGACACACTTGAAATTTCGTAAAAAATTAAAATATAATGAAGTTATGCTCAAGAAAAATGATTCCAAATGGATAGATATTGGAATATAGTGCATGATGAGTTCTAAATATGAACATAAAATATTATTTAGACTAGTTTAATAGGGAAAACCATTATATATTGGTTTAACCATCTGGTTATCATGTTTTCACCTTATCCACGACCACATGTTTTTACTATTTTGACTATTCATTATAAACAAAAAATATGTTTACCTTATTAAGAAAATATTAATTATTTTGATTAAAAATATTTAATAAATTTTATCAAGTACAATTTGTAGAATTGGAAGAATTTAATTTTATATTAGACCCATAAAATGTGATGAAAAGCATTTTTCCAGAAAAAATGTATTTTTAAGTATAAAAAGTTTTTATACCAAAAAACACATAATATTAATTCCAATTTCATAAATTATGTTATATATAATATAAATTAACTTATATATATTTAATAACCATTTAATAAAATGTAAATTTGAAAATTATTTAAACAAAAAAAATTCAATTTTCAATAAAAATTAGTATTTTCACTATTCATTGATAAATCGATCTTTTCAGATTATTATCAGAAATTAACTCTATGATAATTTTTACATGATTATTTCAAAAATGAAGTTTATTTTTTCAAATATATTTTATAAAATTGGAAAAAATTAATTATATTATTTTACGATAAAAAACAAAAAAAACCCATTTTTGAGGAAAAATGTAGTTTTGGAACATAAAACGACTATTCTAAAAATTGAGTACTAATTTATCAATAAATTTTCTTTATCTATTTTTTTACATAATAATAATATTTTGGTTATTCCTATTCATTCAGAAAATTTAAAGATGAGGATGTAATGGTATACAATATTATGGTTCATTGAGACTTTGGTTAGCGTGTATCACAAGCTATTGAAGAAATTAAATTTATTTGAAGAGAAATATATCATAAAATATAATGGTGTTACATTATCCCTTGTTAAAATGAATTTAACCCCCCCAAATTCCATCACTTCTATACAAATAAACGAGGGTATCTCTATTTCATCGCATCCTCGGGTTCCTATGTAATTTCTTATAATTTTTGATACCTCTAGAGAACTTTAAACTATTGAGTAATTTAATTCCATTTCAATTTTTCTCTAGGATCCTAGATTTATATTCGACGTTATTTATAAGAAATTCCATTCTCTAATGGCATAACCTATTATTTTAGTACTTTTTAATGATCAGGTATGTACTTCCTTGAGAGAGATATATGGAACAAATCATGAATTTCAGAGAGGCTCGGTGGAGGTTCTATGTGATAAGCTACGATCCCTACTCAATAAACAATTTGAAAGGGGGTAATATAGAAATGTATCATCTCTCACTTCTTTCCAAATATTATGAACTTAATCTGTGGATAAATTTATAGGAATACCTTCTCACCAAATTTGAATTACAAATCTTACCCTTTATTGTTAGCATGGAATTTCTATTGACTCTCGGATGCCTTGATGTGCTGTTGAATATATATGACTTTATATATTTTTTACTTAGCCCATTTTGGTCCCAATATATTTATTTCTCCATATTTATATTATCACATAATAGTTTTATACTTATTTTCATATATGGATTCATAAGGATTGTTTTGAATGTTCAAGTGAAAGATATGTTTGTATAAAAACATGACTAGTGGAAGGTGTGGATCCCAAAAAACTTTTAAATACTTATAATAGGATATCAAAATATCCTCTAGGTTTTTAATGGTTCTATCATATTTATGATCTATTTGATGATGATAAATAGTACCAAAACACAACTTTGAATACAGATCTTGCTAAAGACTTTTCCATAACTTCTATGTAATCCTCAGATATCAATCTAGTACAGAAAAATGTGGTACTTCATGAAACATTTCCACTTCTATAATGTATATTTTGGAAGTCTGATCAAGATAATAAATATTATTGGATATATATGATGTTTTTCGACTTCATAAGGTGATTAACTACAACCTAAATAGCATTACTGACTTTAGATATTCTTGGGAGTCTAATGATAAACTCTATGGTTATGTTTTCCAATTTCATTTTTTGTATGGCTAATGGTTAAAACATCCCATTATATTCATGTCTCCCAATAATAATTTTCTAACATACCAACAACTTAGATACATACTATGCAATATCTCTCTTCATGTTCACCCTCCATGAAAACTCTTTTACTATACATCTTCATACTTCATGGAAAAATAGATAATGATGAACCATGATCTTTATCCAATTAACCCTTTTTCAAATATTGTATGGATGAGACACATACATTTTTCTCGAACATTATAATTCCATAACGATCAAGGTTAAACTCAAGAATATTTCTTATCCTCTTTTTCAACTATATATCATCCTTCTATGCCTCTTTAATTTTCACTTGGATAAATGTTTGAAAAATCATTTGATAAATATAAGATTTATCCCCTTTCTTAAATATTTCTAGATCCATCTGTTTTAAATCCAAAAACATTGGATCTTTTGTGATCGTCATCATAGATAATATAGCATGATCTTTTTGACTCAGAGTATCCACTGCTATATTCTCTTTACAAGGGTGGTAATTTATTGAGGAATCATAATATTTAATCAACTCCAACAATATTATATGTCTAATATTCAATTCTATATGAGTAAATATATACATTAAAATTTTATTATTTGTATACATTTCACATGTTTATGTGTAAATATAATTTATATATATCTTTAATGCAAAATTTTCCCCAACTAACTCTAAATCCTGAGAAGGGTAATTTTTTTCATGAACCATTAATTGCCACGAGGAATAAGAAATTGTTATACTATTCTGCATGAGGATGCATATTGGTCCCTTATTTAATGCATCATTAAAGATCACAAATGCTTCTGCACTACCAAGTAATGTAAGAATAAGTGCATTAACAACCCTTCTCTTCAGTTCCTCGAAATTTCTCTCACATTCATTTGTCCAAAAGAACCTAGATTTCCTTAGATTTGATATAGTGAGTTAGTAATAAAACCATAAGAAATTTTCTTAAAAGCTTCAATAATATCTAGAAAAACCAAGATACTGTGGATCTCAATCACAATGGTTGGTCTAGGAAAATGTTCAATAATAATCATCTTTTATGGATCCATTGATATACCCTCACTTTAGATTATATGACCCAAAAATGAAAATTTTTATAGCGAAATTTCATACATGGTAATTTATTCTTAAAACTTATCCTTTATTAGGGTCTTCAGTACAAATATCAAGTGATATTCATGCTCTCCATTTCTTTTGTAATATATAAGAATATCATCTATAAATACGACCATAAACTAATCAAGGTATTATCTAAATACTCTATTCATTAAACCCATTAGAATATCATGGGAATTAGTAAGACCAAATGGAATAACTATAAATTCATAGTTTCCACACCTCATACAGAGGGCTGTCTTGAGTAAGTATTCACTTTTTACCCTCAACTAATAGTATCCATATTGAAGATCAATCTTTGAAAAATATTCATCTCCTTGCAATTGATCAAAAAACCATCAATATATGGTGGAGGATACATATTCTTGATTATGAAATTGTTATGTTCTTGATAATCAATACATAGTCATATTGATCCATCTTTATTCTAAAAAAATAACAAGTATACCATAAGATGATACACTTATCCAAATGAATCCATTATTAAGATTCTCCTGGATTTTCATTGTAAAGACTCGAAAATTACATGTAATTTTTTTAAAATTATTTGGGATTATTAAGAGTCTATGAAAAATGAAGACACACGATTCTAAGGCCCGATGTTCCTAAAATGAATTTCTGAACTTTTTTTAAGGTACGTTCAGTAAACACGTGAGAAACATTTTCTATCATTTGAATCGGTGCTCGGATTAAAAATCTTATGGAACCGATGAATTCAAAACGCTGTGATTCATCGAGAAATGACTTAACTTTATCCCCTGATATTTGAGCAGAAATGTTAATTTTGGGACTTTTTGAAAAAAATAATAAAAGAATTTAAAAGAATTATATAATTATTTTCTCTCCATTTCATGGTGTATGGTGAAGCTACGAGGCAACGCCGATGTGGTGATTGGCCACATTAATGAATCACATGGATGACCCATATTCTGTAATGTAACAGTGAATTAAATGGTGCAAAACAATGATGATTTTTCATAAATGAAACAGTGTAACAATGCAACATCACATCATTATGGAAATGATATAGTGTGGCTCTATAAATAGTTCAATGTGTTGGAAAAAATAAGGAGGAAGTATTTAGGGGATTCTTAGGCGAAGCTCTAACACACATCCACCCCGGTGAGGAGTGATGAATGACGAAGAATGCCTTTTGAAGGTCAGAACCAGGAAGTATCATTGATGTCGTAAACCCTCGAGGACGAATGTGAGATAGTGAATGTCATAAAAGGTATGGGGTTTATGTGCTTTGATGTTCCCTCTCTTCCTGTTCTTGAAAAATATAACGAACACATGCCAACCTACTAACGGGTTGATCTACGTCTCATCTATTCATGTGGATGATTGTTGAGGAATCTTAAATTCAGGGATTATTCGTCCTTTTGTTATTATTAATTTTTCCTCATGATTAAAACACTAATGCGGAGGGCGCAGGACAAAACTAGCATAGCCTGGACCCTCCACTAATCTTGTCCTTGGTGAATTCCTCATGGTGGAACAATGAACGCGACAACAATGCGGTTGAGGGCCCTGAAATGACAGTGGAATTCCAGAGGCCTATGGAAACAACTGCTGGCACCCCATAAAGGCAGCGGTCAGAGGAGACCCATGACAACTAGTCACGGGTGGTGGAAGGAGGTGCACCATTGCGCACCCCGGTGGCCAGTGGTGGCCGACCTGAGCCAGCCGCGGGAGGGATGGGCGGCGCTCGTAGGCACTTACGACGGCCAGTGGGCTATGGAAGGAGGGGGAGACATGGAGCCCATTCCACATCGTGCTGGATGAAATGTCCCCTCATCCATTGGGCCGGTTGGGAGAAGCAGTCTGCCTTTAGGCAGACGTGGGCCGACCGAACGGGCCAGACCTGCAGCCCATCAGGCTAGCGCAGGTGGGCCAATCCCCACCTAGTGGGCCAGGCCAACTGTTTCACAGGCCTGCAAACTATTCGGGCCAACACCATCGGGCTAGACCCGAGCAGGGTTAGGTAGACCCCGGGACCCGTTGCGTCAAGCCGACCTGACCGAGTCGAACCGAGCCCAGATTCAACTGGCCCCTAAATAAAGGAACACCTAGAAATGAAAAATATGGTGTCTGTTTGGCACGCCGTCAGTGGATTTGAGACCCCTTTTTGGAAGCTGTCCCTTTATCATAATCTGGTGGGCCTGAACAAGTTGGGCCGGACCGAGTTGCGATCACCCCCGTTTCATGAAAAGGGGTGTAACTAATAGACCGAGCGTCTGATTAATGCACTGTCTATGGAATAAGGACCCTTATGAAAAGGTACTTATTTGGAGATATGCTAAGTAAGTTTTGACAGAGTTTGACATGTGACCTGGGTTGGATCAGACTTGAATTTAAATAGGCCCTTTTTACAAAGTACCTATATCTCACAGATCGTGTGTCCGATTTACTCGTCGTCTGGCTCGTTAGGTCTCCTATGTCTGGGCGGTCCCTTGGGTATCTTTTTTTGCGGTACTTTGTACCGGATGAAGTAGGACCAATAGCTTGAAGAGAAGAGTCTCCTAAAGATCAAGTGTGATTCGTATGGTAATCTAGTGGCTAGATGTGACATGAAGAAGAAGAGAGACCAATACATTTCAGCATCAAAAACTCCAGAGTGGGATGATCTAGCTGTAAGATTAATCATCCATACCTCTATATCAAGTACCAAGGATGGTCAGCACCGGTGACCAATATGAGTCAGCACCAACGACCAATACGGGAAAACACCATCGACCAATATTGGTCAGCATCTAGCGACCAATACAGGCCACCTGTAATGACCAATACAGGTCAACATCTAGTGACCAATACAGGTCATCACCAGTGACCAATACGGGTTAAAATCTTGTGACTAATACGGGTAAGCATACCCTGACCTATACATATCAGTAGTGGAGTAACTATGGATTGGATGATCTGGCTCTATGACTAGTCATCCCTATCCCAGTAACCTTGATGTTATTCCGTTAGAGTGATCTGTTTATTTTGATTTGTGCTTTATGATTTAGATCATTCTTGTAATATTACCTTTGTTTAATTTCTTGTGATGTTTCCTTTATGGATTACTGAGAGACCTTAAGGGGTCTTGGGGTCCCCTACTGAGTTGTTATACTCACCCCCAGCATGAGATCTGCCCACACATGTGTGTATGGTGTAGACTACTGATGCTCCGAGGAAGACTTTGGAGGAATGAGACTTGGTGGAGCTTGGTACGATGAGATAAGTCAAGATCCTCTTCTTCAACTTCATAGTTACAACTACTACCCTCTAAGTAGAGCTCCAGGGTAGATGTGATAGCAGTTTACTTTATTTTTAGTTTCCAGGGCTTGTATTCTAGCCCACTGTTTTCATTTTACAGCTGTACTTGTGTTTTTAAATTACTATCACGGTTATAACTTACTTTTGTGGATTTTTTAATTCAATTTCCCCTTTTGAGTGTGTATAGATCTCTAAGGAAATTCCTTCTCTATTCAGGAAAAGCCTTCAGGTGCTAGTCACCAAACCATGGATTATTGAATGCAGGCTTTGGGTAGTCACGCCCACACCCTGTGGGACGGGTCATGACAAAGTGGTATTAGAGGGTAGTGGGTTCTACCAGAAGAACTAAGAGTCCAATTTTAATGAGGCGGCAATGTAAAGTGTATTGAGTTTGGTTTTCAGTACATGGAGTCCAGTGTTGGTGTCGTGGCTGACGTATCCATACACCAGGACCCTGAATTCTATTTTCTGACATGGAACATGAAAACCCCTGTTGCTAGTTCTTTGAAAATTTTTCTTGATCTTTCTTGAGTTAGCTCACCATGTGTTACTTATTGACCATGGCACATCTGTATCATACAGGATGAATCCACGTAGAAATCGAACCAGGATTTCGGTTAGATAACGTGATAGTGCCCCACTGAGCGATGAGGTGTCAGTACATGGACCACTCATAGTGATGGCACCTTTAGGTGGTGTACCAGTAGCACCACCACCCATTGAGAAGTAGATTCTACCAGTGGATCATGCACGCCATTTGAGCGTGTTTCATGAGTTACAGAGACAGAGACCTCTAAGTTTTCAAGGAAAGACGGACCCCCAGACGTCAAAGGACTGGCTTGAGGTGGTTTCATGGGTCTTTCACTTAGTGGAGACACCCGCCGAGCAGATGGTGATCTTGGACACTAACCTTCTTGAGGGCTTGAAAGGACAATGGTGGAGCTCGACGCTCTAGGTGTATGAGGAGATGACCCTCACCTGGCCGGACTTTGAGATCATTTTCAGGGTGGAGTTCATTCCAGTGACTCTATGCTCTGTGTGTATTCCGGAGATGCTCCATCTGCAGTAGGGCAGTCAGACTGTGTCTTAGTACTCGATGAGATTTATTTACCTCTCCTGATACTACACCGACTTGGTACAAGACCCTAACTTCAGGACCTAGACCGTTGATCAGGGGATTCGAAAAGATATTAGAGTTGTGATAGTTTCTCTTAGCATCCCGATGTAGGCTGGGGTGCTAGAGATAGATTTATTAATATAGAGATTCCTTACCAAGCAGTAACTGATAGTGAGAGACCCTACTAGATGACAGGTAGCAAAGTCATCTACAACTGGTAGAAGATAGACGAATAAGAAGCCCATGTGGGCAAGACCCTCTGGAGGGAAACCCTAGGATGTGGGGTAATAAGTGTTAGGCTCGAGAGGCCGAGAGATCCACCAGTGAGGCATGACATGTTTTTACTATGGGGGATAGGGTCATAGAGCTTGTGACTATCTGACTCCCTCTTTGGATGATTAGAAGATGGTGGAGTGGTCCCCGAGGCAATGACAACGATAGGAGCATTAGTGATAGCCATATGGCGTGTAACACCCCGAGATTTTATGAAAAATATTCTTTTTAATTTCATTGATGTCTTGTGTTGTATTATACACCAAAACGATCTTTCAATACATGCATACCTAACTTGGCTTTCATTACACGCAATCGCTAGCTTCCACGATAGCGTGTGTTGTACGTAATATTGAGTTTCACTAAACGAGATATTACTATAATATTATTATGAACTAGCCGTTATGAATAGTAATACCCAATTTTTAAAATTTTATAAATTTTATCATTCGAAATGGACTTCATTTTTGGATTTGGAATATCGAAATTATCCTGGGGTGAGTTTTTTGTATTTTTCTGAAATATTTCAAATTTTAATGAATAGTGAAAACACTGGGTTACTATTTAAAACACGACTTTTTATTTAAATAATTATTTATTTTATTTAAATTTATTCTAGGTCAAAATTGATACATAATACCTATATAAGTTAAATTTAATTCATTGGATTCATTTTATAATAATTTTAGATATATAAAAATTTTATTGAACTTTTGACTGTCTTTTACCCACCTCCTAGGAGAATTTGAAAATTTACATAAAACATAATTTTACCACTTCTGTGTGTAGAATTTCAAAAATTCTAGAGACACGGTTGATATAATTAAGTAAAATGTTGTTCAATAAGATAAAAATAATTTTTGGTGAATAGTAACTTTTTAATTTTATTTACCACGGTTAATAGTAAATAGGATAATTAAGGGTAAAAATGATATTATTATTACCCTAAAACATGTCCTAATTCTATTCGATAAGTGTAATTCGACAAAAAAACAACCTTAGGAATAAAATATTACCCTTTAGATCCACTTGGATTAGATTAGGAAATTTATTATTAATTTATTTAAAGAAGAGTTAAAATAGTTAAAATCAAAGTTTAATTACTAATTTTTTTTAATATAGGGTTATAAATAAGATCAATTCGACTATAAATATTCATTAGAAAGATAAAAATATTTCTTAAATAATGGTATTTTATTTATAATTTTTAGACTTTAAATAATTTAATTTATTTATGACACAATGATGATGTAGTAATTACATTATTAATGAAATATTAACATAATTGATGTTATAAATACCCAAATAAATGTAATTTTAGACTTTTTATAAATTAAAATAAATTTATAGGTTAATATAAAATGTTATTATTTATTTAATTAACTTTTTTTGAACTAATCATGCTGATATGAGTTTTACAAAAATCAAGTATCAAATAGTGTCAAAATTGACATAAAATTGTTTTTAAACAAATATTATATTATTAATTGTGTTTTTATTCCTAAAAATCTATGTTTTGGAAAAATGACTTAGATATAGTTATATATATCAATAATTAACCACTTGGGGTTAGTTTGTCTTGTTATAGTATGTTTATTAACCATATAGTGTATGAAAACCAAAAGACATGGTAAAAGTTAAATTATTTAACTTAGAGTTAAATCTAAATGATAAGGTTAAAATAGTAACCTAAACTTTTCTAAAACATATTGGTTGAGATGGTTTCTACCCATACCCACTTTAACTTCAAAATAAATCAATTTGGAGCTATTATAAACCGAATATGACTTTATTATAAAATAATATTTTAAGTTTTTCCAAAGGTTCCCCTCTCGTCCCTTATAAAAAGGGCACCCCTTCCCTCTGCTCTTCACACCCTTTTGAGCCTTGAATCTCGGCCAAACCCTTCCAATTACTCTTTTAAACATCTCTAGTTATATAATAGAGGTTCGTTTCTTTTAATTAGACCAACTCTAGTGCCCTAAGACGAAGATTAAAGGAGGTGCGTCGAGGAAGAGGTAATCTCTTCTACTGATTCTTTCAAGTTTCTTTCTTCTTCAACTTCCTCTTCTTTATTTGTTTCATAATAAATTAATAACATCAGTATCAATAATATATTGATATTTTTTTATAAATATTAAACAACCCCATTTCATCTTTTATCCATCCTATGGAAAATGAAATCACCGCGTGTGCGTACGTACGGAATACCGTCTCCACGCCGTGGTGTAATCTTTTTTTCCCCCACCACCTTACTTGGATGGGTATAATGGTGTAAAGAATAATTATATATGATTATTATAATATCATACTGATTATAAGATATTATATCATCCACTACAATTCCATTCAATAAATATGGGAACAACATCATCGCTCGTGCGTACGTACAGTTTACCGTCTCCACGTCGCGATGAGATTCATTTCCATGTTAATAATTCAAGAATGATTATAAAGTACACATAATAATTAATCCTGAAATATATGACCTAATAATTCTACTGGATTTATTTATATATATAATATTTCATCCACTTACTTCCATTCAAGTCAATAAGGAAAAGAAAATATCGTTCATGCGTACGTACAGCCTACCGTCTCCATCAACGGTGTATTTCCTTTCATTTATCTATCTATTATATATTTATATATATATACTGAATATATATGATATATAAATCATGATTTAAATTCATTAAGTAGTTAAATCATGATATAATTAATAATAATATCAAGAACAACAAGTCCAAACACGTATGATAAATAAAATGATTTTACCCAAAATGTTGCTTTAACATGGAATTTAAAAAAGAACGGGTAATATAAAATCATAAGTGAACTATATATGATATCCTAACAATTAATATTATTCTTTAATAAGTCGATTAAATTATTTAAATCATTATACAAGAGTTTCAGATACGTACGAAGCATATCGGACCTAAGGTAAGGGATAATTTTGCAATCTCATTTTTATCTGTGATTGTTTATTCGTAATAATTTACTGGGGAATATTTATCTTCCACATCCATGTTTCATAAATATGTAATATTATTTATATCCTCATAATATTTTTTATATCTAATTTTACCCATTGGTGAGTTTTTAGTAAAATATATGAAATGATTCTTTTGTCGTTTTTAGTACGAGGTACTTTTTGACTTTTCTGACAAAAGTACAAGGAGGATCTTTTTTTAACTTATACGGCATGAACGTATTTTTATGGTTTTATGTCACCTTATTTCCATGAAGATTACTCTACATGATTTCATGGTTATTTTCAAAAAAATCCTTTTCTTTTAAAATTGTGTGGCATTTTGTGAAAATAAAATGATTTTGAAGAAGAAAGGATATTTTCCTCAAGAATTCATTTCAAGTGTTTTATCAAAACTATTTTCCATATAATATGAAATTATTTATCATGTTTATATTTCAATTATAATGTTTTTATTATTTACATGGTGAGATTTTTCTTATGATGAAATGATATCCATTTTTTTTATATTGATTATGTGATGATGGGATGATGTTTATGAAACCCATTTTATTCTTCGGGTTATGATGAATGATTTATGTTTATTTTTTGGTACAAGTAAGAATGATTTCATTATGAGATGGGAGGGACTTATATCTCCCTCCAATGCATTGGGTAAAGATTTATATCTCACTAGATAGACATGGCTGGAATGACAAGTTAATCCGATTCAGTAATATAGGACTGGAATGAGGAGTGAACTCTGTTCAGTAATGGAAATTGTCCACTAAGATGGTCTTTGTAGAAATGCCTTGGATACTATGGAAATCATATCATGTGCTTAATGGTTTTCCACAATTACATGTTTTCTTCCCATGTTATTTTATCATGATTTATGTTTCATTATGATATATGCCTTACATACTTCCATGATTTATGTCTTTGCTCAAGATTTTGATGTTTAGATTTTATGTTCAAGTTTTTTTTTCATTAAAATGTTTATGGATTGTTTTATGTTCTCTATGTTTACCCTTACGGAGAATTTGAGCTCACCATTTTTATGTTTTCTTTTCCCCAGGATATAAAGAAATTTTTTAGGTAAGAAAACAAAAGGGGAAGATCTTTATGGGAGATGTTTAAGATCATTCACCATGATTAGAAGATTATGTTCCAAGTTCCCAAAGACACTAAACTATTAAGGTCCTTTGGTGTCTGTTTTTGTTATGTATTAAGTATTCCGTAAAATTAATGTAATTTCCATGTATTTCAAGGTTTGAGTCTCTACAGTTGTAATTAGAGCTAGGTTTAGTTAACCATTGGATACTAGGATGCGAAAACTTTAGTGAGATCCCTAGAGATACTTCTAAGGTATGTCTAGGGATGTCCGTAAGGTTAACTATACGTATCGGTTAGAGTCCTAGAATTATGTTGATGATCATGAATAACCTATGGTAAACTTAAGGTGTCATGGATTAAATAATTTTTGATAAGTTAGACATCCCATAAGTGACTTATTATGATTATGTGGTTCCTCGTTATTTTAACTGTTTCTTACACTATGGTTTCTGGTCTTAGTCAATGGAGGGAAGGAGAAGGAATTCAGTTAACATTGATTCCAGTGGACAAATTGTTGACTATGATCACCGACATTTTTTAATGCCTGGAGAGAAAGATATTGTGATTATGACGAATCAGTCATCTCGATATATGATTAACAAGGAAAACTTTAATTATATTCCTAAGTCATCAAATAAAAGGAAGATGGAATTTTATGTATGTTCACATGGTGAGGAGAATAGAGAAAGGAAGATTGATATTTGTAAAGAAGGGAAGAAGAACCTTGAGGAATACGTCAAATGGAGGGGGAGATGTTATCTATGTGGAGAAAAGGGTCATAGAGTGATAGACTGTTATGGAGTCCAATGTCTTATCTGTGGAGAACATGGGCATTACCCAACTTGATGCCCTGACCTAAGAGGTTACTTCTAAATAAAGGAAGGACTTATTCCATAGAAATCATTTAAGAGGATGGATTAAAGTGTTTATGTATTGGTATTAAAGAATAATGTTATTGAGGTACTTTTATGGTATATTGGAATATCTATGTATTGGTCCATTGTGGTTTTCCCTAAGAAATGGCATCGGTAACCATGAAAAGTGATTGAAATATTTTTGGAAAGAAGATGATATGCGCATAATGAAGGGATAAAGAAAAAAATGAAATGAGCTCATGAATGATATAAGGACAAAGTTATATCATGGTTTGAGTATATAGAAATTTTTGGATTTTGGTATGTGGAAAGTGTTAAATTTTGACAGCATTCATGTTTTCACTAAGGTTCAATGGGTATTCATTTTTCAAGAGAATACATGATTAAGGTATTCACATGTTGGGAATGTGACCAACAAGATATATCGTATGATAAATGATGGTATTCACATGCTCAAAAGAGGACATTTCCAGTAATTGTTTTCTTTATACTATGAGATTGGATAAAAGTATTTTGGATAAGACTAAAGATTGGTATGGATTATGTTGGACATAATTTAGTATTGTATAAGGATATAAATTTTTTCGATACTATTTTTGGAATGATATAATAGTATAGTTTTATAAAAAGGGACAACTTGCAGGACGGGCGACAACTCATCACGTCCGATAAGGTTACGAGAATTGAACCCACAACCGAAGTGCAACAGGGCTTCATTTCCTACCACTAGCCAACAAGAAGTCCCCAGTTAGTAGAAACTAGTTTTATTAAGTGGTATGATAGATGAAGTATAAGTCCATTTTTGGAATCATATACGATTAACTTCACCATATATAGACTTATTTATATTTGATAACTTTTGCTAACCTTTTTTTTGAGACATATGGAATGACCCATCATTCTATCACATGATCTGATAACACTTCACGAATGAAAAATTAAACTTAATTTCTTTAAGATATGAAGTGGAAATTGTTCAAGGCACGAACAACGGTGAGATTATACCAAAATAAAGAAATTATTTCTTCTAATTCAAATTATTTAACCTTAGGGAAATGATCTTGAAAACCGAAAATGTTGTCCTAGTGCCCTTATATCTAATGAATCAAATGGTACCTTAGATCATCACAAATTTATGGCTTTGTGATTGTTGTATTTTTCATAGCCATGTTATCTACCACTCTCCATCAGAACATGATGGTTAGATTTCTCTTCCATATCCTTATTTTCACCTATGTTATCTTATGTGGAAACCCAATGATTAGTTAATTTGGGTAACCGTTACGTTTCATACTTTAGTTTTTAAAGATAAGTTTTGGTATTCCTTTTTATGATGTGGGTTTCTTTTAAAGAAACTTTTGAGTAGTAAACCATTTATAACCCCAACAAATTTCGAGGGCGAAATTCATTTTAAGGGGGGTAGAATGTAACACCCTAAGATTTTGTGAAAAATATTCATTTTAATTTCATTTATGTATTTTGTTGTACGATATACCAAAATAATCTTGCACTACATGCATCCCTGACATGGCTTGCATTACACGCAATCGCAACCTTCTACGATAGAGTGTGTTGTACGCAATACCGAGTTTCTCTAAACGAGATATTACTATAATATTATTCTGAACTAGCCGTTATGAATAGTAATACCCACTTTTTGAAATTTTATAAATTTTATCTTTCTAAATAGACTTCATTTTTGGATTTGGAATATCGAAACTAGCCTAGGGTGAATTTTTTGTATTTTTCAAAAAACTTTTAATTTTTGATGAATAGTGAAAACACTGGCTTACTATTTAAAAACTGACTTTTTTATTTAAATTTATTCTAGGTAAAAATTGTTACATAATACCTATATATGTTTAATGTAATTAATTGGAGTAATTTTATAATAATTTTAGATATATAAAAATTTTATTGAACTTTTGACCGTCTTTTACCCACCTCCTAGGAGAATTTAAAAATATACATAAAACTTAATTTTACCACTTCTGTGAGTAGAATTTAAAAAATCAGAGAGACACGGTTGATATATGTAAGTAAAATGTGGTTCAATAAGATAAAAATAATTTTTGGTGAATAGTAACTTTTTAGGTTTATTTACCACAGTTAAAAGTAAATAGTGTAATTAAAGATAAAAATTATACTATTATTATCCTAACACATGTCCTAATTATATTGGATAAGTGTAATTCTACCAAAAACAACCCTAGGAATAAAATATTAGCCTTTAGGTACACTTCTTTTAGATTAGGACATTTATGATTATTTTATTTAAAGAAGAGTTAAAATAGTTAAAATCAAAGTTTAATAACTAAAACATTTTTAATATAGGGTTATACATAAGATAAATTAGAATATAAATATTAATTAGAAATATAAAAATCTTTCCTACATAACGGTATTTTATTTATAATTTTTAGACATTAAATAATTTAATTTATTTATGACACAATGTTGATGCAGTAATTACCTTATTAATGAAATATTTACATAAGTGATGTTATAAATACCCAAATAAATGTAATTTTAGACTTTTTATAAATTAAACTAAATTTATAGTTTAATATGACAAGTTATTATTTATTTAATTAAATAATTTATAACTAATCATGTTGATATGATTTTCTCAAAAATCAAGTACCAAATAGTGTCAAAATTGACATAAAATTGTTTTTAAAACAAATATTATATTATTAATTTTTATTTTATTCTTAAAAATATAAGTTTCGGCAAAATGACTTAGATAAGGTTATATATATTTATAATTAACCACTTGGGGTTCGTTTGGCTTGTTATAGTATGTTCATTAACCATATAGTATAAGAAAACAATAGGACACATTAAAAGTTAAATTATTTAACTTAGAGTTAAATCTAAATGATAATGTGAAAATAGTAACCTAAACTTGTCTAAAACCTATTGGATGATACGATTTAGACCCATAACCACTTTAGATTCTAAATAAATCAATTTTAATCTATTATAAACCGAATATGACTTTATTATAAAATAATATTTTATGTTTTTCCAAAGGTGCCGCTCTCCTCCCTTATAAAAAGGGCACCCCTTCCCTCTTCTCTTCACACCATTTTTAGCCTTTAAGCTCGGAAAAACCCTTCCAATTACTCTTCTAAAACTCTCTAGTTACATCCTAGAGGTTCTAGTCTTCTCAAAAGACCAACTCTAGTGCCCTAAGAAGATTTTTAAAGGACGTGCGTCGAGGAAGAGGTAATCTATTCTACCAATTCTTTCAAGTTTATTTCTTCTTAAAATTATTCTTATTTATTTATTTAATCATAAATTAATAACATAAGTATCACTAATATACTGATATGTTATTATAAATATGAAACAAACCCATTTCACCTTGTATCCATCCTACGGAAAATGAAATCACCGCACGTGCGTTCCTACAGAATACCGTCTCCACGCCATGGTGTAATCTGTTTTTCCGCCACCACCTTACTTGGATGGGTATAATGGTGTAAAGAATAACTATATATGATTATTATAATATCATAATTATTCTAAGATATTATATCATCTATTCCAATTTCATTCAATAAATATGGGAATGATATCATCGCTCATGCGTACGTACGGATTACCGTCTCCTCGACGCGATGTGATTCATTTTCTAGGTTAATAATTCAAGAATCATTATAAAGTATATATAATAATTAATCATGAAATATATGAACTAATAATGCTACTGTATTTATGTATATATATATATGTCATCTACTTACTTCTATTCAAGTCAATAAGGAAAATAAAAAAAGGTTCATGCGTACGTACAACCAACCGTCTCCATGAACGATGTATTTCCTTTCATTTATCTATCCATTATATATATATACTGAATATATATGATATATAAATCATGATTTAGATTATGGAAGTAATTAAATCATGATATAAGTAATAATAATATCAAGAACAACAAGTCCAAACAAGTACAATAAATAAAACAATTTTACCCAAAATAATGCTTTAACATGGAATTTACAAAAGAAAAGGTAATATAAAATCTTAAGTGAACCATATATGATATCATAATAATGAAAATTATTATGTAATAAGTCAATTACATTATTTAAATAATTATATAGGAGGTTTGGATACGTACAAAGCATATCATACCTAAGGTAAGGGATAATTTTTCAATCTCGTTTTTATCTGAGATTGTTTATTTGTAAGAATTTACTGGGGAATATTTATCATCAAAATCCATGTTTCCTCAATATGTAGTATTATTTATATCCTAATACAATTGTTTAAATCCAATTTTACCCATTTGTGAGTTTTTAGTAAAAGATATGAAAGGAATCTTTTGTCGTTTTTAGTACGAGGTACTTTTTGACTTTTCCGAAAAAGTACAAGGAGAATGTTTTTTTAACATATACGGAATGAACAGATTTTTACGGTTTCATATCACCTTATTTTTATGAAGCTTAATCTATAATATTTCATGGTTATTTTCAAAAAAATCCCTTTATTTTAAAATTGTGTGGCATTTTTGAAAAGAAAATGATTTTGAAGAAGAAAGGATATTTTCCTCAAGAATTAATTTCAAGTGTTTTATCAAAAGTATTTTCCATCTAAGATGACATTATTTATCATGTTTATGTTTCAAGTATAATTTCTCTATTATTTACATGGTGTTATTTTTCTTATAATGAAATGATATCCCTTTGTTTTATATGGATTATGTGATGATGTGATGATGTTTATGAAACCCATTTTATTCTTCCGGTTATGATGAATGATTTATGTTTATTTTGTGGAACAAGTAAGAATGATTTCATTATGAGATGGGTGGGACCTATATCTCCCTCCAATTAATTGGGTAAATATTTATATCTCATTATATAGACATGGCTGGAACGACAAGTTAATCCGGTTCAGTAATACAGGACTGGAACGAGGAGTGAACTCGGTTCAGTAATGGACTTTGTCCACTAAGATGGTCTTGGAAGTAATTCCTTGGCTACAATGGAAATCATATCATGTTCTTAATGGTTTTCCAAAATTACTTGTTTTCTTACCATGTTATTTTATCATTATTGATGTTCCATTATGATATATGCCTTACGTACTTCCATGATTTATGTCTTTGCTCAAGATTTTGAAGTTTAGATTTTATGTTCATGTTTTTTTTCATTCAAATCTTTATGGATTGTTTTATGCTCTCTATGTTTACCCTTACTGAGCATTTGAGCTCACCCTTTTATGTTTTCTTTTCCCCGGGATATAAAGAAAGGTTTTAGGTAATAAAAAAAATGGTAAGATCTCTATGGGAGATGTTGAAGATGTTTCACCATGATTAGAAAATTATGTTCCAAGTTTCCAAAGACACTAAAATATTACGATTCTTTGGTGTATGTTTTTGTTATGTATTAAGTATTATGTAAAAGTAATGTAATGTCCATGTACATCAATATTTGGGTCTCTACATGGCGGATGAGGAGGGTGAGCAGGATGTGCAGCGAGAGGTGGTTAGGGGTCACCAGACACTACCACCACCACCCTTGGTGGTCCACCATGAGCTCAGGGAGTAGGTGGATGGGGACATGCCCATATATAAGAAGTAGAGGCTCACGATATTGAAGTCTCTAAGATGATATGATGTACGATCTGTATATTCTCTACTTTACCAGATGTGCTTATTTCCTTGCTGCTAGCAATTATTTCCTTAAT
This sequence comes from Viscum album, assembly GCA_963277665.1. NCBI lineage: Eukaryota > Viridiplantae > Streptophyta > Magnoliopsida > Santalales > Viscaceae > Viscum > Viscum album. The sequence continues at coordinate 1,507,869,731 of OY728156.1, forward strand.
GCAGACTTAGTTTAGGACTCTGAGATTATGATTGAGCTTTTAGCTATACCTTTTCATTTTTATACTCCTATGAGAAGATATTATAGGTCACACATAAGTACTGATAGTGTGATCTTACTCTTGAAGAAGATAGTTTTAGATGGGATCTTCTAGTAGCGGCGCTGAAGCTCTACGACATCATTCTAGGCATGGAATGTCTATCAACAGTTCACGCACAGATTTAATGCTTGAGATGCACAATGTGATTTATGCGTAGAGATGGAGGCATGTTTTTCTTTGTTGGTGTGAAGGAAAATAGAGCAGCCCAAGATGGACTTGCACTTAGGAGGGTGCAGCCGATTACATATCAGCTGGCTTGCATAACCTTCGACACAGTGGATGAGATGAGTCCACAGTTCATAGTGGCGGTGGATGAGTATGTGGACGTCTTTCCAGAATATGTCCTAGGACTAACTCCTTGTAGAGAGGTATACTTCCACATTGACTTTTACCAAGGAAAAATACAGATTTCTACAGCAACATATCAGATGGCCCCTGCGGAGATCCGGGAGATGATGGTACATTTGGAGGAATTACAAAAGAAGGGTTTCATAAGGACCATTTTTTTATATGGGAATCCCTGGTGTTGTTTGCCGAAAATTTAGACAGATGTTTGAGGCTATTCGTGGAAGTCTGGTGCCTAATATAGGTGACTGTGAAGAACAAGTATCCTCTTCCGAGGATCGATGATCTCTTCGACCAGCTTAAGGGAGCTCGTTGGTTTTCGAAGATAGACCTCAGATCAAGCTATCACCAGCTTAGGGTACGTGATGAGGACATATCGAAGACAGACTTTAGATTTCGGTATATCCATTATGAGTTCTTGGTGATAGCTTTCGGCATGACCAATGCTCCAACAATGTTCATGGGGCTCATGAATAGGATCTTTCAGCCACACCTCAATCGCCTTGTGGTGGTCTTCATCGACAAAATCTTGGTGTACTCAAAGTCTGAGGAAGATAAAACTATACACTTGAGGATAGTTTTGGACACACTCATGAAGTACCAGTTATATGGGAAGCTCTCGAAGTTTGTGTTCTAGATACAGAAGGTCCACTTCTTGGGACATGTCATCTCAGAGGCTAGAGTTGTAGTGGATCAAGCAATGATTGAGGCAGTACTTGCTTGGGATCCACCCAGAAGTGTTACTGAGGTGTGAAGATTCCTTGGATTAGAAGGATACCATCAGAGGTTCATACCTGATTTCTCTAGAGTAGCAACACCTATGACTGCCTTTATGAAGAAGAGGAAACCCTTCTTGTGGTAAGAGACATGCCATCCGATCTTTCAACAGTTGAGGCAGAGCATGACCCACACTCCCATCCTAATGTTGTTGGAGGAGGGAACCGACTACGTGGTTTACTATGATACATTAGGGACTAAAATTAGTTGTTTCCTGATGCAGGTTGATACAGTGATTGCTTATGGCTCCTGACAGCTGAGGCCTCATGAGAAGAATTATGCAACTCATGACATGGAGTTGGAAATAGTAGTCTTCGCACAGAAGATGTTGTTACACTACTTCATGGTCAATCAGTCATTGTTTACATAGACCACAAGAGTCTCAGATATATCTTCACACATAAATATTTGAATATGAGAAAATGAATTTGGCTAGAGTTCCTCGAGGACTATGACATTGAGTTTGTATATACTCATGGGAAGTGGAACATAAAGGTAGATTCTCTTAGCCATAGATCGAGTTCACAACCAATGAATGAGGCTTCAGAGAAGTTATCCTCACTTCAGATATACTCCGTGGATAGATATGAGACATTATACCTCCAGTGGATGGTTGTTGACCCTCCACTACATCAGTGAGTCAGGGAGCCTAAACTTAGAGACAACATCTCCGATACTACACATGTTCAGATATCCACATTCCATACACCTGAAAGATATTCTAAAGGTGGGGATCACACTATCCTTTTCAGAGGACGTACAGTTGTACTAGTAGTGTTATGAGAGGAGGTGATGAGGTTGTTCCATACAACCCCCCTTGTCAGTACATCCAGGTGTGATGAAGATGTATCAGGACCTCCATCGTCAGTACTGGTGGCCATGGATGAAGAAAGCTATGGAATAGTTTGTTTCTAGATACCATACTTTCCAACAAGTGAAGACCGAGCACTAGGTACCAGCAGGGTTGACCCAACCCCTCGAGATTACAGAGTGGAAGTGAGAAGGGATATCGATGGACTTCGTGATGGGGTTACCATGTACGTCCAGAGGGCATGATACCATCTGGGTGATCGTTGACCGACTAACCAAGTCGTCCCACTTCCTTGCTATTCGAGAGAATGGTTCGGTAGAGAGCTTGGGATTTCTCCACATTTAGGAGATTGTGAGACTTCACTTGGTGCCTTCCACAATAGTCTCAGACCATGACACAAACCTCACATCTATATTTTGGAAAGGAATGCAAGAGGTTTTCAGGACTCATCTTTGCTTGAGCATAGCTTTTCACCCACAGACTGATGGTCAAACTGAGCGGACCATCCAGGCCATGGTGGACATTCTTTGTGCATGTGTCTTAGATTTCTTGTCATAGTTGGGAGGACCACTTATCCTTGGTGGAGTCCACGTACAACATTAACTATCACTCCACCATAGGTATGGCCCCTTGTGAGGCATTTTACAGATAGCTGTGCAGATTTCCCTTGTGATGGACGGATCCAAGAGAGACAACACTCGCGGGCCCAAAGATGGTACTTGCTACCACTAAAAATGTGTAGGTCATTAGAGAGAGGATGAAGACGATACAAAGATGATAGAAATCTTATGATGATAGGTGACAGAGACCACTGGAGTTCCAGGAGGGGGACCACATATTCTTGTGATTATCCTCTTGATGGTGACTACAGAGATTTTTCTAAGGAGACAAACTCTCACCGAGGTTTATCGGACCATTCCGGATACTTCAGAGGACTGGTGAGGTGGATTTCCGCTTGGAATTTCCACCGTAGTTGGAGAGAGTGCACGATGTCTTCTATGTATCCCAGCTGAGGGGATACATGCATGAACCATCTCACGTCATTGACCATGGAGAGCTGGATATTGAAAACATGGTGACTTTTGCGGAGTACCCGATTGAGATAGAGTGTCGACAAGAGAATCTCCTTCATGGGCGGTCGATACCTTTACAACGCATTCTGTGGCAGCACAGAAATCCCTAGGAAAGAACACGGGAGTGAGAGGCTCATATGTTTGCCCGGTACCCCTCTTTGTTTGTGTATCCTTGTTTGGATTTTGGTGACATAAAGATCTCGGGGGGGGGGGGGGTATTTAAATACCCGAAAATTCCATCTATTTTTTTTAAATTATTTGGAATTATTACGAGTCTGAAAAAAATTGACGGCGTGTGATTCTGAGGCCTGGTGTTCCTGAAATTTTTTTATGGACTTTTTAAAGTTACTATCATCAAAACTGCGGGAAACATTTTAAATCATTTGAACCAGTGATCAGATAAAAAATCTGAGGGAACCTTTGAATCTGAAACATCGTGATTCGACTAGAAATGACTTAACTTTGGCTGGGTGAGGTCTGAACAGAAATGTTAATTTTTGGACTTTTCGAGAAAAATAATAAAAAAATATAAAAAATTATTTTATTATTTTCTCTCTACTGCATGGAAGACGATGATGCTGTGAGGCGGCGATGATGCGGCGTAATGGAACTTTAATGAAACACATGGATGACACTTATTCTTCAATGTAACAGTTAATTAAATGGTGAAAAATAGCGACGTTATTTCATAAATGAAACATTTTAATGATGTGACATCATGTCATTATGGAAACACTATAGTGTGGCTCTATAAATAGTTATACGTGTCGAAAAAAATAATGTGAAAGGATTTGGGGGATTCTCAGGTGAAGCTCTGACATACTTCCACCCTAGTGAAGAACGATTAATGACGAAGAACGCCTTTCGAAGGTAAGAAACAGGAAGCGTCGCCAACACCATAAACCCTAGAGGACGAACATGTGACAAAAGACATCATAAAAGGTAGGAGGTTTATGTGCTTTGATGTTCCCTCTCTTTCTGTTCTTGAAAAATATAACGAACATGGACCAACCGACTAACAAGTTGATATGCGTCTCATCTATTCTTGCAGATGGTTGTTGTGTGATATTAAATTTGGGGATTATTCTTCCTTTTGTTATTATTAATTTTTCCTCATGTTTAAAAAGCTAATGTGGAGGGCACGAGCCGAAACCAAAAAGGCCCCGACCCTCAGCTAATCTTGTCCTTGATGCTTTCTAAGGGGCGGAATAATGAACATGGCGACAAGGAATTTGAGGGCTGTGAAACGATGGAGACATTCCGGTGGCCCGTGGGAACAACTACCTGCACACCATGCCAGCGACTGACAGCGGTGGATAGAGGAGACCCGCATCAACTGGCCACAGGCGGTGGCAGGCGGCCCGTCGTCACATGCTGCGGTGGTCAGAAGTGACCGGCCCGAGCTGACCATGTGAGAGAAGGGCAACAACCAGAGGCGCCGCCGGTGGAAACAACCATAGTAGGAGGGGGAGGCGTGGCCCCTATGTCACGTCATACCAGATGAAATAGTCCCACATTCACGTGGCTAGCTATGAGAAGTGGCCCATCTTCAGGTGAACCGGGCCAGATGCTGGCCAGCTGAACAGACCAGTCCCACGGCCCAGCAGGCCAGCACCAGTGGGTACTGACCCTGATGGGATAGACTTAGTGAACCGGGCCGGTCCTAATGGGTTAGAACCAAGAAGGGTCATGTAGACCCTGGTTCCTATTGCGTTAGGCTGGCCTGACCGAGTTTGACCGGGTCGAGACCCAACCAGCCTCCGAATAATAAAACACCCATAAATGACAAACCGAGTGTCCGTTTGACATGACGTCAGTGGCATTGGGACCCCTTTTGGGAAGAAAACCCTTTGAAATATTTTGGTGGTCCCAACCAATCTAGGCCTTACCAAGGTGCGATCAACCCCATTTCATGGAAAATGGTCTAACTAACAGACCGAGCGCCCAATCGACGTTCCGTTTGTGGCATAAGGACCCTTGTGACAAGGCAGTTATTTAAAGATAATATAAGTGTGTTTCTAAATAGTTTTAAGTAAGACCTGGGTTGGATTAGAATTGAATCCAACCAAGGCCTTTTTACAAAAGTTCCCATATCTCACAGATTGAGCGTTCGTTCGACATGCCGTCTATCATGTTGGGACCCCCATGGCAGGGTAGCCCCTTGGGTATGACTTTTCAAGACACCATACTAGTAGAAATAAGACCGATGGCTTGAGGAGAAGAGTCTCTCGGAGATCAGTTGTGCTTCATGCAGGAATCCAGGGGCTGCCTATGACATGAAGGAGGGAAACCAATACAGGTCGGAATCAAAAACTCCAGAGTGGGATGATCTAGCTATATGAATAATCATCCATACCTCTGTATCAACAACCAAGGTGGGTCAGCACTAGCGACAAATATGGGTCAACATCTAGTGACCAATACTAGTCAGCATCAGTGACGAATACGGGTTAGCAACTAGCAACCAATAGGGGTCAGCATACAGTGAACTATACTAGTCAGAAGTGGAGTTACTATGTATAGGATGATCTGGATCTACGACTAGTCATCCCTATCCTAGTAACCTTGAAGTTATACCGTAAGAGTGATCCATCTATTTTTCTTGGTTCCTAATGATTTAGATCATGCTTGGGATATTAACTTTGTGGTATTTATTGTGATGTTTTCCTTTTTAGATTACTGAGAGACCTTCAGGGGTCTGGGGGTCCCCTACTGAGTTGTTATACTCACCCCCTGCATAGGCTCTGCCCGCACATGTGCGTCTGGTGTAGACTAATAATGCTTCGAGGAAAACTTTGGAGGTTTGGGACTTGGTGGAGCTTGGTGAGATAGGAGAAGTCAAGATCATCTTCTTATACTTCAGACATATAGCTACTACCCTCCTGATAGAGCTCTAGGGAAGATACGTCAACTATTTAATTTCTTTTAAGTTTCTAGGGATTGTATTCTGGCCCACTATTTTCAGTTTACAATTGTACTTTTTTTGTACATTACTATCGTGGTTATACCTTAGTTTTTTATGTTGTCTACTTCAGTTTCCCTTTTTAGTGTGCACAGATATCTAAGGCAATGCCCTCCTTGTTTAGGAAAAGCTGTCAGGTTCTAGTCCCCATCCCTTAACCTATAGATGGCAGACTTGGGGTAGTCACATCTGGGCCTCATGGGATGGGTCGTGACATTATTATTCAATTAATTAAACTCAATCAGGTCCATTATATATGGAATATTGGAAATAGGTGTAACACTAGGTATGATATATATTGAAAAATCAACTTCATTATTTTGTGGAACATGCAGAAAATAATTTGAAAATATATGAATACAATCTCATACAATCTGTATTTATTTGATGTTGAGTTTCTCCCCATCTATATGTGATAAAAATATGTTTTGAATAGGAATAATTGATGAAATTTACATCAGAAGTTTATATTTATCATCACAAAGATATAAAATCATAGTTTAGTTAAGAATATCACATGTGACTTCCTTTCCCCACCTATTAATGTGGGTTTTATTTAAATAAATACAATTCATTCCTAAGATAACATCAAATTTAACTAGAGAGAGAATAATGATATTTGTTGGAAGTGCATTACCCTAGCTTCAATCCAATAAGAATCATAGAATTGAGATATGATCATCCCACCATTAAAAGTTTTCACTATCAATTCAACATCTAATTATTGATGTAATATTTTGATACTGTTAGAGAAATCATTAGATATAAAAGAGTTGTTAGATCCAGAATCAATCATACATTAGTAATTCTAGAGTGGATTGTAAGTATACCTTTCAACACTTCATTATCATCCCCCACATCAGAAATAATGATCACATGATATTTCCCTTTGTATATGGGATTAAGAGGTTTTTGATGTCAATAATCATCATTAACCTTGGAATTTGAACACTAGTTAGCATAATTTCCAGTCTCTATGCATTTGAAACACCAGAGTGTGGGTGGTGTATTTTGTGTGTGTATGTTTTACATTATTATTTAATTTTTTCCCATCACTTCAACATTCATTTTCTTGATACTCTTCATTTACCCACTAAAAGAATTTTTTAGTCCCCTTAAGAAAATTTCTTCCTTGTATCCTTCTAAAAATTGATCATAAGGGAAGGGTTATATTCTTTCCCATATTGTTTTATTAGTATAATTTATTTTGAATTAAAACTTTCTTTTCTTATAAAATAATTATATTGATTGGTAAAAACATATCTCCATTTCCACCTAAAAAGCACATAAAATGATTTATTCAAAGCTAATAAAGTCCCTTATAGATAAATCCCTTTTTATATTTTGTTTTATTCTAAATGAAGAATCAATCAATCTTACTTTTTTCATTCAATTATAATACAAGAAGTGTACCTCATATATCTTGTAAAATTTGACTCATAGCTACTGGTGGATTTATCATCCTTCTACCTTAGCTCAAGTAAATATTTCTCCATTTTTTAGAAATAATATGAGGAACTAAATTTTTAAAAAATAACCTTCTAAACTAATCCCACTCCATAGAGTGAATTTAATCATGTTGACTCATGTTCATGATAGGAGTCTACCATTGATATTTTCAAACTTTCAAATGATAGATATAGAAAATTATTTTTTCAAGATCTATGAACTGAAAAATAGAAATTATCTATTCAATTTTACTAATAAATTTATTAGAAACTATTGGATTATCTAATCCACTAAAAGAAGGTGAAGGTTACCTCTTGAAGGAATCAACAAAATGTTTTCCCTTATTTTATAATTTTCAAGAAAATCATGATTAATGAATTAAAAAAAGTTGTGTAAGCATAAAAAATGATATTTTTCATTATATATCCCATAACATGTGGTTTATAAGGAGTAAAATCTTTGTATTTTCTATATCATTAACATGGTTCTTTTAAGTTCCAGTCATTAACTAAAAATAAATCACAGTATGGGAAATAATAAACAAAGTGGTAAACCACATAATCATGAAAATTCATTTATAGGAGTCTAAATATTTTAAAATTATTTTCAATTAATAAAACCTTAGGTTTAACCCATATCATCCACGACCATCATCTATTAAAAACATTTATAATGGTTTTATAGAGAAAACCCAAATTAGCCCAAACATATCCCTCAGGAATGTAAAACTAGGTGTGCTGTAGATAAACACTCATCATTCACTAGAATGATAGATGAGATATACTCACTCAAATATTTTCAGGGTTATTTCACCAAGGTGCATATATTTTAAAACCATTTCCACTTCTAGTATCTCGAAAGTTATTTTTTAAGAAAATACACACTCTTTTCTTTACCATAACTTAGGATGTTCTCCTATACACAAGATTATCTTAAGGGTTCTCACTAATGTATTCTCATCCTACTTTACAAAGGTAACTAAACCTTGCTATTATTATAACTATACCGACCCATACTTTATATACATAAATATTACATCTTAATAGATGAATATTCAATACATAAAATTATGATCTATACTAGAATATTTTGGGTTTAAAGTCTTTAGAAACTCAGATATAAAAAAATTCACAAGTGATCTACATAATTTCTTGTAAATTTATTCATTAATATATCCCTATGAAATATCATACTTAAAACCTTTCTTCATAGATTATTTAAAAGAAACATTAGAAAGTGTGTGCTAAGATGCTCTGTAAGGGTAAATACGAGAGATATAAATGAACATTTGAAAATAACATGATCATAAAGAGTATGATAACACGATATTAGTATTTAAAAATCTTACCAATTAATTATTAGATAATAATCATGAGTTATGGAATGAATCATGAAAGTTCATATGACATGAATCATAAAGGAATCAAAGAACATGATCCAAGAGAATATAATATTAGAAAAAGATCATGCCTTTAATATTTGGTATAAGTGTGGAATAATCACAATAATAAAAATATTTTTTCAAGTATACACACCAAGACATTAATAATATGTCAGTCTTGGGATAAATACCCTTGTACATACTATGGTTTTTGTATAACCACTTGTGTACCCTCCTTAAAGCTTGAGATAATTTCCCATCTACCCTCTTTCGAGTTTGAGATAACCACTTGTATACCCTTTAATCTCATATAAATTATTATTTACCCAATTAATTTTAGGGATATATAATTTCAATCCCACCTATCACATAATTATAAATCTATTAATTTTTATTCCAAAATATCATAAAAATATTTATCATAACTAAACATTTGAAAAATAAAATGTGTTTCATTGATATTTCATCATCATAATCATAAACCATCCAGGGAAAGAATAAATACGGTATCTTTAGATCACATAACTAGCAAAGAATAAGTACCATCAAATGATTTTATCATATAATAAATATTTCTTTAAACGATCTCTAGAATATTTCTTGAGGACAATACACTTTTCAAATTTAAATCATATATTTAAAAAAATCCAAAATATTAAAGAAACAATTTTCTTTGAAAACAACCTATAAAATTTAAGAGAATCTCAAAATCATTTAATAGCCACAATGGTAGGAAATTCCATTCATTATTTATATATTAAAAAAATAATGCTTTAATTTTTTTTGTAAAAAATAAAAAATAAATAGTTTGAAAAATGATTAGAAAATACCATTTATTTTTTTGTAGAATGTAAAAAATTGGTAAAAGTGAGGTAAAAATAATTTTATAATGAAAAAAAACATTACTAAAAACATTTTAAATAAAACATGTACATGGAATAAAATGTTCCCAACCAAAGTGGGATGGAAGTATGTTTTTCTTAAAAACATTTTCCCAATCATTTTTATCAAAAATAGGAAAATTGTACTATTAATTGAAAATTTCATGCATAACTATATGAGAATAAAATTAATGGGGTTCATTAGAAAATGATTATATAATTTTATTCAATGGAAATTGAAGCATAAATAATCCTGACCAAAATGAGATTGAAACCTAAATCCCTTATCTGAAGATTGAATTTCCTTGAAAGCACTATAAAAAATTTTATAACAAATTTAAGTATCGTATAATTATATAACATAATAATTTATATAAATATGATATTTCATATTATCCAATTATAACATTTTAACACCCATTTATAAATAATTCCTTATTAAAATATTCATTTCCATGTGTAAAATGATTCATTTTTTGTGAGAATTTCAATTGGATAGTTCTGGTAATTGTACATTGGTAATGGTTTCATCATATAAAGAATGTGAACTATGATATAAATATAATATATATTCCTTATATATATAAATTCATATTTATCAATAAAAGGTAGAGATATAAAAATGAATTACACTGTTCCTAGAGATGGTAGGACGTATGTACGCATGAATGATGTCTTTCCTTTTTGATGAATGAAACAAAAGAAAATTTAATAATAATAAAAAATTGAAGAATAATTATTATATAATATATATTATTTAAATATATCCTTATTATCGTCTATGTAAAGAGGAAACAAAAAATGAATCAAATCACTTTGTGGAGGTGGTAGTCCACATATATGCACGAGCGACATTAACATTTTCATAAAGATGGAAAGGTAAGAAGGACGATATGATATAATAATTATAGAATATTAATTATATCATAAATAACATATATAAAATTTAAAACCATAATATTAACCATCCATGAAATATGGTGATGTAAAATGAATTGGATCGCTACGTGGAGGTGGTAGTCCTCACTTATGCATAAGTGATACTTTCACTTCAAATTTAATGAACAGAGGGTGAAAAAATGGTGGATATATAATGATAATAACATTTAATTATATTTAGGATAATGAAGTTATTATTTTATGATCAATACCACATAATTAGAAGAGGTATACAAATAAATAAATTTAAAGAGGTTGGGTAGGATAATTATCTCTTCTTTAGTAGACCTCTTTTAGATCATTTCTTAAGGAACATTGGAATGATATTTTAGGAATAAAACATAACTAATTAATGTATAGGAAAGTTGAAAATAGAACTGGTTAGGGTTTATTTAGACTATATGGATAAAAGTGGTGTAAAGAAGATAAAGGATGGGTGTCCTTTTATATGTGGGAGAGAGGACACACTTGAAATTTCTTAAAAGATTAAAATATAATAAAGTCATACTGAAGAAAAATCTTTTCCAAATGGATAGATATTCAAATTTGGGATAGTATAAGGTTTAAATATAGCTATAAAATAGGATTTATACAATTTTAATTGGAAAAAATACTCTTATATCTTGGTTTTACCCCATAATAAGCGTGTTTGCACCTCATCTTTGGTAATAGATTTTTGCTGTTTTTACCATTCATTATGTCCAAACATTATGTTAAAATTATTATCAAATAGAAATTATTATAATTAAAAAATTTAATAAATTTTATCTAATTAAATTAATATAACTTGAATAATTTAATTTAAAATTAAACCCTCAAAACCTAATGAAAAGTAGTTTTCAAGAAAAAGTATTTTCTTAAGTATACATTGTTTTTATACGCAATTCCAAAATAAAATTAATTAAAATGTCCTAAATTTGATTATTTATAATATAAATGAAATAATTTTACTTTTAAAACCATTTAAAAATATAACACTGTAAATTATTTAAGCAAGAACATAATTTTCAATAAAAACCCATATTTTTCACTATTCATCAAAAAATCAATCTTTTCAAAAAATCATCAAAAAATCACCCTAATATAATATTTAAATTATAGTTTCAAAAATTATGTTCATATTTTCTATTAAATTTTATAAAAGTAAAAAAATAAAGATTTTATTTTCTAAAAAAACCTTTTTTAGGAAAAATGTATTTTTAATGCTTATAAAGGCTTAAATAAAAATTAAGTATTGATTTATAGGTATATTTGATTTATATAAGACCTAAATATATAATTTCAAATACCTTTTTATTCATATACATTCTACCAATTTAATATCTATGTTGTGATGATAAACTATAATATGGTTCATTGAGAGTTTGGTTAGTGTGTATTAGAAGCTATTTAAGAAATTAAATTTATTTGAAGAGAAATATATCATAAAATATCATGGTATTATACACACGATACTTTTTATAGGTAATTTTTCTCATTAAATATAACTTTATCTCTACAATATAAGATATTTATTGAATGATATTCATAAGAAAGTTCATTCTCTAATGGTACAACCTAAGGATTTAGTAAATGTGAGGGGTATGGTATGTACTTAAGAGGGATACATGGAACACATCATGTATATGTGGTTGGTTAGATGGGAGTTAAAGATTATATGAAATAACTCTGATGAAATCAATGATCTCAAATAGGATGACGTGTCTTGGACTAAGCTTTCCATTTTTTCCAAACCTGATGAATTCATTCCATGATGATATATAAAAGAACACCTTTTCTATAACCTCAAATTATAGGTGTATTTAATAATTGTATGCATATATTTTTTATTGAATTTTTGTATATTTAAAAATAAATAGAATGGTTTGAACCTTCTCTATCTTGTCTTGGATAATACTAGGTTCTATAAAATTACACTCTCTAACTTCATCCCAACATGTTGGATTCTGACACCTCTTCTTATACAAAGCCTCATAAGGTTCTATTTGAACTCTAGAATGGAAACTATTGTTATTTGAGAACTCTATTTTGGGAAAGTCTCAGTCCCACCATACTTTGAAATCTATTGAAAATGATATTATTATATCTTCAAGAGTTTGGATGGTTCTTTAAAAATGACCATCCATATAAGGGTGATAAGTCGTAATGAAACTCATCCTTGTATCAGACACATACTGAAGGCTTCTCTAGAACATTGAGGTAAGTATTAGATCTTGATCAGATATAATAGATATTGGTAATATATAATGTTTTATCACTTCTTTTATGTACATATTGGTGATTTTTGAAGTGATAAATCTTCTTTAATAGAAATTAAATATGATGAATTTGTATGGAAATCGTTTACCACCAAAATTGTATTATTAACTTTTAATGTCCTAAGGAGTCCTATAAAAAAATACATGGTTATGTTTTCCAATTTCCATACTGGTATAAGAAATGGTTTCATCATACCCTTATATATATATATATTATTTATTCATGACTTATTTTCATATGAATAATTGAGATAAAAATTCTAAAATCTTTCTTTTTATTTTATCCCACTAGAATATTTGATTTAGGCCATTTGAAATCTTAGTGCTTCCTATAATAATAGAGAAGGATGAGATACTCACATCATCTAGAATTTACCTCTTTAGTTATTTACTTGATGTGATTCATATCTGAGTTCCAAATATTATTAATCAATCATTATAATACTAAAAATCTATATTATTCACTACCTTTATCTGTAGCTCTTTTATTCTTTTTGGGCCTCCTTAATCCTCTCAATAATATATTATTGAGATGTGATTTAAGAACGGTAGGAAGGATTTACTTTATTGATTACCATGTCCTAACTTTTCATGTATAATAAGACTAGATCCCATTTAATCTTCATCATGGATTGAGTTATAGGATTCTTTCTACATAGAGAATATTTAACTTTATTCACCGTCCAAATATGGAAATGGATTGAACAATCATAATCCTCGATTATCTTTAACCACCTTCAGTGGAATATATTCATCTCATTTTTTGTGAATATATATTTATGGATTTTATTATCTATATATATGTCACACTTCTCCCTATAGATATAATTTCACCAAATCATCAATGCCAAGAACACTAAATCCAATTATAGATTATGTGTTGTGTAATTTTTGTCATGTTTCTTCAATTGTTGGGAGGCGTTGGTTATCACTTAATTATTTTTTATGAGTATACAACTCAATACAATTTTGGATGCATCACTATAGATAAAAAATCCTTCTCCACTACAGGGTAATGTGGGCACATGTATAGTGATTGGAATCTTTTTAACACTTTAAATGTCTCCTCAAATTATTTAATAGAAAAATATCATTCCCTTATGAGTTATCTTGGTTAGTGGTAATTATAATCATAAGCAGTTTCTCACAAATATAAAATAGTTCATAGCTAATCTAAGTATGCTATAGATATCTATCATAGATATTGGTTTTGTTCATCCTTCAATTACATCTATCATTGATTCATCCAGGGATATATTTTTTTAAATTTTACTTTCCCCATGATTTTTACTTTCTCTATCCAAAAATCACATTTATTTTACATCACATTTAATATTTCAGGTCTCAAGGTCTTCAACACAACATCCAAATTCTCCTCATTTACTTCATTTATTCAAGAGTAGATAACAATATCTTCTATAAAAATTATCAAAAAAAATTCAAGGTAATCACAAAATACTATATTAATTATGTACATGAAGATAGATACAGAATTAGTGAGTCTAAATGGAATCTCTTTTAACTCATTGTTCTCATACATTATATAGAAATCAATCTTATGTATTTACTCCTAATTTACCTTTACATGATAATATCATGACTGAAGATCCACTTTTTAGAAGTATTAAGACCCATGTTTCTGATCAAATAAGTCATAAATCCATGGTAGAGGATACTTGTTATTTATCAAGATCATTTTTAGAATTAAATAATCAATGTAGATGCATATTTACCCATCATATTTCTTTACAAAAAGGACAGACACACCCCATGATAAAGTACTTGGGCATATAAACCCTTTATCCAGATTATCTTATAGTTTTTTATTGAACTATTCAAGTTAAATAGTGGCCATTATATTTAATGTTTTTATATATTAGAAAATATCTTGGAACATGTTAAATTTAGAACTCAACAAATCAACTAAGAGGAAGGAAAAAAAATTATTTAGGGAACACATCAATATATTCCCTTATAATGGGAATATCATGAAGGTTGATGTTTTACTTAATATCAATTATTTTAGCTAGATAAACTTTCTCAAAAGGCTGTAATATCCATTATATAGATGATGATTAAAAAGGTGATCCATCATCCTCTACACACTTTTTTATAATCTGAGGGAAATTTGTGATATGGAGGTTAGTTTCCTTCTCTTGTATGTTTATGTTGGCTATATATAAGGAAATATAATCCAAACATATAACAACATAAAATTATTCAAAGGGAGTTTCACAAGGTTTACAGGGAAATTTAGACAATAAATATTCATAGGATAGAAGTTATATACTTGCGATGTAATAATTTCCCTATTTTCCATTTTTATTGATAACTGAACATTTATGTTTTCAGTTAGTGTTTGAATAGTTCTTCTAAACTTGTGTAAAATGAAATAATGTGTAGAACCATGGATGATAAACCTTATATTGATTATTTTATTCCGATTCTAATCATTTAATTTATCTAAAATAAACATTGAGATAATAATTTTCAAACTACTAAAAACATAAAAGGTAAATGATAAATATTGAAGGGATAACCCATTAATGACATATATTCCATAACCTATGCATTTCTATGTTTCAATCAATGTTATATATGGTCAATTCACTTACATTAAATTTCATATTTATTCATTTTCCCATAAACATTATTTTTAAAAATCATGTGATTAACCAAATCATATCCCTTAAGAGTGTCTGACCAGGTGTGCTATCTTATGACTTTATTCATGCAACAGGTGATATTCGAGTAAAAACCCAATCTTCCATTTTCAAGGTTATTACCACTAGGTACATTTTTTCTACAACCACGTCCACTTCATTATATCCATAAAGGGATGTATTTTCCTATAAAACCAAGAACACAATACTTAACCATAATTTATAGATTTTTTCATATGTTTACTCTTATATATAAGGTTTTAAATGAGGGTTTCTAGTAAAAATACCAAAAAATAACTAAACCTTACCTATGAAACCAGCTATGAAGAACCATATATTTTATATATTTTATTTCATGTTTTATTATATAAAGATACACATAATATATTCTTATAATATCAAAAGGCCTAGTGTCTTTGGGAAATTAAATACATAGCACATTAACATGAAATCAGTATACAGAGACATTATTTAAAAACTCCAAAACATGTCCTTAAATTCCATGGATCATCTAATACTACTAGGGATAACATGTAGATGTATATATTAAAGGGGATAAAAAATACTAGTAAGTGAATAATAAAAGTTTAAAGTGATTAATGTAATACATGTTCTTTCTTATGCAGATCATGGTGTCATAAAGTTTTAAAATCATAAACATGAACATAAAATCATGATATAAGATGATAAAATAAAGGAATCATATAAATGTGGAATAATACATGACATCATAAGCATAGTCAAGGTTAACCACTGATACATCATAACATAGTATATTTAGGACAACCACTCATGCACTATATATAGTATCTCACGAGATAAATACATTACCCAATTAACTGGAGGTCTATATAATTCTAAGCCCACTGGTCACAATCATATTATGTACATGCATTTGTGTACCACATAGATCATACAACATAAGAAAATATTTTATCACTTTTAACCCTATAATTAGGTATTTTGGGATACATAAATGGAAGTCCCCAGTCAAATTGTTATAGGTTTATCTAGGTGAATTAACATGAGTGTAATTGGGAATGTGTATTCACAAAAAAAAATTGGCACTGAAAATCAGGGAATAATTTTTGTAACATAACATGTGCACATAAAGGTTCATGAAAGGGTTTAATGAGAGTTAAAGGGTGTATCTAATTACTTGGGAATAATAATGATATTAAATGGTTGTGTAATACCACATTACAACATGAATAATTGGAAATAAAGAATAGATTAGTATAACAAATCAGATGAATAATAAAGAATATTAGAGAATCCGTTACCTAGAGAGGGTTCTTCTAAAATATTGACAGAAATTTTTTAAGATATTGGGATCACCTTGGGGATAGATTTATAGAGGGATATTTATATTAAATTCATGATCAATAGGTTTTGAGTGAAGAGGAATGAGAATATTGGTGGTTATTTATAGAAAAAGAGAGGTGGATTCTTTATCAAAATCTAAACATAGGATTTGGATTCTAAGGGATAAAATAATAAAAAAAAACCTTTCCATGGTGTTTCCAATGGTGTATTCCAAAAAGGAATGATTTTAAAATAAATTTAGGCTAAGAACTAAAATATTTTAAATAATACATCTAATAATGTGGAAGTGAGTAATGTTTATAAATAATTGTTTTTAAAACCTTAATATGTACTATAGGTTTTAGTGGATTCATTAATGGTGTTTAAAACTAATAAAATATATTCAAAAATAATATATATTATAGAAAAAAATATTTTTCCATGGATTTATTTTATAGTATTTATTATATTACTTAGCATCCATTACGATATCACAATACAAAACATATTTCATTTTTCCCAAAAATTTGGTCATAAAAAAATATTAGAAAAAATTCCCTATTGAATAATTTTTATGTGAAAATTTTAAAAAAATATCTATTTTTCCAAAAAAGGTTCAAAATATTTTAATTTACACCTTTAAATAAATAATTTCATTAATATAAAATATTGATTTTTATGATAATAATAAATTTATATCTATTATAAAAATTACACTGGACTTTATTAAATTATATTATCTATTATATATAAATAAATATTATTTTAAAATAATATTATATGACAATAAAATTTATTTAAAAATTCTTGAATTTATAAAAATGAGTTTTTAAATTGAAACTATATATTTACAAGAAATAAAATTTTGGTACCTTCATATCAAAATCAAATTCTCATCAATTCCTATATAATCATATATATAGAGTAATAATGAAAAGGGATAAATATAATTATTAATTTATTATAAAAAACATAAATATTCATACTACCCATGTCTAGATACATAACCCCTTATTAAACCAATGTACACCCAAAGGGTAAGGTGTGTGAGGGTGGTAATTTCTCGGGGTGGTTCAATGAACATGATTTGGGTGGTGATCTCTATGATCATAAAATTATCCTATATATAGTTTTATCATGTTTCAGTCATTGAATATCATCTTGGGATTGGTCAAGGATGAAACACAGTGATTCCATCTCCCTCAAAAGCTCTGTTCAATGGAATTTATATGGTATGATCCTACTGGTCAAGGCGATTAGTTATTCCTTATATGTTAATTAGGTATTACAATAACCCATAATATATACTAATCTTAATGGTAACTATAAAATGGCTCTATTATAAATGGTTACAGTTATTAATGGTCTTTTATGTCAGGAAATCTAATTATTTAAATATTTTATGAAGGTCCAAAATAATGATAGAAATATAGTACATGCGTTTTCAAAAACAACATTACATAATAATGATTTTTGTCATTCAGAATCCAATTTCAGTTATATAAGCATGGGTCATTAATGACAACTTGAAGAGGGATATTTTAACATATATATCTTGATGCAAAGTTCTGTGATATGTTAAGGCTGATCATCATAAGTTCGATTAAATGATAAAACCATCTCCCATGCCAGTATAGAAATTGGATAAATCACCATTGATTTTTTCATAGGTATTACCAAGGCCTCTAAATGGTATAATTTCATTTAGTATGTGGTCGATCGACTTAAGAAGTCAACACATATAAATTCTATTCAAGAGTATTTATTACTACATAAACTTTCAAGATTTACATGAAGTAAGTAGTAACGCTCCATGGAGTACTAATTTTATTTGTATCTGATCAATATTTGAGGTCTACCTAAAAGTTATATATAATTATTTAATAATTATTAGATACATATCTAAGCTTTAACACAACTTATCATCCTTATAAATATGGTCAATATGAGAGTTCAATTAAAACTCTAGAGCGTATGTTGAGATCCTATTCAATGGATTTCAAAAGTATTTTAGGATGAATATCTTACTTTATTATGGTTCTCTTAAAACAAAAATTTTCATTCTAGTATTTTAATAGAACTATATGAGGCTCTTTTTTGGAATTGGCATATAATTACAACATGTTGGGTTTAAGTTGGAGATTGGAAGAAACTGGGACCATATCAATCCTAAAATATATTAGAGAATATTTAGACCATTCAATAACATATTAAAACATCACACAATTAATAGAACTCCTAACCTGAAAATCATCGATGAGATTTGGAATTCAAAGTTAGAGATAAGTTATTCATTCAAATATCACCCCATAATATGGTTATGAGTTTTTTAAAGAATAAAACCTTAATCCCTAGATACATTTTCCCCTTTGATATCCTTGAACCCATGGGGACCATAGATTATCACCTAAATCTTATAATTAACCTCTCATAAGTACATTATATTTCATATGTATCACTTTTGAAAAAGTATATAATAGATCAATCACATGTATTGTAATGACCTGAACTATTACAAAAAAAAATAGCCTTCTGATTTAATTGAATATCATATTATGTATTATGGTTGTAGAAAAAACATGCACTTATTTGGTTTTATTATATCTAATTGAATTTAAAACACCATTAATTATCATTATCTTTGATAATATATACGTTTAACAATGATCACATGAGTAGTATAAATATAAGGGTTTGATAAATTTAATTGACACAAACAAAGTAAGTGATGGACTCAATTAGTAGGATCATACCCAATGAATCCAATTTATCAATGATTTTAAAGGGAGTTAGAATCACTGGTATATTACCTTTACCAATCCCAATATGAGATCCAATAGCTTAAGCATATGAAAAACCATTTTTGTGAGAATTCTAAAATCATCGAGATCATGACCAAAAGCATATTCACCGAACCACCCAATGAAAGTCCCACCGTCACACATCTTACTCTTAGGGAATTTTCTTGTGTTTTAAGGAGATATATATAAAACCATATAAATATTAATATATATATTATTTTTATAGAAATTTTATTATATTTTCATCCTATTATTATTACCTTGTAAATAATATTTATTTTGATACAATAAAGAAAAAATTCAATTTTTTGTTAATATTAATATTCAATTAGTGAATTTATTAAATAATGGTTTTTTAAAATAAATAATATTTGAATAAAATATGATTATTTAAATTTTTTTATCAAATATAAATGATTATATAACTTTTTTGAAGTCAAATGTAATTTTTTATATGGGTTCACGAACTATCATTGTAAAAAACCCTTCATTTCTTAATAAATAATGATTTTTTAAAAATTGAAAAATCACATATTTAGAAATTTATTTAGATAAAATGAATATTATTTTTGGAATTGGATAACTAAAATTATCCAACAACTAATTTTTCATAATTTTATAAGATTGTTGAATTTTCATGTAAAAATTAAATATCATATAAAAATAATTAAGGTATTATGACTTCATAATGACCGAAAATTGATTTTATAAATACTATAAAGGGTATCCATGGTCAAATATATGTTTTACCTTTAAAAAAAATTTATTTCATCTTTATCTGGTCAATTTTATAAATCCTTTATGAATCCTCCAAAACTATTAATATATTTTTTTGGTTTTAAAATCATTTCATTAAGAGTATGAATCACCTATACATAAGAAAGGGAATTATTTTATTTTTTTTAGCCTCTGTCCTTATAAAATAATGATAAAAAATCCAATTTAGTATAAACTACTTGTAAAAAACCATGATATGGGTTTTGCTTTTGGTTATTTTATTATGTAGAGTTTAAAAACAAAATAATAATGAAAACCCCCTCTTTTCCTATATAAACTCACCCAAGTTCCCATTTCTATTCACTCAAACTCTATTGAGAATATACATATATTAAATCCACTCTCTAAAGTCCCCCCAAAGTTCCAAAATCTCTCAATAATCCCCTCTCAAGATTTCAGAGCCACACACTCAAGTAAGGGATCTGTCAATCTCCTCCTTTTATCAAGATCTTTGTTTTTGTAATGACTATAAATTTCCTTTTGCATATGTTGGGATATGTTATTACACATCCCCTTATTTTAAATTTAATGTATAAATGATGATATCCACCATTAACTCTCATTAATCCTACCATGATACTTTATGTACATCTATTACAATGCCGGAATATAGTAAGGATTATATTCTTTATTCATGTTTCTTCATTACCTAATGACTCATATTTCCTATTTCTAATATTGGAATATGTTTTTATAGGTCCCTATTACTCCCCATTTGGTTTTTATGTTATGAGACACCCTTTTCTCTCTCATAAAAACATTTTTATAATCTTTAAGTGACGTCGTTATGCTAACTAAATATCCCCACGATTTTTCCATGCCAAAAAAATTAGTTATTGAATGCCATACCCATTACCTATCAAGGGTGTTCACATTTATGCACATATACTTTGGATTATGGATTTAAATTTATGTATTACACAATACTTGATCATGGAATTAATTATTATGATACTTGAATCCATGGTCTATATTTCACACTTAAGCATGAGAATGAAATGAATTTGATGGGTGTTCCTGAAATTATCTAACACTCTAATTAATTGGGTAATATTTAGTATCATGATACATCATTATGGGATAAGGAGTGAATTTGATTCCCATAGGGGACTTTTTCCACCATGAAGTCTTGGAGTTTTATCCTTGACCTATGTTTATGATGCAACGATTTAAGTTGGTGCTACTTTTACAATGTTATAATTATCATGCTATATCAGGACTCATTATTCATGTTTATTATTCCTAATATTTCTATTCCCCATTGATATGTCCATTAAAAACCTTATATAACCTTATTACATTTTTATTCCTTTACTTGGATTTATAGCTCACCCCTTTATTATATTATTCCCTAGGTTATCCCATGTAGTTTTAAAAATACATGTAATTTTAGAAGAATGTTAACTATGTTTTAAATAATGTTATTATATCCCATGTTAAAGATGTTATTCTATGTACAGAATTCCAAAATTCATTTGATTTTTTGATATTTTAGGTTGTATTAAGTGTAAATTAATTTACTAAATCATGTATTAATGTGAAATAAGCTACATGGTTTTTATCTGTAAAAAACCAATAGGTTGTATAATTGGAACATAATATCACTTACAAAGAATAATTGGTAGAGTTCTTGTATCATATAGATATTGCGTTGTGAAAAAATACCACTAATCTATTCCTAGTTCTCTATAAAAATCAAAATATTGAGGAAGTAGCATGGGAACCTGAAGATGTAATGAGGAAAAATAAACCTCACTTTTTTCTTTAGAGTAATGAAATTTCAAGGGTGAAATTCCTTTAAATGGTAAAAAATATAACACCACAATTGTTAAGTACGAATTCCTCCTTAAATAAATAAAATGTGTTAAATAGATTTTGATACACACAACATTATAATAAAATTAATAATGAACTATTTAATTAATGTATACAACTATAATATAAAATGAAATATATTAAAAGATGAACAATTAAAACAAAATTAGTATTATTATAAAATAATACAACCACATCTAAATAAGAAAATAAAAAGTTTAAAATATTCCTCATATTTATTTTTCTTGAGGATAATAACATTAAAGATGACTATGTAAATAATGAAAAATTATATAAGTATGAAAAATATATTAACAAGTAAAAAAAATAGCAGGATGAAAGAAATTTAGAGAATTATTTGAGGATAAATTTAAGAGTGAAAATTAGAAATATGATTGTTGAAAATATATATGATCATTTAGAATATATATAACAATTGGTTATATTTAAAGGAGTATCTAATATTTTTTTTTGAAATTAATAGTATATTATATATCATATTTTAAACATGTGTAATAAATATTTAAATTAATTAAATTAGTAATGATATCAAGGCATATATAATCAAACATTATATAAGAAATTGTTATTATTAATTTTTTTGAGAGAGTATTATTTATTTTTTAAAATATAAATTTAGAATATGTAAATATTAGATACGATAAAATTAATTTTATTTTTAAATCATGGAAATTAAATTAGGTAAGATAGTTAATTTTATTTTTTATGAAAAAAATATGTTACCTTGGTGAACAATGAAATACATTAGTAAACAATAAAGACAATAAAATATAGTATATTTTTAAAATAATGTATAAACCATATAAAAATAAAAATATAAATGTATAATTTTGGAAATATTGAGGCTAATTGGTTATTTACACTTATGGGAAACTTTTAATGTAAAAATGCCCATCCTAAATAGGTAAGTAATGAGAAATTGAAAACATGACTCTGAAACTCATATATAAAAGAACCCCAACACCACCAATTAAAAACCTATCATATCCTTTGGTTATTAATTTAATACCTATCCATTTTTATTATATTAAATTACTCTTTTACTTTTAGTTTAATCTTTTCACAAGAAGGTGGCCTAAATCCTTCATTCCAAAGAAACTTTTTCTATAAAGATAAAATTCAACAAAGTATCTAGTTATTCACCCAATTTCTCAATCATATTCTCATCTAAAATATTTGTAAATATCATTCTACAATATAATTAAATCATGTTAACATAACTATTATTCTATAAAATTTATACTACTATAATATAACTGTATAATCTTACACTCTCATTAGTATTATGTGTTCTTTTTTGGGATGGTTCAACAGCCAGAAACAATGGTATACTGTCCCCACATTTTCATCATGAATGGATATAAAAGAAAAAATTATGAAATTAAATGTAAAAAATGATTAATATAAGTTTTTATTAATGTTTTAAAAGTGTTAAAAGAAAATGGATTATCATTTTAAAGTGTCCAATATTATTTCCAAAGTTACTCAAAACAAGCACGTTGGGAATTCCATTCCCATAAAACATAACCATATAATATATAAAATTAAAATGGTATTGTATAAATAAATTAAATAACATTATTAAAATACATTATATAATATATTAATGATAAAATCATTATTAAAAAGTGAATATCGGCATCACCAAATGGAAACTAGTACGAAACAATTATAAGTTCTAACATTTAATGATAAAAAGAAATTGTATGTAACTAACATATATTAAATTAATGAATATAATTGAATATTATTTAATGTAATGGAAATTAATATTATTTTGGAATAAGTTATTAATATGTTTTTTTCATTATTTAAGGGGATGAATTGTGTATGTGTATGTTAGAAGTAAAGGCACGGGGTTCTCATCTCAATATCCATTCATTGAGATATGTTTCATTTTCACCCCTATATTTTTTTATGTGGTTTATATACTACACCATTGATTTATTTTATGATAATATTTATGTAATTAATTGGTTTTACAAAGCCATATCATGTCATTTATTATATTGTCTTTTGATTAAGAAATTACAAAATCCAAAATCCCCTGCTTCCAATCTTACATTAGAATTGAAATTTTTTATGATAAAATTTAAATTAGGGTAAAATGAATGCAAATTATATCTAAATTACCATCTATTTTATCTTATCATATGTTTATTTTTGTATTTTTCATGTCCTATTACCATTTAACATCCCTTAAGTTCACAATATAACCAAAATAATGCTTTTAAGTGAAACCGACCTTATCTCTTCTATTAGTTCAAGAGTATTTTATTCCATGTCCATCTTTTTTTTAATTTTTGTATGTCCTTATATATAATTTAGTTATTATTTAATTTCACTTTTAATTAACTATTAATTAATTGAAAATGTGTTATAGGAATCTTTTTAAACCTCTATTTTAATGTTTTCCGCATGATTATTTTTGTTTTGCTATTTTATTTGGTTTCCTTTAAGAATTTTCCTTTTTGATTTTTTAATTATTAAAAGTAAAACCACTGATTTATAAATTATTCAATTTTAAAAAAGGGGATATAAAAATTTATAGGATATAACTTCGTAATTTTATGACATTTTTTAACATTCTTATAAAGTTATTTTCATACATGTCATTTTCTTTAATATTTCTTATGTTTTACAAGGGATATGTTTCAATCAGATCATACAATCCATTTTATTTGATGATTCATTTTTATGCTTTGGTATGATTCTTATTAAACCCATTTCATTCTCATGAGTTCATCATGATAAATGGGTTTTTCAATTCATCTATTTTCATATGGCACTCATATATATGTTTTTTTTGTTATGATATAAGAGGCAATGGAATTATATATCCCTCCAATGTAATAAGTAAAAATTTATATCTCATGAGATTATATGTAAGGGATTCGAGAGTGAAACCAATCAACTATGTTCTGAAAATTGTTCAACAATGTGGTCATAATCTTGGTAGTGATCCTTGATATAAGAAATGATTTTCTATTCTTATTTTTCACCAATTTTTTTAATTATACCACATTACTATATTATTTTTCCATGGATTAGAATAATTGATTCATGTTTCAACATCTTGATACTTCATTATTATGGAATTCCAAATTATTTTAATCATGATTCAAGTTTTATGATCTTTGTTTTATTGGG
This sequence comes from Viscum album, assembly GCA_963277665.1. NCBI lineage: Eukaryota > Viridiplantae > Streptophyta > Magnoliopsida > Santalales > Viscaceae > Viscum > Viscum album. The sequence continues at coordinate 1,507,895,238 of OY728156.1, forward strand.
TATGATTTCATTATGTTATAGTCATATGCCTTGATTATGTTCTCATACCTACGTGTCCATATCATGATCATTTATGATATTCATAATGATCAAATATTCTCAATTAATTTATCTTACATTTACCATTTCTAATTATTAGAGCTAACATATTTTTTATTCTTTCATTCCCTTGGTTTTGGAGAAGATAATAACATATGAGTGATTTTATAGAGAAAATTTCACTATGTTATAAAATAATTCATCAATGTATCTAATCACTATAGTCACTAATCCTATAGGTTTTGGGAGTATTAATTTTGTGATATGAAATTAATAATCATTTATAATGATGTAATATATATGTATAAAATGGTTGAGTCATCTCTTTCACCATGAATATAGATATTTTATTCACATGATGTGTCATGAAACTCAATTAAAGGAGGTGAAATAGGCACTAAATATATTTTTTCGTAGTATTTAGCATAGATTTAATTATATTTTAAGTGATACCTTGATGGCGTTCCATTAGTAGAACATATTGAGATATGTGTGTAATATTTATGATCAGAAGACTTAGTAATAGATATAAGAAGTGTTGATTTATTTTTAGTTGATTTGATTCAGGTAGGAGGATTGGATATTGATAGTGGTCATTTTTTTTCAAGGAGTAGCTATAATATAGTGGATTATTTATCTCAATGATCAAGATATATATAAGGTGTTATGGAATTAGTTTTAAGGGAAGTTTAGGTGAGTGTTTCTTTTATCAACCCTTAAGGATGATCTATAATATAATTTTTTGAATTTTAGACAAGGAAGATACTAAATGACATAGTTTGGAGTTAGATTCATGAATATGAATTTATATAAAATCTATTTTCTAGTTTATAATAACGAAGGGTGTAACATTTTCGGAAACCTTTACACCGATAGATCCAATTCCTGGTTAGCCTTTTCCCTTTGAATACTTTTATGGAAGTTATGATAAATTATAAGGTTACTAAGAATACTTTTTTTCAAACATATATATTTGTAAAATAGATCCATTTTAATAATCCATAGAGTGAAAGAATGAAAAAAGTTTAAATATTTTTAGGGAATTCATCTTTATGATAAGTGTATATACACCACGCATTATCCTTTCCTCATTTTTATACGTGTAAAAGTTTTTTACCTTTTGTTTGGAGATAATATGTGCTATGTTTTCCTTATAGTGGAAATGAGAATCCTAAATTATTTAATCCATCATATATGATAATACATCATGGTTTTAGTAGTATGATAACTTATGGGCCTCATCTGTTTTTGGCACCACCACGTTGAAATTTTTCCGATTGACTATATCCACAATGGTGGGACAAATGACTAGCTTGAAAACATATGACCTGTGGTTGTTAGAGAGAATATATGAGGTATTTTCCTCACACTCAAGGGAATCTAGAATAGTGGGTTTGATTTATTCTTAGTCATGAAGGGTGATTTGGTTGAGGATTTGGATGTGGGAAGCTCTTTGCACTGGATTTACCTACCCATAGGAACCAATGATCACCCAAGGTACTATTTTCCTCTATTATACTCAATATTTTGTATAATATATACTAATACTTCACATTTTTTAATAATTCATTATTATTGGTATCAGTGCATATGGTATAGGGGCTTCATAGACCCTTAGTTTTTTCTACCCCCATGAGATGTTAAAATTAGATGAAGGAGGTTTTTGTGGGTTTAGACTATTGAATGTGGTGGGATATAAATTTATTTTGGAGTTGATATTACTATATATAAAACCATATAATTTTATTTTTGGTATGTTTTAGTGATATTCTATTCATGCCTTCAAATATTTCAATGAATTATGTATTTTTTTCACTAACATAAAAGTAAATCATGTAAATATCTTTGGTACACAAGATTATATAATGAATTATCAATTAATATATCTAATTATTCCATATATTTATAGTCTGATATTTTTTTCAATGGTGGTGAAAACAAAGGTGTCGGTTTACATGATGACCTTTTTACACAATCCTTGAAAGGTATACCATTTCATGGTACTTCCATCACATGATGTCATTATTTATACATTATTATCCATTTTATTAAATTTTAATTCCATTATTATTCATAACATTCATTTATTTAAAATTTCATAGTTTGAAACCCATTCAACTTAATCATGGATTAGCATTGAAGATTGGATACATGTTATGAAATATTTCTGTTATAAATACATGTATATATTTATTTAAATTTTTTTATTGATATTTTGATAAATTTATGTGCCGGGTAAGACAAAAATTATATATAACCCCATTGCAAGGAGGAATTTTTCATTTTCATAGATATTATGTATAGGGTACTAGTAAATAACCATACCCATTATGATACCATGAATTAGTGGGTATCCTAATCATTCAACATCTTGGTGATTATCCTTGAAAACCTATTTATGGTGTTAATATATCAGACATTTCTCATATACCCTATTTTTTATTTCCATTACCTTTTTATGATATTATACAGATATTTCATATGCTATATGTAGTACAATTATTTGACACATTACCATACTAAGCATTAAAGTTCACCCATTTTCTTTTAAATTTAAATTTATCAAGAAAATGAGAGGTTATATGGTCTATTAATCTTTTATGGGACTATAAATAAATCAGTTCTAAATTTTTTATCTTATATTATGGTCTTAGTTAAAAAATTCACTAATATTTTGATGATAATAATTTATTAAATGTAATAAATATATATGTTATAAAAATTAATTTGTATTATAAGATAAATTTATCAGGTATTGAAGGTTTGAGATAACACAGTAGGTATTAAAGTGGAATTTAATTTTTTTTGGAATTATTTGAAAAAACATTACATAAAAACCAAAATTCCTAAGGAACTAGTTGCAATATAATTGATATGAATGTAAATAATTAAAATTTCAGATTTATCTATATTTATGTTGAGTTTTACTATACAAATTATGGATATTATCTAAATAATAGTTTTGTCAAAATTTTACAATGGTTCATGAAAAGTGATCTATAAATAAATAACAACCATTATAAAATAAATGTATAAAGAAATAATTATCCTAATTTTCAATAATATATATTGGGTGATATGGTATATAATATCATGATTATATTATATTAGATAGTATAGATTATGGATAATAACCATAACCATATAGAGAGACATACTTTTCCATGTTATAAATCCTTGATAATTAAGAAATTTATTAAGAAGTGATTACAATAATTTTATTGTTCAATGGAATAAATTATTTCTAAAAGGTGGATATCATCCCTAAAAAATATATCCATTTTGGTGGAAATATAAAAGTACAAAAAGCATATTCTATAATTTTTTCACGTAGTGGTAGAAAAGAACAAGTGATGGATTCTAATAAATAATAAAAATGATATGAAGGAGATAAAATTTATCCCATTATGGGATTTTACAAATAATTTAATAATATATATTTCCTGAAAATGGTTTAGATAAATATAGGGTATCATTTTTTGCATCTAATGTAAAATTATAAAGAAACCATTATAATAAATGAAGATAACTCTACTCAGTTAGAGAGGAATGACTCATGATTGTTCAGTAATCCTAAAAGTAAAATTGAATTTTTTAAAATGGAATAAATATCATAATTCATAATTACTTTTATATTATAAAGTTTTAAAGTAATAAAAAAATTTAACATTTTAATGGGAATTTTTATATAGAAATTAAAAATACCCAATACCCTAATGGGACAATGTAAAAGAAAGAAAATGATAAGTACATTTGAAACACTCATTAGATATGGTCTGTGTGTAGAAGATTATCCAACATCCAACATTATAGGAATACATAAAGAAGAAAAATGATAATGATTTGTATGGATTTAGGAGATAATTTATGTGTGTAATGAATATGCAATAATATCAAAAAATTCTTTATGGTGTGGATGAAGATCATATGTTTGATCAATGAATTTTAAAATTAATATTTTCAAAATTATTTATGCACATTTCAATGTTATAATTCAAATGATGTTGGAAATAATGATAATAATTATTATAATATTCCCATCCTATATGATGACCATGTTTTTTAAACTAGAGTACAACATACCTCAGGTGAACCTCCTCATATTCTAGTTGCAGTCTACTAGTGGAAAAGAATAAATAACATGTCATGGGGAGATTATATCCAAATTATCATTTTATTCCAATAAAAAATAACATCGCAAACAAATAAAACATATATAAACCTCATAAAAACGTAGAATCATAGTAGGAGGGTAACCATAAAGATAACATACACCATTTAATAAACAATGGACCCATGTTATACCAACACAATCATAATTCATTTAAAGGGTCATCCAATGGGATAATCATATACATGGTTCATAAGTATAAATAAATAAAAGGAATAAAACTAATAAAATCACTTATCCTTTCCTAAAATTATATCTATATCCCTATCAAGCTACTATAGATCAATCTTCTATGTTTGGAACCTTTCCCAAACATATATTCCAAATATAAGGTTTATATGTCCATCAAGGTTTCTGTGCAGGGTGTGAGTATAAAACTAAGTAGGAAACCACAAATGGGTCACTAATATTGAATAATATATGTATTTTAATGCATTAAAATTTAAAAAAAATAAATGGTTACACATATCATGGGTCAATATGCCAATTCATTATGTACATCCATTCCACAATGCTCTTCCCCATCTTTAAGAAAAATACAGCACCTCATCAGCTAGAAAGGTAACCATTAAAGAAAAACATACATCAGACCACTCTGTAGAAAATAAAATATTCTTAGAAATAATGATAAACACCATTGTAAGACATTGAATATATTATAGGGAATCAAATTTTAAACCATTGGTTCACAAATAGACCAGATCAAGGAACAATATTTCATACTACTAGCTAGAAGGGCACCCAATCTAGGGGATAAAATACCAAACCACTGTTTGAAAAATGCCCAATCTTGATAATCATATGTAAAATCACTGAAAAAAACAAATACTAGTCCATGAGATCATTTATAGAACCACTAAATAGAAAATAATCTAGACTACATATAATAAAATTCATAACATGCTTGTAGATCTCCCAATATAGGGAAAAATTTCAAAGAAATGGTAGAATATGTGTGTTTTTTTATTTATAAAATCTATATATAGTTGGAACATTATTATAATACATACCTTGGGAAATTAAATCATAACATAAATATAAAATTATAGGAATAATAATCATAATCAAAATCATGGGTGATTCCCAACCCAATCATAGCCCTAATCTAATATTTCATCATAAATATTTTTGAACACATCCTGGCTTCTCAACCACCTAATCCTTAACATATATCATAAATAAAAACACATGAATTCAGTATAATTATGTACTCATTATGGTTATTATCCGTCAACCCACATCTCTTTACGATCACCTATCTAGTGATGTTGGCCATTAGACCCTATTTCAAAATTCTTGTCTGTATATGGTCAGGAATTAAACCTATTATTAGACAACCAAACTGATTCCATAACCTTGGTTGATAATATCTCTTGATAATATAATAATAATTTTTTAAATAATATTTCCCCCATATATCCTTCATGAAATCTCCCATATAGTGACTTTTCCTATGATACTCATCACTAACCTGTCCCATACAAAAATTTTCCCAAGGTGAACCACTCATACAAATTTTTTTTATGAACCATTCTAGATTCTATGGGTTTGAAAAAAAATCAATATAATACCTTTTTAATGGTTCTTGATCACTAGAGTTTGGTTTAAATTATGAAAAATAATTGTAATTATATGGGAAGTAATTTTACTTCTTTGTAATTAACCTATATTTCTTTTGGATTCTACCAAAAAATGACAAAAACCATTCAAAAGATGGTCATTATAACACATAAAAACATGTTATCTTGGGGTACATTCTATAACTTTATAATAACATATATAAAAACAAGATATATGAAAACCCAAAACATTTATAACTCAAACATGTAAATAATTCATCCAATAAAGATGACTACAAACAAAAAAATATGATTTCCAACCAACCAATGTTTATAGATGATAGGTTTATAAGATCTAAAACTGATTATTAATCATTTAAGAATCTATAAAATCCCTAAAATAATATAAACCATGATAGATAAATTAAATAATAAGTATATATATATATATATATAAGTTGGTAAATGTTTAGATTACACTGATGATCTTCTTCATATCCTCATTATATGTGGTTGATGAAGATCACATGAGAGAAAAATGAATGAAATACCTCATCCTGATGTATCTATAGGATGAGTTAAATTTCTCATTATAAGAGTGGGATCCTACACTGCCCATGACATTTGAGTGCCTTTTTATGTAAAGGGAAAAATGTTAATAGAGATATGGGTAGCAGAGTTTCAGCCAAGCATAAAGAGACTTACATGAGCACCATTACATGGTAGTAGGTTCTTTATAAATACCTCAAGGAAACTTAGAGGGTGATTATGAATTTAAACATGTTTCATAACACATGAGTAAATTAATGATCCATTTTATAAAACTCTTTCATGAATGTAACACAATCTGAACCATTTTATTTCTTGAAATGGTTATTAATGATAACCAACATCAAAGCCTTCACTCGTATGTTAATTCTTAACATTCGACCACCACTTCAATTGTACATAGTGGCATATATACAATGACTTATGATATAGATAGACATATAATATGACTTGTATAGACAATGAAAGAAACCATTAATTATGATATAACTATACCATAAAGGACAATATACAAGAATAAACTTAGTTTCCACATATTGTACCATATGACATGTTTATATTGTTCCCTATGAAATAATCCTAAACAAAACTAATGTGTAAATACATTAAAGAACATATCCTTCAATATATCACTTTTACTAAATCCTCATATACTTTTATCTATTTCACCTTTTATTATTTCATATACAATAACACATGAAACTATATCCACAAATCGTTTTGGATATCATTGAAAATACTTTTTTAATGGTCTTATTAACTTTAATGTGTATAACATAATCTAAAGTAACTTTAAAATACCCATAAAAAATATTTTAGATTAAATCTAAATTAATTTTAGAGATCATTTATCTATGTCAAATGAATACCTGTTCAATCAATCACAAATTCTAAACCCACAGGACTCTATAGTTTTGACAAAAATAGAGATCAATGGATCCATAAATGTATGAAAAGTGTGTCCTTTTGAAAAAAAATCAATTATAATCAATCATTAAAGGGATATGATATGATCTACATGAAACAAACACACATATATATATATATATACATATTCCCCCTAGTAAAATAAAAAACTATTATATATTCTCATATGTACCCTTTGTCTAAGAAATAGAGTGACCATGGGAAACCATGTATGTCAATGCCATATATTCAACTCATATGTTCTCAAATCTCCATGTATATACTAACTAATTATGATTGAAACACTGTATTCAATTCAATATTATGGAAAATGAAAATATATATCCATAATTTTAATAAGAAAACATGATATATAGTATCTAGGTGTGGCTGTACACTCCTCAGTATATCTCAATAGAGGGACCATATACCATACTCTTTATATGAGAGAAAAATACCACATTAGTTTTTATATAACCAATGACATGATTATAAACATACCCAACGACCCCAGATTATATAAGCCTTGTGGATATTGTATGAAATTATCAATGTATAAGGGTTATTATGATATATATCTCTCCAGCCTTAGGTAAATTGGATTCCAAATATGATGTATACACCCCTTGTAAATATAATACATAGTGTATAACACTTCATATGGTATAATTTTTTGGTCATCCAACATACAAAAAATCTTTTTTTGCCTCATGAGCATAATATATATCTCTATAACATAATATTACTCATTTAAAACTTAAAATTTTATCATAACCACTAATACTTAATAGAGAACACAAGTCAGGGATAACAGAAAGTCATACTACAAGAGGTCAATTATCATTAAAAATCATGAAATATATAACAATATATAAATATATGAAGCCAACCTGAAGGAATGATCAAGTGGATATTGAATTTTTATACGATAAAATTTTTATTCTTAAACTTCTATAAGAAAAATTAACAAAAATCTGTGTAGGAATATATCTAACATATCATATATGATTTATTTTTATATCATCATTATGTTTGGTGTGCTTTTTAGGGTTTTGTTAACTTATTATATCAATGTGTAATTCTTACTGAATCAAAATGTGACTATAGAAAAAAACCCTATGAATAAACACATTTGTGGGAAAAAATTATAATGAAATTTAGTATGAATAATGGAGGGAGATATGAATCATATTCATATAATTAAACTTGTTGAACATATTAAAACCCCTTAACTTCCTAACATCAAATGTGCAGATGCCAAATTTTGTTATCTACAAAGTACATCATCACCATTATTAGAACTTTTTCCATCAAATTTTTCCTTGAAATACTTTTGCAACTAATTATATCTATTTATCTTATTACCTAATCAACATTTTATAAACTCATTTAATATAGAGTAGTTTTAAAATTTTATTTTTATTATCTAAATCGTTTAAGAATTATAAATATTTAATTTCTCATGTTAATTAAATCTACCTATTTACATTTATATTTACAACCACATATCCTAAAATATTTTGGATATTAAATGAAATTTAATTTAATTTTCACTGGAATAATCTTTTATTTGTTAAATTTGAGCTTCTCAATGTCCAAAAAAACTCTAAATATTTCTTTAGATGATATATCCTCATTATAATATCATTAAAAGTCACAAAAAATCCTTTCCATTACAAAAAACTAGTATATCCTTTTAATAAAAATATCTAAAAAATAAAATATTTATTCCATATCATATGTTGTATTATTCATGTTTGGAACATTTTCTAGCTGAAAAGACTAATTTTTTCTTTAAAATATACCACTGATGGGTGGAAAGAAGACCTTATCGTATAATTTAAAAATCATATATATAAATTCATTAATCCTATTTAAAATAATTTTATTCATATATTCTACAAAAAAATTTGTTATAAAACTTAATAAATAATAATCCATGTGTATATAATTCATTTTTTTAAAAACTCTTTTTAGTAACCAAATTATATTATCATATAAGAGAAATAAGATAACTATAAAGATATTCTATTTACATTATTATGATATTGATATATTCAGCTACATTCAAACCGTTGATATATAAATTATGTTTCATCACTTGAATGAAAATTTTAAACTTTATTAATTATTACCTAGATTTTGAACTCTTGAACATTTAAAATAGATAAAAATTTATCATTTAGTAACATATACCCTTAAAAATAATGGAATAAATTTCTATAACACTAACAAATAATATGGAAATCCCATAGAGTTTCAAAAACCAATTTAAGAATCCTAAACAATTATAACCTATGGAATTATTAATACTTATTTTCAATTTTAACTTCAGGTCTTAATGACCTTGGTTGGAATTTTTTGAAACATTATTTCACATTTTAATAAACTTTTTTTCTTCTTATTTGAACTTTTACCCAATTGTACTATCTATACAACACCAAAACCTAGACATCATATTCCTAGTTCATCTAGTCTAAACCCTTTGAGAATATCAGGTAAACATTTCTTAAACTTATTCCAAATGTAAATTTTTTTTCCATCAATGGTTATAATATGAATTACTCATATAGAACAATCATTATATGATATATTTCATTTCTAAAAGTAATTAGAAAACTCAATAAAATTGAGTATACAAGACTAGAATTCCTTATGTTATTTTAAATCTAATGCCTATGAAACCCTATGTAAATAATTCTATACATATCATTAGAATCTAGATTCACCGATTTAAAAACTTCCACACTTGGTTACTTGGTAAGGAGATACTTTAACACATATAATATTTCTTATTCAAAAACTATTCTATATTACCATTCACAGGATTTTCTTACATTAAGCTTCGATTTCCTATAGTATTGATCTTAAAGCTAATTTTTATGAAGAAGATTATATTTATCTACAATTTAATCTTATATTAGATGAATTTAATGTTTTTTTCTAGAATTTAATAAATACTTTTATTAAATTTAATCCCACTTAAATGATGAATCTCTTATACTATCATATCCATTAATGGTCTATGATCCATATTTCAGCAAGTATTGATTTATCTAAAGTGGTTTAATCACTACATAGCTATTTATGTATGATATAATCACAATCATACCATATATGACTCTTCGATAGATGAGATGACAACTCTTTGTCAAATTGAACATACACATAAGCCTAACTCTATTCATATGGTATTATACCTAGCATGTAACTCCTTAGATTCATGTAGGATAACATAGATATAGTTTAATAACATTAAACTAAAGAATAATTATATTCATAATATATAAAAATATATCCATAAATAACAAACAGGGGAATAAATTTTAAATAAATTAACAATTCACATATTTAAACATGAGATAAACATTAATGAAAAATAAAAAATAAATAGATTTTTCAATTATTTATAATTTATCAAATATTTATAAAGATTCTATAATATTTAATATGCATAATTTATATTCAATTTATAAATTGAACTCATTTTTGTTATCCATTATATGCATTTTAATTTAAATATATCAAATTTCATGAAATAAAAAAAAAATTATTTCATTTTATATTATGTAATTTTTTTATTAATATCTAAATATCACATAATCAACTTTAATTACTACTTCTACAAATCAATCAAATAATTTCCCAAAAAAGGCCCTTAATTTGATCAAATCAAATTAATTAATCATAAAAAACTAATAATTAATTATAAAATCATTTATAATTTTGAATTATTTTGTAATTTAAAAACTCTTCATAAAACACCCTTACTATTTATAAATAAACACTTTATTTCTAATTCATAAGTCATTCCATTGAAATTGGTAAAAGTTATAATAACATTAGATCTTAATATTATGTAATTTTTTAATAAACATTTTATAAATATTTAATTGAATAATTTTGAATAGTTTATTATTAATTAAATTATTAAAACATTGTAAATAAATAAATATCCTAAAAATATTTTATTATAATTTATAAATAATTTATAAATTTTATAATTCAATTCATAATTAAATTTAAATATTTTTTTCAACTTTATTGAACCACATTTTATAAATCACACTGAGTTGTTGTCTATAATTGAAAGGCTGGTAGTTCTTAAAATTTTTAAGTTCTATTAGTCATATTTTATGAACAATAACCCTATTGTATCCTATGATAATTGTATCATATTAAATGATATTCGTTGATATAAAAAAGATGATAAGATTATATGTTTTTCAAACCACGACTCAAAACAATCATTATATATGACATTTCAGAGATGTGAACTATGGATAATACAAAATTGAATGAATTTAACTAATTTTATACTTATGATATTCTATATCATAAATTGTGATTAAACTGGGTAGGAAAAAACTCTAAATCATATTTATGATAGAAAATATGATTTTTAATAAAACTTCAAAAAATTCATTTCTTAATATGACTTAACAAATCAAAATAATTTTAGGGATATTATACCATTGATAAGATTCATAGGATATAAAAAAGTTTAATCACAACTAAATCAATATTAAAACCCAAAAACAGAATAACCTTTTTAGATAAATGAAATCATGCATAATTTATAAATGAAGAAACTGTTAAATGCATACTTTACACCAATGCGATGAAAGAAATCCTAATTATATGTTGTTTATGAAGATCATATGAGGGTTATAAAAAATATATTCCTCTTCTCGAGGTATCCACAATATTATCTAAATCGTTCACTATTTGATAATTTAGGTTTTCATCAAATCATGTTTTTCTCGATACCATATTTAAACCTGATTACCCAAAATTTGACAATGGTCATGACTCTTGTAGGGTTGTGATTTTCTCAATTTTAAGGTTCCTTTCATATTAAAATAACAACAGCCAGAATAAAAGTAAAAAAAGGATTGTAAATTGATTATTGAAACCATAAAAAACCAAATAAATGAATAAAGGAAAAGAAATCAATCCAAAAACACCTTCCCCATTCTATTACATAAGCCTAACGAAAAGAGGGTTTACCTTATATCCTAGTTATAAGAGAATGAAAGGGAAATAAAGATGAAAAGGGAATCATAATTAAAATGGAAATAAAACCTATGAGGACCCTTCACAACATAGCTTCTCACTCTAAGATTTCGTATTCAGGGTCTTCCTCAAAGTAGGATCTTGGACCTCTATTTATTGAGTCTAGATGGGATCATTAAGTATTGGTCTTTAAAAATTATATTTCATAAAGTGGTCATTGGATTGTTCCTAGGTCTTAATACATGTCAAAAATTGAATAAATATTCAATCAAGTCATTTTTTCCCATCTTGACCTTTTGAGTGTCATGTAGTAATTATACCACATGTAAATCATGCACTCTGTGCACCAAATTCTTAAAATGAAACATTTTGGGGATCATTATTTATGTCTTGGAATGACATATATGTTTCATGCCCTGACACATATCAACTTCAATTATGGATACTTTCCTTCACTTCATGACCTATAGTTCTTTTGTGACCTATATCGGTACAAGACGTGTAATGATTACATGATGTGTAATGATTAAACGATCTATAATGTCAGTTTTTTCTACAAGATCGTTATTTTTCCTAATTTTTTTAATTATGTGTCTTTTAAGTGTTCCACGATCATCCAATTTGGTATAGGTCCATCGTTTTATAGAATTCATTATCATTCTATCTCCTTTTACTCTTTTTCTATAACCTATTACATCCTAAAACATATGAGGGAAATATTAGGAACATAGGCATGCATTAACAATTAAATCATAAAAATTACGTCATTTTATAATAAAAATGTATAAAAACTTATGACCCCCATTTGAATCCTTACTTATCTTCAAGGATGTAATCTCAACAATCTACAATATGTGCTTACTCTCTCATGCTTTAAATTCAATGTTAACAAAAACAATTGACCAAATGGAATGTTTCCTGTTCTATCACCACACGTAGAAAATTTATCAATGCCTCATTATTTAAACAATACAAATTAATCATGTATTTTACCTTTTCCCTTTACAATGAAAAATCTTTTTCATGTATCCATTTTTATTTTTCAATTCATTATTAATATTCTTACCCTTTTTAATTAACATCACAAGAGTTTTTCTAACCATTAGGACAATAAAAATGAATATAGTGATGCACATAAATCAAGCACATTTCACTAGAAATAGGCTTGTAAAGAATCTATCATCTACATCATGTAAATAGAAAATCATAAATAATCATGTGGGATTCACCATTTCGGATCAAACAACTCTGGGGCTTAGTGTAGGTTGGTAAATAATGTAAATTAATTAAGGATCCTAAAAAAGGTTTGTATCTAAATTATTTTCGTGATAATAAAAAATAACTCAATTAATGTATGCTTATCACCAAGTATCATAGAGCAATATCATAAAGAGTTGGAATGTAAAAAATGAAACATACTCTTTTACTATTTTAATTTTATTTTATTTTCTGAAAGTTTGGGTTAAGATAACATCTCAAAAACACCACCTAAAAACAAATTATCTTCTTATTCTACTATTTTTAATAGTTATAACAAGACCACTGGTTAATAAATGGTGATTTTTAATTTTCCCTAGACACAACCCATTTTTTTATTTTTTAGGAGGTTGTTTAATAAATAAAATGAACATGACTTCTCGAAATATGATGAAATTTTTTCCTACACTTTATTCTTTTAAAAAAATTCATCCCTTCTACCACTCTCAATATCACCATTCATATGTTTGATAATCATTAAAAATATTTATAGAAAGGAAAGGAAGGATAAGATGGGATTATAACATGAATCTTTAAAAACAAGGTTGTTCATAGCTTTTATGAGATTTAAAATGGATGAATGTATTGTGGGTATTAGAGTAAGGGATAACAAAAGATGCCTCAATAATATTAATAGTGATTCTATGTAGTTATAGATTTGAAAATATGCAAATATATTTTTAGAATAAAAAATGATTGAGTTTCAAAATAAATATACTATAGAAACAATATGAAATATTAGTCTCACGGGATGTATGAGGAATAATATGAAGGGTCAGGAGACACACTTATGAAAATCTATGAAAAAAAATTAAATTAATTAATAAAAATATAACACAAACAAAATAATGGAAAAATTATTAAAATTTTCACTTACCATGATAAAAATTCTCCCTTAAATCATAGTTTTCCAAATACTAATCCACATGCTAATCCCTACTAAATATTCCCCCCATTCTTATCATTAAAATTTATTGATACAAAAATTAAATTCATGACATGGTAATTATCCTTGGTAGTTTATGTCTCATAGTTGAGTTGAGAAAAGTAAGAATCAATTATTAGCATATAATTAGTAGTTAAATATCTAATACAATTAAATATGCCGATTACAGTATAAAAAATGAAAAAAGTAATCCCTTTTTTAATGTTTATTTGAAGTTGGTTGCACATGTTTTTCTTGAACTAATTGATGACTTGTACATCTCTCATAATGTGTAATTTTTATATAGATTCTTATAGTGATTTATTATACTAGTTTCCAACCAATGTATTCATTGTCTTAAAAATTTAAAAACATGTGAAAGTATAAAACATTATCAATGAATTTTAAAATATTTTAAGGGAGAGAATGCATACTAAAAAACCAATTAAAGAAAAATAAAAAAAACATTTCTTTCCTACCAAAAGGGATTTTGTTTACCATCATTGTATTGACCTTACCTTCTTCAGATTCAACACACATGATGGATGACTGAAAATTTTGTACCTAGTTGAGATTCATAAGTGGTATCAGTTGTGTCCTATCCACATCAGTAGTCCCCTATTCTTTCTCATTAAATAGCTTAAATCTCCAAGATGGTAGTACTTTCTTAATATCTAGTGGACTGATCCACAATTTGTTTCTCAATATTGATGAAATAAATGGAAGTTCATGCACCATCTATACCTATTATTCTTTCTTAAATGTAGTGAAGTCGGTTTATACTTCAATGTCAGCAATATCGATACTATTTTATTTCTCTTTTAGTTGATAATACTATTGAACAAATATATGTAACTCCCGTACCTATTTAATTTTAGTGATACCCTTAACATTAGGTATATTTTCTTCTCCAAAATAATGATCAACTCTCACATCATAGTTCTTCATTAACCGACATATGTTTAAAATTAATTGATCACTACCAACTCAAAGACAAAGTTCTTCACTTTGGATGTCAATTTGTGCACACCTAGTGGCTAAATATCATCTCCCCAGAATGAGTGGATTTCAAACCTCTTATGTAACTAGAACATAGAAGTTGAAACAAAGGTTTGTTTTTTTGAATTTGATCAAGATATCCTTGATTAATCCTTGGGGGAAATTCACTATTGATTCTAATAATTGATGTGAAACTCTTATGGGTTTCTAGACTTCCAGTCCCAAAATTTTGAATGTCATTTTCAAATTGTTATTAACACCCATACATAAGATACAAAAAATCTTTTAGAAATTTTTTTCTTTAATAAATATAAGAATAAAAAATCTAAATAGATCACATTTATTTTAAGGAAGGTCCCTTGATACCACTATCAAATAATCTTGTGTGTATGGAATGGTACCAATTTATTCCAGCATATTTTTAATTTTTGATATCACTTTCATGGTTTTTTCATATTTTGGAATGATCTTTAGAGCCTCTATAAAATAGATATTAATATTCAAATTTTTAAAGTGTTTATAAAATTTACCTTTTTTCGTGTTTATCTTCACTTATGAATTTTATTCTGAAAATGAAGGTCTTAGATTTCACTATGGTGTTTCATCATCAGCTTCATCATATACTTGTTCATTTATATTCTCAATTTCGTTTTCACTTACTTCCATTAGTTTTTTCATATAAATTATATACTACTTACTTATGTTTTCTTCCCACTTATAAATAGTACAACTTTCAAATATTCTTGTGGGTGTACTTAAGTGCATCCTGATAGTGATCCTCTGGGTTTCCCTCTGATCTGGTCATCCATTTTTCCAACTTGGTGATATATATTCCATAATGAGGAATTTTGGGGTTTTTTATTTTTCTTCCATTCCCTTGAGTACAACCCCATTTGTGGTCATGAATGTATTTAGTGTCTCTTCGAACCTGTTAACCTGAATCATCAGTGTGGTCACTTGGGGTTGGTTGTTGTTGGTAACCTTTTAGCCTTTGTTGATAACCTTTTCCTCATTGATGTTGAGGCCACCAACCCTGAAATTTATTATCACGAATGAAACAATATACTTCAAATTTTTATATATATTCCTTGGGGGTTTTTCTAATAAACCATCATAATGTCCATTTTCTTAGATAATGATTCCAAATGTAATGACATCTATTCATTGTTTTTGAATGCGTGAATGTATTTTCATTTCATCCCTTATAATTTCCAGTGTAAAATATTTCTTTCCATTCCATATAATAGGTTGTATCTCACATTAAAAAACTTCTTTCTTAATAGTCCTCCAACTGCAGCAATAATAATTTCCCTATTTCACTATGAGAATCCCTTATAGAAAATATAAATTAGTGGACATAGATCTATACCATGATGGGTTAATTTTCGATTCATATATTTATATCGTTCCAATTAAGAACATAGATATTCATATTCAAATTGAAAAAAGATTAATTTTTTTCCTATATGTCCATTGACTAAGAAGGTGGAAAGAAGAAGGTAAGGAAGTTCGTTGCTTGATCATCCCATGTATTAATAGAATGTGCAAGCATGATTTTAATCCAATCATCATCATTATCATGTAATGAAAATAAAAAATATGGAGTCTTACCACATCTCTTAAAAAAATATGGAATTTGAATGTATCACAGAGCATTAAGAAGTTTCCTAGATGTGTGTTCATATCTTCAAGTGGTAGTCTAGAAAATTAAATTCTCTTTGAGATCGTAAAAATTATTGAAATATTGATCTCAAAGTGGATTTTAGGGTGGGGGGTTATAGTATGATTGGATTCAATTATATATTTGATGGCATGCCATAGTATGCAAGCATCCCCAACCCTGAATCTTATTAACAAGCCCAACAAGTTGTTTTTTCTTAGTGCCCTCCATGGAAGTAGCATTTTTCTATCTCAGGATTTTATCTAATTTGATATAAAACTCAAATGATTTTATTTCCTTTTCACATGTGTTGTAATAATTCATTAATATTTTCAAAATCTAAAATTTATAAATTCTGCACACTAAATTTAAACATAGAAATTGAAATAAAGTAAAAAAATAAAATAAAAAAATTATAGAAAAGTAAAAACTAACTTGTAAACCTCCTTGAATATATTTCCAATTTTTACAGTCTTGTGGGGTGTTGTTATTTTCCTATAGTTCTCATAAATATAATAAAATTATAAAAAACTCAAACTATGAAACTCAATTAATTAAAATGTATTATTGTAAATTTGAGGTCGAACTTGCACAGATGGTGAATTAGTTTGGTGAGGTTTTAAATATAATTTATTTAAGAAAATTGAAGAAGAATTTGATAAATTGGATGGGTGTGGTTATTTTGAAAAAATAAAATACAAGAATTTTGGTTATTTTAGAAATAACTTTGAGAAAATTAAATAAGAAAGGAAAGATTAGTAGATTGATTAGTTTGAAATCATATTTTCAAAGGCATGCCAGGGTTATGAAATTTTTGGGTTTATGTGAAATTATATTTTAGAAAATAAGTTTATTAATCCTTGATTAGTGTTGGAGTTGAGATGGGGAATATCCAATGGTCATGGTATCCCCTCCTTGATGTGATAATCCCAAATTTACCTTGGTCCAATAATTTAGGGTTTCACCAAATCAAGTTTGTCTCGATACCATATTTAAACAAGATTCCCCTAAAATTTTGAAAGTCCTTGCCACTTTTAGGCTTGTCATTTGGGTAATTTTAAGGCTCCATTTCGATTAAAATACCAAGGACTATGAAAAAATTAAAAGAAAGGGATTGGAAATTGAGTAAAGAAATCATATCAAACCAAATACAAGAATAAAGAAAAATAAATTGATTCAATATGTAACACCTATATGTTTTTATGAAATATTTTCTTTAAATAATTTTTATTCTTAAATAGATTAATTTGTATGAAATCAAGAATTTAAACGAATCATAATAGTTTATTAATATAAAATTATCATTATAGACTAGCTGTTAGGTTAGTGGGAATAATTATAACAATCTTATGAAAACGCATTACGAATTCATTGGATATTAATTATTTATGGAAAATATAAATAAATTAGATATTTTCGTTTTTTTTTTGAAAAAATTTCTTTTAGTAATGAAATTAATGAGATTTATATGTTTTATATACTTAATAAAATATTCTTAATATTCATCCAATGAATATTTTAGTCATAGGGTATGAATAAAACCTTATTTCATGTACAAGAACCTTTTCAAGGTTAATTTTTACACTGTTGAATGGAGAACCCATTTAAAATTAATATTTTGACACATTAATAATTTCTTGATGAAAAAAAATCTTATTTAGAGAGGGATATAAAAATTTACTTTGAATAAATTTCTGATATTTTATTGATAACAATATTGTTTTGATGAATAGTAAAAATAAGCTAAATTTTAAGGAAAAACAACTTTTTTCATTGAGATAATTTATATGGTTAAATTATAATATTGGAAGTTTTGAAAGTATAAATAAAATATATTTTTACAATTAAATATAATGTATTTCATCATCATTAATTTTACCTCGAATCCATAAGTAAAAACATTTCAATATTTTACAATATTTTAACTTTTAAAACCTGTTTTCTCATTTCGACAACGAGAATACTTCTAAATTATCTACTGAAACTTATTTATGTGTTTTGAATTCTGAAACATTAATTCCATAATTTGAATCATATGGTACAAATTTTGTGAATAGGTATCTTTTATTTTTGGACATTATGAATAGTAAATTTAATAATAATTTTATTTACCATTGATAAAAGGTAAATCTAGTAAATAAGGGTAAAAAATAATTTAATTGTATAAAACTATTTAAAAACATGTCATAAACCTCTTTTATGAGACATTTCAGACCATGGTCATCCTTGGGTCGATTTTGGGACCCCACGGATTCACATGGATTTGAAAATGACATTTTATAAGAATTAATTTAAAGTAAAGATGATTATAAAATAAACATATATCTTTTACTAAATCAATTTTAATATAGGTTTATATAACTGATATATATGTATATAAATAGTCATTATAAATCTAGAATATTTTTTAAATCATGGTATTTTATTTATAATTTTTATAATTTGATAAATATATTTATTTATGACACAATTATGATGTAGTGATTACCTCATTAATGAAAGATTCAAATAAATGAATTTATAAATATTAAAATAATTTTAATTTGAACATTTTGATGCCATAAACGAATTTTTTTGATTACCATAACATACATGGGATGATTTAATGCCTCTGGTTTGAAGGAATCAGGTTGTTATAAATTTTTTAGAAAGTCAAGTATGAATTGTGTCCAAAATTGACATAATACATAACTTAAAACATAAAATAGTTTTTTAAATGAAATTAAATTACTAAAAATAAAATATTCATCCAAATAGTTAACATAAGTCCAGATATGTCTTAACTAACTTTTTTGGGTCATTTGACATGATATGGTAATTACACTAACCCACAATGTGTAAATAACATGATATCATAGTAAGATTAACAAGGGTAAAATAAGGGTTAAACAAAAAAGATAAGGATAAAAAATATTCAAAACATTCATAAAAATTATTAGAATATGGGTATTCAAACTAAAATCATCTCATATTCGAATTAAATAAGTTTTGGACTATTTTTAATCTAAATTGAATTTATAATAAATTAATATTTTGAGATTTTCCTAAAGTTCCCATATCCTCTCTTATAAAAGGGAACCTCCTATATCTCCTCTTCACTCCATTTTTATCCTTCAAGAATGGCCAAACCCTACCCATTTATTTTCTCAACTTCTCTAGTAACATTCTATAGGTACTGGTATTCTCAAAAGACCAACTTCAGTGCCCTAATAAGAAATTTAAAGGAGACACATCGAGAAAGAGGTAATCTCTTCTACGGATTCATTCAAATATCTTTCTTCTTATACTTCCTCTTATTTGGTTATTTAATTAAAAAGTAATAAAATTAGAATCAATAATTTATTTATATGTTATTATAAATATTAAACAACCCTATTTCACATTCTCTCCATCCTACGAAAAATGAAATCACTGTGCGTGCATTTGTACGACTTACTGTCTCCACGCCATGGTGTAATATGTTTTTCACCACCACCTTACTTGGATGAGTATAATAGTATAAATAATAACTATATATGATTATTTTAACGTGATACTAATTATGATATAATATACACCATCCACTTCAACACCATTCAACAATTATGAGAACAATATCGTCGCTCGTGCATACGTACGACTTACCGTCTCCATGGTGCCATGTGATTTGTTCTACATAATATTTATTAAACCATGATTATATAAATGAATTGAATGAATAAATATGATATATATTATACTAATACAATTCTTTAAATGGTATTACTATAACAAAAAAGGTAGAATAAAAACTTATACATGCATAAGAACGTAAAATAGTTAATACCCAAATAACGAGTAACAATGAAATGTTACTGACAAACAGAAGAAAATATGGTCATAAATTTTATTATAAAAATGATTATGATTCTGGAATAAATCATTAACATTATTTAAATCATTACACTAGAGTTTTAGATACATATGAAGCATATCAGACCTAAGGTAAGAGATAACTTTGAAAATATTTTTCTATTTGAGATTTTTTATTCGTAAGTATTTTCTAGGTAATATTTATCATCCACATCCATGTTTTCTAAATATGAATTTAAAAATATTCTTTATATACTTCTATAGTTTTTTAAATTCAATTTTACCCATTGGTGTATTTTTAATAAATGGTATGAATATAATCTTTTGTCGTTCTCGATACGAGGTTCTTTTTTACCTTTCCAACAAAAGTATGAGAATAATGTTTTTTTTAAATTATATAACATGAATTAATTTTTATAGTTTCATGAAATTTTATTTCCATGAATATTACTCTACACGATTTCAAGATTAATTTCAACAAAATTATATTCCTTTAAATTGCATGGAATTTTGAGAAAATAAAACATTTTGGAAAGAAAGAAGGGATATTTTCCTCAGGAATTAATTTAAAGTGTTTTCTAAAAATTATTTTCCATATAAGATGTTACTCATTAAATAGGATAATATTTATATCCCAATTATTACCATGATTTTATTTTATTTATAATGGAAGGTTATTTAAAAAATACATTTGTTTTATATAAATTATGTTGGAATGGTGTTTAAGAAACCTATTTTATTATATGGGTTAGGCTATGGTAAATGGATTTATGTTTTTGTAAAACACATAAAAATAGATTCATTATGATATGGATGGGACATATATTTCCATCCAATGCATTGGGTAAAGATTTATATCTCATGGTATAGACATGGCTGGAACGACAAGTAAATCTGGTTTAGTGATACTGGTCTGGAACGAGGAGTGAACTCATTTTAGTAATGGACTTTGTCCACTATGATGGTCTGGGAAATGAGCCTTGACTAATATGAAATTATTTTCAATGATTATGTGTGTATGAAAAAAAGTTTCATGTCTTGTGTTTTGACTATTGTGATTACATTTCACATTTATGATTTATCCCATGACATGATATTGTGATCTTTTATATGCATGATATGATTTTCAAATGTTATGTTCTTATGAATATGATATGATTGATATTTCCTTTTTCACCCTTACTGATCATTTTAGATCACCCTTTTACATGTTTCTTTTCCCCAATCCATGAATAAGGGTATTACGTATGATATGCCAAAAATGAGTCTAGTTATGAATAAATAAACCGGAGATAATGTAGATGTTTTATGAACCAATAGTTAATGTTTCCCACTTTCTGAAGACACTATACCTATACAGTCCTATCATTTTTTTATATGTTGTAATAAATATAATTCATTTATAAAGTAATATCAATGTATGTAAATAATGGGTCTCTATAGTTGGTTCAGAGGAAACAAATACTTAAGCTTTAGAAACTAGGATCAGAAAGCTTTAAGTATATGTCTTTGTATAGGATACAATCCAGGTGTTTTATGAATAAACATGAATAAACTAGGATAAAACATAAACTAAACTAAATTGAAATTTTATTCTTGATTATGTGGTTTTCTTGTTATGATCAGCGTTTCTCACACTATGCTTCTCGGTTTTAGTCAATGGATGAAACCCGAAGGAACCACGTCAATGCTGAATGTGATATGTAATGTAATGATTGTCCCCGTAAGTAACCAAATGTTATGGGAGTTGGAATGAAAAATCTTGTATCCATGATCAGAAAACTTTCTCAAGTTATGAATCATTCCATACTTCCAAATGAGAAAAAGAGGGAGCAACATTCTATTGAATCCTTTATAAATAATCATCTACCTTCATTCAGTGTGTCTTCTGATCCATTAATGGATAAAAATGGATCAGTACCACTGAGAAGATATTTTTAGTTCTACAATGTTCTGAACATGACAATGTCATTTTGGTAGTATATGTTTTTGAAGGTGAAGCTGTTAAATGGTTGAATCTCATCAGGAATATGAGGCATTGAGATGAAATTGAGTCCATGGAATGGGGCAAGTCCAAGAACTTATTTCTCAATATGCACTTTCCTATTATTCTTTGAACAAAGATGGAGAAGGTGTTCTATGAAATTAAGAAAATGGATGATGAATCTATTCATACCTATGAATTTTTTTACAAGACTTGCAAGGTACACTTCTGGAATTATTATCCAACCTGAGAGTAAGATTGATCGATTCGTTAGTGGCTTAAAACCAATATCTGAAGGAAATCCACAATAATAGATTTCAATACCTATTAGGAAGTTTTTTTATGTGCTCTCAAGTTTGATATGGAGATTTAAGTAACCCATCAGTCATATGGGTTTCATAAGAATAACAAAATGTAATTAAATGGAAAATCTAAAGACCACACGGAAAATAAGTTGAGTTTTCCCTTATGCTTAAAGTGTGGAAAGAAACATGTAGGGAATTAACTTAGAGTGAGTAGTAAATGTTTTAAATGTGGAAAAGAACTTTACCATGAAATTTATTTCCTAAGTGATGGAAAAAATATGTCTAATGACGCGAATAATGAAAAGGCTACACAGAATGCATGTCTTACACTTCAATGTAACAAGTGTACGAAAATGATGAATTATGCTAATAAATGACCTAATCCAAGTGTTATTGAAAATGATCTACGTCAAAAAACTCTTAAGGCCAAAGACAAAGGAATTTCACATGAAATTACTATCAGTGATGTGGAGTACGATAATGAAGTGGTGAAAGGTACAATTACCATTCACTCTAAAGTAAAAGATGTTTTATTTGATTGTAGATGCACCCACTCTTTTATTTCCTAATAATTTTCTAAGGGTATCACCATATTACCTCAATAATTAGACGTTGAGTTAGCTATGACAACTCCTAATAGAACAACTGTCGCATCAAAAGTTTATAATTCTACTTCAATTGAAGTTTGTGGGAAAGTTATTCTAAAAAATCGTTTGATCCCTCCTATAGTGGAATTTGATATGATTCATGGCATGGGTTGGATTTCTCTATGTAGATGTCATATTAATATCAAAATAAGGGAAGTCACATTTAATATTCCATATCAATCTATGATCACCTATTGATGCATGGATGAATATAACCTTCCACGAGAAAGTTCTTCCATCTTATAAGTCTTGATTCTAAAAAATGAAGGTTATTTATCTCAAATGGTTCGGTATAAACCCACGATTAAGAATACGCCCATCGTATGGGAGTTTGATGATGTCTTTCTGGAATAATTTCTAGGTATTCCACCAAATCCTGTAGTAGAGTTTTCAATAGAACTCATACCGGGTTCTATGCCTATTTCAAAGACACCTTATAGAATGGTCCGAATTGAGTTGCATAAATTAATGAAGAAAATCCAAGAGAATCTTTATAAGGGATTCTTACACCCTAGTGCATCACCTTGGAGATAACCTGTTGGGTTTGTTATAAAGAAAGATGTATCAATGAGACTCTACATTGATTATCAATAACTTACCAAGATCACTATCCTGAACAAATATTTTCTCCCATGCATTGATGACATATTGGACCAACCACACGGAGCTCAATACTTTTTCAAGATTGATCTTCATTCAGGATATCATCAATTAAGGGTAGAAAATGTGGATATAACAAATATGACATTATGTACAAGGTATAGACACTATGAATTTATAGAGATGCATTTTGATCTTACTAATTCCACTGCTATCTTCATGGATATAATGAATAGATTCTTCAGAGACTATCTAGATAAGTTTGTGAGAGTCTTTATAGATGATATTCTTATTTATTTGAAGGGAAAGGAAGAAGAGGAATATCACTTGATAATTTTACTGAATACCTTGATAAAAGAAAATATTTATTATAAATTTACCAAGTGTGAATTTTGGCATCAATAAGATTCATTTTGGGTCACATAATCTCAAGAGAGGGGATATCTGTGGATCTAAAAAATAACTGTTGTTGAAAGATGGCTGCGAGAAACAAAAATAACTAATATCTGAACTTTTCTCAGTTTGGATGGATATTATCATTGTTTTGTGATATATTTTTCACGATTATCTAATCCACTCACCAAGTTGACTCATAAAGCAGTTAAGATCGTTTGGATAGAAGAATGTGAAGATAATTTCAAAGTGTAAAAAAAAGGTTATCCAGTACACCTTTTCTCACATTGCATTGTAGTGGAGAATGGTTGGTGATATACAATTATGCATCCATGAAGGGGATGGGGTGTGTTACCAGGAAAAATGATACAGTGATAGCTTATACCTAACGACAGTTGAAAATCCATAAGAAAAATTGCCTAACTTAGGATTTTGAGTTAGTTGTGGTAATATTTTCATTAAAAATATGAAGGTATTACCATTATGGTGAAAGGTGTGATATTTATAAAGATCATAAATGTTTAAATTATATTTTATCACAAAAGGAGCTGAATATGCGCCAAAGAAGATGGTTAGAGTTGATTAATGATTTCAACTGCTCAATTCATTACCACCCCAAGAAAGTGAACAAGGTGGAAAATATTTTGAGTAGAAAAGACCATGCTAGATTATCCATGATGAGGATCACGAAAGATCCAATATTTATGGATTTTCAAAGATGTATCTTGAGTTTTTAATAGAATGGGAGAAATCTTATCTTTCTCAAATTAATGTTCCAACATCTATACAAGCTAAGATTAAAGAGTCATAGAAGGAATATGTAGAGTTACAAAATGAGGTGAGAAATGTTATTGAATTCAACCTTTATGGTGATGAAATAATAAGGTTCAGGAATCAGGTTTGTATTCCTCCCATACTAGAATTAAAGAAGGATATATTTAATGAGGCTCATAGTTCATCATAATCTATTCACCTTGGAAGCACAAAGATGTACAGAAACCTAAAAGAGTACTTCTGGTGGAATCGGTGAAAATATATTTCGATAAATATGTCTCTCGATTCTTTGTTTGTTAGCAATTTATGCCTGAGAGACAGATGTATAATGGGATTTTACAACCATTACCCTTACTAGAATGGAAATGGGAAAACATCACTATAGGCTTTGTCATCGGACTTCTCAAAACATCCAAAGGCAATAAAGCTATATGGGTTATTGTTGATCATCTTACGAGGTAGGCACACTTCATTTCTAATAGAGAGGATTTATCTCTTGATCATCTTTCTAGAATATATGAAAAAGAATAGGTATGATTGAATGGAGTACCACTTTCCATTATATCTGAACAGGATCTGAGGTTTACCTTGAAGTTCTGGGAAAGCCATCAGCATGATCTAGATATAGAGTTATGTTTCAGCACTGCTTATCATCCTTAGATATATAGTTATCCTGAGAGGACAATTCAAACTCTGGAATACATGTTGAGATCTTTCATTTTGAATTTCAAAGGTGGTTGGGATCAACACCTACCATTGGTGGAATTTTCGTACAATAATAGCTTTCAATCTAGTATTCAGATGGATCCTTATGAGTCCCTATATGAAAATAAGTGTAGAACTCCAACTTTTTGGGATGAAGTTTTGGAAATAAAGCTATTATGACTTGATCTTGTGATGAAATGACAGAAAAGGTCAGATCTATTCAACAACACAAAAGAGTAACTCAAAGATGAAAAAAAATTATACTGACAACCAAAGAAAAGACCTAGATTTTGAAGTTGGTGATAAGGAATTCTTTCGAATATCTTCCGAGAATATAGTAATGATATTTGGAAATAAGGGCAAGCTAAGCCTTAGGTATATCATTCCTTTTGAAATACTAGATCGTTCTGGGATAGTAGCTTACCGATTAGCATTTCCACTGAATCTCTCTCAAGTTCATGATATGTTCCATGTATCTCTCCTGAGAAAGTACATACCCAATACTTCTCATTTACTTAGCTCAAAAGTCATACCAATGGAGTAAGATATTTCATATGAAGAAGAAGTGATAGAGATTCTGGATCATAACGAAAACGTTCTACGAAACAAGACCACTCTCTTGGTTAATGTTTTATGGAGGAACCACCAATTTTAAGAAGCTACATTATAACTTGAGGATATTATGAGGGAGAGGTATAATCATCTATTTGTTTCCAAGTGATTAATTTTGTGTGACAAATTCTTATTATGGGGGGTAGAATGTAACACCTTGATGTTTTTATGAAATATTTTCTTTAAATAATTGTTATTCTTCAGTTGCTTGCTTTGCACGTAATCATGAGTTTAAACAAACTATGAGATTTCATTAATATAAAATTACTGTAATATCCTAACCATTAGGTTAGATGGAATAATTATAACTAACTCATGAAAATTCATTATGAATTCATTGGATATTAATTATTTATGGAAAATATAAATCAATTAGATATTTGTATTTTTTTTGAGTAAATTACTTTTTGTAAATAAATTAATGAGATATATATGTGTTATATACATAATAAAATATTTTTTATATTCATCCAATGGATATTTTAGTCATAGGGTATAAATAAAACACTATTTTACGTAGAAGAACCTTTTTTAAAGTTTAATTTTTACACCTTTGAATGGAGAACCCATTTTAAATTATGATTTTGAAACATTAATAATTTATATATAAAAAAATATAAATTTTATTTTGATGCGGAATATAAAAATTTACTTTGGATAATTTTTTTATATTTTTTTGATAACTTTCATGTTTTAATGAATAGTAAAAATACCAAAAATTTTAATTAAAAACATGTTTTTTCATTGATATAATTTATAAGTTTAAATTATGATATTTAATAGTTTTAACATATAAATATAGTATATTATTACCATTTAAAATAATTTATATCATTATCATTAATTTTACATTGAATTCATAGGTAAAAACATTTCAATCTTTTGTAATATTTTAACTTTTAAAACTCGTTTTCACTTTTCAACAATGAGAATAATTTTAAATTAGTTAGTGGAACTTCTGTGTTTTGAATTTGGAAAAATGGATTCCATATTTATAATCATAAATTCTAAATTTTGTGAATAGGCACCATTTATTTTTGGATATTATGAATCGTAACTCTAGTAATGATTTCATTTACCATGGTTAAAGGGTAAATCTGGTAAATAAGGGTTAACAAATAATAATTTATTAGTATAAAACTACCATAAAACGTGTCTCAATCCTTTTGGATGATATATTTTCGACCATGGGAATCCATGGGTCAATTTTCAGACCCCATAGATTCACTTGAATGTCAAAATGACATTTTATAAGAATTAATTTATAGTAAAGATAATTATAACATAGACATATATCTTTTAATTAATATATTTTAATATAGGGCTATATAACTGACCATCATGTCTATAAATATTAATTATATTTCTGAAAATATTTCCTAAATAATCGTATTTTATTTATAATCTTTATAATTTATATAAATATATTTATTTATGACATAATTATGATGTAGTGATTAAATCAGTAAGGAAATATTCAAATAAATGAATTCATAAATAATAAAATAAATATAATTTAAATATTTTTATGCCATACATGATTTTTTTGGATTACCTAAACATACTTGGGATGTGATAATTCTATTGTTTGGAAGGAATCAGGTTGTTTTGAA
The DNA here is from genome assembly GCA_963277665.1 of Viscum album. NCBI lineage: Eukaryota > Viridiplantae > Streptophyta > Magnoliopsida > Santalales > Viscaceae > Viscum > Viscum album. Next base: position 1,507,923,783 of record OY728156.1, read on the forward strand.
TTTTTCTAAAATTCAAGTATGAATATTGTCCAAAATTGATATAATTCATAATTAAAACAAAAAATAGTTTATTAAATGATATTAAATTCCTAAAAATATATTATTCATCAAAATTTTTAATATAAGTCCAAATATGTTATAAATAACTTTTTTTGGATTTTTTGACATGATATAGTGATTACACTAACCCACAATGTGTAAATAACATTATATCACGGTAAGCCTAAAAATGGTTAAATATGGGTTAAACAAAAAAGTTAAGGATAAAAAAATATTCAAAACTTGTCTAAAAATTATTAAATAATGGTTATTGGAACCAAAATCATCTTATATTTAAATTAAATATGTTTTGACCATTTTTAATAGAAATTCAATTTATAATAAATTAATATTTTGAGGGTTTCTTAAAGTGCCCCTCTCCTCTCTTATAAAAGGGAATCACCTCCCTCTCATATTCACTCCATTTTGAACCTTCAAGACTGGTCAAACCAAGAACATTTATTTTCTAAACTTCCTTATTTAAATTATATATGTTCTGGTCTTCTCATAAGACTAACTATGGTGCCCTAAGAGGAAATTTAAAGGAGCCATGTCGAGGAAGAGGAAATCTCTTATACCGATTATTTCAAATATCTTTCTTCTTCTACTTACTTTTATTTAGTAGTTTCATTATAAAGTAATAAAATAAGTATCAATAATATAATTATATTTTATTATAAATATGAAACAAACCTATTTCACCTTCTCTCTATGTTACAAAAAATGAAATCACTGCGCATACGTACGTACGACTTACCGTCTCCACGTCGTGGTGTAATCTGTTTTTCTCCACCACCATACTCAGATGGGTATAACAGTGGAAATAATAACTATATATGATTATTGTAACATGATACTGATTCTGAGATACTGTATACCATCCAATTCTATACCATTAAATAATTATGGGAACATTATCGTCACTCGTGCGTACGTACGACTTACCATCTCCACTGTGCGATCTGATTCATTCTACAAAATATTTATTAAACCATGATTATATAAATTAATTGAATGAATAAATATGATATATATTATACTAATAACATGTTCTAAATGGTATAACTATAACCCCCAAAAAGTAATAAGAAATTATCCATACATAAGATCATAAAGCCGTTAATACCCAAATAACAAGTAACAATGAAATGTTACTACCAAACAGATGAAATATATGATCATAAATGTTATCATAAAAATGATTATGATTCTATAATAAATCAGTAAAATTATTTAAATCATTATATATGAGGTTTTTATACATATGAAGCATATCATACCTAAGGTACGAGGTAACTTTTCCAATCTCGTTTTTATTCATGATTGTTTATTCATAAGTATTTACTGGGGTATATTTATCATCCACATCCATGTTTCCTAAAAATGAATTTAAAAATATTCTTTATATCCTTATATAACTTTTTAAATTCAATTTTACCCATTGGTGAGTTTTTACTAAACTTTATGAATGTAATATTTTTTCTTTTTGGGTACAAGGTACTTTTTGACCATTCTGGAAAAAGTACGAGAAAAATATTTTTTTTTTAACTTATATGACATGAATATATTTTTACGGTTTCATGAAATATTACTTAAATGAAGCTTAATATACACAATTTCAAGTTGATTTTAACTAACTTTTTTTCTGTTAAATTGTGAGGAATTTTATAAATATAAAATGATTTTGAAAGAAAGAAAAGATATTTTCCTCAGGAATTAATTTCAAGTGTTTTCTCAAAAATATTTTCAATCTAAGAAGTTACTATTTAAATAGGGTTATATTTAAATCCCCATTATTACAATGATTTTTTTTAATATGGAATGATATTTATAAAATCCATTTTTATAAAAAATTTTATGGAATGATGTTTTAGAAAACCATTTCATTGCGTGGGTTATGCAATGATAAATGTTTTTATGTTTTTGTGGAACACGTAGGAATTATTTCATTATGATATGGGTGGGAAATATATCTCCAACTAATTCATTAGGTAAATATTTATATCTCATGAAATAGACATGGCTAGAATGACAAGTAAATTTGGTTCAGTGATACATGGCTGGAACGAGGAGTAAACTCATCTCAGTAATGGACTTTGTATGCTATGATGGTCTTGGAAATGATACTTGACTAATATGAAATTATTTTCATTGATTATGTGTGTATGAAACAAAGTTTCATGTCTTATGTTTTCACTATTGGGATTACATTGAAAATTTATGATTTATCCCATGACATGATATTGTGATCTTTTATATACATGATAAGATTTAAAAATGTTATGTTCTTATAAATTTGATATGATTGATATTTCCTTTGTTCACCATTACTGAGAATTTGAGTTCACCATTTTATATGTTTCTTTTCAACATGTTATGAATAAGGGTGCTAAGTACGATATTCCAAAAAATGAGTCTAGTTATGATGAAATAAACGAGAGACAATTTAGATATTTTATGAACCAGCTATTTATGATTACCAATATCTAAATACACCATACCAATATGGTCCTATCATGGTTTTTCTATATATTGTAATTAATATACATCAATTATGAAGTAACATCAATGTTTGTAAATAATGGGTTTCTATACAATAACACCGTTACCCTTTTATTACATAACCTTATGAAAACTAAAGATTACCCACTCATTCTAGTGATGAGAGAAAAATTAAAAAGGAATGAAGAAAAAGAAATCAAAATGAAAATGGAGATAAAACCTGTGAGGACCCTGCACAACGTAGCTTCTCACTGTAAGCTTTTTTCTCCAAGGTCCCCCTCACAACAGAAACTTTTCCATCTATTTATAAAGTAAATATAAGATTAATTAATATTTAATTTCATTAATTATTTGTTAATAAGTTTCCATGGGTGGGTCCTAGGACTTAAAATAGGTTAATAATTGATGATATGTTTAATCTAGCCATTGTTTCATATCCCAAACTTTTACACATTTTGTATTGATTGCAAAACATGTTAATATTTCTCCACAAGTATAAAATTCATCAAATGAAGTATTTTTTAGGATCATCACTTATTTCCCAGCATGAAATATATGTGTCACACCATCACACATATCAACTTCACTCATGGTTTCTTTTCCCAACCTCACATCCTATTGTTATTTCCCAACTTGAATTGGTACGTTACATGTATGGATTACACAATGTATAATGTCAATTTTCTTCTTCCATACCCTCATTGAACACTGGTTCCTATGTTATGTGCCTTGTAAGTTCTACATGATCATCATATTTTGTAAAAAACCAACATAGGATTGAATTAACTATTAAATTATAAAAATTACTGAATTTTATTATAAAAAAGTGTACAATAAATTCACTTATCAACCCCATTCCATGTTATTTATTGTGTAAATGAGGAATGGTAAGAGAGGTATGAGTTGGAGAGTTTCAGATGAGGCCATATATACTTACCTTCATACCAAAATATCTTTATAGAATCTCTAGACATTATATTTATATGATTATTTACTTATTCATGTGTTAAAATGAATTATTAAATTCCTCATACAATTCATGTAACTCTTACATGAATGCAACAGACCTATGAACATTTCAACTCATGAAAACATTATTGATGATAACTAACATGGGTGACTTCACTTAAATTTAACACTTAAAATTTAAAACTATTACTTATGATATATCTATTAATGTAATAAATCTTTCTTGGATAAAGTTATAATCCATGGATAATGATATATATCTATCATAAATAAATTTATACCCAAACTAGCTTAGTTTCTTCACATCACACAATATGATATGTTTATTTCATACACTTTAATATAGGCAAATGCACATCAAATGTGTAAATGATTTTTGGGATTTCCCATTCAATTCATGTAAAACTGAAACAAAAAATACACCATATAAAAGTAATTGAAATATCTAGTAACGAGACATCCAAAAAATGGAACAAAAATTATTCCCAGATATCCCTACTCAAGATATTAGTCAAAAAACTAAAAAATCTCCACCATAATCCCATATATAAGACGATGGAGATCTCATGTTATAGTGATTTTACCCTTCTTGGATAATGAAAACGAATTCTTCACACATTCTATAATGAAATGTATAGATTGTGAGTATATCATACCAAGTAATTGGTTACCACACAACCCTTACCAATCTAGTAAAATATTAACTGTATATAGTGGTTAAGAGTCAGTTTATTAATCACTGAAATGAAATTCATATATTTACTAAGTTTTGTAGTATAACAGTACATAGGGTAATCTCTTATAACGTTTCATTTCAAGATTTTTTGTCACTTTTTTATCTATTTTTTATATTTTGGGAAATTTATAAAATAAAAATTGTTTTATGTTTTATAAACAAACAAATATTAAATAAATAGAATAAAAGCATCAGCTAAATCCTAGTGGTTCTCATGGATAATTATTTGTTATCAGTTGAAGAATATTTTCACACATATTATTCCTTAAATGTATGGCTCATGATCAAAAACCATTCATTTCATAAGGTTTTAGATGTTGAGATCAATAACTATAATAGTAGTTTCTATTATCCTTTAATTAAGAGCTGGAATGTGGTCTTAACAATTATTGAGTATATAGATAGTTGATTAGTCACTATCCTTACCATACTAAATCAATAATCGAGAATATTAAATAGGATGAGTAAACTTGTGAGCTCTCACTCATCTTTGATTTACAAGCTGCATCCAATGAAAAACAATCTCTGATAAGATATTTACTGGTCATAAAATGGAAGAAATAAGTAAAGTAAATGAAATAAGATATGAAAATAAAATATAAATAAAAATTCAATGAACATAAATTTGAATAAAATTAATAGTATGAAATTAAAGAAATACATAGTGAAAATAAATCACCATTTTAATATAATAGTCTTATCCACTAAGATATTATCCCATCATGATCAATTCATAGGATAAATCTTCACTCTCTATCTCTAATGAAGAATGATAAAGTAATTACTCCTTCACAATCTCTTTAAAAATAACCTTGATATCTATTCCATACCAATTAAAAAAATATAAACTAAATTTTAAATTTAAATACCCAAAATATATTTAATGCTTACTAAAATATCACAACCACCCAAATTTCCATATTCTTCATTCTTTGCCCTTATTTTAATACTCATGACCCTGCTCTTGTAGGTAAAAACCATATCCTGGACAATCATAGAAGGATCTATTAAAGTATCCTTTAATAATGAATTTATTTAATAAATAAATATAATAATTTAAAATTTTATGAACTTAATTTATTTTTTTAATTCTTCCAACTGAAATTATCTTATTTTGAATTTTGGAGGTTTTTAGGAAAATAACAATTTTCAGTCCAAAATTATGATTTTCTTGAAACATGTTAGATTAATGACTTTAATGTTATATAATAAGGACCTATAGGTTTATGAAACCTATTAAGTAATAAAATATAAATTTATTCAATAAAATCACACATCTTAAATTATTATTTTAACATAGAAAACCCATAGAAAAAATTTTTAGAACTAATTAAAATGTTCTTTTAATATAAAATCCATTTTCTGTCTTTTTATTGAATAAAGTATTTTCAAGAAATATTAAGTTTCTTGATTTCATTGAAGAACTTATAAAATTTATTTATTTTAAAAAAATCATTTTAGTTCATTAAAATAAGTAACCAATATAATGTTACATTATATATAAATTTAATGCTTAAAAAATTATTTCTCTAAAAATTGTTTTTACGCAATTATGTTTTTTTATTTTAAAATTATATTTAAACGAATTTTGAAATAATAATTGATAAAATTATTTTAAAATACGAAAATAGATATATAAAATTATGTAAAATGGTCAATCTTAACCTTTTTCATTAAAATTAATTAATTTCCATAGTTAAAGTAAAAGAGGAAAATTAAGTTTAACCCACTATAAAAGTCCAAAATAATTTAAAAACCTGTACATATAATTGAATTTCTATGATTATAATTAAATAATACATTTTTATCCTACACTTTTATCTATTTTTGAGAAATTTAACATCGAATAGTGTAATGAAATTATTGAAAAGTTTAAAGGTGATCCCAAAATATCCCTCCCCTTAACTTAAAAAAAGGAAACATCTTTCATAATTCAAGACACAACTCCCATTGTAAGTTACCCGATAAATTTTTTCATTTTTATCCACCTATAACCCTATTATAATTACATAAGACCCATACTCACTCATTATTAACCTAATCCCATCAAATTTAAGGAGACATCCAAGAAAGAATCATGTCCCGGACGTGAGTGTTATAAACTACTAAGTTTAATTCATAATTATCCTCATTATAATTTATTAAATTCACACTAATATAGTGATATTATTATCATTTATTTTCTTTAATGTTACTATATTAATGTTATTATCATTATTTATTCATATACCCAATTCATTAAAATAAACAAAACCGTTGTTCGTGCCCTGTGGGGATAACCACATCCACGATGTAATATGTTTCATTTTCCTTCACCACCTTACAATTATAGACATACAGATAATATTAAAGAATAAATATGATTTTTTGATATCATTAAGGTTCTGGAGTGAAAATGTTAATTAATTATTAATGATATGACAATGAAACAATCATTGTTTTTTAACCGTTTAAAATACTCATATTAAGTTGATAATATTTTATTAAAATAATGCAATATTTTCATATAAATTACTATAATTCATTATAATTATGATATTTCACAATAATAAATAATTAATAATATCATTATAGTCTTTTGATAATGTTATTTTAAATAAACCATCTCACAATCGTCCACTAATCATGGCAGGTTCATGATTGGGTCAATTTAATCACTTACCTGAAGAATACAATAAATTTTTGTCATGGATAAAAATGTGAAGTTATTTGAAAGTATAATATGATAATATAATGAAAAAAAGTATTATTTTTAGGTCTATAGATATCATATCAATATCCAATTCATCAATTAAAGAAACACTTTTCATTCATCAAATATCAGTAAAACATTTTTATTATCAATTTTACCTTCAAGTATAATGTCTAAAACCCTCATGAAAGGGATTAAAACATAATAAATTATTATAAATCATCCCTAAAACTATATTTATTGACATAGTATTAATAAAATTTGTAATAAGAATGAGTATGAACACCACTATGATGAAACATGTTCAAATGATCAAAACTATAAAAACCGATGTAGAAAATCAAAATAATTCACGTAGAGGATGACTTTTCATGAAGAGTGTAGATGAAAATGGATATGATTAAGGTTATAAATTAAGTAACTAAGATTTTTATGTTTATTATACATAAGTTTTAATAGTTTTTTCAAGGAATCCAAGATAATATGTAAGGTTTATTCTCATCTCAATTTCCTCTCCCTAGGACAAAATTTCTATTTTCCACCTAATTTCCTTTATATAGTGTATATAATACCTATTTGAGGTGTAATATAATAAAATTTATTTATTCATGATATTTTATGATCATGTTTAATTCTTATCCACTAAGAATTTATTATTTAATTTCTACCCATGCCATAAGTGGGGGTTTTCTGTCTCAATTTTTATGATTCGGTAATTAGGTTAAAATCACCACTGATTTTAATTTCTGTTGTATATGTATTACCATGGAAGAGTTTTTTCCATGTTTCTATTGAAAGTTAAGGAATTTAAAAGTATATATTATTATCTCTTTATCATATTATTTTTATTCAATTGTTACCATTTCCATAATAGAAAATAAACTAGATTTTCAATAAATTAAAAGTGTGTCTAATTTCCTAGAAAATAAATTCCTATTTTGATATAAGAAAGTGGTTATAGTGGTGTAATGTATTCACCTAGGGGTAATAAACACAAAAGGGTTGATTTATTATTGAATCAATCATAACTTAGATGCATGATGAGTGGGACTAAGACTATGCACCTAGAGAGACACCCCGATGAGATATTATTTTGAATATTCACACACTCTTAATGAACCATTATGAAGGAGTTCTCTTATCATTATCTTAGTCTCTAAAATTTTTATTATATTGTATCCAATTAAAATATTACATGGATAACCTAGCACATTTTTAGTACCCTCACCACTATAATTCTTTGATAACAGGATTTCATGTTACTTTAATGATACCTCATGGATTCCATGTTTATTGAGGGATGTTATCTTATGTATACATATTATTATATTGAATCGGGAAATATTTGATATATTTATTTTTCATTATAATAAGAATCATGTTTTGTTTAATATGACGTTCCTTAAAAAATAGTTTGAATGGTATTAATGACTCTTAGGGTGAATGCATTGGACTTAATCAAGTGAAAAGCGTGTCTCAACATTATATATCCTATTGATACATCAATGGGTCTCATGAGACAAAACATATTGGGTTTTGGTGTATGACTAATTCCATTATAGGATAATTTATTGATTATGGTCTTGATGTAAATTAATGTGTCTTAGCATAAGGCCTTGAATTTTTTTTGATGTTTGATATTATGAATTCATTCAGTATGAGATTAATTATTATTGTTATCTTTGTTTTGATTTATTATCATAGATATAATATTAACCCAGTATCAATTGATTATGAATTTATTTTTTCAATTGTTCATTCTATATAACTTATTCTATGTTTATGTCATTGAATATTTTATAGTATTCTACTCCTTAATGAGCATGTCAACTTAACCATATTTTTTTCCATTCCCCAGGAAACCTAGAAGAGGAATATGGATAATTTTTATAGATATTATGGAAGGTATAATAATGTTCCCACAATATATTCATGTGGTATTTTTTTTTTCTAGTGTAATGTACGTATGTATCTAATATCCTAATACTACTAAACTTTTTGAACCTTTGGGAAATATTTTAATTTGTACCAATAATGAAATATAACTACCAACTCTCGGTTCCAGGAGTATAAGATGTTATAGTTTGTATTTTTGGATTTTTAGTTGCAAAATCCGAGATTATATTTTTTTGACATAAATTAAGATTACACAAGTACTATGAAAAACCCTTGAGATTTCATGGTAACACTTTATAAAAATATGTAGGAATTTTTTTACAATTCAATATCATGATATAATTATGTGTATTCCATTTTAGAAAGATATAGATTAACAAGAGTAATGTGAATCCAATCAACACCCATAATGTGTGCACTGATATTTCTCCATAAAAATTTAATGAAGCTGGAGTTGAGGCTATCCAGTTTATAACCATATTGGGGTTATCAACATGGGTTATGAAAAATAATCTTTTCTATATAGAGCATCTTTTTTATCCATAACATGGTGTAACTATGTTGGATCTCTTCATGTGACAAAAACCTATATCATTTAGTAGTAATACAAATCCATTAGTTGATAAATAGTGGATTGAATCTCTATAGATGATCTTTATATCTTTGGGAAGTTGTGAAAAGGAAAAAAGGAAATATGGAGATCTATTATATAATGGGAGATACATACTAATGGTGGTCTCTAATTCCAAACACTAATGAGAAATATGAGATAAAATTCATGTAATGGGTAACTTTCAAAGAGGTATTACATGAAAAATACTCATGATAAAAGAGAAGAAATAAAAATGTAGTTCCTCAATTTTAGAAAAAATGAGGATGGAAATGTTTTTGAGTATAAGGATAACCTTAAAAGGTTAACAAGGAAATATATGAACTATATATGCAAATCAAAAAGAGATATTGACCATTTATTTGATGAGTTAAAGATGATCCTTATATGGAAATCAGTCTTTTATATTTTTCATCATATAATCATATAGTCCCATGTTACATTAAGATATAAAAGGAGTTCCCTAGGATGAATGTATTCAAGGTAAATCATGAGAATATGTGGAAATCAATAAATCATGGGAAAAATAGTGTGATAATGGGTAAGAAAGGAAGGGTGAAATTTCCCATTTTTAATAGCTATGGGAAGAAATACAATGGTGATTATAATAAGAGAAAGATAATTTTTTACATGTGTAGTGGAAAATTTAATCAAGCTCACTAATGCAAGAAAAAGGTAAAATATGTTATGATCAAGGCTTTACCTACAAGGATAAGGGGCATTATGTGAACAAAATACCTAATCATCAAGGTTATTTACCTAAAATTTTCAAAGGCATAAAGACTAAGATTATGTTGTTACCATAGATTATGTAGAATTACTTAATCATGTGGTAGAATGAACATTAATTATTTACTTATTGATAGATATTGTTTTAATTAATTCTGGATGTTCACAATCACTTACAGGTTCAATATTTTCAAAAAAACATTATATATTTCCATGTAACCCAATTAAAGGATATATTAATTAAGATACCAAGTGGGTTCCTTATGAAAATAAAGATATGTTAGTGAGTTCCAATTATTATGCATGGAAATTTTCTATTTATAAACATGGTTATTATACCTATGGTTAACTTTTTCATGATCCTTGGTATCGACTGGATTTAAAAATGTTATTAAATTTTTTCCAAGAGAATGAGATTAATATTTTCAAAGGTGAAGTGGAATCTCCAATCTTTAGAGGGGAATATTCTTTATCTAAATCATATACGAATGCACCCTCAATTTATCTACTTAATGAAAATTTGGGTAAAGAGTAAGACCAAGTATGATCTATAGATAATAAAGGTTTCCTAAGAATATAGGATATACCAATGTCACACAATTTCATTGATATATTTCTAGAATATTTACATGGACATACACCATATAATGAATTTGAGTTCTCTATTGAACTCATTCTTAATGGGAGACCCATATCATAAACTCATTAAGGGATAAAAATAGTGGATTTAGTGGAGTAAAATAAAAATTTATAGGAGTTTAATGATAAGGGATTTATAAGACCTAATGTTTCAATATGTGGAGCCCTTGTTATAACCTTAAAATAAAATGATAATTCAAAGAGTTTTTGTATCGATTATAGACAGATTAAAGCCATCACTATAAAGAATAAATATCCTTTTCCATGTATTGAGGAATTATTTGATCAACTTCATGGATCCCAATATGTTTCAAAATCGATATCCACTCTGGTTATCATCAGATAGTGGTAAAGAAGGATGATATACCAATGGAAAAATTTGTAACATGGTATAGAAATTATGAGTTTATGACAATTATTTTTGGATTGACTAATTCACTTTATTTCTTTATGGATCTGATGAATATATTTTTCAAGGATTATATTGATAACTATTTGGTGGTATTAATCTATGGTACATTGATATAATTTAAGAGTTATGAATTCCATGAGAGTAATCTTTAAATAATTTTTGATACGGTCATAAAAAATGAATTATGTGTGAAGTATAGTAAATAAGAATTTTGTGTCAATTAATCTTCTTTTATTGTCCATACAATCTCCAAGAATTGGATATCTATTGACCCATCGAAGATAAACATATTAAATTAATGGAATACACCAAATAAAATAACCAAGATCAGATGCTTCTCAATCTTAATAGGTTACTATCGGTAGTATATTCTTTATTTTCCATGGTTGTACAACTCTTTAATCAAATTAACACATAAAGGGGAAAAATTCACATGGTTAAGATAATTTAAGAATCATTTTAAAAGAGTTGAAGAGGATGCTGACTAATGCCCCAATTTTGACTCTACAATCAGGTAGTAAAGTATTCATAATTTATAGTTATACATAAAAGGGAGGACTTAGTTATGTCCGTATGAAGAATGTTGTGGTGATTGATTATCCATTAATGAAATTCAAAATCAATGTGTAGATTCATATAAATCATGACTTTGAGCATGTAGCTGTAATATTTTCTCTCAAAATATAGAAATAATACTTATATAGTGAAATATGTGAGATATAAATAGACCATTAGAGTTTGAAGTATATATTCTCTCAGAAAGAGATAAAAATAGGGAAATAAGAAGTATTTAACTACTCATGTACTATGAATACTCGATAAACTATGACCCTAGGAAGGAAAACAAAGCGCATATTACATTGAGCTAGAGGGACCATATAGTTCTAACCATGATAATGATGAATAGGAATCCCATATATAAAGATCTAATAAATATGGATATGTTGACTTTCAGGTAAGGGGAGCCATCAATTATTTTATAAAAAATTTCAAAACCATATTTACTATGAAATGACTTAGAAGTTCTAGAAAGATGATGAGAACTTACGAAGGAATATTAAAGTAATGAGGGAAGGGTAATTGAAATAATTCATCTATATAGATGGAGTGTTGAAGTTTTGAAGAGGTTATATGTTCCATCCATACCAGAGTTGAAAAGGTTGCTACTAGATGAAGAACAGAGCTCAAATTTATCAATACATCCTAGTAGTAAAATGATGTATAGGGATTTAAGAGAACATTTATGGTGGGATGGTGTGAAGTGGGAAATTGTGGATTATATGTATATATTCCTAGTATTACAGTAGGTAAAGTATGAAATATGACTTTCTAATGGATTCATTCAACATATACCTATACCTATATAGAAATTGGATAATGTTATAATGGAATTTTTTCACTGGACTCCCAAATACTCCATGAAAGTACAATTCTATATGAGTCATCATTGATCATCTTACTATTTTTATTAATTTATTAGTAATAAGAGAATATCTACCCCTTGAGTGCCTTTCCTAAATCTATATGAAGAAAATTTTATGGATTCTTGTAGAACTACCATCCATTATATCTAACTACGACCCTTGGTTTTAATTGTAATTCTAGAAGAGTCTTTGAAGGGATCTCAACATTGAGATACATTTAAGAACAACCTACACTCCCCAGATTAATGGTTAGTCTAAAAGAACCATATATAATTTGGAATTCATAGAGAGATCATGTTCTCTTAGCTTCCATGGTATATGGGAACAATATCTACCTTTGGAAGAATTTACAAAGAATATCATCTTATATTCGAGCATCCAGATGGAACTATATGAAGCATTGTATGGTAAGTGGTCTCGTACCCCAACTTGTTGGGAAGATTTTTTAGAAATAAGGTTATTTGGATAAAATCATATTGAGGAGATGACTATTAAAGTAAATACTATTCAAAATATTATTAAAGAAGTCCATTTTAGATAAAGAGTTATGTTGATAATCAAAGGAAAGACTTAAGATTTTAGGTTAAGGATTATGTAATCTTAAATATTTCACTATGGATGGTAGTCATAAGTGTTGGAAAAGAAATCCATCAAGGTGTCCCCTTGGGTTTTTTGGTATGATTGTGTTTTCTGACAAAGCCAGATGATTCAAAATGAGTATGGATGGTGTTTTCCAAAGATAGGTTTTTACTGTGGCATAGTTTCCCAGTTTTTTTGAAAATTTTGGGCCTTTAAATCTAGAGATTGATGTTGGAAAATGAAGGATTCTCTCATAGGAGTGAACAGTATGAAAAAATTTGATGAAAATTGGAAAAGGATGGGAACTGAGTAAAAAAATTCATGGGCTACATACCATGTTCCAGGAATAGCACACAAAGCTCTTGGTAAAGGATGGGTACTGAGTACAACAATTAATGGGCCCCATACACCATCCACATACCGAAGGAGGTGTTATTTATACTAAACTTGGTACTCAGTATGTGGGAGAGAAGGTGGTTTGTGATTTGCATAGGAAGCTCTTGAATGCTTCAAATCAGTTTGTGAAAGTATTTTCCAGTACTTAGAAATAATCGGGAAGGTGGAATTCATGTATGGGTGAAAAAGGTACTTCAACCGAGCATCTACCTATAATTAAGGATGCAGGAATTCATGCAAATTAAGGGACCTTCATGTCCATAAAATTTGATTCACCTATAATCTTATAAACTCTGTGTGGATTCCTTTACAAGATCAGTGAGCGTAGGATGAGGAAGATGGTGACCCCTTCCACTAGTAGTGAGATAAAGAAATAAGCATTGGGAGTGACCCTTGAGAATCCAGTGAGAATATCCTAAACTTTGTAAAGGAAGTGAGCCTTGTCATAGAAGATCTAGCCCGAACATTGTACTCATTATTGGATGCAAGCCATACTAGATTTGGTACATCGGTACATCGTCGTTGTATGATCCTTGTAAAGATCCCAGTGTGGGTGAACCAAGTAAAAATTGTTGTGTCATGTGCATGATTTCATATCTGTTCATATATTTTTCTAGGGAGAAGAGAGAATTGAGTTTTTTATAATAATGAAATATGATCCAAAAGGGAGAAATTTTTAATCTGTCATACCTTAATTCACCCCCTTATTAGGGTATTCAACCTAGTGGACATCACAATAAGATTTGATAAAATGGAGAAGTTAACCCCAAGGTATACTGGTCCATTTGAAATAATAGAATGAATTGGGGTTGTAGCTTACCAGTTTTCTATACCACCTAACCTTTCTAAAGTAAACTTCATCTTCCATATTTCTTTATTAAGGAATTACACACTGGATCAAATGCATTTACTCACATATAATGGAATAGAGATGGATCTTGAATTTTCTAATAATGAGTATCATGTCTTGATACATGTCACAAAAGATCAAGTATTATAGAATCAATGAACTCTATTGGTTAAAGTCCTTTAGATAAATCAAAAATTAGAAGTGAAAACTTGGGATCCCAAAGAAGCTATAAAGAAGGATTATACAAATTATTTTAATAGCTGATATATATACATAATTCTATTGGATGAAATTATTTTAGGGGGATAATGTAATACCCAAGACCCTACTATAGCAGGTATACACTATATCCATGAATATCATGAAATGTGCCTTTTAAAGCGCCATTATTCATGACTTTATTTAAACAATTAATTTAATAATTTTGAAATTTACCAAACTAAATTCATTTTTCAATTATTTATATCAAAATTAGTCTAGTGAGTTTATTTTGTCTTTTTTATAAAAGGCTAGTTTTAGTTAAAAGTTACAGTTTCCATGAATCTTGTAATTTGTATGACTTTACCATTATATAAGAATGACACAGTGGTTTAGAAAAAAACTTCAGTAATAAAAATTTAATTTAATTAATACAATTATATATTTTAAAATATTAGTTTAACTTATAAAATTCATGGAAGACATTTTTAAAACAAATTAAAATTCCATGTTAATATAAAAACTATTTTTTGCCTTTTAGTCAAATAATGTATTTTAAAGGGATAATGTTTTTTGGATTAACATGAAAGAATCATAAAATATTTATTTACAATTAATATATTGAGTTCATTAAAATCATGATCCAAAATAATTTACATTATATATAAATATAATGCTTAAAATGTTATTTATCGAAAAATAGTATTATTGTGATTAAGTATATTTTTTTAATTAATTTTTTACACATTTGGAAATTTTATTTGATAAATTTATTTTTAGAAAAGTAATTAAAATTAAATGTTTATTTAAAATGTTTAATCTTAATCTGTTTCATTAAATTCAATAACTATGGTTAGAATTAATTACTAAGGGAAAAGTAAAAGAGGAAAATTTAGTTTAACCTAGTGTAAAAGTCTTAATACATTTAAAAAATATCCTATAATTTAATGGTTGAGATTTGGGTAAAACAATAAATATTTACCCCATAATTTTTTCTATTTTGATCCATTGAACCTTGAATAGTTCCATCACATTATTGAAAAAAATGTAAAGGTGCTCCCAAAACTACCCTTCCATTCCCATATAAAAGGGGAACATCTTAACCACTTTAATACACAACTCCCATTCGAATTTATACTTTACATTAATAAATTTATCTATTTATAGAACCCTATCCCTAGAACAAAATCCCCTATACACTCATAGTTATCCTAATACCTTCATATTCATGGTGATTTTAAAGAAAAATTAAGTCCCTGATGTGATAATTATCAACAACTCAAGTTTCTTATTAATTATATTCTTTCAAGTTAATTATATCCATACTAATATAATTATATTATTATCATTTATATACTTAAATATTATTATCTTAATAGTATTATCATTATTTATTCCTATACAATATCCATTCAGAAAAATAATACCATTGTTCATGTATTGTGCAGACTACCACCTCCACAATGTAACATGTTTTATTTTCCATCACTACCTTAAAAGGTTGGATATAAGTATGTAATTAAAGGATAATTTTTTTTAGATATTATTATCGTATAATTTTTAAATTTTATTGACCTATTATTGATACGACCAAAAAACAATTATCGTTAGTTGAATCGTTTAAAATAAGCGGACTAAGAGGACAAACTTTTTTTTCTAACTGTGTAATGTTTTTATATCCATAAATTATTCTTATAATTATTTATAATTATTATATATCACACTAATAAACACTAAATAAGATCATTATAATAATTTATAATGATATTATAACTAAACCATCTCATAATAACCCTTTAATCATGGTTGGTTCATGTTTGGGTTAGTTTAACCACCTATTTGAAAACTACTATACATTTATGTCAAGATTGAATATGATAACATATTTACTACTATAATATGATGTATATTTTCAAAAAATAATTTTTTTTATTTCAAGTGATATTATATCAATATATAATTCACTAATTAAATAAACACCATTTGTTTTTCAAAAATTTCCCAAACATGCTTATTGTAAACTTTATCATCATATATAATGTCTCAAAAACCCATTAAATGGATATGAAACATAGTAAATTATTATAAATCATCACTAATATTAATTTTAATTACCTAGTGACTATAAAATTTTAAATAATAATTAATATGAACACTACTTTTATAAAAATTGTACTAATGATCAAAACTATAAAAATCAATGTGGAAAATAAAAATAATTATTTTAGAGAATAGTTATTTATGAAGAGTATGAGTAATGTTAAAAATTAAATTATTAATATATATATGTTTATTATATATTAGGTTAATATAAATTCTTGGAATTATGGAAAAAGGGTAATGTTTTTTTCTTTCTCAAATTCCTCTCCTTGAGACACAATTTTTATTATGAACTGAATTTATTTTATGTGGTGTATACAATACCTATTTGAGATTTTATGTAATGAAATAAATTTATTAATAGTATTTTTAGATTAATTTAAATTCATATATTTTAATATTATATGATTCAATATCTACTCAATCCATAAGTGTGGTTTTTTCATCTCAATTTTCATTATTTGGGAATAAGCATATAATCACCACCAATTTTATTTTGTGTCGAGAATAGATTTAAAATGAAGAATATTTTACATTTTATCATAATTGATTTAAAAGTATATAATGTTATAACTTTATAATATTATTTTTATTTAAGAGTATCCTTTTCCATGGTGCAGAAATCATCCTACGTTATGGTTCTAATAAAATATATTCCTATCTAGATACTAGAAAGTGGTACAACTATGAAATGGAATATCCTAGGGGTAATAACCCCAAAAAGTATTGTTTTAGAATTGAATAGACCATCACCCTATTGTATTATGTGTGGTCCAAAGACTATACACCTAGTGAATCACTCAAGGAAGGTATGCTTTGGAATATTCACATGCTCTTAAGGAACCTTGATGAAGGATTTTTCCAACCATTTTTTGGTATCCATCCAATGAAATATATCGAATCAAATTAGTATATTCTTTTTAAAATATAGAATATTTTAGGTACAATTTCCACTATATTTCTTTGATAAGGGTACTTCATGTTACTTTAATGACACCCCATGGCTTCTAAGTTTATTCAGGGATATACTCCTTGAAATACACACTATCCAATTTAATAGGGAAGTATTAGATATCTATGTTTCACATTATATGGATATAATATTTTTATTAAATGGTTCCTTAGGGAATTATATTAAATATATTGATGTCTTTTTGGGAAAATCATTTGAATTTATCAAGTAACTTATAAGGCCCAATAATATATAGCCCCTCAATGCATCAACAGGTCTCATGAGACAAAACATGTTTGATTTGGATGCATGAATATTCTCATAATAGGATAATATCAAGACTGTAGTCTCAATGAAGAGTAAAGTCTTTTGGTGTAAGGCCATGAAAATATGTTTTTTTCAATATTATGCATTCCATTATTATGATATCAATGTTTATTGTTATCAATGTTTTCATTTATAATCATGGATATAGTTTTCCTCTATTTTAGTTTTTTAAGGATTCATTCTATTTATTTGTTTTTTAAATATCACTCAAAATATGTTTTTTCTCTGTAATCCTCCATTTTATGCTACTACTTTCGGAGCATCTGATCTCACCTTTATTTGTTTTCCTTTCCCCTTTGTACCTAAAGGAGGTCTATGAGTAATTTTTAGGGATATTATGGAAGGGATAATTTTTTTCTCACATTATATTAAAGATGTATCTAATATTTTCAAGTGTTACGTATATATGTGTCTTGTATTTAAATACTACAAAACTATTCGATCATTTGAGAACCCATATACTATGTACGAATTATGAAATATAACTACCAAATTTGGGTTCCTCGA
Source organism: Viscum album (assembly GCA_963277665.1). NCBI lineage: Eukaryota > Viridiplantae > Streptophyta > Magnoliopsida > Santalales > Viscaceae > Viscum > Viscum album. The sequence continues at coordinate 1,507,942,340 of OY728156.1, forward strand.
CTCCAGGATGTTTCACCCATATCCTCCACATGGAACCTTTAATAAATTACACCCCCTGTTGTGTGAATCATGTAAATCCATCATTATTGATGTGACATACCCACATGTGATTTAATCGACCCCGAGTAATTTTAATTTGAAAAATCATCTTTGATTAGATCATAGTTAATCATCTCCTATGACAATATCTAAATACTTTAAGAGAAAACTATAAAATGTTTCCCAAAAGAAATCATTTCTTCACTAATTTTGACTCTTAACATGTGAATTTACTTTCCATTTTTTTTAAATTAGTAAAAAATATGTCCAACGTTTCTTATTAGTTTCAAACTCATGTAGAATTGGAATCTTAATTTATTAAGTGGAATGATCATAACTAGTTTCAGTTATCACCAGATTAGATATATATTTATGAAACCTATCCATGAATCAATTTATAATCTTCTATATTATACAGGTCAATAAAATTAAATTCATCTTCAGATATTCATCTTCATGTCATTTTTTAGTTCACTACTCCATATTGAACAAATTTTCTCAATATAGCCTCTTTCTATATTAATTAATTCAAATAGGTTCCATATTTGACTTATTCTCCCTGGAATGATCACATGACTTCACTTTAATAATATATTGAGAACCTATATAGTAAATTAACTAACCACTTTCTTTTTTTTGATTTCATAGCTCACTCTTCACAAGTGACTAATAAGACCAACATGGATGGAAAATTCATCAGACTCAACATCATCTTACCAAGACATTTAATCAAGAATTTTGGGTGAAAATACCTCCCATACCAGTTACACAAATGTGAGTAAATTTATTTCCTTCATCATGTTCAAATCATATATGCACTAGAGAGAAAAAAATAAATAGATTAAACTCATCCATGAAAACATACACAAATATTATATATCTCAATTTGACTACAATATAATGGTTTATTATTTATATTGATTTTATATAATTCAATAACAAACTTCTAGGAATGAACTGACTTAGTTCACAGTATTTATACAATTTCTTTTTAAGTCACTATCCCACCCAACTCAATATCTCAAACTTCGGTTTGGGTCATTAATATTTGAATTCACTTTTCCACTAATTAAAGTTTAGTCAAATTTCAACACCATTGTCTTCCAAAATCCATCACAATTCTTAGTTTTACGTCATCATATTAAATCCCACTCAAGATAATTCTTCTCTATCATGGTTATATGATTTTTCATTCAATAGTCATGATCAATTTACACTTCAATGACTTCCATATTCCTCCTTATATTTCGATGTAAATTCAATATAAAAATACATTATAATTTCCATTTATTGAGCTCAAATTTATCTCAAACAAATGTCCCTTATTATATATTTTATATTATGCAGAGAATCTTGGGCTTGAGTTTTATGCCTCTTCAATCTTTCAATGGGCATAAATATTTCTCAAGTTTCAATCTAAACTTTAAGATTCAATTGATCTTGATCTTGGTAAGATCACCTTCTCCCACAATCTATCAACTATGGTTAGTAGATATAGACATTCATATTTTGTCCTCATTTAATTTATTCAATGAAATAGTATAGTATCATGGTAGGTTATATTTTCGTGGTCTATTTATAGACCATGGTATATTTATTGTTAGTGAAAACAAGTTGTATATTAGAGATACAACACCTTCTTTTTATGCTTACTTGGACATTGAAACATCATATTTTTGGTATAATGACATAGTTGTATGGGTACCATTACTCATGTTCCATACTCACTCTTAAATTTTGTTCAAGACTTTGGAAAATCTCTAATGTGTAGTCACTTTATTCTTCTTGTGTTAGGTTTTTTTCCACACAGATGATTAAAATTTTGTTCTTTTGGTATCCTAGGGATGGTTACATGAATATAAAATATAGTTGTTCAATCAACTATTGTCTCAATTTAGGTTTAAATTTACTTCTTTTATGTGTTTAAAGAATTTTATGATTTTCTACACAGCACCTCATTATAATGGCTTCACCTACCATGAAAATGATATACAAAAAAATTAATAATTAGTAAAAATTTGTCTAAATAAAATTTAATATTAAACATTGAAATACTTGATCAGGATAAAAAATATATTCCAATTATGGATATTAAAAATATAAATATGGTATATTTAGAATGATTATTCTAGAACATGAAGGCCATATTGAATTAAATCAAAATAATGTTTCAACCAAATAATTATTAGTAACACTCAAGAGATTTTATATTAAAAATATGTAAACACTAAAGGGAGGATATTTTGAACAATTAAATACCAAAAAATAAATTTTCTAGAGAATATTCAAAGAATATATTTTCCAAATAAAATTGTCTAATATTCAATAATACTCCAATTAAAGAACATTTTGGTATCAAAATATCATTATATTCCTAGATTTTATGTGGATGAAATTTATCTAAAATACACCACATCAAATTCTCTGAAAATTATAATTTCCCTAGACCTCAATTAACCAATTTTATGAACAATATGGAAGAAAATAAATCAGGAGGTTGAAAAAGTAAAGTGATACTATGAATTGGTTTTCAAAAAGATTTTACCCATTAAATATTTATAGTATAAGAAGTGGATTTTATCCTAAAGACAAGTGGTTCTATCTGATCTTTGTTTTTTTTATAAAAAGAATTGATATTTTATGTTCTAAAAGTGTTTAATCAAACATCAATTTGTATTTAATTGAAAGCTCCAAAATTCTCACTACCTCCTGGTGAATATTCATACACAATTATCACTTAATAAATATAATGAACTGAAAATATGAGTGAAAATAATAAATAAAAAGAATTAATAATGAGACTATCCATTAATAAAATAATAAATAATGAATATTTTAACTTTATATTAGGATTTTCATTTCATAGATCATTTAAATACAAACTTATAATGTTAAAAATGTAATTAATTTTTTTCAAAAACAATGGTGATTATAAATGACTGCCAAGGTTTGAAAAAATTATTTTTATAATAATAAATAAAACATTCAACCTAAATAAACCCATGGGTAAACTTAAATGGTTAACCTATAGATGGTGAAAAAAAATTCATACTATATAAAAAAAATTACAGCAAAGTGAATGAATTTTAGCTCATGAAAAATTATTAGGAAAAACATTTAAGTTGTTTTTGATGGCACATAAATTAAATAAAATTAATAAAATTTAAGACCCCACATAAGGAACCCAATATTGTCCCTAATGTTATATTCAATGGTGTATGAAGCATTTAAAAATAGTTTAATGTTTCAAAAATATTTGAACATTTTTATTGTGATAAATCAAGTTTCTAGAGTCTTAAGTGAGGTAAATAATAATTTTACCACAAAATAAAAACAAAGGTCAATCACAACATGAAAATGATATTTTACCTTGTTTCCATATCCATAACTCAACATAGAAGGAATATTTGTATAATAGTAAACATTTTAATAAATATTCTATTATATTTTTGAAAAATAACAAACAAAATACATGATATAGATCTAATATAAAACAAAAATATATTTAATTGAATATTAGTAAATAGAAAAATTTCCTAAAAAATATTATCATATAGAAATACATCCTAATTAGAAATAGAAATAAAATTGTAAAGCATTATAATGGGAAGAAACAAAAATAATAACTACCCTAACCTAGAATCTATATTATACATTGAAATTATTCAAAAAAACCCATTCTATAATTTGGAGTAAATACCTAGGTTCAGATATCTTTAAGCTCCAAAAAGTGAAAAATAATTATCATTATATACTAGAAACCTTAAAAAAAGAACAACATTACCATAATCTAGAAATTAAGGGGAGATCGATTTAAGTTTATTTATCTTGTTTCTTATATTAATGGGAAACTATATGGGTCACAAGAATGTTAATTCATTCCACACATTTATACATTTATAGATTATCATTGATTTTTACAGTTGTGGGTAGAAAAATTAAATATTTAGATGAACAATTTCTGAAACATAGTTTATGAAATGGAAGTAGTAACCATGTATAATGAATCTATAAGTTCTATAGAAAAATTTTATAGTTTAATAATGGTTTTTTTAATTATGTGGAAATTCATAGGTAGCGGTTAAATTTAGTTTTCAAGGGTAGTAGATGCTTCATGGTTAGAGCATGGTTTGTTTAACTATGCATTTTAACTATGTGACCTGTGTGGGTTTCTTAAAAATTAAAAATTATTTTTACACCCTTAATCATTTTAACCTTTAATATCATCCTAATTTTACATTATCTTGAACTAGGATGTATTTGAATCTCTATGGGGTTATCTTCTTGGTCTCCAGGTGATTATACTTTGATTTGGGATAATCGCTTCAAGGTATATATGAATCTCTTCTTGGTTTCTCGAATTTTCTATAGATCTCTTCTTGATATATATTTACCTTGTCTTCTTGGAACCTTAATGGGATGTGACTATTGGATATAGAGTTTTTTATGAGTAATTGATAATGTTCTTATGGGTATAAAAATGTAAGGACCAAATCTCATTGTTATGATCACCATTTTCAATAGCGATTAGGTTTTATCCATTGACGAGGTTAGAACCTATATATAATGGTTTTATCTCATGATTTACTTAATGTTATTGAAAATTATTTTATATGGGATTATGAAAATCATTGAATTGAAATTTAGGAGGTTTAATTTGTGTAAATTAATCTTTTGTGGCATGGAAAATGGGTTTAAAAGGCATTTTTACTTTGAAAATACATTCATGCACTTCTTATGTTCGATGAAATTCCTTAAATATAGTTTTGACTATAAAATGGATTTTTAATTATTATAGAGGTGATGATTCAATTGTGGAGATGTTCCATAAAATTATTATCATGGTTTTTTATTGAATGTTTTGAAAGAGATAACACATTAGAACCCCTGGATGCATTAGTTCATGGACAAGTACTCATTGAGCGATGATGGCTAATGGGTAGCCCAATATTGATAGTTTGTGGTTGGAATCAATATAATTATGAATCATTTCATGCTAATTTAATTTTCCTTACATGTTCTTATTATGTGTTCCAATTAGATAGATCCCATTTATTCTTTATTCTTGGTTTTATTCATGATAGTGACTTTTCATGACATGGTGCTCACATGTTTATCTTTTAGTTATACCATGGTTGGTTTTTATTATTTACCTATATCTATATATTATATAAATTTTAATGTTCTTTGATTATTCAATATTATATATTTTTAATAGAAAACTAAAAGGATGTTTTATATAATTTTTTTTCAAATGAAATAATTTTTTGAATCTTTTTTTAAAATATTTAACTAATGGTTTCATGGTGATAGACATTATATAGATACAAGGTGGTATCCAATTAGGAATTTACTCACACCCTAAATATAAATTTGGGTGTATAAATATTTGGTTTTCTAGGATGTATGTAAAGGGAATGGTTTTATGTAGCTTTATGGATTCTCTCGGTTGATTTCATCATCATAGTGAGTTGGGTTAGTGGTGACAGGTGGTCACACAGTGATTTGACTTTGGTCTTGGTTTTTATTTTTTATAGGATTAGAATCTTGTCTTGGTTTTTTATGACTCTTGGGTTTTAATATTTTATTTTACATTTTAATATAATTTTCATTTTCTCTTATTATACAAGATGCATTCAAGGTTATCTTTTAGGGTAAAATCATTCCAAGGGTTATGTAAGTTGATACCCAGGTGCTTGTTTCTGGTCCATAGTTATTGGAAATGTGATTTGGTCACTAATGTGGGCTAGGTTAGATAAAATTTCTGGTAAACCTAGATTTTTCATTAGAATGGTTTTAGAATTTATATATTTTAGGGAAATATTCATTGTGCACGGTCTACACACTACCAATAGTAACCTTGTGGTAATCATATAGAATGGATCAGTAAGTTCCAAAAGAGATTTTCATAGTTTAAGAGTGGGTTTTACATCCATGTAGATATTCTTAGGTAATTGTTCACTTTAACAGTTAATGGATAGTAGCTACTAAATGGTTAAAACATGTCTTTTTTAACAATTAGGCCTAACTATGTGACTCATGTAGGTTTCGTAAAGTTTTCTCAATTTTCACAATTACCTCAATCCTTTTAACCTCTATCATCCTATGAATTATAAATTATATCTAACTAGTATCTATTTTATTCTTTATGAGGTTCTACCCAGGGTATCTTAGTGGTTATTTATCTATTTATATGGATATCTTAAAGGTATGTATGAATCTCCTCTCTGATTATCCTCTTTTCTATAAATATCCTCTTTATTTATCATTTCATTATCTTGTTAGAAAACTAAAGTGTTTTAATTATTATATCTGAAGGTTTTTATGGGGAAATTATTATGTTATTATGGATATAGGAAGGTGCATATCAGATATATTTTTTTCTAACTATTTTCAAATATGACCTTATTTTCTCTATTTAAGTGGTATGTGTCTCTTTAAAATAGTTCTATCTCATCATTTACATAACATTATTTCCAATTCATTTGGTCTGGAATATTAAAATAAATTATTTTAAATATATGAGGGATATTTTGTGTAAATACTTATTTAGTGGCTTTGAAAATGGGTTTAAATGTGGTTTAAATTTTAAAATAGGTTTGTGAATTTATTATGTTCGTTGAAATTTCTCAAAGACAGTTTTGACTCTAAAATGGATTTTCAAGCATGGTAGTAGTGATTATTTTCTTGTTGAAATGTTATATAAAATGATGGGAATTTTTTACTTTAATAACTTGGAAAATAAATCATATTGTGAACCTTAGCTGTATAGGGTCATGTATAGGTGCTCATTGAGAGGTGGTAGCTAATGGGTAGATTTATATAGAAAGAATGTGGTAGGGATCGATATCTTTAGGAATCATATTATACCAAATTAGTGTTAACCCCATGTAGTAGTTAAGAATTTCTATTTGTTAGATCCCATTTTTTCTTTGTTTTATTAATTATGGAAAATTTTCATGATATGGTTCTCACATGTTTATCTCATTCTTTTACCATGAATGGATTTTACTTTTTACCTCTGGACATATCTTATGTAAATTTTCATATTCTTGGTTTATTGAATGTGAAATTATATTAAAGGAAAACCAAAGGATATTTTATGAAAAGTGTTTTCAAATAAAATATTCTTATGAAATGTGTTTTTTTAATATTTAAATAATGGTATCATAGTGATAATAATTGTATAGATTCATGGTTGTATCCTATTACATGTTTTCCTCAAAACATATATATGACTTCAGGTTTATATGTATTTGGTTTTGAAAGATTGAAGTAAAGGTAAGATAATCATATAACTCGTTGAATTATCTTGGTTGGTTTTGTCTTTGTAATGTGTTAGGTTGGTGGTGAATGACAGTCACATAGGGAATTGACATTAGTCATGGTTGGTCATACTTTTGGGATTATAATTTTGGATTTTTTTACATGTTTTATAGTTTTTAATATTTTCTTCTATGTTGTGAAGTATTTGTTTATATAAACTCTATTTATAAATGAGAAAAGTTTTGTTATATTTTAGGTTAAAATCATCACCATGGTTACATATATTGATACCCAGGTTCTTGTCTCCAGCCTGTGGAAATTTTGAACAAACTTTGGGACTTATGGAGATCCATCTCGTGTGACATGTAGGTTAGAATAGGGCTGGTTCATTAAAAAATGGTCTCAATTGATTTACCTAGCTAGAAGTGAAATAACACTTTTTGTGTTTTTTTTAGGTTCTAGTAAATCAGATCTTGGACTTATTTGGGATCAAGGAGCACATTAAGAGTAGTTTCTTAGTCACCAACTTTCTTGATGCTAGTTTAGTTACAGTGGAAAATCAATATTTAATTTTTTTATTTATGTTATATAGGACTTTTAATTTTTTATAATATTACCACCATGATATTAAAAAAATAATAACATTGTATTTAATAGTGTATGCGACACACAACATTGAGTCTAAAATAACTGTAAAACAATATAGTGTAATAACCTAGACACTAAATCGAAATGTGTGAATATGAATAACTAAATTATGAAAATTATATTATTTTTCACATTTATAAAATAAATTAAACTTTAATATATTTCATTGAAATAAAACTAAAAATCATTTGAAATGAAAATATTTTTTTTTGAAAAACTGTATTTTTTCTAAAACATGGTTTCGCCACATTTTTTATGATTATGATAAAATTAATTTTTACCACTTTTAGAGAAAATTTTTTTAAAAAAATTTATATTTTGAAATCATAATTTCAAAATTATTTTAGAGTGATTTTTTGAGATTTTTTTGATAATATTATTTTTCAATGAATAGTGAAAACTAATGTTTTTTTCGAAAATTGACTTTGGTTTAAAGCAGTTAAAAGTTAAATTTTGTTTTTAAATTGAATTAAAATTAAATTAGTTCAATTATATTATAAAAATATAATTTATTTCATTTTAATTAATTTATTTTTGAATTTTGATATTAAAACTTTATATAATTATGAAAACTTTTCCTTCAGAAAAACTATTTATCTTCACATATACACATTTAATTTTAAATTATATTCTACCAATTATGATAATTAAATTTAGAAAAATGGATTCCATATTTATAATAAAAAAAGTTAATATTATATAATAATGTTAACTTAATTTTTACATAATGAATAGTAACATTAGTAAAAATTAATTACCACAGTTTAGGTTAAAACGCGTTTACTATAATGTTAAAATAAATATATAAGAGTTAAAATGACCTACCAACTTGAGTAATACCTATTTCTTGATCATATTCAGACCTTATATCATCCATGTTTTGATAATGAGCCATTCTATAGCCTAGTGGCTTGTGAAAAACATGGGTATCACTTTTTATATTAAAAAATTCCAAGTGTTTCATCTCCGCCACTTATAAAATTATGCCTATTATCCTCTCCTACATACACTGTCATGTCCTTTTAGTTCTGTAAAAAGCAATCAAGATATATTCCTTATATCCCTCCCTACATCCTGGATCCATTTTTTGATCATAAATCCAATCTAGTATGGATTTATGTATAAACCAAACGTGATTGTTTGAAGAAGAGGTAATGTTATTAACCTTGTATTTTTATTTTACTTATTATTATAAAATCTACAAATCTCCTCCAACAATGATAAAATAATAAAACAGTATATCACATATATTGATATGTTATTATGTTAATGTCATATCCTTTATCCATCCCCTCTTCTATAAAATTGGAAATGAAAATGTCAATCGTGTCTTTGAAGGACTACCATCTTGCGAGCCGATTTAATTTGTTTTTCCATCATTGCCTATTGCAGTTGGTTTTATTGATATATTTATCATATTTATATTATATTTATGAAATTAATATACTTATGGAATAATAATATCAAATATAATTTCTGACCATCAAATCCTTTGGAATCAACAACTTCGCTCGTGCGTACATGTGGACTAACCCCTCCACGTAGTGATGTGAAATGTTTTTCATTTAGTTTTGAAATGAAAAATAATTAAGATATATTTAAGGATAATAATTGAAATAATTTATAGAATAATTTTACTAAATGTGAATAATTATTTACCTTTCCAATGTTTAGTCAATTGGAAAAATAGAAATATGGTTAATGTGTACGTATGACCTGCAATCTCTATGAATGGTGTCACTCATTTTCCAAAATATATGTTTTATGGACTATTATAAATACAAATATAATTATTATATATTATTTTTATGTCATTTCTAACATTTTTTATATGATGGAACTTTGATCATCAAAAGCGGACAAAAATTACCAAATCATAACACACATGAACAAGAAAGAAATTATCACCAGAAAAAGTGATTTAAAAAAAATATAAATAAAAAGATCATAAAATAATATAGGTAAATAATATATTGTATTAAAATTTACACCCTATGATTTTATGTTATGTCTATTTTTAAATTTAATCTCTTTGATAGATTTTGTTGCACACAACACTGAACATAAATTAATAATGAAATATTATTATAACCTAGTCGTTAAATTTGTAGGAATCAATTATACTAACCAAATAATGAAATGTATATATTATATATTCAATATTTTTTTACATTAGTAAAAAATTTCTTATAGTCATAATATAATAATGAATCCAATTTTATGCATTAAAAGGTAATATTTTTCTAAGAACTATTTTACCACCATTTAATGGTACACATGTTTTAAAACTAAATTTTGGAAATTTGATAAATTATATTATAAAAAATAAACTATATCTAAAAAATATGAATGTAAAAATTTACTTTGATTTAATATTTAGTAATCTTCTGATATTTTTTATTTTTCAATGAATAGTAAAAAATACTATATTTTAATTGAAAACATCATTTTCATATAATTTATTTATATAGTTAAATTATATTTTTCATTTGTTTCTAAAATATAAATAGTAAAAATTAAAAAAATAAATTCAATTAGGGTGATTATAATGAATTTATCATTGAAATTGGATATAAAAACATATCAATCTTTTGAACGTATTTACGTTAATAACGTGTTTTCTGACCCCGTCAACATGATTAATTTTAAATTAATTTTAGCCAATTATGTGAACTTAATTATTTAAATTATATTCCATAATTGGAATAAAAAATACAATACTTATAAAATCGGTACCTTTTTAGCCAATATAAATAGTAAACATAGTAATTTTATTTACCACAGTTAAGGGTAAATCAATTAATTAAGGGTAAAAATAATATAATGAGTATTATAAAATTACCCTAGCACCTATCATAATTTAATTGGATGATTTATTTTTGAAAAAATATTTATTGGACATATTTTATAGCCACTTAGATCCACCTGGATGGCATTAAATATTTTATAATATTTTATTTTAAGAATAGTCAAATATGTCAAACACATGTTTTTAATAAGTATTACATTTTTCATATGCGTTTGTTGAGAATATATCTTTTTATATAAACTGTAATTTGAAATATTCAATTTTCATATACATTGTGCTGATTTAATTAAATTTTTTGTAATATAAATAATTACCTTAAAGGCTTAAACAATGTTGATGTAAAAATTGTTTAATTAATGGAAATATCAAATAAATGATACTAAAAATATTAAAATAAATATAATTATAGTTAATTAATGCCATACACAAATTTTTTAGATGAACTATACATATTATGAATGTATTAAATATTTTTTTAAAGTTATCTTGTGTATTGATATTTTTAAATTGTCAAAGTATTGAATAATGTCAAAATTGACATTAATGATATTTTGAAATAAATAATATTTTATTAAATGATATGAAATTTATAAAAATATAAATCTCAGATAGATGATTTATATAAGGTTGAAAATTTCACCCATGATTCATTTATGTATTTTTTATAATTTTATAGTAATAGTATTGACCCTTAAAGAGTAAAAATCCATGTTGTCGCGGTAAGAGTTAAATGGATTAAATAATGGTGAAAATCTTGATATAAGGTATAGAATATGACATAAACTTGTAAAAAAATTATTCGATAAGAGTATTTATAACCATCCTCATATTATATTTTAAATAACTCATATTTGAGCCATTTTAATTTGACTATTAATTTATATTAATTTTATATTTTTGGAGTTTCCAAAAGTGTCCCTCACCTCAATTATAAAAGGGAACCTCCTACTTTACTTATTAACACCAATTTGAGCCTTATATTTCTACCAAAACCAGAATATTTCTCTTCCAGACATCATTATCCAATTTCTATAGATCTTTGTCTTTAAAAGAACAACCCTATATCCCTTAATAATAGATCCCAAGAAGTCCACCGAAGAAGAGGTAATCATTTTTACCAACTCATCCAAGTTCATTTCTTCTTCTACGTCCTCTTCATGTGTTGTTTCCATTATAAATTAATGAATCCAATATCTTTAATATTATGATATTTTATAGTTATTACTTGACAACCATATACCACATTTTACCCATCCTACTAAAAATGAAAGCACCTCATGTGCGTATGTACATATTACTATCTATACACCGTGGTGTAATCTGTTTTTCATCACCACTTTACTTAGATGGGTATAAATATAAAAATATTGAATATATATGGTAAATATTAAATTATATTAGTTTGTGATAATTAATATACCATGAACTAATTTACCCTTTCCCCAATAATAAAATCATACCATCGCTCGCCCGTATGTAGGACCTACCATCTCCACGATGCGATATGATTCATTTTCCTTATCCAAAATTCAAGAATGATTATAAAAATTAATATAATGAAAAAATTTGATATCTATAACCTTAATATAATTTTGAATATTATGTAACCATTTCCTATTCATAATAATATGGATTTTCTTGATGAAACATACAAACAAAAATGAATCAGTAAACACCTAAAACAAGGGAAATAACAAAATATTATAAAAAATTAGTGATAAGATAATATAAGAGGATAATATTGTTATATAAAAAATATGAATATTGTTATATTATAATTTAATAAAATTATTTAAACCATTATGCAGGATTTTCATAAACATAAATAGGTAATTAGACATGAGGTAAGGGTTTATTTCACAATCTCATTATTATTCGAGACTGTTTATACATAATTATCCTATAGTGAATACTTTTCTTCCATGTTCATGTTTCCTAAAAAAATTCAAAAATATTTTTTCTATTCTCCCATATATTTTAAATTTCATTTTTACTCATGAGTTATTTTCTACTAAATTTTTGGAAATAAATATTTTTTTCATTTTCCAGATGAGGTACATTGTGACTTTTCTTTCAAGATTATGAAAATAATGTTTTTTAACTTATATGGTAGGAATGGATTTTTCCTATTTCATAACAAATTAACGTCTTCAAGTTTAATTTACAAGTTTAAAAGTTTTTTTCTTTATTTAAGTTGATATAATATGATATAATCTACCACATGTTATTAAATTTTTTAAAATCATCTTGAATTTGGATGTTCTGTTTTATTATTATTCACCATATTACATAGAATGGTTTGTGATTATGTTTACTGATTGGGGAAAGATATTTACATTTCATATGTATAGGTTGTTTATGTGTCACCACATTCAAATGAGTAATGAATTTGAATTATTATGTGATTGGAGGGCCCAGATATATCCAATATATGAATATGTAGGTCTCATGAGACAAACCAGATTGTTATTTGGCCAAGGTATTACCCATTTATTTTCAAATCACTTAGTTGAGGCCTAGACGGTATGTTTCAAATATCCAACATTATGCATAACATCATTGTGAGATTGGTTATTGATTCCCAAGTTATTATTCAATTAGTATAATTTCCATGGATAAGTTTTATATATCATGGGATTGTTTATATGGAATTATTTGATAAAATTTTATTTCATCCATATTAAGCTCAAGTTATTCATTAAATAACATGTATTTAAATTATTTACCTTTCCATAATTGTTATTTATGACATATTCCATTGTATACATACCCTTACTGACCTTTTTATCACATCACTTTATTATGTTTTATTTCCCTAAAGGTACAAAGAAGTGTTTTGAGTTTGATATATAGGGATACACTAATGGGATTAATGGAATGCTAAAAGAAAATTCTTTGTGTATTTAATGTTTTAGATTATAATGTAAATTTCAGGTATGTATCTAGTTAACCAAAAATAATGAACAATTCACTCCTTCGAGATTTGATTCCCTATGTCTAATGGCCATTTAATAACGTAACCAAAAAATTAGGACAACTACATTCTGGGTCATTAGAGTTGGTATCATAGTAAGATTAGTTGAAACCCTCAAAACTAGATTTAGGAAAACATAACGAATCCCTATGACTGAATTTAGAAATATTTACGAATAAAATGAGATTATGATTTAGAGATTATTTATAACCAAATATACAATTTTGGTTATTTGATTCAATATTTTTGAGATTATAAATAATTTGTTTCAATCTTATGATCTAATTTAGTCTATTCCATTGTTTAAAAATGGAACACACCTGAATGAATGAGAACCAAATCAATGACCATAACCCAAAGAGTAATATTTTTTTTTCTTCAATGGGTTTAAGACAATATTTATAAGGAAACTTGTCTCCTCAAGATTATCTTTATATGAATAAATATTATCATTTTATAATAACATGGATATGTAAATTTATTAGAAATACATAATTTGAAGGAAGCATGAGAAGAAGAGGATAATAGGTAAAAATATGGATAGAGGGAAGAAGTGAAAGAAGTATTTTCCCACATGTGATAATTATAGAATAAAACACCATGTTATATACATAAGTTGAAAAAGATTTTTCTTAAAGTGTGGAGAAAAATGACACAAAGATCATGATTTCAAGGGAATGAAAGAGTTTCTCAATATTCAATGCTTTAATAGTAGGGATATGGGGAACTACATAAGATAATTCCACAATAGTCAAAGGAATATACATAAAAAAAGAAAATTGGTCATTTTCAGGATTATGATGCTACCACATAAAAAGAAAATGAATAATGAGATTATTATTGGATTAATGAATTATGTTATTTTAGTATTTTATCAGTGGTATACTATTCATAATAATTATAGAATAAATTAGGAGAGTACTGTAGTAATTATTCTTTATAGATTTGGAAGCATAAATGTTTTCATTAATGTTTTAAGGGGTTAAAATATTTGATATGTGAAAATAAGAGATATATTATGTTGTTTGGGGAATCTAATATGATGTTTATTTTGGAAATTTAGGGACATTCCTTCTAAATTTTCAGATTGTGAATATTAAAAGATGAATTTTCTGTGAGTTATAAGTTTGGAATGGGTTAACCTGAACATTTGATATTATTTTTTGAGGTTAAATTAAGTTTTATTGGATACTATGTGATAACATATTTGGTTTTAGTAAGGATTTAGATTATGAATTAAATACTTGGGGACCCTATTATTCATCAAAAGTGCTTTAGGCATAAAAGGTCATCTTGAATATCCATCTCTATGTGTACGATATTAAGCGAAAATAGATCAAAGAATAATTAAAGGATGATATTATGATCATTACATGGAATTTAATCAAGTAATTTTATTATATAAAGTTCTTATTTGAATAGTAAAAGAGTCCAACAACTTAAAAAAAATATTTGTAAACAAAAACATTAACTATTTACTTTTTTAGAAAAATCAATGGTCTTTTAACTGATCACCAATTTACAATTTTGGGATGGTTAATTTTATAATGATTATGATCTCTATAACTATCCATTAGAAAATTATAGTTATATTTATATTCCACATAAAGGTTTTTACTTTACACTAATATTTTCTAATTCAAAAACCAAATTTTTTGGTGACTTTCACATTTACATTTCCCTCTTATTAAGAATATTTTTGTTAACCCTTTTTCTGATGTGTGTTTCCAACAAAGAAACTTTTATGTATCAACCTTTTATTTTTGAAGTGAAATTTCCAATTTTAAGGTTGAAACTTATTGAATTAGGGGATAATGTAACACCCCAATATTTTATGGTATGTCTCTTTATAAATTTATTTAATCTATTCGATAGCTTATGGTGAACGCAACCCCCAAATTAAACGATCAATGAGATATTATTATAACCTACCTGTTATGTTTGTGGGAATGAATATAATAAACCAAATTTTGAAATTTCCATATTATATATTAAATAATGTTTTTTTTACATTCATCCAAAAATAATTTATAGGTATAAGATGAGAATGAATATGATTTTATGCATTAAAAGACAAAATTTCTCTAAAGGAAGTTTTCTTTTTTTTATTAGTGTACTTGTTTTAAAACATAATTTTGAAAATTTATAAATTATATTTGAAAAAATAAAATTTATTTTTGAAATCAAAATATCAGAACATACTTTTTTTGAATTTTCGGTATTTTTCTAACATGTTTCATTTTTTGATTAATGGTAAAAAAAGACTCTATTTAAATTTAAAACATCATTTTTTTATAATTTATTTATATAGTAAAATTATATTTTAAATTGGTTTTAAAGAATAAATAGTTAAATTATACATCAAAAAATTCAATTAGGTTCATTATGATCAATTTTTCATTGAAATTAAATATAAAATCATTTCCATCTTTTGAACATTTTTACTTTAATAGCCTATTTTCTCACCCATCGACAAGATAAATTTTATTTTAAATTTATACAATTTTATGAATTAAATTCTAAAAAATGGATTCAATATTTATAATAATAAGTTAAAAATTTAGTAAATAGTTCCCATTTATTTTTTGTCCCATATGAATAGTAAACTTAGTAATTTTAATTACCACAGTTAAGGGTAAATCTAGTAATTAAGGGTAAAAATAATATTATACGTATTTTAAAATCATCCTAACTCTTGTAATTATTTTATTATATGAGTGACTGTAAAAAAAAACATCATTTGGATGATTTTATGCCCTCTTGTATCCACTTGGATGACTTTTATAGTATTTTGTTTTGAGAAATGTCATATATATCATAATCATGTTTTTAATAAGTATTACATTTCAAATATATGGTTATTCAGAATACATATTCTACTATAAATAGTAATTTGAAATATAAAATTTTTATCCTCATCATGGTGATTTGTTTTTAATTTTCATAAAATCAATAATTACCTTAAATACTTACATAATGATAACACACTAATTGTTTATTTAATGGAAATATCAAATAAATGATTTTAAAAATATTAAAATAATTATAATTTTAAATAATTAATGTCATCAATTTTTTTAAAATTAACTAGATATATTAGGGATGTATTAATTTATTTGGTTAAAAACTATCATATCTATTGATATTTCTAAAAAAGTTAAATTAATAAATAGTGTCAAAGTTGACATTAATGATATTTTGAAATAAATAATATTTTTTTAAATGATACAAAATTAATAAAAATATCATGTTTAAAAAAAATTTAATATAATTTTGAAAATGAAAACCTTGATTTTTTATAGTAAGAATATTGACCCTCATAGTGTAAAAAACCATGTTGTCACGGTAAAAGTTAAAAGGATTAAATAAGGGTTAGAACAAAAAGACATGGGTAATAATGCGACCAAAACTTATCTAAAAATTATTGGATGAGATTATTTAAACCCATAATTATCATGTATTATAATTAACTTATTTTTTATCATTTTTTAATTTAAAATTAAATTATATTAATTTAATATTGTTAGAGTTTCCAAAAGTGTTGCTCACCTAAATTATAAAAGGGCAGCTCCTCCCTCACTAATTCACACAACATTGGGCCTTATAACTTGAAAAAAACAACCAATTTTTCCTAAAAAATATTTAGAAGAAATATTTAGATCCTGGTCTTCCAAAAATACCAACCTTAGATTCATTAATAAGAGATCTAAAAAAATTCCTACGAAAAAGACGTAACTGTTTTACCAACCCATCTGGGTTCATTTCTTCTTCTAATTTATTTTCTTATTTTTTTCCATTATAAAGTAATAAATCTAGAATATTATATATTTTGAGTTTCAATTTTGATTATGGGACAACCATATTCCACCGTTTTTTGATCTTATGAAAAATGAAACCATCACGCATGTGTACATATGACATACCATCTCCACGACTTGCTGTAATCTATTTTTCATCACGACTTTACTTGGATGAGATTAATGATATAAATAATTGATATATATATATATATAGTAATTATTACATGATATTCATTATTATTAGTTAATATACTTCACAATTTCTTACCCTTTCACCAATTAAGAAATGATACCATCGCTCGGGCATACCTTTGACCTACGGTCTCCACGACGAGATGTGATTAATTTTCAAGGTTCGACATTCAAGAATGGTTATAAAAATGTATATAATGAATAAGTATGATATTTATGACCTTAATTTATTTATTTATATGATATTACTATATCTTATTCACAAGAATTGTGACTTACATGATGAAACATGCTTAAGAAAATAAAGCATTTAACATCCGAAATAAGGTTAATAATGAAATATTATTAACAACTGAGGTAAAAAGATAATATTATAGGATAAAATTTGATATAATAAATATTAATATGGTTCTTGTGTAAATTAATAACAAGATCTAAACCATTATATATGATGTTTGGACACATATGGAGGAAATTTTACTTGATGTAAGGGTTTATTTCACAATCCCATTATTATTCGATATTGTTTATGTTTAAGTATCCTATGAGGAATAATTTTATTTTGTGTCTATGTTTCTAAAAAATGTTTTAAAAATATTTTTACTATTATTCTAAAATTTTTTAAATTAATTTTTACCAGTGTGTAAATTTTTACTAAATGGTCTGAATGGAATCTTTTTATCGATTTTAAAGTGCGGCACTTTTGGACTTTTCTGACAAAAATTCTGAAACAATATTTTTTAACTTATATGGAATGAATGGATGTTTATGATTTAATAAAGTCTTAATGTATTGAAGCTTACTTTACAATTTTAAAAGGTTATTTTACATGAAAATGTTTTCTTTTATAATTGAATGGATTTTTAAATAAATTATTTTATATAAAAAAGGATATTTCTCTTAAGGATTTTAAATGATTTTATTAAAGTATTTTCATATCTTCCAAAACACTTAGTTGAATCTTATGTTTCATTGAGGTTGATTTATTATGATATCATCTACAATATATTATTAAATAATTTATTATGAGTTTTATTGTGGATGTTCTATTTTGATACCATTCCCCAAATTAATCAGAATGGTTTGTGATTATGTTTTCTGATTAGGGAAAGTTATTGACATTTCATATGTATATTTTGTTTATGTTTCACCCTATTCATATTAGGAATGAATTGGACTTAGTAACTGAAGGGAGGGTCCCTCTATAGCCATTCGATGCATAATTAGGTCTAACAAGGAAAACCATATTAGGATTTGGCTGAGGCCTTACCGAATTATTTTTATATATCTTAGCTGAGGCCTCACTCGTATGATTTAAATGTCTATAATTATGCATTCTATCACCATGAGATGTGTTATGGATTCCCTGTGATTATTAAATTGTTATAATTTCCATGGATAATTTTTCTATCTCATGGGATTGTTTTTATGGTATAAATCGATCATCTTTTATTTCATCCATATTATGATAATGTTATTGATTAAATGGAATGTGTTTTAATTATTTAACTTTTTATAATTATTATTTATTATAGATTCCTCTGTATACACACCCTTACTAAGCTTTTGAGATCCCCCATTTTGCAAGTTTTATTTTCCCAAGGATATGAATAAGTGTTTTGATATTGATAACCAGGGATATACTATCAGAAGTAATGGCATGCTTAAGAAAAATTATTTTTTTATTTTATTTTTTATTTTGTTATGTAAATTTAAATTATATAATTATTTTACATAGACTGATAAACTATTTGGTCATTTGGGATTCGATTCCTTATATCTTATGCGAATTTAAGAAAGCGACCACTAACTTTGGGATACTAGAGTTGGGGTATTTACATGAAATATATGATTATGGATCTTTAAAATATTTATAATAAATATCTATTTATTATACTGAAGGTATAGACACGTATAAAGGTATCAGACCTCAGTTAAGGGATTTTGATTAAATTTCCATTAATTGAGGAATATCCTAATGTTATAAACCTAATTTATTCTTATGGTGTATATAATTCCCCTTTTATATGTAATATCATTAATCATTCATAATTTTTGTTAGTTTGAGTTTTAATTTTAATTATTTCATCCAAGGGTATTTTACACCAAAACTAAAAAGTGGTAATATATTTGATAAATCAATTTTTTCATAGGGTTATATTGCTTCTTCATTTTCCTGGATATTATATTATTAAATTTATAATGAATTTTGATTATATTTTTTTGTTTTTAAAATTTATTTATGTGTATTTTTATTTGATACACACAATCAATTCATTTATTAATTCTCACTTCAATTTTATGACCACTCTAAGGGTTTCTCATATTGAATTGAATTCTTCATAACATATGTTATGATATAAACCTATATTATTTTATTAGGTGTTTATATGGACCCTTTGATATGTTATATCATTAATATATTAAAATGCATTGTATTAAATGTTTTATTTGAGGTTATCCCTTTTATGGGGGTTATGATTCCAATGTTACTAATGTAGTAAGTGTATATGCTTCAATATAATTTTAATTGGGATTGTTTATGCTTAAATTTCTATTGAAGTAAATTATTTGATCATTTTATTGTAAAATAAATTAATTTTGTCATACTTTGGTTATTAATAATATTTTTAGGTAATATTATTATTTTCCTCTCTTTGTTACTTAAAACGGCTGAGAAAATATTTACAATTAAATATGACTTCATTTCTCTCATTAGTCAAAATCATTTTTCTTCTAAATCTGTATTTTAAAAAAATGTTTTAAATTGTTTTATTACTTTAATTATTTAATTCCATTTTTACACATAATTTGATATTGTTTTCTAAAAGTAATATTTCATTCATTTTAAGAAAGGTATGTTTTGATGTCTCTTATAAAAATGTGAAATTAATATTTATTTTTAACGTATTAGGTATGAACAAAGATTTTCCACCATCCTGACCACTTGTTTCTTTGAAGCTTTATTTCCATGTGTATAGGGTTCTTCTCTAATAAAAATTTTTCCCAAATATTTTGAAAATTTATAGTTTTAATATTGATTCTAAAAGTGAAGTGGATATTTTCATCAAGAATGTTTTAATTCATTTTTATGGTATTTCTATTCATCAATGATAAAAAACCTTATTTTAATTATTCCCCATCAGGATTATGTTTTAATAATACCATAATTATTATTTATCTATAAGGTTTATTATTAGTTTGACTGTATATTTACTATTTTAAAACCATTCTCTATATTACTATAAATGGATTATGATTATGTTTATTGATTGGGGAAAGTATTTACATTTTAGATATTAGTTTTTCAATAATAATGTTTGTGTTGATTATATTTCACAACATTTATAAGAGGAACACATTGGATTTAGTTAGTGATGGGTGGGGATGTCTATATCCCCTTGATGAATTGATAGGTCTCATGTGACAAACTAGATTAAGTATTTGTATGGGGCCTTACACATTTATATAAGATGTCTTGGGAAGAGGCCTTGATGGTGTGATAATTATTTCTTTTAATATGAATTCCCCCATTATGATATTTTTGTTGATATTTATGTGATTATTCAATTAGATAAAATATCAATGGATAACATTAAAGCTCCTGTGATTATTTATATGGAATTTGTTTAGCATTATTTATCCCTTCCATATTATTCTTAATGTCTAGGTTATTGATTAAATGGAATGTTTTTTAGTTATTTATTTTTCCATATTGATCGTTCCTTATATATTCATGATGGATTTCACTATATACATACCCTTAATGAGTATTAGAACTCATCCCTTTCTTATGTTCTCTTTCACCATGGTTTTGTAAAGTGAATTATGGTTGATATGAAGGGATATTCTAAATGGAATTATGGTGTTCTCAATGAAAATCCTATGTTGTATTATTTGTTTTCAATTTTAATATAAGATGAAAGTATGTATCTAGTTTCCTGAATCTACTATATTGTATAGTCCTTCGATATGTGATTCCTGCATCTAGTGCTAATTTAATAATGTACCTATCAAATTGGAGCTACTATGGTCAGGGTCTTTGCAGTTGGTATCTGAGAACGTTTTATAGAAACCATGTGTACATGATTTAGAAAAATAAAAATTAGAGAACATAACCATATGAATGAATTTGAGGACAAGTTTAATTATATGATAACATTCTAATGGTTTGTTACGTTAGAGATTATGTGTATTTACTTGTAATATATACATGTATTTATAATAAAAGTAGACCTAGTTCTTGTATAGTTTTACCTAGGTGTAATGACTTTGAAAGGGTGCATTTTGATTTGACTCAATCAACACAGGGTGAATGAAAATAATCTAAACTATTCACCTATTTGTACAAATTTGAAGGATATTCTAGGGTTAATCCATATTTTCTTAGAAAAAATTATTATGGATTTAGAAACATTTTTATGATTTGAAAACTTTCCCAAAGGAACCATGTTTGTGATTATGAGATTATTTCTATATAAAACTTTCAATTTTTGTTTAGTTTTTCACTAGATTTGTGATTGAAAATTATGTTTCATATTGTTATAATCTAATATAATATATTTCATTATTTTGAAATAGTTTATAGAAAAAGGAATGAGAATCATATCAATGAATGAAATCCATGTAGGTATTTCCATCATGGGTAATATAATGAAGCTGGAGTTAGAGCTAAAACTGGAAGTATTCAAATTATAACCATATTGAGGTAGATTGTAAGAACCCAGGTTTTTGGAATGGGTCAAAATCCTGACCCTCTTTAAATTTTTGACTTGTTTCTGAGGAAACTGGATTAAATGGGTTGTTTCTGGAAATTTCCAGACTACACTCCGTGTACTTTAAGTACACGCCGTGTATGTGTAGGAGAGTGACCGGCCGTGTGCTCGCCGAGTACATGCCGTGCAATGACTATGTAGTAGTTTCTTACTACACGGCATGTAGTTTTGAACACGCTATGTATATCCCCGACCGTGTGAGGCCATACAAGGCGTGTAGGCCATTTGGCCGGGTAAACCAGATACACGCCGTGTTCCCCATTGGACACGCCGTGTAGTTTATCCATGTATAAAGGATATACATGGTGTCTGGGTAAGTCAGTGAGGAAGAGAAGAGGAACCAAGTACACGCCGTGTACCCCTAGGTACACACCGTGTACTCATGTCGGCAGGTTCAGAAAGTAAGTCGGTAGAATATTTCCACCTTATGAATAGTTAAATGAACTCTACACGGCGTGTAGTCCCAAAGTACACACCGTGAACTTTCTTTTTTTTCTTAAAACATGCAGTAGCCTCGTATTGAGAAAGAACCTCAATATTTTGGTCGGGTTTAGTGAACCAAGTCGGCCGAATCTTCATTTTCTTCCTGGTTCTTCGTCCGAAATCCGATCCAATCTTGGTTGGATGCGTTGGAACCCCCTCAGTAAGGCCTCGATTCTTCTTTGGCCGTTTTGTTTAATTTTTTCTCTAGAAGAAGTTATAAACGTTTTAATGGTATTGAATATTTTGTAGATTTACCGCGTTTTAGACCGAATTGGTGGGTGTTATCAGAGGAGTAGCATCATGCGAGTCTCAGGTAGGTGGTGCATACCTCATTTTTTGTTTTTGTAGTCATTTGGGTGACACGGCCTTTGGTGTGTTTTCGGGTATTTTGAGTGGGACCCGTTTTATCTTCTTTTTCATACTGTATTTCTTATGGGACCTCTGGGATGCTTTTGGGTATGCCCGGTTACCAGTTTGCTTGAGCAGGGCCGGGCGAGGGGCCGTTGCTCGTCGGGGCATTTTTTGCCGGGGAATGCCAAAATGATTTTTTAATTGGAATGTTATTGTTATAAACAGTTTAGTTTAATTTGTTAAAGCCTCTTAGATTGTTACAGGTATTTAAGACCTCTGTGCTGGTATGGGACAACACCTGGTATAGTGCAATTCGACTGTTTAGTTGGTTTTGCCTGGTTATGTTTTCTAGTTAAATATGTTATATATGCAATTTCTGAATTTCATCTGCTGGACCCTTTTTGGGTTGTATTGGGCTTGGCCCGGTTACGCTCTAGTGATGCTGATTACAGGTTGGGGATTTTACCGGGTTACTTTGGGTGGTATTGACCATGGGATTGGGCGTCATGGATGTTGGCTTGAGGCAGTATGACTGTCAGGTTGGGCATGGCCCGTGATACTAGGGTGGTGATGCCATCAGACTTGAGCGACATGGTCATATGGACACAAGGTGTCAGATGTGTTAGTGGCTTAGGAGTATTTTGGTGACTACCGCTCACTTAGACTTTGAGTAGTGTGCACACAGAGATACACCGTGATGAGGTGGTTTTGACCACTCGTGTAGGTAGAGGCCCCCATAGTTGTAGTTAGGTATTTTGGTTGGGGGTGCTTTCCGTAGAAATCCACGTGGGAGGTGAAGAGCCTTCAGGAGATGGGCGTTCCTTCGGGACGTCGGTTTGGATACACGAGGCGTCAGGAGGCTCGTGGTGCCGGGTTACTATTTTTGGGCATGCCTTCAAGACGTCAGTTTTGAGACACGAGGTGTTAGAAGGCTCGTGGTGCCGTGTTACTATTTTTGGGCGTGCCTTCGGGACATCAGTACTTGAGACACGAGGTGTCAGGAGGCATGTGGTGACAGGTTACTATTTTTGGGCGTGCCTTCAGGACGTCGGTATTTGAGACACGTGGTGTCAGGTGGCACATGGTGTCGGGTTACACAACAGAGATTCTGGCGTTGGCCGAAGTAAGTGACACTCCGTGGTGGCTGTTGAGGACTAGTGGGGTTTGTGTTTATTTGTGCATTGAACTGTTTACTACTTTCCTTGTAAATGCATGACTGCTTAAACACATATATTTAGTACGCACTGTTGGGTGGTATCCTATTGAGATTTTTCTCACACCATGCACATGCCCTTCAGGATGCGTGTAGACTTTATGGATTTACGTGCAGGAAAGAGGCCAGCTTTAGGAGCTGGGTTACGTTAGTTGTTGCATGGAGATGGTATGGACCTTGAGGTCATTCCTAGCTGGGTTTAATTTGTTCTGTTTACTTTCATGTATTAGCAAGATTATTTGTTATGTAGCTACAGTTGGTTAGCCATTGGCACCCTTTAGTATACTGACTAGATTTGGATGCATGTTTTACTGTTCAGTAGTAGTTACATGTTATCAGTATGATGTTGTGTTTATTTCCACTATTGTTGATATATTTACTGCTTCCACTATTATCTATTTTGATTATTCATCCGCTCTGCGGGTCTGGTTCGAGTCTTCTTTGTCATTCTTTCCACTGCATATTTATTATTATTCTCAAACCAGTACCCTTAATATGATCCTTCGAGAGGGTATAGCCTCCCAACTATACCTAACATACCCTTGCTGCTAGTCGGAAGCCTTTGGCGTTCGGGGAGGTGCGCCTAAGATAGCAACACCTGACCCATTTAGCACTATTCGGGTGGCTGGCCAGGTCCGGGACGTTACAAAGTGGTATCAGAGGAGTTCTTAACAAGGATTTAGTAGCAATGTTTTTCTAGATACTAATGATATTGGGACTTCTCTTTTTATTTCTGCTGGTTTTACTATTTGGGATATTGTAGACTGGAGAGAGGTTTTTACTGGAACTTGGTTTCTAGCTTGTGCTTGGGTGCCTGTAGCCCTAGGTACAAGGGATGAACCAAGTTGCCATGGGTGGGAATTTCTATTTGATTTTTCTCAGATTACAGTTTATATCATTTCCACCTCGGTGGCTCACTTGATGTGTGATGTTCGTGATTGTGATATGTGACCCTTGACCTGGTATGGTAAGGGAGAATTGGACATTGTTCTGGTATGGCAAGGATGGTTTCTTGGATTTTGATAGGTACATTTTAGGGTATTTTAATTTCATAATTGTACGTATGCTTTGTGAAGTGATAATTCCATGTGAAGGAAATAACAAATGCCATGCTTTATATGCTTTAAAATGTGAATTGGTGAAATTACTTATAGAAATGTTAGTTGTGAAAAGGAGTATGTCATGGTTTATATTTTGTAGAATTGCATGTGGCAGGATATTTGGGTCTGGCTCTTATGAGAGAAGGAAAGTACTATGGCTGAGGAAGTGTAACTGTCAGGATTGGGCGACTCAGTCGTCGGTTTGAGGCAACGTAAGTTGTTGGGACGTGCATAGCCCGAGGTACTTTGATACTTGGCTCTGTTGAGGACGGGTAAGGAGGCCATGAGGCCGGGATGCCGTGGGGAATGTGTTGTGGTGAGTGGGAGTAAGGGTATTTGTTTCTAACTACCTTTTACTACTTTCCTTATCTATGTAGAATATATTGTTATATATATGTATGGGCTATCTGACCATTTATGGTATTCAGCGGGTTAATCCTTCACGACTCGATGGAGCGTCAGGCAGGGGATGATACAGTGTCGCTAGATCAGGGTCAGAATTCAGTACATGTAGAGCATGAGCCACATGTACAGGATGAGGGGCATGATCAGGTTCAGGATCCAGTGCAGGCAGGACAATAGCTGGGTTTGGCATCGTTTGGTCCATGGCTCGACGAGCAGCTTCGAGTGAGCCTAGTACGCATCTTGCAGGGGATTGATAGAGGTGCGCAGAGTACAGAGCCTTCTATGGCGTATCTGACGCGGGAGTTCCAGTCACAACACCCACCACTTTTTCAGGGCAAGGGTGGTCTGCAGGCGGCCGAGAACTTGATAGAGAGTATGAAGATGATTTTCGATCAGTTCGAGATGCCTCCAAGGCAGAGGGTCAAGCTGGTGGCGTACATGCTGAGAGGACCAACGAAGCGTTGGTGGGATGTACACGTTCAGGCTCGTAGGCACGAGGGACTGGCATGGAAGGACTTCGAGGACAGGTTCTTTGAGCACTTCTACCCAAAGAAACTGAGGGTAGAGAGGGCTCAAGAATTCTTGAGTCTTCATCAGGGAGACATGTACATCATGGACTACGCAGCTACTTTCATAGATTTGTCTCACTTTGTACCTAGTATGGTGAGAGATGATGTAGCTAGGGTGAGGCACTTTGAGGAGGGCTTACGACACGCCATTCAGGTGCAGGTGAACATTTTCGGGCTGGGTTCTTTCTCCGAAGCGGTAAATCAGGAACTCATAGCTGAGGGAA
This sequence comes from Viscum album, assembly GCA_963277665.1. Lineage (NCBI taxonomy): Eukaryota > Viridiplantae > Streptophyta > Magnoliopsida > Santalales > Viscaceae > Viscum > Viscum album. The sequence continues at coordinate 1,507,969,188 of OY728156.1, forward strand.
ACGAAAGGGAGAAATCACTCTTGGGCAGGGCGACAGCTTCAGGTAAAGGTTCAGACAATAGGAAGCATGGACAGGATGAGTATCCACAGGGTAGTCAGGCCAGAGATTCAGCTATACCCCCACGTTTGAGTTCTTCGGTGATTTTCCTTCAGTGTGGACAGTCAGGACATGTTCAGGCGCAGTGCGATAGGCCTCCAAAGGAGTTCCGGGCTTGTGGACAGGACAAACATCTGGAGAGGTTTTGCAAGAAGCCTTCTCAGATAGCTGGCAGGCAGGGACTAGGACAGACTGTAGTGTCTGTAGTTGGTTCAGGTTCAGTACCCGGAGAGGGTAGTCGTGGTTCAGCTGTGCACGGAGGTCGTGATAGAGATGGTGGGACCCAGCTGAGGGGTCAGTGGCCGGTGACTGGAGCAGCATCGGGAGGTCAGGCGTCAGGAAGCCGTGTTTCAAGCCAGGAGTATGTCGTGGAGCTGCCAGAGGCTGAGTAGGCTAGTGAGCCGATGATGGTTAGAGGTACACCGCGGTGTGGTCGTGATCGCCATGTTTCGTTTTTGGCATAACATGTAGAGGCATGTCTGTTTTGAGTGCACAAGGTGCACAAGATCTTTGTGAACTGACTAGATGCTATTTAGTGGGTTGGCACCATCTCGGGTGCATGATATATATATATATATATATATATATATATGTATGAGATGTGTGGCATCAGGGCATCATGGATGCGGGTTACTTGAGGTGTCATGGGAATCGGGGCATCGCGGATGTGGGTTACTTGAGGTGTCGTGGGTATCAGGGCATCAATGATGCGGGTTACTTGAGGATCTTGGCACCAGGACCTCATGGAGGCGGACACCGATATGGTGCAAGCTATGTTGGGTGTCAAGATGGACATAGGAGCACCTATGTGGCACAAGGATGATGATGAGTCGCGGAAGGACTATGAATCCAGAAAACAGGTTAGTAAACCCTGTTTGCTTTACGATTTGTTGGTTGAGACCGAGTAGGAAATTCCTAAGGTGGGGAGCCCCTTGAGGAATTTAGCCAGAACCATGGGACCAGGGTAGTACAGGTTGTTTAACTGGGATGGGCATGTTCGGTGCCATCTCTGGGTTTCGTTTGGTAGCTCGGGGATGAGCTATGTTAAGGTGGGGAGTTTGTAAGAACCTGGGTTTTTGGAACGGGTCAAAATCCTAACCCTGTTTGAATTTTTGACTTGTTTCTGAGGAAACTGGATTAAATGGCAGTTTCTGGAAATTTCTAGACAACACGCTGTGTACATTAAGTACACGTCGTGTATGTGTACGCGAGTGACCGGCCGTTTGATCACCGAGTACATGCCATGAAATGACTGTGTATTAGTTTCTTACTACATGCCATGTAGATTTAAACACGACGTGTATATCCCCGACCGTGTGAGGCCATATATGGCGTGTAGGCCGTTTGGCCAGGTAAAACAGATACCCACCGTGTTCCCCATTGGACACGCCGTGTAGTTTATCCGTGTATAAGGGATATACATGGAGTGTGGGTAAGTCGGAGAGGAAGGGAAGAGGAACCAAATACACACTATGTACCCCTAGGTACATTCCGTGTACTCATGTTGGTAGGTTCAGAAGGTAAATTGGTAGAATATTTCTGTCTTATGAAGAGTTAAATGAACCATACACGGCGTGTAGTCCCAATGTACACACCATGTACTTTCTTTTTTTCGCTTAAAACAGGTAGTAGCCTCATATTGAGGCAGAACCTCAATATTTTTGCCGGGTTTAGTAAACCAAGTCGGCCGAATATTCATTTGCTTCTTGGTTCTTCGTCCGAACTCCGATCCAATATTGGTTGGATGCGTTGGAACCCCCTCGGTAGGGCATTGATTCTTCTTTGGTTGTTTTGTCTGATTTTCGTTCTAGGACAAGTTATAAGAATTTGAAAAGTATTGAATCTTTTATATATTTACCGCATTTTAGACCGAGTTGGCGGTGTTGCTGGAGGAGTAGCATCGTGCGAGTCTCAGGTAGGTGGTGCATACCTCATTTCTGAGTTTTTGTAGTTGTTTAGGTGAAGCGGCCTTCGGTGCATTTTCGGGTATTTTGAGCGGGACCCGTTTTATCTTCTTTTTTTATACTGTATTTCTTATGGGACCTCTGGGATGCTTTTGGGTATGCCTGGTTACTAGTTTGCGTGAGCAGGGCCAGGTGAGGGGTCATTGCTCGTTGGGGCATTTTGGCCGGGGAACGCCAAAATGATTTTTCGAATTGAAATTTTATTATTATAAACTATTTAGTTTAATTTGATAAAGCCGTATAGATTGTTAGAGGCATTTAAGACCTCTGTGCTGCTATGTGACATCACATGGTATAGTGAAATTCTACGGTTTAGTTGGTTTTGCCTGTTTATGTTTTCTGGTTAAATATGTTATATATGAAATTGCTGAATTGCATCTGCTGAACCCTTTTTGGGTTGTTTTGGTCATAGACCGGTTACGCTTGAGTGATGATGATCACAGGTTGGGGATTTTCCCATGTTACTTTGGCTGGTTTTGACCACGGGATTGGGCTTCATGAACGTCGGCTTGAGGAAGTACGACTATCAGGTTGGGCATGGCTCGGGATACTAGGGTGGTGATGCCATCGGACATGAGCGACATGGTCGTAGGGACATGAGGTGTCAGATGTGTTGGTGGCTTAGGAATAATTTGGTGATTACCGCTCATCGGGAAATTGAGTAGTGTGCACACAGAGAAACTCCATGATGAGGTGGTTTTGAACGCTAGTGTGGGTAGAGGCCCCCGTAGTTGTAGTTAGGTATTTTGGTTGGGTGTGCTTTCCGTAGAAAGCCACGTGAGAGGTGAGGAGCCTTCAGGAGATGGGTGTGCCTTCGGGACGTCGGTTTTGAGACACGAGGTGTCATGAGGCTCGTGGTGCCAGGTTACTATTTTTGGGCATGCCTTCGGGACGTCGGTTTTGAGACACGAGGTGTCCAGAGGCTCGTGGTGCCGGGTTACTATTTTTGGGCGTGCCTTCAGGACGTCGGTACTTGAGACACGAGGTGCCAGGAGGCACGTGGTGCTGGGTTACTATTTTTGGGCGTGCCTTTGGGATGTCGCTATTTGAGACACGTGGTGTCAGGTGGCACATGATGTCGGGTTACACGACAGAGATTCCAGCGTTGGCCGAAGCAGGTGACACTCTGTGGTGGCTGTTGAGCACCAGTAGAGTTTGTGTTTATTTTTGCGTTGTACTATTTAATACTTTCCTTCTAAATGCATGACTACTTAAACACATATATTTGGTATGCACCATTGGGTGGTATCCTAATGATATTTTTCTCACACCCTACACGGGCCCTTCGGGACACGTGAAGACTTTATGGATTTACGTTCAAGAAAGAGGCCAGCTTCAGGAGCTGGGTTACGTTAGTTATTGCATGGAGATGGTATGGACCTTGAGGTCATGCCTAGCCGGGTTTACTTTGTTCTGTTTACTATCCTATATTAGCATGCTTATTTTTTATGTAGCTACAGTTGGGTTACCATTGGCACTCTTTAGTATGTTGACCTACTTTGGATGCATGTTTTACTGCTTAGTAGTAGTTACATGTTATCAGTATGCTGTTGTGTTTATTTCCGCTATTGTTGATATATTTACTGATTTAGTTGTTATCTATTTTGATTATGCTTCTTCTCTGCGGGTCTGGTTCGAGTATTCTGAGTCGTTCTTTCCGCTGCATATTTATTATTATTCTCGGACCAGTACCCTTATTATGATCCTATGAGAGGATATAGCCTCCCCACTATACCTAACAGACCCTCACTGCTAGTCAGAAGCCTTTGGTGTTCGGGGAGGTGCGCCTATGGTATTAACACCCGACCCGTTCGACACTGTTCGGGTGGATGGCCGGGTCTTGGACGTTACATAAATGAATCATGTTATGAGAAATAAAATTTCCCCTATGGATTAGCCTCTTAATTCATCATACGGTCTATAAAATTTAGACCTCTTCATGCATCAACAACAACTATCATTAAATAGGGCTAAAAATCCATTTTTCTATTGATAAATAAATATATTTCATAGAGAATATATTTCTCACACTAGTAAGTAATGAAATGGATAAGGTTTTTATGATATTTATCACCTCTCAGTGGACATAGATAAATTTTGGGCAATGATTCAAAACACTAAGGATGAGGAAGAAATATAAATCATGTAATGATAGTATTTTAAGGTAAATTTAAAAGAAAAATATTTATCACTCAAACAATTAAGGAATGTGGAGTGAAAATTCTTGAGTCTAAGAGAAAACGAAGTGGAAATATTTCTAGGTATGAAGCTAACTTGAAATGGTTAAAAAGGCATACTATAGAATATGTACCTAATATAGAGATTAATTTTGGTAATTTATTCAATGAGTTAAATATCTATTTGAAAGTGAAATAATCATCCAATCCTTCTCATAATATGAGGACATAATATCATGTGATATCAAGGCTGAGGAAGAATTATCTAGGTATTATAGATTCAAAGGGAATAAAGATATGAAAGGAATGGTAGACTAAAATATGGATATGGGGAATAATGGATATAATGATTCTCCCACATGAAATAATTGTGGAAAGAAACACCCCAATACTTATGTAAAGGGAATGATATTTTACTTATAGTGTAGAGATAATGGTCATTGGATGTGTAAATTTCCTGTTAAAAAATAAACCATCAATGTTAAATGTTCCAACTATAATGAGATTGGGAACTAAGACAATAAATTCAGAAAGCATCTAAGGAATATACATCAGAATAAGTTAAGGTATCAAGTTCAAGATTATTCTATTAATACAAAAAAATTGGAATGATTAAATCACTTGTAAATATTGGTTTTAGAATTATGTTGTAGAATTATTTTTACCAAAGATATTATGGTTATATGAATCAAGAAACATATATGAATTTTGTTAGTTTTGGAGGCATATAAGTCATCATGTAAGATTAAAATAAGATTAATGGGTACCATTATGAGTTTATTAGTTTAAGGAAGATCATACGTTTAACATCTTAAAACACTTTTTGAGGATTTATATGACAGAATTTTATCATGATTAAGGATATTTTTGGAGAAATTTATGGAAATAAAACCTATTAGTTTAGTTTGTTTTTTAGTGAATTTTATTTAAGGAAGAATATCAATTTATTTTCTGAAATAATATTAAAGGTATTTATAATATTTATGGTCAATATGATCATGGATGTTAAGGTAATAATATTCAATTAAGATTATTTGATTTCTTAAATAAAATTTGTTTAGAAAATCTATTTTGTTAAAAAGTGATTTTAAAACCAATGTTTTTTTGGATGTTAATCATATTTTTGGGAAATTTAAAGAAATTATATTAATATGGTTTTTAAAAAATGGAAATTTTCATACCGGGTGACAACCTATTGCATCTAGCAAGCCCATTGGGGTTTAACCCACCACATAAGGATGAAAATATTGCCAAGACTACCACTGGATTATATGATGTTTTTGTTGACATGATTTTTTACTTAAATGATTTGAGAGACTAATACTTATGGAATGGATTATGTTGACTATTGGGAGTCACTGTTTAGGTTTAGAGATTAATGTATTAAATCAGATAATAAATTCCAACCATTTTTGTTTTTGTAAATATTTGGAGGCATACATAAGGAATTGTCACTCTTTTATAGATCTTATGATCCATTAAAATTTAATTTTAGTGCTTCTTGTGTAAAAAATTAATCTTGGATATTCAATTGTTAGAGTAATAACAAATGTGTAAGTTGATTTAATCATAACAAAAGGGTGAAATTGTACGTATATTTTTTTGGTATTATCTATCATAAGAGTAAAAGAATCCCTACTCTCTAGGAAAATCATATTTAAACAAAAATATTACATGATTAACATTTTATCCAATAAATCAATCGTCTTTTAACACATCAAAGATTTATAATTTTACCGCCATTAACTTTCTATTAACCATTTACATTCTTAGGATTAATGACCTATATCACAATACAAAATTATTTATACTTTTATTCTATGTACATATTTTCACATCCCACCAATTTTATCCTACATGGAAACCATGCTGTATGTTATTCTAGATGATATTTGTATTTTGTTACCACTATTTTGAGAGGATGTTTTATTCTCCCTTTTTATGATGTGGTATTTCTGGAAATTTATTTTAAAATGATAAACCTTGGATTACTGAGATCAATTTAAAATTGAAAGGATGAAATTTATTAAAGGTGGGGGTGATATAACACCCGGATATTCTTAAACAATAACATTGTGTTCGATAACATATGTGACATGAAACACTGAGTTTAAAGTAACCAAAAAATAGTATACCATTATAATATATCTATTAAATTTTTAGGTATGAATAGAAATAACTAAATTATTAAAATTATATGGTTTAAAAATTTATAAAATAAATTAAATGGTTACTTACTGAGTACAAATAAAATAAAAATATTTTGAAATAAATTAAAAAGTTTTCAAAAAGATGTATTTTTTCTAACAAATGGTTTCATCATGTTTTGCAAGAATACGTTAAAAATTATTATTTCATCAAATTTTAGATAATTTATTTGAAAAAATTAAATTCATTTTTGAAATCATAATATCAAATTCTATTAGAGAAATATTTTTATAATTTTACGAAATGATTAATTTTTCGATGAATAATGAAAATACTGTTTTTATTGAAAAAATCCTTTTAATTTAATGAATTTAAATGTTGAAATTTATAATAAAATTATTTTAAAAGAAAAATTAGTTAAATTATATAACTATTAATAAAATTTCTTTCATTTTAATCAATTATGTATTGAACTTGGATATACAAATCTCTATACTCATGAAGACTTTTCCTTTGGAAAACCTCTTTTTAATCACATATATAGGATTAATTTTAAATTAAAATATGTTAATTCATTGAAAAGAATTTGAAAAAATGGATTCCATATTTGGAATCATCTTAGTTAATATTATATAATAAATTCAACATAATTTTTAGTCATAATAAATAGTTATAACAGTTATAAATAATTGCTGAGGTTATGGTTTAAACTGGTTTACCAGGGGTTAAACTAAAAATATAAGGGTTAAAATGACCAAAAATAATTAATAATTCATATTTTATGGTTATATTTAAACATTATATCATCTATAGTTTAGTGATTATCAATTTTTTATCCTTTTGGTATGTAAAAAATGGGGGTATCACTTTTTATTTTCAAAAATCCCAAGTGTGTCACCTCCCACACTCAAAAAAGGCCTCCCCCTCTCTTATCCTACTCACACTCCAAAATCATTTTGAATAATAAAATACCTACCCAAATATATTTATTACATATATATACATATTATTGAGTAACTTTTATGATCACACAACTAATCAATGAAGGATTTAGGTATACACCTAAAGATGTCGTCTAAAGAAGAGGTAAAGTTCTTGACCATGCGTTTTCATTATACTTATTAATATAACTACTTAAAATATTATGAAAATATGATAAATTAATAAAATAGTATATAATATATAATTATATATAATTTTTTTTAATTTTAAAAACTATTTCCAAATCACCTTATATCAAATGGGGGACAAAAGTTTCTTTCTTCTGTACGTCAGACTTCCGCCTCACTAACCGATGTAATTTGTTTTCCATCACAACCACTAATGGATGGATATAATTATGTATTTATCATATTTATATGATATTTAAGAAATTAATAAACTTATATAATTATAATATAACATATAAACTTTTACCTTTCAATTTATTGAAAAATAATGACATCGCTCGTGCGTACGTCTGGACTTCTGTCTGTATATAGCGATGTGAAATTTTTTTCAATTGTTTTTGACATGGATGGAAATAAGGATATATTTAATGAATATAAATTATATATTTTATATAATAATGTATATTTAAAGATGAAATATTCTTTAAATTATTTATATTCCATCTGTTATAAAAGTAGAAACATCATTCATGCGTTTGTACGACTTATAGTCTCCATAATTGGAGTAACTCATTTCCCAAATCTAATTTTTTTGGACAATTTGAAATACATATATAATGATTATATATTTTATTTATATCATGGATAAAAATTTGGAAATTTTTTAACCATTATAAATGAAAAAATTCTGAAATTACCAAACCAAAACATATATAAAAAATAAAGTAATTATGACCCAAAATAGCGATTTTAACGAAGAATTATTATTTAACGGGTCATAAAATACTATAGTTAAATAATATATGGTATGAGATATATTATTATAGGTGTATAATATATTTATAATAATTCTATGTTTATTATACATGAGTTACATACATCTATGATGGAAATCAGACCTAAGGCAAGGGATTTTGTCAAAATATCGTTTTATTGAGGCATATTGTAATGTTATGCACCTATTTTTTATATGGGGAATATAATGACCATTTTATATTTAATATAATTTTTTTCATAATTCATGTTTCTTTTAGTTTTAATTTGAATTATTTCATCAATGTTCATTTTAACTGAAAATTACCAAGTGCTAAATACTTTCATAACTTATTTTCTTTTCATTGGGTTATATTACATTTCATTGAATTTTATATTCTAATATTGGTTATATAATTATTTTATTTTATATTTTATTTTATTTTCAATTTTTTTTATTTTTATCAACATTTTTTACTTATAATTAATTCATTGATTAATTCTCATTTCAATGTTATGATCATTGTAATGGTTTCTCATCGCAAATTGTATTCTTCAAGAAATATGTTATATTATACAAATATATTATTTTATAAAGTGTGTCCACTTCCCATTTGATATCTTATATCATCAATCTATTAATAATCATGTTATTTAATTTTTTATTTTATGTTATATATTTGATAGGGTTACTATTCAAAAGTTACCAAAGTGGTATGGCTTTATGCTTCAATCTCATTTTAATTAGGATAGTTTATTCATGAATTTCAGTTGAAGGAAATTATTTGATAGTTTTCTAGTAAAAAAAATTTAATTTTTATATTTTATGGTTATTAATGATGTTTTAAAGTAACAATACCATTTTACTCCATTTCGTACTTAGAATTATTAAGAAAATGTTTTTAAGAAAATACGACTTCATTTCTCTCTACGGTCAAAAATACGCTTTCATCGTAATCCATATTTTTAGAAAATGATTTAATTTTTTTTGTATGATTATTCAATATAATTTTTACACATTATTTTGTTTTTAAAAAAAATTAAAAGTAATACCCTTTTTTTTATAAGGTACATTTTTTAACTTTCTTAAAAAAATGTGAGAGGAATCTTTATTTTTAACATATTTAGTTTTAAGAAAACATTTCTTCCACCATGAGAACTCATTTTTGAGGCTTACATTCCATTTTTAAAATGTTATATTCTATGAAAATTTTTTCCCTAATATTTTTTAAATTTCTAAATTTAAATGTGATTTTAAAAGGTAAATGTATATTTTCTACATGAATTTTTTTAATGTAATTTTTATGGTATTTCTATTCATAAAACTAAAAAAACTTTTTTTTAATTATTAAATATTGGGGATATATAGTAATAATACATATATTTTTATTTATATGGATGTTTTATTAAAAATATTGTTGGGAATGTACTATTTTGAAATCATTCTTCATATTACATAGACTGGTTTATGATTAAATTGTTTTATTAGGGGGAAGTATTTACATTTTGTATGTTAGATTTCCTATAGTATTGTTTATGTTGATTATCATTCACAAATTTTGTATGAAGAATTCATTGGACATAGAAATTTTTGGTTGGGGCCTACTATATCCACTCAATTCATTGGTAGGTATCATGAGAAAAACTAACATGGGTATTTGGTTGAGGCCTTAACCATTTAAGTAAGATGTCCAGAGACATGGCCTTGAGGTTATGGTTATGATTTCAAACTTTATTAATTCACTCATTATGAGATTAGTTATTTATGTTCATGTGACTATTAAATTAATTATAATATCCATGGATAAGTTTCAAGATTATTTGACTATATAAATGGAATTATTCGATTATAATTTATTCCTACCATATTATTCCTCATGTTCACGTTTTTGATTAAATGGATTATGTTTTAGTTATTGAAATTTTCATATTGGTAATACCATATGTATTCATTATATATTTTACTATACGTACACACTTAGTGATCATTAGATCTCCCCACTTTCCTATGTTTCCTTTCCCCTAGATTATAGGAAGTGTATTATGATTGATATGAAGGAATATCATAAAGGGAATTATGGTATTCTCAGGGAAAATTTTATGTTATATTTTATATTTCAAATTTTAATATTATATTAAAGTATAAATATAGTTTTACAATACTACTAAAGAATTCGTCCTTCAAGTTGTGATTCCTTCTGTCTTGTGCTAATGTTATAAAGTATCCTCAGACTCTAAGATACTTGGGTCAGTGCCATTACATGATGACCTATGTTCCTAATTGAGATTTATTAGTGAACATGGGGGTATTTTGAATTTGGTTTGTAAATAAAAGGTTGAATGAAGTTGTGTGGTCAAATAATATGGCCTTGCAAACCAGATAGTGATCGAACCCTTGATATTGGAAATATTAATGTTTTTGTGGAATGCTTGGCATATAGCTATTAGACATGTGTCTAGTTCGATCATGAATCAATATACATTTTTTTAGAATCTATTAATCATGGATTCTTTAAGTGGATCTAATTTATGAGAAAATAATCAAGGTAGTTCCTAGAATATGATGATATCAAGAATTAGTTTTATTAACTGTTATGAAATGTTTTCTATGTGTGTTCATACTATGACCTATTTTATATGTGAAAAATGTATTTCATAAAAAATTATTATAGTTTTAAAAGTTTTTATTTAATTATTACTTATAAAATGATGCATGGTTTCTAAGTCATTTCATTAGACTTGGAAGGTTATTCATGAAAACTTAGAAGGATGTTTTGGTTTTATAATTGTTAGTGGAATACATGTGATAATTTTACTCCCTTGAAGTATAAATTTAATAATTCTTAAATGTTTTTAATAAAAGTGTTTCTTCACCATAAAGTTATAATGTACGGTTTTTGGTTTTATGTAAAAACTTATAATTATTTTTAGTACATTATATAAAAAAATGGTCTTGAATGTATAAATATATATAATAATAATATTCAAAATTTGAGGAAATAGTCTTACACTTTGAATGGTATTTCATTTTAAGGAACATAAAATATGGATAATGTAATTTAATATGAAAAGAATCATGTTTTAGACTTTAGATCGAAAGGTAAGAGGATTAATCTTATGATTTAGTAGTTGTGAAATGTTTCTCTTTTGGATTTTATTTACAAAATTAATAAATGATGACTATTGTAAGGACCCAAACATTAAAATTACATATTATACACTCTTTAGACTAGAATTCACTTACTTGAGTTCTTAAGAATATTTTCGATTTATTTTTATATATAATTAGGTCAGAACTCATACACATCAGAGCTATATTTTTAAAAGAGGATTCTTATATTCCATATCCATTTTTTCCACAATGTAAATCTTTAAAAAACATGATTTCTGTTCATGAAAAATTTTCATGACCTTCAACTTGAAAACATTCTTTCCCTTTCCAATCCTTAAACATTGTAATTTTTTTTAAATGTGGAATGAAAAAAATCATAGTATGGGACATAAAAATAATAAATAAATTAGACCAATAAAAAACATGAAAACCCATGAAATCCCTTTTCGTAAAAATAATACTTTTTTATTAGAAAAGGGAATCATTTTTTCTTTAAGAAGATAATTATATTACCTTTTTAAATCAACGTATTTCCATGAAAACTCATTTTCATGCATAGAGAAGACATTCATGAGCCTTAAGAAATCATCATCCTAAACCCCTTACAAAACCCTTATAATTGGAATGACCATATGCTCGAATTCTAATATAATTCTGTAGAGAATATAATCATTTTCTAATGAAATGGTGTACTATCTGGGTACACCCATTATATAAGCTATATCGTGTTAACCTATGAGCTATAATGGGGATTAATCCTTTGTTTAAGATGTATTAGGCTCATATTGATGCTATAATGGGCATCAACCATTCTTAAATAATGTTCCAGGACTATATCATGAATAAAAACTTTGAAAAACTCGTTTAAAACCCAGTGAAAATAATTTCAGATATCAAAATATGATTGTATCTTAAAAAACCATTTTCAACACCAAAATACATAGAGAGAGGGAAATTGGTTTTTTATTTGAAGAAAATATGAAATATTTTAAATCAATTAAATCAAAAAAATTATTATGGTAGTGGGAAAATTTATTATCATCATATATGATAAAATAATACATTCCTTTTATTTTTAGTAATGCAAGTGAAACACTCCGTAAAAAGATTCATTTTTTAAAAGAAAACTATATAAAATTTACATTAAATTTATTTTATGCCAAAAATAAAACATTCAAAAAATAATTTAAAAAACATGGACATGGATGGAAAATAGAGTTTCATGGTTAACTTTAAAAGAAGTTTTTAAAAGAAAGACTGTTTTATAAATCCTTCAAAAGACACTTTCATTTAATGACATTGAGAAGAATTAAAATATAGTAAAAAATGAACTTTATAAACCATTAAATAAAAAATTAGAATATTTTCTAAAAAAATTAGAAGGACATAGACATGGAAAGAAAATATTTATAAAATAAAAGTTAAAAACATTTAAAATGTGGTTTTTAATGTAATGTGTCCCCAACCTTGAGCCAGAATCATCACATATGTTGTTTATCATGCTGATAATAAAATTTTATCAATTATATAATTTATCGATATATATTTCTAGTTTTATTATTCCTTTTATTTAACGTACCATCATGTTATATACAATAACTTAATAATTTAAGTTCACATCAGGTATTATGGCGACATTTGACTCATATGCCAAAAATAAAAATGGTTGTTTGACAATGGTCAAATAGGGCATTATTCCATCGTCGAAATAATTATAATAATGACATATTTATCATTTTTATACATCAATTATAATTTTAAAACCAATAATTAAATATTATTATGAAAAATTAACTATGTTACAATCAAGGAGACGGTATGTCGTATGTTCACATGAGTAACATTTCCATTTTTTCAATGATCATTATGGAAGAAAGGTAAGTATCATATTATCTTTTTATAATTGTTTTAATATTTTAAACACTCTATTATTTATTTTAATATAATTATATTTATATATAATCCATCTGATGTGGTGATGAAAAACTAATCACATCGTTTCGTGGAGGTGGTAGTCCACACATACTCACAATTGACCTTATATTTTTCAGTGAATGTAAATGTAAGATATTAGATTTTATATTATATTTCCATAATGATAAATATGTCATTAATATCTTATATATACATTAAATCCATCATTTTAAACATACTTTATGGGAGGAAATGGAAAACAAATTACATTAGTCCGTGAGGTGGTTGTATGCCATACACATGAACACTGGATTTCTTTCATGTTGGATGAGGGTTGAAGATGGATATAGATTATAAAATTAACATAATAATATCTAACTATATTTAATATAATAATGTTATTATATAATCATGGTTAAGGAAGTTTTGAAGAGGTGGAAAAAAAATATAACCGAAATGCTTAGTTATGAATGATGCCTCTTCTTTAGAAAATTTCTTTTAGTTAACACATTAAGTCCATTAAGGTAAGTATTATACCATAAATAAGAAATATTTTAAATTTATATTGATATTTGGAATGTATTTGGGTGGATAGTATATTAAAATATTGGTTTGAAGTTTAACTTAAAGAGAATAAGAGATTCTCATTTATAAGAGAGGGGAAGGGAACTCTTAGAATTTCAAAAATATTAAGTTAACGTAAATTAATTTTCAGTTAAAAATGCCTCCAAACCAATTTATGTAAAATATAAGATCTTTATGGATCAAACTAATCTCATAAAATAATAATTAGACATGTTTGGATTGTATTTTTATAAATATATTTTGGGTTTAACCCCTCATTAACCTCTTTCACACTAATTGTGACAACAAAGATGTTTACTCTTTGAGTGTCATGATGGTGGAAATAAATGAAATAATGGAATATAAATGGATTATGATTGATATTATAAAACATATAACAATAAATTGGATGAATATACAATTTTTAAGAATTTAATATCATTTAATAAAATATTTTTTATAATAAAATAACATTAATGTCAAATTTTTGAACTATTCATTACTTTTACATTAATAACATCAAAAAAACAAAATAAATTTGAAAAAAATATTTTATTAAATTAATATAAAAAATTAATTTATCATATTAATTATATTAAATTATATTACTTTCAATATTTATAATAACATTCATTTGATTTTTCCATTAATTGAATAATTAATGTGTTAGCTTTTGTAAGAATTTCAACAAATTATTTTTCACTAAATTTTTTAAATAAATTAAAATAATAAATAAAATAACATATATTTAAAATTAACATCTATAAAAAAATATCTTCTACTACTTATGTTAAAAATATTATAGTAATTAAAAAACATGAATGTGTAATTTTTTACTTTTCTTTACATAAAATATTGTAATGGTAAATATCCCACCCAAATAGAAAATAAGGTAGTATAATAGAATCATGAATGATTATGAATGGTATTTAATAATCAAATAAAATTAAAAAATTACTTATGGTCAATTTATGGTCCTTATCATTTTATTTTTAACCCTTAATTACCCAATTTACCCAATTCTATGGTAACAAAAATTAATATGGTTACAATTCATATTAACTAAAACTAAAACAGCCATATTTTAAATTTTTTTCCAAATGATTCCAAATATGGAATCTATTTTTTAAAATTAAAAACAAATATGTTTCAACATTTTTTTAATATTAAACTAGGAAAACATGATAAAAAACAATTTTTCAAAAAAATGCATATTTTAAGTAAAAAATGTTAGCGTAATTAATTAAATTATAGAGATCATTTAAAAAACCATAATTTGATTATATTAAATTAAAATTAACTAATTAATGTTTAAAACCAATAAATAATATATTTTAACTTTGTAAATATTCTAAAATAAAATAAAAATTAAAAAATTATTATTATTATTAACTATTCAGGGAAAAATCAACATTTTTAGAAAATTATCCATTTTTTCCTCAAGATAATTTTGATATTATGAATTTAGAAATTAATTTCATTTTATAAAATACATTTTCAAAATGATTCAAAAAATTATTTAATTTTTTTGGTTAAAGTTAGTTTTCTTAAAGTTTATGTGAAACACCATGATTTTATGATATTTACCTTTTAAATTTAATCTTTTTTTATAGATTATGTTACACGAAACACTGGTCTTAAACAAATCGTGATAAATTATTCAATATTATTATTTTAAAATTCCATCTATCACCAATCCATTATAATAAAAGGAAATAATGAGATTAATTAAGTTATGAAAATATTTTTTACACATATTTATTAAATTAATTCATTGATTACCAATTAATTATTTATCAAAATAAAAACTAATTTAACATAAAGGATATGTTTTTATAAAAAAACTATATTTATATCAATAATGTTATTTTATATTAATAAATTAAATTAATTATTATAAGTGAAATATATTAATAAATTTATATATTAAATATTAAATAAAATGTTTTTAAAATAATCCAATATGTTTTATCGGTTTAAGATAAGAATAACTCTAATTTTAAGCATAAAAGCTATATTTTTCAAAAAAGAAATGTTACTATATTTTAATAACGCACATATTTTTAAAATAAATATTTAAACATTTGTAAATATTATTTAAATAAATTAAATTTATTTTTTAAATATTAATATCAAAATTATATTAAATTGAATTTTTGTTATTTTTGTGATAAGTTTCATTTTCTGAGGAATAGTGAAAATACTACATTTTACTTGAAAACTAACTTCTCATCTAAATAATTTATATGGTAAAATTATTTTCTAAAATGATTTCAAAGTATATTTAGTTCAATTATAATTAAATAACACTAATTTTGGTTTTTAGAATCAATTTCACATTTAAAATGGATATAAAAACATTTCTAACTTTTGAAATTTTCACTATAAAAACCTTCTTTTTCATTATGTTTGTGAGATTATTTTGAAATATAATTTTTCCTCTTTATTGATTTTAATTTGATTAAATGGTTTCCATATTTTTGTAATAAAAATATTTAAATATATTATGGAGGTCATTTTAATTTTTAAGAAGAGAAATTTTCCCTAATAAAAAAAGATTTACGATGGTACAGGTAAAGTAATGAAACAGGTTATAGTTAAAAGTTAATGGATTAAAATAACTAAAAAAATATTTAATTGGATTTGATCTATTCATAAACCCTAAAAATAATTTAAAACATTAATTATCTTCCAAATTCATGGATATTAGTTCCACCTCAATGTGGTTTGATTTAATTATAAAATAATCATTATTTAATCACTTAAACCCCCCCCTCGTCATGTATACATACGTCACGCCACTGACCCATTTGACCTTAAAATCTTTGAACATATTAAAGTATCAAAAAAAATCTCTTTTACCCACTCTCCCCAGGTAAAAGTGATGTTGGTATCTCCCAAATACCAATTCTAAGGTCTTTAAGGTATCATTCAAGTAAGTGATATTCAAGAGGTCATTTTCTCAAAACACCTCTATTAATTTCTTTTATTCTTATAAATTCTCATAATATAATTAGTAAACAAAGACATAATAATTTCCTAATTATCGATATAAAATAATTCTATTTTTATAATGTAATATCATATTTACATCCCTTTTATTACCTCCTCGTATTCGAAGAAACAAAACTATTGTATAAATAATAGAGATTAACCGTCTCCGTGAATAATGATTTAGTTAGTTTTCCATTACTACATTTATGGATTGTCATAAAAGTATTATTATGTTCAAATAATATTTTAGAAGTTATGTTAAAACCAATTTAATTTTTTTGACTATCATATAAACATATTAATTAATAAAATGAAAGTATTTCATGATGGTCGGAAAAACCTCTAAAAAAATTATCATTAACATTTTATCAAATGAGTAATTATCGTGTATCAAAAAAATTGTAAATGATACCATTAAAAAATATTTAAGTGAATTAATACCATTTAATTTCAATTTTGTTTTTTATTTCCATTTTCAAGAAAATCAATAATTATACACAAATAAATCGACCATGAAACCAACGCAAATGAAATAATGAAAATAATGAAATATTATTAATAAATGGGTGGGAAAATGTTATAAAAAGATCATATAATATTTCATAAATATTAAGATAATTCTATAATGAATTAATAATTTCATTTAAACCATTACACAATAGGTTATAGAACACTACACTAAATAAAAGCACGAGGTAAGGGTTTCTTGTCTCACTTTCACTTTTCTGAGATATATGCCTTATTCACTAATTATTAATTATATGTAGTTTATTTACATCCATTTTATATATCATATCATGAATCACATTATATTTATGGTATTAAATTTATCATTTGACAATTAATACATTTAGGGGGAATACAATTTGTCTGATTATAAGTGGTAAGATAATTCTTCACCCCATTTAAATTATTTGGGTTAATCTTTTTACTTCGTGGTTTTGTTGTGATAAGATTATGTGTTAAATGAATTTTTAATATCTAATATTTTATTTACACTTTCATTATATTTATTTAAAGTGAATAAATGAATTCAATTAGTTTTATTGATGTTGACCCCAATGATATGAGATTTATAAGTAAAGTTCTTTTTTAAAAATAAACTTTTTAAAATTTCCCCTAATACTCTCATTTTCTTCCATGTTCTTGTTTTCAAAAATTGTTATCAATTTTTTTCCAATTATCCTATGATTTTTCAAAGTCATTTTTTCTCATGTTTGAATTTTTAAAAATGGTTTGAAAGGTATATTTTTTCATTTTCGAAAAAAGGTTCATTGATAATTTTTCAACATAATATAAAAGGAATGTAATTTAAACTCACAAAGCATGAGTGGATTTTCTTGCTGTCATGACACCTTAAATATTTGAATATTATTTCACATTTTTCCAAGGTTATATTAAAATAAAATGTTTTCTTTTACAATTGTATAGTTTTTTAAAAATAATTTATTTTTGAAGTGAAAACTGACAGCTTCCTCAATCATTTATCAATGATCCCATTTAAATTATATTCATTTATTTCAACATATTTTATTGAAACTTATGCTTCATTAATTTTGATCTCTTATGTTACCTTCTTTTATACTCAATTAATTTTTTTATGAACAATTTGAATGTAAATATCTAGACCCCAGTAACCCAGATCCAGATCCATATTTTATTATATATATATAAGAAATAACGTACCAAAGGACTAAATAGTTTAGTACTATTGGTAAACTAGATGAATATTTGAAATTAAAATTACATTTTAAACATAAAATACAATACGTATTTTCATTGATAACACCATTAATCACCATGGTTAACCCCACAGATCATTTGTAATAAATATCTTGGAAACCTGGGGAAACTAAAACATAATGGGTAAGATCAAATGATTAGTGAGGGTAGAGTACATCGGGTTTTCACTTGAATAAATGCAAATATTAAAAATTAAAAGTTAAATAACTAAACACACATTCCATGTAATCAATAAATTGAGAATTAAAATTAATCTAAAGATTTTTTTTCATTATGAAATTCATTGGGATAATAATAACTGAAATGAATGAAATACATAATTTTAGACATCTAAACTATAAATAAATATCCTCTAGATACTTATAACCGAAATGAAGGAAATTCGTAATGTAAAACATTAGAACTATTAAGATACATCCTCAAGATATATATTTTCTAGATCAATTATCTTTTTAATTTAAGACTGTTGGTAGAAACTCATCAGCTTCATCATGAAAAAAATCTAACAACCCAAACTTAATGTACATGGACATTATATTTCTTTTGGAGAATAATTAATAAATTACACAAATAGTCTCCCAAATTCCATATTAGTTTAGGGTCTTTGGAAAATCAGGACACATTCTTCAAACTTGGTGCAATATCTTCAACATATCACATAAAGATATGTCCCTTTAGTTTCCCTATATAAAACCTTTATTTTTAACCTAGTGAAAATAAGACATAAAAAGGTTGAGATCAAATGCTCAGTAAGCATAAAAATGAAAAAAATCAAACAAAAAAATAAACATAAAAATGTAAAAACATGAACATATATTTTGAATATCAAAATCTTGAGTCATAAAATAAATCTTGGCAGTACTTAAGGAATAAATTATAAAGGAACATTAACCATGATAACATAACATTGGCATAAAACATGAAATTTTGGATAACACACAAGTATAAAAAATAATTTCCATATTATACAAGGATCATTTTCAAGACCATAATAGTGAAAAATTCCCATTACTATGTCGTGTTTACTTTCCATTTTATCCCTGTATTACAGAACCAGATTTACATGTTATTCCAACACTGTATTATGGAATTTGATTTTCTTTTCATTCCAGCTGTGTATTAATGAACCTGAATTACTTGATTTTCTATTCAGTTCTATATCATGAGATATAAATATTTACCCAATTACTTGGAAGGTATATATAGTTCACACACATCACATAACGAAAACTATACATATGTGTGACACAAAAACAAAATCATTCATTATAGCATAACCTAAGGAATAAAATGGGTTTCTAAAATAGCATTCATTCGTTACGTAATCCTTGTAAAAAAATGGATTTCATAAATATAATTATTTCATAAAAATGATAAACCATATTAATAATTTTGATAATATACTTCCAACATATCCTTAATCTTAGATGGAAAATAATTTTGATAAAAAACTTGAAATAAATTCTTGAGGAAAATATCTTTTCTTCTTAAAAAACATGTTATTTTTTTAAAAAACAATGTGATTAAAAAAATATAATTTAATTTAAAATAACATTCATAACTTGAAAGAGTAACTTAATTTAAATACGGTGCCATGAAATCATAAAAATCCATTCATGTCGTATATGTTAAAAAAACATTCTTCTTGTACTCTTTCCAGAAAAAGTCAAGAAGTACATCGTATAGAAAATGAAAGAAAGGTCCCTTCCAAAACATTTAATAAAAATTAATAGATGGATAAAATTGGATTTAAAAATATTATAATAATATAAATAATGTAATATATTTTTTTGGAAATATGGACATTGATGATAAATATACCCCAATAAATATTTACGTATAAACACATTCGTATAATAATGAGATTGAAAAATAATCTCTTAACAATTATAATCAGTTGAATCATATACTATATAAAATAAAAAAAATAATATGTATATGTAAATATCATAAACTTCATAATAATAACCATAAAACATCAATGGGAATCATAAACACCCCAAAAATAAATAAGTGGTTTATAAGGCACATGTCTCAATGAAATAAAAGTAAGATAAAATAATCCCTTACCTTAGGTATGTTGTCCTTTGAATGTATCCAAACCTCCTGTATAATGATTTAAATGATGTCATTTATTTTTTCCATAATCATATTCATTTTTATTATATCATATATGATTAGTTTATCATCCATTTGGTAATAATATTTCATTATCACTCATTATTTAGGCATAAAATTCTTCATTTTCTTTTGCAAGATTTGTGGAATAAGTTCTGATTCTCTTTATTCAGTCATATTTATGTCATTAAAAAATGATATTAACCGAATAAAAATCATATTTATTCATTATTTACATTTATGTAAAATTTTTTTAATGTATATCATGTAGAATGAATCACATCGCATCGTGTATATGGTAGGTCGTACGTACTCACGAGCGACGATACCATTCTGATAATTGGGAAATTGTATGGAATTATATGGTATATATATTATTACACAATACATATCATGTTATATTAATCATATATAGTTATTATTTCCATCATTATATCCGTCAATGAAAGGTGGTGTGAAAGACAGATTACACCATGACGTGGAGATGGTAAGCTGTCTGTACAAACGAGTGGTGATTTAATTTTTCATAGGATGGATAGAAGTTTTTATATGATTATTTAATAAATTACAATGACATATTATTATATTATTGATACATGTGTTATTAATTTTTAATGAAAAAAAAACCAATGAAGAGGATGTAGAAGAAGAAAGAAGTTTGAAAGAATCGGTAGAAGATATTACCTCTTCCTCGACATGCTTCCACTAAATATCCTCTTCAAGGCACTAGAGTTGGTCTTTTGAGAATACCAAAACCACTATAATGTGAGTAAAGAAGTTTATAAGGTAAAAGGTTATGGTATTTCTGATATTTAAGGATAAAATTTAAGTGAATAGGTGAGGGAGGAGGTTCCCGTTTATAATTGAGGTGAGGGGCACCTTTAGAAATTATTAAAATATTAAATTAATATAAATTAATTTTTTAATAGAAAAGCTTACAAATTAAAATATATAGAATATAAGATGAATATTGTTCTAAATCCTCTCAAAAAATAATTTTTATTCATTTATTGATTTTATTTTAATCTTTATCTTTTCGGTATAACCTTAATTATTCTCTTTTAATTTTAATTGTAGTAACAACATTTTAAGTATTAAGAGGTTATAAATTTTATTTATATGTGGTGAATTTTCCATAATTAAAAAATTAATAAAATTCGGGACCTTATCATAGTCACTTGATGATTTTAAATATTTTCTAATATTTTTAAATAATTTAAATATGTATTATTTTTTAAAATATCAATATTGTCAATTTTTACACTGTTGATGTCTTCAAATTTAAAAAATAATAATAAATAGAGATAAATTCGAAACAAACCATTTAATAGTATTATAATATGTCATAGTCAGCTAGAAAATAATTATATGGAATAAATTAAGTCATTTAATATTTATTTTTATACTTATAATATCATTTATTATAATTTTCTCTTAATAAAATAATTATTGTATCATTGTTGTGTCAATATTTGTGGTAATTATTTAATCTCTAAAAATTATTAATAAATTCAAATGATGTATATAATTTCATTATATTTCTAGAAAGTAATTATTTTATTAGTTTCATCAAGTGTATCACTATATTAACATTTTGATACTTATAAGAGATAAGAGAGTGATATATTGTCACATTCTTTTGATTAAATAATAATTACATCGCTTTTATGGAAAATTGTCCATTAAATGAATCAATTTTGATTCTTATGTATTAAGGGGTATATTTTATTCATCCAATAGGATTTTTTTAGATTTAATTGTAATTTTATTATCCTTATCATTTTATTTGTTTCTATAATTTCTCAAATTTACCTTTAACCGTGGTAAATAAAAATTACCAAAATTACTATTAATGTTGTCCAAAAAAGGGTACTATTTACATAAGTTGGACTTAATTATTCTAAATAATAAATAAATGTTTTCTAATTCACATAGAAGAAATTGTAGTAATTAATTGGATATTAATTCCCATTGTCAAAGATAGAAAACAATTATTTTAAAGTAAAAACAATCAAAAGATTTACATATGTTTATATCAAATTTCAATGCGAGATTACTTAAAATAACAAAAATTGGATTAAATGATAAAAACATAATATAAATATACTTTTAAACCAATTAAAAGTATAATCTATCAATCCAAATAAATTATACGAAAAGGTTGTTTTGAATTAAAATTCCGTATTTTTCACGATTCATTAAAATATTAATTTTCTCAGAAAAATGACAAAATTTCAAACGAAATAAATTTTGATTTCTCATATCCGAATAAAAAAGTTTATTTTTTCAAATATTACTTATAAAAGTGTGAAGAACTAGATTTAAAATGGGATTTCCATTAAATGGTGGTAAAACTTTTTTTTTAAATACTTCTTTTATCCGAAAATATAATTTTTTTCTTATATCATGCATTGAAAAAATATATGATGAATTTTAAACATTAAATTGAACATATTACATATATATTTCTTTAATGAGAATCTTTAAATATTTATTTAATGATTTTATAAACTCACTAATTTTCATTTAAATAGTTTAAAAAAAGATTTCTTAAAAAAGGTTTAGTTTCATTTATAAATTATTATTCATAAAAGAATTAATTAAATACATGTTTAAACAATATTTTCATAAATTAATTAATAATGTTCATTCCCAAGATTTTAACATCTAGGTTATAAGGTAACATAATAATATTTAGTGGTTCACATATACTCGGTCTTACGTGAGGTGAATTATATGAAAAGAACTTTAACTTGTGTGTAATAAACGCCAATAATAGCGTTGCATATACCACAAGATAATATGATGTTTCATATTGCGCAAGATTATCATGGCATAGCATACATCACAAGACATCAAAGAAATTTAAAAAACTCTATCTCATAAAAATTTTTTGGAGTTACATTCTACCCCCCTTAAAATTTATTTCGCCATTAAAATTCATCAGAGATAGAAAAGGGTTACTACTTGAAATTTTCTTTCATAGAAATCCATATCGTAAAAAAAGAATTCTAAAAAATAATTTAAAAAAGGAAGATTAAAATCTTAACAGTTACCCAAATTAACTCATCAATAGGTTTCCACATATAAAAACATAGGCTGGAATCGAAAACATGGATATAGAATAAAAAATCTAGCCATCGTTTTCTGATGGGGAGTGATAGAGAACAAGGTTAGGAGATAGTTAACAATCAGAAAACCATAAATCTGTGATGATTTAAGGGACCATCTAATTCATCTTATAAAAAGGACCTAGGATAAGTTTTATTGTTTAAAGATCCTTTTCCAAAAGGTGATGAATATTTCATGAGAATATATACTTACCTGATTTCAGTACAATCTCACCATTGGTCGTTCCTTGAAAAATTCCTACTTTACATCTTATTTAATGAAATGAAGCTGAATTTTCCATTCCAGAAGTGTTACTAGATCATGTGATCCTTAAATTTAATGACAGGTTATTCCATATATATGTATAATGAAAATTTTATCACAAGTTATCAAATATGAATAAGTCTATATATGGTGAGATAATACATTATTCTAACAAACATCATCCGATGTTTAACTTAAACTTTAAAAAAATAGATAACCTTACAATACATCTAAATGATGAAAATCCAAAACTAAAGAAAAAGGTTCAATAAATATACTTAAAATTTATCCCCCATTTATCATATGGTATATCTTGTTAGTTACGTTCCTAAATTGTGGACACTTTTATCATGTATTCTCTTGAGTCATGGTAACAAACTGAATTATTATATATCTTTACTGAAATCATGCATGTTTCCTTTTTCTAAAACTTATCGGATATATTCCTTAAGTCCATAAAGGTTGTATAATTCATCCATGATAGCATAAACCTCTTGTAAAAAACTCCAAAATCTATTCCCAATAAACTAAAATCATACAATTTATTTATTCAAATCCAACATATCGTTATCCAAACATAATTATCTTAACATAAGGGACATATTAATGGTTATCATTCACTGAATCATGTTTTCTACAAGTATATGTTTTTACCCTTAAATAACTTTTTTGGATCATTAGAACTATTAAATATATCCTTTTCAACCCTGAATGAAAAACTTATACTAAAAACACTTATATATTTTAGGATTCATCTAACATTATCTTTGAATTTTGAAACATATACACCTCAATCATAATAATTTATTCTTAAACCATTAATCAAGATCCATCACCTTTGCCTTACAAAAAATATGAATCATGTATTAAGGTTTATCAACCTCAATCTTCTTAGTTTTAATGTAAAAAATATTATAATAACGTTACGTAACATTCACATGTCATTTACAATCTCTTTATCTTAAATAGTATGACTAATACGTGTACCATCGTCATGATTATCTTTATGATATTTCTACTGAGTAAATCTATCTTCACATTTCCCATAATTTCATAATATGAAACATTAAATAGATAACTATTTTATATTTAATCCTATATATAGAATAATACTAGAAAAAAATACAAGAAATACATATTAGAGATTAGAAACACATATGTAAGGTAAACTACTTATAATATTTCAATTTATGATATCTTCGGTTTAACCCTAGGTTAGTCATGATAATCAATAACAACATAGTATTATAACCTATACTTAGACTTATACATAGGGAATGATGAGAAATATCCTTATAAATATCTATTGGGATCTCACTAAAGTTTTCGCATCCTAGTTTCCAAAGGATAACTAAGCCTTCTCTCTTATTCCAACTCTAACAACCCAATATTGACGTACATGGACGTTACATTTCTTTTACAGAATACTTAATAAATTAAAAAAATAGAAACCAAAGACTTTATTAGTTTAGTATATTTGGAAACTTGGAACCCATTCTTCTAACCTGGGGAAAGATCATCAAAATCTCACATTAAGATCTTTCCCTTTATTTTCCCTAACTAAGACCTTTCTTTATAACCTAGGGAAAAAAACAAAAAAAAGGGTGAGCTCAAATACTTAGTAAGGGTAAACATGAATAACATATAACAAAACATAAACATAAGAATGTAAAAACATGAACATATATTTTGAATATCAAAATCTTTAGTAATAAAATAAATCTTGGTTGTACATAAGGCATAAATAAAAAAAGAACATTAACCATGATAAAATAGCATTGGCATGAAACATAAAATTATGGAAAACACATAAGCATAGAAAATCATTTTAGTATTAACCAAGGATCATTTACAAGACCATAATAGTGGGAAAAGTACATTACTAAACTTGGTTTACTTTCCATTTCTACCTTGTATTACTGAACCATAATTACTAAATATTCCAGCCATGTATTACTGAAACCGATTTACTGACCATTACAGCACTGTATTACTAAACCATATTTAATTTACACTATATTCATGTATATATCATGAGATATAAATCTTTACCCAATTAATTTGAGGGAGATATAGGTACCACCCATCAAATAATGAAAACTATAAATATGCGTGCCATAAAAACAAATTCATTCATCATACCATAACCGAACGAATAAAATGGGTTTCTTAAACACCATTCCTTAAAAATGTAATCCATGTAAAATAAATAGATTTCATAAATATTATTCTATCATAAAAATAAGAAAATATAAGAAAAATATAGTTAATATACTTGAAACATATCCATGATCTTAGATGGGAAATAATTTTGATGACACACTTGAAATTAATTCTTGAGGAAAATATCTTTTCCTCTTGAAAAACAGTTTCTTTTTTTAAAACACCATGTGATTTAAAATGAAAATAATTTAATTGAAAATAACCTTGAAAACTTGAAAGAAAATATTCATGTAAATATGGTGTAATGAATGTTTTAAAATAAATTGAATACGTATAAGTAAGAAAAACATTATTCTCTTACTCTTGATAGGGAAGTCCAAAAGTATTTCTTATTGAAAACAAAAGAAAGATTCATTCCATACCATTTAATAAAAACTAACCAATTATTATAATTGAATTTAAATAATATTATAAAGATAGAAATAATATTATATATTTAGGAAACATAGATGTGGATGATAATTATACCCCATGAAATATTTACATATAAATAATCTTAGATAATAATGAGATTACAAAATTATCCCTTACCAATTATAATTAGTCAAATCATGTATCTCATTAAATAAACAAAATTATATGCCTAATTAAATATCATAACCTTTATTATAATAATCATAAAAAAAGTCATTGAAAAAAAAAACATCACACAAAAGAAATAGGTGGTGTATAAGACATATGTCTCACATAAATAAAAGTGAGACAAAATAACCTCATACCTTGGTCTGTTATCCTTTGTGTGTATCTGAACCTACTGAATAATTATATAAATGATTTAATTTAACTATTCAAGAATAATATTATTTTTTATGATATCATATATAATAATATTATCATCTGTTTGGTAATAATACTTCATTATTACTCATTATTCAGGTGTAAACTGGTTCATTTTCATATGCATGTTTTGCAGAATAAGTTCTGGTTATCCTTATTAGGTCCTATTTATATAATTAAAAAAGAATATTAACATAATTAATATAACATTTATTCATTATTTACCTTCATATAATCATTATTAAATGTATATCTTGTATATTGAATCACAACTCATCATGAAGATGGTAGGCCAAACATACGCACGAGCGACGATATCATTATGATAATTGTGAAATGGTATAAAAGTGGATGGTATATATGTTGTTAAATAATACATATTGTGTTGTAATAATAATATATAGTTATTATTTATATCATTATATCCAGCCATTTAAGGTGGTGGTGAAAAATAGATTACACCATGGCGTGGTGACGGTAAGACATACGTATTCACGCGTGGTGATATAATTTTTCATAGGATGGATAGAAGGTGGAATTTGGTTATTTCATAATTATAATAAAATTGCAGTATATTAGTGATACTTATGTTATTATAATATAATGACCAAACTAATGAATATTAATTATAATAAAAAATAAGTTTGAAAGAATCATTTGAAGAGATTACCTCTTCCTCGACGTGTTTCCTCTAAATATACTCTTAAAGGTACTAGAGTTGGTCTTTTGAGAAAACCAGAACTTCTATAACATGAATAAAGAATTTTATAAAGGAAAAGGTAAGTGGATAACCTAACTTTAAGGATAAAATTTATGTGAATAGGTCAGATATGAGGTGTCCTATTATAATTGAGGTGAGGTGCACCCTTGGAAATTCTTAAAATATTCAATTAAAAAAATTAATTTTTTTAAACCAAAAGCATAAAATTGAAATATTCCAAATATTATATGATCATAGTTAAAAACTAATATCATCCAATAATTTTTATACATGCATTGATTTTATTTTAAAACATATCTTTTTGGTTTACCCTTAATTATTCTCTTCTATTTTAATTATTCTAACAACATTTTAAGTATTAAAAGGTTATAAATTTTACTTAAATGGTGTCAATTTTCCATAATTATAAACTTAACAAAAATTTAGAAGTTATAATATTAACATTGGTATTTTAAAAGATTTTTAATATTTGTAAATAATGTAATAAAATATTATTTTCTATAAAATATCAATAGTCTCAATTTTTACACTATTCATTTCATTGAATTTAAATAAAATTCTTACATAGAGAAAACTTTCAAACAATCCATTTATTATTATTATAAAATGCCATAGTACCCAAGAAAATTATTTTTTGGAATAAATTATTTCATATAATATTTATTTTAATATTTATAATATCATTCATTTGATATTTCTCTTAATAAAACAATTATTGTAACACCATTGTTTCAATATTTATTGTAATTATTTAATCTCTCAAAATTATAAAAAAATTACATAATATATATAATTTAATTATATTTTTTGAGACTAATTATGTTCATAGTTTAATCATGGTTATCACAATATTAAAATTTTTATACTTATAAGAGATAACAGAGTGACATGTTGTAACTTTCTTTTGTTTAAATAATAATTACATCACTTCCATGGGAAAAAGTGTATTAAATGATTCAATTCTTATCCGTAGGTGTTAAGGGTTGAGTTTTATTTTTTTATTTGTATATTTGAATATGTTAGGATAATTTTATTATCCTTATCATATTATTTGTTACCCTAATTAACGTAATTTACCTTTAACTCTGGTAAATAAAAAATACCAAAGTTACTATTCATAATGTCCAAATAAAATAAAATGGACCTATTTTCATAATTTAAACCTAATGTTTCCAAATATAGAATCAATTTTTCCAAATTGAAAACATATAAATTTTATTAATTAATTTAAAATTTATTCTTGTTATCAAAGTGAGAGAACAATCTTTTTCTAAGTATAAACCATCAAAATATTGGCATGTGTTTATATGAAATTTCAATGTCAAATTACTTCTAATTACCAAAATCGGATTAAATGATAAAAATATAATCTAAATATACTTTAAAACCAATTCAAAATATAATCTATCAATATAAATAAATTAGACGAAAAGGCTATTTTTAATTAAATTGCAGTTTTTTCACTATTCTTTAAAATATGGATTTTCTCAGAAAAACACCAAAAGTTAAAAAAAAGTAAATTTTTATGTCCTACTTCCTAGAATAAGTTTATTTTACCGAAAATAAATTATAAAAGTGTAAAAAACTATATTTAAAATAGGTTCTCCATCAAAAGGTGTTAAAACTGTATTTTTTTTGAAGAAAACTTCTTTTATCCAAAAAAATAAATTTGTTCCTATATCATGCATAGAAAACATATTAGATGAATTTTAAAAATTATATTTAATATATTACATATATATTTCATTAATAAAAAGTCATAAAGAGTTATTTTAGGATTTTATAAACTCACTTATTTGTATTTAAATACATTTTTAAGAAAAACATTTCTTTTAAATAAAGGATATATTTTCAATTCTAAATAATTTCTCACTAAATAATTAATTAAATAAATGTTTAATTTTTTTTCATAAATAAACTAATATAGTTCATTCCCACCATTTCAATAACTAGGTTATTGGGTAACACATTAATATGTAGTTATTCACATATACTCGGTCTTGGATGAAATGAATTATATCAAAAGAACATGACCTTTTGTTTCGTAAAATCAATGAAAATTGTTGCTTATACAACAATATAAGATGATGTTTTGTATTTCCCATGATTTTTTTAGTGTATCGTACAACACAAGAAATCAAAGAAATTAAAAAAATATATCTCATATAAATATTGGTGTGTTACAAACTAAAACAAAGGTTTCTTTTCCAAGTGAATTCATCTTAAGATACATATGATGTATATAAGGGATTTCATTAATTGGTCCACACCCTTTTTCTGGCATGTCCAAATAATTCCTCATATATCAAATAATTAATTTAAAAATATATTTTTAAATCAAAGTGTCTCAACCACTTGGAAATATTTGAATCATAAGCCCCATAAAAGTAAATATTTTTCAAATGAAACATTGAATAAAAGTAATAAAAATATATTCATGATATGATATATTAAATGGGTTGTACACCACACAAAATAAATAAGTGGTGAATAAGTCATGTCTCATAGAAATAAAAGTGAGATGAGAAAAACCCCTTACCTTACACATCCTTTAGTTGAATGTGATTTACCATCATGTGTAATGGTTTTTGGAATGTTGTTAACTAATATCGTAACCTTATTCATATTAATGATATCATTTATGATCTTATTATAATATTTTATTGCCTTTTTTTACTAATAGTTCGTTACTACCCTTGTTTCAGATCTTAACAACTTTATTTTCCTTTGTAAGATTTGTTGTGTATCTATAAATTCTTGTGCATTGAATATAGTTATAAAATCTCCAAAATTATAATAAGTTCATGGATATAATATTTATTATATAAATTATTAGAATCATTCTTGGATGGAGAACATTGAAAATGAATCGCATCACGTCGTGGAGATGATAGTTCATACGTACACATGAGCGATGATATCATTCCTTTAATTGTGAAAGGGTAAGGAAGTATATGGTAAAATAATTTTATATAATAAATATAATGTGATAATTATCATATATATATCCACTATTTTTATCATTATACCCATCTTGATGAATTGGTTATGAAATACAGATTACACCGCAATGTGAAGACAATAAGTCATATGTACGCATTTATAGTGTTTCATTTTTTCATAAGAGGGATTAATGGTAAAATATGGTTGTTATATAACAAAAATAAAACATAAGAATATATATAATACTTAATTTAATACTTTATCATGGAAACAAATCATTAAGAGGAAGTATAATAAGAAATGAACGTGGATGAGTTGGAAAAAATGATTAGCTCTTCTTCGTCAGGCTTTCTTCAAATCTCTTCTTAAATGGTCTAGTATTGGTATTTTTGGAATACCAGGACATCAATAAAAATAATAATGATGTTTTTATGATAATTTGTTGGGGTTTTGTGGAGATAAAAAGCTCAAGATGTTCTGAATAAGTGAGGGAGTAGGCACCTTTTTTTAATTGAGGCGAGAGGCAGTTTTGGAAACTTTTAAAATGTTACAGTAGTATAAATTAATTTTCAATTCCAAATTTATCTAAATAGATAAACATAAAATATAATATGGGTATGTGTCAAAATAATCTCATAAAATAATTTTTAGAAACGTTTGGGTCATACTCTAACCCTTATCTTTTGGTTTTAACCCTTATTTAAAAACTTTAACTCTTACAAGGACAACATGTGTTTTTACACTTTGAAGGCTAAGATCGTTTAAATAAAATGAAAAAAGAACCATAAATGATTCATGAATGAAATTTTAAACCTTATACCAATATTTTTGAAGAATTTTATATTTTTATTAATTATATGTCATTTAATAATAAATTATTTATTTTTAAAAATCATTAATGTAAATTTTAACACTAATGAATACATTAATTTTTAAGAAATATCAAAACATGAGATACCATTAAAGAAAAAAATTAATACATCTATAATATGTATAGGTTATCTAAAAAATTAATTTATGAAATTAATTATCTAAAATTATTTTTGTTTTAATATTTTTAATATCATTTATTTGATGTTTTTATTTATTAAATAGTTACTAAATCAATATTGTGTAATTTTTTAAGGATATTATTTATTTCCAAAAAATTTAAAAATAAATTACCAATATGAAGAAATTTTTCGATATTTCATGATACTATTTATAGTTGACGATTTCTTCAGAATAACCACATATAAAAAATCTAATACTTATTAAAAACATGAGTATAACATATTGGATTTTTCATTGAATAAAATATTAAAAAAGGTTTAAAGTTATCTAAGTGGCTCCCAAAGGCCATTAAATCTTCCCAATGATTATTTTGGTCTAAAATAAATCATCAAATAAAATTACAACAAGTGTTAAAGAAATTTGACAATATTTATAATGTTATTTTTACCCTTAATTACATAATTTACCCTTAATTATGGTAATAAAAAATTGTTAGTTTCTATACATTTTGTTCAAAACTAAAAGGGAACTATTTAATAAATTTGGAAATTATTATTCCAAATATTTAATAATATTTTCAAAATTTATTGTACATAATTGGATAAAATAAATTTAAAATTAATCATGTTGATGGAATAAGAAAACAATTTTTTAAAGTAAAAACATTTAAAAGATTGAAATGTGTTTATATCCAAATTCCATGTAAAGTTGATTAAATAACATAAATTTTATTAAATTATGAAACATTTATCTCATTATTCTTTAAAAAAAATTAAAATATAATTTATCATTATAAATTACTTCGAAAAAACATGGTTTCAATTAAAATGCAATATATTATCACTTTTCAACAAAAATTGAAAATTATCAGAAAAATTCTAAGAATTCAACAAAAATAAATTTTTATATCCCTATTTAAAATAATATGTTTATTTTTTTCAAATAAATCTAATTAAAGTGTAAAAAACTAGATTTAAAACTAGTGAACCATTAAAATTAAATAAAATTGCCTTTTAAAAAATATAGATTTTTATGCATAAAATTTAATTTATTAGTATCATATGCCTGTCAAATATATTTTTTGAATTTAAAAACATTTTAATAGGTATAAATTTCATTATGTGTTCAATACTATTCATTCCCTCTAATTTAATGGCTAGGTTATAATAATATTTTATTATGCGGTTAAGATGGGGGTTGTGTGCAATGTAAAATATTGAAGAGATTGAATTTATTTAAGAAGATACATGACATAAATTCTTATAGTGTTACATTCTCTCCTTATTCAATAAATTTTATCCTCCCAATTCTAAATTTCCATTCAAAAATCAAAGGTTGGTACTTGAAAATTACTCTGTGGGAAACCCACATCCTAAATATGGTTATTAAAGCATCCCCTTAATAATATAGAAAGGGAAATGATAAGGTCACCACCAAATTATGAATTATAATATGATAACATTAGTGTGGAGTGAATAATAGGACATATAAGAGAAATATAAATATCTTATTCTTATGGAGATTTATAGAGAAAATTTTCATTAGAAAGTTAACCATCACAAAACCATAAATATATGATCGGTTAAAAGACCATTGACTTCTCAAAGACAAATTGATAATGTTTTTGTTCCAAAATATTTTCTACGAGTTAAGTGACTCTGTTAATATTTAGATTAGCACTTATGTTAATTAAATTACCTGATTTATTTCCATTTCATGAGAATAATCTCATCCTTTGTTTGTACTTTAATTCATTTTCACTTCATTTCATATAGCTAAATATGGATATTCAAGATGAATTTTTATGCCTGAAGCACTTTTAATGAATCATATGGTCTATAAGTAATTCCTCCCACCTTAAAATATTTACTGAAACTAAAATGGTTAGCACATGTAATCTAATTTAATAAATCATAATTTAACCTCAAGGAATAATATCCAAAGTTTAACTTAATTCATTCAATAAACAATTACCTTAAGACTCATACACAATGATTCTATCCAAATTCATTTTCCAAATATTTAGAAGGTCACTAAATTCAAAAAATCACCTCAATATTAGATTCACAAACAATATAATGTAGCTCTAATTTTCACATACCAAATATTTTATCCACTTAAAAACCATAATGAAAACATTCATGCTTCAAAATACTTATAGAATAAGTACTACAGTAGAATCCTTATATATATCACTATTCTTATAATCAGAGCACCATTGATGAAATAATTCATGAATCATAATACAAAATAACATTAATCGTTCTACATTATTCTCAAAACATTAACAACGCTTCATCTTCTTATTAATTAATACTTCATTCCTTTCATTTTTCTTTTGTAGTCTATTTATCACCAGTAGTATGACCATTAATTTTATAAGCCTGAGGATTCTAACCATTGACCAAAACCCAAATCCCAATGTGAGAAAAACTAATTATATAGATATAGTCATAAAGAATCATTTATAGGATTTCTAAATAATCAAACTTTGTCAATATATGAATCCTTAGGTTTATCCATGGAAATTCATTATCATTACCAAATCAATATAATGATATCTTATACATAGGATTATCCTCAAATTCATTAATAGTGTTATATTCCCAAATATATTTTTTCCAAAATCTAGTTCCCAAGGTTTATACTAAAATTATTCTAATATCAACTTTAAAGTCCTAGAATCTAGTAGCCTGAATCCGATTCCATAATTAATATATATGCCTAATATATAAGAAACTGCAGCCCAAAGTACCAAATAGTTTAGTAGTCTTTGTAAACTAGATACATATTTAAAATTAAAATTAAATTTTAAAAATAAAATAAAAGAGTATTTTCATTGAGAACATCATTATTCTCCAAGATTAACCTTTCATATTAGTCACAATAAACTTCTAGGAAACCTAGGTAATATAAAACATAATAAAGTGGTCAGATAAAATACTCATTAAGGGTAAAGTATAGTGGATTATAACCTAAATAAATGATCATAATCAATATATAAAGGTAAATAACTGAACACCCATGTCATGTAATCAATAAAATGTGAATGAATATGCATCCATATATTTTTTCATTGTCAGAATATTTTGGATAATAATAACTGAAATGAAGGAAATAAATAATGTTGAACATCTTAAATATAAAGAAATATTATCTATATATTTATAATTTAAATGAAGGAAATTTATAATCTAATATTTCAAAAATATCAAGATATATCCTCTAGATAGTTATTGTCAAGATAAGTCCTTTTACTAGTTTTAGTCTGTGGGAAAAAACCCATCTGATTAATCTTGGAAACAAACACAATGGGTTTTAAATCAACTAAATTCATCTCAAGAGACCAATGATGTAGTGAGGGTGTTTCATTAACTTGTCCCCATCTGGTGTATTTTATGTCCAAATAATTCCTCATCTATTGAATGTTAAATTTAAAAAGATAATTTTAAATCAAATTATCTCATAAAAATTTGAAATATTTGAATCATAAGCCCCATAAAAGAAAATAATTATCAAATGAAAAATTTAATAACATGAAGATAAATAATTTAATGATACAATATATCAAATGGTCAGTACACCTCAAAAAATAAATAGGTGGTGAATAAGGCATATCTCACATAAATAAAAGTGAGGTGAGAAAACACTTAACTCACGCGTCATTTAGTCGAACATGTTTTTAACTCCTATATAATGGTTTTAATATTGTTATTAACATATATCAGAACTAATTTTATATTTATGATATCATATATGCTATTATAATAATATTTTATCACCCATTTACTAATAATATATCATTATTACCCTTGTTTTGTGTGTTAACTACTTTATTTTCCTGTGCATGATTTGTCGTTGAAGTTTTAGTTCTTATGCATATGATATAGTAACATAATCTCCATAATTATATTAAGGTAATAGATATAATATTTATTATATACATTCCTAGAATCATTCTTGGATGGTGAACATCGAAAATGAATCACATCGCGTCGTGGAGACAGTTGGCCTTCCATATGCATGTGCAACGGTATCATTCCCTTAATGGTGAAAGGGTAAGGAAGTTAAAGGTATATTAAATTTTTTTCCAAAATAAATATCATGTAATAATTATAATATATATACATATATATTATTTCTATTATTATACCCATCCAAGTAATGTGGTGATGAATAACACATGACACCACGATGCGGTGTTGGTAAGTCGTGCGTACGCACATGCGATGATTTATATTTTAGTAGGATGGATAAAATGTAGAATATTATTTTACCATAATAATTATAAAATCTCATAATATATATGATACTTATTTTATTACATTATCATGTAAACAACACATAATGATGAAGTAGAATAATAAATGAACATGGATGAGTTGGTGAAAATGATTACCTCTTCTTCGACGAACTTCCTTTAAATATCTTCTTAAGGGATCTAGGGTTTTTTTTTGAAGAATAAGACATCAATAATATGTATAATGATTTTGGGAGTAGAAATGGGCATGGTTTGGTTGATATATAATTCTTAAGGTGTTGTGAAGAAGTGAGGGTGGAGGTGCCCTTTTATAATTGAGGTGATGGGAACTTTTAGAAACACTCAAACCATTAAATTAATATAAATTAATTTTCAATTTAAAATGGATAATAAGTTATTTATTTATAATATAAGATAATTATGGGTCTATAATATCTCATACATTAATTTGTAGACATGTTTAGATAATATTATTACCCTTATTGTTTTGTTTTAACCATTATTTAAACCCTTTAACTCTTATCGTGACGACACAAGTATTTACTTATTGAAGGTTAATATGGTTATTAAGAAACTCTTATCTAAAAATAAACGAGTCTTGGATTGAATTTTAAACCCTATAAAAATAATTTGGCCAAATTTTATATTAAATTATTATTTATTTAGAAATATCATTAATGTCAATTTTGATACTATTCCATCTTTTACTTTTTACAAAATATCTATACATAAGATATCTTAAAAAAACATTAATACATAACTAATATATCTAGGTAGTCTATAAAATTATTACATAACCTTAATTATCTTAGATTATATTAATTTTAGTATTTTTAATATCATTTATTTGATATCTCCATTAATTAAACAACTACTGCATCATCATTGTGCATGACATTAATGTAATTATTTATTTACTAAAAATAAAAAATAAATGACTATAATGAAAATAAAAATTTTATCATTAAAATTAATATTTATATTCTAAGATATATTCTTAATAGAAACATATAAAAGATGTAATACTTATTAAAAACACGAGTATGACATATTAGACTTTCTTTAGAATAAAATACTAAAAAAGGCCAACAATCATCCAATTGGAATCAAGATTTCATACGATACACCCATGGATTATTTGGGTATATAATTAATTATAAAATCAAATTAAAGAAATTTAGGATAATTTTCTAATATTTATAATATTAATTTTACCCTTAATTACCCGATTTAACCTTAATCGTGTTATTAAAAAATTACTAATGTTACTATTAATATTGTCTAAAAATAAGAGGTACATATTTAATAAATTTGGATGCTCTTATTTCAAATATGAAATCAATTTTTCAAAATTTAAAACCTACAATTGGATACAATTAATTTAATATTAATCCCATTTATGGAATGAGATAAATATTTTTTAATTTGAAGACATTTAAAGTATTGAAATGTTTTTATATCAAAATTCAAATTGAAATTGATTAAAAATAAATAAATAATATTAAATGATAAAAAATGGATCTAATTATACTTTAAAACCAATTAAAAATATAATTTAACACTACAAAATATTTATATGATACAATAGATTTCAATTAAAATGGATTTTATCATTATTCATCAAAATATGAAACTTGTTATAAAAATACAAAAAATTAAACAAAATTAATTTTTTTATTAATGTTTAAAATAAAAAATATAGTCTATCCAATATAGTATATAATTTTGTCAAAAAACTATATTTAAAACAAGAACATCATTAAAAGACAATGAAATTTCCTTTATAATTTTTTTTGAAAATTGGATTTATTCATATCGCATCACTATAAAATATATTGGTTGAATGCCAAATTTTTTTAAT
Source organism: Viscum album (assembly GCA_963277665.1). Classification (NCBI taxonomy): domain Eukaryota; kingdom Viridiplantae; phylum Streptophyta; class Magnoliopsida; order Santalales; family Viscaceae; genus Viscum; species Viscum album. The sequence goes on from OY728156.1 coordinate 1,508,007,034, forward strand.
ATATATAAATTTCATAATTTGGTAAATACTATTTGACTAAAAATTATTTTTTATTAAAATAAACTTCCTTTTAAGGGATGAGGGGAAAACCATCAAGACATCAAGACATAAACAAAATAACGCGTCTCCAACTAACCAAACCTCAAGCTCAAAAGTAGCACTCACCACAATAGAGAATCTCCTCCCAGTAAAAAGAACCATTAAGACTATCTTTCATTGTCCCATCATAGAAGGACTAGCTGCCACATGCAAAAGAGCACGAGCCTGGTACTGAGGTCCAAATCCATACGCTCTCAAACATCCGATTCTAAAAAGCCATGAAACAATGAAACCTTTTTTCCAGAACCTCATCTGAGCATCTTCTTGTCAGAGAATGATTGCATAATCCCTTGAGTCACAATCCATGAAGCCCAAAACATTCATAAAGATGTCACACCTCACTAATCATGGGAGCCAACCAAACAGTTTCTACGATCCAAAAAACCAAAACAAATTTGTGAAACAACCATCAAGCAACATCAACTCCTAGACCAGTGTCCGTGCTGAAGCTGGAAGCACCCCACCGCAACAATTGGCATCTCCAACCGCATCCACAACAACCCGACAAGGAAGATGATCCATGGTGAATGAAACTGATTCTTCATCACCTAATATTGGAAGTTCCATCAGCACCTTGAGGGATAATGTCCGATGAGGGGATTTGAGCAGACTGAGCCAGTAACGCCACTCTGGTCTGGAACCGAACCGATCGAACCACAGAAGAACCCACACCAGATTCCAGATCTAGCAAACCAAAAAAACTAGAATAATCCAATGAGGAAGAAGGGGCGTACCACAGATGACGCAGGAGCACCGGTGAAGCAACTCAAATAAAAAAAACCTCTATCAAACCTAAAAACACAAGAACAAACAAATCCCCCCCCCTCCTCGTCACATTGGGTCTGATGCTAGCTGCTTAGAACCTAAACCTTCACCTGCATCCACCAAGCATAGACACCGTTGAGACATCTTCACCCGCCCAGATCTGAACTCGCTGCTCACCGAGACGTGACGGTGGTGACCTCTAGGACGACCGAGACTGCCAAAGATGGGGACACCAATAACAAGCCTACTGAGAAGCCGGTGAAGGGGAGGGAACAAGAATCCAACAATGAGTCACCGAGAAATTGAATTTATTTAATTAGAGAAATACTATAAATTATTGGGGTGTTACATTGATTGGATATATACTATATTTTTAACATTAACCATATTAATTAGGATGGTTTGTGATCAAGTATACTTAATGGGAAATGTTATTTACATTTTTTTGTATTATTTCAATACAAATGTACACATTGAGTATGCTTCACCCCATTCATGTGAGAAATGTATTGGACTTATTAAGTGAGTATAGAGGCTTCCTATAACTCTTCAATGAATCGATATAAATCTTGAGAAAAACCATATTGAGTTTTTTTCTAAATTAATAGCCATTTATTTTTAGATGTCTTATTCATGGCCTCAATGACATGTTTAAATATCCGACATTATTCATTCCATAATTATAAGATTTTTTATTGATTCCAATGCAATTATTCAATTTGTAGAATATCCATTGTTAATTTTTTATCTCGTGTGATTATTTATATCTAATAATCTTGTCTTCTTTTGTTATGACAATATTATGCTCAGGTTATTAACTAAATGACTTGTGTTTCAGTAATTTACCATTCTATAATTGTTTATGATAGCCTCCGCTTTACACAACCCTTACCGAGCATCTGATCTCACCACTTTCATATGTTTTATTTTTTAAAGTATACTAATAAGTTTGGTACGATTGAGATTCAAGGTTATACTAGGATAATAATGGTGTTCTCAAAGGATTCACTATGTTTTATTTTATATTTTCAACTATAATATAGGATTCAAATGTTTATATATTTATCCTAAACTACTTAAATAATTTATCTATTAGGATATGATTCTGTGTATCTTATGCCAATGTAATAAATTAAGGCACCAACTTTGGCCAACTTGGTTTGGGGTCTTTATAGTTGATATTGTTTTATCATCTAGACTAAGAACATTTGGAAATATGATTATTTTAAAAGTAAAATTTCATTCATTAATAAAAATATACCACAAACTCACATGTCGCTAAAAATGAGTATTCATGATGAAATGTTCATTAATAAATCATTAAAATCAACTCCTAACAAATATCCTAATCCATAAGACAAAAAAAATCCATTTCTTATATCGCTATATTTTAACCAAACCCATAATTTTTCAAATAATATAATATAATTCCAGAAATAAGAAAATCATTAAACGAAGAAATTCTAGTTTAATCTCTAAAATTCAACAATAACACCTAAAATTTAACTAAGATAATTAGATAAATAACAATTTTAAAATTACTCAAAATATTTATGATAAATATTTAAACCCAAAAATTGATTTCATATTGTTTCATGATATTTTTTTATGTCCAAAAAACATCAATCAATCTAAAATTCTCATAGAAAATATTTATATTCTCTAATCATGTAATCTTATAAATATGATAATCTTTTCAATAAATCACCCGAATCACTATAAATACAAAATAAAATAATATATTCTTACAAAATACAATTCAACCTTTATTCATCAAATAAAATTCCTTAATATTATATATACCTTAATCATATAAGGTTTCAAAAAATATAGTTACATTTTTATGAATTAACATTAATCAGTTAATCATGGAATAAATTTCCAATCCCATGGCTATCAATATGATAAAACATATTTTCTCAAATTGTAATAACCCATAATTACCTAAAAATTAAAGATCAAATAAATCCTAATGTATACCAATACCTTTAAACTTATATACACTAATATTAAATGATTATTCCTCAAATAAATCTTTTCATATGTTAAAATTAATGGAATGACATACCTAAAATACTTATCAAAAATCAATAAATATCTCCCTAAAATGTCACCTTTTCACTACACAATATTTCAAATATATCAATTCCATATAACATATGTTTCCAAATTTTGAAAAAAAAACCGACAATAAAATAATTCTTAGTTTTTTATAATTCTCATAATATTGATAAAATACTATAATATCATAATTTTATAAACTCTATACATAAAAACATCATTAATCCATTAACAATTCTCTTTTATCTTATTCATTTATACTTTATTCCTATAAGCCAAATATATAAAATATTTTCTTATTAATTATTAATATAAAATAAATCTTGTTTCACACTTAGAACATAATAAAAGAATTCATACCTTTTATCCAGATATCAAGGTTTTATTTTATGCTATTGGTATCCCCTTTCTCATTCACCATGAGGTCCATATATCAAGAAAAAATAGCTAAGTACATGATGGATTTCCATTTTTGAATGAGATGGATAAACTATGATTTTGTAATTAGGTAAAATAGAAACCATGATCTAATGAAATTTTAGAGAAACGTAGAGGAATTGGATAAATCAAATAGTTTCTTACAGGTGACTTTAATACCCATTAAGATTTCAAAACCATTTGAATATAAATTTTCAATAACAGTGATAATAAAATCATCTAGAATGGTTAATAAGGTTGTGAAATATCTATTTCCTTCCATCTTGATAAACAATCCTTAATCTTTATAAAGGACCACGATTAAAACAAGAAATGAATTAGTGTGTGTTAAAATTAAAATGGACCTTATAAAGAAAATACTTTTTGAAATTTCATAAGAATTTAACCTTTAAATAATTTAAACCTAATTAGAATGACCTTATAAATGCATTATCCCAAAATATTATTAATCACCTAAAAATATATCACTTTAAACCAAAAAATGGTGTTTCTAAGACTTTAAACATATATTAAACCATAAATTTGTTAACCCATAATTGTACCCAAAACTCTTAATAAAACCTTACATGAAAATATCGTAATATTCAAAGTGTATAAACACTCATCTAACACTATTTTTAGTACCCAATCTTAAACATTACATATTCTAGTGTCTTTATAATATAATACACTAACTTTTATTTTTGAGGATCTTTTTGGTTTAGTGTTTTATAGATTTAGGGAAAAACTCAAACACATCAGAACCATATTTTAAAAAGTGGACACTTCTATTTAGTATCAATTTTTCCAAAAATAAAAAATTTTTAAAATAAAAAATTGGTTTTTTTCAGGAAAAATATTCACAACTCTTAACTTGAATTTTTTACTTTCCATTACCCACCATTAAAAACTATGAAAAAATTTAAAAATGTGGGATGGACACAAAAATATCTGTAAGGGAAATAAAAAAGAAGAAATATGTTTTTTATGGAAAACATAAAAACCCATTAAAATACTCTTTAAAAATAAACCTTTTATATAAAAATGACATCATATTTGTTTTATAATATCAATATATTAACTTTTGAAATCACATGATTTAAATAAACATTCATTAGAAATAATAGAAAATTCATGTAGGTTCCTTAGGATGTCATCTTATTAAAAATCTTAAAATATGAATAATAATAAATCCAACATAAAATAAAATTCTCTTGAGATCATAATAATTACCCAAAATATTGGAGCATTATCTAGGAACACCCATAATATAAGATATATCAGGATAACCTGTGAGCTACAACGAGTCTCTATGCTTCATATAATCCATATTGGGATCACCTATGAGTTATAATAGGGATCAATCCATCCTAAACAATGTACAAGTACCATGTCATGAACAAAACTATTGAAAAATATGTTTCAAACCCATGTGATAAACAATTTTAGTTATCAAAAATACCCTTTTCTGTTAAAACACATTTTTCAAACCAAAATACCCAAAAAAGGGGAAATGAGTTTTTTTGTGTAGAAAAAATTAATTATTTTAAATTAATCCAAACATAAAATAATTATTATGGTGGAGGGAAGATCCATTATTTTTGTACTTGTTAAAATATAATATTCCTTTTTTTCTTTAGTAAAGAAGTTAAAAAATTCCATAAAATGATTTATTTTTGGAAACTTTTTAAATAAATGATCATACAATTACCTTTAATGTTATTTTATTTACATATAAATACATTCCTTAGATAATATTAAAAACATGGACATATAATAAAAAGATCGTTTTAAGGGAAAATTATAAAAATGATTTTCTAAATGAATATCCCTTACATAAAATCTTAAAAAGATCATTTCCTTTAAAAATAGTCTAAAGAAGTAAAATATCATAAAAAATTATATTTTTAAACCTTTAAATAATAAATCTTATTTTTTCCTAAAAAATTTATAGGGATATGTATATTTAATAGAGATATATATAAAATAAATCATGAAACCATTTAAAATGAGGTTTTTAAAGAAAAGTGTCCCTTAACTTGACTCTCAATCATAACGCATGTTCTTTGTCTCCCTAAAATGAACTCAGGATAATTATTTAATTTCTCATGAATTTTTTTCAAATTTATTATTCCTTTTATTTCACTTACTACCATGTTATGTAGAATTAATTGTTGAATTAATTTGAGGTATGGGATTTGGCGATATCCAACTCATATGTCCAAATTTTTGTTTGTTTGTTAACTATGGTTAATGATTTCATTATTACTACATCTATTGAATAATATTCATGATTAAATTTCCATTTTTATTCATTACATAAAATCTTAAAACCAATCATGAATGATGATTATGAAAAATGAACTATGTTACAATCATGTTAATGGTACATCATATATACGCATGAGTAAAATTTCCATATTTCAATGATATTTACTAATGTAAGGTAAGTATTAATTTATATTTAAAAAATGGTAATAATATCATAAATAATATATTATTAATTTAAATATACCTATATAATTATAACCCATGTGATGTGGTGATGAAAAATGATTCATATCGCATTGTGGATGTGAAAGTCCACACATATACACAAATGATATTATTATTTTTCAATGAATGGAATGGAAGAAAATATGCATTATATTATATTCAATGAATTATAAATATATAGTAAATATAATATATATATAATCCATCATTTTATCTATCCATGAGATATGGTGATGGAAACCGAATTAGATCAGTCCACGAGGCGCTAGTCCGTCATACACACAAACGATGGATTCCTTTCCCTTTGATGAAGGTGGGAGATGGATATAGGTTATAAAATGGAAATAATAGAATATAATTATATTTAATATAATTTTTTAATATATAATCATGTTTAAGGAATATTTTAATGAGGTGGAAGAAGATATAAAATAGAAACACTGGGTTAAGAATGATACCTCTTATTCAGATAATCTTTTTTTCTTAACACCTTAAGATCACTAAGGTTATTATTATGCCAAATAAACCATGTATAAAGTGGGTAGAGATGTTCAGAAATTATGTTATTAGATATTTTCAAAACCAAATGATTTTTTTAGTGTGATGTAAGGATAATAAGAGTTGCCTTTTTATAAGAGAGGGGAGATGTAATTTTGTAATTTCAAAAAATATTAAATTAATATAAACAAATTTTCAATTAAAAATGGATCAAAATTGATTTATTTAATATAGGTTTTCTATGGGTCGAAATAATCTCATAAAAAAAAATTGGACATTTTTTGAATATTTTTGTACCCTTATATTTTGGGTTTAATCCCTCCTTAACACCTTTCACAATTATCATGACAATAATGATTTTTTACTACAAGGGATATGATAGTTTCTATAAATATAAAAACAAACCATAAGTGGACTAGGGTTTATGTTATCAACAATATCCTAATTTTTTTTGAAATGTAATAATTTTATAATTTTATATCATTTAATAACATTTTATTTATTATTAAATATCATTAATTCTAATTTTAGAACTATTAATTACTTTGAGTTTAATCACATCAAGAAAACAAGTGAAATTAGGAAAAAAATGTTTCATAACATCCCTAACCTGTTATAATAATCTATAAAATTCGTTGATCACATTAATTATCTAATATTTTATGACTTTAAATATTTTTAAAATCATTTTTTTTATTTTTCAATAAATATGATAAATATTTAATCATCTTTTTGTAAGAATTTATTGAAATTATTTCTTCACTAGAAATTAAAAATAAATTTTCATTAATCAGATAAATCTTTTATATTTCTAATTACAAATTTTCACCAAACATATCTTATATTTATTTGTATTTTAAAAATATTATAGTTACTAAAAAAATGCTGACAGTTTTTACTTTTCTTTACATTTATGAAGGTCATAATCACACCAAAATGGGAAAAAACCATATTAGTGGATCTTGGATAATTATGGATGATTTTTACAAATAAAATAAAACTAATTCTCTTGTTAGGGTCATTTGATAACCCTTATGATATTATTTTTAACTTTTAACTACCAGATTTACCCTTTACCATGTTAAAAAAATCACTATGGTCACTATTCATATTACCTAAAAATAAAAGAGACATATTTAAAAAATTAGAACCCAATAATTCAAAAAATGGTATATATTTTTAAAAATCAAAATAAGAAACTAGAATAATTTAATTTATAATTAAACTAAAAAAATGTGATGAAAAATAGGTCTTTATAAAAATGCTTATTTTAAGTAAAAAATGTTTTCTTACTAAAGTCAAGTATAAAGTTAATTTTAAAAAACATAATTGGTTTATATTAAATAAAAAGTAACTGATTAAAATTTAAAACTAACCCAAAATACATTTTTTACATTATAAATATTAGAAAAGGAAATACAATCTTTAATGAATGTCGGTATTTTACACTATTCATTGAATGATAAATATTTTTAAAAAATTATAAAATGAAAACCAGAACATAATGTTGATATTATAACGTCAAAAAATAATTTCATTTTATCAAATAAATTATATATATGTTTCAAAAAATATTCATATTATTTTCTCATAAAAATTAATAAAAATCATAAATGAAGAAAACATATTTTTAAAGAATAAAATGAATTTTCTAAAAATTGTGTGATTATTTCTTAATAATTAATAAATAAATTTTTATTTATTATAAATTTAATCTATATTTCAAAAAATTTGTTAATAATATTCATACCCACCAATTTAATGTCTAGGTATAACAATCACATTTAAATAATAATTTTTTTTGGGGTTTTACCCTCAATATTGCACATTTTGTACGTAATAAAACATAGTATTATTTTAAAAAAACTTTTCATATTAAATTTAATCTTGAAATCAGGTTTTTTGTATAAATCTTGTTCATATGGTGTTTGGAGATTTTTAAAATGAACAGTATATAAAAGTGGTTTTTTCTCTTTAAGTGGGGTTGTTTTGAACCCTCTCTAAAAGTGTCTTCTTGCTTGATTTATTTTTATGATTAGCCTAGCCCTTTCCTTTGTGTAGGGGGTTTTTGATGAACATTAAAATACTTGACCAGATAGAGTTATCATCTTTTTTGGATTTAGTAAGTCTTCCAGAGAGGTTATGAGTTTATTTGAGAAGTGGACAGAGCTGATATTTAATAATTTCTCATATATATTTCTATGATTTAAATCCCTCCAATTTATCAATTTGATCATAAATTAATATTTTTTGGATTTTAGGAACGTTTTGTGATTAAATTTGAAAATTTCTTGATTCTGTAATTTTACTATTTTTCTATCACATGAGGATTTTGTGCATAATTTTTTCAATCTTGATCCAAATTGAGTAATTAAATTTTTATTGGCTTAGTCTTTTGTGGGATTCATCTTCTTCAACGGGCCCTGGATATCATTCAAAATCAATCATGTTTATATGAATGAATCAATTTAAAAAATATTTATGATAGAAAAAATAGGCCACTCCTCTCTAAATGAATAGTATATCATGATATAACAAACCAATTAAGGTGATTATAGTTGGATAATATCTATAAATTATAGGTTTATGTTCAAATTAAATTTCATAGATAATTTTTCTCATTAAAGTATCCTTTGGGGGCATCAAATTGGAGAAAGATTAAGGGTCTCTTATGGAATAAAAATAAATATTTAGTAAAGTGGGTATAATTTTTTTTATGGTTGTCCAAAATATTTTTATATTTCAGGGTTGATAAAAAAATTCAAACCACTATAAGGAATGAATCCTGGTGATTTTCAGCCTTCTAGTTGAAATAAATTGAAAAAACATCGCATATATAGATTCCATAAGTGAAATTTTTTTCTTCATTTTCCCTTTTATTATTTTTATAATTCATTCTTCTTGATTCTTCCCAACTACCTTTATATGATGGGGTAAAATTCTGAGTGATTTCGGGGGGGGGGGGTCTTTTTATAATAAAAGAGTTTAGGATTTTACGAAATAAAATCATTTCTCTCTTTAGTGAATTTGTTTTCAAATATTCTAATCATAATTTAAATTATCAAGTACAATCAAATTTAGTTTTAGATTAAATTATTATCATTTCCTTGGTTGATGATGATTTTATCCCTCCATTAGGTTCTCATTTATATACAATGGAATAGACTAGTTCTTGGTGGTGAAGTACTTGGTGATTATAAGTACTTCTCAGAGGGTGTTGAATATTACAGATTGTTTGGGATAAATAAAGACTGATGGGGTATTTCCTAATTTAATTGATGGAATTAAATAAAACTCTTTGACACATAAAAATTTGGGTATAACAAGATAATATTTTGGCAGTGTTTATTCTCACTATCACCATTTGAAAAAGGAAGTGAGATGATGAAATCATGGAATATTACTTCTATAGACTGAATAAAATACAATTGGGAAACATAGAAGAAGGATTGAATTGTAATCGGAAAACTAACCTTAACCTGATCACCCTTCTCATTTCATAGTTTTAAATCTTTTTCATAATTTCTTCATCATGAATAGTTTCTTTCTTTTGTTTTTAAAATAAAAATATTTCAAAAACACATCTTTCTCTAGTTTAATGTGAAAATATATTATTGTTGTGTGCTCCTCTCTGGATACAACCTAGGTTGACAAATATTATATTTTTTAATGTAGTAAATAATTATTTTTTCACACCCCATGATAGGAATGTGTCATAACTTGGTGTTGTGGTTGGGGAGGTTGTGCCTACAATTTAATCTAATTTTTTTTTGACAAAAACCACTAACACTTATTCATAACCCCTAGATATGGAAACTGAAATAACATTATTAAATAGATTTAGAAACATTAATTTTCAATATGATTTTGTGGAAATTTCTCTTGTAGACTAAAGTGAAACTTCAAGTGTCCATTTTTATCATGTCATCATGTATATCAATCCCAACCAAACTCGTAGAGACATCTGTGCACCAAAATTTTCTAATTGAAACAATCAGATTTCAATGATATAATTACAAAATGACCTTGAGATGAAACCTAACATGAAATCTTTACATCAAAAATTTCAGAGCTTGGTAGGAGAAGATGAAGATAAACATATTAAATAGTTCAATTATTTCTTCCCTTCTTTCAATCATATAGAAGTATCTGAGGAGAATTTAAAGTGGTAGGACTTCCCCTTTTCACTAGAAGGATCTTACAATGAAAGGTTGTACGACCTACAAAAATGAGATATGCCTGATTTGGATGAATTACTAAGATGATTAATGTAATTATTCTTTACCAAATATAAGATCATATCCATCAAGAATAAGATCAATGACATCATATAGTCATTTTAACACCCCAAGGGTTTATAAATAAATTTAATATTGAATGAATGAAACACTGATTATCTAAAAAACACCAATTTTTTATAACCTAGCTAGTAAACATAATTTTTCCACCACTGTTTTTTGAATTTCAAAAAAATGACATACACAGTTGTGTTTAGTGAGATATTTAGAGTTTGATAAGAAAAACATAATTTATTGTGAACAGTAAAATACGCTTATGAATAGTAATATTAATTGTAATGCGACCCTTATAAAGAGTATATTGTATTAAGGTTATAAGATAATGAGATCTTGATTAATTTTTCAAGGTGATATAAAACAAATTATAGTCCTAAAATTGTTATTTTTCAAATATATTATAATCTTATTTATAAGATAAATTAATCATATATAGAAAATTATTTTCAAAAAATGGAGTTCATTTTTGAATTCTACACTTCAGAAAATGTTTTGGATGAATTTTTTGGATTTTTCTGAAATGCAAAAAAAATTTATAAATAGAAAAATACCATAATTTACCATATATATACATTATCTGTAATGGACCGGACCTCTCCGGCCCATTCCTTTGTCTAAAAGAGGGTTATGAAGTGGTCTGGAGGGTAAAATGGACTTTTCCCGCACTTTTTAGAATTTTGAAACAACACACCGGGTAGTGTGAGTACACGTCGTGTACCCCATTTCCGGGTATACCCCATGTTGAAGGACGTGTCCTTACCGTGTGAAATAAATGGGTACACGCCATGTACCCCATACTACAGGCCATGTAGTCCCTCCCCGCGTACGCATTACCTTCTCACCGTGTGTTGACCAGTCAATGGCTGTGTGCCTTATTGGAGCCGTGTCCTTGCCCTGTGAAATAAATGAGTACACGCCGTGTAGCCAATACTACACGCCGTGTAGTCCCTCCCTGCGTATGCGTTACCTTCAAACCGTGTGTTGACCGGTCAACAGCCGCGTGCCGCATTGAAGGCCGTGTTGGAAGCCACGTGGTGACCGTGTGAAATGGTCGAGTATACGCCGTGTACCATAAAGTACACGCCTTGTACTTTTGTTTTTCTCACCTATAAAAGGAGGGGTCCCCTCCTCCTTTTAAATTCACCCCTCTTCTCCCAATTCCTCTGAGCAGAGCTCTCCCAAGAGACTTGAAAACTCTTTTTCTTCGATAACTTCTTCGCCCGAGATCTGATTTACGATCCGTTAGCGGCCACAGGATCGTAACGACGAGGCAGAACCTCTGAGCTTGGATCTGTTGTCCTTCCTTCGTCCTTTACTTTCCAACTTCTACCCGAGGAGGTTTTTCCGGGATTTGACATAAGTGACGAATGGCAACAAACGTCTTCTAAAGTTGATCCGAGGGAGCGTTGTGATTAGAACCTGTTGAGGTAGGGATCTTACCTTCATCTCTCTAAATTGGGCATCATGCAGGGTGGGTATCCTCTTGTTTTCATGAGAAACAGTTGAACCATTAAACGAAGATAATAACTGGTTAAAGAACGGGGATGGGGAAGTTGTTATGTTTATCTTTATGTCTTGTGATATTATGTTGTGAATTGAATAGGATTATGCCTACAAAAAATCACAGTTGTTGGGGGCCTTTGCTTGCGCAATTAAATGTTTCCCTATCTTTCTAGACTATTTTTGTGAATGGAACTTTGTTGAATGTGGAATTTGGTTAATCATGTAAAGTTGTCTAATTTAAAATCTGTAACCCTTGTGTGATCACCCCGGTTGAACAAAACTAGAATAATGACAATGTGGGTGTTGGCATAGATATGTGGCATGTGAAGGGGGTGTTTTGTGGGTTTTTGTGGATCGGGTGAGCAGTGGGGCTGTGGTTTTCTTGGTTGTGGATTGGTGTGAATGCTCTGTTAGTGATAGGCAGTGGGGCTGCGATAAATGGTATCAAGGGGTGATGATGTACGGTGTGGTTGTGGTTATGGTGGTTGGCAGCGGGGCTGCAAGGATGGGTTTGAATGTGAACGAACTTTGGGTTGTGAATAACAAATAAAATGTGGATGAGTTAATGAATGGTGGGGCTTGGTAATGGAACGAGAATAATAATCAATGGGGTTGGTTGGTCAATAAGAAGGGACTTGTTGTGTTGCTTGTGTTTTCCTAACTTGATTTGTGGATGGTAGGGATTTGCTTTACGAACGATTTATGGTTGGTTGTGGATAGTTTCTAAGTAGTTAAAGAACTAATAAGCTGATTCTGTTGAAACATGAAAACCTAAATGGGGTTGGGGTTGTTTTTTGTATGCATGCTTCATAGAAGCAGTGCCGAGGCACGTGGTCAATTCTCTGATTAGAAGCCATAGGTTGGGATGAGTGTTTGGTATATATATATATATATATATATATATCTGTATCTTTGTGTTTTATCGCACCCCACCCATGTTGAGAACTTAGTGCCGATCACTCCCATTTCATGGGAGAGGGTATTTTCCCCATTGTTACTAGCTCCTTCCTTCTCTTTCTTCCCTAGGCTGTGATGGCTTGAGGCGACCTTACACCTAATACCCTTCAGGTAGGATTCTATTGGGGCGGTTTTAGCCCAAGAATCTTCAGTCAGGTTTTACTGTTTCCCAAGAATCTTCGGGATGAGGCCCAGGTGTGTGTGGGCGGGATGTGTGGTTGTGAGGCCCAGGTGTGTGCGGGCGGGATCTGTGGTTGTGAGGCCCAGGTGTGTTCCGGTGGGATATGTGGTTCTTGAGGCCCCGTTGTGTGCGGGTGGGAAGAGTGTGGTAGCGTTAGGACATTATCCGTTAGGAAGAGCAACTAACTAGTGGGAAATGGTGTGAGGTACCCAATACTCTTGTTCTTATATACTACTACCTGTTGGGATTGTGTTTTTTGTGAGTGTGGCTGGTGAGGTTGGGTGGATAGAATTCTTTTCTAGGTTTCTGCTTTTGTTCTCATGGGACATTCGGATGTCTCCCCACTTGTGCATGAGAGATTTAGGTTTCCCTATTGAGTATACTTGTATGATCACCCTACGTTTACTTTCAAGTTTCCAGGAGGACTACCAGGGCTGTGTGGGACCCTACTAGTCGGGACAGTTGGACTTGTTTCTGTTGTTGTACTCTTGTTTCTTTTGGTATTGTACTTTTTGAGCTTTCTTGTACTTGTACATTATTTTAGAACTATTTAAACATGCATGTGGGATTGGTTTGGGTTTATTTCTATACACTTGTTCATTTCCTTTTTGGTGGTTGACTTGTCCTATTTCTCGATCTTAAATAATAAAAAGGGTAATGCCTCCCATATTTGTGAAAACTCATACCCTTGATGCTAGTCTCCACCCCGGGGCCTACTAGAGGCGGGACTCGGGGGTCATTATCTCCCTTTCACCATTGCTAGCTCAGGAGGGGCATCTTTGGTGGGAGGGGGTCATGAAAGAATCGTATCAGAGCCAGGTGGAGAGATAGGATAAAGTATGGAGTTAGGAACAGTGAGGATTGCATGGGATGGTAGGGCAACAATGTTGGTTAATCTTGGTGGGTGACATAGGCCAGGGAAGACCGGCTAGGACACGAGATTTTAGGGCCCCCCGTGATCCGATGCAAGGAATCTAAGCCTACCAAACAACCAAGTGAGACTACATTGATTGTAGGGTAGAGACCCTAGGGAAGGTACATGCATCATCATGATTGTGTTTTACTTGATTTGGGTGTTATGGGAAAGAAATTGAATAAAATTATAAAATGAAACCTTGAGAAATTCCTTGATACTTGGGCTTAGGCAATCCTTGTTTACCGTATATCTATGGCACCTGGACGTCGTCCCTGGGTGACTCAGATGGTCGAGGCCCAGCAGATTCAGGTGGTCGATAAGTTGAGGATTGACCGAGAGGAGGAAGATAGCCAGTGGCAGAAGACTCTCTGCTCTTTCTAGCGGAAAACCATAAGAAGTATGAGGGTATTACTTCAGATACGGAGATAGAGGGGTGGCTTGAGGAGCTAGGGATCGCTTTTACCTTGATCCGTGCTTCGAGGGAGTACTGGGTTCCCCTAGAAGTCAGTCAGCTGAGAGGTGCGGCACGACAGTGGTGGACGCTCTACCTTGGAGAGAGGATAGAGGCAAAGGTTCCATGGGATGACATTGAGAAATAATTCTGAGTGGAATTACTTTCTTCCATGATCAAGGCGGAGAAGTGGAATGAGTTACTCTCCCTTCAGTAGGGTTGTATGTCAGTACGAGAGTTGGGGATCAAGTTCAAATATCTCTTACACTTTTCTCTGGATATCTTTCCAGATGAGGAGTCTCGGGCGAGACGTTTGGAGGAGGCGCTTCGTCCTTCGCTCTAGTATGTTGTCACCCCCTTCGCCCTTCCGATGTACTTGGCAGTACAGAAGAAGGCATAGGTTGTAGAGAGGATGCACTCGCAGGGAGGTGCACCACGTGAGGGGATCCAACCAGGTTCGTCAAAGGGGAAGGCAGTTATTAGCAGTTCTCCTGCGACAGGACCTTCCAGGTTCAGGCAAGTGGGGAGTAGGCCCCAGCCTTTCTAGTTCAGATCTTCAGGTCCTCGTTCCTTTTTCACGATCCCAGGACCGAAGTGTTTTTCTTGTGGAGGTTTCAAGAAAATTTAGATTCAGTGCCCGACCCGAGCTCAGTACGGTTGGGGTGGGAAGGTTCAACGCCCACCTCAGTAGCACCGGTTGCCGGCGAGGCCTTTCCAGCAGCAGCAGGACCATGCTCCCCCAAGGGTAAACTTTGCAGGAGGAGGCCGACCTCAGGGTTCTCCCTAGGGACCTCGACCATGGCGTGGTCGCGGAGGTGGACGACATTAGAGAGGCAGAGGATCTGAGTGTGGACAGTTGCACGCAGCAGAGTTGGCAGCTCCAGCAGGACCAGAGGTGGTACGAGGTACAATTTGTTTGTTCAGCACTCTCATTTCTGCTTTGATCGATTCGGGAGCTTCACACTCCTTTGTTGCACCTAGTCTAGCCCATTATTTGGGACTAGACGTAGAGAGACTTTCCGTACCACTGGTGCTGAGTACACCAGTTGGAGGCCAGACCAGCGTATCTTGTGTTTTCCGGGGATGTGGGCTGACGTTGGGACCACATCGATCTAGTGGGGACCTTCTTCTGTTATAGATGCAGCCATACGATGTCATCCTGGGCATCGACTGGTTTTTTTCTATTAGTTCCGTTATCTACTGCTTCCGGAGAAGAGTTGTGTTCTCCAACGTGGACGTGCAGCGTGTAGCTTTTGATGGTGAGAGAAGCTATCAGGGGGGAAGCCAGCGTGTGGATCCTCTCCATTCTTTGTTAGGTGGGTTATCAGTGGTTCCAGCTGATGCAGAGATGATGGATGTATCAGAGGTTTTTGGGGGGTTCCTCGACATTTTTTCCAAGGAGGTTGTGACTCTACCCCCTGACTTGACGTTGAGTTCGGGATAGACTTACAGTATGGTGCCCATCCGATTTCGGTGACCCCTTATCGGATGGCACCTTCGAAGTTGCGGATCTAGATTGACGACCTGATGGAGAAGGGTTTTGTTCGACCCAGTGTGTCACCATGGGGTGCTCCAGTTTTGTTCGTGAAGAAGGAAAATGGTGGTCTCAGGTTATGCATAGACTACTGAAGGTTGAATCAGGTAACAGTCAAGAACCATTACCCCTTCCAAGGATAGGTGATCTCTTCGACCAGCTGAGGGGAGCACGTTGGTTTTCTGAGATTGATCTATGATTTGGATATCATCAGTTGAGGGTGAAGGACAGTGACATCTCGAATATGGATTTTAGGTTCAGGTATGGGAACTTCGAGTTTGTAGTGATGCCGTTTGGAGTTACGAATGATCCGGTTGTGTTCATGGGACTTATAAACTTTTTCTTCCGAGAGTTTCTGGACCGGTTCGTTGTTGTGTTTATCGATGACATCCTTAACTACTTAAAATCAAGGGAGGAGCACATTGAGCATCTCAGGGCAGTCTTAGAAGTCCTTCAACACCACCATCTTTACGGGAAATTGTCGAAGTGTAAGTTCTTGACATAATAAGTACACTTCCTTGGGCACGTAGTGTCTCAGCATGGAGTGTCAGTGGACCCATCGAAGGTGGAGGAAGTTGTTTCTTGGGCATCACCGAAGAGCATGGCAGAATTTGTAGTTCCTTGGGGTTAGAAAGTTACTATCAGAGGTTCGTTTCGGACTTCTCTCGAGCTGCTGCTCCATTTCCAGCTTTGAATAGGAAGAACCAGGTCTTCCTATGGAGCGAGCAGTGCCAGAAAGATTTCGACTACCTGAAGGAGAAGTTTTTCAGTGCTCCAGTACTCAGGTTTCCAGAGGAAGGGTTGTTGTATGATGTGTTTTGTGATTCTTCTGGCCTTGGGTTGGGGTGCGTACTGATGCATAAGAAGGGTGTGATCTGTTATGGGTCTAGGCAGTTGCGCCCTCACGAGCGTAACTATACCACCCATGACCTGGAGTTTGCAGTAGTAGTGTTTTCACTGAAGTTGTGGTGACATTACCTCTTTGGGGATCACTTTGTGGTCTTCTAAGATCACAAGAGCCCGTGTTATATCTTCTCTCAGTGCGACCTGAACTTACGGCAGGGGAGATGGGTTAAGTTCCTCCATGACTATGACTTCGAGATCTCTTACACTAAAGGTAAGGGCTACGTTGTGGCTGATGCCCTGAGCAAGAAGTCACATAAGGAAGTAGTTCGGGAATCCATTGATGCTTGGAAAGCGATGGGTGAGTTGGCCGCCTTGCACTTGGATGCAAGGGTAGAAGGTGTTAGAGGATGTTTGTTTCAGATGACGGTGCAATCCTCCTTGTTACAGCAGGTGGAAGAGTCTCAGTGGGGGGGACTCCGAGGCGGAAGTAATGTGGGATCATGTCGATCTGGGAAATGCTCCAGAAGGATGGTCAGAGGATAGCTGACATCGGATGCTTTTCCATGGAAGGTTGTTTATTTCGGAGGCGATGCGTGAGGGAGTTCTCCGTGAGTTCCATAGCTCAACCTTGGCAGCACATCTGTGAGTGTAAAAAATGTACCAATGTAACGCCCCGACCCCAGTTACCCAGAGTCGGTGCATTATTATATAACATTGGCATGATCACAAGAAAGATCAAGTCTCGAAAGACCGATTAGTTTCGTAGACTTGGAATAACTAGATACATTAATAAAGTTTACATTACACCATAAAATGAAAACTACAACAATATAGTCTCCATAGTCCACACTCATACTATCCCTGTAGTTCATTCATAATTTACTTCTTCACAATCCTGGGAAAAATAAAACATTGAAAGAGGTGATCTCAGATGCTCATTAAGGATAACAATATAGCAGAAGCTTTCATAGATAATCTTAAACACTTAAGGAAATGTATAACTAAAACAAAATCCTTTTAAACTTCAACTTCAGCATAAAATGGCAAAGATAAAATGAAATAATGCCATTTACTTATTCACATGGATATTATACTAGTCTAATAATCACAAACAATATCAATAACCACTTTCATAATGATGGAATGCATAATGATAGACTATCATAACCACGTAGCCAAGGCCTCGTGACGAGACTACAAATAAGATTTTGTCAAGGCCTCGTGCCAAGACACTATTTTGTCTCATGAGACCTACCGATGCATCGAGGATCTATAACGGGATCCACTAGTCACTTAATTAGTCCAATGCATTCCTCATATGAAAAGTTTGAAATATAACATAAACATTCATATTAAAACTAGCATACAAAATTTCAATACTTTAACCACAAACCATGAATGGTATAAAAATAGAACATCCACAGTCAAAAATAACTCATTCGATACAATATGGGAGAATGTATTATATCATATTAACCTCAATCAAGAATAATGAAGGATATTGACATAGATGAAAATAATCATAAAAAATATTTGAGAGAAATATCCCCCTTTTTCTTGAAAACATTTAAAAGTCACACTATTTGTCAAGAAACTATTTAAAAATAGATTTTTGAATCAAAGTGTCCCATACCACTTTGAAACTTTTAAATGGAGTTTTAATTTTAAAAGTTTAATTTCCATATAAATATATCTTTAAAACCATTTTTAAAACACGGACATTAAGGAGCAATATTTAGAAGAATAATTCTTTAAAACATTTAAAAATGGTATTTTAGTTAGAGTTTCTAACCAAAAGAGAGACACTTGAATAAAAATAATTGAGGTAATCAAAATATTTTAATATCATGAGAATAAAGGGATTCATGATATACTATGTAAAATTACATTATATACACTATATAAAAGTGACTTGGTGTATAAAAACAAATAAGTCTCAATGGAATGTAAATTAAGATGAATTCTTTTATAAAGACCATATCCTTAGGTTAAAGATAAATCAATGACATAATTATGTGTTACAAATATAAATACACTAAATATTATTTCATATTTAGTGTAAAACAATCAAAGGATATTCACACATATTCTTGTAAAAACAACACCAATGAATTGGATGTTTTTCTCAACAAATCGAGACTGAGTAAAAATTACTCTTATCAAGTTCATACCGATGACATGAGAATCTATCAATGAAGTTATTATGTGTATAAAAATTATATCCACATAAAGGGGAGTGGAAATTATGACATAATCAAATGAATAGTGATTCCACACATAATATTGGACTAAAATAATCAATGAAGTATGCATAAAGCCGAATGAGTGGAAATTGAAATTTCAAATTCCCTTATTGATTTGGTTGATTATAAAACATGCACCCATGAAAGAAGGATAAAACAATTATGATGTAAATATCCATAAATTAAAGTATACTACACAATCAATACAATCATGGGAAGTACACACACCACATGCAATAAATAAGTGGTGAATAATGGAAATCTCACGGAATTTAAAGTGAGATAAGAAACACCTTACCACGTTGTAATCAACTGAGTCGTATGAAAAAAAGTTAATAAACACCAAATTATTTACAAAATAACATTAATATAAATAGAATCATGGTAATATATATAAAATGGAAGTACACAATACACCACTTTCAATAAATTAGTGGCGGAAAATGGAAATCTCACGGAATTGAAAGTGAGATAAGAAAATCCCTTACTTTGTACTTTTTCCTTGGTTGATGGTAGGTTAACCTCTTATATATTGGTTAAATAATTGTTATTTAATTACAAAAGAATAATTTACATTAATATGATATCATATATGATCTTTTAACATTGATTTTTTAATAATATCTTTGTATTATCGTCGTTTCGGGTGTTAATGGATTCGTTTTCCTTTATACTATTTGTTATGCAAGCCGTATTTTTTATGGATGGGTTGTATCTTATTCATATCAAAAATTATATCATGTATCTAAAAATTAATTTTATTCATCAAATGAAATTTAGTCTTGAATGGATACGATGGGGAATGAATCTCATCGCGTTCGTGGAGACGGTGGTCCGTACGTGCGCATGAGCGACAATATCATTATTTTGATATTAAAATAATATATAATTGGATGGTATATTATAGAATAATTATCATGTTATATTTATTATTTACATTAATTATACATCATTATTATACCCATCTAAATAATACTATATTGAATAACAATTACACCACGACGTGGAGACGGTAGGTCGTACGTACCCACGTATGGTGACATGTTATTCAAGGGATGGATAGAATAATGAATTTTGTTTTTATATATTTATAATAACATCACAGTATATATAAGATACTAGATTTATTATTTTATAAAGGTAATAACAATGAATAAGAAGTTTTAGAAGAAAGGAACATGAAAAAGGGTGGTGAAAACGTTACCTGTTCTTCAGGTTCTTCCTTTTTATTTGATCAAAATGGCTCCATAGGTTGGCTTTATGATCAAAATAAGGCCTCTAAGATGAATTGAGGGAAGTTTAGAGAGTATTTGGGAAGTGTTTGGCCGAACCAAAAGGCTTTGAAGGTGTGAATTAATGAGAAGGGGGAGTTTCCTTTTATAAGAGGGGTGATGGGCACCTTTGGAAAAGCTAGAAATATTATTTTATAATAAATTAATATTCGGTTTATAATGGCTCCAAAGTGGATTATTTAAAGTTTAAGATGGTTATAGGTCAAAAACCACTCAACCAATGGGATTTAGATAGGTTTGGGTTACTATATTAACCTTATCTTTAAGTATTAACTCTTAGTTAATTAGTTTCACTTTTATAATGTCTCTTTGTATTTTTATATTATATGGTTAATAAACTTACTATATACATCCAAGAGATCCCCAAGTGGACCATTAATGGTACACCTATCATGGTATAAGTCTCTTCGACGAACCGTATATTTTTAGGAATTTAATATCAATTAATAATATAATATTGTTTTTAAAAACTCTTTTATGTCAACTTTGTCACTATTCAATAATTGATTTTTTAAAACTTATAACAGAATTCTTACTTCTAAAAAAGTTAATTAAATCAATACTAACATGTAATATTGACCTATAAAATTATTGGTATTTATAAAAAGTCTCAAATTACATTTATTTGGGTATTTATAAATCAATTATTCTAATTTTTCATTAATTAGGTAATTACTGCATCACCATTGTGTCATAAATACTATAAATTATTTAATGTAAAAAAATTATAAATAAAATCCCATTATGTAGGAAAGATTTTTAAATTTCTAATGAATATTTATAATCAAAAATCCAACATATATAACCCTATTTAAAAAATGTTTTTCTAAAATATATATGCTTATGTCATTTTTGTATTTATTTTAATTTAATTAATATAAAGTTTCATTATCTGTTACAAGTGGCTCCATGGGATCCAAAAATCTACCCAAAGATACCCATGGTTGGAAATGTATCAGAAAATAAAGTTAAGAAACATTTTACGGTATATTTTTATTATTATAATATTATTTTTTAACCCTTATTTACCGGATTTACCCTTTAACCATGGTAAATAAAATATTTACCGAAGTAATTATTCAAAATGTCTAAAAATAAAAGTTACCTATTTACACAATTTGAATATCCTGATTCCAAATATGGATTCCATTTTTTCAAATGAAAAACATAGAAGTGGCAGAAATTAATTTAAAATTAATTCCTGTTGTTAAAACAAAAAGCGTGTTTTTAAGAGATAATAACTATCAACAGATTGACACTGGTTTATGTCCGGTTTAATTGTAAAATTAGGTAAAATGACCAAAAATTTATTAAATGGTAAAACTATATTCTATATATACTTTAAAACCACTCAAATTCATAATTTATCACTATAAATTTTTTCGATTAAAAAAGTTGTTTTTAATTAAAATTTAGTAATTTTCAATATTCATCAAAATATAAATGTTATCCGAAAAGTTCCAAAATATAACCCTTGGATAAATTCGATATTCCGAATCCAAAAATGAAGTCCATTTTGAGATATAAAATTTATAAAATTTCAAAAAGTACGTATTACTATTCATAACGGCTAGTTTGATTGGTTGTGGTGTGTGTTAGAACTGAAAGTTGCGTATAACACAATCTACTCTATTATTAAATGAGAAGAATACCATGGAAGCATGGGGTGTTACATTTTCCCCTCCTTCAATAAATTGTATCCTATAAATTTAAAAAAATATGATTGGGAATATAATGGAAAGTCCCACATCGGAAAAAGAGTCAATAAAACTTTCACTTTAAAAGAAAGAACGAGAAGTACAAAGGTCACCTGAGATAACCCATTCTAGGATTACATGTAGGAAAACATGTATATGAATGATAAACTAAGTGTCAAGTTATAATGGGGAGGGATAGAAAATATGAACAGGAGAAAGTTAACAATAAGAAAACCACAAACTTGTGTTGGGACAAACAATTATTACTCTCTCAGTAGGAAAAGTAAACTGACAATATTTTTTGTTTTTAGTTACATTACATAAGGATGAGGAATTCATTTATGATATTGACTAAGAACATAAATATATATACTTACTTTTTAAGTAGAGTTTCATTCTTTAATAAATTTCTACCACTAACTCAATTTTTTTTGAACAATGAGTATTCAAGAAGACTTGGTCACACTGGAAGTGCTTCTATAGAATAACATGATCCACATAGGATAAACTATATATTTACCTTGTCTTTAGAGATTAATCAAAACCAAAACGGTTAGTATAAGATCTGATGATCCCCCAAATGGATATTCCATTATAGAAAAAAACACTAATCTTAATTTCTAAAATTAAACAAACACTACCCCAAAGTTAAATAAATACCATTCAATAATCAATTGTTCTTAAAATACTTCAATATAACCCAAAATAATATTAAAACCCAAAACATAGAATAATTTGGTTATGTAGTCTTCCACATTAAATTTTATATCCAAATGACATCAACTACTCTTAAAGTCACATACTTAAAAGTGATTAACCTAATCACATATTCTCTATTTTAGGTTGATCATTTCCATAAATAACCCAAATTACTATAAATACGAAATAAAAACATAGATAAAAATCCACCATTACTCCTCAAATAAAATCCCATAGAATTCTATTTTCCTTGGGAATATAGTGTTCCCAACAAAGTGAACATCTTCCAAAATAACATTAATCACTTAATCACCAAACCATTTTCTTATACTAAGGGAATCCATTTGATAAGAAATAAGATCCCAAATAAACTTATTATTGATAAATAAAATCATTAAACTATAAATAATATTCACACTATACAGGGACTTCACGTAGTCCAGTGGTAGGCGATAAATCCCAATCGCACTTTGGTTGTGGGTTCGATTCCCACAGCTTTGTCTGACACGACGGGATGTCACATAGTTTGCGTGTTGTCCTTTTTTAAAAACTATGTTTTATAACATTACCAAAATGAGATAAATTCTTCAAAATAACCATCACATAATTTAACCACAAATTTTACCTCATACCTTGCATTTTCATCCCAAATTATAATAACTTGTAATTTCCTTAAACCCAATGATCATATAAAACCAAATGGTTATTTATAACTATATCCACAAGAGAAAAGATAATTCTTCCTCAAATATCATTCTCACATGGAAAACTGCAGGGTTACAAATACAAGAGAAAATTATTCCAAAGTAAACCCATCAACAATGAGCACTAATACTTTTTAAACATTACTCCAACCATTTTTTTCCACATAGCTTCTTCTTTGACCAAGAAAATGTCCTATAGAATAGGGAATTCACTCAGGTAATGGCAAGGTCCCCTACATTTACGGTAAATGACTGTAAATGGATTGTTGGGACCATTTTTATCTTCTTCCATAGTACTCTTCATTTTTCTTCGGCAATTCTTCACTTTATGTCCTTCCTTCCCGCACGTAAAGCATTTCTTTGTCCCATTGAGACACTTTCCTGGGCGTCTCCTTCTACATTTCTTGCATGATGGAAATTGATGATTCTTTTCTCCATGGTCTCCATTGATGGATCTCTTATCATTCATCACCTTTCTCTTCCTTGTTGAGTCCGGGAGTTGGTTAATATATATGTTGTTGATCATATTTTTGGAAAACTGATTTGGCATGAACACGATATATTTCACACATATCAGCACACCATTTTGTTGCTCATTTCCACCACCGTTCCCACCTTGTACATCATTCTCAATGTTACTAGGACATCCTTGGAATCCAGCCATTGACAAAAACCAGAAAGCATTGTGTGAGTAACAATAGTCATAAAATTAATTAAAGAATATCATGTCACCATATTCTCAATTTGAAACACATTAGGATTAACCAAGGTCATTTAATCTCATCTTATATATAATACTTCAAATCGATTTGTAAAGAAAATGTAAATTATCCTATGAATATCCCCCGGGAGTGTCGTAACCAATAGTGCAGCAAGGCCCGTTGTCTTGGACCAGTTCCCATTCGAGTCAAGCTCAAAGCGGTGTTTTTGGGTTATACCCCTAGGTACATCTGTTCCAGAGCCGCCTCTACCTGCTCGTATCTAGATAGGGATGTATTACTCGGAAAACCCACAAAATCTCTACAATACCAAAATTCTAGGAAGTTATTCTATACTAATCCTCAAAGTCCATCTTAAATATCTGTGCTCTAATCAGAGTTTATCTAAATCTGGCTTCCAAGGTTTGTACTAAACTTCCTTTGATACCAAATATAACGCCCCTACCCCAGTTATCCAGAGTCGGTGCATTATTACATAACATTGGAATGATCACAAGAAAGATCAAGTCTCAAAAGACCGATTAGTTTAGTAGCCTTGGAATAACTAGATACATTAATAAAGTTTACATTACATCATAAAATGAAAACTACCACAACATAGTCTCCATAATCCACACTCATACTATCCCTGTAGTTCATTCATAATTTACTTCTTTACAATCCTGGGAAAAATAAAACATTGAAAGGGGTGAGCTCAAATGCTCGGTAAGGATAACAATATAGCAGAATCTTTCATAGATAAGCTTAAACACTTAAGGCAATGTATATCTAAAACAAAATCCTTTTAAACTTGAACTTCATCATAAAATGGAAAAGATAAAATGAAATAATTCCATTTACTTATTCACATGGATATTATACTATTCCAATAATCACATGCAATATTAATAACCACTTTCATAATGATGGAATCCATAATGCCAGACTATCATAACCACGTAGCCAAGGCCTCGTGCCGAGACTACAAATAAGATTTTGTCAAGGCCTCGTGCCAAGACACTAGTTTGTCTCATGAGACCTACCGATGCATCGAGGATCTATAGTGGGCTCCACCCATCACTTACTAAGCCCAATGCATTCCTCATATGAAAAGTTTGAAATATAACATAAACATTCGTATTAAAACTAGCATACGAAATGCCAATACTTTAACCACAAACCATGAATGGTATAAAAAAAGCACATCCACAGTCAAACATAACTCATTAGATACAATATGGGATATTTTATTGTATCATTTTAACCACAATCGATAATAATGAAGGATATTGACATAGATGAAAATAATCATCAAAACTATTTGAGAGAAATATCCACCTTTTTCTTCAATTCATTTAAAAGTCACACTATTTGTCAAGAAGCCATTTAAAAATAGATTTTTGAATCAAAGTTTCCCATACCACATTGAAACTTTTAAAAGGAGTTTTAATTTTAAAACTTTAATGTCCATATAAATAAATACTTAATTTTTTTTAAACATGGACATTAATGAGCAAGATGTAGAAGAATAAGCCTTTAAAACATTTAAAAATGGTATTTTAGATAGATTTTTTATCCAAAAGAGTGACAGTTGAATACAAATAATTGAGGTAATCAAAACATTGTAATATCATGAGAATAAAGGGATTCATGATATACTATGTCAAAGTACATTATATACACCATATAAAAGTGGTTTGGTGTATAACAACAAAGATGTCTCAATGGAATGTAAATTGAGATGAATTATATTTTAAAGACCATATCCTTAGGTTAAGGAAAAATCAACGACATAATTATGTGTGACAAATATAAATACACTAAATACGATTGGATATTCTGTGTAAAATAATCAAAGGACATTCACACATATTCTTGTAAAAACAACACCAATGAATTAGATGTTTATCTCTATAAATCGAGATTGAGTAAAAATTACTCTTATCAAGTCCATACTGATGACTTGAAAATTTATCAATGGAGTGATTATGTGTATAAAAAGTATTTCCACATAAAGGGGAGTGGAAATTATGACATGATCAGATGAATAGTGATTCCACACATAATCTTGGAGTAAAATAATCAATGAAGTATGTGTAAAGCCGAATGAGTGGAAATTGAAATTTCAAATTCTCTTATCGATTTGGTAACTTATGAAACATGAACCCATGAAAGAAGGATAATACAATGATGATGTAAATATAGATAAATTAAATTATATTACACAATCAATACAATCATGGGCAGTACACACACCACATGCAATAAATAAGTGGTGAATAATGGAAATCTCACAGAATTTAAAGTGTGATAAGAAACCCCTTAGCACATTGTAATCAACTGAGTTGTATGAACAAAAGTTAATAACAACCAAATGATTTACAAAATAACATGAATATAAATAGAATCATGATAATATATATCAAATTGAAGTACACAATACACCACTTTCAATAAATTTGTGGCGAACAATGGAAATCTCACGGAATTGAAAGTGAGATAAGAAAATCCCTTACTTTTTACTTTTTCCTTGGTTTATGGTAGATTAAAATCCTTTATAATGGTGAAATAATTGTTATTGAATTACACAATAATAATTTACATTAATATGATATCATATATGATCTTTTAACATTGATTTGGTAATAATATCTTATTATTATCATCATTTCAGGTGTTAACGGATTCGTTTACCTTTATACTATTTGTTATGCGAGCCGTATTTGTTATGGATGAGATGTATCTTATTCATATCTAGAATTATATCATGTATCTAAAAATTATTTTTATTCATCAAATGAAATTTAGTCTTGAATGGATACGATGGGGAATGAATCTCATCGCATTCGTGGAGACGGTAGCCCGCACGTGAGCACGAGCGACAATATCATTCTTTTGATATTAAAATAATATATAATTGGATGGTATATCATAGAATAATTATCATGTTATATTTATTATTTAAATTAATTATACATCATTATTATACCCATCTAAATAATAATATAATGAATAACAATTACACCACGACGTGGAGACGGTAGGCCGTACGTACACACGTATGGTGACATGTTATTCAAGGGATGGATAGAATAATGAATTTTGTTGTTCTATATTTATAATAACATCACAGTATATAGAATATACTGGAGTTATTATTTTAGAAAGGGAATAACAAATAAGAAGAAGTTGGATAAGAAAAGAACTTGAAAAAGGGTGGTGAAAACATTACCTCTTATTTGGGTTCTTCCTTTTGATTTGATCAAAAGGGATCCTGAGGTTGTCTTTCTGATCAAAATAAGGCCTCTATGATTAAGTGAGGGAAGTTGATATAGTATTTGGGAAGGTTTTTGCCGAACCAAAATGCTTTGAAGGTGTGAATTAATGAGAAGGAGGAGTTCCCTTTTATAAGAGGGGTGAGGGGCACCTTTGGAAAAGCTGGAAATATTATTTTATAATAAATTAATATTCAGTTTATAATGGCTCCAAAGTGGATTATTTAATGTTTAAGGTAGGGATAGGTAGAAAAACACTCAACCAATAGGATTCAGACAGGTTTGGGTTACTATATTAACCTTATCTTTAGGTATTAACTCTTAGTTAATTAGTCTCACTTTTACAATGTCTCTTTGTATTTTTATATTATATGGTTAATAAACTTACTATATACATCCAATATCCCCTCCAGTGGTCCATTAATGATACACCTATCATGGTATAAGTCTTTTGGACAATCCTTAGATTTTTATGAATTTAATATCAATTAATAATATAATATTAGTTTTAAAAACTCTTTGGTGTCAATTTTGTCACTATTCAATAATTGATTTTTGTAAAACTCATAAAAGAATGGTTACATTGAAAAAAGTTAATTAAATCAATCATTACATGTCATGTTAACCTATAAAATTATTTTTATTTATAAAAAGTCTCAAATTACATTTATTTAAGTATTTACAATATCAATTATTCTAATTTTTCATTAATTAGGTAATTACTGCATCGCCATTGTGTCATAAATAAATTAAATTTTTTAATATATAAAAATTATAAATAAAATACCATTAGGTAGGAAATAATTTTATCTTTCTAATTAATATTTATAATAAAAAATAAAACATATATAACCCTATGTAAAAAATGTTTTTCTAAACGATATATGCTTATGTCATTTTTGTATTTATTTTAACTTAATTAATATAAAGTGTCATTATCACTTACAAGTGGCTCCATGTGGTCCTAAAATCGTCTCAAAGATGGCCATGGTCGGACATGTATCAAACAATAAGGTTAGGACAAATTTTAGGGTAATTTTTTATTATTATAATATTATTTGTAACCATTATTTACCGAATTTACCATTTAACTATGGTAAATAAAATATTACCGAAGTAATTATTCAAAATGTCTAAAAATAAAAGTTACCTATTTACACAATTTAAACATCCTGATTCCAAATATGTAATCCATTTTTACAAATTCAAAACCCATAAGTGGCAGAAATTAATTTAAAATTAATTCCCGTTGTTAAAACAAAAAGCATGTTTTTAAGAGATAATAACAATCAAAAGATTGACATTGGTTTATATCCGGTTTAGTTGTAAAATTATGTACAATGACAAAAATTGTATTAAATGGTAAAAATATATTATAGATATTTTTTAAAACCACTCAAATTCATAATTTTTCAATATAAATTATTTCGATTAAAAAAGTTGTTTTTAATTAAAATTTAGTAATTTTCACTATTCATCAAAATATAAATGTTATCCAAAAAGTTCCAAAATTTTACCCTAGGATAAATTCGATATTAAGAATCCAAAAAATGAAGTCCATTTTGAGATATATAATTTATAAAATTTAAAAAATTAGGTATTACTATTCATAACAGCTAGTTTGATTGGTTGTGGTGTGTGTTTGAACTCGAAGTTGTGTATAACACACGCTACTATATTATTCAATGAGAAGCATACCATGGAAACTTGGGGTGTTACAACTGAGGCCTGAGGGGATAGTTTTGGTGGCCCGGGGTGAAACAGGCAGTGGCAGAGTTTGTGGATAAATGCCTAGTGTGTCAGCAAGTAAAGGTTGAACACCGTGTTTCCAGTGGTTTGTTGCATCCTTTAGATGTCCCCGAATGGAAGTGGGATGACATATCAATGGTCTTCATCATGGGAATACCTAGAGCTCAGGGTGGTTATGATTATATCTGGGTAGTGGTGGATCGTCTGATGAAATCAGCTCACTTCTTAGTAATTAAAGAGATGGGCCCGGTGAGTACCTTAGCACAGAGGTACATGGACGAGGTGGTGCGTTTGCATGGAGTTCCGAAGAATATCGTCTCAGACCGGGATACTCGGTTTACCTCACGAGTCTGGAGGGGGTTACAACATGATTTTGGAACCCAGCTACGCCTTAGCACTGCTTTCCACCCCCAGACCGACAAGAAGACAGAGCGGACTATCCAGACGTTGGAGGACATGCTGCGAGCATGCGTTCTGAATTTCCGAGGGTCATGGGTACGACACTTGCCTTTAGTAGAGTTTTCCTATAACAAAATATTCCACTATACTATTGTCTTGGCGCCATTTGATGATTTGTATGGAAGACCATGTTGTTCACCCATTTGCTGGGCAGAGGTTGGTGAGACAGGTGCTCTTGGGACAGAGGTAGTGTAGATCACCACAAAGAAAGTTCAGTTTGTGCGTGAGAGGATGAAAGTGGATCAGGACCAACAGAAGTCTTATGATGATCGTCGAAGGAGTAATTTGGAGTTCGAGGTGGGATACCATGTGTTCTTGAAGGTTTCCACTCAACGGGGGAAGCAGAAGTTTGTTAAATGGAGAAAGCTCTCACCTAGGTTCATCGTACATTTTGAGGTGCTGAGGTGAGTCGGCGAGGTGGAATATCAGCTAGCCCTGTCACCTCATTTGGAGAAGGTTCATGACGTCTTCCACGTCTCCCAGCTTCATCAGTACTTACACGACGACTCTCACGTTATCGAATGGGGGGAGTTAGATATGGGAGACGACAGGGACCTTCGAGGAACGACCAGTCAGAATTTCGGATCGTAAAGAGAAGGTTCTTCATGGAAGAACCATTCCCTTGGTTCGTGTGTTCTGGAGGCATGGCGGCCTTGAGGAGAGCACTTGGGAGGGAGAGGCTCAGAGGCATGCTCAGTACCCGGAGTTGTTTTGACTTGTGTTTTCTCTGTTCTTCTGAGCTTTGTTTTGATGTTATACTTTGTACCTTTGATATATGGAATGCTTGGCTTGTCAGTTATGAGACCTTTTGTTTCCTTGTTCTCTGGAAGTGTGTAACATGTCTGGATTTGTGGTAAAAAGGGAAAAACCTGATTCTTAATCAAGACGCATTAATGCAGATGCGATTGAACCCGTGCGGGCGAGTCAGTGCCGCCTAAAGCGAATAATATCTTGACATAGGAGAAGGAATTTCCCCAAACCACATGTTCGGGCAGTGTGTTGGTTGTGTGGTGTTGGGTGTAGTGCAAGTTAAAATATCCTAACATATGAAAGTGGGAAGGCCCAATTCTTAATCGAGACACATTAATGAGGATGTGATTAAATCCATGCAGGCGAGTCAGTGTTGCCTAAAGCAGATAATATCTCGGCATAGGAGAAGGAATTCCTAACACATATGATTAGGGTCGTTGAATGGGTTCCTGTTATAACGAGGGACCTAAGAGGTATCTTGTTGGGTTCCTCTATGTTAGTTTTTGAATTCTTGGGGATGAGAATGTTTTAAGAGGTATCTGATGTAATGGCCTGGACCTCTCTAGCCCAATCCTTTGCCAAAAAGAGGGTCATGAAGTGTTCTGGAGGGTAGACTGGACTTTTCCCACACTTTTACGAATTTTGAAACTACACACCGTGTAGTGTGAGTACAGGCCGTGTACCCCATCGTCGGGTATACCCCGTGTTGAAGTCCGTTTCCTTACCATGTGAAATAAATCGGTACACGCCATGTACCCCATACTACACGCCGTGTAGTCCCTCCCCGTGTACGCATTTCCTTCAAATTGTGTGTTGACTAGTCAAAAACTGTGTGCCTTGTTGGAGTCGTGTCCTTGCCGTGTAAAATAATTGAGTACACGCCGTGTATCCAATACTAAACAACATGTAGTCCCTCCCTACGTATGTGTTACCTTCAAACCGTGTGTCAACCAGTCAACGACCACGTACCGTGTTGAAGGCCGTGTTGGAAGCCGCGTGGTGACCATGTGAAATGGACGAGTACACACCGTTTACCATAAAGTACACGCCGTGTACTTTCATTTTTCTCGCCTATAAAATGAGGGGTCCCATTTTCCTTTTCAACTCACCCCTCTCCTCCCCATTCCTCTTAGCAGAGGTCTCCCAAGAGACTCGAAGACGTGTTTTCTTCCATAACTTCTTCTTCCGAGCTCTGATTTATGATCCGTCAGTGGCCACAAGATCATAACGACGAGGCATAATTTCTGAACTTGGATATGTTGTTCTTCCTTCAGCCATTACTTTCCAACTTCCACCCGAGGAGGTTTTTTCGGGATTTGACATAAGTGACAAATTCCAACAAACGTCTTCAAAAGTTGATTCGGGGGAGCGTTGTGATTAGAACCTATTGAGGTAGGGATCTTAACTTCGTCTCTCTAAATTGGGAATCATGCAGGGTGGGTATCCTATTGTTTTCATGTGAAACGGTTGAACCATTAAACGAAGATAATAACTGGTTAAAGATTGGGGATGGGGATGTTGTTATGTTTATCTTTATATCTTGTGATATTATGTTGTGAATTGAATAGGCTTATGCCTACTAAAAATCATGGTCGTTGGGGGCCTTTTCTTTCACAATTAAATGTTGACCTATCTTTCTAGGACGTTTTTGTGAATGGAACTTTTTTGAATGTGGAATTTGGTTAATCACGTAAAGTTGGCTGATTTAAAATCTGGAACCCTTGTGTGATCACCCCGGTTGAACAAAACTGGAATAATGAACATGTGGGTGTTGGCTTAGATACGTGGCATGTGAAGGGGGTGTTTCATGGGTTGTTGTGGATCGAGTGAGTAGCGGGGATGTGGTTGGCTTGGTTGTGGATTGGTGTGAATTCTATGTTAGTGATAGGAAGCGGGGCTGCGATAAATGGTATCAAGGGGTGATAATGTACGGTGTGGTTGTGGTTATGGTGGTTGGCAGTGGGGCTGCAGGGATGGGTTTGAATGTGAAAGAACTTTGGGTTGTGAATAATAAATAAAATGTGAAAGAGTTAATGAATGGCGGGGCTTGGTAATGGAACGAGAATAATAATCAATGGGGTTGGTTGGTCAATAAGAAGGGACTTGTTGTGTTGCTTGTGTTTTCCTAACTTGTTTTTTGGATGGTAGGGATATGCTTTATGAATGATTGATGGTTGGTTGTGGATAGTTGCCCAGTAGTTAAGGAAATAATAAGATGATTCTGTTGAAACATGAAAACATATATGGGGTTGGGGTTGTTTGTTGTATACATGCTTCGTAGTAGTAGTGCCAAGGCACGTGCTCAGTTCTCTGATTATAATCCATAGGTTGGGCTGAGTGTTTGGTATATATATATATATATATCTGTATCATTGTGTTTTATCGCACCCCACCCATGTTGACCACTTAGTGCCGAACACTCCCATTTCATGGGAGAGGGTGTTTTCCCCATAGTTACTAGCTTCTTCATGCTACTTCTTCCCTAGATTGTGATGGATTGAGGAGACCTTACACCTAAGACCCTTCAGGAATGTTTAGATTAGGGCAGTTTTAGCCCAAGACTCTTCGGGCAGGTTTTACTATTTCCCAAGAATCTTCAGGATGAGGCCTAGGTGTGTGTGGGCCGGATGTGTGGTTGTGAGGCCTAGGTGGGTGCAGGAGGGATGTGAGGTTGTGAGGCCCAGGTGTGTCCGGGCGGGATGTGTGGTTGTGAGTCCCAAGTTTGTGCGGGCGGGATCTGTGGTTCTTGAGGCCCAAGTGTGTGCAGGCGGGAAGAATGTGGTAGCATCAGGACGTTCGCCGTTAGGAAGAGCAGTTAACTAGTGGGAAATGGTGCGGGGTACCCAATACTCTTGTTCTTTTATACTACTACCTGTTGTGATTGTGTTTTTGGTGAGTGTGGCTGGTGAGGTTCTGTGGATAGAATTCCTTGCTAGGTTTCATCTATTGTTCTCACGGGACATTAGGATGTCTCCCCAGTTGTGAACGAGAGCTTTAGGTTTCCCTACTGAGTATACTTCTATGCTCACCCTACGTTTACTTTAAGGCTTCCAGGAGGACTACCAGGGACGTGCGAGACCCTACTAGTTGGGACAGTTGGAGTTGTTGCAGTTTTTGTACTCTTGTTTCTTTTAGTATTGTACTTTTTGAGATTTCTTGTACTTGTACCTTGTTTCAGAACTATTTAAACATGCATGTGGGATTGGTTTGGGTTTATTTCTATACACTTGTTCTTTTCTTTTTTGGTGGTTGACTTGTCCTATTTCCCGATCATAAATAATAAAAAGTGTAATGCCTCCCATATTTGTGAAAACTCATACCCTTGGGGATAGTCGCCACCCCGGGGCCTACTAGAGGCAGGACTTAGGGGTCATTATCTCCCTTTCACCATTTCCAGCTCAGGAGGGGCATCTTTGGTGGGAGGGGGGCATGACATTATCAGTTTAATTCACTATTATTAGGATCAGTGATGATTTAATAACACGTGGTTAGAACACACATGCACTTATTAATATTATGGGTCACATTAATCAACCCTATTGTTTGTCTTGAGGGAAATAACAAAATAATTAATAAGATATTCTTAAATCACCCATGTCCTCCACTATAAACCCCCCAATCCCTTTTCTTTTCACTCATCTCAAGACTTATTACTTGTCTAGATTCCACTCAAATATCCTTCCAAGATCTTCACCCACGTCTAGTATCTTTTGGTCTCATAAAAATTCCAAAACTTCTCCCCTAAAGAGGCTCTCAAGGAAGATAAATTCAAGAGGTAAATTCTTCTTTTCATTTATTTTATTTTGAGTTCCTTTATTTTCTTTTTATTTCCTAATATCATTTCAGAAAAATGTTATAATTACTCTAGTACCTTACATGTATTTTAATATTTTTATGATAATGGAATAATTCATCATCATCTCTCCTTTCCCCTTCTTTTATCCTAGAAATCAAAACACCATCCGAGATGTGTTAATTTATCACATTCAAGGACAATGAGTTTTCAATTTATATTATCATCTTAAATTATAGTCATGAAACCAATTTAATGTTTGAAAAGACTATTATATATGAATTATAACTTATTTAAGGTTCTATAATCTTATTTCCCCATGACTTTAATTTATAAATTAAAATGAGTTCGCTGTGATAAAAAATCTCCAATTAACCCAATCAATTATCATTAAAGTTTTATATAATGATACATATTCACTCCCAATAATCGAATGAATTTTATAACCATGCAATATTATGTATGTTAAAATAAAAATATAACTTCAATTCTGGAAACCCATTATCATCTTACATGTTTATCCGTACATGTATATAAGTAAACCGATGACGAATACCAAAGAAGAAAACACTGTCAAACAATAAAATCAAACCTCTTAAACCCATAAAGAAGTCCACAAATGAACTTAATAAGGATATAATAAATCCATTAAAAAAATAATATGTTCCTTAAATGTTAATTAATTAATTTAATTTGGTTATACAAGTAACTAAGATCAAGTGAAGAACACCATCGTAATTAGTGTAAGGATTTTCTATCGCAAATTCCATTGTTCTCTCAGGTTACTCTTTTTCTCTACTTACCTATATAAAATTCTTATTTATATATAAATAGTTATAATAAATCATGTTATTATTTTATATATATGTTTTCCAATCGTTATCATTATTTATTTTATGGGTAGTTATTTGTTTTAAATGTATCTTTCAAAAACGCTTCCTGAAATACAAGCTCGATCCAAGGGAATTTCTAAAATTCCTATCTATTTTAAAGGGCACTCTATAATCTGTTTTTTGAAACCATTATCTTTATAAACTAACTCATTTTATTACTAAAATAATATCTTACTTCACTTATTGTTTTATTCAAATATTTTTCCAAAATAACTATTCTTTTCAAAGTAGGAGTATTTTTCTCAAGAATTACTTGATGATTTTATAAGAGTATCTTCATCTATTTCAACACTCATGTTAATTATTATGTATTATTGGGATTAAAATTTAATGATATTAACTACAATATTTAATTTAATGTTAGATTATTATTTTGAATATAGATGTTCTATCTTAAAACTATTGAACAATTTACTCTGAATGGTTAGTGTTTATGCATAATATTCAGGGAATGGAATTTATATTTCATATATTAGTTTCAATATGATTGTATATGTTATTTATGTTTATCCCCATTCATAGTAGGAATGCATTGGACTTACTAATTTATGGGTGGGACCTTTTATATCCCCTCGATGAATCAGTAGGTCTCATGAGACAAACTATAGTATTGGCATGAGGCCTTAACAATATAGTTATTTATGGTTATGGAATGAGGACCTGACAGTATGGTTAGGATATATGTAATAATGTATTCCCTCATTATGAAACTAGTAATTAAATGTTCATGAGGTTATTTGACTAGTATAAGACCCATGATTTTTCATTAATATGGAATTATGTATTCAACTCTTATTCCTACCATAATGTGTTCAAGTTAACATTTTAACAGAATGTGTTTTTAGTATTTCACCATGCCTAATGTTTATGATTATTATATCTTCCACTCTAATGATTACCCTTATTGAGAATTTGAGCTCACCCCTTTTTATGTTTCATTTCCCTATTACATGAAGAGTTATATTATGAATGACATACATGGATAACCTAGGAGTCATGGATGTTTCTAATGGAATGTATATATATATATATTGTTATTTATTTCAAGTTATAATGTAGAACTTATGTATGTATCTAGTTTTCCCAAACCACTAAACTATTCATTCCTTCAGGATGTGAATTTATTTTAATCATGATAATGTAATGAATTAAGGAACCAGCTCCTGTAAACTAGGGTCAGGTATTTAAAGTCAGTATAATAGGGAGTTTAGTAGAAAACATGGAAACTAGATTTAGAAAATGTTGATCAGAGAAAACCCCCCTAAGATAGACTTTGAGGATAAATATAGAATAACATCCTGTAATTTTGGTAAGGAATATATTATGTGGAACTTTCTAAAAACTAAATATCTATTTGGATACTACAAGTGGATGTGGTTATATCACAAATTTACCTGGGAGTAACAACTTTGACAAGGAGTTTCGGGCTTGATCTGGGGTATCCTGGTACATAAAAATAGGCATTACTCCACAGCTGGTTTGACACCCTCAGGGGATATGCTTAAGATAATTCAGATTTTCTATACAAAACATTATGAAGGAATTAAATGTAAATTTTTCCTCAAAGAAACCATGTTTATTATTATGATATTATCTATGAATAGGATTTAAATTTATGCTAATTATTTTCTAAGTTGATATTATACACTATGATTCATAACATAATCGATTGTATGCCATTATTTAGAAATGAAACCTAGTGGAAGTAAGGGAAACCACATGGAATCACATGTACCATGTATGGATTTTCCTTTGATGAAAGATAATTATGTTAGATCTAGTGCTGTGATTTGTGATGAGAAAATTATAACTATACTAGGATAGCTGACTAAAGTTATAAAAAATAACCTTACCTGTATGGAGAATCGAGATCCAAAATCTGGAGGAGCTACGTCTGACCGCTTTATGTGGAAACAAAATCCATCATTTAGGGGGACTATAAAACCATTTTAGGTAGAGTAGTGGATAAGTTCATTATAGAAGATGTCAAACCCAAACTTCATATTGAGGTAGGTTTTAATTTTTAATTTTTATCTCATAATTTTATTTGACATTTTAATAATTTCTTGCTGGAATGTGGGATGAACTCGGTTTGAGACATGCGTTTTTGGCACTGATAAATGAAGTTGACCTCGACACGTGTTGTCTACCTTTAGCGCTAGTAAATGATCTTTGGCTTGACAATTCCCAACATGCAGGAAGGGCACGAGAAAAGTCGTGTGTCCTGCCCGACACACGAGTGGACCCTTTTTTTATTAGCGTTTTAAGAACATATTTTTTTACATCAATAGTATTTTAATTATTATTAATATCAATTATTAATATAAACTATAAAATTTATTTATTCACTTTTTTTAGATTGGTTTAATTATTATTTTTTGGGTCCCTATTACTTCATTCTTTATTTATTTATCTATTTTTATTTTCTTTTTTTATCCCATCATTTCTATTTTTTTCTCTTTTCCTTCTCCCTCACTATCACTCCCCCATGGGTACTACTCACTATATTTTTCTCTTTCAGCCTCTTGTAGTGCGTGAACCCCACTAACCCTACCCTTGCACATCATTTTTCTTTATCCCCTACTCCTTTCCATTGCACCCTGCACCCCTACTCCTCCCGGTGGCGCTGCACCCCTCCTTCCATGCTACCTCCCCACGACTCCCCCATTACTCCCCTGCTACCTCCCACTCACCCCAGGCTGCACCCTCCCCTCATGCCCCTCTATCCTCCTGCTCAACCCTGCCACACCATGCCACACCTCCCACCTCCCTTGTCTAGCAGGACACCGACCGCACCTCCATCTACCCTCTTACATCCTCGGCCAGATCCCGCTCAGCATGTCTACCTTTCCCATCAAAATCTGCATCCCCCCTACTATCCACCCGCTATTCCGAACTCCTTCTCTACCTCTCATCCCTTTTAGAATACTATGAAACCCTCCTCCCGCTTTTCTATACCACACCATGCACCTCTCCACCCTCCTTCGGACAGCCGAGCCACACCACATCCCCCCTCCGGAAAAACCTTTTCAACCTCTCGCAGACCCCTCAGACTCGTCGCTGTATGTGCAGAGTACTTTGGTTTAACATTTATTTTTTTGGGTAATTTTTGTGGTTATGGTTTGGTTGTGTTTGGTCAATTTTTGATGCATAGGAAAATTTCATTTTTTTTGAGTTCATTAGAGACTCCTTACGGTGCGTTTGTCATGTGATGAGAATTTCATGCCAATATTGTGACATTATGACACACCGGTAGGTTATTACGCACAAAAGTATTAATTAAAAATCATTTTATTGTTTATCTAATTTTTTTAGCGCCTATTTCTATTTGGTTACATACTGATAAATTATCTTTGACCGAGTTTTACTAAGAATTTATTTGGTTAGAGTTATGTTTACATGATGTTGGTGAATTTCATTGTGAAAACCTATTTTAGACTGTTTATCAGCATTTGGAAGACTATGCCATGTGTGTGTTAGGAAGTGTGGATGGTGAAATTATGTTTTGGCGTAGTATTACAAATGTATTTTTCTTGAAAAATGTTTTGAGTGACTTTTTTCCCTTTAAATATTTTGCGACATGTTTGGGAAATATCTAATGATTTTTTTGTGGTTTTCTTGATTATTTAAAGTGTTTTTATAAAATATACAGCTAGTTTAATTTAATGTGCAAGCGACGCAAGTTATTTTCTAAATTTTTTTGGTGTGCATGTGATTTCAAAAGTGGATATCAGTGTGAGAATGGAATGTTCTTGTGTGTAAGAACCTCGTTTGTATATTAAGTGTTAATGTGACATGTTATGTGAACATTGATTTTAGGTGAACAGAGAGAGGGAAGCTTGGGGTATTAGGTGGGGGGACTAGGACTAGTGAGCTAGTGTTCTAGAGATGGAATTTCCTAGTTTCCCTGAAAGGAATGACGATTGTAACACTAACTAAACATATCATGACTGAGAATCATGGTCTTCTATGCCACGTTTTCTAATGGTTGTGGCCTTATAAGCCACATTGTCTGAGGGTTGTGGTTTCTAAAACACGTTTCACGAAGACACAATGTTCTAGGTTCCCACCTATTTCTAGTACTCATAGGGCCTCTTCAATCCTTTGGTGCTACTGGTTACATTGAACACACCAATGATACATGATATGTCACTTCAGTTAATACCCAAACATGTATTTACTTTAAAATGATTTTCATTAAGGTCGTTTTTTGAAAACCATTTTCACTGATGTTGTTAAGCATTTCTTACATCCTTTTATTCATAATTGCAAATGTAATTGTCTTTTAATGCTTTTTAATGGAATATTTTCTTGGTGACATCTTGCTGGGAAATTGCTCACACCCTACATACACCTTTGGGTGTATGTAGATTTGTTTATCTCTGATACATGTAAGGTTCCAGTGTTTGGGAGTGGTGGTTTAGGTTGTTAACAAACCTATGGACGTGGAATTGTGGTGATGGATTGAGGGTAGTGTCCTCTAGATGGGTGTCAGTTTTTGGTTTGGTTTTTGGTCAAAATACTTTTTAGTGTTTTTTGGTTTTGGTTTTACATGTGACTCAAAAATCTGGTTTGGTTAAAGTCTTGTTTGGTTACAACTTTTACCTTTGGTTTGGTTTATTTTGTTGGTTGATTTAAATTTGTTTATTCAGGTAAATTGTTACCAATTTTTATTGTGATACTCAGGTGCTTGTGTCAGCCCATGGGGATTGGGAACACCCTTCGGGCCTTGCCGTGGGCTGGGTCAGGCATCAGTTCAGATGGCGACCCAAATTGGTTCAAGAGAAAATGGTATCAGAGGAAGGTTTAAGCTATTTGTTAATTTTATTTGGGATGAGTTAAGACATATAGTAGCTAGGATTGTCGGGGATCAGAATTCTGGTTGCGAGTAGGGTGTCTGGCCAACACACATCATGATTGACTCTGAGTCACCTTGGGGTGTCAGGATGCTTGTTTGAGTTCTCTTCCTAGTGGGACGTGCAGGCAGCATACTGTGCGTGGACATTGGGTGGGGAAGAAGAGTTTGGACACGATGTTACTTTTTCATGTTTGTTTCAATTATGATTACTTATCATGGTGGAAATTTGATTTTTCTTTACATATGATATATTGATGATGTTATTTTTGTGACTGCTGCTCCTTGCAGCAAGATTCCTCTCCAGAGAGCTTACACATACCCACAAGAGGAAGCCAGAGAGAGTTCTCCCTCACTGTTCGATTAGAGATTGGTAGAAGCCATGGTCCGAGCTGTTCAAGCTATAGGAAAGGGGGACTCCTACCCCCTCCCCTATCCCAGCTAGAGGAGACGAATCTGTCTCCAAGAATGACAAATCTCAGGAGTTTATGAAGAATAAACCTCCTTCACTTAGAGGTAGTTCAGAACCTCAAGAGGCAGAGGAATGGATTGAAAAGACAGAGTGTATGATCAAGTTCCTTGACACACTAGAGGAAGTCACAGTAATGTGTGCCTCTTTACAGCTAGAGGGTTACAATCATAAGTGGTGGGAATCAGTGATTCAGGCTCGGAATCATGAGTATATGAGTTGTAAGGATTTGAAAGCTATCTTTAACGAGTGGTACGGTCTCTAGTTCCATGCCTATGCCAGATCCCAGGAGATCATAGATCTTTCAAAAGGGGATATGAATGTTATTGGGTATGCAAACCACTTTACTGAGTGAGTGTGGTACATGCCTGATATTTTTTCCAGTGAATATTTGAAAGCTCAGAAGTTTGAGAAGGTCCTTCGACCATAAATCTAGTCTCAGGTTTTCATGTTCAAGCTGGGAACTTATGCCAAGGTGGTCAATCGTGATTTCATATTCAAGATTTACCCAAGTATAAAGTCATGGTTTTTGGAATTAGTTTCAGGGTTTGGTAGTGGTTGTTCATCTTAGAAGAAGAGTAAGCATGATGAGAAATGGTAGAAGAGTGGTGGAAGAACCAGTCATTCTTTAAGGAAGACATTATCTAGGGCTTCTGGTGCAGGGTTTGTGGTGTGCGATCAGTGCAGAAGGGTGGGGAACATCTGACCTACATGTCCATACCCTCCCAAACCTTTCCATGAGTGTGGAGTTGTGAGACATCTACAACACCTTTGCAGGACTGTACGCCCTTTATAGAGTGGAGTGGATCTATGGATTCTAGGGGAGTATCAGTTCAGTGAGAGATGACCAAGAAAACATGATCTCGATTCGGTGGCCGTGGTGGTTGGACCAGATCGTCTTTAGGGTAGATCCTGATCAGGGAAGAGCCTCAGGTGAGCGGTCATTCTCAGGCAGGGACCAAACATTTTCATGTTGTGGATCATGCTTTAGCGGGATCTGATGTAGGACCTTCAACTGTTTGAGGTACCATTCTGATTGCATCTTCTATAACTACAGTTTTATTTGATATTTCTAATTTAGTTTCATTTATATCTGTCCATCTTGTGAATCTGTTAAACCTACTAACTGAACTATTATCTTTTTCAATGGAGTTGGTAACACCGTTGGGGAAAAAGAGTAAGCAAGGACTTAGGTGTCCGTCGTGTTCACTCTCTGTTTCAGGAGTCTAGATGGAGTGGGATTTCTTGGTCTTTGATATGGACCTGTTTGATGTGATCCTCTACATGGAATGGCTGTTGTGATTTCAAGTGCATATTGACGGCTATCGGCACCGATTCAACTTTGTGGCACCAGATGGAGTTTTCAGTTATTTCATGGAGAGTGGGATCCTAGGTTGGGTCACACGGGACCTCCACTCCATGAGTTAGGAAATATTGTTTATCAGTTTTCGTCACTCACATTAGAGGACTATGGTGGTGTTTCTCATGATGGGTTACCTCGTGTAGTGGATAAGTTCCCAAAGTTCTTCCCAGATGATTTTTTTAGGCTTACCCCTAGAGTGGGATGTGGAGTTCTCCATTGAGTTGGAACCAGGAACTCATCTTATATCTCTTCCATCATATCGTATGGACCCCACCGAATTGAGGAAATTAATGATACAACTAAAAGATTTGGAATCTAAAGGATTCATTCATCCGAGAATCTCTCCTTGGTGCACCCCATTTTTATTCTCAAAGAAGGCCAATGGAACCCTCCGGTTGTGCATTGATTACCTGAAATTGAATAAGGGGACCATCAAGAAAAAATAACCATTCTAATGGATTGATGATTTGTTCGACCAGTTGAAGGGGGAAAAGTGGTTATCCAAAATTGACTTTCATTCGGGATACCACCATCTTAGGGTGAGAGAAGCAGACTTTTTGAAGACGGCCTTCTAGAGAAGGTATGGTCACTTTGAGTATCTAGTCATACCTTTTAGATTGACAAATGCTTCGGTAGTTCTCATGGTACTCATGAATAAGGTATTCCACCAATATATCGAGTCATTTTTATGGTTTTTGTGGACGGCATCATAGTTTATTCGGGATCTTAGGAGGAGCATGAGCATCACCTATGGATTTTTTGGGAATGTTGTGGGACTACCTTCTATATGCCAAACTCTTGAAGAGCACATTTTTGGATCTGGTAAGTGAGGTTTCTTGGGAATGTTGTCTCAGAAAAAGGGTTTTAATGGGATCTTGAGAAGACCAGTGCAGTTATGTGATGGGAGCAACTGAGGAATGTGTTTGAGATCTGGATTTTTCTTGGCATGGCAGGTTATTACTGGCGTTTTGTTCGGGAATTCTCATAGCTTGCCTCCTCCATGACCATTCTCACCTGAAAATGGGAGAAGTTTGAATGCAGCCCACAGTGCCAGACATCCTTTGAGGAGTTGAAGCAGTGGTTGACCACCACACCTATGTTGATCTTACGAGAGTATGGGAAGGGCTATGTGGTTTATTGTGATGTTTTAGGTATAATCCATGGGTGTGAACTCATGCAAGATAACCATGTGGTGGATTATGGTTCTCGCTAGCTCTGGCCGCATGAGAAGAATTATCTAACTCATGACTTGGAGTTGGCAGTAGAGATGCATGACCTAAAGAATTGGCATCACTACCTCTTTGGGGAGAAATTTGTGGTCTATTTTTACTATAAGATCTTCTCCTAAATTTTCTCTCAAAAGGATTTCAATATGAGGTAGGGCCGTTGGATTGAGTATCTTCATGGATTTTATTTTGACATTTTCTATACCTCGGGGAAGGGTAATGTGGTGGATGACACTTTAAGAAGGAAGGTACCAATGCAAGTGTAGAG
This sequence comes from Viscum album, assembly GCA_963277665.1. NCBI lineage: Eukaryota > Viridiplantae > Streptophyta > Magnoliopsida > Santalales > Viscaceae > Viscum > Viscum album. Next base: position 1,508,050,486 of record OY728156.1, read on the forward strand.
GAAGTCCAGTGATGAGTAGACTTTCATGGGGCTCTTCACATAGATGCACTTGGAGAGAAAGGAGCACATCAGAGGTACTTTCATGGCTAGAATTCAGTTTAATCCTGCTCTTTTGGAGTTGATCCAGCTGGAGCAGCCTGATGATGAGCTTTGTCAGTGATCTGTGTAGTTTATTCATGGTGGGGAGACTCCTTCTGATTGGTCTTTGTCTCCCAAGAGGATATTGTTCTTCAAGGTCCATGCAATGGTTCTGTTGTCCCGTTGAAAGGTGGTGATGTAAGAGAGCCACCAATCGCAGTGGGACATCCATCTTGGTGCTACCGAGATTTATTATGATGTTTGTCGCCAGTGGAAAGGTATGAGATGGGACATATTATACTTTCTATCGAGATGAAACACTAGTCAGCAAGTGATAGCAGAGCATCAAAGATCATCCGGCATGCTTCATCCATTACCCATTCCTACCTGGAAGTCGGACGAGGTCTCCATGGAAATTATTGTTATCTTGCCTCATACAACTTGGGGTAGGAATTCTATTAGGGTAGTGATTGATCATTTGACCATGTGGTTTCACTTTATCTTGATCATAGATACAACGAAGGTGGATGAGTTAGGCTGTTTGTATGTTTAGGATGTGGTTAGAATTCATGGCATGCATTTAGTGGTTGTTTCTGAAAGGGACCCCACTTTACCTCTCAGTTTTGGGGAGGACTCTAGAAGGCTTTGGGGTCATATATTAAGAGGATCATGACATACCATCTTTAGAGGGATGACCAGACATAGTGGGTGAATCAGATTCTGGAGGACATGCTTCGTGCATGTGTGTTGGATTTCAGAGGTTCATGGGATAGCCATTTATGATTGGTCAGGTTTTCTTATAATAACAGTTACCAGTACTATATTAGAATGGAACCCTTTAAATAACTCTATGGTCAACCTTGTCTCTCTCCTTTGGGTTGGGATAAGGTATGTGAGACCTCACTCTTGGGATCGAGCCTTGTTCGGAAGATGTCTAAGATGGTCAAGTTGATTAGGAAATGGTTATTGAAGGCTCAGAGTCACCACAAATCTTATGTAGATCAAAGGCATCGGGATCTTGAGTTCTTATTGGGGGACATATTTTTCTTGAAGGTGGCCCCTCTCTTGGGTCACCGCTGCTTGGGGAAGCAGGGGAAGCTAACACCAAGGTATGTTGGGCCATTCAAGATTACTAAGCGAATTGGAAAGGTGGCATACAAGACAACTTTGCCTTCATAGTTGACGTCGATTCATGATATATTTCACGTCTCCTAACTGAAAATGTATAATCTTGATCCTTCACATGTGTTGAATTGTGAGGAGTTAGAGATTTAGCCAGACTTATCAGTGTTTGAGTGGCCATTGCATATAGTGGATTTTCAGGAGAAGGTGATTCGTGGAATGTTCTTTCAATTGGTTCGTATTCATTGGCAGCATGGGAATAATGAGCATGAGACTTGGGAGAAGATGTCTTGGGATGAGCCGGATTACCCATTTATATTCTCTGACCAGGGTTCAAATTGACTTTCTGAGGGAAGAATGTTTTCATGGTTGGGAGAATTATCACACCCAGGCTTCGTAACGAGGTAGGTTTTAATTTTTAATTTTTATATCATAATTTTATTTGAAATTTTAATAATTTCTTGTTGGAATGTGGTCTAAGACCAGCTTGAGTCGTGCACCTTTTTCAGTGATAAATTATGTTGAGCCTGACACTTGATGTGTACCATTGGCACTACTAAATCATCCTTGTCTTGACAATGCCCGATGCACGAGCAAGGCATGGGTGAAGCCGTGTGGCCTGCTCGATGCGCAAATAGACCCTTTTAATATAAGAATTTTAAGCACGTATGTTTTCACATCAATAATATTTTTATTATTATTAATACCATTATTAGTATAAAAAATCAAATTTATTTATTCACTTTTTTTAGATTGGTTTAATTATTATTTTTTTGGGTCCCAATTACATAATTATTTTTTTTATCTGTTTTAATTTTCAATTTTTACCCCATAATTTCTATTTTTTTCCTTTTTTCTTCTCCCTCACTATCCATCCCTCGTGGGTACTGCTCACTCTATTTTTTCTTTCCCCCTTTCATCGTGCGCAGACCCCTCTAACCCTACCCTTGAAATTTCTTTTCCCTTCTCCCATACTTCTTGCCACTACACCCTCCACCCCTATTCCTCCAAGAGATTCCACACCCCCTCCTTCCCTGATTCCTCCCCGTAACACCCATGCTGCTCCCCTGTTACCTGCTGCTCACCCCAGGTTGTGCCCTCCCCTCCTTCCCCTTTATCATCCTCCTCGACCCAGTCATGCCATGCCGTACCTCTCTCCTCCCCAATTCAGCAGGCTGCTGGCCATACCTCCCTTTACCCTCCTGCATCCTTGGAAAGATCCCTCTCAGCCCGTCTACCTTTCCCAGCCGAAGCCCCATCCCCCCTGTTGTCCACCCACTTGGTCGAACTCCTTCGCTACCTCTCCTCCACTTTCGGATAGACGCACACCCCCTACCACTATTACATCTGACGTTTTACACCTTTCTACCCTTCTTAGGATAGCAAGACACAACACCCCCCTCTATACAACCCTTGTCAACCCCCCGCTAACCTCTCAGACTTTTTTTGTAGGTGTGGATCAATTCAGTTGCACATTTATTTTATTTAAGGTAATTCTTGCGATTATGGTTTGGTTGTATTTGGTCTATTTTTTGATGCTGATGCAAATGGAATTGTTTTGGGCCCATTTAAAGACTCCTTGAAGTGCGTTCATCGTGTGACGAGAATTTTGTGCTAATATTGTGACATTACGACACACCGGTAGGTGATTCCGCACACAATTATTAATTAAAAATCATTTTCTTGTTTATGTAATTAGTTAGCACCTGTTTCTACTTGGTTACATAATGGGAAATTATCTTTGATTGAGTTTTACTGTGAATTTATTTGGTTAGATTTATTTTTAAGTGATGCTGGTGAATTTCATTGTGAAAACCAGTTTTGGACTATTTGTCAGCATTTTTCAAACTGTGCGGTGTGTGTGTTAGGAAGTGTGGATGGAGCATTTATGTTTTGGAGTAGTATTAAAAATTTGTTTGTCTTGAAAAATGTTTTGAGTGACTATTTTCCCTTTCAATATTTTGTGACATGTCTGGAAACTGTCTTATATTTTTTTAGTGGTTTGGTTGATTATAAAAAGTGTTTTTATAAAACAAAGCAGCTGGTTTAATTTAATGTGAAAGCGGCACACGTTAAGTTCTAAAATGTTTTTGGTGTGCCTATGGTTTTAAAAGAGTATATCAGTGTGCGAATGACATGTTATTGTGTGTAGGCACCTCATTTAGATCTTAAGTGTTAATGTGACATGTTATGTGAACTTTTGTTTTAGGTGATCACAAAGGGGGAAGCCTGGGGTATTAGGTGGGGGACTAGGACTACTGTTCTAGTGTTTCGGAGAAGGCTTGGTCTGGTTTCACTAGAGGTATTGACGATTGCAACACTAACTAAACATATGATTACTGTGGGTTGTAGTCTTCTAAGCCACAATTTTTGAGGGTCGTGGCCTTCTAAGCCCCCTTTTTTGAGGGTCATGGTTTGTAAGACACGTTTCACTGAGACACGATGTTCTAGGGTCCCACCTGTTTTTAATACCCATAGGGACTCTCACATCCATTGGTGCTACTAGTTACTTTGTGCAAACTAAAGGTACATGATATGTTACTTGAATTACTACCCAAACATGTGTTTTCTTTAAAATTATTTTCTTTAATGTAATTTTATGAAAACCTTTTTCACTAACATTGTTAGGCATTTCTCACTTTATTTTATTTTTCACTGAGAATGTAATTGCATTTTAATGCTTGTGCATAGAATATTTTCTTGGTGACATCCTGCTGGGAGATTTCTGACACCCTACTTACACCTTTGGGTGTAAGTAGATTTTTTGTGTCTGATAGAGGTAAGGGTCCAACATTTGGGAGTGGTGGTTCATGTTGTTAGTATGCCTCTTGATGTGGTGTTGTGGTGATGGCTTGAGGGTGGTGTCCTCTCATTGGGTGTCAGTTTTTGGGTTGTTTTTTGGTCACCTTAATTTTTAGTATTGTTTGGGTTTTGGTTTTACATGTGACTAAAAAATATGGTTTTGTTAAATGATTGTTTGGTGGAAACTTTTACCTTTGATTTGGTTTATTTTGTTGGCTGGTTTATATTTTTTTATTCAGGTAAATCGTTCCCACGATTTATTGTGATACCCGGGAACTTGTTCCAGCCCGTTGGGATTGGGAACACCCTTCAGGCCTTACCACGGGTTGGGTCGGGCATCGGTTTGGATAGAGACCTGACTTGGTTCATGATAGAAGATATTTATCTCATTGGGATGTAATGAAAGAGATAAGGTTTTCATGGTGGTTTATCATCTATTGGGAGATGCTGATCACTGGTGGAATTTAATTAAATACACAAAGGAGGAGGAAGAAATGGAATGGATGGATTTTAAGGAAATAATCTTAGAAAAATACATCCCTCATGAAAAACGAGAATATATGGAATGGGAGTTTCTAAATATGAGGAAAAAGAGGATGATAATGTTGCAAAATATGAGGCTAACTTCACATGGTAAGCAAGACATGCCGCAAACTACATACGTAATCCAAGGAGCATGGTTGATCGATTCTTTAATGGTTTAACACGATTCCTCCAAAGGGTTTTAGTCTCCCAAATTTTCTCATCATATGAATATATAGTCTCATGTTCTATCAAGAAGGAAAAGGAATTATTTATGTCATATTATTTTAAGAAAAATTAAGAGAAGAAGATGGCTACTGAAAACACTAGAAAAGAAAATAAGGAAATCGTGATGAAGGGAAAAGTTGACCTTCCACCTTATAATAATTGTGAGAAGGGACACCCAAGTAATTGTCTGAAGGGTATGGGTGTTTGTTAAAAATGTGGAGAAAATTTCCTCTTATCCTGATATTGTAAGGGGAGGAAACAAGATACCCATGTTCAATGCTACAATTATAAGGATAAGTGAAATTATGCAAATAATTGTCCTTGTCATCATGGAAATATTCCCCAAAGATGGTCAAGGGATCAAGGAAGAGCTTATGTGATCACAAATATTGATATTAAAGTCACTAATTATGTGGTTGTAGGTACATTAATTATTTTCTCAAACATAGCCAATGCTTTATTTGATTCTTTATCATCACATTCATTCATATCTTCCCAAGTTTCCAAGAAAAGTAGTTATTTCCAATTTGATTTAATAAGGTAGTTATCATCAAAACTTTTAAGGATAGTATCATTTCAACAAATATGTGTCAGGTAGTCCCCATTATGGCATATGAAGGTACTTTATTTGCTTATTTTATCACCATACACATGATTGACTTTGACATAATCCTCATTATGGATTGGATTTCAAATTATCATGCAAAAATATATTATAAGAAGATGAAAGTTAAAATATTGGGGGATTATGTGGAAACCATTATATTTAGTGAAGAAACATCACCATATGATTCTCATATATATCCACCCTTAGTATCTCTACTGACTTCAATTCCTAGAGAGGATGATAACACGATATCTGTGAGTGAGGAAATAAATGTTCAAATCAAGAATGTACATGTTGTGCAAGAATATATTGGTGTTTTTCCAGAGGATTTACCTAGATATCCTCCAAAGTGAAATGTTGAGTTCTCAATTGATTAAATTTTGGTTCAAGACTTATATCCACGAATCCTTATAGAATGGACACTATAGAATTAATAGAAATGGATAAAAACTAGTGGAATTGAGGGATAAATGATTTATTCTCACTCGTGTTTCTCTATGGGGAGACCCTGTCCTTTTCATTAAAAAGAAAGGTGTATCTATGAGGTTGTGCATTGAATATATGTAGATCAATGCTATAAAAATAAAGAACAAGTATCCCCTACCTCACAGTAATGATTTATTTGATCAACCTCATAGTGCCCAACAATTTTTTAAGGTTAACCTTTGATTTGGATATCATCAGTTGTATGTGAGAAGGAATATATTCCAAAGATATCCTTTCAAACTAGGTATGGGCATTTAAATTGTTTAGTAACGCCTTTTGGGATAACTAATGAACCCTATATCATCATGGATATGACGAATAGGATTTTCATGTTTAATTTCTTGTGGTATTTATTGATGATATCTTGGTACACTCCAAAATCTTCAAATATCATGAAAATCACTTACAAATTATTATGAAGACACATAAAAGAAATGAAATAAATGGGATGTTTATAAAGTGTGAATTTTGGATTCAATGAGTATATTTTCTAGGCCATATTTTCTCTAAGGATAGAATATCCATTGATCATGCGAAGACAATGTTTGTTTTGGAATGTCCTACACCAAGAAACATAATCGAGGTAAGTGGTTTTATTAGTATAACAGGTTATTATCTATTTTTTGTTCAAAACTTCACCTTTTTAGCCGACCCGTTAACCATGCTTACTCGTAAAGGGGTTTAGTTCATATGGACAAAAAAATTGAAGGATTTTCTGAAGAATTAAAGAGTTGATTAGTGAATGATCTGATCCTAACTATACCATCGGTGAATGATGTGTTTACGATCTATAGTGATGTATCAAAGAAAGGGATTGGTTGTGTCCTTATGCAGAATGATAGAGGTAGTGACTATGTATCAAGGTAGTTAAACATTTCTGAAAAAAATTATCCTACTGAATATATAGAGATAGATGATGTGATCTTTTCGTAAAAAATTTGGAGACACTATCTCTATAGTGAAACATGTGAGATATATATGGATCACTAGAGTCTGAAATATATATTTTCATTGAATGAACTCAACATGAGGTAAAGGTGATGGCTTGAACTACTCAAGGATTATGATTATTCCATACACTACCCCCCGAAAAGGGAAATTAAGTAGAAAATGCATTGAGTAGGATGGATCCAGGAGATTTAAAAAAAATTAGGATTGAAAGGGATCCTATATTCATGGATCTAGTAAGGATTGACATGGGAATTATCAAAGAAGGTAAAACATAATTACTTTTTGAATTGGTTTCTAAATAATATTTGTTGGAAATAATTCATAGTTCATAGCCTGATGATGAGAATATTCAAATGAAAATTAGTGTTGTGGATGATGGGATGTTTCAAGACTTCTTATATAAAGATATAATTTGGAAATTTTGGGAAGTGGCTTTGTGTTCCAACTATAACCGAGAAAAAAACGGAGTTAATGGATGATTACCATTGTTAAAATTTCTCTATAAACCATGGTAGCACTGAAAGGTGTATATATTTTAAGGAACATTTCTGGTGGGACAAAATAAAGAGAGAAATTTATTATTATATATCAAGATGTTTAGTTTGTCAATAAGTGAAGCCCGAACGACAACATCGAAAAGGAGTCATGCAACCTCTACTGATTCCTACATAGAAATAGGATAACATCACCATGGATTTTGTTACTATATTTCCCAATACTCGAATATAGAATGATACAATATGGTTAATTGTGTATCAACTTACGAAATCTATACATTTCCTCGTTATAAGGGAAGATTTTCCACTTGAGCGCTATACATGACTCTCTATCAATGATGTTGTGAGGATCCATGGAACACCAATCTCAATTGTGTCTGACAGTGATCCATTATTTACATCGAAATTTTGAAAAAATATTCAAAAAGCCCTCAATATTGAGCTTCGATTGAGTACTTATTATCACCTTCAAACTAGTGTGAAATAAAAAAGGATGATCCAAACTTTATAAGACATGTTGAGATCATTCCCACTTGATTTTCAAGGTATTTGGGATCCATATTTATCTTTTGTTGAGTTTTTCTACAATAATAGTTTCTAATAAAGCACTGAAATGGTATCATATGAAGCATTGTATGGAAAGATATGTCGTACACCAATATGTTGGGATGAAGTCAGTGAAAGGAAGCATATAGAGGAAACAACATCCAAGGTTATGACTATTCAAACCCATATTAAACTAGCTTGAAGAAGAAAAAAGAGCTATACTGGCAATCAAAGGAATGATACGGAATTTATAGTGGGAGATCATGTTTTTTGAAAAGTATCTCTATAGAAGGGTGATATAAGATTTGGGAAGAAAGGGAAACTAAGCACTAGGTATATTGGACCTTCTAAAATTATGGAGGTTGTTAGAGTTTTGGCCTATCATTTACCAATGCTGCCTGCCCTATCTAAAGTACACAATGTGTTCCATGTCTCATTTTTGAGAAATTACATGCCAAACCCAACGCTTGTCCTCACTTATGAAGGTATAGAATTGGAACCTGACTTATATTACTTTGAAGAGCCTATCTTGATTCTAGACACTAAAGAACAAGTTTTGAGGTATAGGATGACATTAATGGTAATGGTAATTTGTGAAAATCATAGAATTCAAGAAGTAACATGGGAGCCTGAGGATCGTATGATGAATAACTACCCAAATATTTTTGTCAGGTAACATTATGGTAATTTCAAGGATGAAATTTTTATAAGGGGGAGAGAGAATATAACACCCTAAGGATTTATAAATAAATTTAATATTGGATTAATTAAACAATTATCCTCTACAAAACACTACTTTTTATAACATATTAAGTAAAAAAATTACCACCTCTATGTTTTGAATTTCTAAAAACTGACATACATGATTACATTCAATATGATATTTAGAGTCTCATAAGACAAGCTTAATTTTTGGTGAATTGTAACATACCATTATGAATAGTAAAATGAATTATAATATGACCCTTATTAATATTAAATCATATTATTATTTTATTATCTATGTTTTATAAGATAATGATATCTTGATTAAATTTTCAAGGTGATATAAAATGTATTATAGTTTTTAAATTGTTATTTTTCGAATAAATTATGATTTTATTTAAAAATTAATTAATCATGTTTAGAAAATTATTTTAAAAAAATGGAGGTTGTTTTTGAATTATACATGTCAGAACATGGTTTGGGTGATTTTTTTGGATTCTTCTAAAATACTCAAATTTTTTATGAATATTAAAATATGGTAATTTACTGTATATATACATTATCAGTTCAATTCACTATTACTAGTATCATGGATGATGTAACCACATTTGGTTAGAACTCCAATGAACTTATTACTGTTAAGGGTCACATTAATCAACACTATTGGTTGTCTTGGGGGAAATAATTAAATAATGAATATGATATTGAAAAATTACCCCTCTCCTCCACTATAACCCCCCCTCACTCCCTCTTCACTTCACTCCTATCAATCCTTTTTATTTATCTAAATTCTACTAAAATATCCTTCCAAGATCTTCCCCCACATCCATCATCCATTCTTCTCATAAAAATAAAAAAACCTCTACAATAAAGAGGATCCCAAGGAAGATAACTTCAAGAGGTAAATTCCTCTCTTCATTTCATATATTTCAAGTTCCATTATTTTATTTTTCATCCCTCACATCATTTAATCAAAATTGTATGAAAACTATAGTATATTACATGTACTATAATGTTTTTATTATAATGGAATAATTCATCATCATCTCTCTTTTCCCCATCTTTTATTCTATAAATGGAAAAACCATATGAGATGTGTTAATTTATCACAATCAAAGATGAGGGGTTTTAAATTTTTATTATTATATTAAATTATAGTCCAGAAACAATTTTTATTATTAAACCTGACCATAATATATGTATTATAACTTATTTATGGGTTTTAATCTTTTTTTCAAATGATATTACTTTATAAATAAAAAAGAGTTTGTTGTGATCAAAAACCACCAATTAACCCAAACAATTATAATTAAAGTTTCATATAATGATTGTTATTCACTCCTAATAAAAAATTAATTTTATAACCATTTAATTATCTATATGTTAAAAAATAAAATAAAACATCTATTCTAGGCAACCATTATCATCTTACAATTTTATCATTACATGTATAAAAGTAAACCGGTCTGGAATAACAAGGAAGAAAACCCTCCCAAACAATAAACTTGAACCTCTTAAAACCATCAAGAAGGCCCTGAATAATCTGAATAAGGCTATAATAAATAAATAAAATAAATAATAGGTTTTAGAAATATTAATTAATGACTTTAATTAGGTTATCCTAGACACTAAGATCAAATTAATTACACCATCAGACTTAAGGTAAGGATTTTCTACCTGAACATCCATTGTTCTTTTGGGTAACTCTTATTTTGTACTTACCTAAATGAATTTTTTATTTATTCTTATTTAATCCTGATAAATTCTATGTAGTTTTTATATATATGTGTGCTATTAATAATCCTTCTTTAATTTATGGGTATTTATATGTTTTAAAAAGATCCTTAAAAAATTATTCTCAAAATATAAGCTCGATTCAAAGGAATTTCTCAAAATCTTACCTATTTTCAAGGGAACTATATAATTTAATTTTAGAAACCATTATATTTCTAAAATAACTCATTTTATTATTAAAATACTTTCTTACTTAAATTACAGTTTTATACATATAATTTTCCAAAATAACTCTTCTTTTCAAAAAAAAAGAGTATTTATCTCAATAATTACTCAATGATTTTATCAGAGTATCTTCATCTTTTACAATAGTCTTATTGACTCTTATGTATTATTGGGATTAATATTTTGTGATATCATCTAACATATTTAATTTAAAGGTTTATTATTAGTGTGACTATGTGTTTTCTATTTCAAAACCATTCACCAATTAACTATGAATGGTTATTTTTTATGCTTAATGTTTTGAGAATGTTATTTACATTTCTTATGTAAGTTTTGATATAAATGTATATGTTGTTTATGTTTATCCCCATTCATATGAGGAATGCATTGGAATTATTATGTGATGGGTGGGGCTTACTATATCCCCTCGATGCATCAGTAGGTCTCATGAGACGAACTATGGTCTTGGCACGAGGATTTGACAATATGATTATTTATGGTCATGGCACGAGGACTTGATGATATGGTTATGATGTTTAGAATTATGCATTTCTTCATTATGAAACTAGTAATTGAAAGTTCATTAGGTTATTTGACTGGTAGAATACCTATGATTATGAATTATTATGGCATTATTTATTCATCTCTTATTTCTCCCTTAATGATTTCAAGTTAATTTTTAAAGGCATGTGTTTTTAGTTATTTACCATGCTTAATGTTTAATTTTATGATATATTCTATTTTATTTCTTACCCTTACTGAGAATTAGATCTCACCCCTTTCTTATATTTAATTTTCCTAGTACATAAAGAGGTATATTATGAATGACATGTAGGGATATCCTACGAGTCATGGATGTTTCTAATGAAATATATATTGCTTTTCCATTCAAGTTGTAATGTTGAACTTATGTATGTATATAGTTTTCTATAACTAATAAAATATTAATTACTTTAGGATACAACATTATTATAATCATGAAAATGTAATTAATTAAGGTACCAACTCTAAGAAAGTTGGGTAAGGTCTTTGCAGTCATATAGAGAGACCCTATACCCTTAATATGATAGTTTTAATAAGCTATGTACCATATTTTAACATCAAACAATTGAGGAGAATCAATTATTTATTTTATTTTAGCAAATCAGAATAGATAATGACATATAACTTTTTAATGAATCATTTATTAAAATGTCATTAGAAACAACCAATGTTATGATGGAGAATATTTCTCAATACTCACAATAGTTTAGTATTAGAGGTATTGGCATAATAGGTATTCATGAAATAAAATTATCATCCATTATCCTAATTGGATACTAATATTGATAAAATAGCCAGTAGGATGTGACATTTGGCCTTGAAACAAGTTAGTTAAGAACAATAACTTTCTATTTTATGTGCATTATGATCATCACATAATCATTTTAATGACTAGTCTACTGAAGTTAGGAGAATGGAATAATGTGTAGTACCATTTTAGAAAATTAAATTCCAAAAAAACAAAAGACATTGGGAGAATAACCAAATTCAAGATATTTTTGAAAATCAATAGAATTAGGATAGATATCCTTTCCAAAAAATCTTCACAACCAACCCCCATTTGAACATCAATTCCAAAACCCGCCATATTTTTAGAAAAACCAATCTTATAACCATAAAAACTTTCATAAAAAGAAACTTTCTACAGAGATTATTAATAACCATATACAATTTAAAAACCTCATGTGAAATATCAATAGCTATAATATGAGTTTTAGGTGTTGAAAGAAACTATAAATGATTTATCAAGAAAGACTAGAAGTCTCATGGACATCAAAAAAAAAATAAAGTGAAAATACTATCCCATATGATCCAAAATACAAAGGATAATGTCATTATGATAACAACATAAAGTGGAAAATAACTCCCACCACTAGCCACACTTGAACATGAAATAATTCCACTCATATTGGAGTAAAATGAAGTTGGGACTTTTAAAAATTCAATGAAAATTCCCAGAGAATAAGAAAATAGATAGTAGGAGGATTAGGATAGTACTATGAGTAATAGATAATAAACACCATTGAGAATAATTCAATGGGAGAAAAAAACATACCCCCACCATTTCAATCAATGATGACATAATTTAAAAATTGAAGGAGGAATCCATTCAAAATTAAATTATAGACTGCTTCTAGAAAGTAAAAATTAATTTTTAGCTTATTGAATCACCAAAAATAATCCCAAGGTATACTAAATTTTTGAAGGATCCTTGAACCATGAAGAGGATACATTAAGGGAATAAGAGGTTATTCTTATGAAGAAGTGTGTCTTCCTTTATCACACCATATTTTCTAACCAAATGTTAAGATATTTACAATTTTTCCATTCAATTAACCATTGGAAATTTAAATTTTACTAATTATTTAAATGATATAGGTTATTAAATTAATGTATTACCTCACTCAGTATATATTTATTTATATATGGTAGAATTGAATCCCACAAGAGTGGTGGTGCGGCTTGTAAAAAGAACCACGGTTTCCCCCACAGGTATTTTTGAATACATCTTTGTGAAATTTAATGATATCTTATTCCCAAAAGACTTAAATATCTAGAGCATAGAACAAGATAGGGGACCATCACACTCACCCATAAATTTTGATATATATTTCTTAATAATGAAAATTAAAATCAATAATGTTTATGAAGTAACACTCTCCATGGAGTTTGGGATAACTCTATCCATTTTGATATTTTTGTCTTAATGAGGAACCCCTCAAATGATCACTCACTCTTTTCACTCTCCCATTACGATTTTACTTAAATAATTGAATAATCAGGTATGTCATATGAATTCTTACCCAAAGGAGAGACTTTTCATATTTAATTTATCACCAAACTTGTTAGTGACCAAAACTTTAGAGATTTGGATTATATGTTGAAAGAAGAGATAAAATTTTATTTCTTTGATTATTTGTTAAATTTATAAAGATATATGATTTAATTTACATAGTATTTACAATATTTGGAGGTGGTTAACCTTAATTTAATTTTATCCCTTGAACATACCCCAAAACATGAATTTAAATCACACCCTAGTGATTTGAAATATGTGTACCTCATGGAAGGTTTGAATTCAGTAGTAATAATTTAAAATAATCTTCCTAAAACACCATAATAATATTTTATTGAGTTTTTAGAGATAATTTTATGGAGAGAGCTTGGATCTAAGTGGATATACAAGGAATAATCCAAAAAATATGCTCACATAGAATTTTGTGTAAGGGAGATTCTGAACTAGTCAGACATGCTAAAGGAGGCTGAATCCCACCTTGATGGAGGGTGTGCAGAAGTAGATCAATAATTTGTTGGATTTAAGGATCATATATCCCATTATATATATAAAATTGTTTATCCCCACTTAATTAGTTCTATAAAACCGGCCTAACCACCTTCGGGAGTGAAAAGAATGAATTAATCCCTATGAGAATTCATAATAGATGGAGAGTGTCCATAGATTTTAGAAAGTTGAAAAAGGTAACTCAAAAATAACATTTTACCATCCAATTCATTTAGTATATTTCATATAGATTTATAGGGAAAACATTATTACTTTTTTGATTCACTTTCAGGTTATTTTCATGTATCTTGTTTTTGCTAAGGATCGTGAGAGAACAACCTTTTCTTGTCTGTTCAACAAATTTTCTTAAAAAACGTGTATTATTTAAATTATTTAATGATCAAGGTAAATTTAATAGATCCATGATAAATATATTTCTAGATCACATTGAGGATTTATTAGAGGTATTTCTGGACGATTTCATTCTCTTTGGAAATTATTCTGACCATTGTTTGAAAAATCATGAAAAATTTATAAAAACATACATTAAAAATAATCTTGTTCTAAATTTAGAAAGTATATTTTCATGGTTGAGATATAAATTTTCCTTTTTAATTTCATTTCCTAAAAATTTATTTAAATGGTTAAATATAAATCTAAAGTGATAAATTTCTTTTCTTATGCTACTTGTGTGAAACATTTTAGAACATTTTTAGGACATATGGGATTTTATAAATGGTTTATCAAATATTTTAGTAAGATTTATCTACCTTCCTTTAGATTAATTTTAAATATGATAATTTTTATTTCAATGTTGATTTTAGGGAAGCCTTTGATGAGTTTAAGAGGAGATTAATTACTCCACCAGGGATAGAACCACAAAATTTTGAAGAACCATTTATGCTACTTTGTGATACTTCTAACTGAGTGGATGAAGAAATACTTTGATAGAAAATTTATGGTAGTCAATAAGTCATTTATAATTCCCCAATAACCCTATATGTGTCCCAATTAAATTAAAAAACCATAGAAAATAAGTTTCTTAGGGTTTTATTTTCAGTAGAATTATTTAGATGATATCTTCTTAGAACTAAATTCACTGTGATTTTTTGATCATGTAACTATCAAGTAATTTTTGAAGAAAGATAGAGTTAAAAAGATACTATTATGATGGGTGCTAATACTTTAGGAGTTCAAAATAGAAATAAAATACGAAAATATATCTGATATCCAAGTGGTTTATCATTTAAGCTGACTTCCCAATACTGCTGAAGTTGGTGTTTGAGACCCAAAATTACTAAATTATCACTTTAGAGAAGTGAAGATATACTTGATTAAAGATCAAGTTCCACATTACACTCACATGATTAATTATTTGGTAACATATCAGGTCCCAACTCATTTAAATTTTCACCAAATTAAAAAACTAAAATTTGAATCTAAATATTACATTTGGTAAGATCTATTTCATTTTAAAATTTACAATGATTAATTGATAAAAATATGAGTTATTGAAATTGAAATTCAATTTATTTTTTCAGTTTTGTGAAGCTTTAGATTTTTGATGAAACTTTATACCATAATAGATAGGATAGAAGGATTTAGAATTTAAAATTTATAGGCCCGCCCATTTTATATCTGCTCATGAATGTTAAAAAAAGGTGTAAAAATGTTGGTTTAATGGAAATATTTCAAAGAGATAAAAAATTCCCCATAATACTCATAATTTTTGTGATATTTTTTATGTTTAGTGGTTATATTTTATGTGATATTTCCAATTATCCTTTTAAAATTATTATATCTTTATTATAGTGGATTTGAATTCAAAATGGTTTGAAGAAAAATCCACCAGTATAGATGATGCTAAATATGATTTTGATTTTGTATGAGATAACATATTTTTCTGGTTGGATGTTCCTGGAGCCATTATAAGTGATCAAGGGACTGACTTTGTAAATAGTTTGGTGAAATAATTATTGAGAAACTATTGTCTGAATCATAAAATATAAACTCTCTTTCTTCCATAAAACAATAAGTAAACTAAAGTGTCCAATTTGTAAATTAGTGAAATTTTTTAAAATACAATTAAACCCAATAAGAATTTATTAAAATTATAATTTTTAAGACACGTTATGGTATTTTTGGAAACATACAAAAAACTAATAGTAATTAGTCTATATAGGTTGATTTATGGGGACGATACCACATGTCTATGTAATTGGGGCATAAGGCATACTGGGCTTGAAGAGAGATGAATTTGGATCCTGAAAGAGATAAAAGAGAGAGAATATTATATTTATAGGAGATGAAAGAAATTATAAGGGAATAATTTGAAAATTCTAGTTTTTACAAAGATATAATAGGAGTGGCTCGTGAAAAGATGATCCAACCAAAAGACTTTCATCCTGGAGTTGTAGTTTTGTTATTCAACTCTGGACACAAGATGATGTCACGTAAACATTGTTCCAGATAGGAAGCTCCATTTATAGTTACACATGAATATAATTTTTCTACTATCCATATTGTGAAGGAGGGATGTTATGTTTTATTCACTGTTAATGGACATAGCTTGAAGAAATTCCATGGGAACATGGCATCAAATTTAGTGGATGAGATCACACTCCTATAACCTGTTAATTAATAAATTCCATCAGTTCATACCTCTTATTAACACTTACATTATTTTTATTGTTCAATTACCAATATAATTACATGTTGATTATACTTTAATTAAATTAGGACACTACATCATTTAGTTAGGAGGAGAGAACCTTTATAGTTTTGTATTTTAAAATTTCTATTTAAAAAAAACGTATTCCTTTTCAAAACATTTGTGTGTGTTTTTGTGATTATGAAACTCATGAGCTCAAATGATTATATTTTCCATTTCTTAAAATCCATGTTAATTGGTGAAAAAATTTATCCAATGAAACTAATCTTAAATAATTGGTGAAAATGAATTTGTTTCAAGTCCAAAACATTGAGAATTTCATGAAAATATCTCTAATTTATTAATCACTTTTCATAGCACAATATCATTATATTTAAAATATCATTCCCATGAGGTTTATAAAATATTTTTTAAAATTAATTACATTCAACATATTTTCTTAATATAACCAGTCCATGATTTCTTTATACATAATTTTTTTTCTATCAAAACTCGAGGTTTTGAGGTACACTTTTAATTGTTTGAGGAATTTATTTAGTTTTTAAAACTCTCTTTTTCAAGTGAATATATATATTTTGTATTTCCTTATACAGTTCACACTTCTATCCCTTAGTACCCCTAAATATCCTATTAGTTTAGACGCATTTACATGCCAATATTCTTGATCCAACCTGCTCTTGAAGTGAAATATCACGATCTAATTGAACTTATTTGTGTGTGTGTGTGTTGGGGGGGGGGAGATTTGTCTTGTAGTGTTTTATATCATTTTTTTCTACTTTGTTGTGAAAATGGTTTAGTAATAGATTTTTTTTCTACTGAAAAAGTTTATTTTGCAAAAATATAAGCATTTTAAAGTTTTTCAAGAGTAGAATATTAAAAATATATGAGCATAAACTACTTCAAAAATCAATGAAAATAATCAATTTTGTGAGGATTATCTTTTTGGATTCTAAAATTATGAATGAGGAGAACTTTGATTAATGTTTTCAGGATGACTTAAGTTAACTTTCTACTAAGGGGAGTGGGGAGGAGACTATACTTGTGTGAAAATTAGAATCACGTATTTCTGATTCAAAGAGAGGAAAAACCACATTATTCTTACTCATAATTTTGTTCTTATAAATCCTACCAACTAATAACCACTAAATTATCCTTAAAATTTCTTAGGATCGAAACACGTTCAAGACTCACATTTAGTAGAGATGTTGAAATCTATGAATCATATGGGGAACCATTCATGAGTTTGGATGAGAAGGGACTTATTGAAATTTAACATTTCTGTCATAAGAGAAAAATCACATAAGGAAAGTGTTTAGTGTGAATGGGAGGATAAATAAAGTGTAAATGGATTTAATGAGATTAATGGAGAAATTTAAATAATAGATTTTTAGGATTCATTATATATTTTATTTCATATTTTAAAATTTATGGATATCGTGGGATATATTTTGAATTTTTTTTTAATTTTATTTTGATTATTACTTGTCTAGGAGTCTAAGTTAAATATGTGGAGAAATTTATAGAGATGATATTTACAATATTTTCATCTTTATTGAATGATTTAATCACCATTAATTTATCAATATGATATTAATTTGATAATTTATAGATTTTAGGTATATTTTTAGATTAAATGTGAAACTTTCTTAATTCAAGAATTGATATAGTTTTCTATCAACTATGTATTTTGAGTATAATTTTTTTAATATTGATCAAAATTGAGTAATAAATTTTTTATCTCCCTTTTTTCCTTGGATTCATATAGTTTAACATGACCGAAACCCAATTCCAAATCAATTAGGCCCATACAAATCAATCAATTAAAAAATATTTTTGGATGATAGAATGGATCACTTCTCATTCAATGAGGCATATATAGAGATTTATGAGTCCAATTTAAGTGATTCATGTTGGATACAAAATAGGTCTTATAGGTCATGTGTATATTAAATTTTAAAGAGAAATTATCTCTATAAGGAAGCCTTCTCAAGAATCAAAATAAAGTAATATTAAGTATCTACTTGGACAAAAATATATAGCTTTAGCAAATCGAGAATAATCATTTATTCAAATTTTGAAAGGCATTAAAATTTTGAGGGTCTAAATCCCAAAAAAAATCTTAACAACTATTAAGAAGGAAATTTGGAATGTTTCAACCTTATCATGGGATGAAATAGAGGAAAATTATGATGGATAGATTAGGTAGCAGTATTGTCATACTGTTAATTTTATCTTTTCATAGTTTTTAATACCTTAATGTATTCCCTTTTTTAGGTACCCTTCACATGAAGTGGTAAACGTCTGAGTGATTCGGTATAGGGAGTTTTTTTTCCTTTTTCTAATGATTGATTTCTCGAACTTCATGTAATAAAATCCTTTCTCTCTTTAACAGAGTTGTTTTAAATATTCTAGTAGAAGTTTTTATTACCAAGTACAAATGTATTTGGTTTTAGATTCTATTAATATTATTTCCTTAGTATATGATCATTTTATCACTCCACAAGGTTATTTTTTATATATTATGTAATAGTCCATGGATTATTGGTGAATTACTCTACAATCACCAGTACGTGTGGGAGGGGAAGTAGATATTTTTTATTGATGGGGAGAAACAAGTCCCAATCGGATATTTCTTATATAAATTAAGGTTAATCACTAGAACTATCTCACACATAGGAATAAGGTTATACTGAGAAGATATTTTGTCACGATCTATTCACACTGTCGCTATTTGAAAAATTGAGCAAGTGGAATCTATCATGAAATATCACTTTTATCAACTTAGAATAATAGGATTAGATAAATTGTAACCTTGATAAAATTACAATCGGAAAACCAAACCTGTTGAAATAACCCTTCTCACATAATAGTTTTATAATCTATTTCATCATTTATTTATCTTATTTAGTTTCTTTTTTTTTCAAAATAATAACATTTTAAAAACACATATTGCTCAAATTTAAAGTGTCAAAACTTGAGAGTTGTGTGCCTCTCTTGGGAGTCAACCTAGGTTGAAAACTTTAATGAAATTTAAATTTGAAAATATTATTTTACACCCTATGATAGTAATGTGTCATACGTATTCGTCTAGAGTGATGTATTCCACTAATTTTGTATTTTTATCTAACATTGGATGGAGTAGAGAATGTTATCTTGCCTCTTGATGATCTTTTTTAGCCTGACTGAAGAATTATATATGTTCCATTGGGTAGTTAATTCAATAAGTTTGAGTTTTTATAAATTTCTCTTGCTCCTATATTAGAGTGTAATATTGGGTGAAAGTTATGATTTGAGTGTGAATCCCTTTGGATTATCACTATATTGTTTCTAATAAGTTTTGGTTTTAAGATATTCTTATTTAGGTGTGATATTTGATATCATCTTTTGGATTCTCAATTGATAGTAGTTGACATCTCAAACTTCTTCAAGCCCAATTTATTAATTTCACTCGATGAACCATTCTTATTGGGATAGCTTGGTGGTTAAATCTATAGCATTAGTGTTATATTTGTATTCTAAACATGGTGATACTTTTGTGTGTGCATGGGTAACTATTTTTGGTTTTGTGATCGATGGGATAAGGAATCCATCAGAGATATTCGGTTTTCTGACTAAACCATGTGTGCCACTAGGTTTAATCCTCCAAATTTGTGTTATTGTGATAAAGTATCATGACTCAAGACTAGATCTATATTATTTCTTATTGATTAATATTTTTCTTAAACCTCTCATGATTATGATAGACATATTGGATCCTATGTTCTAGATTTTTCATTCTAAATGACCATTGAGGTGGTTTTATTCGATGAACTTTTGAAGGTTTCTTGGAGATAGTTCTTTTTCATAGTATAGATCTAGTTTCTTCTTGGTCTGCTTCATTTTTTCAAATTCTGTTAGTTTCACTTTGTTAGGGATATATATCTTGAGGGTTTAATTTGAATAGAATTTGAAACATTACTTATCTTGTTGATAATATCTTATATCGATGCAATATATTATTTTCACACCATTTTTAATTGAATATAATTAATTGGGAGGCCCATGTTAGGTCTCTGTTCTACATGGAGTCTGGTGTTATATAATCTGAAACACAGGATTCCATGAAAAAGTTATAGGTGAAGTTAAATTCAACATTGATGTTGACTCATGCTAAGACAGGTTATGTATTGATGATGTTACTACAAATACATAGACATGGAGTTGGCATATGTTTTGATATTAGAAAAAAAGGTGTTGGATTAAGTATTTCACTAATTATTAACTCATGGAAATAATCTATATCACCAGGACCTTGAATTGGTAGAAGTTGTAAAAGCTCTCAGAACATGGTGGTATTATTCCCTAATAGAGTAGTTTATGATATATTCAGATAATATAGTCCTGAAGAGTAATTTTCCCTAGAGGAATAAGATAATATTGTAGAAATATTTGGTTTATTTGTTTTCATATATTTTATCTTGATATTGTGTGAAATATCATGAAATAAAGTGTGTTTACAGATGCCTTGATCCAAGAATTACCATTTCAGACAATAAAGGAATCAATGGCGGATTCATCATTATTGAACCTATTTGTAGAAGATATATTTTAGAGACCCGAAGCTTATCGTACATGGACATTACATTCCTTTTGCGGAATACTTAGTACATAACAAAAACACACACACAAGGATCGTAATAGTTTAGTGTCTTTGGAAACTCGGAACATAATCTTCTAATCGTGGTGAAAGATCTTCAATATCTCCCATAAATATCTTCCCTTTTTTTTACCTATAAACCTTTCTTTATATCCTGGGGAAAAGAAAACATAAAAGGGTGAGCTCAAATGCCCAGTAAGGGTAAACAAAAGAAATATCAATCACATCATATACAAAAGAACATAGCTTTTTTGGAAATCTTAACCTGCAAAAGAGCTCATAATATCATAACATGGGATAAATCATAGAAGTGAAAATGAGATCCCCATAATCATAACATAAAACTTGAAACTTTGTGGCATGCACACATAATCATGGAAAATCATTTCTTGTTAGTCATGACTCATTGCCAAGACTATCTTAGTGGACAAAGTCCCTTTCTGAACCGAGTTCACTCCTCGTTTCAGTCCTGTATCACTGAACCGAAATAACCTTCCGTTCCAACCATGTCTATCTCATGAGATATAAAATCATTACCCAATGCATTGGAGGGAGATATAGGTCCCACCCATCTTATAATGAATCCTTTCTTATGTGTGCCACATAATCATAACACATACATCATCGCATAACACATGTAACAAAAATGGCATTCTTGAAACATCATGACATCATAAATCAATTCATATAAGATAAAGGAATTCATAAACATAATTCCATCACAACATAGTCAAATCAATGTAAAAATATGGATAGAAACAGAACCCTTTATTATCTTAGATGGAAAATAATTTTGATAAAACACTTGAATTGAATTCTTGAGGAAAATATCCTTTCTTCTTCAAAATCAATTTCTTTTCACAAAACATCATTCAATTTTAAAAGAAATAGATTTTATTGAAAATAGTCATGAAATCTTTTAGAGGAAGCTTCATTAAAATAAGGCTTTATAAAACAGTAGAAATCCGTTCATGCCGTATAAGTTAAAAAAAACATTCTTCGTACTTTTGTCGGAAAAGTCAAAAAGTACCTCGTACGAAAAACGACAAAAGATTCCTTTCATACGTATTACTAAAAACTCACCGAAGGGTAAAAATGGATTTAAACAATTTTAGGTGGATGGAAATAATATTACATATTGAGTAAACATGGATGTGGATGATAAAATACACCCCAGTAAATACTTACGAATAAACAATCTCGGATAAAAATGAGATTGTGATATTTCCCTTACCTTAGGTCCGACTTGCTTTGTAAGTGTCCGAACCTCCTGTATAATGATTTAAATCATGTTATTGACTTATTAAAGAATCATATTCATTGTTATGATATCATATATGGGTCACTTATGACATTATATTACCTGTTCTTTTGTAAATTCCATGTTAAAGAAGCGTTTTGGGTAAAATCGTTTCATTTATCGTAGGGGTTTTGACTTGTTGTTCTTGACATCATTATTACTTATATCATGATTTACTTACTTCCAGAATATAAAATATGATTTATATATCATATATATTCAGTATATATATATATATAATAGGTAGATAAATAAAATGAAAAACACCATTCATGGAGACGGTAGTCCGTACGTACGCATGAACGCTGTTTTCCTTTCCTTATTGTCTTGAAATGGAAGTAAGTAGATGACATACATATGTATATATATACATAAATCCAGTAGCTTTATAATTTCATATATTTCATTATTATTTCTTATATATACATTATAATCATTCTTAAATGGTTAACATGGAGAATGAATCTCATCGCGTCGTGGAGACGATATTCCGTACGTACGCACGAGCGATGATATCATTTCTATAAATATTGAATTGAATTGGAGTGGATTATACAATATATCAGAATCAATATGATGTTGTAATAACTATGTATAGTTATTCTTTACACCATTATACCCATCCATGTAAGGTGGTGGTGGAAAATAGATTACACCACGGCGTGGAGACGGTATTCCGTACGTACGCACGCGCGGTGATTTCTTTTTCCGTAGGATGGATAGATGGTGAAATAGGGTTGTTTCATACTTATAATAACATATCAGTATATGAGTGATACTGATGTTATTACTTCATAATGAAACAACCTAAGAAGAAGAAGTAGAAGAAGAAATAAAGATGAAAGAATTGGTAACGGTAATTACCTCTTCTTTGAAGTGCCTCTTTGAGACCTCCTCTTAGGGCACTAAAATTGGACTTTGAGGAAGACCAGAACCTCTAGGATGTTTCTAGGGAAGTGGAGAGGAGAAATTGGCAGGGGTTGGCCGAGCATGAGTGCTCAAATTGGTGTGAGGAGGAGGGGGAGGAGGTGTCCTTTTATAGGGGAGGAGAGGGGCACCTTAGGAATATCTCAAAATATTATTTTATATTAAAGTCAAAATCGGTTTATAATGGTTCCAAAGGGTCTTATTTCGAAGCTAAAGTGGGGATGGGTCGAAATCCTATCAACCAATAAGATTTAGACAAGTTTAGGTTCTTATTTTAACCTTATCAATTAGATTTAACTCTAAGTTAAATAATTTAACTTTTACCGTGTCTTTTTGTTTTCTTTCACTATATGGTTAATACACTTACTATAACATGCCAAACGAACCCCAAATTGTATATTATTAATACATATATCCTTATCTAAGTCATTTGGCCGAACCTTAGATTTTTAGGAATAAAATAACAATTAATAATATAATATTTGATTTAAAAACTCTTTTGTGTCAATTTTGACACTATTTGATATATGATTTTTTTGAAAGTCATAACAGAATTATATGTTCGAACCAAGTTGATTAAATCAACAATAATATATCATAGTAACCTAGAAAATTAGTGTAATTCATAAAAAGTCTTAAATTACATTTATTTTGGTATTTATATTATCAATTATGTCAATATTTCATAAATAAGATAATTACTGCATCATCTTTGTGTCATAAATAAATTATATTATTTGATGTCTAAAAATTACAAATAAAATACCATCATGTAGGAAATCTTTTTAGCTTTCTAATGAATATTTATAGTCGAATTTAGCTTATGTATAACCCCATATTAAAAATGATTTACTTATTAAACTTTGATTTTAACTATTTTAACCCTTCTTTAAATAAATTAATAATAAATGTCCTAATCTAATCCAAGTGGGCCTAAATGGTCATATTTTATTCCTAAGTTTGTTTTTGGTCGAATTACACTTGTCCAATAGAATTAGGACATGTGTTAGGGTAATATTAATATCATATTTACCCTTAGTTACCCTATTTACTATTTACCGTGGTAAAAAAAAGTAAAAAGTTACTATTCACCAAAAAATTATTTTCATCTCATTGAATCACATTTTAGTCCTTGATATTAACCGTGTCTCTCGGATTTTCGAAATTCCATTCACAGAAGCGGTAAAATTAAGTTTTATGCAAAATTCAGTTTTTAACCTACCACTTAGTAGTTTCACTATTCATCAAAAATTGATGTTTTTCAGAACAATGCCAAAATTTCATCCCAAGCTATATTTCATATTCCGAATTCAAAAATTAAGTCTATTTTACCAAATTCATAACATAAAAGTTGCATTAATTAATTTTATAATTAAATCCCGCTGTTAAAACAAATAGCGTGTTTTTAAGAAACAATATCTATCAAAAGATTGACACTTGTTTATGTCTAGTTTAAATGTGAAATTACATCCAATGACCAACATTGTATTAAATTGTAAAAATATATTCTAAATATACTTTAAAACTACTCAAATTAATAATTTATCACTATTAATTATTTCGATTAAAAAAGTTGTTTTTTAATTATAATTTAGTAATTTTCACTATTCATCAGAATATGAAAGTTATCCGAAATGTACCAAAATTTCACCTTAGGCTAAATTCGATACTCCGAATCCAAAAATGAAGTTCATTTTGAAATATAAGATTTACAGAATTTTAAAAAGTGGTTATTACTATTCATAACAGCTAGTTTTAATAATATTTTAATAGCATATCATTGTTTCGTGAAACTCAGGATTACGTACCACACACGCTATCGAGGAAGGTTGCGATTGCGTGTAATGCAAGGCAAGTCAAGGATGCGTGTTATGCAAGCTCCTTTTGGTGTAGCGTATAACACAAGACATTAGTAAAATAAAAAAGAATATTTTTCATAAAATCTTGGGCTGTTACATTCTACCCCCCGTAAAATGAATTTCGCCCTCGAAATTCGTCGGGGTTATAAATGGTTTACTATTCGAAAGTTTCTTTAATAGAAACCCACATCGTAAAAGGGAATACCAAAACTTGGCTTTAAAAACTAAAGTATGAAATGTAACGATTACCCAAATAAACTAATCACTGGGTTTCCACATAGGTGAAAATATGGATATGGAAGAGAAATATAACCATCATGTTCTGATGGAGAGTGGTAGAGAACATGGCTATGGAAAAGCCAGTAATCACAAATCCATAGATTTGTGATGATATAAGGTACCATCTGATTCATCAGGTATAAGATCACTAGGACAACATTTTTTTGGTTTTCAAGAACATTTCCCTAAAGTTGAAAATTTGCTTAGAATAAATACTTACTTTATTTTGGTACAATCTCACTTTTGTTCGTGCCTTGAACAATTTCTACTTCATCTCTTAAATAAATGAAGTTGAATTTGTTATTCGTGAAGTGTTAGCAGATCATGTGATAGAATGACGAGTCATTCCATCTGTCTCAAACAAAAGGTTAGTAAAAATTATATACATAAGTCGATCTATAGTGAGATTAATCACATATGGTTTCTAAAATGGACTTATACTTCATATATCATACTTCTTAATATAATAAAACTAGTTTCTACTAAACAGGGACTTCCTGTAGGCCAGTGGTAGGCGATAAAGGCCAGTCGCACTTCGGTTGTGGGTTTGATTCCTACAGCCTTGTCCGAAGCGATGGGCTGTCGCCCGTCCTGCAGGTTGTCCTTTTTCTAAAACTACGTTACTATAACATCCCATCAATAATATCGAAAATCTTCTATCCTTAAACAATACTAACTTATGTCCAACATAATCCAGTCTAATCTTTAGGCTTATACATAATACTGCAGTCCACTCTCATAATATAGTGACATCGATTACCAGAGATTTAATACTGTCGTTGATCCCCACATATCATAATATATGTCTTGTTGGTCACATTCCAAACATTCAAAGTCCTTAATCGTGTATTCTCTTGAATAACTTAGTGAAAACATGAGTGCAGTTAAAAGTTAACACTTTCCACATACCAAAATCCTCAAAATTCTATATACTCAAACCATGATATCACTTAGTCCTTATATCAATCATGAGCTCATGAATACTATTAAACATTTCATTTTCTCGTCTTCATTATGCGCATATCATCTTATTTCCAAAAAATATCTCAATCACTTTGAATACCACATCAATAAATATTGCAATACTCAATGATACAACATTATCCCATTACATAAAAACTTAATCATTCCACCACATCGTTGTCATATTCAACATTGCCAATAGTGATCGCATGTGATTTCCCTTTGTCCTTTGCCTTCAGTGGTTGCTCATGTTGATCATCACTAACCCTTGGTTTAGGGCAATTATTAGCATAATGCCCCATTTCCTTGCACTTGAAGCATTGAAGTGTTGGCGGTGCGTTCTCTACAGTGTTTGCTTTATTCACATCATTAGAAACCCTTTTTACATTACTTCGACACTCAGCTGCTCGATGACCTTCTTTTCCACACTTAAAACATTTTCTAGTCCCTTTAAGACAATCTCCACCATGCTTCTTTCCACACTTTGTGCATAAGGAATCATTCATCTTCTTTTCACCATTATTCTGAGATTTCTCCTTGAACTCCATCTTTTGTTTCTTGTCAAAACCATGAGATGGATATGTAACACCAACTTCCATTTCTACCTTGATAGCACAACGCACAATTTCTTCATAGCTACTGAAGTCTCTTATAGCTAATGCCCTTCGAAGACTTGGTTTTAAGCCACTGAAAAATCGATCAACTTTACTTTCAGGTTGGATGATAATTCCAGAAGCATACCTTGCAAGTCTTGTAAAATTTGCTTCATAGGTACCAACAGATTCATCGTCCCTTTGCTTCAGTTCAAGAAACTCTTTCTCCATCTTTGTTCAAAGAATACGAGGGAAGTACTTACTGAAAAACAAGTTCTTGAACTCGTCCCATTCCATGGACTCAATTTCATCTCTTGGCCTCGTATTCTTGATAAGATTCCACCATTGATCAGCTTCACCTTCCAAACAATATATTGCTAAGATGACTTTATCATGATCAGAACATTGAAGAACTGAAAATATCTTTTCAGTAGTACTGATCCATTGTTCAGCCACAAGTGGATCAGAAGACCCACTGAAAGAAGGTGGATGTTGCCTCATGAAGGACTCAATAGAATATTGTTCCCTTCTCTTCTCATTTGGAAGTCCAGAATGATTCATAGCTTGTGTAAGTATAGCAATAATATTTTGCACTCCATCTCCCATAACATTTGTTTGTTCAGGAGGGCAATCATTGCATTGTCCATTGCATTGATCAACACGGTTCCTTTGGGTTCCAGCCATCGTCTAAAACCCAAAAAGAATAGTGTGAGAGGAAAAAATCATGATAGGGAAAACAACATAATAAAGGGGGAGTACCTTTAATATCCAACATCTTAAGTTTAATTCTATGATCATTAGCGTAATTCTATTACTATAACCTATACGTATACTTATCCCTAGGGACATCCCTAGACATACCTTAGAAATATCTCTAGGGATCTCACTAACGTTTTCGCATCCTAGTTTCCAAAGGTTGACTAAACCTTTCCTCTGATACCAACTGTAGAGACCCGAAGCTTATCGTACATGGACATTAAATTACTTTTGCGGAATACTTAGTACATAACAAAAACACACACACAAGGATCGTAATAGTTTAGTGTCTTTGGAAACTCGGAACGTAATCTTCTAATCGTGGTGAAAGATCTTCAATATCTCCCATAAAGATCTTCCCTTTTTTTTTACCTATAAACCTTTCTTTATATCCTGGGGAAAAGAAAACATAAAAGGGTGAGCTCAAATGCTCAGTAAGGGTAAACAAAAGAAATATCAATCACATCATATACAAAAGAACATAGCTTTTTTGGAAATCTTAACCTGCAAAAGAGCTCATAATATCATAACATGGGATAAATCATAGAAGTGAAAATGAGATCCCCATAATCATAACATAAAACTTGAAACTTTGTGGCATGCACACATAATCATGGAAAATCATTTCTTGTTAGTCATGACTAATTGCCAAGACTATCTTAGTGGACAAAGTCCCTTTCTGAACCGAGTTCACTCCTCGTTTCAGTCCTGTATCACTGAACCGAAATAACCTTCCGTTCCAGCCATGTCTATCTCATGAGATATAAAATCATTACCCAATGCATTGGAGGGAGATCTAGGTCCCACCCATCTTATAATGAATCCTTTCTTATGTGTGCCACATAATCATAACACATACATCATCGCATAACACATGTAACAAAAATGGCATTCTTGAAACATCATGACATCATAAATCAATTCATATAAGATAAAGGAATTCATAAACATAATTCCATCACAACATAGTCAAATCAATGTAAAAATATGGATAGAAACAGAACCCTTTATTATCTTAGATGGAAAATAATTTTGATAAAACACTTGAATTGAATTCTTGAGGAAAATATCCTTTCTTCTTCAAAATCAATTTCTTTTCACAAAACATCATTCAATTTTAAAAGAAATAGATTTTATTGAAAATAGTCATGAAATATTTTAGAGGAAGCTTCATTAAAATAAGGCTTTATAAAATAGTAGAAATCCGTTCGTGCCGTATAAGTTAAAAAAAACATTCTTCGTACTTTTGTCGGAAAAGTCAAAAAGTACCTCGTACGAAAAACGACAAAAGATTCCTTTCATACGTATTACTAAAAACTCACCGAAGGGTAAAAATAGATTTAAACAATTTTAGGTGGATGGAAATAATATTACATATTGAGTAAACATGGATGTGGATGATAAAATACACCCCAGTAAATACTTACGAATAAACAATCTCGGATAAAAATGAGATTGTGATATTTCCCTTACCTTAGGTCCGACTTGCTTTGTAAGTGTCCTAACCTCCTGTATAATGATTTAAATCATGTTATTGACTTATTAAAGAATCATATTCATTGTTATGATATCATATATGGTTCACTTATGACATTATATTACCCGTTCTTTTGTAAATTCCATGTTAAAGAAGCGTTTTGGGTAAAATCGTTTCATTTATCGTAGGTGTTTTGACTTGTTGTTCTTGACATCATTATTACTTATATCATGATTTACTTACTTCCAGAATATAAAATATGATTTATATATCATATATATTCAGTATATATATATATAATAGGTAGATAAATAAAATGAAAAACACCGTTCATGGAGACGGTAGTCCGTACGTACGCATGAACGCTGTTTTCCTTTCCTTATTGTCTTGAAATGGAAGTAAGTAGATGACATACATATGTATATATATACATAAATCCAGTAGCTTTATAATGTCATATATTTCATTATTATTTCTTATATATACATTATAATCATTCTTAAATGGTTAACATGGAGAATGAATCTCATCGCGTCGTGGAGACGGTATTCCGTACGTACGCACGAGCGATGATATCATTTCTATAAATATTGAATTGAATTGGAGGGGATTATACAATATATCAGAATCAATATGATGTTGTAATAACTATGTATAGTTATTCTTTACACCATTATACCCATCCATGTAAGGTGGTGGTGGAAAATAGATTACACCACGGCGTGGAGACGGTATTCCGTACGTACGCACGCGCGGTGATTTCTTTTTCCGTAGGATGGATAGATGGTGAAATAGGGTTGTTTCATACTTATAATAACATATCAGTATATGAGTGATACTGATGTTATTACTTCATAATGAAACAACCTAAGAAGAAGAAGTGGAAGAAGAAATAAAGATGAAAGAATTGGTAACGGTAATTACCTCTTCTTTGAAGTGCCTCTTTGAGACCTCCTCTTAGGGCACTAAAATTGGACTTTGAGGAAGACCAGAACCTCTAGGATGTTGCTAGGGAAGTGGAGAGGAGAAATTGGCAGGGGTTGGCCGAGCTTGAGTGCTCAAATTGGTGTGAGGAGGAGGGGGAGGAGGTGTCCTTTTATAGGGGAGGAGAGGGGCACCTTAGGAATATCTCAAAATATTATTTTATATTAAAGTCAAAATCGGTTTATAATGGTTCCAAAGGGTCTTATTTCGAAGATAAAGTGGGGATGGGTCGAAATCCTATCAACCAATAAGATTTAGACAAGTTTAGGTTCTTATTTTAACCTTATCAATTAGATTTAACTCTAAGTTAAATAATTTAACTTTTACCGTGTCTTTTTGTTTTCTTTCACTATATGGTTAATACACTTACTATAACATGCCAAACGAACCCCAAATTGTATATTATTAATACATATATCCTTATCTAAGTCATTTGGCCGAACCTTAGATTTTTAGGAATAAAATAACAATTAATAATATAATATTTGATTTAAAAACTCTTTTGTGTCAATTTTGACACTATTTGATATATGATTTTTTTGAAAGTCATAACAGAATTATATGTTCGAACCAAGTTGATTAAATCAACAACAATATATCATAGTAACCTAGAAAATTAGTGGAATTCATAAAAAGTCTTAAATTACATTTATTTTGGTATTTATATTATCAATTATGTCAATATTTCATAA
The DNA here is from genome assembly GCA_963277665.1 of Viscum album. Classification (NCBI taxonomy): domain Eukaryota; kingdom Viridiplantae; phylum Streptophyta; class Magnoliopsida; order Santalales; family Viscaceae; genus Viscum; species Viscum album. Next base: position 1,508,081,451 of record OY728156.1, read on the forward strand.
ATAGGATAATTACTGCATCATCTTTGTGTCATAAATAAATTATATTATTTGATGTCTAAAAATTACAAATAAAATACCATCATGTAGGAAATCTTTTTAGATTTCTAATGAATATTTATAGTAGAATTTATCTTATGTATAACCCCATATTAAAAATGATTTACTTATTAAACTTTGATTTTAACTATTTTAACCCTTCTTTAAATAAATTAATAATAAATGTCCTAATCTAATCCAAGTGGGCCTAAATGGTCATATTTTATTCCTAAGTTTGTTTTTCGTCGAATTACACTTGTCCAATAGAATTAGGACATGTGTTAGGGTAATATTAATATCATATTTACCCTTAGTTACCCTATTTACTATTTACCGTGGTAAAAAAAAGTAAAAAGTTACTATTCCCCAAAAAATTATTTTCATCTCATTGAATCACATTTTAGTCCTTGATATTAACCGTGTCTCTCGGATTTTCGAAATTCCATTCACAGAAGCGGTAAAATTAAGTTTTATGCAAAATTCAGTTTTTAACCTACCACTTAGTAGTTTCACTATTCATCAAAAATTGACGTTTTTCAGAACAATGCCAAAATTTCATCCCAAGCTATATTTCATATTCCGAATTCAAAAATGAAGTCTATTTTACCAAATTCATAACATAAAAGTTGCATTAATTAATTTTATAATTAAATCCCGCTGTTAAAACAAATAGCGTGTTTTTAAGAAACAATATCTATCAAAAGATTGACACTTGTTTATGTCTAGTTTAAATGTGAAATTACATCCAATGACCAACATTGTATTAAATTGTAAAAATATATTCTAAATATACTTTAAAACTACTCAAATTAATAATTTATCACTATTAATTATTTCGATTAAAAAAGTTGTTTTTTAATTATAATTTAGTAATTTTCACTATTCATCAGAATATGAAAGTTATCCGAAATGTACCAAAATTTCACCTTAGGCTAAATTCGATACTCCGAATCCAAAAATGAAGTTCATTTTGAAATATAAGATTTACAGAATTTTAAAAAGTGGTTATTACTATTCATAACGGCTAGTTTTAATAATATTTTAATAGCATATCATTGTTTCGTGAAACTCAGGATTACGTACCACACACGCTATCGAGGAAGGTTGCGATTGCGTGTAATGCAAGGCAAGTCAAGGATGCGTGTTATGCAAGATCCTTTTGGTGTAGCGTATAACACAAGACATTAGTAAAATAAAAAAGAATATTTTTCATAAAATCTTGGGCTGTTACATATATGAGTTGTGATTAAGTATTTAATGTGATTGTGTGCTCATATATAGAGAAATATAGTTCTTGTATAATTTTATTCATCTCAAAAAATTAGAATATGCTAGTTTAAAACATTATGATGAAACCTTTTATAGTGGGGAGGCCTTAGGTTTCTATTTTTAGTCTCACGAATCTTATTTATGTCTTTAGAGGTAATTATTTATTTTGGTTCATATGAGTTAGGGGTTAATAGATCATAAAACTAGGACTAGATGGATTTTTCACTCTAGGGTTACCAATATATGTCGTGATTTGATGTATCGATGTTATTGTCCAAGATTGAACCGGTCGATTTCATACATTCTATCATGATGCCTTGCCTTGTAGAAAAGTGTAGTGGAGCACCATAAACCTATCATTATAGTGTTGAATTATATATTCCTTTATGGATATTGGATGAGGGTTATGTGGAACATGTAATTGAACTACCATATACTCCTATAGGAGAAGAAGATATGATTTTCGGTGAACAATAACTAATTCAAGAAATAGGATCATATAATTCCTATTAAATATAATGTTTTGGTAGAGATTTCAGAATATTTGTATCTTCAAGGGGTTTTAAAGATCCTTGGTGTGCGTGTAGTTACTATTTCTAGTAGATACTCATGATTTTCATTTTAATTATCAAAGGGACTGTTAAATTTGATGGGTTCTTTGTCAAAGTTGAGAATATTATTTATTGTTCAGATGGCCAGTTTGATTAGATTAATAATCAAATTATTGAGGATATTATTAAGGTGAGTATGCTTAATTTTAATGGATTTTGGGTTTAAAATTTCCCCCGGTATAATCTTTCCAATAACAATATTTATCAAGATTTGATTAAGGATAAAAACATTGAAGTTTTATTTAAGTTTCCTTATAGATATCATTGATGTCAATAAATGGTAGGTGAATGGCCTCTTTTAGGACCAAGTCTTTTCCAAGGGTGTTGAGGGTGGTTTAGTTATCTCATAAAAGGTTGGTATCTGTTCTGAGCCACTAGAAATGATATATAGACCATCGACTTCATCTATTAGAGGTTGTGATAGGTGATTGGAATTTTCATAGGGTTTCACCACTTTTGTGATATCATTATTTAGGTAAGTAGAGAAAGTTGTCACCATGGTGTTTTGTATATTTTTTTAATTTGTAATAAAATATGATTTTTTCTGATCCATTAAACTTATTGTATCTATTTATATATATTCATGATATGTCTCATGTTTCCTATTTGTGAAGGTAATAACTAGAACCTTCCTATGTGATTTAATGGGAATATGTTGATATTGAAAAGAAAACCTCTATGTTTTAACAAAAAAATTAGATTATGGATTTCTAGGATATGGTACTACATGGTAAAAAAATTATTTTGGTCCATGTATTGGTATGGTTGATGGGATAGCCAAAATACATTAGATCAAGAATAATTAATGATAGAACAATAGACTTTTATTTATGTGAGTCCAAAATTTTATGTGATTATTGGAGAAATAAATATTCTAATTAGGGATACATGTAAATCTATCTAGGTTACAAGTATTTTTAATATTTGGTGCATCTTATCCCTTTTTATGTTTCTAAAGTCTTTTAGGAGTTGAGGATTTAAAATGTACAGATTTAGGAGAAACATACTAGGTGCATGGTCTTCAAATTATTGGTGGTCACTATATGGAATATATTTGCATGTTCTAGAGGGTATATTCAAGATTTAAGAATGGGGTTTCTAACCACGAGGTTACTCCATCGAGACCATTAACTTTAGTCTTTAATGGATATTAGTTACTACATAGTGAGGGCACAGTTTGTGTAACCGGGTAGCCTAACCGTGTGACCCATGCATGTTTCATAAAAATGGAAAATTATCTTGATTACCTCACTAGTTTAAACCTATAATCTTATCATAATTCCTAATTATCTTGAACCTTCCTCTCAATGATATTATGGGAGGTTTTCCCTATTTTATTGTTGTGATTCTCCATCAATTTTGGTGGATCTCTTCAAGTTATATGTGAATCTTATCTTGATTTCTCCTCTTTTATCTAGATATTCTCTTGATATCTATTTACCATGTATCATTAACACCTTAATAGTCTATGATTGTCGGATCTGGAGTGTTTAATTTCTAATTTATGATTTTCTTATAGATATGGTCATGTGAGGAACCTAACTATTTATTTCTAATCACTTTTTTCTATGGTGACTATGTTTTCTCCATTAGGGATGTTTGTTTCTCAATATTGTGGTTCTATATCTTGATTTACATAATTTTTTTGTAAATTCATTTATTCTAGCTTAAGAAAATCATTGAATTGAAATTTATTAAGGATATAATTTTAATTCTTATTTAGTGGATTGGAAAACGGTTTTAAAATGGGTTTTAATTTTAAAACTAATCTATGCACTTCTCATATTCGATGAAATTACTCAAAGAATATTTTAACTCTAAAATGGATTTTCATATTTGAGAGCGGTGATTTTGCACTTGTGTAAATGTTTTATAAAATTATTATCATGGTTTAATTTAATGTTTCAAAAAACATAAAATATTGGTAACCATGGTTTTATTGGGTCATCTATAGGTTCTCATTGAGAAGTGATAACTAATGGGTATCCTGATAAAAATATACTATGGTAGGAATCATTATCATTTGGAATCACTTTATACTATATTGGTGTTCCCTACATGTACTAATTACATATTCCCATTGTCTAGAGACCATTTGTGACTTGTGTTTGATTATATTCATGATATTGAATTTTCATGATATGATTCTCACATTATTATCTTATGGTTTTACCATGGTTGTTTTTTATTATTTTCCTATATTTATCATTTATATAAATTCTTATACTTATATTTTATCAAATATGATATGTTTTTTTAAAGGAATCCCAAATAATGTTTCAAGTTAAATGATTTCAAATGAAATAGGTTTTTGAAATTTTTTTTGTTTTTAATTCTAGAATTAATGGTTTGTTGGGGACAGAAATTGTATAGATTTGTGATGGTATCAATTTGGGTGTTTACCTCACACCCTGCATATGAATTTGGGCATATGCATATTTTTTTAAGGATGTAGGTAGATTGAAGGAAATCATGTATATCATATAATTCTCTTGTTTTGTGTTGTCTTCATAGTGAGTTGGGTTTTTGGTGACAGATAGTCACATAAAGTCTTGGCTTCAGTAGTAGTTTTCCATGCTTCTGGGATTATCCTGTTGGCTTAGTTTTGTGTGTCTCAATGTTTCGAAATTTTTATTTCATTTTGGAATATATTTTTTATTTTAATTTTATTATACATGAGTAATAATGAATTATGTTTCATGATAAAATCTTTATCATGGTTATATTTATTTATACCTAGGTTCTTATCACAGGCCTGCAGCGATCAAGAATAGACATTGGGCCTTGTGGAAATACAAATTTATTGACATGTCAAATTACCTAGGATTGTTCATTAAACTTTAAACTTAATTATTATAATGTTTCCACTCCAACAAGATGCTCATTTTTTGTAAGAATCCCAATTATGAACTCTCTTCTTTACATTAGCTCCACTTATTCTCCATTAGTGCTTAGATGCTCAAATGATGATGTATATAATGACATTAAGTGGATTAATTATTTTGAATTGGAATAAGAACAAATTCCCCATATCCATCATAATTTATTCCTCGAAAAGGAACAAAAAAAAAATCTTGACACTATAAGTTGTTATTTCTTCCCCCCATTCTTATTCTGTGCAATGATAAATAGTAAGGGAATACAAAAACTAGAAAAAATCAGTCATAGTAAAATTCAATCAGAATGAACTCCTCACTTGAAGTATTGTTGATATCTACTCTATACAGATTCAAATTATTCCTTTGGACTATGAATGGATCATTCTTCCTTAGATCTCCAATCTACATAGCATCAAAATGGAAAACATGAGTTATAATAAAATTACCATTACATTTCAAATGAAATTAAATTTGGAAGAGATTATGTATAAATTTAAATTGAAAAACATTACCTCTAATTTAAAACTATTTATTTAAAATTAATCCATCTTGAATAGCCATTGATTTATCTTTAAAAATCCTTTAATTCTCATAGTCATTGTTCCTAAATTTTCTACATCATAAAATGATTTTTTCCCTTTTCTAACTTTGAATAGATTCATATTTATTGATTACAAAGTCTGGTCAAATCTATTTTCTAAAACCATATACATATGATAGCCTCTACCAAATACTATACAATTGGGAGAAATCCCCTTTGTTGTTTTATAGGATATCTTTTACTCTGCTAAATCATCCTCCAGTCTAAAACTCTAATCTTTCTTTTTTGGGTTAGCCTTTTTCTCAGGAATATGTTTCATATCTCTATTTAAAACATAATCTATATCATTTTTAAGGATGATAGGGTTCATCTAGTTTATGAATAACTTAATATTATTTTATAAAAGTTTCCATTTTACTATTATAGAAATCAGTGTTTTGGTATGTATGAATAATACTAAGTATCCCAAACTAATTAAAAAAAGTGCAGTTGAAAAGTTAGGGAACCACTGTAACCTCATCAACCATAGTTTGTATAACTTCAAAATATCTAGAAAAATAGTATAAATCCACTATAATGTAATAATTTGTAAAAGAAATAGGAAAATACCTATAAAATTATTCCACCAAAGATCAAATACCTAACAAGAAATGGTTATCATATTATCTCATTAATTTGAGGGATATTTCCTTAGAATTGAAAAGTTTCACATGGCCTATAAAATTTATAAGAATCCTAAAAAATAGTACGCCAAAATAACCATAAATAAAAAACAATACTAGTTATCATGCATGGTACAAAGAATCCAATACAACTCAAACCATTACCAAATTTCAAAACTGATGTAATTTTAGAATTTAGAATACATATCATAATAATCGAATCACTTACCAAATTCCGTAAGTATGGATCATCCCAAACCTATTTTATAGACTCACTAATATGTTTTTACAGTTGTTACTTTAAGAACAATTGAATAATTATATCTTTATTTAAGAAATTTATTGAGTTTACATGTCATGACCCAACCCACTGGGGTCTTCCTATCCTGTGATGAGCTGGGTGTGACTACCCCAAGCCCACCTCCAATACGCTAAGGCAGGGTGACCATCATCGATTAATTTTATAAATCATATGGGGGTGTTATCCTAAATTACATATACACATGTATACATCTATAAGACCATGAAATGGTGAGAATGTAAAAAAATAGATGATACCATAAATGCATGCACAAAATCTATCCCACAACAGAGTATAATGTATGTACTGAAATGTAATAAACATGACAAATAAAATCCCAACAAAATTGATAATAAAGTTCTACCTTCTCCAAAGGAGGGGACTGTTTTCAAATGCCACAATGGTATTCACCTCGATTTATCTAGCCCCAACTATGTTGTGCCTGATCAAAGTCCACCAAGGATTCTGTAGAAGGTCTTTCATCTGCATAATACATGAAATGTGTGGATAGAAACCATGTAGGGGTGAGTATAACAATACCCAACAAGACACACTGATAACACCATGTATAAGGAATCATGATTAGTTACGTCATCACTACAAATGTATATCAATAATGATATGGTACATATTGATAAAGAAGGACAACACAGATATATTAATGATACACACTGAGTCTTGGGTTGGGTTCACAACCACAATGAGAACCTAGGATTCTTCTAGTGTCTTTAATAAAAAAATCACCTCGAAGAAATCACTCTAAAAATCATGTTGTCACTAATAACACTCTACTAAGACTTCATTCTCATTTTTCCTCACTATACCAATGGCTCTCATCTATGAGGTCACACTCATCGAGTCATTCCATAGAGAAGCATGGATGGAACATAGAGGACTCATCTGATATAAAAACATGATCAAACTACCAAATCAAAAAGAATAGATATCGATAAACATATATGGGATCATACCCAAGGCACATGGAGGATTCATGGACCTACTATATTTATCCTCATTTATAGGGGATAGTATCCCATTTAGTATTTATCTCACAAATTCCAACAACCATACCTAGGGAGAATAAGGGTAATTAGGATTACTTCGGGTCTCTTGAAGGGATACCTCCTCTAATCAACATATTTGTCTGAAGTCTGATATGTTCGACTAGATTATATAATTAACCAATGTGGGGGAGGACTAAGTCTAAACTCATTCCAAAACAAGGGAACTCGACTAAATTTGTCTGATAGAGAGAAAACATACCTAACCGACACTAAAAAAATACACCCAATTGAATCTCATCTATACTAAAGAGAGAAATGACCTCCTATTTCCCCGGAAAAAGTAAAGGGTGCGTAATGTAGGTACAAGGAAATTACCATGATATTATGATTTGGTCGTGTCCTTCCCTATGTCACCAACCCATGGCCATGTACTTCCATTTGTTCCCATACAAATTCTTTTATACAAGGATGTGCTCTTGTATGAGCCTTTGTTTCTAGGAGTGTAAATGGTCATGTATGTGTTCCATCCTCTGCATGTGTACAATCTTATGTTCCTATCTGTGTATAAGTTCATGTAACTACAGGATACATTACATGTCCATGGCCTTAGTACATATGGCATGCGACACTTATAACATGTCATGTGATCCATATCATTTCCAAAATCTTAGCCACCACATCCAGGGCCCCTACACAACATGCATTATTTGGACTACACATCGTGTATTTTTGTTTTTAACTGAATCCATAGTTCCTTCTAAGGGTTATCCTATACCATCAATGATGCTCAATATTTCTCCAATCTCATAGTAGATCCCAAATCTATGGCTTTCCATGCCTTAAGACCATTGATGTCTAGATTCTAGCTATCCAATATGATTAGGGAATCATTCTCCATGCACCACCATACTAAGATACCAAAACTAAACAATGGGATTGAAAAAAAATTATGGATATATTTCCATCATCATAGACAAAAAATATTCCATCAAATATCCATCTTAATACTATGGTGACTATTCATTGCGTCTAAGATAGATTGTCTAATGATCATCCATTAGGTATTTGTCAAACCCCCAACCAAATAGAATGAACATGATGGATACAAAAATAAAAGGGAGGGAAAACCATAAAATGATCATGTGAGGAATAAACCTCAACCTCTGTTCATTTTAACCTATATCTGTTATTGTTTAATCAGTAAAAAAATAGGAGTAGACAACACAACATAATCTTCCTATTTCTAGGAAGATTAAATCAGTACTCATGATGCATGTGTGATCCATATATATAATTGTTGGTATACATGATCTAAATTTGTTTTGGAATAAAAAATGATGATAAAATATACAAAATAATATCCTACATTGACATTGGTTCAATCAATGATGAAGAACAATTTCACATTGTCATCATTGGTGAGATACATAAACTATGTCATCGTTGGAGATCCCTACAATACTTCGATAGATATGCCAGGATCCCATTATCTTCCAATGCTACTTCAAGATCTCCTATATATCACTAGGGTTTTGGGTAAACCACTCGGGATTATCTATAAAATGATTTAAATAGAGGGAGAAAGGTGTGGATAATTTATTTATTTAATTAAATAATTAATTTTAAATTCATTCAATGAAATTTTTTAACCCAGTGTTCGATGCTGATAAAGGATATATCATTTCCATGATAAAATATTTACTCTAAACTAAATAAAAAATTCATCAATTTATGACATGACGATCTATTTAGGAGTTAAAATAGTATTTTAGGAAAACAATGAATGTGTGTTATTAATATATTTAATATTTTTAATACATCAATATAGTCCTCACCAAGCCTCAGAATCATGTTATGTCTCATCACCTGGAATTAAAAATATTCCTTGGAAAATTTCAAAGTCTTACAAGGAAATAATAGAGATTCTATATTCTCCCCACCATAGGTATTTTCATCATAAAAAGAAATTTCTGACTAAAAAAGTGTGGATATTGAGCTCTAATATGGGCTTCCCACTCTCATGAGATCCTAAAAAAGTTATTGTGACATCATTAACCATACACCCAAGAGAAATTTATTTTATATAATGGATCTTATCTGGTCAGTAATCAAACACTAATGCCCTCCTTGAACTCCTCAAAACGGTAAATCCACCATTATATTCCATGTCATCCTGGTCAAAATCATGAAATGAGTCATGAAAATATCTCCTCAACATTGAAACATGAAGAAAATCACCAAGAAAAAAATCCAATTATATTTATTTGTTCTAGTGGTACAAAACCTCACTAACCAAACATAGTAACATGAAAAAGGGCATACAAACACCAAATATAACCAACTACCCAATCTGAATCATTGTAATTCACATTGTGGGGAGATCCCTGAGAACACAAAATCTCTTTATCAAACCCCCGGGTTGATGTCGTTGGTCTATAATGAACTCATGAAATTATGGGGAAGTTCACATTTTCTTCTCGATGAAATTCACCCTTATTAAACCATAATTATCACTGATACTAGGCCCACAAGAGTTCCCACTTATTGTATTCAACCATTATAGTAGTGACCCATAGGGTCTCATTACATGGGCCTCAATGGTGCTATACTTGTGGTAGAGTGATAGATTTTGAGATACACAAACTCCACCGATGGTAGATGATCCTCACTACTATGGACCAAATATAACATGTAATCCCAAAAAAAAATTCTAGAACTAGAATGGTCCACTTTACATGGTCAACTTTCTAGGGTAGAAAAACCATACTCAACCACAACCAAGTCTCAAAGCCTCATGTATCCTCTCACCAATTGTGATATGAATTGAGTATCATGGTCAAAAATTATCATCATGGTTGTTCCATGTATCCAGAATAACTCATGTATGAAAAGGTTTCCCCAAACTCTCCATCGAGATTTTTCCATAGATGGTTATTAAGTGGGATAACTTGGTGATTTGAATTACAATAAGTAAAATAACATTAGGACCCCTCACTGATAATTGAAAATTCATCACGAGAACCACTATAAACTATCACATTTCTACTTCCACCTAGTCACAGCGGTATCCACCTATAGGTAGGTGAGATGTGAAGGGTTTATCTCAGAAACAAGCTACAACATCCTTAGAGACCAATTTGATTCCCAAGGATTCTAATACATCCTCACAACATATGCATGTATTTCTATTGGAATGAAACCTTGATATAACCACTTATCATAGAGTGACTGGTGTCATTTTCCATCCTTGTAAGGATGACACACTCCCCACATTCAAAATAATCCATTATATACATGACCACTACATATCTAGTCACATAATATATCACAATTAATATCTCTAAGTTTCACCTCCCTAATTGACTAAGGAAATAGAAGGGAAAAAACCATTGACTAGGGATACACTACAAAATCCTATTAATTAAGGGACAACTATAAATATTTTATTTAATTCATCAAGACACTAATCAAAAATAGATGAATGATTTTTTGTGAGAATATATTGTTGTAGCCATTCCCCTGGGTGGTTCTCCAGCTATCACTACTTCAACCTTTACTGGGTTCATTGTTACACCCACGTCTCAGAAGTCATGTCCTAAGAAGTGGGCATAAATAATCAAAAAACAACTCAATAAGATCTTATCATAAATATGGTACAGCCATGGCATGTCCAAAATCATCCTCAAGTGTATAATCTACTATACCTTTGATGAAGAGTACACAAGGGTACCAATAAATAATACTATCATGAACTGATCTAGTAAGGGGTGAAGGAGCCAATTCATAAGTCTCAATACCACTTATGGGTCCATAAACACACTAAAATATATCACCATGAAAAAAAATAAATGATAGTGTCTTTAGAAAAGAAACTTTCATATAATTCCTCTAAAACTTGGAGCTGGTGATAACATGCCCTGTGATATAACACTGAGAACCACCATGCCCCTAACCACTGGGAAAAGACGTTATTGATTATTGGAGGTGGATACTCCTATTTGATAGACACCTTGCTCAAGTGATGTCAGTCCACACCAAACATTATGATCTCATCTACCACCTTGGAGAACAATTATGATCTACCTAATAAAAAACACTAGGTCTTATGAAACTCTATGTCTATAGATCCACCAACTTCACCTTTAACGCTCACATATTTTTAGGGAAATCCAATATTATTTAGAAGGAATCAAACTATCCCTAGTGAAATTATATATAGGAAAATTAATTATTTATGGGGCGGTAAGACAAAAAGATCCTCAAGAATGATACCCTTATACTCCTCCAACATCATAGGAAAGTGAAAGCTCATATAATCTGCTGCTCCAATGGGTCATACACGACATCTGATAAAAAAATGATTGTATCCTCCCACACATGATCTCATCCTAAAATACCTAGGATTCATTAGTTCCCAATAAAGAAAAAAGTCTATCCCATAATAATGATTCACTAAGACCCTCATTGGTAATATTCAAATGGACATGGATTGTAAGTAACTACACCATACCAGATAATGTCATAGGGTTTCACTATCACTAAGGAAAGATTCAATGCGAAGATTTCTCCCCTTTCAGAGTAATTTCACATAGTTTATAGAAGCATGGGATCACTGAGTCTCTCTATAAAAACCCGAAACAAAAAGTTTGATTTAAAATTCTCTACTAGTATTGCTAGGTCTTGAACATGGGTAATGTTCAAGGAAATGTGGCTTGTGATTCTGTATTAAAACTCGAAATGGAGAAGAGAAGACACATATTATACCTCAATCCATACCAGAAGCCTCTGGTTTAAAATACCCCATCGCCCGATGCTATCCTTTCCCTTTCAAACAAATTCAACTCAAATAGGGAGTTCTCTGACACCTTAGCCCATCAAAAAGACTTCGAACAAACAATTCAAAGGAACCAATCCACCATATCTTGACACTATATTCTTGGTGCGTCACTGACACACAAACATAATTTTGGATCCCATAATAAAAATGTATCAAAGTGGTTTAATTTTCCTTCTTTATTCCATGTTTAAATTAGAGTCAAAACATTACCCACATAGGGATCCACTAGTTCCCTATGTCACCCAAGAGTAGTCTCACCCTTAGGACCACCATTAAGGGGGTCCTATATAAGAAGGAAATTCATAGTACATGCTCATTCTAGCTCTACCACATTCTAATTGGATCTAGATCACCATGAAGCTTGGGTGATATCTATATATAGAACTCATGAAGTTCACTCAAACTTGGTTTGTCATTTTATAGTATTTCCCAGACCAACTACTGCTCATGAAGAATATTTTCTTCTAGAACACCCATTCGATGGGTTAGGGTCTAGAGAATACCTAGAGAGCCTCCCAATCCAATCCTCCATTGACTAAGGGATAGGATTACCATGTAAATTCAATGGAAATTATCTCTGGAACTCATGTATTACACAATTCATGTGCACATTTTCAAAATAACATTCCAGAGCCATTGGATATCAATTATATTTTCGATCATCCAAAAAATCAATTAAAGGACAAGAATAACTCAATAAAGGGAAGAACTACCCTATTACTATATGGAGGAAACAACTTGTGAAAGAGTACTTGAACTGAGGCCTCATCACTTAACTAGTCTTCATCATGACCCTATCATAAAATACTAGATGAATTTCATCGCAGAGGAATATTGAAAATTATAAAGATAAACCATGGTTGAAGAGTTAATTTGGGGATACGATTCAATAAGGACATGAGAAACACAACATATTCTTATATGATTCAAGTACTAATGATTTCCCTGTAACTAGTAACCACATGTACCAACTCAAATAATATGGTTATCTAAGTCCTTGTGAATGGATATATTTGCCGCCGCAACAACCCTAGACACCCAGTATTAAAATCCAAAAATAAAACACATTAACAATGTTTTTGTAAATCCCAAACTGAACATCATAGATAGAAAAAATGAAAACTCTCACCCTAGGATAAAACTATCTTTGATACCACCCTATCATGAGCTGAAGCACTCGGGTCCACCCAGCTAGTGATGAGCCGAGTGTGACTACCCCAAGTCCACCACTAATAGACCAAGGGACTGTAACCAGGTATGAGTTCGTATATCACACATATGGGAGGAATTAAACAAAATTTTATGTAAAAATTCACAAATCTCCAAGATAATATAATACTAAGAAAATAAGAAGATAGTTTAAAATTTAAATGTATGCACAAAATCTGTCATACTTTAGAGAATAAAATAAGTATGGGTAAGATATTCAATTGGAAAATACAAGACCACTAAAAATGGTAATAAAGTCTGACATGATCTTTAAGAGGGGACTAGTATTGAATGAAACACCAGTATTCACCTTCGTATGTCTATCCCAAACTATTCTCCACCTTCTCATAGTACACCAAAGAATCCTTTAAAGGTTTTTCATATGAATAATTCATTTCATGTGTAAAAAAATCCTATATAGGGGTGAGTATAACAATACCCCGTAGGACACCCTGAAATCATGATGCATATATCATAAAGAGTAGTCATCTAATCACTATAATGGTCTGTACATCATGATATGAGGCATTATGATAAACAATAATAACCCATATATACTCGTGATAGACACTAAGTCTGAGGTTAGAGTAACAACCACAATGAAAATATAAGATTCGGTTAGAGGATTCAAGGGAATGCTTGTTTGGGAGAACTCACTCCATGATACATGCTGTCACTAATGAAACTCTATTGATAGGTCGTTTTTATATTACCGCATTATAATGATGTCTCTAATTCTATAGGGTGTGCTTGTTGGGTCTAGCCATGTAGAAGCATGATGGAAACCAGGAGGAATCATCTGAGACACACACTCGACCATACTACCTCATCAGAAAGAATAAAAATAAAAATAGAGATAAGGGATCACCTATAGAGCTTCTGGAGGATTCTTGAACCTACTAGATTTATCCTATATGATAGGGGATTTCATCCCGTGTAGTGTTGGTTATGAAAATTCAAACAACACTATTTATTGAGCATGAAGTGAATGAGGTTTTATTTAGTCCTATCAAAGGGATACCACCTCTAATTCACCGAGGGGTTTGAATAATGATACCTAGGAAAAGATGTCATAATAAAACCTCATAGGGGAAGACAGAGACTATACTTACTCTAGAATAAGGGAAGTTACGCACAACTATCTAATAGAGAGGGAGCATGCCAAATCAATTCTAAAAATGGAATGAACCCAACTAAATTTCATCTATAATGAAGAGAGAATGGGCCTAATATTTCTCTCGAATATGTACAAACCACGTACTTGGGCTACATGATGTGTCCCATGAAAGTAATACTAGGTTATGTCCTTCGCCACATCACTAACCCAGGACTGTGTTCTTCAGTCCATACTCTTGTCAATTACCATGTACATAGCCATGCTCAAATACCAGCCCTGTGTTTGGGTATGCACATGTCCATGAATGTGTTCCATCTCATGCATGTGTACAAGACCATGTTCATATCCATGTACAAGACTGCCCATCCGAGCATTACATGTCAAGACATCATTATCATGCCACATGGCATGTGACATTTTCCACATTTAATGTTATACTTATCTTTTCTAAAACCTTATCCTCCACCTCCACGACCCATACATGACATGCATTCTTTAGACTAAATGTCATTTAGTCCTATTTTTCTAAAAAAAATTAGTTCCTTCTACACATTTACCAAATTTCACATCGGAAAATCGATTTGATACCAATCTCACTATAGATCCTAGATCTACAACCGGGCGAGCCTTGCTACTATGCATACCCAGATTCTATCAATCCAATATAATTTGGGAAGTTTCCTCCATGAACCATCATACTAAGATGAAAAATCCATATATTGGTATCTATGAACTGATCATGAATTCATTACCATAATCTTTCACTAAAATTTCCACATTGAATCTCCATCCCAAACCAGTGGGGATGATCCACTGTGCTAAATATTGATTGCAGAATGATCATCCACCAGGTATTTTTTTGAACTGCTGACCAGATTGAATACTGATGATGAACAAATATTGTATAGGGAGGGAAAAACCTAAAAAATTCTCATGAGGTACCAACATTATCCATTGTTTTTTTATACCTTGATCTGTTATCATATAATTTATAAATTAAGAGTAATATATAATGCAACCTCAAATTTATATTTCTATGAAGCTAAAATCCATACCCACAAAGCAGGTCAGATCCAAAAATAAAACTATTGGTAGAATTTATCGAAATTCGTTATGGAATTAAAAAATTTGTCTAAAATCCAAAACAAGATCCTATCGAAATTTGGGATCATTTGCTAACGAATAACTAATTTGTGTTGTCATTATTGGAGATATCTAAAAACTATGTCTTTTTTAGCGACCCCTAAAACACTTTGATCAACGATCATTGATCCATTATTCTACCAATTCTACTCCACTCTCCTCTCTCAATCCCAAGGGTTATGTGACCAACCCTAGGTATACCGTAATAGGCCTTAAATAAATGGATCTATGTATGATTAATGACAACTTTTTATCCAAACTTTTTAGAGGGATACCATAATAGGCCTTAAAATTCCTCCCATGAAAAGTTTTTATCCAAACATTCACACTGCCTATGGTTATTTCATGCCAAGGGTAAAAACCACTATATGAACTCAACAGTGGCCTCCGATTTTAGATCTAAGACTCTATTTTTGGAATTATTCCACTATTTCATAAAAAACTATGCATGCATGATATTAATATTTTTAATATTTTTAAAATATCAATATCAGGATCACAAGGACTTTAAATCATTATCCATATCATCTCATATCTTTAAAAATTTTCTTATAAAAATTAAAAAGTCTTACAAAGAGGATCGGGGTGCTACACTACAAAATAGGTATGTTATCTATAGTAGCATAATACAATCTTTCCCAAGGGAAAAAATCTATAATGGGTTTAAGAGGAGAATTTTCATAATATAATTAAATAAGTATCATAATAAAATTTTCAACCATAAAGTTCTCAATTCCCTCTCTCTCTTAGATCTATATATCCAATTCCTATTGAAATTTTTTTGACTATTCTAGATTAAATTTTAATTTTTTCTTCTACATCAGATATTTAATAGACGAATTCGTGTGGAAATCACTACTTTAGACCCCAAAATACAACATCTAAATTTATCAAGGGGAGAAATAATAGATAGTAATATTTTTATGTAATTTGATCGGAAAATATCTATATTCCTAGAAGCATACATAATAAAATTATTTTTTTTAATAATTTTCTATATATAACCCCTAAAGAGAATTCAGAACCATCAATCATCAATTCAAAAGGAAATTCCTAATTATGTTCTTGAACTATTGGTGTGGATGCTATATTAGTTTATAGGTTAATTAAAAACATCCCTAAAATTCATATCAAATGAAAAATGGAAATATATTTTTAGGAGTCTTGAAAAATACAGTTCAATTCAATTAAAATATTTTATGAATATCCAAAAAAATAAAGCACAGGCATGATAGGATCAAATATACCTCACTGTATTTTTATAAAGAAGTGGAGATATAAAATCATCTTTTGGATTGTCCACGTGAGTTTCATTAGTAAAAAATTTATGACTAAGAAAAGTTACACATTCAACCATAAAAAGTTACTTGTTATAGTTTAAAAAAGTTAATTTCATTGCACACTCTAAATAAAAATTAAAATTCTGATAAAAAAATCAAAATATAACCCATAAACATTGAATTAGTCCATAAGAACCACTATAAATTTCTAAATTCATTCAAACAATATACAAAGAATATATCTTTGGAAGTTTTCCAATGAATTACACTATCCCCGTAACAAATTCTTATAGAAAAAGTACCAAAAAGACATGTGAATGTTGTTTTGTGTTAGTCCTCTGGAGATATATGAATATGGAAAAACCTGAAAAACCTTATAGTAACTAATAATGTAATTTTACAAACAGAATTTCAAGAATATGATAAATAAAATAATATGGAATTTTCCATTCTTAGTAATTAGGTCCAGATACTAATAATATATACATTCCCTCTACTTATTGGGAAGCCAATATATAGATAATTCCCCAAATCTATTTATGATAACAGTGAACCCACCTTATTTAGGACCAATATGGATTGTAATTACCCATTGGATATCTAAAATAGGGTAAATAAAACCAGTATCCAACTTGGTAGGAACTTACTTTTTGAAAAACTGAAGAATGGTTAGATTCCACCTCATCTAGAATTGTTTAATGAGTCTATAATTTTCCTATATAAGGATTATACACATAAAAAATGAAGAAATGATCCTTCAAAATATATCTAATGACAAGTCCATGGCCCTATTATTATCCAAAAGTGCATCTGTGAGTTGGTTATATTTTTCACTAGACAACTCATGTGCAACAATGACTTCTAATATCTGTTTTTCTTCTAAGTTAATATATTTTAAATTTTCTAGGAAGAATTTTAGTTTTATGGTGGGTGGGATATACTCATTAAAAAAAATATTTTTATGGGTTATAGAACTCCCATTTCGATCCCCTATTCATCATCAAAGATGAATATTTATTGAATTATAAAGTATTAGTTCTATATTTCTTTAAGAGGGAACATGTTTCATCTCAAACAAAATATTAAATCGAAATAAAATATCATGATGCAACCCTTTAAAAACATCATGGTCATTTTAAAAGTTTTTAATTGTGGATTCATATGAATACTCATCATATAAATCAAATATATTTTCAAATTGTCTTGTGTGATGGATTTCAAATCCATTTCATCCAATTTATGTTCATTTGAATGCATACTTTCAAAATACTAAAAATATATAGATGTTTTAAAAAATTTCCGTAAAATACTCATCCATATCAAAATCAATTTCAATAAAAACATTAGATGCATATCCATTTTCATTTTCATAAATCCCACAAAAACATATTATTTTTTCAAAAAGAACAAACTTGGTTTCAAAATCATTACAGTTGGTTTCAGGATCATCAGATTTAGCATCTTTAACAAAAATTAGAAGTTTATTTTACAATGAATTAAGAGGTCGGTTATTTTTTAAAAAAAATTAGTAAAAAACTACAATGAAAACCAATCTATACTATTAAATTATTGTGATTAATGGTTTTATACTAGGTGTATCATTTATTCAAAGATATGAAAATATACAATATGATCTTCAAACTATAATTATAAAGTTCTTTTTTATCATTAATTATAGACTTAGTGATTTTTTAAAGGGTATAGAATGTATTAATGGTTCTTGTGTGATGAATATGTCATCTAATATATCTAATACCTAATAATTAGTAGGGGAAGAAAGTTCCTTAACCATTACGAAAACATACCCAATGAATCTAGTTATAATAGTTAGACTTTTATTACCCAGTTGGATGAATATTTAAAATTTATTAAGCACACACAACTATATTGTTGAATTAATATAATATGTAATAACATTGATAGAGGCCCCTAAATCAAATATCATATCCAGAAATTTTATTGTACTATAACATCTGGGATGGAAAATGTACCTAGAATCTTATATTGAAAAAGGAAAGAGTTTTGAATCATAGAGGTTATAAATCTACCAAAGCTAACTTTCTCACCTTGATTAAAAATCATTTTTGGTGTACGCATTTCTTTATGAAATTTATTATATCATGGGATTCTTTTTATAACATCTAACAAGGGAATATTTATACATACTGTTCTAAATGTTTCATGATCATCATTTTATATTTTAGAATTATTATTGATTTTAATAGGAGGACTTCCTTTAGGCTATGACAGTGGATCCTTGTACTATATCATTTCATAATTTACTTCATTCCTCCATTTTTAAGAGAACATTAAATCTCTAAAATACCTAAAAGTTGTTTCTTATATGATTCTATGTTTTTTGTTTTCCCTACTCTACGATTTTTTAATATTAATTTTAGTAACATGTTTCATAGGTGAATTCATAACATCCTAATCTTCTTATTTTTTTCATTAGTGGAACTATCTGTATTAAAATTTGGGACATTAATTTTGTCCTATGGGTTTTAAATTTTAGTTCCACTCCTTAGTCTCATGGAACTAACATTCTCTCTGCATCTTGGCCTCACTTATTATTATGATGGTAAATTCTAACTTCATTTATTTTTTAGACTACTAATATCATTTATCATTTAAATAATCTGGTTTAGAGAATTTTGTAGCAAATTTTGTTTCTATTGGGACATTAAATTATATTATTTATCTCATACTCATTAATTAAATCATATTTCTTGATTTTTTTTAATGGGATTAAAATTTCAGATAGATTGGTCATCTTTATTTTTATAAATTTCCTTATTTCTTCCAACTAAATTATAAAAATGATATAGATTATACCCTTTATTTTGATTGCTATTTTGAGGTTTGAACTAACTATACGATTGATAAGGTTTCCTAAACCTATTGTTCTATTGGTAATTACAACAATGATTAAAATTATGGTTTGGTTGAAGTGTCCTTAGTTAGTTTTTTTGGGGAATTGACTCTTTTGGTAATTTTAAAATGGTTTCCCTAAGAATATCATATTTTAAGATTCATAATATTCTATATAATTGAGAAAATTGATAATTAAAATTGCAATGATCTAAACAAATACCACAATTCATTTTGATTAGAAATGATGGTTTTGGATGAGTTTGTAAAGAGGTAGTGTTGAATAACATTTGTCTCATCAGAGCGGTGATATCACTCAAGTAGATTTGAAATCATTCATTCCTAGAAATAGAAGTAGATACTTCTATGGTTCGTGTGACATGAATTAAGCCCCTGCTTCCAAATTGTTGTGAATTTTTTAATATATTAACTGATATATTCTAATCATCAATAGGGATTTTATCCATTAAATCTATTCCAGTAATTGGATCTATCATGCTCTTATCCATCATGACTAATCCTTCATAGACATATTTAATTTGGAGCTCATATAAAATTTTTAGGTAAGGAAAACTAGAGCATAAATTCTTAAATCGTCCCTAATATTCATTCAACCACTATGCCAAAATTAGAATTTAGAGGTTGTTTAAACCACCACGAAATCATTCTATGATGGTTTTGGAAAACAACCAAGAAATTGTGGGTCAGCATCAATTAGAAGTGGTTTTTTAAAACCATCATAGAATGATTTTGCAGTGGTTTTTAATTTTACAATTTTTTAATTTAGTTAATTTTATTTGTTTTTTATTTTTTTATTTCATAAATTAATTAGTAAATTAATTAATAAATTAATATATTTTTTTTATTTATTTATTATTTATTATTTTCTATTACCACGCACATGCTCCTACACATTCCATATACTGAAATCTTTCATTGGGTGAGATCCGAACCCCATACCTATTGCTTATTCTCCAAATACCTCACCACTCCAAGAGGCTCTTAGTTTAGTGAAAAGAAGAATTTAATATACTTATATATATATATATAATAAGTAATACATACCAAATAGATACAAACTAAATAATTATTAATCAATAATTATTAATCAACAATGATTAATTAATAATCAAAAACTAATAAGTAATAACTTATATTTAATAATTAATAATTAATAATTAATAATTAATAATATTTAATAATTATTAATTAGAAATTAATAATGAATAAATAAAATATAAATTAATAATAAATAAATATATATATATATTATGGTAATAAAGGG
Organism: Viscum album; assembly: GCA_963277665.1. NCBI lineage: Eukaryota > Viridiplantae > Streptophyta > Magnoliopsida > Santalales > Viscaceae > Viscum > Viscum album. The sequence continues at coordinate 1,508,102,496 of OY728156.1, forward strand.
TAAATAGTAAATAGTAAATAATAAATAATAAATAATAAATAACAAATAATAAATATATAATATATAACATATAATATATAATATATAATATATAATATATAATAAAAAATAAATAATAAATAAATGATAAATATTACTTTAATATATAATTAACAATAAATTAATCATAAATTAATAATAAAATAATTGGAAATTAATAACAAAATAAAAATAAATTGAAAAAAAATTAATAAATAATGTATACACAATAACTAAATAATAAATAAATAAGAAATAATAAACACAAGGATAGTAAACACTTAAATAATATATAAATAAAAATAAACAAATAATAACAAACAAATAATGAAAAATAAATAAAGAAATAAATATCTATATATATTAATAAATGTATATAAATATATACAAATATTCCTAAATTCATATAAATGGATATATATAATTTATAATAAATTACCAAAAGAGGAGAAAACACAATAATTGAAAAACCATCAAATCAATAGAAATGTAAATCAAGGGAATAAAATCATAAATGACATAAAAATAATATAAAGACACTATTAAATGAAGATGAAATATCACCAAATGTGTATGATATATATATATATACTCAAATTTATTTGGATATATTATATATTAATATTTATTTATATATATTAGAATATAAATATAAATATATATCTATTTATCAATATACACACATATGTATATACAAACATTATTTATATATGGGTATATGTATAATAAAATTGTTTTACTTTTAATTGATTTATATTCTATATTTAATGATACTGATATATTTTTTTAAAAATTCATTTGTATTTTATTTATATATATTTATTTAAATATATTTGAACATACCCATAAATATAAATTTCTTTATTGATACACACATATTTATATATAAACATTATTTATATAGGTATATTTATACATTTTAGTGCATTTTTATAAGGAAAATATAGTATATAATTATATATTTTAAATGAAATTAATAATAAATATTTATTTTTATATTGTTTATATGTTTAAAAAGATATTTTTATGTAAATATGTATTTATACAAGTGATTTATTATAAGTAAATATAATAAAATATGAATATATTTAATTATAAATAAAACTAAATTATTAAAAACAATAAAATTTTAAACCCATAATATGAATATGAATGTAATCTATGGGAAAAAGTTAAATCCTTAGAAAAAATGGGCAAAAGACCCCCTTATAAGAGGCTGAAATACCATCGAATGTTAAAACAAATTGGGATACCTCGACTAAAATATATGTTTTAGAGGCCTTATGGGCCTCTTTTTTCCTCTAAAGAAATGTTACAAGGGTCCCTCAGGTCATCAGAGTGCAGATCTCATCATAATCATTGATTTGATATGTGTTGTAGAGTAAACTAACACTCAAATCTAATGTTATGGCTGTCTGAAGTTCGAGTTTGATTTCCAACATTTATTTAAACAATAATAAATTTTATTCTTTTAATTATTACAAAATTTAAATCTAATATGGTTTTATTTAATTTAATATGTTTTGATTTGACTTAATGTGTAGCTAAAATGGACTCTTGAATCAATAGTTACAGTCATTTGATGCTGAATTCTGATGTTCAACTTATTGAAGATTTACTTTCACTTTAAATTTATTATTAACTAATAAGTAAAAAAATTTATTAATTGACACATTATAATTATTTAAAATTATAAATAATAAAATATATATGATAGAACATAGTTAATAACAATTAATAATTAAATATTTTATTTTTATTTTTTTGTTAATATAGTGGTGGTTTTGAGAAAAATACATCTATTTTGAGAAGGTTTTTAGAAAACCGTTAATATTTCTTAGAAGTTTGTTTAAAAAACCACCTCTAAAAAGGAATTAATTTTATTTTTTGGTTTTTTCAATAATTTTAAAATATATATTTAAAAAACATTTACTAGCGATTCTTAAAAATGCCACTAAAAACCTCTGCTAATTTTGTTCAAATTAAACATTTAGCAGCGGTATTCATAACCTCTGCTAAATCATTTTTTTCATATAGTGAATCTCTACACTTATAATTTTCTAATTCTACAAGTATCTTTTCAAATAAATTTAGTTTTAGAAGCTAGGAATAATTTCCCTTGAAATATTGTTTTATATTGGTGAAAAGTCATAATGGATTTAGTTTAGGAATCGTAAAACAACTCCCTAGCTACCACATCTAAAGAAAAATGAAAAGGAAATCAATTTTATTTTACCTTCACTCACACATTTTAGTTTTATAGTCATGAAATTGATGTGAAATTATTCTATATTCTTATGCGGGTATCCACCTAGAAACCCATGAAATTTAGGCATGTAGTCAATTAAACATGATCTTAACAAAAAACTTCCAACTATTATTGGGTATCCTAAATTTTTTTATTCCATATCTATATAAGGAGTATCCAATTCATTCAAAGTTCTCTATTCCATCATGTCTTTAAATCCAATAATTTTAATTATGGAATCCATTTTTGGTGAATCTATTGTTGAGGTTTTACCTAGTTCAATGTTTTTAGACTATTTGGTTTGTTTATTTGTCTATTTTTTTATTATTATAGACCTTATATTGTATTAGTTTTGTACCCATGGACTATCAAGAGTATTGTTTTAAATTCATACAGAATTAATAAAAATGAAAGAATCAATACTCTATAAATTTATTTGTTTTCTACAAATAGATTTTTATTTTCTTGAATAATTCTAATAGTCTTTGGTAGCCTCTTTGACAATAATTATAAATGAAGGGTTTTTTATCTGTCACTAAAATCCAATTTAATTTATTATTAAGGTTTTCAATATAGAAGTACCTAAGGTTATAATAACCCAAATTTTTTATTAAAGAACTGTTAAATAATTTTTATGATAAACATTATAATAGAATTACATTCTTGGATCAAAGGTTTAGTGTCATGGTCAGATTAGAAACATAGATATCTTGAACATAATAAAACATAAACATTTATTTAAAATATTATTCTTTATCCTTCTAAATCTCACATTATACTTAGTTCATGTAGTAACCTAATGATATAAATCAATTAATTTGGTGAGATAAAAGATCAGTAAGAGGATAAATAAGGGGCATGAATAAATATAAAATTAGTGGGCATAATAATCATTATTATAACATAATAATTTGATCATCATAAAAATCATGTGTGAAACCTTTCATTAAGCAATGGAATGTGAAAATTTATAAATATGAAACACCATGTCTTATTGGTCAAATATCAAACGTAGTTGTAAACAAAGCTAGCATCATGTTACTTCATAACATATGTTTATAATCACAACGTCATAAATTTTAAAAAATATAGAATCATGTTCACACATATTACACTTTATCTCATGAGATACATTACATTACACAATTCATTGGAGGGATATAGAATTTTGTGTCCACCCATCACATCATAACTTTTACATAATCATACATGCCATAAAGAATGTATAATAATCATATTTACGAAAATAACCATGTAAAGGAATGAATTTCATAAGGATTGCATCAGTAATGATTTCATGAAAAAACATTAGGTTTCTAAATGGAATAGGTAACAAACATATTTGGTACAAGAATCATCATTTCTGAAGAATAAATAACTCAATGGGAGTAAAGATGTGTTTTGAAGAAGATATTCCTTTTCAAAAATATTGATATTTGATAGAAAACCATGTTTTAAATATGTATAACCATGAAAATAAAAATTTAAGGAAAATAAAACTACATTTAAAGAACATTAATGGAATATCCACAATAAAATTTTCATGAAATTAGTGTAACACAAAGAAAGAGAGTTGGGTTTGAGAATCTTCTTACCTAATGTCTTAATGTATTCTTCACTAGAAATTAATATCATGAATAATCAAATTAAAATAATAAATAAACTCTTATGCAAGTATTTTATTTTCTATAATTTAATAGCGTTTATTTATGGCCATTTTTATGAGTTATAGATTTTAATTTTTTTTGTTCAGAGAGCATTAATTTCAATGATTTGAATGTCAGTTTACTTGTATAAAACAATGAAATTTCTTATAAAATGGGAAAAATTCTCCAGAAGTGAGATTATATGGTATTAATAAACATAAAAAAATTTATATTTTCTCATAGATCATTTATCTTTCAAATATGATTATGATTCATTTGATAAAACATTAATGATAAAAGTTTAGTTTATTTTGGCATTTTTTCTTACCACCACAAACTAGTTTCGTTTTATTTTAAATTATGTTTTTAAATAAGTTAAATAATAATAAAAAGTTATAATATACATATTAAAATGTATTATAATAATAATAATGGTTTTATAACTGGCCTTTAATGTGGTAATGGGAAAAAAACTCATCATCCACAAAAGTTGTGGACCGACATATCATGGATTATATTTTCATTTTTAGAATAAAAGGAGAAGGAAAGAGATTTGAGGATGGTTATTCCATTAAAACAATAAAATTATAGTATATATATGATACTAGAGTTACCATACTACTTTATATAGGGAAGGTGAGGAGAGGGTAAGGGAATAAAAGAATCTAAAAGAGAAGGATTGAGGATTTCACTTATTGAATGTCGTCTCCTTTAGAACCACTTTAAAGATACTGAGTTTGATCTTTTTTTTGATACCAAGGGATCATAGAAATGTTGAAGAGGTTTGGTAAGATAATTGAGATGAATTTAAAGAAGATACGAGGACTAGAAGGTATGAGGATAATGGAGGATAAAATATTTATTTATATGGGAGGAGAGGGATGTTTTTTATTATTATATTCATTTGTATATTATTTTTCCTCTGGACTATCAATAGTTTTAATTATAATGAATAAATACAGTAAAAAATGAAAGGGGTTTGAGATATTTGTTGATTACCTCATATATGACTAAAAAATTCATGTATTTAGCTTATAATGTTAAATATCATAAATTATCGTATTTCACTATTCACCAAAAGTTCAACTTATTTAGAAAAATACCAAAACATCACCAAAAACAATTTCAAACATACATATTTGAAAAATTGAATCCATTTTATATAAATAATTTTCTAGACATGGGAAAATAATTTTTTCAATAAAATCATTATTTATTCGAAAAATACTTGTTTTAATATTATAATTGATTTTATGACCATTTCAAAAATTAATTAAGGTATAATAAAATTAAATTATAACTATTAAACAAAATAATTGTAACACCCCAACCCCAGCTACCCAGAGTCGGTGCATTACTTCATAACATTGGCATGATCACAAAAGATCAAGTCCTGAAAGACCGATTAGTTTAGTAACATTGGAAACACTAGATACATTCATAAATGTTACATTACATCATAAAGTGAAAAACTAATAACAAAGTCTTCATAGTCTACACTCATATCCTCTTTTGACTATCCCTGCAGGTCATTCATAAAATACTTCTTCACATCCTAGAAAATATTAAAACATTGAAAGGGGTGAGCTCAGATGCTCAGTAAGGATAACAATATTGCAGAAGCTTTCATAAATAAACATAAACATTTAAGGCAATGTATAACTAAAACAAAAGACTTTTAAACTTGAACATCAACATAATATGGAAAAAGTAAAATGAGATAATTCCATTTACTTCTTCACATGGATATTCTACTGGTCGAATAATCACATGCAATATCAATAACCACTTTCATAATGATGGAATGCATAATGCCAGACATTCTGAAACATTTTGTCAAGGCCTCGGCCAAGACGTCTAAAATGATTAAAGCCTCGGCCAAAACCATAAATCAAATTGGGAAAAGGCCTCAGCCAATTCCACGTCTAGTTGTCTCGTGAGACCTACCAATGCATCGAGGAGCTATAGCGGGCTCCACCCGTCACTTATTAAGTCCAATGCATTCCTCATATGAATAGGTTTAAACATATCATAAACCATAACATAATCGTATCACATAAAACATGCATAAAGGAAACATAACATTTCCACATTTCAATCACAAGATATCAATAAAACACATTGATATAATAAAAACGCTTTCAAAACCATTTTCAATACCAAAATAAAAGAAAGTTAAAACATTGTATTTATTTTTCATTAAAAAAAAGTGATGGATTGTAGAGGCAGCCGAAACTCGAATAATTGTCACGGTGGCAGAGAAGTCATTGTCGCCGCATATATATGGAATGAAAAACATTCCCTTTTCGTCATTTAGTAAAATGCTTCGTATAAAAAGATTCCTTTTGAATAAACGTAAAAGTCAAAGGGGTTTATACACCATATAAAATAAAGTTGTGTATAAAACCAAATATGCCTCAATGAAAAGAGATTGAGACGAAGTCCTTAAAAGATCATTTTAAAAATAAAATAGATCTATTATGTGTATTCACTATAGGTACACATAAATAAAGTAAAAATACAAAATAGGACATAATAATATCATGACATAATTTGAAAGTAGGAGATTAACCCAAAGAATGGAAGTTGGGTTAAGAAATTCCCTTACCTTGCGTCTTCTCCTGACTCGACCGTTATTTAACCTCCTGAATAATAAACTAGAGTTAATTTATATTTACTTAAGAACCTTTTTCATGTTCATTATTCCTTTTATATCACTTATTACCATGTTATCAACATTATGTAATTATTTATGTTAATAACGGTCATTTTGTCGATCTTTGGTACTTGAGTCAAAAATAAACTTCTTATAATTACAAGTTGTTCATGTGGTGAAATATCCATTATATACAGAATTATATTCATGATGTAGATATCATATATATCATATATATACAGTATATACATTCATTTATAATATTACGTAACATTTATAGGTAAGAAATGAAATGCACCGTTCATGGAGATGGTAAGCCGTACGTACGCATGAACGCTACATTCATTTCTATTTCGTATTTAATGGAATTAAATCATAATGATATAAATGTATAATATAATTCCAGTATAATATCATATATAATATCATTTACTCCATCCTTTATACATCCCACATGTGGCATTAACGATTCACATCACTTTGAGGGGGCGGTAGTCCGCACTTCCTAAAATGAAATTATCGCGTTTACCCATAATGGAAATCATAAAGTATGACATAAATGAGAAATACAGAAGCATAAGTAAAAAAAAAACATATTATATATCATATATAAATATAGTGACATCTTAATGGCCACCTTTGAAGGTGTTATATGAGTGTTGAACAATCATCGTTTCGTGAGGCAGAAATTCGCCATCCACAGAAACCGTATGTTCTTTAACCATTAGATGTAGGTGTGTGTAATTGTACCTTGAATACCTATTATAAAAACATCCTAGTATATTGAGGATACTTTTTTTGTTATAAAATAAATTAATAAAAAGAGTTTATGGGGTTGGAGAAGAAAAATAAAACAAAACAACATTAGAGAAGACATTACCTCAAAATCGGGTAACTCTTTTTTATTTGAGACAAAGGCTTCCTTGGAATGAGTTCTGCCCAAAGTGAGGATTCTAGGAGTAAGAGGGGGAAGTTGGGAGAGTATTTGGGCAGAGTTTGGCCGAGACAAATGGCTTGATAGTGTGAATGAGGTGGTAGAGGTGGGGGCCTTTTATAAGAGGAGAGGAGGGACACTCTTGGAAAGTAAGGAAATTTTACATTATTATACAATGCTTTTCGGATTCTAAAGGTCCCACACTTATATAATTCGTGTATAAGGTGATAAGGGTTCGAAATATACCCATCCAATAGTCTTTGGACAATTGTAAGCCTTGTATTGTACATTATCTTTTCATTTTATTAAAATCGTTAAATAATGAGGTCATCGCTGCATCATAATGATGTCATAAATATTTTAATTTATTTAATGTCTAAAAATTATAAATAAAATACTATGATGTAGTAAATATTATTAGATTTAAAATTAATATTTATAGTAAAAAATATGACTTGTATAACCCCATGTAATTTTTTGTTTAGTAAAACATTTCATGTTTGTGTCATTTTTTTACTTTAACAATAAATAAAAGGTATTTATGTCATTTTCCAAATAAAGTGGCTCCATGGGGTCCCCAAGTTGACCCATGGATTGTATTGGTCGGCCATGGCACATCCAATGAGGGTAGTACATGTGTCAAGCTCATCTCATATTATTGAAACATTATTTTTACCTTAAACTACACTAATTACCTCTAATCGCGATTAAGAACATAAAAGTTACTATTCACCAAAAAATTATTTTAATCTCATTGAACCACATTTTACTTCTTAATGACAACCATTTATGTCAGATTTTTGAAAATAAAATCACATAAGTGGTAAAATTTCATTTAAACGAAAAATCAATTTTTTAACTACCACTTAGTGGTTTCACTATTCATCAAAAATTGAAGTTTTTCAGAACAATGCCAAAATTTCACCCTAAGCTATAATTGATATTCCGAATTCAAAAATTATGTCTATTTTAAAAAATTAAAAACATATAAGTTGCATTAATTAATTTTATAATTAATTCCCGTTGTCACAACAAATAGCGTGTTTTTAAGAAACAATTTATATGAAAATATTGGCAATTGTTTATGTCCAATTTCAATGTTAAATTAATTATAATGACCACCATTGGATAAAATGGTAAAAATATATTCTAATTATACTTTAAAACCACTAAATATTATAATTTATCACTATAAATTATTTTGATTAAAAAATTTGTTTTAAGTATTTTTCACTATTCATTAAAAATTGGAAGTTCTCAGAAAATTACAAAAAATTCAACTTAGGGTAATTTCGATATTACGAATACAAAAATGATGTTCATTTTGAAATATAAAATTTCTATAATTTTAAAAAGTGGTTATTACTATTTATAACCGTTACTTTGATTAGTCGCGGTGTGTTAGAACGCGAACTTGCGTACAATACACACTACTGTATTATTCAAAGAGATGTGTACCGTGAAAGATTGGGGTGTTACATTCTCCCCTCCTTCAATAAATTGCATCCTCGCAATTTGAAATTTTTTCTTTGAAAATAAAAGGTTGAAAAGAGAAAATACCTTTGTGGAAAACCCACATCGAAAATAAGAATAATAAAATTTAGCCTTAATAAGAGGGAAATGGAAATAAGAAAGTCACCACCAAATTATGATCTCGATAAGGAGAACATTGGTGTTAATTAGAGACATATAATTGGAGGAAAACGTAAATATTTGTAGGGAGTGATTGAGGTCATCAATCACAATAAACTATCAAATTGAGGGCCTCAAAGCCTTCAATCTATGTTGATTTAAAATATCATCAGTTCAACAAGACATAAGGTATTAGGATAACACATTTTTTTGTTTTAATATCTCTTTACTAAAGTTTAAGAGTTAATTTATTCATTGAATAAGAGATAGGTATATATATATTTATGCTTTACAATTAGAGTTTCAACCTTCAACTCATCTTTCACTCAAAAAGATAATAGAACTCAAAAATATTATACTTATCCTAATTGTATAAGGTTCCAAATATTATCACATACCGTTTAGATTAGTAAAATTATTTTGTAATAACTAGGGACTTCCTGTAGGCTAGTGGTAGGAAATAAAGTCCTGTCGCACTATGGTTGTGGGTTCGATTCCTGCAGCTTTTTCCGACGCGACGGGTTATGCCCCACCCTGCAGGTTTTCCTTTTCCTAAAAATATAGTATTATAATATTCCAAAAATAATCTTCATAAATTTTTTAACCTTAAACAATACTATCCAAAGATCAACTTAATCCACTCCAACTTTTATAGTTATCCAAAATACCTCTATCCAGACTTTCTCTAAAAGGCCTCTTGATTCCAAAATCAATTTATCAGATTCCCCAAACAAAGTAAAGTTTCTCTTATTGTCACATACTAAAAATATGATTACCTTCATCATATTAAAACCTTTCTGAAACAACAAGTACTGCAGTACAATCCTTATATATATATCACATTATTCTAATTACCAGAATATAATCCATGAGTCCAAAAGCACCAATACATTAATTATTCCGCTTCAACTGTAGTAACAAGATAAGATTGTCCTTGATCCCTTGGCCTTTTCTGAGGTAAGTTTCCCTGACTCTTAGGACATTCATTTGCATAATGCCCCATTTCCCTACAATTGTAGCATTCAACATTGATAGCCTCTTTCTTTCCCTTGCAATCACGCGCCTGGTGACCTTTTTCTCCACATTTATAACAAACTCACATTCCTTTTAGGCAAGTACCAGGGTGATTCTTCCCACAATTATCACATAATAGAAAATCCTTCTTTCCCTTTTTCCCTTTATCTGTCTCTTGTTCCACCATTCTCTTCTTCTCTTTATTTACTTTGTTGTCATAAGACTTAGAGAATTCCTTTTCTGTCTTGATAGCACAAGAGACAATATCTTCGTATGTTGAGAAAGATTGTGATACTAAAGCTCTACGGAGAAATGGATTTAACCCATCAAGGAAACGATCAATCTTACCTCTTGGGTTACGTATATAATCTGCAGCATACCTCGCCAACCTTGTAAAGTTTCCCTCATACTTTGCGACATTCTCATCCTCCTTTTGTCTCAGACTCAGAAATTGCCTTTCCATATCTGCTCGATGGTCTTGAGGAAAGTATTTTTCTAAAAAAATCTCTTTGAACTCCCTCCATTCCATATTCGATACGTCATCATCTTCCTTTGTCTTTTGAATCAATGACCACCATTGATCGACATCTCCAGTGAGGCGGTAAACTGCCATGATAACCTTCTCCCTTTTGCTACTCCCCAAGGCGTGGAATATTTTCTCTAAGGAGTTTATCCATTGCTCAGCTACTAACGGATTTGTACCCCCATTAAATGCTGGTGGTTGTTGCCTCATGAAGCGGTCTAACATTGATCCTCCACATTGCGGATCAGGGTGCTCCATACGAGTAAGGTTATTATTCATAACCTGAGTGAGTTTTCCCAGTATGGTAATAAGTTGATCAACACCAGTTGTATCTCCAGATCCACAATAATAATCTTGAGAAGGAGGGCAATCCCTACACGAAGTGCGTGCATTGATACAGTTTTCATTCCTTCCACTAGGCGCCATTTCTAAACAATGGAATAAACTAGATTAGTTTATGAATTAAAATACATAATTCCATATTTGTAAAACACTTTACATAAATTGAACTATTTATGGATATAATCCATAATCATAAAAAAGCAAAGTTTTCTTTGAGGAAGTATATAATCATAACCCTTCATAGTGGTTTGTAATGAAAATGAGAATTATCCTAAGCATATCCCCCGGGAGTGTCGTAACCAAGAGTGCAGCAAGGCCTGTTGTCGTGCACCAGTTCTCGTTCGAGTCTAGCTCAAAGCGGTGTTTTCGGGTTTTACCCCTAGGTACATCTATTCCAAAGTCGCCTCTACCTGCTCGTATCCAGACAGGGATGTATTGCTCGGAAAACTCATAAAATCTCTATAATACCAAAATTCTAGGAAGTTCTTCTATACTAATCCTTAAAGTCTATCTTCGGGCTATGTGCTCTAATCAGAGTTTATCTAAATATAGCTTCCAAGGTTAGTACTAAACTGCTTCTGATACCAACTGTAACGCCCCGACCCCAGCTACCCAGAGTCGGTGCATTACTTCTCAACATTGGCATGATCACAAAAGATCAATTCTCGAAAGACCAATTAGTTTAGTAGCCTTGGAAACACTAGATACATTCATAAATGTTACATTACATCATAAAGTGAAAAACTAATAACAAAGTCTTCATAGTTCACACTCATATCCTCTTTTGACTATCCCTGCAGGTCATTCATAAAATACTTCTTCACATCCTGGAAAATATTAAAACATTGAAAGGGGTGAGCTCAGATGCTCGGTAAGGATAACAATATTGCGGAAGCTTTCATAAATAAACATAAACATTTAAGGAAATGTATAACTAAAACAAAAGCATTTTAAACTTGAACATCAACACAATATGGAAAAAGTAAAATGAGATAATGCAATTTACTTCTTCACATGGACATTCTACTGGTCGAATAATCACATGCAATATCAATAACCACTTTCATAATGATGGAATTCATAATGCCAGACATTCTGAAACATTTTGTCAAGGCCTCGGCCAAGACGTCTAAAATGATTAAGGCCTCGGCCAAAACCATAAATCAAATTGGGAAAGGTCCTTGGCCAATTCCACATCTAGTTGTCTCATGAGACCTACCGATGCATCAAGGAGCTATAGCGGGCTCCACCCGTCACTTATTAAGTCCAATGCATTCCTCATATGAATAGGTTTAAAATATCATAAACCATAACATAATCGTATCACATAAAACATGCATAAAGGAAACATAACATTTCCACATTTCAATCACAAGATATCAATAAAACACATTGATATAATAAAAACTCTTTCAAAACCATTTTCAATACCAAAATCAAAGAAAGTTAAAACTTTGTATTTATTTTTCATTAAAAAAAGTGATGGCTTGTAGAGGAAGCCGAAACTCGAATAATTGTCACGGCGGCGGATAAGTCGTTGTCGCCTCATATGTACGGAAAGAAAAAAAATTCCCTTTTTGTCGTTTAGTAAAACACTTCATATAAAAAAGATTCCTTTTGAATAAACGTAAAAGTCAAAGGGGTTTATACACCGTATAAAAGAAAGTTGTGTATAAAACCAAATATGCCTCAATGAAAAGTGATTGAGAAGAAGTCCTTAAAAGATCATTTTAAAAATAAAATAGATCTATTATGTGTATTCACTATAAGTACACATAAAGAAAGTAAAAATACAAAATAGGACATAATAATATCATGACATAATTTGAAAGTAGGAGATTAACCTAACGAATGGAAGTTGGGTTAAGAAATTCCCTTACCTTGCGTCTTGTCCTGACTCGACCGTTCTTTAACCTCCTGAATAATAAATTAGAGTTAATTTCTATTTACTTAAGAACCTTTTTCATGTTCATTATTCCTTTTATATCACTTATTACAATGTTATGAACATTATGTAATTATTTAAGTTAATAACGGTCGTTTTGTCGATCTTTGGTACTTGAGTCAAAAATAAACTTCTTATAATTACAAGTTGTTCATGTGGTGAAATATCCATTATATCCAGAATTATATTCATGATGTAGATATCATATATATCATATATATACAGTATATACATTCATTTATAATATTATGTAACATTTAGAGGTATGAAATGAAATGCACCGTTCATGGAGACGGTAAGCCGTACGTACGCATGAACGCTACATTCATTTCTATTTCGTATTTAATGGAATGAAATCATAATGATATAAATTTATAATATAATTCCAGTATAATATCATTTACTCCATACTTTATACATCCCACATGTGGCATTAACGATTCACATCACTTTGAGGGGGCGGTAGTCCGCACTTCCTAAAATGAAATTATCGCGTTTACCCATAATGGAAATCATAAAGTATGCCATAAATGAGAAATACAGAAGCATAAGTAAAACATAAACATAAACATATTATATATCATATATAAATATAGTTACATTTTAATGTCCACCTTTGAAGGTGTTATATGAGTGTTGAACAATCATCGTTTCGTGAGGCAGAAATTCGCCATCCACAGAAACCGTATGTTCTTTAACCATTAGATGTAGGTGTCTGTAATTGTAGCTCGAATCCTTCTTATAAAAAAAATCCTATTATATTTAGGATACTGTTTTTGTTACAAAATAAATTAATAAAAAGATTTTAGGGGGTTGGAGAAGAAAAATAAAACAAAACAACATTAGAGAAGACATTACCTCAAAATCGGGTAACTCTTTTTTATTTGATCCAAAGGCTTCCTTGGGAAGAGTTCTGCCCAAAGTGAGTCTTCTAGGAGTAAGAGGGGGATGTTGGGAGAGTATGTGGGCAGAGTTTGGCCGATCAAAATGGCTTGAAAGTGTGAATGAGGTGGTAGAGGTGGGGTCCTTTTATAAGAGGAGAGGAGGGGCACTCTTGGAAAGTAAGGAAATTTTACATTATTATACAATTATTTTCGGATTCTAAAGGTCCCACACTTATATAATTCGTGTCTAAGTTGATAAGGGTTCTAAATCTACCCATACAATAGTCTTTGGACAATTTTAAGCCTTGTATTGTACATTATCTTTTCATTTTATTAAAATCGTTAAATAATGAGGTCATCACTGCATCATAATGATGTCATAAATAATTTAACTTATTTAATGTCTAAAAATTATAAAAAAAATACTATGATGTAGGAAATCTTTTTATCTTTAAAATGAATATTTATAGTCAAAAATATGACTTGTATAACCCCATGTAAAAATTGTTTTAGTAAAACATTTCATGTTTGTGTCATTTTTTTACTTTAACCTTAAATAAAAGGTATTTATGTCATTTTCCAACTAAAGTGGCTTCATGGGGTCCCAAAGTTGACCCATGGATTTTCTTGGTCGGCCATGGCACATCCAATGAGGGTAGGACATATTTCAAGCTCATCTCATATTATTAAAACATTATTTTTACCTTAAACTACACTAATTACCTCTAATCGCGATTAAGAACATAAAAGTTACTATTCACCAAAAAATTATTTTAATCTCATTGAACCACATTTTACTTCTTAATGAAAAACATGTATGTCGGATTTTTGAAAATCAAATCACAGAATTGGTAATATTTCATTTAAACGAAAAATCAGTTTTTTAACTACCACTTAGTGGTTTCACTATTCATCAAAAATTGAAGTTTTTCAGAACAATGCCAAAATTTCACCCTAAGCTATAATTGATATTCTGAATTCAAAAATGATGTCTATTTTAAAAAATTACAAACATATAAGTTTCATTAATTAATTTTATAATTAATTCCCACTGTCACAACAAATAGCGTGTTTTTAAGAAACAATTTATATGAAAAGATTGGCAATTGTTTATGTCCAATTTCAATGTTAAATTAATTCTAATTACCACCATTGGATAAAATGGTAAAAATATATTCTAATTATACTTTAAAACCACTAAATATTATAATTTATCACTATAAATTATTTTTATTAAAAAAGTTGTTTTAAGTATTTTTCACTATTCATAAAAAATTGGAAGTTCTCAGAAAATTACAAAAAATTCAACTTAGGGTAATTTCGATATTACGAATACAAAAATGAAGTCCATTTTGAAATATAAAATTTCTGTAATTTTAAAAAGTGGTTATTACTATTCATAACGGCTACTTTGATTAGTCGCAGTGTGTTAGAACTCAAACTTGCGTACAATACACACTACTGTATTATTCAAAGAGATGTGTACCGTGAAAGCTTGGGGTGTTACAATAATACTAACTTATTTATCTATTTTATGAAAATAACTTTTTTTAAATCATTAACTTAATTATAAAATTAAAAATAAACATTTTTATTTTACCAAATACCAACACTTAATTTATCATTATTAAAACTTTTATTTAATAATACCATGGTTTAATAATAAAATATTTTCATTTATAAAATAAATAAATTTTATTTATAATTTCATAGGTGATGTTACTATTCTAAAGTATAGATTGTTATTCCTAATGGTCATATTACTATTTGAATGGTAAAGTTACTATTCTAGTTGTGTAGGTTATTTAATTTATATAAATACTACTTATTTCATTCTAAATTTATGAGAATAATGTTATTATTGGGTTTTATTTGTGATGAATTAGTATTATGACATAATTAACAGAAGTTACATTCCATATATCATGTTCGGGGTTGTTTCAAATGTAGTCTTCTATGAGGTTTTCTTTTAAGATATTTGCCAATTGTTTTTATTTTTTCATATATGGGGGAAATGTTCTATGATGAAAATTGTTCTATGTTTTATAAACAATAAGAAAATGGATCTGTAAAATATATGTAGTGACCAAATCCTTGTAGACCTCCTGATTTATTCCTGTTTCAAAACATGAAAATATTTTCACACTTGTTATTCTTTAAATATATAGTTCAAGATCACAAAACATGAATTTCTTAAATTTTGAGAGGATTATATAAATTAATATAACATTATTTTTTGTTCTCATTTCAGTAATATTCATTCAGTGTTATTAATGGTCTTTGAGTACATAGACACTTGATTACTCACTACTCTCACTATCCAGAATCAATAATTGGGATGTTTAAATAGTTATAGTCGACTTAAGAGTTCTCACTCCTAATGAATTTATAAGAAATATTGAGTGACCAACACTCTATGATCGAAGATTTATTGATCATATAAAATAATAAATAAGTAAACTAAATGATAAAAGATATGAACATCAAATTTAAATAAAAATTTAAATATATAAATCCAGTTAAAATTAAATGTATGAAATTAATGAAATACATATTAGAAAAAATTAACCATTTGAATATTATAGGTCTATAAACTATGGTAATAGCTAATAAATATTATATTATATAAGTTATCTTTACCTTTTCATATCTACCAAAGAATACTAAAGGAATCCATCCTAACCAATCTATTAAAAAATAACCTTAATCTCAGTTTCATCCTCCTAAAAAAATCCCCACTAACATGATATCTAAATCCTTTAAATAAGGCATGTTCTTACTCTAGAATCATAACAACCGACACTATAATCTCATTTAGTATTCTCCTATATATCATCTATGAGGAACCTTTCTCATCTTATGGCACCCTTCACGTGATTCGAGTAACACCCTCCTAACTGACCCATCATGTGATTCAAGTTAGAACCTCCAAACTGATGTGATAGACCCATTTATGATTGGCTCATATCCATGTAATTTCAATCTAAATGAGAATTCTCTCTTGGTTCATATTGAATAAAATCCTCCAAAAAACTGTACAATAATCTCAAGAAAACACTAGTAGCTTCACTAAGAAGAATTATTTCTTCATTATTATTGAATATTCGCACATAAATTTCATTTCCCTTGTTTTTTTATGTTGGTAAAACCCAAGTACAACGATATTTATTAGTTTTAAACTCATACATGATTGAATTACTCATTTATTATCTAAATTGATATTGAACATGTTGAGTTTGTAACTGATATAATATCTCTCCAAACAACTGGTCCAGGATTTTTTCGAGTATCTTATACATTTCATAAGTTGAAGCAATCCAGAACGACCCATTTATTCATCTTAAACTTGTAATTGATTTATCTGATCTAGCTTGAATAATGTTCTACAATTAATTCACATTATATATTAATCCACACAAATAGTTACTATGTTTTATTCCTACTCCATGAATGATTATAGGACTTTACTTGGTTAAAATGACATGAAACTGCTTGGGAAATCAATAAAACTCTTTTTAATTACAATTTTACATCTCAATCTTCACAAGAAACTAAAAATTCAAACATTCATGGATGTTTATCAAGTGTAAACGGAGCTCACTAATACTTCTTATCAAGCATGTTGGGAATTAATATCTCCCATGATAATGTTGTAACATTTGATATATTTTTCACCTTTATAATTTTAAATTTGAGATTTATCAAGGAGTGAAAAAAGACAAACATAAGTAATCCTCAATAGTGAAAAAATATATTATACATCTTAGTTTTACTACAACATCATGGTAATTCAGTCTTGTTCCAGATTCTTGATTATTCAATAGAGAAATTTCATGCTGAACCAAATCGAGTCACAATTTTCATGTAACTTCTTATTCAGTTTCTAACACACCCAAATAAAGATATCATCCTCAAGTACACATATTTACTCTCCAAATTAACTTTTACATTATTTTAAATGGAGTATATTTGTAACACCATGTTCTTACATGATCCAACACACTCCTTGATTTAGATTCTCCATCTTATATCCAACTTGATATCATTGTTGTATTTCATGTTCATGTGAATCTCTATTTAAATTATTATATTAATTGCTCTTTCGATGATATTCATCATCCTAATTCAATATAAAGTAGAATATAATATTCAAATAATTTCTTACTTCCTTCAGTTGAGATCAAATAAATCTTAAAATAACTTACCTAATTCATAGTTTTTTTGTATGGAGACTTTCGAACTGAGGTTTTATTCCTCTTAGATCTCTTAGTGGGTTTTAGGATTATATTTATCTCAATCCCACCATCAATATTCAAATGATCTCTATCTTGGAAGATACACTTCTCTCACAGACCCTTGGTTGTAGTTAATATATGTGCACATGAACATTAGTTCTTCATTTATTTGAATGACTATAATAGAATGGTATCTTGTTAGGTCCTACTTCCATGGTCAATTTATCAACCATAATGAATTCACAGTTAGTGTAAACTCTTGGTATATTAGAGGGATAATACCTATTTCTTGTTTTGTCTTAGACATTAAACCCCATCTTTGGGTTAAAATAATAAGGTAGGATAGGGAATAATACTTTTTTGATAACTTCACTCCAATGGTTAGTTCAATACTTTGGAAAATTTTCAACATGTAGTCAACTGATTCTTCTTATGGATGGATGATCTACCATATAGTTGATAAAATTTTTGTTCTCATGATACCTTGTACATGGTTACTTGAGTACACCATACAATTTATTAATCAACCATGACCTCATTATTTTTTGAGATTTACTTCTTTAAATTGCTTCAACACGTTATTTATTTTTTATATAACAAACAATTACAATCACTTCAGTCATTTTGAAAATGTTCATCAATTTTTTTAATATTAGAAAAAATATAAAAATAAAATTTAATATTAATCATTGAAATTATTTATTAAACCCAAAAATATATTTCAACAATGGATATGAAAAATAATAATCTAGAATATTTATAATGGGGATTACCAGACATGAAATCCATTTTAACTTAATTCAAAGTAATGTTTCAACCAAAAAAATTCATCAATAGTTAAAACATTTGATCTTAAAAAAATTTCAGGATTAAAGAAAATATCATTTGAATAATTAAATAAAAGGTTCACAAATTTTCTTGAAAATATCAAAATCATATAGATTTAAAAAAATCATTATTCAATAATATTATAATTAAAGCACATTTTTGTGTTAATATATAATTTAAATACCAAATTATATGTGGAAAAATATATCCAAAATAGGCCGCATCAGGTATAAATTTATCAAAATAAATGTTAAACTATATTTAGTATAATAGAGATGCACTAAAATAAATACACTATTCTATCTAGGATGTTGATATCCATGGTCTAGAAGAGATATAATGGATACCAATTCTACCTTCTTAAAGAAAATAAAATAATCTATATAATTTGATAAATTACTTATATGAAAATGAGAAATAATATTTTTACTATTTAAATACATGTAAACCACATTGATTATATTTTCAAGTCATACCTATATATGTAAATATATGAATTAATCACATTCCAACATGAAAAATCTTATTAGTAAAGGGAAATAACTTACCAAGTTCCTGTATAACCCCCATGTAATCCATTGTCTCCATTATCCATGGAATGGTTTCCAGTAACAATTTATAATAACACATGTTCCCTTACACCTACATAAATATTACTTGATAGTTCAAATATATACACAGGATGTAACAATTTCAATATCAATCAAGATATAATTTAACTTCCACAAATGAAATGAAATGTCTAATTAAGAAAACCATGAATAACAAGTGGGACAATAATTATTGAATATAAGTATTAGTGTGTGAATAATAAATCAAGCCTCAAATTACAAATTTAACACTGTCTTTTGGAAAATATTTATTTTAGAAATAAAAATCCCATTTTGGATGAGTCTCACTTTTACCCATAAAACTTCCAACCTTATTCTACTATATTATACAAGAGATGAGGGGTTATATACTAATTAACATATTAAACCTTACTCATATATTTATTATATGATGGTGTTCCACTACTTTAAGGATGTGACTAATGTAACATAGATTATTTTAGGGATTTAGTCACGTTTCTTATTATAAGAAGGAAATGAGAAGGTAAATTTTGGATTTATTTTTAAAAAAAATTGTATGAACTCCTGTGATAGCATAATAGAAGTGAATCTTAATGATGTTATGTATTTTAGAACCTATATGAAGAAGGAATTTGGTATTTCTGTTTTCTATTAAAGAAGTTATGGGAAATTAAAATGAGGAATCAAATTTTTCATTTTCTTCACAGAAGGGTTGATCCTGTGATCAACATTGAAGGATAGAATCACTTGGGAGAAAAAAGAATGTATAAAAATAATTTGAGAGTATTTATATCACTAAATGAAGAGAAAATCCCAAATTAGTGGTAAAATAGATTAATTTTTCCTATATAAATTAAATATTTATCCTATTTTTTAAAAATATTTCAGGTTTTTATAAGGCACTTCATTGTTATACTAAAATAATTTGTAGTCACTCTATATATCATCAGGTTCCTATTACCCTTTGAAAGGGTATTTAGTGTTACTTTTACACTTAAAAAATAATCCACTTCCCCCCTCCTTAAATCTCATTTAACAATTTTCTTAAACTCCATTTATAACTTTTAATTACTAAATAAATATAATTTTTTGGTGATTATTTACCCAAGGTTATGTGAGTTATTATAAGATCTATATGATTGGGATTTTAAACCTCAATATTTTGCCAAAATTCTCATGAGTAAACAATTTCAAACACTATTAATTTACCTTAGCCTACCACTCCTGGGTTTTAGCCCAATGTCTCCAATTTTATATCACACTCGTACTAAGGGAATGACTATACCTTGAAGAACCTTTTCAATCTATTATAAAATATTAATAGGTTGATTATAATAAAAATCATCAAATTAAATTTTTATATATTAAAATCAGATCAAATGAGTTCATTTAGATACATATTTCCACAATTATGAAACATAAAAAGATATTATGTATAAAATTAAATTTTGGATTTAGTGAAAGTTAATAATTATTTCACAAATATTCTCAAAGAAGTTAAAATTACCTAGGAATATTAGAATAATCTTGTAACAATTCAAACATAAACACCCCATAATTATATGTTTTACATACCTAGGACCTTTAGGTTTATAATTTTATAGGATAATGAAACCCATTACATTGTAAACATGGAATATAATGTACCTTTTTTACACAAAACATGTTCTTAAAGTGATAAACATTCTTTATTCAAGACAAATATCCAGAAATATTACTTTGAAATCCTTATTGTTACTAATAATTCTTATACCCCATAAAATCATTTAAAAATGGGGTATAGTGATGTAATTCTCCAAAAAGGGTATAGAATGAAGAAAACCCTTTAGGCCATTGAAATATGTGAAATCCTATGAAAAGGTATATCTATTAAATCATAAATATTGAGCTTGTATAAACTAATCTTCAATAATGATATCTACTTATCTTCTAATTTAATTCCCTAAAACACTCTCATAAACAATTATAACAATATTAGAGAAATCATGAATGTTTCTTGAAATATTATTTCCAAAATAACTCTTACAATCACCCTTATAACCACCCTAAAAATGAAATAACCCCTTCAATTACTTATAATATATATTCTATAGTAAAAAAATCATTATACAACAAATTAGATGGTTATATATTAGTCCCACACATCATCATATATAAATTATAAAAACCATAAATTGAATAAAACAAATAGAAGCTTTAATTTCACCATAACACTAATAAGATATTACATTTGATTATATAAGAATAAACCTTTTCAATTAATCAATAATTGAAAATTATTTTAAAGGAATGGGTTAACTAATTGTTTATTATAGGGAAAATGAATGTGAAACATATAATAATTATGAAGATAAATAAGAGGATAATAAATAAAATTGAAATAAAACATTAAAAATATAGTTTAGGGAAACACTTCAAAATATATAAAGTAAAGGTTAAAAGAATATGTTTCCTTCCATCCACGATACGTCCATGTTCCATTTATTGTATAAAATTAAATTATAATTTTTTATTCCTTATTATAATTTTTAAATGACTCTATTATTATAACTCCCTATTATTTAAGAATTTATTTCATTAAAATATTATTTCATTTTATAGTTTATGGTTTAAATTACATCGAGTTAAAAAAATAACGATATACTATGAAAATATTATTATTTAAAAATATATGTTATAAACTAGCTATTTGTTTGATGGGAATGAATAAATAATGGTATTATTAAATATATAAATAAATATTTTACTTAAAAAAATAATGAAAAAATCATTCATTTATTATATATTTTTTATAAGTGGAGATAAAATCTTTCAAAGGTAAAAGATAAATATTTCTTAAAACTTTTTTCATGTGAACAATGTGTTTTTACCTTAATATATTAAATTAACTATTATTTAAAAATGTTTATAATGAAATTATTATATTATGTATCTAATAATATTAATTAATTTTCATTTAGTTATATTTATATGTCAATGAATGAGGATAAATTCATTTTATTCATCAAAAATACATTTTCTTAAATAATGGTTATATTGAATTTTGTGAATGAATATTGCAATTTAATTCATTAATGTTTAAAAAACATTATTTAAAAAAATACATATAAATTTTTATATCATCATGTAAAAATTATATTAGAGTGGATTTTTGGTATTGTACCAAAAAGAGTGTCCTTTAGTGAATAGTGAAAATATACTGATTTTTGTTAAACTGCTATTTATTTTCATTAAATAATGTAATTTTAACGTATTATTATTTTTTGGATATGGTTTTGAAGTAAAGTAATTATAATTTTATTAATCATAATTCAAATAAGTCTCTTGGAATCAACATTATACCGGATTTTTTTTATAAAATCAATTTTATTCTTAAAACATGATTTTTTCTAAATTTTTTTTAAAGTGTTTTGTGAACTTATATTAAAGGAAATTTATAAAAATTACAAATATTTAATCTTATAAAAATGGAAAAAATATTTGGGATTATCATTTTAAAATTTATTTATAATTTTAGTCTAATATTTTTTATAACTAATAGTAACCATGGTAAAGGTTTACCGCAATGATAAAAGTTAAAATGGGTTAAATGAGAATAAAAACTATTGGATAAGGTCTTAAAATCAATACAAAACATTACTCTACTTATATTTATGATATTATTTTAAACAAACTCATCCTATATTTTAATTTTTTTTTTAAAAATGTTTAGTTTCCTTTGATAATGTAGTTTATATTATTTTAAGTAAAGGATAATTTCTAAATGTCACATTATTTCTTTTAATATCTATAATATTTTTTTAGGGATAAGAATAATTTATGAATGGTCATAAATTTTTATTTAAAATATTATTAAATTATATTTAAGAAAATAATGTATTTTTAATTTTTATTAATTTTATAATAATATTTAATGCCTACTCAACATTGAAACAATATATGTGAAAGAATATAAATAGTAAATAAATTATTTTAAAAACATTAAAAGTTATATTTGTTTATGTATTCTAGGTTTAAAATATTTCATCTTATAATATTAATATATAACTCATGTTTAAAGAGTTCTTATATTAACTCCATTTTTGTCTTGATATTTTTAAAGTATATTAGTGTCAAAAGTAATAAAAATCACCTTAAATTGTATCTATTGTTTGAAAATAATTTTTTAAATCATTATAAATTAATAAAAATATAACAATGACTAAATTGGATGGTAAAATTTCCTATATATCATTAATTTTTCATGTATATACCAAATTAATTTTTAAAAAATTACATTCTTGACCATAAGAGACTAAGAAGGTTTTTACCATGACTGATGTCAAAACGGTTTATAAGAGGGTCAAACTAAGAAAAATGATCCAAATTCCACATAACCATGTATAAAGTTTATTGGTTAAAATATTTTAACATTATTCTCTTTATAATTTATTATATGGGTATTTTAATCCATTTTTCTAGAGTTATAACCATATTATATATTAATATTTCATGTATTTACATGATTACCACCCACCTCACATAAATAGAGAACCTCCTATCATCTTTTCTTCACGCCTATTAAAATATTTGGATCAACCAATACCTTCCCAAATAAATTTACAAATTACTTAAAAATGTTTTAGAGATATTTATTTCACCAATTGATCAACCTATAATGCTTTAGTCGTATAAAAAAATTTATGTTTTCTAAAGAAGAGGTCTAACTCTTAACCAAGTGTTTTATTGTTTATTTATTCATATAACTCCTTCAAAACTATCATAACCACGATTATATAATAATAAAAGTGTCTAAAATATACATAAATTTTATAATTTTCATGTTATAACACATTTTCATCTAATGGAAAATAAAACCATCAGTCGTGCATACATATGGACTACCGTCTCCACATAGACATGCAATTAGTTTTTCATCACTGCCTCATATGGTTTTTTTAAATTATGTATAAAATAAATATATAAAATAATTAATAGATATTTATTATTAATGGAAGATAATATATTAGTTACCTACATACCCTACCATCCAATTGAAAATGATAATGCCACTCGTGCGCATGTGTAGACTACCACCTCAATATAGCGGTGTGTTTTGTTTTTCATTTTGTTTTCTGAATTAATGGTTATAAGAAAAATAATATTGAATAAATATGAAATTTATAACATATTTATGATTATATAAAATTTAAATATTATCTTCTTTATTTATTTCTCACCTATTAGAAATGTAAAAATGTCATTCATCTGTGTGTACAGATTACTACATTTCTGAGATAGAGTGATTCATTTTTCATTACCACATTTTGAGGATGTTCATAAAATTATTTTACAAGTATAAAGTTATTTTTATAATTTTTTTTAATATTATAGAGATAATTAAACCATGATACCTTTAATCGTGTTCAACATACTGAATCTATTTGGGAGACTATGAACTGAATGACCTCAAAACATTTCATGGAAACCTAAAAAAATTATTACCTATATTAAAAATGTTAAATGTTACATGGTGTAGTGAAAACATGATGAATGGTTCCCAATAAAATTGTTCCATAATATTCTCCATATTTATCTTCCTAACTATATAGAATAGAAATCCCAATATCAAGAAAAACACATTCTCACATGTAATTTAGAATTAATTGTGATACTCAAAAATTACATTATTATGTAATTCCCTCTTCGTTTTCAAATATAATTGACCCTATTCATTGAAATATATATGATATTGAAGAATAATGAGGTGGCCCAAGAATAACATACATAAATATTATATAATTTTATATTTAATATTTTATACATATCAAAAAATTCATGCTCAAAGACAGTAAAGGTTTTGTGTCTTTAGAAACTAGATATATAATATTCTTCTATCATGAAAGATATAAAATATCTCCCTAAAAGATATTTTCACATTGTAATATTTTTAGAATTAAAATTCTTAAAACCATTATTGATAACCCAAAGAAAGGAAACATAAGAAAGGGTGATCTTTGATGCTCAGTCCAGGTAAATATATCATATATCAATCATTGATCATAAATGAGAATAAAATAAACATAATGGTTTGAGAACATGAAAAAAACATACTAAAATCATAACAATTATTAAAATATCATTAATCATAAATTATGGAATATGGATATTTTATAAAAAATACATAACTTGTAAGTAATCAGAATCATTGATAATCAATCATGGATACACGAACATATCATAAGAATATGACATAAATTTTTGGAATACATATATGAATAGAAAATCATTTCCCTATTTAAGTCTCTTTGATGACACAATCATAGTGGATTGGGTTTACTCCCCATTCCAATAATTCTTGAGTCAAGGTTTACTCCCATGACTCTCATAGTAGACATATTCCATTGTTGATGTGGGTTTAATCCCCACTCCAGTCCTTATTATTAAATGATATATCATTCTTTACCAATACATTCGAGGGATCTATAATTCAAGGCCCACTAATCTCAAAATAAAACCATATATTTGTGTGCCACAAGATCATAAAATATTAATTATATCATCATATCATAACTCTTATAATGGGTATATGTTTCATTAAAATTTCATTATTTCATCATTGAATAAACCATGGAAAGAAATGAGTATCATAAAGGTTTCATCATAACTTAATAAACATTTGGGAATAAATTAGGATTCGAAGAATCATCGTAAAATAATAATAATAATAATCTATATAGATAAATAAAGTGGTAATAATCATATGATCTCATCCCTGATGAAGCGTAAAAATCCTCCAGGGATATTTAAATAGATGAAAAATAAATTTAAAATTACTTTTGTACCTTTTTTAAAAACATGAGAAAAATATCATTTTATTTGGAGAAATTTTAAAATAAAAATTCCTATAATATTAAGAAAATGGATTTATTTGTAAATAACCATGGAAATATTCAAAATAATATTCAAAACAAATAACACTCATGATGATGGGAAAAATAATTTTATACAATATATGTTAAAAGAGAACATTTATTTAACAATATTACAATAAATTAAAATAAAGATGTTCAAAAAGTGTTAATTCAAAATGATTCAGTTTAATCCTTTGTAAATTTAGTAGAAGTTAAAGAAATATTCCTTTTAAAATAATTTCAATTATAGGAAAAAACATCCATAATTTATTTTAAGAGCACAAATATAGAAGACAAATTTAGAGGAACAAAGATAAAATAAGTTTGACATTTCTTTAAAAAAACTATCTTAATAATATTAAGTAAAAAATAATGAGAATTAGTAATAATAAATAAAACATATAGGAATAACTTGAGTACAATATATTATATGGGTTTAAAATGATAATATACATATAATTTCTCTAAGTGGTAATTTAGCATAAAAACCCTTAAAAAGAAATGAGACTGTAACATAAAATGTTACCTCAAGTTTCTTCTTACTTCATTCATATTATAATATCCTATATAATAAATTTATAATTATTATAAATTTCTTCTATAACCATATCAATATAACAAATTATTTGAATAATTCCTTTATATTTTCCAAATATCCTTTTATTAATTGTTCTTCCTTAAATTGGACATTTGGGTAAAAATTTGTTACTTTTTTATGCTTGTTTAAGTTCCATTGCTTAGGTAACTTCAAATTGTTCAGGGTTTAATCATAATTAAAATATTAATCATGACATAAGTATAATATTTATTCATCATATGCACTTTTATAATAATTCAAATAAATAAGTGAGGTAAAATGAATTAAATCACTTCATGGAGATGGTACTCTATATGTATGAACAAGTGATGTTTTCAATTTTTGATGGATGGAATGAAAGAAAGGTAAATAATATTTGAAACATATCAGGTTTTTGAATTGGGTTGAAAACCTATCTAGTTTGTAATTTTTTTAATTATTGGGTATAACTTTTTCCTTTTCAATCATTAGAACCAAATTTGGAGAGTTTTTTCACCCTTATATCATGTTTTTGATGGGTTTAGATGCTTAGAGAGTTCCTTAGTAGTTTTTAATGGGGTTTGAGGGTGTCGGAGGCCCTAAGTCCTATTTTGTAATTGCATGTCTAGGCACATGGTTTTGGGTAAACTGTGTGGCCTCCTTCATCTAATCGTGAAACCTGATTTTGAACTAATGCATGGTTTGGGGAAACCATATGAGTGGTCACATGACTATACAGCCTTATCTGTAGTAGTTCCATAGGGATTATTCATAGTTTTCATGTGGTTAAAGAAAACCATTCCTAAATCCACACGAGTTGTGACACTTAGGTAGTGCCCATGCACAGTATCCCACACAAGTTGTGAAAGGTTTTAAAAAACCACATTATCCAACCATGCAACATCATTAAATCTATTACATTATCTTCTACACCATTCTTTATTTTTCATTTTTCATCTATTTTTTCTATTTTATCTCATGTGGGTCACATACAACAGGCGGAAACCCATCCTTTTCCATCATCCCGTCATTTTAATCCTCATCCTCTAATGGTGATCTATTTATCATATCCATTAGTTACATTGTATGTATGTCAGTAAGGCTTACCACACCCATGCATCTGTTTCATTTTTATTTATCCTCATAAATCACTAAAATCATTTGAGATGTTTTAGCCTATTTTTAGGTTTTGTAACAGAATCATTAATTTATTCCAAAATTCTTGGAGATAGAGTCTAATATTGGACATACCTATGTCTACAATCCCATTTTAGGTGGTTCATTCCTTTCTTTGTGTTTTGGAAACCATTTGGGGATCAACGCCTTTAGCTCCCCATTGGGTAATTGAGCGATACCGCATTCCATTATATAAAATTGACAACATGACCCCATGGGATTCCATTGGGAACACCATAACCATCTTAATTGTGTGAGGACTAGTTATAGTTCCTCAACCACCTTATGTAGTCTAGATAGGGTGTGCTCTTGATTTAATTTGAGTTTTTTGTTAAATTGGAATTGAACATTTCAATTAAATTTAAATGGTTATGTTAAATTGAATTTTTTTATAATGTGAATTATATGAAATTATTGAGATACTTGTGATGAGACCCAAGGGATCATGACAGGATTTTCTTGAGGTTAGGATGGCATTGGCCATTCTGAATTGAGGCAACATGGTCTTCTGGTTGGGCTTGACCTGAATATATATATTTATTTGAGTGTTTATGATAATAGTATTGGGAATAATGGACATCAGTTTGAGGCATTGAGACCATCTGGTATTGGGAAAGTCCCTTAATATTTTATGGCATATGCATATATTTTCATCAGCATGGTCATAGTAGGACGAGGTGTCAGTTTTGATGTGAATTAGGTATTATTTTTTGTGATTTCTTCTCACCCGTGATGGTCAATGTGCTGATCAAAGTATTGTGCACATAGGTTGAATCAGTGGTGAGGTGGTTTCGACCACTCATGTGGGTAGAGGCCCCCAGTTGTGTGAATTAGGTATTTTCATTGGTGGTGCTTTCCATAAATATCTACAGGGAATAAGATGAGCCTTTGGTTGATAGATTCGACACTATCAATTGGGGGTTAAGTTTCACTATATTGAGGTCATTGTGCCTGATCTATTTTTTGGAGGATGGGGATCACCATTTCTATGTACATTGTTCAATGATCCGATGGTGGTTTCTATTTGAGGACATAAATAATTGTTTGTCCAAGAATTAGGATTAGAGAATATGGGTGCTCTTAGTAGGGTTCCAAGGAACTAGGGTTAATTTTTCTGGGGAATGCCTTCAGTACATTGGTGACTTGTTTGGGACATGAGGTGTCATGTTGGAATGAGGTGGCAGTGACTTTTTAGGTGGAACCTGAGGGTTCACCCGATCTATTGACTTCAAGGGATATATTAGGCCATGGTCTGGGAGTCCTCTCCTCTTCTACTATTATAGAGTGGGATGAGTAAGGTGATGGATTCTTGAAGGATGTTGAGAACTAGTGAATTATTTTTTACTTTATTCATGTGATACTTTACTTTTATTTATCAATAAAACCTTATTCAACACTTATGTTGGATATGAACAGTTGGGTGGTATCCTTTAGAGACTCATTCTTACACCCTACACAAGCCCTATGAGATGAATTGAGATTTTATATTATTGTGTCTAGGTAAAGTATCTACCTCTGGAGATGTATCATAGTGATTATTTTCTTAGGATGTTGGCATGGGGCCTTGAGGTTCATGCCTCATTCATAGTCACTTTTTGAGTTTCTTTTTTTCCATTCCTGTATCAAGTTTTTTCTTGTTATATGTATATAGAAATAGTCATCAGCATTTGGTGACCCCTTTACAATTTATAGGATTATGTTACCTATATTGGTTACATTATTTTATTAGTTGTGATCCAAGTGGTATGTCAGCTATTTTTTATTTCTGCATCTATTGTTCATTATTTCTTCTGTGATTGTATATTTTTTATGTGCTTCCACCATTGGAATGTCTGGCTGAGTCCGCTGAGTCTTTTTATTCTGATGCATGTTATATATGTTCTCAAACAATTATTATATATTTCCCTATGGGAATATCCTCCCCACTATACCCCTTTACATCATCTCTTCTAGTCGGAAGCCTTTGGCATTCGGGGAGGTGTGCCTAAGGCCAGTGGCACATAGTTTGATAACACTTTTTAGGAGGCTAATCATTTCAGGGATTCTACAATAATTAAACCATAAAAAAATAATTATTATATCATAAATATAATATATATTAATTAAATATAACCTTATAACTTCCCATGTAATTAATAAATAAAAAAATAATCACATTGATTTTTGGATGTAGTTGTCCACCTATATGCCCCAGAAAAGTTATCATTTTAAAAATGATGGAAATTTAAGGAGAAATATAAGATATTACATTCCTAAAATCAAAATTCTTTCCTAAATATAATGTAAACCATTAAATCTATCTTAATAACTAACCGTGAATGATGGTGATGAAAAATTAAATACATCGCTTCATGAGGCAGTGGTCTATACGTACACACAAACAATGCTTTCATTACCCATTTGATAGAGAATGAGATGAATAAAGGTTTCGAAATAAACATATTAAAATATTATTATATTTATGATACAATAATCATAATTTTATATAGGATAAAATATCCATATTGAAGTTGTAATAACAAATAAAATTGATTGTACTAAGATAAGAGTTATACCTCTCTGTTGAGAAACCTCCTTTATATTACACCCTAATATTTGGATGAATGGAATTAAGAACAAACCAGGAACTATAAGTCATGGGTAGAGATGTTAGGAAATGAGTTTTTGAGGGATATACTAAAATATAATTCTCATGAAGTTTGGTAAATAGAAGAGATGTGGGGTCATTTTATAAGGGTGGGGGATGAAACACTTGAATGTTTTCAAAAGATTAAAATATATTAATGTATTACTAATTAATAATGGTACCAAAATGATTATTATTATAACATTATATGATATAGGGTCAAATTTTGACCATAAATTATGATTTAGACAAGTTTTTAGGTTGTTTTAACCCATTCCATTTTAATATTAATCCTTTTAACTAATTTTAACTCTTATCATGATAACTGATTTTTATCAAAGCTAATATTTAAAATGAACATATTTTAAGTTGAAAATATTAAATAATATTAATCATTATGATTCAAAATTTGGTATCCATTTTATTATATTAAATTTCTATATATTGATGAAATTAATTTTAAAACATGTTTTCAAAATGAAGAAAAATCATTTTAGAGAAATATTGTTTAGAATAAAAATAAATTTATTATTATTCCTTGTATTGTAAAAAACATTAGATTAATGTTAATTTTCTTATTGAATCCATAATCTATAAATTTCATTAAAATAATTCATTAAATATAAATTAATTTATTTTTTTTATAAAAACATATTACATTTATAAAAATTTTTCCATAAAACATCTCAATTTTAGCTTAAAATGTTTTTAATTTTTATTTCCATCCAATTCAAAGTGAATGAATATATTTTACACATATATAAATAATAATTTTTCATAATATTATTTTTCATATTCATTAACACCATTTTAATGGTTAGGTGATAGTAGTCACATTAAATCATAATAATAATCAATAATATATCATGGTTTGTTTAAACATAGTGTTATTTGTAAAACAAGCTATCAAGGAAATAAAATTTATTTAATTTGAAATATCTATAAAATTGTTGGCGACTTACATTCTAAACCCTTATAATAATTTCTACCTCAAAATCCATCCCCAGTTATATTAATAAACCAAGGATACTTCTACCTCATCACTTCCTTAGGTTCAATGTATCTTCCTCAAATTTATGGTTTCAACACAAAACATTAACAATGTGTGTGATCTTGTTTCACAACACTTTCTGCGTAAAATAAAATATCTACATTGATTATTCATCATAATTTAGATCCTTCTCAAGTGTCATTACCATTGATTTCATCACATGTAAAGTATCAGGTATGTACTTCCCCAGGAGAGATACATGGAACACATAATCAGTTTGAGAGATATTAAGTGGATGTTCCAAGTGATAAGAAACTATCCTTATACAATGAAAATTTTTGAGGGGAATGATATGTATAATTATTATCTCTCCCTTCTTTAAAAATTTAATTAACTTATTAAAAAGAGATATTCATAGGAATATATTATCATAAACCTTGACCTCCATATCTCACCGATAATTATGAGGATATATTTTCAATCGACTTTAATCTATATTGATAAGATACTAAATGGATATAACTTTATTTACCACTTTCACATATATCTTAGGTCCCAATAATATTAATTCTCCAACTTCCTACAAGTACATTTTATTTTTTCACTTCCAACCATAGATAGATTTATAAGTATACATCAAAATACACAAGAAAAAGATATTATTATAAGGCAATTCTAAGAAAAGAATGTGTTGATTGAAAACAACATTGAAATCCATATAATACATAATCAATATATATTATACGTTTTAAATAGTCCACTTAAATATATATTTTGATGATAGGCAGTGAAAATGGTCACCTCCATCTTAAATTACGTTGAAGACCTCTCTAGAATTTGAAGGTAATACTAAAAACCCGATCAAATAAAATTGAACCTGGTGTATCGTAAAATTAGACGACTTCTATAATTTATATCTTATAATGATGATATTGAGATAAATATTCTATGATGAAAATTAAATATGAAAATTTTATATGGGGATCGACCATATCATTATTCCCTTTTAATTTTTTGGGGGTGTCCGATGATGAAGTCCACAATAATTTTTCCCATTTCCATATTTAAATGGGTAATTGTTTTAGAATCTTATTAAACAACCATCTCTTAAACATAAATTTCCGAAATACTAGGTATCAAGATACATAATCTATAATATCAATTTTCTTGTTCTCCCAGTATAAAAACTCATTCATACACCTATACACCTTCATTATTCGAGGATGAAAAAAGAATGAAGAACTATGAACTTCATCCAATAACTCCTTATTCAAATTTGGTATAGATGGAATATAATCTTAATTCCTAAAAAATAAAATTCCATCACAATCATGTATTAACTCAAGAATACTTCTCAACTTCTTCTATAGTTTCACATCCTCATTCCACACATTCTTAACCCTCACCAGAATAAGTGGTTAAACATTCATCTGATAAAGATATCATCAATACCATTTCATTATTATTTCAAGATATATCCTCTATTAATCCATAAATTTTTAATATATTTCAATCATAATCATGGAAAGACTATTATTTTTTTCCTATATCAGAGCATCAACCAACTTGTTCTTTTTCCCAGGGTGGTAATGTATTTAAAAGTAATAATATTTAATATATTATAACCATAACTTTTGGATCATATTCAACTCTTTTAGTGTGAATATATAATTTATTTTTTTATCAATTTATATATAACATCTTTCTCCAAAACGATAATTCCTACATATTTCAAATGAAAGAATTACTTATACAAACTCCAAATCATGAGTTGGGTAATTTTTACCATAATTTTTCAATTGGTGTGAGGTATATGATATCACCATATCATTCTACATCAAGATGCATCATATTCCATTATTTTATTCATAATTATATATAATAAACACATATAAACTATAATATAGTATAAGTATACGTTCTTTGACCAATACTATTTCTAATTACTTAAAATTTTCCTTAAATTCCCCATTCTAAAGGAACTTGGATCACTTCCAAGTCAACTTGGTTATTATATTATATAACCATGAAAAACCCCTCACAAATTACTAGTATAATCTTACTAACCCAAGAAAACCATGGATCTCTATTAATTTCAACAATTTAAGTCAATTATGAATAACTTCATCTTTGAAGGATCACCAACATAGACTCTCTTGATATTATATGACCCAAGAATGAATTTTTTTAATAAAACATCACACATACTAAATTTGGAATACATATTATCTTTCATTATGGTATTAAAAAAATATTCAATGAATATTCATGATATTAATTTTATTTATAATATATAATAATATCATATATAAATACTACCAAAAAAATGATAAAGTTAATATCTAAATATTCTATTTATTGAATCAATAGAGATATAATTGAAATTTGTAAGTATAAATTGCATCACTAAAAATTCATAATAACCATACCATATAGGAAAGGTTTTCATGGGTATATAAAACTTTTTGAACCTCCATTGATGATATCTAGAATGATGATCAGTTTTGGAAAATTATAGGGCTCTAGAAATGTGATTAAACAAGTAATCATTATGGGGTATTTGATACTTTTTATTGATAGTGATCTTGTTAAGTTCAAAATAACCAATGAAAAGATGAATTAAACCATCTTTATTATTAAAAAAAAGAATAGTTGCACCCCATGGTGAAGAAATATGGTATATGAATAACTTATCATGATTCTCATGGAGTTTCTTATTCAATTCCTACAACTCAAATAGGGACATTCAGTATGGAGTCTTTGAAATTGGGGTGACACTATGTATGAGTTATATTGAAAAATCAAATTCATTGTTTGTTGGAAGACTGTGATAGAATTTAAGAGACATATGAGTATAACTCTGAATGATATACATATCTTTAATGTTGAGTTTCTCCTTAACCATTAAAGAAAAATGCCCCTAATGAATAGGTAATAAGACCCATAAAATGGAAGTAACATCCATTAGAAGTTCATATTCATCCTCAAATTAAAATATAATCATAGGTTAATTCAGGATATCTATAATGACTTATCTTCCTCAAAACATGATATGGGGCCTATATAGAGATATCTAATCCATTTACAAAATAACATCAAATTCAACAAGTGGGAGAATCAAATGATTTGGAGGAAGTACATTACCATACACTTTTATGAGAGATAATTGTAGACATGGGATGTGATCATCGTACCATTAGGATTTTGTAATGCTAATATAAAATATATTCAATGAGGTGGTGATGTTATACCTCTATAAAATTACTTAAATAAAAAATAGAGGCTAGATCCAAAATCATATAAAAATATTAGTTTTTCTTTAGTAGATGATGAGTGTACCTTTCACCACTTTGTTGTCGTAACCCACATTAACCATTGTGATTGCATTAAATTTCCATTTTCATATTGTATTGAGTTTTTTATAATGGAAAATTTCATCATTAAACATTGTATACATACACTTATTGGAATAATTTCCACGCTCCTTGAATTTAGGGTATTATATTATGGGCAGCACATTTAGTTAAACTTTGTCACAATTCACTTCATTGATTTCCCTCTTCAAATCACTTTAAAATTATCTTGATAAATGTCATTATTTTCCAAAACTAGAAAAATTAATTAACCCCATGAGGTATTTTCCTTCATTATTTCTTCCACACTTCTGTAATGAAAGAATATTAATTTTCATTTCTCTAAGTGCTTTATTATAAAAATATCCTTGAAATTAAAACTTTACATTTTTATCCCCACAACCATCCAAACACTAAGAGTGTCCAATTTATAATTATA
This sequence comes from Viscum album, assembly GCA_963277665.1. Classification (NCBI taxonomy): domain Eukaryota; kingdom Viridiplantae; phylum Streptophyta; class Magnoliopsida; order Santalales; family Viscaceae; genus Viscum; species Viscum album. Next base: position 1,508,138,007 of record OY728156.1, read on the forward strand.
TGTTGAGATAATATCCAAATATTTATTCTTATTTATCAAATTCTCATATATATAGTGCCTTTAAAATACTTGGTCTCAATCCACTAATGCATTGGTCAATTTTTCTTTTTGGGGTAATTATAAAACAAGAAGCATACATTATAGTTCTAGTAAAATGTTCTTCATATGAACATATAAAATGTATTATAAATTTGGGATAAACATGTTCATATTTGTTTATAAGTTTAGTTTAATTTTATTATAATGTACATTAACCATAGTAAAGGATTACCCCCACAATAAAAGTTTAAAGGGGTCAAACGAGGATAAAAAACTATGGGATAATATATTAATATAAATCCAAAAATTACCTTAATTTACATTTATGCGTATATTTCAACCAATATCATTCTATATTCTGAATTATGTAAATGTTGTATCATTTTATTTTGATATTGATCTTAATATTTTTTAAGTCACAGATATTTTCAAAATATCACTCTCCTTTTTTTAATAACTATAATATATTTTTATAGGGATAAAAATAAGTTATGAATGAAAATAAATTATTATATTAAATATAAATAACTTATTTTTACAATATTAATTTATTTTTAATTTTTATTAATTTTATATTTACCTTGAATACTTTCACAATGCTGAAAAACCACATCTGAAAGTAGTAGAATAGGTAAAAAAATATTTTAAAATCATTAAAAGTAATTTTTTATATTGATTTTGGGTTTAAGAGCTGTTATTTGACAATTATAATGTATAATTAATGTGTAAAGAGTATTTAATTTTATTAAAATATTTTTTTGATATTTTTAAAGGAAATTATTTTAAAAAGTTCCAAAAATGACCTTAAAAGTTATTTAATGTTTGAAAATTATTTTTTAAATCATTTTAAATTCCTAAAAATACTATCATAAATAAATTTTATCGTATATTGTCCTATATATATCCTGAATTTTCTATGTATATACCACTTAAAATTTTTAATATTACTTTAATAACCATTAGATACGTAAATATTTCATACCATGACTAAAGTTAATATTGTTTACATGAGGGTTAAACTAAGATAATTGATTCAAAATTCCCGTTAATATTGTATATATTTTATTGATTGATATTATTTTAATATTAAATCTTTATATTTAAATATATGGAACATTTGAATCCTTTTAACATTGTTATAAACATATTATATATTAGTATTTTATGTATTAACATGATTACCACCCACCTCACTTAAAAAGGGTACTAGTTATCCTCTATTCCTCAAACCTATTAATACATTTGGACCTACCTATACACAACCAAATATATTTAAAATATATTTACCCTTTTTTGGAGATCTTGGTTTCACAAATTGACCAACCTATAAGGCTTAAGTAGTAATATAAATGTGGTTTTCCAAAGAATATGTATAACTCTTAAGTAAGTGTTTTCATGTTTACTTATTCCTCTGCCTTCTCCAAACTAGAAATGATCACGATAATATAATAATACCAGTATATAATATACAATAAAATATTATTATGCTCATGGTATAACACATTTTCATCTCTTTTTTCCTCCAATGGAAAATAAAATCATCGCTTGTGCATAAGTATGGACTACCGTTTCAACATAGACATGAAATTAATTTTCCATCAATGCCTCATATGGTTTGTTAAAATTATAGATAAAATGAATATATATTATTTTTATGAAATATTTTTTATTCAATAAGTATAATATACTAATTACATTCTTACTCTTCCACCTGTTGGAAATTTACAATATCACTCGTGCGTTTGTGTGGACTACCACATTCACAAAGCGATGTGATTAGTTTTTCATTTTTTATTTTCATGGATATTCATAAGGATAGAAATAATGATAAAAATATAAAATGTTAAAAATATTTATGATTCAATAAATGTTAAAAATTATCTACTTTACTTATTTTCACCCATTAGAAAAGTAAAGATGTCGTTCATGCATACGTACATATTACCATCTCCATGAAATGATGTGATCAATTTTTTATAAAAACCTTTAAAGGATGGTTATAAAAGTATATTTACAGTATAAATTTATTATTATAACAAGTTTAATATTATATAGATAATGAAAACATGAAACCTTTAACCACATCCAAGCTACAGAAGCTGTTTTGGAGATTAGGAACTGAATGACCTCAAAACATTAGACGTAAACCTAACCAATGTATAAAATATATAAAACATTTTGAATGCTCAAGTGTGTAGTGGATACATGTTCTGTGGTACCCAATAATATTTTTACATAATTTTATTCATATAACTCTATAAAACTGGATATAAATGCATTCCAAAAATCCAAAGGAGACACATTCTCACATGTCTTTTAGAATTAATATTGATAGTTCAAAAATTACATCATCATATAACTATATCATTGTTTTCAAATGTTGTTGAACCACCCTATTGAAATTTCATTGTGATTGATGAATCATGAGGTTACATGAGAATAACATATAAAAATATTACATCATTTTCAATGAATATTTTACACATTCAAAACAATATAGGTCCGGGGAACATAAAGGTTTAGTGTCTTTAGAGACTAAATTTATATTCATCTTATTTAATTAATGATCTCCACCATATCCCACAAATATCTTCTCGCATAATAAAATTTTTAGTCTTACCATACATAAAATTACTCTTCATAAATTGGAGAAAGGAAACACAATAAAGGGTGATCTTAGATGCCAAGTAAGAGTAAATATGAGAGATATCAATCAATGATCATATGTGAGAATAAAATAAATTCATGGGTATGAGAACATGATAAAAACTTAATAAAGTCATGCCAATCATTAAAATATAATTAATTATAATTGATGTCATAAGCATTTTTCATATAAAAATATGTAAATTGTAAGTTTTCAGAATCATCAATAATTAATAACATGATTGGAGAAAATTTCAGAGTAATAAGACTTATTTTTTTGGAATACATATATTAATGGAAAATAATTTCATTAGTGAAGTGTAAATAAAAGCACAATCACTTTGTATTTGGTTCACTCCAAATTCCAAAATTTCCTTAGTCAAGGTTCATCCCTATGACTTTAATAGTGGACATATTCCCATTTTGAACTAGGTTTACTCCCAATTCTAGTATTTATTTTCACACGAGAGCTCATTATTTACGCAATGAATTAGAGGAAAATATAATTCTGAGCCCACTCATCCCATAATTAAAACCAAATATATATATATATATATGTGTGTGTGTGTGTGTGTGTTTTATGAGATCATAAAATATTCATTATAATATCATATCATATCCTGTATAAGGGAAATATGTTACATAAACATTTCGTCATTTCATTATTTCAAAAAACATGGAAAGATATTAGTTTCATAAAGGCTTCATAATAACTTAATTAACATGTGGGAAGGAAATGAGTTTTACATAATCATCGTTAAATAATCATAATTATATGCCATCCTATGAAATAAAGTGGGTGCTATGATATGATCGTATCCTTGATGAAGCATAAAAATCCTTGAATCATATTTAAATTGATTTAAAATACCTCTAAAATAACATTTAAACCTTTATTTGAAAAATTTGAAAGATGTCATTTTATTTCGATACAATTTTAAATAAAATTCCTAGAATATGTAAAAAATAATTTTTTATTTAAAATAACAGTGTAAAATTCTAAATTAAGCTTCAAAATAATAATAGAAATGATGGTGGAATAAATTTTTCATACTATAAACATTATAGTAGAAAATTCCTTTCACTATTTTGAAAAAAATAGAAAACAAGTAATTTTAAAAGTGTCTATTTAAAAGGATTCATTTTATAAAATTATAAATTCAATAAAATGTAATGCAAATTACATTTTTAAAAAATTTCATGTATGGGTAAAAACATTTATAAAAAAAATTTTAAGGGGTTATACATAGAAGAAAAAGTCAATGACCAAAGAGAAATTACGTTTGACTTTTCATTAAAAACAATTTCTCTAAAATATCAACTAAAAATAGTTGAAAATGGTACCAATGAATAAAAATTAAAAGAATATCTATAAGATAAGTGAATATATTGGTTTTAAAGTATAATATCCATAAAAGTTACTTTAATGGAAATTTATTATAGAAAATCCCCAAAAGAAATAAGATTATAAGATAAACCCTTACCTCAAGTATTGCCCGTCTTCATACGTGTTCAAATATATTATGCATAAATATATATTTATAATAAATTTATTCAATAACAATATTAAAATATAACAAAATATGTATCATTCCTTTAAAATTTCCAATTATCATTTTTTAATAATTTTTCTTAAATTAGTCATTTTGGTGAAAACAAGACGAGTTTCCATTCCGGTTTATGATTGATGGTTTAGGTGCTTTCACCTTTGTTATAGTTTAATAATCATTTAAATTTTAATCATGAAATAATTATAATATTAATTCATCATATACACATTTATAATCCTTCATATGAGGAACTTATGAAAAATAAACTACATCACTTTGTGGAGATGGTAGTCTATATGTATGCACGAGTTATGTTTTCACATTTCAATGGATGAGGTTAAATAAAGGTAAATAAAAACTCATCATTAAAAAAATTATTATATCATAAATATAATATATATTCATTAAATATATCTTTACAACAATCCATGTCATGTAGGAATGAAAAAAAATTCACATTACTTCATGGAGGTGTAGTCCACACTTACACAAGAGTGAAGTTATCATTTTATAAAGGAAGAAGATGTAATAATTGAGATAATATATTTTATTTAAAAATCATAATTATGTACCAAATATCATATATATATATGTTAAATCTATCATAATAACAAACCATGAATAATGGTGATGAAAAATGACATACATTACTTCCCAAGGTAGTAGTTTACATGTACACACGAACAATGCATTAATTACACATTTAATGGATATAGAGATGAGTAAAGGTTTCAAAATAAACATAATAAAATTATAGTATATTGATGATATTAGAATCATAATTTATGATGGAAGCAATAGGTTTATTGAAGGTGTAAGAATAAATAAAATATAAAGTACTATATTAAGAGTTATTTATATTCGTGTTAAAACCACCTTTGGATTACACCTTAATATTTGAAAGGAAGATATTAATAAAATACTATGACCTATAATATGTGGATACATATTTTATGAAAGTATTTTTTTAGGTATTTACTGAACAATAATACTCATGATGGTGGAGGAAGAGAGACTATGTGGTGTCCTTTTATAAGGGTAGGAGATGACACACTTGGAATTTTTTTAAAATTAAAATACATTAATTTATTAATCATTAATATTGGGTAAAAAATAAATAATATTATAATGTTATATTATATAGTTCATTTTAACCCTTATAATTTTTAAATCCTGTTAATTCATTTGAACTCTTACCACGATAACTAACTTTTTTATGAAAGTTACTATTTATAATGACCAGATATTAAGTTGAACATGTTACATAATATTAATTATAATGAATCCAAATGAGGTATAAATTTTATAACATTCAATTTCTATAAATTTAAGTAACTTATTTTATAAATTTTTCTAAAAAATCATCAAAACCGTTTTTATGGAAATATTTTTTAGCATAAAACGGAATTTATTCTTATTCCTTGCATAGTAAAACCCACAAGATGAATGTTAATTTTTTATATAATATATAATATATAAATTTCATTTTAATAATTCATAAATATATATTAATTGAATTTTTTTACTAAAACACAATACACACATGAAAACTATTTATCGAGAAAAAAACTCTTTTATAACTTCCAATGATTTTTATTTTCATTTCCAACCAATTTAAAGCCAATGAATTTGTTTTATACATATGTAAAAATTAATTTTGCATAATATTATTTTCTATTTTTATACCCACAAATTCAATGGTTTGGAAATAATATTCACATTAAATAATAATAATAATTCAGTATAATATCATGGTTCATTTAAAATTGCTGTTATGTATAAAATAAGATATCAAGGTAATAAAATTTATATAAAGTGTAATATATCTTAAATTATTAGGGACTTTCATTCTACCCCATAATAAAAATTTCCACCTAACAATTCCATTATTATGATACAATTTGGGGATACTTTGGCCTTATCAAATACTTAGGTTCCCATGCAGCTTCCTCAAATTTGTGGTTTCATCACAAAACATTGACCATGCCAGAGATATTGTTTCAAAATAATATCTCTCTTGAATAAAAGTATCCACTAGTTGTTTCTCAAAAGATATATTGTCCTCATGTTCCATGACCTATGAGTTATGCACATGTGAAGTATCCATTATGTACTTTATCAAGAGAGAGATATATAACACCTCATTAACTTTAGAGAGACTAAGTAGAACTTCCAAGTGATAATAAATTGTCCTGATAGAATCAAAATTTTTGAATGGAATGATATATCTATGGATTATCATTCCCTTATTTCAAGATTTCATAACCCTTTTCAAAATTGATATTCATAGGAATATATTTTCCCTAACTTTGAACTATATAACTCATTGAAAATGCCATCATAACTTTTTTATCGACTACGAGTTTCATTAATGTGATATTGAATGAATCTAAACTTATTTTTTATTTCCTCATCATTATAATATCCCAATAACTATCTTTCTCCAACTTAATCCCTGTACATTTTATTTTTTCACTTCCTACCATAGAGGTATTTATATGGATACATCTAAAATCTCATGTGAATGAAATTATTGTAAGAAACTTTTACCAAAGAATGATGTTGATTCCAACCAAAATTAAAATACATAAAATATGGTATCAAAATATACTCTATGGTATTAGTGTTCCTCTCATAATGAGAATATATATTGGGATGATATGTATTGAAAATTTTTAATTCTAAATTCAAAATTTTTGAAGACCTCTTTTGAAATTCAAGGTAATGCTCTGATCCTAATCAGATATAATAGATTGTGGTAATACATGAAACCTAACCACAAATTTAATATATACCACAAAATAAATACCATGAGATAAATATTCTCTAATGGAAATGAAATATTCTAATTTCATAAAGAGATCAATCAAAACCCAAATATTATTGTCCCCTTTTGATGTTTTGCGGAGTCCAGTGATGAAATCCAAAGGTAATTTTCATCTATTTCCATTTTGGTGTGGGTAATTGTTATAAAACCCCCTTAAACTTGTATCTCATAGACATAAAGTTTTGATATACCAGACATTGATATACATAATCCATAATATCCATTATCATGTTATCCCACCATAAATACCCTTTTAGATATTTATAAATCATTATAAAAATGGGATGAATTGAGAATAAAAAAACCATAAGATTCATAAAATATATCCTTATAAAATTCTGGATTTTATGGAAAAAATATTGTTCATGAACTTTATAATTCCATCATAATTATGTTTTATCTTAGGAATATTTCTCAAATTCTCTTGTAGTTACAAATCCTTATTCTACGCCTCCTTAATCCTAGCATGGATGGATAGTTAAACATTAATTTGAGAAAGATATTTCTATCATATTTACTAATGATATCAATATATATCTTATGTAAATACAAAAAAAATTATATCTCTTTCAATCATCATCATGGATATAATAGTATTTTCTTTCTGGTTTGAAGCCTTAACTACCTTGTTATCGAAGATAGGGTGATAATGTAATGAGCATTCATAATATTTAATAAATTAATACCACATTCTTTGGATAATATTAAAATATTTCAATATGAATATATAATTCTTGTTTTTAATCAGTGTATATATCAAAGCTTTCACAAAAAAGATAATGCCTCCATACTTTCAATGAAAAAATTAATACTGCAAACTCCAAACCGTGAGTTGGGTAATTTTGATCATAATTTTTCAATTTGTGTGATGCATAATATACCACCCTATCATTATGAAAGAAGATTCATCATATCACCATCTTCAATGAATGAGTATACATCACTAACCATTCTCCACTAAAGGTTAGTATACGTAAAGGTTCTTTGACCAACATTATTTTTATCTCCTTATAATTTTCCTTAAATTAATATTTTATAGAAAATTGGATCCCTTCTAAGTAAACTTGGTTATTGGATTATATATCCCTTAATACCCCTATGAAAGAACCATTTTCATCAATATAACCCAAGAAAATAGTGGATCTATGTTAGTTTGGTTGGTTTTGGATGTTTCTCTATAACATTCACCGTTGAATGGTCTACTGAGAAAGCCTCAATTGATAAAATATGACCCAATAAAGTGAAATTTTATGTAGAATTCAAAATTAAAAAATATTTAATACAATGTATCTTTCCTTGGGGTATTCAACCCAATATTTAAGTGATCTTTAATAGATTAATTTTATAATATATATGAGTATCATCTATACAGACTACCAAAAACTAATCAAGGTAATCTCTAAATATCCTATTAATTAAATCCATGAATATATAATGAGAATTGGTAAGTCTAAAGAGAATCACTATAAATTCATAATGACCATAACACATAGGAAAGGATTTCATGGTTATATCCTCCATTTTTACCCTTAATTAATGAAATATAAAATGCAGGTCTATCATGGAAATGTAATAGGCTTTATACAGTTTATCAAATTAGTAATTAATATAGGGTATATGATACTTATTATTAATTGTGATGTTGTTATGTTATCAATAATGAATGCAATGATTCAATAAACCATCGTTATTATTAACAAAATCAATAGGTTCACACTATAGTGATATCTTTGGGCATATGAATCCCTTATCCATATTCTCATAGAGGTTCTCATTAAATTTCTACTACTCAATACAGACCATTTTGTTAGGATGATTTTAAATAGGGGTAAAACTATGTATGATTTCTATTGAAAAATCAACTTCTTGATTTGGGGAAAGATAATGAATGTCTTTAGAAAATATATTAGAATACTCCCAAACATTAATCATATCTTCAATTTTTAGTTTCTCCTAAACCATTTTAGATAAATATTCCAAATTAATAGGTAATAATACCCATAAAATGGAAGCAACTTCCATTGGATGTTCATATTCATTCTCATATTAGATGATGATCATAGGTTGATTCGGAATATAAAAAATGAATTACCTTCCTGAGAAATTGATATGGGACCCATATATAGATACCAAATCCATTCCCAAAAACATATCAAATTCAAATATTCGATGAATCATAATATATCCAGGAAGCACATTCCCACAAACATGTATCAGAGAGAATCTATAGAAATGAGATGTGACCATAACACCAATAACAATTTTTAATGAAAAATAAATATCTAATTATTGAGGTTGTAATATTATACCCTTATAAAATAATTTAAATATAAAATAGTTGTTATATCCAAAATCAAATAAAATAATTTTTGTTCTAGAGTATATGGTAAATGAAATATTCACCACTTTGTTCTCCTATCCAGCCTAAATAGTTGAGATTACATAATATTTCCCTTTTTCTTTTGGATTAACAGGTTCCTGATTCCAAATTTCATCATTAACCCTTTGATTCATACATTAATTTGTATAATTTCCATAATACTCAAAATTATGGTATTGGATTGTTGGAAACTAATTTAGTTGTACTTTTCCACCATTTCATACATTTGTGGTACCATTCACATCAATTTGAAATATTCATGATCAATTTCCTTCTTTTAAACCCATAAAATATTTACTTGACCAAATAAGGTAGTTTTCTTCAAGCTTTCTTACACACTATTGACATGATGGAAGAAGAATGTTCTTCCCTCTATGGGTTTTATTATTTAAATTTCATAGAAATTTCATATGTTCCTTTTTATCTCCAAAACCATGAGAACTTCGAGACTATAAAAATTTCCACTTCTATATTGATACAACTTCAAAATATTTCTTATTAGCTATCTAATTATCATATAGAGAATACATTTCAAAAACATACTCTCAATCTACTAAGGAATCATTCATTTGTTTTAGGTTTGATGATAAAACCAAAAGCATAAATTTAAGGTTTGGTGAAATTTTCCTCATAGGTTCTAATGTATTTTTCCCATTTATAAATTAGTTCTAGTAATTACCTATCCATTTTTATGTGAATATTATTTATAAAATAATTATTGATAAATACCTTCCTAAACTCTTCCCATTCAATTGATTCAATTCCTCTTCTTTTCATATATTCTTGATAAGTTTCCACCATTGATATTCATCACCATAGAAATGGGAAACAAATTTTTTTTATGGTTTAAGAATTAGAGAACAAATAATATATTTTCTATATAATTGATATATTTCTAGAAATATGTGTATTAATGGAATCACAGAAGAGAGGTGGATATTTTTACATGAAAGACTCAATACTGTGTTTTTTCTGGGTCCATTTGTATGTTCAACATGATTAATGTTTTGGTTAATAGATTGAGAGTGTTAGGTGATCATAACCACCTGATTTTTCATCCTATCTCCCATTTAATTTTTTTATCATTAGTGTGGCCATTTAATTTCCAATTACATTTAGCACTAAAATTATTCTTCATAAATCCATCCATTTAACAAGACCAAAAATCACATTGGTGATTAATCATGTAATTATGAAAATTAATTCATATTATATCTAAATCATGAATCCTTATTTTAAATATATGGATCCTTTGGTTTAAACTAGACTATTTATAGTTCTAATATATTCAATTACTTAATAATGTTTCATAATGAAAATGGGATTTAACCCATTCATACCTCTTGGAGTGTCTAGAAAGGTGTAGAGTCATAGGCCCACTAATCATGTACCAATGATGATCAAGTTAATACCCAATATACCCATTTTATAGTTGATATATCTAGATGTATCCATGACATAACCTATTCCACATTCCAATATATATAGATAGATGTATTTTCTTGGAAAACAACACCATATTTACCTTAATATAGCTTGAGGATGTTATACTATACTTATAATTATTTCCAAGGATTTCACCAATTTTATCTAATCCAAATTCCAAAAAATAACTACTCCCTACTATAAAACCAACTGAGGTAACCTGATCATATCATACATAAATATTGCATCATTTTATATGAATATTTAATACATATCATAACTACAAATTTTACAGGACTGTAAATGTTTAGTGTCTTTGGAGACAAGATACAGAGTCATATTATTTCATAAAAATATTCAGCTTCTTCCATAAATATATTCTTACATAGTACACTTATTAGTAATACCATACTTAAAACCATTATTCATAACATGGGGAAAGGAAAAAAAGAACTTGTGATCTTAGAATCATAGTAAGGGTAAATACATGAGATAAAAATGAATGATCATAAGTGAGCATAAGATAAGAATAAGGGTGTTAGAACGTTATCAAAACTTAAAAAAATCATTCTAAATTAGTCAAATATCACTAATCATAAATCATACAATAAGGCTTTTTCCTAACAAAATACATAAGATGTAAGTGTATGGAATCATCAATAATTAATCATAAACCATTGAAACATATCCAAATAATAATACATATGTTTGTGGCATACATATAAGTATATAAAATCATTTATTTAGATGGGTATAATTTTCTACACTATCATAGGGGATTTATTCACTCTCTATTCCATAATTTCATTATTCAAGGTTCACTACCAAAACCATGATAGTGGATATATCACCTTACTTATCTGGGTTCTCTACCTTTCAATTTATTATTATTTCATGAAATATCATTCATTACCAAATACATTAGAGGGAAATATAATTTGGAGACCACCTACCACATAATAAAAATGTTACATATATGTCCCAAAAGATCATAAAACAATAAGAATATTATTATGTAATAGCTTGTAGAATTGAAACAGTTTTCATAAACATTTCATAATTTCATTACTTATTGAAGGAAATTAGTTTCATAAAGGTTTCATCATAACTTAATTAACCAATGGGAAAGAAAAGAGTTTCAAATATTCATCCTTAAATCATCATCATTATAGGCCATCTAGATAAATGAATTGGGTTTTATTGTAAGATCGCATCCCTAATGAACCACAAAAATCATCAAATTATGTTTAAATAGATTAATAATACATTTAAAAGAATATTTGAAACATTATTTGAAAACATGGAAAAAATATCATTTTCTTTCAGAAAAATTAATCTAAATGTTCCTAAAATATAAATAAAATTATTTTTCTTTAAAAATAACCTTGGAAATTTTTAAAGAAGGCTTCAATAAAAATAATGGTCATAATGGTGAGAAAATTCGTTCATACTGTATTTGTTAAAAGTAAACATTCTTCTAAAATTGTTTAAATTTATTAAAAATGAACTATTCAAAAAACATTTCATTAAAAATATTAAATTTAAAACTATTTCAATTAATCAAAAGGCAATGAAAATTTATTTTTAAAAAATTTTATGTATTTGACAAAAAACCATAATATGATTTTGAAGAGCATATATGAATATGAATGTTTTTGAAAACCAATGAGGATATAATGACAAATTTTCTTTATAAACATTTTCTATATAATTCTAAATATTAAAATGTGTAAAATAGTGTTAATAAATAAATTTTTTAATAATAAAAAATTTAGAATAATTATTTTTTTATATTATAGAAACCATATAATTTCCCTCATTAATTGTTTTCATATAGAATCTTGAAAAGAAATGAGATTGTAAAATAAACTCTGACCACGAGTCTCATCTTGGTTCATATGTGTTAAAATATCTTTTATAATAAATATATAAATATTATAGAACAATATTTTAACATAAATTAATATTTATCATTGCTTTATAATTTATACATATCCATTTATTAACAATTCTTCCTTAAAATGGACTTTAGGATAAAACCAGGTTTTTTTCTATACGTGTTTCTGTTTGACGGTTCTTGTAATTTCTCTTTGGTAATTGTTAAATAATACAAAGAATCATAATATATGAAATTAGTATCATATTTATTGATCATTTTAACTTTTAAAATAATTCTTATTAATCGGTGATGAATAATTAAATGCATCACTTTATAGAGATGGTAGTCCGTACGTACACATGAGTGATATTTCCACTATTTAATGGATGGAATAAAATAATGTTAAATTTAAAATTAACATTTTTAGAATAATTAACATACCAAAAATATCATATATATTCATTAAATCTACCATTAATACTATCCACGTAAAGTGGAAATGAAAAATGAATCACATTGCTTCGTGGAGTTGGTAGTCCACACATACGCACGACAATTATTATCATTTTCCAATAGATGGAAATGTAAGAAGTTATATAAGATATTATAATTTAATAATCATAATTATCTCACAAATATTATTTGTAAAAATTACATCCATTATAATAACTAACCATGAATGATGGTGACGAAAAAACAAAATACATCATTTCACGAGGTGGTATTCCCAACGTATGCATGAATGATGCTTTTGTTTCCCATTTGAAGAAGAATAATAATAATAAAGGGTTAAAAATAAAAAATATAATATAATTATATTTTTTAAACTATATTAATAATTTTATTATGGATTCAATTGGTGTAGTGAATGTGGAAGAATAAATAAAATTAAAAGTACTCGGTTAGGAGTTATACCTCTTTGTTAGGAAACCTCCTTTTGATTACACCTTAAGAATTAAATGGATGGTATTATGATAAAAAAGGCTTATAAGAAATGGTGATATATATTAGGAAACTATTTGAGTGGGGATTGGTCAAACGATAGGGCTCATGAAGTGTGAGTATGAGAGGACAGTCGATGTCCTTCTGAAAGGGTGGGAGTGGACACACATAGATTTTTTAAAACACTCAAATATAATTATATGTAAATTAAACTAAATGGATCCAAAATGACTCATCCTACAAAATTTGATGATATATATCAAAAATCATACCATAAAACATAATTTATATAATTTTTTTCAGTCATTTTATCCCTTATTATTTCATTCTTAACCTTTTTAACCTAGTTAAACTCTTATTGTGGAAATTGACTTTTTTTCCCAAAAGTTACAATTAATAATGAAAAAATTTATTTTTATATTACAAAAAAATATTAATTATTTAAATTCTAAACAAGATATTCATTTTAAAAGATTCAATTTATATCGGTGATCGTTATTTATTTTTAAATAAGTGATAAATACACAATAAAACAATTTTTAGAGAATTTTTTTTAGCATCTAACTGAACTTCTTACTATTCATTGCATAAAAAACAATTATATTAATGTTATTATATTATATTTAATATATAATCAATAAATTTAATTAAATTCATTCATTCATATAGATCAATTTAACTTATTAATATAAAAAATATTTCACGCATAAATATTTTTTTTCAGAAAAATATATATTTTTACCTTTAAATGGTTTTTACTTTTATTTCCAACCAATTAAAATCCAATTAATTTATTTTATATATTTTTATATATTTTGTTTTCATAATTTAGTTAGTTATAACTATATCCACTAATCTAATGGTTAGGAAATAACTATCCCATTAAATAATAATAATAATTAAATAGTGTGTTGTGGTTTATTTAAACTTGATGTTACATGGAAAGAAATATATCAATGAAATATAATTCATTTAAAAATAAATATATAATAAAATCTTTAGGGGTTACCAATCATGGTTATATTTCCTATAGTGGTCATCCACATGTGTACTAAAAATCTTTGAACGTCTTGGATGGTATCCTGAGATGCTAGTGCATATGTTCTTACTCCTTGCATCACTTTTTTGTTGATCATGAATTTAGAATCCCAATAAGTCTTATTATATTACATTGGTCATCACATATTCATATAGAGTGGTATAAGATCATAAATTCTCATAGCACATTTACAGTTCTTTATAATATATTTTTACTGAGATAATTCTCTAGTGTGCCAAATGTTATGCACAATAATTATATTTTCAAATTGAAACCCCCATTTTAAATAATTATATGGTTTTTTATGTATAGAGATAAGGTTAGAATATTATTTTCACATAGACAATTTAATATTCTCTTAATACCTAGTTTATTCCATGTCAAGATAATAATACTATTATTATTATTATAATTTACATGACATTATCATAACCTAGAGACTAAATAAATATGATTTTTTTCTGAATGAGATGATATTTATTCAAATAATATACCATTATAACGGACCATTACACGGTTTGATAATCCTACTCATTATTTACCATACATTTTTTAATTATTATTAATTTAAATAAATAAATGTCACTATTCAATACAATGATAAATAAATACTTATGGTAGTTCAATAAAATTGATTAAATATGTAGCATCCATCCTTAGAAGCCACTAAAGGGTGCCCTATATGTGTTTTCAAGATGATCTCAAGAACACCACCCCATAATCCAGAGGTAATAGACATGAAGCAAGGACCTAGAGTATGTCCATGGGGAGACTATTCCCTCATGATTTAGAGTGTGGAACAGTGGTAAGTGAAAAAGATAATTAGTGAAAATACAAATAAATAACCAATATCAGAATGATAAATAAATATCTAAAAAAAGAAAAGGTATAAGTGGCATCATAAATAGATAAAAAATTAATATGATGATGACATGTAGCTCTAAAAAAATAGGTACATTGAAAAAATGGTAATAGAAATACACCAAATTCTATACATAAATAAAAAAAGTAAAAAATCATCCACTACCAGAATCATGATCATAAACTCGATATTATGATCCAATACTCCATCCCAATACTCAAGAATAAAACAAAAGAAGCTGGAAGATTCTCTTTATCTACACCTGAAATCATGAAGTCTTCTTAAGTACCATATGTCACACAAATACTGTGTAAGATAAAATTAGTAGTCTACCACCAACAATATATAAATCAATCCAGTTCATGCTTGTAAAATGAAAATTGTGAAATCAGTAATAAAGTATGATAGAAATAAATTAATGAAATTGGATCGAATTATCCTCATGAAACCCAACCCAAACTATATTTTTCAACCTAATATGGATATCTATGAAGCATGTTATACCTATTCTGGTATGATATGGAAGAATAAAGGTCCTCCAGTATACATTCAAAGATGAATAACTTAGTGTATCAACAAGGAAAGTATCAGGTATGCATTAAGCCCAAGAATGTAATTTGGACTGGAAGATCTTCCTTTCAACATAAAAATTTGGTATTATTATAATTATATTAAAATGAATCCTGGGTCCATCCAAGTAAAAATATAAAAGGAATCCCAAGTAACACACAAGGAGAACTAATAATACCCAATATAGTAAGATTCCTTCCAATGCGATCTATAAATTTAATACCAACTATCACCCCCTGACATAGTGTGATGAAAAGACCCTCAGAGCCCATCCCTAGTGTCTCACATAGGGGGATATATATCTCTTGTTTCTTGGTATAACCATCTGTCCACTAATCCCGTCAATGGTAACTCTCTTAGGGAACCAATATCACTCAATAAGGAGTCATTTAATCAGCATGGTAATCCCATCTAAGGAATATAGTGTATTTCTCCTGGTGTATTTATGATCTATAAAAAAATTATATTTATAAAGCACAATGATCTCATCCAAGGAATCCTAAAGTCATACCCTTACATATCCCTCAATATAATATAAATGAATTATAATCATAATAATTTTATAAAGTTTGACACTTGATTTGATTCAAGTGATTCAATATATGGAATAATTACAAAAGAACAACTCATGGAAAATCATTTTATTTAAATCCATTTACATTTAAATATGTTTATTACAAGGGGAAAACACCTCAAAGGTAGTTAACAATTCAATGAAAGGATATATCATCTTTTAATAATGGTGCACCTTATGTGGTTTCTCCCATTAATGTGATCAACCAATGATGTTGATTCTCCATTATCTAAAACCATATTAAGCATGGGAGGAAAATTTAATTTGACTAAATAGAATTTATGGTGGTGGAATTTGGAGGGGTCTGATATGTAGAACAATGACGCATAATATAAATACAATTAGAATTTAGGTAAAGGAACTAGGCCACCCAACTTAAGCCTATAATACTCTCCTCATCTAGTATCAGCTCTTGAATTGAGATAGGATGGGATAAAATTGAAAAATGGAAAAAAAAAATCGAGAATAGGGAATATTATCTTCAACAGAAATAGTGTAGAATATAAAAACATAAATAAAGAAACGTGTGAAGGGAAATGAGTATCTTACCATTGCTGAACCAGCACACTCATCAGAGAAAAAAATAGAGATCTGATAGAGGATATCCAGATGAATCTAGGATAGGAAATGAAATCCCCCCATGTTCCACCTTCTAATGAATATGGTGAGTATTATATAAAAATGAGCCCCCTATGCATTTGAAATAAATGCACCAAAATATTTACATGGTTTGTAATATTTACACGCCATGTGAATCTTGGGATTTACCCCTAGGAAAACCCAACTCATGATGTGAAAGTGGGGTATTCCCATCTCAAATATATTTCATGTATTGGAATACACACCATGTTTTTCATTTGTAGTCAGGATCTAACCCTCCTTATGACCTCTTTCCATAAACAAACCATCCTAACCTTAGTTTCAGTTTCTGAGTTTAACAAAAAAATAAAAGAAAATGTACCTCCCCGAAAATCCATGATGTTACAACCTTCCCTCCTTATGAAAATTTTTCACCAAGTTTCTCTTGCAAGGTTCATAAATAATCAAATAAGACAATTAATGACTAATGATCATGTAAATTTACCTCTCTATCCCAATTATCTTCCTTTACATGACCATACTACCATAAATCCTGTACCAAAGGAACTGACCCACCTCAATGTGACTTCATGCTCTGATCAATGATACATTTTGGATTCTCCTCAAATGATGTATATATCTTCAACCCAATTTCTTCAGGATAAAATGAATGAGATGGGTCAGAATCCATCTATAAACCAATCTATTAAAAACTCACAGAAAGACCTAATGTCTTACCTTAAACTATAGAGGTTTGCGACATTGATCTATATATGACTTATTATAGGCCTGAGTTGTATCCATAAACTTTTAGATCAACTGTACCGACTCTAATGTCTCTAGATCAAGATGAGTACCTAAAAGTGTTGTCTCACGTACCTCTAACTAACATAACGGTGAACAATATAACCTAAAATAAAGGTCCTCATAAGTATCTATAGGAATAATTTTATAAAATATTTTATTTCAGGAAAACTCAAATAGAGGTTCTTTTTTCTCCCATGAACTTATAAAATCTAGGATGCATGCTTGGTTCATGTCTTCTAACACACATATCGTATGATGGTACTTCCCATCGTTATGGGGGTGATATGTTGTAGTTAAGAGCACCTGTGAACCCAGTGCATTATACAACCCCTGATAGATCTATGATGTAAACCAGGTGTCTCTATCCGATGCGATATAATAAGGAACACCATGGTGGCATACAATCTCCAAAATTAAATACCTCTCAATCTCATCAACTAAGAAGGTATCTTAGATATCTAGGAAGTGTGTGACCTTAGTCAACCTTTTGATGATCATCCATAAAACATCACTGAATCAAGAGGATATTAATAAATTACTAAAAAATCAATGGTGAAATTGTTCTATTTACACTTAGGAATGGATAGAGGTTGTATAATTCTTGTAGTTCACTAGTTCTCCACTTCCCCCTGGGGACAGGTGGAATACCTCATGATAAAAGCTAAAATCTATATTTATATAAATGGAAAAAAATATTGATGATTTATATCATGGTACATTTGGGTATTCCAAGGGTGCACTATCCAAATTTAGGCATTACATTTATACATCAATTATTCCCTTATATCTAGAGGTACCCATACATATCCACAAAATAGTAGGATCTCATTCTCATCAACCGCCCAACAAAAGTGGTGGGTTCTCACCTAAAACACTCTCTTGTAAGAATAATACCTTATTATGTGAGATTTGTCTCATCCATATACATTTGAGAAGAGTTGATGTCACTGCTAATGATGGTGGACCAGGATGCCCAAAATATTCTGGAACCTCTAGATGCATCTTAGAAAACAGAGCCATTAATAACTTATCACTACTCGCCTCCTGAATGGAATGTGAATGAGTCTCCCAGCTGAGATAATTGGCCACCAAATTTACCTTTTTAGGTTTATATGGAATCTCAAAATAAAACTATTGTAGGTACTCTAATGACCTAAACTAACTAATATTCATGTCACATTATGTGGAAATGTGTTTGAGACTTTTTAGGTTAATGCAAACAATGAAATAATATCCCAATAGAAAACACCACCAATAAAATAAATAAAGAAGCATGGATGATAGATTTAGGTTATGTGAAGTGAATTTATACTCATGAGGTCTCACGTAATAGGATGCATACAATAAAACTCAATCTACCTACATTAGAACCACTCAATTCTCGATTCCTAAAGAATTATAGTAAACAGTATAACATTTTTCCTGCTTTGGAAAATTCCAAATTGTTACTGAATTCAATCTCCCCTTTAAATCTTGAAATGTTGCCTTAGAAGCTTAAGACTACAATAACTTCCCAACCTTATTATTAATGAAATTTATATATGATTCTAGGTGTCATAAGTTCTGAATAAAACCCATTTAATAACTATCTATCCCTAATAAAATATTTATATCAAACAAATTATTTGTATTCCCCCAAGAAACCACAATGCTCATATTCGTTGGGTAAACAGATACTCCCATTGATAAAATAATATGACCAAATAAGTGAACCTTGTCAATACATTAGTGGAATTTCCTGAGCTCAAAATATAAATGATGCTCACTCTGTGTATTAAAAAATATCTCAATATGTTTGGAATCATCATATTATGTATGAGAATACACCATGATAACATCCACACAGACTAAGAAAAAACAATCCTAATATAAGAGAAAAACCCTCTTCATCAAATCCATGATGACTGCTGATACATTCGTAAGACCAAATGGAATAACCACATACATGTAAATGATATTCCTACTTTAGAATGTCGTATATGGAATATATAAAAACCTAGCATTCACCTGATGGTACCCCAAACTCAAATAAATATTATTGAAAACCATCTATCCTAGAAGCTGTTCGAAGAGGTAATATATCCATGGTAGTATATACTTATTATTTACTATAAGATGGTTCAACCATCGATAATCCATAAAAAACCTATGGGTACCATATTTTATCTTGGGGAAAAGAATAGGAGATCACTATGGAAAGGTTCTTGGTCATATAAACCCATTTGCCTCTAAGTATTCCAATTGTTTTTTAAGTTCATGGAGTTATGTAGGTGCTCTTCTATAAGGAATAATGGAACCTAGTTGTGCTCCTAGAACTAGCTCAATGGTGAACTACACCTCTCTCATATGAGGTGTACAAGAGAATTCATCTGGGAAGATTTCTCTCAAAAAATCCACAGCAGGAGGAAATTATAGAAATCATATTTATTGACCACTCATAAAGAGACTAGCCATCGAGCCTTTCACACCACCAATCCCATGATTCTCTGGTTCATCTTGAATATCCTGGGCATCCCATTCACCCTTATGAATACACATTCTACCCTAAGGTGATGTAAAATCCACCCTATGTTGATAAAAATCAACATGGTCATTGTATAAAACCAACCAGTCCCTCCTATGAATGAAATCAATGATGATCATCTCAAGTAAAAATGAATTCGATAATAAATTAATCCCACATATCTAAAGGGGAACTCTTTTTACTAGTGCACACTCTACAATAGAATCCCTAATGGCATGTTGAGAGTCATCATGACATAGGAGTACTCCATTTTTAGGCCCAAAATATTCATTTTTCATAAATATAAAAGAGTGTGAAAACCCTATATCAAATAAGGATGATAATAATGTACATTCTAATAGAATAGTACCTCAAATTATAGGTGGATCGAGACATTACTCATCAGTAGTGGTTTGCACTGCATAGATATAGCTGGATTCGCAGCTTTGAGATATTACCTAACTACCCTAAGTAGGTCTGCTCTGTTGGGGATAATCTTCTAAAGTATGGATACTTCATCCATGATCTCCCATCAAACTAATCATATGGTAGTAGACCACATTACAACCTTACATGGATATATTTATCCTATACCTGAATACATTGTTAGTGAAGATCCATTCTCAATAAGAAGTAGCTGGAAAACTCAATAGAAACACTTGATGTGGCATACTGTACTGCATGCTTGGCACTCAATTGGGTCCCTCATACAATGGGGCTTATAATGTACAATACTACCCCACTAGAGAAACAAAAAATAACTATCGATGCATATAATCTCAACTAGCCTTCCACCATGAGCAGACATGAGGTGGAATTTTCTACTAATACTCATACAACCTCACTATATTGATGCTAAACCAACATAAATCACATTTCTAGCTTCCCTCAGGTTCTTCTCTGTGATGTGGTATTGGTTCACTATCTCTAAAATTATTTTTGGTTGAAAAAAAATTCACATGCGATCATATGAGGTATGCATGAACATCCTCAAATCATCTTATCATTGTCAAATCATCATCATTCTTCTCAGTATAAAATTACAAAGATAGGTAAAAAAGTTGAATAATACAACACTGACATAATAACATATTTTAGGTGAATTATCCCTTGAGAATTTTCTTCTTTCAACATCAAGGGGAAATAATAATCAAAAAGGCTATTTGGAGGCCCAACCATACCATACCTTGATGATTTCTAGCTTTGGTAATGACATCCCACCAACATTTACCAGAGTCATGAAACATATAGATCGATATCATGACCCTCCTCTCTTTATTCAACTCTAAGTAATCTAAGATCACTAGTATGGTGTCTAGACAAGATTTTTCTATATAAGGGCTTCCATACCCTGATAAGGTAGGATTATTCTACTACCGAAATTATCACATCAACTCTACCATATTGAGGGAATATCATAGAGCCATATTTACAGAGTGCATGACGTACAAGAAGATACATTGAAAGTAAGCATCATTTCCCAGTAGAGGAATAATAGGTGGTGCAATTAATTTCACTATTGGAGGTAATAATAGTAGATCAGGTTTCACCACCTCTAGATTATAATCTTCGCCACCCTTCTAGAGTAAAACTCAAGGAGATCATGGAGGCAGAGCTCTATGATTTCATAGCACATGCCTCAGTTAATATTCAACATTAGATAAGATCAAGATAATAAAATAAGGAAAGATATAAAATCCTTCTTATGAATGAACCAAAAATCTATTCCAACTCTTAAATCCAAGTCTAGGTGGTAAGAGTTATCATAACAGATCATAGGAGATACGGTGTACAACCCGCTACAAATTTCAGGCCAATGTCAAAGTCTCACATCACACAACTATGGTTTCAGTATTGGGAATGTTAATTATAAGGTATATAAGAAGACACCCCTTAATTTTTAATTGGAATCCCTATCTAATAGTAACCATTTAATTTTAAAATTTAAAATTTATATATGTTTATACTCATTTATATACATATTGATATCACAATAAATTTATTTATGTCACCATTACCAATTTATAAAATACTACATGTTATAAATTCCAATTTTTAAGTCAACTGACAATGAACTGACCCTTACATCTGGTATTGGGATGTAACAGGTCATGTAAAATGATTTGATTAAATGAACCACTATTCAAAATTTATATAATAACATGATTCATAAATCAATATTTTCCTTTATGTAATCAAAAAAAGAATGGTTTAGTCTATAGAACTTGTGGTTTAGGGATCAAGCATGGAATAATTGGTTAAATAAGGTGTAATAATCATTCTATGTAGGAAAACAAAATTTATATTGATTTTGGAAAATTGATTAATCTAATAATTTTATCCCTATAAGAAACATTGTCATATTTATATATATAAAAACCAAGGAACTCTTAATAATAACATGAAATACAAGAAGGAAATGTGGTAATATAAATATGGAATGCAATAATGCATGACATGTGAATCCTCATGTACTTATAATTAAGCATGAGATGGTACCTACTTTACATACCATGACAAGGAAAAATAATTCCGTAATAATAATATCCACAATAATAATGTCACAAAATGTGTGCATCACCCAATTGTTAAATCAGAACAACTATAATAGGAAAAACCCAGAACCACAATATCATGTCCCAGGTAATTTGGGTTTCCACCATATGTGGGTTAGGTACTTCCAGTAGTAGGATCATTACAAAATCCCAACACATTCCTATTATCAGGTCTAATACCAAAACAATAATACAAAATAAAAAGATAATTTTATACCACATTGGTGCATCCCACACTAGAATCCACTAATGGGTTCCCTTAGATAGTTGTCCACGTAACCAAAGATGTGCCTCTCCATATGCTAGAGGCTACCAACTGGTAGGGATGTCGTAAGGTGTGTCTATGGGTAGACTATTCCATCATGAGTCAAAGTGTGGAAAATAGTAATGGAAAATGATAAGTAGTAGAAAGAAAAATACATAACATGTTGTGGAATAAAAAATAAACATCCAAATATAACCAAAATGTGGAAGATAAATCATAAGTGATAAAAAATGATGACAATGATTTCATGTTTCTATAAATAATTAGGTACATGAAATACATTGGAATAAGAATCTACCACGTTCTATAACAAATAAAAAAATACCAAAAGTTTCCCCTATAAGATTCGAAAGAATTTGATCAGTTATATACTCTTGTAATCCATCCAAATACATAGAATAAAGGATCAGAAGTTGGATGTGACCTGTTATCTACACATACAATCATTAAGACTACTCAGGCACCATAGGTGGCCAGAGAAGTGTTTCAGATAAACTCATTCTTCAACCAACAAAGGTTTCTAGATCAATCCATTCCATGTGTGTAATATAAATAGTTTGTAGGAAGTAATAAAGCAAGGAATTAATTGATAAATAACACCAAACTAGGTTCCTCCCAGGGCACCTAACTAACTCTAACTTCTTCATCCTAAGATGGGTATCTCTAAACCAAGGTCAAACAGTACATATATGAAATGGTTGAATAATGTTCCTACAATAAACATGGAAGGATGAATAACTAATCTTGTCAACAAGTAAATTGTCATGTATGTATCAATCCCAAGAATTTTATTTGGCTTGGTGAACACGTCCTATGATTTAATAAATCATAATTATTATAATTATATAAAAAGGAATCATAAGACCATTCATGATAACTTATAAATGTAATATGAAGTATCTCACCCAGATCGTTAATAATGCCAAGTACCATAAGATTTTTTCCATGGAAACACCAAAATAGAATCCCAAATATCACCCTCTTCATAGTGTGAAGACACGAACCTCTAATAATGTCCCTGGTATTTCACATAGGGGACTGAGTATTGCTCATGTCCAAACATAACCATATTTCAATCAGGACCATCCATGACGAATCCATTAGGGAACTGGTATGGATCATTAAGAGGTAGTTAATCGACATGGTGATACTTTCCAATATATACCATGTATTTCTCTCGGCGTATTTAAAATCCATAAAAATTTCCAATAATAAAGCTTGAAGATCTAGTCTAAGGAATCCTCGATACAAATTTTGTATCACCATCAACATAATATAAAGTAATTATGATCATAATACTTTTATCAAGTTAGAAAATTCATTTAATTCATGTAATTGAAGATATATCACAAGTACAAAGGCCTAAATAATTTCAATTAATTTACCTTAGATTAATTTACATTTCAAATTATTTATTAAATGAGAAAAAACCTCAATGGCAGGTAAAAATTTAAGGCAATGGAATCTTTGATTTTAGGGAAGGGCACGCCAAAAGGGGTGGGACCCATCGTGTTGATCAACAAATGAGGACGATTCACTATTATCTAGGACCATATTAAATATTTAAATAATAAATAATCAAATTAAATAAGATTTATTAAGTAGAAACTAGTGGGGTCCTATGTACAGCACAATTAAGCCTAATAAAAATGCAATGAAACTTTAGGGAAATGATCTAGACCAACTAAATTAAGCATTTAGT
This sequence comes from Viscum album, assembly GCA_963277665.1. Classification (NCBI taxonomy): domain Eukaryota; kingdom Viridiplantae; phylum Streptophyta; class Magnoliopsida; order Santalales; family Viscaceae; genus Viscum; species Viscum album. The sequence goes on from OY728156.1 coordinate 1,508,163,151, forward strand.
ATTCTCCTCTTCCATTATCAGGCCTTAAATTAATCTAGAGTGGGATAAAATAAAAAAAATAGACCAAATACCTAAAAATATGGCATATGATATCGCACAAAAATTCCAAGGAATCCAACAAGATAAATGAATAAAGGAGGGAAGAGGATCTAGGATCTTACCATTACTAGTCTAACATACCTAACATCAAAGAAAATAGAGGGTATAAAGAAGAGGTTATGATGAATTTTTTTATTCATAGAGGGGTCCTCTCACCTATATCCTTCTAGAGAAGGTAGAGGGTGTTCTATTAAAATGATATCCTATCACCTTATAAAAAAACTATCCAGAATATTTACAAAACATGTAAACATTACACACCGTGTAAATATTTTTCTTCCCCCTTGTGAAAACCCAACTCATGACATGCAAGGGGGTTTGGCCAGACCAAATAGAAATCATGTATTAAAATACACACTGTGTATTCATTACCTTTCATGTAATGAAAACAAGATCTTTATTACCTCTTTATATAGGATCCACCACTTGATTATCTCCTTCTATAAATAAACTGATCCACCCTTAGCAATGTACTATGTTAAACAAAAACTAAAAAAAATACGCCTCTTCCAAAAGCTGAGACGTTACAAAATATTATTCCTTGAACCTAGGACGAATTTTCTAATATACATATTAAACTCATATAAAATTTAACCAAAGTTATTGTATATATTTAGTGTATAACCCTCTAGGCCCTTTCCCTGGTCGCATTAGGATATGATACCTAATGTCAAACGTTATCATCTGGAATCACCAAGGAACCTATAGATAGAAGAAAAAATTTGACAATGGTATTCAAACTCCTATGAATGATTACCATTTAATATAATCCCTTTATATTGATATCTCTCAAATAAGAGGTTACAGAGCTTGTGTTATCAACCCATATGCTCAAACCTCATCCTTCAACATTCCAGAAATGAGCCCATAGATATGTACTAAAATAACCATGGACTCTTTAGTCTGTTTGAACTCCAACAAAGGGACTAAGATATTCACTTTGAATAGAAGGGATACTATATTATGTTATTCAATAAATCAATTCCACTCATGATGCACCCAATATATCCAACATCACTGTGAATTATCATCTTCATGGTTTGCAAAATACTTCTATGTATAGGAGTAATTAATAACAGTCTTAGAGATAAAGGATAAATGTGCATGTCCATATACTGTAATATACAATAACACATGAAACACATTGAATTCCTTTTAGAGGGTTTGTTATCATATCCTTATTTTTTAGAAATTATCATGGGCATAAACTATGAGATGGTTTATCAATCTATTATGAGGATCTTACCCCTGATAGCCTATATCATCTATGTATCTTTAGACAATATCATCATACCATAGAAATTAGATTTTTGGTATACTTTCATAACAACTGAAGTAACCCATACACTATCATCCTAGGGAATTATCACATACAATATAATATATAATAACAATTAAGATAGGATATGAAATTAATTAATATTCAAATATTGAATATAATAGAATCAAAATAAAAAAAAGTTAGTTTTAGTCCATCAACTCCAATTAACTCTTACATAATTTAGAGCCATTTTTAACCCTCTTATTCGATTCACATGATAAACATGATTCTATTGAGTAAAGGATTCAGGTGATGGGATTACCACAGTTTTTGTGGTACCTTTTGGAAATTCCATTATTTTTTGTGTATGGTCTACTAACTATGACCTTATCCCTCTATGAAAAAGTCTCCAGAGATGATATATTCAAGTATCCACATCTCTATTTCCTTATCAAATCCATACATCTCAATTAACACCATAGTAAAAAAATTCTATTTCAATAAAACCCAATTAATCTTATTAACCATGATTGGAATTGGTCATTACTATATGACTTATTAATCTCAATCCAAAGTCATAATAATCTCGTTGTATGTAGATATGACCATTAATGGGAAAAATATTCATTTATTTAATATTACCTTAGCCTAATTTTTAAACTAGATCAAACATGATCTAAAAGAATACTAGTTTTATATCCCATAAAATAGGTATTATCATATCTACATTTATCCATAACTCATACATTTTTACTTTTTTATGCAAAGTCTGGTAGAATTGACTGGCATCCTAGGTAGTTCACCTGGCATCCTTTTTATATTACCTTAGTTTTCTTATGTATAAAAAATATCAAATCCAAGTACACTCTAAATTATATGAAATATGTTTACAAATTAATCTTCAACATAAGTAGTCTATATATAAAAATACCATGTGATATTGGAAATAATTTCTGTCAATTATTATATCCTCTATTCTCAATACAATTTCAACTTCTTTATAAGGAATGGATTAAAAATCCCTATTAATCTGTACTAGTAGATCATGTTACCTAGAACATTGAAATCTAATTAAATCATTGTTGGAGAAATTAACCTTCTATTTAATTAACCTTTAGACTAATAATCTCTTTTACATATGTTATAAAACATATATATCCCAAAAACAAAAGTGCTCTGACTAAACTTCTGACAAGTAGAATCCATTTGATAGAAAACAATATACTAGGGTCATTATTCTTGTTACGGCCTATAAATATATCTTGGTGACATGTATTCCTTATTGAAATACTCTGAAGTCATCTATCCTTTTGGTCAAGCCATATAGACATCATTCATAAGGTTTTCGCTAAAGAAAAATGTCACTAACAAAAAATAATCAATAAAATGATCTTGAGTCCATTGAAGGAAGAATTTAGATGGATTTTAGGAATGATAAATTGGTCCAACAAACCAAGCCTTATTTTCACCAACTTGTACCATCCATGTATAGTTTTTTTTTTATACCAATAATAGTTGTACATTGATATGAAAATATATAAGTTTATTTGGGTACATGAATCCATTTTAAAATTCATAAAAACTTTTCAATACTAGATTTTTTTACTTATTTTTAATTATAGGAATCATTGTTCTCTAAGAATATTATATCTCCCAACCTATAGAATATATATTCATAATAATGGTTTTATCTTTCACATTCAATAATATTTGTAGGAATAGTCCTTACATCTGTCCCTTGTAGAGTCTATTCCTACCATGTCAAACTACGTGCATTTAGAGCCTAGAATTCTTAGGAATTTAGCATTGTCCTAATATCTCAAATACATGTGACACCTCCTAGAAATATCATAATTATTATTAATACCTTTATATCTTAGGTATGCTAATATCCTAAGTGAGTATAAGATAATAAACTAAGATGTAAATTGTGTATCATTTGATGAAAATTTTCATCCAAGGCCAAATTAACAAATGACTATTATCAAACACCATTATGTTTTGATCATAATGGATTTAAATTATATGGTTTATTTATATGATACCCATTAACAAATTTCATTAGAAAATGGTTTGTTAATATTCTAAGACTCATATATTGAAGAAAATATTGAAGATATGTATTATATATCAAATTCTACATTATTCCACCATATTCCTCCATTAATTATAAGTTAATTTAAAATTAATAAACCTTTTAAATGATCAATGAAAAATATATTTAAATACATACTCAAATGATCGACTCGTGAAGATATTTTCTCTTCTCTTAGTCTTGATAGAAACCATAGATCTATTATTTTTAAAAATTATATTCATTTTCATGAAGAATCCTAAAATGAATCTAATGAATTAAATTTATTCAACTATAGATTATGCTCAAAATTGTTCCATTTATTTTTGAAATCATTATTGAATATGTTTTTTTGGAAAAACATTAATTTCAATGGTTTCATTCTCCATTAATTATGTATTCCATATACCATGTGTTTTAGTCTATTAGATACTAAAAATTACTCTAGATATATTAATAAACTACATTTCAAAAAATAATTATCTTTTTAAAAATTGTTATGTGTCTTTTATAATATATCCATCACTCATTCCAACAAATATCTATGATTCATGAGTTTTTTTAAAAAAAATTCATGTATAAAGTACACAAAAAACCTTCCTTTAAAAAATAAAATTACATTTTCTTATTTCTAAATTAACTCCAAGATAAATGTTTAGTAACACTAAATACAAATTATAATTAATAAAATTTTCATTGTTTTGAAATGGTTAACCTCTCACTGTTGATTTAAAAAAATTAATTATCAACTTTTGAGATAATTCTCATTTCTTATAGTAAATTTTATTGGGTTCCTATATTTAATATAGATGTGTGAAAATATTATTGTATTTAACTCACAAGACTTGATATGTATTAAATGATGAATATACCAAAAGTATATGAAATGGATTTTTTCTTTGTCAATTATTTGAAATTCTATATTTAATTTCCATTCTTCCAACTTGAAAATAAATTAACAGTTTCTATCATTTCTTACCATTGAAACTTTGCCTTCTTGGAATAGAACTTCTTAATGGATTTAGTATTGGAGTGAGTCTTAGAAACATTTTCCTAGTGATTAATTTTATTCCCAATATAAACAATTGATTTCTCTTTCCTCATGTATTTGTAGACTTGGAGAATTAGAGTGAGTATTTCTAGGGGTGATTTATAATTATTTCATACTATATAATTTTAAATAAAACTATGGAAAATCTGAGGTAGTGATGATAATATGAGATCAATTTGAAACTCATCTAGAACCATAAAGAAAAGGATTCCCAAGTACTCCATGTATTCAATAATGTTTTCCACTTGAGTATAGTGAACCAAGAAAATATTTATTTAATAATAGATTAATAAAACAATTTATATAATACTTCCTATAAATAGCCACATAAATCAAGGATTGAATGTTTTAGTGTCTTAGAGAGTACTAAAATTGAAATATTTTTTTACCAACTGTAAGAACCTGAATCATCTTTTCCCATATGAATCTTGTTTCCTCATTTTTTGAAAAAAAGAGTTTTTGGAAATGTGAAGAGTACACGCCGTGTACGTATAAGTGCACGTCGTGTACTCGATTTCTATGGGTAGATGGGTGCTGGCTGTGTAACGGCCGAACACATGGCTGTGTGGGGTGACACAGAGACCACCTAAAGAAAAGTCCAGTTAAAGGAAGTACATGTCGTGTACCCTAGAATAATATGTCCTCTACCATATTTTTATCTCATTAAATAGAGTGGGGTCACATCTCGTTCACAAAAAGATATTCTTCTCAGCTAGTCTCATCTAGGATCATCTGTGGCCTGTGATTCTTCTTCGATCCCCCGACTCGCCATCTTTTCTCTGAATTGATCATCGTCAATTGCATTGGAATCACCATGATAGTATCTTCCTTCTTCTAGAGCCTCATTTCTTGATTCCTCTTCTTTAGTGAGTTATCTTCAATTGAACATTTTTAGGGTTTTGTAGATCTACCATGTTCTATGTCAATTCAAGGGTCGAAGCTGGAGTATATCGATCTTACAACTTTTAGGTAGGTGTTTTGTGCCTTTTAGTAGTTAATCCTTGAGTTTTATGTGTAAAACTACCCAATACCCTATAACGGGGTATTGCAGGTTTAGGGCTTTTAACACTGTTAATGCCTACTATGCCTTGGGTGCTTGAAGAGAGTTTGTTTGATTATGAATAGGTTAATGTATCTTGCTATTGATGTCTTTTCCCTTTTTTGAACATATATTTACCATTTAGTATAGCTTTTCCTATTAGGATATTTTTTTCCATGCCTAGTATTGTTAGGATGGAGTGAATTTATCTGACAGGTTGTGAGATACTGTAGACTATTTATCTAAGTAGTTCTTGAAGATTAATTTTCCTTCCACATATCGTTGTGAAGGATTGACATACACATGGTTGTGGGAACCTGGTGTGGTAGACCGTAGGGTGAATGGATATTGAGGGCTTCTCCATAGTGTCTGTTTACTTTTACATTGTGAGACCATAGGGGGGCGTACTTTTTGCTCCCTCAAAGTGTTTTTAGTTCCTCGTTAGGAGACCACAGAGGGAATTGGATATTGAGTTCTTCCCCATTGTTTCTATAGTTACCGATACGAGACCACATGGGGAATTTACGGTGAGTGCTTCCTCAGAGAGTCTTTGCTAATGCTAAACCAGTGGGGTTAGACTGTGAGTACTTCCCAGAGGGTTTCTTATGATCGATGGATACTTAACTAATAAATGAAAATGAATGTAATTGGAACTGTAGGATTGTATTCTTTTGAGTACTTCCTTATTTATTGCTTCATTTTGAATATTGTATGCCATATATATTCACTAACTATTAGGAACATATATTTGGGTGGTTTCATACTGGGATTAATCTCACACACTATTTGGGTCATGATTTTGGGACCAAATAGTCTATATTTTTGCAGGTCTAGATAAAGTCAAGAACCCTTTTAATTTAGTTACTTGATTGTTGTGGAGTTGGAGAGTGTGGGACCAAGATGAGTCTTGTGATGCTGTTGGAGTTTATTTGTTTTATTTACAATTTTTTTAGTTATATATTATAAAATTGTGACTTGTTTGGTTGATTTCATAGACATATGTATCTTGAATCATTTATTTATATGTGCTCTAGTTGTTTATTTATTCAGTCTTCCACTATTTTCTATTGAATGGTATTATTAATGCTTTTGCTATTGTTATCTATTTATTTCTGTTGTGTTACTCTACCAACGAGGGAATTGTAACCCCACTATCACTCCTAAGCCCTCGCTGCTAGTTGGTAGCCTCTATCATTTAGGGAAATGCAATTGAGGCCATGTGAACAATTGGGTATAGGGCACCTCTGATTAGCTTTCGAATCTAGGATGTTACAAAGTGGTATCAAAGGAATTATTTAATTCTTGACTTACTATTTGGATCATATTTCCTGGGATAGGAAGGAATATGTACTTGTTAATAAGCTATTTCTGGAAGTACCTAACCCATGTACAGGGAAAAGTTGATTTACCTCGAATATTGAAATTTTTCTAGTTTTTTAATTATTATAGTTGATTTGATTTCAAAGTTTAGTGATTCACATGTTTTTTGCTATTAATAATGATAATATTGAGGTTCTATTTCTATTTCAACCTGATTAGATGAGGGTATTCCATCTCATGCATCATATACGCACTTGCTAAAGATCACATGTCGTGAATTCTCGCTATTCCATTTAGGGTGAATTATTGATTGCTTGTTTTTGTGATAGATGTTGTGCTAGAGATACATGATGTTGTGATAGATTCTTTGATTGAGTACTTGATATTTTATAGGGTATTGATAATATGTAATGTTTAGTTTTAATGAACACTGAACATTGGTTCTTGAGGTGTTATGAGCCCTCATGGACCGGAATTTGGTTGATCATTTCTCTGTTATGTTTGTATATAACATTTAGAATATGCCAATATTTTATTCCCAAGGAGTATGGGCCCTCACGGATCATAATTTGGCACATAAATGTTCATTTTAGTGTTTTTGAGATTTAGTGTAGTTTTTAAGGATTACTGTCTGGAAAAGCCCAGAATACACGATGTGTAATGATAAATACATGCCATGTATCCTCCGGTTCGGGAAGAAACTGTTTTTCTTAAGTGAACGCTATGTACTATATGTACATGCCATGTAGTCCATAATCATGTTACTATTTGTGTGGGTTGAGACATGGGGTTCAAAAATCTTTGGTGAATCACACCATGTACCTGAAGCACACACCGTGTGATTAAACCCCGTAACCAACCATGTGACTAACAACACCGGTCGATGAAGTTTTTCTAGTACATGCCATGTTCGGTAGAAACACACCGTATAGGGTCATCCATGAAACTGGTTGTGTGACTAATAACACAGGTTGGTGATGTTTGTCTAGTACACACGGTTTCTGGTTCAAACACTCCATGTAGTATTGTTCTAGGTGAACAGTGGGGGTTAGTCATGTAGAAGAACTCGGGTAGGGAAACACGATTCAAGTACATGTCGTGTCTTAGAGAAACATGCCGTATGAATGGGGTGTTACACGACCAGAGTCGGCGGGACTACGTACCCATGTGAAGGCTTAAAGTAACCCACTGTGGAGGGGTTGTACATGTTGTGTATCCCTTTTTTAAAAATATTGAATTCTTTTATTATCTTGTTCCCTTATTACAATTATATGTTTTAGTCCTTAATAGTCATGAACTAAGTGTGCGCTTGACCTTGCAGAGTCATGCCATTGAGACGTCATCTGGTTGTATGCCAGTTACAGGGAAATTATCAGACCCTAGACATGGCTAATTAGGGACAACCAGAAGATCCTATTATAGTGCCAGTCTTGGCACCTTCCATTATTCCTAATGCAAGTGCTGATGCACAGTTTCAAGGGATTCATGAGGTTCATGCAGTACTTCCAAGGAGTACAGTATCTTGCCCCATCTATGGCAGAGTTGACACAGGTTTTCTAGAAGCATCATCCTCCCACCTTCACAGGGGATAGAGGACATCAGGTTACAGATTCATGGTTAGAAGCTATTAAATATATCTTCGAGCATCTGGATACACCATCAGAGAGGTGGGTAAAGCTCTCTACTTATATTCTTCAGGATTCCAGCAAGAGATGGCGGGATGCAATCTCACAAGATGGACAACAGTAGTTTATGGCGTGGGATGAGTTCCAACGTGACTTTTATGATTACTTCTACTTGGAGACTTTGAGGTCCAACTGAGACTAAGTGTTCATGAGTCTGTAGAAGGGTACTCTCTCAATTATGGATCATTCTTCTCTCTTCACAGAGTTACAGTGCTTTGTGCCTATTCTAGGAGGTGATGAGTTATTCCTAGAAATAATGTTTGAGGGTGATCTTAGGCATGAAATATTATCTCAGGTGAACATTATGAGATTGACTTCCATATCTTCTATAGTCAACCATACATTTATCACAGACCGGAACATGAGGGATTCTAGTGTTATGCGCTAGAGCGGTTCGACAAACAGAGTTAGTTCTTGTCCTGGTGATAGTAGGAAGCACCACTGGGAGACTATATGTAGATATCTGAGTTGGAAAGATGCACCTTCATGTATCTAGGTGGTATGCTACCTGTGTGGGAAGGTTGGGAATACAAGGCCACATTGCCCGACAGACCCAATCATGTGCCGATCTTGCAGCAACATGGACCATCTTCAGCGCTTCTGTCAGTTCTTCTCACAAATAGCTGGTGATCAGAGTTCCTCTATGAAATTGCATTCATGAGTAGAACCACCAGTTTCTAATTAGTCTGGGAAATGAAGTTCTTCCTGCTGTTCAGGCTGAGGTAGAGGTCACGATCGTGGTAGCCAATCAGCATGATTTTTGGGATAGCAGGGTGGATCAGCTTAGGGTGGTCAGGTAGGGTCACAGGGCTGCGGTACATGCCATGCTTTTGCAGTAGAGTAGACCCAATAGGAGCAAAATCCCATACCCTCTACAGTTTGAGGTATGATCCTTGTTGCCTCAGTCTTAACTTTTTCGCTTTTTGATATAGGGGCTTCCGATAGTTTCATATTTGTTTATATTGTGGTGAGTCTTGGTCTATGTATCATTACTTCTTCTGATGTCTTGATACTGGACACTCTGTTGAGGACAAGGATGACTAGAATACGATAGTGCATGGAGTGCTTTCTTGAGGTTGGTGGGTGTCACTTCTTCTGGGACCTCTATGTCTTATATATTACATGCTATGATTTTATTCTCATGATGGACTAGTTGGTTCCCTTCCAGGCCATGGTTGATTATTATCGTTGTAGGGTGAGTTTCACATAACCATAGGGCAGATCATTTCTTTATAAGGGTGAATGGGATGTCTAAGTGAGTAGAGTAAGACCCGAGAATCAAGGTCTAGGAGGAGTTACAACCCATATTGGTAGTCTATATCTGGATGACTAGGGTACTTCACAGATGAACTTTCCTCCAGTGGTGGATCGTTTCAGAGATGTCTTTGTAGAGGAATTTTTATGTTTTCCTCTAGAGAGAGAGGTAGAATTTTATATTTATCTCATGCTAGGAGTCTCATAGGTGTCCATTCCTTCTTATAGGATGGCTACACCAGAGTTACAAGAGCTCAAAAAGCAGTTAGAGGAGTTGTAGGAAAAGGGTTTCATTAAACCGAGTACTTCTCTTTGGGGTTTGTCTGTCCTGTTTGTGAAGAAGGCGTATGGTACCCTCAGACTTTGGGTGGATTATCAGAAGCTAAAATAGTTGATGGTTATGAACTGATACCCTTTACCTAGGATTGATGATCTCTTTGACCAGCTTTGAGGATCCCAGGTGTTCTAGAAGATTGACTTGAGATCTAGTTAACATCAGTTACACGTTAGACTATCCGATATACCTCTTACAACCTTTTGGAGTGGGCATGGTCTATACAAGTATGTGGTTATGACGTTTGGTCACATGAACATGCCTGGAGTTTTAATGGAACTGATGAACTGAGTTTTCCATCCATACTTGGATTATTTCATGTTAGTTTTCATGGAAGATATCTTGGTGTACTCTCACAATAGACATGCCCATTCCACACATCTTGAGATTGTTTTTAGTAAACTAATAGAGCACCATATATGCTATGATCTAAAAATTCCGCATTTGGATGGACCAAATTCACTTCTTTGGTCAGGTTATCTCAGAGACAAGAGTGTTAGTAGACCCATATAAAGTGAGAGAAGTAGTTTCTTGGGAGATACAAAAGAAAATATTTAATGTATGAAGCTTTCTAGGGCTGGATGAATACTATAGACACTTTTTATAGTAATTTTCTAGGTTAGCAGCACTACTTATGAGCCTAACTAAAAAGGGTGAGAATTTTTTGTGGGGAGATTCTTGTGAGTTAGCCATTTAGGAGCAGAAGTGGAGGTTGAATTCAGCACCAATACTAGTATTCCTAGAGCCAGGAAAGAGATTTATTATAAACTGTTATGCATCATGTATCAGGATGGGAGTAGTGCTTATACAAGGGGAAATATTCATTTATTAGGGGTCTCAGCAGTTGGGGCCACATGAGAGGAGTTACCCGATGCATGATCTAGAGTTGGCTGTAGTTGTTCCTGCCTTACGTTGTTGGAGACATTATCTTCTGGGATAGAATTTTTGTGGTTTTCATTGACCACAAAAGTCTCAAGTATATCTTCACTCAATGTGATCTGAATTTGAGATAGTGAAGGTTGGTTGAGTACTTTTAGTAATTTTATTTTGAACTTTCCTACACACCAGGAAATGGTAACATAGTGGATGATGCATTGAGAAGAAAAATGTTGATACATGAAGTTCAGAATGATAGTAGTGAGTGGCAGCTTATGGCTCAGTTCTCTGATAATTATTTGGAGTTCCATGAAAGATATGGGTATAAGTTTATGTATTATATAGCTATTACCTCTACTCTACTTGATCGAGTGAAAATGAGGTGTCTATTAGATTCATAAGGCCTAGTCCTACGGGAGTGTGTGTGAAGAGAGAACCCTACTCATGGATGGACCATGGAAGAGGATGAGATCTTGTGCTTTCATGGGTGCGTATGGGTGCAGGTAGACATACATGAGGAGATGATGCGATACTTTCATTCCTCTGTTTGGGCAGTTCATCTTGGTGTCACCAATATGTATCGTGATCTGTACCATCAGTTTTGGTGTCCAGGTATGAAGAGAGATGTTTATGGGTTTAGCATGAGGTGTTCCACCTGTCAGTATGTGAAGGCGGATCATCATCGACCAGCGGGGCTTTTGTAGTAGCTACCCATTCTTGAGTGGAAGTGGAATGATGTCACGATAGACTTCGTGATAGGTTTACCAAGGTCACCTCATGGGAATGATGTAGTTTGGGTTGTCATTTACAGACTCATGAAGGTTTCTCACTTCATTCCAATAAAGGAGAACTTTAGTGTAGATGATCTGGGAAGGTTGTACATTTAAGATATTGTATGTCTACATGGGGTTCCACACTCTTTTGTTTCAGACATTGATGATTTTTTTACTGATTGGGTCTGGTAGGGACTACAGAAGGCTTTGGGTTCACATGTACTTCGGAGTACAGCTTACCATCCCCAGACAGATGGCCACTCTGAGCGTACAATATAGGTCCTGGAGGACATTCTACAAGCAGGAATCCTAGATTTTGTAGGTTCTTAGGAGAATCACATACCTCTTGTAGAGTTTGCCTATAATAATAGATTTCATTCAACCATTCAGATGGAACCTTATGAGTCTTTGTACGGTAGGCCATGCCGATCACCCTTATGTTGGATGGAGGCTAGAGAGGCAGTAATACTAGGACCTACTCTTGTTCAAGAGACCACAAAACAAATAGAGTTGATTCAAAAGAGGACGGATACTACACATTCATGAGAGAAGACTTATGCTGATCGACAAAGATGACCTTTGGAGTTCGAGGTTGGAGATCATTTTTTCTTGTGTGTCACACCGAGATTGGGACATAGGAGGATTAGGAGATAGGACAAGATTTCTCTAAGATACATCAAACCATTTGAGGTTTTGGAAAGGGTCAGTCCAGTTTCCTATCAATTGCAGTTACCTCATAGGTACCTAGCTATGAATGATGTCATTCATGTTTCTCAGATACAACATTACCTCTAAGACCCATATCATGTTTTTCAACCAGAAGAGGTTGAGGTATAGTTGGATGCAATGTTTGAGTAGAAACCTATTTGGATTTTTGATCGTAGTGCGTAGGTTCTCTACGACTGGTCTATTCTTCTTGTACGAGTGCTATGACAGCATGAGTGAGTACAGGATGAGACATGAGAGAGGGAGGCCGATGTATGATCATAGTGGTCAGAGCTGTTCAAGGATTATTCTTCTATGTCACCTTCTAGGGAAATTTGGGGACATATTTATTTATGGGGGAATTTTATTAAGAACCCGAATCTTCTTTTCTAGTATGAATATTGTTTTCTACTGTTTTTGAGAGAAATAACAGTTTCTAGAAATTTCATTAGTACACGTCGTGTACATATAAGTACACGTCGTGTAATTTTTTGTCATGGATAGAAATGTGCTGGACATGTAACAGCCAAACACATGGCTATGTGGGGAGCCCTGGAGATCTCCTAAAGATGAGGCTGTTTAAAGAAAGTACACACCATGTACCCTGGAAGAACACACCATGTACTTTATTTTTATTTCATTAAACGGACCTAGGTCTTGTCTCGTTCAAAAATATATATTTTTCTTAGCCTGTCTCATCCAGGAGAATCATTGGACTTAGATTCTTCTCTGAGCCCCCAAATCGCCATCCGTCTTGTAAATAGGTAGCTTTCGATTTCATTGGAATCACCAAGGTAGGATCTTCCTTCTTCTAGAGAAATTTTTCCTTATTCCTCTTCATTTGTGAGATATCTTTGGTTGATCGTTTTTAGACTTTTTTAGATATACCATGTTATTGGTTGATTCATTGGTCGAACCTAGAGTATATCGATCTTAAAATGTCGAGGTAGGTGTTTTGTGACTTTTCATAGTTTGTCTTTGAGTTTTATGTGAAAAATATCCCAATACCCTAGAATGAGGTATTGTGGGTTTAGGGATTTTATCCATGTTAATGCCTGAAATTCATTGTGTGCCTGAGTAGAGGTTGTTAAATTATTAATACGTTTATATACCCTACATTGGATGTATTTTCCCATGTTTGAACTGATATTGAACGTTTGGTCTAGCTTTTCTTGTTAGGATGCTTTTTTCCATGCGTAGTTTTGTAAGGATGAAGTAAATTTATTTGATAGGCTATGAGATACTATAGACTATTTAGCCAAGTTGTTCTTGAGCTTTACTTTGGATGCAAGATTTCATTGTGCATGATTGAATTATACAAGGTTGTGGGAACCTGGTGTAGTATACCATAAAGAGAATGGATGCTGAGGGCTTCTATAGAGTGTCTGTTTAATTTTATGCTGTGAGACCATAGGGGGGATGCCCTTTGAGCTCCCTCAAAGTGTATGTAGTTACTCATTACGAGACCAGAGTAGGAATTGGACATTGAGTGGTTCCCCATAGTGTCTTTATCTACCTATATGAGTCCACCTGGGGAATTGACGGTGAGTACTTACTTAGAGAGTCTTTTGAAAAGAAGAACCAGAGGGGTTAGACTGAAAGTACTTCCCAGAGGGTTTCTAGTGTTTGATTGGGAAAACTGGAGGGGTTAGACTGTGAGAAATTCCTAGAGGGTAGATTATGATTGATGGTTTCTTAACTAATAAATGAAAATTAATGTAATTGAAAATGTAGGATTGTTTAATTTTGAGTACTTCTTTGTTTATTGCTTCATTTATCATATTTCCTACCATATATATTCACTGACTGTTAGGCACAGATCTTTGGGTCTTTGCCTACTGGGATTCATCTTACACCTTGTTTGGGTCATTATTTTGGGCACAAACAGATTATATTGTTTCTGGTCTAGATAAGGGCAAGAACCATTCAACTTCAGGTACTTGATAGATGTGAAGCTGAATAACATGGGACTAAGATGAGGCTTGAGATGTTGTTGAAGTTTATTAGTTTTATTAGTACTTTGGTTTAGTATGGTATTCAAACATTGTGACTTGTTTGGATACTTTATTAGACATATGTATCATGCATCATTTATATATATGTTCTCTTCCAATGATTGAATAGTTTCCCCACTATGACACTCGATGACCTCACTACTAGTTGAAAGCCTCTGGTGTTTGGGGGAATGTGTATGAGGCCATGTCACCCACCGGGTATGGGGCACCTCAGGGCAGCTTTCGAAACCCAGATGTTACAACAAATCTTGTGAAAATTTCTTTATAACCTTGATCTAAAAGACCTTTTTCTCGATAACTCACATAAAATAATCATCATCATAACGTAGAAAATTTTGAAATATAAAAATAGTGATATCAAATGATTTTCAATTGAAAAGACATATCATAATGTATTAAGTTATAAATATGAATTAAAATAATATAAAGACATAAATATCGTAATAAAAGATCATAAGACCATATCTGATAACCATGAAACATGATTGAGTAACATAAGATCATAAAAATATCATTAAGGAATCATTAAATATCTTTCATGCCTCATTACACATATCAATAATCATTAAACATGTGAGAATGATATAAAAGTGAAGAAGGATTTATAAATAAGTCATTAACATGAAAACATGAAATTTTATGGAAATTTAATGAATTATGTAAAATTGAAATAACTTGATAAACAACATGGGAATGTGAAATGAAATTATGGACAACCAAAAATTATTTAATAACTATAATCATATGAAAACCTGTGTTTTGATCCAATTATGCGCACTCCTATGCAAAAAAATTCATTATGTCAACTCCTAAAATGTATGAAAACCATTCATTCTCATGCATATGTGAATAAACTTATTATGTATTCTCCTGAATATCTAATGAGACATAATCTTAAACCAATGCATTTGTGGTTGATATAGGACCCCAAAAATCATCATCCACACATATATGTGCCACTTCAAATAAATACCATTATATCTGAAATAACTAGTTGACAATGAATGGGTTTATCAAACATTTGAATAACATAAACATAATAAATCATAAGATATATAAATATAATTTACCAAAAGTATTAATAACATAATAAGATATATAGGGATATCAAAAAATATCTTCATGGGAAATAATCCATTGAGGAAAAATTGAAGTTAAAATATAACGGTTTTCAGAAAATGTTTTTAAACATTTTTATAATAGGTGAAGTGTGAATTACATTCAAAACACATTTTTGAAAATATAAAGGGAATAAGTTCTAAAAAACATATAAAAAATAGGATGAAATAAATGATCTAAAAAATAAATAATTTTACAAATAGGATAAGAAAAAATAAATTGAAAAATTATACTTTTGAAAAGAGTATTTAATAATTGAAATATAAAAAACCAATTTTTTTTGAAAATTTGAACTGAAAATAATTCAAAAACTTTTACTTTTTAAAGTAATATTTAATAATGAATACTTTCAATATAATTGAATTTTATTTATGAAAATAATTTGAAATCCTTAATTTAAAGATAATCATTAATAATTTGAACTTAATAAAAAATTAAATTTTACCAAAATAAAATATAGAGTGGATGATAAAACCTTTTATTTTTAAAGAGAGAAAATCGTTTTGAAAATATTGTTATAACCTTATTGAAAATCCACTTTTTGAAAAAGGATATGGTAAAAAAATTATAATTGAATAAGGGGAGTAAATGGAAAATTTTAGATGAAAAATATTTTGAGATTCCACGATGTAAAATGGAACATTAGAAGGAAGTAAAAATATGGACATGGTAGAAAAATATACAAATATTAATGAGAATTACTACTAAAAATATGATTTTTAGTAAACAATTAAAATCATATATGAAGAAGAATTTTATTTGAAACACAATTTACCATTAAAATAAGGTGTAATAAATCGAAGAAACATTATAGGGTAAAATAGATAAATCATTAAATAGAATAGACAATGATGAGTGATTATAACCCATGGAAAAGAATTGAGTCATGGAAAACCACCTATAGATTTAGTAAATTTTGAATCAAAATAAGTTGGAATCATAAAATTATATGGCTCTATAAATACCATGTATCAAATCATGGATTATGTAAAAATACATTCCTAGTTATTATATAAAACTTATAAATAATAAATTGGTGGAAAAAAGTAAACCCCATCTCAATGAATAAAAGTTTGGATAAAAACTATTATAGCTTTTTATCATTTGATTAAAAATAATAATAGAGAATAAAAATATAATTGATTTTGGATATGTTGAAATATAATTAAATAATATTACAAAATGAATTTGGGTTATTATTTACACAATCAAATAATGAAACATGGTGTAAAGCATGAGTTTGTCATAAGAGATTCAAATTTGAGACAAAGAAAACCATACATTATTTTCCCACTTATTTTAATGTGCTATAAAATCCTCTAAAAACATAAATATATTAATATAATATTTTTTAACCACGTTAATACCAATTATTATTTATAATTTTAATTTATAATCACTGTCTACATTAATATTTGTTATTTTTGTATTGTTTTTTCACACTGGGGGTTTATAGTTTTTACCATTTGTAAAAGTTTCATAGGAGCAGACTTAGTGTTTTTTATCTTAATATTTTAATTATTAAAATTTAATTAGTTTTAATATTATTTATTACTAATCATGTTTTATTAATTTCAAATTTCATTACTGGAGTGCTTTAATCTTTATCAAAGAAGATGAAATCGATAATGAATATTTTTCTATGTTTTTCAACCTATGAATGGTGTCATCATAATAAATGAGTTGATTATTGATTTATTCTTTATAGAAAGAATTATTTTTATATATTTTTAGAATATTACATTATAAATTATGATTTCATTATCATCCATGATATAATTTTAAAATATTATTCTTGTAAGTGGTCATACTAACCTGAACACGAATTTAAATTAACTCGATTGGTGAGTGCAGTTAAAGAGGTTTTAATTTATAAATAATATCATCATAACATAATAATAATAAAATAATTTTTATTCTTTATTATTTGGAACCATATCTTAATATTTTTGGATAAATGATGAAAAACCAGAAGAAAAAAATTAAATACAATTCTCTATGGAGTCGGTAGTCTCCACAACAAACAATTAGTATCTTCATTACTAAAAAAAATATAGGAGTGATGGTGGAAATTAATTGACAACAACATAATAATAAATAAAATATAAAGATAATATTTATTATCTTATACTATCATGAATTACATTCATGATATGAGGTGATAAATATTTAAAGTTTCACTTCATGAAAGTGGTAATCGATGCATACACACAAACATCGATTCATGTGTTTCATAATAGATAGAAGTGAATAAATAATTTTTATACCATTATTATAATAATATATAAAAAATTAATTATTCTTTTTTTATTATACTATATTTATTGTTACTTTATAGATGAAATAATAAGGAACATACAATAAAAAAGATGTGATGCCTACGCCAGGACCATGAAATTCTTCTTGATGATGGAATTAGATTTGATGGAATCTGGATAATTCAGGGTGAAGAAGGGAATTATGGGGTAAAAAGAAATTAAATTAGAGTATATTTAATCACGGGTTCATGAAAATTTCAAAATAGGAGTGGATTATTTTAAATGTGTAAGTGATCCCAATTTTAAAAGATTGGAAGAGGGACTTTTCCATAGAAAATAATGGTAAGTTATGGGTTTGACAAGAAAGGAATGAAATTTAGGTCAGTTATATGTGGTCTTTTTGGTAATAAATCTATGTAATAATTTACAACCTAATAAATTTTAGCTAATATTTCTAATGTTCATGTTAACTTATAAAAAATCAATCAACCTTAGAGTTGTAATTTAAACCCTAATTAGTGTTAATTTTAATATTATTCATGTCAATTAATCTATTTATAAAAATAAATATATATCCTTACTATAAAATCTAAACATTTTAAGTCCATAATTAGGTAATATTTATCCTATTTCAATTTTTAAATGGGATAAAAATTACATTTAAATCAAAACATATAATGTGTTCAAAAAAAAATTTTTTCTAGAAAAATATTGTTTTAATCATTATGTTTTCTTAGTCTTATTTAAAATTTATTACTAGTTAAATAGGAATTAATTATTATTTTTACATATGGTTATACATCATATTAGATCTTTACATTAAAATTGATTCATCTAATGTTTAAAATTAAAAAATATTTAGAAGACTATTTTTTTTGAAAAAAATCATTTTATAAGGGTAAATAATATTGTCCAAAAGTAACATAATATTAATGAATAAAAATAAAATGGGCATTATTATATAATTTACATCCACTTAATATATATTTAAAATACATTTCATTTGATTCAATTGATAAAAACTAATTTTAAAATTCTTTTTCATAATGAATATAGTTTTTTTGAGATAATATTTCTTGTATTTGAAAATATCTAATATAGGTTGGTAATTCAATGATAACATTATATGATATATATTATTACATAGAATACATATATTTGTTCAAGAAAAAGGTTTTTCCATGTTTTATGTTATTCTTATATCCAACTTATGTCAGAAAATCCATAGTATTTTCAAAAAACAATATTTTGTACTATTCACCAATTTTTTCTTAAAAAAATGTAATGCACCGACCCCAGTTACCCAGAATCAATGCATTATTACATAACATTAGAATGATACAAAGAATAATTTCCTTAATGACCGATCAGTTTAGTAGCCTTGGAAGTTCTAGATACATACATAATTTTTACATTACATCATGAAACAAAAAAACAACATTGTGTCTCCTTTGAACACTCTTATACCCCTTATCATATTCCAGTAGGTTAATCATAATATAATTTTTTTCGTCCTCGTAAAAATAAAATATAAGAAAGGGGTGAAATCAGATGCTTATTAAGGATAAAAATATAGAGGAAACTTTCATAAATAAGAATAAACATTTAAGGCAATGCATAAGACTAGAACACAAGCCTTTTAAACTTAAATTCCAGCATAATATGATGAAGATAAATCCAATAATGTCATTTACATATTCACATGGATATTCTACTAGTAGAATAATCACATGTAATATTAATATCCAATTTCATAATGAACGAATTCATAATGCCATACTTCATAACCACATAGTCAATAACTTATGCCAAGACTACCAATAAGATTTTGCAAAGGCCTTGTTCCAAGACACTAGTTTGTCTCACGAGACCTACCAATGCATCAAGGAGCTATAGGGGGCTCCTCCCATCACTTACTAAGTCCAATTCATTTCTTATTTGAAAATTAGGAAACATAATCAAAATATTCATATTAAAACAAGCATAAGAAATGTCAATATTTTAACCCCAAACCATTAATGGTATAAAAATAGAACCTCCACAGTAAAAAATAACTCATTCAATACAATATGGAAGATTGTATTATAATAAATTATCCTCAGTAGAGAATGACTAAGGATATTGATATATATGATAACAATCATCAAATCTAATTGAGATAAATATCTCTATTCTTCTTGGAAACATTTAAATGTCCCACAATTTATCAAGCAGCTATTTAAAATAGATTTTTCAATCGAAGAAAACCATTCCACTTTGAAACTTATAAAGGGAATTTCTATTTTAAAACATTAATCTCCATATAAATAAAACCTAAAAAATATTTTTAAAACTTGGACATTAATGAGAATGATTTTGAAGAATAAAATTTTAAAACATTTAAAATGATATTTTAGTTAGAGTTCCCAACCAAATGAAAGATGCTTGAAAAAAAATAATTTAGGTAATAAAGATGATATAATATCATTATAATTAAGGGATTCCTGATATACTATGTCCAACTACAATATATAAACTAAATAAAAGTGAATTGGTGAATAACAACAATGAAGTCTCAAGGGAATGTAAGTTGAGATGAATTCCCTTATAAAGACTGTATCCTAAGGTTAAGGATAAATCAATGACATAATTATGGGTGAAAAAAATAAATACACTCAATATTATTGTACATTTACTGTAAATCAATCAGAGGACATTCACACATATTCTTGTAAAAACACACCAATGACTTGGATTTTTAACACTATGAATAGAAATTGAGTTAAAAATACTCTTATCATGTTTATATCGACGAATTGGGAATTTAAAAATGGAGTGATTATGTGTATAAAAAGAATATACAAACAAATTGGGGGGGGGGGTAAATTACTAAATAAGTAAATAAATAGTTATTTCACACATAATCTTGGAGTAAAGTAATCAGTGAAGTTTGTGTAAAACTGAATGAGTGGAAATTGAAATTTAGAATTCCCTTATCAATTTGGTAACTTATGAAACATACACCCCATGAAAGAAGGATCATCCAATTATGATGAAAATACCCATAAATTAAATTAAATTATTCAAAAATACAATCATGGGTAGTACATACACCACACAAAAGGTAATAGTGGCAAATATAACATGAATCTCACAGGAATAAAAGTGAGATGAAAGCCCCTTACCTTTTACTTTTCCATAGTGTAGGGTAGGTTAACCTCCTGTATAATGGTGAAATAATTGTAATTAAATTATAAAATAACCAAATACATAAATATGATATCATATACGATCTTTTAATATTTCTTTGTTAATGATATTTCAGTAGTATCATTGTTTTGGTTGTTAACTGGTTAATTTTCCTTTATATGTTTTGTTACATAAGTCTTGTTTTTTATATATAGGATATATTTGATTAATATCCAGATGATATTATGTTCTTAAAATTTATTTTTAATCAGAAAATGAAAACTATTCTTGAATGATTACGAAGGGGAATGAATCTTATCACGTTCATGGAGATGATAAGCCTTACATGCGCCCGAGAAACAATATCATTAAATATATGGTGAAATAATATGTAATTGAATGGTATATCATATATAAAAAATCATTAATATGTTATATTTATTATTTAAATTTTTTATACTCATTATTATACCCATCCAAATAATGAAGTGTTTGAATAAAAAATACACCACGACGTGGAGATGGTAAGCTGTACTTACGCACGTATGGTGACTTTGCCATTTATATGATGGATAGAATAGATAATATGGTTGTACCATATTTATAATAACATAAAAATATGTATAAGGTATTGGATTTATTATTTTGGTATGGAAACAAAAAAAAACAAGTGGAAGTGGAAGAAGAAAAGAACTTGAAAGAGGGTGGTGAAATTATTACCTGTTCTTCAAGAGTTTCCTTTTGAGTTGATCAATGGAGCTCTTTAGGTTGGATTTATGATCAATGTAGGGAATCTAAAGTGAATTTAGGGTTGTTTTAAAGATATTTGGGAAGGTTTTGGTCGATCCAAATGGATTTTGTGGTGTAAAATTAAGATAAGGGGAAGTACACTTTTATAAGAGAGGTGAGGGTCACTTTAGAAAAAACATGAAATATTATTTTATTATAAAATAATTTTTGGTTTATAATGACAAAAAATGATTTATTCTGAAGATAAGGTAGGTATGAGTTTAAATCCTTTCAACCAATAGGTTTTAGACAAGTTTAGGTGACCATTTTAACCTTATATTTTAGATTTAACTCTTAGTTAAATAGTTTATCTTTTACCATGTCTTCTTGTATTCTTACACTATATGGTTTATAAACTTACTCTAAAATTGAAATAGAACCTCAGGTGATTAATTAATGACATATATAATATTATTTAAGCCCTTTTTACAAACCGTAGATTTTTAGGAATATTATATAAACCAATAATATAGTATTTGTTTTAAAAACTAATTTATATCAATTTTGACACTATTTGGTATTTTGTTTCTGTGAAAGTCATAAAAACCTTATCACTTCAAAAAAAACTAATAAACCATAACTTGTTATATTAACCTATAAAATTCGTGGATGGAATGAAAACTTTTAAATTATATTTATTTTAATATTTAAAATAAAAACTATTTTAATATTTTATTGAGAAGGTAATTCCTACATCATCATTATATCATAAATAAATTTAATTACTTAGTCTATGAAAATTATAAATGAAATAAAATTATGTATCAAATAATTTTATCTTTATAATGAATATTTATAGTCAAATTTATCTTACATATAACCCTATATTAAAAATGTTTTAGTTAATAAACATTGAATTTAACACTTTTAACTCTTCTTTAAATAAAATAATAACAAATGTCCTAATCTAATCAAAGTGGAAATAAAGGATCATATTTGATTCCAAAGGTTGTTTCTTGTCGAATTACACATATCCTATAGAATTAGGACATGTAATAGGGTTATCATAATATCATTTTTTCCTTTAATTACCTTATTTACTTTTAACCTTGTTAAATAAAAGTCAAAAGTTACTATTCACCAAAAAAATATTTTCCTCACATTGAACCAAATTTTAGTTACTGATATTAAAAGTGCCTCTCAAAATTTTTAAATTCAATTGACAGAAGAAGCAAAATTAATTTTTATCCAAATTTAACAATGCTCCTAGAAGGTGGGAAAAAGACGGTAAAAAGTTCAATAAAATTTTATACATATAATTTTATTATAAAATTACTCCAATGAAATATATTGAACTTATATTAGTTTTATATATCTATTTTTACTTAAAATAAATTTAAATAAAATAAATAATTATTTAAATAAAAAGTCGGTTTTAAACTATAAGACAATGTTTTTCACTATTCATAAAAAAATTGAATGTTTTCAGAAAAATACAAACAATTTACCCTAGAATAATTTTGATATTCCAAATTCTAAAATGAATTTTATTTTACGAAATTCAAACCATAGAAGTTAAATTAATTAATTTAAAATTAATTCCCATTGTCAAAACCAAAATGTATTTTTTAAGAAAGTAGAACAATCAAAATATTGACATGTGTTTATGTCAAACATAAATGTGAAATTACTTATAATGACCTAAATTGTATTAAATGATAAAAATAAAATCTTATCTTACTTCCAAAACATTAAAATCCATAATTTAACACTATAAATTATTTTGATTAAAAAAGTTGATTTCAATTTCAATTTAGTATTTTTTAGTATTCCTAAAAATATGAAAGTTAAAATAAAAGTACAAAAAATATGTACAAAATAATTTTTTATATCCCGATTCTAAAGATAAATTTAATTTCATTTAATTTAATATATAAAAATGTCAATTATTAGTTTTAGAAAGAGTTTTCCATTAAAAGGTTCTAAAATTTAATTTTTTGAAAAATACTTCTTTTATCTAAAAAAATTAATTTGTTCTAATATTATATCTAAGAAACACATAATATGGATTCTAAAATTATATGGACTATATGAAATCCAAAATTCAATTAATACTATTAATAACCTCTTTTTGAATGGGTAGTTTGGTATGTCATGGTGCACTCAAACTCGGTGTTGGATATAGTGCAAGCTATTGAATTATTTTAAAGAATATAACTTACTATGAAATATTGGGGTGTTAAATTATTCCCCCATTTTTGAAATTTCTTCATCACAATTTGAATAATCGGATTGTGAACTTTATTTAAAGTCCCACATCGAAAAAAGAGTCAATAAAACTATCACTTTAAAAGAAAAAAAAGATAAGTAAAAAGGTCTCCTGAGATAACCTATACTAGGATTCCATTTAAAAAAACATGGATATGGAAGATAAATAATGTTTCATGTTTGTCTGGAGAGTGATAGAAAACATGATTAGGATAATGATAACAACAACAAAACCACAAAAGTTTTATGGGATAAACAGTCATTAGTTTATGAGTAGGAAAATTAAATGGACAATGTTTTTTTGTTTTCAGTTATATTTCATAAATTTGAAGAATTTATTTATGAGATTGACTAAGAACATAAAGAGATATGCTTACTTTTTAAGTATATTTTTATCCTTTAATAAATTTCTACCACTAACTTAGTTTTTTTTCAAACGATGAGTAATCAAGATGACTTGGTCACACATAACATGATAGAATCAACATCTAGAGAATCACATAATCCATAAAGGATAAACTATATATTTACCTTGTATTTAGAGATCAAACAAAACCAAAATGGTTAGTAAAATATCATATGATCCCCAAAAAGGATAATACTTTAGAGAAAGAAATACTAATCTTAAATTCTAAAATTAAACAAACAATACCCAAACATTAATAAATACCATTAAATAAACAATTGTCATTAAAATCCTTCAATATAATCCAAAATAATATTGAAACCCAAAACCTAGAATAATTTTATTATGTATTCTTCCATGTTAAATTGTATCTCCAAATAACATAGTCTACTCTTAAAGTCAAATACTTAAAAGTAATTATCCTAATCACATATTCTCTTTGATAGGTTAATCATTTCCATAAATAACCCAAATCGCTATAAATCCATAATAATCACATAGATAAAGATCCACCATTACTCTTCAAATGAAATCACATAGTATTCTATGTTCCTCGAGCATATAGTGTTCCCAATAGAGCGAACATCTTCTACAATAGCATTTATCACTTAATCACCAAATCATTTTCCTATACTAATGATATAAATTTGATATGACATAAGATCCCAAATCAATTTATTATTGATCAATGAAATCATTTAACTAAAAGGAATTAGATATACTAAATAGGGAATTCATGTAGTAAAGTGGTAGGTGATAAATCCCAATCGCATAGTGGTTGTGGGTTCGATTCCCACAGCTTTGTCCGACGCGATGTTTTATCACATAGTCTGCGTATTGTCATTTTTCAAAAACTATATTTTATAACATTCCCAAAATGAGATAAATTCCTCAAAATAACCATAATATAATTTCACCACAAATGTTATATCGTACCTCAAATTTTCATCCCAAAATTTAATAACTTGTAATTTTCTCAATTTTAAGGATCATATAAACCCAAATGGTGATTTATAACTATATCAACAATAGAAAAGATAATTCTTCTTAAAATAGAATTTTCATATAATAAACTATAGGGTTACACAAATAAGATAAATGTATTCCAAAGTAATCCTATAAACAAAGAGCACTAATACTTTTAAACATTTCACCATCCATTTATTTCCACATAGATTATTCCTTGACCAAGAGGTTAACCTATAGAATATGACATTCACTCGGGTAATTCCCAGGTCCCCTACATTTATGCAAAATGACTGTAAATATATTCTTGGGATAATTTTTATTTTCTTTCATAGTAATCATAATTTTTTCCTGGAAATTATTTACTTTATGTCATTTTTCCCACACATAAAGCATTTTTTTGTTCTATGGAAAAACTTTCCTAGGTGTCTCCTTCCATGTTTCCTTCATGATGGAAATTGAGCTTTCATTTCTCCATGGTCTCCACTACTGGAGCTCTTATCATTCACCACATTTTTCATCTTTGTTGAGTTAAGGAGTTGGTTAATATATATATTGTTGATCATATTTTTGGAAAATTGACTCGTCATGAACACAATATCATTTAAACCTATCAACATTTTAATTTTTTTCTCATTTCCACCATAGTGACCACCTTGTACATCATGTTCAATGTTTCTATGACTTACTTGGAATCCATCCATATAATAACACAAGAAAGAATTGTGTGAGTCATAAAATCATTTAGATAATATCATAACACCTTATTTTTAATCTAAAACACCATAGGACTAACCAAGGTTATTTATTCTCATAATATATTAAAATTCATCAAATCAGTTTGTAAAGAAATTTTGAATTATCCTAAGCATATACCCTAGGATTGTTGTAACCAAGAGTGAATCAAGACCCATTTCCATGTACCAGGATACCCCGAGTTAAGCTTGAAACTCCTTGTATGAGTTTTCACTCCTAGGTAAATCTGTGCCAAAGCCATCACTACCTACTCGTATCCATAAATGGATGTATTTCTTGGAAAATCCACATAATATTTACATTACCAAAATTTCTAGATGTTCTTCTATAGTAATCCTCAATGTCTATCTTAGGGTAGTGTTTCCTAATCATATTTTTTTCTTAATCTATCTTTCAAGGTTTGTACTAAACTTCCTCTGATAGCAACTATAACGTCCCGACCCCAGTTACCAAGAATCATTGAATTATTAAATAAAATTGTATTAATACAAGGAATCATGAACCAAAAGACCGATCAGTTCAGTAGCCTTTGAAGTACAAGATACATATATAACTTTTACATTACATCATGAAACAAAAAAACTACATTGTGTCCCCACTGAACACTCTTATATCCCTTATCCTATTCCTATAGGTTAATCGTAATATACTTATTTGTATCCTAGAAAAAATAAAAATATGAATGGGGTGAGATCAGATGCTCAGTAAGGATAACAATATTGCAGAAACTGTTATAAATAAGAATATACATTTAAGGCAATTCATAATACTAGAACACAAGCCTTTTAAACATAAACTTCAGCATACTATGACAAAGATAAATCAAATAATTCCATTTACTTATTCACATGGATATTCAACTTGTTGAATAATCACATGTAATATCAATAGCCAATTTCATAATGATGGAAGTACTACAAAAACGGGCTTTATCAGCACTCAAAACGGGCTTTATCCGCACTAAAAAGCACTGTAAATCTCAGTGTTGATAAAGTAATCCTTTATCAACACTCAAAAGTGATGATAAAATGTAAATTTGTCAATGATAAAAAAGAGATGATAAATGATCAGTTTATCAGTGCAAAAAGAGGGATGATAAAGGAAGCCTTTATCAGCGCTTTTTTAGCACAGATAAATGCACATTTTATCACTGCTAAAAATTACCGATAAATTATTCCTTTATCAGCGCTATTTTAGAAAAGATAAATGTGGACTTTATCATCACTTTTTAGCGCTGATAAAGACCGCTTTTATCAGCGCTAAAAAAGTGATGATAAATGCCCTATCTGCTGCAAAAAAAAATTCTACAGCAGCACACCCAAACAACACTGCAAATAATTCACCATCTGAATAAGTATACCCATACAAAATTAACACATAAATCATAAGCTAATTACACCAAGTATACCCATACACCATTAACACCTAATTCTCATGTTAATTAAATACATAGATAATTCTATTCATAATTAAAAGGGTTGGGGGGGTGTTCATAGGTTTTGGGTGGCAATCCAAGGGGGGTAGGGGGTGTCCGGGTGGCTGTCCAAGGGGTGGTAGGGGTGTTCGGGAGAAAGGGGGTGTCCAGGGGGTGGGAGAATTCTATGAGGTTTGGGGCTATCCAAGGAGGGTGGTGGTGTCCAGGGTTGGGGTGTCTAGGTGGTGGGGTGGTGTCTAGGAGGTGGGAGGGGGGGGGGGGTTCCCATGGGGGTGTCCAGGGGGGTGGGCTAGTGTCCAGGGTGTTGGGTGGACTTTCCAGGGTGTGGGTGGGGTGTCTGGGGGGTGGGGGTGGTCCGGGGGGTTGGTGGGGCTGTCAAAGGGGGGTGGGGTGGTGTCCGGGAGAGTGGGATGGGGGAGTCTGGGGGGATAGGGTTGTCTAGGGGGGTGTGGGGTGTCCAGGGGTGGGGGAGGTCCAGGGTGTTGGTAGGGCTGTCCAAGTGGGGTGGGGTGGTGTCCAAGGAGGGGGGGTATCCAGGTGGGGGTGTCCAGGTGGGGGGGGGGGGGTTATGGGGTGTCCATGGGGTGGCCTGGTGTCCAGGGTGTGACAGGGGATTTCTAGCAGGTTGGGGTGTCCGAGGGGTTGGGGTGGTCCAGGGGATTGGTCGGGATATCCAAGGGGGCGGGGTGCTATCTGGGAGGGTGGGGGTGTCTAGTGGGGTTGGGGGTTTACAGGTGGTGGGCTGGTGTCAAGGAGGGGTTGGGGTACCGTCCATGGGGGTGGTGGTTGTCCAGGGGGTGGGGGTGCCCGAGTGGGGGGGGATGTATGAGGTGGGGGGGGGGGGTCTGTCCATCGGCGTCTCTAGGGGGTGGGGGTGTCCAGGGGGTTGAGGGGGCTTTCCAGGGTGTGGGGGTGTCCAGAGGGGTGGGGGTGTCCAGGGGGTGGGTTGGTGTCCATGGGGGGGTGGGGGGTCTAGGGGGTTTGTGGGTTGACTTTTACGCATCACAAAGGACCCATGGATCATTCTCATAAAGGATCAAAGAATTCCAAATGCGTTTGGTCAGATTTCCGTAGGTGTTTTGTTGTTTTCACTTAAAATTGTGTCCATTTTAAACATAAGAGAGACCCTTTGAGTGATACCGGACACACAGTGCCTTGTATTGAGGTGGATATGACTCGTACATGTCACAATGGACCCGTGGATCATTCTACTAAAGGATGAATACAATCTGGATGCGTTTGGTAAGAATTTCGTAGGTTGGTTGTTGTTCTCACTTAAAATTGTGTCCATTTTAAATAAAAGAGAGACCCTTTGAGTGGTACCAGCCACACCATGCCTTGGATTGAAGCGGGGATGACTCCTACACATCACAAAAGACCCGTGGATCGTTCTACTAAAGTATCAATACAATCCAAATCCGTTTGTTTAGATTTTTGTAAGTCAGTTGTGGATTTCATTTAAAATTGTGTCCATTTTAATCAAAAGAGAGAACCTTTGAGTGATACCGGCCACACCGTGCCTCATATTGAGGTGGTGATGACTTGTAAACGCCCCCAATGCACCTGTGGATCATTATCTTAAAAAACAACACAATATGAATGCGTTTGGTCAGATTTCCATAGGAAAGTTGTTGTTTTCACTTAAAAATTTGTCCTTTTTAAACAAAAGAGAGACTCTTTGAGTGGTACCAGCCACACCATGCCTCAGATTGAGTAAGTGATGAATCGTACACGTCAAAAAGGACCCTTGGATAGTTATCCTAAAAGATCAAGACAATCCGAATGTGTTTGGTCATATTTCCATAGGTCAGTTGTTGTTTTCACTTAAAATTGTGTCGATTTTAAACAAAAGAGAGACCCTTTGAGAGGTACCGGCCACACTGTGCCTTGTATTGAGGTGGGGATGACTCATACACATCACAAAGGACCCGTGGATCATTATCATAAAGTATCAATACAATCCGAATGAATTTGGTCAGATTTCCGTAGGTCAGTTGTTGTTTTCACTTAAAATTGTGTCCATTTTAAACAAAAGAGATACCATTTGAGTGGTACCAGCCAAACCATGTCTCAGATTGAGGTAGGGTTGACTCTGATACATACCCAATGCACCCTTGGATCATTATTTTAAAGTATCAATACAATCCTAATGTTTTTGGTCAGATTTCTGTAGGTCAGTTGTTGTTTTCACTTAAAAATTTGTTCATTTTAAACAAAAGAGATACCCTTTGAGTGGTACTAGCCACCCCATGACTCGGATTGAGGAAGGGATGAGTTTTACATGTCAGAAAGGACCCTTGGATCATTCTCCTAAAAGATTAATGCAATCTGAATTTGTTTGGTCAGATTTCCATAGGTCAATTGTTGTTTTCACTTAAAATTGTGTCCATTTTAAACAAAAGAGAGACCCTTTGAGTGAAACCGGCCACAAAGTGCCTCAAATTGAGGCGGAGATGACTTTTAAACATCCCCAATTAAAATTTGGATCATTATCTTAAAGTATCAAAACAATCCGAATGTGTTTGGTTGGATTTCCAAAGGTCAGTTGTTGTTTTCACTTAAAAATTTCTTAATTTTAAACCAAAGAGAGACTCTTTGAGTGGTACTGGCCATGCCGTGCCTCGGATTGAGTCAAGTATGACTCTTACACGTCACAAAAGGCCCTTGGATTGTTCTCCTAATTTATTTAGACAATAGAAATGTGTTTGGTCTGATTTCCGTAGGTTAGTTGTTGTTTTCACTTAAAATTGTGTCCATTTTAAACAAAAGAGAGACCCTTTGAGTGGTTTCGGCCACACTGTCCCTTGGATTTAGGTGGGGATGAATCATACACATCTCAAATGCCTCATGGATTGTTCTAATAAAGGATCAATACAATCAAAATGTGTTTGGTCAGATTTCTGTAGATCAGTTGTTGTTTTCACTATGTCGATTTTAAACAAAAGAGAGACCCTTTGAGTGGTACCAGCCACACTGTGCCTCATATTGAGGTAGGGATGACTCATGAACATCACAAAGGACCCATGGATCTTTCTCCTAAATTATAAATAAAATCTGAATGCATTTTTTTGTATTTCCTTAGGTCGGTTGTTGTTTTCGCTAAAAATTGTGTCCATTTTAAACAAAAGAGAGACCCTTTGACTGATACCGGTCACACCGTGCCTCATATTGAGACGGGGATGACTCATACACATCCCCAACACTCATTTGTATGTTTCTATTAAAGTATTAACAAAATCCGAATGCTTTTGGTAGGATTTCTATAGGTCTGTTTTTGTTTTCACTTAAAAATTTGTCAATTTTAAACAAAAGAGAGACTCTTTGAGTGGTACTGACCACACCATGCCTTGTATTGAGGCTTGGATGAATTGTACATGTTAAAAAGGACTTGTGTATTTTTCTCCTAAATGATAAATACAATATGAATGCTTTTGGTCAGATTTTTATAGCTCAGTTTCTGTTTTCACTTAAAATTGTGTGCATTTTAAACAAAAGAGAGACCCTTTGAGTGGTACCGGCCACACCGTGCCCCAGATTGAGGTGGGGATGAATCATACATGTCAATAAAGACCTGTGGATATTTCTCCTAAAGGATCAATGAAATAAAAATGATTTTGGTTGGATTTCCATAGGTTAGTTGTTGTTTTCACTTAAAATTGTGCCCATTTTAAACAAAAGAGTGACCCTGTGAGTGATATCGGCAAAAAAAAATCCATGGATTGAGGTGGGGATGACTCATTGACGTCACCAATTCAGTCGTGGATCATTCTATTAAAGGATAAACACAATCTGAATGCTTTTAGTTGGATTTACATAGGTCAGTTATTGTTTTCACATAAAAATTTGTCAATTTTAAACAAAAGAGAGACTCTTTGAGTTGTACTGGCCACAATGTGCCTTTGATTGAGGTAGGGATGACTCATACACGTCACAAAGGACCCATGGATAATTCTATTAAAGGATCAAGATAATCATAACGCGTTTGGTTGGATTTACATAGGTTTATTTTTTTCACTTAAAATTGTGTCCATTTTAAACAAAAGAGAGACCCTTTGGGTTGTACTGGCCACACCGTGCCCTTGATTGAGGCGTGGATGACCCATACATGTCACAAATGACCTATGGATATTTCTACTAAGGGATCAATACAATATTAATGTGTTTGGTCAGACTTTCGTCGGCCATTTGATGTTTTCACTTAAAAGTGTGTCTATTTTAAACAAAAAGGAGACCCTTTGAGTGGTACCGGCCACACCATGTCTCGGATTGAGATGGAGTTAACTCTTACATGTCCCCAACACACCCTTGTATCGTTATCTTAAAGGATCAACACAATCTGAATGCATTTGGTCAGATTTCCCTAGGTCAGTTGTTGTTTTCACTTAAAAATTTGTCCATTTTAAACAAAAGAGAGAACCTTTGAGTTGTACCGGCCACACCGTTCCTCAGATTGAGGTGGGGATGACTCTTACACATCAAAAGGGACCCATGTATCATTCTCCTAAAGGATAAATACACTCCAAATGTGTTTTATCGGATTTTTGTAGGTCAGTTGTTGTTTTCACTTAAAATTGTGTCCATTTTAAACCAAAGAGAGACCCTTTGAGTGGTACCAACCACACTGTGTCTCGGATTGAGGCAGGGTTGGCTCGTACATATCCCCAACGCACTCGTATATCGTTATCATAAAGGATAAACTCAATCCAAATGCGTTTGGTCGGATTTTCGTTGGTAAGTGGTTGTTTTCACTTAAAAAGTTGTCCATTTTAAACAAAAGAGAGACCCTTTGAGTGGTACTGGCCACACCATTCCTGGGATTGAGTCGGGGATGACTGGTACATGTCAAAAAGGACCCGTGGATCATTCTACTAAAGGATCAATACAATCCAAATTTTTTTGGTCATATTTCCATAGGCCAGTTTTTGTTTTCACTTAAAATTGTGTCCAATTTAAACAAAAGAGAGACCCTTTGAGTGATACCGGCCACACCGTGCCTCAGATTGAGGTGGGGATGACTTGTACACATACCCAACACACCTTTGGATCTTTTTATTAATGTATTGACACAATTAGAATGTGTTTGGTCATATTTCCGTAGGTCAATTCTTATTTTCACTTAAAAATCTGTCCATTTTAAACAAAAGAGAGACCCTTTGAGTGGTACTGGCCACACTGTGCCATGGATTGAGGGGGGATAACTTGTACATGCCCCCAATGCACTTGTGGATCATTATCTTAAAGTATCAACACAATCCAAATTCATTTGGTCATATTTCTATAGGTCAGTTTTTGTTTTCAGTTAAAATTGTGTCCATTTTAAACAAAAGAGAGTCCCTTTGGGTGGTACCAACCACACTGTGCCTTGGATTGAGGCAGGGTTGACTCGTACACATCCCCAACGCACCTGTGGATCATTATTCTAAAGTATAAACACAATTAGAATACGTTTGGTGGGATTTTCGTTGGTCAGTTGTTTTTTTCACTAAATAATTTGTCCATTTTAAACAAAAGAGATACCCTTTGAGTGGTTCATCATTCTTTCATGTTGTTGGTGCATATCATCTGTTAAAATGGTAAATTGAATCGTTGGAGAAAGGATTTTTTATTTAATAACAATTAAAATATTTCTACGAACAATTACATACAATAATGTGTAATCTTTTGATCCCCCTAACCCCTCTCCAAAATAACCGCCATTTGTTCACATCCCCAAGTAAGATCTTCATGTTATTTGTGTACAATCTACCATCCGGTACACTTCCCACTCGTTTCTGAACATATCTATATAGTATTGTGAGTATGAGTCTTTTCGACAGTCGGAGTCGTACTGCAAAATATAAAAATAAATAATTAATAAATAAATTAAACAAAATAGTAGTTTTTGAAAATACCTCTTTAGGGATGCTTGTTTGTTGATGAAAAACGATATCATTCATAAATTTATAAACATAATAACCGCAATCATTATCGTTTGTTTGGTTTGGACACTGTTAAAAAATTTATCATTAAGAGAATAAGTAACTTGTGTTGAGATGTGTTTGGATAGTGAAATTTTATTATATATACCCTGATATTTGTCCATACATCGTACTTGCTCGCCTCCTTATGCTTAGCCCCTGTCCTCATTCCTTTTTTAGACGATAATGATACACCACCCTACCATAAAATAATACTTAGTAAAATACAATATGAATTATATTACTTTATGTTTAGACCTAAAATGTATAATGTAGTGTCTTACAGATTCACAAACCCCATCATGTGTGGTCGGTTTGATGGATATCCTTGCTTTGAATCCAGAAAATAGATCTTTAGAGTATCCATGTTCACCACAATTAACATCCAATGTTTCCTAAAAACACTAAAAGGAATAAGTAATAAATGAAGTCAAAATATAATAGATTTTATCTAATCGTAGATTTTTATCGCTGCATGGTTGGTATTAATAAGAGTCTGTCATCTATAATCTTGCTCTCAAATGTTTTCAGCAAGCTATTCACTATTTCATTATTTTTTTATGGCTCTATTTTCTTTAGATGTGATGATGTGGTATGAGGACTAGCGTGTCCAAATTTTTGCTCATGGGAAAATTCCTTCAACTGCATTTCATATATATGTCTGTCAATAATATAAAATGCATTTGGTCATAATTTTCACATTAGATCAACTTTTAGAAAATCAATTCATGGAAACGTACCTCATATATATATTTTCAACTGTGACGCCTAGCCAACCGATTTCAAGGATCTAATTTACATTTTCAGCAGCAATGAAATCTTGACATTCATCTCCATATATATTCTATACGAAAACCAATATATGACTACTACTACCTCTTAGCTTTGTATCAACATGAGTATTAAATTCTAGTAAATGTGGGTAGAGAAAATGTGGTGTTATTGTGCTTTCAGTAGCTCCTTTGGATCGGTTGGTCGATCCTTTAGATGGTTTTGAGCTGACGTTTGTCACCCCTTCCCTTTCTCCGTCTATAATAAAATTCATTGGTTCATACCCTTTTTTCCTTAATTGTTAAAGGTTTTGCCTAAAAAAGGAAATAAATACCTCTTTGGCCACTTATACTCTTATAAGTTGTGATGTCCATGTAATGAATGTCCCAATAGCCTTTTCGACTCTATGAATATCATCATCATCAAGTGGAATAGGTAGCTCTGCATTTGGATCATGATCTATAGTAATCATCACATTCAGATGATCTTTTGGAAGTGGTCTATTATAAAGCGTGTCATCTGGGATGTTGAACACTGTATCCCTCGCTACAAGGTGATAGGTGGGTGTTGACAAATATAAATCACAATCATTATCACCCTGTAGAAGAATAGTACATGAAAAGTATCAGTGTTTGTTTGATTCGAATTTCATGGTAATAATTATTAGATTATTGATTTCCATGGCTAAGACAGCTCTTTGAGAGGAATGGCTCACTTCAAAGCTGGTGGGGGTAGGGCGGGATCTTCACGCGCTGGTTCTTCCTGAGTTTTTTCTTCTCCTTGCTTCCCACCCATAAAAGTTGATATCAACTCTCCCTGTCATTGCAATCATTCTTCAAGGGATGATAGTTTTTCACTCATTTATTTCAATGTTTCATCTCAATCATCCATTTTTTTCTTCTCAAAATATACTTAGGGTGTCACCCCAAACCCCGCACCTCTGACACAACCATATTTTTTTGGCTGCTTCAAAGTCGTTGATAATAGGTCTTCATCTGCTACAGGAGTATCTGATTCCTGTGACTATCAGATATAGGAAAATAACAAATTATTTTTATATAGAGGCAATTTAAAACAAATCCTTTTGTCGTTGTTTCATATTTACACAAATTTCCCACACTTTTTATGTGTTCTCATCTTCTTTCTTCCCTTCCTTATTCACACGTGCCTCCTTCCAAAGCACATAATGTGGGATGGAAGTGTCTTTGGTTTTAGACTCTTTAATCTACATATAAGAAAAGAAAGGTAACTATGATGTTGTTTGTTGGCACATAACAATATTACTGTAGATTTAAAATACGTACCATTTTCTTTTCTAGTGAAGCATACCCCATCCTTTCTTTATGATAGGGGTATATTGGTTTTGATGCATGTTCCTTATTTTTATTATAGAGTTTCTATTTCATAAATGAAATATTGACAATCAAAGTGATGAATACACGTATCCTCAAACAACGTATTATCACCGAAAATGTACCTGAAACTTCTCATCCCCACGGCGGCCAATAAATCCATCCCATTCTTCTTGGGATATAAGTTAAGCATAGACAATGGGTGGGTATATGTTTATTTTACCTTTGGAATCTTTCAGGTGACATCTTGATAAAATAGAGAAAAAACCTCAAAGAATCCTTCCAGGAATCCTTAGTACATAATCCTTGTGTGAATCGTCTACTCTAAATGTACTCTTAAAGAGATTGAGAAGAGTAAGAAATTGTTTCATTATTTTATTTTCTAGTAAATTAAAGAAATAAATTTATAATTTTACCATAATTTCTTCCCATATCATAGCCTTTAGCCTGGAAACAACATGGTTCCATGAATATATGTCAATCAGCATGCATTTTTGAGTGACAACTCCAATGCAACTACTGAACATGGAATTTTTGGGATTATAATTTTGACCTTGTGTATTCCATCCGACATCAAATTTGATGCCTTTTCTTTTCTCCTTAAGAAATTTGGCTCACACCGTCAAACTATGATGAACCTGTGTGTTCTGCCACGTTGATCCATCATTCCTGACCATTTCATCGATATCAACATCATCTATATGTTTATATGAAATGGTAGAAACGACATGTGCTGATGGTTGTGGGACTTCAACACTAGGAGCAACAGGAGCAGTAAGAGCAGCAAGAGTAGCAAGAGCAGTAGTAGGAGCAGCAGCAACAACAACCATAGCAAGAGCAGCAGCTGCCGCAGCAGCAACAGCTGTAGCAGCAACAACCGCAGTAGTAGAAGATTAGGAGACTTGTTCTCCCTCAAGGTTAGGAGCACCAGAATGTGCAGAAGTCATTATCTTCAAAAGTGGTTGAACAGTTAATTTAGATTACATAAATTCAGTAATGATAAGATAATAACATGAGATAACAAGATCTATATTACAAAAAAATATAACCGGTTTATTGAACTCTCTTTCTTTTTTTCAAAGGCTGAAGGGATTTAACACATCTATCGATTATCTAAATCCCTTAATTGTGGTATTATCTAACATAAAAAACCTCAACTACATTAGGACCGCTTCAAAATGATTACAACGTACCACTTAAAGGATCGTTTTCAACTAAATTTTCATCAGAACCTTCAGTAGTTTTAGACGATAACAGAATGATCAACAACTTTCAGTTTTCAGGATCTGAGACATAAATAACTTATACCACTTGTGATGCCATTATAAACTATTCATATTTGTACCCTTCTTTAATAAAATCAACTTTCACAAATCCCCATTCATCTATTTTAATACCACTTTTGTTATAAACCCATTTGCATTGAAAAATCAGCAATTAGAATTTCGTATAATCCAACTCCCATATTAGTCTGATAATCCCAAAGTATGACATATTTGTATAAATTGGATTTCTGTCCTTACTACCAAAAACATGCATTGCTTCAGCCTCTAGTGTAACTCAACTATTTTTGATTGTACTATCTTCATCATGTTCATTTGTATAGAATGTATAACCATTAATTACATAACAACTATAAGATAATACATACACACTTGGTCCAACGGCTAGCCATCATAGCCGTTCTAAAATTGAATTCGGATTTCATCCAACTGCTTAAAAATATGGCCCTAAAACCATCCTATAAACTGGTGATTATGTGTATTTGATAACCATTTTTCATCCCTTGATCGATTTAGCTGCCTAAGAATTTCTTTGTCAGTTTCAATATATGGAGCAACCTCCCAAGTGTTATGAAAAACATAAAGGTGGGCCCTCTCCTCATCTGTAATTCTGATTGTCACAACATCTCTTCCAGAAATTCCCTCACCCTCAATGCGTCTAGTGTGATGAGATTTAGGGAGACCAATTCTTTCCACATCAGATATGTATTCGGTAAAAAATTCAATGGCTTCCTCAACAATATATCTCTCTACTATACAACCCTATGGCCGAATTTGATTTTTGACATACCCTTTCAAAATCTTCATATACCGTTCAACAGGATACATCCATCTATAGTGCGTAGGACCATAAATTCGAATCTCTCTCACCAAGTAAATCATCAAATGAACCATCATATCAAATAATGTTGGCGGGAAGAACATTTCTAATTCACATAATATGATGAAAATTTCTTTTTTCCATAGCTGGCAATTTTTTCAGGTAAAAAACTTTGCTACATATAGCTTTGAAAAAGAAAAAAAGTTTGGTTAACTTATGATGAAAATTCTTGAAAAAAATGCAATGTAATGCTATAGGAATTAGATCTTTCATCAAAACATGGCAGTCATGTGATTTAAAACCTTTTAGCTTGAAATCATTCATTGAGACAATGTTCTTGATATTTGGGGAATACCCCTATGGAACCTTTACATCATTGATGAAGTTTCAAAATTGTTATCTCTCCTCCATATAAAGAGTATATGCAGCTGGAGGAAGAAAAATTCGATTTTCACCCTTCACGGGAGCCAAATCTTCTTGTATTCCCATGTCAACCATGTCCAACCTTGCCTTAATTCCATCCTTTGTTTTTCTAGGGGAATTTAGAAATGTTCTGATAACACTGTCACATACATTTTTTTACACATGCATCACATCAAGAAAATGTATAACGTACAAACAATTCCAGTATGGTAATTCAAAAAAATCTGATATGTTTTTCCAACCGATTTTTGTATGGTTTTTCGAAAATGGTTTACCTAAAACCGTGTTCACATATTTTAGTTTCTCAAACAGCTGATCACCTATTAGTGGAGATAGTGATGCGCATTGTTCTGACCTTCCATTGAATGATATCGTCCAAGATCGGTACTTATGCCGACAAGGTAGATTTCTACAGTGTCCTAGAAACACAGATTTCATTGAATGTTTCAACCTAATTGATTCTCTATCTTGCTCGCACATGGGACACCCTTGAGTTACTTTAATGGTATAGCCTGACAAATTTTCATATGTACGGAAATATTTTATTATCCCATACAACATCTCTCTTAATGTGAAGTATTCATTTTTGTAAGCATCATACAACATAACACCTGAATCACACAATAACTTTAAATCCTCGATCAAAAGAACCAAATAATCATGAATATCATTACCTGGTTGTTTTGGTCCTGATATAAGAATAGATAACATGATGAATTTCTTCTTCATGCTTAACCAGGGTAGAAAGTTATAATTTACCAACATAATAGGCCATGTACTATGAGTGATGGTTTGAAAGCCAAAAGAATTTACTCCATCTGTAAATAACGCAAGATGAAGTTTTCTCGGCTCTTTTCCAAATTCAGGATACTCATGATCAGTTTTCTTCCATTGAGGAGAGTTGGCAGGATGAATTAATTTCCCATATTTATTTCTTTTATCCGCATGCCACGACAATTGTCTTGAAGTTTCTTCACTTCCATATAGACTCATAAACCTTGGAATGATTGGAAAGTACAGTACAACTTTTGTAGGATTGGATTCATATTTATTTTATCGAGAAGCACCATACTTTGGGAATTTTATAAGTTATTTTTTCTCCTTGAGAAACAATATACAGTCATTCGGGCAGGTAGGTATTCTTTCAGAAATCATACCCATCGAGCGTAGCATTCGTTTAGCTTCATATGTCCAGCTTGGGGGCTCATTATCTTCAGGGAGCATGTCATTAAAGAGAGCATGTAGTACTGTAAAATTGACATCACTCCATCCATTTCCTGTATTCAATTTATAGAACTTCAGTATAGATGAGAATGTTGTATACTTGGTGTAACAAGCATACAATGGAATATTTTCACAACTCTTTAACTTCTCAAACAATTTTGGGCAATCACGGAGTTCATCTTAAATTGTCTTTGTCGTTTCCTCAATACAATCTACATCATCATTGACATCTGTAATCACATCATCCATATGGTATTCTTCATTATCGATATTTGTATTCATATATGATGATCAATAAAATGTAGTTTTATACAATCCAAAAGCTATATTCTCTTTTTCTCCATGTTTATTCCAAAATTTATAACTACGATCTATTCTGTGACATATCAAATGTTCTTCCAACTCCTCTGGAGTATGTATTCTAGAATAACAACAACATAAACACAGAAAAAGGATTTGGGAAGGATCCTTTGCATGATCTGTTGCAAACTTGATGAACTCTTTCACTCTGTTCTCATACTCTATTGTCAAACGATTAGCATCCATCCAATCTTTATTCATCTTCATCCTATTTGAATCTCAAATATTAGTATTTATGGTTCAATTACACAAAAAAAGACTTTTAAATACAGTATAAGAAAACCACTTCCTTATAAAAATAGAGATTAATAGAGTGTAACCATTTCCAATAAGGATTTGGAAATCAACAGAACCAGGATAGACCCCCCATCAAAATCAACACAGTTTTCAAACACAAAGGGGTTCGTGGGGATAATAACTTGAGTCATAGATGTTAAAACTCACACGACATCATCCTCTATTTCTCATCCTCCTCTATCGGGTCAACCCTTCTATGGTAAACTAGTCCATCCTTTTATACCTCACCAACCTAAAATACATATGGATGAAAACCATTAGCCAACT
The DNA here is from genome assembly GCA_963277665.1 of Viscum album. Classification (NCBI taxonomy): domain Eukaryota; kingdom Viridiplantae; phylum Streptophyta; class Magnoliopsida; order Santalales; family Viscaceae; genus Viscum; species Viscum album. Next base: position 1,508,203,496 of record OY728156.1, read on the forward strand.
CTGTAAGTAAAGAAAGGATTATCATAATCTCTACAATATGGAATTAGTTAAATATAATTACTTTAGATTCATAATAGTTTCCTCAAATCACCCCAGTCCAAACACAAGAACAATCAAGAATGATACACCTACCACTCCTAGGTCTCTGACCTAAATTCAATATCATCATGCCTAAATGCCCATATATCCACACATAAACATGTCACAAACACCTAAAAACCCATATCCACATCAGAACTAAAGTACCCATATGGATTTCAATCAAGTTACTCGACTCAAGTGGTGGTGTGTAAGAAATAATAAGAAAATATAATAATTATATAGTCACACATAAATCTCAAACTGGTGTTAATAATACAATAAACCCAAGGTATCATTCCATCTATCAGAATACTCTGAAGGATCCCATATAAGATATTAGTCCCCGATGGTGAAGGTTCCTGAGGAGGAAGGGGAAAACACGCACCTATTGGGGTTAGAGGTCAGGTCACTGAGGTTGAACGTGGCCTGATACTCCTATAAGGGTTCATTCCATATTTCATAAACCATGTCATGGTACCCAAGGATGTTAACCCACTACTTGTGGAAGTGAAACCGTTCCTGATGATCATGCCAAGAATAAATGGAAACCAAGAGGGGGAGTGGTTCAAAATACCTCAAGAAAGATGGAAGAACAAGGTATTTGAGAAAAGGTTAGTGGATTTCATGTTTTCTAGACACCTATCCAATAGACTCCACAAGCGGTGATGTCCCCTGTAGTTGTTGCACTAGGTGAAACTGTCACCTGAGAAGCTGAGATCAATGAGGCCCTTCCCAGCCATGAACTGAACAAAATCCATGATGGCCTTCCTTTGGAATGGGCTTATACCTTTCCTTTCCTTTGGGTTGGAAATGAAATTAGATTCACCATCAACAAACTATGGATGGTGGCCAGGATCAAAGTTATTTTGTTCACTCTATAGAGATTTCCTTTGAAGAGGTTCATAGCTTCCAAAAAAAAGTCATAAGGAAGGAGGTGTCACCGTTGGACACCTTGGAAGTGATTAATTGATTGCAATCTTTAATAGTCTCAACAACATATTTATTATGGCAAAATAATCATTTGTGTCTGTTGTAGGGGTCAGAGTGTAAAAATCCATGCAACTTAATCTTACAAGATAATTCTATGATTATTATAGGATTTTTTTGTTTTATTTGACAACAACAATAGTGACATTATGATTTTTTATTTCTATGGTGATGAAGTCTGATTTAACATGGGAAATAAGACTATGAGCATAACATGTAAAGATAATAATGATGAGTAGGACAGGGCACTGGAATTGGATTTAGAGATAGTATCCTTATTGAAGTGGGAGGATGATCTCTCATTGAGGTCCATTGATTTTGAACATGTTCATAATCACTTCTGGTTGGTAAGATTCATATGAGTGGGAGATGAGGATCCAAAGGGACAGGGGAAGGATGGGTAATAAAACTTAGGGGATGGTGAGGGAGTTCTCTCTAGATCCATAAGTATTTGGAGCTGGCTGATTGGCTCAGAGCCAAGGGAGACAGAACAAACACTGCTAGGGAGGGGCCTTGCCACTTTAGAGAAGCAGTCAGTAACCTCAGCGAGTAGGAAGGATAGAGATGGAGGTAGGGGTGGCAAGGCTAGAAAGCTTGGTGGTCTGGGAATCATGCCATACATGTTCACTACCAGACAAAGTCACCTAGATAGCATGAAGGAAAGAAGGGGGGAACAATTGCACAAAACCAAAATAAAGGAAAATAATTTAGAATGGAGAGGACAAGGGCTTGTTAGATTTACATGGAATCAATGAGAGAGGAGGGGGAAGAAATCTCAAAGGATTGGGTGGGGTCTGAGGGGGAATCCATCACTGTTACACCTACTTACGTTGGGGAATCCATCTGAGAGACATCCGAGAGGGGGAGAGAACCTATCCCTATTGATCAAGATCTTAGGGGGGGTGGCGTCGGTCCCCTTGGTGTCACCTTCTTCAAGCATGAAGATAATTCCCTTAGAGAAGATAGTGGGAGAAAAACCTAGGAAAAATATGGTGTATGATATCCTAAGTCCAACAGAAGGCATCCTACACTCGGAGCATGATCTTGCAAGCTAGGGTAAGACAGGTGTCCAGCTCCAAAAAGATTCAAAAATACAACACTAATAACAATAAAATAGTCAAGAAACGATGAATAACTATAAAAATTTCCTTTCACTAATAGATATTTTATTTTGAATATAGAAATGTGAAATTACACATATTCCAATTTCTAATAGTTCAAACAATCATGAGGGACCCCAAACAAAAAGGGTAAGTCAATGATGTGGAAATATTTATTCTCATATATAATGACCCCAACAATATATGAACACCTTTACAAAAAGGTCTAAAACAAAATAACATGTAGATAGATTCTAAAAAACTATCACTACATTTTGACCCTTTGTGTTTGTAGTTGGAAAATCATAAAATAGGTTCATAACTAAAAGATACTCCTTCGAATAAAAATGATGAAACATAAAAAATAATAAATTACTAAAAAAAACAAAAAATAGTGGTTTCCCAATATATTATAATTCCACTAAAATAGTAACAGTCTAATGAAAAATCTTAATCCAATATCTGAGCATGATTAACATCATCCAAATGATGAGAAAAACGCAAAAAAAATTGTGAAAAATGTCGGTTATAGGGAAGGATTATTATGAAAGCACATTTACAAAAATCCATATGTAACATAATAATTCACTATCACTAAGACCAGAGATAATCCACTATCTCAAAAAATAAAATACATAATGAAACAATGAGGAAGAAAAAAAATTATACTTTTATTATATGATACTTTCATAAACAAGGGTAACAGATGATATAATTTTAATTGGTAGAATATGAGGTTGCATGGGGTTCCATTACAAACACACTAAATTAATAGTTAACCCATCCAAATATAAGAAGTTATAGCATGGTAATAACCTATGAAACTAATAAAGAATATCAAAATCATATAATAATGTAAAAGAATTGAATCACTAACCACAATCTTGGAAACTACTAGAGGTGGAGGTGTATGGGAGGAGGTGCACAAGAGGAGCCGCCAACTGAAGAAAAATGGAGGAGTAGGGTTTGTGGGGAGTAGGGTCAAGAAAAGAGGAGGAGAAGTAGGTTTTACAGGGAGGAGGATCTGTCGAAGGGGTTCAAGGGAGAGGATTAGGAGAAGGGAAAGCGGTGGAGGTCTGACACGGTGAAGATTGGGGGCGGCATAGGTCCGACAACACGTAGCTCAGGGGGCAGTGGAGGGGAGTCGTAGGGATTTAATACATCGAGGGATTTAGGTCGTGATAAAAAAAGGGCACTATGCAATCGATATTATAAAATATGGGACTACGGTTTTATCAGCGCTAAAAAGGCGTTGATAAATCCTTCCTGTATGAGGGATAACATTTTAGCGCTGATACAAGCCTTCATTATCAGTGATTTTCTAGTGCTGATAAATGATATCTTTATCAGTGATTTTTTAGCACTGTTAGATGATACCCTCTATCAGCACTTAAATTTTAGCACTGATACAAGTAATCATAATCAGCGCTACAAAAGCGATGATAAAGAAGTCCTGTATCAGTGCTTAAATTTTAGCGCTGATACATGGTATCTTTATCAGCACTTTTATAGTGCAGATAAAGAATCCCTTTATCAGTGATAGAAACGTACTGATAAAGAATTCCTTTACCAAAGCTAAAATTTTAACACGAATACAGGGTTTATTTATCAGCTGTTTTTTCTTAGAGATGATATAAGGTGGTGCTACCCTTTCCCGTTTTTTTAGTAGTGTGGAATACAGAATTCCAGATTTCATAACCACTTAGTTAAGGCCTTATTCCAAGACTACAAAGAAAATTTTTCCAGGGACTTATGCCAAGACACTAGTTTGTCTCATAAGACCTACCGATGCATCAAGGAGCTATAGCGGGCTCCACCCATCACTAAATAAGTCCAATTCATTCTTCATTTGAAAAGGTTGATACATTATCTAAACATTCGTATTCAACTAGCATACAAAATGTAAATATTTTAAACACAAATCATGAATGGTATAAAAATAGCTCATCCACAGTCAAACATAACTCATTTAATAAAATATGGAAGATTTTATTATAATAAATTAACCTCAATAAGGAATAATTAAGGATATTGATATAGATGAAAATAATCATCAAAACTATTTGAGAAAATATTTCCCTTTTCCTTGAAAATATTTAAAAGTCTCACTACTTATCAAGAAGCTGTTTGAAATAGATTTTTGAATCAAAGTGTCCCATACCACTTTGAAATTTTTTAATGGTATTTCAATTTTAAAATATTAATGTCCATATATATAAATCCTAAAAACCATTTTTAAAACGTGGACATTAATGAGAACGATTTAGAAGAATAAATTTTCAAAAAATTTAAAATGATATTTTAGTTAGAGTTCCTAATTAAATGAAAGATGATTGAATACAAATAATTGTGGTAATAAAAAATTTATAATATCATGAGAATAAATGGATTCATTATATACTATGTCCAAGTATAGTATATACACCCAACAATAGTGAATTGGTGCATAACAACGATGAAGTCTCAATGGAATGTAAGTTGAGATGAATTCCTTTATAAAGACTATATCCTTAGGTTAATGATAAATCAATGACATAATTATGTGTGAAAAATATAAACACACTAAATATTATAAGATATTCAGTGTAAATCAATTTGATAACATTCAAACACATTCTTGTAAAAACACACCAATGACTTGGATATTTAACTCAATGAATAGAAATTGAGTTAAAAAATACTCTTATCATGTTTATATCGATGACTAGAGAATTTATCAATAGAGTTATTACATTTATCAAATGTATACCCACACAATGGGGAGAGGATATTACTATATAAGTAAATAAATAGTGATTTTACACATAATCTTAGAGTAAAGTAATCAATGAAGTTTGTGTAAAACCGAAAGAGTAGAAATTGAAATTTGAAATTCCCTTGATGATTTGGTAACTTAAAAAATATACACCCCATGAAAGATGGATAATACAATTATTATGTAAATTCCCATAAATTAATTTATTTTATGCAAACTATACAATCATGGGTAGTAGATACACCACACAAAAGTTAATAGTGGAAAATATAGCATGAATCTCAGGAGAATAAAAGTGAGATGAAAACCCCTTACCTTATAATTTTTCTTAGTATAGGGGTGTTTAAACTCCTGTATAATGGTGAAATAATTGTTATAAAATTATTAAAGAACCAAATACATAAATATGATATCATATATGATCTTCTAATATTGGTTTGTTAATGATAATTTAGTAGTATCATTTTTTTGTTGTTAACTTCTTCATTTTCCTTTATATGTTTTGTTACGTATGTCATGTTCATTATGTATAGGTTGTATTTGATTCATATATAGAATTATATTATGTTATTGAAAATTATTTTTAATAATAAAATGAATGTTATTCTTGAATGATTACGATTGGGAATGAATCTCATAGTGTTTTTGGAGGCGATAAGTCTTACTTACGCACGAGTGACAATATCATTATATTGAAGGTGAAATAGTATGTAATTGGATGGTATATCATATATTGAAAATCATTATCATGTTATATTTATTATTCACATCAGTTATACTCATTATTATACCTATCCAAATAATGAAGTGTTTGAATAACAAACTACACCACGATGTAGAGACTGTAAGCCGTACGTACACACGTATGGTTACTTTGTCATTTATAGGATGGATAGAATAATGAATATGGTTGTAACATATTTATAATAACATAAAAGTATGTAGAAGGTACTGGATTTATTATTTGGGTATGTAAACAATAAATAATTTGGCAGTGGAGGAAGAAAAAAACTTGAAATAGGGTGGTGAAATTATTACCTCTTCTTCGGGTGTGTCCTTTTGAGTTGATCAATATGGATACTTAGGTAATATTTATGATCAATTTAATACCACTATGTTAAAGTGAGGGATGTTGGGAATATATTTTTTCAGGGCCTTGCCGAGACCAATGGATTTGGAGGTGTAAAATTAAGTGAATTGGAAGTACCCTTTTATAAGAGAGGTGAGAGTCACTTTAGGAAAAGCTTGAAATATTATTTTATAATAAAATAATTTTCGTTTTCTAATGGCTAAAAAATGATTTCTTTAGAAGATAAGGAAGATATGGGTCTATGTACTCTTAAAAAAATAGGTTTTAGGCATATTTAGGATACCATTATAACCATATCTTTTAGATTTAACTCTTAGTTAAATAGTCTAACTTTTACCGTGTCTTCTTGTATTCTTACAATATATGGTTAATAAACATACTATAAAAATCGAAGAGAACCTCAAGTGGTTCATTAATGACATATAAAATATTAGTTATTCCCTTTGTCCTAACCTTAGAATTTTAGGAATATTATATCAACCAATAATATCGTATCTGTTTTAAAAACTAATTTATGTCAATTTTGACACTATTTGGTATTTTGTTTTTGGGAAAGTCATAACAACCTTACCAATTCAAAAAAAATATCTAATCAACCCTAACATGTTATATTATCCAAGAAAATATCGGGATGTTATTAAAACCATTAAATTATATTTTTTTTATAATATAAAACAATTTAGTATTTCATTAAGAAGGTAATCACTGCATCATCATTGTGTCATAAATAAATTTAATTATTTAATATATAAAAATAATAAATAAAAAACAATTATGTATGTAATGTTTTCTTTTTATAATGAATATTTATATTTGAATTGGTCTTATTTATAACCCTATATTAAAATTGGTTTAGTTAATAAACATTGAATTTAACTCTTTTAACTATTCTTTAAATAGAATAAAAATAAATGTCCTAATAAAACCCCAGTGGACCTAAATGATAAAATTTTATTCCTAAGATTGTTTCTGGTCAAATTACACTTATACAAAAGAATTATTACGTGTGTTAGAGTATTTATAATATCATTTTAACCTTTAATTACCCTATTTACATTTAAACGTGGTAAATACAAGTCAAAAGTTATTATTCCCTAAAAATTATTTTCATCTTATTGAACCACATTTTACTTACTGATATTAACTGTGTCTCTCAGATTTTTGAAATTAGATTTATAAAAGCTGTGAAATTTTGTTATATGAAAATTTTAAAATGCTTCTAGAAGATGGGTAAAAGATGGTAAAAATTTCAATAGAATTTTATACGTCAAAATTTATTAAAATATGACTCCAATGAATTACATTGAACTTATATAGGTATTATATATCTATTTTGACTTAAAATAAATTTAAACTAAATAAATAATTATTTAAATAAAATGTTGGTTATAAACTATTACTCAATGTTTTTCACTATCCAACAAAAATTGAATGTTTTCTGAAAAATACCAAAAATTTACCAAGACCTAATTTTGATATTAAAAATTAAAAAATGACTTATTTTTTACCAAATTAAAAACATAAACGTTGAATTAATTAATTTAAAATTAATTCCCATTGTTAAAACTGAAAAGTGGGTTTTAAAAAAAGTAAAACTACCAAAAGATAGACATGTTTTTATGTCAAATTTAAATGTGAAATTACTTATAATGACTTTAATAGTATTAAATGAAAAAAATACAATCTAATTTTACTTCCAAACCACTAAAATTCATAATTTAACACTAAAAATTATCTGTATTAAAAAAGTTGTTTTCAATTAAAATTTAGTATTTTTAGTATTCATTAAAATATAAAAGTTATTAGAAAAGTACCCAAAATTTATTCGGAAATAAATTTTTTTTGCCTTGATTCTAAAGAAGAATTTAATTTCATTAAACTGAATATATAAAAGTGTCAAATATTGGTTTTAAAAGGGGTTTCCATTAAAAGGTGGTAAAGTTTCATTTTTTGAAAAATACTTCTTTTATCTGAAAAAATGAATTTGTTCTTATATTATGTCTAAGAAACACATAATATGGATTCTAAGATTACATGGACTATATAAAATTAAAAATTTTGTTAATACTATAAATAACCACTTTTTTAATGGCTAGTTTAGTAAGTCGTGGTGCACTCGAACTCGGTGTTGCGTGTAGCACAAACTATTGAATTACATTAAATAAAATAACTTACTTTGAAATATAGGTGTTTCACAAAAAATCCAAAAAATTTATCTTAAGTTGATATGATAATTATAAATAAAATAATTTTTTTATTTTAAAAAAATTGCATCCAACAAATTATAAATTTAACATTAGACTAAAATAATAAAATATCAAGAAAACCCATTTTTATAAGGAATACTTTTTGGTAAGTAGGACATTCTTCTTTAATTACTACTAATAATAAATATATTAAAATTTAAAATGTTATACATTTTATAAAAAAATTAATTATAAAAACATAATTTATTAGTTTTTAGCTGTACTAGTTGAGTTTGGTTTTAAAATTGAATTTAATTTAGTTTTGTTCTAATATATATATATATATATTCATTTATATATATTTTATAATTTGGTTACCGCTGTTTATACCTATTAATTCTATGACTACTTTATGATGGTCTATATTGGTTTGGATTTTTGGTGTTATGTGTGGATAAAACCATAAAACACAATATTTATTTAAGGATATAACCCGCAAGTTATCACATTCTACCCCCTGAAATATTCTTCATCCTCACCATTCTTATTATCATTCAATTTCATGAATATATAAATTTGGTGGGAAAACTTACATGAATCCAGATATTATCAATAATGAGATATGATCCAAAATATCATATGGAAGACTACATAGAACTTATTTTGCAAAACCATTTCAAGGGAATGTTTCTCATAACTAGGTATTAAGGTTAATTTGAAGGATTCCATTTTCTTATTAGATAAATCATAGTTTTACTTACACTTATAGATGATCACAATTAATTTATAATTTGTTTTATTTATATTCTAGAAATTAAATTTTATTCAAATTGAATATAGATGTTATATTTAAATAATCAAATCAATTTTTATAGGATAATATTATGATATTCACAAATTTTATTTCCAAAAAAATATTATCATACCACTAAATGTCTTCTTTAAAATAAGAATCAATGAGTGTGGTGACTGTATGTTCTGAGAAAAAAATCCTCAAATAATAGATTTGACAAAACTATAATACACTCACTAATTCTTGGTAGGGGTAAGTGTAACCTAATTAACACTATCCGCGTCATCGATAGTCATTACATTGGTTCTTCCATACTCCCTAGTTCAAGGAGGTTGTGGATTCCTACTATCCTTAAAAAACATGGGATTAGAGAATTGGCTTGGATATCACCTAAGTTCTCTGCACATAATACATTGAATTATTAATATTTCCCTAATATGACCACTATATTCTATACTCTTACTAAATAAAATCTTCATTTTACTTACATGGTTTGATGCTGTATGACCTCCTTTAACACATATAAATCATATAACTGCCCCCTTGAGCGAATTCCCTTGATGATTCTGACCACATTTTTAAAATATAAGTGGTTGAATATCATTTATTTCATTATCTCCCCTACACAAATTTTCATGATCATTCATCCTTATCTTTTTTGTTGTATGTAAGATTTGAAATACGGTCACATTGATAATCATGTGTCGTGATTATTGGTTTTCTATAATCACTAAAGTTTTCATTATATCTGCATTTAAAATGGGATGATTATTGAAGTAATCATCACATTTTCCTTCACAATCAATGTTAGCATGGTTCATTTTTTCCAGCATTAACTAAAACAAAAAAGGGATGACATGACTGAAAAATAATTAACAATATGGGGGAATTATCATAATCCTAAATATAATTTGATGTTAAAAAATATTTTACCATTAAATTATAATATTGGATTATAGTTTCGTTATTTTAACATATATCAATCTTATTTTGACCTAAGTTACATTAAGTTTGGTTGTCTTACATTTCTAAAACAGTCGATGAAACTTATAAGGAAATAAATCCCTTATAGTGGTTTGTAATGAGAACATGATCAACCATTTCATATCCCTCAAGAGTGTGAAATCAGATGTCCAGTCTTAGGCCCACTCTTCATGGATTAGGGTGATGATCGAGTCAAAGGTTAACTATCACTTTTTAGGTGATTATCCCTTGGTGCATATATTCCTCAACCATTACCACTTATGGTATCCAAATTGAGATCAATTTATATGAAATACCTTTTACTGAATAATTTAGAAATATTGTAGGATATAATCCTATATTTAAATTTTTCTCTAGATTTTTCAATAAGGTTCTCTGAACTAATCACTAAAATAACAAAACTAATCTATAAAAATAACTAAACCCTCATTTAATACCATATACATAAACCTAAGCTAAATAATTCCTAAATGAATAATTAGTCACGTAATTTAAATTATATACATTTTATATAGCCACAGAAATGAAGGAATGAAAGGTTTAGTGTCTTTGAAACTACCTACATAAAAAATAATTTTTGAACACTTTTGAAAATTTATCTATAACTATGCTCCTCTAGACCATTTTATAGATACCTCACATTAAATTATAATCTTTATAAATTGGGGAATGAAAACATAAGAAATAGGTGAGATAAAATTCTCTTAATGGAAAAAATATCTTAAGGTATTGGATCATAATAGTGAAGGAGAATAAGTTTAAGGGGTAAATATATTAATAAAACATCATAATAACATGTTTAATGGTCATAGAAAATAATGGAGAAGCATAAAGTCATAAATAAGATCATCAGTAAATCATAAAATATTGGAGATGGTTAGAAAATATTATTTATAATTATAAAACATATGAGCACAATATAAAAGTTTGGAATACTTTAAATGTAATGCATGAAAATTAAAACTTGGAATTTAATGGAAATTAATTTCATGTTGTCAAATTGACATAAGTTTTTAAAAAACATTGTAATATGGGATAAATGTATTATCAAAATGAAAATTTTACACAACCTTAATCAAAGGAAACCTGTGTGAGAAACCCCATTATTCCCATACATATGTGAAAAAACTCATTATTTCCATGCTTGAAATGTGATCAAATCCTTCATTCCCACTCCTATGTGAACAAACTCCCTATGTCTACACATGACAATATCATGAGATGTATTCTTAAAAAATGCATTAGAGGGAGATATTAGACCCCTCGTTATCATCTATACAAATGTGTGCCACTTAAAATCAAAATTATCATATCGTAAATAATCCACGAAATATGACTGGGTTTCATAAACATTGAAAGAACATAAAACAAAAAAAATCATAAAATATCAAAATATCAATTCTCAAAAGGATTCATAACATAATAAAATATTTAGGGTGATAAAAATATCACTTAATGGGAGATGAACCACAAAGTAAAAATTGAAGTGAAAATAAAAATGTTGTCATAAAACATTTCTAAACATTTTTATAAAATAATAAATGTGAATTAACTTCAAACACTAATTTATGATAAAAGAGATGAATACTTCTTGAAATAATTATTAAAAATATTTGAAAATAAAATATCCTATAAAAACATAAGGTTTCAAAAATAATAAGTGAAAATTATTTAAAAATACTACATTAAAAAATAATATTTAATAATTGAAACTAAAAAAATGAAAATTCTATGTGAAAATAATTGGAAAACGTCTTCTTTTAAATTGAATAATTAATAATGAAGACTTGAAAGGAAATAAATTTTTTAATATAAATTGTGAATGTAATTTTAAAACATTCACATAAAACGAATATTTAATAATAGAAACTTGAAGAGTACATAAGTCTTATCAAAATTAAATGTGTATTTGATGATAAAACTTTTTATTCTGAAATGGCAGAAAATATATTTGAAAATTTTGAAATAACCATGTTAAAACCCAACATAATTAATAAGGATAATGAAAAAATTTGGTTTAAAATTAAATAATATAAATAAAAGGAACATTGGAGATAAATATTGTTTGGTTTTCCACTAGGTAAAGGTGAAAATTGGTGTGTCGTAAAATTATTAACATGGAAGAAAAATCAATTATGAGTAATTTCAATTATTCTTAACAAAATTTCATTTGAGAAAAAAATTAATATAATTAAGGGTGAATAATTTGGTGTGAAACATGATTTCCCAGGAATATAAGTTGGAATAAATCCTAAAAATATCTTAGGATATAGTAGATAAATTGTGAAATATAATAGGAAAATATTATTGATTATAGACCAAGGAAGACAATTAAGTCATGAAAATATCATTATGAATTTAGTAAATTTCATATAAAAATACATTGGATGCTTGGAAATCCTATTTTTCTATCAATAACATGGATTTAATCATGTATTATGTCAAAATAAATCCTTCTGAAATATATTCACCATAGAAATATTAAATTAGCACAAAATATTAAAACATGTCTCAATAAAGAGAAGCTAAGACAAAAACTCTTACAACCTTTGTTTCATTCAAATAAAACCCCAAGAGAGAATTGACATAAAGAACATTATAAATCTTTAAAACTAATGAAATAATGATACAAAATAAAATTATTTAGTATTTATACCATTGAAAATGAAACACTGTGTGTATCATGAATATGTATCAAGTAGTTGAAATTTGAGGTAAAGAAACCCTTATCTTGTTTTCTGGATTAGTTTAACGTGCCCTAAAATCCAGTAAAAAAACATAATTTTTCTAATATAATTTTTTATAACCATATTCATACCTAAAATTATTTATAATTTTCATTTACATACTTATCTACATGTATATTAGTTATTTGTTTTCATATTTTCCCACATTGGGTGTTTATAGTACTGAGCATTAAAAGTAGTTTCATAGGGACAATGTAAGTGTTTTTTATTATATAAAATCTAATCATTATGGTTATTAAAATATTCATTAATTTATGACATATAATTATTTTTTTCTAAATTTCCTTCCATTGGTACTTTAGTCTTTATCTTAGAAGTTGGAATTAAAAAGAAACATTTTTGAATGATTTTCAACCCACAAATGGTGTTATATTAATTAATGCTATAAATATTGATGTATACTTTAAAAAACAATAAAAATACCATTATTGAAAAATTTATATTATAATATACCAAAAATAATGTTTTAATAATCATCCATGTTATAATTTAATAGCATTATTCAAGTAGGTTGTCAAACTGAACCAGACCTTAACACACTTTAACTCGATTGGATATCGTAGTTAAAGATGAGTTTAGTTTTTATATGATTTCATTATAATGGAATAATAGTGATATTTTTTTAATTTAACCTCATGTTAAAATTATTTTACATAGAAGGAAAAACTATAAGAAAAATGAAAAAATTGATTCTTCTTGGAGGCGATAGTAAACACAATGCACGAATAGCGTTTCTAATACTCAACAAAATAGAGGGGTGAATTTGGAAAGTAAGAGATCATTTAAGTATCATAAATAAATTATATAAATCATATTTATTGACTAATACCATCATTAAGACCATCTATTAGTAGTGGTGATGAAAAATTGAAAGCTTCGTTTCATAGAGGCGATAATCTACACATACACACTAAAACATTTATTAATTTTAATTGTAGACAGAAGAAAATAAATAATTGTTATTCCCTTATTATAATAAAATAAATAAAATAAAATAAATTATCATGATGTTATTTTAAAATTTTCATGGGGTTTTTATAAAGTATTTAATAATAAAGATGAGTAAATAAATATGTGATACCTATGTTGAGACCTTGATCTTCCTCTTGATGAAGAACCTAGATTTGATGGGCTTAAGATACTTTTTTGTGATAAAGGTAATTATGGTGTATAAATGACATAAATGATAGGATATTTGGGAAGGTTTTCAAGGAAGGTTTGAAAAAAAATGTGAATTATTGAAAGGGTTGAAATGATCCCCCTTTTATAAGTGATGAAGAGAGACTTTTCCATAGAATATAATGGTATGTAAGGTGTAAGAATGACATGGAATGAAATTTAGGTGAGTTAAGTGGGGTAATGTGGGTAATATATATAGGTAAGACCTTAAAACCTAAAAAATGTTTTATATATGGTCTAAAGTTTATGTAATATAAGGAAAAAAACATCCATATTAGATATTTCATTTCAACACTTATTATTCTTAATTAAAAATTTATCATGTGAATTATTTTAATAATAAAAATATAAGTAGAACCTTATAGCCAAATTATGATGTAGAGATTATGAATTTGGGAATAATTTATTCAAATCCCATTTCTATGTAGGATAAAATTAAATTTCAATTCAAATCATATAATGTGTTGTAAATGAACTCTTGTTTAGAAAAAAAATCTATTTTAATGATTATTTGTTCTGAATCTTATTTAGCATTGGTTACCCATTAAACGAGTATAGGTTATTTTTTATAAATAAAAAAATATTATTAGAAATTTAATTTAAAAATAATTCATTTAATTCATATGTTTTAGGTTATTCTTAAATTTATGTGATGTTATAAAATCCATTATACTTTCAGAAAACTGGGTTTTACACTGTTCATATAAAAACCAATTATTTTTGAAAAACAAATTCCTCTTAAGCTAATATGATGAAGATATATCCAAAAATTGTGTAAATTTTTTCATATTCACATCCTAAAATATATAAATTTAACATTAATATAAAATCACAAAATATCATGAAAAACATTTTTTGGGAACTAGTTTTTGGTACATTAACTATCCTTATAATATTAATTCTAATACAAATATATAAAAATTAAAAAAGATTCCATTTAATAAAAAATAATTTTTGTATTAAAAGATATTTTATTAGTTTCTCAACTGTACTAATTATGTTAATTGTTTAAGGAAAAGTTTATTTTTTCATTCTTATATATATATATGTATGAATTTATATATATTTCATAATTATGATGCCCCTATTTATAACTAAAAATTATATAGATACTTTAAGACAGTCTAATTTTTTTTGGTTTTTAGTGTTGTGTGTAAATAAAATAATTGAAAAATATTTATTTAAAGGGAAAAAACTTGAGTCATTACAAAAACATAAAGATATCACAAAATCTATATATTCCATTTTAATAATGTCTTGGAGATATCAAATCTATTTTGTCTCTAATTCCCCTAATGGAGATAAAACAACATGCTATATGGATCTATTTCTTCATGCAGATACTGGATTACACTAGACATAGAAAATAACATTAAACATTGGACATATAGTACATCTTCCAAGTGTTTATTGTTGGTCAGAGTGGGTAATTAAAGTGAGTGGAAGGTGAAATGAGTTCCAAATAAAAGTTTCTATTACAAAAATTATAACTAAATCACCCATGTTAATTAAAATAACAAATTTAATCAAAATAGTATAATTATATAATTTTGATCAATAAAATAATTTCTCATAGAGGGATTAGGGGTCAGTTAAAATAATGTTTGAAATCACATTAAAATTTTAAACTATATTAATTAATAGAACACTTTATATTAAAAAATTAATATTATCTATCAAGTAAAATGTTTTTTTCCATATTTTAAAAATACATAGTTTGGATTTTGAAATGAATGAAAAAACTAATATATCTCATAGATGAATAAAACAAGGGTTCTAGTCTCAATATAAGACTTAATCAATTATACTTGGAAATTACCAACAACTAAGTAGTTTATAAAACAATAAAACTAATGCATAAAATGGATTGGGTTTTACTGACAATGGAACTCATTTTGTCTAGGACAATATCCTCTTCTATAGTTTTACGTAGGAAAAAAGCAATAAATAGGTCACACATTACTAATTCTATAGTGGTTGTGATCATAAAAAATAGATAAATTTGAGAGTGGGTTTAGAACACTCTAGTTTTAATACAATACTTATTCTATATAAATAAATATAGCAATAAAACACATTTCTCAAAAATAATTCATAAATAGAGAGGTTAAATGATTAAATATGAGAAATAATGATTCAACTAAATCTATGACCCTTAATTTCTTTAGAGGAATTTAAATATGTATTGGAATTTATTTTTTGTAGGTTCTTCAAAAATTACAATCCAATAGAGCATTAAGGAGTGCCTAAAATCCTTCAATTTTTGATATATTGATGTTCATGATCCTTTTACAGAAAGTTGTATTTGTATTTTTCTTCAATTAATTTTATGAATAATTTTATTCAACTATTTATTACATACTTACACAAGTTGCATGTATCTCTATATTTTATACAAGGGTGTTTTGTAGAATATATAGCTTTCTAAGTCCAATTTTATGATAAAGAATAATAATTATGTATCTTGGATCCTCATTCTGAGCACTAAATCAAAAAAGGTGGGACTTTTTCTTTAATTCATCAATGTAGTGGTCTAGGAATAAAGATTAATAAATCCATATAAACTAACAATAGATCTAGTCTAATGGTTGATCTAGTCTGGAGATAGATCTAAACTGACAGTAGATCTAGTTTGGAAGTAGATCTGGTCAGGTGGTAGAGTTTTCTACTGGTATATCTCTTATAAAAGTTGGACTGTCTTGAACTACTAGTATATTATCCTTAAAGGTAGATCATCTCATATGGTAGATGAATATTCGGTAGATTTCAATCAGTAGATGAATCAATAGAAGATCTTAATGGTAGATGTGATAATAGTTTATCTATTGTGATGATGGTGGATCACCTCAGTGGTAGATCTGTCTAGTGATTGATGTAGTCACCAATAAATCTATTAATGATTGATTCTGGATATAGATGTTCTCAATATTATATTCTCTAGCGGTAGACTAAGTCCACTACAAGAACTTGTTCACCAATATAACTCTTTGAACTGATGGTAGATCTTCATAAAAAATAGTACAACCATACTTAGCCAAGTTTCTTTAGAAAATGATGTACTATCTTAAAAAATTATTTTTACTATAAATATAACAAACATGATTTTTATAATTAAAATAATGATGTTCCAACAATATCCTCCTATTTTGATGATAAAAATTATTTAATTTTATAATCATGTATATTAAAAAATATAGACATAACTAGATGAATTTGAAAAGTAATGGTCAACTTAACATTTCAAATTGCTAATATGTGATATTGAGTTTAAATTCCAAAGCAAAATTAAAAACCTAAATTCCATCCAAAAAATCATTCCCTCTTTTGGGATTATCAAACAAATATTAAAAAAAATAAAAAAAATTAAGGATATTAAGATAATGATAATATAGTTATCATTTGATTCAAAATTTCAGGTATTACATATCAAAAATGAATACATGGAATAATACAATACCAATCAGAGACTAATTCTAATTAGAATCACTCTATGGTTGATGGGAATTAGGGAAGGATCATTCTCTTCTCCAAATACAAGAGGGACATATTGTGAAGTATAGAGTTCATAGGAAGTCTGAGGTAGCTCTTGGATCACAACCAGCCTAAGATGCTGAACTGCTTCAGCTAGGGACATTCCTAAATGATTAAACCGAGGAGTCATAGGTATAAAAGATGGAATATAAGTGATATAATACATGGTAATGTCTTCTGGTACTACCACCTTATTCAGAGAGGCAAACCAAAGGGATTCATTAGATTCACAAAATCTATTATTATGTTTCCTCCTATTTCTATCATTGAGAATAATCCATTATTCTCTTCTATAAAAAGTTCAAGAAGAAGGGCCAAAATATTAAGATAATTTACTTGTTCATTGATGGATCTAGTGATAAGAGTCATCCTCAAGTTTTAAGAAAGAAAATTAAAATGATAATTAAGTATATTATTGGTGTATATTGTGGAATGGTAGTATTTTATGGCCTTACTGATAGTCTCTCTATAAAATTGAGCTTCATTCAAACACTCATTGTAACACCCCGAGCTTCCATGATACGCTTCTCATTCAATAATGCAATAGCTTGCATTGTACGCAACTTCGAGTTCTAAAACACCGAGACTAATCAAAGTAGCCATTATGAATAGTAATATCCACTTTTTAAAATTATAGAAATTTTATATTTCAAAATGGACTTCATTTTTGGATTCGTAATATCGAAATTAGCCTATGTTAAATTTTTTGTATTTTTCTGAGAACTTCTAATTTTTTATGAATAGTGAAAAATACTTAAAAACAACCTTTTTAATCAAAATATTTTATAGTGATAAATTATACTATTTAGTGGTTTTAAAGTATAATTAGAAAATATTTTCACCATTTTATCCAATGGTGGTCATTAGAATTAATTTAACATTGAAATTGGACATAAACAATTGCCAATCTTTTGATATAAATTGTTTCCTAAAACACGCTATTTGTTGTGACAGCGGGAATTAATTATAAAATTAATTAATGAAACTTATATGTTTGGAATTTTTTAAAATATACATCATTTTTGAATTCGGAATATCAATTATAGCTTAGGGTTAAATTTTGGTATTGTTCTGAAAAACTTCATTTTTTGATGAATAGTGAAACCACGAAGTGGTAGTTAAATAACTGATTTTTCATTTAAATGAAATATTACCACTTCTGTGATTTGATTTTCAAAAATCCGACATACATGGTTGTCATTAAAAAGTAAAATTTGGTTCAATGAGATCAAAATAATTTTTTGGTGAATAGTAACTTTTAAGTTCTTAATCGCGATTAGAGGTAATTAGTGTAGTTTAAGGTAAAAATAATGTTTTAATAATATGAGATGAGCTTGAAAATTGTCCTACTCCTATTGGATGAGTCATAGCCGACCAAGAAAACCCATGGGTCAACTTGGGGACCCCATGGAGCCTCTTTAGTTGGAAAATGACATTAATATATATTTATTTAATGTTAAAATTAAATTGACACAAACATGAGTTGTTTTACTAAAACAATTTTTAAGTGGGGTTAAACAAGTCCAAATTTTGATTATAAATATTAATTAGAAAGCTAAAAAGATTTCCTACATCATAGTATTTTTTTATAATTTTTAGACATTAAATAAAGTAAATTAATTATGACATCATGATGATGCAGTAATGACCTCATTATTTAACGATTTAAATAAAATGGAAAGATAATGTAAAATCCAAAGCGTACACTTGTCAAAAACCTATTGGATGAGTAGATTTCGAACCCTTATCATATTATACTAGAATTATATAAGTATGGGACCTCTGAAATCCGAAACTCATTTTATAATAAAGTGACTTTTCTTTAATTTCCAAGAGTGCCCCTCCTCTCCACTTATAAAAGGCCCCCACCTCTCCCACCTCATTTACACTTTCAAGCCATTTGGCTCGGCCAAACTCTGCCCAAATACTCTCCCAACTTCCCCCTATTACTCCTAGAAGCCTCACTTGGGGCATAACTCTTCCCAAGGAAGCCTTTGGCTCAAATCAAAAAGAGTTACCCGATTTTGAGGTAATGTCTTCTCTAATGTTGTTTTGTATTATTTTTCTTCTCCAACCCCCTAAAATCTTTTTATTCATTTCTTTTGAAACAAAACCAGTATCCTCAATATACTAGGATGTTTTTATAAGAAGGATTCTAGCTACATTTTCACACACCTACATCTAATGTTTAAAGAACATACGGTTTCTGTGGATGGCGAATTTCTGCCTCACGAAACGATGATTGTTCAACACTCATATAACACCTTCAAAGGTGGCCATTAAGATGTCACTATTTTTATATATGATATATAATATGATTATGTTTTACTTATGCTTCTGTATTTCTCATTTATGGAATACTTTAAGATTTCCATTATGGGTAAAATGCGATAATTTCATTTTAGGAAGTGCGGACTACCGCCCCCTCAAAGTGATTTGAATCGTTAATGCCATATGTGGGATGTATAAAGGATGGAGTAAATGGTATTATACACTATATTATACTGTAATTATATTATACATTTATATCATTATGATTTCGTTCCATTAAATATGAAATTGAAATGAAAGTAGCGTTCATGCATACGTACGGCTTACCGTCTCCATGAACGGTGCATTTCATTTCTTACCTCTAAATGTTACGTAATATTATGAATGAATGTATATACTGGATATATATGATATATATGACATCTAAATCATGAATATAATTCTGGAGATAATGGATATTCTACCACATTAACAACTTGTAATTATAAGAAGTTTATTGTTGACTCAAGTACCAAAGATCGACAAAACGACCGTTATTAACTTAAATAATTACATAATGTTCATATCATTGTAATAAGTGATATAATAATGATAATGAAATTGAAAATGGTTCTTAATAAGGTATATATTAACTCTAGTTTATTATTCAGGAGGTTAAAGAACGGTTGAGTCAAGTCAGGCATGAGGTAAGGGAACTTCTTAACCCAACTTCCATTCTTTGGGTTAATCTCCTACTTTCAAATTATGTCATGATATTATTATGTCTAATCTTGTATTTGTACTTTCATTATGTGTAATTATAGTGAATAAATATAATAGATCTATTTTATTTAAAAAATGATCATTGTAAAGGAACTTCTTAACCCAACTTCCATTCTTTGGGTTAATCTCCTACTTTCAAATTATGTCATGATATTATTATGTATTATTTTGTATTCTTTATGTGTACCTATAGTGAATACACATAATATATCTATTTTATTTTAAAAATGATCTTTGTAAGGACTTCATCTCAATCTCCTTTCGTTGAGGCATATTTGGTTTTATACATAAATTTCTTTTATACGGTGTATAAACCACTTTGACTTTTACATTTATTCAAAAGGAATCTTTTTTATACGAAGCGTTTACTAAACGACAAAAGGGAATGTTTTTGTCGTACGTATGTGGCGACAATGAATTCTCCGCCGCCGTGACCACTATTTGAGTTTCGGCTTCCTCTACAAGCCATACCCTTTTTTTTTGAAGAATAAATACCATGTTATACTTTTCTTTTATTTTGGTATTGAAAATGGTTTTGAAAGCGTTTTTATTATATCAATGTGTTGTATTGATATCTTGTGATTGAAATGTGGAAATGTTATGTTTCCTTTATGCATGTTTTATGTGATACGATTATGTTATGGTTTATGAGATGTTTAAACCTGTTCATATGAGGAATGTATTGGACTTAATAAGTGACGGGTGGAGCCCGCAATAGTTCCTCGATGCATCGGTAGGTCTCATGAGACAACTAGACGTGGAATTGGCCGAGGCCCTTTCCCAATTTGATTTATGGTTTTGGCTGAGGCCTTAATCATTTTAGACGTCTTGGCCGAGGCCTTGACAAAATGTTTCAGAATGTCCGACATTATACATTACCTCATTATGAAAGTGGTTATTGATATTTCATGTGATTATTCGTCTAGTAGAATATCCATGAGAGTAAGTAATGACATTATTTTATTTTACTTTTTCCATATTATGTTGATGTTCAAGTTCAATAAGGCTTTTGTTTTAGTTATACATTGCCTTAAATTCTTATGTTTTCTTATAAAGGCTTCCGCAATATTGTTATCCTTACTGAGCATCTGAGCTCACCCCTTTCAATGTTTTAATATTTTCCAGGATGTGAAGAAGTATTTTATGAATGACCTGCAGGGATTGTCAGAAGAGGATATGAGTTTGGTATATGGAGACTTTGTTATTGTAGTTTTTCACTTTATAATTTAATGTAAGACTTATGAATGTATCTAGTGTTTGCAAGGCTACTAAACTAATCGGTCTTTCGAGACTTGATCTTTTGTGATCATGCCAATGTTACCAAGTAATGCACCGACTCTGGGTAGCTGGGGTCGGGGCGCTACCGTTGGTATCAGAGGTAGTTTAGTACTAACCTTGGAAGCTAGATTTAGATAAACTCTGATTAGAGAACATAGCCCAAAGATAGACTTTGAGAATTAGTATAGAATAACTTCCTAGAATTTTGGTATTATAGAGATGTTATGAGTTTTTCGAGCAATACATCCCTGTCTGGATACGAGCAGGTAGAGGCGGCTCTGGCACAGATGTACCTAGGGGTAAAACCCGAAAACACCGCTTTGAGCTAGACTCGAACGGGAACTGGTGCATGACAACGGGCCTTGCTGCACTCTTGGTTACGACACTCCCGGGGGATATGCTTAGGATAATTCTCATTTTATTTACAAACCACTATGAAGGGTTATGAGTATATACTTCCTCAAAGAAAACATTTCTTTTTATGATTATGGATTATATCCATAAATAATTATATTTATGTAAAGAGTTTTACAAGTATGGAATTATGTATTTTGATTCATAAACTAATCTAGTTTATGACATTGTTTAGAAATGGCACCTAGTGGAAGGAATGGAAACCGTATCAATGCACGAACTCCGTGTAGGGATTTACCTCATGCTCAAGATAATTATTGTGGATCTGGAGATACAACTGGTGCTGATCAACTTATTACCATACTGGGACAACTCACTCAGGTTATGAATAATAACCTTACTCGTATGGAGCACCCTGATCCGCAACATGGAGGATCAATGCTAGACCGTTTCATGAGGCAACAACCACCATCCTTCAATGGGAGTACAAATCCTATAGTAGCTGAGCAATGGATAAATTCCTTAGAGAAAATATTCCATGACTTAGGGAGTAGTGAAAGGGAGAAGGTTTTCATGGCAGTTTACCGCCTCACTGGAGATGCCGATCAGTGGTGGTCGCTGATTCAAAACACAAAGGAAGATGATGACGTATCAAATATGGAATGGAGGGAGTTCAAAGAGCTTTTCTTAGAAAAATACTTTCCTCGTGACCATCGAGCAGATATGGAAAGGCAATTTCTGAGTCTGAGGCAGAAGGAGGATGAGAATGTCGCAAAGTATGAGGCTAACTTTACAAGGTTAGCGAGGCATGCTGCCGATTATATACGTAACCCAAGGAGTAATATTGATCGTTTCTTTGATGGGTTAAAACCATTTCTCCTTCGAGCTTTAGTATCACAATCCTTCTCATCATACGAAGATATTGTCTCGTGTGCTATCAAGACAGAAAAGGAATTCTCTAAGTCTTATGACAACAAAGTAATGCAAGAGAAGAAGAGAACGGAGGAACAAGAGACAGATAAAGGGAAAAAGGGAAAGAAGTATTTTCCATTATGTGATAATTGTGGGAAGAATCACCCTGGTACTTGCCTAAAAGGAATGAGAGTTTGTTATAAATGTGGAGAAAAGGGTCACCAGGCTCGTGATTGCAAGGGAAAGAATGGGGCTATCAATGTTGAATGCTGCAATTGTAGGGAAATGGGGCATTATGCAAATGAATGTCCTAAGCGTCAAGGAAACTTACCTCAGAAAAGGACAAGGGATCAAGGACAATCTTATGCTGTTACTATAGTTGAAGTAGAATAACTAATGTATTGGTGCTTTTGGACACATGGATTATTTTCTAGTTATAAGAATAATGTGATATATATAAAGATTGTACTGCAGTACTTTTTGATTTTAGTAAGGTTTTAATATGATTAAGGTAATCATATTTTTAGTATGTGACAAAAAGAGAAACTTTTCTTTGTTTGGTGAATCTGATGTTACAATTGATTTTGGAATTTAGGGACCTTTTTGAGAAAGTCTGGACGGAGGTATTTTGGATAACTATTAAGGTTGGAGTGGATTAAGTTGATCTTTGGATAGTATTGTTTATGGTTAAAAAATTTATGAAGATTATTTATGGAATATTATGATACTATAGTTTTAGGAAAAGGACAACCTGCAGGGTGGGGCATAAACCGTCGCGTCGGACAAAGATGCAGGAATCGAACCCACAATCAAAGTGCGACAAGACTTTATTTCCTACCACTAGCCTACAGGAAGTCCCTGGTTATTACAAAATAGTTTTATTAATCTAAATGGTATGTGTTAATATTTGGAACCTTATACAATTAGGATAAATAGAATATTTTTGAGTTCTGTTACCATTTGGAGTAAAACTTGGGTTTGTGGTAAAAATTTATTAACGAATGAAAGTATACATAACAAGTATGTATATTCTCTTATGTTCTTAGTAAATCTACTAAATAAATTCCTCAACATTATAAAATGTAACTTAAAACAAAAATGTTGTCGGTTAACTTTTCCAACTGGGGATTCAATGACCATTTAACCAATCACAAGTTTGTGATTTTCTTGTAGTTAAACTTTCTTATAATCCTATTTTCTATAACTCTCCATCAGACCTTGATGGTTTGTTTCTCCTCCATATCCATATTTTCATAGAATCCTAGAATGGGCTATATCGGGTGACCTTTGTACTTATCTTGCTTTCTTTTAATGTTATATATTTATTAACCTTATTTCCGATGTGGGTTTTCCACAAAGGAATTTTCTATTTTCAACCTTTTATTTTCAAAGAAAATTTTCAAATTGCGAGGACGCAATTTATTGAAGGAGGGGAGAATGTAACACCCCTAGCTTCCATGATACGCTTCTCATTCAATAATGCAATAGCTTGCATTGTATGCAACTTCGAGTTCTAAAACACCGCGACTAATCAAAGTAGCCGTTATGAATAGTAATATCCACTTTTTAAAATTATAGAAATTTTATATTTCAAAATGGACTTCAGTTTTGGATTCGGAATATCAAAATTAGCCTATGTTGAATTTTTGGTATTTTTCTGAGAACTTCTAATTTTTTATGAATAGTGAAAAATACTTAAAAACAACCTTTTTAATCAAAATATTTTATAGTGATAAATTATACTATTTAGTGGTTTTAAAGTATAATTAGAAAATATTTTCACCATTTTATCCAATGGTGGTCATTAGAATTAATTTAACATTAAAATTGGACATAAACAATTGCCAATCTTTTGATATAAATTGTTTCCTAAAACACGCTATTTGTTGTGACAGCGGGAATTAATTATAAAATTAATTAATGCAACTTATATGTTTGGAATTTTTTAAAATATACATCATTTTTGAATTCGGAATATCAATTATAGCTTAGGGTTAAATTTTGGCATTGTTCTGAAAAACATCAATTTTTGATGAATAGTGAAACCACTAAGTGGTAGTTAAATAACTGATTTTTCGTTTAAATGAAATATTACCACTTCTGTGATTTGATTTTCAGAAATCTGACATACATGGTTGTCATTAAGAAGTAAAATGTGGTTCAATGAGATCAAAATAATTTTTTGGTGAATAGTAACTTTTAAGTTCTTAATCGCGATTAGAGGTAATTAGTGTAGTTTAAGGTAAAAATAATGTTTTAATAATATGAGATGAGCTTGAAACTTGTCCTAATCCTATTGGACGAGTCATAGCCGACCAAGACAACCCATGGGTCAACTTGGGGACCCCATGGAGCCTCTTTAGTTGGAAAATGACATTAATATATATTTATTTAATGTTAAAATTAAATTGACACAAACATGAGTTGTTTTACAAAAACAATTTTTAAGTGGGGTTAAACAAGTCCAAATTTTGATTATAAATATTCATTAGAAATCTAAAAAGATTTACTACATCCTAGTATTTTTTTAATAATTTTTAGACATTAAATAAATTAAATTAATTATGACATCATGATGATGTAGCGAGGACCTCATTATTTAACGATTTAAATAAAATGGAAAGATAATGTAAAATCCAAAGCGTACACTTGTCAAAAACCTATTGGATGAGTAGATTTAGAACCCTTATCATCTTATCCTAGAATTATATAAGTTTGGGAACTCTGAAATCCGAAACTCATTTTATAATAAAGTGACTTTTCTTTAATTTCCAAGAGTGCCCCTCCTCTCCACTTATAAAAGCCCCCCCACCTCTCCCACCTCATTTACACATTCAAGCCATTTGGCTCGGCCAAACTCTGCCCAAATACTCTCCCAACTTTTCCCTTTTACTACTAGAATCCTCACTTTGGGCATAACTCTTCCGAAGGAAGCCTTTGGCTCAAATCAAAAAGAGTTACCCGATTTTGAGGTAATGTATTCTCTAATGTTGTTTTGTATTATTTTTCTTCTCCAACCCCCTAAACTCTTTTTATTCATTTCTTTTGTAACAACACCAGTATGATAAATATACTAGGATGTTGTTATAAGAAGGATTATAGCTACACTTACACACACCTACATCTAATGGTTAAAGAACATACGGTTTCTGTGGATGGCGAATTTCTGCCTCACGAAACGATGATTGTTCAACACTCATATAACACCTTCAAAGGTGGCCATTAAGATGTAACTATTTTTATATATGATATATAATATGTTTATGTTTTACTTATGCTTCTGTATTATTCATTTATGGCATACTTTATGATTTCCATTATGGGTAAAACACGATAATTTAGTTTTAGGAAGTGCGGACTACCGCCCCCTCAAAGTGATTTGAATCGTTAATGCCATATGTGGGATGTATAAAGGATGGAGTAAATGGTATTATACACTATATTATACTGGAATTATATTATACATTTATATCATTATGATTTCGTTCCATTAAATATGAAATTGAAATGAAAGTAGCATTCATGCATACGTACGGCTTACCGTCTCCATGAATGGTGCATTTCATTTCTTACCTCTAAATGTTACGTAATATTATGAATGAATGTATATACTGGATATATATGATATATATGAAATCTAAATCATGAATATAATTCTGGAGATAATGGATATTCTACCACATAAACAACTTGTAATTATAAGAAGTTTATTGTTGACTCAAGTACCAAAGATCGACAAAATGACCGTTATTAACTTAAATAATTACATAATGTTCATATCATTGTAATAAGTGATATAATAAGGATAATGAAATTGAAAATGGTTCTTAATAAGGTATATATTAACTCTAGTTTATTATTCAGGAGGTTAAAGAACGGTTGAGTCAAGTCAGACACGAGGTAAGGGAACTTCTTAACCCAACTTCCATTCTTTGGGTTAATCTCCTACCTTCAAATTATGTCATGATATTATTATGTCCAATCTTGTATTTGTACTTTCATTATGTGTACTTATAGTGAATACATATAATATATCTATTTTATTTAAAAAATGATATTTGTAAGGGAACTTCTTAACCCAACTTCCATTCTTTGGGTTAATCTCCTACTTTCAAATTATGTCATGATATTATTATGTATTATTTTGTATTCTTTATGTGTACCTATAGTGAATACACATAATATATCTATTTTATTTTAAAAATGATCTTTTTAAGGACTTCTTCTCAATCTCCTTTAATTGAGGCATATTTGGTTTTATACATAAATTTCTTTTACACGGTGTATAAACCACTTTGACTTTTACATTTATTCAAAAGGAATATTTTTTATACGAAGCGTTTACTAAACGACAAAAGGGAATGTTTTTGTCGTACGTATGCGGAGACAATGACTTCTCTGCCGCCGTGACCACTATTTGAGTTTCGGCTTCCTCTACAAGCCATACCCTTTTTTTTGAAGAATAAATACCATGTTATACTTTTCTTTTATTTTGGTATTGAAAATGGTTTTGAAAGCATTTTTATTATATCAATGTGTTGTATTGATATCTTGTGATTGAAATGTGGAAATGTTATGTTTACTTTATGCATGTTTTTTGTGATACGATTATGTTATGGTTTATTAGATGTTTAAACCTGTTCATATGAGGAATGTATTGGACTTAATAAGTGACGGGTGGAGCCCGCTATAGCTCCTCGATGCATCGGTAGGTCTCATGAGACAACTAGACGTGGAATTGGCCGAGGCCCTTTCCCAATTTGATTTATGGTTTTGGCCGAGGCCTTAATCATTTTAGACGTCTTGGCCGAGGCCTTGACAAAATGTTTCAGAATGTCCGGCATTATACATTCCCTTATTATGAAAGTGGTTATTGATATTTCATGTGATTATTCGTCTAGTAGAATATCCATGAGAGTAAGTAATGGCATTATTTTATTTTACTTTTGCCATATGATGTTGATGTTCAAGTTCAATAAGGCTTTTGTTTTAGTTATACATTTCCTTAAATGCTTATGTTTTCTTATAAAAGCTTCCGCAATATTGTTATCCTTACTGAGCATCTGAGCTCACCCCTTTCAATGTTTTAATATTTTCCAGGATGTGAAGAAGTATTTTATGAATGACCTGTAGGGATTGTCAGAAGAGGATATGAGTGCGGTCTATGGAGACTTTGTTATTGTAGTTTTTCACTTTATAATGTAATGTAAGACTTATGAATGTATCTAGTGTTTCCAAGGCTACTAAACTAATCGGTCTTTCGAGACTTGATCTTTTGTGATCATGCCAATGTTATGAAGTAATGCACCGACTCTGGGTAGCTGGGGTCGGGGCGTTACACTCATTGACCAATATATATATATATATATTATTACCATGTTTAATTATTTGTATAAGATCCTCCTAATGAGATGCAGTGAGATCACCCATGATGGAATACAACTCCTATATTATAATAGCACTGATCATCACATCATCAGTAGAAGGTGTATGAGGTGAATTAGTGGAAGTAGAGGCAACAAATGGAGGTTGGTTTTCCACTATTTCTAAAAGGGATGTATGATATGAAGAAAAAAATTAATCTAATAGCTTCCATGATAGAATTCATTTATTACATTTAATTAACCAATATTTTGTTATCAATCTA
Organism: Viscum album; assembly: GCA_963277665.1. Classification (NCBI taxonomy): domain Eukaryota; kingdom Viridiplantae; phylum Streptophyta; class Magnoliopsida; order Santalales; family Viscaceae; genus Viscum; species Viscum album. Next base: position 1,508,232,153 of record OY728156.1, read on the forward strand.
GACTTCTTTAATATTCAGAATCATCTTAGGCCTAATGAGGAAGATAAGTAACTCAATGACATTCCTAATATCTTTTTCACTAAGATAAGTTAGTTTCAGAGTTATGGATATAAGTATCCTCTCAAAATTAGATAACATGATTTCACTTAATCAATCCATGCCATCTCTTGAGAAATACATTTAATGTATAGAAGGTGTAAGAATAGAAGATGGAATATTCTTGGTGATATGCTAAAAAGATTTTCCATTCTCAAGAACAACCAATGTAAACAATGGTGAATTCCGGCAATTGACCTTCTTTATCAATCCTCTAAATCTAATATCCCTTTGGATTTGTTCCAACAACTAAGATAGCATGTCCAACACGATTTGTTTCACGACTATGATCATTATCACTTCCTCTATCTTCATCTTACTCATTGTAGTCAATTGAAATTTTTATACATCCTAGTAACTTCTTCCCCTTATTGGGATCAATTTATTTATCTTTACTAGGTTTCTCATGAACTAGATATTTAAGATCAACTTAATAAATTATATAATCACGACCTTCTAAAATGTGTTTATAATCACTATGAACAACTTCTTAATTATCATAAACATTCTGAATATGACTAGGTCTGTCCTCAACTCTATGAGAAGCACCATTCTCATCCTGGTTCTCAGTATTTTCAACCTATATATCTTCATTTTTATCCTCATCACCATGAAAATTATTATAATCATATCCTTTATCATCATCAAATAAAACCACAACCCTTTCTGATATAGAAAAATAATATCTTTAATCTATATTTTAATGAAAGACTACAGTCTCCTCGGATTCATCTCTTTATTTTAATAGAGTTTATCTAGTTTGATGGGAATGTGGTAGAATAACAAATCCATATGATAAATTTGGACTTTTAACAATATCTAGTTCACATCCTTCTTCAATAGAGAGAGATACATCCCCCCCTCTTCTTTATGCTTCTTATTCTTCTACTTCATTATCAGAGGTATAAGACACAACCTTATCTAGTTCTAATCCAAGGTTATCTATATTTTTAGGTCTTGTTGGGTGTTCTATAGGACTAAAATATTTATATATCTTATCATTTTCCTCTACCAATTTCATCATCCATGGATTCCAATTGACCTTCATTCTTTTACTGGTAAATTAGCTCAAGCAAAAAGCACCCCATTTTAACTCTACATATTCATTTTGATCTAAAAATCCCTTACCCTATAACCTATCCAAGATCAAATTACGGTAGATCAAATAGTTTTATAGGATGAGGACTTTTTCATCTCCATCATATATACCATTAGATATTTACACATAATTATTTAATCCCATCTCTTAATATGGAATAAAAGAAAAACTTATTGGTTCTAAATCATTATAAAATCCCCTTTTCCTAGGATATAGAGTACACTGAATTAATTTTAATTGGATTAAATATTCACCATAGAGTTATGTAATAGAATATATTTTCACTGTAGCATTTTTAGTCAACTTTAAAAGAGCATTATCATAAAAAAATATCCTACTGTTGTTTAGACCAAGTGGGATGGATAAAGAAGTAAGAAGAGTTTTATATTAAAGAGTGTTGATTTTTGTTGTCAAAGAAGATAAGTCAATTCAATTTGTAAAGGACATGTAAACCAGATGATTCATTACTGATATGTATTTCACAAATATCTTAATTTAGGAGAACTTTGATGAAGGACTTATGAAGGAAAGGGGGAAAATGATGATGCCAGTGACATACAGTTTTGATTGGAAGGAATGATGCTGCTGGAATACAAAGAAGTTTTAGTACTTTCTACATTAAATATGATGATGCTAAATATGGTCTATCAAAGGAAATATATCTCCATAGTGGATTTCATGATGAAAGATGAAGAATGGTAATGGGATGCAGTAAAGATAGTGGTGCATGAAATATTAGCGGGGTGAGAAATATTCATGGGGTGCGTGAAAAATAAAGTGGTTCATTAAATATTGGTCTGGTGCATGAAATAGAGGAATAAAGTTTTTCATTCCATAGTTGTTTTGAGATTAGAAGCTCAAAAATTGGAAAAGGAATGAGGTGGATGAAAAATTGGAGCATTGCATGAAATATGATATCGTGTGAAAGAGTTTTTACTTGCATGAAGAGGGTTTTACATGCGGATTAGTGTCTTTCACATAGGGTTAAAAAGGCCTATAAATACAAGGTGACCCCCTCTCATTGTGTGTTGCTCGACACTTAGAGAAATATTGAGCTCTAAAGTGTGTAAAATTATATTCTATGTGGGTTTCCTGAAAAGAAATAGGTATGTGAAAAAAGAGGAAGGGTGCATGAAAAAGTGGGAAGTTTCTCGGAAAATGGATAGCTGCGCCGAAAAAGGAATTTTTGTAAAAAAAGTTTTCCATGCCAAAAGATAATTTTTACGCACTATCCATTTGAATTGAATGCAAGGTACACAAAGGGTTGCACAAAAAATTATGGTCTTTGCATGTATTCGGCTGTGCGTAAGATAGTTCTTACCGACTTATCGGTAAGAATGTGAAGATTTGTACTTAAAAGAATATATCTGTTCAATTTTAAAGAAGTACTAAAATATTATAATTTCTTATTTCTGATAAGAGGGTGCACACACACATTCATATGGTTTTCCATGTTCTACACGAGTGTAAGGGTATATCCTACTAATTGTATTTCACCTCAAAGGATTTTTTTCTCAGGGATTGTGTGGTACTGGATTATTTCCATACCATACCAAATTGAAGGAAACATAAAAAGAAAAATACATAACATATTCACCCCCTCCCCCTCTCAGTGATACATAGATCCTGATTGGGAACTGCAACTGTCACTTCGAGTAGAACCTTGATAGTTATATAAAATTCCTCTGGTATGTACATTTATCCACTTGTAACATTACTTTAAGGAAAAATAACTTTTTTACCATCAAACAGACTTCGAATGATATCTTTATTAATACCAAAGCTAAACTCTGAATATTGGTAAAATTGGTGAACAAAACTTTGAAAGAATGGTCTATCATTCCTTGAAAAACATTCCATCCATCCCTGGACCTAACTGACCTTAAGTACTAAATACGTACTCAAAATCAACCAATCATCATCTATATCTTTCTTTGTGACAACTACTCATGTTTCAAGAGGGGGTTTTTCAGTTTGACTCCATCATAACTCAATTCCCCATGAGACATCATTGTATAATGTGATCCTTTAGAAGATGACACACAAGAACACTTCAATCTCACCATTGTACTAAATCAAAAGTTGAATGAAGATAATGATTAAGGATAATATTTGGGATAAAAGGGAAGACTAAACATTTTAAAAGTAGGTACAAGAGAGCTTCATCCAAAATAGGATTTAAAGAGAAATTATATCATTTAGATATTTGATATTTTAAAAAAATAATTAAGTATAATTAAATAATTATAATATAAATTATATAAAAAATATAATCCTAGAAAATAGGACTAGTAGAAAAACATATACACTCAACTGGTATATCTTTAATGGTGGATCTACACTAATAGATCACCCAATGGTAACACCGAACTATGGATAACACATAGGTGGATAACCAAACATTTTTTTAACCAAAAGTGGATCTCCAATGGTGGATCTTCCAATGATTTATGTTCCAATGATGGATCTTCTAATGAAGGATCTTCCAATGGTGGATCTCCAATGGTGGATCATCAAACAGTGGATCTTCCAATGGTGGATCTTCCAATGATCAATCATCAAACTGTGGATCTTCCAAAGATAAAGGATTAAACAATGTTTATAATTACTATTTGAATTCAGATATATATTAATCTAATAGAATTAAATGTCTTTGTAAATTTATTAGTAAGATGATGTTCAGTTCCAATGAATTCAAGATTTATACTGCCTTTTGGAAATGATCTATCAAAAGTGATTTCTTATATCAATTTATCTTGACCTTGAATGAGAAACACGATTCATAGAAATATTTAACACACTTTTATTGTAACAATTTATATGTATGTGTCTAAATTGATATCCCTAATATATTAAAAAAAATCATCCACAAAACTTGAGCATATCAACTTCATGCGTCTATATATTCAACCTCAACAGTAGACAGTGCAACAAAAGTTTACTTATTACTATACCATGAAACAAGTGACTTTCCAAAATGGTGAAATGTTTCTGATGTTTTTTTCTATCTTTCATAGAACCACCAATGTCTTCATCAATATGACTCACTAAATCAAATTATTTCCATCACGATATAGAATTCTTAAATTCAATGTATACTTGAGATATTTGATAATTATTTTGACAAATATTAAATCAGATTATTTAGGAAATTGTTAAAAATTGGAACATATACATACGCTAAACATAATACCCTGTTAGTTAGAAGTAAAATATAGTAAGTAACCATTTGAACCTCTATAATTGGTTTGGTCAACTGATATCTTAGTTTCATCAATATATAGTATACATGTTTTACTAATGGGTGTATCACTACTTTTTTCTCTCCAAACGAAATCATTTTAAATTGTATTTAGAGTATTTAATTTTATTTAAAATAATCCCATCTTTATTTTTGAAATTTTTAAAACAAATAAATAATTTTAACTCACCCATTAAACTAATTTCAAATTCACAATACATCATTTTTTAAGAATCTAGGCACAAATAATTTTTATATGATCTAAAAATTATATCATCATCTTAAATATAAAAAACTAAAACCTATTATTAAATTATTTTTATAGATAAATTAGGATCAACTATGACTTTTGTAAAACTTTTTGAAATTAGAAACAAGCTAAGCCTATCATACTAAGTTCTAGGAAATTATTATAAACCATATAAATTTTTTGTTTATTTATTAACATGATTTTGAAAATGAGGATTTTAAAATCCATGGGTTTTTCCAAAAAGGCCAGAATAATATAACTATTTATGAATTCACTCTTGAAATCCATTTTATATAGTTTAAAATAAAAAGGTTCTATATAGGTAATCATTATTCTAATGGATTCAAGTCCTGATATTGGTGAACATGTTTCCTCATAGTCAATGCCCTCTTCTTGACTATATCCTTGTGAAATAAATCTTTCATTATTTCAAACTATATCTCCTAAGTCATAAACATTGTTTTAAACACAATATTAATGAAAATGTCTAGAGTTTCTTTAGGTCTATATTCTAGTTCTGAAGATCAATTTCATTAAAATTTATTAAGTTCTTCATGAATTTCAATTACCCATAAGTCATCATTAATTGCATAATTAATGTTATTAGCTTCTATATGTGTCAAGAAATCTTGATTGTCAACCTGATTTGTAAGAAAATATCTAGTTTTTGTACCTCTATCGAGATCTCCGACAACAATATCTAGTGGATAGTATTTATGAGTCCTAATATTTCTAAGAAAAGAACGTCTAGATATCTCATTATTTTATATAGGTTTAGGATTAGGTTATTCCTCAGAAAAGTAATATTTTTCTGTTGGTCTAATAGAATTTTCAAAAGGTTTACAATTTGTTTTAAGATTAGATAGATCACTTTATAGGTTTCATAAAGAGGCCTCAAGCCCGTATGGATCCATTTCATCAAATTTTATATGAAAATATTCTTCCATAGAATTTTTTTATTCGTTAAACACCCTATATGATTTACTAGATATTGAAAATAAATATAAAATTATGTCATCACTCTTGGATAATTTTTTTCAAGATTATACTTTGAATTATGAATGAAGACTTTACAACCAAAAACTCTAAAGTAATTAAACAATGGTATTATTCCATTATCTAATTCATAATAGGTTTTCATTAAAATATTACTAATTAAAATAATATTATTTATGTAACAATATGTATTTATAACTTCAACCTTAATGTAAATAAATATATCATATACATATATCATGGTTTAGGAAATTTATTGGAGGGTTATATTTCTCCTTTCTAGTAGACCATTCTGATTTCAGGTCCTTGGTGTTGAAAAGTTATGATTATATCCATTTTCTGAGGAAAATGATTCAAAAAACTTATTTTCAAACTCATAACTATGAACACTTGTGATGGTTTTATTTCTAAGTCCACTAATATTTATATTAAATTTAGAAAAATTTATAAAAAAGTAATAAGATTCTATTTTATGAGTTAGAAATAATTCCCATGTATATCTAAAAACCTTATATAATAGAATATAAACATAGTTATTTCCATTTTAGATATAAAATCTATAAATTCCAATAAATTCCACATGATCCAACTCTAGGGGTTGATAAGTTGAATCTTCTTTCTTTAATTTGAATGATATTTTTTCTGTTTCCATTTTTTATAATGGTTACAGATTTTATCTTATTGGTATTCGTGTTTATAAAAATTCTTGACTAACCCTTTAATAGTTAGTTTTACAAGTGAGTGAATATTTAAATAACTTATAATTATATGAAAAAGAAAATATTTATTTTCAACACACATTTATGAGAATATGTTTGAGAGAATAATGAATCTAAATTAATAACCCAAACATTATAATTTTTTAAAGCAGTAAAAACTAATTTTTTTTCAAATATTTTTTTGACATAATATTAATATTTAACATTGAAACCAATATCTGATTTATGTGAGATGATTAGAAAAATTTAAAATATTCCATATAAAAATAATACATTAGAAATTAAACTGTTGTTATAGTTGACCATGTAGAATTATTTTTACTTTGGACTTTTTACTAAAAGTGACATGTCCACCATCCACTTTGATTTGGTTCTTGAAACATGAATAGTCCCCAGTCATGTGTATCGAGAAACTACTCTCTATATACCATATATTCCTATTGAATATTTTCAAGCAAGTTTCTTATAAAACAAATTGTAAACTAAAAGAGAATTTGGTAACGAAATATTATTGGTTTTAGAAATGTTAGTAATACAAAATTTAGGAATAAATAAATGAATAATAGAAATCCTATAGGAAGATTTTAAATTACAATAAATTAAACCATTTTTAGGTCCATATGAATAAAAAATAGTAACATATTTATAAATAATATTACTAGGAACGAAACTATATTTAATAATCCCTCTCTATCTAGGTTTATAGGAAATTCAATTAGTATATTTTGGTGCTATTTTCTAACTGAGATTATGATTTTAGTTATTTCTTTCATTTTCAAATCTTTTTAAAAACTTTTCTAATTCCCCATTAGTTAATTTTAAATAATAATTTTCTTTTAGAAGTTGTGAATTTTTATCCTTTTCTATAGTACAATTAGTTTTAAAACTAGAGTTTAGAGCATAATACTTCCTTATGGTTTTATATTTTTCATTAAGTTAATTATAATTATCATCAAACATATTTTAGTTTTCAAATATCTATTTATCAGACATGTTTTCATCACTTTTCTCATCTCTAAAAGGATTATAAACATGAATAGGAGATGTAGGAAATACATTAAATACCTTATATGATCTTTTGGTAAAGAACATATTGGATCTATCATGGTTTTCTTCTATACCTGAATCTTATTCAATTGAGATATCCTTTAAAGAATTCCAAGTTTTCTTCATATATTTATTATATCTTTCATCGTTTTCCTCTTATTTACTTATAAATATTAACATAAAATAGTCTAATTTGGAATGTCCTTTTCTCTAGTATTCATAGTAGACTATCTCATTTTAAGTATCATCCTTATTTCATTCCTTTTTCCAATTGAATGTATTGTCATAATTTTCTATATAAATGGGTTCACTGAAGAAATTCTACCTCTTGTAAAATTTATTGACTCTTTGGTCTAAGTGATCCATTTTTTCATCACTATTAGTAGGTGAGTATTTATTTCTTGATCAACACTCTTTGATATTATCCTTTTATTTTTAAGTAATACCTTTCAAGGCTTCATATTTCTTGTTTAGTTCATCTTTTTTTTCTCTTTTTAATTTTAGTTACTCTTAAAACATCATGAGGTTTCCTATCATCTATATAAATGGAAACTTATTTGATCACAATATTCCCTAATTGATAGAAAATTTCATCTCCATATGTTAAGTAAACATCTCAATAGGTTTATTACATTATCTTTGTTAGAAATTGGTTACCTTGATGAATTTATCTTGTTAAAAATATAATTGAACCTGAGATACATATCAAAAATATATTCATCAAGTTTCATCTTAAAAGTTTCATATTTAATAGTATATCTATTTAAACACATCTACTTTACATTAGAAGTTTCTTCATGAGAAATTGGTAAAGTATCCCAAATTTCAAAGGTAGTATCAAATGGAGATATTCTATTAAATTAATTTTAACCTAAATTACAATATATATCATTCATAACATAGAATTATTTTCATATGTAGTTTTAGTAGTATCACTTATTGTATCTCTATAAGTTGGAGTATTTACATATATATCTTTAATTACATTCCAAATATCCAAACCTATACTCTATAAATGAATTTTCAGTGTAATATTCCATTGATAATAGTCAATAGCATTAAAATAAGTAATACATTTTTTAGAAAATCCATCCTTCCTACTATTGTAAATAATGAATTAAATTTATAAATAATGGGGATATGAGTTTATTAAAAGAAAACTAAATAACAAGGGAAAATATTTTTGAAATCCTATGATACCAAATATTGGTTGGAGTGTGTAACTCAAGAGGGGGTGGGGGTGGGTGGATTTAGTTCTCAATAAAAATTTATATTAAAAATTTTTAAAGATAAATTCTATATGTTAATTAAAAAATACCAGTTAATTAAAATAGTAGAATTATATAAGTTTGATATTACAAATAATTTCTCAAAGAGGGAATATGGATCAGTTAAAATAATATTTGAAATAACATTAACTTTTGAAACTAAATTACTTAATAAAATACTTTTTATAAAAAAATATTAATAGTCACTGTCAAAGTAAAAGTTTTGTTTTTAGATTTTAAAAATATACAACTTTAGCTATGAAATGATAGAAAACAAAACTAATAAACTACATAGAGGAATAAAACAATGGGTTCAATCTTAAGATGTTACTTAATCCCCTTAACTTAGAAATCATATACTTACATGAAATTTATTAAATAATAAGATTTATTCACAGCGTGAATCTAGTTTTACAGACAAAATTAGACAAGCTACTTGTGATCAAATCCCATTAAATAGTTATACATGGGAATAAAAACAATAAACAGGTCACACACAACTTCATTTATATTTTTCATGGGTATAAATAAATAGATAATGTTTAGTTAGTGTGTATAGAACACTTCAACTTAAGAAGATGAGATAGTGTGTACAAATAAATAGAGTAGTAACTCATAATTATCAAATATAAAGCATAAATAGATTGATAAAATGAGTAAATAATAAAAAATATTATATTGCTCGATCTATGATTGTTTAGTTGTCTAGAGGTCCTTGAATATGTCTTAGAAGAGAGCTAAAATAGGTACCTCAAAACGTGCATGAAAATAAAGTATCAAGGAGTCTCAAAAATCATTTCATTTTTAATATGTTGACATTTAGGATACTTCCACACAATGGTGCATTAGGATTTCTATCTTATTCCTTATATGACAGTTTATATTCAACTATGTATTCCACACTACAATTGGTTCTGCGTATTTCTCTATCACACATGAGGGAGTTCTCCAGAATATATAGCACTATAGTTATAATAATCTATTAATGACTATAAATCAAATACCATGGATCCTAATATTGAGAACTAAATTAGTAAAGGTGTTACTTTATAATTAATTCATATGTGGAGTTGTTTAGGAATACTAATGAATAAATTCACATGTGACTAAAGAAATTTAATTCTCTAAGCTTGAAATTGGAGCAGTTAAATTTGAAAGAGAGGTAGAAAATCCAAGGTAACATTCTAGAGGTAGATCAGGCTAATTGTACATCGGGTATAATGATAGATCATATCCATTGGTAGATATGGTTTGATGAAGGATCTGTTATAGTGGTAGATATGGTCTAGTAGTAGAGTTTGCTAGAGGTAGATCTTGTCTGATGGTAGATGTGTTCTGAAAAAACTATAGATAAAATCTAGAGTTAAATCATCTATGATGATAAATGAGTGACTGGTAGATGTCCAGTAGTAGATGCATCAATGGTATAGTCTGAGAGTATAGGATCCAATGGTAGATTTTTTTTACTGATATTGGATCATCTTAGAGGAAGATTTGTTTAGCAGTGGATGTAGTCACTAATAGATATGTTAATGGGAGATTTCGACTATAGATGTACTCCACTGTAGATGCTCCAATGGAAGATCTAGTCCACTGGTAGATCTTATTCACCAGTAGAACTCTTTGAACTAAAAATAGATCTTCATAACTAACAGTTGATCTATACTTAGCCATGTTTCTATACAAAATTATGTACTGTCATAAAACATTTATTATATTAGAAATATTAAAAACATGATTTGTGAAATAGGTGCCAAAATTTTTCATATAAATCACTACCCTCCTCACTAGAATCCTTGGAAAGATCCTTAGGAAATGGTTATTTGATAACATTAAATTTCCACTCTTGGAATTGTACAATGTGTAAGAACATATACCATTACTGTAAATTAATTCCACTGAGACATTTATCCTTTTTATGTATGGATCAAGGTGATAGGGTTACAAATATATTAGTTTCCATTATATATATATATTTATTTAAAAAAGAATATATTTAGTACACTCCTTGATTATATGTGTGTGAATTAAATTCACCACGTCATAAATTATTTTTATGTCACATATGAATTAATTACATAATGCATGTTTTTCACTATATGTGAATTTATTAAATGATCACCTCATTTTTTATACTTAACACACCCCATGAATATTAATTAAGAAAATAAATTTAAGCTATTAAATTCCCCACATATGTACAAATTATTTTGTTTCTCAGTTGTTAGTACTGTGCATTGTGTAATAAATACATGACACGTTTTTCACTAAGTGGGTTCTGTGATTTAAACTATTAAAATGTGTACACTATGTGGTTCATAAAATAACTAAATATCTTGTTATCCAAAATATTTGTGTAACATTTTGGCTATAAAACATGTGTTTTTTAAAAAAATAAAACATGTGTTGAATTTGTGAGGTTATCCGCATATTCTGATACCTATTTAGATTTGGTGAACATAATTTTATGGTTTTTAATTGATGCCAACCAACCTAAACTCAGAAACCAACCCACAAATTCCATAAGTTAATTCTTAGTAACAATAATGTAAACAATCATAATAACTATTGATTATATTAATGAATGAATAAAATAAAAAATAATTTTGTAGGAAAATAACTGAAATGATAAGTGAAAATAAATAATATAAAATTTGAAATGTGATGAATTTGGTACCACTTGATGTATTTTAGGTGAAACAAAATATTGTAGGTTGGTTCCCAAAAACATTTTCCTATAAACTTCTTCTGATTTCTATTTTTAACAAGATTAAAAATTCTTCTTGGAATCCATGAAGATAGAATATCACATGAAATTTATTATTAATTTGGATAGATTAATATTTTCCTCATCTTAAAATTATTTCTTTTTTTGGGTCAAATATGATTGACCCATCTTGTCGATCCATCATCACGATTGAGGAATCAATGAAACATTCTCTATAGCGGTGATCCACACATGTAGTAAGATACTTTGAATGGTGCAATAGGGTTCTCTGGATTCTTGTGGGAATGACTGTATGCCTTGATCCATTATTTTTTAATCCCCCATTTTTAATCCCAACAAGGCTTGTTGGATTCTCTTAGTTCTCTCACAGTTAGAGAGAATGGAGGAGGATCTCCAACACTCATGAGACTTGGAGTGTTCTTGAGAAAATATCTGAGTTGAGATAATTATCTATTAGGACAAATGATGTAGAGAATAGTTTTTTTAAAATAAAATTTCAAACTTTAGAGAATTCTATTTTTATGTATTTATATAGATCAGGTAAGAATATTATTTTCACAAATCCCATTTAATATTCTTTTAATCCCTATCAAAACTCATATATATATATAATAATATTATAATAATTATTTACATGACATTCACTTCACCTAATACTAAATAAACATTATTTTTTGAATGTAAATTAAGATTTTTCAATTAATATTCCATTCCCACTGGACCATTACTCAGCCTGATTTTCATCCCCATTATTAACTAGAAATTGTATAATGACTATTTATTTAAATAAATAAATTCAATTTCATTATACATCAATAAAAAATTAATTATGAAAATATAATAAACATGATTAAATTTTATTCCTTTATCCTAAGAAAAATATTATAATCAACTTGTTAAAATCATATAGAAATTAACTGAAGTTCATGTATACACAATGTTTGTGAATCTATAAGCCCCATTATCAGTATCATTAGGCTATGTCCCATCATTTCTATGGCAATAATATAGAAAAATTCTAAAGAACCCATTGATAAAAGGAGTTAATGTCACAGTGACATTCATCCCCCCATGAATGTTTATCATGTAATATAATAAGATAGTCCGGATATCCCACATCAAGCATGTTTCATAGATTACGTCATCAATATAAATTGTCAAAAATATTTCTTTTACTTATAAAAAAATTTCTGATATATACTACTAGTGACATGGACTTCTTAGGATGTCTATGCTTCATCAAATGGCTAGAGATATTCACTTCTAATAGAAGGGACAAATCACCTCTCAAAATATCCATTAATGCAATTCCACTTATGAAAGACCACTACTTCCATTTCATCGTGAGAATAATTTATCCCTATTTATGAAATAAATCTATGTATGTGAGTTATGATATAAATTTATAATAATTTTAGATTCAAAGGATTATTACACACGCCCATGGATTGGAATATCAAAAAACTCATGAATCATGTTGAATTTTGATTAGTGGGTCCATTATAATAACATCCCTTTGTATATATTATCAAGAGTGAAAACCATGAGATAGTGCCACCGTTTCTTATGAGGCCCCTACCCCTGATATCCTATATATTTTTTCCCTTTCTATGATGTCATCTAGTAATATAGCATAAATTTAAGGTTTATTATCATATAATCTAAAATATATCATCATAGTGTGGTACTACTATGTAATTCAGATGAGAGGAGTATCCTAGGACATCATAAAATATAACTAAAAATATAATAATTACGATAATGTAAAAAAAATTAATATTCAAATTGTAATTATAAAATTAATATAAATCACAAATATATTTGGTTCTCTGTCACAGACTATAACACATGGTAATAAAAAAAAATAGAATAATAGTAAATAATTAAACCTAAAATGGTTCTTATTAAAGTGTAAAAAATATATAATTTTATTATTAAGTAGTTAGAGAAATCAAGTGGTGGGTCGGTATATGAGGTAAGGTATTTCTCATATCAATTACCTTTCCTTGAGACTTATTTTCATAACATGTTTTCTTTAGAGTGGTGTAAAAACTTCCATATAGATGTCTATTATCACTAATTAATAGAAATTAAATTTTTTGACAAATTAATTAAAATTTATCTCCTTCATTTTCCTTTTATTTAAATTTTTATAAATGTTATAAGAGTTTTTTCTTTAAAACATTATTTTAAAGAATTCCATCTAAATATTTTCCCACCATGTCTATTTTCTTCTAAATTTTTTTAGTAATATTTAAAATTAAGATTTTAATATTTTTAATGTTAAATATAAAAACAGTTATATTTCATTCAAATTAGTATTAATGGAACCTTTTTATTACTTTCTGTACATGTCACTTTTGACTCATTTTACCAAATTTCAAAAAGACTTTTTTTTAACATAAACGACACGATCATACTTCTCTTCATTGTGAATTTCTTAATTATAAACATTACTCTTTTTGTTTTAAATTATTTCCAATTTAAATTATGTTCCCTTTTTTGGATATTCTTAATTTTAATTTTTTAAAAAGATAAAGGATATTTTTTAGCATTTTTTGGTGAAATGGAAGGTTCAATTCTTATGGGTTCAAATGACTTTTTCAAGGATTTTGTGTTGAAAAAGTGAATTATTGTAATTTTTTAATCATGATATGGTATTTGGAAATTTTATATTTTTAAGGTGTGACTGATTTAACTCATGATGATATGTGATTTTGATATATCTCTTCAATGCATTAGATAATGGTTAGTCATCAATGATAAAAAATAAGAGAGATAACGTGTTAGGTTACACTTATGGAATTAACCTGGAATCAGTTATTTCATTATAAGATAAAAATAAGGGAACAAATTTTCTGAATTAAAAATGACAAAAGTTATATATTTTAGGCTTTAAAAGGGGTTTTAAGGAAATATTTTGATTTTAAAAGTTACAAAAAAATTATGATCTTTGAAATTTGAAAAGATTGTTTTTCAAAGAAACGTTCAGATGATACTTCCATGGTTTTCCTATTTCTGTAAATGGGTTTAAAAATATTTTTTTTAAGAAAATGATTTATTTCTTTTGTGGATGTGGGTTATTTATGTTTTTAATATTTTAATGTGAAAATGGTAAAATTATCATGGGTTTTCTAGTTTTTCACTAGATTAATGACATTAATTTATTTTTATATCCCATAATGATATTTTTTGTATTGTCCTATGTTTTTAAATGTTTTCTATAGTATATAAGTATATACATAAACTATAGCATGATCAATATTTTCAATCTGGTGGAATGTCTTAAAATATGATGAAATAGTTTGAATGAAATAGACGTTTAAATATAAGAATTTTGTGTGTGTAAAAAATGGTTATATATTGGATGTGTAAAGTTATTATTGTAAGGGTTTGATATGTAATATTTTTTACTAACTGTCTAAAACACTAAAACTAAAGGATCATACAAATATAATAATTTGTAACCATTTTTATTAATATTGTAACAATGGGTTATTTATGTAACATACAATTAAATTTGGTATCAAATTAATGATTTAGATATGTTTAGAGGTTTGGATGATTCAGATAAGGAAATTTTATGAGTTTTAGAAACCATCATGGATTTATTAGTATATAATTGATCATATGTATAAAGGAATATATACCATTTGTAGGTTTTATCTGATGAGAGTTTAAGATGATTAAGGATATTTTGGGAGTCATTTATGAGAGTACAACCCAAGAATTTTTAATGTTTTTTAAAAATGGTTAGTTGAGGATTTATTTTCATTTTTTGGGCATAAACTGAAAGGTATGGATAACCATTAGGGTTAATAAATTTTTTAATTTTCATTTAATCATAGTTAATTAGGATAAAGAGTTAACAAATTTAGGGAATATATGTTTTACCATATAGAAAACCATGGGATTTAAAACTGATTTGGTGACTAATTGATTAATTATATTTTTGGATAAGTTCACTATATTGTAGTGAGTATTATAGAAATCATGGAAAAAAGAGATTTTTTTCCTACTATGATATTTTATATCAAATTTTTTGATATTAATTATAGAATATGTATTAAGTTAAATTTTGATGGATCATATGTTTTTGTTTGGGTTTTATGGTAATGTGTCAAATTTATAGAAGAAAATAAAATATTTTAGAGAATATATGACTAATGAATATACAGTTTTTGAATGTGACTTGATGAATGATTAGTATTTTTTGGAGACAAAATTTATATTGATTTAGAAAAAATATTTGATCAAATAATTCTGATTTTTTTTAGTTTCAAATTTGGTACAATATATTTTTATTTTTTTAAGTTTTATATTTTATAGAATATTTATATTTGATCGTTTGGTGTTATATTTTAGGATTTAGAAATTATAATAGTATTAATTCATTATGGATATTATCTTAACTAATGATGGATATTTTTGTTTTATTTAATAAATACATGTAAGAGGAATAAATTTTTATCCTTTGGATGAACTTATGATATGATGGAAGCTTATTATAGTGTGCCAAGCATGAGAATGTTATCTTGAATAAACATTTCTTTGAGTGAGAGATGACATGGAAGTGGATACTATATGAATCATAAGGAAAGGATGCAATAATGCTAATGGAATGGAACTAAATCAAGTAAGTATGATTTCTAATATTCTATATATCGATGGTAAAATAATTCACAAATTTATGAAATAAGTAGATAAATCTATCAATTTTCACCACTCAACTATTAAGGTATGCCCTTAAAAACTCTTCCACAAGTAAGAGTATCATTATGGTAAATACATGGTTTAATAAATATTTCAAAAATGGAATGTTTCCTTTTCTTAATATAGAAAATTAATTTATTTACAAGTAAATGTAATTGATGTGTATCCAAATTTAATTTTTATAGTTATATATATTTTATTCCATTCCATTTAATTGCTCCAAAATATTTTTTAAACTCTTTTTATCAATCATGAGATAAAATTGTGATCATAAAATTATTTAATAGGGTATAATAAAACACCCAAATATTTTATATTATATTTTATTTAAATAATTTTACATTAAATAGTGTGTGTATATAGAATATCATAAATAAATAAATAATGATATACTATAGAAATATTAATATTTAAATACAACCATTATAACCTAGCCATTGGTTTAGTGGGAATGAATATAAATACTATCATTATGAACTATATGTTAAAAAAACTCAAAAATGAATAATTAATCATACTTTCAATATCAGTTAGTTAGAAGTGAATATAAAGTCTTTCTATGGATGAATATAAGTTTTTTATAAAATATTTTTTATGTGTGTAATATATTTTTTATGAAAATATTTTAAATTAAAAAATATTTTAAATGATTCTAATTAAATGGAGAACATTATATATCCAATCAAATGGATTAAAATTAATTTCAATATACTTATTTGGTAAGGAATAGAGGTAAATCATTTTATTCTTAAAGAATATGTTTTCTTTAATAAATGTTTTTATTTAATTTTATGTGTAGATATTTTAATTCATTTGAAATTATTTTAGAAATTTTATTTGAAAAAATTTAAATCATTTTGAAATAACAATTTTAAAATTATATTAGACTGAATTTTAGGTATTTTTATAAAAAAATTGATTTTAAAGCAAATTTGAAAAATTGTTATTTATTTTATTTTAAAAATGTAATTTAGAAGTACGATTATATTTTATATTTGGTATTAAAGTAATATATGCCAGATTTTTTAAAAAATAATTTAAATAATTTTTTTGTAATCAACATTACACTTGATTTTTTTATAAAATCCTTTTTATACATAAAAAGATAATTTTTATAAAAATGTTTTTTCATTGAATTTTGTGATCTTATATTTAAGGTAATTCATTACTCATATGAATTTTTAATATTAGAAATTTTTTTCCACATTCTGGATAAGAATTTTCTAATTCAGTTATAAGTCCATTTATATTTTAGTTATAATTAATTGTAACCATGGAAAAGGTTTATCACAACAGAAAAGGGTAAAATGGATTAAAACAGATTAAAAAAATTGAATAGGTTATCAAAATCAATCTATAACTTCACTTTATTTCATTTCATGAGTGTAATATGACCTCAATCGTCTTAAATTCTAAATTATAAAAACTTTATATCACCTTCCATTGATAATTACCTTAATATTGTTTTAAGTAAAGAATAATTTCAAAATTCCACTCATTTTTAACAATTTTAGTATGTTTTGTTGGGGATAAACAAATAAATTAATGTTTTTAAATGTTTAAATATAATATTTATAAATTATGTTTATGCTATTAATTTTTTTTAATTTTTTAAAATGGTATTGTTACCTTGATCATTTATAAAATGTCGACACCTTGCTTATACAAGCCATAGAAAATGGAAGTAAAATATTATTAAAACAATAAATGTAAGAATTTTTGGATTAATTGTAGTGTTAAAATAATATATATGTTATGGTTAAAGACATTAAATTGTAATTACACTGTTTTATTGTTATGTTTTTAGTTATAGTTTATGAATAGTCTTGCAAATGGCCATAAATGGTGTTTAATGTGCTAAAATAAATTTTTAAATCATTAGAAACTAATAAAATACTATAATAACTCAATTGGATGATAAATATTTGTAAATATAATAAATTTTCCATGTATGTGATACATTAAATTTTAAAAATTACTTTCATGACCATTAGATATAGGAATCATTGTCTCCATAGTTGAGGTTAAAATGGTTATCTTGGGGGTTAAACTATGAGATTAGTTTAAAAATTCCACATAAACATTTATAGAGCTTATTTTTTATTTTATTTAAATATTATTCTACTTATCTTTGAATATATGGGACTATGAATCCATTTTACAGGAGTTTAACCCGAATTATACATTAATATTTCTTGTATTTACAAGATTTAAACCCTTATCACTTACTATGGACACATCCACTCCTCCAATCCTCACACTTATCGATACATTTATATCTACGAATGAATATATAAATACCTTCCAAAAATCCTCCCTAATTTCTTATTTGTATTATTTTTACCCAAATATGAACATATAACATTTATGGTGGAAGCCAAAAGTGGTTGTCCAAAGAAGAGGTATTGCTCTTAACTGATTATTTTCTGGTTTATTTATTATTATACATCCTTCAATACATTCATAAAAATGATAATGTTATACCATTAGTATATAAAATATTCTTAAATTTTATCATTTTTATGGTATAACCCCTTTTCATCTCCATTTTTACCAAATTTTAAAATGAAATATTTTCTCATGTGTACGTACGGACTACCATCTCTATGTAGTGATGTAATTAATTTTTAAACAACACATCATATGGTGGATTAAAATTATGTATAAAATAAATATATGTAATATTTATAGAATATATATTATCATTGAAATATAACATATTACTTACCTTATTTTCCTTCCATCTGTTAGAAAATAACAATGTCACTTGTGCGTACGTGTGGAGTACCACCTCCACGAAGTGATGTTATTCGTTTTTGATTTCCTCTTTACATTCCTAGTCATAAATATTTAATTAATAAATAAATATTAAAATTACAACATCGTTTTTATTAAAATTTAAATATTATCTAATTTATTTCATTTTCACCTTGTAGAAAAATGAAGAAGTTGTTTAATCTTATACAAGGACTACCATAACCATTAAATTATGTGATTCATTTTTGTTCACCACCTTACATGGATAATTCTAAAATTATATTTCATGTAAAAAAATTATGATTAATTTTTTTAATAGTATATATATGATGGAATCATGAAACATTTCACCATGTTCGACCTGCCAAACCTATTTTTGTGATTATGAACTGAATAACCTCATGAAATCTGATGTAAAAATAATCGACATAGTAAATAAAAAATGGTAAAAATGAACTAAAATAAACAATATTAAATTAATAAAAATGAAAATGGTTCTGAAGTAAGTATAAAACTAATATAATTTTATTCTTCATGAGTTAGAGAAAGTACCTGGTGAGTTGGTACATGAGGTAAGGATTTCTCATCTCAATTCCCTTTTCTTTTAATTATTCTATTTTTACCACATTGTTTCTTTTTTTCGGTGAATGAATTGATATATGGATTTATTTTTTCATATATTTATTGAAATTAGGATTTTCTTCAAATTCATTAAATTTTATATCCATCAACAAAATTTTATTTCAAAGTTTACAAATGTCGAAATGAATCTTTATTTAAAACCTTATTTTAAATTATGCCTTTAAAATATTTTTCATCCATGTCCATGTTCATAATTTTTTTTCAATAGTGTTCTTATTTTAAATTAAAATATTTTTAAAGGAAAAATTCAACTACTATTTACTTTATTTATAATGTTTTAAAAATGAACATTCTTAACGTTTTCTATTTAGGATGATTTTAACTCCTTTTTTATAAATTTAAAAATAACACTTTTTAACATATACAGAATGAGTAGAATATATCATTTTTATATAATTTATTCATCAGAAAATAACACACATAATTTTTTTATGGTTTTAGAACGAAAATTTGATTCCCATTGTTTTGGATAATTTTTCATTTTAATGGGTTTTTAAATGAAAGAGAAAATTTCTAAATGTTTATTATGTGAAAATGGAAAGTGCTTCTCTTATGTTTTAAAATCCATTTTCAAGGGATTACTGAAGAAAAATATAAATTTTGTAAATTTTTTATTCATGATAACATAAATTTTGATTAAATATAATGATAACAGATCCATATATAACTATAGTGATGGATAAGCTTGATATAACTCTCTAATGCATTGAGTAATGATTATTATTTGATGGTAAAAAATGAGTGAGATAACCCAGTAGGTTAATCCCGTATAACTAATAGAAAATATTTCAATATACACAGGTTTAATATGAGTGAACACGAGTTATGAATATAAATCTCCAATATACCTATTTTATGCATGAAATGGGTTCTTATGAGAATTTTTTTATTTCATAAGGTAAATAAAGTTGGAAAACATTAAAAGGAGACAGTTTTTTTCAAATAAATTCTTTTTTATCACACACTTAACTTTCCTATGGTATTTAATGGGTTTTAAAGGCCTTATTTGAGAAATATTTTATTTATAATTTGGATATTTTTTCTTTATATGCCCATTTTTTATTGTGAGAAGGTACTCATTATCTTGGGGTTTCATGTTTTTCAATGCACTAACAATATTTATTTATTTTTATATCTCTGAATGAAATTTGTTTTTCTTATCCCTCATTTTAAAATGTTTTTTCTCAAGATCAAAGTATGTTTAGAAATTACAGCATCATCAACATTTAGAATATGGTGACTCATTTTAAACGATGAATTAGAGTTTTCAATGAAACATTTTTTTAAATTTATAAATCATATCATTATAGAAAAATTAGAAATTGAGTTGAAGTATACACCTTTTATTAATAAGGCATTGATATGTTATATTTTTTTTCATAATTTTATTAAACTATAAACCTATGATATCCTTGAAATGTAAGAAAGTAACACATTTATTATAAATAATGTAATTATGGGTTGTTTTTGTTAAAAAATTCTATAGTTTATATCAAATGATATGTTCTAATTATATTAGAGGTTAGGATGTTGTAGATAAGGATATTTTAAGAGTTTTAAATACAATTATGGGTTAATAAGTTAAAGATTGATAATAATTTTAAAGGAATAAATACCACTTTTCGGTTTTATATGATGAGAGTTGAAGATGAATAAGGTTATTTTTGGAACATATTTATGGGAGTACAACCCTTGGGATTAGTATTTTTTTAAAGTTTATTTTATGAAGAATTTTTTCTATTGTGTGGACATATGTTAAAAGTCATTGATAACCTCTTGGAATAATACATTATTTAATTCTGAGGTAATTATGGTTAATTGTTATAAAGGGTCAATACTATTTGGGAACATATGTTTTATTTTATATATAATCAAGATATAGAAAATTGATTTAGTGTCTAAGTCATTAGTGTTATATTTGAATACCTTCACTATATTTTTTGGAACATTACATTAATATTAGTAAATGGGATAATTTTTCTAGTTTTAGAATTTATGTTAAAGTGGTTGATATTAATTTTTAAATAAGGATTGAGATAGATTTTCTATGCATATATGTTTCTATTCTTGTTTTATATTTATTTAGGTTATTTAGGTAAATGAATAGAATATTTTAGAGATTAATTTTTTGGGGAATATAAATTTTTTTATGTTTATTTATGACTGGTTAATATTGTTTGGATAGAAATTTTGAAATGATATAGAAAAAATATGTGGTGAAATATTTTGTAATTATTGATGGGTTTCAAATTTGGTATGAAATATTTTAAAGAGTATTATGTTTAGTTATTTTTGAAAGGACTGAAGATGAACTTTAGGTATCATTTCTTAAAGCATCGGTGATTATTCAAGAATTTATTTATATTTTAAATTATATTTACTTGTGATAATAATTTTGGTTAGGTCAATGTTTAGAGACTGGGCGAAAACTTATTAATAATATTTATATCTTAGAATGTTGTAGATGTTTATTTTATCACCTCACACATTAAAACATCATCTTAGATATTTATTTCTTGGAGTCAAAGATGAGATAGATTTTGAAATTTAATGAAGCACAACCAAATATAAACTATGAAAATGGAATTGAAAGAAATAAAGTAAGTATATTTTCTCGTATTCCAAATATAAATTGTAAAATAATTTCTCAACTTGAGAAAGAGTCAGATAAAACTATCTAGTTTTATCACTAAATTATTATGGTGCACCTTTTGAAAACATTTCACATATACATGTCTCATAATGGTAAATAAATTATTTAAATATTATTTAAGAAAAGTTAAGTTTCCTAGAATTAACATAGATATTGAGTTTATTATAAAAATGTAAAGTTGTTTTTGTGGATTAGAAGATAATTATTTCACCTTATATAAATTTTATTCCACCCATTGTAATTTATTGTGAAAATGATTAAAATCTGTTCTATTGAACATGAGAAAAATTATGAGGTAAAATTTTATTTAAGGTTGTAGAATATAACTACCTATTATTTTAAAATATATTTTATTTATATAATATAATGTTTGATATAAAATGTTATAGTCTTCACTGAGCTTACATGAATCACAATATACTATATAAATATTCTTATTTAAATATGGTTGTTATAACCTAGATGTCGGTTTTTTGGTAATGAATTTGA
This sequence comes from Viscum album, assembly GCA_963277665.1. Taxonomy (NCBI): domain Eukaryota; kingdom Viridiplantae; phylum Streptophyta; class Magnoliopsida; order Santalales; family Viscaceae; genus Viscum; species Viscum album. The sequence continues at coordinate 1,508,254,851 of OY728156.1, forward strand.
ATAAACATGTAATGAAATATATGTATAGAATTTTTCCTTAATAAAATTAATAATCAATCATAATTTGTTATAAATTTGTTGTAAATTAATATAAATTTTATTAGGGAAAAAAGATATATATATTTTTTTTATGTGCGTAGTGAATTTTTCTCCAAATAGATTAAATTAAGAAATTTTAGTTAATGATTTCAGTGAAATGTGTAGATTATACGTCCCATTAATTGAATTACCATTCATTTAAATTTATTTATTAGGAAATGAATGCAGATAATGTTATTTTATTATTTAAAAATATATATTCTACAATAATAGTTTATTGTAATTTTATATTCTAATTTATTTCAGAATATTTTAAAAAAAAATACATGAAAAAAGGGAAAATAATTAAAATAATCATTTAAAAACTAGCTTAGATTGTGTTTTGTTATTTTTATAAATGAATTGATTTTTGAGGGAATTATCAAAAATATTATTTTTGATAAACCATTATTTATTTTCTTTAAATAAAGTTATTTCAAAATCATATTCATAATAATTATTTGGTTTTAAAGTAAAATAAGTTAACTTTTATTAAATAAAATTATATTAATTATATTTAAATCAACATTATACATGATTTTGTTTTAAAACCATCTTTATGATTAAAATAAGTATTTTTATAAAAACAATTTTTATTACAATTTTTATCTTATATTAAAATTAATTTATTCCTATTATATAAATTTACTATTAGAATATGGATTCCATATTTGAGAACAAAATTTTCTAATTTGGTTATAATTTAAATTTCAATTTTCTTCATAATTAATAGTAACCATGTTGAAGGATTATCACTACTGTAAAAGTAAAATATTTTAAACTAGATTAAGAAAATGTGATATGGTCTCAAAATCAATCCAAAACTTTAATTTTTTTGATTGTACGAGTTTATTTAATAAATAATAATCAAGCCTTATAAATTACATAAATTTGGTATCATTTTTCATTGATAATTTAATTTATATTATTTTATGTATATAATAATTACAATATATCACTCTCAATGTTTTATTATATAGACTATGTAACATTATGGATAAAAAGTTTTTATTAGTTATAAATAGATATTTTGAGTATTAATATTATTTTTTATTATATTATATTATTCATTAATTTTAAGAGATGACATAATTACCATGAATTTTTACACAATGTTGACACACCATTTGTACAAGTAATAAAAAAAAGTAAATTACTTTTAGAACATTAAATGTAGTACTTTTTTGGATTATTTATGGTGTTATATGAATTTTTTGGATAATTATAATTTATAAATGACTGTTAATATGTTTAAATAAAAATTCCATTTTTTTCTTGATATGTTTAATTTAATTTTTTTTGAATAATTTAAAAAATGAACATAAATATTTTTAATGTTTAAAAATTATTTATTATGTAATTAGAAAATTAAAAAATTATATAATTACTCAATTGGTAGTAAAAGTTTCTAGTATATCATAAAATATTTAGGTACATTCCACTTGAAATTTTTAAAATTACTTTCATGACCCTTATAGACTAAAACATTTGTTGCTATTGTTAAGGTAAACTTGTGGTTAAATTATGGAGTAAGGTTAAAAATAACACTGAAAATATTATTAAGTTCTTTTATGAATTTATAAATACCTTATACTCTATATAATTAAAGATATATGACTCTTAATCCACATTACATGATTTAGTCACATATTATGGAATAACACTTCATGTATTAACAATAATTCCACCCTACCAATTTATAAATGGGTGCCACCAATCCTCTCTTATCACACCTATAGAGTCATGTATCTCCACAAATCCCTTTAAAATTACCTCCTAAAAACAATAAACATGTCCTAGAGGTATTATTTACACAAAAATAAAACTAATTTGGATTAAGGTGTATGAAAAATGAGGTCTTCCAAAATAACTGGTACAACTTTTAATCGAGTTTTTTCAGGTTTATTTCTTCTTATTCCTCCTTAAAACACATACCAACAATGATGATATAATAAAATAATCTACTAAAATTAAATCACTGCTCATGCTTACGTATGGACTACGGTCTCCATGTACCAATGTAATTATTTTTTCATCACAAACACATATTATGATAGGTTTTTATGATCAATTAAGTTCTATATATATAAGAAGAATATTGAAACATATGTGATCTATCTTCAATTAGCAACACATAAAATAACCCAAAAATAGAGTACTTGGTATTGATAGTTAAATTATCCATTTTGTTCTCTTCAGAAGGGAATGATTGAGGGAGACCATAAGGAGAAGCAAACAAAGGCACCAATCCTTGATATGATGCACCATAAAATTTACATTATATTGTTTATTGGGGACACCCAAGAAATCAAAGGGTTTCTAGTTTCATATCAGATGAGAAGAATGGTTCTTCAAGAAGAAGATAGATTTGGTAGAGGCTAGACACATATTGCACACATACATCTATTAAATGGTAGTGGTTTATATAGAAAATCAAAGATTATACTTAGTAATATCTCATTTAATAATATAATAAAACATAATAATAAATGATTTGAATTCATCGTGTGAATTTATAACCCCTTTTATATTTCATCTTATGAAATGATATTCAAAAAATGCCAATCATTAAAATAAAAACTCTAATCAAGAGAGATGGATAATATATATATTATATATATATTATATTAATGCATTGTACACATGAAAAATATTCAATCATATACATGTATTAAATATAAAACACACACACACATATATATATATATTATCATATTATATATAGATATCTCATTTATTATATGCTTGTGTATATGAATCTTATTCATGTGTACATGCATCTTAGGCATGTACATTTTTATTTTTTATCCAGAAGTATCCCACATGTAATCAAATCCAACACGAAAATTATAAACAACTTGATAAATTATTGGGAATTCATCCAAAAAATTTTAGATATGGATTTTTATCAATGTTTGATTCCATGTTTTTTAAGTAGATGATTTTAGAGGGATTTTGAATTTATAATTATGGTAAAGGTCAAATCATGATAAAAGATTCAGTAAAAAAAATGAGGGCTGTAATTATTTAATGTGATGTTTTAGACATGGAATAAGGCTTGGAGGGTGTTTTAGAGGATTCATGAGTGCTCTAGTAGTTTGGGACCCAAATTCAATGTTGGAAAAGTGCATCATAGGGTGTAAGGTTAGTGAATGGTTAATAATAACTAGGAAACCTATCCATGTGGCCAAGTTAAAATAGGTTTACGGGTTGGAAAATACTATGTTAGGCTAAGAGAGATCATTAGGTTCATCAAATACATGAATTGTTGAGGTATTATTTTATTTAGATTCGTTCCCAAGGTTAATTATTATTTTCCAAATGTGTTTTCGATGAAAAATAAAAAATTCCATCGAAGAAGGTGGATCATGGTTCGTGCATGGTTAGGGGAAATCATGATCCTTACTCAAGAAAATTTGTGACTAAGCGTCATTATTAGATAGTGGTGAACTGTATGGTTTGCAAAAATTTTGGGTAACCATGTGGGATAACCTTGCAATGTGAGACTCTTGGATAGTGAGGGGAACATGGTTGTTGAACGCTTCGAAAAACCATGTGAGAAAACATAAGACTTGTCTATATCATTAAAAAGTGAGAATTTTCCATTCTACCCTCTTTGTTTTTTAACCCTAAACAACCCATATCCTCCCCATTCCGTGACGACCCAAAAAACTATAGTACTAACCTTGTATTTGATAGCATGTATGACTTGCGACAGCAAGCATGTAATGTCATATAATAAATGTATCATTTATAATATATTTTACTATATAAAATATATTCTATATATTTCAACACATGAAACACCATGTTAGATTGAATTTTATGAGACACTGAGTTAGAGTACATTAGATGAAAATATGACCATCCTCTATATCTTTTGTTACATTCAAAAGCAATCTTTTTTGCTCACTTGCCCTATAAGCAATATCGAGTCTCACCGAGAAACAATCTATAATTAAAGAACTATTATTTAATAAAATAATATATAATATAGATGTTATGTTAGTGGTTATGAATAATATTAACTAACATATAAAAATATATGGTTTCTAAAAATATATGATTATTCATAGGTTTAAAATTAATTAGAAATGAATAAAATAACCAATTGAATAAAAAAGGATATTTTTATAGAAAACAATTTTAATATTCACAAAACAAATTACCCAAAAACATTCAATTAATTAAAATTAGTTTGTTATATTAATTTAATATATATGTCAAATAATTAATAAATTATTTTTTATATCCATCCAATAGATTTGATAAGAATACGTTAAAATAAAACACAATATTTCACATAAAAACCTATATTTTTATTAACCCGATATTTTTCACTATTACGATGATGATATTTTATGAGTTTTAGATACCATCATGGGTTTATATGTCAATGGTTGATCATAATTTTAATGAAATATATAGCATTTTTAGGTTTTATCTGATTAGAGTTTAAGATGAGTAATGATATTTTGGGCATCACTTATTAAAGTACAACCCTTGGATTATGAATGTTTTTTAGAAAAGGTTATTTAAGGATGTTTTTATTTTTTTGTACATTTGATGAAAGGTATTGATAAAATTTACGGTTAATACATTAAATAGCTTTCGTTTAATCATAGATAATTAGGATAAAGGGTTAATAAATTTAAAGAGTATATGTTTTATCATATAGATAACCATGGTATTTTTAACTCATTTGGTGACTAATTGATTAATTTTATTTTTAGATAAGTTCATTATATTTTTAAGAACATTATTGAAATCATATAAATTGATACATTTTTTCCTAGTATGATATTTTATATCAAAGTGGTTGATATTAATTAATAAATAAGTATTAAGTTAAATTTTGAAGGCTCGTATGATTTTTTTTGGTTTTATGGTGATGTGATTAATTTAATGGAATGAATAGAATATTTTATAGAATATTTGATTAGGAATATAAATTTTTTTATGTGACTTGATGAATGATTAGTCTTTTTTGGAGAAAAATGTTATACTGATCTAGAAAATATATTTGATCAAATATTTATGATTTTTTTGAGTTTTAAATTTGGTATAATATATTTTTAATTTTTTTAAGGTATGTATTTTATGGAATATTTCAATATCAACTTTTGGTGTTATTTTTTAGGTTTCTTAAATTATTATATTATTAATTCATATTTTAAATTATCTAAACTCATGATGACCGTTTTCTTTTTTTAAAGAATAAAGATAATTGGAATAAATGTTTATCATTTTATGGATCTTATGATCTTCTATAAGCTTATTATAGTGTTCAGGCATGAGAAATTCATCGTGAATAAACATTTCTTGGAGTGAGATATGAGATAAAATTGTATACTATATGAATTACAAGGAAAGGGTGAAAAATTATAATGGAATGGAAATAAATCAACTAAGTATGCTTTCTCATATTCTCTATCTTTATAGTAAAATAATTCCCCAATTCAAGAAATATGAAGATAAATCTATCATTTTTCATAACTTAACTATTAACGTATGACTTTAAAAAATCTTCCAAAAGTAATAGTATCATAATAGAAAATACATGGTTTAATAAATATTTAGGAAATGGTATGTTTCATATTATTAAAAGAAAAAATAAATTTATTTCTAAGTAAATTTTATCAATGATTATGAAAATTTAATTTTGACAGTTATGTATATTTTGTTCCATTACATAGAATTGCTCCAATATATTTTTTAAACTATTTTTATCAATCATGAGATAAAATTATGATCAAAAAATTTATTTAATATGCTAGAATGAAGCACCCAAATATTTTAGATTATATTTTATGTAAATTATTATTACAATAAATATTGTGTGGTATACATAACATTATGCTTAAATGAATAATGATATACTATAGAAATATTATTATTTAAATCAGACTATTATAACCTATTCGTTTCTTTAAAGGGTATGAATATGAATACTGGTATTATAAAATATATGGAAAAAAATTCATTAAAAAATGAATAATTAAGCATATTATTAATAAAAATTGGTTTGAAGTGAAGATAAAATATTTTTATGGTCGAAGATATATGTTTCATAAAATATTTTTTATGCATATAATGTATTTCTACAACAATAATTTAAATTAATAAATATTTTTAAATGATTATAATTGGATTATAAAATTATATATCCAACCAAATGCATTAAAATTAATTTCACTATAGTTATTAGGTGATGAATATTGATAAATCATTTAATTCTTAAAGAATAAATTTTCTTCAAAAATTGTTTTTATTGCATTCTGAGCATAGATATTGTAATTTATTTTAAAAAAATATAGAAATTTTATTTGAATAAATGGAAATCATTTTATAATAAAAATTTTAAAATTATCTTATATTGATGTTTTTGTATTTTTCAAAAAATATTGATTTTAAAGTGAATATAAAAAATTCTTATTGATTTTATTTTAAAAAAGTAATTTAAAAGTAACATTATATTTTAGATTTTTTATTAAAGTAAAAAAAGTCAACTTTTGATAAAATATAATTTAAATAATTATTTTGGAATCAACATTACACTTTATTTTTTTGTATATTTTTTTTATGCTTAAAAAGATAATTTTTATAAAAATGGTTTTTCATTTCATTTTTTGGTCTTATATTTATAGTAATTTCTTCCTCATATATAAATTGAATATTATAAAATTTATTCCATATTTTGGATAAGAATTTGCTTATTTTGTTATAATTCCATTTTCATTTCAGTTATAATGAATTGTAACCATGGTAAAGGTATATCACCACAGTAAAGGGTAAAATGGATTAAAACAAATGAATGAAATGGGATAAGGTATCAAATCCAATCTACAACTTCACTTTATTTCATTTTACGGGTGTATTATGACCTCCCTCATTATAAATTATAAATTATGAAAATTTTATATCCCAATCTATTGATAATGAACATTATATTGTTTTAAGGAAAGGATAATTTCGAAATTCCACTCCTAAAATAATTTTAGTATGTTTTACTTAGGATAAAATAATAAATTAATGGTTTAAATTGTTTAAATTTGATATTTAGAAATCATGTTTATGATGTTAATTTTTTCTTAATTTTTCAGGATGGTATAATTACCTTGATCATTTACACAACACTGGCACTATGCTTGTACAATCCATAGAAAAAGAAAGTAAAATATTATAAAAACAATAAATGTAAGAATTTTTGGATGAATTATATTGTTAGAATTATATATGTGTGTGATGTTTAGGGACTTATTATTCTAATTTAATTTCATTGTTTTAATTTTTTATTTAAATTTTATGAATAATTCTACAAATGACCATAAATGGTGTTTAATGTATTGATGTAATTGTTTTATATCCTTAAAAATTCATAAAAATGTTATAATAAAACAATTGGATGATAAATATCTATAAATACCATCAATTATCCATGTATGAGTTACATGAAATTTTAAAACTTACTTTCGTGACCCTTAAAGACAAGAAAATGTGTTGCCACAATTAAGGTTAAAATATTTATCAATGGGATTAAACTAAGTGATTAGTTTAAAAATGCCATATAAAATTATATACATTTTATTTTTTGATTTTATTTAAACATTATCCAACATATATTTGAAAATATGGAACTATGAATCAATTTTACTTGAGTTGTACATATATTATACATTAATATTTCATGTATTTATAAGATTTCAACCCATTTAACTTATAATAGACACATCCTATCCTCTATTCCCAAAACCTATCAATATATTTAGAACTACAAATACCTATCTAAATACCTTCCCAAAATCCTTCCTAACTTATTATTTTTATTATTATTTCCCTAATATGAACATATTACATTTAAGGTAGAAGCCAAAAGAGGTTGTCTGAAGAAGTGGTAGATCTCTTAACCGATTATTTTCATTTTTATTTATTCTTCTAGATCATTCAATACTATCATAAAAATGATCATATTATACCATTAGTATCTAAAATATAATTAAATATTATAATTTTTATGATATAACATATTTTCATCTCCATTTTTATCTAATGGTGAAATAAAATATTTGCTTATGTGTACGTATGGGCTACCGTCTCTATGTATTGATGTCATTAATTTTTAAACACCCCCTCATGTGGTGGAATAAAATTATATATAAAATAAATATATATGATATTTATGAAATATGTATTATCATTAAAATATAATATTTTACTTACCTTATTACCCTTCTATCCATTGGAAAATGACAATGTCGCTTGAACATATATTTAGACTACCCCATCCACGAAGTGATGTTATTTATTTCTCATTTCCCCTTCACATGTTTGGTCATAAATATGGAATTAATAAATAAATATTAAAATTATAACATAGTTTTGTTTTTGTAAAATTTAAATATTATATAATTTAATTAATTTTCACCTAGTAGAAAAATGAAGAAGTCGTTTATTCATATACAAGGACTGCCATCTCCATTAAATAAAGTGATTAATTTTTAAGGACCAAATTACATGGATACTTATAAATTAATTCAGGGTTGATGATGTAATTATGTAAAATTTCACTATGGTCGACATTCCAAAGTTATTTTGGTGATTATGAACCTAACAACCCCAAGACATTTGATATAGAAATAATCAACTTAGTAAATAAAAAAATGGTATGAAATGAAATAAAAGAAAAAAATATTAAATTAATAAAAATTAAAATGGTTCTGAAGTAAGTATAAAACTAATATAATTTTATTATTCATGAGTTAGAGAAAGTATATGGTGAGTTGGTACGTGAGGTAAGTAATTTCTTGTCTTAATTCCCTTTTTCATACACTTATTCTGTTTTTAATACATTGTTTCTTTTTTGGGTGTAAAAATTAACATATGGATTTGTTTTTTCATATGTTTATTTAAAATAAAGTTTTTTACAAATTCATTTAATTTTATCTGCTTCAACATAATTTTATTTCAACGGTTATGAATGTCGAAAGGAATTGTTATTTAGAACTTTATTTTAAAGTATCCCTTTCAAATATTTTTCATCTATGTCTATGTTCATTTAAATGTTTTCAATAGTATTATTATTTAAAATTAAAATATTATTAAACAAAAATTTCAACAACATTTTTACATTCTTTACAATGGATTAATAATGAACCTTCATAGAATTTTCCATACAGGATGCTTTTAACTCTTTTTCTAAATTTAAAAAGAGTCTTATTTAATATATATGACAAGATTAGAATATATCATTATTGTTTAATTTATTCATTAAAAACATATGCTTAATGTTTTTATTCTTTTAGAATATAAATTCAATTTCTATTGTTTTGGGTAATTTTTCATTTTAAAGAGTTTTCAAATGAAAGAAGAAATTTCACAATGTTTTTATGTGAAAATGGAAAATTCTTGATTATGTTTCTAAATCCATTTTTCAATGGATTATTTATGAAAAAGTTTAATTTTGTAAATTTATTTCTTCATTATACGATAATTCTAGATTATATATAATGATGTGTGAGCTTGATTTAACTTATGGTGATTGGTGATCCAGATATAACTCTCTAATTCATTGAGTAATGATTATTATTTGATGATGAAAAATGAGTGAGATAACCTGATAGGTTAATCCTATAGAATTAAGAATGAATAGAATAATATACATAGGATAAATATTTTTGAACATTCATTATGAATACACACCTCTAAGTTTCCTATTCTTCGCATGCAAATTATTTTTATGAGAATATTTTGATTTTATAATATAAGCAATGTTTTCAAAATTTTAAAAAAGAATGTTTTTTCTTTCAAATAAATGATTTTGTGTCACTTTCATGGCTTTCCTATGATATTTAATGGGTTTAAAAGTCGTTATTTGAGAAATATTTTATTTCTAATGAGGATATGTTTTATTTATGTGCTCATTTATTTATTGTGAAAATGTACTCATTATCAAGGGTTTTAATAATTTTTAATGGAATAAAAATATTTATTGGTCTTTATATCTCTTAAATAGATTTTTCTTATCAAATCACACATTTTAAAAAGTTTTTCAAATGATTTAAGGATGTATAGAAACTAAATAATGCTCAATATTTAGAATATGGTGACTTATTTTTAATGATGAATAAGCTTTTTTTAAGGAAACATGATTTTAAATTTAAGAATAATATCTTTGTAAAAAAAGTATAAATTGAGTGGAAGTATAAACTTTTTATTATTAAGGTTTTGATAAGTAACATTTTTTCATAATTTTATAAAACAATAAATCTAAGAGATAATTGAAAACTATGAAAGTACATCCCTAATTTAAATAATGTAATTATGGGTGGTTTTTGCTACACAATATTATATTTCATATTAAATGAATTTTTTTTACATTAGAGGTTATGATTATTTAGATAAAGATGTTTTAAGAGTTTTAGATACCATCATGGGATAATAATTCCATGACTGATAATATGTTAAAAGGCATAAATATCCCTTTGAGGTTTTCTATGATAAATGTTTAATATGATTAAGGTTATTTTGGAAGATATTTGTGGGAGTACAACCCTTTGGTTTAGTATGTTTTAAAAAAAAGGTTATTTTAGGAATAATGTTTTTCTATTTTGTGGACATAAGCTAAAATTAATCTATAACCACTAAGAATAATACTTTATTTAATTCTGATATAATTAGGGATAATTGGGATAAAGGGTTAATACATTTTGGGAACAAATTTTTTATTTTATAGAAAAACATGAGATAGAATGTTGATTTAATGTCCAAGTCATTATTGTTGTATTTGAATAATTTCACTATATTTTTTAGAACATTATATGAATATTGGTAAATGATATATTTTTTTAGAATTGATTTTTTTTTAATTTGGTTGATATTAATTTTGAAATGAGTATTGAGATAAATTTTTTATGCATATAAGTTTTTTCCAGTTTTATAGTTATTCAGGTTATTTAAGTAAATTAATAGAATATTGATAAATTTTTATGCATATATGTTTTTTCCAGTTTTATAGTTATTCAGGTTATTTAAGTAAATTAATAGAATATTTTAGAGAAGATTTGATTGATGAATATATAATTTTTGTATGATTCTTTATAAGTGGTTAACATTATTTAGAGAAAAATGTTAATATGATATCATAAGAATATGTGGTAAAATATTTTTGATTATTGATGGGTTTCCAATTTTGTATGTAATACTTTAAATAGTTTAAAGGTTAGTTATCTATAAAATGTCTCAATATGAACTTTTGGTGTAATTTCATAAGGTTTCGGTAATTATTATAGAATTTATTTATATTTTACATTATCTTATCTTGTGATAATAATTTTGGTTTTGGTTAATTATTAAGAGATATAGGTTATACCATGTTATCCTTTTTTGGATCTTGCAATGTGGTTGAAGTGTTTTTTAGCACCTCACACATAAAAAGTTCAACTTGAATATTTATTTCTTAGAGTCCTAGATGAGATAGATTTTTAAATTTCTTTAAGCACAACCAAAGGTTGAAACTATGAAAATTTTATGTAAAGAAAAAGAGTTAATATATTTTCTCATATTCTAAATCTTAATTGTAAAATAACTTCTCAACATGATAAAGATGAGGATAAATATATCTAGTTTTACTACTCAATTATTATAGTGCACTTTTTGAAGTTATTTCAAATATACAGGTCTCATAATGGTTAATACATTTTTTAAGAAGTATTTAAGAAATGTTATGTTTCCTAGAATTAATATAGATATTGAATTTATTTTAAAAAGTGAAAGTTTCTTATCTGAATTATAAGATAAATCATTCAACGTATATACATATTATTCCTCCCCTTGTAATTGATTCTAAAAATGATTAAAATATTTTTTATTGAACATACGAAAAAATTATGTGGTTAAAATTTATTTAAAGATGTACAATATTACTACCTATTATTTTAAAATATATTATATTTAGATAATATTATGTTTGTTATGAAATTTTATAGACAACACTAAGCTAAAACAAATGATGGTATACTATATAAATAACATTATTTAAATATGGTTGTTATAACCTAGATATTGGTTTGTTGTGTACAAATTTGAATAAATTTTTAATGAATTATATTTAAAAAATGTTTCCTTAATAAAATTAATAATCAAGAATAATTTTCTATAATAAGTTTATAAATAAAGATATAATATTTTGAAGGAAAAATATATAAGATTCAATAAATTATTTTATTGTGCGTAATGCATTTTTCTCTAAATAAATTAAATTATTAATTTTTTAACAATTTTAGTGAAATTATTAGACTATATATCCAATGAAATGAATTACCATTCATTTAATTTTATTTATTATGAAATTAATGAGGATAAAGTCAATTTATTATATCAAAATACATTTTCTTCCATAATAGTTTTATTGTAATTTTTTTAAGGACATTGTAATTTATTTTTGACACTTTTAATAAATTTACAACAAAAAAAGAATTTTTTTTCCGAAATAATCATTTAAAAATTATCTTACCTTTATTTTTGTTATTATTATGAAACGATTTATTTTTGAGTGAATTTTGAAAAATATGATTTGTTCAAAACTGTTATTTATTTTAATTAAATAATGTAATTTGAAAAGTATATTTCTAAATTTTATTTGGTTTTAAAGAAAAATAAGTTTAATTTTGTTAAATAAATTTATATTAATTTTATTTAAATCAACATTAAACATTATTTTGTTCCAAAATCATCTTTGTGATTAAAATAAATATTTTTCTAAATTTGATTTTTTATTTGATTTTTTATCTTATATTAAAATCTAATTTTTCTCTTATGGATATTTAATATTATAATATGGATTCCATATTTGAGATAGAAATTTTCTAATTTTGTTCATAATTAATAGTAACCATGTTATAGGATTATCACTACTATAGAAAGTAAAATAGTTTAAATGAGATTAAAAAAATGAGATATGGTCTCAAAATCAATCCAAAACATTAATTAATTTTATTGTATGAGTTTATCTAAAGAATAATTATCCTACCTTCTAAATTACATAAATTTGGTATCATTTTTCATTGATAACTACCTTTATATTTTTCTATGTATATAATAATTACAACATGTCACTCTCAAAGTTTTAATATATAGAGTGTGTTACCATATGGATAAAAAGAATTTATTATAATTTATAAATGGTTATTTTGAGTATTAATATTTTTTTTATTATATTATATTATTCATTAATTTTACGATATGACATAATTACATTGAATGCTTACAAAATTTTGACTCAACGCTTGGGTTAGTAATAAAAAAAGTTAATAAATTTTAAAACATTAAAAGTAATACTTTTTTGGATGAATTATGGTGTTACATGAATATATTGGATAATTACAATTTATAACTGATGGTGAAGGAGTTTAAATTTAAATTAAAATATTTTATTGATATGTTTAATTAAAAATTTTGTTAATAATTTAAAAAATGACCATAAATGTTTATAATGTTTAATAATAATTTATTAAATAATTAGAAATATATAAAATTATATAGTTACTCAATTTCTAGGTAAATTCAAAAGGATATATTTATATTTTTATATACATGCCGATTTTAATTTTTTAATTTACTTTCTTGTGCCTTATAGATTGAAAAAATTGTTACTATTTTTAAGGTTAACTAGGGGTTAAACTAAGGGTTGAGGTTAAAAATAACACATAAAATATTATAAAGTTTATTTTATGAATTTAGTTATACCTTATATTCTATATAATTTAATATATATAACTCTTAACACGCTTTACATGATTTAGTCACATATTATCCATTAATACTTTATGTATTAATAACATTTCCCCTCTACCCAATTATAAATGGGTGCCACCTAACCTCACTTATCACACCTGTAGAGTTAGGTATCTCTACAAATACCTAAAAAATTACCTTCCAAAAACACCTCCACATGTCCTAGAGGTCTTATTTTTACTAAAATACAACCTATAGGGATTATGGTTTATTAAAAACGAGGTCTTCAAAAAGAATAGATATAACTCTTAATCGAGTGTTTTCATGTTTATTTCTTATTCTCCCTCCCTAAAACCCATCTCAAACATGATGTAATAATAAAATAATGCTATAAAATATAATAAAACTCTATTATGATTATGTAATAACCCCTTTCCATAAAATTTTTGCATCCAATTAAAAATGAAATCATCGCTCATCCATACATATGGACCACCATCTCCACGTAGTAATGTAATTCTTTTTTCATCACAAACACATATTAGGATGGGTTTTTATAATCACATAAGGACCATATATATAGGAAGAATACCTAAACATAGGTTATATATCTTCAATTATCAACACATGAAATAACTCAAAAAATAGATTACTTGGTATTAGATAGTTGGAGTAGCCATTTTATTCTCTTCATAAGGGAATGATTGAAGGAGACCATAAGGAGTAGTGAATAGAGGGACCAATCCTTTGATTTGATGCATGATATAGTGGATATTATATTTTATCATAGGGACACCCAAGAAATTAAAGGGGTTCTAATTTTATATCAGGTGATATGAATAGTTATATAATAAGAAGATAGATTCAGTAGAGGATACACAATGATAAATTGATTCTTAGGCCTCTGAGCGGCATCTCTGTTTCCCTCTCGTCGTCCTAGGGTTTTTTTCCCGTTGTTCCCTTCTACCTCCGGCGTGGCTCGGGTGGTCCAATTTCAGCATCCTAGATCTCGGTTTGGTAGCTGCATGACTCAGTTCTTCTCTCGGGATTTTTTTGGGCTTCAGTCTGGCATCGGCGTGACTTTTGGTCAGTTCCGTCCTAGTGTGGAAAGATCTGGAATCAGTGTGGCTTGCGGGCTGATCCATCGTAGCATGGTTTTTGGGTCCTTCAGGTTCAACTCGGCAGCAATGTGCTCGCGGTCATATCTTCCTTGGAATGGCATCGGTGTGTCATGTGGCCAGATTCGTCACAACACACAAAGAACAGGTGTTAGCTGTGCTTGCGGGTAGGTACGACTAGAGGTGGTCTTCGGATTCTTTTGTTTCAGATCATCATCGTTGTGGCTCACAGACTGGTCTCCCATGTGTGGCGTTGACTTCTAGTTTGTCCGGCATCGGCACAGCTTGCGGTCAGATCCGGCATGGGGCGTCATTCTCTTCTCGGAGCAGCTCGGAGGGGTAAGGCTTTCAGGTGCCTTTGGTTGGTTTTTGAGGATTTATCAATACTTGAGGTTATGCCGATTTGACTTCGCAGTTGGGTGCATCATCAAGAAGGCTTTGTTCTTCCTGGATATGTCTGCTTCATTGGCCTTCTGTGGACTTGTTCTTCCCGGAGGATTTCTGGGAGGTCGTATCACGTTGTTGGAGGGTGGTGCATTCTCCGACTGGAGCTCGCCGGCGGGTTTGTGGTTTTGGGCTGGTGTCGATGGTCGCACTGGTGGGCGTTAGTGGAGGTTGGTACTGAGGGGTTTTCAAGCTTTTCTGATGTTTGTGTTTTCTAGTTCGTGGTTTCCTCAGCCTTATCTCCGGTGGTTCCGGCTCTTGGTGTGAATGTTTGATTGGTTGAATGTTGGAGTTGATTGATTTGGTGTGTTGAATGAGTTTGGTTGGTCTTAATCCTTTGATTCATGATATTTGGACGGTTTTAAGTCATGAAGTCTTGTATGGTTTACCACTTTTCCCTCAAAAGTGTGTGATGGTTTCTCACTTTTTCATCAAAAGTTATTAGATAATAAAAAATATAATTTTCAGTCATTAGAGGCTACACACGTATTACAGAAGTACATATATTAGATGGTTATGGTTCATATTGGGAATAAAATATTATACTTAGTAATATATCATTTAATAATATATTAAAACATAATAATAAATACCATTCATTCATTGAATGAATTTATTATCTCTTTTATATTTCATCTTCTGAAATGTGTTTCCAAAAATACCCAGCATTAAAATGAAAACTATTCTGGAGAGAGATGAATAATTTATATATATATATTATTAATGAATTTCATGAATGAAAAATAAACAATCATATATATATATATATATTAAATGTAAAAAATTTATAATTTATAATATAATATATAGATAACAAATTCATAATATGCATGTGTACATGCATCTTATTCATGTACATTTGTATTGCTCATCCAACAATATCCCACATGCAATAAAATCCCTTAAGTACATTATAAAAAACATGAAAATAATTGGTAAGACATCCAAACAAATTTGGATATGGATTTTTGTCAATATTAGATTCCATGTTTTTTTAGTAGGAGATTTCAGTGGGAATTTAAATATTGAATTACTGGAAAGATCAAATCATGATCAAAGATTCAGTACAAACTAAAACGGGTTGGAATTCTTTAATGTGATGTTTTTAGACATATAATGAGGCATAAAGGGTATTTTAGAGGTTTCATGAGTGTTCTAGTGGTTTGTGACACAAATTCATTGTTGGAAAAGTTTATCATTGGGTGTAAGGTTGGTGAATGATTAGTACTAATGAGGAATCCTAACCACGTGGCCTAGTTAAAACTGGTTTAAACGTAGGAAAATACTTTTTTAGTCTAGGAGAGACCATTCGGGCTGTCAAATACATGATTTTAAGGAATTATTTGATTTAAATGCATTCCCATGGTTAATTATTAGTTTCCCCAAGTTTTTTAAATGAACAATAAGATTTTTGGCTTGGAAGTTGGTGGGGGTATTGTTGGAACACGGTTAAGGGAAACTGTGCACCTTAATCTAGGAAACTTACGGTAATGCATCATTAAAAAGTGATTATTTACCTTTATACCTTCTTAATTTTTTAACCCCAAACCACCCCAAACCACCCCCATCCATCCCATTCTATAACGCCATAAAAAACTAAATTAAGAACCTTGTATTAGATTGTAAAGCCCCAAAAATTCCATGTAACTTTTTTAATTATTTAGGAATTTTACGAGACAATGAAAATTGGCACCGCGTGATTCCGAGACCTGGTGTGCCCAGAATAAATTTATGATCATTTTTTCAGCTATATTTAATAAACGTGTGAGCTGGTTTTTGTAACATTTGAATCGGTTCTTGGAATTGAAATATGAGGACACCGTTGAACTCACAACACCGGTTTTCGCCTAAGGAGACTTTCACCTCGACGACAGTTGGTTGAGGGTGAAAGTTAGTTTTTCACTTTTTTATGGGAAAATAAAAAAAAAATATTTAAAATTTAATTTTTATTCTTCAATCCTACTATGATTTATGGAGGTGGGGACCACAAGAGTTTATCCACCAAATTGAATTCTTGGTGGTGGTGACCACCCAAGCCAAATTCCTCCCCCAATTTGAATTTAATAGTGGGGACCACCCGAACTCTCTTAATGGGAGAAACCCCTTGAACATCCTCATTAATGAGGAATTAACCCATGGACTTCCTCCAAATTAATTATTCTCCCACTTAATTATGCCCCATCTATAGATTAATTTTGAAAACTTGTTTTGTGCCAACAATTTAAAATTGGACAAACACTTTTTATTTTGGTTGGCTATTTCGTTTGAGAGCATTCATTGGGAAAAGGGTTTGCAAAGATTTTGGGAGAACTTTGATGAACACATCCTCCAACGAAGAATGCTTATTCAAATGAATAATGCCAATATTCTCTAATAACTTCGACTCCTTCCCCGTGAAATCCTCAAACGGTGGAAATTTTTGACAAAGAAGAACCACCTCCATCGAAGAGCGTTTATTTGATGAATGAGCTCGGGATCAGAGGCGTGGGGTGGGAACGAAGAATGTTGACATCTTTGACTACTCTCTCGTAACACAACAACAAACCTTCAAGGTAGGGGTATAGTTGTGTATGATTATATATTCCCATGTTCTTTCATTCTAACACAAAGAACTCTGATAAAATCTCTTACTAATTGATCTATAAAAGATTTATTTTGCGGGTTTGGGAATAATCATTGTCGGGGGTTGCAGAGTTTGACATTCTTCATTAAAGATTTTGTTGAGTAGATTGCTACTGCTCTAACACGGAGGGTGCGGGACAAAAAAAACATGGCCCAAACCTCTGCCATTCTTCTTGAATGGTGTATTATTCGTGACCGAAGAAGGCAACTTTCTGCCATAGTGATGAACGGATGTGGTGGCTGACACACCGCTGACCGTGATGAAGGCGACATCCCCATGGCTCCTCGCCGCCCTGCGGCCTCTGTGGTGCCTCGCTGCCTCGCCGCCATGTATCCCTCTGCGCCGCCCTATGGCCTCACTGCCACGTAGCCCTCCGCAGTCCCCTGCGGCCACACCACCATGTGGCCCTCTATGCCATCCCATGGCCTCGCCACCCCGCGACCCTCCGCACCGCACCACGGCCTCACCACCTTGCCGCCCCGCAACAACGCCACCTCATGGACCCCATGTCCATGCGGCTCGCTCAGCCTTTGTGGCCCTTGCGGCCTCTGTGCCACCCAGTTTGGGCCGCCTGGTGTGAGGCAGCTCGGACCTAGTGGGTCTAGTTGGGTTTACCAAAACCGAATCTGCCCAGGCCGGGTCGGGCCGGGTTAGGCTGGGTTGGACCGAACCCAAACCCACATCGACCAATTTACGCTTTTTTGGGCATAACATTGGCACCAGGCGTCCGTTTCAAAAACCATCAATGGAACTATAAACCTTCAAGTGAGAAAGTTCATTTGGTATACCCCAATAAATTTTTGGATAATGTTGGAATATGGTCGAGTTTGATCGATCATGAATCCAACCAGGTCCTTGGGACTAAAAGGCTAATAATATACAGAAAGAGAATCTAATTGATGCACCTTCTATTGTGTTGAGACCCCTCTAATTTGGTAGACCTTTGGGATTCCTTTTCATCAGACTTCGTGGTAGTTGGAGTATCGACTAGTGGATTGAGGAGCGAACTCTCCCATAGATGAGAAATCTTAGTGCGGGAACCCGGTAGATGATTGTGACATGAAGAATAAAGAGGGATCCTGTGTGGGTTAGCACCTAGAGATCTTGTGTGGGTTAACACCGAGCGATGTTGTGTGGGTCAACACTGAGAGATCCTATGTGGGTTAGCACCGAGCGATCCAATGTGGGTCAACACCGAGCGATCATGTGTGGGTTAGCACCGAGTGATCCTTTGTGGGTCAGCCCTTAGGGATCCTTCATGGGTCTGCCTCTTAAAAGAGTAAGATGATTCAGTAGTTACATATAATCATCTCTACAACTGTAGCTAAGGAATACCTGGTGTGAGCTGAGTTTGTACCTAAGCGGTACTTTCCTTTTTGGTAATACCTTGGGGCTATTATTCTATGTGGCGTACCTGCGTGGTACTAACCTTCATGGTCTTCCTTCCTTTGTGGACCATTTGAGCTTTGGGATTTGAGTTGAAATCTATTTTTTCCTCATAATAGAGGTGGTTATTCTTGATAACATAGGTATATGTATGGGCATATACCTAAGTAGGGTTGTCAGTTGATTTCATGCCTTGTGGTTTATCCTTGGTGGATTTTGTGAGACCTTGAGGGTCCTAGGGTCTCTACTGAGTATTGTTATACTCACCCCTGCACAAGCTATGCCCGCACTTCGTCGTGTTTGGTGTAGATGATGGATAACACTAACTGAGGATGAGAGTACTATGACTGGATGTAGCTCATAGGTGGACCTTAGATGAGGTGTACCGCAGAGACAAATGATTAATATTTGTACCTATGTATTAGGTAGGATCCTTGGGATGTGTTCACAGGACCTTTTCTACTTTACTGGTACTTTTAGTTTCTTATACATTCCAGCTGGGCTTGTATTTTGGACCATTTAACTTACTACACTCACTCTGCTACTATTCAGTTTACATGAGTTTGTATCTTGTTGTGTGATTGGATGCATGTGCCTATAGGTTGTAATGGAAATTCCTTCCCAGTTTTAGGGAATATTCCTTCGGTGCTAGTATCCAGCCCCTAGCCTATGGAAGGTGGGCTTGGGGTAGTCATGGCACGAGCCCTGGGGGGCGGGTCGTGGAAAATTGGTATTAGAGGATTCAGTTATATCATAGAACATAGGACTCTAATCTTTATTTTTAACGAAAATAGAGTTTAGTGTAGTGATTGTGGTTATCAGTTTAGGGAATCAAGTGTTGGTGCGGTGGCCAACATATCCATACACCAGGTCCCTAAATTCTGATTTCTGACTCATTACACAAAAACACTGATTGTGTGCGTGTTTTCAAGAGTTTTATTTGTGATCTCTTAGAGTTAGCTCACCAGGTAAAACTTATTGACCGTGGAACAACTATTTTTTTAGGATGCCTCTTCGTAGACAGCCAACAAGGGTTTTGAAAATATTATGCACTGATAGCCCACCGAGCGATGAGGCCTCGGTGCAGGGCCCTCATTCAGTAGAGGCACCAGCGGAGGCACCATCGGTACCATTACCCATTGGGCCGCCGATGACACAAGCCCTAGAAGGAGATGGTACATGCCGCTTGAGCGTGTTTGATGAGTTCCAGTGCCAAAGGACACTCATGTTCATGGGAGAGACAGACCCACATGCGGCTGGGGAATAGTTAGAGGCCATAGTGAGAGTCTTCTGACTGATAGGGACACCAGCTGATCTCATGGTGATCCTTTCCACCAGCCTTCTACAGGAAACAGTAGGATGATGGTGGAGCTTGATCTTCCAGGCTCATGACAATGCGACCCTTCTCTGGACAGACTTCAAGAGCCTGTTTCGGGAAGAGTTTGTTCCAGTGACTCTTTGTGCATTGTGCATACAAGAGCTACTTCATCTTCAACAAGGAATAATTAATGTGTCTCAGTACTCAGCAAGGTTCACTGACCTCTCATGCTACAACCCTGATATGGAGCGAGACCCATTCTTCAGGGACTAGACCTTTGAGAAGGGGATCATGAAAGAGATCAGGGCGTCAATGATTTATATTATCTTCCTGAATCATGTGGAGGTGTTAGAGATAGACCAATTAGTAGAGTGTTTTCTTACTGAGCAGTAACCAGTAGAGAGACCCAGCACCGGGTGTCACGTAACCGATGATTATGTATCTAGAAGCAGATAGATGTCGCTGAGGTCCAAGAGGAAAAGACCTACAGGTGGACGACTGCATGATTCAAGGTCGGTAGTGCGGGGCACCCGAGGAGGAGCCAATCATGCAATGAGCGGCCAGTTTTACGCATGCGGAGAGCTAGGTCACATGGCTCGTGAATGTCCGACCTGCCATACAGATGATCAGTAGATGGTCGAAGGACTGCCTAGGCAGAGACAGAGGTTCGACCAAGTAGGTCCACATGGAGTAGTAGGATGTGGAAGAGGAGCTGGCCATGTAGCTGGCGGTGGGCGACTATTCGAGATGTTATTGCCACAATCACCAGGTGGTCAACCCCAGTAATTGAGAGCAGGAGGAAAGGGGAAAGCTCAGCTCCAGGAAACTGAGACCTATGATCACAGCACTCTGAAGATGATATGAGGTATGGTCTGTGTCTAATCCACATTAGTTGTAGTACGTAAAGACCCAAATTCCAGTCATTCTGTTATTTCCACTGCCCTTGTTCGGAGCTTGAAGATTTCCATGAAGATGTTGGCACGATCCTTATGGCTCGACACCACTATGGGAGAAGATTTGACGATTATGCACTGGTTCCGGAAAGTTTGAGCTTACTCTAGGAGGTGAGAGCTTTGGATGAGATCTTCTAGTAGTGGTGTCAAGACCTTACGACGTCATCTTGAGTATGGACTGGTTATCAATAGTCCATGCTCAAATAGACTATATTAGGCACAAAGTGTGGTGTGTCTGGATGGATGGGACCAAGTTTACCTTCACCTGTGACAAGATAGCCTATGAAGCATAGGTTGGACTTACTCAGAGGAGAGTGCAGTTGATCACTCATTAGTTGTCTAGCCTTAACCTTAATGCAATTGATGTGGGGAGTCTGATTTATCCTGTAGTGGTGGACCAGTACATGAATGTCTTCCCTGATGATGTTCTAGGTCTACCTCCTCGCAAAGAGATGGAATTTTACATTGACTTGTACCTTAGGACGACATCGATATCTACACCAGCATATCGAATGGCTCCCACAGAGCTTTGTGAGCTCTAGTATAGCTGGAGGACTTACAGGGGAAAGGGTTCATTTATCCCAGTGTTTCTCCTTGGGTATCCCCGATTTTGTTCTCCAAGAAGGAGAATGAGAGCTTGAGACTTTGTGTTGACTATCGGCACCTAAACTCGGTGACTGTGAAGAATAAGTACCCACTTATGAGGATTGACGACCTCTTCGATCAGCTGAAGGGAGCATAATGGTTCTCCCAAATAGACCTCATATTAGGCTATCACAAGCACAGAGTACAAGAAGTGGATGTTTTGATGATGGATTTCAAATGTTGGTATGTCCAATATGAGTTCTTGCTTATTCCATTTAGTGTATCCAATGCTCCATTAGTGTTTATGGGACTCATGATCAGGATATTTCAGCCATAATTTGATTTCTTTGTAGTATAATTCATCGAAAACATTCTAATCTACTCCGATACTTAGGAGAAGCATGTCTATCATTTTTAGGTAGTACTGGACAAACTCTGAAAGAACCAGCTTTATGGTAAGATCTCGAAGGGCCAGTTCTGGATCCAAGAGGTTCACTTTCTAGTACATGTCATATCAGAGGTTGGAGTTAGAGTTGATCCAGCAAATATTGAGGCGGTACTTGCTTGGGATCCACCCAGGAGTGTGATGGAGGTATGAAGTTTCTTGGGATTGTCTAGATACTACTAGTTATTTGTGCCAGATTTCTCCAGAGTTATATCACCTTTATCAACATTGATGAAGAAGGGGAAACCCTTCATTTGGTTGGAGAGTTGTCAGCAGAGTTTTTAAAAGATGAGGAAGAAGCTGGCTAGTACCCCCATCTTGAGGCTACCGGAGGAGGGCGTAGGGTACGTAGTTTACTGCGACGCATCAGGGACCAGGCTCGGATGTGTCCTAATGTATGAGTGAGTAGTGATCACATATGGTTCTCAACAGCTGAGAAAACATGAGAAGAAATATGCTACCCATGACCTGGAGTTAGAAGCAATGGTCATCAGCTTGAATATGTGGCGACATTACTTGATGGGTGAGAATCTTATAGTGTACTATGATAACAAGAGTCTCAGGTATATCTTCTCTCATAAGGAATTTAACCTTAGACAAAGACGTTGGATTCAGTTCCTCTAGGACTATGACTTTGAGATAGTCTATAATCCTGGGATGGGGAACGTTTTTGCAGATGCACTCACCTAGATATCTGGTATGCAACGGCTAGGTGAGGTGACAGAGTAGTTGGCTACTTTGCAGATATCCTTCGTGGAATGTGATGGAGTTTCATTATTTCAGTCTCTTATAGTCACTACCCTACTTCTTCAGTGAGTCAAGGAGGCACAGCATGGGGACACTGACTGCGAGGTTCGAAGTGATCAGATATCCTCAGGGCATGCACCTGATGGATTTTCTGAAGGTGGGGAGCACTTCATCATCTTTAGAGGATGTACCATGCTACCAGTGTCACTTCAGGAGGATGTGATGATGGTGTTCCAAACAAAACCATTAGCAGTACATACAAGAGTGTCAAAGATGTACCAGGATCTCCAACGATAGCACTGGTGTCCAAGAATGAAGAATGTAGTTGTTGAGTTTGTCTCTCGATGCCTCACTTGTCAGCAAGTGAAGGTGGATCATCAAGTACCAGCAGGTTTAGTTTAAACATTAGATGTCTCAGAGTGGAAGTGGTATGGGATATCCATGGACTTCATGATAGGACCTTCACGTATATTCCGAGGTCCTGATTCTATCTGGGTGATCTTAGAAAAACTCACCAAGTCAGCCCACTTCCTACTGATCAGAGAGTAGGGTTCAATAGAGAGCTTAAGACAACTCTATGTACAAGATATTGTGCAGCTACATGGAGGAACCTCGATGATTGTCTCTTATCGTGATGCACATTTTACTTCCCGGATATAGAAGGGGATGCATAAGGCTTTCGGGATGAAGATTCATTTGAGCACTGCCTTCCATCCTCAGATGGATGGTTAGACTGAGAGGACCATTCAGGCCCTTGAGGACATGCTATGTGCTGGCATCCTCGACTTCAGTTGCAGCTGGGAAGATCACTTGACTTTGGTGGAGTTTTTATAAAACAACAGCTATCACTCCACCATTGGGATGACTCATTTTGAGTCATTGTACATGTGACCTTGTAGATCACCTTTTTATTGGACTGCCCATGGGAGTCAGCACTCATGGGACCGGAGATGGTTCGAGCTACCACAAAGAAGGAGCAAATCATCTAGGAGTGGATAAAGACTGCACAGAGTAGATATAAGTTGTATGCCAATAGGATACAGAGACCTCTAAAGTTGGAGGATGGAGACCACGTCTCTCTACGGGTCTCACCTCGAAGAGGTTTACAGAGATTTGGCCGAGGTGAAAAGTTATCTTCAAGGTTCATCGGACCTTTCTAGGTCCTCAGCAGAGTCGGTGAGGTGGCTTACCACCTAGAACATCACCCTCAGTTACACCGGTGCACGACTTCTTGAACATATCCCAGCTGAGGTGATACATGTACGACCCTTCTCACATCATCCACCACAACGAGATGGACGTCGATGATGGGGTGACATTTACGAAGGTTCATGTTTATATTGAGGATCGATAGGAACATGTCCTTTGTGGGTGGTCAATACCTCTGGTGCACATTCGATGGCAGATGGGGAACCTCCAGAAGAACACATGGGAGAGGGAGGCTCTAATTCATGCTCATTACCCCCACTTGTTTCATTAGTTTGTGTTGTGGCTTATGGGGATGCAAAGCCCTGGGGTGGGGAGAATGTAAATACCCAGAAATTCCATTATTTTTTTTAATTATATGGTAATTTTAAGAGTCTGAGAAAATTGATGGTGCGTGATTCTGAGGCCCTCAGTGCTGCCCCACGACTATCTGCCCTGCCCCGCGGCCTCGCCGCCCTGCGGCCCCCGTTACTCCCGCGGCCTTCGCAGCCCTCGTGGCCTCTATGCCATCCTGATCCACCCATGATAGGCCGTCAGGCTGGACTGCCCAGCGTGGGTCAGGCTACACAGCGGGTCAGGCTGGACCTAGCGTGTTGGGCCGGTTCGACCCAAACCGGGTCGGGCCAGGCCGGGTCGGATGGGTCCCAGACCCACTTCGACCCATTTACGCTCTTTTGGCCATAACATTGGCATCAAGAATCCATTTGAACAACCTTTAAAGACAATATAAACCTTGGAGAAAGGTGGTCCCTTTGGTATACCCCACATAAGTTTTGGATAAAGTTGGAATACAATCGGGTTGGATTGAGCACGAATTCAACCGGGCCCTCAAGACTTAATTGATAATAACTTATAGACAGGGATTCCATTTGACGCACCATATGTTGCGTTGAAACCCCAATGATATGGAGGTCCTTTGGGATAATTTTTTGTGGGAATTCATGGAATATAGAGTATCGACCAGTGGATTGAGAAGTAAACTCTCCCAGAGACGAGTAAGCTAAGTGCGGGAACCCAGTAGCTGGCTGCGACAAAAAGAATGAATAACGATCCTGAGTGGGCCAACACCTAGTGATCCTGTGTGGGTGAACACCAAGAGATCATGCGTGGGTCAGCACTAAGAGATCCTATGTAGTTTAGAACCAAGAAATCCTATGTGGGTCAACACCGAGCGATCCTGTGTGGGTTAGCACCGAGCGATCCTGTGTGGGTCAGCACTTAGGGATCTTTTATTGGTCTGCCTCTTAACAGAGTACGATGATTCAGTAGTTAAATTTAATCATCTCTAATATTGTACCTATGGAATACCTGGTGTGAGCTGAGTCTGTACCTGCACGGTACTTTCCTTTGTTGTAATACCTTGGTGGTATTCTTCTCTGTGGCATACCTCTGGGGTACTTACCTTCATGGTATTACTTCCTTTATGGAACAGTTGATCTTTGGGCTTTGAGTTGAACTCTGTGTTTTCCTAATGATTGAGATGGGTATTCTTGATAACCTAGGTATATTTATGGGTATATACAAAATTAGGGTTGTCAGTTGATTTCATGCCTTGTGGTTTATCCTTGGTGGATTTTGTGAGACCTTGAGGGTCTCGGGGTCCCTACAGAGTACTGTTATACTTACCCCTGAACGGGTTATGCATGCACTTTGTTTTTTTGGTGAAGATGATGGAAAACACTGACTGATGATGAGGGTACCAAGATTGGATGTAGCTCCGAGGTGGACCTTAGACTAGGTGTACCACAGAGATGATCGATTGAGAGATGTACCTACCCTTCAGTTAGGATCCTTGGAGGGTGTTCACAAGAGCTGTTCGAGTTTACTTATACATTCAATTTATTGTACTTTACAGTTTGGATTATATTCTGGCCCCTTTTACATACTGCGCTCACTCTGTTACATTTCAGTTTACTTGATTTTTTATCTTTTTGTGTGCTTGGTTGCATGTGCTTACAGGTTATAAAGGCAATGCCATTCCTAGTTTTAGGGAATGCACCTTCGGTGCTAGTCGTCGGCCCGAAGCTTATGGAAGGCGGGCTTGGGGTAGTCACAGCATGGGCCCCAAGGGATAGGTCCTGACATCAATATCATGTATGACATGTCACACCAAGCATGTAATGTAATGTAATGTCTGTATACTTTATAATATATTTTACTATTTAAAAAATATTCTCTATATTTAAATGCATGAAACACCGAGTTAGCTTGAAATGCATGCGACACTAAGTTAGTGTACATAATATAAAATAATGACCTTTCCCTATAGCTTTTGTTATATGAAAAAGAGACCTTCTGCATGGGATTTCTCTATAATCAATATTGAGTTTTACCGAGAAATAATCAATAATTAATGCATTATTATTTAACAAAATAATATATAACATAAACGTTATGTTAGTGGTTATGAATAATATCAATTAAAATACTAAAATATATATTTTATAATAATATATTATAAATTTATAGGTTTCAAAAAATTCGAAATTAATATTAGAACAAATTTAATATAAAAAAATATTTTTATAGAAAACTATTTTAATTCTCACAAAGATGTTTTACCCTAATAGATTAAATTAATTACAATTATGGGGTGATATTAATGTGATACATATGTTACCTAATTAATCAATTATTATTTATATTCATCCAACAGATTTTATAAGCATAAGATAATATGAAACCCAATATTTCACATAAAAACCATTATTTTTATTAAGGCATTTTTACTACATTTAGCGAAGAACCTATATTAATTCATAATTATGAAACTATAATAAATTTAATTTTATAAAATAAACTTATTTTTTGAGATCATAATTTTAATATTACTTTAGGATGATTTTTTGGGATTTTTTTGAGAAACGTCATTATTTTTAGGAATAGTGAAAAATACGGCGTTTTTAAAAAAACAACCTTTTCCTATAAAAATTAATTAATGTCAAATTATTTTCTAAATTTGTATTAAAGTATTAGTGGAAAAATTATACATCAATTAATACAATTTATTTCATTATCATTAATTTACCTTTTAAATTGATTATAAAAACATAATTATTTCTTTATCATTTTTCTAATAAAACCAGTTAATCTGATTGTTTACGATATTAGTATTAGTCATAATTTTTCCTCTTCTAAGATTTGAATTTTGAAAATCATAAATACACCATTTTAATCAAGATAATATTTTTGGCCTAATAATATAAACTTAATTTTTGATAAAAATGATTTGTGAAAGTGATTGAAATTAATTATAGTGATTAAGGTGTAATAAAGAATAAAATTGACTAAAACCCTAATATTAAAGGGAAAAATGATGTAGCCACTTGTCCAAAACTCATTGAATGGAAATATTTTTTAAATTTACCATCTATTAATGTTATTTGGAGGTTTTATATGTCTTTTATTTGGTAAGAACAGGTGCACCGCTAACTTCTTTTCAAGAATACCAACTCAGTCTTTTTCCTTCCCTATAAAAGGCCACCACATCTACCCATTCCTCACACCTCCCCAACCTTTAATTATTGGCTAATCTATACCAAAATGGACTCCCAACATTCCTCCATTCAACATATAATCCTACCTTTGGTCAGAATACATGCCATGGATGCCTTTTGGTTTAAAAAAAATAAGTTACCTGATTAAAAGGTAATCTCTTTTCTCAATCTCTTTAGTTTCATTTCCATTATCCAGACCCTAAAATATATCTATTCTATTATTTTATAAAAAAATTATAATCAGTATATTTGGAGATTTTTATTCTTATATTTATACCTACACTTACACAGAACACCATCTAATGGGTAACAAATATAATGTTTGTGTGGATTGAAAACCACCGCCTCACGAAACGATGATTGTTCATTCATCCATTACCGCCTCTCATGGTGGCCATTATGATGGAAAATATATTTATATATATTATAAATGATATTTATTTTGTCTTTATACATATTTAATACTTTCATTTCATCTAACTTTAATACATTAATTTTCCATTAAAATGATAACTTCTTTTGAGGAAGTGTCGACTACAGCCCCCTCAAAGCATTGTGATTCATTCACGCTAAACAAGGAATGTTTAAAGGATGGTTTTAATTAAAAATATGATACATACACAACATATATATGATATTCATAAACTAATTAACTTTTATGACACACACACACACAGATATATATTATTTTTTTTATTACCCTTTCACACACTTAAAAAGTGATAATTTTATTCGTGGATGTGTGGACTACCACCTCCTCAACATGATGTGATTCCTTTTTCATCACAATAATTATATATATAAATATTCATGATTAAATAATATTTTATTTATTATATAATGGTAATTTTGGAATTATATAGTGTAACTTTCCTTCTTTCCATAATGACCATTGAAAAATCGCAATGTTACTCGTGCGTACGTACAACCTACCATCTCCATGATTGTAACGTTAATTCATTTTCCATAACCATATTTAATGATTGATTTTAAAAGTATAATTGATGTATAAATGTGATAATTATTTCATTTTTATTATTATAGAGATGTTTATAAAATTAATTATAAACATGAAAAAGGATCCTAATAAAGTATAAAATTAACATAAATTTATTATATAGGATGTTAAATAACATTCACCTAGAAGGAAACACAAGGTAAAAAAAATCTTGTCTCTCTTTTCTTTCCAAGAGGCATAATTTATTTTTGTGAATATAATTTCTTATATATGGTGAACATACTGCCACATTGGCATATAATATCATTAATGATATTATTTTTATGTAATTTAAATGGTTTATTTAATGGTTATTACCTTTGGGATTTCCAATTCATTTGTTACCACATTGGTAAGGGGATTTCATGTCACTTTTAATTTTCATGAGATATATGTTATGTTCACCACTCTTTAAATTTGTGTGGTGTATGAACAGAAATTATTTTATTCCATGTATCTTATAATTATATTTATGGGCATTAACATATCCATTTTTTCATCCTTCATTCCTGGGGTTTAATACTAAAAAGTTATCAAATTGGTAAAATGTGTTGTCTCAATTTTCCTTCTTTGAACTCATGTTTTATTAAGCACCTAAACTCTTTTTAAAGGTGAACATATATCCATTTATCATTATTTATCGTGAATATAAATATTTTCAAGATATTATATGATTCATGAAAATTAAATTTCTTACAGGGAGATTATGATCCATGTTACTGAGTTATAATATTTTATTAATAAATCTCATAAATTTTTCGAGGTTGTTTATCTTTTTGCGTCCTCCGAATAAATATTATGTTCCTTATCTCAAGACCACTCATGAGATCCATTATCCTCTTTTATTTAAAAATATAATCATGTATTCATACCATTATCTACTCTTTGGTACATAATATTGTCATAATGTATTTCTATGAAAGCCTAGCCTTACCCTCCCATCGGTTAGAAATATATTCAAAACCATGTTTCCAAGAAAGTGTTTACAAGAAAATTATTCCACTCCCCTATAATATTTGAAAGAAATTTGTACCCTTTTTTCTTTTACCAATATCTTCAATGGATCCTTCTTGTGAACTACCAAATGTGGAATCTTCTACCCTTTTATCGTACAAATGTAATATTATTTTTACCTCGAATGAAATGTACAGATTCATATATCATCATTTATTTAAACACACCTTGTCAAGTTTAAAAGGTTTATTTTTAAAATATCATTAAAAATGGATTTTTAATGAAAATTATTTTCATAATTTTTTTTAAAGCAATGGATATTTTCCTCAAGAATGTTTTTAAAAATCTATTCTTTTATTTCATTAATGAAAACAACCCTATATTTTACCTCACATGAGATTTGTTGTCTTGATACAATCATTATTATTCAAATGGATGGTTTAGTATTGATTTGGAAAAGGAAATTATTCCCATTCACTTCCTTGATTTCATTTTTAATAATCTAGAAATATTCGATATCGTATGATCGTTGAAAATTTAATTTCCCCTTATTATCTATTTCATTTTTTAGGGATATTACTATTACATAAATGTTACAACATTTTAAATATGGTGCCTAATTTTCTAGTAATTAGAAAAATTATGGAATTATTGATAAATCCATATTTCTCATTCAATACGGTTATTTGATAATTCATATTATTTATTTGATTATTCAATATGAATAATGATTTGGACAGGTAGACATGTGTTGGGGATCGGTTAATGAAATCCCCTTAATGCATCAGTTGTCTCATGAGACAAAAAAGTTGGCTAGGCACCATAGATGGGGTTTTACCCTACAGTTAAACCATATTGTGAAAGGTATTTATAGTACTGGTTCCATGTACCCAGAAAACATGGTGTCTAATAATTAAGCATTTCTTTCATAATAGTTTTAGTTATTATTAATCCATGAGTTTTTTCATTGATATATCTATGGTTATATTTCATTTCAATTCATTGATTAATGTAATGTGTTTTAGTTTCATACCATGACATATTTATTTTTTCCTTATCAAGTTATATTTTATGGAATTTTTTTCCAATTATTACCAAGCCATATTTCTTATGTACTTCCATTCAGTTTACTGGTTACATGGAATGCATGTTCAGTTATTTACCTTTCCATATTAATTCTTATCATTGATTCATTATTGATTTTGTTATACATTTCCCTTACTTAGAATTTTAGATCACCCTTATTATGTTTCTTCACCCAAGAATCTTGGAAGTATACTATGAATGATATTAAGGAATATAATAGATGGATTAGAGTTATCCTTGATGTTGTTTCCTTCTTTAGATGAAAAAAATGTTTTAATTTTTTTATCCATTTGTAATACAATTCTAATTTATATATATAGTTTTCCAAGACTACTAAAATGATCAGTCATTTGGGGCTTGATTCCTTATAATCATGTCAATGTAATTGATAGAAGACATCGAATCCGAGATTATAGGGTCTAGGTTACTATAGATCCCATATTTGAAACCATGGGAGGTCATTCTAAGCATCCATATAACCATTGAACACCAATCCATAGGCAATTTTGGATGGTAAAATTAATGGATTCATTAAGTAACTATATTCTCTCATGGTTTCTCCCTCCATATATGGTTCATCCTCCCTCTTTCATGGGTGTTCTTTTTCAAGCGATTGTTTGACCAAAAATGGGGGTTGATCTAGTGATATTGTGGGGGGGGGATATGTTGATCTTTATTATGAAATATTATCTTTATAGGGTATTGTATTACTATGGTTGTGGGTTTTCATAAATTTTTAGAAGTTTCCATGTTTTTGGTATGTTTATCCCGGAATTTACATTATTTTATAAGTTAAAATTTATTTCTTGATTAACTATATGTGTTCTATGGATTATATTTGGGGTATGAATCATGTTTTTGAAAATTATTGAGAAGAATATGTGATGAAAATGGATTCTTAAAGGTAAAATTTTGTGTTTTAATGTGTTCTTCATTATTGTGCTTCTTGAAAATGTGATATGAATTGGGAGAACTATGTGGGGTGTTTTTTTAAAGGGACATGAGGTGAAAATGTGTCAAAAATGGGGGTTTCAAGAGGAATTTATTTTTGGGCCTTTTTGGTTATTTTATTTTTCACCTTAATGATGTCTTTAAATTGTAAAGGTGATGTGAAACACATTTTGAGATATCTTTGATGTGAATATGAACATGAAGAAGGGGTTAACCAAGAAAATGGTTATATTTAAAATGTGTTCATATTGTTATGTTTTCAAATGGGTTTTATAAATTTTAAAAGTGGTGAAATAATGTATTTACAAATGAATTTAGTGTGCTCATGAAATCAAGTGTCTTTGTTTATGGAAAGAGGGTGGTTTCATTATAAACTTATGATCGTTTGATTAAATGTGAAAAATGTGAAAATGGTGTATTTTTTGTGTTCTTGTGATGATTGAAATATGTATGCGAAGTTGATGATTTTCATGATGTGTGAAATGAAATTTTATCACCAAGGGAATCTTGAATACCTTGGTGGGAAATCTAGAACTAGTATGATAGTGATTCAGATGTGGAGAGACCAGATTCTTCTAGTATATTGATAATAGTTGACTCGGAAGTGGAATGGACTGAATTCACTTAGTAGGATTGAAAATTACAACACTAACAAATCTTTATGATTGTATACCACATGAAATTTGGATAAATTCCTCTCTAGTGGATCGTGAATGAGGACGCTATGGGTTGTGATTTCTATACCATGTTTTATCGAGGTATGAGATTGCTAGAGTTCCACTTGTGCTAGTTTCGCTTTGGGATTTAACCATGGTGCTCTATTGTGACATGATGCTTATGTGATGTGGTTTTATCCATTAGGATACGGTCGATGTGGTTTATATTACATTTTTAAGAATGTTTCTTGAGAAATTATTTTCCTTGAAAGTTTTTCATTGAGAATGGGTTTTCTAAAAAAAATTCTTAAAAGATATTCAAAGGAATTTTTTAAATGTAGAAGTTAATTAGTCTTCTTGTGTTATATCATGGAATATTATCCTTTTGTGGTGATAATAATTGTATTTTTGTCACACCACTCATAATCATTTTGGTGTATGTAGAATTTGTTATATATGACCTGTGTAAGGGTAATATGTGTCATGCAGATGATTATGGACCTGGTTGCTAGAGTTAAACTTGTTACAGGTGTTGGTGGTGGTGGATTTAGGATGATTTTACTCATGTTTCACAGAGTATTTTGAGATGTTTCATGGTTTAAATTACATTTTTTAACTTTATTGTTTATTTTAATGTTTTAAACATTGAATCTAAAATTTGTTGTACCTCATTTGGTGATGAATATTCGGTTATGTTTTTTTCTATTTTTTCAATTAATAATGGTTATAATTTTGGTTGAAATAATTATCAAAGTATGTTGTTGATACCCATGCACTAGTTTCCATCCCATGGGGATCGGTAACACCCTTCAGGACATGTGTAAGACTTGTCCATGTGTGAAGTTAAATGGCATCCTGGCATGGTTCATGACAAAATAGTATCAAATTTCAGTTGTTTCTATATAGGTCCTAGCATAAGGAGCACCTTGTGTTATTTTTGATGTCAAGGTAGATGTAGTAGGATTGGTAGAGAATGGGGTTTAGATATGGGGGAGTGTCTATCCAACACATTTTTGACAGAACGTTTAGTTTCCATGAGAATTCAGGGTTATTTTCGTTTCATTGGTTCTCATGGGTTATTTTGTGTTTAGGGAATTAAAAGTGATTTGGTTCAATGGTCTCAATGAACTCACAGGGCCTGGAAAGCCATGTGGATATGGGGACATGGTTGAAGACGACTCTCTATAATGGTGACATGATTGGAATATTGCCACTAATCATATGGTTTAGTCACTCATAGACACTAGTTTCTCCATATGATTTGTTTTGTTTCATTCTTGATTTTGAAAAATTTTATTGAAAAATATTGTTTTTGAATTATGAAAATTGGATTTAAAGTGGTAATGGTTTAGTTTTGGGAATGTTAAAAATGTATTTTCAGAATAATTTTTGATGAAATCATTTGAATGTTTATTTTTATAAAATTATTTTCAGGGTATAAACATGATGGGATTTTTGAGATTAGATTTCAATAATTGAAACCTTATATATAACAAATTTTTTCTTTGGAAAATATAAATTTATTTTATAGAAGGTTTTTTAAGTTTTTTAATTTGAGATGAAATGTATTTTTTAATTGAATCCATGGGATTTATTTTAAAAAATGACGAAATTGGTTGATGTGGGGGATTTAATTGAGATTTTTGACTGACAAATTAGTGACATTTTGAAATGTTTTATGAATTTAGAAATGGGAAGTATGTTGAGAAGTTGAAATTCTAGGATGAATGTTTTTTCTTGGAAATTGGAGAAGTTTTTTTGACCTTTAGTGTTTCCCAGAGTGACCACATGTATGGATATGTGTAGAAAAGTGGATGAGTGATTTATTTTTTATGAGAATATTCATCTGTAATGCTCTATATAAAACCATTGGTGACTGTGGAACCCCCCAAGATTCTTTTCATTCCAAATTTCTTTAAATTGAAGGTATGATATTTTATAACCATCATTTCTTTGGTGTATTTTTTTTGTGATTTGGTATTTTTCTTGCAAAGTGTTTTGAGTTTGAGAAATATTATTGTTTGAATGGTGTTTCAAGTTTGAGTTCTTGTTGATGAATCGGTTTTGAGTTAAATGTTCATGAGTTTTTTTTTTGAAAAACATTGTTGTAAACCATTAAGGTGGTTCCCTTTGTTTGGTTGGTATTTTTGTAGTGAATTTTGTTTGATGTATTAATTTAATTGGGTTCTCTGTTTCCTTTTTGTCTAGGGTATGCCCGACATGATTTTATGGACATTCATAGTGTGACCATGGGTGGTTCATCGTCTGAAGAACCACTAGTTTATAAAACCATAGAATCTCTTCTTTAGTTTTAGATGTTGAATCCTCCTCTGTTTAATGTTCAAGCATATCCTCTTGAAGTGGAAGAGTGTATGCAGAAAAAAAAATGAAAGAAAATTTATTTTTCTCAATTTTCCTGAGTATTTAAAGGTCAAATTTCTACCTTTTTGCTTGAAGTTCATGTCTATAAATGGTGTAGTGAAATTATAGTAATGGAAATTATCCTAAAGCAGTTGGTGCTGGTTGTGGTATTAAAAATGATTTTTGATCATTCATCATATTATTTAGGGTGTAGGATCATGTTGTGCCATTAGTGTAGAAGTCTGGTCATAAATATCCATCATATTCAATTACACCAAATTTATTTCATGCCTGCAGATACATAGGTCACATGCAATGGTTCTTTCAGGGTGTTTCCAAGAAGCATCATAGAGCTTGGTCTACCTCTTTGAAAAAACCCCTTCCTATTTGTAGGGGTAGTGTGAAATTTGGGGCTCAGTTTAATGCTACTTTATTTATAATTATTATTTGGTTGCGATGGTAATTTTTGGTGGTGTTTTGCGGTGTCGTATATTACATAAAATGAAAACGTCGATTTATAGGGAATCTTTTGGGAACTTCTATTTTAAGGGAATAAAATTTTATTTTAGAAACTCTGTATTTTACATTTTAAAAAGAGGGGTGTTTTTGGTGAATTAGGTTACATTTGTCTCACATTAAAGGTGAAAGAATAAGATGAATGTGAATCTTCTAAGTCAATGTCTTATTGAATGTTCCATATTGGAGAAAAGCGAGTCTCTTGGGGTGTTCTGTTCTTTTGTTTCTTCCTAGAATGTTGTGTGGTCACTCAAAGAACCACATAAAGAGTTATGATCAAGGATTGTTAGCTTTTAACTACAGTGGAACTATTGCTTCAAGACATCATGGCTTCAGCCATTGGTCCCAGAGTTAGGATTTTCATGTAGTCAGGAAACCACTGACGGTGTGGAGAACTATAATGAAACTTTTGTCTCTGCCATTTGGGTTTGAATAGTTTAAGGGTTATTTGTGTGGTTTTTCTTTGTTATTTTAATTTCTTCATTGATGAAAAAATATTGGCAGTTTGATCATCGTGTAGTTTTAATGGTTGTGCATGTTTGGATGCAGATCTGCATTTGTTTGTCCTTGTGTGTTCATCCTTCTAAATTAGTTTCAGTTTTGGTATATTCTAATCTTTATATTAATGCATCTCCTTGGGATGGTAAATTGTGAAGTTATTTCTACTTGGTTTGGAGTTTTTATCAAAATGACCCTTTTATTGTGTGTTTAACATGTGCTCTATTTCTCGAAATTGGTTTATGATGGTGGGCCAAAGATTGTTGTTTTCTAAATGGTTGGACGAGCCATCTTGGATCTCCTTTGGGTTTTATCTAGTGTTTGTTGATGTTAGTCAGTTTTTCATGGTGGGGATTCCATTCAGACCTCCTCTTTTGGTAATCTAATTCAAAATATATACTGTATATTTTCATTTATAGATTTTGACTCTGAGTATCACTTCCAAGTAAACATGGGCCTTTTGGAGTGCACATAATAGTCTCCCTTGAATCAATAATTTCAAAAGTTGTGGTTTGAGTTTTATGATGCTCTTTGAGAAGTGGGTTGGGTTCATTTGTTCCTTTCAAGTAAGAGGTATGAGTTTCATTGGGAAATGTCTAAGTTTTTCTTGGTTTGAGAGGTTGTGTTATGCAATTTTGAGGGTCCCTTTTATGTTGATCGATCAACCGGAGGTTTCGTGGAATTCTAGGCAAAGAAGGTGTATGGTGGGGTGTCCATTCTCGCATCTAGAGTGAAATTATTTTAATCTCTATTTCCATTCATGGTATTTTTAATTTATCCTTATTTTTATGTTTTCTAGGAATTCCTGTGAGTTGTGAAGAATAATCCATTTTTTATCAAACATTGGAATGCATTTTTGTGGGAAAAAAGTTTTCATAGGGGGGAGAATTGTCACATCTATGATTTTTTGAGGTGTTCTTTTATTTAAATTTTATCCCTTGGTTAGTTATCAATTTCCCAAATTATTTTTGAAAAACGATAGATAATTTTGTCTTTCTAAAAGGTAGTGCATGATTGGTCCATGTTTAGGGGAAAAATGTGCGTTACCCAAGAAACTATGAAGCTAAGTGTTATTTTTTGATAGTGGTGAACTGAATTATTTGAGCATTTTTGGGGTAACAGTGTGGGATAATCATCTAGTGCATTCCTCATGGATAGTGATGGGCTCATAGTTTCCACATGGTATTGAAAACCATTAAGAGAACCATGTGACTTTTCTAGTTCATTAAAAAGTGATAATTTGCCTTTTTATCCTCTTTGATTTTTATCTCTAAACAACCACCATTCATTCCATTTGAGATTTATAGCCATGAGAACATACTTCAATATTCCTTTTATATCTTTAACTCCGACCCTTTGGTTATTTTGGTGTGAGAACATCAAGGATTAATCAAGTAAGTGTCTTATCCCTTGGATTCTCTCTCTAACTGGGTTCTTCCTCCCCCTTTCTTAGTTTTTATTTTTATAGCAGTTGTTTGACAAAAATGGGGCTTGATCTTATGATCTTGTGGGATATATTGAAGATTGTTTTTCAATATTGAATTTATAGGGTCTTTTGGTGGTAAGGTTGTGGTTTTGCACGGATTTCAGGAAGTTTCCAAGTGTGTGGTAGGTGGTTTCATGATTTTACATTATTGAATGAGGTGAAATTGCTTGCTAGATTAATTATATTTATTTGATGGATTATTTTTCTAGTGAGAATATTGGTTTATAAAAGTTTTGAGATGAAAATGTCATGAAAATGAATTATTAAATGGAAAATTATTGTTTTTTCATGTGTTATTTATTAATGTGCTTCTTAAAAATGTTAAATTAATTGGGTGAATGGTGTGGAGTGTATTTTAAAAGTCACCTGAGATAACAATGTGATAAAAATGGGATTTTCATGAGGAATTGATTTTTGTGGCATGTTGGTTATCTTATTATTACCCTTAAATATGTATTGGAATCATGAAGGTGATTTGAATATGAACCTGAAGAGAGAATGACCAAGAAAATTGTTATATTTCAAATGTGTTGTTCATGTTATGTTTTCAAATGGGTTTCATAAATTAGATAAGTGGTTCAAAAATGTATTTACAAATGATTTTATTGTTTGTATGAAATCAATTGGATTTGTTTAAAAAAATAGGGTGGTTTCCTTATGAACATTTGAACAATGGATTATATGTAAAAATGTGTAAGTGGTAATTTTCTTGTGTGCTTCTGATGATTGACCTGTGTATGTGAAATTGGTGATTTATGTAATATTTGAAGTGTAATTCGAGAAAAATGGGAAGCCCATGTACCTATTTGGGAAAACAAGAACTATTATTCCAGTGATTCAGAGGTGGAAATCTCATATTCTTCTAGCGGTTTGATTCTAGTGGACTCAGAAGTAGAAAGGCCTGGATTCACTTAGTTGGACTGATAATTACCACTATAACTCTACTATGATGATTGGAGACCACTAGAACTTTGTATAAATTAATCATTGCTGGATTATACAAAAGGATGTTATGGGTTTCAGTTGCGATACGACTTTTCACCAAGGTACTAGGTGGATATAGCTCCGCTTGTGCTGGATACCCTTAGGGGTTTACCCACGGTTATTTATTATGACATGATTCTTATTTAACATGGTGCCATATATCAGTATATGGTGTACACTGTTTATATTTCTTTATGAAGAATGTTTTTTGAGAAATGGATTTCCTTCAATGTTTTTCAATGAGAATGGTTTTTCTAAAAACATTTTCTAAAAAATGTCTCAAAGTAGTTTTCATAAATGTTCATATTGATTTTTATTCTAGTGTTGTATAATGTAATCTTTTCTTTTGGGTGGAATCCTATTGGGCTTAGTCTTAAACTCTACAAACACCTTTGAATATATATATATATAGTTTTTATGTATGACCCATGTAAATGAAAATGTGTCATGGTGATGATTGTGGATCTGGTTTCTAGTGTTATACATGTTGTAGGTGCTGGTGGTGGTGGCTTGAGAGTGATTACCCTCATGTTTCATAGATGTTTTTATCATTTTTTAGTTTCACTACCATTTTTCACTTTTGAGTTCTGTTTAGAGTTATAAACCCTAATTCTAAATATTCTTATACTTTGACTGGGTATGATTATTCAGTTCTGTGTTATTCTATTGTTTCAATTGATTATGGTTATACTCGGGGGGTAAAATCAATCCCAATGTATGTTGTTGATACCCAGGAACTAGTTGCTAGCCCGTAGGGCTTGGGAATTCCTTTCAGGACATGTTTCAGATTGGGTTGGGTGTCTGGTTGGATAGAATCCTAACTTGGTTGTTAACATGAGTGATTTTTGTAAATTTCAATGATCGTGTTCCATAAATATGTGAAGATGATGGGTTAGAGATAGTTTTAACCACACTATTGGAGCATGGTCCACTAAACTATGTGGAGAAACCATGTGAAGTGGGAATGCCTTCAAAATTAGAGGTGTACAGTTGGGAATGTTTTGGCTAACCATTCGATTAACCATGCAGATCATTAAAAAGATGAAAATGGCCATTTCCCCCCTCCAAAATTTAGGATGGTAAATACTATTGTGTTCCTCCCTCTATTTAATGTGACCTAGTTATACCTATCATTTCTTTTTGTTCCTTAAACCCCTTCATGGGGCAGTTGATAGAGGCTGTTGATTACATTTTCCATTATTTTATGGTTATTTTATAAATCCAATGACCTCCTTTGCGTTTTTATTATTCCACTATACTTTAGTTTATCTAGATCGTTTTTTCATTTATGATTACTCTAGATCGTATTGAAATCATATAATAATGATGGGGCTTCTTCTCATCCAAATAAGACGGTGACCTGGGAAGCCATATGTACTTCGCCACATGTCGTCTCATTATGGTATGTCACCACAATAATTTTCTTGAGATTCAAATCATAAATTAATCAAATGTGGTGTTTTTTAACACTATTTCTTTGTGATTATATAGGTTTAAGGTTGATAATGTTATATTTGTTGGTAATGACGATTAGGTTGGGGTTTTGATCTGATTGGATTGGCTGGTGGGGGTTTTGAGCTTTATGCTTTTATTTTTTATTCATTTTTTTATATCTTGTTTTTTAATTAATAAAATATAATGTACTCATAATTAATTATATTCTTGTAGTTTTGGTCTGATATAGGTCCGAATATGTCTTAGATGATCTTGGGTGGGCCATGGAAGTTGATATTGACCCTTGGAAATTAACTAGATTGCTTCATAAAAGGTAGGTGGTATGTCATACCTACCCTATGGTATATATGAATGTATATAGTAGTATGTGAATGATATGGATCGCCCCTATGGTCACACATACTATTTAATTTATTCTAATTACTTATTTAAATTAAATTAAATCTTCTAATTAAGATAGATGATGTTGAGGGTCATTAACTACTACTGTTCTCTAGATTCATGACTTGACCTGATGACCAAGATTGTGACCCTTTCCTAGAGGATTCCTAGAGGGATGCCTATATTCTTATACTATTTCTAAGGGTTGTAAGAAGGATTAATTTTCTTCCATTCTTACCTTTATTATTTTTTTAGGGATACCCTTCAATTTATTAACATAGGGAATCCCATTGGGTTACCTTGTGATTGACTAACCCTATGCTTGTGTGTTATGGGGTTGGGTAGTGATGAGAGTGGGTGTCTCCGTAGATTTTATACTAGACTAGTAAGCTTCAGGGGTTGGGGAAGTAGTGATAATATAGGATTTTCTTCCAACCTCACTCATTTATTTATACTTTCACTTGGTTATTATTGATGTACCAATGATTTACAAACATTATTCCTAGTACTCATACCAAGGGGCCTGATATTTAGCGATGACATGATGGGGATTCTAGAAGGTACTTCATATGATCTAGTTGATGATACGTATTGATTGAATGTTACTTTATTAGGATTCCAAGTGTCACTAGGATCCTTTCTTACTCATGATACATAGATAATATTATAATCTGGGTGCACTTCCCTCAATTATTCTATAATTGATATTTTTGGGTGGGCACACTTCCCCTAAACTATAAATAGTTCTAATTTACATGTGGATCCATTTCCACCATTCTTTGGATGTTGTGATATTCACAGGCACTGATGATGTTCTACTCGAGAGATTCCTGAGATACTCCTCAGGATTGTGGTGGATGCACCATTACTACACTGCTCATAATTTTGTTGGGATGGGGATATTGAGGAATTTATTTAATTGATCATGAGTTATTAACTCGTTTCATGAGATCATTCCTTATAGAACGCCTAAGGGTCATTCCACCTAATGTTCCTTCATGATGTAATGTCATGATTGCCTATGGATATGGACCAAGGACTCATACATCAGAATGGATTAACATTACTTGAGTGGTATGATATCCAGATACGATAAGTATTTAAAGGATGCTCAGTTGATACATGGAATCCTTCCTTTATATTGTGGAGGCTAGTATGGGAGATACCTGGGTTAGTCCATATATCACCCTATAGTGAGATAACATTTTCAGACACATTTTTGGTGCTGGATGAAGAAGTTATAGTCAATCAAGATAAAATTTACAAGGATTGATATGATTATACCCAACATGAGTGGTACGACATCTAGCTCAAAGCCCTATTCCTAGGATGTCTAGATGATTAGGATCATGAACCCACAGGTCAACTACAAATTATTCTATTATTTTATTTCAATTTGCATCTCTGCTAGGATGATCACTTTACATGAGAATTCAATTACGATAGGAGACAATGATTTGACTTTTTTTATTTGGTTATTCATAGCTATTAATTATTATTTTTATTTTTATTAGTGTTATCCTGATGTGTAGATCACATATACATACACTCTATTTATTGGATATGTACATGACAACATTGGTGGTTACCAACTGAGTTTTATACTCACAGCCTACTTAGGCAACCACCAAACAGTGGTACCTAATCTGATGTTCACTTGAATTCAATAATTTGTTGGGCAGATGCCTAAGAATGATCAACCGTGGTAGATCATATATATATATATAGATTAGGTATTTTGTAAGGATCAATGTGGTAAGTTGAGACATGTACTTTTATTTTTGTTAATTTTACATACTCATGTGCTTGTGATCATCCCAGTGGGTGGTTTGTTATTGTATGTTTGACATGGAAATTTGGGCCTTTACTATGTTTCTTTTATTACATCCTTGTTTATATTTATTTCTACTGCACTCCAATTATTTATTACCTGGGATGATGTTTGGTTATTTCCTATATTGAGAACTCTGATGTAAGGGAATATTATCTCTGCTATTATACCCAAGGCCCTTTCTTCTAGTTAGAATCCTATAGAATTTGGGGTGGAATTATTGATTCATTTTCACAAAACAGTATGGTTATGGCTTATAGAGTGATCTAGGATGATATATGAATTTAAAAATCTCTTCATTTGAAAAATTGTTTTGTCTAAAACTTTATCATTAGGCTAGGTTCTAACTATGTGAACTTATGAGCTTTATTTCTGTTAACAAAAATATTGAAATCACAATTTAATAGATGTAAAAAGAGTTAATTCTTGGAAAAACTAGTAGTACTACTCAAGCTTCTAAGGGGTATGGTGTGATCTCCATCAAAAATACTAATATCTCTATATTGACATATCCAGCAAAAGATATATCATATACATCATAATTATCATATATAATCCCTTTTTCCATGACATAGAGAGCCAAAAAATATGGATCATGTCAATCCAGTATTGGCCTCTCAAATTTTTTCCATTTAATGACAAATACTAACCATGTAAATGGATACATCACATGTCATACATTTTAAGTAGATGAACACATAATATATGAAATAAGTAATTATGGCCATGCATTTATTCAATCTTATTAAATCAATGTATTGATGTCATTTATTATCATACAAGTGAAAGAAATCCCATTTTGGTTTCACCTCATTCAAAGACATAATCCACCAAATACCCAACCACCCACATATTAGTTAAGTCATATACTGGATTGCATAAGTATGGTTTCAAAGTATGAAGTTTCTCAAGCTAGGTATCTCCCCGAACATAGGTAAGAATGATTAATAAAAATCATATACCCCTAAGTATATCTATGATCATTTTAAATTACATGCGATATAATTTAGCAGATTAATCCATGTTATAAGTCTCTACTTATTATCTCACGAGTCTATTATTTGGATCACATATAAAAATCATTGCATATAATACAAGATTCAATTCATGATAACATTATCATATCATTAAAAACAAACATACTCTTTAATAATCATCAGTTATGGATAACTCAATATCAATGTTTGAGGTGTATTATCATTCATCTATTCACGTAATATAAAATTACAACACACATGAATGAGTGATAATAAAATATTTTATTTAATATAATAACATGATACATTTATAATAATTACAATCAATATATATGATACTATACATGGATTTTATATTGTAGCTGCTAAAATAGTTTTTGAACATTACATCCATATGTAATTCCTATTACATCCCAATGTGACCATTTGATAAAATACTCCCACTAAACTCTT
This sequence comes from Viscum album, assembly GCA_963277665.1. Classification (NCBI taxonomy): domain Eukaryota; kingdom Viridiplantae; phylum Streptophyta; class Magnoliopsida; order Santalales; family Viscaceae; genus Viscum; species Viscum album. Next base: position 1,508,298,568 of record OY728156.1, read on the forward strand.
AGTGAGTAACATATTCAAAAAAATCTAGTTTTAATAATAATGGTAATTAGGAATCATAATTTTTATGTTCAACTCATTGAACTTATATTCAATCTTATTAAATTCATAACATTAAATTTTATAATGTTATATTTTGTTTTCTACTTTGAACTTGTTCTGAATTCAATATCATCATCCTTGGAACCCTTTCCATCAAACGTTCTCATTGATTTTTTTCTAATAAATTTTTCTATTTTCACACTTATTTTACTCACATAATGTAAAATATTTTAGGTTATAGTGATATCCACTTTATTATGGTAAGTAATATAACTCTTTACATTTCTCTTTACTATAACCCCCTAAACTATTTTTGGATATCACGTTATACACTTTTTTTATTGGTTGGTATAAACCGTTATAGAATAGTGATGCTCACTTATTGTAGAAACTAAATGTAAATCTATACATTTTTCCTTAGCATCACATATCCTAAAATTATTTAGGATATTAGGTGAGAAATAACTAAAATCCTAAAATGGTAAATTAATTTATTTAAAAGTGATATTAACTTTCTCAATGAAACTAAATGTAATCAGTTACATTGTTTTCTTTAATATACAGTTTCTTATATTTTTTGGATATTAAGTTTAAAATCACTCAAAATTAGATTGAAAAAATAATTTATTTCTAAACATTGAACATCCCTAAGTACAAACATACTCTTAATAACCTCTTATACAATATATGATCTTTGAAATATCTTTCTAAAACTCCAAAAAAACTAATCTATGTTGGAGGAAATAACATTTATTTCATTTCAATGGGAATATTAAAAACAGAAACTAATATTTCTATATCATATATGGTATTCTATGTGTTTGGAATTTCACTTTTGAAAATAATCTATCTTCATAATATCTCATCTATGGATAGTGAGAAAACATTACCACATATTTTGACAAACATATAGATAAAATATTGATCCTTGATAAACACTTTTATCAAAATATTGTTCTCAAAACCTATTATAGAAATTCAATGATTAAAAAAAACATGTCAATACATTTAATTTTCTCATAAATATTATTTTTTATCAAACATAATCCTTTATCACATAAGTGAAATGAGATGAAGATAAACATATTTTACTTATACTCATTTGAGTCTGATAGAATCTTTACATTAAAATTTATGAGGTAGGAACTCTTTACTTCATCACATGAATAAAATCTAAAAACATAATCAATTATTCATTTATTTTTGAATTATTTCATATTTAGAATACTATGTAAATTATACATTTGGTATCAAATAACCACCCAAATCAATGAATTAATATATTTAAATTTGATACCTAATTAAAAAAATCTGAGGTGTTCTCAAACAATTTTAGGTATTATAAATAATCCCATAATATGGAATCATTATTCTTCCTTCCTGATAACCCATGGTTTCAATGGACTTTATAGGTTTCCTGAAGAATCATTCTTGTACATTTCAAATAAATTTTATTCCTTTGGTATTAAATTTTTACATATTATTACTATTCATAATGTACTAGAATCCAGACATTATATATCCAGTTCATCCATATCCAACATTTTTATATTTTTGTGTAAAATTTCCTTGAATTCATTGTAATTTTCAAAACATTTCAATTGAAATAATAAAAAAAATCCACATTTTCATTAATAAAAATAATTTTTATGTTATTTAAAATTAATTATATGTTTTATTAAAGATAAATATTTCTCTGGATCAGATAGACAATTATTCCAGGTTTTGAAACCATTGTAAATCATAGACAGTTAGACTATCGATCATGAGTCTGGAGAGTTTCAATGTAATCAGTCAACCACATGAAGAGTCCATTGACAATATAATGAAATTTATACGTGACTGATTTTTCCAAGTATTAGATCAACTTCACAACAGATGCATCAACCATTGCCGATATAACAAGGGACTAAAGTAACTACTAAAAAAACTAAGCAATGATAAGTTATATGACAAACAATCACATCAATCACGATTTTCTCAAAGGCATGGATTGAACACCTAAGAAGTATGATCAAACAGATGATCAAACTTATATCTAGAAATCCATTTTGAAGAAAACACACGTAGGTTAATAATCTCAAAATTTAATGAATTAACCACACATTGACTACCAATAGACCACAAAATGAAATCAAAGGGTCCATATCATAATGATGATTTTCAAAAACTGGTCGAGTTACCATAACATTTACATTCAACCATAATCTAAAGTTATGTGACCATGGAATAGAGTATGACTTTGAAAATATTTTAGATCAACCCTGAGTTAAGAATAGAATGTCAGAAAAAGGTATTTAATGACCATAAATTTCATGTTATTTTTAATCTTGAGTTTTTAAAAGATCTTTTTTGGGGGAAATGGTATTTTTGAAGAGAACTAAAGTCAATGAAAATAAGTGGAAAAAAATAAAAGAGTAAAACATATGAATAATAATGAGGTTTTACAAATTTGAAAACAAAATATACTATATTTTTATCGAAACATCAAAAAATAGATCATATAACATCATCTTGTATTCCCATATTAGCACTTAACGAAAATAAAACATAGAAAAAGAAAATAATGATCTAAAGAATAAAAAATGCCTTATTTACTACATTATAATTATATTCTATCTTTTCTATCTCAATTTTTAGTACATACAAGTTGTGATTGCTATAACTATTTTATTTATTGAGAAAAATCTTATGTATTGTATTGGAGAGTACTTAGATACTGTCGTCCTTTTAATTTATACATATAATCCGATGAATTACTATAGTAGAGGATTTGTATTGCCTCGAATGACTATGTTTTGTTGTATATAAAACCTAATTAAATAGTGGATCTATTTATTAATTAATAAATGTATTTAGTACTGGGTGACTACTAAGTGTAATGGATTAGGTCTTGGATTGAGACTGAACCTATTTCATTTTTATACACCAATGTGTTTCAATGTTCTGTCTACTATATTTTATATTCTATTTTTGAAACTTTTTTTATGTAACTATACTTTTCTATTTAGTGTTTTCAAGTGAGATTTATTTTATTTATCGCAAGTAGAATTTTCTCAAACAGTTGGAATAAATCCTAATATTATTTTTGTTGATTTTTGATAAAAATTTTGAAGGGTTATTTAAAATAATTATATAATATATACCTGTTGTATTAAATAACTAGGATGTATTTATAATATGGGTATTTTTTTATATTTTGTAAATATAATTTTAATCGGAAACACAATTCACCCCCATTTAAACTATCCACTTCGACCAACATTTGGTATTATATTGTTTTTTATTTTTTTATAGATCAAGTTAGTTTTTTATGAAAGATAAGATTTATATTATTTCTAAATATATATCTTAATGTATAATAAGAGTCTTGAGGGAAATTATTCTAACATACATCCTTATTTTAAGGAAAAAAATTATGTATATAGAAAATTTAAAATGAAAATTCTTCTATAAAAATGGGTTTTGATATATATAAACTATAATTTAAGATCAATATGTGAAACATAATGATACCAGAGTTGAATGATGTGATTCTACTAAGGATTAAAAATATTATAATTAAAAATACATGAATGAATTATATTTATCTTTATGATAATATGAATTTAAAATTATTTCTATATGTTTCACTACTTTTTAAATTTGGTATACCATATCTGTGTCTTGTGAATGGACATAAAATTTCCACAAAATGTGATTAAATACTTATAATATTAAATTTGAATAATTTAAGTTAAAAATAGACTAATTTATTTCTCAAATGTATCTTTGGTTTAATTTTATCATTAATATAATGAATTTTATAGGATATATCATTGATAAAAAATATCATGTTCTAAAAATCCAAATATTCTTACCTAAAAAATGATGAGGCCCTATTGTATACATTAGAGAATCTTGTGATATAAGAATGCAACTAATAATAGAGTAAATAGGAAAAGGCATGATGTATAAGGGATGTCTCTAGGTAAATGATGAATATGTTGAACCAAAAAGTTCTATTTCATTCCATACTTCTCAGTCAAAGGCTAAATAAATAGTCAAGGGAGAGAGAACTAATAGAATTAATGGTTTCTTTAATTGTGATAAGAAGATTGATTATCTTGAAAATAATTTTTATGAAATTATATAGGAATAAAAATTTCTTTAGGAATTCAAACTTCAATGTAAATTATGATAAGAAAGGATATTATAAGAAAGATGGAAACTCTGAGGTAACCTACTATGAGTGTAAGAGACAATGTCATATCCATGTTGATTTTTAAAAGATAACATTTGATGATAATGGGGAGAAATGAAATAATGAAATGAAATAAACCGAGAGTGATTATAAATAAAGTTTTAGTGAATTTGGTTAAGGGATGGAAGATAACAACAAAAGGGAAATTTTTTTTTTTATGGAAAGGACATCTTAGGTAACAAATAATACCTCAAAATATTATGATGATTTTTGTAAAATCATTGAAAATAAAAATAGTGATGAAAATACAATCAGTGAATATTTTCTTGAATATTTCAATATGAATGAAGAAGCATTCAATGACCTTTATGTAAATTGTTTTAAGGAAATAACAAGTTTTATCTGTTTATATGAAAATTAATCTTGCTGTGGAAAAAAATTCATCAAATACTTATTATAGAAAATAAGGATTTAAAATTAGTAACTGAGAAATTTAAAAGAGATAATGATCATAATATTTTAATAACTTAAACCCTGAAAAAATTATACACAGTCATGTTTTACCTAAACTAAGAGTTAATTTGGGTTATCAACCCGAACAGAAAAAAACATGGAAACATTTATTTTATTCCCAGAACAAATACTTTATGTAATGATACAGTAGATCACAAATATAGATCATCAAGATATGGATATAACTAATTTTGACCTAATAAAGGTTATTTTATACTTATTTTAGGTTTGTTAATATATTTTTTAACACTTATATTATAGTGATATAGATTCCCAACGATTTAATTTATAACCAATATGGACCCAAGAAGATATGGGTGCTAATGTGAGTGTAAATTTTATTAATTATAGTAATCATGTTTGAATGTATACTATATAAATACCATGGTATCTAAACCCTGGGTGTTCCAAACATATTAATGAAGACTTATCAATCATCGAAAATATAACCATTGTAGGTGGTGGTCTTTCCACTTAAGGTGACAATGAAAAATGAATGATTATTGGCCTTATTCAAGTTAGTAACTCTTAAATATGTTAAATTTACAATGTCTTAGTTTTTGATGGTATAATGTACAATCATCTTAGCATATCCCACTAGAGTGATGATTAATTTCATATCAAATATGAACATAATGATTGTAATATTTATGATTCAAAATTTAATTTAGTATCTACTACCATACTAAATGATAATATTTATGTAGTAATTTAAAAAAAATTATTTCTTCCAAATTTTATTTATTTAAATGCTTTTCATCATGAATCAGGGTTGTGGAATTTGAGACTATTCCACCATAATATATTATCTCTTATAAAGTCGAAGAAAAATGGCTTAGTCAAAGATATTTGAAAGCTATATATCCCTAGATACAAATTGTAAAATCCATGTCAAAAGGGAAATATACCTAATGTTTATTTCAAATAAAAGAAATATGTTTCAACTTTTTAACAACTAGAATTAGTTCAAATCTATTTTTCTGCACCTTATAGAGTTTATTGTTTTAAAAAGAATCTTGGGAATGTATTTTATAATGACTATTTAATGTTTTAATGGATTTATTTCTTGACTCACAAGAGGTAAGCCTATAGATGTTTTGAAAAGTGTAAAAAATTAGTATAGAACCATAGTGGAATTTCTATTAAGATTGTGAGAAGTGATCATGGATATGAGTATGAAAATAATGATTTTGAATCTCTTTTCTCACAACATGGTTGTTATCATAATTTATTTGCTCCTTGAACACCTCAAAAGAATGGTTTGGTGGAAAGAAGAAATAGAAATCTTCAATAGATAGCCCAAACTAGGATTAGTGTATATGAATTACCAGTCTATTTTTAGAATGAAAATATAAATACAGTTTGTTATATAATTAAATGAGTATTAATAATAACTATTTTAAAGAAGCGTCTATGTGAATTAATTAATGGAGATAAATCAATTTAAAATTATTTAACATTTTTTGATTCAAATATTATACTATTAATAAAATGGATAAGTTATAAAAATTTGCATCCAAAAGAAATAAGGGAATTTTTCTTTGCTATTCTACATCTATAAAATATTATAGAGTCATTAATAGAAGAAAAAAATGTTGAATTGTCTATTCATTTTAAATTTAATGAAATTGATCCTCATGAACCTAGAGCTTCCTTATAAAAACTAGTGGATGGTATATTAATTTTTTTTTATAAAAAACACCTATAAGACCAAAAAAATTATTTCAGACTCATTTGAAAACTCACCCAATGAAGATCAATTAGAGGAACTGGACCCTAATGAATCATAGAGAGATCTAGTATACGTTGAACCCTTAGAACCCATATAGAGCATCCATAAGATGATGAAGTTGGTGATATAAATATACAAACTCATACTCAATAATCACATAGAAACAAGGTTGAACATCAAGAATTCATATCACAAGATGAACTAAAAGTCATAAATTAGGAAACAAGTGGTGAACACTAGGTAATGGCTACACAAGAATAATTTAATCAATTTAAAAATAATAAAGTATGGAAACTAGTTAAAAGACATAATCACTATTTAGCCCTTGGTACTAAATTGGCATTTCATAATAAATTGGATGATTTTAGCATAATAACTATAAATAAATTTGAGCTTGTTATGCACGGACATAATCAAGAAGAAGTTATTAATGATGAGAAAACCTTTTATCATATAGCATGAATTGTATCAACTATAATAATGTTGGTTAATCAATGAATATAAATTTTAAATTATATCAAAAGGATTTTAAGTGTGTTTTCCATAATTTCTATATTTTTGGTGTTGTTTTTGTTGATCATCCCAATATATTTTCAAATCCACACTTCAAAATCTTTTTTTCAAACTAATAAAAGAACATTATGGTTTAATACAATAACCTATATATTGGTATTATAGGCTAAACAATTTCCTTATTTTAAATGGTTTTATAAATGGTGTATTTTATCCTACTTTAAATATAATAATAACATTAAAATATGTTGATGATATTATTTTTTTCATCAATAAATTATTAACTTACATAATTTTTAAAACTAATGGAAAATGAATTTGAAATGATTTTAATGGGTGATATAAATTCTTCCATGGTTTTAAAAAAATTTAAAAAGGAAGAAATTATTTTAAATCAAAGAAATTACACTAATTATTTAATAAAACTTTTTTCTTGTATAACTCTAAAGTTAGTGATACTCTAATGAGTATCCCATATAAATTGGATCTTGATTAAACTAGTAAACCATTTCATCAAACCATTTATAAAATTATGATTAAGAGTTAACTTTACATAAAAACTAGTCAACCAGGTATTTTTTTAGTGTGTATGTGTGCATGATATCAAGAAACCCTAGGTAATCTCATTTAAATTATTTAAAAATTATCTTTAAATACCTAATAATAACGACCCTTTTATGATTGTTTAATTATAGAGTACCTTATTTTGAATTAATTAATAATTATAATATATAATTTTATGGAATTAATTTATATATAAAAAGAAACACTATAACATGTTAAATGATGGGAAATCCTCCAATCTCATAGGATAGTAAGAAATAGAAATCAGTGGCATTTCCCACAGCTGAAGCTGAATTCATAGTAACCAGAAATTACTGTGCTTATATTTTGTGTATGAAATACAAATTACTATAATATGGATATAAATTCATACATGTCCCTATTCATTATGACAACACAAGTGATATTAACAAGTCTAAGAATCTTTTATCTCACTCTAGGAAAAAACATATTGATATATGAATTTACTTTTTGATAGATGATTTTCAAAAAGGAGATACTACTCTTGAATTCATTGGCATACGATATCAACTTTATATCATTTTATCAAAGAATTTGAATTATGCTAGATTAAATTATATCATATATGATTTATTAATGATTTATTTTGTATAAAACTTTTTATACTTTTCATTTTAATTTTAATATCATTAATAATATAAGTATAGTTTTTTAAGAATACTATTGTCCTATTTAAATTTTTTTATAGAAAATGAGATTTAATGTTATTGTTTTATATTATTACATTTATCTATTTCCCATGCATCACTATCCACTAAATCTTTAAATTATTTTGATATTCAAAATTAGAATTAGAATAATGACCTCTTTCTTTCAAACTCAAACCAAAAACTCTTTAAAAACATTCTTTACTAAAACCCAGGACATTTAAATCTGTGGATCTTATTGTGAGTTTTCAATATGAAGAGATTGTTTGAGGAAGATATACTAGAATTTTCTAATATCCCCCTGAATGAAAATACATGTACAATTAGACCTCATATGATTTCAAATATGCATAATCTATCCCATGATGTAATCTTAGAAAATAAAGTCGATGTTGAATGGTTTAGGAACAATAATTTATTAGTATGGAGACTTGTTCTTTGTCAAGGTTGGATGAGTTGGTTATGGGATGAGATTCACCCTTTCTATTTATTCATAGTGAATGAGTTTTATGTAAATATAGTTTTTGATACCATAGTTCATGATGGTGTGATTGGGAATGTTATTATTGCTAATGAGTGTGAGTTCTCTTTAAAAATTTTGGTTGACTATTTAAGATATTCTCATCTAGGTGAATATAACGATTATCATTATTTATATCCTCTAAATGATTGAGATTTTGAGCGGGAAAATGCATTAGAAGCGATGACTGATGAAATAATATTTCATCGACTAATTGATAATTATTTTTATCAAGAAAGTATATTTCTACTGAAATTCATTCAATATATTATACTACCTATAAAAGGATATTTATAACCGACTAAAAACCAATATATCTTCTTGATATACCTTATGGTTCATGGTATATAGATATTCTTTCCTAGATTTTTGATGAGTTACATAGAATAGCTATGTAAAAATTCTTCCCATTTGAATACTCTTCCATATCCCACGTACATTTTTATTATTCTATAATAGAAATGTTTATTTTCTAGTGGAGTGGATATGTCATTCTATTCTGATGGTATCTATTTAAACCTAACAACTTACATGATTATAAACAGAATTCATAATATTTTTAAGGGGGCATGAATAGTTTATGAAGAAAATGTGTATTAAAGGTTCAATCCATTGAATTCCCTATTAATGTGGAACATTTAATAGAAGGAGTAACTCTTGAGAGGGATAAAACTCCCATGTATTTATTATTTGGAACAGTTTTCCTTGATTAATAGAGTACGAAATAAGCTGATTGAGATATTGATAGTTTAATAATGTTTCATATTTAAGGAGCTCCAATATTAAACTCCACACCTCTGAGAGAATAATCTACTCGAACAAATCCTTTCTATGACATGGATCTATCTACTCCTTCACATGATGGTGATATGCATGTTGGTGATAAGGATTATGGTGATGATGATGGAAATAAACATATGTTAGAAGGTGATTATATTCTAGTTTCATCAAGAATCATAGAGCCTATTTTTCTACGTAATTATTCTTTATTTCAATAATATTATATCAGACTTGATACCTTTAATGATATGCTATGACTCTTGTCCACAATATCTTCTCTTGGAATTGTATCTGAAAATCCTTTTTAAGGAGAGAAATTTTATGATTATTCAACCATAACAATAGTGGTGGATATGGAATATTCAGATGAAGAATAATATACCTTAATAATAGAAGTTGATAGACCCTATGGGTTTTCAATTTTAAAGAAGAACCTTAGCGAAGAACTTCTGACCAAGAGTTCATTGACTCAATATCTTCTTCATCTTCTCAGGGTGTCCATGCCCCTCCAGAATCGATTCCAACTCCTTCGTATAAAAATGAAACCTCTTATAAAACATTAGTGATCATTTATTCAGACATTATATAGTTTAATAATGATCTTATATTGGTTTTATAGAAGTATTTATCTATATCAATTTGCAAGATAACTAGGAAAAATTGAAAGATGTTACCTACACTATTGATAATGTAGTTTCGCATATCCAGCCATAGATGTTCATCAAGATTGATTCTATGAATCATGAGACTATTCATTTAAAAACATGGATATAATATTTTAGAGTTTCTGTCTTTTCCTTTCAAGATAATTTTGTATACATGATGAAAGAATTGGAGAGATGGTACCTATCTTTGATTACCAATCCTACCATACCCTATATCTATGGCTAAGTTAATCATACAAATTTCACTATTAATAAGGATCTAATTAGAATAATTATTCACGAGGAAATAAAGGGTATGATTGTAATAATAAAGGATGTTCAGTATCATGTGAATATGGGTATTTCTTAACATGGATAAAATCTATATTATATGATTAAATATGAATCATTCAACACTATAAAATAGAAGGTCAAAATAAAATTTGTTATCAAGTAATATCTTGGATGAATTTACAGTAAGGAAGACCTAAATTCCTAGTTTCTATATTTTTCTATAGATCATAAAATGACACTTTTGATATGATATTTTATAGGTGTTGTGGAAAAGTTATTAATTATAGCACCATTACAGGAAAAATTCATGTCATAGAATGATGCATTTATTCAAATTAAAGAGAATGGGTATGGGGTTATGATGGATATTACATCGATATTGAAGCAATATATTTATTTTATAAATATTCTGGTGTTAACAACTAATGCCCTATCTGTTCCACTTATCTATGCTTCTCCTACCCATACTATAGTGACAATGAGTACTTTAGTTCATACAACTGTATCAACACTAGATTTTACTTTGATAAAATTAGTTCTATTTACTCCAACCACTCTTTCCCCTTTTATATATCATATATCACCTTTTGGTATCACAATTACTTAGTATATGGTTTATCATATGGTTAAAGGAATAGATACAATTTTGTGGTAATATATGATGGGTGTTTAAAATGATAAAGGATATTTTGGGAGGCATCATGGGAACAAAACCCTTGGATTTAATATGGATCTTTGATAACATTATTTAATGAAGAATGATATTTTTATTTTGTAGAAACAATTTTACAGGTAATATGATGAATTCGCTTAGTATGTCCCTTTGATGGATGCCCAAACCATCCTTTCGTTATCCTGAAGGGCATCCAATTCCCTACTGGCTAGAAACTTGTTCCTGGGAATCACAAGAACACACATGGGAATGGTTTCTCCTAATAATAAGATTAAAATATATAGCATGAATAAAAAAATCATGCATGACCCAACAATACATCAATTTCCACACCAAAAGAAAATAAATTGTATAGAAAACTATTTTCTAAATTGGGAAATTAGTAAATATCAGAAAGCACCAAAAAACACCATCACCCTCTGAAAATCATATTCTTTAAGGAATATGTGCCTTCCTCTAATGAGTTTTTTTCACCCAACTACAGATATTTATACCCCCCATTAATAGAAATCAATAAAAGGCCTAAGTAGAATAATATAAATCATGTAAAGGGAAATATTTTAGACATCCTATAAAAAATAATTTTTATTCCTACTAAATCTTATAATGGTCACAACTTGCAGAATGCAGTAACATAAAGACTTACCTTAAATAAATAAATTCTTATTGAGTAGTACAAAGAATAACATGGAACCTTTAAATGAGATATAAATATAGGAGTGAGTATATAATAACTTCATAGGCCACCACTACATTCCAGATCTATGGGAATCTATTTTTAAAATTTTTTATAAAATATTAGTCTGAATATAAATTAGGACGTAAATTTTAACATGATGTACAAAACCAAATCATATGCACACATTCAAACAAATATAATTTAAATAAAATAATGATTATTATAAATTCCCAATGAAACAATTAAAATGAAAAGAGAAAAACAAAAACACATTCCCCCATTTTCAACCTCTCATAAAAATGACATTCTCATAATCAATTTTGAGTAAAAATTGTAAAAATCATTTCTTTAAAACACTTAAAGATATTCACAAATAATTTAATATCATACAATTAAAAAATTTATAAAATTAAATATCTAAATGTAATCCCAAAAAAACAAAATTAGATTCCATATAGTTCATATGGAACTGAAAAACCATCACAAGAAAAATATATAATGAAAATATAAATCATAAAAAAACTAACATGTGAACAGATGTGTATTATAACAAAGTAAGCAACTCACTTTCTCAAGCTACAATAGATAAGGCCAAACATACCATACATACAATAAGTAAACAGTATAGGGACTGATGTGAATGTTAACAATATAGAAATTGGACTTAAATACAGTAGGTTAATGGTCACACATCAATTAAATAGATAACACTAAATAGCTTCCCTAGTGAAATATCTCTAACCAGGTGTTATTTGAAATAATGGGAGACCAGCCAGTACATAAATCTCAATGAGACATGAAACATCCCACTACTTCCCACATTGTATCATAGGTATCCTCATTTAAAAACTAATTTTGTTGTGTCATGAAAAGATAAATTCTCATCACATGACAATAATAAATCCCCAAGGTCTAAAATTGAAAATAACATGCTTCCAACCTCGCATACTTCCCTCAGAAAGAACCAAAATTCATAAAAATAATATGAATCACATCACAAACATCCATCACATGGACTAACATAACATCATTAACAAGTAAAATGGTTATTAATAAGGGATTAACTATAATCAATCATTTAAAACATCACAAAGTGCCAATTTGGCCTTTATCTTATCCCACTTTTCGTAAACATTTAAAATATTATTTTGACATAATTTACAATCCAAAAAAATAAATTTAAATCATGATTATAATTTTTCACAAAAATATAACCAAAATACCCAAAGAATTCCTTATTTCTATTAAAAATTGATCAACCCCCATATTTATAAAACAAACCCTCAAAACAAAACATTTCAATTTCAAAAATGTAACTAGAATTAGAAACACATTCAAAATATTTAAATATATTTTTGAAAAGTAAAATGGTAATTTAAATAACACTTGATACATGATCTATATCCATGTAAATTCTTTAAAAAATTTAAAAACCAAAAAACCCAATAGAGAATGTTAGATACATAAATTTTTTTAGAAAAATTTCAAAAAGATATTTAATTATTTTAATGGTTCTAATTAGGATATTTTATATGAACATAACATGAGTCTGAAGATAATAAAATGCAATAAATCCATTCAAATGATAATTCAAGGTCACTATATGAATAAAATTGTTTAAAAAATTCATAAAAAATCATTTAAACACACATGAAATTTAATAAATTATAATACAAGGGGTTTCTAGATAATCACCTACCTCAAATCATGGAATCCAAGTCTATATGGTCTGAGTCACCTTGAATTCATAATATGATCCTTAAACACGCATGGATCCATCCTGAGAGACCAATAATATTCCCTAGAAATGAGGATATTTCAAAAAAAATCAGGTAAACCTTTTTTACTTACGGATCAACTGACAAAGGAGTGACATAATGAGAGAGCGAAAGAGAGAAATTCCAAAGCATGGGAGAAGGAGGGAAGAAGAGGTTCTACCTTGAGGAATAGAGAAAAAAATCCCAAAATAATGATTTCATTTAGTGATAGGAGAGGATGTTAATAGTGGAGAGGCACGTACAATGCAGAGAGGAGGATGGGGTTGGTTATAGGATAAGAGATATGGGAAAATAAGAATAAAGATGCTAAGTGTAAAAAAAAATTAACACCCTGGAAAAAGAGAATGGTTTAAGTGCATGGTTTACAAAACCATGTTCCAAAAAAATTTCCCTATTTGAAAAACAGAATTCAACTGAATAATTACCCTTATAAAATTTGAATATTTTGTCAAACTGTGCTCAAACCCTGCAAACCAACTCTATTAGAGACATACCCATCATGTACGGTTAGTTCATGGTTACACCTTAGTGTGAGAAAACTATGTACATCACCTAATCCAATAATTTTTTTTAAAATTTAGAATTTTAATTTATGGTATACTATAATGGATAAAACTAAACTAATGTAATTAATTAATTAATGCCATCAAGACATGATGAGTGTTAAAAACTCCCCAACATACCATTTTATACTCCTAGAAAATCTCAGTCAATGTAGTGGTCAAACAGTGATAGAATTCAAAGAAAATTACCCAAAAAAGAAAGAATCCTTGAGCAATTAAGCATCATAAAACATGCCTAGTCAACACCTAATCAATGAATAAAAAAACCTAAGAGAAGAAGATCAAACATCAATCTCCACCGTATTTAGTAATAAACTAAAATGGGTGAACAACTAGCAACATCATTCCATGAATCATAAGAACATCACCGAGCTCCCAAATTACAGAAATATCTAAAGGGAATTCATATGATCCACCATCCAAATCCAATGACAAATAATTAGTTTAAAACTAAAATGAAATCACTACTAATAGAAACATACCTAAGGATCGACAAAAAAGATCACCAGAACTCAAGATGTTGAAAACTCTAGGAGCATAAGTACACAAGACATTATTTTTCAAGAAATGACATGGTAACAACCTAAGGGCCACAAACAACACACTAGAATTTTCAAACACAACTCCTTGATACACCCAACAAAACAAATTGATAGAAAACATAGCCTGATGACATCAATATCCTAAAAAGAATAAAAAAACACCCTATTTATCCAAGAGTGAACCCAAAGTTCTTCCCATGTCCAAAATAGTGAATAAAAAGAATCCCATGTTATACACCATATAATGTTTATAAAAAACATAATAAAAAAATAAAGAATAAAAAATTACTAAATATAAGACTAGTTGATGGAAAATAAACCATAAATCACAAACATCTTCAATCCCAAACAAAAAAACATCCCAAACTAGAGCTTATATAAGAGATTCCAAAGGTAAGAAAAGTCCCCACTCACCTAGAAACCAAGCGAAAGATCATATCCCTAAGCAAGTATACCCAAAAATCAACAAAAATATTCACAAGATAATAACTACCTTTGATAAACATAGAACCTATAACTCTAAAAAGGAGATAACACATGACAATCCATTATAAGCCTATACAGTTTCAAATAGAGGAGGAAAGACCCCTAAAAATACTATATTTTCATACTAGGCCTTTCTTGTGGGAGGAGACCCACATCAAACAACACGATACATAGACCCATAGTGGATTTGTCCTTATAATCACACCACGATTTTCCAAAATACACAATGAAGTAAATAAACCCCATGCATCCCCAAAACAAGCAAGGTTTTACCAAATTCAATTTTGAAAACCAAGCCACCCTTAAAATTGGGCCTCCTTTTATTCAAAACTAGAAAAAATATTTTTTTAATATACACCTAATTTCATAACTATAGAGGACCATAGTTTTCATTCATATATATTAACTGTTAATAAATTAATATTCATTGAATAAAATTTTGTTCGACACCATTATAATTTAGGTATAATGTCATTTATAATGAGGAAACATAAAAAAAGTATTTTATAAAATATCTACATCATCTCCCACTTATTTTTTCTTAACTATCACCCTTAGAAAGAATATCACACTTAATACCTCTCTTCACAACTTAAGGAAACATTAAAAATTGGTGATCTTAGATGCTCAGTATGTATAAATAAGGGAGATATCAATGATAATATATGAAAAAAATGTAAAAATGGGTTTGAGAGCATGATATTAACATTAAAAAATCATACACTGCATATCATAGATCATAACAATGATTCATGGAATAAATCATGTCAGTTAATAAGAAATAAATCATAAAGTAATAAAGGAAAATGATCCTTGAGTGAATAATATTTTTTTTAGATATGGAATTGTGGCATACACATAAGTATATAAAGTAATTTCTTTAATAGTAAAGGTTCATTGAAAAGGATATCATATTTGGTTGAGTTCGCTCCCCAAACCATCATAGTAGAAATAGTTCACAGCCAGAAAAATCATAGTTGTAACGTCCCAGATCCGGGTACCACTCGATGGGTGCCCCGAACCCGGTTCACCACATGACCTCAAGCGCATTTCCCCAAACGCTAGAGGATGCTGACTAGTAGTGAGGGCCCAGGTCTGATAGTGGGAAAACTATGCCCTCATTTGTCAAAGTGTAGTGCAGCAGAATGAAATAAAAAATACAGCAACAATAGAAGTAGTAAATCATACACCACTAAAATTACCAGCTGTAGTAGATATAACCAACCTGTATATAAAATTATGCAACATGCCTCAATTCTATGAAAGAAGCCAGAACATGTTACAAAACAATACAATACAATACAACTGAAGTACACGAACAAAAAAACATAACAGAATAGCCAGTATTATCATAAGCCAATGCTTGGTCCAATGCTCTCCCACACCCAGCATCAATGAAGTAAATGTATAGGGACTCTTGCCCTTATCCACACCTACAGAAACGTAATCTTTTTGGTCCAAAAAGCATGGCCCAAATAATGCGTGAGAAATAAATTCCCAGTAGGCACCCACAAAGGCCTGTTCCCAACTGTGTGTAAACATGAAACAATAGTGTGTAGTAGTAAAATGCAATAAAGTAAGCAGTACTTAAAAGTAACTAACTTAACCAGTTATATTGCCATTTTAATATCTATTTTAATCACTTAATTTAAAATAGCACCACAGTGAATATTCTAAGTAAAAAGCCAATTTCCTCAGACATGTAAACTCCTACCCTAAGGTAAAGAGTATCCAAACACAAGAATCTACCCACAAGCATATAGATATTTCCCACAGGCATAAGTAGTGTCGCCCACAGGAACAGAATCAACTACCCACAGGCACAGAAGAAGTTGCCCACAGGCTAGTTAGTACAATGCCCATAGGCTAATCACAACACTACCCTCATGCTAAACAGGTAACCAGGCCAAGCCCAAAATTTAAACAAGCATGAAACATGCAATTCATCTCAAGGAAATTCTACATAAAATAAACAAGGCATACCCTTAGGTATCTTGGACAAAGGGCTAAATATAAGAACGCACCCCAGAGGTGGTTCTGGATCCAAGCAGCGATCCCAAACAACATTTTTATATCACATTCAATTACCTATACAATTCTAGGTATTTAAAATAGCCACAACCTCGGCCAAACGACACCCCAAATATGGGTTCGTAGCTCAAAAACACACAAAACACACAACAGTTGGAAATAGACACCAAGCCACCTACCTTAAACACCCATGAACGATATAAGCGAACGACGCCTTCTGAAACGTCCAAGAACACCGTAGATATGAGGTAAAATAATTCTTGCTTAAATGTAAATAACTCTCGTTAGAGGAAGAATTGTAATGAGCGGTTAAATAAGAGTAGAGGGATTACCCGTGCAGTTCCAACGAGATCGTCTGAGGAGGAAACGGATTCCAGACATGTGCTCGGCGGATCTCCAAAGCTTCGACCTCCTCTCCTGAGCTCCCTCTTCCCGTTCTAAGCCTTCCCTGTGAACAGGGGAGGTTACTGCCCATTTTAAAAGAAAGAAACACAATACACAACATTTTATTCCGAGTACACGACATGTAGTTCCCATTTTAAACTATTCCTCTGGTGTCTTCCCACCAGTGTGGCACTGTTCATCTGCCGACATGACTAGACATCGTGTCTCCTTGAGTACACGGCGTGTTCGGTTGCACATCTGGCCACCGCTTTACTATTCTCCTGCCGAATGACTACACGGCGTGTAAGGGACCACTACACGGCATATAGTTGGTTCCTACACCCTTCTTCGCCGACACAGCCACACGCCCTGTGTACTCATTCCACACGGCCAAAAGTACACGGTGTATAGTTTCCAAATTTTGTGATTTTTCCCCATTTTCCATATTTTCCAAAAAACACTTATGGAAAAGAGAAAAGAAGAAGCTCATACCTCAGAACTAAGAATAGGGTTCTTACAATCATCCACCCTTAAAGCAATTCGTCCCCAAATTTCCCTTCCAAGGGTAGCGAAGATAAAGGCATGAACAACTCCCGTCACTGAGCATGTACATCGGTCTCCCGCTCCCATGTTTCATTCTGCACTCAGCCATGATGCCATGGCACCCGTATGAGAGGAATTGACTGGCCTCTAAGTACATTCATGTTCCTATCAATGATATACATCAGATTCTCCTCAAAGGACGCTTCTAAAACAAGCTCAACCTCCAAAGGCTGAAAGACGTGAGATGGGTCTGAATGATAATGACGCAACTAAGATACTTGAATGACTTGAAGCATAGATCGGTACCTCTGAGGTAACTGCAACCGATAGGCGACCAAAATGACTTTCTCCAGAATCTCAAATGGCCCCACATACCTTGGTGAAATATTACCCTGTCTCCTGATCCTCTTGTGTCCTAGCCTCGGCGAAAGACACAAGAAAACCTGATCCCCAACCACGAACTCAAAAGGTCGTCTACGACGATCATCATAAGACTTCTGACAAGACCGCATGGTAGCCATCTGCTTCTGAATCAACTAGACCTGCTCAGAAGTATCCTGCATGAGATGTGGTCCCAGTAAAGCTACCTCACCTGCCTCTAACCAGCACAAAGGTGATCAGCATGGCCTACCATATAAAGCCTCGTATGGTGCCATCTCAATTGTTGCCTCAAAACTGTTGTTATAGTTAAAATAGACTAGGGGTATATGCTTCTCCCAAGAGCCCCCAAAGTCTAGGATGCATGCACGCAGCATGTCCTCAAGCACCTGTATAGTACGCTCTGACTGGCCATCGGTCTGAGGTTGGTAAGCTGTGCTCAGAAGCACCTGTGTACCCAGTGCCCTCTGAAAAATCTACCAGAAATGAGTTGTAAAGTGGGTGTCCCTATCTGAAACGATAGAACGGGGGACCCCATGAAGAAGTACGATCTCTCAGATATACAACTTCCTGAGCTCATCAACACCGAAGGTCTTCTTGATCGGCAAAAAGTGAACTACCTTCGTTAGTCTGTCCACAACAACCCACACCGCATCATTGCCTCGAGGTGACCTCGGCAACCCAGTCACGAAGTCCATCGCGAAATCATCCCATTTACATTCTAGAGTGGGTAACTGGTGTAATAGTCCAGCTGGCCTCTGATTATCCGCATTCACATGCTGATAGGTGGAACACCTCATAACAAAACCATCCACATCTCTCTTCATACCCAGCCACCAGTACTGATGTCTCAAGTCTCCGTACATCTCAGTAAACATGGGATGAACTGCCCAAGATAAAGCATGAAACTCCCACATCATCTCCTCGTGTATACCCCCCAGAACCCACACTCGTCCATGGAAATGCAATACCTCATCATTGCCTACCATCCAACTAGGAGGAGGGTCCTAGCTTGCCACTGACTCCTGTAGAACTAGGACTTCTGAATCAGATAGTTGTCTCATCCTCACTCTATCCAGGAGGGTAGAGGTCACAGCTAAAGATGAATGATAGGTCTGCCCCTGACTGTCATGCACCTCCAAATGCATCTTAGATAACAAAGCCCTGAGCTGCCTCTCACCACTGGCCTCTTACACAGCCTATATCTGAGTCTTCTTTCTCAGTTCATCAGCTACTGCATTACCATTACCAGGAGTATAGGCAAGCTCAAAATTAAAGGACTGAAGGTACTCAACCCACCTTCGCTGCCTCAGATTCAAGTCACGCTGAGTAAAGATATACTTGAGACTTTTGTGATCGGTAAAAACCACAATATGTTCTCCCAATATATAGTGTCTCCAACAGCGCAACATATGAACAATTGAAGCCAGCTCGAAATCATGCGTCGGGTAATTCCTCTCATGTGGCCTCAACTGTCGAGACACGTACACAACAACTCAATCACCCTGCATCAACACTAATCCCAGCCCAATACCTGATGCGTCACAGTAAACTGTATATCTCTTCCCATGCTCTGGGAGTATTAGGATCTGTGTTATTGTAAACCTTCCTTTCAGGTCCAGAAAGGCTGTCTCGCAAGCTTCCGACCAAATGAACTTCACACCCTTCTTAGTCATACCTATCAACGGCACTGCTAAGTGGGAGAAGTCATGTATGAAACATCTGTAACAACCAGCCAGCCCCAAGAAACTCCTTATCTCAAACATGTTATTAGGTTGTGCCCAGGAAACTACTACTCTCAACGTTTCTGTATCTACTGAAACTCCTTCCTCTGAGATGATTTGACCCAGGAAGTGAATCTGGTCCATCCAAAAGGGGAACTTTGAGAGCTTAGCATATATATGATTCTCTCTCACTGTACTCAATACGATCTCAAGATGGGTGGCATGGTCATGTCGTGTGTGAGAGTACAAAAAGCTATCGTCCACGAATCCTACCACAAAAAAGTCCAGATAAGGATGGAACACATGATTCATCAGATCCATGAAAACCGATGGCACGTTTGTGAGTCCGAACAACATAAACATGTACTCGTATAGACCATACCAGCTCCTAAAAGCTGTGAGAGGTATATCAGATGGTCTAACACGTAGCTGATGATATCCTGATCTCAAATAAATCATCAAGAACACTTGTGATCCATGAAGTTGATCAAAAAGATCATCAATCCTTGTCAAGGTATACTTGTTCTTAACCGTCAACTAGTTCAACCTCCGATAATCCACACAGAGTCTGAGGGTACCGTCTACCTTTCCGCAAAAGGACCAGTGAACCCCATGGAGAAGTACTGGGTCGAATAAAACCCTTTTCTTTTAACTCATCCAACCGCCTCTTGAGCTCTTGCAACTCAGGCGTGGCCATCCTATAAGGATGAATGGACACCGATGCTACTCCTAGAACGAGATCGATAGAAAAATCCACCTCATGCTCTGGAGGTAGACCTGAAAAGTCATCCGGGAAGACATCCCTGAAAAAATAAACCACTGGAGGGAAATCCATCTGACAAGTCCCCAAATTATCCAGATATAAGCTCGCAATATGGGCTGTGACTCCACCTCGCCCACGATTCTCTGGTCCAGTTCGACTCGCTTGAACATCCCATTCGCCCTTGTATAGAAACTCTCTGCCCTTTGGTGATGTGAAACTCACCCCGTGATGATAGTAGTCTACAAAGGCTCGAAAGGGAACGAACCAGTCCATCCTGAGAATGACTTCATAAGCTATCATCTCTAAGACATAGAGGTCCCAAAGAAAGGGACACCCACCAACCTCAAGGGAGAACTCCTTGCACTGACACACACCAGCCGTCCAAGTCCCCAACGGAGTGTCTAGCGTCATGATATCAGAAAAGTAGGAACACAAATCTCAAGGCTCTCCACTACAAGAACAAATATAAAAATATGTGTCTCACCCGTATAAAAAAGTACTGATGATAAAACAGAAGCTACTAGAATAGTACCACTAACTGTAGAAGGTCCAAGATCCTGCTCCTGCTGGGTTTGTTGCACTGCATATGCCTGCCAAGTGCCGTAGCCCTGCGACATAGCCTAGCTACCCTGAGTTGTCCCACCCTACTGCCTCTGAGATCCTGGTGTCTGGATACCACGACCATGACTACCATCTCTGCCCGCATGCCCTGGCGTATTCAAGTTCCCCGACTGGTAAGAAACTGCTGGTCCTTCTCCCATATGCGGAGGCTGCACAGAACCCCTCTCACTATCCATCAGTGGAAACGCCCAGAAAAAGCGCTGCAGATGACCCATCCTACCACAAGATCGACACTCCACTGGGTCTCGTGGACACTGTGGCCTCTTGTTCCCCTATCTACCACACTAGTATCACTTGACCTGGCCACCTGAAGCATTCTTCTGACTGGTACTGCCACCCTGAGAGAAGTACATCTGTCTCTTCCTCTTGCCAGCAGAAATAGTACCTTTAATTGGTGCTGAACCGCCCTGGCCCACACCACATGATTCTTGCAAGTTTCTATCTATAATCCGTGCCTGATTTACAATAGCATGTACTGAAGGCAACCTGAAAACACTCACCAGTGCTTGGATTTCATACCGAAGGCCATCATCAAAACGTCGGGCTCTCAACATCTCTTCACCCACCGTCACGGGTGCAAAGGGAAGAAGCTCGGTAGAGCGAGCAGAATAGTCCATCACCAACATATCGCCCTGCTACAGATTCACGAACTCTTGAGCTATATCTGCCCTCAGTGTCTCTGGGAAGAAGAAGTCATAGAAGACTGCCTAAAAATCTTCCCACGCCATGTCTCCGTGATGCTCTGACTAGGTGGTAACATCCCACCACCTCTTGGTGGAATCACACAACATGTATGTCATGAGATTGACCCTCCACCCTGGAGGCGTCTCAAGATTCTCGAAAATAGTCTGCATCAATTCTATCCAAGACTCCGCAGCCTGTGGTCTGCCATCCCCCAAAAACATAGGCGGATGCTTATGCTGGAAGATACGTGTCAGCTCGACCATAGATGTGGCAGCCTGCGGTGCTCCCTGAAAGGATTGCATGAACCCCAATAAGCCTTCACAGAATGGCGCCTCTGTGCCTGTGTCTGGTATAGCAGCTGGTGCCGCATCTGGCTCTACTGGAGGATCAACTGGTAGCCTATGGCCCACCATCTCTAGATTATACTATTTTCTGCTCTCCTGGTGAACAACACGCGGTTGTCTAGGCGGCATGGCACTACAAGTTCAAAAACACACCTCATAACAAGATTATCAAGACCGAAAATGAAGAAACCCAAAAGGAACAGAAGGAATAAGGAATTCAAAAAGTGAAAAACAAGACTACACAGCGTGTACTTGACTTCCCATCCCCTACCCGGATCCTTCTTCACGGCTAAGCCACACGACACCAGTTTGAACAAAACTACACAACGTGTATATTATCTACACGGCGTGTATGGTGTTATTTTCAACTGCCCATGTCGCTTGTGACACGGCCGACTACTCGTCTTGACACTACATGGCGTGTTACATCCGTACACAACATGTACACTACCCCGTTTCCCAGCCACATGGCTAAGTCCACACAGTCTGTCCTCGGACAAGGCTACACAGCATGTCCCACAGGTACACATCGTGTTCTAGATGAGCTCTGCCAACCCGTGTTGTTAGTTACACTGCCAAATACACGGCTCAACCTACACGGAGTGTTCAATATACACACGGTGTGTACTCGAAAGGATTACAATAACCCGTGTTGTTAGTTACATGGCCGGGTCCCCAGGTCATACCACATGGCGTGTTCTTCATTGACATGGCGTGTTCATGAAATTCTCACACCGGCCCATGTTTGTTAGTTACCTGACCAGGTTTCCGGGTTAACACTACACGACATGTATATCTAGTACATGGTGTGTTCTCCCCAAGATCTTCCCTTCCCCATGTCTCCACCCACAAGGTTTGTAACATGGGTAGAGACTACATGGCGTGTAATTAGGGTACACGGCGTGTACTCAAAAAGTTTATTTTTCTTCCTGAACATATGAACATACACGGCGTGTCTATAGTACTACATGGCGTGTATACTGGTTTTCTGAACAGTATGCCTCAAAAACTTCTCGGAACCCATAAAATACTGCAAAACAACACCTAAGTTCCAAATTCCGATCCATGAGGGCCCATACTCCCCAAGAATCAATTTTTGACATCTTATCAGTGTTATAACATAACAAATAGTCAGTGATCCACCAAATTCCGGTCAATGGGGGACCATACTCCCCAAAAACCATAGTTTGGCGTTTATTCTACAAACCGTCTTATACAAAATACCCTATAACATAGCAGGTATTTATTAAGCATTTATCACAATAGCATGCTTTTCTAGCACATCAACTATCACAACAACATGAAATTTCTAATGCACATACATGGCATGGAACGATGCATAGAATGTGATTTCTATCATGTTCCTAAATGATGCATGAGATGGCATACCCTCATCTAATCGGATTGAAACTAAATAGAGCCGAAGGATAAAATATAAACAACACAATCACAAGTGTGTCACCCAACGGTGAAATCATATCAACTGTAAATTGAAAAATTAGTAAAATTTCAATACGAGGTAAATTGTCTTTTCCCTGTACACTAGTTAGCTACACCCGGGCACTGCTTATTACCAACTACCATTCCGTCCTATCCCTGACTAAGGCTCCAAATAGTAAGTCAAAGAAAAGAACTCCTTTGATACCACTTTGTAACATCCCAGATCCGGGTACCACTCCACAGGTGTCCCGAACCCAGTTCGCCACATGACCTCAAGCGCATTTCCCCAAATGCCAGAGGATGCCAACTAGCAGTGAGGGCCCAGGTCTGATAGTTGGAAAACTATGCCCTAATTTGTCAAAGTGTAGTGTCGCAGAATGAAATAAAACATACAGAAACAACGGAAGCAGTAAACCATACACAACTGAAATTAACAACTACAGTAGATATAAGCAACTAGTATATAAAATTATGCAACATCCCTCAATTCTATGAAAGCAGCCAGAACATGTTACACAACAATACAATACAATACAACTAAAGTACAAGTACAGTAAAACAAAACAGAACAACCAGCGGCATCACTAGCCAATTCTCGATCCCATGCTCTCCTACACCCCAGCAGCAATCAAGTACCTATATAGGGACTCTTGCCCCTATACACACCTATCTAAAAGTAATATGTTTGGGCCAAAAATCATGGCCCAAATAGGGAGTGAGAAATAAATTCCCAGTAGGCACCCACCAAAGGCCTCTGCGGAATTGTGTGTAAAAATACAATAATAGTGTGTCGTAGTAAAATGCAATAAAGTAAGCAGTACTGAAAAGTAACCAACTTAACCAGTTATATTTCCATTTTAATATCTATTTTAATCACTTAATTTAAAATATCACCATAGAGAATATTCTAAGAAAACATCCAATGTACTCATACACGTAAACCCCTACCCTCAGTTAAAGAGTATCCAAACACAAGAATCTGCCCACAGGCATAAGAAGTGTCACCCACAGGCACAAAATCAACTTCCCATAGGCACGGAAGAAGTTTCCCACAGGATAGGTAGTACAATGCCCAAAGGATAATCAAAGCACTGCCCTCAGGCTAAATAGGTAACTGGGCCAAGCCCAACATGTAAACAAGCAGTAAATAGGAAATTCCTCTCAAGGAAATTATACATAAAATAAACAAGGCATACCCTCAGGTATCCTGGCCCAACGGCTAAACAGAAGAACACCCCCTGGGGTGGTTCTGGATCCAAGCAGCGATCCCAAACAACATTTTTATATCACATTCAATTACCTATACAATTCTAGGTATTTAAAATAGCCACAGCCTCAGCCACATGACACCCCAAATATGGGTTCACAGCTCAAAAACACACAAAACGCACAACAGTTAGAAATAAACACCAAGCTACCTACCTTAAACACCAGCGAACGATATACGCGAATGACTCCTTCTGAAATGTCCAAGAACATCGTAGATCTGAGGTAAAATAATTCTTTCTTAAATGCAAATAACTCATGTTAGGGGAAGAAATGGAAAGAACAGTTAAAGCAGAGTGGTGGGCTTACCTGTGCGGTTCCAACAAAATCACCCGAGGCGGAAACGGATTTCGGACGTGCGCTCGGCAGATCTCCAAATATTCGTCCTCCACTCCCAAGCTCCCTCTTCCCATTCTAAGCCTTCCCTGTGAACAGGTGAGGCTACCGCCCATTTTAAGTGGAAAAAAGTACATGGCATGTACTTCCGAGTACAGGACGTGTACTTTCCATTTTTAAACTGTTCCTCTGGTGGCTTCCCGCCAGCGTGGCACTATTCATCTACCGACATGACTACATAGCATGTCTCCTTGAGTACATGGCGTGTTCAGTCGCACAGCTGCCCACCACCTTACTATTCTCCTCCCGACTGACTACACGGCGTGTAAGGGACCACTACACAATGTGTAGTTGGTTCCTACACCCTTCTTTGCCGACACGACCACACGCCCTATGTGCTCATTCAACACGGCCAAAAGTACACGATGTGTGGACAAAGTACACGATGTGTACTTTCCAATTTTTTTGATTTCCCCCATTTTCCATATTTTCTCAAAAACACTTAAGGAAAAGAGAAAAGAAGAAGCCCGTACCTCAGAACTAAGAACCATGTTCTTATAATAGTGCACATAGTCCCTTTATAAACTAGGTTGACTCTCTATTATATTCCAATTTATCTCATGAGATACCAATATTTATACAATGAATTTAAGGGAGACGTAGGTCCCACCCATCATAGAATTAAAACTGTATATATGTATGCCACAAGATCATAGAAAATTTATCATATTATATCCCGTGAAAAGAAATTGGTTTCATAAAAATTTCATCATACCATAACCAGTGAAAATGTGGGTTTCATAAACATAACACTATTATAAACATTAACCATTTAGAGAAAGAATAATTATGGAATCCTTTGATCATATTCCAATTATATCATAATCAAAGTTGATTTTTTGTCATTAATGAACATAAATACAAATAAAACATTATGGAAGAATATAACCTTTCCATTTATGAAATAAATTAATTAAATAAAACTGAACAATTATAAATGAAAACATTTTCTTTGAAAATAACCTCGTAAACTAGTAATGGAAGCTTTAGTAAATATATTTTTTATTATGAATGTAAAAATAATTCATGGTGTATAATGTAAAAAAATTATTCCTTCCATACATTCATAGAAAAAGTCACCGAGTGCATCATTTAGAAGATGAAAAAAGATTCATTTAAATCTATTTTGTACAAGTTCAAACACAGGGAAAAATTACTTAAAATAATAGGATAATAGTAAAAAACTTCTATAAAGTATTCTTTAATAATACATGTATATGGTAGAAACTCTTTTTTTGAACTATGAGATAAATAAAGTCGATTTTCATTGAAACATATTTTCGGTCTCTTGGATGCATAAAATGAAGAAAAGGACAAAAAACAGGTATTTTAAAGAAATAAAAAGAGGATAATAAAATTAATATGTGTTCTTGGGATTGTTTTCTATAATATTTCATCATTATAACTTAATTACAAAAAATCCAAATAAACAATTATATTATAACATAAAACCCTTACCTTGTGTTCACCTTGCTTCTTATATTACTCCAAAATCCTGCATAGTAAATTTAATTTTTTTTATAATTATATACCAAATTAATTTTCATAGTTATAATATTATATATAATCACATTATTTAAATTTAACATCCCCTTTTATAAATTATTCCATTCTAAAATATCCATTTTCACGTGTTAACCTTTTCATTTATCATGAGTATTTCAGCACTGTAGTTTTTGTCCTTATATATCTATATTGGTTTTATCATATCTAGAATATTAATAACGATATAAATATTAAATAAATTAATTATATATATAGCAGTATATATATTTTTTATAGATAGAAAAATGAATTAAACCATTCATGTAGACGGTATGTTGTACATATGGATGAATGCTATTTACATTTTTCAATGGATTGAAAGAAAGAAAGATAAATATTAGTTCAGATTTACAATATCATTAATTTAGCATATATATTCATAAAATTCATCCTCACTACTATCAAATTATAATATTAATGTAAAATAAATCACATCACTTCACGTAGGTAGTAATACAAACATACGAACAAATGACGTTATCTTTTCTGAAATAAATGGATGGTAAGTAGGTATATATAAAATTATAATTTCATATGCATAATTATTTCATAAATATAATATATAGGAATTGAAAAAATCATAATACCCATCCATAAAATATGGTGATGAAAAATGAATTGTATCTCTATGTGGAGATGGTAAGCCATATATAAGCACATACGATACATTCACTTCCCATTTTATGGGAAATATGGTGTATAATAATGCTTTAAGAATCATAATAAAATTCCATCATATCGAGGAAACATAATTTATTATTTAATTAGAATTAACATATATTTATCAAAGATAAATGATAGTAGAAAATAAAGTGATCAGTTAAAGAGATTACCTCTTCTTTGAAATATCTCATTTTGATCTCCCTTAAAGGGACCTAGGGTTGGTATTTTTGTAATACATGAACCTATATAATGTGTCTCCTGATGTTTATATGGAAAATTTTTATATTTTGGTCTATATAAATGGCTTAATTTTGTGTAAATAAGTGAGGGAGGACGTTCACTTTTATAATTGAGGTGAGGAGAAATTTTTGAATTTCTCAAAAGATTAAATTATAATAAATTCATTCTTAAACATAATGCCTCAAAATTGATAGGGATTCAATATTAAGGTAATATTTGATTTTAATCCAATTAATTAATTTAATTTAGAAATTTTTTTGCGTAATCTTAAACCTTATAATTTTTATTATCCCTTACTTAACCAATTTAAATTTTAATTATGTTATAAAAAATTTCCAAATAAAAAGGGTTATAATATTCAATTATAAGGTGAAAATTGGCCCATAATTTGACAATTTATAAATTTCTTTACCATATCATATCCAACTTCTGTTTCTAAATATTTTTTTGATTTTTAAATAATTTAACAAAATATTATTTTGATAAAATATTATTATAATAAATTCTGACACTATTCATTTAATTTCACTTAAAATACATAAAGACAATTGGAAAAATAAAAATAAAAAATATTAAAAAAAATAATATGTCATTTTATCTTATAAAATTTTTGTAACACTATCACTTACTCAAATTATATAACTTTTATTACTTTCAAGATCATTTAATTTTTTCATTAATTGAATTAATACAGTTTTGGCATTGTAAAGGAATTTAAAGAAAATATATAATACATAAAAATTAATAATAAATTACCATTATGAATATAAGTTTATTATTCACATAGATAAGGATAATATTCCATAATAACAATTTATATTCCCCATGTGGACACATAAATGATATTTAAAATCAAGAGTGTGATATTTTGTAGTTTTCTATGATTTATGCAATATATAAGTCATTTTTATAGAAAAATATCTATTAAATTTTTTTTGATAACAATATTTTAACGATCTTATTATATTCATTTTTAATAATTATGATTAATAACTATGGCCTTATCACTTATTTTTAATCTAGATTAACCAGGTTTACCCTTTACTGAGGTAATAAATCTTACCATTGTTACAGTTCATAATGAGAAAAAAAGGGGAATATTTACAAAATTTTAACCTCCTCATTAAAAATTTGAAATTATTTTCAACTAATTAAATATCTATAAATGGAGGAAATTAATTTTAATGTAAGTGTGAAAAATACAGAGAATTTAATTTTTCATAAAAAATATATATATTTTTAAACGTAAACCTGGATTTATTCGTATCTTATGATCAGAAACGTATTTGATGAATATTTAAAGAATTTGATCAAGTTAATAATATATAAATTTAATCAAAATCATTTTCTGATAGGTTTTAATTTAATTTATTAATATAAAGTACATTAAAAGCAAAAAAATCTAAGAAAACATCACTTTTATTTTCGAATATTTTTTTGTTTTTAATTATAATTATTTGATAACTAAAAATTAATTTTATAATTATGTAGGATTTATAATTTCCAAATTTATTCATTACAATTCATACCCACCAATCTAATTTATTTATGATAATTGAAACATAATATTTTGATAATGTTATGTGTTTAATCTATACTCACTATTTCATGTAACACAAGTTATTGAAGAAATTAAATTATTTATGGAGAAATATTTCATAAAAATGTCATGGTGTTACCTTATACCCTATTAAAAATTAATTTATCCCTTAAAAATTTTCACTCTAATATAAACATTTGAGGATACTTATGCCTCATTCCATCCTCAGGTTCCCACATAGTTTCCTAAAATTGGTGGTTTCCCTAAAAACACATTAAGCGTGTAAGTGTTCTTGTATTGTAGAACTTTCTCTCTATAATATATAATATCTATTGGTTTTTCATCATAAGAAATATCTTTCCCCAATGGTAATACCTTTGAGTTGAGTAAACACTAATGATCGGATATGTACTTCTTCAAGTGATATTCATGGAACAAATCGTGAATTTGAGAAACATTTAGTGGAAGAACCAATTCATAAGATGGATTATCTATACAATCAAGGTTTTAAAATGGATTGACATAACAGGGGATTATTTTTTCATTATTTTATATTCACATCACCCAATTCTAGGGTGTTATCCATTACAATACCTTTTCACCAAAATAAAACTCTATATACTTACGATGAATGTTAGTATAACATTGTTTTCAACTCTGAGATTCACTTTTGTTATATTGTATAGATCTAAACATCACATTCATTTCCTTAGCTAAATAAGTTCCTAGTATCTTTCTTTATCCAACTTACATCTATCATGTTGTAGTTATACACTTTATACTATAGAGGGATTTATAAGGAGCCATATAAATGCTCAAGTGAAAGATATTGTTATAAGAAAATTCCACTAAAGGAAGGTGTTTATCCCAAAATCCTATGAAATCCATTGAAAAAGCTCTTAAAATTCCATCTAGAGTTTTAATAGTCCTATAATACATACCAGATGTCTAAGGATTATTTAAATAGTTGAAATTCAACATTATTTCTATATCTCGGTGAAGGCTTCCCCAGAACATTAAGATAATCCAAAGATCCCTATCAAATAAAATAGATAGTTGTAATACATAAAATCATACCACTTTTTTAATGAATAATTATGTAAGATGATCAATAAATAAATATTCACTTATCCAAATATGGTGTGATGAATTCATAAGTCAATCGACGATAACACAAATAAAATTATTCCCATTATATGTTTTGGGGAGTCTGAAGAAAAAATACAAGTTGATTTTTCCCCATTCCCATTATGGTATAGATAATATTTATAACATCACCATATACATATGTCTCTTATTATTTACTAGATAACATACCGAGTAACAAGAAAAAAACTCTATAATATCCCCTTCATGAAATCCCATTGGAAACACACTTTCAAATATTTATACATATTCACACTTCCAAGATTAATAAAGAATAATGAACTATGATCTTCATCAGATATATCTTTCTTCAAATCTAACATTGAATGGATAGATACATGATTTATAGAACTTATTATTCTATAAAAATTAAGGTTGAACTCAAGAACATTTCTCACATTCTTTTGAATATCTAAATATTTCTTCTATACCACTTTAATATTCACTTGTATAGATAGTTGGAAACCCATTTGATAAAGATAATATTTATTCCCTTCCTTCAAGATTTCAATATCTATCTTTTTCATGTCTATAAATATCAGATCTTTTGTGATCCTAATCCTAGACATGATAGCATGATTCCTATAGCTCAAGCATTTGCAACCTAGTTTTCTTTCCCTGGCTGGTTATGTATTGAGAAATAATTATATTTAATCATCTCTAACCATATACTTTGGTTAATTTTCAATTCTTATTAAGTGAAAATATACATTAAATTTTTTATTAGTATATATTTTACATCATCCCCATAAAGATA
Source organism: Viscum album (assembly GCA_963277665.1). Taxonomy (NCBI): domain Eukaryota; kingdom Viridiplantae; phylum Streptophyta; class Magnoliopsida; order Santalales; family Viscaceae; genus Viscum; species Viscum album. The sequence continues at coordinate 1,508,330,204 of OY728156.1, forward strand.
CTTCCTCCATATCATTAATGAAAATGTTACCATAGTTAAATAGAAATAATGAGTTGGGTAATTTTTTTTACAGGCCTACAATGTTCATGGGACATAAGATAGAACCATATTATATTAGATTAGGTCAAATACTAGTCCATTATATAATTCATACCTATATATTACAAACATATCTCTACTATAGGGTAGTTTATGTATAGGATTGTTGACTAGCCTTCTCTTCAGTTCCCTTACAAATCCGTCACATCCATCCATCTAAAGGAACATAGATCCCGTCAGAGTTTACATGGCTAGAATATTCAATAGTAATGAAAAATTATCCATAAAGAACCTATAATAACTATCCAAACCAAGAAGACTACATATTTTAGTCCCCATGGTTGGTATATTCCAATGTTCAATAACTTCATTCATTGAAGGGTCCACTGATATACCCTAACTTGTGATTATTTGAGCCAAAGATGAAAATTTTCAAAATAAAAAATTCACACTGGGTAATTTTTTCAAAATTTTTATCCTTTACTAGGGTCTTTAACATTATTCTATAATTATCATCATTCTATTCCTTTATCTTTCAATAAATAAGAATATCATATATAGAGATTTCCAACATCTGAAAAAGATAATATCTAAATACTCTATTAATTAAATCCTTGATGATATTGGGAGAATTTGTGAGAAAAAATGGAATCACTACAATTTAATAGTTTCCATACCCTGTATAAAATACTATATTGTGTATATCCTCCTTGAACCTCAATTAATGAAATCATGAATAATGATCAATCATGAAAATGTATTGAGCTCCACATAGTTCATCAAACAAGTAATCAATATGTGGTTGAGTATACTTATTTAGGACAATGATACTATTATGTTATTGATAATCCATGTATAGTTTCATTGATCAATATTTCATATTAGAAAATTGGATAGGTTCACCGCAAGGTGATTCACTTGGAGTAATGAATCCCTTGTCAATATTACACTAGATTTTCTTCTTTAATTCCTTCAACACAATCAGGACCATTTTATTTTAAATCATAAAAATATGTTTAGTACTATGAATGAGTTCTATTGATAATTAAACTTCATGATTTAGTGTAAGACAAGGAAATTGTTTCATAAATAATTCAATAAACTCCCATACAATAACAATATCTTCAATTTTTCATTTCTCTACAACCAAATGAGATAAAATCTTCTTTTTTATATGAATCATGAAATATACAATATATTTAATTCCCATTAGAATTTTATTTTTTCTTTATAATAATTTGTAATCAATGTCTGTTTAGAATATCAAATATAATATCCCTTCCCTGAAAAATTATTTGGGATTTATATAAATAGATCCAATCGATTCGAAAACTAACATAGAATTAAAAAAGAGGAATAATGATAGTGTTTTTGTGAAAGAAATTGTCACCAACATCAACCAAAGAAGAATCATATACATGGGATGTGATCATCATACCATAATGGGTTTTTACTACTGACCCAACATTTTATTTTTGAGGTGGTATTACGAAAACCTTTGAAAAGTATTTATATATAAAATGTTTTGTATATCCATAATAAAATAAGACATTGGTAGTTACAGAGTAGAAGGTAAGTCTACCATTCAACACTTCTTGATCATGCCCATCAACAGAAGCAGTGATCACATGATATTTACCTTTGTCTCTGGTTTAAGAGGTTTTTGATGTAAATAATCATCATTAAACTTATGATTTTGGAACTCATTGGCATAATACCAATACTACTTGTGTTCAAAATTCTAGAGTTTTAGAGGTTAATTCTGTGGACCTTTCCCTCTATTAGTATAATTAGATAACTTCTTTCCATAACCTCAGTATTCAACTTCATAATGACCATCCCATACACACATGAAACATTTATAAGGTCACATATGAAAAATTTACCTTTTTTAATTCAAAACTTTTATCATAAAGTAAATCTCATAATATTATCTCTAGGTTTTTTAAAATTTCCATTGAATTACATTTTCCTTTTCTTATCGTAACTTGGAGGTTGATGGGTAACACTAATCTCCATCTCTAACTTGGGAGAACATAAAAAAATTTATTTGCTATTAATGAAGTCCCTTCTGGAAAATACCATAAAAGACATGTTTTTAATCCACTAAATAATTGATCATACATACATTTTTGTTGTATGATAAAACTATATTTCAAGTTCACAAGTGTTGTGGAATTTTCCTCATAAGTACCAATAGTTTCATTATCCTCCAATTCAACTCAATGAATTCACAGTCCATCGTAGTATAAATAATAAGAGGAAATTAATTATTTTAAAATATTTTTTTAAATTCCTACAAATCCATTGATTAAAATTTTTATTATTCCAATATGTTTTTTATAATATCCCACCAATAATGAAATTCAATTTACAAATGATAAATAGCCAGAATAACTTTCTCATGTTTCGAGCACTGAAGAAAAAAAATCATCACAATAGAATCGATCAATTTCTTCCTGATTAGAGGATCTATAAACCCACTAAATGAATATGGAAATTGCCACATGAATGGGTCAATAGAATTTAATTCCATTCAATTATCTATTGTAAGCCTACCATGATTCATAGATTTTAAAAGTTATGTGATCATAACTATGATATTTTGTCTTCTAGATCCTATAAAATATTGTTTTTCAAGTGGAAAATTATTACATTGTCCATTTCATTCCAAATTTACATGATTAATTCTGGTTCTGTCCATTGACCAAAACCAAAAACCATAATGTGACCAATATTAATCATAGTGGGAAACCACACAATAATGTTAAATAATTTATAGGATTTATATATCATGGCACCATCATCTATGAAAACATTGGTTTAACATAGTCATTCATGATCATTACCAAAAATTAGGATTTTATCCTATACATAGACATATCCCTAGGGTTCTTAATAATGTTGTTTTGTCCTAGTTTCCATTTTTAACTAAAGCATACTCTGATACAACCTCAATACTATAAAACATGGCTTCAACAGGGATAAAATTTTTCTTTGTAAGTACAAAACAAGTGTTGAGTACTAGAGTGTGATTAAAATCCCTAAGATTTTATTAATGAATAAAAATCACTCCCACAAGACCACATTTATCATTGCATTTATTCATTACTGATAAAGGTGTACATTATTAGCACTTTTGGAAGCACCGATAAAGAGACTATTTATCAATGATTTTAGAAGGGATTATAAAGGGGTTATTCATCAGTGCTTTTGGGAGAGCTAATAAAGGGGTCTTTTATCAGTGCTTGGAAAGCACTGATAATGTGGGATATAACAATGTAAATCCAAATATAGAGTGCACTACAGCACCATAAACAGATGAATTGAAATAGCATATCATAAGTAAAAATATAGTTTATAAATGAAATTAAATATTAACCACAAAGACATTAAAAAAAACTATATTTTTGATATTTCAAGCACTATTTTATAAAATTTCACGAGTAAGTAAAAATTATCACAGCAAGTAAAATACATCAACGTTACTTAGTTTTTGGCCCACGACCACCACTCATGCTCTTCTTGAAAAAACCACTACAGCATGAGATGTATAAAAAATATTTAGTAGAAACCAATTCTTATGTTAGTTATACTATAAAGAAATAAATTAAATAGAAAGTGTTGATTTTAACCTAAACATTGAGTCATTCCATGAACAGTTTGCATCATATTGAGTTGATATTGATATTCACACATCACATGTTTTATTGTACATCTTAATACATTTTCTCTATGAAAATTAAGTAAATAGGTATATTATAAAAATGATAATGAAATTAACTAATTAATATTAGATAGAATTTTTAGAAAAAAATATTGGTCTTTCTTCTCAGTTGAGGTGATGTGATGCATGTTTTCAACTAAGATGACACATATATATTGAAAACATGAACTTGGAGTCATAAAAGTTACACCATGCATCAAATTAAGGTGCGGATAATTAAAGAACCTCCAAAATGACTTATTGATTATTTTCCAAAATTATCAAAAGAATCTGAATGAAATTTTTGGGTTTTGAGTACACCAAATTTGTTTTTACTAAAATTTAAATTTAAAGTAGAAAGATGTACTTTGAGTCATACCATTCACATAATTTGTGGGTTTGATGCGATACTGATTCCTAAATATGAAAATAAATTTAGAATAATTTTAATAAATTATCAATACAATTAGATAACTTTTTCCTAGTTTTTAATGAGTGACACTTTTTGAACTAAAATGTCATTTTTAAAATGATAATAGGTACTTTGAGTTATATTGTGCCCATCATGTATCAGATTGAGGAAATACTGGTTCCTATGCACAAAAAATGACTTACATATTATATTCCAAATGTATAAAAACTACCTAAATGTATTTAATGGTTTTGAATTTTTCAGATGCATTTTTTACTAAAATTAATGTGAATTTAAGAAAACATGTTCTTGGTGACACACCGGTCACAACATGCATCCGATTGAGGTTTAGATGATTCCTACACGTACCAAATTATATATGGATCATCTTTATAAAGAATAAATATAATTAAAATGTGTTTTCTCAGTTTCGAGAATGTAGTTTGTGTTTTTTACTAAAAAGACATTTTAAAAAATAAATAGACACTTCGATTCAAGCAAATCACATCATGTGTCAGTTTGATATGAGACTAATTCCGACATGTCAAAAAAAACTTATGAAATATTATTATAAATTATAAACAAAATATGAGTTATTTTTCTTGTTTTTTTAGTTGTAATTTTTGAACTAAATTGTCAATTTTAAATTGATAATGGACACATTGAGTCATACTAGGAACATAGTGTATCATATTTGTTTAGTATTATTCATATATATAAAAAATGACTTATGAATCATGTTTTTAAAGTATTAAGAAAATATGAATGCATTTTCTTAGACTTGAGTTTGTTAGTTTACCTTTTTACTAAAATTAATGTCAATTTTAAATAAAAACACACACACAGAGTCATACATGTCACACCATATGTCAGATTTATGTGTGGATTATTCTTAAATGTCAAAAATGAATTATGGATTAGTTTAATAAAGTATAAAGGCATTATAAATGTGTTTTATTTCTTTTTTTTGAGTATATAACTTTTCTCTTTTACTCATATTAATGTCAATTTAAAATAAAAATGTTTAATTTGAGTCATATTGGTCACGCCATTCATTATATTATAGTGGAGATGATTATTATACATCAACACTATAAATTTATCATTTTCATATATTATCAATCAATATGATTATGGTTTATCAGGTTTTCAGTATGTATCTTATGTATTTCACTAACATGTCATTTTAAACTAAAAACACGCACTTTGAGTCATATCAAGAACATCATATGTGAGTTTTACATGAGAATAATTCGTACACCTGAAAAATGATTTATGAATCTTTTTTCTTAATTATCAAGGCATTTAGTGTGTGTTTTTTTTTTGATTGATTCTTGTGGAACAAAAATAACAATTTTTATTTTCTAAATAACAGTTTGGGTTATACTAGTCTCACCATTTATAATATTGGGTTTTAGATGATTCCTAACCATTGGAAATGACTTATAGATCTTTTCCCAAAAGTATCAAAATAATCTGAATGCATTTGATCTATTTTGAGTATGCCAGTGGTCTTTTTTATCAACTCAAGAATAAAATAACATTCAAATATACCACAATTTATTTCACCATTTATAAAACATTACACTTTACTTTAAAATGTTTAAATCTTACTATAAATAAATCATTGTTTCAAAATCCCTTTACTTGAACATGTAAACTTTTCCATGGTTTTAAAATAATTAATCCTATTTTCTAATTATCAAAAACCATTATTAATTCAAATCCATTACAAACCAAAATAACTTCTTAAATTATTTTTTTACAACATCACAAAATAGAGTTTGATAATTATTTTTTCGAATAAAACATTTCATGAAAATAAATTTTTGGTAATTGAATAATTTTCTCAAAGAATATAACCAAACATGTTCTGAGACACAATTTAGTTTTCATAAGGGATTTAAAATTACTAACATGGGATTATATATGAAATAACCACACAAGATCATCTAAAAATAATCATACACAACCCACATTAGTGAACTCACTTGTAAGAAAATGGACAAGGTTTAAATTTTAAAACCATGTTATAATTGTGATAGGATTATTCATGTGAGATAGTAAACCACACAACAACATCAAAACTATTCATTGCAAAATTTTCAGATCATTCTCATCAATTACTCATAAATTACTATACTATGAAAACATGGTGTGAGGATGCTCATCCTTCCATTATAATTCAAAAACATATAAGATATTACCTAAGTCAAAGATTGTCTCATTGGGAATCCAAATAAAACTTATCATTAGAAAAAATAACTCGAAATAAAGACTCATGTCCCAACTTCCCTGGTAACTCAAGTCTCATCATGATGGGGTGGTGATCAAGAACCTGCTCATGGACTACCTCTTGAGTCTCGTAACATTATTAATATCATTATTACCATGAATCAACACAAATAATAAAAATATTTAAAATTAATGTATTTATATTTATAGAAAGACCCGCTCTGAAACCATTTGTAATGAACCAACCTAGAATACTATCAGAACTAATATCTAAGCTGATTCTCCATTAACTTGAAGAGTGTTCCAGATCTCCACTAGGTGGTGATAATCACTTGGGCATCAATAAACAACCACTTTGAATGATTTCACCATCAAATAATTACAAGAATATAGTATAATTCACAAACATAGTCAGATATATCTAGATCATTCAATACATACATATTATAGTACAAAGAGACACTAAGAAAAATGAATGTGGAACATAAAAACCAAAACCTACCTCCTGGTGGTCCATGAATATACACCATGTCCAAATTCTTCCTCCCCTGGTCATCCTAACTCAAAACCAGAAAATAAAGAGAGGGTATGAACACCTTATATAAGATAATAAAGGGATACCATCCAAAAGGTATAAGCAGGGTGTAATCTAAAGAGCCCTATATGATTCCAATAAATATTGTATGTATTTAATTCATAAGGTAATTCAAATATGTTAAAATAGGATTAAAAATAAGAGAGTATGAGGAATGGTTCAAAAATAGGGTTTTAAACATTTTAAAATTATTTATAAATCGAAACCATTAACACATACCATTTCACCATTTCAAAACTAAAAAAATCTTGAAAATATATGAATACCATCTCTTAAGTTAAATCTAGATAATCAAGAAAAGATGAGAATATGCTCCCAATTTGAAAAGATGAAGAACAATCAATACAATAGATTCAAGTTGCAAAATATCTTTAAATAAAGCAATCAAGGAAACTACAGTGTGAAATGGTGAAAATGAAAACTATCATGTATCAAGATCAAGTATATGGATAGCATGGGTAAAAACTATATATGATAGTGATTCCACCTCATAATAGCCAATAAAATTACAACATGAACAATTTTCGAGCTTTCATACAGTATCAACGGTCTCTGGAAAACCAGTTCCAAATGCACATACATTCCTAGCCACACTTCTATAGCATGGACCATTCAAATTATCTATGGATCCACTAGAAGTGTGTGAGTCTACTAGTGAATCATATATCTAGGTAATCTCTTCTAACTAGCCATGTTCCCATGACTAGTAAAAACAAGGGGTAAGATAAACAAGTAACGTGGATCACATAGGGATCCTTATCGAAAAAGTCTCAATATAACCCCCAAACTCCCTCAATATAAATAAACCCTTTTTCAACCTCCAATAAAGTGGGTAGTATAAGAATTAATCAAATTATAATTAAGGGAATATCACAAGGAATAATTTTCATAATGTTCCAATCTGGCTATCAAACATCATCAATTTCAATTAAAATCCTTTTAAATAATTTCATCATTCAAAATTTTAATAATACCCACTTTATTTAACAATTACTCATTAAAATTCTAAACAGACCATTAAAAAATCATTATTTTCAAATAATCCCCAATGATTTGAAAATAAGTATTATAATTTTAAAAATTATTGAATATATTTTAAAACATGGGCATACACCCTCTTTCAGTGAGGATAAATATTTTATTTTATGTACCCAAAGAACACCAATTTAAAAATACTGATAAAATCATTCAAAGGGAGTTCTTGTATTTTTAGTAAATTAATTAATTTTAAACAATTTAAGAAACATAAAATAGTCAAATTAATTTAACTAAAATAAATGATGTTCTTTTAATGAAAAAAACCCAGGCTAAATCCCTCAATTCACCCAAAATTTCATTTTAAAATAAAACAAAAAATCCTTGAATTTATCAATTTAAAAAAGTTCATATAAATGAAATTCATATCCATTTAATTCATGAAATATTCTATTCAGAGAAAAATTTTTCAAAGAAAATCTTTTATGAATTTTAATGTAAAAAATTCTAAGAACATGTGTTAGAAATTATGAAACATATATTTATAAATTATCATAAAAAAATGAAAACAATATGATGGAAAATCATAAAATCATTTACTTGGAATATTTGGAGTCCAACCACAATAAATCTAAGGTGTGTCACCTTCGATGGTGATCAACAGATCTGAGAAGATATATCTTTAGAGAAGAGAAATGATATCCTAGATCTAGAATTCCACATAAATCAACAAAGACCTGAAAAAACACAATGACTTCATAAACTTTTGAAATAAGGAATCAATATAATAAGTGATATATAATATTAAGAAGAAAATAAATCACCAAAAGAGGAGATATCCTCTTTAATTAGAACTTCGATCTGTCAAGATATGAGGGTTGGGAAGCCAAAATGCCTCTTAAGGGATCCCAAAATCATAAGGATCATATTTGGTTTGAGTGGGAGGATTTTAGGGTTAATTAAGTTGGTTTTGGGACTTTAATTAAAATTTTAATTACATTAATTATCATTAAGATGGTTTCTTGGGGAAAGACGCATGGTTAATACTGACCATGTGGAAACCATGAAACCCCTTCTGCCTAGGTTGCACGCTTTGTTTAAACCATGTGAAAACCATGAAACATTTTCAAACATTTTTTAACCTTGTGAAAACCATGCAACATAGGTTCTACACATTGTTTAACCTTGTGAAAACCTTTAAGAAACCCTAAAAAGGACAAAAAACGTTCAGAAAAGGTCCTGTAAAATGCTGAAAGAGACTTGTAAAGAGATCCAATCAATGGGTACTCAAAAATGGGATCCAAGCACATAAGAACAAGTATTCGTATGTTACATGAGAAATTATATTTCTTAGAATTATTATGTGGACATGGAAAGTTCTTTATATGTGGGTTCAAATGAGTTTTTCAAGTGTTTTATAAAGAAAAAGTGAAATATTTTAAATTTTTTTCATCATAGGGTAATTATACATTAAATAAGATGATTAGTGATCCCAATATTACTCCTGATGATGGTTATCCTGATATTACTCTCAAATTAATTGGGTAATGATTAGGCTTTGAAGGTGAAAAAAGTGGGAGATAACCCAGTAGGTTGGTCCTATATATTTTACTAGGCATCATCTATACCAACATGGGTTAAAAATAAGCAATCATGGTTCATGAGTATAATGATCCAAGAATCCTTTTTTTATTAATTTTAATAGTTATTTTTTGAAAATATTTTGATTTTATAAGGTAAGTATAGTTAGTAAATTTTTACAGGTGAACACTTTTCTTTTAAAAGAACCTTTTTCATGATTATTTTATATTTTTTCTTTTATTTATAATGGTTTTCTATTGTTTTCTTTTAGTAAAGTTTTAATTTCTCATATAGATATGTTTTATTTATGTACATAAAATTTTATTTTTGAAAACTTAAACCCTATCTTGGGTTTCCATGTTTTTCAATGAATTAATAAGAATCCATTTTTTTATATCCCTTACTATGTTTTTTTTCTCAACATAAATTTTCAAGTATTTTTCAAAAGATCTAAAGATGTATAAGAACTATAAAAAGATCAATATTTCATCAATGATAACTCCTCTTAAAAAATGAATAGTTTTGAATGAAACAAGAGTTTAAATTCTAGAATCTTATTTTTCTGTATAAATAGGAATTGATTTGAACAAATGGGTTCAAATAATTTTTTCATGAGGCTTTCTTGATTTTCCATTGAGTTATAGTGGGTTTTAAATGTTTTATTTATGAAAATATTTATTTTGTCATATTCATATGTTTTATTTATGTGCTTAAAATTTTATTGTTAAAAAGAAAAACATTATCATGCATTTTCATGTTTTTCTCTAGAAAAATGAAATTCCATTATTTTTTATATATCATACCATGATTTGTCTTCTCATCCTGCAATTACAATTGTTTTTCATAGGATCTAAAGATGTGTAAGAACTATATAAAGGTAAGTATTTCCACTATGGTGACTCATCATAAAATTTGATTATGTTTTTTGAATGAAATAAGATTTTTAATTGAAGAATCATGTTTTTGAGAAAAAATAAATATTGAGTAGAAGTGTAATATTTTTATTATAAGGGTTCTATATGTAATTTTTTCCATAATTATCTAATAATCCAATCCTAAATGATCCTAAAAATTTACGAATTTGTAGTACATGTAATAAATCATGTAATTATTGGTATTTTATATTACAATGCATAATAGTTGGTAGGAAATAAAGGTTTAGATAACTTTAAATGTTAGGATGATTCACATGAGGTTATTTTAAGAGTTTTAGGTACCATAATGGAGAAATATTTATAAGGATGATCAGAACTTTAAAGGAATGGTTAACCTTTTAAGGAATTATGTGATGGGAGTTTAAGAAGATTGAGGATATTTCAGAGAATATTTAAGGGAATAAAACCCTTGGGTTTAGTTTGTGTTCCTAAAAAAGCAATTTAAGGAAGAATGATTTTTTATTTTGTGGGAATATTTTGACAGGTATTTATATCCTTTAGTGTTAATATATTCCTTTATGTTGAAATAATAATTGTTAATTTGGTTAATGTGTAAATTCAATTTTTGAACTTATGTTTTTTCATATAGATAACCATGGGATTTAAAAGTCATTTAGTGAATAAGTGATTATTGATACTTATTAATAAGTTTGTTGTATTTTTAGTGAATATTATAGTAATCATGGTAAATGATCAAAAATTTTATTGTTTGAGAGTTTATGTATAAGTGGTTGATATTATTTGATGAATAAATATTATTTTATCCTTTAGAAGCATATATTCTTTTTATTTTATTTTATAGAAATTTAGGTTTCTTAAATAAATGAATGACATATTTTTTAGAATATATGATCAGGACATACGTTTTTGGTATTTTACTATATCCCTGGTTACTGTTGTTTGGAGATAAATTTTATATTGATCTCATAATAATATTTGATCAAATATTTATAATTCTTAATGGTTTTCAAATTAGTTATGGAAGTTTTTGAAGAGATTTAAGGTTAATTAATTATTTAATTAATAATTTTGACCAATGGGCATTATTTTTTTAAGAATTTGGAGATTATTCTTGTAGTTATTTATATTGAATATTATCTTAAACTATGCTAATAATTTTGGTTTTGGTTAATGTCTAAAGATATAAGGAATAACATTTTATCCTTCGATGGATCTTATAATTCATTATATTTTTATTTTAGAATTCCACAAATGGAAAATTAATCTTGAATGTTAAATTATTAGAGTAATGGATGAGATAGATGTGGAAATTTCTTGAAGCAAAACCAATGGATGCATGCATTCTTATGAAATGAAATGAAATCAATTATGTATATTTTCTCATATTCTCTATAATGATAATACCTTAATTCTTGTAATCCATTATGAATAAGATAAATGTATCATTTTTTTATCACTCTACTATTATGGTGTTATTATAGAGAATATTTCAAAACTATGAGTACCATAATAGTAAATACATGTTTTAAAAATATTTAGGAAATGATAAGTTTCCCAGTACAGACCTATGAATTAAATTTATTTTTAAAATGAAATTTTATTGATGTTGATTAATAAATATTTATTTACACTTATGAATATTTCATTCCACTCATTGTAATTTATTATAAAAATAATTTAAACCATTTATATATGACATTAGATAAAATTTTGTGGACAAAATTTCTCTAAGTGGGTAGAATGTATCATCATAGTATCTAAAAATATGTTTTATTTTAAAATTTATATAATTAGAATATGTAATCTAATATTTCTGATTCTTTTGGGTCTCAAATTTTGTTTGTCATATTTTTGGAGTTTACAGGTTAGGTATTTATGGAAAGTTTAAAGTTTAACTTTTGGTGTTATTTACTGAGGTTTTGGGGATTAATGTAGTATTTCATTATATTGGATAATAGCATAAACTATGTTAAATTTTTTGTTTTTGATTAATGTTTAAATACAATTTGAATAAATTTTTATCCCTTTTAGATATTTTGATCTCTTATATGACTATTTTAGTGCATCAAGAATGTAAAATTCATCTTTAATATTCATTTTTTAGAGTGAGATATATGATAGAAGTGGAAAACTATTAATTAATAACCAATGAATAACATTTATATTATATTAAGTAAAGGATAGAGACATTTATATTATATAAAGTAAAGGATAATTAAAAAATTTCACTCTCTGGAACTGAATGGACCAAGGACAAGAATAAAAATAAATATAAAGGTCCTTCCTTAGATAATGATGAACCCTCTAAGTAGAATAATGAAAAATGGATTGTAAAATCCAAAAAAATTAATCACATTCAGGTTGAGGTAATAAAGTGTAGGGATGATTTAATGGAAGAAGAAATAAGTGTAACTAAAGAACATTGTATAATTAAGGAAATTCAAGCAATTGTCATGGAGGTCTTTAAGCCATCCCAAGATGATCATGAAGTTATGACTTCAGAGTCAAACATGGGATCCCCTAGCATCCGGAAAAATGATATTGGTCATTCAAGGCCTGCTCCTAAATAAAAAGATTGAAAAAATAATACTCTAGTGCACCCCACTATGGATTTGAGTTAATTGAATACAGATCCCCTAAAGGTCACACTGAGTCAGGAAAAAAACATATTAGTTCACACTATTGTCCATGCTGAATGCAACAACCCACCCCCATAATCTCACAATATCAAAAATACCAACATCAATTCAGTAGTTTAGGAACCTATTAGTAATAGGCAATCTGCCCAGTCCTACAGTTTTTCTGCTCTTAATAATTTCTACACTTCTAGTAACCTATATTATTGTATTGATAATTGAGAAAAGGATGTTTTATCTAAAGATGACACAAATATCACACACTACTATATAGATTCTGATGTTTCTTTATTAAATATTGAACTATCTATCCTAATGGATAATCCATTGCATGAATCCAATAAACTTTTGTCTTCACATTCAAGCACAAAACATTTTGACTGAATACCTTTAGAAGATAGTGTAGGTATTAATAACATCCTCCCTATTTCTCCTCTAAGAAAGTAGGAGAAGAAAACCATCCCGACCAAGGCTAAAACTCTTAGATTATCATCCTGAAATAAGGGCTCTGGGAATAAGAAAAAATGGGTCTCCAACCCCAAGAATAGGTTCTAATGAATATATTTTTTAAATTATCAGTGTATAGAAAACCCTAAAACCTTTACAGTATTAATTTTTTTTTATCAATACTCATCATCATAAATTTTTTGCAATAGATGAAACAAAAATCAATTTTTCTTTTTTGTTTTTGCATCTTTTCTAGTTTAGATTTACTTTTTTTGGACCATGTAAAAAATTCTCATATGTTGAAACTCTATGAATCTTTTCTCACTCTTCATTACATAATATTAATATTTTTATTATTTATTAATAGTCTTTTACCTGTGAATTTATCTTTTATCACTCACATATTTACTCTACATTCTTATATGCTAAGAATAGATAACAAGGTAGGATACCCCTTTGGAATGAAATCTCCCATACCAACAATAGCATTCATGATCCTTGGTTTATTGTTGGCGACATTAACACCATCATTTCCCTAGGTGAGAAAATGGATCCATCACACTCCACTATTTCTTCTAGCGAATTTAATGGATCTTTTGAGGATAAAAACCTTATTGAAATTAATTTCACTTGTGCTAAATTTATTTGGAATATACAACATTACAATAGGGTGGTTTCTAGAAAATTAGATAGAGAATTCACTAATGTTATAGATCTTGATAAATGGGACAACGTATTTAGCATCACCCTTCCTAAACATAATTGTAACTACCATCCTATCCTATTCAACTTCTCTTTCAATATCATTAATCTAATTTTACCTTTAATATTCATCTTCTCTTGGTCTTCAGACCCTTATTGTGATAACATTATAAAAAATTAATTGAATGACATAAACATTTGCAATGATTCTTTTGATTGTTCCTTTAAATTAATTAATCTAAATCTTGTTCATAAAGATTTGTGTATATGAAAATCTAAAAAATAGACAATGACATACTACTGTTTCAAGAGGAACTCTCCTAAATTCAAAATACCACTAGAAGTTCTAATTTTTCTTTTGACCCTCAAAATGAATAAAATAATTCTATAAGACCAATTTTATTTCTAAACATAAAGGATATCATTTGAAAATAAAATATTCAAAACTAAATGGCACACTGATGGTGAAAGAAATACTAAATTCTAAAACTACCTTGAAATATCTTTGAAAGTGTGAAGGCCTATAGCCTTCCAAAAAGTTGGGGATAACCTCATTGACACTGAAGAATGTATTACTTATCATGCCATCCCTTACTTTTACAATGTTTTAAATGGGACTGATGTTAATAAATAACTTTTTCGTGATGTCATTTCGATTGTGGTGAATGATGAGGGTATCTCCTTTCTTAATAACATCCCTCTTGATCATGAGATTAATGACAAAATCATTATCTTAAATCTCTTGAGTACTCTGTGACCCGATGGTTTTAATAATGGATTTTATCGGAAGTATTAGGATGTGATCCAAGATGATGTTTACAGATTGATCTGGACTTCCTTTCTAAGGGCTTTCTCCCACATGGGTTGAACTCCTAATTCCACACCATAATCCCTATAGTGGATAATGCGGCAAGGATATACCAATTCAGACCCATTTCCCTTATCAATTTTATTTAAAATATCATTAACAAGTTTATTTCCAATAGACTCTCTTCTATCATCAAGAAAATTGTATCTTGGAACCAATTTGGTTTTGTTAAAGGAAATCCCATCCAATATTGTATTTTCGTTGCCTAAGAATGCACCAAATTTTTAATAAAACCAGTAGAGGTGGGAATTTAGCAATCAAGCTTGACATTCGAAATTCTTTTGATACCATTGATTCGAGTTTTATTTTCCAATTTATAATAAGATTTATATTTAATGACTCTTTTATCAATAGAATTAAAACCCATTTCAATTTTTCCTTCATCTCAGTCCCTGTTAATTGATCTCCTAGGTGTTACTTTAAATTCTCCAAAGGAGTCAGACATGGAGACCCCCTCTCCACTATTATTTTCATGATTTTTGAGGATTAATTAATCATATTACTTAGCCAAAATGTGGATAAAAACAAGATTAAACCAATTCAAGCTTCTAGAAATATTAATGCCCCAGCGCATCTCTTATATGATGATGATATTATCATTTTTGTACAAGGTGACAATAAAAATATCAATAACTTCAAAAGTTACCTCTCACACAATGACGATGCTTCTAGAAAAATCCATTAGTTGGATTAAATCCTATATATTTTTTGGAAACATATATCTTTCCTATAAAAAAACCAATATTAATAATTTTCTAGGAAATAATGAAGTGTCCCTCTCCATCACCTATCTTGGTGTTCCCAGTTTTTCGTCAGACCAAAAATTAGTTACTTTTCTACCATTTTTTATCAAATTATCCACCAACTCTCCTTGTGGAATTGTAAATCCCTCTCCATAGCCGGAAGGTTCTATCTAGTCAAGTCCATGATTGATTCCAAAATGGTTTATTCCATGATGGTTTATAAATGGCCAGCTTTTCTCTTAAAAAGAATAAAAATTTCCCTAAAAAACATTGTGTGGAGTGAAAGTACTCTTGAAAGGAAGCTACTTGATGTTCCCTAGTCTACATTGTGTAAGCCTTTGGATAAAGGTGGACCCAACATAAAAAATCTAAAAATTTTCAATGATTCCTTATAGGCCAGACTCACATCGAATCTTCTTCATAATAAATCTTCCTCTCTCAACAAACATAAAAACCGGTTTCTTGATAAATTAAAGAACAAAAATATTAATTATATGATATCTTCCAAATGGCCTTCCATTTGGAATGTATTTTCCAACATCATGTCTAACTATAGATAGATGGTTAACAAAGTATCTACCTTGAACTTCTGGCTTGCCAACTGGATTGGTGCTATTCTAATCTCTATTGTTTCTCCCACTCAGTATTCTGAACACTCTAATATTACCATTAAAGATATGTTAATCTATTAAAACTCTAACTTAATTGAAATTCTTAAGTAGGTCATTGACTACTATCCCTTTTCCACCACTGAGGATTTTTTAATTTGGGAACCTTCTCATAATGGCATGATTGAATCCATAATTGATTATGATCATATTTTCAATAGCTCTGACAATGATTTGAGTTGGATATTTTTTTAAAAAAATTATGGTTAAAGACCTAGATATTCACTCTTTTTTGGAGTATTAAAAACAAAAGGGCCCCAACTAGTATCTTCCTTCAATCATTTTGGATTCAACATTGCTCTAAATGTTCTTTTTGTGACCAAAATTGGGAAAAAAATTAACCACATGTTTCTTTCTTGTGCTACAACCACTTCCATTTGGAATTATGTATTTGATATTTTTCAGTGAAGCTGGTTACATTATGATTATATCAACTCTCAAATTCAGTGTTGTGTGGATATGAAAACCTCCCATCAAATCAATAATCCCTTCATAACATCTATAGTCAAGCTTCTACATGTGATCTAGTATGATAGAGATGCTTATATTCATAATAATTACTCATCTAGTCTCAATAAAGGTAAAATGATAATCATAATTTCCATTCAAGAATCCACCTGTATTTAAAAGAATATTTTTAGCAACACTATGAGAGACCTTAGGATTTATGTGTACTTTAGGGTGAAGAGAACTTATACCTAGCCTAGACACACTTTTGATGTTTTTTTGGAAAGATCAACATCTTTGTGGTTCTAACTTCAGAGACCACTATGGGAATAATCTAGGCTACTTATATGGTAGATGTGGTGTCACCTCATCTCTGGAAGTAGAAATTATGAGTGTGATTCAAGCCATCTCTTTTTCAACGAATCTTAGTTGGAACAATCTTTAGATTGAAAGAGATTCAATGACCATTCTGAAAGCTATCTAGAATAGAGTAGTACATCATGCATGGACACATAATACATGTTTGATGGACTTCCTGCATTCATTCATGGATAATAGTGATATTTTCACTCATTCCTATCATGAAGTGAATAAGGTAGAAGTTGGCCTCAAAATTTTAGGAGTTAAACTTGACATTACATGGCTGAATGACCTCCCTTTGATTTAATTTATCTTTATGATAAAGACTGTAAAAAATCAAATCATTCAAACTCATGTGATTCTCTTATTTAAAAAAGTTAGTGTTTTGGTATTTGACTAGAACACCACCATACAAAAATAACTCTACTTCTTTTTATGTATGGAATACCATCTCAATGAAATAGTGTGACTCATTTTTCTTGAATTCTTTACAATGATGGATCTAATAGAATAATTAATGTATAAAAACAATTACTATAACATATTTAATATTATTTCGATTCTGTAACCATGAACCCTTTATCCAAGGTAAACATATAGAGTCTATTTTAGAGATTATAAACCAAGAAACCTTTAAATATCCAATGTAACCTTATTTGAATTAGTATATAAACCAAACAAGATAATAATTAAAATAAAAAAATAACAGTAATGAAATAAACATTAAAACGTTTTTGAATAAAATTAATGAAATTAATATAATTTTATTATTTATTATTTAGATAAAGTATGCGATTATTGGGTATACGAGGTAAGATATTTATAATCTCGTTACTTCTTATTTGATGATTAGCCAATTTTCCCCACAAGATTTGTTTTTTATAAACTCCCATATGGATTATTTTTATCATTAAATTTCTAAAATTATAGTTAATTAAAAATTCATTTATTCTTAACTTTTTTAATTTTCTTATACTTTTTAAAGGTATGAAATTGCAAAAAGATTTGTCTTTAAAATGATGTTTTAATATTTGTCATTCAAATTACTTTCCTCCATATCTATATTATTCTAAATATTTTAAATAATTTTTCTATTTATTATTCCAATATTAAAAAATGTAACATTCAAATATTTTTTATATTATTTAAAAATTTGTGAAACATAATATTTTTAATGTTTTCTATATGGGTCACTTTTCACTCTTTTTAACAAATTACAAAATGAATGTTTTTAATGTATATGACCTGAATGTAATTTCCTAATATCATATAATTTATTCCTTATAAAGCTATATATTTATGTTTTCAGTGTTTTAAAAATTAAATTCAATTTCCATAGCATTAGGTAATTTATTATTTAAAAAAACAAAATGAAATATGAAAAACCAGCCCAGAATACCATCGACCGATATCTGGGCCGATTTTTCACTAACCCTGAGAGAGTTCCTAATCTCCATGGGATAGTGAAAATCACCTTGGAATTTTTAAATAATTTTTGGTAATTATTTCTCCTTCAAATTATTACAGTAAAAGAGTAAAATGTGTAAAGAGCATCATATATATATATATATATCAATCAATACGTACATATCCTTGTAAAAACAAACACTATGAAAAATGAAAGAGAAACATAACAACCAAAACTAGACCCCGTGTGATCTAGGAACACCCACTATGCACCAAGACACCTTCCCTTGGCCACCCTTACTTGAAACTATATATGAATACGAGAGCACGAACACCAGCTATGAGATAATAAAGGGTCAAAAACACTAAAAGGTACAAGCTGGGTGTGATCTAAGGAGCTTAGTGGGATTCCAAAAAATATTTAAAGCATTTAATTTATAATATAATTCAAATATTCTAAAAGAGGAGTAAAGAAAATGGAGTATGAGTAATAGTTTAAAAATATAGTTTCAAATATCTAAAAATCATTAATCAAAATAAACCTACAAAACATGACAAATCACGATATAATAACTAAACTTTTTCTTGAATTTTTTTGAAAACCTTCTCATAAGCTGAAGTGAAATAATCAACAAAATAATATAATATTTATTTGATATGGAATTATGAACAAGATTCAATACAATAGAGTAATGGTAAGTAATATCAATAAATGAAGTAATCAAGGAAACTATAGTTCTTAATGGTGAAAAAAATTATATCATGTACTAAGATCAAGTATATGTATTTCCTTGGCATACCCTAGGTATGAAAGTGGGTATACCTCAGAATAGCTAATCAAAATACAATATTACCAATTTTCGATCTTATATTGTGTCTCATGGGTCTCGGGGAAACCAATGTCGTACACAATTACTTTTTTAGCCACAAATCCATACCTTAAACCTTCTACATTCCCTATGGATCCCCTATATGGGTGTGATTACTCTATTTTAGAAGATATATAGGTCATCCCATCATACTATACATGATCCCATAAAAGGAAAAAGAATGGATAAGATAAATAAGTTATGAGGATCACATGGGTATCCTTAGCCACAACATCTCACTCTCACCCTCAAACTCTCTCAATGTAAAAAATCCCCTTTTGAAGCCCCACAACAATGGGAAGTATAATAATAAAAAAAAGTAACAATTAAGGGAATATCACAAGAGAGAAATATCATAGTGTGTTATTTGGGTCGTGAAGCACCAACAATTTCAATTCAAATACATTTAAATAATTTCAACATTAAAAAGGTTAATAATACCTATTTCCTTTCACAATTCATCATTAAAATGATAAACAAGACTTTAAAACCATAATTGTTTTTAGAGAAACTCTAAATCATTAAAATAAAGTATTATAAATTAAAAAAATGATTTAATACATTTCAAAACTTGCGTTGACACCCTCTTTCCATCTGGATAAATCATTTGGTTCAAATTACACAAGAATGATAATTTCAAAATAAGGATAAAATCATTCAAATGGGGTTATTGGTCATCTAATAAATTAAATAATTTTAATCTCTATAGAAAACATTAAATAGTTAAATTCATTTTATTAATGTCAAGGAAGTGAATTTAATAAATCAAAACATAAGCCAATGACATCAATTCCACCAAAAAAATAATTTAAATGTTCTTTTCAAATAAATAAAAAAACAAGGCATTTATCAATTCCAAAAATGGTGAGATAAATAAAATTTGATAGCCATTTAATTTATTCAATATTAAATTTATAAGGAAAAGGTTCAAAGAATATTTTAAAAGGAATTTAATTTTCAATATTCATAGAACATGTGTTATACATCCTGAGAAATGTATATATACATTATTAGGAAAAATGATTCCTAAAATGATGTAAAATCATATAAAAACCTACATAGAATATTTGAAATCCAACCATAATGGATCTAAGATATGTCACATTCCGTGGTGATCAACAGATCTATGAAGATGGATTTTGATAGAAGATAACACAAATCCTAAATCAATATTCCCATAAAAATCATCTATGATACAACAAAATGAATTTCCATGATAACTTTTAGGAACAAGGAATAAAGAGAAGAAGGGAGATCCATGATTAAGAAGAAAATAAGGCACCAAAAGAGAAGATCTCTTCTTCGATTGGCAATTTGATCCACCAAGGGATGAGGTTTAGGAAGACAAAATTCCCTCAGAGGGATACCAAAATCCTAATTATCATATTTGGGTCTAGTTCTCACAATTTAGGGTTAATTAAGTGGCTTTTGGGAATTTAATTTCAATTTTCATAACATTAATTACAATTCGCATAGTTTCCTGGGCCATGTCACATGGTTAGTTCTAATTATGCCCAAACCATGAAACAACTTCTACCTAAGTTACACAAATTGTTTAAAACATATAAAAATTTTGAAATTGGTTTCACACTTTATCTAATAATGTGAAAACCATGTGTAAAACATAAATCCATTGTTTCATACATTGTTTAACCTTGGAAAACCATGAAAAGGCCCAAAAAACCATCATAAAATGTCTGATAAAATATAGAAAACAACCTATAAAGTGATCTAATCATTGGGTACTCAAATAAATGGGTTAAAATATATAAAAAAATAAGGGGATGTTACAAACTACCCAAAATAGAAATTTTTGTCCAAAAGTACTTCCAATCAGAATGATAGAACAAGATGGAACAAGAATAACATCCTCAAAAATTCTGTGAGGTAAACAATCCATGTTCTAGATGTGAGACTCACCCAAAGGCTAACGACACACAAAACGCTATGATCAAAACACCAATAAAACCACACATATCTAAACAAATAAAATACTGGAGACCTAGCATTGGTCTCCCCACCTTTTAAATTTTCCCCAAAATGGTGTAACATAAGAAAATCACATCCTTTAGACCCATAGAAGATATACTAAAACTATTATCTAAGTAGAAAAATAAAATATCAAACATCCAAAAGCAAGGTAAAAAAATTGACATGGATTTCTTCCATGTGTAATCAATTCATGGTATCCTAGAGTTTTTCAAACAGAGCCTTATACCTCGATGAGATCATCAAATCAAATGCTAGCACCACCGTGTGCTTACTATATCGAAAAAAACATTATCTTATTTACCTAGGTATATTTCTAAGGTCTATACAAGTCCAACTAGAAAAATCTCACACAACCATGTTAGTGCAAAAAATGGAATTATACTCTCTTGAGGGATATCATTCATTAAAACAAAATTGATCTCTAACCATCATGTAAAACTAATAGAAACAATAAGTAACAAAAAAACAAGATATCAAGAAATAAAGAAATTATTTAATTAGAAATACAAGAATTACCCAAACCAAGTTCCACAATATATAAACAAGAAATATACTACAACAAAAGGTTTCCAAAAAAAGAAAATCCATAGGAAGGAAAAACTCAAAAAATTTCCACTTCCATATCAGTCATGAAAGGCTTGATCAGCATTAACTAACCAGAATCTAAAATATGGCAACTAGAAGCTCCTCCATGGAATTAAAATATTCACTCCAAGGATTATGGATGTATGAATATTTTCATGATGTTTATTCACTCCTCTCTTTAGCAGTAGATATTCCCAACCAAAATTTCCCTTTCCAATCACCCAACTTACACAATCCAATTAAGTGACATAAGTGGCCACACCATTTACAAACTCTCTAAGCATTTGAATACAACTTCTTATAATGACCAAGTGATAAAAACTAGAAACAAATTATATCCCTCTTTTTTCCTGAATATATTTCACTTCCTTAATTGGAAATGTGGAATTTATCCATTCATGTTGTTTTGCGAGCTTCACATCAGCTGAAAAGGCCCATTCAAGCATCTCAGGATAAGATATCAACCATTCCATAGACATGGAAGTTGTAAGGTATTAGGGAATATATTTTATAAAATAAAAATGCATACTAAATTCACCACTAATATTAATAGGAATCAAACATACCAAACATGAGAACTTATTAGCATACTTTCTCAACTCATAAATCATCTTTACTAAAACTGAAGAACTCAATAACTTTACCTATCTTCATTTATTCAGGATACTGATACTGAATTAAGAGTGACATGAAGAATTCCCAGGATTTCATTTCATACATACAAGAGTTAATCATAACTCCATGCCACATCTAGCAAGGTACTTTAAATAAAGAGTGGTTATACTTGACCTTATATTCAAGATCCTTGATAGTATCAAATATCTCATCAATATATTCATGCCACTGAACTGCCTCAAGAGAACCTAACTAACCATAATAAAAAGGTGGAAACAAAATCTAGAATTTAAGGATGGGTTTAAATTTATGGAATGTCTCTAGATACACCACTAGATATAGAGTCTGAGTATAGTTGTTGACAAGAGATTCAAATTTTGGAAAATGTGATGAAGTACTCTGAGTACTAGATAATTGAACCGAATTTCTTTTTTTCTTTAAAGAATTTTTTGGATATATTTTTGAACATAACAAAACATATTCATATCAACTTAAGTATTAAATAACACTCAAATATATCACAAAATATTCCTCCATTTGAATAATATTAATCTTTCCTTTCAAAATGATGAATCTTTCTATAAATCAATCACAGTTTCGAAAAAACTTTACCATAACATGTATGTTATTCCATGGTTTCCAAATAATTAATTATATTTTCTAATTATCAAAAACCATTATTACTTTAAATCCATTAAAAACCAAAATTACATCTTAAAATATGGTTTTATAATATCATATAAGAGACTTTGATGATTAGTTTTTCAAAAAAAAGATTTCATTAAAAACGCTTTTTGGGTAATTAAAAATATTTTTCAAAGGACATTACAAAACATGTTCTATGAAACAATTTAGTTTTCACAATGGATTTGAAATTATCAACAAATGATTTAATATGAAAGAACCACACTAGAGTATGAAAAAATTCACATCCATAACCCACATATCCAGCCACACATAAGCGATCTCACTTATATGAAAATGTATAAGGTTTCAATATTAAAACCATGTTAAAATTGTAAAAGGATTTTTTTTGTTAGTTGTTAAACCACACATATAAGGCCCCAGCCTTAAACCTTACTTAATCTTGAGTTATTACAAGATTGCACATTGAGGATCTTTTCGGGTTTAGAGTTTTAGAGAATTAGATCATAAAACTTGCATTACATTCCACATAGAAACAAAGTGGTTACATAAAGATAGTATTATTCATTCCAATCAATGGAAACACATTTAAAATAAAACATGGATTATTTCTTGACACATCCTTGACTCTATCATCTTATCATGTACCTTTCCCTTGACCTGTGAAAAACATTTCAAAAACTTGGGATGCGCATAAAAACTCAGTATGGGTTATAAAAAAACATTGAAAGGAAACATGAGTTCATATATACATAAGAATGAAATCATAATTTACCCATAAAACATAGGCACTTTAACATACCTCATAAAATCATGAATAAATCATAGAAATCATAAGACATAAAGGTAACTTGAGGCATTCATAACATTCTTACGTAGGGAGTAACCCTCTTGGTTACGTTTGGAATACCAATCACAGTATATTCCCTAAAATCTCTTCGGAGAAACCTTAACGTTTCACTCCTTCGCGTTACCCAATGCATTGGAGAGCTATAACGGGCTCACCCGCCCTTAGTTTATCACGGAACCACCCATCTTCAAAATAATGCCCAAGAACCATAACATAATCATATCACATAAAACATGCATAAAGGAAACATAAAATTTCCACATTTCAATCACGAGATATCAATACAACACATTGATATAATAAAAACATTATGAAAACCATTTTCAATACCAAAGTAAAACATGGTATTTATTTTTCTTTTAAAAAAACAAGGTATGGCTTGTAGAGGAAGCCGAAACTCAAATAACGGTCACGACGGTGGAGAAGTCGTTGTCTCCGCATACGTACGACAAAAACATTCCCTTTTGTCGTTTAGTGAACGCTTCGTATAAAAAATATTCCTTTTGAATAAACATAAAAGTCAAAGGGGTTTATACACCGTATAAAAGAAAGTTGTGTATAAAATAAAATATGCCTCAATGAAAGGAGATTGATACGAGGTCCCATACCTCGTATCTGACTTGACCCGACCGTTCTTTAATCTCCTGAATAATAAACTTGAGTTAATCTCTACTTACTTAAGAACCTTTTTCAAGTTCATTATTCCTATTATACCATGTTATGAACATCATGTAATCAGTTAAGTTAATAATGTTCATTTTGTCGGTATTTTGTTCTTAAGTCAAAAATAGACTTCTTACACTTACATGTTGTTAATTTGGTCAAAGGTTCATTATATCCAGAATGGTATTCATGATGTATATATCATATATGTCATATATATCTAGTACATACATGCATTTATAATATTACATCATATTTATTGGTAAGAAATGAAATGCGCCGTTCATGGAGACGGTAAGCCGTACGTACGCATGAACGCTACTTCCATTTCTATTTCATATTTTCTGGAATGGAATCATAATGATATAAGAGTATATTATAATTCCAGTATAATAACATATATAATATCATTAACTTTATCCTTTACACATCCCACATATGGTATTAACGAATCAAATCACTTTTAGGGGGCGGTAGTCCGCACTTCCTAAAATGAAGATATCGTGTTTTACCCATAATGGAAACCATAAAGGTATGCCCAAAATAAAAAAAACATAAGTTTAAGGAAAACATAAACATATTATATATCATATATAAAAATAGTGACGTCATAATGGCCACCTTTGAAGGTGTTAAATGAGTGTTGAACAATCATCGTTTCGGGAGGCAGAATTTCTCCATCCACGGAAACCGTATGTTCATTAACCATTTGATGTAGTTTTGTGAGAGTGTAGCTCAAATAAATCTTATAACAACATCATAGTATATTTATGATACTGGTGTTGTTACAAAAGAAGTAAATAAAAAGAGTTTAGGGGGTTGGAGAAGAAAAATAAAACAAATGAACATGAGAGAATGAATTACCTTTAAAAGTGTAACTCCTTTTGAGTTGAGCCTAAAGGCTTCCTTTGAAAGGATTCTGCCCAAAGGGAATACTCTAGGATGAGGAGAGGGATGTTGAGAGAGAAAATGGTCAGGGTTTGGCCGAGCCAAAGGCTTGAAGAGTGTGTGAAATGAGGTAGAGGTGGGGGCCTTTTATAAGAGGAGAAGAGGGGCACTTTTGGAAAGTAAAGAAATATTACATTATTTGAAAATGTGTTTCGGTTTTAAAAGGTCCCACATTGATAGAATTCGTGGATAGGGTAATAAGGGTTCGAAATCCACTCATCCAATTGGTTTTGGACATGTGTAGTTCATAGATTTTACATTATCTTTCTATTTTATTTAAATCGTCAAATAATGATGTCATCGCTGCATCATTATTATGTCATAAATAATTAAATTTACTTAATGTCTAAAAATTATAAAAAAAATACTATGATATAGGAAATTTGTTTATCTTTCCAATTACTATTTATAATCAAATTTTGGACTTGTATAACCACACTTAAAAATTGTTTTTGTAAAACATATTATGTTTGTGTCATTTTCACTTTAACATTAAATAAAAAGTTATTTATGTCATTTCCCAACCAAAATGTCTCCATGGGGTCCCCAAGTTGACCCATGGCTTGTCTTGGTCGGCCATGACACAACCAATAAGGTTGGGACATGTGTCTAGGTCATTTAATATTATTAAAGCATTATTTATACCTTAAACTACACTAATTACCACTAATCGCGATTAAAAACTTAGTAAGTTACTATTCACCAAAAAATTATTATAATCTCATTGAACCACATTTTACTTCTTAATGACAACCATGTATGTCGGATTTTCAAAATTCAATACACATTAGTGGTAAACTTTCATTTAACTGAAAAATCAGTTTGCTTGATTACCACTTAGTGGTTTCACTATTCATCAAAAATTGAAGTTTTTCAGAAAATTACCAAAAATTCACCCTAAGCTATATTTGATATTCCGAATTCAAAAATGAAGTCTATTTTACAAAATTCAAATCATATAAGTCACATTAATTAATTTAATAATTAATTCCCGCTGCCAGAGCAAATAGCGTGTTTTTACAAAACAATAAGTATCAAAAGATTGACACCAGTTTAAGTCTAATTTCAAAGTGAAATTGATTCCAATGACCACCATTGGATAAAATGGTAAAAATATATTCTAATTTAACTTCAAAACCAATTCAAAACATAATCTAATCATATAAATAAATTATATTAAAAAGCAGTTTTGATATAAAATGCAGTATTTTTCACTATTCATTAAAAAAATGAACATTGTCAGAAAAATACCAAAAATTCACACAAGGTAAATTTTGATGTCCCAATCATAAAGAATAATTTTATTTTGACAAACATAGTTTATAAAATTGTCAAAATATAGATTCAAAAATGGTTTGCCATCAAAAGGCACTAAAACAATCTTTTAAGAATATTAGTGTATTCCATGCAGAAGTTTGTATTTATTTTCATTTTAAGCCTCTATAACACTATCTTAATCATTAATAGACAAAGATAAAAATATCTATTATTCATTACTTACTTGGGATGTTACATCCTTCCCCCTTTAGAAAATTGCGTCCCCGCAATTTATTTACTTATCGAATAAATGGGGGTACTTATCCCTCATTGCATTTTCAGATTCCCATGTTGCCTCTTCAATCATGTGGTTTTTCCACAAAACCTTTACCTGATGAATCACCTTATTCCGTAACACTTTCTCCCTGTGGTCAAGAATCTGGACTGGTTGTTCCTCATAAGATAGGTTCTCTTCCAGCTGAACTACCTCTGGGCTCAAAACATGAGATTGATCTGGCATATACTTTCTCAACATCGAAACGTGAAAAACATTGTGTACCTGAGATAAACTCGGAGGTAAAGCCACTCGGTATGCAACTGATCCAACTCTCTCCAGAATTTCGTATGGTCCAACAAACCATGGACTCAACTTTCCTTTCTTACCAAATCTCATCACGCTTTTCCAAGGAGAAACCTTGAGAAAAACATGATCACCTACCTCGAAAGATAGATCCTTCCTCCGGTTATCTGCATAACTCTTCTGCCTGCTCTGAGCTGTTCTCATGTGTTTCTGAATCAGATGAACTTTTTCTACCATCTCTTCTACCAATTCTGGTCCCATCAACTTCCTTTCACCCACTTCATCCCAGAAAGCTGGAGTTCGACACCGCTTCCCATATAATGCCTGAAATGGTGCCATCTGTATACTAGAATGGAAACTGTTATTATATGAAAATTCAACCAAAGAAAGATGTTGGTCCCAAATTCCATGATAATCCATAGAACAAGATCGTAGAATATCCTCCAATGTCTTAATTGTTCGTTCTGACTGCCCATCTGATTGAGGATGGAATGCTGTACTAAAATTTAATTCAGTACCCAACGACTTCTGAAGGCCTTTCCAAAAGTTAGAAGTAAACCTGGGATCACGATCCGATACAATGGAGAGAGGAACTCCATGTAACCTGACTATCTCTTTAAGATACAAACGGGAAAGTTGATCAAGAGAGAAAGTATCTCGTATAGCAAGGAAATGAGAATATTTGGTCAAGCGATCAACAATAACCCAGATTGCATTATTACCTCGAGATGTCTTCGGTAATCCAACAACAAAGTCCATGGATATATTCTCCCATTTCCACTCTGGCACTGGTAAAGGCTGAAGCATCCCTTTCGGTAGCTGCCGCTCTGCTTTAACCTGCGGACAAGTCAAACACTTCACAGTAAAATCAGCAATGTCTCTTTTCATTCCATCCCACCAGTAATACTCCCGCAGATCTCTATACATCTTAGTACTACCCGGATGAACTGAAAACGGAGAACTATGAGCTTCACATAACAGCTCTCTCTTCAACTGTGAATCACAAGGCACACACAATCTCTTCCCAAATCTCAAAACACAATCACTATCAATGTTGAATTCAGGAAACTTACCTTTCTGAACCAGCTCTACCTTTTTCTGCAACTCACTGTCTTGCTTCTGTGCTTGCTTGATTCTATCTGATAGAGAAGATATCACTGATACCTGAAACAAAACAGAAGGACTTCCTGCACCAACAACTTCTATGCCAAAGTTCATCAAATCGTTAACCAAAGGATCACGTTCCAAACGCAACATTGTTAATGAAGCATTACATTTTCGACTCAAAGCATCAGCCACTTTATTTGCTTTTCCCGGATGGTAATGAATTGTACAATCATAATCCTTGATTAATTCCAGCCATCTCCTTTGTCTCATGTTTAACTCTTTCTGAGTGAATATATACTTTATACTTTTGTGATCGGTATATATTTCACACTTTACTCCATACAAATGATGCCTCCAAATTTTTAAAGCAAAAACAACAGCAGCTAGTTCCAAATCATGTGTAGGGTAATTTACCTCATGAGGTTTCAACTGTCGTGAAGCATAAGCAATTACCTGATCATTCTGCATTAGGGCGCAACCAAGTCCTTTCAATGAAGCATCACTGTATATAACAAACTCACCATTCCTGGAAGGTAGTGCCAAAACTGGAGCATTCACCAATCATCTTTTCAATTCTTGAAAACAATCATCACATTCTTTTGTCCAGATAAACTTAACACCCTTCCGAGTTAGCTTAGTCATTGGACTAGATAACCGTGAAAAATTTCTAACAAACCTTCGGTAATAGCCCGCCAAACCAAGGAAGCTACGAATCTCGGTTACATTTGTGGGTCTTGGCCATTATTCCACAACTTTTGTTTTTGCAGGATCAACAATTATTCCATCTTTAGAAACAATGTGACCAAGGAAATAAATTTATTGTAACCAAAACTCACACTTTCTGAATTTCCCATACAGTTTCTTTTCTTTTAAGGTTTGCAAGATAACCCTTAAATGTTTTTCATGCTCCTCTTTACTTTTAGAAAACATCAAAATATCATCAATGAAAACCACCACAAACTTATCCAAGAACTCATGGAAAATTCTATTCATTAAGTCCATGAATACAGCAGGTGCATTGGTTAGCCCAAAAGGCATTACTACAAATTCATAATGTCCATATCTCGTACGGAACGCGGTTTTCGGAATATCTTCCTCCTTAACCTTCAGCTGATGGTACCCCGATCTCAAGTTAATCTTTGAAAAAAACTGAGCTCCCTGGAGCTGATCAAACAAATCTTCGATATGAGGCAAAGGATATTTGTTCTTAATAGTGACATTATTCAAGGCTCTATAATCAATGCAAAGTCTCATAGAACCATCTTTCTTTTTAACAAATAAAATAGGAGCACCCCATGGTGATGTGCTAGGTCTAATGAAACCTTTCTCTAATAAATCTTGCAATTGCTCCTTCAAATCTAAAAGTTCAATTTGTGCCATTTGATAAGGGGGTTTTGAAATTGGCTTAGCATCAGGAACTAAGTCAACAGTAAACTCAACTTCCCGATCTGGTATTATTCCAGGAAACTCATCAGGAAAAACATTAGGATACTCATTTATCACTGGCACATCATTAATCTGAACAGTTCCTTTATTTTCAACGACATGTGCAAGGTAACATTCATTTCCATCTTTTACAAGTTTCTCGGCCTCTTGATATGTTATCAAAAGTAAGGGTTCATTTTTGTAAACAAACTGAAATTCTTTCTGAAAAGAACCTTCTTTAGCTCTACAGTCAATCTTAGCATGGTAAATAGAGAGCCAATCCATACCCAGGATAACATCAAACTCTACTAGAGGTAAAACAATAAGGTTTGCAAGTAGGTTCATTCCACAGATAAGGATAAGAAGATTCTTATAAATTCTTTTTGCCTCGACACTTCCCCCAGGTGTTTTTACCAAAATTTCAGGAGTCATTTCTTGAGATGCTATTCCCATTTTACTAGAAAAGGTTTTAGAGATGAAAGAATGTGTAGACCCCGAATCAAACAACACACTGGCATAATCTGAAAAAACAAACAAAGTACCTGATACAACTTCATTTGATGGCCCGACATCTGCTGAAGTAGTTGCAAAGGATTTCACCACCCCTTTCTACTTGTAGTCTAACTGCTTCCCATCACTCAAGCTCCTTGTCGGACACTCGTTTTCATAGTGACCCATCTCATTGCACTTATAACACTTCACTAACTGTAAATAAAATTTGTTCTTACCTTCAGCTTGATCCTTTTCAGTGAAATCACGAGCCTTATGTCCCATCTTACCACATCGGTAGCACTTTCCAGAATTCAGAAGACATTCCCCAGCATGCCTTTTTCCACATTTATCTCAAACTGGAAACTTAGTTTTCTTACCATCAGACTTTTTTGAAGAATTCTTACCTTTCTCCTGCCACCTCGGTCTCTTCTTCTGCTGGTTGTTATAGAATACTTGGTCATCGGCAAACTCCATTTCCACCTTCTCAGCACATCGAACAAGCTTTTCATAACTTTTAAACTCACTAGAAGCTAATGCCCTTCGATATTTTGGATTTAATCCTGAGTAAAAATGATTTATTTTACTATCAAGGTCCCAGATAAAATTTGGAGCATACCTTGCCAATCGAGTGAACCTTTCTTCATAGGCAGCCACTGAGTCTTCCTCTTGCCTCAATTCCAAGAATTGCTTTTCCATCCTAAGTCGAACAGCCTTAGGAAAATACTTCTCAAGAAACATACCTTTGAATTCATCCCAGTCAAGAGCGTCAATCTCATCGGCGTCCCTGATATTTTTAACCATAGACCACCACTGATCTGTTTCTCCCTCCAAACGTTAAATAGCAAGACTAACCTTTTGATTGTCTGAACACCCCATGACATCAAAAATCTTCTCCAGTGCTTTAATCCACCCTTCAGCTAGCACAGGGTCAGATGATCCTCTGAATGATGGTGGATGTTGCCTCATGAAATGTTCCACCACTGACATGTTCCTCTGCGGTTGATCTGGCTGATCTCGTGCATGGATACCACCGCCATTTATCGCTTGAGTCAACTGCGCCATTACTGCAACAAACTGTTCAGTTCCAATTCCGACCATTTCTGGATGCTGATTCGGAAGGTTATTTCCTTCTGTATGCCTTCCTAGCACTGGTTCCCTGTTTCCTCTGCGGAAAACCATTCTGAACAAACATGTCTTAGATGAAGCAACATGGTAATCTTTAAATGCTATATCATTTCGAAAAAAAATATTTTTGGATAATAATTTAATATAATTCTAACACCTAAAGTTATCTAAACCGACCTTTGATACCAACTATAAGGCACCAGCCTTAAACCTTACTTAATCTTGAGTTATTACAAGATTACACATTGAGGATCTTTTCGGGTTTAGAGTTTTAGAGAATTAGATCATAAAACTTTCATTACATTCCACATAGAAACAAAGTTGTTACATAAAGATAGTATTATTCATTCCCATAAATGGAAACACATTTAAAATAAAACATGGATTATTTCTTGACACATCCTTGACTCTATCATCTTATCATGTACCTTTCCCTTGACCTGTGAAAAACATTTCAAAAACTTGGGATGAGCATAAAAACTCAGTATGTGTTATAAAAAAAACATGGAAAGGAAACATGAGTTCATATATACATAAGAATGAAATCATACTTTACCCATAAAACATAGGAACTTTAACATACCTCATAAAATCATGAATAAATCATAGAAATCATAAGACATAAAGGTAACTTGAGGCATTCAAAACATTCTTACGTAGGGAGTAACCCTCTTAGTTACGTTTGGAATACCCATCACAGTATATTCCCTAAAATCTATTCGGAGAAACCTTAACGTTTCACTCCTTCGCGTTACCCAATGCATTGGAGAGCTATAACGGGCTCACCCGCCCTTAGTTTATCACGGAACCACCCATCTTCAAAATAATGCCCAAGAACCATAACATAATCATATCACATAAAACATGCATAAAGGAAACATAAAATTTCCACATTTCAATCACGAGATATCAATACAACACATTGATATAATAAAAACATTATGAAAACCATTTTCAATACCAAAGTAATACATGGTATTTATTTTTCTTTTAAAAAAAGAAGGTATGGCTTGTAGAGGAAGCCGAAACTCAAATAACGGTCACGACGGCGGAGAAGTCGTTGTCGCCGCATAAGTACCACAAAAACATTCCCTTTTGTTGTTTAGTAAACGCTTCGTATAAAAAAGATTCCTTTTGAATAAACGTAAAAGTCAAAGGGGTTTATACACCATATAAAAGAAAGTTGTGTATAAAATAAAATATGCCTCAATGAAAGGAGATTGAGACGAGGTCCCATACCTCGTATCCGACTTGACCCGACCATTCTTTAATATCCTGAATAATAAACTTGATTTAATCTCTACTTGCTTAAGAACCTTTTTCAAGTTCATTATTCCTTTTATACCATGTAATGAACATCATGTAATCGGTTAAGTTAATAATGTTCATTTTGTCGGTATTTGGTTCTTAAGTCAAAAATAGATTTCTTACACTTACATGTTGTTAATTTGGTCAAAGGTTCATTATATCCAGAATGGTATTCATGATTTAGATATCATATATGTCATATATATCCAGTACATACATGCATTTATAATATTAC
The DNA here is from genome assembly GCA_963277665.1 of Viscum album. Lineage (NCBI taxonomy): Eukaryota > Viridiplantae > Streptophyta > Magnoliopsida > Santalales > Viscaceae > Viscum > Viscum album. Next base: position 1,508,363,617 of record OY728156.1, read on the forward strand.
ATCACATTTAGAGGTAAGAAATGAAATGCACCGTTCATGGAGACGGTAAGCCGTACGTACGCATGAACGCTACTTCCATTTCTATTTCATATTTTCTGGAATGGAATCATAATGATATAAGAGTATATTATAATTCCAGTATAATAAAATATATAATATCATTAACTTTATCCTTTACACATCCCACATATGGTATTAACGAATCAAATCACTTTTAGGGGGCGGTAGTCCGCACTTCCTAAAATGAAGATATCGTGTTTTACCCATAATGGAAACCATAAAGGTATGCCCAAAATAAGAAAAAAAGAAGCTTAAAGAAAACATAAACATATTATATATCATATATAAAAATATTGACATCATAATGGCCACCTTTGAAGGTGTTAAATGAGTGTTGAACAATCATCGTTTCGGGAGGCAGAATTTTGCCATCCATGGAAACCGTATGTTCTTTAACCATTTGATGTATTTGTGTGAGAGTGTAGCTCAAATAAATCTTATAAAAACATCCTAGTATATTGATTATACTGGTGTTGTTACAAAAGAAGTAAACAAAAAGAGTTTAGGGGGTTGGAGAAGCAAAATAAAACAAATGAACATGAGAGAATGAATTACCTTTAAAAGTGTAACTCCTTTTGAGTTGAGCCTAGAGGCTTCCTTTGAAAGGATTCTTCCCAGAGGGAATCCTCTAGGATGAGGAGAGGGATGTGGAGAGTGCAAATGGGCAGGGTTTGGCCGAGCCAAAGGCTTGAAGAGTGTGTGAAATGAGGTAGAGGTGGGGGCCTTTTATAAGAGGAGAGGAGGGGCACTTTTGGAAAGTAAAGAAATATTACATAATTTGAAAATGTGTTTCGGTTTTAAAAGGTCCCACATTGATAGAATTCGTGGATAAGGTGATAAGGGTTCGAAATCCACTCATACAATTGGTTTTGGACATGTGTAGTTCATAGAGTTTACATTATCTTTCTATTTTATTTAAATCGTCAAATAATGATGTCATCGCTGCATCATTATTATGTCATCAATAATTAAATTTATTTAATGTCTAAAAATTATAAAAAAAATACTATGATATATTAAATCTTTTTAGCTTTCCAGTGACTATTTATAATCAAATTGTGGACTTGTATAACCACACTTAAATTTTTTTTTCGTAAAACATATTATGTTTGTGTCATTTTCACTTTAACATTAAATAAAAAGTTATTTGTGTCATTTCCCAACCAAACTTTCTCCATGGGGTCCCCAAGTTTACCCATGGCTTGTCTTGGTCGGCCATGACACAAACAATAAGGTTGGGACATGTGTCTAGGTCATTTCATATTATTAAAGCATTATTTATACCTTAAACTACACTAATTACCACTAATCGTGATTAAAAACTTAATAAGTTACTATTCACCAAAAAAATTATTATAATCTCATTGAACCACATTTTACTTCTTAATGACAACCATGTATGTCGGATTTTCAAAATTCAATACACATTAGTGGTAAACTTTCATTTAACGGAAATATCAGTTTGCTTTATTACCACTTAGTGGTTTCACTATTCATCAAAAATTGAAGTTTTTCAGAAAATTACCAAAAATTCACCCTAAGATATATTTGATATTCCGAATTCAAAAATGAAGTCTATTTTACAAAATTCAAATCATATAAGTCACATTAATTAATTTAATAATTAATTCCCGTTGCCAGAGCAAATAGCGTGTTTTTACAAAACAATAAGTATCAAAAGATTGACACCAGTTTATGTCTAATTTCAAAGTGAAATTGATTCCAATGACCACCATTGGATAAAATGGTAAAAATATATTCTAATTTCACTTCAAAACCAATTCAATACATAATCTAATCATATAAATAAATTAGATTAAAAAGCAGTTTTGATGTAAAATGCAGTATTTTTCACTATTCATTAAAAAATGAACATTGTCAGAAAAATACCAAAACTTCACACAAGGTAAATTTTGATGTCTCAATCATAAAGAATAATTTTATTTTGAAAAACATAGTTTATAAAATTGTCAAAATATAGATTCAAAAATGGTTTGCCATTAAAAGGCACTAAAACAATCTTTTAAGAATATTAGTGTATTCCATGCATAAGATTGTATTTATTTTCATTTTAAGCCTCTATAACACTATATTAATCATTAATAGACATAGATAAAAATATCTATTATTAATTACTTACTTGGGATGTTACAACACACCAATCTCACAACTATTCATTTATGTACTTCCATATCATTTGCATTGATTCCTCACAGATTTACTATCAATGAAAACATGGTGCGAGGATGTTCATCCTTGCATTCTTGTTCAAAAACTTATATGAGATTCCCCAAGTCAAATATAGTCTCACTGGGAATCCAAATATTATTTATCATTAGAAAAAAATAACTCATTATAAATAATGAAGTCCCAAAATCCAAAGTTACTCAAGTCTCATCATGATGGGGTGAAGATCTAGCACTCGCTTATGGACTCCCTCTTGAGTCCCAAAACATTATTAATCTCTTTTCTACCATGACTCACCCCAGATAACACAAATATTTTAAAGTGATGTATTTCCATTTATAGAAAGACCTACTATGAAACCATTATTAATGAACCAAACTAGAATACCATCTAAACCGATATCAAAGGTGATTCTCTACTAACCTGAAGAGAGTTCCTGATCTCTACGGGCTGGTGACAAGCACCTGAGCATCAATGAATGATCACTACAATGATTTCACCCTGAAAGTATTACAAGAACATAGTAATATGAAAAAACCTAATCAGATATATCTATATCAATCAATAAATACATATCATAGTAGAAAAAGACACTTCTAAAAATTAAAGTGTAACATAACAACCCAAAACCACCTATTGGTGGTCCATGAACACACACCATGTCCAAAATCATCCTCCATTGGTCACCGTAACTCCAAAAATCAATGTGAAGGGAAAGAATAAACACCTTATATAAGATAATGAATGGATACACACACTAAAAGGTATAAGCATAGTGCGAGCTAAAGGGAACTGTAGGATTTCACTAAAGATTATATGATATTAATTCATAAGGTATTTCAATTGTGTTAAAAGCGGAGTATAAATGAGTATGACGAATGGTTTAAAAATATATTTTTCAAAATATAAATATTATTTATAAATTTAAACCATTATGAAATTTCATTTCACCATTTAAAAAGTAAAAATTATCCTGAAAATAATTGAAATCCATTTCACAAGATAAAGTTTGATAATCAAGAAAAGATGAGAATATGAACCTGATGTAAAAAATATATACAACAGTCAATAAAATAGATTCAAGGAATAAAATATTATTAAATAATGAAAGCTTGGAAACTCTAGTTCCAAATGGCAACAAAAAAACTATCTTGTGTCAAGATCAAGTATATGGATGTCAAGGGTACAACCTATGTATGGAAGTGATTCAACCTCATAATATCCAATCGAATTACAACATGACCAAATATTTAGCTTACATCTAGTCTCAACGGTCTCAGAAAAACTATTTCCAAATAACCCTACTTTCCTAGCCACACTTATATATCCTAAACATTTCAAATTCTCTATGGATCCACTATAAGTGTGTGAGTCTTCTAGTGAATCATATATCTAGGTCATCCCATTAAACTATCTAGGTTCCCATGACTAGTCCAAAGAAGTGGTAAGATAAACATGTTATGAGGATCACATAGGGATCCTTATCGACAAAGTCTCACTATCACCCCTAAACTCCCTCAATGTAAATAATATTTTTTTCAACCCGTAATACAATGTGATGTATAAGAATTAAACAAGTTATAATTAAGGGATTATCACATGGGATAATTTTCTAAATTTCCCACTAGTCTGTAAAACATCATCTATTTCAATTAAAACCCCTTAAAATAATTTCAACTTTCAAACGTGTAATAATACCTACTTCATTTAACAATTCATCATTAAAATTAAAAATAGGATTTTATAAAATCATTTATTTCAAAAAAATTCTAATGATTTTAAAGGATGTGTTATAATTTTTAAAATGATTAAATACATTTTAAAATATGTGTTTACAACCTCTTTTCATGAGGATAAATCATTTATTTCAAATACCTAAGTAACAAAAATTTCAAAATAATGATAAAATCATTCAAAGGTGTATCTTGGTATTTTAATAAATTCAATAATTTTAAACAATTTAAAAAACATCAAATAGTTCAATTCATTTTACTAAAATCACGAAAATTTATTTAATAAATCAAAACTGAGGCTAAATCCATCAAATCCACCAAAATGGATTTTTAAAAATTAACCAAAATCTAGAATTTATAAACTAAATGTTTTTAGATAAATAAAAGTCATACCCATTTGATTCATGAAATATTATTTTCAGAGAAAAAATGCTCAGAGAATATTTTATATAGAATTTAATGGAAAAATTTCATAGAACATTTGTTAGAAATCATGAAATATGTATCTATAAATTGTTAAGAAACAATAAATCATAAAATAAAGGAAAATCATAGAAACATCTACTTGGAATTTTTGGATTCCAACCACAAATGATCTAAGGTGTGTCGCCCTGGATATTAATCATCAGATCTGAGCAGATATATCTTGATAGAAGAGAAAAGAGATCCTTAATCTAAAATTCCACATAAATCAACCAAGATCAAAAAAATACTAGGTCATCATAATGTTTATAAATAAGGAATCAATATAACAAAAGAGATATAAGATTAAGAAGAAAATAATTAACCAAAAGAGAAGATATCCTCTTTGATTAGAACTTGAAAATACAAAGAGATGAGGGTTGGGAAGCCAAACTACCTCCGAAGGGCTCCCAAAATCATATGGGTTATATTTGGATTGAGTGGGAAGAGTTTAGGGTTAATTAAGTTGATTTTGGGAATTTAATTACAATTTTCATAACATTAATTATCATTCACATGGTTTCCTGGGCCAAGACCACGGTTAGTACTAACCATCAAGAAACCATCCAACCCCTTCTGCCCTGGTTGCACTCTTTGTTTATACCATTTATAAACCATGCGCAAACCAAGAAACAAGTTTCAAACTTTTTTTACCTAGTGAAAACCATGAAACATAGGTTTCCCACTTTGCTAATGATGCACAGACAATCAAAAAACCATGAAAAAGCCCAAATACCTTCAAAAAATGTCTGGTAAAATGATGAAAGCAACCTTTAAAGAGAGATAATATTTGGGTAATCAAAAAAATGGGTCAAAACAAATAAAAAAAGTACTAGGATATTACATGATAAATTATATTTCTCATAATTATTTTTTGGACATGGAAAGTTCTTTACATAATGGTTCAAATGAGTTTTTCAAGTGTTTTATAGAGAAAAAGTAAAATATTTTAATTTTATTAATCATGATATACTAATTAAAAATTGCACAAGATGACTAGTGAGGCCAATATATATCATGATGATGGTTATCCCTATATTACTATCAAATTCATTGGGTAATGATTAGGATTCAAAGCTAAAGAAGGGGGAGACAACCATGTAGGTTGGTCATGTGGATTTTAAAATGCATCAGTTATACCAACATAGGTTAAAAATGATTGAAACTGGTTCATGAATATAATAATTCAAGAAAAAATCTTATTAATTTAAATGTTCTTTATGATAATATTTTGATTTAATATGGTATAGATAGTTAATGAACTTTTAATGGTGAATAATTTTCATTTAAAAGAACTTTTTTCATGAATATTTCCTGGTTTTTCAATTATTTAAAATGGAGTTCAATAGTTTTATTTGAGTAAAGTAATAATTTCTCATGTGGATATGTTTCATTTATGTAATTAATTTTTTATTTTGGAAAAGGTAAACCCTATCATGGACTTCTATGTTTCTCAATGGAAAAATTGGATTCCATTATTTTTATATCCCTTACTATGTTTTTTTCTCATCCTAAATTTTCAAATATTTTTCAAAAGATCTAAAGATGTATATGAACTATAAAATGGTCAATATTTCAGCTATTATGACTCCTATTAAAATATTGAAAAAGTTTTTTGAATGAAACATGAGTTTAAATTCTAGAATTCTGTTTTTTTTTGGAAAAAATCAGAATTGATTAGAATAATAAATTTTATGTTGTAAGTATTTTATATGTGAGAGGTTTTATTAATTCTATAAAATGGTAAACCTAAAATATCAAAAAAATTTAATAATAAATAACACTTTATAAATCATTTAATTATGTTATTTTTATGTTATAAGGCCTTATATTTTGTATCAAATGAATTTTTTATATAACATTAAAGGTTAAGATGATTTAGAAGAAGCTATTTTAGAAGTTTTAGATAAAATTACGGGTCAATTAGTCTATGGTTGATCATAATGTTAAAGTAATGGGTACCATTTTGAGGTTTTATGTGATGGGTGTTTAAGATGATTAAGGATATTTTTATGACATTTATTGGAATAAAAACTTTACATTTAATATGGGACTTTGATAATGTTATTTAATGAAGACTAAATTTTTTATTTTGTACAAATAATTTGAAAGGTATTGTGTTGAACTGGCCCAATACATCCCATGAATTAATGCCCAAACAATCTCACCATTATCCAGAAGTGCATTCCAATTCCCTACGGGCCTGAAACTTGTTCCTAGGAATCACAGTGACACACATGGGAATGGTTTATCCCAATAATCATATTAAAATATATTGTAGGAATAAAACAAAAATCATGCATGTCCCATTAATACATCATATTTCCACACAAAAACAAAATCATTAGTATTACAACCAGTTATCAAAACTATGATATTAGTAAATATCATAGATCACCAGAAAAACCCCATCAACATATGAAGATAATCTCTTATAAGGTATATATGCCCCTCTCAAATGGACTTTCTTCACCCACCAGTAGATATTTATACCCCACATTCATATAAATTAATAAAAGGCCTAAGTAGCCTAAGAGAAATCAAGTAAAGAGAAACATTTAGTATATCCGATAAAAATAAATTTATGTTCCTACTAAATAATTTAATGGTCACCGTATACTGACTGTGGTAAAATAAAGACTTACATAAAATAAATCAATTATTATTGAGCAGTAAAAAGAAAAACTAGGAACTTATAAATTAGATAAACATACATAATTTAGCATATAAGTACTCAGTATTCCACCACTACCTTCTACATATATGGGAATACCTTTTTGAAAATGTTTATAAAATTCTAGTATAAATTTAAATTATAAAGAATCTTTTAACATGATTTACAAAACCAAATCATAGGCATACATTCAAACAGTTATTCCTAAAATAAAATAATGATTATTATATATTTTTAATGAAACCATTAAAATTTGGAAATAAAAACAAAAAAACATTCCCCATGTTCAACCTCTCAGGAAAATACCATTCTTATAAATAATTTTGAGTAAAACTATGAAAAATCATATCTTTAAAACTCATAATGAAATTCTCAAATAATATTATATCGTACATCTAAACCATTTATAAAATAAAACATTTGAATGTAATCCAAAACACACACAAGGGGTTCTATATAGATCATAATGAGATACAAAACCATCATAAAGAAAATCATATAATGAAAAGGATCAATCATAAAACAAATAACATGTCAACAGATGTATAATATAACAAAGTAAGCAACTCGCATGCTCATGATACAACATAGAAGGAATAACATACCATACATACAATAAGTTAACAACAAAGGTACTCATGTGAATGTGAATGATACAAAAAGTGGACCTATATCCAATAGGTTAATAGCCAAACTTCAATCAAACGAATCACTCTAACCAGCCACCTTAGTGAAATATCTCTAACCAGGTGTTATTTACAATAATGGGCAACTAACAAATTCATAAATCTCACCTAGCTAGGCAACATCAAACTAATTCACGAATTTTAACCTAGGTATCATAATTTAATAACTAAAGTTGGTGGGTAATGAAAAAAGAATATTTCATCCCATGGTAATAATAAAGCCCCAAGGGATAACTCCAAAAATAGCATGCTTCCAACCTCACATAAATCCCTCAGAAACAACCCCAATTCATAATGACAATATGAATCACATCACAAACATCCATAACATGGACTAAAATAACATTATTAACTAGAAAAAGGTATATCAATATGGTAATAACTACAATCCATCATTTAAAACATCATAAAGTGCCAATTGGGCCTTTATTTTATCCCACTTTTCATAAACATTTTAAAATACAATTTTTATACAATTTGGAATCCAAAAAAATTCAATGTATAATGATTATAATTGTTCACAAACATATAACCAAACTACCTAGAGAATTCTCTAGTTCCATTAAAAGGGGATCAACCCATGCATTTATTAAACAACCCATTGAAACCAAACATTCCCTTTTCAAAAATGTAACTAGGATTATACACTCATTCAGAAATATTTAAATACCTTTTTGAAAAGTTAAATGGCAATTTAAATAACACCTGATATGTGATTTATGTCCATGTAAATTCATTAAAAAATTTCAAATAAAAAAACCAATAGGGAATTTTAAATACATAAATATTTTGAGAAACAATTACAAAAATGATTGAATTATTTTAAAGTTTCCAAATGGGAAATTTTATAAGAACTTAACATGGAGCCTGAGCCCATAAAAAGTACGAAATCAATTAAAATGATAAATAATGGTTACTACAATAATAAAAAAAATAAAAAAATTATAAAAAATCACTTAAACACACACGAAATTTTATAACTTATAATACAAGGGGTTTCCAGAGAATCACGTACCTCAAATCATGGAAGTCAAGTCGATATGGTTTGAATCACCTTGAATTCATAATATGATCCCTAAACATGCATGAATACATCAAGAGAATCCAATATTATACACTATAAATGTGGAAATTACCAAAAATCAGGTAAACCTTCTTAAATAGGGATCAACTAACCAAGGAGTGACATAATGAGAGAGAGGGAGAAATAACAATGCAAGGTAGGAGGAAGAAAGAATAAGTCCTACGTTGAAAAATAGAGAAAAAATCCTAAAGAAATCAGTTTAAATAAGTGATAGGAGAGTAGGTAAATAGTGGTAGAGGAATGTATGAAGTGGAGAGGAGGATTGGGTGGGGTGTAGGAAAAGGGAGATGAGATAATAAGGATAAAGTCCCCTAAGTGTAAAATGGAGGAAAATGTCACACAAGGTGTTTTTTTCTTTCTAGGACATGGTTTTGATCCAGTTCTTTGAAAATCAAGATAATTTTCATGGGTTTTGGGTGAGATTAATTTTGATTTTTGAGCTACCGTATATGTCTAATCACCCTAATTTGTGTTCCCCATTTCTTGTTTATGAGTTTTTGGAGAGGGTGGTTACTTCATGGTTTGGCCCAACCGTGAGCCCATTTCCAATTTAAATACCAAATTTTTTTCTTTTATAACTCCATTGTTCTCCAACATTTTTCACCAATTCCAATTCATAATTTGCATCCACTTATATATTCAAATCTCTATATAAATTTGGACCCCTTATGAATTCATAATCATGGTGAATGTGGGATACTAATTTAGGTATTGGGCTAGCCTGTGGGCCTATTTCTAGTTTTTTAAAAACATAATTTGTTTATTTTATATATTTTTCATGGATAAATATTTTTAAGTTATTAAAAATCCCATCCCAATTAAAGATACCTATCCTTAACCCCATTTTCTAGTTTACCTCTTTAGAGATCATTTAAATCGAATACTTGGGAAAAGTTATTAGGTTTCCTCAAATCATCCAGAATTGAGAAGGTAAATTGTCTCATACAAAAATCATTCAATAATTTTCACTTTTTCTCAAAAATATTCTTTAAATTTTTATTCCAGACCTTTCGAGCCTCTCTAATAAGTTTCTAATCATTCTGCTTTCTCTAAGGGTTCATATCTATTGGATGAAGAAGAGTTTTCTAGTTGAAAATGAGAGATTCCATCTCCTTTACCCTCCCTCTTCATCCTCCTTTAATTATTTCATGGATTTATAATAAAAAATAGTCATGATAGACCTAGGGTTATGTTATCCCTTGATTTTTTATTGGGGTTTAGTTCATTTGGGGCTGGTATTAATAGGTTAAGGGTTTTCAAACCCTCAGATGGTAATATTGGGTGTGCATTTACATTACGCTAAGGATTTGAGTTAGGATATCCCTTTAACGTGCCTTAATCATTTAAGTTTCATAATTTTCTTATTTTTAACATATAATATATGTGTTTATTTTTTTCAGCCTTTGGATAATTTTCTTGGGGTGAAAAATGGTTGTTTAAGCCTTGTTTAGTGAAAGGTAGTGTTGTTTTTTCATTAAAGTACACACCAAGTGTTTTTTTAAATGTGCCTCTATATTTTGCAACTATTTTGGGAGGTTTAGAACGTGGTTTATGGTATTTTTAACACGTTATTGTAGGTCAAATAAAATATGGTATGAAATTTTTGTTTTATTACTTGTCATGTTCTTAAAATAAATTGTTTTGTTTAAAAAGGGAATGTCATATTTTCGTTAAATTGTCGGGTTGGATTTAATGTTTTATATGTGATTTAAAAAATATTTTTTTTGGATTTATAAATATATTATAAGAATTATAAATGTTATTTTTTGGTCTTTATATGACTTTAATAATTTGAAATGTTTTTTCAAACAATTGGGTTTTGGTTTACCACATGTTTTTGCCCAAGTTGGAAAATGACCCGTTTCACATCCTTATGAAAATGGTTGTGTTTTGAATATGCAACCTGAGAATTTTAGGGGTTTTATAAACGTAGTTTTCAGATTTAAATGATGTGTATACACCTCCTTAATAAAATTGAAATGCATAACTTGTTCAAATGTTAGTTTTTTGAAAGTCTTAATGGCTTGTTTGGGATTATGTTTGTAAAAATGGTTTCCATGGGTATTTCATGTTATATCTTTTGGGAGCATTTTATGGCCCATGAAATTGATTTATTAATTGGTTTTGGGGATTCAAAATTTGGGGTTTTATGTTATTTATTTGTTTTTGTCTTTAAAGGATCATTTTGATTGGATTTTACGTGAAAGGCCTCGTTATACTCCTTAAAATTGTTATATGAAACTTTTTAGTGGTTTATTGATTCGTGAAAGAAATGTAAATATTGTTTTTAGTCTGTTCATGTGTTTATGGTTTGGTAATGGAATTTTTATGTGAAAAGTGTTTTTTATAATATGTGTAACCTTATTGAGCACTAAAGGGATTCTCGGGTATCTAGGTGGGTGGATGTGTACAAGTATGCTATTTATCCCGTGGGGTTTGGCCCCTGTTTCACATATCAAGATCCATGATGAAAACACTAAAAAAAATATGAGGATGATTTTGTTGGGGGAGCACTAGGTTATGGGTATGCTCTCTAATAGTGTCTTGTGTTCCCAAGAATTGATATTTCTTATGGTTATTTCAACTGAGATAAGATATACCTAGGGCTCACAACTAACTATTTCCTAGTGGTGTTCATGTGAGTTGTACTCATTGGCTATTTTTTTACTCACCATCGGCATACAATGTGATTGGTTGATGAATTCAGAATTGTGTGTGATTTATTTAAAATTTTCAATTCATTAAAGCCTCCCTCTTGAAAATAATTTAATTTTGAAGTTTCACCTCTTTGAAAATTGTTACTTGAATTATTGTTTATAATACATGCATGTTTTTGTTTGGAAATATTTTTATAGCATCATACATCATTTATAAAACATAAATTTATATGTTGAATTTAAAATTTGAAATTGATGTTTCTTTTTTTAAAGGATATGCATTGGGAATGTAATATCGGGCTAACCTACAGAGTTTTAATACTCACACTGATAGTCTTCTTTTGTTTTTAACCCTTGTGTCGGTTTCAGCTTGAGTTCGATCGCCTTCGACGATGTGTGAGCATTGTGTTAGAGATTGACCATAGGTGTCACATGGAGTTATTTGATTATCAGGATTGGTCAGTTGAGTGGTTTGTTTACATATACTTTCATTTTTATGTACAAATAATGTTCGGTTCATTTTTTATGTAAATGTATTTTGGGCTGTCCATTTCTTTCCGTTGTTTGTTTGATTGTTTATATTCGGGAAAAATCGTTCGCTAGTGTAATCTATTTATTCCCTCGGTTATTTTTTCTATCCTGGGAAGATCAGGAACGCCTCTCGGGACTTTTAGTGGGATGACCTAGGCGACTTGTTCTGGGTCGACTCAGGCTGGTTTGTGACAGAATAAATAAAAAAAACAACAACCTGAAAAAAGAGCACGGTTTAGGTGCATGGTTTACAAAAAAATGTACCAACCATTCTTTTTATATTGAAAAAACAAAATTCACCAGCATAATTTCCCCTAGAAATGTAAAATAGTTGATCTAACTAATCTCAAACCATGATAATTTGCTATATCATAGACATACTCGTCACGTACGGTCATTTCATGGTTACACCTAACTGTATGAAAACTATATACATCACCTAATACAATAAATTTTTTAAAATATACACTTTTAATTTATTTTATCCCACAATGAAACAAATAAAATAAAATTAAATAATTAATTAATACCATCACGACATGATGAGGGTCAAATACTCCCTAACATACAATTTCTATCCCCAAAAAATTGCAGTCAACATAGAGGTCAAACAGTGATGGAATTTGAATAAAATTACCCAAAAAAGAAAGAATCCTTGAGCAAGTAAGAAATCTAAAATAGGATTGGTCAACACCTAATTAATGAAGTAGAAAACCTAAGATAAGGGTACCAAACATCGATCTCCATACTGTTTAGTAATTATCTAAAATGGTGGAAGAACAAAAAACATCATACCATGAAGTATAAGAAAATCACTGAGCAACCACATTCCAGAAATCTCTATAGTAAATTCATATGATCCACAATCCCTTGACGATGATAATAAATTAGTTTAAAAATAATATTAGAGCACTAATAATAGAAACATAGCAATGGATCGACAAACTAGATCATTTAATCTCAAGATGATGAAAACTCCAGGAGTATAAGAACATGAGATATTCCTTGTTAAGAAATGAAATGGTAACAACCTCAGGGCCATAAATAGTGTACTTTGGTGTTCAAATCCAACTCCTCAGAACACATTCCCACAAAACATATGATAGAAAACACCGTTCAATGGTATCCATATCTTAACAAGAATAAAAAATACACCCTTTGTTTCCCAGAATTCACCCAAAGTTCTTCTCGTGTCCAAAATAGTGACCAAAAAACCACCCATGTTCTACACCATATAAAGGTTATAACAAACATAAAAAAAAATAAGAAGTGAAAATTTATAAAAAGTAACACCAGTTGATGGCCAATAAACCATAAAAATAGAAACATCTCATATCCCAAAAAAAAAACATCCAAACTAGAGCTCAAATAAGAGATTTGAAAGGAAACAAAGGTCCCCACTCACCCAAATATCTAGACAAGGCTCACAGCCCTAAACAAATACAACTAAAAATCTTCACAAGATCTAACAGATAATCACTACCTTAAATAAACATAGAGAATAAAACTCTAAAAATGAGATAACGCATGCCAGTCCATTAGGAATCTATACAGTTTCAAATAGAAGAGGAAGGACCCCTGAAAATATTCTATTTACATTCTAGGGATTTTTAGGCAGAGTTGACCTACATAAAATAACATGATACAGAGACCCATAGTGGTCATGTCCTTAAAATAACAGCAATCTATCCGAAAATACACAATGGAAAAAATAAAACCCATGCATTACCAAAATGAGCAAGTTTTTACCAATTTCAATTTTGAAAACCAATGCACCATTAAAATTGGATCTTCTTTAATTAAAAACCCAAAAAGAATATTATTTTAATATAAACCTCATTACATTACTATAGAGAACCATAATTTTAATAAATATAAATTAATAATTAATAAATTAATATTAATTGAATAACATTTTGATCTACACCATAATCATTTAGGTATAGTATCATTTTAACGAGGAAACATAAAAAATTGGTTTATAAAATATCTACATCATATCCCACTTATTTTTTTATTAACTATCTCCCTTCATTGAAATATCACACTTAATACCTCTCTTTATAACCTAGGGGAACAATAGAAAATGTTGAGCTCATATGCTCACTATATATAAATAAGGGAAATATCAATTATCATAAATGAAAGAAAATGTGAAAATAGGTATGAGAGAATGATATTAAAATCTAAAAATCATAAAATACATACCCTAGATCATAATCATGAGTCATGGAATAAAACATTTCATTTAATAAGACATGAATTATAAAGGAGTCAAAGAACATGAACCCTATGTGTATAACATTGGAATAAGACATAAAATAATGGCATACACAAAAGAATATAAAGTAATTTCTTTAATAGTCAAGGCTCATTGGAAAGGATTTAATATTAGGATGAGTTCTCTCCCAAAACCATCATAATAGTAAAATTGCGCACCTAGGACAATAATAGTGCACATAGACTCTTTCTAAACTATGTTCACTCCCTATTACATTCCAACTTATTTTGTGAGATATCAATCTTTACCCAACAAATTTGATGTAGATATAGGTCCCACCCATCAGATAATTAAAACTATATTATTTGTTCCTGAATATCATAAAAAATTCATCATATTACACCCTATAAAAATAAATGGGTTTCATAAAAACATCATCATACCATTTCCATGATAAAATAAGGGTTTCATAAACATAATACTATCATAAACATAAACCATTTAGAGAAATAGTAAATATAGAATCCTTGGATCATATTCCAAGTATATCATAATCATATATGATAATTTCTGTCATTGATGAATAGAAATACAATTAAAACATTCTTGAGGAAAATAAAGATTCTATTTTTGAAATAACTTATTTAAAAAAACTACACACTTATTAATGAAAACATTTTATTTAAATATAACTTTGTAAACTATTAATGTAAGCTTTAATGAAAATATTTTTTATTATGGCTATAAAATTCCTCCATGATTTATAATGTAAAAAAATCCTTCCATAAATTCATCAAAAAATTCACCAAGTGCATCATTTGGAATAAAAAAAATATTCATTTCAAACCATTTTGTACAAATTAAAACATAGGAAAAAATTACATAAAATAATATGATAATAGTAAAAATAAATTTTAAATTATTTTTATATAATAAATGTATATGGTAAAAAATGTTTTTGACCTAAGAGATAAATGAAGTTGATTTTTATTAAAACTTATTTTTGGTCTCTTAGAAGTATAAAATGATGAAAATTATGGAGAAACATGTTTTTTTTAAAAAAATAGTATAGGAAAATTATTATTTTTTCTTGAGTTTTTCCAAAATATTTCATCATTATAACTTAATCATAAAAATCATAAAAAATAATTTTATTATAACATAAAACCTCTTACCTTGTATTCCCCTTGCTTAGATATTACTCTAAAATCCTATATTATTAATTTAAATTTATTATAATTATTAGGAAAATTAATTTTAATAATTATTATATTATATATAATCCGTTTAATTAATTTAAACAGCCCCTTTAATCAATAATTCCTTACTAAAATATCCATTTCTGGTGTTAATATTTTTGTTTATCGTGTGTATTTCAACTCTATAGTTTTTTCCATATATGTCTATATTGGTTTCATCATCTCTAGAATATTAATAATGATATAAATATTATATATATTCATTATATATATATATAGTTTCATCCATTAATTTTAAATATAGAAAAATTAATTACACCATTCATGGAGACGGTAAGGCCTACGTATGGATGAACACTATTTTCATTTTTCAATGGATAGAATGAAAGAAAGAAAAATATTAGTTCAGTTTTCTGATATCATTATTTTAACACATATATTCATAAAATTCATCCTCACTACAATAAAATTAAAATATAAATGGAAAATGAAACACATCACTTCATTTATGTAGTAGTACAAACATACCCACAATTAATGTTATCGTTTCCCAAATTAATGGATGGTAAGTAGGTATATGTCATATTATAATTTCAGAAGTGTAATTTTTTCAAAAATATAATATATATATAAATTGATGAAATCATAATACACAACTATAAAATATGGTGATGAAAATTTAATTGTATCCCCATGTAGAGATGGTAAGACATACTTAAGCACATGCAATACTTTTTCTTCTCGTTTGATGGGAAATAGGGTTTATAATAATATTTTTATAACCATAATAAAATTTCATCATATTGGGGATACTTAATTTACTATTTAATTAAAATTACCATATATTTATAAAAGTAAAATGAGAGTAGATAATAAAATGATCAGTTAAGGATATTACCTATTCTTTGAATTGTCTTTATTTGATCTCCTTTAAAGGGATCTAGAAATGGTATTTTGGAAATTCCATAACCTATATAAAGTGTATTGTGAAGTTTATTAGCAAAATTAGTTGATTTTGGTTGATCTAAATGGCTTAATGTGGTGTAAATAAGTGAGGGAGAAGGTGCCTTTTTAAAATTTAGGTGAGGGGATCTTTTGGTATTTCTGAAAAGAATAAATAATAATAAATTCATTAACGAACATAATGACTCAAAATAGATATGGATTCAACAATAAGTTAATATAGGATTGTAATAATTTTAACCAATTTAATTTAGACATGTTTTGGTGTAAATTTAAAACTTATAATTTTGATTAACCCTTAGTTAACCAATTTTAATTTTAACTGTGGTAAAAAAATTCAGTATAAAAGGGTTTTAATATTCAATTATAAGGTAAAAATTTGACCATAAATGGAAAATTTATAACAGTTTTTACCTTATCATTTCCACCTTGGGTTTCTCAAGATTTATCTGATTTTTAAATAATTTCATAAAATATTATTTTAAAAAAATGATTATACTAAATTATGACACTATTCATTAAACAGACTTAAAATACATATAGACAATGAAAAAATTAAAATATAATACATTCAAACAAAACTAATATGTCATTTTCTACTACAAAATTTGTGTAACACTATAACTTATGCAAATTATATCACTTATAATATTTTCATAATAATATAATTTTTCATTAATTGAATTAATACAGTATGGAATTGTAAATGAAATTAAGTAAAATATATAATACATAAAAATTGATAATAAATTACAATCATGAATATAATTTTACTATTAGAAAATTTAATATTAATATTCATTAATAACTATTTATTTTCCCCATGTGAACACATAAACGATATTTAAAACCAAGAGTGTGAAATTTGGTAGTTTTCTATGATTTATGTAATATATAAGTCATACTCATGGGAAAATATCCATTAAAAACAAAATTTTGATGGTAATATATTTAGGAACGAATTAAATTCATAAAGTAAAAATTATGATTAAAAACTTTTACCTTATCACTTATTTTTAATCTTGATTAAACTGCTTTACCCTTTATTGAGGTAATAAATATTACCGTGGTTACTGTTCATAATGAGAAAAAAGAGGGGAATATTTACAAAATTTTAACTTTTAGATTCAAAATATGAAATTATTTTCATCTAAATAAAACCCTATAAATGGAAAAAATTAATCTCAATTTATGTGTGAAAAATATAGAATTTTTTTTATAAAAAATATATATTTTTAAGCGTAAGAAGGAATTTATTCTTATCCAATGTTCAGAAACATATTTGGTGAAGATTTAAATTTTTTTTACCAAGTTAATAATATATAAATATAATAAAAATAATTTACCCAAAGGTTTTTGTTTAATTTATTAATATAAATTAAATTAAATGGAAAAAAGTCCAAGAAAAAACTATTATTTAAAATAATTTTTTGTTTTTAATTATAATCATTTGATAGCTAAAAATTAATTTTATAAATTTTTAGGATATATATTTTTAATAATTTATTCAGTACTTTTAATACCCACAAATTCAATGTATTTATGATAATTGAAATATAATATTTTAATAATGTTATTTGTTTAATCTAAACTCACTATTGCATGTAACACACGCTATTGAAGAAAAAAATTATTTAAAGAGAATTATTTCATAAAAATGTCTGGGTGTTACCTTATAACCCCTTAAAATAAATTTCTCACTTTAATTTTTTCACACTGATATAAACACGTGAGGATTCTTATGCCTCATTAAATCCTTTGGTTCCCACATAGCTTCCTAAAATTGGTTGTTTCACCCTAAATACATTAACAAGGTATGTGGTCTTAATTCGTAGAACTTTATCTCTACAATTTATAATATCTACTAGTTTTTCATTATAAAAAAGATCTTTCCTCAATATAAATAACTTTTTCTTTAGTTCACATGAATGATCAAGTATGCACTTCTTTAAGAGATATACATGGAACACATCATGAACTTGAGAAAAATTTAGTGGAATGACCAACTCATTAGCTAGATTCTCGATACAATCATGGATTTAAAATGAATTGATCTAACTTGGGAATATTTTTTACATTATTTCAAAATCACATCACTCACTTTTAGGATGATATCCATAGGAACACCATTTCACCAAAATCAATCTCTATATATTTCCAATTATTGTTAGTATAACATTTTTTGGCTCTGAGCTTCACTATTATTATATTGAATGGATCTAACCTTCACATTAACTTCCATAGCTAAATTAGTTCCCAATATAATTCTTTATCTAACTTACATCCTACATGTTCGAGTTATACATTTTATGCTATAAATGGATTTATAAGGATCCATATAAAAATTGGAGTGAAAGCTATTGTTATAAGAAAATTTCACCAAAGGAAAGAATTAAATCCCAACCACTTATTAAATCCATCTAATAAGGTCTTAAAATTTCATCTAGTGTTTGAATGGACCTCAAACACTTACCATAATTTTAAGAATTATAGTAATATATGAAATTAAACATTATTTCTAGATACTGGTGAAGGCCTCCCCAAAACCCTGAGATAAACCTCAGATCCCAATCAAATAAAATTGATAGTGGTAATCCATAAAATCATGCCATTTCATTAATCAATAATTAAGTAATATGATCAAGAAATAAATATTCACTTATCGAAAAAGTGTTCCGAATTCATAATTCAATCGACTATAACCCAAATAAAACTATTCCCATTATATGTTGTGGGGAGTTTGATGAAAAAATCCATGTTGATTTTTCCCCATTACAATTTGGGTATGAATAATGTTTATAATATCCCGATAGACATCTCTCTCCAATCCTTAACTAGATAACATACCAAGACTCAAGAGACCAACTCTACAATATCTCCCTTCATGCAATCACATTGGAAGCACTATTTGAAATATAGATACATATTTATACTTCCAATATGAATAGAGAATAAAGAACTATGAGCTTCATCAAATATATATTTCATTAAATATAATACTGAATGGATAGATACATGATTTATGGATCTTATTATTCCCTCAAAATCAAGGTTGAACTCAAGAAAATTTCTCACCTTCTTTTGAATATCTATATCTTTCTTTATTCCTCTTTAATATTCACTGTTATAGATTTTTGAACTCTCATTTGAGAAAGACAAGATTTCTCCCTTTTTTTGGGATTTCAGGATCAATCCTTTTCATCTCCATAAATATAGGGTCTTTTGTGATTATAATTCTAGACATGATAGCATGATTCCTTCAGCTCAAGCATCTATCTCCTTGTTATATTTCTTATGGTGGTAATGTATTGTGAAATAATTATATTTCATCATCTCTAACCATCTTCTTTAGTTCATGTTCAACTCTTCTTAAGTGAAAATATACATTAAACTTTTTTTAGAAGTATATATTTTACATCATCCCTATAGAGATATTTCCACTATATCATCAAAAAAAATTACCACATTTATCTACAAATAATGAGTTGGGTAATTTTTCGTATGGGTTATCAATTTTCATGATACATAAGCTATAACCATATTCTTATAGATGAGAACAAAGACTAGTCTATTATTTTATGCATACCTATAGAATGCAAACATATCTTGTCTCTAAGGTAGTATAAGTATATGTGTGTTGACTAGCCTTCTCTTAAATTCCTTAAAACATTCCTCACATCCATCCATCAAAAGGAACATCGATACCTTCAAAGTTAACTTTGCTTGAATATTCTGTAGTCGTGAAAAATTATACCTAAATAACCTATAATATCAATCCAAACCATGAAAACTATTGTTCTCAGTCCTCATGGTTGGTATTGGCCAATGTTCAATAAATTTGTTCCTTGATGGGTCTACTGATATACCCTCACATGTGATTATATGATCCATGGATGGAACTTTTCAAAGAAAAAATTCACACATGGAATTTTTTTCATAAATATTATCTTTCAATATGGTATTCAACATAATTGTCAAATTATAATCATTCTCTTCCTTTCTCTTTTAATAAATAATAATTTCATCTATAGAGACTACCAACAACTGACAAAGATAATCTTTAAAGAATATTTATTAAATCCATAATGATATAGGGGGAATTTGTGAGACCAAAAGGCATCAATATAATATAATAGTGTCCATACCCGGTATAGAATACTATATTATGTATATCCTCCTTGACCCTAAATTAATGAAATCATGAATTATTATTAATCATGGAAAAGTATTGATCATCACAAAGTTCATCAAGCAAGTAATCAATATGGGGTAGAGTATACTTATTTGGGATAATGATATTGTTATGTTCTTGATAGTTCACACATAGTTTCATTGATCAATATTTATTATTAAAAAATTGACTAGGTTCAACCCATGGTTATTCACATGGAATAATGAATCCCCTGTCAATATTCTCATAGTGTTTCTTCATTACTTCCTATAGCTTAATCAGTTCCATTCTATTTTAAATATTGAAAATATGTGCAGTACTATGAATGAGTTCTATTGAAAAAGAAAATTCCTCATTTAGTGTATAATATGGAGACTCTTTTAGAAATACATTAATAAACTCTTGTATAATAATAATATCTTCAATTTTGTATTTCTCTACAACCAAATTATATAAAATACACCTCTTTTTAGGAATCATGAAATATTCAATGGATGTAATTTCTATCAGAAGATCATTTTTTTCATTACAATAGTAGGTAATAAAAGGGTGTTTAGAATATCAAATTTAATTTCCATTCCTCGACAATTTTTATGGGATTTATGTAAATAAATTCAATTGATTTTAAAACAAACATAGAATTAAAATATAGGAAGAATAATAGGTTATGTATGAAATAAATTATCACAAACATCATCCAGAGAAGAATCATAGACTTGTGATGTGACCATCTTACCATTATAGGTTTTTACTATTAACTCAATATCTTATATTTGAGGTGGTAGTATTATAACATTTGAAATGTATTTAGATTTATAATTTTGTGTAGATATAGAATCAAATAAGACATTGTTAGTTATATTGTGGATTTTAAGTGTATCATTCACCACTTCTTGATCACACCCCTACAAAAATAGTGATCACATGATATTTCCATTTGTCTATGGGTGAAGAGGTTTTTGATGTTGATAATCATCATTAAACTTAATATCTCATAACTGATTAACATAAAACCTATACTCCTTATGTTCAAAATCCTCAAGTCTGGGTGGTTAATTCTATGCATATTTTCCTTTATTAGTATAATTAGATAACTTCTTCAAATCACTTTAGTATTCAATTTTCTAATGAATTTCATTTACACACTTGAATCATTTACAAGGTCCCTTAAGAAAAATTCCACTATTTTTAATTCAACACTTCGAGCATAAAGTAATTCTCAAAATATTAACTCTATGTTTTTTTAAATATCACTTGAATTTTGTTTTCCTTTAATTATCAAAACCTGTAGGTTGATGGGTTACACTAATCTCCATCTCTAACATGAGTTCAAATAAAATAATTTCTTTATAATTAATTAAGTTACTTGTGGAAAATCCCATAAAATTCATGTTTCTAATTTTCTAAAAAATCTATCATACCTACATTTAGTTTGGATGATAATACTATAAGTGTACCGCAAAAGTCTTGTGAAATATTTCTCATATGTACCAAAAGATTAACTACTCTTTTATTTCAACTCAAAGAATTCAATCCCATCTTAGTATAAATAATATGAGGAAATTAAATATTGTAAAATATTCATTTAAATTCCTTCCACTAAATAGATTCAATTTTTTATTATTCCCTTGTGTTTTTTATCTGATCCCACTAATGATCAACTTCGGTTTCCAAATGATAAATATACAAAATAGATTTCTCATACATCAATAACTGAAGAATGATAAATATATTTCCAATGGAATTGACCAATTAATTTATGACTAGAGGATTAGTAAACCCACTAAATTAATGTGGAAATTTCCTCATGAATAGTTTAATAGAATTTTATTCCCTTGTCATCTCAATTGTAAGATTACCATGAATCATAGATTTTAACATTTTTATGATCATAAAAATGATATTTTTTCTTCTAGATACCGTAAAATTTAATTTTTCTATTGGAAAATCAAGTTATTTTCTATTTCATTCCAAATTTACATGATTACTTGTGGTTCCATCCATTGAACGGAACCAAAAAACATAATGTGACCAATATTATTCATGGCAGGAAACCACACAATAGTGAAAAATATTTTATTGGATGTCTAAATTATGAAACCATCATCTATGAAACCCTTGGTTTAACCAAGTCCATTCATGATCATTACTAAGACATTAGTATTTTATCTTATACACAGACATATCCCTAGGGTTCTTAAAAAAGTTTTCTCATCCTAGTTTATAATGTTTAACAAAAATATACTCTGATACCAAATCATTACTAAAATATATAGCTTTAAAAGCGATAAAATTGGTCTTTGTCAACACAAAAACAGTGCTGAGTACCAAAGTGTGATTTAAATCCATATGATTTTATCAGTGCTGGAAAATCACTGATATATGACCACATTTATTATCACATTTATTTTGTGCGGATAAAGGATTCTTTTATTTTGGATTTTGGAAGCACCAATAAAGAGAATTTTTATCAGTTTTTTTGGAAGAGATTATAAAGGGGTTGTTCATAAGTACCTTTAGAAGAGATAATAAAGGGGTTTGTTTATCAGTTAATGGAAAGCACTAATAAAGTGGGATACTACAATTTACAACAAAATTTACAGTGCATTACAGCACCATAAAAAGAAGATTTGAAATAGAATATCATAAGTAAAAATATATCTTATAAATGAAATTATATATTAAACACAAATACAAGAAAAAGACAATATATTTTAGATATTTAAAAAATGTTTTTTAAAATTACTTGAGTAAGTAGAAATTATCATAGCAAGTAAAAAAAATGAACGTTACTTGGTCTTTTCCCCATGACCCCCACTCATGGAATTCTTGAATGAACCACTAAAACTTGAGAAAAATAATGAACCTTTAGTAGAAACCAATTATTAAGTTAGTAATACTATAAAAAAAATATAAAGTGTTAATTTTAAACTAAACATTGGGTCATTCCATGAACACTATGTATCGTATTGAGATGCAGTTGATTCTTGCGCATTATGCAGTTTCTTGTCTGTATTTAAGAAATATCTCTATGAAAATTAATTAAATAAGTATATGATAAAATGATAAGGAAATTAATTGATTAATATTATAAAGAATCATGAGAAAAACATCTAGGCCCCTCTTCTCAGTTGTGGCGATGTGGTGCATGTTTTATATAAAAATTACACATATATATTGAAAACATGAACTTGGAGTCATATGAGTTACACTATAAATACAATTAAGGTGAGGATAATTAAAAAAACATCCCAAATGACTTATGGATCATTTTTCTAAAGTATTAACATAATATTAATGCATTTTATGGGTTTTGAGTATGTCACATGTGTTTTTACTAAAATTTCATATTAAGGTAGATTCATGCACTTTGAGTCATACCTTTCACATCGTGTGTTGGTTTGATGAGAGACTAATTCCTAAACCTAAAAAATGAATTGGTAATAATTTTACAAAATTATCAATACAATATGATAAATTTTTCTTAATATTTAGCGAGTGACACTTTTTGAAGTAAATTTCCAATATGAAACTGATAACAGGTACTTTGAGTCATACCAGGAACATCATGTGTTAGATTGAGGTGAGACTGGTTACTATGCACCAAAAATGACTTAAGTGTCTTTTTACAAAAGTATAAAAACTATTTAAATGTATTTCATCGGTTTTTAATTTGTCATATGTATTTTTTTACTAAAATTAATGTCAATTTATGAAAACCTGCACATAGAGACGTAGCAGTCCCAATGTGAATCTGATTGAGGTTAGATGATTCCTACACATATCAAATGACTTATGGATCATTTTTATAAAGTATCAATACAATTAAAATGTGTTTTATGTAGTTTTTATAGTTTCTTTTTTTTTACTAAAATGACATTTTAAAGAGGAAACAGACACTTTGATTCATATATATCACATCACGTGTCAGTTTGACATGAAAATGAATCCTACATGTCAAAAATAAGTTATGAATTTTCGTTAAAAATTATCAACATATTATGAGTTCTTTTTCTTATTTTTTGTTGAGTTACACTTTTTAAACTAAATTTTCATTTTTAAATTGATGATGGACACATTGATTCATACCAGGGATATAGTGTATCAAATTGAGGTTAGGATTATTCATATGCATCAAAAAATGACTTATATATCATTTTTCTAATGTTTTAAGAAATATGATTTTGTTATCTTAGATTTGATGTTTTTTGATTTCAGTTTTACAAAAATTAATATCGATTTTATATACACATATGCAAATGGGGTCATACCGGTCACTCCATGTGTTATATTGAGGTGTGGATTATTCCTACGTGTCAAAATTGAATTATGAATCTGTTTCAAAAAGTATAAAAGCAATATGAATGTCTTTTCTTCATTTTGAGTAAACCACTTGTATTTTTTACTAATATTAATGTTAATTTTAAATAAAAACATGAAATCAGAGTCATACTAGTCACAACATTCATTAGATAAGGTGGGGATGATTCCTACACATAAAAAATGTAAAATTTTCATTTTCCTAAAGTATCAAAAAATATGATTGTGGTTTATCAGGATTTGAGTATTTCTCCAGTGTATTTTACTAAAATGTCATTTTAACCTAGAAACAAGAACATTGAGTAATATTAGTCACATAATAAGTTATTCTGACATGAGAAGAATTTATACACATCAAGAATGACTCATAATTCATTGTTATAAATTATAAAGACATTCAGTGTGAGTTTGACCGGTTTTTAGTGACACTTTTTGATCAAAAACAACAATTCTTATATAATAAAGAAAACTTTGGGTAATAACGGTCTCACTATCAATCAGAATAAGGTTTAGATGATTCCTAAACATCATAAATGACATAAGGATCTTTTTTATAAAGTATCAAAACAATATGAATGCGTTTGATCAATTTAGAGTATGCCAGTTATCTTTTTCACTAAAAATAATGTCTATTCTAAATAAAGACAGGAATTGGGAGTCATACCAGCTGCATTGTGCTTAATATTGAGGTTCAAATGATTCCATAACATAAAAAATGACCAATTTACTATTTTCTTAATGCATCAAATGAATTAAAATGTGATTTCTTGATTTTTAAGTATGGAAATTGTGTTTATTTACTAACAACTAATATTAAACATGAAACATGAAGTTAATTTCATACTAGTTACATCATGGGTTGGGTTAACATGAGATTGATTCTTACATTTCATATTTTAATTATGAACTGATTTACTAAATAAACCAGAAAATCTAAGAATGTTGCTTAGTTTTCAGTGAGTGACACTTCTTTATGTAAAATTTCAATATTAAAATGATAACAGACAATTTGAGTCATACTAGGAACATTATTTATTATATTGAGGCAAAGATGATTCCTACATATCAAAAAAATACTAATGGGTCATTTTCTTAAATTTTAAAAATAATTCGAATATGTTTTCTCAGTTTTGAGTATGTCGGTTTCCTTTCTTACTAAAATTAATGTTAATTATAAATAAAAATACATACTTGGGGTTATATCGGCCTCACCATGGGTTTATTGAGTTTCGGATGATTCATAAAATTCATAAACGACCTATATATTTTTTTATATATTATTAATGTTATCCTAATTTATTTTCTTAGTTTTGATTATATCACATTTTTTAAAAAAATTATCATTTTAAACTATAAACACACACTTTGAGTCATACTGGTCACATCTTGTGTTGGGTTGATGTGAGACTAATTCCTATACTTAAAAAATTACTTATGAAAATTTTTACTAAATTATCCAAAATTATGAGAGTTTTTTCTTAGTTTTTAGTGAGTTAATATTTTCGAACTAAAATGTTAATTTTAAAATAATATGAGACACTTGGAGTCATTCTAGGAAAATATTTTATAAAATTTACCTAAGGTTGATTAGTAAACTTAAAAATTGACTTATGGATAATTTTTATATAGTATCAAAACCTTATGAATTTTTTTATTGCTTTTGATACTGTCAGTTTTCTTTTTTACTACAATTAAATTCAATTTTAAATAAAAATACAAACGTGGAATCATAACGGTCAAACCATTTGTCATATTAAAGTGAGGCTAATTACTACACATTCTAAATAATATATGGATATTTTCACTAAATTATCAAATCAATTTGAATTATTTTTCATATTTTTTAGAATGTATCTTGTGATTTTTAATAAAATTCCATTTTAAACTAGAAACACACACATTGAGTCATACTGGTCACATCATTTTCATTTAGATGTGAGAGTAATTATTACATGCTAAAAATGACTTTGTAATCATTGTATTAAATTATCAACAAAATCCGAGATAATTTTATTTGTTTTCAGCGAGTGAAACTTTTTGAACTAAATTGTCAATTTTTAGCTAATAACGAACACTTTGAGTCATACCGGGCACATTATGAATCATATTTGGGTGGAGGAAAT
Source organism: Viscum album (assembly GCA_963277665.1). Lineage (NCBI taxonomy): Eukaryota > Viridiplantae > Streptophyta > Magnoliopsida > Santalales > Viscaceae > Viscum > Viscum album. Next base: position 1,508,390,688 of record OY728156.1, read on the forward strand.
TCATACACATCAAAAATTACTTATAGACCATTTTCCTAAAGTTTAAAAACAACCAGAATTCATTTTCATGGTTTTAAGTATTCCACTTTTATTTTTTACTAAAGTTAATGTCAATTTTTAATAAAAAGACACACATGGAGTCATGCTATCCTCCCCATGTGTCTAATTGAGGTGTTTCATTTTTCTATAGGTTAAAATGACTTATGAATTGTTTTTCCTCAATTATCAAAAGCATCTAATTGAAGTTTATTAGTTTTGAGTATGTGATGTGTGTTTTTAACTAAAATGTAAATTATAAACTAAAAACATACATTATGAATCTAACTGAGAAAATTGTGTATCAGATTGAGGTGTGGATGACAGAGTATTAGATATCTTTTATTCTTTAAAAGATTCTACAAATTCTTGAAATTAGAAAAAAAGTTCAATTCTATTGGAAGAGTAAACATCATTTTCAGAGGAATTTTCCTTCCCCAAGCTCTCAAAAAACACCCTAATAGATTCCTCACACAAATACTAGTGAATTTTATCATTTTGAAAATCACAATAAAAGTTAGGTTCATATGGGAGGTGCTTGAAAATCTCGTAAGAGACAATTTCAATGGAAGCTCTCATTTTATCACAAAATTTGTGTGTCCTTACTAATGAGGTACCCATCCCATTATATAGGTTTTGGTGAAAAATTATAAAACATTCAATAATACTATATATGTAACAAATTCTATAGAATTATAGTATATTATAATATACATGGATCATTTTAGAACTAGCTGAGTTCTACTACATTCATAGAGCTCTATAATTTTATAGAGCCTTAAAATCCCAAGGGGAATAACATCTTGATTCCTCAAACATTTCACATTTCTGGAATAATGGGGTTTCCTCTTCCATCTAAAAGGAAAATGTTATTTACAGTCTCTCATGAGGACAAATAGATTTTAAAAAGCCAACCAAACTCAAGAAAACAAATCCACCATTATAAGAATAAAATTATTATGTTATTAATACTATAAAGAAATTAATTAAACATAAAAACAAAATAGTGAATTCTTTGTCCCATTGTTTTAATCTATGAATCCAAGATATAAAATTTTTTATTCACCCTCTATGGATATATATATATGAGTCATTTTAGAATCTCAATAGAAATAACATAGTATATTTAACCACATTAAAATAACATGACATTCACATGTTACAAATAATTACCAAAAAAATTTATACTTTTGGGTTCATGTAAAACTCATATATAAACATTTTCCTTCTTATTATAAAAAAACTATCATAACACATTGTATATTCATTGATTATACAAAACATTATTGTATCCTGTCATTTATTCCAAAAAAACATTAACCATTTGTGTAAACCTATTAGCGTTCATTGATTTAACTAAAATAAATATTACAGTTGAGTTTTTATAGAAATTAATAAAATATATCTTTCACATTCACTATCATAGATAGTATAAACTTCATGATAATCTATTTACCCTAATTGATGGAAACCACTTCAATCTGGTCCATTATGTATCTTATAAAGACACTAAACCAAATTATAAAATTTTACCCATTTTGATAACATAAAACATTAGTATAGTTCTTTATAATATCCAAATGACACTAAAATCTAGTGAATCCATTAATTCTTCAGGTATTATACTATTGGTTAGTATATCATATTCAATATTATGGGTGATTATAAAATCAAACATAACATTATTTTTATTTTTCATCAAAATGGGAATATTCCTATACTCATGTATTTTTTTTATTGAGAATGATGAAGAATGTTTTATTAAATATCATGTTAACATGGATAATTTGACATTTTGAGTGTTAATATACATATTGAATATTACTTGTTTGGATTTCAGAAGGATTTTTGATTTTATATGATGAATGTAATTGATGATCAAATAGACCAAATAATTCGACCACCCACCAAAGTGAAAACACTATATTTTTCATTTTTTAAAATTTATAACATAGACGATAAAATCTATTTATTTGTTTTTTTAGAGTTTTTGGATCAAGGAACTAGATTATTTTTTAAAGGGGATTTCATATATATTTTCTATTCTTTATGATGGAATTTGAAGAGGGTTTTACAATTTTTGGGGATTTCATTATAATGTTTTTTATTTTAATTCGATTCAATGTTTCCATTAACACCAACCCTCCTCAATAACCACAATCTCTTTATGCTGGTTTTCCTCCAATAGTTCTCTCATACACCTGTTGGATTCAGTGGTTGATTATACATATATTTATTCCATTATTTGTGATGGTATTTTGATGTTTTATGATTACTATCAAAAAATTTCAAGCATAATATCCAAAATCATTACCATTATCTTTCTTCAGACACTATAGAAACATTGACCATAATAGGTAAATTATTATGAAATATATTTTAATAGTTAAATATTTCTATATATATACCTTAATATATTTCCATTTTTAGTAATCCATTGTTTTTTTATGTTTATACATAGAATTCATTCCATGATTTATCCTATAATTAGAGACAAAACTATCATAAAAAATATTATTAAAACACATACTAAAACATATAAATCAGTGTTTATTTATAATATTTTGATTGTAGGGTATTAAAAATTCACTATACATGTCATGTGTGTTCATTTTATTTGATATCCAAGAATTGGATTGAAAAAATATATATTTGGGGTATCCATATTGATTATGATCAGAATGCAGTGGTGCCTAAAAAAGAAAAAACAAATAAATAATGAAAAATAAAAAATATATTTTATGTGATTAGATTCCATAGATTTAACTCAGTATTATAGGCATCAAAAAATTTTGTAGTCAATTATTTTTTATCAAACACATCGAGTAGATCATATATTTTCTTCTCAATTTCATCCTTACATAAATTAATCTTTTCTATTGAAATGATTTATGGATTAATGAATCCAAATCATGATTTTCATAATTTTCCATTAATATAGTAGTAATATAATCACATATAGAGAATATGAATTGTTATTAAATTTAATAAACATATTATCTCACTATTTGTATTGAAATATTATGAAAATGTGTCTTATGAATGTATTCACAACTTACACTCCCAATCATTTATGCTTAAGAATCTCATTTATACTCTCGATATGAACTATGTCTACCATGGAGGTTCCATATTTTTTTTTATATGGAATGTAAGACATGTATTCATATTTAAATGTGGTATTTAAATGATGTTTTAATGATAGTAAATGTTTCTCTAGAACTATTTGGGAGATGGTACTCCAAGAGTGTCCTTTCGATTTCTCAGTCAATTCACTAGATTGTATGGGTGTTAACATTAGTTTCTCCATTGTGTTATCCATCAGTAATATAACACCTCGCTTCAGACCTTTTTTCATAAAATATTATAGGGTTTTCAGATGAAATTTTTGGTTAAAGACATAACTCATGAATATATATAAGATTAGATAACCATGATATGAAGTTTACAATAACATAATTGACCATTGTAATATCCAAATCATCAAGTAGAACAACCCACTCATTAGATGGTTCATGTTCTACCAAAAACCCTAGGATCATGTGATATTTTTGGAGTTCATTATGTTGTATCATGTATCCCATGATATTATACCCCATACCCCTTACAATAAGGTATTTCGTAGGTGTTGATGGATAGAAATCACATAAAAGCATACTCTGAGTATTTTAGTAATATAAAGTTATCAATAGTTGTCTGACTCACAGTCTGGATAAATTGTAATGAAAAAATTAATTTCCTCTAGCAAGGAATGTAGTTATGGGGAATGACTAGCCTCAATTCTAGTGGGTTCATTTGGTCCTTCATGTGTTGATATTGGTTCTACTGCTGGTTCACTTTGATCCTTTATCATATATTAGTGTGCTAAACCAGAACAGACATTGATATCTATAAAGTATCTATTTGTGTCAAAAATCATTTATAATTTTATATGTTTCTTCATGTGGGTTTATCTTCTCCAAATATGTTAGAGAAGACACTCTAAAACTGACTCCTCTAACATGACCATATTGTTTCAGCATCTTCAAAGCTACTGAAAGTAGTTTTTCATATGGTATGGTCACTATAGATTATAAGGAAAAAAATATAAATATAAATAGTTATTATTATTTATAATTGTTATAAAGAATAAATAATTACTATTATTTCATAATTAAACATGTTTTCCATACTTCTGTTGGGTTTTCATCAACTATTTAACCCTACTTATTTATACGAGCCTCCTTCTGTAGAACATAACATGTGATGAAAGTGGATACAAATTTTAATTAATCAATATGAATACAAAAAAGGTCATATGTTATTTAATATCACATTAATATTTTATTTTTTAATTAAAATACTTACCAATTTATTGGGTAGTAAATTTTACCAAATCCCTGCTTTGTGATGGGGTACATTGGTTTTTATTCAAATTATTTTTTTCCATAATTCTATTGTTGTTTCCTAAATAATTTTTTGAATATAACTGGATAAAATAAATAATTTAAAATAATATTTTTTTGAGTCAAATTTACTTTAAATGATTTATCATCTTGATTGTTGATGAAATCATTCCATGTTTACTACATTGTAATGTGTACATATCTAACTCGGGGTGGGGATTTACTTCCACCTTGATATCTCTAATATGTAACTTGGTAAAAAGTGTCTGGAAGCCTTTATATTATTTTAAAGCAGTCATTAAGAGAAATTTATTACTAAAATATTCTAAAGTAATTTAAATCATCACAGAATAATGAAAATTAAATCTATGATTCATTATATAATTCTTTAGTAAAATAGAGATAGTGTATAGTAACATTACCATTATATCTTTATAAAGGGATTCCTTCATTATAGGCTAGATTTGTTTCCATGAATCGATATCAATCAGAACATTATTCCTCATTGCGACCCCAACATAACTAATGAACATTGAATTTTTGTGGTCAATAGGCTAGCCAAGTTTATTCCAACAAACCTCAAATTTTAAACCCTTACATCTTACCTTGATAATTTTTTTAACACTATAATGTTTCATTGTTCTTGTTTATTTTATCAACATGTTTTGGATCCCCTAATAATTATATAGTTTTTGAATAGACAATATATTCTTCATTTTGGATTGGTAACATCATAATTTTCATATGATATTGTTAGAATGAGTAGTCAAACATTTCATTTTTCTTGAATAACAACAACGTAAACATGGGAAAAGGAATTGAGAATGGTTGTATACATTCCCTATTGTAAGTATTGTGAACACTTTATCCTCATATTCAAAATCTTTTTTCAAATTATTAACATGAATCCAATTATAAGAAAATGGTTAATTGAATTTAAGATAATAATTATTCCACTATGGTTGGTGTTATCCTCTAAATTCGTCCAAAGGTGAATGTGACAGAGAATGACCATACTCATCAGTATCACATAACAAGAAGTTATTATTTCATTATATTTATGAGACTCATCCAATATCTCTTATGGTTATGAACCTATGTTTCTTTTACTAGTCTAAGCAGTAGTCATCCCATACAGGGTGTCAGTGATCATTTTGGATGACTACTGCTTAGAGTAGTTCAAACAACCAAAAAGATATGGGTAATGACTCTCAAGAAAAAAATAATTATAACTATCTATGAGATGATGTTGCTGAGGATGATAGTTGTCTCCTTAAAACTATTTAAATTACCATATATTAATTTCAAATTTCAAATCTCATCCTAAACTGCTAAAATGTCACATACACTATAATGATAAAATAACTCATCCACACCGATCTACACCAACTCTGATCTATGTTACCGGTCCCTTTCCCTCATCTGTATCTCAAATATAACAGCTCTATATCCACTTCGGTTCATTTGTAGGGTGTGAGTATAAAAATCAACAAGTAAATACTAAGAGGTCCCCAAAAATATACAACTATTTATATATTTCAGTACATATTAAAAGTTGTAACAGTCAAAATATATATGTAACTCAAGTCATTGAACATTAATCAGGACACCATGAGAATCAAATTTACCCAATTCATTTTATATGTGTGAATTATACTAATCATACCATATGGTTATAAGATGATATTTTCGTGACATTCACATCATTTCACTAATAAATAGTTATAATTTAAATCATAGGAGGAGAAAACATTATTTATATCCATCTAGAAATAACCACATTATAGGTACCATGAGATTTGACCTCATAAACCTAATATACTTGTCTATCCCTCAAGGATAACCATCACATATAAATATTTCATATAAATTAAGAAATGGATATAAAATAGCCATTATTCTTAGGATGTGAATTTGAAATATGGTTCTGTATTAAAATAACTAGGTTGATTAAGAAATAACAACACAATCGGTTCCACAATACATTAGTTAAATCAAATTTTTTAAAAACTATAATGATTAACAAACAACAACTCATAAGTTATCAGGTAGTCTGTAGGCCATAATTCATCAATCATGCGCCTCAAATCTGAAGAAAAGTAAGATATATGATAAAATAATCAATTCTACCCTTTATAGGTTGTCCCACTAGGATTCAAGGGACTACACTTGATTTTATACCACATATCTAATCATAGGTAAAGTGATCATATAATCCATCTTAGAACATCTTAACCAAAAGAAAAACATTTATAAAGAAATTCATACACTATTATACCCTTGTGGGATACTTCAATTAGCCATGATTATCCTAACTATGGGTCTCATAATCTAACCTATATACTACTATAAATTTCCTTCCATGGGGATATCATATGTCCTAAGCCCACATCTCACTTTCTTTATGAACCATGGCCTATAAGGAAACCATTTGCAACCATCAATCACAAAATCCACTCACAATGTTTCATATCACACAATCATAAAATAATATCTTAGGTTCACCCCTTCATTTTATATTTTAATATCCCATAGTATTTTCCCAAAAAACCAACTTTGTGATCATAAAGTGATGAAACAACCGATTGGGACTATAATCATCCCACAAAGTGTAGAAAAACTATTTTATTCTATATAATTTTTACTTATTATACATCATGATCATAAAACCATATTATAAATCACTATAGTATCCTCTCCCTAATTAATTATTCCTACATATAACATTTTACATAAAAACACATAGAAAACATCACTTGATAATTTTGGTACCACCCACATCATTTATAAACTTAACCATATGGGAATCACTTTTCTCATTACATGAAATCCCAAAACATAGATCTCCAATAACATGAGAACATATATCATCAAAAAAATAGAGAAAATACTTATCTGTAATATAATTATAATAAATTCCCTTTATTAATTTACATAGGATGAACATAAGAAACCCCAACAAGGAGTGCCACAATTTCAGAACAAAAACAAACTTCATGGAAATCAACCATGGCATGCTCTTAATAATATTATGAGAAAAATTACCATCAGCAACAACCAAAATTATTTTAAATGTAAATATAAATTAAAATTATACAAAGGAGAAATCACTTGGACATTTATCAATTCTTTAAACTTTACAATTGAATGTAGATGGAGATGCCTACTTAGAATTATATATACTTTTAATAGTAGGTCCCTAGCTAGGGTAGGGGATTTATTATCTCTTCATTATCATTGGATGAAGGAAGAAATACATTATATATACTTTTTTGATGAGGATCATACGTACATTATAAATATCATGGGAGTTGATTTATAACTCTCTATGTTAAAAAATGTAGGTTTTTAAGCCTAAAAACCAACATCTAAACATATCTATGAGAGTCTCAGATGGTTAGTAACTCAAAAACTAGAAGATCTATACTTTTTCATAAATATAAAATACCCACAAACATTTACTGAAATTAACACATCTTTGATGCATCCAAAAATCCCAATATCACTCATAACAAATACCACCACCTAAGTTAAAAGGACCTTACGAGGAACCCAAATAAGCAATAAATGAGTGAGGTGGGGGATAAAATAACATAACATGGATTAAATCTTGGACTTTTTAATGACAGAGTAGATATATCATGTGGGAAATCCTACATTCATTCAAGAGTTGGATTTATTTGATAATTTATTCATTAGAGCCCTAGATGTGTTGGACACTTGATTCAAACCTGGATTCGAGGAGGAGGAGCACTAAAAACAGGTGGATTTCATGGAAATATTTAGATGTAACAACTAAAAAATTTATGGTTAGGGTTCTTTAAATAGAGTAGGAGACTTTTATTAGCACTCCCAATAAAGAGTTGATAAAAATATCATTTTTCAACACTAAATTAATAAGCACTAAAAAATATATATTTCTCAGTTCTTTTTTAGTAGTTATAAAGGATTTATAGTTTTTACTATAAATTAAAAAAATATCAAATATATTTATATAAATATATATTTAATTATAAAACTTTTAAAATTATATAAATATATAATTATATAATTACTTTTTAAAATTGTTTTTTTAATATTATAAATATATAATTTTATAATTATAGTAAATATACTTTTTTAAATATATGTATAATTATTTATTTATAATTATAAATATATTTATATCATTACATATATTTATATTAATATATATGTTTAATAAATATATATAAATTTAAATATAGTAAATATATTCATTACTGAAATATTTTTTTTAAATTTCATAATTAGGGATACATTTATATCATTATATATATTTAATTATATATATATATATTAAATAATTTAAATTTAAAAATTAAATAAATAAACTATATTCATTAAATAAAACATACAACTGGATCAACGATAAAAGCCTTCTAGAAGGCTCTAAGATCAAGGGGTTTATGTTTGAATGATATAATCGGAGGAACTACCACAAAACTGACCATTAACAATGTTTGTAACTTCCCGACCCCAGCTACCCAGAGTCGGTGCATTATTTCGTAACATTGGCATGATGACAAAAGATCATGTCTCGAAAGACCGATTAGTTTAGTATCCTTGGAAACACTAGATACATTCATAAGTCTTACATTACATTATAAAGTGAAAAACTACAATAACAAGGTCTCCACAGACCACACTCATATCCTCTTCTGACAATACCTGCAGGTCATTCATAAAATACTTCTTCACATCCTAGAAAATATTAAAACATTGAAAGGGGTGAGCTTAGATGCTCAGTAAGGATAACAATATTGCGGAAGCTTTTATAAGAAATCATAAGCATTTAAGGCAATGTATAACTAAAACAAAAGCCTTATTGAACTTGAACATAAACATAATATGGCAAAAGTAAAATAAAATAATGCCATTACTTACTCTCATGGATATTCTACTAGATTAATAATCACATTAAATATCAATAACCACTTTCATAATGAGGGAATGTATAATGCCGGACATTCTGAAACCTTTTGTCAAGGCCTCGGCCAAGACGTCTAAAATGATTAAGGCCTCGGCCAAAACCATAAATCAAATTGGGAAAGTTCCTCGGCCAATTCCACGTCTAGTTGTCTCATGAGAACTACCGATGCATCGAGGAGCTATAGCGGGCTCCACCCGTCACTTATTAAGTCCAATACATTCCTCATATGAACAGGTTTAAACATCTCATAAACCATAACATAATCGTATCGCATAAAACATGCATAAAGGAAACATAACATTTCCACATTTCAATCACAAGATACCAATACAACACATTGATATAATAAAAATGCTTTCAAAACCATTTTCAATCCCAAAATAAAAGAAAAGTATAACATGGTATTTATTCTTCAAAAAAAGGGTATGGCTTGTAGAGGAAGCCGAAACTCAAATAGTGGTCACGGCGGCGGAGAAGTCATTGTCGCCGCATACGTACGACAAAAACATTCCATTTTTTCGTTTAGTAAACGATTCATATAAAAAGATTCTTTTTGAATAAATGTAAAAGTCAAAGTGGTTTATACACCGTATAAAAGAAATTTATGTATAAAACCAAATATGCCTCAATGAAAGGAGATTGAGAAGAAGTCCTTACAAAGATCATTTTTAAAATAAAATAGATATATTATGTGTATTCACTATAGGTACAAATAAATAATGCAAAATAATACATAATAATATCATGACATAATTTGAAAGTAGGAGATTAACCCAAAGAATGGAAGTTGGGTTAAGAAGTTCCCTTACAAAGATCATTTTTTAAATAAAATAGATCTATTATATGTATTTACTATAAGTACACCTAATGAAAGTACAAATACAAGATTGGACATAATAATATCATGACATAATTTGAAAGTAGGAGATTAACCCAAAGAATAGAAGTTGGGTTAAGAAGTTCCCTTACCTCGTGTCTGACTTGACTCAACTGTTCTTTAACCTCCTCAAAATCGGGTAACTCTTTTTGATTTGAGCCAAAGGCTTACTTGGGAAGATTTATGCCCAAAGTGAGGCTTCTAGGAGTAAGAGGGAGAAGTTGGGAGAGTATTTGGGTAGAGTTTGGCCGAGCCAAATGGCTTGAAAGTGTAAATGAGGTGGGAGAGGTGGGGGCATTTTATAAGTGGAGAGGAGGGGAACTCTTGGAAATTAAAGAAAAGTCACTTTATTATAAAATTAGTTTCGGATTTCAGAGGTCCCACACTTATAAAATTCTAGGATAAGATGATAAGGGTTCGAAATCTACTCATCCAATAGGTTTTTGACAAGTTTACGCTTTGGATTTTACATTATCTTTCCATTTTATTTAAATTGTTAAATAATGAGGTCATCGCTGCATCATCATGATGTCATAATTAATTTAATTTATTTAATGTCTAAAAACTATAAAAAAAATACTATGATGTAGGAAATCTTTTTATATTTCTAATTAATATTTATAATAAAAATTTGGACTTGTTTAACCCCACTTAAAAATTGTTTTAGTAAAACAACTCATGTTTGTGTCAATTTAATTTTAACATTAAATAAATATATATTAATGTCATTTTCCAACTAAAGAGGCTCCATGGGGTCCCCAAGTTGACCCATGGGTTGTCTTGGTTGGCTATGACTCATCCAATAGGAGTAGGACAAGTGTCAAGCTCATCTCATATTATTAAAACATTATTTTTACCTTAAACTACACTAATTACCTCTAATCGCGATTAAGAACTTAAAAGTTACTATTCACCAAAAAATTATTTTGATCTCATTGAACAACATTTTACTTCTTAATGACAACCATGTATGTCAGATTTTTGAAAATCAAATCACAGAAGTGGTAATATTTCATTTAAACGAAAAAACAGTTATTTAACTACCACTTAGTGGTTTCACTATTCATCAAAAATTGCTGTTTTTCAGAACAATGCCAAAATTTAACCCTAAGACATAATTGATATTCCGAATTCAAAAATGATGTATATTTTAAAAAATTCCAAACATATAAGTTTCATTAATTAATTTTATAATTAATTCCCGCTGTCACAACAAATAGCGTGTTTCAGGAAACAATTTATATCAAAAGATTGACAATTGTTTATGTCCAATTTCAATGTTAAATTAATTCTAATGACCACCATTGGATAAAATGGTGAAAATATTTTCTAATTATACTTTAAAACCACTAAATATTATAATTTATCACTATAAAATATTTTTATTAAAAAGGTTGTTTTTAAGTATTTTTCACTATTCATTAAAAATTACAAGTTCTCAGAAAAATACCAAAAATTCAACATAGGCTAATTTCGATATTCCGAATCCAAAAATGAAGTCCATTTTGAAATATAAAATTTCTATAATTTTTAAAAAGTGGATATTACTATTCATAACGGCTACTTTGATTAATCGCGGTGTTTTAGAACTCGAAGTTGCATACAATGCAAGCTATTGCATTATTGAATGAGAAGCGTATCATGGAAGCTCGGGGTGTTACATTCTCCCCTCTTTCAATAAATTGCGTCCTCGCAATTTGAAAATTTTCTTTGAAAATAAAAGGTTGAAAATAGAAAATTCCTTTGTGGAAAACCCACATCGGAAATAAGGTTAATAAATATATAACATTAAAAGAAAGCAAGATAAGTACAAAGGTCACCCGATATAGCCCATTCTAGGATTCTATGAAAATATGGATATGGAGGAGAAACAAACCATCAAGGTCTGATGGAGAGTTATAGAAAACAGGATTAGAAGAAAGTTTAACTACAAGAAAATCACAAACTTGTGATTGGTTAAATGGTCATTGAATTCCCAGTTGGAAAAGTTAACCGACAACATTTTTGTTTTAAGTTACCTTTTATAATGTTGAGGAATTTATTTAAGAGATTTACTAAGAACATAAGGGAATATACATACTTGTTATGTATACTTTCATTCGTTAATAAATTTTTACCACAAACCCAACTTTTACTCCAAATGGTAATGGAACTCAAAAATATTCTATTTATCCTAATTGTATAAGGTTCCAAATATTAACACATACCATTTAGATTAATAAAACTATTTTGTAATAACCAGGGACTTCCTGTAGGCTAGTGGTAGGAAATAAAGGCTTGTCTCACTTTGATTGGGGGTTCGATTCCTGCAGCTTTGTCCGACGCGACGGGTTATGCCCCACCCTGCAGGTTGTCCTTTTCCTAAAACTATAGTATCATAATATTCCAAAAATAATCTTCATAAATTTTTTAACCATAAACAATACTATCCAAAGATCAACTTAATCCACTCCAACCTTAATAGTTATCCAAAATACCTCCGTCCAGACTTTCTCTAAAAGGTCTCTAAATTCCAAAATCAATTGTAACATCAGATTCACCAAACAAAGAAAAGTTTCTCTTTTTGTCACATACTAAAAATATGATTACCTTAATCATATTAAAACCTTACTGCAATCAAAAAGTACTGCAGTACAATATTTATATATATCACATTATTCTTATAACCAGAAAATAATCCATGTGTCCAAAAGCACCAATACATTAGTTATTCTGCTTCAACTGTAGTAACAGCATAAGAATGCCCTTGATCCCTTGGCCTTTTCTAAGGTAAGTTTCCTTGACACTTAGGACATTCATTTGCATAATTCCCCATTTCCCTACAATTGTAGCATTCAACATTGATAGCCCCTTTCTTTCCCTTGCAATCACGAGCCTGGTGACCCTTTTCTCCACATTTATAACAAACTCTCATTCCTTTTAGGCAAGTACCAGGGTGATTCTTCCCACAATTATCACATAATGGAAAATACTTCTTTCCCTTTTTCCCTTTATCTATCTCTTGTTCCTCCGTTCTCTTCTTCTCTTGCATTACTTTGTTGTCATAAGACTTAGAGAATTCCTTTTTTATCTTGATAGCACACGAGACAATATCATCGTATGATGAGAAGGATTGTGATACTAAAGCTCGACGAAGAAATGGTTTTAACCCATCAAAGAAACGATCAATCTCACTCCTTGGGTTACGTATATAATCGGAAGCATGCCTCGCTAACCTTGTAAAGTTATCCTCATACTTTGCGACATTCTCATCCTCCTTCTGCCTCAGACTCAGAAATTGCCTTTCCATATCTGCTCGATGGTCACGAGGAAAGTATTTTTCTAAGAAAAGCTCATTGAACTCCCTCCATTCCATATTCGATACGTCATCATCTTCCTTTGTGTTTTGAATTAGCGACCACCACTGATCGGCATCTCCAGTGAGGCGGTAAACTGCCATGATAACCTTCTCCCTTTCACTACTCCCCAAGGCATGGAATATTTTCTCTAAGGAATTTATCCATTGCTCAGCTACTATAGGATTTGTACTACCATTGAAGGATGGTGGTTGTTGCCTTATGAAACGGTCTAGAATTGATCCTCCATGTTGCGGATCAGGGTGCTCCATACGAGTAAGGTTATTATTCATAACCTGAGTGAGTTGTCCCAGTATGGTAATAAGTTGATCAGCACCAGTTGTATCTCCAGATCCACAATAATTATCTTGAGCAGGAGGGAAATCCCTACACGGAGTTCGTGCATTGATACGGTTTCCATTCCTTCCACTAGACGCCATTTCTAAACAATGGCATAAACTAGATTAGTTTATGAATCAAAATACATAATTCCATACTTGTAAAACACTTTACATAAATTGAACTATTTATGGATATAATCCATAATCATAAAAAGAAATGTTTTCTTTGAGGAAGTATATACTCATAACCCTTCATAGTGGTTTGTAAATAAAATGAGAATTATCCTAAGCATATCCCCCGGGAGTGTCGTAACCAAGAGTGCAGCAAGGCCCGTTGTCGTGCACCAGTTCCCGTTCGAGTCTAGCTCAAAGCGGTGTTTTCGGGTTTTACCCCTAGGTACATTTGTGCCAGATCCGCCTCTACCTGCTCGTATCTAGACAGGGATGTATTGCTCGGAAAACTCATAACATCTCTATAATACCAAAATTCTAGGAAGTTCTTCTATACTAATCCTCAAAGTCTATCTTTGGGTTATGTGCTCTAATCAGAGTTTATCTAAATCTAGCTTCCAAGGTTAGTACTAAACTGCCTCTGATACCAACTGTAACGCCCCGACCCCAGCTACCCAGAGTCGGTGCATTACTTCGTAACATTGGCATGATCACAAAAGATCATGTCTCGAAAGACCGATTAGTTTAGTAGCCTTGGAAACACTAGATACATTCATAAGTCTTACATTACATTATAAAGTGAAAAACTACAATAACAAAGTCTCCATAGACCACACTCATCTCCTCTTCTGACAATCCCTGCAGGTCATTCATAAAATACTTCTTCACATCCTGGAAAATATTAAAACATTGAAAGGGGTGAGCTCAGATGCTCAGTAAGGATAACAATATTGCGGAAGCTTTTATAAGAAAACATAAGCATTTAAGGAAATGTATAACTAAAACAAAAGCCTTATTGAACTTGAACATCATCATAATATGGAAAAAGTAAAATAAAATAATGCCATTACTTACTCTCATGGATATTCTACTAGACGAATAATCACATGAAATATCAATAACCACTTTCATAATGAGGGAATGTATAATGCCGGACATTCTGAAACATTTTGTCAAGGCCTCGGCCAAGACGTGTAAATGATTAAGGCCTCGGCCAAAACCATAAATCAAATTGGGAAAGGGCCTCGGCCAATTCCACGTCTAGTTGTCTCATGAGACCTACCGATGCATCGAGGAGCTATAGCGGGCTCCACCCGTCACTTATTAAGTCCAATACATTCCTCATATGAACAGGTTTAAACATCTCATAAACCATAACATAATCGTATCACATAAAACATGCATAAAGGAAACATAACATTTCCACATTTCAATCACAAGATATCAATACAACACATTGATATAATAAAAACGCTTTCAAAACCATTTTCAATACCAAAATAAAAGAAAAGTATAACATGGTATTTATTATTCAAAAAAAAGGGTATGGCTTGTAGAGGAAGCCGAAACTCAAATAGTGGTCACGGCGGCGGAGAAGTCATTGTCGCCGCATACGTACGACAAAAACATTCCCTTTTGTCGTTTAGTAAACGCTTCGTATAAAAAATATTCCTTTTGAATAAATGTAAAAGTCAAAGTGGTTTATAAACCGTATAAAAGAAATTTATGTATAAAACCAAATATGCCTCAATGAAAGGAGATTGAGACGAAGTCCTTACAAAGATCATTTTTAAAATAAAATAGATATATTATGTGTATTCACAATAGGTACACATAAAGAATACAAAATAATACATAATAATATCATGACATAATTTGAAAGTAGGATATTAACCCAAAGAATGGAAGTTGGGTTAAGAAGTTCCCTTACAAAGATCATTTTTTAAATAAAATAGATCTATTATATGTATTCACTATAAGTAAACATAATGAAAGTACAAATACAAGATTGGAAATAATAATATCATGACATAATTTGAAAGTAGGAGATTAACCCAAAGAATGGAAGTTGGGTTAAGAAGTTCCCTTACCTCGTGTCTGACTTGACTCAACCGTTCTTTAACCTCCTCAAAATCGGGTAACTCTTTTTGATTTGATCCAAAGGCTTCCTTGGGAAGAGTTATGCCCAATGTGAGGCTTCTAGGAGTAAGAGGGGGAAGTTGGGAGAGTATTTGGGCAGAGTTTGGCCTAGCCAAATGGCCTGAAAGTGTAAATGAGGTGGGAGAGGTGGGGGCCTTTTATAAGTGGAGAGGAGGGGCACTCTTGGAAATTAAAGAAAAGTCACTTTATTATAAAATGAGTTTCAGATTTCAGAGGTCCCACACTTATATAATTCTAGGATAAGATGATAAGGGTTAGAAATCTACTCATCCAATAGGTTTTTGACAAGTGTACCCTTTGGATTTTACATTATCTTTCCATTTTATTTAAATCGTTAAATAATGAGGTCATCGCTGCATCATCATGATGTCATAATTAATTTAATTTATTTAAAGTCTAAAAATTATAAACAAATACTATGATGTAGGAAATCTTTTTAGATTTCTAATGAATATTTATAATCAAAATTTGGACTTGTTTAACCCCACTTAAAAATTGTTTTAGTAAAACAACTCATGTTTGTGTCAATTTAATTTTAACATTAAATAAATATATATTAATGTAATTTTCCAACTAAAGAGGCTCCATGGGGTCCCCAAGTTGACCCATGGGTTGTCTTTGTCGGCTATGACTCATCCCATAGGAGTAGGACAAGTGTCAAGCTCATATCATATTATTAAAACATTATTTTTACCTTAAACTACACTAATTACCTCTAATCGCGATTAAGAACTTAAAAGTTACTATTCACCAAAAAATTATTTTGATCTCATTGAACCACATTTTACTTCTTAATGACAACCATGTATGTCAGATTTTTGAAAATCAAATCACAGAAGTGGTAATATTTCATTTAAATGAAAGATCAGTTATTTAACTACCACTTAGTGGTTTCACTATTCATCAAAAATTGAAGTTTTTCAGAACAATGCCAAAATTTAACCCTAAGCTATAATTGATATTCCGAATTAAAAAATGATGTATATTTTAAAAAATTACAAACATATAAGTCGCATTAATTAATTTTATAATTAATTTCCGCTGTCACAACAAATAGCGTGTTTTAGAAAACAATTTGTATCAAAAGATTGGCAATTGTTTATGTCCAATTTCAATGTTAAATTAATTCTAATGACCACCATTGGATAAAATGGTGAAAATATTTTCTAATTATACTTTAAAACCACTAAATAGTATAATTTATCACTATAAAATATTTTTATTAAAATGGTTGTTTTTAAGTATTTTTCACTATTCATAAAAAATTAGAAGTTCTCAGAAAAATACCAAAAATTCAACATAGGCTATTTTCGATATTCCGAATCCAAAAATGAAGTCCATTTTGAAATATAAAATTTCTATAATTTTAAAAAGTGGATATTACTATTCATAACGGCTACTTTGATTAGTCGCGGTGTTTTAGAACTCGAAGTTGTGTACAATGCAAGCTATTGCATTATTGAATGAGAAGCGTATCATGGAAGCTCGGGGTGTTACAAAGTTGGCATTTATCAGGGCTAGAAAAAAGTGATGATAAAGAGTACCTTTTATGAGCACTTTAATATTTAAATAAATTTATTATAACTTTCTAATTATTAATATATATATATTTATTTATTTCTAATTTTAGAAAAACCTTTTAAAAATTATATTTATTTATTTATAATTGTAAATATATAAATTTATATTTATAGTAAATATACATTTATAAATATAATTATGAATATTGTAAATATATTCATTATTTAAATATACTTATTAAAATAAAATGATTATAAATATATTTATATCATTATATATATATCAATATAATTATATATATATAATATATATAGTAAATATATTCATTATTTTAATAGATTTATAATAATTTTCTAATTATAACTATCTTTATATCATTATATATAATTATATAAATATATGTAAAAATATAATAAATAAATATAAATATAAATATAAATGTAAATTTATTTATAGTAAATATATTCATTATTTCGATAAATTTATAATAACTTAATAATTATTTAAATTTATAATCAATTATTTATAATTATTTAAATACTTTTAAAAAATAATATTTATATATTAATATCATTATATATGTTTATATAATTATATATATATATATAATTATATATATATAATTAACATATATGAATATGAATATAAATATAAATATAGAAAATATTTTATATATTTAAATTATTTTATAATAATTTTATTATTATTTAAATATATATAATTAAATATATATAATTATATAAATACTTTTTAAAAAAATTATTTTTCATTTATAATTAGTAATATATAATTGTATAAATATAGTAAATATCCATTTTGAAATTGATTTATTTATAAATATTTTTTCTATAAATATATTTTTCCCATTATTAATAAATGTAAAATCTTAAATGCACACATGTCAAAAATTGGTGAAATTGAATAATTAAAAATGACTACACTTTAAAAATATTGAAAAAATTGATAAGTTTTAGTAATTAATTATAATTTATAAAAAAAGATGGATATATATTAAAATAAATATGAATACTTATTTGATATATCAAAACCTAGAAAATGAATATTTATAAATAAAAAATGGAAATTGATTAAATTAAAAAAATAAAATTGAATACATAATAACTTACTCTTATAATACTAAAAATAATAAAATGAAATTTAATAATTAAGAAAATAGTATATTAAATGTATTATGTTATAATAATATTCTTAAATGAATACTAAAATTTGAATACATTATATAAATATTAGGTGTATGTTTTTATATATATGATTTCATTAATTAAGTAAATATTTGCATGTGTGTGTTTTATATAAAAATGCATTAATTAAGTATACATATGTGAAATTAATTAATGTAACACATGTTTGATATATGTTAAATTGAAAAATCAATTTGATATTCAATTATGTCAGTAACTCGATGCAATTAGTCGAGATTTTTAATTAATATTTATATTTAATTATAAATCATTTTTCACAAAATATATTACTTATTTAATGTAAGCGGGATTTTTTTATTATATGTATCATACTTTAGAACATATTATATACATTGATATATATATATGAATATATTTCTATATTAAATGTATTAATGAATAATTATGTATAAAAAAAATTAAAATTCATAAGACTTTAATATATATCTAATTAATAAATTTTATTTGTTTACTTTATTATATTTAATATACATTATTTATTAATATTTATAATTAATATTTATAAATACAAAACTTATTAATTTTTATTAATAAATGTTTCATTAATAAATGTCTTAATAAATGTTTTTATTTATTAATTTTTTATTTTTTTTGTTTAATTATTACAATTTATTGATTTTATATATCTATATTTAATATATATTATTATTTAATATTTATAATCTATATATTTATATGTATATTAAATTTATTCATCTTCATCACTAATTAATTATTTAAAAAAAGTTCATTATTTTTATTAATTTACTCGATTTTATAGTTTATTTGTCTAATAATCTCATTTTATTCTTTTTAGACATCTATATATTTAATATATACTATTTATTAATATTTATAACATATATATATTAATTTTTTTTCATTTTAACAATATTTATTTAATTAATAGAGTTTATAATATTTTTTGGAAATTTTTAATTTTCATTTGTTTAATTATTTCATTTTATTCGGGGCCTTTATTATTGCTAATAAATCCCTGATAATGGACAACCATCATTCGTGCTAGAAATAAAGCATTGATAAAGAGTTCCCTTTATGAGCACTCAAAATAAAGAGCTCATAAAGGGTGCACTTTATCAGTACTAAAGAAAAGTTGTATTAATGATTATCCATTATTAGCACTAAAAATACCACTCATAAAAGGTACCATTTATCAATAGTTTTTTAGCACTAATATATGGTATCTTTTATCATCATTTTTTAGCGTCGATAAAGTGCACCTCTATCATCACTTTTTGATATAATTTATAAAGAACAACACTCTTAAAGGCTTATTTTATAGTAGTGACTATAGAAACTTGTACATTTCATACAAAAATATTACATCATAACAGATAAAAATTCAATACAAAACATTTTAATCCATGCAAAAATTGTTTGGGTCTAGTATCTTAGAAAACATGGAAACATAAAAATATAGTACCTAAAATATCTACATCATCGCCAACTAAATTATTTATAACTAGAACCATTGTTAAACATATCATAATTAATAAATTTGTTTATAACTCATATAAAGGAAATATAAGAAAATGGTGAGCTGATATACTTAGTAAGTGTAAATAAGTGAGATATCAATTCTCATATTAGAATAACAAGAGAAAAAGTGTAAAAACATATGATCTTATCATTTAAAAATCATACCTAGCATATCATAGATCATAATCTTGATTCATGGCATAAATCATGGTAGTTAGTAAGATATAACTCATAAAGGAAAAAAAGAACATGAGTATTGAGTGCACAACTATGACATAAGACTTGGATTTGTGGCCTCCATATACTCATAAAAAATCAATTAATTGGTAGTAAAGGATCATTTACATGGCTATAAAAGTGTAATTATTTCAACCTTGAAACCATCATAGTAGTCAGGGTTCGCTCTAAAGACTATGATAGAGGATTGAGTCCCTTAATGAACTCAGTTCACTCCCCATTCCAATTCTTTTTTATCCCATGAGATATCAATCTTTACCCATTGCATTAGAGAGAGATATAGGTCCTAGTGATCACATAATTAAAGTCATATATATTGGTTCCACAATATCATAAATCATTCAACATATCAGATCCCATGAATAGAAATATGTTTTATAAAAATTTCATTCATGCATAACCTATGGAAAAGGAAAGGGTTTAATAAAAAACTTTCAATAATAAAACATAAAGTATCTTGAGAAATAATAAGGATGATATTAGTGGGTCATATTCCCATTAAATTGTAATAAAATTGATGTTTTCTGTCATTAGTGAAAATAAATACCATTAAATATCATTAAAAATGCATGAATAAAATAACCTTTTTATTTTTAAAATCACTTATTTAGAATAAAATATGTAATTAAAAAAGTAAAACATTTTATTGAAAAATAACTTTAAAAACTATTAATTTAATATTCAATTCTATGATTATTTATGATTTTGGGGAAAATTTTTCATGTCGTATATGGTAAATAAACATATCTAACATTATTTTATTGTAAAAAAAACAAGTACCTCATTTGGAAAATAAAAAAGATTCTTCTCAAACTATTTTGTAAAAATTAAAACATGGGTCAAAACGGCTGTAAAAATAATATTATAATATTAAAAACCTTCTAAAAACATTTTTAGAAAATATATATAAGGTAGAAATAAATTTTGATCGAAGAGTTAAATAAAGTTTATTTTTCTTATAAATATATTTCCACTCTAATGAATATATAAAACGAAGAAACCAAAAGATTTTTTTTAAAGAAATAACTAGAGGATAAGAAAAATATTAATTTTTATTAAGAATTTGGTCATATTATTTCATCATTTGAACTTAACCAAAAACAATCTTGATAAAATACAAGGTTATAAAATGAAACTCGTTACCTTGAGTTTGTCTTTATTTGAAAGAACTCTAAAATCCTATATAATAAATTTAAATATATTGTAATTATATAAATGAGTTATTTTAATACATATAATATTATATATAATCCATTAATAATATTTCAACACCACATTTTATCAATAATTCCTTATTAAAATCATCATTTATAGGTGTTAACTATTTCATTTATCATTAGTATTTCATCTTAGTAGTTCGAGTCCATATAAATATATCTTAGTTAAATCATCTCGAAAATATGAATCAAGATATAAATATTATATATATTCATTATATACATATTTATACTCATGCCTAAATGTTATATATATATAAATTAATTACACCGTTCATAGAGAAGGTAAATCATATGCATGTATGAACACTTTTTTCACTTAATGGACAAAAGGCAATAATTTTTTTTTTCATATTTGATAATACCCCTTTTAAGAGTTGAAGGGTAACCCTTACATGGACTTTAGGCTTCGTGACATTACATGACCTGATGGTCTTAAAAGAATTCATCCCATAATATGACTACTTTTAACTTCCCCTCCCCAGCATCTGCATTACGATCAACTCTCTTCCTTCACATGGATTTTTGGATAACTATCATATGTAGAGATACATATGTATGGTACCAATGCAAGTTTTAATATGGTCTTATTATTTAAAATAAAATAGTTCTTCTTTGGTGAATGTGCATGCTCTAAATCCTTCTCTAGAGCTTGTTCCATGCAAAATATGTCTTGTTTATGTATGCACTTTATGTGGCCAGAAGGCCTTGAGATGGCCCAAAGTCCTTCAAGTGGACCAACGTCCTTAATGTGGACCTAAATCCTTACTGACCTAAAGTCATGGGTGTCTGGAATGCCTTTAAGGACTCAAGGACTAAACAAGTGGCCCAAAGGTGAATAGTTATAACTACTATAGTTCTAAAATATACCTACTATAAGGACATTTACACTACTTCTATAGTAACCTGTAAATATTCCTCTACCTGTATTTGATCCTGGGTCTCATGGATGCACTTGATGAGTTCCCATTGACCAGATAGGGGTTCACGTGCTAACATTATTTACATTTTTCAATGGATAAAATAAAAGAAATGTAAATATTCATTCAACATTAAAAGATCATTATTATATCATATGTATCATATATATATATATATATGGATAAATTCCGTCCTCATTTCAATCCATGTAACATATAAATGAAAAACGAATCACATCGCTTCGTGGATGTGGTAGTCCACACGTACACACAAACAATGTTATCATTTCCCAAAGGATTGGATTTTATGTAGGTAGATTTGATATTATAATATATAATAATAATAATTATTTCATAAATATCATTTATAAACATTAAACAAAATATTATCTATATATAAATTATGGTGATGAAAAATCAAATTTATCTCTACGAGGATATGGTAAGCCATAGGTGCAAAAGAGCGATAATATCACTTCTATTTTGAGGGGAAAGAAGGTGTATACTGATGTTTTGATAATAATAATAACATTTATGAATATTCTTGATACATAAGTTATAATTTTATTTTAAAAAACATATATTTATATTTAATAAATAGGAGTATAAATGAATCTGATTGATTAAGGCGATTACCATTTTTTTTGAAATGACTTCATTAGATATCCTCTAAAGGGATCTATTGATGGTATTTTGGGAATAAAATAATATCTAAAACTTGTATAAGTAAATATATAAGAAAACTTTGCAATTTATGGCTGATCTATAAGGCGCAATATGGTTTAAAGAAGTGGGGGAGGAGGTTCCCTTTTATAACTGAGGTGAGGGACACTTTGGGAATTTCCAAAAATTAAATTAGAATAAATCCATTCTCCAGCCAAATGCCTCCAAATGGATATTTATTAGAATATATGTTAATATAATGTTGTAATAACATCACCAAATATAATTTAGGCATGTTTTGGGGTCATTTTAAACATTATCGTATTGATTAACCATTACTTAACCAATTTCAATTTTTACTATGGAAACAAAATTTTCAATATTAAAGGTTTGTAATTTTTACTTATAAGATAATAATTGGCCCATAAAGGTCGCATTTATGAAATTTTATACCTTATCATATCCAAAATGTATTATTTAAATATTTTTATAAATTTTAAATGATTTAATTGAATAATATTTTGATAAAATATCATTACGGTCAATTTTTATACAATTTAATTAAGATGACTTAAAATATAAAAATAAAATGTTATAATGTGAATATAATATTTAATAAAATAATAATATGTTATATTAACCTATAAATTTCACGTAACACTATAACATACTCAAATTATATAACTTTTAATATTTTCAGATAATTTATTTTATTTTTTGATTAATTGAATAAATGTTATATTGTTGTTGTAAAAGATTTGAGGTTAATTATTTGATACAAAAAAATTAGAAATGAATCACTAAAAAATAAAATATTTTTACTCAAAAAATTAATATTAATATTTTTTTCAAGACTACTTTTTTCCCATATGTGAATTCATAAAGGATATTTAAAACTAAGAGAGTAACATTTTGTAACATTCTTTGATTTAAATAATATATAATTCATTTTCATGAAGAAAGTGTTCATTCAATTGTAAATTTGAGCCAAAGGTTATAAGGGTCCAATTTCCATCATACAATAAGATTTAGGATGAATAATTAAGGCCTTATAGCTTATTTTTAGTCAATATTGACCTGATTTGACCGTTATTGAGGTGATAAATTTTACCACAGTTACAATTAATATTGAACAAAAAAAACAATCCTATTAAAAAAAATTGAAGCTAATTATTTTTGACTATATAATTAATTTCACATAATTCTACACCTATAAATGTAATAAACTAATTTTAATGCATGTCTAGAAAATGCGACAAAAAATAGAATTTTAGAAATAATTAAATTATTTTCTAAACAATAAATGGATTTATTCTTATCATTTGAATAAAAAAATATTTTTTGATTTTGTAAATCATTTAATAATTTAAATAATATATAAATTTTAATAAATATATTATCATGTAAAATTTTTTTTAATATATTATTATAAAATAAATTACATGCATAATTTGTTTTGAAAAATAAATTTTATTTTCAAATATATATTTTTTGTTTTAATACAAATTATTTGATACTTAAATAATTAAATTTATAAAGTCATAGGACATATATTTTTTATAATTTATTTATATATACTCATTCCCACCAATTTGGTAACTATGTGATAATAGACACATAACATTTTACTAATGTTATGCAGTTTTTATAAACTTGGTGTTTCTTATAATTCAAGATTTTAAAATATTAAAATTATTTAAAAATAAGTATTTCTAAAATAATTGGGGTGTTACTCTTAAACTACTTGTTTAATTTTAAAATATTTACAAAACTATTTTTAAAATAAACATAGTTTGTTTTAAAACAAAAATATTATCTCAGTTTTCAAAATGAAACACATATTTTCCCATTGAAATAATTTTCAAATCACATTCTCTTTAAAAATAAACATACCATGGGTAAAAATACAATTTTGAAAAATAACAATCCCCCTCCCCTGCCAAAATATGATACCCATATTTGAAAACACCATTTACATGGTTAGAAACACCAATCGGAAATATATTTTTCTCTAATTTCGAATTGAAGGCCACTGTTTTTAAACATTTTTAGAAAACCAAGATTATTTTGCAAAAAATATATAGGTACTTTTTTTAATTCCACAAAAATTTTCTAGAAAATTAATTTTTCATAGAATCAAAATGAATTTCACATCCCATGAAAAAAATTATAACAATGGAATAATACAAGCCAGTATCTATACCCCATCCAAAGATGTCACCATATCTCAAGACAGACCATGACCCTTAACCCATTTCCTAAAAACACCCTAAGAAATGCAAAGGTCAGTCGGTTAAAAAAATAAATTAGGATAGATAATGGGGTTTCACTTGGCCACATAGTTCACACCCACATGAAAATTATGCATCGGTCTCAAAAAAATTTCCAAAATCTTGTATTTGACAGTCTCATGGGTTCTCATGCACAAAAACCAACATCACATCTATAATTCCATCTTCATCATCAACCCAAAACATCACAACTGGTTCCTAATTATACTCAGTCCATATCTATAATGATAAAACTAAAACATCTATAAGAATCAATTTATAATCCAAAAATTCCATTAAATAGCCAAACAGAATCAAAGGGTATACCCTTACTACCTATGGAAACTCAAGGCATAGGGTTAAAAAGAGATCATGACTCTAAACCCAAAATAACCACTAGAAAGATGATAAATTCTAGCTCAATATTATCTTGAAAACTCAAATTAAAAAAAATGAGTTGCAAAGGATTTGGATCAGATGAATAAGAAGACTCACAATCTCTAATACCATCTGTTATTAACCAGATCAGGTTGTACCTCTGATGGAAACTGGTTTACCACTGGTATAAAGGGCGTTCTCAATTCCTATAGACTACGAACCAGTTCCCGAGAATCATAGGAATACACTTCATGTTGGTTTCTCCCAAAAAACATTGTAAAAGAAATGAAAGAAATAAAAAAAATCTGGTCTGACTTGACTGTATGTCATACGTTAACACCGAATGAATATAATAATTATTGAAACATAATATAAAAACTAAGAAAGTAGTAAATAGTATATAGCTAAAAATACTTTCACTACACTCTAAAACCATCTCATAGAAGGCAAGTACAACCACCTCAAATGTATTTTATTTTTTCCAATTGTAGATATTTCTACCATATATCTATTGAAATCAATAAAAGCTTTATGAGGACCAATGAAAATTAGGTAAAGGGACACACACTATACATCATATGAAAAGTAAATGCATTTTCTTAAAAATCCTTGAAAGGGAACCATATGTTTAATGCAATAAAATAAATACTGACCTCAAATAAATTAATGCGCACTAATATGTATGAAGAAGAACCACAAACCTTCAATTGAGATTATAATATAGGAATGGGCCTATAGGAACTCAGTAGGTCACCAATACGCCCAGAATTTATGGAAATACCTTATTAAAATATTTTATAAAACTCTTGATTGAATATAATGTATAAAGTAGTTTTTGACAAGATTTATGAAACAAAATCACTACCACACATACAATTAAACTATTCTTTTTTACAAAAAAAGGATAGATAAATAAATTTAATGAATCCATTAAAATGAGGTAATAAAAACCAAAAAATATTTCCATGTTTTTAACCTCTAATGAAAATACCATTTTATAATCAATTTTAAAGAAAATTGCAAAACTAGATTATTTAAAACTCTTTAAAAAATAATCAATACATTCCCCTTTTTCTAATATTAAATTCAATCAATTTATAAAATGAATCATTTTAAAGTAAGACCAATCACAAAAAAAGGATTACATACAAGTCATAAGGATCTACAATACCATCATAGGGAAACCATATAATGTAAAAGCTCAATCGTAAAATATCCTACACGTAAACACATACATAATGTAAGAAGTAAGAGACTCACATTCACAAAATAAAATACGGATTCAGAACATACCGTACATATCCTGAGGCAACACTATAAGGGATAATGGACAAGTTCAAGATACATCAAGTGGTCCTACTATCGACAGGTTAATGGTTACACATCCTCCAACCAAATCAATCTAACCTGAATCCTTGGTCATATCCCTGTTGTTAGGTCTTACGTACATTAAGGGGGTTGTGCATTGATTTATACTAGCCTATAAATATCCCACTACTTCCCAATTAGTTACCCAAGTATCCTTGTGGAATAATTGAAGGAGGTGGGACATAAAAAATTAAAATTTCATCAGATATTAATAATAAATCCCCATGGGATAAAAACTAAATCACATCCTTCCCACCACACTTACTTCACATTGAATGAGTCATAATGAATGGCCACAACATGAATTACATCAAAACATCCATCACATGGATTAACATAAAATCATCAATAAAAATAAAGTAGATCAATAAGGTAACAAAAACAACAATCAATCAAAACATCATAAGTTTCCAACTAGGAATTTATCTTATCACATATAGAATATTATTTTGTAAATACCATTTGGAAAAAACTTGAATCCCAGAAAAATACAAAGTAAATCATTATTATCAAAAATAATAAATAAAAAACCCAACTACTCATATAAGTATCAATTTTATTTCAAAAAGGATCAACCCAAACATTTCTAAAACAAGCCCTTGAAACCAAGAAAAAAGTTTAAGAAATTAATTAGCATTAAATGATATTTAAAAAATATTTAAATCCATTTTATCATAGCTAAATAGTCATTTAAATAACACTTTACAAGTAACCTATTTCCATGTTAAGTCATTATTCCTTTTGAAATCCAACTAAAAACCATCAAGGCATATAAGATACATTAATTTTTAAAGAAACTTATTTAAAATGATTGTTTTATTTTAAAGGATCCACTTGGGAAATTTTACAACCACTTTTCATGTAGCATAAACCCATGCCAAGTGCAAAAACCATTCAAAAAATAATTCAATTCTACTATAAGAATTTAACGTGTTTCCAAATCCATGAAAATATAATTTAAACCCACAATAAATTTAATAATATTTAATACTAGAGGGTTCCATAAAAACACCTATCTCAAAGAGATGTGGGTGAGCTAAAATGATATGAATGAATTTTCCTTTGGAAATAGGTAAAAAAATGCACTTGGATTCAATCTAAGAGACCCATAACGTACCTTTGAAATGGGGAAATTACCCAAAAATGGGTCAATCCTTTAACCTAAACTTTTTCTTAGTAGGTATGGTATATGGGAGTGAGTAAAACTCAAAAATAATGTGGGGGGATGAAATATATGGTTATACCTTGAGAGAATCATGAAATAATCCTAAAGAAAATGGGTGAAATTAGTGAGAGGAGAGGAGTAAAAGTGGGGTAAAGTCCTACACATCCTAGAGAGGGTTGGGCATGATCTAAGGGAGATTGAAAGTTGGTTTAAAATCCAGTTAGGGTAAAATGTGAAAAATATAAAAAAAAAAAAATATATAAACAACATTGAAAAGCCACATAGTTTAGGCACATGCTTTGCCAAACTGTGTACAAACCATGCTATCCCTACTGAATTAGAATAAGGAAACAACATGGTTATCCATTGGAAAGTCTTAAATTTCTAAAAATCATGATCCAACTATACAAATAAGATCTGTTTGAGAGGGACCCCTCATACATAGTGGGTGCATGGTTACTAATTACCTTGTGAAAACCATGAACAATAGCTACTCCATTAAATTTTTTATTATTTTCTCTTGAAATTATTAGGTACCCACAATATATCAAAATCAATTAAAATATATAATTAATTAGTACCATAATTACACAAAAGTTCCACAAATATTGATAACCTTTAGGGTTAACATATTCATTAATATATAAGTAATTATGGTGAATTAGGATGAAAATTTAATACATTTCAGGAACATATTTTTATCAAATAGATAACTTTGAAATTGGAAAGTGTTTTGGTGACTAAGGGATTACTGTTATTTTTTAAGG
This sequence comes from Viscum album, assembly GCA_963277665.1. Taxonomy (NCBI): domain Eukaryota; kingdom Viridiplantae; phylum Streptophyta; class Magnoliopsida; order Santalales; family Viscaceae; genus Viscum; species Viscum album. The sequence goes on from OY728156.1 coordinate 1,508,419,933, forward strand.
TGTTTGTAATATTTTTTAGAATATTATAATTAATCATGGTATATGCGAATTTCTTTTTCTTTTATGATATTTTATGTCAAAGTGGCTGATATTAATTTAAGGAATTAATATTTAGTTAATATTTTGGAGTATATGTTTATTTTGTTATGGTTTTACGATGATTCAAGTTACTTATAGAAATTAATATCATATTTTGGAGAATGTATTAACAGGTAATATACATATTTGGTATGAAATATTTTTATTAATTGATTTTTTATAGAGAGAAATGTAAAATTGATCTAAAAATAATATGTGATAAAATATATATAATTTTTTTGGGATTTATATTTTTTCTTACATATTTTTAAGAGTTTTAAGGTTATTTACTTATGGAATTTTTAATGTTGAACCTTTGGTGTTATTTTTTTATTTTTGGAGATTAATAAAGTATTTCTTCATATTTCATATTATCTTAACTTGTAATGACCATATTTTTATATGTTAATTTATAATGATATGAGGGATAACTTTTAATTATTTTTTGGATCATTTAATCTATTAGAAGTTTATTTTAGTTCTTTATGAATGAAAAATTCATCTTCAATATTAAATTCATGGAGTGAGAGATGTGATAGAAGTGGAAAATGATAAGACCAAAAATAAAAGATGTAATTTTACATATGTAACAGAGGGAAATCATGTAATCAAATTGTGTCATATTATCTCACATGAAGGTAAATAAATTCCTAAACTCAAGAAACCTGATGATAAATCCTTCATATTTCTTCAAACAACTATTAAGTTATGATTTTAGAAACTCTCTCACAAGTACGAGTCACATAATCATAAATACATAATTTAGGAAATATTTTGAGAATGATTTGTTTACTATTAATAATATAAAAATTAAATTTACTTTCAAATGTTAATGTTATCGATTTGGATTGAATGATTTTTTATTACCACTTAAATTTATTTTATTCTACTCCTTTTCATTGATTTTGATTTTTTTTAAAAACAATTATATCAAACATGAGATAAAATTGAGAGGATGTAATTTTTTTAAGTAGTTAGAATGTAACAGTCCGTGATTTTAGAATTTATTTAATTGAAATAATATTACAGTTGATACCATGATGTATACGAACACTGATCTCAAATGAAATTCATTATTATATAAAAGCATTAATTTTTAAAAATAATGATTATAACCTATATATTTTTTAGCATGTATGAATATGAATAATGATATAATGAAATATATATTGAACCTTTTCCTTGAAAAAATGAATAATAAATCACACGTTGATTATAAATTTGTTTTAAATGAAGATTAAATATTTTGAAGAAAAAAGAAATTTTAAAAAAGGTAATGTACACAGTGTTTTTTATCATAATATTTTTAATTAATAATTATTTATAAATTATTATAACAAATTGAGTATATTATATACCTGAAAATATTAATTAAAATTAAAATTAATTTAATTTATTAATAATCTAAAGTTAATAAAGTCATTTTATTCTTCAAAAGTCACATTATATTTTGGAATTGGTTTTAATGTAACATAATTATAATATTATTAATCATGATTTAACAAATTTTATGGTAATAAAAATTATACATGATATTTTAAAAAGTCGTTTTTATGATTAAATGGGTATTTTTCTAAAAATAGGTTTTCATTGCATTTTGAGATCTTATATTAAACACAATTTTTTCCACTTATAGATATTGAATCTTATAAAATGAATTAAATATTTTATATCAAAATTATATAATTTTTGTATATGTTTAGTTTTATTTTTATACATAATGAATAATTATAATGGAAAAAGTTTATCATCTTGGAAAAAGAAAAAAATGGTAAAAAAGGATTAAAAACTATGAGGAAGCACCTAAAAATCAATCCAAAATATTCCTCTGTTTTATTTCAAGAGTGTATTTCTACCATTATAATCTTATGTTTGAAATTAGGGCCATTTTATATATTTTAATTTTGATAATGTCTTTTATATTATTTTATGTTACAGACAACTACAAAACATAAATCTCTTTCTTTTAACATCTCTATCATGTTTTCCATGGGATAAAAAGAATTGATGAATTATTATAAATATTTATTTTTAATATTAATAAACTATTTTTATCACATTTTTTTTATTTTTATTTTTAGTGAGGGTATAATTTACTTAAACACGTAAACAACACTAATGAAATTATTGTGATGCAGTAGAAAAAAAATTAAATTATTTTAAAAACACTAATAGTAATATTTTTTTGGGATTAATATTGGAATTAAAAAATATATTGGATGGTTATAATGTATTACTGATTGTGATATAATTTATATTCTAATTAAATTATTTAGTTGATATGATTAAAGTAAAATTTTATGAATAGTCAGAACCATTAGCTTAAATGAAATTTAATGTTAAAACAATTATAGCTTAAATAAACAGATAATCATAAAATCATATAATAACTCAATTTAATGGTAAATTATTTAGGATATTGTTAATTTTTAATATATTAACCTCTTTTATTTTTTATAATTAATTTCAAGAACCTTAGATACTGAAGAATTTTTTACAAAGGTTAATGTTAAAAGTGTTAATGATGAGGTGAAATTAAGATATAATGTTAAAATTTCTACATAAACATCTCTAAATTTTATCTATTGAATTTATTCCTAACATATAATACATATATTTATTTATCTATATGGAAATTTATATATATATAACCTGAGTTAGTCACATATTATATTTTAATATTTCATGTATTTATATGATTGTTACCCACCTAATTCATAAAATGGAACCTCATCTACTCTATATATCACACCTCTTAAACAATTTATCTTTACCAATACCTACCCAAACACCTTATCAACATCCCTCCAGACATCCAAGAGGTACCATTTTAACAAAAATACCAACCTATATGGCTTAAGGTGCATGTTAAAAGAGGATTTCCTTAGAAGTGGTATAACTATTGACCAATTATTTTCATGTTTATTTCTTGTATATTTTATTAAAATATTTCATAACCATGAGGATAAAATAAAATATGTATCTAAAATAAATTTATATTCAATTATTTTTATGTTATAACCAATTTTGATCACCCATTTCATCTAATGTAAATGATTTCATCACTCATGCGTTTTTAGGAACTACCATCTCCACATAGTGATGTAATTATTTTTTCATCACCAACTCATACAGCTGGTTAAAATTATAGATAAAATGAAAATATATGGACTTTATGCCTAATTTATTATTTAAATATAATATATTACTTAACCTTTTTCCCTTATGTCTGTTAAATAATGATAATGTCGCTCGTGCAAATGTGCGTACTATCACCTTCACAAAGTAATTTGATTCATTTTTCAAGTCCACATTACATGGATGGTCATAAGGATGGAAATAATTAATAAATATTGAATTAATTAAATATTTATGATTTTATAAATTTCTAATAGAATCTAATGTTTTTTCATTCCCACCTAGTAGAAGAACAAAATGTTGTAATACGTATGTACGAACTACTGTCTCAACGAAACTATGTTATCCATTTTTCATGAACAACATAAATATATGATTTTAGCAATATATTTGATATATAAAAATTATTATCATAACATCTTTAAGATTGTTTGGGTTTTTTAATGATGAAATATTAGACTATTGTCAACCTACAAAATATATTTTTGATATTATGAATCGAACAACATCAAAACATCTAACATTAACTTAACTGATATATGAACTATATAAAAAACATGATAAAAATGAAATAAATGATATAATAAAAAAAGTGTAAGTATTAAAAAAATTATTAATAAATTATTAAAATAATATAATATTTTTTTAGGAGTTGATAAACAACATAGAGATTTGATATATGAGGCAAGGTATTTTTCAGTTCAATTCCCCTTCTTTGAGACTTATGCAATTTTTTCCACAAGTTTTATGATAGTATTTAAAATCTTATATGGATGAATTTTAAAATTTATTTACTCAAATTCATGTGGTTTAAAAATTAATTTAATTTTCCTTCCTTTAACATCTGTCTATTTCAATTTTTTCAAAAGACGTAAGGGATCATTCATTAAAACCTTGTCTAAAAGTATTCCCTTCAAATATTTTCCCCAATGTCTATATTCTTCTATTTTTTTATATAATGTTATTATTTATACTTAAAATTTTGTTAAATTCTAAATTCAACTACCATATTAGTTTCATTAAAGTGATTTAAAAAGGAATATTTTTAATATTTTCTAAATAAGGTAATTTTAAATCTCTATTCTATATTACATGAAATATGTTTTTAACATATAAGACATGAGTGGAATTTATTGACATCATATCCTTTGTTAGTTTTAAAGATTAATATTAATTTGTTAATGTTTTTTCAAATTAAGTAAAATTAAAAAAAAATCAGGATTTTTATCATTTTAAAGAGTGGTCAAAAGAAAAATGATATTTCTTTGTATGTTTAGGTTAAAACTGAATGTTATTTAATTAGGAGTTGAAATTACTTTTTTCAAGGGTTTTATGATGAAAATGTGAAATATTTTAACTTTTTTTATTCATTATATAGTAGTTTGAAATTATATATGATGATGAGTGATCCCAATATTACTATAGATGATGAGTGATACTGATATTGATATGTAATGGAATGGGTAAAGATTAGTCTTTGATGGTGAAAATGAGGCAGATGTCCTGGTAGTTTACTTATGTGAAATTAATTAGTTATCAGTTATTCTAACATAGGTTAATCATGAGTGAACATGGGTTGTGAATATGATTCTCCATGATACCTATTCAATGTATGAAAAATGGTTTTTATGAAATTAATTTTATTTCATAAGATAAAGAAATTTTCTAAAATTTTAAAGGTGAATGGTTCGTTTATAAAAGAAATTTTTTTTGATGATTTCAAGTTTTTCCTATGATTAATAATGGGGTCGATATTTAGTCTTTGAGAAAAATTTAAATTGGTCATTAACATATGTTTTATTTATGTGCTCAGTGTTTTATTGTAAAAAGTAAATCATTATTTGGGATTTTCCATATTTTTCTCTTCTCTATTAAGATTACATTTTTTTATATCGCTCATTGATCATTGTTTTGATCATTCTATGTTTTCAAATGTTTGTCATAATATTTAAGTATATTTAGGGATTATATAATGGTTAATATTTTAACTATAATGATGCATCATAAAATATAAATTAGTGTTCTAAATGAAACTGTAGTTTAAATTTGAGGATCCTTTTTTTGGGAAAAAATGAATTTAGTGGATATTTATTCTTTTCATTATAATAGATTTATATGTAATATTTTTTTCAGAATTTTCTAAATCATCAATCCTAAAATATTATCAAAATGAAATAAATTTAAAACCTTGTTATAAAACTTGTAATTATGGTTTTTATATATGCTAGGGTGCTATAATTATATAATTATATGTGGTTATTATAATATATTCAATATCATATTCGAGTTTTCCAGTAATATCTCCACCATGGGGAATATTTTAAATACCCCATGTTTTTAACATAAGGGTTAATAAATATTAATATCCTTTTCTTGATTGGAATATCCTTTTTGGTAGTGTCTTAAATAAAAGAAAAATAAAATTGAAGAAAATTATTTTAAAATAGAAGAGAAAATAAAGTCAAATTAAAATTTTTGTTTAATATGGTTGATAATTTTTTTGTTTTATATTTTAAGAATGTATATTCAGTGATTAAAACCTATTTTTTGATATAATATATTTACTAGTGATATTATATCTTTGCTAAAATAGATAAAAAAGAGATAAGTATTCATTTGAAAAAAAGGTAAGTCATACATTCACTAATCTATAAAACAATTACTTTGATCTTGTCTTTTGGGTGATAAATGGATTTTGAAGTGTGTATGAAATGAATGTAGATAAATTTTGAGAGTTTATGGAAATATTTAAAGTAATAAATTTGTGTATAATTGTAATGGATAGTGAAGAGAGAGTAAACCCATATGTATAGACATGTGGTGGTGGTGTTTTAATAAATATTCATTTCTTATGGGTAAAAATTGTAATTTTGATGTTTAAATGGGATCATAAATTGTAATGACATGATTGTTTCATCCCTCACTCAACCAAATATGTATCTATATTAGGATTGTTGTTTTAAAATAATTAATAATTCATTTTAAACAAATAACACACTTATAATGTTTTTTATGTTCATTATTGTAATTTGAGGTTAAAAATATTTAAATAATTATGAAATTAATATATTAATATTTATACACTTCATTATATTTCATAAAATTCCAAAAAATTAATTTAATACTTTAATTAATAAAAATATAATCACTTTGAATATTTCTATTATCATTTAATTTCACTTTTATCCTACTCATATATGTACTATGTCGACGTTATGTATCCTTTTTTCTAATTATCATATTAAATTATTTTTAAATAAATTAATAATTAAAATATAATTTATTATTAATAAATATTATCATATAAAATTATTCATATAATTTCTCATTCCCATTTATATAATGATAACAATTTAATGAAAACAAGTTTTACCTTTTTTCCATGTTTGAGCACTGGGTATGAATTTTGATAAATAAATTGTTATATAATTTTAAAATTCATGAATATATGTAAAAATCATTGATTAATCATATTTTTTATCTCTTGTACTCTATAATAGTCTTATACCTTCTTTTATATTATCTATAAGAGGTTTATTTGACTTTTCTTATGATGTGTTATCATTATGTCAACGCCAATAAATGTTTTCAAACATATCAGGGAATAAAAAATAGGTTAAAGTAATTGGATAATATTTTTATGATACATTGAAGAGATTTTCATACAGCAAACTTTAACTATGTAATTTATACAACATTTTAAATAAAAAAATAAATATAACAAGTTTAATTCAATTCAATCTCAAATTCTTTTTCAAAAAAAAAATTAATTCAAAGGTGTTGATAAAATTATAACATAATTAAAGATGAATATTTTCTTTGAAAGGAAATCCATAAAAATATTAAATAAAATAAACTGAAATAAAAATATATTATATATGTTTTAAAAGTTTTTAATAGAAACATTGTCTATGCATCCCATTTACCTGTAATACTACCTCAATGAACTAGGTTTAAAACCATCAAGTGGAAGGCTTTGTCTGGTACTGTAGTAGGTAATATATAGGGTTATAATATAAATAAATATATTAATCAATTCATTACTTCAAATCCATGTATGATGGCCTTCAAGTGATGTGTGGTGACCCATGGGGTTTGTATAACTAGAGACTCAAGTAAGGTGGAGTACAAAACGATGCAAGGATGGTAAAAGTAGATATTGTTTGACATGAAAGGGATATCTTGGAGTGGACGATTATAAGCGGGTTTATTTATCCTATGTGGGGTGGAAATGTAAAGCTACAGATGTGACTGTTGGGAGAAATTTTAGAGGTACATGAAAAGATGGAGTAAAGGAGGTGTTCCAATATAGGATATATGGGTTAACATTCATGGCCTATGTTCCTCTAAGCCTTAAATCCGTGTATTTTTTATGAATTTTATTAATATGGGCCTATACATAATGTAAGGGTTCTTTCTTATCCTAGTTAAAAAGGTGGTTTATACAAATAATAGACAATCTAAAGGCCTTCGGGCCAGGGTGTATCACATTTTCTGTTAGCAATCATCTCTTGTTTTTATAAAACATTTAACAAAATAATTTAAATATATTTTTGAAAATATTATTCAAAATACATTATTCGCCATTTTAAACTACATCTATAATTATTTTACATTTTATTTTCTAATAATTATCACAAAAAATATTTACATTTCAGTTAGAAAAGATGGTATTACATTTTAAAAAAAAACTAACATACTTATTTCATATCATGTCATAATACATTTCCAAGATATTCAAAATGGTTGACGTAATTAAATGTTTATAAAAATAACATATAAAAAACATCTTATAAAAAATGAAAAACATAATAAATATTATTTAACCTTCAATAAAATCAATTTTTATGTTAGAAAATAATTTACATCTTGAAATTTTATTGACAATTATACACTATAAGTCCATAATATATATTATACCACCCAAAAATAATATTTTATATAAAAATAAAAATCATGGAAACAAAATTTTTTTCCCTTAATGAAATTACATCCCCACAATCTTCACTCATTAGTAAATAAGTGGGAATGATTTTCTTTTATAACTTATTTAGGTTTCTATGTAGCTTTTCAAGACATTCATTTTTCCATAAAATTTTATCCAAAAAATTTACCTTTTTTTATATAACATACACTCTATATTCAAGAATATAAACTAATTTTTCCCCAAAATAATGATTCTCCACTAGTATTATCACTTCATGGCACAATATATGTGATGCATCGGGTATATATTTCTTTAATAAAGATAAATGAAGCACATTATGTTCATAAGATAAACTTCAAGGAAAGGCCTCTTTGTCAAACCCCAACATGTCTGTATAAATTTATTTAATTATCTTTTTTCTACCTTGAAATATTTTTTCGGGGATCTGGGGTCAGCGTGAGACAAAATTATTGAGTCTATGATAAAATGTGAACTTTTGGTGTTGACCTCGTCGGTCGCACGAGCGGAGTGCGATTTGGAAGCTGTGCGGATTCACCTCAAAAACTGTGTGACAATCTATTCTCTGAAAATGAAAATAAATTATTATTGTAATTAATAGAGACATTAATTGTTATCTTTTAAAAAAAATTATAATTAATAAAGATTTTATTATAATTTAAATGAAATAACTACTTATATTATTTTTAATTTTATCATCATGTTATTATTGTTATTATTATTATTATTTTAAATATTACAATAAGATTTAATGTTTATTAAAACCATTGATAGCAATTATTTCATTATTGTTTCAATATTATTGTAATGACGAATATTATTATTATGATTATTGTTATGATTTATTATGATTATTATACTTACTAATATTTTTGTTTTTGTTTTTATTATTATTATTATTATTTTGCTGATATTTATAATTATTTTTTCTTTTTTTAGATTTGTTAACCATTTTTTAGTGTTTACCCAGTTTCCTTCCTGCCAGCATGTGGTGCGTTCTTTTTTTATTCCCCTGTATTGCCACCTTTTTCTTTGGTCGGCTTTCCCTGCAGTAACTCACCACCCCGATTCCCTCCTCCTCTATAGTGGTGATCCCCAGCAGGACCTCGACCTCCCTTCACTCCAGTGCCCTATCGGTTCGTCCCCACTTTGCCTAGCAGACCCGACCCCCATATTTCCCCCTCGACTAAGAGTAGTCAGCGTGTGACCCCTCTTCCCATGAAACCATGCCACCTCCCTTCTTCAGTGGCATGAAACCTTGGCTTCCCCTTGCTCAAGCCAGAAGCATGACCCCCCCTCAGACCTCTTTCTTAGTTCGCAGTAGCCCTAGCCAAGGACCACCTTTGACGAGGCCTACCACTGGCACCAGACGTCCCTTCTTCAGCGGTTACAACATCTCCGGCCTATCCACATCCATTCCATCCGACTCACAGCGTTTCCGGCTGACCCGAAACCCCCAACGCCCTTTTCCTATGGCACATACAGCCTCTAAAAACCACCTTTCGTCGCTAATTTCCCCTATCAGCACTGCCCCGACCAACCCACCATGCCGACATTACACCAATAAGGCCTTTGACGGCCTGTCTCCAGTCGCATTCCCCCCATCGGTATACCACTCGGCTTATTTTATTTTACTTTCATTTCTTCATTCATTTTGGTTAGAGTTTTCATGCATTTTGACTTCTCTTGGGTACCATTGTGTTGGATTCAGTTTCTTGAGTGTACAGTTGAGGTGCGAGAAATATCTTTCACTGTCTCTGAGTGGGTGTTGTCATCGCGCCTTGGTTCCATGGTAGGTTCTCATTTCATTTCCTTTTTGAAATTTATGTTTCATATATTATATTTTCTTCATTCCCTATATATTTGATATTTATTATTGTTTAACATATAGTAATTTATTTATGATTCCAATTGGTAGTTAAATTATGGTTTTGAGAAAAATAAAGTCGTTTTATTACAATTAAGCACACAATTTGTTTAATTGAATGTACTATTAGTTTTTCACCTGGTTTGCGACTCATGGAAAATGATTTAGTGATGTAAATAAGTTTTTAGGTTAGAACTTGTTTTTTCAATTTTTTAAGTGTTAATTAGAATTTTTTTTGATAAACATTGCATCCATAACTGATAAATAGCCCAATTGGCATTTTTATAATGTATGTTTCATTTCATGACGTTTTAGTGTGGTTTCAGACATTTAAAAAATGAATTTCTGTGTTGGTAAACATGGGTTTTGTGAAAGATGTTTTAAATTATGATAAATTAAAAGGAATAGTTGGGGGTTTTTAATATGTTTGACTTGAAGTGTTGAATTATGGTCTGGTTGGGATGTGTTTGGAAACAAGTTTTGTTTAGATGTGTGAAAGGAATGTTTTGAAGAATTTTTATAAATGTCTTGTGAGGAAACAATGTGATTGACACCAATTTTGGAAAATTGGTGAGACCTACTTTGCATTATTACAATTATATAAACTGTTATTGGATGCTTGGATAACATTAGTTGGATCACTGCCTTTCTAAATACTTAAGAGATGGGAATCGATCATGTTGATAGGATATTATTAGAATGATTTCCTCACTGGTAGGTTATGGTACATACCAGTGGCCCATAGTAGGTAGATGTATTGTGTTTATTACAATGGGATTTTCCCTCAGCCTTCCTGAGAAAGGATTTCCAAGAATTTGAGCGTCTTAATTTCACCATGTATGAAAATTCAATGAGGATGAGGTCTCATGTATTGGTATCTTCTGGATTATACTTGATATTCAAGGTTCATCCATGTCTTTTTGATTTTTTTCTTGCAGTAGTGATTTGGATGCTCATTGGTATACCTACATTTCCCTTTCTGTGTGATTTCTATCTTGTCTTCTTATATGTTGTTTCTCAAAAAGTGGTGAGCTGGTTTTGGATGGGTTTCTAGAACTGGTTTTTAAATGAAAATGTGTTATCCTCTTTATACAAATATGAAAAATGTATACATCATATTCCCTTTGAAAATTTCATTGACACTAAAGAAAATAATCTTGATTTGAAAATGGTTAAGGGTAATGGTTTGCAAAAAAAATTATGTAAAATATGTTGAAGAACTTAATTTTATAAATTTTACTTCAAACCTGAAATAGTGTTTTGTTTTATTTTAAATGTAGTGCATTGAGAATAGATATCAGGCTAGCCTAATGAGTTTTAATACTCACTCCTATAGGTATTTTCAGTTTTTAGTGTTTGTGAAGGCTCCAGCCTAGGTGCACTTTCCGGGGGCGATGCTTGATCGTTGAGTCAGGGAGTGACCCACGGGGTCACCCGAAGTTAGTTTGGACATCGAGTTTGGTTAGTTTTATCTTATTTAGTTCTGGTTTAGTTTTTTGTTTGGATTATTTATTATGTGATGTTCTTTATTATTTCCTCTACTTTTCTTTATTTTCATTGGGTGAAATCATTGAAATCGTCTCTGTTGATGCCCTGGCACTTGCGGCCAGCCCAGGAGGATCGGGAACCCCTCTCGAACCTTACTACAGATCAGTTCGGGTGACCAGTTCAGGGTCGACCCAGATTGGTTCGTGACAAGACGGTATCAGAGGAGGTCACCTCATAGCAAACCTTACTTTTTAGAGCACCCTTTGTTATTTAGGATATCCAAGTAGATGGAGTTGGATTGTTGGGAGTTGAGGGGTAGGTGTGGGAAGAGCATCACGAACTCTTTCTTGTTCAGATCCGCTGGTTTCCATGGGATATCTAGTTTAATTCGTATCTTTGGGTTTTTATGGAATGTTTTGTGAGTGGGATACAAAAAGGGGAGTGGGATAATAGTTCTCCTGATCCCGCATGGCAAAGAAATCCTTGTGGAGTTTAGGGAAAGGTCCTAAAAGGCTCTATGTGTCGGCGACATGTTTGGAATATGGATGCCAACAATATGGTCAAGTCACCCACCAACACCCATTCCCTATTTATGTTGTCTTTGGTTCTCCTATAACATCTAAAATATATTTGAATCAGAAAAAGATTGTTTTGAAAAATGGTTGTTTGAAATGACATGTTTAATTTGGGGATTATTTTAAATTAAACGGGGTGAATGATTTGTTTTTGTAAAATAAAGTAGTTTCTTTTTGTCCTTGGTGTTCATATGGGTTCTAACAAGCTTAGTAATATGTTGGAATATGAACAGATGTCTTGTATGACAGATGGATGCCCGGGGTGGCACATAAATATGCAAGTGTGTGAGACTCTAAAGAATACCAATGGAGAGGGTTTAACCCACCAAAATCATTTTAAATTAAAGATGATTTCAAAAAGGAATGTTTTTATGTTATGATAGTTTTTTCCTGGTGTTTAGATCATGTAATCTATGTGGTGTCTAATCATGAGGATTTTATTTATTGAGTTGACCTTGATTGGGTTCTTAACTTGTCTTGTCCAAATATTGTCCACTTAAAGCTTTGATGGGAGATCATAGTGTGGTAGATCAACCTAAAGATTTTATGCCTGAGTTTTGAAAGCTAGATCCACCTCTCTTTTATAGTCAATCATAGCCCTCCGTAGTTGAAGAGTGGATATGGAAAATTGAAAGGGACTTTAACCTCATCGTGTTTCCCGAGTCATTGAAGGTCATGTTTACAACCTTCATGCTTGAAGGTTTATAGTTGATGTGGTGGAAGTTAGTGTCTCGGAATAAGCACCATCATGAGCTTACATGGGATTTTTTCCTGGCTTTGTTCATTCGTCTATTTTTCTTTGAGGAAGAAAGGGTGAGAAAGAGGATGGAGATGTGTTATTGGTAGTAGGGAGACAGATCCTTGTTGGAATATTTCTATCACTTTGTGGAGATAGTTATTTTGATTCATGGTATACCACAGATGCCTCCATGATGGCTCAATGTTTAGAGGCAGGTTTCCACCCCGATCTATAGACGAAGGTGTCAGAGTCCAACATAACTTCTTTTGTCGATGTGGCAAGACAAGATTTTCATGCCGAATCCATGATGACAGGAGTGCTCAAAGTATTCCTCCCTCCTTAAATCCCTATGAACAATGGTGATGATTCTGGAAAGGATATGAGGTAGCTATTGAATGTTCATAGAGTAAGTAATGGAATCAAAAGGCCTAAGGATTTTTCATAAACCTCATCAGAGTGATAGATCTTCTTGTGTTATCAGTGTATCAATTCGGGCCACAAAAAGTCATCATATACAAATGATCTGAAGCCCTGCCAGGTGTGTGGTTGGCTGTGTCACTTGCAGTGATTCTGTCAGGGTGTTACAAGAATGATTTATGAGGGATGTTCACGGAAGTGATGTTATATAAGGATTTTTTATTAAAGTAACCTGTGCGCATTTCCTTTCAGTGTAATGGGTCTTTTTTAGTGGCAGTTTTACTGATGGTGTTTTGTGTTTTTAAATGTATTGTAATGTTGTGGGTATTTTTATGAACATCGGTTTTCAATACCAGTGTGGTTTTTATTTCAAAATATTGTCTCTTTATTTTCAAGATCTAAATAAGTATGTTTCTTATTAGGATTATCAGAACCTGACATTGAGGTAGGTGATGCTTCATCCATCAAAGTTCCCACCAAAAGTCATCAGAGTGAAGCTGGCGCATAGTCCGGAACCCCCAGGGAATTTTTAATGTTTTTGGTTAAGGTTCTCCCTATATCGTTGTGGTGAGACAATTTTAGCATTTTTATTCTGGTTTATCTGTAATTATAAATTTCCTCTTGTCGCAAAGAGCACGATGGACTTATCCCTCGTGAAATGTCAGAAATTGCACCTTTTAGATGTGAGTTTCTAATCAGTGTCCTTGCATGGACAACCCATGTGAATCAGTTGCGGCTTCGTTTTGTGTCCATATCAAAGTTGTTAGTCATGATTAATTTTCTATCGTAGTTTCATTGATCCAATCCTTAGTACCTTCCTCCCTTCCCATGGGGTTAGGGTTCTTGGTTCGTACATAGTTTTTGCTTCATCTCTTATCCCATTCAGATGGTAGTGAGTGGTTTGAATGTTCTTGATGTGTTGTTTCTCTCTTGATTAAGGCATGGTTCTGGCCTAAGTCAGTTTTTCCATTTGATCGTTTATAGTTTGGTTCTTTATGGTGGGGAGACCCACCGTGAGTCTCTTTAGGTTTTATCTTAAGTCATTATCAAATTAGTTTAGTTCTTCTACTGTGGAGTCCATTCAGACTTCCACTCTACCAGTGATCTGTTTCGAGAAATGAGGTTGAGTCCAGTCATTGGTCTATGGAATTTCGTCAGTTTAAGAGGTTATGTCATGTTTATGTGGAATCCTTAGGCGTTGATCGATAGTCTGGATAATGTTGTGGCCTTTTGGGGGTGGAAAGTGTTATGGTGGGGAGAATTTTCACACCCCGACCTCTGTGTAATATTACTTTTTTTGCCTTGAAATATTTTTGTTGGGCTTAGGGGTGAGCCCCGGACAAAATTTTTGAGTCTATGTTCAAAAGTTCACTTTTTGGTGTCGATGTCATCGGTCTCACGGGTGGAGCGCAATTTTGAAGCCCTGTGGATTCACCCTAGCAACTGTGCGACCATCTGTTCTTGAAAAATAGAAATACATAATTATTGTAATTAAAACAAACATTAATTATTACCTTTTAAAATTTTTGTTATTATGAAGGATTTTATTATTATGGAAATAAAATAAATACATTTATTGTTTTTAGTTTTTTCATCATGTTATTATTGTTATTTTTATTATTATTATAAATATTACAATCAAATTTAGTGTTAATTAAAACAATTATTAGGAATTATTTAATTATTTTATTAATATTATTTTTATTATAAATATTATTATTATGACTATTATTAAACTTTATTATGATTATTATACATACTAATATTATTGTTATTATTGTTGTGGTTATTATTATTATTATTATTATTATTTTGCTGATATTTATAATTAGTTTTTTTTTTTAGATTTGATTACATTTTTTAGGGTTTACCCAATTTCCTCCTGCCTTCATGTGGAACTTTCTTTTTTTATTCCCATGTAGCACTACCTTTGCCTTTGGTTTGGCTCCCCCCAAAATCCCTCACTGCCCAGGTTCCCTCCTCCTCTATAGTGATGAGTCCCGCCCGGATGTCGGCCTTCCTTCGAAACAGCTCCCTAGTGGTTCCTCCCCTCTTCACCCTGCAGACCCAACCCCCATATTTCCCCATCTTCTCAGCACAGCCGGCACACACCGGCACTGCGCAGGCAACCATTCCACCTCCCTCGTTCACCAGCGTGACACCCCGACTCCCCCTTGCTCAATCTGGAGGCGTGACCCCCCCCCCCCCCCCACCTCTGGCCTCTTACTCAGTCCACAGTAGCCCTAGATGGCGATCACCTCTGGGGAGGCCTCCCGCCGGGGCCGAACCTCCCTTCTTCAGTGGATGCAACCTCTCCGGCATATCCGCAGCTTATCCGGCCAACCCGCAGACTCTCCGTCCGCCCCGAAACCCCTATTTCCCTTTTTCTCTGGCACACAAATCCACCAGGGAACCACCTTTGGTCGTGAATTTCCCTTGTCGGAACTGCCCCGACCAACCTGCCTTGCCGGCGTTGCACCGACCATCCCTCCGACATTCTGTCTCCAGACACAACCCCCCCTCTATATACCACTCTACTTATTTTATTTTATTTACGTTTTTTTCCTAAATTTATTTTAGAGATTGTTTTGATTTTGAGTTCTTATTGGTACCATTGGGTTGGATTTAGTTTATGGGGAATTTATTTTATGTGAAAACGATATCTTCCACCAGATCTGAGTGGGTGTTGTCATCACACCATCATTCTGAGGTAGGTTTCCATTACATTGAATTTATGAATTTATGTCTCTCATTTTTTTTGTAGTTCACGCCCTATATATGTGATATTTATTATTGTTTAACTTCCCGTTAATTTATTTACCATTCAAATTGGTAGTTGAATTTTGGTTTTGCGAAAAAATAAGGTCTTTTTATTACAATTACACACAGAATTTTTTTAATTGAATATATCATTAGTTTTGCACCTTGTTTGTCACTCTTAAAACATGGTTTAACGATTTGAATAATATTGTAGGATGGAACTTGTTTTTTCATCTTGTTGAGTGTTAACGGGAACTGTTTTGATAACATTGCATGTGCCACTAATAAATAGCCTGGTTGGAATTTTTTATAAAGTATGTTTCATTTCATAGTGTTTTAGTTTGGCTTTACCCCTTAAAAAAATTAATTTGTGTGTTGGTAAACATGGGTTTTTTTAAAAATGTTTTGAATCATTATAAATTAAAATGAATAATTGGGGTGTTTTAATCTATTTGACATAAAGTGTTAAATTCTGGTCGGGTTGGGATGTGTGTGTAAAACGGTTTATTTTAGATGTTCAAAAGGAATATTTTGAAAAATGTTTATAAATGATTTGAGAGGAAACAATGTTCTTGACACCACTTTTGAAAAAGTATTTACATTTTGTGAAAAAGGATTTAATTATGAATGTTTAAGGTCCCGTAGGCCATTTTGTGAAGTTTGGGAAAAATATTTATTATGAAAACCCTCATTGGGTGATTCTCATGAATCAGTTTCTTTCAATGGATGGGAGGTCCTTGTTTGGGATTACTAGGATCTGTTGTTAGGGTTCCTTAGTTCGAACTCTTTTATTAAAAAAATTTCTATTTTAAAGCATGAGAATGATCCCAGGGGAGACTCGAGGTAGGACCTATTGTGCATTATTACAATTATATAAATTGTTATTGTATGCTCGGTTGGCATCAGTTGGATCACCCGTTTCTAAATACTTGAGACATGGGAATCTGGCATATTGAGAAAATATTCTGAGAATGATTGTCACACTGGTAGGTTATGGTACTGACCAGTGGCCCATTGTAAGTGGATGTATTTGGTTTATTACTATGGGATTTTCCCTTGGCCTTCGTGAGAAAGGATGGCCGAGTAGTTGAGAATTTTGATTTCATCATGTGTGACATGTCAACAAGGATGTGATCTCATGTATTAGTGTCTTCTGGATTATTCTTGATCTCCAAGATTCACCCATTTATTTTCAATTTTTCTAGCTTTTAGAAGTGATTATGATACTTATAGGTATACCTACATTTCTCTAGATGTGTGATTTATATTGTGATTCCTTTATTTTTTCTTGGAAAGTGGTGAGCTTGTTTTTTTGGGGTTTCTAGAACTGGTTTTCAAATTGTAAGAACCTGGGTATTTGGAACATGTCAAAATCCTAACCCTGTTTTAATTTTGACTCGATTTTGAGAAAAACTAAAGAAATTGGACTTTTCAGGGTTAAAACTTTGAATTTCGGGAGGTCGTCCATGTGTGCACAGTTTGAACAAACCATGTGGACAAACCGTGCGAAGTCTCTGGGTGAGATAGTGGGCCCCGCACGGGCTGCGCATGGTTTTTCAAACCGTGCGGGATGGCCATGCGAAGTTCTTGGGTGAGGCAGCGGCAACCGCATGATTGGCGCAAGGTTTGTCAAACCATTCGGGTTAACCATGCGACCACTTAAAATTAGGGGTTTTAAGTTCTGGACCACCCGAGAATTCCTCATTCTTCTCTCTTTTCTTCCTCCCACTCGTGGAATACGTAGGGAGAGACATCCAGACCTTCAAATCCCTCCCATATCTTCATTCAAACTCTGATCCGAACATCGTTTGATGCATTAGAAATCCCTCAAAAGACCTTGATTCCCATTGTTCTTTTTTCCTAGATTTCTTCCCTAGATATGGTTGTTGGGGTTTGCGCAGTTCTGATTCTTTTGTAGATCAAACACATTTTAGACCTAACCGGAGGTTGCTATCGGAGGGGTAACATTGTACTAGTATGAGGTCGGTGGTGCATATCTTATTTTGTGTTTTTGTGGACAATTGGGTGGTGCAGCCTATGGTGCGTATTTGGGTATTTTGAGAGAGACCATAAATTATCTTCTATTTCATTTTAAATTGCTTATTAGACCTATGGGATACCTTGGGTATGCCCTTTGTCCAGTCTTGATTGAGCAAGGCTAGGTGAGAGGTCGTTGCTCGAATGGGGAATTTTGGATGGGGTAGCCAAAATTATAACACTTGAATTGTATTGGTTTAAACTATTAGGTTTTTTTATTTAAACCATGATATGAATTTGTGGAGACCGTAGAAATTTCAGTGTTGGTATGGGAAAACACTTTTATAGTGAATTTCATCTGTTTAGATGGGTTTTCCTGCTATGTGTTCTGTTTAAATGTGTTTTATATGTAATTAATGAATTGAATCTGCTGGACCAATTGGGTGGTGTTGGGCATGGACCAGATATTGTTGAGTGATGCTGATAACAGGTTGGGCTCGACCTGAGTTACATGGGTGGTTTTGACCACAGGATTGGGAATCATGGACATCAGATTGAGGTAGTATGACTGTTAGGTTGGGCCTGTCCCAGGTTAACTGGATGTAATGACCGTCAGACATGAGCGACATGGTCGCAGGGACACGAGCTGTCAGAGGTCTGGTGGCATGGGTACTACTTTGGTGATTACCGCACACCCGAGACATTGAGTAGTGTGCACACATAGATACTCTATGATGAGGTGGTTTTGACCACTCGAGTGGGTAGAGGCCCCCGTAGATGCGGTTTAGATAATTTGGTTGGGGGTGCTTGCTGTAGGAATCCACGTGGGAGGTGAGGAGCCTCCAAGGGATAGCTTTGAGGCTATCGGGTTGGGGGTGAGGCTCGCCGTTATTTGAGGGAAGGTATCGATATCCCTCCGGTTACTTATTTGAGGTCTGATATCACCATCCCTCCGGTTACATGATTTGAGGGTAGGTATCACTGTCTCTCCGTTTATTTATTTGAGGGCATACATCAATGTTCCTCTGGGTTACTTCTTGGGTGTGCCTTCAGGACGTCGGTACGTGATGCACGAGGTGTCAGGTGGCACAAGGTTCTAGGTTACTACTCTTTGGCGTGACTTCGGGACATCGGTAGTTGAGACACATGGTGTCAAAGGGCACAGTTCCGGGTTACACGATAAAGATTCCAGCATTTGCCGAAGCAGGTGACACTCCATGGTTGCCGCTGAGCACCAGTGGAGTTTGTGTTTATTTGTGCATCTTACTGTTTATTTTTTCCTCATTAATGCATGTTTGCTTAAAAACATATATTAGGTACGTACCATTGGGTGGTATCCAACTAATATTTGTCTCACACCCTGTACGGGCCCTTCGGGACACATGCAGAATTTTTGGATTTACGTGAAAGAAAGAGGCCAACTTCAGGAGCGGGGCTGTGTTTGTTGCTGCATTGAGATGGTATGGACCTTGAGGTCTTACCTAGCTGGAGTTTATCTTGTTTTGTTTCCTTTCCTGTATTAGCATGCTTACTTTTTTTAGCTAATTTTGGTTAGCCATTGGTGTCCCTTTTGTTTAGTGGCTTAAAATGGATGCATGTTTGTTTTTTTAGTAGTTACCAGTGATTGGCATGATGTTGTGTTTACTTTCCACTTCTATTGTTTATACATATTTATTCTTCTATTTATCTATATTGATTATGCTTCCACTCTACGGGTCTGGTCCAAGACTGCTGAGTCTTTTATATCGTCACATCCTTACTGATATACTCAGACCAGTACCATTATTATTATCCTCCGAGAGGGTATAGCCTCCCCAATATACCTATTAAACCCTGGCTTCTAGTCGGCATCCTTTTGCATTTGTGGAGGTGTGCCTAAGGTAGTAACTCCCGACCCGTTTAGCACTGTTCGAGTGGTTGTTTGGGTCCGGGACATTAAAAAGTGGTAATAGAGGAGTTCTTGATAGGGATATAGTAGTAGTGTCTAACTGGCTACTAATGTGATTTATACTTATCTTTTATTTTCTGCTGGTTTTACTATTTGGGTATATGGTAGACTGAAGATAGGTTGTAACTGGAACTGGGTTTCTTGTTTGTGCTTGGGTGCCTGCAGCCCCAGGTACGAGGGATGGACATAGTTTCCATGGGTGGGAATTGCTGTTTACTTTTTCTCATATTACAGTTTATATGATTTCCACCTCGGTGGCTCACTTGGTGTGTGATGTCATTGATTATGATATGTAACCATTGAATTGGTGTGGAAATGGAGAATTGGACCTTGGCCCGGTAGGGCGAGGCTTGTCTGCATGGCTTTTGAAAGGAATATTTTAGGGTATTTCAATTCCATAATTGCATGTATTCCTTGTGAAGTGATAATACCATTTGAATAAAAATCAATTGCCATGATTTATATGCTTTGGAAATGAAAAAGGTGAAATTCCTGATATAATGTTTTGTTATTTCAATATATTATGCCATGATTTGTATATTATAGAATTACATGTGATAGGGTTTTTTGGTCTGACTCTTATGAGAGAAGGCATGTACTATCAGTTGAGGTGATTTTTATCACCAGTATTGGGCGAATCGGTCATCGGTTTGAGCCAACATGAGTTGTCAGGATGGGCATGGCCCGAGGTACTTTTGATACTTGGCCCTGCTAGGGGCTGGTTAGGAGGCCATGAGGCTGGGATGCCGTGGGGCATGGGTTGTAGTGGGGGAGGGTAAGGGTAGTAGTTATGAACATACTTTTAATGCTTTCTTATCTGTGTTGAATATATATATGGTATATATATATATATATGGGATTTATGACCATTTCTGGTATTCAGTGGGTTCTTCCTACACGTCTCGATAGAGCGTCAGGCATGTGAGGATACAGTGCCACAGGTGTAAGATTAGTTTCAGAATTTGGTATAGGCGGAGCACGAGTCGTAGGCATAGGCTCAGGGATAGGATCAGGTGCAGGAACCAGTACAGGCAAGACATCAGCCAATTTTGGCATCGTTCAGGCCTTGGATCGACGAGCAGCTCCGAGCTAGTCTAGTGCAAGTCTTGTAGGGGATAGATAGAGGCACATATGATACACAGCCGTCTATGGCGTATCTGACTCAGGAGTTCTAGTCGCAACACCCTCCGCTTTTTTTGGGTGAGGGTGGTCCACAGGCGGTAGAGAACTAGATAGAGAGCATGCACAAGATCTTCGAGCATCTCGAGACGCCTCGAGGGCGAATGGTCAAGCTGGCGACATACATACTGCGAGGACTAGCGAAGCATTGGTGGGATGTGTAGGTTTAAGATCATAGGCATGAGGGACTGGCATGGAAGGACATTGAGGATAGGTTCTTTGAGCATTTCTACCCAAAGAAACTGGGGGAAGAGAGAGCTTGGGAGTTCTAGAGTCTTCAGCAGGGAGACATGTCCGTCATGGACTATGCGGCCACTTTCATAGAGTTGTCTCGCTTTTCACCAGGTATGGTATGCGATGACATAGCTAGGGTGAGATGCTTTATGGATGTCTTACGACACATCATTCGGGTCCAGGTGAACATCTTCAGGCTGGGTTCCTTCTCCGAAGCAGTGAACCAGACACTTATAGCAGTGGGAAACGAGAGGGATAAGCCCCATTTCGGCTGGGCGACAGCATCAGGTGACGGTTCAGATAGTATAAAGTGAGGACATGATTAGTTCTAGTAGGGAAGTCTAGCCAAGGACTTAGCTAGACCACCTCGTAGTATTTCTTTAGTGACATTCTTTCAATGTGGAAAACTATGACATGTTCGGACTCAGTGCAATAGGCCTCCAAAGGAGTGTCGAGAATGTGGATAGGTCGGGCATCTAAAGAGGTTTTGTTTGTAGTCGTTCCAAACAGTCAGAAGGCAGGGACTAGGACAGATAGTGGCATCCAGAGTTGGTTCAGGTTCGGTACTAGGAGAGGGTATCCGAGGTTCAAATTCATGTGGAAGATGTGACAGAGACATCAGTATCCAACTAAGAGGTCAGTGGCTAGTGGATGGAGCTGCACCATAGAGAGGTTAGACATCGGGTAGTCATACTTCAGGCTATCTGTATGTCGTGGAGCAGCTAGAGGCTGAGCAGGCTGGTGAGCTAATGATAGTTATATGTATATCACGGGTGTGGTCGTGTTTCCCTTGTTCTCTTTTGGCATAACCTCTAACGCCAAAAGATTTTATGAGAAGTATTCTTTTTATTTTATTTGATGTCTTGTGTTGTATGCTAAACAAAGATTATCTTGCACTATACACAACAACGTATTAGCTTGTAGTATACGCAACACTATTCTTGGATCGTGTTACATAAAAAATGAATTTCGTTTGATAGAAGTTATTATACGAAAAATAGAGTGTATATATATATATATATATTCAATGTATAAATGAAATATGGTTCGATTATATTATACACAACAACAAATGAATCTTTCACTACATTCAACCCTGACTTTTCTTGCTTTACAGGCAATCGCGACCTTCCACGATAGCGTTTGTTGTACGCAATACCGAGTTTCACTAACCAATGATATGTTATATAAACTAGCCATTATGAATAGTAATACCCGCTTTTTGAAATTTTATAAATTTGAACATTCAAAATGGACTTCATTTTTGGATTTGGAATATCAAAATTATCCTAGGGTAAAATTTTGGTATTTTCCTAAAAATATTCAATTTTTATGAATAGTGAAAACACTGAGCTATTGGTTAAAATCGACTTTTTATTTAAATAATAATTTTTTTTTTTAAATTTATTTTAGGTCAAAATAGATACATAATACTTATATTTGTTCAATATAAATCATTGGAGTCATTTTATAATAATATTAGATATATAAAAATTTTATTGAACTTTTCACCGTCTTTTACCCACCTCCTTTGAGCATTTGCAACTACACATAAAACATAATTTTACCACTTATGTGGGTTGAATTTTGAAAATATGAGTGACATGGTTAATATAAAAGAGTAAAATGTGGTTTAATAAGATGAAAATAATTTTTGGTGAATAGTAATTTTTTACTTTTATTTAATACAGTTAAAAGTAAATAGGGTAATTAAGGGTAAAAATTATATTATTATTACCCTAAAACATGTATTAATTCAATTTTATAAGTGTAATTCGACCAAAAACAACCTTAGTAATAAAATATTACCCTTTAGGTTCACATGGATTAGATTAGGACATTTATTATTATTTTATTTAAAGAAGAGTTAAAATAGTTAAAATCAATGTTTAATATCTAAAAAAATTTTAATATAGGGTTTTACATAATATAAATTCTTCTATAAATATTCATTAGTAAGATAAAACTATTTCCTACATAATTGTATTTTATTTATAATTTTTAGACATTAGATAATTTAATTTATTTATGACAAAATGATGATGCATTAATTACCTTATTAATGAAATATTAACATAATTGATGTTATAAATACCCAAATAAATGTAATTTCAGACTTTTTGAGAATTAAAATAATATTTTAGATTAATATGACTGGTTATTATTGATTTAATTAACTTTTTTGGAACTAATCATTCTGTTATAATTTTCACAAAAATCAGTTACCAAATAGTGTCAAAATTGACATAAAATAGTTTTTAAAACAGATATTATATTATTAATTGTTATTGTATTTCTAAAAATCTAAAGTTCGGAAAATTGACTTATATATTGTTATATATATTAATAATGAACCACTTGGGGTTCGTTTGGCTTTATATAGTAAGTTTATTAACCATATAGTGTAAGAAAAAAAGAAGACACTGTAAAAGTTAAATTATTTAACCTAGAGTTAAATCTAAATTATATGGTTAAAATAGTAATCAAAACTTGTCTAAAACCTATTTTTTGAAGGTATTTCGACCCATACCCACTTTATCTTATAAATAAGTCACTTTGGATCCATTGTAAACAGAATATGACTCTATTATAAAATAATATTTTTAGTTTCTTCCTAAAGTGCCCCTCTCCTCCCTTATAAAAGAGAACCTCCTCCCTTTTCTCTTTACACAATTTTGAGCCTTCAAGATCGGCCAACCCATGTTAATTTCCCTTATCAACTTCCCTAGAAAAAGAGTAGAGGTTCTTGTCTCCTCAAAATTCAAACTATAGTTCCTTAAGAGGAATCTTAAAAGAGGTTCATTAAGAAGAGGTAATCTCTTCTACCGATTATTTCAAGTTTCTTTCTTCTTTAACTTCTTCTTATTTAGGTGTCTCATTATAAATTAATAAAATCAGTATCACTAATATATTTATATGTTATTATAAATATGAAACAACTCCATTTCACCATCTATCTATCCTATGGAAAACGAAATCACCGCGTGTGCGTACGTACGGAATAACGTCTCCACACTGTGGTGTAATCTATTTTTCCACCACCACCTTACTTGGATGGATATAATGGTGTAAAGAATATCTATATATGGTTTTTATAACATCATAATTATTCTTAGATATTATATCATCCACTCTAATTCTATTAAATAATTATGGGAACAATATCATCGCTTGTGCGTACGTACGGATTACAATCTCGACGACGTGATGAGATTCATTCTCCATGTTAACCATTTAAGAATTATTATAAAGCATATATAATTAATAATAATAAAATATATTTTATAATTAAGTTACTGGATATATATATATATATATTTCATCTACTTTCTTCCATTCAAGTCAATAAGGAAAGGAAAACAGCGTTCATGCGTACGTACGACCTACTATCTCCATGAACGGTGTATTTAATTTCATTCATATATCCATTATATATATATATAATGAATATATACGATATATAAAGAATTATTTAAATTCTGAAATTAAGTAAATCATGATAAATTTAATAATAATATCAATAAAAACAAGTCCAAACACATATGATAAATAAAACAATTTTACCCAAAACACTGCTTTAACATGGAATTTTCAAAAGAACGTGTAATATAAAGTAATAAGTGAACCATATACGATATCATAACAATGAATATGATTCTTTAATAAGTAAACGACATTATTTAAATCATTATATAAGAGTATAGGATACATACGCATCATATCGGACCTAAGGTAAGGGATAATTTGGCAATCTCATTTTTATATGAGATTTCTTATACGTAAGTATATACTGGGGTTATACTTTTCATCCATGTCCATAAAAATGTTTTCATAAAGTATTAAATATTCTTCCATGTATGTTTAAAGTCAATTTTACCCCTCTTTTAATTTTACATTTTTTTATGGAAGGAATCATTCTTTTGTTTACCATACAAGGAACTTTTTTACTTTTCCGACAAAAGTACAAAGAGAATTTTTTTTTAACTTATACGGAATGAAATGATTTTTATAGTTTCATAAAACCTTATTATCATGAATATTACTATACAATATTTCATGTTTATTTTCAAAAAAATCCTTTTATTTTAAAATTTCATGGCATTTTGCGAAAAGAAAATGATTTTGAAGATGAAAGGATATTTTCCTCAAGAATTAATTTCATGTGTTTTATGAAAACTATTTTCCATATAAGATGACATTATATTATATATGTATGTTTCAAGTATAATTTCTCTATTATTTACATTGTTTCAATTTTATTATGATTAAATGATATCCATTTGTTTTATAAGGATTATATTATGATGGGATGATGTTTATGAAACCGATTTTATTCTTTGGGTTATGATGAATTATTTTGGTTTATGTTGTGGAACACGTAATAATGATTTCATTATGAGATGGGTGGGACCTATATCTCCCTAAAATGTATTGGGTAATGATTTATATCTCATGAGATAGACATGGTTGGAATGATAAGTTAATCTGGTTCGGTGATACAGGACTGGAATGAGGAGTGAACTCGATTCAGAAAGGGAATTTGTCCACTAAGATGGTCTTGGAAGCAATGACTTGCCTACTATGAAAATCATATCATGTGATTAATGGTTTTCCACAATTAAATGTTTTACTATAATGCTATTTTATCATGATTAATGTTCCTTTATGACTTATGTCTTTCATACTACCAAGATTTATTTCACAACTCAAGATTTTGACATTTAAACTTTATGTTCATGTTTTGAAGTTCAAATGTATATGGTTTGTTTTATTTTCTCCAGGTTTACCCTTACTAAGAATTTGAGCTCACACTTTATATGATTTCTTTTCCCCAGGATATAAATAATGTTTTTATGTAAGAAAAAAAGGGAAGATCTTTATGGCAGATATTGAAGATCCTTCACTAAGATTAGAAAATTATGTTCCAAGTTTCCAAACACACTAAACTATTAAGGTCATTTGGTTTCTATTTTTGTTATGTATTAATTATTCCGAAAAATTAATGTAATGTCTATATAAGTCAAGATTTGGGTCTCTAAAGTTGGTATCAGAGGAAAGGTTTATTTAACCTTTGGAAACTAGGAGGCGAAAAATTTAGTAAAATCCCTAGAGATATTTCAAAGGTATGTCTAGGGATGTCTCTAAGGATAAGTATACGTATAGGTTATAGTCCTATAATTACGGTAACAATATTAGAATTAATCATAAGATGTTAGATATCGAAGTTAATCCACCTTGATTGTGATTTTTTCCTCTCACAATATTCTTTTTGGGTTTTAGAAAATGGCTGGAAACAGGAAGATTCACGATAATGGAGGATAGGATGGACAATGGAATGATATTCTTCATGTGAAACCAAATGAAATTGGATCGGGAATTCCACATATCATTATTATGCCTAATCATCAATATGATAATATGATCAATAATCTCACCTTCGCTATGTTTCCCGAATCAGCTAATAAGAGAAAGATGCAGTTTCATGATGATCATATAGGAATGAAAGTTCAATTTCCCTCATGTAAATCATGTGGGAAGAGGAATCCGAGAGAATGTTTAAAAGGAACTGGAAAATTCTTTGGGTGTATAAAAGAAGGACACAAAACCAGTAATTTTAAAGGAAAAGGTTCAATTAACACCATAGACAAGGATAATGGTATTTCTAAGACATCAACAATGGTTAAATGTTTTAAATGTGGAATGTACGTGAATTATGAAAACCAATTCCCAAAGGGAAAGTCTCATGAAGAGAATTAGCATGGTCGTATGGGTAGTATTTATGTTGATGATGACGAAGAGACTACAAATGATATGTGAGATGAAATAATTTTTGAAGATCATTCAATGGTTTAATAAGGTAGTGGAATGATTTATGTTTATCATGAGTTATGTTGTATTGGTAATGGTATTATGGAATAATGACACATCTATGGATTGTTACACTATTATATTTCCTAAATTATTTGAAAATATATGTTGAATGGTACAGGTAACCATGAAAGGTTATTCATATATTTTTGGAAAGTAGATGATATGCGCATAATGAATGGATAAGGAGAAAATGAAATGTTTGATAGTATTCATGAGCTCATGACTGATATAAGGACAAAGTGATATCATGGTTTGAGTATATAGAAATTTTGGTATTATGGTATATGGAAAGAGTTAACTTTTGGCAGCACTCATGTTTTCAATAAGGTTCTATGGTAATTCATGTTTGAATAGAATACATGATTAAGGTATTCACATTTCTGGAATGTGACCGACAAGATATATTTTATGATATATGGGGGATAAATGATGGTATTCATGTGATTGTTATGTAACCTTTCAAGTAATCATTTTCTCTATACTATGGTGTTGGACATATGTATTTTGGATAAGCCTAAATATTGGAATGAATTATGTTGGGAATTAGATAGTATTGTTTAAGGATAGAACTTTTGTTTCGATATTATTTCTGGAATGTTATAATAGTGTAGTTTTAGAAAAAGGACAACCCATAGGACGGGTGACAACCCCTCACATCGGACAAGGTTGCGGGAATCAAACCCACAACCAAAGTTTGACAGGCCTTTATCAACTGCCACCGGCCTACAGGAAGTCCCTAGTTAGTAAAAACTAGTTTTATTTTATTAAGTGGTATGATAGATGAAGTATAAGTCCATTTTTGGAACCATATATGATTAATCCCACTATAGATGGACTTATGTATATTTAATAACTTTTTTAACCTTTTTTAGATGGATAGAATGACCTATCATTTTATCGCATGATCTGCTAACACTTCATAAATGAAAAATTCAACTTCATTTCATTAAGAGATGAAGTGGAAATTGTTCAAGGAATGACCAACAGTGAGATTGTACCAAAATCAATTAAGTATTTCTTCTAATTCCAATTTTTTTAACTTTTGGGAAATAATCATTAAAATAATGGAAAAACGTTATCTTATATGGTACCTTAGATCATCACAAATTTATGGCTATCTGATTGTTAGATTATTCATATCCATGTTCTCTACCACTCTCCTTCAGAACTTGATGGTTATATTTCTCTTCCATATCCATATTCTCACCTATGTCCTTCTATATGGAAACCCAGTGATGAGTTAATTTGGGTTACCATTACGTTTCATACATTAGTTTTTAATGTTATTTTTTGGTATGCCTTTTTATGATGTGGGTTTCTAGTAAAGAAACTTTCAAGTAGTAAACCATTTATAACCCCGACGAATTTCGAGGGGGAAATTCATTTTAAAGGGGTAGAATGTAACACCCCAAGATTATATGAGAAGTATTATTTTTAATTTACTTGATGTCATGGGTTGTATGCTAAACCAAGATTATCATGCACTATATGCAACACCGTATTAGCTTGTAGTATACGCAACAATATTCTTGGATCGTGTTACATAAAATTTCAAGTTCGTTTGATAGAAGTTATTCTATGCAACATTGAGTGTGTG
The DNA here is from genome assembly GCA_963277665.1 of Viscum album. NCBI lineage: Eukaryota > Viridiplantae > Streptophyta > Magnoliopsida > Santalales > Viscaceae > Viscum > Viscum album. Next base: position 1,508,448,746 of record OY728156.1, read on the forward strand.
TGTGTGTATATATATATATCTTCAATGTATAAATGAAATATGGTTGGATTATATTATACACAACAACAAAGGAATCTTTCACTACACGCAACCCTGTCTTGGCTTACTTTCCACGCAATCATGACCTTTCACGATAGCATTTGTTGTACGCAATATTGAGTTTCACGAAACAACGATATGTAATATAAAGTAGCCGTTATGAATATTAATACCCAGTATTTGAAATTTTATAAATTTTATCTTTGAAAATGTACTTAATTTTTGGATTTATAATATCGAAATTAGCCTTGGGTAAAATTTGGGTATTTTTCTAAAAACATTCAATTTTTGATGAATAGTGAAAACATTGAGGTATTGGTTAAAATTGACTTTTAATTTAATTAATACTTTAGTTTATTTAAATTTATTTTAGGTCAAAATATATACATAATACTTATATAATTTCAATGTAATTCATTTGAATCATTTTATAAAATTTTTAGATATATAATAATTTTATTGAACTTTTCACCGTCTTTTACCCACCTCCTAGGAGCATTTGCAATTGTACATAAAACTTAAATTTACTGCTTCTGTGAGTTGAATTTCAAAAATACGAGAGACAAAATTTATATAAAGGAGTAAAATGTGGTTCAATATGATAAAATGTTTTTGGTGAATAGTATCTTTTTACTTTTATTTACCACGGTTAAAAGTAAATGGGGTAATTAAGGGTAAAAATGATATTATTATTACCCTAAAACGTATCCTAATTATATTGGATAAGTTTAATTCGACCAAAAACAACCTTATTAGTAAAATATCACCCTTTAGGCCCACTTCGATTAGATTAGGACATTTATTACAATTTTATTTAAAGAATAGTTAAAATAGTTAAAATGAATGTTTAATAACTAAAACATTTTTAATATAGGGTTATAAATAAGATAAATTCAAATATAAATATTCATTAGAAAGAAAAATTATATCCTACATAATTTTATTTTATTTATAATTTTTAGACATTAAATAATTTAATTTATTGATGACACAATGATGATATAGTAATTACATTTTTAATGAAATATTAACTTAATTGATGTTATAAATACCCAAATAAATGTAATTTGAGACTTTTTATGAATTAAACTAATTTTATAGGTTAATATGAAAATTTATTATTTGTTTGATTAACTTTTTTTAACTAAAAATGATGTTAAGAGTTTCAAAAAATCAATTACCAAATAGTGTCAAAATTGACATAAAATAGTTCTTAAAAAAATATTATATTATTAATTTTTATTCTATTCCTAAAAATATAAGGATCGGCAATATGACTTAGATAACGTTATATATATTAATAATGAACCACTTTGTGTTCTTTTGGCTTGTTATAGTATGTTTATTAACCATATAGTGTAAGAAAACAAGAAGACACGGTAAAAGTTAAATTATTTAACTTAGAGTTAAATCTAAATGATAAGGTTAAAATAGTAACATACACTTGTCTAAATTCTATTGGTTGAGAGGATATCGACCCATACCCAAATTAGTTTCTAATTACGTCACTTTGGAGCCATTATTAACTGAATATGATTTTATTATAAAATAATATTTTATGTTTTTTCCTAAAATGCCCCTCGCCTGCCTTATAAAAGGGCACCTCCTCCCTCTTCCCTTTACACAATTTTGAGCCTTCAAGATCGGACAAAACCTGACCATTACCCTTATAAACTTTCCTAGATACATTATATAGGTTCTGGTCTTCTCAAAATACCAACTCTATTGCCTTAAGAGGAATCTTAAAAGAGGTGCGTCGAAGAAGAAGTAATCTCTTCTACTGATTCTTTCAAGTTTCTTTATTCTTCAACTTCTTATTATTTATTTGTTTCATTTAAAAGTAATAACATAAGTATCAATAATATACTGATATGTTATTATAAATATAAAACAACCCCATTTCACCATCTATCCATCCTACGGAAAAGGAAATCACCGTATGTGCGTTCGTATGGAATAATGTCTCCACACCGTGGTGTAATCTGTTTTCCCACCACCACCATAATTGGATGGGTATAATGGTGTAAAGAATAACTATATATGGTTATTATAACATCATAATGATTCTGAGATATTATATCATCCACTACAATTCCATTCAATAATTATGAGAATGATATCATCACTCGTGCGTACGTACAGATTTCTATCTCCACGACGCGATGAGATTCATTCTCCATGTTAACAATTCAAGAATGATTATAAATTGAATATAATGAATAATAATGAAATATATGACATAATGAAGCTACTGGATTTATTTATATATATATATATATGTCATCTACTTACTTCCATTCAAGTCAATAAGGAAAGGGAAAGAGTGTTCATGCGTACGTACGGCCTACCGTCTCCATGAACGGTGTAATTAATTTCATTCATCTTTCTATTATATTTATATATATTGAATATATATGATATATAAATCATTATTTAAATTATGGAAGTAATTAAATCATGATATAAGTAATAATAAAATCAATAACAACAAGTCCAAACACGTACGATAAATAAAACAATTATACCCAAAACGCTACTTTAACATGGAATTTTTAAATGAATGGGTAATATAAAGTTATAAGTGAACCATATATGATATCATAACAATGAATATGATTCTTTAATAAGCAAATGAAATTATTAAAATCATTATACATGAGGTTCAGATACGTACGAAGAATATCAGACCTAAGGTAAGGGATAATTGTGCAATCTCATTTTTATCCGAGATTGCTTATACGTAAGTATTTACTGGGGTTGGACTTTTCATCCATGTCTATAAAAATGTGTTCATAAAGCTTTTAATATTAATACATGTATGTTTAAAGTCATTTTTACCCTTATTTGACTTTTACATTGTCTTATGGAAGGAATCTTTCTTTTGTTTACCATACATGGAACTTTTTGACAGTTCTGACAAAAGTACGAAGAGGATGTTTTTTAAATTATATGGCCTGAATGTATTTTTATGGTTTCGTAATTCCTTATTATCATGAAGCATAATGTACATGATTTCATGGCTATTTTCAAAAAAATACTTTTCTTTAAAAATTTCATGGAATTTTGAGAAAAGAAAATGATTTTGAAGACGAAAGGATATTTTCCTCAAGAATTCACTTCAAGTGTTTTATCAAAACTATTTTCCATATAAGATGACATTATTTCATATGTGTATGTATCAAGTATAATGTCTCTATGATTTAAATGGTTTCAATTTTCTTATGATGAAATGGTATCCATTTGTTTTATATGGATTATGTTATGATGGGATGATCTTTATGAAACCCATTTTATTCATTGGGTTATGATGAATTATTTATGTTTATGTTGTGGAAAATGTAAGAATGATTTCATTATGAGATGTGTGGGACCTAGATCTCCCTATAATTCATTCAGTAAAAGTTTATATCTTATGAGATAGACATGGATGGAATGGTATGTTAATCCGGTTCAGTGATACAGGACTCGAACGAGGAGTGAACTCGATTCAAAAAGGGACTTTGTCCACTAAAATGGTCTTGGAAGCAATGCCTTTGATACTATGGAAATAATACTATGTGATTAATGGTTTTCCACAATTAAATGTTTTATTCCCATGATATTTTATCATTATTTATGTTCCTTTATAATCTATGCCTTGCGTACTTCCCATATTTATTTCACAACTCAAGATTCTGACATTTATACTTTATGTTCATGTTTTGAAGTTCAAATGTATGTGGTTTATTTTATTTTCTCCATGTTTAACCTTAATGAGAATTTGAGATCACCCTTTATATGTTTTCTTTTCCCCAAGATATAAAGAATGGTTTTAGGTAAGAAAAAAGGGAATATCTTTATGGGAGATGTTGAAGATCTTTCACCAAGATTAGAAGATTATGTTCCCTGTTTCCAAAGACTCTAAAATGTTACAGTCCTTTGGTGCCTATTTTTGTTATGTATTAAGTATTCTTAAAATGTAATCTAATGTCTATGTATGTCAAGCTTTGGGTCTCTACATAACCTGTAGAGGTGTGTCTGTTTTGGGTGCATGTGATGCAGATGACCTGTGTCGGTTGACTAGATGTTGGTCAATGGGATTGGCGCCATATCTAGTGTGTGATATTTTTATATATATGTATATGTATGTGGTTCCATGGGCATCAGGGCATCTAGGATGCAAGTTACATGAGGTGCCATGGGCATCGGGGTGTCAAGGATGCAGGTTACTTGAGGTGCCATGGGAATCGGGGCATCGAGGATGAAGGTTACCTGATGTGCCATGGGCATCGGGGCATCAAGGATGCGGGTTACCTGAGGTGCTAGGCACCAAGTTGATTTTGATCATCCATGGGATGTAGGACCTCATGGATGAAGACAATGATATGGCGTGAGATATGTTTTCATGTCGGAAACGAAATGGGAGATCCAATAAGGGGCATGGGTGACGATGCGTCATGGGAGGACCTTTAGTCCGAAACACAGTTTTGCGAACCTTTGATTGTTCTGAGTTTGTCGTGTTGAGACAAAGTTAGGTGATTCCTATGTTGGTGAGCCCCTTGAGGAATTTATCCAGAACCTTGTGATCGAGGAAGTCTGGGTTGCTTTGATCGAGTGGTGTGTTCAGTGCCATTTTTGGGTTTCGTTTGATAGTTTGGGGACAAGCTATGTTATGATAGAGAGATTTTAAGAACCCAAGTTTTTGAAACGGATCAAAATCCCTAACATGTTTGAATTTTGACTCACTTCTGAGAAAAACTAGACAAATTGGACTTTTCTGGGTTAAACATTTGAAGTTAGGGAGGTTGTTCAGGTGTGCACGGTGGACCCACGGTTTGAACAAACTATGCAGACAAACCGTGGGAAGTCTATTGGTGAGACAGTGGGCTCTTCACGGGTGGTGAACGGTTTGTCAAACCGTGCAGGTTGACCACACGAAGTTCCTGGGTGAGGCAGTGGCAACCTTACAATTGGCGCACGGTTTTCAAAACAGTGCGGGTTAACTGTGCAACCACTTAAAATTAGGGGTTTTAAGTTCCGGTCCGCCCATGAATTCCTCATTATTCACTATTTCCTCCCTCCCACTGGTGGAATACACATGGAGAGTCATCCATACCTTCAAATCACTCCCAAATCTTCGTCTGAACTCTAATATGAACAACATTTGATGTGTTTCAACTCCGTCGGTAAGGCCTTGATTCCTCTTGAGCTGTTTTTCCTGATTTCTACCATAGATAGAGTTATTGGGGTTTGAGTGGTTCTGATTCATTTTTAGATCTACCACATTTTAGAAATAATTAAAGGTTTCTATCGGAGGAGTAACATCGTACTAGTAAGAGGTAGGTGGTGAATATTTCTTTTGTGATTTCATGGTCATTTAGGTGGCGCGGCCTATGTCACGTATTTTGGAATTTTGAAAGAGACCCTAAATTAATTTATATATTATTTTAAATTTCTTATTAGACCTATGGGATACCTTGGGTATTCCATTTGTCTTTTCTTGATTGAGCAGGGCCAGGTGAGAGTTCATAGCTCGCATGGGGAATTTTGGCTGGGGTTTCCAAAATGATAACACTTGAATTGTATTGGTTTAAACTGTTAGGTTTAGTTATTTAAACCCTGATATGAATTGTTGGAGACCTTATAAATTTTAGTTCTAGTAAGGGACATCACTTTCATAGTGAATTTCATCTATTTATATGGGTTTTCCTGTTCTTTGTTCTGTTTAAATGTTATTTATATGTAATTGCTAAATTGCATCTGCTGGACCCCTTGGGTAGTGTTGGGCATGGCCCAGATTTTGTTGATTGATGTTGATCACAGGTTGGGCTCGGCCCGAGTTACTTGGGTGGTTTTGAGCATGGGATTGGGCATCACGGACGTCGGCTTGAGGTAGTATAAATGTGGGATTGGGCATGGCCCGGGTTACTTGGATGGAAAGGCCATCAGTGTTGAGCGACATGGTCACAGGGACACGAGGTGTCAGAGGTGTGGTGGCATGGGTACTATTTTGGTGATTACCACCCACCCTGAACTTTGAGTAGTGTAAAAACATAGATACTCTGTGATGAGGTGGTTTTGACCACTCGTGTGGGTAGAGCCCCCACAGATGTGGTTTAGGTACTTTGGTTGGGGATGCTTGTCGTAGGAAGCCACGTGGGCGATGGGGAGCCTCCATGGGATAGCTTTGAGGCTATATTGTTGGGGGTTGAGGATCACTGTGATTTGAGGGTAGGTATCGTTGTCCCACCGGTTATTTATTTGAGGGAAGGCATCACTGTTCCTCCAGGTTACTACTTGGGTGTGCGTTCAGGAGGGGAGTACATGAGGTACGAGGTGTCAGGAGGCACAAGGAGCCAGGTTACTATTTTTGTGCGTGACTTCGGGACGTCGGTACTTGAGTCACGTGGTGTCATGGGCCACATGGTGCCGGGTTGCACGACAGAGATTCCGGCGTTGGCCGAAGCATGTGACACTCCATGGTGGCCGCCGAGAACCAGTGGAGTTTGTGTTTATTTGTGCATCATACTGTTTATTTTTTCCTCATAAATGCATGTCTGCTTAAACACATATATTAGGTACACATCATTGGGTGGTATCCTACTTAGATTTGTCTCACACCCTGCACATGCCCTTCGGGACAGTTGCAGACTTTATTGATTTACGTGCAGGAAATAGGCCAACATTAGGAGTTGGTCTGCATTAGTTATTGCATGGAGATGGTATAGACCTTAAGGTATTACCTTTCTGGAGTTTATGTTGTTTTTTTCTTTCTAGTATTAGAAATCTTACATGTTTTAGCTACTATTGGTTAGCCATTGGCGCACCTTTTGTTTAATGACTTGAAATGGATGCATGTTTGGTTTTTTTAGTAGTTACCAGCGATTGGCATGATGTTGTATTTACTTTACATTGTTGTTGTTTATACTTACTGCTTCCACTATTTATCTATATTGATTATACTTGTGCTCTACGGGTCTAGTTCGAGCCTGCTGAGTCTCTTATTTTGCTGCATATTTACTATTATATTCAGACTAGTACCATTATTATTATCCTCTGAGATGGTATTGCCTCCCCCTATACCTATTAGACCCTCACTTCTAGTCGGCAGCCTTTGGCATTCAGGGAGGTGCACCTAAGGTAGTAACACTCGACCTGTTTAGTACTGTTTGGGTGGATGTTCGAGTTTGGGTTGTTACACAAATGAAAATGATTTATCCACTTTATAAAAATATGAAAATTTAAACACCATTTTCATTTTGAAAATATCATTCACACTAATGGAAATAATCTAGATTTGAAAATCGTTAATGCAAATGGTTCATTATTTGTTTTTAAGTAAAGTATTTCAAAAAACATACATTTATAAATTGTAATTCAAACATGGAATTTTGTTTCGTTTATTTTAAAGGTAGTGCAATGGGAATAGATATCGGTCTAGCATACTTATTTTTAATACTCACACATATAGTTCTTTTCTTTTTTAATTTCTATGCAGGCTCCAGCATGGGTGTTCTTACCTTGGGTGATGCTTCATCATTGAGTTAGGGAGTGACCCTTGGTGTCACACTAAGTTAGTTTAGATATCGAGTTTGGTTAGTTTTATCTTCTCTAGTTCTTGTTTATTTGTCTATTTGGTTTATTTATTCTTCACTCCTCTTTATTATTTCCTCTAATATTATTTATTTCATTGGGAGAAATCTTTCCCATAGTCTCTGTTGATTCCATGGTGCTTGTCGCCAGATTGGGAGTACCGAGAATACCACTCAAGCCTTACTGTGGATCGTCTTGGGTGACCCATTCAGGGTTGAACTGGGTTGGTTCGTGACATACTTGGTAAGACACTAATAATAAGATCTTAAGTATTAAATATGGTAAAATAAACCATGGGATTATTTTTTTCTTACAAAAATTCATCTCATCATTAGATGAAGATATTTTAAGAAAATATAATCTCCAACATTAACAAAATATCATTCCTTTGATTATTGATAAAATTATTTTTCATACTTGGAAAATCATTTTTTGGAATTGAATAAATATCACTTTTTAAACCATTTCATTCTCCAATTTAGGATCCTAGAACTTCGTTTCACAAAGATCATCACAATAAGTTGGTGTTCAAAACTGATTTTCATACAATGATTCTAAATGTTAAATATATATACTTGGATAAAAAAGTATTATTATATGAAAATTAAACAAATTAAATTTGTTTATTTAGACCTCCATGACAATATAATGAATAATACAAAATCATATACTCCAAATAATGAATTATCCTCATTGATTGTCCTCTGGATTGAGGTAAAATGATGACTTGGACCATAATTTAGTACTTCGTGACTTCTAAATCCCTTTATAATAATTGCATATAAACCGTGGATCATGACTAAAATAATAAAAATAATAAATCCATGCAATTTTTCAATCACTTTAAGATTGAGTTGAGAATGATGATCTAAATACATATTATCCTGAATTTGAAGAGAATGTGTAGATTTAAAAAAAATGTCACAAATAATCCTTATTTCATTATTACCTTGAGATGTATTTGGGAATAATATGGTGAAAGATTTGGATATATTTTCCAACTTCTGTTATAGAATTGATAATTTATGAATAATATATTTTAATTTTTTTCATTCAAATTTAACTTACTAAAAAATAAAATATTTCAAGGGAAAATAAAAAATGTATTTCATCATTCCATCCCACCAAAAATATTCACTAATATATCTATACACTTTTTAGCTTCCTGGATGAAAATAATAGGAAGATATGTGAGCCTCAATCAATAATTATTTTTTCATACTAGAGTCATTCAGTACATGTAACCTTATTCAAATAGTTTTAACACATTTTTCATCAATATTAAACTCATGTAAGTTACTCTTATTTATAAATTTCATCTTCTATTATAATATATGATCTAATTTCTCAATATACCATATTATTTCTGATACAGATGATAATACTGTTACTTAGGCCAAAAGAGAAGAGTTTTTCTACCTTCAAAATTTCTAAATACAATTATCATTAAATCATTAACTAGTGGATCATGCTCTTAAAATGTCATGGTTAATGATACACTATATTTATTATTTAAAGAATATTCTACCTTTTTAATTTATCTCTATGATATTAAAACATAAAATCATAATCCTATATAAATCCCAACCGCCTCCTTCATCTCATGTGAAATCCCCTTTGTGTGAATATATACTTCAAAATTTTATGATTCATCATATTTTTCCCAATATAAATAATTATTGTACATTATAAAAGTAAAAAATATCACTGTAAGATCAAGGTCATGTGTTGGGTAATTTTTCTCATGGGATTGTAGTTATCACATATATAATACTATTAACTGGCCATGATGAATAAAAAAAACTAAAACACTTTGTTGAAGTATCACTAAAAAGAAGTAAATTTCCATTTATTGATGGAAATATAATACTAGATCATTAACCAATATTCATTTTAATTCATGAAAACATTCCTCACGTTATTTATCCTAATTAATTTAAATTTTTTTTGAGTTAATTTAGATAATTGGTTAGCTAAGTGAGAGTTTTTTTATCATACCATAAATAATAACTAGCTAGTCGAAGAAAACTATGAATCTCTATGATATTAGTTGTTCTTCCGATATTTCACTAATTTAGTTTTGTAAGCCTTAAATATTATAACATTTTTATTTATAATGTTCCCAAAGAATGAAATTTATTATAACAAATACTCATATTTAATAAACATTTCATATAACATCTTTTTTATTAAATTCAGGTGAATAAATGCCAAATATTTTTCATGATTCTCATAAATTTAAAAATATATAAAATTCCAACAATAAATACCAAATTTTAGTTTGTCCAAGTATTCTCTAAATACTATTCAAATTAAATTCATAAATACCATTGTTTAATTCATTAAACCAAAGGACATAACTAAAAAATATAATTCAAAACTCTAGCTTTGGAATATATTCTTTGATTTCCTTTAATTAAATATATAACGACCTTAATCAAATTTAGTAAAATTATTGATATCAATATGTATGAAAAAATAGTAATCAATATTTGGAAAACAACACTTTTTCTTAATAGTAATATTAATTAGTTCTTTATAGTCAATTAAAATCCTCATAAGTCCATTTTTATTTTTAACAAATAAAATGGGATCACCCAAGTTTTAGGTGATAAGATAAATGATACAATTATAAAATAATTCATGTATTTTTTTCAATTCTAATAGTACCAATATATCCATTTGATAAGGGTGTTTGGAAAGTGCCTTATCATTTTGAACAAATTTATAAGTGAATTCTAGCTCTGGGTCCAAAATAACACCAGAAAAGGAAAAAATAAATGAATATAAATATTCATTTACCAAAGGGAAATCATTATATTGAACAATTTTATTCTTATAAATTAAATGATTAAGATAATTTTCACCTTTATATTTAATAAATTTCTTGTATTCTTGATATGATATGATTAGTATGAACACATTCTTAAATAAAAGTTTACTCAATTTGAAAATTAAATATTACCACATGTTCTCTATAATCTATCTTAGCACAAAACCTCAATATATAATATATACACAAAATAAAATTATACTCCAATAAAGGTATTTAAGTATGGTTCGAATAAAATAAAATTTCATCGATGATTATTTGAAGATTTTTATAAATCATTATTTCATTATTACTTCTACTATATGTTATTACCAAAATTTAAATATCCATTTTTAGATGATGTTTTTATATTACTAGAAAATTTCCTAGAAATTAATTATTATGTAGATATAAAACCAATAAATACACTGTAATAACTTGGGGAAATAAAAAAGGTAGATGATACTACTTCATTTGATGGAACAACATCTCCCGTAGTTGCAAAACATGACTTTTACACAATTTTTTTCTTAAGATCTTTATTATTTCCACCATTGATATTTAACATTAGAAAAATATTTGTAAAATGGACTATATCATTATAATTAAAAAAATTAAATTCCTTTTGAACACCTAGATAATATTTTTGGTTCTAAAATTTTCTCATTGTTGGTCTATTAATCACTCATTTATTTGAAAACATGAGCTATATGTAAATAATTACAACACCAACAACACATTCTCTATCTAATAAGACACTCCCCAAATTTTTACCACATTTATTAGATAAGATAAAATGACTTATCATACCTTTATATATTCTTGTCAGTTTTCCCCTATTTCATTCCTCCCAGACCACTTCTTATCTTAGATGTTATGAGATCCATAAATGTAAATAAATCTATTTAAACCTTCATAGCACAAGAAAAATCTTCTTATTGACTCAAGAATTCATGAGTAACTAGAACTATTATTAAAACTAATTTAAATCCTTTATAAAATCTGTCAATTTCACATTCATATTCTAGAATATAATTCAGTTCATAATTATACAATCTTGTCAATATTCTTTCAAAATAGAAACTAATAATTCATCTATTATCTTCATCTCCAAATATTTTCTTTCCATTCTAAATTCTAAGAACATCGAGAAAATATTTTTCTAGATATAGATATTTAAATTCCTTCTATTCCATGGAATCAATCACATTCTACTCCTTGGTATTTCTAATTAGATATCACCACCAATCTACTTTTCTTTCAAGATGATAAACTGAAAGTGTTAAATTTAAATACATTGAATAACCCAAAACATCAAACATATTTTGTTTCCCAAATTTACCCCAATTGTTTCCTTACTAATTCTTAACCCATAATGGTATATAGACTTTACATTGATACCAATTATCTCTACCCAAAAATAAACACCCCAAAATCATATGTTTAGTGTTTTAGAGGATTAATAAATTCATTACATTACAAAACCCACACATCCATACAATATACATTTTCTCCATAGATGTTCTTAAAATGACATGATTTCTTTATTATATATAAATATACTATAATAGAAAGTTTCCTTTATTATCATTCATACATTTACCCAAACATTGAAAAATAATTTCAAAACGTGGTAGGGAATATAAATATTAGCTAAGGGTATAAAAATAACAAAACCCTATTATACCATTTAAAATATGTGAATGCCCATGAAATTCATAGACCTTTAAATAATAGATTTTGTTCTTATATAAAGTCATATTCACTCATAAATTCATTTTCATTGCTCAAATATTTGAAAGAAAACTATATCATATGAAAGAAAAAATAGTAGAGGAATCATGAAAGTCACTTGGGGAATCATATAAACAATTATTCTTACAATCATCCTTAAAATCAGTTTTATAATGAAATAACACTTTTAGTTACATCCAATATGACTACTCTTTAGAATAAATCATTACCCAATGTAATGGAAGGTTATATATAGGAACAAAACATTAACATACATAATATCTAATATATATAACTTCAATAAAAATAAAGTAATATTTTATTTCAATATAAAACTAAAAAAAACATACATTTGACCCATAATCACATGATCTTCCAGTTAACCTATAAAAAGTTCAAGAAATTAAAATAATGATTTAACCAATTACATGTAGAGATAAAATGAAATAGAATAATAGAATAATTATAAATATTAATATTAATATAAGAAACAAAATTCTAAGAAAAAAATTTGAGTTAGAGGGAAAAACCTTGAAACATTTAGTGTAAAGAGTTAAAATAAAACCATCATTCTTCCTTCTAAGATGCTTTCCTATAACCTTTCTTATATAAATGTAAATTATAATGTTGTAGTCCTTACCTTAAAATTAAATTATGTATATTATATAATTACATATTGTTGTTACTATTCATTTGATATAATATTTTAGTCAAATTTTATTTTTAATGTCAATGATATCCTATTATTGAAGTTCAATATTCATAGTAGTTCAGAATTGCATCCCTGTGTAATTTGGGTGTTATCACCACGTAAGAGTAAAAAAATGTATATGAAATTGGAAATATAGAGTAATTGAATTCATATAGACTGAAAATTAATTTTTTTCAAAAACACTTTATGGTTAAGTGAAAACCCGCCAATAAAAATCTATTTCAATGGATAATGGAGAACCCAGACTGAAAATCAAGCTAAAATAGGCCTGTCAAGAATCTCTACCAAGGGCCAGACCTACCGAGCTTCCATGAACCAAACAACCGGCCAATAGATAATTAAAATAGTTCAACATTTAGCATATCCTTCTTCAAAATCCAAAACGTCATCGAACCCATCAAACCCAATCAATTTGGGGCTAACTAGCCAATAGAGAATTCATATAGTTCAACATTTACCATAGCCATCTTCATAATAAAAAACCTCATGGAATCAGTCAAACCCAACCAAATTGGGTTCATGCATGATGAAGTATGATGCAATGGTAGAGGGAACCCAAGAAAAACATAACTATCTAGGCGCAGAAATATTCAACACCAACCTGTGACACAAAATTGTCCCATGTTGAACCACCATCATCCATATATGTGCCTAAAAGCATCCCTCATCTCGACTAACCACGATAACACTCAACGATGATCCTGAGAACCATAGGATGGCGACACGGTACCAAATTGAAGAGGAAGATACCCGAACACACAAAAAGGTGGAAATATCTGAAACGTAGGAAAAAGTCACACCAAACCAATCCCCCAGAAAATACACGAACCTGCAAACAAACATTAGAGAAGAAAATTTCAGAACGAAAGATCCACTATCAAACTGCCATCAACAAATGTGATCAGTGGAGGAGTATCCATCTAGAAGAGATCTAGAACACATGCGTAGTGATCCTGACCATACGCATCACTCTGTCGATGGGGGATGCTCCCAATCGCATGCGATATACGGGGTCTAGGAATGTCGAAGGGCGACGATTGAGCCGTCGAAGACACCATACTTGTGGTGTTAGGATCCATGTGGGGTCATCAGATCTAGAAGGTACCATGGATATAAAAAATTTAGGGATTCATGGAGCCATTAGATAGCGTACCAGGAGGGGTCGACAATAATTTCACATGAGGGGAGTCAAACGAGATTCTGAAAATGAAATTATTATTGCCACTGTGTCGAAGAATCCACGACAATCCCTAGGCTAGGGAGGGAGAACATCTCCTAAGAGATAATGGGGCCATCCATTCCCCACATGATTTAATAGAATTCATATTAATTATGTATTTTATTTGTTTTTAAAATTCCATTTCTTATAAATCATTTCATAATTAATTATAATTGTTTTTTAAATTTTACATGTTAAGTGTTAATCATGTATTAAATCATATGTGTCATTCGTGGTGATAATTCAAATATGTGATGAAAATATACTCATATAAATGAGATAATAAACCATGTTTTTTAATAGGTGGTGCCTCAGTCAAAGGCCAAGGAAAAATATATTGAATAAAGGAAATACAGATTACAAGAGTATGAATGACAGAATCTTATAACATTATTTTTCATATAAAGGGAGAAAATTGCCAGTTAAATCATCTAGACATGTAATTCTTTAGTTAAATCCCATTTTAGAAGGCCATCATCATCCATTTTTTCTTGATGAAAGTAATGAGTGTAAATGTAGTTAATTTCTTTGAGTGAAGCAAGAAAACTCATCCAACGGGAAGTAAGCGGTCAGGCAAGGTGCACCACCCCTTTCCAAATAGTTTGGACAATAGTGGTTGGATTAATTTCAATCCAAATATTGTTCCAACCATTTTGTTTGAAAAGGTCAATGGCATGGGTCACACCCATCATTTCCACTCTTAGAGATGAGGTCTTACCTAACCCGCCTGAGAAGCATCCATGGCACCTTTGAAGATAGTCCCTGAAAATAGCATCGTATCCTGTAGGGCCCAAGTTTCCTTTAGAGGAGCCATCGATGTTCACTTTGATCCATCATGGAAGGAAATATTTCCAGAATACATCAACGGAGTGTCTAGGCTATCCATATAAACCAAAAATCCGGAGTCAGTGAAGGATCTCAAAATGACCAACAATGTTGTTATAATATGCTTTCTTAATCAAGGAAGCATCACAAACGGCAATGAGAATCAGTGTCCTACTGGCATTAATCTTGAATGAGAAATTATTTTGAATAATATTATTTCTATCAAACCAAATCACATGGAGGAGCTCTACAACAACATAAAAGAAAATATTATTTATTTTTTGGAAAGGTTAAAAATCTATTCAACGTTGCAATTGCAATCTAATAGAATCACAATGTAACCATCTACAAAAAAATATATCGAGAATGTAATTCTAAAGAGCTGCAGTAGTAGCACAAGATATAACGAAGTAATTAATATCTTATCTATGTCGGTTTCACATGAAAAAATTAGAGAAAATGTGGATCCTAAAAGATTACAGACAAACATCAGTGGATTCCTTGTTGTGAGCAATACCCATGGGAATTATGTTAACCAAAAAGAAAAATAAAAATAATTAAATATGTAATTAACATTACCATGTGGTGAAAAAATCATCCCTCAATTATATTTTTATATATTTAATGTATATACCCACCATAAAAAACATTTCCAATATAATATGGTTTTAACATAAGGTTAAATTAATATGAATATCTCATACACAAGTGGAATAGTCTTCTTCGAATCATTTTATAAAGGGAAAAATAAAAGAGAATAAATGGCTAGGAAAATAGAAGATAAAATGAACTCAAATTGCACGATATGTATAATACGAGTAGTATTTTCATGTTTTATAAATTATTAATGAAAAATTAAGTATTTAATCCTATTATATGACCCAATTAAAGTTATAAATATTAAATAACTTTACTAAGATATAAAAATATAAATAAGTATTCAATTGAAAATATTATAAATCAAACATTTACTAGTATTAAAAGTTACTACTTTCTTCAAGTAGTTTGGATGATAAATGACATTGAATAATAATAAGAAATAAATAAATTTAAATTTATAGAGTTTATGGATATAGGTAAAGAAATAATTTACTAAATAAAAGGAATGTATTTTGAATAAAGAGTAAATCCCCTATTTATTGACCAGATCTAGTAGTGTTTTCCCAAATATTTTTTTTGCAAGGGTTAAAAATATATTTTTCAATGTTTCAAGTGTCTAATAAACAGAAACTATACATTTTTTTAAAATACAATCATCCAAATATGTCTAAAGATATGTTTTATTTATTTTTATATAATTAATAAATGTTGTTTATCAAAAATAATTCTATATATAAAATTATTAAAGGCTGTTATAGTAATTTTTAGAATAAAAATGTCTATATAAGTATTAAATTAATGTCTTGATATTTATATTATTACTTATATTTCAATATTATCCATAAAATTTTCAATTTAAATGTTTTTAAAATCATTTATTTTGAATTTTCTTTTCCCTTCACAAGTGCTGCATCGAGTCTGCGTAAGCATTTCAGATAATAATACAATTAATTAGTTTTAAAAATAAATTAATAACCTAAATATGATTTATCATTAATAAATATTATCTTTTAAAATGATTAATATTATTGTATACTCATATTTATATCATGATAACTTTTTAAAGATAAGAATTTTGACTTTTCTTACCTTACAGAAGCACTTGGTAAAAATATAGAAAAAATAAAATTGTTATATAATTATCATATTCAGGAATATATTTACAAAATAATTAATTATTCATAATTTTTATCTATTATGGTCTATAAAATATTTATAATGTTTTTGATAATATCTCAAAGACACTGATTTTGAGTTTTTTTTGATTCATAAGCACTAATTCAACTCTAGTAAATATTTTCATACTTATATTGAAATAAAAATTAATTTAATGTAATTAGATAATATTTGTATGATATCTAGAATATGTTGTCACATAAGACACATTTCATATATTTATAAAATTATCTACATCATCTTTTATAAAAATATAATAATAATAATTTGAATTCAATTTAAAGTCAAATTATTATTTTAAAGGAATTTGAATTTAAATGTATTACTCAACTAATAACCTTATAGAATTTGAATATAGGAATTAAAATTCAATCATTTAAGAATATAAATAACATAAAATGAAATAAAAATATCATTAATAAAATTTTTCCACCGTTTTTGACATACACAATGAATATGCCTCACATTTACTATTTAATATCTTATATTGTTTTGAATGAATTTTTTAAATAATATTCTTATATTTTTAATTTATTATTAAAAATTAAGTTATTTTATTAGAATAAATCTTTGACTATTTAAAAGTAAATTTGTTTACAATAGAACTCAATAAATAATATATACATTTATTTTAAAATAACATATATTTCATTTTTAACAAAAGAATTCACATTATTATTTCATATCATGCCACAACACTCATATAAGACATTAAAATATTATATAATATTATAAATTGAAAAAACTATCATATATAAATTGTCTTATAATGAATTAGAGAGCATATGTTATATTACCTAACCATTAATTAAATCATTTTTATATGGAAAATAATTACTATCATTATTTTGAGGGATAATTAAAAAACTAACTCCATAATATACATTAAACCACCCAACATATTAATTTATTTAAAAATAATGAACTAGTATACTACACAAAATCCCTTTCTTCCTTGTCTAATAGTGACCTAATTATATGGAAACGTAATAAAATACAAGGTCACAGATTAAAAACTCTAAGGGTCATCCCCTATGATCAATGTAAGACATTTGGTTTCTCTGTGTGGTGGAAAAACATTTATGAATATATTTTATATACTCCTTTCCTGACAATTCTTCTATCAATAAGGTCTGATTATCTAATATCAGTTTTATATAATGAATAATAACATTTTCTACAATAAAGATCTCGTTGTAACCCCTTCTAGAACCAAGATACAATCCTTTGGTCATGATAAAAATGATTCTCATTAGCAACCCATAAAGATATACAATTTCATGAACATATAAATCACATTAATCATACACATAAGAATCCTCCCTTATAGGAAAAAGGGATCTATTTTGGTTTGGTGGTCGAAAGTCACTAAAATAAAATCTTTATCTTTCCATGATCTCTAAAAGATGATCCTAAAATCTACTATGATGTTATCAAATTTCCACACTTGTAGAGGATGTGGTAGTAATAAACCAATGTGTTATTTATTATATGCTATACTATGTTTGAAATTAATGTATCAAGAAACAAAACTAGTGATCTCCCACTTCGTTCTAGGACACTAAATTTGTGTATGAATATATCAGTTCATTTTCATTAACACATGATGAGTAGACCATCTAGAAGGGAAATATTCTTTTATCACTCCCACCATCAAACTAGTAATAACCAATATTCTTCCTTTAACAAAAAGTAAATAGTTTGAATCTTTATACAAAGCATAGTGTATCTACCCACTATTGAGTGCTTCGTGAATAATGATACAATCATGTTCATATATGTGGGAGTATTTAACTCAATCCAAAAAGAAATATTTCATATCAATATGGAATAAATGTATCCCATATTGATCTTGAGTATTGTATAAATGATTTCCCTTATTAAACCCATTAATATCCATTCCTTTTTCAACTCTAATTCCTTCAACATTTGGGCCTTTCAGTTTAGAAAATATGTTACCATGTTTTTCTTATCAGTTTCATATAGTATTTTTAAATCAAGTCATCTTAGGTATAAAGACAAATAATGTTGACTTAAACATACGCATCACTATGAAAAGATATACCTATGTCTTTTATTATTAGTTTATACAATGAATTGATAGAAAAAAATAAAATTCTTCAAGAAGGCATTATCTATGCTGAGAAATTCAATATTATTTGTTGTATTGTTATTATCATGTGGCAAAATATTTCATGAAGTACTGAAAACCACTATATTATATGATATAAGTATAAAAACCAATACCAATAAATAATAACAAAAATGTAATAAATGGGAACTGTTTACTAAATAGAAAACTCACCTTAACATGGGAATTGGGTCCTGGCCCACTAGGTACCCCATGTTACCCCAAAGACATGTGTTCCTTTCCCTAGGTCCCACCCACATTACCAAAAGGGTCATCGGATAATGACCATCCCCGTAATCAGACACATGTTTTTGTCAGTGTTCCTGGTCTACAAAAGCACACACCCTTGAAAACTTTCCTGAAGGTCACCCAACATTATCACTACTCTGTGACAAGAACACATAACTATAGAGTTCTAATTAGGTCGACTCCTAAAAATAATGGTAAACATTGTTGACATGAGACATATCATTTATTCATTAAACCCTTTATCATTATGTGGTGTTACATTCACACCCTCCCCTTCAGATGAAAATGCCCTCATTGTGGACCCTACATCATAACCCAGGCAATGACACTACACTTAAGGTCAACTTCCTTCTCTAATACCAATATTATAACTGGGCCCCACTGATAGCCCAAAAGGTCACCCATTATGATCACTACTCCTGTCCAAGAATGATTAAATGTGGAGTTCTAATCAGGTAGATTTTGAAAAAATAGGTTCCCCATGTTGACATGAGTCATATCATTTAGTCATTTAACTATTTATCATTATGGGGTATTACAGAAAATATACCTTAAACCCTTCACCTAGATATGGTAGAAAAAATAAGAGTATTTTTCATCATATTCTCCAATTTTTGGAAATCCATATCACAGTGATTATATAATACAAACTTTAATTCATTCCTTTTTAGAGATATAATAGGATCAGTTATCCTATAAAATTTTTAAATAATGGGATGATACAATCTTATAATCCAAGAATATTTTTGATCTGAAAGTTATCAATTTGGACGTTATAATACATGAGAACCTATACTTCCATAGGATAATTTTTTTATATCTTCTAAGACTACATTATTAAAGAACATTAAGTCTTCAATTCAGAAATAATTTTTGACAATTTAGTTTAAGGCTTGTGGTATTATAGTGTTTCCAATATGATTTGAATTTTCCTCTATGATCCTCTTAGTATTAGTATTAAATAAGAGATTTAGACATAAAAAACCCAAAAAG
Source organism: Viscum album (assembly GCA_963277665.1). Lineage (NCBI taxonomy): Eukaryota > Viridiplantae > Streptophyta > Magnoliopsida > Santalales > Viscaceae > Viscum > Viscum album. The sequence goes on from OY728156.1 coordinate 1,508,468,808, forward strand.
AGAATAAAAATAGATGAAATATGTTATTTATTAACATCGTTATGATTACAAGATCATTGGTTAAACTAAAAGGAATGAATAAATAATCATAGTTTCCATATTGACTTTAAAAAGTTGTATTTGAATTTTTTTTCTTCCCTAGTGTAGAGTGGATGATACCTGGAGTAGATGTCGGTCTTTGAATACCACATGGCCCATTATGTTTATAAAATAAACTATTTATTTGAGGAAAATATAGTAGTTCTTAATAGTTACATAATTCATCATCTAGTTTTTTTACACAAAATATTTTAATTTCATAATCTTCTTTAGTAAAAATGATAGGATATCTATTATGAGAAATTTTAGGTATTATAAATGCCTCCACCTGGAGTAATTCTAGATAATGTTTCAACTCCACTAACTTATTTAGAACTATATTTTATTATGGAATAAAAAATGGTTCCATTTCTGGAAATAACATGATAGTTAAATCTATCTTTTTTTGAGGTATCATGAGAAATATTCATGAAAGACATCATGGAAGTGATCCTAAATTGGAGGTGTGACCCCCTTCTATTTGGCATCAAATTAATTGATTTTAATAATTTTCATTATAGTGTTAATAGTTCATACATTCCCCCAGTTTGGACCTGATTGACTTTATTAGATCACCCATTCTTTATTAAGTATATAATAAATATTGATCATATATGAGAAATATACCCACCATCGATAGAAATAGACATTGTATAGAAAGTGTGTTTACTAATCCATGTTATGAATAATAATGTAGGAATTTGTTTTAGGGTAAATAAATCCTTGATATTTGAAAATGTACTTACCATTATGGCATAATATGCACACACATTACTTCTCTACACTAGTTTTCACAGTGGATTTCCAAGTTTCATATGTTTTGAAGACATACCATCATTCATCCATAAAAGAGATATAAATTTCATAGATATAAAATAATTATTGGACTATATATCAAATTAGAAACAAGAATGCAAAGTTGATACTAATATAACACCGATCACTTTATAAATTCATATAATTATATCTTTGATAGGTCACTTAGTTATATAACAATTACCTACACCCTCAAGCTAAATATGTGTCTCAAAAATATTTATAAATTAAGGTGTAGATAGAGTTCAACTTAGAAAACCTTTCCTACCTATACATATTTGTCTTATAGTAGGTGTTCAAATACACCATTTCTTCTAAACACATGAATGAGTTTGAAAAATCTAGGTCTATTGAGGTCACCGAACAACTCTCTTAGATGTGTTTTTATGATAAAATCTGTTAAGATACAAACTTTGACAAAAAAGGTAACACTACTATACGTTAGAGGTATAGTGTTGTTTAGTGTTTTAGGATTCCTGCACTAGTAGCATCACATTGGAGGTATGATGGATGATCATATTGAAGGGTTATTATCAATATAAATTTAAAAGTATAGAATGCAAGTAGGGAGATAATCAGGGTCATATCACATGAGAATCTTCACCAATACTATCAATAGTCATTTTCAATTATTTATCATTTTTTTTATATATTTTAATGAAACAAAATGTTAGTCGGCATGGTGTGTTTGATAATTCTGGAAAATAACTTGAAAAAATACAAAATAGAATAAATGTAAGGGGTTATTGGTAAAGGGGAATGATTTATGGCTAGAATGACTTTTCTTCATGGCCTATTTTATTTTATTTATATTAATTTCAATAAATAAGTCATTTAAGTTTACTATATTTCTCACATATGTTTAAACATTAGTAATTAAGATAGGTGTAAAACCTTCTAATGCATATTATAGACCACCTCCTCCAATTCATGCCTCAAATCATCCTGGTAGGATATATGTTGTCTAAACTAAATAATGTGAGGGGGAAATATATGATAAATGACATAGTGGGAGTTAGAAACTAAGAAGTTTGGATTAATAACCTATCTACCTAATCCCTTATAATCCCAATTTCCACTAAAAAAAAATAATCCATAAATAGTTAAATGAATGGACTCAATAACTTCATCCATCCCAATGAACAAAAACATTATTAGGTTTCCAAAACCATGGGCTTTGAGAGGTAGGGGTGAAATAAAAATACATTGTAAACAATTTAATATTATAAAAATATATATAATAATTTTAGAAAACCTATACTACATTATGAAATTGGTTCAGAGGGAATGGTTTTGAACCATTATAAATGATTTGAGAGTGGGGTTAAATATGAAGAGATTTACATGGGATAATCTCCATGTAAACTCATTTTAGAGTTGTGTTTCTTCAATATATGAATGATTTTATATTCTTACTATAGATGTTATTCCATTAAAAATCATTGTCTTCGCACTTGTTCATATATAAGAACATTTTATCATTGAAGAACCTTTTTGTAATTTTGATAATCAAATGGAATATAATATGGTTCTTCATATAACATCACATGTTTCGTTACTGTTTTATACATTTATAGGATGAATGGATTTGGGTATTATTGATTAATGAGAGAGAATAAAAGGGGGTGATGAAAAATGGTGAGATTAATGGAAATGATTATGAGAAGAAAAATCAATTTGTTTGTATTCATACATAAATTCCAATCCATCCAAATTAATATCATTTAGTTGATAATTAATCTAACATATATTTTTGAAATTTATGATTTATTATACCATTGAATATATCAATATTAGGTTGATATGACATAGAGACTTGGTATTTAGATGATAATCCATAAATGTTCCTTCCCTTCAATATAATCCTACAGAGGGGATCGATGTGGAGGTTAATCTTATGTGAGTGATTTAGCGATAATCTATTCACATGATGGTCCAATTTATTTATCCACATCCCAACCGTGATTATGCAAATCTTATATAGTAGGAGAGTACTCCCCTCTAATATTACATAAATGAAAGAACCTTTTTTAATCCAACATGGGTCATTACGATCATTAATAAATAATTAAGCTAATTGAAAATTCACTAAAAAAATTTAAATGTATTGCCTCTATCAATTAAAAATGGAATATTTTCTAAATCAGTTAAAAACATGATTTAGGATTTTTTCACATTGATAGAATTATTTACAATAGAAAAATAAAATTTGTTTATTTTAATATTCTATTTATATGAGAATATTAATTAGAATAAATATATACTAAAATCATGTAAAAATATGGATGAATAACTCTCATATACTTGAATTATTTCTTACCCTAAAGGAATGTATCTCCATATAAATATTCACCTAGAATAAATTCCATCCCTCACTAGACATTTTCACTTATTTATCATTTTTTTTATATTTTAATGAAAATAAATGTCAGTAGGCTTGGTGTGTATGATAATTCAATTAAATAACTTGAAAAAAAACAAAATTGGATAAAGGATAGGGGTTAGTGGTAAAGGGGAATGACCAAAGGCTATAAAGAGGTTACTTCATGGTCTATTTTATTTGATTTAAATTAATTTCAATAAATAAGTTATTTAAGTTTCCTATATTTCTCACATATGTTTAAACATTAGTAATTATTACATGTGGAAAACCTTCTAATGCATATTATAGACCACCTCAACCAATTCATACCTCAAATCATCCATGTAGGGAATTTGTCTTTTGAAATAAATAATAGGAGGGGGAAATATGTGATAAATGACATAATGGGAGTGAGAAACCAAGAAGTGGGGATTGATAACTTTATTAACTAATCGCTCACAAGACCACATGCCACTATTAAAAAAAATAAATCAAAACACAGTTAAATGATGGGACTCAAGAACTTGATCCATCTCGATAAAAAATAACCTGATTAGTTTTCCATACCCATGGGATTTGATAGGTAGGGGTGAAATAAAAATATATGGTAAAAAATTTAATATTATAAAAATATATAAAATAATTATGGTAAACATATACTACATTATTGAATTGGTTGAGAGGGAAAGGTTTTGACCTATTATAATGGAGTTGAGAGTTGGGTTAAATTGGAAGCGATGTACATGGGATAATCTCTATATAGAAACATCTGAGAGTTGTGTTTCTTCCATATATGAATGATTATATATTCTACCTATAGATGTAATTCCCACCAAAATCATTTTCTTTACTTCTTTTCATATAAAAGATCATCGTATCACTGAAGAACCTTTTCATAATTTGGATAAACAAATAGAATAGAATATGGATCATCATATAACCCCACATGTTTGGTTAACATTTTATACATTTATAGGATGAATATATTTGGGTATTCCTAATGACTGAGAGAGAATGAAAGGAGGGCTGATGAAAAATGGTGAGATTAATAGAAATTATTATGAGAAGAAAAATACCTTTAGTTGTATTCATACATAGATTCCAGTCTATTAATAACTAATATCATTTAGTTGATAATTAATCTAACATGGAATTTTAAAATTTATGATTTAATATACCATAGAATATATCCATACTTTTTTAATATGACATATATAATTAGCCTATAGATTATTATCCTTAAATTTTCCCTCCCCTTCAATATAATCCAACATAGGTGATCAATGTTGAGGTTAATCTTATGTGAGTGCTTTAGTATTAATCTATTCACATGATGATCTAATTTATTTATCAACATCCCAAACTTGACTATGTAAATCTCACATAGTAGGTGAGTTCTCCACTCTAATATTACATAAATAAATGAACGTATTTTAATTTTACACGGGTCATTACTATCATAATGAAATAATTAATCTAATTCAAAATTCACTAAAAAATTAAATGTATCGTCTCTATCAATTAAAAATGGAATACTATTAAAATAACATAAAAAATAGGATTCATAATTTTTTCACATTAATAACTTGATTTACAATAAAAAACTAAAATTTATTTATCTTAATATGCTATTTATATTAATATATTAATTATAATAAATATATACTAAAATCATGTAAAAAATGGATGAATCATTATCGTAAACTTGATTTATTTCATACCATAAAGGAATGTATCTCCATATAAATATTCACTTATAATTAATTTCATCCCTTGTTAAATCTTTATTCAATGAATATTAACTATTTAAGAATTAATTAAATCTCAACATTAACATGAAATTTTTTTCTAATGGACTCTTATTAATGTTTCGCAACATACTCACAATTTCACAAATAGTAATTCATCAATATAAAAATGAATTAGATAAAATGATTTTACTGTTGTTTATCCATGTTTTGTAATCACCATATCTTTTATATCTCTCTATAAAAATAAATCATAAACAATCTTTTTTAAAAATTATTTATGTGCGTAACAGATTTTAGTGATCAAGGATAACCCGAAACTAGTAATAATAAATAGTAGAAATCCCCAGAGCCTATTTGTGAGAGTTGAGTCACAGAAGATGGGGTTGGATAATTAATTTTAAAATCACCTTAAATCATTATTAATGTGTTTAGTTTTTCACACACACACATACAGATACGTACACACTATTCTTTTTTTTATTATGTGGAAAAATCAGTTGGGATTCAAACTACTCAAACTAATCAAATTCAAATGAGTTTTTAAAATTTTTTACTTCGGGTTGATATCTTGAATTGATATTTTTAGTGAGAGATCCACTCAAATTAAGGCACCTTGATCTATTTTATACATAATAAATTTTGGTATACTGAAATATTTTTCTAATTCTTATTAGATACTTAATTTTCAAAAAAATAATTCTATATTTTTATAAGTGAATTATGTCACCTAGAAAACTAAAGGTCATTATGTAGATAAGTGGGAGAAAAATTATTCAACATCATTTATTTATAGAAAGAAAAGGAAAATAAAAAAAGACACATAAAACCTTTAATATTTCTAAAATCCCCCACATTTAAAATTCACTACCCTCTCTAAAAAACAAAGAATGGGTAAATGAAGAATAATGGACTGGATAAATAAAACATTATTAGTTTTTTTGGGTAACATGAGGTGTGATCCCATGTCCTCTCTTATTTAACGTATAAAACAAATAAAAAGACAACAATAGAAATTTATTAAAAATAGACTAAAAATTGAAAGAGTCGGAGACAAAATATTTCTTAGTATAAACCCCCCTTGTTTTTTCTGGGCTTAGACTACCACTAGTTTGAAAGTTTTATTTTGTTATACCCAATCCAAAAGTGGATGAATTTTTTTTAATAAAAATTGGAATAATTTATTTTCTCTAATATCTATCAGTGCATCCTAGGAGTGGGAACCCCTAAATAAAAGAAAATGAAATTTCATATCCCCTAAATTAATTATATGGTAGAAGAAATGTAGTGGGGGGAGGGGGAAGTAGAGGATTCTTGTCTTCTGATGTGGTGTCTTCCTCCAATAGATAAATTGGATATTGTAGGGGACATATTAACTCCACTACATTCCATGATATTTATTCTTTGTTACGAGTTGGGATGGAAACTCATACAAGTAGGCTCTAAAATGGGATGTGACATGACTCGAAGGGAATTCTAGATCCCCATAGGCTAGAGACAAGCACTTAGCCATCCAAAAATGTCCAAAGGGAATTATTTTACGAATTTGAATCAATATAAATGGTATAAAAATATATAAGGATAACTAGAAATGACATATTCCATATAAAAAGAGTAATTAATTTAGAAAAAACAATGATAGCCAGTCAAAATCAAAGCTCCATGTCCCATAAAACAAGCCAAAAAGGAAAACCCAAAGTGATAGAAGATAATCCATGTGATGAAATGGAAACATCCCACCATCTCACCAACATCTACCCATTCGAAGATAACCTAATCATTAACACCTCATTATAGTTGTAGGCCCTTTCCTACATCATACAATACAAAGTCGACACACCCTCAAGGAAGTGTGTATGGTGTGAGATAAAGTGGCATGGTAGGATACCAACCCAAAGTTCCATAACAATTATCTATCTATATTACTCTTAATTGATAATGACGATAAAACAATTTAATGATAAGGAATATTCGCAGTTATACAAAAAACATGGTAACATAATTTCCTTTATAATTTTATAAAAATAATATAGATAATATTATTTCAAATAATATTTCTAATAAAAATATTAAATTTATCAAATAATATTTCAAATATCATATGAAATCCAACATAAATTAATCTAATCACAATAGATATCACCCATAGGATAACATAGGTCTAGGGTATCTAGGTCACCTTTACCCCAATAAACAATCAAAACTAGTGTGCACATCATGTCCATAAATCCAAAACATCTATGATCTAGTGATGGAGGATAACTCCTAAAATTGAACCCCATTTTGGTGTAATGATCATGTTCCTAGTGTCAATGAATCTTTGATATAGGAATAGAGGAACACCCAAGAAATTGAACCCCAATATGAAGTCAAAGGACAAGGCCTAAAACTAGACCCCCACCTAGGTACCAAAGGCTCCCATGTTCTATATATGTTATATCATCTAAAAAGGGCTTACTACATTTCACAGTAAAATATCCAATCAACCCTTTTAAATCCCAAAATAATTATTTTAAATCTAATTTCGAAAACCATTTAATAGTGCTTTGAACACCACTTTATTTTACCAAAACAATAGGAAAATCCATTTTTTTAACATAAACCAATTAATGAATATATATATATATATATAATCAAGGAGACTTCAAATTATTATTTTTATATACATTTATGAAGCTATGGGTATTCATGATTCATTAAAGATAGGATAGAGTTGGAACCATCTACTAAATTTTGGGTTACATGCTAACCACAATAAGATCAACTCACTAGAATGAAAAGAAAAACTAGACTAATAAAGAGAAGTCCCTAAACAATTATTATCACATATTATAATCTTATTTCCATAATAAAATTGTGGTTGGAGTATATATATAAACACATACCCAATGGGTCTTATGAAACACACCATAATCAACAAGGGATCCGACCTCTATGTGACAGAAACATGATGAAAATAAAGTGGTTAAGTGGGATCATAACATGATAAATATATTAAAACAAAAAAGTATATAACCACTTCCAAAAAACTAATATATTGTGTAAAATGATATATTTGATCAAACATACCAAAATAGGAACTACCAATCGACTGATGATCAAATAAAAAATACAAGATCTTATAGATAGATCAAGAAAACTCGAGGGATCCCCTTGCTTTATACAAGGTGAATTAGGTTATAGGTTAGTGAATAGTATTTATAAATAAATGTTTTGCGGTTTAAATAGACTAAAAAAACCCTTTTCTAATTCAACAAAGCATGAGAGCATTGACTACCTGATGTCTACCTTAGGCTTGTTGGTGGTTTCAAGTAGTGATCCTACACTATTGTATGTCCCACCAAAATGTTGGTGGAGTTCTAATGGAGAATCCAATATACTAGTGTTTCGCTATCTATCAATTGTCTTATTAAATCCACCAAATAGCCCACAAATTCCTTCCCCATTCTAAATTTCAAACACCCATTCTCTAACCTTTGAACATTTTTTAAAACTCTGATAAAGTGGAAAAAATTACACATTAATGTTATTATACATGATGTTTATGTTGGATGTTACAACTATTCCAACCATATAAAAATTTTCCCTATAAATTCATATAGATGAAGGATAATCCAAAAAAATTTAGGCCAGTACACCATCACTGGAATTTCATGCTCTCAAATATCATGAATTTTTGATATGTTCCTCTATAAAACATTGAACAACATGAGGAAATGACCATGGAGAACTTTCAGATGAGAATCAAAAATCCATATTATCTATTAAAAAACTAAATTATTATCTCTAACTAAATATTATACCTAATTAAAACATAGGGAAGATCAGGATGATATGTCTTGAGAGGAGATATGTGGAAAGAATCATGAATACATATTAAATAAGATGTTAATTCCAACAGATAAGCAACATACCCATAATTCTAAGAGATCCAAAATAGTATAATATATCTCATAGCCAAAATACCCTATCTTCAAAGATTATGGTGACCTTATCAAGTAGAAATATTTAAAAATAATTATTCACCATTGGAAAACTGAAAAGGCTAGTGTCAATAGTCCACATAATATTTCTATCAAATCTGATTTGTGATAAAGGATTGATGTATATCTAGAATCCTAACCATTGAATTATAAATAATAATCAATACCATGAGAGTTTCCTCTCACACTTTTGAATAATAAATTGGTTTCCTTCATGGGAGACCATACACAACCTCAAACGGACAATTCTAATCAATTAATGGAAACTATTATTATAAGAAAACATGGGTAGTCCAAGATGGATATCCTATTATAAACTGAAATAAAAGTTGTAGGCACAAAGCATTTTCATAAAAATCTGTATTTCACGATCAATATAGATATCTATCTATGGATGATAAGTTATGCTCCATCTGATATGATACCATATCACCTCTGGGGACTTTTCTAGAACTGATAATTAATCATGGGATCTCTATCAGAAACAATGGTAGAAGGGACCCCATGAAACCATGAAATTTACTATATGTATAGATTAATAAAATATCCAACCTTGGGGTTGTCCCTAATCAAAATAAAACGATATAAATTTTAAAAAAAAATCAATCACCACCTCGATAACATTATTTCCTCTTGGAGTCCATGGTAACCCAACAATGATGTCCAAGTAGAACTCATCCCATTTTCATATCATCACTTAAAGTGGTTAGTGTAGACTAGAAGGATTCATTTTCTATACCTTTATTTTACTATAGATGTGATAATGGGACACATAACCAGAAATGATGTACTTCATACCAGGCCACCAAAAAAACTATCTTAAGTCATAATAATTATTCATAGTGATAGGATAAATGACCCATAAAGAATAACGGAAATAATGAAACATGGAATGCATAAAATAAAAAGGGATGGAAAATTGACTTCTGAAGTGAGGAATTCCATCATAGGGATGTAACTAAATATGAATGGTCTCCTAACCAAAAAAATTATCTTGGAATCCTCTAAACACATCATCATTCTGCCGGTCCAGCATAAAATACTCAGGGTGAGATAATGACAATTTTACACTGGTTAAAACCATATGTGACTCATCTTCATATCCATTTAGATGCTACTAAGAAAAAATGACCAAAATTTTCCACATATATTATTATTTTAATATAGTCTAGGAATTGAATTTACTACTTAGAGATTTAGAGATGATGTTATTGTCATAGGGGTGTATATGATTTTGAAATAAAACATTTGGAGTTACTCCATCCATCGTATATTCCCACGGATCAGGTTCTTCTATGAAAATATATAAATCAATATATTATGATTTGAAAAGACCATGAACCTCTCCCAAAAAATAAAGTGTCTATGATACTTAAGCGCATGCATAACATGGTGAAATATACATCCTGAGTGGGTAAACCATTATCATGAGGTCAAATCCATCAGGAACTGTATGCCACTACATGGTCATACTACATAACCACATATCCCATACTAGAACTGTATTAATAACAATATACCAAATATACCATACTTGGTTCCATGAAGTTCAAAATACGAGTTTATGTTAGACACAATTTTAATTCATCTAAATAAGCCTATCATTAATAATCCTATGACAATTTTAGAACTTTCTTGGTATGAGTAGTTAATGGTGATGAAAGTTTCGAAAAACACTTGCTGAATAATAGATACTATCAAGAAATACCCATGAATAATTGAATATTGAATACATTCAGTGGTTCATCCCATGACAAGACAACCTTCATCTTTTCGGCATTGACAAAGAGACCATGTTCTAAAATCACATGCCCTAATAACCTCGCCTCTTGGATTTGAAAAATACCTTTCGATATATTTGAATAAATTAGGTGGCTCCTCACGATTCCCAAAACCAAATTCAAATGGTTCTCTGGGTCATGCTGAGATATATAATAAACCAAGATTTTATCCATGAATACCACAACAAAAGTATTAATATAATAGTACAATACATGGTTCATAAATGCTATAAACATTTTAGGATTATTATTTTTTCCAAAAAAATACTATATATTTATAATGGCTATATCTACTATTTAGGTCTTTAAGATATTTGATTCCCTAACTTTGAGATGATGATAACCTAAATGATGATAAAAAACTACCTTTACCTATTTAACTAATAAAAAAATCATGGATATGAGGAAAAAATATTTATTTTTAATATTTACATAGTTCATGTATTGTTAGTAAATACAGAGATAAAGATAGAATTCAATATTATCGACAAAGTACACTGTGGGATACCCACAATGAATCCCTAAGTAGAAAAAACTACTTTCTCAAACAATTCATCCAAGTGAATCTACATACATTTATACTCAATTAGTTCTATATAATATGTGAAGCTATAAATAGGTTAAGTACCAAGAACTAGATAAATGGATAAAAATACCTCCTTATTAGAGGAAGACAAGAAAATACATCTTGAAAAACCTCAAGGAAATATTGAAGAACCAATGGAAAATCAACATGAGAGGATATATCATTGACTTTAACTGCAATGATATACAACATACTCTTGAGAATTGGATGGGAAGGTATTTCATGATTGGACCCCTTGTCCAACTCTCCCTGAAACACCAAAGATCTCCCTTAAACAACAAATAATAAATAATTTTAGTGAAAAAAATCAATCTCAACTCAATGAATGACCAAATAATTAGTGTTGATGATGATATCAACAAGATCTTGATCAAGAACCAAAATGTTTTACAAAAACTCTGAATCATCCATCGAAGGAGAAAATGTAAGAAAATGAAACCCCACTCATTCCCCTTATTAAGAGGTTTTTTCGTCTCTATAAAAAAGTACATGAGTTCTGTCAGAAATTTTAAAACATCCACTAAAATGGTAGATATAAAATATTGTGTAATAAATTTTTTAGATAGAGTGGTTACTATTGAAGAATAAAAAATGTTATCCTCACATAGAAGCTGAGATTAAATCGACATCTACTTGAAAATCATCCTCTACATCAGGATGGTTCACTATAGAGACCTATGGCTAGATCCATATTGATTTTGAATATTCTGACTGTATTGCATTTTTCTTTAGAGCTAATTATCCTTGATCATAATGAAGAATGTATATATCTTGGTAGAATATATACAAATGACCTTAGAAACCATATGCACAATAGTTATTTAGGGGTGTGGTAAAAATCACCAGGTTTACCCCACCTTTCAACATTAATAGAATTTTAGGGGCACACTATTAGAAACTGCTTATTTACTAGAGAATTTAAACTATTTAGAATCACCTCTACTACCCTTGCGACAATAATTCGACATCTATTTCTTTACATGTGTGCCATTGTGTTGAAGGGAAGACCCATGTAATTCTATATTTCTAACCATATCAATTTCTTCCATCATATCCTAGTCAACCACTTTAGAATAGGTGGTGATATTGAATATATATACCTAAAATTTGATATCGGGATGTAATCCTTATAGGTATTTCTAATCTTATAGATTATCATACATCACCACCTTAAGAGAAAAATAATCCAAAAAACGAAACAGTTTGTGTACTGTATCATTGAATGAAACCCCTACATAAAATAACGGAACTCCATAGAAATTACCATCATCAAATATTATTGGAAGAACTAATGAAATGAATGGGACATCAAATATATCCACTCAAAGACCATAAGATGATTTTCTGTAACGATAGATTCCCACCGCCTTTTTCTAGAACCCTCAATCTTAAAATCCATTCTCTTTTCAATGACATATTCTGATGTATCTTGTTAATCAACGGCTTGAACAATATTTGGTGAATCAAATGTCAACCTCAATACCTATCTCCTATAGTATTTAGTTTCACATTATCATATTAGTTTTTAATAGGTTTTACTCTTCTCAATGACACAAACCTCCCACATCATAATATCTATGAGATTTTGATTAATAGGATGATTTCTTTGAGGAGAATTTATCTTTTCACTATACTAAGGAATCATTGTATGATTACTTGGTGGAATGATTCTATATAGAAGAAATATAAAGAAATGATTATAAAACTATTAATCATAGTTTATACCAAAATAACGTAAGAATAAATTTAAATCTTGACTAAAACCCAACATAATAGACATACAACCCAATATCCCGAGGTGACTAAAGGATCATTATAGTGAGATTTGGCTACGAAGTCTATATTAAAACGCCCATAAAGTACCAATAATTCTATTTAACAGCCACTAAACATCATAATATTGAGAATAATCATGTATTGATACCAAATTTTCACGACCTGTCCCAAACATCCTATCTAACTAGGCTCCGAACCAGACTATGAAAAGACCCAAATAGAATTACTAATACCTATAGTCTTGTAAAAAGAACCCATCTAACAAAAAATCACTTGTGGGAATGATTTTCTAAACCTAGAACAAGATACATTACACACACATGGAGAAAGATAAACAAAAAAGAATTATTCCATTGAATAAATAACAATATTAGTAGAAACAAAATAAGGTATCAAGTAAAAAACCAAGGTACATGTACCATAAATCTAATGAAAAATTAAAACCCAAATGGGAAACCACTAAAATATGTGATATGTTAGTAACATACTACCATCTCACCACTAGATATCAATTCCCAGCTAACATAAAACTCGCTGCCTCACTATAGCGCCTTTTCATTTCTAACAACACTGAAAAAAAGGTTTATATACCTATTAGGGGATGTAAATCTTGTGAGCTAAACAAGCTCCCCAAGATCCAATATAGGTGTTCCATAAAAATTTTCTACTAATATCACCCCAAAATGTTCAATATATGAAAATCAGTTCATGATAAATCAACATCAAATTTATATCAAAATCATAGTAAAACAATTCCCATTTACATAGTTCTTACACAATATCCAAATAATAATATTTCAAAGAATATTTCAAAAAAAAACCATTTTACATTTATCAAAACAAGTATCACATATCATATCAATGAGAACACAATATGAATCCAATCACAATAAAGATCACCCCTAGGATGACATAGGTCAACATTATCTAGGTTACTCATATCATAATGAACAATACAAAATAGAGTCAACAAAATTTCAATAGAGTTATCGAATCTATGATCTAGGGATAGAAGAACACCCAACAAATCGAAACCCCTTAAGTAGTAAAGATCAACTTTCTAAATCCAATGAATCTATGATATATGAATGGAAGAACACCCTATAAAGTGACCCCATCTAGATTCAAAGGACATGTCCCGATACTAGACCCCAAACTAGGTACCAAAGGTTTCGATGTGATTTATATTTCAAATCATTTAGAAAGGTATTATCACATTTCACAAAATATTTTCTAATGCACACTCTTTCATTCCAAAATAATTCTCTGAAAAACTAATATCACAAATCATCACATAATTATTCGAATTTTTTTTTATTTTACTAAATTAGGGTTTAAATATATTTTTTTATATACCCATTTATTCATGCATATCAAAAAAACAATGATATTTCCAATTATAATTTATAAATATATTTTTAAAACAAATAGAATTCACAATTCATCAAACATATTCTAGAGACTGAACCACCTTCCTATCACTTGGGTGGAACACTAACCATAGTAGTATCTACTAACTAGAGGGAAATAAAACACTGGATCAAGTTATTAGAGGCAATAAAAATATATTCTCACATATTAGAATTGATTTTCTAATAAAATAGTTGGTATAGAAGAAAGATCAACACATTCCTCAAGGATCTTGTGTGCTGCACCAAAATGAGAATGATATCTGACCAATGGGAGACAAACACAAAATAAAACTATATAGGGTTGAGAGGGGTCAAAACCTGATCAATAGACTCCAACTGTGAAACCTAGGACAACTGCTAAAATAAATAGAGATGGATGACATGATATAGATTCAATAAAATTTACTAAAGGCGGAACAATCGATCAACCAAAGATCAAATTTCTATGCCAATATGATGGAGGAAAATTAATCCAACCCTAGAGAGACCCTAGATTCATATAGGGTTAATTATGGACTAAGGGGGAAATTATCAGAGTTAAATAGTTGTTTTGGGGGTGAAAATTACTAAAAGAACTCCTTGATAATTTGACCCAACTTGATGTCCCTAAAAAATAATCGAAACTCTGAGAAATAGTTAAAAACACTTTAAAGGGATCTTACTATAGGGTAAGGCCATGTGTTACATTTCTCATTCAAAGGGAACTATTCTTCTTCACATTACAACTTTATAACTTCTTCTATCGTGGCCATTTCATCACACACTTCACTCTCACAGTCAGAAGTATCTCGGGATAGAAATCATTAAAATCATAAAGGGGGTGGTAAATAAATTTGAATAAAGGTAGATAAAATAAAATTGAGTTTAAAGTAAATTAAACTACCTTCATGGTCTCTACTTAGAACTATTGTTCCTCATTGAATTCCACTGATTGGAAACATTCATGTTGAGAGAGAATATAAGTATTCAATGTAGTTTCCACCTCTTAATGTTATTCTTCATAAGTTATTAGAAACAAAATATAATTTTATTAATCTTTAAAAATATCATGATGGTACATTGAGATGTAATCCAAGAGCTCTGTGAGTTTTTGGGATAAGGAGTATATGTATTGGTGCTCAAGGTTCAATTTGATATCATTGTTGAGTTATCTAAATTACACCTTTATGAAGTTTGAATATTAAACTCCCATAACTTATTAAGCCATTAATATGAAAATTTCACTTAAGGGAGATGGTGAGTCCAAAATAGATTTCATTTTTATGATCATTTTAAAATTTATGGGATAAAAGGAAAATAATTACAATGGGAAAAACAAGTGAATGACCAAACATTATCTATGGAAACAACACATGATTGATGAAGGGCCTTTTCAAAGGGTCATTATCAATATAAATTTAAAAACATAAAATAAAGATACTAACTTGATCAAGGAGGTCTATCTTGAGGAGATTCACCAATACCACATTATTTTATGTTACTTATTTTTTTTATATATTTTAACAAAATTAAATTTAAGGGGGTTTGGGTTGTTTTAGAATGCATAGAAACACTTGAAAATAAATATACATAAAATAAACAACAATGTGTTGTGGGAAAATTTAATAATCCATGATATAGGATACAAGTTCTTTTATTTACTATTTTATTTGTTTTAAATTCATTTTAGTAAACAAGTCAGTACCACTTCCTTTATGAATACCCTCAATTGAAATTTTCAGACAGAACACACATGAAAAATGATCATATATATATATATATATATCAAGACTCACTACCTTTATACTGTGCCTTAAACCACCCATGAATTCTGCATGATGGAAAAAATAAACCATGTGAGGATAAAAATGTGATAGAAGAGATAATGGGGTTAAAAAAATTAAGTGATGAGTGAAAAATTCCCACCGAAACCCTTGAAAGCCCACTGAACACCCTGTAAATGTGTAAAACAATGAGGAATTTGTGAATGTGAACCGATAACTATATCTACCATGATGATAAAAACCATGATTATTTTTCTATAACCATGAACTTTGTGAGTAACATAGGTGGAGAAAAAATAAAAAATTTGAAGAATAAGTTAAAATTATTAAATTACAGAAATGAATTACATTAAAACTAAAATAATTGATTTTATAAACTGAGAGGCTAAGGATTAAAACCCCTATAAAGGATAAGGGATATTATTTAAATAGTTACTGATATTAATGAGAAAAACTATATATAGACACGGTTTTAAGTTAAGATGCTTCAATATATGAGTGATTCTAGATTTGTTCCTTGTTACCAACATTGATGTTATAAAAGAACATGGAAACCAAGAGTATAATTTTCCTAATTTTTATGAATAAATGTAAAAGAATATTCTCATCTATATGACCATGCATACATGGATTCCATGTAATTATTTGATGTTATCAATGAATGCATGCATTCTGGATGATCGGGAGAGTGAAACAAAGGGTTCTATGAATAGTGGTAAGATCATAAAAAATTATTATGCACTATGAAATCCCTATAGAAGTATTCATACAAACCATTTTATCTAGATGTGATAATCTCAGACAAGCTAAAATAAATCTATGGTGTCCTATGTGATTTGTGATTTAATTTACCACAACATCCTTTCATGGCTAGGTTAATATAATATAGGGACTCAACTCCTATAATCTTATCATTATTCATCTAATTAAACATTTATTTAATACTAAAATAGTGATGTTCATGATGGTTAATCTTAAATGAGTGTTTTACCTTTGATTTATCCATATATAGGTTTATTTCTTTCATCCATAACACATCCACCACTAAGTTAATCTCACATAGTAGGTGATTTGTCCCCAATAATCTTTTATAGATATCAATAAACCCATTTTAATCACAACATAGTATTCACCATATCATAAGAATAATTTTTACACATGAAGTATTATAAATGAAACAATATGAATAATTTTATTTTAATCAATTAAATAGAGAATATTAATAAATTAAATGCAAAATAAATGTTTTGGTCATTTTCTCATTAAAAACATTATTTAAACTAAAAAAATTAAAAAAATTATAATAATATTCTATTTATAAAAATATATTAATTATAATAAAAAAATATATGAAACACAAGTAAAATAATGGATGAATCATAGTATCCCAAATTTAGGAGTAAAAGGAGCACTACCACACTTACTAACAAAAAAGGTCCACTCATACTAATCTCTTATAAATACTAATTTCACTTACTAATTGATCCCATTCCAATATTTTGGCTAGGAACTGCACCATTATTTCCTTTAATTCCATAGATCCCTTCTAAATAACAAAAACTATCGGTATAACAATAAAGAATATAGCAGGTTTTGGCACTATCATCTAAATATGAATGAGTTCTCTCAATAACATCCCAAAACATTAAAAATTTTATTCTTCATCCCCACAAAAGTAGGGATAAAAAATATAAGGTCAGTAAATTTATATATATATATATAATATTTCATAATTATCATCCCTTTCCAAAGATCCATACGTTTTTTATCCTTCACTCGATAGATATTATCTAGGTAATGTTACCCATGAAACAACTTCTAGAATCCATTTTATGCCAAATCAAAATATATCCAGGCTTCTAGTAGGATATACTACAAATAAATTCTAGTCCCTTCATTTATGAATGTTTGAAAATGGACCCTATAATGATCAGAGGCCATGATGTTCATAAATATGTAGTCAATACAACAATACACTCATCTACTCACAATGGTAAAATATCACTAGGAATGGTCAAGGGTGATGTAATTAAAAGTCCCATATGACATAATTTACCATAGGATCACACTATGTTTCTCTCTACCATGCATCCTAAATAATATTCCGCCCACCTTGGTATCTATAAATGAACAAAAAGCTTATATGTAAGAGTGTACACGTCATATCCTTCATACATAACTATAGGTAGTCCATGGGCCTTCATACTCTCCATTAAAGTAGAGAATCACATTATAACCTCCTTCTTGGAATGTAAAACTTACTCAAATTTAGGATAACATTATAAACGATAGGATAACACCCTAACTCACTCACTTAAACATTTTTATTAAAAAAATATTTACCTAAAATCATAGTTTCATTGATTTTAAAATATACTTTAAAAACATAAACATGAAAATATACTCAATAATAAAAATGAAAATGATATTCTAAAATAAATTAATCAATTGAAAGTTATTTTAAAATTATAAAAACAAAAAATTAATAATTAAAAATATTTTAGTAATTTATTGTTAATGTTTTAATTTATATAAACCTACAATAAATTATGAATATTAATTATTCCAAAACACTCAAGCATGTGATATTCCATGATTCGCATTCAGAAAATACCAATATTAGACTACTCATAATGCATGATACATGATGGAATACATCTAAATTAAGGATAAATTAAAAATATAACATGGATTACCCAAGTAACTACATCTTCTACCAGAATAATTATGGTTAGGAATATATATATATATATATCTTACATCTTGAGTCCCAATGAACTTATCACCTTGTTAGTCCCAAATCTAACCACCCTAGGTGGACTCTGATAGTATTTCTTAATGATCTAGTCTGAATCCTAAGGGTCTGATCCCAAAAAAAATCAACACATGAGGTGAAATTTTTTATTTCCGTAGGTTGGGGTAAACATAAAGGATAAATAAAATGTTGTGGGATGTAATTTTTTCTACATTTCAATTAGCATATATTTTTTTTGGCTTATACTGGAAAATTTATATGGTATATTCAAATAATGTAAATTAAAAACATTAGAAACCTATCCACTAAAGGTAGCTAATGTACATGTATGAAAAAATATTTATATATTTGGAATACCCAAAACAAACATAATATAAAAATGAAAAAAATGAAAAAAAAACATGACCATAAACCAAAGACATGAATACAAACAAACCCATATATATACAATCAAAAGTGAAACAAAAACAATAATAAAGATCATAATGAAAATATTTATGCATTATATATCCTAAAATAGATCCAATATCCTCCCAAGAGATCCCTGGTCATGTGATCCATTAAAATATACAAAACATTGACCATTACTATAATTATGAAGCACTATGATATCTAATGAATTGGTTATTAACCCCTTCCATCATTGTGAAAATAAAATATATGTGAATACCAAAGGGACATGTGTAGGGTCTGAGTAAATCTTACCCAGTAGGCGGTTACCTCCAGTCCCTAATCCACCATAATACTAATTTTATGTAGTATTAAAATACAATTGAAAAGTAATATAAAACCATATTTAGTGCATTGGGAACGTGTTAAAATACCAAAATATCATCTACATTGATTTCCTGGTGAAAAATGTGCCTTAATATAAGCTATTTATACCTTATTTGAGAAATACATGGAATATATACTGTTAGTAAAGGTATTATTTAGTAAATGAGAAAGAACTTGTTTTCTATTAAAATACCAAGAAATAAAATAAATCATTGAAATAAGGAATTTCAATATAACAAATGTGATAACTTAATCACGTGTCAACATATACACTCATATAGGGTATTTTCTCTATGTCCCTCAAGTAATGTTTTTTAAAAAACTGTATATGGAAAGAGTACCGATACAAATTTATATTAATATCTATTCCCTTATAACTTCTAATAAATAATTAGATAGTCTAGATATATATATTTTTGTAGAAATAATAAATACATACATCATGATAAAATTAAACATCCATTACTAAAATGGAATAAATAACAAATTGACCAAATAATAACAAGTGGCATGATAATAACAATGATTAATTATTAGAATATTAATAACTAATTAACCAAATAAAAACTAATTTAGAATATTGTTTGGTAATTTTTTTACAAATAATAACTACTTTATAGATTAGTCTCACTCTACCCCATGTCACAAGCAACCCAACACTGTTATAAAATTTGAGAGATAAGGGGTTGCCTATTGATTTACTTAACAAACCATACTCTAGATTTCAATTGAATAAGGTGATCCACCACATTAATAATAAATGTGACTTAGCATAGAGGATTTTATCCATCTAGTCACAAGCCTTATATGTAGTATAAAAATTAGATTTGGAACTGATGGGTTTGAATTATATATAAGCAGGATCAACTCTTATAACAAATTGGGGAAAAAACTCAAAATAATACCATGGATTTCTAAATATATATGAAAAATTAAATAGGGGTTTTCTTACAAAACATAAAGAGTTGTAAAAAAATAAATACTATAGGGATATCCTATGAGATGAACCAACCATAACATACATACATAATACATCATTTTACCTATACATCCATTTTATATAATAATAAATCATATACCATTAACTATAGGTTTATTTCTTTAGATATTAGATACATGAATGTATTATTTTACCCTACCATGAAATTTTATCAATAATTTCACAACACTTGACCCCTTATAGACATATCATATGTTCTGCTATTCATCATAGCCCAAGGAGTGAAATCATAAGAAATGGGCGAGATCATACACTCAGTAAGGGGTAAATAAATTTGAGATATAAATAGATAATAACAAGTGAGAATACGATGAATTTGGGGGTATGAGAACATAATAAAATCATATCAATAAATCATAAAAAATAATACAAAAAAATGAACCACAAAACACGTCGCACCATAATAATATTTCTATAACTTTAAACAATAGCATAAGAATATGGAAACATGAGATAGTTTTCATGAAATATTGAAACATAACATACAAATATAGCTAAAAAATATGCATAAAAAGTAATTTATTATTTCAATGGTCACTACTAAGACCATCATCACATCGTGGATGAACATACACTATAAAATAGTGGACTACGATTACCTATAAAGTCCCATAACACAAAACCTCATAAGATATAACATTTACCCAATTCATTGAAGGTATATATAATTCCAATCCCACATGTCACATAGTGATAAACTATACATTTAATTTATTCATTAACATATTAACATTCATAAATCAAAAATATCATAAATAACTTATGGGAAATAAAATGGTTTCATTAAAATTTTCATAGGGAATAAATAAATGTTCCATAAAAAGAATTGGATAATTAAATTAAAAAAATACATAGTGTGTCATAATAAATTTTAATAAATAATAAAATTATATTGGTGAAAAACCATTGGAGGATGACAACAAATTACTTAAATATTAACATGAATAATACTATGAATTTTTATCTTTTCTTCCTTTTGAATAATAAAATTAAAAAAAATAGCTTTATATCTGAAGGATAAAGGTAATAATAATATTTTTAAAACATCATTGAATTGTGAAATCACCAATGTAAATAATAAAAATGAATATACAGTAAATAGACAAAAGAAACCCACTATGCATAATATTTTTAAAGGTGAGTGTTAAAAGGATTCATTGAATAATTTTTTAAAGATTTCAAAGATAAGAGAAATTGAGAATAATAAATAATATGTATGGGGATAATGACATTCATGAAACAATATAAATTATATTGACTTAGAGAAAAAATATTCCCAACTGAAAAGTAAGGATAAATACAATTTTACTTAAATGCATCAATTTAGGGTAAATTAGGAATCAATGAGAGGTGAAATGGTATAAAAGAAAATAAAATATAAAAAAAACAGATGGGAAGAAATATATGGTGTTTTATAAGTTAAATAACATATAGGTTACCCTAATATAAATTTTAACATAGAAAACATCTATTTTAAAAGGATATTAGAAAAGAAACCCTTATCTTTACTCCTGACTCCCATGAAAGAAAATTAATTTACTATATAATAATTATTACTATATTAATGAATAATTTGAAAACCTTATTCATATTAATTTAAATTTATACTACTAATTTATAATAATTTATTACATATATATTAGTTAGTTATTGTTTATTTTTATCATCAGATTCTAGTAATTTGTAATGTTTTGTAAATATTTCGATTTGGTGATTCATATTTTCATTTTTAATAAAAATATAATCATTCCAATATTATTAAATGTAATGGAATTATTTAATTACAATGTTTTTTGTATTCACCAATTCAATTAATTAAATAAAACGACATGGTTTGTATGAATGGAATTAATGAAACACTTGTTTCGGTTAATTATATAGATTAAAATGAGTTACTTTACAATGATTCATTATTTCCATGTTACCATTACAAAAAACAAATTAATAATATAAATTAGTCCCTTATATCATATATAAAAATTATTTATGTTTTTATAACCATATATTAAAAAATTATGAATATAATATGGAAACGTTGATTTAAATGGTTAAAAAAATCCAAACCAGAACATCTTATACTATTGAATGAGTAGGTGTACAGAGTAATATTTTAGTAATATCATTTTTCATAGAAGTATAATGATGATAGTAAGACATAATTATCATATTTTATATGATTATGTAAGATTTTATATCATATGTAAGTTGAAAATTATATAAAATAACTTGATAATTACTTTTATGAATTCATTACTCGAAACAAGTTCATTTGCAATGAAGAATTTAGCCCCCCATCATGGGAACATAGGTTACCAAACAAGAAGTATGATTATAGGAGATGTAATTTGGAATGTTATTCAAGAGAAAACCAAAAAATATAAGTGGATTGGAGTGTGGTGATTATATATACTTTTACAAGTGAAAATGAGAGAGCTTTCTTTCCAAACTGGAGTTTTGTGATAGAAAAACATGGAATCATAATGGAATTAGGTGAATTAGATAAGAAATTTTTTTGTCTATATTATTGAATATAAAATTATTATAAGTGATTCTATAATGTTTGAATATAAAATTAATTATTCAAACTTCCAACTATGTCATTTTATCATCATTACCATCTTTTATTTATGTTCATAAATTTTTGGTGGAAACCACTTTTTAGTATCAATTTATAATGTATCTATTTATTTTTTGGTAGATGGAGACAATTTACATGGATAAAAGTCCTAGGGGTACCAATGTCCAAGGAACCTGGCCTTAAGACCCCATGAAACTCACCTAAAGGCACATGACATGTATGCCTAAATACATGGTCTGAAGAAACCAGGACCCATAGGCCCAGAAGATGTCCCTAAGGCCTTGAACCTAAGGAAAACACTACATATTTCCTACTTGGTATTTTCTCTCCAAGACTTCCAAGACTAGTGCCCTATGTTGTGCACCTGGTAAAAAGTTTAGTACCTGCTAAAGGGCCTTTCACCATGTTCCACTCTTATTGTTACTCCCAGATTTTACTGCCACATTCCCCACTGACTCTGCACTCTGATATCCCCTTCCACCA
The DNA here is from genome assembly GCA_963277665.1 of Viscum album. NCBI lineage: Eukaryota > Viridiplantae > Streptophyta > Magnoliopsida > Santalales > Viscaceae > Viscum > Viscum album. Next base: position 1,508,492,706 of record OY728156.1, read on the forward strand.
TGTTCTACAGGCCCCGTGCTTTATAGCTACCCTATTTTACTTAATTTAGTTATTTAAAATGGTAATTGTTTTTTATAAAAAATATAAAATAAAATTTCGTTCCAAATGTCAATATATTGATTCCAAATTTATACCTAATTTAATTAAACTCAAATCCAAAATATATGAAATTTATTTTTTAATAAAATAAAATAATATATATATACATATATATTTTTAAAAAGAATATATTTATAACATTGAATGTTCTTATTATTATTTAATGTAAATTTTAAATCATTAAATGAGTATTAATATATCTGGTTACATAAATGATCATTATACTCTATAAAATATAGTTTAAACCAAGATATATTTAGCTTCTTAAAAAACAGTTCATATCACATAACAACATTTATTTTAGATAATTATCATTCTTAAAAATTAAATGATCTTATTATTATTTATAACCAATTTTTTATAATTGCATGAATGTTTATTCATTTTAATTTATATATAAAAAAGACATTTCATGAAACATCCATGAATTTAATGGTACATTTTTCTTTGGTTTTGGCCATCCTCAGGTTCCCCATTGTTTATCTTTGGAGGTGTGTCGGTGGGGTTGGGGACCATGTTTTAAAATTACAAAAAGGGAGTGTCTAGAATGGAAGATGTTAAGTGGTTAGGGGGATATCGACTAGCTGATACGGTATTATCTTCTATCTGGTGGCCTATCATAAAGCTATATATTTCATAGATCCAACTGACCTATCTTTGGATGGATAACAAGATTCATGTTCTACCTAGAGATAGTGTCTAGCCACATGACCTCCACCAATCTACTGATAAGGCCCATAAGTTAGATAGTGGTGCCTAGATGGCCAGATCATTATGTTCATTCCTGTAATATTTCTCTTGCATTCCATTTTATATTCTCATATTTAGGGTAAAAATTAATTTTAAAAAATGAACATATGGTACATATTACAATATATTTCACTCTCTCCTTCCCCTATCTTTGGGGTTTCATGCTTAGATATATCCATTTACTTGCACATGGTATATTTCTTATGTTCTATCCCAAATCATCATCAGTTCACGAGATGAATCATAGATATATGATATATTTCCTAAACCTAGAGATTATTTATTAATATAATGGTTAATTCTTGGTTTATTAATTGTTATATGTAAAATACAGAGAATCTTCACCCCTCGCATTAATATATCTAGATCTACTATTAGTGGTGGATCTTATTGGGTACATTAGTGTATCTCCAAGACTATGTTATGTTCTCATTATAAAGAATTGATTATAGAATGCTAATTGTAATGAATTTTGGTTGGTTCTAGGAGTCTATGGATGTGGTTTAGTGATGACCCTTTTTTTACATAAACAAACTTGATGTCGGAAGTAGTTATCATATAGGGAAATTGTTCAAAGATGAATAACATGGGTTTCATTCTTGTGATTTTGTATGTGTCCATGAGAACCATTGTGTGATATGGTATTCTTTTGATTTATCATATGATGTGTGTATAGCCTTTGACACCTGTGTATAAGGTGCTATGACTGTGCTTTATGTACTATACCCTATTGATTGTGAATGATTTAACTATGTAGGTGTGTATCTAGTATCAATATTATAGTTTTATCATCATGGATTGGTCAACTCCTAAAGGGTGAGAATGTACTAGTGTAATATAATTCCAAAGGTGATGATAAATAATAGAGGTAGGGCATGGTTTTGAGGACCTTATGACCAGAACCAAGATAGAGGATGGGGTATGGTGGCATTAGGCGCATATATAAGGTTGATCCAAAGGTTTTTAAGCCTTGTGGTTAAACCTAATAGAGGTAGGGTCATGAAAAATTTGGGTCCCAACCCAAGGTTGATCCAAGGGCGATACAAACTTCAGTCCGGAATTGGGGCTTTATTATCATTGATCTTTAATCTGAGACATGTGTTATTCATGTATCATGATGTGATACGTGAGGATGTATGCGATATTCCTTCCATTATAGAGATAATGAAGGTACAACTAGAGATTCTGGTAGCTTGATTAATGCACGATCTCCCAACATATGGTTAGTTTCATGTTTTTTCAATTACATACCATCATAACATACACCTTTAAATATATGTGCATTTTATATTACTGGTTCATCGGTGATGTCCTAAAAGATTTATACTCACACCCTGCTTGATCGTATATATGAACATGCATATTTCATGGTTAGGTTTCCAGCTTAGAGAAAAGACCCTATGTTAGGGTGTGGAGATAATGGAGCTTGGAGGGTGGAGGCAATGTTGAGATAGGCCCTGATCTATTACTATAGTGTTTTAGTTTATTTCCTTTGGAAATTATGAAATGGTTAAATTAACACATTGGAAATATTTTGGATTATTTTGTATTATATAAACTACATGCCATTTATTTATAACATGATTATTTTTTTGTGTTGTTCTCATATGTGTGTTATTACTATGCATGATTCTAGTGGGTGGCTATTTCTACTGAGGGTGTAGTCTCTCCACAACACTGTTTGGAACCTCATTGCTAGTCGATGAACTATTTTTTATGTGCAGACACACAAGAGGTCATGTAATACATAGACCAGACGTCGTGATTTTATTCAGGGCATTAGTAAATTGTATCAGAGGGGGTCTTCTTTTCTTTCTTATTAACAATGTTTGTGGTAACGTAGAAAAGACACAATAAAAAAAACATGAATTTAGCAACTTTTTTTAGAAACATTTTTTAAAAATGTTACTAATTTAGCCTCATTTTTAAGAAAATGTCACTAATGTATCAATATTTTTTAGGAAACGTGTCTAAATTAGTGAAGTTTGTTGAAAAACATTGATAAATTAGTGGAATTTTCAGAAAACACTGCTAATTTAGCTACATTTTCATAAAAAATCCCTAATTTAACAACAATTTTAGGAAACATCGTTAAATATATATATATAGCCCATTTCCCACATCAGTGTAATTATATTTTTAGATATATATATACATATAAACTCGGACACATATATATAAACATATATATATAAATATATATATTTATAAATATTTAAACACACACACACACACTTATATATATATATATATTTATTTACACACACACACACATAGATATATGTATATAAACACTTATATATTTTAAATTTAGTCCCATTTTATAAAAAATGTGTCTATTTTAGTGACATTTTTGACAATGTTATAAAACATTGTTAATTGTATGTATAAATATATTGATAGTTATATATATATATGTATACATACACTTATATATGTATACACACACACATACACCCACACAAACACACACACACATATATATAACATATAATATAAAGATATATATATATATAAAATATAAACATATATATATATAATATAAACATATATATATATATATATGACATAGAAACATGCATATAAGGATAAATATACATATATATATATATATAATAAACACACACACACACACAAACATATATATAAACAAACAAATATATTTAATTTAGTCACATTTTTTAGAAAATGTGACCATTTTATTGAAAATTTTACCTCTCTTTTAAAACATGGATAAATATATATTTATATATAATTATATTTATAGATATGTATACATACACATATATTTATAAACACCCATTTACATATTTAAATAAATAAATATATATATATATATATATATAATATAAACACACACACATAGATATATATATATAAACATATATTTATCTATATAAACATATAATATGTATAGAATAAAAACACAGACACACACACACCAATCTATATATATATATATAATCATAAAGATTTATAAACACACACATATATATATAATATAAACACACACACATATATATATATAATACTAATAATTATAAACCTATATCAATATGAAATCTAATATATAAATATATATATATATATATATATATAAAATAAAAATATAAACATAAATATGAATATATATAAATATATATATATTTTTAAATACATGATATATATATATAAAATATTAGTTTTTTATATTGAAATGTATTTAAATTTATATATATATAAAATAATACAATATTATATTAGAAAATTTAATAGGTGAGTTGGTCTGTGATTTGGCATTGATTCCAGAGGAGTTGGGATTGATTCTTGCAGAAGACCATTATATGGTTAGGGTGATTTTATCATCATGCATGATGATATCTATAGGGCATTTGGGTAGGGGCTTGTGGGAAGTATTCATAAATTAATTTAATAAATTTTTATGGAAATACAGGTGAAAAATTTTTATTTTCAAAAAAACAAGCAATTTTTCTAAAATAAAGTTTGTAAATGAGGTTGAACATACCATTGTTTCTAAAAACCATAGTTAAATGGGGTTTCACTAATTACATATGTTTATAAATGTTGGTAAATTGGTGTAATTTTTTAACATCAGTAAATTAAGTAATAAAATATTAATTAAAAATTCAATCAATATTTTTAAAAACATTGGTAAATGAGGTTTGATTTGCTAACATTTTACAAAAACATTGGTAAATGAAGTGTCACTAATTAACAAGGTCTATAAACTTCATTAAAATTAATATTTTTATAAATTTCACTAAATTAAAAACACTAAATTTCCCAATTTTTTTTATAAACAATGTTAAATGAAATAGAAACATTTTAAAACGTCACTAATTGATGTTTTTTTGTAGTGAGATAAGATGTGTTGAACTTCGGTAGGAGAGTCACATAAGTGGATTACCAACTTCAATGTGATTGACTTCTGAGTTACTGATGATTATATTACTATTAATGATTGTGTTATTTTAGTTTTAAATAGGAATCCATTAATGTTGTGTTAATTCAGTTTATAGAATTTTGGTGTTTCGATGAATCATAACCAGACACATTGGTTCACATGTTATAAATATGGTTTCTTTTCATACATTTCAACTCAATTAATTAAATTTCATTAGTAATCTATGATGTATGATTATGTAGTATAACTGTATTGAAAATTTATTTAAATGGACCAAGAATGCTATTTTTTATTATATACCCACAAATGGGGATAATGTGTTAGTGTGGAAGACTTGGTTTAGCCCTCAAGTAGAAATTATAGGGTTGTTTCTTTTGAAATGGGTTTCCTATTAGGATAAGTATTAATTTACTAATATTTTTGTGTGCCTATAATTTATTGAGTGGTGTTATATTTTATAATGTTGATCGCATTTAAAATTTTTTGTTTACTTTTTAGACAATTTTTCCATGACACCGTCTAGTAGAACCACCTAGGAATGTGGGTCACGATGGCCTTATAAGGAAGTTAGATCTTGTAGTGCCTCCAAGAATTCATTAGGGTGTATGTGAGTTTTCTCCTATAGTCGTTCAGGTTATTCAGGTGGTAGGATCGCTTCAGCCTAATATTTTTCAAATAGTTCACATTCAGGTTGGAGAATCTAATAGTATAATTGAATATTATTCCTAGGAATTTTAGAATCATAATTTTCATCCTTACAAGGTATTATAGAACCTAAGGATAATAAGTATTAGATTAAAATTATTGAAGGAATATTTGATCCAGTAGAGAATATAGTGGATCGATGGGACAAGATGAATTATTTCATGCTTCTGTGACCTATGAGGAGATGGTGGGGTGATATGATCCAGGAGGGGAGACATGAGGTTCAATCTACTGAGATCTTCAAGAATCTCATATTTGAGTATTTTTTTTAAACACACTAATGTTGGATAAGGAACTTGTGTTTATGGAGCCTCAACATAGGAATGTGCTGGTATCTATATATTCTAATCATTTTATTGAGTTTAGTCACTTCACTTATATTTTGGGAAGGAATGAGGTATTGAAGGCTCGAAATCTTGTGATCATAATTGAATTAGATTTATGGACCCATTTCAAAATAATCGACCTAATGATATATCCTAAGGTGTTATGCAAGGCCCTAATGAATGACAACGGATTAGAGGAGGACATAGTTATAGGTATTATTTAAGTACATAGTATATAATTGAGTATAATTACTATAAATTTAGTTAATGCCTTTAACAATAATAGGAATTGGATGATTGAGGAGGTGTAGTAGGGTATAAGTAGGTAGTTGAAGCAAAGTTGGTATTCTTCAGAACAATTTCTGGAAGGAATGTGCTTTAGCTGTGGAAAGAGTGAATACTGTCACATGTTGTGTCCTGAATCAAAATATTATCCATTTTTTTAGTAAGATAGGAATATTTTGAAATTTATATTCCAGGGCACAACAGTCATGTTCCCATAGAGGTATTGTTTTTATGCATGATTCTATTTATAGTATTGAAATGGGATCTTAGTAGAAGGCATAGATTCTCTATGGGATAGTGACTAAGTCGAACAGGGGACCTCAGGGATAGAGTCACATGGCTGGCATTGGTAGTGTACATATCATAGACAATATCCTAAATGATGTTGCAGATGGACCTTATATAGACAGATGTATAATTTGGATTACCCCTATGAGCTATACATATTTTTTGGATAAATTATCTTCCCATTATTTTATATCTAAACATGTCATTTCAAGGTTTTAACTACTGATAAAGTATCCTTCTGAATTTTTTTCTGTTGATACGCACTTGAAGAAGAAGAAGGTATACATATCTAATGATTTCCATAATGTCATGTAGTGGCTTTTGGTTATAAAAATTTGTGGGATTTAATGATCGTAGAGATGACTAGAATTGATGATATTTTTTTAATGGACTATTTTACTAGTTATTAGGCCTATATAGACAGTTATAGTAGAAAATTACCGTTTACATTTTTTGTGGGAGAGAATATTTTTTTGATCATGGAATGAGATATTGGACCTAGAAGAATAGAACTGGACCTATGTCAATTTGGTGATATAACGACACAGGTTGAAAGCATGTTTCTTGTGGAAGAACTTTTATAACACCCTCCTATTTTCATTTGGTTTTGGACCATTATAAGGATATATTCCTAGATTATTTCTAAGCAATTCCTCCTAACATAGGACTTGATTTTAAGATCTAACATGTCATAGGATCACAACCAATATTGATCCCTCTATATCAAATGGAACTGAATTAGATGAAAGAAATCAAGGTGAAACTAAATGATTTAGATGTGGATGATTTTATTTGGTGAGGAACTTATCCTTCGTTTGCACAATTTTTTTTTCTAATAAATTAAAAGGAATCCTTCCACTATGTGTAGACTATAATGAGAATTATTGATTTCTGGTGAAGAACATGTGCATGTTTCCAAGGATTGATGATTTGTTTGATTAGTATAGAGGATCCTGATGGTTCTCTAGTATTTTCTTATGATAAGTCTACCAATGGATTTAGGTTAGATAGGGGAATATATCCAAGAAAAAATTTAGTTGAAATAATGTATTGTATGAGTATCGTTTCAAGCCTTTCAGGTTAATGAATTCTCCCACATTGTTCATGACTATCATGAATCTGAATTTACATCCATATATTGACTATTATAGTCATAGTATTCATTAAGGATAACCAGATATACTCGTGGACCCTAGCGATTCATTCTATCCACCTTGACATTATGTTGAGTATACTGGGATTTCTTTAGCTTTATGCCAATATTTTGAAGTATAAATGTTGGATCCAAGTCGTATTCTTCCTTTGGTATGTGATTTCTAAATTGATAATCTCAATTAATTAGAGGATTGTAGAGGTAGTGACATATTTGGAACACCCTATTAACGTGTTTGAGAATAGTTTCCAAGATGTGTATAGGTATTATAAAAGGACCATTATTGATTCTCCCATTGTACAACACCAATGAATAGGATTACCAAGAAGGGGGAGATATCTGATTGGATAGATTAGTGTGGATATTCCTTTCAAGACCTGAAGACGGGATTTAAATCATATTTGATTTTGATATTTCATAATACTATGATTTTATATACATTTTAATATGATTCTACAAGTTTTTTGTTTGGGAGATCCTTTGATATAGAGGGATTAGGTAGTTTCTTATGGGTCTTTTTAGTTGTGAAATCATAAGAAAAACTACCCTATAACTGACCTGGAGTTATTTTATGTGGTCTTTTGTAATGATCAAACTTTTCAAGAAGGTAGTGATAATTATTTTTTTAATTTGAATCCTTTGTTTAACCATGTTAAACGCGTACTAAAAACTAAGGAAGATCCTAAGAGCGTCTGGGTGTTGTTTGGATCCTGGAGATCTTGAAATACTATAAAACATAAGTGAATCCAGAGCCACACAGTTTGTCTAAAACCATGAAACTCTATGTGATCTACCATGCTAGATTGTGGAAATTATTAAAAGTGTTGTTTCTCACAATTTAAGCATAGTTTGGAAAACCATTCCCGTTAACCGTCTAACATATCCCTTAATAGCAGTGACTTGTGCACAGTTTGTAAATTGTGTGCCTAAAACATGCACCCCATACATTGAGGTGAAATTAAAACTTTTATCATCATTTATGTTTTATCCTTTTTTCTTTCATTCCCCTTCTTCCTCTATAAAACTACCTAGTTTCCTCCTCACAATGTTCAAAATCTCCATTAATCTAGGTATTGAGCTAACACTCTATTCTGGGGTCTATTTCATGATCCATTTAAGAAATTTTATTCCTTAATGGGAGCACTCAAATCATTTCCCTTCCTATATTATTTTCCATTTAATTCGTCAATTTTTAGGTGAAATCTCATCTTCCCTATCTTCATGGAATTGGATAGTTTCTCATATTTATCACAACCTATATCAAATATGAGGCCTATATCAAGTGTGGTGTTTTCTATCACCTTGAGGTTGGTGGTCACATAACTTTCCCTTCAATATTTGATTTCTACTATCTATTCCTCTATACCACACACCATATTTTTCCAAATGTACCCTTTTTAATAAGTTCTTCATGTCTAAATGATCCTTGGATATTAATAGATGCATATCAAACCTTGTTAAATATATTAGAGGTGGTCGATCACATATATGGTTTCCCTTGAGGTGGGAAACTTTGAGTTTACATCTTTGGTTAATTGATGTAAAATTATTGTATACCTATTTAGATAATGGATTTTATTTTCAAATTGGATTTATCTTATAAGGTAAAAGATTAGATTGAACCAAGGGTACCTCATAGGTGCATGACCCAACTATAATGGTAATTACCCAAGTAGGAAATAAACCATTATACCATGTCACCATTTATATGAAATTGAACCTTATAAATTGAGTTCTAAATACTAAATAGATTAAATGGTCTTGATTGTATTGGATTACCTACACATGATGGGTTCCCTTAAATGATATTTAACGGTTTAAATGAAATGGATTAAATGGAATGAATTCATTCTGATGGGTTGCATTCCTTTAATATAGGAAATGTATTCCTTGTAAGGATTTGCAAAGGGTGGTAAGACCAGAACTTATGTTTTTCTTATATAAATTCTCATTGAAAAATAGTAATGCCCTACATTTAATGGAATGAGGATAAAGACATGGATGAAAGATGTTTTCCTCATGAATTATTTTATAATGAATAGAAGCCTTGATATAGACTCTGATATGATGGTAAGGAAACTGTTGATCATGACGGTATTAGGTTTCCTTACATCAGGTGTTGAGCATGACATCTCACACCTTCGACACTAGTTAGGCGATGGTTTTTACATGACATGTCCTTTATTAGAGTGTTGACATATAGGCTCACTCACCATCCTGAGTGTTGTGCATGCTATCTTAAACTCTTATTGGGTTGTAATTCATGTACCCATTGGCAGATCTTATAGGACTGTTAGATTGGTCATGGATGTCTGAGTTATGACCTGGTATAGCCATCACAACTATTCGAGGTATATAGAAACATATGTCTTCACAAACATGGTTTATATATTTGGATGAAATATATATAGTTATAATATATATATATATATATATATATATATTATCACTATATATATTGTGACTAATCAGACGTCCATCCCGACCATGATCCAAAGTAGGTAGAGACTTCAGGTGTTTTTAGGAACTCAGACGAACATATATTTATTTCCTTTAGCATCACTTTACTATTATTCTTATACCAGCACACTATTTAGTTATAAGAACTGCATATATTCAACATAGACACCATAATTAGTGTCGTACTATTTTTTTTATCTCACATGATACTAGGGATGCCTTCGGTACCTGAGAAGACAATCAGCCTATAGGTATGGATAAGGGAAAGTAACCTTTTACAGGTTGGTGATATGTATTGGTTATAGATGGATATCAGGATTAGAGGACCGGGAATAGGCTTGAGATGCTTGTAGGGTATCTTTTTGTACCATTTTTCTTTTCGACTTTTTATATCACATAAAATTATGCTCCTACTCCATGTTTTTATATTTTTACCTTAGTATTACATTAATACATGTATCAGGAACTTCCAACTTGAATTTGTATTTTTATTTCAATTGTTCTATTTATTTACTTTACTTTACTTGTCAATGATATATGTTACATGTGACACATCTAAAGTTAAATGATATTGATTTTTTATATTATGATTCCTCTACTTATTTTTATATTTTGTATCCACTGTGAGACTCTGATAAGAGGGTGTAGTCTCACCATCAAACTATCTTTACACCCTCACAACTATTTGGTATCCGTTAGCATATGTGGAGGTGTTCTTGAGGCCATGTGACCCACGTAATTTGTGAATTTTTTTAGTGGAACCAAGATCAGGATGTTACAAAGTGGTATCAGAGCCTTTGTTTTCTGTTTTCTTCCTTTTTACATATTAGACATGAGACTAAGAGTTAAAGGGATTTGGAACTTACCCTGTTTCTGTACGTAGCTAACCCGTGTACAAGAGAAAACCAAATTATCTGGGATGTGAATTTTTATTATTGACTAATCCATTTATGGGTTATACAAATTCATTGTTTGGTGAAACACATCTCTTATGATGTTATTATCATTTGTATTATTGATATAATATTTCTTTTACTATGGATAGGTGAAATGAGTGCTTTGCATTAGACCGTTCATCATTAATTGGCACACTAGGATTAATATTCCATTCATTTTTCCTTTACACTTTTATTTTTAACCTGAATTTACCTATTTCATATTATCAGTTCCTAGATTATATTTAATTATGATTAATTTTATTTCAGGGTTAGGAAAAATAATTGATAATTAAAGTGTCTACCTTAATCTAATAGTGTTATTCTAAATAGGATAATAAAGACTCTTTAAGTAGTCAATTATGGAACATCAATCTATAAAACATTGTTCGCATGGGATGGATCATGTTATTATATTCGTTAATTATATTTCATATTTTGGTTCATAGAGATAATGTTCCCTTATGGAACAAAAAAAAAATCCATCTAATTTAGTTATTTAAAAGGCATCTAATTATTTAAACAAGCACAAATTCAAAATTAATATGAAATTTAACATGAAAAAATCCATTATATATATATATATATATATATATCTAACACAGAGACATAGACTTGAACTCATCCTTCATTGTAGGTTTTTGGTTATCTCTGACATTCCTATGGCCGTTTTGGTCTATTATTATTGCATATACATAAATTTTAGAGCATAAAGAGTGGAATGATCATTTTTATTAGAAGGCCTTATACCTATCCTTTTTTTCTATCTAAAAACATCTAAATTTTATAAATATCTTATGAGAAGTGTGGTTGGTATTGTAGTAACATTCTACCATAATGCCGTCTAGTTGTGTACCCTAAAGGTGGTGAAGACCATGCTTTTGAGGTGGTGGGCCCAGATCAACCTATGATCCTTCATGTAGTTCCACCTATGAAACCTATTTCTATACTAGATATGGGCACTAGCATCAAGTTTCGAGGATTTTTCATACATTTTCAGAAAAATTTGCAATGAATTATTTGACCTACCATGAGTATGGATGTTTTGACTCAAGAGTTCCCACAAAAAAATCCTACAACCTTTTCAGAGGATGGATGACCACACACTGCTAAGTCATAGATTGAATCTATCCTATCTACATTAAAAATCACGAGACACCTCTAGAGTTGAGGTTCAAGCTAGCTGTGCATATGCTGCTAGATTCTTCTAAGCGGTGGTGGGTGTTATCACCCAAGAAGATCAATATAGAGATTTGTTCAAGGAAAATTTCTAGATGAAATTCTATGAATAAATATTTTTGCAGACTATAATGACTGAAAAATCCAGAGAATTCATTAACCTACACCAGGGGAGTATATATATTATGGAATGTTCTTATTGTTTCATAGAGATGCAGTTGTTTGATCTTACTCTAGTGGGTGGTGATCTTATGAACACTACGTTATTCAAAGATGGGTTGGTTTACACCATCTGGTTTCATGTCAATGTGTTCATATTGATGACCATTTATGAAATGTTCATACATGTCCTTATTATAGAGAGAAATATGAGGGAAATTTATGGTGCAAGTTAGGGAGGTCTTCCACCTAGAGTTGTTAGTACTTTCTCTTCTTGGTGAAAGAGACACTTTGATGCTACTCGTGTGGGTATTAGTAGTCAGGATTCTCACACTGATGGATTTATGATTTGTCACCAGTGTGGGAATTTGGGACAGAAAAAATGTCATTTCTTGTGGGATATATTGGAGTATAGAGTCTATTGATATATGGGTCATATCTAGTGATTCAATGGGATTATTTCAATAGTTCATAGAGAGTGGGGATGTACACCTACTCCAGGATCAGATGTAGTGCCAGTACAATCATTAAAGGTAGGAATCAAGAATATAGATGTCAAATCAAGTTGAGGTGTCATTCGAGGTAGGGCAGTGATACATATGATTTTTAATGCTAGCATAACGTGCATGCTCAAGGCATCCAGGCAATAACTCAGGGTCATGGTATAGGCTAGTTACAAGCAGTCTATCCTATACGAGAGGAGCAGAGCCCCAAACCTTCTAAATTACAAGGTACGATTCTAGTTGACTCCACTTTAGTGGTTGCATTGTTTGATACAATCGTGTCTCACTCATTTCTGTATGAGGTAATCACTGATATTCTGGGCCTCAATATTTATCAATTCTATGTCATGATGATACTAGAAACCTTTTTATGTATCCAATCATAAGTTGTTAATAATTATAAGTAATGTTCTCTTAAGATTGGAGGTTACCACTACACATTGAATCTTTTCATCCTCTTCATGACATACATTTACGTAATCATTGGGATAGACTAGTTAGTTCCCTATAGATCCTATATTTAATGTTATCATTGCAGGGTGAAGTTTACATCATGAGAGGGTGGTAAGAATATATATAATAGATAATAGGATATTAAAGCTACATGATCAAGACTTGAGCAGAAAAGGCAGGGTAATGTGACAGCTCATATGGACATTATCTTCTTAGATGACCAGGGCTTATAACCTACTAATTTCCCTCCTACAGTGAAGCATTTTAGAGATTTATTTCCAGAGGACTTATTTTTTCTACCACTAGTGATAAGAGTAACACTATTGAATATTCCTACTTATAAGATAGCACATAAAAATATTCTATCACTTAAGAAGTGGTTAAAGGATCTAGAGGCTAATGGTTTCATATTCCCCATCACATCTCCATGGGGTTCACTGATCATTTATTCCAAGAAGGAATATGGTAATATCAAGATCTATGTAAATTACCATCATTTCCACCATCTCACTATTAAGAACTGATAACCACTTCCTAGAATACATGACCTCTTTGATCAGATCCGGGGAGCGATGGAGTTTTCAAAGATCTATATGAGTTTATTCTATAATAATTTTCATTTATGGACTTTGGAAATACCTCACACATCTTTTAGGATAATGAATACTCTATACAAGTTCATGGCCATGACATTGATCCTCCTAAATGCACCTGGAATTTTTGTGGCTCTTATGCATCAGGTTTTCTACCTATATCTAGATTTTTTTTGGTAGAGATTGTTGATGTTATATTGGTGTATTCACAATCCAAAAACTACCATAAAACCAATATTGAGATCATGCTGAATACAATGAGAGAGCATAAAATCAATGATATTCTTAGTAAAATACACTTTTGGATGAAAAAATTCCACTTTTTGGGTCATATTATCTCAGAATCAGCAGTTTCAATAGACCTAGAGAAAGTGATAGCTATAGTTTCTTAAGCGTATCCCAAGAAAGTATTTGAAATCCATATATTTTTAGGGAATTATTAATACTACATAGGATTCAACTAGGAATTCTCATTCCATGTAGTTCTAATTACAGGCCTAACAAAGAGGAGTTTGAAATTCATATGGTCAGATGCTTATTAAGTAGCCTTTTGAAGTTGAAGGTCTGTCTAACTTCATAATTTATAATAATTCATAAATATCAAGGAATGTGTTATACTATATACTATGACATGTCGGGTATTAAGCTTGGAGCTATTCTAATGTAGTACGAGTGATTCATCACGTACGTTCCCCATCAGTTGAGGCACCATGAGAGGAATTACCTGATGCCTAACCACGAGCTAGCTGCAGTTGTTCATAATCTATGTTGCTGGAGACTCTATCTACATGGTGTGTGTTTTTTGGTGTATACTGACAAAAATATACTTAAGTAAATGTTTACATAGTGTGATCTAAATCTTAGGTAACTCATGTTTTTTGACTACTTGTAGTCATTTGAATTTGAGCATTCTGACATGCCCGGTAATGGAAATTCAGTGGCCAATGCTATGATCTGGAATGCTCAAACATAATAAGTTCATGAGTCCAATGGGAAATGATAGATCAAGGATTTATTCTCGAAGATGAATGTTGTGCATTAAGAGGAACATTTTCAACCAATACTTTTAGCCTTAGCAGTGACCTCTACTCATCAGGAACAGGTGAGGTCAAGTCTTCTATTAGATCCTAAAGGCCTTTCCCTAAGGGAAAGTGTCGTAGATGATGATATATATTTTGTTTGGACAATGGATTGGAATTATTCTTTGTAATTCTATGGGTGTGTATGGTTCCTTACAAACATTATATAAGAGCTGATGCATGAATTCCATGCCTCAACATGGGATTTTCATAATGGTGGCACCAAAAAGTATTGAAATCTATGATGCCAGTATTGGTGGCTTGGTATGACACTTGAGATTACCATCTTCATAACTCAGTGTTCCACCTGTCAGTAAGTGAAGGTGGAACATTAGTGACCAGAATGGATTGTACATCAATTGTCCCTTCCTGAGTAGAAAATGGATGATTTTTTTATGGATTTCATGATTGTTTAAACAATATCACCATGAGTAAATAATTAAGTTTGGGATGTTGTTGATAATTTGATGAAGTTAGTACACTTCTTACATGTGAGAGTGAACTTATCTATAGAC
The DNA here is from genome assembly GCA_963277665.1 of Viscum album. Lineage (NCBI taxonomy): Eukaryota > Viridiplantae > Streptophyta > Magnoliopsida > Santalales > Viscaceae > Viscum > Viscum album. The sequence goes on from OY728156.1 coordinate 1,508,508,092, forward strand.
GAGGTAAGAAGGAAGTATGTTAGGGATGTTGTACGTCATCATGGAGATCTTCATTTTATCATTTTGATCAGATCTTCTTGTTTTACATCACCGTTACAGCAGGGGTTACAAATGCCTTGGGTACACAGGTGCTTATGAGAATGACCTACAACCCAAATAATGATGGATAGAAGGATCATATGTTTCAGGATCAAGAGGAAATTATCTATGATCATGTCCTTGATTTTGGAGGTTCTTAGGAGAAACACATTCCTCTCATGGAGTTCTATTATAATTTCACTCAAGATACCATTGAGATAGATCTTTATAGAGAATTTTATGGTAGTAATTTCTTCTCCCCACTTTTCTTTCTAGAGGAAAGGGAAAAAAATTACATCGACATTTTATCATGAAGGAAACTATAGATCAGGTCTATCTGATCATAATGCTCATAAAGACAATTCAGTATAGACAGTTGTCATATTCCAATAAACAACAGTTAACTCTCAAGTTCATGGGAGAAGACCGGGTTTTCTTTTAAGTATTACCCCAGTTGGGGAATTGATGTATTTAGAATAAGGTTAATCTATCACCGGGGTTTATTAGACCCTTTGAGAATGTCTAACAGATCATCCCAGTGGATTACGATTTGGAAATTCCTCAAATATACCAGTCTATGCATGATGTAGTTCAAGTATCTCAAATTTAATGATACTACCAAGACCCATTGCCTGTCATTCAACCTAATGAGGTTGAGATGGACAAATATGCTTACTTCATAGAGTTTCCAGTATGTATTGTTTATTAAAGAATGGAATCACTCTGAGGTAGGCTAGTTCCTTTGTTACGGGTGATATGGAAGCACAAACGAGTACAAGATGAGACATGGGATTGGGAAACTGATATACAAGCATAATGTATCAATGTATTTGCAGACAATACCTCTTTAAACATAGAAGGGAAAATCATGGATTAGGTTCTTTAAAGAGGGGAGGTTGTAATGACCCATATTTTTATGAAGGGACGAGTTTTTTTTCAATTTGAATACCTTTTCTAATCATGTTAAATGTGAAATATGGATTATGGAAGTTCCTAGGAGTTTCTGGTGCTTGTTCAGAGTTTAGAGTTTTTCAAAAATTGGAAAAAACATGTGCAGTAGGAGCCACACTGTTTTTTGGTAACCATTCTCCTCCTAGTTCATGATCATTCAAGATTTTAGACAATCTTGATAGTGTTGTATTATACGGGTTTCACATGGTTTGGGAAAACATGTGCCTTAACCGTGTATTATGGCCCTTAATAGAAGTGACTTGTGTAGAGTTTGTACATATTTTGTAAGCCATGGACCTAAATTGTGTGGGTGCCTTATTTTGATGTGAAATTATAACTTTCCCCCTCACTTATGTTTTAACCTATTTTCTTTATTTCTACTTCATCATCCAGAAAACCAACCATTTTTTCTCCTACCATAGCTCAAAAATCTCCCCCAACCAAGGGATTGATCTATCTCTTTGATCTGATGTCCATTTCAAGATCTATCAAAGGCGTTTGATTCTTTAAGGTGATCTCTCGAATCCAATCCCTTCCTATTGTAGTTTTCCTTTGAATAGATCAATCTATTTAAGTGAAATTGGTTTTTCCCTATTTTTATGGTATAAGAACATTTTTCAGATTGATCCCATACTAATTCAAATCTGAGGCTAATGTCATGTGAGGTGTCATGCATATACATGAGTTAAGCGGTCAAATTATTTTCCCATTGTGGTTTGATGTCTTGTATCTATGTATTTGTGCCGCACTTTAAATTTTTCAACGTGTCCCATTTTTATTAATTTATTCATATATAAAAGATCTTTTCACACTAATGAATTACTATTAAACCTTTTTAAATATTTTATAGGTGGTTGATCACAAATATGGACATCCCTATGATTTTCCACTTTGAATTTACTTCATTAGTTAATTGATATAAATTCATGGATACCTATTTTTCTTATAACTTATATTTTGAAATTGGATTGACCTTGTTTAGTAAATAATTAAATTGAACTAATGGTACCTCCAAGGTTATTTTCCCATGTATAAATAAAATTTCCCAAGTAGATAATTTCCCTTTATTCCATGTCACAATTTATATGACTTTGAGACTTATAAATTGTGTTATCACTTCTAAATGAATTAAATGGCCTTGATTGTATAAGATATCCTACACATGATGGTTTCCCATCCATAAATGAAATGAAATAGTTTAAATAAAATGGATTGAATGGAATGATTATTCATAATGGTTCGTATTCCTTTAATTAATTAAATGGCATCCCAATAATGACTTGGAATGCGTGGTAAGACAACAACTTCTGGTATAATTATATAAATGATCATTGAAAATTGTAATGCCTTGTATGTAATGGAACATGGATAATGAGATACATGAAATTATTTTTCCTCATGAATTATATTATAATTATGATACGGCTTGATATAGTATTTCATATGATGTTAAGGAATCTGTTGAGCATGATGGTATCACATTTCCTACGTCGGGTGTTGAACAAGACATCTCACACCATTGACACTAGTTTGATGTTGGACTTTACACACTATGTCCCTTGTTATAGTGTTGAAATTATGATTCACTCACCATCCCAAGTGTCTTTCATAACATATCACACTCTTATTAAGATATAGGGAATGTACAATTTAGGATGAGCTTATAGGGTCATTATATTGGTTTTGTATGTCTGAGCTATGCCTCAATTTATTCAACCATAGTATTCCACGTATATGGCCACTTACATCTCCAAATACTTGGTTCATATAGGTGGATGAAATATATATATATATATATTTATAATATATATATATATATATTATTACTATCTATATAGTGACTAATCACACTTCCATCCTAGCCATGAGCTCAATTAGGTAGAGATGTCAGGTGTTGTTTAGGAACCTATAAGACCTGGAATTTATTTATTTAACCATTTATTTACTATTATTTTTCTACATGATCAATTTTTAGTGATAATCACTTCTTGGATTACAATTAGACATCGTTGTTGGTGTCCTATTGATATTTTTATCTCGCACAATACTCAGGATATCTTTGGTACCCAAGAAGGCAGTCGGCCTCATGTATGGATAAGAAAATGTTCTCTTTTACAGGCCTTTGATATGTATTTCCTATATATAGAGATTAGGAGCATAGGAATGAGAATATTCTTGATATTATTATGGAGAATATTTTTTCCCTTTTTCTAATTTCTACTTTTCGTATCGCATGAAGGTATCTACCTACTCCCTACTTTTCTCGTTTTAAAATAGCATTCCATGAATCTTTGAATCAGACACTGCCTAGTCAAATATGTATTATTATTTTAGTTGTTCTATAATTTTATGCTTCTGTACTTTTATATGATATCTTTTATATGTTAAACTCTTACAGTTTATTTATTATGATTGTTTATATTATGCTTCCACTACTGATTGTTATCTATTGTATCCATGGTGTCACTATGGTAAGAGGGTATAGTCTCCCCACAATACTAACCTTACATGATCACTTATATTACATAGATTATGTCATATGAGGAGACACTCTTTAGGCCATGTGAACAATCGAATCGAGGCATGGTCTGAGTTGACCCTGGGCCAGGACAATACATTCATGCTTTGAACTGTTGGTTCCATTATCTCTTCAGTGATAAATTTTTCAACTAAACTGGTCATAAGATAAGATAATATATCTTTTCTTAGTTAGAATTTAATTTATAGGTTATTTTTTGGGTTGAATATTAGAATAATTTTAGATTTTTTATTTTTTGTTACCATAGAAATAGTTATGTCAGTGTAAACTATGTTAGCTAGAAGATACAAGATCATGGAAATAAACATTCATAAGAGGAATAAATATTGATGAGATTGTTTGATGAATGGGTCACTATTGCATATGAGGATCTAAGGTCAATGACATGTGCCCCCATATTTATCATACGAACCTTGGTAAACTGGGTGAAAGACAACCGGGAGATAAATTCATAGTTTTTAGTGATGTAGGAATAGTTGGATTGGAATAACCTAGTTATATTATGGTCTTTAGACAGTGATAGTGTGATCTATTTTCATAGGAGATTTGTGGTTCCTACTTCCTTGAGGTAAGAGTCAATGGGGTACTCTCATGCTACACAGTGGTAAATTCTCTCTACAATGATGAAGATGTATCCTGATATCACACTAAGGTTATAGTCCATTGAGATGAAGAAGGACACTATCAATTTTACCTCTAATTGTGTTAATTGATAAAGGATGAAGGATAAACATTAAAAACCAAGTTTCTTGATTTAGAATCTTATTTTACCCTTGTGGAAGTGGGATTTGGTGATTATGGACATTATTGAAAATTTTCCAAAGAACCAGAGTGGTTGATATGTTCTACTTATTGTGGGAGATTAGATGAAACAAGTTTTATAATTATTGTGTATTTGATAGATTCATTTAGTCAATGAGTTCTATATGATTTATATATAATATGGTTTATAGATTAATGTATTAGAGATTGAGTATTATCATACATGAATATTACATATTTTTAGATGAATATATACATTACACAAACTTACGCATGATGAACATAATAGTTTAGTTCCTTTAGAAACATGGAACCAAAACTTCTTAGTTCATAGAAGATTTTAAATTTATCCAATAAAGATAATCCCCATTAGTAATCTTCACCAACATATCCTACTTAAATCCTTTCTATATATCCTATAAAAATTAAACATAAGAAAGGGTGAGCTCAAATTCTTAGTAATGCTAAATGAGAGGGATACATTAGCATAAAATGAACATAATGGTAAGAGAACATGAGAATAACATTTGAAAACCATACCAAGAATATCAAAGAGCTTAAATTTGTGTCATGAAATAAATATTGGTAGTTCATAAGTCATGAATCACAAGGTAATAAAACAAATATGATCCATGTGAGCATAACATTAGAAAAAGTCATAGATTTCTGGAATAAAAATAAGCATAGAAAGTCATTTCCATATTAGTCACCGCTCACTAACAAGGCTTTCATAGTAAAATGGGATTACTCCCAAGACCACTGTAAAAGAAAAATTATCTTACTAAACTGGGTTCACTCCCATTCTAGTGTTTTCAAGAAGAACCGGGTTCACTTCCCAAATGATTTCGATCTTACTAAATTGGGTTCACTTTTCATTCCAAATTGGTCTTACTAATCCAATTTAACTCCCTGTTCTAGTCCAACCTTATTGAACAAGGTTCACATTTCATTCCTTCCCAATATTACCAAACCAGGTTCATTCCTTGTTTCATCCCTATCCTACTGAATCAGATTCACTTCTAGTTTTTTCCTTATCTTACTGAACCGAGTTCCCTCTCCATTCCAGCCCTATCTATGTCATGAGATATAAATCTTACCAAATTAATTTTAGTTATAAATATATCCCATTCATCTTTTTTTATAACTTTACCACCACCCTTGGTTATAAAATAACCACAATATCATAATGAAAATCAAATATATGTGTGCCATAATATCATAAAACAATTATCATATCCAAACCCATGAAATGGAATGAGTTTCATAAAAATTTCATCATATCTTAACCTATATAAAATATTTTGGTTTTATAATGATTAAATCATTTAATAATATCATAAACTGTGGAAAATAACAGCCACAGTGATAATATGTTTTTTTCATAGCTTAAAATCAAATTCAATATTCCTTTTACATTTGAGGTAAAATTCAAACATGCATTACTTTTTAAATTGAAATGGTGATTCATTTTAAAAAATTTTGAAGATATTTTAATATGGGTAAAAATTCCATTCAGAAATCATAATTTATTAATATTTTTTTTTTAATCATTTTTAGAAAACACCGTTTTGTAAGAAAATAAATTTTTGACTGATGAGAGAAATAAATTCGAATTTTATGAAATTTTTTTTCAAAATAATATTAAATAAAAAGAGTAAAAATGATAGTATTTATTGAAAACATCATGATTAACCAGAGGATAAGATAATTAATTAGTTTCTTGATAGGTGGATGAAAATATTTATTCATCAGAAACATAATTATAAAAAATCCTGATAAATGATGAGATTGTAACATAAAATTGTTACGACATTGGTAACATTGAATAATAAGATCCATGAATGAATTAAATTAAATGGATCATATAATATCATGTAAATAAAAATATTCATGACTTAAAATTCAATAGGGGTAGTATATACACCTCATAAAATAAGATAGGTGTATAACATAACATACATCTCTAAGAAGGAAAATTTAGACAAAAATTCCTTATCTCCTTGGAAACATTTAATCTATAAACCCCAGGGAGGGGTGATACTCAAATGGATATGTAAATACCTCTATGTTTAAATATAATAATAATAAAAATTAATTAATGGGAATTATATACACCATCTAAAATAAATACTTGTTGAACATGGCTGGTGTCTCACAAAAAATAAAAGTGAGATGAAAATCCATTACCTTAAGTCTGGACATCCATCGTACATGTTAAAATCCCATGTATAATAAATATAAATTTATTAAAAATCTATTATAGACCCATAATTATATATATAATATCATATATTATGTAATCATTCACTTTTATTACTCATTTATTAATAATTCTTTGTTAAAATCACATTTTGGGTAATAACAACTTTGTTTTTCATATAAGTTTTGATTAGTTAATTTTTTGGTCCCCTTAATTTGATAATGGTTTCATAAATTCAAAACTTTAAAACATGTTATAAATATAATATATATTAATTATATATAAATTTAGGGTAACCCGTAAAATATAGTGATTAGGAATAAAATACATTGTTCGTGGAGAAGGTAGGTCGTACAAAGTCATGAACATGGTTTCCATTTTCTTATCTGATTGAACGAATGAAAATTAAGTGATATATATTATCACTAAAGAATAATTTTTATTTAATATATATCAAATATTTTCTATAAATTCATACTTTATACCTTCTTTGTAAAGTGTGAATAAATCACATCGCATAGCGAGGTGTTTGTCTGACGTACACACGAACGATGTTATCCTATTCCCACAAAATAGAGAGAATGATGTTATGGTTGATTAAATAAATAAATAACAATAATAAATTCATAAATATAATATATAAACTATAAATCCATCATTATACCTAACAGTGAGATGTGGTAATGGAAAAAAAGTGCCTCTATTTGCGAGGTGGTAGTCCACCACACACACGAACGATGCTTTCGTAACCCATTTGATAAAAGTGGAGATATTTAGAGGTAATAAAAATTATATAAATACATATAATTATATTTAAGATAAAAATTATATTATAAATCATATTAATATTTGAATTTATGTAGATGGAGGAATAAATAGAACAATAATCTCGTTGATGAATATTTCCCCTTCTTCGGGTATCCTTCTTAGGTTTGCACTAAAATCCTAAATAGGTTGGATTTATGTGCAAAATAGGATTTCTAGGATGAGTTTATGGGATTTGGGATGTTATTTTGATATTTATTTTTATAAATAAAGATGTTTTATGATTTAAATAAGAGAGGAGAGGGGTGGCCTTTACTATGTGTGGGAGAGGTCACACTTGGTATTTTTGAAAAGAAATATGTGCTCCCATATTTTTCACATGTAACAAAGAAAAAAATTAGGTCATTATAGAAAATTATATGTGAAATGGTAAAAATATATCCATAAAATAGTTTTTAAACATGTTATAGGTAACATTCACTCTAATCTCTTAAGATCAACCCCCACGATAAACCCATTTTACCTTAACCACACTATATAATTTTTACTGCATTAACTATTAATTTTGGTCAAATAATAAGATGAGTTGTTAAAAAATATAAATTATTATTATTAAAAATATTTAATCCATTTTTATAAATTCCATTCAGATAATTGGAATAAATTAATATAAAATTAATCCTTCCAACATGATGAGAAATTAGGTTTTTAATAATAAAATTTTCAAAAGTCTACAATGTTTTTACATCCAATTTGAATATAAAATTTACTAAAATGTAAATAATTAGATTAATAGATTTATAAATATACTTATTTTAATATATAACTATTTAATAATATAATATAACATTATAAATTACTTAAATGAAAAGGCATTTTTCAATTAAAATTCAGTATTTTCACTATTCATAAAAAATTAAACTTTTTAGAAAAGTACCAAAAAAATCAAACTAATTTAATTTTGGTATTATGATTTCAATTTTTATTTTATTTTCTCTGAAAAATTATATAATTGTTTCAAAAATTATTTTTAAAATTAGTTTTTCATAAATAGGCGACCAAACTGTTTTTTCAGTACAATTTTAAATGTAAAATTGGATTTATTTGCATCTATTATCAAGAAAACACATAGGATTAATGATAAAATAATATTGAATCTATAATATATCTATTTAATTAATATTATTCATGAAGTGTTATTTTATTATTTTATATTTATAAAATAAATTTGTGTTCATATAATAGTTTTTTTCTGAAAAAGTTTTCCATTTATTTTATATTAATTTTTATTATCATTTCTAATTTATTGGTATATAAATAATTCATTATATATATGAAAAAAATATTTTCATAATTTAATAAATCATATTAATACATATCGTTCTAAAGTCAATGAGATAACTATCATTTAAATAATAATATTTTAATAAAATTTCTTATTTCATTTAAACTTGATGTTGTTTGTAACATAATCTAAACTCAGTACTATGTGTAACAAAGTCAAAAATTAGTGTTATGTGTAATTTAAGATAAAATCCGTGTTTTTTTAATGTATAAAATTGAAATTATTAAATATATTTTAATAAAATATTTCACAAAATCTTAGGGTGTTACATTCTACCCTCATAAAATTAATTTCCCCTAGAAATTCATCTCATTATTCAATGTCTTAACATTTGAGAATTAATTAATAGAAAACCACATCATAAAATGGGTTAATAAAACATACTCATGAAAAATGAATGATAAATGTGAAATTTATTTCTAATAACACGTACTAGGTTTCCAAATAGGATAACATTGGTGGGAAGTGAAAACAAGTACATTGAACAATAAACTAACTCCCAAATAATAATGGAGGCTGATATAGAATATAGTCAGGAGAAAGGTAACAATCATAAAAAAAATAAACATAAAATACATGAAAAATGTTATTTATCTCATAAATTTTTTTGATAATAGGATGAAATTTTATTTTAATATATTTTTAATAATATTATGAAATTCTTTTTTCAATCATGGCTGAGAATATGTGAAAAGATTCTTATCTTATATATTTTTATTTCCTTATTACAATTTCATACTTTGGATTATCCCCGATCCACTTCCACTTCATCTTTTACTCCCTAAAATGATGGTTAATGTTTTTATACATTATGTAGTAATGAATCATATGATCAATAAATTTAATGACTAGTCATTATTTTTATATATAATTATCCTCAGAAAAAAATAGTTAGCACATCTTATGTATAAATATTCTTTTGGTGAAGTAATAAATTAATCCCCAAACCCTCATTGGATGTTAAAATTATACCATTCCATAAATTGTTAAACTTAAAACACTTCCAAAATAAATAATTTTTAAATATGTTCACATAATTTCCCAAACCCATCTTAATATTAATCCTCTAAATATCATTATGTAGATATTAATAGTCACATGCATTATATATGAATAACTTGGTAATATATTCGAATAAATAATATTAATATTGAAAATCCACATAAATCTGAATGAAACCATCCATTCTTCTTCATATAATGAATGAGTCCATATAATATTGAACATATTTCTCAGATTCCAAAATATTATAAAATCCATCTATAATAATATGAAAAACTTTGTCCACAAATCATTAGTAAGTTCCATGGTCATCAGTACTATCTAATTAATTTATTCATATTCATTATTTCTTTACCCAAAAATCATCATATCAACCTCTAGAACATATTAAAGGTTATATTACCTTGATCAAAATATTATTTTTCATTAAATAACATTTCTAGTGCTCAATATCATTCAACATATTATTTTAAATCCTTAACATAAAATTTATACTGAATAATACTTATATATTTCATGATTAATATAACATAATATTTTAATTCTTGTATATTAATATATCATTAACCCCTATTCCTTCTCAAACCATTTTCTATGCTTAATCATCATATTACATAATAACTCTTTCCTTTCACGTGTTATTTATAGTCTCTTTATCATGAGTAATATAACCATTACTTATATAACATTGATGAATGTCTTCATGAGAATTCCCCTTTGGTAATTAATTTTCATAACTCCCATACTTTATATATTTAATGAATTTAACAATAGATGATACCATAGAGAGGCCATTATTATTATCCATTTCATTAACTGAACATTTCATTTTCCCTTTACAGTTACTCCCATTATGTCCTTTTCCACAGTCAAAGTATCTTCTTTTTATTCCAAGACATCCACTTGGGTGTTTCTTCCTACATTCTCAACACATAGAAAATTGTATCTTCTTTCTTCCATTGTATCCACTACCCTGACACATAGAAAACTCTTTCCTTCACTTCATTAGTGCTTTTGAGAGATATATAAGGTACACCTTGTTAAACATGTTCTGTGAAAACTGATTAGGTTTAATCACAATTTATTTCACTTCAATCATAATCACATTTGGTTGCTCATACCCAAATAATATATCACATTCAATTTTATTCTAGTCTATTTTGGTTCCTACTATTTTTAAAAACCAGAAATTATAGTGTGAGAAACAAAAATTAGAGGGAAAACCATATAATCAGGAAAATTAGTTATTGGATGTCTAAATCAGGAACAATTATTATTTAATTTATAAAACCATAGGTTTATCTAAGTTTATTCATATTCATAATCTATTTATACCATTCATGATGGTTCATGAAAAGTTTGTAATTTTCATATGCATTTCCCCCAAGAGTGTCCAAAAAGATTTTATACAGGAACCATTTTCATGAACCAGTTAAAAATTGATTCTAGATCAATATGGTGTTTTATCATTTTTTACCGTTAGGTATATATATTCTAGAGTGATATCCACTTATACTATAAAAACAGGGAAGTAATTTCATGAAAAACAAGTACTCAAATATTTATAAATAATATATGTCATTTTATGAAACTTTTACTCAAGAAACGAAGTACCCTTAGAGACATCCATAGATATATCCTTAGAAATATACCTAGGGATATTAGTAATGTATTGTCATCCAATTTTCTAATGGTTAACGAAAAATTCCATTTTAAACCAACTATAGCAACCTAGGCTTCCCATAAATGGATTTTACATATTTAAGATGACTATTCAATAAATTACACAAACACATGCCTGAGAACAGTAATAGTATAATGCCTTTAGAAACATGGGGGATAATTCTTAATTCAGGGATGATCTTCAATTTTCTCTGATAAATATCTTCCCTTTTAGTACAATTTACAATCAAATCTTATGTGAAGCCTTTATTCATAACATAAGGAAAGGAAACATAATAAAGGGTGAGCATAGATGTTTAATATTTGTAGAAAGAGAGATATATATGCATAACATTAACATATGTGTGTAAGAAACTGGGAGTAAAATTTGAAAAGCATACACTTCATATCAAAGATTATAATATTGAGTTAGGGATTTAATACTGGTATTTTATAAGACATAAATGACAATGGAATCAAATAATATTATCCATGTGTGTATAAAATTGGAATAAGAAATAGATTTTTTACATACACATAAGCATAGAAAATCATATACATATTAGTATAGTATCACTACTAAGAATATCATATTATAATGGGATCACTCCCCCAAACCATCATAGTGAAAAAATTATTATATTGAGCCGTGTATAATCCCATTCTAGTCCCACATTACTAAACAAATTTCACTTCCCATTCTATCCATGAATTACTGAACCGGTATCACTCCCCATTCCAAATTTTTTTTTTCTGAACTAGGTTCACTCCCCATTCCAACTCTATCTTACCGAACCATGATCACTCCCCATTCCATCCCTTTCTTAGTGAACTAGGTTAACTCCTTGTTTGATCCATGTCTTACTGAATCGGGTTTACTCCCTATTTCATCACTGTCTATCTCATGAGATATAAATATTTAACCAATGCATTAGATAGAGATATAGTTCTCACCTATCTATGGTTATAATGTAACCACAATAATTTTTTATAACATAACAACCATCTCAAAATGAAAATCATAAATATGTGATCCAAAAGATCATAAAATAATCATCATATAAGAACCTAAAAAATGAAATAGGTTTCATAAGTATTTCCTCATATATAAACATGTAGAAAAGAGATAGGTTTCTTAATCATTTAATCATATAATCATAACATAACCTATGAAAAAATAAGTGTGTTTAATAAGAATTTACTCATGCTATAACACATGGGAAAAGAAGAGGTTTACCTAAACATAATTCCCTTATAATAAAAAAAAATTTATAGAATGAATAATAATGGAATCCAAGGTATATATCCCCAGAAAAGAATAATTTAAATTAGAATATATCATCATAGATGGAAAAGGATTTTTAGAGATCACATGAAACATTTCTTAATGAAAATAAACATTATTTGGAAATCAATTTTTAAAACATAACATTTTTAAAACCATTTTCTTTGAAAACGAAATTTAAAACTTTTAAAGGAATCTTTAAAAATAATTTAAAACCATTCTTAAAGAAAATATATTTTCTGATTTAGAAAACAATTTTTAAAACAAAAAACATTTTGAAAACACTATTCTTTGAAAATATCCTTTAAAACATATAAATGAATCTTCTAGGAAAATAATCTCATGATTCTTGGAAGATTCATTCATGACATTCATGTTAAAATGAACATTCCTTTCAATTTTGTAAAATCCAAACATGTATTTTTTTTAAAATGAAATAATTATTACTTATAAAACAAGTCTTAAAAAGTAAAAAATGGGTAAAAATTGACTTATAAATCATAAGGGAGTAATAAAATATTTTTGAAAATATTTTTAGAGAATATGGTTTGGGAAGTAAGAAACATTTATACTGATGATAAAAATAAAGTCATATTTTTTCTATAAAAGTTTCCTAATTATCTTAAGTAATAAGAGTTAAAAATGGTAATATTTATTTCAAACATTTTTATTTACTAGAATAGAGTAAAATTCATGAGTTTCTTGAGATATGGATCATAAAATGTTAACATTGTCAATAAAATCATTAACAATTCTGATAAATTATGATATTGTAACATATAGTCATTATCGCTTTGGTAACATTGAATCGTAAGCCCCATGAATGAATAAAATTAAATGAAACATATAATGTCATGAAAATAATTAGATTCATGATATAAAATTTCAAAGGGGTACTATATATATTCATTATAAAATAATATAGGCATATAACATAACATATGTATCAATGAAAAAATATTTAGAAAAAAAATATCTTATTTCTTTGGTAACTTTGAAACTGTAAACCCCATGAATGAGAGATAATAAAATATACATGTAAATACACAAATATCTATGGATTATAATAAAAAAAATACATTCATGGGTAGTATATACACTTTATAAAATAAATACATAGTGAACATGTCTTGTGTCTAATAGAAAATAAAAGTGAGACATAAATCCCTTCCCTTAAGTATTGTCTTCTTTCATACACATTAAAAACCCCAATATAATAGATATAATTTTATTATAAATATATTAAGTAACCATAAATATATATATCATTCAATATATTATTTACTTTAGATGTTTTATTATTCATTTATTAACAATTTTTTTTTAAAATTACATATTGGGTAATAACAACTTTGTTTTTCAAATAAGTTGGGATTCATTATTTTTTTGGGCATATTACTATTATCTAGGTTTGTTCATATCTATAATTTAAAACATTATATAAATAATATATATATATATATATATATTCATAATATATATATTTAGAGTAACCCATAATGTTTTTTTAGGGGAAATGAAATACACCATTCATAGAGACGATAGTCTGTATGTACGCAATAATATTGTCCCCAATTTTTTATCTAATTGAAAGAAATAAAATTATGTGATATATATTATAATTAAATAATAATTTTCAGGTAATATATATCATAAAATTTCATTAAAATAATATATATCATAAATATAAAATATAAAATATAACTCCAAAATTATATAAAACTAATAGAGGTGGTAATGGAAAAAACGAGTGACATCGATTCCAGAGCAGGTAGTCCAACATGCATACGAACTATGATTTCATAACATATTTGATAAAGGTAAAGATGGTTTTAAGATATTAAATTAACATAAAAACATATATCTACATTAAATATATTTAGGATTTTATATAATCTTGTTATAATAATAATTTACGTAGGTGGAGGAAGAAATGAAACAAAAAACACTCGTTGATTGACATTACCTCTTCTTCGGGCATTCTCCATAGTTTTTCATTAAAAGCATTTATAGGGTTTATTTATATCCAAAATAACTCTTCTAGGTATAGCTTATAGAGGATGTCAAGTAATTTTGGTAGGTATTTTATGAACAAATAGGTTTGAAGGTGTGAAGAAGAGAGTATAGGGGTGGGATTTTATAAGTGAAAAAGATGACACACTTGGTATTTTTGAAAATAAATAAGTGCAACCACATTTTTTATATTTAAAAAAGGTCCATATTAGTCCATTATAAAAACATATATAAGGAATAGTAAAAAATTGGATATTTAATAGTCATTATACATGTGTATTCGTAAATTTGACCCTGATATTTTTAGTTTAATCCAAGGTAACACATTTTTATATTAACCTTGGTAAATAATTTTTTTTACACTATTACTTTTAACTTATTAAAAACATTAAATAATTATTTTTCTGAATATTAAATCAATTTTTCCAAATTCCATTCATAGAAGAAGAAATTTTTTTAAAAGTAATCATTGGGATCTGATGTGAAAGCCGAGTTTTTTAATTGAAAATGTTCCAAAGTATAGGCAATTTTCAGTAAACAATTTCAATATTAAATTAATTACAATAACATAAATTGGATTAATATATATTTAATTTAACTAATTTTACTTTAAAACCAATACAAAATATAAGTTATCAATATAAATTGTTTAAATGAAAAATAAATTTTTAATTAAAATTCAGTATTTTTTATTATTCTTAATAAATTGAAACCTTTCAGAATCATCCAAAAAATCCCCCTAATTCAATTTGGTATTTATATTTGAAAAATGATATTTATTTTTTAAATTAAATATTATTAAATTCACAAAATTTTGTATTAAAATAAGTGTACCAACAATGGGTGATAAAACAAATTTTTTTGAAATATTATTTGTAGCTTAAATGTTGATTTATTTTTTTCTCTTATATTGAAATAAATACGATGACATTAAAATTTTTTATTGAATATATAATATAAATTTCATTAATATAATTCACTTATAATGATTTATTTTTTTTGTGCCAAACACACTTCTGTGCATAAAATAGTTTCTTTTTAGGAAAAAAATATTCTTTTATTTTAAGATAATTTTTATTTTCATTTCTAATTAATTGGTCACCAAATAATTAATTATATATGTTTAAAACATATTTTCATAATTTATTTATTAATATTTATACCAACCATTGTAAAATCTAGTTGATAATTCTCATATTAAATAATAATATTTTAAGAGTATGTCATGTTTCATTTAAACATTATGTTGCATGTAACACAATATAGACACGGTATTGTGTGTAACACAAGAAAGAAATAGTGATTCATGTAATACATTATAATCCTAGAGTTTTTTGTAATTTATAACAAAAAAATATTAAATATATTTTTAAAAAAATTAAAAAAATGTGGCGTTACCTATACAGTGCCTATAGGCACAATATTTGATAAGGATTCTCATTTCACATCACAGTTTGGGAAAGAATTTTTAAATGTGATAGGGAATTGATATAATATGAGTATAATATATCATCTCTAGACTAATGGGTGGTCATAGAGGATGACCCAGATTTGAGAGGATATTCATTGGGCATGATTCTAGAATTTTGGTGGAGCTTGTGATGATCATCTTTCCTTAGAAAATCTTGCATAAAATAACTATTAATAGTATTTTATTCATATATAAATGTTCAAGGATCTTTGTGGATAGCCATTTCATTCATAATTGTGTTTCCATTTGGTAGGTGTGACAATTATTATTAGGATGAATATGGTGTGTGAGTCTTCTGACCAGGTCTAAAGATGGTAAAACAATGGGTAGTTAGTGCTCAGAGAAGACAATAATTATATTCCAACTGAAGAAGATTACCTTTGGAGTTCACTATGAGTGATTCAATTTTATTTTTGACTCATCTCCCTTGGTTTATCAATATTTCCATAAATAGGGGAATTTTGCGCTATGGATTGTGGGACCATTTGAGATTATCACGTATATTAGAACAATGTAGAAGATATTTTAACACCATTAATAGTATCTAGATATGGATAAGTATTCCACATGTCTTTGATTTAGAGGTAAGATAATGATCTTGTGCATGTGATTCAAAATTAGGACATCGGGTTGAAATAATATATATCATTCATGGAGAGACTAATACCGACTGTGGACCAATGAAATAAGGTTTTGTGGTGGAAGATAATACCACTTGTTTGAGGTTTTTTAAATAATTGATTAATCTAAGAGGATAATTCGGAGTGATATTCTAATGACCTGTCATAATGGCCCGATATGCTTGATTAATATTGTGTGAAACTAATCTTGAGAATGAGGTGTCATTAGTGGGACTAATTTGTAATTTCCTTAAATTGAAAGGTAATTTTTTATTTTGTTTTGGTGTGTCTTGGGTGAAACATTGTTTAGATTTGTAGGTGTATTAATGGTTTTAAGGTATATCTATTCAAATTCTAGGAAGAAAGTCATTGGACTAGTATCTTTTAAGATCAATGTGGGCTATAATATAGCCTATGGATTGTCCAGAAGCATTTTCTTTCTATAAAGCACACTGGCCAACCCTTGGAAAGACACCAACTAGTCATTTATTGAAGAATAAACTCCATGTCTCTCCTATAGCCAAAAATTAGTATAATGGCCTCCACCAGTTAGCTGATGGATCTAATGGCCAGCCAATGATTTCTATTGGTTAGACAGTACTTCTCAAATGGCTCATTCATTAAGGGTGTTCCCATAAACATCCTTTGTAACTCCTTTTTTATATTATACTCTATAGGTTTGATTTCAATTTAAAAAGAATTACCAAAGGGGTTCACTTTTGAAGTATTGGGATCTCCCCTTCCTCTCCATTTGTTTCTTCATGACTGGATCCATTTATTGACCTAAAATTAGTAAATTTCATTTGTTTTTTTCCCAAATCCTCTTATTCTCATTAGATTAATCATGGACATATTATATTCTTTTATATATAGATATTCTATCAGGGATTAGTGGATAATTAATGTTGATTGATTGTGAGTTTAAAGATCTAGAGAATCATAATCTGTCCCTTGAATAAAACAAGATCTGCCATCAGTGATAGATCTCATTGGGTATGTTAATTAATCTCTAAGATCTTGTTATGATATCCTTTATGAATTTTGATTCTTGAATCCTTGTTGTGATGAATTAGGGTCGGTTCTAGTAATCGTTAGTTTATAAATGTAGTTCATTGATGTCCATAGGTTTATTACATTTACACACATGATCTTCGAAGAATTATCACATGGGGACTTTTTTTTGATTAATGACAAGAATATAATATGTTTGAATGAATTATTATATTTTAATACAATTTTATTTTGTAGTATGAATGTGATTTTGAATATGGTGTTTGTGTATACCTTGATACCTATGTATTGTGTACTATGATTTTACCTTCTATAGTATCTTTATTTTTTGTGTAAATATTAAAAATCATTATGAAGGTGAGATGTTGTGCCAATGATTGTGATGGTGCCTAGAGATAGGTCAAGGAAATTAAAGCCTTGTGTAATAAATTTGGACAATGTATTGGTTATGATGACCTTGTTTTTAACCCATCGAGGATTCTGGTGTCTGACAATCTTATAGACCAACCTTGTAGAGGAAACAATACAAATTCTTATGACATGTGGTTAAGCCAGGGGTATAAAGACCTCTTGGACTAAAATAAGGCATGATTTGTTTTGATACATGATCTGAGACATATGTTGGACATATGTCCTAAACTAATATATAATTATGTATGAGGAATTCATTTCGTCATGGAGATAAATAAAATATGTCCAAGGATAGTGCCATCCTGGTTAGTACCTGATTTCTAGACATATGGTTGGTTGATATTTTGTTCATGTAAATACCATCATGACATACACCATTATATATGTAAACATAAAATTTAGGACACATTAATGTTATCCTAATGGGTTTATAGTTACACCATTCATGGGAATCTAAATGTGTGTGTAGATTTCATGGTCAGTTATCCATCAATGGTAAATGAACTTATAATGAGGAGCTGAGTAAGATTAGCATAGAGGATAGAGGAAATTCCTAGAATTTATTTAAACTATTGATGTCATTTTTTAGTTTATTTCCTTATTTTATTTTACATTGGTTATGTTAACACATTTGAATTATTTCAGTTTATTTATTATTTTATATCAGGTAGGCTGTATATTTATAACTAGACAATTTATAAAATGTTTCTCTCAGATGTTTGTTATTAAATATTGGGATTTTTATGTATGGTTGTCAATGCTGATGGTATAGTCTCTCTACTAAAGCTTTCAAACATTTTTTAGTAGTTAAGACCATTATTCATATGGGTATAAACACATGAAGTATTGTAACACTATGGGAATACCTGATGATTCGGTTAGGGTTTTACATTTCATTAAATTTTATAATACAAACACAAGAAAATTATCATTTAAATAAAAAATATAATAATTTGGAGAAAAATTTCTTATTAAATAAAAATAGTTTATTATGTGATGAATTATTATATTTTACATATTTTCATTACTTATTTATTTAATAATAATTAAATATTTATTTTTCATAGTGAGTATAGGATTAACAATACATTATTCTTTTTATTAAAAAATAATTACGATATCATTATAACATCTTTAATATACAAATTGGTTTTATACAATCGAAATACCCACATATAAATATATATACATTTCCAACAATCATATAATTATTATTATACACATTTTACTCCTATATATAACCTTACATTCTTCTCTAAAATTAAATCATCATAATCTTTAATTTTCATTAAAAACAATTATAATTTTTTCAATTTTTTACCCTCTTTCTATTGTTATAATGGGTGTTATGATCTATAAGGAAAACTATGAGAGTGAATATTGTATGCCCAACATCTTTTCATTTACTTTTTGGTTTTCCCACTCTTAATTTTCATAATGATTTTTAATATTTATTTTTCATAATGTATTAAAGTTTATATTTTATTATAATATTTTATATTTAAAAAATATAATTTTATTAATTTGTTGTCATTTAATACAAGATAAAATAATCAATATATTCAAGTAATAAAAGTTTGGGGTGTCACATTTTACCCCCTTAAATATATTTAACGCTTGAAATTTTATTACGGAGATGAAAATAGATGGGGATAATTTTTCCTCGCTGCATCATTTTGTTTCCACATCACTACCTCAAACATAGGATTCCTCTAGAAATATTTATCTAGGTGAATGATCTATTTCCATAGTAATTTATATCTACGATTCAATACCTTCACTAGGATTTTTCTCATATGAGAGATCATGTTCCCTTTATATAACTTCAGACTTTTGTACATGTGATGGATCAATTATAAACTTTTTTAAAATGTTATACATGTAACACATCATGTACTTGTGAGAGGTTTTGTGTAAGCCTAGTTTGATAAGATATAGTCTTTATATGATCAAGGATCTAAAAGTGTAATATGTATCTAGGGACTATCATTCCATCATTCATGAAGTTCACAACTCTCTTCCATGGTGATATTAGAAGGAATATCTTATCTCTAAATGAAAAATCTAATTATCATTTATGATTATCAGTATAATTATTCTATAAAATTGGAATTACTATTTAAACTGAATAGATTGAATCCTATTAGATATATCTTGAGTAAGTTTCATCCCCAAAAATTATTATTCTCTCACTTCATCCCAATATATTGGATTTTTACAACTCTTCCCTTATAATGACTCATATGGTTCCATATGGAATCTAGAGTGGAAACTATTGTTATATGGGAACTCTACTAGAAGAATAAATTGACTCCAAACTCTATTTAAATCCCCTAATAAGGATCTTAACATTATTATAGAGTTACAATGATCATTTTATATTGATCATCAATTTGAGGCTAATAAGATATGATAAATGTTATATCTATATTCAGTGATTATTAAATAATTCTCTACAAAATCAAGGTATTACTAATATTTAAATTATATTAAATTAAAAATTATACTCCATATAGCCTTACCACTTCCTACATGTATATATTGGTATGTGCAACAATGGAGATGTCTTCTCGAATATTAATGAACTGCATTGAATTCAAAATTCAATTAACGAAAACCAAAATTGTATAGAAGCCTTAGAAAGTCCTATGGATGAATCAATAACGATGTTATACTATTTCTATATAGTTATGTGTAATGGTTGAATTATCCCCGTAGTCTTTTATCATTTATAATTAACTTGATTGTAGACTATGAATCATGAATTATACTATGTAATCTCTCTTTCCGTGTTTCCCCACAAGAAATTATCCTTCAGATCCCTATACATGTTTTTTCCTACCTGATGGATAGAAAACAATGAGTTATGTGCATTATCCAATAAGTAAATCTTATTATTTTTATTTAATGGATACATAATTTTAGGAAACAATAGATTTTATATTGGGTAATTAACATTGATTTTTTAATTAACAAAACAAAAAAGGTTTTGACATTGAATAATATATCAACTTGCATTAAAAACAATGCATATTGGGTTATAATAGTAGTTATCAGAATTTCTAATGTTAAAACCCTAATGTGAAAATCGTTTTAATGTTGTTTATTCATATATGTGATTTTAAACCCCTATTTTCAATATCAAATATATATTAACTGATGTTTCATGTTAAATTTCAGGTTTTGTAACATCAATGTTTTTTTCACGTCATACTTTCAATATTCAAATTCCCACCACAGTTTTTTTAATCCATGGGAAAATATTTTAATTTACTGTATATAAATTTTTGTTCTGCTATTTTTTACATTTCCATTCTACTCATCCATGATCCATATCATAATTCCATCACTTTTTTATTTAGTGATTTCTTGATGGTACTAATCATTATACTCTCATCATTTAGTTTTTTATTGTAGGTTTTATTCATTGGTATAGTTTTTGTTTATTTAAATTTTTATAATGAATAAGACTTTTTCCAATTGAGTTCGGAATTTAATTATTAAACAAATGTTTTATTTGTTGGAGATTGAAATTATTTACCCACAATATTTTATGGTGTCTCATTATTTATTTCCTCAATAGAAAAAACAACAAACTTTGATATTTTTTTTCAATGTAAATCACTATAAATGTGGAAATTAAGTCTACGATTTTTTTTATATTTCTTATTTTGATTATAAATTTTCTAGTTGATCTATTTTACTTTATCATCCAATCATGTAATTTTCATCGAAATATTTTAAAAAAATATAGCCTTTAGATATAATTTATCAAAATAACCAATAGAGAAAGCTATAAAAGTAATACTTTGAGAATCAATTATCAAAATAATTGATGTTTGATGTATCAATTTTTTAAAATAATAATTTTAATGATTTTTTATATAAAAAACACTAAAAATAGAACTTATAATATCAGATAGATTTATATTGGTTAAAAAACAAATGTTAAAGTTAAAAGGGAAACAATCATTAAAATGCATTTTTATACTAGTGACATATTCATTTCTTGAATTTTATAATTTAATAATTTTAAAAAATAATCTCAAAAATATTTCATACCTTATTATATTATTTAATATCATCCTTCTTACACCTATTTGATCGTTATATAGATTGAAAGTTGAGTAGTGATTTGGTAAAGATAGGATTTTTCCCCTTCTATTATGATATCTAGGTATATATCCTTATAAATACATGAGATTAGGTATATTTTTAGTTATCATCATGGATATGGTATCATGATCCTTATTTTACAAATCATTATCCACAATACTTTTTTTCTTATTATGGTAATGCATTGAGGGATCATATTTAATAATCACCCATAACAATCTTAAATAGTTCTTGCTAAACTCCTTTACTATGAATATATAATTATTATATTTTAATATATATATATATATATATATATATATCACACTAGTATCCATAAGATTATGCATTAAAATATTTAATGCCAAAATTACCACTAACTGCTCCACATTATGTGTACTATACTCTCTCTTCTGGGTTTAATTAAAATGAGTCAAAAGATAACACCTTATAATTTTTTCATAATGTCACATCCTAGAAAATTAATTGATACATCACAATATGCCATAAACCCATATCCACTACAATATAGATTTAGTAAAGGTTCAATGAGCAACCTTTTCTTAAGCTCTTTAAAACAATCACAAATTCATCTACCAAGAGGCTCTTGACTATCTTATAAGTTAACTATATTGGTTTATTCTGAAATCATGATAAATTTATCAAAAATCATTGATATTATCAATATAAATCATGAAAATAATGGATCATTGTTAGATTTGTTAGTCTAGTCCATTCCTTAATCACCTCAAATTTAAAGGATCTATAAATATACACCATCTTATAGTTAAAAGACCTGAATTGCGGTTCAACAAACCCATAATCCCCTAGTCAAATGACAAATTACATTATTTTCATTTAGGTTTTGACACTAATGAAATACAAGATAAAAATATTATATTTTACATCATTTCCATACTTCCTATATTACATCTAACAAATAATCTCACAATCCCTAGATGAAAAGGATTAGTTTATTTGAGGATCCTCTATATAAGAAAATTATTATAAAATACTTGTGAATATTCCTCTTGAATTGAAGTAATATAAAATACATTCTAGAATTATCATAAGTTATACCCATCTTCAAACCTGGGGAATAGAAATATTTGAATGGAGTGACCTCAAAGACTCATTATGGGAAATAATATCAATGAATCATAATGTCAAGGAAAGAATCAAGGGAGAAGTAATGTATAATGGAAAAATATATTATTAATAGATCAAATTATCATAAATATAAGACTTAAAACTTATTATATCATTATGGAAATTGATATAGGAACACAAGATAGAAAGGTCATTAATAAATCTTAATAATTTTAATGTATATTAGAATCATATAACCATTATCCTGAATTATGGGAGAATAATATAAGAAATAATAATAACATTTATATATGGACCAAACATAATCTTATGAAATCATATTTTTTGTGATGAAATCCATGATGCACATTAATTTTCTTGTGAGAAAAACACTTATTCTCAAACATTATAATGTAAGACAACCCATGATTCCAATGCTTTAAGTAGTGAAAAAAATTACTGATGTCCATTATTTTTTATATCTTGAGATATAAAACTTAACCAATGATACATAAAGAGATTTAAAACACCAACCCAAAACAATCATACATACATATGCCACAACATGTTAATCATTCATCATATCATGAAAAACCATAGAATGAAAAAGGCTATAATATCATTTCAAAATTGTATC
This sequence comes from Viscum album, assembly GCA_963277665.1. Classification (NCBI taxonomy): domain Eukaryota; kingdom Viridiplantae; phylum Streptophyta; class Magnoliopsida; order Santalales; family Viscaceae; genus Viscum; species Viscum album. Next base: position 1,508,532,028 of record OY728156.1, read on the forward strand.
ACATTACATGATATCCAAATTAGATTAGTTGATACCAAAAAGTCAATAATCATAAAGGTGTAATTTATAAATTAATTTAACAGTCAACACAAAAAATAGGACTCCAAAAAAGTGTGATATCTTAGTGGTTAAATTCAAAAAACATATTAGAAATGTAAAAAAAATTTATAAAAAATTTCTCAATATTTTTTTAATGAGATGAAGTAAATAGTAACTTTTGAAAATATCATTGTTTGGGATTATAAATGGTAATTATTTCAAAAATTATTTTGAAATAAATTTGAACAATGGACCACTTAATAGTATTAAAGTTTATCTAGAGTGAATGAGGAGTGAAAGATATAAGTAAAACCGATTTCAACATTTTAAAAAATACATTTATTAAAACCCACATCATAAAAATATTGATAAATATTATATTTTAAAAGAGATAAAATGAAAATAAAATATTAATATGAATAAAATTAATTTTTATTTGAAAATAATAAATGATATTAATTTTGGGAATAGTTAATGTAGGTATGGGAGAAAATGTTCTTATTTAGACAAGAAGAGAATTATTCATAACATCATAAATATTTTTGTAGAAACCATCATAAGAAGATTTATTTGATGTGTAAATATAATTAACTAGAAATATAGGATGTAAAAATAATATCCTTATATGTTATAGTAAAATAATATTTTAAAACCATATTCCTAGTGGAATAATTATGACTCAAGAAAAGAAGTTGAGTCATGAAAACCCATTACCTTTTACCATTGACTTCAATGAATGACATTTAACGTCTTCTATAATAAAAATTACCATATCAACAAAATATTTATTAAAATTATTATTTTATATTATCCAATATCATAACCAATTTTATAATCATTAATTATACAATTATTAGTTAGTTATTTTTTATTTTTATCATAGTATATTAATGATTTGTTTTGTTTCATACTTGCTTTCAAATATAAATGAAGTCTTTCATTATTTGACACCACTTTCATAATTCCTAGATTATCATAGTTAATTAAATTTATTATTTTGAGTTACTTATAAATTTTTAATTTCATTATAAGTGAATTGTAATCATGATTCATGAAGAAAGTATCACATACGAGATTTTGTTAGTAATTTTTCTTAATGAAAAAAGTTGGTATGTCAAAAAAAAATTTATATTAATATGACCATTTATTTACACTTAATCATGTAATAAGATTAATTTTAATACATTATATTAATTTTTATAATTATGAAATAATTTTGGGGATGAAAAATGAAATACGTTATTCCATGAAGGCGATGGTCCGCTCCCACGTAATGATGTTTTCATTTTCCAGAGAGTGGAAAAAATATAGATAATTATTTAAAATTTTAGAATATTAATAAGGTAGTAATATGTTTTCCCAACAAATACCCCCTTTTATTCGTACATGTAATGTGGAGTTGAAAAATAATCATATTGTTTATAGAGGATGTAGTTCATGCCAAACATGAACGGCATTTTCATTTTACGAAGGAAAAGGGAAAGGGTAGTTAATAGTTATTCCATATATATATAAGTTTATTATTTTAACAATATTAATGTAATTATTTATAAAGTTAAAATAAAATTATTAATATTTTTAATAATAAGAAATGAAAGAATAATTAAATATGAGAAAATACTTATATAAAAGAATTTAATTTCTTCTTGGAATACTTCTTGGTTTTGAAGGAATTTGGGAAATATATATGGAATACAAGTTCATGAAAAAGAGATAATATTAATTAAGTGTCAAATATAGCATATTATATGAGATAATTATAAATTTTTTTGTATCTTTGGAGGGGTGGGGGAGCCTCCTTTTATAAATTAATTTAATAAAATTATTGAAAATATAATTTCATAATATAAAAATAAAAATTTTTAATATGGAAGGTGTATGAAAAGTGAACAATAATGGAGGATAGGATAATTTATAGTTTATAAGGTCCTATTATTATCATTTAGTGACATTTTTTGACATGTTTTATTTCTTTTACACAATTTATTTAACACTTTTACCTTTTTTAATTTTACCATGGTAACAAATTTTTACCTGAGTAATTTATTTTTTATTCCTAATAGTAAAATAGAGATTATTAGATAATTTATACCTTATGATTCAAAATATTAAATCAATTTTATTAGATAAATTTTAAAAGTTTTATAAAAATTAATTCAAAAAAAATAAATGTAGAATGCATTAAAAAATTTTTTTAGAAAAATATATTTTCCTGCATAGAAATGAGCTTCTAATAAAATTTTGAATGTAACATCCCAAGTAATTAATTAATAATATATATTATTATCTATGTCTATTTATGAATTTGATAGTGTTTTAGAGGCTTAAAACGAGAATAAATCCATTCTTAAGCATGGAATACACTAATATTTTTAAAAGCCTGTTTTGCTGCCTTTTGATGGAAATCATTTTTAAATCAAACTTTTGACACTTTTATAAGCTATATTTTTCAAAATAAAATTATTCTATATGATTAGAACATTTAAATTTACTTTGGATAAATTTTTGGTATTTTTCTGACATTCTTCATTTTTTTAATGAATAGTGAAAAATAATGCATTTTACATCAAAATTGCATTTTCATCTAATTTAATTATATGGTTATATTATCTTTTTAATTGGTTTTAAAGTTTAAATAGAATATATTTTTACCATCTAATGCAATGGTGATCATTGGGATTAATTTCACTTTGGAATTGGGCATAAACAAGTGTCAAACTTTTCATATATATTGTTTCTTGAAAACCCTATATTTGTTTTGACAACATGAATTATTTTTAAATTAATTATTGCAATTTCTATGTTTGGAATTTTATAAAATTGATTACATATTTGGAATCAGAAGTTCCAAATTTTTTAATCAAGTCTCCTTTGTTTTTGGACATTATGAATAGTAACAACGATAATTATCTTAAATTATCTTGATTAATTAGTAATCTGGTAGTTAAGGATAATAAAATAATATCATAATAATAAAAAATGACCCCAAAATGTGTTCTAATGCAACTTTGTGTGTCATGGCCGACCATGTGATGCCTTGTTCCAAACATTGGGGCCCCATGGAATCACTTTTGTGTGACAATGACTTTTTATCTTTTTATTTTTAAAGAAAGTTAAATATAACAAAGAATGTATCACCTGAGTAAAAAAAATTAAATTTGTCTAAATAAATGATTAATTAGACTATAAATATTAATTGTAAAGATAAAAATATTTATTACATCATATTATTTTTTAATAATTTGTAGACATTAAATAAATTAAATTATTTATGACATCATGATGATGCAGTGATTACCTCATTAATGAACGATTTAAATAAAATGAAAAGATAATGTAAAATCTAAGACAAACACTTGTCAAATACCTATTGTATGAGTATATTTAGAACCCTTATCACCTTATCCTCTAAATATATCAATGTGGTACCTTTTAAATCCGAAATAAATTTCAATATAAAGTAACATTTTATAACATTCCAAGAGCGTCCCCCCTCTCCTCTTATAAAAGGCCCCCACCTATACCTCTTTACACACACTTCTAAAGCTATTTTCTTGGCCAACATCTGCTCATTTTATCTCTCCACATCCCTATATTTATCCTAGATGCCTTACCTTAGTCAAAAATATCTTAAATAAACCCTTTTGGTACAAAGCAAGTGGAGTTACCCGATTTAACGGTAAAGTCTTCTCTAATGTTCTTTTGTTTTATTTTGCTTCTCCAACACCCTAAAATAATTTTATTAATTTATTTTGTGAAAAAACCAGTATTTTCAATATACTAGGATGTTTTTATAAGAATTATTCGAGCAACACATACACACACCTACACCTAATGGTTAAAGAACTTACTGTTTCCATTGACGGAAAATTTCTGCCTCACGAAACGATGATTGTTCAATATTCTTATAACACCATCAAAGGTGGCCATTAAGATGTAACTATATTTATATATGATATAAAATATGTTTATTTTTTCCTTAAGATTCTATATTTATCATTTATGGCATACCTTTGTGGCTTCTATTATGGGTAAACATGATATTTTCATTTTAGGAAGTGCGGACTACCGCCCCCTCAAAGTGATTTGATTCGTTAATGCCATATTGGGAAATATAAAGGATGAGGTTAATGATATTATATATAATATTATACTGGAATTGTAATATACCATTATGTAATTATGATTCCATTCCATAAAATATGAAATAGAAATGAAAGTAGCGTTCATGCGTACGTACGGCTTACCGTCTCCATGAACGGTGCATTTCATTTATTACCTCTAAATGTTATGTAATATTATAAATGCCTGTATATAATGGATATATATGATATATATGATATCTATATCAGGAATTTAATTCTAGATATATTGGATACATGAACAACTTGTAATTATAAATAGTTTATTTTTGACTCAAGTACTTATTGATCGACAAAACGACCATTGTTAACTTAAATAATTACATAGTGTTCATAACATGGTAATAAGTTATATAAAAGGAATAATTAACTTGAAAAGGTTCTTAAGAAAGTAGAAATTAACTCAAGTTTATTATTCAGGAGATTAAAGAATGATCGAGTTAATTCGGATATGAGGTATGGAACTTCGTCTCAATCTCCTTTCATTGAGGTATATTTTTTTTATACACAACTTTCTTTTATACGATGTACAAACCCCTATGACTTTTATGTTTATTCAAAATGAATCTTTTTTATATGAAAAATTTTACTAAACAACAAAAGGGAATTTTTTTTCGTACGTATGTGGCGACAATGACTTCTCTGCCGCCGTGACTATTATTTGAGCTTCGGCTTCCTCTACAAGCCATAATTTTTTTTTAAATGAAAAATAAATACCATGCTTTACTTTTCTTTTATTTTGGTATTGAAAATGGTTTTCATAATGTTTTTATATCAATATGTTGTATTGATATCATTTGGTTTAAAAGTGGAAATGTTATGTTTCCTTTATACATGTTTTATGCGATACGATTATGTTATGGTTTTTGGGCATTGTTATGATGACAGGTGGTTCCGTGATAAACTAAGGGTGGATGAGCCCGATATAGCTCTCCAATGCATTGGGTAATGTGAAGGGGTTAAATGTTAAGGTTCCTCTGAAGAGATTTAGGGAATATACTGTGATGGGTATTCTAAATGTAAGCACGAGGTTACTCCCTACATAAGAATATTATGAATGCCTCAAGTTACCTTTATGTCTTATGATTTCTATGATTTATTCATGATTTGATGAGGTATGTTAAAATGCTTATGTTTTATGAGTAATGTATGATTTTATACATGGAATAATGTTTTCATTTCGTACTTTTATATCCCTTACTGAGCTTTTTATGCTCATCCCAAGTTTTTGAAATGTTTTTTCACAGGTCAAGGGAATGGTACATGATGTGATGATAGTGTCAAGGAAGTGTCAAGAAAGAATCCATGTTTTATTTTAAATATGTTTCTGTTGATGGGAAAAATGAATACTATCTTTTATGTAACCAATTTTTTTAAATGTCGAATGTAATGCATGATGTATGATCTAATTCTCTAAAACTCTAAACCTGAAAAGATCCTCAACGTGTAATCTTGAAATAACTCATGATTAAGTTATGTTTAAGGCTGGGGCCTTATAGTAGGTATGAAAGGTCGGTTTATACACTACAAGAAAACCGCCGTTTAGCTGCGGTTTTTTTGCGGTGATTTTAAAAACCGCCGCGAAACGCGTTTTCGGGCCGCCATTTCACGGCGGTTTTAAGAAACGCCGCGAAAAAACAGCCGCTAAACGGCAAAAAAAAATTAATTTTTTTTTTAATTTTTTTAATTTTTTTTTAATTTTATTCAAGGATTAGCGGCGGTTTTTTATAAAACTGCCGTGAAATAGCGGCGGTTTCGGTAAAACTGCCGCGAAATGAAATGAAAAAAATAAAAAAATGTAAGAAACCCTGAAATCACTAAAACGACCTTAACTTTTGATTCGGGTGTCCGTTGAAGCGCCACGACCAGTCAAATCGAAGCTCATGAAGAGATATAAAGACGTATATAATCAAAACCATGAGACAGTCTAAGGTGTGGAAGATATTAGAGTTATAAAAAAGTTGAAAAAAGTTTTCCAACTTCAAACGGCCATAACTTTCGCTCCGGGTGTCCGTTTGTGCTCTACCACATATCAAATCGAAGCCAGCGAAGAGAGCTACACACCAATTTGACACAAGCATGCTTCTGTGATGTTTTTCGACCCCAAAAACCCCTCCTAAGGCCACCAAAACCCTGTTTCCGTCACCGGTATCCCGTCGAACTTGTCTTCAAATAGACCTAACTTTCGATCCGCGTGTCAGTTCGGCCTCCTCCACCTGCCAGATCATAGCTCGTTTCATGAGCTTCATTTTGACTGGTCGCGGTGCCCACATGCACTCCTAGATCATATGTTATGGCCTTTTTAGTGGGTATTAGGTTTGTTATGTTTTTCAATGTCTCGTTTCTAGCACCCGTTCTCCGTCATCTTTTTTTAAACGGTCATAACTTCCGATCCGTCAGTCCATTCAGAATCTTTCACCTTTCAGGTTGAAGAGAGTTTCAGGATCTTTGATTTGATAGGTTGTGGATCTAAAACAGACTCTAGGATCATAAGTTATCTCCGTTAATGTGAGTCCAATGTTGTTGTCTCTTTATAACCGTTTTGACGGGTTTTAACGGTAGCTCCATTTATTACTGTTTATTTGGGTTTCCATGACTTTTTATCTTTATCAATGGTTTTTTATGGGTTATTATGATGATTATGTTGAATTATTAAGGAGTTTTCCAGAGTTGTCACGAGTTTTCATGCATTCTCATTTTTCTAATGCCTCATTCTTCATATGCTTCTCCATCCTTTTTCATGCGTTTTCTTGATTTTTCATCCCTTATCATGTCTTTTCATACTTTTTCATGTTTTTCCTTTATTATTTATTATTTATTATTTATAATATACATTAATTTATTTATTATCTATTATTTATAACTGGTTATTTATTATTTATTATTTATTATTTATTATTTATATTAATTTATTAGTTATTATTTATTAGTTATTAGTTATTATTTATATTTATATTTATTTATTATTTATATTTATTTATTATTTATATTTATTATTTATTATTTATATTTATTTATTATTTATTATTTATTATTTATTATTTATTATTTATATTTATTTATTAGTTATTATTTATTATTTATTAGTTATTAAGTATTATTTATTATTTATTAGTTATTAGTTATTAGTTATTATTTATTATTTATTATTTATTTTTATTTATTATTTATTATTTATTATTTATTTTTTATATTTATTTATTATTTATTATTTATATCTATTTATTATTTATATTTATTATTTATTATTTATATTTATTTATTATTTACTATTTATATTTATTTAATATTTATTATTTATTATTTATATTTATTTATTATTTATTAATTTCTATTTATTAATTATTATTTATATTTATTTATTATTTATTATTTATTATTTATTATTTATTATTTATTATTTATTATATATTATATATTATTTATTAGTTATTATTTATTATTTATATTTATTTATTATTTATTATTTATATTTATTTATTATTTATTATTTATATTTATTATTCCTTATTTATTATTTATTTATTATTTATATTTATATTTATTTCTTATTTATTATTTATTTGTTATTATTTATTATTTATTATTTATTATTTATTATTTATTATTTATTATTTATTATTTATATTTATTTATTATTTATTATTTATATTTATTTATTATTTATAATTTATATTTATTATTCCTTATTTATTATTGATTATTTACTATTTATTATTTATTATTTATTATTTTCTATTTATTATTTATTATTTATATTTATTTATTATTTATTATTTATTATTTATTATTTATTATTTATTATTTATATTTATTTATTAGTTATTAATTATTAGTCATTATTTATTATTTATTATTTATTATTTATTATTTATATTCATTTATTATTTATATTCATTTATTATTTGTTATTTATATTTATTTATTATTTATTATTTATTATTTATTATTTATTATTTATATTTATATTTATTTATTAGTTATTATTTATTAGTTATTAGCTATTATTTATTATTTATTATTTATTATTTATATTTATTTATTATTTATTATTTATAATATATTATTTATATTTATTTATTATTTATTATATATATTTATTTATTATTTATATTTATTATTTATTATTCATATTTATTTATTATTTATTATTTATATTCATTTAATATTTAATATTTAATATTTATATTTATTTATTATTTATTAATTTCTATTTCTATTTATTATTTATATTTATTTATTATTTATTATTTATTATTTATTATTTATTATTTATTATCTATTATTTATTATTTATATTTATTTATAAGTTATTATTTATTATTTATTATTTATTATTTATTATTTATATTTATTTATTATTTATTATTTATTATTTATTATTTATATTCATTTATTATTTATTATTTATATTTATTTTTTATTTTTTATTTATATTTATTTATTATTTATTATTTATTTATTATTTATTATTTATTAGTTATTATTTATATTTATTTATTATTTATTATTTATTATTTATATTTATTTATTATTTATTATTTTCTTTTTATTTATTATTTATTATTTATTATTTATATTTATTTATTATTTATTATTTTCTATTTATTATTTATTATTTATATTTATTTATTATTTATTACTTATATTTATTTATTATTTATATTTATTATTTATTATTTATATTTATTTATTATTGATTATTTTCTATTTATTAATTATTATTTATATTTATTTATTATTTATTATTTATTATTTATATTTATTTATTATTTATTATTTTCTATTTATTATTTATATTTATTTATTATTTATTATTTATTATTTATTATTTATTATTTATATTTATTTATTAGTTATTATTTATTAGTTATTATTTATTATTTATATTTATTTATTATTTATTATTTACTATTTGTATTTATTTATTATTTATATTTCTTATTTATTATTTATTTTTATTTATTATTTATTATTTATATTCATTTAATATTTAATATTTATTATTTATTAATTTCTATTTATTATTTATTATTTATTATTTATTATTTATTATTTATATTTATTTATTAGTTATTATTTATTAGTTATTAGTTATTAGTTATTATTTATTATTTATTATTTATTATTTATTATTTATTATTTATATTCATTTATTATTTATTATTTATATTTATTTATTATTTATTATTTATTAGTTATTATTTATTATTTATTATTTATTATTTATTATTTATATTTATTTATTATTTATTATTTATATTTATTTATTGTTTATTATTTATATTTATTATTCCTTATTTATTATTCGTTATTTATTATTTATTATTTATTATTTATTATTTATTATTTATTATTTATTATTTATTATTATTGAGTTTATATTTATTATTTATGTATTATTTGTTTTTTCAATTAATATATATAAGTATATTAAATTCTCTTTATTAACCACATGGTGAGGTTGCTGGAGTGGTAAAGTCTTGGGAAAATACGTAAGAGGTTAGGGGTTCAAATCTCACCAAAGGCAGAATTTCTTTATATTGCATGGGTATGCATGTGCATGTGCATGAGACGTGCATGCATGGATAAATAAAGTAAATAAAATAATACGAAATAAAATAAATAAATAAATAAAATAAATACGAAATAAAAAAAATAATAAATACAAAATTACTTAAAAAAATAAAAACAATAAATAAATAAAATTAAATAATTAAATAAAATAAATACAAAATAAAATAAATAAGAAATAAAATAAATAAAATAAATAAATAAGAAAAATAAATAAATAAATAAATAAATAAATACGAAAAATAAATACGAAAAATAAATAAATAATTAAATAAACATATAAATAAATAAATAAATAAATAAATGAGTAAATAAGAAACTAAAAAAGTAAATAAGTAACTAAATAAGTAAATAAGTAAATAAGTAAATAAATAAATAAATAAATATATATATATATATATATATATGTATAATTAAAAATAACAAAAATAACAAAAATAACAAAAATATCAAAAATAACAAAAACCGCCGCGAAACGTTCTGCGACGGTTATGAAAACCGCCGCGAAATGGTTTCCCGACGCACGATTTAGCAGCAGTTTTTCAAAACCGCCGCCAATCGATTTAGCGGCGATTTAAACCGCCGCTAAATGCCTTTTTTGTCGTAGTGATATAAATTTAGGTGTTAGAGTTATATTAAATGATTATCCAAAAATATTTTTTTTGTTATGGTCAAATTGAAATAATATATCATTTGAAGATTACCATGTTGTTTCATCTAAGACCTGTTTGTTCAGAATGGTTTTCTATAGAGTAAATAGGGAAGCTGTGCTAGGTACGCATACAGAAGGAAATGACCTTCTGAATCAGCATCCTGAGATGGTAAGAATTATAACTGAACAGTTTTTTGCTGTAATGGCGCAGTTGACTCAAGTGATAAATGGTGGTGGTATCCATGCACGTGATTATCCAGATCAACCATAGAGGAACATGTTAGTGGTGGAACATTTCATGAGGTAACATCCCCCATCATTCAGAGGTTCATCTAACCCTGCGCTAACTAAAGGGTGGATTAAAACACTGGAAAAGATTTTCGATATCATGGGGTGTTCAGACAATCAAAATGTTAGTGTTGCAATTTACCGTTTGAAGGGTGAAGGAGATCAGTGGTGGTCGATGGTTAAAAATATCAGGGACGCTGATGAGATTGATGCTTTCGATTGGGATGAATTCAAAGGTATTTTTCTTGAGAAGTATTTTCCTAAGGCTGTTCGACTTAGGATGGAAAACAATTCTTGGAATTGAGGCAAGAGGATGACTCAGTGGCTGCTTATGAAGAGAGGTTCACTCGATTGGCAAGGTATGCTCCAAATTTTATCCGAGACCTTGATAGTAAAATCAATCGTTTTTACTCAGGATTAAAGCCAAAATATCGAAGGGAATTGGATTATCATGAGTTCAAAAGTTATGAAAAGCTTGTTCGGTATGCTGAGAAGGTGGAAATGGAGTTTGTCGATGATCAAATGTTCTATAACAACCAACAGAAGAAGAGACCGAGGTGGTAGGAGAAACAGATGAATTTTTCAAAAAGGTCTGATGGTAAGAAAACTAAGTTTCCAGTTTGTGATAAATGTGGTAAAAGGAAAGTTGGGGAATGTCTTCTGAATTATGTAATGTGATACCGATGTGGTAATATGGGACATAAGGCTCATGATTGCACTGAAAAAGATCAGGGTGATGGTAAGAACAAATTTTATTTATAGTTAGTGAAATGTTTTAAGTGCAATGAGATTGGTCACTAACAAGTGTCCGACAAAGAGCTCGAGTGATGGGAAGCAGTTATAATACAAGCAGAAACGGGTGGTGAAATCCTTTGAAACTACTTCAGCAGATGTTGGGCCATCAAATGAAGTGGAATCAGGTACAATGTTTGTTTTTTCAGATTATGCTAGTGTGTTATTTGATTCAGGGTCTACACATTCTTTGATCTCTGAAAACATTTCTAGTAAAATGGGAATACCATCTCAAGAAATGAATCCTCAACTTGTGGTAAAAACACCTGGGGGAAATATTGAGCCAAAAATAATTTATAAGAATCTTCCTATCCTTATTCATGGAAAGAACCTACTTGAAAACCTTATTGTTTTACCTCTAGTAGAGTTTGATGTTATCCTGGGTATGGATTGGCTCTCTATTAACCATGCTAAGATTGACTGTAGAGGTAAATAATTTTCTTTTTAAAAATATTTTCAGTTTGTGTACAAGAATTAACCGTTACTGTTGATAACATATCAAGAGGCCGAGAAACTTGTTAAGGATGGAAATGAATGTTTCCTTGCACATATTCTTGAAAACATGGGAACTGTTCAGATTAATGATGTGCCAGTGGTAAATGAGTATCCTGATGTTTTTCCTGATGAGTTGCCTAGATTAATACCAGATCAGGAAGTTGAGTTTACTGTTGACTTAGTTCCTGATGCTTAGCCAATTTCAAAACCCCCTTATCAAATGGCTCAAATTGAAATTTTAGATTTGAAGGAGGAATTGCAAGATTTATTAGAGAAAGGTTTCATTCGACCTAGCACATCACTATGGGGTGCTATTGTTTTATTTGTTAAAAAGAAATATGGTTCAATGAAACTTTTCATTGATTATAGAGCCTTGAATAAAATCACTGTTAAGAAAAAATATCTTTTTCCTCATATCTATGATTTGTTTGATCAGCTCCAGGAAGCTCAGTATTTTTCAAAGATTGACCTGAGATCAGGGTACCATCAGTTGAAGGTAAAGGAAGCATATATTCTGAAGACCGCATTTCATACAAGATTTGGCCATTATGAATTTGTAGTAATGCCTTTTGGGCTAACCAATTCACCTGTTGTATTCATGGACCTTATGAATAGAATTTTCCATGAGTTCTTGGATAAGTTTGTGGTTGTCTTCATTGATGATATTTTGGTGTTTTCTAAAAGTAAAGAGGTGAATGAAATACATTTAAGGGTTATTTTTCAAACCTTAAAAGAAAAGAAATTGTATGGGAAATTCAGAAAGTGTGAGTTTTGGTTGCATCAAATTTCTTTCCTTGGTCACATTGTTTCTAAAGATGGGATAACAGTTGATCCTGCAAAAACAAAGGTTGTTGAAGAATGGAAAAGACCAAAAAATGTAACCGAGATTCGTAGTTTTCTTGGTTTGGAGGGCTATTACCGATGGATTGTTAGAAATTTTTCACAGTTATCTAGTCCAATGTCTAAGCTAACTCGGAAGGGTGTTAGGTTTATCTGGACAAAAGAATGGGATGATTGTTTTCAGGAATTGAAAAGAATATTGGTGAATTATCCGGTTTTGGCACTACTTTCCAAGAATGGGGAGTTTTTTATCTATAGTGATGCTTCATTGAAAGGACTTGGTTGCATCCTAATGTAGAATGATTAGGTAATTTCTTACGCTTCACGTGAGTTGAAAACTTATGAGGTAAATTACCCTGCACATGATTTGGAATTAGCTGTTATTGTTTTCACTTTAAAAATTTAGAGGCATCATTTGTATGGAGTAAAGTGTGAAATATATACAGATCACAAAAGTTTAAAGTATATATTCACTCAGAATGAATTGAAAAAGAGATAGATGATATGGCTATAATTAATCAAGGATTATGATTGTAAAATTCATTACCATCTGGGAAAAGCAAATAAAGTGGTTGATTATTTGAGTTGAGAATGTACTACTTTATTAACAATGTTGTGTTTAGAATGTGATCCTTTGGTTAAGGATTTGATGAACTTTGGTATAGAAGTTGTTGGTGTAGGATGTCCTTCTGTTTTGTTCCAGGTATCAGTGAAATATTCTTTATCAGGCAGAATTAAGCAAGTATAGAAGCAAGACAACGAGTTGCAGAAAAAGTTAGAGTTTGTTCAAAAGGGTATGTTTCCTGAATTCAAAATTGATAATGATTGTGTTTTGAGATTTGGGAATAGATTGTGTGTGCCTTGTGATTCATAGTTGAAGATAGAGTTGTTATTTGAAGCTCATCATTCTCCGTTTTCAGTTCATCTAGGTAGTACTAAGATGTATAGAGATCTTCGGGAGTATTACCGGTAGGACGGAATGAAAAGGGATATTGCTGGTTTTACTGTGAAGTGTTTGACTTGTCAACAGGTTAAGGCAGAGTGTCAGTTACTGAAAGGGATGCTTCAACCTTTACCAGTGACATAATGGAAATGGGAGAATATATCCATGGACATCGTTGTGGGATTGCCGAAGACACCTCGAGGTAATAATGCAATCTGGGTTATAGTTGATCGCTTGATTAAATCTGCTCATTTCCTTACTATATGAGATACTTCTTCCCTAGATCAGCTTTACCGTTTATATCTTAATGAGATAGTCAGGTTACATGGAGTTCCTTTCTCCATTGTATCTGACCGTGATCCCAGGTTTACTTCTTACTTTTGGAAAGGCCTTCAGAAGTCGTTGTGTACTGAATTAAATTTTAGTACATCTTTTCATCCTCAATCAGATGGGAAGTCATAACAAACAATTCAGACTTTGGAGGATATGCTACGTGCTTGTTCGATGGATTATCATGGATGTTGGGACCAACATATTTCTTTGGTTGAGTTTTCTTATAATAACAGTTTTCATTCCAGTATACAGATGGCACCATTTGAGGCATTATATGGGAAGCGGTGTCGAACTCCAGCTTTCTGGGATGAAGTGGGTGAAAGGAAATTAACGGGACCAAAATTGGTAGAATAGTGGGCAAAAAAAATTCAGCAGATACAGAAACACATGAGAACAGCTCAGAGCAGGCAGAAGAGTTATGCGAACAACAGGAGGAAGGATCTCTCTTTTGAGGTAGGTGATCATGTTTTTCCCAAAGTATCTCCATGGAAAAGTGTGATGCGATTTGGTATGAATGGTAAGATGAGTCCAAGGTTCATTGGACCATATGAAATTCTGGAGGGTGTTAGATCATTTTCATACCGAGTGTCTTTACCCCCGAGTTTATCTTAGGTACATAATGTTTTTCATGTTTCAATGTTAAGTAAGTACATGCAAGATCCATCTCATGTTTTGAGTCCAGAGGTAGTTCAACTAGAGGATAATCTATCTTATGAAGAACTACCAGTCCAGATTTTTGACCACATGGATCATGTTTTGCGGAATAAGGTGATTCATCAAGTACAGGTTTTGTGGAAAAACCACATCAGTGAAGAGGCAACATGGGAATCTGAAAATGCAATTAGGGATAAATATCTCCACTTATTCGATAAGTAAATAAATTGTGGGGATTCAATTTTCTAAAGGGTGGAAGGATGTAACATCCCAAGTAAGTAATGAATAATAGATATTCTTATCTATGTCTATTTATTAATTAGATAGTTTTTTAGAGGTTTAAAATGAGAATAAATTCAATCTTAAGCATGGAATACACTAATATTTTTAAAAGAATGTTTTATTTCCTTTTGATCGTAAACCATTTTTAAATAAAACTTTTGAAAATTTTATAAGCGCTATTTGTCAAAATAAACTTATTTTTTATGATTATGAAATTGAAATTTACTTTGGATAAATTTTCGGTATTTTTCTGACAATGTTCATTTTTTAATGAATAGTGGAAAATACTGCATTTTACATAAAAATTGCATTTTCATCTAATTTAATTATATGGTTAGATTATCATTTTATTTGGTTGTAAAGTGTAAATAAAATATATGTTTACCATGTAATCCAATGGTGGCCATTGGGATTAATTTCACTTTTTAATTGGGCATAAACAAGTGCCAATCATTTCATAGATATTGCTTCTAAAAAACCAGCTATTTGTTTTGACAACATGAATTATTTTTAAA
This sequence comes from Viscum album, assembly GCA_963277665.1. Classification (NCBI taxonomy): domain Eukaryota; kingdom Viridiplantae; phylum Streptophyta; class Magnoliopsida; order Santalales; family Viscaceae; genus Viscum; species Viscum album. Next base: position 1,508,547,577 of record OY728156.1, read on the forward strand.
TTAACTATTGCAATTTCTATGTTTGGAATTTCGTAAAATGGATTACATATTTGGAATCAGAAGATCCAAATTATGTAATCAATACTCTTTTATTTTTGCACATTATGAATAGTAACGATGGTAATTATCTTTAATTATCTTGATTAATTTGTAATCAGGTAGTTAAGGATAATAAAATAATATCATAATAATAAAAAATGACCCCAAAATGTGTCCTAAAGCTACTGGTTGTTTCATGGGCGGCCATGGGATGCCTTTTTCCAAACTTGGGGACCCCATGTAATCACTTTTGTGTGACAATGACTTTTTATCTTTTTATTTTTAAAGAAAGTTAAATATAACAAAGAATGTATCACCTGAGTAATTTTTTTTTAATTTTGTATAAATAAATGATCTATTAGACTATAAATAGTCATTGGAAAGGTAAAAAGATTTCCTACATCAAAGTTTTTTTTTATAATTTTTAGACATTAAATAAATTAAATTATTTATGACATCATGATGATGCAATGATTACCTCATTAATGAACGATTTAAATAAAATGAAATGATAATGTAAACTATAAGACTTACACTTGTCAAAGACCTATTGGATGAGTATATTTAAAACCCTTAACACCTTATCCTTGAAATATATCAATGTGTGACCTTTTAAATTCGAAACACATTTCAATATAATGTAACATTTTATAACATTCCAAGAGTGCCCCTCCTCTCCTCTTATAAAAGGCCCCCACCTATACTTCTTTACACACACTTCTCAAGCCATTGGCTCGGCCAATCTCTATTCAGTTTATCTCTCCACATCCCTCTCTTCAACCTAGAAGCCTTACCTTAGGCATAAATCTCTTCAAAAAACCCTTTTGGTACAAACCAAGAGGAGTTACCTGATTTAAAGGTAAAGTATTCTCTAATGTTCTTTTGTATTATTTTGCTTCTCCAACCCCCTAAACTATTTTTATTCATTTATATTTTAACAACACCATTATTGTATATATACTAGGATGTTTTTATAAAAATAATTCGAGCTACACTTACACACACCTACATCTAATGGTTAATGAACATACAGTTTTCGTGGATGGCGAATTTATGCCACACGAAACGATGATTGTTCAATATTCTTATAACACCTTAAAAGGTATCTATTAAGATGTAAATATATTTATATATGATATAAAATATTTTTATGTTTTTCTTAAGCTTCTTTTTTTCATTTATGGAATACATTTATGGCTTCCATTATGGGTAAACGCGATATCTTCATTTTAGGAAGTGCGGCCTACCGCCCCCTAAAAGTGATTTGATTCGTTAATGCCATATGTGGGACATATAAAAGATAGAGTTAATGATATTATATATAATATTATACTTGAATTATAAAATAACTTTATGTCATTATGATTCCATTCCATAAAATAAAAAATAGAAATGAAAGTAGCGTTCATGCGTACGTACGACTTACCGTCTCCAGGAACGGTGCATTTCATTTCTTACCTCTAAATGTTATGTAATATTATAAATGCATGTATATACTGGATATATATGATATATATGATATCTACATCATGAATATAATTCTGGATATAATGTATACATGAAAAACTTGTAATTATAAAGAGTTTATTTTTTACTCAAGTACCAATGATCGACAAAATGACCATTGTTAACTTAAATAATTACATAGTGTTCATAACATGGTAATAAGTGATATAAAAGGAATAATGAACTTGAAAGTGGTTCTTAAGAAAGTATAAATTAACTCAAGTTTATTATTCAGGAGATTAAATAATGATCAAGTCAAGTCGGATACGAGGTATGGGACTTCATCTCAATCTCCTTTCATTGAGGCATATTTTGTTTTGTACACAACTTTATTTTATACGGTGTATAAACCCCTTTTAATTTTATGTTTATTCAAAAGTAATCTTCTTTATACGAAGCATTTTACTAAATGAAAAAAGGGAATGTTTTTGTCATACATATGCGGCGACAACGACTTCTTCGCCTCCGTGACTATTATTTGAGCTTCAGCTTCCTCTTCAATGCATAACTTTTTTTTAAATGAAAAATAAATACCATGATTTACTTTTATTTTATTTTGGTATTGAAAATGGTTTTCATAATGTTTTTATATCAATGTGTTGTATTGATATATTGTTATTGAAAATTTGAAATATTATGTTTCCTTTATGCATGTTTTATGTGATACGATTATGTTATGGTTTTTGGGCATTGTTATGAAGACGGGTGGTTCCGTGATAAACTAAGGGTGGGTGATCCTGATATAGCTCTCCAGTGCATTGGGTAACATAAAGGGGTTAAACGTTAAGGTTTCTCTGAATAGATTTATGGAATATACTGTAATGTGTATCCAAACTTAACCATGAGGGTTACTCCCTATGTAAGAATGTTATGAATGCCTCATGTTACCTTTATGTCTTATGAATTCTATGATTTATTCATGATTGGATGAGGTATGTAAAAATGCATATGTTTTATGAGAAAATTATGATTTCATACATAGACTAATGTTTTCGTACTTTTATATATCTTACTTAGCTTTTTATGCTCATCCCACGTTTTTGAAATGTTTTTTCACAAGTCAAGGGAAAGGTACATGATGTGATGATAGTGTCAAGGAAGTATCAAGAAAGAATCCTTTTTTATTTTAAATATGTTTCCGTTGATGGGAAAAATGATTACTATATTTTATGTAACCACTTTGTTTAAATGTGGAATGTAATGCATGATTTATGACTTAGTTCTCTAAAACTCTAAACCTAAAAAGATCCTCAACATGTATTCTTGAAGTAACTCAAGATTAAGTAATGTTTAAGGCTGGGACCTTATAATTAATGTTGTTGATTTGAATGAAATTAATTCATTTTACTATTAAAAAAATAATATTTATGTGACTTTAAAATCAATCCTAATATTAATTCCATCACGTGAACAATTTAATAAAATAGAAGGCTAAAAATAATTTTTATTAGTATAAAATATTACATATGTTCTAAACTTCCAAAAATGGGTATTCCAAATTCATCATAGTAAATTTAAATACATAATTTTTATCCTTAAATAATATTTTGATATAGAAACTTAGTAACACATTTTTAAGTCATACTTATATCCTGATAAATTCATAGATTCTACAATATTATTGAAAACATTATTTCTCATTATTCACTAGAAAACAATAATTTATAAAAAATTCACAAAAAAATAGTAGTTAATACATTCATCATTAATAAAAAATGAAGTAAAATTTTAAATTTTAAATTCTAAAATTTATCAATTCAACTTTTAAATAAAATAATTGAATATAATGAATAAATATTTTTATTGGAAAATGATTTTTTTGTTATAAACTGTTCTTATTGATATTTTTCATCAATTAACAATTAATCTAATGTAAAAATATTATTTATTTTAATATTATAAATTATCATCATAATATATTTAGTTTTTTAAAATAAAAATTACATGGAATATAAATTGAATGTTGTTATAAAAATACATTTTCACTATTCATCTGGGTTTGACGTTGCATGTGAAACATTATATTTTTGAATAATATTAATTTAATGTGAAATTATCATACTAAATTATAGGGTGTTTTATTATCTCTCCTTAAATAAATTGCATCCATTTATGTTTGGTTTTCATTCAAAAATGAAAATAGTTAACAATGAAATAAGTAGGATATGAATCAAGATAAAATATCTAATTAGATATCGACCCTACCAACTTTGGTATGACTGTGAGACACAATAGTAATATCCCTAATATTGAGTTTCTCTATAATATTTTGATTTAATAACCCCTCATGATTGGGTTATAAGACTAATGTAGTGGAATTATTCTTCATATAAATTTCATAGTCATCCTTACACTCATAGATGATCATCTGTTAATTTGAAATAAGAAATTTATTTAACTTAGTTTGGTAATAAATATATATAACATTTGAAGTTAAACAATACATTTCAAAAAATATTTCCAATTCATCTAAAGGAAGAATTAATTATATTTACATGAATCACATTCTGATAAAATTCACGTTGGGATATAATAATCATAAAACATGATGTTTTATACAATGATAAATTTATTGGGCTGGCGATTTAATGATATATGAAAAATTATTATATAAAATAGAGTTCTTAGAATATAATTCCAATAATACATTCATAAAACTAGAGTGTAATATATGCAGACCTTAATTATCACGTTCCACTTCATCAGTTGTTAAAGCATAGGAATTTCCTTGTTTCATAGTTCTATGAGGTTTTTGATGTATATAACTATTTTTATCACATATATTAATAAATTTAATTGGTTAATTCCGAACTTCCCAATATTTAAATATTTACCAATAATTAGTACCCTATGATAAATATTATTTTCCATCATAATGTAATTCAAAATCTGTATTCTTCTTATAAATTTAGTTTCTTTATTCCCTCCTTTTACAAGCATAAAACAACTTCCATTTCCTTCAATAAACATTCCTATGTAATTCCTCCCACATTATTTACAATTAATAAATTTAATCCCACTTACTTTAAAGACGTAATACTAATAGCAACTATGAAACTCCAACCATCCCTTTTTTAGAATGATTTCTATTTCAAATAGGTTTTTGTTTTTAATATAATTTCATGATAACTTGTTATGAATAAGAAAAAAAATAATTTTACGATAAATAATTAATCTTTATTAATTATATTTTATAGTTTTTTTTCATTATAATAATAACTGTTAATTTTTCTTTCAAATAAAAAAAGATTTATTTCAAAATAGATTGGGTTTGCATAAATTATATGAATATTTAAAAGCATAATTTTTAAATTATAGAATTTTAATTTTAAAAAAATGAACTTAGTTTTTGAATTTATAATTTAAATATTATCTTAAGTTTATGTTTTAATAATTTTCCAAAAAAATTTATTTTTTAATAAATAGAGAAGAATACTAATTTTTATTGAAAAATGTATTTTATTTTCATGTATTTATAAAGTAAAATTATTCTTTGGACTAGTCCTAAAATATTATTGTTTAATTTGTTTTAATAAAAATCAAATTTTGGTATTTGAAAATGATATTATACATGAATTTGGTATAAAATAATATTTTACAAAAATGACTTTTTTTTTCTGAAATATAGTTTTTCATCACGTTTTGCGGGTTTAATTTTAAATTAAATTCACCCAATTATAGAAATTGAATAATGTAAAATGGATTCCATATTTGGAGATAGGAGAAGATTTTTTTTAATTATTTCCCTTTTATTTTTTTCATTATGAATAGTAACCATAGTAATTTGTTTTCACCAGTGTAATGATATTATTGGTTAATTAGTGAGAAAATAATGTGACAAGGATTAAAATTCATTAAAAAACTAGAATTTATTTCATTTGATGAGTCTATTAATCCATTAAAATAAAAATACATATAGTTTTTATTTTTTTTATTTCATTGATTTTCCCCTTTATACTATTTAATGTAAATAAAATACAAAATGTCACTATATTTCTCTAAAATTCATTTTCTATGATTACATTGGGTTAAAAATAACATACAAATGATTATTAATGGTTATTTAGAACATAATGAAATTATTTTTATGATTTTAATTTATTTATAATTTTAGTAATTATATAATTACCTTAAATTCTTACGCAACACTGACACAGTGTTTGTTTAAGCAGTAGAAAAATCAAATAAAATATTGTAAAAACATTAAATGTAATACTGTATGGGTGAGTTGAAGTGTACCAATAATTTTTAAGATTAATATAAAATATAATATATGTTATAATTTATAATATTATAATTAAATATTTTATATTTATTAATTTTTATTCAATGTTATTTAATAGTTCAAATAATGACATAAATGATATTTTGTAATAAATAATATTTTATTTAATGATTTATAATTAATAAAAACACTACCTGTTTCCATTTTAATTATATATTGTATAAAAAGTCATCAAATTTTCATTTATTATTGATTTTTCATTTTATAGAAACTTTCTAGAACCTTAACGAGTAAAATACTTTGATATCATCGTAATTGACAAAAGGGTAAATGTGGGTATAAAACAATGAAATAAGGGTAAAAGAATAATTTAAACTGGTCCAAATATTATTTTATGAGTGTATTTAGAAACACCCTCATAATAAATTCAATATTTTTTCAATTTCCATCCACTTTAACAAAAAAAATTAATTTTTATTAATTATATAGTTTATCAAATTCTACGAATGCCCCTATTCTAACTTATAAAATAGAACCTCTTCTCTTCTCTTTCTCACACCATCAGATAACATTATATAATAAAATACCTAAACAAATACTTTATTAACATCCATAACCTTATTATATATTTCCTTATTTATGAATAATATCAACCTAAGGTGGATTAAGGTGGAAATAAAATGGGATTATATGAAGAAGAGGTATAACTTCTAACCAAATATTTTCGTAATATTTATTTTTCCACTAACTTAAAATATTTATCAAACATGATGAAATAATGACACCCATATATTCTATGTAGTTATATGTTTTTATATTAATGGAATAACATATATTTATCTTTTTTTTCAATCAAATTTCAAATGGATCCATCATTTTTTTGAATGGAGATATACCATCTCAAAAATTGATTTAATATTATTTTTATAAAGAACTCTTATAAAAGTAAATATTGATTTATTAATTTATATATATAATATTAATAACAAATTTATCATTCTATTAATACAATATATTATATAATTTATTTACTTTCTATCCATTTAATAATGATAATATTATTTATGCGTGTTGGTGGATTAGCACCTTCGTGAAGCTATCTGATTCATTTATGATGTCTACATCACACGGATTTTATATACAAGTGTATTTAAAGAAATTATATAATATATATTACAAAATAAAAATTATTTAAATTTGAAATAATACATACTATCTTTCCATTATATTCATTGGAAAATGGAAACACAATTCATGAGTACATTAGGCCAACCCTCTTCATCATCATAAAGTAGATTATTTTTAAAAACATATATTTCATGGTTGGGTTTAAAATTAAAAATAACATATAAAAATAAAAATTCTGTAATTATTAATATTATAGATATTATTAAATAATGAACGCATTGGCCATAGTAATCCTATCGATGTCATTTCGGACATATGATCCAAATATCATCAAAATGTCTGACGTGAAACTATTTTGATTAAATAATTAAATATTACATGGGAATATATTAAATAAAAAAAATAAACATTAAAGTGGTTTTAAGAAATTAAATAATTAACATAATTTTAGTATTTAGTTGATAAATAACATATGTGATGAGTTGGATTTCCGGTAGGGACACATTACTTTAAAAACCACATTTTAATTATTTTAAATTTTTTTTTTCTAAATATTTTCTAACATGTACATACTATTAAAATTATTTTATGTATGTATTTAAAATAAAAAATTAATTAAAAATAAATTTTTATGTCTCTATTTACTTTCCTTAAAAGGGTTTTAAAAGGAATATATTTATGTAATATTTTTACTTTCTTTACAAATGAAAAAAAGAATATTCGTTTATAATACATACATCCTCTACATATTTTTGTCCCACCACTACTATAAATTGGTGTTTTGGATTAATTTATAGGATTGTTTTTAAATAAAATAAAATCCATCATTCCATTTTTTCAAGGAATTCTAATTCTGAAAATTTGGTTTTCATGGAAATGTATATACCAATATATGAAAATGTTTTTCTTATGGGTTAATAAGTATATTTTAATGAGTTTGATTATGGGGATGTAATATTTTATGTATATAATTCTTGGTATGATCCATCAATTTTTTTTATATTAACAAGTGTGATTTATATATCTCATGATGATGGGTGAGCTTGATGTATCTTATGATGAACGGTGATCAAAATATATCTCTCCAATTCACTGGGTAAAGAATTTGTTTTATACAGAATTTTTTTAAAAGTTGGCTATATTGGTTATTAAACTTTAATAGGTTCTTATAAGTGTTATATGAATATACATTCATAAGGAACATAATTTTTAATTTGATTCTTTCAAATTAGTTTACATGGAAATAATTTTATTTCAAAAGGTAAGATAATATTTTTTAAAATGGAGGATTAAGACCTATTTGTAAAAGGAATGTTTTTATGAAAACATTTTTCATGGCTTCTCCTATTTTCTAAGAAAACATAATGATTATGATATTCCATTTATGTTTTATTATAAAGTGTTTTATAAAAACATTGAACTATAAAGTGGATTTCATGTATAACTAAACGATTATTTGAGAATAAGTTTTATTATGGAAAAGATAAAATATCATTTATGATATCATTGTTTTAAAATGGAATAATGAGTTACTTTTTTATTTTTTGTTTTATCTGATTTAGTTTTTTTTGATCATCTAAAATTTTAGTAATTTTCATTGGTTTTATGGTGTAGTAGGAACAATTCATAATTCATAATTAAAATAGTAAATATTTTTACTAAAAGTAAAACATTTCTTATTTTAAATGTCTAGTATTGTGGGTAAAATTAATACTAAGAAGAATTTTTTGACTTTTAATGTATGAGTTTTTAACTAAGATTTGTGATCTAATTCTCAAAAAATATAAACCAGAGAAGATATTTAGGAAGAAAAGAAAATGAATTATTGTTTAAAAATAAAATTATAGATAGAATAAGGATAGTATCTATAAAATTAGTATTAAATAAAATGTTTAGATAAATTTAATGGTATATAAAATAAAGGTAAATACCATTAAGATATTATAATTCTTGTTTATAATTATATATCATGTAAAAATTACCATGTTTCTTCATCTAAACTATGTTTTCTCAAAATGGCTTTCCAATGAGGAAATAGGGAGGATGATGTAAAAAAGTCACTCAGTGGAAAATATCCTTCCAAATCAGAAAAAATAAATGATTTGAATTAAAATATTGAATTTTTTCTATTATGGATTGGTTTATAAAGGCTATAAATGGGGGTGGTATCCATAAGATAGAGAAACCACTTTCACTGTAGAAGAACATGTCTATAGTGGATCATTTCATGAAATAACACTATCAAACATTTAATGGAACATTTGAAGCTATGGTAGATAAAGGATGCGGTAAATAATTGGATATGATATTCGAATCCATGGTTCATTTTGATCATCTAAAGTAAACTGTCTCAATTTATCAATTTGATTGTGAATCTAATCAATGGAGATTAATGGTTAAGAATACTATAGATAGATAAGTGATTGATTCCATGTAATGGGAATCATTTAAGGATAATTTTCTAGAGATATTTGTTCTATAGGTTTATGAATTAGGATAAAAAATATATTCATTGAATTAAGTAAGAAGGAGAAAGAATTAGGGGATGCACATGAAGAAAAATTCACTTGATTAGAAAGGTATCACCAAAATTTATCTAGGATGTTGATTGTAAATTAATCTTTTTTACTCATGATTAATAACAAGATATTGAACAAAATAGGATTACCTTGAATAAAAAAGTTATGAGAGCCCTGTATGATTTATTTGAGAATGTTGAAAAGGATTTTTCTGATGATCTTGTATTTTATGCAAGCAAGAATAATAAGATTCTTAGATAGTAATAAATGGGGAAGCATATATCAAAAAAATATTAAGGTAATAAATAATATTTTAATATTTAGGTAAGTGAGGTAAAAATCACCATCATTAATTTATTATAAATTCATGGATGTTTTTTAGATGTAGAATATTTAGACACATGGCTTGTGAATGAAAATAAAATGATAATATAAATAATAAAATGTTGATAGTATGATTCATTAATTATAATGAGATGTGGAGTTATGTGAGTACTTGTCCAAATATAGGAATAAAGTATATAAATATTCAAGTTGACAATGAAAAATTTGTGGGTAAAAAATTATGACCACTTCATAATATTTTAGACAATATAATGATGTAGTTTTAGGTATATTATAATTTTATTCAGATTATGGTAATGTATTGTTTTATTTGGGCTCTACACAATATTTAATTTATTCCCAATTTTGTAAAAAATTGGAAATTCAACCTCAAGAAATGAATCCATAACTTTTGGTATGAAAACATATGGGAAGTATTAAAGATAAAAATAAATTATAAGAATCATCATGTTGTTTTCAATTTAAAGACATTAAATCCAATAATTTTTGTCTTTACCCTTGTAGAGTTTGATGTTATTATGGGTATGTATTCTCTTACTACTTACCATGCTCTGATATATTTTATATCTAAAAAATTTGTTTTTTATAATTATTTTTAGTTTTTATACAAAATAATGAATTTATACCTTTGGTAACTTATCTAGAAGCTGATAAACTCTTAAAATATGAAAATGAAAGTTATATTTAAGTTTTTTTCAGAATATGGATATTGTTCATATTGGTGATTCCCTTGTAGTGAATGAATTTTTATAGGTACTTCCAAAAGAGTTTCATAGTACAATACCTAATTGGGATGTTGAAATTATTTTGGACATTTTTATTGATGATAAACCAATTGGAAAACACACTTATCAAATAACTTGAGTAGAACTTTGGGAATTAAAAAATCTATTATGGTGTTTCTAGAGAAATATTTCATTTTTTATAGAACTCCACTATGTTTTGATCATAATTTTTTTAAATAAATATTGTTTAATGAGACTTTGCGTTAATTATTATGTCTTGAATAACATCACTATTAAATACAAATATTTGTTTCCTCATATTGATTATTTGTTTGATGAGGTCCCAGGAACATAGTTTTTTATAAGATTGATCTCATGTTAGGATACTATTATTAGAACATAACAATGTAATATCATCCAAATAAAAAATTTTATAATAGAGATAGGCATTACTAGTTTGTATTTATGCACTTTTTTATCTAGTACACCAGTTGTATTCATGGATATTATGAATATAGTATCTATGACTATTTTAAAAAGATTTAAGTTATATTTATTAATTATATAATTGTATATTATAAGAATCATGGGTATCCTTAAATAAATATAAGGATTGTTTATAAAAACATTAATGAAAATATGTTATATGGAAAATTTGGTGATTCTAATTTTTTTGTAATAGATTTATATCCCTATAAAAATTGATTCCAAATAAGGTGTAATTGTTGACCATGATAAAAATAATGTGGTTTAAGAATGTACAAAACCTAAATATCTCTGAAATATTCATATCTTCTTTATAAAAAGGGTTTACAAACAAAATTATGTTGAAAACATGACTTGGTTATTTATCCCACTGAATAAGTTAACTAAAAATGTGTTAATTTAATCTGGGTAAAAGTGGGTGCTGATTAGTTTTTGGAAGTAAAAAAAGAATATTTTAAATGCTATAATATTCTTAATTCCATCACAAAACGGTGGATTTTTCATCTATAGTAAGGCTTCATTTAAGGTATTTTCTTACATTCTGATGCAGAATGATAAGGTAATTTCTTATCCTTTATATTTACTGAAATATACTGAGTTAATGTATTCTACACATGATATGGAGTTATATACAACTATTATTTCATTAAAACTTTTCTGGAATCATTTATATATTGTAAATTGTGAAATATATAATGATCATAAATGTTTGAAATATATATTCAGTCAAAAAGAATTGAACATGAGGAAGAGAATACGGATTGAGTCAATTACGTATTATGATTGAATGAATCATTACCATAATGTAAAAGAAAATAAATTAACTAATTCTTTTACTAGTAAATATAATGATACATCAACCATAATATGTTTGGAATGTAAATTTTTGGTAAATGATTTCATGATTTTTGGCCTAGAAATTGTGTATCTATGAACTCTATTTTTTTTGTTTCTAGTGTCTGTATAATCATATCTATTTGAAATAATTAATGATTCTCAGATAGAATATTATGTTTTTTATGAAAATGTAGAAACTGTTAAAAAGGTTTTGTTTCCATATTTTATTTTTGTTGAAAAGGTGTAATAAAATTTAAAAAATGATTATCTGTTCTTAGTAATTCCCATTTGAAGATATAAATGCTTTGTGAAGCTTCTAGTTCCCCATTTTTCCATATATCATAGAATTATTAAGATTTATAAAGACCATTAGGATTATTATTGGTGGGATGGAATGAGAAGATGTATTTCTGACTTTACCAGGAAATGTTTTCATTTCAAACTCGTCAAAATATAATGAAAAATATTGAATTTGATGATTCAGACTTTTCCAATTCTAGAATGGAAATGGGTGGATATATCCATGAATTTCATGGTGGGATTCCCATAGAAACCTTTAAGTAATAGTTAAATTTGTGTTATTGTTGATTGACTAACAAAATATTTACATTTCCTTCCCATTAATGATAATATGTGTTTAGGTCTGTGATGCATGCTGGTAATGGGTCTTGGGAAAATTAAATTTCTATATTTTCCTTTTTCAACAAAGTGGTTAACCAAGGTCAACTGATTTGAGGGGCTTCACAATTATTTAATTACTAATTATGACTCCCCTAAAACTATATGTTTTTGTTTATGTTTTTATCATTTTCAATAACAAAGATATATCAGTTTTGGCATTATGATTTCTCATAAAAATAATGAAATGACATGTAATTGTAAATTATATGGTAATGAAAATAGAATAAGTTAGAAAATAAGGAACATGGCCTTAACGTTTGGTTTTATGGGTTTCATCATTATTCTTCTTTATTTTTTTAAATTTCCATAAGAAATTTAAATTATTATATCTCACTCTTGAAATACTATTATTTATTTAGAAATTGGGAAATATTGAATGTCTAAGAAACCTAAATTCTAGCACGTTTGTAATAAAGGTTCATGGAACACCACAATAGAGATTGTGAAATCTTACATAACCTGACTCAATCCTATTTAATTTTATCCATTGAAAAACTCAATTCTATTTTGTGAATAGATTATGATCAATGTATTAGAGGGGAAATAATTTAAATAAAATAATATATATATATATATATAATTGACTTTCATGTCATGGTGGATAATCACCACCCACATACATGTCACTTTCATCTACCACAAACATAAAATAAAAAATTAATAATTTAAGAACAGAATTCAAGAACACCCAATACACTGTTACGACAAGCCCTAGGAAAACCTCCCATTATTGGGGTAAGAGATAACTAGTGGAAGATTGAGAATAAGATAATAAAAATAAAATAACAAGAGGAATAATTAAATAATGGTAATGAGATATATATTAAGAGATATAGTAAAAAAATTCAAAGAATAATAAATATAAAATAAATAAAATAGAAACATAAAGGAGAAAATAGATATAGAAGATGAAAGTAAAATAAATAGAAGAGGATGAATGATAAGTTGATGGAGAAGGGTGAAACACTTCTCATTAAACATAATTAATGAATTACAAAGAATAAGAAAAGAAAACTAAAATTGAGCAACCCAACCTAAAACTATTGGATTGAAATAAAACAAATATAGAAAAAAAACAACAAATAAATTCTAGTTTGTGGCATTCCTTTGTCGTCCAACATCAGTCAATCTCCCTCTAAAAAGCTACATTACTCTAGGAAGTGGGGATCCCATTTATTTATAGAGGCTTAATTACATTATTCTTATTTTTTATAGTTTATATATATATCGATCAAGATATTTTATAGAAAACCCTGGATCTTTGCAAAGGATATCTTGGGGTTTCTAAAAATTATATCATGCATGGAATCTAGATGAGAGAGACATAATTATCCATGGGATTCATGAGAAGTTACATGGTGATGTGGAATCATGGAATTTCATTGGTGTATCTTCATCTCCTTGGTGGTGACTCAATGGAAGTAAAAAGTAGTGGGAGTGGTAAAGGAATACACCTCTATGTCAATAAAACCCCCACTTAGGTTGGATGATGCTATGAAATGGGCCTCGTGGTGGTCTTATGAGGTCTAAGAAGTTATCTTGGGTGGTATAGGGCATGGTGGTGTCCATTCAGCTCAAGCTCAAGCCCGAGAGGTGGCGATAATAGTAATCTCTGAAAGAGGAAAGCGGCGGATGATGAAGTCCAGTGGTCGTAGGTGGTGGAGAGCAACAACTGTATATATTAGAGGGTGGGGAACATGAAGAATAGGTGAGATGGTGTAATTTTTAATAAACCGAATAGTACACACACTTGATAATTCATATATCAAAATATAGAGTAGTCAAGAACCCACATATTAATCAACCCGTGTAATGATCTATTCAGAAGGCTAGTATGGGGTGGGCTCTCAGTTACACTTGCACACACATACTATTATGTTGTACTGACCCACATGACCCATTTGGGATTATTCCAAAACTATGAACCCATGGGTTCCTACCCACATTCCAATCCAAAAATGTTATTGGAAGGATTTCTATTGTGATATGCATGCCTGGCAAGCCCATTAGGGCTGTCTATGTGGCTTGTGGGGCACTTAAGTTTTAGATTCATCAAGTTGGTATATCTTTAACCTAAAACTCATTAAAATATAATAATTTTCAAAAAAAAATATTCATTAAAATGAATCATTAGAACCGTCATTTAAATTATTTTTAATAATTTATTTGTAAATCCAACATTTTCAACAGAATTCAATTATAAGAGTATATTAATAAAAAAATTTCAAAACCATTAGAAATTTTTTACATTTTTGTATAAAAATATTATTTCTTTTGAAATACCACCACAATTAAAATATTCTTGTTCTCATGAATTAAATCTCAACATTGAAATTAAAATGGAAGCAATGTTAATAATATTTTAATCTTAAAGAAATTAAATAATAAAAATTCTTAAACCAAATATTCAAGTTCCACATAAAATATTAATTAAATTTCACACATATAAAAGAAAGAACCAATTAATGTATTTTTATTTATATCTTTCGAAAATGGTAGATCCTTTCTATTCATTTATTCAATTTACTCAATTTATCATTATTAAAAATTCCATATAATTATTTACCTTTGTTTTTAATGTTTCACTCGACACTCATGATAAAAAATTAAATAATGTTATGCTAAATTCACGAGTGCGTGATACTTATCCATAATATTTCAACAGAACAAATTTTCAAATTGTAACACCTCAACCCCAGTTACCCAAGGTCAATGCATTATTACATAACATTGGCATGATCACAAGGGATTAAATCACGAAGGACCTATTAGTTTAGTAGTCTTTTAAGTACTAGATACATACATAAGTTTTACATTACCTTATAAAATGAAAAAAACAACAAAATTGTCTCCTTTTAACAAAGTCATATCCCTTAGACTATCCCTGCAGCTCAATTATAATATAAATCTTCACATCCTGGAAAAAATAAAACATAGAAAGGGGTGACCTCAGGTGCCTTGTAAGGATAACAATATAGCAGAAAATTTCATTAATAAGCATAAAAATTTAAAGGAATGTATAATACTAAAACACAAGCCCTTTAAACTTAAAAATCAGAAGAATATGGAAAAGATAAATAAAAAATGACATTTACTCATTCACATGGATATTCCACTAATATAATAATCACATGTAATATCAATAGCCAATTTCACAATGATGGAATTCATAATAGCAGACATCATAACCACGTATTCAAGGCCTCATAACAAGACTACAAATTAGATTTTCTCAAGAACATGTTCCAAGAAACATGTTTTTCTCATGAGACCCACCGATGCATCGAGAAACTATAGCAGGCTCCAACTATCACTTACTGTGTCCAATGCATTCCTCATATGAAAATTATGAAACATAACATAAACATTCGTATTAAAATTATCATACGAAACCTCAAAACATTATCCATAAAAAATGAATGGTATAAAAATAACACATAAATAATAAAACATATTATAAAACCTTCAATATAATATGGAATATTTTTATAATAATAAATTAACTTCAAACAAGGGTAAAATCCATCAAAAGATGTTGACATAGATGAAATCAAAACTTTTTGAGAGAAATATCGTATTCTATTTAAAAATCATTTAAAAGTAACATAATTATAAAAAACATTATTTTGAAAACATTCTTATAATATTTTAAGGAAATATTAGAAGATGTTAAAATGGAGTAAAATAGCCACACTCTCCATATAAGTTAAAAACATTCTTTCGTTAATTTTGTTGAAAATGTTGTAAAGGACCTTGTTTGGAAAATGATGAAAATATTCCTTTAAATTTTTTTTATAAAAAGTAAAAAAAGGTTATAAATGAATTTAAACCATATTCTAGTAAATATTAAGAATTTTTTGAAATAAATTTTTAAGAAACACAGATATGGATGATAAACAGGTCTCAGTAGATACACACGTTTAAACAACCTCTGATAATGATGAGATTGTATAATTAAACCTTTCCTTGTACTTTTCATTGATTGAGGGTATGTTAAACTCATGTATAATAGTTAAATAATTGTTATTAAATTATACAAGAACCACATAAATAAAGATGATATCATATATGATTTCTTAATATTGCTTTGTTAATAATATTTTAGTAGTATCATCGTTTCGGGTGTTAAGGAATTAGTTTCCCTTTATATGCTTGGTTAGGGAAGCCATGTTTCTTATGAATATGATTTATTTGATTAATATATAGAATGATATAATGTTACTAAACATTAATTTTAATTATAATGTAAAAAATTATTCATGAATGGTATTGATGGGGAATTAATTTCATCGCGTTCGTGGAGATGGTAAACCATACATACGCATGAGCGACAATATCATTATATTGATGGTGAAATATTATATAATTGGATGGTATATCATATATAAAAAATCCTAATAATGTTATATTTATTATTTAATTCATTTATACTCATTATTATACACACCCAATTAATGAAGTGTTTGAATAAAAAACAACACCACGACGTGGATATGGTAAGTCATACGTACGTACGTATAGTGACATGTCATTTATAAGATGAATAAATTAATGAATATGGTTGTACCATATTTATAATGAAATCACAGTATGTATAACTTACTGGAGTAATTATTTTGTTATGGAAACAAATGAGTATGTGTAATAATAAAGGTACTTTGAAAGAAGTTGAAAAATTATTACCTCTTCTTCGAGTGTTTCCTTTTGAGTTGAACAAAAGGTTTCAATAAGCTGGATTTTTGATCAAAGTAAGGCCTCTAGGTAGATGTGAGGGTATTCCGGATGATATATGATTAGGGTTTTGTAGAGCCAAATGTATTTGGATGTGTGATTTTGAGAGAAGGGTAAGTACCCTTTTATAAGAGAGGTGAGGGTCACTTTAGGAAAAGCCTGATATATTATTTTATTATACAATCATATTCGGTTTATAATGGTTCCAAATAATTTATTTAGACGATAAGGTGGGGATGGATCGAATATATCTCAACCATTAGGTTTTAAATAGGTTTATGTCACCATATGAACCTTTTATTTTAGATTTAACTCTTAGTTAAATAGTTTAAATTTTACCATGTATTCTAGTATTATCATAATAAATGGTAAATAATAATACTATAAAAAGCCATGAGAACCCCAAGTGGTTAATTATTGATATATCTAACTCTATCAAAGTCATTTGTCTAATGATTATATTTTTATAAATATTATATCAATTCATAATATACTATTTGTTTTAAAAACCCATTTATGTCGATTTTGACACTATTTGGTATTTTGATTTAGTGAAAGTCTTGAAAACTCTATCAAATATAAAAATTATTTAATAAACCCTAACATGTCATATTAAAATATAAAAAAATTATAATTAATCATATGTCTCAATTTACATTTATTTGGATATTTATAGTATCGATTATTGTATTCTTTCATTAATAAGGTAATTACTGCATCTTCATTGTGTCATAAATAAATTTAATTATTTAATGTATAAAAATTAATAAAAACATCAATTATGTAGGAAATTTCTTTATATTTCTAACAAATATTTATATTCGAATTCATCTTATGTATAACCCTATATTGAAAATTGTTTTTTTATTAGACATTGAATTTAACACTTGTAACTCTTCTTTAAATAAAATAATAATAAATATCCTAATCTTATCAAAGTGGATAAAAATGATCATATTTTATTCCTATGTTTGATTTTGGTTGAAAAAAAAACTTATACAATAGAATTAGGACATGTGTTAGGGTAATTATAATATAATTGTTACCTTTTATTACCCTATTTACATTTAACCGTTGTAAATAAAAGTCAATAGTTAATATTCACCAAAAATAATTTTCATCTTATTGAACACAATTTTACTTACCGATGTCAACCTTGTCTCTTAGATTTTTTAAATTCAATTCTCAGAAGAGATAAAATTATGTTTTAAGAAAATTTGATATGCGCCTAGAAGGTAGGTAAAAGACGGTAAAAAGTTCAATAAAATTTTATTTGTATAATATTATTAAAAAATGACTTTAATTAATTACATTGAACATATATAGGTATTATGTATTTATTTTACCTAATATAAATTTAAAAAAAATACTTAATTATTTAAATAAACTGTCGGGTTTAAACAATAATGCAGTGTTTTCCACTTTTCATCAAAAATTGAACGTTTTCAGAAAAATACCAAATATTCACCCAAAAATTTTGATATTACAAATACAAAAATGAACTCCATTTAAAAAAAAAAATTAATACAATTTTAAAAAGTGGGTATTACAATTCAGAACATCTAGTTTGATTGGTCATGGTGTGCAAGAACTCAAAGTTTCATACAACGCTAGTTATTATATTATTCAAAGAGAAATGTACCATGGAAGCTTGGGGTGTTACATACTTCCCTACTTTAAATAATTACATCCTAGAAATTTATATAATACTACTGCATAAAAAGATTCTGTTGGTTCATCATCATAATTACCTTGGGTTCCCACATTGCCTCTTCTATCTTATGGTTTCTCTGTAGAACATTCACCAGACGAGTCGTCTGGTTTCTCAACACTTATTCTCTGGTATCAAAACTATTGACAGGATCTTCACAATAAGACAGATCATGTTCCAGTTCTATTTTTTCATAGGTGAGTACATATGTTGGGTCAGGATGGTATTTTATTAACAGTTATATGTGGAACACATTACGAACTTTGAGAGACTTGGCGGCATTTCAAAAAAATAAGCTACAACTCCAATTCGTTATATTACTTAAAAAGGTCTGATGTACCTGAGACTTAATTTTCACTTCTTACTGAATTGTATAAGACCCTTCCATGGAGATACCTTCAAGAAGACGTGATCTCATATTTGAAATTCAAAATCTTTTCTCAGTTATCGTCACAGCTCTTTTACCTACATTGTGCTGCTTTGATGTGGGTTTGGATAACCTTCACCTTTTCCATTGTTTCCTCAAGAAGTTTTGGGCCTATGAGATTTGTTTCACGAATATCATCCCAACAAGTTGGTGTGTTAAATATCTTCCATATAATGATACATATGGTGCCATCTCAATACTGAATAGAAGCTATTGTAAAAGGAAAATTATACCTGAGGTATATATTAATCCTACATACCTTTAAAGTCAAGTAAGCAAGATCTCAACATGTCTTCTAAGGTCTGAATAGTCCGTTTTGATTGTCCATCAGTTTGAGGGTGGTAGGTTGTGCTCGAATGGAGTTCATTATCTAGGGCCTTCTGAAGGATTTTCAAGAATCTTTATGTAAAATGGGGATCATGATTGGAAACAATCCATAGAGGTTCTATGTTAAGTCTTAAAACATCATTAATATATATTCTTGCTGAAAGATCAATTGGTAAATCTTCCTTAATAGAAAAATAATATAATGACTTGGTTAGACGATAAATAATGACCCATATTACATCATTACATCAAGTAGTCTTTGGTAGTCCAATGAAAAAGTCCATCTTAATATCATCCCATTTCCAATCAGGTACGGGAAAAGGTTTCATGACTCATCTAGGATGTTTCCTTCCAACTTTCACTAGTTGAAAAACCATACATCATGACACATAATCAGAAATATCTCTCTTCATGTTGTCCCACCAAAATGTTTCATCAAATCTCTCTACATCTTTGTGCTACCAGGGTGTATATAGATATTGGAGCTATGAGTATCATCCAATAATTCCCTTTTTATATCAAGTATATTGGTAACACAAATTATTTTCCCAAATATCAATATTTTATCTTCACATACGAATCCAATCAATCTCCCATCCTTCACAACTTTAATTTTATTTCAAAACTCCTTATCATAAGTCTAAGAACTTATTATCCTTTTCAGTAAAGATGGTTTGGAAGCCATTTGAAAAAGTATTGATGTTTCACCTTCCATGATTATTCCCATATCCAACTCTACTATATCCATGAACATTAGATCCCTTTTAACTCTCATCTATTTCGAAACTCCATGATCCTTTCTAATAAAATCATTTTCCACCTTATTTTCCTTCCCCGAGTGGTAATGTATTGTGCAATCATAATCCTTGAGTAGTTGAAGCCATCTTCTTTGCCCCATGTTGAGTTCATTTTGTGAGAAAATATATTTCAAACTCTTGTGATCAGTATATATCTCACATTTTCACCATAGAGATAGTGTCTCCATATCTTCAAAGTTAAGATTACTACTGCTAACACAATATCATGAGTGGGATAGTTTTTTCCATGAATTTTTAGCTATTGTGATGTATAGGAAATAACTCTATCATTCTACATAAGGACACAACCAAGTATTTTCTTTGATGCATCAATATAAATAAAAAACCCATCATTCTCTATTGGTAGAGTCAAGATAGAATCATTGAATATTATCCACTTCAGTTCATCAAAACATTATTCACACGCTTTTGATAAAACAAATTTATCCCCTTTACATGGGATCTTGGTTAATGGGTTTTCAAATCGAGCAAAATTATAACCTGCTAAACCAATAAAACTACACACATCAGTTATACTCGTCGGTGTTGTCCTTTCTTGGATTTCCTTGGTCTTTGAAGGATCGATAAAAATTTCAATTTTAGTGACAATATGGCCAAAAAAAGAAATTTCATGAAGCCAAAATTCACTCTTTTTAAACACCCCATATAATTCATTTCTTCTAAGGGTTTTCACAATACTGTGAAAGTGATTTAAATGATCTTTTTAGCTTTTTGAGTATACCAAGATTTCACCAATAAATACCACTAAAAATTCATCAAGATATTCCTTGAAAACCCTATTCATTATATCCATGAAAATAGAGGGTGAATTAGTCACTCAAAAGGCATTACTATAAACTCGTAATTCTAATACCTGGTACGAAATGATTTCTTCAAAATGTATTCCTTCTTCACACAAAAATGATGATATCTAGAACGAAGTTCAATCATTCTATAATATTGTGCTCCATGAAGTTGATTGAATAAATCATCTATGCGAGGTATAAAATACTTGTTCTTTATTATTATAGCATTGATCTCCCTATATTCAATGCAAAACCTCATAGATCAATCTTTTTTATTAACCAAAAGAACAGGGGCTCCCCATAGAGAAAAACTAGGGAGAATAAATCCTTTATTACTAAATTCCCTCTAGTTGTTTATTTAGTTCCACTAATTCCACAGTGGCCATTCTATTAGGGGTCTTTCATATTGACCTTGAACAAGGAATTAAATCAATGGAAAACTCAATTTCTCATTCTAGAGGATGTCTAGGTTAATCCTCTAGAAATACATCAATATATTCTTTCATAATAGGTACATCCTCTTTTTGAACATTCTTTTTATCACCTATAGTTATTTCATTCTCTTTCTCCCCAATAATTGAATTTTGTAGAGATAATGGGGGTGGATCTAGATATAAATCAGGTGGTGATGTCTTTTCTCTAAAGATAAGGTACTCCTTATCATCCTGAAAAATTTTAACCTCCTTCTTCTCATAATAAATTTTTGCATCATGGTATGACATCCAATAAATACCTAGGATTATATCTAATTCAATCATGGGTATGATGATGATATCAATAGATAAATAAAATTTATATTCCCTAATGGGAATTGATTCACAAAACATTGTTGAAATGATACTTCTCTTAAGAGTTTTTAATGAAAAATCCCATGTTAAATCAAATTAAAAATATATTATTTTCATATCAAACTAAAAATATATGAAACAATATGATGATCCAAAATCAAATTAAGCATTGGATTAATTTGGGGAAACCATTAAATTACCTTCTACCACGTCATTTGGAGCATCAACCACAAGAGTAGGGATCACACAATATTGTACTTTCCCACTAAGCCTTTTCTGAGTTATGTTTCCTAGTCACTTAGGAAATTCATTTTCACGATGACCCATTTATCTACAATTGTTGAATTCAATAATGATAGATTTTTCCTTTCCCATGAAATCAGGAGCTTGGTGGCCTTTTTCACCACACTTGTAACAGACTCCCATTCCCTTCATGCAAATACTAGGGTGTTTCTGCCCAAATTAACTGTAGGATGGAAATTAAACTTTTACCTTCTTCCCCTTATTTCAATTTCCAGAGTTTTTAGTAGATCACTTCTTCTCTTTCTTTTCTTTAATGTCGTAAGACATAGAGAATTATTTTTCTGTCTTCATAGCACATGTGACAATATCTTCGCATGGTGAGAAGGATTTTGAGACTAATGATTGATAGAGAAATAGTTTTGAACCATCAAATAATAGATTAATTTTACTCCTTGGGATACATATATAATTTGTTGCATGCCTTGATAACCTTGTAAATTTGGCCTCATAATTTGTGACATTTTCATCCTTCATTTACATCAGACTCAGAAATTATCTTTCCATATACAATCGATGGTCATGAGGAAATTATTTTTCTAAGAAAATATCTTTAAAGTAGCCCCATTTCCTATTTGATACTTCTTTATCTTCCATTTTGTTTGGAATTAATGATTACCATTGATCTGCATCTCTCGTGAGGTGATAAAGCCCCATGAAATATTTCCCTTTTTTGCAACCCCACAAAGAGTAAAATATTTTCTCGGAGGAACTTATCCATTACCTGACTAAAAATATATTTTAAATCCCATTAAATGTTGGTGGTTTTTTCCTTATGGGGTGATCTAACATTGATCCTCTATATTGTGGATTAGGGTGCTCTATACAGGTAAGGTTATTATTCATAACATGAGTGAGTTGTCCTAGTGTGGTGATAAGATGATCAACATCAGTTTCATCACAAGATCCACTATATTTATCTTGAGTAGGAGGGAAATCCCTATATATATTACAAGCATTGATATAGATTCCATTCATTCCACTAGTAACCATTTCTAAATAATTACATACACTAGATTTGATTATAAATCACAATACATAATTTCAAACTTCTATAACACTAAACATAAATTTATTAGTTTATACATATAATCCATAATCATAAAAATGGTTTCTTTGAGGAGGTATATACTCATAAATACATCATAATGGTTTATAAATAAAATGTGAATTATCGTAAGTGTATCTCATGAGAGTTTCATAACCAAGAGGACAACAAGGCCTATTATCATGTACCAAGATACCCTAGGTCAAGCCCAAAACTCCTTTTCAGAGTATTCACACCTAGGTACATATGTGTCAGATCCACCTCTACATTATCATATCTAGAAATGGATGTATTGCTGGGAAAACTCACAAAATCTCTATATTACCAAAATTCTTGAAAATTTTCCTATACTAATCACCAAAGTCTATCTTAGGGTAATGTTCTTTAATCCGAGTTTTTCTAAATCTAGTTTCCATGGATTTTAATAAACTTCCTCTGATACCAACTATAACACCTCTGACCCAGTTACCCAAATTCGGTTCATTATTACATAACATTGGCATGACCACAAGGGATAAAATCCGAAAAGAATGATTAGTTTAGTAGTTTTGGAAGTACTTGATTCATACATAAGTTTTAAATTACATTATAAAATGAAAAACAAAAAAAAAATTTATCCTTTGAAAACATTCATATCTTTCAGACAATCTCGACATGTTAGTCATAATATACTTCTTCGTATCATGAGAAAAAATAAAATATAGAAGGGGGTGAGTTCAGGTGATCAGAAAAGATAACAATATAGAAGAAACTTTCATAAAAAAGCAAGAACATTGAAGGTAATGTATAAGAATAAAACACAAGCCTTGTAAATTTTAACTTCAGCATAATATAGAAAATATATATCAAATAATTCCATTTACTTATTCACATGGATATTCTACTATTATAATAATCACTTGTAATATCAATTTCCAATTTGACAATGATGAAATGCATAATGTCAGACATCGTAACCACATAGTCAAGGCCTCGTGCGAAAAATACAAATAAGATTTTGTCAAGGCCTTGTGACAAGACACTAGTTTGTCTCAGTAGTCCTACTGATTCATTGATGAGATATAGCAGGCTCCAACCATCAATTACTAAGACCAATGCATTCCTCATATGAAAAGGTTGAAACATAACATAAACATTCATATTAAAACAATCATATGAAATGTCAATACTTCATCCATAAACCATGAATGGTATAAAAATATCACATCCACGATAAAAAAATTTCACAAAACCTTCAACAGAATATGGAATATTTGTATCATATTAAATCAACTTCAAATAAGTGTAAATCCATCAAAGGATGTTGAAATTGATGGAAGAAAAACTATTTGAGAGAAATCCCACAATCTATTTTGTAAACATTTAAAAGTGAAATAATTATAAAAGAAAAGATTTATTTTAAAAATATTCTTATATGATTTTATGGGAAGATTTGAAGATTTTATAACAATGGAAAATATCCACACTCACCATATATGATAAAAAACATTATTTCTTTAATTTTGTCGAAAAGGTCATAAAAGACCTTGTTCGGGAAATGACGGAATTATAATATTATAAATTTTTTATTAAAATTCAAAAATGGATATAAATTACTTTAACCCAAAGTCTAGTAAATAGAAAAAATGTTTTGAAATATATATCTAAGAAACACAGATGTGGATGATAAAGAAGTCATAGTAGATATCCACATATAAACAACCTATGATAATGAAGAGATTATATAATTAACCCTTACCTTGTACCTTTCCTTGATCAAGGGTAAGTTAACCTTCTGTATAATAGTTAATTAATTTTAATTAAATTATACAAGAACCACATACATAAATATGGTATCATATATGATCTTCTAATATTTCTTTGTTAATAATATTTCAGTAGTATCATCGTTTCGTGTGTTAAATAATTCATTTCCCTTTATATGATTGGTTACATAAGCCATGTTTGTTATGGATATGATGTATTTGATTCATATAAATAATGATATCAAGTTCTTAAACATTGTTTTTAATTATAAAATGAAAATTATTCTTGTATGGTTATGATGGGGAATGAATTTCATCATGTTTGTGGAGGAAGTAATCTATACGTACGCACAAGCGGCAACATCATTATATTGATGGTGAAATCATAAGTAATTTTATGGTATATAATATATACATAATTATTAACACTTTATATTTATTATTTAAATCATTTATACTCATTATTATACCTATCCAAATAATGAAGTGTTTGAATAACAAACTACACCACAAAGTGGAGACTGTAAGACGTACGTATGCACGTATGGTGACTTGTCATTCATAGGATGGATATAATAATTAATATGGTTATACCAAATTTAGAATAACATCCCAATATGTATAAATTACCAGAGTTATTATTTTTTTATGGTAACAAAAGAGGAAGTGGAAGAAGAAAAGAACATTGAAAGAGGTGGTAAAATTATTACCACTTTTTCGGGTGTTTCCATTTGAGTTGAACAAAGGGGAAACCTAAGTTGGATTTTTGATCAATGTCGGGCCCCTAGGTTTATGTGAGGGTATTTGGCAGGATATTTGTGTAGGTCTTGGCTGATACCAATGGATTAGGAGGTGTGAGTTTGAGAGAAGGGGAAGTACCCTTTTATAAGAGAGATGAGGGCCACTTTAGAAAAAGATTGAAATTTTATTTTATTATACAATAATATTCGGTTTATACTGGCACAAAAATAATTTATTTAAAGGATAATGTAGGGATGGATCGAAAAACCCTCATCCATTAGGACTTATACAGGTTTATTTCTCCTTATAATCTTTATCTTTTATATTTAACACTTAGCTAAATTGTTTGACTTTTACTATGTATTCTTGTATTATAATAATAAATGGTTAATAAAATTACTATAAAAAGTCAAGAGAACCCCAAGTGGGTATTTATTGATATATATAACCTTATCTATGAAATTAGGCATAAAAATAGATTTTGAAGAAATTATATCAATTAATAATATAGTATTTGTTTTAAAAACTCATTTATTTCAATTTTGACACTATTTGGTATTTTGATTTTGTGAAAGTCATAACTACTTTACCACATCAAAAAAATATTTAATAAACCCTAAAATGTCATATTAATCTACATAATTATAATAATTCATCATAAGTCTCAATTTACATTTATTTGTATATTTATAGATCAATTATTTTCATATTTTATTAAAACGGTAATTTCTACATCATTATTTTTTCATAAATGAATTTAATTACTTAATGTCTAAAAATTAAAATTAAATTAAAATTTTGTATGAAATCTTTTTATATTTCTAAAGAATATTTATATCCAAATTTATCTTTTGTATCAAACTATATTAAAAATTCTTTTGTAATTAAACATTGAATTTAACACTTTTAACTCTTCTTTAAATAAAATTATAATAAATGTCATAATCTTATCCAAGTTGACCTAAAAGATCATATTTTTTCCTAAGGATTATTTTGGTGGAAATAAACTTATCCAATAGAATTTTTATTTGTTTTAGGGTAAATATAATATTGTTTTTACCTTTAATAAGTCTATTTATATATAACCATCGTAAATAAAAGTCCAAAGTTACTATTCCCCAAAAATTATTTTCATCTTGTTGAACCACATTTTACTTACTAATGTCAACTGTTTATCTCTATGTTTAAAAATTCAATTCATTGAAGTGGTAAAATTTTGTTTTATGCAAATTTGAAAATGCGTTGAGAAAGTGGGTAAAAGACGGTAAAAAGTTCAATGAAATTTTATATATCTAATATTATATTAAAATCACTCTAATTAATTATATTGAACATATATAGATATTATGTATCCTATTTTACCTAACATAAATTTAAATGAAATAACTAATTATTTTAATAAAAATTCATTTTTAAATAATAACGTAGTGTTTTTCACTATTCATCATAAATTGAAAGTTTTCAAAAAAATATAAAAAATTCACCCTAAGCTAATTTTGATATTCTAAATCCAAAAATGAAGTCCATTTTGAAAAATAGAATTTATAAACTTTAAAAAATTGGATATTACTATTCATAATGGCTAGATTGATTGGTCGTGGTGTGCTTGAACTCGAAGTTGTGTACAGCACAAGTTATTGTATTATTCAAAAAGAACAGCATCGTAGAAGCTTGGGATGTTACACAAAAATTTTAAAGAAAAAGGGACATATAATCATGGATACTTTACAATAATGGATCAAATAAATTTGATTCTTAAGGTTGGTAGGAATTGGTGTTTAAAAATTAAAGATAAAATAAGAGGTTACTCTTTAATGTATAAATCCTAATATAAAAATGTAAAAGTTTAACTAAATCATCCCCTTAAAATTATTACAACTCCCACTTCTCAAGATCAATGTAAAAGTTATAATAATTAAATGAAAAATTAAGCAATTTATCTACTCATGAATTTTTTATTTTTATTCTTTTTTCTCATTTCTTCTATAGTAATTTTTAATTTTTTTATTTGTTAAAAATTTATTCTTAGAATTAATCTCACATCGACCACCTAACCACTTATAAAAAAAATAACTGATCTAGTAATGGTCAATTTTGATTATCCAAGTCACAAATCATTCCTATTTTTTCATTATTTTCATGAAGGGAAAACAATAAAGTACATATCATAAAGCATTATCAATTCCCAAAAATATCACCCCCACACTTGTCACATACAAAATATTGAATCCCTTCTACCATAATTTTCATCACCTCCACACAACAACATTAAAATATCATGAAAAATACTAAGAGTAGAATAAAAATGGATAAAAATGTTTAAAACACCAACCTTTTATAGAGATTTATTTGGATCATTTTTTGGTAATATTTTGACGATTTTTGAGTAATTTTATTTTGGGTTTTACATTATGGTTAATTTGGATAAAAAATTGAAAATTTTGAACAAAATAGGGAATTTCACTATTTCCACATGGTTTTCCTATAGACAAAAGGGTTTTTCATGGATGCCACATGTTTTTTAAAACTGCGTGCCCTAAATGGAGAAATCGTGAACCCATATAAGAGGTGTATGATTAAGGTACATGGTTAGGGGACACCGTGTTATTTGAGAAGCAAATCATTAGTGGGAATTTAATTAATCCAAAAAATTATTTTAAAAATATCCAAGACCCCATTTTAATCGCAAATCGACCCCCACTCAATTATAAAATTAAATTCATAATATTAGATCCCTATATAAGAATTCCAAGCCATTTCTACCTCCCTAATTTTTTATTTTTATTCCAGATTGAGGATCTGCACCCTCCCGGTAAGAGGATCCCATCCCAAATAGTCTCCTTTCTCTTACTTGTTTTTCTTGCATCTGTTGAAGGTTATTATTCCCTATTTTGTGATCTTGATATATTTTTGGATATAAATTGGGGAATTTTGGTTATAAATATAGAATAAATGGATATTTGTTTTTTCAATATTGGATTTATCTTTTAGATTTGGATCTCGTGCTACGTCATTATTCCATTTAAATTGGGGATTTCTGTTGGGCGACCGCTCGTCATTGAATTTAGTAAAGTGCTCTATAATTCAAATCCAAAATTATTTATTTAATTTATGTGAATGTAATTGTAGAATATATAGACCATGATTATAAATTAATATTTAATACATTAAATTAATTATTGGGGAGAATAACTAATTTAGGTATTTTTAAAACTGGGGTTATTGAATTGAGAGAATTAATAATTAAATTAATTATGGGTTATTAAGGTTATTTAATTGAGATAATTATTTTTTGAATTAATTATGTGATATTGTGACTGTAGAATAGATTTAAGTAATTATATAACTAATTATTAAAATATAGTGATTATACAACTGAATAATTAATTGTGGTGTTAATTGTGAGAAATTGGGATTTTGGATTGATTTATTAGTTTTTGAATTAATTATTGGAGAATTATGTGTTCATGAAATTGATATAAATGAAATAGATTAATTATTTTTTTAATTAATTAATGTAATTTATTTGATTAATTTATTAGTGAATTGATTAATGGGATTACTATCATTAATTAATTGGTGAATTAATTAATGGGATTGGAATGATTAATAATTTTTTTTCATTATTAATAGAAATTATGTGGTTAATTAATTGGTGAATTAATTAAGAAATCGTAAATGATAACATGGTCATTCACTTATGAAAGTAATAATGGTAACATAGTCATTAAATTTTGAAATAGTGAATAGTAACATGATCATTCACTTATGAAAGTTAGAATATTAACATGGTAATTACATTGTTAATTGGTGAATGGTTACATGGTCATTCACGTATAAAAATAATAATGGTAACATGGTCATTCTATTATGAAATGGTAAATGGTAACATGTTCATTCATATGTGGAAATATGAATGGTAACATGGTTATTAAATTATGAAATGTGGAATGGAAACATGGTCATTCACTTATGAGATTATGAATGGTAACATGAAAATTAAAATGTGACTTGTGATGATAAATGGTAACATGGATATTCATACACATGATATCCCTTATAGAATGTTCAATCTCTAGCACATGTTGAAGAAGGTATTGATATTATGGTGCCTTTGGGGACTGAGGAGAGTTATTTGGTTAAATAAAGATAATTAAATAAATGTAAACTATTTACATTCTTGACTTATGTTTTCCTTGTATAATTGAATAGACTACATTGACTGGATATTGTTGTAGAACCCACTGGTTATGCCCTATTGTTTTGTACTCACACCCTACTCAAGCTTATTTATTGGTACCCAAATAGATTACATGATTGTGGGACATGTTATAGGAAATGGTCCTGTATTATATGGAATATTCTGGATAGAGAATGGATGAGAGAAGTAGTAATTTTAAGAGACCTTCTTGGGAGTTTTTAGTGTCTTTCATTTTTGGTTTCCATTTTGACACTTGGAACGTAGTTTAGCATGGATAGTCTACTATTCATTTTTTGACAAAGTGTTTCCAATTTTAGTCTTCTTGTCATACAATATTATTCTAGATACACTATATCAATTAGATATTGTTTATTTTTTTTCTACTATAGTACAAAATTAATAAATAGGGTATATTCTCTCCATGATCGATATTAGACCCTCACCACTAGTCATAGGCCTCTGCCATATGAGGAGGCATGGTTGAGGTGACATAGAAAACTGACTCTGGGAACCAATGTGTGGCACCCTGGTCAGTAAATTATAAAGTGGAATCAAAGAAGTTTTCTTTTCTATTACTTTTTACTTCTATTTAGGAAAGGTATGTGGGAGACTATGAAGATTCATGCCTTGGTTTTGAGCTCGTGCATGGGAGTAGTTGAATCATGTATGGGGGAAATCCCATGTACCCATGGTGGGATTGCTGTGATTGATGTTTGTTGTTACAATTGATGTCACTTCACTATGGGTGACACTTGTGGTGTAATGTGATATTTTTATATGAATTTTTTTAATATTTTACTTGTATCCTAGAATGGAATTAGATTTTAAATACATGAATCATTCTAGACACTCAGTATTTTTTATGTGACATGAATTATTTTAGGCATGCATAAGAAAATGGGTGTTGGGTATATTGTTGAAAATTAACTATTTTTAATTTTTTTTTAAATTGAATTGAAAATGTTCCTAACATGAAATAAATTTTAAAATGGTGAAATATATGAAAAAATGGATGTCTAATGAGAACAATTATATGGGAATGAGAATACCCTTTTATTACTAATACCTAGGTGTATGATGGTTAAGTGTAGTGATAATGCATCGGATTTGACTACATGTTGAGGTTCAGGGAGAAGACATATTGTGAATTATTGTGATTTTTCTTCTTGCATAAGTCTGATTGAGTTGTGTTATGTTTCTTGAGATGCATGTTGGTAATTTTAGAGAATATTCATCCCTAAAAACACATTTTGAGAGGATGACCAGAGGACATGGTTAGGGATGATCCTCAAGTAGTGGATCCCATGATAGTGATAATGCTAGGTGATGAATAAAGAGGGAAGTTTCCTGAGAAATATTCATACATTAAGTAGGTTATGGAAGGAGAAACATGGTGGGTTGTGAGAATCATGTCTAACCTTACATGTGAGTTTTATTTATAGCACCCTCCGAATTTAACTACAGAAGGTGGACCTGAGAGTGCTTAGTTATGGAATGAGTCTATCAAGAATATATTTGACCACTTGGAGACTCTGGATGAGATGATGGTCAAGTAGTAGTGTTATTTTCTAATAGTATCAATGATTAACTTTGGAGAATTTAGGCGTAGTCTGGACATGATGATGGTGTTATATAAAATAAATTCTTAGAGAGATTTCAGGAACCCTTATATCTAGATACATTGAGATGTGAGAGTGTAGCAAAGTTCATGAGAATGAATTAGGAGTGTATGTCTATGATTTACTATGCTGGACCATTCACATATTTTCATTGATGTTCTCTAGCATTGGAATCAGATGAGATAGCTATGAAAATGCATTTTTAAGATGATATTAAATGTGAAATTAAGTCCCATGTTAACCACTTTTGGTTAAAAAAATTCGAGGTAGGGGAATAGGCTCGCATAGCCGAGGGGAACCTAAAGGAGGCTTCTAGTACATAATAGACAGTTTCTACTAGATAGTCAAGAGGTATGGCTTCCAAGAGCAAGAAGTGTCTCTATGAGGATGTTATCCATAGAGAGAGATAGAAGAGTGTCCAACAAAAAATATCAATTACACATGATCTTACCCAAATTATTTTCCACCAGTGTGTTAGGATATGATACTATCATGGATACCATCTATGAACACCTGTAGAGTCCTAATCATTTGGCAAGATTGTACATCTACAGATGTTCTTCAGGGACCTATGAAAAATGGGTATTGATGGAGGAGCTAGATAGAACTAGAGTGATGGAAGGGGATCTTCTTCACCATATCAGGTTGGAATTTATAGTTCTACCAGCCACGAAGGTAGATGAATTAGATGTTAATTTTCTAGGAAAGATCAAACATATCTGCAGAGTAGTGCTTCTTATGGGAGTCGGAAAACATCATAGGGAAGAGGGGAAGAATAGTTGCAAGCATTTTAGACTACAATGGTGGAGAGAGAGGTTGGACTATAGATAGTGAGATGTATTATTCTTATATATTATAAATTATCTAGTTCTTTATTTTATATTAATGTATCTAATTCATTTATTTCTACACAACATGTGAAGGGTTTGAGCCTAGTAGTGGAGTTCATGAGAAGATTAATGAAGATAGATACATCATTGGGTTTAAGTTCATGATTCATCTTTTTATGCAATGGATTTTCTCTTGAAATTGGTGAGTAACATTTTTTTGACATCTTTACATCCTTGACATACCATGATTCAAACTGGTCTTAGGTATGGACCGGTTGGTAGAATAGGGAGAAAAAATTTATTATTACAACAAGAGAATAATTTTTATAACTCCTAAGGGTGAAAAATACATCCACCATGGAGAGTGGTTTATCTAGGTATGCTGAGATGGTCCAATTACTAAGAACCATAGAGAGCTCACATCCCAAGATGCAAGTCTTTTTTTGGATGCTGGAGGTGTAAAGCATGATTTCTTTCAACCATTAGTGGATTGGTTTTTGGATGTGTTCCTTGTAGATTAATTAGTGATGTAGCCTAAGAGATATGTGGAGTTTACTATTGGTCTCTCACCAAGAGCTGAGCCATTATCTATTCCACTATATAGATTGGAATCTACATGGGATAAAAATCTCAATACTCAACTGGAAGGGTTTTATGATAATGGATTTATCTGACCGAGTATGTCGACTTGGGGTTCTACAGTATTTTTTTCCAAGAAATATGGTGTGATTGTGTGCTTTTGTGTTAAAAGTTGAATGTTAAACCAAATCATAGCGAAGAAATAATATTATCAATTGTGTATCGATGATCTGTTTGACCGATGGAGAGGAGCTTGTGTTTTCTCACATATTTACATGAGATAAGGGTATCATTAGTTGACAGTTCGGACTTCTGATATAACAAGGGACACTTTTAGAAGTATGAATGATCTTTATGAGTTTGTTAAGATAATTTTTGCATTGAAAAATGCACCTACAATGTTTATGTTATTCATGAATAGAATCATCCATCTGTACCTGGATTAGTTTGTGTTATTATTTGTGGATGAAATTTTTTTGTAATCCAATACTCATGAAAATCATTCCAAACATGTTGAAATCGTATTGATTACACTGAAAGAGCCTCTAATATATGTAAAGCTATCTATGTGTCAGTTTTGGATTTATTAGGTACACATCTTGGATAACATAATCTCAAAGGAATGTGTGTTTGTTGACTAAGAGAAGGTTCAATACGCGGTTTCTTGGGATTTTCCCAAACATTCTGGGGTTTGTAGGATATTATTGGTGATATTTCTAGTAATATTCTCATATTTTATAAGAATTCTTATACTTGACCAAGAATGGGGTAAAATTTCAATGATTAGATGCAAGAGATAGTGCCTTACACGAGTTGAAGAAGCATTTGAATTCATAACCAATTTTTGATCTGCTTGAGCCAGGTGAGGAGTATACAGTGTATTGTGACACTTCTGATATTGTTCATGGAGCATTGTTTATATAGGGAGATCGAGGTTTGGTGTACGAGTCTTAACATTTGTGTCCAAATGAGCGGAACTGTCCTAAACAAAACCCTTAGTTAGCTACTATGGTTTATCCCTGGATGTGTTGGTGATATTATCTATTGGGAGAGAATTTTTCTGTGTATACAGATTATAATATCTTGAAGTATTCATTTTCTGTGTAATATTTGAATCTCCAGTAGTGGACTTGTCTTGAGTATATGAAGTCATTTTATTTTGATCTAGTATATACTCCTGAGAAAGGAAATGGTGTTTATGATTCGCTAAGCTGGAAGACACCAACTCAGGTGGTTCATTGTTCTAGTTCCACGTAGAAGACGATGAATTTATTTGATGATATGAATGTTGTGGTTTTGAAAGGTCAGGAAAAGATTAATCTTGTATTAGCTTCAGTGAATTCAACAATTTTGTGATAGATTAAAGATATATAGTATGAGGATTTTGAATCCTTTAACTTTAGGAAATGTCTTGATTGTGGGGATACACCATTAGTTTGGACTATATATGAGTATGAGATAATCTAGGATTGGAATTAGGATATTGTGATTATGAGCATGTGGGAAGAGTGGATACATAAATTTCATGGCTAAAAGTGTGCAGTGCATCCAGGTGAGACCATAATGTACCATGAACTATGTCGATAGATTTGGTTGATGGGAATAGAAAAGGAGATATAAGTGTTCCAGACATGATACTACACTTTTCAATAGGTTAAGGCCAAGAATCAACAATCTGAAGGTTTATTAAAATCGCTACCCATTACTGAATTGAAGTGGGATGATGTGACTATGGAATTTTTGGGTGAGTCTCCTGAGGATGCCTATGAAAAATGAATATTTTGGGTGATTATTGACCATCTGAAAATGGTAGAACATTTCATTCCTATAAGGGAGACTTTATAACTGGATAAGATGGGAGATTTATATGTTCAAGAAATATTTTTATCTACATGGGGTGCCACAGACTGTTGTTTCAGACCATGACTCACATTTTACCTCATGATTCTAGTGGGGTTCACAAAAGGCTCTAGATACACAGGTTATTTTAGTAAAAAATTCCACCGATAAATATATGGGTAGTTAGAATATACTATTCAAGTTCAAGAGGATATTCTGCAAGCATGTGTCATAGACTTCGGTGGATCATGGGAAAAGCATATGAAACTTTTGGTGATTTCCTATTATAACTGTTATTGGGAAACTTTTCATATTATACCATATGAGGCTATTTATAGAAGGTTAGTTAGACCACCTCTTTGATGGATAGAGGTTGTGAGTTAGAGTTATTGGGACCAAGTCTCATGACAAAGACGTTGGAGCACGTTCAGCAGATTCAGAAGCATATGGTATAGATCAGAGTAGATAGAAGTCTTATGCTGATAGAAGATGAAGAAACCTAGAGTTTACAAAGGGCAATCGTGTATTCATTCTTGTGTCTCCTATATTTGGTTACCTTAGGATACCAAGAAAAGGAAAGATAGTGCCCAGGTTAAATGAACCATTTGAGGATGTTGAGAGAATCATTATAATGGCATGTCGATTGGATCTTTCAAAGAGATACAATTTTATGCATGTTGTTTTACATGTTTCACAACTTCAATGGTATCACCCTATCCATTATCATGTGATCTGGGTGGATTAAGTTTATATTAAGATAGATATGTCCTTTGGGGAGAATCTGTTACATGTGCTGGATCATAAAGAGAAAGTTTATCTTGGAAATACCATGTTGAATGTTAGAATATTATGGAAAAATGGATTTTTTTAGGAGGAAACATGGGAAAAGGAAGTAGATATTTAGGATTAATGGAACAATTTTTTTGGATCATAATCTGTGACATATGGAAGTGTATCTCAAGGATGAGCTATTATATGACTTGGAGATTGTAAAATACTTACCTCTTTAGGAGATGTCTCTGGATCATTTTCAGGTAATCTTAGGACTGTTTTTTATACATTTCATATGTGCTTTACCATAGGGAATTCATGGATGAAAATTTGAATTTTTTTAAGAAAAAACAACAACACTTTCTTGGCGCACGATTTTGCCAAACTATAAACCCTATCTCAGCAAACCACACAACACTAGATAGATAGTTTTTTCCTAGATGGATGATGTATTTTCAAACTATGAAGCCTAAAATAAGAAACTATGAGCAACCCTAGATGAGTCCCATGGTTAAAGTGCATGGTTAGGGGAAATTGTGCATCCCGAGTAGTAAACCATGCAAGGAAATTTAATTAACCAAAAAAATTATTTTAAAATCTTAATTCTAAATT
Organism: Viscum album; assembly: GCA_963277665.1. NCBI lineage: Eukaryota > Viridiplantae > Streptophyta > Magnoliopsida > Santalales > Viscaceae > Viscum > Viscum album. Next base: position 1,508,583,940 of record OY728156.1, read on the forward strand.
GACCCCCATTAGACCCTAAAGTTTCTTTAATTATTTTCGATCCTTTTAGACACATTCCAAGCCATTTCGCCCTTCTTTCCTTTCAATTTGACACTCAGATTGATGATCTGCACCCATATCAGTAATATGTTCTCATCCAGTATAGTTTCCATTCTCTTTACCATCATTCTTTCATTATCTGATGGTTGTAAATACCTATTTTTGTGTGGATATTGATCTATTATTGGATCTATATATAGTAATAGTTGATATAAATCTATAATTAAGGGATATTGGTTTGTTTAATCTTGGATTTAGGTTTTAGATTTCAATCTCACGCTATGTCGTTATTCCTTTAAAAATGGGGATTTCTTTTGGGAGATTGATCATCAAAACATTGAGTTAAGTGGTCTATAATTCAAATCTAAAAGTCTTTATTTCATTTATGTGTATGTAATTTTAGAATTTAAATAGGGTAATTATCTATTTAGATTTCCTAAATTAAATTAATTGTTGGGGAGAATAATTAATTTATAGAATTATAAAATTAGGGTCATTGAATTGAAACAATTAATTGTTGGAGAGATTATGGGATATTGAGTTTATTTAATTGAGATAATTATTTATTGAATTAATTATAGGATATTGTGATTTCAGAATAGAGGTAATTAATTTTTGAATTAATTGTTCAAATATTGTGATTATGAAAGTGAATAAATAATGGTGGAGTTAACTATGGGATATTGGGATTTTTTATTGAATAACCAATTATTGAATTAATTTATAAAGAATGTTTTCTTTATGAAATTTAGTTAAATGAACTGGATTAATTAATATAATAATTAATTAATGGAAGTTATGGGATTGTTTAATTATTTAATTAATTAATTGGATTGATATGATTTATTAGTGGTGAATTATTTTATGGTATCAATATTATAAACTAATTATTGAGTTAGTAATTGAAATTATGTAGTTAAAAAAGTATTGAATTAATTTTGAAATAGTGAATGGTAACATGTTCATTCATTTTTAAAAATATAAATGGTAACATGGTCCATCAACTGTGAAATAGTGAATGGTAACATGGTTATTCAAATATAAAAATAGCAATGGTAACAATGTAATTCAATTGTGAAATGGTTAATGGTAACATGTTCATTCACTTATAAAAATTAGAATGGTAACATTGTCATTTAATTGTGAAATATTGAATGGTAACATGGTTATTCACTTATAATATTATGGATCGTAACATGGGAATTCAAATGGGAATTGAGATATTGAATGGTATCATGGAAATTTATATATGGTATATCGCTTTTGGATAGTTTAGGATTTGGCATGGGTCGAAGCAGGTATTGAGGTTCGGGTGTCCTTGGGAAATTGGGGGAGTTATGTATTTAAATTATGTATAATTAAATAAATGTAATATACTAACTATATTATCTTATTTATTCTTTGCACAACTGCATACATTATATTAATTGGATATTTATTTAGATGTCATTGGTGGTGGAATAATTTGTTGTACTCACACCAAACTCATGCTTCCAAATCAGTACCTAAATATATTACATGATTGTAGGTCAGATTAAGTGTAAATACCCTATCTTATATGTCTGATTTTCGATGTAGAATGGATGAGGGAACCAGATGATTAGGACCCACTTAGAAGTGGTCAGTGTCTTTACATTTGGTTTTTTAGTTTGACACTTGTCATGTACTTTAGATTGGCATGTCTACTGTTCGTTTTTGACATTGTATTTCCAGTTTGAGTCATCCTGTGACATGGTATTGTTCTAGCTATGTTATATTAGTTGGATATTTTTTATTTATTTTTGTTATTGATCTATTTTAATAAAGAGGTAATAGTATCTCCATGATCTATATTATACCATTACTACTAGTCGATAGCCTGTGGTGTATAAGGAGGCACACTGGAGGTCATGTAGAGAACTATAGTGGTGAATCGATGTATGGAACATGGGTCATGATGTTACAAAATGGATTGAAATATGGTTAATTGATAAAAAGTTCATTTCTGATCTCTATGGTCAAAAAATGTATTATCATATAAGGTGGTATTCAATGATAAGGTTTTATTAAATACTTATCACTCATTTTAATTGCCTTTGTTCATAGTCATCAATTTTTACAAGGTTTAATACATGTTCTAGTAGGTGGCAAGTCCCAAGATAACTCAAGAAATATGATCAAGATAAAATAAGACTTACATATTCTCTAAATCCTCTCATGAATTTGAAATATGATTTGGGATAATTAACCATGCAATTAATAATAATAAAAACATAAATTCACATGAATTTTAGAAATTCAAAGCATGAAAAATGATAGAGAAATTTCTTTTACAAGAATTAACTAATTCCCTCAAATCATGAGTCCTTATTTCAATATCCTTAATTCACACTAATAATTAAATTATCCATCTTACTCATTCAATCTCACTATCATTGAAATATATAACATAAAATAAAATTGTTCCTAATAAACTCATGTCTACTATATAAGTCATGAAAATCATAAATTCAAATAATATGCATGAAATTTCATGTTCAATGCTCCAAAAATGTTTTTAGATTAATATATAGGGAATTTAAAAGATAAATATTAAAAGTGAAATCCATTTTCTAATGAAGTTCTAGTCATATTACCTTACTATTTGGGGGCCACCTTGTTCTATTATGGACCTATAGAAGATAATCAATCATTAAAACTGAAGGACAATGTCAATAAATCAAAAAACTATAATGTGATATGGGATGAATTCTAAAATAGTTCAAATAATTAAATTTAATTTCTTATAAAGTGAGAAAAAATACAATTCTTGGTATGATCCCCCCGTGTAGGCTATAGATTTTGACTTCCTCTAGAATGGAAGTACTAGCTTTTATCCATCGTCTGATGATGGGTGGATCTTCTTGGATTCAAACCCCCTGGGTGGATTTTCCTAGATTCCAATTCTTATTTTTTGTGAGGAATAATCTATAGACTGAGTACAAAAAATATATAACCCTAAAAAATAGGAATAACTTTTAAGAAGGTGGTAAGATGTTTTATAGATCATCCTTTTTCTTGATTGATTCCTTTGAAACCTCATCTTGGCTGTCCAATTATTTCCCAATATGGGATGAATAGATTTAATGATTAAAGGAGAGTATAAAAGGTATTTTAAAATAGAAATAATTTATACTTAAAAAATCAATATGAAAATTCTCAATTTCAAACTGACCAACCTCTGTCTTGTTTTCATCAGGAACAACTACTTGGATCTCCTTATTTCCCTCAAATTCATGTTCAATAAAATCAATTATTTCTAGGAGTTCTTTAGTAGTTCCATGTATTGTTTCATCATATTCATCTAATTAAAAAATAAAGATCAAATTAATATGAAAATTAAAAATAGTGAAAGTTAATACTAAATTCAGATTGAATAAAATTGAATAAGATAATGTTTAATACAACATCAACTCCCTAAGTTGATTCAACTTTAATATCTTCATTAGTGGTAAGTGGATCTTGTAGTCATAATTTAGCGGATAAAGTCAAGTACTCACGCAAGAACATATTTTCTTAAAATTCCACCACTTTTGTGGATTCCACCTCTTCCATTGCTATATACATGTGAAGTGATCTGGGATCTTCTACATTATAATCAAGGATATCACTGTTCATATCATTTTCTAAACAATCACTCAAAAAATGTCCATGGGATTGTTGATCTCTCATATTCACATCAACACATGAGTCTTCATTACCACTCTATAGATCTTCATGGTTTGTCTAGATCATATCATTTTTATGTTTTGGATATGGATGTTCCACAAGAAAGACCTGACCTTCTTGAGTGCCCTTAAAAATTTTAGAAGATCCACTTATACTTACCTCACGGGCTTCTATATTTGATAATTATTTTGTGCATAATTATCCTTGGTAATCAATTTATGATGTGAAAATAAAATCTCTTAGTCATTTTTCATTTTCTTGATCTTTTATGTAAGATTTCAATCCCTTTTTTTAAGGGCCTCCCCAGTGTCATGAAACACTCTCTCGTGGTCCTCTTCCCCTAAGTAATTATTCCATTAACTATAAAAATGATTATTTGAAAACATAATTGAAAATTTAATTTTTTATGTTTTATTATCTAATATTGTTTTATAAAATCTATGAAAAAATATATAATTTGTAGAAAATAGAAATTTTAATAAAACATTTTATCCCTGAAAACGATTATATTTTTGAAACATGCCTATCATGGGGTGGGGAAAATGAATTTTTTATAGTATCCTAGTGTAGAATAGTGGATGACCATAGTAGTATCACATGAGGAGCGTCATAGTTATTTTATTAGGTTTTTTAATTCTCGAAAAACAACATTTTGGTTTGTGATTTTATTATTTTATAGAACACTAAAATATCAGTTGTTGGGTTTAAATTACTCTCTAAATTAATGAAAATACATAAAATTTTAAATTATAATGAAATGAAAAAAATGATTTAGATAAAAGAAAACTTAGCCTAAGTATTTTGTTTTATTCTATATTTATTTAAATTTCAATTAGAGAGATTAGTTATGAATTATAACTCTTGAATTTCTCTACTTTATTTAGAAGTTGTGAAATATAGAATGCCTAAAAAATATAAATTCTACATCCTCATATAATCAAGGTTGATAGAACACCTCAATTAGGAGTATGACATATTCCAAGACCTAGATCAATCATATATTGTATCATCCATTGAATGGATCAAATACATCATTTGAAGAGCTTATGATCAATGGAGGGGAGGGAAAATGATTAAAATAAATGAATAAAATTTGACTTTTGTTTCATTTCAGGGTGAAAAATCCGCACACCCATACATTCCTCTTTAACATACAACAAAAATAAAATAAAAAATTATGAATTTATAAATATAATTCAAAATCACCCAATACTACCCCTAAAAAAGCTTTGAGTTTGCCTTCCATTATCAGGATTAATAGAACACTATGAGATGAATGATAATAATGGAAAGAAAATAAAATAAAAAGGAAAATAATGAATGAAAGATAATTAGATAGAGTAAAAATAGTGTAATAAGAAAACAATTGAAATTAATAAAAATGAATCAAAATAGAGTGACAACCAATATAAAAAGAAATTAAAACAAACATAAGAAGGAGGAGGAGGATGAGGAAGAAAAGAACAAGGACAATGATTGAACAATTTTAATTAAATAGAATGAATTAATTTTAAAGAACAAGAATATAAAAAAATGAAGAAACCAAAACTAATAATATAAAAATGAAATAAAAAAATACATAAAATAGAAAATAGGTGATCTCATATGGCATACGACTTTCCAATGGTGTGTGTTATTAGTAAAGCTCCCTCCATGGAGAAAAATATCTCCATTAAATGGTGAGACACATCTATTTATAGATGGTAAGTATATTATTCTAATTTATAATATTTGTTATCTATTGATCAAGATATTATTTTTTAAGAAAACCTTATATCTCATATAAAAATATCTATGGGGTTCATAATGTTTTATTATGTGGAGAATATGGATGAGTGGTAAAGCTATCATTATAGACTACATGGGACAGGGCATGACGATGTGGTATCATGAAATTTCCTCATAGGAGAATCATATTTTAGGTAGTGAATCTATACAAAGAAACATTGGTGGAAGTGGTGAAAGAAACCTACTATGAGTCATATGACCTTTATTGTGTCCATATGATGCATCTAAATGGGCCTCATGATGGTCGTATGAAGTCCAGAATAGATCTCGAGTGATGGGAACATTGGTGGACATTAGGATCAAGATAAATCTTGAGCATTGGTGAAAATGGATATCTCCAACAAATTCAGTTGGTGGCAGGTGATGTGAAGTGACAATGAGTGTTAGATAATTGAGACAATATATGTCCAAGGGTAGGTGGATGAATCTTAGTCATGAATTTATTGTTTTTATTAAGAAGAAATGTACACATACTTGATTCATATTACATTATAGGATCAGATTATTGAGATCTTTCTTATTAATCAAATCTTGGGAATATCAACTTATAATTCTACACTTAGGATGGATATCGATTACATTTTCACACACATATAATCAAGATGTTCTTACCAATATGGTCCATGAAGGTTTCAGCCAAAACTATACACCTATGAGTTCATCACCATAGTCCACATTGAAAAATATTATCATTAGGATATACCTCGGGATTTTCATGGACAGGTGGACCATTATGTCTAGATATGTGTATTGTGTGGCCCTTGAGGTTGAGTGATATCCAACTAGCCAATTATTTAACTAAGAATCATAATAAAAATAATAAATTCCAAAAAAAGCTTCAATAAAATAAACCATTAAAACCAATATTAGAAATTCATTTAAATTCATTATTTTTAAATCCAAAATTTTCAATAAACCATCAATTATATGTGAATATTGTTTAAAAAACTTTCTGAAAGAATAAAATTGTTTTCCTTTTTTCATAAAAATATGAGTGTTTTAATTAGATTTCTTAATAGAAGATAAAAGAGATAGTCATGTACCATAGGGTTACACTCTATAATGTATATGACTGTGATCCAAAATTTAATTCCAATATTTTTAAAGGACACTAGATTTCATTAGGTACTGAATTAAGTTTTAATATAGCTTTTCCTACTCAAATCCGAGAAAAGGATTTAGACCCTGGAAGAAATGATTCAATAGATTATAAAGGAAGTTGGGATAAACATATTTAACAAGATTTAATTTATTATAGTAAAAGATTTTATTCATGTATAAAGTGCCACATTATTGACAAATATATGGAAATTGGTGTTAGAAACCGTCCTTTTCGGTTGAAGTAGGCCAAATAAAGTTATTGGTACTAGAATTGGTAAAAGAAATGGTTGAAAAGGTGAAGATGATTTAGAAACATTTGTTGATAGTTAAAAGTAGATAGAAAATTTATTCAGATAAATGGATTAAATGGCTCTCATTTGATGTAGGAGATCATTCTTTTCTTAAATTATCTCCATGGAAAAGTTATAAGCATTTTGGTAAAAAAAAGATACCATTATTTGCGGTTCATTGGATCATTTGAAATGCCAAAGAATGATGGATTGGTTTTTTACTAATTGGTATTTCATATGAGTTTATCTTATGTATGTGATGTATTTAATATATTTTTGTTTGGAAAATATGTTCCTGATGCATTGTAACATCCTAATATTTTATGATATTTTTCTCTTTAAATAAATATAATTTATTTGATATCATGTTTTACACATAACACCATGTTTAAAAGAATGGTGAAAATTACTAAAATATTATAATGTGAAATTTATATAATTTTTGTAAATCAAAAATTTAATATTATCTTTAGTTGAATTTTTTAAATTTTTCTCAAATGAAATTATTTTTTAGTGAATAATGAAAATAATGATTTTTATAAAATTGATATTTTTTCTTTAAATCAATTAATTTAAAAGTACCAATATATTTTTGGATTTTTAATAATGTGATATAATATCTATTCTATTTAAAATAATATAACTAAAACATTTAGAATCTAAATTTTTCATGATTTTGATATATATAAAATTTTAGGTTTGAAAATGCATTTTTCTAAAAAATCATTTTCATCGTATTTTTGGGGATTATTTTTTAATTAATTGATTATTATTATATAATTTTAATTTTATAAATGGGATTCAATATTTGGAATCATAAGGTTAAAATTTGGTGAATAAGTCTATTTTATTGTCAGACATTATGAATTTAAAAAGTGGTGAAATTTAACACCACGGTAAAGGGTAAATATGGTAATTAAGGTTAAAACTATTATGAAAAGGCATTACAAAAATGTAAAAAATTATATATATTTTATTTTATGAAAATAATTTTAACTTGTTTATAAATTTTATATATGTATTTTACACAATTTTTCTTTTATAATGACATTTATATTATTAGGAGTAAAGAAAAATACAAAATGCCACCCTGTTTCTATAAAATTTCTTTTCTATGATCAGAATAGTATAAAAATAAGTTGTGAATGATTAATAAAATTTATATTATGATTAATGAATTTAATTTTTTGATGTGAATTTATTTCTAATTTTTAGTTATTATATAATTAATTTAAATTCCCATACAATACTGGCACAGTACTTGGGAAAGTAGTGGAAAATTCAAAGTTAGTAATTTTAAAAGGAATAAAATAATTGTTTCTTGGGATGAATTATTGTTGTAAATAAAATTTATAGTTAATAATAATTTATTATTTATGGTTAAAAGTATTATATTTCATTTCATATTTTTCTTGACGTCTTTAGAGTCAAATTAAATGAATTGTTTAAAAAAACACATTAATGATTTTTTATAAAAAAATTATATTTTATTAAATTTTTTTAAAATCGTAAAAATATTCTAATATGGAAATTAGGATCCAATATTTTCTAAACTTTTACTAAGTGGAAATTTATGATCAAATTTTTAGCATATAAGTTTAATTATAACATTTTAAGAATGAAAAAGTCATTTTTATGATTAAGGTTAGAATTTTTTAACAAAGGGGTCAAACAAAAATATAAGGTTCAAAATACCACATAATCATTTACAAATTTATTTGGTTGAAATAATTTCATCCATATACTCTATTATATTAGAAATTATGGACACAAGGATATACATTAATATGAAAATGAATTTAGTCAAAATAAATAATTTTATTAATTCTTTGCATGTCATTTCCCTCCCTTATATAATGACACAACTTATCTACTTTATTTATTCCAATTTAATCCATATATATCAACCAAACACAATAAAATTATCTTATAAATGTTTCTATACATTAATTTTAATATATATGGTTTTTTATAATACAATTCCAAATGTATTTAAGAAATGATATGAAGGAGGCCAACCAAAAGAGAAGTAATCATTCTTTATGACCTCCTTCAAATTATTTCTTATTTTAACGCCTATAAATTTTTGTATTATTCATAAAATTATATCCTCTGTGTAATAAATATAATAAAATTTTATTATTATTATTAAATAACCATTATTCACCCTCTTTTATATCAAATAAGAAGTGAATGTATCGCTCACACATACGTGTGGCCTACCGCATCCACATAGCGGTATAATTCATTTATTATATCCAGCATTCACTGATGGTTATTATGATGTTTTAACTGTTACTATATGATATTTATGAAATAATACTTATTATTTAATTTTTATATAAATTCCACTTTCATACCTTACAATCCATTGGAGAATGATAATGTTGCATATTCGTGTGTGTGGACTACCATCGCCACAAAGCAAAGAGATCCTTTTTTCATTTCCAATTCACTGGGATTATAATATGGATATATTTAATGAATACATATTCCATATATGTGATAATAAAAAAAAATTTATGGTTAATTTTTATTTACATTTATTTCATTCCTTCCACAGAATTTTGAAAACAAAATTCATGTATTTGTTCGACACACCGTCTCCATGAACAATGCAATTAATTTATACATATATTTATATATATATATTTAATTTGATGACTATAATTATAAATATAATGAATACATATTATATTTATATCATTTTTTTAAATATGTAAATAAATTAACCCAAATCAATATGTAATGGCTAGAACTTCCAAATTTAAATTCTTTTGAAAAATGAAATAGTCAACACCTGGAAACATCAATTTTAATAAGGAATTATTAAAAAATATGCAATAAAATGTTATATATGGATATTATATGATATTATAATTATTTTAATTACTCTGATATTGAATTATAATAAATTCAAATCTACTATATGGGTGGTTATATATCTTTCAAAGCAATCCAAACATGAGGTAATCGTTTTCGTCTCAATTTACACTCCATTGAGAAATATTTTATAGTATGGACCAATTTTAATTTTATGTGATGTATATTATACCCCATAGAATTATTTTTAATTAATATATATTTATTTATAATGATTAATGTTTCAGTTCATGTTCACTCTTTCAAGGTTTTACAATTTAAAAGTTACAAAAGAGGTAAAAATTTATCTTACTATCTCATTTTATGTGATTGATCTTATTTTATTTGATGGAATATTATAATATATCTTTCATAAAATCCATAAATTTTTTATCTGATATATATTTAAGGAGTTTCCATATTTTATTTTCACCTTTCCTATATTTGCAACATCATTCATCCAAAGAAATCATTAAATGAAAACCTTAGCTTATTTATCTTTTTGATTGCGTATATTTATCTTTCAAGTATATAATTATAAATATTAAATCAAAATTTTCATTTTTATTTTATAAAATGTTTTAATAATGAAATTTTCAACTATCCTTAAAATTTTAAATGGTTTTAATGTAGTCTTTATAATGTTTTCCAAAAGGATTATTTTTAATCCTTCCTAACCAAAAGTCAAAAGAGATTTTTTTTTGACATATATAATATTGCCAAAGTTTACTGCCATTATATGTATTATATGCTATTTAGCTTATATTATATGATTTAATTAGTTTTAAAAAGAAAAATATTTAAATTAATTTTAAATTAATATTTTTACATTTTATTTTATTCTCTAAAATAAAAGAATTTATTTCAAAATATATATTTTTGATGAATTGATTATCATAATTTATCTCTTATTAATTTTATGGTTATTAAATTTATTTGGAAGCATTCAATTTTTAATGATTTTGTTTCATTGGAAATTAGATTTCTATTAAAGTTCCATATAATTTGTATCACAGATATACTTATTTCATAAAATTTATACGATTTCTACATAATATGTTTTACTGTGAATTCTATTTGATTAAATGTAAAATATTGACATTTTGTACTCTTTTATAGAAAAATATATTTTTTGATAAGGAATATTCTTTATGAAATAAATTTATCATCAAATATATTCATAATTCATTGGACATGTAGTGATGGGTGGGGATCCTCTCTAGATATCCCCTCGATACATTGACTGGTCTCATGAGTCATACTCATTGGATAACCTTATTAAATGGGGTTTTTGGTGTTTACATACCTATCAATTAAACTATCTTGGAATAAGGCCTTACTGGTAAAGATATCATGTTTTCTGATATCATGACATCCAACATGAAGAATTTCCTTCATTAAAAATCAAGGAATTATTATCCATGAGATAATTACATTGATATTATCCATAGTTGTATATCATGATCGTTTTATTAATTAAAAGAAATATGTTTTCAGTTATTTAACAAGCCATTTTGATTATGCCTTATTTACTAATGATAGATCCCAAAGTATGTAACACTTAAATAGTATATGAGTTCACCCTTTATTTTTATCCAAACTTTATGATATGAATAAGGATATTATGAATAATTTCAAGGATGTGAGAAGGTATCATATCAACTATATTGTATATTTCCAATGTTTTATGTGAATCAAATATGTTTTAGATTCTTAAAGAATACTAAACTAAACTATCCTTCTAGATTAAATCCATTTTTTATTATGAAAACCTAATAAATTAGACACCGACTATGGGTTACTATAGTGTGTTATTATACAGTCTTTATCATAGTATGTTTAGTTGAAATCATGGAAATTAGATTTTAAATGATCATAAATAAAATGAAAATTATGATAATATGATATAATAGTGGAGAAATTTTACCATTAGAGGTATTTTATTTCATGGATTAATAATCATAATTATCATTAGATAACACTTAGTGTTCCATTATTTAGTAATGACACAAAAAGGATGAAAGGGAATCAACACCTGTAATGAATGTAGGGATTTCCCTGATGACCAATCCAATAAAGCTAGTGTTGGAATTGAGAAGATCATTACTATATTTGGGTAGTTGAATTATCTTATGTTGAATAACTCTTCACATATGGAGTTTCATATTTTTTAGTACTATTATTCACATATTTTTTATCACTGCATGTAATAGAATACACCATATTCTAATGAAAATATTCAACCATTGGTAGAATATTAATGGATTAAGACCCTAAAAATGATATTCCAATAATTAGGATGTAGTGATGGTGAAATGGTTATTTTGAGAGAATATTTTTTGACAGGAAGAACATATCAATGGTTCCCATTTATCCAGATTACTAAATAGGTTGAAGAAAAAGAAATCATAGAATGGAGAAATTTTTATGTGATATTATTCATGAAATAATTCCCCTAAGAATAGTGAGATGTAATAGAGAAGAAATTAAACACTTTAAATTAGTAGTAAGAATATAGAGTGGTGGAGTAAAAAGATAAATATACAATATTATCGTGACATGCATCAAACTATTAATGTATTCTAGAACGAAAGATTGAATGTTTATTTAATGGGATTAAGTTGAGTCTCTGAAGGGGACTAATTTCTAAAATTGTTTCCTCATATTATGATACAGTATCATGTTTCATATTTATAGAGAAATAATTTTATAGAATATATATATTCAATGGAAATCAAGATATTAATTATTTGGATGAGCACCAAGAAAAATAAAACACAACAAACTAGAAAACAAGAACATATTTATTTAATCCATGTAAAAATTGGGGAAAGAAACATCATGGAAAATTATTGAATGACATGGGAGATTGTTATAAGTCATGAGATAGGGGTCATTTGTCTAATGAATAAAAGAAAAATAAATAAACCACATCTATCAAGTGTTCAAAAATATAGGGATAGGTAATGACTTAGACCATTTCCCTAAGCATCTTGTGTTCTTTCCCTAAAATAATCTAAGGGGTGAAGGCCAAGCATATAGAATTATTAAAGCTAAAGTATAATTTCCAAGTGATTTTGTGAAAGTTAAACATATCATGCACCCTATAAAATAAAATGTTTTACTTGATACATATTTTATGCAATCTTTTATATCTAATGAATTTTATAAGGGTATAACATCTCCGCCTCATCATTTAGTTGTTGAGTTAGAAGTGAAAAATCATGATCAAAGTATGATAATTTATCAATTATATATCTCCACTATGAAAAAAATATGTGGGAATGTGCTTCCTAAAAATATTACTATTCTTTCAATATTTTAATTCAATGTAATTTTTGGAATGGATTGGATATCTTAGTATGTGTCCCAAATCAATTATCATGGAAGGAAAGTTAAAATCGATATTAAAAATCAACTTATGATATTTTGTCGATCCAAGGATGAATCTTTACTCATAATATAAATTAATTATATCATTTTGGATTTACCACTTATTCATGAGGGATTTTTATCTCATATAGTTGGGGAAAAAATCAACATTGATGATTTGACTATTGTAAAAGAGATTATTGATGTCTTTCTAGAAGAGTTTCTTAGTCTTCATCAAAATAATAAATTTTATTTTTCAATATAACTCATGAATGGTGTAAACTTATTTCCAAAAACCCATATAGAATTAACCTAATTGAGAAATATGTAACAATGAAGGAACTATTAGATGTTCTAGGGTAGGGATTAATATTTCCTATTGCTTCACCTAGGTTGTACCAATTATTTATTGTAAAAAAATATGTGTCAATTCATTACTTAATTGGCTATTGGGAACATAATAAAATCAATATTAATAATGATTATCTTATACCCCATATCGATGATTAGTATGATCAATTATAAGGAGCTTAATATTTTTCTAGATTGATCTTTGATCTAGATATCATTAGCTATGGGTTAATAAAATAGTTATATACAAGGCAAACTTTCATAAAAGGTATGTTCATTATGAAAATAAAGTAATCACATTTGAACTTACCAATGATCATGCTATATTCATGGATTTAATGAATAATTTCTTTAGATATTACCTTGAACTGTTTTCGATAGTAATTATAGATGATATTTTTATATATTCAACATGAATGGAAGAGAATGAAGAACATTTCATGATTACTCTAATGACAATGATAAAAGAGAATCTATATTCCAAATTTAAGTAGTTAAAATTTTGTCTAGAAATAATCTCATTATTAGGTCATATAATTTCACGTGAGGGTACATTAGTGGATCCTTAGAAGATAGAAGTTATGTTGAAATGTCCTAAACCTACCATGGTAACCAATATAAATAGTCTTATTAGGTGGGATGGATACTACTGATGCATTCTGGGAGATTCATCAGGAGTATCTAATCCACTCGCTAAGCTGGCATAGATGGGATCAATGTTCCAATGGGTATATTAATGTGATTTGAATTATAAAGAACCAAAGAGACGATTGTATTGTATTCCTTCACATAAACTACCCTATAGTGGAGATGTATTTGGGATATATTATGATGCATTAAATAGGGGACTGGGATTAATCAACATATAGAATGATATGGTGATAGATTATGCCTCTTTAAAATTAAAAAAACATGAGAAAAATTACCTAACTTTTGATTTGGAGATAAAAGTATTAATTTTTACCTAAAAAATATGGACAAATTATCTATATGGTGAAAGTTATGATATATATAAAAATAATAATAATAATAAATATTTACTTATATAGAATTAATTGAATATTCCCTAAAGAATATGGTTAAATTTGATCAAGGAATAATATTATTTAATACATTATAACCCATGGAAAGTGAACAAGGTTGTTGATGCTCTGAGTTAGAAATACCCTAATTGTTTTTTCCTAATGATAAATGAATGGGGTCCAATATTTAAGGATTTTGAGTAGTTTGATCTTGAAATATTATGAATAGGGAAAAAATATTATCTTTATCAAATGAATGTTAAATAATCCATCCATGAGAGGATTAAGAAGTCATTTAATGGAGATAAGAAATTAAATAATAAGGTTAGGAATTTTCTTGAGTTCAACCATAGTCATTTTAGAATGATATGGTTTAGGAATTGAGTATGTCTTCTATCAATAAAATATTTAAATAATGAGTTGTTGGATGAAGCTTCTCATTAATCATTCTATATTCATTCTAGATGTAGAATTATGTATAGAGATATAAAATAGTATTTCAAGTTATATAACATAAAAAGGGATAATGTAGAGTATATATCTTGTTTCTTTTTGTGCCAACCCGTTAAGGTAGAGAAGAAAATTTCTAATGAGTTGTTATGACCACTACGCATACCAGAATAGAAATGGAAAATAATTACCCAAGATTTCATTATTAGACACCCCAAAAACTATCATGGGAATATTTCTATTTTGGTTGATGTTGATCATACTATGAAATAATTACATATTATCACTATTAATGATTTTTTCATTCTTAAACAACATGATTTGTTTTACATTATAGATGTTTTTATATTTCATGGAATACTATATCAATCGTATCTGGTAAGAATATGTGGTTTACATTGATGTTTTAGATAATCCACAACTACGATCTAGATATAGATTTGAGTTTCTATAATACTCATAATATCTAGATAGATGGTTAGTCTGAGAGGACCAATCAAACTCTAGAACACATGAATAGAGCTTGATATATATATTTCAAAGTTTATTGGGATTAACATCTTCCTTTATAAATATTTTATTACAATAATAGAAATCAATTGAGAATTAAAAAGAATCCTTTTAAATACCTCTTTGGATGTAACTAAAAAGTTCTAATGTGATGGGATATTTATCGAGAATGAAATATATTAGGTCCTGATCAAGATTAGTAAGTGGAATTGAGGTTCAAATCCATTCACCTACATATAAGGGTATCTCAAAGATACAAAAATGTTATTCCATAAAAAATTAATTATTTATACTTTTTGATATTAGTGATAACATATACCAAAGAATATATACATGAAAAAATGTAATGAGGTTTGAAAAAATTTGTGTGCTAGGACCATGATATATTAGTCCCTTTGAAATTTTTGATTGTATCAGGAAAATAGCTTATCACATGGTGCTTCCATAAAATATCCCTCAAATTGATGATGTGTTCCATGTTTCTATATTGAGAATGTAAATACCCAATACATCACATTCACTGAACATATAGGCTATTTATATGTAGAAATATCTATATTATGAGGAACAACCAATTGATATACTATATCATAGAGAGAAAGTACTACAATATATGACAACTCATCTCATCAATGTTTTGTGGAAAACCAATAAATTTGAGGAAGTTATGTTGGAAATTTAGGATGTTATGAGTGAGAAGTATCCTAAATTTCTTATGTAAGAGTGATTTAGTTTTTAAGGTAAAATTAATATAAATATATTAAAATGTATCACCCTGATATTTTATGATATATTTATCTTTAAATAAATCTAATTTATTTGACAACGTTCTTTACAAGAAACCCCAAGTTAAAAAAACAATGAAGAACTATTGAAATATTATAATGTGAAGCTAATATTATTTTTGATATAATAATTTCAATATTCGTTTAGGTTATGTTTTATGGATATTCATAAGAAATATTTATCTTTCAGCGAATAGTAACAAATACAAATTTTTGTAAAACTATCATTTCATTCTGTTAAATAAATAATGTTTAAATTACCATTAAATTCTTGATTTGGTATTAAAGATATATATGATACACATCTTTAAAATAAAATAATTAATTCAATTAGTAACCAAATTTAAGTTAATTTCTATATTAGTTAAATTTTATACTGGAAAACAAATTCTTCGAGAAAAATTTTTTCGCCA
Source organism: Viscum album (assembly GCA_963277665.1). NCBI lineage: Eukaryota > Viridiplantae > Streptophyta > Magnoliopsida > Santalales > Viscaceae > Viscum > Viscum album. Next base: position 1,508,600,610 of record OY728156.1, read on the forward strand.
TGTTTTAGAAGATTATTTTTAAAATAATTTATGGATATTATAATAATTGAATTCGATAAAACAGATTCCACATTTTGGATCATGAGGGTTAATGTTTATAAATAATACCATCTTATTTCTTGGAATTATGAATCATAACTGGGGTAAAAATTATCACATCGATAAATGGTAAATCATGTAGTTAATGTTTGAAATAATGTGCTAAGGCATGGAAAATATTTACAGACCATTCCTATATTTATTGAGATAATATTAAATTTACCATTTCTATAAAAACTATGAATATCTTGAAATTGTTTACATTTTATTTTGCAGAACAATATTTATATTATTTTAAATAAACAAATTTTCAAAACATCACACTTTTTTCACTCATTTTGACTTATAAGTTCACATTATTATAAAAATTAGTTATATTGGATTATTAATGTTTATTTTATGAATAATTAATATATTTTTGTGATATAAATTTATAAATTTTATTTATTTTATTTTATTACAATAAATAGTCATAAAACAAAAACTTAATGCCTATGCATGTACTATAAAATTCAATGTAAATAATTTTAAAAAACATTTAAACATATGTTTTTAGATGAATTATCATTAAAAAAATTATCTTATTAATAATTTATTATTTATTATTAAATTTATTATATTGAATTTTAAAATTAATCTTGAGGTCTTTAAAATCAAACTAAATTAATTGTGCAAAAAATGACATTAATGAAATTTAAAAAAATTATATTTATTTAATTATTTTTAAAAAATAAGTTAATTTGAAAAATAAGCTGATGAATAGTCTGAAATTTATCCCCTTTTTAACTATGATGATTTTTTTTTCTTATATGCATAATTATTACCTATTAGTATTAAAACATTCGAAACAAAGGTTATGGTTAATTTTGTTTAACAAAGGTGTTAAACCAAAATATAATGATTAAAATACCTCTAAAAACAATCCAAACATTATTGGTTAAAGTTACTTCAAAAATATAAATCCTGAGTTCAATATTAATCAAACTAGGATCCATTTTTATAAGAAAATGAAATTTTTATATATAAATATTTTTAATTATTTCTTGTGTATCCTTTCCCTCCCTTAAAAAAGGACACCCATAATCTCTTTTGTTTAAACCACATTGAGCTATATATATTAAATAAACCCAATATAATAATATTTTTAAATTAAATATCACATAAATATTTGTTCTTTTCATCTTAGAAGACAATTCCAAGGATCCTTAAGAAAGGATCTAATGGGGACCAACTGAAGGAGTGTTAATCATTCTACGAGACCTCTTCCAAATTATTTCTTCTTTTACTTTATCTATTTTTTTTTCTATTCCTCATTAAATAATAAATTATTTATCATATATATACAAAACAATTTATGATTATTTAACCATAAATATTCACCCTCATTTCCATCAAATGGGATGTGAAAGTACCGCTTGTGCGTATATGAGGACCACTGCCTCCACACAATGATACAATTAATTTTCCATCACCATATTTAATGGACAATTAATATAATGGGATGATTAGCTATACATGATATTTATGAAAAGTTATTTTTCTGTAATTTTTATATAAAATCTATCTTCTAACCTTCTATTCTATTGGAAAATGATAACATCACTCGGGCATATGTGAATGTTAATCCATGAAGTGATGTGATCCATTTTTCATTTCCACTTTACATAAATGGTAATATTGATATATTTAATTAATATATATGAAATAAATTATATGATAATTATTTCATAATTTTTAATTATTATTTACCATTATTTCATTAAATTCTTTGAAAAGTAAAAACATCATTCATCCTTATCTTCGACCTACCATCTCCATGAATGATGTAATTCATTTTTTATCAACCAATTATGGGTGGATATAAATATAAATATAAATATATATATATATATATATATTAATAATATATATGATAGTTATATCATGATTAAATTAATAATAATATGGAACCATAATAAATTTATAAATTGCCGATTTACCAAACTAAAATTATAATGAAAAATGAAATAGCTAACATCCTGAAACAATGATTTTAATAAGGTATTATTATTAAATATGTGTTGAAATGTTATATGTGGATCATATATGATATTATAAGTATGTACATGAATATATATAATAATTGTGATAAATTAAAATTTATTATATAGGAGGTTAGGTCACATTTAAAGCAAGCTGAACTTGAGGTAATGGATTTCATCCTAATTTCCACTCAATTGAGACATATTTTTTATTATGAACCTATTTATTTTTATGTTGTGTATCAACTAAAACATTTATATATTTAACACGAATATATATATATATATATATATATATATTCATGATTATTAAATTTTCAATACATGTTTACAATTTTAAGGGGTGATAATTAAATTTGTAGCAAAGGGGTTTGAATTTAGTTTACAATCTCATTTTCTGGGGTTTTTCTTATTTTCATTAAAATAATATTGAAATATAGTTTTCATAAGAACCATATATTTTCTTATAATTTGGATATTTAAGGGGTTTAAATATTTTCTTATAACATTCAACTATTTGGAACTTGATTCATGAAAATGAATTTTGAAAATAATAGATGATGTTATTTATTTTTTTGATCAGGTATATTTTCATTCTATGCATTTTTTTTTCAATTTTTTTTTAAAAAAGTTCTTTTAAATTACTCGAATTAATTTTTAAGGAAATTTTATGTTATCTATAGATTTTTATAATGTTTTAAAGTAATATTTCTATTGTTATCTAAAATTTCATTTTCAAATTTTGTTGAAAAAGTATAAAGGAATGTGCTTTTAACATATACACTATTAATAGAGTTTCCTTCTGCCATATACATTTGATTTTATTTAGCTTACAATAAAAGTTTAAAATTATTTTAAAAATTAAAAACTTTTATGACATTCTATATTAATGTTTCACTTCTATTTTATTTTATTCCCCAAAATACATGAATATATTTCAAAAAATATATTTATGATGAATTTATGGCCATATAATATCTATTATTGGTTTTTTAGTCATTAAACTCCTTTTGAAATATTAAATTATTTATGATAATAATTAATTGGAAATTATATTTTACTGAAATATTCATATAATTTTTATCAATGATATAATTATTTCATAAACCGTATACCATTTTTCAATATTGTGACTTACTATAAGTGTTATTTGATTGACTGGTGAAGTGTTAACATTCCATATTATTTACAAAAAAGGATATTTATTTATAAGGAATAATTTTTATGAATTAAATTTATCATTATATATATGAGTAATTCATTATAAATGTAGTAATGAGTGTGACCCTATTATAGATATATGCTTGATGCATTGACATGTAAAATGAGACAAACTATCTTGGTAGCCTTATTAAACATGTTTTTATATTATATCTACCCATTAATTAAATGGTCTTCGTAGAGGGCCATGACGGTAAAAAAATCATGATATATGAGATCATGATATTTGATACTAAGTATTTCCTTCATTGATAATTCATTTATTATTATACAAGTTATTACTATATTGATATTATCCGTGGATACATTTTTTTCTCAAATTATTGATTAAATGAAATGTGTTTTCATTTATTTACCTTACCATTTTGATTATGAATTATTTACTCATGATATATTCCACTATACGTAGCTCATATTGAGAAATTGATCTCACCCTTTTTCCCTTTCCTAGGGATATGAAGAATGTTACTATGAATAATATGAAGGATTCAATTTTTTTATTATTCTATATATTTTATATTACCAATGTAATATGAGAATCATGTATGTATCTAATTCATTACGAATACAAGAAAAACTATTCTATCATCATGAGATACCTTAAATGTTATTCCAATGTAATATAGTGGCCACCAACAATGGGTTACTAGAGTTGGGGATTCTACATTCATAATTGCATTTGGAACATGTATTAGTTAATTTGGATGAAAAAATACACAAAATTATTAGAAATCTTAGATTATTAATTTTATAGATGAGGTTTTATAGACTAAAATGATTCATTAGGTTAATGTTTTATGAAAAACCCACTTGATTAAAGAAGAAACATGGGAATCACAAAATTATATGAATGAAAGATAGCCCAAATTTTTAAAATATTAAATAAAATTATGAGGATGCAATTTAAAGAAAAAGTATATTAATTTAAAATACCATGTAATGGTAATATAAATCATTAAAACTCACAAATTATATTTTATAGAGTTATTTTCATTATAAAAGTATTAGGTAATTTTTTTCTTAATATGAAAAATATTTATTTCTAATATGATTTAGTCATGGATTATATAGTTCTTCTAAAGGTTCAATTTCAAAATTTTAGAAAATTAATTTGAAAAATGAAAATTAGTTTTTAATTTAGATATTCTATATAATATTATGATGATTTTGGGGAAATTTTCTGAAATGTCTTATTTTTTTAATGGATAGTGAAAAATACTATTTTTTATTTGAAAGTTCACTTTATTTTCATTTATTTATAATGCTAAATTCAATTTTACATTAGTTTTAAAATGTAATTATTTCTTTTTTATTAAAATAATCCAATTATTTACTTTTTAATGAATTTTATACCTTTATTTGTTATAAAAAAATAATTTTTATTAAAAAAAATTCCATTGTGTTTTACGGGTTTTATATTAAATTAAATTATTCCACTTAATTAAATATAGTTTTAAAAACTTGATTACTTATTTGGAATTAGGAGGTCAAAAATTTAATAAACAGTTCCCTTTTATTTTTTTTTCATTATGAATTGAAACAATTGTATAATAATGGTAAATTGAATTAACAAGGGTTAAAACTATTGTAATAAGGCTTGTAATTCATTTAAAATCTAAATTTTTTTAATTACATGTGAATATTTCATCCATTTTAATTGAAAAATAAAAAAATGACCTTTTATCCTTTTATCATTGATTTTGATCTTTATATTATTTTATGTAAATAAAAATACACAATGTCACTATTTAACATTTATATTCATCTCAGATCATTATATTAGGAGAATTATATTTTACTAATGAATTATAAGTATTTTTTAGTATAATGAAATTATTTTTATTATGTAAATTTATTTCTAATTTTTAGTTATTATGTAATTACCTAAAATTGTTACGCAACTCCAATACACTGCTTATGAAAATAGTAGAAAAATCATGTAATTTATTTTAGAAACTCTACAAGTAATATTGTATGGGTTAGTTAGAGTGTTATAATTTTTTAAGATAGATATAGAATATTAGATATGTTTTAAAGGTTAAAATTTGAATTCAATTTTTATCTTTATTACATTTAAATCTCAGTAAGAGAATAGTGAAAAATATTAGATTAATGATATATTATAGTAAACATTATTTTATTAAATAATTTAAATTTAAAAAAATCTTTTTTTTAGAAAATTTAACACTATTTGATTTAAGAGATCATACATTTTCCATTAATTGGTCATTTTTTCTATTAATATAATTTTTATTGACACATAATTTGTCAAAAAAACATTAATAGCTCTATAATTGTCAAAGGGGTTAATGAGGGGAGGGGTTAATATAATATGATATGGGTAAAAACATAAAATAAAATAGTCCAGGTTTTATTATATTTGATTATTTAGAGACATACTAATATTATATTCTTATTATATCAATTTGGATTCACTAAAACATGAAAATCAATAAATATCAAATTAATACTATACGAAATCCAAAGAATTCCCCTCTCATTACTTATAAAAGGGGACATCCTCTCCTCTCTTTCTCACAACATTTTTGAACTATATATCATTAAAACCATACTGAATGAAAATTATAAAATCCAACCCCATGTTTTTGAGGTATTATTTTTTGGAAAAATACCATCCTTATATGGATTAAGGTGTAAAAAAATGAGGTTCCCTGAAGAAGATGTATATCTTTTACCTATGTGATTTTGTTTTATTTATTATTATCCCACCATTAAATATTATTCAAACATGATAAAATAAAAACCCCAATATTTTCCATGTACTTAAAAAAATTTATTTTAATGACATAAAATTTATCATTCTTATTCTTTTATCAAATGAAAAATGTATCCATTATTCATGTGTGTGGAGAATTACTGCCCCACAAACAGATGTAATTAATTTTATATCAAAAAAAATTATAGTCATATATAATGATGAATTTAATGTATATATATTGTACTCATAAAATATTTTACATTAAATAAATACAATATATCATCCACTTTTTTACCTTTCCATATAATGAAGAATTATTACGTCATTTGTGTGTGCATGCAGATTATGACATCCATGAAGTGATGTGAATCATTTTTCATGACCAAATCACATGGACACTTTATATAAGTATATCTAAAAAACAATATTAGATTTACTATATACTCATAATTATTTTATGATTATATAATACCTATATTCACTCCATCATGTTTATTGAAATTTGAAATCATTAGCCATGTGTAGGTATGGCCGACCGTCACTACGATTTTAATGTAGTTGAATAGTCATCACCATAACTCATGGATGGTTTTAAAATTATTATTAATATATAAAAATTATAAATAATTAAATATTATTATTCTAGAAATGATCTAATAATTACATGTTTGAACATAGTCAACCTACCAAAGTCATTTTGGATATGTGAGCCAGATATAATCAAAATGTATAACATGAACTTAATTGATTAAGTAATTAAAGGTAATATAGTAATAAATAAGATAAAAGGAATAATAATATGTTAAAATGTAATTAATGAATTTAATAATTTACATAAGTTATTGAACTTATATGGCATGTAAAACTCAAGGTAAGTGGCACCTTACCTTAGAATCATCGTTTTAATTGTTTTAAATATTTTATAAATATTTTTCTTCCTAATTTATATTCAAAAAATTATTTTATGTATGTATTGATACATACATAAATTAATTAAATTTGAAATTTTTTACCTCTATTTTAATTTCTTTAAATGGGTTTCTAAAGGTGTGTTTTTTTTAAAAAAAATTAAGAATATTTACTAAAAGAAATAAAAAGAAATGTTCTATTTTAATTTATAAGACATCGATAAAGTTTAACACCACAACAACAATTACTTTATTATTTTTTTACAATTTAATATTCTATATTTTATTCAAATAAAAATCCACCCTATATTTACTATTGGAATTTTATTATTGAAAATTGGGTTTTAATGGAATGGGTTATGTCAATATCTGAAAATAATTTTCATATGGGTTAAATATTATTTTTTTATAATTTTTATGAAGTAAATTCAAGATATTATGTGTATCATACATGATATTTTCCTTGGGAATTTTTTAATGTGGCCGGTGATCCCGATATTGCTCATGTTTATGGGTGCATATGACATTTCTCATGATAATTGCTACTCTTGATGTAGCACACAAATTTTTCTAAAAATGAGTATGTTCTTGGAAAAATTATATTAGATGTTGAATGTATAGGCTAATCCACTTATAATTGTTCTTTTAATAGTTCTATTTTTATGTTTTCCAGAGCATTATTCGTGAATTTTTTATTCTTGCTAAGGTGGTTTCCTAGAAATCATTTCATTTGAAAAGGTATGATAATGATCTAATATTTAAAATAAAGGATTACTGCCTTTTTTAGTAAAAATGTTTGTTTTTATGAAATAATATTTCATGGGTTATTATGTTTTCTAAGAAACCCTCATTCGTATGATTTTACAATTTTTTTTCCTTTTAAGTGTTTTATAAAAAATATTTTGTAGTAAAGATTATTTTATGTATACGTAAACGTTTATTTGACCTCAAATATTATTATGTTAATGGAAAAATCTTTTTCATGATTTCATGCTTTTAAAATAGATTAAAAAGTATATTTTTTTATGTTCTTTATTATTATATTATTTCACATACCATATTTTAAAAAAAATTCCTAGGTTTTAATGATATATAAGAATAATTAAGAATTCAAGTTGAAAATCATAATGTTTTTTTCATGAAATAATTCAGGTTTTTTTAAAAATCGTGTATTTTGGGAAAAATGGATTCTGAGATGCAGTGTCAAACTCGTAATTTATGGGTTTTTTTGTAAGATTTATGACCTAATTATCTAAAACTCTAGAAATTAATTGTTTATTGGTAACAAAAGGAATTTAATTTTGGTTTAAAAATGAAATTATGGACTGAATAATGATTGAGTACTTAACTTATGCATAAAAAATAGACATCTCACTCCATATATTATATCATTCAATTATTAATTTTTATTTTCACCACATTGTATATGGAACCCACTTTTGACTTCATTCCTTAAATTTTCCGACATTTACTAAAATAGACAAATGTTGTGGATAATAATTTGTTACATGATATAATTATAAAAAGGAAAACTACTAACATAAAAGGAATAATTCCCAAATGATATATTTTCATGAAATTTTAAATTTCTAGGATTCTATATAGGTTTTCTATAACCATTTTTGTATTTGGTTGTCAATCATAAATATATTCAAATACTACATAATGTTTTATTGATAGACTATAAATTATCAATGAATATCACCCAGGAGTCTCAATCCAGGTGTGCAATTGGACCTCTTTTTCTTGTACCATGTAAAGATTGGTATAATACATACTAATTTTTCATGGTTATTACCACAAGGTGAATATATAAAAGTGCCTATATCCACTTCTTTATATTTAGATAATGTTGTAATTTTTTGGTAACCACACATTATCTACATTACAAAAACTTCTTCATTTTGTCCTATAATTAGATTTACTCCTACATTTTTCACAAATTTTCTTTCATCTGAATCCCAAAAAATAAAAAAACACTACCCAGATACTATTTGAGGAGATCAATACCGACACTCCCTGGTCCAATGATAAAAAATTTCACATTTGATTTGATAAAATCTAATGTGAATCCAAAAAACCGTATCTATATTTTACATCATTTTCTTAAGTGTAACATTATATATCATTTAAAATATCACATTCTGAAGAAACCAAGGTTTGGTTTTATTAAGTATCAGATATATAAGAAAATTAATTTAAAATACTTGAAAACATTTCTTTATCAGTAAAAAACATTATAATCCCTTATATTAAACTCATGAGATATACTCAACTATGTAAATTAGGAAATGTAAACATAAAAAATGGTGAAATCAGATGCATAGTAAGTGAAAACTAATCAGGCAATCCTAATGGATAAGATATAATCATGATATAAAACATAAATAAGAGATATATATTTGAATAATTTATCATGGGATCATAAACCGAAATAATAAATATTTTTTTTATCATTAAAAATCATGGTATGAGAACATATAATCACAAAAAGGCCACTAAGAAGGCATTTTTTTAAATAGCTTAGAATCAAATAGTATTAATCCTGAACCAAGAAACAATAACATAAGAAAAAGTTATATCATAGAAATATTTAAAAAATATAAGAATAAGGAATCCTAAAATTTTGATCAAACCCCTGATACCCACGAATTGTGTTGTGAGAAAACCCATTATACCCATTTTTAAGATGCGGAAAACCCCATTATTCCATCTTTTTATGATGTGAAAAAATGCATAATATCTATAATTTATTATACAATGAGATATAAAACTCAACCAATTACATATATAGTTATATAGGACCCCACACATCAATATATATACACATTTGTTCCATATGATATTATTAATTATTATCCTGAAAGCCCATGGAAATAAAATTGGATTCATATATTTTTAAAATGTATAAAATAATTTGATATCAAAATGAGACTACATGATTAAAAAACTTTTTTCACCGGTATGATCATTTGAAAAACTAATTTATATAGTGATTTATAAGACCTAACTCTATAAGAGTTAGATCTTTTAGACATAAGTAAAAAATGTGTAAGTAGAAATTAAGTGATATTTTAGGAGAAATTTATTAATATTGCCATAAAAATAATATGGTATGATTCAGTTTCAAAAATACCATTTCTGAGGAACTAAAATTTAAACAATATTAAACATTATATGGATTGAAATTTTATTAAATGGTCATTGAAAATCAACAAAGCCTATCCAAATGAAATTTGGAGTGGAAGATAAAAGTAAAAACCTTTTCACATTAATGAATCATTATAGAAAACCACATCATATAGAGTGATAAATATTCTATTTTAAATTTTTTAATAAAATTTCAAGATCACCAAAATAATATGTATTTGGATTTCAATATAATAATGTTGATCATTGCCCGAAAGAGTAAATATGGGTATGGAAACATGTTCTTATTTAGGGAGGATGAGGAATATTTTTAACATTTTTAGTTTTTTACAGAAATAAATCAATCCAAAATGATGTATTAGATGTGAAAATGTAATTAAATATAAAATTATTAGTAAATATAAAATAATATAATTATAATTTAAAAGGGAAAAAATATTTTAAAACCATATTAAAAGAAGAATAATTATGACTCAAGAAAAGAGGTTGAGTCTTGAAAATCCCACGTCTTTTACTCTTGAAATCCATGAAAGCTCGTAATATCCTGTATAATAAATATATAAATATTAGTAACCAATTTTATAAAAATATTAATATATATTATCTTATATAATATTTTATTATGATAATTTATTATAAAATCATCTGTAATTTATAATTTATTGCCATCATCAGATGTTATAGATTTTAGTTGATTCACGCTTGTTTTAAAATTTCATTATTGATTTCCATTATTTTATATTAATTTAATTACTCTTAAATTATACTATTTTTATATGTTATTATTTATAATTATTTTTAATTTTATTATTTTATTCCATGAAAATTTAATTTTTTATTTTGGAAGATGAATTATGTGACGAGATTGTATCGATAATATTAAATGAACAATAGTTGGTATGTTTACAATGAATAAAATATTAATATAACCATTTAAAAATCCAAAATAATTTCATATAAATAATTTTAAATCATTTAATATATTAGTATAATTATTTAAGAATGATGGTGTTGAAAATGAAAATTTGTTTTCCATAGAATTAGTATTATGCATGTATAAACTGATGATGTTATCTTTTTTTATAGAATGAAGAAAAGATAAAGTGTTATTTATCTTTTAATAATATTAATATTTTTATATGAATTATAATTATTCATTAAATAAAACATTTTAACCATACATGTATGTCATTGATGAAAAATAAATTACGTTGTTCTTGGAGATAATAGCCCAAATATAACATGAACGATGTTTATATTTCTCAAAAGAAAAGGGGAAATCTGGTTAATGGTTATTCCATATATATAAAAACATTTTAATATAATAATATTTATTTCATTATATTATTTTTTTAAAATATATTTATAAAATGGTATAAGGGAAATAAACTAAAGAATTATTGTAGAGGATAATATTCATTCATAGTAGAATATGATTTCCTCATATAAACCTTATTTATTTATAAGAGATTTGGGAAATATCTAGGGATGAAACGCCCAATAAAGTGGGATAACATTTTTCGGGAAGGATATGGGGAATATTAAAATATATAATTATAATTTTTTATAACGTTGAATGGGTAGTGGGAGGATCCTTTTATAAGTGAAGGTAAAGACATTATTTTTTATATAATTTCTTAATATTAAAAATAAGGCATTTTAAACATGGAAATTGGATTTTAAGTGAACAATATTGGATGGTAGGACTAGGTAAGGATAATAATTTCCTTATAAACTTATTTAGAGACATTATATTTATAATATTTTGGTCATTCACACCTTTAATTTAACCCTTTTATCATTTTATCTTTTACCGTGATAATAAATTTTTTAGTTATGTAATTTAATATTTATGCATAAAAATAAACTTAATCTTATTACATAATTTAGAACCTATGATTCCAACTAATAAATTAATAATATTTGATATAATTATTAAATGTTAAAAAAAATATATTTCTAAAATAATAAATGTATAATACATTAAAAATATTTTATATAAAAATATATTTTAACCATAAAATATGCTTATAATAATATTTGTAATGTTATTAATTTGAATGAAATCAATATATTTTTATATTTAACCAAATAATATTTCTGAGGATTTAAAATAAAGGGAATACAAAATTCCACATTGTGAATAACTAATTTAATAAACTCAAAAAAATTAATTTTATTAGAAAAAAATTCCAGTTCTAAAAAGTTAAACAAGGGATTTATAGATACATCATATTATATTTCAATGACTCATTCTTCGCATTAAAAAATATTTTTATTTAAAAATATTTTTTCTACCTTTTTAATAATAATAATATCATCATAAAGACATATATTCTATGGTATTGATGAACATTTTATTTTTGACTATTCTCCTAAAAATCAACCATTTCAGAAAAATCCCTAAAATTTATCGAAAGATAATATTATAACAATGAAACCTAAAAATGTAGTTATTTTTTTTAAATTATTATGTTAACTTTTAAGAATTCATATTTTAAATTGAGATATAGAATATAATGAAAAATTGTTTTTATATAAAAATATTTTTTTTAAATATTAATTGTTCCTATTAATATTTCAATTAATTTACTAATTAAATTCGCATTTATATATTATTAAAATTTACAACATAATATACCTTCAATTAAATTTTTTCTTAAAATAAATATCATACAATGAAGAAATGCTTGTTTTTACAAATACTTTTTTATTCATTAGAAGATATTATTACTAATATATCTATACTAAATGAATTTTATCAACAATTTAGTAAAAAAATAATATTTTATTTATATGTTTTATCATTCGGTTGACTCTATTTATTCCTTCCAATTTAATAGTTATATTATAACATATACATTTAATACATAAAAGATTAACTTAATAAAACATGTAATATTTCTTCTTGGTTTGATTTTTCATGTGAAAGAAACTTTACAAAATTATATTTATTTAATGGGAAATTATAATACTAAATTATTTAGGTGTTACATATGGATAATAATTTATAATGTTATAATTCACACATACTAAATTGGTATATTTTTTTCAAAAAGATATTCAGCATAATCCTAAAATTCTCTTCATAGTCTTCCTTTCCCTTGTAATATAGGATACATTCATCTATAACGACTAAAAAATGATATTGTTAATCTATAAAAACTATATTAATAAAATCAGTTTAGATTATGGGGAAATTTATGTAACTCCCCGACCCTAGTCACCCAGAGTCAGTGCATCATTTTAATACATAGGCATGATTACAAGGAATCAGGTGCCGAAGGACCGATCAGTTTAGCGGTCTTGGAAAATAGATTACATACATGAACATTACATTACACATTAGAAAATAAAACACAACATAAATGATACTTTAATAAATCCATTAATCCCCTAGCTTAATCCTGCTTATCAATCATAATACACTTCTTGGAATCCTGGGAACATAAAACACAAGAAACGGGTGAGCTCAGATGCTCAATAATCATAACAATATTACAGAAACATTCATAAATAAGAATAAAAATTTAAGGAAATGTATAAAATAAAAAAAGAGAATTTTAAACTTAAAATTCATCATAATATGGAAAATAAAAATCAAATAATTCCATTTACTTATTCACGTGGATATTCTTCTAGTTAAATAATCACATGGAATATCCATAGCCAATGTCATAATAATGGAATGAATATTGCCAGACTTCATAACAATATAGTCAAGGCCTTGTTCCAATACTACAAATAAGATTTTGTCAAGGCCTTGTGCCAAGACACTATTTTGTCTCACGAGACCCACTGATGCATCAAAGAGCTATAGCAAGCTCCATCTGTCACTTACTAAGTCCAATTCATTTCTTATATGAAATGTTTTAATAATAACATAAAAATCATATTAAAACGAGTATAGGAAATGTCTATACTTTATCCATAAACCATGAATGATATAAATATAATACATACATAGTCAAACATATCACAAAACCTTCAATACAATCTGGAATATTTGTATCATAATAAATCAACATCTACCAACAATAATATCCCATAAATGATGTTGACATAATTGAAAATGATCAGTAAAAATATTTGAGAGAAATATCCCTCTTTCATGAAATAATTTAAAATTCATATAAAAGAATTAATTTAAAATATAGTTTTGAATCAAAGTGTTCCATACCAATTTGAAAATGAATTATCATTTTAAAACATTCATGTCCATATAAATAAATCCTTAAACCATTTTGAAAACATGGACATTAACGAGAAAGGTTTAGAAGAATAAATCATTAAATATTTTAAAATGATGTTTTATTAAAAAGTACCTTAAAAATATTCCGTTTTAAAACTATGTTATGAAACATGAACATGTATAATAAAAATTTCCTAGTAGATCTTACATAAAAACCACCTCAGATTATAAAGAGATTGTGAAATTTACCCTTACCTTTCACTTTCCTTTGGGGAAGGGTATGTTTAACCTCTTGTACAATGAACATAGTATGTTATTAAATTATACGAGAACCATATTCATATTTATTATATCAGATATGATTCATTTATGACTTTATACTATACATTTAATAATTATTTCTATGTTAAAATAACTTTTTGTTTAGTAATCGCTTTCCTTATCTTACGTGTTTTAACTAGTTATTCTTGATTTTATCATTTAGATCATTATTTAAATACTTACAGAATATAAAACTTTATTTATATATAATACATATTTAGAATATAAATATTTATGATAGATAGATATACGAAATGGAAGGCACTGTTTATAGAGATGGTATGTCGTACGTACGCATAAATGTTGTTTCTGTTTTCATATCGTATTGAAGGGAAGTAAGTGAAAAAGATATATGTAAGTATATATATATATATATCTAGAGTAAAATTATTATTTCATATATTACATACTTATTAATAATATATATTTTTATAATCATCGTTGAATGGTGAATGTGGTAATAAATCTCATCGCCTCGTGGGGACGATAATCCGTACGTATGCACGAACGACACTATCATTATATTGATGGTGAAATAATATGTAATTGGATGGTATATCATATATAAAGAATAATTAACAAGTTATATTTTTTATTTATATCATTTATACTCATTATTATACACATCCAAATAATGAAGTGTTTGAATAAAAAATGACACCACGACGTAGAGACGGTAATCCACACGTACACACCTATGGTGACTTTGTCATTTAGAGGATGGATAGAATAACGAATAGGGTTATACCATATTTATAATTACATAATAGAAAGTATGAGGAATTTGAGTTATTATTTTTGAATGTAATCAATAGATAAATAGTAAGTGGAAGATGAAAAGAATTTGAAAGAGGGTGGTGATGTTATTAACTCTTCTTCGATAGTTTCTTTTGAGTTGATCAAAATGGATTTTTAAGTCGGATTTCAGATCAATGTAAGGACTCTATTTTGATGTTAGCGAAGTAGGGAGGATATTTGGGTAGGGTTTGGCCAAGGCAAATGGCTTTGGAGGTGTGATTTTGAGAGAAGGGAAAGTACCCTTTTATAAGAGAGTTGAGGATGAAATTGGGAAATGCTAAAAATATTATTTTATAATAAAATTATTTTCAGTTCAAAATGGTTCCAGAATACTTTATTTCAAGTATATGGTGGGGATGGGTCGAAAAACTCTCAACCAGTAAGTTATAGATAGGTTTATATCATCATATTAGCCTTATCATTTATATTTAACTCTTAGTTAAATAGTTTGACATTTACCATGTCTCTTTGTATTTTTATATTTTATGGTTAATAAACTGACTATAAATATCCAACATAACCCCATGTGGTTTATTATTAATATATATATAACCTTATCTAAGTCATTAGGCTGAACATTATATTTTTAAGAATATTATATCAATTAATATTATAGTAATTATTTTAATAATTTAGTTATGTAAATTTTGACACTATTAAGTATTTGATTTTTTTAAAATCCATAAAAAATGTATCACTTAGAATAAAAATTATTTAACCAACCGCAAATGTCATATTAACCTTGAAAATTAATTTAATTCATCATAAGTCTCAATTTAAATTTATTTGGATATTTATAATATCAATTATTTTAATATTGTATAAATTAGCTAATTACTGCATCATCATTGTGTCATAAATAAATTGTATTATTTAATGTTTAAAGATTTAAAATAAAATACTATTATTTTGGAAAGCTTTTTATATTTCCAATTAATATTTTTAGAATAATTTTTATTGTGTGTAACCCTATATTAAAAATGTTTTAGTTTTTAAACATTGAATTTTACTCATTTAACTCTTCTTTAAATAAAACAATTACAAATGTCCTAATCTAATAGAAGTGGACCAAAAAGGATAATATTTTATTCCTAAGGATTTTTTGGTATAATTATACATATACAACAGAATTAGTACTTTTTTTAGGTTAATTATGATTTCATTTTCACCGTTAATTACCCTATTTACATATAACCATATTAAATAAAAGTCATAAGTTACTATTCACAGAATATTATTTTCATCTTATTGAACCAAATTTTACATACTGATATAATCATGTCTCTATGATCTTTTAAATTCAAGTAAAAGATGAGGTAAAATTATGTTTTATGCAAATTTGCAAATGCTCTTAAGAGGTGGGTAAAAGAGAGAAAAACATTCAATATAATTTTAAATATCTAATTCTGTTAAAAAATGACTTCAATGAATTACATTAAACTTATATAGGTATTATATATCTATTTTTACTTAAAATAAATTTATATAAAATAAAAAATTATTTGAATAAAAAGTCAGTTTTAAATAATATGTGTATTTTCACTATTCACCAAAATTTAATGTTTTTAGAAAAATACCAAAAATTCACCCAAAGATAATTTTGATATTCCAAATTTAAAAAAAGATGTTTCTTTTATAAAATTAAAAACATTGAAGTTTCATTTATTAATTTAAAATTAATTCCCATTGTCAAAACCAAAAAGCGGGTTTTTTAAAAGTAAAAACTATCAAAAGCTTGACATGTGTTTCTGTCAAATTTTAATGTGAAATTACTTATAATGACCCAAATTGTATTAAATGATTAAATATAATCTAATTATATTTCAAAACCTTCCAAATTCATAATTTAATAGAATAAATTATTTGGATTAAAAAAGTTGTTTTCAATTAAAACATAATAATTTTCACTATTCGTCAAAATATGAAAGTTATCCGAAAAGTACAAAAACATTATCCAAACTAAATTTTTATATCCTGCATCTAAATAAGTATTTAATTTCATTAAATTTAATATATTAATGTTTCAAATATTCTTTTTAAAAAGGGTTTTCCATAAAAAGGTTGCTAAATTTCATTTTTTGAAAAATACTTCTTTTATCTGGAAAAATGAATTTATTCTTATATTGTGTCTATGGAACAAAAGATATTGAATTTAAAATTATATTGAGTATATGATATTCAAAATGATGTTAATACTATTCATTACTGACTTTTGAACGGCTAGTTTGGTATGTTGTGGTATGCTCGAACTCGGTGTTGCATGTAGTGCAAGCAATTCAAATACTTTAATGAGATATCAGACTATGAAATATTGGGGTGTTACATTCTCCCCTCCTTCAATAAATTTCATCCTCGCAATTTTGAATTGTTCATTGAAAATAAAATGTTAAATATAATAAAATACCTCAGTAGAGAACCCACATCAGAAATTGGTTTAATGAAATTTAGTCTTAAAAAGAGGGAAAGGGAAATGAAAAAGTCACCACAAAATTATGATATCGATTAAAAGAAAATTTTTGGAAATTAGAGAAATGTAAATGGAGGGAAAATTTAATTATTTATATGGAGGGATTGAGGTCATCAATCACAAATAAGTGTACTGTTGAGAGCCTCGAAGCCATCAATCCATGATGATTTAAAATATCAGCAGTTCAACAAAACATGATTTATTAGGATAAAACATTTTTAGTTTTAATATCCCTTCTATAATGTTTAAGAATTAATTCATTCATAAAAAATAATTGAAAAGTAGAGTTTCAACACTTAACTAATGCCTATCACAAACCCATCTTTCACTCAAAAATATAATAGAATTCAAAAATATTATATTTATCCTAATCGTATAGGGTTCCAAAAATAATTAATTTATAATTCAATTTTCAGACTATTTTAAAAAACTACATTATACAAACTAGGAAATCAAGTATTCATGTGGTAGGTGATGCACCCTTGTCACCCTTCGGTTATAGGATATAGTCTCATTGCCTTGCCAGACGTGATGGGTTATCGCCCGACCTCCGTGTTGTCCTTTTTATGACAACCCAAAAATAATTTCAAGAACTGATTTAACCTTAACAATAGTATCCAATGTAATAATTAATCTATTCAAACCTTAAGACTTATCCAAAATATATCTGTCCAAACTCAAATTCCATAATTTAAAAGGAAGGTGAACACAATGAATATCATTTTTTCCACGTAATAACATGTGAATACCATCATCATGTATTCTTTTAAAACACTTTAACACCCTGAATTACCATTAAACCTTATTGATTACATTCATTCCCCTTTATTATTTATAGAATACTGGATATACACCTTCTATCAAAATAAAATAAACTCCAAAAATGAATGAATACACAAATCATTTATCAGTTTCAAGGTAGTCAGGAATATCCCATTTAATTTATCCTAATCAATCATATATTATTCCAAAATCTCTACCGTAGTACTAGAACCATATTATGGTTTATCATTTTATAAACCATATATTTTCCAAAAAATTTAAACCTAAAACAATGTCACTTTACTTGGTACTATACAATCTCCAATCCTTAATGAAATATTACTGGAGTACTATCATTTTATAGTCAATAATTCTTATAACAAGTACATCATTAATAAAATACTAAAATGACATAATATTTTAATAACAACATAATAAATATAATCATTCATCTTCATCTTGTATAGTATCATAACTTGATCGTTATCCAATGGTAGTATTTGGGGTATACTCTAATGATCTTGGAATTTCATCACGTAGTGTCCCAAATCCTTGCAGATGAAGAATTTTACATTTGAAACATTTTTCGTACCCTTGCAATCACGTACTTGGTGTCCTTTTTCCCCAAACTTATAACAAACTCCCATTCCCTCCAATCATTTACTAAGGCTATTCTTTCCAGATGTATCACATATGAGAAAATCCATCATTCCCCTCTTCCCTTTATCCATTTTCTCTCTTCCATCCTTTTCTTCTCTTGATTCTATTCATGTCCATAGGACTCAAGGAATTATTTACTTATCTTATTGACACATGACACTAATTATTCATATGAAGAGAATATATGGGAGACTATTTCCAATTTAAATGTTTTCTTAATACCATGAAAGATATAATCCTTCTTAATATTTAGATCATGCGTATTGCAGGAATTCTCATTCCTTCTACTAAGCGCCATTTCTAAACAATGGCACAAAATAGGAAAGTTTATGAATCACAATGCATAATTCCAAACTTGTAAAATACATAATGTAAATTGAAAAGATTATGAATATAATCTGTAATCATATAATGTTTTCTTCGAGAACGTTTTTACTCATAAATAATTCGTAATGGCTTATAATGAAAATATGAATTATCCTAAGCATATCCCCTGGGAGTGTCATAACCAAGAGTGCATCATGTCCCGTTGTCGTGTACCAGGATACCCTGGGTCAAGCCTGAAACTCTTTTGTTGGAGTTTTCACTCATGGGTACATATGTTCCAGAGATGCCTCTACTTGCTCGTATCCAGACAGGGGTGTATTGTTTGGAAAATACACAAAATCTCTAAATTTCCAAAATTCTAAGATGTTCTTAAATACTAATCCTCAATGGATATCTTAGGGTAATGTTCTCTAATCAGTGTTTATCTAAATATATTTCTAGGGCTATTACTAAAATTGCTCTAATACCAACTGTAACGCACATACCCCAGTTACCCAGAGTCGGTGCATTATTTTAATACATTGGCATGATTACAAGGAATCAAGTCTCAAAGGATCGATCAGTTTAGCAGTCTTGTAAAATTGATTACATACATGAATGTTACATTACACCTTAGAAAACAAAACAAAACATAAATGACCCTTTGATAGCTCCATTAACTCCCAAGATTAACCCTCCTTATCAATCACAATACACTTCATCGAATCCTGAGAAAATAAAACATAAGAAAGGGGTGAGCTCAGATGCTCAATAAGGATAACAATATAGCAGAAACATTCACAAATAAGCATAAACATTTAAGAAAATGTATAAAACGAAAATAAAATAATTTTAAACTTATACTTGAGAATAATATGGAATGAATAATTCAAAAAATGTCATTTACTTATTCACATGGATATTATCCCAGTCAAATGATCACATACAATATCCATAGCCAATATCATAATGATGGAATGCATAATTCATACATCATAACAACATAGTCAAGGACTTATGCCAAGAAATAAATAAGATTTTTTCAAGTCCTTGTGCCAAGACACTAGTTTCTGTCATGAGTCCTACTGATTCATCGAGGAGCTATAGCGGGCTCAACCCGTCACTTACGATGTCTACTATATTCCTCATATGAAAATGTTTAAACATATCATAATAATTTGTATTAAAACTAGCATAAGAAATGTCAATAATTTATCCATAAACCATGAATGGTATGAAAATAACACATCCACAGTCAAACATATCACATTAACTTCATTACAATATGGAAGATTTGCATCATAATAAATCAACCTCGATCAAGAATAATATCCCGTAAAGAATGTTGACATAGTTGAAAATGATCAGTAAAAATAATTTAGAGAAATATAACTCTTTCATGAAATCATCTAAAATTCATATAAAGGAATTCATTTAAAATATTGTTTTGAATCAAAGTGTCCCATTCAACTTTGAAACTTTTCAAAGGAATTAACATATTAAAAAAATCATGTTTATTTAAATAAATCCTTAAAACCATTTTAAAAGCATGGACATTAATGAGAATGGTTTAGAAGAATAAAATTTTAAAACATTTAAAATTATGTTTTAGTAAAAAGTACCTTAAAATTTATCCCTTTGAAAACACTTTTATGAAACATGTACATTGATAATAAATATGTCTCAGTAGATACTTACATAAAAATAACCTCATATAATAAAGAGATTTTAAAATTAGCCCTTACCTTGCACTTTCCTCTGGTCAAGGGTAAATTTAACTTCTTGTATAATGACCATAGTATGTTGTTAAATTATACTAGAACCATATTTATATTTATTATATCATACATGATTCATTTATGACTTTATACCACCCATTTAATAATGATTTCCATGTTAAATTAATATTTGGGGTAATAATCGCTTTGTTTATCGTACGTGTTTTAACTTGTTGTTCATGATCATATCATTTAGATAACAATTTAAATACTTCAAGAATATAAAACATTATTTATATATAATATATATTTATAATATAAATATTTATAATAGATATATATATATGAAATGGAAGGCACCGTTTATGAAGACGGTAGGCCGTATGTCCGCATAAATGATGATTCCGTATTCATATCGTATTGATTAGAAGTAAGTGAATAAGATATATGTACGTAAATATATATATGTATATATATATATATATATATCTCAAGTTGCATTATTATGTAATTTATCACATACTTATTAATAATATATATTTTTATAATCATCGTTGAATGGTGAATGTGGGAATGAATCTCATCGCATCATGGAGACGGTAATCCGTACGTACGCACGATCGACAATGTCATTGTATTGATGGTGAGATAATATGTAATTGGTTGGTATATCATATATATACAGAATCATTAACATGTTATATTCATTATTTACATTATTTATAATCATTATTATACCCATCCAAATAATGATGTGTTTGAATAACAAACTACACCATGACGTGGAGACTGTAAGTCGTACGTACACATGTATTGTGACTTTATTATTTAGAGGATGGATAGAATAAAGAATATGGTTGTACCATATTTATAATAATATCATAGTATGAATTAGTAACTGGAGTTTTTATTTTGGTATGTAAATAAAAAATAAATAGGAATTGGAAGATGAAAAGAACTTGAAAGATGGTAGTGAAATTATTACCTCTTCTTCAGGTGTTTCCTTTTGAGTTGATCAAAAGGGATCCATAGGTTGGATTTATGATCAAATTAAGGACTCTAGGTTTAATTGAGGGACGTTCTTAGGATATTTGGGGTGGGGTTGGCTGAGCCAAATGGCTTTGGCGGTGGGATTTTGAGAGAAGGGGAAGTACTATTTTTTAAGAGAGTTGAGGGTTACTTTGGGAAAATCTTGAAATATTATTCTATAATAAAACACTTATTCGGTTTGTAATGGCTCCAAAATGATATATTTAATGTATAAGGTGGTCATGGGTCGCAAAACTCTAAACCAATATGTTTTAGACAGGTTTTGGTCATCATATTAACCTTATTTTTTAGATTAAACTCTTAGTTTAGTAGTTTTACATTTACCATGCCTCTTTATATATTTATATTATATTGCTAATAAACATAATATAATAGGAAAAGAGAACCCTATGAGATTAATTATTAATATATATAATCGTATCTAAGTCCTTTGTCCAAACATTATATTTTTATGAATATTATGTTAATTAATCATATAGTATTTGTCTTAAAAACTAATTATGACAATTTTGACACTATTTAGTATTTGATTTTATTGAAAGACATAAATACATTATCAATTTAAATAAAATTTATTTAACCAACCGTAACATGTCATATGAACCTATAAAATTAGTGTAATTCATCATAAGTCTTAATTTACATTTATTTTGATATTTATAATATCAATTATTTTAATATTTCATTGATAAAGTAATCATTGCATCGTCATTTTGTCATAAATAAATTAAATTTTTTAATTTTAAAAAATTAGAAATAAAATACCATTATATAGGAAATATTTCTAGATTTCTAATTAATATTTATTGTCGAATTTATTTTATGTTTTACCCAATATTAAAATTGGTTTAGTTATTAAACATAGAATTTAACTCTTTTAAATCTTCTTTAAATAAAACAATAATAAATGTCCAAATATAATACAAGTGGATGAAAGAGGATAATATTTTATTCCTAAGGTTGTTTTTGGTCGAATTATACTTATCTAGTGGAATAAGGAATTGTGTTAGGGTAATTATGATATCATTTGTACCCTTAATTACCCTATTTACTTTTAACCGCGGTAAATAAATGTCAAAAGTTAATATTTATCAAAACTTATTTTAATCTTATTAAACAACCTTTTACTCATTTATGTTAACTGGGTATCTTGAGTTTTTTAAATTCTACACATAGATTCGGTAAAATTAGGTGTTATGCAAATTTTCCAATTCTCCTAGGAGGTGGGTAAAAGACGGTAAAAAGTTCAATACAATTTTATACATCTAATTTTATTGTAAAATGAATTAAATGATTTAAATTTAACTCCTATAGGTAATATATATATATATTGACTCTAAATAAATTTAAATAAAATAAATAACTATTTAAATAAAAAGTTGTTTTTAAAAAATAACGTAGTGTTTTTCACTATTCATCAAAAATTGAAAGTTTTTAGAAAAATACCAAATAAATCACCCTAAGCTAATTTTGATATTACAAATTCAAAAATAAAGTCTATTTTACCAAATTAAACACATATAAGTTTCATTTATTAATTTAAAATTAATTCCAGTTGTTAAAACCAAAAAGTGATTTTTTAAAAAGTAAAAACTATCAAAAAATTGACATGTGTTTATGTCAAATTTTACTGTGAAATTACTTATAATTACCTAAATTGTTTTAAATAATAAAAATATAATATAATTATACAAAAAAACCTTTAAAATGTATAATTTAATAGTATAAGTTATTTTGATTAAAAAAGTCATTTTCAATTAAAACATAGTATTTTTCATTGTTCGTCAAAATATAAAAGTTATCAAAAAAAGCGCCAAACTTTTATCCAAAACTAAATTTGTATGTCCCACATCTAAAGAAGAATTTAATTTCAGTAAATTTAATACATATAAGTTTCAAATATAGTTTTTAAAAATGGATCACCATTAAAAGGTGGTAAAATTGTTTTTATAAAAAAATTGTTCTTTTATCTAAAAAATGAATTTATTCTTATATTATGTCTAATAAACGCATAATATTGATGTTAAAATTATATAGAGCATATAATATTAAAAATTAAGTTAATACTATTCATAACAGCTTTTTTAACGGCTAGTTTGGTAAGTTATGGTGCACTCGAACTCAGTTTTTCATGTAGTGCATGATATTGACATACTTTAATGAGATAACCTACTATGAAATCTTGGGGGGGTTAAAATTTATATGTTCAGAAGGAATCACTATGAATTCATAGTGTCTGTATCTTATAAAATGGACTATCATGGAATATCTTACTTCTTAAACCTTAATTTATGAGATCCATATCAAAGATCCACCTTTTAGAATTATTGGCCCCTCTAATTTGATCAAAAAAATCCTTAATACAAGGTAGAGGGTACTTATTATTTTTGGATATTATGTTAAATACATGTTAATAAATTAAATGACACATTTATATATCCATATTTAAGAAAAATATTAACAGGGGACCCTATGGTGAAGTAATTTCATATAAAAAACATTTTTCCATATTCACATGGAGTTACATATTTAGTTAGTATAATTTAATAAGGGTAACCATATAAGGGGTTTTTATATTGGCTTAAAACCGTGTATGATTTCAATTTAAAACTAAACCTTATGATTATGTAAATACCATTAAACATCCTTGTAAATATGTTATTAGGCATATTTATAATTAAAATATCCTCAATATTGATATCATCATAAATAATTCGAGGTTAATATACCTTATTATTAGGTATCAATACCCATGTAAGGGAATTAATTTGCATGGGAGTTTTAAATTATCCTTGAAATAATAAATGATTATTGGTTGATTTGGGATATGTAATGTGATTTCCCTATCCAAGAAATTGTTATGGGATCTTTTGTTGTCAGAGAAAATACATACCCCAAATATAATAAAATTAAACCAAAGGGAGGATTAAATGTTTATCCAAAATCATCTCTCCATAAATCATAATTGAATAAGAGTAATAGTCTTAGGATGAAATCATTACACTAATTAGAGTATTCAATGCTAATTAAATATATAATATATGAATTTTTGATTTAATAATTTTAGAAATATTTTTGAATATAGAGTAGGTGGAACACAAATTAAATTATATGGTTTTCTACCTTGATTAAATGATACTGATGTAGTTATGTACATAAGGCATTTCTAGTTTTTTATGCATATTGAAAATGGATTTTTGGAAAAGTTATCATGTTTTTATAAACTAAAAATGTATTGATAGGTGGAATTTAGTCATCTATGGAAGGTCCAAGAAGATTTAGCATGAAATATAATATTTGGATGGAAATTAGAGGCTTTTGAACCAATTCCAGGGTGCATGCTTACTCCTGAGTCACTTAAACTATGCATTCCAGCCTAGATATTTTTGTGCCCACATGAGCCTCAAAACTGAACTAGTTTCATGGGACCCACACAGTTTTCCAAACTATGTGGACCCTTTAGAAAACTGTTTGGGTGTGATAATATAGAGATAACGGAATTTCACATGGTTTCCATAGGGTTAACTAAACCTTGAAGACCAACCATGAAATTGTGTTCCGAAAATCCACAATAAATAACCTTAACCATAATTAGCACACGATTAGAATAACCTTGTGCCTTATCCATGGGGGGATAAATAGTGAACCACCTACTTTATATTTATTCCTAATAACCACCATTTGATACAGTATTTGGACCCCTAACCACACTTTGATGGTGGGGGACAACCAATTAATGCGATATAGACCATTTTGGAGGGGGGTGGAGCATCCAAAGGAAATTCATTTTAGATGATGGAGAGATTGAATCAAATTCTATAAAATTTTAATGATTTTTATCTTGGGATTTTCTTAGAATATATTCCAATATTATCTCAATTTTAATGAACACCAAAGGTACCATGATCTTGTTCTTCTTCATTTTTTAAATGAGTGGCTAATTCCATTAATGAATTAGTGATGTGGGAAATGAATGTTCTTATGTATTTAAGTTCAGTTATTGTTATTGTGTTATTTTTTTATCACTCATAATTCACATCTCTCTTCTTTACCTTTCATTCTAAAACTCCATATCAGTTCAACAACAGATCTTCCAAGGATCTATAAAGGAATTAAAAAGAGTAATCCCATGACCATTGGGTTCAATTATAATCTCAAAGGAGTTTTTTAAGAAAATTAATAAAAAATGATTCTCCAACAAATAATTTCATTTCTATTAAAATAATAAGAACTCACCAGACCAATGGAGTCCCATTACATTTGAATATCATATATGTGAGCCATTATGAATAACACAACTTAATAATCAAAATAATTCTCAATGAACTTTGTAACTAGCCACAACCCCGACAAATTTCTACCATTAAATTTTAAAAGAATTTTTTTTTATTTTCTTGTTTTATATAAATCATTAATGAATTTGAAGAGTGAATAATTTATCCATTTTAAAAAACTTTCAATGTCCTCAAATATCAACTCTAAAGTCAAAAATCCTTCATTTAATTAATCACTACTCAATGAACAGAACAATTTATCTCTCCTTGTAGATCAACCACATACTTAAGAAATACTAGTTGTGAGAGTGGGTAAATAAATTTGGGATATAGAATGTAATACTTAAGCTAGAATGACATCATATTATGGCACCATTAATAGTTGGAAATTAAATGGTCTTTTGTCGATTTGGGTTTGTATTACATAAGTGAAAAAAATTATAAATTCCAAAAAAACAATTATAATTATTACCCCATTTATTTCTTTGGTTAGATTGGGGTTTCACTTTTAATCTTTGTGTGTTTTTATGTGTTGTGGAGGACTTTAGGTGCATGATCCACCAGATTACTTGTTCTAAGAGTGAAAAGATAGTGGAAACACTCTTGTTTGACCCTAAAATTGAATTAACGATATCATGGTGATATCGAGAACTTATCGAAAACAAAATAAGAATTCCTCCTTGGAGAATACAAGAGTGGAAAACCCAATTGTTTTCCAAGGATTTGGACAAAAAAATTCACTTGATGGGAATAAAAATCAATAGCTCATATCCAATAGTGATCTAGACCATCATTGTCTAGCTAATTTTATGAAGTACGTTTCACTAAACCATAAATGACCACTGACTCATTTTCTACATGGTTATGGCCAACAAAAACTACCAGGATATCTTCTACAAGATCAAATGTTGTATAGGACTCAAAACCAATGAATTTATTTTTATAAGAGAATCATTATATGGCTCGACCTCTTCATGAAAAATTGCCTCCATGCCATACCCTAATGGAGTGTCGTTTTCCCTCAACCCATATAGTAGATACAAGCATTGTCAGGTTTACTATTCAAGACCAAAATTTCTATATTAAAAGAGACATTATGCAACTCAACTAGAATATAGATCATTGGGTGGGTGGGTGGGGGGGGGGGGGGGGTTCTACGTGAAGAACCCAATTCTGATCCCTCAAATTTTCTAGAGATATACGGCACATTATATTACCATGGAGTGTAATAGGATTATATTTAGCTCTATATATTTCCATTTTCATTAAGGGATAAAGAAATGAATTGGATCAAAAGTATTACCTAGAATACTACCCTTACATGGGAACCATTGGCTCAAGAAGTTTTGTACAAATAATTTCCACCTTCAAGATGGGGATGTTACAGAATCAGATTCATAACATTCATCAGCATGATTAAAAATCATTGTATGAGTCTCGGGAACGATTCAAGGAGATTTTATAGAAATGTCCTCATTATGGAATCACACTATGGATGAAAGTATAAAACTTATATGGGAGTCTTATAAGGACACTAAATTATTGGTGTATGTGTCAAATGGAGTTAACATCATGATGAAATCCCCTGAATAAGTTTTTGGTCTTCGGAAATATATGTATGAAAATAGTTTCTAGTGGAATTTTGAGTTGGTAACTCAAAAGATCGGTTTCCATAATGTTTATTCCTCTAAGATGTTGTCTTCCCAATATAATTTCAGGTCAATGTATATGGATTTATTGAATCAGAAAACAACATCACAAGTTCATGGAGTAAATCATCTAGTTTTCACAGAATGTGTGGAAAACCACATCATGGGTGAGTGTACAAGAATAAGTGTCATCCCCTCATCATGTTAAGAAATTCATGTATCATTGAACCAAGGACCTAACATCTTCCCTCAATATTATAACCCTGAATGGAATGGTAATACAAATACAGGTTGGGGACAACATCAAAAAAATCCTCATCCACAACCCCAAAAGCCACTCGAATATGGCCAGTAACAATACAAAAATCCATATTTGAGACAATAACAAGAATATCAATATCAACATAGATCTTATTAATATAAAGGGTATAAAAAACTCATCTGAAAAAACCTCATCAACAAAAACTACAACCTTACATTTTTCAAAAAAAACCTTAGTAGGAACAACCATAAATGTAAGATGAGATGATTTACATGTTCATCACAATGGTTAAAACTAGATTCCAAAATCAAGTGGATTCTGTTCGGAACCTCTAAATCTAGATTGGATAGCCAGCCAACCAACTCACTATGATGCATCCCAACATACTTTTGGTAACCAAAAAATAGCCAATGGGGGGAATCCAATGCAGTAACCTTGAGAAGTGGGAAGGAGTTACCTCATTAAGTGACTACAAAGAAAGGGGGAGATAAAGCTGAAAAGAAAAATAAATCTACTCAATCATTGGATAAAGAAGCTGAGGTAGAGGATATTTCTTTAACAATAAAATTTTTCAAATGGGAGAGTGATAAACATGATAATTAAAAGGGGTGTTCAAACCTAATGAACCCACCTTTCCAATTCTAGAATGAATTATGTAGAGGAAACAGGACCAATAGTTCAAGAAAGTCATAGATGTTTTCAAAAAAACTACACAATA
The DNA here is from genome assembly GCA_963277665.1 of Viscum album. Taxonomy (NCBI): domain Eukaryota; kingdom Viridiplantae; phylum Streptophyta; class Magnoliopsida; order Santalales; family Viscaceae; genus Viscum; species Viscum album. The sequence continues at coordinate 1,508,629,845 of OY728156.1, forward strand.
ATATTCCCTTCTCAAAGGAATTAACTAAAATCCTCATTAAAACATATTTGTTAAGGACATTCTGTCGAATTAGAGAAAAAATTATTATTTGGGTACTATTTATCTCAATAATGAGTTCTCTATAGTGGTTCATCATTCAATCCCAAAAAACATCAGGATCCTAGGAGAATTTTTATTTTGTGCACAATAAACTCATGCGAGTTTAGAAAGGTGCAATGTGACATGGGGTTTAGTGGGAATTTAATTCCTTTTTTTGTATTAATGAATTTGGGAATGAACAAATTGTACCCTACTCTTGTGGTTGTACAATGCGATGATCACATGCTCAAATATTCAAATGTGATTCATGAAGATGTGATAGTGAAGGGTGGGAAGTTAATTATCCTAAGAAATTTCATTATAAATGACATGAAGGAAGATGTCTATGTTACATTGATCTTAGGAAGACCCTTTTTCCATAGGTAATGTGTTTATTGATGTTCATCAAGTATAACTGATCTGTCAAGTTGGAGATGAAAGGGTATCCTACGATTCCCTCAAAGCTATTAAATAAGCAACATTTGTGGAAAGTGAAGACTATTGTTCCTATACATGATGGATGATTATACCGTCTGCACAAAAATTAACAAGGGTTATTTATCCTCTATTAATGAACTAGATAAAGTTGAAATCCATCCTGAACACGAATGGGAATAGATCTCATATATTTCAGGCCAGGCCAATCACTATAAGCAGTGAGTAGTAATCTTGTATTTTTTGGAAAGGGAAAGAGTTTAACCTCTTATATATTTGATTATTAGGGACCAACAACTTGAGATTAAGCCTCTCATATTATCCTTAACGTATTGGTATTTGTGTGACAAGAATAAACTACCTATTATTCTTAATGTGTCCCTCACATAAGAGTAAGAGGATGTACTCCTACAGGTTCTCTGAAAAAGAATGAATGTTATAGGATGGATGGTGTATAATTTTAAAGCAATCATTCCAACCATTAGTACCCATATGGTACTTCTTAAACAAGGATCCAAAAAATCTTGACAACCATAATGAAAGATAAATCCACTATTGAAGGAGGTTGTGAAAAATGAAGTGATCATTTTATTAGATGATGGAATAATATATCCAATTTATGATAGACCATGGTTCAACCCTTTGTAAGGGGTTCCCAAAAGGGGGGAATTATTATGATTTCTAATGAAAATAATGAGCTGATATTGACTCTAGTAGTTATAGGATTGAGGGTATGTGTTAACTACCGAAAGCTGAATGAATCCATAAGGAAGGAAAACTTCCCACTCCCATTCATGGATCAGATGCTGGAATAATTTGTGGGGCCTGAATTATAATACATATTAGATGGTTAATTAAGATATAACCAAATATCTTTTTCCCCTAAAGATCAAGAGAATATAACCCTCACATGACCATATAGAACATTTTCTTACCATCATGTGTACTTTGGTATGTGTAATGCTTTAGCCACATTCTACATGTGTATATTAGAGATTTTCCATGAGATGTTGGAGAAAAATCAAGAAATAGTCATGATAAAATTCTCCATTCATGGGAATTCATTATAAACTTGTTTTAAGAACTCAAAAATTGTTTTAGAATCGTTCAAGGAAACAAATATGGAATTGAATTTTGAAAATGACGTTTTATGGTGCAAAATGTTATTGTATTAGGTGATAAGATCACTGAGAATGTAATTTATATTGATCGCGAAAATATTTATTTGATATAAAACCTTCCCATTTCCAATTTTTGTTTATGAAATACAAATTTTTCTAGGGCATGCAAGATTTTATCAACGGTTTGTATGTGATTTTTCAAAGATAGCTCAACTATTAACTAATATCTTTTAGAAGCACACTATCTTTGAATTTAATGAAGTATGAATGAGAGAATTTTAACTATTGAACCAGCGGTTGGTCAATGATATAATAATGATCACTCTAAAATGGGATGAGAAATTCGAGTTCATGTTCGATGGTAGGGCCTACACGGTGGGGATAGTTATTCGGAAGTAGATTGATCTTATTTTTTGAGCCATTTATTATGAAAACAATGCCTCAAATGGGGATCAAAGTAATTATATAGTAATAGAGAAATAAATATTGGTTGTTTCATTTTATTTTTATAGGGTTCAATCATACTTCATTCTATCCAAATTCATCATTTATACCGTTCATACAACACTGAAGTACTTCATAAAAAAGAATGATTCTAAGACATTGTTGATTCACTCGGTTCTTCATCTCCAAAAATTTGATCTGGATAATTGTGATATGAATTGGGGTGAAAAATTGGTTTCCAATCATCCCTCCCACTTGAAGAGTCCCCAATCCAAAAAAGATGATAGATAGATCAAATAATACTTTCCAAGTGAACATTTATTTCTAGTAGTTGCTACACCCCATCCATGGTTCAAAAATTTCACCAATTATTTGGATGTGGGAGTGCTCTACCTCGATCTATCTTATCCACAAATGAAGCACTTTTAATCAAAGGTGAATAAATACTTTTCGGAATATACACTGCTCTTCTGATCATTTGGATATTTCATAATTCACTAATGCATACATGATGATGATGTCGATGGGATTCTAGAGTTTTGTCATTCATCAACCACTGGAGGGAATCACCAGCTTGGATGCATTGTTGTCAGGATATTAAAGTCTGAGTTTTTCTGTCCATTGACTCCTAAGGATTCCCAACATTTTAAGGCATGGTGTGATAAGTTCCATTGGACTGGTAATATAGAGCATGGAGCTAATATTCCCCAACACCCCATTCTTAATGTCAAGTTCATTGATGTGTGCAGTATTGACTTCATGGGGGATATTTTAACCATCATACAATAACACATACATTAATTTATGTGTGTATTATGTTTCCAAATGGGTTGAAGTTTCCTCCACAATACAAAACATGATGAAGGTCACCTTCACTTTTCTTAAGAAGTATATATTCAGTTGGTTTGGTTCTCCTTAGGTACTTATCAGTGATAATGGAACACATTTTGATAATTTAATGATGATAAATGTTCTGATTGTTGATGTTTAAAGAAAAACATACGAACAATATTCCATCCCCAATCTGGTGGCCAAGTGGTTGTTTCCAACCTTGATCTTAAAAAAATCTTCAAAACGACATTGGTAGCATAAAGGATGGATCGGTCTAAAAAGATGGACGATGCTCTTTGGGATTACCAGACCACATTGAAAATTATATCGATCATTTATCCTTTTAGATTGTTATATGAAAATCCTTTTCACTTACCTATGTATCTTTAATATAAGGTGAACCTGGAAATCAAATCATTGAACTATTATTTGAATGTCACTTAAGAAAAATGGAAATTCCAATTGTTTGAGATCACTGAGATCCAATAGAAATATTATGAAAATTCCATTATTTTTAAGGAGAAAAGAAAGGTGGCTCATGACTGCTTGGTTTATCAGAAATCATTTTATCCTACTGATGATGTATTTTTATTTAACTCAAGATAATATTATTTATAGGTAATATTAATTTATGATGGTTAGGACCATTCATTGTAATTAAGGTTTTCCACCATGGTGGGGTTGATGGTATTGGTGAAGATGGAAATACATTCAAAGTGAATATAAAACATCTCAAACTGTACATTCAAATGGATGACATGGTGGACACGGTATCTACCTTGAAATTCAGGTAACAAGTGTCCTAAATATGTCAATATATAGTAAATAAAAATAACACTAATTCGGGGTAACTTAGAATTTGAAAATTTTATCAAAATAATGGTTTTTGTGTTGAATAGGGGATCATGTTAGTGTGTTTTTCAATTTTTTGTCTGCTTTAGTTATAAGATCCATGAAAAGTGATATATATATATATATGTATATAATTGAATTAGTATTATTCTTAACATAGACATAATATAGAAAATATTCTTTTGAGATAATTGGGGGGATATGTGTTTTAATTTTAAAGTGTTCCATTTCAATCAAATGGGGGAATAATCCAAAACCATTCAATGAAATTTTCATACACATGGTTTACACATGGTTAAGTAAATAGTGAACTAAAAATCATGTGGGATGAACACCAAATTACATTTGGTATTCACATGGTTTGATAAACTATGCGGTGTTAATGTAAATCATTTAAAATACCAATAATTATTAAATCCTAAACAACATTCTGCAAATTTTAACCCAAAAATAGTTCTCCTCCTCCTCTCATAACTATGTGTAGCATCCTCTACTTCCTCTCTTTAAACCACCAATCCCTAACACATTATTTTTTCAGTTGATCTAACACAAATGTAAATTTATTTCTCTTCCACTTGTTCTTCATTTTTTTCTTCTTCTTCTTATTATTTTTCTTTCATTTGTTTTCTCCTCTCCTCCTTCCCTAGGGTTAGGGGAACTACATGATTTCACCATTCCCCTGTTTCAATTTTTATATATTCAATTTTATTTTTTATTTACCCTTCTTCTAACCCATTCTTACGGGTACCATCCACCACACACATGATTTTTTTTTGTTTCCAAAACACTCAATTTTTATCATTTCTTTTCACATATATTTCAGTTTCCATAGGTTTTATAGCAATTGAAAAGTAGAAATTCAATTTTATATCTATATTTTTAGTAAAATTTTAAATTTATATGTACAGTATTCTACTATCTATATAAAAAAACACAATCACCATGGACTCTTCAAAACACACTCTTGATATCGGATCTACCAACCCACTCTGTCAACACCTTATATTTAGAAAAAATGATGATATTAAACATTACCAAGTTTTATCCACCCATGAGGTCAACATTCATCACTGATTTGAACCAAAAAATCATTAGGCCTTGGTCATTTCTAATGATCTGGAGAGGCTGATTTCCCTTGGAAACCTTAATGAGTCACATTATATTCATAATCCCACTTATAAAGAATCTGTTTCAGATTTCACTACCAACTTTCCACCTCATTAACCATTACTATAGTTTTCGACTTATAGAATTTGACACATTTTCTGGCCTTTTATGATCGATACTATGTTCGGAGCATTACGTTTTTTGAGGTAGCCAGAGATTTAGACCCCAAAATTTCTAGGGAATTTTGGGCCACTATTTCTAACCTCAAACCACTATATGAATCAAAAACCGTCAAGTCCTCCCAGATCCTAAACCCCACACATCCTCCTCTCCATTGAATCATCAGCACTTATTTTACTACCCAGTCATTTAGTAAGGGAAATGTTAGATTACAAGACTTATTCATTTTTCACCCCATGATTACTGGAGCCCCGATAGACATTTCCTTTTCTTAACCAAATATATCCATCATTTGTTCGCAAAACCCAAAGGTTACATTTTTGGAGTCCCTTTCCACACCCTCCTAGATAAGTGACTTGGGATTGAATTTGATGAAGATTATTTCATTGAGCTTGTCACGACCCATCATCAGGGCCCGTGCTGTGACTACCCAAAACCCGCCTTCCATAGGCTAGGGGCTGGCGACTAGCACCAAAGGCATAAATCCCAAAAGTAGGGAAGGCATTGCCTTTAAGAAGTAATATACACAATAGAGTACTAAAGCGAAGTAAACACTAAGAAAAACTGAATAAAAGGTAAGTGCTGAAGAAAAATGGGCCAGTATACAAACCCAACTTAACGTAAAGTACAACTGAAAAGAAAAGTACAGTAGCAGAAAGTAAAACCACAACTCCGAGTCGTCCTCTGGAAATCCCACGTGAGGGGTGGGTAAAGATAGTCTCCTCAGCTCCTTAGACTGGTCGTCTGCTCCGTGTACGTCCCGCCAAGTGGTCCACCTCCGGGTACCGTCCATCTCCACAAGCCTCCACCTCGATCAGTGTTGTTTGTCGTCTGCATCCAACACAACGTAGTGCAGGCATAGCTTGTGTAGGGGTGAGTATACGATACTCAGTAGGGACCCCGAGACACCCGAAGGTCTCTCAAAATCCACTAAGGATAAACCAAAAAGGAAAGATACAATCACAAAGAATTAATAACACTACTTAGGTATATTCCCATAAATATACCTAAATCATCAGTTACAGTTTGGCTCCATCTCCTGAGCCCAAGCACAACCTAGTCCACATAGGAAAGCACAACCCAATCCTTACAGGAAAATCAAGTCAACCACATTAATGATAATGATTGAGAATCAAGACTCAGCCCACCTAGGTATACACATCGTAAGGTGATAGAGATGATCATATGTAGCCATTGATTCATCTAAGCTGTCGGAACAACATAGGATACAAGACCAGCTAAGCTGTCAGACCCTCAAGTGATATGAGACCAACTACTCTACCGGACCCACATAGGATACAAGTACAGAGTCAAATACTGTCAGATCCACATAGGATACAAGAACAGTAGTCATCTCCGTCGAACCCATGGAGGATCCCAGTACGGTCGTCTTCACTGCCGAACCCACAGAGGATACAAGTATAGTCATCCTTGCTGCTGAACCCATGGAGGATCCAAGTGCAGTCATCATTGTCGCAGTCGTAGACAGCTCTAGGGTTCCCGCACAGAGCATGCTCGATTCCGGGGAGGGTCTGCTCCACGAGCCAAGGGGATCGATACATCAACTGTCACGAAGACCAAAGATGTTGTATAACAATGTTCTGTCAGTTCAAAAGGAAATCAATGTGACAGCTGACACGTCAATCGGACGCCCGGTCTGAGAGTTATTGGTTTTTTCGTCCTAGGGGCCCGGTTGGTTTTTAAGCTAAAACCAACCCGAACTTAATCTAGCTGCGTCCAAACCTCAAGAAGAGTAATCTAAAAGAACTCTATCACTAATATAAATCTAATGAAGTCGATGGAACGTCAATCAGAAGTTCGGAACTCATGTTATAAGTGTTCCGCTCTGAGGTCCCGGTTGGTTTCATGTTCGAACCAATCCGGACATACCCAAAGTTCTCTAAAACCTTCAGATTAACATACGAAAACAACCGTCATGATCCAAGGATCCCAACTCAACTAACGGTGTGTTTTTCGGAGGTTCGTAGCCCAAGATGTTAGAAAAAGACTGAAAATGGTCTGAAATGGGGGGTTTGGGCCCGGCCCGACCCGCCCCCCCCCCCCCCCCCCGGGTCGACACGAATCAGGTTGACCCGACCCGGGTCCAGGTTCGACCCGGCGGGGCGCGGCCCGGCCCGGTCCGGCCGGGGGGTGCGCTGGCTCGGCCAGCGGGCCGAGCAGGGGGGGACGTAGTCCCCCCTCCTTTGCGATCCACAGACACGGCAAGTGCCACATCTCCTCCAGATCCCTCGCGGCCGTGGGATCCAGCCACAGACCGCCAGAGCTTTTTGCGGGCCACCAGAGTCAATTTGTTGGTCCATTCTTGCTCCCGTCTGCGCCTATGGTCGTCTCGGGACCCGTACTTTATTGCGAAGGCCTCTGATCGCCATTCTGGTCTAGTTTCATCATCACCAACACTCCGGGCATCGAGAACAGAAAAACGGTGTGTTCAGACTTGTTCGTTGGTCTGCACCCACTGCGTTATTGGTTTGAAACAACTCCCAAAAATTATTTGACATGTCGAGGGTATAATTCACATAAAGTAAAATAAAACAAAACCCATACCTCAACAAGAAAGACAATCGTCGGCAATGCGATACATGGCGTCACGGAGAAAAGGATTATAGGCGTCGCGGTACACCGCATCACGGAGAAGAGGATCATAGGCGTCGTGGTACATGGCGTCGCGGGGAAGGGGATTTAGCATCACGCCGTTGATCTCCAAGGAACCGGCGTTCTTCATTGTCCTTCATCGAAGGCCGGCGTTCTTCGTCATTCTTCGTCGGAGGCCACCGTTCTTCATCGCACAATGAATCCCTCTCACTTAATCACCCAAAATAATAGTTCTTTCCCCTATTATTTTATTATACGCAAGGAAACCCTCCTACAAATATTTCACCACACTAATTAAAAGTTTTGACATTTAATTAAAGAAGGGAGAGAGAAGGTTCCCCCATAATTAAACACGTTGGCAGTTTAAATTAAAAAGGATAAAAGGAAGGTTCCTCATTAAATTATGGGTTGACATATTTTAATGTGTTGAGGTGAAAATTAATAGAGGTCTGTTAAAATTAATGGGGGTTTATTAATGTGTTTAGAGGGAATTAATTGGCGGGGGTCGTGCGGACCCCACCTCTCTAACACCCACCCTTGGGTAGTTAAGTGGCTGCAGGCCCAACCCTTAACTACCCATGGGAGGGAGTAACCTCCCTTAGTAATAAAAATTGTCCCAAATTTTTTTATTTATTTCCTTAAACAAACCCCCAAAAAAATTAACTTCTGCTCTTTTGTGAACACAACTACGGTAAGTGTACCCATAAAAAATTATCGATGCTACAAGTTCATCGGTGCCCTCATATTTTAATTACGAGCACCGGTTCAAAATATAGAAAAACCCGCTCGTTCATTCACTGAACGTACCCGAGCTAATCTTTGAAAATTGATTTCCGGGCACACTGGGCCTCAAAATCAGGTTCCTTCAGAAACTGCGTACTCGTAAAATTACAAAGTATTTTAAAAAAAAATACCTTGAAATTTCTGGGTCTTTTCATTACTCCCACCTCAGGGCTTTACATACTCGTAAAGCTACATCATAAACTAGGGAAACAAATGAGGGTATTGAGCACGTATCTGAGCCTCACACTCCCATGTGCTCTCTTGGAGGTTCCCATGCTGCCTCCTGATGCACACCAGAACAATCGACCATCCACATAGGACCTAGTACTATTGATCCTCGATCTTCCCTGGGACCTCCGCAAAAGTCACCACATCATCGATGTCCAGCTCCCCATGATCGATGATAGGAGTCTGGTCGTGCACGTATATCCTTAGCTAGGATACGTGGAAGACGTCGTGCACCCAATGCAACAAAGGTGGAAGAGCCAGGAGATAATCCACCTCGCCTACCCTGGTGAGAACCTGGAATGGTCCGATGAAGCTTGGAGATAACTTGTTGCCCTGGCCAAATCTCTGTAATCCACGTTGAGGTGAGACCCGTAAGAAAACATGGTCGCCATCCTCAAACTCCAGTGGTCTCCGCCTCCTATTAGCATAGTACTTTTGTCTCCTCTAAGCAGTCCTCATCCGCCCCTAGATGATCTGAACCTTCTCTATCTTATCCTGAACCATCTCTGATCCTACGAGTGCTGACTCCCTATGGTCAGTCCAGCATAGAGGTGATCTGCAAGGTCTGTCGTACAGTGCCTCGTAAGGTGCCATCTCGATGGTGGAGTGGTAGTTATTATTGCATGAAAACTCCACCAAGGGTAGGTGATCCTCCCAGCTGCGACCAAAGTCAAGTACACATGCACGGAGCATGTCCTTGAGAGTCTGAATGGTCCTCTCTGTCTGGACATCCGTCTGAGGGTGAAAGGCGGTTCTTAGGCGTAGCTGCGTCCCAAATTCCTCCTGTAACCCCTTCCAAAGCTGAGAAGTAAGGAAAGCATCTCGATAGGAGCCGATAGTTGATGGAACACAATGAAGCCGTACGATCTTTTGAACGTAGAGGTTTCCCAAGCTCTCCACTGAGCCCTACTCTCTGAGAGGTAAGAAGTGGGCCGACTTGGTGAGTCGGTCAAAAATCACCTAGATGGAGTCGTGTCCTCTGGAAGTAGGTGGAAGCCTCATCATGAAATCCATGGATATCCCATCCCACTTCCACTCTGGGACCTCTAAGGGATGTACCAAGCCTGTAGGTATCTGGTGCTCTGCCTTCACATGCTGTAATGTGAGGCATCAAGAAAGGAACTCTTCCACAACCTTCTTCATACCCGGCCACCAGTACTATCCTCTGAGGTCTTGAGACATCTTCGCTACTCCAGGATGTACCACTAGAGGGGAAGTGTGGAACTCCCTTATCACCTCCTCGTGTAGTGTAACTGGTACCATGGTACGTCCCCGAAAGAGGATGGCGTGCTCCTTGCCTTCAGAAAATCCATCGGGTGCTAGCCCAAAGGATATCTGAGCAAGTCTCGCCTCACAGTCAACGTCTCCATGCAGCGCCTCTCTGACCCACTGATGTAGTGGAGGAGTTACTGTGAGGGACTGAAGATGGGCTGTCCCATCCCTATCCACGAAGGATATCTGCATAGCGGCTAACTTCTCTATCGCCTCTTCAAGTAGTTGAATGCCTGATCTCCTATTGAGAGCATCAGCTCCAACATTCCCCTTCCCAGGAGTATAGACATTCTCAAAGTCATAATCCTGGAGGAACTCTAGCCATCGCCGTTGTCTCAAGTTTAGGTCCTTCTATGAGAAGATTTACCTGAGACTCTGGTGGTCAGAGTAGACTATAAAGCGCTCTCCCATCAGATAGTGCCTCCACATCCTCAAGGCAAAGACCACTGCTGCTAACTCCAGGTAATGGGAGGCATAGTTCTCCTCGTGCTGCCTCAACTACAGTGAATTGTAAGCGATCACTACTCTCTCTTGCATTAGGACACACCCTAGCTCATTCCCTGATGCTTCGTAGTAACCTACGTACCCTACGGCCTCCTCTGGAAGCCTAAAAATGGGCGCACTGGTCAATCTCCACCTCAGATCACGAACGCTCTGCTGACATCTTTCTGACCACACGAAGGGTTTCCCCTTCATCTTCAAAGTTGAAATCGGTGCTGCAACTCTGGAGAAGTCAGGAAGAAATCTCCGATAGTACCCGGCCAGACCTAGGAAACTCTGCACCTCTCTTACGCTCCTGGGGGGCTCCCAAGCAAGCACTGCCTCGACCTTTGTGGGATCCACTGCAAATCCCGCCTCAGAGATGACGTTCCCTAATAGGTGGACCTCTCGAATCCAGAATTGGTGCTTTGAGATATTACCATAAATATGGTGCTCTCGGAGTGTATCCCATACAACCCGTAAGTGGTAGGTGTGCTCCTCCTTAGTCGTCAAGTAAATCTGTATGTCGTCAATGAAGACTATGACAAACCTATGGAGGTGGGGCTGGAAGATCATGTTCATGAGACTCATGAACACTGCTGTAGGGTTGGTCACACCAAAGGGCATGACCAAGAACTCATAGTGGTCTTACCGACACCTGAAGGCTATCTTCTGCACATCCTCATCCCAAACTCGGAGATGATGATAGCCTGACCTGAGGTCTATCTTCGAGAACCAACGTACTCCGTTGAGCTGATCGAAGAGGTATTCAATCCTCGGAAGTTGATACTTGTTCCCCACAGTTACCTAGTTCAGGCGACGGTGATCGACAGATAGTTGCAAGCACCCATCCTCCTTCTTGGAGAACAGAATCGGAGAAGCCCCATCACTATCCAAGAAGGATATCTGCAATGTAGCTAACTGCTTTGTCGCCTCTTCAAGTAGATGAATGTTCGATCTCCTGCTGAGAGCATCAGCCACAACGTTTCACTTCCCATGAGTATAGAAAATCTCAATTTCATAATCCTGGAGGAACTCAATCCATCGTCACTGTCTCAGGTTCAGGTCCTTCTGTGAGAAGATGTACCTGAGACTCTGGTGGTCAGAGTAGACTGTAAAGTGCTCGCCCATCAGATAGTGCCGCCACATCCTCATGGAAAAGACTACTACTGCTAACTCTAGGTCATGGGTGGCATAGTTCTGCTCATGCGGCCTCAACTACTGTTAACCGTAAGCGATCACTGCTCGCTCCTGCATCAGGACACACTCGAGCGCAGTCCTTGATGCATCACAGTAAACTATGTACCCTATTCCCTCCTATGGAAGCCTCAAGATGGGCGGACTGATCAATCTATGCCTCAGATCCTGGAAGCTCTGCTGACATCAATCTGACCACACTAAGGGTTTCCCCTTCTTCATCAAAGCTTAAAGTGGTGCTTCAACTCTAGAGAAGTCAGGCACAAATCTCCGATAGTACCAGGCCAGACCTAAGAAACTCTGTACCTCCGTCACGCTCCTGGGTGGCTCCCGAGCAAGTACCGCCTCGACCTTCTCGAGATCCACTGCAACTCCCACCTCAGAGATGACGTTCCCCAAGAAGTGGACCTCTCAAAGCCCGAACTAGAACTTCGAGAGCTTAACGTAAAGCTGGTTCTCTCGGAGTGTATCCAGTATAACCCGTACGTGGTAGGTGTGCTCCTCCTCAGTCGTCGAGTAAATTTATATATCGTTAATGAAGACTACGACAAACCGATCCATGTAGGGATGAAAGATCATGTTCATGAGGCTCATGAACACTGTTGGAGCGTTGGTCACACTAAAGGGAATGACCAAGAACTCATAGTGTTTGTACCGACACCTAAAGGTCGTCTTCTGCACATCCTCATCCCAAACTCGGAGCTAATGATAGCCTAACCTGAGGTCTATCTTCAAGAACCAACGTGCTCCCTTGAGCTGATCGAAGAGGTCTTAAATCCTCATAAGCGGATAATTTTTCCCTGCAGTTACCTGGTTCAGGCGACGGTGATTGACAGATAGTCGCAAGCACCCATCCGCCTTCTTGGAGAACAGAATCGGAGAAGCCCAGTGTGAAACGCTGGCTCGGATGAAACCTTTCCCCTGTAAGTCCTCCAACTATTCCCACAGCTCACGAATCTCAGTGGGAGCCATCCGATACGCTGGGGTGGATATTGGTAATTTCTTGGGGTACAAGTCTATGTAGAAATCTATGTCTCTATGAGGGGTAGTCCTGAAACATTGTCAGGAAAAACATTTGTATACTGGTCCACCACTATAGGAAAACTCGGACTCTGCACATCAACTGCTCCGAGGATGATATTGGCCTACTGATGTTTGATCGGCTTCCCTCTCCTCTGCATGAGTCCATCTTGTGCTGTGAGGGTTCCCTTTTCCTCAGTGAAGGTGAAACTAGTCCCATCCGTGCGGACACACCGCACCTTGCGCGTAATACCGTCGATTTGGGAATGGACTGTAGATAACCATTCCATACCCAAGATGACTTCATAAGGCCTCAACACAACTATAAGAAGATCACAGCCGAAGATCTCACCTCCTAGAGTAAGCCCACACTGACGGCACCAGTTTGTAATCGTTGAGTCTTCTCCCGTAGGAGTCTCTAGCCGCAAGGATCGAGCCAAATGCTCCATTGGAATATCCGAGCTTCTAACAAGGGCAACGGAAATAAAATAATGACTCACAACTGTGTCTCTAAGAACTGCATCAAGGGTGGAGTAAACACAGATTGTACCTCAAATCATCTCGGGTGCGTCGTCGTCGTAAGCCTTGGCTTCCTGGAGCTGAGCCTATCTCTGCACGCCAGCTCCCTGTGGTCGGGGTGGACCTCCTGGGGGTGGAGGTGGAAGAGCCTCGAAGAATCGTCCACCACCCACTGCTCGGCCAGTTCCTTTGCCTCGTCTGCCTGCTCCCTGCGCACCGCCACGGTCGAACCTCTACGTCTGCCTCGGAGGTCCCTCCACTATCTGCTGCTCGTCTGCATGGTGGGTCGGGCAGTCACGAGCCATGTGGCCCTGCCTACCACATGCATAACAATGTCTGCTCCTCGAAAGGCTGTCTCTGCGCCATGTGCCCCGCACAGTCAAACCCCTGTCCTGAGGTCACCCACCAGACAGCCTGGTCCGCTTGGACCACTGCATCATCTATCAACTGCCAGCTGCTGAAGACTCTGCTCTGTGTCGTCCTGTGGTGGGTCTCGCTACTGATGGCTACTCGGTGAGAAGCTCTCCACAAGCAGGTCTCGCTCCAGCACCCCCTCCTGGGTCGGGATGTGGAGTGGAATCATCGAAGCTCTGATTTCATGCCTCAGCACCTGGTCAATGGTCCGGGTCCGGAAGAATGGGTCCCCTACCATGTCCATGGAATAGCGCGAGAGGTCAGTAAATATCACCAAGTACTAGGATACTGACATGCTACCCTGCCACAACTATAGTAACTCCTGGATGTGCACAGCACAGAGGGTGGCCGGAACGAACTCTTAGCGGAAGAGGCTCTCGAAGTCCGTCCAAAGAAGAGAAGCCTCATTGTGCACCTGGAGCATCAGGCTCCACCATATACCTACCGCTGCATGCAGGAGACTCGCGGTAAGGATCACCATGAGGTCTGTTAGCATCCTTACCAACCTGAAGACTCTGATGACAGCCTCCAGCCAATCCTTGGTTGCCTGAGGATCCGTCTCTCCGTGGAACCTGGGTGGCCTCTGCCTCTGAAACTCATGCAACGCACTGAGGTGGCATGCATTCTCCGCCATTGGGGCTGTTAGCATCAGTGGATCAGTGGGTAGAGGTACCACCAGTGCCTCTGCGGTAATAGGGCCCTACACCGAGGCCTCATCCCTTGGTGGGATTCCGTCTCGCATAAAGCTCGGAACCCTAGCTGGATGTCGTTGTGGGGTCATCCTGAAAAGAAATAGGTGCGCCAAGTTTAATAAATTATAACTCATGATCTGACACAAAGTAATCAAAAAAAAGACTTTTGAAACACAAATGAAATCAATGTGTTCGTGTACTGAGTCGGAAATCAGAAGTCAGGGTCCTAGTGTATGGATACGTCAGCCGACACACCAACACTGGACTCCCTAGACTGATAACCACACTCATTACTCTAAACATTATTGCTTCACATAGAAGAATTTATCAGATTCCTGAGTTCTATGGTAGAACCGACTCCTCTGATACCAATTTTTCACGACCCGTCCTCGGGGCCCATGTCGTGACTACCCCAAGCCCACCTTCCATAGATTAGGGGCTGGCGACTAGCACCAAAGGCGTAAATCTCAAAAGTAGGGAAGATATTGCCTTTAAGAAGTAACACACACAAAAGAGTACACAAGCAAAGTAAAAACTAAGAAAAATTGAATACAAGGTAAGTGATGAAGGAAAATGGGCCAGTATACAAACCCAACTGAAATTAAAGCACAACTGAAAGGAAAATACAACATCAAAAAGTAAAACAACAACTCTGAGTCGTCCTCTGGAAATCCCACCTAAAGGGTGGGTACAGACAGTCTCCTCAACTCCTCGGTTTGACCGTCCGCTCCGTGTACGTCCCGCCAAGTGGTCCAGCTCCGGGTACCGTCCAGCTCTACAAGTATACACCTTGATCAGTGTTTTCCATCGTCTGCATCCAACACAATGAAGTACGGGCATAGCCTCTGCAGGGGTGAGTATACGATACTCAGTAGGGACCCCGAGACCCCCGAAGGTCTTCCAGAATCCATAAAGGATAAACCACAAAGTAAAGATAAAATCACGAAGCATCAATAACACTACTTAGGTATATGCCCATACGTATTCCTAAGTCATCAGTTACAGTTTGGCTCCAGCTCCCGAGCCCAAGCACAACCCAGTCCACATAGGAATGCACAACCCAATTCACACAGGAAAACCAAGTCAACCACATCAATGATAATGATTGAGAATCAAGACTTAACCCACCTAGGTATACACTTAGTAAGGCGATAGAGATGATCAGATGTAGCCACTGATTCATCTAAGGTGTCAGACCCACATAGGATACAAGACTAGATAAGCTGTCGGACCCACAAAGGATACGAGACCGGCTACTCTACCGGACCCACATAGGATACAAGTACAGAGTCAAATACTTCCAGACCCACATAGGATACAAGAATAGCAGTCATCACTAACAATCCCACAGAGGATCCCAGCATGGTCGTCATCACTTCCGAACCCACGGAGGATCCAAGTATGGTCGTCCTCGCTGCTGAACCCACAGAGGATCCAAGTGCAGTCGCCATCGTCACAGTCGTAGCCAGCTCTAGGGTTCCCACACACAGCATGATCGATTCCGGGAGGGTCCACTCCACGAGCCAAGGGGGTCGATACATCAACTGTCATGAAGTCCAAAGCTGATGTTTAACAAAGTTCTGTAACATGAAAAGGAACTCAATGTGATAGACGACGCGTCAATCGGATGCCCGATCTGAGAGTTAATGGATTTTTCGTCCGAGGGGCCCGGTTGTTTTTTAATCTAATATCAAACCAACCATACTCTATATGCGTCCAAAACTCATGCCGAGTAAGTCAAAAGAACCCTCTTACTAAGACGAATCCAACAATGTCGACGGCACGTCAATCGGACGTCTGGAGCTCATGTTATAAGTGTTTCCGCTCCGAGGGCCCGGTTGGTTTCGTGTTCGAACCAATACGCCCGTACCCAAAGTTCTCCAAAACCTTCTGTGTAATATACCTAAACGACCATCTCGAACCAAGGAGCCCAACACAACTAACGATGTGTCATTCGGAGGTCTGTATCCCATGATGTGGGAAACGACAGAAAACGGTCCGAAATGGGGGGTCTGGGCCCGGCCCGACTCGGCCCAACCCCCCCCCCCCCCCCCCCCCGGGTCGCCATGAACCGGGTTGACCCGACCCGAGTCCGGGTCCATCCCAACTGGGCACGGACCGGACCAGTGGGCCGAGCAGGGGGGGGGAAGCGGTTCCCCCTCCTTTGTGCTCCATGGACGAGGCGGGCGCCGTGTCTCCTCCGGATCCCACAAAGCCGCGGGATCCGGCTACCCGCCACTAGGGCATTAGCTGTGGCGGATCCTGCTGGCGGCACGCCGGGGCGCCTGCGGAGCTTTTCGCGGCCCATCGGAGTCATTCATGTGGTCTCTTCTTGCTCCGGTCTACACCTACATTCGTCTTGGGAACCGTACTTTACTGTGAAGGGCTCCAATCACCATTTTGGTCCCGTGTTTTCCTGCCAATGCTCCTCACATCGAGAACAGAAAAATGGTGGGTTCAGACTTGTTCATTGGTCCTCACCCACCATGTTTGTGGTTTGAAACAACTCCCAACAATTAGTTGACATGTCAAGGGTATAATTCACATAAAGTAAAATAAATCAAAACCCCTACCTTGATAAGGAAGACAATCATCTGCATCGTGATACACGATGTCGCGAAGAAGAGGATCATAGGCATCGCGGTACACGGCATCGTGGGGAAGAGGATCATAGTCATCACGGTACACGGCGTCACAGAGAAGGGGATTTGGCATCGCGTCGTCGATCTCCAAGGAACCGGTGTTCTTCGTCGTCCTTCATTGGAGGCTGGTGTTCTTCGTCATTCTTCATTGGAGGTCGGCATTCTTCGTCCCACAATGAAGCTCTCTCACTTAATCACCCAAAATAATAGGTCTTCCCCTGATTATTTTATTATACGCAAGGAAACTCTCCTACAAATATTTCACCACACTAATTAAAAGTGTTGACATTTAATTAAAGAAGGGAGAGAGAAGGTTCCCCCATAATTAAATATGTTGGTAGTTTAAATTAAAAAGGGGAAAAGTATGGTTCCTCATTAAATTATGGGTTAATATAATTTAATGGGTTGAGGTGACAATTAATGGAGGTATGTCAAAATTAATAGGGATTTACTAAGGGATTTAGAGGGAATTAATTGGCGGGGGTCATGCAGACCCCACCTCCTTAACACCCACACTTTGGTAGTTAAGTGGCTGCAAGCACCACCCTTAACTACCCATGGGAGGGAGTAACCTCCCTTAGTAATAAAAATTGTCCTGAAAATTTTTATTTATTTCCTTAAACAAACCCCCCCAAAAAATAACTTGTCCACTTTTGTGAACGAAACTACGATAAGTGTCCCCTTAAGCAATTACCGGCGCTGCAAGTTCATCGGTTCCCTCAAATTTTAATTCCAAGCACCAGTTCAAAAGTTAGAAAAACCTGATCGTTCGTTCACTGAACGTACCTCAGCTAAACTTCAAAAATTGATTCTGGGCACACCGGGCCTCGGAATCAAGTGCCGTCAGAAACTGCGTACTCGTAAAATTTTAAATTATTTTAAAAAAATTTCCCTTGAAATTTCTGGGTCTTTACATTACTCCCACCTCAGAGATTTACATCCCCATAAAGCTAAATCATAAACTAGGGAAACAAATGAGGGTGATGAGCACGAATCTGGGCCTCCCACTCCCATGTTCTCTCCTGGAGGTTCCAGTACTTCCTCCTAATGAACACCAGAGGAATCGTCTGTCCACGTAGGTCCTCCTACTGTCGATCCTAGATCTCCACCAGGACCTCCACAAATGTTTCCCCATCATCTATGTCCATCTCCCCATGATTGATGATATGCGTCGGGTTGTGCACCTATCTCCTCAGCTGAAATACATGGAAGACGGCTTGCACCCATTGCAAATGAGGGGGAAGACCCAGGCAATAAGCCACATCACCTATCCGGTGATAACATGGAATGGTCCGATGAAGCACGAATATAACTTGTCGCCCCGGCCAAATCTCCATAATCCATGTCTATGTGAGACCCGTAAGAAAACGCGGTCTCCATCCTCGAACTCCAGTGGTCTCCGCCTCCTATCAGCATAGGACTTCTGTCTACTCTGTGTAGTCCTCATCTTCTCCTGGATGATCTGCACCTTCTCTGTCATATCCTGAACCATCTCTAGTCCTACGAGTGCTGACTCCCCAGGGCCAGTCCAGCATATAGGTGATCTGCAAGGTCGGTCGTACAATGCCTCGTAAGGTTCCATCTTGATGGTTGAGTGGTAGCTGTTGTCATACACAAACTCCACAAAGGGTAGGTGATCCTCCCAGCTGTGACCAAAGTCAAGGACACATGCATGGAGAATGTCCTCGAGAGTCTAAATGCTCATCTCCGTCTAGCCATCCGTCTGAGGGTGAAAGGTGGTGCTCAGGTGTACCTACGTCTCAAATGCCTCCTGCAACCCCTTCCAAATCCGGGAAGTAAATCGAGCATCTTTATCGGAGATGATAGTCTATGGAACACCATGAAGCCGTGCGATCTTCTGAACGTAGAGGCGTCCCAGGATCCCCACTGAGCCCTTCTCTCTGATAGGTAAGAAGTGGGCCGACTTGGTGAGTTGGTGGACAATCACCCATATGGAGTCATGTCCTCTGGAAGTACGTGGATGCCCCATCATGAAATCCATGGATATCCTATCCCACTTCCACTTTGGGACCTCTAAGGGTTGTACCAAGCCTGAAGGTATCTGGTGCTCCACCTTCACTTACTGACAAGTGAGGCATCTAGAAACGAACTCTACCACATCCTTCTTCATACCTGGCCACCAGTACTATCGTCTGAGGTCCTGATTCATCTTTCCTAATCCAGGATGTACCTCTAGAGGGGAAGTGTGGAAATCCCTTAGCACCTCCTCCTGTAGTGTAACTGGTACCATGGTACGTCCCTGGAAGAGGATGGTGTGCTCCCTTCCTTCAGAAAATCTATCGGGTGCTAGCCCTGAGGATATCTGAGCATGTCGCGCCTCACAGTCAACGTCTCCATGATGCGCCTCTCTGACATGATGAAGTAGTAGAGGAGGGACTATGAGGGACTAAAGACAGGATGCCCCATCACTATCCAGGAATGATATCTGCAAATTAGCTAATTGCTTTGTCGCCTCTTCAAGTAGCTGAATGCCCGATCTCCTACTGAGAGCATCAGCCACAACGTTTCCCTTCCCATGAGTATAGACAATCTCAATGTCATAATCCTGGAGGAACTCAAGCCATTTCCACTGTCTCAGGTTCAGGTCCTTCTGTGAGAAGATGTACCTGAGACTCTGGTGTTCATAGTATACTGTAAAGCGCTCGCCCATCAGATAGTTCCGCCACATCCTCAAGGCAAATACCACTACTGCTAAGTCCAGGTCATGGGTGGCATAGTTCTGCTCGTGTGGCCTCAACTACCGTGAACCGTAAGCGATCACTGCCCGCTCCTGCATCAGGAAACACTCAAGCCCAGTCCTTGATGCGTCACAGTAAACTACGTACCCTATTCCCCCCTCTGGAAGCCTCAAGATGGGCGCACTGGTCAATCTACCCCTCAGCTCCTGGAAGCTCTGCTGGCATCTATCTGACCACACGAAGGGTTTTCCCTTCTTCATCAATGATTAAAGTGGTGATGCAAATCTAGAGAAGTCTGGAAAAAATCTCCGATATTACCCAGTCAGAACTAAGAAACTCTGCACCTTCGTCACGCTCCTGGGAGGCTCCCAAGTAAGTACAGCCTCGACCTTCGCGAGATCCACTACAACTCCCGCCTCAGAGATGACATGCCCCAAGAAGTGGACCTCTCGATGCCAGAACTGGAACTTTGAGATCTTACCATAAAGTTGGTACTCTCGGAGTGTATCCAGTACAAACCATAAGTGGTAGGTGTGCTCCTCCTCAGTCGTCGAGTAAATCTGTATGTCGTCAATGAAGACTATGACAAACTGATCCATCTAGGGCTGAAAGATCATGTTCATGTGGCTCATGAACACTGCTGGAGCGTTGTTCACACCAAAGGGCATGACCAAGAACTCATAGTGGTTGTACCGACACCTGAAGGACGTCTTCTACACATCCTTGTCCTGAACTCGGAGCTGGTGATAGCCTGACCTGAGGTCTATCTTCGAGAATCAACGTGCTCTCTTAAGCTGATCGAAGAGGTCTTCAATCCTCAGAAGCAGATACTTGTTCCCCACAGTTACCTAGTTCAGGTGATGGTAATCGACACATAGTTGAAATCTCCCATCCGCCTTCTTGGCGAACAGAATCAGAGAAACCCACGGTGAAACACTGGGTCGGATGAATCCTTTCCCCTGTAAGTCCTCCAGTTGTACCCACATCTCACGAAGCTCGGCGGGAGCCATCCAATACGCTGGGGTGGATATCGGTGACGTCCCGGGGTATAGGTCTATATATAAATCTACCTCACTGCGAGGTGGTAGTCCTGGAACATCTTCAGAAAAAACATTTGTATACTGGTCCACCAGTACAGGAAAACTCGGACTCTGCACGTCAACTGCTCTGAGGATGAGACAGGCCAACTGATGCATGATCGGATGCCCTCTTTTTTGCCTGAGTCCATCCGGGGCTGAAAAGGTTCCCTTCTTATAGGTGAATGTGAACCTGGTCCCATCCATGCAGACACACCGCAACTTGCGCCTAATACAGTCGATCTTGGAATGGACTGTAGATACCCAGTCCATACACAAGATGACGTCGTAAGGCCTCGATGCCGCTGCAAGAAGATCCCAGCCGAAGATATCGCCTCATAGTGTAAGCTCACACTGCCGGAACCAGTGTGCAATAATCGAGTCTTCTCCTTTAGGAGTCTCTAGCCACAAGGATCGAGCCAACGACTCCATTGGAATCTCCGAACTCCGAACAAGGGCAGCAGCAATAAAAGAACGACTTGCACAGGTTTCTATAAGAATTGCAGCAAGGGTGAAGTAGACACAGATAATACCTCAAATCATCACGGGTGCGCCGTCGTCGTAATCCACTACTGCATGGAGCTAAGCCTGCCTCTGCCTACCATCTCCCTGTGGTCGGGGTAGACCTCTTGGGGGTGGTGGTGGTAGTGCCTCGAAGCGTCGCCCACCACCTGCTGCTTGGCCAGCTCCTCTGCCTCGTCCGCCTGCTCCCTGCGGACCGCCACGATCGAACCTCTACCTCTACCTCGGAGTTCCCTCCACTTTCTTCTGCTCGTTTGCATGGTGGGTCGGGCAGTCAAGAGCCATGTGGCCATGCCCGCCGCATGCATAACACTGTCTGATCTTCGGAAGGCTGGCTCTGCGCCATGTGCCCCGCACAGCCATACCTGTGTCTTAAGGTCGCCCACCAAACAGCCTGGTCCGCTTGGACCCCTGCATCATCTGTGGAATGCCAACTACAGAAGACTCCACTACATGCCGTCCTACGGTGGGTCTCTCCGCTGATGACTACTCGGAGAGAAAGATCTCCACTAGCAGGGATCGCTCCAGCACCCCCGCCTGGGTCGGGATGCTGAGTGGAATTGTCGAAGCTCTGATCTTATGCCTCATCCCCTGCTCAAAGGTCCGGGCCCAGAAGAATGGGTCCTATACCATGTCCGTGGAGTAGCGCGAGAGGTCAGTAAATCTCACCGAGTACTGGGCTACTGTCATGCTGCCCTGCCATAGTTGTAGTAACTCCTGGATGTGCACCGCACAAAGGGTGACTGGAACGAACTCCGAGCAGAAGAGGCTCTTGAAGTCTGTCCAAATAAGAGATGCGTCATCGTGAACCTGGAGCATCATGATCCAACATCTACCTGCTTCTACGTGCAGGAGACTCAAGGCAAGGATTACTATGAGGTCTACTGGCATCCCTACAAACCTAATGACTTTGACGACAGCCTCCATCCAATCCTCAGCTGCCTGAGGATCCATCTCTCTACAAAACCTAAGCGGCCTCTACCTCTGAAACTCATGCAACGCGTTGAGGCGGCATGCACTCTCTGATGTTGGGGCTGGTAGCATCGGTGGCTCGGCGGGTAGAGGTACCATCGGTGCCTCCGAGGTAATGGGGCCATGCACCGAGGCCTCGTCACTCGGTGGGCTACCGTCTCACACAATTCTCGGAACCCTAGCTGGTTGCGGTTGTTGGGCCATCCTAAAACAAAACAGGTGCCCCACGGTTAATACAGTATACCTGGTGACCTGACACAAAGTAATCACAAAAAATACTTTTGAAACACCCATGAAATCATTGTGTTCGCGTACTGAGTCGGAAATCAGAAGTCAGGGTCCTGGTGTATGGATACGTCGGCCGCTGCACCAACACTGGACTCTCTGGACTGATAACCACACTCATTACTCTAAAAATTATTTCTTCACAGAGAAGAGTTTATCAGATTCCTAAGTTCTGCGGTAGAACCGACTCCTCTGATACCAATTTGTCACAACCCGTCCTCGGGGCACGTGCCGTGACAACCCCAAGCCCGCCTTCCATAGGCTAGGGGCTGGAAACTAGCACCAAAGATGTAAATCCCAATAGTAGGGAAGACATTTCCTTTAACAAGTAACATACACAAAAGAGTACTCAAGCGAAGTAAACACTAAGAAAAACTGAATACAAGGTAAGTGCTGAAGAAAAATGGGCCAGTATAAAAACCCAACTGAAATTAAAGTACAAATGAAAGTAATGTACTTGAATAGAAAGTAAAACAACAACTCTGAGCTATCCTCAAGAAATCCCACCTGAAGGGTGGGTACAAATAGTCTCCTCATCTCCTCGGTCCAGCCGTCCGCTCCCTGTACGTCCCGCCAAGTGGTCCACCTTCGGGTACCGTCCAGCTCCACAAACCTCCACCTCGATCAGTTTTATCCGTCGTCTGCATCCAACACAACGTAGTATGAGCATAGCCTGTACAGGGGTGAGTATACGATACTTAGTAGGGACCCCGAGACCCCCGAAGGTCTCTCAGAAACCATGAAGGATAATCCAAAAAGGAAAGATACAATCACCAAGCATCAATAACACTACTTAGGTATATACCCATCCATATGCCTATGTCATTAGGTACAGTTTGGCTCTAGCTCCCGAGCCCAAGCACAACCCAATCCACATAGGAAACCACAACCCTATCCACACAGGAAAAGAAAGTCAACCACATCATTGATAATGATTGAGAATCAAGACTCAGCCCACCCAGGTATACACATTGTAAGGAAATAGAGATGATCAGATGTGTCCACTGATTCATCTAAGCTGTCAGACCCACATAGGATACAAGAGCAGCTACTCTACCAGACCCACATAGGATACAAGTACAGAGTCAAATACTGCCCGACCCACATAGGATACAAGAACAGTAGTCATCACCGTCGAACCCATGGAGGATCCCAGTACGGTCGTCATCACTTCCGAACCCATGGAGGATCCATGTACAGTCGTCCTCGCTGCCGAACCCATGGAGGATCCAAGTGCAGTCTTCATCGTCGCAGTCGCAGCCAGCTATAGGGTTCCCACACACAGCATGCTCGATTCTAGGAGGGTCCGCTCCATGAGACAAGGGGGTCGACACATCAACTGTCACAAATTCCAATGTTGATGTATCTCAATGTTCTGTCACATCAAAATCAACTCAAAGTGACAGACGGCGCGTCAATCGGATGCCCGGTCTGAGAGTTATTGGCTTTTTTCGTCCCAGGGGACCGATTGGTTTTTAAGCTACAACCAACCCGATCATACTCCAGTTACGTCCAAACCTCAAGCAGAGTAAGATAAAAGAAGCGTCTCACAAAGAGGAATCCAACGAAGTTGACGACATGTCAGTCAGACGTCTGGAGCTCAAGTTATAAGCGTTTCCGCTCTGAGGGACCGATTGGTTTCATCTTCGAACCAATCCAGCCATACCCAAAGTTCTTTGAAACCTTGAGTGTAATATACCAAAACGGTCGTCTCGATGCAAGGATCCCAACGCAACTGACAGTGCGTCGTTCGGAGGACCTTTTCCCATGATGTGGGTGAAAGACCGAAAACGGTCAGAAATTGGGGGTCTGGGCCCGACTCGACCCGGCCCACCCCCCCCCCCCCCCCAGGGTCGACCCGAACCAGGTCCGGGTCTGGCCCGGTAGGGCGTGGCCCAAACCGGTCCGTGCGACCCGCCCCGGTCCGGCCAGGGGTGTGCGCTGGCTTGGCCAGCAGGCCGAACAGGGGGGACGCGGTCCCCCCTCCTTTGCACTCCATGGACAAGGAGGGAGCCGCATCTCCTTCGGATCCCACGCGGCTGCGGGATCCAGCCACCCGCCGCCATGGCTAATGCCACCGTAGCTCCTGTTGGCGGTGCGCCAGGGTGACGCCGGAGCTTTCTGCGGGCCACTGGAGTCATTCCGGTGGTCCTTTCTTGCTCCTGTATGCGCCTATAGTCGTCACGGGACCCGTACTTTACTGCGAAGGCCTCTAATCACCATTCTTGTCTCGTTTCATCATCACCAATGCTCCGCGCATCAAGAACAAAAAAAAGGTGGGTTCGAAATTGTTCGTTGGTCCTCACCCACCGCATTAGTTTTTTTAGACAACTCCTAACATTTATTTGACATGTCGAGGGTATAATTCACATAATGTAAAATAAACCAAAACCCCTACCTCGACAAGGAAGACGATCATCGGCGTCGCGGTACATAGAGTCGCGGAGAATAGGATCATAGGCGTCGGGGTACACAGCGTCTCGGAGAAGGGGATTTGGGGTCGCGTCATCGATCTCCGAGGAACCGGCGTTCTACATCGTCATTCGTCGGAGGTTGGCGTTCTTCATCGTTCTTCATCAGAGGTCGGTGTTCTTCATCGCACAATGAATCTCTCTCACTTAATCACCCAAATTAATAGGTCTTCCCCCTATTATTTTATTATACCCAAGGAAACTCTGCTACAAATATTTCCCCGCACTAATTAAAAGTGGTGACATTTAATTAAAGAAGGGAGAGAGAAGGTTCCCCCATAATTAAATGTGTTGGTAGTTTAAATTAAAAAGGGGGAAAGGAAGGATCCTCATTAAATTAAGGGTTGGCATAATTTAATGGGTTGAGGTGACAATTAATGGAGGATTTTCAAAATTAATGGGGGTTTACTAATGGGTTTAGAGGGAATTAAATGGTGGGGGTCGTGCGGACCCCACCTCTCTAACACACATACTTGTGTAGTTAAGTGGCTTCAAGCCCCACCCTTAACTACCCATGGGAGGGAGTCACCTCCATTAGTAATAAAAATTGTCCCGACAATTTTTATTTATTTCCTTAATCAAACCCCCCAAAAAATTATCTTCTATTCTTTTGCGAATGCAACTACGGTAAGTGTCCCCTTAAGAAATTACCAGCGCTGCGAGTTCATCATTACCCTTGGATTTTAATTCCAAGAACCGGTTCAAAAGTTTGAAAAACTCCGCTCGTTCGTTCACTGAACGTAACCGAGCTCAACTTTGAAAATTGATTCTGGGCACACCGGGCCTCAGAGTCAAGTGTCGTCAGAAACTGTGTACTTGAAAAATTCCAAAGTATTTAAAAAAAATATTTCCTTGAAATTTCCGGGTCTTTACAGAGCTACCTCCAACCTTCCCATTTGATCTCCATATATTTTTCACATGTTCTTGATAAAATTCTTTTTCCACCATTATCAGTTTAGAGGTAAACAAGGTGATGGAAAAATGAACCCCATCCACCTCATCCTAACCCGCTACCTCTCACCACTCCTCCAAACATGCTAAGGATTACTGACACCCACTCTAGACACCTCTATACCTCCTCTACCTTACACATCATGTTCTACATTCCCACACATAGAAGAAACCACGTTTGGAAACCTTGGTTTTAACTAGAACATAGTCCAATATTTGAATGACATGTTTGATTGGTAGGCTGAGGAATGTATCTAGTAGATGGAAGGCATGGGCATTGAAGATATCCATTCACCCGATATCTACTATCCTCTCCCTAGAATCCCAATTCCTACTAAATGTATGAGGGTGGCTCTTTGCACCTGGATCTATAATGGTTTTTTTCTAATCTAGTGAAAAAATTGTTACAAAATTTTACTAAGGGGATGGAAACTTGTCTGACCATGGCTAATCCTTCATGTGCCAAGGAATCCTACTTCCAGTTCAATGATCCATTCTGTACTGATCCCTCCATGAGCTATAAATGATTTCCAATGAAATTATACTACTTCTGCTACATGATATTTTATGACTCTATATTTAAACATTACATTTATTGTGGTTGTTTGCATTGTTTCTCTTGTGTGGTGTGGTTGTGTGTTTACTTTTTATTTATTCTAATATCTCTAATGATTTTATTATTTCACTTTTTCTAGAAACATTTCCTAGATAGTAGGTGGATCACTATTTTTGGTACAAAGACACTCTTCTACTTGGAAGGATATCACATAAAACCTAATGAATTTTCATCAGCTTCTATCCAGGATAGATTTTTTTATCTGATCTCCCAAACCATTATTTCATAGTTTCTCCCTCCCTTTGCATTAAATTTCACTACCCACTATTCTCCACATTACGACATTCATGAGGGACCATGTTTAGTTTCATGTGTGAGTGATGGTTCTCACTTTTGTGACCCCATTTGATCATTGAATTGACATTTAATAGGATGAAATGTTTTTTATAAAACTTCCAAAGGGTTTTTATAGGTGTCAAAAATTTATATCAACTAGATAAAAATGGATTTTGGAGAGTTATTTTTGAAATTCATTATATGTAAGAATTTATAATTCTTTTTTTGATGTCTATAAGCATCCTAACACTTGAAGACAAACCATTAAAATATTCATGCATAAAATAGTGTGGTTAAAAACAAGTATTTTTGCGGATTAGTTTCATTTATGTATCCCTTTAAAATTGAAACCAACTTGTGCATAAATAAAAGTGAAATATTGAAATTATTGATTTGTCACTAGTGGTTATTACATGGTCTTAATTTAACAAACTCTTGTCTTTCTCCCCCAATTCATCATGGTAAAACATGAAAAATTTGTTCTCAAATTTCAATGCTAATATCTCACCCTAATAAAAAAATTCAATATATGCAAATCAATTCTCCAAATGTTGATGTACATTCATCATTCTTCAAAGAAGAAAATAAATGAGTTATTTTGACTTATAAAAGTGATATCCCACCATTTTGTAGCGATAAAAATCTTTTTTAACCTAAAAAAGTGTATAATTAGATGGATGTAGAGGATGGTTCTTTCTTTGAATGAATAAATAAAATTTCATTTTTAAACAACAATGGTTTAGGAATGAATATTTAGAAGCTTTTAATTAATCTTACTTTTTTCGCTTACTTCAAATATTGGTATGTACTAAATATTTCATATAGGACTTTCAATAATAATTCGTACAAAATTATTATTCATTTAGTTGATATAACCAGCGATATTTCTACCTATTTCATTGGTAATTCGTCTGAGATGATTATATAGGATTTTTTTGGAGGAAACACAACTGATCATGTGTGAGGATGTTTGATTCACTTTTTTACATAAAGAATTTTCATTCTTTTACTCATAATGAAAATTATTTTTTAGATAAATATTATTGTTTTTACAAGCTAAAAATTTCTTAAAAGATGGAATTTAGTAATAAAAGGATTGGACAAGAAGAATTGGAATAAACCGAGTAATTCAGATAGAAATAAAGGGAATTTAGTCACTTTTTTTAGGATACTGGAATACTCCGGAGTCCCCAAAACCATTCACCCCATCCCAGATAACCATTCTCCCCCATGGAGCCTCAAAACAGAACTTGTATCATAGTCTCCATATAGTTTTCAAAACTGTGCAGACGCTCTAGGATACCATGTGGGGTGTGGTCATATAGAGGTATTGATATTTCACATGCTTTCCACATGGTTTACCAAACCATGCAAACCAACCACTAAATTAGGATCCTCAAATCCTCAAAATAGGACATTATGTACAATTGGCACACATTTATACTAACTTTGTGCCTTAACCATGCGATAATCAATATACACCCAACTACATTTTATCTACCCATCCTAAAAACTTTTCGAAAAGGGATTTAGTCCCATAACCACCCAATGATTGTGTGGGATGGACAATTAATTATAACTAGACCACGTTGGAGGGTGAGGATCATCAGGAAACAATTCATCTTGTAAATGGAGATCTTGAAATACATGCTATACCCATTTGAATATTTTTTCTTATGATTTAATTTAAAAAAAATTCAATTCCCTCTCAGTTGTAATGAACAACAGAAGAATCAAGAAATTTTTTTAGTCATTTTTTTATTAATTAGATTCTTATTTTAATGCAGTAGGGATGTGGAAAATGTAGCTTCTTTGGAAATTAATTTCACATATTGGGTTTGTGTTATTTGTATTATCTCTCATAATTCCCCTACATATCCTTTCTTTTTCTTGGTAGAACTGCATATAAGATCCTAAACATATATTCTAGGTATCTCTAGGGGAATCAAGTTGAGTAATCCCATGACCATTGAGTTCACACATCATCTCATTGGTGTTTTTTAATAATTCTAATAAAAACCTATTATTGGACCAATAAGATGATTTATATTAACTTAATCGGAACTCACCCAACAAATGGAGTATCATTACATTTGAATCTTAGAGATGTGATTTATTATGAAAATCACAACAAAATATGAAAAATTATTCTCAATTAACATCATAACTATCCACATACCATATGTATTTCCCTTTTTAATTGTTAAAAATAGTTTTTGTATTTTCTTGTTTTAAGTAAATCATTAATGAATTTAAAGCATTAATCATTCAAACCTTTGAAAAAATTCAAAATCCTCAAATATCAACTCTATATTAATCAACCATTAATTTAATTAATATTGAATCAAGGTATATAACACATTGGATCACATTTTTGATCGACCCCATATTATTCTATACTAGTTGTGCTTGTGCGTATTTCAATTTGGGCCACTAAAAGTACTACATTTTCCTGAATGAAACTATATTTATTTATATTTCAACACTTCATTTTCATAACCTACTTCAATAGTTTCGATTGAATTTGAATTTCCTTTATCCCTTTGGTTTTTAGGTTTCTAACATGTATTATCTTTATTAATACTTGGGTTAGTGCCTTAGTTTTTCTAATGTCCAAAATAGTTTTATTTAAAACATTAAAAAGTGGTTGGAGAATTTGGAGAAACCTTCATATATTCCATTTGGTTTTTCAGCCTCCTTATATCACTAAAATATTCATGTGGTTAATGGAAATATTTGACACACTTGAAACACTTCTATGTTCACATGTGTAAATTCCCCAATGCTTCTTCCCATAGTTTAGAAATATAAGAAGATAAATTTATTTTCCTCTGTGTGTTT
Source organism: Viscum album (assembly GCA_963277665.1). Classification (NCBI taxonomy): domain Eukaryota; kingdom Viridiplantae; phylum Streptophyta; class Magnoliopsida; order Santalales; family Viscaceae; genus Viscum; species Viscum album. The sequence continues at coordinate 1,508,659,462 of OY728156.1, forward strand.
TATCATTTTTGAATCCTAAAAACTCAATTTTTCTCTTCTTACTGAAAAAAACATATGAATAATGAGGGACACTAATTTCAATTCCTCTTGCAGAGAACATTAAAAAATTTATTCATTGCTAACAAAGTATCATATGTATATATTTTCCTTTTTGAAGAGTAATTTTTAATCTAATAATGTAATGATTAATTTTGTAGGAGTCAATGATAAAACCATAGGTGTACCTCGAAATTCACATGATGTTGGTTTCATAGGATTGAATGGATTCATATTAATTTTGAGTCAAATCATGGAATGTTGTTTCAATTTTAATGTAATTGTTTTTGGGAATATACTTTTTGAAAAATAGTTTCTTAAACTTCTCATATTTCATATAGTTGGTTTTTCTCATGTTTACTAATTTTCATCATGAGTGTCCAATATTGATCGACTTCAAATTCTAAATGATACACTAAAAAACCAACGATACTATGATCCCAGAAGAAATTAACATATCTATATTGTTTAGTTGATTAATTTCTCATTAATTAGTGGATTGAAATAACCTATAATATAAAGTGGATGTTACTATATAAAGGAATCAATACAGAGTGGTTATTTCCTTGTAATGTATGGATTCAACGTGATTCATGTTAGTATTCACAACTTGAGTCAGTTGGTTTATAATTTCTATGATACTTTTCACTCTAGCTCTCATACCACTTGATTTATTATTGGGATAATCATTACATTCTATTCTACACTCATTATTCACTTGGTTCCTTCTGGTTCCAACCATTGAGAAATCCAAAAAGTTTGGGAAAGTATTAAAAATTAATAAAGGGATTATAAATTTATATGATAATAAAAATAAATATCAATAATCCATATCATATAACACCTTCATTTTAACTTACGTCACTTTGGGTTCATTCTATAACACTTTTGGAATAACCTATTACAGTAAATCATAGTATAGCCTATGTTTCTTTCAGTTTTATCATCATATTATTGAAAATAAAATTCATTAAAAACTAAACCCCACGTTGATTCTAACTAAAATGTGCCAACTATAAAATACATACACAATGTATAATTTTTTAATAAATATCCATTAAATATCTGAATAAATTGCACCCCAAAACCAATATGTATATTTTATTTAGAGATTAGATACATAAAAGTGTTTTTTACAACACTATGAATTTTCTCCATAATTACGTGGAAGTTGAACCCGTTCTATAGATATTATATGTTATGATATTATTTACATCTCAAGTAATGAAAAATATTAATAAAATGGTTATATTCAATTCTCATTGATGAGTAAAACACATTAGATATCAAGCATGGATTATAAGTGAGAATAATATGAAAATGTGGGTATAAGAACATAATCAAGACATAAGAACATAACATAAAAAAATCATACCCAATAGGACATTCATTATAAGACTTAATATATCAAAAATATATCAGCATAACCTGAAAATGTAGTATATGAATTTCGAAACATGATAACAGAATAATGAACCATTGAAATATAACATAAGAATGTGGCACAAACATGGGGATAAAAATTTATTTATTATGTCAGGTCTTACGACCAAGAAAATCATAACATAGTGAAAGAACATGTTTCATAAATTAGCAGTCTAGGTTAACATCCAATATAATATACCATATATATTATTATAATATATAAACATTACCCAATTCATTATAGGGATATTTAATTCAATTTTCAGTCATCACAAAATTATAAACCATATATACATGTTTTTCATGAACAAAAGAACATCGATAAATAAACTATTACATAAATAGCTTGTGGAAAGAATCAGGTTTCAAGAAAAATTTCACAAGGAATATAAAAATCATCCAAAATGAAATTGGATGGTTTAATTTTAAAATATCCCTACTCAGTCCTGAACTATTATAAATAATAAAAAAATAATATTAATAAAATATATTTATAGGATAATAAAAAATTACTTAAATATTAAGAGAAATAATCCATTCCCTTTTTACACTTTTTTACATTAAAAAAATAATAATAAAATTTTATTAATATGGGATGGATAACGGTAATAACAATTATTTTAAAATTTTCTTTGAATAATGAAAATGGATAGGGATGGTTCATAAATAATATAGAGGATAACGAAAAAAGAAAGTAACTATGTAGAATATGTTTAAAAAGTGAGTTAAAATGATTCTTATAATACATTGGTAAATAATTAACAGTTAATAGAATGTGAATTTAAGAAACCTTATAAGTAGTGATATGGAAATCCATGAAAAAATATACAAATATGAACCTATTGTAATAATATTCCCAACTAAATAGAAGAGATAAAGGTAATCCCACTTACAAACATCATTTCAGGTGAATTATGAATCAATGAGAGGGGATACAGTAAAAAGACATGTAAAAATCAACAATAATTAGAAGAAAAATAGAGGTTATTTTTTATAGATAATGAATATAAAATTTCCAATAATATAAATTTAGACACTGAAAATCTCGATTTCAATGGGATATTAGAATATAATCCATTTCCATTAATATCAAATGCCATGAAAGGAGTTTAACCTCTTGTATAATAAACATAACCATTATAATAAGTTATTTTATAACAATATTAATATCATTTATATTTAATATTATTAAATTATATTTATATCTTCCATTCATATAATTTATTTTTAGTTTATTGTCGTCATCAAATTCCAGTAGTTTAGATTTTCTTTATTACAACTTCAATATGGTGATGTTGATCCTCGCCATTTGATAATAACATAGTCATTACTAGATCAGTGAATTTTGTTAAATAATAACATTTCAATGATTTATATAGTTAAATATTCATTTTATAGGAGATAAGGGTATTGTTTTATGAATGTAATTCACAAGGCACATGTTTTATTTATTTTTATGGATAAAAATGAGTTACCTTTTTCTGATCATTTATTTTGTCTCCCCCATCCAAAACCATAATAATAAAATAAATTAAAACATGATTTCATGTATAAATATCTATTATTTTTTATAATCATACATTATTTAAATTATGAATATAGTATAGAAACATTCAAGTAGGTTGCGAAATCAACCCCAATATAAACTTCCTATACTAATGTATGAGAAATTATATAGACATATATTATTTTGATAATTTTTTTACAGAATCATAATGATGTTAATGAAACATTATTCGAGCGGTGAATGATATTGTAGAAGATTATATATTAAGAGGTAATCAGAAAGTATAGATAAGTACTTCATACATTGATGAATTCACTCTTTCGCAAAACGAGTTCCTTTATAATGATGGATTTTGGCCTCCTTATTGGGACAAAAATATAATAAATGTTGAAGAGGACATTAAGAGGGGGAACATGGGTATCTTTTAAAGTGAAAAAAATTTTCACTAATATAGAGACTTCAATAGGGTAGGGGTGAAATTAAGTTTATTTTTTTAATTTACAACTATAGATATTAAATTTTCAAAAAGATACATTTTTTGAATAATCAAATTGAAATACTAATCAAATATAGTTGAAATTAAACAACTAAAAAGTTAATAGTTAATGAAGGTAAATAAAATAATAATAATAATAACTATAAAAATTAAATTATTATAGTGGAGTTATTGATGAAAATACATAAACTTCTTTATTGATATTATAAAAGGATATCAGTGGATCCAATCAAAGGAACTCTTTACTTTTAATCTATTGTGGAAGGAGGATCAATACCTAGATCCAATGGTTATAATTTATAACACCAAATTACTTCATTATTTTGAATTATTATAACCTAAAATTCCCCATACATCATCGAGAAACATCATAAACAACAAGATATATCACCAAGATCCTCTTAGATTGCACAATTAGTACCAAGTCTTATCCTTATACTTCTTCAAACCAACAATTTATAAGTATAATTTACTATACATATAATCAATTTTATCTCACCATATTTAAGGTAATGATTATAGTAAACAATATTTGAGATTTTATAATACATTCATAAAAAATGAAAGCTCTAATAAAAATCTAAAAAAATTATAAAAATGCAATAACTCAATGTTCGAAAATAATTAAAATCTCAAAATTGATGGTGTTACAATGTCCATTATTTGAAGATTTAGTCTTAAATTATAATAATTGATCCAAAAAAATATTCAATGGTAAATTCTATGTTATTAGACATAGCTAACACTTATAAAATAATTGGAAGGTTTAATTCTTTCTTCAGTTCGAAGTAGATCTGGTGATTATATAATATTATAAAAATAAGATTATTTATATTCAGCTCACTAAATCATGCGATTCAAAAATTTATACTACATGTAAAATAAATCATAAAAGACATCACGTATGTACAAGTAAAAAAAACTGAGTCTGTTGTGTTTTATAAAAAAACTAAATGAATCCATTTTAGAAACATGTCTCATAAAAATCAAAGGATATAATTGATTTGGCATGGGTTGATTTTAGATCATTTTATAGGTGAAAATGATGGATATTTCTTCAAAAACATGAGTTAGGTAAAGGGAAAACAAGGAATCACAGGGGAATTTATTGATTTTGGTAAAACAAGTTGGTTGATTTTTTAATATTGATTCCAACACCAAATAATAGAATTATAGAATGACTTAATATCAAATTAATTGATCAAAATTCATGATATTTCATTTTACCTATATTTGAATTATTTTATATGGAAAATATTTTCCTTCCAAAAATACAGTATTAACACTTGTAAATAATTTCATTATAATGATTAAATTGTTTTACGTAATTTAATCAAATTTAAATCTAATGTTTGAAAAATTCATCTTCAAAATGAAAATAAAAAATATATAGAATTTTTTATAGAATAACAACAATTAAAACATTAAGTGTTTTTATTATTTCATATGGATTTCTAATAATTCATTGAGTGATAATATATTTATTTATTCATAATAACATTAAATTTTATTAAAATCTTCCTTTATGTAAGATATAATTAGGTTCTTAAAATAATCATGACTCATAATAATGTATTTTTTAAAAAAAAATTTGAAATAATTAAATCATTATTTTCAGAGTTCTAAACAATTAATAATAAATATATGAATTATAATTCCGTTTTGTATATACATAAAATATATTTTTGAAAATTTTCTTATCAAAATATTAGAAAACTAATTTTTAATCAATAATACTTAATTGTTTATAAGATTAATTTTTCTTATATAATGAAATCCCTTTTTAAGGACTAATTATATATTTCTTATTTATCATTACTTATTTCTTTAATACGTGCTAATTATTTGTTATACGCATTGAATATATGATTTAAAAACATAATTAATTTTTTTCGAATGTATTATATCCATTTTAAAACATTTTCAGTATACCAAATGATTATATACATTCCCAATAGTCATATATATATTTCTAATGGTGATATATTGGTCACAATACCCATTTTCAATCCTATATATAACCTTAAATACTTATATTAAGTCCATTAATAATTAAATATCATTTCATTTTCAAATTTGAAATTATTTTTCTAGTTTACTTCCTTATTTATATAGTTCTAATTGGTGGTATGATCTTTAAGTAAATCTATGTGGGTGAGGATTTTATGTTTGTGGTCTTTTTTAATTACTTTTGGTTTTATTCCACTTGTAATTTTAAAAATGTTGTTTCATAATTTATTTATAATAATAAATGAATGTTTATATTGTAATTTAATATTTTACATTAGAAAAATATAATTTTTTATATGGTGTTTTATGAATGATAATATATTCAAGTTATTCATGGAATAAAAATGAGTAGAGTTGCATCCTCCTATTTATCTTCACAAGATTTGATCTCACGTTGTCCTGGAAATGACCTATATCAACATAGAATGATTGAATACCTTATGAGAAAGAATAATGGATGTTTGGTAATTTTGGATGATTTATAGTTCCTTATTAAGTGGAAATACTATGATATGGGATAAATTTACATTATATTTTCCAAAAAATAACCATTTTATCCCCTATTTAAAAAACAATAAGGTTTATACTATGAACCCAATAAAAGTTAGTCATGTACATAGTGGAAACATGAGAAACATCTGAATCCAGACTAGATACAATAGGATACATTGTTATATTCCTACTCATACATGATATTCTATTTTATCCCATTCATTCTATGTCACATTATTAAACTACAGTTCCATCATTTAAGAAGATAATAAATGAAATTTAAGGATATTACTAAATCAATGTTATGTGGGTTATTAATGGTCATACCACTCATCGACCAATATTTGAATTTACATTAATTTCATACTAACCCCCTCAAGGTTTATCTAAATAATCCTCAATCATGCATTTGGGTTACCATTCTGGTTTAAACCAATTCCCATAATGTTTATTAAACAAAGAATTTATTAACATACACCTAGTTTGTCAGGATTGGGAGAGTTTAATATAACTTTTAATGGGTCCTCATAGGTTTACAAAAGTATTTTCCAAATTTTATAGACCTTTCATGGTTTCCTTTTCTATTTATCTCATGCTCATAACCTAGTCAAACTTATAGAGTATCTTAATTTAAAACAGAAATTTTTTGTGATTTACACAATGTCTTTAATAACTAATACATATTTTACCCCAATCTCCAAATTTCTATCAGATCTCACATGGTCACAACCACATATCCTTGACTTTATATCCCAATAAATAGTCAATTTATATATAAAATGTATAAAAATAGCGATATTTACCTCTTTATATAGAGTAAAAACCAATATGTTTATTTCTCTATATATCCTCATTCACTATCATTATCAATATGCTCATATATCATCATAATGGATATATCATTCATTTTAAACAATTAATAATAAATTATCATAAATAATGTTCATACAAAATAATCTAATAAAATCATAATGTAAAACCAAATTCCTGAAATCACATTCCATGAAATTCTATATAATCATTAATGATGTGAAATCCCTCCTTGAGAAAATACAAAATACCCAATTTTGATTCACTAGTCTATTTTACCCTAAATTTAAAAAATTTAATAAAAAATTAATAGTGTTATATATATTTAATAAAATGGCATGAAATGACACAATTTTACCCTCTCAACCCTCCAGAAACCAACTCACATAAAATATCTCACATTTTAGTGTGGTTTCACCATACCCTAAAAAAATAAGACCCAAAACCCTATAACAATCCTCAATAAATCCAAGGAGGAGGAGGAAATAAATAATAGAGGAATAGGATAGTGAATGGATCTTACCTCAATTAATGCATAGAATCAAACCCAACCAATATTAATTGTGGAAAGAATAAGAGTGGAAATGGAAGGAGATAACTACATCAACTATTAGTGGTTAGGTAATATAAGAACCCAATGAGGGGATAAATTATTAAAATCTTATAAATACCATTTTTAATATTTAAAAAATTGATTTATACTCCACCAAGTACCCAGTAGATATAAAATTTATACCTAGTGGATAAAAATATTGTTCAATATGAGTTTCCAATCTTTAAAAAACCCATGGATTTTCTTGTTTGGAATTTCTAATTGGATTTTAATTTTTCAATTTTGTATCCTGTGATGTCTTTATATTGATAACAAAGATTTATATCAATAATCAATGATTTAAAAATATCAAGGATATTTTTTAGACATGAATCATGACCCTTGAGGTTCCTCGGGCACTCGAGTGAGTCTCAAGAGCTTTGGGATAATGTTTTGAAATTTAAAATTTATTTAAAATTGCGTATCGATAACACACAATTAGGATAAGATATGTGGGGTGACTTTATTCATGAAATTATCACAAGTTGGGTGTAAATTTAGGTAATATTTTCAACTAAACTATTAATGGTGTGTACCCTTGGATAGCAAAGCCTCTGTGGTTGGATAAAAATTTAGAAAACTATATAGAAAAACTATGTGAATTCATAGATTTAGTTAATAATGTGAAATATGGAAATTCCACAAACAATTTTGAAAGTGGTATCCCACCACATCATCCTTCATGCATGGTTGATCCTTATGGGATAATTCCCTACTTTATATAAATATTTAACCCCTAGAATAGGGTGAATATATTCTTGTTTCTTGGAGATCTGAGGTGTGTCATTCTCTCTTATTCTTCGATTCTTATTCTCCATTCTTTATTATTGTTTTTTATTGAATGAGATAGGAATTTGAGTGAATAATCCACCTAAAATGTGGAAATGTCTCATAATAATCTATATTTCAAATGGAATATCTAGAGGATTCCATAGGATGACGCCTACATATTGTTGCATGTTGATTTGGTGAAGGTATATCCCTATTTTAATATTGTTAGGGATTTTCAAAAAAAAATCAGCTGATTTTAGTAGTGGAATCTAGCCTAATAAATGGGGTTTTATGGATTTTTTTTATGTGTGTGTTGGTAGTAGACCACACCCTGTAATATGATTTTTATGAGAGAGTATGGAACCCAACGAGATTTAAGGAATTATTCATATTTTTATTAAATTTTTTAATTAATGATAAATTATTATAATTATGTAACTTAGATTTTTTTCTTGAGCTAGGGACTGTTATGTGATAAAATTGGACTATTCAATTTGGAAAATAATTGGTGGGAGCTATTGGGTTGGGAATTAAAGGTAATGGATAGATTCAGGTTAGTGGCCCTTATTAATTTTCCGTAGTGTGTTATTCATGATTTAGGGGGAAAGTGATAATTACAATCTCACTAATTCAGACTATTGATATTTTTAAATTAATTAATCATTTTAATTAAAATGGAATGACAATGAATGAAATTAATAAAGTCCCAAGGGACATGATGGACCCTTGTCCACTAGCTAGAATTCTCAATCATTTATGGCCATGAGTAAATTATAATGCCTTTATTTGATTTAAATGTACCCCAAAAAGTGTGTAAATAGGTTATGTATTCATAGTGACCCTTAGTGTAATTCCCTTTGTGACCACTAGATAGAGGGATGTGATGGGTTAAATTAGATAAAAATTGGAGGAATTTAAGAATCTTATGGATACCTTCAAGCCCTTGGGTTTGTTGAGTTGAGTGTGGGGAAAGTGTTTCTCCACCTCTAGGAAATACATACTTGGGTAGGTTGACATATGAAATATTAGTGATAATTTGGAAGAATGATCCAACAAAATATGACTTGGGAATTGAGATGGGCCTTGTTATATATATATAGAGTGGTTACAGAATGGATTACTCTTTGATTTTAGTGATTCTATAATATAATAGAATTTTTGATGATTTATTTCATTCCATATGTGTTATAGGGTGTGAACCTATAGTATTATTTATGGTAAGGGATACCATGTAGTGTGTTTGATAGAGATGAAACCTAGGGGACCTCAGTGGTTTGCCTAGTATGATATTGACCCTAGAGAGCATGCATGTGGGAATGGGTAGTGATGATTTGGACTTTCATATTAGAACCTATATTGATGATGTCATCCCAACGAGTCTTTATGGACTATAAAGTGGGATATTACATAAGGGAATCACTTCCTTTGAGTCTTGTGAATGGAATTTATATTCCATGTCCACTAGCACTCGAATAATTCATGTTGCTATTATTGGATTCCTAGGAAATGCTACTAGGACCAGGATATTAATCTTAGTACTATTGGACTATGATGGAATTTATCCTTAAAATTGGCCAATGTGCCTATATGAAATTTTTGAATATTCTTATTAGATTTAGACTTTGAGACTATATTGATTTCCCATGAAATTTGGTTTCATCCTTCAAATTTATATCATTACTTAATTGATGGTCCTTTGAATCATATTATTCCTAATGGTTATATAATTGAGATGATCTTGGAGACATTAAATTTACCCCAAACTGATCAGTGGGCACTGAGATGTTATGGGAGGGACGCACTGCAACCCCACCCCCTATTTGAGAAATACGTGAGATGATACGATAGGGATACAGTACTCACATAGTGATTTTTATATTACTTGATTACACATGAATTACTCTAATGAAGCATCCTTGGGATGGAATGATCTTTCCAAATCGTTTTAGATACCATGACACTTGAAAAAGAAGGTACAGTTGATCTCATGTGTTATGTTAGAACATGAAGATCATTGATGGTTATTGATAATGTTGTCATAGTGTATATATATATTTATTATAATAATATCACATGTAAGAATATTAAATTATAGTTTATATATAAGAACTTTTTCGTTGTACCGACTAAGATATACACACACCATTCCTGGGTATCCATGGAACATGAGTACCTAGTAAGACGTCGTGGATCATAGGTTTAGGTTGGGAAGAGGCTTGATGTGGCACAATTTATTTGGATAACTATGCATAGATTTAGAGATCAGATAAACTGAGGCTCAAGGATGTTATTATATCCTAATTTAACTTATTCTTTTATTTTTTATATGTGATTGGCATAGTGATTGTATAGTGTTGTATAATAACTTAACCATGTCTATTTATGATTTATTGATTCAAAATTTTCATTTATTATTTATTGTTCTATATTTTTAAATTTTTATTATTGATTTATATATAATGGATGATGGTTATAGTTTTTATGTTGATTGTTACTCTGATATGAGGGTATAGTCTCTTCAAGGTAATACCCCAAACCCTAATTACTCATCAGTAACCTTTGGCACATGCGGAGGCATACATAAAGTTACATGGCAAACTAGGAAATGAAATCAGTTTGTGTCTTTCATATTAAAATGTCAAATAGTGTAATGATAAATTTTATTTTGTCTTATTATTTGAATATATGGAAGATATGTAATAAAAATGTGTTTAATATTATGATAGATGTTTGATTAGTGTGCCATGAACACTATTACTAATGGAATATATAGTTTACTATGGATATGTAATTATTAATCTTGGATTTAACAGACATAGTTTTGTGATTTCCCCTTGTATGAAACCCTTGGATTTTTTTGATTTATGATTTATTATAGTTTTGAATCACTGAAAATTTGCCAGAGGCCCATGTACATGAAACATATTTAGCATCTAGGACTCCCAATGCATACATGTTCATTTTTTGTGATTGATTTTATTGATGATTGACTGTTCAACTCATTATGTATTCAATAGAAACTTATATTTAATTTTCCAATATAACTTACTTGATGTATTATATTTATCTAGTCTTTGATATATTCTCTTTGAAGATACATCATGTAGATTATATAGTGAGATACTCCTTGATGATTGCTATAAAGTCTCTATATTCAATGGTTGTATAATGGCCCCCTCGGGGGTAAATTTAGGAATTTTATTCCATGATATATTTTCTAAAAATAAGATAGTATTAGTTATTGAGTGTTTGAGGAGAAACAAATATGTTATTTTTCTATATATCTTCTTAGTGTAATTCTACAAAAAAACGAAAAATATAACTATGGTTTAACATGATACGAATCATATAGGAAGATTTAAAAATTTGTATATGGATGATATTATGGTTCTTATGGTGGTATTATCATATTCATATGCCTAATGAGGATGAGTTCCCTTGAGGAAAGGTGGATTTTCATCTAATGCATGTGATGTATATGAGGACACAATAATGGGTTTTTTGGCATGTGAGTTTCCTTAAGATGTTTTAGACGGGGGAAGGGATATTACCTTGTGAGTTATAAACCATGTGATATGTGGTGTATTATTACACTATGAAAATTTAGATTAAAATAATAATAACAATCTTAATATATTTCCTAACATGAATCATTTTTCTTCAAGAAGGAAGTGGGAAATGGAGAATGTCATTGGTCCTTGTGTTCTTATGGGGGGTTCCTCTAATCCAAGTTTTCCATCTTCTTAGGGAGTCCCTATGACAGATTCTGTCTTGACTGGAAAGCTCAAATCGTTCAAAAAAGCATCCACGGGAGTCACAGATTCAGTGGTTACTGTCCTACCTCGCATTCCGGAGATCAATATGGAACCTAGATTTCCGGAGAAGATTGATGGTCTGCCTGTGGTTGAGATTTCGGATAGAGAACTTATGGAGGATTTAGACAAACGCAAGCTCTCTCTCGTGGTGTGTTTTAGGCCGAATAAACATCCTTTGAAGGTTTTTAGTGCTTTGGTGGATTCGTGGGGTCTTCTGCAAAAGGCATCGGTGTCAGAACTATCTAGGTTCGCCTTTTGTATCCATTTGTTTAATAAGGATGATTTTGTGTGTGCCTAGTCTAGGGAGGATAGATTGTTGAATCACCATAGTTCAATTTGTCTCGTTGGTCTTGGGATTATCACTACCGAAAAGAATCTCCAATGGTGGCGGTCTGGATTAAACTTCCCTATCTTCCCCTACCTCTACAGAATCCGTCGATTCTGGCTGCTCTAGTAGATTCTATAGCAAATTTTCTTTGCTCGAACTTTAACTCTGTGACTCTTATGGAAGCGTCATGTCTGAGGGTTTTTGTTGAAATGGATTTATCGGTGAAATTTCCTCCACATTTACTTGTCAAGACCCCTGAGGGTTTCAATTGGTGGCAACACTTGATTTATCAGGCCCCTCCTAGGTTCTGTGTAGTGTGCGGCTTACAGGGTCATTCGTTAGAGGTGTGTAGGAAGAGGAGACCAAGAGTGCAATCTCGTGGAGGTTTGAAGGGCAAGGGTGTTCATCCATCGTCGTTTTAAGTGGGGCTAGATGAGGATTCTGGAATCAGCCTAGTCTTGTCAATATTGGATGATTACTTGGTGCATAGGCTGCCATTTTTACAGGTGGAAAAGGAGATCGATGGGGCTTCTGCTTCGGTTTCTTCTAAGTCAAATCAATCAGCAGGCACTTTAGATCTGATGCCGAATGCTCTGAGTCATTCTGCCGCTGTGGAAGATTTTTCGATCTTTCCCAGTTCTTCTAAATTGACTTGGGAAGAAGGGGAAATTTGTGGGGCTGTATTTCTCCCGACACTTCCTAAGGAGATTCCTCCTCTACCACATTAGTTTCGTATCTACACCATATTGTCTACAAATTCGATTAAGAGTTCTTTTTGGACCTTGTCCAGCTCTTCCAAGGGTACTCCGGAATGGGGCCCGGAGAAGGATTTCTCTGAGGGGTTAAAGATGGAGATGAGTGCAGCCAAGAATTCTAACCATAGGCTGGTGTCTCTTTCCCTAATAGAGGAGTATTAGGGTACATGTTTCCCTCCAGTTTCATATTTTAATAGAATTTCCTTGATAGAGGAGGTGGATAGCCCTTTTAAGAAGAAGGTTTTTACTCTGAAGAAATCTGCGTCTCCAGATGGTCTTTTCAGACCGATTACCTGATCCATGTCCAAGGAGGATGGTAGGCTTATCTTGGCTCTGAAATTAGGTACTCCTGGCCGTAAGTCCAAGTTATCTCCATTTTAATGCTATCCTTGATTTTATGGAATGATAGAGGTTTTGGGTCACCTGCTAAGGCTTCCTTCATGGCCTCTGAAGTCAAGAAATATAATGTGTTGTTGGTTGTTATTTTGGAACCAAAGAAAGATTCCTTCAAGATCGTTTCTTTTGATAAGAAAATGGGGTTTGGTAATTCTAGGCAGGCTTACCCAGACAATAAACACATTACGATATAATGGAAAAGGGATGTGCAGGTAGAGGTGGTCCATGATTGGGAGCAATGTATTATAGTTAGGATTTTGATAAAGGGATCAGTACTTCTATTTTCGTTAATTTATGCCAGCGGAGACATTCAAGGTAGATGGTCCCTTTGGGACTACTTGGCTTCATTTGACTCACTTCGACTTCCATGGTTGGTTGGCGGAGACTTCAACACAATTGTGGAGAATTCCAAAAAAAGGGGAGGAATTGGCAGCACTAACATTGGTATGCAGGATTTCAGAAGCTATATTACTAGTAGGGGGCTACTGGACTTGGGTTTCAAAGGATGAAAATACACTTGTTGCAATAATCGTAAAGGCAACAATCTTATTTGGAGTTGTCTTGACTAGTTTTTGACCAACCTGCAAGGTTTAGACTCGTTCTCAAAAACATTGGTTTCCCATTTGTGTCGTGTTCTGTCGGATCATGCTTCGTTGCTGGTGGAAGTGAAAAGAGGTGAGGCTGATAATTTTCCTTTTGTTTACTCATAAAACTGGCATCGGGTAGATGGATTCTTACAAATGATGAGAAATTATTGGGAAAAGGAAGAGACCCGGAGGTCCTGGGTTGGCCTCTAAAGGCGACTTAGGCGCCTTAAACTAGATATAAAGGGACAGTTGCAGAATAATCCTTTTGGAGATGTGTTAGTTGAATCGTTACAATCAAAGATGGATTTAATTGAATAGGAGCTCCAGATAAGCTGGGATGAGGGTATATTTCTGTTGTTGTGTGATAAACGTAATCTTCTGACAGTGTGGTTGTTGGAAATTGAGAGTGATTTTAAACATAGATCCAGAATTCACTGGCTTAAAGAGGGAGATCGTAATAATGATTATTTCCAGGATTGTTTTAAGGAAAGGAAGAATATGAAAATCAATTTTATGTTGGAGGATGGTTCCTACACATCCGATTTCAATGTGGCAGGGGAGCTGGCCTTGCATCATTTTGAGAAGCTTCTTCCAGGAGAGGCTTCTTCTAATAATCATGGTTTATCAGGTGAGGAAGAAGAATTTTTGGGTGGATTGCTGAGGCTGTTAATGGATGAGGATAATGTGGCCCTACTAACTACTCCCTCTGAGGAAGAGATTTGGGGAGTTATTCGTAGCATGGATCTTGAGTGCGCCCTAGGCCCGGATGGTTTCCCTAGAGCTTTCTATTTGGCCACTTGGGAGTTTGTGGGGCGACAAGTCATTGAGGCGATTCAAGATTTTTTTCCAGGGTGTTTCTATTATCCGAAGCTCTTGTGCCTCCAGGGTGGTCCTCATTCCAGAAGTGAAGGACCCAAAAAATCTTAATCAGTATAGAATTATATGCTTATGAAATGTTTCTTATAAAATTCAGGATAGTCTGATTGCTAAGAGGTTGAATGAGGTTATCCCTCGGATTGTGTTGCAAGAACAACATGGGTTGGTGAAAGGGAGAAATATTCATGGAGCGATCCGAATTTCTAAGGAGTCAGTGTAGGATATTAACAAGAAAGTTGTGGGCTCCAATGTTATTATTCAAGTGGATATGGATAATGCATATGATAAACTGGAATGGGGTTTTATTATCTGGTCCATGAGAAGTATGGGTTTTCATGAATGAGTTATTGATCTTTGCATCAGATGTTATTCCTCACTGTGGTTGTCAATCTCTATTATGGGGAAAGGGTTTGGTTTCTTCAAAATCTTACGGGGTGTGAGGCAGGGAGACCCTTTGTCTCTTTCTCTGTTCATTCTTTCCCAAGATTCTTTATCTAGAAATATTCATAGAATCATGAGTGCAAGAAGTATTTTACCTTACAGACAGACTGGGTAGGCTGTATTTCACACCTCATGTTTGCAGATGATATTCTTATTTTCATTAATGGTAGGAGGAATTATCTTCTTATCTTCTTGAAGATCATGGGGGTGTATGGGGATTTAAGTGGACAAAGAATTAACTCAAGAAAGAGCAGTTTTTTCATATCCAAAAAGTGTTCTGCTCGAAGAAGTAGGAACATTCAAGATACCCTTGGAATATAGAGGAAACAGTTTCCTATGATTTATCTCGGAGCCCCAATCTCTTTTGGACGGATTAAGAAGTCTTTCTTTGAGGATATTATGAATATAGTTCTAGGGAGAATTGTGAACTGGAAGAGAATATTTTTATCCTTTGGTGGTCGGATCACTCTAATCAACAGTGTTTTGTCTTCTATTCTGATGCATGTGTACTCAACGATCACTCCTCCAAAAGGGACTGTTGATTGAATGGAGAAGATCATGAATTGTTTCTTATGGGATGCCAATTCCCTTAGACGATTCCATTGGGCCTCCTGGAACTATTTGGCTAAACCAGTGGTGGAGGGGGTTATTGGTCTAAGGGATGTCAAAGAGGCCATGCAAGCCATGCAAGCTTGATTAGCTTGGGATTTTCTTGTGGGGGAATCGATATGGGCCAATCTTCATATAAATTGTTAGGGAAGACATTGGAAAGATTGGAAATGTCATCGGGGTAAACTCTCGAAGTTGGCTAGATGTATTCTCCAGCATTTAGAAACTCTCCAGGAGGCAACACAATGGGTGGTTGGGAGAGGTTCAATTAACATATAAAGGGATAACTGGGTGGGAGAGAAACTTTTTTTCCACGATGTCCGGGTCCTGATATGACTGTTAGGGATGCAGGCAATTATCCTGCTCTGCTGGAGGATATTATGAATAAGGATAAGATGGGGGTCTTTAATATCATTTCATTTTCAGAGGAGGTGGATATATGTTTTTTTACCAGATCTTCTTCTGGGTGCTATAATAGACATGATTTTAGTGAACTTCTGCACCCACCATTGGTGCGGAGTGAATGGGACCTGCGGTTATGGTGTTAGGATATCCCTGCTAAGATGAATTTTTTGTTCTGGAGGTGTGAAATTGGTCTATTCTAACAGATGACAATATTCAATCGAAGGGTATTTCTCTGGCGTCGCGTTGTTTCTGCTTCAATAGTTCGAGTAGTGAGTCTGTCTTGTATCTATTCTGTATGAGATATTGGGATGTTGGCCTTTGGTCTACTTTTGACATGCAGATATCTACTGGACGTGATTTCAACTCTTTATAGGATTTCATATCTTTCTGTTTTCTAGAGTCTGATCAAAGTGAGATGTAGAGAAAAATCTACAACATCACCTTCAGCGCCATATAATGGATTATTTAGGAGTCACGGAACACAACTAGGCTAGACAAGAGACCTGCAATCTCTGGTATATTAATAAAGGTGAAGGTTCTCATTTCTGAACTGGCTGTTTGTTTGAAGGGTGGATAGAATTCCTAGGCGCTGAATAGGTTCCTTAATAGACTAATGTCAAATATTAGTTTTCCAGGTTAGTGGGTAAAATGGAACCCTCCTCATAGTGGTAACAAGCTGAATGTTGATGGTTCTTTCATTAATGGATGCATGCGAGGGGGTGGTATGCTCAGGGATTCAAATGGGGCAGTGTTCTTGGCTTTCAGTGCCTTCTATGGTCTGGGTAATTCCTTATGCGCAGAGGTGAGGGCCTTTCTCACTAGAGTCTCTCTTTGCAAAAGGTTCTGATTCCAGGTTGGTTTGATTGAATCTGATTTCGAGATTTTGGCGCGTTCTATACAGGGGAAATAAAATCCTCTATGGGATTTGATCTATCTCATTATAAGATGTTTGAAGGAAATCAATGAAGGTTTTCGGGGTCATCATATATGGAGAGAAGCTAATTTTGCTGTGGATGTGCTTGCTTGTGCAGGAATAGAGGAGGAACCATTGATGATTTACTCTGCTGTTGGATCCCTCCCACATGAATGTAAGGATGTTGTCAGGGGGGGATGCCCTTGGTCTTCATCATTTTCGACCCCCGTGATATGTATTTTTTGTATATGTCTTACCATCCTTTAATAAAAAACTAATTTTTGATCGAATCATTTTTCTTCAAGCAAATTGAGATATACTATAAAAATAACCTTATATGACCTATATAACCAAGGTGATAAATTATTATTATGAATAAAAACAACAAAATTATAAAAATATGTAATTTATATATATAATTAAAATATTTTAATGAAAATTTAATAATTAAGTACTAAATTTTCAGTAATGTTATTTTACGCTTCAAAAATATGTTTTGAACAAAAATATTTTCAATTAAATTCATTGCACATAAAATATAATTATTTTATATCATTTTTTGAAATTTTATTTAATTAAACTAATATTTATTTTAAAATCATTTTTTAAATATTATATTATGGTGATTTTTTTGGGTTTTCTATGTAATTAATTATTTTTTTGTGAATAGTTAAAAATACCTATTTTTGTAAAACCCTCATTTTGTTTCATTATATAAAATAATTGAAAAGTACCATTATTTTTTTCATTTTATAATAAAATAAAATATGAAACATTATATTAATAATGATATAATTAATTATATAGTAATCAAAATTATACTTTATTTTGGAATATGTTCATTTTGGGGTTTAAAAAATATTTTTTTAAAAACATTTTTTCATTGTGTTATATGAATTTTTATTAAAATTTACTTCATCCACTTATAGAAATTTTATATTGTAAAATTGATTCCATATTTTTGATATTTTTGTGTCAATTCAGTAAATATGTCAAATTTATTTTTGGTCATTATGAATAGTAACCAAGGTAAATAGTTCTCACCTCGATAAGGGTAAAATTGGTAAAGATGTGATAAAGTAATAAGGAAAGGCTTTAAAATATATCTAACACATTCATTTATCATATTGGATGATTTTTTCTTTTATATATGCCTTATATATATATATGAAAATTTGGAAATTTTATCACACATTACATTGATTATAACATATATATTATTTTAAGAAATAGATAATTACAAAATATCCCTCATTTGATTTTAGATTCCCTTATATGTTATCATGGTGATAAAAATTAGTTCTGAGTAAATATAAAATGTTACTTTGAGCATAAATAAATTATTTTTAATATGGTAATTTATTTAAAATTTTTTGTGTTGTTTTAATCACTATAAATTCTTACGTAATGGTGACCCAGTGCTCGTGCAAAGAGTAGGAAATATCAAGTAAGTGATTATAAAAAAACTAAAATGATTTTTTGGAAGAATTATGGTGTTAGATTGATTTTATGGATAAAAATAATTATTTATTTATATTATGAGTATTTAAATTGTAAAATAAATTTAAATCTTGATGACATCAAAGTCAAAATCAATGAATATTCCTAAAAAAGGTCTTTAATGATATTTTATGTTAAATTATTTGTTATTATATAATTTAAAAATAAACATAATATTTAATTGGAAATTTGGAATGTTAAATGGTATAAAATTTCATTTATTAATAATTTTTATCCAATTTTCACATTAGAATTCAATTAAATACCCAGAAAGTCTAAATACTTTGTTACCACATTTATGGTCAACAAGATTTAATGACTGGGTAAACTAGAATATAAGCTTTAAAATGACACCAAAACCAATATAAATTTTATTGGATGATTCCATTTATACCTTATGATATTTTTTTAAAACTTGTGTCCATTTGTAATCATTTTTCTTAAGGAATACACTAGTTATATTTTAATCTTTTACTTAATTCGAAATCTATAATCTCCTCACTTATAAAATGGAACATCCTCTCCACCCTAATTAATTTTTTTGTGATTATAGATTATAAATTCCCTACAAGAATAACTTTCTAGTATTTTTTTACTTAATCATAGAGATTTTTATATTCCCCTAAGTCCATCTTAAGGAAGTAGAATGTGTATGGAATAGAAGATCTGTAAAAGAGGATGTAACGGTCTTAACTGAATACATTAATGTTTATTTATTATTATACCACATATAAATATATAGTTTCTATCTTAAAGTAATGGATTAATTATATTTAATATACTAAAATTTGATTATTCTTATTTAAGAATAATTATCCTTTATCATTCCATCAAATGAGAAATAAATATATCACATCTGCGTATATGCCGAGTACTGCCTCCACATAGTGATATGATTCGTTTTCCATAACCACCTCACATTGATAAAAATAATGATGGATTAAATAAATATATATTATGATTATTATTTAAATAATATATTTTAATAAAAAACATCAAGTTTCACCATTTCCATTTTTTGTTAGGAAATGAAGACAATGTTCATGTGTACATACGGACTACTGAATCAGTGAATGGGGTAATTAATTTTTATATATTATAATTTTATTAATGGTTATAAACATGTTTATAATTATTTTATATGATATTTATATCATGATCATAATTCTATAGATTATGAAAACATGATCAAGTAGAATGAATTGAAACTTCTGAAATGAAGCATTTAGGAAAAGTGAAACCATTGACACCTAGAAACAATGGTTTTATTAAAGAATAATTAACTTATTGGTGTTGAAATGTTATAAGGGGTAATATATGATAATATATGTACAGAAATCGATATGTTATAGAATTATGATAAATCAACGTTATTTATATAGGATTTCCGCATTCTTACGAATCATGTCTGACATTAGGTCAGGGTTATTCATCTCAATATAGTTTCAGTGTAACATTTTTGAATTTATTAAGCTATTATCATCTTTGAGGTTTATATAAATAACCATTAACATGTAATATAATGTATATTTATTAATTATGTTTCTTTAAAGGTAAAAATTAAATTATTTTATCTAATTGGTTTTGATTTGAAGTTTACCAAAATGGTAAGGGTTTATCATCAAAAAATATCTTCTTTGGGGGGGGTATGATATGATACATGCCAATATTATTTAATGATAGTAATATATATAAAATATGATATGTTTTATACTATATATCATTGTCTTCATTGTATTTAATTTTTAATTTGAATTTATTTCATTCACGGAACTTATGATTTGAAAATTACTGAAGCAATAAGGACTTATGTTATAATCTCACTTTTATTGGGATAGTATATACTTAAATTTTAAATGAAAATTAATATGATCTATTGTAATACCCCAACCCCAGTTACCCAGAGTTGGTAATTTATTACATAACATTGGTATGATTCAAGGAATCACGTCTCAAAAGGCAGATCAGTTTAGTATTATTGGAAACACGATAGATACATAAGTTCAGCATTACAACTCGAAAAGAAATACAACATTAATTTATTTCATTAAAAACATAAAAGACTCCTAGATTATTCCTGAAAGTCACTCATAACTATATTCTTCATATCATAGGAAAATGAAACATAAAAAAGGAGTGAGCTCAAACGCTCAGTAAGGGTAACCAATACAGTGGAAGATAACATAAACATTAAGCATGATGAATAATTCATAACACATTCCTTTAAAAATAATAAATATGAACACATTATGGGAGGAATATGAGATGAGTAAATAATTTCATAATAAAACATAGTCATGGTTATTCTACTATTCAAAACACCACATGAACCATCATTATTATTTTCATAATGAGGGAACATATAATGCCGTGAATTCAAAATAATTTTTTCAAGGCCTCGGCCAAGACGTCTAAAAATGATTAAGGCCTCGGCCAAAACCATATATCAAATTGGGAAATCCCTTGTCCAATTATAAGCCTAATTGTCTCATGAGACCTACTGATGCACCGATGAGCTATAGCGGGCTCCATCTGTCACATACTAAGTCCAATACATTACTCATATGAAAATGTTGAAACGTAACATAAACATTCATAATAAAAATACCCTATGAAATGTAATTACATTAACCATGAAACATGAATGTTATTAAAATAACACATACATAGTAAAAATTATCATCAAACCTTCAATACAATATAGAATATTTTTATCATTATAAATCAACTTCAAACAAGTTTAAAATCCATCAAAGGATGTTGACATATATGAAATGAAAACTATTTTAAAAAAATACATCTTTCTATTTTGAAACTATTTATGATTCACATAATTATAAAAGAAAACATTTATTTTGAAAATATTTTTATATTCTTGTAAGAGAATCTTCGATGATGTTATAATGGCAGAAAACAGCTGCACCCACCGTGTAAGTTAAATAAACATTCATACGATATTTTTTTCAAAAAGGTTATAAAGTACCTTGTTTAGAAAATGAAAAAATGATTCCTTTCAAAAAATATAAGGTAAAATAAGGGTATAAAGGACTTTTACCCATAGTCTACTAAATAGTAAAAAA
Source organism: Viscum album (assembly GCA_963277665.1). Taxonomy (NCBI): domain Eukaryota; kingdom Viridiplantae; phylum Streptophyta; class Magnoliopsida; order Santalales; family Viscaceae; genus Viscum; species Viscum album. Next base: position 1,508,681,306 of record OY728156.1, read on the forward strand.
AAATTGGAATACACTTTTATGAAAACATGGATGTGGGTGATAAAGAGGTCCTAGTAGATACTTACTTTAAAAATAAACCTTGGATAATAAAGAGAATGTGAAATTAACCACAATATTTTAATTTTACTTAGTCAATGGTATGTTAACAGCCTGTATAATAGATAAAACATTGTTATTAAATTATACAGAAACTATATACAAAAAACTAATATCATATATGATCCTATAATATTTATTTGTTAATAATATTTTAGTAGTATCATCTTTTCAGGTGTTAACTGATTCATTTTCCTTTATATGATTGGTTATGTAATTCTTTTTTGTTATAGATATTATGTATTTGATTTATATACAGAATGATATTAAGTTCTTAAATATTATTTTTAATCATAAAATGAAAATAATTCTTGAATGATTAGATGGGTAATGAATCTCATCGTGTTCGGGGAAATGGTAATCCGTACGTACGCACGAGCGACAATATCATTATATTAATGGGGAAATCATATGTAATTGGATGTTATATCATATATAAAGAATCAATTACATGTTATATTAATTACTTATATCATTTATACTCATTATTATACCCATCCAATTAGTGAAGTGTTTCAATAACACACTACACCACGTTGTGGAGACGGTAAGGTGTACGTTCGCACGTATGGTAACTTTTTCATTTATATGATGGATAGAATAATGAATATTTTTGGACAGTTTTTATAATAACATCAAATTATATAGAATAATTCGGATTTATTATTTTATAATTGAAATAACAAATAAATAGGATGTGGAAGAAGAAACAAACTTGAAAGAGGTGACGAAATATTTACCTTTTCTTCAGTTTCTTCCTTTTGATTTGACCAAAATTTCTCTTTAGGATAGATTTATGACCAAATTAATACCTCTATGATGAAGGGAGGAATGTTGGAAGGATATTTGGGCAGGGTTTGGCTGATCCAAATGGCAGAAGAGGTGTGAAGTTTTGAGAAGGGGAATTTCCATTTCACAAGAGAGGTGAGGGTCACTCTAGGAAAAGCTTGTAATATTATATTATAATAAAATCCTTTTCGTTTTCTAATGGATCCAAAAAAAATTTATTTAGAGGCTACGGTGTGGATGGGTCCAAAAACTCTCATACAATAGGATTTATACAGTTTTAGGTCACTATATCAACCTTATCTGTGAAATTTAACTCTTAGTCAAATAGTTTGACATTTACCATGTCTCTTTGTATTTTTATATTATATGGTTAATAAAATAACTATAAACTATCAAGAGAACCCAAAGTGGTTTATTAATAATATATATAACCTTATCTATGTTCTTTTTCTGAATGTTATATTTTTATGAATATTATATCAATTAATAATATAGTATTTGTTTTAAAACTCAATTATGTCAATTTTGACACTATTTCATATTTAATTTTTTTAAAGATATTAAAACATTATCACTTAGAATAAAATTTATTTAACCAATAATAACATGTCATATTAACCTATAAAATTAGTGGAATTCACCAGAAGTCTAAATTTACATTTATTTGATATTTATAATATCAATTATTTTAATATTTCAGTAATAATGTAATTACTGCATGATCATTGTGTCATAAATAAATTAAATTATTTAAGGTCTAAAAATTATAAATAAATTTAAATTATGTAGGAAATATTTTTATATTTCAAAATAATAATATTAGTTGAATTTATATTGTGTTTATCCCTATATTAAAAATGTTATAGTTAATAAACATTGAATTTATCACTTTTAACTCTTATTTAAATAAAATAATAATAAATGTCCTAATCTAATACGAGTGGCACAAAAGGGATCATATTTTATTTTTAAGCCTATTTTTATTAAATTAAACTTATCCAATAGAATTATAAAATGTGTTACCATAATTATGATATCATTTTTACCCTTAATTACCATATTTACTCTTAACCGTGGTAAATAAAAGTCAAAAGTTACTATTCACAAACAATTATTTTCATCTTATTGAACTACTTGTTACTTACTGATATTAACCGTGACTCTTGGATTTTTTAAATTCAACTTACAAAAGCGTTAAAATTATGTTTTATGCAAATTTTCAAATTCTCCTAGGAGGTGGGTAAAAACGGTAAAAAGTTCAATAAAATATTTATATATGTAAATTTTTTATAAAATGACTTCAATGAATTAAATTGAACATATATAGGTATTTTTTATGTATTTTTACCAAATATGAATTTAATTAAAATAAATTATTATTTAATTAAAATATGGTTTTAACCAATAACGCAATGTTTTTTACTATTTATCAAACATTGAATGTTTTTAGAAAAATACAAAAAATTCACCCTAAGATAATTTTGATATTCTGAAATAAAAAATTAAGTCCATTATGAAAAATAACATTTACAAAAATTCAAAAAGTGGGAATTAATATTCCTAACGGCTAGTTTGATTGGTCGTGGTGTGTTAGAATCTCAAAGTTGCGTACATTGCAATCTATTGCATTATTCAAAGGGAAACATATCGTGGATGCTTGGGGTGTTATATTCTTCCCTCCTTAAAATAATTTTGCCCTCAAAATATCTATAATAATACCGCACAAAAAGATTCAGGTGGTTCTTCATCGTAAGTTCCTATGGTTCCCACATTTCCTCTTCCATCTTATGGTTTCTCCATAGAACATTTACTAGAAAAGTCATCTGGTTTCCTAACACCTATTCTATGGTGTGAAGAATCTCGACAGGCTCTTCACAATAAGACAAATCAGGTTCCAGTTCAATTTCCTCATAGGTGAGTACATTCGTTGGGTCCGGCATGTATTTTCTCAATAGTGATACGTGGACCACATCGGGAACTTTGGAGATGCTTGATGGAATTTCCAAATAGTAAGCTATAGACCCAGGACAAAGTCCATCATAATATCATCCCATTTCCACTTAGGTATGGGAATAGGTTGTATGAATCCTATAGAATGTTGTCTTCCAGCATTCACTTTTTGGAAAACCATACATCTTGACAAAAATCAGCAATCTCCCTTTTCATGTTGTCCCACCAAAAATGTTCCCTCAAGTCTTCAGTCATATTGGAGCTCCCACGGTGTATAGAGAAATTGGAGCTATGAGAATCAGCCAACAATTCTCTTTTTAGATCAGGTATATCAGGAACACAAAGTCTCTTCCAAAATTTAAATATTCATCTTCATATATGAATTCAATCAATCTCAATTAATTTATGGCTTTAATAATCTTTTGAAACACCTCATCATCAGTCTGAGAACACATTATCCGTTCTATTAAATATGGTTTGGCAACCATTTAAAAAATTATTGATGTTTCACCATCCATGGTTATTCCCATAACCATCTTTAATAGATCCATGAAAATTGGATCCCTTTCAACTCTCATATTGTTCAAAACTCCATGATCCTTTCTGCTCAAAGCATCGATCACCTTATTTTCCTTCCCCAGGTGGTAGTGTATAGTGAAATCATAATCCTTGAGTAGTTCAAGCCATAGTCTTTGCCTCATGTTGAGTTATTTTTTTGAGAAAAATATACTTCAAACTCTTGTGATCAATATAAATATCACATTTATTACCTTAGAGATAGTTTCTACATATCTTCATAGTGAAGATTACAACTGCTTACTCAAGATCATGAGTGGGTTAGTTTTCTCATGAATTTTTAGTTTTCGTGATGCATAGGCAATAACACTATCATTTTTCATAAAGATACAACCAAGACCTTTCTTTGAAGTAAAACTATAAATAAAAAACTCATCATTATCTGATGGTAGGGCCAATATAGGAGCATTGACAAATATTCTCTTTAGTTATTAAAAACATTCTTCACACTCTATTTTCCAAACAAATTTAACCCCTTTATGTATAATCTTGGTTAATGGGTTAGCGAACCGGGCAAAAATCTGGATGAAACGTCAATAATAACCTGCTAAACCAATAAAAATACATACCTCAGTTATACTCGTCGGTGATGGCCATTCTTGTATTGCCTTGGTCTTTGAAGGATCAAATGATATTCCATCCTTAGAAAGAATATGTCCAAGAAAATAAATCTCTTGAATCCAGAATTCACATTTTCTAAACATCCCATATAATTCATTTTGTCTAAGAGTCTCTAGAATATTGCACAAGTGATTTTCATGATCTTCATAGATTTTGGAGTTTACTAAGATATCGACAATAATTACAACAAAAAAGTCATCAATATTTTCCATGAAAAATCTATTCATTAGATCCATGAAGACAGAGGGTGCATTAGTCAATCCAAAAGGCATTACAGTAAACTCATAATGCTTGTACCTGGTTCGAAATGTTGTTTTCATAATGTCTCCCTTCTTCACACATAATTGATGATATGAAGACCGAATGTCAATATTTTAAAAATATTTAGCTCCATGAAGTTGGTCAAATAAGTCATCAATGCAAGGTAGGGGATACTTGTTAATTATTGTTATAACATTGTTCTCCTTGTAGTCAATGCACAATCTCATAAATCTATCTTTCTACTTATCAAAAAGGACAAGGGATCTCTATATAGAAACACTAGGGAAAATAATTCCTTTATTTCTCAATTCCTCTAGTTTTATCTTTAGTTCCACTAATTCCATAGTGTCCATTCTATAAGAGGTGTTCGATATGGGCCTTGAACCAAGAATTAATTCAATGGAATACTCAATTTCTAATTCTGGAAGATGTCAAAGTAAATCATCTGGAAACACATCTATATATTCTTAAAAAATATAAATGTTATCTATTAGAAATTTTTTTCCTCACCCATAATTATTTCATTATCATCCTCCCTAATAATTGATTTTAGGAGAGCTATTAAGGGTGGATCTAGATAAGAATCATATGGTGATGTTTCTGCTCTAAAGATAAGATACTCCTTGTCATCATTGAGAATGATAACCTCCTGCTTATTACAATAAATTTTCACATCATGGTCCAAAAGACAATCCATAATAATTATTATATCAAATTCAATCATGGGTTTGATTATTAGATCAGCAGATAAAAATTGTTTGTATGCCTTAATGTGGACTGATTCACAAAACATTGTAGCAATGATACTTCCCTTAGAAGTTCTGACTGACTACTCCCTTGTTAAATCAAATTGAAAATATCTAATTTTCATATAAAAATGGGAATATATGAAACAATACAGTGATCCAGAATCAAATAAATCATTGGATTAACTTGAGGGAACCATTATATTACCTTCCACTACATCTTTCAGTGCTTCCACCTCAACAGTAGTGATCGCATAAGCTTAGCCTTGATCCCATAGCCTTTTGTGAGGTACGTTTCCCAGACACATAGGAAATTAATTTGAATAATTTCCCATCTCCCTACAATTTTAGCATTGATCGTTGGTATCTTCTTGATCCCCCTTACAATCACTAGAAAGATGGACTTTCTGTCCGCATTTTTAGCATACTCCTTTTCATTTTGGATAGGCACAAGGGTGCTTCCTTCCACAATTATCATAGGGTGGAAATTAAACTCTTCCCTTCTTCCCTATTTCCTTATTTCCTTTCCCAAAGTGTTTAGCAGATCTCTTCTTCTCTTTCTTAGTTTAAAGACATAAGATATAGAGAATTCCTTTTCTGTCTTCATAGCACTTGAGACAATATCTTCAGACAGTGAGAAGGATTGCGATACTAATGATCGATGGAGAAACAGTTTTAACCCATCAAATAAACGATCAATATTACTTATTGGGTTACGTATATAATCTGATGCATGCCCTTCTATCCTTGTAATGTTAGATTCATACATTACGACATTCTCATCCTCATTTTGTCTCAGACTCAAGAAATTGACATTCTATTCCACTCGGTGGTAACGAGGAAAGTATTTTTCTAAGAAAATATCTTTAAACTCCCTAAATTACTTACTTGATACTACTTCATCCTCCATTATGTTTTTAATTAATGACCACCATTGATCTGCATCTCCAGTGAGGCGATAAACTACCATGAAAACCATTTCCCTTTTGCTACTCCCCAAAGCATGAAATATTTTCTCTAGGGAACATATCCATTTTTAAGCAACAAATGGATTTTTAGACCCATTGAATGGTGGTGGGTTTTTACTCATGAAGAGATATAACATTGATCTTCCGAGTTGGGGATCAGGGTTCTCCATACAGCTAATGTTATTATTCATAACCTTTGTGAGTTGTCCTAGTATGGTGATAAGCTAATCAGAACCAGTTGCATCACCAACTACACTATAATTATCTTCAGTAGGAGGGAAATCCCTACATAGATTACATGAATTGATATGGTTTCCATTCTTTCCACTAGGCGCCATTTCTAAACAATGACATACAGTAGATTAGTTTATGAACCGAAATACAAAATTATAAACTTGTAAAACACCTAACATAAATTGAACAGTTTATGGATATAATCCATTATCATAAAAATTTCTTTTTAAAGAGGTATATACTCATTAATCCTTCATAATTAATTGTAAATAAAATGAGATTTTTCTAAAGCATATCCCCGAGAGTGTCATATCGAAGAGTGCAGCAAGGCCCATTATCGTGCACCAGTTCTCATTCGAGTCTAGCTCAAAGCATTGCTTTCAAATTTTACCCCTAGTTAAATCTAAGAAAGATCCACCTCTACCTTCTCATATCTAGACAAGGATATATTCATTAGAAATCTCACCAAATTTCTATAGTACCAAAATTATAGGAAGTTTTTCTATACTAATCCTCAAATTCTATCTTAGGGTAATGTTCTCTAATCAGAGTTTTTCTAAATATAGTTTCCATGTTTTGTACTAAAATTCCTCTGATACCAACTGTAACACCCCGACCCCAGTTACCCAGAGTCAGTACATTATTACATAACATTGGTATGATACAAGGAATCATGTCTCGAAATACTGATTAGTTTAGTATTATTGGAAACAATATACATACATAACTTCAACATTACAACTTTAAAGGAAATACAAGACTAATTTCTTCCATTAGAAAAATACAATACCCCTAGATTATGCTTGTAAGTCACTCATAAAAACTTAATCATATCTTGTGAAAATGAAACATAAGAAAGGGGTGAGCTCAAATGCTCAGCAAGGGTAAGCAATACAATAAAAGATAACATAACCATTAGGCCTGACGAATAGTTAAAAACAAATGCCTTTACAAATAACAAATACGAACACTTTATTGTAGGAATATGAGATTATTACATAATTCCATAATAAAACATAGTCATGGGTGTTCTACTAGTAGAATAAACACATGAACCATCATTATTATTTTCATAATAAGGTAATGTATAATGCCAGACATTCTGAAAAAAATCATCAAGGCCTCCTCCAAGACATCTAAAATGATTAAGACCTCGGCCAAAACCATATATAAAATTGGGAATGGCCTTGGAAAATTCCATGTCTAATTGTATCATGATACCTACCGATGCACCGAGGAGCTATAGTGGGATCCACCCATCACATACTAAGTCCAATACATTTCTCATATGAAAATATAGAAATATAACATAAACATCTGTATTAAAACTTGCATACGAAATGTCAATACTTTAACCATAAACCTTGAATGGTATAAAAATAACACATCCACAATCAAACATATCACAAAACAGTCAATACAATATGGATGATTCGTATCATAATAAATTGACTTCTATCAAGTTTTAAATCTAACAAAGGTGGTTGACATAGATGAAATGAAAATAATTTGAAGGAAATAACTCGTTCAATTTTGAAACCATTTAAGATTCACATAATTATAAAAGAAACCATTTAATTTAAAAATATTCTTATAATCTTGTAATGGAAGCTTCTATGATGTTATAATGGAAAAAATATCAGCACCCATCGTATAAGTTAAAAAAACATTCTTACATTAGTTTTTCAAAAAGGTTATAAAGTTCCTTGTTTGGAAAATGACGGAAATATTCCTTTAAAACATATAAGGTCAAATAATGGTATAAATTACTTTAAACTATAGTCTAGTAAATAGTAAAAATGATTTGAAATACATTTTTAAGAAATCATGGATGTGGATGATAAAGAGGTCCCAGTAGATACAAATGTAAAAACAACCTCAGATAATAAAGAGATTGTGAAATTAACCCTTACCTTGTACTTTTCCTTAGTCGATGGTATGTTAACCTCATATATAATAGTAAAAACAATTTGTTATTAAATTATACAAGAACTATATACATAAATATGATATCATATATGATCCTCTAATATTGCGTTGTTAATAATATTTCCATAGTATCATCGTTTCATGTGTTAACTTATTTGTTTTCCTTTATATGCTTGGTTATGTATGCCATTTTTTTATCAATAGGATGTATTTGATTCATTTTTATAATGATATTAAGTTCTTAAAAATTATTTATAATCATAAAATGAAAATTATTCTGGAATGATTAGATGGGTAATGAATCTCTAAACGTTCATGGAGACGGTAATATGTACGTACGCACGAGCGACAATATCATTATATTGATGATGGAATCGTATTTAATTGGATGGTATATCATATAAAACTAATAATTAAAATTTTATCTTTTTTATTTACATCAATTATACTCATTATTATTCCCATCCAAATAATGAAGTGTTTGAATAACAAACTACACCACGATGAGGAGATGGTAAGCCGTACCTACGCATGTATGGTGACATTGTGAATCATATGATTAATAGAATAATGAATATGGTTGTACCATTTTTATAATAACATCACAGTATATTGAAGATACTAGAGTTATAATTTTATAATGGAAACAACAAATAAAGAGGACGTGGAATAATAAAAGAACTTGAAAGAGGTGATGAAATATTTACATCTTCTTCAGGTTCTTCCTTTTGATTTTATCAAAAGGGCTCATTAGGTTGGATTTATGACCAAAGTAAGGTATCTAGGATGAAGGTAGGAAATTTACGAGGATATTTGGGCAGGGTTAGACCGATCCAAATGGATTTGGAGGTGTGAAATTGAGATAAGGATAAGTTTCCTTTTAAAAGAGAGGTGAGGGTCACTTTAGGAAAATCATGAATTGTTATTTTATAATAAAATCAATTTCGGTTTATAATGGATCAAAAATGATTTATTTGGAGACTATGGTGGTTATGGGTTGAAAAACTCTTAACCAATAGGTTTTAGATAGTTTTAGGTCACCATATTAACCTTATCATTTAGATTTAACTTTTAATTAAGTAGTTTGACATTTAGCATGTCTTCTCGTATTTTTATATTATATGGTTACTAAACTAACTATAAACTTCTAATAGAACCACTAGTGGTTAATTATTAATTTATATAACCTTATATAAGTCCTTTTTCTGAAATTTGGATTTTTATGAGTACTATGTAAATTAAAAATATAATATTTGTTTTAAAAACTCAATTATATCAATTTTGACACTATTTAGTATTTGATTTTTTTGAAATCCATTGAATCTTTATCACTTAGAATAAAATTTATTTAACCAACCCTAACATGTAATGTTAACCTATAAAATTAGTTTAATTCATAAAAAGTCTCAATTTACATTTATTTGGATATTTAAAATATCAATTATTTTAATATTTCATTAATAAGGTAATTACTACATCATAATTGTGTCATAAATAAATTAAATTATTTAATGTCTAAAAAATATTAAATAAAATAAAATAATGTAGGAACTATTTTTATCTTTATAAATAATATTTATTGTAGAATTTATATTATGTGTAACCCTATATTAAAATTTGTTTAGTTATTGAACATTGAATTTAACTCTTTTAACTCTTCTTTAAATAAAATAATAATAAATGTTCTAATCTAATAAAAGTGGACAAAAGGGGATCATATTTTATTCCTATAGTTGTTTTTTTTTTCTAATTATACTTATCCAATAGAATTAAGACATGTTTTAGGGTAATGATGATATCATTTTTACCCTTAATTACCATATTTACTTTTGACCATGGTTAATAAACGGCAAAAGTTACTATTCCCCAAAAATTATTTTCATTTTATTAAACAACATTTTACATACTGATATTAACCGTGTCTCTCAGATTTCTAAAATTCAACTCACATATGCGGTAAAATTATGTTTTATGCAAATTTACAAATGCTCCTAGGAGACGGGTAAAAGACGGTAAAAAGTTCAATAAAATTTTTAAATATCTAAACTTATTAAAAAATGAATCCAATGAATAAAATTTAACATATATATGTATTATGTATATATTTTTACCTAAAATATATTTTAATAACATAAATAATTATTTAAATAAAAATTCGGTTTTAACCAATAACGCTGTGTTTTTCACTATTCATCAAAAATTGAATGTTTTCAGAAAAATACCAAAAATTCACCCAAAGCTAATTTCAATATTTAAAATTAAAAAATGAAGTCCATTTCGAAAAATAAAATTTATATAATTTCAAAAAGTGGGTATTACTATTCATAACGGCTAGTTTGATTGGTCGCGGTGTGTTAGAATCGCGAAGTTGAGTGTAATGCAAGCTATTGCGTTATTCAAATGGACACGTACTGTGGATGCTTGTGGTGTTAAATCTATGTTTCATATATTTAACTAATTTAATTTTAAAATTGTTATTTAGAGAGTTTAAATTTTTTACTCTCATTTTCCTCTATTTTTCACTTAAAATGTTAATTTTTTTTTAAAGAAAAGTTAATTTTTTCCCCTTTTAATACATAATTTTTTCATTCCATGCCTTTTTTCAATATAGTTATTTTCAAGAATTTTTTCACTATTTTATAATGAATCTTTAAATTAAATTTCCTTTTTTTTATTTTATATAAAATGGTTTAAAATTAAACTTCTTATTTTTAAAATGAGTCACTTTTTATTAAACATGTCAGTGGGATAATTGTGTCTATGTTTATGACATAAACATAATTTTTGAACCATCATGGCCAATCAATGATTTTAATATTAATTTATAATTTTCTAAGGTTATTTTTAATGAAAATAATTTCCCAAATATTCTTGAAACTTTTAGAAAATGAATATGTTATTTAAAATTGAATGGGGTATTTTTATAAAGGAATATTTCGAAGCACTTTTAGTGGAATTTCCACCCAAGTCAATGTTCAATGAGTATTTCTATTCTCCACTGACGATATGATTTTATGATAAAATACATATTCATTCTATTAATATTTTATTATTATCTTTATTGATATTGGCCTAAAATATAGTTCTTTTTCATAGGTTTATTAGCCTATGAATTCTTTTATGACTATGAAGATAAAATCATGATAAAACCGGATTTAATTTATACAATTGTTTTTAATGAAACTGATTTTCTAGCTGTTGTATTAGTTAATTTCACAATATATTCAATTTTTTGTACTATGTTTTGGTTAGGATTATTTTTGCATGTTTTTTTTATTGATTTCAGATTGTTTTTAGGTTGTTTTGATGATTTATAGTTACATTATGGTTCTACCAAATTATAATATTTAATCTAGTAACCATATAGATAGTGGAATAATCTTATAGGGTGGAAAATATTGTAGGAATAATGATTATAAAACTAGGCATCCTCAATTAAAAAACCATGAAACTAGCTCAACTATATAAAAACATGTTCAATGAATAATTTGACAATCAATTCAACCAAACCATGTGGCCTTCCTAGAATATACAAAAATTCTCACATTATTGGTTCATGATTTGTGGAATCTATAACAAGAATACGTGTGCCTGTTTTTATGATTTTATTATTCATATTAATGACAATTAATTTCCCATTTTTACATATTATGCCTCTTATTGATAATCCTATCTAACATAGAGATTCCACAACCCTTCCTTGGGTAATTCCATCCCTTCCATGTTTAATTCTGCCATATCCAAATGCGTTGATGATTTGGAATTAATTTACGCAATCTAAAAACCTCTGTTATTTATGTTTATTCTAGATCTAAATTTATTTAAATGAAAATAAGAATATATATGGAATTCCATTTCTCTATATATGGATTTATAATCCATCTTATGTTTAATGCATGAATGATTTCAAGCACGGTTTTAGATGCATTTCATTGGTGGCTTTTATGTAATAAATCACATATCTAGAGATTTGATAGGACCCTGAGGGGTATTTATGTGTTGATTAATTATATATGGCTTATAATGTTTTTTAATTTCATACTAAATCGTTAATGTGTTTGATTTTTGGTCTTTTTTAGGAATTCTGGGTTTGCAAGCTCAATCTGTTTAGATCTTAGGTATCACCTGTCATTGGGTTTTACATATTTTCATATGGAAGCTTAAGGTAGAAAGTTAATTATCATTTGGGTGAAATCTATACTCTATATTCTTTTATGTGTTACCTTTTTAGAATTTATTTTTTAACCATTCTTGATAGTGATCTCTTGTGAATGTTTCTAGCCTACGAAACCCATATAAGATGTTATATTTGATGAGTATTCTTATATTTATTGTTACCAATGTTTGATTTTGATCACACGTACATTTATGCTTCTTCTAATTCTCATGATGACATGATATATTATACCTTTTTTATTATCCAACGTATTACGTGTAAGAAAGATGCCTTTGGAGGCACTATTTTTGTACTTGGTATATGTGATCTGTCATTATATGGTTTTCCCTTAGAGGTAGAGCATGCATGACATGAAATGATGACATCTATGGACCTAAAATCACGGTAGATAAATGAATTACTTGAATCATAACCCATTGAATTTGTGGTAGGGTAAATATGTCCTTGTTTCATGACCTAAGGAAGTGGCAGGGTATGGAAACCTTATAAACTGACCTAATAAAAGGGATGGGTTTTTATGGCCTTGATTACTAAACCATGATTGATATGGGATGCGATGAACTTGTGTCCTGACATGACTTGATTCATTATGATTTCCAAGATATATGTTCACCAACATTGTGGCTAGTTCATAATTATGAACAATTTCTATTACGAATACCCTTATTGCTTAGAGATGATGCATGTATGGTTCGAGATCATGGTAGATTAGTTAAACATGAGTTCTTAATATGTGGTTTTTTATGACTTCAATAAATTTATTATTATCATGTTACATACCTGTAATGATTGCGAACACATGTTAAGGAAAATTTTTTGTTTTCATAGTGGTTTATATTAGTCACACCATGTATAGGGATCTCAATGTGTATATTGCCTTTAGGATTCAAGATATATATAAAGGAAATGGGTCTATGGTAGATAACTGAGTATTGTATCTTTAGGTGGGTAGTGGTATCAAGATATACCTTAGAGGATTCTATAGTTTTTCTTTCTTTTTGATTACCATTTATACTCTACATTATGGATTTCAACTATGGGATCCGTTTTTTTATTCATCTGTAATGTGTTATATTTTTTTATTCGATTATGTTAACTTTATCATCCACATTGATACTCTTGGTTTTAATGTTTTCTTATTACAAGTGGGGTATGGATATTATAATTTTGGGTATAGTATCCCCACTACTTCTTTGGAACCTCACCACTTTTCTATAGCCTCTTGCATATGGGTAGGTACACATGAGGTTTTGTACCATCTACACTCGAGTGTCATTCATGAAAATAAAGGTTTGGGAGGTAAAAAATGGAATCACAAGTTTTTTTATTTCACACTTCTTGGTTATTCTTATAAATGGTAGAAATGGGGTAGGTTGTGTGGAAATAGGTTGGGGGGGGGGGGTTATATGCTTGGATAACTCACGTGTAATAGACTATTGAGTTACCCTTGATGGGATTTCAATTACAGTTTTATGGGATTTCAGTTAATTCTTGCATCATGAATAGAAATGTATGACCACATGTCATATATATTATTATTATTTACTATAGTGTAGTTATTTAATTTAATTTTATGATTGTGATATCATTTTAAGGTAGACCAGTTTTCTCTATTCAGTGATATATGTGTGTGTGTGTGTGTGTTTTTTTTTACAATTATGATATATCTATGAGGAATTTGTTATTTGAACATGAGAATTATTTTTTGTTATAAATATATATACTATATTGAGATAAATGTGTAGGTATGATGGGCCATGTGTAATACTAGGTGGGTTTTTTTTTCTAGGTGTCCTTCTAGGATGGGTCTTCAATGCAATCCCGAAAGATTACAATATAACCACTTGAATTGTTTTCATAAGGAAGTTATTGTGGAATCTTTAAATATTTATTTATAATTTTAAAAAACTCAACCTCAGAGATTCTTAAATTATTTTACTAGGGAGGACACACCTATTCGACCATATTCTAAAAAATATGATTTTCATGATAATACTTTTGTGTGCCTACTATACTGGTTTAGTAATTGGATCCAATGCTTCCCAAAGTCATTAAAATTGTACCAACTCATGTAAGAGGGATAAAAAGTACCATTGTTGACTATGCCCATGACTTATAACTCCATCATCCTCTAGACATCTAGTTAACTAGAGGACCATAGGATTTTAAGGACTAGATTTACATTTTTTTGGTAATATTTCACTTGGTTGAGAAAATATATGATCGATTAGTCAAGATAATGGCGTTTATAGTTCAAATATTAACCGAGATATGGAGGTGTTTCATGGGAAAAACAATTTAACATTAGAGTTTTTCTTTGGAGTCCTTCAAGATCTTGTTATTTTATGAATTATTTCCCAACATGCCGAAGATGTATCATTCCCATGAATTCATGAAGCTTCAGTAGGTATCCATTATGGTATTTTTTCCTCCACTCATTTTACCAAAATGATTCATTTTTCAACTCTCGTAGGTGGAAATGAGGCATAGAAGGATAATAAGTTGGATAATAGTCTTAATCATGATATCAAATTGTAGGTTAATATTTTATACCTAGAAAATAACGTAAAGGTTATGTTAAAGTCCTAAACTATTGATAAGGGATTGAAGGAAGAATGAGAAGATATTATTTTTCCATCATTTGGTACTCAGTTAGGTGGACCCCATACTTCTTCAGTTAGAGTCTCTTATAGTTTTTGGAAGAGTAATATTAGGGACATGAAACATTTTTGTGACTCTAAGGATAAGTGTTGTATGAATTTATATCCCACCTTGTGAGGTATTACATAGTGATTCAAATTTGGGAAGGCTAAAAATAACTCCAGGCCCTATCTAGTACCATATAGATAGTTTTTATAATTTGGTAAGATAGGTAATATCTAGTTTTTTCACTAAATAGTAGAGTTTAATATTATATAGAGGTACAAAAAATACATTTTCTAGGGCCTAGGATCCTAATCAGGGTCATTAGATGTAGGTTTAGAGCGCTTAGAATACATTAACTCAGTGAATTCATTCACCATAGTGTCAAGTCCATGGAACTGAGGTAGGCTGAGTATATGTGATGGACCAAATTCCAGATAACTATAGATAGGTAACATGGAATGTTCAAGATCACCACATAGTTTTAATTACACTGTTTTTTATACTAGTTCTTCTCATTCTTTTATATATAGTAATGTTTTTGTTTCTCCCAACTTACTAATTAATTTATCTTATGAGATTATTTTTCTAAACACACCCTTAGGGAATAATATTGATCATCATTGGAGATGTCCAATTTCTCAAGTAGTTGTTACCATATATGTACATTTTTGTTCTTTCATTATCCTCCTGACCTATACCTATTATATTATATTTTTAATGGAATGTATGAACATATTTTTAGCTCATATCAACTATTATCAGAATAGTGTAACCTTTATTTCACAGAAGGGAGAGAATTTTTTGATGACCATTGAGTGGGATATTGAATATAGTTGAGTAGGACCATATTAAAACTAGATTACATCCATGAAAACTCAGGTAGTATCCATATCTCTCATAGCGGAACTATATGCTGGTTCCTTTTGTTTTCCACTTATTTTACATTTATACCAGGATGTCTTTCCACATGACTTCTAAGGTCTTCCTTCTCACTGAGGAGTGTAGATTGACTGAGAAATAATTCTGTGAGAACATCCTATATTGATTACTATTTATCATTTGGCCCTAAATTGGTTGAGAGAACTCATTTTTTCACCTTTTTTTCTTAAAGATGAAGGGTTTCATCCAAATGATTACATCAATGTGGGGTTGTCCCATTTTGTTCATCAAGAAGGTGGATTGATGTTTAAATCTTTGTGTATACTACTTGACTCTGAATCAGGCCATAATGAATATTAATTATCCTCTACTTGGGATATATAATCTCTTTGACCAATAATGAGTATCCCAATGGTTCACCAAGATTGATCATTTTCTAGATACCATCAGATGCAGGTCAGAGAGGTGGATATCTCTAATATTATATTCAGGAGTATATATTTCTTGTATGAGTATGTCATCATGCATAATTTTTTATGAATGCACTATCAATGTTCACAAAACTCATGAAAAACATATCCCATCCAAATCTAAAATCTTTCATCATGGTGTTTATTGGTGATATCATTATATATTAATATACTTTTCAGATACAAGATAGACACCAGGATACCCTATTTAATACATTATATGTGAATCAACATTAGACAAGGATTTTCGTGATTAAATTATAGATTAGAGAGGCTTGTTTCATCGATCATGTAATTTATGATCTAGGAATTTATATAGACATAGAGAAGGTGGAAACAATGATGTATCAATCTCACCCTCAGATTGATTTTCAGATCAATAATTTCCTCATTTTAGCTATATAATATCTATAGTTCATTAAGTATTTATCCCAAGAACCAGTAGTATTGATGGTTGTAACTAATAAGGTGTTAATTTTGATAGGCATGACAAGTGTAAGAGGTCTTTATAGATCTAAATATGTGATTAGTGACAGCTCCAGTTTTGACTATTCTAGAGTATAGGATCAAATATGTTGTGAACTCAGATTCAATAAGTGTTGGATTGGGTGTTTTTATAATGCAAAGGTATCATATAGTTCTTTTGGGTTATATCATATTTGACCCCATGAGTGTAACTACTTGATGCAATACATTGAATTGGATGTTTTTCCATGATCTTTTGTTTTCGGGATGTTATCTCTTCTATAAAAGGGTTTTTTGTTTAGACATAACCCAACATACTCTGTTATATCTTCTCTTAACAGGATCTCAAATTGAGGATGATATTTTTGGTAGATTACCTATAGAAATTATACTTTTAGATATCAAATTTCCTATCAAATGGTAATATCAGTGCATATGATCTTAGTAAGAAATTAATGAAGATATATGAGTTTTTGAGTGAAAATCACTAGATTAATATTGCAAATGAGTTTTTGGGAGGATTTAATTATGGATGTGTTTTATGATCATTGAGATATAAAATTTTCACCCTTTGTCATCATGTATTAATTAATAGACCATTTAAGACTCTCCAAGAGTAAGATCCTTAGTTTTGTATGATGTGTGAACAATTAGCTAGAAGTGGCCCTTTTCATAGGTAGTTAGTAGAAGATGGTGAAATTATCCACATACATGGGTGGATTGTTATGCATTCCTTATTGAGAGACGAGATTATGTGTATCCATTATCCATTATAATGTGTAATTCATCTAGTTTTGAAAAAGTTATACAATAAAATTTTACTTCTGTTACAGTGCCATGTTATAGAGATGGGAATCATTGGTTTTGTTTTAGAACACCTTACCCACCATAAGGAAATGTCAACGAATCAAAATATAGATGTTTTTATTCATCCACATATAGTTCTAATGTGGAAGTTCTCTTACATAATGATATAATTCATGATGGGGTTACCAAGGACAACAAGGTATTATGATGATGTTTGAGTGATAATTGATTGGATGAAATTGTTTCTCATTTATTTTTGATCCATGTGACTCACTCAAAATATGAACATGGAAATATGTATGTTTGAGTTATTTTATGTTTTTATATACTTCCCTCAAGTATTTTATTTGATAGAGGCAAACATTTCATGTCATGGTGTTAGTCGAACATGTAGAAGGCTTTAGGTACTAAGATGAAATTGGGTATAATATATCATCTGTAGACCTGTGTTAAATCTTATAGAATTATCTAGATATTAGAGTATTTTTTATGTGAATTCATCATACATTTCATTAGAGTTTAGGAGGATTACATTTTAATTTTTTAATTGTTATATTGCAACATCTTTCTAGATTCGATTTTAATGGAACCTTTTGAGAACATCAATGTTCACCCATGTCGTTCATCACTATATTATCTTGATGCATGTGAGGTAGATATAGTGGGGATGATCATGGTATAAGAGACCCCATAAGAGAGTGTCGGTGGTTATGAAGTGGTTGAATTATTCTTATATCAGGAAACAATCGTATGCCTACTAGGGGAGATAAACCATGGAGTTCTCGATTGGGGATCAATATTTTTTGTAGGAAAGTTCTCTATTAGGGAATTAATATTTGTGTATGAAATGTAGATTAGCTCCAGGATTCATTCAGTGTTTGATATTTCTAATCTTATTAGGTCAATGGGTAAGTATTTATACCTTATTATTAGTGAGGTATCTATAATTTTTTTAATGCGCCTTAGATCTATAAGTACATACCTGATCCTATGATTGAGATCAACTATATGGATGTTTAGATAAATTGTGAAACATAATATATGGAGTGTTAAATATTTATAGTAGAATGGAGTGAGAAGGCATTGTGGGGGAAGATAGAGCCACTTTTTTAGATCCTATGACAACATAGATAGATACAAATGAAATATTTGGAGTAGGAGTTTGATATTTAGGAATGTTGTCTTGATTAGTTTGATCAGGTAAACTAGAGATGTTTCTCAAGAATAATTAGTCTTCAGATGATGGGGATGTGGGTTGTAATATCCTTGGATTTTCTAGGTGCATTGTGAGTTAATTTCATCCATTATATATATATGAACTATTTTTTGATTTATTGTAGTTAGAATAGTTTTTTATTTTAAAAAAGGTTAAAAGGATGGTTTGATGGTTCATGGTAGGAGCCCAATTTTCCCAAACCATACTTATCCTCAACGAAACCATGCATATTGTGGTAAAAACACATTTTCTAATACATAATTTATCAAACTATGTGGCCTCACTTAAAAAAATATGCAATCATATCTAGTACAAAAAATCATGGGTGGTATAAGTTTTTAAAAAACATATAACCAATTCATGTTTATTTTATAAGAGTATAAGAAAACCTTCCATGTTTGGTGAAAAGTTTTGGAAACCCATATTCAAACCATAGGTTTTAGTTTTTATGATTTAAAAATTTCCATTAATGGGAATGAATTTCAGGTTTGACATATTATTCTTCTAATTGATATAACTATCTAATATAGAGACTCCACATCCCTTACATGGATAATTCATTCCCTTCTAAGCTCAGAACTGGGGAATCTAATTGCATTGATGGTCAAGAATTTAGGCATGCAGTCCACAATCCTTATTTATATGGAGTTTTTCTCAATTTACCTAAATTAAATTGGACTAAATCCTATATCTATAATCCAATTTTATATCTATAGATTTTGATACTATATAATAATAAATTCTTGGATCGTTTATAGATCAGTGGAAGATATTTTAGGGTGGAATCCTACCTTTGATCCATCCTAGATCCAGTGATGTTGGTGGATCTCGAGAGTGATGTTGGTGTCGATTCAATACCAACAACTTTTAATATTCTTGAATCTAATTCTAGAACCAGGATTCTTTTTGAGTTGGTATCATTTATAGTTATTCAAAAAGTGTGGGCTCATTCTGGTTATAACGTGGGTATCATCTCTCTATGGGCTTTAGAGTATGTCATCAACAAGAGTAAGGTTAAATATTATGTACCATTTAGAGTCCTTGTATACTCTTATTACCTTGATGTGATATTCTATTGGTATTTCATATTTGACCATTCTTGATAGTTATTGAATACATGTGTGTGTGATTCATGTACCTATAAGCTTCTATTAATTCCCATGATGATAGGCTATGTTATGCCTTTATATGATCTACCCTGTAATATTTAAATTCCATCCCATTGGAGGCACTGGTTTGGTATTAGGTACATTTGTACCATTATAACATGGTTATGATATAGAGGGGGCTGATCAAGACATTCGATGATGAATATGAACTTAAGGTAGGTTTAAGACAACATTGAGGCATGACTCGTGATATTAGCATCATGGGCATGATGACATTATACCTGACCGAAAAAATATTGGGATGTGATGACCTTATGTCTAGACCCGATGAGAGAGATGGGATTTAATGGTATTGAGGCTAGACCTATAATGTGTTAGATATGAAAAAATATAGCGAACCATACCCAGATAACCACGAGTTGGTGTTTTCTACTAAATACATTAGTAAGATTACAAGGAATCATGCCCTGAAGGATCTATTAGTTTAGTAGTCCTGGTAAACCATATACATAAATTAGTAATGCATTAAAACTGAATTCATTTATTACAATATATTTTTCTCTTATAGACAAATAAACAGGTCTAGGGATAACTCTTATCCATCTATTAAATCCAAACATATCATTTAAAGTAATATTATTGGATTCAAGGGGGAAGAAACATAATAAGTGGGATATCGAATGCTCAGTAAGGGAAAAATATAGCAAAATAAATTTCAATTTAATGTAAATAGTGAATATTTAAAGGTAAATAATTGAACACACATGCGATGTAATCAATAAACTAAATGGAAGTACGTAAGAAATATGGAAAGGTAATAAATGGAAAGACATTCCATTCAACAAACTAGATAATGAAAAATAAATATGGAATGGTATGAAACTGAATCATATGAAATCTAAATAACTGAAAATAAAATGTATCCATAGATATGTCAATGAAGTATCTCATGGATTAATAATAACAGAAAAAAATATGAGTTCAATTATTTCTTAATAGAAATCATATTTAAGGCACATGATGACATATCATTATCAAGATCTATCCCCCAAACTGTTTAAATACATGGATCTATCCAATGATTAATTTTCGCAACTAGTTTGTCTCATTTTAATATATCTATGAATTGAAAAGATATATAGTTTCTAGCCTCCACCCGTCACTGCATGCCCAAATTATTCTTTATATTAAATAATAAAAATAAATAATATGTCTTAACAAATGTACATAATTAATAAATTATAAAAATTTATCAATATTTAACAAAATAATCAAAAAAATGTCAATGTAGACATCGTATGTAAAATGGTATATAGTTTAGGCAATAATAATATCCATCACAAATGAAATGGATAATTTAGGGGAAATTCAATGTTCAAAGACCATAGGGGATTGAATATTTCAATTGGACTAACAAATAAATCAAGTAAGTGAATGTTAATACAATCCTTGGCCAAATCAATAATAAACCATCCATATAAAGAATAAATGTGGTATCAACATAACAAACCCAAGTGGATTGAAAAAGATGGTTTTTGTTTTTGATGAAATAAAATATTGACTTTCTAAAATATTATTTAGGAAAATATATTTTTCTTTTGAAAAACATTTTGAAAATATTTTTCATTGAAAAACCTTTATAATTTTTTTATTAAAAATAAAACTTTTGAAAATTACAAGGAGGAATCAAGGAAATAATAGTGGATAAATTCATATTTATCATACGAGTTAAAAAGAATATTCCTCTTGCATGAGAAAATGTCAGAAAATGACTCATTTAGAAAGAAATAAGAAGATTCCTTCAAAGAAATTGGTAAAATAAAAAATGGATAAATGTTTCTTTACTAAATAATTTTAAAATCATTTTTGATATTTTTTTAATAAGACATGTCTTTTAGAAGAAAATGTGTTCACTGACAAAAGAGAGAAATATTATTAGGTT
The DNA here is from genome assembly GCA_963277665.1 of Viscum album. Taxonomy (NCBI): domain Eukaryota; kingdom Viridiplantae; phylum Streptophyta; class Magnoliopsida; order Santalales; family Viscaceae; genus Viscum; species Viscum album. The sequence goes on from OY728156.1 coordinate 1,508,703,187, forward strand.
TTCATAGAGAATTTTTCCAAAACACTTTATGTATCAAAGAGTGAAAAATGGTACTAATAATTAAAAATTATCCTGAATAACAAGAAAATAATGAAATGTATTATTGAAAAATGTTATATAATTTTCCAAAATGGAAATTCTATTATATGATCATTAGTATTAGTCTTGAGGAAAATAATCTTTAAACATTCCAAAGTGTCCCATACAAATTTGAAACATTTTTAAACCATCAACCCCATGAACGAAAAATATTAAATGAAAGTATTAAACACCATAAAGGAAAATTAATTCATTATAATTAATTTCAATGACAATGTATACACCATATATAAGAAACTAGGTGTATAACAATAGAATGTTCCTCAATGAAATGAAATTGAGACGAAATACATTATATATGAATTGAAGACCCAAAAGTGATAATAAATAAATTAAACATATAAATACCTTAAATATAATAGGTTTCATGATATTATATGATAATTTGGAAGTATGTAACTCATATATATATAATAAATTAGTTGCACAAAAATAAGTCAGGCCTCACATAAGGAAAAGTGATGCAGGAATTCTTTACCTTGTGTTTCCTTTTGAGTAAATGTACTTTTACACCATGTATAATAAATTTATTTTAATTTAATACTTTATTAATAACCTTTTCCATATTTGTAATTAATTTTATTTCACTTATTACCATGTTGTGTAAAACTACTTAGACAACTAAGTTTACATCGGGTGTTTTGAACAAATTTGGTTTATATTTAAAATACTTTCATAGGTTAACTATGTTAAAAGGGGTATTTATATAACATAAAAATTTAATAATTATCATATTTATACATAAATTACACAAATAAAATCAATCATTGAATATGGTAATGAAAAATTAATTAACATAACAATCATGGAGATGGTAGGCTGTATATACGCATGAGTAAGGTCTCCATTTTTCAATGGTCATTATGGAAAGAAGGTATGTAAAACCATATAATTAATGAATTATTATTATATAATAAAAAAATATTATTTAAGGAAAAATTATTTTTTATATAATTATTGTTATTAAAAAGGAATCACATCATGTCGAGGAGGTGGTAGTCCACACGTCCAAAAATAACATTATCATTTTTATGTTCTTGAAAGGGTAGTAAATATATATATATATATATATATATATTTCCATATGTTTATTACTTCATTAATACCATATATAATTTTTTAAGTCACATATTTTCAATCAAACCATACGTTATACATTCTATGTTTAGTACGAACGAATCACAATGCTTTATGGGGGCAGTAGTCCAGACTTCCTCAAACAATGTTATCATTTTAATGTACAATAATGGTATTAAAGTTAGATTTAATAAAAGAATTAAATAAGTATAAATACACAATAAATATCATATATAATATATTTAAATATATTTTCCATCATAATGGTCACCAGGAGAGGTGGTATTGGAAGAATGAATAATCATCGTTTTGTGAGGTGGTAGTTTTCCGTCCACAAAAAAATTATGTTCTTTATCCATTATATGGTGTTGTGTGTAAGTTTAGGTATAAAATTTACAAATAACAACATAATATAATATTGGGGATAATGGTGTTTTTATATATGAATAAAATAAAAATATTTTAGGGGTCGGAGAATGGAAATGAAACTAGAGATATTGGGAAAAGACATTACCTTTTAATCAGGTAAATTCTTTTGTCTTAAGAAAAAAGGCATCCATAGAATATATTATGCACAAATAGAGTATTCGAGGTCTAGGGGAGGGATTTTGGGAGGCCTTTTGGGAAGATGTTGGATTAATATAAGAGGTTGGATAGGTGTGAGGAATGGGTAGAGGTAGTCTCCTTTTAGAGGGAAGGAAAATGACTCACTTGGTATTTTTGAGAAGAAGTTAATTCTGCACATGTTATTACATAAGAAAATTTATAAAAAAACCAAAAAACATGGATTGAATGTTAAAGGCCGAATTATTTCTATCCAATGAGTATGGACAAGAGGCTAGGTCATTTGGGTGCTTAAACATATGGTTTTAATCCAATTTAAGCATAATTACACCTTAATCACTATAATTAATTTGAATCACTTTCACTAATCATTTTTGTCAAAATTATGTTGATAATATTAGAATAAAATATTATATTTATTATAATGTTTTATATCAGATTTTTGAAATTCAAATAATAGAAGCGGCAGAATTAGGATTAATGCTAATCTCACAAATAGTTTTATTAACTAGATTTAGTAGAAAAATGGTCAAAATAATATTATGTTTTTATATTAAATTTAAAATTTAAAATATTTACAATGAATTAAATTTTATTTATAGATTTATAACAGATCTAATGTGATTTTAAAACAAATTTAAAATATCATATATCATTGATAATTATTCAAATAAAATAGATATTTTAACTAAAACACAATATTTTTCTCTATTTATAAAAATAGGTAGTTTCTACGAAAGGTAAAAAAATTCATCCTAAGATATTATTGAAATTATTAATTTATTAAATTGATAATATTATTATTAAAAGGCAGTAAAATTATCATAATAAAAATATAGGTTTTTATGTGAAATGTTGGGTTTTATCTTATGTTGTGATTATAAAATATATTGGTTTAATATAAAAAATAATTGATTAAATATGTATCATATGTATTACATTAATATAACTAACTATTATAATTAATTAAATCAATTAGGGTAAAATAGATTTGTGATCATAAAATTAGTAATTTTATAAAATATCATTTTTTATTCAATTGGTTCTTATATTACTTTATAATTAACTGTCAACCTATGAATTATTCAAAAATTATTAAAAAACATAGATATTCATAATTTAGTTAATACTATTCATAACCACTAATATAACATCTATGCTATATATTAATGGATTAAATAATATTTTCATAATTATATAGTGCTTCTTAGTGAGACTCGATATTGAGTATAGAGAGAGACATTGAAGAAGGTCACTTTTTTATGTAAAAAACCTATAGAGGGTGGTCATTGTTTCATATGATGTACACTAACTCAGCATCGCATGCATCTCAAGCTAGCTCAGTGTTTCATGAATTGAAATATAAAGAATATATTTTAAATAGTAAAATATATTATAATCTATATAGATATTATGTTACCTTATGTTCTTGTTGTCATGTGTCATACATGTTACCAAATATAAGATTGTTACATTAGTTTTGTGGGGGAATCACATTCTCCCTTCCCTCTTTAAATTGCATTCTTGTAATTTAATCACAATCATGGTAATAAATTGTTTGGTATTTCCTACATTTAAATCACACATCATGAGAAGGGTTCATAATTCATCCTCTATAAAAGAGAGAATGGAATGTTAAAAGAACACATTGAATACCATGTAACTAGGTTTTTAAGTAGCATAAAATTTGTGGAATGTAATGATACATACATGGTGGAAAAACATAAATATTTATAAATAGTGAACGAGGTAATCAATCACAAACAAGTGAATGATCATTGTATAGTTGAGGGCCTCAAAACCATAAATCGTTAATGATTTAGAAGAATATTGGTTCAATAGAAATTATTGTACTAGGATAAAATTTTATTTTTAAGTAATTTTCCTAAAGATAGGAAATTCTGACCAATAATAAAAGGAAGTATTCTTACTTGGTAGGTTTCAATATCGCATGAACTATCTTATATTTTTTTTACCGTCGATAAAATTATAATTCACTCCTTTATTACTACGTATTAATTACTAATAATGATGTTTTTAAACCTAAGTCACTAAAATTAACATTTAAAATATTATATGACTGAAAAGTCTTACTATTTGTCCTTTACTATCTTCCAAACCAATTTGGATATTAGATTAATCCCCAATCCTCAAAATTGATACTACTGGTACATTCTTAATATTTACTCTTCTAATTTTTTATCTACAAATAATGAAAAATTAACAAGAACATTGCATAGGTCAGAGGATGGTGTAAAACCCTTTTCATTCCTCAGTAATGGGATCAAGTCCCGCATCCTTTCCAAATTTGATGTGTTTTCACTCGGCTTACAAGTTATCCTTTTCTAGAACCATATTTATTAACTTCTAAATATAAATTTGATGGACTTCCTTTAAATAAGGTTAATTACTTAACATAATTTCATGTAAGGTTTTCAGTACAACCTCAACACATAAATACCTCATCCATTTTATTTCCACATAGGTCCTTCATGTATAGGCTTTATCTATAATATCATTAGTTAGATTTCTAAATCATGACAACTTATCATTAACATAAAACTCATTAGGTTCAACCTAGGTTACTTATTATGTATCTAAATCTTTTATAATGGGTTCTGAGGAAAAAGTGGATTATCTCTTACATATCCCCTAGGAGTGTCAAATTAGGTGCGCAGTAACGCACATTGTTGTGTACCAGGTAACCCCGAGTCAACCTCAGAACACCTTGTCAGAGTTGTTACTTCTAAGTACATTTGTTCCAGAACCACGTCCACATGTAGTATCCAGATATGGATGTATTTCTAGGAAGACCCACATAATCTATTCTTTACGAATGTTTTAGGGGTTTCATCTATAATTATTCAAATTCTACCTCAGGGTTATGTTTTCTAATCTAGGTTTTCTTAATTCTAGTACCCAAGGTTGCTATTAAAATTTATTTAATACCAACTTTAGCGACCCCTCCCCAAATAGCCCAGATCAGATGTCTTCTAATGAATACATTGGCATGATTACAAGGAATGAATCCTTAAAGTACCTATCAGTTTGTTAGTCTTGGTAAACTAGAAATATAAATGAGTATAATATTACTAATAAATATATGGATTACAAAACAAAATTAAAAAAATAAGCACCTATGATGATATCTCTAATACATCTAGTATATCCTTACATATCATTCATATTAATCTTTTTGGATTATTGGAGAAATAAACATAATAATGGTGATCTCTAATGATAAATAAGGAAAAAAATAGAGAGGATAAAATAATTAATCAATGTGAATAAAAAATATGAAAAGGTAAATAAATGAACACACATTCCATGTAATCAATAAACTAAATGGATGTACGTATGAAATATAACAAGGTAATAAATGGAAATACATGACCTCCAACTAACATGATAAGGAAAAATAAATATGGAATTATATGAAACTAAAACTCAATCTATCTAAATAACAAATAATAAAATGTATCCATACATACGTCGATACAAAATATCATGGATGAATAATAACAGAAACTAATATGAGTGAAATTAATTCTTAATGGAAATCATGTCTATGGAATAGGAGGACCTATTATTTCAAGATCTATCCTCCCAAAAGTTTAAAACTATGGATCTATCCTCTATTTCATTTTGGAAACTGGTTTGTTTCATGAGAACCTATCGATGCATCGGGGAGCAAGATAAAGTCCAAGCTCCACCAGTCACTGCATGTCCAAATAATTCTTCATATTGAATAATAAAAATAAATAATATTTCTTTTCAAATATTTGTATTGAATAAATTATACAGTTTTATCAATATTTTCAAAAATAATCAAATAAATGTTAAATTAGACACCGTATGTAAAATGGTATATGGTTTAGGAAATATTAATATCCATAAAAAATGTAATGGATAATTTAGGGGATATTCAATATTCCACGACAATAAGAGATGGAATATTTCAAGAGGAATAACCATTAAATTGAGGAATTTAATGTGAATACTACATACAGGAGAATCAATAATAAACCATTTAAATAATGAATAAGGATGGTATCAATACAACAAAACCAAGTGGATCAAAATGGAGGGTATTTGTCATTGATGAAATAAAAGATTAACTTTTAAAAATACTCTTAAAGAATATATACTTTGATTTAGAAAAAAAAATTGAAAATATTTTTCATTGAAAAGCCCTTTTAAAAATAGATTTATTTAAAATAAAACCTTGGAAATTGAGAAGGGGATTCAAAAAAATGATAGCAGATAAATCGGTATATGTCATACGAGGTAAAAATAATATTATTTTTGTATGATACAAGGTTAGAAAATTCCTCATTTGATAATATACAAGAAGATTAATTCTAAGATGTTGGAAAAATATAAAAGGATAAAATTGTATTTACTAAATTATTTCAAAATATTTTTTTGAAAACATTTTAATGAGACATGTTTTTTTTGAGGAAAACAGGTTCTCCGACTAAAGAGAGAAATAAAGTCGAGTTTTCTCAAAAATATTTGATAATATAATTTGAGTAACAAAGAGTAGAAAAATTTAACTAATACTTGAAAATGGTCATGAATAACCAGATAATAATGAATGTTTTTATTGAATAATGTTTATATAATTTCCTAGAATGGATATTCCTTACCTTGTATTTCTATTGAGGATAACATCATTTAATTTTATTTATAATAAATTTATATTAGTTTTATAATTTATTCATAAATTTTTTGACATTTATAATTACTTTTTTTGACATATTACCATGTTGTGCAAATAATTATGTTTACCTCTGGTGTTTTGACCAAATTCTGTTTATGTGTCAAAAAACATTCACTGATAAATTATGGTAAAAAGTGTATTTATTTCACATAATAATGGAATAGTCATCATATTTATACATCAATTATACTTTTAAAATAAATAATTTAATATTTATATGAAAACATAATTAATGTTACAATCATGGAGAAAGTATGTTGTACGTAAGCATGAGTAATGTTTCCATTTTCAATGGTCATTATGGAATAAAGGTAAGTAACACCATATCATTCTTGAATGATCATTATATAATAAACAACATATTATTCGACCATAAATAATTATATATAGAATTATTGTTATGGAAAATGAATCACATCATGTCAAGGAGGTGGTATTCCACACGTCCACGAATAACGTTGTCACTATTTAAGTGTGTAAAGGGGAAATAAATAAAATGATATATATATATATAAATAAAATTATGTAAAATATACCATATATATTATTATTATGTATCATATGTTTAATTAATTTTTTTTATGTGTTCCATGATTAGTGTGAATGAATCACAACGCTTTGAGGGGTGGTAGTCCACACTTCCTCAAACGATGTTATCGTGTTATAGTAAAATAAAACTTATTAGTGGTAGGTGTCATAAAAGGATTAAATAAGTATATAAACACAATAAATATCATATATAATATATATAAAACGATTTTACATTCTAATTTTCACCATGAGAGATGATAAAGGAAGAATGAACAATCATTATTGCATGAGGTGGTAGTTTTCCATCCAGAGAAACATTACGTTTGTTACCAATTAGATGGTGGTGTGTGTAAATTTAGGCCTAAAAATAAAAATAAAACCATTCTTTTATATTTAGTATACTATTTTTGTTATATAAGAATATAATATAATATTTAGGGGTTGTAGAATGAAAATGAAATTACAGAGACTCAAAAAATACATTACCTTTTAATCAGGTAATTTTTTTTGGTTTAAATCAAAAGGCATACATGGAAGGTATTCTACCAGAAGTTAGTAATATTGGTAGAGTTGAGGGATTTTGAGAGGCCATATAGGTAGATATTGAAACATATTAATTGGTTTGATATGTTTTAGGAGAGAGTATAGGTGGTGGACTTTTATAGGGATCGAAAAGTCTCACTAGGTATTCTTGAAAAGAAGTGAAGTGTGAACATGTTCTTACCTAATAAATGTCATACCAAATCAAAAAAAATCATTAATGGAAGGATAATGGATGATATATTTCCAAAAAAATGAGTGTTGGACAAGTGGATAGGTCATTTGGGCCCTTAAACATAGGATTTTAGTCTATTTTAAGCCTAATTACACATTAATCCCTGTAATTAATTTTAATCACTTTCACTAATAATTTCTTGTAAAAAATTATGTTAATATTTTTATAACACAAATATTATCTCGATTAAAATGTTTTATGTTGTATTTTCAATGTTCAAAGTCACTGACGTAGAAAAATTAGGAGTAATGCTAATCGCGCTGACAAACGTATGAACTGGTTTTAGTAGAAAAATGTTCAAAAGACTGTTATATTTTTTTATTCAATTTAAAATTTAAATTATTTATAATGAAGAAAATTGTATTAATATATGTATAACTGATCCAATATAAATTTAATGAAAATTTAAAATATAATTTATCACTAATAATTATTTAAATGAAAAAGTATTTTTTTAACTATAATACAGCATTTTTCACTATTCTTAAAAAAATGAAGTTTCTCAAAAAAATCCCAAAAATCAATCCTAAGATAATATTAAAATTATTGATTAAAAATTTTATGTTTTTTTATGAAGTTAAATTTTCAATATTCTCAAAATTATGAATTAAAATAGGTTCTCCATTAAAAGGTGGTAAAATGCCATAATAGAAATATAGGTTTTTATATAAAATATTGGTTTTTCTCTTAGCTTATTATTATAAAATATATTTTATGAATTTAAAAAATAATAGATTAAATATTTGACGTATACATTACATTAATATCACTAAAAAATTGTAATGAATTTAATCTATTAGGGTAAAACATCTTTGTGGTCATTGTTTTCTGTAAAAATATCTTTTTATATTCAATTGCTTCTTATATTCATTTATAATTATTTTTCAACCAACGAATTAATCACATATTTTTATAAACCATATATTTTAATAACATAGTTAATAATATTTATAACTACTAATATAATGTCTTGGTTATATATTATTTTATTAAATAATAAATATTTAATTATAAAAATTTTCATAGTAAGACTCAAACATGTGTATAGAGCTTTCCATTGAAGAAATTAGCTTTTTCATTTAACATAATCTATAGAGGAAGGTTATTGTTGTGAATGATGTATAATAACTCATCATCACATGTATTTCAATCTAACTCGGTGTTTCATGCATTGAAATATATAGAATATATTTTAAATAGTAACATATATTATAAAGTATACAGATATTATATTCCATTAAGTGCTTGGTGCCACATATCATAGACGTTATTGAAGAAAAGGTTCTTACATTATTTTTTCAGTGGGTTACAAAAACCATTTTTACCTATCCATCTTAATGACTTTTGTTTACAAAGTGACATGTTCACTAGCCTTATGGTCAGTTCTTGATTGCTCATGCAATCTATTATGACTGTCATTACATCTTGGATCCAAGGAATGTATGATTGGGGGGTTATGGTGGCTTGTTTATCACATTACTTCTAAGTATATGAGTGTTTATTCCTTCTTTAACTTTGATTTTTTTCATGGAATACACCTATAACAATTATGAACACACTTAAGGAATGAATTGGAAGTTTCTTACTATGGTTTATTACTCACTCTGAGTATAGACATATCAATGTGTATAAAAAAATCATGATTTGGGATCTAGGTATAGGAAAGGGGTATATGGAAGATAAATGAACAATATAGAATGGTTTGCATAGTGGTATAATATATATTCTATATTATTACATAACATTTCTTATTCTATTATTACAAATTATATTTACATGTTTTTCTTTACACATCGAGAGACTATTTTATTTATTTTTAAGACATGTGTGTAAATTTTTATTAAATTATGTCTACTTTTTATTCAAATTAGATACTCTACGTAGTTATATTTTATGGTTTCGTATGGTGCATGGTTTCAATTAATAAGGTTATAGTATCACCACCGATTCCTTGGACTCTTTCCTCTAGTCGATGACCTCTTGGATACAGGGAGGTTCACTTGAGTTCTTATGTTGTCTCATCTCATGTTTTATTTGAAAAAATATGATATGGGTCATAAAATTATGATATAATGAAATGATAATTTTTTCATGATATTGTTGAATATATATGAATGGATTGTGATTATGTAGTGGACGAGTTCATTATACCCCTTTAATGGTTTTGGGTAATGGTGATGGGGTAAAATAGGTTGATGTTACTCTTATGAAAATGTTAAAGTTGACCAAGTATGAATTTCAATTTTAATTTTATTTCCACTAAGCAATGATGGTCATTGAGGTGAGCCTTTACATAATATATTGTATGATTTTGACTATACAAAACATTATACAACTCTTTTATGACATGATCTTACTCCATTTTTATGCTCTCATGGATCATGTTCTTCCATTAATTTATGATTCTTGTCTCATTAAATACTGATATTTATTCCATAAATCCTAATTATGTATCATCAATTTCGGGGAAATTTTTTAAAATGTTAATCCCATGTTATAATACACTTATTCTCATGATATTATTGCAAATGAATTTTGATTTATATCTCCCTATTTTAACCTTAATTATTATATGGTCTCACACTTTCTTAAGTTTCCTTTTCTCTATGATATGAATAATTTTTTAAGTATGTTTTACCTATGAAGGGTTCTAGGACTGAAAATCATAGTGGGGGATGTTTTAAATCATTTATTTACCAGTTGTTTACAAATCATTTTCAAAATAAACTAAACATTTGTGTTACTGGAGTAGCTCACAATGATATAGTAAACCAATATTCATTTAATAAGATGTAATATTTTAATATGTATGGTTTGGGTCTCCTCAGTTAGTATTAGAGTATAGTATAGTTATTTTTGGAAACTGGATGTAGTTATGGATCATATACACCTATGGTTAATAACATTGAAATATATGGATTGAATATTAATTTGACCATCACCAGTGCATGAGGTGTGGCTCTAAGACTTCACACCTTGGTATACACTATTAAAGGATATACATAGGTCAATTATTATTATCTTTATTAACAATTATGAAGTATTTGAATATATTATGAATATGGAAATACTAGGTTAATCCTAAGGTGTCATTGATTAAAAAAACGTTGTCCTTATTTTGATAAGATATTAATTATTTTAATGATTATATAATTTTTCAATCTGATTATTATTATTTATATTATGAATAATTGTTTTAGTAAATGGTTAAAATAGGGAGGAACCACCTTAAAAATGGGTGTAAATGAGAATAATTTTTCCTTTTAAATGATAAAAAATTATGATAGAACTTGGTGTGACAAAACTTGTGGATATGTTTAACAACTATATCAATTTATGATTAACAACCCAAAACTATGTGAGCTACTTAACACACCATATAAGATAAAAAAAGTGGTTTTATTTATATTTTTGTTAAAAATACCATATAAGAAACAAAATTAAATTAAATTTATGTCAGAAATTTGAAAAACAACCCTCTATTTAATGTATCAAATGAAGGTGGAAATGTTTTAAACATGGAAAATAAGGGCATAAAGTGGTAAATTGCCACAAAAATTTAAATTTTAGGTTAACTTAATGAATTAGAATATTGGTTTTCATAAGATATCATCTATGTTCGAATGTTTTATGTGTTGAAATAATGAGATTTAAGAAGATAGAATTTTTATATGGAAAGCTTGAGAAGCGAATCAAAAAGGTTGTACAATTAAATGTTTTACTATTAGTGATAAAGAGACAAAAAATTACATAGAATGGTCTGAATTATTTTATTAGTATTAATTATGTTAAAATTGAGAAATATGATTAAATTTATATTGATGAATCTCATTAAAAGATTTATATTTCGTATTTTAGGAAGATTGAATTATGTAACATGATGATAAATCACTAATAATGCGTTATGAAGAAAATATTTTTTTTATTGGGTTTAGAGAACTACTATATTTATGAAGGATATTATGGTGTACTTTATAATTTATAAGGATTATGAATCCTATAAGGATAATTATATGGTAGTTTTAATTTATAAATTTTCATATATATATATATATATTGAATAGTATCGATAACCTTGAAAAATGATTTTGTGAAAAAGAGATATTTCGATGGTATAAGAACACTATATTAAGGGATAAATAACTCTAGGGGTAATATATGATTGATGAATAGATAATAATGGTCATTTTGGGTAATGATTCAAATAATATTGATAAATTATATTTGATAGAATTTATGACATTGAAATTAATTAGTGATTTCCTGAAAATGTAATTTAGGTTGTCTGAGATAATTTTTTTTAACATTTTTGTATTTATGTAATATATTTTATAGTGTATTATTTTATTTGTGAAATATGATAGATTTGATATTTGGAATAAAATATTTTTCTTTTGATGTTTTATGGTGATTTAGGGTTTTTAAAGGATTATCATGTTTTAATTAAATTTATGATCAAGTTATTCATTGGACTGTTATGTGATATTATCAGTTACTTAATTTTGTTTGGAGAAAAAAGTGAATTGATTTTGGAAATTTTTGACTTATTTATTTCTAATTTTTTTCTAAATAATAGTTAATCATGATTTGAGGTGATTGTGAAATAAGTTATTTTTTAAATGAATTAAGTTTATTTTAATGCATTGTTATTGAAATATTTTACATTTATCTTTCAAATGATTGTTTTTTAAAATTACTTATTTTACCATGTACTATAAATTTTTTGTTTTAATATTTAAATAGATATATAATGAATATGTATTCATCATTTTATAGATCTTATAATATATTATAACTTCACTTTAGAGCTTCAGACTTGAAAAATTCATTTTTTTATTCATTATTGATATATATGATAAAAAGAAGTGTAAACTAATTGAAACACAAAACCAATGGAATAAATTGAATTTATGGATTTGGAGAATAAATTAAACATATTTTAATGAATTAAATGGTAAACTACATCCTACTCTCTTAGAAAAAAGGACCATTAAAAGGAAAACATTTTCTTTTTTATAGTCATTCTTAAAGAATTGATGGTCATTTTTACCTTTTACTGACATATAGTTCTAGGCTTATTAAAATTATCATGATCATGCTTTATATAAGTATATATAACTATTTTGACATTATCATTCTCCTCCATTCATATATTTTCACTTCCCAATACCATTATCCTTATATGTACACCCATTTATTTGTTATTTCTAGTAACCTTTTTTCCTCTTACCCTTGTCAAAAAAGTGTCATTAATCCTTTATATGACATGGGTTTTTAGAAAATGTATTTTCAAATATTGAACCATTTATTTCCAAGATAAAAGAATTATGAGGATGCAATTTATTTAGGGTGGATAACATAACACCCTGAAAATTTATTTTTAAAGAATAATATTATTGATATCTTTCTTAACATACAACAACGATAAAAAACTCAACTATAACTTACTATAAAAATATTATTATGTAACCATTATAACCTAGATGTTAAATTAGTTGTATAAATAAGAGTAAAAATATTATGATAAATATGTATAAAGTTATTATATTTTTAAAATTGATTGATTAAATAATAATAAATATGTAATCAATTTTTAGTAAAGTCGTTTTATGCTTCAAAAATATGTTTTCATAAAAAATAGTTTTTATGAAATTTTTTGTATATAAATTATAATTAGTTTATAAAATTTTGAGAAATTTTATTTTAGTAATTATTATAATTTTTTAAATCATCATTTCAATATTAACATAGGATAAATTTTGTAAGTTTTCTAAAAATATATATTTGTAATTGAATAATAAAAATAATGAATTTTGTAAAATATTCATTTTTTTCAATAAATCACGTAATTAAAAAGTCCCATTTATTTTTATAATTTAATTATAAATTAAAATATAAATCTTTAGAGAATAATAAAAATTAATTACATATGAATCAACATATTTCTTGATTTTGGTATATGATAATTTTTTAGATTAAACACATTTTTTTAAAAACCATTTTCATTGAGTTTTATAACTTTATATTAAAATTGATTTCTAAAAATTATATAAATATAATATTGAAAAAAGGATTCCATATTTGGAATTATGATGTTGATATTTGGTAAATAGGTCTCTTTCATTTTTAATCATTACGAACAGTGACCATGGTAATGATTTTTCAAATCGGTCACAGTAAAATAAGTATAACTAGTCTGAATCTATGAGGTAAGGTTTTACAATCAATATAAATAATTAGTTTATAAAATATAATTTGTGGTGTTAGAAATAACATATCATATATATGGAAATATATAAATTTATTTTCTGTCTCCTTTGATAATAACATTTATATTATTTTGAGTAATGTATAAATAAAAATTGTCACTCTCTAGATTTAAGATTCTATTATATTATCTAACAGTGATACAAAATATCTGAACTAATATAAAGGGTTATTTTAAAAACAAATAAATTATTTTTATAATGTTATCATTTTTAATTCTAGGTGATGGTATTATTACCATAAATGCTCACGCAACTCCATCTCAATGCTTTGGAAGATAGTATGAAAAATATAATAAATGATTATAATAAAATTAAAAGAAATACATCTTAGATTAATTAGGGTGTTGAATGAATTTTTTGTCAATAATAATGTGTAATTAAGTATAAGATATTTTATATTCAAAATCCATTATTATTTAGATTACATTATAGTCAAATAAAATGAATAGTCCGGAAAATGACATTGATGGTATTTTATATTAGAAAATATTTTATTAAATGATTAATTTTTTAAAAATAAGATATATTAAATAATAAATGGTTCTAAAATTTCATTCAGGGAACATTTTTTATCCAAAATCCTCTTTAGAGGTAAATTTGTAACCCTTAATAGCTAAAAAATGTGTTACCATGATTGTGGTTAAAAATGATTGATGAAGGGGTTAAAATAAATGAAATGATTTAACATACCCTAAAACAAATAAAAACGTTATTTCATGACTACATAATGAAAATGATATCATTTCCTTAAAAAATTCTGTCAATTTGGAAGAAATTTACTTTATAATGATATTAATTATATTAAAACTCTTAACATTTCTATTTATCTCTTATTAAAGGAAACCACATATCCAAAATTATTCAAAAAAATTGAGCGTTATAAAATATAAAAGACATTCCCAAATAACAGTATAGAATAATCCCCCTTATTATATAACTTCTTTTATTTCTATATGATCTTTGCTAGAATTATTATGGTGTGTGTTAAAGGTGGTCTCTTGAAGAAGAGGTAATTATCTTAACTGAATCGTTGAATGTATATTTCTACTTATACATCCACTAAGTATATGGTATATATATCAAAATAATTAATTTATTATCTTCAAAATAAATTTATATTTTATTATGATGTTGGTACCACCACTATCTTTATTCATTCTATCAAATGCGAAATGAAAGTATCACATGTGCATACATGTTGACTACTGCACCCACATTGAGATAAGAATCATTTTACATTACTGCCTAAAATAGATGGAAATAATGATGGATTTAATAAATAAATTTTATATTTATTATTTTATTAAGATTATTTAATAATTAAATATAATTTAACTTCCTTTCTCTCTTTTCCATAGTAAATTAAAACATCATTCACATGAACATACAAACTACCAGCTCCATGAATTGTGTAGCTCCATGAATTGTGTAATTGAATTTTCTATATCCATATTTTATTGATGGTTATAAATAAATAAATATGGAATATATATGATATCAATTATATGATAATAATTATTTAGATTATAAAATCCCAACCATGAAGTAATAACTGAAACTTATGAAATAAAACTTTCATAAAAACAAAACAATTAAAACCAATAAATGATAATTTTAGTACACAAATTATTAATAACTGAGTGATTAAATTCCATATATGGATCATATATTATATTTTAATTATTTGTACAGTTCATTTATGTAACAATAAAAAATATAATTTTATTATAATGGAGGTAATATTTCCTAAGAATCAAGTCTAAAATAATATAAGGGTTCATTGTCTCAATATTGTTTTGTTGAGACATGTTTGATGTTATGCACATATGTTTGTTTATTAGGGGTATATACAACCAAATTTAATTTTTAAATTATTAATATTTCTTAATTAATGTCATTTTAATTCAATATTCAAATTATTTCATTTAATGAGTTTTGATTTAAAATTTACTAAAGTGGCAAGGGTTTATTATCTCCAATTGTCTATTTTGGGACACATGTTTTATTATAAACTTATTTTCATTTATAGTGATTATCCAATACCCATTTTATATTTTATATATTAAATATAATTATGTTAATTTTATTTAAATTTTCATTTTATGTTATTTATTTCACAAAAATTAAGACACAGATTTTTTAGAATCAATAAGGATTCATGTTATAATCTCACTTTTTACCCAGATTGTTAATGATTAATTTTACAATGATGAAATTATATGATATTTATATTGTAAATAACACATATTATCATATAATTATGATATCTTGAGCGTTCGAATGTTCTCCTCTCTTCGATAATTATAATATTCAATATTTTTTTAAAGAAAAGTTAACTTTATTTACTGTTTTGATAGGGAATCATTCCCTCCAATATCCATGTATTATATAAATTCCTCCAATAATGTTATTAATATTTTATATTTATTATATAAATAATTTTTTTTTTGAAATTCTATAAATATATTTAAAAGTAAACTTATTATTATTTTTCGAATGGAGTACATTTTACAAAAGGTGTGAATAAAGTCATTGTTTTAATGTTTACACCATGAATGTAATTTATAACTATCATAACTGCTCAATGATTTGATTATTTATTTATATGTAACCATAATTATTTTTGGAGTAAATGATTTTATAAATATTCTTGAAATTATTATATTCTAAACTCATTATTTCAAAATGAAATGGTTATTTTTTTCAAGAAATGTTTCAACTCTCTTTTAATGTAATTTCCATCTTGGCCAACATCCTTTGATCATTTGTATTCATTCAGGGGGATATTATTTTACTATAATATAATTATTATTTTATTGGATGAATTATGATGATTTTTTAAGGAAATTGACATGAAACCCATTTTAGTTTCTTGGGTTCATTATCTATAAAATCTTTTATGACTATTATGATGAAACTGTAATGAAACCTACATCCCTATTAACAAGATAAGTTTTTATTAAATAATAAAGTTCTCATTATCTCATGGAATAAATATTAATGTTTTATTATTATTTTATGGTTGTTTTAGTTATATCCCTCTAATTGGTTGGGTAAAGATGATCGAGTTACTTAGGTGCAAGTTACTCTTAAGGGAATGTTTGAATTAACCAGGTTTGATTTTCCATTATGAGTTTATAACCAATAAGAAATGATGATCTTTTATTTGAGCCTTTAAATATAGTATTTTATGATTATGATTATTCCAAAAAATATTCCATTATTTTATGACATGATAATACACCAATTTTATTCCTTAAAGGGACATATACTTTGATTCATTTTTTATTCATGCCTTATAAACTACCAATCATTATTCCATGGCTCATGATTATAAAATATTAATTATTGGTTATAATTTTCAAATATTAAGCTCATTTTATCATAACCTTATTCTCATATTATGATTAAAATGATATTTAATTGATATATCCCTTGTTTACCCTTACTGATCACCTGAGATCACCCATTTTACACATGATAAAAAGAAGGGTTTTAATTTGGTTATGTTTATGAACTGTTATAGGTGTGTAAAATAGGGTATGAGATATTATAAATATTTTATATACTAGTTTATGTATCCACATTTCTAGAGACACTAAACATTTATTGTTCATGGCTTCATTCAAAAAGATATATAATAAATATTAACAAAAAATATGTAATATTTGTATATGGATTTTTTTGGTCACCTCATGGATGGGATAGGTGGGATAGCATTTCTCTATTGAAATATGGCTCAAGATATTGGTGAATATTGTAGTATGGTTGAGGTGAGATGTGATATATGAGGGTAAATTGACTGAGGGTTAGCTCAATCTTGTGATATACTTACAATAATAAATCATGGGTATATTATTCTAATTAGGAGATCAATTCAATGGAGGTTCCACATTATATGTGGTATAGGAATAGATATGCCTTATACTTTTATGATGAGAATCACTTAAGGTTATTTTTATCAAGTTTCAGGTTCAATTGGTAGTTTTGGTGAGATTTCTAACCCAATTTATTTTTTGCATTGTTCCCAGTGTGATAGTGTATCATGGTCCAATATAGTTTCGTTTATAATGGATAGAGTATGGGTAAAAACTTTCAATTATTTGATTACTCCAATTCTGAAGGTTCTCATGTGATAGACCTTAGCATAGTTTAATTGCATCAATTTTTGAATATATGTTCCTGGGGTGATTTTGGATAAATGATATTGACATAAAACAAGGCATGGCCAATGATTTATTTACATGGAAGATAGTTTGATAGTGTGTGAGTAATGATATCATGAGTTATCTTTTGATATTATGATATACTTGGGAATACACCCATCATTATTAGATGTGTTCTAGTTTGTGCATTATGGTTATACAAAATCAAATGATGTTCAAATCAGTGAGAGAATATGATTGGGTCAGAGACTCATTGTTTTAAATAATCGTTTTAGTTACATAGGGTTTGGATAAAAATATGCAGTTCCCCTCCATGTTTATAGGTGACATATGAGATGGATCAAAGTTTCATGATGTGTTTAGCCTGAGGGTATTCATTGAAATGTACTATTAGGGAGGCATAAAATGGAACATGGTGAAGTTGTGATTAATTATTTAAATAGTAAAATCAATATGGTTAGTAATACACCACAGTCTATTGAAGAGTGACCATATTAATAAGAATTTAATATTTTACAAGGGATTTATTCCCATGATTCAGGGACATGTGATGGAAAATGTGTTGTTTCAGTGATCGAGTATGAATGGAAAAATCACACCAAGTCATTACAAGTGATAATGGATGATTCACAGTTAGTGGATGTAAAATCATCATATTGGTTGGGGCTTGGGTGTGATAAGAACACTTTATGGAAGGTCAAGGTGGAATTAGGAAACCAATGGGTAATTAAATCCCATTTTTTCATTTAAGAATATCGTATTTGGGATTTGAATGTGATTTTGGATGGTTTTTATGTGTTTTCCTTTTATCAGGATGATTTTGGTGTGACCTAACGTTCTATTAGATCATAGGTGTGCCCATTCTCAATTGAGATCCTAACAGTTAATTTGGTTAGTTTAGGTTCCAACCATGAAATAACACTAAATTTTGGATATGGAACTCAGTGTGTGTGTATTTGGATGAACTTATGATTCATTAAATAGTTAAGGAATCATGTTTAGCTGAAAAAGAAACATGTAAGATGGTTTAAATGAGAATTATCTTGAAAGTTCCACTATATGAGGTTAGATTTATTTGAATATAACATGTTTTTATTGTAGAGACCCAAAGCTTGACGTACATGGAAAATACATTACTTCAATGGAATAATTAATAAATAACAAAAACCAAAACTCAAGGATTGTAACAGTTTAGTGTCTTTGGAAACTCGGAACGTAATCTTCTAATCTTGGGGAAAGATCTTCAACATCTCCCATAAAGATCTTCCCCTTTTGTTTTTCTTACCTAAAACCTTTCTTGAAATCCTGGGGAAAAGGAAACAAATAAAGGGTGATCTCAAATTCTAAGTAAGGGAAATCATGGAGTAAATAAAACAAACCATATACGATTGAACATAAAAACATGAACATAATGTTTAAACTTTAAAATCTTGACCAAAGACATAAATCTTGGAAGTACGTAAGACATGTATCATAATGGAAAATGAATCTTGATAAAATAGCATGGGAATAAATCATGTAATTTTGGAAACCATTCATCACAGGTTATGATTTCCATAGTAGCCAAGGCATTGCTTCCAAGACCATCTTTGTGGACAAAGTCCCTTTCTAAATCGAGTTCACTCCTTGTTCCAGTCTTGTATCACTGAACCGTATTAACTTACCATTCTGCCATGTCTATCTCATGAGATATAAATCTTTACCCAATGCATTGGAGGGAGATATAGGCCCCACCCATCACATAATGAAATCATTCTTACTTGTGACACAACATAAACATAAATCATTCATCATAACCCAAAGAACAAAATGGGTTTCATAAACATCATCCCATCATAACATAATCCTCATAAAACAAATGGATATCATTTCATCATAAGAAAAGTGAAATAATGTAAATCATAGATACATTATACTTTAAACTTACACATATGAAATAATTCCATCGTAGATGGAAAATGGTTTTTATAAAACACTTGATATGAATTCTTGAGGAAAATAACATTTCTTATTCAAAATCATTTTCTTTTCACAGAATGACATGAAATTTTAAAAGAAAAGTATTTTTTTTGAAAATAGTCATGAAATGTTGTATTGAAATATTCATGAAAATACGGTGTTATAAATATGTAAAAATCCATTCATGCCGTATAATTTAAAATACATTCTTCTCATACTTTTGTTGGAAAAGTCAAAAAGTACCACATATGGTAAAAAAAAGAAAGATTCCATCCATAACAAAAATTAAAAGTCAAATAAGGGTAAAAATTACTTTAAACATACATGGAAGAATATTAAACATTTTATGAAAAAAAATTTAAGGACATGGATGAAAAATATAACCCTAGTAAATACTCACATTTAAGCAATCTCAGATAAGAATGAGATTGCAAAATTATTCCTTACCTTATGTCTGATATGCTTCGTATGATTCCGAACCTCCAGTATAATGATTTAAATAATGTCATTAACTTATTAAATAATCATATTCATTGTAATTATATCATATATGGTTCACTTATGACTTTATATTACCCTTTCTTTTGTAAATTCCATGTTAAAGCACAGTTTTGGGTAAAATCGTTTCATTTATCGTACGAGTTTTGACTTGCTGCTCTTGACATTATTAATTTTATCTTGATTTACATAATTACGAAATATAAAACATGATATATATATAATATATATTCTGCATTTAAATATATATGATAGATCGATAAATGGAATTAAATACACCGTTCATGGAGACGGTAGGTCGTACGTACGCATGAATGATGTTTTCGTTTCCTTATTGAATTGATTGGAATTAAGTAGATGACATGCATATATATATATATATATATATATATAAATCCAGTATCATTATTGTGTCATATATTTCATTATTATTCATTATATATACTTTATAATCATTCATGAATGGTTAACATGGAGAATGAATCTCATTGCGTCGTGGAGACGGTAGTCCGTACATACGCACGAGCAATGATATGATTCCCATGATCGTGGAATTGTATTGAAGTTTATGTATAATATTTCAGAATCAATATCACTTTACAATAATCATATATAGTAATTTATTTACACCATTATACCCATCCAAGTACGGTGGTAGTTGAAAACAAATTACATCACGGAGTGGAGACGGTATTCCGTACGTATGCATGCGCGGTGATTTCGTTTTCTGTAGGATGGATAGAAGGTGAAATAGGGTTGTTTAATATTTATAATAACATATAATTATATATATTTAATACTGATATTATTACTTTATAATGATACAACTAATGAAGAAGAAGTATAAGAAGAAAGAAACTTGAGAGAATCGGAAGAAGAGATTACCTCTTCTTCGACGCACCTCCTTTAATATTCCTCTTAAGTAAGTAGAGTTGGTATTATGAGAATACCAGAACCTCCAAAATTTTTGTAGGGAAGATGAGAAGAGAAATGGGCAGGGGTTGTCCGAGCTTCAAGGCTCAAAAGGGTGTGAAGAGAAGAGGGAAGGGGTGCCCTTTTTATAAGGGAGGAGAGGGGCACCTTAGGAAAACTTAAAATATTATTTTATAATAAAGTCATATTCAGTTTTTAATAGCTCCAAATTGATTTATTTAGAATCTAAGGTGGGGATGCATCAAAATCCTCTCATATAATAGGTTTTATACAAGTTTAGGTTACTATTTTATCCTTATCATTTAGATTTAACTCTATGTTAAATAATTTAACTTTTACCGTGTCTTTTTGTTTTCTTACACTATATGGTTAATAAACTTACTATAACAAGCCAAAAGAACCCCAAGTGGTTAATAATTAATATATATATCCTTATATAAGTCATTTTTTCCTAACCTTATATTTTTAAGAATAAAATAACAATTAATAATATAATATTAGTTTTAAAAACTATTTTATGTCAATTTCGACAGTATTTGGTACATGATTTTTGTAAAAATTATAACAGCATGATTAGTTAGAAAAAGGTTAATTAAATCAATAATAAAATGTCATATTAACCTATAAAATTAGTTTATTTCATAAAAAGTCTAAAATTACATTTATTTGGGTTTTTATAACGTCAACTATGTTAATATTTCATTAATAAGGTAATTACTGCATCGTCATTGTGTCATAAATAAATTAAATTATTTAAGGTCTAAAAATTTTAAATAAAATAAAATTATGTAGAAAATAGTTTTATCTTTCTAATTAATATTTATAGTCGAATTTATATTATGTATAACCCTATATTAAAAATGATTTAGTTATTAAACTTTGATTTTAACTATTTTAACCCTTCTTTAAATAAATTAATAATAAATGTACCAATCTAATCCAAGTGGACCTAAATGGTCATATTTTATTTCTAAGGTTTCTTTTGGTCGACGTACACTTATAAAATATAATTAGGACATGTCTCAGGGTAATAATAATATCATTTTTACCCTTAATTACCCTATTTACTTTTAACCGTGGTAAATAAAAGTAAAAAGTTACTATTCATCCAATATTATTTTCCTCTCATTGAACCAAATTTTATTACTTGATATGAACTGTATCTCTCGGATTTTCTAAATTCCACTCACAGATGCAGTAAAATTATGTTTTATTAAAATTTCCAAATTCTCCAAGGAGGTGGGTAAAAGACGTGGAAAAGTTCAATAAAATTTTTATATATCTAAAATTATTATAAAATTACTCCAATGAATTTCATTGAACTTATATAGGTATTATGTATCAATTTTTACTTAAAATAAAATTAAATAAAATAAAAAATTATTTAAATAAAAATTCGGTTTTTAAATAGTAACCCAGTGTTTTCACTATTCATCAAAAATTGAATGTTTTTAGAAAAATACCGAAATTTCACCCTTGGATAATTTCGATATTCCGAATCCAAAAATAAATTCCATTTTGAAAGATAAAATTTATAAAATTCCAAAAAGTGGGTATTACTATTCATAACAGCTAGTTTATATAATATTTTAATAGCATATCTTTGTTTAGTGAAACTCGGTATTGTGTACAACACATGCTATCGTGGAAGGTCGTGATTGCGTGTAATGTAATCCAAGTCAGGTTTGTGTGTAGTGGAAGACTCCTTTGTTGTTTCATATAATAGAATCCAACCATATTTCATTTATACATTTAATATATATATATATATATATATATATATATATACAATCAATGTTGAGTAGAATAACAACTATCAAATGAACTTGAAATTGTGTGTGACACTATCCAAGAATAGTGTTGCGTATACTGAAAGCTAATACGGTCTTGCATATAGTACAAGCTAAAATTGGTGTAGTGAATAATATAAGACATCAATGAAATTAAAAGAATATTTTTCATAAAATCTCGGGGTGTTACATTCTACCCCCCTTAAAATGAATTTTGCCCTCAAAATTAGTTGGGGTTATAAATGGTTTACTACTTGAATGTTTGTTTAATAGAAACCCACATCATAAAAAGGAATACCAAAACATGACTTTAGAAACTAAAGTATGAAAGATAGCGGTTACCCAAATTAACTAATCACTAGGTTTACACATAAGATAACATAGGTGAAAATATGGATATGGAAGTGAAATATAACCATCAACTTCTGATGAAGAGTGGTAGAGGATATGGCTATGAAAAATCCAACAATTACAAAGCCATAAATTTGTGATGATCTAAGGTACCATCTGATTCATCAGATATAACAACACTAGGACAACTTTTTTGGTTTTCAAGATCATTTCCCTAAAGTTGAATAATTTTTCAATTAAAAGAAATACTCACTTGATTTTGGTAGAATCTCTACGTTGCTCGTGTCTTGAACAATTTCCACTTCATCTCTTAAAGAAATGAAGTTGAATTTTTCTTTTGTGAAGTGTTAGTAGATCATGAAATAGAATGATAGGTCATTCCATCTATCTCAAACATAGGGTTAGAAACAGTTATATACATAAGTCCATCTATGGTGAGATTAATCATATATGGTTCCTAAATGGACTTATACTTCATCTATCATCCTGATTAATAAAATAAAAATAGTTTATACTAACCAGGGACTTCATGTAGGCTAGTGGTAGGCGATAAAGGCATGTCGCACTTTGGTTATGGGTTCGATTCCCGCATCCTTGTCCGATGCGACGGGTTGTCTCCCGTTCTGCAGGTTGTCCCTTTTCTTATACTACACTATTATAACATTCTATCAATAATATAAAAAAAATTCTAGCCTTAAACAACACTAACTTATGTCCAACATAATCCATTGCAATTTTTAGGCTTATCCAAAATACTTCTCATAGTATAAAGAGAACGATTACAAAAAAATCATATAACTAGAATGTGAATACCATCATTTATCCCTCATATATCAAAAGATATATCTTGTTGATTGTATTCAAAACATGTGAATACCTTAATCTTGTATTCTCTTGAAAAATTAATACCCATTGAATCTTAGTTAAAACATGAATGATGTCAAAAGTTACCTCTTTCCACATACCAAAATCCAAAAATTCTATATACTCATACCATGATATAACTTTTTCCTTATATCAGTCATGAGCTCATGAATACTGTCAAACATTTCATTTTCTCCTTATCCCTTAATTATGCACATATAATCATCTTTCGAAAAATATCTCAATCACTTTCCATAGTTACCGGTACAATAAAATTATTGAAAACCACAATAGACCAATACATAAATATTCCAATATTCCATGATACTGTATACAACATTATTTTGGGATCCCATTACATAAACACTTAATCATTCAACCACATCGTTGTCATTTTCAACGTCGCCAGAAGTGATCTCATGTGACTTCCCTTTTTCCTTTTCCTTAAGTGGTTGCTCATGTCGATCATCATTAACCGTTATATTGGGGCATTGATTAGCATAATGCCCCATTTCCTTGCACTTGAAGCATTGAAGTGTTGGTGGTGCATTCTCTGCAGTCTTTTCTTTATTCACATCATTAGCAATTCTTTTTCTATTAATTCGACACTCAGCTACTCGATGACCTTCTTTTCCACACTTAAAACATTTTATAGTCACTTTAAGAAAATCTCCACCATGCTTCTTTCCACACTTTGAGCATAAAGAAACATTCATCTTCTTTTCACCATTATTCTGAGATTTCTCCTTGAACTCCATCTTTTGTTTCTTTTCAAAACCATGAGATGGATATGTAACACCAACTTCCATTTCTACCTTGATAACACAATGCAAAATTTCTTTATAGCTACTTAATTCTCTTATAGCTAATGCCCTTCGAAGACTTGGTTTTAAGCCACCGAAGAATTGAGCAACTTTACTTTCAGGTTGGATGATAAAGCCAGATGCATACCTTGAAAGCCTTGTAAAATTTTATTCGTATATACAACAGATTCATCATAATTTTGCTTAAGCTCAAGAAACTCATTTTCTATATTTGTTTGAAGAATACGAGGCAAGTACTTACTGAAAAACCAATTTCCTGAACTCGTCCCATTCCATGGATTCAATTTCATCTGGGGGCCTTGTATTCTTAATTAGAGTCTACCACTAGTCTGCTTCACCTTCTAAATGGTAAACAGCTAGAATGAATTTATCTTGTTTCGAACAGTAAAGTATGGAAAATATCTTTTCAATGGTACTGATCCATTGTTCAGCCACAAGTGGATCAGAAGACCCATCGACATAAGGTGGACGTTGCCTCAGGAAGGACTCAAAAGAATATTGTTCCCTTCTATACTCATTCAGAAGTCCATAATGATTCATAGCTTGTGTAAGTATAGAAATAAGATTTTACACTCCATCTCCCATAACATTGGTTTGTTTAGGAGGACAATCATTGCATTTCCCATTAAATTGATCAACACGGTTCCTTTGGGTTCCAGCCATCATCTAAAACCCTAAAAAAATAATGTAAGAGGCAAAACTTATTCTAGGAAAACAACACAATAAAGAGGGAGTACCTTTAATATCTAACATCTTATGTTAAATTCTACGATCGGTACCATAATTATAGTACTATAACCTATACTTATACTTAACCTTAGGGACATCCCTATACATACCTTAGAAATATCTCTAGGGATCTCACTAAAGTTTTCACATCCTACTTTCCAAAGGATAACTAAACCGTTCCTCTGATACCAACTGTAGAGACCCAAAGCATGATGTACATGGAAAATACCTTACTTTTTCAGAATACTTAATAAATAACAAAAGAAAAAACTCAAGGATCGTAATAGTTTAGTGTCTTTGGAAACTCGGAACTTAATCTTCTAATCTTGGTGAAAGATCTTCAACATCTCCCATAAGGATCTTCCCCTTTTGGTTTTCTTAACAAAAACCATTCTTGAAATCCTGGGGAAAAGAAAACATATAAAGGGTGAGCTCAAATTCTCAGTGAGGGTAAGCATGGAGGAAATAAAACAAACCATATACGATTGAACAAAAAAACATGAACATAATGTTTAGACATCAAAATCTTGAGCAAAGGCATAAATCTTGGAAGTACGTAAGACATGTATCATAATGGAACATAAATCTTGATAAAATAGAATGGGAATAAATCATTTAATTGTGGAAACCATTCAGCACATGTTATGATTTCCATAGTAGCCAAGGCATTGCTGCAAAGACCATCTTAATGGACAATGTCCCTTTCTGAATCGAGTTCACTCCTCGTTCTAGTCTTGTATCACTGAACCAGATTAACTTACCGTTCCAGCCATGTCTATATCATGAGATATAAATCTTTACCCAATGCATTGGAGGGAAATATAGGTCCCACCAATCTCATAATGAAATCATTCTTACTTGTGCCACAACATAAACATAAATCATTCATCATAACCCAAAGAACAAAATGGGTTTCATAAAAATCATCCCATCATAACATAATATACATAAAAAATAGATATCATTTCATCATAAGAAAAATGAAAGAATGTAAATAATAGAGACATTATACATGAAACCTACACATATGAAATAATTCCATCTTAGATGGAAAATGGTTTTGATAAAACACTTGCAATGAATTCTTGATGAAAATATCCTTTCTTATTCAAAATCATTTTCTTTTCAGAAAATGACATGAAATTTTTATAGAAAAGGATTTTGTTGAAAATAGTCATTAAATCTTGTAGAGTAATATTCCTGAAAATAAGGTGTTATGAAAATGTAAAAATCAGTTCATGCCGTATAAGTTAAAAAAACATTCTCCTCGTACTTTTGTTGGAAAAGTCAAAAAGTACCATGTATGGTAAAAAAAGAAAGATTCCATCCATATAAAAATTTTAATGTCAAAGAAGGGTAAAAATGACTTTAAAAATACATGGAATAATATTAAACACTTTATTAAAAACATTTTATGGACATGTATGGAAAATATAACCCCAGTAAATACTTACATATAAGAAATCTCAGATAAGAATGAGATTGAAAAATTATCCCTTACCTTATGTCTGATATGCTTCGTATGTTTCTAAACCTCCTGTATAATGATTTAAATAATGTCATTAACTTATTACAGAATCATATTCATTGTTATTATATCATACATGCTTCACTTATGACTTTATATTACCCGTTCTTTTGTAAATTCCATGTTAAAGCACTGTTTTGGGTAAAATCATTTCATTTATCGTACAAGTTTTGAATTATTGTTCTTGGTATTATTACTTATATCCAGATTTACATTTTTCCCGAATGTAAAACATGATTTATATATAATATATATTCTTCATATAAATATATATGATATATCTCTGAATGGAATGAAATACACCGTTCATGGAGACGGTAGACCGTACGTACGCATGAACGCTGTTTTCGTTTCCTTATTTAATTGAATGGAATTAAGTAGATGACATAAATATATATATATACATACATAAATACAGTATCATTATTATGTCTTATATTTCATTATTATTCATTATATATACTTTATAATCGTTCGTGAATGGTTAACATGGAGAATGAATCTCATCGCGCCGTGGAGACGATAATCCGTACGTACGCACAAGCGATGATATCATTCCCCTGACCATGGAATTGTATTTAAGTTTATGTATAATATTTCATAATCAATATCACATTACAATAATCATATATAGTTATTTATTTAAACCATTATACCCATCCAAGTAAAGTTGTAGTCGAAACAGATTACACCACGACGTGGAGACGATATTCTGTACGTACGCACACACGGTGATTTCATTTTCCGTAGGATGGATAGAAGGTGAAATAGGGTTGTTTCATATTTATAATAACATATTAGTTTATATTTAATACTTATTTTATTACTTTATAATGATACAACTAAATAATAAGATGTATAAGAAGAAAGAAATTAGAGAGAATCGGAAGAAGAGATTACCTCTTCTTTGACACACCTCCTTTAAGATTCCTCTTAAGGAAGTATAGTTGGTCTTTTGAGAATACGAGAACCTCCAGAATGTTTCTAGGGAATTGGAGAATAGATATGGGAAAGGTTTGGCCGAGCATAAAGGCTCAAAAGGGTGTGAAGAGAAGAGGGAAAGGGTGCGCTTTTTATAAGGGGGGAGAGGGGCACCTTAGGAAAACAAAAAATATTATTTTATAATAAAATAATATTCGGTTTTTAATAGCTCCAAATTGATTTATTTCTAAGATAAGGTGGTTAGGGGTCGAAATCCTCTCATAAAATAGGTTTTAGACAAGTTTAGGTTACTATTTTATCATTATCATTTAGATTTAACTCTGTTAAATTATTTGACTTTTACCATGTCTTTTTGTTTTCTTACACTATATGGTTAATAAACATACTATAACAAGCCAAAATAACCCCAAGTGGTTCATTATTAATATATAAATCCTTATCTAAGTCATTTGGCAAAACCTTATATTTTTAGGAATAATATAACAATTAATAATATAATATTTGTTTTCAAAACTATTTTATGTCAATTTTTACACTATTTGATACTTGATTTTTGTGAAAAATATAACCGCATGATTTGTTCTAAAAAAGTTAATTAAATCAATACTAACATGTCATATTAACTTATAAAATCAGTTGAATTTATAAAAAGTCTAAAATTACATTTATTAGGCTATTTATAACATCAATTATGTTAATATTTCATTAATAGGGTAATTACTGTATCATCATTGTTTCATAAATAAATTAAATTATTTAATGAAAAAAAATTATAAATAAAATATCATTAAGTAGTAAATATTTTTTTATTTCTAATTAATATTTATAGTCGAATTTATATTGTGTATAACCCTATATTAAAAATTATTTAGTTATTAAACGATGATTTTAACTATTTCAACCATTCTTTAAATAAATTAATAATAAATGTCCTAATCTAATCCAAGTGGACATAAATGGTCATATATTATTTCTAAGGTTGTTTTTGGTCTAAGTAGACTTATCCAATAGAATTTGGACACGTGTTAGGGTAATAATAATATCATTTTTACCGTTAATTAGCCTACTTACTTTTAACCGTGGTAAATAAAAGTAAAAAGTTACAATTCACCAAAAATTATTTTCATCTCATCGAACCACATTTTAGTCCCTGATATTAACCATGTCTCTTGGATTTTTGAAATTTCACTCACAGAAGTGGTAAAATTATGTTTTATGTGAATTTCCAAATTCTCCTAGGAGGTGGGTAAAAGACGTTGAAAAGTTCAATAAAATTTTTTATATATCTAAAATTATTATAAAATGACTCCAATGAATTACATTGAACATATATAGGTATTAGGTATCAATTTTTACCTAAAATAAATTTATATAAAATAAATAATTATTTAAATAAAAAGTGGGTTTTTAAATAGTAACCCACTGTTTTCATATTCATAAAAAATTGAACGTTTTCAGAAAAATACCAAAAATTCACCCTAGGCTAATTTAGATATTCCGAATCCAAATATTAGGTCCATTTTTAAAGATAAAATTAATAAAATTCCAAAAAGTGGGTATTACTATTCATAATGGCTAGTTTATATAATATTTTAATAGCATATCTTTGTTTAGTGAAACTCAGTATTGTGTATAACACATGCTATCGTGGAAGGTCATGATTGCGTGTAATGTAATACAAGTCAGGGTTGTGTGTAGTGAAAGACTCCTTTGTTGTTGCGTATAACATAATCCATCCATATTTCATTTATACGTTGAATATATATATATACACTCAATGTTGCTAGAATAACAACTATCAAATTATGTTGAAATTGTGTGTAACACGATCCAAGAATAGTGTTGGGCATACTTCAAGCTAATACGGTCTTTCGTATAGTACAAGCTAAACTTGGTGGAGTGTATAATAGAATACATCAATGAAATTAAAATAATATTTTTCATAAAATCCGAGGGTGTTACAATTGTGTGAGGATAACCACATTGGGCATGTTGATAGACTATTAGAATTATGTTGTAGTAGGTGATCCTAATGGTGGTGAGCATCATGGGTCAAAGATAACCTTTATAGAAAAAGTATTATTTTGGGAATCACTATAATATGGTTGGAAAATTAACCAATTATAAGATAATTCCATTGAATAAATGGGAAATATAGATTTCAATCATGGTGTTTCTTTAATGAGGATGATAAGTGTATCAATTTTTCATGAAAAGTGTGCTTTGTGGGTTGAGTTACATAGAAGTTGCTCATTTTTTGTTTTTGGGTAGAATGAAATAATAATAGTATAGATTTCGGATTAATATTAATGACCAATGAGTCTTCTCTGGGATGGGAAGCTCTATGGTGATGAGGTTGTAGAACCCCATTATATTTGGGTTGTGAGTTCCTGGGAGAATTTGAATTTTTTAATTTTGATTATGTTGAGAAATTATTTCTGATAAATAGGAAACATATCAAGAATATATGAGTTTCAAAATATTAAGTATATATTTTTGTATAAGGATCAATGTATGAGAGGTACCTCCATTATATTTTAAGAGTTTTGGTGAAGAATTTAGAAATTTAGGAAATCGTTTTCACTATAAATGATTACCACATGGCTATGAGAAAGCATGTGGTGTATGGTAAATTTTTTTCTGTGGATTGGATCATGGTTGGAAGATGGTTACCAAGTAAGCATATAATCCTAATAATTTCAATTTTGATCAATTTTTAATATATAACACATTTTTTACTAAACCGCGGAGCCAAACCATGTGATTTTTGTTGATATAGACAGTGAAAGTATCATGGTTTGTGTATGGTTTGGGAAACCATCCTTCCATTCCCTGAAACTACAAATATTTCAATAATAGTATTATATAGTAAAAATTTCCCTTCAATTATTTATGTATGCATCCATTTACATCCTCCCTCATGCATAGTTAAACCTCAATGTCACTTTCTCATATTCCTCTCTCAATTTCCCCTTGGAATATGGATATTTTGATGGCGTTTCATGGATATTTGGAGTGGGTTTTCTACTTTTATTTCATTATTATTATTCTTCTTGTTCTCTTTATTACCTACATTGTCTTGACTAGGTATTTATGTGTCGAATAAACTTAATCAGGGAGAAATAATCCCATATTAAGGAGGATTTAATTTAAAGTACCAAGAGGAGATACTAATATGATGTTTTTATTCCACCACAAGAGATTTTAATGGAGTTATTTCATTATATGAATTTTAATATGGTTTTTTGAGAAATTTGATAATTTTGTTTGTGGAATTAGGCATAATAATTTGACTATTTCTGCCACAAAGATTTGGGTTCTTTTTAGGAGTAGACCATACCATGTTGCTCAAGATTTTGGTGAGCGGATAGTTCCTAGTGGGTTTCCATGAACTATATCAATTATTATTAAATTGCTTAATTAATTAATAATTATTTAATTAACTATAAATTATTATAATGAATTAATTTAGATTTCTAGTTTATGTTTATTCCTCACGTGAGTTTATGGTGTCTAGTTGGACTTGGAGGATCTTAGCTGGAAGCTAGTAGGCTATTATTTAAAAGAAATTTATTAATTGAGGTAGGTGGTCCTTGTGAATTTTTCCTATAGTGCTGTTAAATATTGAGGTGGAACTGGATATGTGATGGATTAATACATAGAGAGATTGAAATTATTAAATTAATAACATTTTTTAATTTAAATGGATTTCTTATAAATGAAACAAGCAAATTTCCAAGCACCAGACAAGATTCCTTGAAAAAATCATGGATGTATCAACATCTAAAAGTTGAAAATAAGGTAATATTATTCTCCACATCATACAAAGACTCATTAAGCTACATAAATAGGGATTGTAAGAATAGTGTAACAGAGTGTAGGTTACTTGGTGACCTCTGAGTAGAGGGACGTGATGGGTTTAGAGGGGTTTTCCCTAGTTTTACTTAAGGAAATATCAAGATAACTTGATGCCTTTGGGCCAGTTGAGATAATTTTGGGGTGAGCATTCACCCCCGTAGAAGGGTTCACTTGTGTATTAACACATGGGATGCTTGTTGATATTTAGGAATAATGAATCAACCTATGATGACTTAGGAATTGATATTACCCTTACACCCCCATTTTCAGGTGGTTCAAAGGTAGGATACACTATGAGGGTGTCGAGGTCCTAAGGTTATTATGATAGTGATAAGGGATTCCTTTCCATGTGAGTGATGGATGTTCAATAGATATTTATGATTAGGTTAAATGCTATCAGGTTGGGTGTTTAGGTGATTTGAGAAATAGGGGACCTCAACGTATTCCCCAATGATATATATAACATAGAGTGTGGGTATGTTAGAATGGGCAGTAATGATTTTAGGTGTCACCTTAGAACCTGTATCGATGGTGGGAGTCTGATGTGGTTATATTAACTATGACATGGGATATTATGGGAGAGATTCACTTCCTATGATGCTTTTGAGTGTAATTATGTGGTCATGTCACATGTGATTTGTGATATTTTTTATTTTACTATTATATACATAGGAAATTATCCTTGGATCATGATTTTATGACTAATACTATTGGATTTCCATAGACATTCTCTTCGGAATCATCTTATGAATCTGTATAAATTCCATAATAAATCCCTCAGATTTGACCTTTGGGTCTATATAGAATGACCATGATTCTAGGAATAAACCTTCGAGTCTATATGATTTATTTGGATGTTATCATATGAATAAACACATTATTGATTAAATGTATTTGTGGGATGATCTGGGTGGGATACAGATCCCCCGGATAGGTGGAATATGTTAGATGATCTAGGTGGGATAGACATCCCCAAGTGATCTATTAACTACAATATTTTTTAATATCATCTAGTAAAAATCGACCTTAGGTTAATATTGGTTGGTATGATCATGTGACATGCTCAATGACACTCTAATTGATGCTGTTATTGTCAATCTTGAGTTTCATGTTATAATCTAAGGATTGATGATGGTTACAGATTATGAAACCAAACTATATTTACATATATATTTTTTATCATCTGAAATCTAATAAAATTTACTTTTTAGTTATGTGTTACTAAGCAACCTATATTACCCAAGTTACTTGTAACCCAAACCGATCATGAGACGGACCAAAGGGAATTACTGATCCCCATAGGCTAGAAGAATCTGTTTGGGAATTAAGAACTCCCTTTAAAATTGATTTTTCCTTAAATAACCTTCAAAATTAAATATATAAATGAAATATCATAGTATCAAAAAAAAAATAGACAAAATTTTAAAGGCACAACCATTAGGATAAAAGTGAAAATGTCTACAACGACAAAACAAGGATTCCAGAACTGCTAAAAATCAACTCCTTAGGACATGACATCCCCTCCAGACTCCCACACCTTGCTATCAAATAGAACCACCAACATCCAATGTTTTATTTACCATACCTGTATCAAATAAAATAATATATATATATATATATATATATATACCTAGAGGTTTAATCCAGGTCTAAGAAAATTAAACCTATAAGATCCCACCACGTGTTTCGTAAGATGAATTTTTAAAATAAACCATTTATTCTATAGTAATTTAAAACAATGCACAAGATTTAATTTTATATTAATCATGGATAAATCACCCTTATCACAATTCAATAAATCATTCCAATAAATAGTATATCAAATCATTTAATCAAACATACCAATAAATAATTTCAAATATAATCACTAAATAAAACAATCCAATGGGTGTCATCAGTTACTGGTTAATAAGGATCCCCTTAACATTATCATTATTATAAATCCATGTAGTGTGCACATTGCACTATAAAAACTTGTCTAAGGGGGTAAGAGTTGACTCCTAAGAGTGGAATTATGACACAACATAGGGCACCTGGTGCACACATAACCCTAGATAAACAAGTCAAGGGGGAAAATATTTTAACTTTGAGGATAGATCCCTGCCTTATCCATGATAAAATTTGAGTTTACCACATTATATTATTTTAATGAAATTTAATCATTGAATCCATAAAAAATTTGAATTTAAAACTTTTTTTAGGAATATCATTGGTGATATACATTTTCAATTCCATAACAAAAGCCACAACATTTAAAAAAAATTCACATTCCTTCTAAAAGAATTTTAAAACCATTTCAATGATAAAAATATAAATTGTTCTTTACAACCTTTATAGAAACTAGTTCAATGAGAAATAAATAATGGATTTTTGAATAAGGTTCAACCATGGAACCACCTACCTAAAAATACATGGAAAATAAACTTCCATTGATAAAAAAGAAAACAAGAGGAGTTTAGGGTATTATGAATTGAGTACAAATACTAGTCAATAATTCTAACTATAAATCTCTATGTCATCATTTCTATAACAACGAGAGAGAGAGAAATTACATACCACGGTTATTCCCAAAGAACGCACAATGACAAATGAAGACCTAGATAATGTAACCCAATTATAATATATATATATATATATATATATATGAAACACAATTAGATCATGTCGTTGACATTATATCTAGCATAAAAATTCATGATATAATGTCCCATTTTTAGAAAGACAAGAACATTTAGAATATCAATGAAGAATGAAAATTTAATGGGAAATACCATTGAAAAACTAGATCCATGACCCAAATATCTATTAAAGTGATAACCAAGAGGCAAGTAATCTCCAAAATCATTAAGTGGAGTCTCTTTGGTTGATATCCAATTGAACAAATATTTAAATAAGGAAAAATGGTGAAGTTTCATGTCTTAAAATAAAAAATTAAATAAATAAATGCATGTCACATGGTTTTACCACACAACTTAAATAAATTTTAAATAACCATACACCCCTTTCTTGGATAATAGGGATCTTGCATTGTTCTTCTATATATTTTTAAATCCATAAATCATCCATGTGAAAAATATATTCCTCATATTTCAGTTTTTGAGGTAAATTCCACATAGTTTGTTAAAATAAATCTCATAACCAGACATCCTCCTACGAAACTCCAAATTAAGGTGTATGGTTACTTGGGAAGAACAATATGTTTTTACTTAACCATGATCCAATTATTCATAGGACCAAAAAACTAAAAATACATCCAAAATTCACTAGAAAAAATAATAGAGAACACCCAAATGAAATATTTTTTAAAAATTGAATGAATGCACCTTAAAGAAACGACAGGATTAAAAATTTATACCCACCATATTGCTCTTCCCATAAAAAGATACGTTAAAGAAGATTGGCCCCCGAATATATATAGCCGCAAGTGGCTCATCATAGATTCTCACTCCATGCCTCATGAGAATCAAAACATTATTTTTATATAACTTGAATCACAGGTATAAAATTATTATATAGAACCTTCACAAGAGAATCAACAACACAAATAGGTTTATCGGTCTTGGAAATATCCGGTTCGATATTGAGGAATTCCCAATTCAGAAAATGAGATGGGTCTAGATGATTCATTTTGAGTTGAGAGACATGGAAAAAAAATTGGAATGAAGAAAATATATGTGGTCAATTCAAGAGATAGTGAAAATTTATAACTTTTTAAATGATCTAAAATGATCCCACGTAACTAAAAGTGAGGATCCCATTATTTCTAATCTCTCAGTGATCCAACTTAGTAGAGACAGTCAAGAACACCTTATCACAAATAAAAACACCAAATAATAATGATTTTTATCCACATTAGACTTATACTAATTTTGAATTGGCATAAAATTCTAAAAACCCGACTTTTAATTATTGTTGTCTCATGGAACAATCTTTTTTCAAACCAAGGAAGATTATACAACCTTGGGGAAACACAGAGGAGAACTACAATCATGGCTATAAAATGACTTAAAAGGTACCATTTTGATGGATTAGTGTTAACTATTATTATATATAAATTCAATCATTCCCAAATGGATACCCCATGAACATATTTATTTTAATACATAGGCCCAAACCGTATCATTTAGAATATAATTATCCCTTTATGTATGTATATATATTGAGGATTATATGATGTGGTCAACCAGTCCTTAGTTGAAATTTTCTCTTGAAGGTGCCACAAAAACTGAGACTTAAAATGAGGATCCTTATCTGATACAATGGCTATCAGTGTCCCATGTTTCATTAAAATATCTTTCTCATAAACCATTATAAATTATTCTATAGTATAGGTGCAACATATTACTATATAGTGAGTCGATTTTATCAACTATTCGATCACCAAGCATATGAAATTCCTAGCTTAGAAAGTTTGAGGTAAACCAACAACGAAATCCATCAAAATTTCATTCCACTTATATGTTGGAATAGGGAAGGGCTGAAGAAAAAATGATGTTTTTTGATGCTTAACCACAATTTATTGGAATGTATAACATTGAGAAAAAAGGTTGGTTATATATTTTTTTGTACCCGGCCACCAAAATCTTCACTTTATATCCCGAAACATATTTGTGGTCACTGTGTTGAAAACCCACAATGAATGAAGAAAATATCTTATAACAACCATTCTAAAAGATGAAAGGATAAAATATTGTCTTATGATGAAAAGATTACATTTTAAGGAATGAGATAAGTCTATGATGGGATTCCAACAATACAAAGAATAATAGAATTGTGAAAAAAAAATTCATCTCATTGTTTATCATAAAGAATCATCTCAATGAGTGAGGATTTCAAATAAACACTAAGTGGAACACTACTTGACTTCTATTCACTGACTCCCAAGTTAATTTGATAAAAGAGCCCAAAATTTTCCATTCATAGTTTATATATTTCATATTTTGGGAAGGAAACTTCATATATAAAGAATCATTAACAAATTTACCCTCTCCTTGACTATGGGAAAAGATAATGTCAAATGAATAAAAGTATTCACACCAACATATACTTTAGTGATGCAATTTTTTTTGATAAAAGATGTCCCAAAAAATTAAAAGAAGAGATAAAAAAACATTCCCTAAAAATGATAATGGTGATGACATTTCAAAGCATGTACAAGCACTACAATATTGAAGTAAGAAGTGGGATAATTAATATTTTAAATTTAAAATATTGTTATAAATAGAAACATATATGATATCTATGTATAAGGATGAATCCCATACCTGAACCTAATGAATCCTATAAAACCATATATCCAAGACCAGCCTCTAGTAATGTTAGAATTATAGTTGAGGTCAAAAAATTATAAAACTCAATGATTGATTACTCAATCTTAAAATCCCACAAAAATATGACCAATATATTGTCTAGAGTGGTTATAAGAGATGAATTCATTGATAAATAATTAATGACACACTAATAGTTTCCTTTTAAACCCAAAAAGAAACATATCTCAAAAACACTCCACAATAATGACATGAAATCCTTTAAGTTTTCAGTATCAAAGGAGATACCATGATTGGAGATCACATCATATGAGAACATAACTTCTCAATTCAAAAATTTTTACATTAGTAATTTAGTATAAAGATGATGATCCCTCATAATTTCCAAAACCTACATTAAGTGACGGAAATGATATTATTTGGTCTTAGGGTATATCACCATGTCATATAAGAACAACATGAAAATGGTTTCAAGATAATAGTTGAAAATATAAACATGAAGAATCATAGAAAATAACATTTCTAAGACCAACATTTGGTAACATCAGAATTACTGTTAAGATCAAATAATGATTTAAATCATTTAAGAGTTCATAAAATTTCAAATCCAACAAAAAATTCACCCCTTCTTGGTTTTATTTGTTATAAGAGATTTAATCTTTGAGAAATCTTTTATGAACCACTTATAATATCCTCTCAATCCTAGAAAGAAAAATATCATGAAAAAATTATACCTGACCTCCAATAACATGGAATCCATCACTTTTTAGGATAAAATGAGAGAACGTTATCTTAGATAACATTACCCAATAACATAACTTCCCAATTACATAATTTTCACATGGGTAACTTCGTAGGAAGACAGTGACCCATAAAAATTTCCAAAACATTCGTTATATGACACACATGTTCTTCTTCAGACTTATTTTACATAATGATATCATATATGAACACCCTGAAAATGGTGTCAAGATACTTGTGGAAAAGAAGTCTCATCAATGACCTAATGATAGTAGGGGTGTTAGTTAAGCCAAATATCATTTGAAGGTACTCCAAAAAACCACAATTTCTTCTAAAGTAAGTCTTTGGAATATCTAAATCCTTGATTACAAGTTGTTGATATCATGAATGAAGGTTAATATTAGAAAACCACTTTTAACCTTTCAAATAGTTTAATAAATCATAAAAGTGAGGAAAGGGATATTTTTTCTAGCTTATTATTTTATTGATCCACCGATAATCGACACATAAGTGATGAGTTTCATTGGATTTATAATAAAAAAGATTAGGGGATGCCTTTGGTTAAACAATTGGGTGTATAAACACCATGGATATCGAATAATACAACCAAATTGCCATCCCATTCAAATCATATGGAGCCATATTAAAATATAACAACAATATAGTATATTTTTTTGAACCAATTCAATTGAAAACTCCACCTCTCCCTCTAAAAAAAATCAAGAAGACCTCTAAGAACACTTGAAAAAAGAACTGACTACTAGAGGAAGGCTACCAATTCTATATTCCTATGCCAACATGAGAAAAATTTATTAACATACTATCCCATAGAAGAGATGTCCTTGTTCAACTATGACTTGAATCTTTTTCTCACAGACATTCACAAGATCTTCCATCATAAGTGATGACGAATAACCACTAATGATAAACATTGATCAAGTCCTTGTGAAAAATTAACCATCCTATTCAGATTATTATATAGAATAAGACAATGTATTGAACCAAGAATTTCCCTACTAGCTCTACATTATAGATAAATCACTAGGGACATTTGAGAACATAGTCCATCTTTCAAAGAGGTTTAATGAATTCCATAATGAATGGAATGAGTTCCATTATAGGTTTTGGAAGTTCCACCAAAGGATTTGATAAATAGGATTGAGAGTGACCCACATCAAATAATGTTGTCACTAAGGTAGAAGAAATAAAAATTGGTACGTCTCACAATTACAAGACCCATATCAACATCCACTAGAAACTCCTAAAATACGTATAACCAGTTCATATTGGAGGCTTTTGGATAGAACACTATAGTGTTTGATTCATCTTTATGCACCACATATCCTATTGGAGTTAAAATGGAAGTACCAATGTGAGGAAAATGATATAGGCTGACAAATCTTCTACAAGTGATAATGATTCCCACAAGAGTTGCAAACCTTTGAAAAAACATGGTAAAACCACTTCACATGTACCGTCTTAACAAAATGGTATAATGTCATGAAACTATCCATTAATTAATTTACAAAAAGATACCTATTTGAATAACTACCACTATTTACTCCCTAAAACTCAATATACTTCCTCTTTCTCTTATAAGAACTATAAGATCCACTACAAGATGAAAAATGAACTCTAGAAAATCCCGACTTATGCATCAGGCCAAGATCTGACATCAACTAAATATACACCACTAAAACATAGGTGGTCTTGTTTAACATTCCATCCTAATACTAGTTGATAGATTTAAGACCCATATGAACCCACTGTGCCATTAAATTCTCACTAGATACCACATTAGATTAAAAAACAAATATCTTGAAAAAGTGATTATCATACCCCATCATGATCCTTTTCCCTTTCTTATATTTAATAAACACCATCAACTTTACCATTATCACCAGATAAAAGTATATTTTTCATTGGAAAATGTTATTTAAGTACTTCCACTCCAACCCTGAATTCATTTTAACCTGGAAAACTGAGTCCCTCCAACTTTTTATCAGACCTCTACGCTTGAAGGTGGTTCACTTCATATTGACTGAGTCAAGAGTCTATAGGAATTCATAAATCCTCTTGATATTTCTAAACAAATTCCATATTTACAATGTATTTTAATCCAAGAAAATGATATTTGATTATATAAAAGAAAAT
This sequence comes from Viscum album, assembly GCA_963277665.1. Classification (NCBI taxonomy): domain Eukaryota; kingdom Viridiplantae; phylum Streptophyta; class Magnoliopsida; order Santalales; family Viscaceae; genus Viscum; species Viscum album. The sequence continues at coordinate 1,508,743,829 of OY728156.1, forward strand.
TATTGGCTCAATTCATATATTATTCTCCTCGAGGTTATACGTCCCTAGACTGAATAAGGGTAGGTGACCCACCATGGTCTATAGTTCAAACCATGTGCAACACTAATTCAATAAAATTATAATAAATTGGAGGGTTTCCCTACTATGGTTCATCGACAAAAATATCTCAAGGAAACATTGGATGTCGTCTGAGGGTCACAATACTACACATCAAATGATGAGAGACATGAAAAATGATCTCCAACAAATAATAATGATTTAATGTGAAAAGATTCAATCATAATGTTAAGGAGATTATTGAAAATTATTTTTTAGATTAAAACCCAGTAAATTATAAATAAAATTATCCCAAAAACACACAGTAACTTATGTCTCTTCATGATGGGATATGACAATACAATTGTTTAGAACCTACCCCTTACATCCCAAAATTCCAATATTTGTTCTAATGAGACATCCCAAAATATTCCTAACAATGGAAATAAAAAATGTATAATGATACCATTTTTTCATGAACCATCATTGATTTCCCAAGATATTCATAACTAGATCCAACCCTGATATGGACTAAAGGGAATTCCGGATCCCCTCAGGCCAACAAAAAGTGAATGTGCATCATGAAATACATTTGGGAATGATGTGTCTACAATGAACCTACGATAAGGGGATATATATAGAAAATATATTTTTATTCCAAAAATAATATTCCTATTAAAATTCATGACTATAAGGAAAAATAAATAGAAAATTCATAACGGTAATTAAAGTACATAAGAACTATAAAAATCTGACTATATTTGACAAGAAGTATCCTCTAAACTCCCACACCCTACTATTGAAAAAAACTCCAATTAAACCGTGGAACCTTATGCCTACTAGCACCAAATAAAATAAAATTTATATACACAAAAGGTCTATGAAGTTTTTAAGAAAAAGGGTGTAGTGGGATCCCACTATGTGTTTTATAAGCGTTACTTATAAAAGAAAACCATTAAGCTCAAATAATTTTAAATAAGGAATGTGATTAGATTTTACAATAATCATGGATAATCACTATTTTCACAATATAATAAATCATTACTATAAATATTTTTTTAATAAATATATTTAAACATCCCAAGAAATTATTTAAAAGATAATCATTAGTCAAAAATAGCCCATGTGTGTCAAAAATTCTTACTCAATAAGGATCCAATTAACATTATTCTGATTAGTAAGCCCCTGGATTTTCACATTACCCTTTAGGAACTTGTATTTGGTGTAAGTGTTGGATCCTATTAATGGCTCATTACTATAACATAAGAAATATAGAACACATATTACCCTTTTAAAACATGTTTAGAGGGGAAGATTTCATCTTTTAGGATGTATCCCAATGTCCCCATAAATCACATTCATGTTTACCTCATCAGAATTCATTCAATGGAATTAAATATTTGAAACCATTCAAAATATTCTTTATTACCATTTCTATAAGAAATACCAAGAGGGAGGTCAATTTTTAAAACCATATCCAAAAGATCACAATTGATCAAAACATTGATCAATGCATTTGAAAAAAATTTGAAAAAAATAAAGAAATATTCATAAATCATTCTTTCAAAACATTTTAGAACCCAATCCAAAGATAATGAAATCATGGCTTGTATAATGTAGTTGAATCCTGAAACCACCTACATTGAAATAATAAGAATACCAAAAATAATGGGTAAACAACAATACAAGATGAGTAGAGGGTCTTAAGAATCATGAAGGGATCTTGGATAAAGAATTATCAATTATAAATCTCTATTTTATCATTTTTAGAACAATAGTAGAGGGAGAAATTACTAACTATAATGATTCTGGAAGAACACACAATGATAAATGATGTTTCAGACAAAAAAACCAATTAAATGATAGATATATAAGAATACCAAGTAGATCATTCCATAACCCTTAGATCTAGTATTAGAAGACCTGATCTTAGGTTTTGTTAGAGTAAGGAATAGTGGATTTAGTTGATGAACCATGAAAAAACATACCTTAGAAAAACATGATCCTACACCCAAAGATCCATTGAAATTGATCACTGGGAGGCAAGGAATCTCCAAAATATTCAATAAGAGTCTCTTGTGTTGAGATCCCATTCCACTAAATTAGAAATATGGTAAAATATATTATTATTTTTCTTGAAATAAATATTTAATGAAATAAACACGTGTCACATAGTGTTACTAACCATGAAACCGTTTCATGGATATTGGTAAAGCTGAATGGTTTGAAAAACTATGAAATTACTTTTTGAAACTGATCAACCTCATATTGGACAGTATAAATTGTATCTTTGGCTGACCAGCATGGTTTCTTTAACCTTTTACAATCATAAAAAACAATAAAACATCAAAAATTCAAACTTAATGACCCTGGAGAAGACCCAAATGAAATATATTCAAAAAAGGAAAGTATATACCTAAAAGCAGCATCAACACATGACTCGATGATACCCTATTGTTGCTTCCCTACAAAGATGAACTCTCACCATACTCGATTGACTATGAAACTAGGGTACCAAAGTAAACATCACTAATAATATGTTCAGGTTCTGAGGAGGACCGATGTTACATGATTAAGAGAGACAACTCAACCATGATTTTCAGAATAGATGAGTTTATTCTTGAGGATTGTTGTATAGAATATTGTCCCTTATTAATTTATTCATTTTTCATATTTTAACAGTTTATTTGGTTATTAGTGATTTATATTAGTCAAATTGTGAATCTGACTGACCACTTACTTTTTTATTTTCATTTTTTTATAGAAAACTTTTATTTATTCTATGTGATATATTTGACTATGATGTATAATATTTTTTTAATTTTATAATGGTTCTTAGTCTTATATATTGGTATGGTCTTTCCATGTTAACACCCTATACCCTTGATAATAGTCATTATCCACTAGAAAATGGGGGGATATGCCTGATGTTGTGTAGTGATTTACATTTTGTGTGCTAATTAGTGTTCTTGGGAGGTGGGATGTTATAAATCCACTATTTACATATTAGAATCTTTCTAGACTCCCAAAATATCCAAAAACCACCCTCCAAATTTCATTCAATTACCTAATATATGACATTTATCTCTATCATGTTTAATGTTGTTAGTATATTTACCATCTTGGTTTTATGATGTCATTCTATTTCATACCTCATTGTTCATATTTATATTTATCAACCCTTTTATGTATCATTGATATGCCTATTTTTTAAAATCAAATAATTCCATTATTTTATTATTTTTTATTCCTTTACTAGGCATTATAGATCACCTCTTTCTTGTGTATGTACTCAAGTTATCCCAAACCATTTTAAATATGATGGAATAATATGATCATGTTATGATAGTTTCTATAATGGAGATGTATTCTCTATTTTTATTTGTTATATAATGTACCTAATTCCAAATTATACTAGACTCCTCAATAATCTTGTTTTTATTATGTGTAATCATATAAAACAAATCATTAATTAATGCACAATTAATATAACTTTTGTCTTAGTTGGTATCAAATGAATGTTTTGTTTGGTTTTTGTTAAAATTATAAAACTCTATCCAAAGACATAGGGATAAAAATAAGTGTAAGAAAAAATCTCTATATTTTAGTAATGTATAGAGTAAGTAGATTCAAAGAAAATAAATCCCTATATGTATACTATAAGTGGATGTGGCTCTGGCACAGTTATATATTGGGGTAAAACCCAAAAAAACTACATTGACCTTGGCTCGATTAGGAACTGGTGCATGAAAATTGACCTTGAAACATAATTTGTTTGACACTCCAGGGTGATATGATTTGTTAAATGCACAAGCTCATTAAGAACTATATTTAATGGAAAAATGCACATAAGTTTCTATGTTAAAAAATACTTAATTGATAACAAAAGTTAAATAATAATTATTCATAATTTAAGGAAGTAAATATAATTTATAATTTATCCCTTCAATGTCATTACATTACCATTTATGTGTTTAATAGTTTAAGATAAATCATCCATAATATCTCCTCTATTTTAGAAAAGGTCTAGAAATAGGAGGAATGGAGTAAACGACTGATGTTAAGGGAAATTTAATGACATTCAAAATAACATATGCCTAATATAATGGGAGGTCAAGTTGGACATATTATGGTCATTCCAAACCAACTATTAAAAAATGAAAATTAACAAATGGAACTCATTTGAATTCCCAAAGACGTCTAGGAAGAGGAAGAATACATCTTAAGGAAGATAATTTTATATAGGTTATAATGGAAAGAATACCCAACTAATATTCTTCATAACTTTTGGAAGGAGATACAAAGGGAAGTGTCACAAAGTTACTGAACGAAGTTATAAGTTTGGAAAGATTGTCAATGAAGTCACCTATTACCCTGAATAAATGGATACCATGATTGATGGGAGTAAATTTCAATCTAATGTACCATATACAGCATATTGAAATAAATGTATATAAGTTGAGCATTATCTATTCTAGTTCTCTATTCCAAGGGATGAAAAAAAATATCCTCAATAATCTCCAAGACTTAGGGAACAATGAACATACTATATTGAGATATACCATGATTATTGAGGTATATATAACCTATTCTCTAGTGTAGTGTATGTTATGTTGTATTTCAATTCATTCCCTATTATCATATCTTGTATGTTTTCTAAGAACACTAAGTAACCACCATGAATGATTTGATATTATCGGAAAAATCTTCTATGATTTTTGAATCACATTTTGAAGTTTGTGGGAATGTTATTATTGAAAATTTTATCAATATCCCATTAATGAAATTTGATATTATCCTAGTTAGGAAATATGTTTCCTTCATTAAATAAAACATAAATTTTTTTGAGAAGAAAACCACTCTTCATATCACAAATCTTACTCTAATTATATACAAGTGAAAGGAGGTCGATGAATCTTCTGTATATCTAAAATCACAATCATATACATTATTTCCCTATGGAAAATCATATCTATCTCAAATTATTGAGTTTAATGAAAGGATAATCCTTGATGGAATACTCATTGGAATGGAATTTCTAAATTTGTTTCCCAAAGAATTATTTGGTCTTTTTCCAATTCGAGAGGCTGAGTTCTAAATATAATTAATACCTAGAAAGAGTAACATTATAAGGGAATATTATCACAGGTATTGGGAGATATATATACCCTTAAAGGAAGATGAAACAAAAATACGGGCATAACCACTATATGTGATTAAAATCTGTAGTTTCCATGGATTATCCGGGACCTATTGTCAGATTGTGAGAAATTTATCATGATTTTAAAACCCTCTACAAAAATTAACATGGATGGGAATCAAGATTTTTTGGAAAGGCGAATTTGTATAGAGATCCAAAGAGTTGAAAATAGGATTATCATTTTAAAAATACATATGATACCAAAACATGTAGAACTTTTCATGGTATACCTAGATAACTCAAAGAAGGTATTAGGTTGGGTGTTAATGTATACTAAAAAAGTGATAGTCTATGATTCATCTCAAATTAATTATCATGAATAATACTACCAATATAGGATTTGGAGTTGGATGCATTGATCAATGCATAGAAAATCTAGTCGCATTATCTCTTTGAGGAGAAGTGTGAAATATATATTGGTCACAAGAGTCTCAAGTATATATTCACTTGAAAAGAGGTGAATATGTTCCAATAATTATGGTTATATCTGATTAATCGCTATGAATACTCAGTCCACTTTTATTATGAAAAAAATGAAGTGATAGACATTCTATGTAAAAATGATTGAACAATTGTTTTCATTGATGATAATTGATTACGATTCTATCTTCTTATTCTTGAGAAGGATGTACATGGGAATCATAATGGATGAAACATAATTAATCCCTTCAAAAATAATTTTTCAACCTTACCTTATATTGAAGATAATGGATGTTCAAAGATATAATGTGTAAATTAAAAATAAATTTGAATCTATAAGAAAGTGAAAAATCTTCAATGTAAAAAATGTATGAATTAGGAATTATATGTTTTGGGTCACAACTGTGTATACCATAAAATATTATGATAAGTAAGGAGATGTTGGTTGATGCACATAGCATGACCTTCTAAATCTATCAAGGGAGAACAATGATTTATCAAGATATACAAGAGATCTATTGGTGGCACAATATATTGAAATAGATCACATAATATAAATCAAGGTGTCTTTTATGTCAAAATGTGAAGGATAAAAGGAGAAAATACAAGGGGATGATGAAACCATTACCCATACCTACATGAAAATAGGAAAACCATTCCATATAAATTCTCAATATTCTTATGAATACATCAAGAAGAAATAATGTTATATCGGTTGTGGGGGATCATCTTACAAAGTATTATCTTATTATTTCAATGAGAGGACTTAAACAAACTTTCAAGGAGATAAACTAGAGAAGTGGGGATGTGGAATTGAATAACACCATCGATTTTATATGATATATACCTAATATTTACCTCTAAGTTCTAGGAAATACTTAAACATTCTTTAAATACTTATTTTAACTTCATTATGGCTTATCAACCTCAATATGATGGCCAATATCCGTGGACTATGTAAACATTGAAGGAAATGTGGAGACAATTGTCAGTTGACATCAATGGAGGATGGGATGAAGATCTTCCTCTGGTCATGTTCTTATACAATAATAGTTTTTATTAATGTATCCAAATCGATACCTATAAAGGCATTTTTGGAAAGGGAATCAGAAAACTAGAAATATGTAATATTATTTGTGCATATAAATAGATTGTTCTTGAAATGGTCAAAGAAATGAATGGGATGTTCAATACCATTCAACAACATATAAAAGCTTCTAAAAGCGGAAAAAGAGCTATGATGAAAATATTTAATGAGTCATAGAGTTTAAGGATTTATGTAATTTTTTCCTATACATATCTCCAAGGTAAAAATCAGCAAGATTTAGGATTATAGGAAACATTTGTCTTAGATACATTGGTCCCTTTTAGATCCTTGATCACATTAGAGTGCTGGTCTATCTACTAGAACTCCCACCAAACACATACCTTGTATATTATTTGTTCAATATAGCCTTCATGAGGAATTACACACAAGAACCTTTACATGTACTAAATTTATATGTAGTACCATTGGGGAATGTTATTTTATATTAAGAGTAGTCGATGAAGATCTTAGATTGTAGAGAAAATGTTCTATTAAATAAGACAACGCACCTGGTCAATGTGTTGTGGAGAAAAAAATATTAAACAAACAATGTGGGAACTAGAGGAGGTGTTGAAACAGAATTACCCACATCTATTTTAATATGTTAAATGATAATATCATGGGAATAATTTTTAAAGGGTGGAATATATTAATGAAATAAACTTTTATAAATAAATCTCCCATTATGATTTAAATAAAGGAATTATAATGTATTATGGTTATACAAAACACATGAAATTAAATCATTTTATTATATACAATTGAATTTAAAATACCAAGAAATTTTTTGACCACTGATATTATATTTGTATAATGTGATCATATGGATTGTATTTTTAACAAATTCAGTCGACAATGAAAAAGGAAGTGATAACTTTGACCAGTAGGATCATACCCCTTGAAGCCCATTTATTAGTGCTTTTGAGAGATATATAATCACTAGGATTTTACCTTTATAAATACCAAAAAAAGATACAACAATTAATAAATGAGAAAAACTGTTTTTGGGAGAAGGTCAAGCACATCAAGATCACAACCCAAACCATGAATGTTGAACCACCATAAAGAAAATCTCACCATCACATGCCTTACCCTTTATGTGTTTTATAGTGTAATAAATATATATGTATTTGTACCATAATAATAAAAATGTGTATTTTTTATTTTCAATATAATAATGGTTATATTAACATCTTACTGTTACTTTATAAATGTCTTTAATTTTATTACTGTAAAACCACAATTTTATTTTTGGGTAATATTCAATTTTACATAAAAAATTTATTTTGATGTATGAATGGATTTCTTAAATAAGTAATATTTTAATAAAATATTATTATTAGATAGTCTTTATTAAATATAAATGATCATATGGTATTTATAATGTCATTTTAAATTTTGTAAGGGTTCAAAAATAGTTATTGTCAAAAAACCCATCACTTATCACCAAATTTTGATTCTATATTAAAATTTAATATTCATATATTTAGAAAATAATTTTTATAAAATAAATATTATTTTTAGAATGATCGCATCGAAATTAACCCGTGGTGATTTTTTCATAGTTTTTCACGGAAATCAAAATTTATGGTAACATTAAATATGGTGTGAATATACATTATATTTAATGACATAATAATGACAAAAAAATGATTTAATAAATATTATTAAGATTATACAGGAACAAATATATGATTCCAATTTAATGAAATGTTATTTTAGGATATTTGAAAATATTTACAAAGCCTTTATGAATCCTCAAAAAACAATAATATATTCTGTTTTGTAAAAATGAATTCCTTAATAACATGATTCAATTACACATAACCAATTGATATATATTAATATATTTGGAACTTGGACATAGAGAATAATTTAAATCACTCTAGTGTGGCAGAAACCATGGGAAAACTAAGTGATGGTTTGTGTTTTTGATTAATTTATTATACAGAGTTCAAAACTTAGGTTTGAGAATTATTAAAAAAACTCTCCTCTCTCTTCATATATATAACCACCCATGCTCCTATTAATATCAACTAAGAAACCATTGGTGAAATACTTACTCTATCCTGCCCTCTATTGATTCCTCTTAAGTTTCCCCCATGCTCTCAATAATCTCTTACCAATCGTTCGGTATCACTCTCCCAAGTTAAAGGAGCCTCTCCTTATACTGTTTATTCAGGAAACATTATTAAATTATATCTTTTGTATCTAAATCCTAATGATGGGATATGTTCTTTCATATAAAAATTAGATCCATTAAAATTTCTAAATGATGAGAGGCCCCTTCCACTATCAGTAATCCCTCTTATGAAATTTTAGGTTCCCCTCTCATGCTACCAAAATTTCACCATGATTTACCATGCCAAATAATTTTGTAGGGAATACACATACTCATTTATTATAAAGGGTGTTTACAGTTATTTAATTACACTTCTTTTATTGGAGGATTACATGTATGTATTATACACACTTTGATTATGTAATAAATTGTGATGAAAATTTATTCCATGTTGTATGATCAACGTGGAACACTAATTCAGGTGAATGAAATGATAATTATGGGTGTGACCAAAATTAAATAGATATCCAATGCATTGGGTAAGGTTTTAGTCTCATGAGACATCATTCAAGGGTTTAGGTCACAAACGTAATCCATTTGGAGACTTTTTTCACCATTATGTGTTTGTAGGTATCCTTGAACTATGTTTATGATGATATTTTTAAAGTTGTTGCCACATTTTCCATGTTTTCTTAATTTTATCATGGTCCATTAAGCCTCATTGTTCATATTTATGATTCCCTCCCCTTTTATATCTCATTTATATGCATATTTTTTCATGTAATACATCCTTTATGTTATTGTTTGTTAATTACCTATCTTGAATTGATATTTCCCGAATTTCTTTTGTATGTACCCATGTTATACCATGTAGTTTTAAGAGTAATGCAATAATACGTAAATGTTAAGGAAGTTCTGAATAATGGTGATGTATTCCCCATTTAAACTTATTATGTAATGCACCTAACTCCCAAATATTCTAGACTTATTGATCATCATAGTTTCATTATCTGTAATATTATTTATTAAATCCAGAATTAAAGTGCAATAAATAAAAGGTTTTTCATAATAATTTCATATATCAAATTATAATGACATAGTGATCTATTCTGAAAATTAATAAAATCCATTATTATGTTTCAACATTTCCATTTAATCATACAAAAATGTTTAAATGAACAAAAAATACATTGAAAATTTTTATCCACCTATTATGAAGTCATACATCAAGAAAAAAATTCCAAATTTCACCTTTATTCATATAAACCATAATTACTAATTCACATCTTAATACATATTTGAATCTCTGGGTTGGAATACTAAAAATATTTTATAAAAATTATTCTTGACATCTTCCTTAATACCCAAGGGAAACCCCACTCTATTCCTAAAAAAGGGTTTTATGTTAGGTATAATAGGACATCAATTAATATATTATTCACATTTGATCACCTAATCTAGAAATTATACCAGTGACATCAATCTATGAAATTTTCATATGGTATCCCTCCTTGCCTATATCTAGAAGAAAATTCTCAATGGAATTATCAAATAATATTGGGTTTACACTTCTTTCACAACTTGAGTATGAGACCAAATCATAACATCCACTATATAATTACACTTTCTTGATGTATAAGTAAATTTATTCTCAAATTTAATATTATATTAAAACTACCAATATTTTCTCAAATACGTTTCCTTATGTAGGAAAATATTAAAAAAATTGTGATGCTACTACATTATGAACTTATCACTGCACACAAAATATCTCTATACATTTAATTCAGGTATGACTAAAACAAAGTCCATTTAATCGATATTATAGTTCTCTTTATGAGTTTATAACTATCTGGGTCAATATTATATACCACTATCCACTTTTATAATTACACATCCACACCCAATGCACAATGAATCACATTATAATAATAATTTATCTACATGTTTAGGTTATATTAATACCGGTAATGAGGTGTGATTTCTCTTTAGTTAATCAAAATATAAATAAAAAATCTCTTATATCTGAAAATTTATACCTCTTAAATATAACTCCATCATTGGTCATTCCAAAATCAACAAAAAATCCAAGATAAATATTTGATAATATCCAAATAATATAAGAAATATTAGAATACTCAAGATTTCAATGAATTTATCCCAAGAAATAATTTCTTTACATATAACAAGATCATTATATATGTCTTCTACTAAGAAAAACAGAGAAATTAAATTCAATTCTAGGATAAAAAAATCATGTTTATAAAAGAACACATACAATTTAATTTCTTATTAAATATCTAGAATAATTTTCATATTCCTTTTATGGTCTAATTATGATCTCAATTCAACTAATATGTCATTCGAAAAAATCTAATTTTGTTCCAATATATTTAGATTTTCCTATTAATAAAATTCATGATGGTTGTAAGAGATTCACTATCCCTAAATGATATTACTATAAACTTATAATGTCTATATTATGTTTCAAATGCCATTATTAGAATTTACTCCTCTTTTATATCAGGTTAGTGACATACCAATCTCATGTCACATGTGAATTTTTTTATTCTTATTCTAATAAAATATAAAATTTATAGGATTTAGATTATTTTTATTCTTCACTATCACATAATTCTACTTTCAATATTTAATTCAAAATCCTATAAAAACATTCTGTAAAGTCAAATAGTTTTCTAATTAAACATTTTATTACCTAAATAATCATTTTTTACCGATAAATAATAAATTTTCATAGTTTATATGTGATAATAATGTAAATATATATGTCTTGTTAATTATTAAAATTTGAAAATATGTTAACATCCATTTTAAATAGATATTCTAAATTTTTTTCAAAATAAATATCTAGATACCTATCCAAAATTACTAAATTTTTGTGTTAATATCCAAATTATTTCAATAGAATAAAAAATCCAACCAAATGGAAATAAATAGTTCTAAGATATAAGCCAATATCTTTCTGTATTTAATTAATATCCCTCTCTATAAAAATGTATAGAAACTATTATCTAGTCAGAAAAATAAAAATATGCTTCCTTGAAATTTATTAGGTTCCATAAACATCACCAATAAATATATTAGAATGATGTGGTCAAATATTCCCATCCTATGGATTTAAATTTCATTATAAATTTTTACACCACTTGTACTAATGTACAAAATGAGAACTTTAAACCTCAATCCAACCATTATTATAAAGGTCTATAAATATTTATAGAATATGATATTAAATCTACATTAAAATATAATAGATCCACTACTTCTATAAATATAAATAAATTAAGTTCACCAATAAAAAATAATATTTATATCAAAGAATATAAAATATAAATGGTACCCCAAACCATCACAGGTCAAAAATTTAGCATTTTTTGTAAATTATCAAAAATGAATAACTGACCATGATTCTATTAAAATGAACAGTATCTAGGTGGATGAAAATTATCCATCTTAGATATATCTCTAGAATTCATATAATTTTCATATGTCTCAATACATGTATATTATAAAAATCGGTAATACTAGATCCTCACTAAAATAATTAACAAAACTTCTTTAGATTCTACATACATCTATAATGCTGATTTTCCTTAGGTTTCTTTGGACAATTTCTCATTAACTCTATTGTACTAAAAAATTGATATCTTCCTTGATGATTTTGTATATGGGAAGAAAATTAACCTATAGATTTATTTGTTCTGTCCCTTATTAGAATCCATTATGATTCCTACTTTTCCACCTAGAATAATTTTTACCCCATCTAATCAATGAAGAAAAACACTTATAGATTTATTATTTATCATATCAATTTTTTCTATAGCCGTATTTTTAACTACCACATATTTGTTAGTAAAATTGAATTATATAACCTTAAAAAATAAATAAACACATTGGTTTTTTATTATTACATTGAAAATTCCTATTTATATATCTTGATTTTTTCCCAGAGTCGGTACAATGTTTTTGTGTCAGGGGACCCCAGAATTAATTTATAAAAAAATTATATATTTTAATGCATTAATGTGTATCATTTGGGGTTAGATGGTTTTATTAATTTTTGTCATCTTAGAGAGAAAATATGTGACCATGGTTGATTTCTCAATGCATGGTTATAATAGGACATGACCTAAAGTTTGTTAGCATTAGATGTTTGGTTGAGACATCTATTGGGGGTGCATTACGTAAGTTAATTAATTTAAAAAATTAATGTATATAATATTCTTAAACCTAGAAACCATTTTAAAATAAAATATCATTGAATATATCCTGATCTAGGTACATGAAATTGGGATATTATAGAAGAGTTGGGAATCATTATTCATTAGAGGATCAGAATTAGAGAACAATGATGATTGGATTATAGTGAATTGAGAGGATAACAACTAACAAAACGGACCTTATATTACACCCGTGAATGTGATACTAACAAAAAATATATCCTTAATTAATTTTGGGATAATTATTTGTGGTTTCTTCCATTTTATAAAAGATAAATCTTTAATTTACAATCTTATTTATTTTTCCAATGATTGAAATTATTTGAATGAGCCAGATCATAAATTTTGTTATGAACCTTATTTTATTAATCTAATCTCTTGAAATAATCCAATTTCTAGTTATGTGATCATTAATAGAAATAACATTGTAAAATGATGGACTCACCATGATTTTTTTTCTCTTCCCCTTCATTTATTTTAATTATTTTCCATTCTTCCATGGGGTCATAGTTTAATATTGTTGAAGGTGGTTCGAGTGAGATCAAACCACTATATTTCTATTAGTTATATGAAAAATATAATAATAAATGGTTTAAGGATGGATTAAGGATAGATTCATGAATCAGGTGATATATTTATGAATTTGAGATCCATAGTGGTGGTTGATTTCATAAGTAATCAAACACAAGCTATCATAGTTTTGATTTCCTACCAACGGAGGATGGGAATCAATAGTTATTAATGCTTACTTTGATTTATGAGGATTAGAGTGTTAAAAAATTAGGAAATGTGGAATAAATAATATATAGGGATCAACATGGAGAATATTTTCAAAAAAATCCAAATACATGTCCTTTATCCCATAGGAACACAAAGTGTGTTGTCCCCTGACAGAGAAAACTAGTAAATCAAGTAGATTTAATGATAACACACCATGTATGACCCATAAAAATTATGTGACCCAGTGATGGATATTTGATGTATAATCAGGGATTACACGATAATATACACAAATAAAAACATGGGAATTACCATAGTATATAAAAATCACTATGTACTCGAACATAGCTAGGTACACGGGCACAACTAGTGTACACAGTCACGATCTAGGAGGACATGGGAAGACCAAGGGTGGATTAGACATTTCATAACCAAAATATACACAACTTTAATTATGGATTTATTTCAAATCAATGTACATGGGAGAAAATTAATAGGTGATTAGGTGAGGTCACATGTCAAGTGGCATCACATACACACCATGTACTTCTCCCATAAACAACAAACATTCATATCTCCTTGTTTAGAACTCATATTTTGGACCCTGAGTAGTTTATCCTAACTATTTTTTCATGAATAAAGTGTTGTTATACATTTTTTTGTTATTTGGGATATGATATGAGGGGTTTTGAACATGAAACTTCTTTAGAAAATTCTCGACGGATAATAATGTTTGGGTATAATCATTAGAAAGTTGAGGGGTCCGAAACCACTTTCATATAATGTAACAAGTCACATGTTTTCTTACATAGGTTGGGTGGAACACCCTATCACACTAGATATTAGATCTTCTATCTATCAAGTGGAACACCCCTATCACAGAAGGGTGTGGGTCCTCTCTCTTATGATTGGTACCTACCTATCACCTTAGGGAGCATGTCCTCTATCCATAGAGTGTGACCCCCTTGTCACACTAAGTTAGGGATACTTTATATATTGAGTGGTTTCCTATTTTTAGACCAGGGTGTGGTTTCTCTATCTACTAAGCAGAACCCCCTATCACAGTAGTGGCAAGGTACGGGTTCTCCATATGGAATTCTTGTATAGACATGCTAGATGTTAGACATAACAGATAGACCTTTACAACTATATAAAGACTCCTAATACTTAATTGGGTTATGTAGATTGATATTTATTTTCTATCTCATCAGGGTTTCTCTATGAGAATATATATTTGATAGTTTTTCTCTCTTTTTATGGGTTCAGTTGACTTATTATTTATCTCTTTATTTCTTCGTTTGTGGTTTTTAGGTAATCTTATTGAGTATGTGTATACTAACCCACGCATGGTAATTTTCCCCATATGTTTTTATTTTGTAGAAGACATGAAGATCATAGGTGAAATTAGTAGAGCATTGTAATTATTGGATGCATTTACCATCTTTACTGGTTGGAATTGAAGATCATGAGTCGAGCGATCTTCAGCTTTCTTTTTCCCATTTTTTCAGGTTGGATCTTATTTTCTGGTTGGGTGTGAATTTTTACCCTTTATACTTTGGATTATATTTTTCTTTAATTGATATATTCCATAAAGGTTATTACATGCATGTATATATGAAAGATGATATACTTCATTATTATTCCTCTTCTCTTTTTCCTAGAGATGTTTGTGCGTGTGAATATAAGAAAATTTTGATAAGGAAACCCATTTTTGTTTGTTAATTATTCATTATTGTTAATAGTATCTATCCTATTAGATAGGGGATTTTGGTTGTTACACTTTTATTTTCTTCAGCTAGGTGGGACATGGTGGGTAAAGTCTAGATAGAGTGGTGGCAGATGAGTTTATCCCATCTTCACGTCGAAGTGGGACCATTAGTGTGGATTGTTTGGGAACATGATGTAATGATTTCAATTTCTCTAGATTGTGGATTTTTGGATAGGGAGTCTAGTGTTGGTCCCAAAACTAGGGTATTCATTGACCAGGACACTAACCACCTACTTTTCAACTTAGAATACTAATACATTAATTGTAGGGGACCATTGTTACATGAATCATATCATAGCGAGTCTTTTGAAAATCCTTCTTGAATTATCTCCCCATATATATTCTCATTAAACCAAAATATGTCTTGATAAAATTCACGATTCCTTCATAAAGACATCCAACCATATAATCGATATAGGATCATGGAAATGATTCATTGAGTGATTATGACTCTGTTTTAGGGCCATATTCAGAGGTGTTTCCCCTATGTGGGTAGGGAGAAGCAACCCCACCTCTCAAGAAATGGATTGAACCATAATATTAGGAATATGATGTATGTAGAATTTTTGCACTATGTTTGTCCAATTTTCAGAGACCATTGAGGTTACATGGATAAATAGATCACCAAGTAGTGGAGGATTGTCTTGAGTTTGTGATTCGAGTCTTTCTGCTTATTCAAACCATAACCAATCATGTTTTTGTAATTGAATCATGTCTTTTCTATGATGTAGGGGGAACTAGTAGATTTTTATAACACAGACCCTTGATTAGTGGATTCTCTCATGGTCAAATTTTAAGTTGCTATATCACAACGTGTATTACAATTCATGCTTTCACTCATAGTAGATGAAAGTATTTCTTGATCATTGTAATAGTGATATTAGTGTTGTTGAGTACACCATAAGGTTAACTAACAACTTTGTTACTTTTATTATGTGGTATGAGATAGATTTTTTTTGAATATAACTTTGAGAATGGCCTCTATAGAGATATTTGTGATAGTGTAGTCCCCTTGTGAGTACCTATTTACATTGGTGTTCTATAGAGGGATCTCTTATAGAGAGTTTCTTAGAAGAGGAAATCCATGTGTTTTAAGGTAGTAGTAAAGATCATGGGGCTGAGTCATATAGATTTTCTTGTAGGTTTCTATTATTAGGGTCTCTGCACATAAGACCATCCAATGGCTGAACTCAGGCATGGACATCTATGGTGTAGGGTTCACATAAAGGATTTGGTCATCTAGGAGAGTGTAAGTGCTACTCTTGTAATGAGTGAGGTAATGTGGGTAATGATTTCCACGCCTAACGTGATGAGAATGAAAATAATTCAATGTATGGACCTTCATGATAGAGTCAATGTCTTGATCAAGGATCTATTAGGAGTGGAAAGTGTTGCCCCCATAGAGGTAGTACTGATAGAGGAGAAGGTAGAGCCAAGGAAGGAAGAACGGTTGGTGGAGGATGATACTATGAGATACTTCGACCGCCTCCATCAAGTAGATGACACCAGGATCATGCAGCTGGAGGCCAGGGATGTGGGTAGCTAATGGTTATAGAGGGAAATTACTAGTCATATCATGAGATGGTCCTAGGTATACTCTGTTCCTTTTCTACTCTTGATTTAGTAATTATTGATGTAGTTGTGATTTATTCCTTCATATGTATTTCCCTCATGAAATACCTCAATCTCTCCATTAATACATTATCCCATCATATTTTTTTAGTGGTTTTGACTGGCTATGAATCTTTGATATCACATATCAATTGATTGTTCGAGCTAGTGCTTGATGCAGATAGTTTTTTTGGGACCTCATGGTCCTCAAGATGAATCCTTATGAAGGTTTATTAGATATGGATTTGTGGTCCAGGGTTTTGTACATAATTTAATATCTTTATAGATGATTGTTATGAATTAATTTTGAATATAAGAGATTATCAATTTCTGATTAGATAGATCTCATGGTCGAGTGAGTTGGTCTTATGAGTAGGAAGCTGCAACCCACCACCAATCAGTTGGATAGTTTTTCCCTTTTTAGGTAGGATCTCCAAGAATATAGCTTCCTTTAGTGGTAGAGGATTATATGGATTTCATCCCTAATGTTGTTCAGAGACAACCTTTAAGGAAATTATGGACTAATACATTGAATTTCTCTAATGTTCCACACTAATATCTTAAGTGACATACCATATGTCCCCTACCATGCTTCAAGAGCTAAGGATGCATTTGGTAGACCATCGGGATATGGTTTACATTATACTTGGTTTTCCCCCATGAATCTACATTTTTCCAAAAAAATTAGAGCTTGAATATTTACATTGACTATTGTCATCTAAATGAGGTAAAGATAAATTAAAAGTATCCCTTTGCAAGGATTGATGACCACTATGAATAGTTTATAGGCCCAAGATTATTCTTAAGGATTGATATCAGGTCCTACATTCAGTTGAGGGTTCATGATAAGGATATTATGATGAATAAATTCCATTGTCTCCATAGAAATTATATGTCCTTTGTGATACCTTTTGGTGTGATGAAATACCCAACAATGTTTATATCTCTTATAATCTAGATCTTCTATATAAACATCGATCAATTTATGGTTGACTTCATTGATGTAATACTAATTTACTATGCGTTATATGAGGAGCATGAATAACTCTTAGAAATGGTCACACACTTACTTTAGGAGCAC
The DNA here is from genome assembly GCA_963277665.1 of Viscum album. Lineage (NCBI taxonomy): Eukaryota > Viridiplantae > Streptophyta > Magnoliopsida > Santalales > Viscaceae > Viscum > Viscum album. The sequence continues at coordinate 1,508,762,055 of OY728156.1, forward strand.
CAAATTTATGGAGAACTCTCAAAGTTCCAGTTTTGGTTCAGTGAGGTACACTTTTTGAAGTATTTTATCTCCAAGCATAGTTTATCTATAGAACAAATGATGATTGATGCAGTTTTTTCATGGGATCCACCCAAGATCATGTTGGAGGTGAATAGTTTTCATGTATTTGTAGGGTACTATAATAGGTTGGTGAAAGAATTATATAGGATTACAACCACTTTGAACACCATTATGTGGATAGGGTTTCAATTTCTCAAGATCGAGTAGTGTAAGAGTTCTTTCAAGAAGTTGAGGCTGAGGTTGAAATGTGCTACTGTCTTCTGAATATCAATGAAGGTATTGAATTTTTTTTTTTTCAATGCCTATTTATCTAGGATTAGTTGTGTATTTATTTAGAGGATTTCGTTGATCACATGTGGGTTGATGAAATTTGGACCCCATGATAAGAACAGTGTGACCCAATACCAAGAGTCCCAACTATAGTCTTTGATATGAATATGAGGGGGAACTATCTTATGGGAGAGTGTTTTTTGACATGGACTACCCGATTCTCTGGTGTATATTCACTTACATATATCGTAACATGATGAAAAGGGTTCTATTTTAATTCTATTAGGATTTTTATATGAAGATAGACTATACATCTTGGAAGAGAAAATTAGTGGTAGATGCCCTTAGTAGTAAGCCCTCTTCTTGCTCTATGGAAAAGGAATTACTGAAATTGGGTTCATTTTAGCTAACCTTGGATTAGGACAAAGTTTAATTTTTTTTATTATTGATGGAGACTATTCAACTTCTCTATCATGTGAGAGTGTCTCATTTTTGGTTCATTGATTGTAAGGATCTACGTGGCCAGATATCCTATAAGGATGTAAAATATTGATTTTATGGAGGGATGTAAGTCATAAATTTGTGAGGCAGGTTGGTGGTTTTGGTCATGTGGTGAGAGGACATGGTGAGGGAGTTTTAGATATCTATTTTGGATATACATATATGTGTGGAAAATAATTACAATGAACTTTAGTTATATTTTGGGCTGGTATTATGTAATGTGTTTTTGAGTTCATCTTTCATATTCCCATGTCTTAGAAGGTAAATGTGGAGTACAAGGTTCCAATAGGTCTGACATGGCCTCTTGAGATCATGGATTAGAAATGGTATGGAGTATCAAAGGAATTTTTGATGGGATAGCCATAGACAGTTAGTGGCCATGATGATATCTGGGAAATTTTTGAATGATTTATAAATTAGAAAAACATTATGTCCATTCAGGTGTAGAGTTCTGTTTGGAGTCTAGGGTAGTCATATGTATGGGATATTCTTGAGCTTTTTGGGGTACCATCAATGACCATCTCCAACCATGATGTCCATTTCACAACATGATTACTAACAGTCTTATATATTTCATTTGAGACCCAGTTTAGGATGAGCATGAAATTTCACCCATAGAAGGATGGGAAGACTAACATGAATATCCATTTATAGAAAGATTTGATGAGAGACTACATGTTAGACTTCAAATGAAGCTGGTAGGATCACTTTACATTTTTTTAAATTTTTCCTATAAAAATAGTTATCATGATACTATCATCATGTATCCTTTTAAGGCCCAGTACTGGAGCCCCAATAGTTCACTTTTATAATGGATTGAGATTGGTGAGATATATCTTGATTATAATGAGATGGTGCATGCCGAGACATAGATGTTCTAGGTGATCTGTGAGTTCATGAGGATAGCACAAGGAAGAGATTAATCTAATTTATTCTAAAATTATACTCCCTTGGAGTTTAATTGGGGAGACCCTATATTCATAATAGTTTCCCCACAATGAGTTTTATCGAGATTTGGTTGATGAAGATTATTATCTGTAAGGTTTATCATGTTGTTTGAGATTATATGGAGGGTTGGAATTGTTTCTTACCACTTATCCTTTTCTCACAGTTGTATTGAGTACATGAGGCCTCCCATGAGTCACCACTGAGAAGATATGCGAATTACCATATGAATTTTATTTACTAGGATGATCTGGACATCGAGGATGGATCCCACTTCATAGAGTACCCAACAGAGATCGAGAATTGGTAAGATAAAATCTAAGGTATATGGACTATTCCATTTGTTTGTGTGCTTTGTTAACTTGGGTGCTTGCAGGAGGGATCCGATGAGAATAATGGGTTTATGCAGGCTCAGTACCCCTCACATTTTTAAAAATATTATGGGATAATACTAAGACTTTGGTTTTTTATTAGTCCTTTGAATATTTTTATGTATATATCTAAATAATTCCATATAGTCAGAATGCTATTTGGGTGCCTTGGGACCCCATAATTAATATATTTATAATATTTATATATTTTTTTGGTTGAGAACTCAAAATTTCAGTTTAAATGGTTCTCCAATTGTTTGTAATCTCATATGAAAAATCTAAGGCCAATATTGATTATAGAATTCATGGTTTACCTTTGGTGAAACCTAAAGTTATTTGGTGTCCTATGTTCAGTTGAGGAATCCATTGGTGGGTGTGTTAAGTGAATTGAATAATTAATTAAATTCCCCAACACCTAAAACCCCTATTTAAATACCATTTTATATAAAATATCAATGGTAATCTATAGATCCATGGGATATTATATAGGAGGAGTGAATCCTTATTCATTGTAAGATCAAGATCATAGAACAATGATGATTGGATTGTAGATAATCGAGTTATAGTAATTGAAAACAACTGACCCCCTTTATTACTAGGGAATGTATTCTTCACCAAAGATTGATAATTAATTTTTGAAGGGATAATTATTTTTGGGATTTCCCTTTTATTGAAGATAAATCATGGATTTTTTATGTAAATCATTTTCCTAGTGATTTTCCTTCCTTGCAAGAGCCCAAACATAAGTTGTTTTATTCAACATTGTTTATTATAATTATCCCATGACTTCACAGTTATTCCTATTATGTCATCATTGGACGAGACTAAATCAAAAAACGATTTATTTACCATTATTATTGGGTATTTCCCCCACTATTCATCATGTTCTATGTCATTGGTCTGTAATGTCACGGTTCAACAAAGTTGGGGGTGGTTTGAACATTGTTATACTCATTGATGCAGGGTGGTTGGGAGAAAAAAATTTAGATAAATTCTTTGTGGATAGATAAAGGGTAGATGCCAGAATTAGGATATAACTTCCACTATTTTAAATTCGAAGTAGTGGAGGACATGCGATGGAATCTTTTATTGCAATGCAAACATCTGATTTCTAACCAATAGAGGATGGGAATTGATGAATGTTGATCTTTCCGTTGATTTTGAAATATTCCAGTGAAATAATGCATTAATTTCAATTTATGGTGAAAAACTTGATAACATGACTTATATCTCTGAGGAACACACTCCGTGTTATCATGTAGATACAAAAACATGGGTTTTAGGAAGTAATAAAAATGACACCATGTGTACGACCCATACACGCTATTTACCTTAGTTTGGGAAGCCTAGTGTGTTCTCTACGATTACATAGGAACCAAAAATATAGATATTCCCATGGGAATGACTAGAATAAAACAGCATGGCCATGTACCCAAACATAATCAGAGTAAATGATCATGACCAGTGCACATTGGCATGGGTTGGGAGGACATGGGAAGACACCTAGTGAATCAGACACACGATGGAACACCAATAAATTCCATATATTATAAAATGGATTCCAAATACAATCCATGGGAGAACAAAACTAGGTAAAGAGGTGAGGTAACATGTTTTGTGACCCCATGTAAACATTATGTACTTATCTAAGGAATTTCTTCCTTTCGTATCCCCTTTTTCAAAAATAACATGTTATCCTATAAGTAGACTATGCTATGTTTTCTTAATTGTAAAATGATATGGTATCCCAAATAGTTTATTTTTTGATATGATGTGAGGTGTTTATAGTGTGAATATTCTTTAGGTGACTCTTCATTAATAGTAGTAATCATGCAAAATCATTAGTGGGATGCCTCTGTCTGAAACCAATTTTTCATACTAGAGTGAGGGTCCTCCATGCTCTCTATATAGGATCAGTGGGACCCCAATCACAAAAATGAGTTTTTCCTATATCAATATAGTGGAACCCTCTTCTCTCACCTAGGAAAGGGTCCAATATCTACCAAGTGGAAACCCCTGTCGCACCGGGGTAGTTTTCCTTAATCTTCCATGTTGTAACACCTATTGCACCATGGTTTGGGTCCTATAACTATATAGTGGAACCCCAAATAACACCAGGGTATGGGTCCTTTATATAAAACGTGTAACCCCTATCCGTATAGGTAACATATCATCAATCTTATTAATGATTCCCCCTATCTCACTAGGGAATATGTCATCTATTGATGACTATGAGCCCCTAAGATATTCAATAGTGGTTTAAAATTTTTTTTCCATAGAACCAAGTTGTTTACTAATTTATTAAACTTAATTATAATCAAATATGTTTTATTATCAATTTATTATTATTATTATTATAAATAATATTTATGTAAAATCCTTGAACCCACACTCCCATATCTGATGCTAAAAACATGTGTTTTTTACATTTTTTGGATTTGATACCAATAAATGAGACCAAATTTTTTTCATCCAGACCTTAAAAAATCATAAAAAAATACTAGTTCACTTTGATTCACAAATTACATTTAGTTTTAAAGTTTTATTTAATTATAAAAAACACTTACATATAACATACCTATATCTCCAATCATTTGTACCTCCCACAAAACCTATATTTTCTTATTTCACATGAAGTCATTATCGTTATCCATATGAAACCATTTTTACATGATTCATTTAACATAATTATTTATAACTCGGGGAAAAAGAACCATTATAATTGTGAGATAAAATTCTCAGTAAGAGTAAAAATAAGTATTATCAATTTAATGTCACCATTGATAATACGATGAGCATATGTGTATGGTGAAATAATCAAATGGAATGAGCATAACATAAAAGACATAATAACCATAAATTCTATAATATTAAACTTTCGGAATATAATAATGCTTTAATAAATGAAATATTCATGAGAATAAATAATCATAATCCTTTTGGGGTCAATATTGACCAAAGATATCATTTAAAACCCATATCAAGAATAATTAAAACATGATGGTATATCTGGAACATTATCTTCAAAACCCATTTTATACTAGTGTCAGAAATAATTATAGAACTGTTAAATCCATAGGGGAAACCATCCAATAACTCCCAACTTATTTCTTATAAATAAATTAAATAATACCCAGTGCATTGGATTACATTCTGGGTGCACCCATTATATAAGTTATATCGGGCTCACTCGATGTTATCTTCGTGAAGCCAACGTATAAGCTATATCAGGATAAATATCTATTATCTATATTCACCCAGCATATAATATATACTAGGATCACATGGGAGATGTAATAGGTTTCAACTTATCACATATAAAATTTCCAATAAGAACTATATAAATAAAGTACAAAAGGCTTTCATTTTATCATAAAACTCAAAAAACAATCATGATTCCTTTAATTACTTCATTAACCCATGGAAAAGAAAAAAGATTCGTGAAAATCTCTTAAAACAATCATAATACATATAGGAAAATAATTAGGATTTTATCATCAAGGTTTGATGAAAATTATGAATATAAATACCATTTTAAATATCACTATAAACATTCTTGAGGAAAATAACCTTTTCATATCAAAAATCCCTTTTTAAAATTGATAATTCACAAAATATTACTAAAATACTTTTTTTTTGAAAAACAATATGGAAATATATAATTTTAATATATTGTAAAATAATGCACATGATGGATAGAAAATCCATTCATTTTGTAAATGTTAAATTAAATATTATTTTCAAACATTTTTTAAATGGAGTCGAAAGTGTCCCATTTTGGAAACATTAAGAAATTCTTATTTTAAAACCAAATAAATAATTTTTAAAGATCATGTAAAAATATTTTGGAAATACTTTATATTTATAAAATATCATTTTGAATGTGTTTTATGAAACATGGTTATGGAAGAGAAGTATTCTTGATCTAAAGGAAGATACAAGATTGGTATCACATAAAAACAACTTTCATGAAATTTATTTAATCAATAAAAGAGGTAATGTAAATTTAACATATGGAACACATTAATGAACATAGGGGTAGAAAATATATTTGGATCCAGAAAATAAGATCCCCATATTTCCTACAAAACAACATTCAATATAAAAAATCTTAAATAGAAAAGAAAATTGTAACATAAAACCATTGAAACTTTTTTAAATCTTTAACCGTAAGAACCATGAATGAATATCATAAAATGAAACATTAAATATAAATAAAATTATTAAATTCATAATATAATATTTTAAACTGAAAAAATATACACATCTTAAATGAATATAAGTGCACATTATAAACATATTTCTCAAAGAAAGAGAATTTGAGACGAATAACCTTTAAAAATATCATACCATTTAATTCCATAATTAATCAATGAATTGATTATCTATATTTAATGTAATTTAAAATTAAACAAGTGTAAATAAAACATAATATAATAAAAATTCATTACACACATAAACATATAATATCAAATAAAACAAATATGTAATATAATACCATTAAAAGAAATTGAGATATGAAATTCTTTACCACTTGGTAACTTTCAATTAAAATATCGTTGGATGAAATAATTATCATTGAAAATTAAAATATTATGATTTATGATGTATTCATGATATTAAATTTTAATTTTTTATAATATATATGATATGAAATAAATTAGGTGAAAAACATTAAAATATGCCTCAATGATGAAAAATTGAGATGAAGTCCCTTACCTTTAGTACAGAAATTCCATGTATGTGCTTTAACTCTGGTATAATAAACTTATTTAAGTTTTTTAATGTATAAATAAAATATTCCATGTTTATTAACTTATTTATATATAATTTATTTTCATTATTTTTAATGGAATATTTTAATACTTAATCGGTTAAGTTCGTGCTTGGTGTTTTGAGGATGTTCAGTTCTATATTTCAAAAAGAATTTGGTGTATTGACCATGGTTAAATAGATCATTGTTACAAAATATAAAAAATAATAATAAAGAAATATTTATCATATTTGATCATCAAATATAATTTTAAAACCAATTATGAATGATGGTTTTGAAAATCGAACAATGTTACAATCGTGGAGATGGTAGGTCGTACGTATGTATGAGTATCATTTCCATTTTTCAATTTCGATTATGGATATAAGTTACATAATATTTTATATTTATATAATTATCATAATATAATATATAAAATATTATTTAGTTAAATATAATTATATATATCTTCTATGTGATGTCGTGATGAAAAAATGTCATATCGTTTTATGGAGGCGATTGTCCACACATAAGCTCGAACGATGTTATCATTTTCCAGTGAGTGGAATGGTAAGGAAGAAAATGATATACCATCCTTTAATAAATATAAATATTTTAATGAATTTAATAAAAATCTAATATATATAATATATCATTATTTATATTATCTTTATTACCTTCCTTTTAAAGTGTTTGTGAAAAATGAATCACATCACTTTAGGAGGCGGTAATCATCCATTCGCACATAAGATGTTATTGTATCCACCAAGAAATGAAAATTAAGAATATATATGTGATATAACAATTAAATAAGTATAATTATTTTCTAAATATCATATATATAATTTAAATACATCATTATAACAATATGTTAGAGGTGGTGATGGAAAACTAAATTCATTGGTTCGTGAGACTGTTGTCTGTTATACACACGATCAATAGTTCAATTCCCTATTTGATGGAAGAGTATGTGTATATTGGTTTATAAATCAATATAATAACACATTAGTATATATTATATATTGTTTTTTATTATATTATATTTATTATGACATGAAAAATAATGTAATAGGTTGAGTGAAATGAAAGAGCTTAGAGAAGAGAATTTCATTCTCTTTGAACAACCTCCTTTGGATATCTTATTAAAGACCCTAGGTTTTTCCTTTTTGGAATAAAAAAAGATATATAACATGGATTAATATATTGGGGGTGTATTTTAATAGTTTTTGGTCAATAAAAATGGATTTGGAAGTGTGATGCGGTGAGGGGAGGATATGATCTTTTATAATGGAGGAGGGGTGGCCTATTTGTATATACCCAAAAATATACAATAATGGGAATTCACCCTCTCCCCAAGTACCTCAAAAATATGTAATTACAATATTTTAGTGATGATATGTTCTAGAAACACCTCAAAAAACACATGTTTTGAACATGTTATCCCTTAAATTATAAGTTTCATCACTTTTACCATTTGAGTTTTCACTATGGTTACTAACATTATTATCTAGGTAAATTTTCTTTTTATAATAGAAATAAAATGAGTCTTATTATATAATTTCTACCCAATATATATATATATATATATATATATATATGAAATTAAATTTATAAAATAAAAACACTATATGTGTAGAAAACTATTTTTAACACAATATAATGTGCAAAATTAAATTTTACCATTTACCATGGAAGTAATGTTTTTAATATTTAGGGGTCAATATATTTATTATAAAATTAAAATTGTTTAATAAATGAAATATGATATATATTTATAAATATATACCAATAAATTTATATATTATACAATTTTTTATAAAAAAATCACTAATTATAGAAATATCATTTGTTATAAATTAAATTTAATGTCAATTTTTACATTATTCATTTAATTTGACTTTTAAAACATCAAGAAATTTTTTGAAGTAGAGTATATTATTTTGAATTAATTATATAATAGTATATTTATCTAATAAATTCATGTATTATAACAATTAATTCAATTTATATTACTTTTATATTTTTTATTGTCATTTATTTTAATTTTCTATTAATAAAATAATTATTGTACTGGTGTTGGTTAAGAATTTGAAGTAATTATTTAATAACCAATAATTATAAATTAATTAAAATCATGAAATGAATTTAACTATTCTAAAATTCACCATCAATATCCATTAAAATCATTCTTTATTCATATGTGAATACATGGTTAAAATTTAAAAGTACGAGGGTGGCATTTTGTCATTTTCCCAACCAAAATGATTATATTGGTCACATTCCAGGAATAGTGTCCCATAAGAACAAATTAATATATACTAAGTTAATAAGGGCCATAATAGATCTATCTAATACTATTTAAACATGTATTTTTGGTTATGTTAACCCTTTATTTTTAGTTTGACCTCAAGTAAACCCGTTTTAACCTAAAATACGGAAAGATATTTTTAATATTTTCACTATTCATTATGACCAAAAATTATTTTTATATTATTTGATAATATATATTATTATTATTAAAAATATTTTATATATTATATCCAATTATGTTCCCAAAATTTTCAGAATTTAGTTTGAAATTAATCTTTTAGACACGATGATAAATCAGCCTTTCAAGAAACCTATTGTTCAAGCATAAGATGGTTTTATATTAACTCTATGATTAGTAACCAAAATCATATGAACTTAACTAATATTTATAGATATATAAATTATTAATTAAAAATTAAAAATTACTCAATAGGGGTTTTTAAATAAATTAAACTGTAGAATCATTTTTCACATTAAAATTGATATAAGAAAATATATTTTTTAACCAAAAAAGTACACTTATATAATAAAATCGTGGATAAAGATGATATAAATATAATTATTTGGATTTAATATAATTTATAATAATTTATATAATTTAAATATAATTTAAATCAAAATTGGACATTTAAATTACTTGATTTATTGAAAAGAAATGATAGTTTTACAAAAATCAATATTTTTTTGATTTTCACAGAGAAATCAGTATTTTCTAAAAAATATTTAAAATTTTCCCTATGTTAATTTTGATATTATTATTTTAAAAAGTAATTCAAATTTATCAAATTATTTTTCATAAATAGATAGATATTAATTATAATATTTTCTTACAAAAATAAATATAAATTATTTTAGAAGAAAATGTATTTTTGATGAATAAAATAAATTTACTAAAAGTTGATTGATTATTTACTAGGAATTTAACAAAGAATTATTATTATATAGTGAATTTATTTATATTTAATAATTAATATAATTTTATTATAACCCGTTAATTTAATGTCTAGTTTTTAACGGTTATATATTTCATGGTCCATTATGTGTCAAATACCCCATTGAACATAATGTTTCTATATTAAAATATTAGGGTATTACATCATCCACCTATAATTAATTGTTTCCTTATAATTTTAACATAATTTTGGTAAATAAATGTATTATATTTTAATATATATATTTTGAAAATCTAGAATGTGTAAAAGGTTAATAAAATGTCCACTTTTAAAGAGAGAGAGAGGGAAGTACAAAGGACATCTCGAATGACACATTACTATGTTTACATGTATAGAAATACTTATAATAAGAGAGGATATTAATATGGATGAAATAATATTTCCCAAATATATATGTAGAAGTGAATAAGATCATTGATCAGGGAAAAGTGAATGATTAGGAAACTTTTAGCAACCACAAAACCAACAGGTGAGAAAAAAGACCATCGTTTCATTAAAAAAAATGTAATATGATTAAATTTCAATTAAAATATAATTTTACAATATTTAATAAATTAAATTTCATTTATAAAAGGAAATAATTAAATATACTTATATGATATTTTTAATATCTTCCTTTAATCAATTTCCACCATAGTCTCATATTTTTCTCAAAACAATGAGTATTCATGATGATTTTTTCATTCCTAATGCACTAAAATCATCTTCTAATAGATAAAACATCCATAAAAGGATAATAATTTAATTAATTATATATTTAGACATTTACCAACACTAATATGGTTATAATATGGTAAAATAATTCCTAAAATTAATAAACCCTCATATGATGGAATACTATGTTAATCTCCCAAATATAAAAGTAATATCCAATGATTGACCTAAAAAACCATACATAAATAACTATATTTCCAAAATAAAAAATTAGATCTCAAGATTAATTTTTTTAATCTCAATTATTATTTCATAACTTTCATATTATATGACAACAACTATACTAATATTTTTATAAATTAACATTAATCACTTTGTCACTAAATCACTTTTGAATCCCATTGATATCTCTTTGAAAAAACACATGTTCCCATAAATATCTCAATATACAAGATCATATAGACCATAATGTATATAAATTCCTTAACACATTTTTCCACAAAATATAAAGTCATATTTCGTTTTAAGAAAAATTATTACATATAATTTAACCCAAAAAATCCCCTAAAATGGAGTCAATCATAGTAAGATCACATCTCTTAAAAGATAAAATCATGTTCCCAATACATTGAACAAATAATAAACCATAACCTCGTAAAATCGTGACTATATCCAAATATATTAATACAAACTCTCACAAAACATCCTAATTTCTAATGTTATCAATACCCGCTCTGATACCAACTATAACAGCATTGAACCTGCATTCCTAGATTCAGTCATAAAAACCTGATCTTTACATTTTTGGATTTTAAAATAATAAATGTGCACAACTTTCTTTATCCAAACCTTAAAACAAAATAAAATAAAATAATAGATCACTTATATACCCAAATACCTTTTAGGTTTAGTGTTTTTTAGAATTAGGGTAAATACTTATATAAATAATTTCCATGACTTAATGTAATTATTTCTCCCACTAAACCCATTTTTTCTTATTTCACATTATTTCATCATCACCATCTATATGAAACCCTTCTAGAAATAATTCATTTTAAATAATTATTGATAAAATAGAGAAAAGGAATCCTAAGAAGGGTATTATAAAATTATTAGTAAGAGTAAACATAAGAATTGAAAATTTAATGGAATCAGTGAGAATAAGTTGAAAATATGGGTATGATGAAATAATAAAATTTCTAGAGAATAACATATGATAACACATACCCAAAGAAATGGACCATTAAACATGTTTCACGGAATAAATCTTGAAAAAGGATAGAATCATTTGAAACAATAATAATGAGCCATGTGATGTCAATTTTGATAATAGAAATCTGTTAAAACCCATAGATTGCGTAACAAAATGTGTTGGTATCTTTGGAACATCAACATGATAACACATTTAAACCTATTTTAGAAATAAATTGATATGAGTTAAATACATTGGAAAAATAATCTTTTAAATCCATTATTCTTTCCTCTAAATACAAGGAAAATTAACCAATGAATTGGAGAACTATCTTGGAGCTCCCATGATATATGGAATATTTGGCTCACCCAACACTATCTAGGCACACCCAATGTATATGATATATTTGGATCACCCAAAACTCTCTAAGTTCCCCCAACATATAAGTGATATAGGGCTCCGCAGTGAGCTATAATGGGTAACAACCCCTAATATATAAAATTTAAAATAACAAAAACATAATTAATGTACATAGAGTTATCATTTTTTCATAGAAGTAATTATTATTCATTTAATAGCATTGTTATCCCATGGAAAATAAATCGGTATCATGTAAATCTATTGAACAAATCATAACCCATCTAGTTAAATAATGAGGGGTTTAATAATAAAAAATATTCCTAATAAAACACAAGTAATGCCAAGGGTTGTTAACATTTTTGAATAGAAATACCACTTAATGATCACTTAGATCAGTGATCATTAAAATAACCATTACAAAATGAAGATATCTTATAAAAACTAATAATTTAGAAAATATTGTGAAAATAATTTTCTATTGAAAAGAGACTTTGAAATATATAAAGAAAACATTAATTAGAACATTTTACCTGATGGTGGAAAAATCCCTTCATGTTGTAAACATTAAAATAAACATTCCTTTTAAGTATTTTTCGAAGGGAGATAAAATTGACCCATTTGAAAAAACAAAGAAATTTATTTTTTAAAACCTTTTCATAGAATTTCAAAAATGTTGTAAAATATATATGGGAAAAGTTTTATGTTTAGAAAATAACTCTTTTGAATGCATTTTAAAAAACATAGATATAAAGGGAATGATTCCCAATTTAATGGAAGATTCAAGATATGTATCTCTTACAAAAAACTTTATTGATTTTTATTTAATGAATATGTGATAGAATAGAAATTAAACAAATGGAAAAAATTAATTACAATATGATAATAATGTTTTTTAGGTTATATACAATAAAATTACATTATTTCTTATAAAATAACCTTCACTATAAATAACCTTGAAAAGAAATGATATTGTAATATAAAGCCTTTTCAACTTTAGTAAAACAATAATTATAAGACCCATGAAATAATAACATCAATTGAAATGTTAAATAACATTATAATAATAATATTTATGATATAACATGTCAAAATGTTAGTATATACACCTCATATATTAATATTAGATCATATCATCAACCTATGTCTTAACTAAATAGATTTTGAGACTAATAACACCTACAAATATCATACCATTGAATTTGAGAATTAATCATTGAATTAGTTATTCGTAACAAATTAAAAAACACATAAAAATGGAAATAAAACATAAGGTAATAAAAACTTTTGTACACACATAATCTTAGAATATCAAATAGAATTAAGTGGTAATATAACCCATTTAAAAGAAATCAAGTTATGAAATTCATTACCACTTGGTAACATTTAAGTAAAATTCAATTTTATGAAATAATTAAAATTAAAGATAAAATATTATGATTGATGAAGTATTAATGATGTTCCATTTATAATAGTGTGTTATACTCCATATAAAATAAACTAGGTCCATAACATTAATATATTCACCAATGAATGAAAATTAATCCGAAGTCCCTTACATCAAGTACAAAATTTCCATGTATGTCATTATAAACCCATATAAAAAACATATATCAACTACTCGATTTCTTAAGAAAAATTTCCATGAATAATTAATGACACTTAAATAAATTTTTTTAACTTTTTTTATATCTAAACACAAAATCATTTAAATCTACATATGGTTTTTTAAGGATGATCAGTTTGTTGTATCAAAATGACATTTGCGAGTTGATCAAGGTCAAATTTTTCACATTTCAAACATATCAGGAATAATATTATTGAAATAATTATCTGATTTATTCCGAAATTATTCTTTTAATAGCATCCTTCAAATATCTGTGTAAAAAATGAATGATGTTACAAACATAGAGATGATAGTATGTACACACGGATGATTAAAATTTCTATTTTCACACGATTATTATTGAAAGAAGTTAAGTATTAAATTATGATTCTATAATTATCATCATATCATGAGTAATCTATTATTTTTTTAAATATATAATTATATATCATTTACAAGATGTGGTGGGGGAAAATAACATCGTTTAATAGAGGTGGTAGTGTACACATACAAGTGAGGGATGTTATCATTTTCCAATGATAGGAAATGTAAGAAATTAAAGGATATATTACCTTTTAAAAATGATAAATATGTCATTTATAACATATTTATGTCATATATATCACATATATTAATGAAAAGTTTCCTTATCACATTCTGTTTAAAGTGTTAGTGAAAAAAATTCACATCGCTTCACAAAGTGGTAGTTCATAGTACACTAGAGTGACATTATCGTATCCCCCAAGAAATGGAAATTATGAATTTATATATGATATAATAATTCCTTAAGAATAATTATTTTTAAAATATCATATGTATACTATAAAAACATAATTATGACTAATAGTGAGAGGTGATGAGGGATAAAAAATTACATCGGTTTGCAAGGTGGTAGACCGCTACACCCGAGGTCGAATGTTTAATTTCAAATTTTATGGAAGATTATAAGTATATAAGTTATGAAAGACATATAATTAAATCTAATTATATGGTATAAACATTTTTTATTTTTGTGGAATTATTAATAAATAAAATGATGTTTTAAGAGGAGTAGTTAAAAGAAAGATCTTAGTGAAGTCAATTACCTTCACCAAGAACAATCTCCTTTGGAAATATTATTAAGGACCATATGGTTGTTATTTTTAAAATATTAATATATATTGAGCATGGATAAATATTTTGGGGTAGTATTGTTATAGGATTTGGTCAAGCCAAAAGTCTTTTGAGATGTTAATACTCGAGGGAATGAGGTGGCCTTTTTATAATAGATGAGAGGTTGATTTTTGGTAAATTCCCAAAATAATTCAATAATTTTTAGTCCCTATAATGACTTTATCCAATGGGACCCTGCATCATAATTAAAATTAGAGTGCTCCTAACCCAAATGTACTCATATTAGACTCCAAGTCTCATGGTATCAAACATAAAACTTTTCATTGGATTCTACTTGAGGTTTAGGGTATTGTTCATCTGGGATAACTCAATCCATGAAAACTGCCATCCTATATGTATCTAATAATATATATAAAAATAATTATGTTTTTATATTTCAATTTTACAAACTCTCCATCCTAGATGGATTAAATATAAGAGAACATACTTTTTGCATATCTCCATAAGGAGAGTCGTGTTAGAACCAAAAAAATTTCATCACTCTAATAGAGGATCCTAACCATCCCTGATGGGGGACACTAAATCCATACTAGAAACCCATAAGATAACATCATATAGAAATTGGATTACACCATGAACTACTATTGTATACCAAGAACCGAATTTGGTACTTCAGAGATCATAAATCTCAGACAAGGTATCACTCCCAAGTCTACTTGAGGATGGAACAAACCATACTGAGACTTAGATCCATGATGCACTGATAGGGGATTACAACTAGGAATGTTGGTAGACACCAGAAACCCCATATGGAACCAACATCTATATAGGGTATTGTGTGTATTATGACACCAAAAGTCCTATTTAAGTCACCCAATAAGTATGTGATCATATGGAAGACGATACTACAAACCCAACTGGGATAACATGCTAGATAAGGGATCGTTTCTCTGTGTGTGATGGTAATGATGATACCAAAAACTCCACCTAGGGAAGAATATGTGAGAGATTATCCCACCCGATACTCCCAATGTAATACATGAACAATATCCAAACTCATCATATAGAGGGGATCACAGTCTGTTACTAATGTCATAATGACACACTATACTATCATAGGAATGGACCAATGTAACCCACTCGCTGACACCGGTCCACACTATACTAAAAAAATCCACCTTCTAGTGTCATATCATGTCACATATCTAATGAAAAAACTATTTCCAACATAACCTATTTGAAAGAGTCTAATCACGGGCCTCCATAACAGTCCTAAAGATAGAGATGCAAATGAGATAATTCACAAAGGGGAGTATGTAGTGTATAACAATAGTATGCGATGTGCCTCTCAAAACTATCCCATGTCCATATCCCCACTTGGTACTCGGGATGTATAAAGGTAATACATTCCATTTACCCCATGTCACATTGCATGTGACCACATTTGAACACATGGTCTTGTACTCTCCCACACATCTTGACTAGCCATGTCTCCATAAATGGTGTGTACCCTTGGTACATGATGTGTACCTCTTAGGTTATCCCAAGCCCATGTACTAAGATATTTCTATGTATATTATCCAACTCCCTTCTAACTAGTTGTTCTGTATGGACCATGTACATCTGGTATCTGTCCATGTACTTCCACATGACCATATCCCTTTACATGGTGTGTCTGCCCATGTACTCATGAGCAATGTTTGGGGACACTATATGGTGTGTTACCAAGGTATAGGGTGTGAAAACCCTAAAAAACATCTTCCCTAAATTGGAAGAACCCTTGTCATGAAATCCAAAACTACACAACCTATTTTTGGAAATTATAAATGGAAAATCCCTATAATCCACTCAAAACCCAGAATTTCCACTTGAAACCCATAGATTTACCTGAAAAGAATCTATAACAGTCTAAATAAGGCTCTAAAATCCTAATGAACATAAATATAAGGAACATGGAAAAATTCTCATAAATATTCCTAACTCATAGAAAATCACCAAGGCTGTTTGTACAACATGATGTTTGAAATCCATTACACCTTGATCTGGTGATTATCAGTATAAAAAATGGTGCCAAGTGGAACCTTCACACCTAACTTGTTCCTCAGTCTATCTGTCACCATGGGAGAGAAACTCCCCTCCCACATACATGTGTACGAATACAAATGGGGTAGGAGTAGGTATATTAATTTAATTTTATATAATTAATATATCATCCTTTCCCTCCCCGCAAACAATTACGTACAATTGGTTGCCCAATGACGGTAATCTTTAAATCATGCTTGGAGTAAAACCCATCTTCTAAACTCAACCGCGGTCTCAGATTTTTGATCAAAGACTCCAATTGAGATTTAAAACATATTTAAAGAAAAAATGTGCATGAAAGATATAAAATATATTACATTTTAAATTTGTAAGTAGCGACGCACTCTATACCCCCAAAATCTCATTCTGACTTATCACCTTGCTTAGGAAATATTCCTAGAGATATTACACGGTCTTATGGGGAAAAACCAAAGGGGTCACCCTTACCCAAACTTTTTTATTTTCCTTCAATGATTAAAAAACCATGAACCATGGGGAAAATGAGATCTCAACATATTATCTCAGTCAAGAGAGTTTTCCAGAGGGTTTCCATGCTATCTATAAACAAGTACATAGGGGAACCATAATCCCAAGATGGGTCCTCACTAGTCAGATCCCCAACACCACTGGGAACCTCAAAATTAAAATCCACTACTATATAATAGCTCAATACAAGTAAAAATAATTAAACAAGGTGTGTATACGTCTCCTTAGTTGGGACTGGTGGAGAAAAACCCAACACTCCGTCTAACTACGGTCACATGGTTTAGCGGTAAACGTCCTTGAAAACCTGATGTATATAATGACATATCTAGAATGTCCTCATACACCCATCGATGAATTTTAACTTAAACATAAATAATTACAAGAAACTCTTGTCCCAAAAACATCGACTCATACTAGATCTGATAGGAATAGAATTGGCCATAAGTGCCTCTTGAACGTGGCCTCAAATGGTGCTATGATGATGGTGGATTGAAAAATGAACCACACCAACATAAGAAAGATAATAATATTCTCTATAACCAGAAGAGTTAACTCTTATTGTCACAACCACAACTCTATAGGGTTTACTACTAATGAAAAAATCCATAATCAAAACCTCACCTCATAGTGTGATTGTTGTCACCATCACACTTCAGAAGGTCAACAAACTCCAAACCTTTGCAAAACCAATCAGGAACACGTCTATAGGACATATAACATATTGATAACCCGCAAAAAAAACTCTTAGTAATAACTCTCTTCCTTCCAAAAAAATAAAAGGGGTAACAAAAAAAACTAGAGATATACCATGATATCCTCACCCACAATGGGAGACAATGAAGTGTTCAATTGATCTATTACCAAACCCAAAAATAGCATTCTGAGATGTTCACTATGAGAATCTACTACTATGAACACACCCTTAGTTGGCACTCAATCTAGAATAAATATAACCTCTACAGGGTCAACTATCACTCCCATGTCTAAGAAGACCTATCATAAAAAGTGGACATCTAAATCTAAACCTGAATCTACAATATATCACTTAGAAGACTAATATGAGGGTTCCAATAATGAAGACTGTCATTAACCAATCCAAAATATTTAGGGATTCATTTCTCAAGTATCACATAAAAATTCTAGGTTAAAACATAATTATTCCCAAGAGAACATACTACAAATTTCATTACATTTGTCTGAGAACCTTAAACTACCACCATCCCATGATTCTCTACAATATCCAGCCGATATGTAGGTTTCAATATTAGGGTAGTACCTAGTGGCTAGTCTATAAAGACACATAAATCTCCGTAGGTAAGTAAACCTAGAACTTCCTTAATAAGAAATTGACAACTCCACCAATACTATAGGGAACTAAAATCTCAAAGTAAAACTCCTCCAATGGTCATACTATCCATCTAATAAAAGTTTTTTGTATCATCCTAGGAATGAACTCATCCTTATCGGCTTGATATCAAACCTCTATAAAGGAGGGAAACTTTATTCAACAGTTAGATAACACTTCCACAACCACTTGTAGAAACCATATGAACATGGATGGTAGGAAACCAATACATACTAAGGATGAACATCATTGGTTGTCTCTCTACCATTATGTTAAGGTTCTATGTGAGGATCTCGCACTACCCAAGTCAAGTTGCACTACAGATATGAGTACATAAATTCCAATCCTCTCTGCTAGATCCTCCATGCGTATGGGTAGATAAAAAGGTTCCACTGGTATTTCTAGGACCCAAAAAAGGGATACCCTAATTGAAAATGTGTCTCATGACTCTACTCTAACGTCAACTATTAATGTAATGTAACATGTCATACCTTGAAACATAATCGAGGATCCATTCTTGAAGCCACTTTTTTGAATCCCCTTTCCTACATGTGTAGCACAACCAAGGCCCACTCTGACATCCCCTCACCAACTAACCAGAAATAAAAATTCAAAGGAACTCATCCACCAAACCATGACAAGATAAAATTTAAGAAACATTGAATCATAATCATGTTTTTGTATAGCTTCACCAGAACATGTCTTGGTGGGGGAAGTGTCCCTCTTTTTTGAGATTATACAAACTAATCAAACTGCATCATCACAAGGCTCTATTAACACCCTACATAACCCTATATTATCCTTGAAAAATAAAATTAATGGTATGGTTATATCACACTTGTATATAACAATACTATTAATGAAGTAGAAAGGATAATTATTGTACTCATAGTCATACTTGGAGACTCCGAGTCATATGCCTCCTTTACATGAAACTATCATCACCACCATTATCCATCACCCAGATCTTGGTGCAAACCTGCTGGGGATGGTGGTGGAAATATATCGAACCGTCTTCCACCTTCTACCGCTCTCCCCACTCCTCCACAACATCCACAGTCATATTGGACACCACAAACCTATTACTATCTTTTTGAGGGAATTATATTGACCTTCTCTGACTCAATAGAATTGTGGGTCAAAAAATATCATGGTATATATCCTTATCCATCACAAGAGAAAGAACTCCCCCATCATAGGTTACTCAAACCATCATGTGAGATCTGGGCCTCTAACCCACCATCTTGGAATCGTCTCTTAGAGAGTCTCACATGATCGAATCCCTAAGACATTTATCAGGTACCAGATTATACGTTTTTAACTTATGTGTGCCCAAAAATAACTGTTGGTGTCTATTCATCCAAAATAATCTAAACTACCAAAGCTTTATGGAGCACTCCAAAAAATGTTGGAATTCACAATGATACCACTAAAGCCCTGATATCTTGAAATAATCCCTACAAAAAGGTTTGGGACCAAAAAAATGGATCTCGAACCATATAAAGGGAGTATCGTAAAAGTTTTATGAACCTCACTGAATACTTTTCTATGTCCACACTACCCCGATAAAACAATATAATCCCCTAGATAAGCATTGTTCTCAATGTGGATGGTAAAAACTCTTACCTTAATAGATGATTAAACAATATAAAAATGACAATAATATCATCACGCATTTGAGTAATGAGACACCACCATATCCCCACATATCCTTGAAGAATACTCATTTCTAGGACCACCAATTGACTGGGAAGTGTCCTTAAAAGGAGGAAAACATGTATGACTTCCTCAAGCTAGTCATTAACTACATAAGGGTATCACTCACCCTGATACTTTGGAGGTCACTTCCAATGAAACTCATACAGTGTAACTTGCCTACATGAATCTTTGGAAGTGCTAATGCAACAACCTACTACTCAATGGGTGGTGGATCAAATGGAAAACCACTGTGAGATACGATGTCTTGTGTTAAACCCTTCTCAAATGCCTCAAAACAGGGTAGATGATCATCCTAATCCTATTGTGGAAGCATGAATGTCTATTTTCATGGTGGAATCTATAAATATAATCATGAAACACCATTGTCGAAGATTATATATTGGGATATGAATCAATAAGGACACAAAAAACATGATCCAGTCTTATATGATACATGTACTCGTGTTTCCCTGGAACCCCTAGCTTCATGTTCCATGTCAAAGGGTAGGTTATCATAATCACAATGAATGGATACATAATCAGCCACACCAAAAATGGATTCCTTGTCTTGAAATCCATGCTTGAAATACGTAAAACTATTGTTATAATCCCAAACCAATCTCACTGCTATAAAATTTCAACCATGTGGCCCTGTAGTGGAATCTACATTAATAGCACTCAGAAATGACCCAACTCAATGAGTCCCACCTGGACATCGATGTGATGATTGTGACTACCCCATTATCACTTACAACAGTATAGTGGATGGATAACAACATTTACTAGGAATATAACATACTTGGGTGGCCATGGATTATAGTACAGGTATGCGTACACACACATACATCCCCTTAAAACAGTACAAAGGTATGAGTACAACTAAAACCATGATGAGTTCCCAATATATCCCCCAAAAATTATAATAATAAAATATTATAAAACTCATGAGAAGGGAAAAAGAAAATCCCACTAGAAATAGATAAAGGAATCCATCCTTCACAGTATAAGGTGGTGTGGTCAAATACAATCACAAGTAAACACCTTCGTCTATCAAGATCACTATTCTCCACCTAATCCATATCCTCCTTGTACCTTTTGATCTTCTTGAAATTTTCATAATATATAATACATTCTGGTAGATCCCATTCAAGGGTGAGTAAATATAACAAAAATTTTCTTTATTACACATTAATAAATGATTTATTACATTCAATAACACTTAATACAACACAAAAAATCTACAAGTCCAGTGTATTTGGGAATTATGTACATTACCCAATAACTTAAAAATAGAATAAAAATATTATTGAACACTTATTTGACATGATCGTAACATTCCAATGAACATAAAACAGCATGGGATAACCTAGGGACAAATATAATAATGGGGTGAGCAATAAGGACCTGCAAGGGAATAAGAAAGTTATTACATGAAGAAGATAATACATATTGGAAAATAGTTATATCAATGGATAATAAAATGAACATAAGTAATAAGGCATGATATAGCATGGTAATCATAAAGGAAACATGGGAGATGTGGTAAAACCTTAAAACACTTAATCGTAAACATTAGACAATGATAAACCACCAAGCCTTCATGGTGAAAAAATTCCATAAGGGAATCAGGTACACCCCTATCCCAACAAGACTTATCAGGATAACAAACATTATCCAATACATTAGAGCTCTATGCACACATCATAATTATTTCATTCTCATGCTTAAGTGTTACACATAGATCATACAACATGGATTCATTAAAAAATAATAATTTATTTCCAGATCAAGGAATTTGGAATGAATACATGTAAGTCCCTAAAAAATAATTATATATCTTTTAATGTGAGTACCCTTGATAGAAAAATGGGTATTCTATTCACTAAAAAATTATTTGGTCCTGGAATATCAAGGTGAATTTTCAATATCATAACAACGTTACAAAAAAATTAATAATAATGATTTATGATAGTTAAAGGGGTCTCTAATTATTTTAAAATAAAATGGGATGTAATAGGGAAATTTAATATCATATTCCAGAAATATAAATTGGGAAATAGAATGCAAACTGTAATGAAGAAACATTAATAATGAAATGAATCTATACATAATTTTTGTATGGTAATGGGTGTACATAAAAGATCCTAGAAGGATTAATGTGAGTGAAAGGAATCTATAATAATATAAAATTCACATTTAAAAGAAAGGGTATATTTAATTTCATATCCCATCATAAGAAAATGAAAAGTAAAATACATAACATAACAGGAGTGCTTGATAAAAGTGGATAGTGGAAGATGAGGTTCCCTTATTTTATTGAGTGAGTGAAAAGGTTTTGGAGGGGCTTTTAGAAGGATTATGTGATCCTAGGGAGGTCTTAAGAGAGTTTAGGTATGAGTTTGGACATGCTACCAGGAGATCATGGAAGATAAATTAGATATTGAGTCGGTTTATAAAGAAAATGAGGGGATTTTTTTTATTATTTTGGTTTTGGACTCTACATAAAATAATAATCAAAACCACAAACCATCCCTTATTTTATTCCAATTATTTATACCAAAGGGGAGTGGTTCCTATTATTTTTGGAGGCCAAGGTCGGAAAATATTAAAATATTACCCTTTTTGAAGTGGAGGTGAGTCACACTCTTAATGAAATGATTTAAAAATTTTAAAATATATTATTAGTCTTGTAGGATTCATAGTGGATTTAAAAAATAACTAAATAAACATAAAATCACATTATTTTAAGTGGATTTTATTTTCTATCATGGATCTAATTTATATTACCTATTACATAACTTTTGGGTCATTGCGATGTCATAAAACACAATGTATATTTATACAGTATTTAATTTTTACCCTAAAATTTTATTATCTCAAAAAATTATGAAAAATTAACTACTTGAAAATTTTGGCACCCTAATTAAAGAAATAATATTCACTTTATCTAAATTATTTACTAAATATTTGAATTTTTTATTTTGTAATAAAAATCGATATTTATTTAAAATGAAGTGTTTTTTTGCTACAAAATTTTTCTGAACCCATTTAAAAATTTAATGTCACTTCATAAATATTATATGATCAATGATATTTGATAATAATTATTTAATAATAATATTTTATTAAAATATTAATTATTTCAATAATTTATTAATTCATTAATATAGATTCCTTAATTTTATTTGAATATTAACAATAAATATTATTTGAGTTTTATTGAGTCGAAACAAAAATCATTTATAAATTACAATAATATAATCAAAATATATTCAATAATCTCTAAAATGTTCTCATATTTAGAAGTCCTTTTAACAAATCCCGTTAATAGACCAAAAAATTCCATAAGGTTAAGGTTCATGATGGTAGGACTTTCATGGGGCGATTCAGTGAACATGGTATGCGTCGTGAGCTCAATGTGCCTAACTTCATACATAAATGGTTTTTCTCATTCTTAAGTTGTAGGATCACAGCTTAGTCTTGGTCTTGGTAAAATCTCATAAATTTTACCTCCCATGGAAGCTCTAATAAACGGGCTTTATAGGGTTCGATCCTACTAGTTGAGGTCATCACTTCCTTTGTCTGTTATAATTGGATTCATTAAAACCCTATATTTATACTAATCGTATGCTCACTCTTCATTATCTATGTTATGAAAATTAATGATACTTAACAGTAATTATAATATAATTTTATATAATAAAACAAAAATTGTTCATGTGTCTTATATAACCATATTATATAATAAGACGTTTAATTAAATCAAAAGGGAAATTCTATTTATAATAGTTTTGGTTGTTACAGTCTTCCCCACTTAAGAAATTTTATCCTAAAAATTTTATTTAACCATAGAAAAATAGATGAGGGTAACATTGGTTCATCACAACCCCTGGTTCCCACATTTCATCTTCAAACTTTTGGTTTCTACACAAAAATTTGATGAGGGGAATTGTCTGATTTTATAGAAGAATTTTGTTATGATCTAAGATCCTTAGTAGATGATCCTCATAGGAATGTTCATCCTCTAATGATACCACATAGGAATTGATTACATCTGAAGGGTATAATATGTAGATTCTAAAGATAGATACATGTAATACATCATGTACTTGCGATAAGTTCTATGGGAATTCTAGTCGATAATCCACCACTCCCACATGATCAAGTATCTCGAAAGGGACAATATACCTTGTAAAAATAATTCCCTTATTCGAAAATCTCATCACCTTATTCCACGGAGATATACAGAGAAATACCATGTCTACAAAATCTTACTTGATGTCTCATTAATGATTGTATTCATAGCTCTTCTATCGACTCTGATCATCATTGATGTGTCATTGAATGGTCTTATCATTCTCCAAAATTTCTTATAACATTTTAGGGCCTAGAATTTTTCATTCTCCTAATTCATCCCAACATTACAGTGTTATCATCCTCTACCCATAAAAGGCTTTATAGGGAACCATTTTGGATGCTCAAGTGGAAAAAATATTTGTATGAGAGATCAACCATGGGTAGATGTTGATCCCAACCATATTTGAAATCCATAGAACATGATTTAAACATGTCTTAAAGTGTCTTAATAGTCCAATTAGACTGGACATCATTTTAAGGATGACATGGCATACTAATGTTCAGGTCATAGTTTAGTGCATGTTGGATACTTTTTCAGAATTTGGAGGTGAATCTTAGATCTCAACAGGACACAATAGATAGTGGTAATCCATGATTTCTTGACACTTCTATGATTTATCTTTGTACAAGGTAATAAAAGGATTAATCCCCTCAAAATATGATAAAATGATCTTTCTTTGTAAGGTGATCCACAACAACCCATGTAATATAGTTTATCCAGGATGTATTTAAATTTATGATGATAATGTCCATAGTGATGTTCTCCAATTTCCATGTTGGTATAGGTAATGTTTTCATCATCCCCTTATAAATATACCTTTAACCCTTCACATGAGGGCATACTATTCACTTTGATGTAAATTTAGTGATATCCTACTTCATATTGTCCCACCAATAGTGTTCACGAAGATCTTGATACATTTATGTGATTCCTTGGTTAATGGAGAAAGCTTAACTATATGGATCAACCAACAATTCTTTATTTAACTTAGGATTTTTTGGAACACATAGTCCAAACCTAAATATAATAATTTTTTCTTCCTCAAAATTAAACTCTGAGAATTTCTCTTTCCATATTATTTCTGATTTCTTCTGAATTCCCACATCACCCCTTTGAGCATCCTCTAACCTTTCTGGAGGAGGCATTTGAGAAATAATTTGTGAAAGTATTGATGATGTTCTATCCTTTATGATTCCCATTCCCATCCCTTCCAAATCTATGAATATTGAATCCCCCTCAATTCATGTTAATGATATAATTATATGATCCTTTTAAGTTAGAGAATCTACAAACTTATTTTCTCTAACAGGATTATAGTGGATTAATAAGTATTAATATTTGATGATTTATAACAATATTCTATGAAACATATTAATCTATTTATATGAGAATATATACATTTGAGGCTCTTATGATTAGTATATATCACACAATTCTCCCCATAGAGTTAATTCCACCAGATTTTCAATAAAAAGATCAGACCTACCAACTCTAGATTATGCTTGGGATATTTTTTCCCATGAATTTTCAACTGCAATGAGGAGTAACAAATTCCATTTTCATTCTACATTAACAAAAAACCCAACCCCTTCTTAAAAGAATAACTGAATTTTAAGAACCTAGTTTTTGGCTATAAAGGACATTGGAAAATTCTTGATGTTATTCCAGAGCAGCGCCATCAGACGGTGTGCGATTACGAGCCCTGGTGTGGCCGAAATTAAATTTTCAGTGTGTTCACACTAGACACGCCAAATAAATGGGATAACTCCTAAACGGTGATCTGGATCAGATGTCTGAGTGTACGGATGGGTCCGAAATGGGGTGTTTACCCTAGGAACGACAAAAAACTTGTCGACACGGGATGTCCGGACCTCTCGCTCGCTATCATAACGTGAAACGGATAAATTAAATAATTAATTTATTCCTTTAATGGATTAACTCAAGTGTCTCTCAAACAGTGGCTCAGATTGGGAAACTGAGGGCACCTTTGAGTCTAGACCATGCTTTTTACCCTAGGAGGGGTGTAAGTTTCACGGGCACGACCCGTCTGTGAAAAATGGCCCCAGGGGTGTTTTCGTAATTTGGCGGCATCAGGCGTTGAGTTAAATAACTTTTGAATGGGGATTCAGATTAAAATTATGATACCATCATTGTGATCGGGAGGTGGTGTTTACCCTAGGCGCGACCTGACATTAACCGCATCGGGGGTTTGGATGCGGGTGTTTTCTGGGGTAGAGAATTTGTTTTTAATTAAAGAGTTTAGTATATATACTCCTCTCCCTCTCCCCCACCTCATTCCAGCCCTGGTGAAACCCACTCACCTTCAACCTCCCCTCTCAACCTCCTCCTCTTCCTCCCTCCCAATCTAGGTGCTTGCAGTGACGGCGAGGCTCGACGTGTGGCGAAGCTCCAGGCTACGCCCAAGAGGTAGGCAGTTGATGTTTTCGTTTTTAATTCCCGACCCTCCTTTGAATCCCAACTATAGTGTCTAATTTTTGCTATTTCTTCAAGAAAATCCCATGTATGCGTAGTATATTTCTTGATCTCTCTGACGCTGGTTACAGATTTGAATTCTGAGTCCCGAGCATCCCACATCGGTCCAATGAAGTTTGTGGGTTTTTTTGGTGGTTCCGGCAATTTTTGGGGCATTTCGGCGAGCCAGCGCGACGACAGGTGGCGGCGGAGTGTGCTATAGCGGCAGCAGTGGTATGAGGACGAGAAGAGGAGGTTGGGGATGGTGGGAACGACGAGGCATCCAGGGCGAGGCGACTGGCGGCCGGGGACCACGGTCGAGCAGAGGAGCTCCAGGCGGCCAGGGTGCTTGCGTCAGGCGGAGCCAGACGAGCGGGGACCTCAAAGCAGCGGCCGTGGCATGTCACGGTCGGTAGGCAGAGTCCCGAGGCGGTCAGCGCCTCGGGCGCGCAGAGGGAGCAAGGACCCGCCGAATGCGTGTCCTGCAGCGCGACGCGGAAGGCCAGCCAGACGGACGGTCCGTGTGGAGAAAGAATAACCAGACCTGCTCGGGTCCGGTGCTGAGGAGTGGGCCGCGACCAACTGGACGCGGTGGTTCGGGACGGACCCGCGAGTGGGCCACGGGCCGGCAGCTCGGTCCGTGTCGGCCGGGGTGAACTATCCCAAATAAGCCCCCTTGCATCCGGGGGGCATATATTTTGAACGGCGTGTCCGTTTGATGCGCAGTCTGTGGAAGTGTACTCCAGACATCAAGGTGGACTTTTGGAGATGGTTTCAAGGGTTTTTAACCCCCGAAACGGGGGTTTCGGTGTCATGACACGTGTGTTAAGTATGTTTTATGTTTTTCTTGGGGTTCGTGTTTTGAGCTGCGCAGGAGCATCCGACGTCCGATTTTAGCACCGTAAATGAAGTTGGGACCCTAGAGCCGAGGAATAGTTTTCCAGTGTGGTTTCGGGCGTTGAAGCCGGAGTTGAGGAGTGGGCCCCATGGCCCGTCTTTCGAGCTGTACGCAGCTTTTTGTAACTTTTTCTTCATACGTCCGTTCGGGGCATGCAAGTAGACAATTTTGGATGTTTTTATGAGGGCATTGCATTAGCACAGTCTGCCCGCTAATATTCCGCACACTAGTGCGGGACCCTCGAGGGCCGTTTTAGGAGTTGGCGGTGATTTCCAGCTTTATCACCATGTGTCCGTTTTGGATAAGTGAATAGTCCATCTTCTGTACTTTTTTCAGAGGATCGCAATAGTACGATCCGTTTGTTGTGTTTTGAGACCGGGATGCGGGTCCCATGAAGCACCGCTCATGTGCGGTGTGCCAGAATGAATCTTTTTCTCCGGATATCCATTGTGCTCAAGTGAGCAGTCTATTTGAAATTTCTTTCCGAGGAGATCACAATGGTGCGATGCGCACGACTATTTTTGGGGCCGAGGCTCGGGAACATGGGACGTCGTTCGGGCATAAAGCGGTGTTGGACGACTTTTCCATTAAAAATCCGTTTGAGGCGAGTAAGTAGTCTATCTCGCATGTTTTTTCGCAATGATTACAATGGTGTAATTTGTTCAGGAAAGCTGAGCCTCTTAAACGATCTTATTAAATGTAGAAATATGAAGGTGCCCCGGTGGAATGTGATCGCTTTCACTCCCATGAGAGTGAAGTTGGTGTTCACTCCCACGATCTTATTAGTGGACCCTTGGAATGTGATCGCTTTCACTCCCATGAGAGTGAAGTTGGTGTTTAAAGAGATGTGGTTGGTTGTGCCTCAGCTGTTGAAGTGGGAAGTTGAAGTTGTTACGTTACGCCTTTGCGTTGACGTTGGGAGTCGTGTGCAAGTTAGCCTTTAGGGTGGATACGTGGCATACTCTGGGAGTATGCGAGAACGCTGGGAGGTACATGTGGATGGTTGTACCTGAGAACGTTTGTGAGCTTAGTTGGTGTTGACTTGGGGTCACACATCGTGTGGACCCCATGTGCGTGTCGTGTTCTGCTTTGTGTACTTTTGACCTCTCACGGCGTAGAGGGTTCCTCTGTTCTCGTTTGTTTGACCAGCGAGGTTGAGTTTTCCCCCTGGTCCTGTTCTCGTTTGTTGACCAGCAGGGTTGATTTTTCCCTTGGTTATCTTCTCGTTTGGCCAGAAGAGATGGTTTGGTTCCTCTAATTCCTGAGCTGTGAGGGGTTTCAGTACCGTACTCTTTTCACTGGACTACAACACCGTTTACGACTATGTGTGCCCGCACACCGTGGGTGTTTTCCCACTTTATAGGATGATTTGTCTCAGTTCACTTCGACAGTGACTCAGCGGATTGGAGCGTGATCTCCCTGAGAGGCCCAGAGAGTTTCCCACGTTCCTTCGTGTCCCCTGGTAGGGTTCTTGTAGAATCAGTGTGACCAAAACTTTACGCGGGCACTGATCCTCTACCTAGGAGGATTTTTTGACCAGAGCAGGCTAGGAGGTTGTACCATCTAGCAGGGATGGCCAGTGGGTTACTATCCAGTAGGGATGACTAGTATAGCAGTGTTCACTGAGAAGTACCATCTAGCCGGGATGGATAGAGCGGTTCCGGGTTTACCTCCAGCGGGGCTGGGCAGTGGTCCCCGATGCCAGGTTTACCTCTAGTGGGGCTAGGATGTGGTCCCCGATGCTGGGTTTACCTCTAGCAGGGCTGGGAAGTTTTCCTCGATGACGGTTCCGATCCTCCCTCTAGTGGCAGACCCTTTTATGGGAGTAGGTATTGCGACTCATCAACGACTTTATCCGGGTCTTCCACTAGTAGATTTCCCATTTTCAGGACCGGTTAGTGTGGCACCTGTCGACTCTTGCTGGGTCTCCCTCCAGTGGGAACCCGTTGACTTCCAGGGATCACCCTCCAGCAGGGCTGGGTTGGGGGTCTCCTGTTGACTTTGAGGAGACCTCTCAACTGTGGGGCAGTGATGAGGTGTGGCTTGAAGTTCCCCCATAACTCTCAAGTACGAGGGGTGCTTTCCCTAACGAGAAGCGTCTTTGCGACATGACCTAAAACCGTGCGGGTGAGTCAGTGCCGCCCAAAACGGATAGTTTCGAGGTGCTGTGATTTGAGCCCTTGACAAGATTTTCGGGGAAGATGTGCGGGATGATGGACATCGATGGTGTTTACTTTTGGGACTGTTGGCTACTCACATTCTTGGGCTGAGCTAAGGGATGGAGATCCCCTTATGATTTTGTTTGGGCTTCTTGATTGAGCATATATATATATATATATATATATATATATATGTGTGTGTGTATACCTTGTTCTATTAACCACTTCTTGGGCTTGGTTACTCTCCCTCAAGGAGAGGTGAAGATGCGTGAGGTATGCAACGTGCTTTCCGTGTCCAGCTTCTCATGGTTGGATTAGTCTAATCTCTTGGTATAGGTAGTGAAGACTCGATGAGAAGTTCATCTTCTCACCGTTTCTAGCTCCTTGTGTCTGGATGAGTCTACTTCCTTCCTATTGTTGGTTTGAGATGTATTTTTTACTGCACTCTCAGTTGTTCCTCTTTAGAATCCCCTATTTGATCTACTTATCACCTCTTCAGTAAGTCCTTTGTTGCTCCCTCGAGACTTCGAGGCATCCTAATGAGTATTTTTACACTCAACCCTTCTTGGGCTTTACCCGCACTTTGTGGGCCCTTGTAGATGACAAACAGGTTGGTCATGACTTCTTCAAATCTTAGGAGTTCGAGAGCTGGGACCACGTGCGGTGGTCGGAGGCGGGTTCTAGGTGGAGGAACCTTTAAGATGTTTCTCTTTTGTTTACCTGTTTCTGGGTTGTGGCACTTTTCTAGTTGGGCATGCGTTTTTCCCTTTTTCTTTAATGTTTTCCCTTCAGCATATACTATGTACTGTTTAGAGGTTGATGCACTTTTTTGGGTTATATATATAGATTTTGCGCTTTAATCTTCTTGTTATTTCTTTTACTTTGCACTTCTCCATTGAGTGTGTTGCGTGTGGGTGTACATGTACTCAGGAAAAGGCCTCAAAGAGTTTTTTATCCTTCGACGCTTGTCTCCATCCCCTGGCCTATGGAGGCGGGAGTGGCATAGTTTTGGCTCGTGCCCGGGTAGGGCTGGGTCATGACAAAGTGATATCAAAGGTGGTTTTTTCCTTGGGGATTTGTTCAGACGTCACTAAAAAGGAATTGATTGGGATTTTGGGGAACAGTGTTAACGTGTCTCGAGATTGGCTCTCAGGACATGGAGTCCAGTGATGGTGCAGCGGCTGGCGTATCCATTCACCAGGACTCTGATAACCCTCTTGTTGACTAGGCATGTTGAGACACTTGTTTCAGGGAAAATTGTATTGTGCATCACATAGGATTGAGTCTTGACTGTCCTTCTTGAGTCCACTCCACATTTTTGTTACAGGTATATGGATATTTGCTCATCTGATCGCGACACTCCTTGATAACATTCAAGATGTCTCCATGAAGACATCCACCCAGGATACCAGCTTTGGTGCATTTCAACGACCCTGTGAGATACGAGGAATCAGTACAGGACCCATCATGCGAGCCCCTTTCTCCGGGTGGGCCGGTAGCAGCACCTCCACCAGTTGAGCAACAGACAGCTTCAGCAGAGCAGGATGAGCTAGAGCGTGCTCCACGAGTTCCAGCAGAAGAGACCACTGAGGATCAGTGGTGAGCTAGAACCTCAGGCAGTAGAGGTTTGGCTGGAAACAGTGGTTCGCCTTTTCAAGCTTATCCAGATGCCGGTAGATCCTATGGTGGCTTTGGCCGCAAGCCTTTTCGCGGCGCAGCTTGGCATTGGCGGAGTCTGGTGACTCAGTTTTTTGAGGAGTCGTCGCTTTCATGGGGTGTCTTTCAGTTGTTGTTTCGTGAGGATTTTTTCCTCTCCTACTTGCACTCTGTTCAGATTCAGAACCTCCTGCAGTTTCAGCAGGGAGGGATGATGGTGGCCGAGTACGCGGCTAGTTTCGCAGACCGTGAATGCTTTTACCCAGACTTGGTCCATGACAGAATCTTCTGAGTTCTGAAGTTTGATCAGGGTCTCTGTCGAGAGATTCATTCTATCATAGTACCCTTGGGCATTCCCACTTATGCCGGGGTTCTAGAGCAGGCATTGGTTACATAGAGCTTCCTGTCACACTCTACAGTTGGTGGTGGCAGCAGGCTCGACAGCGCTGAGACGTCTGCCGCAGCTAGCGGGCGTCAGGTGACAGAACCTTGGTGCAAGTGTCTTTCTGACAACAGGACTCATAGGCACGGTCATACACCACAGTGGCGCCAGAGGGCACCAGTGCATCCTTGAGAGATTCGGTGCTGTGCTTGAGACATGCGAGGTCACTTGGCACGTGACTGCCCGACCAGGCATGCAGAGAGCATTGGGTAGGGAGCAGGTGCACCACCACGGTGGAGGCAACGTCATGATCAGAGTAGTACCTAGAGAGGTGGTGCTAGCAGAGGAGCGGGAGGACCTGGAAGTGGAGGATGACCTTACAAGATCTTTCCATCACCACTAGGTGGTCCAGGTCAGGCTCCGAGAGCTGACAGTTGGGACCGCGGACAACCGCGAGCTTTGGATGTCTACGATCCTGCATAACATGAGGTTATAAGAGGTACGCTCTACATCTCTATTAATTTTTTTAGTAGAATTGTTAGACTCTATGTGTGAAATGATTTTCTCCCTGCTCCATTTTTGAGTTGTCACCAGGGTGGTGCGGGGCATCGGTGTAACCCAATGTTGGTTAGGTAAAAGGCGTAAGACCTTTTTCATTAGTCGATGGTGTTGAATCCTTCTCTTCTGAGTGTGTAAGAGGGTCTTGGTTGTGGGACATCGACTGTGAAATCTTGCATAACTGGATATCCTTTGGTGTTTCACCATATGGATATTCTGAAGGAGGGAATCACCGGACTTGTCCTATGTTCAATCGGTGATTCCAGTCGTAGCGTGCGACGTAGAGGTTCATTCGGGGAGGTGAGATACCCTCGAGAGCCTTCGAGCCGTTTGAGACCATGAAAAGGGATGGAGAGTTTCCCTACCTCCTTTCCCTAACACCATAGTTAGGAGTGAGTGCACGACGTCTCCCACGTGACTCACCTGAGAATAAGTGTGTGTGATTATATGCATGTCCTCGTCGAGGGCCGACCTTGCGTGAAAAAATCAAATCCTTTGGTCTATGTGCGGTGATGCAGAACTGTGCAAGAGTTCTTCTGGGTACAGGAGAGCCAGGTGCAGGCTTAGTACCCTGAGTTGTTCCTTAGTTTTTCTTTTTGGGGAAGAAAATCATGAAGGATGAAATGTTTTATGAACCCGGTTTTTGGATATAAAGGACTTTGGAATATTCTTTATAATATTCCAGAGCAGCGCCTTCAAACAGCGTGCGATTCCGAGCCCCGGTGTGGCTGGAATTAAATTTTCAGTGCGTTCACACTGGACATGCCAAATAAATGAGATAAGTCCTAAACGGAGATCTGAATCAGAAGTCTGAGTGTACAGATGAGTCCAGATTGGGGTTTTTACCCTCGGAACGACATAAAACATGTCGGCGCACGACGTCTAGACATCTCGCTCGTTATCGGAACGTGAAACGGATAAATTAAATAATTAATTTATTCGTTTAACGGCTTAACTCAAGTGTCTCTTAAACAGTGGCTCAGATTGGGAAACATAGGGCACCGTTGAGTCCAGAACATTCTGTCTACCCTAGGAGGGGTGTAAGTTTTGCGGGCGCGGGACGTCTGTGAAAAATGGCCCGAGGGGCGTTTTCATAATTTGGCTTCTTCGAGCGTTGAGTTAAATAAATTCTGAATAGGGCCTCATATTAAAATTATGAGACTGCTGTTGTGCTCGGGAGGTGGTTTTTACCCTGGGCACGACCTAACATTAACCACATTAGGGGTTTTGGACGCTGGTGTTTTCGGGGGTCGAGTTTTTGTTTTTAATTAAGGAGTTTAGTTATTTAAACTCCTCTCCCTCTCCCCCACCTCATTCCACCTCTGGCGATACCCCCTCACCTTCAACCTCTCATCTAAACCTCCTCCTCCTCCTCCCTCCCAATTGAGGTACTTGCGGCGATGGTGAGGCTCGACGTGCGGCGAAGCTCCGGGCTACGCCCAAGAGGTAGGCGGTTGTTGTTTTCGTGTTTAATTCCCAATCCTCCTTTGAATCCCAAATATAGTGTCAAATTGTTGCTATTTCTTTCAAAAAATCACATGTATGCGTAGTATATTTCATGCTCATTCTGACGCTGGTTATAGATTTGAATTTCAAGTCCCGAGCTGCCAGTAGCGGTCCGACGAAGTTTGCGGGTTTTTTTGGTGTTTCCGGAGGTTTTTGGGGCGTTCCGGTGAGTCAGCGTGGCGACAGGCAGCAACAGAGCGCGCTAGGGCAGCGACAGCGCCGTGATGCCGAGTAGAGGAGGCCGAGGATGGCGGGGCTCTCAAGGAGAGGCAGCTGGTAGCCGAGGACCGCGGTCGAGCAGAGGAGCTCAAGGCGGACGGGGCACTGGCGTCAAGTATAGCTGGCGGAGAGGGGACCTCGGATTAGTGGCCATGGCTGGTCGCGATTGACAGGCGGAGTCCTGAGGCGGTCAGCGCCTTGGGCGCGCAGAGGGAGCAATGACCCCCGAATGCGGGTCCTGATTCACGACGCAGAAGGCCGGACAAACTGCCGGTCCGCGTGGAGAAAAAAAACCGGAACCACTTGAGTTCGGTGCTAAGGGGTGGGTCATGGCTAGCTGGCCATGGCGGTTCGGGCCGGACCCGTGGCTGGGCCACTGGCTGGCGGCTCGGTCCAGGCCGACCGGGGTGAACCGGCCCGAATAGACCCCCTTGCATTCGAGGGGCCGTATCTCTTAAACGGTGCGTCCGTTTGACGCGCTATCTATGGTAGTGTACTCCAGGCATCAAGGAAAACTTTTTGAGATGGTTTTGGGGGGTTTTAACTCTCGAAACGGCTTCGGTGGCACGACACGTGAATTAAGTAAGTTTGACGTTTTTTCTGGGGTTCGTGTTTTGAGCGGTGCGGACGCATCCGATGTCCAATTTGAGTGTCGTCAGTGGCATTGGGAACCTGGAGTTGAGGCAAAGTTTTCTAGTGTGGTTTCGGGCATTGAAGCCGGAGTTGAGTCATGGGCCCTACGGCCCGTCTTTCGAGCTGTACGCATCATTTTGTAACTTTTTTGTCGGAAGTCCGTTCGGGGCGTGCGACTAGATGATTTTGGATGTTTTTCTGAGGGCATTGTATTGGCACTGTGTGCCCGCTTTAATTACACATGCTGGTGCGGGCCCCGCGAGGGCCTCTTTATGAGTTGGCAGTGATTTACAGCTTTATCACCAGCTGTCCGTTTTGGACAAGTGAATAGTCCATCATGTGTACTTTTTCGAGAGGATCACACCGGTGTGATCTGTTCGTTGTGTTTCGGGACCAAGATGCAGGTCCAACGAAGCACCGTTCATGTGTGGTTTGTCGGAATGCATCTTTTTCTATGAATATTTGTTGCTCTCAAGTGAGCAGTCTTTTTGACGTGTCTTTCCGAGGAGATCGCAATGGTGTGATGCGCCCGACTGTTTTTGGTGTCGAGGCTCGGGACCACGGGAGGACATTCGTCCATAAAGCGGTGTTGGACACCTTTTTCATCGGATATCCATTTGAGGTGAGTAAGTAGTCTATCTTACATGTTTTTCTGCGAGGATTACAACAGTGTAATCTGTTCAGGCAAGTGTAGCCTCTTACGCAATCTTATTAAATGTGGAAATATGAAGGTGCCCCGGTGGCGGTTCTTCTACAATGTTTGTAGTGGACCCTTGGCGTGTGATCACATTCACTCCTGGGAGAGTGATGTTGGTGTTTAAAGAGATGTGGTTGGTCGTGCATCAGCCGTTGAGGTGGGATGTTCGAGATGTTACGTTACACCTTTGCGTTGACGTTGGGTGTCGTGTGCATGTTAGCCTTTGTGCTGGAGATGTGGCATACTCTGGGAGTATGCGAGAAATCTAGGAGGTACATGTGGATGGTTGTATCTGAGAACGTTTGTGCACTTGGTTGGGGTTGAATTGGGGCCACACGCCGTGTGGACCCCACATGTGTGTCGTGTTCTGCTTTGTGTACTTTTGACATCTCGCGACGTAGAGGGTTCCTCTATTATCGTTTTTTTTACCAGCGGGGTTGATTTTTTCTCCTGGTCCTGTTCTCGTTTGTTGAACAACAGGGTTGAGTTTTCCCATGGTTTTGTTCTCTTTTGTTGATCATAAGGGTTGAGTTTTCCCCTGGTTCTGTTCTCGTTTGGCTGTCAGAGATGGTTTGGTTCCTCTAATTTTTTAGCTGTGAAGGGTTTCAGTATCGTGCCCTTTTCACAGGACTGTGGCACCATTTACGACTACTTGTGCTCATACAGCGTGGGTGCTTTCACACTTTCTGGGATGAGTTCTCTCAGTCTCCTTCGACAGTGACTCAGCGGATTGGAGCGTGATCGCCATGAGAGGCCGGGGGAGTTTCTCCCGTTCCTTCGTGTTCCCTGGTAATGTTCTTGTGTAATCGATGTGACCAACACTTTATGTGGGCACCGATCCTCTACCCAAGATGTTTTTTCCAGTAGGGCTGGCTAGGAGGTTGTACCATCCATCGGGGATGGCCAGTGGGTTACCATCCAGCAGGGATGGCCAGTACAGTAGTGTTCACCGAGAAGTACCATCCAACAGGGATGGCCAGAGCGGTTCTGGATTTACCTTCTGCAGGGCTGGGCAATGGTCCCCGATGCCGGGCTTACCTCCAGCAGGGCTGGGAAGTGGTCCCCGATGTTGGGCTTACCTCCAGCAGGGCTGGGTAGTGGTCCCCGATGCCGGGTTTACCTCTAGAAGGGTTGGAAAGTGGTCCCCGAGGATGGTTTCGAGCATCCATTAAGTGGAGTACCCTTTTACGGGACTGGGTATTGGGACTCATCGGAGAATTTAGCCGGGTCTCCCTCCAGTGGATTACCCTTTTTCGAGACTGGGCAGTGTGGCACCTGTCGACTCTTGCCGGGTCTCCCTCCCGTGAGAACCCTTCGACTTCCAGGGATCACCCTCTAGCGGGGCTGGGTAGGGGTTTGCCTGTCGACTTTGAGGATTCCTCTCAACTGCGAGGTAGTGACGAGGTGTGGTTTGATCTTCCCCCAGAACTCTCAAGTACGAGGGTAACTTTCCCCACCGAGATATATCCTTAGGAAGCGATCTAAAACCGTGTGGGCGAGTCAGTGACGCCCAAAGCGGATAGTTTCGAGGTGCGGTGATTTGATCCCTTGACATGCAGTTCAGGGTTGACGTGCGGGATGCTGGGCATCGATGGTGTTTACTTCAGTGACTTTTGGATACTCAATTTCTTGGGCTGAGCTATGGGATGGATAACCCCTTATGATTTTGTTTGGGCTTCTTGATTGAGAATATATACATGTGTATACCTTGTTTCAGTACCCACTTCTTGGGCTTGGTTACTCTCCCTCCAATAGAGGCGAAGACGCGTGGGGTATTCCATGTTCTTTCCATGTCTAGCTTCTTGTGGTAGGATGAGTCTACTCTCCTGCTATAGGTAGAGAAAACTCGATGAGAAGTTCATCTTTTCACCATTTTCAGCTCCTTGTGTCTGGACGAGTCTACTTCCTTCCTATTGTTGGGTTGAGTTATACTCTTTACTGCACTCTCGGTTGTCCCCCTTTACTTTCCCATGTTCGATCTACTGCTCACCTCTTCAGTACCTCCTTTGTTTCTCCCTCGAGCCTTCGGGGCATCCTACTGATTATTTTTATACTCACACCTATTTGGGCTTTGCCCGCACTTGGTGTGCCCTTGAAGATGATAGACAGGTTGGTCGTGAATTCAGCGGAGCTTAGGAGTTCGGGAGCTTGGACCGCGTGCGATGGTCAGAGTCGGGTTCCAGGTGAGGGACCCTTTCAGTTGTTTCTCTTTTGTTTACCTATTGCCGGGATGTGGCACTTTTCTGGTTGGGTGCATTTTTTTCCCTTTTTCATTACAGTATTCCCCTTCAACATATACTATATACTATTTATAGGTCGATGCACTTTTGTGGGTTATATATATAGAAGTTGCGCTGTACTCTGCTTGTCTTTTTTTTTACTCTTCACTTTTTCATTGAGTGTGTTGTGTGTGGGTGTACATGTACTCAGGAAAAGGCCTCCCTTAGTTGTTTAGCCTTCGGTGCTTGTCTCCATCCCCTGGCCTATGAAGGTGGGCTTGGGGTAGTTGCGGCTCGAGCCCGGGTAGGGTCGGGTCGTGACATGAATACCACAAAAAAGTTCTCCACTTGTGTGTTGTGTGAGCAGAGGGGTAGTGATAAGCCTCATTTTAAACTCCATAACTCGTTTTTAATATTCCTCATTCTAGGAAAACTAAAATCCCTTCTGAGTTATCATAGTAAGGGGGTTATAATATCATGAAAATAATATCACAAATCAATTTTAATATCTAGATAACCCAAGGAAGCTGTGGATATCTATCATTTCTATTGGCTTCAACCATCCATTAATTGATTTTTCTTTTTAGGGTCCATAGATATCTCATTTCTTGTGATGATATGACCCATTAATTAGAATTCCTTCAACCAGAACTCACACATGACATATGTTTCATAGATATTATCTTTTAGGAATGTCTTTATCACAGTGCTCAAATTCTCCTCATTTTCCTCCTTGGTTTTGGAGTATATTAGAATATAATCTATAAATACTACAACAAATTTGTCAGTAAAATATATAAAAACCCAATTTATCAATTCCATGAATATTTTTAGGGAATTATTGAGTCTTAATGGAATTAATATGAAATCACTATTCTCATACCTTGTAAAAATTCATTCTTGGGCATATCCTTCTTCATTACCCTAACTTGGTTATATCACAGACGCAGATCCACCTTGTAGAAGTATTGCGCTCCATGTATCTGACCGAAAAGGTCATAAATCCATGTCATAGTGTAATTTTTATTTATCATGATCTTGATAAGCTAATGATAATCTATGCAAAGTCACGTAGAACCATCCTTCTAATTGATGAAGAGGACTCATGCACCCCTTGGTGAAGCACTTGGAAATATGAACCATTTATGAAGATTTTCCTACACATGTTTCTACAACTCCTCATCTTCTATAAAAATCTTTTTTTAGTATTGTATAATTTTAATGACCCAGATATATGATCAATTAGAAATTCAAACTATCAAATAGGGGGAAGACAATGCAATTACATAGGAAATACATCAGCATATTCACTGAAAATAGGCATGTCTTCAAGGATGGTTCTTTCCTCAGACTCAATCATTTGATCCAGATATATTTTCACAAAGGTAATTAATATTCATGATTGATTTTATGTTGTTAATTAAAATTCATCCTCCTCCTTTCAATATTACTGAATCGCGTGTTTATTTTTAATACAGTGACTGATTTCCTTCTCATGAAAATTTATGTTGGGTATATATAAGGAAATCAAATCCATGCCCATAATTTCATCAAATTCCACAAAAAGGTAGTATCAAAACGTTATTCAGTAAGTTAATATCACAAAAAACTGAGAGGGGATTAGTTGTATTCTTGAGATTTAATAATTTATCATTTAGCAGTTTTCAGATAAAAATATACTTCCATGCTTTGTGGTGGTGTTTGAATAGTTCAACTAAACTTTCACGATATTAATGAATGTGTAGAACTATGGACGATAGCCCAAAAATTAATTTTATATTGTAGTTCTAATTTATCAAATATATATAGGGGATGCTTAATTTTCGATTAATGAACACATAAATGGGAAATCAAAGACATTAAAGTGCTAACTTATAAATTAGATTTATTTTCTAACATATGAATTTGTTGGATAAAAATCTATGTTACCAGTGATATATTTCCTGACATATTTTATTATGGAAATATTCTCATTCCCTTAATTATGCTTCATATTAAGATTATGAATTTTCTAAAGAATATCCCCCATGAGTGTCACACCAGGTGCACAGTATGATCCATTATCATTTACCAGGTTAGCCTGAGTCAAGCCTGCAACACCTTGTCAGAGATTTAATCCTAAGAACATCTATTCCAAAACCATATACACATATTTTTTTTCTTGAAATATATGTATTTTATTGATTAACCACATTGTATACACTAAAAAATTGGGATATTTTTTATACTTAGTCTTATCCCTAAGTCCTTCAGTAGATTTTTCTAATCTTAATCCTAAAAAATAACTAAACTCTAGCTCTATTACCAACTATATCAACACCGCTCTTTATTCAACATTAATAAATGATTAATTACATAAAATTAAACTTAATAAAATCCAATAGATCAAGTGTTATAGTGTCTTTATGAGTTAGGTAAATTACATAATAACTTAAAACATGGGATACCAAACATTGTTGAACACTTCTTTGTCATGATCATAATATTCTAACAATCTTAAAACTGCGTGGGATAACTTGGTGGAAAACATACAAAAGTGGAGACATATAAATAGAAATAATGTAATAAAAAATCATATCCCAAATAATATAATACATGTCAGAAATAGTCATATCAATGGAGCATAAAAGGAACCTGAATAATAAGGCATGATATAGCATGTAAATCCTAATAATAACATGGGAAATGTGGGAACAACATAAAACCTTAAATCATAAATGTAGTTCAAGGATAAAATGACAAGAATACATTGAAGAAAATTCCCACAATGGAATTAGGTACACCATTGTCCCAAGATGATGAATCATGATACGAATCATTACCAAATGCATTGGAGAACTATCAAGCTGCACCAATCATAATTATTTCATTCCCATGCTTAAGTGTGCCACATAGATCATGAAAAAATAGGCTCATTAAACATCATTATTTATTCCACAATAATGAAATGTTGAATAAAAACATTTAATTACTAAATAAATAAGTATATGTTAGTAAAATGTGAATATTCATGATATAAAAATGGGTATGGTTTTCATGACATAATTATTTTGGCATGGAAAATTGTGGTGAACTTTTTGCATCATAATGACATTACATAAAAATTAATAAATATGATTGATTAGAGAGAAAGGGGACTCTAATTTATTTAAATGAAATAGGTAGTAATAGGTAAATGAAAAATAATATACTGAAATTTTAAATTTGGAAATAAAAGGTATAAGGTAATGAAGAAACATGAATAGAAAAAAGAATCATTCTGAAATTTATCGATGGTAATGAGTGAAAATAAAGGATCATGGGAGGGTTAATGAGAGGGAATGTAAGCACTAATAATGTTTACATCAAAGTTAAATTAATCATAATATGTAATTTTATATACCATTCTCAGAAAATGAAAAGTAAAGGACATAACATAAAAGTAGTTCATGTCAAAAGAGGAGAGTGGAAAAAGAGGTTCCCTTACATTAGTGTGTGAATCAAAAGTATTGAGTGGGGAATATTTAAAGAATGGGGATGACTTGAGATTACTCTATGGTGTTTATGGACGATTTTTGAGGTTCTCTAAGTAGTTTGAATGATGATAAATGGGTTCTTGACTAATTTTATATAATAAATGAGGGGGATTTCTTTATTATTTTCATTTTGGACTCTATGTAATAAAATAACAAATACCATAGAACATTCCATTTTTCTTCCAATAGTTTCTTCAAAATGGGAGTGATTTTTATTATTTTATGATTTCAAGGACCAAACATATTAAAGTTTTACACTTGGTGATTTGGAGGTGATTCACACTCTTAAATAAATGAATCTAAAATCTAAAATTATATCATAAGTCTTGGAGGATTCATAATGGCTTTACAAAAGAAATTAAATGAACGTAAAATCACATAATTTTAAATGAAAAATAATATTTGGTATTTCATTCTAGTTAAATAAATATTAATTAACTTTTGGGTTATTGGGTGGTCATAAAACACAAATTATATTTATTCAGTATTTAATTTTTACCAAAAAATTCAAATGTCCCTGAAAGTTATAAAAAATTAATCATTGGATAATTTAGACATCCTAATTCAAAATATAATATTAATTTTATCTAAATAATTATCTAAATACATGATAATTAAATTTTAAAATAAAAATTGGTATTTATTTAAATTGATTGGTTCTTGACATTATCATTTTTTTGAACCGTTATAAAAAAATACATTTGAATTCATAAAAATAAAATGATCATTTATATTTGATAAAAGTTATTTTATAATAATATTTTATTAAAATGTTACTTATTTAAAAATTATATTAATTCATCAAAATAGACTCCTT
Organism: Viscum album; assembly: GCA_963277665.1. Taxonomy (NCBI): domain Eukaryota; kingdom Viridiplantae; phylum Streptophyta; class Magnoliopsida; order Santalales; family Viscaceae; genus Viscum; species Viscum album. Next base: position 1,508,804,620 of record OY728156.1, read on the forward strand.
AATTGAGTTTTAATATTAACCAAAAATATTTATTGTATTTTATTGAGTCAAGATAAAAAAAATTAAAAATTAAAAATAATAGGATGAAAATATATTAATTAATATATAAAACTAACTCATATTTATAAGGACTTGTTACATATCAATTTAATGGTCTAGAAAACTCCCTAAGGGTAAGGTGTGAGATGGCGAGACATTCATGGGGCAGTTCGACAAACTTGGGTTGGGTCGTGAGGTCGATGAGATTGAACTTCTCATGTAAAAGGGTTTTCTCACGATTATGTTCTTGGATCCCATCTTGGGATTGGTCAAGGAAAATGAACATAAATTCTATCTTCATTATAATCTCTCACAAATGGGATTCATAGGTTACAATCGTACAATTTGAGTCCTTCACTTCCTTTTTACTAGTTAATTTGATTTTTTAAAAGCCTATATTTATACTAATCTCGTGATTAGTGTTAATTGTCTATATTATCAAAGGTAAAGCTACATAATAGTCCTTAAAATAAAATTGGATATAAAAAAAATGTTCATGTGTTTTTTTAACCATATTATATAATAATAAATTTAATTGAATCTAAATGATAATTACATTTATAATAGTTCTGGTTGTTATAGTATAAAAATATCTTCTATGAACCACAAAAAAGGTAGAAACTAGAATTCATTGGTTTTCTCAACCCCAAGAATGTAGAGAATTCAAGAGATAGAGTATACGAAACTCTATCTCAACCATTCCTCATAAATATATGATAATTTTTCAAATAAATTCACAATTATTCAAATAGAAATCATCGCTAGAAATCCCAGAATAACCTAGATGTACTTGTATCAGAATATAAGTGTTATGGAATCCAACATGTATCCATAAAAATGATTCTACATGAGTATCAAAGTATAATTTTTCTAGGATAACTCACTACATGAGACCAACCATCCCAATTGTAACTCATCTAAGAGATAAAATTAATTAGGTATCAGTAAGATGATATTACAACCCCACCATCCCAGATGGCATACATCTAAGAGAACATGATCATTGGGTATCTCCCTGAAGAAATCCATATTTGGAACCCAATGAATCTCAATACTCACATAGGGGATCATTCCCATACATAATGGGGGACACCACTTACCCATATAAAAACCCATAATATCTCATCAAACACCTTGGAAACCCCACCTAGGACTTCTGGGGGACACTACAAACTCAATATTTAACTCCAGAGATCATAATAATCAGATAGGGGATCATGTTAATTTCTATGAAGATATTATACAAACATAATAGAGAATCAAAGACATGATAATGTACTATTGAATAATACATAGGATCACTATAGGACACAATAAACCCCATCTAGAACAAACCTCTATAGGTGGTATCATATGAACGATGATACTACAAACCATAATGAAACCACCCACTATGTATGGGATCGTATGCATGATGATATAGAAAACCGTATTGGGATACCATTCAATATTTAGGATCACCACCCTATATATAATGTATAGGTAGATTACATGAACATCACCCAGGTAAGACTATACAATAGTGGATCCTTCCCTAGACTCCCTCAGGGATATACCTACGATATTCAAATTCATCATCTAATGGGAATCAAAATATTATATTGAGGATATAATTCAACAGTATACACTTATTGGAATGGACCATTGGGATACACTGAACTGATACTTGTCTATAAGGTATTGAGAGAATTATCTTCTATCATCATCTTGATTCCCATATCTAATTCAAAAACCATGGACACCATACCATTCTACATGAAAAAATACTAGGGATATGCTACTCATTAGCCTCCTTCCATGTTCCAAAAAAGGATATAGATAAAGAATAATTCATAGAGTGGAGTAAATAGTGCGTACTAATAAAAGAATACATGTATCTCGAAACCAGCCACTAGTTATGCTGCTCCTTGTACATGGTATGTATAAGGACAATGCACTGTGTGTACCCCATGTCACATGCCATGTGACATTTTTTGAACACTAGGGTGTGTTCTATTCCATATGTTCTGGCTCCCCATGTCACCGTATATATAATGTACCCTTTGTTCAAAACATGTTCTATTAGACTATTCAAATCCAAAGTCATTGTTTAGGACCATGTACAAGAGAATATTTTCATGTAACTAGATTTGTTCTATAGTCATTTTAGAATTTGGATATGGACATGTATGTACACACAGTTATGTCCCCCTACATGGCATGCCTTCCATGTCCTTGGTTGTATGAACTATGCCCATTGCACCTCATTTACCCCTAATCTGCGGTTTTTAGTTCTAAAAATTCCGTTTTCTAAAAATGGGAAGAACATATGGCATCTACTTTTATACTACACAATCTGAAACTAGGATTTCTGAATATTAAGTCCCTATTATCCACCCAAACTACCAATTTCAACCTAAAACCCATAGATCTATCCATGTGGGATCTCTAGAATTTTTAATATGACTCTCAAACCATAAGAAAAAAAATATATGGGGATAAAGACATAATTATTGAAAATCCACTAAATAACGATGAAATGTTGAATATATGGATCCATAAAGCACCTGGAATCTTTTACACCTTGATCTAGTGAAGAATAGTTTCAAAAACTAGGTCTGGAGGCACCTCCTTGGTTCATCTGTCTCTATGGGAGAGAACCTACAATTCCCCTTCCGTATATAGAAATAAAATTTGGTAGGGGTAGGATTATGAATTGAATTTTATTTAATTAGTAAACCATAATTTCACACCTAGCCAATGGACCCCTCCAGCTGGGTTATTGATGTAGACAATATTTATGTTGTGCTTAAGGTAAATATAACATTATGAACTCAATAGTAGTATTAGATTTATAATTAGAGTCTCCAATAATGTGTTAAAACATATTTACATTAAAATTGTTCATAAATTAAATACATTTTTAATATTTTTAATACCATTGTACCAATGCTCTCAAGGCTCCAAAATCCTGTTCTAATTGAGCACCTAACTTGAAAAATATTCATTGAAATTTTCAAAAGTAATACCGTGAAAAACCAGATCCTTTAAAGAATTTACCAACCCATGAAATTCCTAAAATGAAAATTAAGGGATTGTTTTGATGATAATGTTGATCCAAGCTTCATAAAAAAACAACATGTTTTGAACAAGTTTTCCTTAACTTATATATTTACTACCTTTTACCATTTTTGATTTCACTAATGTAACTAGACTTTTATATAAGTAATTTATAATTTAATAACAAAAATAAAATGGTAATTATTAGATAATTTATAGCCACTAGTTATAAATATTAAATCCAATTTAAAAAATAATAATCTAATGTGCGTGAGAAATTTTTTTTAACATAGGCACACATAACGAGTAAAATTTAGTCTTATCCTTTACCATGGAATAAATTTTTTTACTATTTAGTGGTCAATATACATATTATAAAAAGGCTATTGGTCCTTGAATAGAATACACTTAATATTTTTATACAGATAATAATAAATGGGAAAAGAATAGTATTTATAGTAATTTTAAATTATTTCATAAATTATTCTTTATTACAAAAAAATATATATGTTTATTTAAACACTCTTCATTAATTTGACGTTAAGCCATCAAGAAAATGGTTGAATTAGAATATATTGTTTATAAAATAGTAAATCATGTCATATTTATCTATAAAAATTCATACACTATAAAAATTCATTAAATTTATTCTACCTTTACCAATTTTATTATCATTTATTTAATTTTTCTATTAATTAATTTATTATTGTGTTGGATTTGATAAAGAATTTGATGTAATTATATAATCCTGAAAATTAAAAATAAATTACCATCAATAAATTAATTTAATTATTCTCAAAATTACCATCAATATTCATTAACATCTTTCTTTTTTCTTCTTGTGAACACAAAATTAAAATTTAAATGCAAGAGGGTTACTTTTTTGTGTTTTTCATTATTTAAATTATTTTATCAGTAGAATTCATAGAACCCTATCCTAGAATAACATAAAAATAAATAATAAGGTAAATTGGGACAAAATTTTTCTGGGAAATAGAATTTAGAAAAGTATTTTGGGTCATTTTAACCCTTATCTTTTTAATTTAACCATAGATAAATATGTTCTAACCTTAAACATGGTAAAATACTTTTTCTATTTTCACTACTTATTATGACCCAAAATTTAGTTTAAATCATTATAAAATATAAATTATTTTGTTTAAAAATATTTAATATATTTCACAAAATGATATTCAGATAAGTGGATGAATGTAATTTAAACTTAAACCCACAAAAGCAGAAAATTGTGTTTTTCTAGAAACCTATTTCTCAAGTATAAGATGATTTTATATTATATATATGACTAGTAACCATAATTATATGAATTTATGTTGATATTTAGAGATATATAATCTAAAAATTTAATTTAACAAATTATACATTATGGTTTTTAATTAATTTAATGATTAAACATCATGCACATTAAAATTGTTTTTAGAAAAACATGTTTTTAAACCAAATAATAAACTAATACTAAAATAAAGTATATGTATGTATTAAATATAATTATATGGATTAAATATAAATAAACAAATCTTTTTCATCATTAAATAAAATTGTAATCATAATTGGTCTTTAAAATTATATTATTTATATAAAAAAAGACACTTATACAAAAATCAGTATTTTCCACCATTCATTAAAAGACAAATATTTTCTGAAATGTTCCAAAATTCCACATAAACATAATTTTTATACTTAGATTAAAAAAATTCAGTTCATTTTTTGAAAACAATTTTCTGAAATATCTAAAAATTAATTATAATATTTTCTCATAAAAATCATTAAAAATAATTTTTGAAGAAAACGTGTTTTTTTGACCGAAATTATTTTTCTAATGATTGATTGAATATTTAATAATAATTTATCAAGAAACGTCATTTTGAGTAGGATATATATATGTGTGTGTGTGTGTGTGTGTGTGTGTGTATCATAATGTAGTTAATACTATTCAAAACTGACAATTTAACATTTGGTTTAAAATAGTTATATAGTTCATGGGTTATTGTGTGTTGAATACACAGTTGGATATAATATTCCTTCTTTAAAAATATCAATGTGTTACAATTTTTACGTGATAAATTTATTAGAATATATTTCATTCTAAAAGGTCATATATTTTACCCACTATAATGATAACCTAGTGGTTCCATGACATTATTCATGAACATGGTTCTATGACCAGATGATACTCTCTGATGAGATGCATAAAATAGAGGCTATACGGGGTAGTAGTCTCATAAGACATTAAGACTCATTCTCATGGGGTTCTCCCTTAGTAATATCTAATATAAGGCGTTATGATAACATTCCCATTAATAATAAATCCATATTTCCATGTTTCATTGGATGTTCCTATATGTGGACGTGTGTATTGTTTCTTATCCTTAAAGAATATCATTAATGGATATCATGACCTATGTGCCTTGATATATTTAAAAAACCATGATGAAATATTCTCACAATGAAATAAGGTATTTTGGTGCATCATAATTGATGTTTCTTTAATAGATAATGTGATAAAGAATTTATCCCTTATCTCCCTAGATAGAAGTTGATATCTCAGGACTGTTGATGGGAATATAAATTCCTATATAAATCTATGGCCATGGAGTTTGGTATGTGAATTCATTTTAAAAAATTCTATAAAATAGTAATAGAGAATACAGGTTGATGGAACCATCATGAAACCTAATTTATTATATATATATATTTTTAAATTTATTATATTACATGGTAAATGTTTGTATGAGGTTGGACGTCACTGTGACATTAAATACATTCCCTATAGACAACTTGACATGTTTCTAAACACTATCCTTAGACTTTAGGTGGTTATTACAAATTACATTAAAAATTAGGCCTAGAGGATCACACACAAAGTGTATATGTAGTCTTAATTAAATTATAATATTGAACATAAAAAATTAAAATAAATTATACTTATTCAATTTTTTTATCATGATAATTTAATTATAAATATTGTTAAAAATAATATGCGAGTTAAATAATAATAACAAATTTTCATTTCCATTTTTATTGAATGTAATATTTTTATTTATTTATTTTAGAATAAGGTAGTAACATTTAATTTTTAAATAAATAATAATTATTTGAGGATTGGTATATATTGTTTGGGGAAAGAAAGCCTGGTTTAATGGTCCAATTAAAAATGATATAAATGATATTTACTTATATATTCATAAAACTATTTTACATTCCATGAGATTAATAGTATTATTATTATTATTGGAATTGTGGTCAATTTTGATCTATAAATATGAAAATGTTTCAGTGTGAAATTTTCCATACCTAATCATACCATAATAAATATCTAATTATATCTCTTTCCTAAAATATAATTGGTTTTCGCAATAGATAGAGTGTGTATCTCTCAAGGAAAAGAGATAGATCTAGATATCTAGAGTTATCTCCTCCATTCCTCTCTCAATACACTAATAGATCAATAGGATTTATTCCTCTTGGGAATAATTCTTATATGATCAACCAAATACAATGCAAGTGATTAGGATCAACCATGCTAGCACCAAGTGATTCAATGATGATTTCAGATACTATTTTGCATGTTTGTATCACTAATAGTGGGATTCTATACATTTATCCTATTGCTCAATGATGGTGTGGCAATATATATTCCACCAATCATCAGTGGTGATAGAATTACAAGTTAAGGAAATTCTAAATCATATATTAAATTAATTATTAATTACACATGAAAGATTTTTTATTTTTGTTACAAAAATTTAATATAGTAATGTATTCTACTTTTTTCATTATTCCTGATGTTTTTTCAGGTAAAGAAATAATTTCACATGACATACGATTAAAATCTTAGTATATCATGCCTTTAATGGATTCATTATCTATCCCAGAAACCTAAAAGTTTCATTAAAGTGGTATCATTAATAATTTATAATAATTTATTATTCATTTATTTTTATTTTTTGTGTTTTTATTTGACATATATCAATTATAAAAAATATTTGACATCATCTCTTCTTATCTTTATTTGTTTTTAATAAATTAACTAGTAATCGAGTAATGATAAGAAAATGAAGAATTTGAGTTAAACTATATGATTGTTCGAAAGGTTCTACCTGAAAAAAATAGAGTACATATAATGAACATCAAATATAGATCTTTTTATTATGTTATCTATCCTATATCTATTCATATCAAGTTAGATCTATAAAAATTGGATTGAAGATCTGAATTGTTTGGAATGATATATATATTTGGACTTATAAGAACATGACATGAAGAACTGCCCACCATGTAACCAATGTGCAAAATTTGTTGCCCATGATCTCTCACAGTTTGGTACACGGGGTTTCCAAGAGTTCCTTGTATTAGATACATGACAAATGGATTGACATTCCCTAAAATACAATGTTACACACCGTGAATTCCTAGTATACATTTTGAACCAAAAACACATCTATTACGTGTAACAAGTCCATACACAAGGTGTATTATATGGACATGAACCAAAGACAAGTACATGACATGTAATTTTGTACATTACTATTAGTATACTACATGTGGGGTTCTCACAATTTCATGGGAAAAAGAATTATGTATGTCATTAAGACCAGTTGATCATGTGTTCTATGTGTTGTTCATTTGATGGAACATTCTATGCTAATGGTTTAATAAATAAATATTTAATTTGGTTCTATGATAATATTTTTAATGATTACACAAGGTTGCCTCAAAGTGCACATTTTCACTATATTTATACTAAATGGAGTTAATTTGGTTTAAAATTATAGTAGTTGGTGAGTAAATGATGTTTGTAATGAATTTAGATAAATTTAATAAATTGAATTAATTTTGGAATGGATGTCGTAATGGAATAACTAACTGAAGTAATTTCTTACATGATTTTAAATGAATGTTCATTTTACAATGTGTAGATGATCATGATCTTAGACCAACCCTTGTATTTGATCACTATCTTTTAATTTTTTTTTAAATTGTTATTAATGGTCTTTGAGTCATAACATCCTCTTTATTATGTAAGTTCATACATGCTCATGGTTTCTTTTATGAAAACCTCCTTTCTATAATCCATTTAATCCCCTCACCTGTCTATGAGTAAAATATTATATATGGATGGATCTATTACGAAATAGGAGGTGGTCTATGTTTGGGAGACGAGGAGAAACCAGTTTGGGTGATACATATGAGACAAGGTAAAATATTATAACATGAACCAAGCTACAATTCAAGGTATTTTCCCATAGGATTTAGGGTTAGATTATAATCCACTATATAAACTGTCCATTAAGGAATATCATGGTAGTACCCCTTATATTTTTTATTAGTTTCATGTATAATTATTTAAGTTTATAAATGCTTTTAAATATCCTAATAAAATAATTGATAGGTATTCATAATGGAATAAAATATAATTAAATTGTACATCATTTTTTATCATACATGGCTAATCATTTAAGTAAAATCCACTTCATATTAATAAAGGATGTAAAAGGATAAACTAGGCATTATAAAAAGGGATAGAAACCCCTCCATTAAAATATTATGTCATCTTATCCATCCACTACATAAGTTATGATCAACTTTATAGTTAAGATTACATATCCAACCCATGTTGGGGAACTTTCAATTTACATGTAAATTTTAGCTTGACATTTTTGGTTGAAATAACTTAGAATACGTAATGTTTTTAATACCCTTGAAGAAAATGGTAAAACTAAAAGAAATTTTTTGAATAAATCTAAAAAATGAATTTAGGATTTGGTAGTGCACTCAACATATCAAGGAACTATAAGTTAATGTAGTCAAAAAGTGATGAATACCATAAACACTTAAGATATATTTTCATACCCAATTCTATGTTAAAAAAATGTGGAATATAGATACTTTCCACTATAATATCTATGTGGTAAAGTATATTAAAACTGATGGTGAGGGATATTGGGTTTTGAAAAATAGTGGGATATTAATAATAATTTAATAAAACTTATATTTATTAATCTAATTTTTAATCAAAATAAATAATAATTATATTCACTTAATTTGTAGAAATGAAAAATATAAAATATTCAAATATATTGCCATGATCCATACTATAGAAGGATAAAATTATAACCAGTGAATATTTATAGGAATGTTATTGGTTCATGTGCATTATACCACACTAGGAATGAAAATCAGACATTCTGGATGCCTTACTTTCTATATATATTTCAAAATATGATAGTGAGGAAGATGTTTCTCTCTACCTAAAGCATGTAAATGATGCTATTGATTTCTAATTTTTCATGTCATCCTCCATTTCAAATGAGATTATAAATCAATATGATGTTTTGGATGGTTATATAATCAGATATCACCATAATGACCTCTATTATGATATTTCTAGTGTACTGTACTTATTCAAGATTAGGGATTTGGTTTCAGTTGGGGAATATGTAGTCATGATTATTAAATATATTGAGACCCCGAAAATCATGATATTTATGTTCCCTAATAAACTACACCTGTATCTTATTCATTCTTTATTACCTAAAACCATCTACAATTTTATTTGTAATTATTATATGAGAAACATAGAGAAGAAACTTTTGAAACTTCTTACACTTTTTAACAAAGTTGATAAAAACAAGAAGCATGAAAAACCCACTATCCTTATGGCCAATAATAAGATGAGGAATAGGGAAAAGTGGGAAAATACTTACTCCAAGTCTAAGAATCAAGATCATCGTTTTAACAAGAAGAATAATGTAGAGGTTAAAGTAAAGGAACAAGATGCAGTTTTTTTCATGTGTAAATAAGGGGTACTTGTAGAAGAGTTACATATAGCCAAATAAGCAAGGGTATGCTTCATGTATATTCACTATTGACTAAAATATTTCCATTTTAAAAGATTGGTAATAGATACTACAAGTGGTAGTCATATTTTAAACAAAATACATCAACCAATTATATTTTGTAAGATTACCAGATATTAGGTGGAACTATAGGCTTCAAATTGAGAAATGATGGATTCTATTTCTATTTGAGACTACCAACTCACATTTATTACCTGATTTATTATATTTTTTAAGAACTACTATTTTTTATCTAGTGTAACACTCAATTGTTTTTGTGTTTCTTATTCAGATATATATATATTTTATAGTTTTGGATGTAAAGGATACTAATTTTGTAATAATAGAATATTTTATTGTAAAAAAAATAACTGTATATATGAAGTAGAAAGAAACTTGTTTTTCACATGGTCAGGTATGTGGTTTTGAAGATTTCTTAAATCTAGCATAAGAAACAAAGTATCACTCCTAAGAATGAAGTGTATCATTATCAGATATCCCAAGGATACAATGAATTACTATATATATAGCCATCTAGATAATAATTTAATTACGGTAAGGCAGTCTCTTTTTCAGAAAGGAAAGAACATCCATCAGGATTATTGTAGGAGAAATATTTTCTTCCATGAATTTTATTTTAAAGATTTACAAGAGTTCATGTTGGAATCGATTCCATCAGTCCACATGGAATATGTTGTTCCTAAAATAGAAGTACTAAAAAAGAAAACAAGAGAAGTAAGAAAAACAAAATATATAGGGTTTTATTGTTACAAATGATGTTAATCATTATGGTTGTACAATAATGGTATTATATCCTATAAGGAGTCAATATAAAGATTAGAAGCTATAAGGTTGAAATAAGACATGGATTGTGAGTTGGATTCCATGTATCAAAACCAATTTTGGGTTCTAATTTATTAAAAAATTGATGTATAACCTTCTTGGTTTTTATTGGGCTTCAAGAGAAATCTATAAAAGAAATGTAACGTAAATTCCAAAAAATAATGAAATGTGTCTTAAGCATTTAGACTACATCAAGGTATTGACTATGACAAAACATTCCTCTATTTTCAGGTTTAAAACCATCTGAATTTTTATTTCCATAGCAGCTTACCATGAGTATGATATTTGCAGATTAGATTTTAAAACTGAATTACTATATAGGATCCTTTTAGAGGATGTGTATATGAAACAACTGGAATGTTTTGTGACTCCATGAATTTCCAAAATATTACACAAGCTTCTAATATCAATATATATATTAAATAAATAATCCAAGTCATGGATGATTCAATTTGATGAAGAAAAAAAAGAATTTTGGTTTCATTGAGAACAAATGTGAATTATGTGTTTAAATGGTGTTTTTGGGATTATTGTTATTTTCTTAGTAGTATATGTTGATGAAATATTAGTAATTGGAAATGAAATACTTGGATGATAATTGATTAAGACATTATTGAGAATTTTATTCTTCATAAAATAATTAAGTGGAAAATACTATATTTTAGGGATCAAAATCATGCATTATAATTCCAAGAGGAATCTTTGACTATGGCCAAGCACATAATTTGACCAGATACTAGAGAGTTTTAGTATAAAACAATCCAATAGAGGATTCATTCTTGTGGAACATGGTATACATTATTCTAAGAAAATATGTCCTCACACACAAGATAAAAGTGGTAGAATCAGTAAGATATCATAAGATTTTATGATTGGATATATCATGTATTCCATGATATATATGAGGATTGATGTTTTCCATTATTTGAGGATTGGAGGAAGATTTCATGAAAATCATGGTGAACAACATTAGACTACTAGTAAGTCTGTCCTTTTGTATATGAGGCATATTAATTATAAGTTCCTAGTGTATGATGGAGATTAGGGACTAGTCATCCAGGGTTATCTAGATGATAATTTCTAAACAAATCAGAATGATCTATTGACAATGTTAAGATATTTCTTTTGTCTCTACAATAGAGCTTTGTGATCAAAGAGTTCAATGTAGCTGGTTATCACTGATTCAATGGTAGTGTTTGAGTATATTGTGGATTCCAATGCATCCAAGGAAATAGATTGGATTCAAAACATTATCCATGATCTCTATGTGTCACCTCAAAGTTAGATTCAATAACATTTTACGTTGATAACACTATATAGAATGATATCTCCAAAGAGCCGCGTTCACACCAAAGACAAAGAACATAGTTTGGATGTTCAATATCTTTTGATATTATTGTCAATGTAGTGAATTGGTAATTACCATATTGTCCATGGAGGAAAACATGTAATACCACTTAATGTTGGTTTTATCTGAGTATAATCAAGAGTATCAAGTGAGAGATAATATACATAAAACTATTGTTAGATAAATCTAGTGTAAGTGAGTGTTTTTTGGATTTGGTTCCCTGAAAATAAATTATTTAGTACTTTATTGCATGTTTTTTTATTAAATATGTTTTATTAACACATCATTATTTTAATTCTGCATAATATTTTTATGTGATAATGTCATTAGAATATTTTTCATGCTAAAAGAATATTGTATTTCTCCACTGAGATGGGAACATAGATATTCCATGATATTATTATTGAACCCTATTTTTTGGCTATAAGATAATATGTGATGGGATATGAAAAATATAGGATATTTGGGGTAATAGGCTTACAAGACATTGAGATCCCACATCATTGTGTTTACCCTTGGTGATCAATAACATATAAGATTATGAGAATAGACTCATTAATAGGAAAACCACATTTCCATGAGTCATTGGATGTTATTATCCAGAGATATGTGTGTTGAACCTTAAAATCTATGATTATTATTATTAGATATCATGAATTGTGTTCTTTGATGTAACTATTAAAACTATTATGATATTTACTCACTATGATGTTAGATATGTTCTGTGAATCATGAGTGATATTACATTAATGGATATTGCGAGAAAGGATTTATCCCTTCTATCCTTAGATGGAAGTTGATATATTAGGCCATTTGAGGAAAATAAAATGTCCTAAATAAATATATGTTCATTGTTTTCAGTGGGTGAGTTCATTTTGAGAAATTTAAAGGATACATTGAGAATATAAGTTTATATTACCAGCATTATACCTTCTTTATTAGAGTTATTGTGATAAAGGATTTATATTACACGGAAAAAATTCATAGGAGATTTGAAGTCATTGAAAAGATATTATTTTTATCTATGGATGAATTTTTTTATTGGAAGATGATAACCTTGGACATTTGGTGGTTATTACTAAGGACATTTAAAAATAGGCCTTGAGGGTAACACACAACGTATATCCATTATCTCTATTAAATTCTTGTATTACATTAGAATAAAAAATATTTATTCTAGTTGTGTTGATCACCATAATATAATCAAAACTTCATAAAAAGAAATTGAGTGATATAACAATAATAAATGTTTATTTTTATGTTTGGAGAATATAACATTAATTATACTTGTCAGAGAATAATATAATGACGTTTATTTACTAAATAAATAGACATTATCTAAGGATCAAGAAATGTTAATGAGGGAAAGTGGGTTAAGATTAGCGGTCAAAGTGGAAATTATATAAAAATTCATTATTTATTTATTCCCAGAGGTGTTTTACATTTCAAGTGATGAATTATATTATTATTTTTATTTTATGTGATTTAAATTAGAAAATTATAATTTTTGATGGATTTAATGAGTGATTTTTCAACCCTAAACTTGCCTAAAATAAATATCTAACTATATCTAATTTGTAAAATGTAATTTTTGTATAAAACAGAAAGAGTGAGGATCCCTCAATACCTATAGGGAGACCAACATATCTAGATATCTCTCCCACCTTGATCTCTCAATATAATAAAATAACATCAAGATTTCTTCCTCTCTGTAGAAAAATTTGGTTCGAACAACCATGAATAATATAAGTGATCAAAAGAAATTATCCTAACACCATGTGATTGTAATGTGTTGTTTAAATATTTTGGTGCACAAGTGTTTCATCTAAATATGGATTCATCACATGGATCCTACATCAAAATGATTTTGTAGAATATTTATTAAAAAAACCATCAATGAAGATAGAGTAACAAGTTATGGTAATTGTATATCTTCTTATAAATTAATTATTGATACATGTGATTTATAATTACTCGTCCATAGACATTACATTATCTAGTAAATTCAACAATATTTTACTTATTTTCATTCACAATGATATTTTTGGTATATATTCATATAATATTAGAACATTATTCATACATATCAACCCACAAGCATAAAAAGTGAGTACTGTGAAAATAATATCCATTTTATTCATAATAGAGTAGTTTGTTATAATAAACCCGAAATATTTTCTGTTGAGTCAATAAGGTTTTCCTTGTGACATTTCCATTATTTCAAGTTTGGGGAAATTGATGAGTCAATAAGGTTTCCATATGACTTTACCATTCCTTGTTGTTTTGAAAATCACAAACACCTTATTTTAAGGAAAATCTCATTCTACCCTATGTTTTACTTTCATAAGGAAAATTTTCCTTCCCCAAGGAAATTTATCCTTACAATGTTTTTCATTATTCATTTTGTCTAATTGTAAAATTCAGTTTTTATACAAAACATTGGAACCAATAATACATAGATATAGAGCATTCTGTTTTCAGGATCCGAATTCAGGTTCCTAGTTCTCGGAATTCAGACTCCGAACTCTTATGACTTCTGACTCAGAGTTCTCTAAATTCAGATTCCAAACACTTATGAGTTCTGACTCCAAGTTCTCTGAATTCAGACTAAGAACTCCTCTGAACTCTAACTCCACATTCTCATTGTAACGACCCGAATCCAGAGCCCCTCAACTGGTGTCCCGTACCCAGTTCGCCACATGACCTCAAGCACGTTTCCCCGAATGCCAGAGGCTGCCAACAACCAGCGAGGGCCTTGGTGAGATAGTAGGGAAACTATGCCCTCATTTGGTAAGGTATACAACATAAAACAACAGTCAACAACGGAAGCAGTAACAACATGCATAACAACAGAAACCAAACAGCAGAAAAAATGAATATATATAGAAATGATGACAATGATGCAACAAGTACAAGGATCTATGGAAAGAAGAAAACACACAAACTTGTTGGAATACAACTGAAAACAAGTGCAAAAGAAAAAAAATAAACTCGTCAGCATCACGAGCCCCGACTCGGTCCCATGCTCTCGAGATCTAGCGCAATCAAGATCCTGAAGTAGAAGGGCGCTTGCCCTTACTTACACCTGTAGCAACATAGTCTTCTTGGGACCAAAATCATGGCCCAAACAGGGTGTGAGATACGATCCCAGTAGGCAATAACCCAAATATTTGTGCCTAATAGTCAATGAATACAAGGAAATTAATAAAACAAGAAGAAGTAAATAGTAAAACACAAGAAGCTACAATCCACAGTTCTGGAAAATAAAGTACACAAGTAAAAAACCAGTAATAAGAAGAAAATAGGTAACCCTCTGGGTAGCTCTAACATCATAACCCCTATGGTTCAACATATAAGTACCAGCAACCCTCAAGGAGACACACACAGTCTCACCCATCTGGTTCAGCTCTGAAAACGATAGACTCTCTGGGGAATCACTCACCGTCAATTTCCCATATTGTCTCGTAACATGCTAAAGGATCTCTGGGGAAGAACTCAACGTCTATTCCCCCTGTGGCCTGCGTCGATGAACTACAGACTCTCTGAGGAAGAACTCAATGTCAATTCCCCCTGTGGTCTCGTATCGTAATTAAAAGACACTCTGTAGAAGCCCTTCTGTCAATTCTCCCTTTCGTCTACTACTCTGGGTTCTCACAGTCCTGAGTGAAACTAATCCTTCTTAGCGCGCGTGTAAATCATCCAAGAAACCTCAGAAACTACTTGGCTATTGACTAAGGCTTAGTAGAAAAACAAGGCAACAGTCCACAATCCTATAACGTTCCAAAGAAACTGGAAAAATGCCAAACATGCAGAACAAGAATAGAAAACAATCAAGGTACAATAAAGCTACCATAATCACAGGCAAAACATCTACTCTAGGAATTAAGCAAATCAGGATATACAACAAGGGAAAAACAGGAACACACAATAACTCGTTCAAGGTTATTGGTGGAATTTTCATAAAATATTCATCAACTTTATACGGAAAGGCACAAACCACCTACGTCGATCCTTGGTGATTGATATAAGTGAACCACGATGATAGATTCCCCTTGGAATGAAGTAGATCTAAGAAAACGCACAAAACGATCAACCTAATATAACTTGGAAACCAGTAGGAAACAAGAAACAAGTCTAAAGCAGAAGGAAGAACTCACCGCTATGATTCCAACGCAATCGACCATGCTTGAATTGGAGAATAGACGGCGAGGCGGGAGCTCGTCAAAGATCCGGCCGTATGGTCACTCTCGGGCGGACGAAAAATGGAGAAGAAGATGAAAATTGAGGTTAGGTGTGACCCCGGTCCGTTTAGTGAAAAAAAGAAATTACATGACGTGTAATTTTAGAGTACACGACATGTTCTGGGCCCTTTCCATACTCTGCCAATATCGGCCTCCACGTCACCCCTACACACAGTGTGTGTGGCCCGGGCACGGCCAGCACACGACTTCAAGCCAGATCAGAGTACACTATGATCGTACATCGGCCACCCTCTCCCATGTATCGTCTTTTACTCGCCCGTGCTGCCATCGCACTCGTACCAGAGGAACAGACCACCCATAGAGAACCTTTGTACTGCTATTGACAATCTGGATAGGATGCTCCTTGAACGACGCATTCGCTTCAAGCTCAGCTTCCTCGGGCTGAAAGGCATGAGAGGGGTCTGAAAAGTAATGTCGGAGCTGAGAGACGTGGAAGACATTGTGCATGCCCCGATACCTCTGAGGTAGCTGTAACCGATAGGCGATCGGTCCCACTCTCTCCATGACCTCAAATGGTCTGACATACCGCGGTGAAAGCTTTCCCTACCTCTGAATCCTCTTGTGTCCCAACATCGGTGTGACGCGCAGGAACACCTGATCCCCAACCTCTAACTCCATAGGTTGTATCCGCTAATCAGCATAAGACTTCTGTTAAGACTGTGTCATATCCATCCTCTTCTGAATCAGCTCTATCTGTTTTGAGGTCTCCTGAATGAGACGAGGTCCGAGAAAAGCTGCCTCTCTAGCCTACAACCAGCCTAAGGGTGATCGACATGGCATGTCGTACAAAGCCTCGTATGGTTCCATCTGAATGGTCACCTGGAAACTGTTGTTGTTGGTGAACTCTGCCAGAGGGATATGATTCTCCCAAGAACCTCCAAAGTCTAGGATGCAAGCTCGGAACATATCCTCAAGAACCTGGATCGTGCGCTCGGACTGGCCATCAGTCTGGGGATGGTATGATGTACTCAAAAGTACCTATGTACCCAAGGCATTCTAAAGTCCCTGCCAGAACTGAGAGGTAAAGCGCGCATCCATGTATGAAACAATGGATTGAGGAACTCCATGCAGAAAAATGATCTCTCGGATGTAAAGTCATCCCAGATCATCAACACTGAAGGTCTCCTTAATCGGCAAGAAGTGTGCAACCTTCGTAAGCCTATCGACAACAACCCAAACAACATCGTCCCCTCAAGGTGACCTCTGCAACCCAGTGACTAAGTCCATCACGACATCGTTCCACTTGCACTCCAGAATGGGTAAATACTGTAAAAGGTCTGCTAGTCGTTGATGCTCTGCCTTCACCTGCTAACAAGTAGAACATCTCATGAAGAAACCAACAACATCCTTCTTCATACCTGGCCACCAGTACTGGCAATGAAGATCCCGATACATCTTGGTGACTCCTGGATGAATTTCCCAAACTGAGGAATGAAAATCGCGCATTAGCTCCTCGCGTATGTCTGCTGGAACCCATACACGTCCCTTGAAATGAAATATCTCATCCTTGCCCACTGCCCATCCTTGAACAGGGTCCTCTCCTAACACACTCTCCCGCAGGACTAAGCCTTCAGAGTCTGATAGATGCCTCATCCGTACCCGATCAAGAAGTGTAGAGGTAACAACTACAGAAGATAGGAAAGTCTGTCCCTATCTGGCGTGCACCTCCAGATGCATCTCAGAGAACAGTGAAATCAGCTGCCACTCACTGCTGGCCTCCTGAACTGCGTGATTCTGAGTTCTCCCACTCAATGCATCTGCCATTGCGTTTCCTTTCCCTGACGTATAGGAAATCTCTAAATCAAAAGACTGATGTTACTTGACCCACCTGCGTTGTCTCAGGTTCAGATCCCACTGAGTGAAAATACACTTGAGACTATTGTGGTCAATGAAGACCACAAAGTGCTCTCCCAGTAGATTATGTCTCCAACAGCGTAAGGCATGAACAACAGCTGCCAACTCCAGATCATGTGTAGGTTATTTCCTCTCATGTGGCCTCAACTTCAGATACCCATACGCAATGACTCCATCCCCCTACATAAGCATAGCTCCCAGCCCGATACCTGAAACATAACGGTAAACAGTGTATTTCTTGCCTGGCTCTAGCAATACTAGTATCAATGCTGACATCAACCTCCCTTTCAGCTCCTGAAAGGCTAACTCACAAAAATCTGACCATAATAACTTCGCTCCCTTCTTGGTCAGACCTGTCAAAGGTGCTGCTAGATGAGAAAAGTCTCGAATGAAGCGTCTGTAGTATCCAGCCATCCCTAGGAAACTTCGTATCTCAAAGACGTTCTTCGGTTGCTCCCAAGAAACTACAGCTCTCACTTTCTCTGGGTCCACTGATACTCCTGCCTCTGAGATTCCATGGCCCATGAAGTGAATCTGATCCATCCAAAAGTGGCACTTCAAGAGTTTAGCATAATGCTTATGCTCTCTTAGTGTACTCAGAACGATCTCATGATGTTTGGAATGTTCGTGTCGAGTGTGAGAGTACACCAAGATATCATCCACGAAGACCACGACAAAGGAGTCCATGTAAGGATGGAGCACTTGGTTCATCAGTTCCATGAAAATTGCAGGTGCGTTCATGAGACCGAACGACATGACTATATACTTGTCTAGACCAAACCTACTCTTGATGGATGTCAGAGGTATATCTGATGGTCTAACATGCAACTGATGATAACCGAACCTCAAGTCTATCTTCGAGAACACCTGAGCTCCTCAAAGATGATCGAAAAGGTCATCAATTCTTGGAAAAGGATATTAGTTCTTGACCATCAACTGGTTCAGCTTCCGATAATCCACACAAATCCGAAGGGTACCGTCTGCATTCTTTGCAAACAAGACAAGCGAACCCTAAGGAGAAGTACTGGGTCGGATGAAACCCTTAGCATGTAGCTCCTCCAACTTCTTCTTGAGCTCCTGCAACTCAGGTGTAGCCATCCTATAGGGATGAATGGACACCGGTGCCAATCCTAGCACGATCTCATTAGAGAATTCGACCTCACGCTCCGGAGGAAAACCTAAAAATTCCTCTAGAAAGACATCCCGAAAACGATCCACCACTAAAGGAAAATCCAACTGTGGAGTCCCCTGATCATCCAAATAAAGACTCTCCCTATGGTGAAATGAAACTCTCTCTGCGGCGATAGCAGTCGACGATTTCCTAAAATGGAATCAACCAATCCATGCCAAGGATGGCATCATAGCATATCATCTCTAGGAAATAGAGATCCCATAAGAAGCGATACACTTAAACCTCTAGATGGCACTCTCTACACTGGAGTACACTAGATTGCCTCATCCCCAAAGGTGTGTCTAGTGTCAACGAGTCGGCAGAAGAAAAGATGCAGAGTCCAAGGCTCTCCACAACAACAACAGAGATAATGATATGTGTAGCACAAGTATCGAAAAGGGCTGAAGATAAAATGGAGGCTACTAAAATCGGACCTCGAACAGTAGAAGGGTTGGGATCCTGCTCCTGATAAGACTGCTCCACGGCAAAAGACTGCCCTGTACCGCAGCCCTGCGCCCCTGGATGACCACTCTGAGCTGAAACTACTTGTTGGTGCTAAGGAACTGGTGGCTGACCGCCATGACCTCGACCTCTACCTCGCCCTGAACGACCGGAAGAACTCCAGTTCTCTGACTAGTGAGAAACTGGTGGTGATACTCCAAAATAAGGATTCATGGAAGAACACCGGTCACCAGATGCGGGTGAGAAGACCTGGTAGAAATTCTGAAGGTGACCCATATTACTGCAAGATCGGCACTCCACAAGGTCCCTCTAGCACTGCGGACTCGTGTGCCCTGACTGGCCACACAGGTACCATTTCATCTGGCTTCCTGACGATGCATCTTTCTTCCTCAGATCACCGCGTGTAGTCTCTCTGCGGTGATTTTTGCTGTCATCTAGAGGAAGACTAGATCTGGAAGCAGAACCGCCCCGGATCACAGATCTAGAGTCTCTCATATTGCGCTCTGAAATCAGTGCCTGGTTGACGATGGATGTAATGGAAGTTAGCTGGAAGATTTTCACCTATGACAGGATCTCCCGCCTGAGACCATCCTCAATCATCCTTGCTAAGAACACCCCACTCCCATCCCAGAGGGGCGTGAAGCACTTCAGCTCAATGAAACAAGAGGAATACTCCTTGACAGAAAGAGTACCCTGCTCTAAGCTCATGAACTCCTAAGCTCGGTCGGCCCTCAGGGTCTCCGGGTAGAAGTAGTCATAGAACATGCGTTGGAACTCCTCCCAACCCATAACCTACTGCTGACCTTCCTGTGAGATCACGTCCCACCACCTCTTGGCAGAGTCTCGGGGCATGTAGGTGGCGAGATTAACATGCCTCTCTAGAGGCATCTTCTGATGCAGGATGATAGTCAGCATGGCTTCCAGCCATGACTCTGTAGCCTGAGGTCCACCTTCTCCCCAGAATGTGGGAGGATGCTGCTACTAAAAAACCCACATTAAGTCTGCCATAGACGTGGAAGGAGGCGGCACTCCCTAGAAGGTCTGCATCATCCTCATGAAACCTTCCATGAACTGCGCATCTGCACCTGCAACTGGTATAACAGCCAGTGCCAAGGCTGGCCTGACTGGAGGATCAACAGGAAGTCCCTGATCAGCCCTATCTGGCGTCTGATCACTGACCTACGACAGACGTATGACTGGAGGATGTCTCGGAGGCATATCTCTGAATGATCAAAAGCACACCCTAGATCAGAAAAACAAGGACAAGAAATATAAGTGTACAAAACAGAAACATGGGAAAGAAAACACGCAAGTTTACAAAACTTGACTACACGGCATGTATAAAACTACACAGCGTGTCTTCTTAACCCACTGACATGGGCGTGTACTCCTTCCCTACAAGTCGTGTAAACTTCAAAACACACGACGTGTTGCACCCACACACTGTGTGTACTTGAAAACTGTTCCCATGCCCGAGTCTTCTTACACGGCTAACCCACATGGTCCAACTTAACCCGATACTACACGGAATGTTCTTAACACACACGACGTGTACTAGGCAAGGCTTTAGCGGCCCGTGTTTCTGAAACACATGGCCGTCTACAGGGCTGAAACTTACACGGCGTGCTCCGAACAAACACGGCGTGCATAGGCAAGGTGACCCCGTCCTATGTTGTTCGTGACACGGCCAGGGACCTGGACAAGACTACACGGTGTGTTCCGAACAAACACAGTGTGCGGAAAAGAAGGTAACACCATCCCATGTTGTTCGTGACACGGTCGGGTACCTGGACAGGACTACGCAGTGTGTTCCCTAAGGACATGGCGTGTTCAACCCAAGCTTCCCTGGCCCGTGTTATTAGTGACACAGCCTGGTACACGGCTCCAAACTTACACGGCATGCATCAATCGTACACGGCATGTTCCCGAAGTTGCTTCCACGACATTGTGTTCTACTCACATGGTCAGTGACATGGTCTGAACACTACACGGCGTGTATAAAAAAAGTACTCGCTGCGTATTCTGGGTTTTTCTAGGTAGTAGCTCAGAAACTGCTCAGACTCCCAGAACCACTAAAAACAAGGGAAAGAGGTTCCGAATTTCGATTCGTGAGGGCCCATACTCGCCTTGAATCAAATCTCGGCATCTCCTGTGGTCACATACAAGGGAAAAACATCTATCTAACATAACAGCAGGGATTCTATCAAGCATCTATCACAACAGCATGCATAATCTAAACAAATCCTATCACAACAGCATGCCATCTCTAATGCACCGTAGATGGCATGCCAAGAATACATGGCATGTGATTTCTAGAAGTGCCTAAATGATGCATGAGATGGGATACCCTCATCTCATCAGGTTGCGATAGAAATAGAACCAAAATATCAAAACAATAACCGCACAAGTCAAGCGAATCACTCTAGGTGAAAACATATCAATCGTAACAACTCAAAACCAACAAACTATAATTAACGAGGTAGTATGGACTTTACCTATACATGAGTTAGCTACTCCCAAGCATATCTTAATACCAAGTACCGAATCCATCCTATCCATGGATAAAGTCTCCAAACTGTGAAGAAAGAGAAAATAAATCTTTTAATACCACTTTCTAACGACCCGAATCTGGAACCCCTCCACTGGTGCCCCATAACCGGTTCTCCTCATGACCTCAAGCGTGTTTCCACGAACGCCAGAAGCTTCCGAACTACATTGAGGGCCTTGGTGAGTAAGTGGGGGAACTATGACCTCATTTGGTAAGGTATACAGCAGAAAACAACAGTCAATAGTGGAAGCAGTAACAACATGCATAACAACAAAAACCAAACAACGGAAGAAATGAATATATATAGCAATGATGACAATGATGCACCAGGGAAAAGTATCTATGGAAAGAAGAAAACACAAAAATGTGCTGGAATACAACTAAAAATAAGTGAAAAAGAAAAACAAAATAAACTCCTCAGCATCACGAGCCTCGGCTCGGTCCCATGCTCTCCAGCTCCAATGCAATCAAGATCCTGAAGTAGAAGGGTGCTTTCCCTTACTTACACCTGCAGCAACATAGTCTACTTGGGCCCAAAAGCATGGCCCAAAAAGGGTGTGAGATACGATACCAGTAGGAAATCAACCAAAGAATTGTTCCTAATAGTTAATGAATACAAGGCAATTAATATAAAAAGAAGAAGTAAATAGGAAAACACAAGCAGCAACAATCCACAGTTCTGGAAAATAATGTACACATGTAAACCAGGATGAAACAAGAAACAAGGATAACGAAGAAGGAAGAACTCATCGCTGCGATTCTAATGCAATCGACCATGCTTGAATCGGAGAACAGACAGTGAGGTGGGAGCTCGTCGAATATCCGACTGTACAGTCACTCACAGGCGGACAAAAACAAGAGAAGAAGATGGAAATTGGGGTTAGGCATGACCCCGGTCTATTTAGTGAAAAAAAGAAAGTACCCAGTGTGTACTTTTAGAGTACACGGCGTGTATTGGGTCCTTTCCGTACTCCGCCAAAATCAGCCTCCACGTCACCCCTACACACCGTGTGTGTGGCCTGGGCACGGCCAGCACACGGCTTCGATCCGGATCAGAGTACAAGGCGTGTACCCAGAAAGTACACATCGTGTAATTTGAAAATTTCTAGAAAATTAATTTTTCTTAAAAACTCTAGAAAAAAGGAAAAACATACCTGAATGAAGATCCATGTTCTTACACTCATGAACTCTAACTCCAAACATTATAAGTTCAGGTTCCAAATTCTAGTGAATCCAGATTCTGAATTTCCTTGAAATTCAGACTCCGGAATTTTATAGAGTCCAGGTTCCGAATTCCTTAGAAAATAGAATCCAAATATCTTTTTATTATAAGACACCGAATGTGATTTTGGTTATACTTCGAACATATATTTTCTTACATCTTGAATATTTGATTTTGGTTATGTAACAATATTTTTACTTACACTTGTTTGGTTATAAAATGATGTTGTGCTTTCAGTTACTAACTAACCGTCTTTTGAGTGACACATGTACATGTCCCTTCAAAATTCCAGGAAAGACATGAATGTTGGAGGAGGGAGGAAACTTTTGAAGCCATGCCTATAAATAGAATCTCATTTGAAATAATTCACAAGAAGTTGATCAATATAGAGATTACATGTTGCAGAAGTGATTTCTAGAGAGAGAGGCTTTATTTCTTTGTGTTTACAGAACACCTTGTTCATATTTCCTCTGTGCGACTCCGATTATTGCTGTGTAAAATCGAGGACTTCTGGGGATAGGAAGACAGCAGTGTCGACTACCTTGAAGTTGAGGGATTCCTTGCTGAGGAAGATAGAGGTGTCGACTACCTTTAAGTTGAGGACTTGTGGGGATAGTAAGAAATACTCTGATCTTCATATTGATGGATTACCCTGGTATGGGTAAGACATACATTATTGAAAGTATAAATAAATGGAACATTATCCAAGGTTGTTGGATACCCTTCTCTTTGAGTTAAAATATTTACTACTTTTTACTTGTTCTGTTAAAAGTTTTCTGCTACATTTTATTTGTTGAGGAATGTATAACTATATTATACTTCCTTATACTTGTATACATTGATTTAGTAAGATTCTATATTTTTAAGGTAGAATCATTATATTTTTAAACTTTCATTAAGTTTCATTTATTTCGAACCATATTTTCAGAGTCACTATATCGGAATCATATTTCAGGAATCTAGCAAGTGTGATGAACTAAAGGTTTTGTGGATTACCTGGTTTAACCTTGTTAAACATAACCATATTTAAAAGATCCAAAGGAATTTTTAAATCATACAATTCACCCCCCCTCTTGTATATTGAGCATCATTTGATACTACAATTAGTATCTTAGTTCATTATTCTGATCCTACATTTGGTATTATAGAGTATATCATACTCCACATACCATCTCAACATTTTCATATAGAGTCTTCATGACATTCATCTTGTCTTCTCTTTTTCTATAACCCATCCTTAAACCTTGTGAAAAACATTTTAAAACATGGTATGAGCATAAATAGCTCAGTAAGGGTCATAAAAAAAGGATAGAAACTTTTAGCACATTATTACATAAAGACATATGAAATCATTTTCAGAAAGACATAATTCTCACCCTTAAGATATCATATACATACTTCATGAAGACATGAGATTTCCATAAAACATAGAAATCATAAATAAATCCATAAAGTTATATTTTTGAATTAATTACATAATATTGTTTCCCTCAAGAAAACCTTATTATTTTTAACCCTTATGGCTACCTTACAATGTAACCCTCATGGTTACCTTATGGTGTAACCATCGTAGTTACACATGGAGTAACCATACAGATGACCTACGAAATAAATATAACCAATGCAACGGGAGGAGATAAAGGTCCCAAAAACCAGCATAAAAAATCCCCGGAACACAAAAATAATCATAACACATTAATAATTTCTTAAAAACATTGCTTTTGATTTTTGAAAAATATAATTTTAAAAGGTATTTTTTAATGAAAAGTACCTTAAAATTTTCATATAATTGATATGAAAATTAATATAAGGAAATGAGTATGTTTCTATACTATAAATCCACATAATAAAACATAATATTAACAAAATTAATTAAGAAACTAATATTATTACAACATAATTACAAAAGTAAATGGTTAACCCAATGAATAGAAATTGGTTTAAGAATTCCCCAACCTCGGGTTCATATTACTTCAAACATGTTTAAACATCCTGTATAATGTTTAAAATAATGTTTTTAATAATTTATTGAAACATATTCATGCTCATAAGAGTTGATATTTTCATTGTACAACATCATTCCAATAATTTATTAATAATATTTTGTTATTTCTATTCTTTTAGGTGCATGCTTTACATGGTTTCCATGGTCGATTCGTAGTGGATTTTCTCATTGAATGGAAGAGATACTCTAGAAGTGGATTTAAATGGTATTAACCTTCTTATATAATATTAAATGATACCATAAATCAATTTTTTTGGAATGATTATTAATCATTAAATAAAACATTAATGATATTTATTTAGATTGTTTTGGCTGTTTTTCAATAATCTTGAACTAGTTTCATTATATAATTTAATATTATGTATATATGTTAATTATGGAAAATAAAATAGTTTATATAATAAAATTTAAAATATGTTTCAACCATTAAATTTTTTTTATAACTATATTTGAAGTAAGTAAAGGAAGTGTCAGTAAATTGACACATCAAATAAGATTCTTTTATTTTTTAGAATAATAGGGAGATGAGAAGAAGTATGATGATGATTTTTTCCATAAACATCAAAAAATTAAGGTATATATAATTCTGGTGTTTTCATGCCTCTTGGATAATGGTATGTGAAAAAAGTTTAAGAAAAAAACTAAATGATAGAAAATTAGTGAAAATGAAAAAAATAATTTTACCTATTGATCTCTTCTTCTTGAGATCCTCCTTAAGGAATTTGGTTTTGATCATTTGGTGAGACCAGAAGGACTTGGATGTGGGTAAGAGCCTTTGAAAGATAATTATTCATAATTTAGGTAATTATAAAATTTTGAGAGGTGTGGGGGGTAGAGGGGGTGAGGAGTGGTATTTGTATTGGAGCAGAGGTATTTTTTTCATTATTTTAATCAATATTTTATTATTTTTCTCAAGATAAGATATAGTGTCACTTATTGTGACTAAAAATAGTAAAGAGACTATGAGAGGTCAAACAAAGTGTGATTACATCATACATGATGTTATCAATGGTGTATTTAACAAATAATGTATATATACGGTAAATTATAGTGTTCACTATTCACCAAAAAATCAAGTATTTCTGAAAAATCAAAGATATTCACCCCAACCATTTTTCAACTTTTAAAATCAAAAAATGGACTCCATTTTTTGGAAATAATTTTTTATATATGATTAATTTAATTTTTACAAAACACATAATTTATTCAAAAAATAAAAATTATAAAACTATAACAGATTTTATAAGACCTTGAAAATTTAATCAAGGATTCATATAATTATACTATAACTATAGGACAAATAAAATAAAAATTTATGAATACATTTTAGGAAAATCAATTTTCATTTAAATTACTAAATTAATGAATAAATTTTTAATTAAATCCTTATGACTAACAAAAATTCCAACAATTATACTATGATAATATTGTCACATATAAGATGCGAAAATTATATTTATCCATTCATTGGTGAGGTAATTATTCATTTGGTCATATTAATGTTCATAAGGGTCAAGTTAGTATTCAAAAGGGTCAATTTACTATTCATATGGATCAAGTTAATATTCATAAAAAATTAAGGTGATACGATCAGATTCTAAATATCTTACTAATTGAAACCATGTAAGTCCATTTTTTAAAATTCATATCATAGAAGTGGAAAAATTATATTTAACCACTAGGTTATAACTGTCACCTTAAAAAATTGTTGTTTCATATAGACTCAATGATTCATGAATTTCATTCAATATTAAATTTATTTATAAATATTTTTGGAAAAAAATTCTCCCCACCTTCTAGGGATTACTCCCTCATAAATTTTATTCACATATTAAAAAAATGGGGATTATTTTCCATCAATGAATTTTCAGATTACCATTTTTCTTCTTAAAAAATGTGGTTTCTCCACAGAACATTTACCTGGTGGATTACCTTATTCCGCAATACATACTCTCTATGATCAGGAATCTGGGAAGGTTTCTCTTCATATGAAATGTTATCTTCCATATGAACTTCTTCTCGGATAAATACATGACATGAATATGGAACAAACATTTTGAACAATGAAACATGAAAAAAATTCTATACTTGAGATAAATTCGGAGGCAAATCAACTCGATAGGCGACTAGTCCAAATTTATCCAATAGTTCATTCGGTCCAATGAACCATAGATGTAGCTTTCATTTCATACCGAATCACATAACACTTTTCCATGGTGAGATTATAAAAAAACATGGTCACCTACCTTGAAAGATAAATATTTCCTCCCATTATCTACATAACGTTTCTATCTGCTATGAGTTATCCTCATGTGTCTCTAGATCATATTCAATTTCTCATACACCTCCTCTACTAATTATTTTCCTATGAAATTCCATTCCCCAACTTCATCCCAAAACGAAGGAGTTCGACACCGCTTCCCATACAATTCCTTAAAAGGTTCTATCTATATACTATAATGAAAACTATTATTACAAGAAATATCAAATAAAGAAACATGATGATCGCAACTTCCCTGATAGTCCATTGAACAAGCTTGAAGCATATAATCCAATGTCTAAATTTCCCTCTTGGTTTTTTCGTCAGATTGAGCATGAAAAGCAGTGATGGAATTTAATTATTTTTCCCAATGACTTTTGAAGGCCTTTCCCAAAGTTTGATGTGGAATTGGGATCATAGTCAGATATAATGGAAAGAGGAACTCCATATATCTTTACAATGTCTTTGAGGTATAGTTGAAAAAAATGATACAAATACATTTTGTCTCGAATAGAAATGAAATGTGAAGATTCGGTCAATTGGTAAATAATAACACAAATCAAATTATTAACTTAATAATTATTCAATAGTCCCACCATGAAGTCCATGGATACATTTTACAATTTCCACTCTAGCACTAAAATGGGATTAAGAATCCCCTTCAGTCGTTGTCTCTTACCTTTAAACAGTTGACATTTTAAATATTTCACAGTAAAATCTGCAATATATCTTTTCATTACTTCCCACCAGAAGTACTCCTAAAGGTCTCTATATATATTAGTTCTACTGGGATGAAATTTTAACAAATAACTATGAGCTTCACATAGTAATCCATTCTTCAATTGAGAAACAAAAGGCATACGAAATATATTTTTTAATATAAAAACACAATCTTTATCAACATTAAAATATAAAAAGTACCCCTTTTTAATAATTATACCTTTATTTATAACTCGTAGTCTTTGTTTTGTGCTTTTAAAATTATATCTATGAGAGATGACTTCCCTATCAACAT
Organism: Viscum album; assembly: GCA_963277665.1. Classification (NCBI taxonomy): domain Eukaryota; kingdom Viridiplantae; phylum Streptophyta; class Magnoliopsida; order Santalales; family Viscaceae; genus Viscum; species Viscum album. The sequence goes on from OY728156.1 coordinate 1,508,833,545, forward strand.
AAAAAAGAAAGAGGAATTTACTGAACCAAATACATCCAAGACAGAATTCATCAAATCATTAATCAAGTGGTCATGTTTCAGACATAACATGGTTGATGATGCATGATGTTTTCAACTCAAGTAATCCACCACATTCATTGATTTTCTAGGATAGTAATTGATCATGAAATCATAATCCTTTATTAATTAAATCCATCATCATTGCCTTGTGTTTAATTATTTCTGAGAAGATATATACTTAAGACTTTTATGGGGAGTATATATTTTACAATTAGCTCTGTATAAATTATTCCATCCTTTTTTCAAAGAAAAAAATCATAGCTGCTAATTCAAAATCATGTGTGGGATAATTTAACTCATATTTTTTTTGTTATCTTAAAGAATAATTAATTACTGGATCATTCTTCATCATAAAATAATAAAGTCTATTTAGGAAGAATCACTATAGATTAAAAACTCACCATTTCTAGGTGGAAAAGCCAAAACTGGAGCATTCACCAATATCTTCATCAGTTCTTTAAAAAAATTGTTCTTCTGTCCAAATATATTTAACCAACTTTTTATGTATACTTAGTTAGTGAGATACATAATAATGCAATGTTTTTAACAAACCGTCAGTAATAACCTACTAATCCAAGAAAACAGCAAATCTATGTAACATTTCTTGGTCTTGTCCATTCTTGAACAACTTTTTTTTGACAGTTTTAACTATTATTACATCCTTATTTACAATGTTCCCTAGAATATAAATTTTTTTTGAACAAAAAATAACATTTTATAAATTTTCCATATAACTTGTTTGGTTTGACAGATTTTATGACAATCCCTAAATTTTTTTGTGATCCTCATTTCCTTTTGTAAAGACCAATATAACATCAATTAAAATAACAAAAACATATCCAAATAATCATGTAATATTATATTCCTAAGATCGTTTTATAATGTAGTAGAGTTTGTCAAACCAAAGGGCATAACAACAAACTCATAATTCTCATATCTTGTATGAAATGCTATTTTTGGGATATCATCCCCCTTTAACTTCATTTAATGGTACGCAGATATCAAGTAAATCTTAGAAAAAAAGATATCTCCCTAGATATAGTCAAAAAAGTCATTAATATGAGGGAATAAATACATATACTTTATAATAATTTTATTCAAAGCTTTATAATCAATGCAATGTCTCATCGAACCGTCTTTATTTTTAATGTAAAAAATAAGAGCACTACATGGTGAAGTTCTAGGATGAATGAAATCCATTTCATAAAACTCCTATAACTAATTTTTCGACATAAGAAGTTCCACTTGATCTAGTCTATAAGGGGGTTTTGAAATTATCTTAGAATCAGAAACTAATTCAATGGTAAAGTCAATTACCCAATCAAATATTACACTGGGAAAATCAATAGGAATAACATCCAGGTATTTTTTTTCCACTGGCATGTCATTAATCTAAATAGTCACCTTATTTTTAAAAATATAATAAAGATAAAATTTATTTATATATTCTAATAGTTTCTCAGCATGCTGATATGTTCTTAATTATATGAGTTCATTATTTTATACAAACTCTAAATATTTCTAAGAAACAACTTCTCTATCTCTATAATAAATTTTACCAAGATCAAGTGAAATCCAATCCATACATAGAATAACATAATACTCTACTAAGGAAAAAATTGAAAGTTTTTCTTTTTATTTATTTCCACATATAAAAACACGATGATTTGTATAATGCATTTTGCTGTAATATTTCCCCTGGTGTTTTAACAATAAGTTCTGGTTTTATTTTTTAAGGTGAAATTTCTAATTTATGAGAAAATTTAGCAGATGTAAAGGAAAATGTTGAACCTGTATCAAAAAAGAAATTTGAAAATATGAGTAATAAAAAAATGTACCTGATGCAACATTATTGGAAGGATCAACATCTTTCGACGTAGTCACAAACGATCTCACTAAACCTTTTTTCATATAATCCAGCTTCTTTCCATCATTCAGATCTTTCTTTGGGAAATTATTTGAAAAAGTAACCATATCACTGCATTTAAAACACAATATAGTTTTCTTATCATGTTTAATATTAATAACATTTTCATTAAAATATCATACCATATTTCCAAACATGCCACACCGAAAACACTTTTTGGTTTTAGTAAGGAATTACTTAGGGTGCTTTTTACCACAATTTTCACAAACTAGAAACTAAATTTTCTTACCATCATTTTTCGATGATCGATACTAACATATTTCTTACCATCGATAACTTTTATTATGCTAATTTTTATTTTTTATGTGATCATCAACAAATTCCATTTCTACCCTATTATCACATCAAACAAGTTTCTAATAACATTTTAATTCTCAAGAGGACACTACCCTTTGTTATCGTGGATTCAATCCTGATTAAAAATAGTTGATTTATCCATCAAGATATCAAATAATATTTTAACCATAACTTTCTAATCTTGTGATGTTTTCTTTATAAACTACCCCTGAATATTTCTCCATTTTCTTTAATTCATGGAAGTTTTTTTTTCCATCCATAGTCAAACCACATTAGGAAAATATTTTTCAAGGAAAATATTTTTAAATTCATCTTATTCCAAGGAATAAATATCCTCAGAAACCATAAAATCCTTTACCATTTACCAATATTGGATATCTTCGCCTTCAATATGTCAAACAAAAATAATAACCTTTGGATTATCTAATCACCCAATAACATTAAATATCTTTTCAAGGTAATTAATCCCTCCTTCATCCACCACTAGGTTAGAAGATTCACTAAAAGAAGGATGATGTTGCCTCAAAAATGTTCCAATTTCATCATGTTTCTTTGTGGTAGATTTATTTATTCTCTTGCATGAGTTACACTATCATTTATTTCTTTATTAAACTTATCCATTACTATCATAAAATGTTATGCTCAAATTTTATCAATTCAGGGCTGCCGATTCTGAAAGATATCATCCTCTCGGTGACTTCCTACTTCAGCTTCCTTATTTCTTCTGCAGAAAACAATTTTGAACCAACATATCATGGTTGAAACGACATATTAATATTAAAATTATATATCATTTTACTAGTGAAAATAAGTTTTAAATAATTTACGGTATTCTATTAAAATAATAATAACCCCTAATGTAAACAAAGACCTCCTCTGATGCCATCTATAATGATATGGCCTTAAAAATTACACATTCTAGTTAATTGAACGAGATTTCAATTATTTACATTCCATAGAATCTTTTTGGTTTATAGTTTCGAGAAGTTAATACATAATTTATACATATCATCGCACATGAATAAAACATGGGTACTACTAAAACCAAATCCATTTCCTTCATAATAAAAAAAATTTAATAATAAACATGAAATCTTTTCATAAATACTCAAGACAACATTTATCTTGGCTTCTCCTTTTCTCTTACACATACTTAAACTGTATTAATTTTTTTAAAACTTTGGATGAGCATAAAAATCTCAGTAAGGCACATAAAAAAATGAGACAAACTATTATCACATTAATACACATAAACTTACGAAATTCTTTTCACTATGACATATTTCACACCCTTAATGTATCATATAATTACTTCATGAAAACATGACTCTTCCATAAAACATAAGAAACATAAATAAAACTATAAAGGTATCTTAAGGAACTATATATAAATATTGTAACACTTGATACTAACTTATGATTTTTAACCCTCACGACTACTTTACAATGTTACCCTCACAGTTACGTTATAGTGTTACCATCACAGTTACAGTTGGAGTACCCATATGGCTGACCTCAAACTTAAACATACCGAATGCATTAGAGGTAGATATAGGTCTTACCCTATATCATAAATAATTCCAAATAAATATTACAAAATACTAATATAGGAATAATTTCATAAAAACATTTCTTTTGAATTTTGTAAAATAGTATTTTAAAAGATAATTTTTAAAGAAAAGTCCCATACATATATTATATAATTAGAATAAGAATTAATAGAAGGAAAATAATATGTGTATAAAATATAAATAAAAATTATAGAATATAATAGAAAAAATATTCATTTCACAAATAATTTTATCACAACATAATAAATGTCATGGATGGTTAACCCAATGAATAGAAATTGGGTCAAGAATTCTCATACCTTAGGTTCATCTTACATCAAAACTTTTCAAACATCCTGTATAATGGTTAAAAGTGTGTTATGGATATTTTATCGAAACATATTAATGTTTTTAACACCTTATATGATCATTTTATAACATAATCCCACCCATTTATTAATATAATTATCTTTTTTCTATTGTTTAGGATGCGTGTTTTACAAAGTTTCCATGGTCAGTTTGTAACTGATTTTCTTGTCGAATCGAATTGAAACTCTAGAAGTAGAATGAAATGGTATTAATAGGTTTCAAAAATATTAAATTAAACCATAAATCATTTTTTCAGATATTATGATGAATCATTAGATAAAACATTGATGATATTTGTTTAGAACATTTCGGCGGTTCTTCAATAATCTCGAACTAGTTCTATCATACAATTTAATATTATGTATATATGTTACTTCCATAACATAAAAGATGTTATATAAAAAAATTAAAATATTTTTAAACCATTAAAATAATTTTATAACTATATTTTAAGTATTTAAAATAAATTGAATACACATAGTCAAATATGTCTGTAAATCAACACATCACGGACAATGTTTTTATTTTTTAGAATAAGATGGAGAGGAGAAGAAGTACGATAATTAATTTTTACATAAACATGATAAAACAATATTATATATGATATTGTATTATCATGACTCATGGATAAAGGGGGGTGAATACAGTATATGAAACTAAACAAATTGAATGAAATTAAAATAAAATGAAAGATGTTGTTTACCTCTTGATCTCTTCTCATTGAGATCATCCTTAAGGCCTTTTGATTTGGCCTTCTGGTGAGACAAATAGGTATTGAACGTGGGGAAGAGACTTTGGAGTAGTATTAGGAATAATTTAGAAAATTATCAAATCTTTATAGTTGTGAGGTGAAGATGGGTGAGGGGTGTTATTTATAGTGGAAGAGGGGTGGGGGTGTTTCATTATTTTTATCATTATTTTATAATTTTGATCATGACAAGAAATAGTGTCGGTGCTTTTGACTAAAAGAAGTAAAGAGATAATATGAGTTCTAAACAATAGTTATTAAATCATCCATGATATTAGGAATAGTGAATTTAACATATAATGTATGTATACAGTAAATTACCATATTTCACTATTCACAAAAATCATGTATTTTAGAAAAATCCCAAAAATTAACCCAAGCCATTTTTTCAATGTTTAGAATTATAAAATGAAAACCATTTTTTGAAGATAATTTTCTATATGTGATTAATTTAATTTTAAAAAAATAATAATTTATTTGAAAAATAATAATTATAAAACTATAACTGATTTTATAACACCTAGAAAAATAAATCAGGGTAACATATAATTATATTATAACCATATGAAAAAAACACATTAATTTATGATTAAATTTTAATGAAATAAATTTTTATTTAATTTTTTTAATTAATAATAATATTGTAATTAAATATTTATAATGTAAAAATATACCAACTCTTATACTAAGATCATATTGTCACTTATAAAATTCTTAAAGTTTATTTATACATTCCTAGGTGAGGTTACTATTAATTTGTTCATATTAATATTAATAAGGGTCATGTTAATATTCATAAGGTTCAAGTTACTATTCATAAGGGTCATGTGACTATTCATGAAAATCTAATCTGATCTTATCAATATCTAAATATATTACTGATCGCAACCATGTATGCCAGTTTTTTGAAAGTCAAATCATTGAAGCGAAATTTTTTTTTTTAATGACTAGGTTATAACTATCTCCTTAAAAAAAAGTTTATTTCATAGAGACTCATTATTATATGAATTTCATTATATATTAAATTTATTTGTTAATCCTTAGGGTGTTACATAAATATCCTCTGATTTTGGTTTGATTGTTTTAATCTTATAATGTAATCTAATATTTTCCTTAGACATGAAATTTTGATCGTGTATTGCAATGATTACATGGGATTTAAAACTAAAAGAAAAGTCAATTGTACCTTTAAAATATGCTTTTAATAAACCCAAAACCTACATAAAGGAGTTGTGAGTCCTTCACATGACATTTTTATACATACACACAAGGTTATTTTAATCAGAGATATACCATTGGAGTTATATGAAGACTCATCATCTGTAGCTGGGGTTTGGAGATAGAGATCCCCTTATCTCTCATCTGAGTTTCTTTATGAGAATTTGTATGTCATGTTTTGTTTTTTCCTTTTTATGGGTTAAGACGACATCTGTTATATCTCTCTCTTTCTCCCATTTCGGTTTTAGAGGCTTATTATTGGGTATTTATATACTCACCCCTGAATGAGATTTTCCTACATGCATTTTGTCTTATACAAATTATAGGTAGATCAATGGTGAAATCAGTTGAGCATAATGATTCTTCAATGAATTGACCATTTTTTTGGTCCGACATGTATATAAAGAGTTGGGATCTCATTAGATTTCCTTTTTCCAATTGTAGTCTGGTTGGGATTTCATCACCAGTTGGGTGCGTATTTTTCCCATTTATGCTTTGGTATTGACTATCATAATCTGATGTATTTCTTAATGTTTTTTGGTTTCTTGGTTATAATATAGGATTTTCAGTCCTTTATTTATCATCTGCAATTTTCATGGAGACAATATTGTTCATATATATAGGTACATTATTCTAAGTCCACCCCATTTCAGTTTATGACTTGTCAATTCTTGTTTCAATCACATATCCTATTGTATGTGGGCGTACAATTGTCACACCCATCTTTAAACCGACCAGGCATTCCCGAGTGTGTCAGTTTATGAAACAATCTCTACTATAATCCAAAATATGAAATATCTACTAAATTATATTATCATTAGTTATTGACTCTAGTGAAAAAACCAATTCTAAAAAGAAATCTGTAAACTCAAATAATATCATGTCTGATTATTTTTAATTTATTAAACCTTGTAATTTCATTAGTTTAAAAATCAATGAAAAAAATTACAAACCAATCATATACCGACCCATAAATTTCATACATAGATATTACATTTTAATATATAAATATTCATTATATAATATTGTGATCAACCATATAATCCTATAAATTTGGTGTCATTAGAATCTTGGATACAAAAAATGTTATTCCTAAAACATCTAAATCCTCTCATAATAACTTATTCATAAATATCACCCTTATTATAAAAATAATACATAAAACCTTTCTTCATGATATAGGGAAAGGAAATATAAGAAAGGGTGAGGTCATATGAATATTAAGTTAAAACAATGGAGATAACAATGATCACATTTGAAAAACAAGACCATAAACATATGATAACATGAGATAAACATTTTTAAAACATACCCAACATATCATAGATCATAATATTAGTCCTTTTAATAAATATTAATAGTCCATAATATATTAATTATAATGTAATCAAATAATATGTGCCACAATATTATAACATTGAAATTTTAAATTAGTTTGTGGAATACACATAATGAATGAAAATAAATTTCATAGCCATGGATAATGGTGAAGCCTATAATAGAGTATTGGATTAAATATCAATTACATCATAAACATGTTCTTGTATCTCACACAAGACTATCATATTTGACACAATCCCTTACTAAACAATGTTCACTTCCCATTTCAATAATTACTGTTTCATGAGATATCCATATTTATTCAATGGAATAGAGGAATATATAATTATATGGACACCTATAAAATAATAATAATCCATTCATATGTGTTCCATAAGATAATATATGAGTCAACATATATCACGACCCTTGGAAACAAAACAATTTTAATAAAAATATCAGTATTTCATCATAGAATAAAATGGGGAAAACAAATGGGTTTTATAAATGTATCATCATAGTAACAATAAACCAAAAAATAAATAATTATGAGCATATCAAAAGATCACAAACCCATTATAGAATATGTAACATAAAAGGATTCCATCATATATTAAAAAACCTCCAAAATATCCTATAAATATTTCTAAGGAAAATACCATTTTAATTTGAAATTACATGAATAAAATAATAAAAAATAAAAAACATTCAGGAAAAGGATTATTTAAAAATTACAATGGGAACCATTAATGGATTATTCAAATCATTGATTGGTTATCAAAGTGGAAAATTCCATTCATTACTTGTATGTTAAAATAAATTTCCCTTTCACATTTTTGTTAAAAAAACAAAAGTACCGCATTTGAAAAAACTCAAGAAGATTATATTGAAAAAATTATGAAATAATTTAATCATGGTTAAAAATGATATTTTTAAATCATAATATAATATTAAAATTATTATTTAAATTTTTTTTCAAAACATTAATATGAAAAAAAAATTATATTCAACCAAATATATAAATAAACGTGATTTTCCTTAAAAATATTCCTTTGAAATATATAGTTCAAAAAATGAGAAGAATTAATGTAAAATATGTAATCTCTATAAATAAAAGTAGGAGAATCAAATTAATGTGATTCTTTTTATTTATATCATGAAATTTCATAATTTTACATATAATCAAAAACAATTCCGATAAACAATGACATTATAACATGAATCCATAATCACATTTGTAACATTTGAATCAAAGATTCCTGAATAAGGTAACCTTAGATGGATATGTAAATATACCTATTTTTTATCAGAATATTAATTATACAATTTAATTGGTATTATATAAAAAACCTAAAATAAATAAGGTTAAAATATGGAATTTGTCTCATAGAAATAAAATTGAGAGGAAAATACATTTCCTCAAGTTCAATATGATTAAAAAGTGGTCTAACCTCTTATATAATAAATTGAAATTTTTTATAATTTCTAATATAATCATATAATAACTTTAGATATCATGTATGACCCACATATAATATTTAAATTCAAATTAATTAATAATTCCTTATTAAAATTATCGTTTTTTGGGTGTTTACAGTTTCATTTTTCATGATAACATTAGTTTTTTTAGATCAGGTCTTTATACTTTGATCGGGGTTCCCTAATATTCATCATTTTGATAATGAAATAAATATAAAATATATTCATTATATATTTATATATTTATATTCATCTATAAAAGGTATATATAAAAAATGGATTACACAATTCATGGAGATTGTATGTTGTACGCTCACAAGAATGTTGTTTTCACTTTTTGACGAAAGAAAAAAAAAGAATATAATAATTCAACAATAAAGAGTAATTATTTGATCATATATATCATATATATTCATGAAATATAACCTTATTACCATCTATGTAAAAAATAAGGGAAAAAATGAGTCACATTACATCATGGAGGTGTTAGTCCACACATACATAGGAGTGATGTTATCATTTTTCAATAAATAAGAAGATAAGAAGGAATATATGATATTATAATTATATGTACTTAATTATATCATAAATATCATATATAAAAATTAAAAATAATAATAACTATCCATGAAATATGTTCATGGAAGATAAGTTATATTATGCTATGGATATAATAGTCCACACATACACATGAGTGATACTTTCACTTCACATTTGATGAAAAAGAGGGTGAATAATGGTGTTTACATAGTTATAATAATATTTAAGTATATTTATTACAATTAATTTATTAATTTATGATTAATACTATAAATATATACTATGTAGAAAAATAAATAAATTGAAAGAGGTTTTGTCAGATGATTACCTTTTCTTCTGTAGGCATCCTTTAGATCCTTACTAAAGTCCCATGAAATGGTCTTTTAAGAGGAACACAAACATATAAATTATTAATTGGGAATTTTATAAGAGAAGATTATAGGGGGTTTTGAATCTATATTTCTAAAACTGTTGTAAGAGAAAAGAGTGGTGTCCTTTCATGAGTTGGGAAGAGGACACCCATGAAATTTATTAAAAGATTAAAATAGAATAATGTAATTCTTGAGAAAAATTCTACCAAATGGATTTAGTATCAAAGGTGAGATAGGTGTTGGTCAATATATTTATATTATATAGAATTTAGACATTTTTAACTAGAAAACATACCCTTATCTCTTGGTTTAACCCCATGGCATTCATGTTTTAACCATAACTGCAATAATAATTGTTAATATATTTACCGTTGATTAAGACCAAAAATTTAAGTGGACTCATTAATAATAATTAAAATGGTGATTTTAAATATTTAATTAATTTTTTCAAATTTAATTAACATAATTTATTGAATTTAATTTAATAATAAGCCTGTAGAATGTGATGAAATGGAGTTTTCCAAAAAAAATGTTTTCTAAAGTATAAAATGATTTATTATCGAAATATTATAATAATTATTATAAAGATCCTAAATATATTATTAATATTATAGGTGAACTAATTTTAATTTTAAATCCATTTTACTAAATAGTGGATCTTAGTTATTTCTTTAAATTAAAATGTAATTTTTAATAAAAATAAGCATCATTCACTATTCATCGAAAAATAATTTATTTCAAAACATTATCAAAAGTTCACACTAAATTAATTTTTACATGAGTATTTGAAAAACAACGTTATATTTTTAAAATAATATTTATAAAAATAAAAATAAAAATAATATACAATTTTTTTCTCAACAAATAATAAAAACCATTTTTTAGGAAAAATTTATTTTTATATAATATAAAGGCTTTACTAAAAGTTGAGTACTTATTTATCTATATTTTAGATTTATCTAAAAAATATATATATACTTTTACAAATGTTGTTATTACTATTCATTTTTCAAATTTAATAACTCATTTGTAATGATATAATATATTATAGTTCTTTAAGACTCATATTTTTATATATCAAAAGCCATCAAAAAAATTAAATTTATTTGAACAAAAATATATTAAAAAATGTCAAGGTGTAAAAATATACACACCTTAAAAAAATATCTATAATTATATTTCATCACTCTTGTATAATAAAGTGTTGATATATTTGTTTCATTACATCCTCAGGTTCCCATATATCTTCTTCAAATTTTTGATTCCTCTAAAAAACATTAAATAGATGAGTAGAATTGTTCCATAACACAAAATCTCTATGATCCATGATTTATACCAACATTTCTCTAAAAGAAAATATAATCCTCCAGTAGTAAAACATTTGAGTTCGATAGATGTTGTAGTTAAGATATTTACTTCCTAAGGAGAGATAAATGGAACACATCGTGATCCTGAGAGAGGTTCATTGAAAGCACCAAGCAATAAGCTAACATCCCTACTCTATCTGGAATCTTAAAGGGGGAAATATACCAAGGTATCACCTTTCCCTTATTTCCTAAGATCATAAAAATATTCAATAATGAAAATCATAGGAAAATCTTCTCACTATAATTAAATTTACATATTACATACATGAATAAGAGCATAACTTTTATATTGAATCTGAGCGGTCTTGATGCGATACAGAATATATATTACTTTCTATAACATTTTCCTAGCTAGATTAGGTAGTAATAGGATTATTTCTCTAACTTCATCCCACAATTTTAGAGTTGTTTACTTCCATCTATATAGGTATTCTTATGAAGCAATATGAAATCTTGAGTGAATGTTATTTTTTGTAAGAAAACATGGAGAGAGGGAGGTGTTGATACCAAAAAATAGTAAAATTCGTAAGAAAAGATCTCATCCTATCCTTTAAATATTGATTAGGATGTCAATATTATCCAAAAAAAATTTATCTGACTTAATACACTGATATAATAAAATGTAAATACCAATATAAAATTTAGACATTTTTGGGCAGTCAAACAAAATAATACACAGTGATGTTTTCCAATTTCCATTCTAGTATGGGAAATATTTATGACATCCTTATAGGCTTATATCCCTTAACCTAAACATTATTTTATTGAAATCACTAATAATATTGTCAGAAATATATCTCTTCTTTTTTTACCACAAGAAATATTCTTTCATATATTTATGAATCTTCATACATATAGGTTTAATTGAGAATGTTTAGCTATGAGATTAATCTAATCGCTCCTTTTTAAGTCTAGTATTAATGAGACACTTGCATGGTTCCAAAAACATATCATTTCATCACAGTCTTGGTTGAAATTGAGAAAATTTCTTACCTTCTTTTTAAACACAACAACTTCTTTCTATTCCTAATTAATCTTCACATAAATAAATGGTTTCAAACTCTTTTAAGAAAGATATTATTTCACCCCATCTTTCAATATTTCTAAATAAATTTTTTTAAAACACAAAAACATTAGATCTTTTTTATATCATTTTAATCGATATGAAAACATGAAACTTTTGACTCAATGAATTGGCCAGCATGTTCCTATTCCCATGATGGTAATGTATTTAGTATTTAAAATCTTTAATAAACTTAGAGTATTTTTTATGGTCAATATTTAACTCTTACTAAGAAAATATATACATTAAAATTTTATGATTGGTATATATGTCACAAATTTCCCAATAAAGATAACTTCTCCATTTATTTAACAAAAAAATTTACATAGATAAATTCATATGCAGAGTTGGTTAATTTTTCTCATGAATCTTTAATTGGGGTGAGGTAAAAGTTATCACCATATCATTCAGCATGAGGAAACACCTTATTACCTTCTTTAGTTCATCTATAAAGCTCAAAAAACATTTTCTGCTAATTTGTAATGTAAATACATGTGTTCTTACTAAACTTATCTTCTGTTCTTGGAAATTTTATTCATATTCATTTTTCCTAAAAAACATGTCTCTCTTTCGAGTTAATATGGTGAGTGTATTAGAAATCTGTGTGAAATTCTCCATAATATTTTTATAGCATCCAAATAAATTATTAAAACTATTGATATACATAACAATGTTTTATCTAGTCCAATATTACTTGCCATTTTACTTTTTTGTATTCACCAATATACCATCCATTGAGATTATATGACCCAAAAATTAATCTTTTTATTGAAAAATCAGCACTTGGTAAAATTTTCATACAAATTATCCTTTTTTAGTTTACTTAGTACATTTATCAAATTATTTTCGTCATTTTACTTTTGTAATATATAAGAATATTATAAATAAATATTACTAAAAAAATAACCATAGTAATCTCAAATGACTCCATTCATTAAATACATTACGACGGTATGAGCATTGGTAAGAAAAAATGGCATCACTATAAATTCACAGTGTCCAATCCTCATACAAAATGTATTCTTTTATATTTTTTTAATTTTTATCATCAATTTATAGTATCCAAATCAAATATTAGTAATATAGGAAAAATATGGTACTCTTCATAATTTATTGAACATATCATCTTTATGAGGAAAATGATACGTATTATTGATAATGATATTATTATGTTCAAGATAATCATTGTAGAGTCTCATTGTTCCATATTTCTTTTTAAAAAATAGAATAGTTTCACTTGAAGGTGATTTACATAGCTTAATTAATACAATATCAAGAGTATCTTGGGGTTTCTTCTTTAATTCATGTAACTCAATTAGATCCATTGTATATGGAGTTACTAAAATTGTTGAAGAACTATGTATGATTTGTATTGAAACATGAACTTGATGATTCAGAGAAACCTAGGAAATTATTTCAAATAAACAAAGATAGTCTCTCATATAATAGATATTACATTAATTTTGAGTTTCTCACTACCCATCAATGATAAAGTCCACTTTTGAATAGGAATCATGGACCATATAATGCATGTAATTTCAATTACATGTTTATACTTGTCATCACCCTTATATAAAATCATATGATGGTTTATAATATCAATCATGATAACCCATCCTTAATAATTGTTGTGGGATTTATGTACATAAAGACAATTTTTTGTAAAATACCATCATATTCAAGTAGTGGTAGAATAAAGATATTTGTGGGAAATACATTCCCAATAAATCAAATCAAAGAATAAAATTATAATTGAGTTAGGATCATCACTCCATTATCAGTTTTCTCTTATAATTCATCATCTAATCCCTGGGTCAGCATTGTGACACCCATATAAAATTATTTAAATATAAAAGAGTGGGTAGATCTAAAATCAAATAAGACATTATTAGTTCTAGATTGAATAAAATTTTTACCTTTAATAACCTCATTAGTATACCACACATTAGTAATAGTGATCCCGCGAGATTTCCCTTTACATCTAGGCATAATAGGTTACCAAAATATATCATCTTCACTGAAATTAATATTTGAGATATGGTTAGAATAATTCCAATACTCCTTGGATTTGAGAAACTAGAGTGTGTGTGGTGTATTCTGTGAAGCCTTATATCTATTCACATTACTAGCTAACATCTTCCCATTATGTAAGTGTTGTATTTACTATTAACCTTCCCTTTACACAAATAAAAATATTACCCATTACCTTAATTTAATTTTCATCATTTTACCTTCCATAATTAAAGAATAAATAAAATATCATCTTATTTTATTCTTGGATTTTAGAATTTTATTTTAATTCTATATTTTAGTTTTTATCAAAACCATGAGATTTATGGTTTTCATCAACATCAATTTACACCGTGATAAAATATTGAATGATTTTATAATAGCTAAAAAAAATCCTTATGGATAACACCCTCTACAAATTTGGTTTTAAGCCACTAAAAAATAGATCAACCCTACATTATGGTAGGATAATATTACCAGATGTGTACCTCACAAGACATGTAAATTTTTTTCTAAATATGTACTAAAGGATTCATTACACTTTTTATTTAGCTATGGGAAAACCTTCTCCTTTTTTACATGAATATTACAAATAATTTCTTTATTTAAAGATTATATATTGAATTCATCTAACTCTAAAGATTCAATTTCTTCCAGTAAATTCATTTTCTTGATAAGAGTGGACCATTTATTTTCTTCACCATCCAAATGATAATAATATAATATAAATTTTTAATTTTCTAAACATTGTAGAATGTAATATAAATTTTCAATGGAACCAATACATTTCTCAAAAATTATTTGTTTTTCATACCCTCTAAAAGAAGGTGGATGTTTCCTCATAAAGAATTAAATAAAATATTATTCCTTATATATTTCATTTGGAAGTTAAACATGATTCATGGATTGAGAATTTTTTATAAGCATTTCAATGATATTTTTCATTCCATATCCAACATAATTTTTTTATTTGGAGGAAAACTATTTCATTATCTATCACATTCAGCATTAACATTGTTCATTTAGGTTCTATACACTAAATAAAACCAAAAAACATAGCGTGAAAAGAAATAATCATAGTTGAAAACAACATTATAATGAAAAATAATTTATAGGATATCTAAATCATAGTAATATATCTTCATAATATGAAAATTTTTGTTTATGGAAAGTCATTCATAGTCATTATCAATTCAAATCCTT
This sequence comes from Viscum album, assembly GCA_963277665.1. Taxonomy (NCBI): domain Eukaryota; kingdom Viridiplantae; phylum Streptophyta; class Magnoliopsida; order Santalales; family Viscaceae; genus Viscum; species Viscum album. Next base: position 1,508,849,067 of record OY728156.1, read on the forward strand.
CATAATGGTTCATAAAGGAAAATTTGGTTAACCAAATTGTATCCTCAAGAGTGTCAAACCTGTTTCATAATACGAAACACTCACCTTGAACCAGAATAATGGTTTATATATACTCAAACTATTCTTTTTAGGGTTATCACTATTAAATGAATCTTTTCCAAAACCAAATCCACTTATATTATACAAAAATATTATTTTTTATAGGAAAATAAAAATCCTATATTTTCCATAACATAGAATGTTTTCCTATATAGGATTATACTAAGGGATCTCAATAAGTTTTTCTCATTCTAGATTCCATTGGTAACTAAACCTTAATCTGATAAAAAATTTACTGGCTGATTATTTTCATACACATATTTTACTTATTTTTAGAATAATATTAATTACATAATAATATGATACACACCTAAATCATATAGGTTTATTATATATCTAATCATGGATACATAATTTTTTTAATAAAATATTTACATCATCTTCTAATATGTTCATCATAACTAGATCCCTTTATAAAAATATCACACTTAAATCATTTCTTCACGATCAGGGTTAGGGAAAAATATGAAAGTGTGAGCTTAGATGCACATTAATGGTAAATTACCGATATATCAATTATCAATTAAGAATAATATGAGAACAAGTATATGATAACTAGATATTAAAATATGAACAACATTCTATATATATATCATAGATCATCATAGTGATTCATGGAATAAAGTTTGGTTGCTCATAAATCTGGAATCATAAAAGAATAAAATAACATGAGCCATGAGAGCATAAAATTGGAATAAGACAAAATATATTCGCACAAACATAATAATATAATATCATTTCCTTAGTAAAGGGTCATTTCCAAAACTATCATAGTTGAATAGGTTTAATATACATTATATTATATATTAAGTAATGGTCTACTCCCAATTCTATCATTATGGACATAGACCCTTTCTAAACAAGATTCATTCCCCATTATAGTCCTCGCTATCTCATGAGATATCAATATTTAAACAATGCATAGTATAGATGTATAATTTTGGGTCTACCCATCACATTATGTTAATCCATTCACACATATTCCATATTATCATTAATAATTCATTATATTTCAAAACCCATGGAAAGGTAATAAATTTCATAAACATTTTAACATTTCATTATAGCATAACAATTAAAATATAAATAGGTTTTATAAAAATCGGATTATCATAACCATAAACCATCAAGTGCAAGAATAAATATGGTATCATTGGAATATAACCCCATGAAAACATATGTAATATCCAAGGATGTTATTATTGATGAGAAATTCCTTTAAAATATCACAGAAACATTTCATTAGGAAAATACGTTTTTTATATTGAAATCACTATTTAAAATTCAAATGTTTTTAAAAATATTTATGAAATATATTTCATTAAAAATAAACCAAGAATATTTTAGAGTAAACATCAAATCATGGAGTGTCTATAAAAGAAGAAAATTATTTTCATATCGTATAGGTAAAAAATGATTCCTTATACACTTTCCCTAAAAATTCAAAAATACCTCATTAAAAAAATGGATGAAGATTTATCTTAACCCACATTTTAAAATGTTAATCATGGGTGAAAATTACTTTATTAAATCTTACAAGAATATTAAAAATTTTATTTAAAAACATATTTAGGAAATATAGATACAGAAGAAATGTGATTTCCATCTGATGTGAGAAATAAGTTTGATGTTCATTCATATCATTTTTGTAGTATCTTAAGTGATTTATGAGAAAAAATTGAAAGAAAAAAATTAATATCAATCACTAAATAGAGAATAAGAACATTCATGAGATTCAAAAAACGTAGATCATGAAATTTCTTCATGAAAAAAATAATCATTAATAATCCAAATAAATAATGATATTTAACATAAATCCCATACAAGTTTGTTAAATTATAAATAAGAAAACTTATGCAAGAAAAATACCAAGATGCATATATAAATATAAATAATTTTCATGATAAGTATCAAAAAATAGATCCATGGTGTGTATATACACCACATAAAACAATCAAGTTTTGAATATGGAATGCGTCTCATAGTAATAAATATGAGATGAAAATACCTTACCTCAATGTTAACTGATTGAAAATTTAACCAACCTCTTGTATAAGAAAATAAAATTTTTTATAATTATATTATATAATAATATATGTGCTTATAATATCACATATGATCCATTTATAAATTTTCAAAGAAATTGTTAATAATTCCTTATTAAAACCCTCAATTTTTGGTGTTCACTGTTTTGTTTTTAATGAAAATATCGGTTTGGTAGTTCTAGTACTTATATGATGACCATGGTTATATAATCTTATAGATGATAAAAATATAATATATATAACATATATTAATTTTTTAAATAAATATTTTCATCCATAAAAGTCAAAGATAGATAAATTAATTACACCTTTTATTGAGACGGTATGACATATGTATGCATGAAATCTATTTTCACTTTTCAACAAATTGAATGAATGAAAGGTAAACAATAATTCACATTTATTGAATCATTATTATATCATATATATCATATATATTCATTAAATATGATCTTATTAAAAACAATGAATATCATAATTTAAAAACAATTTACATCGCTTCATGGAGGTGGTAGTCCACACATACACACAAGTGAAAATATCGTTTTCTAACCAATGAAAGTTAAGAAAGAAGATATGGTAATATAATTGAAGAATAATAATTATATCATGAATATCATATGTAAATTTTAAAACCACCATAATAATTATCCATAAAATATGGTAGTGGGAAATTAATTGTATCACTATATAGAGGCAGTTGTCCACACACACACACGAGTGATAATTTAACTTCATGTTAAAGATAAAATATGGTGGATACATGTGCATAAATAATCATAATCACATTAAATTATATTCAATATAATTAATTTGTCATTTTATATTGAATATAAAATTTTCATAAAAGGTAAAAAATAAATTAAATTAAAATTGGTTGGGTAGGATAATTACACCCACTTTTCTAGGACTTCATTAGATCATTTCTTAACGACCCTGGCTAGGTGAGTTTCCAAAACAGGTTGTTCCTTGGGAGGTTCAGGGGTCAAACCCTGGGAGTCCTCCTTCGAGGTGAGCCTCTCCCCCGGGATCCAGCCACCTTTCCGGGTCTCCCGGACTCCTCTGGGCAGGAAAAATGTTACACGACCCAATTGCTGACAGATCGTTATGACGAACCATCACTGCTGGGACATAACTCTCCAGGATGCTCTGCCAACTTTGTTGGCAATAGCTCCATCCCTGGCTGGGGAGCTTCCTTCGGGTACTACCCCTTCATGGGGGGAGGGGGTTTCTCTGTGTGGAGGGTTCAAAAAGGCCACACTGGGGAATTACCTTTTCTATAAAGTAAGTAATGGATAGAAAATATTAGAAAATATTTTTTTTGAAATGTTTTGAGATGGAAAACTCAAAGTGGTGTAAACAAGAAAAAGGATGGTTCTCCATTTATAATTAGGTTAAAGGATGCACTTGGAGATTCTTAAAAGATCAAAATATAATGAAGTAATAATGTAGAAAAATGACTCCAAATGGGTAGAGGATATAATGTGGGATTTTATTGGGTTGAAATATTTTAATCCAATAGAATTTATAAAGTTTTTAATTAGAAAATTTACTATTATATCTTAGTTTAATCCCTATAAACATGTTTTAACATTAGTGGTAGTGACTTTGTTTACTTTTTTTACTATTTATTATGGCTAAAAATGAAAGAGGAATCATTAAAAAAATATAAATTATTATTCCTAATATATAATTCATTACAGCAAATTCAATATATTTATTTTTTAAAAATTAATTTAAAATTAAACACTTAAAATACAATTAACATCGGTTTTTTAGAAAAATGATTTATCAAGTATAAGAATTTTTTATGGAAAATTTCAACAGAAAAATATTTATATTTATTATAATTAAAGTATTAATAATATAAATTAAATAATTTTACACTTAAATCCATTTTAAATTAAAACATTACAATTTCAATTCACTAAATAAAAATGACGTTTTTATTTAAAATTTTTATTTTTCCTTATTCGATGAAAAATAAATCTTTTAAAAAACATCCCTAAATTTCACTCTGAGATAAATTTGGAATAGTGAATTGTAAAATTAATTTCAGTTTTTTAAATAAAATAATGAAAATATTAAATAATTTGTTTTATTATTTTATCATAATAAACAATAAAACCCATTTTGAGGAAAAAAATATTTTTAAAGTATATAAAGACATTAATAAAAATTGAGTAATTATTTTTCAAATCATTTCGTTATTTGAATTATTTATACATAATTTTTAAAATGTAGTTATTCCTACTCACCCTTTCAATTTAATGGCTAGTTTGTAGTGGTTTTCTAAGTTATAGTTGATTTAGACTCTTCTTTTCCGGAATCAAATTTTAATTTATTTAAATACTAATCTAACATAAAATAATGGTGTGTCACAAAAGAGATCCTAAAAAATATCCCCAAAATGATATAAAATAATATTCACCCTTTTTATTATTTCCCACTAGTTATGTGTCACTCCCTCTAGTGTTTAATAAATACATCTCAGTTTCAAAAGTTTAGAGATATAAATGAACTAGAAGATATAGTTGAACATACCGTTTAATATAATCATAACATAATAGTTTCTCTATTATCTTAGTATTAATAAAATTATCCTTTTCAATCTTATTTTTCTACCCATATTATTACTTTGATGGAATTAAAAAATTAGATCAAGAGATTATTGGAATCTCCCATATTTCAAGATCCCTTATCATGAAGAAGTTATCTTCTTAATGGTAATTAAATAAGTCTAAAAAACACTTTTTTGGAAACGAACTACACCATATATATTTCATAATATTTTTACTAGAATTTCAATGAAAATATGTCTCAACACAAAAATAATATCAATGGTTTTAAGATGATATTATAAATCTATGTGGTTTAGTTCCCTTTCCATTCATTTTTTCTTTTCAAATCCTAGTTTCTCACACATCCTCATAATAAATTTAGATAAATTATTTTATAAATAACGAAAATTTAAAAATAGTATTCAAAATAAAGTTTCATTTGAATTTAATTTAAAATCCAATCCTATGTAATAAAATAATTTATGAAATGATAATTTTATATGCCATCTCAATAAATTTATGAAATATTCAATTAATGCACTTTCCAACCCAAATTATTTTTTAGAGACACCTATTCGGCTCAAAAACCAATAAATCTTATAAGATATTTTTCATTCCCTTGAAAACAATGAACTTCTTAAAAACATGAGGTTTATACAAAAGAGGTTATTCATGCCTTTTATAAGTATATATTTAATCCAAAAATCATATATCCAAACAAAAATAATAATTCCCAACACTAACCATAAAAGCATTTTCTAATACCATTTTATGACACCAAACCCCAGATACCCAAATATAAAGACTTGATTAGGGGAGCACCCCATGGTCTAAATTGAACTCCTTAATTAAATAAGTTTGTAAAAATATTTTATAGTGAGAAATAATGTTTCTAAATATTATTTTACATAAATATTAAATATGATATATAACTACATTAAATGAAATCAAGGTTTCTATTAAAATTAAAATGAATATTTAAAATGTCGTTAATGATAAACTGAATTTAGGGAAAAAAATCAATCCATGCATGTCAACATAACATGAAAAAAATAAAAAATACTAACACTTATCCATTTTTGATTGAAAAAATACAATATTACATATTTTAATGGATATTGATATGAACCACTTATTTTAAATCCCCTAAAATCTATCACTGATAAATAATTAAGCATTTACTTTTTCTAGATCATGACATAATACAACTACATGTATTCTAAGAAAATCATTCTTGGGGAATTAAAACATCTTTCCATAAAATTTTCACAAATTATTCTTATGAATTCGTATTGGAACCTTGGTTATCTATGATAAAAAAAATTTAACACTATGTCGTTTAAGAGGATAATGTTAGAATCTATGTTTATTATAAGGACCTGAACATTTATAAATAAAATTCCCCTTATTATTTAGTTAAATGTGTTATTATGTATTATAATTATATAAAAAACATGAATTTATTTGGTTTTATTATATCCTATCATATTTTATAGATTTTTATGAATTATAACCATTGATATTATTACCTTTGAACAATGAACACATGATTAGTGAAAATAGAGGTTTTTAATAAATATGATCGACACAAACAACAGAATTGATGGCCTCAATTGGTTTGATCATACCATTTGAATCCCATTTATCTATGATCTTGAGGGGAATATAATACCTAGTATTTTCCCATGACCAATACAAATATGGTATCCAAAAAGTATAGTGTGAGATAAACCATTTATGAGAGAAGTTCAAGATCCTCGACATCACATACCAAACTACATACGTTGAACGACCCCATGAAAATATAACCATCATACACCTTATCCATATGAAACTTACTTATGTGAAAAATCATTATGCATCAATACCATAATAATATGAATTGATTAATGATTATATTTACTTCTTATTTTTAACTTTATAAACGATCTCAATTTTGATACAATAAAACATAAATTGCATTATATGGGTAATGTACAATTTCAAATAAAAAATTTATATTGATGAATTAAATGATTTTTTAAATATATAGTATTTTAATAAAAGATTATTAGTAAATAATTTTTATTAAATATAAATTATATTATAATTTTTATAAAGTCAAATTAATGTTTATATGGGTTCAAAAACCATTATTTTCAAAAACCAACATTTCTCAATAAATGTTGATTCTGTATTAAAATTGAAAAGTTATATATTTTTAAAATTATTTAGTAAAATTTGATATTATTTTTGGAATCAAAACATCAAAATTTTCCTATGGTTAATTTTTCATAATTTTTTGATTTGGAGGACTTTTTGCGTAAAAATTAAACACCATATAAATATACTATGTGTATTATGACTTCATAATGACACAAAAGTTATTTAATAAGTTATATAAATTGTATACAAGATCAAATATGAGTTTACCATTTAAAATATTGTGATTTTGTGGTTATTTTTTTAATTTTATATAGCCTGTATAAATTTTCCAAAACCTATATTATATTTTCAAGTTTTCAAATCATTTCTCTAAGCACATGACTCACTTCCACATCACTAAGGTTAATAAATAAATAATTTTGGACATTTTAATTATAAAATTATGAATACCACTCCCATATTGAAGAAAACATGGGAAAAATGTGTAGTTTTGTGGTTTTGATTACTTTATAACATAGAGTTCAAAACCTATTTTTGAAAAATAAAAAAGAACTCCCCTATATTTTTCTATATAACCCCACACACGATCCAATTAATATAAAATTAAAACCCTTTTATTGTGTAATTATTATACCCTTAGATCTTTATAATCCTCTAAAGGTGGCCCCATGATGTCAAGATACTCCTCCCATGATTTTAGTATCACATTGTCAAGATAAAGAATCCTCTCCTTCTCGCCTTTAATCAAGAATCTTCAGTAACTAATGCCTTTTATCTCCCATTAATAATTTTTGGATATATTATTCCATAGACCCCTTATAATTATTTTTATTTTTAAATAATTAGTGTCCCCTTTAAATCTCATTAATCCCACCCATGAACATTTGTGTTCCCCTATTATGCTTCCAAAATTTAACTGTGATTTCTAATGGCAAACAATTTTGTAGTGAATACCCAAAACCATTTCCAATCAATGGTGTTAAACTTTATACCCTTTTACTTTTTTTATTCAGGAATTCCTTATATGTATTCCAGACCCTATAATCAAGGAGTAAAATGTGAAGATGAATGATTCCATGTTATATAATCTATTTGGCATAGTTATACATCCAAATGAAACTAAAGTGACAAGTGCGCCCAATATTATAGACAACTCCAATGAATTGGATAATGTTTTAGTCGCATGAGTCATTATACAAGGGTGTAAGTAGTTAACCTAATCAATCACATGACTTTTTCCACCAAAATGTATTTTCAGTTATCCTTAACTTATCTTTATGATTCCATGTTTAATGTTGTTCCAACATTACCCATGTTTCCTTTATGTTATCATGCTATATCATGCCTCATTTTTCATTTTTATGATTCTCACGCCTTATTTATCATTGATATTAGTATTGACTAACACAGAATAATTTCTTCATGTTATTCCATGTGTATTTCATTACTATATTATTTATCTGACCTATTTGTTATGTATTTCCCCAGGTCATCCCATGATTTTTTAATTATGATGAAATATTGTGATAATTTTAAGGATGTTTTCAATAATGGTGTTGTACCTATCACTAGTACTCTAATTAAGTTTGTTTTAGGGTTTCCCCATCTTTGGACTAATATTTGGCCCCTCCCCTCTCTTAGGGTGAGGGAGACAATTTCATCGGTTTTCCATCTCTTACTAACACTCCCCCTCATTTGTCACCCTTCTATAACCCAGGGTTACACATTACCTTTCATGTTATTTATTTATCCCCAAAGGTTCCTGGATTCACAACTATAACCCCTTCACATTCAATTTCCCTCAAGGAGTTCTCTAAAGCTTATTACCTATACAATATCGCTTTGGTTTCTATTTTTGATCAACGAACTCCATAGGTGGATGTAGTAGAAAAATTTTTCAACACTCATGGGATCTTCATCATTGCACGGTGGTTGTTTTTCTTGACTCTTGGTAAATAATGATTCTCCTATCCACTGATGAAGATTAGGCTCTAGTGTGTTCCATTAGCTCATGCTCTATAAAAAATTCGGATTATCTCTCATTCAATGGTCATTTGAAATTCCCTTGAATCATGAAACCGATACGACCATGATTTGGGTTCTTCCTCTAGGTTTTCTTCCCTCTTTCCAAAATCCATCCACCTTTCGAAAGATAGGTAATCTTGTGTGATGATTCTTGTTTGTGTATATTAGTACTCAAATGATTGACTATCCCATAGAAGCCCAAATCTGTGTCGAGGTCAACATTTCTAAACCTCCTTTGGATTTTATGTGGATTGAGATCGATATATAATATAGACTCCAAAATCTGGTTGTATATGAGTTTTTGACCCATTATTGTTCATATAACTACCTCTAAGGGAATTCTTCCAAGAGATGTCGTTGATGTTATAGTGCATCTCTATTTCAAAATCTGAAAAATCCAGCTTCCATGATGCATATGTAGGATATTATTGGGAATAGTATTGTGCATGCAGAGGGTCACCATTCTAAGAGAAGAAAGTGTAATGACGGTTTTTGGGGTTCTAATGCAGATTCATTGAATCCAATGAACCTATCAACAACAAACATGGATGAAATGTTGACAGAAGATAGAATTTAATAATAATAAAATTTTATCATTATTATGGACTAAGTCTGCTTGATGATTAAACATGGGATTCTGAGGGTCTTCCCATGTTCTAATATTGGATCCTTGATAAAGGTCAATCCAGCAAGTTGTCCACTGAAACTGTCAATGGAATAGAAAGTCAAAATATATATGTATTTTTGGGAGGTAAGGATCATATATCACTCAATGGAGGAAGTGTAAATAATTAAGGCATTGATGGGAATGATCCCCTTGGAAAAATGTTGGAGTAAATAGAGGATGAGAAGGATTAAAATCACCAAACATAGTCCTCTGAGAGAAATTAAATGGGATTATCAGAAAATTATATTTGTTGTTTAAAAATCAAATGGAAAAACCTTGTTGATTCAGATGGTTTCATCAAGAAATTTAAGAGATCATGACCACCAATGTAATACTGCAATTTAACCAGCCCTCCAATCACAAGATCATCTAGAATAAGTTTCTTTTTTCATAATAAACCCTATGTTAATGATGATTCTTAAAAGATATCCGATATTGAAAAGGACTGATCTGAACATGATGGTAATCCTATCTTGGATCCTGAAGCATGTATTTCCTATAGGATAAAATACATGGGAACACAATCTAATAGGTATTTTCAAGAAAGAGGAGATAAGGAGGAGGTTGACAGAAAAAAAATATCTAGAATCTTATCCTCTATTCTATAGATTCCTTCCAGGTCAATATTTTAATGGATAATGCTTATAGAATTATTGAATGACCGCTGCGAGTGGATTTTAATAAGAACATGCTTCTTGGATCAATAAACAGAATAATTTTTTGATTCATGGTTTCAATAAGGGTAAAAATCTTAGAAGAAGATGTAGAATCCTTTGAAAAAATAGCATACCAAATTGAGGACCTCAACAAATACAATCTTGAATTGATGGTTGAATCCATCAAATAGAGTTTATACTGGGTAAAAATTTCCAACTCCAATATTTTTTTTAGAATTGTATGATCATCTCATATGATGTTTGGAGTATATTTTATTTTATTATGTCAGTTGGTTCACCAAATTTTCTTAAATAAGTTTGAAATAAAAATATTTAATTTGTGATGGGAATAAAGGTGGTCTACCCACTACTGTAATTTGTTATGTGTTGTATAGAATTACCTAAATAGACTATCCTCCTTGATCTATTGGGTCGTATTATGTGTAATATCATGTAATAAATCATGAATTAATTTGTAATAAATACAATGGTTTTCATAGATGGTATCCAAGAAAAGTTTAGTTATTTTTAAGAGTATTATGAGAATGAACATATGAATGTATTAGGGATAAAACTAAGTATTAGAAATCATTACTATTTTTTGTTAAAGCATATAGTATATGGATTCCATTAAAATAGATCCATGTTTGGATAATATAAGTGGTTGTGGATCTAGCATAGTGTTATATAGGGGTAAAACCCTAAAATAGTTCATTGATCTACACTCAATCGGAAACTGGTGCACAACAATGAGGGTTTCTATACAACTTGTTTTAACACTCTAGGGGGATATACTTTTCTAAATTTAGAAGCTCAATAAAAACAATTACAAAGGGAAAAATACCCATTATTGTCTATGTTATCAAATATATCATAGATAATAAAATATTGAATCCTAAAAAACACTTGTTAAGATAATAAATGAAATTCATAAGATATCACTTCAATGTAATTGGATTCCCAATTATGTGTTTAATAGTTTAAAAGAACTCATCCCTAATTTTTCCTTTATTCTACAAACTGGATGGAAATAGGAGGAATCGAGTAAACAACCAATGTGAAGGGTAATATGATGACTACCCAAATTAGATTACTTACCCATTGAGAGTTGAAATAAAAAACATTATGACTATACATTCTCAGATGACTAATGTTTGGAATAGTAACATGGATAAGGAAGAATACCCAAATCCCCCTATGAAATAACTAGATTTTATTGACACCTTTATGCGACAAGGGACTCCGACTTTCAGTGGATCATTTTATCCCTTAATTGTGAAACAATGACACAGATCCATTGATAATATATATTCTATACTTTAATGTTTTGAGAAAGATAAGGTTATAACTATATTTTTATTTTTTGGATTGAGAAGCTGATCAATGGTCTAAATTGACCAATAATACAAAAAACAAGGAACAGATCAAAGCGATGGGGTGGAAGGAGTTCCAGAAAATGTTTTTTGACAAATATTTTCTTAACACCCTCTAATTTGAAATAGAAATGTATTTCCAATCCCTAAAGAAAAAAACTATGAATACATCATGGTTTATTAGATAAATTCACAATACATTTATGATAATACTATAAAATCATTATTACCCTTGAATGATAAAAATACCACATCATTGGTAGGATAAAATGGAGCCTATAAAAATCACTGGAGATCAGAGAATTTGATATATATGAGGATATTTTTCGATGTTCCCTCAAATCCAAAATAAATATTAGAAAATATCATGGGTATAACAAAAATAATAAGTGGAAAGTGCAGTTTAATTATGGTATTATGATAGAGAAAGTTAATGTGTGTAATAAATTTTAATATACAACTTTTCAAAAGTGTGGAAAGAAGTACCCAGAAAATTTCTTGAAGGGGACAAAGAAATATTTTTGGTATAGGAAGAAGGGAAACTAGCTAGTGATTCCCAAACGGAGAAACCCAATAATGTAATATAAAAGTAGAAATATCGAGTCATCCCTTATCCTTTTGTAAAAAATTTCAACAAAAAGTAATGTAGGAACATTGAAAAACAACGAACTATGATAAGGGTGTTTAGTGAGAATCATCACAAATAACCTCTAAGGAAACAAAGGAGAACTTATGCCATTACAACCACTAAGGTGGATCCCAAAATAATGTGGCGAAAATTACAATATTTTTTCATTCAAGAATAGTGAATTCACTTTTTTATTCTTCTTCTACACTTTCCTTTATATCATGAATGTTTAGTAGAACTATACAAAGACAACCAAAATGTATATAATTTGATATATCATTGAAAACAGAAAAAGGATAATTTTCCTTAATCCAAAGAATATAACTCCTACTCTATAAAAATATGTTGGAAGAAATTATTTGAGAACCTTTTGATAATCCCTTTAGTAAATTTTTATGAAATTCGTGTTATTTATTAGCTTTCTCTATATAGAGAAAACATCAATTTCCATTAGAATTAAACTAGTCTCTATATCATGAATCATCACTTGATTCTGTACAAATGAAATAATAAGAATTGATATTATTTAGCACCAACATCTCAAGCATGCATATTTTTTACCAATTAAAAAGCGTATTTATCTCAAATTATTGAGTCTAATGAAATGATCTTCTATTATGAAATTACCAATGTGAAGAAATAAAATGAATTATTTCTCGAAATATTTTATAGTCTTCCTTCAAACCGAGAGGATGCATTTTAAATAGAGATTATACCTTTGGTGATTTCATTATCTAAGACCCCATATAGAATGTATGTTGTATAACTTGGGGATTTAATGAAACAACTATATGAGAATCTAGATAAAGGGTTAATACATCCATGTGCATTAACATGGGGTGCACCAGTTCTCTTCATTAAGAAGAAGGATGGGTCAGTGCACCATTACATTAATTATCACGAGAAAAAAATATCATGATAAATAAGAAATATCATCTTCTATATATTTATGTCATTTTTAAACTTTTATATGGAGAAAAATACTTATCCAAGGTGTATCTTTAGTCGGGGTGTTATGAAGAAAGGGTGAAGAAGGTGGATATCACCAAGGATGCATTCTGTACAAATTATGAGCACTATGAGTTCATAGTAATTCCATTCAGACTCACTAAATGCTACATAAATTTTAAAGGATTTAATGAATAGGATCTCTAGATATTACCAAAAAAATTCTATTAGTCTTTATAGAAAACATTATAAACTACTCAAAAAAGAGGACCATGAGAAGAATTTAAGAACTATACTTGATACCTTATGGAATGATACTATTTAAAAAATTATAGAAAATGAGAGTTTTGTTTGAATGAAGCCTCATTATTGGGGAATATTATATCAATTACATGGATATTTACCAACCCTTCGATAATAATAGTGATTTAAAGATGTTTGAGGACAACATCTATGATAGATATCTATAGTTTCCTTACACCGGCTAGTTATTATCAACACTTATTTAGAAATTTGTCATGATTATCAAATCCTCTTACCAAGATCACCGAGAAGGGAGTCATGTTTGTTTGGAATGATGTATTTAAAGAGAGATTAAAGGATTTGAAAAATATGATTGTCACTGAAATTGTACTTATGCTACTCATTTGTGGAGAAATTTTCATTGTATACAATGAGGCATCGATGAAGGGCTTCATATGTGTGTAAATATAGAATTGTAAGATGATAGATTATATAATAATTAATTTTAAAGATCATGAAAAATCCACCCAACACATGATTTAGAGATGGATTCAGGGGACTTCTAATTGAAAATATGGGGTAATTATCTCTGTTGGGGAAGTGTGAAATATATATGGATCATAAGATCCTCAAGCCTATATTCACATAGAAATATCTCAATATGAGGACATGGAGAAGTTTAGAGAATATTAAGGACTATTAATTCTAAATTCAATACCATCATGGGATGGAAAAATATTGTAAGATGCTATATGTAGAAATGGTCTATCAATTTTAACAATTATGAGAATTGAGAAGGATATGATCATCTTAGACTTGAATAGGATGGACATGGAAATATTAAAGGAAGGAACATCATAAATCCTTTGACATATGATTTCACAACTATCCCTTCTAGAGAAGACAAATGTTTCCAAAAGAGGTGATGTGAAAATTAAGAAGAAAGTGGAAGATATAATGAAAATAAAATGTTCAATGTTCAAAATTAATGAATAATGAGTTGTGAGATTTGGGTCACAACTATGTGTACCATCAAATAATGAATTAAATAAGGAGTTATTGGTTGATTCACAAATCTCGACCTTCTACATCAATTCAAGGATCACAAATATGTATCATGATCTATGAGATAACTATTGGTGAGAAAAATATAATGAAGATGATCATAGAATATATATCAAGGTGTCTAGTATGTCATCAAGTTAAGGTATAAATGAAAAAACCCATGAGGATGATGAAACCATTACTTATACTTATATGGAAATTGAAAAAACGTAACATGGATTTTTTCACTAATCTCCTAAAAAATCAATAATATATAATGTTCTACGGGTTTTTGTGGATTACCTTAAAATTTCTTCTCACTTTATTATAATTTGAGATGACTTATAACTTGACCATATTTAATGGATATCAATTAGTAAAGTTTTGAAGCTTCATGGAAAACCACTATAGATTGTATCTTATCGAGACATAAGATTCTCCTCTATGTTCTGGAATAGTCTCCAATATATCCTAAAGACTATATTGAACTTCAACATGACTTATCACACTCAAAATAATTACCGATATGAGTGGACTATATAGAAACTTGAGTAAATATTGAGAGTATAATCAATTGAAATTAAAGGATAATAGGATAAATATATTCCGCTAATAATGTTCTCATACAATAACAGTTTCCATTAAAGTATCCAAATGGTTACCCATGAATACCATTATGGTAAGAAATGTAGAACACCTGCATACTAGTATGAAGTCAGTGAACACAAACTGCTGGGTCCTAAAATGGCTGAGGAAATGTTGGAAAATTTCAAGTCCATTATGTAGTACATTAGGGATTCTCATTGTCAATAAATGAGATATTCTTACAATCATCGATGAGACATAGAGTTTTGAGTTTTGAGATAAGGTATTTCTCCATATGTATCCATGGAATAAAATAATGATATTTGGGAAGTAATGAAAGATCATTCCAATATACATATATCCTTTTGAAACCCTTGATCACATCAGAGTGTTGGCCTATCAAATAGAACTCCCACCTATCTATCTTAGGTCCATAATGTGTTCTACATATCACTATTGAGGAAGTACATACCATACACATTGAATGTGTTGAATCCATAGGTTGTACTGTTGGAGAATGGTCTCTTGTATTTGGAACATATGGTGAAGATATTATATTATAGAGACAATGTTATACAAAATAATATAGTAGACAATGTCAATGTGCTTTGGAGAATCCAAAAATTTCAAGTAGCGGTGTAGGAAGTAGAGGTGGTAATGAAACCGAATTATCCACATATATACAGTGCATGAAATGAAAATTTTGAGGGTCAAATTATTGAAGGGGGAATATTGTAATGACTCGAACTATTATAAATAAAATTCCCCTTATGATTTAATTTACTTTCTTATTAAGTATTATGGTTATAGAAAACACATTTAAATATTTTGTTTAAATTATATCTTAACAGAATTAAAATATTATTAATCATTATAACCATTTTGAATATAGTTGTTGAAATGTAATACAATTATTAGTATAAATATATGGTTTTAAAAAATGCAATTAACACAAAAAAGGTAATTTATGATATCAACTAAGAGGATAGTACACTGTTAAGACCTTTTATAAGGGATTTCGAGGGATATAACATCAATGTTGTTTACCCTTGACAAATACCATGTTGAGATCTAACAACAAAAGAATGAGTGAAATCGTTTATGAGATAAGTTCAAGCTCATCGAGATCATGACCCGATCAATATATGCCGAACCACACAATAAAAATCTCCCCATCATTCACCATAACCTTATATAATTTTCTAGTGTAATATGGTGATATGTATGAAGACCATAATAAAATTAATAAAATAATGGTTATATTTAATTATTAATGTTTCTTTATAAATGATCTCAATTAGGATAAAACAAAACACAAATATTATTTTTGGGTAATATTCAATTTCAATGAAGACATTTATTTTGATGAATTAATGGGTTTCTAGAAAATATAATATTTTAATAAAATATTATTATTAAATAAGTTTTATTAAATATAAATGATTATATAATTTTTATTAGGTCAAATGTAATTTTATAAGAAATTAAAAATCATTGTTGTAAAAAGACCTAGAATTTCTCATTAAAGGTTGATACTATTTTAAAAGTGAAAATTTATGTATTTGGAAAACTATATTGATAAAGTAATTTTTTTTTGAATCAATATGCTGAAATTATCCAATGGTTAATTTTTCATAGTTTTCTAAGACAATCCGAAATTTGGGTTACAAATTAAATACCATATAAATTTACAGTGTGTATCATGACAATATAATGACCCAAAGGTGATTTAATAACTGATATAAAGCATACAAAATACCAATTATATGCTTTTTATTTAAAATAATGTAAATTTTAGGTTATTTTAGAAATTTCATAAATTCTTTTATGAATTCACAAAAACCTATATAATATTTTAAAGATTAAAAATAATTTCTTTGAGAAAATGACTCACTTCCACATCACCAAGGGTGATATATTAATAATTTAGGCCCTTGGACATATAAAATAATTAATCAAATCCCTTTTTGTAGTGACTATAGAAATTATTTTATAATGTCTATGGGTTTGATTAATTTTTTAGATTGAGGCCAAAACCTAAGCTTGAGAAATTATTAAGAACTCTCTTATTTTTATCATATATAAACCCACCAAATATTCTATTAATATATACTTAAAAACCTTCAATCGTGTCATTAATATTCTTTCTCATTTATATAGTCCTCCCAAGGTTCCCCAAATCTCTCAAAAATATTCTCCCAGTCTTTTGGGATCACTCTCTTAATGTAAGGGATCCTCTCCTTCTCTAATTTATTCCAGCGTATTTTTTAAATTATGCCTTTTATCTTCAATTATAGAATTATGTTTTATGATGTTCAATATAAATATTAATTAACATATGATTTAAAAATGATGAAAAACCCATTTCCTTCTAATGAATCCTTTCCATTAATATTGATGTTCCCCTATTATACTGTGAAAATTTTCCATGATTTCCCATGAAAAACTATTGTATAGTGAATACCCATAACCATTTCTTATCAAGGGTATTAACCTTTTCGAACATATAATTAATTTATTGTGGACTAACATTTATTTATTAAAAAATATTTTATCATGTAATTAAATGTGATGAAAAATGAGTCTTTGTTGTATGATCTATGTGGAACACTTTTTCATGTGAATGAAATGAAAGAGTTGGTTACACCTGAAATTATATAGAACTCCAATGCATTTGATAATTTTTTAGTCTCATGATACATCATTAAAGGGATAAGGGAGTGAACCTAATCCATCATGGTACTTTTTACACGATCATGTGTTGGTGGTTAGCCTTGAATTATGTTTTTGATTCCATGTTTAATGTTGTTGCAACATTTCTCATGTGCATTTATGTTATCATTCACTAACTTTTCTCATTGTTCATGTTTATGATTCTTACACGTTTTATGTCACATTAATATGACAATTTACTGAAAAGTAGTACTTTATTCATGTTATTTTATTTTAATTAACTTAGTGGGATTTATATCTCACCCCTTTCTAATGTATGTCCAATGGTTATTCCATATAGCTTTTATGTATGAAGGAATATTTTGATCTTGTTAAGGAAGATTTCAATAACGGTATTGTTACCCATGCTTTATGATTTTATGTATTATAACTAATTACCAAATAAATTATTATTCTTGATCTTCTGAGTTTTATTATGTGTAATTTCATGTAATAAATCACGAATTAATGTGTAATGACGACAAGGTTTATCATATTTATAGTGTGAAAATTTTTGTGCTATACTTAAATAGAAGAATATATATTGAGTTTAATGTATGATATTTTAAATGGTATGAATAATATAGATAAATATTCTGTACATGAAAATATTAGATGATATTTGTTTGAAGGATGAGTTGAACACAGAAAAATGAAATGGACTACACCATGGTGATGCTGAACTTAGTTAAGGGTAGGGTTAATGACTGTGTGGGCATTCATTTTATATCAGAAAAAATAGAGTCTATAAGATAGAGAACTATGTTTTAATAGTGGTTATGGTTGCATAGATAAAAAATAAATAATCTACTATATCAAGGATATTATTTATGTAATATGCAAGATGGGAGATGAATAGTTGTTTTTATAAAAAAATTAACTCACAATATTCATCCCTTGGATTTTAGGATGACCAAATTTAGAAAATACCAATAAAATAAAAGATCAGGGTAAAAACTGTGTATATAGTTGGAATATAAATTATAATAAATATAAAAGGTTTTATAAATATAAATTTTTAATACGTTTATGAAAATATAAATGAAATAATCAAAACAGTATAAATAGAAAATTAATTCTCAATTGTAATTCAAAAATCAACATGATAAAAATTTTCAAACAATGCAAAAAGTATTGGTTAAAAAAATACACCATTAAAAGGATATTATAAATCATCATGCTTTAAACATAACTGTATGGATGTACGCATACCTAACATCAGGCATCCATTATTTTCATCATATCAAAAGGTATCCTCAATTTTAATCCTTTTAGAATTCCTTTCTTTTAATCTTATGAATCCCATGACATAAATTTTTGTTTGCTGTTTTTTTTCATCCCATATAATTATATATTAATCTCCCTTGAATATATTTATCACATAGTATAAGTAAATTAGAAATAACATATGAAATTATAAGAACTTTACCATTAATCCTAAAATGATGTAGCTGACAACCAGAAAAATAAGAAATAAAACAATTACTTCGAATATAATATCTCTTAAAAATAAAGAATTCTATAATTTCATAATGATTAGAATCATTTATAGTTATCGATTTATATGTTTATTTATATTCTTGAAGTTATGATCTATTTATATATGTAATTGTAACACACTCTAATAATCATATTTTTTTAATCATTTAAGTTGGATATAAATTTAATTTCTATATATTTTCCATATTCTGATGATCTCATTGGTTTTATATCTCTACTAATGAGTTAATATAGAACCACTAAATTTCTATTGAGTCTAGTGAATGTAAAAATTTAGGAAATTTATGTCAGCCATAGTTTAGTAAAACAAGACAACCAAATTTCTGATGATCCCTTTGCTTTTCCGTAGTCTTGTGAATATAATCACTTAAGACAACCATATTTTTTTTAAAAAAACTACAAAAGTGAGTCATTAAATAAAGATTCACCACCTTATTCGAAATCACAAGAAACACAAGGAAAATTTTTTTTGTTTAACATCAATGAAGTGTCTCTATGAATTATAGTGTAGTAAATTTACTACTAATTTTATTGAAGAAAAGAAAAAAATAATTTAATTTTTTAAAAAACAAATTTTATTGTTATAAAAGTATCATTTTTTAATTATGATATAAGGGATAAAAAATATAAGAAAAAATAAAGATAAAAATACATTAAGGTGAAAATAAAATAAACAAAATTAAATTTAGTTCTATTAATAATTTTCCAATCATATTTTTTTGTTTCTTTGGATACTTCATTATATTATAGATCTTCATGAAATCCTTTTATCATGGATGAGTAATAAAATTTATGAACATCAATCTAATTTCAACAATTCTTTTTTTCAGATATAATATTTATATATGATGAGTTCATATGTTGATATTTATTTTATCCCCAAATATTTCATATCTTATAATTATTTTCTTCATAATATATCAATTTTTTTGTATTATCAGTTTTTGAACTTCACCTTCATCACCATTTTTCAATGAGAGTGTTTTTTCTGCTTTTGATGAAATTATAATTTTGAAAAATTGATCTTTAAGATTTACCAATGTCCTTTCAGGATTGTTCATATAATATATTATAATGATTCTTACGTTGATATTTAGTTTTTTAAAAAAATTAAGTTCATATTATAATGGAGTATTAAAATAATAACAAATTGAGTGCCACTAAAGTCATTGAGATTATAGTCTTTATATAGGAAGTTGATATTACTATAATCCTAATATTGTTCATTCATTATACGAATGAACTAAAATTATTTTAAATCACATCACTAATTTGTGGATTTTTTTATTTCTAAATTATTTGAACCTATTAGATATTTTTTATTACAAAAAACCCTATTTTGTTCTTTTATTACACACAAGACAAAGTTTAAATGAAATGTGACATATTTTAAAAACATTATCATTATATGATAGTTATAACCTATATGATGAAATGTATGGTATTAATATGATTAATAAATTATGAAAATATGTTTTGTGAACATGTATACAAAACTAATTTGTTGGTGATGAATTAAAAAAAATTAAAAAAAATTAAATTAAAATAATTCTTTTATTAAAACCCTTTTTTATACAAACACATTTTAATACACTATTTAAAATTCATCTTATTCATTTTATAGACATGATATAACAATGAATCCAATTTTACCCTTAAAACTGTATGTTTATAAAAAATAGTTTTGTCAAATTTTTCTGCACTTATATTAAAATGATTTTTTTCAAGGGTGGAAATTTTATCTGAATATATAAAGGAAATTATGAAGATAAAAAAAATTTATTTAGGGTGAATTTTTGATAATTTTCTAAAATGATTATTTTTTTGATGAATACTGGAAAACAAAAAATTTTAATTAAAAACTGCATTTTCTTTTATATTTTCAATAAAGATAAATTATATTTTAAATTATATTGAAATTAAAATTATATAAATTATAAATTCATCAGTATAATTAAGAATATTTGAATCATTTTTAAAATGAATATTGATATAAAAACTTTATCAACAATATGTCATTTTTCTCTCTTAAAAACATGCTTTCTCATCGCTTCTGTGAGATAAGTTTTTAGATTAGTATTTTTATTATTATTTAATTTAATTAATGAAAATTAATTCTATGTTTGTAATCATAGTAATTTATATTATCTAATAAGAAAATTTTAAATTTTGTCCAAAAATGAATAGTGGAAGAGTAAAAATATATTACCACGATTAAGGTAAAAATGGTTTTATCGAGGGATTAAAATAAAAGATAAGGGTTAAATTAAAGTAATAACATTTCATAAATATATTTCTTTGACCTATTTAAAATTTATAATGTCTATGTATCAATAAAAATCATTTTTGTGACATTTTTAATGTGACAAAATGTGGTCGAACCTTTTTCTTTTCAAAACATTAAAATTGTTCCATTTACATCATTATAAAGGGTCAGGTCTATCCTCTATTCTCCACCACAAAAACCCATTTTTTCAGCCATAAACTGCTCCAATAACATCCAAAATTCCCCCATTTCATCAAAAAAATCTTAATTTATTTATGAAATAAAATTTAGGCAGTATTTTGGTTCAATCCAAAGGCAGTTACCTTAAGAAGATGTTAAACTCTTCAATTAGTTTTTTTATTTTATTTATTCCTCTACCTCATTAAACTATTATTAAACCATGATGATATAATAAAAAAATAATTTAAAAATACCAATAAGTAATCATGTTATGATAATTAACATAAATAATCTCTACTTCCATCAAATGGGTTTCAAAATAATCATTTTTTTAACTATGGATTGCCACCTCATGAACCGATGTCGTTCTTTTTTCTATTAACAAAAACCATGGTTGGGTATAATGATTAATATAAAGTATATATATGAAATATATATAACATAATTATACCTATGGATTCATTATATCATATATAAATCTTTTAATTTCAATTCCATATGGGTTATGATATCATCATTTGTGTACGCATGGACTACCACCATCAAGAAGTGATTAACTCTCTATATTCATCACCAAACCACATGGATGGTATATATAAGTAAATTTAAATAAATAATATGTTATTTTTTTTATTATTATCTTTATTTATAGGTAAATTTTTACTTACCACTTTTCTATAATGATCATTGAAAAATGGAAAAATTACACATGCGTGCATAGACCTACCATCTCTATGATCTTAACTTCATTTCTCAAAAACGTCTTTAATGATTGGTCATAAAATTATAATTGATGTATAAAGAATATAATTTCTTAATTTTTAATATTTTTAATATTATTTTACCCTTATCAACGTTATATGACAAAAAAATTAATAAATCAAAACACACATGACAAATAATGTAGATATTGCGTGAAACGTGATTTTAAAAATAAATTATTAATAAATGTGTAATCAAAGGATTTAATAAAATCATATATAGTATGATATATATATATATAACTGATTATTTTTATGTAATATAATTATATATAATAAACATATATTTATAATACAAAAGCTTTAAACATGTACAGAGGAAGTTGAGACATAATATAAGAGATTTCTGGACTCTATTTTATTTTTTGATGTCATATAAAAATCCACCACTCGTTTATTCATTGTGGTATATATACTACCCGTTTGAAATTTTATATCATGAATCTTAATATTATCATTATATTCAATGTTTTATTTGAATTTTTTCTATACTTTGGATTAAAGTCTAAAACAATACTAAATCAGTAAGAGATTTCCATCTCTCTTTTTTACTTTTGTGATATTCACCACCTATTTATTTTATATGGTGTACATAATGTAAAATAATAAATTTTATGAATATTATTATATAAATAATTTGGATTTAATTTTAAATTTTAGGATATCTCTTTCTTGGGGTTTATAGTTTAAAATTTACCAAGGTGGTATGGGATTATTGTGTCTAAAATTTCCTCCGTTGGGACTTAAGTTTTGTTTTGAACCCATATTCTTATATGATTAGTATATACATCCCTTTTTAAATGTTATATAATAAATATTATTAACTTAATGATATTGTATAATTTATTTAATATTAATATTTCATGTGTGTTAGGATTTAATGATACCAAAGTGGTTAGGGTTTTATTATGAAATATCATCATTTATGAGTATTGTTTAGGATTATGCTTCAGATGATGAAATATTATGAAACATATCTCAATAAACTCATTAATTTTCTCATCCCTTAATTATGTCATTGTAATAATTATTTTCCCTTCATTTTAAATTATTTATGTACTCATTAGTTTAAAATATATTTTTACAAAAAACATATTTATTTCAATTTACAATCAAAACCCCATTTTATTCCAAAACCATTTAAAAAAGTGATTTAATTTTTTTTTAAAATTCAAGAAATTATTTATTAAATATGTTGTTAACCATGATTTACATTTTATAAAAAAAATTCAAAATAATATTTTTAAATTTTTTCATACAATACACATTTCGATTTCACTGAAAATGTGAAAGGAATATATGTATTAATATGTACAACATGAATGGAATTTCCCTACATCATGACCATTACATCCACTGAGGATAACTATATAACTTTAATATGTGATTTTAAATGTCAAAAATTATAATTTTTAAAATGTTTTTTCAGAGTTAGAATGATTATTTCCACAAAAAAATGAGTTAAATGGTTTTTCAAGCTTCATTTATAAGTTTTCAAGGATGTTTTTAAACAAAATTTGTTTCAAGATGTTTTATTATTTGAAATTTGTTCATCAAAGAGAAAATCATATTTTCCTTGTGAAATGATTAAAATTATTTCAAATCTTCCATTATAAGTTTTTAATTTCTTTCTCAAGGAAATTTTTTTCAATTTTTTTTATCTATATTAGTTTTAAAAATAGATTTTCAAAGAAAGAATATTTTTGTCAAGAATAATTCCAACTGTATCTTATTTAAAAATAATTATTCATCCAATCTACATCCTTTGATGATACTTATTATTTACTGGGGATATGATCCAAGGATAAAATTAGTACTCACTCTCTAAAAGGTTTATGTTTATGATAAAATTATGTTTATAAAGCCCGTTTCTATTTTATGGGTTATACAATGATCTAATAATTATAAAACCACTTCTTTTACATTGGTTATTCTATGATAAAAATGATGAAATAAATATGAAATCTATCTCTTTTATGTTGGTTATAATATGATTAAATGAAATGAAACCCAATTTATTTAAATGGTTATGATATAATTAATGATTTATCAACTTGTGGAATACATAAATATGGTTTTAATTATGAGATGGGTGGGACCTATATGTTCCTATAATGAATCAGGTAATGATTTATATCTCATGATATATATTGAACTGGAATGTAGAGTAAATAATTTTCTGTAATTTTCTTTGTTCCCTATGATGGTCATGTGGGTGAACATTTATTACTATGATGGTTTAGGGAGTGAACTCATTCCACTATTATAACTTTGGTATATATCATTGAATACTAAGGAAATTACGTACTATTCTTATGCGTATACTAGAATTTTATGTCTTATGCCAATTATTTTCTCTCAAGACTCATGTTCTTTGATTACCTTAAGATTCTTATTGTATGAAATTCTATTCTTTATTACATGACACAATATTATGATCTTTGATAAGAAGGGTATGGTTTTCAAATGTTATTATCATCTAATCTTATACTTAGTTCCATGTTATTTTTATGTATCTCCATTATTTATCCTTAATAAGAACATGATCTCACTATTTTCTATGTTTCATTTCCCTAGGTTATGAAGAATTGGATAACATAGGGTATGTTTGTAAAAATTACTAATGTAGAAGATCTATATGGAGTAAGTTTATGAAATTTCACCAAATTAGATGATTGTGTACCTAGTCTTTAAATAAAATAAAATATTTTGGTCATCTAGCATGTGATTATTTAATGAATTGACTATTTATATTAGAAGATATAATATATATATATATATATGAAAATACTGAGATAAATTAGTTGGTATCAAATCAATAGTTTATTTAACATTAGGAATCCCGAATGGGAAAATTTTAATGAGAACCCTATAGATATTTTGAAGGATATTTATAGGGATGTATCTATGGATATAAATATTAAAGAGACAAATTTATAAAAAATATCCTTAATTTTTTGAAAAGGATAGAGAAAGAGGTTTATAAGAAATTAATACCTATATAGATAATACAAGTTAATGTCACTCTAGAACATAGGTACCTATGGGTAATAACACCAAAAAGATGCATTGAGTTAGACTTGATCATGACCTGTTTCGCAACAATGGGCCTTACTTTGCACCTGATTTAAGACTCCCAGGGGATATTATTTGGAAATTCACACACTCATTATAAACTATCATGAATAATTTAAATATATGATGACAATAAATTTACAAGGATATTCATAAGGTTTCATAGATTAAAAATAATGTGTTAGAATTTAGACAAACCATAAGTTATTTTCATGATTATTTGGCTTTCCACTATGATAATTATTTCTCACACTATGTTTTTTAGTTTTAGTCAATAGCGAGAATCCAAATTAAATGGAATAACAATGAATGTGATGGAAAATTTTCTGATGAGATTCCAATTGGGATGATGAATTGGTGAAAGATGTTGTGGTTATTCCTAATCAATAATCAAGAAATAGGATTAACAACATTTACCTTAACCAACTCCTGTACTAATCAAATAAGAGAATGATATAGTTTTTATAGTGGTTTGGTTTTGGAGACTATGTAAGAATGAAGACATAATTTCCAATATGTCCATAATATGGGAATATGTGATTAAGGGAATATCACAAAAGAATGGGAAGATGTTTTGAGAGTATAAAATAAAGGAACAAATTAGGAAATGTCTAATGGAAAATGAAAAGGTCTGTCAACACAGTTGATGAGGAGAATGGTTTCCCTAAGGCATAATAAATTGTTGAAACTTATAAATGTGAAAATTATGGGAATTATAAAAATTAAGGTCACATGGGGTAATATTGTGAACAAAATAAAAAATGTGGTAAGAGTAATGGTCATATTTTTTTATTATAAAGATTCAAAAAATGGAATATGAATTGTATGAGTTGTTCTATTAGTGATGCTTATCATAAATATGAGAAAAATTATTAAACATAGGTTGATGAATATTATAAAATGATTCATATTTGATATTTTAGGATAGTGTTTTTAAAGAATAAGATGATAAAGCATATTTAATGTTTTGAGAAGGAAGGGGGATGATTAAATTATTTATGTATTGAAATTCAACGATTATGTTATATAAATCATTGAATATATAAGGACTATTGATTATATGTTTCTTTATGTATTGAAATGTGTTAAATGGTACTGATGGAATAGAAAATTAGTTTAATGGAAAGGTGATATTTTCATTTAGGGAAGATAACCATTAATATGTTTTGGTTATTGAGATAATGATACTGGGATAAATATATGTCGGATATTGATAAAGTAAACTGGATAGTATTGATTACCTTGGAACATAATAAAGATTTATAAAAAATGGATTATATTATCATTGATGTAGTTTACCCCATTATTGGTTTTAATGAATATGTCCAATATTTTTTGTCTTATTTGAGGAAGGTGAAACCATGTACGTTTTTAATAAGATTTTATGGTAATTTAGGATATTACAGTGTTTTAAGAAAAAATATGGTGACGAAATTCACATGTTTGGTTTTTGAAAATCAAGATACACATTATGATATATAAAGGATTAATTTTATGTTGACTTATTTGATATTTAAGGCCTTATTTATAAAATTTTAATATCCTAAGGATTATAAGGTTAATCATCTATGAAATTGTTTTAGTTTAACATTGGATGAGGTTTTAAAGATTAACATATTACATCACCATATGAATATATATCTATATTATCTAGTGTTAAACTTTATTTAACTATACATCGAAGGAATGGATTCTCTTTATTTTTGGTATCATATTTAGTGCTTTAGACATGAAAAAATAATCTCTTAGAGTAAGTGATAATTTGGAAATTCATAAAGGCTCATCGAGAGATTAAAACTGTGCATATGAAATAAAAAATCATATAAGTAAAATTTCATATGTTCTCAGTATTGATGGAAAAGTAATTCCAAAACATTACGAAAAGAACCTTGGAATAAAATTTGGTCCTATTAATTAGAGTTTTTATGATATCAATGACCCGTTTCTCACTAATTTGGTTTATGGATTTGTGGTCATTAACATTCTTTGGGATATGATCTATATCACCCTCAGTCAGTATTTGGGTGTTAGTTTTCTCTTATAGGTCCATGCTTTTTTCTTCCCACTTATGTTATACTTTGTGGATACCATGTTATGAGCAATATAATGTTTCAATTATGGTTCCAAATTTCTCATTCTAAGGGAAGTTTTAATATTCATTTTTATAATGTCAGATTCTATAAAGGAATTTTATAATGTAAAAACATTGATGAGCTAAATGAATTTCAAGAGATAAATTCAATTAAAGGTGGATATAATGTAACACATATATATTTTAAAAAAATATAATTTTCAAATGAATTTAATCTTTTCAATATATTTCAATACAAGTAAAATTTATTTTAGTTTTTTTACACCCCACATTGAGTTTAATCAAAATGTGATATTATATTAAATTACTATTATTATATAATAGTTATAACCTAGACACAGGAATAAAGGTTATAAATAAGATAAACTAAATTATCAAAATATTTGTTTTACAGATGTATATAAATTTAATTCATTGGGGACTAATTAATTTTAAAAAATAAAAACAATTTGAATGTAAAAGAATTTTTTTATGAAAAACTATATTTAAGAAGAAAATAAGTTCACCTCAATAAATTTTAATAAAATTTGGTGGTTTATTATAATAAAACGTTTATATTTTAAATTAAATAAAAAATTTAACATTAATATTATGTGTTTTTATTCATGTGATAACAATAAATATAATTTTATGATTCCAATTTTTATTCCTCTTAAAAGTAGTTTTTTAGCTATTTTGTGCACTTTTTTTAAAAGTATTCATTAAAAAATTTGAAAATTTTATTTTCAAAAATAAAGTTCATTTGTGAGATCAATATATCAAAATTATATTTTGAATATTTTTTTATAATTTTCTAAAAATATTAAATTTTTGATGAATAGTGAAAAAATAGATTTTTTATTGAAAATACAGAATTTTAATTGAAAAAATCCTTTTAATTTAAATTATTTATAAAGTTAAATTATAATTTTAATTGGTTTTACAATAAAATTATTTCATTTATATATAATATTATAATTTAGATTGTTTTAATTATTTTTAAATTCAATTTTTGTATAAACATATTGTAATCTTTTGAACATTATCTCTTTGAAAACTCACTTTCTCATTATGTCTACATGATTAATATTTAAATTAAATAGTTCAATTTTATTAATTAGATTATAAAAAATGGATTCCATAATTTTAATAAGAAATATTTATATTATTTGATAATGTAAAATTAATTTTTGACCGAAATTAATAGTGAAAATAGAAAAACTTGACTATTGTGGTTAAAGTAAAAAATGGTTTTACCAAGGGTTAAAATAAAAATATAAGGGTACAAATAACCAAAAAACATGTCTACCATTTATTATATTTTCATATCTCAAGCCTGTATTTTTTATGTCTCAAGAATACTCTATTTTAAATCCTTTTTTCTTTAGAAAAATGTTTTAAAACCTTTTTCTTTTCAAAAAATTACAAGTGTTCTACTCACCTCCCTTATATAAGGCCACCACCTCTCCTCTCTTCATCAAATATGAAAAAAAAAATTGTATAAAACAAGGCATGGAAAAATAATTTTCCATATTTTATCCTCTAATCCTTGAATCCTTATTTTTTGAATAAATTCATCTTATTAAGGCTTTTGATGAATACCTAAGGCAGTTACTGAAGAAGAGGTAATGTTTGTCAATGAGAATTTTTAATTTATTTGTTCCTCCACGTCTTTAAATTATTATTAAACCATAATGATGTAATAAATATATTATATTCCATATAATAATATGCTTTTATGTTTTATAAATAACCCAAAACCATCTCTATTTTCATCAAATGGGTAACAAAATCAATATTCATTTTACGGTGGACTATCTCCTCATGAACTAACATCATTTATTTTTTCCACTACCACATCTCATTGTTTGGAATGATGATAGATAAAAATTACATATATGATATTTATAATATAATTATACAATATGAGCAATTATATCATATATAACATTTTACATTCCATTCAGTAGTGGGTATGATGACATCTTTCATGTATGTGTGGACTACCACCTTCCTAAAGTAATGTGACTCGCTCCTTCCATGACCAAAGAACATTGATGATATGTAAAAGTAACTTTATAGAAAAAATATTTTATTTTTGGTATTATTAAAATTATTTGGAGGTAAAATATTACATTCAAATTTTCCATAATAATCATTTTAAATGTAAACTTTACTTACGTATATGTACAACCTATGGTCTCCTTGATTATAACATACTTTATTTATCAAACACATCTTTAAAAATTTATATTAAATGTATAAATAAGGTATAAATATGATCATTATATCATTATTATCAGCTTTTATTTTAAGGAATAATGATCAAAGTGAGAGGTTCAAAAATATAACAAATCAAAATATACACAAAAAATAGAGCAATTAGTACCCAAAACAAGATTTTTAACATTGTATTATTAAAAATGGGAAATAAATTTTCATAAGTAAATCATATAGGGTATTATATATATAAATATGAGTGAATATTATTATAAGATATATAATAAAATCATATTTATTATATAAGAGGTTCTAATGCATATGATGTAAGTCAATATTTAAGGTTAGAGTTTTCTAGTCTCTCTTTTATTTCTAGGAGACATACGCAAATTACTGGGAATTTTATTTTTTGTGGTTTATATAATATCCCTTTTGACATGTTATATCATGAATATCCTTAGTTCTTGTTATTTTATATTTCATTAGATGATTTGATTTATTAGGGATACACTCCAAATGTTTACTAAAGAGGTAAGGGATTTCAGTCTCATTTTTTATTCTTTGAGACACATTTCATATGCACCACATATTTCATTTATATGGACTAAATAATTCCCAAAAATTTTTATGATATTATTTTTATATATTATGGAGATTTTAATATCCATTTTATGATCACTCATTAATGGGTTTTATGGTTCAAAATTTACCAAGGTGGTAAGATATTTTTTGTCACAATTTTTTTTCTTTGGGAAATAAGTTATGTTACGCACCTATGTTATCCAATAGGGTGTATATAATTACCCTAGAAAATTTGATATCATAAATCATTTTCTCTTAATTGTATTCTATGTTTCATTAAATTTTATTCTTTGATGGTTATTAGGATTGAATTTAACCAAAATAGAAACGGTTTTATTACAAAATCTCGTCATTTAGTGGTATTGTTTATGAATATGTTTCTGAAGATATAAGATTATAATACATCTCTAATTAGACTCGTGATGTTTATTATCCTATGTTTATGTTATGATAATACATGTTTATCTCCAATTTCCTCACATTATATACTCAAGAGTTATAAATAACATTTTTATGAAAAATAAACCTTATTTTTCTCTTCGATTAAAAACACATTTCTTACAAAACCATGATCCCTAAAAAGGGTTTCAATTATTTTTAATCGTTTGTAAAATTATTTATTACATATAATATTTCCCATGTTTTAATTTTTAAAAATTGTTTTTAAAATAATATTAATGTCATTTTCTATGAAATTCTCATTTTGAATTTACAAAAAACGTGATAGGAATATTTGTTTTAGAATGTATGGCTTGAACAAAATTCAACACCATTATAACCATTATTTTCATCCAATATTCCTTAACAATTTCATAATGATATTTTTAAAAAAAAATTATGATTTAAATTTTTTTTCTAAGTGAAAATGATGTTTTCCTTGACAAATAGTTTAAATGATTTTCAATGATTACATTATTTGTTTTCATGGTGTTTTCAAGAAAAAATATTTTCAAAAATATTTTTGTATTAATTTTTTAAAATGTGGAAAGTTTATTTTCCAATAGAAAATTTTAAAATGATTTATGAAAAATCATTTGTATGTTTTCATGTTTATTTTCACTCAAAATTATTTCCAAAATATTTTATATTGATTAGTTTTTAAAAATTATTTTTAAACAAAGTTTATTTTCCTCAGGAAACATTCCATGTGATTTTAATTTCAAAATCAATATTTACTTAAAATGACATCCTTTGAGATTTGTAATTCATTAATAGGGACATGATTGTAGAGACCCGAATCTTAACGTACATGGACATTACATTACTTTTTCGGAATACTTAATAGATAACAAAAACAGACACACAAGGACTGTAATAGTTTAGTGTCTTTGGAAACTCGGAATATAATGTTCTAAACGTGGTGAAAGATCTTCAACATCTCCCATAAAGATCTTCCCTTTTTTTACCTAAAACCTTTCTTTATATCCTGGGGAAAAGAAAACATAAAAGGGTGAGCTCAAATGCTCAGTAAGGGTAAACAAAAGAAATATCAATCACATCATATACATAAGAACATAACTTTTGGAAATCTTAACCTGCAAAAGCGATCATAATATCATAACAAGAGATAAATCATAGAAGTGAAATGTAATCCCAATAATCATAACATAATACATGAAACTTTGTGGCATACACACATAATCATAGAGAATCATTTCTTATTAGTCAAGACTCATTGCCAAGACTATCTTAGTGGACAACGTCCATTTCTGAACCGAGTCACCCTCGTTTCAGTCCTGTTTCACTGAACCGGTATAACCTACCATTCCAGCCATGTCTATCTCATGAGATATAAAATCTTTACCCAATGCATTGGAGGGAGATATAGGTCCCACCCATCTCATAATGATACCATTCTTATGTGTGCCACAAAATATTAAATCATACATCATTGCATAACCCATGTAATAAAAATGGGAATCTTAAACATCGTGACATCATAAAACAATTCATATAAGATAAAGGAATTCATAAAAATAATTCCATCACAACATAATCAAATCAATGTAAAAATAGGGATAGAAACATAACCCTTTATTATGTTAAATGGAAAATAATTTTGATAAAACACTTGAACTCCATTCTTGAGGAAAGTATCCATTCTACTTCAAAAACCTTTTCCTTTCTTAACATGTCATACAATTTTAAACTAAAATAAGTTGATTAAAAATAAAATTTAAAACGTGTAAAGTAAGATTCTTGGAAATAATGTTTTAAAAATCCATTCATACCGTATAAGTTAAAAAAAGCATTCTTCTCGTACTTTTGTCAAAAAGTCAAAAAGTACCTCGTTCGAAAAACGACAAAAGATTCCTTTTATATCTTTTACTAAAAACTCACCGAAGGGTAAAATTGGATATAAACTATTGTAGGTGTATGGAAATAATATTACATATTGGGGAAACTTGGATGTGGATGATAAAATACACCCCAGTAAATTTCAAAGTATAAACAATCTCAGATAACAATGAGATTGTGATATTTTCCCTTACCTTAGGTCCGATTTGCTTCGTAAGTGTCTGAACCTCCTGTATAATGATTTAAATAATGTTATTGAATTATTCCAAAATCATAATTATTGTTATTATATCATATATGGTTCACTTATGACTTTATATTACCCGTTCTTTTGTAAATTCCATGTTAAAGAGCGTTTTGGGTAAAATTGTTTCATTTGTCGTCTGTGTTTTGACTTGTAATTATTAATATGATTACATAGATCATAATTACTTAATTCCATAATATAAAACATGATTTATATATAATATATATTCATAATATACATATATATAATAAATCAGTAAATAGAAATAAATACACCGTTCATGGAGACGGTAGGCCGTACGTACGCATGAACTCGGTTTTCGTTTCCTTATTGAGTTGAATGGAATTAAGTAGATGACATGAATATATATACACATAAATCAAGTATCATTATTATGTCATATATTTCATGATTACTTATTATATATACTTTATAATCATTCATGAATGGTTAACGTGGAGAATGAATCTCATCGCGTCGTGGAGACGGTAGTCCGTACGTACGCACGAGCGATTATATCGTTCTCATGATCATGGAATTGTATTGAAGTGTATGTATACAATTTCAGAATCAATATCACTTTACAATAATCATATATAGTTATTATGTACACCATTATACCCATCCAAGTAATGTGGTGGTGGAAAATAGATTACACCACGGCGTGGAGACGGTATTCCGTACGTACGCACGCGTGGTGATTTCTTTTTCCGTAGGATGGATAGATGGTGAAAAAGTGTTGTTTCATACTTATAATAACATATCAGTATATGATTGATACTGATGTTATTACTTCATAATGAAACAACTAAATAAGAAGAAGTGGAAGAAGAAATAAAGATGAAAGAATCGGTAATGGAAATTACCTCTTCTTTGAAGCGCCTCTTTGAGACCTCCTCTTAGGGAACTAAAATTGGTCTTTGAGGAATACCAAAACCTCTATGATGTTTCTAGGAAAGTGGAGAAAAGAATTTGGCAGAGGTTGGCCAATCATGAAGTCTCAATGTGTTGTGAGGAAGAGAGGGAGGGGGTGCTCTTTTATAAGGGATGAGAGGGGCACCTTGGGAATAACTAAAACTATTATTTTGTTATAAAGTCAAGTTCGATTTTAGATAGCTCCAAATTGAGTTATTTAAAATATAAGGTGGGGATGGGTCTAAATCCTCTCATCCAATATAATTTGGACAAGTTTAGGTCATTATATTAACCTTATCTTTTAGTTTTAACTCTTAGTTAATTAGATTGACATTTACCATGTCACTTTGTATTTTTATATTATATAGTTAATAAACTTACCATATACATCCACGCGACCCCAAATTTGTTTTTTATTAATATATATAACCTTACATAAGTCATTTTTCCGAACTTTAGATTTTTAGGAATAAAATAACAATTAATAATATAATATTTGTTTTAAAAACTATTTTATGTCAATTTTGACACTATTTAATAGTTGATTTTTTTAAAACTCATAACAGAATGATTACTTAGACCAAAGTTAATTAAATCAATCCTAACACGACATTTTATCCTAGAAAATTATTTTAGTTCATAAAAAGTCTCAAATTATATTTATTTGGGTATTTATAACAACAATTATGTCAATATTTCATTAATAAGATAATTACTGCATCATTGTTGTGTCATAAATAAATTAAATTATTTAATGTCTAAAAATTAAAAATAAAATACGATTATTTAGGAAATAGTTTTATCTTTATAATGAATATTAATAGTCGAATTTATCTTATGTATAGCCCCCTATTAAAAATGATTTACTTATTAAACTTTGATTTTAACTATTTTAACCCTTCTTTAAATAAATTAATAATAAATATCCTAATCTAATCCAAGAGGGCCTAAATGGTCATATTTTATTCCTAAGGTTGTTTTTGGTCGAATTACACTTGTACAATAGAATTAGGACATGTGTTAGGGTAATAATAATATCATTTTTACCCTTAATTACCCAATTTACTTTTAACCGTGGTAAAAAAAGTAAGAAGTTACTATTCACCAAAAAAATTATTTTCATCTCATTGAACCACATTTTACTTACTGACATCAACCGTGTCTCTCGGATTTTCGAAATTCCACTCACAGATGCAGTAAAATTATGTTTCATGAAAAATTCAGTTTTTTAACTACCACTTAGTGGTTTCACTATTCATCAAAAAATGAAAGTTTCCAGAAAAATACCAAAAATTAGATCTAAGCTATATTTGATATTATGAATTCAAAAATGATGTCTATATTATCAAATTCAAAACATATCAGTTGCATTAATTAATATAAAAATTAATTCTCGTCGTCCAAACAAATAGAATGTTCTTAAGAGATACTAACTATCAAAAGATTGACACTTGTTTATGACTGGTTTAAATGTGAAATTACATCCAATGACCAACATTGTATTAAATTGTAAAAATATATTCTAAATATACTTTAAAACCACTCAAATTAATAATTTATCACTATTAATTATTTCGATTTAAAAAGTTGTTTTTAATTATAATTTAGTAATTTTCACTATTCATTAGAATATAAAAGTTATCCGAAAAGTACCAAAATTTCACCCTAAGAGAATTTCGATATTCCAAATCCAAAAATGAAGTCCATTTTGAAAATTAAAATTTAAAAAATTTCAAAAAGTGGTTATTACTATTCATAACGGCTAGTTTTAATAATATTTTAATAGCATATCATTGTTTAGTGAAACTCGGTATTGCGTACGACGCAAGCTATCGAGGAAGGTCGCGATTGCGTGTAATGCAAGGCAAGTCAAGGATGCGTGTTGTGAAAGCTCCTTTTGGTGTACCTTACAACACAAGACATTAATGAACAGAATATTTTTCATAAAATCTCGTGGTGTTACATTATACCCCCCTTAAAATGAATTTCTCCCTCGAAATTCGTCGGGGTTATAAATGGTTTACTACTTGAAAGTTTCTTTAATATAAACCCACATCGTAAAAAGGAATACCAAAACCATTATTTAAAAAACAAAAGTATGAAACGTAAAGGTTACCCAAATAAAATAATCACTGGGTTTCCACATAGGTGAAAATATGGATATGGAAGAGAAATCTAACCATCATGTTCTGATGGAGAGTGGTAGAGAACATGGCTATGGAAAAGCCAGCAATCAGAAAGCCATAATTTTGTGGCGATCCAAGGTACCATCTGATTCATCAGATATAAGAGCACTAGGACAACATTTTTGGTTTTCAAGATCATTTCCCTAAAGTTGATGAAATTGGAATTAGAAGAAATACTCTCGTGATTTTGGTATAGTCTCACCGTTTGTCCTTCTTTAGACAATTTCCACTTCATCTCTTAAAGAAATGAAGTTGAATTTGTCATTCGTGATGTGTTAGCAGATCATGTGATAGAATGATGGGTCATTCCATCTGTCTCAAACAAAAGGTTAGAAAAGTTATCAAAAAATACATAAGTCCATCTATAGTGAGATTAATCATATATAGTTCCTAAAATGGACTTATACTTCATATATCATACAGCTTAATATAATAAAACTAGTTTCTACTAAATAGGGACTTCCTGTAGGCCAGTGGTAGGTGATAAAGGCCAGTCACACTTCGGTTGTGGGTTCGATTCCCACAGCCTTGTCTGACGCGATGGGATGTAGCCCGTCCTGCAGGTTGTCCTTTTTCTAAAATTACATGACTATAACATCATATAAATAATATCAAAAAAAAGTTCTATCCTTAAACAATACAAACATATGGTTAACATAATCCATTTCAATCTTTATGCTTATCTAAAATACTTCGGTCCAAGGTCATAGTATAAATAAAATGATAACTTGAAATGTCGTCAACCAAGCATGTGAATACCATCATTTATCCCCCATATATCTTGTTGGTCACATTCCAATCATGTGAATAACTTAATGATGTATTCTCTTGAAAAATGAATACCCATTAATCCTTAGTGAAAACATGAATGTTGTCAAAAGATAACTCTTTCCACATACCAAAATCCAAAAATTCTATATACTCAGACCATGATATAACCTTTTCCTTATATCAGTCATGAGCTCATGAATACTATCAAACATTTAATTTTCTCCTTATCCCTTCATTATGCGCATATCATCTACATTCCAAAAATATTTGAATATCCTTTCATGGATACTAGTGACATTAATCATACACTTTCAAAACTCAAGGAAAGGAAACAGTGTAACAATACTTAGATGTCTCTTTATTCCATAGTACCATGAGATTACTTATACAACATTACACATGATAAACATGTAATCATTCCACTACATTCTTAAACCATTGACCGAGCTTCAACAATTCTTTCATCTCACATATCATTTATAGTCTCTTCATCATCATCCACATAAATACTACCCATACGACCATACTGATTCTCTTCATGAGACTTTCCGTTAGGGAATTGGTTTGCATAATGCCCGTACATTCCACATTTAAAACATTTAACCATTATTGATGTCGTAGTAATACCATTATCCTCATCCCTGGTGTTAACTGAACCTTTTCCTTTGCACTTACTGGCTTTCTGTCCTTCTTTTCCACACCCAAAGAATCTTCCAGTTCATTTGAAACATTCTCCTTGATGCCTCTTCCCACATGATTTACATAGGGGAAATTGAACTTTCTTTCCTCTATGATCATCATGAAACTCCATATTTCTCTTATTAGCCGAGTCAGGAATCTTACCAAATTTTACATTATTGATCATATTATGAGATTTCTGATTCGGCATAATAATGATGTTTGGACTTCAAAATCCCATTTCATTTGGTTGTTCATTAAGAATATCATTCCATTTTCCATCATATCCTCCATTATCGTGAATCATCTTGTTTCCAGCCATTTTCTAAAACCCAAAAAGAACAGTGTGAGAGGAAAAAATCATGCTAGGGATAACAACATAATAAAGGGGGAGCATCCTCAATATCTTAGGTTAAATTATATGATCGTTACCGTAGTTCTAGGACTGTATCCTATACGTATACTTATCCTTAGGGACATCCCTAGACATACATTAGAAATATCTCTAGGGATCTCACTAACGTTTTTGCATCATAGTTTCCAAAGGTTGAAAAAACATTTCCTTTGATAAAAACTGTAGAGACCTGAAGCTTAACGTACATGGACATTACATTACTTTTGTGGAATACTTAATACATAACAAAAACAGACACACAAGGACCGTAATAGTTTAGTGTCTTTGGAATCTCGAAATATAATCTTCTAAAAGTGGTGAAAGATCTTCAATATCTCCCATAAAGATCTTCCCCTTTTTTTACCTAAAACCTTTCTTTATCTCCTGGGGAAAAGAAAACATAAAAGGGTGAGCTGAAATGCTCAGTAAAGTTAAACAAAAGAAATAGCAGTCACATCATATACATAAGAACATAACTTTTGGAAATCTTAACCTGCAATAGAGATCATAATATCATAACACGAGATAAATCATAGAAGTGAAATGTAATCCCAATAATCATAACATAAAACATGAAACTTTGTGTCATACACACATAATCATAGAGAATCATTTCTTATTAGTTAAGACTCATTGCCAAGACTATCTTAGTGGACAAACTCCATTTTTGAACCGAGTCACCCTCGTTTCAGTCCTGTTTCACTGAACCGGTATAACCTACCATTCCATCCATGTCTAACTCATGAGATATAAAATATTTACCCAATTCATTGGAGGGAGATATAGGTCCCACCCATCTCATAATGATACCATTCTTATGTGTGCCACAAAATATTAAATCATACATCATTGCATAACCCATGTAATAAAAATGGGAATCATAAATATCGTGACATCATAAAACAATTCATATTAGATAAAGGAATTCATAAAAATAATTCCATCACAACATAATCAAATCAATGTAAAAATAGGGATAGAAACAGAACCCTTTATTATCTTAGATGGAAAATAATTTTGATAAAACACTTGAACTCCATTCTTGAAAAAAATTTCCTTTCTACTTCAAAAACATTTTCCTTTCTTATAATGTCATACAATTTTTAACTAAAAGAAGTTGATTAAAAATAAATATGAAAAATTTTAAAGTAATCTTCTTGGAAATAATGTTTTAAAAATCCATTCATACCATATAAGTTAAAAAAAACATTCTTCTCGTACTTTTGTATAAAAAGACAAAAAGTACCTTGTTCGAAAAACGACAAAAGATTCCTTTTATATCTTTTACTAAAAACTCACCGAAGGGTAAAATTGGATATAAACTATTGTAGGTGGATGTAAATAATATTACATATTGAGGAAACTTGGATGTGGATGATAAAATACACCCCAGTAAATTTCAAAGTATAAACAATCTCGGATAAAAATGAGATTGTGATATTTTCCCTTACCTTAGGTCCGATTTGCTTCGTAAGTGTCCGAACCTCCTGTATAATGATTTAAATAATGTTATTGACTTATTCCAAAATCATAATTATTGTTATTATATCATATATGGTTCACTTATGACTTTATATTACCCGTTATTTTGTAAATTCCATGTTAAAGAGCGTTTTGGGTAAAATTGATTCATTTGTCGTCCGTGTTTTGACTTGTAATTATTCATATGATTACTTAGATCATAATTACTTAATTCCAGAATATAATGCATGATTTATATATAATATATATTCATAATATACATATATATAATAAATCAGTAAATGGAATGAAATACACCGTTCATGGAGACGGTAGGCCGTACGTACGCATGAACGCTATTTTCGTTTCCTTATTGAGTTGAATGGAATTAAGTAGATGACATACATATATATAAACATAAATATAGTATAATTATTATGTCATATATTTCATTATTACGTATTATATATACTTTATAATCATTCATGAATGGTTAACGTGGAGAATGAATCTCATCGTGTCGTGGAGACGATAGTCTGTACGTACGCACGAGCGATGATATCGTTCTCATGATCGTGGAATTGTATTGAATTGTATGTATACTATTTCAGAATCAATATCACTTTACAATAATCATATATAGTTATTATGTACACCATTATACCCATCCATGTATGGTGGTGGTGGAAAATAGATTACACCATGGCGTGGAGACGGTATTCCGTACGTACGCACGCGCGGTGATTTCTTTTTCCGTAGGATGGATAGATGGTGAAATAGGGTTGTTTCATACTTATAATAACATATCATTATATGATTGATACTGATGTTATTACTTAATAATGAAACAACTAAAGAAGAAGAAGTGGAAGAAGAAATAAAGATGAAAGAATCGGTAACGGAAATTACCTCTTCTTTGAAGCGCCTCTTTGAGACCTCCTCTTAGGGCACTAAAATTGGTCTTTGAGGAATACCAGAACCTCTAAATGTTTCTAGGGAATTGGAGAAGAGAATTTGTCAGAGGTTGTCCAAGCTTGAAGGCTCAATGTGTTGTGAGGAAGAGAGGGAGGGGGTGCCCTTTTATAAGGGAGGAGAGGGGCACATTTGGAATAACAAAAACTATTATTTTATTATAAAGTCAAGTTCGATTTTAAATAGGTCCAAATTGAGTTATTTAGAAGATAAGGTGGGTATGGGTCGAAATACGCTCATCAAATAGAATTTAGACAAGTTTAGGTCATTATATTAACCTTATCTTTTAGTTTTAACTCTTAGTTAATTAGATTGACATTTACCATGTCACTTTGTATTTTTATATTATATAGTTCATAAACATACCATATACATCCAAGAGACCCCCAAGTTGTGTTTTATTAATATATATAACCTTATCTAAGTCATTTGGACGAACCTTAGATTTTTAGGAATAAAATAACAATTAATAATATAATATTTTTTTAAAAAACTATTTTATGTCAATTTTGAAACTATTCAATAGTTGATTTTTTTGAAACTCATAACAGAATGATTACTTATACCAAAGTTAATTAAATCAATCCTAACATGTCATATTAACCTATAAAATTTTTTTAGTTCAAAAAAAGTCTCAAATTATATTCATTTAAGAATTTATAACATCAATTATGTCAATATTTCATTAATAAGATAATTACTGCATCATCGTTGTGTCATAAATAAATAAAATTATTTAATGTCTAAAAATTAAAAATAAAAAACCATTATGTAGTAAATCGTTTTATCTTTCTAATGAATATTTATAGTCGAATTTATCTTATGTATAACCCCATATTAAAAATGATTTACTTATTAAACATTGATTTTAACTATTTTAACCCTTCTTTAAATAAATTAATAATAAATGCCCTAATCTAATCCAAGTGGGACTAAATGATCATATTTTATTCCTAAGGTTGTTTTTGGTCGAATTACACTTGTCCAATAGAATTAGGACATGTGTTAGGATAATAATAATATCATTTTTACCCTTAATTACCCTATTTACTTTTAACCGTGGTAAAAAAAATAAAAAGTTACTATTCACCAAAAAAATTATTTTCATCTCATTGAACCACATTTTACTTATTGACATCAACCGTGTCTCTCGGATTTTCGAAATTCCACTCACAGAAGCGGTAAAATTAAGTTTTATGAAAAATTCAGTTTTTTAACTACCACTTAGTGGTTTCACTATTCATCAAAAAATGAAAGTTTCCAGAAAAATACCAAAAATTAGATCTAAGCTATATTTGATATTATGAATTCAAAAATGATGTCTATTTTATCAAATTAAAAACATATCAGTTGCATTAATTAATTTAAAAATTAATTCCCGTCGTCAAAACAAATAGCATGTTCTTAAGAGATAATAACTATCAAAAGATTGACACTTGTTTATGACTGGTTTAAATGTGATATTACATCCAATGAACAAAATTGTATTAAATTGTAAAAATATATTCTAAATATACTTTAAAACCACTCAAATTAATAATTTATCAGTATTAATTATTTCGAATAAAAAAGTTGTTTTTAATTATAATTTAGTAATTTTCACTATTCATCAAAATATGAAAGTTATCCGAAAAGTACCAAAATTTCACCCTAAGCTAATTTTGATATTACGAATCCCAAAATGAAGTCCATTTGGAAAAATAAAATTTAAAAAATTTCAAAAAGTGGTTATTATTATTCATAACAGCTAGTTTTAATAATATTTTAATAGCATATCGTAGTTTAGTGAAACTCGGTATTGTGTACGACACAAGCTATCGAGGAAGGTCGCGATTGCGTGTAATGCAAGGAAAGTCAAGGATGCATGTTGTGAAAGCTCATTTTGGTGTAGCGTACAACAAAAGACATTAATGAACAGAATATTTTTCATAAAATCTCGGGGTGTTACAATGATCCTATGAAACCATTCCATTTCTTTCTATTAATGGTTTATTTTTATGAATCCATGATGTTTATAAAACCCATTTATATTCCATGGGTTATGTTAGGACATAATTATTATTAAACCCACTTTTTATTATATGGTTTAAGATACAATTAAATGATGACATGATTATGAAATCTGTTTCTATTCCATTTGTATATGATGAATTTTTTATGAAACACATTTAATTTCATGGTATTTTATATGATGAATGTTTTATGATGATGTGTAACACATAAATATAAATTTAATTATAAGAAATATTGGACCTGTATATCACTCCAATTAATTG
This sequence comes from Viscum album, assembly GCA_963277665.1. Taxonomy (NCBI): domain Eukaryota; kingdom Viridiplantae; phylum Streptophyta; class Magnoliopsida; order Santalales; family Viscaceae; genus Viscum; species Viscum album. The sequence continues at coordinate 1,508,891,651 of OY728156.1, forward strand.
GGTAAATATATATATCTCATGATAAAAGTATGATGGAATGGGGAGTTATCCTAGTTCAATAAGGGACATCATCTGTAATGATTGTCTTTGGAATGAACCTCCACTACTATGATGGTTTAGGGAGTGAAGGCATTACACTATGATAGCCTTTGTAGGGAGCCTTATCTTTGAAGGAAATGATTTTCTATGCTTATGTGTATGTCAATATCTTATGTCTTATTCCAATTTTATGTTATCATTTCACATTTTGTTTGATTCCACTATGATTTATATATTATTAACTTCCAATATTTATTTCAAGAAATAATATTATATTATTTGATACATAGGGATTATCTTTTATATATTATTATCATATTCTCATACACTTATGTTCATTTCATACTTATGTATGTCCCTTGTTTTTCCTTACCGAGCACCTAATCTCACCATTTCTTATGTTTCATTTCCACAGGTTTTGAAAGAAGATCTTAACTATGTTATATTTGTGAATAGTACTAAAGGGGATATCTTTATGAGATATAATGAAGATCATTCACTAAATTAGAAGACTATGTACCTAGTCTCCAAAGGAACTAAACTATTAATCTCCCCGAGAGGGTGTTTGTGTAATATATTAAATATTAATCTAAAAATATATAATATATATGTATAAAAAATCTGAGTCTCTATAGATTCCCAAAAAAATATATGGGAAAAACAACAATTTTAATAATTTCTTTTCAGAATAAAATTTTTAATTTCTTTGTATAAAAATATTTTTCATTATCTGATTAAAATTTATCTATAGAATAAATTTTACACTAAACATTCCCCCATTAAAATATAATTCATGTATATGAATAACAACTTAAGAGATATTACCTTAAAATAATTTAATTTGTTTGATATTAAATTTATGTATATCTTTTGGAGGTTTAATGATTTTATATATGATGTCATTATTGAATGTTCTCACTATTTTTATACAAAAAAAATATTTTCATACATGAAAAAAACTCATAACTTTAATTTGTTATTAAAATGATAAAAAAGAAAAAATGAAAAAATGAACAATTGATGAAATTAAAATGTACTCTCTATCACCCATAAGGCTTTTCAATGTAAAGATATTTTTTTGAGAAAGAAGTAAATTGATGTCCAATTTAGATCAATCATTCTAAAGTATTGGTTAAAATGTTTCATTATATAAGAAATTAATGGTTTTTAAAAAATATCAGTATGTAGATTTTCATGTCATAAATATTCATGAATTATTTCTCTAAGTTATGTGGGATCCCTAAGAAAAAAGTATATTACATCTATTTTTATACTCATAAGTTATGTTCTAAGATATTAGAAATAGAGATAGAACTAGTATTATAACAATGAATTAGAGTGTGAGTGATAGTTAAAGAAAAATCTATGATTATGTGTTTTATCCACAAAATTTCAGTAAAAAACATCAAGTGGCTATATACTAAGATAATATTGTAAATGGTACAACAAAAAATTTATTTTTTCTATCCTAAAAACTAATTTTTATATTAAGAAATTCCATGTTCTAGAAGTAGTTTTTCTATTTAATATATCACCTATAATTTCAGTATCTAGTTAAATTTTAACAATAAACTAAATTTCTAATGTAGAAAATGAACCCTATTCTAAATTACCTTTAAGATAAACCAAAATTCATTTTACCACATTTAAAGTGTCTATTTCAAATTATTTGGAATCCACGCGTATAAAAATACTAAAATAATAATGCATGTCCTATAATACCCCATAATTCTATGTTTTTTTATATAAAATTGGATTGTTTCGAGATCAGGTGCTGAGATGGCATGCAATTCTGATGCCTGGAGTGCCCAGAATAATCCATTGAAAAATGATAAGTTTTTAAATAGCGCTTGTGAGAAGTTTTCATGAAAAAGTGGTATAACACTTAAACATATTCCTAGATCAGAAATCTAAGGGAACTGTTTCATTTAGGATGGTTGTTTTACCAAAGGCGCGACTTAAGTTTAGTTATTTCTTTACTCTATTGAGAAAAACTGAAAATTGCATAAACGAAAATAAAAAAATAAAATAATTTTTTTTTTTTTTTTAAATGCTTATAACTCATAAACAGTGACTCAGATTGAAAATATAAGAACACCGTTGAGCTCGTTATGGTATTCTTTTCATAGTTGGAGCCTAACATTCACCAACATGGGAAAATAGTGGATCTTTGTTTTTTGACATAATTAAAATAATTAAGTAACATTTATTTTATTTTCAAATACTCATAACTTCTAAATGGTAATGTGGACTGAAAATTCGAGAGTATCGTTGAGTTTGAAAGGGCATGTTTCCCTTAGGCTGATCATAACCTCGTCTAGCGCGAGTTGAGTGTAAAAGATAGTTTTGGGACCTTTTTCTTAAAAAAAAATTAAAATGGAATGTGTGCACAATTTGGGAAACATCTAAATGGGTGCCTAAATTGAATACATGAGGGCACCTTTACGTCTGGAATAATGACAATACCTATGAATGGACATAACATTGATAGGCATGGGTCAAGAGAAAAAGTTAATTTTCAGACGATTTAAGAAAAACATAAAATAATCCTAAAAATATTATTTTATTCAAATGAGTTTTTTTTTCTGCAACGCATCGATGAGATAATTGTTTTATTCCATAAATTAAATATCATAGTAACTATATAACTAATGCATAATAAAGACATTGTTTCATAAATGAAACAATGTAACAATGCGATGACGTAGCGTAACCGAAATTTTGCGACACATTTCTCTTTTAATGAGATACAAATTGGAGAATGTGAGATGAAATTTCTCTAATGGATGGAAAAATATTGATCTCCAATGAAGAATGATGGAAAATAGGAAAGTAGTGATGACTACTTTTAGAATTGATCTGGGACTGGAGATCGACAAATGCCAACAACTTCAAATATATCGACATCAATGAAGAACCTCCTCCAGGTAGGGGATTACTTTTTGAAGTTTAATTTTTCAATTCTTCTCTCTATAACATAGAATACTGATAAACCCATGAACAAGTCGATATGCAGGTCGATTTTTCTTTCGATAGGGTGATTTTCATCAGGGTTTATCATTGGGATAGAACTTTGATAATGCCTTAAATCTTCCCCATGATTATAAAACTCTAACGCTGAGGGTGTGGGTTGAGAGGATCAATGCCCAAATCCCTCTATCTTTGTATTTTATTCTGTGTTCCTCATGGCCACAACTATGAATTTACAATAAGCTAGTTATGAGGTTGTAGCAGGGAAGATGATGACTTGAGATGACCACTGGCACAGACGATTCATGGAACGGACTACCAGAGTGGACCTGGTGGCCTGAGGAAAGCACCATCGATGCACCAAAGGAGGTGTAGTGGCCGGATTGAGCCACAATGGATCATCCGGAGCAACCCGCAGTTGGGCTTGTGGATAGAGGAGGGGAGACACAACCATCCAGCCACGTCTGAAGGGAGGCCCACAATGTGCAAGCCACAATGGGTTGTCACACAATCCAGCAGGGACCATGTGAGGGAGGAAGGGTGGTCGGCTCATGCAGGCCATGTGTAGCCGAATCGGGCCATAGAGCGGCCCCGTTTGGAGAAGACCAACCCACCAGGCCGGACAGACTAAGGTATAAGAACTGGGCCACAGTGCGGCTAGTGAAAGATTAAGTCATCCTACTATTGTGGGCCATGCCAAAGAAATAAGACCTAGTTGTTGGGTGGCCTGTGATGGGAACAAACTATCCACCCGGTTATGGGTAGGGCCAGAAAAGGTCGGGTCTTCGGGTGACCCGACGGGCTGGACCCACACACAAACTGGGCCATGTCTATAAAGGACCAATGGGACTGGCCTAATGGCCAAGCCCAAACGGGCTAGCCCGAACCTAAACTAGGTCGTTTCAGATCAGTCAAACCGGGTCGGGGCATGTAGGGCCACCAGACAGAGTTGGTCGGGTCGGTCTAATTGGGTCGAACTAGGCCAAGACAAAACAGACCCCAGTTTACTAAAATTCCACTATGTCCCAAACCGAGCATCCGATTGACGATCCATTTATGGCATTGGGAATCTGGTGAAAATGTGGATATTTTGTAGTACACTAAGGTTGATTTCATAGAATTTTGAATATGATTATTGTCTAGTGGCGTGGTTTTCCTCGGAATCAATCGCACTACGTATGGAGATCGTACGGGTGACTAAGACTCAGTGAATGATGAAAAGTGTCTCTATGTGGATCATCTATGATGGCCCAGTGGGAAGCATATCTATGTGACCTAGTAGGCCCATGGTGGGGATTGACTCTGTGTGACCTGGTAGACCCACGATACTCATCGGGAATGAGTACCTTAGTACAATGTCCAAAGTGAGATGTAGATTTATTTGACTCAGAAGGACCATGGTAGGGATAAGCTCTGTGTGACCCAACATACCTACGGTACTCATCAGGGATGAGTACTATAATAGTCCATGGCTAAGGGGAAGAATCTCTATGTGACCCTACAGACCCACAATGGGGAGTACCTCAGTGTGGCCCATCACTCCAACGATACTCATTAGGGAAGAGTACCCTAGCATCCCATGGTGTTCAGTGCTATGAGTAATGGTCTCTATTTCTATACTCTAGATTATACCTACATGATATGATTCGTAGTGTACTTGGAGTACTCTTCTCAGTGATGTACTTAGTGTTCTTAGCATATAATCCTTAGTGGTGTACTTAGTGTACTTGGCGTACTCTCTACGGTGGTGTACTTAGTGTACTTGGTGTACTCTCCTCAGTGGTGTACTAAGTTTAATTGGTGTACTCTTCATAGTGGGGTACTTAGTGTACTTGGTGTACTCTCCTCAATAGTTTACTTAGTGTCCTTGGTGTACTCTCCTCAGTGGTGTACTTCATGTACTCGGTATACTCTCCTCAAATGTGTACTTAGTGTACTTGGCATACTGTCCTCAGTGGGGTACATAATGTACTTGGCGTGCTCTCCATGGTGGTATACTAGAAATACCTTGTGCATACTCAAATTTTTGATCTTTTTTGTGGTTTGGGGTCTCTACTAAGTATTATGTTATTCACCCCTGAATAGGCTTCGCCCAAACGTACTGTGTCCTTTTCAAGTGGTTGACGCTTTGATGGAGACCTTGGTTGTCCAAGACCTGGTGGTGCTCAGTGATACGAGATAGACGAACGCATTGACAGATACCATGATGTTCTGGGGAATGGTGGTGCTCAGTTAGATGTGACATATGTGTGTATTAAAATAGCTACATGCAGTTACCCTTCACCTACCCTTCATGTAGGGTCTCGAATGGATGGACCAAGGAAGTTGTTATTTTTTTGTTGTTTAAGTCTTGTATTCTGGTCCCTTTATAAATTCATTTTTGGTTTTGGGCTTGTATTCCAGACCATTTTTATTTTATTTTTGGGTTCTGTGCATGTGAACAAGTTTAAAGGAAAATTCATTCTGTTTTTGGGATATGCCTTCTTGGTGCTAGTCGTCAGCCCCTGGCTGTTGGAAGGAAGGTTTGAGGTTAGTCACAACATGGGCACTAGGGGACGTGTCGTGACAAAGTAGTGTCAAATGTGATTGGTTCTACCAGACGAACTAAGAGTAGATAATTTTTTTAATTGGAAACAATGTTAAGTGTTTTCGATTTCGACATACAGGTCATGGAGTCCATTGTTGGTGTAGTGGGTTATGTATCCATACCCTAGGACTCTAAATTTTGTTTTCTAACTTGGTACCTAAAAACAACGGCTACATGAATCTTTAAATGTTTTATCCTGATCTTTCTGATTTAGAGTTAGCTCACTAGGTATAATCTATATATCATGATTCATCTTGATCCCTTTCAATATGCCTCTATATCGACATCTAGCCATGATTTTAGTGTGTGACCATAAGGATGTTTCATAGAGTGAAAAGGCTACAGTACACATATTGTTTCCCAAGATGGAACCTTCGTGTAGTGTCCCAACGTTTCCACCATTGGTTAGCCAGTAGTGTCTACCAGTGCTACCGGTAGAGGAAACATGTCGGTTCATTGCCTTACATGAGTTTCATCAACAAATACCCCTTAAGTTCTGAGGAGAGCCCAACTCATAGGTGGCTAAGGATGTGAATGAGGTGATGACTGATTTTTCCATCTAGTTAGGGCACCATTATATTATATGGTAGTCCTGGTAGGGATCCTTCTATGAGGCTCATCATGGTGATGAAGGAGTTTAGATCACCTCAATCTTACAACGAGGTGACTTTTTGTAAACAGAGCTCGAGAACATCTCTCCAATAAGGGTCTCCTTCCATAAAATCTAATGGATATCTATTCCCAAGAGCATCTGCAACATTAGAGGGATGACATGTTAGTAACTGAGTATTCATCAAGGTGTACCGAACCTTCTAGGTACTCGATTAATACAATGTGACCAGTGCTTCAAGGCTCAGTCCTTCAAGAGAGATGTGTTTATTAACATCCACCCCAGTGCTATTATTTTGTACATTCCTACATATGATAGGGTTCTACAGAGAACCATTTTGGTTGAAAGTTATTTGGATGAGCAGATACACCTAGGGGATGTTAGTAGTGGAAAATTTGGAAACCGACATCATTCTACGAGACTTGAATGATTATGAGGAAGTCTTTCCAGAGGACGTTCTAAGACTACCACCTCGTATAGGGGTAGATTCAAGATTTGATTTTTACCCTAAGAATACATCAATATCTACACTGTCATATCTCATGGATCTCATAGATCTGATGGAGTTGAGGTTAAAATTATAGTACTTATAGAGGAAGGGGTTTGTAAGGCCTAGTGTTTCTCCATGGGTAACCTTGGTGTTGTTCGGAAAGAATAAAGATGAAATCTAGATGCTATTCGTGGACATCTAGTGCCTGAACCAGGTGACCCTGAAGAACAAGTATCATATACCATGTATTGATGAGCTCTTAAATGAGTTTAATTGTCCTTGATGGTTCTCAATGTTGGACATTAGATTAGGCTATCACTATCTTCGATTATGGGATGAGGACATCACGAAGATGAATTTCAGATATCGCTATGGCCAGTACTTGTACATAGTAATTCCATTTGTTATGAGGAACTCCCTAGATATATTCATGTACTCATGAACAGGATCTTCTAGCCATACCTAGACCAGATTGTTGTGGTCTTTATTGATGACATCTTAGTGTATTACACGTTAGATGAGGAGAACATTATACTCTTAAGGATGGTTATGTACACACTCCAAGAGCACCAGCTCTATGTTAACCTCTCAAAGTGTGAGTTTTGGATACTAAAGGTCCACTTCCTGGGACATAGAATCTATAAAGATAGAGTTATGGTGGATCCAGCAATGATATAGGTGGTTCTGGCTTAGGAACCACCCTATAGAGTTTCCGAGGTGTAGAGATTCCTTGGGTTGGCTGGGAAATATCTGAGTTTTCGGCCTAACTTCTCTAGTGTGGAAGTACCCATAACAGCATTGAAAAATAATGAAAACCCCTCCATGTAGAAAGAAATATATTAGTAAAGCGTTCAGAAACTGAGGAAGAGCTTGACCAGTGATCCTATTACAAGGCTGCTAGAGGAGGGCTCAGACTGCATGGTGTTCTATGACGCATCATGAACTAGGCTTGGTTTTATCCTAATACAGGTAAAAGTAGTGACTACTTATGGATAATTACAATTGAGACTGCATGAGCAGAACTCTGAGACTCCTGACCTTGAGTTTTCAATGAAAGTCTTTGCACTGAAGATGTGGTGACACTACCTTATGGGAAAACGATTAATCATCTACTCTGACCTCAAAAGTCTCAAGTATATATTTTCAAAAAAGGATATTAATTTGAGATATTGATATTGGATAGTGTTCTAATAGGACTATGAAATCGAGATATTCTATACTCCTGGGAAGGGGAGCATTATGGAAGAAGCTCTAAGTAGGGATCTAGTTCACAACTACTGAACAAGCACTCAGAGGAGTTGGCCTAGCTTCAGATATCCATTGTGGATAGAGATGACGTTTCTTATCTTTATTTAATTGTGGTTGAACCTCAACTCTTATAGTGATTCAGGGAGGCACAACTCATAGATGCCAGCTCTGAGAGAACATGTTCCAGAATTTTCATAGGGCATGCCCCTGAAGGATATTCTAACAGTGGGGAGCTCATCATCCTCTTTAAAGGATGAACCATAATACCAATGTAATTGCAGGAGGAGGTGTTGAGGTAGTTCCACACATCCCCTTGGGTGGTGCATCTAAGTGGGGAAAATATGTACTAGGACCTTTGAAATCTGTACTAGTGGTCGGGGTGAAGACAGTAGTGGAAGAGTTTGTTTCCAAATTCCTCACTTGTCAGCAAGTGAAGTCTGCGCACCAGGTTTTAGCAGGATTCACACAACCCCTAGAGGTACCAGCATGGATATGGGATGGAATATCGATGGATATAATGACGATTTTACCACGTACATCCAGGAGACACAATATCACATGGGTTATCATTGATCATCTCATCGAGTCGGCCCACTTTCTAAGTACCCAAGAGCAGAGTTTAATAGATTTCTAAGGATGCCTCTATGTTCTAGAGTTCTTATGAGATGGAAACTTTTACACAGTTTTTGGTAGATATTGAGTATCAACATGGGATGATCATTTTTGGATAGTTGATTCCTCTAGTGCATGTTCTTTGGCAGCACACGAATCTCTAGGAGAGCATATGGGAGTGGGAGACTCATATTTGTTCCCAATAACCCATTTTATTTAATTATCCCATGTTTTGGCTTACAAATATGTAAATAATTAAAGGGGATAGTAGTGTAAGACCCTGGAATTTCATGATTTTCTTAAATTAAATAGAATTGTTTTGAGACCAGTAGCTATGATGGCATGTGATTGTGAGACCTGGAGTGCCCAAAATGATCCTTTGAAAAATGTTATGTTTTTAAATAGCGTGGATGATTAGTTTTCCTAAAAAAGTTGAATAACTCTTAAATGGGTGCCCAGATTAGAAATATGAGGGCACCATTGCGTTTAGGATGGAGGTTTTACACTAGGAACAACTGACTTATAGTTATCGTAAGCCTCTAGGTAGAAAACCCAAAAAAGGAATTATCCTAAATAAATTAACCAACTAAAATTTATTTATTTTTTAAATGCTTATAGATCATGAACGATCACTTGTATTGAAAATTTGAGACCACCATTGAGCGTATGAGGGTATGATTCCATTAGGAATAGCATAACATTGTCCGGTGCAATACAATAGTGGAAGTTAGTTTTTGGCAATTAATAAAATAATTAAGTGAAAATTATTTTATATTCCAAATCCTTATAACTCTTAAAAAGTAACTCAGATTGAAAATCGGACAGTACTATTGAGCGCATAAGGAAATTTTTCCCTTAGTCAGAGCTTAACCCCAATCGACACAGTTCAAGGGTGAATGATATAGTTTGTACTTTCTCCATAAACAAATTAAAATGGTGCATGTGAGCGGTTTTGACAACTTCTAAATGGGTGCCTAGATTGAAAATTTGAGGGCACTATTGCATCTGGAATGATGACAATACCTATAAATGGACCTATCCTCTAATATTGTGGTTTCATGAAGAAAGTTAATTTTTAAAAGTTTTAAGAAAAAGATAAAATAAACATAAAATTTTTATTTTAATCAAAATAATTGTTTTGTTGTAATGCAGCGATGAGCTGACTTTTTCATTCCATAAATGAAATAGCTTAGCCACTTTTTAACTAAAGTGTAACAGATATGTTGTTTCATACATTAAATAACATAATTATGCAACGATGCAACTTAATAGAAATGCTAAGACACATTTGTTTTTTAATAAGATAACATGTTGGAGAATCAGAGATGAAATTTCTCAAAAGAACGGTGAAGGATTTGTCTTCATAGAAGAATTTCGGTGAATCATAATGTAGTGAATATGTCTTGGAGAGTGGATTCCAGACTGGAGATTGAAAAATTCCAATAGCTTCAAATACATTGTCACTAACAACGAACCTTCTTCATATAGGGGTTTACTTTTTGAAGTTTAATATCATTGTTCTTCATTCAAAAACAATTAATGTGGATCAACCCATTAATAAGTTGATCAACAGGTCTCTTGCTATTGTAGGAGGGAAATTTTCATCATGATTTCCACTAGCATAAAACATTGATAAAGCCTTAAATTATCCCCATGTTTCTAAACCTCTAGCACAGATGGTGCAGGCTGACAAGAACAAGGCCCGAGACCTATGCGTTTTTTCTTTATTGCATGTTATTCGTGTCTGTAACTCTGAATTGACGACAAGATGGTACTGATGATATAAAAGGGAAGAGGGAGACCCGAGAAGACTGATTACATAGACAGTTCACGGAACGGACCACCAGAGTAAGCCCGATAGCCTATAGAAAGCATCGTTGGAACACCAGTGACTGCTGAGGGTTGCCTACGGAAGTGGCCACTGGTGGGCGGAATCACACCATGTTGGAACACCGAAGGAGGTTCTGCGGCTAGCCCAGGCCACGATGGAGTAGTAAGAGCCGCCAGTGCCCTGGTCAACGGCTGGAGGATGTGGGATGTAGCCATCCAACTACATCATAAGGGTGACCTGCACTACGTAGGCCATGGTGCACTAGCACGTGGTCCTATGGGGACCGTTTGAAAAGGAAGGGTAGCTAGCTCCTTCTGTCCACATGTTGCCTAACCAGGCCACGGAGCGGCCCGCGCAGAATAAGACTGGCCCACCAGGCCTACCAGAATGAGGCGTGTGTTTCCCATGATGGATTATTATGACCATTATTATAGGTCGGACCGACAATATAACACTAGGACACTAGGGGACCTGGGATGGGAACAAACTTTCCTATCAATAGCGGGTTGGGCTAGATAATCCCGGTCGCTGGGAGACCTGGCGGGCTGGACCAACAGCTGAACCAGGCTGGGTCCCGCAAGGCCTAATGGGCCTGGCCTAGTGTCTAGGCTTGCCTATCCTTGATCATGGTCTAGTCAGATCAGTCTAACTAGGTTAGGTTGGTTAGGTGGTCCGACCAGGTCGAATCGAGCCCGAACACAACCGACCCCTATTTACTAAAATGCCAATATCTCTTAAACCAGGAATCTGATTGATGATTTTTTGTGGCGTTGGAATTATCATTGTAAGGAAGATCTTTTGGAAAAATCTCTATAGTGTTTCATTAATGTTGGAACATTAAGTATGGATTGTGGAGAATTTTCTCTTGGAACCACGCACACAGCATGTGGAGATCCTACGGCTGACTAGGACATGAAGACTGCTAACATGAAATATTATTTGGATCAACTATGATAGCCTAGTGGAATGAAAATATGTTTTTTCAGGTATTACCATGGTGGGGAGTGGATCTATGTGACCCACTAGACCCATGGTACTCATCGGGAAGGAGTAACTCAATACGACATCCAAAGTGGGAATGGGCTCTTTGTGACCTGGAAGGCCCACAGTGGGGAGTGGCTCTGTGTAACCTAGCATATCCATGGTACTCATCAGTGATGAGTTGAACAATTTTTCAAGGTTATTGGGAAGTAGATCTGTGTGTCCCAGCAATCCCAATGTGGGATTCGGCTCTATGTGACCCATCATGCTCACGATACTCATCTGGGAGGAGTACCCCAACAACCCAAGGTGTTCAGTGCTATGAATGATGGTATTTATTTCTATAAAATAGATTATAACTATTTGAGATGTCTCTTAGTATACTTGGTGTACTCCCATATGTTGTGTAGTTGGTGTACTATCCTAAGTGGTGTACTTAGTTCACTTTGTATACTCTTTTTGATGGTTTACTTAGTGTACATGGTGTACTCTCCTCAATGGTGTAATTATTGTAATTGGTGTACTCTCATTAGTGGTGTACTTAGTATAATTTTTGTACTATCCTCAGTGGTGTATAAATTTTACATAGTGTACCCTCATCAGTGGTGTACTGTATGTACTTGGTGTACTCTTCTCAGTGGTGTACCTAGTGTACTTGGAGTACTCTCCTTGTTTGTGAGCCTAGTGTACTAGGAGTACTATCCTCAGTGGTGTGCTAAAAGTACCTTATAGATACTCTCCTTCATGTTATTTCTGTTCTGGTTTGGTATCCCTAATGAGTATTGTATTACTCACCCATTCACGGGGTTCACTTGTATGTGTCATGTCTCGTAAAGGTGATCGACGCTTCGACAGAGACCATGGTTGTCTAGGATCGGGTGGTTCTCAGAGAGATGGTACGGATAAATGCTTTAAAGGAGGCCTTGGTGGTCTAGGACCAAGTGGTGCTTAGTGATATGGGACTAACGGGCATAGTAATAAAGCTATATGTATTTATCCTTAAACTACCTTTCACGTAGTTTATTGAGCGGACAGACAGGTGTAGTTGTACTTTCCTTTGTGGTTTTGGGCTTGCATTTTCCCACCTTTGTACTTTCCTATGTGGTTTTGGGCTTATATTCTGGTCCCTTGGTACATTAAATTTGTGTTGTGTTTGTGTGTATAGTTTTAAAGTCAAAATTCATTCCCTTTTTTGGATATTACTTATCGGTGCTATTCGCCAGCCCCTTGCCTTTAGAAGGTGGTCTTGGGGTTTGTCACAACATGGTTAATGGGGGACATGTCTTAAAATATATGACTTACTTTATGATATTGTAAACTACCAAACATATTTCTATAGATTTCTTAACCTAATTATTTATTGAATTCATCAATGTCATGTTAAATTGGAATTGATATTATGGTACTTATACAAGATTCATTGTTAAAACCAATGAATTTTAGTAAATATTTAATATATTTACATTTATTTAAATTACTTCCTTTTATTTAATGATAAATTTAATAACTAGTAACAATATGAGATCAAATTTCATACTCATTTTTAACTCATTCTTCATATGTTTTGAAAAAATATTCAAAATAAATTGGTTGATTGAACCAAAAAACAATTCATCAAAACAAATTTAAACATTGATGGTGTCATTCAAAAAAATCCTTTATAAAAAGAGTATTATCAACACTTCCTTTAAAAATTATTTTGAAGTAAATATATTCTATTTCCATCATATGAATATCTTAGTATTTATTTATGAAAATAGTGTTATTTTTTATGTTTATATATATTTTCATGAAATTTAGTTTTTTCAAAACCAATAAGATGTTTGACATATCCTTCCTCATGAATTTATCCATTGTGATAAGATATTTTAATATCTATTTCATAAAAAATATAATTCAGTTGTTTTGTAAATTCTATTGAGATTCAGATAGATTCTATTATTTTTTTGGGATAAAGGTTTCAAAATATTTTATACCTTTTTCTTAATAATACACCATAGAAAAATTTATTTCATTATTAATAACTATTTTTCCACTTTCATTGCAATGATCTGATATTTTAAAAGAGGAATATCATCTTTGATAGCATATATAACATGAAACACCAAGAAATAAAGATAATGTAAAACATTGATAATTTAGGATGTATTTATTTTTAAATAAATTCAATCTATTTAAATGCTTGTGATGGATGCATTGTCGGTTTTAAAAGAAACATGATACTCTATTAATATATTATTATTTATACATGAACCTTACAAGAAAGATGTTAAGTTGGATTGTATGAATAAGTCTTAATAAATTATTAAAATTATATGGTTTACAAGTTTATAAACTATTTTAAGTGGATATTTATTGATTATAAATAATGTAAAATAAAAATAATTTGAAAGAAAAAGAAATAATTTCTAAAAACTTTTTTTTCAAAAAGGTAATTTCATCACACTTTGCGCACATAATATAAAGTTTTTTTTATCAGTTTTATAATATCTATTTTACAAAAAAAAAATAACTTTTTAAAATCTATATATAAAATTTAACTTATAGAGATTTTTTTATGAATGTTCAAAAAGGATTAAATTTTTATTGAATAGTGACAAATACTTAATTTTATTTAAAACTACCTTATAATTTAAATTATTTAAAAAGTTAAATTATATATTTAATTGGTTATAAACTAAATTTAGAGAAATTATATTAAAATTTAACTATTTTATATAATTTTGACTAATGTTATGTTAATTTAGAATATAAAAACTTTTCATACTTATCATAACATATCTTTGGAAAACTGCTTTATCATTATATTAGCGGGTTTAGTTTTAAAATAAATTTTGAAAGTTATGTGAATTGAATTTGAAAAATTTGTTACATATTTTTATTTATAATAATTGATATTATTATACATGTTAAACATAATTTTTTGACCAAAATTTATATTGAAAATTTTAAAAAATAACCACTATTATTGTAAACACAAACTTACATGGATTAAACTAATAAGATATGGGTTAAAATATCATAATAACGGATTCAACACAAATTATATGTTCATATAGTTCCCAATTAACCTTTTTGGTTCGATAATGACCCATTTTGGTGGCTTTTTACAGGATAAAAATATGGGTACACTTTATTCTTTTCCAAAATCTCATGTGTGCCTCACCCCCGCTTATAAAAGGTCGCCCACTCTCTCCTCCTCTTCACACTTTGAAAAAAAGATGGTTGATCAATTAAATTAAAAAATATCTCTATTAATTACCCCACCCTATATTATATTACTTTTTATATCATATATCCATTCTATGAATGTTTTAGTTTAAACCTAAATAAGTTTCCCGAAGAAGAGCAAATGATTTTTAACTATGTGTTTCCATTTTTCTTCGTATTCTGAGTCCTTAAAATCACAATGAACTATTATAATATAAAATATATATATATAATACATAAATATATTATATTATTTTAATTTCATATCTTATATCAATATATAATTTCATAAAATGGGAAATGGAACCATCGATATTGTGTACGGATGACAACCATCCCATGAACCGATGTAAATCATTTTCCATCACCACATTGAAAGTCTAGATATAATGATGTATTTAACTAATTTATATTACTTTTATGACATTTATATACTAATGGGAAAATTATTTCACACATAAATTCTTACTATCCATTCCAAAGGGTTATATAATAACATCTCTCATGTCTTTCAGGGACTGCCGCCTCACGAAATGATGTGATTCGTTTTTCATTTACACTTTAAATTGAAGGTAGTAAGGATAATTTTAATGTATAAATGTAATATTTATGACCTAAAGGTAATTAAATAATTATAATATCTCATATAACTTCTTACCTTCTAATTTGTTTGAAAATAATAGTGTTTCTCGGGTGTACACGTGGACTATAGCCTCTATGTTGCGATGAAAAAAAAATTCACTTAATTTTTAAATGGAATGTAATATAGATTTACTTGATTATTATAAATGATATATATATGAAATTATAATTATTATTTAAAGGATAATTGACATTTATTTTCCTTTCATTCCATTTATTTAGAAAAATGGAAGCATTTTTCATGCATATATATGACTTACTGTCTCCATAAATGATGTAATCCATTTTCTATCACTATCATTTATAGATTACTATAATTAAGAATATAATTAATATATATGTTATTTAAATCATGTTTTAAATTCTATATATTAATTAAATATTATTATAGAAAGTGGATTGAAATTACTGAACCAAAACATACATGAAATCTAAAGAAATCATCATACAAAATAGTGATTTTAACTAAGAAATGTTAATAAATGGGCAATAAATGACTATAAGTAAATAATAATTTCATTAAATATATTATTACTATTATAAAATATAGGTATATTATACCTATATTTATTATATAATAGTTTCAAAAATTTATTATATAAATGAGACCTAACGTAAGGGTTTCTCATCTCACTATTACTTCCATGAGACATGTGACATATTAAAAAATTATTCCTTTTTTATGGTGTATATAATTCCTATATTAAATGTTATATCATTAATCCATTTATCATAATTGTATTTAATGTTTAATTTGGTGTTATTTATTTCTTTGGGAATATGATTCAAAAGTTACCAGACTGTTAAGGGTTTATTTTTTAATCATATCATTATAAGAGATGGATTATGACTAAGTCTTGCGCAGGGGAATAATTTGAAATTTATATCATAAAATTAATATATTTTTTCTCCTATGTTTATTCATGAACTTTTAATGTAATACTATCACTTTCCTCTCTTTAGTACATAACATAATTGATAAAATTTTTATAATAAAATTTGATTTATTTCTCTTTTTCAGTCAAAAATCCCTTTTCATCTAAATCAATGTTTTATGAAAATTATTTTGATTTTTTTTACTTTATAAAAATTATTTAATAAGATAATTTTTAAACATATTTTAATTTTTATAATTTTTTAAATAAATCTTCATGTCATTTCAAAATAAAGAATCATTTATTTTGACCGAAAATGTGAAAGGAATATTTTTTCAACATATATAACATGCACCCAATTTAACAACATCATGAACACTCAATTATTAAATGAATCCCTTATAATTGTAAAGGTTTAATTTCAAATGAAATTATTTTGAAACAAATTTTTTAACTTTATCTTTTAAATATAATTTCAAAGTGAATAATGATATTTTCTCCAAGAATGTTTTTAATGACATATTTATGGTGTTTCTATTTATCAATGACATCAAGTATTTGTATTAATTTCGATAAATTGGGGATATTTTGTATTGATATCATATATGTTCATTATTTGGATGGTTTATGATCATCTGGACTAGGGATTATAATTTTATGAAAATTAACCATATCTAACTGAATGTTTTGTGCTTATGTATATTGGCTTGGTTAATTATTAACTTTTAGTATGTTATTTGTTTAATACAATGGTTTAAGTTGATTATATTTCACCCCTTTAGTATGAGGAATAAATTAGACTTTGTATGTGATTTTTTTGGTCCAATATAGACCCTTAATACATCAATAGTTTTCATGATACAAACTTTCTTGTGTATTTATCCCCTGATTGACCCATTTAAGTAAGATTTATTTACACAAGGATTTGATGGATTGGTTATGATGTCTATCATTATGAGTTCTCTCATTATGAGATTATTTAATAATGTCTATGTTATTATTTTATTATTTATAATATTAATGGAAAAGATTCAAGATTAGGTGATTATGTTTATGGAATTATTTTATCATGGTTTATTCCTTCCATATTATTCTCAATTTATTAATTAAATAGAATGTGTATAATTTATTTACTTATCCTATTGATTGCTCATTATTTATTCAGATATTCCTCTATACTCATACCCTTATTGAGCATTTTGGATTACCCATTTCTTATATTTCTTTGTTTAGGATTCCAAAAACAGTATTATGATTGATATGCAGGGTTATGCAATAGGAAATAATGATTCACTCAACTAAAATAAAATTTTATACTTTATGTTTTCAATTATAATGTAAGATTCATGTATATATATATTTTACCGAGACTAATAAACTATATGGTCCTTAAATATGCGATTACATATATTTTATGCCAATATAAGAATGTATCAACTTACTCTAGGACACTAGGGTTAGGATATTTAAATTTGGTATCAATTGACTTTTAGTAGAAACTTTGGGAACAAGATTTTGTAAGTCATAGACTATAGAACATAACCATATGATTTTCATTTATGATAATATAGAATATAAGATAACATCCTAATGTATTGTTAAGGTATAGATTATTTGATTTTCCTAGAGTTAAATCCATTTCTGGATACTACTAATTGACGTGACTCTAGAAATATTGTACATATGGGAAATAACTCTTAAAAAGGTGGATCGAGATTGAGTCGATTATTACCTGGTACAAAAAATGGGGTTTATTATGCACTTAGTTTGATAATCCTAAGGAATAATTCATATTTATTTACAAAAAATTATATAAGATTTAATTATATTTTAATTATTTGAAAACATTCCCAAAGAAATAATGTTTGTGATTCTGATGTTATCCACACATAAAAGTTACCTTTAATGTTAAATGTTTCACTATTTTTAGGATTATGCATCATGTTTCCTTTGATAATGATATATCATAGTGTATTAAAAAGTTTAGAAATGGAACATAGGTGAAAGAATGGAAACTTTATCAATTCACATATTGTATATAGGGATTTACCTTCTATGAAGGATAATGAATCCGAAGCTGGAGACATAGCTGAAACTAATCAAATTATATCCACATTAGGTAAAATTAATAAGTGTATGAGAAATATCCATTATAATATAGAGAATATTGATGATCCACCATGCATTGTAAAAATGTTAAGCCACTTTATACATTAACAACCTCCATCATTTAATCGGACTAATAATATATTTTCATTTTATCAATAGATATGTTCCTTTGTAGAGTTATTTATTTCTTTGGAATGAATTGAAAGGTATAATGTTATCATATAATTTAAAATTTTCTTTAGAGATGCAAAAAAATTGTGGCCATTAAAACAAAACACTGCAGATTAAGAATGAATTAGAAGAAAGCTATATAAGATTTTTTTAGTACTCTTCTTTAAAAAGTATTTTCCTTATGAGAAATAATTGGATATGGATAGTCAATTCAGGAATATAAGATAAAAGGAAGTTGAAAATTATTTCTATGTATGAAGAATAATTTATAAGGATACCATGGAATGTTATGGACTGTGTATATAATCCGAAGAGAAATATTTTCCATTTTTTGGGTTTAAGATAGTTCTTTGAATTGAACCAGTATCTAAAACATTCTCATCATTTTAGGACATATTATCATGTGGTATAAAGATATAATATTAATTCTGTATGTCTTATGTATTTTTACAGAAGAAAAATAATGAGATAATGGAGGATAAAAACATCAACAAAGGGAAAAAGGGATAAGTGGAACTTCCTATGTATTAATTATTAAATGAAACACTTTTATACTTGCATAAAGGGAGTTCACATTAACTAAAATTGTGGAGATAATGGCTTCTGTTATTGTGATTGTAATGGAAAGAATGATGTTTTCAACTTTAAATTATTAATCTATATGGTTTTGGGACACAATATAAGTGAATGTCTCAAGCATCAAGGGAATATATGCAGAAGAAGGTAAGGTATCATGGCCAAGATTATGATATTACTATGACCTAATTGGAATAAGGAACATGTGTATTTAGATTTAGGAATTGTTTTGAATAAGTATTTTATCAATTATTTTCTTATTATAAGAATCATATAACTTATAATTATTGTATTTTAGGGGTTATTCTATTTGTATTAAAATACCCATATTGAATAGAACCAAGAAAAGTGAATCATTCCTAAGTTGATATTTTTGTAAAACACGTGATTCAGGGAAGATAACCCTTAATATGTGATCAATGTTGAGATATTAAGGAAAAAGAGATGTTTATGGGATAATATTTGTGAAATATAATTTTGTTATTGTTGTAATGGTTTATGTTATCTTTATTAGAGTTTCCTACATATTTGGATTTAGGGAATATATTTTACAATCTGGTATTTTATTTCTAGAAACATGCATGTTATCATTAAGGTTTTGTAGTGATCAAGGTATTCATATATTTGTAATGTGACATTAAGAGCCTCATTATATTGGCTCAGGAAATAGAATTTTGATTTAGTACCTTTATTCGATGTTTTTTACCTTGAAATTTGGTTAAAAATATTTTAGACAAGTCTTATGGTTATTAATTATGTAATTTATTTAGTTAAACATTGGATGTTATTTTCTGACTAATAGTAATAATTTTGGTATTTGTTAAGATAATAAGAATATATATTTATTCTTTAATGGATCTCATGATATATTAAAATAAAATTTTATTTATTTAAGAAAGAAAAATTAAACTTGAATACTCATTTATTAGAAAAAATATGATATAGTTATGGGAATTATTAATTTGTGAAATTGTACTTGTAAAGTATATATATTACCTTATATTCATTGTCTTGACAGTAAGCAGATAATTATACTCTAGGAAAAGTATTTGAAAGAAAAATTTATCATATTACCTTTATATCTGAGGAATAAAATTGTCCCTTAACTCAATCTACAATTCATTTTTTTGTGGTCATTAACATTATTATGATCAATGATCTATATCACCCCCATAATTATTAATTCTTTTCTTCCCTATCTATATCTTTGATTCCCACTGATGTTCTCCAATCCAAAAACCTAATTATGTGTTATTCTATACGAATTTTTTATTTAACAGTCTATCTTATCAAGAGAATAATTTTTTAAACCTTTTATAATGTGGAGTTTTCAACAAAAGTATTTTCAAATTTTGAACCCATAATTTTTAAAATCAATATTAAATTTTGGGGATTCAATTAATATAGGGGGTATAATGTAATGTCGTGATATTATAAAAGTAGAACTTCATTTTCAATAGAATATATGACATGAATCAAAAGGATTATAAAAGAATGTAACACCCCAATACATTATGATATATTTAGTTTTAATTAAATTCAATCTATTGGATAACATGTGATTCCTTTAACGCCACGTTTAAACGAAAGATGACAGTCTATTAAAAAATTATTATTAAAACATGACCATTATAATATTGTTGTTATGTTGGTGAGTACAGATAAGAATATTTAAAATAAAAAAATACCTCATTTTACATGTGTATAAAATAAATTCAATTAATATTTATTGACTATAAATACAAAAAAACATTTAAAAAAATTACATTTTCTCTGAAAAATGTATTTTTAAGGTGGTGTCATCACCCTTTGAGCACATAATTGAAAAAAATTTCCCATATTTAAAATTTTATTTTAAAAAATAATCTTTATTTTTGAAACACACCTATCAAAATTAATAATGAGTTAATATTTTATAATATTATGAAAAGATAATTTTTTCAAAGAATAGTAAAAAATTATGGTTTTTATCAAAACCCGTATTTTCATTTATATTATTTTAAAAGTGTGATTATATTTTATGATTTATTATAAATTAAATTTATATTATTTGTATTACTATTTAACTAATTTATATTATTTCGATCTATTTTAGGTCGAGCTTCAATATAAATACATTTTACACTGATGTGAACTTTTAGTTGGAAAACAACTTATTCATCTTGTCTGCATGTTTAATTAAAAAATGAATTTTACCAATTCATAGAATTGAAACTAGAAAAATGGATTCCATATATGGAATAATTATAATTAATATTATCTAATAATTTTGACATAATTTCTGAAGATAATAAATTTTGAAAATAATAAAAAAATTAATTGTAGCGGTTAGGGTAAAAACTAACTTACCAAGGGTTAAACTAAAACAATAAATGGTAAAATGATATAAAATATTATAAAAGATAACTTTTATAGAAAAATTAGAAACTTATCACCTATATTGTTCTATAATTATCCATTTTTGAGGATTTTCAATTGATAAAAAATAATGTATACTTTATTCTTTTAAAAATTTTCATTTGTGTCCTCTCCCCAACATATAAATGGCCACCCACAATCCCCTCCTCTACAAACATCCAAACACCATTATTTTACCCAATACCTGAAATAATATTTTCATTAAAAACCTCCAAAATTTCTATAGGCCTTTTTGATATTATAAATCAAATCTAGAAATTCCTTAGGTCAAACTGAAAGAGGTATCCCAAAGAAGAGGAATGGTTTCTAACTATGTGTTTTAATTTTTATTCTTCATCTAACAGTTTAAAATCAATATAAAATATTGTAATATATTATAAAAATTATTCTATATATAATTATATGTAATTATTTTAATTTAATAAATCATATCCATCTCTGCTTCCATTAAATAAGAAAGGAAATGGTTGATCGTGTGTACGAAAGACAACCGTCTTGCAGACAGATGCACTTCATCTTCCCTCACAACTATTCAATGCTATATATAATGGTGGATTTTAATTATTTATATGATATTTATTAAATTATTATAATCTTTTATTTATTATATCTCATATAACATCTTACTTACCATTCTGTGGGGGGGGGGGGTACGATTACATCGCCCATATGTACGGGGGAGTACCGCCTCGCGTTGTGATGTGATTAGTTTTTCAATTATGCTTTACATTGAAGTTAGTAAGGATAATGTAAATTCATTAATGTGATATTTATGAAATAAAAATATTTATTCAATTATAATATCACATATAACTTCTTATATTCCAATCAATATCCAACATTAATGTTGTTCGTGTATACATGAGGTCTACGTACATCTAAACTATCACCTCTATATAGATATGTGAAATTGTTTTAATTTTATTTATAAAAAATAGTAATAAACATGTATTTTATTAATATAAATGATATTATTTTCTTAATAGGTATTCCTTACCTTTTATTTAATATTTTTTCTTCTCATTCAACCTGTTTATAAAAACATAAACAACGTTCATGTGTACGTATGGAATACCATCTCTATAAATAGTGTAATCAATTTTATATCTCTAGAATTTATAGATTACTGTAGATGAATATATAATTAATATATGTATTATTTCAACAGTGCTCAAAATTATATATATGTTTTAACCATGATAAAATAATAAGTACAAAAAATACAAAACAAAAATATACATGAAAAATAAATATATTCACTACTAGAAACCTGGATTTAGCCAATGCTCGTATACCAAAGGTTCATCAAAACAATTTGTATATGAGGCCTTTACCAAGTTTTTCACAAAACCGTAGGTAAAGGAAGATATCGGTGATGATTTCTCAACAGTTTTATGAAACCTATTGGGAAATAATTGCCTTTACCAATGGTTTTATATAAACTATTGGAAATGGTTGGGAAATGTTTCCCTTTACCAATGGTTCAGAGAAACCATTGGTAAAGCTAATTTTTTTCAATGGATTTTAAAAACATTTGGGAAATGTTAACCAGATTTAGACCAAATAGGGCAGTACTGCCTGCATTTGGCAGTTCTCCCCCGATTTCAGAATCCCCTCTCCCCCAATTTTCAGAAGCCCCGCGCGCGCCCTAATCCATCAAATCAGATACTCTCTAACCAGGTTAGAAGTCCAAAGCATCATGTATTCTTACTCATTTCCACTTATCTTTCATATTTATCCATTTATGAAGGTGGAAACCCTAAATTTGGTGTAAAAAACTTATCATTTTTAATTGGGGATTTGGTGGGTTTTATTAGGGATTAGGTGTATGAGGCATTCCCCTTCCTATTATGGATGGTTTTAATCGAAAGTTATGATGTTGGAACCATTTATTATTTTTTTGTCCCTATTTAATCTCATTTTCCCTGACTTAACATTAAATTATATATCACATTTGGTTTATGATTTTTTAATTTCTAGTTGAGTTATTTGAGGTTGATGATTCTCCCGTATTGGTTTTTTTCAACGGTTTGGCGTGGAAATTGGGCATTTAATGTGACTTTTCTAATTAGGAGTTCCTTGAGAATAGTCCAAATATTTGTTAAAAATGATCAAAGTGATTTTATTATTTAAAATGGATTTTGAAATATATTTCAGAAATTACTTAATCTTGAGGAAAGAGTTTTATTAAAATGAGAATTTTTTTAATAAGGCTTGTGTAATGTAATTTGTTAAAGTACACTTGTTATGTGAATATGTTTGGTATTTAGTAACACATGAGATAACCGGTGTGTGAGGATGTGTTGTGAAAGAGATTTCATGGTTGTTTCAAGATTATATATACGTTTTGAGCCTATTAATGAGTTGTTTTAAAAATATTTTGAGATATTTACCTTATGTTTATTGGTGAAAACTGGGAGCTATAGAGGTGGTTCAGGATTAAGACATATAATTACTGCTAAACATGTGGATAAACTATTCATAGTAGTGAGTTTTTGAAATGGTTGATGTTTTTAGTCCGTTTTCATTTAGAGTTTCTTTTGATACTGATGTTTCTTACTAATACCTATGATGGTAATTTATTTTAGATTCCAAATAGGCAGAGACTCCCCCACCATGAACAGTGTATGAAACCTCTACCTTATTTAATCATTCTATTTACACAACCTATGCAACCTATACCTTCATTTAATCAGTAAACTCAAGTCATTAATTCAAGCCTTCACTCTCACGAGCATGTAAGAAAGTGAATGATGTATACCCATCCTCACATTATATCTTACCTTAGATAGTGTCCAACATATGGAATACGAGCTTTTGAATTCATCAGTTAACCAGAATCATATATTCCATTTCCCCCGAGATGACTGTACTAATATAAATTAAGGGTCAATTGAATATGGTTCTCATTGTACGTTGTATATTAGGTGTCCTTCTTGGCCAATACACACTTTTATGAGGGTAGGGTGCATTTTACTAGCCATGATGGCATGTGTAGACATCCATACAAATGTTAGATAAGTCATAATTTTAATTTAGCAATTTTGTTGTCATTGTCATACATTATTATTAATCTCAAATTTTAAAAAAAATTGATTGTATATAGTTTATGAAATTAAATATTTTTATAATCCATGAAAAAACTATTAGTGTAGAAGCTGAAAATTTATTCGCCCATGGTGTGTGCTTGACTTGGGGAAGTAATTGGGTAATAAAAGGTATGGCCATAGAGGTTCCAATAATGAGTTATTGAACAGAAGTGAATGATTTGGGATGCCTATAACACATAATGGGACCTGTGGCAGGTGCCTCTTATAGACCTAATGAAAATGAATATAAATAAATCTTAATTTAATTTATGGGTACTTGTTCTTTACATTGTTCTAATAGTTCACTACATCGAATAGAAACTTCTTAGTTTATCATTTACTTAAATGTATTTTCAATTAAAGTTCAATCCTATTGAATTGTTTATGAAAAAATGACTTATATTTAATTTTTTTTATAGAATGGATACAAGTTTGATGTGTGAAACCGAATAGATCTCAAGCAATTCTCAAAACAATTTGGAGATCTTTATATATTTTGCATTTCATAATGATTTAGATAGTGGTCACATACACTTTCCATGTACCAATTGTGTTGGTAGACCTTGGTTGAGCCATGAAGAAGTCAGCTACCACATAAAC
This sequence comes from Viscum album, assembly GCA_963277665.1. Classification (NCBI taxonomy): domain Eukaryota; kingdom Viridiplantae; phylum Streptophyta; class Magnoliopsida; order Santalales; family Viscaceae; genus Viscum; species Viscum album. Next base: position 1,508,916,709 of record OY728156.1, read on the forward strand.
AAATATGTTTTTTCAAGCAAACTACTTTGTGTGGTATAACAATGGGGAGAAAATTAAATCTCAAATTGGTGATGATCGAAATGGAAGGACTGGAATGGAGAATTTATTAGATGATCGGTTTCCATTTATTAGTTATCATAAAAAAGAAAGGATTTTAACTCAAGAAGACATCTATATGAGGATATATGATGCATCTAGTGAAAAAGATGATATCGATAGGGTGAAAAAATTGAATGATGCTTCCACGAATCCAGTATATCAACAATGCGATAAAATGAAAAGGCTGGAATTTTTAATTCGGTTGCTTCATGGGAAAACTATGTATGGGATTTCTAATACAGAAATCGACTACATTCTTACCCTCATGAAGGATTTACTTCTAGATGACGAAGATATTCCCTCAAACCACTATATGGAATGGAAGTTAGTTGAGGATGTTGGATTTTCAAAAAAAATTCATTAATGCCCGAAAGATTGCAGTTTATTATAGGAGGAAACCGCTGAATTAAATGATTATATAAAATATGGCAGATCCCACTGGAAGTCAAAATCTGATGGAACACCATCCCTCGTCCCAAATAATGTAATGTGGAACTTTCCATTGATCCCTAGACTCCAGAATCTTATTATGTCTGATGAAATATCAATAAAAATGAGATGGCATGATATAGAGAGAAAGAGGACTATTGATGAGTTGGTTCATCCTGCATATGGATTTGAATGGTAGAGATTTGATGCTCGACATCCTGATTTTGCAGCAGACGTACGTAATGTGAGGCTGGGTCTTTCATGCGACGGTTTTAATCTGTTTGTGCAGATTCTGACTTCTCACAGCTCATGGACAATTTTTATACACATTTATGATCTTCCACCATGGTTGTGTCTGAAAAAACCTTTCACATTCATGAGTATACTCATATAAAGCCCTTCTGATCCTGACATTGATATTGATGTACACATGAAACCTTTAATAAAAGAGTTGAATATTTGGGATGTTGGTGTGCACGCATACGATGTATGTTTGAAAGGCATATTTCAGATGCACGCTGTGCTTATGTGGATGATCAATGACTTTTTAGCTTATGCAATGATGTCTGGATGGAGAATGAATGGAATACTATCATGTCCTATTTGTATGAATAATAATATATCTAGAAGACTGAAACATCTCTGTAGTTTCAGTTTTATGGGACATCGACGATTTTTTCCAATGGACAATCCATATAAAAATAATAGTCAAAGATTTGATAATACTATAGAGAGAGATGATCCACCTCAGCATATGTCTGGAACTGATGTGCTTAATGAATTGAAAGATTTTAGTTTTTCATTCGGTAAGGGTAAAATGAAATCTGGAAAAAGAAAGAATGTTTCCACCGAAACCTGTTACAATTGGAGGAAGAAGAGTATCTTTGTAGACTTTCCTTATTGGTCACCCAATTTTTTACATCATTTCTTAGACGTAATTCATATTGAAAAGAATATATGAGAAATGTTGTTTTCAATTCTTCTTAATGTCAAGGGGATGAAAAAATATTATTTACGATCCCGGAGTGACTTGGTGGATTGGGGCATCAGACCAGAATTGCATCTTGTGCGTATCAGTGAAAATAAATGGCAACCTCCATGTGCTTCTTATGTGATGAAACCTACAGAAAAAACAATTTCTGGAAGTATTAGAGAATATTAGAGTTCTTGATGTCTATTTAAGCAACATATCTAAACGGGTCAACAGAAGAGAGTTGAAGCTAAAATACTTGAAGACTCATGATTGTCACGTTCTTCTGCATGAGTTGCTTCCAATAAAAATATGTCATCTTTTTTTTTTCCAATAATGCAAGGGTGACTATTATTCGGTTGTGACATTTTTTTAGAGATCCTTGTGCTAAGAAGTTTTCCTAGTCTATCATGCAAAAAATGATGATAGATGCCCCATTAATTTGGTGGGAGTTGGAGAAAATATTTCCACCATCATTTTTCACATGCTTGCGGCATCTGACTGTCCATATTCCCACAGAGATACTTCTTGGAGGAACTGTTTATTTTTGATGGATGTATCCAACTGAAAGAAATATGTACACATTATAGTCTTATGTCCGAAACAGGAATCATCCAAAATGTTCTATCGTGAACGGTTACTTGGATCAAGAATGAATGGATTTCTACTCAATGTATTTGTCTGATCTTACTACAAGAATGAACAGACCAATGAGAAATCAAGAAGAACAGTACGAGAAAATTGAACCCAGTTTTCCATCACTTCCTAAAATAGAAGGAATTCCTGGATCATATACATTGAATACATTAAGCCATGAAGATCGGGAGATGGCACATCGCACAGTTTTGTTCAACTGTGATTTTTTCGATGACTATATCAGGTAACTAAATTTAATATGTACATCTTACATATATATATCAGTTAAACAATTCATATTTTTTTATCTTCAGTTAACATGAAATAATAATAAATAGAACGCATCGTTTTTTATCTTTGAGAAGGAGTGAGGATTTTCATAGCCAAGAGTTTTCTGGTTGGTTATAATTGAAGGTAAAAATATTACTGTTTAAAATAATTAAATCAATATTTAATTAAGTTTAATAATCATTTATATTTTAGGTATTGAGTTTGTCTGCTGACTCTGTCTCTGAGAAAATAAGAGCTTTGGCTTTTGGTCCTAATACCATGGTTCGTGACTGTAAATCAATTTTTATCAATGGGTACACATTTATTGTCACTGAATAAGAAAAGAACATGAGAACGCGACATAATGGTGTTATAGTTACTGACACAACATATTGTTATGCCAGTGCATCAGATAGTAGACCACGATTTGAAAATGTGGGTTATTATGGAGTCGTTGAGAAAATAATAATATCGGATTATTACTCTCATGGAAAAGTCACAATGATGAAATGGCATTGTTTTGATTCGATAACGACTCATGGCACATTTATTGATGATTTTGGATTTCTAGTTATTAATATGACTCACACTCTTACTCTGAAAGAACTATATGTGTTGGCATCAATGACTAAACATGTTATTTTATGTCAAAGAAAAAATTAGACCTGAATTTGGTGTCATAGTTGAAGTAATTTCAAGACATATTTTTTATGATGGTGATTATGGAATTGACACTTTCTCTACTGTCATTGGAACCAATCCATTTATTTCTTTTGATGAGTCGAATATCTCAGTTGTCAGAGATGATTGTGAACCTAATGTTTTGGATGAAAATATATTGGATCATTCATCCATATTCTCAATTATTTTGTTTTACCTAGAGATGGGTTGTTAAGGATGGTACTATTCAAATTGATTTAGTATTGATCACAAATATATTTTAGCTGAATTGACTGTTATGTTAATTTTCAATGTTTATTGGTTGCAGTTTTATTTGAATTGCATTTTATAATTTGGAATTGAACTGTATTCAAATCTAATCAAACAATATTTCTAACTTGGTGAACATTAAAACTGGTATGATTTATTAAATTCATTCAAGCTATTCTAAAACAATTGATAGCTAAATTACCAATGAATCCCCCTATTACCTCATATATTTAGTTTTTTGCATTACACATTAGTTTACTTTTTCTAATTAATTACATATTTGTTTTTAAAAGCAGGAAATGCATCCAATTGAAGAGAGACGAAGGAAAAAAATGACAGATAATAATCGCTGAATGGCGGAGATGGGCATTCCACCATTAGTTCCCTTAGTGAGTACTTTATTTCAAATATATGTATTTAATGAATATATAATGTCATGTGATTAATTTTTTTCGTAAATATTTTTGTAGGATCTACCTATACGTTGACATTTATTCGATGAGGAGCCTAGTACTGGTCCTAGTACTCAAGCCGGTGGTACGAGGGGGGTTCGTACCAGAGGTAGACAAGAAGCTCTGCGTACCTGACTAGACCCTGACCCGCCCACTAACATGTCATCCTTAACACATTCTGATCCTAGTGCGTCATTAGGGACACACAAGATATTTAGGCCTCCCATGTTTTTCCACCTTTTGTACCTTCTAACCGATCTTTTTCATATCCCATGATGATTCCCTCTCCCCATCCAGAATCTGGTCATACAGTTGTCCCATCTTATTTTCCTTCTACTACTGTCTCTCCGAGCTTCTATATTCCATCATCTTTGACTCCTGTTCCACCACAGGGTGTTCCATCATTTTATGTGGATCCAGTGGCGCTCAGCGATCAGACTGTCGCATGTATATTTATAGAACCTTAACAAATTTTTATAGCAACATTTATTTTCATTATAACATGTTTTGATAAAATATTTGTTTTTATTTCATGATAGATACATCTACAGATAGGAGGCAGGGGCGGGGGCGTACACGCATGTGTGCGGTGTGGAACCGCCGCACAGAGGTAATGGAGGATTACAATGAAGACAACCAAATGGTTGTGAAAATAGGGTAGCAATGTCAGAGTTATTTTTTCAACGCTTACCAGATACTCAGACATCATTTCCATAAGAATGATATCGTGGAGACATTTGCCACACGAGGTCAAAGATAGATCTTGGACATAGATATGGGTAAAAAATCTATTGTATTTAATTCGATGAATTATTTTTGTATTTATATGAATTAATATTTTGCTGTCAGCTTCGATTTAATTTTCCTGATAGTGAGGGTGCATGACCGGAACATCTAAAGGATTTATGTGAGCTTTGGATATCTTTCAAGAATGATTTTTATATTGGATGGCATGCTAGAGTTGGCACTGAGTTAGAGGCGGTACAAGTTGTGGGTGATTGTCCTATAGAGCAGTATCAGCAGATGATTACTCATTGGATGACTACTCTGTTTAATGTATTAATAACATTTTAGGTATTTAAATAATAACTCTCATGTTTTGAATTAATATTATCCTTTTCATTATCAATTTTTATTTAAGAATCATATGGAAAAAACAAAAAAAAATTATGAAAAAAATACCTCCACACACTGGGATGTACTACAATGCCAGATAATGAGAGGAAGCTGGTATGAAAATTGTTTATAAGTTATCTTTAAGACCTACAGTTTCTTTTGATTCCGCAATTATTTAATTTTTTTCTAAAGTTTCCATATAACTTTAGTTTTCAATGTCATTGTAGAGGGAAAAACTGAATATTGAAGGACGTGTGCCTTGAGAAAAACAGTTTTGCTCGAGTAGCCGGAAAAAAGATGGAAGTGTCGTCAACGAACCGACTCAGCAGTAGATTTTAAGTCTTTGTCTATTGATTTTATATTTTAATATATATTTTAAAAATTAATAATATATTTATATTTGTAACATGCTGCTTTAGAGGCCCTGGATTCCCAAAAACTAGAAAATTTTGGGCCATCTGATCACTTATATCAGTTGTTGCGAAAGGAGCATTCTGGCATAGTAAGTTGCCGACCTAGGATAGCCCTGACGAAGTATTTTCTCTCCTTAGGTACGATTTGTAGTGCCACCGAGCTGCAGCAATTTAGGGCTCAGGCAGAACAGGCTGACAAAAGGGCTATAGAGACCGCAGAACAATCTACTTGCGAAAACAGTGCATTTATGAAATTTATTGAAGTTCTACTTCCAATACTTCCACCAAAGGCCAACACTACTTTTGAAGAATATATGTCGTCATTACGTTCTATATATGGTTCACCAGTTGTCATTTCTAGTTGTGGTCAAGACAATGTCCAGCCTAACGATGACGATGGCGAGGATTTTGATACAGAAGAGGAGGGAGTGGAGGATGGCGAGGCGGGGGAGGAGGGCGAGGCGGAGGGCCAGGTTGAGTAGGAGGGCGTTGAGGAGGGAGGGGACGATGATGAGGACAATGATGACCACATGGATGAGGGTGATGATGATAGTGACTATAGTGATGGTGATGTGGGACAAATTGATCCGTTACATTTTTTACTAATATTACTGAGATATGATGTTTAATCTATTCTACTTGTGGGTTTTATCTAGAGTCGTAGTGTAGTATTGGAGTTGAGTTATTTATATATATTTTGTAACACCCCAAGATTTAATAGTGTGTTATTTCTTCAAAATAATTCATTAACTTGCACTACACGCAACACCGAGTTCAACCGCACCATGACTTACCAAACAATCCATTCAAAAGAGGATATGAATAGTATTAACTAAATTTTAAAATTTATATAATCCTTATAATTTTAGAATCCATATTATGAGTTTCTTAGATATAATGTTAGAACAAATTCATTTTTTTCAGATAATAGAAGTATTTTTCAAAAAATGCACTTTTACCAACTTTTAATAATGAAACCCTTTTTTTATGTCCAATATTTTAAACTTTTATAAATCAAATTTGACTAAATAAATTTATTCTTTAGAATGGGGAAATCAAAAATTTACATGATAACACCCCAAGATTCCATGGTACGCTTCTCTTTGAATAATACAGTAGCCTGTGTTGTACTCAACTTCGAGTTCTAACACACACTACAACCAATCAAACTAGCCATTATGAATAGTAATACCTACTTTTTGAAATTTTATAAATTTTATCTCTCAAAATGGACTTCATTTTTGTATTGGGAGTATCAAATTTAGCCTAAGGTGAAATTTTGATACTTTTTGGAAAACATTCATATTTTGATGAATAGTGAAAATTACTAAATTTTAATTAAAAACAACTTTATTAATCGAAATAATTAATAGTGATAAATTATTAATTTTAGTGGTTTTAAATTATATTTAGAATATATTTTTACCATTTAATACAATTTTGGTTTTTGTACATAATTTCACAAAAAAACGGATATAAACAAGTGTCAATCTTCTGTTAGTTATTATCTCTTAAAAACACGCTTTTTGTTTTAACAATGGGAATTAATTTTAAATTAATTTTTGTCACTTCAATGTTTTGAATTTGAAAAAATGGATACCATATTTGGAATCAAGATGTTCAAATTTTGTAAATAGGTAACTTTTATTTTTATACATTTTGAATAATTACTTGGGTAAATATTTTATTTACCATGGTTAAAGGGTAAATCCGGTAAATATGGGTTAAAAATAATATTTTAAAGGGTAAATATGGTAAATATTGTGTAAATAGGTAACTTTTATTTTTAGACATCTTGGCACAATTACTTAACAAAATCTTATTTGTAGACTTGGCACGAAGCCTTGGTTATGTGGTTATGATAGTCTGGCATTATGCATTCCATAATCATGAAAGTGGTTAGTGATATTGGATTTGATTATTGGACTAGTAGAATATCCATGTGAATAAGTAAATGGCATTATTTCATTTTATTTTTTAAATATTATGCTGATGTTCAAGTTTAAAAGACATTTGTTTTAGTTATACAATGCCTTAAAATGTTTATGCATATTTATGAAAGATTCTACTATATTTCTTACCCTTACTGAGCGTTTGAGCTCACCCCTTTCAATGTTTTATTTTTCCTAGGATTCCAATAAGTTTACTGTGATTGATATGAAGGGTTAAGCCAAAGGAATAATGGTGTTTATAAAGATTATTTATGTTGTTTTGTATGTCTTAATGTGCAATGTAACATTCATTGTGTAATCTATTTTCCATGACTGCTAAACCGATCGGCCCTTCAGGACATGATTCCTTGTAATCATGATAATTTATTAAAATAATTCACCAACTCTGGGTAACTTGGGTCGGGGTGTTACAGTTGGTATTAGAGGAATTTTTCAATAACCTTGGAAACTAGATTTAGATAAACTCTGATTAGAGAACAAAGCCCTAAGATAGACTTTGAGGATTAGTATAAAAGAACTTCCTAAAATTTTGGTATTGTAGAGATTTTGTGAGTTTTCCGGGAAATACATCCCTGTCTAGATACGAGCAGGTAGAGGCGGATCTGGCACAGATGTACATAGGGGTAAAACCCGAAAACACTGCTTTGAGCTGGACTCGAACGGGAACTGGTGCACGACAACGGTCCTTGCTGCACTCTTGGTTACGACATTCCTGGTGGATATGCTTAGGATAATTCTCATTTTCTTTACAAAACATTATGAAGGACTCATGAGTATATAATTACTCAAACAAAACATATTTATGATTATGGATTATATCCATAAACTGTTCAATTTGTGTTAGGTATTTTAAAAGTTTGGAATTATTCATTGCAATTCATAAACTGACCTAGTTTATGCTATTGTATAGAAATGGTGCCTAGTAGAAGGAATGTGAACCCCCGTAATATGTATGATCCAAAGAGTATGAAGGATCATATCTTTCGTGGTCCTAAGCCAGAATTTAGAAGGGAAATTGTCTCCCATGTATTATCATCATATAAAGAAATAGTATCATGTGTTGATAAGATAAGTAAAGAATTCTCGGAGTCCTATGGATTTGAAGGGAAACCAGAGAAGGAAAGGATGGTAGAGAGAAGGACAGATAAAAGGAAGAAGGTAAAGAAGGATTTTCCCATATGTGATAACTGTGGAAAGAATCACCTTGGAAAATTCTTGAAGGGAATGGGAGTATGTTATAAGTGTGGAGAAAAAGGACACAAAGTACGTGACTGCAAGGGTAATAAAATGGTTTCAAATGTACAATGCTTCATTTTCAAGGAGTTTGGACACTACGTGAACCTATGTCCTAGTAATAAGACTATGCCGCAAATGATGCTATTGGATAATAATCAAGTTATGATACCACCACGGATGAAGAGAAATGATTAGAGTTCTTATGTTGATTATGTCATTTGAGTGTTATTTCAACGATGTACTTGTTATAATAATTATGGAGTATATAAGGATTTTACTGCAGTACTATTTCATTAAGGACTTGAGATTGTGTGGAACAACGAAAAGTGACTCAATAGCAGGTTAAATTTTTGGAAAATATATGGTTGAGAGAATGATAAACCATAATATGGTTCTGATACCGAGGTAGTTATTTTAGAATAATAAATGATTGATTTGGATAAATCATATTGGATATTCTTGACTACCTTGAAACTGATTAATGATTTTTATATTCCATCATTGTTGGGATTTACAACATATTTGGATTGAAAGAGGATATCCATTATTCTTTAAGGAATAAGGGATCATGAATGTAATCAATAAGGTTTTATGGTAATTCAGGATGTTGTAGTATTTTAGAAGAATACATGATGAAGGTGTTCACATGTTATTACGTGGAAAAAAGGATCTTCATTTTTTTACCTTCCTTATAAATTTTGGACTAAATTATTTTGCATAGTTCTAGTTTGGATTATTTTTGGATTGCCATAAAAGGACAACCCGGAGGTCGGGTGGCAACCCGTCGCGTTCGGCAAGGCCGCGAGACTTGAACCCACAACCGAAGGGAGACAATGGTGTATCACCTACCACTGGCCCATGTGATGTCTTGGATTAAATAAAGTAGTTTTTTTAAATGAAATGGTAGATGAGTTATAAATTCATTTTTTTGAACCCTATACGAATAGGATAAATAGAATATATTTTTTACGTTCTATTATCTTTTAGAGTGAAAGATGAGTTTGTGGTAGAAATTAGTTAAAGGATGGAACTATACTTGTCAAGAATATATTTTTCTTCTTCTCTTATTCTATGAAGAAAATAACTCTTATACTTTATTTAAGGAATCCTAAAACCAAAAGTGTGTTATCCAAATACCCTATGATTTGTTGAACCGATGGTATTTCAAATAATCATAGATTGATGAATTTAAGGACCTCCATTTTACACTTGTTTGTGATTGATAACCTAAATCACTACCTATAAAAATTTATGTTTTTCCTCCAATTATATGTCTCTAATTTCCACCAATGTTCTCCGAATAGAGGTCATAATTTGGTGGTAACCCTTTCATTTCTCTTTTCCCCTTATTAAGACTAAATTTTATTAACCCAAATTTCGATGTGGGTTTTCCCACAAAGATATTTTATATATTCAACCTTTTATTTTAAAAGAACAATTTCAAATTGTGAGGACGTAATTTATTGAAGGAGGGGAGAATGAAACACCCCAAGATTTCATAGTGTGTTATTTTCTTCAAAATAATTCAATAACTAGCACTACACGCAACACCGAGTTCAAGCGCACCATGACTTACCCAAAAATCCGTTCAAATGAAGTTATGAATAGTATTAACTAAATTTTAAATTTTATATAATACTTATAATTTTAGAATCCATATTATGAGTTTCTTAGACATAATTTAAGAACAAATTCATTTTTTCAGATAAAAGATGTATTTTTAAAAAAATTCACTTTTACCACCTTTTAATAGTGAAACCCTTTTTTTTAATCCAATATTTTAAACTTTTATATATTCAATTTGACTAAATAAATTTATTATTTAGAATGGGGACATAAAAAATTTACAATATAACACCCCAAGCTTCCACGGTACGCTTCTCTTTGAATAATACAATAGCGTGTCTTGTACGCAACTTCGAGTTCTAACACACACTACAACCAATCAAACTAGCCGTTATGAATAGTAATACATACTTTTTGAAATTTTATAAATTTTATCTCTCAAAATGGACTTTATTTTTGTATTCAGAGTATCGAATTTAGCCTAAGGTGAAATTTTGGTACGTTTCGGATAACTTTCATATTTTGATGAATAGTGAAAATTACTAAATTTTAATTTAAAACAACTTTTTTAATCGAAATAATTAATAGTGATAAATTAAGAATTCTAGTGGTTTTAAAGTATATTTAGAATATATTTTTATAGTTTAATACAATTTTGGTCATTGTACAGAATTTCACAATTAAACCGGACATAAACAAGTGTCAATCTTTTGATAGTTATTATCTCTTAAAAACACGCTTTTTGTTTTCACAACGGGAATTAATTTTAAATTAATTTCTGCCACTTCTGTGTTTTGAATTTGGAAAAATGGATCCCATATTTGGAATAAGGGTGTTAAAATTGTGTAAATAGGTTACTTTTTCTTTACATATTGAATAATTATTTCGGTAAATATTTTATTTACCATGGTTAAAGGGTAAATCTGGTAAATATAGGTTAAACAATAATATTATAATAATACCAAATTACCCTAAAACGTGTCCTAACCTTATTTCTTGTTACCTTTCCAACCATGGGCATCTTTAAGACGATTTTGGGACCCCATGGAGCCACTTGTAAGTGATATGGATACTTTATTTTAATTAAACTAAAATAAATACAAAAATGACAGAGGCATATATCTTTTAGAAAAACAATTTTTACATAGGGTTATTTATGTTGGATTTTCAACTATAAATATTCATTAGAAATATAAAAATATTTACTAAATAATTATATTTTAATTATAATTTTTATACTTTAAATAAGTTAATTTACATATGACACAATGGTGATGCAGTAATTACCTAATTAATGAAAACTTTGAATAGTTGATATTATAAATACCCAAATAAATGTGATTTGAGACTTTTTATAAATACCAATAATTTTATAGTATAATATGACATGTTATTATTGATTTAATTAACTTTTTTAAAAGTAATCATTCTTTTATGATATTTACAAAAATCAATTATTGAATAGTGTCAAACTTGACATAAAAGAGTTTTTAAAACAAATATTATATTATTAATTGATATTCAATTTTTAAAAATCTAAGGTTCGGCCAAGAGACTTATATCAAGATATGTGTATCATTAATGGACCACTTTGGGGTCCTTTGGATGTATATAGTATGTTTATTAACCATATAATATAAAAATACAAAGAGACATTGTAAAAGTGAAACTAATTAACTAAGAGTTAATACTTAAAGATAAGGTTAATATTGTAACCCAAACCTGTCTAAATACAATTGGTTGAGTGTTTTTAGACCTATCCCCAACTTAATCTTTAAATAATCCACTTTTGAGCCATTAGAAACCGAATATTAATTTATTATAAAATAATATTTCTAGCTTTTCCAGAGCTGCCCCTCACCCCTCTTATAAAAGGGAACTCCCCCTTCTCACTAATTAGCACATTCAAAGACTTTTGGTTTGGCAAACAATGACCAAATACTCTCTATAATTCCCTCACTTCAACCTAGAGTCCTTATTTTGATTGGAAAGCCAACCTAAGGATCCCATTTGATCTAATCGAAAGGAAGAACCCGAAGAAGAGGTAATGTTTTCACCACCCTTTTTCAAATTCATTTCTTCTTCAATTTCTTATTTCATTGTTTTTACCATTCTAAAATAATGAATGCAGTATCTCCTATATACTGTAATATTATTATAAATATGGTACAACCATATTCGGTATTCTATCCATCCTTTGAATGGCATGTCACCATACATGCGTACGTACGACTTACCGTCTCCACATCATGTTGTAATTGTTATTCAATATATTATTTTTTTATGGGTATAATAATGATTTGTAATTCATGTAAATAATAAATATAACATGATAATTATTCTACATATATGATATACCATCCAATTATATATTATTTTAATATCAAAAGAATGATATTGTCGCTCGGGCGTATGTACGGACTACTGTCTCTACGAACGCGATGAGATTAATTCTCCGTCATATCCATTCAAGTCTAATTATCATTTGAAGATTAATAATGATGTTTAAGGAATTAATATCATTCTGGATATAAATAAGATGCAACCTATCCATAACAAACATGGCTTACATAACAAAACATATAAAATAAAATGAGTAAGTTAACACATGAAATGACGATAATTCTAAAATATTATTAACAAATCAATGTTAAAAGATCATATATGATATCATATTAATGTAAATGATTATTGTATAATTTAATTACAATTATTCCACAATTATACAGGAGTTTAACCAAGACCAACCAAGGAAAAGTACAAGGTAAGGAAACTTCTTAACCAAATTTCCTTTCATTCGGTTAATCTCCTACTTTCAAATTATGTCATGATATTATTATGTCATATCTTGTATTTTTACTTTATTTATGTGTAATTATAGTTAATACACACAATAGATATATTTTATTTAAAAAATGATCTTTGTAAGGGAACTTCTTAACCCAATTCCCATTCTTTGGTTTGATCGTATCGTTCTTATTTATGTTGTTATTTGATTATGTGAGAAATGAATTTTTATATCTTATCATGTATTTATACTTTCATTATGTGAGCTTATATTGAATACACATGAGCAATCTATTTTATTTACAAAATGAACTTTGTAAGGGACTTCATCTCAATCTCCATTCATTGAGGCATATTTTGTTTTATAGACAAATTTCTTTTATACGGTGTATAAACCCCTTTGACTTTTACGTTTATTCAAAAGGAATATTTTTATACGAAGCGTTTTACTAAACGAAAAAAGGAATGTTTTTTCTTGTCGTACGTATTCAGTGACAACGGCTTCTCCACCGACATAACCATTATTTGAGTTTCGGATTCCTCTACAAGCCATAAATTTTTTTAAAATGAAAAATAAATACCAAGTTTTATTTTTCTTTTATTTTGGTATTGAAAAGTGTTTTGATAATGTTTTTATTATATCAATGTGTTGTATTGATATATTGTGATTGAAATATGGAAATGTTATGTTTCCTTTATGCATGTTTTATGTGATACGATTATGTTATGATTTATGATATGTTTAAACGTGTTTATATGAGGACTGCATTGGACTTAATGAGTGATGGGTGGACCCCTCTATAGCTCCTCAATGCATCTGTAGGTCTCATGGGACAAACTAGTGTCTTGGCATGAGGGCTTGACAAAATCTTATTTTTAGTCTTGGAACGAGGCCTTGGCTACGTGGTTATGATAGTATGGAATTATGAATTCCATAATTATTTAAGTGGTTATTGATATTACATGTGATTATTCGACTAGTAGAATATCCATGTGAATAAGTAAATGACATTACTTCATTTTATTTTTTTTCCATATTATGCTGAAGTTCAAGTTTAAAAGAATTTTGTTTTAGTTATACAATGACTTAATAATGTTTATGAATATTTATGAATGTTTTCTATATATTTCTTACCCTTACTGAGCGTTTGAGCTCACCCCTTTCTATGTTTTATTTTTCACAGGATTCCAAGAAGTTTATTGTGATTGATATGTAGGGTTAAGCCAATGTAATAATGGCGTTCATAAATATTATTTATGTTATTTTGTATGTATTAATGTGAAATGTAACATTCATGTATGTAATCTATTTTCAAACACTTCTAAACGGATCGGTCCTTCGGGACATGATACCTTTTAATAATGCCAATGTAATAAAATAATGCACCGACTCTGGGTAACTGGGGTTGGGCATTACATATTGTCTATTTTCATAGATGTTGATATCTTTTAGTGGTTGTGGTGTATCATTAGCATGTTTTTAGAGTTTGTGTGTTTGGGAACTCCCCAGACAGCCCCCCACCCTCCTCCTTGGACCCCTGATAGCCCCCCGAACACCCCCTGGACAGCCCCCCAAACAGCCCCCCCACCCTCCTCCTTAGTCCCTGGAAATTCCCCTAGACACCACCTAGACATCCCCCCATACAACCCCCCCCCCCCACCCTCCTCCTTGGACCCAGGACAGCCCCCGGACAGCCCCCCGGACAGCCCCCCACCCTCCTCCTTGGTCCCCAGATAGCCCCCTAGACACCCCCAGACAGCCCCCCCTCCCCACCTTCCTCCCTAGACCCCAGACAGTCCCCACGGGCAGCCCCCCAGACAGCCCCCCCACCCTCCTCCTTAAACCCCAGAATTCCCCCCATACAGCCCCCCACCCTCCTCCTTAGTCCCCTGACAACCCCCCAAACAGCCCCCTACCCTCCTCCCTGGACCACGGACAGCCCCCCTCCTCCCTGGACCCCCAGACAGCCCCCACCCTCCTCCTTGATTTCACATGACTTTTTTTATTTATATGATCATCCAATGTTATTTAGGATTATTTAATATTTGTATGTCTTGAATTATATGAATGTATTGGTAGGCTTATTAGCTCATTCTCATCAAATGCTTGTGATTATATGCTTTAAATTGAATACAAAGCCTTGTTGTACATTCTCCATGTTATGTGAATTATGCCCTAATTGATTTGGTTTACAAGTCAATTGTTCGGATAAGACATGGGATACATGTTAATGACTCATGGAAGGACTCGTCATGATCAGGGAATTTAGACTTGAAACTCCAGGATGAATGCAATGGTTTCTAGGTGAGGGCTACCAGGATTGTTTCTATTAGTCATGAGTGATATTTCTTCCTTGAAGATAAACTGAGGAAATGTCTATTTTGCAAGATGGTATTACCAAGACTTAGGTGATACCCGGTCCCCTATTTGAGATACATGTAAAGCAAGGCTGCCTAAATCCGAGGCGTAGTGTGGCCGACACCACTCAAAGTGATGTGTACGAGTCAACCCCGTCTAAATCTGAGGCACGGTGTGGTTGGGATTTTAAGTGAAAAAACAAATGGCATACAGAAAACCAACCAAACACATTCAGATTATATTTCTACATTATCACAACAATCCATGGGTCATATGTGACGTGTACGAGTCAACCCCGGCTCAATCCGAGTCGTGGTGTGGTCGGGATCACTCTAAGTGTCTGTCTTTTGTTTAAAAGGGACAACATTTTAAGTACATATGGAAACCAATTAAATGGATTATGATAATGTTGATACATTATCACAACGATCCATGAGTCATATGTGATGTGTACGAGTCAACCCTTCCTCAATCCGAGGTGCATTTTGGCTGGCACCACTCAAAGTGTCCCTCTTTTGTTTCAAAAGGAGGTCATTTTAAGTGAAAACATAAACTGGCTTAAAGAAAACCGACCAAAAGCATTCGGATTGTGTTGATTCTTTAGGAAAATTATCCATGGGTCCTTTGAGACATGTACGAGTCTACCCCGTCTAAATTTGAGGCGCGGTGTGGCCAATACCACTCTTATTATGTCTCTTTTATTTAAAATAGACATGATTATAAGTGAAAAGACCAACTGGCATAAGGAAAACTGACCAAACACATTCAAAATATATTGATACTTTATCACAATGATCCATGGGTCATATTTGATGTGTAAAAGCCAACCTAAGCTCAATCCGAGTAGCGGTGTGGCCGGGATCACTCTAAGTGTCTCTCTTTTGTGTAAAACGGAAAACATTTTAAGTACATATAGAAAACCAACCAAACTCATTAGGTTTATATTGAAACATTAGGAGAACAATCCATGGGTCAAATGTGACGTGTAAGAGTCAACATCGCCTCAATCAGAGGCACGTTGTGGCCGACACCACTCAAAGTGTCTGTCTTTTGTTTAAAATGGACTTCATCTTATGTGAAAACCACCACTAGCATACAGAAAACTGACCAAACGGATTCTGATTGTGTTGATACTTTATCAAAACGATCCATGGGTCATATGTGACGTTTATGAGTCAATACCGCCTCAATCAAATGCGCGTTGTGGTCGGAACCATTCATAGTGTCTCTCTTTTGTTCAAAATGGACATCATTTTAAGTGAAAACAACAACTGACATACAAAAAACAGACCAAACGCATTTAGAATGTGTCGATGCTTTAGGAAAATGATCCATGGGACATATGTGATGTGTACGAGTCAACCCCGCCTCAATCGGTGTCATGGTGTGGCCATGATCACTCTAAGTGCCTCTCTTTTGTTTCAAATGGACAACATTTTTAGTACATATGGAAAACTAAACAAACAGATTATGATTGAGTTGGTACTTTAGAACAACGATCCATGGGTCATATGTGATGTGTAAGAATCAACCTCGCCTAAATTAGAGGTGCGGTGTGGCCGAAACCACTCAAAGTGTCTCTCTTTTGTTTCAAAAGGACATCATTTTAAGTGAAAACATCAACTTGCATAGAAAAACTGACCAAACACATTCGGATTGTGTTGATACTTTCAGAAAATGATCCATGGGTCATTTGAGATGTATAAGAGTCAACCCAATTTAAATACAAGGCACGGTGTGCCCGGTACCACTCAAATTGTGTTTCTTCTGTTTAAAATGGACAGGATTATAAGTGAAAAGAACAGCTGCCATACGAAAAACTATTCAAACACATTCAGAATCTATGGAAACATTAGGAAAATGATCCATGGGTCATATTTCATATGTAAGAGTCAAAAGTGCCTCAATCCAAGTCGCGGTGGGGCTGGAACCACCTAAAGTGTCTCTCTTATGTTTAAAATGGACAACATTTTAAGTACATATGGAAAACCGACCAAACAGATTCTGATTGTGTTGATACTTTTTCACAATGATCCATGGGTCATTTGTGACGTGTACGAGTCAACCACACCTCAATCCGAGGTGTGGTGTGCCCAACACCACTCAAAGTGTATCTCTTATATTTAAAAAGCACTTCATTTTAAGTGAAAATAACAACTAACATACAAAAAACTGACCAAATGCATTCATAATATGATGATACTTTAGGACAACGATCCATGGGACATTTGTGACCTGTACGAGTTAACCTCGCCTCAATCAAAGGCATGGTGTGTCCGGTATCACTCCAGGTGCATGTATTTTGTTTTAATTGGACATCATTTCTAGTAAAAACATCTAGTATACGAAAAACTGATCAAATTATGAATTGGATTCTGGATACCACATATAATTTTCCCCTAAATTTTAAATTGAATTCAAAATAAACTATTTATGTTTATAATTATTTTATAAATTCTGATTTAATTATGGATGTGTATAGTTCTAGGATGCATTATATGTTAAATGTGTATGAATTTGTTCTGTATATGTATGTGTTAGTTAGTTATCGTAGGTATAATAATTTTCTATTTATGTGTTAGTTGATTATTGCAGGTACAATAATTGAAAATGAGAGGGAATTGGAAAGGAGAGGGAATGGACACCCTGCTCTATGCCTACTGTGCAAATTGCTAGCTACTGTGCAATTTTCACAGCATAGGCTATGCCAACGGTTTCAAACCATTGGAATATGATTCTTAGAATTTTTTTTACCAAAGGTTCCCTATGAACCATTGGTAAAATACCTTTCCCAAAGGTTTAGAAACCATTGGGAATGAAGTCATATGATTGGTTGTCCTAACGATTCAATCCAAACCTTTGGAAAAAACTATTCCAACAGTTGTGCCAAACCGTTGGGATAGGTTCATTTTTCTAACCTATCCCAATGGTTTTGTGTAAACCATTGGGAAAAGATTTCCCAATGGCTTACTTACCAACGGTTTACAGAACCGTTGGTATAAGATATACCGACGGTTCTGCAGGCATTTCCAACGGTTTAGAATCATTCGGAAATTGTCCACTTCCAAAAGTGATTATCAACTGAAACAATGATTTTATCAAAGAAATGTTTATAAACTGGTGATTATAGATTAAAAGTAAATAATATATGGAATACATATATTATTATGATTCATAAACATATTTATAATAATCCTATATTTATTGTAATGGAGTTTCAAATACATACAAAAGAAATCAGACCAAAGGTAAGAATTTATCGTCTCACTTTTACTCCCAAGAATCATATTCCATATTAACAACTTATTAATTTTGTGTTATATATATACAACACATTTGATATTATATATAAAAAATCCCATTAACCTAATTTTATTTAATTTTTCATTTTATTTTATTTTCTTCATGGGGCATACGATTCAAAAGATACTAAAGCTGAAAAGGTTTATTTTAAAATTTCATTAGTGTTCAATATTTCTTATGTTTAAGTATACATTAAGGAGATTATTTTAAATTTATATATTAAAACTAGTATATTTACATATCCTCTAGTTATTCATTAACGTTTCACGCAATATTACCATTTCATACTTTGAGGTTGATAAAATTATTGAGAGAATGTTTTAAAGAAAAATATTATTTATATATCTCATTGGTCAAAATTAATTTTTATCGAAATTCTTTTTTTCTAAAAATATTTTATAAATGTTTTTAATGTTATAAAAATGATTTATAATGGAAATATTTACCTTCGTCTGACATTTTTCAAAAGTTAAATGTAATGTTATTTTCATTTTCCAATCAAGTCATGTTTGGTATTTACTAAAAAGATGATGGGAATATTTGTTTCAACATGTACGACATGTATAGAATTAACCCCCATCATGAACACTTAGTTTTTTAGAGCATAAATTATATATTTCAAAGGATTTTTTCTAGGATTTCTTTTTTCGAAATATTCTATGAACATTTAGTTTTAAAAATATATTTATAGTGAAAAAGATATTTTCCAAAAAAATTTATTATTGGAATTGTTTTGGTATTTCAATAGATCAATAATATAAATCCTTTATTTTACTTATTATAAATTACAGATATATTATATTGATATCAACCATATTCTTTCATTGGGTGGTTTATGATCAGTTTTGAATGAGTGTACAATTTTATTACCATTCACCATATTACACTAAATAGTTTGTTATTATGTTTACTACTTGGGATAATTATTAAAATTTTATATATAAGTTTTTCAGTATGAATGTTTATGTTGACTATGTTGGACCTCTTTAATACAAGGAAAACATTTGAATTATTAAGAGATGGGTAGAGCCTTCTATATCTCCTCGATGCATCGGTAGGTCTCTTGAGACATACTAGCTTAGGTATTTGGCTGAGGCCTTTCTCATTTTTGTAATATGTCTTGTCACGAGGCCTTGATGGTATGGTTTTGATGTCCAGAATTATGATGCACCTCATTATGATATTATCCACTTAAGTCCATGTGATTATTCTATTTTTGAGAACAACCCTGGAAATCTTTCAAGATCAAGTGATTACATATGTTACATTATTTGAAAATTATTTATTCTCTCCCTATTAAAATCAAGTTATTGATTAAATTGAATTTTTTTAGTTATTTATGTTTCCATATTGAATATGTTTTAGTTATTATTAACTCTTATTTTACTCATAAACATACTATCAATTTTGTGTCACCCCTTTTTTTTTGTTTCACTCCCCTAGATTACATGATGTGTATTATGAATGATATGTAGGGTTATGCTAGAAGAAACAAAGATTCACTCAAAATAAATATGATGATATATTTTATGTTTTCAATTATAATTTGATATTCGAGTATGTGACTAGTTTACAAATACTGTTAAACAATATGGTCCCTAAAGATTTTTTTCCTTGTATCTTATGAACATATAATAATGGTACCAATGAATCTGGGTTATTAGGGTAAGGATCTTTACCTTAATCACACTTTTTATAAAAACGCATTTTACCCCAATTACATAAATATATTTATGTAATTAAACTAATGTAAAAAATGAACCTTTTCAAAATTATTCATCCCAACTTATACAGACTTTTTCCAACATTCATTACCAAATCATGATCTTCTGTTTAAGGTCAAATTGTGATAAGGATATCTGATGCTCACATTTATTTCTTAAAGAAAATATTCCTTTAACTAGGTAAATTACATCAAAAATAATATGACTGATAAGATGAATCATTTGGATTGACAAATTTTTGGTAAATTGGTAACATGATCATAAAAAATCATATATATATATATATATATATTTCCTTGATGTAATTTATAGACATTGAAAATACAAGGATCATATTTCTAGGGGACTGAGTACCAATTTTTTTAATCTTTTGGTAAAATGATAAGATGATTTTTAAATGCATAATTTTAGGATAAACAAATGAAAGTTTTAAAAAAACAAAAGGATCAGTTCCATTGAACAATACCTGAACTATTCCATAAAAATTTGTCCTTTTATTATAAACTCTTGAAAACTTACTTCATATTGAATAACCAACAAATAATCATTCAACTAAATTGGTTTAGAATTTATGTATTTTTTTATTATTCGATTTGATGAATTATTTACACAAAAAATATTAAAGTAATAATGTTTCATATTTCTTCATGTCAAAAATTAATAATGTTATTTGTAAAAAAAAAGTCTTGGAAAAACTCAATTTATAGTATAACAAGAATTTTTCACACACTTGGATAATAAAATATATAAATTTAATACTCACATACAAAATATTCAATAATTTTTTAAATAATTTTATTAATTTATTAAATGAAACCATTTCTATTAGTTCTTCTATATGCTGAAAAATTATGAGTAATACCTTTCGTACTATAAAATATTTCAAAATTTATGTCTATAATCTCACCACCATTATCACATCAGATAATAATACAAGGCATTGTTTTACTATTCAAAAAAGAAATATAGAAAATATTGAAATGATAAATATATTTAGATTTATATGTGAGAAAATATAAACAAAAAATTATATTTTAATTATTTACCAAAAAATACACACATTGTTTTACACCAACTATTTTACTTTTTGTAGGACCAAATAAATCCCTGTGAATATACTATACAGATTCAGAAGATGAAAATTTACTTTTAGGTTTAACACTATAATTATGTTATTACAAAATTTATAGAGTTCACAAACGTTGTTTGAATTAAATTTAGGATTCCATAAAACCCAAAAATGTCCTTTCCAAGATTTTTTCACTAATGTCCAAAAGTAATATTGAAATAATATCTTATATCAGGACCAATAGAATCTATAATTTCAGATAAACATGGAATAATTCAAGGAATTAATTCTTCCTAATCAAGTTCATATAAATTATCATTCCTATTAGCAGATATAATGAATGTAACCTCTAAACTATAACAAACATTTCTCAATCACGATATTTACAAGATAACCCTCATCAAAAAATTGAATAACGATGATAAGGTTTTTCTTAATACATGAATCATATAATTCATCTCAAATTAATGATTTTCTACGAAAATAAACCAAATTCATTATAATGATTTCACCTATGAATTATCTAAAAAATTAACTCATCCTCCATTCAACCTTTTAAAATTTAATAATTTTAAATTTTATTTTCTCATGTACTGAGAATAGACAATATACCTATACCATTAATTTATTCTATTATAACTGAACCTACATTCCCAAAAAATAATACACTATGTTCTTAGTACCCAATCTATATTTGGTCGAGTTATAATAGAATATACTATTTTAAGAACCCATATATACCAAAATCATCAATTTTTATGAAATGATATTTATTCAAAAATAAATTCATTATGTAAATCAAACGATTGTACTTGGATCAATGAACCATATTTATTCCCAGGACCACCTTTGATATTTAGTGTAAAAGGGTGAACATTTAGTTAAAAAGTAATTTTTTTGGAAATTATATTTATTTTATATAAAACTAAATCTATTAGATATTCTAGGATGTATAATTTTTTTATATATATCAAATATATCTTTATTATTTGTAATGTTATATTGAAATTTCTTCAATGATTGACTTCATAATTAAATTTAATAAGGAAATATAAATCATCTAATTTTTAATCTAAATTATATTTAGAAGCTAATCACCCTAATAGTTTTGAAAAATCAGATGTTATCTTTGATGTCCTATTTTAAGATTTAATAAATATAGATTAAAAAATAATAATTTCCATTCAATTTCTTATTTTCTATTTAAATTAGAATATCCTAATATTTTATCAAAATTACATAAATATTTCTCATATTATAATAAATTAAACTTTTCATATTCTAATATTTATTATATTTTATCATATAGTGATGTTTAATATTAATTCTTATCAGTTACTATAAATTTATAATCATGAGTAATTTTTTCCCAATATTCTGTAGTTACCTTACTGATTATTTATTTTTAAAATTTCTTAATATCACTATATAATGAAATAATTTTATAACTTTCATTTACACTATATTTAGATGAGTTATTGGATGATGTATCACCATTACTTAAACACTATGTGTCCAGATCCGTCAATCTCCTATTCCTTTTACTTTTAAACTACCTCTTTGATTTTCTATATTTCCTCATCATATTAGGATAATTAGGTTTTATATGACCATTTTTCTTACATTTTTGTATATTACTCTAAAGACTCATTATAAATTATACCTTTTATTTAGTTATAATGGGTATATAGAAGAATATTTTAAGAAACAAGCTTATATATCCTTCAAAAATGTGATAAAACTTACTTTTCACTATCACCTAAAATAATTTGATTTAATGATTACATTTCATTCTTGAAATGTTAGATTTTTAATTATTATCACAAGATGTAAAAATAGTGGATTTAGTATTAATATAAGTAGATAAAAACACTATGGTATTATTCTTTTTATTATCATTATTATCATATCCCTTCAGCCTTAATTTATAAATGATTAATGCACTAATTAATTCATATAAAATTAACTTAGTTATGTGTTTAGTTTCATTCGATATTTCCATCATGAAATCTTAATGTGTTAGAATTATATCAATAAAATTCCTTATGATATGATCATTTTGTAGTGATTTATATCCCAAATATTCTACAATTTTTTCAATAATCAAAAAACATTGATGAATTTTTGTTACAGTTTTACCATAAAGAAAATGAGAGTCTTAATAAACTTCTCTAAAAATAGCACCTCATGTTTTTAGAACCTAGGAAGTTTCAAAATGGTTAGTCTATAGATTTTTATAAATTTTAATTTTTTCATAATAGGATATGTGGAAATAAATGTTCCTGGTTATATAACATATTTAATTTTAAACTTTATGATTGACCTACCATTAAAATATTCTTTATCCTAATTATTTAAAACATTAAAACTCCTAGTAATCATGATAAATTTTTTAATCTGTGATTTTAATTATAAAATACATTTTACAGTCATGTTAGTAATTATAATATATCCTATACAAAATAGGTGGTCTATCATGATTTTAACTTTTGAGTGTTCCCACTGGAAAAATCATCATCACAATGAAATATTTTCTCTTCCAATAATGATTGTGAAAGTAATCTATGATAAATGTATAATGAACTAATATAAATTAAAAAATAAACTTTGAATCAAGTAGATACTTACACTAATAATAAATTTTTGGTCCAAGGATATATGGTAGGTAATCTGAATGAAGGGGTGAATTATATTTAAAAAAATTAACTAACAATATTCAACCCTCAAGATATAAGATAACCAGATTAAAAAAATATTGATTATTTAAAATATCACGATAATATAAAATATAAAATCTATAAGAAATATATTTGGGAGTGTAGAAATAAGTTCCTTATTGGTAATTAAAATCCAAAAAAATAGAAACTATGAAAACTGAAAATCTAAACACAATTATTATTAAAAAATGAATATTTAACTTGTTTAAATTAATTCATGGAGTATTAGATAAAACCCCAAATACCCTGATTAAATTTATTTCATAAATCCACATTATTTAGCCTTATTTATAAGGATTAATAAAAAATGATTTTAGGATACACTAATTTTCTACCTATTAGAATATATCCTATATTTTAAACAAATTTCTTGGTATATCTTCTTATACTGGGAATCCATCGACTTAACCAACTAGAAGGTATATTTTTTAATCAATGAATAATATTTCATTTTATCTAGATATCTCATGATAATTTAGGATAGATATATCAATAATTACAAAGGAAGTACTATGTGATTTATAATAAAACCTCAAAAAACATTGTGCCAAAAACAATGATCAAAAAGAAAAAAATTAAAAACATGTCAGAAGTGCCCTTGGAAACCTATCCTTTCTAAAAATATAAACGTTCAACAAAAAATAGAATTCTTTCTTTCCATATTTATTATGATTCTCGAATTGGGGCTCTAATTATATATGTTTTTGTATAAAACTCCAATAGATAAATTTCAAAAAACATTAATGTTTCTTATAACTATATTAGAAATTTCATCAATGTCTTATAATGTTCTCAATGTTTTTATTTTTCTATTTTTGATTTTATTTATATCACAAAAAATCTCTTAAATATGATGAATGGAATATGGTAGGAAATTCTAGACTATTATATTTTAGAAACCCTTATTAATTTTTTTGGTATTTAATTTACATTAAATTAATTTTATATATACATAATGAATAAATAAAGACTCATCAAAATGCATGTTTATATGTAGTGTATTTTTAATTAGAATATAATGAAAAAAGTGTTCTATTTACTCAATAATGTTTTGGTCTATGATCATAGTTAATCAAATAGTTTTGATCATTGTCCTTGTATTAATATGGAAAATAAAGAGATATATTTGAAAATTCCATCTTATGTGTTATTGTTGTTGGAACAATCACTAGAAAAAATTGGATACTTAATTACATTCATATTGATCATATTTTAGAGTAAAAAATGGGACATATAAATATTGAACAATTACTAGAGCTAAACATATTATCTAATGATTATAATACTTGGTATATGTTATTGGATATAGTGAACCCTCTTATAGCTGGGAATGATATGGAATGAACATAAAATTAATATATCTTGAAAATTTCCATGTTTTGAAATTTTATCATATTGTTTTTTGATTGAGATTTTTTCTAGAGGAAGACCAAGATGTGGTATCACATTCCCCCACTATAGCTGATGGAATTTTAAAAAAATATTTTTTTTTTGATATTTTTTATATTATATATATAATGTGATTTTTGTTAATGACTTTGATATGTTTATAATAAATTAAATTAAGAGATAATTAATAGCATATATATGGAACATTTAAGGGTGTTAAATTTTAATTTTGAATTGAAATATTTTAGAGGAATACTATTGATTTTTAATGTTATGGATGTTTAGGGAATAAGATATTTCTTTTTTAACTTTGTAATTATAGATGGATTGGTTATTGAATAATTACATTAAATACATATCTTTTACTAAGAATATTAAAGAATAATAAAAACTCACTTACTAGTTATTTTCTTTATACTTTTAGTTTTACTTTTCAGTAACATGCATGATAATGATTCCTAATATTTTTCTAAAGTAGTTTGTGGGAAAAAAGAGGGAGAGACCCTATGTTATGAAACTAACCCATACTATGAGTTTTTAATCACAATAGTTCATAGTAATTCATCTAGTATATGAATACATTATCATGGATTTCTCTATTGTGTATTATGTAGTCTTAATCCAATTAAATTATATGTCACATCAAATTTTTATTCCTCATTTGGATATTGTGGATGTATTATTAGTGTTGAGAGTTTTTGTGTGTTCTTTCAAACATGGGACAAGATATATTTAAATTCTCAACTAAAATTAAAAAACTAATTCACAACTTATTAAGAAATTCCTTCGTGACCTTGGTTGAAATAAGTGATATGAAGGCCATAAGTTTATTCTTAAGGAATATATTAGTGCAAGATCATTGAAATAAAAAATTCCATGAATGAGAAAGGAGTTACATTATTTGATTATTTCTGTTTCTACATATATGAAAATAAATTGAGAACTTATATATGGTTTATCTAATTTTATGATTCATCTACTCATACACATGGAAGATATTGAGTGATTCAAGAGAGATAGCCATGGTTAGAGTGGGAAAGAAATTTCTTAACACTAATATCAAGTGACAAAAATAATTATCCAAAGTATTATCAAACCATATTAATATGAAAGTTTTTTATTTTACATACATTTATTCTTTTTTTGATATATTAGTAAATATCAGTGATGGAGGAAAAAAATAGAGTGACTCATAATAGTATGTTATTCATAATATGTTTGAGGAATTGAATGTGTATTCTAATTTAACATTGTGGGATTATACAATTTAATCATGAATGGATTTATATCAATTAAAAATTTGGAAATGCAATGAAGTATGTGACACAATGAATAAAATTCTTTAGATATATCTACATTTATAAAATTTAAATGTGACAACTAATGAATATGGAAGTCATATCAGAATATAACTAGATTATTTAAATAGAGAAGTGGTGAATTATGAGATATGTGTGAATCCAAAAGGTTCATGAAGATATTAATTAAGTAAAATGGCATTGAATGCCATCATGAGTTGTTCTATCAGTGGATGTGAATATGTATATAAATATATAAGTTATTATTTTCTATCACATTTGGAATGAAAATATAAATAAGGAAAAAGGAGCTTTGAAGGAATCATAACATAGGGTTATTTTAATTTTGGAATGGTGCATAAGATTATTTTGAGTTATCTAATAAAGTATAACAAATATGATGAAGTTAATTACAAAAAAAATGTAGTAAATATCTCATGAAATGAATCCTTAAAAATAATAATATGTCAATAAATAATTATTAGTAGATAATTTTGGTGAGAAAGAAATAAGAATGAGATAGTATATTCCTTGAGGAAAGTGAAACATAGTTAAAATGAGATAATAAAGTTACTATTACATAACATTTTAAGATAATTAAAATAGAAACTAAATATAAAAATCAACCAAATGGTAATTTCAATATTATTGTTGAACATTTGGGTTCTCTTTGGGATATTTATTTAAAAAAGAAGATAAATAAAAATTAGGTGAAATTTGAAGCTCTATTTAAAGTTTTTTAATCAAATCAATGACTACAATACTTAGATAAGTCTATAGAAGAATGGAGTTCTTTTTAATTAAATCCTATAGAATTTTTTAATCTATAGAAAAAATAAATAGAATTTTAAAGTTATTTACAAACATAAAACTTGTATCTATGATATATAAAATAATATTGATATTATTAAAGATTAAATGTTGAAATTTAAGAAGATTCTAGATTCTGAAATCAAAATAGAGGTTCCAAAGTAGAATATTGATGTCAAACCCCAACCACGAATCCTCATTAATTTTTATTCTATTTTGAGTCTTAGGTTTTTTGATTAATATTTGGGTTTGAGACCCAATTTAAATTTTTTACGTTTTATGTTTTTTCACGGGTTTTAGGCCAGTGCATGGGCATCGCATGGTCAGTAGAAACTGTACTATTAGCCCTGGTACTGGTGTGGACATTTCTAGAATAGATAGAAGCTACAATATGATTAGTGAATGGTGTAATGAGATATACAGGGTGACCATGCACATTCTCAGTATTTTAAATAAATTAATTTAATGAAAATGATATGAAAAATAAAGTTATATAAGAAAGGAGAAATAAAAAATAAGATAATGTTTTAATAAGAATAATAAATATATTTCTTATTATTATTTATTATTTAATAATTATAATCATTTTATTTTATTTTTTAGAAACCCTTACCCCCTTCCCATACCATCACCATGCACACCCCCGATTTCCTTCCCTCTCCCTAAGTGACTCGACACCCCTGCACAACTCCCCTCCATCTGGCACACCTTCATCTAGTACAACCCCTCCCGACACTCTCCTCTCTAGTGTGCGCCCCTAGAAAGTCATCCTCTTTGGCACACAACCCACTGATTCCCTTATTCTTCAACACACAACCTACCAGTAACCTCTTCTCTACCACAAAACCCTCTCAAGTCAGCCCCCAGTTCAATGTGCAGCCCCATCGGTACTTTCCTCCTCTGGTGGAAGCTTCCCCTTCTAGTGGTAGCTCCCCCCTCCGATGAGTTTCCCGTGGGGGGGGGGGTATTCAATATTCTGAACCACAGATGTTACGGTTCTTGTGTTTCTAGATTTTCTTTGGATCATGGGTGTCAGGTTGGATAGTGAATCATTGTTCTTCCTCCCTTTGATTTTCGATTTCAGTATCTTGCCAATGAAGTGGGTGATTCCATGTTTTTCCTTTATTATGCCAACCCTTAATTATTGTATGCTTTGGTAAATTGTTAAACATGATACACATATTCATAAAATACTTAGTTTGTTTATTATGTTATTTTCAAATTATTATAATTTTTTAATAATAGATATTTACATGATTCAAAGTTTAGGCTTATGCAAAACTCTATTAAACATGTTTGATTAAATTCCATATTATATTTTAAAATGAAATTGGGTGTTTTGAGAATTATTTGTCCCCACTTGTGTTATGATAACATTTTTGGATTTAATGTTGGTGTTGTGTGTGTGAGTTGGTAAATTCTTAAAGCATGCTGCCTATTTACGGATAGTTATTTTGGATTAAAAAACATGTGGTGTTCCTTTAAAAAAAAATTGTTGTTTTCTTGGATAGTTGGAAAGTACCATTGGATGTTGGAACATCCATGCATGTATTGAGTGCACTCATGGATGGGAATTCAATTGAATATGGTACTTTAAAAATAGTTTTTTCTTTTAGTACTGTTTTTCTTAAATGTTTTGTTAGTTTTTGAATCATATTTTGGTCCTTACATTTGATAATAGGGTTTGAAATGGGATCCTCAGGTCATGTTCTTTCATATTCTGGCATCCTCCACTGAAGGTGATGTGGATGGGATTTGTTTGGTTTTCCGTTGTGGATTGGGGTAAGGTTTGAAGACTGATTCTTAGTTTTACACCCTTAATTTGATAATCATAAGGTGTATTGTGTCCTTAAATTTGATTAAAGGGAGTTTTATTTATCCTTGGTGGTGTGTATGTGCATACATATGTATGTATATATGTATATCTCGCTCAGGCATATTCCCTCAGGGCACGGAGAATACATGCCTTTAAATAAACGATATATATATAAATATATATATATAGGGGTGTATGTGTGTGTGAGTGTGGGGTGGTTTTCAGTGGTCACCGCCTAATTAGTTAAGTTCCAAACTATTCAATTCGGTCTGATTCCCTTTTGAGGTAGGTCCCATATTCATATCCCTTTTATTTATATCCATAATTTCTTCATTTCTATAAAAAATATTTTTTATATTTATATAGTATTTATATGATTTTTGATCTGGTTTTAGTTGTTATAAATAGTTATTTATTGGTTTTACATAATTTTTCCAAGCTTGCAACGTGAGTTATGATTTATATTGAAACATTTTCTCAACCTTGTTTGGAAGTAGTGATGTATTTCTAATGCTTAATTGGTTTTAAAATTTATATATTAAAAAAAATTCCTTTATGATTTTAGTGTTTAATTTATATTCCCAATGGGTTCCCCAGAATTAAGCATTTTTTCAGGCATTCTCTTTAATGTGTGGTGCCTTGTTTGTGTAATTTTGATTTTAAATAGTTTAGGAACTTAATGGTGTTGAGTAATAGTGTTCTTCTAAAAAATTATTATTTCTTTGAATGTAGTGAATACCATTTGTCATCCCTATGTGTATCATATATTTTCATCATGGTTTTAAAATAGAAGTGATCTTAGAAGGTTAAGGCCTATTATTATTACATATTTGAAAATGGTGTTTTATATATTCTTAGAAAAGGTTTTTGAAATGTTGTGTGAGTATACTAGAAATGGACTTGGTATGTGGCCCAGTTGGTATGTCATGTTGTTTTTGAGAAAAAATGTGGTTTGAAAGTGAATATTCCTGGTAGTCATCTTTGAATGTTTTGGAGAAATGACTTATAGGATTTTGTGACGTGATGGCCTAGTTCATACCTTTGATAATGACATATATAAATATATAAGTATATAGTGGGAACACTTATAGGGGTATTTCCCTTTATGGGTTATCATATAGGTGTTTTTTGTGTTTGGCGTAGAAAAGTGCGGTGAAGGCATATAAGGTGAGTCATATGTGTGAATGCCTCTTATATATATATAGTATATTATTACCATGGTATTTCTGGGTGACTTTTAGTGGATTGATTGATGGTTTATAATCAACCCCAATTAGACATTTCGGTACCCATTGATTATAGATAGGCCAGGTGGGGTGTGCCACTAGATTGGCTAGTTGAGGGCACCAGTTGGTTATAGATTTAGGGGCTTCACCATACTCCAATAGCTGGTTCCAAACCGAGTACATCCAGGGGCCACTCTATGCATGTTTATGAAATTCCCAGGATTGAATACTTGTATGCTGCTATTTTTTGTGTTACTTTTGGATATTTGATATCATTGGACATCTACTTTTTTTCATATTTAAAAAACATTTGCAGCACTAGTTTTATTTTAAATGAATTTATGGAAATTACTTATAAGACATTGAAGTTATATTAGAAAAATAGAAATAAAAAAGGGGTTTTTAAGAAATTTTAATCATGTTTATTATTTTTGTAAAATAATGAGAAGATTATTTTTATATATCAGATTTTAAAACTAGCAAGAATGGATTTCATTTTAAAGGTGGCACATAGGGAGTAATTTATCTTTGGAATCCCTGCTGATCATCTTGGTGCTCAAACATGCACTATCCTTTCAGTTTTATGTTCTCCTAGTTTTGGATCACTCTTGGAGGGAGTGTGGTTACATGGTTGGTGGTGACCCGTAAGGTCATCTGAAAGTTTTTTTAGCCATTTAGTTTTATTCCCTTTCGACTTTAAGATCTTAGCATTATTATAATGTATATTATTGTCTATTTACTTGCATGTTGTGGTCCTAATAATTTCCTATAGCTTCCTTTTAATGTTTGGCACTAGTTTCTAGCCCGTGGGGATTTGGAACTCCCTTTGGGACTTAACATGGAACCACTTAGGTGAAAGGTTAATGGTTTACTAGGGATGATTCATTAGAAAATGATATCATAGGAGGCCCTTATTATTTTGGGTGTGGTGTAGTTAGAGATTAGGTTTATCGGGTCTGAGGAGGTAGGTTGTTGGTCGGTTCCTGATCACCCCCACTCATGAAAAATCCTATGTTACCAGGGGTAGTTTGGTTTTTGAGTTGTTATCTTTCTTATGGATTTTCAGATGATAAAGGAGTAAAGATAGTGTTTTGTTATCATATCATATAGAGTAGATACCCATATGGAATCCGAGTACATAGTTTTAGTTCCTCCTAATTGTTGATTCTTACATGTGGAATGGATCACTACTATGTCACTTGGTTAAGAAAAAATACTAGTTCCTCGTTCTAGTGGTTTATTTTATTTATTTTAATTTGGTTGTAGTTGTTTTGAGTGTATTCTTAAAATAGATATGATTTTGGGAATGAAAATTCATTCTTTATAGTGGTTTAAAATTAGTATAGTGGATTTTAAGTCAAAATTAGATTTTTAAATGGAAAATGGATTCTTCTAACTGGATTTAAATTGGTAAAATGGGTTTTAAAATTGAAATCACTTGGTCTACAAATTTAATGTTTTCTTGGAATTGGTAAAGAAGTGGTTTGGTGAAACATTGGGTACTTCTTATAGACATTTTCACATGTGAGGGTGTGTGTGGATGAGTTTGGATGGAAGAAGATGAACACATGAAAAGGGGTTCATTGCACTCCTTTGGTGTGTTTTTTAGATCAAACTCTTGAACTTGTTTTTTTAAAGTGACTTTGAAATGGAAAATGATTTTGTAAATCAAATATATTTTAATATTTTGGTTGTGTTATTTTGAATATGGACCTGGAAGAAGATAGTTTTTATTTTTAAATGATAATAGTGGATTTTTAAAAGAATGTTTGGTTATACTTGTGTGTTTGACTTCTGAGCCAGTTTATTTAGCTCAATTTGTTCCACTATGTTATGTTTTGGTTTTATGCTAGTTTCAGATTTGTTTTCCTTTTTTATTTAAAAAATTTTTCCCATAAAGGTCCCCAATGTTCCTGATGTGTCATTCTAGGTTTTTTATTCGTATCAAGTGTTTCTTCTTTATTGATGTAATTAGTGATCATTAGAGTTAGTCATGTGGTTTAAGGATACAGAGCATGTATTCAATGTTTTTGGAACTCCCAATGTTTTCAAGGTCCTACCTTGTCCGATGGTTTATAACTAAGGAGGTTAAGATGAAGAAGAGGAAAGATCTCACATGTGTTCAACTAGGCCAATGGATAGTACAGGTCTATGCTGACCACATTAATGAGTTGCTTTTTGGAGGGCATGTGCTTGGAAATATGGTGTTCCCTGTCATTCATAATGGTTCCCCATATAGAAATAAGTGAATTCTAGAGGAACCTATCTCTAAGAAATATTCTTTGTTGGTTCTAATTTCAAGTTCATCAAACCTCTTTTTGATGTTCATTAATTGTGGCATGTCCATGTATTCAAAGATGTATTTTCACATCGCTTAGAGGACCTTCCATCATTGTGAATGTTCGGGTCATCTTGAGACATTCTGTAAGAGCTATTTCTTGAAGAAGGGTTTTGATCAGGGGACACTAGTTCTTGAATGTGAGGCAAGATATGTTTTAGCCATCGGAGCCCTAGCCTTAGGTCTCGGGGGGGGGGGGGGGGGGGCGCTCGCACACAATCAGAATTCAGATGTGGTTTGTGAAACCCTAGACTAGTTTTATTACTAGTTTTGGAAAAGAAATGTTAAAACGTTTCAGCTTACTTTCCCAACAATTATGTTTATCTTCTGATTTGATATTGTGATAATTTTTTTTATTGAAATCCATGAAGTTTCTTTCATTTGAATGTTTCTTTTGAAGTTTCTATTCTTCTTAAGGGGTGTTTGGCCCTTGGATGAGCAGTGTTTGTTTTCATTTTATTAGCGATAATTTAGAAGCACTTGCGGCTATGGAGTAAGTGGGTGGTGTCTCTGGTCCTTTTTTTAGTATGGGTTATTTTAGTGGGGTTTCCCTAGTATTAGGGGTTTTTTGGGTTTGTAGAAAAATCATAATCCCCAAGTCTTTGTTTTCCACCCTTATGCAGAGGGTTGATAGTCCATATAGGGAGTTCCCCATCCTAGTGTCCTGGTATATTGGGTAGCTTCCTAGTAGGTTTCTTGTTTGAGTTTTTGTGGTGGATTAGTTTGTATTTTCAAGTTCCAATGTAAGTGGAATCCTTTTTGTGGGGAGAATATTCTTTTATTCACCTCTTATTTTTATGTTGTGATTTCATCTAGACTAATCAGGTGTGACTTGTGGAATAAAGAGTCACCCAGGAATTCCTTGTTTCTTTTGGTTGTGCTTGGGTATGGACGTAATTTTTCATCTCCTTTGGCTTGGTGACTTTCTGGGGGAAGAAAGTTCTTATGGTGGGGTGAATTATCACAAACTAACCGAATATCCTCTTTTATTTTTATTATTTTCTAGGAATCAGGACTATTGTTTGTGGATTGGGTTTGAGACCCAGTTTAAATTTCTGATGTTTTAAATTTTTAGTGGGTTTTAGGGTGATGGATGGGCAATGCACGATTAGGGGAAATAATGCGGTCAACCCAGGTACCTATGCGACCGCATATGGAATAGAAATAAGCTACCAAATGGTTAGCACATGTATTCTTTGGACATGAGGGGTGGCCGTGTAGTTTTTTGGTATTTAAAATAAATCAATTTAATGAAAATAGAACAAGAAAGGTGAAATTAAAATTAAAAGAATGGTTTAATAATAATAATAATAATGATATAATTATTATAAATTTAATGATTATAATAGTTTTTATTTTTTGGAAACCCTAAAGGGTTGCACCGCTTTTTCCCTTGTCTTCACCATGCACACCCCATCTTCCCTACCCTCTCATGGAGCAACCTGACCCCCTATGCAACTTCCCTCCATCTGATGCACCATAGTCTAGTCCAACCCCTCTAGGAACCCTTCTCTCCAGGTCTCCCACCAAGCTGGCCATACTCCTTTATGTCCCATGACCCATCATTTCCCTCCTTATCCAGCGCCTGACCTGCTGGCGACCTCCTCTCTGGCACATCACCCACCATAGGCGGCCCCCTCTCTAGCGCTTGACCCTGCCAGCACCACCCACCTCTTCTGGATGTGGCACCCCAGTGATTTTCCATGGGGGGGTGGGTTTCTTCCCTTGGATGATTCCTAGATGTCAAGGATCATGTGTATCTCGGTTTTTTGGATGTAGGGTGTGTAGTTGGACTGTCATGATTTTTTCTTCCCGTATTCAATGTTTCGTTGCATTTGCACACAAATGAGGTAGAATACTCCATGTTTATCCTTTATAATTCTAACCCTTGTTGTTTTTATTATTAAATTAATTTTTTAACATTATACAATACTTCATAATAAACCTGGTTATATTATTTAGATGTTTTCAAAATATTAAAATTTGCAAAAAATAGGTTTTGAGGTGATTATTAGTTTTCACTTATATAAATCTATGTCAAATTTGTTTGATTAAATTATATTTTCTCTTTTAAAATGAAATTGGGTGTTTTGAGAAGTATTTGATCATTTTTGTGTGATGATTGATTTTTTGGATTTTAAGTTTATGTTTTGTGTGTTAACTAGTTACTTTTCAAATCGTGACTCATATTTATGGTTGGTTATTTCAAGTAAAAAAACATGTTGTGTTCCATTAAAATTATCTTTGGGTGTTTCATTTAGTTATTGAAAATACCATTGGTTGTTGGCATATCCATGCATTAATAGAGTGCACACATGGATGAGAATTCAAATGAAGATGGTGCATTAAAAATAGTGTCTTCCTTTAGCATTTTATTTTCATAAACGTTTCATTAGTTTTTGATTCATATTTCGATTCCATCTTTTAATATTATGGTACGTGATGGGATCCTCGAGTCATGTTCCTGAATATTATAGAATCCACCACTAAAGAAGAGGAATATGGGTTCTATTTGGTTTTTTTCCTTTGATAGGGGTAAGGTTTGAAACAAAATACTTTGTTTTGCACCCTTAATTTGATTATCTTAAGGTATATTGAGTCCCTGAATTTAATTATAAGTCCTTTTTATCATCCTTAGTGGTGTGAATATACATGTATATATATATATGGGTAATTCCCTCATGGTTTGGGGAATACGTTCCTTAGACTAAATTATATATATAATGTTGTATGTGCATGCGAGTGCGGGGCAGTTTTGAGTTGTTGCTAAAAAATTTAAAACCTTCCAAAGTTTTTGAATCTGTCCTCTTCCCTTTTTATGTAGGTCCCCTATGAATATTAAATTAATTTGAAATCCATAAATTCTATATTTCTTTAAATAAATTGTGTTTGTGTAGTATTTATATTCATTGTGATCTAGTTGCAGTTGTTAAAAATATTTATTTGTTTTTCTTACATAATTTATCCAAGATTATAATGTAATTTTTTTATATTAAAACATTTCATCGACCTTTCATGAAATTAGTAATGTATTTCTTATAATTAATTTTATTTAAATATTAAATATTAATAATAGGTTTTCATAATGATTTTAGTGTGTAATGTTTATTCCTAAAGGGTTCCCTCGATTTAAGCATGATTTAAACCTTTCTCTTAACTGTATGGTGCCTTGGTTGTGAAATTATTCTACTAAATTGTTTTTGAACTCAAATGTTTTGATTAATAGTGTATTTCAAAAAATTAAATATTTCATGTAATGTAGTGAATCACATTTTGTATCCCTATGTATGACATAAGTTTTCATTATTGTTTTAAAATGGAGGTGATATTAGAAGTGAAATATTGTTTGGTATTCCATATTTGAAAATGGAGATTTATGTATTCCTAGAAATGGTTTTAGAAATTTTTGTGAGTGTAATTGAAATTTACTTGTTATTAGGACCAGTTGTCACTTAATGTTTCTTTAAGAATGAAATGTGGTTTTAAAGTTGAAGTGCTTAGTTGGTATCTTTGAATATTTTTGAGAAATGTTTTAATGTCTTATGTGACGTGATGGTCCGGTTCGTACCTTTGATAATGTTAGATATATATATGTATATGTATATGTATGTGTGTGTGGGTGTAGTGGGAACACCTATTAGGTGTATATTCCTTTAAGGGTTATCAAATATGTGTTTTCCATCTTTGGGGTAGGAAAGTGTACTGATGGAAGGTAAGGCGAGTCATGCGTGTGAGGGCCTTCTATATACATAGTATATTATTACCTTGTGATTCTTGTGTGTCTTTTAGAGGTTCCAGTGATGGCTCTTAGTCAACCCTGATTTGATGGGTTGGTACCCCTGGATTGTAGATAGGCCATGTGGGGCGTGCCAAAAGATTAGATCATTGAGGGTGGCCAATTGGTTATAGACTTAGGGGCTTCTCCATAAACCAAAAGGTGGTTACAAACTAATTTCATATAGGGATAACTCTTGAGATGTTTAGGAAACACACATGATTGCATACTTGTATGTTCCTATTTATTTTGTGGCACTTTTTGATATTTTATTTTTGGGAAGCTCTTCTTGTTTATCATTTTAAAAGAATTGTTTCAGCACTAGTAGTCTTTTAAAGGAATTTATGGAAATGATTGGTTTTCATTGGAAATGTTTTTCTAAAACCAAAATAAAATTCAGGTTTTCTAGAAATTAGAAGCATGTTAATTATTTTGGTAAAATAATGAAAACCTAATTTTTATAAATCATATTTTAACACTAGTAATAATGGGTTTCACTTTAATGGTGATACATAAGGCATAGTTTATCTTAGGCATCCCTAATGTGCGTCTCAGTGGTCATTCCTACTATATCATTTCAATTTCAGGTTCTCCCCATTTTGGATCACTCTAGGAGTGAGTGTGGTTCCATGGATGGTGCTGACCCATGAGGTTATTAGGAGTAATTTTTAGTAGTTTAGATTAATTATCTTTCCACTGTTAAGGTATAGTTTTATTTTTTTAGTTTATTCTTGTTTATTTATTTGTATTTAATGGGAAAAATAATTCATAATCGACTACTTTGATGGCCTACAGTAGTTTCCAACCCATGGGGATCGAGAACCCCTTTTGAGCCTTGTTTTGAGCAGGCTTGGGTGAACGGTTCAAGGTAGACCCTAGATGGTACATGAAAATTTATTTTAGAAATTTCTATAGGTAATAAAAGAAATAAATATTTTAAATAGGAATAATGGGTTTTGAGAATTTATTGAGTGATTAATGACCCAATTATATGGTTATTGTTAGAATTAGATTAGTGGAGATCCCTAAAAAACTAGGATAACATGTGACAAACAATGTAATGAAAAATAATGGAAATAAATATGAATCATTGAGGGATTATTTAAAACCAAAGATCTATTATGATTTCAGAAACATATGAATTTAATAATATATGATATTCTTGCTAATAAAATTCTAATTATCTATACATTTAGATCCCAAAAAGACTTATTCTGAGTATGTTGAAAGATACCTAATAAGAGAGTCACCTAGAATTCAATAATAAAGAATAAAAATTTGATTTAAAACAATGAAGAAATCATATTTAGGGATATTATTTTCATTTATCTAAATCGAATATAAATATATTGGTTGTATAATGATAATATGTAAAATTAATTCATATGGAAGGGCGAGGTGAGTGGATCTGATAATGATTGAAATGATTCCATTGGGAAATAAATTTTATTCATTGGAAAATGCAGAGGATTATATAACAATTATTTCTAAAAATAATGAGGATAGAACCATATTTGGATCAAGTGAATTGAAAATAACTTGCAAGGAAATAGTAAAAACGAAAAGGATATCCTAGTATAAATTTCTCTCATAGAAATAAATAACTGTAAGAAATGGACACTTAGAAGTGGGTTCTTGTCCCACATTACTAGGAATATTAACATGATGATGAATATCAATGGTAAAAACCAAAGTCAATGATATTAAAAAAATTATGTTTTATCCAAATCACAATAAATTAACTATCTCTGCTATTATGATTAACAATTTATAATTAAATATGGGAATATAATAAAAGTGTCACATGAAATGAATTTTCATCCATCAATGTGTTTGAATTAAGTATTTCTAAACATACCTTTGGAATTCCATCCATATGAAACCCAATAAAATATATTTTTCTACAGTTCTTACTATTTATCTAATACATTGCTCCATTTTCAAAAAACATTTCCTTTAGTTCTCACCAAATAATTTTAATCTCAAAATGGTTTTCTTTTATAAATTATATTTTAATAAAAGTTTAAAATTAATCCATTATTTTTAGTACCAAAATTATTTATAATAGAAATCCATTCCTCTAAAAAATACCCTTCCCATGAGTTTCCTAAAAAATAATATTCAACCCTACACATGGGTTTCAAAAATAATTTCCCTTTTGAAAAAAAACATATGAAGGTAAAATATATCAAAATTTTAACACCCTGAGTTTTGAAGTATAATATTATTTAAATTAAATTAACTTTATTTGATAGATATCATTATACACAATACCTTGTAAATCTAGCATTACATAAAATAAAAATTTTAGCATGTGATACACACAACACCATGTTTTAACTAAACTGTAATATATTATTAATATTATTCAATCAAAACTATTATAAAATAAATGTTATTCTTAGTGATATAATTAGTATCAAAAACATAATAAATATTAATTATAATTTTCTATATAATAAAAAAATATTGATAAAAAGTATTTAATTTTTCAATAATGTCATTATATGATTCAAGAACAATATTATCGAAAATATTAAATTTTATATCTTTTTTTAAACAACAATAAAAATAATTTTATATAAGTTTATAAAATTTATTTTACTAAAAAATTAATTTTTTAAATTATCATATAATAATAAAATTATTTTGAGTTTTTTTATTTTTATGATAAGAATAATTTTTTGATGAATACAAAAAAATACTAAATTTTAATTGGGAATACAGTTTCGTTTAAATAATTTATGAAGTTAAATTATATAATTAATTATTATTAAATAATAATTAGTTAAATTATATATAAATAAATTAAATTCATAACATTGGAATAATTTTAAATATTTTTTGATATAAAATTTTTGAAAACTTTTGAATATTTTATCATTGAATGCCTTATTTCTCGTTGCATCAGCAGGAATAATTTTGAAATAAAAATTTCATTTTATGTGAATTAAATTTAGAAAAATGGATTCTATATTTTTAAGAATCATAATTCGTATAAAATTATTTTTTCAACATAATTTTTGAAAAAAATTTATAGTGAAAATATTAAAAATTAAATACAGTGGTTATAGTAAAAATGTGTTTACCAGGGGTAAACTAAGAAAACTACTGTAATAATGACCTAAAACTAGTAAAAATTATATTTTATAGTCTAATTTAGACCCTTTGATGTCTATGTCTCTAAAATAATCCATTATGCATCCTTTTGGAATGAAAAATGGGAGTACACCTATTTCTTTTCAAAAACATACAAATGCTCGCCTCACCCCACTTATAAAAGGCCACACACTCTCCTCTCTTATTCACACTTTAAGAGCCTTTTGTTTCAGAAAATCCTAGACCAAATTACTTAAAGAATTCCCAAATCCAATTATTTAAAGAATATTGCGGGATTAAATACGACTGATAAATTTTTTTGGTGAAAACCTAAGGAGGTTACCTGTAGAAGTTGTAACATTCTTCAACTAGAGTCTTTATTTTATTTCTTCCTCTACTTAATTAAATTATTATTAATAAAAAATTAAATAATAAAATATGAATATTTAATATACTGAGATATTTTTATGCAGTTTTAATGATCCAAAATGTTCACCTCTTCAATAAAATGGTTTACAAAATCATCATTCGGGATTTCAGTGAAGTATCGCCTCACAAATTGATGTCATTTGTTATTCCATCACCGACTCTCACAATTCGTTATAATGATGGATATAAAGTATATATATATGTTATATTTGTTACATTATTATATATACGGAGTTATTATATCATTATATACCTTTTTTTACATTCCATATCGTAGGGGATACGATAACATCCCACATGTATATAGTAGACTACAACCTCGCGAAGCGATGTGATTCACTTTCATTAACAATTTTAATGGTAGATAATAAGGATAATATTAATTAATATATGTGATATTAATAACTCAATTATGATATTAATTACATATTTATCATTTCAAATGATATTATCTCATTTTTATCTTACCTTTTCACTCAGTGAAGGATGATAATGTCATTCGTGTACGTCTGGACAATCATCTTAACACAATGATGTGGCTCTAGATTATCATCACAAAACCACATGGATGATATGTATAAATAAAATTAATGAAATAATATTTTATTTATAATATTATCATAATTTTTTAGATATAAAATATTACTTGCCTATTTTCTATAATGATCATTGAAAAATGGAAACATTACTCATGCATACGTATGGCATAATGTCTCTATAATCACCACAGACATCATTTATAATTGGTATGTTTCATGATAATTATTATAGTATAATTTTGGTGAAAATATGGTAATTATTTCATTTTTATTACTCTTGATATAATTAAACATGATCAAATTAAAAGGACCAAAAATAAAAAATCAAAACAAATACAAAAGACAAATCAGTTATTACCTGAAACGTCATTTTAACAAGGAATTGTTAATAAATTGGTAATAAATGGTCATAAGTAAATAATATATGGTATGATATATATAATTATGGTTATATGATATATTTTTAATAAAGATAAATTTATTTTATAGGATTTTAAAACATGTACAAAAGAAGGCGAGACTTATGGTAAGGGATTTCTAATATCTCTTTTATTTTTGGGAGACCAAAGAAAATTCATCACTCATTTTTTTTGTTTGGTGTATATAATTTACCTTTTAATTTTTATATCTATAATATACTTTTGTTAATGACATTTTAATTTTCATTCGATATTATTCTTTATTGGGGATTATGATCCATGATATTACTACAATAGTAAAGAATTTACGTCTCGGTTTTTTCTTATGTGAGTCACATTACAT
Organism: Viscum album; assembly: GCA_963277665.1. Taxonomy (NCBI): domain Eukaryota; kingdom Viridiplantae; phylum Streptophyta; class Magnoliopsida; order Santalales; family Viscaceae; genus Viscum; species Viscum album. Next base: position 1,508,958,218 of record OY728156.1, read on the forward strand.
ATTTACCACCTCTTTATTTTATGTAGTTTAAATTATGTATATGAATTTATTTGATTATTATTATACTATAAATTATTATTAGTGAAAAATCCATTTGATAACCTCAGGGTCATGATAATTATATTTAAAATGATACTAAAGTAGTTATAATTCAAGTTATAATATCATCATTTATCAGGATTGTTTATGGTTATGGTTCAAATGTTGATATATTATAATATAAATCTTAATAATTATCATTAATTTTATTATCCTATTACAATTCATTATTATTTTATGTAATAGAACCATTTTCTGCTATTTGATACTCTATATAATTGAGAATTTTTTTAATAAAAATCCCATATATATCTCACTTTAGTCGAAAACACTTATTCTTCCAAAACCATGTTTTATAAAAATGTTTTCATTTATTTATACAATTTTGAAATGTTTTATTAAATATATTTTCACCCATGATTTACCTTTTACAAAAAAAATAATGGAATCTTCATGTCAATTTCCAAAAGAAGCCCCATTGGATTTTACCAAAAATGTTAATTGAAACATTATTTTAATTTATACAACATGAATAAAATTTTCAACCATTATATCTATTATATAATTTAAATATTAAATTATATATGTAAATTTTATTTTCAATGGAAATTATTTCTAAATTTTTTTATGATTTTTTAGTTTCAATAAGTGATTATCAAAGTTGAAAGGAAATTTTTTACCAAGAAATGTCCTAAATTATTTTTAAATAAACCTTTGTAACATTAAATTTTTAGTCTAAAATAATGTTATTTCAATAATGATTAATGGGTTTTTAGTTTTATGAATATATTTTTAATTAAAATTTTTTTTTCATCAACAAAAAGTTCTAACTGTCTATTCAAAACCATTTCCATTTAAAAATCTATCTTTTGATGTTAATTTTTATGTAATTGGGATATAATGAAAGAAAAGTAATATCATATTTACTCTATATGGCTTAGTTTTATGATGAAGGTATTTCTATAAAACCTCTTTCTCTTCCCTATGGTATACCATAATAAAATAATAATGAAACTGACATATTTGTTCCACAGTATATGTTTTTATTAAATTATGGAATGATTAGGTAACCTATTTCTATTTTACAAGTTTTGTTATGATGAAATATTTATGAATCCCATTTCATTTTTTGGGTTCTGATATGACGATTTTTTAGGATCTCTTATCACATATATGTATTATTTTCATTATGTTATGTGTCATGTCTATATCTACCTCTAATGCATTGGGTAATTATTTATATCTCATGAGATATATAATAATGGAATGAGGATTTAATATAGTTCTCTTTGTGATTTTTCCACTATGACGACCTTGGTGGTGTAAACCTTGACTTCTATTATGGTTTTTGGAATTATCACATTTCACTATGACAACCTTGTTAGTGAGCCTTGAATACTATTGAAATTAATTTCTATACTTATGTGTATCTCAAAAATGTTTGACTAATTCCAAAACTATGCACTTATAGATCATGTTCCTTTATTCTCTTATGAGTAATTTCTTATAAACTTATAATATTTATTCTGTGACTCAATATTCTTCTCTTTGATATTTAGGGTGTGGCTTTCAAATGTTATGATCATGTTCTCATGCCCAAATGTTCATATTATGCTTACATATCTCCATTGTTAACCCTTATTGATCATCTAAAACCACATTTTGTTATGTTTTTTTCCCCCAGGTTTTGAAGAAATGTATTATGTATGATATTTATTAGAAGTTTACAAGTTATAAAGAATATAATGGGAGATAATTTAGTTTACCTATGAACCATTTATTTGTGTTTCAGTGTTTCCAAATGAACTATACATTTATGATCTGTGGGCATGTGTTTTTCTAATGATATAAATGATTATGAAAAATTGTGTTATAGGACATTATAGTTTGTATTAGATGAAATGATTTGTTAAAAATTTTAAACAAGCATGGTAAAATATTATTGACATCCTACAGATATTTCAAAAGATATGTCTTGGTGTGTATCTAAGGATATGTCAAAGGAAGAGTAAAATTATAGGAAAATGTCCTAAAATTTTAGGAAAGTATATATAAATTAATTTATAAAGAATTACACTCTTAATAAGATATGATAAGTGGATGTGGATATATAATAGAGGTTCCTAGGGGTAATAACTCCAAAAATGGTGTATTTATCATTACTCAATCATCACATGGTGCATGAAATTGTGCCTTTCAAGACTGTAGAATTTAATATATTTTAGGATATGATTTTTAAATATAAAATTTATTTATGAATGATCATGAATGATTTTAATAATTACCATGAATGACTTAGGATATGACTAAGGTGTCATATTTTTAAAAGAAGGTTTCATGATTTAGAAATTCTAAAAGTGATTTTTCATGATTATGTTGTCTCCCACTATTATTATTGTTTCATAAATTGTGATTTTGGTTTAATTCAATGTATTTAACATAAAGAAATCATTTTAATCTTTACTGTGACAAACAATACATTGATTTTCCTCCTTAGGATCCAAATTTAATGGCAGATGGAATTAAAAAACTCATTTCTATGTTAACAGAAATTTCTAAATCTATGAATCATGATAGAATTACAATGATATAAACATGAAAAATAAATTTTTGTTGTCCACCATTTGGAATGTAAAGATGATAAATGTTGGGTTGTTATCGAGAATATGAGGGAATATGATGAAATTTATTCCATGGATTTTGATAACATCAAGAACTTATATTCTAATATGTTCATCCCTCATAATATTAATATGAATATAGATAATTAATTCCATGATCTAAATAAAAAGGATGATGAATATTTTGGTATGTATGGGGATGTTTTTATGGGGATTTTGACGTAAACTTATAGTATAATAATCCAGCCTAAATGCATTTTTTATGAATTTTTCAATTTCTTAAAACAATATTTCTAAAGGTTGTTAACCATAAGATACTTTAGTCTATATGAAGATATTTTTTTGGTGGTATTAATGTATAAATAGAGGTTGGAGTTACATAAAAATATCATAGTTTTGATAAGATGAGAGAAATTAAATTCAAAAGAAAATCAATAGAACATGGAGAGAATTAGATGAAAATTACATTTATGCTCTAAATGTGGGGAGAAACATGGACTAAATATTCTAAATGTGACTATTGAATGAGTTATGTGTGGAAGAAAATTTCACTGAGCAATTGATTTCTAAGGTGATGGAAATATGTTAGATAATGATTCCAGTAGAGAGAATATTTCACAGAATGCGCCATCCACTGTAGAGACCCAAACATTCATTAATAGAAATCCCTCTTGATCTAATTAAATTTATCTTCATGTAAAATGTTTATATAAAATGTCAACTTCATTGGTTTTATGTTTTTAAATGTGACTATTGCTAATATAGTCGTTGAACAGTGATCACATGATTACTATAAAAATAGGGATTTAAGAAATCCAATTTACTCAAAAAAAGGATGTGATGGCCTCATCCAGTAGATGTGACCCATACGAATACCATTTTTCAGAGCTCAGAAAGAAGGTGGCTTCATTGGGATTCACTCTTGAACAATCCCAAGCTGATCTTTAATATATCAAGCTAGAGCGGGACCACATATGAGAGAAGTAAAAATTAATAGAGATTACCACCCGATAAATGTTATCCGAGCCACCCCAAGAGTCTATCACCGTCGCACACCATATTCTTCGGTCTTATATGGGTGTTATAATGGGTTATTTAACAAGACCTTAGCACTATGGTTATGTACATTATTTTTTATATAATATTTATAATACTTTCATTTTATTATTGTTACCTTGTAAATAGTTTTTAAAGCTCAAATAGTATTTTTAGTTAAAGTTCAACTATGTAATATATTTTGATGAATTAATGGATTTTTGATTTAAAAAATATTTTAATAAAATATTATTATTATTATTAAATTATTTTTTATTAAATATATTTGATCATATAATTTTATGAATGTAATTGTAATTTTTATTAAGGTTCAAAAGCCATTTTTATCAAAACTTGTGAATTTTTTATAAATGTTGATTTATATTTTAAAAGGTAGAATTAACATATTCAGAAAATTATTTAGATAATATAATTATTATTTCTAGATTCAGGACGTTGAAATTATCAAACTGTGAATTTTTCATAATTTTCTGTGAAAGTCAAATTTTTTGGTAAAAATTAAAAACCGTTAAAATATATAATGTACTTTATGACATCATAATGACCCAATAGTGATGTAATAAAATAAAATTAGCATTAGGTTTGTCCAATATATGTTTTACCATTAAAATAATGTGATTTTGTGTTTTTTTGTCTTATTTTACAAAGCATTAATGGACCCTGCAAGACTTATTAAACATCATGTCTTTTTAAATTGTTTTCTTTGGGAGTGTGACTCACCTCCACATAAGCAACCCCATTATTTTAATAAGTTAGGACTTTGGCCTTATAAAATATTGTTTTACGCTTTCCTTTTCCAAAAACCATGGGCAAAAACCATGGGCTGGTTTGTGGTTTGGATTATTTTAATGTGAGGAGTCCCAAACCTAAATAATAAAGAATTCCCTCCGCTTTTCTATATAAACCCACCAAGCTCTAACTTCATCCACACTAAAATCCTTTCTAGTTCGTCCAACCTCTGCTCTAATCTTTCTATAATCCTCCCAAGGTGCCTAAAACATCCAAGAATCCTCTCTCAATCCTTTGGAAGCACACTTCTATGTAAGGGTTTTTCTTCCTTTCTCATTTCTTCCAATATTATTTAAGTTGTTATTCCCTTTTAATTTCAATTAAAAATATTGGTTTATGGTTTCTCACCTCACCCATACATCCCTATTTATGTATGAATTATAGGATACTCCTTTATCTCTCATTAAATTCCTCCCATGTACACCCGTTACTACGCCAAAATTCTGAAAGGAATTTCTCTCTACTCATTTACATTCATGGAATTATTTTTTATAATGAATTTAAATTCCATTACATTTGTTGTGACATATATCTATATTACCCCCCTAATGTCCATTTCATGTATATATTATTAGAAACACATTTATCTCTCATCAACCTTTTTTATTAATTCTTACGTCACGTAGTTATGCTGCCAAAATTGCACCAATTTTCCAAGCCAGTGTCACTGCGTAGTGAATACCATGCCCATTTCTCTATCAAGGGTATTCACCTTTATGCACATTTACTTATTGATTATAACGTTTCATTTATTAATTCCACATTCCATTATCTCAGAATAAATTATGATGTTTTATGAATCTATGTTATATGATCCATGTGGACCACTTATGCATGAAATGGAATGTTTAAGAAGGGTGTTCCCAGATAGCGCTCCAATGCATTGGGTATATTATAGTATCATGATACGTCATGCTCAATGGGTGTTTAATCATGATAATTCAAGTGAAATGAGGGTTTACTCTTTCTCCATGTGCAATGAGGGTTTACTCATGCTCCATGTGCAATGAGCCTTGGATCATGCTAATTCAATGTTAAGTGTTGTTGCCACATTTCTAGGTTATGATTATCATGCTTTATCATACCTTTATTTTTATTCTTATATTTTTCTCTATTGATATTACTATTGTCTAACATGTTTTGTATTCCTCATTTTATTCCATGATTATTCCCTTACATGGATTTATAGCACACCCTTTTCTTATACATGTCCTCAGGTTATCCCATGCAATGACAAGTATAAGGGAATGTAGTGGTCATGTAAAGAATGTTATCAATAAAGGTGTTGTATTTCATGTTTTATGTTGTTGTGTAATAATCCTAATACCCAAGGACACTATACCTATCAATCTTCTATGTTGTATCAAGTGAAGTTTCTGTAATAAATTATGTTTAATTATGTAATAAAAGATCAGGGTGGTTATAGTTGGTATCAGAGGATAGGTTTAGTTATTTTTGGGATTGAGATTCAAAAACCCTAGTGAAGACTTAGTGTCCAGACTAAGTATAATAAAAACATCCCTATGTTTTGGTGAGTATTGAGTAAATGGTTTATTAATAAAATACATCCCTGTCTAGATATGAGCTGGTAGAGGTCGCTCTAGCACAGATGTATCCTAGGGGTAAAAACCAAAAACACCACTTTGAGCTAGACTAGAATGGGAACCGGTACACGACAATGAAGCTTGATGCCTTTTTGGTTTCGACACTACCTGGGGATATTCTTTGGTAAATTCACAAGCTAATTATGAACCATTATTTAGGGAATAATAAAATATTCCCTAAGAATAAATGTTATAAAGTAGATCATAGATAACATAGATTGAAGACAATAGATTCATAAGTTATGGAAATAAAAGATATTTATAAGTAATCTGTTTTTCCCTTTGGTTTATTATTTGTGTGTTACCCCTAACATTTCTTTTATTCCAACCAATTGCTGGTAATAGGAGGACTCGGGCTAACAACCGATATGATGATCAATGTGATGATTGTTCTAATGAGATCCCCAATCCAATGGGTGTAGTAATCATGAACTTTGTCAAGATTATCTCTCAGCTAACTCAATATTTGAATAGAAACATGGGTCAAGAGGAACTTTCAACCCCCCCCCCCCTTAAGAAAGAACAAGTCGCTATCAAGAGCTTCATGAGACAAAGGCCTCCTACTTTAAATGGATCATCTGATCACTCAATCGCTAAACAATGAATCAACTCCATTGAAAAGATATTCTCCATCCTTCAATGTTCTGAACAAGAGAATGTTCTCCTGGATGCTTATCATATTGATGGTGAATCTAATAAATGGTGGACATTGATCAAAAATATGAAGCCTTGGGAGGAGATTGAGGCGTTGAAAGGGAAGGATTTCTGGAAGATGTTTTTCGATAAATATTTTCCATGCACCCTCCTGCCTAAGATATAGAAGGACTTCCTTGCCCTCAGGAAAATAGATAACTAATTTGTTGGAGTGTATGAGAAAAAACTCACAAGGCTTGCATGATACACTACCAACTTTTTCATTACCCCTGAATGCAAGGTTGACTGCTTCTTTGTTGGGCTGAAACCTAGCCTACGGAAAGTGATGGTGATTCTGACTTTGACAGTTATGAGGAAATTTTCTGATGTTCCCTCATGGTCAAAATGGAGATCAGTGAATCTCAGGGGTATCATGGGGATAAGAAAAGTAAAGTGGAATTCACTATAGGCAGTTTGTTGGATAAATCCAACGGTGCTAAGAAGATCCAGCACCACACTTTCCAAAGATGCATAAAGAAGCACCCCATAAATTGTCTGAAGGGGACGAAGAAATGCTTTAGGTGTGGAAGAGATGGGAATCAATCTATTAACTGTAGACAAGAAAACCCCATGACTATATTAGAGGATAGGAATGATCCGTTCAAACCTAAATTCATTGTTTATTTGTACAACTGCAAAGAACCATGTCATCTTAGAAATCAGTTCCCTAAGACAAGCGTTTTAAGAGGCAACCAACGACCTCTAAGGCAGCAAGGGTTATATTTTTTCCATCACTACTTCCAAAGTGAACCCCGAAAACAAAGCGGTTATAGGTATGCTAGTTATTCATTAAATAATAGAGAATTTAATTTTTGATTCAGGTTCTACGCATTCTTTTATATCTTGAAAGTTTAGTATAACAATCACAGCACCACCATAAATCATGGAAGTGAAGTTGTTGGTGAGTACGCCAAATGGGGAAATAATTTCATCCCGTGAATATAACTCCTCGGTCATAATATGTGGATTAAAAATACCTGTGAACCTCGTCATACATTCTATGGGGTAATTTGATGCAATTCGTGGAATGGATTGGCTTTCCTTATATGGAGCCAAAATAAATTACTGTTAGAGGGAAATCACTCTCCATGTGGAGAATTGACCCCCTATTTTTTTCAAGTGCAAGGAGGAAGATGAATCTTCATTAGCACCATCATCTCAAGCATGGATATTACTGCCCTATGTGCACGTGTATCTAGATTAGATGATTGAGTCTAAGGAGGCAATTATCCTAGAGGACATGCCTATTGTGGGGTAATTCACTGAAGTTTTTCCTGAGGAATTGCTTGGTCTTCCTCCAAGAAGATATAATGAATTCTCAATTGATATTATACCTGGGGAGTTGACAATATCCAAGACTCTATATATAATGGTTTTTGTGGTTCTTTAAGAACCAAAGAAATAACTATAGGAGAATCTATATAAAGGTTTTATAGGCCCAAGTGCTTGAACATAGGGTGCACCAGTCCTCTTCGTTAGGAAGAAGGATGTGTCAATGCACCTTTAAATAGATTATTGTGAGCTTAAAAAAATCATGAAAAAGAACAAGCATCCTCTCCCACGAGTTGATGACTTGTTCGATCAGCAACATGGAGCACAATACTTCTCTAAGGTGGATTCGCAGTCCAGATATTATCAAGTAAGGGTGAAGAAGGAAGATATCCCCAAGACTACTTTTTGTACAAGATATGGGCACTATTAATTCATACTAATGCCTTTAGAACTCAATATTGCTCAAAAATATACATGCACATGATGAATAGAGTCTTTAGAGACTACGTCATCAAATTTTTGGTAGTGTTTATAAATTATATTCTGATATACTTCATAACCAAAGAGGATCATGATGAGCATCTAAGAACTGTACTAGAGACCTTACTAATGTTGAAGCTCTATGAAATGTAAAACAAGTGTGATTTCTAGTTGAAGGAGGTCTCATTGTTAGGTCATATCATTACAAGCAATGGGATATCTATGGATACATCCAAAAAAGATGCAATTGAGGGATGGTCGAGGCCAATATCAGTAACATATATCCATAGCTTCTTGGGGTTAGCTAGATATTATCGACTATTTTCGAGAAATTTCTCCTGATTTTCCAACCCCCTTACTAAGCTAACTCGGAAGGGAGTAAAGTTTTCTTAGAGTGATGAATGTGAAAAAGCATCAAGGAGTTGAAAATAAGGCTAAATACTATTCCCGTTCTCATTTTTTACCCACAAGTGGAGAACTTTTATTGGTATTTATTGATGCTTTGATGAAGGTCCAAGGATGTATGTTGATGAATAATGAAAAAGTCATTGCCTATGCATCAAGGAAATTGAAAGTTCATGAACAGAACTAACCATCACATGACCACGAGTTAGCTGGAGTGATCTTTGCTTTGAAAATTTGGTGGCATTATCTCTTTGGGGAGAAATGTGAAATATATATAGATAACAAAATCATCAAGTATATATTCACACATAAAGAGTTGAACATGCACCAACGAAGATGGCTAGAGCTGATCTAACACTATGATTGTTCAATCCATTACCACCCTGGAAAAGCGAACATGGTGGAAGATTCCCTAAGTAGAAAGGACCCAATGATTCTATAATTGATGAGAATTGGAAATGATACAGTCTTCTTATATTTCATGAAGATAGACATGGGAATCAAAATAAAATGGAACATCATCAATCCTTTCCCAAATGATTTCTCAATTGTCACTTTTGGAAAGGTTAATGGATACTCAAAAGGATGATGTGGGAATTCAAGAAATAGTGGACGCTATTGGAAAAGGGAAATCCTTAGAGTTTAATGTTAATGAAGAAGTAATTGTGAGATTTGGTTAAATACTATGTGTTCCATCAAGTTTGGAGCTGAAGAAGGAACTTTGGGATGATTCACATAGTTCAAATTTATCTATTCACCCACGAAACAAAAATATGTATCAAGATATTTGACAACATTATTGGTGGGATAATATGAAGAAAGAGATCTCTGAATATACATCAATGTTCTTGGTGTGTCAGAAAGTGAAGGTAGAGAGGCAGAGGTCTAATGGGATGATGCAACCATTGCCCATAACAAAATAAAAATGGTAGAAAATCACCATGTACCTTGTCACCAGACTTACGAAGACATCCAAAGGCAACAACGCAATCTGGGTCATTGTGGATCGTCTTAAAAAGGCTGCACATTTCATTGTTATTAGGGAGGATTTATCATTGGATCAACTTGCACGAATATATATCAGGGATGTGGTAAGGCTGCATGGAGTACCACTATCTATTGTGTCTGATCAAGATCCAAGATTCACCACTATGTTTTTGAAGAGTCTTCAATATTCTCTGAATACTAAACTAAACATTAGTATGGCCTATCACCCTCAAAATGATGGCCAACTGAGCGGACTATCCAAAAACTTGAGGACATGTTGAGAGCATGCTAAATGGACTTTAAAGGAGGATTGGATCAACATATTCCGCTGGTTGAGTTCTCTTTTAATAACAGTTTCCACTCAAGCATACAAATGGAACCATATGAAGTCCTTTAGGGAAAAGGTGCAGAACACCAGCGTGTTGGGATGATGTTGATGAGCGTAAGCTACTTGGACCAAAAATGGGCTAAGAAATGGTGGAGAAGGTGAAAACCATTCAGAAGCATATTAAGGTAGATCAGAGTTAATAGAAGAGTTATGTAGATAACTATTGATGAGACCTTGAGTTTAAAGTTAGAGACATGGTATTTCTACGTAGATCTCCATGGATGAAAGTCATGAGGTTTTTAAATAAAGGGAAGTTAATTCTATGGTACATCGGCCCTTTTGAGATTCTTGATCATGTAGGGGTTGTGGCCAATTGACTTGAACTTCCACGTACCATGGCCAAGGTACATGATGACTTTCATTTATCCTTCTTAAGGAAGTACATATCGGACCATTCACATTTACTCTCTTCAACGATTATATAGTTAAGGGATGATCTTCTGTATGAGGTGCAACCGGTTAAGATCTTAGATCGTAGAGAAAAAGTTCTAAAAAATAAGACAATTCCCCTCGTCAAGTTGTTGTGGTGAAACCAGATGTTTGAAGAGGTGACATGGGAATTGGAGGAAATGATGAAGCATAGTTTGTAGGATCAAAATAATGATGTAGATGCTCAATATACAAGAGGGGTGTCAATTGTATACTTTAAAAATTTCCTTAAACAAGGAAATATCTAAGTTTAACAAAGTTAAACTAAGAAAATTCACAACACCTCTAACACCAATTGTAGTATTGGTATAGGGTATGAAGTTACACACTTCTAGTTCTATACACTTTCTTAAATCTGGAAACTGATTCTGAAAAAGTGGTTTTGGAAATATGGATCCAGAAATTGAAACTTAACCAAAGTTTTCAATATGAGATTCTACCTTATAACATATAGAATCTAAACGAATCAGAGTACAAGTGTAAGGAAATATAATAAGATTATACTTTCCTTACAATACACAATGCAGGGGAAAAAAAGTTGTAAAACTAGAAGTAACAAGATAAAAGTCTTTTAACCCAAAGAGAAGGGTATAAAACAACCTTGGATAAAGGTCCCTTGATTTATAAATTCAATAAAGTATGTCTTATCCACACCAGGATAATATCTCGATACGAAGATCAGGGTCTCTGTCTTGCTATCCCCACAATCCCTCAACTTCACGGTAGTTGTTACCTCTGTCTTCTTCAGCATGGAATCCCTCGAACTTCAAGGTAGTCGGCACCTCTGTCTTCCTCAGCAAGGAATCCATCAAACTTCAAGGTAGTCGGCACCTCTGTCTTCCTCAGCAAGGAATCCCTCGAACATCAAGGTAGTTGGAACCTCTGTCTTCCTATCCCCAGAAGCCCTCGAATATAACATCAATATTCGGAGTCGCACGAAGAAATCTGAACGAGCGGTTCAGTACACACAAATAATGAAAAGATTCTCTCTCTAGAAATAACCTTTATCGAGTGTGGTCTCTTGAGTGATCAACTTGTTATTGAGTTATTTCAAATGAGCTCCTATTCATAGGATCAGTTGGAATGGTCAGATCCCACCTCTAACGGTCATATTTTCCATAAAATTCAGAGGGACCTATACACATGTCACTAAACCAACAGTTTGTTAGAAACAGAATGGAAGACATCGTTTTATAACAAAACATGTGTAACTGAAGGCACAACATCATTTTATAATGAAACAAGTGTAAGTATAAGAAAAACTAGAATTTGGAATGTATGTAAATAAATGATCGGAGTCTAACCAAAACGGAATTCGTAGTCTATAATAGAAAGATATTCAGATTCTGTTTTATAGGAATTCAGAACCTAAATTCTATAGAAATCCAGATTCTAAATTTCTAAGGAAATTTGGAGTCCGGTTTCATCAGGATTTAGAATCTGACCTTATACAGTTCGGAGTCGAACTTAGTAAAAGTTTGGGGTCGAACTTAGTAAATGGTTGGAGTCGAACTGGTAAAACTTTGGAGTCGAACTAGTAAAATGTTCGGAGTTTAACTAGTTAAAAGTTTGGATTCAAACTTGTTAAAAGTTCAGAGTCGAACTAGTAAAAGTTCGGAGTTGAACGAGTAAAAAGTTTGGAGTCTAACTAGTTAAAATTTTAGAGTAGAACTAATAAATGTTTGGAGTTGAACTAGTTAAAAGTTTGGAGTCAAACTAGTTAAAAGTTCATAGTAAAACTAGTTAAAAGATAGGAGTTGAACTAATAAAATTTCAGAGTCTATAATTCGGAGTTGATCTTTGTTAGAGTTCGTATCCAGAATTCAGAGTGGAACTTTATTAGAGTTCGTATCTAGAATTCGGATCCTAAAACCGAATGCTTCATACAAAAGCATTATATGATTCTGAGGTTTTGGGTATGAATCCAATTGTTATACTTAAGAAAAAAATATTAATATGTATAAGAAAAATCTAGGTTAGGGTAAATTTATTTAAGGAAGGAAACTTTTCTTATATAAGTAAAATATAAATTTTCTTGGGCATAAGGTGTTTGTGATTTTCAAAATGAGAAGGAATGGAAAATTCATTAAGAAAACATTATTGAATCAACAATCTCCCCCTTTTTGAAAAGAACAAACATCCTTATAAAAATGAATACAAGGATTTTGAAAATTTTCATTAGACTTTGAAATTAAAACTTATCTCCCTTTGTTCATAGATGATAATGAATACAACTATCCCCCCTTAGGCATTGAAACTATAAGTATTGTATTCTGAATTTCTAGAGTGGCATTTTCATTATCATGGGAATGAAAAACATCGTAGTGAGAAACTGGCCCTTACTTTAAGAATATCTTCACTTAGATATTTTTCTTCTTTATTTTAAATTTTTCCTTCTCCTCTATTAAGTGGTTATTTTTCATTCTCCCCCTTTCTAATTTTCAAAAATAAGATAAGGGAATGGAAAATAGAATATGGTACCTGAAACATTAGTATATAACAAGATACAACCAACCAAATTTTCATTAGAGTTGAGTAAATTTTTTTACAAAGAAAAACAAATTCAACAAAAGATCGAGTGAGTTCATTTTTCTTCCTTTTCCTTTGGGATCAGCTTCTTCATAAAAGTTTGGAGCTTCTTCAAATCTCTTTGGTCTTCCTTAGCTTGCCTCTCCAAGGCTTTTATCCTTTCTTCTTGGGATTTCAAAGCTTCTGACTGAGTCTTCATGGATTCTTCCTGCATCTTTGGTAATTCATCTTTTTTTATAGCTTCTCATTAAACTCAATACAGAAATCTCTTTCCCCTTTCCAGTTCTGAGCTACCAAGTTAAGATTCCATTTTAGATCTCTAACCTGTTGATTCTGAGTACTTTTCTCAATGATCAATTCTTCCTGATGATTCTTGATCTTGTTATCCTCAGTGTAAATGGAATCTTTCACCTCATTCTGAAAATTATCATAGTCAGCCATGTCTTCTTTAACTTTCATCGACCACAAAGTGATTTTTCTGCAAGACTTCCTATTTACATCATAATTAATAAGAAAACTTCTATGGTCAACTTCAATCTTCACACACTTATCCATGACCATGGATAAGGATTCCGATTTCTGATTCATACTCTGTTGCAACATCTGGCATTTGGAATATATAGTTGGAAAAATCATAATGGTGTCCACAAACTTCATCAGAGATTCAACCACAAAATCATGACCATGTGCTGATGACTCTGAATCTGATAATTTTCTTGGAGATTGTTTCTATTCAATTTGAACCAGTTTCCTTTTAGTACAACCAAAAACCTCCTTCTTCCTGAGAATATCTTTTGTTGGAGTATCCATCAGAACCTGTTTCCCCTTGTCAGATTTTGGAATGGGTTGTTCAACTAGAGACTCTTCCTTACTTACTGATAATTGAAAAATTAGATCTTCATCTGGTTTCTCCTTTTCTGTCCCTTCTTCAAGGAAATTATTTTCATAAGATTCTTCCTCATCATACAGAACATTTTCCTTCTCTTCCTCTTGATTATCATCATCTATCCCACTTTCTTTCTCAACATCCTTTTCTAGGGTGGGTAATTTTGTGGATTCATATTTTTCATGATACACTTCTACTTGTTTGATAAGATCATCAAGATCATCACTTCCTTCTTCTTCTTCTTCTTCTTCTTCTTCTTGAACAACCTCTTCCTCTTCTTTTTCAAAAGCTTATTTTTCTCCTTCTTCAACTACCTCTTTACCCTTAGATTTTTTTGGAGTGACATAGTTCTTACCTAGAGTCTCTGGTAAAGATGGTTGGATATCAAAGGTTTCCGAAATAGGAATCTTCTAAGAGGATATTTCAGTATCTCTTAACAGAGATTGTACAAGCTCAGCTTCAGAGTTCTTTTTCTTCAACTTCTTTTCTTTAGCTTATTTTTCTAACACATCCACAACTCTTTCCCTTAAGGCCTTAGCCTCAGCCGAGTCCAATCTGAACTGTGGATCCCCTTCTTTTCTCTTCTCTTTGTCTTCCCTCCACTTGGATGTTAGTTAGTCTGTATAAGCTTTTTGTTTCTTTGTCTTGGGAGGTGCGTATTGAGTTTCCTTAGATTTGGGGGTTTTTCATCACCAACCTCTTCTTTAATCTTCCTCTTCTTCATGACATTCTTTTCTGATTCATCCTTCTCCACATTTTCTGGAATGTCCTCATCCTCTACCTCTGGTAAATGGTAGAATTATTCGGATTCAACCAAAAAACTCATCTTCATTCTTTTCAAAGTATCATCACTAACGAGCATAAGAATACAATTCAGAACATTAGACTTAAAAGCAACTTTGAAAGAATCTAAGCACTGATCTATCGGTTTTGATAGTAAGGCAGGGTATATAATGATTTGAGCTCTCAAGTTCCCTTCTTTTATATTCTTAACCGTAATCAAAACATGCCTTATCAAATTTATCTTCCTTAGATTTACCAGGAAATCTAGGATGTAGATGTCACTCTTCTTCAGCTTATCCTTGTCACCTATTCTAGGTATGAGAAAGCCTTGTACCCATAGCTGTAGAATCCGATTATTTGGAATGAGATGAGAAATCTTAGCAGTCTTGGTATCTTTGAGCCTAAGACATTTCAATGCCTTCACCTTGTTGAAACTTCCTTGCTCATCTGGAATCTTATGTGAGAAAAACTCAACTTCCCCTTCGTAAGATAAACCCACCAAGCATCTGGCCTTAGTGTAAGATAATGTGTAACTCTTACCATAAGACTTGAAGGAAAATAACTCTCTTCTCTCTTCCTGCTAGAAGGAAACAGACTCATAGAACTCAATAAGTAAATCTGTATAAACAAGATCCTATTTTTCTGACTTAGACAAGAAAAAATCTTCGCAGCCATTAAATATGTTATTCTTGGATATAAGGGAATAAATCATGTAGAAATCCAGATGCACTAACCTTTCCCTAAAGACAAACCACTTTGAGATTGGCTTTGTAGTTGAAATATCTTGAGAGGTAGCTTCAGCAGACATTCAAAGTGGAGAGTTCTGGAAGATTCAGAATAGCTTTGACAAAGATCGGAACGGTCCTTAAGAAGAGAGTCAGGGCTTCGAGACGCGAAAGAATTGAAAAACCGATCTGCGGAAACTCTTAGGGTCCCCTTTATATAGGCGTTGGAGGTGACCTTTGGTTTTCCAAAAACCATCTAAAGGTTTAAAATCCTTTTGATTTGATCTGACGGTTTAGAATATCCCCGCAAGGAAAACATTACTTCGATCTTTTGATGTTTTTATGAAAAATATTTGGATTTAAGAAAAACTAGAATCCGAATAATTTTAAAATTCATAGGAAAATACCAGCAAGAAAAATATGACTACAAAAATTTAAGTAAGGAAATCATACCTTTCGGATTGTCTAGAAAGATTGTTCGTAATTGGTAATATTCTTCTTAATGAATTTAAAAAAAAAACGAAAACCACATCACGAAAAATCCTCATTACAAAAGTTCATTACAATAATTATCATTATGGAAATTTCATTACGAAAATTCTTATCACAGAAAATTCATTAAGAAAATTCTCATTACGGAAAATTCATTACAAAAATTCTCATTACGGAAAATTTATTACGAAAATTTCTATTTCGCAAATTTTCATTACGAAAATTTTAGTTCCAGATGTTTTCATTACGAAAATTTTAGTCCCGTAAATTTATATTCTAATCATTTCCATTCCAAGAGTTTCAATTCCAAAAATTTCAAAAACTTGTTATGAAAAATTTTGGTTATGAAAGTTTGAAAAGAAAACTGACTACGAAAATTTTGGAAAAAAAACTTTCTTCGAAAAATTTGATTGTACTAACAAACAAATGTACTCCCCCTATGAAAAAATTTTTATTACTATAAATAAAATTGTTCAACAAGAATTTAAAGAAGAATTATTAACTCACAGTTATCATTCTTGACTTCTGTTTAATGTATTCAAATCTATCGTAAGGTACAGATTTTGTTAAAATTTCAGCAAGTTGATCTTGTGTTCTGATAAACTGAAGAATGATATCTCCTTTAAGTGTGTGATACCTAATAATGTGATGCCTAATATCTATGTACTTTGCATGAGAGTGGTGTGCAAGGTTTTTACTAAGGGCAATGGCACTTGTGTTATCACACAAAATTTGAGTCTCAGTAAAACTCAAGCCATAATCTGTGAGTGTTTGTTGCATCCACAACACTTGAGCACAACAACTTCCAGCTGCTACATATTCAGCTTCAACAGTGGAGAGTGAAACTGAGTGTTTCTTCTTGCATGACCAAGAAACTAATGATTCTCTTAATAAATGACATGTTCCGGATGTACTCATTCTATCCATTCTACATCCACCAAAGTCAGTATCTGAAAAGCTTTTAAAAACAAAATCATCTCCAGAGGTATAAAATAATCCTAGATCCATGGTTCCATTTAAGTAGCGAAAAATTATTTTTCACTGCCTTTAAGTGAGATTCATTAGGATTAGATTGATATCTTGCACATAATCATAATAAAAACATTAAGTCTGGATGACTAGCTATCAAGTATAGTAGACTTCCTATCGTACCGCTAAAAGATGTTTGATCTGCTGGTTTCCTAGCTTCATCAAGATCTAAAGAGTTTGAGGTACCAATGGGAGTACTTATACTTTTAGTGTTTTCATATCTATACTTTTTAAGAAGATCTTTAATATACTTATGTTGGGATATATGAGTTCTTTCTGGTTTTTGAGAAATTTGAAAACCAAGGAAAAATTTTAACTCACCCATCATACTCATTTCAAACTCATACTTCATTAGACTTGCAAAAGAATTAGTTAAAGATTGGTGAGTTGAACCAAGTATGATGTCATCAACATAAATTTGAACAATCAATAAATTTTTCTTATCATTATTTATAAAAAGGGATGGATCTTAATTTCCTTTAACATAGTTATTTTGAAGCAAAAAATCCTATAAGTCTATCATACCAGGCTCGTGGGGATTGTTTAAAGCCATAAAAAGCTTTGGTATGTCTTAAAACATGATCAGGGTATTTTGTATCTTCAAAGACAGTAGGTTGTTCAACAAAAACATCCTCTTGAACATAACCCTTAAGAAAATCACATTTCACATTCATTTGAAAAGGTTTAAAATTGATGAATGTTTCAAAGGAAAGTAAGATACGAATAGAATCGATTCTAGCTACTGGAGCATAGGTTTCTTCATAGTCTATTCCCTCTTGCTGATTATAAAATTTAGCAACTAGTCTAGCTTTATTTCTAACAATGACTCTATTTTCATCACACTTATTTCTGAAGACCCACTTTACTCCAATAACATAAGTTTCCTTAGGTCTTTCAACCATGGTCCAGACTTTATTCCTTTCGAATTAATTTAGTTCAACTTCCATGGCTTTAATCCAATCATCATCACCTAAAGCTTCATCAGTGCTTTTTGGTCCCAATTGTGAAAGGAATGCTAGATGTTCTACTTCATTTCTCAAGGAACTTCTAGTCCTTACAGGTTGATTTACTTCACCAATGATACTATCACTGGGATGATTCTTCAGAAACACCTGGTTTGGGTTTTGTAAAACCTATTAATCAACATAGAGTAGAAATTCATCTAGGGTAAATGTTTCAGAAGTATCTTCTTGAACATTTTCCTTATCAGAAGAATCTTCTGACAAAGAATGATAATCAGTTTTTGAAAACACATCCGAGGATGTAGGTTGGGATGGTTTAAAAATAAAAGGATCAGATTCATCAAATTTTACATGCACTGTTTCTTCAATAGTACAATTGTTTTTATTGAAAACATTATAATATTTAGAAGTTGTGGAGTAGCCTAAGAAAATTCCTTCATCAGATTTTGGTGCGAATTTCTGTAGATTATCTTTAGTATTCAGGATGAATACCTTGTAACCAAAAACCTTGAAGTAGGAAAGTCTTGGTTTTCTTCCATTCCATAACTCATAAGGAGTTTTATTAAGAAAAGGTCTAATCAAAACTCAATTTATAGTACAACAAGAAGTACTTATAGCTTCCGCCCAGAAATGTCTAGCTAAAGAATATTCACTCCACATGGTTCTAGTTATCTCTTGAAGAATTCTATTTCTTCCTTCAACTACACCATTTTTGAGGAGTTCTTGGTGCTGAAAAGTTATGAGTAATACCTTTTCTACTACAAAAAGATTCAAAATCAGAATTTTGAAATTCTCCACCATGATCACTATGAATAGTTTTCAGTGGAAGATTTTTCTCATTTTTAACATGGGCTCTAAAACTTTTGAAATGTGAAAAAGCTTCAGACTTCTTTGCTAGAAAATAGACCCATGTAAATCTAGTGTAATCATCAACTACACAAAAACATTGTATTTTCCTCCAATGCTTCTAGTTTGTGTTGGACCAAAAAGATCCATGTGTACTAACTATAATGAATCAGTTGTTGAGACTTCACCGATTGATTTAAAACAAGATTTATGTTGCTTTCCACATTGAAAAGGATCAAAAACTTTAGAATAATCGAATCTAAGCGCCGGTAGATCCTTAACTAGTTTCTTATTAGATAGTTTACATAAGTTCCTAAGCTAAAAAAGACCTAGTCTTCTATGCCATAACCAAGAATGATCTTCCATTTCACTTAGGCAAGGTAAATCTTGGCTCTTAAGTTCTTCTAAGTTCAATGTGTAAACTTTCTCTTTCCTATTGGTAGAGAGAATAAAATCTTCCTTGGAATTGTGAACTAAGAACTTATCATTCCTAAAATTCTCAAGGTATCTTTCATCACATAATTGACTTATGCTAATGAGGTTTTTCTTAAGACCCTTAACAAATAAAACGTTTGAAATCAAAGTTTTACCAAGAAGAACAATATTACCTATACCAACAATTTCTCCCTGAGCATTATCTCTGAAAGTTACCTTTACTCCTTTTGTATTGATAATATTTTCAAAATAGATTTTTTACCAGTCATATGTCGAGAAAATCCACTATCTATGTACCATGTATTGTTGTTGGTACTTCCCCTGTTTTCCTGAAAATAAGAAAAGGGTTATACTTTCAAAATCCAAACTTGTTTGGATCTGATATTTTCATACAACAAAATTTTGGGTACCCACATCTTCTTAGAAAAGTAATCCTTATAAAAACCTAGAGATTAGTTTTTTTTAAAGAACAATTATTTGCCCAGTGACCACCACATTGACACTTATTACAAAATGGGGCACTTTTTGGAACAAAACAATTGTTACTAAAAATTGGTTTTGCATGGGTATAACCAAATCCAGATTTGATTCTTAAAGGTTGTATTTGTGAATACATCTTATCAAAATTTTCATTACCATGAGTAATGTATGACAAACGCTTCTTTAAGGAAACGATTTCGGACTTGAGTTTTACAACCATGTTTTTATCTTCAAAATCAATAGATTGGGAACTAGATCTAGGTTCTAAAACACTTTTCTTAGAAATTACCTTTTCTAGATCGTTAGAATTTTTATCTTTCTCAGAATTTAATTCCCTAAGATTTTTTGTAATACTTATGAAATCAGCATTTTTCTTATCAATATCTTTAGAAATATCTGATATTTCTTTCGTAAGAATAGTATTCCTAGAGTTTTCCTTATCAAGATTTTTATTGAGTTTTGAATTTTCAATCTCATGAAGTTCAACAAACCTAGAAACATCTTCATAGGTAGGTAAAGTATTTTCTTCATCAGAAGAGGATTATTCATCCGAAGAGTTATAATATTTACTATCATTAGAATTTAAGGAAACATTGGTCAATGATTCTGCATTGTGTACCTTAGCCATGAATTAATGATTTTTAATAGGTAATCTTGCTATAAGACCAAGATTCTTCTGTCCAGAACATTTATAATCAGAAGATTCATCTTAAGAGTCACCACCACTGGCACTCCAAGTGTCATTAGCTTTCAGAAATTTCATAGCATTGGATTTATAATACTTCTTTCTATTCCTTTCATAATTATTTTCTTTTCTTTATTTCTTCTTGAGCAAAGGTCAATATGGTCTAATATGTCCCGCTCTCTTGCATTCATAACAAGTCACTTCTCTATCTTCTCTATCTTTCCATTCCTTTTTCTTATACTTAGATTAGAAATTTCTCTGACCAGCTATCTTGTTCATCCTTCAAGCAAGATTTTCTAACTCATTCTCTAATACTTCACATTCACTAGATTTATATTGGATAATAACCTTCTTAGAATTGGATATAGTTACTCTCTCAGGAGTCTTAGGATTCATATGATTTGATGTTGTATTAAAAGCAATAGTACCATTCCCATTCTTCTTCTTGATATTTTCAGCATCTCTTTTCATCGGAGTCTCATGTTGAAGAAGAGTTAAAATAATTCATATATAGAAATTTGAGTGACCTTAATGTTATCATCAATAGATTTCCTCTTTGATTCCCACTCATTGGGAATAATATCAATGATCTTTTCCACAAGAGATTCATCATCTAGACCTTTCTCTCTAATATATTGTAGAATGTTTACAATTGTCAGAAAACCTCTATTTCACTTTTCAAATGGGCTCACTATAAGGAAAATTGAAACCATGGTATTCTAATCTCAACATAGCTCTTCTTGTCTCTATCACTTTGGATGTACCAAAACGAGTAACATCAAGTTTATTCCATATACAGTTAGCCGTTTTACAAGAATAAATTTGGCTGTATATGTTCCTAGTCATTGAACATAGTAGAGTATTGCGTACCTTATAGTTCAATTGATAATCATGATTCTTTTGGATTGTGAAAGCACTAACTTACTTGTCAGGAATTTTATAACTTCCAGTAAGCATAACAAAATTCTCTACTCCAGTGTTAATAACGAAAGTCCTTATACGATCTCTCCAATAATCATAATCATTACCATCAAAAAATGGTGGTCTTGTAGGATTAAGATTGTTTATGGATCCAACGTTGAAACCTGTCATTCTTAAAATAAACGTTGGCACACAAACTTGTTAGCAGCAAGAGTTGATATTGAAAGAATATATGAATCCAAGAAAATAATATGATTTTGGAAAATTAACCCTGAATATTTTGTTTAACAAAAATAACTTTAGTAGATGTAAGAAAAAGATGAATCTGAAATTTATGAGTCCGAAAACATCGAATCTGAAAAATATATTCCGAGAAAGAATTGTAAAATTTTTCTTCTAAATTTAATCGTGAGATTAAATCAGTTTGAACTAACCCTTGGGCATTGAGTTAACTACCTCTGATACCAATTGTAATATCGAAATAACGATGTAGATGCTCAATATACAAGAGGGGGTGAATTGTATACTTTAAAAATTTCCTTAAACAAGGAAAGATATAAGTTTAACAAAGTTAAACTAAGAAAATTCATAACACCTCTAACAGCAATTGTTGGATTGGTATTGGGTATGAAGTTACAAACTTCTAGTTCTATGCACATTCTTAAATCTGGAAAGTGATTCCAAAAAAGTGGTTTTGGAAATATGGATCTGGAAATTGAAACATAACCAATGTTTACAATATGAGATTTTAGCATAAAGCGTATGGAATCTAAATGAATCAGAGTACAAGTGTAAGGAAATATAAAAATATTATACTTTCCTTACAATACACAATACAGTAGAAAAACAAGTAGTAAAACTACAAGTAACAAGATAAAATTCTTTTAACCCAAAGATAAGGGTATCCAACAACCTTGGATAAAGGTCCCATGATTTATACTTTCAAGATAGTTTTTCTTATCCACACCAGGATAAGCCCTCGATACGAAGATCAGAGTCTCTGTCTTGCTATCTCCGCAAGCCCTCAACATCAAGGTAGTTGGTACCTCTGTCTTCCTCAGCAAGGAACCCCTCGAACTTCAAGATAGTCGTCACCTCTGTCTTATTCAGCAAGGAAGACCTCTAAATTTATGTTATTCAGCACCTCTATCTTCTTATACCCTGAATCCCTCAAATGTAATCACCAACATTCATAGTCGCACGAATTAATCTGAACGAGTGGTTTAGTACACAAAAATCATGAAAAGCTTTTCTCTCTAGAAATCACCTTACAACGTGTGGTCTTTAGAGTGATCAACTTGTTGTTGAGATCCTTCAAATGAGCTCCTATTATAGGCTCCATTGGAATGGTTGGATCCCTCCTCCAACGGTCATATTTTCCTTAAAATTCGGAGGGACCTGTACACGTGTCACTAAACCAACGGTTTGTTTGAAATATAATGGATGACATTGTTTTATAACAAAACATGTGTACCTGAAGGCACAAAATCGTTTTACAATGAAACAAGTGTAAGTATAAGAAAAACTAGAATTCATAATGTAAGTAAATAAAAGTTTGGAGTCTAACCAAAATGGAATTCGGAGTCTATAATAGAATGATGTTCGGGTTCTGTTTTATAGGAATTCAGAACCTGAATTCTGTGGAAATCCAAAGTCTGCATTTCTAAAGAAATTCTGAGTTTGGTTTCTTCAGGATTCAGAATCTGAACTTATATAGTTTGGAGTCGAACTTTGTAAAAGTTTGGAGTCGAACTTAGTAAAATCTCAGAGTCGAACTAGTAAAAAGTTCGGAGTCAAACTAGTTAAAAGTTCAGAGTCGAACTAGTTAAAAGTTCAATGTCAAACTAGTAAAAGTTCAGAGTCGAACTAGTAAAAAGTTCACAGTCAAACTTGTTAAAACTTCGGAGTCGAAATAGTTAAAAGTTCGGAGTCAGACTAATAAAAGTTCGGAGGGCAGAATTTGGAGTTGAACTTTGTTAGAGTTTGTATCCCGAATTCAGAGTGGAACTTTATTAAAGTTCATATCCAGAATTCGGATCCTAAAACAGAATTCTTCATACCATAGCATTATATGATTATGAGGTTTTGGGTATGAATCATATTTTTATACTTAAGAAAAAAAAATATTGCTATGTATAAGAAAAATCTAGGTTAGGGTAAATTTCTTTAAGGAAGGAAACGTTCCTTATAGAAGTAAAATATATATTTTCTTAGGTATATGGTGTTTGTGATTTTCAAAATGAGAACATATGAAAAAGTCATAAGGAAAACCTTATTGAATCAATAGAGTTACCCAAATCTGTTTTATTAATGGAAAAGGAGGTTTCGAGGGAAAAAATTCTTAAGGGGCAAAGAATGTTATGACCGAAACTTTCATTAATGAAAATCCATGTTGATCTAATTAAATGTCTCTTTATGTAAAATTTTTATATAAAATGTCAAATTATTTGGTTTTATGTTATGAATTGTGACCGTTTCTAGTATAGTTGTTGAATAGTGATCACATGATTAGTATAAATAAAAGGCTTTGACAAATCCAATTTTCTTAGATAAAGGAACTGATGGCCTCATCCAGTAGATGTGCCCCATACGAATCCCATTTGTCAGATCTTGGAAAGGATTTGGCGTCATTGGGCTTCTCTCTTGACCAAACCCAAGCCAAGCATGAAAATTTTAAGCTCAAGTGAGACCGCCTATGAGAGAAGTGGAAATTGATAGACATTACCACCCAAGCAATGTTATATGAGCCACCCAAAGAGTCTGTCACCATCGGACAACTTACTCTTCGGTCTTATGCTGGTGTTATAAGGGGTTTTGTAACAAGACCATAGTATTATGGTTATGTACATTATTTTTTTATATAATAATGAATATACTTCCATTTTATTTCTGTTACCTTATAAATAGTTTTTAAATCTACTATAGTATATTTAGTTAATGTTCAACTAAGAAATCTATTTTGATGAATTAATGGATATTTGAAATAAATAATATTTTAATAAAATATTATTATTATTATTAAATTAATTTTTATTAAATATAAATGATCGTATAATTTTATGAATGCAATTGTAATTTTTATTAAGGTTCAAAAGCCATTTTTTTCAAAACCTGTGAATTTTCGATAAATGTAAATTTTTATTTTAAAATTGAAAATTAAATTATTTATTAATTTATTTAGATAAAATCAATATTATTTCAAGAATTAAGACATCGAAATTATCCAATGGTGAATTTTTCTTTATTTTCTGAGACAGTGAAATGTTTGGATAAAAATTAAATCCAGTTTAAATATATAATGTGTTTTATGACATCATAATGACCCAATAGTGATGTAATAAAATACTATATTCTTTATGTTCATAAAATATATTTTTTACCATTAAAATAATTTGATTTAGGGTTTTTTTTATTTATTTTACAAATAATTAATGGACCCTTCCAGGCTTATTAAACATCTTGTTTTTTTAAATTGTTTTCCTTGGGAGAATGACTCACCTCCACATACGAAACCCCATTATTTTAATAATTTCATACATTAGAGTTATAAAATATTGTTTTATACTTCCATTTTCCTAAAGATATGGGAAAAACCCATGGGCTGGTTTGTGGTTTGGATTAGTTTAATGTGAGGTGTCACAAACCTAAATAATAAATAATTCCCTCACCTTTCCTATATAAACCCACACAAGCTCCAACTTCCTCCTCACTCAAAGCCTTTGGAGTTCATCCAAAATCTGCCCTACTCTCTCTAAAATCCTCCCATGGTGCCCCAAGCTCTCAAGAAGACTCTCTAAAGCCTCTCCCAATCCTTTGGAAGCGCACTTCCAAGATAAGGGTTTTCTTCCTTTCTCAATTTTTCCCAATATTCATTATGTTGTCATTCCCTTTTAATTTCTATTATAATTGTCGGGGTATGGTTCTGAAACTCACCCATACTTCAATCTTTATTTTTGAATAATGAGATACCCCTTTCTCTCTCATTAAATGCCTCCCATGTATTCTTGTTACTATGCTGAAATTCTGAAAGGAATTTCTCTCTCCTCATTTACATTCAAGAAATTATTTTGTATCATGAATATAAATTCCATTACATTTGTTGGGACAAGTATATATATGACCCCCTTACTATACAATTCATGTAGATATTATGAAATACACCTTTCTCTCTCATAAACAATTTTTATGAATTCGTACGTCATGCCTTTACGCTACCGAAATTGCACCGATTTTCCAAGACAATGTCATTGTGTAGTGAATACCATGCCCATTTCTCTATCAAGGATATTAATCTTTATGCACATTTACTTATTGATTGTAAAGTTTCAGCTATGAATTCCTCATTCCTTTATCATGGAATAAATTATGATGTTTTATGAATCCATGTAATATGATCCACGTGGCACACTTCTGCAAGAAATGAAATGTTTAAGAAGGGTGTACCCTGATAGCTCTCCAATGCATTGGGTAAATTATAGTTTCATGATACATCATGTGCAATGGGTGTTTACTCATCATAATTCTAGTGCAACAAGGGTTTACTCAGGCTCCATGTGCAATGGGGGTTTACTCATTCTCCATGTGCAATGAGCCTTGGCTCAAGTTAATTCCTTGTTAACTGTTGTTTCCACATTTCCATGTTATGATTATCATGATTTATCATGCCTTTATGTTTATGCTTCTATGTTCCTCTATTGATATTCCTATTGTCTAACATGTGTTGTATTTCTTATGTTATTCCATGATTATTTCTTTACTAGGCTTTATATCTCACCCTTTTCTTATGCGTGTCCTCGGGTTATCCCTTGTAATGATATATATGAGGGAATATAGTGGTCAGGTAAAATAATTTTTCAATAAAAATTATGTATTTAATGTTTTAAGTTGTTATGTAATGATCGTAAGTCCCAAACACACTAGACTAATCGATCTTCTATGTTGTATCAAGTGAAGTTTATTTAATAAATTATGTTTAATTGTGTAATAAAAGATCACAGTTGTTATATCCAGACTCTTATGTCTCAAATTAAAGGAGCATGGGTATAATGGTAACCATTTCCCAAATTTAAAGGTTAATGATGATAATTTAGGTTAGTAGCCACATAAGCAAAGAGACAATGGAAAATCTCATGGGATCATTATTTCTGATGAGGGGTGTGATTATAACATAGTTAATAGTACAATTACCATCCAATCTATAGTTTTTATTATTGTATTTGGATCTAAATATACCCATTCATTCATATCTGAAGAATTTTCTTAGGGTATCGGGTATCCAAAGAAATTATTAGATGTTTAATTAGCATTGAAACCCCCTAATTGTACAATTATAAAATCTCAATTCTATGATTCCTCTCTAATTGAATTTGGTGGGAATTTGATTCTTAAAAATATTATCATCCATCCTATGGTTGAATTTGATTTTATCTAAGGAAAGGATTGGATTTTTCTACATAAATACAATATCAATTTATGATGAAGGGAAGTCACATTTGATATTACAAAAAATTCTATGATGTTTTATCAATGAAATTATAGGTACAAACACCCAATAGAGATCAAATCCATTTCATGGGTTTTAATTACCATTTAGAAGGGGTGATTATCTCGGATGGTTGGGGAGAATCTTGATATCCATGATATTCCAATCAAGTTGGAATTTGATGATGTAGTTACAAAAGGGTTTTTTATCCTTCCACAAAAATGTTATGATATGTTCTTAATAGAGCCCATACCTAATAACACAAGAACTCAAAGACTCTGATAGAAGAGACATAATTAAGTTATAGAAATTTATGAAGAAAATACATGAAAACCATGAAAATGAATTCATCTAGAAAAGTGTCTCACCATGGGTTGAACCTATTATTTTTGTCAAAAATTAAGATGTATTTATGAGTATATTTATTGTTTATTTGGAGCTAATCATGATCATGATCTAGAAAAGGTATCTTCTACATTTTATTGATGACTCATTTGATCATCTATGTGTATATTGATACTTTTCTATGATTAAACATCTTTATGAATAACCTTAACTGAGGTGAAATAAGGAGGATATTCCAAAAAAATCATTCCATACACGGTAAGGACACAATTAATATGTAGTGATTTCATTCATTATCACTAATTTCCCCTCTATTATCATGTATTTAATGAATAAGGTCATTATCGATTACCTTGATCCTTTTGTGGTAGTTTTTATAGAATATATTTTGATATATTAAAATATAAATTATTATCATGAAGTTCATTTTATAATTATACTAAATACCATAATGGAGAAGAATCTATCTAAAATATATAAATAAATGAGAATTTTGACTATAAATGGTTTAATTTTTTGGTTATATAATCTTAAGGGAGGGTGTCTTAGTAGATCCATTAAAGATAGAGGCTATTGAATGTAGTCCAAGACAAACTATAGTGACAAAGATCAGTAGTTTTTTTGGTTTATGTGGATAGAATCAATAGTTTTTTGATAATTTCTCATGACTATTTAATTCACACACCATGTTAACTTCGAAGGGAGACATGTTCCTATGGATAGATGAAGATGAGGTGAATTTTAAGGAATTGAAGAGAAGATTAGTCATCACATCTGTGGCTAAATTAACCTACAGTGGCGAAGGGTTTGTAATCTAGAATGATGATTATATGAAGGGATTGGGATGTGTTCTTATATATAATGAAATGGTTATAGATTATGTCTCATAAAAATTGAAGGATCATGAGAAAAATTACTCAACTCATGATTTAGAGTTTGATGTGGTAATGTTTCCATTAAATATATAGAGTAATTATCTTAATGGATAAATGTGTGACAAATATAATGCCCATAAATGTTTAAAGTTTATATTCTCATTGAAGGAGTTGAATATGTTTCAGAGACGATGGTTAGAGATATTTAAATATGATGACTGCTTAATTCATTTCCACAATTGCAATTTGATACTGTGTATACTTATTTGTGTTGAATTGAACATTATATCTTATACATGATGAGTATAAAAAAGATCCAATATTTCTATATTTTAAAAGGATGAATCCCAAAAATCTGAATGAAGGGTATAAATATTATCTTTCTCAATTTAATGTCCAATAATCTTTTCAGGTGAAGATTAAAGAGGCGCAAATTGAATATGTAGACCAGAAAAAGAAGGTTATATGTTTTCTTGAGTTTATCATTCATGCTAATATAATTCTATGTTTTAATAACTACGTGTGTGTCTTCCCTCTACCAAATTTGAAGAATGAGGTGTTAGAAGAAGCTCATAGTTCTTCATTATTTATTCATTAAAGATGTAAAAAATATGTATAAATACATGAAATAATACTTCTAGTGGGATGGAATGAAGAGAGATAACATAGAATTTATTTTCCGATGATTGATATGTTTGGAAGATAAGGTAGAGAGAAAAAATGTCTATGGGGATATTAAATTCATACCCCATAATAGAATGGAAATGTTAAAACATCACCATGAATCATTTCATCAAAATCCCCAAAATGTCTAATGGGAATAATTCTGTATCGGTTATAGTTGATCACCTTATAAATTTAGCACACTTCATCTCTATCAATGAAAATTTCTCTATTAATTATCTTTCCACGATATATATTAAAGAACTGGGATGGTTTCAAAGAGTAACACATTCTATTGTGACTCAATAGGATTTGAGGTTTACCTCAATGTTCTGAAAAAATATTCAGCATGATCTTCATATGAAGTTGACATTAAGCACTTCATATCATCACTAGAAATATGGTTAATTTTAGAGATCCATTAAAACCCTAGAGAATATATTGAGATAATTTTCTATGGACTCGAGAGGTAATTGTGATCAACACCTTCCTCAATTTGATTTTTCTTCTAATAATACAATTCACTCAATAATTTAAATGGATCCTTAGAAATCCCATCAGTAATATAAAGATAAATCTCCCACATATGTGGATGAAGTTAGAGAAATAAATATATTGGAACTTGATATAGCTGAATAAATGGATGAAATTGTTTCATATATTCAGTAACACAACATGGAATCTTAGATTTGGTACAAACGTTATACTAACAATCTCCTGTGTGATCATGAATTGTATATTGGTGAAAAGTTGTTTCTAAAAATTTCTTTATGGAATAAGGTAATGATATTTGGAATAAATGAAAAACTAAGCCCTATGTATATCTGTACCCTTGAAATTATGGGTCCTATTATTACCTTTGGAATGAATGTTTGTCACTTGCAACAAACCTTACTCATGTTTATGATGTGTTTCATGTATCTCTCCCAAGGAATTACATACTTTATCCTTTACATGTATTAAACTACTAGGTCGTAACACTGGAGCCTGATCATTTTTATCAGTAAACACTAGTAGAGATTATAGATCATATAGATATATTTATGTAAAATAAGAACACTCACCTAGTATTAGTTTTGTCGAAAAACTACCATCTTGAGGAAGCTATATTGGAACTTAAGTAAATGATGAGGAAGATGTATCCAAATTTGTTTTTATCAATGTGATGGATTTTGAGGGAGAAATTAAATTTAATGGGGGTATAAAATAACCCCCTGAGTTTTATGAATTGTTATTTTTGAATAAATGAAATTTCATTGATAGTATTCAATAAACACAAAACCATGTTAAAATTGTGTTACCTGCAACATTATGATTTGATTTTGCTAGACATGACATTTTATTTTAACAAAACCAGGATATAATATTAATATTATTCAAAGGAGAATATTATACCATTAATTTTTAACACATTTATACAAATACTAATAAATAATTTTGAAATATTAAATATAATAATTTTATATAAATAAATCATACTCATAAAATGTACTTAATTTCTCAATAATTTCATTATATGTTTTGAAAAAAATATACTATCAAAAAAATGATTCTTATTCATTTTATTGAACAAAAAAAATTATTTCTTAAAACCCTTTTGAAATTAAATTTATAAAATAAAACTAATTTTTGAAAAAATCATATAAGAATTATCTTAGGGTGAATTGTTTATAATTTTTTGAAATGATTAATTCTTAAATAAATATTGAAAATACTAAATTTTAATTGAAAAAATCCATTCCATATTAATTATTTATAGAGTTTGATAATATTTTAAATTGGTTTCAAATTAAATTTAGTTAAATTATATGTATATTAATCTTTTTTTTATTTTAATTTTTTTCTAATTATAATTTTATATAACAAATTTTTCAACTTCTCACCATTTTCTTGTTGAAGACCCACTTTGTAACTATATGTGCAAGATTAATTTTAAATTAAAATTTTCATATTCTATAAATTGAATTTGGAAAATATATTCCAAATTTAGAAGAATAAAATTGTATATTATTAAAAAATTTCATCATATTTTTTCAAAATGAATAGTGAAAACAGAAAAAA
Source organism: Viscum album (assembly GCA_963277665.1). Taxonomy (NCBI): domain Eukaryota; kingdom Viridiplantae; phylum Streptophyta; class Magnoliopsida; order Santalales; family Viscaceae; genus Viscum; species Viscum album. The sequence goes on from OY728156.1 coordinate 1,508,989,180, forward strand.
TTAACTACCACGATTAACGTAAAAATGGGTTTAGTGGGGGTTCAAACTATAATAATAAGGGTTAAAAATACATAATCAAATTTATAAAATATATTTTATATTTATATATATGACATATAATGTCTACTTATCTATAATACTTCATTTTTTATACTTTTATCATGAAAAATTGTTGTTATAATTTTTTCGTTTCAAAAATCCTAAAGTGTTCCACTCACATCACTTATAAAAGGTTAACCCATATCCACCCTTTATCACACCTCAATCACATTATGTTCACACAATTCCTACCCAAATCACTTTCAAATATCTCTCCACTAATAATATAAAACTTATTTTTGGATAAAATACAACATAGTAATTATTTTAGTGCAAACCTAAAGAGGTTACCCAAAGAAGAGGTAACTCTGTTTAATGAGTGTTTATTTACAACTTACTCCACCTCTTTCAATTATTACAAAAAAAATGATGCTATAATAAAATCTATGTATTACATGTATCTAGATGTTTTAATTATAATTTAACTACCTTAAATTATCTCCTCTTCTACAAAATTAGTTACGAAGTCATCATTCACGTGTACGACGGGATACCACCTTGCGAACTCATGTGATTCATTTTTTTCATTCACTCCAGTAATGTTTGAGTACGATGATGGATATAAAGTATATATATTATATTTATAACATAAAATTACCTATTGAGTAATTGTATCATATATACCTTTTTTATTTTCATTTTTTAGGGAATATGAAAAAATCATATAAGACAACGAAAGACCACTGCCTCACAAAGAGATGTAAATCACTTTAACTAACACATTGCATGGAAGATAATAAAGATAAATTTAATAAATATATGTTATATAAATGATATAATTATTATATTAATTAAATATTTATAATTGTTAATATATATTATATCATTTTATTTATTAATTTTTTACTCACTGAATGATGATAACATCAATCTTGTACATGTGGACTACAACCTTCACGAAGCAACGAGACTCTCTCTTTTCAGCACCATGACACATAAAGAAGTTTATAGTTATATTTAAAGAAATAATATGTTATTTATGATATAATTATCATTATTAATAGGTAAAATATTACTTTCCTCTTTTCGGTAGTCATAATTGAAAATTTTAAATGTTACTCATGCGTACATACAACATATTGTCACCATGATTGAAACGTACTTCATTTGTCAAGACCATCATTAATTATTTTTATTATAAGAAAAATTTTGATATAAATATAAATTTTTTTTCATGATTATTATTATGTATATTATGGAACCATGATCACATAAAGAGGGTTGGAAATAAAAAATAAAAATATATACGAAAAACAATGTTGGTATTCAACATAACATGATTTAACTAATGAATTTTTAATATAAAGCTCATAAAGTTCATAAAAAAATCATATATGGTATGATATATATAATTATAGTTCTATAATGTATTTCTAATAAATTTTTTTTATAAAGGAGGTTCTAACATGTTCAAAGGGAGCCAAGACTTAAGGTAAAGGATTTTGAGTCTCTGTTTTATTTCTAGAAGACATATGAAAATTCACCACTCATTTGTTTTTTTTTCTCTTTTATATACTTCCTATTTGAAGTTTTATATCAAGAATCCCTTTATTTAAATATTATTTAATATTTCATTTTATGTAATTAATTATTGGGTTTTATGATTCAAATTATTACTAAAGCAGTAATACATTTTCATCTCAATTTTTACTTTTGTGAGACACATGTCATATGCACCACCTATTTCTATTATGTGTTGAATATAACTCAAATGAATTATATTATTATTATTATAATTAAAATTATGTTGATTTTCGTATCCATTTCAGGATCCATCTTTCAAGGGGATTAGGTTTCAAATGATACCAATTTTGTAATGGTTATATTCTATAATCTCATCAATTATTAGAATTATTTATAATCAAATATCCAATGTGGAAATATTATGATATACATCTTATTAAGTATCATGAATTTTATTTTCCATTTTTTATTCATAATATTTTAATTTAATAGTACCATTCCCGCACCCACATTAATTAGAATAATTGAGAAAATTTTTTCAATAAAAATCTTCAGTATTTCTCTCTTCGGTCGAAAACCCATTTTCTTCCAAAACCATGATTTTGAAAAGTATTATCAAAAATATTTTTTATATATTTCAAAATATATATTAAATAAATTTTTACTCATGTTTTACTTTTTACAAAATGTTTTGAAAATAATATTCATGTCATTTTCCAAAAAGATCACATTTGGGTTTTACCGAATATTTGAAAGGAATATTTATTTTAACATGCATGGAAGGAAAATAATCTTCTACCATCATGACCATTATATTATTTAAATATTCCTTTAAATTTTAGAAATTGTATTACTAATGAAAATAATTTCAATTGTTTTTTATAATTTTTTTTTAAAAAAAATTGGTTTTCAAAAAGGGTAGGATATTTTCATCAAGAATAGTATTATTGATTTATAAAGATTAATTTGTTAGTTTAAATGTCTATTTTATATGAAAATGATTTGAAATTTTTTTTAATTATTTTTAGTTTTAGAAATATTTTCAATGAAAACTTATTTTCCTTATGAAATTTTTTAAGTGAATTTTAAAAATCATTTCTGTTATACGATGACATCCTTTAATGTTATATCTCATTTACTGGTGATATGATCCAAGGATAAAATTCTTATTCCTCCTCATAATGGATTATGTTTATAATGAAATATTTTTTTGAAACTATTTTCTCTTCCATGGTTTATACAATGATAAAAATAATATGAATCCTACTTTATTTTCCATGGGTTATGCTTTGATGGAATGATCAAATGATTAGGAAACCAAATTATTTTTAATAGGTTATTTTATGATGCAATTTTTACAAAACCCATTTAGTTTAATGGGTTATAAAACGATTTATGTTTTATGATCTTATGAAACACATATTTATGATTTTCATTATGTTATGGAACGGACTTATATCTACCTCCAATTAAATGGGTAATTACTTATATCTCATGAGATATGTTGGAGTAGAAAAAAGATAGAATGGGGTTAAGTACACTATGATGGTCTTTTTGTTGAACCTTGATTACTATTAAAGTTTTGGGAGTGAACCCATTACACTATGATAACCTTGGCATTGGTACATGATAATTATGAAAATGATTTTCGATTCTTATGTGCATTCCACAAATCCATGTATTGTGACAATTTTATGCTTTCATGGATCATGTTAGTTGATTATCTATTGATTGATGTATTATCAAATTGCAATCAAAAAAAATTTTACAAAACAATTTGAAGGAATAACAGCCATACTTTTCAAACTTATTGCTTATAAAATTTTACTTACATTAAGATAATTATGAGGGGTTATCTCATCCCAATGGTTAAAATTGCATTTCATCATTATGAGATAATTCCATTATGTAATTATTCCATCATCACTAGGTATATTAATAATATTATGTTAGTTAATGAATTATATGGAACTCAATTCAATAAATTCTTCCATTTAAGATATAATTAATGTTGCTTACTATATATGATAATAATGAATGATTTTCCCTTTTGAGGATAAAAGATAAATGTTGAAATAAATTTATTCTACCATCTACATGATAAAAATTTTCTAATTAATTTATATTATACCTACATAGGGTAATTGAAATAATATTTTTAATTCTCCCATAGTTATGACCTGGACTATATGAAATAAATGAAATTCAATACCAGTGAACTCCAAACTTGTTTTTTCTTCTTCTTGAACACTGTCATTATTATTTTATAATTATAAATAAATTATAAATTATAATGAGAGTTTTAAAAATCTCTCAATTTATATATATAAATAGAGTGAACCCTACATTAACTTGAAATTATGATAAAATTTAACTTATAAAAACCCATTTCTGATAAATTCATTTCAAAATTCAGTTTTCTTTAAGATAATTTTTCAGTATGATGGACTATCTCAATTATATCTATTATGAATACAATAAAATATTTACTGGTTTTTGTACTTATTCCTTTTAGTGGAATTAAAAAAGGTTAAGATCAAACAAAAAAATATAGTGGTAAAAAATAAATAAAATAAAAATAAATTCAGAAAAATTTGAAATAGATTTACCGATGAAAATGGGGTGGAATAAGAAATTTAATGGGTTAAATAATGAGAGATTAAAAATATATATAATAAGAGTAAAATGAAAATAAGATTAATAAAATAAGTAATATTTCACTGGGAAATTAAATGAAATAAATAAAAGTGAAGAAAAATAAGAATGAGAAGGATTAATAAAATAAAGGACAAGTAATGGAAAAAAACAAATGAATTTTTTTTTTATTGAAGATAGAAATAATGATACAAAAATTAATTGAGAAATAGAGATAAAAATTATATTATATAGATTAAGGTTAAATTGATGAATTATTGTGACAATGAAATATTATTATTTAAGAGATAAAAATTTGGATATAAAAATAAGATATGGATTAAATGATATAATAATAAAGGGAAATAAAATATGATAAGAAATAAATCTAATAAAATAAATAATAAATTATAAAATAAATGTGTATTTATGACTGTGTATATAAGGGTAGATAAATAAATTATAATGTAATTTTATTTTAATCACTAAAATATATCGATAACTCATTGATTGAGAATTAATGAGAATTTAAACATGAGGAAGAATAAATAATTATGGGGAAATTAAATTTAGGGTAAAAGGTGAAAATAATTTATATCAATGAATTTGGAATAAACCTATCATAATTTGGCAAGGATAAATCTACTTTTAATATAGTGAGGATTCTTCATAGCCAAAATGTTTTGGATTTTTTTATGTTTTTGATCAATTATAATACCAATGTGATATGAGGACCATGCGAAAGTGGAATAACGATCCATACCACTCCTTATTTGGTCTTTAATTACTGAAATTTTAATATTTTCCAATTATATTAATGTGGTTTAAATCTAAATTGTCCTAATATTTATTCCCGTCATTTTTTCATGTATTATTTATCATTGTTTTTTTAAAGAATAGGATCATTTTTCATAATAATTTTCCTTTGGTTAACATTAATTAATATTTTTGGAAAAATTTATACATTTAAATATCTAGTACCTTATGAAATTTACCATGGACCAAACCAAAGTTATATGAGGTCGAATATAATCTCAATCTTTATTGAGATGTCATTCCTAAAATGCCTAAATCAAGGAAATCATTCATGAAATTCAGTCTACCTCCATAAAAGGAAACATTTTGTATCTTATCTTTATGAAATAAATTTTTCATTTGGTTATTTGTTTGATGATGTTTATATAAGAAATTTCTATGGATTTTATATGATGTTTTAATTTTGTCCACTAATATTAAAATTCATTTTATCTTTATCATTAATTTGAACAACCCTTTTTTTATTTATAATGAAAAATTTAAAGATCCCTAAATATTGTGATAAAGTATTACAAATGAATAACATATTTATTGAGTAAAATATTACTAACTAATTTTCTGTGGGAAAAATTTATTTTAAAAATATCAATCATGCCACACTTTGGAAATTCCCTTGTAAAACATTTCAATTTTATATGAGAATTTTATATCCCTTTCAAATCATTTAATTTATGGAATTAATTATTTTATTGAAGCAGTTTAGTCAAAATTAAAGGTTTTCAATTCAAAAAAATCAATGTACTATCTAAAATACTAAATGAAAACACATACCATATACTGGCCTATATTCCAACATTTTCAAAATAGTTTTAATGTCAGATACATGGTACTAAAAATTAATATTTCTTTAAATAGTTTAATATGTTTATAATGGTTTTAATAATATAAATATTTTAAGCCTCATCATAGACACTTTTATTTTCATGGAATGTTGTGTATATATATATATTTCACCTATAATTCATCAATAAATTTTTCAATAATTTATTTTGAAAATGGGAATATTTTATTTGATTATTATATATGTAACGTTAGATAATAAACAATTTCGTCCTCAATAACATCACCACTATATAGGATTAATTGGTTACATATATAGTTTCTTCATCTCATGTATAGAAATAATTTTCATATACCATGGGATGTATGTTACCTTCTGATCATGGAATGTGAAACATGGAATAAATGACCAACACATATAATATTTAAACCTCTAGAATAGGAAGTTGAAGAAACTCAATAATAACTTTAAATACTTGTTAATTGATAACTATCACAACCAGGGAGGAAGTATTTATCCACTTGATAAATTTTTTTGTAAGATAAACCACATTATTAAAATTTAGTTATTATTCAACGTATTCCATGGTGTCGTCCGAAAGTTAATGTATAGAAAACCAATACAATTTCAGATAAATAATTAATCGAAAATGAACATATTGAGTTTGATTGGAAGAAATTTTAAATTGATAATGATAATTCATTATACCCTTATTATAATATATTTAATTATTTACTAATTTCAAATTTACAACTTGAGTATCATTTTTAATCACCAGTTTTTTAATTTCTACAATATTTAATATTAATAATAATTAAATAAGTTAAATTTAAATGATTTTAAAAAATTTCTGGGAATTTAACTCAAAACTGGACAAACTGAGGAGAATAATGAATAAATAAAAGAGCTAAAATTAATATTTTTAGTGAATTAAATTTTCAAATAACGAAAAAATATTATAAAACATATTTCATGGTATAAGAATTTATGAGGTTCATAAATCACAAATTATAATATATATATTATATAATAGAAGCATTTAGGAGTACTAGAATTGATTACAATAAGGATTACAACTTGATTATTTATTTATATCACATGGAATAAATATATAATTCATAAAATTTATTCATAAAGTTGTTAAATGAGAATTGTAATGAATTTTTAATCAATTATTAATCAAAACAATACATTATCCTTTCCTAAAATTTCATTCGATCTGATATTTTGGAATCATTGAGAAAAAATGACCTCATCTTAATCTTTTAATATATATATCTATTTAATAAGGAGGATGTTCCACTATAGAGGTATTGTGTTTCCATTTTAGTGACTTTGAGTGTTTATATTCTATATATTTGTGTTTATAGGGATCCCATAACTCCTATGTAAATTAGATATAATGAGTGAGTTCCATTAATATTTCTTATACCTTTATTTAGTGAGATTAATTATTATAAATAAATGAAAGGTATCAATGCACTTGATAATGGGCTTAAAAAATCAAATTTAGAGACAAATTTGATATAATTTGACTACTTAATTTTTTTCATTATTATAGACCTGATTTGAGAACAATTTTAGAAGTTTTTAAGGGTATACTATAATTTTCATAATCAATCAAATTTTATATTTTTATATGGTGACATTCATTATTTTATGGAAAAAACTAGGGTTCCATCATTTTCATACATTTGGATTCATACAAATTATTGGGGATAAATCATGTAATTATAATATTTTCACCATAATTCATATCCAAGTATACTATTTCTAAAGGTTAGTGGATAATCAAGATCATGATTAAAAAAATGATAAAATAATCACATTACATCATGATATGAATAATTAATCTTATAAGGTTTACATTAACACTATGGTGATCATTACTTCATACATCTCTTAACCAACATTTTATTTCTAAAGGATCGTCAATTTATTTTTCAGTTTTTTAATTTTAAAAACCATTACTCAAAATCCCCATTTTTTATTAATTTAATTGCAAATACTCTTTATACGTTTAACACACATTAATATCATGGTTTCTCTTTATACTATACTCCATGGTCTAAAATTAATTAATTATACATGTAATCATTAAATGATGAAATTTTAGCACCATTACCCAAGAGATATGCTATTTAAAGTGTAAGTCATTAACATAAAACATATAAAGGCCACAAACATTGGTTTTTTATTTTAATTATTTCTTAAAATATATTTTAATATTAAAGTTGTTTTTAGGATATTTATATTATGTTGTTTTAAAATAGAACTATAAACGTTTAACCCTATTCTAAAAATAATTCTTCATCAATTAAATTATACCACCTAGATTGAGCATCTCTGTAGAGATAAAAATACCATACAGAACATCCAAAAAATTAAATTTTATAGAAATGGTAAAAAAAAATTCTTATGTAAAATGGAAGAAAAAATAAAAAATTAGAATAATTAACAACATCTAATATTGAAGAAAATTAGAATTATAAATAAATCATAGAGTAAGCTCCTATTTTTGAACTAAAATAATGATTAATTATATTTATATTAAAATTTCATATAATTTATTAATATAATGTAAAAAATATTAAAAATAATTTCATATCATATTCTATGGATGTACTCACTATCATATAATTGGGTTTGTATAAAATTTAGTTTTAAAATTAGTTGTCTAACCGCATATTTTCCCTTTATTACCCTATTGAAACATGTTTCAAATTAACAATCATTCCCTCTCTATACTTAGATGAAACCTCAACTGATCACCCTCACCTGGTAAATTCATTATGAAAAGAGAAGTATAATAATCACAACATTATTTATCCTTCTAATATGAGTGATTATATGTCACGAATAACTACTGAATCCACCAACTTTGCTCCATTTCATCAGGAAGTCAAGAAGTTTTGGGTGGCCTCTATGTGAAAAATAATGAATATGGAAAGAATTATTTAAATAAAAACATATAAAAAACCACCTATTGAATATAATGTCAAATTATTATTATAAAATTTATCTTAAGAAAATTAATATTGAAGAAAAAAATTCATTCCCAGCGGAATTGAGAGATTTTCCTTTGGTTGGACACAATGTGTCTCAGGTGAAATCAATATAGAGGGATTATAGTGTTAGATAAATTAAAATAAAATCCATCATATGAACATTATGTCACTTTAATGATAAAACAAACAATTTTTTATCTCTCATCGTCTCCATTATAATAGAAGAAGCATTATTGGGTCCCTTCCATGTGTTTTAGAAAATTCCTCTATGATGTGAGCAACACAATCCTCCCCTTCTTATTCATCATGTATAGTGCTTTCAGAATCCGTCAGAATTTTTATACCCAAATCTCATTTTGTAATGTTATGATCCAGGATATCATAAGGGATACTCTAGATGAAATACATATTTGCTATTTTTTCAAAAGTTATGAGCCTCTAAGGGGCTCTCAGCTAGGGATTTTCCCCCACCGCTTCCTTCCTCTCCCGCATTGTGGTTTGGCTCTGATCCTCTAATCGATTCTTCAATTCGACATGATTCTGGAGTGCAATACTATGGCGGCATCGTGGCTTGATCATCTCAGTATTATCACAATCGGCCAAACATTTCATGCCATGCACATCGATCTGGACAGGGCTTCACATGGAGCTGCATTGAGGATTGAGTTTCCAGATGCTGTGGTGATGGTTTTTGCTTCACGTTTGAGTCGACTGGGGTTGTGAAAATCGAATCAAGTCACCTTATGTGGTGTCTAAGGTGGCGATGGGATTTTCGGTTCAGGATTGTGGCAGGTCTTCTAAGGTTCTTTTTTTATTCCCTTACAGGTCTAGCTTTAGTGGTCTTCACGGTAAGAGGTTTCGTTTTATTTCTTTGATGTTCGATGTTCTTTTAGGTTTTTTGTGGCATAGACATCATTAGAGTTTCTCCTTGATTAACTCCCCATTTTGCGAGATTCGGACTCCAGTGAGCTTTCTGGAATCTGCAGAAGGTAGGGGTTTGGTTGAAGGTGGGGTTCCGACCATCATTCTAGTAACCAGTGATGGTTTTATTATACACTGGGTCTTGTTTCGGGTTGATCAGAGATGATCTGGGATTTGGGATGTTGGAGCATCAGGATTCAATGGTGGAATGGTGTTTTTTCAGATTGTGTTGGATTTAAATTTTTGATTCGATGGAATGGTGGAATGTTTGTGTTGATTTGCAGATTTTGTTGGTATTTTGAATCTGGACTCGACTACAAGGATGAGGCAGAGAGTTGTTTTTAGAGGTGGAAGTTCACCTTTATAGTGCTTTTAAGATTTGCATGTTTTAGAGGGTATGGAATCAATCCATTGGATCGGGCATGTTCTTTGACATAGGAAACTTTCTTGCTGATATTCATACAACAGTGACATGTTTCATTACGATTTTATGATGGGAAGGGGCAGATCTATGTTATCAGTCGGGTTTTACTCTCTTAGACCTTCGGATCGTGCTTTTTCTTTTTTCCATGGATTCTTTATGGGTTTCCCATTTCTTCCCTTGAAATGGGGTTATATTATATTATAATAAAATAAAAATTTAAGGCCTTATGGCCGTTGGATGGATGTAGTGTTCTGATCCGGTTACCACATACTGATTCCCCAAGATGGTTGGTCGCATGACCTTAGGAACACCTCCCCATATGCTAGAGGATTTCGACTAGCATTGAGGGTCATATATATATATATATATATATATATATATATTTCATGTGGAGACTATTCCCTCATTATCAAAGTAGAACAATAATAAAAATAATTAAAAAATCCAAATTATGATAAACAATAACAAGCATAAAACAATAACTAATCAAGACTAGTATCACAAGGTAATTGTAAAATGTGAAACAATATCTAAACCAAAATAGTCGATATTTTATTCCATATATGTGTCAACTATAAAATGAAAATACCCAAAATAAAGGCACTCACATCTTCCATGTAGATACCGACATCATATATAGTCCCCTAACCCATCCTCCATCTCAATCAAATCCATTAAATAAATGACTATTTCCATTATCCTCTCATGTAATCCTAAAATAAATTCGGGTTACGATCAGGAAACCTTAGTAAAGTTTGGGTACAACTTATTAATCCGCCAAAAATATCATGTAAAACAATATCCATTCCATAACTGTGTATGCAATTTTATAAAGAATAATGTAAAAATTATAAAGTAAACAGTTTTCTTATTTAAATTATTCATTAATTGACCACATTAATCATTAGGTTCATGATGACTCCCAATCCAACCATAATTATTACGGGCTATTCCAGAGTCTAAACCACCCCCAAAAGGATATCATATTTCATTCCATAATGGATTTAAATTATTCATTTAATTCCAATTTCACATTCAAGAAACTATGGCTTCGATCAACAGTCTAGATACCTATGGGTATTTGGAGCATAAATCCCTATACCAAAACTCAATGATCCCATATATTCATAAATATATAGGGGGCCAATAGTGGTGGTCTAGAAAAATGTGGGTATTTGGTGTAGTAGTCCTTTTTTGAAAACTAATTCAAAGATATCACATATCATGGTTCAAAATTTCTAGCCATTTATAATCAATTTCAATAATTCATTTTCAACCCATTTTATAATTTATTTTACCAAGCATTCAAAATTCACAAATCAAAATTTATAATATATCATCACACACTAACAATGGATACTAGTTTCAAAATTCCATTATTCAACCAATTATGTTAACCTATTATGCAGTAATTTCATATTCACATTGACCAAAAATAACATAATCGCAACATTCACTAATATCATAATGAAATGTTCCTCCAAATTATCTTTTTTATTTTCAAACAATTTTAAGGGGGAAGTGAGAACCCTACAGATAAACATGTCAAAACTCAAAGTTTATAACTGAACAATTAAACTCAAGTCTCTGGAGATTGGTGTCTCCTTCCCTAAACAATTTCCAGGGGAGGAAATTTACCTGGCAGGTTGGATCATTCCCTATATTCTCTTCATAGTGCCTTGCGAGATACTCCTAAGCATGCATGTATTCTTCTTTTATAAGCTTCTCCCTATTGAAGCCTCTAACTAGTATAAAATGATTCTTATCAATCCATTCCACTTGCTCCCTTGTAACTGCCACTTACATCAGACTTTCCATCATTTGATCAATTTCTTCCGTCGTCGCCTTTATCACCAGAACATCCTCCTTCATTTCTTCTCCATAGTGCATAAGTATTTTCAGCTGAGAATCCACCTCTCTCTCTTCTAGTCTCTGTAGGATGACTGAAGAACCTACAGCAAGTTGCTGTCTGGGGTAATCTGCCCTTTCCATCATCAGCTTCTCTGGTTTCAGACTCCCCTGGCACTAGTCATCTACCATTGAGGATCCATCCGCATGAACTTGGGCCACTATGTCATCATCATGCCTAACCTCCTCTCGTGCCTCTTGATGAAACTTCTTTTCCTTGGTTTTACACTCTTTTTTGGCCGACCGAGTCTCCATCGGGTTAGGATGATTATATTAGTCTTTCCGCCACTTATTTTCCGGCTTTTTGGAAACTATACAACATCTCAGGTCCCTGTTTTCCTTACTCCATTTATTCTTTATTTGTTTGTGCAGCCCTTTCTCAGCCCCTCTTATTCCTATATCTTTTGAGGAATGGCCCCCATGAGAATCGGTTTCAGAAGGACAATTGGGGTGTCCAGAAAACTCTCCCTCCTTTCTTAGACGTTCAAATCTATTGTCTAAGTGGAGGCTGGACAATATCCTCTCCGAGTTAGCTCCCTGGAATGTGACCAAAAGACTACCTACCTCAATTTTAGGCTCCTCCCACTCTTGTCCATCCTTAAACTTTCCCTTTTGAGTAGAATTTATCCTCCTGGCAGGGGTGTTCCTCTCACCAATACGCCCTGCCATCAAATATGATCATGGTTTAAAACTAGGCACACCCTTGGGTGGTGATTCAATGAAGGCCCTCGAATCCTGATCCTTTAACATTTTTTAAGGATACTCAACCACACTAGCCTGGTCACCCCAAGAACCCACCTTAGTGCAAGGAGGGATCTGCAAATCTCTCTGAAGTCTGTTAAAAATCTCTGCTACACTGGGTTTTAGAGGAGTAATCTTAACTAGTTTTTTAAACGCTACATCAGTCAAACCCGTGGGCACCTAAGCCCTACTGATCCCCTTCCAAGAACCTTCAAAATCTTCTCCTGACCTTGCACTCTACTTAACATAGAATAAACCATTATCGACAGGATGACCACCCTGTACCCAGTCGACCTGAGCCTCCACATTGGCTCCCTGTTGTCTCGTCATGTGCCTGCAAATCGCCAGACTATGCCCAAGAATCTTGCATAGGGAACAATAGTAGAACCAGGATTAAAACCTTACATTCTGCTTATATCTAAACTCTTCTCCCACAGCAATCCAGAAAGCTTCCACGTTGGGCTTCGAGACATCAACCATGATAGAAACCCTCAGAGAGATTGGGTGACACAACGCATAGGTCTGATTTTCGGTACAAAGGAACCTCCCCACCAGGTTTCTGAGTAAACGAATAATCGAGGTATTTTGAAATGGAAGTGGAATTTTAGGGAAACTTACCCAAATCTACATCTTTGTAGGATCTCTTTTCATATGAACATCGTATTACCATAGAAACAGGAGAAATTGAGCATCGTCCCATGATTGAGGCACACTCATCCAAGAAATAATTGGGTCTTCTTCTAAAGTGAACCAAATCATGAAGCTCCTAGAGTCGAGGAGTCCGACAACATCATGCTCTCGCAAACCCCATTTCTCAAAAATGAAGCGGTTGAAAATATCCACCTACGAACGACGCCACTTGAAACACACAATCAGGTTCAGATCTAGCAGGGAGGAAGCCTCTATGAATTCCTGGTTCGAGATCGAAATAAGAGGGCTCCGCTCGAAGATTCCGGGGACCTTCGGACTGACGAAAATCTGAGGAAATGAAGGAATTAGGTTGGGGTTCAAGAAGGGAATGAAGGGAGGAGCCCGAGAATCAAGGGGATATGGCAAGGGGCCCTCCCCCTCTGACGAGGGCGGAGCCGGAGCAAGGATCATTTCCACCTAGGGCTCCCCTAGAAGTGTACCATCCCCCTTCCTAAACTCTATCGTCCCTTCTGCACACATAATGGAATTCTGAATCAATTTATTAACTCAATTTAGGATCGAATTGTAATTCCCCAACCACTCTATACTAGAGCCGGTGCATTACTGATTACATTGGCATGATTGCATGGAATCAAATGCTGAAGGACCAAGTAGAGTATTAGTCATGAAGAAACAAGATACATAAATGTAAATAATATTACATAGGTAAAGGTAAAAAAATACAAAACATAACAAAAACTAATAAATTGTATTATTTAGAACTCAATAAATGATATAATCTTCACAACCTATTAGTGGTAAACAAACAAAAGGGGTGAGATCAAATGCCTAGTAAGGGTTACAAATAGAGAATGCCTGAATCAATAATAAATTAATAATAAACAACTTGGCATAGTCAATATGGCATGTTGAATAAATTAAAACTCATGTCGTTAATAAATTGAGAATGAAATTGCATCCATAGATTTTGTCATAGTGAAAACCTCATAGATAGTAATAACTGATAATGAATAAATAGAATGATTATTAATTGGATGTCATGTATCTGGCACATGAAACCTCAATACTATCAAAACACTTTATCTCTGTGGGTAGAAACCCATATAATTTTTAGAAACAAACTCAAAAGGTTTTTCACCAACTAATTTGTCTCATGGGGCTTGGTGATGCATTGAGGGGCTATAGCGGGCCCCACATGACGCTGCAAGTCCAAAAAATTATTTATACATAGATATAATAAAATTAAAATATTCCATATCAATATCTGTATATATTTGATGATATAGATTCATGAAAATATGTTGACATAAATAAAGATACTTTTAAATGAGAACATTGAAAAATTCTTGAGTAAATAATCCTTTAACATTCTAAAGTGTCACATACCACGTTGAAACATTCATATCATAATCCCATAGAATATCATGAGAATAATAAGAATCCCAATATGATATACTAAATGGATTTTCATACACCAAATTAAATAAATAAGTGGTGAACATTGCATCTATCTCAAAAGTTTAAGTGTGATTAGAAAAATCCATTTTTCTTTAGAAAGAAAAGTTCTTTTAGTAAATCATATTTATTAGCCATAAATCTGGGTTTAAACATTTATATCCTAGAAATGAAAAGGTAAGGAAATTTATATTACATTTTAGGTGTAAATTACGTCCTACTAAAGTGAAATTATGTAAAAAGTGATTTTAAAGAAGCATTAGAATTAAAACATTTTAATGTGGTTTAAGGAATTCATTAAAGATATTTTAATGTGCAAAGACATTTTTTATTTCATACAACTAGAAATGAAACCAAATAGGATTTCAATGTTAAAATGTGTGATTTAAAAAGTTAAATATGTATTAAAATAGATTATATAGTGAACATAAAAATAGGTAAGAATTTTAGAAGATTCTTTAATAAATCTTGCGTTTGTGAAATCTGTTTTAAAGATTATTTTAAAACATGTAATTCCACATAAAATAAAGAAGTAATATGATTGGTACATATATATATATATATGAAATTAAAACATAATTTATGATGATTACATAAAAATAAATAATAATTTAATTTTGGTGAATAGAGAATAAGAGTAACCCGAATGAAAATGGAGGTTCGGGTTGAAAATACTTACAATTTTGTAAACAATTAAACCGTATTCCCCAAAATTAATAGTCACAAAATTATACATTTAATATCATGAAAATAAATATATTTATGGTATTAAACCTCAATGGGTAGTATAAATACACCATGCACATGTAATAGTAGTGAATATATAATATTTCACAAAAATGGAAGTGAGATGAAGAAACCCATTACAAACATTTTGGCTTGGTAACAGCTGTTCATGTGAGTGATTAATGATAATTATATGGGTATAATATTATTTATATATCATAAGGGTAGTATGGGGATATGGGAAAACATACTCCCTCATTAAGAATTAAAAAGGTCCCAAAATAGGGGGAATTTTTTAATAAAAGTGAGAGAGAGGGTCCTTTACCAAGAAGGTATCACTAGATTGAGGACAAATCAATGACTTAATTATGTGTGACAAACAAAAACCCACACCATAAAAGTGAATATATATAATAAAACAATCCTAGGTCATTCACACATATTCTGGGAAGATACAAAACCAATGACATTGATGTTTAACTCAACGATTGGAAATTGAGTTAGGATATCCATTACCTTACGCTCATAGGTGTTATTGATTGTTCTTAATGATCTGAATAATCAAATGTAGCTTCATTAACTAATAATTCAAAAACCTCATAGATATTTAATTGATATGGTATAAACTTATTAGGTTCATTCATGGAATTTTTTATGGGTTTTAAGAGATTTAATTTTATTGTTTTAGAAGCATTTTCTCTCTTGGTTTTCATGATCTGTTTACTAATATTCACGAATGGAAGTTCATTTGAAATTTGGTTAGACATAAAAAATTGTTAATATATATTATTTGTTTCATTTAAGATATATAAATGATCTTATAATGATTTTTTGTTTTATACTTGAGGATGATTCATTAGTTAAAATTTATCGATAAATGCTTGGATTAACTTTAACCCTTTTTTGCACAATAAACTTGTTTTGTATTATTATTTTGTATTATTAGTGTGTAAGGATTATAGAACATTAAATAAGGTAAAATAAATATATTATTATATATTTCAACCATTAAAATAGTTTCATGACCAGTCTTGAAGATGGTAATGAAAATTGAAAACATGTCATCCTTGACTGTAATAATTTAAGACATCTCAGACGGTGTTGGAATTTATAGTGTAAAAGAAGGGGAAAAAGAGAGGTGATGATGAAAAATCCATTATCATAACAAAAATATAGTACATGTAAGGTTCTATAATTATCATAGAATTTTGATGAGATGATGTGAGAAGAGATCAATGAAATAATAAAACATGTATTAGAATTTGAAAAATAAGATAAGAGAGGTTCACCTCATGAGTACTCGTCCATGAGAAACTACTTATGGCCTCTGTTGTTATCCTTTTGGTGAGACCAATAGGTCTTGGATGTGGGGAGAGGGCTTGGGAATATTATTTGAATGAATTTAGGCAGGTCTTCAAGCTTGAGTGGTGTGACAGGAAGAGGGGTGAGGGGTGGTTTATATAGTGTAGGGGAGGAAGTATTTTACATTATTTTAATTATTATTTTAATAATTTTTCTCAACACTATAAATATTCATTATTCTTGAGACCCTAAAAAAGTATTAATGACATTTGATTACGAATCAAGTGGGCTTACATCATCCTTTCATCACCTATGATGTAGTAAATCTAGTATTTAAGCATTTATCATAATTTATTTTATTTTACTATTCTTCAAAAATTTTGGTATTTCTGAAAAATCCAAACAATTTACCCTTACCATATTTCAACTTGTAAAATCCAAAAATGAACTCCATTTTTCAAGAATAATGTTCTAAATATGATAAATTTAATTTTTAATTAAAATAATTATTTAATCAAAAAATATAACCAATTGAAATACTCATTTTCATTTTTAAGGTGTCTAAATTTATTTATACATTCATGGATATGGATACCATTCATAAGAGTAAAATTAAAATTCATAAGGGTAAGTTACTATTTATAAGGGTAGGTTTCTATTCATACAGGTAGGTTACTATTCACTAAAAATTATGTTAATTCTATCACAATCTAAAAAACATACTGATCGCAACCTTTTATATAATATTTTTGAAATTCACATCATAGAAGTGACAAATGTATGTTTACTTGGCTATGCTATATAAAAGTGGTTTTTGTAGAGACACTACGATCCATGCATTCTATAATAAATGAATTTGTAAATTGTTGGGGATTTACATTATCCACTCCTTACTAAAATTTCCTCCTAGAATTTTGATATTGATTTTCAAAAGTTAATGATTGATAATTGAAAATTTCCTTATGAAAAAACACATCATAAATTGGGTTAATAAAATATCCTCCTAAAAAGGGTTAAGGGGGATGAGGTGGTCACCCCAAAAAAGAATGCATTCGAATGAGGTGACATTAGTTGGAAGTAAAAAAATAGGAATGGATGAAAAATCTCACTATGATGTTCTGATGGAACATGATAGTGGACATGTTCAGATGAATGTGGATTACTAAACAACTATAAACTAAAAAAATCATTGATGTTATCAATGATTATGATAATATGAAAACATTTTATTTAATACTATTTTCCATTAGTTGAGGAATTATTCCACTCTATAAGAGAATAAATATATATTTCTACTTAAAAACTCATCCTTTTATTTTACTTAACTTATCTATACATTATCACTTATCATGGGTGACACCATTTGGTGAAGTAATACATTAGCCTCTAAAATCTCATACAATGATCAACTTAAACCATTTCATAAATGGTTCAAATTTCTAAAATACAATGATTCAACACATTATAATGAAGTAGTCTAAATTTCAGTAATGAACATATCATTAAAACTTAATCAACATGAAGCATCTCTAAATTTCAAATTCCTAACATTTGAATAACATCATCATGTATCCTCTTGAAATATCGTAATAACTTGAATTACCGTAAAGTCCATATTGGAAACATGCATTCTTCAATTTTTTTTATGTAGGATTCATGTTATTAGATATATTACTTAAATCCCAAATTACTATAAACTCATCGATGATAGAAAATACCACTTCTCAGTAAGTCAAAAATCAGTTCCAAGGTAGTCAGTATTTATCTAAATAAGTCAATTCATCACCATTATCTCAAAATCAGATATATATATATATATATATATATATTAAGGTTTGTCCTTCCCTCAATCATTTTTTATTCAAAATGATTAACATTATTCTGAAAAAAATTTATTTTGTATCATTCATCATATGAAAACAAATCCTTAATGAAAGTGTATTACAGTATAATTCTTATATATCCCATAATTCGTATAACCATTACATTATTGAAATGACATGATTCTTGACTATGTATATTAATCATTCTACTTAATCTGGGGTAGCATCATAACATTATCATTATCCAAAATCATAATTTGGGGTATATTCCATTGACGCTTGGGACATTGATTCACATAGTGTCCCATATCCTTGCAGTTGATTAAATGTACATTGGAAACCATTTTCTTGCCATTGAAATCATGAACTTGGTGTCCTTTTTCTCTACACTTATAGAAAACTCCCCTTCTCTTCAAGCATTTACCACGACGATCCTTCCCATAATTATCCCATGTTGGAAAACTCTTCTTTCACTTTTTTCTTTTATCCCCATATTTATTTTCCATTCTGTTGTTCCTTTTCTTCCATTCGAATCCCTAGAACTAAAAGAAGTCTTTTCATACCTTGTTAACAGATGATATTATTTCCTCATATGATGAGGATACTTGGGAGACAATAATCCTATGAGAAGATGGTTTAATACCATTAGAGATATGATCGTTCTTACGCTTCCCTTTACGTTCATTGGTGAATACTGTATTCATTACTATAAGAACAATTTTAGTAAATTTCTATATTATATATTTTCTCATTCAATTATGAACTCTCTATTACTCTAAACATAGTATATCACATACCATAAATTTAAGCATCATAAATCCAAGAACCATATTATTTTGTCACTTTAGGGGAATAAATCCTTCATAATGGTGGGTAAATAAAATGTGAATTATCCTAAACAAATCATCTGGGAGTTTCAAACCAAGAGTTAAGCAAGGCCCATTTTCATGTACGAGGATACCCTGGGTGAAGCCTGAAACTCCTTTTCGGAGTTTTCACTCCTAGGTACATCTGTGCCAGAGCCACCTCTCGTTGTTTTTATCTAGAAAACGATTCATTTTCTATAAATATCCACATAATCTATTCCTTACAAAAACTATAATATTTTCTTGTTTTTTATCCTTATAGACCATATTAGTGCATTGTTCTATAACATATGTTTTCTAAATCTAGTTCTCAAATATTCTACTAAACCTCCTCCGATACCGACTGTAAGGCCCCGACCCCTCTAAATCGAAGCTGAAGTATTACTAATTACATTATAATGATTATAAGAAATCAAATCCTGAAGGACCAAGTAGTTTAGTAATATTGAAGAAACTAGATAGACACATGTAACTCATATTACATCGGTAAAGGTAACAAAATACAACACAAAACAAAAAACTAATAAATTGCATCCATGAGAACTCAATAAATGATATATTCTTCACAACCTGTTGGAGGTAAACAAATGAAAGGGGTGAGATAAAATTCTTAGTAAGGGTTAAAAATATCAGAAGCATGAATCAATAATAATTGAATCATAAACAACATGGAATATTCAATATGGAATAGTGAATAAATGAAAAAGTCATGCCATTAATAAATTGAGAATGAAACTACATCCATATATTTTGTTATACTGAAAACCTCATGGATAGTAATAATTGATAAAGAATAAAGATAATTATTATTAATTTGAAATCATGTATCTAGAACATGATACCAAAATACCTTTAAAATGGTTTATGTCTGTGGGTAGAAACCCTTCTGATTTTTGTAAATAAACTCGATGGGTTTGCCGCCAACTGATTTGTCTCATGAGACATGTCGATGCATTCAAGGGCTATAGTGGGCCCCACCCACCGCTGCAAGTCCAAAACATTCTTTATACATAGATCTAGTACAAGTAAAATATTCCTTCTCAATATACATAAATATTTTTTGGATACATATTCATCAATGGATGTTGACATAAATAAATATACTTTTAAATGAGACCATTGAGAAATTCTAGAGGAAAAAATCCTTAAACATTCTAAAGTGTCCCATACCAGCTTGAAAAATTCAAATCATAACCCCTTAGAATATCCTGAGAATAAGAATACTCCTAATATGATATAATAAATGGTAGTCTATACCCCAAAAGAATGAAGTAAGAGGTGAATAAAAAATATATCTCAAAAGATAAAGTGTGATGAGAAAAATCCATGTTAATTTGGAAAGAAAAGTTCTTTTGGAAAATCATTTGTATTTTCCATAAATCTAGTTTTAAACATTTATATCCCACAAAAGAAAATTTAAGTACATTGATATTACATTATAGGTGTAAATGATGTCCTACTGAATTTAAATCAGGTAAAAATTTATTTTAAAGAAGCTTTATAATAAAAAAAAATTTAGTGTGGTTTAAGTAATTCGTTAAATAGATTTCAAAGCACAAAGGAATGATTTCTTTCAGAAAAATAGAAATGAACCAAAATAGATTTTTCATCTTAAAATATGTGTTTTAAAAAGATAAATATGTCTTAAAATAGATTATATAGTGAACATCAAAATAGGAATTAATTTTAGAAGATCCTTGAATAAAGCTTGCATTTTAGAAGAATTTTTGAAACATTATTTTCAAACAAGTAAATCCGCAAAAAAATAAGAAAGAATATAATTGGTACACATATATATGATATTCACACAGAATATATGAGGAGTACATAATAATTAACAAAATTTCATTGAGGAAAATAGAGAATAAGAGGAACCCGAATGAAAATGGAGGTTCATGTAGAAAATAATTAAAATTTTGTAAACAAATAAACCATATTGAAAAAAATTAATAGTAATAATTTTTTTTATAATATCATTAAAATAAATAGATTCATTGTATAAAACATCAAGAGGCAGTATATAGACAACATAAAAAAGTAATTGCAGTGAATATGGGACATCTCACAAAAATGGAAGTGAGATGAAGAAACCCCTTACAAACATTTCAGCATTCTAACGGTTGTTATTGTGAGGGATTAATGGTAATTTTGGGTGTATACCATTATATATATATATAATATGGTCAGTTTGGGGGAGGTGTGAAAAAATACCCCGTCATTAGGAATTAAAAAGTACAAAACATTGGGTGAATTATTGAAAAAAGTGAGAGAGAGGGTCCTTTACCAATAAGGTATCATTAGATTGAGGAAAAATCAATGAAATAATTATGTGTGACAAACATAAAACCACAAAATAAAAGTGTATATACATAATAAAACAATAATAGGTCATTCAAACATACTATTGGAAGATACAAAACCAATGACATTTATGTCTAACTCAACAAATGGAAATTGAGTTAGGATATCCCTTACCTTAAGCTCAAAGGTTTTCATGAAATTCCATATTGACCTGAATAATAAAATTAATCTTCTTTAACTAATAATTACATAACCTCATAAACATGTAATTTATATTTTATAACCTTATTACGTTCATTCATGACCATTTTGATGGGTTTTAAGAGATTCAATTTTATTGTTTTTGAAGCATTTCCTCTGTTGTTTTCATGATCTGTTTACCTATATTCGTTAATAGAAGTTCATTTGAAATGTTATTAAACATGAATAATGGTTAATATATATTATTAGTGAATATAAAGTTAAATAAATGATCTTATAATGATTTTGGGTTATATACTTGAGGATGATTCATTAGTTAAAAGTTATTGATAAATGCTTGGATTACTTTGCCTCTTTTGTGAATAATGAACCTGTATTGTATTATTATTTTTTATTATGAATGTGAAAGGATTATAGAACTTTTAATAAGGTATAATAAATATATTATTATCTGGTTCAACCATTAAAAATGTTTCATGACCAGTCTTGTGGATAGTAATACAAATTAAATACTCATCTTCCTTGAGAGCGATAATTTAACACATCTCGGACGGTGTTTGCATTTATATTATAAGGGGAGGGGAAAAGATGGATGATGATTAAATATTCAATTTTAATAAATATAATATAGCGCATTTACAATAATGAAATTATTATGGAATATTTAAGAGGATATGTGAGAAGAGAGTAACGAAATAATAAAACTTTTAAAAGGATTTGAAAGAAAAGAGAAGAGAGGTTCACCTCTTGAATACTTTTCCATGAGAAACTTCTTAAGGCCTCTGTTTTTTGGCCTTTTAGTGTGTCCAGTAATTCATAGATGTGGGGAGAGGGCTTATGATGATTATTTGGTAAATTTAGGCAAGTCTTGAAGCATGAGTGGTGTGGGAGGAAGTGGGGGTGAGGGTGGTTTATATAGTGGAGGGGAGAATGGATTCTATATTATTTAAATTATTAAATTAATATTTTTTCTCAAGACTATGGATATTATTGATTAATGTGACCCAAAATATCAATAATGGAATGTGAGTTCGTACCAAGTGGGCTTACATCATCCTTGAATCACCTATAATGTAGTACATGAAGTATTTAGCATTTATCGTAATCTATTGTATTTTACTATTCCTCAAAAACTGAAGTATTTTAGAAAAATCTAAAAAACTCACCCTATCCATTTTTTTACATGTAGATTCCAAAAATGTACTCAATTTTTTAAAAATAATCTTATAAATATGATAAATTTAATTTTTAATTAAAATCATTATTTAATCAAAAAATATAAACACATAAAATATTTGTCTTGATTTTTAAGGTGCCTAAATTAATTTATACATTCATGGGTATGGATATCATTCATAAGAGTCATATTAATATTGATAAGGGTAATTTAATATTCATAAGGGTAGGTTACTATTAATAAGGGTAGGTCAATATTCAACAAAAACTATGTTAATTCCATCAAACTCTAAATAACATACTAATTGCAACTGTGTACGTCCGATGTTTGAAATTCCCATTGCAGACGTGAAAAAATTTTGTTTACATGGATAGGTTATGAAAAATTGGTGTTTATAGAGACTAAAAGATACTTACATTCCATAGTAAATCTATTTGTAAATTCTTGTGGCGTTAAAGCAATTTCCCAATGTTGGAATTTTAATTTTACAATTTCATACACAAAATTATAATAAAGACTATTGGAATTTAAAATTAGATCGCTGACCCTATAAACATTCAAGTTTTTTCACCAAACCAAAATCCCCAAAATTGAAGCGAACAGATTAAAATCTCAATGACATAGAAGACCTAGTACCAAAACCTATGATAAAGACCAATCCAAACACAAAAAATAAAATACAAGATCTAAACTCATCTCCCATTGATGAAATCATCATTCCAAAATATGAGAGAAAGATGGGTGATATGAGAATCCAACTGTTGAAGGAATCACTTACCAATGAGGATCTGATTCTTCAACGAGATCATTGATTTGTCATGAAATGGGTCGATGATCCTCGAAATCCTCCCAAGGGCTTCCAAAATTAGTAAAATAGGGTTAGACCAAGTAGGGGTGAATATGGGTTAATACCGAGGGCTCATGAATATTTTAAAAACATAATGGGTAATTGAATTCGATGAACATGGTTTCATGGGAATGGGAGCATGGGTTTTCAAACTATTGGCCTTAACCCCATCCCTCTCATTAGGGGTGCACAGTTCATCCATTATGGGTACAAGGTTTGAAGTACTGTGAACCAACTGTGAAAATACCCTCAAACATGGTTTGAACGATTTCAAGGGGGAGTATGGTTTTCCAAATCATGCACCAATCATGAACAACCCCATTGCTTTCCAATCCAATTTCACAAAAAACGTCCCCAAATTAAAACCCAATAATGATATACAACAATAAGTGTAATAGAGTACCCAAAAATGAGCACAAGGAATCTAAAAAAGGTTGGGATCTTACATCTTCCCCACCTTATAACATATCATCCTCGATAATTAATCCAAAGCATCTTTATGATTCTGAGGTAAAATAGTCAGGCCATTAAACTCACATATCTAAATCTCTCTCCCATGTTTCCTCTAAAACACAACCATGTTTCCAGAACACCCAAACTATCCAAATAGACTTTCCCCATAACAATTTCTCATCGTGATCCATAACATGATTCAAATTTTCATTAAAAAAACATCAGTCTCAAGATTAACATCATCAACATCAATCACATGAGAAGGATCATAGATATATAACCAAGGCTATTTCACGTGATTTTTTTTATAGAACTATACCTCTATGGTAGATCCAATCTGTATGACACCAACTCAATCCAATCTACAATCTCAGATGTCCTGAATGGCCTAGGTGCTACCATTCCCTGTCTCAAAATCCTACAATGACACAATATTAGTGACACCTAAAGGAATACCTGATCATCCACTATAAAATCAAGGGGTCATAGATGTCATTCATTATACAAGTAATGGGTACTCTAATATATATCCATATATTTATAAATAAACTAAAAATTATCTGACAAAACCTATAAATGAAGCAATCCCAAAAACTCGGACTAACCTTCCTCCATCTAGTAAAAAGCTTATATGAATTACCTACCATAATGAACCTCATTGGGTTCCATAAGAATACTCTCCTAATAACTGTTGTTATCAAAGAACTTAAGGAGTGCTATGTTCTTCTTCCAAAACCCCCCATAGTTTTGAATGTATTCCTATAGAATATCCACCAATACCTCTATAGTACATTCTCATATCTAATCTATCAACGAGTGAAATGTTTTACTCATAAATACATGCATAACAAGAACCTTCTTCAATCCCTGCTCGAAGTGTGAAATGAATTGTGAGTAAAAGTCTGAAACAATTCTCTATGAAACCTTGTGAAAATGGATTATAACATAAACATAAAAGTCCCCATGATATCCACTAATATATTATCCCATAAAAGAAATAAAATAGATTCTTTCATCAATTGGTCCAAAATCACCCATATAAAATCATTCTTTTAGTGTGTCCTTAGAAGACCCACCATGAAGTCAGTGGTAACATTGTCCACTTCCATTCTGCAATGGGCAATGATTGTATTAAACCACTGGTTCATTGATGCTTGTTCTTTACATATTTAAAGGTGTAGACTCATGTCACAAACATTGAAATATCCTTTTTCATGCTTTTCCACCACTACTATCAACCTAGCCCATGTAATACTTTGGTTAAATCCAGATTCACCCCTTCTCCGAGGCATGAAAATTGCACAATAGATTGTCACACATAAAAATTGGTACAAAAACAAGATTTTTGATAAATATTATCCCATCCTCATCTATTTTTCAATCAGAATGTGAATTTCCACATTCAAGGATTTCCCTCTTTGATAAACACTCTAGATCCTCATACTCACTTTCCTTGATCTTCATCAGAAGTTTGGATTCAACAGATACTTAAAATATGGTCATCTTCACCTAGACCTAAAAAACTAAAAATATGCATGTCATACGACAAATTCATCATCTTCATATCATAAATAGTCTCTAAAACATCATGAGTCTATACTTTCCTTCTCAATGGGATAGAAACGCTATTTCCATTTCTAAGAATATATTTCAACTCAAACTAAAGTGATTGAATACAATCAACCCACCTCTTCATTCAAGATTCAAATATTCATATGAAAAGATACACATTAAACTCTTGGGGCAGTTATACATGATAAAATTTTCACCCAACATATAACGTTTCCAACATAGTTAGGCATAAACCACTATATCTAACATGAGGTCATGCCTTGTGTAATTCTATTCATGTGGCCTCAACTTGTATAACCCATATTTCACAGCATGATCCCCTATACAAAAAATTATTTATGTCTTCTCCCTAATGAATTATAAAACACAATATACTCCTCACCTGGCTCTGGTAGGAAAAAGATTGATGTAGTAGTAAAACGCTTCTTAACATCATGGAACACAATCTCATGTGATTTATACCATTCAAACATGATCCCCTACTTGTACATACCCAAATGATATTCTACTAAGTGGAAAAATTCATGGACAAACATATGATAATATCTTGACAAAATAAAAAATATATGGTTATTGAAAACATTCTTGGGATGCTCTAAGAAAACAACTTCCTACACCTTCTTAGTGTCCACCAACACACCTTTCTCCTAGATGATGTGGCCCAAGAAATTTACCTGATCGATAAATAATTTAAACCTATATATATTTGTGTATATATAATTCTCTCTTAGATTATTCAAGAATATGTAAAGATATTGGGAATGATCATCACGAGTCATAGAGTACACCATGATTTAATGTAAAAACAACCACACTCTGATCCATGTATGGGTAGAATATTTAGTTCATCAAGGTCATAAACACAGCATGAACACTCTTTTGCCAAGAGAACATCACGATTGAAACATATTGGCCATATCCACTTCTGAAAGAAATCCATGGTTTATCAAAAGGACTATGTATCAACTGTTAATACCCCGATATCAAATGAATCATGGAAAAAACACAATATCCTCTCAACTAGTCAAAGAGATTATCTATACAAATAAGTGGATACTGGTTCTTCACTATCATATGGTTCATCTGTCGGTAATCAGCACATATGTGCAATATCTTGTCTTTCTTATTTATTGGAAAATTAGAGAACCCCAAGGAGACATACTAAGATGGATAATAATTTATCCATCAATTATTCCATCTTAATCATAATCTCTTGAAGATGTATTATTTTCATTCTATATAGTTAAATATAAATTGTATTATCTCTAAAAATAATATTAATTGTGATCATAACATCTCTCTCATGTGGTAACCCTGATAAGTATTCAAGAAACACATCGTAAAATAGTTACAATATGGGTGGAAAGAAATCATAACGAAAACCCACCATCATCCAGAAAAACAAATTCATATGATAAGTGTGTTCCGCAATTGTTAAACAACTATCCTTGAATGACCTACCTAGATATCCCACTCTCCAAGATTAACATAGCTATCACTCTAAGGAGACGTAAAAGTCACTATATAACAGTCTTAATCATTATGGACATGGTAAGATACCAACCATTACATACCCAAAATATAGTCAAACCTAATATATCATGTATATATAGATACCATAAAACTGATACTCCATAACCTCGAGAGAACACCCCTTTCATAAATAGATATCTCTCAATGAAACTCACAATGATGTATCAATTATCATAAACCCACTGAAAAACACCACTAATATACTACAACCATTAACATGTTTGTAGATATAATAGAAAGTGGGGGTCCAATATCAAATAATGCATTAAAAATCCAATAATATATATGAATAATTCATTTGACTATTGATTGTACAACCTCACTATCCAAAAGTGCAGGATAGATTGAGTGAAACTTTCCTTCCACTGTTATATTTCTCCTATCAAAGTTCCCTAAGATGCACCACTATGTTGATATGGTCACTCTTTCCCCCATAATACCTATTCCACTACCTAAACCACTATATCCATTAGAACTCCAACTGATATATTGATATGAGGTAGAAGATCCACTTCTAGAACTCTGACTCTACCTAGATCCTCCATCACTACCCATGAGTTGAGGGTTTCTACAATACCTCTACAAGTAATAAATCATATCATAAGATTGGCACAACACTGGTTATTGTGGATTCTGGTTATGAATATTTATTGACCAACAACAGTGATGGAAATAAATTTTCTTACTACTCAAAGTAATAGATCCATCTCATTGGCCACTCTATTTTCCATCTCCCATGATGATATTCTCGATGTGAATATCCCTACTCTTGAAAGACATACCTCCTAGTCATCCAATAGAAACCACTTTCATTCCATGGGATGGCTCTCTCTAGTTACCGATAGAAATGGGATTCTGATTCAACACTTGAGAAAACATTTTCAATTTAAATATAGTATCTTAGGACATAATCTCACATTTAATCCCATTCTGAAAATAATTAATTATAATTGGATCATGCCATGCTAAAACTGGAACAATTTTCTAAAAATTAGTGAAGTGACAAACATAGTCCATTATAGATATACTTCTATGGGTATAATTAATAAACTATGATTCCCTCTTCTACCAGAGTATCATAGAGGAAATTTTTTGAATTACTTCTCTGAAATTTTTTCCAAACCATATTTACTATCAATCTATCTTGTATCAGGAGGCCCCACTAACACATAACTTGACCATGTGACATATAATAATCCAATTTGAATCTCTTCTCAGAAATAGTATCTATGTGGTCATCTATTTTCTAGATAGAATAAATTAAAAAAATTTCTACCTCATGTCAACCCTCTCTACTAAAAGTTTTATTTTTTTAACGATGGAACACCAATGTAAGATCAGACAGATTCTATAAAACCCACCCTAGATAAATTTTAATAAAATCACATAAATATAGGGAAGTTATCATTGAACATCTTTGTGGATCTCTCACTCGGTACTATCAGAGCCTTATGTTCCTCTACTGGATGATCATTTCCAACCACATCCTCCTGATCTCCTATCAATAAGCATCGTTGTGGAGGAAAATCTCTATAATGAAAAAAACATTTTTGGAAACATAACAAAACATAAACATAATTATTTAATATGGATTAATATGCATCCCTAACAATTTATCCCCCAAACCCCTCTACATGGTCAAAACTGACGCACTATCACTACCCTAAACCACCACACATCTTGGTCATGGCTAACATAGGGTAAACACTATAATATTTCATGTTTTCCATTTTATTTCTACTTATCCATTTTATTTACCATAATCAACATCATTTAAAATTATAAATCTTATATTAGAAAACATTTAATTAAATTACACATATAAAGATATGAAATTTATTTTAAACAACTCATCTAAAACCTTATTTTCTATGCGTTCCTAAAATGACACATTTCATAATAATTTATGAGTGCCAATATTGATGCATGTATATAAAACTCTTATACCACACCAGAAAATGATGAAAATATTATAAAAAATAATAACATCACCCAACATGTGCACCACCCATAGTGAAATAATGTTCATCTGTACAAAAAATATGAATTACATCAATCCCTCCCTGGGTACTTTGGTTTTACCTCATAAATTGGTTATATACTCCCATTCAAGAGCTCATGATGAAGTCTTTTCGCATCCTAATATCATGTGTATCTTTCTCAAATAGTAGAGAAAAGAAGAAAATAAAACACATATGATACTAGATCATGACACACCAACAAGGGTGCCACATATCGGTGACCTAAGCCAGAAGGTCACATGACTTCAGGAGCACCTACCAGTATTCTCGAGCCTTCCAACTAGTAGCGAGGGTTTAATAAAAATATCATGGGGAGAATATTCCCTATTTATAAAATTATTAAAATAGGGTAAATAATAAAAAATAACCAATTGATGGTAAACAATAAACAAAATAATACCATTACCAATCCATACTAGAATCACATGATAAGCCAAAAAGGGAAAAAATATCAAAACCAAAGTAGTATATATTCCCTGCCCTATTTATTCCATGTGTCAAATGAAAAACCCAAAAAATAGATACACTAAAAACATCAATGTAGGTTGCAACAACATGTGTATTCCCTTCATCCGTGCTCCAACCAAATCTTATTATCTAACATAGGGCTCTTTCCCATATCATGTCCTGCCAACATGAAGTCTATTCGGGTACCGATCTGAAGGACCAAGTAGGGTGTGATTATAACTCAGGATCCCCCCACCAATGGAATCTATAAAAATAACCTTTATATAAAATAGATCATAGTTATACAAAGAATAAATTTAGAAATATAACATAAATAGTTAACAAAATTAATGTATTATTTAAATGACCATATAAATCCCAAGGTTCATGATGAAACCTAAACCCACAATACCTGCTCTATCCCAAGTTAGAGTCTGAACCATCCTTCATGTGGTGTCACATTTCATTCAATCATGGGTTTCCATTATTCATTTAATTCCAATTTCACATTCAAACAATGGGGTCCTAGAGCAGTAGTATAGAACCCCATGGGTATTTGGTGTAGAAATCCCTTTCTCACAAGTTAGTGACCACATATATAAAAAAATATTATGGGGGACTAGTATGGATGTTTGGAACCCTATGGGTATTAGAAGCATCAATATTTATCCAAAAACTAATTAAAAGATATAAAATATCATGGTTAAATATTTCGAATGATTTATCATCAATTACCATAATTAATTACTCAACCCATTCCACAACATCATTTATCAAGAAAGAACAATTTTAAAAAAAATAATCTTTATCTTATAAGAATAACCCATTGGTGGATATATGTTTTACAATTATTTTTATCAAAAAATTACATTAACCCATTATTCATCAATTTAATATTCACATTATCCACCAATTACATAATCACAACATTCCATAATTTCATGATTATATATTGAATCAATTGATTAATTAAATTTTGGATGAAATTTCCAAATTTAGAAATTTTAATTTCATAATTATAGACACACAATTATTATCAATAATATATTAATTGAAAATTATACCACCTATATCAAGGTTGTTGATGAATTTTCATCAAACCAAAATCTTGAAAATTGAAGTGGATTGATTGAAATCCTAGTGAAATACAGATATTGGACCAATGCCTAAGATAAATATAAAATGGAAAAAATCCATAAAACATTGATCTAAAAAATTCTAATAGTGTAAATCATCTTTTAAATTGATGACATAATGATGGGAGAGAAACGGAAAACCAAATTTTGAAGTAATCACTTACTAATAATGAGTAGATCCTTCACCCATATTTCCAATTTGTCAAGGAATGGGTTTAATGATCCTTGGAATACACCAAGGATTTTTTAAAATCAGAGTAAAATAGGGTTATACTGAATAGGGGTGAATAAGGGTAAAAGCTGGGACTTATGAAGTTCTATTAAAAAAATCAGGGGAATTACATACCTTGGGCACGATTTCCTATGCTGAGGCACACTGTTTTTTAAACTATGGTTATTAACTTTTCTCCTATACTTAGGTGAGAATGGTTTATCCTAAGTGATAATATTGTTTGAGAAATGAATCACCAAACACGAAAATCCCCAGTACCATTGGGGTGGCTGCATAGTTTATCCAAACCATGTGCCAACCGTGTGTTGCCCCTTTTCTTTCCAAAATTAACCAATTTCACCGGAAACAAATACCAAGTTAAACCCAACATTGATATAAGAAAAGGGTATATGATTACCTAAAAATGAGCATGAGGAATCTCCAATAATGGTTTGGATATTATACATTTCCTTTGATGGATACCATGTGTATATGATTAGGGTCATGATCCCTTACACTGAGTATCTAAAACATTCCCACCATGGGATTCTTCTATGATAACATTATTATTTATTTGGATAGATGCCACATGGATTGTTGGATTAAAATTTATATATTTTGGAATATTAGGGTAATTGTTTTTAAATTTTAGGTTAATCACAACTTAAATATGGGAGTTTCATTATTAGTCTACCTTAATTAGAAAATCCTCAAAGTGAGGGATCACACATTTATAGATGACTCCAATAGAAGTCTCCATGAATCATTCATGGATGAACCATACATGACCTTTCATATATGGATATCATTCACAGACTTGCATACACAACCAATCATATAATACCCCTCATATGTGGATTTTTTTATGAATGTGCGTCAGATGTGAAAAAAATAATATTAAACGATAGATCCTTAAAGAACTATTGTTTAAAAAAATATTATACAACCACTCATACACGAGTGTTTCATCATGTAATTTTCTTATATATCTGATGTATGACCTCTCATATATATAAGGTTTTCTTATTTGGAAATACTTTCATATGTACCTTTCATATGTGGCCAAGAGTCATATCATATCAACCTTTTTATAGGGCTTCTCACACATGTGATGTTCAATATTTTGTAGATGAAGTATACATAAATTTCACCAATTAGTTTTTTTAAACCTTATACATATAATCTATGAAACATAAAATTGGTATGTTATTTTTTCAGATAAATTAGAGTCAATGTAGAAAAGTAAAATATTAGTTATAAGAACCCATTGACAATTTAATCTTATAAGTGGAAAAATAATGCATATATTTTCAATTTATTACCAAGATGAATAAAATAATAAATAATAAATATTTAATATTTTTTAATAATTTAATTTCAAATTCACCTTATTAATATATTTTTTCCATTTATTTAAATTTATAGGAAACAAAACCTGATATTCCAATATAATTCCAAACAAATGTTCAAAATTAGGGACTTCATCACTCACCCAGGGTTAAACTAGAACATTCCCTAAATCATAAAAACAATCGAATTTATTAAGAATTTTTTTTTCTAGTTTTAGTGTTGTGAATATAATAAAATTTAGTCAAATTGTGATTTTAACAAGTTTCGCCATCTAATGTATCTCTTTCCAAAGATTCATTTTGCGATGTTACTTTTTCATTATCCATTGATACTTCCTAAATGAAATTAAGATATATAATATTCCCCCTGTTCATCCAATAACATAATCCTAAAAAAATGAAATCTTTTATTTCAGTTAGAATGTATTGGACTTTCTGGGTCCATGTTTATAACAAATCTTATTACACAAGTGAAACTAAACTGAAAATTAAACCTTCCTAACATATTAAGTATCATTTAAGTCTAGTTTTAATAGTCAGGAAATAGAATAAATGGTTTGGAAACCAGATATCAGGACACTCTAACTCTTATTTGATGGATAACTCGAACACACTTGTGCTATATTTATTTAAGAGGAATTATAGAATAGTTATCATATAATTTTTTACTTTAGATCATATGAGTTATCAGAAGTTTATATAGGTGGGATTCATGTGGTGCTTATCAATATCAATGGATTGGTCACCTAAGTAAAATTTCAAAATTCCAACATCCTTATATTTTCATTCTAATTACATTTTTTTCTTTTCTATCACACTCCCATCACTAATAGAAAAGAAAAACATTTCCATTATTACCATTATAAATTACATATGTGTCTCTTTCAGAGAAAGGATTATGTTTCAATAATTGATTAGATTTTTTTTATTTTCTACCCAAAATCAAAAAATGAAAAATAAAAACAAAAAAGAAATAGTTATTTACATCATATATTTTTTTTCACCACACACTAATATTAGAGACAAATTCCAATAAATTATAGGATGTAATGGTCATGGAATATTAGATTTAGTAAGTGAATATTTTGACATGTGTGTTGGTAGGAGACAATATGACATGTTCTTATTCATATTCTACTAGGGTGGGTTTATAATCCTCCATTAGTTTCATAGATACATATTTATTAAACTGTTTTAGGTAATTTTCATTCACAATAAACGGTTGTTGGGATTTAGTATAAAACATGACTATAATAAATGAAAAAGTGTAGTCCCTATAAAAGGTTCATTCCATTTGTATTGAAGTTATCATTGAATGAGTTTCATCCTACAGAAGAATAGAAACACTTTCTCTCTAAATTCAGAGACTATTTTAGGAATTATTCTTTCTTATATAGATATATACTTTTCCTTGTGCAAAAATGAGTACTCATAATCTTTCCATGACATCACATCAAATTCCATAATTTAGAGATTTTTTGTTCTCAAGTGATAATGAATTATAGGATCACCTTCCTCACAACCCAAAATGATTTGTGTTGTTAATCAATTAGAAAGTGGAAATATTTCCTAAAAATATTCATTAAGATGAAACTTGTAGGGAATTTTGAATGTAGTTATATATTCCTAAAGTAAATATTTTTTATTTTCGGATGTAGATATTATGTTTGGGTTTTATCATCTTGTTCATCATTATCTTTATAAAAATGTTAGATACCTTGACATTCCAATTTTTTATGGCTGGCATGAGGTAGAGGTCTGAGGGTTTAATCCATACTTGATCCTGATGGGTATAATGCTCTAGTTTTATAGATGTAAACCATTTTCATTTATTATAGTATGAGGTATTCCAAACATAAAAAATATGTGAAATAGTAAATCATCCACAGAAAATTTGGAATCAACATTTCTAGTTACTTGGGCTTCAGTTCAGTTACAAAAAATATATACCTCTAAAAAAGTATATTAAAATAAAAAATAAACTATAAATGGGTCTATTAAATCTAATACTATTAAATGAAATAATTCATAAAAAATAAATTGTCATTGAGGAAATTTATTTTCATTTTGAAAATCTTATAGAAACAATTTGTGTCGTTTACGTTCTTTTAGAAATTTCATGAGTTGTTATGAGTTTTTCATAAGAAAAACATCTTTCAAAAATGTCTAGTTATTCTCTAGGGTCAAAGTGGCCTCCATATAAAATGGTGTGAGAAAATTTATGAATATAGTTTACCTCTTATTCAGGCATACATCTCCTACCCACCAGATCAATATAAATTTTCAATAAATAAGGACCCTAAAAAACATAATTGTTAGACTCATATTTCATCATAAGAGTATTATATTTAGAAAAGAAGCGTTCTTTTGATATAACCAAATAATTTTCCAAGTTTAAAAATCTAGGTACTATAGTAAATTTATACAACTTCTCTTTATGAAGATATTTATTCAGTTTTTTCTATGTGGGTGTTTGTACCTAATGAGTGTGGGTATATATGCTCCTATGGTCTTCCACTAAGATCTCAAAACCCTTATATTCATTAATCTCAATGTTAATTTTTTATAATATCATTATTAAATATATCAATATAAGTTATATATTTACATTATTTGATAAAAACCTTATAGATATATGATTAGATTATATAGATACTTTACTTCCTAACAAACATGTATGGAATTTGTTGAATTCAAAAATTGATAAAAATATTTCTCTATTTTTATAATTTTTTTGTTGTGTATAGAGTCTATAAATAATATGATATCACATGGGAGTGTTTATTAGAATTTTAAGATACCATTTATTTTATATTTTTGTTAGAGGCATCATAAAATAAAACGAAAGTTTTATTCTAACATGGTTGGTGGATAAAGGGAGTTGCAGTGCTGAGTTATTTGATTCTATCAAAGGATGTCTTCCACAACTGATAAAATGATGTGTAGTGTTATTCTAAAGGATGTCAGTGAATGGTATAATTTTTTACAAATACTCTAATATACCTTAAATAAAATCTAAAATATCAAAAGAATGACATAATATGTTTCACATTGGTGTCACTGGGATGTGTGAATATAATGTCACCTTCAAATTTTATGCATTGATTCCTTGCTTTAAAATGATGTAACAAAAAATATAAATTTTTTCACTATTAGATGAAAGTTTTCAAATATTAAAATTTTTTACTTTTAAATTAAATTATTTTAAATTTTATTATATTTTCTAGATATATTTCAATACATGTCTCATAAATAGTAAATTAATAATTAAAAAACTCCAAGAAACAGTCAATTGGATCTAAAATGATTTTTACCACACCAAATTGAAAATTTCCTATGATATTTTTTATCCTAAAAGGAATATTCAAACATGGGAAATTCTCATAGAAATAGGTGAATGTTTTATTTTCCAGGCCTTTCAGTACTACGAGGACCTGAAAATAACCATACAATCCATTAAATAACCAATATTGTATCATCCAAACTAGTAATTATAACATTTGAAAAAGATAATGAGTGGGGAAGTAGTTTTTTCATGTCTCATGGTTCAATTGTTTTATTCAATGTATACCCTCTAGTTGTTCTTAATCCATGTGGGAACTAGATTATGGTGGGTTATAATAATTTCATGTTAATTCATAGTCTTCAAAGGGTAAGATTATAATGAATTCTTGGGATAATATTTACTTGATATAAAGCATGTGCACCAACTCATATTGGATTTTTTTGATACAATGTATCATTAAACCCATGAATTATTCTTGTTTTTTCATTCAATAATTGTCACCTATAATGACCAACACATATTTCATTCTAAGTAGTACATCTGATAAGTGAAGAGAAGTTATTGAGGGGGATTTAAGATTGAAATTTTCATGTAAAACACAACATCTACTCGACAATTTGAGTTTCATTTTTATTAAAATATTCCCATATTGATGAAAACATCTTCCATATTATCATTTATCTTTCTGTGATTATTTTCTTTAATAAATTTTTAGTATGTCACAATGGTTATTCTAATATTTTTAAAAAAAATATAAATTGTATTAACTTACTAGGATTCTAACATTTGGTATATGATTCTAGAACCTTACAACATTTTAATATCATTTTTCATAACATCCATTTAGGATTATTTGAGAATTATTTGGGATTGTTTCATAGGTTTTCCCTCATCTTAAAGCTGTATTATGGGAAAACAAGTTAATCCCTTAAATGTATCCTAATTACCAACTAATAAACCTAGGGTTATTTATAATGTTCACTAGTTTGTGTTATTTTTTATTTTCTAATTTTTTTGATATTATTACATGTTTATTCTCATTTCCCTTAAAAAGAATTATTTATTTTATATCATAGTTTCTTATGTTCAAGTTTATGTGGGTCTTCTAGTGATGTTTTGGACTAAATTTTAACCATAATTACATCTTGAAAAAGAAAACTAGAAGTGATAGTTATAAATTTATGTAAATAATAAAAATAGTATTCTTCTATTTATTTAAAATATTAGATTCATGGAAATATTTTCATATTTAGTTCTGTTATAAAAAATAGTTTAATAAAAACCTATTATTCTAGGTTTTCTCCTGGTTTTATTATTTTATCTAGAATTTGAATTTTGTTCTTAAAAAAATATGGAATTTTAGAATGAGATAGTGAGAAAATATATTGTTCATCTATCTAAAAGGAATAAAAAACATAGTAAAGCATAAAATTAATTGTTGATATTAAATAAAAAAATATAATTTTAATATAACTATATATTATTGTGAAGTGTATAGTTAAAGAATATGGATCTTCACATTTTTTTGGCAGTTTTCGGGTTAGTAGAGAGAAACATTTCTCCCTAGGTTTATCATTTATTCTACTTGAATGTTTATTTTATTTGTATACATTTCTTGATAAACATTAAATACCTTGGTATTTAGAAAATTATATCCCACAATGGGATATTGAACACCAATTTATTGAATGATTGCACCATTTCTTATTATTGGGCTCCTTCAGTTGTATTTTTAGGTGGGATTATTTTTTAAGAGGAAGAGATGTTTAGGTTGAGGTACATATTTCATCTTGTCTTATATATTTCTAGTTTTCACTTGTTGAATATCCCTAATATCCTCCGCCCCTAGGTTCCACTCAGCTTCCTCTAATTTCATGAGATATCCACATTATTATTTAACTTATATAGGTGGTTTTCACAGCATTACACTTCCTCATAACTTCTTAAGAAAATAAAACATACATTTTTATTATGATAGAAATTTTTTAGGAAAGTATCATAATTGATCCATTATTTACCAACTTGTTCATAGGTGAGATGATATTTTGAGAATGACCATTCAAATATGATAAATGAGGGTTCTTTATTTTATCTTTGAGGTTAGTTTATTATATGGTAATGAGTGATTTATATCTAAAATGGTAGGGGTTGGGAGGACTTTTGGTAATATAATGACCCTTGACATTCATATATAAATATTATTTATTTATTGATGAATGTTATATAAATTTCATAAATACACACCTAATGATCATAAAGTTTATCAAATTTTGAGAGTAGTTACACAATATTATTATTTTTTGAAATATCATTGAAATATCCAATAAATAAACTCCCATTTATTACTCTTATAGAAATAGCCTACATAACATTTATTTGTGACATGGGAAAAATAAATATAAGAAAGGGTGATATTAGATACTTAGTAAGGTTAAACACATAAGATATCAATTTATGATCATATTAAAGGATAATATAATCATAAGAGTATGATATTATGAATTTCAGATAAAAAGTACATACCTAATAAATTATGGATTATAAACCTGATCTATGGGCTAAAATATTTTCATTTAAATAGAAATTAACCATAAGAGTGAGAAATCATCATTAATAAACCATGAGACATAAGTTCAGGTAATAATAGGCTGGCACCATCATAAGTATAGAAACCATTTAATATGTCAAGGTCAACATATATGACCAAAGAGTCATAAGAGATCATGAATACTTAAGTACTTCCCATTTCATAATTGATTAGGAATTATAAAATTTTTCCTAGAGTGAATCAATCCCATCAACATTTTTCTTGTAGTGGATCAATCACATCAGCATGTTTCCCATTTCTATCACATGAGATAAAAATAGTTACCTAATTAATTGGTATTATATATATATACCTCCTCTCAAATAATG
The DNA here is from genome assembly GCA_963277665.1 of Viscum album. Taxonomy (NCBI): domain Eukaryota; kingdom Viridiplantae; phylum Streptophyta; class Magnoliopsida; order Santalales; family Viscaceae; genus Viscum; species Viscum album. Next base: position 1,509,028,249 of record OY728156.1, read on the forward strand.
AAAATCATATATATTTTTGCCATAAGATCATAAATTATTCATCATATCCTAACCTATGAAATCAAAATAGTTTCATAAACATTCCATAATAGCATAATCGATAAAAAGGAAATCGGTATAAAAATCATCTCATCAATTCAACATACTAATAATCCAACCAAATAGAAAAAAGTATGGTATAATTGTATCATATCCCTAGTAAAATATAGGAAACACCAATTGTTTTCATCATTTATGAATAAAAAATCAATAAATGATCATTATAAAAATATTTAGGAAAATATTCTTTTTATATACAAAAAATATCATTAAAATATAAAAATTTACCATATATTATTGAAGATATTTTCTTTTAAAATAACCTTGTAATATTTTCATGGAAAATTTAAATCCTTTAGAAATTATTCTGATTGTAAATAACATTCATTTCTTACATAGTAAAAAATATTCCTTTCACATTTTCTATAAAACCTCAAAAGAGAATTATTATAAAAAATACATGATTTCATTGAAAACTGACTAAATATTATAACATGGGTCAAAATTTCTTTATAAAATAATTATAGATTTCTATATCTTTATTTAAAACATTTTTAGAAAATATTTACATGGAATATAAATGGTTTTCGACTGAAGAGTGAAATAAATTCAATTTTTCCATAAAACCATTATTTCAAATGTGGACTATATAAATGAAGAAAAATTAAAGGAAAACATTTATAATATATAAATAACAATAGGAGAATAAAATCCATGATTTTATTTACTTTCATATAATAATATTCTATCATTGGAAGCATATCATAAACACCCATGATAAATAATGATATTATTACATTAAAATATTACCACTTTGGTATCTTTCGAGTGCTTTATATAATGAAATAAAATGAATTAAATAAATATTTATTTAAATTAATTATAATGATAATTATTATCATATAAATTCATGGGAATTATATACACCACAATAAATAAAAAAGTGGTGTATCAGAAATGTCCACTATAAAAATACATGTGAGATAAAAATCCCTTACCTTAATTATTAACTTCCTTAAAACACATTTAAAGCTACTATATAATTAATAGAAGTTTATTATTAATATATTATAGAACCATAAATACATATATAAACAGACATATGATTTAATTATTTACTTTTGTTTCATTTTAGTTAATAATTTATTTTTAAAATAACATTTTGGGTTATAGATGCTTTATTTTTTGTGTATGTTTTGTTTTTTATATTTTTTGCCCTTATATTTTGATCATGGTTTTATAATATTAATAGTTGAAACCATGATATAAATATTATATATATTATATATACCTTTATTTAGTTTAATCCATTAATTATAGCGATAGAAAATGAATTACATCGTTAATTGCAATGCTATGTCATACATACACATGAATGATGTTTCCATTTACTGGATGTATAAAACTAAAGAAAGGTAAAAAATATTTTAAATTTTTATAGTAATTTTTTGATCATATATATCAAATATTTTCATTAAAAAATACTTATTATCTTTCATTTAAGACATATGTTAAATATGAATCACATCACTTCAGGTGGTGGTAGTCTGTCATACTCATGAGGGATGTTATTGTATTCCCACAGAATAGATTTTGGCATGTATTGTATGAAACAAATGGTTTTTAATATATGAAGATGAGGGGATTATGGGTGGACTTCTATAAGAGGGGGAGAGGGCGTACATGGAATTTTTGGAATGAAAATGATTTTATCACATTTCTATGATTTAAGAAAAAATAAAAATGGATCATTATATAACCTTATATAGGATAATGTCATAATATGTCTATTGAAAGTTATTTTTACAAGATTAAAGGTTATTTTACCCATTATCTTTTATGTTTTACCACTGAGTAAACCCATTCTAACCTTAACCATATTTATTAATTATTAATTTTTTTACTATTAATTATTCTAAAAAATTAAGTTAAATTTATTCCATTATATTATTTATATTTATTAAAAATATGGACCCATTTTTCAAAATTATATTCAGATAATTTCAATATTTTGAGTTAAATTAAATATCTAGACACAATGAAATTGATGTTTTTCAAAAACAAACCTTTCATAATTATAGAAAGTTTTATTATCAAAATTTAATATAAAAATTTATTCTAATGACCTAAATTAGATTAAAAAATATATAATTTTACTAATTTTACTCTTAAAAACCTCTTAATATATAATACATCTTGTAAATGATTTAAATAAAAATGTAGTTTTTAATAAAAATATGTATTTTTACTATTCATCCTAAAATTAAAATTTATAGAAGATGAATAAAAATTCACTAAAATATTATTTTGTTCATGTGAATCTAAAAAATTATGTTTTTTATGTTAAATTTTATTTAATTGGAAATAACTGATTTCATTTTTTCGAAAATTTTAATGAATTTTTTTTGGAAAAATATTATTTTCGAATAATATAATGACTTTACTATGAATTAAGTAATTTTTAATCAATATCTTTTATTTATATTAAAAAATTATAATTAATAATAAATATAATTTTATTCATATTGAAATGACTAAGTTTAATGGTTAGGTTATAATTTTCATGCTAAAATAATAATATTTATAATATATCACAATTCTTTAAAACTCATTATTTCATGTAACACATTAGATCAATGAAATTTAATTTATTTGAATAAATATATTTTACAAAATATAAATTTGTTTCATTCTAACACCCACCCCCTCTAAAATAAAAATTATGCTAATTTTACATCATCACATCTGTAGGTTCCCGCATACCTTCTCAAAACATGTTGTTTTATTATAAAATTTTACTATATGAGTAGTCTTATTTTGTTGAAATTTATCGGTATTATCATGATTCTCTAATGATTATTCCTTATAAGAAATATAATTATCCATTATTAAACCATATATGTTTAATATTTAAATGATCATGTATGTACTTTCTCAGGAGAGATACATGGAAAGGATCACAAACTTCAAAAAGGTCCAGTGGAAGAACAACTCAATTAGTTTCCATCAAGATACAATTAATAATTTAAAAGGTACTTATAAACCTAGGGAGATGTTTTTTTCTAATTTAGAAATCCCATTAACATGTTCCATGTAGATATACTTAGAAACACTTTTATCACTAACATAAAATCCCAGATCTTTTCTGTGATTATAGGCATAATGTTTCTACCGAATTTTTGATTACCTTATATGTTGTTGAATGGATCTAACCTTCTCATATATTTTTCATCTAGTAAAGGCCCCAATGACAATATTTTCTTAAATTATTCACATAATTTGTTTCTCTTTACATCATTCTATATTGGTATTCATTAGGATCATTCTAAATTATTTATTGAGATCTATTTTTGAATGAAAATCAACTTGAGGAAGGTGTTGATACCAAGGACATTTGAAATCCAAATAAAAAGATCTCAACATATCCTCTAGGTTTTGAGTTATTCACTCAAACTAAGCATATTTTTTAGGATGATATTCAGTGTTCAAATGTACCTCTGTATCTAAAGCATATTGAATACTTCCCTAGAATATTGAGGAAAACCATAGATCCTGATTAGATATAATAGAATGTCGTACTACATGAAAACTTACAACTTTCTTAATATATATATTAGTAAGATGATCTGAATATAAATCTTATTTGATAGAGATGAAGTCTGATGAATTTATAAGGTGATCAATTATAGCCTATATATAATTAATACCTTTTGGTGTTTTGGGTAGTCTAATGACAAAATCGATGATGATGATTTCCCATTTCCATCATGGTATGGGTAATGGTTGAAAAATCCCCTAATAATTTTGACTCTCTGCCTTAACATGTTGATATAAAAAGAAGTGTGATAAAAACACTATGAGATCACTGTTAATTCCATCCTAATAGAAACAATTCTTCAAACCACTATACATAATTGTACTTATAGGATGAATGGGGAATGATGAACTATGAACCTCTTCTAAAAACTCCATCAAATTCGATGTGGATGGAACTCATTCATGTTTTATAAACCTTATTATTCAATTGTAATTATGTTAGAACTCAAGAAAATTTCCCTCCTTATTTTTCAGATCAATATCATTCTTATGCACCTCTCTTATCCTCATAAGAGGGGATTGGAAAACAATTATTTTATAAAGATAATATTTTTCTATTATCCACCTTCTTTGATTTCCCAAGGTGGTAATTAATTGATAAATCATAATATTTAAGATATTCCAACCATTTTATTCATTAAAATTTCAACTCCTTCGATGTCAATATACAATTTAAACTTTTGTGACCTTTATATATATAACACATTTCTCTATAAAGATAATGTGTACAAATCTTTAATGAAAGAATTACCACATCAAACTCTATATCATGAGTTTCATAATTTTTTCACATGAAAATTACAATTTTATTTGAAATAAGATATAACCATTTCATTATTCTATGTAATCCATTCCAATCTCTTAATGGATACAACACTATAGATTACCAACCATTACCTATTATATAGAAATATAAACATAGGTGCACTGAATGATATTTTGTTTAGTTATTTAAAATTTCCCTCACATTCATCCATCCTGATGTACTTGTGTCAATTAGTAGTTAATATTATGTGTGTATTAGAAATAAGGGATAAATTCTCCAAAACTCATTGATATTATTCACCAAAACCATGAAAAATTATGATCATAGTTATTATGGTTGGACTGGGCTAGTTCTAAATAGCCTCCAACTTTATAGATGAATTGATATACTACCTCTTGGCATTGTATGACCCAAAAATTATACCTTTTGAAGAAAAGAATAAAACTTTATAAATTTTCAAACACTTTCTACTTTTTAAGGTGATCAACACAATAATCTAGCGATCATCATGATCTTCCTTTATCCTATAATAAATAAGAATGTCATTAATAAGCACTACAACAAAATGATCAGTAGATTCCCTAATGTCTCTATTAATTAAATCCATGAATATGGTAAGAGAATTATTAAGACCCTAAAGAATCAAAATATGATCATAGTTTCCATACCATTCATGGAATATTTTCTTTGGAAGATCCTCATTCTTGACCCTTAATTGATGATATCCATAACAATGGTAAATCATGGAAATGAATTGAGATCTACACAATAGATCAAACAGGTCAAAAATATGGTGTAGAGAATATTTTTCATCATTTTTTTCATTTCCATCTCTCGAAAATCAATTCCATGTCACATTAATACATATTTATTCTTAATAAAATGAACTGGTGTACCCCATAGAGAAACAATTGGCCCAATGCATCCATTTTCAAGGTTTACATGGAGTTGTACATTTCATTTCTGTAACATAATCATGTCCATTGTATATGGATACTTTGAAATAAGTGTAGGAAAAGTAATGAGTTCTATTGATAGCTTAATTTCATGTCTTGGTGGAAGACTTGGAAACACTTTTGTAAAGACATTAATAAAATCACATTCAATATGCATATCATCACTATTGATTTTCTCCCTCTCTAATTGAGATAATAACCTATTTTTAATGGGAATCGAGACCCATGAAATTGATATGATCTTTATTGAAAGATATTTTTATTAACACCTGAATAGATGATCATATATTAGTTGGGAATATCAAATTTAACCTCCCTTCCTGTGAATTTTAAATGATCATAATGTAGAAACATCCAATCCATGCCTAAAATAACCTTAAATTCAACTAGATGGAGATTAATATGATTTTGAGGAAGCACATTATCACATAATAAATTAGAGAAGAATAATAGATTTGAGATATGATTGTCATAAAATTAAGGGGTTTAATTACTTATTCAACCTTTAATCATTGAGTTTGTATTTTTAAACCCTTAGAAAATTCTTTACATACAAATGAGTTAGTATATCCAGAATAAAAAAAGACAATAACAATTATAGAGTGTTGGGTAAGTGTACCCTACACCACATCATTATCATACCCGTCATCAGAAATAGTGATCACATGAGAGTTCCCTTTTTCACTCATATTAAGAGGTTTCTGACATTGATCATTGTCTTTGCCATTTGAATAAGATCAGTACATGTCATAATGAAAATACTTCATTAATTTGAAACAACATAGCATGGGTGGCGTATTAGTGGTAATCTTCATGTGTTTTTTTGTTAACAGTCCCATTCATAAAATTTTTACATTCACAATATTTCTGAATCACCCTCCCAAATATTAAGCACCTCACAGTTCAATTCCTGCAGTACAATTGATGTTTCTTCCCACATTTATGTTAAAAAGATGGCTATAGTTACTTTTCATCATGTGATTTATTTGAGTTTTCTTGAGACTCTATATTCCTTTTCTTATCTAACCATGGTAATTGTGAGAATATACAATTTCAATTTACTTATTGAATATACATATATTGATTTCATTATATTTATTAAAGTCTCTTGTAGATAATTTCATTATAATACTTCGTTTTAGTCCACTGAAGAATTGATCAACCTTACTTTCTTGTTAGATGATAATACCATAAGAATACCTCCCAAGTATTATAGAACACACCTCATAGTTAAAAATGGATTCCTCATCCTTCAAATTTAGCTGAAGGAATTCCATCTCTTTCTTTGAATAAAGAATATTAGGAAATAACTTATTTAAAAATTATCTCTTAAACACATCCCACTCCATAGAGTCAATCTCTTCATGTTCCCTAGTGTTCTTGATAATATCCCACCAGAGATATTTTTCACCCTCTAAATGGTAAAATTACAGAATATCATTTTTCTGCTCCATACACTGGACAATGGAATATATCTATTTAATGATACTGCTCAATTTTTCAGCAACTATAGTGTCAAAATAAAGACTAATATAAGGCGGGTGTTTCCTAATAATAGAATCAACAAAATATTGTCCCTTCTTTTAAACGTTTGGACGCTCAGCAAGACTCATAACTTGAGAAATTTGTGTAAGCATAAAAATAAGATTTTTCATTCTATCTCTCATCACATTTTATTGATCTAGAGGAAAAATATTCTATTGTTCATTGCATTAAACATTAAAAACGTTCCCTTGGGATCAATCTATTTACTAAAACTAAAAAGCATGGTGTAAGAAATAATAATCCTTATGGGAGACCACGTAAACAAGAAAGAAAAATCATTTAATGTATTCCACAAATCATCATACCTTAATTTAAATATTTTACTCCTTAAGATTGGACTATTTCATTAAAGTATATTATTCAAATCCATCATTATATATCATATAGATTTTATGAATTTGAAAATAATATCCACTAGGAGTGTCAAACTACATTTGCAACTAGCCACGTTGATTTTCACTAGGTGATAATTGGGTCATATCCAAATTCATCATCTTCATAGTTATTTAGGCAAGGTAAAACTATGATATAGCCACATACACATTTAGTATCTAGACATTGGTTTCTTATCTTCTAAACCACTTTATCAATATCTCCCCAAAAATTCGACGATATGTTCTTATACTTTGACTTATAATTTGACTTATCCTTAGATATTTCTTTAGATATATCCCTAGTGATCTCAATAATGATTTCTCAATATATTTTCCAAATATTAAATAAACTATTTTTACAATAACAAATATAATGACATTGGTTTTTCATAATAAAATATTACATTCTTTTTGATGAATATTTACTACATTTTAGAAATGCATGCCTGGTTATAGTACAGGTCTAGTGTCTACAAAGACTAGTTACACAATTTTAATATTTCATGAAATAATATCAACATATTGTATATAGATCCTCACACATAGTACTCATTATAGACATACCCTACAGGATATTTTCTTCATAACCTTTTGAATGGAAACATAAGAAAGGATGAGCTTAGATGTTTAGTTTTTTTAAATGTGGAAGTTATAAATCAACGATCATATGAAATCATTAGATAAAAAATGTGATAGAGATTATGAATATAATTTTTAAAGTTCATAAAATATCTATATCTAATTATAAACATGATCAATGCCATATGACATTATCATTTCACAAGAAATGAACCACGAGAGTGAGAAATCATCATAAATCAATCATTGAACCATAAGTTAATGTCATATTTATTTTGAACCAACATAGGTATAGAAATAATTTCTTCAATAAAGTTCAACATATGATTCATTTAAGTTATTATAAATCAAGCATCATTACATGTTTCCCATTTCACAATGAATTAAACATCAACACTTTTTCCCCATAGAGGATAAATCTCATCAACCTATGTCCCATTGAGGACCAGATAGAAACAATTCCCTTTATTACTCATTATTACATGATTTATTACCTAATTTACACACAATACAACCTGCATGATCAATAAGTCTAGTGTATTTGGGAATTATGTACACTACATAACAACTTAAAATAGAAGATACATCATCTTTATTGAAAACTACCTTATCATGATTGTACTTAAAAGAGAATCAGATAACATGGGGAAATACATAAGAAATGGTTGAGGTATAAAATCTACTAATTGAGTAAACGTTGAATAAAATGAAGAAAATATTACATTTCAGATAGAAGGTACATCAATGTGGAATAAAAGGGCTGAAAATCATAAAAATGATTAATAATACATGATATAACATGATAATAATAAAGTGAACATGGAAAATGTGAAAAAAACATAAAACACCACATCATAAAAATGAGTCATAGCTAACAACCAAGATAATCTCACAGGGTATAAAAAGAAAAATATAGTAATAAATATTCCTACAAGTACCAACATGTCATCCCATGAGACTAAAACCTTATCCAATTCATTGAAGTTATTTAGAAGTATGTGTTCACCCATCAATTTCATTTAATCCGCATTCTTATGTGTGACACATATATCATACAACATAGATTCATTATTCATCTATTTATATTTGATGATCTAGGGTCATGGAATAAATACATATAACTATCTAATAATATATATATATGAGTGAATAAAGGTGAACAACCTTGATATAAATTGGGTATGGTTATTCACAACTCTTTTATTTTGGAATGTAATCCCGAAATGAAATTTCAAGATTATAAAGGGGGCACAAAAATGTTCTTGGGAGTGATTAATAAGAGTGAAATAAGAATCTAATAATTTTTAAATCATAAGGGTAGTATGTGGAATGTGGAAAGACACACCCCAAAATTATTAATTTAATATAAAAGTTCATAAAATGAATAATATTCTTGATTAATGGTGGGGAGAAGCCCTTAACTTGAGAGTGTGACATCAAAAGCATGGGAGGAGATTCTTGAGAGCATTAGGGAACATTATGAGGGATATATAGAGGGTAGCATTGAATAACTATGTTCTCCATGGATTTTGAGTGAAGATAAATTTCATATTTAGTGGGATTGTATTAGGAATGATAGTGTAATTATTTATCATTTCTCAAACATAGGTTTTGGACTCAATATAATAAAATAACCAAAACAAAAAAGCATACCAAGGTTTTCCACAAGGTTTCTACAAAAGAGGGGTAGTTTTTACTATTTTATTACTTAAAGGGACGATCTTATAAAGATTTTACCCTTCGCAATGTGGATATGAGTCGTACTCTTAATGAAATGACTTTAAAACCTTGAAATATAATATAGATTTTGGAGGATTCTTAAAGGATTTATGAAATTAATAAAATAACCATAAAATCAAATTATTTTAAATGAAAAACAATTATTTGGATATGGAAAACATTTATAGTATTTTTTACATTATCTTTGGGTCATTATGATGTTCGAATAAACACCATATTTTTATATGGTATATGATAATTACCTGAAAATTTGACTATATTTGAAAATTATGGAAAATTCACCACAGGATAATTTCAATTTTATGATTCAAAATATAATATTATTTTTTCCAAAATAATCTTATAATGATATTAAATTTTATTTCTATAATTTAATTGACATTTATTGATAAATAATATGTTTTTTTATAAATAATAGTTTTAAATCTCTTAAAAACATTACATTTCATTTTAAAATTTATATGATAATTTATATTTAACAAAAAATATTTAACAATATTATTTTTTTAAAATATAATTTATTTCAAAAACTAATAATTCATCAAAATAATCATTTTAATTGAGTTTTAATATTAATTAAAATTATAAATTTTGTTTTATTATATCAAAATAATAATTTTCATCAAACCGATTACATAAAAATTTATAAAATAAAAAAAATAAGGAAAAAACATAATTATAATTTTAATGGAAAAGAAATATAAATATTCATACTATTAGGGTAACATTTTTTCAAGAAAATATTAAAAAAAATTTACCCTTAATAAACCTTTTTTACTCTTACCGTATTAATAAATATTTAGTATAGTTAATATTCACTTGGTTCAAAAATTATGTTGAACTTATTACCTATTATCATTTATATTTATTCCAAATAAGAAATAATGTTTCTAAATATTAAATAATATAGTTATAATAATTAAATTTAAAATAAAACCCACAAGCATGATGAAAAATTGTTTTCTGAAATATGTGTTTTTCAAAGAAATATGATTTTATTTTTAACTCTATAACTAGTAATAATAATTATATCAATTTAAAATAATTAATATAGATAAATTATAAAAAAAATTCATATAATTTCTCATTAGGGTTCATTTTAAATAATTATAACAGGGAAACATTTATAGTTTTTAAATAGTTCTCGGTAAAATTTGTTTTTAATCTTAAAAATAAACTTATTCTAAAAATATGGTATAATGATCATTTAGATGTTATTAATTTTATTATATAAAAATAAATAAAACTTTTGATAAGTTCAAATCAAAATATAATAAAACATTTATATTTAAATAAATTAATTTATCACAACAAATGACAATTTTACATAAAAAGATATATTTCACTATTCACCAAAAATTCTATATTTTCGGACAGATTGAAAATTTTCACACTAAGATAATTTTGATATACTGATATAAAAAAGAGAAATAATTTTATCAAATATATTTACAAAATTTCATAGAAAAATATTATAATATTTTTTTTCAAAAAACATTTTTGAAGAAAAATATTTTTAAAAAAAAGACATTACATAAAATTGATTTATTATATAATAATCATTTATACATATATTTAAGATATATATATATATATATATATATAACACAGTTTATTTAATCCTAAATATATATGAAAAATAAATATAAATCTAAAAATATTCATATTTAAATAATCAATATTTATTTGGGCTTGGTGTTGTGTATCACAAACGCTCTCAAACATAGTTTTCTGAAAAAAAAAATGGGTGTTACATTCCCTTTAATAAATTTAATCCTTTAAATTTATATATGATATTGGTATGAATTTTTTTTACCCATGGAAATATATTTATTGAAAACTCACATCATAAAAGGTTTAATAAAACATCCTCTTGGAAAGAGAGAAAGGGATGTACAAAGGTCAATCCATAACTGGGTATCTAAATAGGACAACATTTGTTGGAAGTGAAAAAGAAAACATGAAAGAGAAATGTAACACCAAAAATATAATTGAGTGTGATATAAAACATTTTCTATATTAACTCAATGTCCACAAAACCATAAATCATTGATTAATAAAGTGACCACGAATTCATTAGAAATGATCATAATATGAAAAAAAAAACAATATTCAAAATTATTTTCCAAGAGTTGTAGAATTTATTTAGAATCATGACTAGGTACATAAAGAATTATTCCTTCTTGAAAATTATAATTTATTCCTTTATTAAATTACCAGTAGAATATCATATTATTGTATAAACAATGATAACTAAAGATGATTTCTTTTATAACTTAAAATAATCGAATAAGCTTATAATGTATCGCACAATCCAATAATAAATAACAACATATTACGAATATTTTATTCTATAGAATAGAATGAAGGTAAAATTATGGATGAGTGTTTTTATACTATTAAACAGTGAATTGGGAATCCAATGATATTAAAAGGATTACTTATAAATTACCTATATTTCCTTAACGAGTGAATTTCTTAGCCATAATCTATGTTTTCCATGATCTATTTCCTAACATGGACTCTTATAGGAATTTAATGGTCCCTTAATAATTTTTTACAATGAGATTATAAATTTACAAAATCATGTCCCTCAGAAGTATCAAACTATTTGTGCAAAATTTCTATTTTTTTCACCTAATACCCGATCGAGTATAACTCAACGTGGTCTTTTCAGGTTTTATCCATATAGATATATATTCCAGAGCCACATCTATTTTAATTATCCATATATGGATGTATTTTCTTGATAAACCACTTACTCTATACTATACCAAAATTTAGGTATGTTTTATTAGTCTTTGTTTTATTTGAAATTCATTTACTATATTTTTCTAATCCAGATCCCATAAATAACTAATCTTTTCCTTCGATACTAATTATGAAAACCCATCTATGTACTAATCATTAATACATGATTTATTAAAAAATATTACACATAATACATCCCATGATGTTGGGAATCCTACAATATTTTATAATTTGGTAAATTACACAACAATTTAATATTGGAAACACATCATCGTTATTGAAATTATTTTGAGATTGCTTGTACTTATAACTACATGAGATAACATGGGAACATATATAAGAAAATGGTGATATATAAATCATAGAATGGTAATAACATTGGAATAACTTGAATAAAATATAGATATTATATATTAGTCCTATCAATTAAGAATAAAAGTGGATATAATAAAAAACATGTGAAATAACAGATGATATAATATGATAATTGAAAATGCAGCATGGGAAATGTAAAAATAAAATAAAACAAAACATTATATACCCGAGTCAAGGATAACCACCTAGGATATATCACATTGTGAAAAAATAACCATAAAATAATTTTGTTTACTTCCTATTCCAACATGACATATCATGAAACTAGAACATTACCCAATGTATTCAATGCTATATAATTATTTGTTCACCAAACAATTTTATTATATTCTAATGCTTACGTGTTCCACATTGACCATAAAACATGGATTAATTTTTCATCACTATTTATTCCATTATTAAATATTTTGGATTAAATACATGTAAATACTTAATAAATTAAGTATATGTGCATAAAGTTGAACACCCTTTATAGGAATTGGGTATGGGTATTCACTACAATTTTAGTTTTTCATGGAATCTCACAGTGAAATTTCAGTAGCATAACGAAGGAACCTAAATGTTTATAAGGAGAATTAATGAGATTAAAATGGTTCTATAATGATTTATAAATCATTATAGAAGTATAGGGAATATGTAAAAACACACCCCAACATTAGGAATTGAAAATAAAAAGGCATAAAATGAAAAATATTTCAGATTATTGGCGAGAAAGAGAGGATCCACCACGTTGAGAGTGTGACACCAAAAGTTTGGGAGGAGTTCTTGAGATCTTGGGGGAACCTTAAGAGAACTCTGGTGATGGGAGGGTAAATGAAGGACGTGAAATAAGGATTTTTAGGGATGATAAATGAGATCTTGGGTTGGTTAATATAGAAATATAGTGGGTAATTATTTATCATTAATCAATCATAGGTTTTCAAATCTGTATGATAAAATAACCAAACCCACAAAACATAAGATGGGTTTTCCCATTATGTATTTCAAAGAAGTGTGGTATTAATTATTTTATTAGGTTAAGGGAATAACATATTAAAATATTACCCTTTGAGATGTGGATATGATTTATACTATTAAATAAATTATTTCAAAATCATAAAATATATTATAGTTACTAGAGAGTTCATAAAGGCCTTATTAAATTAAGAAAATAAACATAAAATAACAATATTTTAATATGAAAACATGTATTTGGTCATGGAATCCATTAATAATATTTATAGTTATTAATGTTTTATTAATTATGAAGTCATAATACACACCGTATATTTATATGGTATTTATTTTTTACTCAAGATTTCTACTCACTTCGAAAACTATGAAAAATTTACCATATGATAATTTCGATGTTCTAATTAAAAAAAATATTTATTTTATAAAATTATGTTTCTAAATATAATAATTTTAAATATTAAAATTTAATCTATATAAATTGAGAAATGCAGGATTTTTTGACAATAACTGTTTTCGAAACGATATAAAAATGTCACATGACATCAGAAAAACTGCATGATAATTAATATTTCCTAAAATTTATTTAATAATAATGTTTTCATAAAATATTATTTTTCCCAAAAATAGAAAATTCAACAAAATAATGATTTTAATTTAATTTGAATTTTAATTAAAATTAAAATATGTGTTTTTTATATCAAAATCATAATTATTATCAAACATACTTCTTAATCATTTATAAAGTAAAAAAATATAGACAAAATATAACAATAATTTTAATGAAAATAAAATATAAATATTCATACAATTATGTTTACATTTTTCTAGTACTTGTAAAATTATTTTTACGCTTAAATTACCTGGTTTTTTACCGTGGAAATAAAATTTTTCTATAGTTACTATTCATTAGGTTAAGAAATTTTGTTAACATTATTACTTATCCTTAATTAAGATGATTCCTAATATGTAATCAATTTTATCAATATTAATTCAAATATGTGTAAGATTTTAATATAAAATAAAACCTACCTGTATGGTGGCAAGTGATTTTCCAAAAATATGCATTTTTCAAGGAAATTTGATTTTATTTTAACTCTATAACTAGTAATAATCATTATATTAGTTTAAATATATAAATATAGATATATAATAATTTTTTTTTAATTAATCCATAATTAGGGGTTATTAAATATAATATTATGGAGAAACATTATGCATTATAAATGAGTTTTCAAAAAAAAAATAGTTTTACTCTTAAAAGTAAACAAATTATAAATTCTAGTATAAAGATGATTTAAATGTAATTAATTAAATTAAATATAAATTAATAATAATTAATTAAAACTATTATTAAAATAAAATAAAAATAGGACTTTAAAACTAAATTATATTTTAAAAGAAATGCAAATTTTATATAAAACAGTATTTTCCATATTCACTAAAAATATATATTTTCTGAAAAAATATAAAACTTTTTCTCTAAGTTAATTTTGATATGATGATATCAAAAATTGAGATCATTTTATTAAAATATATTTTCAAATCTTCTGAAATTTTTTTATAAATGTATTTCTTCATAACACTCATTATGGGAGAAAAAATAGTTAATATGAAAGAAGTCATTAACAAAAACTGATTGTTTATTTACTAAGAATTTATCAATATATTTTTAATATATTCATTTCATAATTTATGAAATCCTTAATAAATTTTTAAATTTATGGGAAATGTTAAAATTTTCATTTTTAAATAATAATTGTTTTTTGGGTTTGGTATTGCGTATCACATATTCTCTCCGACGTAGTTTTCTCCATAGAAAAACATGGGGTGTTTCACATGAATAACATAGGCCTCATTCGCATAGATATCTAATTAGATATAAAATATTACCCAATGATTTATAGATAGTAATATTTCCCACCAATAACAAGTTTAAAATAACATATATGTTTCAACAAGGTTAGAAATCATTCATTATATCATAACCAATGAAAAGAAAATGGTTTCACAAACATTCCTTTTTAGAATAACTCTTAAAATGGAATTGGGTGTTATATGCATCTTATAATTTCAACATAATCGTAAAACAACCAAATAAATATTAACTATTGTACCATTAGATCATATCACTAGTAAAATATAGGCAACACTAACGGTTTTTGTCATTGATGAATTGAAATTCCAAAAAAGATCATTAAAACATTATTAAAAAAATTATCCGTTATGTATTGAAAACTACTTTTTAAATATAAAAATTTCTAAAATGTTGTTAAATGTCCCTAAATATATGCATGGAATGTTTTAATGGATTCTTTAAATCATTGAGTGGTAATGAAGATAAGAAATATCATTTATTCGATAAACATTAAAACAAAAATTCATTACACATTTTGATCAAAAAATTCAAAGGTGTATTTTTCAAAATCATCAAGAATATTCCTATAAGTTTTTTTTTGTAAAAATTGAAAAATTGATAAAAATTTATTTAAAAAATCATTGAAGAACGGTAAAAATATTCTTTAAATCATTTCTAGAAAATGTGGACATGGATGGAATAGGGTTTTCGACAGAAGTTAGAAATAAAATGTGTACTACCTTAAAAACAATATTTCAGAATCTTGAGTACATAAAGAGTTTAAAATAATATAAAAACATTTATTCTCTATAATTAAACAAAATATAGGAAATTAAATGAGTTTCATTATATTTATATCATAATACCTCATCATTATAAGCACATCATAAGTAACCATAATAATTTATAATATTATAAAATTATACCTTTACAACATTGGTGTCATTCATATCATAATTCTAATAAAATAATTAATATTATATGGATATTTATATCACACAATTATCATGATAGGGATTATAAAATTCATTCCTGGAATGTATATATTCCACACAAAAGAAAAAAGTGGTGTATCCAACACATGGTAAACAATATTCAAGTCATTCTATCAAAACCTGACCCGAATGGGCCTACGATGTTACTACCCTAACCACACCTTCAATAGGATACAGGATGGTGACTAGTTATAAGTACACATATCCAAGACATGGTAAAAAATATTCGAATCTACTTGTAATAAGGAACACATCTACACACTCATAAAATTCTAAAATGTAAAACTAATCATAAAAATTGATACATAAATCGATAATATTACAATAAGAGTTTGAAAGAAAGTATTCCAAAACAAAAAATGGGGACAAATACATGCCCACCCAAAACAATAATTAATGTAACTCCTACTCTGAATAAGGGTAATGATTTCAAATGAAAAACTAGTATACATTTTGTTCCATCATTCAAAAACTAGTTTCACCTACTCGTAGTCCAACAAAAACATCATAAAATTATGTCATCTGCATAAGACATGCCATGTGTAGGTAGATCCCATTCATGTGTGAGTAAAAAATACCCTATAGGACACCATGAAATCTCCAAACATAAAGAATCAAGATTAGTCAAATCATCATTGGATATTTCAATCATGTTGTGATACATACAAGAAACATCCATATATATATAAAAATACTCCCTATCCCATGTTGTAATAGCCACTTCCAGCCATATATACTTTGAGATGTTTCAAGGAATGCTCATCAAGAATTAAATACACCAAGAGCTACAATGTCACTAATGATACTCATCCTTGAGGTCATAAACCCCATCTATATTCATGAAGTAAATTGGGAAGATTCATCTCAAATACAAACTTTGTCAAACTACTACCCCGTTTAAATTATCATTCCTTTATATATGGATATGTGTCATCACATAGGGCTCACCTCGGGGACACTAGACACAACTAGAATCACCCTATGAGATAGGGGTTCTATAACCATGTAAATATTGGTCACATCAATTCCAAAAAACCCAAACTAAGTAAAAAAACAAGGAAATGAAGTTACCTCAACGCCTCTCAGAGGTACACATGCTCCAAGACATTAAGTAAGTAGTTAAATTAGTTTGAGACAACTCACTCCAAAATAATGGAACTCTCCTTCCCTGAAAAAATAATCAGGAATCTGTAGAGCGGTCACACTATATTAGGATAATTGAATACTCTATTAAAACCTCATATAAATAGACTAAAGGAACATAATCAACCGATAATAGTTCAACAATTATTTGAAAATATCACAATAAATATGAGTTTATATGAAAGAGGAATCCATCCTATCTTCAAATAAGTACACAACATTTCCCTGACGTGCACAACATGTCTCACTAATACTAGCATTTCATGTGTCTCTCACTCACACACCATGAATATTTTTTATAATCAATTGTTTTTCCCTGAGGTACAAAACATGTAGATGCCTTCCTAATAATTATTTTTCCATTATACCATTCCATAAGTACATCGGACCATGACCATGTACATGGTAATGTCCAAGAACGCATCTCTCCCCATATAATACATTATACACATGTAATTACCAAGAACACAATGTGTAGGGGTCTAAGTAAGCACATGCTGTGTAGCCTTCCAGTTCCCATGTACACCAATAAGTACATGGTGTTTATCCCGCTATAAATGACATGTGGGGAAACAATATGTACCCATTGTGTACTCTTTGTCCATGAAAATATTTTTGATACATGTTACATGGTGTGTGACTCGGAACACGCAGCATATAACATAGATGAACCCCATGGAATGTTACCCTTAAACACATATATTTGGTTGGATAATGATCAAACAAAATGTGACACATGTCACACAAAAAGTGAAACTTATCTCTACATGGAAACCCCAGTTTCATGTAGAACAGAATACAAATCATGTATTTATTGTATTACATGACATGTAGTCAAGTTTTTTTATAGAACTCATTAGATTCATCACATATCTTACAATGTTCCTTTAATCCCTTTAATTCCTCCATGAATCACCCCATTCCCCACATATATGAGGTTTAATGAACCACCTTCACTAGCCGTGGAAGATTTTGGCCATATAAGATTCTCAAGAAATAACAAAAGATTCACATTATTGATGTTTTACACCCAAATAATGATCATATATTCCTGATCCATGTTCTTAGATCGATGTCATCATCAATCTTACCCTATATCTATAATATAAATCAATTTCACTAAAAAATGGTCACACAACTATTGATCATTGGGTAATCATTGAAACATGGGTGAATGGAATTTCCCGCAATGAAGAAATAAAAGGGGAAGAAATTCAAAAAATATAAAAAATAGAGAAAATACTTCATCTAATGTTTTTTTGACCTCAATTTCTTTCCATGAGAATGGATATTGAGGAGATAACAATATAATCACAATTAAATCCCCCAAATCTAGATAAATCATACTCATACCTGTAACACGCCCAATCCATGAATAAATTTGTTATTTGATTGATTATCATTATTTTTAAGAATAATAAAATGGGATTACATCAAATATAAATTTTTTTCCTACCTTGTTTTTCATTAATCACTAATGATGAATGAATTTGTGTTGTTATCATCGGTGATATCTTCAATTTCTATTGGCACACCAATCACCAAAGCATAATATATTAATCTACAATCTTAATGTACACCAAAACTTCTCCACATTATCTTCTCAATTCATACGATTATGAATTTAACCATGTGAATCAGTTATAATAGTGTATTTCTGTTGGAAAATTCAGGTGGAAACATCTGTGAAAGAAAATAAATAATTTTTTTTAATAATTTTTTTAATTCACCATTAATTGTACTTTATAAAAATTCTCAATCCTGACATTGATTATGATATTCATAGGTTAAATCCAAATCTCTGAACTAAAAAGTATCCTCAGATTTTTTATATGATCCTTCTTTTAAGAGTTATTCATATTTTTTGGAAAACTAGTCATGCATGATAATAAATATATTTAGTATATTTCAGAAATTATTTCTTCACTCATTGATCCTCATAATATCATGTTGTCCAAATTCATAGCTTAAGAAATATTTATAGTTATAACACAATGTGTTAAATGTAAAAAATAGGGACATTACGTTAATCCCTCATTCATGTATTTTCATCCCTGAAAGGAATAAGTATGAAAAATGTAGGGAAAATAAGAATCAAGACTAGTCAACTCATAACATTATATGACAATAATACTGTGAGAAATCCAATTAAACATATAGATATACTCAAAGTATACACATATTTTAAATTAATGGTCACAAAATCATTTTTATCATAGTATTTCTACTGAATGGATACATATACCATTAGTCCAGAAGAACACACTCCATGAGCTATAATTTCACCGAAAACACTCATCCTAGAGGTCTTGAATGTTAGGTGCATTAAAAAAGAAGCATAATGGATGTTGAGAGGGTTTATCTGAAAAACGGACTTGATCATACTACTCTTAATTGGAAATATTAGATCTTGATACACAGATAGGGGCTTATCACCTAAGGATCTCTAGGGGACACCTGACCCTACTGGAAACCCCAACCTAGATAGGGGGTCATAAACCATGTAAATATTTGTCACATAAATTTCAAAGAACCATATTTAAGGAAACACAGAGTAAATGAGGGTCACTCTATGCCTCTAAAAAGGTTACATTCTTTAAGATGCTAATTCAATAGTCAATGAAGTCCAAGATAACTCCTTCAAGAATAATGGAACTCACCAACATTTCACATATCATAATGAATCTATAGAGGGACACCCATTACAAAGAGAGATTTATATTACATTGAAACATCATAGGAATGTTCTATAGGAATACAATCAACCAAAACAGGTTCAGAGAATCAAACACAACCTCACAACAAAGATAAACTAACAAGAAAGATGAATCCAACCTATACTCAATGGAGTACTGAATGTGTCCCTAGGGTACATGGTGGGTCACAATATTCCTTGAATTTCATGTGTCTCATTATCACAATAATTTAATATTTTTCTAAATATATGAAATTTCTATAAGTCACACAGTATGTAGATGTCTCCCTATCACTCTGTACACTATTCTACACATTTCCACATAAAACCGGCCACACCCATGTACTAGGTTGTGTCTGAGTACATGGACATGCACATATACACAATTATACTCTTGTACTTCCCAAGTACATGGGGTTTTAGGGGTTTAGGTTGGCACTCTCTTTGTAACTTACCCATTACCATGTACTTTCTTAGGTACATAAAGTATTTCCAACCACAAACAATGGGTCGGTAAACAAGATCTCATGGGGGTGTAATCATTGTTCATGCCAAGCCATCCACCATGTATAACACAACATGTGATATAGAAAACACAATGTTTAATGTTTGATGTACACTTGGACATATACCTCATATACACACTGAAATCCGAGGTCATTGTGAACACTGCTAGCCATTGAACCGCTATAGAGATTCCAAGAACATTCATTTAGAAGGAACCGCTCCCCCAGCAATACTTCCACTGACGACACTCATCCTATAGGTCCCTCTAATTAGGCATAGTAACAAATTAAAATGTGAGGAATAATTAGAGATGCAAAATCCAAAAAAACCCATATGAATGATTAGATCATGATACACATATAGTGGGTCAGTGCTTAGGGCTCACTGGGGGGCACCAAACCCTACTAGAAAAATCTTACGAGATAGGAGATCAGTGTCTTTGAAAATATTGTACACATAAATTCAAAAAAACAATTTATAAATAAATATGAAAGGAGTCGGTATTCCTCCTACCCTCTCAGAGTGATACATCCTCCAAGCCATTGAGTGAGTAGTCAAAGCAGTCTATGAAAACTCACTCCAAAATAAGGGAACTCTCTTTCTCTACCATGATCATCATGAAGTTGTAGAAGGGTCACCCTATATGATGGGGATAAGATACAAACACAATACCTCATAGGAATTTACTAAGGGAACATAGTCCACTGATACAAGTCTAGGGATTCTCACACCGGCTCCCAGTGAAGCTAAGAAAATAAGACTGATGAATCTTACCAGTCCTCAATAAATTTAATGAGATGTCCCAAGGTTAGATGGAATTTCTCACTATGATCATCACTACTCATGTCTTTCACTCACATTAAATGCATATTTTTTAAAAACAATAGAGCATGTCCTTGAGGTACATGAAATTTAGATGTCTCTCTAGAATATGACATGTTGTTTTGTGTATTCTAGTGTAATTTGGGTCATCCCGTGTACTTGGAGGTGTTCTTGTAGATGACTCTTCTCATATAACTCGTCCAACCTTTCTAATCCCCATGTAAAAAAATGTAGGGGACTTAAATAGAATATGGAATGTATCTTTCCTATGCCAATTTACTTTCCAATGTTAATGAAACGTTTCCTAGCACACATGACGTGTGGGAAACATGATCTTTTGAGTATTTACTAACCATAATCGTCGAGCTATCCATTATGTGTCATATGGAATGGGAATTTCCAAAAGTGTTGTTTAATGCTACATGGACTCCAAGAGAATCTCCCAATGTACATGGTAAGCTGGTTTCCTAAGGGTTACATAATGTGTGACATGTGTCACACATCATGTGATACTTATATCTGAGTGGAAAACCTAGCACCACACATAAGGGACCACACAAATTGTGTTTATAAGACGTCACATCGTATTGTTGGGTTTTTTCCATAATCCAAAAGATTAATTATGTGTCCGACTACAAGAATCCAATACCTTAAATTCTACAATGAATCACATTGTTTGTTACAAATTTGAGATTGAACAAACCTAATTCACTATTTCTAGATGATTCTGATAGTATCTAACTCTCACGAAATACCCTTTTTTTCTCCTCATCGGTGCCGCATGACCAATACATGATTATACACTCCTGATCCATAATTGTAGCTCTATATACCCATTAATATATTCCATGATCTCTGGTATGAATCCTTTTCATTATGAAATTGGTGTAGAAAGATTGATCAAAAGGTTTTTGTCATACTACAGGCCAAAGGAAATTCAGTTGATGAATTATGAATGGTAGATTAAATGCCCAGAAATAAATACAAGGTATGATATTAAAAAAGGTTCATGTTTCCCTTGATTCATTACTATGAGAATATAAAAAGAATAGATAATAGTATAATCACAAATAAATCTCCCAAAATATACATAAATTTAACCCATACCCGCAATACGTATGCTCCACGAATCCGTTATTTAGTTGATTGATTCACGTTCATCATATAAATAATAACATAGGTACAAACACAATAAAAAATCATACACCCTTTATTTGGATCAATTTTTAATGTAGAATTAATCTTGATCATTTCCATTGTTGAAATCATTGATTTATGTTAGCACACTGGTTTTCATAGCTTGATCCTTCGATCCACGATCTCTATGTATGCCAATGATCCTCCATCATCTACTCCCAATTTATAAGGTTATGAGTCTAACCCTGTGAAGTGGTTTTAATAGTTTATTTAAAGAGGAAACTCTAGGATACTTTATCAGTGAAATAAAATGAATAATTTATTTTAATAATTCACATGCTACTACATTCCATAAAAAATTATAACACCGAAAAAGATTATGTCACAACAAGGGTACAACACATTCCCTAATCTCAAAAGGGCCTCATATTTATGACTTAAGACTTAATTTTAAATATATTACACTTTTTAATGAAAATTTATCACATGTGATATTATATATATTAAATATATTTCAAAAATTAATTCTAATCTCACTATGCCACAAAATCTAACACCACCTCAGCAACTGGCACCATTTTTTTTTTAATATACTAAAGGCCTGCATGGGAAAAAATGGAATTTAAATTCTTCCCACATTGAAGGTTTTTCATCCCCTAAAATCAAAAACTAAGAAAAATGTAGGGATACTGAGAATTAAGAGTTGTTAGCTCATCACTGTATATATCATTCATAATGTGAGATATACAATAAAAAGTATAGATATACTCATAGTAAACCTATAGTCCCAAGGAGAAATCATAACTATATTTCTATACTGGGGTTTCTTCTCGAATTATACAAATAACACTCGTGAGGGAGGAAACACTCCACAAGATATACTACCATAGGTAACAGTCATCATATTGGTTACAATCATTGGGTCTATCAAAAAAATCAATAAGGATACTTAAAGGTTTTATTCTATAAGTAAAATATATCATACTACACCTAATTAGAAAGATCATATCTTGATACATAGATAAGAGGTCATCGCCCATGGCTCACAGGGGGGACACTAATCACTACAAGAATCAACCTCTTAAATAGGGGAGTGATTCCCATGTAAATGTTGGTCACATAAATTTCAAAAAAAATCATATCTAAAGAAACAGGAATGAAATTTAAATAACTCAAAGCCTCTCTAAGGGACATAAACTTTAATCCATTAAGACAATAGTGGAACTTTCTAAGAAAACTAACTCCAGAAAAAGGAAACTCACCCTCATTACATGGATCATCAGGAAGATATAGGGGTAACCCACTATTATGGGAAAATGATACTACACTGAAACCTCATAGTAAATGGATAAGGGAATACACTAAAAAGATATTGTTAGTGGGAACCACACACAAGATCACAATTAGGATATGATAAGAAGAATAATGAATCAAACCTATCCTTATGGGAGTATAGGGAATTGCCCTGGCGTACCTGACATGTCTCACAAAGCATGGGACTACCCAGGTATCATGATCACATAGAATGAATATTTTACAAAAATAAAGTGTCTATCACAGAGGTACAGAGCTTTTAAATGTCACCCTAGCACTCAGTGTGCCATTCTGCCCATTCCCTTGTTCACCAGGTTGTTCGCATGTACTTGATCATGTGTGAGTACATATGTCTTCTTGTGTACTATGTCCTACCCATGTACTTCCGATGTACAAGATGTGTAGGGGTTCTAAATGACTCTTATTGTGTATCTGACCCATTCCCAGGATCATTCCTAAGTACACATCATGTAGACCTCCACAAATGGTGTGTGGGGAAACATGGTCTCCTGGGCATGTAGTCCCTACACAATCCAAACTATTTTTCACATGTTACACTTCATGTGTCTTATAAAAAATAGAGTGTAATGATACATGGATTAATATTAATATACTAACTATAGACTCCAACATCCTACAAATTTATAACTGCAACCTACCGTACACCCACCGTACGGTTTCAATGAACTATCTTCTAGAAGGAACGAATCCCCGAGCTGTACTACCACAAACAACAATCATCCTAGAGGTTATCGTCATTAGGTCTAGTCATAAAGGAATATGAAATGATTAATAATATATAATCACCCCATGGTAATACTACCCCATCATAAATATGAGATCTTGATACACATTTAGGGGTTCAATGCCCATGGATCATAGGGGGGACACCATACTATACTAGGAAACAACCTCATAGATAGGGAATTGATTCTTGTTTATATACTGGACACATCAATTCTAAAAATAATCTATCTAAGTAAACATGAAAGAAATGAGGATAAATATGAGCCTCTTGGATGGATACATGCTTCAATATAGTAATTCAGTAGTCAAAACAGTTTCAGATAACTCACTCTAAAAATATAAAACTCTCCCTCAATGAATAGATCATCTGGAAACTACAGAGGGGTAACACTCTATAATTAGAATGGGATAATACATACAACCTTCATGGTAATGAACCAAGGGAATATAGAAAATAAATATTGGTTTGGAGAAGGTCAAAGAAGAGCATAATGAATCTGAGATGAGAAGAAAGGGGAATCCATCCTATCCTGGATGAAGTACATTGTGTGTCCTTGGGGTACCCGACGTGCCTCACTAAGGTTGAAATTGCCCATGTCTCTTATTCACATGGAAGGAATACATTCTAAAATGATTGGAGTGCCCCTAAGGTACAGGACAAGTATATTTCACCATAAAACTTAGTGTTCCATTCTTCCAATTTTGGTGTACACTGGTCCATGTTCATGTACTTAGTCATGTCTGAGTACACGAATCTAGCCATGTACTCAATACTACCCATCTAATTCAAAATTACATGACATAGAGGGGTCTTGGATGGAAATTGTCTTGTATATTTCCAATTCTCATGTACTTTCCTAAGTACATGTAGTGTTTTCCACCACACATGGTGTGTGGGAAAATAATATCTCCTAGACACATACTCCCAATTCACCCCGAGCCATCCACCACGAGTGACATAGCATGTGACTTTAAACACACGATGTGTAATGGTACATCATCTCTTAAGAGTGTACCCCATATACACCCTGAACTAGATGAAAAAAGGTCACACATCTTGTAACCTTTTTCTGATGATATATGATACTTATTCCCGCATAAAACCCTAGTGTTGCCCAGAAGAGACTACATAAATTTTATTAATAGAAGTACCTATTATGTTTTCAGGTTTTTCATTGAACCAATGATATTCATTAAATGTATTACTCCACAGAACCAATAACTTTATTATCCTTTGAACTACAATATTTTTTTTGATCTGAGGATAACTGAACCTCTGTCACTATAGTTGGTTGATATCTATTGTATTCGAGTCTTCTGATATACCCAACGTCATGCCTAATTGGTGATTAAAATCAAAAACAAGATCATATAATACAAATATATAATTATAGATTAAAATAATTATAAAAATAATCTCTAATATGTGTTATGAATCCCAAGCACTAGGAGACATGTGCATGTCAATTGATCACCAGGTATTTGTAAATATTCCATCCAAAAAGGGATTTCTTATGATGAATGAATGATGAGGGAAGAAACATACATAACATAAATGTGGGGAACAAACCTCAAACAATTTTAATGTTTTCCTTGATTCATTTCTGTGAAAAAAATTAATGAATATATAGTGATATAATTGAAAATAAATCTCCCACATCCAGAATAATCTAACTTGTATCGGCTAGACGATAGATCAATGAATAAATTTGATAGTTGATTGATTTGAATTAATTATAAGAATAATAAAATTGGAATAAAACCAATAAAAAATTTCCTACCTTGATTCAGACTAATTTTTGATGAATAATGAATTTATGTTTTTTTTGGTTAGATCCTTGATTTCAATTAGCACACCGCCCACCAATGCTTGATCTATTGACCTGAGATCTCGATGTCTACCAATGATCATACACACTCTCCTCTAAATTCATAGGGAAATGAGGTTAATCCTTGAAATTGGATATAATAGATTATATAGAGAGTAAAATATATGTGACTTTATTAATAAAATAAATATTTATTTATTTTATTTATTAATTTACCTCCTACTACACTTTATAAAAATGCCCTATGTCAAAATATATTATATTATGCCTAGGGTAAATCCCAAAATACAAGATCAATGGTGGCTAATATTTTTTGATAAAAGCCTCCATTTATAGGTCCCCTTTATCTAGATATTCCTTTTATTAGTGCTTAAATATTTAAAATTGATAAAATGGGTCATTATCAGGGATTTTCTAAAAACACTTTTAAAAGTGTCCCCGATAAATTTGAAAACCCATACCTTGAATCAGGCATTTGTGATTCTCATGCTCTGGTGAAACTCCTCTGATTCTGGTGTGACTCCTCTATGTTCCATCATATTAATCAAGGCTAAAAACCAATGAATGTTATTTTCTACTATTCCTGTATCCTTTTCAATGTTTTTTTTCTGAATTTTGTGGTTTTGTGTTGTTCTTAAACATGATGAACCTTGTATCTCTTCTCATCTTTTCTGAAATACAATGAGTGTGGTTCTATTCTTTCTTCTCCTTTCATATGTATTTGAGTGTCGAGACAATTTTTTCCTAGATGCACATTTATACGGTTTATTCTACTCTCATCATTAACAAGTAGTCCTCTCACCCCCTTCAGTCATCTCTTCATTTAAATAATATAGGGATATAAAATATATGTTTTTTTCATAAGTTTAATTCATCTTATAAAATAGATTATAGATTCTAAAGTCTTAATTTTGAGTTTTCTTACGGATTAGGGGATACTAATTTCTGGCCCTCATTTGTGGTTGATGAACATATAGGGACCAAGGTAAGTGTAAAAATCATTGAAAATTGTTTTGTGGATTTTGGTTATTCGTGTAAATTTTTCGACCATGAAATGGGTTATTTAGATTTATGATTTTGATTAATAAATTTTTATAGAATTAAAAAAAATTAATTTAGTAGTCACCTTCCAAAAATTTTTTTGTGATGATTTTTGTGTGAATTTTGTTTCTTAATTAATTAAAGATTATTATTAAACATTATCCATGGGTTACAAAGAGTGGTGAAAAATTACTTTGGTGAGAAAATTATGATCAATTTTTTTAATTTTTTTGCTGAACTTGAAAGAGTTGAGAAATCATTGGGTAAATGGACTAAAAAATACCCGAAGACATATATAGAGTGAATTTCGAAGAAGTAAGTGAGTTATCCATGGATGGAGAGTTGATTATGAGAAATATGATATGTGATTTATTAATTGTTGCAATTAGATCCTCTCCCTCCTGAGGCGGCCGCGAAGGGAACCCTAGGCTGTCTCGCCTTCTTCGGTGATGACGACGGCGGCCGCGAAGATCCCTCCCCCCTCGTGGGGGAGGGATCTCTCCCGGGTATTCAATCTCTTTCGTTCCGCCCCTTCTCAAATCCCGACCTTCTACCTGCTTTTCCGCAAATTGAGTTATGCCCGAAGGCCCCAGAACTCGTTGAGGGTTTCCCGAATCTCCCCATTTCGAACTCAGAGTTCACCGAATCTACCGCTCTTCTGAAGCTCACCCTTGTTGCTCGGTTCAAGCAGAGAAGACCATCAATTGATTCCTTTGACAGGTTCGTTTTCAATGCTTGGGGTCTCCAGGAGCGGACAACTGTTGGTTTGCTCGATTATAGGCATATCATGATCCGCTTCTCCTATGAGGAAGATCTTATCTGCGCCTGGTCTAGGGCGCCCCGGAGTTGCAATGGTTGCCGTTTTTTCTTGTTCCTCTGGTCGTTTGACTTCCACATGAACCGTGACCCGCCGTCGGCTGCGATTTGGGTTAGTTTCCCTCATCTTCCTTTACCGTTTCAAAATCCTACAATCATAAGGATGATCAAAAATCTTGTCGGAAGATATCTTTGTTCGGATACCCGAACAGAAGCAGTTTGTCACCCAGTCTATCCGAGGGTTTGTGTCGAGATGGATGTATCAAAGGCTCCCTTCGATTTCGTCTGGATTACTATTGGGGAGGAATACAGGTGTAAACAGCAAGTTGTGTATGAGGGATGGACCAACTTCTATTCTACCTGTAGGAGGCTGGGGCATATCTCGGATGCATGCCGGCAGGGATCGTCTTCTATGGAGGGTAGGAGAGGTAACTCCCATTCCATGGGTGTTTGGTACAAGGGTGGGCAGGCCGCGAATTCATTATTAGGCAATGGAAAGGGAAAGGATCCAGTGGAATGCGAGGTTTTGATCTCAGAGCAGCAGGTCATGGGTGTCAAGAACAGAACCCAAGACCCTCAACCACGGCGGCTGACCGAGTAGGTTCTTCCTGTGCAAGAGGCAGGGGATTGTAGTATGATGAGAATGGGCTGCCTTACTGCAGATGTGTCCACCGTTGCACCTCTAAGGGGTGGTGTGATCACCACTAATGCTGGACATAGCAGTGCCCAGGCCACCCTTGCAGGCCAGCCTCATGCTGACTTAGACCCTCTTAAGTCAAGTGAGGTCAAGGTCTCAATGGGGATGGGGGTATCTCAGGAGGAGGTAGGATTGGATGAGGCCAAAGGGAAGGCTCCTTTACCTGAGGATGCTGCAGATTTACCTTCAGATTCTGTTGGGAAGTGCAGGAGGGAAACTGGACACTCCAAGGTGGTGAACCTGGATACTGCTTTCTAGTTTATGGGAAGGGGTCTCGAGACAACACACAACCCCGGTGATTCGGTGAGCCCAACTCTGAACACGGCAATCAACTTGTTGGATAGTGTGGTTAACAGAGAAGGATGGTTGGCCAGCTGCTCCATGGAGGCTGGTGCGGGGAACAAGCGGTCGGAGGAAGGTCTTCTCAAAGCTGGCAGGGCAGAACAGGCTTCTCAAGAGGGGATGGGGGAGGAAGAACCTGGTGGTATGCAGGAGGAGGTCTTAGAAATTCCTCTCCTAACCAGTGTTGAGGAAATAAGGGGACCAGACTCGGGTTCTCAAGCAGGGGGAGCAGTTTCTCCAACTCGAACTCCGGTCAATGTGAGCAACAGATTTTCTAGTATTGTTGTGGTAGAGCACCAAGAGGAGCCCCATGAAGAACCCCTGGAGGTCAGTAAAGTATACTCTGAAGGAGAACAAGGTCTGAAGATCAATAGGAGTGACAATAGGAGGAGGGGTAAGAAGAACTACTCCTCCCTGCCACCTCCTATGAAGACTCGGTCAGCTAAAAGGGCAGTGGCCGAGGAGATGGGCAGCGGGGTTGGATGTCATTCAGCTTCACGTGGTAAGTCTGACCCATCCATGGACTTGATATTGTCCTCAGATGAGAAGGTGGAAGAGCAGGTTCTATATCTCAATGCTTCGGAGGAGGATGCAGCTAGGATTATGGGTCGGACCTTTGACGTGAATCTCAATGAGGAGAAATATAAATGGGTTGACAAACAAGATATGATTCTAGTTGGCGGCTTCAACAAGGGGGTGATCAAACATGAGGAGTATATCCAGGTATGGAACAAGATGACTTCTGCACTTCAAGATCTGCTGAAGGAGGAACCACACTATTAGGTATTCTTCTTATCGTGGAATCTTTTTAGGGATATGGGCTCTGGCAGAATCAAATTGTTTATCAATGATTCTGAAATCTCTGTTGATGTGTGTGGGAAAGTATAAGGGCCGGTCTGGTTCCGATGGGCTGGAGCACACCTCTGTCCAATTTGTAGGCCATTTGGGACTTGGTTGAATTTGAGGGAGGTCTTTGCCTTCGGGAGGGACCATGCTTGCATGGGATCGCCGAGTGGTCCTGCATTGGGGTTGGCAGTGTTTTCTTTGCTTGGTCGGGTCTGTTTCTGGTTTTCTGCTTGGGTGTTTTTGTTGTATGCTGAACCTTTCGGTTTCTCACTTTTCTCACAAAAGTGTTTTCTTAATAAAAAAAATAAGTTTCAGTCAGATTTATTAATTTATTTACTTATAAAAATAAAGAGATGATAAATTTATAGGGAAAAAAATATCTTAAAAATCCATCTATCATGGTTATTAATTGTATAAAGAACAAAAATTATTAAAATATAATTTCTATGGTTGGGATATTTATGTCATTTAAGTTGTGTAATTTCTTATCCACGTGCAAAATTCAAAAAATATAGATATCATCAATCTATTGTAATTAAACCTTTGTTAAATTCCATACCCAAACATCTCTTCTTATTTGATCACTATTTATCACTAGGTTAAGGCGCTAGAACTCCTTCGGTGATCAAAAGATGATACCCTAAAACTCATAAGTTGTATCAGAGACTAGTTCTTCAGGGACACAATGTATTAATATATTAGTTTTTAGAATAAATTAAGGTCATATAGTATTATTTCAATATCATATATTATGATATAAAGGATTTCATGGTTCAACCATAGGATGTGGCTTTTATATATCATATGGTATGACAAATTGAAAATCTATGGATTTGAACAACATTTTATCATATAATTTATGATATCATAAAATATGACTCTATCCATGGATTGTGTGAAAATATTGGATCAAAGAACAAATATAATATCACCTAAATTATTAAATATGGTAAAATAAATACAATATCTCCAATCATATTTGGTGAGAGCAGTTATGGCATATAATTAATGTTTCATCATAGAATATGATTGAGTTGGGGTAATACCTCTCTCAAATGTAATATTTTACAACTAAAAATATATTAGAATTTGTAAAGTAGGACATTTATAGAGGTAATTGTAGATCTACTTCAAGCTATGTGGTATAATTTTCGATGAGGGGAAGTATATATGGTTCCTCTAAGATTTCATTGTAATATATAATATTAATAAAATTAGTACTTAATTGAATAGATTCATTTAATTTATAAGGTTAAATAAATTCTAGATTAATACTTAGCATAATTTGAAAAAATAAACCTTTAAAAAGATGTATGTTACTGGAGGGATCTTATACTGGATTAAAAAAATCCAATATTGGAATGTGATGCATCATTGAGTTGACCAAAGAAATGTAAAATTTAGATGGGGTGAGATTCATTTCATCTAAACCATTAGAGTGGAGGTATTTGAATTCTTATTCAATGGAAGAGACTTTTTGAGTGATTCCATTAGTGTACATTCCAAGGACACTTAAATCCTTAGAAAATTGATTGTCATCCCTATTTTGATGATGGATTGGACTCCCTATTTCAAACAAGAATTATTCCAATTATCAAGATATTGAAGGTTATCAAGAGTCTATGGATATATTCAATAATGGTATTGAAGGTTATTTCTATTTTAGTA
Source organism: Viscum album (assembly GCA_963277665.1). Lineage (NCBI taxonomy): Eukaryota > Viridiplantae > Streptophyta > Magnoliopsida > Santalales > Viscaceae > Viscum > Viscum album. Next base: position 1,509,060,379 of record OY728156.1, read on the forward strand.
TTTAATTGCTATATATATGTTAAAGATAGTAACAATTTTACTAAAAGATAGATGGAATTATAAACTTTTATACATTAAGTGTACTGAATTTTTGTTATTCAAGACAAATTAAATGTTTGACTACTCATGTAGGTAATTTCTTCTGAACATGATGTTGTTTCCAATACAGATAAAAAAATCTATTGATGATGAAACTATGGAATTATTAGGGGATCGAACCAGTTTTTATGAAAAAAACAATATTGATTCAACATCGTAGTTTTGAAAAAAATTATCAAGGCATGAAGTTAGGGTATAAAATTTTTGGTTTTGTTGGAATCAATGTGGCCAACCTATTGACCCCAACAACTCAACATTTATTAGTTATCTTGGGGTCCTAATGAGGATGAAAGTGATGATTGATATTGACTCAGGGTGCTGTGTCTAACCTGTAATGAAGAAAATACTTTGGATGGATATAAAGGTAATGTAAAAATACACTTTCTATCTTTTATTAAAAAATTATACAATGAATCGCTGATTTAGATTTCATTATTCCTTACAAGAACATTTATTTTAGATTATTTCTGTATGAAATTTATCCTACTTACAATATGAAAATCCCTTAGAGGATTACATGATTTTCTGAAGAAGTAACATATTATGGATGGTGAGGGGAAAATAAATCCCCACCAACCACTTAGTTATACTCAAATTATAATACAGGAACTGTGGAATGGTTTCTGTAGCCATCATAATGAGAAATCATTTTAGGTTTATTTCGATCAATAATATATTATTTGACATTATTTATTTTATCTGACTTGATTCAAAAAGGGTAATTTCCGAAACATCAAAAGTGTGTTGAAAACAAAGAACATGCATTAAAACCAACGTACCCCTATCACAAATGAAGAATGGGGTATGCTTCATTAATGAATAAATTGGTATGTATTTTAAATCAATAATAACATTTTAATTAGGTGATATGAAACAACATATGATTATTTGTTTATATGAATATTGATGAATCAAATTATTAAGCCACATCCATCCAACATCATGTACTATGGAAAGAGGGTCATATAAATATGCATGGTATACTATTTGATAAAAACACAAAAATAGAATTTGAAGCATGTGCATGTATAAAATAATTTTAATTTTATATAATTTATATTAATATTACATAAAAATAAATATTTTTAAATTTTTCATATAGATTAGACACAAAAATTGACAACGAATGTTCCCAAAAAAATCGACATTCAATAGCTTTGAAACGTCCTGAACAATATGGTCATGTAAGAGTATTAGGTTTTAGAGTCCCTCCTCAATCATATTTCAAGAATATAAATCCATATGAAGATATATATAATTTGGTGAGATCAATACATGCACAAATAGAATCACTACATAATATTATTTTGTAGTCTGGTTTGGTAGACCAATACATAGGAAAAGATCAAAGTAAACCGACAGTGGAGAAAAGATCCGCACATGAACGAAATGATCCCACTAGCTTTGAGGATGGTCATTCCCCCCAACAACACAACTTACATGAGTTACTAAATTATTTAATTACTCTTCCTCCTAAATATATATCAATCAAATTATGAAAAACTTATACTACTAGAATTTTGCAAGGTACAGTTAAATGTGATTTTTATCTCTCAACAACCTTGTACCACCGTGTTGTGAGGGGTACCAGTTATAATATCTTGGGATACTAGCTACACAATCAATCCCTACAAAAAAATACATGAGAGTGGGGATTGTGGTTTATTATGATATGACTGATGAGTTTCATACTTCACTTGATGGTTCAGATATTATAGTGGTTGAAGCTAGAATTGGAGTTTTCATAGCTAGGATGTCTAATATTATAAAGATACATGAGGTATGTCTTTTAATTAATTCATCTAAGAAAGATGTAATAGTTTATGATAAAAGGTCAAAAGTGAGGTATGATATTATAGATGAATAAATCAGTGGATAAATGAAGGTTCGAATTAATAAAATACAGTGAATTGAACATGAAAACAAAAGAACCATCCGAGAGTACCTTCTCTTGAAAAGTTCAAAATAAATACTTATTATCATTTCAAATTCATGCAGATACCACATTTAAAGATAAAAATATGTCTTCTTTTAACATAAATAAGACATATATGGAGTTTTCTAAATATATGTAATTAGTCTAAAGACTCTAACAGAGACTCTCAATCATGAATGTTTGGGCCTCCCAGTTATGAATACATACATAAGGTACATTTTCATAATACATCTGTCTAAATAGCGAGTTAAATATTTTTATTAATGTTAATAGCTATTCATATTTTGTACAGTATTTTATATTATTATTATATAATTGAAATATCATGTGAAGCAGGATTTGGATTCATTAATCCATGTATCTTTTCTACGCCATAAATTACATTTAATAAGGAATAAATAGATAATAGAAAATATGTCTTAATCAAAGTGTTTAACAAAAAATCATTAGATGATAGAATCTTTTTGATACCTACAATATAAAGGTAAAACTCTACGATCTAATAACATAAAATATATTTTTTTAATTTTTTAATTACTTGATTGTTTTGGGGTTTTCTAGAAGAACTAGATACTGATATCATTCAATAAAGACACCCCAAATGTTTATTTTTTTGGATTCAATAGACATATTTCCAACAAATTTCCCACACATGATATTTATTATGAATATGTAATACACTAAAATCAAAATTTTATAGATAAAAATAAAATTATAGGTTTTTTTATATGTTTTATTGTGATTTATTTATGATAGGTAAGTCTCTAAATATTGTCTTGGTCATGCTATGAAGTCATTTTCTAAAAATGATTATGAAGTTGGATTACTAAAAATGGAAAAAAAAATCAGGTATATATAAAAATATTTAACTATCATGAAATTTCAAATCAATTTAATTATTATGTTAAGTGTTTTTATAGTGTTGGAAACAAGATAATGAAATTGATTTTTGATATGATGTTTTAATATTAATGAGAGAAATCATAAAGCATTAAAAGACCAACATCCCCCAGTAGGTAATTTTTAAATATAATTACATTTTCATTAAATAAATTCTATAATCATTTGATTGTCTATATTTTATAAGAACTATCAAGATTACCTGAAAAATATTTACTTGAAAGAAGAATTCAATTTTTTAGAGATGAGTTGGTAGCGTACTTTTTTTAGAATGTATTCCGACAACAAATTTAGGTGATTACCTTCTATTTTCTTGATCTAGTACCAGTTGTGACCTTTGAAAAAATATTTTGGGTGTGAAGCATTAGTTTCATAATGCTTATATATTATTTTTGATCTCTTTCTCAATGATAAGAGTGATGAATAAATTTATTTTCTTAGAATCACTTACCTACAAAGAATAAAATTGTTGGGAAAATATGGAGGTGGTGGTGATGTTGGAGCCATAGTTGGAGTCAGAGACTAATGTGGCGGAGGAGGAAGAGGTGAAGACTGAGGTTGAGGTAGTTAATAAGTTCTAGCATGAAAATAATAAAATTTTGGGGAAATGAAGTATAATAAATATCTTACCATAATTGTTTTGAGAACAATTTATAAACAGTTCACAAAAAACTTTCCACTTAAGAGAAGAGCAATCATACATCATTCCAGTTTAAAATGACATTTTAAAAAAACACATGTGAAATAATCAAGATATAGAAAACACATTTTAATTATTTTGGTACTTTAGGAAAATGATAAATAAATCATTTTTTATGTGTAAGGATCATCCACACCTCAATATGATTCATGGTGTGAATAGTATACTTCCAAGTGTCTACTATCAGCTTAACATTAAAATTTTAATACAAAATATTTTCTCTCACTGAAAAATAAGAAAAAGAAATCTCATTTGTCTTTATAATTTGGGAAAATGATTCATATTTCATTTTTTATGTGTATGAATTAGTATCATTTTAAACCTGCACATGATGCCACTTATATAGATAAAAGTTTGTGTTTCTAGTTTAAAATTAAATTTTAGTAAAAAACACATTTGGAATACTCAAAACATAGAAAACCCACTATGATTTTATTTTTCCTTTAGTAAAATGATCCATATGAAATTTGGGACATGTATGGATCATATGAACCTCAATCTGATTCACGGTGTAAATAGAATGACTCTAACTATCCCTTATCATTTTGAAATTGACATTTTAATACCACAAAGATTCACTCACTGAAAACTGAGAAAAAATGTTCAGATTTTATTGATAATTTGGAAAAACGATTCACAATTCATTTGGGATGTGTATGAATTAGTCTCGTGTCAAACCCAGAAATGATGCCACCATTATTGTTAGAAGTTTTATTTTACTATTTAGAATGATATATTAGTAAAAAAATACATTGCATTCTCAAAATTGAGGAATCAAATTCTGATTGTTGTGATACATTATAAAAATGATACAAGATTAATTCGGGATGTATATCATTCATATGAATCTCATTCCAACATACAATGTGACTGGTATGACTGTAAGTGTGTCTTTTTATTCAAAATAGACATTAATTTTAGTTAAAAAAACTCACAAACTCAAAATGAAGAAAATTCATTCGTATTGTTTTGGTACTTTATGAAAAAACTCTATATGTCACTTGTGTTGTGTAGGTATCAGACACACCACAATTAGATGCACCGTGTAACAAGTATGACTCAAAGTGTGTCTTTTAATTCAAAACTGACATTATCTTTAAAAAAATACAAATGGAATACTAAATACTAGAAAAAAACATTATGATTATTTTGGTACTTTATGAAAATGATCCATAAGTCATTTTTGAAATGTAGGAATTAGTCACAACACAATTTAGATCATTGTTTTATTGAAATGATTCCAAGTGTGCCTTTTTATTCAAATGTTACATTAATTTTTGTAATAAAAACAACTTACGTACTCTAAAATGGTGTTTTCAATTTCTTGTATTTTTGTTAGAAATTCTAGTTCATTTAAATTCAGTTTTTGTGTCTTATTTGGGTAATTTTGGTGGTTATTTATACTTATGTAGTGTGTTGTTGTAAAAAATTACTCTTATTTCTGGTGATATAGTGTGCTGCAGTATCATAGTGCAATTTTTAAATTTATCAGTGCTACTAATTACACTGGTAAAAGTATAATTTATAAATTATTTTAGAATAGTTTGTAAAGAAACCATTTATCAGTGACTTAAAAAAGCACCGATAATGCATATATTTGTCAGCGATAAATAAAATTGCTGATAAATGGGATCTTTTATTGGTGCTTTCAAAAGAGTAGATAAAAGTGTGATTTATCAGTGATTTTAATTACACTAATAAATCTACCCTTTATCAGTGCCTTTTTAGAGTTGATAAAATCCATTTACTTTTAACCACAGTATGGTATTTAGTACTTTTTTAGTACTAAAAAAGGCTGATTCTAATGCTGTTAAAGGCACAATTTGTTGTAGTGAGTGTAGGTGTGGAACAAATCACATTGCTTCATAAGGCAGTCGTCTACCATACATAGTGTGGCATTATCATATTCCCATATAATGGAAAGTAAGAAGTTATATGTGATACTATAATTCAAGAAGTCTAATTATTTCATAAATATCACATATTTATGATAAACCATAATTATATCTATAAATTAGAGGTAGTGATGGAAAATAAACTACATTGATTTGCGATGCAGTAGTCTGCCTTACACATGATCGACAGTTTTATTTCCCACTTGATGGAAGAAGAGATAAATGTAAGTCATTACATTAAAATAATAATATATAAGTATATGAGATATACTAATTTTATTAGATCATCATTGTAGAATATTTTTTTTAATATGTTAGTGAAGAAACAAAATGAAAGCATGCATTAAAAGAATATACCAATTCTTCTGAGAACACCATTATTTTTATACATAAATCCTGTGATTTTTTAATAAAACCATGCCCTATATGAAGTTTATAGAGATGTAATAGAAGTGGGTTGTTATTGGATGAGCCAAATGGGTTTGTAAGTGTCAATAGAATGGTGAGGGGTGGAATTTTATTTGTTGAGGCGATGTCACACGTGGAATTCTTTGATTGAAAAAGGTGTACCCATGTTTTATGATTCCACATAAATAAAAATTCTATCATTATTAACACTTAGATAAGATATGGTATAAATATGGTAGGAAATTAATATTTGGACAAGTTTATAGGTCATTTTACCCCTTAAATGTTTATTTTAACTCCTGGTAATCCTATTTCAACCGTAACTATTGTAATTAATTTTAATATTTTTTAATATTCACTGTAACCAAAAATTAAGTTGAAATTATTATATAATATTAGTTTTGATCATTCAAAAATTGGAATAAATTTTCTCAAATTCCTTTCAAATAAGTGGAAAATTTTAATTTAATGTTTAACATTTAGATGCGATAACAAATTGTTTTTACAAATAATTTTTTTTGAAAAGTATAAAATGTTTTAATACATAAAAAAATATAAAATTGATTACAATGACTTAAATTGAATTAATAAATATATTATTTAACTAATATTAATTTTAAAACTATATTTAAATAAAAACATTCTAGTAAATTATTTAAATGAAAACCCAATTTTTTAATAAGAATTTGTATTTTTCACAACTTAATGAAAAATAAATATATTCAAAAAATTATCAAAAATTAACAGAAAAATAATTTTTTACATAATAAATATTATTTTATCAAATTAATTTTTTTAAAAAGTAGAATAAATTACTTTTATTTTTTTTAAACAAAATGAAATAAAGGAAATTATTAAAAAATATTACTTTTATATCGTATAAATACTAGTAAAATTTTAGTAATTTTTCATCAATATGTTTTTCGTATACAAATAATTAATATTTAATATTTAAAATGTGGTTATTTATTTTCATAAAAAAATGTTTTATGTATAGGTTATAATTACCAATTAAAATATTAATATTAATAGTATATCACATTCATTAAAATTTGATATTTCCTATAAAATAATATATTGAAGAAATTAGAATTATTTAAAGAAAATATTTCATATAATATCATTAGTTAACATATAATAATTTTTTAAGGGAGTAATTTGAGGATTTGGTCTTCTATATCACTATTGAATTATTTAGTGCTCTTTAATTCCTTGATTTCGTGGCTATTATTGGTACTGCATCTGATTTATGGAATCCCATATACCAGTCACTTTCATTTGAGGACAACCATTAGTGTAATAATATAGAGAATAAAATGATAACACACTCAATCATGTTTGGATATTAAGGATTCTTAAACATTTTTCATTGATAGATGCCTCACAAGAGAAGTAAGTTATTCAATTTAAGTTTCAATTAATAGAGATTTTCATATTTTTACCTCATGTAGCAGTACTAAAAAACAAGCCTTATAGTACCAAACTTTATCAATCGTAGAGAAAGAACTAATAAATGGTACATTTTATTAGCGATTTTCTAGTGTGGATAAACGGTACCCTTTATTAGGGGGTTTTTATCACTGATAAAAGGTAACCTTTATCGATGCTTTATATTTAGCAATGATAAAAGGTACCCTTTATCGGTGCATTATTTGTAACATGGATAAACTATACCCTTTATCAGAACTTTTTTTAGCCCTGATAAAGATCCCGAATAAAATTAAATAAATTAATTAATAAAAACACAAATGAGTTTATTAGAAAAATATTCAAATTTTAATTGTTTAAATAATTATTGATAGAAATGAGAAAATTGAATATATTATTTATAGATAATAATTAATAATAAATATTTTATATTAAATATATAGATATAAGAAAAATTAAAATTAATCAATTAAAATTTTATATAAGTATATTATGAAAAATAATAAAAATTTATTTAATTAAATAATTACTAATCAGATTAATAATATTAATATATTGTATATAATAATTATATATCAATATATATTAATATATATATATATATATTATTTTTATAATAAAAAATAATTATCCTTTTAAGTTAACTTATTCATATAAATAGATATAAAATAGAAATTAATAAGATTTAAAATACTGACTAATTGCATCGAGTAATTGACATAACTAAAGGTCATTTTATTTTTTAATTTAACATATATCAAACATATATTAATTTTATATTCATATATACATAATTAATGAATTTATATATACAACAAAAATATAAATATTTACATAATTAATGAAATAATATACAAGAATTCAAAAACTTAATGTTTATATATGTTAATCAAATTTTTGTATTCACATTATAATTTAATTATAAAATGATAAATTTAATATATCATGCCTATAATTTGTAAATTTTATTTTTTTAATTTTCATTTTATTATGTCTAGTTATTAATTTATTTTTCATATATTTTATTTTTTATTTTTTGGGGAATTTAATCAATTTCTATTACATATTTATATATATTAATTTACAATGTTTTTAATTTTTTCAAATTTTTTACTTTATATCAATATATATACATAATTTTTAATAATTTATTTTTAATTAATAAAACTTATACATTTTTTAAATATTTGTTAATGTGTAATTATTTAGTCTTTCAATTTCACTCATTTTTAAAATGGATTCACATAAGTTTAAATTTTAATTAAAAATGTTAAAAAAAATTGTGAATAAATATTTATGAATGTAAATTTACTACATTTATAAATATATAAATTTATAATAATAAATAAATAAATATTATTTTTAAAGAAATTATTTATATAATAATGAATAACTAAATATATATATATATATAAAATTAAAATTAAAATAAATTTATTTAAAAAATTAATATATTTACTATATTTATATTTATATATATTTATTAAATATATATATATATATATATATATATCATTATGTAAATATATTCATATAATGATTTAAATATATAAATAAAAAAATATGATTTTCAGAAAAATTAATTATTGTAATTATATATATTAGGTTCGTGGGGGCATAATTACATTCAAACACACACACACACACACCAGACAAATAAGAAAGGGAGGTAGGTCCTAGCCCACCCTAGGGAATAACCAACTAATCATGCCTTATTTATTTAGTATATGGCACGTAAGACATGTGGGTATGATGCCCATCATGGCTTGAAAGCCCAGTGTAGTATCGTGGCAGCATCATCCTACCTATTTCATCATACCTGCGTCATGTATACATCTCTACCTACATAGTACTGAATAGAACCTTCTCCCAAAAATGCTAATGTTTTAGCACTTATATTGACACCTTTTTTCAACGCTTATTAATTTATACATGATAAAATGGATCTTTATCAATGATTTTTTGGAAGCACTAACAAAAGATTCCAAATATTTTTAGAGAACCCTAACAAGTCGTGAACTAATCATTATATTTGAATCTTTACATAGATTTTATTAGATGTCGGTGCTTCTCCTAACTAAATCCAATATTGAATAAAGACTCAAATCAAGGATCAAACAATTCCATGACTCAAATCCAAGGATTAGACTATTCAAAGGCCGAATGAATCCAAGACTCAAACTTATTCCATTTTTGGTGCTACCTATACGTTCTCCCGAACGATTCAATGTTTTAATCCAAGGTATGTTATTTTTTTGTCCTCCTCACTCATTTATTTATTGTTTTTAGGTATATATTTTTATTTTTTTGTTCATTATCTCGTTCTATTCATCATACATTGCTAATTTCCCTCCCATAATAAATTTATAATTGGGGTTTTATATGATTTTGACTTTGTATTGAAAATTTAAGGGATCTTCTTTCTTCCTTACAACATATTAAACAATTTACACTGTAGTCAGATAAAAACTTCCCATTCCAAATTTATCTTTAATATGATAGTTATAGATGAAAATATAGGGAGGGACATAGTGAAAACTAGATATGTGCAATGGGGTTCTCTTTATTTATTTAGCCTGATGAATGTGAAATACAAAGGTAATCTACTAAATTGAGGGATTCCTCCTACCATTTGTCTTAAGAAATACTATTCCTAACACGCATATGATTGTAATGCACTAGTTGCATAAAATGAGATAAACAATAAAAGGCGGTCAGGTGAATGATATTGATAATTTTTTTTGAGTGATAATTATGTAAGGAGAACAAATTAAGAAAACCATTAATAACATATATGGGGAATCCCTTAAGGATTGATCATTGTTTCTAAAATTACAAATTTCATAATATTATATTTTTAATATTTTTTTCCATAAATTTTACAAATCCACAATATTTTTCATTTTATCAATATATATTTAATACCATAAATATAATAATGTGGTTGGAATACCGATTGATCCAAAATAAGATCATTAATGGAATGACCAAGACCATCAATTATGTTGTACTAAAGAGGAATATAAATATTATTTCATACCACCCTAATAGGTGTTTCATTTAATCACCCCCATAATCTAATATATAATTCTTTACCACATAATGAAACTCATTCTTAACACTTCTAAAAATTTTAATACCCTTTAGAGTATTATATAAATATAAGACTAAAACCGAATTCACATGATATGAGAATAATTATAAATTGGATAAATGAAATAATTATCAAAATGAATTGATTTATTTTTTGAGGGCCCATACATATCATAGTGAATAAAATATCAGGTTTGTTTCATTTAAATATCAAATTTATTATTTTAATTATGGACAATATCTACATTTTAATTAGTAAATATTATCAATAAATTTTATCTTATTATCATAAAAACAAATGATCCCTCCCTTTTTATGTCATTATTTAAATGTCTCATTATCTAACATGATCAATTTCATTCAACCAAAAATCAATTTCCTTTTTCAAACACAATAACCATAAATTTTCACCGACCCCAAATTTTAATACGATTTTCCTAGATTTCTATAACATTATAGAAATATAGTCATCATTGAAATGATAACCCACTAATTTATCCATCTTAAATAACACTTCATTTAATTCACAATAAATGTAACAATAACTATGTATGATTAAAATTAATCAATCTACAAAAAAAATCATTAATATTTCCTTTTATTTCTAGTATCTTTTAATTGCAAGAAGTTTATATTATGATATCCTCCATTTCCAAAAATATAAGAAACCTTTTAACTATTAAAATATCATTAATTACATCAATTTACATATCATGTTATATGAACAACCATTATATAATAGGAATGGATGTCTCATTTGTAAATAAATTAGTGTTACATCAATAATAAATTCCTTTAACATTCCATTCGTTTTCATATAATAAATTTCTAATTATTTCTTCAAATTCATCTATGTTTTTTGAAAATCTTGAAAATCCTTCATAAAAACATTAATTTTTCACATGTTCAATAGAGATCATTAAATGTTTTAAATTCATTATCAAATTTTACTTAATATTTTTCTCACTCTAAAACTATTTTTTGTAGGAGTGCGATAACTCCTTATTTATTTAAAACATTTATATCTTCCCAAATAACTATTATTTATCTCATTATGAAAAAAATTAAATTATGGGTAAAAAATGAACACCGAACCCATAATGGTAATCAAAATTAAATTTTATAATAAATAATACTCTTCACGTTATTGAAAATAATTCTTTATTTTCATCCTATTTAAATATAATTATTCAATCAATTTATCAATTATAAATTTTGACATGTTTTAGGCCTTGATTGTTATTAGGTATATTATTTGCATAAAATTATTTTATCCCTTTATTATCAATTTTAAATTGAAATTGAAATAATAATTTTTAGATGTCTTTAAATATTTGATATGTAATTAATATTAAATTTAGCAATTCCTTTGTTTATTACATCACATCTTCCAAAAAAGTATAATGGAATTTATCAAATTTCATATGTGTTGGAATATTTATTATAAATTATTTTTAGATATTCATCATTTTTGTACTAAATATATTTTTCTACCCCTATAAATCTCTAATTACCATTCATTTATAAGAAATAAACCTTTATTTATTAAATGGTTTTATCAATACATTTTTATATCTTCTAGTTGATGGAATATTATTTTAGTTTTCCTGTTTTTTGTATTTAGGCTCCTTATAAATATTTAATTTCAAATATTATATTTTCATTAATTTAGTGGATTCTAGAAATATTTTATGACTCATTTAAATAATGGTATTACTAACCTTAGTTAGAGGATTGAAACTATTAAAAGTTGTATTTCTCTTGTAAATATATAATTCATATAGGCCCCAAGGATTCATATATGATAACATGTCCATACTGATACCCTTTGAATAACATAAAAGAATGTGTATTCCATCCCAATATCACCTTCAATAGGAAACAAGTTAATAACTATCACCAAAAGTGTACTTCTAAAAAATAGGAGGCATTCCTCCTTTTGGGGAACATAATGGAGTACAACTATCAACCTCATCAGCTTCATCTCCCAAATAGTTATTAGTTCAATTTATAGGTCAAGACTCATACCCAATCTATTTTATGTTTCCTGTAATACTCTGAGATTCATACCATGGATGACTACTACTGAGACTATTTTAGTAAACATAGGTGCATGTCCATAAGATATAAAGGACGAGTGTAAAACAACAACATACACCTGTATCTATTCAAGAGATGAACTTATGAGGATGATAGTTGTCTATAAATTTAACCATTGGATGAATTCAGAGGATAATACCTAATTTAGTGGAGTAATTATTTTCTTAAATTTAGTTCTCCATTTTATTTATATCATACTGAAATTATTTAAAAAAATCAAATGTTGGGTTTCACTTATTAGAGTCATCTACAAATTTAACCTTTTATAATGAATGTATCATGTGTATATATATATATATATAATAAAAAATGAATATTTTTTTAATATAATAGGATGGATATTAATCAGAAATGGATGCATGAAAATAATTTGAAAAAAGGGCATGAATATAGAGTTAAATGTTCGTCAAGTTTTCTATAGAGAATGCATATGACCCTTCTCAAATCCTTTTTTCATGTTTTTGTTGTTGTTATTCAAGACAAATTAGTCTAGAAGAGTAGGAAGAATAATTTATTTATCAATTTCATTCATCTTCCCTCCACTTCATTGGAAAGAATAGAAATGATGTTGTTATGCTCAATCGTAGAGGTAATCATGATGGTTTCTTAGTAAAATAATTGTCTATAAAATTAATATATTATTTTATATTTATTTTTTATATATTTATTTTTAGTATGAATTGCATAATAAATGTTTTCTTATACATGTGTATTCTTCTATTTTAAATGGGGTGGTTTGTTTAAATATTCCCATGCCCATGATAGATTGGATTTTGGGCCTCTAACTGACATAATGACAACAAGAAAATGGATAAAGATTGTATACAACAATTTTTAAAAGGTGAATTCCTACTTATTATATAGATATTTTTTTCATCATGTTATCTCAAATTTGTAAGTTAATTTCCTTATTATGTTTTATGAAATTGTTATATAATTATTTCACAAATATTTTTGGAATTCATATTTTATGTTCAACTATCTACAAGATGCCACAAAAGAGATAACATGTTCTTTTATACCCATTTTACCATGCTTTCCATTGACTTTATTTTTCAAACATCCAAAATCCGTGTTCAATAATCAATATACAGTGTTGGATTTTTGAGAAACAAATGAAATGGGAATCATGGTAACATTAGATGTTCGGATTTTTTGGTGACTTTTATAATTTTAGATTTTATCTGCACCTCAATTAGACACATAGTGTGATGTGTATGAATCCATGTGCTTCTTTGAATTTTAAATTAACATTATTTTTTGTAAAAATTACAACTGATATACTCAAAATCAAGAAAATACATTCATGTTGTTTTTATACATTAATAAAATGATTCATAAGTGATTTTTGATGTGTAATAATCTACCACACCTTAATCTAATACATGATGTATCTGGTATTACACGATGTGTCTGTTATCATTTTAAAATTAACATTTTAGTTTAAAATATGTCACTCACAGAAAACTATGTAAAAACATTTATTGTATTGATAATTTATAATAATGATTGAAAATTCATTTGGGATGTTTAGGAATAAGTCTCACGTTAGAATAATACAATATTTCACTGGTATGACTCAAAGTGCATTTTTCCATTTTAAAATGTCATTTTAGTAAAAATTAATGTGATGTACTCAAAACCAAGAAAACTTATTATTATTTCTTTTCTAATTTATCAAAATAATCCATATGTCAGTTGAGATAGGTAGGAATCAGCCACACCATAATCCAAGTCACAGTGTGACTGGTATGACTCAAAGTCCGTCTTTTTATTTAAAATTAACATTAATGTTCATAAAAACGAAAAATAACCATTTCCAAACCTAAAAAAACATTCATATTTTTTTTATAATTTTTTAAAATGACCCATATGTAATTTTTGATGTGTTATAATTAGCTGCATCTCAATCTGACACATAATGTGCCCTTATGACTCAATGTTTCTATTATTAGTCTCAAATTGACAATTTATTTTAAAATGTGTCACTTCATAAAAAATGAGAAAACAAGATCAGGATGTCATGATAATTTAGTGAAAATATTTACAAGGCATTTATGATGTGTAGCATTAAGTCTCACATCATACTGAAACATGATGTGCCATATATGGCTCAAAGTGCTTGCTTCTAATTTAAAATGACATATTTAGTAAAAAAGACAAGTGATGTACTAAAAACTGAGAAAAAACAATTAGATTGTTTTGATGTTTTTGGAAAATGATTGGTTTGTCATTTGGGATGTGTAGGAATGAGACACACATCAATCTTATGCACTACAATACTGGTATGACACAAATTATGTCATTTTATTTTAAATTAACATTACTTTTCGTAAAAAAAACTAGAATACTCAAAACCAAGAAAAATCGTTAATATTGTTTTGATACTTTAGAAAAATGTTCCCTATGTCATTTTTGACATGAAAGAATAATCAGTAGATTAATCTCATTCACGAATTGACTGGTGTGACTCAAAGTGTGTCTATTTATTTAAAATTGACATTAATTTTAGTAAAAATGACAAATGAAAAACTCAAAACCACAAAACTGCATTCAGAATATTTTGATACTTTTTTAAAAATGACCCATAAGTCATTTTGAGGTGTAAGAATCATCATCACCTCTATATGTTGCATGGTGTGGCTATTATGAATCCATATATGTCTTTTTATTTAAAATTGTCATTATTTTTAGTAAAAAAGGAAACTAACATAATCAAAACAAATAAAACACTTTTATATTGTTTTGATACTTTAGTAAAATGATCAATAAGTCATTTTTAAATGTTATATCATTTTAACCTCAATCTAACATGAGATGTTCCTGGTTTGAATCAAAGTGTCTGTTATCAGTTTAAAATTTAGAATTTAGTTCAAAATTGTTCACTCAATGAAAATCAAACGAACAACCTATAATGGTATTTATTACTGAGTAAATTGATTCATAAGTAATTTTTGACATATAAGAAAAGTATCATGTCAAACTGATACACAATGTGATCGGTATAACATAAAGTGATTTTTTGCAGTTTAAAATTACATTTTATTAAAAATTCAATGTTACATACTCAAAACTAAGAAAACACATTAGTAATGTTTTGAAAATTTAGTAAAAAACTTCTAATTTATTTTGGATGTGTATGAATCATCTGCACCTAAATCCGACACACGGTGTGACCAGAATGACTCCATGTTCATCTTTTTATTTAAAATTGACATAAATTTTACTAAAAAAGATGACTGACATAATCATAATAGAGAAAATGCATTCATATTGTTTTTATAAATTATTAAAATGATCCATAATTCATTTTTGACATGAAAGAATTAGCCTCACCTCGTTCTGACACACAATGTGACCAGTATGACTAAGTCTGCATCATTTTATTTAAAAGTGAAAAATTTTTTTTGTAAAAAAAATTTCATACTCAAAATAGAGAAAATGAATTTTTATTATTTTTATACTATTTTAAAATTTTATATCTATAATTTATTATGTGTAGGAATTATACACACCTAAATATGATGTATGACATGACCGGTATGTCTCTAATTTTATATTTGTTTAAAAAACATTACTTGGATTTTTTGTGAAAAAGTCAACTAATATACTAAAACCCAATATAACACATTCATATTGTATAGAAACATTGGTAAAATGATCCATAAATCATTTTTGACATATAGGAATCATATTCACCTCAATATAATACATGATGTTCATAGTATGTATCAAATTCGTTGTTATCAGTTAAAAATTGACATTTTAGTTCAAAATGTGTCACACCCAAAAAATAGAGAAAAATGCACATGTGTTGTCATCATAATTTAATAAAAATATTATTAAGACATTTTTTAAATGTAGAAATTATTATTTCATCAAATTTACACATGATGTTGCTATTATAACTCAATGTTTATGTTTCCAGTTTAAAATGACATTTTAGTAATAAAGACAAGTGGAAAACTCAAATCTACGAAAATTTATTCAGATTGTTTTGATGCATTATGAAAATTATTTATAAGAAATTTTGACCTTTAAGAATCAGTCTCACCAAAATATAACACATAGTATGACTGATATGACTCATAGTGTGTCTTTTTATTTAAATTGAAATTAATTTTATTAAAAAATCTAATTGACAAACTCTAAACTAAGAAAAAGTGTTTGTATTTTTTTTTTGATAATTTTAGGATACATAATAGAGTTTTGAAATTAAGGAATCACCCATACAAAAATATGATACCTGATGTTCCCATTATTACTAAAAGTTTATCTTATTAGTTTAAAATTGACTTTTTAGTTCAATATGTGTCGCTAACTGAAAACAAAGAAAACATGCTTGGATAGTCTTGATAATTTCGAAAAATGATTCATAAGTCATTTTTTAAGTGTAGGAATAGTTAATACATTAAAATGACACCTGATGTCTGCAAAATGACTCAAAATTTATTTTTCTAGTTGAAAAATGAAATTTCACTAAAAAAGACATGTGATGTACTAAAAAAAGAAAATTCATTCGGGTTGTTTTGATACATTATAAAAATGAACCACAATTAATTTTGGAAATGTGTGATTTATCTATAGATGAATATGATTCATTTTGTGACTTTTATGACACCAAGGTTGTATTTATAATATATACATGTCATTTTTTGTTTAAAAAAATCGTCACATTGCCAAAACCAAGAAAACAAGCCTATATTTTTTTCTCATTATTATATCTATTATTAATTAATTAATTTACTTATCATTTTTATTATATAATTATTTATTTAATTTTCATATAGATAATTCTGGAATACATATAATAAATTGAATGGTGTGCAATAATTAACCACAACTCGATATGATATATAATGTCCCTGGTATGGCTCAGAGGTTAGTTTAAAATTAAGACTTTATGTTAATTTATTTTTTTATATTGTTACTAACATAATAATTATTTATTATATAGGTATGTTCTTTCCTTTGAGTAGGGGTATTGTGTTTAGAAATTGCATGAGTTGGGGCTAAGATCAAAAGACAGAGAACGATTGATGTCTTTTAATGTATGTATTAATTTCTATTTTTTTGTAAAAACCAATGATTTAAATGTCTATTATATAGGGTTTTCTTTCTTGTATTTGTTTTGTAAATTTTATTTCATTTAAATTATATATTGGTAATTAGTTTTTTTAATTTTTTCATGCTTCTAGTGTGTTAGTGTACTGTTAGAGCACACTTCACTATTTCTATAGTGTGTTGTAACATCACACTATAATAGTCCTCTTTATTAGAGCTTTTTAAAAGTTCTCATAAAGGTTTCCTTTATGGGTGCTTATACAAGAACCGATAAAGGTAAAATTTATCAACAACTATAACAGAACTGATAAAAGTCCCCCTTTATTAGTGCTACATAAAAGAACTAATATATATTGTCCTTTATCAACACTTCCAAAAGATATGATAAATGACCCATTTATCAGCAACTTTTTTACCGTTGATTAAGGGTTATTTTATCATTTCTATTTTAGTGATGAAAAAATCCTAGGGATTTAATCTCACTCTGGTATTCAATTTTAGCGTAGTTAAAAGATATTATGTAGTATTGAGTAGTTGGATCATTCTAGTTTTATGTTCTAAATAATTTTTGTTATTAGTTTTATAATGTAATTATTATAGTTAAGATTATTTTAATATAACTCTTATAAGGTTCCATTTATTTATTCCATATATAATTCTATGTTTTCACCCCCTGATGTGGGTTAAATAGAAGTATAAGAGGATGTGGATTATATCAATAGAATTATTGAAACCTCCATATACCCATTTTTAGTGATTCCAAAAATTTTACAAAGTAAAGTACATTAAAATACTTAATAAAAATGCATGTTAACTGAAATATACCTTTTATTTTATTAGAAACATTTCCAATGAAACAAAAAAATCAAAAGAAAAATAAGAACACTAGAAAACCACCTAGACAGCAACACCTAGTTGTTGTAGTGTCTATCACATGACTCTCAATAAAAAAATTATTGAATTGATGTTAAAAGTAATAATAGTGTGACTCATGTTTTCATTTAAGAGGAGGGGGTTTTATTATGTTTTTTATATGTTATGTGAGTTTATAGTGTCTTGAAAAATAGATAATTATTTTGTAGAGTTCAATTTTAATTATTTTACATTAATTTTTAAAATTAGTGATCCATCCATGGATATTCCCCGTACTTCCTTATAAAATCATGATTCAAATTAACTATAATTCTCTCTATCTCTAATAATATTAACCCTCCACTAACCACCATCACCCAAATATTTTTGATTAAACATAGATGTTCATTAATCACCACTTTCCCTATCATTTTCTAGATGAGTTATTAGAGATCCCAAATCACACCTGAATCAACACACATGACTCTATCTCATCGTTATTGAAGAAGGTCTAGGTGGACTGAGTGTGTAAATCAATGTAGAAGGAAATAAAGATCTATATAAAATATCCACATAAATCCCCAATTTACATATAAATCATAAAATTTTATATAAATTTATCATAAGAGACTTATTAATGTTGAACATAATTAATTCACAAGGGAATAAGAAGATTCTACTTGGATCAACCACTAGGGATCTAGTGTGGGATCATTAGAGAAGTATTACATTAGAAGATAAATGAACATAATACCTCCTATAGTAGATCCATCTATATCAACCAACTGGTATCCTCCTCTTATAAAATACATCACATATCCTTTATAAGAAAAAAATTCTAATTTGGCCTCTTGTTTATGTTTCAAAATATTCCTCCCCCACATGAGCAGCATGGTCCTCTACAACTTAATTCATCATGTGAAGTTATTTTATAATACTTTTAAATTTAAGTTCCCTTATCCCATTTCCTTAAATAGATTCTATATATACAAAACAAGGGTTGAGACTCCTAAAAGAAATTTCAAATATTCCCACCATAGTAGGGATATATGATTTCCTCCTTAATTTGGATAGATTTAGTATATAATACATGAATATTTTTTTCAACTTGGGATAATAATGGATGTGGATTTTAAATTTTACATCATTACCTACATATATATAAAAGTTTCACTATTGGTTGAAATTATTTAGAAAATCCTCAATGTGACAGATAACATGTACATAGATAACTTATATTCTAGTATTCATAATACATATTTAGATGAATCATGTGTGGATTCTCATATATGGCTCACATATGTGACCTCTTATATGTGACCTCCCATATATGTCATCTAATATTCCTATTTCATATTCATGTGCATTATATGCATCTCTCAAATATGGAAATCATCTTATGAAATTGGAATTTCTTATGGCACTGGTGTTTCATACATAGTATCATATGTGGCCTCTAGTATGTGACTTACATATACTGATGATGTATCTTATGAGATGGTTTTTTTATATTATGAGAGACCTCTCATTAATGGTGAGGTTTCTTATGAGTTTGTAATTTTATACATAACATTTATATATATCCATAATTCCTATAGGTTTTCACATTATTGTGCGAATTCTTATACATGTACCCAGACCACTCTTATACATATTAATCATATATAGTTTTCACCCCTTAGTTATTTTGATCCCCATATAATCAATCCACGAAAAATAAACTTTGTGTATAATGTATCTTGATAATTCATTTCTTATTTGAAACAATGAAGTATCATACATAAAATCCCACAAATAGTTCAATCTAGAAACCCAAAAAATCAATGTATTGGTTTATAATTAATTATAATGATGCATAAAACAACAAACAATTATGATTAAAAGATATTTAATAATTCAATTCCAGAATCACATTGTTACCAAATTTGAACATATTATTTAAAATTATAGGCAACTTAGGTGAATATTCTATAATATTCTTCAATAAAATTTAAAAAATAGTTGAATAATTAAATATATATTAAAATTTTTAGGAACATTAAAGGTATTTATTAAATTATAGGACTTCTTATATTTTGGATTATATATTAAAGAATTGGATATACCATTTGAATAACCTAATTAGAAGATTATGTAACATGAAATAAATATTTTGAAAGAAATATTTTATAAATTATCAAAATAAATAAATAATGAATAATTATTTTTATAATAATGAAAATACACGGAGAAATACTTCCTTAAATTTGTAAAAGATTTATATGCTTGTGTACAAAACGTGTATAGAATCACATAATTGACCAATTTAAAACATAATATTTTTATAAAGAGTTAATTATTATGTATAATAGTATGATTGATGTAGTAAAAACAAGTTCATTATTAAATAATATCAATTCTAATACCAAAATGCAGATTATTAACATGATACAAAACCCAATAGTTCGATTTTTTGTCCAATATACGTGTTAGTGCATTATAGACTGTGAGGATGTGTAATTTTATAAAATATGTGGTAAAAAACATTAGTGAGATAAATAGAATTATTTAATAACTTTTAATCTATCATGTTTAAATACAATATTATTCTCCACAATATTTAATAATATTTTTATAGACTTACATTTTATCAAATCATTCCTTCAATTGAGAGTGTCCCTTATGATTTATTTTAATATTTTCTATGTCAAATATACATATAACATTTTAGGTAGGTTTCTTACACCATAAAAATTATTATATGGATGTAAAATATATCCTTTATAAAATGGGAAACTATGTTCTTTGATAATATAAAATGTATAACCCGAGTTAGGGAAGATATACTTCATCAAAAACAAAAAAATCAAATACATAATTGGGAAATTAGAAAATATCCATATATAATTGTGTTCATATATGAGTATATAATAAATATATATATATATATAGTAACATCCAATCCAAAATATTTATAAAATTTTTGACACATAAACTATAAACTAAATAGAGATTATTTTCCAATGCATTAAGACAAATATAAATCCAATGATTAGGTAAAATATCTTCTCAAATTTACTTAAATCTAGGGGGTATGAGAAATGTCAGTTATATCACCCTATAGAGTGGCTCAATAAAAAGTATCCCAAAAATAATTCTCTCTATTTTTTCTCATATATGGAATTATTTTTCCAAAAATCCATTAAAATTTAAATTATGACAAATCTAGAAAGATGATATAGAATAAAATGGAAATGTGCATGAAATTTGATATTTCTTATATAATAATCAATATTATACCCTTTTAATAATGAATAATCCAATATAAGAATCCTAAGGAAAGTAGATATTCTATAAAAATATAATAAAATAATAAATAAGTGAAGGGTAATATTTCTTTGATTGATGTAGTATAAAAATTACATGATATAAAAATATAATAAAATAGATTTACAATCTTTAATTTAGATTCTAAGGGGATGATTTATTAATTATAGTAGGAAGTATTTATATTGTTCTGACCAAGTCATTCTACTAAATTCAAGGATCTTTGAATATTATTAATTATGTATAATATAAGGGATTTCTCTATTTCTGTTTAAATTATTTATTTTTTTGAAAAAATATATGTGATATAATTATAGTTGTTAAATTAGAAAACCATATTATTACAAATCAAACTATTGTATTTGAAAATGTTTTAGTAGGGGATAACTATTTTTACCTCAAATAGCTATCTTTTTAAGATGGCAGATGAAAAGTTGAATAAACATTTACAAATAATTTTTTAATCTTAATTTATAAGAACAAAAATAATAATAAAATTATATAATGTTATATTATTTATTTAGTTTAGATTGTGGTGTTTTCTTCTTATATATCCTAAATTCATTGAATCACCCATATAAAGAACATTTTAAATTACTGATTAATCTCATTGAGGTAATCCATACACCCATATACACTTATATTTTACAATATGACCCATTTTCTGAATTATCATCTTTAATAGAAATGAAATGAAATGATCCTTTGGATAAAAGTAGTGTTTTGTTTTAGAAAGGTGTCTTTCATTTTTATTATTTAATGAATTATGATATACCGAGGATCCAGCAACCAAAAATGATTATGAATAAATTTTATAGTTTAATTTAATTCATAAAAAATATATAATTGAATACATAAATATTATCACAAACCTCTTTATTTTCTATTACCTATGATCAATTAAAAAATATAACCAAAAAAACAGTTTCCTCAAAGTTCAACTATGAATATCATGAGAATTTCTATAATTTTACAATCATCAATACTAGTTAGCTCTAGTCAAAACATGAATTATGATTCCATGTACCTTTTTAGAGTATTAATACGCAGTAGGATATAAAATTATTGATATTATTAGTGTTAGTAAATATTTTTTATACATCATATTATACTAATTTATGCGGACAAACCGATAAGTCAGACCTAATAATAACTAAACTTGACCCTCCTTGTTGTTTTTTAATAGTGGTGAATAAAGTTTTTACTGGTGGCATAATTTGCCCAATTTTTTTAGCCAATGTTAAATCTAAATCGAGTTAGTAATGAAGAAAAAAATTATTAAAATTATTAATAATGGTTTTATTGAATATCTTTTAACCAATTTTTAAATTAAATTCGTTTTTATGTATATCTAATCAATAGTTCAACTGATAATCTATGAAGTACTATAGTCCATTATGGTTAATCAACAAGATATAAGTGATATGGGTGGGGTGGTATAATCACCATTTTTATGGGTATTTGGGATATTTTATTATTTTTATTACTCTTGGGGATTATAAAAAGGATTTTATTAGCTAACCCTTTATAAATTTTTCAAATAGGTGGACCTTATTTGGTATGTATGATGCCCTTGACACTTTACAACAATACATGATTAATATATTTTCTATTTATCTATATTGTTTCATAGAATTACTAATTGATTATTTTACCGTCATCATATCTTATTATCATTATTATTTTCGTAGCTTTGGAGTTTTCCTCCATTACATTAACAAATATAATATTTTAATAAATTATGGGAAATATCATATCAATGTAAAATAAGGGGATAATACTTAGACATATAATCTATAGATAAGGTATAAAAGTATATATATAAAAAGTAGATATCATTTTTCAATAATTTTACAGATATATGAATGGGATGGGTTGTTTTTATTATGTCACAAGGAAATGTTTCACCATATAAATTATAATTCCTGTAATGTTTCATTACCTTTCATCAAGTAACTATAAAAAATATTTATAATTTTCATTTTATGGTAATTATAAGGATTATATTAATAAAATTAAAAGTAATGCCTCATCACCCTCACAATTATATTCACATATTTAGTATTAAAAAATTGTTATATTTGGTCATATTTCCAACTATGCAGTTTGAGTGGGATTATCCAAACATGTTTATCATTTTCCATAAATCAACACATACACCATATTATACTACAACGCTTATTATAAAAAGAACATAATATATAATAAATAATTTATTTAAATTATTATTTCCTTATATATATCCATATAATACCTTTTATATTCATTATTGGTTATGTTACTAGATTGTTAATCATTCTACATTCTTCTTAAGACTCAAAATTATAAAGCATGTCTAATGTTTGGATTCCCATTGTTAAACAATTATTTCAGATATTAAATATATTAATTGAGGATAAAATTTAGTATTTATCTTTTTAAGAAAGACCAATCCACCATCAAACATAATCATGTCACCAGTTATTCCCATAAACCACCCATTTCTTAATGAACAAGTATAATATATCATTTTATACTATCAAAATATCATAAATTATTTTCTATTCATATAAAGTATACTAAATTATACAAAAAATATCATATTCTTGACTCTTAGTAGTATATTTGGGATGTTATTAGGTTTTATAAATCATATTGTGATGGGTTGTTATTTTTTTTAAGGTTCTAACACACCCCTATTTATGAGAGCTATTTTTTGAGTGGATTGTCTGTAAGATTCTTGATCTAGTTTTTTTTACATAATAATTTCTTAACTATAGTGGACTTCAATTCTATTACAATTATATTATATATTTTTAGAAGAATATTCATTACATTAAACAATTACACAAGTTGATCATTATGGTTTTTTCAATTTGTAAACTAGGTACACATTCGTTATATTTAGTGAAATACCTAAAACATTTCCCACAAATATATTACCATTTAGTACACTTCTAACATGTACCCAACATAAAACCATTCATCATAACCGGGGTAAAGTAAACTAAATAATGGTTGAGATCAAATTATCAGTAAGGATAAGAAAGGGAAATACATAAGAATAACATGAACTTAAGAATATGAGAATATGATCATAAAATTTAAAAACCACACCCTTCTTATCAAGTATCATAATTGTGCATCATATATTAAAGATTGGATTTTTATAAAACATGAATCATAATGGAAACAAAGAACAAGATCCATGAGAGTTTAACATGGGCATAAGACATAGATTATTTATATACTCATAAAAATATAAAATCATTTACATAGTAGTCAGGATTACTTCCATGAATATTATAGTGGAATGAGTTCAATCCTAAAACCATCATAGAAGTCATGGTTCACTTGTAAGACAATCATACTTTAAAAAGTCACATAGTTAATCAAATTCACTCCCCATTATATTCCTTTATATCTCATGATATATATAAATAACTACCCAATAAATTTTAGGGTGATATAGGTCCTAGACATCACATTATGGAAATCGTCCCTATTTATTCCAAAAGATCATAAAACAATCTTCGTATCACAACCCATAAAATGAAATGTTTTTCATAAAAATTTCATCACATCACAACCTATATAAAATAGACAGGCTTCATAATAATATTTTCATTACATCATAGTTTAATCCCTGAAAAAAAGTAGGTTTCGTAAGTATTTCATTATGGTATAAACTATGGAAGGGGAAAATGTGTCATACACATTATGTCATTATAAATATAAACTATTGAGAGATTTAATATTAATGTTATCCTTGGATCATCTTCCTTTTATGTTTTAGGTAGTTTCAATGGATTTTATATTATATGGAAAATGGTTTTCAAAATACACTTGGAACATTTCTTATTGAAAATAAATTTTATTTTAAAGACCCTTTTTAAAACATAAAATATATCAGATATTTTGAAAATATATTTCTTTAAAAATAACCTCAAAATCTTATAAAGGTATAATTATATATAATATTATATGTTTCTTGTGGAAAATATCATTTCACCTTTGAAAATAATTTTCCTTGAAAATAACGATGATAATTTATAAAGGAATATTTAAAAATCATTTAAAACATTTCTTCAGTAAAAAACATTTCCTCTTTGAAAAAAAAACAATTTATAAAGTAAAATTTTATAAAAATTATATTATTTTAAAATAAAATTGAATAAATATAAAGTAAAAAATTAATGAAAATAATGTTCATGATGGTGGGAAATTAAATTCATGTCGTACATGTTAAAATAGGGATTATTTTTACATTTTTAGTAAAATCCAATTAGAAATTGTTTGGAAAAAAACGTGAGTATTCCTTTCGAAAAATTTGTTGAAATAAAAAAATGGATAAAAATATAAATAATAAATATTTTAAATGTTATTAAATGTATATTTGAACTCATTTTTACAAAACATGGTTTGATATGAAAGAGTCTGTTTTAGAAAAAAGAGAAATTAAGATTATTTTTCTTAAAAAATATCTTTTTGAACTGTAAAGTTCATAAAGAGAGGAAAATGGTGGGATAACATGGATTGTCGAAATATAATAGAAGGATAAGAAATTTCATTAGTTTTATGAGATATATATTAGAATATATCATCATAGGAAGCATGATCATAAACAATCCAATGAAATGAAGATATTATAACATAAAACACTTACCAATGTGGTAAAAATATAATCATAAAACCCATAAAACAAGACACTAAAATGGATATGAAAATTATTTTAACTTTATGTTTAATAATAAAAATATATATTCAGGTGAAGTATATAAACCAAATTAAATAAATAAGCGGTAAATAGAAGATGTGTCTCAAAGAAGTAAAAAAGTTAGATAGAAATCACTTACCCCTTAAGTAATATTTGTAATTATAAGACCAAATAAAGTATAAAATAAAATAAAACATTAAATATAATTAATATAATGATAATAAAAATATAACATATCAATGGGTTATTTTATACACCACAAAATTGTAATGGCTGGTGAATTTTTATATGTCCCCCAGAAATGAAATTGAGACTATAAATTGCTTAACATGTGTACCAACTTCCTTCATCTGTGTTTGAACACCCTGTATATTAAATTTATATTTTTTTGTAAAAATTTTAAAAAATCAAAATGATATATATAATATAATATATGACTTTATTATGACCATTTATTAACCATTTATGACCAATTCCTTGTGAAAATTATATTTTGAGTAATAACTACTTTGTTTTTCATATATGTTTTGATTTTTAATTTTTGGTCCTCTTAATTTGGACATCGATATATAATATAGAAAATAATAATCATGGAATAATTATATTATTTATAAATCATTTATAATTTTGAGACCAATAATTAATGATTTTTTTTGAGAAATGAAGAATGTTATGATCTTGTAGATGGTATTCCATACATACACATGAGTAACATCTCCATTATAGAATGATAATTGTTAGAAAGGAGTTAATTAATATTTTATCATAAAATAATCATCATAATATTATAAATTAAATATTTTTTCTTTAAATATTCTTATAAATATCATCTATGAGGTGTGGTGATGAAAAAATAGAGTCACATCTCTTCAGGAAGGTGACGGTCCACATATACGTGAATGAAATTATCATCTTTAAGTGAGTGAAGTTGTAAGAAATAAAAATCTATATTATAATTTAATAATGTTAAATATGTCAGTAATATAATAATTAGGTCATGATTTTATATATATTCATTAACATTATCATTATTATATTCCATGTAAAGCGTTAGTGAAAATTAATCATGTCGCTTCTTGAGGTGGTAGTGTACTGAACACAAGAACGACATTATCATGTCTTTTGCGGGATAGAAATTAAGAATCTATATATGATATATTAAAAATGAAGTTATAATTATGATAAAAAAATTATATATATATATATATATATATATATATATATAATATCATCATAGACAACTGTGATAGGTGGTAGTGGAAAAGTGAATGACATCGGTCCACATGGCTATTGTACGTCATACACATGAATGATGATTTCATAACCAATTTTATTGAATTAGAGATAGCGTTAGGTCATTACCTTAACATAAAAACATATTAATATCCATAGTATACTGATTTTATTCTACCACCAAGATTTAATAAGATTATAATGATGTGGAGGAAGAAATACAATAAAAATTATCATTGAATAATTTTACCTATTCTTTAGGTAACCGCCTTAGGTTTCCACCGAAAGCCTTCCTAGGTTGTATTTATAACGAAAATAATGATCCTATATTGAGTCTATGGATATTTTGAAGTGAAACTGTTAGGTCTTGGCTTAAGCATGGGGTTTTGAAGGTGTGTAATATAGATGAGCGATAGTGAACATTTATAAGTGAGGCGAGTGTCACAACTATAATTTCTTAAATGAAAACGTTTAACACACATTTTTCTCATAAAAAATGGCTCCAAAATTGATTATTGTAGATAATTAGACATTATAGTTTCTAAATATAGACATAAAATACATTTTATATAGGTTTTAGGTCATTTAATCCATTATATTTTTATGTTAACTCCCTGGTAAACCCATTGTTACCTTAACCAGAGTAATTAATTTTAATTTTTTCACTTACATTTTGGTAAAAAAAAGAATTTAAAATTATTATATAATATTAATGATAATTATTCAAAACATGGATTACTTTTTTTCAAATTAAATTCAAATAATTAGAAAATGTAATTTTATAATTAATCCTATAAAAAAGATGAGAAAACAATGTTTCAAAATCAATGAAGTTCAAAATATTATAAAAATATTATATCAAAATTAAATTTTAAATTTTTTTTAAAATTTCATCAATTGGATTAATAAATATAAAATTGAACTAATGTAACATTAAATATAATTTTAAATTTAATTACTCTTTTAAAATAATTTAACCAAAAATATTTTTTTCAATTTTTATTTAGTAATTTCATTATTCATTAGAAAATTATTCATTTTAAAAAATTCTCAAAAAATCAACCTTGGAAATTATGATATTATGGATTCATAAAATAAATTTTATTCATTCTAATAAATTTTCTAAAAGAATAAAAATTTATTTTTACAAATTTGTGTGTCAAAAATATGATAAAACAACTTTTTAGAAAAATAATGTTTTGGAGTAGGAAATTGGGATTATTCTTATCTACTACCCAGAAAACACATAAGAGTAATGTTAAAATGTTTACATAAATTTATTTTAAACCATTCAAAAAAGTGGTTTTTGAAACTAATTTATTTAAAAACAATTGTACATAAATATATTTTTTCAAAACAAAATATTTCATTTATTTAGAAATGGGGTTTTTATTTTCATTTATAATTAAATGGTCATGAATAGATTAATCTTATATAGAAGTGTAAACCATATATTTTCATAATTTATTTGATATTATTCATACCTTCCATTATAATGGATATGAGATAACTATCATATTAAATAACAATAAATTAATAATATGTCACATTTCGTTTAAACTCAATGTTGCAAGTATAACAAGATAAACTCATTGTTGCATGAAATACAAGATAAGCTAAATTTCTTTATAACATAAGATATATAAATTAAATAAACATCATAAAATTTTATGATGTGATATTATACCCCTTTTAAAATTAGTTTTTCAGTCAAAATTTTTCTTGGTCATCAATGGTTTAACATTTGAAAATTACTTCATAGAAACCCGCATTGTTAAAAGGGTAAAAAAAACAACCTTTTGAAAATAAATGAATGGGTTTTAGATTGTTATATAGAATAACATATACTAGGTTTCAAAGTAGAAGAACATAGGTGAAAAGTTAATGCTTAGACATGGAATAAATACATTATTTCCAGATAATGAAGAAAAGTGATAGTGATAATTGATCACATGAAAGTCAATGATAATGATAAAATAAAAAAACCTTAAACCATAAACCATATAGGTGTAATAAAAGAAAAGAATATAATAAAAATGGAAATATGATATTATTTTATTTCAAGATCTATTCCCTAAGGATGAATAATTTTTATAAGAAGATAAATGTACTCAATTTATTTCAATTTCATAGGCACAATATAATTATTGGGTTGTTCCTTGATCAATTTCTTCTTTATATATTACTCTAATTAATGAAGAATAAATTATTATTTTTAATGCATGAAGCACTATCCAATCATAAGATCTATAAAATAATGATAAGTAATTCATTCTAGTTCTAGTTATCATAAAAAATAGTTAGTATATGTTCTCTAATGAGGATAAATATTGATATGATTAAATAATTCATTATTGTCTGAAACCTCATTCAAAAATCAAATTAAACTATTTTATAAATGGTTAACCTTATGAATCTTCAAAAAGATTAAAATCCAAAACATTATAGATAATGTCAGTACATTTCCAAAATGAACATATTATTAATCACCCAAACAACATAAAGTAGCTCCTAATTTTCTCATACCAAACATGTAAATTACACTATCATGTATTGTCTTGAAACATGGTTATAACTGAATTTATTATAATCCTCAATGAAAACATGAATTATCTGAAAAATAAATTCTCTCATAATTTGTTGAATAAAACAACAAATTATTGGATATATACCATGAATCCAAAATTCCTTAAACCACATAACATTGTTATCAAATGACTAATCAGTCTCAAAGACGTCAATATTTTCCAATTTAGTTTACCCATATTAGTCATCTTTTTATCCAAAAATAACACTAATTTACCAACATTATAGACATATTAAGGGTTGTCTTACATTAATCGAAATACCACCTTTCCATTAAATCAATTTTCTAGGAAATCAGTACCATTTAAAATATTTTTTCAAACCCTTAATAAAAAACATATTACGAAAAATAATTTTACACTTTATGATTCTAATTAAATAATTCTAGACACACAATACATAAAAATTTCAATCATCCCAATTCCATATAAAACTATGAACTATGACTCATTATTTATTACTTAATACATTTTTCCTTTTATAAGTCATTTGTATTCTCTTTATCATCGTTAATATAACAATTACTCATAAAAACATTCTGATTTCTTTTATGAGTGTTCACCCTAGGATATTGATTTTCATAATTCACTTACATTCCACATTTAAAACATTAATCCATTAATAATACATTTGGGAGACTAATATTATTATCTATTGTTTTAACAAAACTTTTAATATTTATTCAGAAATTATTTTCCATCTTTCCTTCTTTTCGAAACTCAAAAGAATATTTCTATTCCTCTAATACATTCACTTATTTACATCTTCCCACATTTTTAACATAAACAAAACTGAATTTTATTTACTATGTAGTCTCTATTTCATGAACACTCATCAAACTATATAATTATATTATATATTGAGTATGAGAGTTGGTTATAGAGCATGTTATTAATAATTTTCTGTGAAAAATGATTAGGCATAATAAAAACATCCTTAACTCTGGTCATCATCCATTTTGGCTACACATCAAAAAACTTCATCACATTCAATATAAACCTAGTTAATCTTTGTTACATCCATTTAATAAAACAAAAAACCATAGATTGAGACACAATAATAATAATGGGAAACCAAAAACTCATGAACATTACTTTTTGGATATCAAAATCACAACACCTTATTTTTAATCTATGACACCATATTTATATCCTAGGTTATTTGTAGTCTTTAACAATATTAATTCTATGTGATGGTTCATAAAGTGTTTGTGAATTTAAAAATAAAATCTTTCATGGGTGTAAAACCAAGTGCCTAAGGAGGCCAGTTATCATGCCCCCAGTGATGACCAATTCCACAATAATGTTCCCATTTCAGATTTAATACCATTGGGTACCTCTATGCCAGATCTACATATACTTGTAGTATCCTATAATGGATGTAATTTCGTGGAAATGACTTTCTATATCCTTAAAAAATATTCCAAAATGTTTCTTAAACATTGACCATCCACGTAATTATCTTTAGATGTATCCCTAAAAATATTCATAGGAATCTCAATATTTTTTCACATCCCTAATTTCCAAGGTTAACTAAACTTTTCCAATGATACCAACTACAAAATCGAGACTTGTATATATATATATATATATTACATATTTTTCTATGAATATTCATTACATTACACAGATAAATTCGTAAGGATTTCAATTTTTAGTTCCTTTAGAGACTAGCAATAAAATATTCATATATAGTAAAATATATTTTATTTTTCCTACAATTAACATCCCATTTAGTAAACCTTATACACATACCCTACTTAACACTTTTATTTATAATATGGGGAATGGAATCATAAGAAATGGTGATATTAGATTCTCAATATGGGAAAAAGGTTTATAATTTATCATAAAATGATCATAATTGTATGAGGAGATAAGCATAATAATTTAAACCCATAAACAGTATATCAAGGATAAATATCACAAGTCATGTCAAAATGATTAGAAGTTCATAATACATTAGTCTTAATGGATTCAAAGAAAATGATCTATGAGATCATAAAATATTCATAATATTTATAGTTTTTGAACAAACATAATAATAGAAATTCATTTACATAGTAATCATGGATCAATTCCAAGTATATCATAATGGAATGGGTTCACTCTACAAACCATTATAGTAGTCATCGTTCACTCCCAAGACCATCATAGTAGCAAAAAATAATATACTGAAATGGGTTCACTCTCCATTCCATTATTCTATTTATAATGCAAGATAAATATTTTCCAAATTAATTGGAGGTATATTTAGGTACCACCATTAAAATAATGAAAATCATATGTATGTGTGGAATAAGATCCTAAAACATTCATATATCACAAACCATGAAATGAAATTAGTTTCATAAACATTTCAAAAAATCATACACTATGTAAAAAATATATGATTCATAATAATTTCATCATATCATCATAATATAACCCATGAAAGGAAGAGTGTTTCATAAGAACTTTCTCGTGCTATAACCAATTATAGGGAAACAATTTTTAGAATCATCATGGCATCATAAATAGAAATTATTAATTGAAATAATGTGTGTTGTGTCATTTTATCATGTCCCAAGTAAGGTATAGGTAACATAAATAGATGTCATCATAGATAGAAAATTATTTAGAGAATACATGTGGAACATTTCTTGAGGAAAACATTTTTCATTGAAAATGACTTTAAAATTCTATATTCATCAAATATTTTTTAAATAGATTTAATTGAAAATAAATAGTAAGAATTATAACGGAATATCTAAAAATATTTGTAAAAATCTCTTGAGTAAAATAAAATTTCCACCTTGAAAAAACAATTTTTAAAACATAAACAATTTTTAAAATACTTTTCTTTTAAAATCACCTTCAAAATATATAAATGAATCTTTAAAAATATATTAAATAATTTCTTGAAAAAAATATCCTTTTCTCTATGAAAAATACATTTTAAGACATGCAAATTTTTTAAAATTATTTTCATTTAATATATCCTGGAAAAGTTAATGAGGAATATTCAAATAAAATAATGTCAATGGTGACAAGATAATTCCATTTATTCCGTAAAAATAAAAAAAATGATTCCATTCACATTTTTAGTAAAACATAAAAGATAATTATTTAGAAGAAGTCATGAATATTCCATTTCATTTAAAAAATAAAAAATTGGTAAATTTTTATTTAATTAATATTTTTACCAAAACAAAAAAAATCCTGAAAACATTTTTAGAAAACATGGGTTTGGATCAAAAACGTTATTTCGACCAAATATTAAAATATAGATAATTTTTCTGGAAAACATAATTTGGGAATAAATATTAAACAAAGAAAATAATATATATATATATATATAACTTACATTTTATAAATATAACAATAGAATAATAAATTTCATGTGTTTTTTGAGAGATATATCATACAATTTCAACATTGGAAACATACTCATAAAAAATCCTGACAAATAATGACATTATAACATTAAACTCTTTCCACTTTTGTAACTTTGAAAAATATACCCCATGAAGGAGAGAACCTAAAATTTATTTAAATTCTAAATAATTTTAATAATTGTCCTCAAAAAAATACATTCATGCTCATTATATACATCACAAGTTATTTTTTGACCTCTATAGTTATATTTCCACAAACTCTAGAATAATAATCATAAATTAATTATCATAATTATATGTCAATTATACTTTTATTAATGATCATTAAATATGATTTTGATAAATGAGGTATGTTATGATCATGTAGACAGTAGGCCGTATGTTCACAAGAGTAATGTTTTTATTTTTATTTTTATTTTTAAAAAGCATTAAATTACTATTCTATCCTTTAATAATCATACTAATATCATATATAAAATATAAATTTTTTAAATATACATATACATTTCATTCATGTGTTGTGCTGATTAAAATAGAGAGTTTCATCACTTCGTGAAGGCAGTAGTGCATATGTGCTTCAATGATGTTATCGTATCACCTACTGAATAGAATGTAATAATTTATATATGATATAATGACTAAAATATATAATTATATTACATATATAATATATTTACTTTATATACATTATCATACCTAACCGTTAGAGGTGGTAGCGGAAAAATTAATAAATCGGATCGTGAAGCGGTAGTCCACCGTACACACAAATGATGACTTCAAACCCCATTTTATGGAATTGGGGATGATTGTAGGTAGTTACCATAAAATAATAACATATAAGAATATTTAATATATTTAGTTTATTATATCAAAAAATTTTAAAATTAATTCATGAATTTTGTGGAAGGAATAAAAAATATGTTCGTTAACGAATGTTACATCTTCGTCGGGTAACCTCCTAATGTTTTCATGGAAAGCCTTACAATGTTGGATTTATGAAAAAATAAGGTTTATATTATGAGAGGAGGGATTTTGGGAAGTTATTTAGGTTTTTATTGACTGAACCAATGGATTTGAAGTTTTTAATAGGATTGAAGAGGGGTGACCTTTTATAAGTGAGGTGACTGACACACTTATAATTTTTTTTTAAAATTTTTTACCAACATTATTATGATTCCACAATGCATAAAAATTCTGTATTATGGATAATTATACATGATAGGGTCCAAATTTTTCAATAAAATTGAATTTATAAATTTTCTTATGTCTTTTTAACCCTTATTATTTTTGTTTATCCTCTCGTAGAACCATTTTTACCATATCCATCGTAAGTAATTTTTTATATTTTCATTTTTTGTAATGGTAAAAAATGAAGACGATATTATTATATAATATAAATTAATTGTATTCAAGTTATTTAATTCCTTTTCCAAATTATATTCACATAACTAGTGAAATTTAATTTAAAATTAATCACAATGACACGGTGAGAAAATATAGTTTTTAAATAATCAGAAAGTTAAATAGTTTACAAAACTTTTATATCAAAAATCAATATTAAAATGATTCAAATAAAAAAAATGGATTATAATATTTATATTTTAACTAATATTACATTAAAACTAATCTCAAAAATAATATAATTTTAATATTAATTTTAAAAATGAACTTTTTAATTAAAATTATGTATTTTCCATTATTTATCAAAGAATTATACTTTTTATAAAATTCAAAAAAAAATCATCCAAATATAATATTGATATTATTATTTTAAAAATTAATTTTTTTCAATTAATATTATTAGAACATTCAAAATTTATTTTCAAAAATAACTTTGTAAAAATGAAGGCAATATTATTTATAGAAAAATACAATTTTCAGCATAAATTTTGATTTATTATTATATATTTTCTATAAAAAATAAATTGAATGTAAAAAAATTGATAAAAAATTAATTAAAATCATTCCTAAAATTTTTTTTTCTTAATTTATTGAGTTAAAATATGTTTTTGTTCGTAAAATTAGATTTTAAGAAGAAACATAATTCAATTATTCCGAAAGGGTTTTTTATTTCATTTCTAATCAATTATTGATCGGTGGATTAATTTTTTATATATGTATAAACCATATATTTTAATTTCTTAGTTAATCCTATTCATATCTTCCATTCAAATTTCTTTGTGATAATAATCATATCAAATAATAATATTTTAATAATATGTCATATTTCGTTTAAACATAGTGTTGCGTGTAATGAAACCTAAACTAAATTTTGCATGTAACACAAGATAGACATAGTGTTACGTATAACACAAGCTCCCTAATTGTTTTAAAATAATATATTTCATACTATTTCAGGATGTTACCTAAACTCTCTTGTTTATTTTTCAAATTATATATATGTTGTTAGTAGATAAATAATATCCCAAACATAAGTGATATTATTCAAAAAACCACGTTATTCTTTGAGATTTTATATTTTTGGGGAAATTTTTTTATTGATTAATTTTATAATTCATTAAAATATTTAAATTATAGTCTTATACACTATAATATATTTTTAAACCTATACAAATTTTAAAATTCATTTTGTAACTTCATGTTATTAGAATATTTTTTGAAATTTGTTTGCACCACCTAATTGTGATAGAGAATTGAAAGTAAACGGATTATTAAATAAAAATATTACAATGTGTTTGGTGTAGATTCTAAATATTATATATATTTTACTAACTATAGTAGATATGATGATATGATTATAAAAACTCTTGAATATATGAAGTAATAATCATGGTCTTCGAGGAAGGTTAAACCATTAAATGTCAATTTTACATCAATTATAAGGACGTATTATAAAACTAATGGATATATTTTTGTACTATTAATATTCATAACAACACATGATGGTCATACATAGTGTGGTGATAACTAAAAATATTAAAAAATTATTATTTGGGTTGATGGGTCTTCAGTATTGTATTTAAGGCCATTGTGTCTCTAAGCCTCTAGGTCATGTAGGGTTTCCCTCTCAACCTAGTTAAAAAGTGGGTTCATTCTTTAATATAAGGTCTTAACCCAAGATGAATTTGATAAATTAAACCAATATATGCTTTTTCTCATTGAAAAGTTCCTAAATAACATCCTTATAACCCTAATGGATCCAATTAGAGGATATATGCCTTTAACAGGGAACTTATTCATTAAACCCATGTAGTCTCAACTTGCCTTATCATAGTTTATTTTTTTTGTATAGTGGGGGAATTAAAAAATCATTGCTAGGGGATGAGGTGGGAGTAGATACCTTCCTATATCAATTAATACATTTGGTAGATCATTTTACTGCTTTTGTTCAAATTGTATTTTTTTCAAAATTTATATGTTATTTTTATTTCTTATTAATTATTTTTCTATATAAAACAATGTCACTTAGTCATCTCTGTCATGTATATTATTCAAAATTCATGTATAATTTTTTTATCTAAATGTTTTAAATAATAAATGGTATTTTTTATCTCTTTTAATATTAGTTTGAGTGTGGATGAATCATAAATGGTTTATTTATATAGAAATAATAATTTTTTTATAATATTAATGATTTAATATATACCAAAACCATTGACATATAGATGAATAAATATCGATATATTAATGGAAAACAAAATCTTTTATGTCATCCTATCAATTTTTGTGAAAATCCAGAAATGTAATTATTTTTCATAAATGAATACATATGCATGTAAATTAATTATTATCAAGACTTCAAGAATAGTTTTTCTATATGATTATTTCTTACATAGATTATGTTTGGGACTTTGTGAACTTCAATTGAACCATGTATGTGAACACATTAACTGACACATGTGAACTCTCTATACCCTCTCTCTTTGTAAAAAATAATGAATATATACATACATACTCATATACATATACACATACAAACACATTCATGCATACACATATAGAGAGACACAGAAACACACAATATTTATTGTATTATAAATAAGAAAACAATATATTTTGTAATCTAGGTCCATATATTGATGACTGATATCTAGGATTTATTTTATATGGGATAATGGGGATTTGTTATGAAATGAAAAACAAAATTTAGAAGAAAATAATAAACAAGATGAAATTATTCTTAATTACCATTAAACAAATAAATATATTATGGAAATATAATATTGAAGAGATTTTCACACATGAAAATAGGGATGAGGTAGCATAATTGACTCAAGAATAGTTTTAATAAGATTTATTTCTTATATAACATGTAATTCTACAACAAAACAATTTATTGAAAAATAACTGATATTCTTAATAATATTTCCAAAAACAATTCTTTTTTAAACTTAAAAAAATCAGGAGTTTTTTTATCTATTATTGTTAAAAACATGTATTTGGTAGTTTATCATGTACTAATTATCATTATTTTATAAAAAAATATAATATGAAAAGTTATTGGACTGAAAGGTATTATGTCTGCAGCTATGATTTCATTGCAGTTTATCATTTCTTTCATAATTAATCTAACATTATTCATTTTTTTATGTTCTAATCTACTAACATATGTTCAATGTTTATTGTGTTAAATATATTTTTATTTAGAAAATTTATAAAGTGACATTATTATATAATTTAATATTTTTTATGGTAGATTTTGGTGCCTGAGTACCAATAAGAAATTGAAGAATAACATTCCAAAATTTAGAGAAAATAAAAAATTTATTAGTTAAAGATTGATATTTTTTGATATTTGAGGACTAAAATGGGCTTAAATTTTGTGAAAGTAAACTTTTCCTTATGCGTTATAAATTTAATAAAGTTAATAAATCCCAATTTGGAAATAAATAATATAGAATATTTAGTAGGCTGATTATTTCAAACGGGATTGAGTATAATCAACATGTTGGGTAAACATAGACCAAATAATTTGTAAAATTCACAACTCTATAATTTTACTTCCCCTTGTGATATGAGTCAAAATTACCTTATATTATGCCCCTTAGTAAAAAAAATTAATTTGATATCTTTCATTATTATTATTTATAATCCCAATAATAATTTTTCCCCTCCACCGAAAAGTATTTATTTTGTCTAGAAGAAAAACATTCATAAATTTTACTCATATAATAATTATTTGAATATATATTTATACTATGAAATCTATTGGGTCTTAACCATATATATGATTTCATAAAGGAATTATTCTTTGAACTTTTTATCTTTATCACGTTCATGGTTTACATATTTATATTTACATAGGTGTTGAAATATAATATTTATTCCTCTTTTCTTATTCAAAATTTTATGATTGAAATCCAATAATTGAGAAAAAAATATTATTATATGAGTTTTATGTACATATTTTTTTAATATATATTTTAACTATGATTTATTTAAGTATACTATTATATTAAGGAGAAGTTTTTATGAATGATATTAACTAAACCCAGGAACCACAAAATGAAACACATTTTCATTAGTTGGATAATTTATTTAATTCACATTAATAATCTCAATAAGATAATATATGGTTAATAATATATTTTACATATTTTAAAAAAATATATTCTTATATCTTTATTACTTGCATCACAATTCAATTTAAAAGGAAATCTATTTGGAGACATCATGACTAATGATTGTACCCATTTCTTTTCCAGGTATTTAATTCATTCGAAAGAATCCTATAAAATGTGAGAACAAAATCATTAATCAAAATATTGATCAATCATATGGTAATTAAATATAAGTTATGGATTAACATCTTTAAAAATATTACATGTACAAGGAAAAATTTAATTCTATTAATAAAATCAGGTATTGGAAATTTAATGTTTTAAATTAACTTATATAGATATAGTTCAATGATTTTATTATAATTTTATGTCTGAGTACAATGACCATCCTCATTATAAAAATGAAATTTTTTTTAGTTAAGTACTAAACCATCTCTTCGTAGAATTGATTAATATTCTCATGATATTGAAAAAACATTAAAATATTCATAAAAATTGACAAATCCTCAATAAAATTATCCATGTATTATCTAATCATATAAATAAAATTTACATCATACATAATTTTAATATATGTAGTGAATTGCATACTCAAAATAACGTTTTATAATATAAAATTAAACTCTATAGACATTAAAATAGGTTTTTTATCTTTTATAACCATTTTATTTTTATGACATCTAAAATACCTATCAGAGAAACAATAATAGTCATGTTTTGATAGTATTTTTAAAATTTGACCAATGAATAAAAGTGGTAAATGATCTTCCCATGTTATATAATTAAGTATTATATAGTTAACATGAAATAACAATGTAATTAATCTAAAATATTATATAAATATCTTTAATATATATTAATCTAATCATCTATTTAATGGAAAAAATCCTTCATTGTTGGTGTTAAATAAATTCTTGATAATTTTTAATGCTTTGTCATATCCTCTATCAAATTATTTTTTGTTTAATTCATTCAAAATGGAATTTCATGTCTATAAACTTGTAAAATGTAATTATCTTCTTTAATTCTACTTCTGTCATACTTTTTCTTCCTGATTTAAGTTAATATAAGAATTAACGATCACAATAAGAGTATCTTTATTTCTAATATATGTATGTCATATTGTTATTTGTAATGCATTATGACCCAAATTTTATAGTTCTTGATATTATGTTCAAAAAAATTTACTATAATAATGATTAGGTTATTCTATATAATGTTTATATTCATTAACATCAACAGATTCATAAACAATTTGAATAAAAACAACATAAATAATATCCTTCACATATTCATCATGGAATTCCCCTATAAAAATAAAAAAAATCGTAAATTATTTCATCATAAATTATCCCTACATAATTTAATTCATCAATGATTTCATTTTGTATCATTGTATTCAAAATAGGATGAATACATTATCCATAACTAACACAAAAATAAATATCCCTTAATTCACTAAAATTAATGATTATTTAGTTTCTAAAAATTTCCGCTAGTAAATAATAGTATCTTAAACCATTTTCATCAATATCATGTATAACAAAATCATTTAGAATTTCAACATTATAAATTTTAATAAACTATATTCAATAATTCCACTTGGATACATTCATGAAAAATTAAAACATTGTATTTTTATTTTATAATCTAATTATATTAAAAAAATACAACCAAAATAATTATTTTATCGTCAAAATCACATAATTACCTTCCAAAATCCCATGTTCTATTTATTTCATTGTTTCTAAATCATCTATAATCACGATTCTTTGCTATAAATATGTTTTGAAATACCATACGATACTCTTCATTTAATGTAACTGTATCCACATCTTATGGTTTTTTATTTTTAAATAAAATATATTCTATTAAGTTATTATGTTATGAATTTTGATACTAATTATTTTAAAATGTTTTAATAATAAATATTTTTATGACATCACCCTCATGGATCACCCATAAGTAACTAAATTGAGTCCCTAAATGCCATCAAGTGAGACTCCTCATATACTATGTAATACCAAATAATATCTAGGGTCTGTAGTATATTGTGGGAAGATTATATCCTCTAGTTAAAGGAAAAATAACAATAAAAAACAAAAAAATATCATCCATCTAATAATATATAATGATATGAAAATTCATAAATAATATATAATGATAACCCTCAGGTTCCAGGGGGAATACATAGTTAATAAAATCTACTTTGGCTAATTCCCTATACCTATGTACACAATAATGCTGTCCTATTTTTATGTACATGGTATCACCATATGCAATGTCCTATTTCCAAGGACCCCCCAAATATATTTATATATAACAGGAATAGAAAAACATGGTAAATGCATACAATTTACTCCAACCATAATCATCAAAATAACTCATACACCAGATCCTTGTAATCACAACAAGATCCTCAATCAAGAATAATTATAATAATGGGAACACTAGATCTTTGAAATCACATAAAGTCCCCCTTATAGTAATAATACTAATAATATGAGTACTGGATCCTTGGTATCACTTCATGGTCCCCATATAATGAAAATAACAATAATAAGCACTCTATATCCTTGGAATCACAACAACTTTCCCAATCAAGAAGTATAAATTTATCTATTAGATCATGTTCACTATCACATGAATTCATTTAATTATCTAATAATCCTTCAAATTTTGTAGGAAATAAATATTCAATTACATTCAATCATAGGTTACAAATAAATATTTATAATTAACTATTAATGTTAGGCTATGTCCCAAGTATCCTTAAAATGTCAAATAGTCATTTGGTATGCCTAAGTCACACTTAGAGTCATGAATTTAATTTAATTTTAAATTTTTATGGGTTTGCACACTTCATGAAGGAGACTACATTTTGGTATTTACTTGCCAATTATCTACTTAGAAACTGTGGGAGGGTCTATTACATTCAATTATAGATCATAATTCAATTATAAATTTATGAATTCCTTAAGAAAAATATGTTGGTATTACTAGAAAAAATATATACATGATATGAGAATCAATATATCATTGAATGGCTTGAGACCTCCTACCTTAAGAATAAAAATACTCAATTGAAAAGGATCACTAAATAAATCAAGATCGATGAGACAATGACCTTATATCAACACCAAATTCATCACCTTAGAGTTTTGTAAAATAAAAATGAGAATAAATAATGATCTATGTAATAATCAATTCTATTCATACTCATAAAGATAAAACACAATAATTTTTTCTTTAAAATCCTATTAATTGAGAGGGTAGAGACCAAAACCCCCAATAAAGGCCATGTTAATCCATAGAGGTTGGGTCTAGGTTGAGTAGATGGAGGATGTTATTAAATCGGTTGTTCTAATTAAATTAGATTTTGGTCTCTGGTTAAAATCACATAAATGAATCCCAATGTAATTTTTCTTCCCTCTAAAGGGTAGTCGGTGGGGCCAATAGAGATTCTGGGCTACTGTCTTACCCCATTCTAGTTAGTGGCCCTTGAAGCTCTCCAAAGAGTTCTGGATCCCCTCTATCATTCCAAACTATTATATAGAACCACTAAAACCACAAAAAATGTATAAATAATGAATAATAGATATTCATTAGAAATGAATAAATAAAAAAAACTCATTTCAAGAATATATGAGTTGTTATACTCTCCCTACTATATAACAGCTCATCCTTGAACTGATATCATGACCATCACTAAGAATCATCATTGAATAACTCATGACACTAGTCATGCATACCAGCCTCCCACTATCAAATATACTCATATATATTTCATTACTTCTACAACACCCATACCATACAAATCATCTTTGTGTGTATGGTATTTTCATTCAAAAACACAATAAGAATAGAATTATTCTAAAAATATACAGTAGTCTCCAGCTCAATATCATTAGTGCTGACCACATATCCTGGTAAAGTTCAAATTTCAATGATTTCACACATGGAAAACATTTTTCATGGTATCATAACACTAAAAAAGAGACATCATGTATGCCACAACACTAATCCACTCAATAAACACAGACAAGACAACATACCTCAGAAATAAATCTCTCTTCTTTTGAATAGTACGGTTCCCTAACCTTGTCGACACCCATAAGAGTACATGGTATCAAACATTAATCTATAGAGGTATTTTTTGATTATATTCATCACACACATTTCTACTTTAGGTGGTTTCAAACTAATTTATAATCAATTGAACATTCTATAATGTCTCTTACATGAGTCTTGTCATGATAAGTTCCAAATCACTAGCTTCCAACCAACACATTAGTGAATCACATAGAAAACCATAGAAGACTTGAAATAGAGCCATTTGAATTGAATCCAAGATGATTTTATTATATGAGAATTTAGAAAAATCTATGTGGTTCTACTGAGAATAAAAAAAGTCCAAAATTTGTGCCATTAACATGTCTTCTATAATCTGAATGGTACACTCATACTATCTAATAGTCTATGGATGATAAATGATATTCATGTGAAAATATGTACATAGTTCCTTCTATAATCCCATCAAAATTATTTTATTAATTTTGGAATCCTAGTCTCAAATGATACAACGAGCTACTATATGAAAACACACTATATTTTTAACATTGATCTTTCTTAGGTCGTCCATAGTGAAAGTATCTAGAATTAGTAAGAAATGGGATACTTTAGTTAATAGATTAATGAAATCCCATACATCATCATTTATCCAATGTTTTCTTGGTAAAACAGTCGTGAAGTCCTTAGTGAAATCGTCATATTTCCACTCAGGTAGGGGAAATGAAAGTAGATAAACATCGGACCACTGTTACCTAGCCTTCACTTAATTACCATAGGTGCACTGAATCACAAAACATATAACAACCCAGATACTTATAAAATTATTTTTTTATTTAATTATTTAGTCAAATTAATAATAAATTTATAATAAAATAAGTGGTATATATTGAAATTAAGTAATTTAAACGGATGGAATTGTAACTTGAACATTGGAATAATAACCTGACCATGAGGAATGGTAATCTAAACAATAGAATAATATCTTCACCTAAGAAATTATAAATAAAATCTATCCAGTTTACAAATGAAAATATCATATATTTATATCATTGATCAAGTAATTGTTTTTGAAAAATATCAATTAAATATTGGTATTTTTGAAAGTCATGAATATTTAATTTCAAATTAATGATTAATTAAATAATTTAAAGGACTAATTAAATTATTTAAATGAAAAATTTATTTCCATACAATGTAATAAAAAATATTGTTATTTTGTCTTATGGTTATAATATAATTATTTTAT
Organism: Viscum album; assembly: GCA_963277665.1. Taxonomy (NCBI): domain Eukaryota; kingdom Viridiplantae; phylum Streptophyta; class Magnoliopsida; order Santalales; family Viscaceae; genus Viscum; species Viscum album. Next base: position 1,509,104,890 of record OY728156.1, read on the forward strand.
ACCTTGATTAATTAATCATGGTGTAAAATAATAAGTTTTAATTTTAAATTTTTTATTTTTTGAAAAATAAAATTATTGTATATATAAACTTATTTTAATAAAATGGAGTTATTTTATTAATTCTATATGTTGAAAAAAATTTGGGGTGAACTTTTAGGATATTTTTGAAATACATGAATTTCTATTGAATAGTGAAATACAATAATTTATTATATATGTACACTATTCCTTAAATACACTATTCCTGACATCATGGATGATGTAATCACACTTGGTTTGAAATCACATATACACTCCTATTTTTAGTCACAATATCAAACACTATTGCTTGCCTTTATAAAAATAACAAAATAATGATTAAAATAATGGAAAACCCCCTCTCCTCCAATATAAATTCCACCCTCACCCCATCTTCACCTCACAACAGTCAAAAAATGTTTGTTGTCCAATTTTTTCCCAATAATTTTCCCAAGCCTCATTCCCACGTCCTAGACCTACTTCTCCAACCAAAATTCAAAAACCAAAGGCCTTATAGGGATTCTGAAGGAGATTGATTCAAGAAGAAAAAACCCCACGTTTATTTTCTTTAATTTTCATTTCAATTATTTTTATTTTCTTATACTATCTTCACTTAATCTTATCCAGGAGGAATTAAAACTATATTATCTTATATATACTTTAATTTTATCATGATAATGTAAAAATTCATCATATTCTTATTTTCCTCTCCTTCTTATTCTTAAAATAAAGACATCATCTCTGATGTGTCAAATGACCCACACCGTGGATGATATGTTTGAAATTTTCTTTAATTCATTAAAATATGGTCATAAAAAAATTCTAATGGTTGAAAAATATTTTATAGTCTATCATATAACCTCTTTATGTTATTTAATTAACATATATACATAATATTAAATTATATAATGAAACATGTTTGTGATTATCAAAGATCTAAAAAATGATCTAAAAATCATTATTGATTTATATAATTATTCATCATCATATATGCAAAAATTTATTTGTTTTATCATTTAATAATATTAAAGCATATAAAACCATTTCATTCCACTTTTGTAGTTATGCTTCCATTCAACAAGAAAATCCATCAATAACCAACCATAGAAATCATGTATAGAATGCACCTGAAACAATGGATATAACATAATATTAGTAATAACAGGATGGAATAATGTTATAAAATGATTATATAAGGTGAATTATTAATTAAAATGTTTCTAAAAATTATTAATAACACTATTTCTCCCATTATACAAGAGGTTTAAACACCTTTTAAGTAATATGAACTTGAGGTAAAGGAATTCTTATCCCTATTTCCATTCATTGGGTTAACTTTATACTTACCTAATTATGTGGTACAATGATTATTTGTGTAATTAATTTTGTTTATATTATGTTTTATTGTATTTATTTATAGTTTATATAAACATTCTTTTAATTCTATTAATTATCACTTCAATTATCTGATATTTTTAAGGGACTTGTCTTTAATAATCTTCTTTTAAAATTCCATTTTACAAAATTCAAAAGAAATTATTTTATGTAATTATTCATGTTTTCTGAATAATTTAAGGTTCTTGGTCATTTATTATAAAGAATTATGGGATCTATATCTCCCTTTAATTCATTGTGTATATTTAATATTTAGGTCGGCCATGTTGTTACTTCAAGTGTAACTGTGTCAATTACCCCATAAGGTTGATGTGGGGGTTACATTGTAAGGTAGTCATGAGGGATAAAAATTACAAGATATATTCAGGTGTTAAAATATTAATTAAGAAATTATTTAAGTTAAATTGATGGTATTATTTGTTATTTCAATGATTTAGGAAAATTTCATGTTTTAATGAAATAAGTATATGATACCTTATGGGTGAGAAGTATGTCTTTGTGAAAATGATTCCATGAGTCTATATGTATTCATCTACTAAATGTTTATATCATTCTTTTTAAGAACCTTACTAATACTTCTACACTCAACACATGTTTTAAAATGTTTTTCAGAAGTTTTAATGATGGTTATGATTAAAGGATAATCATAGATGAATGTCGTGAAGACTTTTTAGTAAAAAATTTCACATTTTTTATTAAAAACATTTGTATTGTAAAAAATGGATATTGCTTTTGTAGTATCCAGTTTGATTAATTAGGGGTTTATTTGTATGAATTATAACCTAATTTTATAATGATATAAAACTAAAAATACCCTTAATTTAAATTAATGTAAATTCTTGTCTAAAACACAAGATTATGCAATGTATAAGGCCAGATACTTATAATTGGTATTAGATGATGGTTTAGATATCATTAGGGGTTATGATGATTTTAATACAATAAAATATATTTTTTACCATGTTTTTATGTTAAAATGATATAGATTTCTAAAATTACCATGTTTCTTCATTTATGGAATCTTTGTTCAGAATCGTTTTACGTAGAAGAAACAAAAAATATGAAGTTATAAGGAAGAAAGAGGATGATATCTTTCTGAATTTTTAGCCTAGAATCATAGGGATTGTAACTAAATAGTTTTTTATAGTAATGGATCAGCTGACGCATGCTATAAATGGTATTAGAATCCATGAAGGAGAATAACTAGAGATACCATAAAGGAACATGACAATAGTGGAAAATTTTATGAGGCAAAAACCTCCTGCTTTTAGTGGATCTTATAACCCAGTGGCAGTTAGAGGGTGGATTAAATCCCTTGAAATGATATTCTATGTCATGGGGTGTTCAGATAAACAAAATCTTAGTCTTTCCATTTATCATTTTTAAGGTGAAGCTGACTTGTGGTGGATAATAGTAAAAAATATCAAGGATTGTGATGTGATTGAGTCCATGGAATTGGATGAATTTAAAAATATTTTCCTTGAAAAATATTTCAATAAGGTTTTTTTATTTCAAATAGAAAAGAAATTCCATGAAATAAATAAATACTAGGAGGATTTAGTGGCCATGTATAAATAAAACTTCACCAGATTTTCAATGTATGCTATAATTCTTTTTTATGATCTTGATAGAATAAACCATCATTTTTTACTTCGGATTACAACCAATATATCGAAGGTAATTGAACTCCAAAGAACCCAAATGCTATGAGAAACTCATATGATATTCTTACAGGGTAGAAATAAAATTTGATCACGATCACCTACACTTTAAAAAAAACCAATGAAAATGTATTTATAGAAATAAATGGAAAAGAGTCAACCAAATGAACTTGACTGAAAATTATTTTTTTATTAAGAAAACACTTTTGAGGAAAAAGTGAGAAACCTTAAGTTCCAACAGACACAAACAGCAACAAACAGAAGATCTGAAACACCCTCACCCAAGCACAGCAGCATCCGCCAACTCCAGAGAAGGACCACTCGACGATCCCATGCAAGCATGGTCCCTCCTGATGGCAAGTCATCCCTCCGTATCCACCACATCCCTAATGACCTGCAGAGGAACAAGCAGCATACTCCAGCCCGACCGAGCCGAACTGACCCTTCCGTATTCCTCCCACAGCCAGAATGAAAACTCAACACAGCATAAGTTAAGAAACAAGTAAACTAGAATCATTGAACACCAGATGTATTTTACCAGAGTCAGTGACTCTGAACAGTTTTCAGGATAAACTAGATACCTGCAGGAAAGGATCTCCCCTTATTAGGTCTTCAAAGGAGGAATTTAGTGAATTCAAGACCTGCATATATTCCTCAAGGCTGATCAACCCCTTATTAAAACCTCCAACTAGGATCGAGTCCTGTTTATCCACCCAAGCATACTGGTCCTCCTTAAGCACCACTTCAAGGTTCCTACCCATAATCTTGGTTGCATCTTATTCCGAGGCGTTGAGATACAACACCTATTCTGACACCATATCTCCAGAGATTAGGACCAAATCCAGGGACGGATCATGTTGTCCATCTGCCTTTTGGTTATACCTGGCCTCCTTATCTATCTTCTCCACCAAAATTTTCTTTTCTGAACGGGTCTTCATAGGAGGAGGTAAGGAAGAGTAATCCTTCCTACCCCTCCTACCCCGCTTCTTCCTGACCCTCCTCAAACATGATTCTGTTTCGGAGAGACTTCTACAGACCACGTCGCATTCATTTCCCCTTCCACCATCCTCATACCCTGAACATGTTTTTCCCTTAATCCAACCTTCCAACAAAAACCCACCATCACTCCCCCTGTTGTCCTTATCATCCTCAATCCAGGTAGATGGTTCAATTCTATGTTCATCCTCAGCCAGAAATCCATAATTGTTGCTCAAAGCGACTGTACTCTGGACTGAAGAACAAACCCCTAACAGACAGGCAGCGCTCAACCCCCTTGAATCTTCACAGTTAGACTGATCCTGCACCTCCACACCGGTCCCTATCAGATTTCTAGGAGCACCATCCAGGGCCGACCCTACCCCATTGTTCCCTTCCTTACCCAAGACACAAGTTCTCTCAACATCTGATCCTTCCAGGGAGGCGGGTTGCTCAAAACCCATGCCCATATATTGAGGCTATGGGTTCAAAGACTCCCATCCTCTGGCTGGCACACAAATGGCCTCTGACCTGGAAGGCTCACCTGCAGGCAGAGAGGAGATCCCTAACGCCCCCTCCGTAGGACCCTGGTCCTGTAAACTCATGCTAGTCGATGCATGAACACCACCCAGATCCTTCTTTTGGTTTGTTTAAAATGTTGAAAACTCACCTTGATGAATGTATTAACAAATCCGGGAAATTATTTTTATGTTGTATGTTTGAACACATGGCCTAAGATTATAATGAAAATGAACTTAATATCAATTCAGAGAAGAAATCTATAAATTGTTTTAAATGTGTTGATATGGGTCATTATGAAAAAAATGTCAAAAAATAAATATCCAAATGATGGAAAGAATCCATACTGTAAGAAGAAAGGTGTAGTGAGATCCTTTGTGACTACATCAGCAGATGTTGGGTCATCCAATGAAGTGGTATTAACTACTTTATTTATTTAATCATATTTTTAAAATGTTCTATTTGTTATGGGGTCTACACATTCCATTATTTTTAATAATTTTTCTGTTAAAATGGAAATTTCATCTTAAGAAATGAGATGGGAACTTATGGTTAATCCCTGGGGGAAATATTACAGAAAAGAGAATTATATGAATCTTCATGGGTTATTCTATGTAAATTCATTACCTTAAAACATTATTGTTTTCCCTTAGTATATTTTTATGTTATTCTAGGTATTGATTGGATTTCTTTTTATCATGACAAGTTTAATTTTAGAGCTAAATAAAAATTTTTGTAGAAAGAGTTTTATTTTGTATACAATAATGATCCTATAAAATTGTTATCATATCTAGAATTTGAGAAACTGTTAAAAATGGAAATTATAGTTATCTTTATTATATTGTTGAAAATAAGGGAACTATTCATATTAATGATTTTTTAGGGTAAATTAATACATTTATGTTTTTTTGATGAGTTACCCAATGTTATATCAAATCAGGAAGTCGAATTTACTATGAAATTAGTTCTTTATGCTATTACAATTCCAAAACCCCCTTATTGATTGTCTCAAGTGGAACTTCTTGAAGTAAAATATTAGTTACATGTGTTTCTTAATAAAGGATTCATTCATCCTAGAACATTACTAGGGGGTGCCCATGTTTTTTTATTAAAAAGAAATATGGATTTATGATACTCTACATTTATTATAGATCTTTGAATGAAATTACTATTAAGAATAAGTATATGTTTCCTCATATTTACGACTTGTTTGATCATCTTCGGGGAGCGTAGTATTTTTTCAAGATTTACTTGAGATTAACTCACCATCAGCAGAAGGTGAACGCAGATGATATCCCAAAAATAGTTTTTCATACTAGATATGGGAATTATGACTTTCTTTTATTCCCTTTTTATTGAAAAATTACCCTATTGTATTCATGAGTCTTATGAATTGAATATTTCAGGAATATTTGGGATTGTTTTCATTTTTTTAATTAATGATATTTTTGTATTTTCCAAATGTTATGAGGATCATGAAAAACATTTTGGAATTTTCTTGAAAAATCTCAGAGAAAAAGAGGTATATAAAAAGTTTAGAAACTATGATTTTTTATTACAATAGATTTATTTTCTTGGTCACATTGTAAATAAGTATGGAATAATATTTCATCCATCCAAAACTAAAGTTGTTGATGAATGGCCAAGATCTACAAATATTACAATGATTAACTATTTTCTTGGGTTAGTAGGTTATTATTGATGAGTTATTAAAAACATTGCATGACTATCTATCCCTCTAACTAAGTTAACGTAAAAATGGGTTGAATTTATGTGGACCAAGGAATGTGATGTTTCTTTTTAGTAACTGAAAAAGTGATTGTTGAATGCTCCAATTTTGTCCCTAATTTCATGAAATGGCGTGCTTTTCATCTACAGTGATGCTTCATCAAAAAAACCTAGTTTTGTTCTGATACAAGATGATCAAGATATTTATTAAGCTTCTATAGAACTCAAACCTCATGAATTAAATTATCCCACATATGATTTGGAATTAAAATTTGTGGTTTTCACTTTGAAAATTTAAAGGCATCATTTATATTGAGAAAAATGAGAAATATATGTTGACTGTAAAATTTAAAGTATATATTAACTTATAATGAATTAAACATGATGCATTAGAGATGGATTGAATTGATGAAGGATTATGGTTGCATGATCTATTACCATCCTAGAAAAGAAAACAAAACTGAATATTCTTTGAGAAAAAAACACCATGCTACATTTAACATGTTATTTTTAGAAGATGACCCCTTGATTAATAACTTGATGAATTTTGGAAAGGATGTTTTTTGTGTTTGAAATTACTTTGTTTTGTCTTCAGAGTTAGTTTAGTCATATGTTTTAGAAAAATATAATCTAGCATAGCAGGAAGATGTTGTCTTGTAGAAAAATGTAGGTCTGGTTAAAGATGGTGAGTTTCATGAATTTAATGTTGATAAGGATTGAATCTTGAGATTTGGAAATAGATTATGTTTTTCTTTTGATCCTAATATATAAAAATAATTATTTTTTGATGCTCATCATTCTCTATTTTTAGTTCATCATGGAATCACTAAGATGTACAGAGAACTTCAGAAGTATTAACAGTGGGATGAAATGAAAATAAATATTTCATATTTTACCATGAAATGTATGACATTTCAGCAGGTTAAAGTTCAGAAATCAGTAGAAAAGGGGATTCTTTAGACTTTTCTAGTGCTAGAGTGAAATGGGATCATTTATCAATGGAATTCTTAGTGGGACTACCGAATACTTCTCTATGTAATAATGTGATTTTGGTTATTGTTGGATGAATGAAAAAATCTACACATTTCCTTCATACGTAGGATACTATGCCTTTGGATTATCTTTCTAGACCATACATCAAATATATTTTTTGGTTACATGGAGATCTTATTTACATTATATTTGATCAATATCATGGGTTCACTTATAACTTCTGGAATGGAATTCAAAAGTCTTTGGGAACATAAAAAAATTTTAGCACTACTTTTCATCTGCAATTTGATGGATAGACTGAGGGAAAAATTCAAACATTAGAGCATATTCCACAAGCTTGTTCAATGGACTACCAAGGAAGTTGATATCAACATATTTCCTTCATTATGTTTTATTACAATAATAGTTCTCATTCTAGATTAAATATATAACCTTTTGAGGCATTGTTTGAGAAGTGGTGTTGAACTCTATAATTTTGGGATGAAGATAGGGAAAAAAATTTGATGGGAATAGAATTTTCAAAGATAGTGGATGAGAAAGTAAAGACGATCTTTCAACACACGAGGAAAACTCAGAGCAGGCATAAAATTTATATAAATAATAGGAGGAGAGACTTATATTTTGAGGTAAGTGATCATGTTTCTCATAGAATCTCACCATGGAATGTGTTATTCATTTTGGTATGAATTGAAATATAAGTCCCATATTCATTAGACCTTATGAAATCATTGATAATGTTAGAACAATTACCTACTGAGTATCTTTACTTCTATTTTTATATCAGGTACACATTTTTTTCATGTTTTGATGTTGAGAATGTATTTTCAATATTCATATCATTTTTTGAGCATAGAATTAGTTTATCTGGAAAAGAACATCTCTTATAAAGACAACCCTATTCACATTCTTGATCATAGAGAGATTTTATTGAGGAAATAGAGAATTTATGAGTTTAAGGTCTTTTGGAGAAATGAAATGGTTGAAGAAGAAACATGGAAATATAAAAATGTTGTGGGGGAAAGGCACCCTCACTTATTAACTATGTAAACAAAAATTTAGAGTATTATATTTCAAGAAGTTGGGGAGTATGTAACCGCAAAGGTACAAATAAAATAATTTCTTTTCATTCTATAATTAAGTATCCAAATTAATTATAAATTTATAATGAAATAATTTGTATTTATAGAAATTAAGGAATGTAAACTAATAGAATAATAACTTCACCATAAGAATGGTTACATGACCATGAGGAAGTGTAATCTGACAAATATAATTATAACCTAACATAAAAAATTATAAATATATTTTAGTCATATTATAAATGAAAATATCATTTCTTTTTTACGTTGATCAAGTAAATAATATTTTAGAAAATTATTTATTAGGTGTTGGTATTTTCATAATTCTTATTTATTAAATTAAATATTTTTGATTAATTTAATGATTTAAATTATTTTTTCTTACAGTGTAATCATAAATAATTATTTTATTATCTTTTGGTTATAATATAATTATATTATACCTTGACTATTTTTTCAAGGTGTTATAAAATCAGTTATAGTTTTAAAATTGATACTTTTCTAATAAATTATGATTTTATTTAAAAATTAAATTAATCATATATAAAAAATTATTTTCAAAAAATGGATTTCATAGCAGAGTTCTACATGTCAAAAAATGGTGGTGTGTGTTTTTGGGATTTTTATGAAATATAAGATTTTTGTGAATAGTGAAATACAATGATTTACCATATATATACATTAAATACTAAATATACTATTACTAAAATCATGGATGATGTAAGAAACCGTGGTTCAAAATCAAATTATTTTTTTACTATTTTTATTCCCAAGAACTAACATTGCTACATGTCTTGAGAAGAATAATAAAATAATGAATAATAATGTAAAACCCCCCCTCACCTCCACTATAAATACCACCCTCACCCCTCTTCACCTCACACCTCTCAAGCTTTGAGAATTGTCCAATTTTTTCCAAATCTTCTTCCCAATACTCTTCACCACGTAAAAGAACATATAGACTCACTAAAATTACAAAACCATAGGCCTTAAAGAGTATCACGAGGAGGATAATTCACAAGGTGAAAATCCTCTTTCTTTTTCTTTTATTTTCATCTAAATTATTTTTCGTTTCTTATACTCTCATCACCTCAATTTATACAAGAGGCATGAAAACTCAAGTATCTTATATATACTATATGTTTTCCATGTTTATGAAAAAATTCCTTATCATATATCTTCTCTTTTTCCTATTATTCTAAAAAATATCATGTCTGATGTGTTGAATTACCGACATTGTAGATGATGTGTTTTCACTTTCTTTTTCTTTCTTAATGTCTTTTCATAAACTGATTTTTATAGTTGAAAAATATATCAATGTGTATTATATAACTTGTTTTATGCTATTTAATTAACATATATTCATAATATTAAATTATATAATGAAACGAGTTCGTCATTATCAAAAAACCACCAAAATGAACTAAATGAATATCATTAATATTTTATCTAATGTTTCATCATAATATTTGATAAAATATTAATTCTATCATTAATATTATTGAAACATATTAATACCATTTCATTCTAATTCTGGAGTTTCACTTCCATTCGACAAGAAAATTTATTATGGACTGGCCATGGAAATCTTGTAAAGAACACACCTGAAAGAATGGAAATAACAAAATATTATTATTAAATTGTTAGAATGATGTCCTAAAATTATTATATAAGGTGTAATATAAATTAATATATTTTTTAAAATTTAAATAAATATATTTTAACCATTATAAAAGAGTTTTAAACATGCTTTTTATATAATGAACCAGAGGTAAGGGAATTTTTAACCCAATTTCAATTCTTTGGGTTGAACTTCTACTTCATTAATTATGTGATACTACGATTATTTTTGTAATTATTTTTTTTATATTATGTTTTATTATGTGGTTTTATAGTTTATAAACATATTCCTTTCATTATATTAATTCTCACTTCAATTATATTATATTTGTAAGAGAATTTTCATTAAAAATCATCTTTTAAAATTCTATTTTACTAAATTCAAAAGCAATGTTTTTATACAATTATTCATGTTTTATGATTATATTTTGGTTCTTGGAAATTTATTATTATGAAGGGTGGGACCCATATCTCCCCCCAAAGAAATGGGTATGTTTTAGTTGGAGGTCAGAAGTAGGGTTACTCTAAGTGTAACTAATATGGTTACCCCATAACATAGTCGTGGTGGTTATATTGTAAGGTAGCCATGAGGGTTACAAATAATAAGGTATCCATGAGAGTTAAAATATTTAGTAACTAATTCCCCAAGTCACCTTTACGGTATTATTTATGTTTTCTATATTTTATAGAAATATCATATTTTAGGAAATAAAGTATATGATAATATATGGGTGACAATTATATCTCTGTGAATATGATTTCATAAGCTTATAATTATTCATGTGACAACAGTTTCTATCCTTATTTTTATTACCCTTACTGAGATTTTTACACTCATCCTAGGGTTTCAAATGTTTTTTATATAGTTTAAGGATGGGAAATAAAAAAGGAGAAAACAAGATGAATTTCATGAAGACATTACATTAAAATATTTCATGTTTTTACTAAAAATGTTTTTATGATAAAAAGTGTATTGTTTTATTAGTATCCAATTTGTATGCTTATGGGTTGATATGTATGAATTATGTCCTCGTTTTCAAAATCTATAAACCTAAAAAGATAATTAAATGTAAAAAAGAGTAAATTCTTGACTAAAACTCAAAATTATGTCATTTTTAATGCCCTGTACTTATAAAACCTTCCACATACTTCTTCATACATGACCACCATTATTACTTATAATTACCACAATACATATTAGTCAAACCTAAGAATACTTCCCACTTTGCACCATAAATTATCCTCATTAATTATTTATGTATAACCCTAGGAACTAAGACATAACCATGGACATGAAGAATCTCATCATCATCGATGCTCCAATCTAGTGGTGACTCCTCATGTATACCCCAAACCTCTCACAGAATATATTATAGAGACAATATTTAAAATTTTGAACCAAAAATGACAATTTCAAACCATATTTCATAGTTTTAATATGGACATAAATTCCATGATGTATAATCAAATATAAAACCATAGTGTATCATTTATATTCCCTCCCTATCCCTAGATGTATCGTAATTTGAAGAATACTCCCTACCAACTAAGGTAAGATCAAAATTATAATTCAGGTTAACATTATCTTCAACTCCTAAAAATAATTATCCTAAGAATGATACCACACGAACATCAAACATTTCATATCTAAATTTATCATCAATGATTCCAAGTATAATAAGTCTATAAGAAACATCCAATAGTCAATATGTAAATAAAGAATGATATAATTCTCAAAAACATTTATCTGTATATCCATTAAACCCTTATCAAGGATTACACTTTGAGAGGGGGTGAATCAGGGTAAAGATGTTTAAAATTATTCTTCCATGACTATGGATCTTGTTCTATTGCTTTAATGAAAACTTAAATTTCACTCTCTTTTACCTATCAATGAGTAATGAAATTAGTAAATTACATGATGTAATTTACAAGGATTACCTACACAGGGATACATCCAAGGAAAAAAAGGTTCCTATACATAATGATTACTAAAGGGTCACTTCGTTACAAGTATATATTTGGGGTAGTCTAACTAGCCCACATAGCTCACTACCAAAAATGTTTGGAAAGTAAACTTCTCCTTCACAATATGGATCTCATTACTCCTCATATTTAAACCATATTCTTAAAATAATTTATATTCCAATATTCACCAGAAAAGAAATTTATAATTGAGAACATGAATTGTTGAGATTCAAATGAGAGAATTTAACTCTTAGAAAAAAACCTTATGTGACCTTCAACATTCCATAAGATATTTAGAAAAACCTTCAATTATTTAATTTAGATTCTTTAGGTCATTATATATATTTATATCACCATTTCCTTTATTCATATTCCACTCTTTAAATTATCCCCACTATGAATTATCTCCATGAAATTGACTATGTGAATTAATTACTTTAAAAAATGAAAAAAAACACTTATTAAATAGTGGTTACAAATAACATAAAATCATAGGATTTTTTTACAGTTTTATTCAATTATAATTAATAAAATGAAAAAATAGGTTTTATCATGGTTTGGTTTAAAATTCTTGGTCGTTTTTCATCAACAAACTGAGCACCGTTCTATAGACTCGTGCTATATTCCATATTTATCAACCAGTTTCTCATTAAAAATCCAATAATTAGGGGTGAGAAAACAAAACATTATCTATAGGGAAAACCCTAATAGGAATGGTTGTTCTTCATATTTAATATAGGTAGAGGGATTATGTTGGAATCTAATATCTAAATGATTCTTCTAAAACACTACATTGGGTAGTTCCTTTATTATGATGTTTTTTTCTTGATATTAAGATGGAACATACATTAATATAACAATTAAACAATCTACCTTATCCTTTATGAAATGATTTTTTATCCCATGGTTATTAGTCAATGAATGATTAATAATATATGGCTAATATTCATCACACTTGAGTTATCACACATAATTGGAGAAGGTGAAATCACATCTACTCCCACATCATCATCTTATTATCTCATGCATGGGAATTGAGTTCACTCTTGAGTGGTAAAAATGTATTTATCCTCCACTATTTTCATGGATATGAAATATTTATTTTTAATAGTTCATTATATTCATGAATACCCAATATATAATTGAACACATGAAGTAGATTTTTATTCATCAACAGAACCATCCAATCTACATCAGTAAATCCCAATACATTATTCCATTATTATATGGGATAGAATAGCCCATAGTTCATCATGTGATGTATATATCATAAAATTATTCTCACAAATATTATATGGATTCATCCTAGATCAATCAGAAAACCAGTAGCTTCAAAAGTGGAAAATAAAATTCCTAGTTTAGTTGAATTTATATAAATCACACCACTATTGATTTTCTGATAATAAGTTATATGGGCCTTGTTTCCCTCTTCATTTTTTTAGTTTCATTCTTTTATTCATTTTTATTTCCATATAACTCAAATATATCTTATGCAATCTTTTTAGTTTTTGATTGGAATATTTATTTCTGGAAAATATATATCCCATAAATTATTTTAATTATATACATGAGAAGGAAAAATGAAACTTCAAAAACTATGGAAATATAAATTTCCAACCCATTGAAATATGACAATTGCTTGAATTGGTTATCATCTAAGCCTATAAAAATTATGTAATCAATAATGATAAATATAATCAATATATTATTAAAATCCTTTAGATGTAGTGAAAATTATAAAACCATCCCCTATCAAAACTATACATCTATAGATATTCATCTGACCTAGAATATTGTGCTCTTGGTGATTGTTGTAGGTCATAAAAATCATTCTTAAATTAACACAAAATTATTTCATCATAATCAATGAGATACCAATATGGTTTCTGAATATATACTTCCTAGAAATGTAATCCTTTTTATAAAGATGATTTGACATCTATAAGTTATACTTTGAAATACTTTTGAACTTCCATGGAAAGGAAAAATTTATTGGTTTATTATCTTACTACTAGTTAAAATGTATCAATAACATAAATTCCTTAACTTTTGTAATACCCCTTTCACACAAATTATAAATTTTTCAAAATCACATTTCCCCCACTATTATATAAATTTCATAACACACACTTAGTTTTGATAACATTATTGTCATTTCGCCTCAGAAAAACGTCCAATGTGTCATTATTCTCTATTTTATCTGGCTATTTATTTATAGAGATAACACAAATACCATCTTTTATAAACGATTTAAAAAAATTTAGTTCCAATAAACTTAATAAATATACCTCGTGTTGAGAATTTATTCTAATTTTTTAAACTAAGGATGTCTGGTCTTCAACAAAGTTCACTTCTATGATTTTAGATATGATCGATCATGTTCATAGAACTAAATTAATGGTCATATATTATTCATTATAATTTTTTTATTATATTTATCATTAGACCTTTAAACACCCCCAAGGCCATGTATTTCTTTATCACTTTCATATTAAAAACTTCATGGTTAAGATATGAAATATTCTCATGTCCATTTATTTTTTTCTCATGTTTAACCACCACCATATAATTTCTCTCAATAATTTTTCCATGTTTATTATTATAAAACTTGTAGGAGATTCTATTTTATGAATAACAAATAATTATGACTTAATCACCCCAGTCATGAAACATTATATTCTTCCCGTTGTTAAGGATAAAACACTTACTTAAAAAATGAAGGATGTATTTGAGTAAAGGATAAATTACATAATAGATTTCCTGTGGTGTTTTACCATTATTTGGATATAGAGGCAATATGTTAAATATTTACATGATTGTAAAAACTACTTATTTCCAATATATTTTTGGAAAATAATTCTCAAAACCCATTCATTGGGTTGCATTATTGATTATATGATTAATTATTTCTACTACCCCATTTTTTGGAGATTTATAACCAATTAAACATGAATCCAATTCTATGAACCATAAAATATTAACTAACCTTATGATTGGTAATTTTTTACCTTATATTTTTAGAACATACAAATTGTCACACCATGCATCTTTTCAGCACCCCTCGCCTTAATAGGGAGTGATACATATTTATACCTTTGTCTTATATGTGATAAGACTAATCAATGTAATCCAAATGAAATCATCAATAAGAAATAAAAAATAACTTTTAACATCTATTTATTTGGTTGAGATTTCCCCTCATACATCCGTGTACCCTGTATTAAGAAAACATGATGTCCTTACCGTCTTTGATTTGTATGTATTTAGAATGATCTTACCTTTTTTACATTAATCAAAAATTTGCACATGATCATTTTTGAGATACAGAATGTCATGTTCCCCACTAAAAAAAATTTAAATTCTTCTATGTTTTTTACTCAAAAGGCCATGTTATATATTCTATTTTTTTTCTTCCTCCACCTTGGAGAACATAAATGAATTTTTCTCTCTAACAAGGAATAGATATTCCTTGGTTTTAAATCCTCATAGAATAATTGAAACAAATTTAAAATAAATAGTCCATAATTTTTTTGAAACTCTACCACATATATGAGGTCAGGAAATTGTGTAACTCTATATGATCATTTATTAGCCCCTCATCAAAGAGAACACCTATTCAATTTAGATCATTGCCTCTAATTTTGGCCTTTCTATAACCAAAAAACTTATGACCCTCATTGTTCATGATATGAATGTAACCATATTTTATGGTCTTGATATTCACAATGAGGTATTCATATATTGTATTTTGTGATCAACATCAACTATCTAAGATCCATAAATGTGACTTTTCTATTTATGAAATGTAAATTTCAGAAATATTATCTTTTTCTGTATTTTCTTTTCATTACCCATGTAAGTGATGAGTGTTTCTGGTCAACATATATCTCTATAAAATATTATTATTCTTGTAATAATAAAAATATATTTCTTTGCTTCTATACCTTTAGATTAAGATTTTGTATTTTTGTTTCATCCACATCGATATATTATTGATACCCTTTCATTTCATCTTAAAAGAAATTTAATTTATTTAGTACAAAATCCTTCAAAACATAAGTAATATATATTAAAAGATAAATAATTATTAAAAATTCTACTTTCCTATTTGGATAGGTGTTTCTCATAGGAAAATATTCATTCTATAGAATTCACATAGTAAGATTGTCCCAATATTCCATATAGAAAATTATAACCTTTTCATAATTGTATATTCTTAAGATACATGATTTTGAACCCTTATATACTATTAATAAATAGCTTCTTTTCTGTAGATTTATGCTTCTAGTATATAAATAACCACTACATTCTCATTCTCATCATCCCTGTTCACCAATAATTTACCTTTATCTTTGAAACATCATACATGATGAATATGTATATTATATTATTAAAAACTCCTACTAGATTGAATTGATAATGATGTTTTACAATTACCTATCATTATGTCTACTTTCAATAGTATTTCTTGATCTTTACACTTCCATGGAAAATGTATAACTTCTTTATTGATAAACTTATTAATTTTAACAATATATTTTATAGTTTCATCTTATCAATAGAGGTTTGAGGTTTATTACTACAAATTAAGATTTCATTCAACCTTTTTGAATTATATTAAAATTTAGATTTCAGTTATTCAATATCAGACCTCTTATCCATTTTAACTTCTTATTTTTGGTCCATGTAATAGATGGAATCAGGAACCACTACATTGGCGTTTAGAGTATTTACATGTTGAAAATTAGTTTCTTCAATGGCTATCTTAAGTTCTATTTGAAGAAAACATATTCCAAAAATCCTTAATTATATTTGTCACTATAATATTATTTTGGTTTAATTTCAATATCCAATAACACATCATCATCCTTTTTATCCTTTACATCTTTAGTTTAACTTTCTGTAGAATAATATTATCCTCTTGAATGAAAATTTCCCATTTTGAATGATCATCATTGGATGTTCCCTCTTCCATTCACTTATCTTATCAAAATTTTATCCTTATTCTCTTCCTTGAAATATTCATGATTGTTCTTAGGAAATTTATCAACAATTGTACCCACCTTTCCATATATTATTTAAGAAAGATGAAGATTTATCTTAAAATTTTCACTTCCCCTTTCAATATTAGAGGTAAAAATGACATAGCCCTGATAACCTCATCATCATCGAGATTATCTTTTCTTTATGATTCCTCGTGATATTAAAGGCCTCTTATTGGTTATTGTTCTACATTCAGGACTTTTTGCCTTTATTTATCAAATCATAAAACACAACAATACTATTATAACTATAAATTAATATTTATTTTAGAACATTTAATTATAGATCTAATTTTTTTCATTGAAGTGTGAACAGAGCCTTCTCAGTATCCACCTCATGATATTTTCATATTTTAGATCTTCAACAAGGCCCCACATATTTTCTTTAAGAAAATTAAGATGATAAAAAATACATCAACAATGTCATTTTAATTAATTATCAAATATTATTATTTTTACATAAAACCTATAAATTTTTCTTAGGAACCTTCAAATATCCGTTATAAATTTTAAAAAAATCCCACATAAAATGAGAATATTTTCAAAATATTACCTTTTTTAAAATTGGATTTTCTAGATAACTTCCTTAATAATTTATAGATTTGGAATATACATCCAATTCTTAATTATATCTCTCTATAAAGAATCCACTCTCTATGTTAGTAGTGATTCAACAACTGGATATTATATAGACATAAATTCTAAAAGTTCTTAAATATTACTAAATATATATTTTCTACAAATTGAGATTACTGCCTTCAAAGATGGGAATATCATTGTGGTAGAAAATAATTTCCATGAATCAAAGATAGATAATTAAAAAACACCCTTTGATAGAACCTATTATTCTTATTGAATATTAAACCCAAAAGTGGGTCGGGGTGAGTCATATTAATGAGGCTTTAAAAATTCCTTTCATGATTGTGGATATTATTCTTTGACCTTGATGAACACTTTCATTTATATTTCTATCACCTCTTAATGAGCAATAAAATCAATAATGACATGAAAGATTTGATTTAGTTTACCTATACTGGCATACATCCATTGAAAATTCATAAAAATGTGCCTATACACTATAATTATTAAAATATAATTACTTTAGATGTATAAATTTGGAGCAATCTCACTAAACCTCCTCATTCACTACAACATATAATTGGAAGGATCAATGCTCTCCCATATAAGGTAACCCACTAATGATTACGATAAAACATTATTATTCAAACAATATTGACATAAATATTCATTGTGAATATTATTTCCTCTCTAATAGATGAATTATACATCTTCTCATGATATAATGGATCTACAAGAAAATAAAAATTTTCAAACGTCAATATTCTAGACAATATCTTGAATAACCCTATATTATTTCACTATCTAGATTCTTCAAGTCAATATACACATCTATCTAACCATCAACTATTTTTTGATTCTCCTCAATAAATCATATCTGAAATGTTAATTACCTCCATGCCAATGAATGGATGAATTAAGACCTTAAAATGCCAACCAGAGAACACTCACTAAATGGTGGTTAAAACTACTATTATATCCAACGATCTTCACAAATTTTTCTTCTGTATCTGATGACTTGAATGATGAAATGTATTGGACCATGATGTGGTTCAAAAATTGTGTTATTTTTTCTACCACGTAGCAAGAACCATGATTGTATCCCCCTATAGGAAGCCATTTTTTCCAATAAGTTTTTCTAGGATCCATTTCCATCAACACATCTATATCATAACTCCATTTGCATCACAATTTAATTCCCATATATCCTAGCCTAGTGAAATTGTGTGGTCTCACCTTTGTAGGAATTCTATAAAGAATGGATTTTCGACCATGACTTCATCTCCATGACCTGGTGTAAAAACATTAATTGTATTTCTTACAATAAATCATGCACCATATATTTCATAACAAATATTTTTTTTGTTCTATATGTTTATTTTTATTGACCACAACGTCCTCTTTCCATTACATGTTATCTACCACTTTTGTCAGTATTTGGCCTCTTCATCTCGACACACCATTATAAATGGGTGTAGTCACCAGCTCTAGTTGTATCCACCTACACTCTAGCACAGAAACACATTAACATGGTATATTCCTAGTCATTTTGATATTCTTATTCATTAAAAAATAGAAACACATTCCTTTAACTTCCTATAATGAATTATTCTTCAAAATTTTCAACAAGACGACCCAAAAATCCTTATATGGGATTCTTTCTAACAATATCTCAAGAAACTACATCAATAACCTTATCAGGGTCTATTAAAAATCTAGTTTTAGTTATAACATACACCATTAATTATAATCAGTCTCCCTATATGTTACACATTTATAGATTAGAATATAACCGATGATTCCTTGAGGTTGTCAAAAAATCTCTAGATGTAATGTGTGCTCCTCCTCTAAAATAGAGCACACACGGATATCATAAAAAAGGGCCAAACTTTTATTAAAAAACATATGGAAAACTTGTTTCATCAAATCCATAACCCCTATGGGTGCATTCATCAATTTTAATGACATAACTAAATAATAATACAACAATAAATCCTCCTAATCATGGAAAAATGTATATCTAAATAATGTATCCTGAGGTGGTGTTAACATAATATTATTTAAATCATGGAAAATACCTGGGATCTCTTTAGTTGTTATTGAGTATAATGTTTTTAAAAATATATGGTTTAAACATTAAAAATCCATGAATTGTTTCAAGGAACCATTGACCTCTTTGGTATATGAGATTGGGGAACCCCATGGTGAGGTACTCAGACAAATAAATCCCATGGATTCAAAGACTTCTAACAAAACTATTAATTCTTGATGCTCTATGGGATCCATCTAAAAAGGAAGAAAAAAATTTATCTACCCCCATATGACCTATATGGTGAACTGTAATTCCCTCTAAGGAAAATTTTGATATATAATTAGAAGGAAAAACTCAAATCTAGTCAAAAACTGTTGGATACGCATCTTGTTTCACTATATCATCATTCAATACATTCCTAGAAACCTACATTTTAATTCTAACTAATTATTGATTTCTAATAACTGAACGTAATTCTTGTAATTCCCAATATCATATATAAACATGATTAATACTATTGGGAGATTATAAGGATATATGATAGTGGTAACAGTCAATATGGGCTTGATACGGTACTATATTGTTCATCTTGAAAACTAGATAAGTATCATTCCTTTAGAGTACATAGAAATCCTATAAAAATTGACAACCTATAACATCAAGAGAATGTTACCTATAAAAATGAAAGATTTTTTACTTCCCCTAGTGGTGTATATATGGTATTCACCCCATATATATAATACAAAAAGTTTTATAAACTCTCAATATATCAAAAAAACCATAAAAATGGTAAACATACTTATCAAATAAAATAGATGTTAATCTAGAACCCACTAGAATCATACATTAAATGATGGAATGTTCAACATATTCATTGGTTAAAGTAGATTGTATGAGATGAATTTGGATCATTACATGGCCTCAAATAATTTCATATTCCACTAGATTGCACAACTCTATTAGTGTTTCCACCCCAACACAGGAGTACGATACCTCCAACTTTATCCTATTTGACATGTTGAGCCCCAACTCCATGTCTATTGCAACGTGGATAAACCAATTATTTAATTAAATGCATAATTTAATTTATATTTAACATATATATTTTGAGGGAACATGTATAACGTATATAAGTGACATATCATTCCACAGGATAGTCACTCTACTAGTTGGTGATCATTCGAAGGTCACTTATTCCCAACCATTTTAACCTAAGAATATCAAACTATTCAACTACGCAAGATGTTGTTTCCATTATTAACCTGAAATAACTTCTCATATCACAACTTCATAATTCTAAAATACTCATTACAATATCTCAAGTACAATACTTTATGTACACCACCGAATGAATCCTTCCTATTTTTCTCGATGATAAGGTCCTGGTTCACTACCACAAAAAATCCATCAAGATAAATACATTCACATGAAACCTAGTCTCATATCTAATGCATTCTTTGAATCACTTCACATTGGTTACCTCATACCTATCCAATGTTGAATAATAGTTCAAAAAATCTATGAAATGGGTTGTGAAGACCATCAATGGCATACCTCCTTTCCCATGGTGCACAGACACCATAACCCTGTACAACCTTAAGGTCTCTAGAATCAAATAAACAAGGAACCGTAATACAAAATTTTGTTTTTAATATTAGTTTTTTTTCATTTAACGATAGTTTATACACAATATTATTACAGGTGATGTTTTAAATAAATTTCTAACCTTGGTTAAAAATAACTGATATTTTTAATGAATCATTTTAATGGGTTTTCACATCGTTTATTTTATAATTGACATGAAAAACATAATTTTACATATTTTATTAGATAAATGACATAAAAACTATATTAATGGGTTTTTAATGTTGGTTATTTAATACCAAACATGAAAAATTGATGCAATTAAGTGTTTTTCACATCAATTAACACACAAACAATGTGAAGAAGTAGTCAAAATGGATTTTTCACATCAGTTATAAAATAACCAACATGAAAAAAAATATTTAAATAATTTTATTTTCATCCCTCATCTCCACTACAGAAAAGAAGAGAAACAGGTAGAAAAACTAGAAAAAAAATAAGAAACATAATTTTAAGTAAAACAACCAACAAAACCCAATTACAATTTAAAAATTTAAAATTACAATATATGTTGAAAAACTAAAATCTATAAAAAACCGTAAAATTATTTTTACATATAAACACATTTATAATTAAAACATTCAAAATTACAATATATAGTACTAATAAACTAAAATCCAACCACACATGTAAAATTATTTTCCCATTCAATTTGTAAGTGTCTCAACTCTTGTGAACTATAATCTTGAGGGTCTTCAAAAATATTCAAATTAAAAGGAAGGCATTTAACATTTAATATGATTAAAATGAATGAAATATTAATGAAAATTTTATAAATAAATCTAACCTGGTTGAACTTCATAAATGTCCCGATTGAAATTATTTCATACATAAATATTAACGTATAATATCTTCATTCTTTAACACATTCTTGTTTATGAAAATGATGTTTAAATAAATTTTTTCAATTAAAAATAACATTATTATGTAAAATATCTGAATTTTACTAATTATAAATGAAAATTCACCTTTTCTTTTAAATATTTTCTCATAGATATCCAGTTTGTTCTAGTCTCTCAAAAGAAATTCCATGATATTTTTGAAAATAATATAATAAATTTAAATTTAAAACACATTATAATATTAAAACTTATTAAAAAATTAATTTTATATATCCAATAAAATCATAAAAAAATTTCACACTTCATCGTAGATAAACCATAGACAGTAAAGTGCCTCTCCCATAGAAAAAACACATAAAATCCAATGCCCAGAAATATAAATAAAAATTAAATATTAGTGTTTATTATGTTAAAATATATGAAACACTTTTTGAGATATATGTTTTATATTCATAAAGGTAAGGAAACATCCTGTATTGAGAAATTTCAATATATTGAAATATTTTAGCAAATATAAACTATTCTTTCTACTTCATTTATTTTTATTACTACAGGTGAAATAAAATATGGTCCCATAAATCCATATACATCTGTATTATCGTGTTCCATGCATATTTTATAAATATACCTAAAAACAATAAACATATGTTTAAATTTTCAATAAATTAAACATGTATAAATATTTATGTTATCACTTATGTGGAAAAAATATGCATCGTATTGATGCTAAACTAATATCCAATTACAAGCACTATGATATAATTTTTTAAAATCACCACAGTCATTGCAATCCCACAAAAACAATCTTTCATTTGAATCTCATAGACATACAATAAGAAATTTGAATATGTTGAAAATCTATCAAGACTACTCCAATTTGTATATGAAGTCATAGAACATTGAATTTGTTGTTGTCAATATATTACTTCTATAAATTTTAATTATTTCTGTAAAAAATAGATGAATATATAAACATCAAAATGATAAAAAAAAATTAATACAGAAAGCAAATTAAATATAAAATATACACATAAAACTATGGTAATATGAAAAATAATTCTAAATGAACAAACTAAAAAGTGGTTCATGTATTGTACAACTATAATCACCTCATCTGTAGGTAATGGTATTCTAGTTGATCTATCAACTGCTAGAAAATTAGGCTATACCAACAGTTTTAAACTATTGTTATAGGCGGAAAAACAATTGGTATAAGATATACCAATGGTTTCCCAATCCATTGGGTGTTAAGGCTTGGTGATATCCCTATGCCAATAGTTATTCATAAACTCTTAGGGTATGATAATGAATATTACTGTCTACCAAAGGTTTATTAATAATAGTTTGTATAGATTTCTACCAATGGTTTGTAAATCATTGGCCTCTTGGTATATATGATGTATACCAACGGTTCTTACATAGTTGGTATAATTTTTTACCAACATTTTATCTATAACCGCTGGAATATCTATTTTTTCCAAACTATACAAATATTTTGTAAAATGTAGGTATTGATTTTTTCGAACGGTTTATAAAATGTTGGTCTAATGTAATTTTTTTAAACAATGTACCAACAGTTTTTAAATTGTTGGTATTCAGCAGATCCCTAGGATTCAGGTAGTAGACCCCAAGGATTTGATCTGTTGCATTGCATACAGAAGCTTCCCGTGAACCCTATACAAATACCACAAACATCACAAAAAACACTCCAATACCACATACAGAATTTAAAAAACTAATATAGAACCTGAAAATACACTAAAATTCAATATACATTATTAAAAAAATTAGCATTCTAATGACTAATGGATGAACATTTTAGAATAAGGGTGTTCTAATGCTTGGAATATTAAGATCCTAAAGAACTATTTTGGGGTTAGTTGTTGTCACGACCTGCCCTTGGGGCACGTGCCGTGACTACCCCAAGCCCACCTTCCATAGGCTAGGGGCTGGCGACTAGCACCAAGGCGTAAATCCCGAAAAAAAGGGGAAAGAATTGCCTTTGAGAAGTAAACAAGCACCACAGAGTAAGCAAGCGGAAAATTAAACAATATGTAAAAACTGTACAAGCTGTGCTGAAAGTAAAAGGGGCCGGAAATACAAGCCCAACTGTAAAGTACAACTAAAAAGAAAAACAACAACTGAAAGGAAAAGTCGCAGCGTCGAGCCATCCTCTGGAAGTCCCACCTGAAGGGTGGGTACAGATATCCTCCACAGCTCCTCGGTCCAGTCGTCCGCTCCGGGTGTGTCCCGCCCGGTGGTCCACCTCCAAGTACCATCCAGCTCTGCAAGCATCCACCACGATTAGCGCTGCCCGTCGTCTACAACCAACACCACGAAGTGCAGGCATAGCCTGTGCAGGGTGAGTATAAGCTACTCAGTAGGGACCCCGAGAACCCCGAAGGTCTCCCTAAATCCACAAAGGATAAGCCACAATGGAAAGATACAATCACAAAGTAACATCTGACACGGATTAGGTATATGCCCATACATATACCTAAGTCCTCAATTCCCGATCGGCTCCAACATCCGAGCCCGAGCACAACCCAGTCCACACAAGAAAGCAAACGAATACCCACACAAGATAGCACAACACTATCCACAAAGGAGAGTAAACAGTAATCCACAGAGGATAGCTTAACACAATCCACAAAGGAGAGTAAACAGTAAATCCACACCGGATAGCTCAACACAATCCACAAAGGATAGTAACACAGGATTCAGCTCACATAGGTATACTTTTTCGGATGACGATAAAGATGATCACTGATCCATCTAAGTCGTCGGACCCACAAAGGATCGACATGTAACTAACCCCTGCAAAGACCCACACAGGATCGGGCCCACACAGGACCTGTAGGCGCTGGCTCACACAGAACCGCTGAGCGCTGACCCACAGAGGATCGGACCCACACAGGATCCGGCCCACACAGGACCTATAGCACTGATCCACGTAGGATTGCTGAGTGATGTAGTCATCGGAGTCCACTAAGTATCTCTGCACAGTCGTCGGCGCAGTCCACTGAGGATCTCTACACAGTCGTCGCCGCAGTCCACTAAGGATATCTGCACGGTCGTCGCTGTCGAAGTAGCAGTCGCAGCCAGCTCTAGGGTTCCCGCACACATCAAGCTCGTTCGGGAGGGTCCGATCCATGAGCCGAGAGGTCGATACATCAACTGTCACAAAGTCCAAAGTTGATGTATCCAAAAGTTTTGTATCGTCAACAGGAACTCAACGTCGTAGACGGCGCGTCGATCAGACGCCCGGTCTGAGAGTTGTTGGCTTTTTCGTCCCAGGGGCCCGATTGGTTTTCAAGGCAAAACCAACCCGGCCGTACTCCACATGCATCCAAAACTCGGGCGGAGTGAGCCAAATGATCCGTCTCACTTAGAAAAACTCAGCAAAGCTGACGGCACATCAATCGGACGTCCGTAGCTCATGATATTAGTGTTTCCACTCCGAGGTCCCGGTTGGTTTCGTGTACAAACCAACCCGGCCGAACTCAAAGTATTCCGAAACATTGAGTGAGATATACCAAAACGACCATCTCGATCCAAGGATCGTGTTTCCGCTGATGGAGAGTTGTTTGGAGGCCCGTAGCTCATGCTACGTGCATTTGACCGAAAACGGTCCAAAGACGGGGGGACCGGGCCCGGCCCGACCCGGCCCGACCCCCCTGGGTCGGCCGAACCGGGTCGACCCGGTCCGACCCGGTCAGACCCGATCCGGCCCGGCTAGGGTTCGGCCCGCCCGGTCAGACCGGTCTGGCTCGGCCAGCCCGGCCCGGCTCGGCCGAGCGGCCGAGCGACGCAGGGGGAGCCGCCGCCCCCCGTGTGACACCCCCGCGGCACCCGCGGGGTGTCGCCCTGGACAACACGAGCGACGCGGGGGGGAGCCGCCGCCCCCGTGTGACAACCCCGCGGCACACGCGGGGTGTCGCCCTGGACAACAGGACGTGGCTTCAGCCACGTCCCGCGCGCGTCGGACCCGCGCGGCCGCGGGTTCGCGAGTGCCGCCGTCGCGGCTTCTGCCACGGCGGCCTCGTCCGGTGGCGCGCCGGGGCGCCGCCGCTCCCGGGTGCTGGCGCCGCCGTGCCGTCGCCCGCGTCGCCGGCGGCTTCTGCGGGCCCCCAAAATCTCTCCGGTGGTCCGATTATGTTCCCGTCTGCGCCGCTGCTCCTCCCGGGACCCGCTCTTCACTGTGGAACCATCAAACTTCTGTTGCGGCGCGTTCCGTCGTCGCCCGTCAAATCCATACATCAACGAAGAACGACGGAGGGTTGTCGGGCCGTGTTCGTTTGGCCCGCACCCTCCCCGTTAGAGATAAACAACGGGAGAAAATATATTCAACACATGAACACATTTCTCAAAAAAAAATTAATGAAACAAATTTTTTTAATGAATCGGGTCCTTCATTTTGAACTGAAATAACACGGGAAATAAAAACATCCAAATAGAAATCCCTACCTCGTAGTCGTCGCGCGTGAGCGTTCTTCGCAGAAATTGATCCTCGCGGAAGGCGTCGCGTCATCGCGGAATCCGGCATTGGGTCGGCGAACTCAACGGACCAAGAAACAACAGATTTATTTATAAATAATTAAATCCATGTTTCGGTAAAAACCACAAGGGAGATTAAAAGAAAATCCCGAAGTCTCTTACCTCAAACAGCTGATCGGAGATTCGTTGCAGAGGAAGAGACGTCGTAGAAGAACGTTGCAGGAAGGGAACGTCGGCGTCGCGGAACATGGCGTCGCGTCGTCGACTTCCACGGGTTCGGCGTTCTTCGTCGGAGGCTGGTGTTCTTCGCGTTCTTCACGTTCTTCGCGAAGGAGGATGAAGGCTCAAGAACTCTGACAAAACCTCTCAACGAGTAATCCTCCAAAAAGATTTGTTGGTCTTATTTTATTATTACGCCAACAAACGAAAAAGGTAAGTAACGACCCATTAATTTGTAGAATTAATTCAACGAAAGAAAAAACCCATTTAATTCATGAAATAAACCGCCCAATTAAATGGTGTGTTAAGGATTTAAGAAAACGCGTCAGTTGACTTTCATAATGATGGGTTTTCGCGGGTGCGTTACTTAGCGAAAAGAAACGGCGGGGCTCGTGCAGGCCCCACCTCACAAATATTCTACCAAGGGGGTAGGATATTTCTGGATAGCACCCTATCCATTTTAACTCAGTTTAAGTGGCTTTCAAGTGGCTTCAAGTGGATTAAGTGAAATAAAAAAATGTTGTCGTGAAATTATTTTATTTCTTAACTTTTTTCCCAAAAATTAAAAACCACACCCGAGAAAACACAACTCTGGAAGAGGCGTTTATAAGCAAATATCAGCGCTTCGATTTCATCGGTGCCCTCAGAATTCGATTCTGGGCACCGGTTCAAAATTTAGAAAAACCCGCTCGTCCGTTCACTGAACGTACCCGAGCAAAACTTAGGAAAATGATTCTGGGCACACCGGGCCTCAGAATCAGGTGCCGTCAGAAACTGCGCTCTTGTAAAATACCAAAGAAAATTAGGAAAAAAAATTTCCTTGAAATTTATGGGTCTTTACATTACTCCCACCTGAGGGATTTACGTCCCCATAAAGATACATCAAAAACTAGGGAAACAAATGTGGGTACTGAGCACGCATCTGAGCCTCCCGCTCCCATGTGCTCTCCTAGAGGTTCCCGTGCTGCCATCTGATGCGCACAAGAGGAATCGATCACCCACGTAGGACCTGCTCCTATCGATCCTCTATCTCCACCGGGACCTCCGCAAAAGTCGCCCGCATCATCCACGTCTAGCTCTCCATGGTCTATGATGTGCGTCGGGTCGTGCACGTATCTCGTCAGCTGAGATACGTGGAAGACGTCATGCACCCGGTGCAATTGAGGTGGTAGAGCCAGGCGATAAGCCACCTCTCCAACCCTGATGAGGACCTGGAAGGGTTCGATGAAGCGTGGAGACAACTTTCCGCCTCGGCCAAATCTATGCAAACCACGTCGAGGTGAGACACTCAAGAAGACGTGGTCGCCATCCTCGAACTCTAGTGGCCTCCGCCTCCTGTCAGCATATGACTTCTACCGGCTCCGAGCTGTCCTTATCCGCTCCTGGATGACCTGGACCTTCTCTGTCATGGCCCGGACCATCTCTGGTCCCACAAATGCTGACTCCCCAGGGTCTGTCCAGCACAAAGTAGATCTACAAGGCCTGACGTACAAGGCCTCGTATGGTGTCATCCCGATGGTGGAGTGGTAGCTGTTGTCGTACGCGAACTCCACCAAGGGTATTTGGTCCTCCCAGCTGCGACCAAAGTCGAGGACACATGCACGGAGCATTTCCTCGAGATTCTAAATGGTCATCTCCATCTGACCATCCGTCTGAGGGTGAAAGGCGGTGCTCAGACGTAGTCGCGTCCCGAACGCCTCCTGAAACCCCTTCCAAAGCCCGGAAGTAATGAGAGCTTCCCGATCGGAGACGATTGTCGATGGCACACCGTGAAGCCGTACAATCTCCTGAACGTAGAGACGCCCCAAGCTCTCCACTGAGCCCTGCTCTCGGATGGGTAAGAAATGTGCCAACTTGGTGAGTCAGTCAACAATCACCCAAATGGAGTCGTGACCTCTGGAAGTGCGTGGAAGTCCAGTCAAGAAGTCCATAGATATCCCATACCACTTCCACTCCAGGACCTCCAAGGGCTATACCAAGCCCGCTGGTACCTGATGCTCTGCCTTCACCTGCTGGCAGGTGAGGCACCATGAAACGAACTCTGCCACAGCCTTCTTCATGCCCGGCCACCAGTGCTGTCGCCTGAGATCCTGGTACATCTTCTCCACTCAAGGATGTACCACCAAAGGAGAAGTGTGAAACAATCTCAGCACATCCTCCCTTAAAGCGACTGGTACCAGGGTACGTCCTCTGAAAAGGACATCGTGATCTGCTCCAAGGGAGAAACCATCAGGTGCATGTCCCGAGGATATCTGTGCATGTCGTGTCTCACAGTCAGCGTCCCCACGCTGAGCCTCTCTGACCCGATGTAGAAGTGGAGGAGAGATGGTGAGAGACTGAAGGAAGGCTTCTCCGTCTCCATCCATGAAGGATATCTGCAAAGTGGCTAGATGCTATGTCGCCTCCTCAAGTAGCTGGATGCCCATCCTCCTACTGAGGGCATCAGCTACCACGTTCCCCTTCCCAAGAGTATAGACTATCTGAAAGTCATATTCCTGGAGGAACTCGAGCCATCGCCGCTGTCTCAGGTTTAGGTCCTTCTGAGAGAAGATGTACCTGAGACTCTGGTGGTCAGAAAAAACTGTAAAGCGCTCGCCCATCAGATAGTGTCGCCATGTCTTCAGAGCGAAGACCACTGCTGCTAACTCCAGGTCATGGGTAGCGTAGTTCTTCTCATGGGGGCTCAACTGACGTGATCCATAGGAAATGAAGGCCTGCTTCTGCATCAGGACACACCCGAGTCTGGTCCCTGATGCATCGCAGTAGACTATGTATCCAACTCCCCCCTCAGGCAACGTCAAGATAGGTGCGCTGGTCAATCTCTGTCTTAACTCCTGGAAGCTCTGATGGCATCTGTCTGACCACACAAAGGGTTTCCCCTTCTTCGTCAAAGCAGAGAGTGGCGCTGCAACTCTAGAGAAGTCCATCACAAATATCCGATAGTATCCGGCTAGGCCCAAGAAACTCTGCACCTCCGTCACGCTCCTGGGTGGCTCCCAAGCTAGCACTGCCTCGATCTTCGCGGGATCCACTGAAACTCCCGCCTCAGAAATGACATGCCCCAAGAAGTGGACCTCACGTAACCAGAACTGGAAATTCGAGAGCTTTCCATAAATCTGGTGCTCTCAGAGTGTGTCTAGTACAACCCGCAAGTGGTAGGCGTGCTCCTCCTCCGTGGTCAAGTACACCAAAATGTCGTCGATGACGACCACGACAAATCGATCGAGGTATGGCTGGAAGATCCTGTTCATGAGGCTCATGAACACTGATGGAGCATTGGTTATGCCGAAAGGCATAACCGAGAACTCATAGTGGCCATACCAACACCTTAAGGCCATCTTCTGCACATCCACATCTCGAACTCTGAGCTGATGATAGCCTGACTTGAGTTCTATCTTCGAGAACCACCGTGCTCCTTTGAGCTGATCAAAGAGGTCATCAATCCTCGGTAGCGGATACTTGTTCCTCACTATCACCTGGTTCAGGAATCGATAGTCTACACACAGTCGCAAGCTCTCGTCCGCCTTCTGGGCGAACAAAATCGGGGAAGCCCAGGGCGAAACACAGGGTCGGATGAACCCCTTTCTCTGCAAGTCCTCCAACTGTACCCGTAGATCTCGAAGCTCGGCGAGGGCCATTCGATATGCTGGAGTGGATATCGAGGTTGTACCGGGGTACAAGTCAATGTAAAAGTATACCTCTCTACGAGGAGGTAGCCCTGGAACATCATCGGGAAAGACGTCCGCATACTGATCCACTACTGCAGGAAAACCAGGACTCCGCACGTCAACTGCTCCAAGGATGAGGCTTGCCAACTGATGAGTGATGGGCTGCCCTCTCCTCTGCGTGAGTCCATCCTATGCTGCTAAGGCTCCCTTCTCGCCGGTGAAGGTGAACCTGCTCCCGTCGGTGCGCACACATCGCACCTTGCGCATAATGCAGTCAATCTGTGCATGGACCGTAGATAACCAATCCATGCCCAAGATTACGTCGTAAGGCCTTGACGCCGCTACAAGAAGATCCCAAACGATGCTCTCACCTCCTAGAGTAAGCTCACACTGCCGGCACCAGTGCGTAATCGTCGAGTCTGCTCCCGTAGGGGTCTCTAGCCGTAAGGATCGAGCCAACGGTTCTGTCGGAATCTCCGAGCTCCGAACAAGGGCAGCGGCTATGAAAGAGTGACTCGCTCCTGTGTCTATAAGAACTGCAGCAAGGGTGGAATAGACATAGATCATACCTCGAATCATCTTTGGCGCGCCGTGGTCGTAGGGCTCCACTGCCTGGAGCTGAGCCTGTCTCTGCCCGCCAGCTTCCTGTGGTCAGGGCGGACCTCCTGGTGGTGGTGGTGGCAGAGCCTCAAAGCGTCGCCCACCACCTGCTGCTCGGCCAGCTCCTCTGCCTCATCCGCATTTTCCCCGCGGACCGTCACGGTCGACCCTCTGCCTCTTCCTGGGTGGTGCCTCCACCGTCTGCTACTCCTCGGTACGACGGGTCGGGCAGTCACGAGCCATGTGGCCCTGCCCGCCACACGCGTATCACTACCAGCCTCTCGGAAGATTGGCTCCGCGCTGTGTGCCCCGTACTGCTGAGCCAGTGTGCCGAGGTCGTCTGCCAGAAGGTCTGGTCTGCCTGGAACCCTGAGTCATCCGTCGGCTACCAGTTGCCGAAGACTCTGCTACCTGCCGCCCTGCGGTAGGTCTCGCTGTGGACTCAGCCAGAAAGCTCTCGATCAGAAGGGCTCGCTCCATCACTTTTTCCTGGGTCGGGATGCTGAGGGAGTTCAGCGATGCCCTTATCTCGTGTCTCAAACCCTGCTCGAAGGTTCAGGGCCGGAAGAAGGGGTCTCGTACCATGTCTGTCGAGTAGCGAGAAAGGTCGGTGAACCTCGCCGCGTACTGGGCGACCGTCAAGCTGCCCTGCCGCAGATGAAGAAGCTCCTGAATGCGCACCGCACGGAGGGTGGCCGGGACGAACTCTGAGCAGAAGAGGCTCTCGAAGTCCGTCCAGATGAGGGAGGCCTCATAGTGTACCTGGACCATCAAGCTCCACCATCCTCCTGCTGCTGCGTGCAGTAGGCTCGCCGCGAGGATAACCATGAGGTCTGATGGTGTCCTCACTAGCCTGAAAACTCGGACGACCGCCTCCAGCCAGTCCTCGGCTGCCTGGGGGTCTGTCTCTCCACGAAACCTCGGTGGTCGCTGGAATTGGAACTCGTGCAGAGGTCCGAGGAGACGTGCATCGTCAGCGATCGGCGCTGGAAGCATCGGGGGCTCGGCGGGTAAAGGTACCGTCGGTGCCACTGCTGTCAACGGGCCCTGTACCGAGGCCTCGTTGCTCAGCGGGCTATCGTCACGGTCTACTCTTGGAACCCTAGATGGTTGCCATCATGGGGCCATCCTGAAAATGAAACAAGTGTGCCACGGTCAGAACAGTATACTTGGTGATTTGACACAAGTAATCACAACGAAAACTTGAAAAACACGTGCAATCAATGTTTTCGTGCATTAAGTCGGAAATCAGAAGTCAGGGTCCTGGTGTATGGATACGTCGGCCGCCGCACCAACACTGGACTCCCTAGACTGATAACCACACCCAATACGCTAAACACTATTGCTTCACCTAGAATAAAGATCAGAGTCTGCGGTAGAACCGACCACCTCTGATACCAATTGTCACGACCCGCCCTCGGGGCCCGTGTCGTGACTACCCCAAGCATGCCTTCCATAGGCTAGGGGCTAGTGACTAGCACCAAGGTGTAAATCATGAAAAAAAGGTGAAGGCATTGCCTTTGAGAAGTAAACAAGCACCACAGAGTAAGAAAGCGGAAAAGTAAACACTAAGTAAAAACTGTACAAGCTGTGCTGAAAGTAAAAGGGGCTGAAAACGGTCCGAAGGCGGGGGGTCCGGGCCCGGGCCGACCCGGCCTAACCCCCCCTGGGTCGGCCGAACTGGGTCGACCTGGTCCGACCCGGTCGGACCCGGTCCGGCCCGGCCGGTCGGACCGGTCTGGCTCGGCCAGCGCGGTCCGGCTTGGCCGCACGGCCGAGCGACGCGGGGGGAGCCGCCGCCCCCGCGTGACGCCCCCGCGGCACCCGCAGGGTGTCTCCCTAGTCAATCCGAGCGACGTAGGGGGGAGCCGCCGCCTCTGCGTGACAACCCCGTGACAACCGGACGCGGCTTCAGCCGCGTCCCGCGCGTGCCGGATTCACGCGGTCGCGGGTCCGCGAGTGCCGTCGCCGCGTCTTCTACCGCGGTGGCCTTGTTCGGTGGCACGCCGGGGCGCAGCCACTCCCGGCTGCCGACGCCGCCACGCCGGCGACCCGCGCCGCCAGCCGCTTCCGCGGGCCACCGAAATCGCTCCGGTGGTCCGATTCTGTTCCCGTCTACGCCGCTGCTCCTCCCGGGACCCTCTCTTCACTGCAGAACCATCAAACTTCTGTTGAGGCGCGTTCCGTCGTCTCCCGTCAAATCCGTACATCAACGAAGAACGACTGAGGGTTGTCGGGCCGTGTTCGTTTGGCCCACACCCTCCGCGTTAGAGATAAACAACGAGAGAAAATATATTCAACACATGAACACATATCCGAAAACAATTTTAATGAAACAAAATTTTTTAATGAATCGGGTCCTTCATTTTGAATGGAAACAACATGGGAAATAAAAACATCCAAATAAAAATCCCTACCTCGTAGTCGTCGCGCGTGAGCGTTCTTCACAGAAATTGATCGTCGCGGAAGGCGTCGCGTCGTCACGGAATCCGGCGTTGAGTCGGCGAACTCAACGGACCATGAAACAACAGATTTAATTATAAATAATTAAATCCGTGTTTCGGTAAAAATCACAAGAGAGATTAAAAGAAAATCCCGAACTCTCTTACCTCAAACAGCTGATCAGAGATTCGTTGCGGAGGAAGAGACGTCACAGATGAACGTCGCAGGAAGGGAACGTCGGCGTCGCGGAACACGGCGTCTTGTCGTCGACTTCCACGGGTTCGGCGTTCTTCGTCGGAGGCCGGCGTTCTTCGCGTTCTTCGCGAAGGAGGATGAAGGCTCAAAAACTCTGACAAAACCTCTCAACGAGTAATCCTCCAAAAAGACTTGTTGGTCTTATTTTATTATTACGCCAACAAACGAAAAAGGTAAGTAACGACCCATTAATTCGTTGAATTAATTCAACGAAAGAAACCGCCCATTTAATTCACGAAATAAACCACCCAATTAAATGGTGCTTTAATGATTTAAGAAAACGCGTCAGTTGAATTTCATCATGACGGGTTTTCGCGGGTGCGTTACTTAGCGGAAAGAAACGGCGGGGCTCGTGCGGGCCCCACCTCACAAATATCCTACCAAGGGGGTAGGATATTTCTGGATAGCACCCTATCCATTTTAACTCAGTTTAAGTGGCTTTCAAGTGGAATAAGTGAAATAAAATAAAGTTGTCGTGAAATTATTTTATTTCTTAACTTTAAGCCCGAAAATTAAAAACCACACCCGAGCAAACGCAACTCTGGAAGAGGCATTTCTAAGCGAATACCGGCGCTGCGATTTCATCGATGCCCTCAGAATTTGATTCCAGGCACCGGTTCAAAAGTTATAAAAACCCGCTCGTCCATTCACTGAACGTACCCGAGCCAAACTTTGGAAAATGATTCCGGGCACACCGGGCCTCGAAATCAGGTGCCGTCAGAAACTGCGCTCTTATAAAATTCCAAAGAAAATTAAGAAAAAAAATTCCCTTGAAATTTACGGGTCTTTACAGCTGTATTGGTTACATAGATTGTATTAAAAAAATGATCATCAAGGAATATTATAGGTGACTCTAAAACCATGATGTCAATTAGTGAGGTGGGAGTTTGTATTGAGTGAGTTTCATTAACCAAACTAGATTTAATTGGGGACTGTATTATTGGTGAAGGATTGGAGAATAGATGAGTCATTTTTGTTTCCAAATCATCACTATATTTGAATATTCTTAAGTTATTATTTTGAATAATTTGTGTATAATTTTATGTAATGTGTTCTTAATTTAATGAAAAAACCTATTATGATAGGATATTTTGATATTCTTGTACTAGTTCTCGAAAGAATATCCACTATTTTACGTAAATTAAAAGTGTTTTAGAATGTTTCCAAAGTAGAGGATGTTAAAATATTGTGTAGTTAACTGGGTTTTTATGCAATTTCATCAAAGATTATGTATCATGGTTATAAAGATTATTTGTCACTCTAATTTATGTGTTTTATTATCCTTGAAATGTCATTAATTTTGAGACATCGTGAATGGGACAATTAATCTAGCACTATTATGAGAAGGCCATGCATGCTTTCTAGGATTTAATAAAGGTTTCAAGAACACATTTCATATTTTACTGAGAGTTGTTATATTTAATTGGTTTGCCATTAATGTTATGAAAAAAATGATGGGTGTTAAAGTGTAGAGCAGTACTATTTAGTGAAAATCAAATTTTGCAGGATTGGTGACTAGATAACATGAAGTTATCATGTTTGGAAATGGGAAAATGTTGGGGAATTAGATTCCAATAGAAATAATAGAGGTTAGTGGATATCTATATGTATTTATTAAGAATGTTAATATATATGGTAATGAATTCATAAGGATTCACATCTTCATAGAATAATGATTATGGGTGTTTTCCTATACAAAGTTTTTTGGATTCCTGGATCTTTTTTTCATCATAACATGAATTAATTTTAGGATTTTATTAGAAGGCAATGTATAGATAGAACGACTATTTATTTAATACATTGATTGTTAGGATTATGAATATGTGACATGTATATGGTAGTAGGACCCTGGTCTATGTGGATAAATGTGGGGATTTTTCTCCCCTAGTCTATGTATGAAAGGATTCTGAAAGGCTCCCACCACATTCTAGGGATCTATTCATTCTAGAAAAAATGTGTTTTAGGATAAGGAATTCATACTATGGTTGATTTCACTTTTAGATCATGTGATTAATTACTCATCAAGATAACTAGACATGAACCAAAATCAAATAGGCCTTAGACCTATATAAATCTCTAGAAGTGATGAATTCCCAGGGCTTATTATCAAACTATGGAAGATGGAAATTTTAATGACTAGTTCAGGGTGGTCTTCATTAATATAGAAAGGTCTAATAATTTGGTAGACTTCTAAGATATGTACCAAAACAGATAAATCTAACATGTACGGGTCTCATGTCTCAGACTCTGGGTATAGGCCTTTATGATGGATGTCTATCTGGTTTGTTAGAAATAAATTAGTCTAGTAGTGGCAGTGTTGGTGAATTATATTGATAACTTTGAAATTTAATATATGAAAATATTGATTATGATTCATTAGAATATTTTAGTTATAATAAGTCTAGATAGTGGCCCGTGTTTATGGGTATGAATCTATCAAATCATATGTGATTCTTAGTGCCTTTTTCAAACCATTTTTTCAGAATATGAGTGGGGTTAGATAACTTTCTCTAAATTGTGGAGGGGTGATGAGAAGGACATAAAAATAAATCTTCTCTGTATATGCACCATAAAAAACCCCAAATAGCATTATACTAATAATGTGACCGAGATTATTATAGGTAATGCTTATTTTCTATCCTAGTAGGGGGATTCCTTGTAGCCTGAATAGATGAATAAATTACGTAGGATAGGTATATTACCAGATGGTTTGGGAGTAAATTTAGATGTGTCAAAAAAAAAGTCCCACACTACTCCTTCTAGTGTTCAAACAAAAAAACTTCATTTTTAGGGAAAATAAATTGGTAGATGATTTTGTGGGTTGAAATGGATACACATGTTATGCTTCCCTCAATTTCGGTCACATTTGGGGTCATAGTGGACTATGACAATATATTGATCTGATCATCTTGATGGGAAATTTGGATTATCAGTTTTCATGTTTAATAAACCGCTAGTGTATTAAAGTGATGAATAACCATATCAAACATTAAAAGAAAAAATCATAGGAAAATGATTTCCTAGTAAACAAAAGTGGTATAAAGGCCCTTGAAGAGGGTCATTTTGAGGGTATGATTTTCATGCTAGCTACTAAGAAAAAATGTAATGTATATTGACATTAAAACATCATAGAGTGGATCCTCTATTATAATTTTAAGTCCATGATGTGGTATGTGGTACCTTATATATAAATCTATACATGATTTGGTATCTGTAAATAAAATAGTTACCAAACAATAAAAATCATGCATGTTCTTGACAATGAGACCATCCTTGTACAAAATATCTCAATAGAGATGCAACATTGGGAAGGTAGGCACAACATATTAATGTAGATTGTGTGTGTCTAGTGAGTCTTTTATTTCATAAGGACACCCATTGCATAATTCCATTACACTTGTGTGAAACTACATGGTCTCATCACTTTTTGTGAAGGTCAAACCCCTTATGCATTTCATTTTTTATCACTCATTTGATCATGTTCCCTCATTCTATTTATGTGATACACTTACATGAATTCAATCACATAAACTACACCACATGCTACGACATCATTATATGATACGGTCGTGAGGCAGCATGGATGATGATGTCATCATGTGCTTGTTGCAAACTGAGATCTAGTCATTGAGTTATGTGATAATACTTGAGATGTCAAGATCTAACAGTAGTTCTATATAATATTCCCAATATTCCATGGGTCCCTTGTATTCATATCCTATATGGGATTTTAAAATTTAATCATGGATGATTATTTTATTATGTTTTTTATAATGATTATGAGATACATTGCTCAACCCTATGATTTGTATGAATTATCCAAAATGGTATAAGTGTTACTGGTCAGGAAGACACAAATGTACGGGATTTCCCTTTTTGGTTTTATTTCATGAGGTTATTTTGATTCAGTGATTACCAAGGAAGAAGATGCAAGGACAAGTTGAGTGCATATCCTTGTGTTCTGGAAGGGAATAATGGGAGAGTGGGAATATGTTCTTTGTTTTGGTGTTGTTAGTGTATGGATAATCATGTACATGGTATTAGAATAACATAGTGCATAGAGAAATAAATTCAATTTAGTAATGACACAGTGTGGTCAGTGATCATGAGATAGATCAAGGCACATGAAAAGTGCATGATATTTTAAAGGACTTCCAAGGCTTCTATTGGATGATATGATGACATGCCAGAAAGAATGGTATCTATAATTTAGTATGTTATAACTTCAAGAGAAATAGTTGGATGATATATCATGTGGAATAAGATTTTAGACCTACTACATAAGATAATATGGGAATGGAACACAATTTCTTCATGTGGGGCCAGTTTTAATTATAAATCATTGAAAGTTGTGAGAGAGAAAATTATTGAGTTATTATATAATCATGTATTTATTGATTCTAAGGTTCTATACTTCACACCAATTTAATTTAAACCCCTACCCACTTGTGCATCCCCCATCCCCACCTCACCCCCACCAGACTCACCCTAAACACCCCCTCCCCCCTACACACCCCCTCCCCAACTTTACACTTCTCATCCCCCCACATACACATCCCATCCCCCATCAACTTGCACATCCCCCTAAAAGTACACCCCTCCCCACCATCACATCCCACCCACACCCCCACATGCACATATCACCTCCCCACACCACCCCACCTGCATTTCCTACCAATACCTCACCTGCAGCAGACTCCCCCTACATAGCCCCTCCCCCCTTCACACCCCTTCCCCGCTTACATACTACACATCACCCCCCCCCCCCACACTGCACACCTCTCCCCCCCCACATACATCCCCCCCCACACACCCCCACTCAATCTACACAACCACCCTCCCCCCTGTGCACCCCCTCCCCACATGAACAGCCCCCATCCCCACATGCCCCCCCCCGAGTGAGATCAAGACATGGTATAAGGTTGTAACCCAAGTTAGAGGTTGGAGGTTGAGACTAATATGCATAAAACTTCCCTAAGCATAAGGATATGAGTTTGGGGTTGTGTTTTGAGATGAATTATATTTCAACATTCTCTAAATTAATTGTGTTCAGGTGTTGGGTCTCCCTTTCTAGCAACCATTGACCATTCACATTTATTTCATGTTGTGTATTTGTACTTTTTTCTATTTTCACATATATTTATACATTATATATGCTGTTGTATATTGGGGGAAATCGGTGAGACCTACCATGTTATATCATGGTGATGTGATCTGTTATTATTTGTTGTCTCTTAGATTTAATTTCGTATAATTAGTCTAATGATTTATATTGATTATATTATTTATCTATTTTAATTTAGGAGAGAATAGAGAGTATAATATCCCCACGATACTTGTAGAATCTCAACTCTAGTATGAAGCTTCTGTTATAACAACATTTGAATAAAATTTATGTAATACTTGTCTCATTATATAGGAATACATAAAATGGTATTAGTAAAAAATGTATTTTCCATTAATCTTTGAAAAACCAAACCATTATATAAAAATTTAAAAATGTAATTGTTGGCCCTCCCTTTTTGTAGAAAGAAATTAGTTTCCAAGGTAAAATTACTCAAAATATGAATGTAGACATGACTGATGGGGGAGAATATAGTACCCTTACAACACTAATATTTTATAACACAGTTAGATAAATTTGTGGTGGTGGTAGTGTCTCAAGAAGAAAAATTCATTGTCTATGTGTAGGATGATGTATTTGGAACATGCCAATTTCACATTCAAGAACAATTGAAAACCATAAATGATGAGAGAACGCAACAGATGAGGAAATAAACTAAAAATGGTATATTAAAATCCAAAATAAATGTATGTAAAAGATATAACTCCAACTAGACAATTTTAAGTGGAAAAAACTAAGATGGATCACTAGAAGTGGATTAGTCATTGGATAGAAAGAGATCACTCCTATGGAAGGGAAAATATCAATCGAATCTGGAAAGGGGAGTGGGGGATCGAGTGTATTTAGGGAAAAACTATCCTAACAGTTTTAAAAAACTATAGGTAAGACACACATTTACCAATGGTTTACAAAAACAATTAGGAAACAACATTATAGCCCCACTATATACCAAGAGTTAATGAAACCCGTTGGAAAAAATCCCTATACCCAAAGGGTTTACAAAATCAATTGAGAAATACTACAAAAAATCACTAGATCCCAATGGTTTTTAAAAAACTATAGGAAAAAAACTCTCTATCCAAATGGTTTAGAAAAATAGTTGGGATAGGGACATTGGTATAAGTATTATTACCATTAGTGATCTATAATATCCTATACGGTGACCCTATAATGCGTTTTCTCAGTTTTTTGATGATGAATGGTACCACAAATACAAAATATAATCACATATGAAATAGTATGATTATGTGTATCATCAATATATAACTCAAAATATTCTAGAATCTATGGAGGATGTGGTGTATTAGTAGGACATAGAGTGGGGTCTATAGGTATATATAAAAAAGTGGGAGGTGCTGGAGAAGGTGGGGAGTGGGAGTTACAGTCTGAAACTATCTGTGCATGTCTATAATCATCGATTGTACTAAATCATTGATCTTATCCTCCATAATCACCTGAAGATTATGAACATCATCTACCAAATATTCTATCTTTTTATAATAATATTCTCTTGAATATTATTTAGAATCCGGAAACACATTTTTCGTGGATACACCCACTGTATATCCTTGTATAAGACCCAAGTGTTTGGGACTTCCCTTTATTATATCAAAAATATCAACCAAACCCTCTAAAAATTTTTAATGCATCTGATCTACCATGCACGGTCTCTTTAAAATATGTAAAAAGTTTTTTATACTCATTCAAAATCCACATATCATTATTCATTGGAAAAAATTGTCTCAACATATTAGTGTGCAATGTTATATATGGTTGATCATCATCTATGTTATTCAATATGTATAAAAATACCTTGTTTATCTGTTCACTTGCCAATGATTTTACTTTTAATCCATGGATCCCATTTCCCCTATAATTAATCATTCATGGTGAGATGGAGTTAAACTAATGTGGTCCACTAATAACAAGTATCTTATTCAAAACTCTAAAAATCCTCAAAAATATACTTCACAATAATAGAGGTTTTAGGTTGATATGGATTTCTAACATACCCCTTAAATATCATCATATAGATTTCAAAAGGGTACATCCACCAAAGATATACAGGTCCACAAATAATTAATTGTTGCACCAAATGAACCATTAAATGAACTGTCACGACCCGTCCCCTAGGGCCCGTGTCATGACTACCCCATACTCCCTTCCATAGGCCAAGGGTTGGCGACTAGCATAGAAAATATGTATCCCTAAAATGGAAAGGAATTTCGTTTAAAACTGTGAAAAAAAACATTCAATGAACACAAAAATATGCAACCAAGAAGTAAAACTGAAGTAGTTAAAGTGTGCACCGAAAGTAAAGGGGCTAGAATACTAGCCCAACTAGAAGATACAACTACAATAGAAAACAAAATACAGAAAATAGAAAACAAATTCTGAGAATGTCTACCAAGGATCCTACTGGAAGGGTAGGTACTAATCATCTCCATAACTCTCTACGTCAACTAGTCACCTTTGTGTACTACCTAGTCCTGGATCCTATAGTCTCAGCCGAGCTGCTCATCATCTACACAAGGCACAATTAGGTGTTAGCAATGCCCATGCAGGGATGAGTATAACAATACCTAGTAGGGACCCCGAGACCCCCGAAGGACTCTCAGAATTCTACAATGGAAAGACAAAAAGAACGATCTCAATCACAAAGCACAAAAAAAGACTCAACTCAAACCAGGTATTACTTAATTACAGAGGTACAAATGATTAGTCATAAAGAAATGTCATCTTATTTTGTCAAGGTTTCTACTGCTGATCCACACAAGTTCTCTCGGTCCTACTCCACATAGGATCACTAGGTTCTGATCCACAAACGATTTCAATGTGGTGATCCACATAGGATCGCTAGGTGTTGATCCATATAAGTATCTCTAGGTGCTGATCCACACATGATTTCTAGGTGTTGATCCACACAGGATCGCTATTCATTCTTCACGTCTCAACCAGCCATTGGATTCCCATACATAGTACACTTGATTCTTGGAGGATCCACTCCTCAAGACTTTTGTTGTATTTAAACCATCACAGATGCCAATTATGAAGTAATACAATGATAAATCATGTCATAAGGGTTCTAATTCAACAAATGGAGAGTCAATTGGATGCCCGGTCTGAAAGTTATAGGCATTTTTGTGTCAAGGGCCAGTTGGATTCGGGTACGGTCCAACCTGGTTATACTCCATGTTTCTCCAAAACTCAAGTGGAGTTCTTAAAAATTTCCTTCTCATACAAAGGATTCCAATACCTCATACGGATCTTCAAACGAACGTCTGGTTTGTAAGATATTTCCATTTAAGCGAAACTGGTCCTTAAAGGGTCTAGGTCCGGTCTTATCTGTCCCGGCCTGAACCGGTTGGGCTGGGTCATGGAGGGCTCAGCCCTCTGGGTAGTAGACTGAACCGTCCTACTAGTTGGGCTGGACCCACATGAGGGGCCGCGCGACACCTCCTTCCCAAACGACTCAAAGAGCTATTTGTCTCTTCAATCAGTGGTGCTAGGTGGCGTCGCCTCACTGTCTGCAGGACCCGCAGGGTGTGGGTCCCCCTCTACTACAACTTTGAAGCTGCCGCCTCTACCTGTAGTGCACGATGGCACACCACCCATCCACCATTGCGGCTTGCTGAGAGAAGGCCTCCCTTTGGTCGTTCACGGTTGTAACACCCTGAGATTTTATGAAAAATATTCTTTTTAATTTCATTGATGTCTTGTGTTGTACTCTACACCCAAAAGAGATTTCACTACATCCATCCCTAACTTGGCTAGCTTTGTACGCAATCGTGACCTTCCATGATAGCGTGTGTTGTACGCAATACCGAGTATCACTAAACAATGATATGTTATATAAACTAACCATTATGAATAGTAATACCCACTCTTTGAAATTTTATAAATTTTATCTTCCAAAATGGACTTCTTTTTTGGAATTGTAATATCA
Organism: Viscum album; assembly: GCA_963277665.1. Lineage (NCBI taxonomy): Eukaryota > Viridiplantae > Streptophyta > Magnoliopsida > Santalales > Viscaceae > Viscum > Viscum album. Next base: position 1,509,147,737 of record OY728156.1, read on the forward strand.
AAATTAGCCTAGGGTGAATTTTTGTTGTTTTTCTGAAAACATTCAATTTTATGAATAGTGAAACACTAGGTTACTATTTAAAAACAGACTTTTTATTTAAATAATTATTTATTTTATTTATATTTATTTTAGGTAAAAATTGATACATAATACCTATATAAGTTCAATGTAATTCATTGGAGTCATTTTATAATAATTTTAGATATATAGAAATTTTATTTAAATTTTCACCGTCTTTTACCCACCTCCTATGAGAATTTGAAAATTTACATAAAACTTAATTTTACCACTTCTGTGAGTGGAATTTCAAAAATCCGAGAGACATGGTTAATACCAAGGAGTGAAATGTGGTTCAATAAGATAAAAATAATTTTTGATGAATAATAACTTTTTACTTTTATTTACCATTGTTAAAAATAAATAGGGTAATTAAGGGTAAAAATGATATTACTATTACCCTAAAACATCTCTTAATTCTATCGGAAATGTGTAATTAGACCAAAAAACCCATAGGAATAAAATATTACCCTTTAGGTCCACTTGGATTAGATTAGGACATTTATTATTATTATTATTCAAGAAGAGTTAAAATCAATGTTTAATAACTAAATTTTTTTTAATATAGGTTTATACATGAGATAATTTCGACTATAAATATTAATTAGAAATATAAAATTATTTCCTACATAATGGTATTTTATTTATAATTTTTAGACATTAAATAATTTAATTTTTTTATAACATAATGATGATGCAGTAATTACCTTATTAATGAAATGTTAACATAATTGATGTTATAAATACCGAAATAAATGTAATTGTAGACTTTTTATGAATTCCACAAATTTTATAGGTTAATATGACATAATAGTATTGATGTAATAAACTTTTTTCGAACTAATCATGCTGTTATAAGTTTCACAAAAATCAAGTACCAAATAGTGTCAAAATTGACATAAAATAGTTTTAAAACAAATATTATATTATTAATTGTTATTTTATTCCTAAAAATATAAGGTTCAGAAAAATGGCTTAGATAAGGTGATATATATTAATAATTAACCACTTGGTGTTATTTGGCCTGTTATAGTATGTTTATTAACCATATAGTGTAAGAAAACAAAAAGGCACGATAAAAGTTAAATTATTTAACTAAGAGTTAAATCCAAATAATAAGGTTAAAATAGTAACCTAAACATGTCTAAAACATATTTTTTGAGAGGATTTTGACCCATAACAACCTTATCTTTGAAATAAATTAATTTGGATCTATTAAAAACCTAATATGACATTATTATAAAATAATATTTTATGTTTTTTCTAAGGTGCCCCTCTCCTCCCATATAAAAAAGGGCACCCCTTCCCTCTTCTATTCACACAATTTTGAGCCTTTAAGCTCAGATAACTCCTTCCAATTCCTATTCTTAACCTCTATAGTTATGTCATAGAGTTTTTGTTATTCTCAAAAGACCAACTCTAGTGCCCTAAGAATAAGTTTAAAGGAGGTGCGTTGAAGAAGAGGTAATCTCTTCTACTGATTCTTTCAAGTTTCTTTCTTCTTTAACTTCTTCTTATTTATTTGTTTCATCATAAATTAATAACATCATTATCACTCATATACTGATATGTAATTATAAATATTAAAAAAATCCTATTTCACCTTCTATCCATCCTACGGAAAAAGAAATCACTGCGCGTGCGTACATACGGAATATCGTCTCCACACTGTGGTGTAATTTGTTTTTTCACCACCAACTTACTTGGATGGATATAATGGTGTAAAGAATAACTATATATTATTATTATAACATCATACTGATTATAATATATTAAATCATCCACTCCAATTCCATTCAATAAATATGGGAATGATATCATCGCTCGTGCGTACGTACAGATTACAGTCTCCACGATGCGATGAGATTCATTTTACGTGTTAACAATTAAAAATCGATTATAAAGTATATATAAAAAGTAATAATAAAATATATGAAAAAATAAATCTACTTTATTTATGTATATGTACATGCATTTCATCTTCTTAATTCCATTCAAGTTAATAAGGAAAGGAAAACATCATTCAGGCGTACGTACGGCCTACCGTCTCCATGAATGGTGTATTTCATTTCATTTATCTATCTATTACATATATGTATATATATATTTACTGAAAATATATATGATATATAAATCATGATTTAAATTCTGTAAGTATGTAAATCAAGATATAAGTAATAATAATATCTAGAACAACAAGTCCAAACACATACGATAAATAAAACGATTTTACCCAAAATACTGCTTTAACATTGAATTTACAAAAGAACGGGTAATATAAATTCATAAGTGAACCAAATATGATATCATAAAAATTAATATGATTATGTAATAATTCAATGAAATTATTTAAATCATTATAAAAGAGTTTCGTATACGTACGAAGCATATCAGACCTAATGTAAGGGATAATTTTGTAATCTCATTTTTATCCGAGATTGTTTATGTGAGTATTTACTAGGGATATATTTTTCATCCATGACAATAAAAAAATTTAATAAAGTGTTTAATATTCTTCCATGAATTTTTAATGTCATGTTTACCCTGCTTTGAATTTTACTTTGTGTTATGGAATGAATCTTTCTTTTATTTACCATATGAGGAACTTTTTCACTTTTCCCACAAAAGTACTAGGAGAATGTTTTTTTAACTTATACGGCATGAATGGATTTTGACGGTTTCATATCACCTTAGTTTTATGAAGCTTACTCTACAATATTTCATGATTATTTTCAACAAAATCCATTTCTTTTAAAATTTCATGGCATTTTGTGAAAAGAAAATGATTTTGAAGAAGAAAGGATATTTTCTTCAAGAATTAATTTCAAGTGTTTTATCAAAACCATTTTCAATATAAGATGACATTATTTCATATGTGTATGTTTCAAGTATAATGTCTCTATGATATTAATTGTTTCACTTTTCTTATGATGAAATCATCTCCCTTGGTTTTATATGGATTATGTTATTATGGGATGATGTTTATGAAACCCATTTTATTCTTCGGGTTATGACGAATGATTTATGTTTATTTTGTGGAACAAGTAAGAGTGATTTCATTATGAGATTGGTGGGACCTATATCTCCCACCAATTCATTGGGTCAAGATTTATATATCATGAGATAGGCATGGCTGGAATGGCAAGTTAATCCTATTCAGTAATACAGGACTGGAACGAGGAGTGAACTCGGTTCAGTAATGGACTTTGTCCACTAAGATGGTTTTGGAAGAAATGCCTTGGATACTATGGAAATCATATCATGTGATTAATGTTTTCCCCAATTACATGTTTTATTCCCATGATATTTTATCATGATTAATGTTTCTTTATGATCTATGCCTTACGTACTGCCATGTTTTATGTCATTGCTCAAGATTTTGATGTTTAAATATTATGTTTATGTTTTGAAGATCAAATGTATATAGTTTATTTTCTTTTCTCCATGCTTACCATTAATGAGCATTTGAGCTCTCCCTTTATATTTTTTCTTTTCCCTAGGATATAAATAAGTGTTTTAGGTAAGAAAACAAAGGGGGAAGATCTTTATGGGAGATGTTAAAGATCTTTCGCCATGATTAGAAGATTATGTTCCATGTTTCCAAAGACACTAAACTATTACGGTAGTTCAGTGTTTTTTTGTTATGTATTAATTATTCTACAAAATTAATGTAATTTTCATGTACGTCAAGCTTTGGGTCTCTACAGTTGGTATCAAAGGGAGGTTTAGTCAACATTTGGAAACTAGGATGCGAGAACTATAGTGAGATCCCTAGAGATATTTCTAAGGTATGTCTAGGGATGTCCCTAGGGTTACGTTTTAGTATAGTTTATAGTCCTAGAATTATGAAAAAGATATTATAATGAAACGTAAGATGTTATATATTGAAGTTACCCCCCCTTGATTATGATTTTTTCCTCTCACACTGTTCTTTTTGGGTTTTTGAAAATGGCTGGAAACAAGAAGATTCGCGATAATGGAGGATATGATGGAAAATGGAATGATATTCATGATATTCTTCATGGATGACAACCCGTCGCGTCAGATAAGGCTGTGGGATTCGAAACCACAACTGAAGTGCGACAGGCCTTTATCACCTACCACTGGCCTACAGGAAGTCCCTGGTTAGTAGAAACTAGTTTTATTAAGCGGTATGATAGATGATATATAAGTACATTTTTGGAATCATATATGATTAACCTCACCATAGATAGACTTATGTATATTTGATAACTTTTTATAACCTTTTGTTTGAGACACATGGAATGACCCATCATTCTATCACATGATCTGCTAACACTTCACGAATGAAAAATTCCACTTTATTTCTTTAAGAGATGAAGTGGAAATTGTTCAAGGCACGAACAACGGTGAGATTATTCCAAAATAAAGTAAGTATTTATTCTTATTCAAATTCTTCAACTTTAGGGAAATGATCTTGAAAACCAAAAATGTTGTCCTGGTGCCCTTATATCCGATGAATCAGATGGTACCATAGATCATCACAAATTTATGGCTTTATGATTGTTGGATTTTTCATAGCCGCGTTCTCTACCACTCTCCATCAAGAACATGATGGTTATATTTCTCTTCCATATCCATATTTTCACATATGTTTTCCTATGTGGAAACCCAGTGATTAGTTAATTTGGATAACCGTTACATTTCATACTTTAGTTTTTAAAGATATGTTTTCATATTCCTTTTTAAAATCTGGGTTTCTATTAAAGAAACTTTTGAGTAGTAAACCATTTATAACCCTGATGAATTTTGAGGGTGAAATTAATTTTAAGGGGGGGAAGAATGTAACACCCAAAGATTTTATGAAAAATATTCTTTTTAATTTCATTGATTTCTTGTGTAGTACGCTACACCAAAAGGATCTTCCACTACATGCATCCCTGACTTGGCTTTCATTACACGCAATCGCGACCTTCCACGATAGTGTTTGTTGTACGCAATACTGTGTTTCACTAAACAACGGTATGTTATATAAACTAGACGTTATTAATAGTAATACCCACTTTCTTAAATTTTATAAATTTTATCTTTCTAAACTAGCCGTTGTATGCAATACTGTGTTTCACTAAACACTGGGTTACTATTTAAAAATAGACTTTTTATTTAAAAAATTATTTATTTTATTTAAATTTATTTTAGGTTAAAATTGATAAATAATACCTATATAAGTTCAATGTAATTCATTGGTGTCATTTTATTGTAATTTTAGATATATAAAAATTTTATAGAACTTTTCACCGTCTTTTACCCACCTCCTAGGAGAATTTGAAAATTTATATAAAACATAATTTTGACAATTATGTGAGTGGAATTTAAAAAATCATAGAGACACAGTTAATATCCAGGAGTAAAATTTGGTTCAATAAAATAAAAATAATTTTTTCTGAATAGTAACTTTTTATTTTTATTTACCACAGTTAAAAGTAAATAGGGTAATTAAGGGAAAAATGATATTAATATTACCCTAAAACATGTTATAATTCTATTGGAAAAAGGTAATTCGACTAAAAACAACCATAGGAATAAAATATTACCCTTTAGGTCCACTTGGATTACATTAGGACATTTATTATTATTTTATTTAAAGAAGAGTTAAAATAGGTAAAATCATAGTTTAATAACTAAACCATTTTTAATATAGTGTTATACATAAGATAAATTCGATTATAAATATTAATTATAAATATAAAAAGATTTCTTAAATAATGTTATTTTATTTATAGTTTTTATAAATTAATTAATTTAATTTATATATGATAGAATGATGCAGTAATTACTTTATTAATGAAATATTAACATAATTGATGTTACAAATACCAAAATAAATGTAATTTTAGACTTTTTATGAATTACAAGAATGTTCTAGGTTAATATTACATGTTATTATTGATTTAATTAACATTTTTTGAACTAATTATGCTGTTATGATTTTCAAAAAAATCAAGTACCAAATAGTGTCAAAATTGACATAAAATAGTTTTTAAAACAAATACTATATTATTAATTGTTATTTTATTCCTAAAAATCAAATGTTCAGCCAAATGGCTTAGATAAGGTTAAATATATTAATAATTAACCACTTAGGGTTCGTTTTCCTTGTTATAGAAAATTTATTAACCATATAGTGTAAGAAAACAAAAAGACACTGTAAAAGTTATATTATTTAACAAAGAGTTAAATCTAAATTATAAGGTTAAAATAGTAACCTAAAATTGTCTAAAACCTATTTTTTGAGATAATTTACACCCATCCCCACCTTAGATTAAAAATAAATAAATTTTTATCTATTAAAAACCGAATATGAATTTATTATAAAATAATATTTTAAGTTTTTCCTAAGGTGCCCCTCTCCTCCCTTATAAAAAGGGCGCCCCTTCCCTCTTCTATTCACACCCTTTTGAGCCTTGAATCTCAGAAAAAACATGCCAATTCCTTTTCTTAACCTCTCTATTTATATCATATAGGTTCTGGTATTCTCAAAATACCAACTCTAGTGCCCAAAGAAGAAGTTTAAAGGAGGTGCGTCGAAGAAGAGGTAATCTCTTCTACCGATTCTTTCAAGTTTCCATCTTCTTCACCTACTTCTTATTTATTTGTTTCATCATAAATTAATAACATCAGTATTACTAATATAATTATATGTTTTTATAAATATTAAATAACCCTATTTCACCTTCTATCCATCCTATGGAAAACGAAATCACCGCATGTGCGTACGTACGGAATACTGTCTCCACGCCGAGGTGTAATCTGTTTTTCCACCAACACCTTACTTGGATGGGTATAATGGTGTAAAGAAAAAATATATATGATTATAATAAAATCATACTGATTCTAAGATATTATATCATCCACTCTAATTCCATTCAATAAATTGGGAACGATATCATCGCTCGTGCGTATGTACGGATTACCTTCTCCACGACGCAATGAGATTCATTTTACATGTTAACAATTCAAGAATGATGATAAAGTATATATAATAAGTGATCATGAAATATATTACATAATAATGCTACTAGATTTAAGTATATATATTTATGTCATCTACTTTATTCCATTCAATTCAATAAGGAAAGGAAAACAACGTTCATGCGTACGTACGGCCTACCGTCTCCATGAATGGTGTATTTCATTTCATTTATCTATCTATTATATATAGTTATATATGTGTGTGTGTGTACTGAATTTATATATGATATATAAATCATGATTTAAATTATTGAAGTAATTAAATCAAGATATAATTAATAATAATATCAATAACAACAAGTCCAAACACGTACAATCAATAAAACGATTTTACCCAAAACGCTGCTTTAACATGGAATTTACAAAAGAACGGGGAATATAATGTCATAAGTGAACCATATATGATATCCTAAAAATTAATATGATTCTGTAATAAGTCAATGACATTATTTAAATCATTATAAAGGTGGTTCGGATACGTACGAAGCATATCAGACCTAAGATAAGGGCTAATTTTCAAATCTCATTTTTTATCCGAGATTGCTTATACGTGAGTGTTTACTCGGGTTATATTTTTCATCCATGCCCATAAAATGTTTTTCATAAAGTGTTTAATATTCTTCCATGTATGTTTAATGTCATTTTTACCCCGCTTTTACTTTTACTTTGTGCTATGGATGAAATCTTTCTTTTTTTACCATACGAGGAACTTTTTGACTTTTCTGAAAAAAGTACAAGGGGAATGTTTTTTAACTTATACGGTATGAACAGATTCTTAGGGTTTCATATCGCCTTATTTTCTTGAAGCTTAATATACATGATTTCATGATTATTTTCAATAAAATCCTTTTATTTTAAAATTTCATGTCATTTTTGTGAAAAGAAAATGATTTTGAAGAAGAAAGGATATTTTCCTCAAGAATTCATTTCAAGTGTTTTATCAAAACCATTTCCATCTAAGATGAAATTATTTCATATGTGTATGTTTCAAGTATAATTTCTCTATGATTTACATTGTTTCACTTTTCTTATGATGAAATTATCTATATTGTTTTTATAAAGATTATGTTATTATGGGATGATGTTTATGAAACCCATTTTATTCTTTGGGTTATGATGAACGATTTATGTTTATTTTGTGGCACAAGTAAGAATGATTTCATTGTGAGATGGGTGGGACCTATATCTCCCTAAAATTCATTGGGTAAAGATTTACATCTCATCAGATAGACATGGCTGGAACGACAAGTTAATCTAGTTCAGTAATACAGGACTGGAATGAGGAGTGAACTGGGTTCAGAAATGGATTTTGTTCTCTAAGATGGTCTTGGTAGAAATGCCTTGGCAACTATGGAAATCATATCATGTGCTTAATGGCTTCCACAATTACATATTTTATTCCCATGCTATTTTATCATGATTAATGTTTCTTTATGATCTATGCCTTACGTACTGCCATGTTTTATGTCATTGCTCAAGATTTTGATGTTTAAATATTATGTTCATGTTCTGAAGCTCATATGTATATGGTTTGTTTTATTTTCTCCATGATTACCCTTACTGAGCATTTGAGCTCACCCTTTATATGTTTTCTTTTCCCCATGATTTAAAGAAAGGTTTTAGGTAAGAAAACAAAAGGGGAAGATCTTTATGGGAGATATTGAAGACCTTTCACCATGATTAGAATATTATGTTCCATGTTTCCAAAGACACTAAACTATTACGGTCCTTCGGTGTTTGTATTTGTTTTGTATTAAGTATTATTCAGAAGTAATGTAATGTCCATGTACATCAAGCTTTGGGTCTCTACAGCGGTGCTGCCCTATTCGCAGTTGGCGAGTGTCGGTCGCTGCCACACTGGGGCCGCGCATGCGGGTCTTCCGCGGGCCACATGGTGAGCTCGGGTGGTCTTCTTTCCATTCTGAAAGCACCTACAGGTCTCACGAGATTCCGTCATCACTACATGGCTCCCAAATTCATCTTTACACTCTGATTAGAAATTTTTCCTTAATGAATGAGACAAATACTGAAACAGTGGAGGGTATGGGCCTTGTTCATTTGGCATGCGCCCTTCGCGTTAGTATTTTATCAAGCGGTTAATAAAAAATTAAACTCCATGAAAAATTTAATCCTATTGATAACTTTTTTGATTTATAATGCTTCAAGATCATGAAAAATAAACTATTCTCATGAATTTAGAAATAAACAACCCATACCTAGAGATCCGTTGGGTGATTTTGTGGTTGTGACAGGAGAAGAGTCCTTGTTGGATGAAGTCCCTGGCATTCATCGATCCTGAATCATACCTACCAAATCCTCCATCCTCTGTCAGTGGAAGATGTTGCAGTACTTCATAAGAAGTTCCTCACAGTCATGTTAAAACCCCAACCCAATCCTCAATTAAATAGAGGGGAACATGAGGTTAAATCAACGAGAGATTAATTAAGATAATTAATGAATGAACCTCTTAATATCTCAACGGTGTGGCTACTAACCGAATATTCAAGCCATTAAGTGTCTTGAAAACCAATCAGTCCATCCACCACTACTCAACAAGAGGTATAATAATAAAATAACAATTTTTATTTTATATAATTATTTCTTTAAAAGTCACAAAAACTATCTTTTTCACCTGACCAACTACGTTCAAATTCAGGCCTCCCTTAAGCGAATCTTGGTGCTACAAATTTAAAGGTTCCCTCTGATTTTTAATCAAAGAATCAGTTGAAGATATAGAAAACACTACCCGCACATTTCCAGAATGTTCCTTAAAAAAGTTCAAAATTCTGTTCCGAGCCTACCGGGCCAAGAAATCAATGCCATCAATTTTCTCATACTCTTAACAATACCAAATAATTTCAAAAACATTATATGGATTTTACATGTCTTTACATTCCTTCCACCTTGGAGATTTTTATCCTCTAAAGCTACAACAAAACTAGGTGAAAAAATGAGGGTATTGAGCACGTATCTGAGACTCCCACTCCCATGTTCTCTTCAGGAGGTTCTTGTTCTACCAAAAGACTATCACAGAGGAATATACCACCCAAGAAGGACCTGCTCCGGTCAATCCTCTATCTCCACTAGGATCTTTGAAAATATCCCCCCATCATCGATGTCTAGCTCGCACCACATGATAAGGTGCGATAGATCATGCATGTACCTCTTTAGCTGTGACACGTGGAAAAAATTATCCCCCCAGTGCATCTGTGGGGGAAGAGCTAGATGGTACACCACCTCACCTACTCTACTAATGATCTGGAATGGTCCAATGAACCATATAGATAGCTTGTCACCCTGGCCAAATCTTAGTAATCCTCATCGGGGTGAGGCCCATAGGAAGACATGGTCTCCTTCCTAAAACTCCAAGGGCCTCTGTATCGTGTCGATATAAGATTTATTCCTGCTCTATGTAGTCTTAAGCCTCTCCTTGACGATCTACACCTTCTCCATGGTAGCTTGTACCAACTCTAGACCCATAAGTGATGACTACCCTCAGTCTGTCCAACATAGTGGTTACCTATAAGGTCGCCCGTACATGGACTCAAACTGAGTCGTGTTGATGGTGTAGTGTAAATATTGTTGTATGAGAACTCCACCAGTGGAAGGTGGTCCTCCCAAATGTAGTCAAAATTAAGGACACAAGAATGAAAAATTACCTTGAGTTTCTGTATGGTATGTTCCATCTCACCATCCATCTGAGAATGGAAGGCGGTGAACAAGAGTAGTTGCATCCTGAATTTCTCTTGTAACCCCTTCTACAAGTGAGATGTAAAATGTGTGTCACGATATAAGATGATCACTAATGTAACCCTGTGAATCCATACAATCTCATGTACATAGAGTCATATCAATCTCTCTATGGATCCCTATACTCAGATAGGTAGGAAGTGGGATGACTAGGTGAGACGTTCAATGATCACCCATATGGAATTGTGGCCCCAAGACGTACATGGTATCCCTATCATGAATTCCATGGATATAGCATCCCAATTCCACTCTGGTACCTCAAGTGGCTGAGGTAAGCTTTATGGTACCGGATACTCAGCTTTCACTTGTTGATAAGTGGGGCATCATGATACGAACTCCGCCACAGGTTTCTTTATCCCTGGTCACCAGTACGGATGCCGGAGGTCCTGGAACATCTTTTCCCCTTTGGGATATACCGCCAAAGGGGATCTGTGGAAGTCCCTCAACACCTCCTTTCATAACATCACTGGTACCATGGTGCATCCTCTGAATAGGATGATATGTTACCCACCTTCATAAAATCCATCAAGAGAAAGTCATGAGGATATCTGAGAATGTTGGTCCGTGCAGTCTATATCCCCTTATTGTGACTTCTTAACTCACTGAAAGAGTGGGGGAGAAACTGTCATAGACTGGAGATAAGCTACTCTATCACTATCCATGAAGGATAACTGAAACATGGCTAAGTTCTTTATTTGTTCACACAGAAACTGTAGACCATACCTCTTATTAAGTACATCTACTACTACGTTCCCCTCCCTAGGAGTGTATAATATCTCAAAGTTATAATACTAGAGGTACTCTAGCCATCGTCGTTGTCTTAAGTTCAGGTCCTTCTATAATAATATATACCTAAGAATCTTGTGATCATAGTAGACTGTAAAATTTTCACCCATCAAGTAGTACAACCACATCTTCAGTGAAAAGACCACTAATACTAACTCCTAGTCATGGGTAGCGAAGTTCTACTTGTGTTGTCTCAACTACCGGGATCCGTAGGCAATCACCACTTTCTCCGACATCAGGACACAACCTTGTCTGATCTCTGTTGCGTCATATTAAACTACAAACCCAATAACCTCCTCCAGTAGCCTCAAGAAGAAGGAACTCCTCATTCTCTGCCTCAGCTTCTAAAAACACTGCTGGCTTCTCTCTGTCCACACAAAGGGATGTCCCTTCTTTTTCAAAGTTTAAAAGGGTGTCAAAACTTAGGAAACGTTGGGTAAGAATATCTAGTAGAACTCATAAAATCACAAGAAACTCTGCACATCTGTCACACTCTTAGGAGGCTCCCAAGAAAGAACTATCTATATCTTCACTGGATCCACTGAAACTTCATCCTCCAAGATAATGTGCCCCTGGAAGTGTAATTCCCATATCCAAAACTGGCACTTCGAGTGATTTCCATATATGTGGGGATCTTAGAGTGTGTCCAGAAATATCTACAGGTGTGTGGTGTTCACCTCCTCTGACCCCGATTATATAAAGATGTCATCAATGAAGACTACCACGAAGTGATCGAGGTAAGCCTGGAAGATTCTGTTTATTAGCCCCATGAAATATGCCGGAGCATTGGTTGTGAAAAAGGGAATTACCAAGAACTCATAATTTCCATACAAACATCTAAAGGCTTTCTTCGATATGTCTTCATCTTGTACCCTGAGTTGATGATAGAATGATCTAAGGTCTATCTTCAAAAACCATCAAGCTCCCTTTTTCTGTTCGAAGAGATCGTCAATCCTAGTGAGTCGATACTTGTTTTTCATGATCACCTGTTTCAGGCATCGTTAGACCACACAAAGTCTCATACTCCCATTTTCCTTCTTAGTGAACAAAATCTAGGATACCCATGGAGAAAAACAAGGACTTATGAACCCCTTCTTATGCAAGTCCTCCAACAGTACCCGCAACTCACAAATATTTGAAAGAGCCATCAGATATGCTGGTGTAGATATTGGTGTCATCTTGGGGTACAAGTCGATGTAGAAGTATACCTCTCTACAATGAGGTAGTCCCTGAACACCATCAGAAAAGACATCCAAATACTGGTCCACCACTATGGGATAACTCAAAATCATCACTTCAACATCTTTGAGGGTAAGGCTATCTAACTGATGAGTGATTGGATGCACCCTCTTTTGAGTAAGTCTATCTTGTTCTTCTATGGTTCCCTTCTAGCTGGTTAATGAAAACCTCATCCCATCCCAAAAGACACACCCCACTTTGTGCCTAAAATTGTAGATTTTATCATGGACTATGGATAGCCATTCCATACCCAAGATGACATTGTAAGGCCTCAAAGCTACTATTAGGAGATCCAAACTAAAGATCTCACCTCTTAGAGTGGGCTCACACTGTCTTCACCAGTGTGTAATCGTCGAATCTTCTCCTATAAGTGTCTTTAATCAAAAGGATTGAGCCAAAAACTCCATAAAAATCTCTATGCTTCGAATGAGTGTTGTGGAATAACAGTATGATTGGCACCTATGTATTTAAGAACTACAGCTAGGGTGGAATAAACACATATCATACCTTTGATCATCTTTGGAGAAATGTGGTCATTGCTCTACAAAATATTTCACTTTTTCCAATGGGTGCATATCTGTTGGTAAAATTGCATTTTGTGTTGGTAAAACGTTTTACCAATATATATTTCTTTGTCACTAAACTGTTGGTAAAAACTTTGTCGTAAAATTTTTTTGCGGCAGATAAAATAGTTTTGTTGCAATTATAATAATACCAACAGATAATATATATGTTGGTTAAAGTGTTTAGAAACAGGTTCTGGTGACAAATGTTTCTGTTGGTAATAATATTACCAACATGTAATATTTATTTATAAATTACATTTGAATAAAAAATTATAATTTTTATTTCTATTAAAAGATCATATTATATTTATTAATTTATCATATGTAATATATTTTTTTAATTATTAAATCAAAAACGAATTTAACACATGTTAAAACTTATAAAAAACAATTATATTAATAATGAAATTCATTACAAAATTCATCAATACAAAATTCATCCCCCCATCTGGATTCATCACACCCATTAATACAAAATTCATCCCCCCATGCCAACATCACCCATCCATGCCACATCAGGGACCAGCGATCCCCAACAACCTAACCATGCCCCAAGACCAGCGATCACCAACAACCCATCTATACCCCAAGACCAGCGAGTCAGCTCCAGCCCATCCATGCCACACCATAGGCCAACGAGCATTAACGACTCATCCATACCCCAGGACTAGCGAGCCCACTCTAATTCAAACCAGTTAAAAATATCAGTATGATTTAAAAGCAAAATATGAATTGAGGTATTAAAAAATAATTTGCATAGAAACCATTTTTCTTCATCTCATCAGATATTTCATCAAAGATGTAAACTTTGATCCATATATAATGTTTCCCAAACCAACTGAAACCACTAAAGAATGTTTTCCAAGATAAAACTTTAACAGAGACAAAATTCAAACACAAAAAATGGGTTTCTCCAAACTAAAATGTTAGAATGCATATCTCCCCTCCATTGGAGTTGCAAAGGCCGAAGAAATTCAATAAGTATCAGCAATGGTGACCTCAACCTCCACCCCAATGGATGTGATTTTCTTCACCACACCCGGTGAGATGTACCATCACTAACAGCATGAGACACACCTGTATGCTCAGGTTCGTGACCGTGGAGCACATCATCACCCACCGGTGGCCCCTTTCTACTAACCAAACCATTCCCTGGTTGCAATGCATACTTTTTGGCCTCTGAAAAATCTTGGACACCTGTGTGGTTCACTTCTAAGGAAAATGAAAACCAAACCATCCTGATTGTCCTATTTTTGAGCCTGGGTATGACAGATCCTCACTAGAATGTGTTCCTAGTATAAAGTTATCTATTCCTAAAAGTACAATGATGAACTCTCAGATTTTTCTATGAAGTGAACACTTCAATTATCATTTCATATCCCACATTATCAAGAAATGAAGCTAGCGAAAAAGGGGAAATTGATACGATTTAAAAAGAAGAAAATGAATGGGAATTCATGTGTTTTCACCAAGATCCTTAATACATCCACGGATGTCACAGAGAAGATATGAAAGAAAATCGACACAATAATTTTTAAAAAAAAAATGAAAAATCAAACTTCACTCCTTTGGACTAGAAAAGCCTATTAGCTGTTCATATATGGAGGGAGATCACAACACTGAGGAGAAAAATAAACAGCACTGGAGGAAAAAACACTACTAAAAAAAGAAGAGAACAATAGTAAATTGAGGAATAAAGCATAAGATCAATACAAAACAATATTAAACAGAATTAAAAACAATAAATAGAAGTTCATATGATATAAGAAGAAGAAAAACACCAAAACAAGAATTAGAAGCACAGGGGGACAGCAGTAACAAAAAATTAACACAAATAAAATGAAAATAGAATGAGTTGGTTGATAAAGCTAGTGGAATAGAGGAAGAAATAGGAAACTTATTCACAATGATGAAGAATTAAAAGTAACAGCAGAGTATCCTTCCATTAAGGGGAATTTATTACTGAGTTGATTCTGGAATAATATAGAGTGGATAGTAATATGGGTACGTCTTTGGTATAGGTGGAATCCTCCTCTTTCACAGTAGCTATAGAAAATTCTATATTGGTGTCTCTCTCCTCATGCCATCCTTCCACACATCCCACCTGATCGACCTTGGTTTCTAGTTGGTCCTCCATGTGTTGATTGGTGCCTGCAAGTCTTCATGAGGCAGCCCAATACAAATCCTGGTCCATGAAAGGTATGCAGCAGTGAACAACTCGAAACAACCCTAGTGGGAACCCTTCAAGAAAGCAATTTCAGCACACAAATCCGAATACAGCATGTTGCATGAAAATAGAAGTTCCCATGAGTTTTTATCTTCCTACCCGTTATTTTAGAATAGCCCGAACCAAGGAGCCACCAAGACCATATTTGCTACAGCTTCAACCTGAACGGCGTGACATGAACCCTCCACCAATAAATCATCCATCAGCAACAAAACATGAACCCAAGTCCAAATCACGAATGAGAATCCATACTTTGATGAACATGGGACCTCCTGTATAGAATACACATGAAGACGTCTGTCCCTTTGATTTCAGGGGTCCTATAATGTTGATGTAGTGCACGAGCACCACAATCGAGTGGACCGGCACCTCAGTCAGCCACCCGAGAACCTCCTTCACAAACCGAAGTAGTGACGCCTGCTTCCAGCTTGTTGCAGCACCACACCGACAGTAGGGGAAGTGCCACTTGTGCACATGCAGTTCAAACCGATCCCATGTGTTGGTCTCTGCATGTTTTAATTGAAAAGCAAAGAAATAGAGTAGAGAATATCAAGCTATTAAATAGGTTCCAATATGAGTTATGTTGCAATATGCATATAAACCCACATATAAGATGTTTGATCATAGAAAAATTATACTCTTTGATTACAAGGAATACATAACCTGATTGAACCATCATTTACATTCACAACAATGATATTAAATGAATTCACTGATTTCATATTCCAAGACATAATTTTGAATGTATGATTTGAGAAAATGCAGTACCTTTTCAAGAATTTAAGGTCAAACTGGGAAGTGATTAAAGAAGAAATTATAAAATACCTTCTCCACAAGCGGACTTCCTGGTATTTATGTGAAGGACCATGGTAGGGATTCTAATAGGTCCCTTGAATTTCAGCAACTTGGCCTTGGCACCAAGAACCAGATCCGCACACACAGAAAACAACATAAAAAAAGGGCAAAAAAAGTCACCTCTGAAATAATAGAATGAATAAACAATTGGGACAAGGACTAGAAGTCTATTACATATAACTGAATCCATTTTTTCATTTTAATCATATAACTTTACTCGCATGATTGAATCTAGTCCTCATTTATGGAACTTGTATTTGAAAAACTTTAATTTCAAACAAAATTTAATGTTGGTAATGTTATTCCACTTAAACTTAGTACATGTGGAGAGCCATCATACCAGGAAAAAAAATCATGTTCAGTTAATGTAAAATAATAACTCATGAGAATTGATTTTCTATGTGAAACAAGTTCAAATTAATTAAAAAATATCCATTACAAACTATGCTAAAGACAAAAATTGGAACGGGAATAAAAGATTCCATATTTTATCAAAATATAATATATAATCAAAATATAAAATCAAATAAGAAATAATTGAAAGGAATCAATAGAAGACCTTTTTCAAGGTTCTTGATATTTTTTGAGGATATGTGATCCTGATCTTGTGAATCTTCTCTAGGGGATCCTTCATCCCAGGTTTCGTTGGTTTCATAGCAGCATAATCCATGGCATCTTCTGAAACCAACGAAGAACAAAATAAATGGGGTGTTGTAGCTACATGCTAAGGTTCCACAACCCCCTCCCACCGTATCATTCATTCCATCTCCGACATGAAGTACACCAGGCTAAACCTGAAAAAAAAAATTACAATCACTAATTTTCCCAAAACGGTTACAAACTCTTACAATTGAACTGATTCTTTCTAGTCTCACCCCACAGTTTCCTTCACCCAGCCCGCACTGTCTTTATTAACTACAGCTTCATTGGTGGGTTCCCATTGGACGTCCATCACCATGTTCCCAACATCTGCATCATGAACCTGTCCAGTATCCTACCAGCTAGTGTCTCTTGGATTTGAAAACCCACTCCAAGGGGTTTTAGGTTGCTCAGCCACTACTTCCCTATGCATTTCATCATCCTTAAGTTGGTTCAAAGAGACATTTTTCAAGTCTGGATTAGCATCCACCATTACACCCTCATGTTCACCCTCTTCTACACCATTATCACCTGGAAGACCTCTAGTTGAGTTATTAACTTCTACTTCTCCATTTCATTCACTTACACTAGACACATTTCCCTGATTAACAAATGCTCATGAAGAGCTTACCACCTTCAAGTCCTATTTCATCCTTTCAAAAATTCCATTAACCGTAATATCATGAGGCAACACTTCTATTGGTTTCAACGACACTGCATCACCAAAATTCATAGGACCAGTATCCACACCCGCAGTTCGAACATCACCCTCACAGACCTCGTTTGACACATTACAGTTCACTGGGAACCTACCACAATCAAAATCAGTACCAACTGAAGATTGATTCACTCGATCACCCTAAACAAGTCCATGTTGCATCAACCTCTTGTGCCTGCAAGCTGCAAGACTATGCCCCAATTTCTTGCACAACGAGCAGAATCCATAAAAAGATTAAAAATGACCAACTATTTGTAACAAAACTCCTCACCCAAAGTAATCTAGAAAGAGTCAACCAGGGGCTTAGAGACATAAACTTCAATACATACCATTGGTGAAATCAAGATGCATTTGACCAGGAAAGGATCGTATGTTCTTCAAAGGTGAACCAGATCATAATATGCTTGGAATCAAGAATCCCTAAAGTTGCGCGCTCATGTAGACCCCATGATCCAAAAATCAGGCGATCAAAGATCTCCATCGATGGTCGTCGGCATTTGAAACGTGAAATCAGGGTAACATGTAGAAGGGTGGAAATATTAGTGAATTCCAAGGTTAAGAGTGACAATTGCGGGGACCCAACGAACCATTTAGGGACCTTCGGATTGAGGGAGATCTGATGGAAAGAGAGTAATAACTCAAGATTCAAGAAATGGGTAATGTGATGTGGTCGATACCCAAGTATAGATGGCGACAGGCCCTACCCATCCGAGGGGGGAGGGGTTGTGGTGGTAACCATCGCCGCCAGGGCATGGTTGTAGGAGTGTCGACAGAGCAGAGAGAACCCCTTCCAAAATTTATCATGATTTTTAAGTTATTTTTACTTCTTAAATTCATATTAATAATTTATTGGATTTATGTTTATTAGTTTTTTATGAATAATAAATTTAAATATAAAAATTAAATTACTATATAAACCATAATATTTTAACAAAACACTCATGATAATTTGAATGTTAACATTGGTCTTAAAAACAATATTATAACAAATTAGATTTCTGGATCAGTTAATGATAATGTATTTTTCTCCTTCAATGGTTTATTGCAACATATTTTTCCAATGTTAGATGATTTGTTGGTAATGATGGTTATTAATAATATATTTATGTGTTGGTAAAAAAATGATGGTATTGATATAATAAGGTAATAGATTTAAGTGTTAGTAAAAGAATTGTTGGTATTAAATAGTTATTATTAACAGATATATCTATTGGTAAAAACATTTGTAGGTATATTAAATTAAAATCAAAAAAACTTAATATCTGTTGGAAATACTGAGTTTTACCAACATATATATTACCTGTCATTGAGCTTATGTTGGTATAAGTCACTTTTTTTGTTGTGTTGGCCTATACCCCCTGAAGTTGAGCTCGCCCTTATCCACCTGCTCCCTATGGTCGGGGTGGACAACCTAGGGGTGGTGGTGTAAGAACCTTAAACCGCCATCCACCATATATTGCACGACATGATCCTTTTCCACGTCTGTCGCCCTGTAGAACCCTTCGCTCGAACCTCGGCTACTGCATCGGTGGTCCCTCAGTCATCAGATGATCATCTATGTGGGGAGTCAGATAGTCGCGAGCCATGTGTCAATGTCCACTGCAACAGTAATAGGCTATATTCCTCAAAAGAACTCATCTTCCTTGTGAGCTCCACACCTCTAACCTTGCGTCCTAGGGTTAAGAACAGAAATACCTAGACCGCTTGGAACTCTACATCATCTTCCTACTGACTACTGCATATGACTCGGTTACTAATCATCCGATGGTGGATCTCACTGTTGGTGCTTTCTCATCTAAGAAGCTCTCTACCAAGAATGCTCGATTGAGCACTCCAGCCGGTGTTGGGATATTTAGTGATAACATCCAAACATTAATTTCCAACTAGAGACCTTGCTCAAAGGTCCAGGGCCCGGAAGAATGGGTCACATACCATGTTAGTAGAGTAGCGTGAGTGGTCAATTAATCTTAAAGAGTAATGGGCTACTGAAAATATTCCCTACTGTAAGTGCAGCGGCTCCTTGATATGCACTAAGCGTAAATTCATTGGTATAAACTCCTCCCTAAAGAGGGTATCAATGTCCAACCATGAGAGTGTCTCCTCCTCGTGCATCTGGAGCGTCAGACTCAAAAATCTCCTAGATGTTCCTTGGAAGAGGCTAGCATATAAGATCACCATCTAATCTTCTGGCATCTCAACTAAGAGAAAAACACGTGCCACAACCTCCAGCTAGTCCTCAGTTGCTTGGGGATCTGTCTCACCTTGAAACCTTAGAGGCCTCTGTCTTTAGAAATCGTGAAATGCACTATATTGGCATGCACAGTCATCTAGTGGGGCTGGTGCCAACTGCATCCCTCCAAGTGGGGGTGATGCTGGTACACCATCTGAAGGTGCCAACACAATAAGAGGGCCCTACTCCGAAGCCTCGTCCCTCAGTGGTCCATCATCGTGTACTCTCTCTGAAATCCTGGATGTATGTCTATGTGGTGGAATCCTAAAAATAAATAGGTTTTCCATGGTAAATAAGTTGTACCTAATGAGATGACTCAAAAGAGATCAAGAGTAAAACATTTCTTAAACACAGACAATCAGTGTTTTCTCAGAATTCAGGGAAATGCTGTTTGGATACGTTGGCTGCAACACCAACAATGGACTCCCCAAACTGAAAACCAAACTCAAAACACATAACATTATTGCTCCATTGGAAATATCAGAGTCCTAGTTCTTCAGTAGAACTGGCTCCTCCTATACCACATTGTCACGACCCGTCCCCTAGGGCCCATGCTGTGACTACCCCTAGCCCACCTTCCATAGGTTAGGGGTTGAAAACTAGAATCAGAAAACCATATCCCTAAAACGAGAAGGAATTTCCTTTAAACCCTTACAAACACATAGTCCAAGAACACAAAAAGATTCAACCATGAAGTAAAACTACAGTAGTAAAATTTTTCACTAAATGTAATGGTGCCGAAATATAATACCAATTGGAAGATACAACTACAGCATAAAACAGAAAACAGAAATCATCCCCTAATAATTTCCACCAAGGATCCTACCACAAGGGTAGGTATAGCTCATCCCCACATCTCTCCACGTAAACCATTCACCTCTATGTATCTCCTGGTCCTGACTCCTATAGTCTCAGTTGAGCTGCTCATCATCTTCACAAGACACAACAAGGTGTGGGTGAAGCCCATGCAGAAGTGAGTATAACAATACCCAGTAGTGACCCTGAGACCCCTGAAGGTCTCTCAGAATTCCACAAAAGAAAAAAAATCCTGATCTCAATCACAAAGCACAAAGCAATGACTCATCTCACATAAGGTATAATTGAAGTACAAAAGTACCGATAATTAGTTGTAAATATAGATTATCTTATTATGTTAAGGGTTCTTCTACTGATCCACACAGGATTTCTTGGTGTTGATCCACACAGGATCACTAGGTTCTTATCCACACAAGATCACTAGGTGATTATCCACACATGATCTCTAGGTCGTGATCGACATAAGATATCTATTCATTCTTCACGTCTCAGCCAGCCACTAGATTCCCGTACATTGTATGCTTGATTTTGAGAGGATCTACTTTTCAAGCCATCGGTCATATTTCAACAGGAACGAAGTTCCACAATGATGTAACCCAATGATTTTTCATGTCATATGATTTCTAATGAAAAATATGGAGCATCAATCGGACGTCCGGTCTGAGAGTTATAGGCATCTTAATACAGAGAGCCAGGTTGGATTTGGGTATGATCTAACCTGACCATAATTCATTTTTCTATAACACTCAGGAGGAGTATCTCAGAAAGATTTTCTCATCCTAAGGATTCCAATGCCGTAGATGGCTCGTCAAATGGACATCTTTTTTGTAGGATATGGACTTTTAGGTGAAACGGGGTCTTAAAGGGTCTGGATCCGAGCCAACCCAACCCAACCTGATTCGGGTCAACCCGACCCGGCCCGAGTCCGACCTGACTTGGCTAGAACCAGCTGGGCTGCAGACCGACCTGGCCCAAATCGGCTGGGCAACGCCATGGCGGTCTCACCCGGCTATGGAGTAGACCGGTCTAGCCTGCCAGCAGGGCACGACCCGCGCAAGGGGTGGCACGACCCCACCTTCCCAAATGGATCAAAGAGCCGGTCAGATCTTCAATCAGCGGAACCACGTGGCACCACCTCCCAATCCTTGGGACCCGCATGGCACTGGTCCTCCTTCGGCATGGCTTTAAAGCTACAACATCCAATTTCAGCACACGACGGTGTGCCTCCCTTCTACCAATGTAGTCATCCGAGGGTCGGCCACCCCATCATTCCGTCGCAGCGTCGTGTGGTGCCTCCCCCTTCCACAGTGGATGAGCATCAACACCAGTCTCTGGTGTCGCTGCACCGGTGCCACCTCGGTGGGTCTTTCGCATGCTGTTGGGTGAGCTCAGGAATCCCACATTCCATTCTGAAAGCACCTACATGCCTCCCTGGATGCCACCATCACTACGTGGCTCATAGATTCATCTTTCTGCTCTGATTGAAATTTTTTCCTTAAAGAACAAGATAAATACCAAATTCGAGGAGGGTCCAAGCCTTGTTAATTTGGTCTGTGCCCCCTATGTTAGAATTATATCATGTGGTTAATAAACAAATACTCTCAAAGATAAATTTAATCTCATTTAGAAATTCCATGATTAATTGTGATTCAAGAATGCGACAAAGAAACAATGCTCATGAATTTAGAAATAAACAACCCCTACCTAGAGATCTGTTGGGTGATGCTACAGTTGTGGTAGGACAAGAGTCCACGTTGGATGGACTCGCCTAGATCTTCAATCCTATATCATTTCTGCTCAATATTCTATCCTCTGTCGGTGGAATATGGTTTGGTACTTCATGACAGGTTCCTCATAGTCGTGTCCAAAACCTCAACACAAACCTCAACTAAATTGAGGGGACACAATGAGAGATTAATGAGGATCATTAATTAATTAACCTTTTAATATCTCAACGATTTGTTTACAAAACAAAGATTTAGGCCATTAAATGGATACACAACCTATCGGTTCCACCACTACCACTCAACAAAAGGTAAGATAATAAAATAAAAAATTTATGTTATTTTATTATTTCTTTAAAAGTTAGAAAAATTAACTTTTCCACCCGACCAACTACGGTCGAAGTTAAGCCTCCTTTAAGAAAATCTCTACACTACGGATTCAACCGTGTCCTTAGATTTTTAATCTGAGCACTTGTTCAAAAGATAGAATACACCACTCACATGTTTACTGAACGTACCATGAAATGTGTTAAAAGTATTTTTCTGGTTACACCGGGCCCCAGAATCACGCACCGTCAGTTTTCATAGAGTCTTTATAATCCCAAATAATTTATAAAAAAATTATATAGAATTTCTAGGTCTTTACATTCTCCAGGATGTAAAATAATAGGGAGGAAAAAACATTTCAAATTGAAAAGTATAGGAACTGATTCATTCTATAAAATTTTTAAAGAATTCAGATAGACATCCTTATTACAAACTGAATTGAAAAAATACCACATATTCATAAAATTAATTTTGACAAGGATGGAAAATATCCCATGCAATGAAACTTGTATGAGTTATTTCATCATGATGTGATAGTAATGATATTACATACATTTCAGCATCAAATCCTTTAAAGTCAAAATTTTGTTTCATTTTATGAATAATAGTGTAGAACATTGACATCATTAAGACACTAAAAAGATATAATTTCCACCCTCTTGGATAATTTATGGAAATATGGGGGTATTAATATTCATCTACAATATGTAGTTGTATCTAACTACAAACATATTCTCATTCAGAGTAAGTCGAATCATTCATTCAACCCAGCACTTGTCTTTCCTTTAATATATAACAATATTCCAATTAATATTTCATAGATATTCAACCCCATAGTGATGAAATAAATGTTATTTTTTACCTCATGATTTATCCAATATGGTAGTTCAAAAATTCTTGATATTTTCTTCAAAATATTTATATCATTACTAGCTTTATGTCTCTTTATGCATGTCACACCAATGTTTTTCAACCTCTCAAAATACTGATTAGTGGGCAACGGTTTTGGAGAAATATAAAATTCATCTGATCCATTCAATTCCTTTTTAAATCATCTATAATAGTCATCCATAGACAAAAACTTTTTATTACCCATGTATACTATTTTATCCAATGTGAAGTCGATAATATGAAATCTTCTGTCTGAAAATTTGATACATTTTATGGCCCATAACACTATATCCGTAAAAATACTATATGTTTTGAAAGCATTTATAGTGATCACAATCATTATATTCATTGAAAATATTCTATTTTATAATAATCATACACCCTAATACCATCCCCACAAAAAGAGTTTTAACTCATCCATTAATGGTGACAATAAAACATCAATATCATTCCAGATATATTTTGGTCTACATATCATTAAACTCAATATGACATACTTTCATTTCACACAAAACATAGTATATAAGCTATAAATTACCAATAAAATAGTCCATGAACTATGTGTTCTACTAAGGATTCTATTTGGATTCATTCCAGCTATGAACAATCTAGGTATGATATTTCTAACTTCATTTAAAAATGTTTGAAATTGATGATCAATTTTCATCCACTATAGACAATTAGCTTGATGCCATAATTTTCCTTAACATATCTTCTCATCTTTATTTCATCATTACTTTTTTTTATAAAATTAATTGTAAAATAAACATTTCAACTAAGGAATAATGGGAAGAATCCAAAATTCCTTTTGTAGGGGTCTCTTTAACTGCTAAATTATCATGTGATACTTATTTCAACTTATACCGTGACATCCTACATTTATGAAACCTTGACATAAATTCATATTACTTCATATATAGAACTCTATCATTTGGTAAGGAATGCGTTTTTCCCTAATCCTAATGGGAACATCATTCTCTTCGCTAAATAATGTGAATATAGAAGATCATTTTCTCTTGGAAGAATGTTTTTCAAAAATTGTAAAAAATATATAATTATGTTGTGACTCCAATAATATTTCGACATCAAGTTAATCAATCATAACACCGATTATAAAACTATAAATTCTATAAAACCTAGATATATTGGTTTTTAGCATCACCATATCTATTCTTAATTGTCAGTTCTTTATCAATTATCTTTACATCAATATCATGATTCTATTCATCAGTTTAATTATATTTATCATCTAAAATATCAGCATCATTAATAGATCCAAAATTATATCTTGTTTAACCATGCTAAATCTAATGGATGTAACTCAAATTAAAACCATGAAAAATTAAATTATCATTGATCTCTCTAATTTTCAAATTCATCATATTTAAACATATCAGGCATGGATAGAAAACATGTCATTGTTTTGAACATATCATTTAGAAAATTCCAAAAAAAAACATAAACACCTTCCTCATATTCATCACTTATTAAAAGTTTCATAATCAAACATTGACTCATTATTGTATATGAAAATATCAAAAAATAGATCTTGTTAGAATAATATAGTGCTGATAAATTATTATTATGGATAATGAAAGATCGTGGATAGGAAGCACATTAATCTCTGTTATCATTTTTACAAGTTGGGTTAATTAGTCGAAATAAAATAAAAAATCTAACATATATATATATATCATAATATTTCAAATATATGAAAATAAACCAATTGATTGTTCATATTGTGTATTCGATAATAATTTTTTGCATAATAATAATATTATCTCGTAATAGGTAGGCTATATATTTAATAAATTATTTTCTATAAGATAAGAATATTCTCTCATCACACAAGACTTATTGATATGAAATTAAACTACGTATAAGATATTGAATATTGAACTATATAAAAATTATAATGTATGTATAAATTACATTTTATTGTTACTAAGTCACCAATAAATGCATAACAGCAATGTAAATTCTTCCATATACATTATTGTGTATGCATAAATAATGAATGATTGACAAAAATTATCCAAATAAGAAATATTTAAATATTCAATTTAGAAATTTATGATGATATATAGTATAAATTTATTTGAAGAAATTCATTGAAAACACCCTTACATACAGTAAAAAAACCATAATACAAAGATATATTGCCAAAATTTATGATAAATCATATAAAATTTTGATATAAGGAAACCCAAACCTTTTCATTTAAATAAAATAATAACTATGTTATATGAATATGGTAATATGATATTAGCGATGAAAGAATCTAAATTTGATAATGAAACATTGTGGCTAATGAAACCCGAGAGTTTACAAGTAAGGTAATTCAAGATTTGATTAATGGGAATAAAAAATAACAAGAGTTATGGCATCCATGAAATTTAATGACTAAAAGAGGGGATTTATGTGTGAGGCTTAATTGGGAGTTCAGAGTTGATGAGATAAAAAGCATAATAATGTGGTAGATGAAACTTAAGGACGTATGAATATAGAAAACTGAGATTGGAGCCCATTTGGTTGATGAAATGAGGTTAAGGCTTCCTCAAGAGAAACATTTATTTTCTTTTTTGAGATTTAATAACACTAAAATAATTTTAAAAGAGAATTCATAAAATTTTAAATTGTATATCGCATCGGTTATACAAGAATTGACATGAAAAATATGGTTAATCACATCAATTATTATGTAACTGATGTGTGAAACCACTTTATCATCTTGTTTATCTAATAACTGATGTGACAAAGAAATATACAAGGATTTTTAACATTGGTTATAAATAACCGACAAGAAAAATCCAAAAAAATTCTTTTAAAATAGTTTAACTTAGTCTATCTGTCCTTCAAAGTAATTTCTATATATTGTTCTATGTGGAAAAAATTTCCCACCATTAGTTGAAATATCCTTGAATCATATAATATTTAAGATTCACTCCCCTCTTTGTGGTAGTCTATAGATGATGAAATATGGTCTACATCAACAATACATAGAACATCACTACCTTGGGAAACCTTCCCATGCAAAGGTTAGTGGGTATTGTAGTTAAAACTTTTTAGTGAGGTTTGAAATCCCTGGGTTAGCATATGGAGGACCTCTCTCCATTGAATTCATAAAATGAAATAAACTATAAGTAATATGATAATATTATATATTCTAAAGAGTTATTGGAGGGTTTGGTAAAATAGCCTAAGGGTTGAATGAATCTCTACCATCTTAGTGCACCTTCATAAGTCTTCATGGAGGCGCTTCTCTAAAATTTAAAACACACACTTTTAACCAAATTATTATAAACTAGAACATCCTATTTAAATAAATGAAAATCAAGGGTAATTTTTGGTTATTTGTAACCAAAAAATTAAAATTTTTAAGGAAATCACTTTTTACCAAATTACACATCCTCATTAAAAAACAGTAGAGTGTTTCCCCTACGTGCATATCATGATACATGCACTTTCTCCCTCAGGTCATGCTGGCCTTTTAAAATAATATTATAAAAACTAAATATCCAACATTTAGTGAATCAATCCTTATGAATATATATATATATATACTATTAAAGTAAATGTCGTAAACAACATTCCTTACCATCCTAACATTTTCTTTACTCATGTAGGGGTTTGTTAGTCCTGGACACGAGTTATATAGATATTCTCAAAAAGATAAAATCTATTTTCTTTCAATACCCAAATATTATATCAAAGAGTAAAATCATTTTATACCACTTCGAAACTTCTCCAACTTATTTAAATCATTACTAAATAAATATTGTCATTATATGGCCTCAAAAACATATCTGTATATACTAGAGGGTACCAAATTGTAGCTAGATTCTTAATGATATCATGGGGAGACTAAAACCTCTGGTAATAGTAGAAATTATAATAAAAATCATAAAAAAGTCATCCATAATATACCATCAGAGGAACACATCATGTCATGTTCCAAATAATCCAAAATTTATAAAATGGTTGAAATAAAAAGAAGGCTATAAAATAAACTAAGAAATAACAAAAATAATCCGAAAATGAAAAGTAAATGATAACTAGTTTCAAGAACATTCTTGGTCCCACCATCCAAACTCTAATTTTCAAATACCGGATCACCCATCAATCATAGATTCCTCAACCATATCCAAATCTATAACCATGAATTCTTCTTGGGTACTAATGGTGACACAAGAAAGGCTTGAGTATAACTCAATAAGCCACTAAAACAATGTCTAATGTGTATATTTCCTGATTAATGTATATACCTATGTGTATTATGGAATATAATGTGTGATATAGCAATAAATAAACATATATACCATCAACCCTCAGTTTTAGGGTGGCACTCAGGGTTAGACATACCTACTTTGTCCAATGTCAAATACCTCTATCCATAGTACTATTGTAATGGTTATATGTTATTGTAACACAATATATGAGGAACTAAGTTCAATGTCCACTAAAATAAAGTATATATAAGGGGAAAACCATATCCTTGGAACCAAATCCAAGGTCCCCCAACCACAATAATCATATTAATGTGCACATAATATCCTTTTTATCATATCATGTTCTCATAACCAAGATAATCATACTAAGGAGAAGACCAGTTCCATTAAAATCAACTCAAGGTCCCGAAATAGTAATAATCATAATAATGGGCATATTGGAACCTTAAAATCACATCAAGATCCCAAAAAAATCATAATATCATGTTCTTTAGATACATAGACTCACATCAAAGTCCCCATACTGGGAATTATAATTATAACAATATAATAAAGGTTATAATTATGGATCCTCATATCATTATCCAATCATCCATAAAATTATATGGCCATGAATTTTTCAATTAAATTCAATAAGATATTAAAATAAATAATGAAAATTTGTCTTTGGATATTAGGGTATGTCCCAAGTATCTTGGAGTGGTCCAATATCCATATGGTAAGTCTAAGGACCTCATAAAGTGAGGACATTAATTTCCATTTAAATTATCAACAACTAGAACACCTCACATAGTGGCCTATATTTTTTGGTATTCACATGTCCACATGCTACTCAGAAACCTTGAGAGGATAAATTCTATTTAATTAAGGAACATTATTGAATTATTAATTTAGGATGTCCAATAATTAAATATGGTCATGTGTCTACACATCATATATACATGAAAAGTAAATTAAGAAAATACAGAATAACAAAATACCACCTATCATGGCATATTATGCCTCAATTTCCATGGATCACTACACTAATCATAACCAGTGATCCAAATACCCAATATTAGCACCAAATTAATCAATTTTTATTTATATAATATGAATATAGTAAGCATAGTTACCCATGTCATAAATTGTGTGAGATCTGTTTGTAGGGATCATATTAAATCATTAATTCTTCAAACACCCAATAATTGAGGGGTTGGAGTCCAAAACTATCATGTAAATTCTTTTATATCTATATAAATCATTTATATAAGTTTTAGAATAAGTATGTTATCAAATCAATGGTTTTGGTGGAATTACATTGATTCCCCGCATTAAAATCCCATCCAAGAAGCCCATTAGTGAGTTGCTGGTCTCCACCGAATGAACATTGCTAGCTCACTAGTGCACTCGTGTTCCTTATAGAGTTGCATGTGTAACAGAACACAAAATTTTAAATTAATGTTTCTTATAAATAAATATATACCTTATTAGGTAATGTATTAATAGAATTTTTTTTAATTTATTTTATTTTGAAAAAATAGAAAATATAAGAATAATTTTTCTATGGGGCTTAAAATACAATTAAACATCATAATCATTTTTAATATAGTCATTATATAGTAACCATTAAATATTATTATTTATTAAAGGATATAATAAAATTAATTTTACATAGAAGGAATATTTGATGGCCTATACCAATATAATTGTACACTATGAAGCCAATTTGTAGAAGAATCTAAGAGATATGTCATCACTAGGATTTACCCTTAACAAAGATTGTAAAAACCATAAATCTAGTATCATAGAACCATCACCTTCACTTATTACATTTCTATATATACAATATTAAAATCCAAAGGGTTGAAAATATTAGTAGTCATGGTGAACTAGACACATACATGGTAAATTTATTTCATTGGAAATTAAGAATAAAACATAAAAATGGAATATAAATTGAAAACTTGAACTCATTCTATCATTTCATGTCTATAACTTGTGGAAAAGAGAAAAAATAAAAGTGTGATATTAAATTCTATATAAGGGTTATATACATCGGATGTAATAATGAATAAATGACATCATAAAGTCCTATGAGCTTCTCTAACCTGGTAAAGATGACACATTGGTTTCCCATTATATAGATATTTTTTGCACTTATTAGGGTTTAACATGATTTATGATTAGAGTTTTTCATTATTGAATCAACTTAATGATGCTTCATTAAGATCTATGTTTATCAAGATCTGTTTAGACATTGACACCATGAACCCCTCCTCCTTAAAGAACCATTTCACAGCTTGAATTTTTCTTGCTGAATCATATTCTAGACAGGAGATCTTGATAAATTAGGATGAAGTTAAGTCAATATCTTCTTGAAGAATTTTTTCATCCTTCCACAATTACTATTTCAATTGGATCTATAAAAAGGGGGACACCGCTCATGTGTTTTTTTGGAAAGAGGTGGTCTCTGAGAGGATTCATTTATGTCAACATTTGATCATCGGACATGTTGTGAATCCTAATAGGGAAAATACACTAAATTTGGTGGATATGGTAACAAAATTTTAATTTATCTATGGATTTTCATACTAAAAATGTATTCCAATTAGATTCAGCTTTTATCACATCTTTTTCTAGATTTTAATTAAAAAAATATTTATTTGGGATTTGATTCGGTATATCTAAAACAAGGAGCTCTTCAAATTCAGGATTGGAGTCACATTTTCCCTCCCTTTGAGTTATGTAAATCCTATATTCATGTTTGGGTTAGGATTTTTTTTAATTGGATATATTGGCACAAAAAAAAACCTTTTTCATATTACTTCTTCAGTTAGAGGGATAATAAAAATGGATAGAACAAATGAACATGCTATCTTGTGTTACTTTTATAGAGTTCAAGTTGAGGTTGACATTATTTTATTATTAACTAGGATGATCTTTCCTTCTAATCAGATAAATGATCTGAATATTCATGTTGATTATGAAAATTTTCTTGACTTTTGTTCTTCTGTTATTCAATTGGACATGCTAAGGATTCATGTACTAAATCATTAAATTCCATGATACACCTCATCAGTTGGATTGTTAAATCTACATATAAGGGAGAAATACCTAACAAAGACCAAGGCCTTGATATCTTTGAGATTAATTTTGATATGAATTATCTTTTCTCCTACTATAGTGATAGGGATGATAAAGCATATGGTATGAAACCTTTTCTTGACTCCATGGTTGATTATTTGAAGGGTACGAACCCTTCCTTAGAGATGAGGCTCCATATTGATTTTACTATTGGAATAGACAGTCCAAATACAACCATGAATTATAGTTCTGATACTGAACCGCATTAAGTTAGGATGGTGCATAAGGAAGGTACTAGTATTGTCTTTGATTGGAATGTGTAGGGGAATCCATATACTAATTACATAGTTGGTGATGGTTTACAAAAAAATAATGAAGTTGTTGATGCTATCTATACATTGATATTGTCTTCCAAGATTGAGGGTGCTTAGCCTATAGGAGTTCAAGCGAAACGTCCTACTACTATGGAGATGGAAGGTGATCTATATGATTATTATACGAGTCATCAAAAAATTTGAAAGGAAAAATATATAGAGACTCATATTATAGGAAGATGATGCTTACAACTGGTGCCTCTTAATCTTTATGGATATGCTACGAAATATGGTGTTATGAACAAAAATAATACCCAACCACATGTTGATTGTCATTAGGAGATCCATAAAATATTTAATTCACCAAAAAACATTGATAAGTGGGGAAAAGTATTTGATTATGAAAAGGTGAATGATTATAACATCCCCCCCCCCCCACACACACAAAGATCCATGCAGTGGTGGTAATTATAATTTCAAATATGCAAATGGGTAGAAAAAAGGTGGTTAATAGTGAGGGTTTCACTCCATCTTCTTCAAAGAGAACTCTCGAGAAGGAATATTCTAACATTATAAGGAATGTGTCTACCATATAATCTTCTAAGGTGTCGAATAAAAAAAATGAATATATCCTAGGATCTTAAATCAAGGTAATTCTAAATTTGAGTGGGAAACTATGGATAATTTTTAATATGAAAATTATGTGTATTATTTGGATCATTGACTCTGTTGTCTATTATAGGTGGTTATGTCCATCTGTTTGACCCCACCCACTTCATTATGTAACTTTTATTTAATTTTTAACAAATGGATATAAAAATTTCTTTTGGATATTCTATCTTGGTAAATATGGAAGAGTAAATAACTAAAAACATGTTCCATTTAATCAATTAACTGATAATGAAATGAATCCATATATTTTTTCATAGTGAAAATAACCTAAATAATAATGACTAAATAATTACTGAAGGGAATTATTAATCATTATACATCATGTATATAACACATGAACCAATACATTAATGACATTTCACAAGATGTTTTATTCATTGTGGACAAAATCCATTTAATTTGGCCATATACTTCATATCATCAGATAATCGATGTATCGAGGAGATTTTCTATATATGTTCCACACTAGTTCTTAAATCCAAAGGATTAGTTATATATCAAATAGAATATTTGAACATAGATTTTTTTTTAAAAATATCTATTACCCGTATAAAACATTTATATACCATTATGATAATTTTATTCATTATATCAGATATCAAAATGAGTTTTATATACTCATCATAAAAGAAGGTGGGAGTATAACATCAAAGTTTTTCTCAATGAAAGGTGATTGAGATGAAGCCTCTTAAAAATAATTTTATTATGTGTATTCACTATAAAATCAAATAAAACAAGTGAAAATAAAACATGAGATGGTAAAAATTTATTTCACAAATATCCTCACTAGCATATAATTAATAAAATAGAATCTTATCCAAATGAATGAATATTGTGTTAATATATCACTTTTCCCTTGTAATCAGTCAAATTGTATTCCCTATAAAAGTGAAAAAATATAAAATGAAACATTTAATAACATGAAGATAATGATATCCATGATATGATATATCAAAGGACAGTACATACACAAGACAGGTGGATTAAGTGGTTATTAATGCATATATCTTGCATGAGTAAAAACATAAATTAAAAAACCCAAACCTCACACTTTAATTTAGATTCATGCATATGATCCTCCTATATAATGGGTTAATTAATTCCATTCACTCACTCTAAAATTATATTAATGTTTATATTTCCTTATATTATGATTTTATAATATCTTCTGACCCATTAATTAAAAATATTTTTTTATTTTTCTAGTTTCGAGTGCCTTCATTCAATGGGTTAATGATCAGTTCATTTGTGTACAATTTGGGATGTTCATGTAAAATGAGACAAAAAATACATAAGTGGAATAGAATAGTATTAATGAAATTAAAAATTTATTAATGTTATAATTTACCTTTTTTTCTTATATGGGGATGATCCATTATATAAAACATTGCTGTTAAATATTTAATCTATTTTTGGCTGTTTTTCCAAACTTCGAAAATTACATTAATTTTCTTTAATATTATTATTATATATTATTTATAGAAAATGAAATATTATATACTATTACTATTAAAATATTATTTAACTAGAATAACTATTTTATGACAATCCACTAAGGTGGTAATAGATAATGAAAAAAAATTACTCATGAATATGATTAACAGAAAAAATTTGGAAAATCATTTTTTTTCTTTGAATATGAGGACATAATAAATGGGATGGGTATAATATATACCATTATAAGAATAATATAATAGTATGTAAAATTTTATGCAATTATAATGCCTTTATGGATTAAATAGCAGAGTATAAAGTAGAAAATAAAAAGAAATTAAGAGAGTTGTCTATAGAGAATTACCTCTTGAATATCACCTCCTTGGAAGACACCTTAAAGACATTGGATTTAAAATTTTACTGATATTGGAAGAAATTATACATGTGGATAGTGATGAGGAGAGGTTTTGGTAGATATTTTATGATCTGCAAGACTTGTGAGTCAAAATGGGGTGGTGATTATGGCATCTTGCCTTTTTACTACATAACTTTTCATTAAATTTTACAAACAGAGGATCTTTAAAGTCTAGTGTCTTGGAAACTAGGAACAAAAAAACATTATTATAATACACTTGTATAGAATAATCATATGTTCATTATAATTTCAAATATTTCATCTCATAACCTGGATATGTACATCAAAAAAAAGGTGAGCAGAAGGCCTCGTTAGGAAAACAAGGGAATTAGTTTACTTGTGAAATCAATAAGAACTTGATAAAAAACAAAAATACATTAGAAATAAATGTAGAGGATTTTAATAAAGAAAATAACTTGAATCATAACATGAATATGTGGCTAAAAAATTTAATTTATACATTTATGAACATATCACCAAGGTTCATTCCCAAGGTATCATAAAAATTACCAAGGTTATTCACCAAGGTATCGTGAAACTTTTTATCTCTATAGATTAAATTATTTATCCAATGTGGTATAGAGATATCAAGGATCACCCTTAATATGTATTTGTTTTCATGTGATCCACTTATATACTATTCAAACATTTCATAAATAACCCATAGAGAATAAAAGAAATGGGTTTAATTTCAAAATCACGAGGTTTTAAAAGTTCATAAAAACCGGATTGTTATATCATTTTTAACCCATAGAAAGTGATTAAGAGTTATACGTATGTAAATTTCATAATAAAAAAATATATATTTTATTTATTTATGAATACCCCTGGAAATTAAAATTGAATTGGATATTCATATAAATAATACAACATAATTTCATAAGAAAAAGATAAAGATTATGAGATGAAAATTCAACTGCATAACGGCTATAAAAATGGTTTTAGAAAACATTTAAAAGAGTGGTGACAAGAGTAAAATAGTCTTAAATAAATAATAATACAATATGGGTATAGAATAAAAAGAAATAAGATCATGGTATGGATATTTGAATGAAATTCCATATGAAAATGAAACTCAACGGAAATAAGAAGTTGTGGTTTCTTTTATAAAAAATCGGCAGCCTAACGGCGTCACTTAAAAATTCAGAAAATCAATTGATGATAGAGGAAAGTTTATATCATCAATTGAACATGAAATGGACAGTAAAAATGATTTATAAGAACATAACCCCACATAAAAAATGAAAACTAGAAGATATAACATA
Organism: Viscum album; assembly: GCA_963277665.1. Classification (NCBI taxonomy): domain Eukaryota; kingdom Viridiplantae; phylum Streptophyta; class Magnoliopsida; order Santalales; family Viscaceae; genus Viscum; species Viscum album. The sequence goes on from OY728156.1 coordinate 1,509,182,950, forward strand.
AAAGAATTCATGACTTAAAAGAGGAGGGTGAAAGGTTACCTTACATTGAAGAGTAACTTTGAAATCTTGAATATTGGGACCTTGGGGCCTGGGGGCACCTTGTAAGGAATCCATGGATGTTAATAATACCAGAGCTTCATTAGTTAGGATTTTAGAATTAAATTAATGAGGGAATGGCTTGGTATTTATTTGAAAAGTGAGGGAATATTTAATTAATTTTCAAGGGACACCTCATTGGTGGTATTTGAAAAAACCATGGGCTTGTCCATGGTATTTTAACATGGTATTTCCCACTTGGAAAGCCTCATAACATATTTTAATATTCATAAGTCGACCAGATTTATTACATCATGATTACATCATCAATAATGTCTTTAGACACCCGCAACTCAAAATGTATTTTTATTATTCAGAGAAAATTCAACTATTTCAGAAAAAATACAAATTTTTATCATAAACGAATATCGATGAAATGAATTCAATAATGAAATCCATTTTATGAAAACAATTGTTTATATATTTTTAATTTCATTTTTAAATAAAATCATTATTTATTCAAAAATACAACTCTAAAACTAGAACATGTTTTGTAACACCTTTAATCAAGGTCCCAAAAAATTATCTTATAACCATAAGATAACAAAGTAACAGTTTATGATAACAATTTATGAATATAAATTTACATTATATATTATTAAATTAATTATTAAATTGTGAATAAAATATTTATGACATACAAAAATATAAAAACTTATACTATTATCGTTTTTTCAATTTTAAGATATCTAAATTGTATTTATACATTCATGGGTGAAGTTTCTATTTTTCTGGCCATTTTACTATTAACTATTGTTGATTACTATTCATAAGGGTATGTAACTATTCATACTATAATATTCATTAAAAATCAAGTTGATCTTATTAGACTCAAAATTTCATACAGATCATAACGGTAAAGACCATTTTTTGAAAATCATTTCACAATATTAATTATTTAAAGTATACAAAAATATTTTATAATACCACTTTTCCTAAAATTCATCAATAGTATGGAACTTCATTATACATTTATCCAGGAATTTGAAAATCAAAAAATTTTCTATAATAAGAAATAACAATTTTATTTATACCAAAGTATTGCAAAACGTATCTAGGGACTTACTACATAGCCCCTTATTACACCTACATAGGACCTAAGTGTAAAGAGAGATATGGTGATAGAATCTTCTGGAGGCTCAGACAACATTGCTCGAGTGGTGATTTCTATTAGCTTGAACTTATCCCTTAGGAAATTTCGTTCAAGCTTCAAATATTAGAGTTTTTCTTGGGCTTGTTCCAGAGAAAAGTCAAGTGAAGCAACCTCTTTCCCAAGCTCTGACAGATGTGCTTCGTATGGTCTGAGTCTACTAGATGAGTTCATCGACTCTTCTTTCTATATTAACCAAGATAACATGTATTTATAAACAATAATTGTAATATAATGAGTTTAGTTTCCAATGGTCATATTGACCAACAATCATATTGACCAATGGTCATATATCAGTTGAAACCCAATGGTCTCATTTAATAATTCTCACTTCATTAATTAAAGGATATAGTTTTGTGGAGTATAAAATGAAATAACACACAAATTTAGGAAACAAATATTATTCAAAATTTTGGGTCATTACATTCATCCCCCCCTTAATAAATTTTGTCCCCAAAATTTTAACATGTACCCTTAGATGATAAAATATGTGGGTACATCTACCTCATATGCTCCTCTGGATCCCACGTAGCTTCTTCTCCTTTGTGGTTCCTCCACAACACCTTGAAAAGGTTTTTAGTATTGTTGCATTGAACCTTGTCTTTATGATCCAAGATCTCCACTAGTTGCTCCTCATAAGATATTTCATGTTCCAATTGTTCCACCTTTAGATTTAGTACATGTAAAGGGTTAGGTATGTACTTTTCAAGAGGGATACGTGGAAGACATCATAAACTTGTGCTAGATTTGGAGGAAGTGAAAGCTGATAGGCCACTACTCCTACGCAGTCAAGGATTTCATAGGGTCCAATATACCTAGGGTTGAGCTTCCCTTTCTTCCCAAACCTCATGACTCTCTTCCAAGGTGGAATTTGAAGAAATACTTTTTCACCAACATCAAACTCCAAGTACCTATGATGGTTGTCAGCATAGCTTTTTTACTGACTAGGAGAAGCATTAATGTGTTGTTGGATGGTATATAATTTTTTTGTCATCTCTTTCGCAAGATCTGGACCAACAATCTTTCTCTCACCAACTTCATGCCAACATGTAGGAGTTCTATATCTCTTACCATAAAAATCTTCATAGGGTTCCATTTGAATGATAGAGTGGAAGCTATTATTCTAAGAGAACTGAACTAAAGAGAGAAGTTGATCCCATCCACCTTGGAATTCCATTGAGCATGTTTTCATCATATCCTAAAGTGTTTGAATAATCCTTTCAAATTTTCCATCAGTTTGGGGGTGATAGGCCATACTGAAATTCAATTTAGTTCTCAGATCATGTTGAAGACTTCTCCATAATTTTTATGTGAACCTTGGATCACGATCAGATATGATATAAAGTGGAACTCCATGTATCCTTACCACTTCTTTCATATGAATCATAGCAAGTTGATCAAAAGATAAATCTTCCCGAATGGAGATAAAATGGGAATTCTTGGTGAGATGGTCCACAGTAACCCATATCGTGTTGTTTCCTTTTGATGTTCTTGGGAGACCAGTGACTAAGTCCATTGTGATATTGTCCCACTTCGATGATGGTATGGGTAGTGGTTTCAATACCCCTTTAGGGAGTTGTCGCTCTACCTTCACTTTCTAACATACCAGACACCTTGAACTGTAGTCAGCAATCTCCCTTTTCATATTATCCTACCAATAATGATCCCAAAGGTCCCTATTCATTTTTGTGCTTCCCATATATATATAGAGAAAGTAGAGCTAGGAGCTTCATCCATTATCTCCTTCTTTATTTATAGAATAGATGGAACACATAGTCTTGTACGAAATTCCAGTACACCTTCTTGATCAATATTGAACACAACAAACTTCCCATCCTTCACAACTTCAAACATCTTCTGTAACAAAGGATCTTCTTTCTAATATTTCTTGATCTTCTCAATTAATGACGGTTGAGAAATAATTTGGGTTAGGGTTGATGATGTCCCTTCCCTTATAATTCCAATTTACAACTTTACTAGGTCATTTATCAAAGGATCTATTTGAATCCTCATCATGGAAAGAAGAACTGGGTATTTCCTACTTAATACATCAACAACTTTGTTTGCTCTTCCAGGATGATAATGAATTGAACAATCATAGTCTTTGAGAAGTTCCAACCTTCTCCTCTATCTCATGTTCAATTCCTTTGGTCGGAAAATATAATTCAAGCTTTGATGGTCTGTGTATATATCACATTTCTCCCCATTAAGACAGCTCCTCCATATATTTAGAGAAAAAAAATCTAGTTTGCTTTTGATCATGCGTAATCTAGTTCTACTCATGAGTATTCAATTTTCAAGATGCATAAGAAATGGCTTTTTCATTTTTCATTAGGACACACCCAATCCCTTTCAGAGATGTATCGCTAAAAATAATGAATCTTTCTCCACTCGAGGGCCAAGTTAACATGGTTTTAGTAACCAATCTCTTCTTCCGCTCTTGGAAACTTTCCTCACACTCATTTTTTTAAATGAAAATGAACCCTTTCATGTTAACTTGGTTAGTGGATTAGAAAGTCATGAAATTTTTGTCACAAACCCCCTATAATATCCCTCTAATACATGGAAATTACTAATCTCAGTTACTGTTTTAGGATGATGCCACTCCTCTATAACTTTTTTCATTGTAGGGTCAACTATGATCCCTTCATTGGTAACAATTTTCCCCAAGAAAAAAAATTTTTGTAACTAGAATTCCCATTTTCTAAACATCCCAAAATTCCTCTCCTTCCATATAGTTTTCAAAATGACCCTATGATAATAATCATGGTCCTCACGAATTTTGGAATATATCAAAAAATCATTAATAAAAACTAAATTTTTTTTGAAGGTTGTCCTTAATGACTCTATTAATCAAATCCAAAAAAATAGATGGTGAATTTGTCAGTCTAAAGGGCATAACAACAAACTCAGAATTCCCATATCTTGATCGGAAGGCAGTTTTCAGAATATCTTCTTTCTATGCCTTCAATTGATGATAACCAGACCGAAGATCAATCTTAGTGAAGAATTGAGCCCCTAGATGTTGGTCCAATAAGTCATCAATTCATGGAAGAGGGTATTTGTTCTTCATATTTAACCCATGTAGTTCTCTATAATCAATGCCTAGCCACATCGATCCATCATTCTTCTTCACCAAGAGAAATGGTTCTCCCCAAGGAGACACACTCAGTCAGATAAAACCATTCTCCAAAAGATCATGAAGTTGTTTCTCTAACTCCTCCATCTCCACATTTTCTATTTGATACATGGTCTTTGATATCAGATGTGTTTCAAGTACGAGTTCAATGGAGAACTCTACCTCTCTTTCTGGGGTAGGTCTAGGTAACTCTTCAGGAAATACTTTAATTTATTCATGGATGATGGAGACATTTTTTATTCTTAAACTCTCATTTCATTCTTCTTCTTCACTGATCAAATCCATAAAGAAGTATATAGTAGGTTCTTCTAGACAAATATCAGGTTGATATATATCTCCTTGGAAGGTAACTATAGTTTTTCTATTCAAGACTACTGAAATTTCATTGCTTCTGCATTTTATCTAAGCATTATACTTTGAGAGACAGTCCATCACTATTATAATGTCGAATTATAGCATGGGATTGACTAAAATATTTGTGGTAATATTGTTCTCACTAAATTAAATACTAGAGTTTCTAAACACTAAAGATACTTGGATAATCCCTCTAAGAGTCTTGATTGATAACTCTACTTTTAGAAAATCGGGGGTTGATTCTAAGTTCTTTGCAAACTTGGAGAAAATAAAGGGGTGTGTAGAACTAGAATCAAACAAAGTACTTTATAGCTTTGAGAGAACAACAAGAGTACCTTCCACCACATCATTTGGAACTTCAACTTCAACCATAGTGATTTCGAAAGTACAACCTTATTCCCTTGGCTGTTGATAAGGCTGATGGTTTTCCCCTCCACTACCCTCATATTTAGACAGTGGTTGGCAAAGTTCCCAAGTTTTCCACACTTATAGCATTGGAAATTGGGTAGGGCCTGCACTATCTTCCCCTTGTATTTAGTGTTGTTATATTGTGGATTCACATTACTACAAACATTTTTTGCAATGTGACCATCTCTACTACACTTGTAGCACTTCTCTCTCCCAAGCAGGAAGTTCCCTGAATGCTTCTTCCCACATTTATAACACGTGGGATGATGTAATTGATTTCCTCATCTTCCCTGATCAAAGATCTTCTCTTGGAATGGCTCCATTGATCTTTTCATGTCATTGGTTTTATGATATGATTGTGTCCCACCAAATTCTTGTTTGACATTCATCGCACTTCACAAGATCTCTTCATAGCTATCATAATCTTGGTTCGATAGATTCTTTTGTAGATGAGGACTCATTATACCAAAGAATCTATCAACCATATGATTTGAATCCATGAAAAAGATAAAGGTGTAACATGAAAGCCTTGTGAAGTTCATCTCGTAGATTCCAACAGATTCATTCTCCTTCTACTTCAGCTTGAGAAACTACTTCTCCATTGTTGTTCTCATCGATCAAGGGAAATACTTGTTGAAGAATATCCCTCTAAACTCTTCCCACTTTATAGCATCAACTTCCACTCTTGTACTTGTGTTTATTATTAGTTCCCACCAGTGATCAACTTCTTCCTCTATGTGATAAAAATCCACGTTAACCTTTTCTTGTTTATAAAAGAGGAGCACATAAAAGGTCCTCTTGATAGAGCTGATCCACTGTTCAGCAATCAATGGGTAGGTAGATCTACTGAAGGTTGGTGGTCATTGATTCATAAATGAATCAGTAGAATGTTTTCCCCCTCATGGTGAGATCAGTCTCTCAGCTTGGTTCATGTTATTTCCCAGAACATGGGTCAGTTGGTTCGTTATTTGCAAGAAAGATTCCATTTCGGCTTCCATCAGAGGGCTATCAGTGTATGGTCCATTACGGTCACCATTTTAATGGTTCCTCCTATTTCCCTTTATTTTTTAAAATAATAAAACCTTAATGATAAGATTATTTCATTTATTAATATTTTAATTATAAAGGATTTTATGCCTTAAAACATCATGCTTTAAACAATTACATTTCCCTATAAATCTATCAAAATGATTCATAAAAATCTTATGATTATCCAAAAATATCCTCTAGGAGTGTCGTAACCAATAGTGTAGAAAGGATCATTGTTGTGTACTAGGATACCATGGGTTAGGCCCGAAACTTCTTGTTAGAGTTTTCACTCCTCGGTACATCTCTGCTAGAGCCGCCTCTACTTGCTCGTATCTAGACAGGGATGTATTTGTTGATAAACCACTTACCCAATACTCACAAAAATACCAGGATGAATTCATATATTTAAACATTCCTATTGGGTTTTTCTTAATGTTTTTATATCCTAGTTTCCATAAATAAATAAACTATCCTTTGATACCAACTATGGCATCCCTCCTTTTTACTACATAACTTGTCATTACATTTTACAAATAGAGGATCTTTAAAGGATAGTGTCTTAGAAATCAGGATCATAAGACATGAAAACATAAAAAATTCTTCTAATACACTTGTAAGGATTAATCATAAGTTCTTAGTAAGTACAATTATTGCATATCATAACCTGGATACATACATCAATGTAAAGGGTGAGCAGAAGGCCTAGTAACGAAAATAAGGGAATCCGTTTACTTGAGAAATCAATAAGAACTTGATAAAAAAACATAAAGATGTGAGAAATGGATGTAGAAGCATTTAATAATGAAAATAAAATGAATCATAACTTTAATATGTGGCTTCAAAATTTAATTTATACATTCATGAACATATCACCAAGGTTCATTCACATAGTGTCATAAAAATCACCACAGTTATTCACCAAGGTATAATGAAACTTGGCATCTCTGTAGATTAAATTCTTTACCCAATGCATTGGAAAGATATTAGGTCACACACTTAATATGTATTTTTTTCATTTGATACACTTATATCATATTCAAACACTTCATAAATAACCCATAGAGAATATAATAAATGGGTTTCATTTCAAAATTGTGACGTTTAAATGGTCCTAAAAACATGATCATTATATCATTTATAACCCATGTAAAGGGAGTGAGGGTTATATGTATGTTAATTCCAGAATCAAATAGATCAATTTTGGTTATTAATGAATACACCTAGAAATTAAAATAAAATTGGGTATTCACATAAATTATACAAGATAAATTCTTGACAAAAAGAGAGACATTTTGAGACAAAAATTCTCCAGCATAAAGACTATATAACATGGTTTTAGAAAACATTGTCAAGAGTGGGGACAAGAGTAACCCACTCATAAATAACTCATAATATAGTATGGGTATAGAATAAAAATAATTAAGATCATGGTATGTATATTTTAAGGAAATACTATATGAAAATGAAACTTGAAGGAAAAAAAAGAAGATGTGATTTCTTTTACGAAAATTCCGCAGTCTAACGACGCCACTTAAAAATTCAGAAAATCAGTTAATGAAAGTAGAAAGGGTATATAATCAATTTAACATAAAATGGATAGTATGAATGATATATAAGAACATACCCTCACATAATAAAATGAAAACTAGAATATATAACATAAAGGAAGTCGTGACTTAAAAGAGGAGGGTGAAAGGTTCCCCTACCTTGAAGAGTAACATCGAAAGATTGAAGGTTGCGACCTTGGGGCTTGAGGGAACCTTGGGAGGACTCCTTGGGAGGTAAAAAGACCAGAGCTTAATTGAAGAGGATTTTGGAAGGAAATTAAAGAGGGAATGTCTTGGTATTTATAGGAAAAGTGAGGAAATATTTAATTAATTTCCAAGGGACACCTCATCAGAGGTATTTGCAAAACCATGGGCTTGTCCATGGTATTTTTCCATGGTATTGTCCACATGGGACACCTCATAACACATCTTACTATTCATAAGTCTACCAAATTTATTACATCATTATTACATCATCAATGATGTCATTAAACACACGCAACTCAAAACTGTATTTTTAATATTCACTGAAAATTCAACTATTTCAGAAAAAACCCCAAAATTTCCCAAAACCTAATATAGATGCTCTGAATTCAAAAATAATCTCCATTTTATGAAAATGATTTTCTAAATATTGTTATTTAAATTTTTAAATAAAATCATTTTTTATTCAAAAAAACAACAACTATAAAAATATTACTCGTTTTGTAACACGTTGAAAAAGAAATAAAGGTCCCATAAAATTATCCTATAACCATAAGGTAATAAAGTAACAATTTTTTATTACATTTTATGAAAATACATTTTCATTTTAATTTATTAAATTAATTATAAAATTTTAAATAAAATATTTATGACATACAAGAATATCAAAACATATACTATAATCATTTTTTCACTTTTATGATGTCTAAATTGTATTTATACATTCATGGGTGAAGCTTCGTTTTTTATCCAATTACTATTCAATACTATTCATTACTATTCCTAAGGGTATGTTACTATTAATACTTTACTATTCCCTAAAAATCAAGTTGATCTTATTAGACTCTAAATTTCTTACTTGTCACAACTGTAGAAGTCCATTTTTTGAAAATCATTTCACATTATTAATTATTTAAATTATACAAAAATATTTTAAAATACCCCTTTTTCCAAAATTCATCAAAAAAATAATTTTATTTATATCAAGGGATTTCAAAAAGTATTTAAGGCCCTGTTACATAGCCCCTTATAACACCTGCATAGGTTCTAAGTGTAAGGTGTGATATGGTGATATAATCTAGAGGGGGCTCAGAAAACATTGCTCGATTGGTGATTTCTATCATCTTTAACTTCTCCCTTAGTTGATTCCATTCAAGCTTCACATGTTGGAGTTTGACTTGGGCTTGTTCTAGAGAAAAGCCCAGGGTATCCGCCTCCTTTCCAAGCTCTGATAGATTTTCTTCATATGGCCCAAGTCTACTAGTTAAGGCCATCGACTCTTATTTCTATATTAACCAAGATCACTTGTATTTATAAAAAATATTTTTAACCTAATGAGTTTAGTTCCCAACAGTCATATTGAACAATAGTGATATATCAGTTGAAACCCAATGGTGTCATTTAATTATACTCGCATAATTAATTAAAGGTTATGGTTTTGTGGAGTATAATACAAAATAACACAAAAATTTAAAAAAACTATTATTAAATAGTTTGGGTCGTTATAGTGAGGGTTGGTATTTATATTTTAGGAGATGTGAGTTTAAGTGAATGAATAATGAATACTTTATAATTAAATCTAACCACTTTGCAGTGGCATTAATTTAAAAAAGTATATTGTAATTTCATATTTTAGACTCTCATTGGGTTTTTTAAATACCTCTACCAACAATTAATTGTTTTAATTTTTAGGTATGTTAATCTTTTCGCATTTAAATTTCACCCTTATTGATATTTTACATATACTAAAGTAAAATAAAAATAAATGGTAATATTTTTATATCCAAAATGAAATTGACCATACAAAATAATTTAGACCTTATAATTCCAAATATTTAATAAATTTTACTAAATTCAGTTAACATAATTTATATAATTATATATAAAAATAAATCTACAGATATAATGAAAGAGATGATTTTTAAAGAGAAATGTTCAAAACATTGAAATTTTTTTATATCGAATATCAACTTGAAAAATTTTAAAATTAAAAAAATGGTTTTACTGATATAAAATTTATCTTATTATAATTTAAAAAAAATTAATATATTTTAACTATATAAATAAATTGGATGAAAAATATTTTTTCAATTAAAATTAAAACTTTTTAGTATTCATAATAAAAATGAAACTTCTCTAAAAATTGCCAAATTCATACCACAAGATAATATTGATATCTGAATATTTTAAATTATTTTTATTTTGTTAAATAAAAATTATAAAATTTTCAAAAATTAATTTCAAAATAGGTGTTCTATTAAAAGGAGGAAAATTTATCTTTTTGAAAAATATTAATTTTATTCTTAAAACATGATTTATTCTTATCATAATACTATCTAAAATATTGAATGAATTTAAAAAAACAAAAGTAATATATAAAATATTAATTTCAATAATATCTTTCACTAATAGTGATTGATTTTATTTATTAAAAAAATTTATTGTGGGTATGCAAATATTTTTTTATAAAAAGACTTCGTTTATGTAGAAATGGATTTTATTTAAATGTTTAAATAATTTTTAATAAATGAATTATTTTTATGAACTTTTGTAAACTATATTTTCATTATTTATTTAATCCTGTTTTAATCTAGAAATTAAACAACTAGTTTTTAATAGTCATTTTAAAACAATAATTTTTAATAGTATATCGTTATTTCGTTTAGGATTGGTGTTTTGTGCAACATAAGATACCAAAGAAATTGAATTTATTTAAGAAGATACATTCTTTAATTTATTTGGGTGTTACATTCTACACTCTTTAAATAATTCATGTCCTCCCAATTTTAAATTCAACTTCCAAAATCTGTTATTGTTATGTGAAAATTCATTTCTGGGAAACCAATATCATAAATAGGGTTAATAAAACATCCCTTTACAAGCGGGAAATAGAAATGTGATGACCATCATAAAATTGGGATTTTGAATAAGATAAAATTAGTGGGAATTGAAAACTGGGACATAGAAGAGAAATGAAACTATCAAGTTTTAATGGATAATGATAGAGAATGTAGTAATCAGAAATCATACCATCATAAAACAATAAATCAGTGATGGGTGAAAGTGACCGTTGATTTATCAGTAAGAAAGTTAAATGAATGGAATTTTTCTTTCCAAATATCCTAGAGTTTAGGTATTATTTTATTGTCTATATAAACACTTAAGAAAATAATCTTACTTTATTTCATTCCTTTAAATAATCATAACCTTATCCTTTAGGTGTGCTTTGATCTATTTTAACTTCATCTTATATACTAAGAAATAGATATTCCAGTTGATTTTTTTACAAGAAGTAGCTTAATGAATCCTAATATCAAAAATCCATTCCTTCATCCTTTAAATATTTATTGAACCCAAATTGGTTATTTCAAAACATGTCTCTCTAAATTAAAAGATCAAAAATTTAGAAGCAAAGTCACTAAATTTCCAAAAAATAACATTATATTCCCCACTAAACATAATGTAACTAATAATACCTATATTTTAATACACTTTTCATGTATAGGAATAACCTGAATAATATAAAACCTTATTGAAAACATGCATGCTTCCTTGTTCCTTTTATAAAACATAGGTTATTGGATATATTCTTAAAATCCCAAAGTGTTGTTAACTATATCAATGGTAGGATAAACCAATTCATCAAACAATTGTTAATAATCTCCAACATATAAAATCTCATCATCCCGCCATTATCATATCAACATCAGGAACATTTCTGTTCAAAAAGATTAGAAATCCACAGAATCACTTCACTTAGTTACTGGTATTATTCATCACATGTTTCTGAATCCATAAAATATAAGTATTGTTGTATAGTCCTTATATATTTCATAATCCTTATAATTGGTACAACAATAATAAAGTAAATAAATAAAATAATTCTTCAATCTAAATACATGAATATTAATCATTCTCCATCATCTATGGTAGTAACATAAACTTGACTACGATACATTAGGCTGTTTGGGGTATATTCTTTTGATGCAAGGGAATTTGATTTTTGTAGTGTCCCATCTCCAATAAGTTTAATCACCGTACATTTCAATTATTTTTCTTACCCTTGAAACATAAAAAATGTATCCTTTCTCTTAGCACATGTATCAAACTCCCATTACTTTTAAGCTAGTTCTAGGGTCTTTCATTCCATTATTATCACATGTGGGAAAATAATTATTTATTTTATTTTTATTATCCATAAATTTTTTCTTACATCCAAATCAATAATACCTACATAATCCTTTCTCTATCTCATAAGTGAATGATAATATGTCCTCATATTATGTGAATGTTTGGGAGGATAGTTCCCTTCAAAATATTGGGTTAACGACATAAAATATATCATTCTTTTTACTCATTGGATCATGTTCAATGGTGAGGTACTCATTCCTTCTACTAGGTTCTATTTCTTAATGAATACATACTCTATTCTGGATCATACAATTATGAAACATAATTTATAATCCCAAAACGAGTTAAAAACATTACATAAATTGAAAAATTAAAGAGTTACTAATATCATAATCATAAACATGATTTCTTGGGGATGTTCTTATGTAATGATCATCAAAGTATATCATAGGTTTGTTTTACATAATCTAGGTTTTAATAAATCTAGTTCCCAATATTTCCTATAAACTTCATTTGATACCAACTGTAATGACACCAACTCCAGTATCCCAAAGCCAAAGAATTTCTTTATTAAATTTCCATTTATACAATATTCAAATTCCATATGAGTGAAAATTTTAGTACTTTTGAAGAACTAAATACATATGTGGTACCCTTATTACATTGTTAGTTAAGAATATAATATAAAAAAGGAATTTAATTTTAATCCGAGAACCCATTCAATAATTTCATCTTTATAACCTAGGGAAAATATATCAAATAAAAGTGTGAGATGAAATGATCTATAAGGGTTAAGTACAACAGAATAAATAATGAATCAGAGAGAATAATAAATGAATGAATACTAAAATAAGGAATGATTCATCATTAGATATCATTTATCTAGAACATGAACCACTACTGTCAAGACCCTTCAAAAGATAGTCTAATAATTTCAAGTAAAACCCATTTAATTTGGCACATTATTAATCTCATTAGACTACTGATTCATTGAGGTAATTTTCAATATATGGCCCCACTCGTTCTTGCATCTAAATCATTCATTATATATTGAATAGATGATTTAAACAAAATTAAAAATAAAGTGTCCCATACCACTTTGAAAATTTTGAATACTATGAAGATAATGAGATTCATGACATGATATATCAAAATGGTTTGTATATATTACTCATTAAAGAATGTGGGTTTATGACATCAAAATATGATTTAATGAAAGGAGATTAAGACAAAGTTTCCCCCAAATAAATTTATTATCTACATATACTAAAATATTATACTCCTTTTGTCTAATATTATGAGTATAAATTATTTAAATAACATAAAAAATCAAATAATATATCTATTTTAATAATATTTTTCAATAATAATTTTTTTTACCTTCCATGAATTTGGTGTTGGATAATGAAGAAAATCATTATTCACATAAGAAATTAAACGACATAATATGGACAATAGATGTTTTCTTTGAATAAAATAAGGTAATAAAATGGTTGGGTGTAAGATAATCCATTATAAAAATTATATTATATTATGATAATTATATTTTAATTACTATTCCTTTATTAATAAAATAGTTTGGTATAAATTATAAAAGGTAAATAAATTAAGAGAGGTGTTTTGAGAAAATTACCTCTTGAATATCGCATCCTTGGAGGACCCCTTGAGGACTGTAGATTTGGTATTTTGGTTACACTAGAAGAACTTGTACATGTGGAGAGTGCATATTAGTGGTTTTTAAAGATATTATAGGTTCTAAAAGGCTTCTGACGCGAAATGGGGTGGGGAGGGGTTGTATTTATTCTCGAGGAGAGGTGGGTTTAAGCGATTAAAAAATGGATATTTTATAATTAAAGCTAACCACATTGAGGTGGCATTAATTTAATTGAATAATATTGTTAATTAATGTTTTAAAGGATTTTTATGGTTGATAAATACCTGAAAAAATAATTAATTTTTTTTAATTTTTCTATGTTATGCTCTATCCTTTTAACTTTAACCCCTATCACTATTTAACCTATATAGTGGTAATGAATTTTTTTACCACTATAACATTTTTTGCAGATAAAATGGAAGTTAAAAAATTATTTGGGTATTATAATTTTAAACATGGAAAAAAATTTAACAAATTAAATTCAAATAATTAGAAGGTGATATTTAAAATTATTTCTGTAGACAAAATTAAAGAGCGAGTTTTTAATGTGAAAATTTCATATGTTTGAAATGTTTTTATATCCAATATCAATGTAAAATTGATTAAAATGGCCTAAATTGGTTACATTTATGTATAATTGAAATAATTATACTTTTATGAAATTTAAAATTTATTATTAATATTTAAATAAATAAGATGAAAATGCATTTTTTCAATTAAAATGCAATATTTTTCACTATTTCTAAAAAATGAAACGTCCCTAAAAAATATCAAAATAAAACCCTAAGATAATTTTGAAATATGGAATTCAAAATAATGTTCTTTATATTAAACTTATAAAATTTTATGAATTAAATTTTAAAATAGGTTCACCATTAAAATACGACAAAATTACATTTTAGAAAAATATTGATTTTTTATATTTGAAACTGGATTTATTCATATCTTAAGCCTATAAAACATATTTAAAAAATTTAAAAAATTTGAATGAATATATATAATATAAATTTCATTAATATCTCTCATTAATAGGGATTATTTTAATTTATTAATATAAAATTTCATTGGGGTCATAAAATAGTTTTTTATAAAAAAAATCTTCTAATATGTTTAATTAGATTTTATTTAAGTTTTTAATTACTTTGTAATAAATGTTTTCATTTTATAAACATGTGTAAACTATATTTTATCATATATTTAATACTATTCAAACCTACTAAGTTAACGAATAGTTTAAAATGGTCATAACAAAATAATAATGGGTAATAGTGTATCAGAGTTTCTTTTAAGCTTAGTATTCTATGAAACATAAGTTTTCGAAGAAATTAAGTTTATTTATAGAGAGAAAATACCATAAAATCTGCTGGTATTATAAATCCAAACAAAATAATTTTCAACTAAAACTCAATGAAACCATTTATGGGATAATTTAAATCAAATATAAATCACTTCCCAAACCATGTTCGGTAATCCACCCCAAGAAAGTACTGCGACCACATATTTTAATTTTTGGGTGTTTTCTAGTGTAATAAGTGGGTTTTTATTTGGTACCCAAGAGTAAAAATTTATATATATATATATATATATATATTTTAATAAAATAATTTTTATTTAATCATTTTCTCTATTCCTTTATATATATACATGATTGTGTATAGAGTTTGATAAAAATTATATTTTGATAGGAAGAAACCAAAATTTTATATCTTGGAAATATATTATTTTAATAAAAAAACTCATTTTTTAAATTCAATAAATTTGAAATTAATTTTACCTTCATGAAATAGTCTTATTAAATAATAGTTATTTAAATATAAATAAATATATTATTTAATGAAGAACAACATAACTTTTAAAAGGGTTATAAAGTTGTTAATTTCATGAAAAATTATATTTTCCATGAGATAAGAACTTTTATTGAACCATTTAAATTATCCTATTTATAAAATAATTATATAAAAAGAAATATTATTTTTAAAATTTTTAAATTTAAATTGTCCAATGTTAAATTTTTTATAATTTTT
This sequence comes from Viscum album, assembly GCA_963277665.1. Taxonomy (NCBI): domain Eukaryota; kingdom Viridiplantae; phylum Streptophyta; class Magnoliopsida; order Santalales; family Viscaceae; genus Viscum; species Viscum album. The sequence goes on from OY728156.1 coordinate 1,509,198,686, forward strand.
TTAGAGAGTTGAATTTTTTGTTAAAAATATATATACTGCATAAAAATACCGTAATTATTATGACAACATAATTGAAAAAAGTGATTTAATAAATAATATAAATGTTAATAGAGACCAATAATAGGGTTTCCCATTTAAATAATATGTTTTAACTTATTTATTAAATTTAAAAACCTATCATGAATCCTTAAAATCTATTATTTTATTTTATGGTTTTGATTACTATTTCATTATGATCATGACTCGATTACACATCATGAATGATATTATTTTAAGGAGTTCATTTCTTAACATAATGAATCGTGGGAATCCAATCATATTTTATAGAATTAATTGGACAAAATAATAGAATTATTTCTGTTTTTTATTATTTTTTAATATAGAGTCACAAACGTTTTTTAGAAATTAAAAAATAATTCCCCTCTCTATTTCATATAAATTCCCTCTCAAATAGAAATTCATCAATACTGTAAAGGATTTAATAATTAATATTTTTCTCACTACCTCTCTAAGGCCATATAAAGTAATTTACAATCTCTTAAGAGGCTCCTCTTATGCTTTTAGAACCAACATCTCAAGTAAGGGATTCTCTTTAGTTTCCCCTTTATTCAAGGACAATATCCTTTTCATTATGATTTGAAAAATTTCATATTGTAACGATTTTCTACACATACCCTCACTATGATTATGATTCCCATGTAATTAGATATCACCGTAAAATCTCATTAATTCATTCCATGAAAAAATATTTACACTTATTATGGGGCTGAATGTATCTCATGATTTTCCATTCGCAAATTGTTTTAAATGAATACACATACACATTTCCACTAAATGCCATTCCCCTTAATTTAATTATCCTTAATTTTGGGAGAATTTAATGTTTATAAACCACACTCTATTTTCATGTGATTAAATGTGATGAAATACATTCTTATATTGTATGGTCAATATGACACAAAATTTCAAGTACATGATGATTATAATGGGTGGGGATAGAATTATATATCCCTCCAACGCATTGGGTAATTTTTTTATCTCATGTGATACCATGTATAGTGCATATGAGATTAACAATACCCCACAATGTTATGATGTCTTAGCTTTCATTATTAACTAATGCTTATGATTTCATGTTTGATTTAGTATCCACATTCCAATGATGCTATGATTTTATCATAATATATCATGTTCTGATGTACGTGATTATGATTTTCACCATTTAATGTCACTATGTTTTTCACATAGGCTCAGAGATACTAATTTACTTTATTTTAGTTTTTGATTATCCTCTTACTATGATTTTTAGATCAACTATTTCTTATGTACATCCTCAGGTTGTCCTATGATATATTATATGATCAATGTAGTTTAAGTGCATGTTATAGTGGTTTAAATTAATATAGTTATATCCCTATTTCATGTTATTTTTAAATGTATCTAATTTCCTAAAGAAACTAGGGAAATTGATTTTATATGATTATATTAGGTGTATATTTATGTAATAAATCATGAAATAAAATATCTAAAATATTTATTCATCATTTCATATTAATATTTAGAGATTTAATATGATTTTTTTAAAACACTAGAAAATTATTATAAACAAGGAGTGGAGATTTACAAGCATTGAAACCATTAAAATATTTAAAAAATATTCTATAAATAAAACTATTTGTTTAGAATTTAATGATACTCCATGGATAAATATTTATATATATATATATATATATTGAGTTTTATAGTTTTTTATTTGTTGGAATATAAATTCAAATTCAATTAAAATTTATTGAACCCAACCACATTGAGGATCTCATTTTCTTTTATCCATTAAACAAGGTTCTATAATAACATCTTCTGAAGTTTGTCTTTCAGAAGAATTCAAAGACTCGCTCATACTCTAGATAACCTATGATGAATGATTCCATTTGTTGTTTCTCAGTAATTACTATCAAACATGTGTGGAATATCCTAAAAGAATTGGGATCAATAGAGAAAATGTTACATCATTCTTCATTTTTTATTATTCTAAATATTAATAGAAATATATTTTTGAGTAAAAACTATTTTAGAAAAAGTTCCATCATTCTTTTAGAGTGTGTTTTAAATTGAAAAAATAAATATTAAAAATATTTATTAAAACTATAGTGTGTTCTATTGAAAATAACTCATGCATAGGGGTTTTATCATGACTATGAAATAATTTTTTAGGAAAACATGCATGGTTTTATAATTTTTAGGACTGAATAACGTAGTTTATAAAAAAAAGTCATAGAATAATTTTGGGATAATATATTATTGTAAGTAAATTGCTTTATTCCTTAGTTTATTTGAAAGAAATTCTCCACATTTGTGTGTGTAAGGGACGGAATTTAAAAATCTCCGACTTTGTGTACTATTATAGAATAAGGGTGTCAGAAGGGTATTCAAGGCCTTTATCCATACTATTCATTGATTTATATAGTTGGAATTAAATTATTTTTAATATTTAATTTAACCTTAAAAAACACCCCTTCCCATAGTTATGAAATTTCATTTACCATCATGTTGCTTGGTTTGTGTAAAGGTATGCTGAAGATATTAAAGGCTTCATAAGGGAAAGGCTATTAATTTCAAGGGTTGTGCAAGGGTATCTGTTTTTCAATTCTATATAACGTTAACTCATAGATCATGTAAATTTAAATCGGTGTTTTTTTTGTTTTGTATAATGGAATCTACAACCACGCATTAGGGTAAATCTTGCATCAAGGATATCTATTTCGCATGTTAGGGTAGATTCCAACCACACATAATGGTAGGCCAATATTTACATACCCCACATAAATTTCATGAATAAATTTTTTTAGAAACATTAACCATATCAAGGAAATTGGGAATGTTTTATCTGAACATTACATTATATAGAGTACCCAAAAATAATTTAAAGAATATATTTTTGGACAAAAAATATCATATATCTCATATATTCATTTGGTAATGTAATTTTAATAGAGTAAAAGGAAAAATAATTGAAGAGTATGGATTTAAAGTCTATTTTGGTGAAAATGAAAAAAAATCATTTACGTGGATATAAATTGGAAGATCAAAATCTATCATGTGATGAAAGTAAATTGAAAATAATTTAATTATAAATAAAATTGAATTATTTGGTTGAGTCTTCATGGATTTTGGAGAGAATAAATATATGATGTTTTGAAAACCATTATTTAGCCTTGTTTTAGTTACGTTTCCTTTTCCCTAATTCTAGAAAATTATAGGAATCACCACTAAATTTCATTATTCCTTCTTAAAATTTCCTAGAGAGATCATATAATTCCTAAATCATGAATGAATTCCACTCTCCCCCTATTATTGATGTATAATTATATGAATATTATTACAGAGTTATGGGATTTATTACCTATCCTTTTACTCTGTAAAAATGTGAATTTATCATTATTTTGTATCATTTTGATGAGAATATATGATCAATAGTGACAAGCTAACAATACATAAATTAAGGATATAAAAAAATTGAGACATAAAAAGTTATAGAATTATATATTTTATTTAATAATATTGGAAATTAATGAAGGAATAATGAAGGATTGTTGAATGGAAATTGATAAATATTGTTTCATAACATATAAATTGAGAAAATAAAACATAATATTTATCACATGATTTCATTGATATTATTTGTTGAAATTTTATGTTAAATGTTGTAATATATTTATTTTTTCATGCTTTCATGTTTCATGTAATTATATCTTGTGTTTTAATTTATTTAAATATTTTAAATTTATAATAATAAAAAATATGATTAATATAATGGGGTATTATTCTTCCTAAAATTCAAAATTTTATTTAGTAGTGTTTTCATATATGTTAAAAAAAATTCACTAATATTACGTAGTTTAAATATTTTATTTCATAATGCAATCTAATTTTTTAAATAATTTATATAATCAACCGAGAATGATCAAATGATTTAATGAATGTAGAATTAGTAAATTATATACAATTAATTATTTAAATAATGAAATTTGGAATTTGTGATTAAATCATGTTATTAAGGATTATTAGCTATTGAGAGTTCCTACTATTATGGGTTGTTTCTACTAAAACATATGTATAACACCCTATTAATTATAGATGGTAATTAAATGTGTTATTTTAGGATAATTGATTGAGTCTAAGAGTGGAAAATATTTTTTTGGTAAAGTCTTGAATACCCTAATTATATTCCAATAGTTCAACATTATTGTAACATACATAAAATGATTTTTCCCATCTATGTATTCTCTAAACTATTACATCCTTGATTTGTTTTTTATACTAGAAATATATAGGGATTTTTTCTAGAATTATAGCTGTGGTTTCCAGTTAGGAAAAAATAAAACACGGTGTGGGAAATAATTTTGAGTAATGAATAGAGGGATTTGGAATGATTTAATAATGTAGATTTTTTGTTGATTCTTTTCTGACATTTTCATTTGATGGATGGATTTATAGGTAGTTGTTTGATGTGAATTGAAACTACTTTCTACTAATATTTCTATGAATAATAAGTAAATATTGGGTTCCTGTAGGTTAGGATGAGTCTTAGAGGACCCTGAATTTATAGAAGGAATTTTTTTTAATAACTGAACACATGGAAAAGAGTATTATTTAGGGTAATAATGATAAATCGATCACATATTAATGAAAATAATGGAATAATTGGATTAAGTGTTCAAAGATAATGGTTATTTAATTTGGAATTATAATAATGATTATGGATTCATATTGTATTTTACATAAAAAATTATTAAAAAAATAATAAGAGCGATTAATAAATGATTGTTAATTATTTAATAACAAAGTGTAATTAGTTAGTGATGGATAAACCTTAATTCTTGTGTTATTAAAGGATCATGAGTTTCCTACATCTCAATATTCTAAATGGGATTTCTTGTGTAATAACAGTTATAGTTGATTATAAGTCTTGGTGATTTCCATTAGTGTGGTTGTGTGTGATAAATTATATATATTTTCTGATTTGAAATGCATCACCACCCATGTGGGTAGGGAAACTAACACCCAAATGTTGGGAATGGTTTCTCCAAAATCTATGTTATAAAATAAATAAATAGATGAATTTATCCCTCTCCCCCACTATTGTTTGTATATTATATTATATGTGGAGATATCTCTATTGTGATGTCTTAATGTATAGGTTTTAGACTCACACTGTTTTTGACAGCTCTTAAATTTAGTATACATTTATGTGTGGGATGAAATAGATTGAGGTTATAGAACATACATATATTTGATAAGTGTGTCTATAGCTTCCCATGTGTGAACTTTCATGGAGTTAGATGGCTTGAGGTATAATAAAATATACATGGGTATTAGTGTGCTCTATACAAATATTTCATCACAGTTGAGTTCGAGATGTCTTGCATTAGTTTCATAATGATTTTAATATGATTTATTTTTTTGAGTGGGGATAACGTGTGGGATGAATGACCAAAAGTTTTGAGATGTTGGGCATGATAGATACAAATTAATGATGAAATATATGTAGTCTATGATCATTTAAATATATTATTTTGATATATATTTTCTTAATTCCATACATTAAATGGTGAGAAATACATGGTGGGGATGTATAATATATTTACCTATTTAGGTAATGATATGGTTTCATTTGTTTATTCACAAAGATTTTTTATACTTATTTGAAATGTTTCATTATAAGTTTTGGGGAGTATCCTATGGAGTAAGCATGTTATGCTCACACTATATATATATATATAAATTTATATTCTCGGTTGTATGATTGAGTACAACATTACTAACTCGAAAGAGTCTCTCTAGAGTTTATGGTGATCATGGTCACTACCTTGGATTATTTTTGGGTTATTTTCAATATTTTAGTTTATGTATGACATTTAATTATGTATTATTATTTCATATTTATTTATTCATGGCATTGATTGGTGGAGCCCGTCTTGTCCCTTATTCCGTAAATTTTTTTATTGAGGGTAATGTCAAAAAATTTATAGATTATATACCCTCAGTTCTATTAACTAATCCATAACCTATTTCATGTAAAAATGTGGGTAATAATCTCTCTCATAACTTTTAACCTAGGAGGGGTACCATTGTAGGGTATTTTGTGACATACAGGTATCAAAGCAGATGGTTGAGAGATAGCATAACACCCCGAGATTTTAGGATTTTTTTCAAATATATATAATCTATTTGATATTTTACATTAAATGATACTACCTTTTTGACTTTAATTACAAACAATAATTTTTTTGTTATTAAAAATTCTGAGTTTTCTTTTGTTACAAGAAAAACCGAGTTTAAAACAAGAAAAACATAATATTCAATGATTATTATTTAAAATCATGGTTATCAACTAGATATTGAAATGGAAAGTATGAATAAGATTAATAAAATTATGAAAATGTGTTTTGAACAAGTTTATATAATGAATTTATTTTTTCCCATTTAATTATAAATTAAAATAAAACACTTTTGAAAATAAATGGAAATCTTTTTCCAAATAACAATTTTTATATGCACAACTGTGTTTTATATCAAATAATTAACCAGATAAATTTTGGTTAATGATTTAAAATAAATGTATATATTATATATTCAATAAAGTTTTTAACATTCAACTTATATTTTTTCTAGAAAATAGATAAAAAAAATATAATTTTACGTTTATAAACTGTATTATAATAAAAACCCCTTTTGTCACCTTTTAATGGCCCACATGTTTTAAAACGATGTTTTGAAAATTTAATAATTTATATTAAATAAAATAAAAATATTTTTTAAAGTAATGATATCAAAATTATCTTATGGTTATTTTGGGATATTTTTATGAAAAGTTTTGTTTTTTGATGAATATTGAAAATACTGGATTATAATTGGAAAATACCTTTTCATTTAATTTATTTATAATGCTAAATTATATATTGAATTGCTTTTAAAGTAAAATAATTTAAATTTTATATAAATTAATCTAATTTAGGTAATTTTAGTATATATTATATTTAATAATTGTACAAAAACATTTCAATCCTTTGAACATATTCTCTTTAAAAACCTGTTTTCTCGTTTTGTATATGGGTTTAAATTTAAATTAATTTTGTATACATATTTGAATGGAATTTGTGGAAATGTATTATATAATTGGAATTTTTATAATGTATAACTTTTAATAATTTCAACTAAACTATTCACCCAAATGAATTTTGTGTGGAGAAAAAATTATTTACCGTGGTTCAGGTAAAAATGAGTTTACAGTGAGGTTAAACTGAAAATATAAATACGAAAATGACCTAAAATATTATATTTATTTTATTTTATAGTTTATTTCAACTTCAAAAATCAAATTCTCTGATATATGTAATTTCCTTGCAACTTTCCTTTGAAAATAACCCATATAATATGTTAAGTAATGAAAAAAGACAAAAAGTATACTTTTCTTATTTTTAATATATATAATGCATTGGGATAGAGAAAAAATGAAATTATTTTGATTATAAATATTATTTTGAAATATAAATAAGTTATTATTATAATAATAAATTATCTTTAATTTTTATAGATGAATAAGTTACATAAAATTCTTATGAAATGTTGATGTATTATTTATTTAGTTAATGAAAAATAAAATAACTAATACTAAAAATAATAACAGTGAAGTAAATATAGTGAATTATCTTGTTAAATTATTTTTATATATGAATATAAAATTAAATACTGGTTTTTACAATATAAATTCTCATTCAATATTTTTTTTTATTTTTTTTATTCAACTTATATGAATAATGTCAAAACAAACATTATTTCTATTTCATGATAAATTACATTTTATTAAATGATTCAAAATTAATAAAAATCACGTATTCAAAAAAACATTATAAATATTAATAAATATAAACAATGGTTTCTTAATGGAATAATTATTCTTTAATAATGAATATATTGACACCTAATTAGTAAAAACACTATTAGCTTTGTTAACATTGACTCACTGTTTTTCCATGTTACATGTGGTTATGTTAAAAGTAATTTTAATCACATATAAGATATTTATTATATAAATTTGATTTAATATTTATAATAATTATTTAAAAAATATACAACAATGATCACTATAATTTAGTCTTAAAGGATAAATTACTTGAGTAAGAAAACAATTTACATTAATTGAAAACAAAAGTATTAAAAATAGGGATACTTTGAAGATAATGAATGAAGTGTTTAAAACATGCAATTAATTGTGTGGTTGAGGCTTTTATAGACAATATAATATATAGATAACGTTAATTATCATATTTGTATCCACTTTAGTAATTCAGGTCCTCCCAATAGAGAATACTTTTGAGTATTTACAAGATTGTCCCTCCTCCTCAACTATGAAATAAAACTCACCCTCCCCAATACTACACACCTCTAAAGATATTTACCTAAACCAATATTTTCCTGAATAACTTCCCAAAATCCAACACCTAATAATATAAGATTTATATTCGGAATAAATCCATTCGATAATGGTTTTAGTGAAAACCTATGGGGAATACTTGAAGAAGATGTAATGTTCTTCAACAAGTATTTTTTTTATATCTTCATACCCGTCATTAATTTTTAGTATACCATGATAATATGATAACCATATTTAATTATATTTAATTATATTCTCATATGTCTTTTTGACACCTAAAAACATAACCACTTCCATAAAATGGGTTATGAAATCATCATTTTTATGTGTGGAAGACTATCGCCTTGTGAATCGATGTCATTTGTTTTTTCATTAACACCTTTAAATGTTTGGAATAATGATATAAATATTGTTTATATATATTAAATTTAGGAAACTTTTTATGTTAATATGATTATATAATTATTATGTCACACATATCTTCATTCATTAAATTTTTTTTGAATACAGTAACAACGTTTGTGTGTACGGCGGACTACTACTACATGGAGCGATGCAATTCACAGACGCAAATACATGGAATGTACTAAAGATGTTTTTAATAAAAATATATTATTTATATGACATAAATAATATAATTATTGATAATATATATATATATAATTTTTTATTCATTCAATACGATAAGAGATTGAAAATAACGTTCATGCGTACAGACGACCTACCGTCTTCGTGATTGTTGTATTATATTTCTTATCACCAAACATTATGGATTACTCCAAATAAATATATAAATATTTTGAATTATATTTATATCATGGTTTAAATTCAGGATATTAGGAAACCATGATCAAACTAAGAGGACAAAAAATAACATGTCCAATCATATACAAAAAATAATGTTTTTATTACATAGGACGTGAATTTAAGAAAGAATTGTAAATAAATGAATAACATAATGTCATAAGAAAATCATATATGGTATAATATATATTAATATGTTTATATAATTTTTTTATAATAAACATTTATTTATTATATAGAAGGTTTTAATGAGTACAACAACTGTCATGACTTAAGGTAAGGGAGTTCAGTCCCACTTTTATTTTCAGTTAGACACATACCATGTCCACCATGTATTTATAGTATGTAATTTATATACTTCCCATTAATTTATTTTATTATTATTATACATAAATTTTATTTTTATTTACATAACCATTTTAAGATCTATATTTCTGAGGGATTACAGTTTAAAAGATACCAAATTGGTAAGGGATTTTTGTCTCAATTATCCTTATTTGAGACGTCTATTATGTTATGCACCTATATTATCTGAAAATTTTTATATAAAACACCTTTGATATTTAATATCATGAATTAATTCATCCTCAAGATATTTTATGTTCCACTTTATGGTATTCTTTCATGGTGTTTATTATTCAATTTTACCAATGTGGTAAGGATTTAATGTTACAATCTCATCATTTATCAGGATTTTTTATGATTAAGTCTCCAATGTTGACATTTAGTGATCAAAAACTCATTAATTCTCATGAAATTTATTATCCCCTTTTTATTAATGAAAATTTTATGTAATGTAACCTTTTTCCCATTCTTGTTGCATAATATAACTAAGATGTTTTTTTAAAACAATCTGACGTTATTTTTTTCTATTAGAAATCTATTTAATTAAAAAACCATTTTTTCTTAAAAAAATTGAATATTTGTAAATAAAATATTTTTCTATTTTTTATATAAAATAAATTTGAAATTTTTTTATGTTTTAAAAAAAATTATATGATTTTTAAATCTTCAATTATACTTTTTAAATGGTTATTTATAAATAAAGGGATTCTACAAATGTTTTATGTTTAAAAAGTGTTCTAAATGAATTTGAAATAATACATTTTTTTCATGGTTATATTTAAACAAAAAAGGGTTTCAATTTTTTTATGTTTTAATGGTTTTGTTTAAATATGGAAAGTAAATTTTCCACAATAAATTTTTTAAATGATCGACCAAAATCACTATCCATCCAAGATTTAATGATTTCATATAATTTATGATTTATTGGGGATATAATCCAGGAAGACCATTATTATTAATCCATCTAATGGTTTATGTTTATGATGAAAATTTTATTTTGAAACCTATTTCTCTTCCATGGGTTATACATCAATTAAATTCTTATGAAATCTGCTTATTTTCATGGGTTATGCTAGGATGAATTCATTATGAAACCTCTCTCTTTTCCAAATGTGATAATATGATTAAATGTTTATGATAATCATTTCATTTCATCCATTATGATATAATTAAGGTTTTATGATACCCATTTTATTTCATATGTTTTTATATAATGAATTTTTATGATACTGTGGCACAAATATGTTTGATTTCATAATGAGACAAGTGGGAGCAATGTCACCCTGCAATTAATTGGGTAAAGATTTATATATAATGAAATAGAAAAGAATTTAATGAGTAGTTAACTTGGTACAATAAGGGACCTTTTCCCCTAAGATAGTATTGGGAGTTAACCATGAGAACTATGATGATCTTGATAGTGAACCTTGACTTCTATGATTGTCTAGGGAGTGAACCATGTCAAATATAATGGTTTGGTGAGTGAACCCATTCATATATGATAGCCTTAGAAATAATCCTCTACTAATATTAAATTTATTTTCTATTCTTATTTATATTACACTATTTAATTTATTATTTATATGTTATTATCTCATGGATTATTCTCTCTGATTTTGTTATGATTCAAGTATTATGAACTTCCAATCTTTATACCATAATTCATGAGTAAATTCATCGATTTGTAGGGAATATTTTTCATATGTTATTTTCATGTTCTCATAACATTATTCTTATCTCATTCATACATATCTTCCTTGTTTACCCTTACAGATCATTTTAGAACACCATTTCTTGTATTTCCCTTCCACAAGTTATGAAGAATGGTTTTAGGTTTGTTATGCTTTTTAAGAGTTCTAAAGGGAAATATCTTTATTAGAGATATTGAAGATCATTCACCAAGTTATAAGATTATGTTTTGAAGTTTCAAAAAGAACTAAACGATTACAGTCCTTAGGCATGTACTTTAATAATTTAATGAATGTTAATCTATAAATATGTAATATCCATGTCTGAAAATATTGGTTTGCTATAGATATTATGGATTTTGGAGATAAGAACTAGTGAGTATAGAAAGTGTTTGTAGGGAAACAATATCATCTATAAATAATACATTATTCAACCAAGGGAGACTGGCTATAAAACCTATATTAAGGGAAACCTACAATCAAACAAGAGGAGCATGATGTTTACTAATCATTATAAGAGATGTGATTTTATTTTCAGTGTATATACATATATAAGGATCATGATCCATGATTGTCAATTCAAATTCACATCATTGTCTCATATACATCCCTTCTTATTGGTTTCCTCAATGATGATTAGGAGGGGGAATATTTTTTTTGTTTTCTATAATGCCTCTAACTCCTCCCTATTTTCCTCTCACATCCATATCTATTTCTCCATTTTATTATGATGGTTCTTAATTCTCTTAGGTTCTCCATGTTTTGTCTTTTAAATGATGCCATCATACAAGATAGAGGTATGTGGTCCTAGAAAAGGTTGTGTTGTTGAAGCCCTTGGCCACTAAAAAGATTCTCTGACCCCCCCATTCCTCAATTAATCTCTAATTCATAGCTAGAGTGGCGGTTACATAGATTCTTTGGGTTGTGAGGTTTGCAGGATGATAGATTTCCAAGAACTCCTGAGTAGGCTACGGATTTCTCTTATAACGTTCTGTACTTTTCTAATGGATTTATTAAGGTTTCTTCACCAGTCCATTAGAGAAGTTTTGTTGGGTTTTTTACTAAGAATTATCTATTAATTTCATGCATGTTTGGTGTATGTCAACATATTTTACTGGTTTTTGGTGATGTTTGTTTCTTGATGTGGTAGAATCGGTTGACATTGGGTGTCCATGGTGATGAAATCTCTTTTGAGGCCTTAGTTCAATTTAAACTCTATGAATTCTCTATGATCACACCACTCTTCTAATATTCAGAACAATGCGGTGATTTTTACAGTGTTTTGTGATGTGAGTTTGAGTAGTTGATGTTTTTCTATGAGGTTTCTATCATGATGGCCTCATCTAATCCTTTGCGATTAGTCGGGCTGATCCTAATTATTTTTGCGATGTTTTTTCATCTAGAGTTTATTGGATGTTTAGTGCGAGCTATTATCTTTTATAAATGGCATGTGTTCTTGATGGGTGTTTCTCAGTGATGATCTGGTGAGGTTGATGTATATGGTTTGAGTCTAGGTGTGTAGTTGGAGGTTCTTCATTCTATGAGATGGTATGATTATATTTACTTGAATTTTTTATTTTCAAGACCTACATTTAGATGTTTCTTTCAATGGTTAGATATTTGGATGGGATTAGAACTAATGAGGCAATGTTGAATGGGATGAAATTATTCCAACAATGATGAGATTAAGATGTGGTCTCTGTCAAATGTTTTTTTTATTATGGTCATTTTTTATTATGTCTGCTGAATATTATTTATTTGACATTTGGAATGTTGTTATATCTAAATTAGGAATTTTGTGGTTACAACTAAATCATAATGTGACTTTTAGAAAACTTAAAGGATATATTCAGATGTTGTAAATGACTATTTTTAAATTTTGTAGATAATAAAAATTATGTTAAAATGAAATAATTCATTCACCACGAATTTTTAGTAATCCTTGCTATGGATTCCTTAATGTTTTTTCTTTTGTAGGGATATCACTCGGTCAAAGTAACATTCATGTTAGTATCGAAGAGTTTCAATATGGTGTTTCATAATAACTTTATATATATGAGATTTATAATAAATACAACACTTGGTGGAGGTCAATCTTAGAGTTTGAGCTCTAGGGGTCACAGTAGTATAAGGGATCCATTTCCGAATAGAAAATTGAGTCTTTATGTAGGTGTTAAGATGGACTTATTTTTTATTTATGCTTGGATAGGGAACTATATTTTTTTGTGATGATGCTATGTGGGGAAGATCATTAGTGATGATTCATGTTTTTTATGGATCAAAAATATTTATATGTTATATGGGAAAAGTTTTGTGATCATTTTTAGATAGATTTTCTTCTAATTACCACAAAGGTGTCTTATTAGTAGGTGATTATTACGCTTTTCTAATGGATTTTTAGTGTATTTTAGTTTATTATCGGATTTTAAAACCTCTATAGTTTTTAATCAAGCCTTTTTTAGATGATGAGGTTTTGAAAAAGAACTTCCTAAAGTATTTTCATCTAGAGATCGAGTTCCATGTCACCCTATTTATGTTGAAACTGTATCTTGAGTTCTTAGTGATTAAAGAGTTCAATGAGAAAACATTGGTGAGGACTAGATCATCATTGTATGGGATATTTTAGGATTCTCTATAGATCTTAGTTATAACTAAAAGTTCCCATTTTTCTATACATAACAAGAATTTTTAGTGAGTAGGGAAAAGTTCCATCCTTATTTATCTTATTTCACCTCGATTGGATGTTTTTGAACCCCATAAAATGTATCATGTGTGTGTTTTTATTTTTATATAGGTCTCATATAATAGAATAGATAATGTACATGTAGAATCTCGAACCTGGGTGCCACTCGACAGTGCTGCGAGACCAGTTGACCACATGACCTCAAGCACATATCTTAAAAATATAGAGGTTTCCCACTAGCAGAAATGGCCTAGGATGTGACTGTGTGGATTCCATTCCATCATAGATTAGAGTATCAACAATAGTAAACACTGGGTGGTAAATACTAAAAGAATAAGAACAAGAATACAATATCAAAATTAAAGAAACAATCCATGCAATATAAGTAATCAACCAGTGGAAGCTAAATATCAATAGATACAATAATGATACTGGTGATGACAAATATATATAAAAAATTAGTGTATTGTGGAATAAGTTATACAATGAAAATACTAAACTCTATAAATAAATATAAAAATGAAAAAAACTATTGTATAGAATCTCGATCATAGGCTCGATCCTCCACCCCAAAATCTCGATCATAAGAAGAACAAAAATCAAGCATCATAAGCATCACACTTCCCTTTATCCATACCTTTGATCATAATGTCTACCAGGGTACTGAACGATGCCAGATTAGGGTGTGTGATGATAATCTCAATAGGCCACCACCCATGGTATCTAGACCACTCCATTTCATGATATAAATAGATATTCAGTGTTCCAATTTATAATAAATGTAGAACAATAAATAAATGAATTGTTAAAATATTTTTCTGGGTTCCTAAACAAACACCCATCCCAGCCCACCTACTGCATCCTATGCCAAAATTCTGAATAAGGTACCTCTATAATCCATAATATATATACATGGGAAAAAGTAAGAAAAGGTAACCAAGAAGGCATACACCCAATATTATTTCTCATATTTGGATCTAGTTCCCAGGTCATCACTCAGTGTGCTAGTAAAATAGGGGAGACGCATCACATGTGTAGAAGAAATATCACAATAATAGTAATAGAAAAGGATGCATCTCATACAATCAAAAAATATTTCAAATGAAATCAATAAGTCTATAAAATCAAGAGGTTAAGTCCCAAATCCCTCCAAGAAGATCTAAATATAATCCCAAGGGTCACTATGAGAATATCCAATATAACCCAATACCATTGAGTCCTTCCAAACTAACCGTGATGACATTCCTTTTATCACTTGGGGCATAGTAACTCTGACTCCATCCCAAATATCTCACAAAGGGTATCGAGTATCACCCATGGAATTGCATAGCCATCTTACTAAAGGGTCCATCCATGGTTTCTCTCCTAGGAAAATGGTATCACTCACGAGTATAGGTAACCGCCCAGGAAGCCCATTCATGGAAATCCAAAGCATCAATCGTGGTCTGTCAAGCTCTAAAAAACATAGCATAGCAAGTCCATCCACAAAATCCTTAATATGGGACCCATGTTCTCTACTAACCCATTCCAAGTGATACATGTAAAATAAGGAAGATAACAAGAAAAAGAAAATATATAATCACGTGCCATTAATTTAATAATTCTATATAGTTTAAGCCATACAATAATGGTACAATTAATTTGGAAAGGAATGAAGCATTAATCATGAGAAATGTATGAGAATGAGGAATATGATACAAGGAATATCTTATTGACAATTATATGTTATCATTTACATTTCAAAATAAAAAATGTCATGATTTTCAAGGATTTGCATATAATTTTATGCACTAAAACAAGGAATAAAAATTAATCATTTGGAGTTAACATGTAACTAAACACATGTCATCAATGAAATTTTAATGACCCAAAAAATCAAGATTAACAAGACATAACATTCCATTGAAGCAATTAAACATGGAATATGAATCATGTATCAATATTAACAAATATGACATGAATCACATGACAAGGAATTCAGTTAAGGTCTCCAAGGAATACGCACATATCTCGACCTATGGTAATAAGCATAATCATTGGATATAATACAAGAACCTATCAACAAGCATGTTAAAAGGCCTATGAAATCTATGCACGAGATAATAAATAAGAAATTAATATATTCATTTCAAAAGGGATCCATAACATTTTTCATTTTCCATAACAAATAAGTTTATCAATTTAAAACCTTAAACCAAGGTTCCACACAAACATTGAAGGTGAAACACAACTGAAGGCATAAGTCATTTTTTCTATTTAGGATGGCATGCACAAATGGGTATCCAAGTACAAGGTGAACAACCCAAATATATATTTTTTCACATGCTAGGGTCACTAAGGATATGGAAAAATATTTAAATTAAATTAATAATAATGAATTAAGCTTTTTGGGAAGGATCTGACTAAAAGAACAATTATTTGATATCAAAAAGTAAAAAAAGATAGGAAACTGGTTATGCACCCTACATCAACATCAAAATAGCCAGATATTCTGATAAGAATCGTTGATTTGACCTAAAATGAAAGAAACCAGAAGATTTAACAAAACCCAGAAATTGGGGGAAATTTCACTACACCCAAATAGATCAACAGATATTGGATAAACACAAAAATTGGTGACTGTAAAAGGTAGATCGTACTATGACAAGTATGTAGATTCTAATGGTGAAGGAAACCGATCCTGTAAGAATGAGATCACTCAAAACCCCATGGAGAAGGATAAGGGTTCGCATTCTTTGAGAGAGTTGGAGAAATATTAAGGGAAATAATAATGAAGAAAATAAATAATTTAGAAATCATTTAAGTGGAAAAAATCTACATTTCACCCAAAATTTCACTATGCAGGGTTTGACCGCACAATTGAAAATCGTGCGCCAACTGTGCACCCATTGTTTCTTGATGGGGCACCCCATATAAGATAGGTGAAGAGTTTAAATAACCATAAAAAACTATGCATTTTGGATCTTTCCCAATCCCTACAGAACCCACATAGTCATGCACCCTACGTAAGATAGTTTGAGACAAACTATGCAGCCCATTCTGTTTTCCTTTTTTGCGCTCTAGACTTCAAATGAGACTCGAACACACTTGGTACATCGCATAACCTCTTTGGAAATATTACAAGATCCATTTTAATTAATTAAACAAATAATGAAATGGTTTATAAATTTATTAAATTTTGTGATGTTACAACCTCCTCCCTTTAAAGCAACTCACACTATAACAAAATTGAAATATGGCAGTAGTTTCTTGTGGTTTGGCGGCATGTTAAATCACCACCATATGGTTCTACGATTGATTGAAAAAACTATATCTAAATTTGGTGTCAGTACTTAACTAATGTCAGTTTCAACCATTTAACGGAATTTTATATGAACCATCATAGAACCTGTTTTTTGTGATGGGGTTTTTTAGTTGTTTTTTTCCCAAAAAAATAATAAAGGATAAAGGTGGTTTGAACTGATGGAATACATTAGGAATTTTTTGGAATGAAAACTACCTCTAAAACCCAAAAATCACCACTAAAAATAATAAACCCTATATAGTGGTGGTTTAAAATACCACTATAAAATTTTTCAAATATAGCGGTGCATTAAGAATCCACTATATCGATTTAAAAACAATACATATGTAGTTTCTGCAACCCAAAAAAACAAAAAATAGATATTCAAGTTTAATATATCCAAATATATAACATCAATTAATTTTTTATGTACCACATTAATTAAATTAATTAGTTAATTTATTTTGTCCAATCTAGTGCAAAAGGTCCTAAGAAATCACCCCCACAACTGAAAATGAAAATGAAATAGTCAAAAGTCGCATTGATTTGTGTTACACATTCATTATTCCATATACCATCCCAATGGACTCTACTCAACACCGTCTCCATCTCTATATCCACTTCATAATACCAACACTTACAACATAATTATGTTGAAAATTAAATAGTGTTGTATATTATAATTTTAACTCAAAACTATTGAAATTTTGCGTACTAAATGATTTTGAAGTTATGTTATTTACTTAATCACAATCATTTGATGATTAATTATCACTAAGGATATATCAAATAATCTTTTAATATAATTCAATAAATGATTTTTGAAGAGATATTAAATTTTTATATTGCATCTTTGTTTGATCCCATTTTTCTTGAATTTTTCATTGCATGGGAACAAATTCCCTACAGACTAATAATCTTACAACACCATCTGTCGATACACTACAATAGAAAAATGGGACAACTATGTTTAATCTATTTAGATTCAAAACATCTATATTGTGTATATTTCTCTATATAATAGCATTGTTTCCATCATTCATGAAAAAAATTGTTAGTATTATAATAAAACTGGAATAACATTATTCAAATTAAAATTTGTATCAAAAACTATCACCCTCTAATATCCCCACTAAGGAACATGTGTAATGACATGATCTCTTTCAACTAAGCCTACAAAATGGGAAGGTATTGTCTGAGTTGTTTATAAGACCCCAACAAAGGGTGCTCTATAAGATAATAGAGTAGAAGATGTGAGAGATGGTGTAAGGGGTAGGCAGAGGGTGTTTCAGATCTTGTAGGGAGGGAGACTGATGGATAATCATTTATTGGTGTGGTCAATGAAACATCAACTGAGAGTCGACTAAGATCAGTAAAATACTTCCTCCTTTGAATTCATATCATATAATAAAATATAATTTTGTTAAGAAAATATATTTCAAAAAAATCATGTATAAAAAATTAAAAATGAAAATAAATGCATAGAACTGACAAAAACATTATACATAGTTGTAATAATGAATTACTTCAGATATAACACAATTGGTTGATAAATGAAGGATGAATACACATAAAATAATTTCATCCTTAATTCATGTCATTTTTAATCTTTATAATCACTTAATCAACTTTATCTACCCTTTAAAGAATAATATTTTCAATATCCTGATGGAAAAATAAGTTCTCTTCTTAATGTTGATGATATTCAATATCGTAGGTCAAATATTCCATTTCATCACCCAAATCACACAAGTCTCCTTATTTTACATGAACAACTACAATATACCCTTCATCCACGACATATTACAAATAATATATCATTTCTTCTTGTGATTATAAGATATGAAGATCATGCAATTCACAGTCACCAACATCCATCAAGCAAGAGATGTTCATAGATGTAAATTGCTTGGAATCTCTTTTAACACCACTTATAATATTTACCAAATTTCATTTAAAAATATTTAAAATGTTTGTGGTAGTTTAATAGTATTATATCAGTCAATATTCCATAGTATTCCACTTCAGAAAAAATAAATATACCACTATTTTGGGTTATCAATTCATTTTCCTAGCTGACTGTATGAAATTTAAATCTATTCATATTGTAAGCGTTGAGCATTCTAGCCAGTTTAAGAGGTCCTCAAGCTAGAAACATAAAATATTCTAAAAAGTCATCTCAAGTACCAATATTAATGATCCAAAATAATTAATATACAATATTATATTTACAAAATATATGTGTCAACCTAATTTAAATATTGATTGTTATATTTATACATAATTTAAAACATTATATAATATATTTATTAATATTGTTTTTTATCATTATAATTTTGTGTTTGGATTCTCATTAGTCTATTTTTTATATCATTATCTATTCAATAAATTAATCAGGAATTTCATTATTTAGAAACATATATCTATGTTCCTGTAATAATTTCTTTTTTGTTTGTGTATCATTTGAGCTCCTCCTAGTTGAACGACAAATAATAAGAAATATTTTTGATTTATCATGTAGTTGAGATTAACACTATGTGTTTTAAACATATCCAAATCCATTTAATATTGTCTCAATATCATCCATGTATCTAGAATAAGTGGTAATACACTCCTCTACAAAAAATCATTTAGAAATAAAGCCTTTAGGTTGAGCTTTATTTTTCTTGTATGATTTTAAATGACCAAGATATCTATGAATGAAATAAAGAAACATAATTTTACATTTAATGAAGTGCCAATAATTTCATACATAATAAAAACAAACATATAAATGAATTATCTCTCAATTAGATACATCCATACATAATGTACGTGGCCTCTTGATTTAGTTTTCTCGACCAAATGCACAATTAGATGAATCATGATAGTAAAAGATGACTAAGGAAAGATCATATCCATTGTACAATGATTGAATACGAAAATCTCCTAAAGGTTTTCAAGATCAAATGTATATAAAGTTTTCTTACATATTTTTCTAAATAATGGAAAACATTGGAGTACAATATCAGTAACCATTTCTAGTAATAATGTATGCAATTCCAATGGTAGTAACTACTGTATCTAAATATGTAAATCATGAATTTTCAATCCATTTAACGTATGATGATTTAATTTAAAACGCCCTGATATGTTATTTTAATACCTATCATAAACCTTCAAATGTTTTATAATTCAAATAAATTTATCTTTATTCATATGTTTCATTTCAAAAATATCCATAGAATACTTTCTATTCTCAACAAGACTGAGATCATGCTTTATGTCCATTGTTTGTAATTAATTCCAAGCATTAAGACGGTCCTTCAATTTTCCATGTTAATTAAACAATGTGAAGAAAAAATTTTAAAAATCATTCTTCTCAATATGAATAAAATAAATATTAGTATATAATTAAATAAATTCCCAATATCGAAGTTTGATGAATAAATATTTCTTATTCCACTGTTACATTCTAATTTCAGCTGAAAATAAAATTTGAAATCATTTCCCAATATCATTAAAATTATTCACCTTCCTAAATACTATTTCAAAATTTTCAAGTTGTTCCAATATTTCTGAACCTATATAAAAATTTAGAGGTGGTATAAAATCAATAAAACCATTGAATTTTTACTTTTTTAGCTTAAATATATGATATTAATCAATAAATCTTCGATGAAAAAAGAAGATATTTTTTTACATATAGGTATTCATTCAAGGTGAAAATAAATTTTACTAATAAGACGATCCAAACTCTTATATGTATTCCAACTAACTAAATTACGATGTCTAGGGAAGTCACCAATGGTCCATATTTTAGCAGCTTTAATTTTGAACATTGTTCAAGAATATGCATCACTTGTCTGAACATTTTTTCTCCATAATTCCTATAATTATTCATTTAGAGGTTGAAAGTATATATCAGTATCATTTAAAAGATTTTTTTTTCTATGAATAATCATCAAATTGATAAATTATGTTTCTTCTGTACACATCCACAGATTCATATTGTAAGGGCTCAAGAAAATCGGCCAAATGTTATAATTGGTTCTCAATATCTTAATTTTGTTGAATCCATTGACAGTCAATCCCAATCATACATTACTAGGATAATATGAGAAATATGGATGCAATGATTCAAATGCATTTCATGATTGCGAATCTATTGGATTCCACATTATCCCATCATTGTTATTTTCTATAAAATCCCACTACATGAGCTTGGCAGGTTTCGATGACATGAATAATCTTCATAATTTAGGATTTAAATGAAAGTGAAAAAAAAACCGTCAAATGTGTGTTTCTTTTCTTCTTCTTCATAGTTTTATATTGATTCATACATCTAATATCACCCATTTACTGCCACCTATAAGTAGAAGAAAAATTCAATCCTTTCTTCTTGAATCGTCTCTAAAATAAAGCATACAATCATTAAGACAACCAAGTATTTTTGAATAATTAAGAACAATCTTGTTAACAAATTTTTTCATATTATAAAAATTCTCATGGATATTAGAATCAATAAATTAATCATGCAAAAATTCAAATATAATGCACATCAACTTATTTATAATTCCACATAGGCATTTGATATTGTACAACTTCAGTAGAAAATAATGTTTTGAATATTTAAAACATCCTTCATACAACTCTTTGATTCAAAAATCATATAAACCATGAAATGAATTTTCCTATTCATTAAAGTTCTCTCTTACATTAGTATCTATAAAAACAATACCAGGATCCAATGATATGTTACAATTTTGATATGGTTTTCCTATAGTACCAAAACATAACTTGTTATGTTTTTATTTGTAGCACACTTAACTGATTGTTATAATATGTTTTAACATTGATTTTTTTGTCTTGCAATGAATAATGCATTGTTTATAAGGTTTTTAATTTCATTATCCATTTTTGAGGAATATGGGATCCAGTTTTGTTGATTGACATATGTGATCAAACATTCTGTAATTCAATATTCTTCAAACCAAATCCAACAAAAATATTGAGCAAGTAATTACTTAAATATCAAGATCCCATAATCATTATATCTATTTAAACATATTATAAATTTACATTTAGGACATGTAAGTCTTATTCTCCCATCAACTGATCAATTTAATTTTTTCAAAATCTAAAAACTCCACCAAATGCTTATCATAATGAGTTGTGTTCCTCGATAATGTGATCAAGCTTTTATCTATATATATCACAATATGCCTAGCTTTTATTAAAAAAATTAAAACATATAAGTATTAATAAGTAAGAAAAGAGATAAATATAAGTGATAAAAACATAAACTAGGTAGTTATAAGAATATTCATATATGTAATAAAAAATTCTTTGTAAAAAAGGAAACCATTCTTGGATATTATACAAACTTTTTTCTTAAATTTCTTATCGGGCTTTCATAAAGTGCTTTAAAATCCAAGCCATTTTTACACCATTTGAAAACTACATTTCATGTTTTCATTTAAAATCAATTATAAAACCTCACGTTTAAAACAAATTTATAAATCTAACTATTTCCATAAAATAATGTATGAAGGAAAGAGACCCCTATATAATGGAATTCAAATTTTTTTGAACCATGTGGTAGATAAGACATAAATACATGGGCCACTGATTATTATTGATAAATGTGTAGTTGTTATATATTTATTGATGGATCGGGATTTAGGATTTGGGTCATGTTTAATTTTTCATGATCATACATGATATTATGGATAGTGTCATAATATTGGATGAGGCTTGGATTTGAGATGTAATATATCCATTTTTAATGGAATTTTTATTCTCTATATTTGTTTTAATGGCCTAGTGGGTGGTTAGTTTTATAGATTATATGGATATTCAGACCTTTACTACATTTCAATTTATATTATATCATGAATTTTTTTTATGTGTTCCTTCAATATTCTATGACGTGTTTGATGATTGGTTTTCAACATTATTGTTGTAAACCAAGATATGAGGTTATAGTATCCTAATAGTACCACATTAGACCCTTAAAACCTCATGAACCAACTAATACAGTGACAATAAATATGTTTTATATATTATAGTTGATTTAACACCAAGTAATGAAAAGATCATATTTTTCTGATAATGATATTATTTTATCTTTATCACTAATAATCTAATTCCAGATCAATCAAATGATCAATCTTTATCATTAAATCATTCATATCTATCATTTAACATAAAAAGACTTACTTCAATATCCAAAAATCAAGATCTGACATAGTTTTATTTAAATATTATGGTTATTAATCATAATTGATCATAGAATAAGAGTAAACATGATAATAAAATTCTAAAACACATTTTCTGCGTCATAGGAAAACTAATATATAATTCCTTCTAAATTTTGGCTCAAGCCATTTGGAACCCAAACCGCCATCTAGGGGGGATCTACCAATATAAAGACCACAGTGCTAAAACATTATATGTCACTCTAAGAGATATTTATATATCAATATTACTATAGGTCCGCAAGCATTTGGACCATCATTATTCAATGGATTGGTATCACTCATCCATATAACAACTAAAAAATAAAGGCTTAAAAAATTGAGGAGTTTTTTATTATAAATATGGAGATATTTGAATATTTAAATGATCATAGTGATTTATGATTTGGTATTAAAATAGTGGTAATGATTAATATTAAAAAAGGAGAATATTAAGGCTCCCTTAACATACAAGGACATTGAAGTGCCCTCGGGTTTCTGGTTTCCATTACCATTATTGAAAAGAATATAGGTTTCTAGAAAAATAGTTTATTTTATAAATAATTATAAGAATATGAAAATAATGGAAAAATATTAGGAATATAGGGAGGTAGAATATATCTAATGAGGATGGAGGATATTTCTTACAAAAAACTATTTAATTGACTATCTTTGAAAACAAATACATGACCATGATAAAATTACCTGACCATTTTAGTAAAATAAATTTCTTCATAAAGACCAAGAACACTCATTACCCTTAAAATATTTTTAAAGGTTAGTTTAGAGACCACACACACCCTTTACAATTATTAAAAAAGCTCAAATATTAAACAGGGAATTTATATTACAACTTTGGGTGGATAGAATTTAGGAAAACAATACATTAAAATAAACCATAATCCTATTCTCATATTAAAAAAATTAAAAATATAACCCCAATTATTTCACAAAAATATTATTTACACTTGATAACATTAGACTAATGCACCAAAAAAACGTTTAAACCATAAAAATATTTTGGATTGAAATTTAAAGAGTTATACAACATACCACCTACCAAAAATCATCTATCATTTACCAAATTTTGTGTTACTCCACATAAACCAAGTAAAGATGACCCTAAACATCATGAGTAAAAAAAAGAAGAATTATCCAATTAAAAATAATTTTACAATTAATCCTTAGGCCACTGAGCCCAAATTGAGATAAAAAGAGTGAAAAGGATAAAATAATGAGTGTAGAAGTTCTGAGAAGAAATTTACCTAGAATAATGAAAAAAATAACCCACTTGAATTTTCCAAGCTGTAAATTAGAGAACATGATGGGGGGTCTATTGGGGTATGTAACTATAGCACCAGTGAGGGCTCAGGGGGCTCAGGATCATAGTTC
This sequence comes from Viscum album, assembly GCA_963277665.1. NCBI lineage: Eukaryota > Viridiplantae > Streptophyta > Magnoliopsida > Santalales > Viscaceae > Viscum > Viscum album. The sequence continues at coordinate 1,509,223,533 of OY728156.1, forward strand.
TCAGAATATACCTGGGAACTAATGGGGGGGTCCATGGTGGATCTTGGGATTAAGAGATACTTGAGTGCCTATAGTGATTCTAGGGCTCATGGTTGGGGTGGGGAGGGAGGAGAGTCAGAGGATGTGGTGAAGTTATTTTATTAATTAAAACATGATAATTCATGGCTGTTTTTTATTAACATGAATGAAATAATTTAACATTTTTTAGAGGTTGTTTAGTAAATCACCACTAAATAATGATTTTTTGTTAATAGAATCCCTGAGTTTTCCTTTCAATAGTAGTAGAAAGTCATATGATAAGATCACCAGCCACAGCACAAGTACATTAACATCCCACTCACATGCCTCATCGTGAACATTTTTTGGCATTTATGATACCCAGACCAAAGGAACTGAAATTTCATATAGAACCTTCACGATACGATCAATGATATGAAATAGATCCTCTTTAAAGAATGTGTCTGCCTCCATCTCGATGTCATTGGGTTCAAATAAATGATATGTATCTGGATGGTATTTTTAATGTTGAGATATGTGGAAGACTTCATGCATGGAACAATATCTCTAAGGTAACATCAACTGATAGGTTACCAGCCTGACTCACTCCACTATCTAAAAAGGCCCGACATATCGATTTGAAAATATTCCTTGCCTCCTAAATAATTTATGACCCAATACGTGAGATGCATGTAAAAGGACCTAATGTCCCACCTATAACTCTAGAGGTCTACTGTGACAATTGGTATATGTATTCATCCTAGACTTTGTTATAGCCATATGCTTCTGAATCCACTGAACATTCTCTAAAGTCTCCTAAATGTGATGTGAACCCAGTACGGCTTCCTCACTATCCTCTAGTCTTCCAATAGGTGAGAAGAACAATCTACTATAGAGTGCCTCATATGAATCAATATAAATCATTTCCTGAATGTTTTTATTATTGGAAAAATAAACCAGAGGAATATGGTTTTCCAAGGAACCTCCAAAATCCTATATAAAGGCCTATAGTATATCCTCTAAAAAATAAATCATCTACTCAGAAAACTCATTGATTTGTGGCTGATATGAAGGACTCAAGATCACCCATGAACCTTGTTCCTTTTGGAGCCCTTTATTGAAGTTTGATTTCAAATGTGTGTCTTGGGACAAAATTATAGAACAATGTATGATATGAAGTCACACTATCTTCCAAATTTATAGATTTACCAATTCATCAATAGAGATAGACTATTGGATAGGTAGGAAGCGTCTAAATTTGGTCAACCTTTCAATGATCACTCATACTGCATTACTACCTCAAGGAGGACTCAACTATATGATCTTTAAATCGTTGGTGACGTCATTCAGTTTCCACTCAGTATTGGAAAAAGGATGTAGGAGTCCATCAGATCATTGGTTCTCTATCTCCACCTAAGTATAGGTAGAGAACTAAGTGAAAAAACCCAATATTTACTTCTTCATACCTGGAAACAAATACAAGGGATTCATATCTCAGTACATCTCGATAATCCTAGGATAATATTCCCAAATGGAGGAATAATATTCACTCATCATTACTTCCCATATATTATAAAGTAACAAAATATGCATATAGTAGAACATGGCCTCACTACCATCAGTATCCCAACCAATAAGCGTGTTCTCTCCTGTGTCACTATCTCTTAGAAAAAGGCCATCGAAGTAGGATAACTAAAGCATCTAAACCCATTTTAGAAGAAAATATGTCACTTATAGAACTAATAATTCTTTCTTCCCATGCTATTCTAGAACCACTAAATGAAACTCATAAACCATATACATTATCTTCCACTTACTATTCGCTACCTGAACGGTTCGTGTCTATGTTGTTCAGCTCAAGGATTCAACCGTGAAATTTCCCTAACCAGTTGAATGAGCAAGCTCAAAATAAAATTATTTTAGGTATTCCACCCATTTACACAACCTCATATTTAAGTCCCATTGTGTGGATGTGTATCTGAGACTTTTATGATCCGTGTAAATAATGAATCACTCAACCAATAGATAGTTCCTCCAATAAAATAGAGCAGGAACCATGGATACTAACTTGACGTCATGTGTAGGACAGTTCCTATCTTAGTCAATGTTGTTTGAGGAACTGCTAAGAGAGAGAATTCTGATGTTTAAATCCTATAATAGCAAGCCTTCCCTAAGAAGATACGTATATCGAATAAATTTGTGGGTTTCTCCCTAGAAACCAAAATGATTACATTATCTGGGTCAAAAGATACTTTGGCCTTAGTATGATATGACCTAGGAACTGAACCTTATTAATCCTAAAGTTTAATTTTCATAGCATCGCATAGAGATGGTTCTCTCTTAGTGCACTTATCGTGATCACAAGATGGGTGGAATGATTGTGTCTGGAGCTTGAGTACACTAGCATGAATTCTATGAAAACTACCATTGATGAATAACGATACGAGTGGAAAATCCAATTCACTAAATCCATGAAGACTATGGTAATGTTCATTAGACTGAAAAATATAACCATTTACTCACACAAGTCATACATCCTCTGGAATGTTGTACGTGGTATATTTAATGGTCTCACGTGAACCTGCTTATAACCCGACATCCAATAAATATGAGATAAAATATTTTCTCCTCAGATCTTGATGACTATGTAATCGATGTTAGATAATAGATAATAGTTCTTCACTATAATCTGGTCCAAACTTCTATAGTCCATGCACAATCTTATGGTACCGTCAACCTACATGGTGAATATGACTGGTGAACCCCAAAAAGATGTTCTATGTATGATAATACCCTTAGAATCTAATTCATTATGTTTATTTTTTTAGTTCTTGTAGCTTTATAGGTTCCATCCAATAGGGAGGAATAGACATGAGTACCACACCTTGAAATATCTCTATAGTGAAACCATACTATCTCATAGGAGGTAATCCAGACAAATATTTAAAGAAGATGTACCTAAGTGAATCCAAAAATGGAGGTAATTCTACTAACTGCATAACCTGATCAATAATAAATAGACTTTATAGATGTGCTAAAACTCTACCTAGCTTAGTATACTTAAGTCCAAATTGATCTTACTAGAGTTCCCATTCACCCCTGTGTATATACATTCTTCTATTGGGTGATGTAAATCACACTTGACCATGATAGAAATCCACTTGGTAATGATAAGGCATGAGGTTTCCAAACCGATAATGACATAAAAACCAATCCTCTTAAGGGAAAATAAATTCCATAAGAAATTCTCCCAACCTATCTCAAGGGGGACTCCTGACATTGGTATATTCCCACTGCTCTAACCCCTAACGGTGAGTTGATAGACATGATACTTTAGAATTACTTGATTCAGAAGCCCAAAACATTAACCATCGTAGTAAATATAATGGAGTGAAAAGAAACATTATAAAAAATAGCATAAACTAAAGTAGAGGCTACCAGAATAGTACCTCGAACCATTGTTTTCCATGTGCATTGCTCCTTTAAAATTGGTTGCACTACATACCAATGGCCATAACCTCATCTCGAAGATGTCTCCTGACATTCATAAGCATATCAACTATATTGATGTCAATGTTTTCAATCATGAATTCATTGAACACTACCACTACCCCCTTGAATCGATTCGCAGATATAGGACCAACATCTATCCAGATGTGTATTTTTAAATCCTATACCAGATAGAGGTGTTGGTATAGATCTCCTGCCACTAGATTCTAGAGGAAAGGAACTGTAGAAGCACTAATGGTGACCCATTCATCTATAATATTTTATATCCCATGGGATCCCCATTCATTGAGGATTCTTATGGCCTAACCTCCCACACTGCTGAAATAATATTGAGATATCCGTACATTTCAAATATCTGACACTACTCCCGTGTGCACTATTGAAACATCACTTCCTACGGTCATACCCACAATCATCCTATCTCAGAACACAACTTCCCTAGCTCATATAACCATCTTCTCTAAGATTGTATTACATAAATAAATCATAGTTCACTATCTGTATAACAATATTCAATCATGATACATTCACGAGTGAGAGGACAAAATACCCTACCCCATCTTCAAAATGCCTCACAGTCATCAATTCATCATCGATCAAAGATGTGGAGAAATAGTAAAGCAAGGTGAAGAAAGAATAATACTAAAACACTATCATAGTTCTCTACTAAATATGCATGTACTCTCGAGAATGATCCTTCATCAGTGTCTGTGAAAAAAAGTGATCATAAAAACCTTTCTGGAAGTATTCCCAGACCATACATCAGTAACACTCTAACTGATAGATGATGTCCCACCAATGTTTTTTAGTGTCACGAAATATATAAGTAGTGACATTGACCCACCTATCTAGATTTTTCTCAATATGGTTTAATATATTGAGCATAGCTTAAATCTATGAATTTTCAGCATTAGTCTAATGCCTCGACCTGAGAAGCCCAAATCCAGTGAATTATTACATTGCATTGGCATGGTTATAAGGAATCCAATCCTGATGGACCATTTAGTTTAGCAGTCTTGGAAATATAGATTACATACAAGATTCCCATAGTACACTGTTAAATATTTATAAAAACATGATACATAATGAAATGAAAGAAACTACTTCCTTGAACTCTTATTCAATTATTTCCTCTTCATGACCTAGGGAAGGAAACATAATTAGGGTGAGCACAAATTCTTAGTAAAGGAAAATACAACTGGAAGCAATAATGAATCAATATATATGGATAGGTAAATAACTAAATAAACATTACATTCATACATCTAGATAAGAATAATCTATATAGAAATGTAGGAAACTATAAACAAATTCCATTAATCAAAAAACTTCCAACATAATAAATCCATAGATATTTTGAAGATAAATCTCATGGATAAATAATAAATGAGGAAAATGATTAATTATTGGATGCCATTTTTCTTAGGTACATAGTACCACTTCCTTACAAAACATTCAAAAGTTGGTTTATTTATAGGGAAACCCCATATAATATGGATACCCAACTATTTCAAATAATGAGACTATCAATGCATTGAGAGGCTTTGATTCACCAGTCCCTAACCCATAGGTCTTTCCTTAAATGTTATCCAACAAGTTTCTACCAGAACAAATCATTCCATATATTGAATAAAAAATAAATAATATGCCTTAAAAATATCCATATATATTAAATAATATTGACTTACCAATAATATATTATGGGAGGATTAGTAATAACAATATTTTTTGATATTAAATCATTTTTTAGGAAAAATAATATTTAAACATTCCAATGTGTTATATACAATAATAAAACCTTTAAATTATAATTACATAGGAATTAAATGAAACATATAAAATCATGAGGGGAAGGATATTTATGATACAACATGTAAAATGGAAATATGAAAACCAAAAAAAATTTAATTGGTTCATAACAAAAAATTATGTCTCAATGGAATGTAAATTGAGATAAAATCCCCTACCCAATCCTTTCTTTCTGTTGTGTTGTATTTATCCTTTTTTATAGGGGTTTAAAATATCTAACTAAATAATAAAATTACCACAATCAGGTTTATAATACCAAATATTAACTTCTTACAATATTTTATTACCCATTTGTTAACACTTTTTCATTATTTTAACTATTTCTAGTACTAATTTCTTAGTTTTATCAAGTACGATTTGACTTGTTATTTATTGTTCTTATTAAATATATCATGATATCATCATTTATAGATTGTAAACGATGAATAAATTATCTTGTATATTTAGTACATATTTATTTATAAAATTCCATAATATTTGGAGATTAGAAATGAAGTGCACCGTTCATGGAGACGATAGGTCGTATGTGCACATGAATGCTACTTTCATTTTATTATTGTATTAAAAGAATTAGAAATATATGATACATATTTATATCATAATTCTAGTATAATGTGTGTTTATATATATATAATGTTACATATGTATATAAAAACTATCCTTTATACTTTCCATGTATGGAATAAACGAGTCATGTCGCTTTGAGTGGGCGACAGTCCACACTTCTGCAAACAAAATTACCATTATTTACATAACATGGATACCATAAAATTATATTATAAATAAAAATTACTAAATCATGGGAAATAATAAATAACATATTTATCATATATAAATATAGTGTCCATTATAATATCCACCATGAGATGTGGTAGGGAAAATTGAATAATCATCATTTCATGAGGTAGTAGTTCACTGTACACAGAAACAGTGGGTTCGTTACCCATTAGATAAAGTAGTGTGTAAGTGTAAGAATAATCGTTACCATAAAATAAATAATAACATATTTAGGATACTGGTGTTTTTAAGTAATAATATAATAAGAATAATATAGGGAGTGGATAATGGAAATGAAATTTGAAATCATGAGAGAAGTCATTGCATCTTAATTGGTAACATGTTTTGGTTTGTACCAAAAGAACTATTGAGTTGATTTATGCCCAAAAGATTGCTTCTATTTCAAGAGTAGGTATTTTAGGAGACTATTTGTAATTATTTTTTATGATCCAATGTGGATTGATATGTGCGATGAAGTAATATAGTGCCTGCCTTTTTATAGTGAAGGGGGAGTGGCACTTTTAAAAATACCAAATAATATTTACTATTGGGGTTCAATCTTACCTAAAGTGACTCTAAAATAAATAAATAATGGATTAAAGGAGAATAATGGTCTAGAGAAACCTCATGCGCCCAAAAATATGTGCATTTAAGTTATTTGGTTCCTTAACATCTAGTATTCCCCAATATTATCATTTTGGTTTTTATTAAAGCATTTAGTTTTTTAATATATTTAATTTAAAAATTAAGAATAAATTATGGTGGGATTTATTATAAAATATAGATATAATAAGTTATTAATATTATATCTAATTTATTAAATAAAACTACCTTGTGTTTTGGAAATAAAATTTTACAACAAGCGCCTATGATGCGCTAAAACACTGCTATAACCAAGAGCATGTTGACAAAATTTTTACGTTATATGGGAATATATGTGAATTATAAAAGATTAATTGGTCCATTAACAGACCATATTTATTATTTATTAAAACATAAAAATCACTTGTAAGAATATATGATTTATATTAATTTTAAATCATTTTATAAGATTTATTTATATTAAAATAACAATAATGTCAACTTTGACATTATTTATTTTATGTTAATTTTAAAATATCAATATTATATTGGAATTAAAATATATAAGGTTTAGAGGTTTTTAAAATGATATATTAATCTAAAAAAAGACAATAATTAAATCAATTACCTCCAATTTTAACATTTATATTGTTATTTATTTTAGTTAATTATTAACTAAATAATCACAATATTAGTGTTTCATAACAATTTTAAGTACCTAATCATATCAAATATTTATTGATAATTTATTATTATAAAAATAACCCATATGGCATCAAAAATGATATCCATAACCGAAAATATGATGTTTTTTACATGTCTCAATGTTTTATAAATGACAAATGTAAGGAAAATTCCCTTTTTTTTATTTTCCCTTACTTACCCTTTACAATAGTAAACATCCATTTAATAATATCCTAATAACCCATATATTTTTAACTATGTGGGTACATGGTAAATTTTTGGTAGCCAAGGGATTTTTTACAATTTTCCAGGTCATTTTGGTCTATAATATTATGGTTTAGTCTCTTATTAATCTTAATCATACATTAATCATCGTATTTAATTTTAATCATATTGACTAATCATTTTGGTCAAAAAATTAAGTTGATATTATTATAAAAAAATATCAAACAAATTACAACCTTTTATTTAGGTTTTTTGAAAATGAAAAAATAGAAGAATGAAAATTAAGATTAAAGCTAATCTTGTAGATTGGGAGAAATAATGGGTTTTTAAGGTAGAAAAATGTTCAAAACTTTGTTAAGTTTTTATATTCAATTTCAAAGTAAAATTTATTATAATGAAGATAATTGTTTAAATATATGAATAATTAATATAATTTGACTCTAAAGAAAATATAATATATAATTCATCGTTAATAATTATATAAATGAAGAAAAATGTTTTTGAAAAAATTATTTTAATTTTCACTAATCATCAAAAACTGATATTTCTCAGCAAAATATTAAATATTAACCCTATGATAATTAGAAAATTATGAATTAAAATATTATGTTTATTTTTAAAAAAAATCAAAAAAGTTTCAAAATTTAGTTTTAAAATATGTTCACCATTAAAAGGTGATAAAAATCAGTCTTTCATGTAACACAAGTTAATTCATTGTCTTATAGAGCATAAGTTTAACATTGTGTATAGATAATTCCAAAAAAAAATATATTTACTCAAAAAGGAAAATATTATAAAGTCTTGGGTTGTCACATTCTCCCCACTATAATAAATTTGTGTCCTTCTAATTTAAACGCAAACTCAGTAATCTAGGGATTGAAAATAAACTATTTTTGAAAGACCCGCATCATAAAAAGGGTCAATATCACATTTTATTAATAAAAGAGAATGTAATATACAACAATCAAGTATTTGGGTCCCAAAGTAGGATAAATTTTTTGGGAAACAGAAACATTGATATGGAAGAAAAATCTAACCATCAAGTTCTGATAGAGAGTTCTAGAGAACATTTTCAGATGAAAGTTATTGACCACCAAACCATAAACCATAGGTGTGAATAAAGGTCCTTGATATCATCAAGAATGATGATAACACGACAAAAAGAAATTCAAACCCATTATTTCTATATTTAATGGATTCTTTCGCTGTATAAGATTATAATTGAATATATGTTTCTCTAAACATAATCATTTCCTTTGATTATTCCTCAAACTATTTGTACATCATATCTTACCACATGATACAATATATAGTGAAGTAATACATGGACTTCTAAAATCTCTTCTAATGGTAATATTAACCCATTTTATAAATGGTTAACTTTTCCAATATATTATGATCTAATCTCTTCTGATTGAAATTTACTGAACTTCGAAAGTTAACTTATCATTAACCTTTAATCAATATGAGTCATCTTTTAATTTTCACATTCCAAACATGTGAATAACTTCATCATGTATCCTTTTTAAGTATCATCACAACTATAATTAACATAAAAAATTATTGGAAACATTCATTATTCCTTATTACTTACGTAAAACGTATGTTGTTGGACATATTCCTTAAATCCAAAAGTCTTGTAAACACCATCAATGATATCATATACCAATTTTTGATGAGTAATGAATCAATTACAAGGTATTCATCACTAGTACCAATAAATAATTTCATCATTATTATATTAACATTAATAACATATTGAGGGTTTTATTTACCTCAATCATGTGTTCTATAAAAAATCTATCATTCTACTCAACTACTTTATTTATTACCATTCAGCAAAGGATCTCAAATCCTAAATGAAAAAGTACTATAGTACAATACGAATGTATACAATAATTCTTATAACTAGTACATCATTGATAAAATACTCAGATGAACTAATTATTGAACAAGCATATTAACTATTCTTCATCATCTATGGAAGTATCATAACTTCATCACAATCCAATGGCACCATATAGGGTATATTACTTTGACTCATGGGACATTAATCCACATAGTGTCTCATATAATTTTTGTATAAGAATTGAATAGTGGAAACCTTTTCTTACCCTTAAAATAATGAACATGGTGTCCTTTTTCTCCAAACATAAAACAAACTCATGTTTCCTTTAATCATTCACCCGGATGATTCTTTCCACAGTTATAACTTGTGGTAAAATCCTACTTTCCCTTCTTCACATTATCTTTAATTTTCTTTCCATCTTTTACTTACCTTTAAATCCATGAGACTCAGATAATTTTTTAATTTTATTATAAACATAAGATATTATTTCCTCATATGATGAAATATATGAGAGACTATTTCAAATCAAAATGTTGTCTCAAGGCCATGAATGATATGATCCTTAACAATATTTTTGTCACGTGCATTGGGGGAGTTCTTATTTCTTCTTCTAGAATCGATTTCTAAACATTTACATATACTATATTAGCTCATAAAATTTTGAACTTCCTATAACTATAAAAATGGTATGTCACATAACTTAAATTTATGTATCATGAATCCTAGAATCATAAACATTGTCTACTTTGTTAAAATTATTACCTCAATATAAGAAAATATATATTTCTATAAACACAATATTTTCCTTTGATTAAGAATCGAACTATTTCTACATAATATATTACAACATGATAAAACCTATAATCAAGTAATACATTACCGTATAAAATCTCTTCAAATGATAATCTAAAACCATTTTATAAACTTTTAACTTTTCCAATAGATTATGATCTAATCAATTTTGAATGAAAGTCACTAAACATCCAAAGTGAACATATAATTATCTATTAATCAACATGAATCAGCTTTTAATTTTCACATTAAAAACATTTTAACAACTTCATCATGTATCCTTTTAAAATATGGTGACAACTCTATTTACTATAAAACCTTATTGGAAACCCACATTCTCCCTCATTCCTTAATTAAGACACATGTTATTGGATATATTCATTAAATTCAAAAGTGTTTTAAACCCCATTAATGATATCATAGACCACTTGTCAAAAAATCATCAATCAATTCCAATGTAGTCAGTACTTGTCCAAAAAAGTTATTTATTCATCATAATCATAAAATCATGAACATATGAAGGGTTTTATTTCCCTCAATCATGTGTTCTCCAGAAAATATCTTTTTACTAAACCACTTTCCTTGGTACCATTCTGCATAAGATCTCAAAACCTTAATGAAAAAGTATTGTAGTACAATCCACATATATTTCATTATTCTTATAACCAGTACATCGCTGATAAAATACTCAAATTACATAATTATTGAAAAAGAATGTTAATATTTCTTCTTCATCTGTGGTAGTATCATAACTTCATCGCTAACTAATAGCACCACTTGGGGTAAATTACTTTAACTATTGGGAAATTGATCCACATAGTGTCTCATATACTTGTTGTTGAATCATTGAACATTGGAAACATTTTTCTTACCCTTGAAACCACGAACATGGGGTCCTTTTTCTCTATATATATAACAAACTCAAATTCCCTTCAATCATTTGAAAAGGTGATTCTTTCCTTAGTTATCACATAGTGGAAATCCTTCTTTCCCTTCTTTCATTTATCCGTATTTTTATATTCCATCATCTACATCCCGTTAAATTCATAAGACCTGGATAATTATTTACTTATATAGTAAACACATGATACTATTTTCTCATATGATGAGAATAAATGAGATACTATTTCCCTTAGAAATGATGGCTTAAGACCATGAATGATATAATCCTTCTCACTCATTATGTCACATGCATTGGTGGAGTTCTCATTTCTAATGTTAGGCACCATTTCTATACATTTCCATATACTAGATTTTCTCATAAAATTATGAAATTCCATTAAATATTAACATGGTATATCACATAACATAATTTTATGCATCATGAATCCTAGAATCATAAACTTTTACAACATTGGGGAAATCATTACATCAAAATACTTCATAATGGTAGGTAAAATTAATGTGAACTTTCCTAAGAATATCCCTTAGGAGTTTCAAAACAGGTGCATAGTAAGACTCATTTTCATGTACTAAGTTACCCCATGTCTGGCCTAGAACACCTTTTCCGGGTTGTTACTCCTAGTTACATCTATGTCCAAACAAAATCCACTTGAATTATCAAGACATGTATTTATTTCTTGGAAATAACACATAATCATTACTATATAAAAATTCATGTAGTTATTCTACACTTATCATCTCTGTGCATATTAGGGTTGTGATCCCTAACCTGGGTTTTATAAATCTATTTTCCAAGGTTGTTTCTAATCTTACTCTAATACCAATTGTAACACCCTGACTGTAGAAGACCGGAGCCAGTTCATTATTATATTACATTGGCATGGTTTCAGGTAATCAAATCTCGAAGGACCATTCATTTTAGTAGTCTTTCAAATCATGATAACATACAGGATTCCTATAAAACATTGGTTAATATAAAATACCAATATTATACATAAAAAATTGAAATAAACTTCATCCTTAAAGGCTAATTCAATGATTTCTTCTTCATAAACTAGGCAATGAAACACAATATAGTGAGATCAAATACTTAATAAAGGTAAATACAATGGAAGTAATAATGAATCAATCTGTATAGAAAGGTAAATAACTGAATAAAAAATATATTCATACAACTCGATAAGGAATAAAATATATGGAAATTTAGGAATCTGAAAACACATTCCATTAATCAACAAACTACAAATAAAATAGATCAATAGATATGTTGATGCAAAATCTCATTGATAAATAATAACTGGGGAAATGCTTAATTATAGGATTTCATGTTTCTTATGTACATGAAACCAGTACTATAAAGACCTTTCACAATATGGTTTAGCTATAAGTTAAAACCCATCTATGGAGGATAGCCAACTATTTCACCTCATGAGACTACTAATGCATGAAGGGGATTTCATTCACTATTCCATAGCTCGTAGGGAATTACTTAAATGGTCCCCAATATGTTATTACCCATGAAAAGAATTAATTTTATTGAATAATCAAACAAATAATATGTCTCACCAAATATCCATACTGAATAAAAAATATTTAGTTATGAATAATACTTTAGAGGAGGGTAATTAATAATAATGGTTGAGGACAGTAAATAGTTCTTGAAGAAAAATAATATTTAAACATTCCAATTTGGGCCAAACCACATTGAGGAAAGTTATAACATTATGAGAGTAAGAAGAATCATTATAAAACATTTAAAAGGGAAATATATACCAAAAATAAAAGTGAATTGGGCTGTAACAAAAATTATGCTTCAGTGGAAAGTAAATTCAGACAAAATCCCTTACCATATCCTTCCTTTTTGTTGTGTGGTTTTTATCCTTCTATATAGTGGTTTAAAATATGTTACTAACTAATAAAAGAACAAAACTTGTGTTTATAATATAGTATATTAACGTTATTCAATATTTTATTACCCATTTCTTAACACATTTTTATTATATTAACTATTTCTAGTGTTAATTGCCTAGTTTTCTCAAGTACATTATGACTGGTTATTTGGTATTATTATTAAATATATCATGGTTTCATCAACTCCATAATGTAATCCATTACTAAATTATCTGATATATTCAGAACATATTTATTTAGAATCATCTATAATATTTTAAGATTATAAATAAAGTGCACTGTTGATGGAGATGGTAGGCTGTATGTATGCATGAACGCTACTTTCATTTCTTTGTTGTATTAAAATAATTAAAAATAAATGATACATATTTATATTAAAATTTGAATATAATATATATGTTATATATGTTACATAGTTAAATTAAAACCATCCTTTATAATTTCTATGTATGAAATGAAAGAGTCATATCGCTTTGAAGGGCAGTCGTCCACACTTCCTCAAATGAAATTAATGTATTTAGATAACTTGGATAGCATAAATATTTATTCTAAAGTAAATTTACATAATACTTATACATGATAAATAACATATGAATCATATATAAATATACTTTCCAACATAATTACCACCAAGAGAGGTGTTATGGGAAAACTGAACAATCATCATTTCGTGAGTGAGTTGTTCATCATACACAAAGATAGTGTGTTCATTACCCATTAGATGGAGGTGTGTGTAGGTGTAGTTATAAAACTTATCAAATAAAAATTACAGTGTATTGAGTATAATGTTTTATGTAATTACATAATAATAAGAATATAGGTAGTGGATAAAGGAAATGAAATTTAAAAGCATGAGAGAAGGCATTACCTCTTAATTGGGTAACCTCTTTTTCTTTGTACCAAAATCATCCTCGAATTTATTTATACATAAGTGGAGGCTTATAGGTAGATGGTAGGTATTTTTTTATATTACTTTTACATAGGATGGATGATCCAATGTGTCTTTAGATGTGTGAGGATAAATTAGAATGCTTTCATTTTATAGTGGAGGGGTGACATTTTTTTAAATTGAAAAAAATATTCACAATTGGGGGGTCAATATTACCTAAAGTGCCCATGAAAAGAAAATATAATGGAGTAATGTAGAATAATTGTAGATAAATACCAAATCCACACAAAATTATTATAATTATAATAATTTGGTTCCTTAACTTTTAAGATTTCCTAATTTTATCATTTTGGTTTTTATTAAAGCATCAGGTTTTATAATCTAATTAATTTTACCATTAAGACTAAATTAAAGTGAGATTTATTAGAAAATTTATTCCCACGGAATTATTAAAATTATATCTAATTTATAAAATAAAACCCCCTTGTGTTTTTCAAGTTAATTTTACAACAAGTTCTCATGATACGCTAAAACACTACTTGAACCCGAATCGTGTTGACAACGATTTTACATTATAAGAGACAATATGTTAATTATAAAATATTAATTTTTACATTAATAGACAATATTTAATATTTATTAACACTTAAAAATCACTCGGTAGAATATATGTTTTTATAATTTTTTAATCATTTTTGAGGTTTCATTTATATTAAAATTACAATAATGCCAATTTCAACATTATTTAATTAATGTTAATTTTAAAATATAAATATTATATTGGAAAAAATATTAATTTGGTTTCCACCTCTGTAACATGATATATTCGTCTAAAAAAATAAAATAATAAAATAATTCAACCAATTAAATTCACTTTTAATATTTATTGTATCATTTATTTTAGCTAATTATTAAAAAAATGATCACTATATTGGCATTTCATAGGCATTTTATATGAATATACCATCTATAAAATTTATTGATAATTCATTATGTTAACAATAACCCATATATCTTTTAAAAGGATATCCATAACTGAAAATATTATGTTTTTTTACATATCTCAATGTTTTCAAAATTTTAAAGGTATGGAATGTTCCCTTTTTTGTATTTTTACTTACTCCCCATTTTATATAGAACACTTCCATTTAATAATATCTTAATAACACCTAAATTTAGAACCAAGTGTGTAAATGGTAAAATTATTAATATCCAATGGATTTTGGAGAAGTCTAAAGATCATTTTGGTCCTTAATATTATGGTTTAGTCCCTTAATAAGCTAAACTGTACCTTAATCCTTATAATTAATTTTAATCACATTCACTAATAATTTTGGTCAAAAATAATTTTATAATATTAGAAAAAAATAATACTAATTACATATTTTTATGTTGTATTTTCAAAAATCAAATAATAGAAGTTTGAAAATAAATATTAAAGCTAATCCAACTGATGGGGAAAAATAAAAAGATTTTAAAGTATAAAAATGTTCAAGAGTTTGTTAAGATTGTATATTCAATTTCGTAGTAAAATTTATTTCAATGAGATTGATTGTATAAATATATTTATAAATGGTCTAATTTAACTATAAAACAAATCTAAAATATAATTCATTATTAATAATTATTTAAATGAAAAAGGTTGTTTTTAATAAAATAGTATAAATTTTCACTATTCATGAAAAAATTAAGTTTCTCAGAAAAATCCAAAAAATTAACCATATGATAATTTTGACATTATAAATAACAAAATAATTTTTATTTTTTAAAATAAAATTCATAAAATAGTGATAATTTTTTTCTAAAATAGTTTCTCTATTAAAAGGATGTAAAACTATGTCTTGCGTGTAACATAAGTTAATTAAGTGTCATATGTAGTGTAATTTTAACACTGTGTATGATGAATGAAAACCAAAAAAAGTTATATCTATTATAAAATTAAAATATTGTAATGTCTTGGGGTGTCCTGATGAGGACCACCATTCCTTGAAAAAGTGGGAGGATGATGCTGTTAGAAGTCCTGTGTAAGCTCTACCATAGTAGGTTTGGGTCTGGAAGCTCTTTAAAGAGTCTACATAAACCTGATAAAGGTATCCAAAAAATATGAATTTCCACCTAGTGTATGATCAATAGTAGGTTCCATAAGAGGCTCTACTGGTGGTATAATGAGTGGATCAGGGAACACAACCTCTGGAATGTGCTTTTCACCACTCTCTTGGTGTATAGAATGTTGACGTCGTGGTGTCATAATACTAAAATTTTCCAGAACACACACCATATGAAGAAATTATATCAGTTTGTTAAAGAACATAAATAATGTGATAAGGATGGTTTAGGTTTAATGACTACCTAGAACATTACACAATAGATAAGGAAAGTGGTAAGAGGTTAGGTGCATGGCTGCCTCTGAGAAAAATACAACTGATAGCCTGCTCCAAGAGAGAGGTCAAGATAAGATGGATGAGACCAAAAGGATCATATGAAACATGAACTGTATCCCATTTCTAAGGTAAAATCAGGGTCAAGGGCTCACGTTTTTTTATACAAGGTGACCATTTCATTTTAAAAGTTGGTATTCACATTGATTAATTTATTCTTTTAATTCCCACATAAATAGATTGAATTATGTGGATCACTATTATTATTTATTGGGGCCCATACACATTTTAAAATGAAACTAGATTTCCATTAAATCAAATTCATAACACGCTCTTATAATTCATTTACCCAAATTTCTATATTTCTAACAATTTAGGCACTATAGGGCTAAACATATCAAGGCACAAAAAAATCGCATAAAAATAGGAAGATGCTTGTTGAATATAGATGTGGAATCAAAATATGAATGAAAATTAATTTCTTATAATAAAAAGTATGATTATTGTGATGGAATTACCTCATTTCATCAGGCTAAAGTTATAAAAACCGTAATTTTAGTAAAACCAATATTAATAGTAGCACAAAACAAGTTTGTCACCAAATAAAGAAGTTGTATCAACTATAATGGAATAATCAATAACTGAAATTACTATGCTAGGTAATTTGCGTTTCCTCTATACATCAGTTAGAAACATCCAACATAGGGTCAATTCCAAATCCCAAAATAATAATCTCTTGTCTAAACCCAAAAGGTATGAAAAAAAGGAAAAGAGTCTCTGGTACGCATTTTTGGTGTCTGGGACCTAGGTGGCACTCAACAGTGCCTCGATCCCTATCGGCCACATGAACTCAAACACATATCCCCAAACACCAAAGGCTACCGACTAACAGTGAGGGCCTAAGTTGTGTCTATGGGGAGACTATTTTATCATATATCAGAGTATACATAGGGGTAAAAAATAGGTTATAAATAGAAGAATCATTATAATAAGTAGAAAGAATCATAAGTAAAAAAATAAGACATTAAATATAATTAATAAACTGGTGAAGTATAAACATCAATAGATATAATAATGATGCTAATGTTGTCACTTGTCTATAAAAAGTGAGTGTCCCGGGGAATACTGGATACAAATAATATACTACATGATGTTAGGATATAAAAAATTTCAAAAACTATTACATAGAAATGTGAGAATAGCTTCAGTCCTCTACCCCCAAATATCAATCCCAATTAGCAAGAAAATCCTAAATCGAAATAATCATGATTCCATTTATCCATACAAGCGATCATAATGTCTACTCTTGTATCAAACGGCTCCTGACCAGGAAATGAGATAATAATATCAGTAGGGAATCACCCACAATGTTTGGACCATTCCATTTTATTCTGTAAATAGGTAAGAAGTGTTTTAATATATAATAAATGAAGAACATTAAATAAATAGAACATTAACAACTTGGTTCAGGTTCTTAAACAAAGACTCGTTCCACACTACCTGCTTCAGCCTCTTCTATAAGTCTGAACAAGGTAAATATTCAATCCATAACATATATAAAAGGGCCAAGTAAACAAGGAAACCAAGAAGGCATACCCCCAAGCGTGTACTTTTCCTTTGGGTCTGCTTCACACTTCATCACTCAATGTTCTAGTAAAACAAGGGAGATTCATCACATCTGCATAAACATGCTCATATAATAATAATAATAATAATAATAATAAATGATTAATCTCATATAAACAAATAATCATTCAAATGTAATAAATCATTCTTCCAAATCCAGAGGTGGAGTCTTGAGATTGTCCAAGGTGATCTAAATAGAATCCCAAGGGTTGATATAGGAACATCTAATATAACCCACTACCACTGAGTCCATGCAAATAAACCCATACAAAATTCCTTGCATCACTCGGGGCATGTTGACTTTGAGTCCATCCCATTTATATCACACAGGGGACTAAAAATCACCCATGGCATGGCATATCCATCATTCTAATGGTTCTTTCCATGTTTTCTCCCCTAGTGAACTCGTATCATGCACAAGTATAAGTACACACTCAAGAAGCTCATACATGGAAAGTCAAAGCATCCTTCCTAGTGCGTCAATTCCTAACCAACCGAGCATAGAGATTACATCCATGGAGTCCTTCATATGAGACCCATTATCTCTCATGGCTCATACGAAGTGAGCCATATCATGACACTCGCATAAATATAAAAGGAAAATATATAATCACATTCCATTCATCTAATCAATATATTAAATTTAAGCCAAAAATTGTCACAATTAAAATGGAAAGGCATAAAGAATTAATCACGAGTAATGAATGATCATTAGGAATAAGCTACAAGGCATATCCTATAGACACATACATGTTATCATTTACATTTCAATATCATAGGCTATCAATATTACCAAATCATAACATATAATTAAATCCACTAAAACAAGGCTTAAGTATTAAGAATTTGGAATTAACATGATACTAAACACATTTCATCAATGATATTCCAGTAACCCAACATATCATGCTTACCAATACATAACATTATATTCAATCCTTTAATTAGGGAATATAGGCCAAGAATCAAGATTAAAAATATGACATGAAGAACAAGAAACAACATTTATCTATGGGATCAATTGAATAAGAATATGGAATGACATATGGAAATAAGTATAATCACTATCTAGAAATAAATCACATATCTACAAGTATGTTCAAATGCATATGGAATATATGCATGTGAAAATCAATAAGAATTAAACATAATCATTTTGAAAGGGATCCTACTAATTTTTCATTATCAATATTAAATCAATTTATAAATTTAAATCTGTAAACCCAATTCCACACACACATACAGGGTGAGACACAACAGAAGTCATAAGGCATTTATTCCATTTATGAGGGAAAACTAGAGGGGTGTCCAAATACAAGGTGAAATACCCACATATGGTTTTTTCTGCATCCTAGAGTCACTAATGAAATAAAAAATAATTCTAATTAATATAATATGCAAGAATGAAGATTCACCTAAAGTATTCGTCTAGATAAATAATGAAATGATATCAAAAATGAGATGAAAAAGCTGAGAAATATTGTAGAAATCCTACCTATACATCATTTTAATCCACATGTTCGATAACATGCCTTGATTTGGCCAAAAAATGTATGAAATCATTAAATTTAACAAACCCCCAAAAAAAGGGAAAAAGTCTATTGCACCAAAATAACATAATAGTTATTGGATAAACTTATAAATAATGGAGTGTGGAAGGTAGAGCATAATGAGATGGGTATTTAGATTCTAACAGTGAGGAAAATGGATCATGGGAGAGGGAGATCTCTCAATACCCCCTAGAGCAGGAGAATGGGTCATGCATCTAGAGGGAGGAGGAGAAATCGACTAGAAAAATAAGAAGAATGAAAGAAATTGTTTATAAACCATTTTAGTGAGGGGGTCAACATTTCATCCAAAAATTCATGTGCATGTTTTGACCACATGGTTGGAAAACTAACTACCAAATGTGCACCCTATTCTGCTCCTAAGGGAACCCCTCATGTTCTTGATGCACAGTTTGACTAACCGTGCAAAAACCGTGTGTTTGGACTCTATCCCAAAACCTAAATCACCTTCATGCCTATATTCCCCAGGTCACATAGTTTCAGAAAAACCATGTGACCTGTACTTTATTCCTCTTTTAAAGTGATATAGGATTAAAACAAACTCCAAACGCATATGGGGCATCCTTTAACCTATTAGTCATTATTAGAAGGATCATATTAAATAAATAAAAAAATTAAATGGTTTTTACCTTTAGATAAATCTATGATATTACCGTACGACTTTACATGATAATTATCATATAATTTTCATCCATCTTTAGTCTGATCCATTGAAACTGTAACCTCTATGGTAGAAACGACTACAATAGTGGGGAGCTACGGGATTTAATCAATTAATAGTGGGTGGGGAAAAAAGAATATAATGTATTAATAACCCTCATCCTCGGTGGTAGATAAAAGAGTGTCAATATAGATTTTATTTCCATCTAGTCTATAGAGTTCATGGAGTATTTCACAGTCGGATTCATGCCTTAAACCTACAAGCACTGAGTGATCCATACATCAGGTCTGGGAATATCTATATGTTTTATACTAGGGTATGTCCCTTTTTTATTTAATAGATAAAAAATTATTCATTTCACACACCTTGGTTCTTTCTTTTGGACTTGATAGGATATTCTTCTAGTTCCCTTGGTGTTATTTATGATAGTTTGAAGTCGATCTAGATTATAAGATGTGTGTAGAGATCATTATAAAAATATTGGGTAACATCACTCTTGTATAGTTTTACTATAATTGTGCATATATCTATATGGAACAATACTCTTCATGGAATATATATATTTATTATAGGATATTTTTTATTTATTTTAGAGGTGTGTTGAGTCCTTGTCTTATTTGATTAATGAACTAATTTTGAGTTCAATGGAGGATAAGATAGTGGGGTTTCTTATTGTTTTTTAGGAGTACCAGGTCGTATTTTTGGTATAGGTAGTGACACAACCCCCTTAATGAGAGACCATGTTTGTTATATAGATTTAACTTTTTTTCTCTCCTATAATTATGTCTATATATAGGATTCCCCCTCTATGTTGTGAGGGCTATGAATTAAAGGTTATAATATTATGTAGTGAGGTTCCATATTTCTTAGTTTGTTTCCTTGTGGTGCTCCAATTATATTTGCAATTAAAGTAGATAGAAATATATATCTTTTAATATATTATCATCATTTGATCAAAGTGACAGTTAAGAACAACTGACATCTCCCAAGGACTGATGATTTATTCAATCAATTGAAGAGATAAAACTTGTTCATGAAGATAAATGTGTGCTTATGAAATCACATATATAGATAAAGGATAAGTATATCTAGTTGACTTATTTCTAGTTTTGAAATCAACATTATGTTTTTAATATGATGTTGTTTTGTGTGATGAATTCTCAATCTATGTTCTAGGGACTAACGAATGTAGTGTTATATGAGTTCTTGAATCAATTTTTGTGTTGTTTATCGATGAAAACCTTAGGTTATTCAAGTCATAAGAGGATAATACAAAGTATCTATGACCTATTTTGGGAGTTATTCACCATAAAAATCAATTTTGGAATCTATTAATACATTAGTTATAGTCTTATGAGTTTTTCTCTTGGGGAATTTTTTTTCATGGTTTGTAATAGTTATGGATCCTTTAAATATAGAAGAATTTATTTCTATGATATCCAGAGATTTTGTGTAAAAGGATTTGAATTTCATTGGTCGTGATGGTTATTACTTGAGGTTCTATACCAATGTATTTTGGATTGAGACTCTTATGACATATTTTATAGGAAAAGATCATTAATTCTTATTGAATGAAAAATTCTAGAATGTTATTGATTATTTTGAGTAGAATATTATTTGTTCCCTTGTTAACTATTTTATAGAGGATGGTATTATGTTAAGGGTTTAGTATGAATCTTTATGTCTTAATTTTTGAACAATAAATGGAATAAGTTTTCATTATAATATAAAAGTGATTCCATATTTAGTGATGGAGTTGGTAGAGTCCCAGCTAAGGGATTATGAGGTAGAGGTTTGGCATGATCAAATTGTATGATGTGATTCCCTTGAGGGTGATCTATAGATGAACATCATAAAGTGTTTTAATAGGGATGTATTTTCATTTCTTTAATGATGTGTGATTTATTTATTTTTGAGTTCATGGCTCACATTTAGAGGTACATATAGGTGTGAATAAGATATATCATGCTCTGAGAGGTATGTTTTTGTGTTCCCCTATGATTAAATATGTTACAATGTTTTCCACTCTCTATTTGGGTTACTAAAATGTGAAAGTTTAGAACCATGTTCATGGTGGGTTACATTTGCCTCTTCATTTACCCCAGTAGAATAGGGAGGACATTTCAATGGACCTTTTCATTAGGTTGACTCGATCTCAATAGTGATTTTTTATAGTATGGGTGATCTTGGACCACTTTATTATGTTAGATGACTTCTTTGTGATTAAAGGGTCATGGATAGTGGACTTTTTGTATAGATTTTATCTGTATGAGATGTTTCTAATTCATGGGGTTCCTAACATGATCATCTCAAATTATAAACCTTTTTTCACCTATAGGTTTCATAGTGGACTTCAATATGATTTTAGATATCAATTATGCCTTAGAACAACTATTATATAAAGACAGATGGTCAGACTGTAACATCCCAGGTAATTAAAGAATAAAGAATTTTCATATTTATTAATATTTACGAATTAAATATTAATTTTAATTAAAAGGGGTTTCTACTTCGATAGCGTACTCGATACGCAGCGATGAGTTTCATTGAAAACATACGTTGCACACAAGTAATAAAATAATATTATTTTAAATGTTAGTTAACAAGTAGCCATTTTACTGGCAGGAATGGATAGAAATAAGTAAAATATGATTATATATGTTTTTAAATGTTTTTACATTTACCCAATAAAAGATAAAGGCTTAAAATACGGAAAGAATTCAATTTTAGGCATTTATACCCTAATTTTTACTAAGGGTTCACTTATCACCTTTTGACGGCGAACCGTCATTAAATATAGTTTTGATCAATCTTATAAATTCTATTGGACAAAAAATAACTCCTCTTTAGAATCAGGACATCAAAATTTACTTTGTGTAAATTTTTGGTATCTTTCCGATAAAGTTCATTTTTTTAATGAATAGTGTAAAATGTTGTATTTTAATTCAAAACCTCTTTTTAATCGAATTTATTTTTATGATTAGATTATCTATTGAATTGGTTTTAAAGTAAAATTATAAAATATTTTTTTTACCATTAAATCCAATAGTTGTCGTTGGAATTAATTTCACTTTGAAATCAGACTTAAACTAGTGTCAATCTTTTGATACTTATTGTTTCATAAAAACACGCTATTTGCTCTGACAGCGGGAATTAATTATTAAATTAATTAATGCAACTTATATGTTGTGAATTTTGAAAAATGGACTTCGTTTTTGAATTCGGAATATCAAATATAGCTTGGGGTGAATTTTTGGTATTTTTCTGAAAAACTTCAATTTTTGATGAATAGTGAAACCACTAAGTGGTACTTATAAAAACTGATTTTTCGTTTAAATGAAATTTTACCACTTCTGTGTTTTGAATTTCAAAAATCCGACATACATGGTTGTAATTAAGAAGTAAAATGTGGTTCAATGAGATAAAAATATTTTTTGGTAAATAGTAACTTATTAAGTTTTTAATCGCGATTAGAGGTAATTAGTGCAATTTAAGGAAATAAATGATATTATAATAAAATGAAAATACCTTGACACATGTCCTACCATTATTTGATGTGTCATGGACGACCAAGACAAGCCAAGGGTCAACTTGGGGACCCCATGGAGCCACTTTGGTTGGGAAATGACATAAATAACTTTTTATTTAATGTTAAAGTAAAAATGACACACACATGAAATGTTTTACTAAAACAATTTTTACATGGGGTTATACAAGTCAGATTTTTGACTATAAATAGTAATTGGAAAGATAAAAAGATTTCCTACATAATAGTATTTTTTTATAATTTTTAGACATTAAATAAATTAAATTATTTATGACATCATGATGATGCAGCGATGACCTCATTATTTAACGATTTAAATAAAATGGAAAGATAATGTAATATCTAAGACCTAAACATGTCCAAAACCTATTGGAGGAGTGGATTTAGAACCCTTATCACCTTACCCTAGAAATACATCAATGTGGGACCTCTTAAATCCGAATACCATTTTAAAATAAAGTGACTTTTCTTTACTTTCCAAGAGTGCCCCTCCTCTCCTCTTATAAAAGGCCCCCACCTCTACCTCATTACCCACACTCCAGAAGCATTTGGCTCGGACAACCCCTGCCCATTTTGTCTCTACACTTATCTCTCTTACTCCTTGAAGCCTCACTTTGGGCAGAAGTCTTCCCAAGGATGCCTTTGAGCTCAAACCAAGGGGAGTTACCCGATTTTAAGGTAATGCCTTCTTTTGAGTCCTTTTGTTTTATTTTGCTTCTCCAACCACCTAAACTCTTTTTATTATTTTCATTTGTAACAACTCAAGTATCCTAAATATACTAGGATTTTTTTATAGAAAGTATTAGAGCTACACTGACACACACCTACTTCTAATGGTTAAAGAACATACTGTTTCCGTGGATGGCGAATTTCTGCCTCCCGAAACGATGATTGTTCAACATTCTTTTAAAACCTTCAAATGTGTCCATTAAGATGAAACTATATTTATATATGATATATAATATGTTTATGTTTTCATTAAGCTTCTTTTTTTCATTTTGGGCATACCTTTATGGTTTCCATTATGGGTAAACACGATATCTTCATTTAAGGAAGTGCGGACTACCACCCCCTCAAAGTGATGTGATTCGTTAATGCTATATGTGGGACGTGTAAATGTTGGATTTAAAGTTATTATATATGATTTTATACTAGAATTATAACACACCTCTATATCATTATTATTTCTTTCAATTAAAGTATGAGAAAGAAATGAAAGTAGCGTTCATGCGTACGTACGGCTTACCGTCTCCAGGAACGGTACATTTCATTTCTTATCCCCAAATGTAATGTACTATTAAAAGTACATGTATATAATGGATATATATAATGAATGATATTTCTAAATGATGAATATTATTATGTAATTAAAATATTCATACCTCTCATTTATTTTTAATTCCATTAATATGAAAAAGAAATGAAAGTAGCGTTAATGTGTACGTACGACTTACCGTCTCAATGAACGGTGCATTTCATTTCTTAACTCAAAATGATTATGTAATATTATAAATACATGTATATTCTGGATATATATGATATATATGATATCCAAATCAGGAATTTTATTCTGTATATAAAGAACCTTTGACCACACGAACAACATGTAAT
Source organism: Viscum album (assembly GCA_963277665.1). Classification (NCBI taxonomy): domain Eukaryota; kingdom Viridiplantae; phylum Streptophyta; class Magnoliopsida; order Santalales; family Viscaceae; genus Viscum; species Viscum album. The sequence continues at coordinate 1,509,248,852 of OY728156.1, forward strand.
TGTAAGAAGTCCACTTTCGACTTAAGAACCAAATATTGACAAAACAAACATTATTAACTTAAATGGTTACATAATGTTTATAACATGGAAATAAGTGATATAAAAGGAATAATGAACTTGAAAAAGGTTCTTAATCAAGTATAAATTAACTCAAGTTTATTATTCAGGACGTTAATGAACGATTGAGTCAAGTCGGCCCCGAGGTAAGGGACTTCGTCTCAATCTCCTTTCATTGAGGCATATTTCGTCTTATACACAAATTTGTTTTTACGGGGTATAAACGCCTTTGACTTTTAATTTTATACAAAAGGAATCTTTTTCTACGAAGCGTTTTACTAAATGACAAAAAGGAATGTTTTTTAACGTACGCGGTGACAACGACCTTTTCCGCCGCCGCGACTATTATTTGGTCTTTGGCTTCCTCAACAAGCCGTAATGTTTTTAAAATAAAATAAATACCATATACTCATTTATGTATTTTGGTATTGAGAATGGTTTTGATAAAGGATTATATTATGATATATTGTGATTGAAATGTGGAAATGTTATCATTCCTTTATATTGGTTTTATGTTTTATGATTTTATATTGGTACTTGGACATTTGACGGGTGGTTACGTGATAAACCATATGACGGGTGGTGCCGTGAATACCAGGACGGGTGGTTACGTTATAACCTCCAATGCATTGGGTATGGAAGTTGGCCGTATGGATATTCCATTAAGTATGTATGGAAATTGGCCGTATGGCTATTCCATTAAGTGATAAGTGTGGAAGTCGACCGTATGGTTATTCCACTTAAGTATGTTTATGTCCCAAGTTACCTTTATATATGTTATGTGTTCTTTATATGGGTTTTATTGTAATCCTTTGGTTATAAAAAGGTAAGTAATGATACTTTATTCAGTGAAGAGTTTTTACTACTTCATGAAGGTGAAGGTATTACTTTGATAGAGTATACATGGTTTACTTGATGTTTGGAAAACTAACTATTTTCATTCTTTGTGTATCCCTTACTGAGCTTTTTATGCTCACCCCAAGTTTTTTTGAAATGTTTTTCACAGGACTTAATGTGGAATAAGGTCAAGGATGGGATCAAGGGAATGTCATGCTATATAAAACATGGAACTAGACATGTTTGTTTTTATGGGTTTTGTTTATTATGGAAACTTAGCAGAAGTGTCTACTTTGTAATCTTTTGAGATGTAATAGTTATGTTCTAATATTATAAAACACTAAACCTGAAAAGATCCTCAATGTGAATTATTCATTTAATTCAATATTAAGTAAGGTTTAAGGCCAGGGCCTTATAGTTGGTATCAAAGGTCAGTTTAGACAACTTTTGGAGTTAGAAAAGTATTAAATTATAAAATGATTGAAATGATACAGCATTTACGGATTACCATGTTGCTTCGCCTATGATATTTCTGTGTTCAAAATGGTTTTCCGCAGAGGAAACAAAGCAGCTATGTTGGGACGACATCAGGAGGAAGACAACCTTCCAAATCAGTAACCTGACATGGTCGGAATTGGAACTGAACAGTTTGTTGCAGTGATGGCACAATTGACTCAGGATATAAATGGTGGTGGTATCCATGCACGAGATCAGCCAGATCAACCGCAGAGGAACATGTCAGTGGTGGAACATTTCATGAGGCAACATCCCCCATCATTCAGAGGATCATCTGACCCTGTGCAAGCTGAAGGGTGGATTAAAGCACTGGAGAAGATTTTTGATGCCATGGGGTGTTCAGAACATCAAAAGGTTAGTCTTGCTGTTTACTGTTTTGAAGGTGAAGCTGATCAGTGGTGGTCGATGGTGAAAAATATCAGGGATGGTGATGAGATTGAGGATCTTCACTGGGACGAATTCAAAGGTATGTTTCTTGAGGAATATTTTCCTAAGGTGGTTCGTCTTAGGATGGAAAAACAGTTCCTAGAATTGAGGCAAGAGGATGATTCAGTGGCTGCTTATTAAGCAAAGTTCACTCGATTGGAAAGGTATGCTCCAAACTTCATACGAGATCTTGATAGTAAAATAAACCGTTTTTACTCAGGGTTAAAGCCAAAATATAGAAGGGATTTAGCTTCTCGTGAGTTCAAAAGTTATGAAAAACTTGTTCGATGTGCAGAGAAGGTGGAAATGGAGTTTGCCGATGACCAGGTGTTCTATGACAAACAATAGAATAAGGGGTCTAGTTGGCAGGCAAAGGGGAAGAATTCATCAGAGAAGCAAGAAGGTAAGAAAACCAAATATCCATCCTGTGAGAAGTGTGGTAAAATGCATCCTGGAGAATGTTTATCCAAGTCTGGTAAGTGCTTTCGGTGTGGTAAGTCTGGTCATATTGCTCCTAAATGTAAGGAAAATGATCAAGAAGGCAATGAAAAGCCAACGGTAAGATGTTTTAAGTGTAATGAAATGGGTCATTATGTAAACGAGTGTCCAAAGAAGAACTCAATTGGGGGAATGCAGCCAGACAACAAGCAGAAAGGGGTGGTGAAATCCTTTGCAACAACTTCAGCTTATGTTGGGCCATCGAATAAAGTGGTGTCAGGTACACTGTTTGTTTGTTCAGATTATGCCAATGTGTTGTTTGATTCAGTGTCTACACACTCTTTCATTTCTGAGAAGTTTTCTAGTAAATTGGAAATTCCATATCAAGATATGAATCCTGAACTTATGGTAAAAACACCCGGAGGGAATGTTGATACAAAAAGGAATTATAAGAACTTTCATATCCTTGTGTGTGGAATGAATCTACCAGCAAACCTTATTGTTTTGCCTCTAGTAGAGTTTGATGTTATTTTGGGCATGGATTGGCTTTCTGTTTATCATGCTAAGATTGACTGTAGAGCTAAAATGGTTTCTTTTCAGAAAGATTTTTAGTTTGTGTACAAGAATGAACCCTTGATTTGATAACATATCAGGAAGTTGAGAAACAAGTAAAATATGGAAATGAATGTTACCTTGCACATATTGTTGAAAATAAAGGAACTGTTCAGATTAATTATGTGCCAGTGGTAAATGAGTATCTTGATGTTTTTCCTGATGAGTTGCCTGGTATTATTCATGATCGGGAAGTTGAATTTACCATTGACTTAGTTCCTGATTCTAATCCAATTTCAAAACCCCCTTATCGAATGGCTTAGGTTGAACTTTTAGAGTTAAAGAAACAATTGCATGAGTTATTAGATAAAGGTTTCATTCGACCTAGCACATCACCATGGGGTGCTCCTATCTTGTTTGTTAAAAATAAAGATGGTTAAATGAGACTTTGCATTGATTATAGAGCCTTGAATAATATTACTATTAAGAAAAAGTATCCTTTGACTCATATCGATGATTTGTTTGATCAGCTCCAGGGAGCTCAGTATTTTTCAAAGATTGACTTGAGGTCGGGGTACCATCAGTTGAAAGTAAAAGAAGAAGACATTCCGAAGACTGCGTTATGTACTAGATATGGCCATTATGAATTTGTAGTTATGCCTTTTGGGTTAACCAACTCACCTGCTGTATTCATGGACCTTATGAATAGAATTTTCCATGAGTTCTTGGATAAGTTTGTGGCTATTTTCATCGATGATTTTTTGATGTTTTCTAAAAGTAAAGAGGAGCATGAATGTCATTTAAGGGTTATCTTGCAAAGATTAAAATAAAAGAAACTATATGGAACATTCAGCAAGTGTGAGTTTTGGTTACAACAAATTTCTTTCCTAGGTCACATTGTTTCAAAATATGGCATAACTTTTGATCCTACTAAAACAAAAATTGTTGAAGAATGGCCAAGACCCACAAATGTAACTGAGATCTGTAGTTTTCTTGGTTTGGCAGGTTACTACTGAAGGTTTGTTGAAAATTTTTCATGGTTATCTAGTCCAATGACTAAGCTAACTCGTAAGGGTGTTAAGTTCATCTGGAAAAAAGAATGTGATGATTGTTTTCAAGAGTTGAAAAGAAGATTGGTGAATGCTCCAGTTTTGGAACCTCCTTCCAGGAATGGTGAGTTTGTTATATACAGTGATGCTTCGTTGAAGGGACTTGGATGTTTCATTATACAGAATGATCAGGTAATTGCTTATGCTTCACGACAGTTGAAAACTCATGAGGTAAATTACCCGACACATGATTTGGAATTAGCTGGTGTTGTCTTTGCTTTAAAAATTTGGAGGCATCATTTGTATAGAGTAAAGTGTGAAATATATACTGATCACAAATGTTTAAAGTATATATTCACTCAAAAATAATTGAACATGATACAGAGGAGATGGCTGGAATTAATCAAGGATTATGATTGAACAATTCATTACCATCCGAGAAAAGCAAATAAAGTGGATGATGCTTTGAGTCAAAAAAGTAATGCTTCATTAATAATGTTGTGTTTGTAACGTGATACTTTGGTTAAAGATTTGATGAACTTTGGCATAGAAGTTGTTGGTACAGGATTTTCTTTTGTTTTGTTTCAGGTATCAGTGAAATCTTCTCTATCAGACAGAATCAAGCAAGCATAGAAGCGAGACAGTGAGTTGCAGAAAAAGGTAGAGCTGGTTCAGAAAGGTAAGTTGCCTGAATTCAACATTGATAATGATTGTATTTTGAGGTTTGGGAAGAGATTATGTGTGCCTTGTGATTCACAGTTGAAGAATGAGTTGTTATGTGAGGCTCATAGTTCCCCGTTTTCAGTTCATCCTGGAAGTACTAAGATGTACAGAGATCTGCAGGAGTATTACGGGTGGGATGGAATGAATAGAGATATTGCTGATTTTACTGTGAAGTGTCTGACTTGTCAGCAGGTTAAAGCAGAGCGGCAGTTACCGAAAGGGATGCTTCAGCCTTTACCAGTGCCAGAGTGGAAATGGGAAAACATATCCATGGACTTTGTTGTGGGATTACTGTGGACATCTCGAGGTAATAATGCAATATGGGTTATTGTTGATCGCTTGACTAAATCTGCTCAATTCCTTGCTATACGAGATACTTTTTCCCTAGACCAACTTTCCCATTTGTATCTTAAAGAGATAGTCAGGTTACATGGAGTTCCTTTCTCCATTGTATCTGACCGTGATCCCAGGTTTACTTCTAACTTTTGTAAAGTCCTTTAGAAGTCGTTGGGTACTGAATTAAATTTTAGTACTTCTTTTCATCTGCAATCAGATGGACAGTCAAAACGAACAATTCAAACCTTGGAGGATATGCTACAAGCTTGTTCGATGGATTATTAGGGAAGTTGGGACCAACATCTTTCTTTGTTTGAGTTTTCTTATAATAACAGCTTTCATTCCAGTATACAGATGGCACCATTTGAGGCATTATATGGGAAGCAGTGTCAAACTCCAGCATTTTGGGATGAAGTGGGTGAAAGGAAGCTGATGGGACCAGAATTGGTAGAAGAGATGGCAGAAAATGTTTAGTTGATTCAGAAGCACATGAGAACAGCTCAGAGCAGGCAGAAGAGTTATGCGGATAACCGGAGGAAGGATCTATCTTTCGAGGTAGGTGATCATGTTTTTCTCAAGGTTTCTCCTTGGAAAAGTGTGATGAGATTTGATAAGAAAGGAAAGTTGAGTCCAAGGTTTATTGGACCATATGAAATTCTGGAGAAAGTTGGATCAGTTGCTTACCGAGTGGCTTTACCTCCGAATTTATCTCAGGTACACAATGTTTTTAATGTTTCGATGTTGAGGAAGTATATGCCAGATCCATCTCATGTTTTGAGTCTAGAGGTAGTTCAGCTGGAGGAGAACCTATCTTATGAAGAACAACCAGTCTAGATTCTTGACCATAGGGAGCAGGTGTTACGGAATAAGGTGATTCATCAGGTAAAGGTTTTGTGGAAAAACCATGTGATTGAAGAGGCAACGTGGGAATCTGAAAATGCTATGAGGGATAAATACCCCACTTATTTTGATAAGTGAATAAAATTGCGAGGACGCAATTCCCAAAAGGAGGGAAGGATGTAACATCCCAGGTAATTAAAGAATATATATTTTTCATATTTATTAATATTTACAAATTAAATATTAATTTTAATTAAAAGGGATTTCTACGTTCGATAGCGTACTCGATACGCAACGATGAGTTTCATTGAAAACATACATTGCACACAAGTAATAAAATAATATTATTTTAAATGTTAGTTAACAAGTAGCCGTTGTACTGGCATGAATGGATAGAAATAACTAAAATATGATTAAATATGTTTTTAAATGTTTTTACATTTACCCAATAAAAGATAACGGCTTAAAATATGGAAAGAATTCAATTTTAGGCATTTATACCCTAATTTTTACTAAGGGTTCACTTATCACCTTTTGACGGAGAACCGTCATTAAATATAGTTTTGATCAATCATATAAATTCTATTGGACCAAAAATAACTCTTCTTTAGAATCGGGACATCAAAATTTACTTTGTGTAAATTTTTGGTATCTTTCCGATAAAGTTCATTTTTTAATGAATAGTGTAAAATGTTGTATTTTAATTCAAAACCTCTTTTTAATCTAATTTATTTATATTATTAGATTATCTTTTGAATTGGTTTTAAAGTGAAATTAGAAAATATTTTTTACCATTAAATCCAATAGTGGTCATTGGAATTAATTTCACATTGAAATCGGACTTAAACTAGTGTCAATTTTTTGATACATATTGTTTCATAAAAACACACTATTTGCTCTGACAGCGGGAATTAATTATTAAATTGATTTATTCAACTTATATGTTATAAATTTTGTAAAATGGACTTCATTTTTGAATTCGGAATATCAAATATATCTTAGGGTGAATTTTTTTTATTTTTCTGAAAAACTTAAATTTTTGATGAATAGTGAAACCACTAAGTGGTACTTATAAAAACTGATTTTTCGTTTAAATGAAATTTTACCACTTCTGTGTTTTGAATTTTGAAAAATCCGACATACATGGTTTTAATTAAGAAGTATTATGTGGTTCAATGAGATAAAAATATTTTTTGGTGAATAGTAACTTATTAAGTTTTTAATCGAGATTAGAGGTAATTAGTGCAATTTAAGGAAAAAATGATATTATAATAAAATGAAAATACCTTGACACATGTCCTACCATTATTGGATGTGTCATGACCGACCAAGACAAGCCATGGGTCAACTTGGGGACCCCATGGAGCCACTTTGGTTGGGAAATGACATAAATAACTTTTTATTTAATGTTAAAGTAAAAATGACACACACATGAGATGTTTTACTAATACAATTCTTACATGGGGTTATACAAGTTAGATTTTTTACTATAAATAGTCATTGGAAAGATAAAACGATTTCCTACATCATAGTATTTTTTTTATAATTTTTAGACATTAAATAAATTAAATTATTTATGACATCATGATTATGCAGTGATGAACTCATTATTTAACGATTTAAATAAAATGGAAAGATAATGTAATATCTAAGACCTACACATGTCCAAAACCTATTGGATGAGTGGATTTCTAACCCTTATCACCTTATCCTCTAAATACATCAATGTGGGACCTCTTAAATATGAATACCATTTTAAAATAAAGTGACTTTTCTTTACTTTCCAAGAGTGCCCCTCCTCTCCTCTTATAAAGGCCCCCACCTCTACCTCCTTACCCACACTCCCAAAGCATTTGGATCGGCCTACCCCTGCCCATTTTGTCTCTCCACTTCCCTCTCTTACTCATTGAAGCCTCACTTTGGGCATAATTATTCCCAAGGAAGCCTTTGAGCTCAAACCAAGGGGAGTTACTTGATTTTAAGGTAATGCCTTCTTTTGAGTCCTTTTGTTTTATTTTGCTTCTCCAACCACTTAAACACTTTTTATTATTTTCTTTTGTAACAAATACAGTATAATAAATATACTAGTATGTTTTTATATGAATTATTAGTGCTACACTGACACACACCTACATCTAATGGTTAAAGAACATACTGTTTCCGTGGATGGCGAATTTCTGCCTCCCGAAACGATGATTGTTCAACATTATTTTAACACCTTCAAAGGTGGCCATTAAGATGAAACTATATTTATATATGATATATAATATGTTTATGTTTTCCTTGAGCTTCTGTATTTATCATTTTGGGCATACCTTTATGGTTTCCATTATGGGTAAACACAATATCTTCATTTAAGGAAGTGCGGACTACCGCCCCCTCAAAGTGATGTGATTCGTTTATGCCATATGTGGGATGTGTAAAGGTTGATTTAAAGTTATTATATATTATGTTATACTGGAATTATAATACACCTCTATATCATTATTATTTCTTTCCATTAAAGTATGAGATAGAAATGAAAGTAGCGTTCATGCGTACGTACGGCTTACCGTCTCCATGAACGGTACATTTCATTTCTTATCCACAAATGTAATGTACTATTAAAAGTACATGTATATAATGGATATATATAATGAATGATATATATAAATTATGAATATAATTATGGAATTAAAATATGCATACCTATCATTTATTTTTAATTCCATTAATATGAAAAAGAAATGAAAGTATCGTTCATGCGTACGTACGGCTTACCGTCTCCATGAACGGTGCATTTCATTTCTTACCTCTAAATGATTATGTAATATTATAAATACATGTATATGCTGGATATATATGATATATATGATATCCAAATTAGGAATGTCATTCTGGATATAAAGAACCATTTACCACATGAACAGCATGTAATTGTAAGAAGTCCACTTTTGACTTAAGAGCCAAATACTGACAAAACAAACATTATTAACTTAAATGGTTACATTATGTTTATAACATGGAAATAAGTGATATAAAAGGATTAATGAACTTGAAAAAGGTTCTTAATCAAGTAGAAATTAACTCAAGTTTATTATTCAGGACGTTAAAGAACGATCGAGTCAAGTCGGACCCGAGGTAAGGGACTTCGTCTCAATCTCCTTTCATTGAGGAATATTTCGTTTTATACACAATATTCTTTTATACGGTGTATAAACCACTTTTAATTTTACTTTTATACAAAAGGAATATTTTTCTACGAAGCGTTTTAATAAAAGACAAAAAGGAATGTTTTTTTAACGTACGCGGTGACAACGACCTTTTCCGTCTCCGCGAGTATTATTTGGTCTTTGGCTTCCTCAACAAGCCGTAATGTTTTTAAAATAAAATAAATACCATATAATCTTTTATGTATTTTTGTATTTAGAATGGTTTTGATAAAGGATTCTATTATGATATATTGTGATTGAAATGTGGAAATGTTATCATTTCTTTATATTGGTTTTATGTTTTATGATTTTATATTTGTACTTGGACATTTCACGGGTGGTTACATGATAAACCATATGTCGGGCGGTGCCGTGAATACCAGGACGGGTGGTTACGTTATAACCTCCAATGCATTGGGCATGGAAGTTGGCCGTATGGCTATTCCATTAAGTATGTATGGAAATTGGCCGTATGGCTATTCCATTAAGTGATAAGTGTGGAAGTCGACCGTATGGTTATTCCACTTAAGTATGTTTATGTCCCAAGTTACCTTTATATATGTTATGTGTTCTTTATATGGGTTTTATGGTAATCCTTTGGTTACAAAAAGGTAAGTAATTATACTTTATTTAGTGAAGAGTTATGACTACTTCATGAAGGTGAAGGTATTACTTTGATAGAGTATATATAGTTTACTTGATGTTTGGAAAACTAACAGTGTATCCCTTACTGAGCTTTTTATGCTCACCCAAAGTTTTTTTGAAATGTTTTTTACAGGACTTAATGTGGAATAAGGTCAAGGATGGGATCAAGGTAATTCCATGCTATATAAAACATGGAATTAGAAATGTTTCTTTTTATGAGTTTTTTTTATTATGGAAACTTAGTAGAAGTGTCTAATTTGTAATCTTTTGAGATGTATTAGTTATGTTCTAATTTTCTAAAACTCTAAACCTGAAAAGATCCTCAATGTGAATTATTCATTTAATTCAATATTAAGTTAGGTTTAAGGCCGGGGCCTTATATAGACACATTGGACTATCTAGACAATAGATGACTTTTTTGTGTGAGTGTATTATAAATGTTTTAGGTACATGGGTGACACACCCAACCTTGGTAGATTTTTCATCAAATAATATTTATTAATCTATCATTCCTTTGGAATCATTTAAAACATTTTATTAATTATATTTATAGTCTCCATTATGGTGGACAATGGTCATAGTGTAAGTTGTTCTTGGGCCAAAATTAGTGCAAATCATGGAAGAGAATGAAAATATTATATTTGAATGAATAAAGGAATAAAATGATCATTATAAGTCTTATTTCAATCATAGAAGGATGTATTTAGACATCAATATTGGAGATTATGTGTTGTTGAAGATTTATAAAAATCATGAAAAGTAAAGGTTTAGTCAAGGGAGTTATCTTTATAATTGATTTATATTACATTTATAGGTGTTTATAAGTGTTTAAAATATTTAATATCTATTATTAATATCCCAATATATGATTCAGATACATGATGTATTTCTAATGTCATAACTTCACCATTATCATCTTAATTATTGTCGCATCATCAGTTGTGTGAGATGGATATTCAAAATGATATTTCCTTCAAGTCATGACCTATTTTAAATAAATACCATTACAATAATGGTATTTATAAACATGTTATTATCTTGTTTCTTGTTTTTTGGTATCATGGTGGGCTGGTGGAGAGTACTTAGAAGTACGATTCATAGATGTTTTCTTAACTTCATATGTTACACCATGTTTGATTCCAATTTTTCATTGATTCTTTATTTGAATATTGTTTTATGAAATGGATGATTATTTTGAACCTTTTTTCTATAATGAATGGAAGTGTTCTGATGTTGTGATATCATTGATAGGTATCTCATATAGTGGTTATTTATTCCCCTTTACTTTCCTTCTATATTTTTATTTTAAAATCCTGAGGATGAAAATTGGCTGGGAGATACAAAATATAAGGCCCTTGATTTACAAGTCCCCTCATTATAAATTAATAGGGAATGAACGTTTCAAGAGGTTGTTAGGATCATTAACCATTTTTATTATTAGTTTTATTTAATTTTGTTTCATTATTTTTAAAATTAAATTTACCATAACACAGAATTCCCTCCCTGTGTATGAGTAATTTTTTTACCCATATGTATTTGGGTTTTTGGGACATTATGAAATGGTATGATGGAGATTATAATGGTTTCACAATTGTAAGGATTTTAATTTCTTGGGTTTTGTAAAGGTAGCCAGTAGATTTTACCTTTCCGTGTAAAGGTTGCTCTAAGCTTGCGTAAATATGAGACGAGGGTTTTTATACTATTTAAAGGTATATCTAATATTAAGTGAGGTTAAGGGTCAAATAATGGGTGATAATTTATCATGTAAGAGTGGATTACAACCTTATGTTAGGTTAATATACAATTTTATTTCCTTGTATAATGTTCTATCCAGGGCCTTGTGTCAATGGAGTTAAATTATGCAAGAATATCATGTTAGGTTAACTGGATATATAAGGGTCATTTGGGATTATTCTTACCTTGAGTACCCCTCCTGTATATAGGTTCCAATTTTTGTAGAAATGTTTTCATATTTTATCATGATTTATATTTCATTTTTATTTTAATTAAATATAAATAAAAACTAATTAAAATTGGTTGATTTAGTGTCTGTTATAATGAATATGAAAAAAATCATTGACTTGCCTAAATTCTGGGAGATGAAAATGGGTCCTATGAGGGAATTAAATAGAAAATATTTTCATGTCAATTAATGGAGTTTCTTTTTGTCCAAGTATTATGGTTTTTCTAATAGAATAAATATTTTTTATTTTGAAAATAATTATTTTCCCTCAGTATAGTTTTTTTCCTTTTTTCCTTGCATCTGGGAAATTAGGGAATAACATTTCAGTCTAAAACTCAGTCCTAAAATTCATTCAAACCATCTTATAATTCTTGAGTAATTATTATATTCCCATATTCCCATATTCTTGGTGCAACGGGTTGTGAACACTATAAGAAACTTGGCTGATAGAAGCAGTTTTAAGTAGTGTTTTAATAAACCACTAATAAATTTATTAACCTTTTTTGATGATATTTTTATAAAAAAAGTACCTATAATCTTTTAAATAATATAAACTCCTTTTCCCCATAGCACCACTTCCCTATAATCCCTACCCCCTCCCCCATGAGCCTTCTTTTTACCATTTCACAATGATCCATTTCTTTTATAGTTTCATGTAATGTATCCCATGAGGATTAGAATTGATGAGTGATCCCTCAATTTTCATATTCCACCAAGACCTCCCTTTACTGCTCCCTTATACACTCGCATTCCCTTGATGATGTTCAAGCTCTCCAGACCAGTGTTGGATATCCAACAATTTGATATCCCTCTAATAACATCTGATCATCCAAATGATAACAATTGTTCCTATATATTTAAAATCGCTACATGGGTTGATGGTATAATCCATTTACATATATATATATATACACATAATTTTATCATTGTTTATTTGAGATTTAAAAAATTAGATGAAAAGTACTTAAATATTATTTGGAAATTTTTATTGTCAAATTAAATGTTAGTTTACATTCTTTTTTGGGTTATAGAAGATCTAAGTTGAGGATTTCTAATTCTTTTCTCACAGTCATTCAAAATAAAATAGTTAGTGATAAGAATACAGTTTTCAACATTCATGGGCTTGATTTTGGTATTTATATGTCTAATTAATTGGATAATTACATCAGTTAGTATATAGAATAATAATAGGGGTGTCATGCCAATGTTTTTTTCTAGGATTCATGTAGGTTTTATGTTTCACCAAGGGTTGTTTGGTTCTCCCCTTAGTGTTCATTACAAGGAATAACTTCTATGGTGCTTGGAGATGTTCTTGTTTTCAAGTCAAAATACCTACCCTGGGGCATGGGAAGGTTTTTATATACCTAAATATAAAGGTGAAATTCATCCCCAATCATGAGGCCTTTTCCTTTTGAATTAGTGAAATTTCTAATGGGGGGAAACCAACATGAAGGAGGAAAAATATAGATTGTTCTATGAAGCATGTGATCAATTGTGGAAGGGCGTATAGACTTGCACCATTTATGAGTTCCATATGGGTTTTTTCATACATCATTAGGAAACATTAAGTGGGTATTATTGCTTCAAGGTCTATGTGAAACTCCCCTCATTGTCCATAATTTTGAGTATCCATCATACTTTTAGAGGTGTGTTTTTATCATGTTTTTACTCCCACATTGGGACATTAAGAGGTTCAGATACACCTAAATATAGAAGTACAACCTAACCCAAATTATGAAGTCATTTCCTTGTTTGATGGGTGTCATTTACATAGGGATAGAAAATAGTTTTTGTGGGAATCCCAAAGTAGATGGTGTAATGAAACATGTGAAAAATATCTATCATCATCATTTTGGGTAATAAAATTCCTTTGAAAATGGTTATTTCTGCATACGAGTCACACAAACCATGTAAGAAGGTTGTTTGTCATGGAAGAATGATTGGTAAAATTATGGAACCCTATAATATTCATGAATAGTATGAATGAATATCACACCTAATCTGAAATAATATCACACAGACCATGAAATGAGGTCATAGGGACCATGAAATAGGATCACATGACAGAATGATAAGGACATCATTTGTAGAGAAATGATAGTGTCCTAGAAGACTAGGTGGGTAGTTGTGTGAAGGATTTATGAGAAAGAGGATAATATAGTGACTCATGAGGAGGTATTCATTCATAGTTACAATGTGGAAGGTTTTTCATGGATGGGCTTTTAGATGAAGGAGTGAACATTAATTTGTGATTAGAAGATTTGTCGAAGACCTTTCAAATATATGGACTGACTAACAACATCAGTTCAAATGATAATATATTAACAAGTTTATTTGAATATCATGTAATTTTCTCTAAGTTGAAAATTTTCATGCAGTTAAAAAACAGCCACATAAGTGGTTCTTAGATTCGGTCAATGAAAAGTTTTACACGATGGACCAGAACCATATAAAGAATCACACAAAGTCTATTTGTGCATGAAGAACAGAAACCATATAAGGAAGAACACAAAGGATATTTGTGTAAATCATCACACAATGATCCTCACATAGTTATATCATATATAGTAAATTATAAGGTGTTATTACATAGAGAATATCCTGATGTGGACATCAAATGGTTAATAGTAAATCATGTGTAGTGAAGAATATTTTTAGGAGTTTTTCAATGGTTTAAGTATTATGTGGAAATGATTATTTAACCTCTTAGAAGAAAATAGATCTTCATGAAATAATAATATATATCATCCAAATCTGATCTAATTTAGAATAATACAATAATATTCTAGATGATTTGTTTATTCACATAAATAGAGAGAGAGAGAGAAATTATATTTCAAGGTGTGGTTGATTTTAAACTTAGTGGGATAGTGAGTCTACTCTGAACATTATAGTAGAAATGAATTATAGTGGATTAGGTAAATTTTCATATTTCCTTTGTATATTCCTTGGACTATCCAGGTTAAGGAATAATCAAAAAAAATTTATATCTTGTATATGTATTAATTTTTTTTTCTTTTACATTATTATGGGAAGTAGATAGAAGAGTGTTTTTTTATTGATGAAACAAGATCCAAATACGATATTGTTTTAATCTATCACAACCTAATTCATATCTTCCCCATCATGATATTCAAAATATTGTGGCCAATAATTGGTATTAGATAAAATTTTAAATTCATTGATTCTATATTAATTGAATACATGGAAGTCATTAATCACAATGGGATTCAGAAAATTGTTGTAAAAAATTTTCAATAGTGGAAGAATAGGATGCAACAATTCACCCAATATTTATGAATGAATGTGTATATAGTTTCTTTTCATGGTATTTTTCTATGTATGCTTAGTGATGAATTATAAAATATTGAATTAAGAGAACTGGATATGGATTTCATAAGGATTAATTAATTTTTGGGATCCATATCCAATAAAATATATATGAATGTAATGTCATCGATTCCCTACATGCGTTGGGGGAAATGTTTTTAAACAACTAAAATAGTGATTCGAATGCTCTAGAAGAAATTTTTCTAGTACCACTAACCAATTTAATAACCCAGGGATTTGAATTAATGATTCTATTTGTGTATTATAAAATTGTGTGAATGTGATTGTTAGAGACATGAATATGGATGAAAAAATCCTTAATTACATGATGATCATCAAACCCAGCCTAAAAATATTTCCACACAGATTCATTATGAATGTCTTTATGCTTGAGGATAATTTCACAAAAGAGATTAAAAAATATATTCTTCACAATAATCTTCATATATGATATGTGATGTGATGATAATGAGGCTACAGAAAAGGTTAAGGAAAAGGATTTAATATTCATGTCCACGAAGAAGCTCCATATAAAATATGGTTAGGAAGAAGATACAGTTGTTAAATTCATTTCATTACTTTCCTAAAATATAAAAATGGGAAAATATATGAATAAAGGGAGACTTCCACTGACATGTTTTTTATGTGTAATTTTTGGGCACCTTTCAACAAAGTGTGAAAAGAATTTTTAGATAAAAAATGTGGATAATGAAATTCCAATGATGAATTATTCAGCCAATGTGAAAGATAAAAAATGACAAAATCACCATTAATTTAATTAGTATAAACTAATTTAAAAAAATGATTGTTTTGAAGAGATTGAGAAAAAATAAATAGAACACATCAAAGACCAAAAATATAATGTTATGGTGTTAATTGTGGGAAATTATTAGACAACGGAAAAAAGTGACACAAAAAAGGGGAAGAGGAAGGAAGAGTTAATCTATACGGTGTTCTTGAGGAATATCTTCAAGTTATATATACTTTTAGAGATAAAATGAAGAAATAAAATAGATTCGTTTTTAATTCTAAACTCTATATGTAGAAATAGGAAGAATGGATGTTTAAGTTGAAAGTAGAAATTGAAAATCTCTTATTTGAAAATCTAGAAACCCCAAAGAAAGTCATTGAGTAAAAGATAAATATTGAATAATAGAACAAGGTTATCTATTGTTTGAAAAATACTAGTAATTTCAAGTTAAAATACATCGAATATAATGAGAAGGAAGTTATCATCCAGTAATAAATAGTTGATGATTAGGATAGACTTTTGACACCGATTACGACATCAATAATGTAGAAAACATAAATAGTAGAAAAGGTAAAAGTAAAGAATTTAGGTATACAAAATAATAAGGAATATTCATATCAAAATGAAAGGATACTATGGGTAAGGATAAAAAACATAAAGAAACTGTGGTTTATACTTGAATGAAACATACCACTCTAAAGATGATGTTTTATTTGGGCACAAATCAAAATTAGAGAACCAAATGGATAACTAACCCTATGGTAATGACATAGAGTAATTCATGTCATGTTATGTGTTATTCTTTTAGAGAGATGTAACATTCACAATATTTATATTCTATATCTAAGAGGAAATGAAGCATACAAGGGAAATAAAGGAAGTTGGAGTTCAATATATTATGAATTATTTTGAAGGTTACCAATTCTTATGTATAGTATTTGGACATATTTTTATATATTTATCATAATAAATATAGATAAATGTTCTAATTTAAACCTAATGTTGTTCAAAAAATATCTCACAGAATAAAAAAGCGTGTCTATAATGAAAAATTAATTCTTTTCACTTCAAGATAATGTTATTATATATTACTCAAGAGAAGATCAATTATGCCAATCAAGGATAACTATAAATCCAAATACATAGATCCAAAAGTGAATATATGAACATTAATTATTGTTGTATATATACTAAATGGCATCAAATATCACTATTTCATGGATCATTGATTGTGTTTGGACCTTCCACATGATGTGAAGTAATAATATTATCATAAGAATCAAGATAAATAATGCAGGTGTCATAAAATTTGGGAATTATGAATGTATAAGGATTATTGATTCCATGAAAGTAAAATTAAAAAGTAACGATTTGATACAGAAACATGTATTGGTTTTTAGATTTTGTTCTCATACTATTCTTAGTGTTAGTTAAATATGTGAATCGTTTTATGAAAAAATATTTACCTTGAATATGTGTATCATCATGGTAAAATATGGTTTCATTTTGAAGTAGGGGAAGATCACAAAAGGGAATATCTACCTTATGGGTAGGTAATAAGAGACCAAGTTGTTTAATAACTACAATTTTCATTTGATCAGACCATCCTTGGATAACCTTGTGAGATGTTATGTAGCTCAAGATCTCTCTAATCTATCACATGACTATATACACACATGAAATTATATCCCAAATAGGGGTATTACTCAAAATACTAATAAGGGGAAAAAATAATGCAATAAATTGTACTTCAATAAGTATATATTGGTGTCTGTAAACCAATTTCACCATGATTCGTTTATGGAAAGAGATACTATTTTCTATTAATTAATGATTAAAAATATTTTTCATGGATATAAGTCATTACACACAAGTATGAGTTGTTTATTTACATAACACAATATTGAAGGTAGGATCAAAGGATTATTGTATATAAAAATTAAAAGTTCCAAATTAATATTAGGATATAGTTCACAAATATACAAGTGAGTTATTATTTCAAGAGGAATGGGATAAGGAACCAGGTCTTATCAATGAAAACTCCTAAAAAATGGGTTTATTAGGAGATTAAATTGAATCACCAACATGGAGGAATTAATTCTAATCATGAAATTTCTTCTAGATATTTTTTTGAAATAATCAGTATTAACATTGATTATCATATCTAATAATGACATTTTCTTCACAATGGAATATAAAAATACATATATAAGTTTTTTTATGGAACTCATCCAATGTTAAATTAAATTAGTGTCTTTAAATTTATGTGATTAATTATTAAAAAGGGTAAAAACATGATGTTTTAATCCTATGGAGATGAAGGAAAATTTATTGGATACCCAAGAAAATGTAAAAAAAAATAAATGATTCAATGGGTGGATAAGAAATGTTATGGATATAAAGGATGTATTGTGGAAGAGAATGATCATAATATTCATAAAATAAATGAACTATATCAAGAGGATAGTGATGAAGATATTAAAATATTAGGGGGCATCTAATCCCAGTTTTTCATATTAGGTGTAAATTCTTTTATTTATTTGTTAAACCCTTGTTAATTTATTTTTTTGGTCATAGAACCTAGAGTTGGTCCTATAAATGGTTGGGTTGTTTTTGGAAGTAAGGAAAAAGGGAATAAAGTTTAATTATAGGAAAAACACATAGGGTGTATTTAAAAGACATGATGTGTATCGAAAACTTTACATGTAGTGGTCTAGCCAGAACCATTCATGACGTGAAATGAACATTCCCCAAAAGGGAAATCCCAAGATTTATGTAAGGTGTAATGCATTAACATGTCTTATAAATTACCATGATTAGTTTTAAAAATAAGAGATAATGAATCCTTTTTTATGGAGCCCATACCTCCCCTACTTCACATAAAGGAGAACCACTACAAGATATTCCATTGAAGCCTAACCTAGGCTTTGTGATATCTCCCCAATATGGACTCCATTTTTCTCACAGTTCATATAGTTTTTTGGGCATCGGTTAGTTAGTTATTCACCATCCTACTTTCAACATTAATATTCTTCTATATGGAATTAATTAGGTGTAGGGTCATATGCCATATTTTTAGGGTGTTCACATATTTTATCATTTTCTTCTGATCTGGACCAAACCAAAGGCTGGTGCTGGATGAGTTTTCCCCTATAGAAATAAGGTAGGTGGTATTGTATTTTTCCCTCAATGTATGGATGATTTGTATTATGTGTTTTGTAATTAATTTTGGTTTCTCCACACATTATCACTATGTTGAATATTAAATAGAGTGTCTTTCCTTTTCTAGAACCAAATTACTTTATTAGTTCCAAAAAGACATTTGATGTCACCGAACTAAACATGTTCCACCACTTTAATTCTGACATTTATATAACTATTCAACTTTCTTGGTTATATACCCAAAATACCTACCATTGTGTGTGGTTGACTTCTAAAGGATGATATCATAAATTGATGATGGGTAGTTGTAATTCTTCATCATGGATAACACACTTAATAAATCATACTTAACAAAATAAAAGTGATTAATATGACCAAATCACTTTCTTAAATAGAACAATGGTTATTATCTCATTAAATAGACATGCTATTGAATTATAAACCACCTATTGGTTCGTATTAAAGCCTTGGACAGCTTATGAGTTATAATAAATTGGAATAATGAACCTTATGACTTATAATGAATGGGAATGATGAACCTTATGAGTTATAATGAATGAATATGGGGATTCTTATGAATATGATTTATGGGAATGAATACCCATAGTGTTATATATGGGCATCATGACTCTATTAATACGATTTAAACATGTAGAACCTATTGATTTGATATATAGGCATGAAACCACTTCTTGTTATGATTTAGAAATTGTGACCCAATTTTTATGATATAGATGCATGAAAACCCTTACTGTTATATATGAGAATGATGACCCTATTGAAATAAATTTCACATGGAGACCCCGTTGATGTGATATAAGAGAATGATGAACATTTTTGTTATAATCCAGTCATGGAGATTCAATTGTTAATATTTTGGCATGGAGAACTTATTATTATGATTCGAGCATGGTGAACTTATTCTTGTGATACAGGTCATGATGTCGCTTATTCATTGATATTGGGCTTGGTGTCCCTTGATACCCATGAGACTCATTTCACATCACATAGATTCATGAGTTATGTATTTCGTCCTAGATAGTAGCAATAACCATATATGGATTTAAACGACACTACATACATAGTCCATATATATGTATACACATGGTTACTTACATAGAGACTATCCAGATTTTTCAAATGCAAGTAGTGTAAACCTTTTGTCCTAAGGGAACCCGATCTGACACCTTTAGAACATTTATTATAGCATATCACATAAATACCAACAAACATTCATAAGATATGAACTAGATGGATATTTATAGAAACCATTTTTTTCTATCCTATTAATTTTATTTCAAACCCTATCTAGGTTATTGATAGTACCCCAAAATATTATGTGGATGTATGTATGGATAAGGGAAACCACCCAGTTGCTGATATTTGAGTTTCTTATTAAATGGTAGCATGGAAGTATAGGGATGAGCTATGTATTGTGATGATGTTGGGGATAATATTTTTGTTTTTTTTACACTTGTATGGTATTTCATTTCAACTTCAATGCATGCATGCTTACTTTTGTTTAATACATGACATTACATTGTTCTATATATGATACTAGTTATTGCTATTGTTTTTATTTATTACATATGGACTCTTTATCTTCCATTATCAGTGTTTAACAATACTTATTCAATTTATCTCTTCATTTCCCTATTATAGTACTCTTATAATGGGGTTATATTCTCCCTATTGTACCACGTTAGACCATCTAGACTATTCAAAATCATATGGTGTATAGGGAGGTCCTCTTGAGGCCATCTGGCCCATCATATCAGGGCTTTATTTGGTGGCATCTGGGTTATGGAATCACAAAGTGGTCTCAGAGATTTTGTTTTTTTTGTATTCTTGTTTGGGAATATTATACATAAGATTAGTAATGTGTAACAATTTGGTAATGATATTTTTCTATATATAGCTAACTAATGTATAGGGAAAGGAAAAATTACCTGGGAAGGGGACACGATATTCTGACTTATACTTGTTACAGTAGATCTAATTCCACCATTGGGAAATCCACATGACATGTAATTTTCATTATACCATTACTTATTTAATTACGGCATGCATCGAATGCAGTATGTTTTGGTGATTATTATAGTTTCGGTGAATTATACTAAAGTTTCTTGCATGTACTTGACAATTAAGTCATTGTAATTGAATGGATTCCAAAATTCAATTTATATGGTGCATGGAACCTTATAAATTGGATGTGGTGATACAAATATTTAAACCTTTTCAAGAAAAAATTCTATATAAATTGGAATAAAATTACATAAAATTGTATTCTAAAATGAAATGGTTTCCATTAAATAGGGATTTCAATTTCAATTTAATTGGGTTTTCCACTATAAATTTCAATTGATACTATATATACTAGGACCCTAGACATACAACATAGATCTTCACCCAGATATGACCATAGTTATGGGTAGTGGGTAGAGTATCTTTTGTTCTATATAATTATTTATATCATCGATACTTGTCTATCAGACCTAGAAAAGGGTTCTGACTATTTCATAAGAAGGATTGTACATATCATATTCATGTGTTTGTGGTCTTTAACATGATTGAACACATAATAGGTGTGTGATTGGCTTTTTTGATGCTATGAAACCAAGAAGTCATCTAGTCATTCACCAGGCAGGGGGTAAAGACCATGCACGAGAGGTGGTGGGTTTTGATCCCCTAGTGATACCTCCAGTTATTACCCTTGTAAAACTCATTTTTTCCCAAATTTGGGTGATAATGTCCAATTTCATGGGTATTTTATACTATTTGTATAGACTATATAAGGAGCTCTATGACCTACCCCTTTTATTGAAGAGTTTACAAGGGGGTTCCAATAGAAATATACTCTTAATCTTTCTGGGGATAGTGTCCCATAGGTTCTAGAGTTATGGTTGGAGATAATCTTAACTATCATCGATAAACTTGATAAATCTTTTAAGAGGATATTGAATCTTGCTGCTTAAATTACTTTTGGATCCACTAAACTTTTGTGGGTATTCTAATATAATAATGTTAGTATAAGGAAGTGGTTTGGGGGGGATTTCAAATCTAGAATCTATATATATTTCTTCCCTAATACCCTAATATCTGATCATGCCTAGCTGTTCATCGAGGATATCTGAGAGAAGTTGACAAAGTGTGCCAGGACAGTTCAGAGTCGATATAGTATAGTGGTTTGACTAGTTGTTAGAATAGATTATTTGAGAATACATGTGTGGAAGCTAGGTGAAACCCTATGATAGTTATATCATTTTTCCCCAATTATGGGAAACATGTGAATAAAATGACCCAATTTCCAAGAGACCTTTTTAAGTGATAAGGCTATGGAATATTGGGTTATCTCCATCTTTTTTGTTGGACCTTCTCATTTATTTTAGGTGTGAGAGGAACCATTTAAGATCTACATATAGGAGAAGGATTAGTAATAGCTCACCAAGAAGTTAAACAGAGTACTACCAGCCATATATGCAGAGGCGGAGGTCCTATACGAGTTTTTTCATGTTTTAGTTATATAGTTCATGTAAAGAGAACCCACTCTGGGTACTAGGTTGTAGCATAAGGTCATGGATCAGGCCAGATTTATAGAGTGAAGCTTATACAAAAGGAGTAGAGTGTTCAAAAATCTACTATTAAATGTAATATTCTAGTATCATCCACTATTTTTTGTGCTTTATTTTACATGAGTGATTAATATTCCTTCATCTCTATATTTATTTTTGGAAATAATTGGGAATGATATTGAGTATTCTTATTTTTTATGAAATGTTATACCCCTTTGGGTATATGATTAGATATTTTAAACAATTTTAGGGAGTTCCCACTTGAGGTAGATTGTTATTAATTACTAAGGGTCCACTTCTTTCTCATGATGAAAGACTTTGGTGTCATTATTAGGATGTACCAGTTGGTCCCCTATCCTGATTGTGGGGATTTTTTTCACTATAGGATGTCATTTTCATCCCCAGAGTGTAATACTTATCTCTAAAATATAGAGTTTTAGGTTTAGAAAGGTAGATATGGACTAGAGTATATTTTTATAGGTGTAATAAATACCTTGATTTATAGTTTTTTATGGATGATCAGGGACTACATCAGACATAATTACCTACAATATTTGATTATTTTAATAACATTTTCCCCAATTAATTTTTCAGTATAACTCTGAGAAGTGATGTAGAATTTTTTATCAAGCTAGGGCCTGGAGATGCATTCGTATCCATTCCTCCTTAAAGGATGGATACTTATAAGTTCCAAGAGATCAAGATATATTTAGAGGATTTAGAGGGAAAGGATTGTACAAGGACCAGTAAATATCCCAAGGGTTCACTGGTTAATTTCACCAAGAAGGAAAAAAACCCTTAGGGTTTTAATTGATTGCTGAAATTTGAATCAAATTACTATGATGAACCAGTAACCCTTACTACAAATTGATGACCTCTTCGACCAATTCAATGGATTGAGGGTATTCTTAGTGATCAATTGGATATCTGGATATCACCAGGTGTGTCTTAAGATTTCAGACATACCACGTATGGCTTTTAGTAGTCAGAATGGTTTATATGAATATTTATTTCTTCCATTCAGTCTCAAAAAACGTTCATACTATTTTGATTTATTTCATGAATTGATTTTTCCACCCTTGTTATGATTATTTAATATTGTTATTCAAATACAACATCTAGATGTATTATCATACTCGTAGAGACCATTCCACTCATATTATAATCGTTCTAAGTAAACAGGGAGGTCACCAACAGTATGCTAATCTCATGAAGATCCAGTTTTGGATTGATAAGGTGCACAAGCTTGGTCATATTATATCAGACACAGGAGTATATATTAGCCTAGATAAGGTGATAGTTGTGGTTTCCTAGAAGAATCCCAAGAATGTATTTGATATAGGTATTTTCTTTGGGATATCTTAATATTACAGGAGTTTCATACAAGGACTCTCATGCTTAAAATCTTCTATTACGATCTTGGGTTAGAAGGGTGTGAAGTTTACATTGTCATAATCCTATGAAATACACTTCAAATGGATAAAAGGGAGACCAACTTTACTATCAATTCTAATTATTTCATAGATAGAAAGAATATTTAAATTTTATTATGATGCATCATATATTCAACTAGGAGGAGTTTTGATGCAAGAAGACTGAGCATTTTTATGGGTTGAAGCAGTTGTGACCCCCTGAGTATCACTAACTATTACATAATCTCGATTTGGATGATTTTGTACGTGAATTAGGTAATTGGATGAATTACCTACTATAATATAATTTCTTGGTGTTTACGGACCACAAAAGTGATAGGTATATTTTCATAAAACATGTCATGAATCTCAAACCATAAATATAGGTTTAATACCTACAATATTCTGACTTTGATAAATCTTATTTACCTGTGAAAGGTATTTTTATTTTCGATACTTGGTGTATAGGTTCTTTGAAAGAAGTAGTTCAGGAGGCCTATAGTGAGTGTAAAATTATGTCCTTGTTTTCTAGGAAGTACCCAAAGGTTTTGGACTATCATGGATAATCTATACTTTCATCAGTATAATTGAAATCTTTACATATAGAGAGATTAAATATGTTTCATTTCATAGACCCAAAAGACTTGGTCTTGTGAGAGAGTATCTCTATTGAGGAAATGCATCTTTATTGGTCTATCGATGGAGATGACTTCCTTATTATACATGGGTGTATATGGGTTCTTACATATATAATAGATGATATGATGTGGGAGTCACATTCATATAAGAGGGTAGTTCATCCAGGTATCTCCAAGAAGTATCAGGATATTCCACATTAGTATTTATGGCCTGGGATTAAATGTCATGTAGTGGGTTTTGTTACTATGTTTTCCACCTATCAGTAGATAGAGTTGGACCACCAATGATTTTCTAGAATATTATAGCCATTATTGGTGCTAGAATTGAAATAAAAAGATATTGAAATAGATTTTAAGCTAGTTTACTAAGATAGTGATGCAGTTCTGAGAGTCATAGATCGACAAATGAAGGTATCCCACTTCTTTCTTATCCCATATAATTTTTTAGTTGTTGATCTGAGATGATTGTATGTTCTTGAGATTATAAGGCTATATGGGGTACCTTGTACTATTATTTATAATAGTAATATTCATTTCCCATCAAGGTTATGTAGGTGGTTATATATATATCTTTGGTATACGGGTGATTCAGAGCACAAATATTCAACCTCAGATTGATGGTCAATTATAACAAACTATATAGATGTTGGATGATATGATTTGTGAATTAATACTTGATTTCAGTGGTTTATAGTAAAATCATATCACTATTGTGAAGTTCACATAATATAATATCTATATGGAGATAATTTAGATGGATCTATATGAGGCATTATAGGGTAGGACATTTTATTCACCAATGTGTTGGATAGAGGCATGGGAGGCAGTTCTACTAGGTCCTCATCTCATGCAGAATACTTTTGAGTAAGAATAGTTCATCAGGAAATGTATTTATACTATTAATTCTTGAAAAATGATATATGTCTATCACCATTAATGGCCTATGGTGTTCGAGGTTAGGGATCATATTTTCTTGTGGGTATCACCCAAACTTGGTCATAAACTAATAAAGAGTCTAAGGAAGCTAAATACTTGTTTTTGGGCCTTTTAAGATTTTGGGCAGTTTCATGGCAGTATCCTATCAGTTAATATTATCTTAGAGGTATCATTCCATGAACAACTTCTTTTATGTTTCATATATTTTTAGTTATTATTCTGAGATGTCTCATACTTGTGATCTTGAAAATGTTGTTCATGATGCTAATTCTTATTTTGAGAAATATCCCATACACATCATTGATCATAGAACAAAGGATCACTAAGGCTAGTCCATCACACTAGTATGGCTTCTATAGATGCACAATCATATACAGAATGATTCTAGATTTTGGGATGTCGATTTACATGCTCAGTGGATAGAGTTATTCTCAGATAGTATCTTATGACACATGGATGAAAAAATTAGGGGGTGAGTTCCATTATGGGGGAAGACATTAAGAACCTGGTTTCTTATATCAAGTGAAAATCCTTTTAAATTTCAATTAATCCCATGTTATTTTCTCTTTTGGAAATAGACCCTAAATCCATGACCACGGGCCAGTTCATTTTTTTTGGAAATATGGAAGAAGGTGTTGAAGGTTGGTTACAGTCCAAATACACGATGTGTATTTTGAATACACAATGGGTATCAAATACATGACATGTAATGTTCTATCTAGAATCGTCCCTTATGTTTAAGGTAATTTCCTAAAAATGGAAATCCAGATATTTACACAACATTTAATTCATTTAAAAACCATGTAAATTCCCATGGATTGTTATTAAAAAAATTTGTGCCACTTTTTTTCATCAAAGACTAACGCCCACCCCATCCCTATCTTTATACAAAAGAGAACTATAGGATGAGATCCCATAGAAGCCTATAATTAGCCTTATGATATATCCCAAATATAGTCTCAATTTCACTCATCATTCATGAAATTTGCTGAATGTTTTTGATTTATCTATTTATCATGTTTCTTTCATCATTTTTCTTCTTCTTGAAATAGTTATTTAGGTGTCGGCTCATTTCCCCTATTGTTGATGTGTTCATCTATTTTCACTTTTTCTTTCGATCTAAACCAATGTTAAGATCAATACTGGATGAGTTCTCATATATAATAATAAGGTAGGTCGTCTTGTATCTATCACACAAAGTCATAATTATTTATATTATGTTTTTTGTGTCACATGCCAATTTCTCCTTGTGTTTCCCCTAAATTGAATCTAACTTAAATTTTTTTACAATAATCTAGAACCAAATGACCATATTAAATCCAAAGAATGATTTTAGATCATTAAAATCAATGTGTTCCCTCAATTTGGGTTCACCCTTTATTTAACTATTTGAATTTCATGGTTATATACCCAAACACAAATCAGTGTGTGTGGTTGACTTCTAATGGAGGATATAATAAATTGATGTTGGATAGTTTTACTATTATTTTATGTCTAGCACACTTATCTAATCATACTGAACTAAATTGATGTTAGTGGAATGACCATGTCACTTACTTTATTAGAACAATTGTTATGTCCTAGTTAAATAGAAATTCTATTGAATTGTGAATAACCTATTTTCTCATATTAAATCCTTTGACTAGTTATGATTTATAATGAATAGGCCTGACGATAATTATGAGTTCTAATGAATGGGAATGATAACCCTTACGAGTTATAATGAATGAGAATAGTGAACCTTATCAATATGATATGTGGGAATCAAAACTCTTCATTTCATATATGGACACGATGACCCTATTAATATGATTCGAGAATGGAAATCCTATTAATATGATATACAGACATGATGACCCTTTTTATTATTATTTAAAAATGGTTACATTATTATTATGATATGTGGTCATGATGACCATTAATATTATATATGGTCTTGAGAAACCTATTGATATGATTTCAGAATGAAGATCCTAGTGATATGATACACGGTCAAATGAAATTTTTTTGATTTGGGAATGGAGACCATATTTTTATGATTTGGGCATGGATACCATATTATTATGATTAGGGAATGGTGACCTTATTCTTGTGATACTGAGCATGGAGTACCTTATAATGATATATTGGGAATGGCGTCCCTTAATACCCACAAGACTTCTGATACATCACATTGAAGCATGAGTTACAACTTGGGTCTATTCATGTAGTAGTAGTCATATATATACCTATAAAAGACAATATATATGTATTCCATATATATGTATACACATGGATACTTTATTAGAGACTATCTTACATAAGGTTATATTGGAAGTGTTATCTCGGTGTTCTATGTGAACAAAAGTCATCCTCTTTACAAATTTTATTTCTTCTTATCATTTATATACATGTACACAAGAATATTATATTCACTAACTATATATTTATAGGTACCATCGGTGGTGGAATGCTATGTTTATCTCACACCCTATGTGGCAAACCCATTTTACTCAAGTAGATTATGTTGATGGGGGTTGGGATACAGGACAACACCCATTTTTTGATGATTGAAATTCTTATAGCATGTGAGCAGGGAAGCACATGATCGATCTTTGGCTCATGATGCTACTGGTGATTGTCTTTTTTCTTATTGTTCTTTTTAAAATTTTACTATACTAAAATCCTATTTCCATGCACGTCTTCTTACTTTTGATATATACATGACATTACATAATACTCTATATGGTACCAGTAATAGTTTTTTTGGGTTATTTTTCTACATTAGAATGATTTATCATATGTTGTCAGTTATTTATTATGCTTCCAAAGTTTATTTATTCATTTAAACATTGTGATACTCTAATCATGAGGGTATATTCACCCTACTGAACCACCTTGGACACTCAATACAAAGATGTATCTTCTTATGTATGGGGTGGATCTTTTGAGGCCATGTGGCCTACTGGCTCAAGGAACCATTTAGTGGAATCTAGGTCAGGATGTCACTAGGGGATTGCAGGTTCATGTAATATATTTAGAATAATATCCAAATTATTATATGGATGATGTTGGACTTGTATCTACATAGAAGCTGAGAATCCAAACTGATATTTATACGATGAACAACATTAGTTATCAAAAAACACTAGTATAGATGAGGAGAATGATATCTTTACAGAAAAAATCCCTTATATCATTGACAAAGACAAAATGGTTTGAATAATATATAAATTATGTGAGTTTATTTCATCCAATTAATGAAGCTATTGATAAAATTAAAAGGAATCAATCATGGGATATTTTTCCAAGGACGATATAGAAGAACTTCATTGGGACTATATAGATTTTCTATAAAAATCTAAACAAATTAAAAACTGTGATTCAAAATAATGAATGTCTAGGATGAGAGGTGAACTACCCAAATTAATGAATCAATGTTGATGATACTTTTTCACCTATGTAATGGGTGAAAACAAGTTTTTATATTTTTATCCATTGTATTTTAATGGACATTCAAGGTATTCTAGATGGATTTTGAATTAGTAGTACTAAATGGTGTTCTAGAAAAAGATTTATACACTAAATATCCAGATGTTTTAATTATTCATGAGGTATATAATTATTTATTTAACTAAAGGAGGCTCTTTATTAATTAAATTAAACAAAAATATTATGTAATTTAGAACAAGACGAATAATTAAATTGTCTCAGATTCCTTTGTATTTGAGTTATTTACAATCACCATGTTAATAATTAATGTATTAAATTAGTGTTGGTGTTAGTGTACTTTGATTATATAATATTTGGTGGATCGGATAAGGCATAAAGAAAACAGTATGTGTAATTAATGAAGTGTGAGTTCAAAATGATGATGATTAGAGAACTAGAATTCTTCCTTAGTTTTTAGGTTTTGCATGAATGTAATGGAACATTTATTTCCCAATATATAGAGTCCATGGAGTTTTTATGTTGATTTCAGATAGAAAATTATAAGGACATGAAAACATCATTTTTTTGAAATTTGAAGTTATCAAGGGATGATAATGTAAAAGTAGTGAATGTGATCTTACTTAATAGAAAAATAGCCCAAAATTATTTTACCACATTCAAGGTGGAATGTTATTAAAGTTGTCCCTAGTAAATATGCTTACTTTTATGAAGAATAATACTACTGTATATCAAATAAAAAGTGGATTTAAGTTTATTATACAATAAAAATATCATCATGATTTATTTCATTACATATATGAAAATTGTGCTGATTTATAAGATGATAAATAACTCAACATCAGAATATATATTCTATATTGGTGGACTATGTATTTATTGGATAAATAAGAAACACTATGAAATTCTTCAAAGAAATATAGAATTTTAATATATCTTGGCCACTCAACCTTCCACATAGTTAATATAGGCGACGAAAAATCTTGAGGATATATGAATTAAATTGATTTCTCTAATGGAAATCAATTATGATAAATCAAGATATATAAATCATAGAATAAATTTTGTCTATAAATCAAGAAAAAATAACATCAAAATCAAATATCACCTTATTAGGGATAATGTGGAACATGGGATAATGAATTTGGAGTATGTTCCTAATACCCTAATGCTTACAGATATTATAAAAAAGGGATTTCATAAACAATCTTTTGAATAAAATCCAATATCTTAGGAGTCCATTTACCTCCCCATACTTAATTAGTGTGGATATATGACCCCCACTACCTGAGGAATGGTGTGTTTTCCAATAAAAAGACAATTTCATTTCTTAAACCAATTATAGTCCTTTATAGAGTGACTATTGGGTTTGTTAAAAATGGGGACAAATAATGTTGAAGAAATTGAAAAAGTTGTGGAAAAGGGGATATAGCTTTAATAAATAATTATTGGGCGAAAAGAAACAGGGGGTTTCAAATCATTATGGTTCTGATACAATTTGATCATTACAGATATATCACAAAATATACTTTTGAGTTCGTCGTGTAAGGGATCCTCCAAGGAAATCTCAAATGGTTCAACATGAGTAATCCTTTTTACTTTTCATTAATTTCTATAATAACATTAAAATTACAATTCTCTCAAATATTAATGTTAAAAATAATATTTTTCATATAATTAATGTTATTATGTTAATGGAATAATCATTAACAACCTTTCCCATTTTTATTAAGAAATACAAAAACATTGTTTGTGCATATTTGCAGACTATCACCATTTTGAAGTAGCTTGTTTCATTTTAACACACCTCATAACATGTCTGGTAAGAAAGATAAATTTGTAATTAATTATTTTATATATATAATTTTTATATTTCTTATATAATATACCATGTTACTCCTTTCATTTTTTCTAATAAAATTATATCATTATCTATGAATATGTGTAGACTTCCGCCTTTTCGGAATGATGTATTCCATATTTTATTATTAAAACCGTTAATGGATGGAATTAAAAATGGTTTTAAAGGATAAATACCATTATTATTTAAATTTAAAATTTTTAGTAAGAAAAATGTAAGAAAATATTAAAGATAAAAATAATAAACAATTATTATAATATTAATAGTATTAACCAGACATATTAAGAGGAATATATTTTTCTTCATATTTTATAATATATCCATATACTATTCTTATTATTATACTTCCAACCAATTATAATTTATTACATGAATAAAAACTAAATAAGGTCATTATTCTTCTATTATAATGACATTATAACTTAAACAACTTATAATAATTTAATAAATCATGGTATGGATAGGTTTAGGATGGTATAACCTCTTACTTGATAAATTATATAAAATTTATTCCATTAATGAAAATGGGAATTTAATTTCTAGAAATATATGGTATAAATAAGTAATTTATGATTTTTATTATTCTATAATGGTAATATAATTATGCAATTAATTATTTAATAAATAACATTTCGTTCTCTAGGAATCACTAAAACATGCTCATCGCCCATTTTACCTTTAAGAACCATAATAAAATATCTTAATGAGTGAAATTATAATTTTATAAATAATTATGAAAATTTAATTTCAATTAATTGTTTTATATAGGAATGGTTATCTTTGAGAGATGAATAAAAAACATCACAACTATTATAAAACTAGTACAAATTGTCAAGACTCTTAACACTTGAGGTGGAAAATTAGTTGAATTCAAATAGAGAATAATGATTTATAAATAGTATAATTGAAAATAGATAATATTGAGGTTATTAATTAATTTATTGGGATATATCTATTTTTAATAAAGTATTTTAATGTACATTTGCGTAATTAAGGATAATTGGTAAGTTTTTTCCATCTTAAATTCCTCTCTTTGAGACACTTTTTGTAGTAAGCACATAATTTTGATCATTTTGTGTATATAAAACTAATTTTATATATTATATCATGAAATTAATTTTAATCATTTCATATTAAGATAAATTTTAATCCCTCCCTTTAAAGAGGTTTTAATTGAATTCTTAACCAATCCTATAGTGGGTTTTTCCGTCATAGTTTTCATTCTTTGGGACTCAGGATGTATTCGCACATTATTTTGTTTTTTGTGGTGCATAAATTTACATGGAATTATTTTTTTACAATATTAATCACGAATTTTAAGGTATATACAAGTCTATATTGTTATCCCTCCCTCATATTACTTTTATTCAAGAGTTGCCAACCCTTTTGTAAAATACAATCTCTTCCATAATGGAAAATGCATCCTATGATTTTGTGAAATAAATGTCTGTGTAATTTCAAAGAAAATATATCCCTATCAGTATACCAAAAATTTCATTTTGATATGAAATATATACACCTATGGGTAATCATCATAAAAATTATATGTTTCTCATTGACTCAATCATTACCCATAAGAATGATGAATGGGTCAAAGACTACACACCTAGCTAAACACACCCAGTGGATATGATTTGGAATATTCACATAAACATTTTAAACCATGATGATGGAATTTTAATACCATTTCTTCGGTCTCAACCCAATGAAAACTATTTAACCCAATTACTATCATCCATCGATAACCTAGAATATTTAATTTAACCTTATCATTATGTTTTATTGATAACTCTACTTCCTATTACCTTGATGATAACCCAAAACTTCTATATAAATTAATATATTTTCTCCTAGTAATTAAAGTTATTCAAATGAATAGGGAATTATTTTACCCCATATTTCTCATTATTTTGATAACAATGTTGTTATTTATCAAGAGGTAACTTATGGACTGGTATGAAAAGTCTTTTTGAATCTTATGGTGAATACTTTTCACATTAATAGGTGATGGGTGGGCCCATAATTATATAGCACATCAATGAATCTATAGACCTAATTAGACAAAATATCTTGGGTTTTTGTGTATACCCCTACCCATATTTTTATAGAGTCTTATAATGAGGCCTTGATAACTTGTTTTGATATCAAACATTATGCATTCCATTATTATAAGATCAATGATTATTTTTATCCATGTTTTAATTTATTGTGATCGATATTAGAAGCTATTTTTTAAAATCATTAAGAATTCATGTTTTTTATTCATTAATAACATATCACATGTTCTATGTTTATGTTATTATATATATCATTGTATGGTGCTCTTTACTAAGCATTGATGGTCAGCCAGGTTTGTTTTCCTTTCCCGAATAAAACAATAGGATAATTATATATAATGTTTAGGTATTTGATGGAAGGAATAATAATTCTCTTTCAATGTATTTATGTTGTATATTTAGTTTTAAAATGTAATGTATATATGAATCTAGTCTTACAATAATAATAAGATAAGAAAACACCGATCATTATTTTCAATAATTAAATATAACTTCCATATTTAGGTTTTCTGAGTATGTTTTGTTAATGTTGGAATCAAATAAAGTTTATTATCATACTTAGGTACTATATTTAGATTAAACAAGGTAGAAATCACAAATTATATGATTAAAACCACAATATATCTATTAAAAACTCTATAATACATAAAAGGAATTTTATTTCACATTTCAATTTCACGATATAATTGTTTCATTTCCATTGTAATAAAGAAGAAAAAAACAGGATTAATGAGAACCATATCATCAGCCATATCCAGTGTAGGGATATTCCCCTAAATCAAATAAAAAAAGTTATAGCTGAGGCTAATCAAATCATAAATTTATTTGTGTAATTAATCCTAGTTATGGAAAATAATTTCACATGAATAGATTGACCTAATGATACAAAACATAGTGTGAATATGTTATACTATTTGAAATGAAAAAACCTCCAAAATTATTTGAAAGTATTAGTACATTGGTATCTAAACAATGGATTGTGTCCTTGGAGAATATTTTTCTCTCTTTGGGAGGTAGTGAAATGGAAAATGTCAACATTTAATTCTATTATCTATTGAGATATGTGGACCAATGGTGAATTATAATTAAAAATACAAGAGAAGAGAATCAATTATTCTCTACGGATAAGTAATATATCCTAATAAAATGATATTTACAATTTGTACAAATATTAATGATGTTCTTTAAAAGAAATAATTTTCCTTCCACCTATGTGTAAATTTGAGTTCTCCATTAAACTCATTATTATTATAAGATATCTCTATATATATCCATATTTAATCAAACCAGTGGAGTCAGTTGAATTAAAGAATGTTTTCAATAGTTTTGTGAAAAAGGATGTATATTTCCAAGTGTTTCACTACGAGTAGCCCCTATTTAATTCCTGAAAATTTAGATGAGTCTATGATAATGTGAATATATTATTGGAAATCATTTAAATTACTATAAATACTAGATATACTTTACCGCAAATTGATGGTTTATTTTATCAACATCCAGAATCCCATTACATTTCAAATATCAATCTTCAATTAGGCTATCACTAGCTAATGGTAAATAAGGATGATAAACTAAATATGATATCCCGAATGATGTATGTCCATCATGTGTTTATGGTAAAACCCTTTAGATCTTATAACATAGTTTTTTTCTTAATGAATATAATTAATAAAGTATTCAAGGATTATCTTTCAAACCTTTATATAGAATTTTTTAATGAAATCATGATATTCTCGAAGATAAATGAAGAGAATTACAGTCCTCTAAAAATAGTTATAGTGACCCTGTGAAAAAAAAAACAATTATATATGAAATATAGTAAGTGTAAATTTTTTGTTAATAAGGGTTCATTTCTTAGGAATATTGTCTCAAAATATGGAATGTTTTTTTGAACCTTAGATGAAAAAGGTAGTCATAGATTTCACTACAGCAATGGGTATAATAGTGACATAAATTTTACTATGTTTAATAGGTTACTATCAATGGATTTTTTTCAATAATCCACCTGGTTATCCAACCTTTTAAACATGTTAACATGTAAAAGGGTAAAACTCCCTTGTTCAATGGATTGTGACTAATGTTTTAAAGAGATGAATAACATGATGACTAATAAAATTGTATTGGCATTATGATCTGGTAAAGAATGTTTTGAATATGTTATGATATAATTTAGAATTGTTTTTTCATATAAATATTGATTAGTTAGTTTTCTATGCATCAAGAAAATTGGAAATCAATGAATATATCTATCCAAATCATGTCATTAAGATGGAAGTCATAATATTTTCTTTTAAAATATAGAGACACTACCTCTATGGTGAAATATGAAATATATATATTGAAAAAATTATTTTGAAGTATAAGTTCCATCATAAGGATATCAACTTCAATAAAAAATGGTCATTGGAACTAATCAATGACTATGATTGGTCGATACACTACAACCTTGAAAAGGGAAACATGGTCGCTAATGAATTGAGTAGGAGGGACCCTGTAATTATTACCATGATGAGAATTAAAATTGATCCTATATATATATATAAATTAAATATAAACATGGTGATTTTTATATAATGGGGTTCAAAATTCCTTTTCCCAAAAATTTATAAATCACCCTTATTAGAAAATATAATGAAGATTGAACAAAATGGCAATGTCTTTTAAAAGAAGGATAAAGCAGTAAATAATGGTAAATTGAAAGACATAATCTATAGATATGGTGTGTCGATATTTTTAAAGAGGTTATCTTTTCTATATATACTAAGGTTAAAGAGGGAACTACAAGATGTTTAACATACCTTAAATATCTTTATACACCATAGTAGGATATAGATGTTTAGGGATTTATGAAACTATTTTTGTTGGGATGGTATGTAGTCCAAAAGAGAGATATGTCTCTAGATAATTTGTTTCATAGTAGGTAAAGGCTAAGTGAAAATATCCTAATGTAGTCATGAAACATATTTCTATACCTATATGGAAGTTGGACAACATGGCAATGGACCTTGGGATTAGATATACAATGAATCTAAGGATGGAAAATTCTATAAAGAAACTTATAAATCACCTTACTATGTCTTGTAATTTATTAATAATTAGAGAATATATACCACTTGGGTGTATTTCCCAACTCTATATCAATGAAATAATAAGGATTCATGGGGTACCTCTATAAATTTTATCAAATTGTGGCCCTCAGTTTACATTACAATCATAGGAGAGTATTTAATAGGTTATCAACATTGAGATACATTTAAGAACTTCCTATCATCCCCAAATTGATTGGTAGATTAAATGGAATATCCATAAATTGGGACACAAGTTAACATCATGTTACCTTGACTTCCAACATATTTGGTATCATTTTCCTTCATTGGTATACTTTTTATATAATAATAAATTCCTTTTTTGATCTATATGGAACCAAATGAATCATTTTATGGGATGAGTTGTCATAGTATAACCTATTAG
The DNA here is from genome assembly GCA_963277665.1 of Viscum album. Classification (NCBI taxonomy): domain Eukaryota; kingdom Viridiplantae; phylum Streptophyta; class Magnoliopsida; order Santalales; family Viscaceae; genus Viscum; species Viscum album. The sequence continues at coordinate 1,509,285,044 of OY728156.1, forward strand.
GATGAAGTTATAGAAATAAATCCAATTGTCCCAAATATTGTAGAGGATATGATTATTATAATATGAATTATTCATGACCAAATTACGGTATATCATTGAAGGGAAAATATATATGATGATAATAGAAGGTAGGAGTTGAAATTTAAATTGGGGGATCACGTATTCTTGAATGTGTCCCCATATGAGAGAGTTGTAAAATTTGGTAAATAGGTGAACTAAGAAACCTAGGTAAATTGGGCCATAAGAAATAACAGTATTAATTGGGGTTGTATTGGAGATATTAGATATTCCTCCTATAAATTCTAAAGTACATGATGTATTCCATGGTTCATTACTAATAAAATACATTAAAAATATTGTTAAGGTACTTAAATATAATGTAATAGAGTGTCTCTATACATGATCTATTTAGATTGATTGAATAGTAGTTAGGGAATACATCATATTTTCACCTCCGTCAATGTTTTCGAGAGCCTGATGTCCAGGATTTATGACATCGGTCCTCCACCTTTCGAGAGGGGAATGGGCCACTCGGGTTCTAATAGGACTCTTCCATTATTTAATCACATAGATCTGTCTGACATTTCTCCCATATCTACCATCAAACTTGATCCCAAAGTTCCTTCATTCAAACCTGGCTACCCTATGATTCAGATATCCTTATGAGAGTTTTTAGAGGCATCATACGTTTACAAAAACTCCATAGTGGACCACATTAGTTAGAATCGACCATCAATTGATGTCTTTTACTGGTTTATCTCATATTATTTGGATTCATAAAAACAACATTTCATAGTACTTCTAGACCCTCACCATCTTCCCATTCATTTTGAGATGGAAGAAGATATTATATCTTGTGGGACTGGTGGAAGACAATCTTTCAATGGTGTTTGGTTCTTCCTTTTATAATGGTATTTGAAATTTTATTTACATCAACATCCTTTGATAGATCCAATATGGATATGTTTTCAGGGTATTCCTATACCATTTAAAATCCTTTCAATCCTTAGGATTTATAGAAACTTAGTTAGGGTTTTTTTTCATTGATAAGAGATGTTGTTCCCTTTTCCATTTAATTTATCATTTTATCTTTGTTGAAGTATATGTTTCCCAGCCTCTAGTTTCGTTTTAGTGGATTGAGATTGAAAATGAATATCATATTAAACATGTATTGTGGATTGAAAATTTGAAAGACCTATACACCTCTTGCTTTTGTTTGTCACATCCCCAACATACCTATACGCGCACTCTAGAGATCCATGAATCTTATCCTTCTTCCACATTTCTGGATTTGGAGTTTACAGTTATTGAAAATGTGATGTCTTATTCAGTTGTAACCTCATTTCCATCAATATAAATGCTTGATTATTGTGAAACCAATAGATGTGGAATTATTATTTCTTCTCCAAAAGCTTTAATGGGATATCCTGAAGCTCCATGCCCAATGGGTGGGGGTTTTCGAGTATCATCACCCACCAAGACAGTGGTTGTGGTGCATACATTTGATGCAGTGTTCCAAATCATCTCTCATGTAAGTAATTTTTTATTTATAGGAACACCCTCAATTTCCAGTGGTTACAAAATGGGTTCCCTTGATTTATGTGTCTAATCAATTCTTTTAGTTCTAGGGAAGAAGAGATTGTGTGAGACGATGATGATGTTCCAGAGGACTACATTGCACAAGAAAGTTCTAATATATTAACATTGTATTCATGTGAATTTAAAGTGAATTCATTGAATATGTAACAATCCATTATTTTATGGTATTTATATTTTTAAATTTAACCACTTCGATCGTATCCATTTCATGTATCACTAGTTTAAACAAATAATGAAATATTATTATGTGATCATTTTAACATAGTCATTAAATTGGTTGGAATGATTAGTTTTAACCACACTACTTAATATATAAATTTATAACTCATATTTAATGTATTAATTTATTAATTTTGAATAAATGATTATGTTTTAGTAAAATCATTTTATTCTTCAAAAAAATTCATATTCTTCAAAATTGGGTTTCTTTCTTTTTATGAGTAAATATTATAATCAATTTATTTTAATTTTTAAAATTTTATTTTATAAAAAAATATAAATTTATTAATAATCATATTAAAATTAACTTAAGTTGAATTATTTTTAATGTTAGTAAAATATTGATTTTCCAATGAATAGTGAAAATATTATTTTTCATAAAATTTACAATTTATTATTTTTAAAGTCACTTTATGATTTTAATTTGATGTCAATTTAACATAAGTACAATTTAAATATAAATAATATAACCAATTCATTTTAATTTTACTTGTACATTATTTTGGTATAACTTCATTCTTTAACTTAAAATGAAATTTTCAATAAAACTGTTTTTCGTTGCGTTTTGCAGGATTGATTTTAAATTTTATTCTAATACTTATATGTTTTTAATTTTAAAGAATATATGAAAAATTTTGATTCATGAGGTATACATTTTGTAAATATATCTCTTTTATTTTTAAACAATATTAATAGTAACCTTTGTAACTTTTGTTACCACTGTAATATGTAAATTGGGTAATTCAGATTAAAAAACATATACATACTAATAAATGACACTAAACATTGATTATATTTTATTGAATGATTTTATATTGTCCAAAATCAATTATGGTTCAGATATATGACCATTTATGGCTATTTGGGTGAGGTTATGGTTTTTATAATATTTTATTTAAGGAAAAGTCAAAGAAGCCCCATTCTTATTTTTAATAACTATAAATTTTTAAAATAGTTTTATTGAGAAGATATATTCAACTATAAATAATAATTTTAATTATAAAATATTTATCTTTATAATGATAACTAATTTTTTTGTAGATATTATTAAATTAAATAATTATACAATAAAGATGCATTAATTATTTAAATAACGTTAAAATCCAATAAATGATAGTAAAGTATTAAAATAAATATAATTTAAGATAATTAATGCCATACCATAATTTAATATAATAATTTGACATATTTGATACATATTAAATTATTTTTTTCTAAATTATCTTTTTTATTGATTTTATTAAATTCAAAATAATAAATAGTCCATAAAATCTTTAATAGGAATATTTTTTAGTAAATAATATTTTATTAAATGATTTAAAATTCCAACAAATATTAAATTCTGCCAACTGATTTGTATAAGACATCAAATTTCAACTATAATCCATTTATTGGTTTTTTAATATTGTATTGTATCTATATTGACTCTCAAAGAGTAAAAATATGTGTTGCCATGATAAGAGTTAAAAGTATTAAATAAAACATAAAAACAACAGATAAGGGTAAAACCTTGATCTAAACTTGTCCAGAAAAATTTTGGATGAATATTACTTGATTATTTTCACCTTCGACATAAATTTAATATTCTTAATGGACAATTTTCTTAGGAAATGACTCGTATATTTTTAAAATCAAGGATAGTTAGAAAATAACGCTCTATTTGTATTTAATAGCATTTTTTTCTCCATATAGGAATGAAATCAAGATATGAACCAACATAAAGGTGAGTTTTTATTATCAAGAATTTATTTTCATTATAAATATATTTTTAATTTTTATAAAATTTATAATTAACTTAAATTATTGTGAAATTCTAATACATTATATATTTAATAGAAAGAAAAATAAAATTAATGATTTTGAAAATATTAATTAGGATATAATTTGAATCATTTAATATATGAATTAAATATTATAGATCAATATGAAATATTAGTGAGGTTTGAGAGAATTTTATAAATATTTCCCTTTTTCTCGATGTATTTAAAGTCAATGTAATTTAATAGTGTCAAAATTGAAATTAATAATAATTTATTAAAATAAAATTTACTAAATTATTTAAAATTCATAAAAAGAATTTATCCATACATATTATTATAATATATTTTTCCACATCATAAATGTTTTATTTATAAGTCATATTTCTAGTTATAGTAACATTATTAACACTTTTTGAAAAAAATAATGGTTACAATGGTTAAGGTCCAAAATAAATAACTAAGGGGTTAATAAACAAGATAAGGTTTAAATGACAATAAAACATGAATAAAATATATTGGTCTATAGGATTACAACCCTACCCAATCATTTATTTTTGTCCCTTTCCATTTAGAGTCATTTGGTATAATAAATTAAATTATTATTATATAATATTTTTAGAAATTCTAGAAGTGTCTCTCACCTCAATTATAAAATAGAAACTCTTTCCTCACTTCTTTACACCAGATTTGGCTACAAATCATGAATAATCACTTTTTATTCTTCTTCCCAATAGCATTAGACAAGTTCTGAAGGTTATTTTCTTCCCAATATAATAACCCCAGTGACTTATGGATAAACCTATAGAATGTTCTCTGAAAAAGAGGAGGTTCGGACGTGCATAAAGGAAATGAGACCTAAGGTAAGGGATTAATTAATAATATCATCATTAATCAGGGTTTATTTCTTGTAGGCTCCATTAAGGAATATTTATATTCCATTTCCATGTGTTCTAAATATATTTTCCATTTCTTTACTATTATTTGATGATTATTTAAATTAATTTTTACCCCCTTTTTACTTATTCCAAAAAATTTTAAAAGGAATATTTTTGTTATTTTCCAAACAAGGTTCTTTAAATGCTTTCATACTAAACACTAAAATTATTCTATTTTAACTTATAAAAAATGAATGTAATTTCCCTACATCATGATTCCTTAATGATTTGAATATTTCTTTACATGTTTACAAGTTTGTTTTCAATAAAAATGATTTCATCATTATGTGCACATGATTTAGATTTTAAAAATTATTTTTATTATCAAAAGAGTATATTCCTCGTGAAATATTCCATTAATCTCATTAATTTATCATCAACTATGTTATCAAACTTTTTTAGACTTATTTTCAGAATGTAATCTAATGTTATCATTCATCATATTAATTTTGATGGTTTTGATCAATTTAACCGAGGAAGTATTGATGTTTCATATGATTATTTCTTCCAATAAAAGAAGTTATTGATTTTGGTAATAAATGATGATTCAATTGTATTATTTATTCATTTGAGGAATTAATTGGAATTAGTAATTAATGGGTGGGTATCGTTGTATCCCCTTGATTCATTTTTAGGTCAAATAATAAAAACTACACCTAGTTTTGGATGAGGAGTTATCCATTTATGATCATTTTTTTGGCTGAGGCATTGATAGTAAGTTTCTTGTGTCTGATATTGTGTATTCCCTCATTATGATATTAGTTATTTATATTCCATGTGATTTATCAATTAGTATAATATCCATTTTTAAGATTAATTATCATGTGATTGTTTATATGGAATTATTTGATCACTATATATCACTACCATATTATGCTCATGTTATTAATTAAATGGAATGTGTTTCAATTATTTACCTTTCCATATTTTTTATACTTAATTTACTCAGGAATTATAGTATACGCTTGTCCTTATAGAGAATCTAAGCTCACCACCCTTTTTTGATTTTTCACTAGGATTTCTATAATTTTATTGTGACTATTATTCTAGGTATGCTTGGATAATAATGGTGTTCTTAAAGGATTCACTATGTTTCATTTTTAAATGTAATATTCATATATGTATCTTTTTTTGAAAAAATAATAAACTATTCAGTCCATCTAGATGTGATTACTTTCATAATATACCAACTTAAAATGAAACCAAAAAATATATGAAACTAAGATCAAGGTCTTTACAGTTGGTATAAGAGGAAGTATAGTAGAAACCTTGGAAAGTAGATTTTTTAGAACATAGTTTTAGGAATATGACCCTATGAATAAATTTGAGGATAATTATAAGTATAGGATATAATACTATATATTGATTAATTACCATGGATAATCTAGGATAGAACTATGGAATAATATATTTAGAAGAATTTGTCATCATCCTATAAAGGATTTATTAAGGCTATATATGATTAGTGTTCATCACACTATTTTTTTTATTTTTGTAATTAGATGTAACTAGAAGGAATAGGTCTAATAATGAATGTAATAAAAAAATGTGTTGATATGATTCCAAATTGGATGATTACTGGAGTGATAGATATTTTGATCACAATATATGATTAACAAGCATGGAACTTGACCAACTCTTAGACTCGCCAAATAAGAGACGGATAGAGTTCTCAGAGAACTAAAGTTGTGGAGACTTTGTTAGAAAAAAGGTTTAGTTTATTATATTATTATAATGTTAGAGAAAAAACCATGTAAATGACTTATAGGAATGATAAGATTTTTGGGAGTCGAAAATAGGGACATAGAGGATGTAGTTACAACAAAAAACTGAAAAATATGGTTATTGAAATGGATGAGAATAATGGTCTCTCGAAAGTATTATCGAAAGTTGAATTCATTAAATGATGAAAGTATAAGAGTTAAACAAATATATTTTCTATGAGTAAATATCATGATGAAAATAAAAAATGTTATAAAATTAATAGTTCTATTATTGATAATAAAGAGACTAGAAATTATATAACAAAGGGATGAGGTATTAAGGAATAATATGATGAAGTGTTGTTAATTTTTTAAGTGGAATGATTAAAGATCATCTATATTTAGATTTAATAAATATGTTTTAAAAATATTTTATCATTAAAAATCATGGGATATATAGGGATTTTACATTAGTACTTTTTCATTGTGGGTTTGGAAGAATGTGATGAATAATACTAGCAACCAAGAGAAGTGTTGTTGTGGAAATTTTACTTTTTGGAAAACACAATATGTGATGAAGAAAACTCAAATTATGTTCCCAATTGTGAGATAATAATGATAAAGGGATGTAAATGGTATAATATTAGTTACCATGAAATTGGTTAGTTTAAGTTATCTTCGTAAGGTTTACTATATTTTTGGTATGAATAAATATACTCAACAACATGTTATTTTATTTTTTGAATAATGCATGTTCTCATTAAGATTTTAAATTGATTAAGGTATTTATATATTTGGTGTGTGACCGTAATAAAAATATTATTTTGTTTGGGGAATCTAATGATAAGTTTATTTTTAAAATTTAGTGAAATTCCTTCTAAAATATTTGATTTTGAATTTGGACAGATGTATTTTGAATGAGTCATAAGTTAACAACTTATGTATTGGATTAAGATGAACATTGGATGTTATTATTTGAGTTTAATGTATTAATTATCAGTGATAATGAATTTGGTTTTGATAAATATTTAGAGTTTTATGGAATGACCTCAGGACCTTATGATTCATTAAAATGACTTTACGAATGAAACATTATTCTTGAATATCCATCTCTTATAGTATGGAATAATGTGGACGTAGATAAAAAATATCCAAAGGAATGGATTATACTTATAACATTGAGTCATATCATGTAAATTTATTTTCTCAAGTTCTTTATATAGTTATTAAAATAATCCATCAAATCTAGGAAAAGGATTATGGAACAAATAAAATTAACTGTATACATTTCCTACTAAGAAATCAATGTCCTTTAAACCGATCACATATTTATTATTTTATGACCATTTCCATTTTAAAGTACATGTTCTCTATATATCTCTCTAAGGACATGATATTTTAATCTATCTTCCATGACCACATTCTCACTTCAAATTAGTTTTCTCCTAATTGAAAGCATAATTTTTTCGTGACCTTCACATTTCCATTTCCCTCTTATTAAGAGGATGTATTATTAACTCTATTTAAGATATTTGTTTACCAAAAAAAATTTCCAAGTATTATAAATTTATTTATGATGTGAAATTTCAAATTCAGAGGACACAATTTTTCTATGGATGGGAAAATTTATGACCCCAATAATTTATCGTACGACTATTTTTAAATTTATCCTCTTTAAATGCTTATATTTCATGCGACACAAACCATAAATGAACAATAAATATTATTATGTGACCATTATGTTCCTTCTATTAAATTGAAGGGAATGAATAGTTTTAAACAAAATAATGAAATTTATAATTTTACAATTCATGTTTAATTTATTAATTAATTATTTGTGAATAAAAAAATAATTTTTAGTATAATCATTTTATTCTTAAAAAATATATTTTCTTCAAAAACTAGGTTTATTTCTTTTTACAAGTAAATATTATAATCTATTTTAGGATTTTTTGATAATATTATTTAATAAAAATAATATCGTTTTTGAAATAATCAAATTAAAATTAACTTATGGTGAATTTTTTGGAATTTTCTAAAAAGATTTATTTTTCAATAAAGAGTGAAAATAACATTTTTTGTAAAATAGTAAATTTTATTATATTAAATTATATTTATAATTTGAATTTGATATCAATTTAACATAAGTAATATTAAGTTATAAATTATATACTTAATTTCATTTTAATCATCTTTATTTCTTATTTAGGTATAATTTCATTTTTGACATAAAAAATGTATTTTTCAATAAAACTATATTTTTGTGTTTTGTAGGATTAATTTTAAAGAAATATTTACAAATTATGTGTTTTTAATTATTAAATATGTATTAAATGTTTAAATACATAATTTCCAAATTTATTAAATATATCCCTTTTATTTTTTACCAATATGAATAGTAACCATGGTAATTTTTATTACCACGATAAAGGGTACAATGGGTAATTTAGGTTAAAAATAAAATGATAAGGTCAAGAAAATTACCCAAAGACTTGATGAGAGTATATTGGATGATTATATTTATCTTATAGTCAACTTAGGATTAGTTATAGGACTATTTATTTCTATTTTGGCGAGTTTATGATATTTATAATATGTTATTTAATGAAAAGTCAAAGATGTCACATTAATATTTTTAATAATAATAACTTTTTAATATTGTAGTGTCCAAAAGAAATATTCATTTATAAATAGTAATTGTAAATATAAAATATTTATATTCATCATGATAATTTATTTATGATTTTTTTGAAGAAATAATTACATTAAATAACTATACAATAATGGTTCAATAATTATTTAATTAAATTAAAAAATAAAATAAATGATATAAAAAAATTAAATTAAATATATTCAGAGATAATTAATATCTTCCAAAAAATTTCAATATATATATTTATAATATTAGGTAAATATTAAACTATTTTTTCTAAATTATCTTGTCATATTCATGTTACTAAATTCAATGTAATGAATAGTCCTTAAAATTGATATTATGAATATTTTGTAGCACGTAATATTTTATTAAATTATATAATATTCATAAAAATATTAAATTATACCTAATGATTGGGATAAATTCTAAAATTTCATCCATGATCCATTTATGTGATGTTTGAAATTTTATTTTAATTATATTGACCACAATTTTGAAAAATTCATGTTGTCATAATAAGAGTTAAAGAGGTTAAATAAGTGTAAAAAACAAGAGATAGTGGTATAACCATGAACTAAACAAGTCCAAAAAAACTTATTTGAGGAATATGAGATGACCATTAATACTTTAGTATTGATGGTTATTGGTTTAATCGACACTTGTCAATGTAAATGACTTATATATTATTTAATTGAATTATAATTACAAAATGTCAATCTCTTTGGGTTTCAAAACACTTATGAGTTCGTAAAGGGAAAAAATCAAGATATGAAAAAACCTAAATATATATCTTGATATTAATGAAATTATTATAATTATTAAAATTTATTTTTAATTTCAATTAATTATATAATTACCTTAAATGTTTAGGAGGTGCTAATACAACATTTAATTAATTAACAAAAAAACTAAATAATATATTTTGAAAATATTTATTTTGATATAATTTGAATGAGTAAATGTGTGAAATCAAATTTATAGATCTATATGAAATATCATAGACTTATTAAAGAATTATATTTGAATTTTTCATTGTCTGGATTTTTTTAAAATCAATGTAATAAAATATTTTCAAAAACTATATTAATAGTAATTTATAAATAAAATCTTTTTTAAAATTATCAATAATTAAAAAAAATATTATCTTTATCCATTTCATGGTAATATATTTTATCAAGTCCTAAATTTTCTATTTATGTGTCATTTTTAGATTTATTGTAACATTATTAACCCTTTGTGAATAAAATAATGGTTACTACTGTTAAGGTCAAAAATAAATTACTAAGGGGTTAATAAAAAGGATAATGTTTAAAATGAAACCAAAAAAATTATATATTATATTTAATTATGTGATTAAATATTTATCCTATAATATATTCAAATTAATTTCCTTCTTCATTTATTAAAAATGTTAAATTACTTTATTATATGTTATTATTTTAAGAAAATCCAAAAGTTTCCCTCACCTAAATTATAAAGGTGAGCCTCCTTCCTCACTTGTTTCGACCACATTAAGTCATATAGCCTAACCAAACCTTTCCCATTTCTCTTACCAACATTCTCATCCATGTTTTTGAATTTATGGATTTCTTATAAGATGAACCTTAGTGTCCCTATGAATAGATCTAAAGTATGTTTACAGAAAAAGACGAGGTTTGGACACATATGATAGAAATTAAACCTAAGGTAAGGGTTTAATTCACAATATCATCATTATTTAGGATTTTTTTATATTTAAGTATCTATTAGAAAATATTTCTATTCCATTTACATGTGTTTTAAAAATATTTTCATAATGTTTTACTATTCTCTAATGATTCTTTAAATTTATTTTTACCTCTTTTGGACATTTTAGAAAATGTACTAAAAAATTATTTCCATTATTTTCCAAACAATGTAAAATATCAATTTTCTTAAAAAATTGTTAAAGTAATTTTTCTTAACTTATATGTCATAAACAAAATTTCCCAATTTCATTATTCCTAAATGATTCAATGATTACTTTACAAGTTTACAAGGTTCTTTTCAAAGAAAATGATATCATTATTATGTGTTCATGATTTAGATTTTGAAAATTATTTTCAATTTTAAAATGCCTATTTTCCTCATGAAATATTCAAACTATCTATTTAATATATCTTCATCTTTATCATCATTATTTGTTGAAACTTATGTTGGGGATGTACTATAATGATACCATTTAACATATTTCTTTGGATTGTTATGATTAGTTTGACTAGGGATGTATTGATATTCTATTTGAAAGTTTTTTCCAATATGTATAGTTATTGAATTTTTTTATGTAATGGGGATTTTGTTATATTATTTATTCCTTTGAAGAATTAATTTTAGTTAGTAAGTAATGGGTGTGGCTCGCTATAGACCCCCAATGCATCGGTAGGTCACATGAGACAAACTAGAAAGTATTTTGGCCAAGTCATCACCCATTTATGTTCCTATGTCTTAGTTGAGGCCTTGATGGAAAGTTTTATATATTCAATATCATTCATTACATCATTATGATACTAGTTATTGATATTAAATGTGATTATTCATCTAGTAAAATATCAATAGTTATGTTTAATTCTTATGTGATTATTTATATGGAATTATTTGACCTTATTTTATCCATATCATATTATGGGGATGTTATTCTTTAAATGGAATTATTTTTAGTTACTCACCTTTCCATATTGTTTATGCATTATTTGCTCATGGATTTCGCTATACGCTTTCCCTTAATTACCATTTAAGCTCACCCCTTTCATAGATTTTATTTTCCACCTAAATTCTAAGAAGTCTATCATGAATGTTATTCAATGTAATCTTAGAGAATAATGGGTTTCAAAAGGATGCGGTATATTGTATTTTGTAATGTAATATTAACATATACATCTAGTTTTACAAATATACCTAATTATTTTTTGCTTCTGGATTCAATTTTTTTTTACAATGTGACAATGTAATAATATACACTGACTATAATATTTGAGGATCAAGGTCAATATTGAATCGGTCAATCCCTAGAAAGATCACCCTGACTCTTAATCTTAGATATCAGTTGGAAGGTTTGGATGTTATATGTTTGGTATGAGATGACAAGGAGGAAGGGGATGTTGAACCATAAGGGTGGAAGTCTATCTTCCAAGATAGAAGAGGAAGAAATTCATTTATAGGACCCAATGGGATCAACAAATGATTGAAAAATATACATACTTCAAATCATTATTTGATTGTGAGCATGATCATAATACAAAAATGGATTTTGGGTGCGGATTGAGTAAAGTGAATCAAGAAAATATTATTTCTGTATATTTTCCATTCACCCAAAAGAATATAAACCGAGCAATGTAAAGAATAATCCAACCCTAAAAATCCTATGATCACTACATCAGTTGATAAACTAAGGAAAACAATGTAAGAGACTGAGATAGATTTAGTGGTGGTGCATGAATGTGGAAAACTAGGGGAGTAAGAAACACCCCTAGTGTGAGATGGGTTATCTAGTGATTAGATTGAGGAAATATAATTTTATTGTTTAGAATATCAAAACTATTTGTTTGAAATAGAGGAATCTGATTGTCTGTAGAATGAGGAAAAGTAGTATGATACCAACCTAAAGATTCTCAAACATTAAAATAAGATATTATGGAAGAATATTTTTATATAAATGTTTCAAATGTGGATAAAGATAAAATATTTGAGATATTGATTTGATTTGATCATAATTATGTGAAAAAAAATTGGATCAGCAAACCTGATTGAATGTTGGATCACGGAATCAAATAGAGGAAAAATAAATCTACAAGAATATATTTAGATATGGTATAATTTGTCCTTCCACTTCAAGGAATTCAACAAATATTATCATGACTCGAATGTCACCTTTATCACATGGAACTTACAAAAGGATTTTAAGTCAAATCTTTTGAATCTTTTCTGGAATAGATTAAAAATTTCTTATGCAGTTTTAAAATTAGTATTTAATGTCATATTTTGGGGTTAGAACTTTACCACAATAGTGTTTTAGAAATAAAATTTTTAAATTGTTGAGTTAGTAAATAGAGTTAGGTCTTGACATGTCTTATAATAAAGATTGTGTTTGGATTACTAACACTAAATAGGAAGCATCTTAAAATCAGACAACTTAATAGGGAAAATTCTTTTTCAGAAATCAAAAAACTAGAGGAGTCAAACAAGTAGTCTAATGAATCTATATGGAATAAATATTCACATTTTTTCAATATCTAATAGAGAAAAAATATTTTGAGGATGAAATTATTTAATGGGGTAGAATGTAATAATTGATACCCAACTATAGATGATAAATACCACATCATGAACTATCACAAAATGTGAGTTCTAAAGAGATATTATTCAAGAGTATATTTACATGATTAATTTGTAAATTTTATAATTTTTTAGCAAAAAAAAATTTTTAAAATTTTTCAAAAACATATTATCTTAATATTAAATTAAGGGATTTTTTATGAAATGATTAATTTTTTAGGTTAACAGAGTAAATACCATTTTTTAAACCACATATTTTATTATATCATTATGTTTTAAGAATAAAATGAAACATAAAATAACATGATCGTTAAAAAATATATTGTTTATGAGAAATATTGAAAATCATAAAATATGATGTATAATCTAAAAACCTAGATTTGATATTTCAAAAAATAACTCCTGTTTTTCATTAAAACTCTTTTAATGCATTACATATTTAAAATTTTAATATAAAATTATATTTATTTTATAAATTTATTATTTTTAAATAATTTAAATAGATGAACCATTTAGTCTATATTATAAAAAAATTACTATTTGATTTTTAAGGATAAAGGGGAAATTACAATACTTAAACTAGTTTTCATAGTAAAATCTAAAAAAGTAAAAGGGGAAAATATAATTGTAAAGATTTCAAAGAATTGTTAAAAAATGTGTGAAATTTAATGGTACAAACATTATGGGAATTATATATTTCCATATCTATTATTTATATTTTTTTCCACTTTATGTGAGATTGACATTCCATTATTAATTATTTTGGTTATTTATAAAAATGTGATCCATTTTCACTTATAAAAGGGACCTCTAACCACCTCTGTAATACCACTAAAAAAGTTGGTTTCCTAAAAAAACCTCAATAATCTAGTTCCCATTTAATACATTCTTCCCTTCCATTATCTTCTCGTTTCAATAATTTTTTCTCACCCCTTATTTCTAAGGTATCCCACACAGAAATTTAAATGTCCTCAATATGAGTTATCCTTTTTGCATAACTTAATTCCTTTGTTTCTTATCATTACAATATTGATGTATCGTACCTTTACAATTTTTATTTTCTCATCCATATGTGGTAAATTAAATATGGTCTATTTATTTACTTTTTTAATTCCATGGTAACAATCATATGACATATTTCCCCTTTTCCTTCAAAATAACGAATACATGATTCATGTATATGCGTGGATTGCCACTTATACGAAGCAACATGTTTATTTTCCATCACCTCCTATAATGGATGGTAAAAAATAAAAATAGTAATTAATTATTATATATATAACATGATTCTATTTCTCATATAATAATCCTTGTTACTCATTTTTTTTATTTAAAAAAATGAAATCGTTATTCATGTGTATGTGAGGCCAACCACCTCCATGAAATGCTGTATTTCAATTTTTTTTACTACCATTCGTGGATGGAATTAAGAATTGGTTTAAAAGATGAATATTATTTTTATATCACTATTAATGTTATAGTAAGTAGATTTTAATATCCTATTATTGATAAAAACAAAAAAAAAGTTATAAAATTAACTATCCAAAATAGTCATACTAAGAGTAAAATATTTTTATTCATATTATTTAATATTTCAATATCTATTAATTAAAATTTTAATACCTTATAATTCTAAAATATCACCCTAAAAAATTAAATAATATCATTGTGCTTCTATTATAATGATATTAAAACTAAACCACCCCGTAATCATTCATTAATTCATGGTATGTTCGTGTCTGGGTTCGTTTAACCACATAATTGAACAATACTATAAATTTATACTATGGTTAAATATGGGGATTGAAATTATTATAATATATAATATAAGTAAGTAAATATTTATTTAATTATTTCTAAAATAAAAATATTAATATTTAAGTCATTATTTTATAAAAAAAATTCATTAACATGAATCATCAAGAGATGCCCGTCACGAATTTCACCTTCTAAAATCATAACAATAATTACAATATAATGAAATCATAAAATTATAAATATTTATGATTAATCAATTCTCATACCATGAATGATCTAGTAGTGATGAAATTTGGGAGAAAAATAAAAACCAACATTACTATTAAAAACTATTATAGTAAATCAAAACTATAGACTCATGATGTGGAAAATGGGTAGAATTCGTATATAGAATAACTATTTATAGATATTATAAAAGAAAATATATATGAGTAATGATATGAATTAATTTATTATTATAGATATTTTTATGATATATTTGGTTTAAGTACCTTCATAGAATTTAGGGTAAGATGTAAGGGTTTTCAATCTCAATTTTTTCTATTTGAAACATGTTTGGTATTATGAACCTAATTTCCATTATGTGGTGTATATACTACATATTGGAGATGTTATATTATGAAATAAATATTATTAATGGTATTTTAAGAGCAATTTAAATCCTTATATTTTAATATTTTTTATTTAATTACAATACAATCCACACATGGTGTTTTACATCTCAATTTTCGTTCTTCAAGACTCATGTTATATTCAACAATTATTTATTTTTTTATAGTGCATACATTTCTATGGAATAATATTAACAATAGTCTACATGAATTTCAAGGTATATTCAAGTTCATCTTGTTTTGTATCCCCTATATTCATTTTATTAAAGAGTTTTCAAAGTCATAGTAAAGTTTAGTCTCCTCTACAATGAAAAATCATATATTTTAGGAAAATTGATGTTTATGTAGTTTCCTAGTAAATATATCTATTAATGGTTATTGGAATTCGATGTCACTATGTATTAGTTACATATAGGGTTTATCACCCCCAAAATTTTTCATCTATAATTTTCACAATCAACACTCGAATTGATGATAAGTATGCCTATGAATGCACACCTAAAAAGACAGTCCTGGGGGACATTTTTTGTAATATTCACACACTCTTCATGAACTAGGATAAAGGATTTTTCTGAACACTACCCTTGTCCCATACCAATTAAAACTATTAAAAGAAATAATTTTATTCAATGGAATACCTATCGCATTAAATGCAACCTCACAAATATATTTATTTGATAAGGAAACTTCCAGTTACTTTTATGACAACCTACTACATCAATGATAATTAAGGGATGTTTTCCAATACATTCTCATTAGTCCATTGATCAGGGAAGTATTTATTTTATGAATTAATCTATATTTAAATATCCACGTTTTTTTAACTATAAGTTCCTTAGATATTGGTATTAATTTTCTTTCTGATTATTAGGGTGAATGAATTAATTATAAATAATTAAAGGGTGTTTCCAAAACATATATAGGCCCTTGAGGCATAAATGGGTCTCATGAGACAAACCAACTTGGTTTTAGGGAATGATAAACCCCATATATTTATAGTGTCTTGGAATATATACTTTAAAGCGCATTTTAATGATTCACGTTAGTTTTCCCTCAATATGAGATTGATGGCTATTATAAACCATTCTTATATCAGTATGGGGACCCCTATTAGAATAAAAAATCTCTCTTTTTAACTTGGGTGAGATGGGACTCATATGTGACTTGAAGTCCCATTGTTCCACATCTCCATTAAAATATCATAGTTTGAAGGCCTTATGGATTGAAATTCATTTTTTCAAGGCCTAGAGGCCCCTTATACGAATATTAATGTTGTAGTACGTTCCACCACAATAATTCCTTATATAGTACTACTCAAATATCTTCTTCAGTAATATTTTTATCCATGTTTTCATTTTTTATCATGGATGTAACATACCATTTTTTATTATATTATTTCATTATATTTTTTATTATTATATTCCATCTCATATGTTTCTTGTTTTTATTATGATATCTTATATTTTGTGCTACTCTTTACTACGAATCTAAGATCACCGTAATTTGTTTTCCTTTCCTGGTGAAACCTAGAAGAGAACTATGTGTATTTTATAGTGATTTAATGATAGGGATAATAGTTTTACTATAACATGTTCATTTCATATATTCTCATTTTAAATGTAATATAGGATTATTTCTATTCTTCCAATACTATTAAGTTATTGTAACTTATATAAATTATTCTATTTTATACCAATAATGTAATATAACTACCATAACTGAGTTTCTAGGGTCCCATACATTACACCCCAAAGAAATAATTTTAATTCAAGATAAATCATATAATTACACTCATTTTAAAATTTGTAAACATTCATGGTTGGGGAACATGGTTTAAGAAATTCTACACAAATATTGTGGCTTACACTATAATCACCAGGAAGTTTTCGCATAGTTTGGCCACATTATTTTACAAATCAAGGGCCATATGTGAGAAATCCACTGAATAAAGGGAAAGCATATACAAGTTAATTCACATGTATTCCAAGGAAAATTATGTAAAACTTTTATATTTTATCTCAATTTTATTCAAAACTTTAATTTTCAATTCATAAGTAAAAGTACTCTATGTAGTTACTATAGAATAAGTAAGAAATTATACTTTGTTTTCCCCAACCATTTCCCCTTATAAAACACATACATAAGAGTTATCACATGGTTTATTCTAACCATATAATGATCTGGTGCTAACCATGTGACATTAAAAATATCCAAAAAAAATATTAAAATTATATAAACATAAACCAAGACTCTTTCTAGTCCATTAAAATAAATAAATAAACAAAATAATAAGTGGAAGTGGTAACGGGTATGGAAAAATCTCTACGTGCAACCCACAATGGTTCACTCTAGTTTATAATAATAATCTGCCTAATCGATCATCCATGCCTATATATGTTAGTATAACTCATGGGTTCCCAAACATTGTTTTCTATGGTCTCTACCATGATGATTTTATTGGTACCATTCATATAAATTATTGCACTACATAATTTCATGATTTTTATTAATTATCTTAATACAAATCATAATCATTATTTAATTTTTTTAAAATAACTAATACCTTTATATGTTATATTTCAAATGGAATCAGTATGTTCTATTTCATAATGGATTCATACAGAGTATTTTATAATATTGTAAAAATATTATTATGCTCACACCCAACATTTACCTTCAAAAAGTATATAGATCTATTTTTTTATTCTTGTATAATTTAGACATGGGACTTGTAACCTTTGGTTTTATTAGAATTATACCATTCTCTTATGTTTGGATAAATAGAGGTGGTGTCATACATAGTGCTCATGTGTCATGAAATATTAGTAGATTTCCCTTTTAATTGATCTTATCAACGTGATTATTATATTAGTGATATCATATAGTGTATTTATGTATTGTTGTGAATGTTGTCTTTTACATGGATGTTAATTTTTTACTGTTTTCCATTATTATATATTCCCCATTTATCTATCATGGATTTCATGGGTGAGGGAATTCCTAATATTTATTGTTTTTTCCCATAGAATTTTTTTCTAGCATGTGGTGATTAAGTATATACATTGGGACATGTGATGGTCTGGCCTGAGTTTCTGAGATAGGATATCCACAGTTGGTTCATTAAAAAAAATTATAATCAAATTGATGAAATGGACTATAAAAAAAATTCAACAATATATTTGATAAAATATATTAATATTTACTTCGACAAAATCAAATCATTTTTATGATATCTACAAGATAATATTACAAACAATGTTTCTTACTTTTAATTTAATCTAGGATATTTATGTTTTGTAACTAAATAGTTAAGAGTATTTAAAATTTGCTTCTATAATTTTTAAATTTCATAGATTTTTTGGGGACAAAATCATCTCAGATTTTGTTCAGAAATTCAAATAATGAATTTAAATATTTTAGTGTTATAAATAAAAATGATGAATTATTAGCACAAAAGTAGGATATTGGGTTTGTGATCATCTTTCCAATATTATACATGGATAACATAAAAATCATTAAGAGTTACATACTAACTTTAAAACCCAAAAATTCTTGACTGGAATAATTCTTCTTAATGAATGAAATTGGTTAAAATGAAATAAATATTTAATCTGAATTTTTAAAGTGGTAAATCAAATATGTTTCTCCTTTGGAGTTAGTATGCATATTTTTATTTATGATAATGAGGTTACTCATATATAATTCCAATAATTATTATTTAATAATAATATATTTAAATATTCTTTGAAAAAATCAGTTTCCTTTTATAGATATAGTATGTGGATACATGATTAATATTATTTATTTAGAAAATATATATATAATGTATGTCTTTTTATATAGAGTTATAACTTATCTATTTTATTTCACCTTAACAAGTATGTACCAATAAGAATCAATTGAGAGTCACATATTTAAAGTCATGATTTTTTTTAAGTACTTGGAAAGAATAAAGAATGTTTTCATAATCATTAGAGGTTTGGAAAATATTATTATAAAATTTTTTACCAATTCATTCATTCAAACCCAAAAAAGATGATTCACATTCATATTTATGGATTATGATCTACTTAAATGGAAGTGTAGTGATTTTTATGAATTTTGAGCTGTCTAACAAGGTAGATTCAACAATAACAAATGGATTCATCACAAATTATGTCTGATAAATGAAAAAATACTAATATATTGATTCATTATTTTTTTATAGCTTATACATATCTTAAGGAATATCATAGAGCTCTACTATTATAACAATAAATTGATAAAATTTTAAAAGGATACCTCATGTCATTTTGATCCAAACACATACTTTGAATATATCATCTCATTTGATAGATCATTTAATAATATAGCGTAGTTTTTTTATGTAGAAATCGATGATAATATAGTGGATCCTGTGAAATAATTTTTTATTAAATAAAAATATTAAGTCAGTGAAAAGTATTTTGCTGTCAGATGTAAGTTTTATTGAGTCTAGTTTATATGGTTATATTGAACAAGGTCTATATAAGTTATATATGAGAAGTAAATATTCTAAAATATAGCAACCCAATATCTCTATAATAGACTATTACATCACTTTTTAATATAAACTACAAGATAGCAATGCAATCCATGTACCAAAGTATTAGTATCTTGAAAAAAAGGGCTCATAAATGAATTATACATAATAAAAATTAAAAATTATTAAAAATATTCATATTTATCCTTATAAATATCTCATGATAAAAAAATTACATATAATCTCTAGATGATATAAATAAATGAAATGGGTGAGCTAAAATCCTAGTAAGAGGAGGAATAAGGGACATGAAACAATAGTACAAGGGTGATCATAATAAACATATATGTATAATAAGAATAGGGTCATTAACATAACAATGAAAGAATAATTTGATAAAGGAATGGAAGGTGGAATAAAAATTATAATTAAACATCACAATATATTGGTCGAATACCACACAATGTTGTGAAAAAAACTAGAATCATGTCCATGCATAGTGTAAGTGCATAAATCATAACATCCTAAAAGTGAAAAAATATAGCATCATTTTCACTCATAAGATACATTATATCATGAGATATAACACATAACCTAATTAATTTGAGGGATATATAATTATGGGATCACCCATCACATCATAAAATACTCATAATCTTGCATTCCACATAGAATGTATAAAAATCCTAGTCAATAAATTAACCCATTAAACGAGATGGGTTTCATAATCATTTCATAAATCACCTATTAATTCAAAACACTTTGTGGTTCCCAAATGAATAATGAAATTAATATTTTGTAAAAATACATTTTCATTCTAGAGTGTATGGAAAATAACTCAGGGGGATTCAAGGATATTTTTTAGAAATTAAAGTCCTTCTGAAAGAGAATTTAAATAGAATAAAAAAACATTTAAAAATGGATGGATTATGTATATCACTAAATATAGAAGGGAATGAATAGTGGAAGGAAATTTTGATGATAATATAAGAATATAAATACTTAAAATAGTGTGATAGATATGAAAACCCATAAAAGGTGTGGGGTTAAGGAATCCCCTTACCTTAATTCTGGAATTATATTATCTCTTTTCAACCTCAAGTATAATAAACCTATGTTTATTAAAATGTGGAACCATAATTGAATAATGTTAATCTATTTAAATATTTATCAGTTATAATATTTTTATTCTATTCCTTGATTTCTATTTTTAAATGTAAAATGTTTTGATGTCATGTTACATTTATTAATTTTCAGTTTTTCTTAGATTTTTCTATTATTGTTAAATTTCATTTATATATAAGTAGACTTATTTACATGAAGATTAAAATAAATATATTTATATATTTATATATCCACAATAATTTATTTGGAAAAGTTATAAGGATGATGGTATGAAAAGTGTTGTAAACATCATCAATGTTGGTTAACCAACCTGTAATGTTACATTTTCCTAAGAGGAGGCTAGAGAGGTATAATATGTGGTATTATAAATAAACTTTTAATAGTTTATTAATTTTATCAAGATAATTTTTACATATTATTATAATTTTATTAAGATGTTTTGAATTATGAATGAAAATAAGGAGATTAAAATATATGTGGAAAACAAAATAAAAGGATGAGAGAAAATTACCTCTTTCATAGAGTGGTTCTTTTCTATGTCCCTTAATTTCATCAATGATTGTTGTTTTATTACTTCTTTAATTCTATATGGATTCCAATGGGATTTTTAGAGATGATTTTGGTAGAGGTTTTATTTTTTAAGAGAGGAAAGGGTTGTTTTCCTAAGGGAATCGAGGTTATTATTATTTTAGGAGAGGGGAATTTTTAGATCAAAATATTTAAAAAAGTTACTATGTCAAAGGTAAACCCTGTAATAGTTAATTTATGAAACTATGAGGAATATATCAATAAATTAAATTGGGTTTGGGAATTTAAACCCATTATAATTATAATGTAACATTTTATTTTAAAAGAATGTGGAAAAAACAAAAAAATATATTTTAAGGGAACACTTCTTACTTTAGAAGTTCAAAAATATTTTTAGGTTCAGAAATTATGTTTATTACTTTTAAACAAACCATTATCTTATTAATATTTTTGGGTACATATTACCACTTTTTTATTATAAATTCATTATTTAATATTCATTATGTCGAAAAATATGTGCTATTAGAAAAACAATATTTTTAATATTAACTTAAAGAATTAATATAGTTTAGAAAATTATAAGAAAACACACTTTAGAAATTTTTGAAATGATGATTTCAGAAATGAATTTTTTTACTTAAAAAATTTTGAAATAGGTAATTTTAATTTTCTATATAAATATTAAAATATTATTTAAATTCCTTAAATAACATTTATTAAAATATCTACATATATTTTCTATGAGTTTGTAATATTGATATTTATTTAATAGAATTATTTTATTTATATTTACATAAATTACTCATGATCAATGGTATAAATATTAAATATTATTATTTTTGACATTTGATTAATATTTAAATGGCCACATTACTATTCCCAAAGGTTAGTTTGTTATTCCGAAAGGCCATGATACTATTCAAATGGTCACATTACTATTTAAATGGCCATATTACCTCCTATAAATACTACTCCCTTCCTTTATTAAATATTCACTACAATTTCTCCCAACATGATATATTTTCATATTCTAAAATGTTAATTGGGCTACTAATATTTTGTTTCTTTTCCATAGTGTTGTTCATTGGGGAGAAGATTCTAGAAGATTAGGGTGATCCATTTTTTCCATTATTGTTTTTATATTATATATTTTTTCTACTTATAATGTTTACCATTTTCATGGCTTTAGTTTCAGATCAATTATAGTGACCTCTGTTAATGAAATATATTTTTTTTGGTTTTTTAGGTGTATTATGTGTATAATAATATATAATATAATATAACACATATTTATTTCAAGAAAAAATATCATTTATAATGTCTAGTTTTTTAAATTATTCACCCCTTTTGAAATTTCACCCGTATAATATAAACTCATATTCATAGTTTAGAACTGTTGATGGTAATTTTGTTTCATTGTTTTATTTAGTTCCCACATCACCTCTTCATATTTATGGTTCCACCACAACACTTTTTCAAGATGAGTTATATTATTACATAAAACATTGTATATATATTCTATGATCTCCACCATATTTTTCTTTATGTGAGAGTTTATTCCCATGTTGACACACCATATGATTCAGAAAATATCAAGGAACAAGTATGTACTTCTCAAAGATATATACATGGAACACATCATCTAATTAAACCACATTTTGTAGAAGTGCAGGACAATATAACACTACTACTATGTGATTGAGGATCTCAAAGGGGAAAACATTCCAAGGGATATTCTTCCCATTATTCTTATACTATATGACCCTCTTCCATGGTGATATTCGGTGGAAACAGTTATCTCTAATATCATTCTCAATGTCCATTTGATGGTTTATAGTATAGCTCTTATTCCAAGTATGACGAGCCATTATATATTGTTGGATCACTTGAACCTTCTCTATCATCACTTACAAAGTATTAGGTTGAAGTATCCTCCTTTCACCAATTTCATCCCAATTAGTAGAAGTTTGAAATTGTTTCCCATAAAGAGATTTATATGAATATATTTGAATAATAGAGTGGAAACTATTATTGTATAAGAACTCAACTAATGGGATATATTGATCCCATCCACTGATAAATTTAATTGAGCTATCTCTAGTTATGTATTTGAGTGTGAAAATAGTCTTTCTCAGTAAGCCATCATCTTGGGGGGAATAAACCATACTAAAATCAAGTTTAGTATTTAGATAATGTTGAATACATCTCCGGAATTTATAAATAAAGTGTTGATCTTGATCATAGAAGATCAAAACTTATTCCGCATGTCTCCCAAAAAACATATTTTACATATGTCAGGGAAAGTTGTTCAAGTGTGTGATCTTCATAAATATAGATGCATTAGAAAGCCTTGGTGATTCAATCCACCAAAACCCATATCTATTTGATTCATAGATATTTCTTTGAGAGACTATTGTAAAAGTACATGGTGATAATCTCCCATTTTTTCATGGTATGGGTAATGGTTTCATCATACCCTGACATCATTCATTCTGAATTAACTTGATTGCATAAAAAACTATTATATTGTACTCAATGATCTCTTTTTTCATGTTTCCCCACTATTAGTGATCTTGAAGATCATGGTACATATTTGTACTTCAATGATGAATATTGGAAGATGGGTTGTGTTAATTATATAATAGCCCCTTAATTATCTTAGCAGATAGAGGCACAAAATGTATAGTTCCAAATTTAATGAAATCATCTTCATTGTTATTAAATTCATGAAGTTTACCTTCCATTAATACTTCAACCTTATTTTAAGTCTCCATATCATCCATTTATATGTTATTGGTCTTCTCTTAGACAGACGGTTTGTAAATTATTAGTGAATGCAAGTATATCATTTATACCATTATTACTTCTAGATCCATCCTTTTCATATCAATGAAAATATGGTCTTTCTCATTTAGAACCAGTTATAAAGTAGAAGGATCTTTTCCCCTTAGAGCATCAACTACCATGTTCACCAATACTGGATTGTATTGAATATATAAATTTTAGTCCTTAATCAACTCTAACCATCATCACTAATGCATATTAGTTTCCTTCTATGTGAATATATAATTTATACTCTTTTTATTATTATAAATTTATCATTTTCACTGTATATATTGTGTCTCCCAAAATTAGTGATAAGATAGTAATTGTGAACTCCAAATAATTTTTTAGTTATATTTTATCATGGATTGTTAAATGTTCCAAGGAATAGGCTATCAGTTAGTTATTTTATATGATTTAAAAAACTAAATAATTATTTTAATAATAATTATATATCAAAAAAATCTATCCACATGATGGTAGTGTCAGTAAAATCATAATGATTTTCCTCTCCCTATGATTCTTAAATTTTTCCTCACATTACTCTATCCATACATAATTTACCACTTTTCATGTTAAATGTTTTATCAGGATAGACAAATGAAAAAAAATTCTCACAAAAAGTCTGTTGTACCCTGATAAGCTATGAAATTAATGGATTTATTTTACACTAGGGGGTTTAGGACCTTCCCCAATATATTATTTCTTTGAAGGATCTATATAAATTTCCTCACTTTTGATCACATACCCCAATAATGTGACTTATTATATCCAAAAGTAACAAACTTTTAACTTATAACTTGCTTCATCCTTACTTAATGTCACTAGAAAAATACTTTGATACTTTATATATTCCTCTATTTTCTTATATTGAATTAGAATATCATCAATATTGACTAATTTTTTTGTAATGTCCATCTATAAAGACTCTATTCTTAAAATCTATGATGATTGAAGGGGAATTAGTAATTCCTAAAAGAATCATTATGGTTTTATATGGTTCATAACATGTATGGAGGGTTGTATTCTGAATTAATTTATCCTTTAAATAAAGATGATGATATCAAGAATGAAGTTCCATGTTTGGTATGTACTGAGCTCTTTTATATTGATCAATAAAGTCATCAATCCATGTAATGTGATATCTTTTTTCATAATGGTTCACTTTTTGAGATCTCAATAATCTATACACATCCTCATTGATCAATCCTTTTTCAAGATAAGGAGAATCGGTGCACCCCATGTCAGTGTACTAGGGAGTATCTTCCATTTCAAAATTATCTTGAAGATACTTCTTTAACACCATTGGTATGATCAAGGCCATCATATATGGTAATTTGGAGGTAGTAGTGGCTCTGATAATGGGCTTTATTCAGGACGCTACCTCATTATCTGGTGGATTTCTAGGAAACTCTTAGTGAAAAACATCATTATATTCCCACCCAATGGGAACTTCATTAATGTTGACACAGTCCTTTGAATCAAACATTTGGAAAATGTGTGTATCTTAAGATTTGATCATCACCAACACCATTGAAGGATTATCCTATGTAGATTAATGAACTTCCCTGCATTTTTATGAAGTATGGGATAGTTTTCAATACAAAAAGAGATTTTATTTTCCTAACAATTGATTTGTAATCTATATAATGAGATCTAATACTTGACCAGTATAGAGTAAAATTACACTAAGGAAAGTATTATGAGATTCATGGGAATAACCCCCCCCCCCCCCAATGCTAACAGGAGAAGATTTCAACACTTGGGATGCATTGATCGTACCACTAGCTGGTTTTAAAGATATCTCTACTTCAAGGTGTTGGGTTTGTTATTCAATGAGTTGGGAAAACATGAAGAATATAAATGAATTCATAAAACAATAACCAAATAAAAAAAATTCCATTATTGAGTGAATAGGATGTATACATTATATGGATTAATTTTAATGATCCACCTCATCTATGGTGATTGATTGGGCATGTTCCTTTCTCATTCAGCTTTGGTGGTTGCTGATAGGGATTACCATAAAAGCCCATGTTATAGTTTTATTCCTTGCATAGTTCCATTTTCTCTCTATAGTTGAAGCATTAAACCATTCTTGTTTCATTCCTTTCCTATATTATGTTCCTCATCTTCTTCATGTCTCTTTGACATTCATGTGACGGGTTCCCTTCCCTACAAAACTTGAGGCATTTTCCTATCCTTATAAGGAAATTACCATGATTCTCCTTCCCACATTTTTTACTTGTGTGTGGTTTGATATTATTTCTACATTTTTTATTTCATACACATATATGAAACTCTATATTTTATTTTTATCTCCAAAACATCAGATAACTCACCAAACTCCATCTCTACTTTGACATAATTTAGAACTATTTATTTTTAATTCATAAGGTCTATGATATCTATATCCTTTATAGGGTGCAGTTTTAATCAACTAAATAATCAATAAATTTCTTTTTTCATTAATGATAACAAAACTAGATGCATATTTTGGAAGCCTCTTGTAGTTTTCCTAATAAAAAATAACCATTTCACCATACTTTCTATTAACTTCTAGGTGTTATATCTCTATATTTGATCAATGATATTGAGGTAAATACATGTTATGAAATATTTTTCTAAAGTCTTCCCACTTTATCTCTCTTTAATTTCATCCTTTATCTTGGAATTATTTATCAATTCCCACCATTTATCATCATCTCTATATAAATGATAGATGAAAAATGGAACCTTATTTTTCTTAAAATGGTGAAGCATAGGAATTAAATTCCCCCATTGAGTTGACCCACTAGTTTACACCAAGTAGATCAAAAGACCCACTGAATTTTGGTGGTCATTATCAAATAAAAAATTTGATAGAGAATTGCACCTTCTTCAATAAAGTCAGATGATCTATATAGTTAATCTTATTTTTTATAGCCTCATACAACATAATATGAATTTTATTAATGTTTTTAAATCCACATCTCATTTCATTAAGAATTTCATTTAGAAAATCATTGAATTTTTCCTCACATGGGTTCTTGTCTTGGTTTCTCCTTGTTCCTACTATTTTCTCAAAATGAAAATGTTTTACAAAAAAGTAATTTAAAAAAAAGAGTAAATGATTTATTCTTTTGTGAAAATTAATTCTAAAGTCATATTTTATTTGATGCCTATGTTTAGCCTTCTTATTAAGCAATGATACTAGGATCATGTGATATATTTCTTATCTAACATTAATATGAATATTTAGTTTAATTATTTATCCTATATAATGGTATGTATATTTTTTATGATTAACCAAATAATATCCCCTGTGAGTATAAAACCTGGTGTATAACATGGAATCTGTATCATATACTTATTAAAGAATGATTCCATATCATTCAACCCTTTTGGGTTTATTAACACCTGGTACAACTATGGTTGAGCTACATACACTGGTAGTATCAAACCATGTATTTAATTACACAAAAACTATTAACTCTAATACTCTATAAAAATATAATTCCTTTCTCTTAAAACCTATTCTTATCCTTAGGTTTTTCATTAATTTTTTCTAATCTTAATAAATGAATTAACTAAACCATGCTCTAAAGCTCACTATAGTGACCCAATATTTCCATTCTTGACTATTATATCACTTTTTAAAATAAGAAACATAATAGTGATACAATCCAAGAACAAAAAGTTTTTAATATTGCAAAAACTAGGCTCATACATAAATTATACCAATTAAAAATTAAAATTTATTTTGATTCTTCTTCTTTATCCTTCTAAAGCTCACACGACCTCCTTAGTACATTTAATCACCTTAGGATATACATCAATAAAAGGAGTGAACTAAAAACCCAATAAAAGGAGGAATAATGTACATGAATCAATAGTTAATGTTTGAGAATAATAAACATCATCATATCATAATAATAAGAAACAAAAAAAATTATGTAAATATTTGGTAAAGTAATGGAATGTGGCATATGAATAATAATGAAACATCATAAAATAAAGTTAAAATACCACACATAGTTATGAAAAAATATAGAATCTTTCTAACACATAACATATGTGCATAAATTATGACAACATAAAAATGAGAAATGAGAAAATAATTTTCAAACATAATACACATTATCTCATGAGATATATCACATTAACCAATGCATTATAGGTATATATAATTTTGTCCCCACCCCTCAAATCATAAAATTCTCATAGATATTCATGGAACATAGAACGTATAACAATAATATTCATGAAATAAAACCCTGAAATGGATTGGTTTCATCTGCATTTTATAAATAATATATTAATAAGAAACCTTATAGGGTTACCAAATCAATAAGGGGGTTCATATTTTATAATAAAAAATTATCATTCTTAAGTGGAAAAGATATAACTCAAGTCTGTTCAATGATATGTTTTAGAAATTAATTTATTTTAAAAAAATTATTATAAATGACTTAGAAATAATTTTTATAAAAAATTGGATTATGCATTATCAGAATTTAAAACATATTAATAAATATTTCCAAATATGGTGTGATATTCTGGTGACCTATGAGCCCATAATTAATTTTACAAATATATTAAATATATTTATATCATGTGAAAACAATTTTTTAAAAAAATAATATAATATATTTCTAATGGAATCACAAATAAATAATATGATGCCATAGTTGAATCTAGAACATGGGGATTACTCTAGGAATTACATAATGTTGATTGGCACCACATGTTCAGATGAGGTAGTAATTAGTTGGTATGTTAGGTGGATTAATTTATTAATTAATATAATTAAATTATTTAATATCTAAAACCTACTTCCTTTTACAAGTATTATTTTATGATGAATCTCCATTGGTATAAGCATAAGATGAGGATCATTTAGAGGAAGTTTCATTGTTTTTTATTGTTTGATCAATATTAGATGATGACTAGTGATCAGATCATGGTACATCAACATAAAATGGACACATTAGATCATCCAAAATGATAGAAAACATGTTCTTCACTAATGTCCAATAGAATATTGAGGTAGGTCACATCAATTGAGGGTTTTCCAATTCATTAAACCAATATGCTTGTCTTTTTCTTCTGATATTTGATATGTGATTAATTTGAATCTTTTGCATGATAACATGTATCGAATAAAATTTTTTATTCGAACTATTCATGATTATTACATATTTCTCACCCCAAATATCTATTATCTAAGATTGTTGGAAAAAAATTCTTAGAAAATTATCGATTCAAATTTTTTTTATGTGTTTCCCCTACTTGTTCTTCACGTTCTTCACCACTGGAATATGGGTCTATGATTCAATATTTCGAAGAGGGTTCGAACATGATCTAATAGAAATATTCGTAATGGATAGGAAACAATGAACAATTTAGTGATATTTGTATAGATCATGATGTATGTTTCGGGTTCCTTCTTCAATCTTCAATACTAAGTGGCGATGGGTAGTTACATGGGTACTATGGGTGACAACGGGGTTTTGGGTTTCGTTTGGGTAATTGAATTCTAATTTCTATTCACTAAATTTTCGGAATATACTGATAAGGATGATTCCCAATGGTTTCTATTGTTTAGACATATGGATTCATGGTGATGGTTTTTTATTTGGAATTCTACCTAAGCACCATAGATTATAAGAAAATATCAACTACACAATGTGTAATGGGATGAACACACACTCTGTAGTCACCCAACAATGATGAGATGGGTTCAAGGAAATGATAAGGATCATATGTCATGTGTTTGGGACATAGGATATGTGACCCTAAAAGGGTAACTAGACTATTTTATATCTATGAATTCCAAGTTCCTCATGTGGGAGGACAAGTTATGTACTCTGGGAGTACATGGCCTCGGGCCCATAATCAGCATTTTTAAGTACACGACTAAGTACACAGTCATGTCCCTATGGACATGAGAAAAACTATGAGCACACAGGTACACCCCAGGTGGTTGAGACACACTATCTAGTTCCCATACACTTTTTGTGTTACAACAAGGCTAGAAACCTATGTGCTATAAAGAACATGGATAGGTAGAAAAGCGGGACAAATCATTATGTGGGTCCCATAAAGACCAAGTACTTCATTTTTAAGAAACTTCTACCTATTATATCTCTATTATTTAGAAACATATTTTGGACTGGTAGTATCTTATCGTGATTGATTTTCCACATAGAATGTGATGGTATAATTTTTATAGGATTATGAGATATGATATGGAATTTTATGAGCATGATGTTTCTTTAGGTGATACTTGATGATTGAAATGATTTGGTAGAATCATTAGAGAGAGGAATGGGTTATCCATCTCGTTCTAATATTATGGAGTTTTTTTCCATACTCCTCACACTAATTTGAGTTGAATCCCCCTGATAAAATAGGCCATGGATCCTCTAGCTACTAGAGTGTGTGTCCTCTAACAAATGAGTGGAACCCCCAGATAGACATATTCATGGTTTATATACCTGTATGCTGAGTGGTACCCCCTTATCGTACTAAGGCATGGGTACTCTACTCGGAGATTTTTCAAAATTGATTGTGTGGAAGATTTTTTAGGTGTGGGTCCCCCACGCGGTTATTTCTTCAGACACATTAGATGTGGGGCATCAGACAGAATTTGTGAAGCTGTTGGAATTCTCATCAAACAGGATTCGGTTATGAGATGGAGATACCCATTCTCTCTCTCTCAGTGATATCATTTTATGAGAATATATATATATATATATATAGGATTCATTAACATGTTTCTTGGGGTTGTGGTAGTCCTGCTTTCAGTCATCTTGGTGGGAACTAAGGGTTCATCTCGTTACAATTTGGTATCAGAGCTTGTTAAACCATTATAATGGGTTCAATATTTTTTCCCCAATGAGGTTTGGTTGGGAACTGAGGACAAAATTGTAAAATTTTCTTGACTGTAGATTTTTAGATAGGGATCCCAATTTTGGTGACATGGATAATGTATCCATACACCAAGAAATTGACTACCTTATTGTTGACTTGGAATTTTGAGACATTAGATGGAGGTAACATTGTATCATATAGGATTTTTATTTTATTTTTTTCATCAAACATATCCCTATATATATATTATCATCTAATCATGGAATATCATGATTACTATAAAGTTACCCTCGTGATGAAATCCTACTAGGTTTCTCATTTAAGAACATAAAAGTGATTTGATAAGTGATGAGGCCTCAGTTAAGGGGTCATCTCATGAGGTCATTCCTTTCAGATGGATTGTATAGGTGCCCACACTTTTCAAGTTTCATATTTTACAATTAGAGAAGTTTTATGATGCATGTAGTCTTAGTGAACTCAGTGTTCTAGTTTGAGTGGTCAAAGAGGATCTTTGGTGTGTCAGATCCCTAAGTAGCAAAGGATTTTTTTTTTGAGTTGATGATATGATTTTTCCAAAAAAAAAATTGTACCCCGACTGACTATATATTTTTGTTGTAATTCAATACTTTCCATAGATTAGTTGGGTGATAGGGGAGTCTAGTCTCACATATTCAAGATTCATCACTCTCATGATCTGACTTCTTGTAGCTCAATCCAGAGGATTACTACCCCACATGATTGTTCTCATTTTAGATTCAAAATATTTCAGATCTGTGGAAGGAAGGGATGAGATTTATTGAGTATGGATCAAGGTTAATAGACCATACATAGTACTCCCTCGACATGATTTTGGATTGTTACTTCAAGGAATGTATATTAAATAAGGGTCTCCTTAGTTTTATTCATTCCAATTTGGTACCCCTATGAATTCTCACATATACTGTAGTATTAGATCTTGCATGGATAAAGGAGATCTTCCTATCTAAGGGTCACTATACAGCTGCTGCTTGCAGTGGGTGTCATGGCGCAGAGTCATCTGTTGAATCTAGAATGAACCAGTAAATGGGGACTTAGCATAAGGAACCCTCTATTTTTTGGACTTTGGAACATGTTCGCATGGATGAATGATAGGAAAAATGACCTGGGAAGCTCAGAGAGGATGGATACAATGCATGTGGCTAGTGAGGCCACATTGCAAATGATTCCCTAAACTGATGTGATAATGAGAATAGGAAAATAGAAGATAGACCACCATGGAAGAGGAAAAACCATGATCATGAATCTCCTAGGTGAGTCCATGGTGGCCCCTAGTGAGCAAAATTCATAATAGGAGTATGTGGGTATCTAAAACTATAAGCTGATGGTGGAGTGAAATTCTATGAGCTAATCCAATGACCACCACCACCAACCAAACTATACCATTTTTAGGAATCGAGTAGTTGGTGATGAGGGTAGCGACATGCATTATAGTCTTATAATTCAACGGATCATGAGATGATTTGATGTATGAATTAATTTTATTATAATATTACTTCAGTACTAATAGAAATTGATTTGATTCATTCATTCATCTTCCTACACATGAGGAAAGATTTGTAGATCCAATTTGTGACATTATCCCACCAACATTGGATTAAGGTTTCTATATGGGAATCATATTTTATATCACTAATACATCGATAGTGTGATCTATTTCTTAGTGAAAAGAGTTTATAATGGGTACTCTTAGTCATCATGATGATAACTTATGAAATTTTTTTGGTTATGAAAATTTTCTTCATGGTCTGAGCCTAGATTAACTTCCAATGGATACAAGTTGTATTCCTTCAGATAGATGAGATGAGATTCTCTATTATGGGTGAGATATATCACATATAAATAAAAGTGGGTCTTGTGACTAGGAAACTTTAACCCAAAACCCATTAGTTGGAGTGTATATCCCTTGGTATAGTGGGATCTTTAGGAATCTTGCTTACTTCATTCAGGGATAATTATATGTATGTCTTCCTCAAGGACATTCTGGGACTTTCTCTAAGGATATAGATATAGTTTTTTCATAGGACCACTCCTATATCTTTTTTGTCATATTATATGGCCCTTACCAAGCTTTAGGGTCTAACAGAGTGGTATGAGTACCTTTGAGATATGGGTTTCATTATACACAGTTTTCCCCCCAGGAAGCTCCATTTTGGTTCGTGAAAATGGTTAAGAGGATTATTTGACTTTACATCAATTATCATCACTATATTAAGGAAATTAAAAAGAATAATTACCCCTTCTAGATTATTGATGACATATGTTACCATTTTTGAGGCATGACATTGTAGAGACCCAAATCTTGACGTACATGGACATTACATTACTTTCACGGAATACTTAATACATAATAAACACAGACTCACAAGGACCTTAATAGTTTAGTGTCTTTGGAAACTCGGTATTTAATATTCTAATCGTGGTGAAAGATCTTCAAATTGTACCATAAAGATCTGTCCCTTTAGTTTTCTTACCTAAAACCATTCTTTATATCCTGGGGAAAAGAAAACTTAAAAAGGGTGAGTTGAAATGCTCAGTAAGGGTAAGCATAGAGAACATAAAACAATCCATAAATATTTGAATGCAAAAGCTTGAACATAAAGTCTAAACATCAAAATCTTGAGCAAAGACATAAATACTTGGAAGTACGTAAGTCATATATCATAAAGGAAAATCAATTTTGATAAAATAGCATGGGAATAAATCATGTAATTGTGGAAACCATTCATCACTTGTTATGACTTCTATAGTATCCAAGGCATTGCTTCCAAGACCATCTTAGTGGACAAAGTCCCTTTCTGAATCCAGTTCACTCCTTCTTCCAGTCCTGTATCACTGAACCAGATTAACACACCATTCCAGCCATGTCCATCTCATGAGATATAAATCTTTACCCAATGCATTGGAGGGAGATTTTTCTCCCACCCATCTCATAATCAAATCATTCTTACTTGTGCCACAACATAAACATAAATCATTCATCATAACCCAAAGAATAAAGTGGGTTTCACAAACATCATCCCATCATAACTAATCCATATAAAACAAATGGATATCATTTCATCATAAGAAAAGTGAAACCATGTAAATCATAGATAAATTATACATGAAACATACACATATGAAATAATGTCATCTTTGATGAAAGAATGGTTTTGATAAAACACTTGAAATGAATTCTTGAAGAAAATATCCTTTCTTCTTAAAAATCAATTTTCATTTCACAAAACATCATGTAATTTTATAAGAAAGAGATTTTGTTGAAAATAGTCATTAAATATTTTGGAGGGAGATTAATGAAAATAAGGATTTATAAAACCGTAAAAATCTTCTCATGCCGTATAAGTTAAAAAAACATTCTTCTCGTACTTTTACAAGAAAAGTCAAAAAGTACCTCATATGGTAAAAAAAATAATTCCATACATACCATGAAGTAAAAGTAAAAAATGTGTAAAAAGGAATTTAAACATACATGAAACCATTTTTAGAAAATATGAACATGGATGATAAATATAACCCCAGTAAATACTTACAAAAAAACAATCTCAGATAAAAATGAGATTGGAAAAGTTATCCCTTACCTTAGGTCCGATATGCTTCGTACGTATCCGAACCTCCTGTATAATGATTTAAATAATGTCATTGACTTATTAAATAATCATATTTATTGTTATGATGTCATAAATGGTTCACTTATGACTTTATATTACCCGTTATTTTGTAAATTCCATGTTAAAGCAGCGTTTCGGGTAAAATCGTTTTATTTATCGTACGTGTTTGGACTTGTTGTTCTTGATATTATTACTTATATCCTGATTTACTTAATTACAGAATTTAAAAAATGATTTATATATAATATATATTCATCATATACATATATATATGATAAATCGATAAATGGAATGAAATACACCGTTCATGGAGACGGTAGGTCGTAAGTACGCATGAACGCTGTTTTCGTTTCCTTATTGAATTGAATGGAATTAAGTAGATGAAATAAATATATATATATACATAAATCCAGTATTTTTATTATGTCATATATTTCATGATTACTTATTATATAAACTTTATAATCATTCATGAATGGTTAACATGGAGAATAAATCTCATCGCGTAATGGAGACGGTAGTCCGTACGTACACACGAGCGATGATACCATTCCCATGATCATGGAATTGTATTGAAGTGTATGTATAATATTTAATAATCAATATCAAATTAAAATAATAATATATAGTTATTTATTTACACTATTATACCCATCCAAGTAAGGTGGTGGTCGAAAACAGATTACACCACGGCGTGGTGACGGTATTCTGTACGTACGCACGCGCGGTGATTTCGTTTTCTGTAGGATGGATAGAACGTGAAATAGGGTTGTTTAATATTTATAATAACATATCAGTATATAAGTAATACTGATGTTATTACTTTTTAATGATACATCTAAAGAAGAAGAAGTTTAAGAAGAAATAATCTTGAGAGAATCGGAAGAAGAGATTACCTCTTCTTCGACGCACCTCCTTTAAGACTTCTCTTATGGAAGTAGAGTTGGTCTTCTGAGAAGACCAGAACCTCCAGAATGTTTCTAGGGAAGTGGATAAGATAAATAGTCAGGTTTTGTCCGAGCTTCAAGGATCTAATGGGTGTGAAGAGAAGAGGGAAGGGGTGCCCTTTCTATAAGGGAGGAGAGGGGCACCTTTAGAAAAACATAAAATATTATTTTATAATAAAGTCATATTCGGTTTTTAATAGCTTAAAATCGATTTATTTAGAATCTATGGTGGGTATGGGTCTCCATCCGTTCATCCAATAGATTTTAGATAGGTTTGGGTCATTATATCAACCTTATCTTTTAGTTTTAACTCTTAGTTAATTAGATTGACATTTACCATGTCACTTTGTATTTTTATATTATATAGTTAATAAACATACTATATACATCCAAGCGACCCCCAAGTGGTCCAATAACGATACACCTATCATGATATAAGTATCTTTGCAGAACCATAGTTTTTTTAGGAATATAATAACAATTAATAATATAATATTTGTTTTAAAAACTATTTTACGTCACTTTAGACACTATTTGTTAATTGATTTTTGTGAAAATCCTAACAGCATGATTAGTTCAAAAAAAGATAATTAAATCAATACTAACATGTCAAATTAACGTATAAAATTAGTGGAATTCATAAAATGTCTAAAATTACATTTATTTGGGTATTTATAACATCAATTATGTTAATATTTCATTAATAAGGTAATTACTGCATCATCATTGTGTCATAAATAAATTAAATTATTTAATGTCTAAAAATTATATATAAAATAACATTTTGTAGTAAATATTTTTATATTTCTAATTAATATTTATAGTCGAATTTATCTTATGTATAACCCTATATTAAAAACTATTTAGTTATTAAACTTTGATTTTAACTATTTTGACCCTTCTTTAAATAAATTAATAATAAATGTCCTAATCAAATCCAAGTGGACCTAAATGGTCATATTTTATTCCTAAGGTTGTTTTTGGTCGAATTACACTTATCCAATAGAATTAGGTCATGTGTAAGGGTAATAATAATATCATTTTTACCCTTAATTACCCTATTTAATTTTAACTGTGGTAAATAAAAGTAAAAAGATACTATCCACCAAAAAATATTTTCATCTCATTGAACCACATTTTAGTCCTTGATATTTACCATTTCTCTCGGATTTTCTAAATTCCACTCACAGAAGTGGTAAAATTATGTCTTATGTGAATTTCCAATTTCTCCTAGGAGGTGGGTAAAAGACGGTGAAAAGTTCAATTAAATATTTATATATCTAAAATTATTATAAAATGACTCCAATGAATTACATATAACTTATATAGGTATTATGTATCAAAATTGACCTAAAATAAATTTAAATAAAATAAATAATTATTTAAATAAAAAGTTCGTTTTTAAATAGAAACCCAGTGTTTTCACTATTCATCAAAAATTGAAAGTTTTCAGAAAAATACCAAAATTTAAACCTTGTCTAATTTCGATATTCTGAATCCAAAAATGAAGTCCATTTTGAAAAATAAAATTTCATAAAGTGGGTATTACTATTCTTAACGGCTAGTTTATATAACATATCGTTGTTTAGTGAAACTTATAATTGCGTACAGCATACGCTATCGTTGAAGGTCGCGATTGCGTGTAATGCAAGACAAGTCAAGGATGTATGTACTAAAAGTTCCTTTTGGTGTATTGTACAACACAAGACATCAATGAAATTAAAAGGAATATTTTTCATAAAATCTCGGGGTGTTAAATTCTACCCCCCTAAAAATGAATTTCGCCCTCGAAATTCGTCGGGGTTATAAATGGTTTACTACTCAAAAGTTTCTTTAATAGAAACCCACATTGTAAATAAGAATACCAAAACTTATCTTTATAAAATAAAGTATGAAACCTAACTGTTACCCAAATTAACTAATCACTGGGTTTCCACGTAGGAGAACATAGGTGAAAATATGAATATATAAGAGAAATATAATCGTCATGTTATGATAGAGAGTGGTAGAGAACATGGCTATGAAAAATCCATAAATCACAAAGCAATAAATTTTTGATGATCTAGGGTACCATCTGATTCATGGGATATAAGTTCACTAGGACAAAATTTTTTGTTTTCAAGATCATTTCCCTAAAGTTAAATAATTTTAATTAGAAGAAATACTTACTTTATTTTGGTATAATCTCACCATTGTTTGTGCATTAAACAATTTCCACTTCATCTCTTTAAGAAATGAAGATGAATTTGTCATTCGCGAAGTTTTAACAGATCATGCGATATAATGATAGGTAATTCCATCTGTCTCAAACATAAGTTAGAAAAATTTATATACATAAGTCCATCTATGGTGAGATTAATCAGATATGGTTCCAAAATGGACTTATACTTCATCTATCATCCTGGATAATAAAATAAAACTAGTTTCTACTAACCAGGGACTTCCTGTAGGCCAGTGGTAGGAACTAATGGCATGTCGCACTTCGGTTGTGGGTTCGATTCCCACAACCTTGTCTGACGTGATGGGTTGTTGCCCGCCCTGTAGGTTGTCCTTTTTTCTTGAAATACATTATTATAACTTTGCATCAATAATATCAAAAAAGTTCTAGCCTTAAACAATACTAACTTATGTCCAACACAATCCATTCCAATATTTAGGCTTTTCCAAAATACTATTGTCTAATCTCATATTATAGTGAAAATGATTACTATATAGTTCATATAAATAGCATGTTAATACCATCGTTGATCCCCATATATCATAAGATATGTCTTGTTGGTCACATTACAAACATTTGAAGGCCTTAATCGTGTATTCTCTTAAAAAATGAATTCCCATTGAACCTAAGTGAAAACATGAGTGCTTTCAAAAGTTATCTCTTTCCACATACCAAAATCCCAAAATTCTATATACTCAAACCATGATATCACTTTGTCCTTATAACAATCATGATCTCATGAATACTATCAAACATATTATTTCCTCCTTATCCATTCATTATGTGCATATCATCTTCTTTCCAAAAATATCTGAATAACCTTTCATGGTTACCAGTACCATTCAACATATACATTCTAATACTTTAGGAAAAACAATAGTTTAACAATCCATAGATGTTTCTTTATTCCATAGTACCATTAAATTACCTATACAACATAACTCTTGATAAATATACAATCATTCCACTACCTTCTTAAACCATTGACCAAGCTTCAACACTTATTTCATCTCTTATATCATTTGTAGTCTCCTCATCATCATCCACATAAATACTACCCATATGACCATGCTGATTCTCTTCATGAGATTTTCCCTTTGGGCATTGGTTTACATAATTCCCATACATTCCATATTTAAAGAAACTAATCATTGTTGATGTCGTAGAAATAACAGTATCCTTCTCCATGGTTTTAACTGAACCTTTTCCTTTACAATTACTAGCATTGTGTCCTTCTTTTCCACACCCAAATCATCTTCTAGTTCTTATAAAACATTCTCCCTGATGCCTCTTCCCACATGATTTACATGAGGGAAATTGAACTTTATTTCCTCTATGATCATCACTAAACTCCATCTTTCTATTATTAACTGAGTTGAGAAACATACCATAGTTGAGATTATTGATCATATAATGAGATTTATGATTAGGCATAAAAACTATATGTGGACTTCCATATCCAATCTAATTTGGTTGCTCATGAATAATATCATTCCATTTTTCATCATATCCTCCATTATCGTGAATCTTCCTATTTCCAGCCATTTTCTAAAACCCAAAGAGAATAGTGTGAGAGGCCAAAATCCTAATCAAGGGGGATTACTTTCAATATCTAACATCTTAGGTTAAATTGTAAGATCTTTATCAAAATTATAGGACTATTACCTATACATATACTTAACCTTAGGGACATCCCTAGACATACCTTAGAAATATCGTTAGGGATCTCACTAAAGTTATCGCATCCTAGTTTCCAAATGTTAACTAAACTAAACCTCTGATACCAACTGTAGAGACCCAAAGATTGATATACATGGACAGTACATTACTTTCGTGGAATACTTAATACATAACAAACACAGACACACAAGGACCGTAATAGTTTAGTGTCTTCGGAAACTCGGAATTTAATCTTTTAATCGTGGTGGAAGATCTTCAACTTCTCCCATAAAGATCTTCAGCTTTTATTTTCATACCTAAAACCCTTATTTATATACTAGGGAAAAGAAAACATAAAAAGGGTGAGCTCAAATTCTCAGTAAGGGTAAGCATAGAGAACATAAAACAATCCATAAACATTTGAATGGAAAAGCTTGAACATAAAATCTAAACATCATAATCTTGAGAAAAGACATAAATCTTGGAAGAACGTAAGGCATATATCATAAAGAAACATAAATATTAATAAAATACCATGGGAATAAATTATGTAATTGTGGACACCATTCAGCACTTGTTATGATTTCCATAGTATCCATGACATTTCTTCCAAGACCATCTTAGTGCATAAAGTCCCTTTCTGAATCGAGTTCACTCCTTGTTCCAGTCTTGTATCACTGAACTGGATTAACTTACCATTCCATCCATGTCTATCTCATGAGATATAAATCTTTACCCAATGAATTGGAGGGATATATAGGTCCCACCCATCTCATAATTAAATCATTCTTACTTGTGCCACAACATAAATATAAATCATTCATCATAACCCAAAGAATAAATTGGGTTTCACAAACATTATCCCATCATAACATAATCCATATAAAACAAATGGATAACATTTCATCATAAGAAAAGTGAAACCATGTAAATCATAGAGACATTATACTTGAAACATACACATATGAAATAATGCCATCTTAGATGAAAAAATGGTTTTGATAAAACACTTGAAATGAAATCTTGATGAAATATCCTTTATTCTTCAAAATCAATTTTCTTTTCACAAAAAGTCATGCAATTTAGAAAGAAAGAGATTTTTTGAAAATATTCATGAAATATTTTGGAGGATGCTTTATTAAAATATGGATTTATAAAACCGTAAAAATCCTTTCATGACGTATAAGTTGAAAAAAACATTCTTCACGTACTTTTTCCAGAAAAGTTAAAAAGTAACTTGTATGGTAAAAAAAATAATTCCATACATACCATGTATTAAAAGTCAAAAATGGGTAAAAAGGAATTTAAACATACATGAAACCATTTTTAGAAAACAGGAACATGGATGATAAATATAACCACAGTAAATACTTTCTAATAAACAATCTCGGATAAAAATGAGATTGGAAAAGTTATCCCTTACCTTAGGTCTGATATGCTTCGTACGTATCCAAACCTCCTGTATAATGATTTAAATAATTCCATTGAATTATTAAAGAATCACATTCATTTTAATGATGTCATAAATAGATCACTTATGACTCTATATTACCCGTTATTTTGTAAATTCCATGTTAAAGAAGTGTTTTGGGTAAAATCGTTTTATTTATCGTACATGTTTAGACTTGTTGTTCTTGATATTATTACTTATATCTTGATTTAATTAATTCTAGAATTTAAAACATGATTTATATATAATATATATTCATCATATACATATATATATATATATGATAAATTGATAAATGGAATTAAATCCACCATTCATGGAGACAGTAGGTCTTACGTACGCATGAACGATGTTTCTGTTTCCTTATTGAATTGAATGGAATTAAGTAGATGACATACCTATATATATAAATAAATCCAGTATCATTATTATTTCATATATTTCATGATTACTTATTATATGTAGTTTATAATCATTCACGAATGGTTAACATGGAGAATGAATCTCATCGCGTCATGGAGACGGTAGTCCGTACGTACGCACGAGCGATGACACCATTCCCATGATCCTGGAATTTTATTGAAGAGTATGTATAATATTTCAGAATCAATATCAAAATAAAATAATCATAAATAGTTATTTATTTACACCATTATACCCATCCAAGTAAGCTGGTGGTCGAAAACAGACTACACCATGGTGTGAAGACGGTATTCCGTACGTACGCACGCGCGGTGATTTCATTTTCTGTAGGATGGATATAAGGTTAAATAGGGTTGTTTCATATTTATAATAACATTTAATTATATAAGTAATACTGATTTTTTTACTTTATAGTGATACAACTAAAGAAGAATAAGTTGAAGAAGAAAGAAACATGAGAGAATCAGAAGAAGAGATTACCTCTTCTTCGACGCACCACCTTTAAGCCTTCTCTTAAGGAAGTAGAGTTGGTCTTTTGAGAAGACCAAAACCTCCAGAATGTTTCTAGGGAAGTGTAGAACATAAATGGGCATGGTTTTTCTGAGCTTCAAGGATCAAAAGGTTGTTAAGAGAAGAGTTAAGGGGTGCCCTTTTTATAAGGGAGGAGAGGGGCACCTTTGGAAAAACATAAAATATTATTTTATAATATAGTAATATTCGGTTTTTAATAGATAAAAATTGATTTATTTAGAGGATAAGGTGGGGATGGGTCGAAATCCTCTGAAAAAATAGATTTTATACAGGTTTGGGTCATTATATCAAACTTATCATTTAGTTTTAACTCTTAGTTAATTAGAT
Source organism: Viscum album (assembly GCA_963277665.1). NCBI lineage: Eukaryota > Viridiplantae > Streptophyta > Magnoliopsida > Santalales > Viscaceae > Viscum > Viscum album. Next base: position 1,509,327,609 of record OY728156.1, read on the forward strand.
TGACATTTACCATGTCACTTTGTATTTTAATATTATATAGTTAATAAACATACCATATACATCCAAGAGACCCCCAAGGGGTCCATAAATGATACAAATATCATGATATAAGTATCCTGGACGAACCTTATATTTTTAGGAATATAATAACAATTAATAATATAATATTTGTTTTAAAAACTGTTTTATGTCAATTTAGACACTATTTGGTAATTGATTTTTGTGAAAATCATAACGACATGATTAGTTCTAATAAAGTTAATTAAATCAATACTAAAATATCATATTAACCTATAAAATTACTTTAATTTATAAAAAGTCTAAAATTTAATTTATTTGGGTATTTATAACATCAATTATGTTAATATTTCATTAATAAGGTAATTACTCCATCATCATTGGGTCATAAATAAATTAAATTATATAGTGTATAAAAAGTATAAATAAAATACCATTATTTAGGAAATCTTTTTATACTTATAATTAATATTTATAGTCGAATTTATCTTATTTATAACCCTATATTAAAAATGATTTAGTTATTAAACATGGATTTTAACTATTTTAACCCTTCTTTAAATAAATTAATAATAAATGTCCTAATCTAATCCAAGTGCACCTAAATGGTCATATTTTATTCCTAATGTTTTTTTGTTAGAATTAAACTTATCCAATATAATTAGGACATGTGTTAGGGTAATAATAATATCATTTTTACCTTTAATTACCCTATTTACTTTTAACCGTGGTTAATAAAAGTAAAAAGTTACTATTTACCAAAAAATATTTTCATCTCATTGAACTAAATTTTAGTCCTTGATATTAACCATGTCTCTCGGGTTTTGAAATTCCACTCACAGAAGTGGTAAAATTAAGTTTTATGTTAATTTCCAAATTCTCCTAGGAGGTGGGTAAAAGACGGTGAAAAGTTCAATAAAATTTTTATATATTTAAAATTATTATAAAATGACTCCAATGAATTACATTGAACTTATATAGGTATTATGTATCAATTTTTACCTAAAATAAATTTCAATAAAATAAATAATTATTTAAATAAAATTTTTGTTTTAAAATAGTAACCCAGTGTTTTCACTAGTCATCAAAAATTGAAAGTTTTCAGAAAAATACAAAAATTTCACCCTAGTCTAATTTCGATATTCTGAATCCAAAAATGAAGTCCATTTTGAAAAATAAAATTTCAAAAAGTGGGTATTACTATTCATAATGGCTAGTGTATATAACATATCGTTGTTTAGTGAAACTCAGTTTTGCGTACAACATACGCTATCGTCGAAGGTCGCGATTGCAAGTAATACAAGACAAGTCAGGGATGCGTGTAGTGAAATCTCATTTTGGTGCAGCGTACAACAGAATAAATAAATGAAATTAAAAAGAGTATTTTTACTAAAATCTCGGGGTGTTACAGACATGGCTCTTAAAGATCAATATCTTGTCTTGATACCACTATTTGTGGGTTAATGAGGTTGGTATTCTGATTTTGGATTTCCAATATCTAAATGGGATCTATGAGTTCTTAATGATTCCTTTCAGTGAGATGAATACCCCCACTTTTTTATGTATTTGATGAACTTTATCATCCATCAATACATGAAACAATATTTTTTCTCATCATTTATGACATACTAATATACTTTTCATTAGAGGATGATCAAATAGATCACTTGTGGATGGTCCTCAACATTCTCTAAGAGTACCATCATTATGGTAAGTAATCAAAGAGCCAGTTATGGATCTATGAGGTTCAATTTTTATGGAATGTCATTTCTACACATGTATTAGTTTTGTACATGAGGAATATTGATGAATTTATTCCTTGGGATCCACCCTAGTTTGTGCCGAAGGTGTGGATTTTTAATGAAATGATAGGGTACTACAATAGGTTTGTAAAGGACTTATCTAAAATTGAATCCCCTATGACTACCCTGATGTAGAAAGGGATTACATTTATCTAGAAAAAATATTCTTGAGAGACTTTTTGAAGTCAAGTCTTAGGTTTATGGTTGATCTTTTTATGAGACTACTAGATGAGGGTGTGGAGTACCTAGGGTATTCTCATGCTTATGAAGCTGGGATCACTTGACTGTTGATTTAAAGGTAAGAAGTGATCACATATGGGTCGAGGTAGTTGATAACCCATGATATGAACTACTTGAATTTTGACCTATATTTGGATGTGGTAGTCTTCACTCTGAGGATTTGGAGAAACTATCATCGAAAAGATAAATTTTTTGTTTAATTAGGCCATCAAAATCTAATGTATGTCATAAAATCGAGAGATTTAAACCTGAGATAAAGGAACTTGTTGGTGTTCTTGCATGACTATGAATTTGAGATGGTAAATTATCCAGGGAAGTGAACTGTGGTAGAAGATTCCATTATCAAGATGTCCCATAAAACATCATGTGTAGGAGATGGCTTAGTAGTGGGATTATTTGTATCCTTCCCTGGTATAGGATAAGGCTTTATATTATCTTATGTTTATGGTGTTTATTTATTTTCTTATCTAGAATATGAGGACGTATTAGTTAGGATACATCAACCATGTGGTCCTACATTACTAGATATCCTCAAGAGATTTACCAAATGGATTCCGTGAAGGAGGGACCCACATTCTTCTTTTCTAGGGATGGATGGTGGCCCTGATTAAGTTGCGAGAGGAGGTGATGAGGGAATTTCAAACATATTATTTTGACTTATGTCTTAGGGTAGGTAAGATGCATGGACACCTTTAGTGGTTGTTTTTTAGGATATAATGAGGTGAATGTTTAATAATTTTATCTCATGGTGTCATACGTGTTAGCTGGTGAAGGATGATCACCAGTTTTTGGTGTGTTTGTTGTAGATTTTTGAGATCTCACACTGGAAATGGGATGGAATGTATAGAGAATTTGTAATAATGATTCCATGGAAAACAAGAGTCCATGATTCCATATTGGTGACAGTTTGAAGATATTCTATATTGATTCACTTACTTTCTACTAGGGAGCCGCGTTCAATGTAATGTTTAAGGAAATTATATTTGAAGGATATCATCCATATTCCTGGAGTACCCTTGAAAATTCCCTTTTACTATGATGTGTGGTTCACATCATGGTTATGGATAATCTTGTAGGAGGAATTTGGGACCCAGTTAAGGATGAGAAGAACTTTTCACTCCCATACAGATGTTTAGACCGAGTGCACTATCTAGGTGTTGGAGGATATGTTGATGAACAATGTGTTAGACTTTGTCCAAAGTTTTTAGGATCACTTATATTTGGTAGAGTAATATTACAATAATATTCATCACTCTACAATCATAATGGAACTATTCAAGGTCCTATACATGACACCATGTATGTAACCATTCTGATACACTGATATTAGTGAGGAATCTATTGTTGTTCCAAATATAGTGTTGGAAATGACATTGAAGGAAAAAAATATCCATGAGCTAATGAGGATAGCTACAACAAAGTAGAAATCTTATGAAAATAGACATCACAGGTCCCTTGGATATTGAGTAGGGAGACCATGGTTTCCTAAGAGTATCATCGTAATAAGGATTATAGAGATTCATCTAGGGAGGAAATCTATACCTAAGGATTGTTTTGTAGTTTGATATCATACTGAGGGTTGGTGAAGTATATTTCCACCTATCCTAACCCCAACACATGGAGTTGTTGAATAATGTCTTCCATGTGTTAATGCTAAAGATATATGTGTATGATCCTATGCATGTTAGAAAATTGAGTGTGTTAGACATCGACGATGGAGACAACTTCCTGGAGAACCTGGTGGATATCAAAGATTTATAGGACTTGAACCTATGTGGATGAACAATTGCCTTCTTCAATGTGTTGTGATAGCATTGGAGAATTAAAGAGAGCAACTTGGAGTTGGAGAGCTAGATGTGGGCTCGTATCCCCACCTTTTCCTTGAGATTGTGATTTTATATTTTTTTAAATATTTTATAGAGGGAATTATTTAGAGAAACATTTTTTAATGTATGGATTACAAATATATTTAGGAATATTTCTATAAGAATGCTCTGAGACAGCAAGAGATTTTGAGGGCCAGCGAGACTGGAATTAATTTTTTATCAAATATTAAAAATATTTATATCATGGAACCACATATTCTTTAAAAAAAATGAGATATTATATTTTGAATAGAGTCTCAAATAACAAATATGAGACCAAAGTTGAATTGGGAATATAGGTTTTACTCTAGGTGTGACATAAATATGGTCAGCACTAAATGTTTGGATGAGGAAGTTGTTGGAATGTATGATAAGTTCTTTAATTAATTATTTTATTTAATTAATATTTTTAATGATTAATTCTATTTCCTTATATAAATAGACTATTATGGGGAATGTCTAGGGAAATATGCACAACCCTAGGATTTTTTAGAGGTTTTTTCTTTTTTCCTCAATGGAAGATCAAGATCGAATGACAACTAGGGTTCAGATTGAGGTGGATCGATAAACAAAAAACACATCATATCATCCTCATCATTAGAAAACATGGTATTCACCAAAGATTGATTAAATTTTGAGGTGATGCCTATCAGTTATGGTTTATTACCTTGATTAAATTATTGATAATTTTTTTATCTATTATTCCATGATCTATGATTAATTTAAATCCTCCACATGAGCTTGTGTGTCGAATTAATTTTTTTATTTGATATACTTTTTATTATTCTTGGGTTAGCACCCCAAATATACCCGAACTATTATTGTTATCTAATAAATCTTCAATAATGATTGATGAACCGTAGTTCTTGTGCCTTTCCCCACCTATTTTTTTATTTTAAATACTATTCATAAACCTTTCTCTAGACACATGAGATGTTTGGAATCAGATATAGACTTCTTAAATCAGTTGGAAGAGTCATAGACCTAATATAGGATGTAATATGTTGATAATCTCTATCTATCATATATGTTTATTCTTAAGATCATGTATATATTTATATTTATGGGTTTCATTCCCCTCTTGTTTGGGGTTGTGGCGGTGTGTTCTTCTATCAGCGAGGCGAGCCCGGGTGGGTCAGTTAATTATAATTTCGAAAGGATAGAATCATCTATATCTCTAAAAAGAAAGGGTACAGAATATAAGAAGGTAATTTAAAGTATATTATAGTAATATAAATACTAATAATAGTTTGAATGATAAGATAAACAAAATGTGGATTTGGTTAGAGAATTCACTTACATTAAATCCACCTTAATTTCATCATTTTTTACCCTTCTGAATAATTAACTTTGGTATATTGTAACATGAAACTAGAAGTTAATTATTTTAATCTAGAACAATATTTATCAATTATATTAATTTTATTCCATTCCTTAATTAAATTTATAAAAGGGAAATGTTTTTATTCTATTATTTCTTCAAAAACATCAAGTTTTTCTTCAATTTCTCTATTTTTTCCAGTTCATTTATACATAAGAAGAATTTATTTACAAAATAATAATATATATAGATATATCATAAATAATTTATTATAAAACTCAATAATTTTTTTGATAATTAAATATTTTGTAAACTTCCTTGATGGCGGTTATTTGGCCATTATTTTGATTGGTTTTAAATAAGAGTCATGAGATGTATAATAGGTTCATATATTAAAAATAACATTTTAATAGTATATTACCCTTATTATGATCATTTAAAAATAGTTTATTATTTTTTCATATGTTTTGAATTAGTAAATAAATGTTTGATATGAAATTTAAAAAGGAAAACAATATACAAGGATAAAAGGACATTACCTATATAATGATATAGTTCCCTTTCAATTGACCTTAACATATTAAATGATTGGAGTTTACTTTCACTAAAAATTAAATATATATTCTAACGGGTTTGATAGAGAAGATTTTGGAAGACTTTGGATTTACTATGTAATGTAGGAGTGGGTTTACAAGGGGAAGGAGATAGTTTATTATTACTTGAAGAGAAGGGTATCTTTAGAATAAAATAATTAATGAAAAATTATATCAAAGGTAAGCCTTATAATATATAATTTTAACACTATGAGTCATTTATAAATAATATAATTTTTAAGGCTTTAAACCCCTTTATAATTCTAATTAAATAGTTTATTAGAGAGGAATGTGGAAAAAATATAAAATTTCTTATTTTAAGGGAACAAGTTTGGCTTTAGACTTTGGAAAATTCCTTTTCATTTTAAAAATTAATTTCATTTTTTTAAATGAAACATTTATCTCATTATATGTTTTGATCCAAAATAACCAATTTAGTATTTATTATTTCATTACTTCATTATCATTATATAAAATAAATGTGGTCTTTGAAAAACAGTATTTTTTACTATTGAAGTATACTTTTAAGTATTATAGGAAATTATCCAAAAAATCACCCTTAGAAAATTTAAACTTGTTGATTTCAAAAATGACATTAATTTTACCAGTATATTTTTCTAAAATACAGTATTTTTATTTTTAGTATTAAAATAATTGTTTTTAACAAATACATTAAAATGCAATTTTTTAAAAAGGATCTTATAATTCCAATGACTATTTTATCATGATATTTATTTTATGGAATTAGAATAATTTTATTTTAAAAATTTACTCATGATAAATATTATTAATATAAAATTATATTATTGTGAGGTCATATTACTACTTTAATGGTCATGTTATTATTACCAATGGTTAGGTATAATTCCCAACAATTAGGTTACTATTCTAATGATCTCACTACTATTACAGCTTTTATATTACTTAATATTAATACCACTCTATTACATAATTCCAGATTCACTAAAATTCCTCCCAAGTTGATTTGTTTTCCTAATCTAAAATTTTGGTTGGTTTACTAATATTTATTTCTTCCATAGTGTAGTGCATGTGGGAGATAATTCAATATGGTTGTGGTGATCCATATTTTTCCATTGTAGTTTAGTATTTTAAATTTATTCCCCCTTGTAATGTTTTTAATTTTAATGTGTTTATTTTTTGAATAACATAATTATCTATAATAATGATATAAATTTTTTTAGTCCATTATATGATGTTTTTATATAATATTACATAATACAATTTAACACACAATTATTTCAAGAATAAATATTCATTTATAAACTCATGGTGGTTAAAGGAACAGATAATTCATCATGGTTTTACTATTAAAATAATTATCGATATCATATTTATATTTTTATCACATTAATATGACTATATAGTGAATCCCATATATATAAAACTATATGTCATCCCAAATCAAATATCATCATGAAATTTTACATATTGTGATGATATTCAAAAATTGATATGAGTAGGAACTCATATGGAGAAAAAAATTACATAAATGGATGGCATGTTTGAATTGAATTTAGGATTGATATACTTACTAATACATCATATTAAATCTATTATGTAAATATTTTTTGTTTATATAGGAATATAATTTACATTAATAAAAAATAAAAGGTTCACATGAATTTTTTCATTTCAACCATTATACCTTCACACTCATTTACATGATTAATAAAAATATTATTTATAAATGTTGTTTGAGTGTGATTTTTTCAATATTAAGGTAATCACTTAACCATGAAAATATTTATATTCATATATAATGATTTATACATTTACACCCTTGTTTAAGTATAATTTATTAAATTTATAGACATTCTTCTTTATGTGACATGGGATTTACTCATCCATAAATTAAAATAACATAGGATGTCCTATAATGTTTATGTAATCATTTATTATGATCTTTTATATATGTAATCCAACATGAAATAGTATGTTGATTCCACCAATCTAAGAAACATTTGACACATGTGAACAACTTTTCTCCACCATTAACATAATCTTTTACTCCAATATCACTTTCCATTGATCCATTTCGACTTTATCCCTCAAACATATCCTCTATTCATTGAATTTACACTTTATTAAACTCATCTCTTAAATCAATATCATTATCTATAACTTCCATAGATTCATCTGTGACTCTCCATTACCACCAGAACACTCTCCAGCTCCCTAGGAATCTTATACTTTATTATCCCAAAATCTAAGTTATTCTTTTCTATGTTCCATCTTTTAATATTGATTTATCAATTCAATCCACCTTCTTATTTTATGATAATTTTTATGATTATGTGTCCCAAATTTTATCTTCTACACCTAAATACCTAAATTTATATAGTTATTCTCTATCAGTACTCTTCATAATTTGTCTCATTTTCTTACTCTATATTCTAGATGTTCTTTTATTTTTATTAATTTTACTAGATCTAATTTCAATTTTTTTTCTTCTTGTATTACCTATTTTTGTGTCCATTAATCCTAAATGTTCATTTACTATAGAAATTTCTAGATACCATAATGTACCTTTACCTAAATTTCATACTATATTCTTCCATTATATTATATTAGAGGTGTGTAAATAATTTATATTAACTATTCATATTTATCCGTTATTGATATTATTCTATTTAAAAAAATATTTGACATAGATTATCCCTATTATTGTAAATAATTATAATAAATTGTGTCAATATGTTTTTTGTAATTTTTTTGGATAATTTTCTTAAAAACATTTAATATAATTTTTTATTTGTAAATTATTCTTATGATTTTTTATATTGTTATGGTAAATTTTTCAAGTGAAAGCTTCATTTTTATGTTTATTGATGAATTCATCATCTACGTTATTCATTTAAATTGTTCTATTTTAAATTTAATATTACATATTACGTCATAAAAATTATTTTATTTTTAAAACAAAATACGATGGAATGGATATCAAGATATTTCAAAATAACTTTCAGTAATCTTAAGTATCACTGGTACCAAAAAAATTATGACTAGAAAAAAATAATTTCTATCTTCCAATTCCCTCCATGAATTTTATTTTATTATTTTATTATAGAATAAAATACCATTTTAAAATTTAATATTTTTTAATTTATCATCTTGTATCATAATTTTTTATTAATGAATTCAATCATTTACTAAATTAAATTTAATAAATAAACTTCGTACCAATAAGATAATAATTTTATTATTTAAAAATATTATGGTATTACTTTTGATGACAAAGCTATCATTATAACCTTTAAAATTTCATTATAAATATCTCATAAAATCATTTAAATTAAAAAAAATGATTTTTCTTAATTTTAAATAATATTATCATTATTTTAATAAATTTTTTGATTTTATATGTTTGTAAATACATTTTTATTATATTTTTTACACCTATGACATCATGTAGTTTAATTTTTTATTTTAAATATATTTTCTTTAAAATATACAATTAAATTTCAAGTATATAAAATAAATAATAATATTTTAATTCATATAAGGATACAATGAACATTGTTAAATTGGATGCAATTTCATGTCTTAAAATGATCTTAAAGAGTTCAAATCCCTATCCATTATCAAATCTACCATTTCACGGTGTATTTATTTAATGTTTGTTTTTGGATTTTTATTATGTATTGTTTATGTTACTTAACTATTATATGTTTTTAGACTATATTATTAATACAAAAATTCAATCAAATTGAAATTACTTCAAAAATAGAATTAGTATCATCTAAACTACTAAAACTGAATGGATATTAAAACCATTGTAGAAAATATGCCCCCAAATTATATCAGTCAAAAAACATTTTAAATTAAATTTTTAATAAATAAAATATTTTTATAATTTTATTTATTTTCTATATTAATTTCAGGTTCATACACATTATATAATATCAATATCAATGTAATTAATGAGATAAACATGATGATTATGATCAACCAGAGAAATAATTTTCCAAATTGTATTTATTTTAAAATATTTTAAATTATATTTTTAAAAAATAAGAACATTTTTTAATTTTACCTATTTTCTAAAATTATTTCAGTTTCAAAAACATTTTTTAATATCAATAATAGCCTAATATCCTTTATAGTAACACCGATAATATATAAAATATATCAAAAAAGCATAACATTATGAATCCAGTCATCACTTTTGCATACTATTCATTTTTTTTGAATCATATTCATTAACTTATTTTTAGTGATATTTACTATACCATAACCATTCATTTCATTAAACATAGGAATCAATTGGCTGGATATATTATTGATAAATTCAATTTAGTCAATACAGAGGGTAAAATTTATATTTCAATACTATTTATGTTATGTAAATACCCTAACCCCTATATAACAGAGTTGGTGGTTACTTTATTACATTGACGCTAGGTACAAGAACTCACATCACAATGGAAAAAATAGTTTATTAGTCTTTGTAAAACAGATATATAATTATATTTATTATGCATTTGAAAACATAAAACAAAAAAATGATTTTCTTTGATATCATCGTTATTCCCTCTAGAATGTCCCTATATATCAATCATAAATAAATTCATAACATACTTTTAAAATGTAACATAAGAAATTTATAAGATCATATGATCAGTAACGGTAATCATACATCGGACTCTAATAATACATGAATAATATTGAAGGAATAAACGATAATCAAATAATTCCAAATAAATGATTTCATGAGAAAGAAACTAATACATGGATATCATAAAAAAATCATATATAAATCAATAATTATTATCATAATGACGGAATAAATAATTTTTGCCATCATAATCATATAGTCATGGCCTCCTTTAAATACATCATATAAAATTGGGAATGGTGTAGGATAAAAACCCATGTTATCTTCTCATACAAGACAAACTAATTCCATTAAGGGATATAGTGGGACCCACCCATAATATACTGAGTCCAATTAATTCATTATATAAAAGTATAAAATCGTAATAATTTAAATGTTTATATTTAAAAACTATCAGATGAAATGTTTACAATTTCCTCAATTAATAAAAATAATCATAAACCATCCGAAGTAATATGGTATGTAATATCAATATAGTACATCTCATGTCAAACTGATCACAAAAATTCTATTGTAATAAAAATTATGGAATTATTATAACATATATCTAGGGTACTATAAGTAAATTAGTTTTTATTTTCATTTATGAATACAAATACCACAAAAATTTCATCAAAAACATTATTGAGGAAAATATACTTTTCAGTTCTGAAATAACTTTTGAAAACTAAAAAATTATATAATATAAGAAAAAAATTATTTTAATATAACATTATAAAATTTTAATGATTTACTCAAATAAATTAGTAGTTATTATGGTGGAAAATTATATTCATGTCAAGTTTTTTAAAACAATGATTACTTTTAACTTTTTTGTAAAAAAATCAAAAAAGTACATTGTTTGGAAAATGATAGGAAGAGTCCTATTAATTATTTCTAAAGAAAATGAAATAATCGGTAAAAATATATTTAATAAATAATTTGGATAATGTAAAAACATTTTTGAAAACATATTAAGAAAAAATAGACATGGACGAGAAAGAATGTTTGACATAAAAGAAAAATAATATTGGCTCTTCTTAAAAACAATTCTCAATAATTTAAAATACCAAAAGAGGAAAATGATAATATTATATGAAAATTTCATGAATATCTATAGTATAAGAAAATATATTTTTTAAAGATATAATTATCAATAAAAATATTATGGGATACTTAAACATAAAAAACTAGAATAATTATGAGATTATGAAACTAACTCTTACCATGTTGGTAAATTTTGAATCCTAAGGCCCAGAAAATAAATTACATAAAATTAAACATTAAATAAAATAAAGATAAATATATTAATTATAAAACATATAAAATTTGTTTTATATACACCATAAAAAGAAATAACTAGTTAATATCGTATATGTCTCGTTGAAGTAAAGATTAGATGAGAACCCCTTACCTCGGGTCTGATTTAATTCTTACTTGTTCAAACCTCCTATATAATGAATATTGAATTATTATTCATATATTATGGAATCATACTCATATATATCATACCATATATGATTTACATATTGCTTATAATACATTTTTATTAACAATTCATTTTTTAAAATCACATTTGATGTAATAACTACTTTGTTTTTTGTGTATGTTTTGCTTCTATAGTTTTAGACCTTGTTCATTGATCATGGTTCAATAGTATTCATAATTTTAAAAATAATATAAATATAATATATATTTATTAAATATTTATCTATAATATTCCCTAAAATTTATATATTGAAAAATGAGTTACACTTTTAATGGAGATAGTTTGTTGTACGTACGCATGAACGTTGTTTTCATTTAAAAAAAGAAATGATAGAAATGTAAATAATATTTAAAATTTAAAAAATAATTATTATATCAAATATAATAGTTATATTTACTAAATATATTCTTATTACTATCCACTTCCAAATAAAATGAAAAATATTTCACATCACTACGTAGAGGCAGTGGTCCACATGTACACACGAGCGATGTAATTGTTTTCTAGTAAATTGGAATGTAAGAAGGTATATGTGATAATATAATTTAATAATTATATTAATTTCATAAATATAATATTAATGTGAAAAATTCAATATAATATTCATCCATGGATGACACTAATAGAAAATTAATTACATCATTTCACAGGGCAGTAGTCCACCATACACACGATCAATCAGTTTGTTTCCCATTTGATGGAAGAGAAGATGGATATATTTTATTCCATAAAAAATAACTTCAAATTATATTTAATATAATTTTTATATTGTTTTTAATTGTTTTTACATGAATGAAAATGGTAATTGAAGAATTTATAAGAAATCATTTAGTGAATAAAATTACCTTTTCTTAGAAAATCATACTTTTGATATCTTATTAAGGACCCTAGGGCGAGTATTTTGGAAATAGAAAATATATATAACCTTTTTGTGGCTATTTGGAGATATTGTTTTAGGATTTTTTTTATCCAAATATCTTAATGGGTGTGAATAATTAAGGTGGGGAGGTCCCCGTTTATAATTGAGGGGAGTGACATCTTTCTAAATACTCAAAACAATTCGATAATGGGTTGTCATTATCACCACCTATGCCTCCAAAATTGAAAAATAATATATAGTAGGGATTATATGGTCTAGAGACACCACCAACATAAAAAAATGTTCTAAAAATGTGGTTTATATATTTTTACCATTTTAGATTTCACCATAACAACTAGTTTTGTTGTATTTATTTACCTATGTAAATTATCCTTTAAGCCATAAATTAATGATCATTACTATATAATGTGGACCCAATAATCTAAAATTATAAATCTAATTTCTCAAATAATAATACAATACATTTTTAATATTAATTTTGACACAATAACATGTAATGTACAAACCCCGTTTTAACCATAAACATAGTATTTATTTTTTATTTTTTCACTATTAATTATGACCTAATTTTTTAAAAAATTATAATATATTATAAATTATTATTAATAAAAATAATAATTATTTTTTATGAAATTCAATTAATAAAATTTATATAATATAATTTAATGTTAAATCTTTAAATGACATAAACTAATGGTTTTTGATTGGAAATGTTTTCAAAAGTATAAAAAGTTATTTTAATAAAATTTAAAATATATATGATTACAATTAAAAAAATGGACTAAATATAATATAATTTAACTATTTTAACTTTTTAAAAAAAATTAAAAGTAATGGACCATGTAAATTATTTAAACGAAAAATAATTTTTTAATAAAAATCAATAATTTTCACTATTCATAAAATATTAATTCTTTTTTGAAAATTATAAGATATTAAATATAAAATAATTTTTTCCATGATGAATTAAAAAATTATTTTTGATTTATAGAACACATTTTATAAAAGTGGAAAAAAATTAATTAGAAAATAAGTCTACAAAACAAGATGAACCTGCTTTTTAGAAGAAAAAAATACTATTTTTATGGATAAATTGGTTTAATTCATTACCATTCACTGAAAATATATTAGATGAATGATGAAACATTTTATTAAATATAAAATATATAAATTTATTTAAAATCATTCCTCAATAAATATCAATTAAATTTATTATGTAAAAAATAATTCATGCACAAAAACAGTATTTTAACGAAATATTTATTTTACTTTCAAATGATTTTTATTTTCATTTATAATCAATTTATAACCAATTAATTTTTTATATATATTTTTAAAACATGTATTTTTGATAATTTATTTAGAATTATTCATAACCTATAATTAAGCTTCTAGGTTATGATGGTCCCGTTAATTAATAATATTTTAATAGTATATTGTGTTTTATTTAAACTCAGTGTTTCGTATAATGAAAAATACCACAATTATAAAATTTATTTAAATAGGAATATATTCAAAAATTATAGGGTGTTATATTTAAAACACTAAATAAATTAAAACCTCATAATTATATTTTGTTCAACATATGTCTTACCATTTTTAAAAACCCCCATCATATACTTGTCAATAAAACCACCTCTTGATAAATAGGAAAATGAAGTATGAATTCCATCAAGAATGTAAAAGAACTAGTTTTCCATGTAATAAAATCTTAATGGGAAGTGAAAATATGTACATGTAGAAAAGAATAAATATATAGAGAGAGTGATAGGGAGCTTTGATCATGATAAATCTAACGATAAAGAGAAAGTTAAAAACCATATTTCTATAAATGAATAATAGGAATGAAGGTAATTGAAAAATAATTCATTTTAATATCATTTTTCTAATATTATGGAATTTATTTAACATATATAATAATAACAAAAGAAAATATACTCACTTGATATCTTTCTATTTCATAGGCATAATTTCATCATTTTTTGTTATTTGATCAATTCTTATATATCCTCTTACTCTAAGAAATGAATATCCAATGCAATTTTTTATTCTTAAAGAACTAAAATGAAATTTTAACTAATCATTAGATCCATAAATAAATGACATGTAATTCATCATTTATATAGTAAATTTCAAAACAAAAAAGGTTATCACAAGTTTCCTAATAAAACATTATTCTCTAAAACCATGAAAATAACACCCGAGTTCCAACTAATCCATTTCAAAAATAGTTTACCTTAATACAACTAAAAAAAATTCTCACCAAATTAAAATTCCAAAAATGTAAAAGGAAGGTCATTAAATTTCCAAAATATATATAACATATTATTCCACAAACAAAGAAGCTCTTAATTTCGTATACCCAATATGTGAATAACCGGATTACCGTAAAAAATTGATGAAAACATGCATGATTCCAAAATAAAATATCATATTATCAGACATATTCCATAAGTCTAAAAAATTTAGTAAACTCTAGAAAAGATAAATTAAACCATCAAATCACAGCCAATTTCTAGGATACCAATATGAACCTAGAATATCTTTATCATTATAATATCAACATTGGGCACATATTATGGTTTTTCTTTCCTCAATATTATGTTTTCTAAAAAGATCAAGTTTCCATTGACTCACATTTTGTGGTGATTAGAACCATCCAACATATTATATCAAATACATAATGAAAATCTACTGCAATAAAATCCTTATAAATTTTATGATTATTATAATGAGAATATGATTGATAAAATACTTATAAAACATAGTTCTTGTATCTAAAAACACTAAAACATTAATCATTCCAACTTAGCTATAAGAATATCATAAGATTAATCTCGATCCCATATTTTCTTTTGAGATACATTTCCTTGATTATTTGGGAATACATTTTCATTGTTACCCATATCATTAAAATTAAAACAAATAACATAAGAGGATTATTTCGTACCCTTGAATTCATGTTATTGAGGGTCTTCCTCTCTAAATATGAAGAAAACTCACATTCCCTTAAAAAAATACAAGGGTATTTATTTATATAATTATCATATGGGGGACCATTCTTTCTAGTCTCCCACTTGTCCATTTTTTAACATTCTTCCACCTTTTCAATTTATTTTCTTAAATACCATTATAATTGTATAATTCTATCACGACCTGTGCCCCGGGGCCCGTACCATGACTTCCCCAAGCTCGCCTTCCAAATCTCAGGGGCTGCTGACTAGCACCAAAGGCATAAATCGCTAAAACTAGGAAGGCATTGCCTTTATAACCTGAAAATGCACACAATAGAGTACAAGATGGAAGCAAAATACTAAGTAAAACTGTATAACAAAAGAGTGATGAAAAGTAAAAGGGGCTGGAAATACAAGCTAAACTATAAAGTACATGTACAACTAAAAGAAAAAAGACAAAATAGATGAATGGTGAAAAGCATCTCATGGATCATCCACCACATATCCTACCTGAAGGGTAGGTATAGTTAGCATCCATAGCACTCCACGTCTGTCAGTCTCCTCTATGTACTGAAATATCGTATGGTCCACCTTCAGGTATCGTCCAGTCCAGATACTCTTAGCCTCAATCAGCATCGTCTGTCGTCTGCATCCAACATAATGAGGTGTGGGAAAAGCCTGTGCAAGGGTGAGTATAATGATACTCAGTATGAACCCTGAGACCCTCATGGTCTCTCAAAATCCACCAAGGATAAACCACATCGTATGAAATCAACACATAACCCCACTTAGGTATATGCCCATACATATACTAAGTTATCAAGTAACCCATATCAATCATGAGGTAAACACTAAAGTTGATAACTCAGCTCACATAGGTATACAAGTCACGTAGAGTGTTAGAGATGATTAGATGTAGCCATTATATCATCTATTCTATCAAACCCACACAGGATCTAGGTACATAATCCAAAACTGTTGAACCCACACAAGATCCAGTAATAGTAAATAGAGTTTTCAAACCCACACAGGATCCAAGAACAGTCCTTAGTATTGCTGAACCCACACAGGATCTAGGAATAGTCTTGAGAGCGCAACCAGCCATAGGGTTCCGAACAAAGCCTGCTTGATTCCGAGAGGGTTCGCTCCTCAAGATATGTTTCGATACATCAACTTCCACGAAGACCCAAGTTGATGCATCTAAAATATATGTCCTGCCAAAAAAACCCAACACGACAGACAGCGTGTTAATCGGCCACCTGGTCTGAGAGTTATTGACATTTTTGTTCCGAGGGCCTTGTTGGTTTTACATTCATTCCAACGTGGACGTACACCAACTATGTCCAAACCTTGAATGGGGTATACCAAAAGAATTGTCTCCTTCCAAGGTTTTCATTTCCATAGAAGGGTCGTCAATCGGACGCACGTAGCTCGTGTTATGGGAAAAAGAGTGGAAATAGGTCAAACGGGTCTGGGTCCAGCCCGCCTAGTCGAACTGACCCGGTCTGCGAAGGCGGACTAGCCCGCGCTAGGTCCGGCCCATGCTGGGTCCAGACCGGTGGCCTGTGGGGTTCGCCCTAGCTGTGTCTAGGGGGAAGGCCTCACCCCCTTGGATCCCGAAGGACTTAGCCATTCGGGTGATTCCCAAAACCGACACCACCTGGCGTTGGCCCACATCTGGCGAGACCCAATGATGGGTCTTTCTACTCCTGTCTAGTTGAGCGGCTAGTGGCCTCCTGCGCGGAACAAGCACGCCGTGCTTCCTCCGGCGACTTGGAGGCTCGGGCCGTCGGTCCTTCTCACGGTTGGCCTTGCGCCAGCCACCGCTGCACCGCCACTGTTAAAGGTTGAGTCCCCCTTTTTTCCACAGCACGACACAGTTGTGTCGCACCTTCCGCGGAAACTCGGCGGCTCAAACCGCAATTTTCCTTTGTGTCCGGCTATGCGCCAGCCGCCGCTGCACCTCCGTGGCCCATCATCCACGTGTTACTCCTCCGGCGGTGCGGCTACGCCACCGTCGTCACACGGCGACGTTCGTCAGTTCCATCCACCATCGAACTTTCCGCAGGTCACCAAATGAGTTCTGGTGGCCTGAATTTTGTTTCAAGATGAAGCCACACACTCCACAAGAAGTTTCTTTCAATCTAAAATCATTTTCGATGAGATTCGCTCATCCTGGTCTCACAGCGCATTTAGCGTCAAATTCCACAATGAAGGCGGAGGGTTCAGGCCATGTTTGTTTGACCCACACCCTCCGCCTTAGGGTGATAGCATGTGACATGGATTTATAATCCTCGACGGAGAAAAAAGAATGAGAAACAAAAAAAATTTGAACCCCTACCTTTGATCGTTGATCATTGACGTTCGCGTGAGAAAGTGGGCGTCGATT
Organism: Viscum album; assembly: GCA_963277665.1. Classification (NCBI taxonomy): domain Eukaryota; kingdom Viridiplantae; phylum Streptophyta; class Magnoliopsida; order Santalales; family Viscaceae; genus Viscum; species Viscum album. The sequence continues at coordinate 1,509,345,775 of OY728156.1, forward strand.
TTTTGACGTCATTAAAGAAGATGAAGAAGTCGAGGAAGATGTCATCAGCATTCTTTAAGATCGGCGCTTCCTCCATTGTTCTTGTAGATGATAAAATAAGAATATTTCTGTCATTGGTTGATGAAGTGTTCTTCATTCTTCGATGGTTGTTCTTCATTGGGAGAGAATATGATTATCCAAGTGCTCTTCCAACCCCCTCTCCCAATAAAAGAATGGACAATATAAATTAAATTATGTTTTAATAATTTAATTTGAATTGCACCATTAATTCAAGATGTGTTGGCATAAATAAATTCGGGGAGTTGGCTCCATTACAGTGGAGGGGTGGTGGCACCATTAAGTGGGGAGCTCAAGATGTTCTCCCCACTTAATGGGGAGTTGAGGAGGTTTAGACCTCTATTGGTCCCCACCGCTTTAAAGATGTAGAGGAGGATTAAACCTTGGGTGGGCCCCACCTCCATAAACTCTCATGAGAGGTTATGGTTTAGTGGTCCCACCTCAAACATCCAACCTGCAGAAGGAGGATATAGATCCAGTGGGACCCACCTTCAAACTTCCACAGGGCGGCTCAAATAAAAATAAAGTCAATATCACTTTATTTTATTTTTCTCCATGAAAACCAAACAAATAATTTATCTTCGCGACTCACTACCTTCGAAGTGAAAGTCTCCTTAAGAGAATATCATCGCGGCGAGTTCAACGGTGCCCTTGGATTTAAATTCTGAGCACTGTTTCAAATGTTAAAAAAACCCGCGCGTACGTTTACTGAAAGTACCTGAACAAAACATCAGAAATTTATTCTGGGCAAACTAGGACTCAGAATCACGTGCCGTTAGTTTTCACAGACTCATAAAATTCCCATGTATTTAAGAAAAAAAATTCCACAAAAATTATGGGTCTTTATATTCTCCCTACATCAGGGAATTACATCCTCATAATCTACAACTCGAACTAAGGGAACAAATGGGGGTACTGAGTATGCATCTGAGCCTCCCACTCCCATGTGCTCTCTTGGAGGTTCCCATGCTGCCAAAGAATGCACACTAGAGGTATCGACTGCCCATGAAGGACCTACTTCGGTCGATCCCTAGTCTCCACTGAAACCTCTGTAAAATTCTCCCCATCGTCAAAATCCATCTCTCCATGGTCGATGATGTGAGAAGGGTCATGCACGTATCTCCTAATCTGGGTTACATGGAAGACTTCGTGCACCCTATGCAACTGAGGTGGAAGAGCTAAGTGGTGTGCCACCTTGCCAAATCTATTGAGGACCTGAAAATGTCTGATGAAACGCAGAGATAACTTGCCACCTTAGCCAAATCTTCATAAACCTTGATGAGAAGAGACCCATAGAAAGACATGGTCACTATCCTTGAACTCTATAGGCCTCCATCCCCTGTTGGCATATGACTTCTATCTGCTATGTGTAGTCTTCATCTGCTCCTAGATGATCTACACCTTTTCTATGGTAGCTTGTACCATCTCTGGTCCCACTAGTACTAACTCCCAAGGGTCAATCCAACAAAAGGGTGATCTGCATTGTTGCTCGTATAATGCCTCAAAAGGTTTCATCCCAATGGTGGAGTGATAGCTGTAATTGTATGAAAACTCCATCAAAGTTAATTGATCCTCCCAGCTACGACCAAAGTCGAGTACACCAGTATGCAACATGTCCTCGAGGGTCTGAATGGTCCGCTCAATCAGACCATCTGTTTGAGGATGGAAGGCGGTGCTCAGACGAAGATGTGTCCCGAAAGCCTCATGAAGCCCTTTCTATAGTTGGGAAGTAAACTGTGTGTCACGATCAAAGACAATAGAAGAAGTTACTCCATGTAGCCGCACAATCTCTTGCACATAGAGCCATTTCAATCTCTCTAATGAACCCTGCTTGCTGATCGGTAGGAAGTGGGATGACTTGGTGAGTCAATCAACGATCACCCAAATCGAGTCATGACCCCTAGATGCACGTGGAAGTCCTGTCGTGAATTCCATGGATATCCCATCCCACGTCAACACTGGGACCTCTAAAGGTTGATCCAAGCCCGATGGTACCTGTTGCTATGCCTTCACATGCTGATAAAAGAGGCATCGAGAGACAAACTCTACTACTACCTTCTTCATACCTAGCCACTAGTGCTATCGTCAAAGGTCCTGGTACATCTTCACCACTACTGGATGTACCGATAAAGGGGATGTGTGGAACTCCCTCAAAACTTCCTCTTGAAGTGACACTGGTACCATATTACGTCCTCTAAAGAGGATGATTTTATCCCCACGTTCAGAAAATCTATCAGGTGCCTGCCATGTGGATATTTGAGAACATCATGTCTCGCAGTCAGCATCTCCACGCTGCACCTCCCTGACTCACTGAAGAAGTGTGGGAGTGATTGTAAGAGACTGTAGAAAGGCTGCTCTGTCTCTATCCACAAAGGATATTTGTAAAGGAGCTAGCTTTTCTGTCGCCTTGCCTAGCAGTTGTATACCAGACCTCCTGCTGAGTGCATCTGCAACAACATTCACCTTCCTAGGAGTATAGACTATCTCAAATTCATAGTACTGGGGGAACTCGAGCCAAAATCATTGTCTCAGGTTCAGGTTCTTCTGGGAGAATAATTACCTGAGACTCTTGTCATCAAATTAGATAGTAAAATGTTCAACCATCAGATAGTGTTGCCACATCTTCAAGGAAAAGACCACTGCTGCTAACTCCAGGTCATGGGTAGCGTAGTTCTGCTCATGCTGTCTCAGCTTCCGAGAACCATATGCAATCACTGATCTCTCCTATATCAAGACACATCCGAGTTCGGTCCCTAATGTGTCACAGTGGAGTATGTACCATATGCCCTCCCCTGGCAACCTCAAGATGGGGGCACTAGTCATCCTCTGCCTCATCTCCTGAAAGCTCTACTGGCATCTCTTCAACCACACGAAGGGTTTCCCCATCTTCGTCAAGGATGATAGTGGTGCTGTAACTCTGGAGAAGCCTGGTATGAACCTTCATTAATATCCATCCAAACCTAGGAAACTATGAACTATTGTCACACTCTTGGGTGGCTCCCAAGAAAGTACCTCCTCAATCTTCACTGGATCTACTGCAACTCCAGCCTCTGAGACAACATGTCCCAAAAAGTGAAAATATTGGATCCAGAACTGGCACATCAAGAGATTACCATAAATCTGGTTCTCTCGGAGTGTGTATAGTACTGCCTGTAAATGGTAGGCATGCTCCTCCTCAATAGTCGATTACATCAGAACGTCGTTGATGAAGACTATGACATAGCGACTGAGGTATGGCTAGAAAATCCTGTTCAGGAGTCCCATGAACACGGTTGGAGTTTTGGTTACGTCAAATGGCATAACCAAGAACTCTTAGTGGTCGTACCAACATCTGAAGGTCGTCTTCTGCAATCCTCATCTCGAACTCTATGTTAGTGATAGACTGATCTGAGGTCTATCTTTGAGAACCACCGTGCTCTCTTCAACTGGTCAAAGAGGTCTTCAATCCTTGGGAGTGGGTACTTGTTCTTCAAAATCACATGGTTTAGGAAATGATTTTTTACACAAATCCTTAAGTTTCCATCCACCTTCTTGGAAAATAGAATCGAGGCTGTCGGGGGAGAAACACTAGGCTAGATGAATCCCTTCCCCTGAAAGCCCTCTAGTTGTACCTGCAGCTCGCGAAGCTCCGTGGGAGCCCTCTGATACATAGGTGTAGATATCAGTATTGTCTCGGGGTAAGGATCAATGTAAATGTCTAGCTCTCTATAAGGAGGTAGACCTGGTACATCATCAGGTAAAACATCTGCTTATTAATCCACCACTACAGGATAGCTTTGAATCTCCACATCAACTTCTTCGAGGGTAAGGCAAGCCAACTGGTGAGTGATCGAGTGCACCCTCCTCTATGTATGTCCATCATATGCTACAAAGGCTCCCTTCTCACCAGTGAAGGTGAACCTGGTCCCATCCTTGCAGACACACCGCACATTGCACCTAATACAGTTAATCTAGGCGTGGACTGTAGATAAGCATTGCATACCCAAGATGACATCGTAAGTCCTTGACGCTGCTACTAGGAGATCTCAACAAAATATCTTGCCTCCTAGAGTAATCTCACACTTCCATTACTAGTGTGTATTCATCGAATCTACTCTCGTAAGTGTCTCTAGCCGTAAATATCAAGTCAACGACTCCTTCGAAATCTCTAAGCCCTGAACGAGGGCAGTGGAAATGAAAGAGTGACTGACACCTATGTTTATAAGAACTATAACTATGTTGGAGTAGATAGATATTGTACCATGAATCATCTTTGGAGCGCCATGATCGTAAGCCTCAGCTGCTTGAAGCTGAGCTCTTGCCTGTCTACCTAATCTTTGCGGACGGGGAGGACTTCCTGGTGGTGGTGGTGGTAACATCTCAAAACGTCTTCCACCGCCAGCTGCACGACCAGCTCCTCTGCCACATCCTCCTGCTCCCTGTGGACTACCTCGATCGAACCTCTGCCTCTGCATAGAAGGTTTTTCGAATATCTGTTGATCATCCGAATGGCGGGTCAGTCATTCAAGAGCCATGTGACCCTCCCTTACGCATGTGAAATACTGCATATTCTTCCAATGATTGGCTCAGTCTCGTGTGCCATGCACAACCGAAACTAATTCCCGAGGTCATCCACTGGATGGTCTGGTTCTCTTGGACCTCTATGACATATGTCTGATGCCATCTGCAGAAGACTCCACTACGTGATGCTCGGTGGTGGGTCTCGATGTTGGTGACTGCTCAGTAGAGAAACACTCTATTAAGAGGGCTCGCTCCAACACCCCCGCCTGTGTCAGGATGCTAAGGGAGGCCATCGAATCCCTGATCTCTCACATTAGCCCCTACTCGATGGTCTGGGCCTTGAAGAATGGGTCATGCACCATATCTATAGAGTTTCGCAGGAGGTCAGTGAACCTTGCTGAGTAATGTGACACCGTCATGCTACCCTGTTGTAGATATAGTAGATCCTATATCCGTACTGCACGAAGGGTGTATGGGAAAAACACCACCCATAATAGGCTCTCTAAGTCTTACTAGAGATGTGTCACCTTGTCATGCACCTGGAGCATCAGGCTCCACCATCTGCCAGCTGCTTCCTGAAGGAGACTCGTGGCAAGGATCACCATAATGTCTGCTGGTGTCCCTACCAGTCTGAAGACTCTCACCACAGTCTCTATCCAATCCTTAGCTGCATGCGGGTTTGTCTCTCCCCTATAAATGGGATGCATTTGGTGCTGGAACTCGTGCAATGCGCTCAAGCGGCATGCATCATCTTCTTCTAGGGTTGGTGGCTTCGGTGGACCAACAAGAAGTGGTACCACTGGTGCCTCCACTATGATAGGGCCCTACACTGAGGCATCTTCGCTCGGTGGGCTGCCATCTCATAAAAATTCTGGAACCCTGTTTGGAAATCTGCGTGGAGGCATCCTGTAGAGAAACAGGTGCACCACAGTCAAAAATTTATAACTAGTGAGTTGACTCAAATAGATCACAATGAAAAATCTTCAAAACACACACGCTATCAGTTTTTTCATGCACTGAGTTGGAAATCAGAAGTCAGGGTCCTGGTGTATAGATACGTTGGCCACCACACCAACACTAGACTCCCTGAACTATAAACCACACTTAGTACCCTTAATAGTATTGCTTCACAAAAAGAAAAGATTCTTAAGTTCTGCGGTAGAACCAACTCCTCTGATAAAACTTTGTCACGACCCGTCCCCTGGGGCCCATACCATGACTACCCTAAGCCCTCCTTTCATAGGCTAGGGGTTGGAGACTATCAACAAAGGCATAAATCCCTAACACTAAGAAGGCATTGCCTTTGTAACATAAAAATGCACACAACAGAGTTCAAGCTGGAAGCAAAACACTAAGTAAAACTGTATAACAAAAGAGTTCTGAAAAGTAAAAGGGGTCAGAAATACAAGCCCAATTGTAAAGTACAAGTACAACTGAAAAAAAAGACAAAACAGCTAAATGGTGAATAGCAGCTCCTCGATCATCCACCATGGATCCTACTTGAAGGGTAGGTGCAGTTAGCCTCCTCAGTACTCCACATCAGTTAGTCTCCTTCGTGTACCGACACGTCGTAGGGTCCACTACCAGGTATCGTCACGTCCTGATACTCTCAGCCTCAATCAGCGCTGGCTGTCATCTACATCCAACACAACGAGGTGTGGGAATATCCTGTGTAGGGGTGATTATAACGATACTCAGTGGGGACCCTGAGACCCTCATGGTCTCCCAAATCGACTAAGGATAAACCCCAGATTAATAAATCAATAGATAAACACACTTAAGTATATACCCATACATATACCTATTTTATCAAGTAACTCATCTCAATCATGAGGTAAACACAAAAGTTACTAACTCAGCTCACACAGGAATAAAACTCATGTAGAGTGTTAGAGATGATTTGATGTAGCCACTATATCATCTATTATGTCGAACCCACATAGTATCTAGGTATATAATTCAAAACTATCAAACCCAGACACGATCCAGGAACAAAAAATAGAGCTGTCGAACCCACAGGGGATCAAGGAATAGTCGTCAGTGTTGTCGATCCCACACAAGATCTAGGAACAATATTCAGAGCTGTCGAACCCACATAGGATCCAGGAAAAATTCACAGTGCTTTCGAACCCACACAGGATCCCAGAAAAGTCGTCCGAGCACAGCCAACCATAGGGTTCCACACAAAGCATGCTTGATTCTGGGAGGGTCCACACCTCAATATATGTTTTGATACATAAAATACCATGAATTCCCAAGTTGATGTATACAAAAGATCCATCTTTCCAAAATAAACCCAACGCAACAGACGGCGCGTCAATCAGACACCCGATTTGAGAGTAATTGGCATTTTCGCTTAGAGGGCCCGGTTGGTTTTACATTCATTCCAACCCAGCCATACAGGAACTGTTTCTATACCTTGAGTGGGGTATACCAAAAGAACTATCTCCTTCCAATTTTTTCATCTTCATAGACGTTTCGTCAATCAGATGCTCGTAGCTCAAGTTATGAGAAAAAGAGTGGAAACAGTTCAAATGGGTTCGGGTCCGGTCTGGCCCAGTCAAACCGACCCCACCCACCCCAGGTCCGGACTGGGTTCCAACCCAGTCCGCGGGTCTGACCCTCCCCACGGGTCCGACCCAGTCCATAGGGGTAGCCTGACCCATGCTGGCGGCTCGACCCACGCTGGGCCTAGCCCGGCGGCCCGTGGGGTCCACCCTAGTCGCGTCCAGAAGGGAGGTCGCGCCCCCTAGATCCTGAATGGCGTAGTCGTTCTAGTGATTCCAAAAACTGGTGCCATGTGGCACCGGTCTGCATCACCTGAGACCCAGCGACGGGTCCTGCTCCTCCCGGCTAGTCGAGAGGCTATCCACCTCCCACGTGGCGCAGTCGCACCACACCTCCTCCGGCAACCCAGGTGCCCAGGCCGCCGGTCCTTCTCGTCGTCATCCTTGCACCGGTTGTTGCTACACCGCCGCCGCCAGCGGCCGCTGCCCCCATTTTGTTACACAGTGCGGCGCGGTTGCACCGTGAATTCCCTGGAAACCTAGCGGCTCGAGCCACCGGTTTCCTTCGCGACCGGCCTTGCACTGGCCGCCGATGCACCACTGTAGCCCGTTAGCCGTGGGTTACTCCTCCAGTGGTTCATTTGCACCACCACCGTCACTTGGTGATTTTCGTCAGCTCCATCCACCTGTGAACTTTCCACAGGTCACCAGACGAGTTCCGATGGCCCGATTCTCGTTCCAGAAGAAGCCGCGCACTCCTCGGGACGTCACCTATGTCACCTTCGATCCACAATCATTGTCTACAAGAGTCTCTCATCCCTGTCTCATGTCATGTTTAGCATCAAATTCCACAAAAAAGACCGAGGGTTCTGGTCGTGTTTGTTCGGCCCTCACCCTCTGCGTTAGGGTTATAGCATGCGACTTTAATTTATAATCCCCGATGGAGAACGAAGAATGAGAAACAAAACAATGTTTGAACCCCTACCTTTGATCGCTAATCATCAACGTTGGTGTGAGAAAGAATACATCCATTCATTGATGTCGGGAAAGAAGATGAAGAATTTGACGACGATGTCATCAGCATTCTTCATGGTCGGTGCATCCTCCCTTGTTCTGGTTGATGATCAAAGAAGAATATGTCCATCATTGGAGGATGAAGTGTTCTTCGTTCTTCGATGGTCATTCATAGTTGGGAGAGAATAATTTTCTTCAAGTTCTCTTCCAACCCCCTCTCCCAAAAAATGAATGTCCAATATAAATTAAATAATGTTTTAATAATTTAATTTGAATTGCACCATTAATTCAAGAGGTGTTTTCATAAATTAATTAGAGGAGTTGGCTCCATTAAGGTGGAGGGGTGGTGGAACCATTAAGTGGGTAGCTCAAGAGGTTTGTCCCCACTTAGTGGGGAGTTGAGGAGGTTTAAACCTCGATTGGTCCCCACCACTTTAAACAAGTAGAGGAGGTTTAGACCTCGGGTGGGACCCACCTCCATAACCTCTCATGAGTGGTAATGGTGTGGTGGTCCCACCTCCAACTCCCAACCTCCACAAGGAGGTTATAGATCTAGTGGGACCCACCTCTAAACTCCCATAGGGTGGCTCAAATAAAAATAATGTGAATCCCGCTTTATTTTATTTTTCTACACGAAAACCCAAAAACTAAATTATCTTCTTGACTCACTGTTGTCGATGTGAAAGTCTCCTTTAGTGAATACTGGCGTTGTGAGTTCAAAGATGCCCTCAGATTTCAATTTTGAGCACCAGTTCAAAAGTTATAAAAACCCACTCGTATGTTTATTGAATAAACTCAAACAAAACTTCAGAAATTGATTCCAAGCACACCGGGCCTCGAAATTACGCGTCGTTAGTTTTTTCGGACTCGTAAAATTCCCATGTATTTAATAAATAAATTCCACAAAAATTTAGGGTCTTTATAAATTATTTATATGTCTTGATAGCAATTGACATTATTTCCTCATATGATGATAATGTTTGATATACTAGTTACCTTCAACATATAGCCTTATCCCCATCATAAAATTCTCAATATTTCTCTTTAGATTACCTACATCTCATGTTTCATTCCTTGATAGACATATAAAATTAGATTCATATATGGAAACAATTTCATCTTACTTTTTTCATAGAATCCATAATTGTCTCTCTTTATCTTCTCCTTTCCCATGAGAAAAATATTTTTCTAGGAAAGGTACCATAATATTCTTTTATTCCATGCTTGACATTTCCTCCTCATATTTTTTTTTGAATCAACGATCACCATTTAGCCACATGTACTAAGAGATGATAAAATTACAATATATCCTTCTCTATTTCATTCCTTCCCAAGTGATAAATATATTCTTTAATAAACTCATTCATTTATCATCTAAATAAGTATTTATAGTACCATTGTATATGGGAGGATTCTTATTCCTGAAGCAATATTACATTGTTACGATGTGAGGTGGGTCATTAGGATTCTCCATATGGGAAAATTTATTACTCATAACCTAAGTTAGATATACTGATATGGTTATAATTGGATCAGTTTTAGCACCGCCATCATTATCCTTCAATTGAGGGAAATCCCTAGATGGAGTACATGAATTGATATAGTTCTCATTTATTATGTTATGTTACATTTTTAAACAATGTTATACACTATATTTGATCATAGTATTAAGAAACATAATGTATATTCCAAAACTAATCAAATACCTAACCTAAATTGAATTTTTTATTATAAAGACAACCTTATAATCATAAACATAGTTTATTTGGTAATACTTTTAAATCAGTAATATATTTTAAAATCCTTCATAATGGCTTGTAATGAAAATTTTAATTATCCCACGAATATGACATGGGATTGTCAAACCAGGTGCACAATATTGCTTTTTTTTATAAACCATTTGACAAAAAATTCAAATCCCAATATAACCTTTTTAGATTTATTACCCCTAGTTACAATTGTGCTAGAACAATGTACACATTGAGTATCTTGAAAAGGATTTATTTTAGTAAAAAACATATTTATACCTTAAAAACTTTAGGATGTTCTTATATACTTATCCTCAAAGACTATCACATTGTTATATTTTCTAATCTATTCTTTATTCAATTTAGTTTGGATGGATTCTGTTAAACTTTCTATGATACCAACTATAAAGTCCATCAACCTGTAGGCCAAATGCACTGGTTACATTATTCTAATGGAACTAGATTGAAGTTATTTCATCCCAAAGGTCCAAATAGTTTTATAGTCTTTGTTTTTATATACATTCTAGAATTTGACATACATTTGAAAACATAAAATATAACAAAATATTTTTTAGATCATAATCATTCCATTAATAATTTCCCTATATATCAATTGTAAAATATATCCTAGAATCATTGGGAAAGGGAACCTAAGAAATTGGTGTGCAAAAATTATTAGTAATGTTAATAATGTTGTAACGACCTAGAAATTTCAAGGAATTTGTTTTTAATACTTTCAAATTTTACGAGTCTGTGGTTTTTGACGGTACATGATTCCAAGGCCCAGTGTTCCCGGAATCAATTTCTAATGTTTAGCTCGGGTACATTCAGTGAACGAACGAGCGGGTTTTTCTAACTTTTGAACCGGTGCTCGGAATTAAAATCGGAGGGCAACGATGAACTCGCAGCGCCGGTAATTGCTTAAGTGGACACTTACCGTAGTTACATTCGCAAAGGAGGATAAGATAATTTTGGGGGTTTATTCAAAAAATAAATAAAAAATGACGGAACAATTTTTATTTTGTAAAGTGGGTTTTCTCCCCCATGGGTAGTTAAGGGTGGGGCCCATAGCCACTTTACTACACAAGTGTGGGTGTTAGAGAGGTGGTCCCCACATGACCCCCACCATTTAATTCCCTCTAAACATGTTAGTAAACCCCACCATTAATTGGAGAAACCCCCCATTTAACTGCCAATATGTTTAATAATGGGGAACCTTCTCTCTCCCTTCTTAAATTAATTGTCAACACATTGTTAAATGTGGAAAATTAATTCCCAGAGCTTCTTTGCGTGTGAAATTAAATAATAGGAGTAACCTATTATTTAATTTGGGAAAGAGCTTCATTGTGCATGAGAGATCGGGGGAGAGCTCTTGAGCTTTGGAAGAACGCTGACCTCCAACAAAGAACGACGCAGAACACCAGCCTCCGACGAAGAACGCCGAAGAATGCCGAAGAACGCCGGTTCCTCAAAAATTGACGACACGCCGCACTTATCTTCTCCGAGAAAAGAGAGAAGAGGCCACTTCCTCCTCAGCACGATCCGACAACTCCTACAATCCTCTTCCCCACGATTCCAATGCTCGACATCAATTGTTGAGATAGGGGTTTTTGTATAAATTTCATTTTTTGATTTTATACCCTCGTCATGGCGTGCAAAATTGTTTGGTGGTGTTTAGAACCACTAACGCGGTGGGAGCGGACTAACGAACATGTCCGAACCAACTGCTACTTTGTTCTTGATATGCGTAATAATTGGAGATGATGAAGAGGTACCTAATGGGCGATTGGAGGTCGTCGCATTAATTTACGGGTCCCGAGAAGACCGCAGGCGAAGACGGGAGATGAATCGGACCACCGGAATGACTCTGGTGGCCCGCAGAAGTCCCTGGCGGCCGAAGGAGGTGGATCCCTCATGCACCGCCGGCAAGATCCCGTCGTGGTGGCAGGGGCCAGATCCTGCGGCTGCGCGGGATCCGGGGGAGCAGCGGCGCCACCATGGCGCCGCGTCCGCGGAAAGGGGGGACCGCGCCCCCATGCTCGGCTCGATGGCTGAGCCAGTGCACCCCCCGGCCGGGCCTGGGTGAGTCGCGCAGACCTAGTCGGGCCGCACCCGACCGGGAGGGGTCGTGCCCCGGTGGGCTGGACCCGGTTTGGGCCTCCCCAGGGGGTGTTTGGCCGGGCCGATCCGGGCCCAGACCCCCCCCCCCCCCCACCACTTTGGACCGTTTTCGGTCTTTTTCCCATAACTTGAGCTACAGACCTCCGAACAACACACCTTCAGTTGCGTAAGAATCCTTGGATTGAGATGGTAATTTCTATGTATTACACTCGAGGTTTAGGAAAAATTTAGGTATGGCCGGGTTGGTTCGAACCCGAAACCAACGAGGCCCTTGGAGCGGAAACGCTTATAACTTAAGGACTGGATGTCTGATTGACGTTACGTCAATTACAATGGGATCCTTTTGTAGAGACGGTCCTTTTGGATTACTCCTCTTGAGGTTTGGATGCAAATGGAGTATGGTCGTGTTGGTTTTAGCTTAAAAACCAACCGGGCCCCTGGGACAGAAATGCCAATAACTCTAAGACCGGGCATCCGATTGGCGCACCGTCTGTCGCGTTGGGTTTCTTTTGGTGAGACGGAACATTGGGATACATAAAATCTGGACTTCATGAATGTTGATGTATCGAATCCCTCTCTTTCTCGAGGAGTGGACCCTCCCGGAATCGATCATGATGTGTGCAGTAACCCTAGAGTTGGCTGCGACTGCGACGATGACGACTGCACTTGGATCCTCTTTGGGTTCGGGAGTGAGGAAAACTTTACTTGGATCTTCTGTGGGTTCGGTAGAGATGACATCCGTACTGGGATCCTATGTGGTTTTAACGGTGATCAACTACTATTCTTGTATCCTACGTGGGTCTGGCAGTATATGACCTCTGTACTTGTATCCTGTGTGGGTCCAGCAGAGTAGCTGGTCTTGTATCCTTTGTGGGTCCGACAGCTTAGCTGGTCTTGTATCCTATGTGGGTCCAACAGCTTAGATTAATTAGTGGCTACATCTGATCATCTTTATCTCCTTACGAAGTGTATACCTGTGTGAGATGATTCTTGACTTCAATCATTATCATCGATTTGATTGACTTGATTTCCTATGTGGATTGGGTTGTGCTTCATGTGTGTATTGGGTTGTGTATTCTTGTGTGGAATGGGTTGTACTTGGGCACGTGAGTTGGAGCCGAACTGGAATTGATGACTTGGGTATATGTATGGGAATATACCTAAGTAGAGTTGGTTGATCCTTCGTGTTGTATCTTTCCTTTGTGGTTTATCCTTCGTGGATTTTGAGAGACCTTTGGGGGTCTCGGGGTCCCTACTGAGTATCATATACTCACCCCTTCATGGGATATGTCTGCACAACGTTGTGTTGGATGCAGATGACTGACAACACTGATCGAGGTGGAGGATTGTGGAGCTGGATGGTACCCAGAGGTGGACCACTTGGTGGGACGTACACGGAGCAGACGGCCAGACCCGAGGAGCTGAGGAGACTATCTGTACCCACCCTTCAGGTGGGATTTCCGTAGGATGACTCGGAGTTGCTATTTACTTACTACTGTTGTAGTTTCTATTCAGTTGTACTGTATTTTCAGTTGGGTTTGTTTACTGGCCCATTTTCTTTTCAGCATTTACTTTTTACCCAGTTTTACTTAGTGTTTACTCACTTGGGTACTCTGTTGTGTATGTTTACTTTATAAAGGCTACGCCATCCCTTTTTTTTGGGATTTATGCCTTTGATGCTAGTCGCCAGCCCCTGGCCTATGGAAGATGGGATTAGGGTAGTCACAGAACGGGCCCCGAGAGTGGGTCGTGACAAATTGGTATCAGAGGAGTCGATTCTACCGCAGAACTCAGGACTATGATCTTTACTTTCTATGAAGCAATAGTGTTAAGAGTATTGAGTCTGGTTTTCAGTCCAGGGAGTCCAGTGTTGGTGCGGGGACCGACGTATCCATACACAAGGACCCTTACCTCTGATTTCTGACTTAGTGCATGATGACACTGATTGCGTGTGTGTTTCCTTTCAAAAGTTTTCTTTGTGATTACTTTGTGTCAGCTCACCAGCTATACTATATTAACTATGGCGCACCTGTTTCATTTCAGGATGGTGCCATGACTGAAGCCAACTAGGGTTTTGAGCTTTGTGCGAGATGGAAGCCAACCAAGCGACGAGGCCTCGGTGTCGGGCCCGATTACAGCAGAGGCACCAGCAGTACCTCTACCCGCTGAGCCACCGATGCTACCATCCCCTACGGTGGAGAGTGCATGCTGCCTGAGCGTGTTGCACGAGTTTCAGAGACAGAGGATGCCAAGGTTCCGTAGAGATATGGATCCTCAGAAAACTGAGGATTGGATGGAGGCTATCGTCAGAGTCTTTAGATTGGTAGGGACACCAGCAGACCTCATGGTGATACTTTCCACGAGTCTCCTGCATGCAGCAGCAGGTAGATGGTGGAGCATGATGCTCCAGGTGAACGACGACGCATATCTACTTTGGACGGACTTCGAGAGCCTCTTCCGCTCGTAGTTCGTTCCAACCACCCTCAGTGCGGTGCGCATCCAGGAGTTACTACATCTGGGGCAGGGTAGCATGTTAGTAGCCCAGTACTCAGCGAGATTTATCGACCACCCGCGCTATTCCATGGACATGGTACGAGACCCATTCTTCCAGGCCCAGACCTTTGAGCTGGGGTTGAGGCAAGAGACCAGAGCTTCGACGATTCCCCTCAACATCCCAACGCAGGCGGGGGTGCTGGAGTGAGCCCTGTTAGTGGAGAGCTTTCTTGCCGAGTAGCCATCATCAGCGAGACCCACCACATGATGGCATGGAGCGGAGTCTTCTACAGCCGGCAGTCGACAGACAACGCAGGGGTCTAAGCAGACCAGGCCCACAGGTGGGCGACCTCAGGATACGGGTTCAGCTGTGCAGGGCACACGGCGCAGAGCCAGCCTTACGAGGAGCATACAGTGCTATGCATGCGGCGTCCAGGGCCACATGGCTTGTCACTGCCCGACCCGCCATGCAGACGAGCAGCAGACAGTGGAGGGACCTCCCAGGAAGAGGCAGAGGTTCGACCGTGGTGGTCCACACGGTGCAGGCGGACGTGGCAGAGGAGCTGGCCGAGTAGCGGGTGGTGGACGACGCTTCGAGGCTCTACCACCACCACCCCCAAAAGGTCCACCCCATTCACAGGGAGCTAACGAGAAGAGGAAACCTCAGCTCTAGGAATTATAGGTTTACAACCACGGCTCACCTGAGATGATTTGAGTTATTATCTGTGTCTACTCCACCCTTGCGGCAGTTCTTATAGACACGGGTGTGAGTCATTATTTTATTTTTGCTGCCCTTGTTCGGATCTCAGAGATTCCGACGGAGCAATTGGATCGATCCTTGCGGCTATAGACTCCTACAAGAGTAGACTCGATGATTATGCACTGGTTCCGACAGTGTGAGCTTACTCTAGGAGGTGAGAGATTTGGCTGGGATCTTCTTGTAGTGGCGTCGAGGCCTTACGACGTCATCTTGGTTGTGGACTGGTTATCTACAATCCATGCTCATATCGACTGTATTAAAGGAAAGGTGCGGTGTGTCTGCACGGATGGTACCTGGTTCACCTTCACCGGTAAGAAGGGAACCTTCACAGAACAAGATGGACACATGCAGAGGAGAGGGCATCCGATCACACATCAGTTGGCTAGACTCATCATCGGACCAGTTGACTTGTGGAGTCCGATTTTTCCTGTAGTGGTGGATTAGTATGCGGATATTTTTCCTGACGATGTTTCAGGACTAACTCCTCATAGGAAGGTAGATTTTAATATAGACATGTACCCCGGGACATCACTGATATCTACTCCATCATATCAGATGGCGCCCACCAAGCTTCGTGAGCTGCGGGTACAACTGGAGGACTTACAGGGGAAAGGTTTCATCTAACCCAGTGTTTCACCCTGGGCTTCTCCAAATATCTTCACCAAGAAGGTGGATGGGAGCTTGCGACTGTGTTTCGGCTACTGTCGCATGAACTAGGTGACCGTTAGGAACAAGTATCCACTTCCAAGGATTGACGACATCTTCGATCAGCTCAAGGGAGCACATTGGTTCTCGAAGATAGACCTTAGGTCAAGCTATCATCAGCTCTGAGTTCGGGACGAGGATGTGTAGAAGATGTCCTTCAGGTGTCGGTATGGCCACTATGAGTTCTTGGTCATTCCCTTCGGTGTGACCAACGCTCCAGCAGTGTTCTTGAGTCTCTTGAACAGGATCATCCATCCCTACCCCGATCGTTTTGTCGTAGTCTTCATTGACGACATACTGATTTACTCGACCACCGAGGAGGAGCACGCCTACCACTTACGGGTTGAACTAGATACACTCCGATAGCACTATCTTTATGGTAATCTCTCGAAGTTCCAGTTCTAGCATCGAGGGGTTCACTTATTGGGGAACGTCATCTCTGAGGCAGGAGTTGCAGTGGATCCCGCGAAGGTTGAGGCGGTACTTGCTTGGGAGCCGCCCAGGAGCATGATAAAGGTGCAGAGTTTTCTAGTTCTGGTTGGGGGCTATCGAAGATTTGTGCCACACATCTTCAAAGTTCCAGCACCACTTACATCTTTGAAAAAGAAGGGGAAACCCTTCGTGTAGTCAGACAGATGTCAGTAGAGCTTCCAGAAGCTGAGGCAGATATTGACCAGTGCGCCCATCTTGAGGCTACCGGAGGAGGGTGTAGGGTATGTAGTATACTGCAATGCATCGGGGACCAGACTTGAGTGTGTCCTGATGCAGGATCAAGTAGTGATCTCTTACGGTTCATGGCAGTCGAGGCAGCACGAGCAGAACTACGCTACCCATGGCCTATAGTTAGCAGCAGTGGTCTTCGCCCTGAAGATGTGGCGACACTATCTCATGGGAGAGCGCTTTACAGTCTACTCTGACCACCAGAGTCTCATGTACATTTTCTCATAGAAGGAACTGAACCTGAGACAGTGGCAATGGATCGAGTTCCTCCAGGATTATGACTTTTAGATTTTCTATACTCCTGGAAAGGGGAACGTTGTGGCTGATTCTCTCAGCAGGAGATCGGGCATTCAGCTACTTGGGGAGGCGACAGAGTAGTTAGCCGCTTTGCAGATATCATTCGTGGATAGAGATGGGGTAGCCTATCTACAGTCCCTCACAGTAACTCCTCAACTTCTTCAGTGGGTCAGAGAGGTGCAGTGTGGGGACGTTGACCGTGAGGCATGACGTGCTCAGATATCCTCAGGGCTAGCACCCGATGGATTTTCTAAAGGCGGAGAGCACGTCATCCTCTTCCAGGGACGTACCATGGTACCATATCTACTACAGGAGGAGGTGTTGAGGGAGTTCCACACTTCCCCTCTAGCGGTACATCCATGAGTAGCGAAGATGTATCAGGACCTCAGACAACGGTACTAGTGGTCGGGTATGAAGAAGGTTGTGATAGAGTTCATTTCTCGATGCCTCACTTTTCAGCAAGTAAAGGCCAAGCACCAGGTACCTATAGGCTTTGTACATCCCTTAGAGGTTCTAGAGTGGAAGTGGGACGGGATATCAATGGATTTCGGAACGGGGCTTCCATGTACTTCCAGAGGACACAACACCATCTGGGTGATCGTAGACCGACTCACCTAATTGGACCACCTCATACCGATAAGAGAATAGGGCTCAGTAGAGATCCTCGGACGCCTCTACGTTCAAGAGATCGTACGGCTTCAAGGTGTGATATCATCTATCATCTCCAAACGAGATACTCGCTTTACTTCTCGTCTTTGGAAGGGGTTGTAGGAGGCCTTTGGGACGCAGCTACGCCTGAGCACTACCTTTCACCCATAGATGTATGTACAGATAGAGAGGACCATTCAGACACTCGAGGTCATGCTCCGTGCATGTTTCCTTGACTTTGGTTGTAGCTTGGAGGATCACCTACCCTTCGTGGAGTTTTCGTAAAATAATAGACACCAATCCACCATTGGGATGCAACCTTACGAGCCATTGTACGTCCGACCATGCAGATCACCCCTATGCTGGACTAACCCAGGGGATTCAGCACTCGTAGGACCAGAGATGGTTCGGGCTACGACGGAGAAGGTGCAGGTTATCAAGGAGTGGATGAGGACTGCACGGAGTAGACATAAGTCCTATGCTGATAGGAGGCGGAGACCACTAGAGTTCGAGGATGTCGACCACGTTTTCTTACGGGTCTCTCCTCGACGTGGATTATAGAGATTTGGCCGGGGTGGAAAGTTACATCCGTGATTCATCAGGCCATTTCAGGTCCTCATCAGGGTAGGTGAGGTGGCTTACCGCCTGGCCCTTCCACCTCAGTTGCACCGGGTGCATGACGTCTTCCATGTATCTCAGCTGAGGAGATACGTGCACGACCCAACGCATATCATCAACCACGTGGAGATGGACATCGATGATGAGATGACTTTTGCGGAGGTCCCGGTGAAGATCGAGGATTTAAAGGAGCGGGTCCTACGTGGGCGGTCAATTCCTCTTGTGTGCATTCATTGGCAGCATGGGAACCTCTAGGAGAGAACATGGGAACGGGAGGCTCAGATGTATGCTTAGTACCCTCATTTGTTTCCCTAGTTTGTGTTGTAGCTTTACGGGGACATAACGCCCGAAGGTGGGAGTGATTTAAAGACCCGTAAATTTCAAGGAATTTTTTTTTTAAATACTTTGGAATTTTACGAGTATGTGGCTTTTCAAGGCACTTGATTTCGAGGCCCAGTGTGCCCAGAATCAATTTCTGAAGTTTAGATCGGGTAGGTTCAGTGAACGAACGAGCGTGTTTTTTGAACTTTTGAACCGGTGCTCGGAATTAAAACCTGAGGGCACCGATAAACTCGTAGCGCAAGTAATTTCTTAAGGGCACTCATACCGTAGTTGTATTCGCAAAGGAGGAGAAGATAATTTTGGGTGTTTATTCAAGAAATAAATAAAAATTGATGGAACAATTTTTATTGAGTAAGGTGGTTTTTCTCACCCAAGGGTAGTTAAGGGTGGGGCCCACAACCACTTAACTACCCATGTGTGGGTGTTATAGAGGTGGGGCCCACAAAACCCCCACCATTTAATTCCATCTAAACACCTTAGTAAACCCCCCATTAATTGGTAAAACCCCCATTTAACTGCCAGCACGTTTAATAAGGGGGAACCTTCTCTCTCCCTTCTTAAATTAATTGTCATCACATTGTTAAATGTGGTGAATTAATTCCGAGAGTTTCTTTGCGTGTGAAATTAAATAATAGGAGGAACATATTATTTAATTTGGTAAGGATCTTCGTTGTGCGGAGGAGATCAGGGGAGAGCTCTTGAGCTTTGGAAGCACGCCAGCCTCCAACGAAGAACGACAAAGAACGCCGACCTCCAACGAAGAACGACGAAGAATGCTGGTTCCTTGAAGATCGACGATGCACCGCCCTTCTCTTCTCCGAGAAAAGAGAGGAGACACCACTTCCTCCTCAGTGCACTCCGATGACGCCTACGATCCTCTTCCCCATGACGCCGATGCCCGACATCAACTGTTGAGGTAGGGGTTTTTACATAAATTTCATTTTGTGATTTTATACCCTCGTCATGGAGTGCAAAACTGTTTGGTGTTGTTTAGAACCACTAACGCGGTGGGCGCAGACTAAAGAACAAGGTCGAACTCACCGCTACTTTTTTATTGATATGCGGAATAATTGGATACGATGTAGCTGGATCGAATTAGCGATTGGAGTCCGTCGTAGTAATGTACGGGTCCTGAGATGACCGCAGGCGCGAACAGGAGCAGAATCGGACCAACGGAATTACTCAGGTGGCCCGCGGAAGTCCCCAGCGGGGTGGGTTGCCGACGCGGTGGCCGGAGGCGGCGCGGCCCCAGCACACCGCTGGCAAGAGCCCGCCACAGCTGAAACTGCATCGGCGGGGACCGGATCCCATTGTCGTGCGGGATCCGGTGGAGCAGCGGCGCCACCCGGGATCCGCGTCCGCGGAAAGGGGGGACCGCGCCCCCCTGCTCGGCTCACTGGACGAGCCAGGGCACCCCCCGGCCATGATGGGGAGGGTCGTGCGGACCGGGCCAGGCCGCGCCTTGCCGGGCCAAACCCAGACCCGAGTCGGGTCGTAGCAGTTCGGGCCGACCCAGGGGGGTTGGGCTGGGCCAGACCCGGCCCAGACCCCCCCACTTTGGACCATTTTTTGTCTTTTGCCCATAAATTGAGATACAGACCTCCGATCGATGCACCGTCAGTTGTGTAGGAATCCTTGGACCAAGACGATTGTTTTGGTATTTTAAACTCGAGGTTTCGGAAAAGTTTGGGTATGGCTGGGTTGGTTCGAACCCGAAACCAACCGGGCCCTTGGAGCAGAAACACTTATAACTTAAGGACCGGACGTCCGATTGACATGTCGTCAATTGCGTTGGGATCCTTTTGTTGAGACGGTCCTTTTGGATTACTCCGCTTGAGGTTTGGATTCAGCTGGAGTATGGTCGAGTTGGTTTTAGCTTAAAAACCAACCGGGCCCCTGGGACGGAAAAGCCAATAACTCTTAGACCGGGCGTCCGATTGATGCACCGTCTGTCGCATTAGGTTTTTTTGGCGAGACAGAACTTTGGGATACATAAACTCTGGACTTTTTGATAGTTGATATATCGAATCACTCTCTTGCTCAAGGATCATACCCTCCCGGAATTGAGCATGCTATGTGTGGGGACCCTAGAGCTGGCTGCGACTGCGACGATGACTAACTATATTATAATAAAATGAAAGGAAGATTAAAATATTATATTAAAAGATTATATATCTTCCATTTTTTTCTTAATAATTATAATTATAAAAGTATAAATATTAAAATATCATATTAAAAGATTATGAATATCTATATTATAATAAAATATATTAGTTTTACTATATGATTATCAAATAATTCCTAAAATAGAGACACAAACAAAAACAAACTTGAATAATGAAGAGATTTTTAAATTAACCCCTAACACTTTAGAAAAATTTGAATTGTAATTACTATGAAATATATAACATAAAAAAATATTTAAATTTCCGGAATATTAATTTATTCATGATATTACTTTAAAAATTTCATTATATACAACATAAAAATGAAATAAGTGGTTAATATGAATTATGTCTCACATAAGTAAAAAAGAGAGTAAAACACATACCTCATGTTTGATTTATTTCGTACGTGTTTGAAAAAGATATATAATAAATATAAATATATTAGAAATATATTAAAGAACCATACTGATACATATCATACCATATATTATTTACTGATGACCTTTCATTATCTGTTTAATAAAAATTCCGATTAAAATCATGTTTTTGGTATTAACTTCTTCGTTTTTCACAAATGTTCTAGTTTGGTTATTTTACTCATTTTATGTTGATCATTTATAGATAGTATAAATAATTTTAAAAATGATATAAATATTTTATATATTCATTATATAAGTATTTATAATATTCTATATATGTTATAGTTTGATAAATGAGTTAAAATTTTCAGGGCGATTGTAGGTCGTGCATTCCCATTATGATTGTTTTCATTATTTTTGAATGATAGAATGAAGAAAAGTTAAATTATTTTTAAAATTTATAGAATAATATTTATATCAAATATTCCATTTATATTCATTAAATATAACCTTATAACCATCTATATAAATATAAAAGGGAAATTATTTTGCTTCACTATGTGAAGGTGGTAGTCCACACGTACACATGAGAAATGGAATTGTTTTTAAAGTAATTGAATGTTTAGAAGGGATATGTGAAATTATAATTAAAAAATTATATTAATGTCATAAATATCATATAAAAATTCTGAATACATAATTATATTCAGTGTGAGGGGTGATAACGAGAAATGAATTACATCAGTTCATGTGGTGGTAGTCCGCCATATAAACGATCAACAATTTACTCTCTCATTTGATTGAAGATGAGATAGATATAGGTTTTTTCATAAACATAATAATATGTGAGTATATGGAATATACTAATGTAAATGTTTTTGAATTAATTTCACATTTATGAAGTTGGTAAGAGAATAACCAAAAAGAAAATTTTTGTGATGACAATTATAATCGCATGAGAAACAATCTCCTTTGAATCACTTATTAATGACCTTAGGGTTGTTATTTTGGGGAATGAAAAAACAATATAATGTTTATATGGATTTTGGGGATATATTTTGGTAGGTTTTGTTTGAGCCAGATGGCTTAATATTGTGAATAATTAAGGGGAGGAGGTCCCCTTCTATAATTGAGGAGAAGTGGAATTTTTGTAAATACCCAAAACTATTCAGTAATGGGTAGTAAATATCACCCCATGTGCCACCAAATTTTAGAAAAATGGAATTTTGTTATTATATATAAGATAAAAAAACTGAAACACACAAAAATACATGTTTAAAACATGTTGTTCCTTAACTTATAGGTTTACAAATTGTTTTCATTTTACTTCTCTCTACAGTAAATAGTTTTTTTGTATTTTATTAACTACGTAATTCATATTTTAATAAAAAATAATTATATTTATTAGATAATTTATAACCCCTTATCCTAAATATTAAATATAATTTATCGAATAAAAATACAATATTTTTTGAAACTTAATTTTAACACATGCACATGTAACATGAAACACCATTTTAACCTTAACTATAGTAATTAATTTTTACTATGTTCAATATTCGTTATGAACAAAAATTATTTTCAAATTATCATATAATATAAAATATAATTATTATAAATTTTTAATATATTTTAACAAATTATACTCATATACGTAGAATAATTTATTTTCTAGTTAAACCCACGAATGGGATGAAAAAATGGGTTTCCATTGGAAAAAAGTTCAAATTTATAAATTGTTTTTATAAAAAATTTGAAATATATTATATTAAAATTACTTAAATAATATTATATATAATTTTGGATAATTAATTTTAATTTTATAACAAAATTATACTTTTAAATGCTTTAAATAAAATGTACTTTTCAATAAAAAACATTATTTTTCACTATTCACCGAAAAAATTAATCTTTTTATAAAATTCATAGAAATACACTCTAAGATAATTTTGACAGGATTATTTAAAAAGTTATTCTTATTTCTTAAAATAAATTTTCTAAAATTGGTAGATAATAATTTTAATATAGGTTCGTAATACACAACCAAACTACATTTTAGAAAAAAGTTATAGTTTTTATGCATAAAAATAGTTTAATTCATTCTCATAAGATAAAATAAATATTAGATAAATGATAAAATGTTTTATTTAAAAAATAATATAAATTTAATTAAAAAAATTATCCAATAATAATTAATTTAATTTATTTTGGTAAAAACACATTACACTCATAAATACTATTTCTCAAAAAAAAAATTCCTTTTCAAATAATTTTAATTTTAATTTATAATAAATTGATGAAAATGAATTTATTTTATAGATGGGTAGACCATAGACATTTCAAAATGAATTTAGGCCTATTTATACCTTCAAATTTAATGTCTTAGTTATAATGGTTCCATTATATAGTAATATTTTAATGGTTTATTATTATCCACTTAAACTCAAAGTTGTGTGTCATACAACAAATCAAAGAAATAAAAAAAATTAAACAGGAATATTTTGTATAATATTGAGGTGTTATAACTTATATATTTTTTTAATTTATATTAATAAAATATAATATTTTCAATTCCTTATAATATACCAATTATTTACTTATTTAATCTCCAAAAAAACTTCCTAAACATAATAGATTCAAATTTTAATCTCAGCAGCTTCCAAGATTTCTTTTTTTTCATTCATAGAAATTCATATGAGTGAATGTATGTTCACTGGAATGAAATTCACCTCATTATATCATACTAATAAACCTTTAGTTATCCTTATTATTGTTTTCACACTTTTCTTTGGATAATGTGGTTAATATAATTGAAAACAAAAATCACATTATTTAGATAATTTCGTTATATTTTTCTATTATTATTTGGTAGGGACTTGTATTTCTAGACCATGTCTATTTTATATGTTAATTTTTTATATTTATATTTTTTTAATAACACTTAAAATTACTGATAAATATAATTTTTCTCATGGGTTCAACTGTTATATATTTTTTTACTTATAGCCCAATTTTAAAAATCTAACCTCTAACGAAGAACATAACATATGGTAGATACATAATGTCAAATTGTTTCATCCATCACATACTAGATCATGAAGGCATGAATTTTCAAAAAAATAATCATAATTTTTGTTTGATGTCTTTCTTTAATAAACAACACAATATTTCTTTATATCTCATATTTTTAGACATATAAATTTTGTTATAAAAACATGAACTATTAATATTTTTTATAATTTTTTATTTCATTCTTTGTTTTTCATTTTAAAATTTTTTTTTATAATAAAATACCACTATAAATTTTTTTCATCCTCAAATGTAATAATACATGTATTAAAGACCCTACCCTATATAAATAAGTATTAATATTTTTTCTCAGTACTAGTGGACAATATTGAAAATGCAATGCTATTTTTATCTATAATAGATACTACTATTTTTTATTGTTATTTATGTCAATTAGATTGTTTTATAATTTCATTTGGATATCCTTTTTAAAATAATAATTAAAATATTCATTTTTATTTATTATTTATAAAATATTTAGATATCAATGATTCTGTCTAAATATATACATACTCTATCATAAAATTATGGTTTGAAAAAAGTATTAATATATTTTACTTGAAAAGAATACATATATTTTCATTATGATTTTTAATGGGTATTAGTGAAATAGAAAACCATTATGGACTATTTAAATATTTCAATGACCTCATTATAAATAAGTATTCTTATGATATAATAATATTTTATGACCACATATGCACTTTTTAAAAAATTCTCACTTTCACATCAAGGATAGTAAGGATTGATAAGTCAATTAGAAATACTAGTCCACATTTTATTTCTTGAATCAATTTTCATAACCATCAATGGGTTGGTATTTTACTCTCTATAAAAAAAGAAGTCACCAAATTTAAACAAAATTATGTATATGTCACTACAAATGAGTTTCATAAAATAATTGAAGGTTTCATGTATTTAAAATATATCTCAATAATTTAGAAATTACAATACATAAAATTTTAATATAAATAACCATTTATATTTTTTCTACTTTTATCAAAATAATATTAATTTTTTAATCAATTTATTAATATTTGAAAACCAACTATTAGGTTATCATAAGTCCAATACATTTACATATCACTTTAAAAATTCTAGAGAATTTTTCAAATATAACTTTCCTCTTTTGATGTTAGTTCTATATAAACAAGTGATTTTTACTTTTTATTTATTATATATTCATCAAATTTAATGTTAAAAAATACCTTATCTCATATCAATTATTTATCTATATTGAATTAACTTGATAATTCCCTATAATATCATTCGTATTTATAAGGTTATATTTATTCCCCACTCTGATGAGAAACATTATGTTCTATGAAAATAAAATTAAATAATGTTCTATTGTTAGATAACCTTATATGATGGGACACATAATATTTTTAATTTTTGGTGTGAGTAATAATAGGTATATGATAATTCATTCTATAAAGTTTGTGCCTGATAATATTCAAGATATGAGATTGTGAGAACAGGACCGCATGTATTAAATCAACATGTTTCTATTGCAATTGACATTCCTTTCTATGAGTTTTTTTAATTATCCTTATACATTAATTTTATTACCAATTCATGTCATAAATTTCACACTTTGATGTATTTCCACAAACCATGATGACATGTGATAACAGTGAAATTGTAAACATCACTAATGATATATTGTTAATGAATCAGCCGATAAAGGATTTAACCTTTCCATATTAATGGAAGTTGATATTCCAATCCATTAATTGAAATGGAACCATTGAATTAAATTCCATGGCCATGGTATAACTGTGAGTTTATTTCAAATAGTAAAAGAAATATGTATTAGGAATATATGTTGAAGAGACATGTCTATATCCTATTTGAGTATACATAATAATGAAATTATTAAATTACACATTTATTGTTCATATGTGGTTGATTTCATTTCAATATATGTTGTTCTTATAGAAACATAACTTTTTATTACATGTCCATCACATCATTTTTATGATAAATGACATATTATTAAAACATTCAGGGATCATAAGATTTACAATGTTGTGAAAATTAATTTCATACATCACTTATACATAACATAAAAAAAAGATAATTCAATTATCTGTCATAGTTCATATTATACATTTCATTTAATCCTTAGTGCATATATGCACTTGATGATATACATCAGTGAAATGGGTGAGATAAAATCCATGTATTGGAGAGAGAAAATAAAAGGAATTAGAGGAATGAAAAAATAGAATATGGGTGAGAGTAATCATCATCTTCATATCATAATCATGGGATCATCATTATAAGCATGAGGAAATCATTTGAAAAATAATGTAATGTGAAATATGAATAAAAATGAAACATCCTAACATTGTTTTCAAATACCAGACATAGTTATGAACAAATCTAGCATCATGTTCACACATAACTTAAGTTCATAAATAATAACCTCATAATTACGAACAATGATATCATCATGATAAGGCATAATACACATAATATCATGGGATATATCACATTACCAAATGAATTGGAGGGCTACGTAATTATGGGCCCACCCATCACATCATAAAATTCTCATAGTCATACATGCCACATGGAAAGATAACATATAGAAATCATAGTCATGAAATAAACACAAGGAAAGGAATGGATTTCATAATGTTTTTGAAAATCATATTCACATTAAAAACCATTGGGGTTTCCTTAATTATCCGGTCACACTTCAATATAAGGATCTTGAATTATTAATATTTAAACATTATTAATATTAAATAAAAATTGTTATAAAAATTTATATTTGTATATAATAAATAATTTATTCTAATTATCCATCATGTTTAGGATGAGTATAGAGTTTACAATGTCCTCATGGGAGGTCAATCGACCATTTATGGGATAGTTTCAAAAGTGGAATAAAGAGATGTATAAAATAAAATTTCATAATAAATATAATAATTAATGATAGATAAAATAATTATTATAATTTTAAAGAACTTTAAGAAATTTTACATTAATTTCAATGTTTGTAAATTATGTTTATTATTTTTAAATTATCTATTTATGTGATTAAATTTATTTAGGCATTATCATTCCAATTTTACATTTATTATGTCACAATTACATTATTATTATGTCATGAAACATGTAGTATTTGAAAAAATAGATTTTATTACAATTCATTTGAAAATTAAAATTACTTAGAAATTTATGAAATATTCACCCTTGAGACATATAAACATGAAGATTCCAAAAATGAAATTTATTTTATATAAATAATTTTATAACATCACAAGTTTAAATCATTAATATAAAAATTATGATTTATAAGAAAATCAATAAAATACAATTTTTTTAAAAAAGTGCAATTTTTATTTTAGTTGTTAATCATGGTATTTATTCAATTAAATTAAAATATTTCTATTTTCACAAATTACTCATAATATATATTATATATATTACATTTTATTATATTTAGGTCAAATTACAATTCCAATGGTTAGGTTACTATTTTTAATTATCATATTGTTATTTCTAACAGTGAGTTTACTCTTCCAACAATCACGTTATTATTCTAACAATTATATTACCTCCTATAAATAACTCTCCATTAATTCATAAATCATTCACTAAAATTCATCCCAAGGTTCTCTATTTTTCATTTTTTAAATTTCAATTTGTTTACTAATATTCTATTGCTTTTTCCATTGTGTTATTTTTGGGAGTGATTATTATTGTATATAATGATGATCTAAATTTTTACATTTTAGTTTTTCTATTTCATAAATTTAGTTTTCATTCTTATTGTAATATTTTTAATTTTTATTGGTTTATTATTTGGTAATTTAAATGCCTTCATAAATGAAATAAAGTAGTGGTTTTTCATTGTGTTTTATGTGTATAGTACTATACAATATAACATAACACAAGTTAATTTATGAAATAAATATCATATATACATTTTTGGTCATTAAATTCTTCCCCCATTTAAAAATTCTAATCTGAAATTCTATCTCACACTCTCAGTTGAGAATAGATGAGGGTACATTTATTTCATAATTTTCTTAGGTTCTCTTATCACCAATTATGATTTATGGTTCCTCCATAACACCATGTCAAGGTGTTTCATCATGTTATATACAAATTTTTCTCTATGGTCCATGATCTTCACCAGATACTCCTCATAAGATAGGTCATCCTCCAATTGTACATTCTATTGATTCGGCACATGTGATATATCTGCTATGTACATGCTTATCATATATATAAGGAACAAATCATGAACATGATCCAATTTCAGTGGATGTTTTACCTGATAGGCCTCCACTCCTATGAAATCAAGGATTTACAGGGGGATAATGTACCATAAGCTGATCTTTCCATTCATTCAAGACCACATGAATCTCTTTTTTTGTGATATTCTAAGGAACACTTTTTTACATAATCAAACTCCAATTCCATTTTATGTTAGTTATAATATATTATTTGACAACATTGAAAATATATATTTTTTATTCTTGATTGATTCCTTCTATGTCATATCTTCTACAATATTAGGTATAGAGATAATTCATTCACCTACTTTGTCACATAATGTTTGAATTCCAAATTGCTTCCCATATAGAGCTTCATATGGATCATCTTGAATACTCGGGTGAAAGGTTTTTTTATATGAGAGATCAACTAATGGGAGATGTTGAACCCATACTTCTTTAAATTCCTTTATGTATGTTCTCAATATTTCCTCAAGTGTATGAATGGTCCATTTAAATTTTCCATCAGTTTTGGGGTGATATGACACATTGAAATTTAGTCCATTATTTAGATCATGTTAAATACTTCTCCCACATTTAGTGGTGAACCTTGAATCATGATTATAGATAATCGAAATTATTTCCTTATAAAACCACATCACTTTATTTATATACATATTGAATTTTTTTCATGAGATAAATCATCCTGAATTTTGATCAAGTGGGCATTCTAAGTGATTCAATCCACCACAACCCATGTCACATTACATTAATTTCATGTCATTTGGGAGACCATTGAAAATGTCCCTGATGATGTTATCCCATTTATAAGTGGGTATGGGGAATGGTTTCATCATCACCTTTGCCTTATGTCACTCTAATTTAACTTGGTGACATACCATGCACATTGAGATATACTCTGTGATATCCTTTTACATGTTGTCCCACAAGAAGTCCTTTTTAGATCACAATGCATATTGGTATGTCTAGGTTAGATCAATAAAGATGTAATGTGCACATTTTCTAATAGCTCATTATTTATCTTTGGTGATGAATGCACACAATGTCTAATTCCAAATTGAATAGCACCATCATTAATGGGGAAATAATTAAACTTCTATTCATTTACTACTTCTACATTCTTTTGAAGCTATACATCATCCCTTTATATCTCTTTGAGATTTTCATGGATATATGGTAAAGAAATAATTTTGGAATGTGTAGATGTATTCCAAGTAATTATGGATTCCAAAATCTATAATTTCTATACCAATGATGATACAGTCTCTCTCAATACTCATAATGGATGCAATAACATGTTCTTTTCAATTAAGATCATCACCTACCTTATTCTCCATTCTATGATGGTAGTGAATTGAGATATCATAGTTCATTATAATATCTAACCATATTCTCTTATTAATTTTGATCTCTTTATATGTAAATATATACTTTATAATCATGTGATCTATAAATATGGAATGATTCTCACCATAGAGGTAGTTCCACTAAACCATCAATGAGAAGATCACATTTTCAAACTCCAGATCATTAATTGGGTAGTTAATCTCATGCATATTCAACTTGTGTGAGCCACATGATATCACTTTATCATTCATAATGAGTACAAAACCCAATAATTTCTTTAAATCATGATTTTATATCATAATCCATTCTCCACTTCATGGTAGTTTGAGTATAAGTGTATTTATTTTCAAATTCTTTAATTAATTAATTCATTCCTTACATTCTTCCATATAAATATAATCTACCACTTTTCATGTTGTCTTTCAATGTGGGATAGAAAATACTGAGAAATATCTATAAATCATCAATAGTTTCTAGTCAATCCATGAAAAATAGGAATTTCTATAATACTTGAGGGTCTAGGTCATTCCTCAATTAAATGTTTCTTTAAGGTTTTTGGAAAAATCCTTCACATGTGATGACATGACCCAATAATGTGACTTCATAAATCAAAAATTAACACTTTAAAAACATAGCATATATAGTTTTATATCTTAATGCCACCAACACAATCCTCAGATGCCTTATATGTTTCTTCTTTATCTTAGAATAAATTAAAATATATTATTCAAATACTAAAAAAATCATTTTAGTCTCTCAAAACTCTATTTCGAAAATCCATGAAGACTATAGGATAATTTGAATGTTTAAAAAGAATTACTTGGAAATCATTGATTCAATACCTTTTATAAAAGGTTTCCATATGAATATATTCCATCTTCACATTCAAATTATAAAATATATAATGATGATTATGATTTGAGAAGTACTTATCTCCATGAAGATGATAAAAAAATAAATACATAGAAGTGTATAAATATTCTTTATGGTGATATTATTGAGATCTAAGTAAATGATAAACCGCCACACTGACCCATTCTTCTTCTTGAAAAAGAGAAATGGACCACCCTATGTAAATTTACTAGGGTGTATGAACCCTTTTCCAAATTATCTTTCAAATACTTATTTTACTCCTAAAGTTTGATTGAGGCTATCATATAAGGGAATTTGGAGATTAGGGTGTCTTATGGTTTATGCTCTCTAGATAATAATGCCTCAGGATTTGGTGGAAGGATAAAAAATATTCATTAAATACATCAGTATAATCCCTTGTAAATGGAATTTCCTCATGGATATTGATTTACATTGAGGCAAAAATTTATGAAATATTTTCTTATTCATAGGGTATGATCACCCGCTCTATTGAGGGATTATCAAAAGGATATTCATGATCTTACTTGAATTTATATAGGATGATGGGATGTTTCAAAATATAGAAATAGATTTATTTTTTTAACAATTCTTATAAACTCTCTATAATGATAGCCAATCTAGGCCTCGTATAGCATCAAATTCCCCCACAAGAAGGATTATATGATTTCATGGAATAATATTAGCACAAAAATTTATAAGAGAATATTACATCATATTTTTGCAATGATTTATGCACTCAATATTTTTAATATATATCTACTTCATGGTAATGAGGTTGTTATTAAACAATTATACAACACCTTCATGTTATAAAAGAATGCATTGAAGTAGAATGAAATAAAAAATTTCCATTCTTCAGTGAAAAGTAAGTGTACCTTATATGATAGTATTTCAATTTTACACCTCAGGTGTATTTATGAAATTAAATATCCCTTTCTCTTTTGGATTTGGTAATTTTTAACACTAATTACTCTCAAAATCCTCATAGTTTATGGAACTAGCTTGAATAGTTCCACATGAACTTATTGTTGAATCATTGAACCATGAGTAGACATTGGGAGGTTCCTTCCTTTCCTCAATCACATTAGACTTATTCATAATGACTTTTCTATAT
This sequence comes from Viscum album, assembly GCA_963277665.1. NCBI lineage: Eukaryota > Viridiplantae > Streptophyta > Magnoliopsida > Santalales > Viscaceae > Viscum > Viscum album. Next base: position 1,509,377,491 of record OY728156.1, read on the forward strand.
TCATGATCTCAGTGGCCTTCCCTCTCACACATAAAAAGTTTCCTTCTCCCTTTGTGGAAATTCCCAGGATTCTTCTTCCTAAAACACTTGTAAATATGTGCTTGTATATTCATTCATTATTCATCATTTGACCATTAATCTTGAAATTACATTCTTATATTCCTCTCTCTATATCCATGGGGATATTCTCTAAACTACACCTCAACATTTATAGTACATCATAATACTTATTCATACATTGCAACGTCTTAGATAGAGATATCCTTTCAGAGATTAGGTTTTAAATCAATAACTTATCTACTTATTTTTATAGTTTTTGAAAAAAAACCCATGGAGTATCATTCAATTATTTTGTAATTTTTCCTTTAATTTATGATAGATTCCCCCCATTTTTTATCAAACTATAGGAATTATCTCTATATATTTTTTTAAAGAGTTTAATGGTAATTCTTGTTAAGATATATTCTTTCTAGTCTATTTCTACCATTTCATATTTTGGATTAGTATTTTTTATCAATTCCCATAATTGATTAGCCTCTCAATATAAATAAATTATATACAGAGTAACCTTCTCCTTTTCAAAATAGTGGAGAACAAAAAATATCTTTTTTATTTATTACACCCACTATTCTATGACACGTGGATCATAAGACCCATTTAACATCAATGGTCATTGTTGTATAGTAAAATTTATGGCCAATTTATCCTTCTTGGGTGATGGAACATATTCCACAAGTTTGGGTTATTATTCATAGCATTAGATAGATAGGAAAGAATATCTATTATTATTTAAATTCCACCTCAATTTCACTAAGAATATCATTTGGACAATTGTTATATTGTCACTCACATGGTTTTTTGTCTTGTTTCCCTTAGTTTCCACAATTTTCTAAAATAGAATTTTTTTGAAATAAAACATAAGTCAATAAATCATGAATAAAAAATTTCGTATCTTGTGTAAATAAATAATAAATTCATATTGTACAGGATCTATATGTTTGGGTATTTCCTAAAATTATTATTTTAAGGTCATGAAATTTAATCATTTCTAACATTTAAGCGGTATAATTACATATATAATATATCATTCATCCTGGTGTGTGTATAGATTATGATTAATAAAGGCATATACCACATGAGTGTCAAACCTAGTGTGTAGTGAGTCCTCCATGTAAATAATCAGACAATGATCGAGTTAATTAGCATTCCACTATTTTTAGTGTTATTACCCCTAGGTATATAAATTATAGATAAGCATCCACTTGTATTATCTTGATAGAGAATTCATTTCCAAAAAATCACACACTGTTATAAATTACCAAAAAGTCACAATGTTTCTCTTAAAACCCAAACTTATCCATAGGGTTTTCTCTAATGTTTTGTAGTCTTAATTCATAAATAAAATATATCATACATTTTATACTAAATATATCGTCCCAGATTTTTCTTACATGACAATTAATTAATTTTTATGACAAATAAAATAATTTCAATTCAATAATGGATCAAATAGTTTAGAATATTGGGAATATTGGGTTCATGCATCACTTGTTAATAAAGAATATACATTATTTTAATTATTTTTCATAGACCTTATAAAATCTCTCATTTTCTTCTTAGTACATGTATTTATCTAAATATATACATCAATGAATGGGGTAAGTAAAAATCCTACTAAGTGGAGGGATAAAATAGAAGGAATAAGAGACCAAGTTCAGTAGTAAATGGGTGAGAAAAACCATCATCATCATATCATAATCACGGTATCATAATTCTAAGCTTGAGTAAATCATTTGAAAAAGAATGGAATGTGGAATATTAATAACAATGATGTAAGATCCTCGATTATCGAAGGAGGTATAAATCATTTAAATTTAATTATAATTTTTATTTATTCTATTAGATGTTATTAAAGGATTAAAGAATGGTTTGGGAGTATCTTATACTTTTTCAGAACATAGATATCTATTTTTTATAGAAATAGTCTTATCTACATGGTTTTTTCATGGTTAGGAGTAACCATGTGGCTCAACTATATGTCCCTATAATAGGAGGTGGAAAGTTAGTCTAACCCTACATAGGAGGCCACATGGTCATGCGAGCATATGTCAAAAAATTGTAGAGGGGATCCGTATGAGCTGCACAAGGTTTGGTAAACCATGTTCCTATCCCACATGGGTAATGTCACTAAGGAATTGAAACCACATGAATATTGAACTGTTTGAAAAAAAATGTGCGGCCAAATTTTTTCACCTTTTTTAAGGGTTAATTTACTCTTTTCTCATCAGTTTTTTTTCTTGAAATTAAAACCCATCCCCTTTTTAATTTCATGAATTCCAACCACATTCAGGAATATCTCACATATTCTCATCCCATAGGATTTTTTGAACATCTTTATCTAAGATAGCATTCATTCGTTTTCAGTCACATTGAATACATACTAGTAATCTCCCTAATCCTCTAGCTTTTAGTAATTGTTTATCTCTCTATATGGAATGTTGAATTTGTGCAAGCTAATTTTTCCTATTTTCATGGTGTTCATCTGTTTCATTTATTTCTACCGATCTAGACTTAATCGTTGGCTTATATCTGATTGGGAGTCTACTAACAAGATAAAGTAGGTGGTATTATGTTATTTATTTAATGTTTAGTTTTATATATATTATGTTATTATGATAAAAACCATACTTTCAGAGCACCAACAATTGGTTATTAAAGTGTTTTTATCATCCTAAATTGTGTTTCCTAATATAGCTTGTTGGTGGAACAATAATAACCCAATTATGAAATCTTTGTTCCCTGAACCAATTATTTCATGGGATGAGGGATTTATGGTTGTGATTAAATGGGTTTTAATAAAAATTTATAAAATGAATTTCCTTTTTTCAGTGGGTAGGAGAACCCAAATAATCAAACCATAACATATAGTATGGTTTCATTTGTTTTCTTCAGGTAAAGACCTTATTCTAGTTATATGATATCCAAATTGAAACTTATAAATAATATTGAATTATAAATTTAAAATGGTGACACATCTAATAAGAATATAGTAATCATAAATGTGTGTGATTGTTTGTTATTAAAAAAATAATTGAAATGGTTTTTGTTGAATGGTGCTTCCAAATGTGACTCAATTGGTGTTTTCCTCTATAACATACAATTAATAAAATATTCACATTCCCAAAAAATGAAATTGTTAAATTTAATGTAACTCAACCTTAGTAGTGTAATGTAGGTAGAAACTTTTCTGATTCTTTATATTTGTATACGCCGCCCAGACCTAGCTTTAGAAACATGAAGAAGGGTGTAACTCTTATATAGAATTGAATGTACATGTACTATTGTTGAATTTTTTATATATATCATTACAAAATACATATTTGAGGATTTATCTTTTAATTTATATAGTTATTACAACATGATTTCCTCAAGTCATGTTCCACGAGGGCAGCAAAAACTATCCTTCGGAGTTGGTGGGCCCAAATCTATATGTATTAAATCATGTAGTTCCACAACAAAAACATCATTTTATACCAAACCAAGGTATATAATCCCAGTTTGGAGAGGAATTATTACAGATCATTCATACTATAAAAGAATCCCCATGACCAACCCCTGTTATGGAAGAGTTGGTTCATGAATTTCATCATCATTATCCACCCACTTTTATGGGGGATAGAGGTCCACGTGATATGGGGTAATGGCTGGAGGATATGATAACTATTCTCAAGAACCTTGAGAAACCTCTTAAGAGGAGAGTGAATCTCTCTACCTATATTATAAGAGATTCTTCCAAGAGATGGCTGAAAGTTATTACCGAGGTTGACAGTCGTCAGGATTTGGTTTGGAGGGATTTTTATACAGCCTTATATAATCATTTATATCCCATGATGTTGAGGATAGAAAGATCTGGAGATTTTATACACATGTAGTAGGGTGAATTATTAATTATTGAATACTATTCATAATACAGGGAGCTACATCACTTCACAATAATCATTCAAGGTGAACTATTATCTAGGGAGGGTAATTAGAGGATGTTCATAGCTTTGACATTTGATCATAGGTGAACATATTATGATTCACTACCTTATCTTCTATAGTGAATTGAGAACTCATTAATGATTGTATCCTAAGAGAGGGTAAAGGTGTTAGATAATGTTTCTCATATCCAAGACCATTGACTACATCGACTGGATTTAGGAAATTCTATTTTATGTCTTCACCTGGGAAAAGTACCAGCTAGAGTGTGTGTTCAGGTAGTCATGTGGTATTCTGTCAATATAATAGGATATGACGTATGACGAAATCGTGGATTAAGTACCCAATTAAGTAAATATATTTAGGAAATATGGGTTTTGTTCATTTATTTTTTATATATTTTCCTCCAGTATCTAGGGAGAGAGGATCCACAAGGACTCCACATTCATTATTGAGATCAGCATCCCCTCATCAGGTACGGAGATAGAGTACTATTGGATGATTAGTGTAACACCCTGAGATTTTATGAAAATTATTCTTTTAATTTATTAATTTCTTATGTTGTATGCTACACCAATATTACCTTGTGTTATACGCAACACCGTATTAGCTTGCAATATACACAACACTATTCTTGGATCGTGTTACACACAATTTTGATAATAGTTATTCTACGAAACATTGAGTATATATATATATATTCAATGTATAAATGAAATATGGTTGGGTTCTGCTATACGAAACAATGAAGTATTCTTTCACAACACGCAACCCTGACTTGGCTTGCATTACACGCAATCGCGACCTTCCTCGATAGCGTGTGTTGTACGCAATACCGGGTTTTTCTAAACAATGATATATTATTATAATATTATTATGAACTAGCCATTATGAATAGTATTAACTAAATTTTGAATTTTATAACATTATTATTTATCTTACACATTTTCTAGAACATGGTATAAGATCAAAATAAATTTTTCGGGTAAAATAAGTATTTTTCAAAAAATGTAGTTTTTCCGCCTTTTGATGGCACACCCACTTTAAATCTAGTTTTTTACATTTTTATAAGTTCAATTTGACAAAATAAAATTCTTATTTGGAATCAAGAAATAAAAATTTACTTTTGGATAAATTTTTCGTATTATTCTGGTAACTTTCATATTTTGATGAATAGTAAAAACACGCTATATTTTAATAAAAAACAAGTTTTTTCATCGTAATAATTTATATGGTTAAATTATAATATTTAATGGTTTAAAAGTATAAATATAATATATTTTTACCATTTAATATAATTTATGTCATTAGCATTGATTTTACATTGAATTCTTAGGTTAAATCAATTCAATCTTTTGCAATGTTTTAAACAAAAACCCGTTTTTATTCGACAACGGGATTAATTTTAATTTAATCTCTATAACTTCTGTGTATTGAATTTGAAAAAATGGATTCCATATTTGGAATCAGTGAGTCTAAATTATGTTAATAAGCTAATTTTTATTTTTGGGAATTATGAATAGTAACTATGGTAAATTTTAGTTACCATAGTTAAAGGTAAATCGGGTAATTAAGGGTAAATATAATATTATAAAATTACCCTAACACATGAAAAAATTCTATTGGATGGCTAAAAGTAAACCCATATCAACTAAGGGTCGGATTAGATTCATTTTATGGACTTTTGACCATGAAAATAATTTAATTATTATTAAAACCAAAGAAAGTGACAACATGTCACTCTCTTAAATCCTATAAGTATAATAATTTTAATTTAGTGATAAACATCATAAAACTTCGAACATGAATAGTCTCCAGAAATCTAATAAAATTATCTATATCATGATAATTTATTTAGAATTTTTAGGGATTAAATAATTTTCATTAATGGTGATACATTAATGATACAGAAATTATTTATTAAGTGGAAAATAAGTAATATAGTTTTTATTGAAATAATAATACCCATTAAAATGCCCACAAACCTGACCACAACTTATTGGTAGTGTATATATACAAATTAATCATCCAATGACCTAATATATAACCATTTGGGTCCTTATAAAAGTGATTATGACACATATATTATTTTATTTTAAATGATGCCAAAGTTATCACCTTCATAATTTATTAAATATAGAAATTTAAATATTGTGATTTTAAGATGATAAATTCTAGTAAATGTATTATTATAAAAGGTAATAGATTTATCTTCATCATAGGATTTTATTTTAAATTTTTATGCAACAAATCAGTATATTAAATAATTATACAAAAATGTTGTAGTAATTATTTTACTAAGAGATAAACCAAATAAATGGTTTTAAAAATAATAAAATAAATATTATATGAACTATTTAATGTTATACACTAATTTTATAGATACATATGACCTTTTATGAATATATTAAAGCTTTTAGATTGAACATATATTCTGTATATTCAAATAAATGAATCGTGTCAAAATTGACACTATTGTTATTTTATAAAAATAACATATTATAAATTTGATTAAAAATCACAAAAATATTTAAAATTAATAAATTTAAATTTATATGGTCTATAATGTTATAAATTAAACAATTATGGAAAATTAAAAACAAATAAGTAATTATTTTTTATAATTTAATATTTAGAATTTTATTACCACAAATAAACTTAAATAGATTAAATAAGGATAAATCAAAATGATAAGGTTTAAAATAAGATACAAACATGTCTAAATTTGATTGGTTGATGATATTACAACCATATATCATCTAATCTTATAATATGAGTCATTTTTGGAGGTTTTTAAGTGGGGTTAGATTTATTATAAATTAATATTTTTAAGAATTCCAATGGTGCCACTCTCCTCCCTTATAAAAGAGGACCTCCTCCCTCTCCTCCTCACACCAATTTGAACCTTCAAGCTCCGCCAAACCCTGAAAAATTATCTTCTACACTTCCATAGAAACATCCTAGAGGTTATGTTCTACTTTAAAGACCAATCTTAGTGCCCTAAGAGGAGGTTTCAAAGAGGCGTATCGAAGAAGAGGTAATTTATTCTCCCGATTCTTTCAAGCTTCTTTCTTCTTCAACTTCTTCTTATTTAGTTATTTCATTATAAAGTAATAACATCAATAACACTAATATACTGATTTGTTATTATAAATATGAAACAACCCCATTTCACCTTCTATCCATCCTACGGAAAACAAAATCACCGCGAGTGCGTACGTACGGAATACCGTCTCCACGTCGTGGTGTAATCTGTTTTTCCACCAACACCTTACATGGATGGGTATAATGGTGAAAAGAATAACTATACATAGTTATTATAACATAATACTGATTCTGATATATTGTATCATCCACTCCAATTCAATTCAATAATTATGGAAATGATATCATCGCTCGTGCGTACGTACGGACTACCGTCTCCACGACGCGATGAGATTCAATCTCCATGTTAACCATTTAAGAATGATTATAAAGTATATATAAGAAATAATAATTAAATATATGACATTATAAATCTACTGGATTTATGTATATATGTATGTCATCTACTTAATTCCATTCAACTCAATAAGGAAACGAAAACAGCGTTCATGCATACGTACGGCCTACCGTCTCCATGAACGGTGTATTTCTTTCCATTTATCGATCTATTATATATATGTATATTCTGAATATATATTATATATAAATCATGTTTTATAATCTGTAATTATGTAATCGTGATCTAATTAATCATATGAATAATTACAAGTCAAAACACGGATGAAAAATGAAATGATTTTACCCAAAACACTCTTTAACATGGAATTTACAAAAGAATGGGTAATATAAAGTCATAAGTGAAATATATATGATATAATAACAATGAATATGATTATTTAATAAGTCAATGACATTATTTAAATCATTATACAGGAGGTTTGGATACATACGAATCATATCGGACATAAGGTAAGGGATAATTTTGCAAATCTCATTTTTTTATACGAGATTGCTTATATGTAAGTATTTACTGGGGTTATTGTTATCATCCATGTCCACATTTTCTAAAAGAGTTTTTATGTATGTTTAATGTCCTTTTTGTCCTTTTTCAATTTTACTACATGGTATGTAAGGAATCTTTCTTTTGTTTACGTTACGAGGTACTTTTTGACTTTTCTGGTAAAAGTACGAGAAGAATGTTTTTTTAACTTATACGGCACGAATGGATTTTTACGGTTTTATAAAGCTTTAATTTTATGAAGCCTCCTCCAAAATATTTAATGACTATTTTCAACAAAATTATTTTCTTTTAAAATTGCTTGATTTTTTTTGAAAAGAAATTGATTTTGAAGAAGAAATGATATTTTCCTCAAGAATTCATTTCCAGTTTTTTATCAAAACCATTTTCTACCTAAGATGACATTATTTAATATGTGTATGTTTCAAGTATAATGTCTCTATCATTTACCTGGTTTCAATTTTCTTATGATGAAATATCCATTTCTTTTATTTGGATTATGTGATGATGGGATGATGTTTATGAAACCCATTTTATTATTTGGGTTATGATGAATGTTTTGTGTTTATTTTGTGGCACAAGTAAGAATGATTTCACAATGAGATGGGTGGGACCTATATATCCCTCCAAGGAATTGGGTAAAGATTTTATATCTCAGGAGATAGACATGGCTGTAATGGTAAGTTAATCTAGTTCAGTGTTACAGGACTGAAATGAGGAGTGAACTTGATTCAGAATGGGACTTTGTCCACCAAGATGGTCTTGGCAGCAATGCCTTGGCTACTATGGAAATCATTACATGTGCTTAATGGATTCCAAAATTACATGTTTTATTCCCATGCTATTTTATCATGGTTTATGTTCCATTATGATCTATGCCTTATATACTTCCATGTTTTATGTCGTTGCTCAAGATTTTAATGTTTACACATTATGTTCATGTTTTTAAGTTCCAATGTATAATGTTTTATTTTGTCCATGCTTACCCCTAATGAGCATTTGAGATCACCCTTTTTATGTTTTATTTCCCCCCAGGATCAAAAGAAAGGTTTTAGGTCAGGAAACAAAAAGTGGAAGATCTTTATGGGAGATGTTGAAGATCTTTCAACATGATTAGAAGATTACGTTCCAAGTTTCCAAAGACACTAAACTATTACGGTCCTTGTGTGCCTATTTTTGTTATGTATTAAGTATTCTTCAAAAGTAATGTAATGTCCATGTACGTCAAGCTTAGGGTCTCTACAGTTGGTATCAGAGGAAAGGTTTAGTCAACCTTTGGAAACTAGGATGCGAAAACTTTAGAGAGATCCCTAGAGATATTTCTAAGGTATCTCTAGGGATGTACCTAAGGATAAGAATACGTATAGGATATAGTCCTAGAACTAAGGTAACGATATTATAATTTAACCTAAGATGTTAGATATTGAGGGTGCTCCCCCTTTATTATGTTGTTTTCCCTAGCATGATTTTTGTCTCTCACACTATTCTTTTTGGGGTTTAGAAAATGGCTAGAAACAGGAAGATTCATGATAATGGAGGATATGACAGACAATGGAATGATTTTCTTCATGAGAATCCAAATGAAACGGGATCTGGAAGTCCAAACATCGTTATTATTCCTAATCATAAATCTCATAATATGATCAATAATCTCAACTTTGGTAAGTTTCCCGACTCAGATAATAAGAGAAAGATGGAGTTTCATGATGATCATAGAGGAAAGAAAGTTCAATTTCTCTCATGTAAATCATGTGGGAAGAGGCATCAGGGAGATTGTTTCAAAGGAAATGGAAGATGCTTTGGGTGTGGAAAAGAAGAACACAAATCTAGTAAGTGCAAAGGAAAAGGTTCAGTTAACACCATGGACAAGGATAATGGTATTTCTACAACATCAACAATGATTAGATGTTTTAAATGTGGAATGTACGGGCATTATGAAAACCAATGCCCTAATAGAAAATCTCATGAAGAGAATCATCCTGGTCATAGGGGTAGTATTTATGTGGATGATGATGAGGGGACTACAAATGATATATGAGCTGAAAGAAGTGTTGAAGCTCAGTTAGTTGTTTTAGAATGTAGTGGAATGATTTTATGTTTATCGAGAGTTATGTTGTATAGTTAATTGTAGTATGGAATAAAGAATCATCTAAGGATTGTTACACTATTGTTTTTCTTAAAAGTATTTTAAAGTATATGTTGAATGGTACCAGTAAACATGGATTGTTATTCAGATATTTTTTAAAGTATATGATATGAACATAATGAAGGAATACGAAGATAATGAGATGTTTGATTCATGAGCTCATGATTAATATAAGGACTAAGTGATATCATGGTTTGAGTATATAGAATGGTGAGGATTTTGGTATGTGGAAAGTGTTTACTTTTAACTGCATTCATGTTTTCACTAAGGTTCAATGGGTATTCATTTTTCAAGAGAATACATGATTAAGGCCTTCGAATGTTTGTAATGTGACCAACAAGACATATCTTATGATATATGGGGATCAACGATGGTATTAACATGCTTCTTATATGAAATCTCTGGTAATCGTTTTCACTATAATATGATAATGGACTGCAATATTATGGATAATCCTAAAGATTGGAATGGATTATGTTGGACATAAGTTAGTTTTGTTTAAGGATAGAACCTTTTTTCGATATTATTGATGGGATGATATAGTAATGTGGTTTTAGAAAAAGGAAAACCTACAGGATGGGCGACAGCCCATCGCGTCGGACAAGGCTGTGGGAATCGAACCCACAACCGAAGTGCGACTGGCCTTTATCCCCAACCACTGGCCTACAGTAAGTCCCTGGTTAGTAGAAACTAGTTTTATTTTAATAGGCGGTATGATATATGAAGTATAAGTTCATTTGTGGAACCATATACGATTAATATAACCATAAGATGGACTTATAACTTTTTCTAACCTTTTGTTTGAAAGAGATGGAATGTCCCATCATTCTATCACATGATCTGCTAACACATCACGAATAACAAATTCAACTTCATTTCTTTAAGGGATGAAGTGGAAATTGTTCAATTCAAGAACAACAGTGAGATTGTACCAAAATCATGCAAGTATTTCTTTTAATTCATCAACTTTAGGGAAATGATCTTGAAAACCAAAAAAGTTGTCCTTGTTCCCTTATATCCGATGAATCAGATGGTACCTTAGATCATCACAAATCAATAGCTTTGTGATTGTTGGATTTTTCATAGCCATGTTCTCTACCACTCTCCATAAGAACTTGATGGTAAGATTTTTCTTCCATATCCATATTTTCACCTATGTTCTCCTATGTGGAAACCCAGTGATGAGTTAATTTGGGTAACTATTAGATTTCATACTTTAGTTTTTAAAGCCATGTTTTGGTATGCCTTTTTATGATGTGGATTTCTATTAAACAAACTTTCGAGTAGTAAACCATTTATAACCCTGACGAATTTCGAGGGTGAAATTCATTTTAAGGGGGGTAGAATGTAACACCCTGAGATTTTATGAAAAATATTCTTTTAATTTCATTAATGTCTTCTGTTTTATGCTACACCAAGATTACCTTGCGCTATACTCAACACTGTATTAGCTTGCAGTATACGCAACACTATTCTTGGATTGTGTTACACACAATTTTGATAATAGTTATTCTACGCAACATTGAGTATATGTATATATATATTCAATGTATAAATGAAATTTGGTTGGATTCTGTTATATGAAACAGTGAAGGATTCTTTCACAACACGCAACCCTGACTTGGCTTGCATTACACGCAATCGCGACCTTCCTCGATAGCGTGTGTTGTACGCAATACCGAGTTTTACTAAACAACGATATATTATTATAATATTATTATGAACTAGCCGTTATGAATATTATTAACTAAATTTTTAATTTTATAACATTATTATTCATCTTAAAAATTTTCTAGAACATGTTATAAGAACAAAATAATTTTTTTGAGTAAAATAAGTATTTTTCAAAAAATGCAGTTTTGCCGCCTTTTGATGGCGCACCCACTTTAAATCTAATTTTTGACATATTTATAAGTTCAATTTGACAAAATAAAATTCTTCTTTTGAATCAAGAAATAAAAATTTACTTTGGATAAATTTTTCGTATTATTCTGGTAACTTTCATATTTTGATGAATAGTAAAAACACGCTATATTTTAATGAAAAACAACTTTTTTCATCGTAATAATTTATATAGTTAAATTATAATATTGAATTGTTTTAAAGTATAAATAGAATATATTTTTACCATTTAATATAATTTATGTCATTAGCATTGATTTTACATTGAATTCGTAGGTTAAATCAATTCAATCTTTTGCAATGTTTTAAACAAAAACCCGTTTTCATTCGATAAGAGGATTAATTTTAATTTAATTTCTGCAACTTCTGTGTATTGAAATTGAAAAAATGGATTCCATATTTAGAATCAGTGGGTCCAAATAATGTTAATAGGCTACTTTTTATTTTTGGTAATTATGAATACTAACTACGGAAAATTTTATTTACCATAGTTAAAGGTAAATCGGGTAATTAAGGGTAAATATAATATTATAAAATTACCCTAATAAATGAAAAAATTCTATTGGATGGCTAAAAGTAAACCCATATCAACTAAGGGTCATATTAGATTCATTTTAGGGACTTTTTACCATGAATATAATTTAATTATTATTAAAACCAAAGAAAGTGGCAACATGTCACTCTCTTAAATCTTATAAGTATAATAATTTTAATTTAGTGATAAACATCATAACATTTAGAACATTAATAGTCTCCAGAAATATAATAAAATTATCTACATCATGATAATTTATTTAGAATTTTTAGACATTAAATAATTGTCATTAATAGTGATACATGAATGATACAGAAAATATTTATTAAGTGGAAAATAAGTAATATAGTTTTTATTTAAATAATAATACCCATTAAAAGGCCCAAAAACCTGACCGAAACTTATTGGTAGTGTATATATACACCTTAATCATCCAATGACCTAATATATAATCATTTGGATCCGTATAAAAGTGATTATGAAACTTATATTATTTTATTTTAAATGATGCCAAAGTTGTCACCTTCATAATTTAATAAATATAACAATTTAAATATTGTGATTTTAAGATAATAAATTCGTGTAAAAGTATTATTGTGAAAGTTAATAGATTTATCTTCATCATAGGATTTTATTTTAAATTTTTATGCAACAAATCAGTATATTAAATAATTATACAATAATGTTGTAGTAATTATTTTATTAAGAGATAAACCAAATAAATGGTTTTAAAAATAATAAAATAAATATTATATGAACTATTTAATGTGATCCACTAATTTTATAGATACATATGACCTTTTATGAATCTATTAATGCTTTTAGTTCGAACATATCTTATGTATATTCAAATAAATGAATAGTGTCAAAATTGACACTATTGTTATTTTATAAAAATAACATATTATAAAATTGTTTAAAAATCACAAATATATTTAAAAATTATAAATTTAATTTTATATGGTCTATAATGTTATAAAGTAAACAATTATGGAAAATTCAAAACAAATAAGTAATTATTTGTTATAATTTTAAAATTAGAATTTTATTACCACAAATAAACTTAAATAGATTAAATAAGGATAAATAAAAATGATAAGGTTTAAAATAAGATCCAAACATGTCTAAATTTGATTGTTTGATGATACTACAACCCTATCTCATCTAATCTTAGAATATGATTCATTTTTGGAGGTTTTTAAGTTGGTTTAGATTTATTATAAATTAATATTTTTAAGAATTCCAAAGGTGCCCCTCTCCTCCCTTATAAAAGGGAACCTCCTCCCTCTCCTCCTCACACCAATTTGAGCCTTCAAGCTCCGCCAACCCCTGCCAAATTATCTCCTCCACTTCCCTACAAACATCCTAGAGGTTATGGTCTACTTTAAAGACCAATCTTAGTGCCCTAATAGGAGGTTTCAAAGAGGCGTATCGAAGAAGAGGTAATTTCTTCTCTCGATTCTTTCAAGCTTCTTTCTTCTTCAACTTCTTATTCTTTAGTTGTTTAATTATAAAGTAATAACATCAGTATCACTAATATACGGATTTGTTATTATAAATATGAAACAAACCCATTTCACTTTCTATCCATCCTACGGAAAACAAAATCACCGCGCGTGCGTACGTACGGAATACCGTCTCCAGGCCGTGGTGTAATCTGTTTTTCCACCAACACCTTACATGGATGGGTATAATGGTGTAAAGAATAAATATACATAGTTATTATAACATCATACTGATTCTGATATATTTTATCATCCACTCCAATTCAATACAATAATTATGGAAACGATATCATCGCTCGTGCGTACGTACGGACTACCGTCTCCACGACGCGATGAGATTCATTCTCCATGTTAACCATTTAAGAATGATTATAAAGAATATATAAGCAATAATAATGAAATATATGACATTATAAAGCTTATGGATTTAAGTATATATGTATGTAATCTACTTAATTCCATTCAACTCAATAAGGAAATGAAAACAGCGTGCATGCGTACGTACGGCCTACCGTCTCCATGAACGGTGTATTTCTTTCCATTTATCGATCTATTATATATATGTATATTCTAAATATATATTATATATAAATCAGGATTTATATTCTGGAATTATGTAATTGTGATCTAAGTAGTCATATGAATAATTACAAGTCAAAACCTAGATGACAAATGAAACAGTTTTACCCAAAACACCCTTTAACATGGAATTTACAAAAGAACGGGTAATATAAAGTCATAAGTGAACCATATATGATATAATAACAATGAATATGATTCTTTAATAAGTAAATGACATTATTTAAATCATTACACAGGAGGTTCGGATACATACAAAGCATATCAAACATAAGGTAAGGGATAATTTTCCAAATCTCATTTTTTTAATTTGAGATTGCTTATACGTAAGTATTTACTGGGGTTATTGTTATCAACCATGTACATGTTTTCTAAAAGTGTTTTTATGATTGTATAATGTCATTTTTTATCCATTTTTAATTTTACTACATGATATGTAAGGAATCTTTCTTTTGTTTACATTACGAGGTACTTTTTGACTTTTCCGGTAAAAGTACGAGAAGAATGTTTTTTTTAACTTATACGGCATGAATGGATTTTTACGATTTTATAAAGCCTTATTTTTATGAAGCCTCCTCAAAAATATTTAATGACTATTTTCAACAAAATCCTTTTCTTTTAAAATTGCATGATGTTTTGGGAAAAGAAATTGATTTTGAAGAAGAACAAATATTTTCCTCAAGAATTCATTTCAAGTGTTTTATCAAAACCATTTTCTATCTAAGATGACATTATTTAATATGTGTATGTTTCAAGTATAATGTCACTATGATTTACATGTTTTCAATTTTCTTATGATGAAATATCCATTTCTTTTATATGGATTATGTGATGACGGGATGATGTTTATGAAACCCATTTTATTATTTGGGTTATGATGAATGTTTTAAGTTTATTTTGTGGCACAAGTAAGAATTATTTCACTATGAGATGGGTGGAACCTATATCTCCCTCCAATTCATTGGGTAAAGATTTTATATCTCATGAGATAGACATGGATGGAAAGGTAAGTTAATCCGGTTCAGTGTTACAGGACTGAAATGAGGAGTGAACTCGATTCAGAATGGGACTTTGTCCACTAAGATTGTCTTGGCAGAAATGCCTTGGAAACTATGGAAATCATTACATGTTCTTAATGGATACCACAATTTCATGTTTTATTCCCATGCTATTTTATCATGGTTTATGTTCCATTATGATCTATGCCTTATGTACTTCCACTACTAGAAAAACAGGTATTTGCGACGGGCTATTTGCGACGGGATCCCGTCGCAAATAGCCATTTGTGACGGGGTCCCGTCGCAAATAGCCCGTTGCTGAAAACGTCGTCGCAACTACACTTATTTGCGACGGGCCCGTCGCTAAAGACTTTTTTTGCGACGGGAATTCTCTCCGTCGTAAATAGTATTCCGTATTTTTGTAAAAAAACTTTTAAAATAGTTTTTGCGACGGTTCCGTCGCAAAAACTCTTTTTTAAAAAAATAAAAAAAAATTAATAATACTAGTATTTGCGACGGGAGTCGGGACCCGTCGCAAATACTTTTTTAAAAAAAATAAAAAACTATTAATAATACTAGTATTTGCGACGGGCATAGTATCCCGTCGCAAATACTATAAAAAAAATAAAAAAAATAAATTATTAATAAATTATTTTAATTAATATAATAATAGAATTATAATTTACAAATGAAAATAATAAATTATTTTAATTACTATAATAATAGTAGAATTATAATTCAAAAATAAAAATAATAGAATATTAATAAATAATTTAATTAATATAATAATATTACAATTATAATTCATAAATAAAAAAAATATTAATAAGTTATTTTAATTAATATAAAAATAATAGAATTATTTTACATTCAAATATTAAAATAATTCAAGTATTACAAAAAAAATAATTAAATTATAATATTATAAAATTTTAATATATATATAAAATTTAATATTATAAAATATAAATAATATTATTATTCATATTAATATTGTTATTTAAAAATATAATATTATTAATATTTTATAATGAGACAGAAACTACGAATAGAAAAAAAAATATTTTGATTTCACAAATTTTATAACAGAAATACAAACTCTAATCTGAAGGAGGGGGGAGGGGGGGAGGTGGGGGATCTGCAGATGGTGGTGGAGGAAACTCTATCCCTAAAGCATGAGTGAGTCGGCGCATGTACTCCATCTGCTCCTGATGCTGCTGCTGCCACCGACTCGTCTGCTCCTCGTACAGCTGCTGCTGGCGTCGACGCTCCTCCTCATGCTGCTGACGCATCTGCTCCTGCTCCTGTCGGAGACTCTCTATCTGTGCAGTCTAAGATCGCAACTGATCCTCATACTATGTAGAAGAAGATGCACGAGCTCCTCTCGAGCTGGACGTCGACATCGCAGCACTGCCATAATAATCTCCGGGAGTCAGTCGAGAGCCGATACCAACTACCCGGCCCTTCTCGAAGGCATACTGGGTGGCCTGCATCCATGCCGCCTCATCAAACTGACGGGCAGTGGTCTGATCTGATGACTCGGCCTGACTCTCAGGTCGGGCCTGTGCCGCTGCGGCCTCATATGACTCCTATAGTTGCAATTTAAAATTAAAATTGTGAATATATTTTATGCAGTTAATTTTTAAACTTGAAAACACATAATACTGACCACGATGTGATGCTGAAGATCACCTCTGAGCTCCCCAGTAGCAGGATCACTGTACATCCTCCGATATACGTCGTACTCTGTAATATCGGGGAGCTCGACAGCCTATAAGAATAAAAAATAAACTGTTAATATTTATAGTTATATAAAATATTTATAAATAATGTACGTACCAGATGCTGTCTATGAGTACTGAAAGAACGACTCCCAGCTCGATGAGTCACCTCCTGTCTCCCCCGATTCTGCCTCCCCACCGATGATCTCCTCTGAAAGGCACCACTCAACCAGTGCGCACATAATCCATCCCATACATGGGATGAAATATACTCTGGTCGGTGTGCTCTACATGACTCCTCAAAATCTGACACTCCTGCTTTCTTCATCGCAGCTTTTCTTAAATTGTGCAAAAACTGACGAAGACGATCACGCATGGCCACCTCCCATGCCTCGTGGATGGAGTCACGCATGGTATCCTTGATCGGATACCATAAACCCTACAAATAAATCAAAATATCAAGTTAGAAATGAAATAATTTTCAAAATAAAAATTATTTATTTACGTACGTACCAACCAATGGCCGAACATGGCCTGCTGCACATCAATGGGAATCTGCTCCCATGTGGTCCACGGCTGAGAGAAATAGTTGCGCAAAATAGCGCTGCCCTGTCCGACTGCTATATGTGGAAAACTGAAAAAATAATAAACATTTATTATGTGAATAGATTAATGAAATCTTAGTCAAATCCACAGGTTATCACACAGGTTATCACACCTCCGGGTGCGCGGATCAAACCCAAGACGTGGACGTCGCTCGGGGACGGGGTCAGGAATCATCAATCGTGCAAGACCGCGCCCCCTCCGCGTACTCCCTGGAGCGCCTGCAGGCTGAGGGTCATCTGCCAGCAACTCATCCGCATCGAAAGGCAGGTCAGCCTCCGCCAACTCACGAAATGTGGCCTCGTCCATCTGAAACAGAAAATGTTAATGTTAGCAAATAATTGATAATTACTATTATATATACATATATACATATTATGATTGTATATAAATACCATGGAATTCTATAAGTGTTCATCTTCATCATCATCTTCATATATGTCAATGTCATCTTCATATTCCTCCTCAACATCATCGATATCCGTTCGAGTTACAGTTGCTTCATCTCTTACCATTTCAAATTCATGTGTGAAATAATTAACATCATCGTCATCACCGACTCCTAAATGTGGGGTGTCGTCATCGATACTCATGTCTCTTTGTAAAAAAGATTGATTTTGAGTACTCTCTTGAAAAACTTCAATTCTTTGCACATCAGTGAAAGCACTTTCACTTTGACTAAACTGATTGTCTCGAATTTTGATTTTTATTACACTCCACCAATCAGTCAAGTCTCTTGATGTTGCACAGTACTTTGCATAATAAACTTGATATCCCTGTTGAGCCAATAAGAATGGTTCATTTACTGCGAGAACACTTTTACATTTAATATCGATGATTCCATGAGTCGGATGAACACGCACGCCTCTCTCTGTATCCAACCACTGACATTTGAACATGGTTATGTAATGTTGTCCAAGATAACAGAGTTCAATGATTTCATCAAGTATGCCATAAAAGTCAACTTCATTTTCTCGATGATGAGATCCTCTCAAGCTAACTCCACTGTTCATTGTTTTTTTCGATTCCCCATATGCATGTGTGTGGAATCGAAATCCATTCACCACATATGCATTGTAAGTTTAAACAAGTTTGGAAGGTGGGTTACTCAATACACACAGACTTTGTCAATTTTATCAGCATGTCGAGACACCTGAAGATTTGTGAAATAATTACCAATATAGTAAACTATACATTGAATGAGTTGCTAAAAGATAAAGAATTTATGTTACCAGTTTTTGAAACCACTGAGAGAAATTTTTCAGTCGACGTTCTTCGAGAGCAGCTGCTGTAATTTGTGGAATTTGTTTCTTGATATGATTATCATACAACCTATAAAAACCAAAGTTATTTACTGTAACATAAATGATAGAATAAGTGATATAAACACTTACAGTACAACTGATGTCATCTCTTCACAGTTGAGCAGAACATACGTATGAGCTCTATGATGTTCATCATCTGAAAGCCAGCGTTCAGAAACTCCACCAAAACCAATCTCTGACTGGTTGAAAATAGATAATTGATTGTCGATTTCATCAATATTCCTCTCATTCCATCCAATTCGGTTGTGTTTTGAAGGATACTCAGATTCAAAATAATGGGAGCAGAAAAAAGATATTTCCTCTTGCAAATAAGCTTTTGCAATAGATCCTTCAACAGATGCTTTGTTGCGTACTTTTCTTTTCAATTTTTGCATGCATCTTTCAAATGGGTACATCCATCGAAACTGTACCGGACCTCCACATTTGGCTTTATATGGCAAATGTTACATCAAATGTTCCATTGAGTCGAAGAAAGACGGCGGAAATATTTTTTCAAGTTTACATATAATTACAACAACATCTTTTTCAAGTTTGCCTAGAGCATCATAATCTGCCGTAGCCGCACAAATTTCCCAAAAAAATGAGACATGTCTATTATGGAATCCCAAATCACAGAATTCAACAGACCTCTTAATCCAATGGGTAGAAGTCTCTCCATTATAACATGACAATCATGACTTTTTAATCCAGTAATATGACCATTCTTTACACATCTACCCAAATTGGAAGCACAGCCGTCTAGAAGTCTCAAATCTGCAATCCACTGACAAAATAATAAACGGTTTTCTTTAGACAGTGTATAAGCTGCTTTTGGTTTCAGTAACCTTTCTGTTCTGACATTCTCAAATAGTTCCAATTCTGGACGCCTGCAAATTTGGGCAAGATCTAAACGTGCATTTACATTGTCTTTGCTCTTTCCTGGCGTATCCAAAACTGTATGAAACAAATTATCAAAATAGTTCTTCTCAATATGCATGACATCTAACATGTGTTGGACCAACAAATCAGACCAATATGGAAAATCCTAAAATATGCTACGTTTAATCCAATTGTGTTCTTTCCCAAAACCAGAAATTTTCTGTTGGTTTATTGTGGGACCAAAAGTGATGGGAGGTAATGAAAATACAACCGATTTTAACTCCGAACCTGATAGAATTTTTGGAGGTCCATCCCTTTCAGCTGTTCCTTTTCTGAAATGAGATCTGTTTCTGCGAAAAGGATGATCAGCTGGAAGAAATCTGCGATGACAGTCAAAATAACACGGTTTCTTTCCATGAATGAGCATAAATGCTTTGTTCTCTCTCATACAGTAAGGACATGATTTCTGACCATGTGTACTCCAGCCAGATAACATCCCATAAGCCGGGAAGTCACTTATTGTCCACATCAATGCTGCTCTCAGTATGAAATTCTGTTTCGTTGCAACATCATATGTACTGACACCAGTACTCCACAATAAATTTAATTCATCAATCAATGGCTTCAAATAAACATCAATATTTTTCTTCGGATGTCCTGGAATTAGTAAAGTCAAAAAGATATATGGCTTCTTCATCAACATCCATGGAGGTAAATTATACGGAGTTAAAAAACAGGCCAACATGAATATTGACTACCATAAGATCCAAACGGACAGAAACCATCAGTGGAAAGGCCCAGTCGAACATTTCTAGCTTCTAAAGAAAATTATGGATGCACTCTATCAAAATGCTTCCATGAATCACCATCGGCTGGATGATTCAAGCTTTTATAGGTTGAACTATTCTCTTTATGCCATGACATCATTGTCACTGTATTCTTAGACATGAATAAACGCTGAAGTCTAGATGTAAGGGGAAAATATCTCAACTGTTTTACAGGAATCAAACCAGACTTCCCGTGTTGTCCTTCTTTATATCTCAGTTGCCCACATGTGGGAAAACTATCCAACGACTCATTTTCCCCTGAATATAAAATGCAGTCATTTGAACATGCATGAATCTTCTGACAAGTAAGTCCCAAATTTCGAACCAACCTCTTACTTTCATAGTAATTTGCAGGTAAAACATTTCCTTCGGGTAACAGTGTTTTCAGCAAAGAAAATATCTGGTCAAAACAGGTGTTTGACATTCCGTTATCTGATTTGATAGCCATAAATTTTGAAACTGCTTCTAATTTGCTCATCTTGCATCCAGGATATAATGCATCCTCAGCAAACTTCAACAACTCATAAAATTCAGACGGTCCCAACTCAGGATTTGAAGCTATATCAGCCGGAGTTTCTGTATGTTGAATAGATGAACCTGCAACATCATGTACTAAATCTTGAAACTGGGATGGATCCGGAATCAAGTTGGTATCACCTGCTCTGGAACTGCGTTCACCGTGTTGATACCAAAATACATAATCTGCTTGAAAACCAAAACGCAAGAGATGTTCCCCCACTTTGTCAAACATGTCAAACGTTCTCAATGCACATTTTCTGCAAGGGCATTTTATTTTTCCTTCTGAAACAAATTCTGAATTTGATTCCGCAAATGATAAAAAAGTCTCCACACCCTCAACATATACTGGATTTAAACCAGACCCTTTTGGATTTCTACGTTGATTTATCCATATGTTGTCACCTAATAATGATTGTTGACGACCTCGTTGTTCCATATTTCTCTATAAAATATAAAAGCATTACTGGTTTTGAATAATTTGTTAGAAAAAACACTCAAGTAAAGATTAAATATATTGAGAATAAAGCAAAACACGTTACAAATATTGATAATTTTAATATTATATTGATTTTTTATTATTTTAATAATACTAATATAATTTTTTCATAAACATTAATTATATAATAATAACATTATTACATTATTAGTATATTTTATTATTAATATTAAAATAACATAATTTTTTATATTATATACAATTCTCCTTTCATCTGTGTGTTTAACATTCTGTCTCCACATGTAATATTCGCATTCACTTTCACCTCTCCATTGGCGAGTAGGTTGATAATTTTGAAAAAGAATTCGAATATTACATGTGGAGACAGAAAACACACAGATGGAAAGAGAATTGTATATAATATAGAAAATTATATTATTTTAATATTAATAATAAAATATACAAATAATGTAATAAGGTAATTATTCCAAATTATTGGTAAGTATTTCAAATTATTGGTAAGTATTTCAAATTATTGGTAATTATTCCAAATTATTGGTAATTATTCCAAATTATTTGTAATTATTCCAAATTATTGGTAATTATTCCAAATTATTGGTAGTTATTCTTAATTTTTGGTAGTTATTCCTAATTATTGGTAAATATTGGTAATTATTGGTAAATATTGGTAATTATTAGAAAATATTGGTAATTATTGGAAAATATTGGAAAATATTGGTCATTATTGGTAATTATTGGTGATTATTGGTAATTATTGGTAATTATTGGTAATTATTGGTGATTATTGGTAATCATTGGTGATTATTGGTAATTATTGGTGATTATTGGTAATTAATACTGATTATTGGTAATTAATACTAATTATTGGTAATTAATACTAATTATTGGTAATTAATACTAATTATTGGTAATTAATAATCATTATTACTAATTATTGGTAATTATTACTAATTATTCCTAATTAATACAAATTATTCCTAATTATTCCTAATTATTACTAATTATTGTTAATTATTACTAATTATTACTAATTATTACTAATTATTACTAATCATTTCTAATTATTACTAATTATTTCTAATTATTACTAATTATTGCTAATTATTAGCAATTATTGCTAATTATTACTAATTATTGCTAATTATTATTAATTATTGATAATTATTAATAATTATTGATAATTATTGGTAATTATTACTAATTATTGTTAATTATTGGCAATTATTGTTAATTATTACTAAATATTGGTAATTATTACTAAATATTGGTAATTAATACTAATTATTGGTAATTAATACTAATTATTGGTAATTAATACTAATTACTGGTAATTAATACTAATTATTGGTAATTAATACTCATTATTACTAATTATTGGTAATTATTAATAATTATTGCTAATTATGAGTAATTATTGATAATTATTGGTAATTATTACTAATTATTGCTAATTATTGGCAATTATTGCTAATTATTGGCAATTATTGTTAATTACTACTAAATATTGGTAATTATTACTAAATATTGGTAATTAACACTAAATATTGGTAATTAATACTAATTATTGATAATTAATACTAATTATTGGTAATTAATACTAATTATTGGTAATTAAAACTAATTATTGGTAATTAATACTAATTATTGGTAATTAATAATCATTATTACTAATTATTGGTAATTATTACTAATTATTCCTAATTAATACTAATTATTCCTAATTAATACTAATTATTCCTAATTATTCCTAATTATTACTAATTATTGCTAATTATTACTAATTATTGCTAATTATTACTAATTATTGCTAATTATTACTAATTATTTCTAATTATTACTAATTATTGGTAATTATTACTAATTATTCCTAATTAATACTAATTATTCCTAATTAATACTAATTATTCCTAATTATTCCTAATTATTACTAATTATTGCTAATTATTACTAATTATTGCTAATTATTACTAATTATTGCTAATTATTACCAATTATTTCTAATTATTACCAATTATTTCTAATTATTACTAATTATTGCTAATTATTAGTAATTATTGCTAATTCTTAGTAATTATTGCTAATTATTATTAATTATTGCTAATTATTATTAATTATTGCTAATTATTATTAATTATTGATAATTATTAGTAATTATTGATAATTATTAGTAATTATTGATAATTATTGGTAATTATTACTAATTATTGTTAATTATTACTAATTATTGTTAATTATTGGCAATTATTGTTAATTATTACTAAACATTGGTAATTAATACTAATTATTGGTAATTAATACTAATTATTGGTAATTAATACTAATTATTGGTAATTAATACTAATTATTGGTAATTAATACTAATTATTGGTAATTAATAATCATTATTACTAATTATTGGTAATTATTACTAATTATTCCTAATTAATACTAATTATTCCTAATTAATCCTAATTATTCCTAATTAATTCTAATTATTCCTAATTATTCCTAATTATTACTAATTATTGTTAATTATTACTAATTATTGTTAATTATTAATAATTATTGTTAATTATTACTAATTATTGTCAATTATTACTAATTATTTCTAATTATTACTAATTATAGGTAATTATTACTAATTATTGTTAATTATTACTAATTATTTCTAATTATTACTAATTATGGGTAATTATTACTAATTATTCCTAATTAATACTAATTATTCCTAATTAATACTAATTATTCCTAATTATTCCTAATTATTACTAATTATTGCTAATTATTACTAATTATTGCTAATTATTACTAATTATTGCTAATTATTACCAATTATTTCTAATTATTACCAATTATTTCTAATTATTACTAATTATTGCTAATTATTAGTAATTATTGCTAATTATTAGTAATTATTGCTAATTATTAGTAATTATTGCTAATTATTATTAATTATTGCTAATTATTATTAATTATTGATAATTATTAGTAATTATTGATAATTATTAGTAATTATTGATAATTATTGGTAATTATTACTAATTATTGTTAATTATTACTAATTATTGTTAATTATTGGCAATTATTGTTAATTATTACTAAACATTGGCAATTAATACTAATTATTGGTAATTAATACTAATTATTGGTAATTAATACTAATTATTGGTAATTAATACTAATTATTGGTAATTAATACTAATTATTGGTAATTAATAATCATTATTACTAATTATTGGTAATTATTACTAATTATTCCTAATTAATACTAATTATTCCTAATTAATCCTAATTATTCCTAATTAATTCTAATTATTCCTAATTATTCTTAATTATTACTAATTATTGTTAATTATTACTAATTATTGTTAATTATTACTAATTATTGTTAATTATTACTAATTATTGTTAATTATTACTAATTATTTCTAATTATTACTAATTATAGGTAATTATTACTAATAATTGTTAATTATTACTAATTATTTCTAATTATTACTAATTATTTCTAATTATTACTAATTATTACTAATTATTGCTAATTATTACTAATTATTGCTAATTATTACTAATTATTACTAATTATTACTAATTATTACTAATTATTGCTAATTATTATTAATTATTGATAATTATTAATAATTATTAATAATTATTGATAATTATTACTAATTATTGGTAATTATTGGCAATTATTGTTAATTATGACTAAATAGTGATAATTATTGGTAATTTTTAATAATTAATACTAATTATTGGTAATTAATACTAATTATTGTTAATTAATACTAATTATTGGTAATTAATACTAATTATTGGTAATTAATACTAATTATTGGTAATTAATACTAATTATTGGTAATTAATACTAATTATTGGTAATTAATACTAATTATTGGTAATTAATACTAATTATTGGTAATTATTACTAATTATTGGTAATTATTACTAATTATTCCTAATTACTACTAATTATTCCTAATTATTACTAATTATTACTAATTATTGTTAATTAATACTAATTATTGGTAATTAATACTAATTATAGGTAATTATTACTAATTATTGTTAATTATTGTTAATTATTACCAATTATTGTTAATTATTCCTAATTATTACTAATTATTGGTAATTAATACTAATTATTGGGAATTAATACTAATTATAGGTAATTAATACTAATTATTGGTAATTATTACTAATTATTACTAATTATTCTTAATTATTGATAATTATTGATAATTGTTCCTAATTATTAGTAATTAAATGAATAATTATCAATAATTAGAAATAATTACCAATAATTACAAATAATAACATTATTAATATATTTTATTATTAATATTAAAATAATATAATTTTCTAATTTATATACAATTCTTTTTTGATCTGTGCGTTTTCTATCTCCACATACAAATAATACATGTGAAGACAGCAAACACACAGATCAAAAAAGAATTGTATATATATAAAAAATTATATTATTTTAATATTAATAATAAAATAAACTAATAATGTAATAATGTTCTTATTCCTAATTATTGGTATTTATTACTAATTATTAATATTTATTCTTAATTATTAAAAATTATTACTAATTATTCCTAATTACCATTAACTATAAACAATACTAATAATTTAAATTTATTAAGTAATAAAACAATGTAAACATAATTAAATTACAACTAATTAATAATAATTGAAACTAATAAAAATTGATAATAAATAAAAAATTAAAAATAAATAAAAAATTAAAATGAAGATAAATACCTTGAAAATTGATCTGTTCTGATCGTTCTTCAAAACTTTAATATCAGCTCCGGAGAAAAAAATTAAACTGGAGAAAAACTCAACTCTAGAAATATAATTTTGAGAGAAGGAGAAGATAAGGAATGAGAATGAAATGAAAAAAACGGATGGGGGTATTTATAGGTTAGATTATTTGCGACGGGCCCATTTGCGACGAGATTCCCGTCGCAAATAATGCTATTTGCGACGGTACCCGTCGCAAATACCTTAGCCAACATTTATTACGGTCAACCGGTAAATAGTTATTTGCGACGGGACCCGTCGCAAATAACCCCTGCCGACATAGTATTTGCGACGGGGGAATATTCCCGTCGCAAATACCTTTTACCGCCGCCGATTATTTGCGACGGGAATATTCCCCCGTCGCAAAAAAGTTTCCCGCGATTTGGCGCGCATCGCGGGAAAACTATTTGCGACGGGGAAAGCAATCCCGTCGCAAAAGCCTCCTTATTTGCGACGGGGAAATACCCCCGTCACAAATAAGTTTTTCACATGACTATTTGCGACGGGATTTATTCCCGTCGCAAATAACCCGTCGCAATTGCTCATTTTTCCCGTAGTGTTCCATGTTTTATGTCGTTGCTCAAGATTTTAATGTTTAAACATTATGTTCATGATTTTAAGTTCCAATGTATATGGTATGTTTTATTTTTTCCATGCCTACCCTTACTGAGAATTTGAGCTCACCCTTTTTATGTTTTATTATTCCCCAGGATCAAAAGAAAGGTTTTAGGTCAGGAAACAAAATGTGGAAGATCTTTATGGGAGATTTTGAAGATCTTTCACCACGATTAGAAGATTACGTTCCAAGTTTCCAAAGACACTAAATTATTGCGGTCCTTGTGTGTCTGTTTTTGTTATGTATTAAGTATTCCGCAAAATTAATGTAATGTCCATGTACGTCAAGCTTTGGGTCTCTACAATTTGTCTAAGGAATTGGGCATAGATGAGGGATCCAGACACAGAACTTATAGTGCCAATAGTTCGGGCCTACCTAGGGTAGTCATGTTGTATATGAGGACCATAAACAAAGCCTTATATATGAAATACATCTGATTCTTGACTATCTGAGTGTTGGTCCATCTACTATTTGATCTATGATCATAGTATCATCTACTCTAGTTGTTTATTTATATGATACAAGAACTTTAATCTCCTTTGTATTTGTTTCAATTCTATAGAGCCTTAGGATCCAAATTCACATTTCATGTGGTTTAATGACATATAATACTCCTTTGGGAATTCGATAATAGATTTTATGCCAATTCACGGAGTTCCCCATGAGATATTTGGGTAATTTTTTGAAAAGGTAATCTTCATCCTCAAGATGATATGATTTGATATCAATCATGGGATAGAATGGTCAGTTAATTATCATTCATATATTGATTTTTATTACCAAAGGGTATCATTTACATCATCATATGATAGTAATTATATTCAAAATGGTGAATGGAATGTCTGGAGAAGTTGAGTTGGACAAGAGAATCATGGGCTTGGTGGAGGGATGACCAATATCACAAGCCTTTATATGTATGATCATAGAACATACCAGGTAGATTTTCCAATAGTATTAGATCATTTCAGGAATGGTTTCGTTGAAAATATTTTAGGATACCTCCTCGGAGATATGTATATTTTATAATAAATCTATCATTATCCATTTCTCCTAGCCCTATGAACACCATAGAGTTACAGGATATCAAGAGATATGAGAATTACCTAGAAACCAAGGGTTTTTTATAGCCCAATAATTACTCATTGGGTTCACTAGTACTTTTTTCCATGAAGAAAATTAAGAACCTTAGGCTTTACTCATATTATTGTCAGTTGAAGGAGCTTATGGATATGAATTGGTATCCACCACCATGTACATATGACATATTCAATTAAATCTCATGAGAAAGAGATTTATCCTAGATCAATTTGAGGTTTGGCTAACATCATGTGAATGTTAGAATTTTAGATATATGGTGTATGAAATTATTTAGTATATATGGATTGTATGACTATTTGGTCATTCCATTTGGTCTTATGAACATACTAGCGGTATTCATAGATTTTATGAGTTCGATTTTCCACCTGTATATTGATTAATTTATGGTAATCTTCATGGATGAACTCTTGGGGTACTCACATACTCAACATTAAAATGCTAAAATTATTAATATAGTTTTTTCCAAACTGGGATAGAACCATATGCATGTTAATCTCAAAAAATTACACAATTTTATTGACAAATTCAACTTTCTATGTTACATTCTCTTAGAGACGTGATTATTAGTTGAACTAGGGAAGGTGGGATCTATTGTTTACTATGATCATCATAATAAATCCTTTGATATAAAGAGTATCATCAGTATAGTTTGTAATTACAATCCTTTAATTCCATATTTATCACACCTAATAGTACCTCTTAGGGGATCGAATAAAATGGATGTGAAATATAAGTGGTATAAAGAATGTGAAATAGAATTTCAGAATATGAAAGGGAGATGGACTTCAGATCTAATATGGAAATTACATGAGTCTAGAAGAGGATATAAAATTTTCTGTGATTCACCAGCAATCAGGCTCAATGTTTTTTTATACTAGTACATCGAGTCATTATGTATGAGTCTCAACATTTGAGGCCTCATGAGCATAATAACCCGATTCAGAATATCAATATAGTAATTGTGGTTCATGCCAAAAATTTTGTAGGAATTACTTATAAGGAAATCATTTTTTTAATGTAGTGGGACCAAAAAATACTAAAATTCATCTTCACCTAGTGTCACTTGAAACTCAAAAAATTATGATGGATTAAATACCTATAGTCCTTCAATACTAAACTTGAGTAAATACTAAGTAAAGGCAATTTCATTTCTAATTCTCTAATCTAGAAGGCACAGTCATAAAACTTTTAGGAGGCCAAAAGGGAGTGGTATGCATTTTGAGTTTTAAAACCACCACGGATAGGCTATAATTTTATTATTATTAGCTACTTATTTACTTATAGATAGATTAAGGAAGAGTCAACTTTCTGATCTTGAGGACTTGGTCCAATGAGAGTGTGTTTCAGGCAAGGACCCACCACTTGGTTGGATCATTGGTTAGGATAGGTCTTGTACATTCATGAATGTGCCTGGGTTCCTAAATAAATATGAGAGTAATTAATTCGAGAGTCTCATACCTTTTCTTGGGCACTACATCTGAGCCTTAACAGGATGTATCGTGATTTATGATTCTATTATTGGTTTCCTAGTATGAAAATGGAAATATCTCGTTTTTTTACCTTGTGTTCCTCCTTTATGTAAATGAAGGTGAAACACCAATATCCAAAAGAACTTTTATAGTTATTTCCCATTCTTGAGTGGAAATGGGATGATTTCACTATGGATTTTGAGATGGGATTACCTAGGTCACCTCCAGGATATAACACATCATGGGTAATCATAGATATATTAAAAAAAATTACCTTTATTTCATATTAGTGAGACATTTTCAGAGGATGATATAGGAAGGATATATGTCATAGAAGTAATATTCCTTCAAGGTGTTATATAATAATTTTCTGAAATAGAGATTATCATTTTAAAATAATGGATTTGTAAGGGGCTATAGATTGGGTTCATAGTAACTGTAGATTACATCCTATCACTCATAGACAGATGGACAATATGATCATTTGATATAGCTATTAGAAAAAATTCTATAGGTATGTGTCCTAAATTTTGGAGGATATTTGGTGAAACACTTTCCTCATACTTAGTTCACTTATAATAAAATCTTTCATGATAATATACTGATATCTCTTTATGAGTCCCAATATGGTTGGTCATTCCATTCACCCCTATGCATGATAGTGGATGGAGAGGCAACACTATTTGGAATTAATCTAATTTAGTATACTTTGGAGTATGTAAAACTTATCAAGAAGTTTATGTCTACATAATTATATAAGTATAATTCTTTTTTCGATCACCATCACCAACCATTAGAGATCAAGGTGGAGGATCATGTATTATTTTATGTTCCACATAGATTGGGGTATATATTGATTTGGAGACTATGCAAGATTTTGACTCATTAGGTCAGAAAATTAATGAATTTAGAGAGGGTTGGGGCGGTATCCTATTAGTTATTGTAACCTCATGGGTACCAAGACATGGAAAACATATTCAGTGTGTTGTATTCACGTTTCTTTCACTCAAACACATTGATTATTGTTTAGCCTGATGAGGTTGAGTTAGAAGTAAATTATTCCATGATGGATAATTCTATACATATCAATGATCAAAGAATGAATGCTCTCTGAGTCAGGCCATGTCCTCTTGTATGGGTGATATGGCAGCACACATTACAAAAAAAACCTTATTAGAATGGGTAATTTTTGTGATTTTAGGGGGTTAAACACCCTCTGAATATATTAGCAGTGGTCAAATGTAACTGCTACTATTGCGCCCACCTACTATGGTTGGGGTTAGTTTTTATAAATTGTTGTTAAGGTATGGTTCGACTCACAATGGTTGGATTAGAGGGGGTTTAAAACCCATATAATACCTCTATAAAGAGTTCAATAAATATACAATTTGAGGGTGTTTTCAAATAACCCCTAATTTATTTACAAATTAGGGACAGTTGAAAAACACCTAGAATAATGTTATAAGTATAAATTTTGGGGTGGTTCTGAAAACCACCCATATTTGACACCGATTTGAAGGGGGTTTAAACCCTTGCTAATTAAATGACATTTTTGGGGCAGCTCTCATGTGTCCCCTATTTTTTAAAAAAAGATAAATTTGATTCCCTCTAATTCCCCACTACCCCCTATGTAATGTTCCCATACCCTATAGTGCCCCTAGATTCTATTGTCCTCATGTTTCCCCCCTATTTTCCATCTCCATGTCGCTCCCACTCCCCACGGTTCCCCTAGCTGATGTTTTCCCTATGTGGGCCCCTCTATTTCTCATCCCATCCCTAGTGCCCCTCACTGTTGTCCCCATATAGCCCCCCTCTATTTCTAAATCCCATTCCACTCCCATTCAACTAGTTCCCTAGGTTGTGCTAGTATCCACATGCCCATCCCCTCCAATTCATTTTCCTTATACCTAGTGAAAACTGCCAGCAAAGTGTATTGAACACGGGTCGCCACTTAAATTTTTCTGCACCTCCACAACCATGCCATGTTATTTTAAATTAAATAAATACACATGATTATATTTATGAATATTAGGAATATTATTTGAATCAATTTAATTTTAAGAAATATTTAATTAAATTTTAATATATAATATATTGTAAATTTATATAAATTAATATATAAATGTTTATATTATGTATTTATGTATTAATATTATAAAACACTTATATTGTATTATGTTTAGAAATATCTTTTTGTGTCTTTATATATATATTTGATAAAATATATTGGTTAAATATATTTACATTTCTATTTATCTACAGTATATAAAAATATTTAAAAATATTTATGTAAATTATTTATATACTGAAATATATGTTTTTATACTTAAATACATATCTATATATTATATGCATGTTTATTTATGTAATAATAATATATGTGTATTTATTTAATATATTTATATGATACCTTTACAAATATATTTATATAATGAATTTCAATACATATATATAAATATATATCAAATACATTAATATTATAAATATATATAGAATTAAATTAATATATAATATATATTATGTATATAAATATATATAATATACAGACAATCAAATACATTATTTATATAATACATACATTTTTATTTATATTCATTTGTGTGTAGGTATCTGTATAATCTATTATTATTATTATTATTATTAATATATAAATAATAAAAAACTATAATGGTTTTATTATGATACATTTTTATATGAATTATATTTATGTATATATTTATATAATATGTTTATGCTTTTATATTATACATAATTAATATTATATGAAATACATGTTTATACAAATATATATATTTATTTATTAATGAACACATTATACAAATATATTTATGTATACATATAAATAAAATGAAATAAAAATGATATATATATTTTATATAGTATGTTCATATAATGTATTTAAATAAATTTTTATATTGAATTTTAATTATAATTATAAATATATTATGATTTTTTTTCTTAAGAAAATAGTTGGGGTTCTAAAGCCCCTCTAATCACTTAAATTAGATGTGGTTTTGAACCACCTATAATTAAAATACATTATAGGAGCTTGTGAACCCCATATAATTTAATAAAATTAGAGGGAGTTTTGAACCCCCTCTAATTCAAGATATTATAGGGTCTTTTAAACCCCCTCTAACTTAATACATTAGAGGGAGTTCTCAACCCCCCTTCTACTTATGAAATTTGAGGGGGGGGAACCCCTTAATTTTAGAAATTATAGGTGGTTCAATCCCCCTATAAAATCCATTCAGATTTGAAACCATTGATGTTAAAAAAATATAGAGGGGGTTTAAAACCCCCTCATGTTTAAAAAATTATAGGGGTTTTATATCCATTTATAAATTCTATGATTAGTGAGGATTGTGCATAACCACCTGTAATTTATACATAAAATTAATTGAAATGGGGTTAGGCATAACCCCCTCTAAATAAACACATATAATCTACAGACTTTTTTTATAGTGAGGGCCATGTATAGGATGAGACATGGGATCGAGAGACTGGTGTATGTGCTTAGTGTCCGGAGTTATTTTTTGGTGATATATTACCACCATCAGAAGGGAAACTCGGGGGAAATTCATTCTAAATAAGGAATATCATAAGATCCCAAAATTACTAATGATCTATGAATCCTCTAAATTTCTATATAAATGTTTTTTCTCGTAATGGAAGTGATTAATGATATAATGATGTGTTCATGATCATATAAGGCATGTTTGGTGCATAGAGATCTAATTTTTAAAGAAATAGAATTTGGTACATGGCTGGTACCCAGTTTGGAGTAATCATGTGGCGTAACCATGAATCCCTATAATAGTAGGTTCATAGATAGTATAACTATGCATTGGTCGTTTTATGAGTGTGAATGGAGTTAAAAAATACAAAGGGGATCTACATGGGATACGCAAAATTTGGAAAATTGTGCGGCTATCTTACATGGGATGTATGACTTCAGAAGTTCCCCCACATGGTCGGAGTAAGGTTTGGTAAAACTATGTGCCCCTTTTTAAAGGTTTTTTTACACTTTTTCCCACCTCCCTTATTAGAATCAAAACCCATATTCCTTCTTTATTCCATGCATATTATCCTCTTTCATGAAGACCCATAGTTCTTCTCCCCTAGGAATTGGAATAACTTCTTCATCTAATCTCTTAAACCTTCATCATTATTTGCATTTCATCTATATCGGTAAGTTGTCAAATCATATTTTTTCCCTCATTAATTTATCTTATCATATGTAATGATAAAACTTTTTGAGCTAATACACCGTATTTTCAGTTAATTCATCAATTTGAGTGATTTCTCCCAATCCATACCAAATCAAAAACTAATATCAGATGGAGATTCAACTACCATTGTAAGGTATGCGGTATCATGAATTTACCTTAAAGTATATTTGTTTATATATTATTATATTATGTTTTATGATGGACAACCAGGCATCAACTCTTAAATTAATAATATCTTAAATTAAATTTGTGGACCTATGTTAAAATAAATCATGTGACCCAAAATCAATGGGGACGGTTTAGGACCCCAATTAAACAACCCATTTGGGTTTGTTGCTAAACTAGAAAAAACACCATTAGTTTCTAATGAATGTATTTTTTTTTGAGGTGCATTCTCTACCCCCAGTATTTGAGAGGTTATATTTGATTAAATAAATATGGTGTTAATTAAATTAAATGGGATGATTTATTCTATTATATGACTATTATTTCTAGGGTATAAAATAAATCTACCTTATAAGGAGTAAAAATCATCCTATAAAATGGTTTGGATAGATTATATTGAATTTGATGTTAAGTGGTGTGGTTAGACTGAGGATACATGACCATTAATTATGTCATTACATGGGTGAGACATGGATTAAGACTCCAAATTCCATGGATAGAATAATCGGTCTTATTGAATTCAAATGACTTATAAATGGACTTGTATAACATCATGAGTGATATATGGATTCTTATATGAACTCCTAAAATGGTAAAACATGGAGGGATGATTATTTAACCTATAATGAAAACTTGATATCCTTATATGGAATGATAATGACAGACTCTAAGGTAAGTGCTTTATATTATTCTATGAGTCACACATGGGTTCCTTACGTTGTAATACAAGCATAGCCTCAGAGGGTGAAGACTTTATACCATGACTAAAGAGATAACTGGGTCCAAATAAATAATTAAATTTATGGTATTGAAGGGTGACAGGTTCATCTTACACCTATAGTGATACATGAGTTCCTTATACAAAACTCATTGGATGAGCGCGTGTTACAAATAAATTATGTATTTAATTAATTTGTGTAATATTTCATCCATGCAAATGAACATACATGGGTTCAATCCATACTCTATACATGATGGCCTTATTATATTTCTGTTATCAAGTGTAATGAAAAGGGATTTTTTCATCCATTATAATGAATATGATCAATGGTGGATGAATTGGTAATGAGTTTGGTCTCAATCCTTTACTATAAATAAAATCATAAATGAGTAATCTTTTGGAGACATTATTTTATAGGTTGAAGAAGGTAGTATTATTCTAGTTTCCCATTAGTAACTCTAACTAAATAGGGTATTACAAATCTCATTCAGAACATTAATTATTAGTGTTTCACACAACATCACTATATACTCTTTGACTATATGGTATCAGACACCATTTGGGATAGCCTCTTGATTATATCTCTCGCCATGTTTAGACCACCGTTTGGTCCCAAGAAAGACATCATGGACATAGGTAGGGACAAGGGAAATTGTCCAACTATGGAAGCATGATTTATATAATATATGATAGAGTACAGGTGTGCAGGACTGATCCTATGATCAAGATTCTATTGCAGATAACTTTTGAACTTTTCATCTTTTTTTGTATAACATGTTTTATGTCTATGTTTCCATGTTACCCATGTATTCCCATTCTATATAGCATGACATGATCATAATATTTTATATGGATGGTTTCTACAAATTCATTTTTATCAAGAGGATTTATTCTTCCACTGTTGGTTACTAATTATGCTTCTATTTTTAATTGATATTATTCTATCAATGTTTCAAACTCTGATCATGTGGTTTTTGTCTCAACACCAAACACTTATAGACCATCGCCACTAGTCAAGAACATCTAGAATATTAGGAGACGATCTTGAGTCCAAGTGGCCACATGTTAGACTAATTTTTTTGAGTGATCCCATTCAGAATGTTACAAATCAAATATCATAACATAGTGGTCAAATACAATACATTATTTTGAACAAAGCTAGCATCACGTTCATATATAACAATTGTACATAAATCATAACATCATAATTATCGGAACAATATTGAATCATGTCCATTAAAAACATATATAATCTCATAAGATATATCAAAATAAAAATTCATTAGATGGATTTTTAATACTTTCCCCCTAATCACATCATATAATTCTCATAATGATACTTTCCATATAGAAATATAACATATAATAATCATAGTGCTCAACTAAACCCATGGAAATAGTTGGGTTTCATAATTTTTTTGTAAATAATTCATTAATGAATAACCTTTTTGGTTCCCAAATTAATAAGGTAAATCATATGTTTTTATAAAACCTCATCTTTCTTGAGTTTAAAAATAATATATCAAGAGGGGTCAATGCGATGCTTTGAAAAAAATGACTCTTAAAAATCATTGTATTTGGATTAGAAATCACATAAACAAGGAAGAAACATGTATATCCTCATAATAAAAATGGGATAATTGGGAAAGAATTTTATATGGGTATTAGAAGAATATATATGCTAAAATGATGTGAATTATGTGAGCCAACGAGCCCATACCCGAGTGGTAAGGGCTCCTGCTTGGCATCCAAGTGACCCAGGTTCAAAACCGGGTGGAGGTGAATTCCCGGGGTACTGTAGAAGTACTATAGCAGTCACTTTGTCAATAATGTAGTAGTCACTGTAGCATTTACTATTCA
The DNA here is from genome assembly GCA_963277665.1 of Viscum album. NCBI lineage: Eukaryota > Viridiplantae > Streptophyta > Magnoliopsida > Santalales > Viscaceae > Viscum > Viscum album. The sequence continues at coordinate 1,509,414,402 of OY728156.1, forward strand.
GTAATGTATCAGTCACTATGTCAATAATGTAGTAGTCACTGTAGTAGTTACTATTTGGTAATGTAGCAGCCGGAACTATTCACCCGATTTGGGCCTTCGGGCCACCAGTTTGGGCCTATGGGTATCCAAGGCCTTCAAGTCATCAAAGGCCTTTGGGCCACAGGGCCTTTGGGTCACGTAGACCATGGAGTAGCCCAGTTCACACAGAACATGCCCCATAAGTGGATCAGAGGAATAGGAGTAGCAACCACCAGATATAGAGCTAACTGGATTGGAAGAATGAGAGGGTATGGCAGCCGCCATCGGGACCAGGCACCGTGCAACTTTGTACGGGGAAATGCTAGCCGATCATCAATGCCAGGTGGGGAGCTAAGGATATCAATGGTTCAAGATGATGTGGAGGGTCAGTTCTAGTGGGCTGGTCCTACGGGTCATGTAATGGGCATGGTATGCCTCTGGCCTTCAGGTCATTTATTGTGGGTCATGTCAGGGCCTTGTGCCTTGGGTCTACGGGTCATGTACGGGTTCTCCTTAAACCCTTTAAATGGGGAGTGTCTATAATAAAATAAAAATAATGCCTTCGGGCCATTCGGGCAATTATGAGATAACCCAAAAGGAAGAGTTGGGTTCAAGATTCCCCTCACCTCAAATATAGATTTTTTTAATTTCTTTTATACATCCTATATAATAAAAAAATGTTTATTAAAATATGGAAATAGATGTGAATTATCTTCATTTTTTCACTCTTTATCAATTATAGTCATTGGATTTTATTCTTTGTTTTTTAAGGGGAAACATTTTTTTATCATTTTTTCTTTAAAATAACCACCCATACTTCGATTTTAAGATATTAATTTATTAATATGAATATATTATTAAAACTATCTCTATGAGATTATAAATAATTATATTTATACATTTATATATTATAAATAATTTATTATAATCATCCATAGTTTTTTTATGGACTAAAGGGGTGACAACATCCTCATGGGTGGTTTACCGACTATTGATGGGACATTGTCAAAAGAGGAGGAATAAGAATTGTGAAATATAAGCACATTTTAAATATAATAATTTAAAAAGATTCCAAATTTTAATATAATTTTAACAAAAAACGTAGTTAATATTATAATATTTGGGTTTGAAAGGAATGGAGAAAAATAAAAAGAAAAGAGGCAAATGTGATAAAATGTTAATGAAAACATACCCTCTTCTTAGTGTTACTTCTTTTCTACAACACTAAAATCAATGAAATCCTAGAATTTCACTACCAGAGAACATCCTTAATCATTAAAATGGTTTTTATTGAGAATTTTGTGGTATATCATTGTATTTGGTAAGTGGAAGGTATTTTTTTAAAAGGTAGGGTTGATGGGTTATTTATACTTCAAGAGAGAGGTATGTTTTGGATATAATATTGAATAAATTATTATATCCAAGGTAAAAATCTAAATAATAATTTTTTGATGTTATTAAATATATTTAAATAAAAAATATATTTGAGTACTTTATATAACATTATAATCCAAGTTTATTAGTTTAAGAAAAAAGAATGAAGGAAATTTAATAAATGAGTTTTAAGGGACACATTACACTTTTAGACATTGGAAATTAAATTTTAGGATTGGAAATTAAGGTTAGTATTTTCAAATGAACCATTTATATTATTAAATTTATATTGGGTTGAGATAAAAAATTTAACATTTATTAATTAATATTACATCATAATAATGACATGAATCATGAATTACTTGAAAAACAATATTTTTACTATTCATGTAAATAATGATGTTTCTCGTAAATTTTTCAAAAAACACCCTTATGGAATTAAAACTTGATTATCCTAAAAAATATATTTATTTTATTAGAAAATTTTCTGATAGGGTAAATTTTAATTATTAACACAAAAATCACTTGTTCTATGAAATACTATAAAGTACAATTTATAAAATATGTTCATCAAATTTATTTTAGTTTCTAATCATGGAATTTATTTTTTAGAATTAAAAAATTTATATTATATTAAATTACACATGATAAATATTATTTTTATTTCATTTTAAATTTTTCTAGCCAAATTACTATTTTGATGGTCAGATTACTATTCCTAACAATTGGGTTTCCATTCTTAATGGACATGGTAATATTCCAATGGTCACATTATTATTCCAAATGTCATATTACCATATATATATATATACTCATTACTTAATAAACCATTCCCTAAAATTATTACCATGGTTCTACATTTTTTTATTCTGACATATTAATTAGTTTACTATTATTTTATATATTTTCCATAGTGTTGTTCATTGGAGGGTTGAATATAGTAGATCTGGATAATCCATATTTTCTAATTCTAGTTTATTATTTTCTATTTTAAATTCTTTTATAATGTTCAAAATTTTCATCAGTTTAGTTATTGACTAATGTGATGATCTATACAAATTAAAACAAGTTATATTTTTTATTTTTTTGTGTGTGAACAATATTGTACAATATAATATAACACATTTTAATTTAGGAAACAAATATAAATTATAAATTTTGTGTCATCAAACTCCCTATATGGGTTCCTTGACCAGTTTTATAAATTAATCTTAGAGTATAGGCAAGGCCTCCTAATGCCATTGAGGACTAGGCCTAGTGGGTCACACATAATTTGATTCCTTTAATCCGAGTTAAATGTTTTTATAATTATAGTTAACAATAAGAATAAATATTTTTCTCCAAACACACTTGAAATATTAATTTTTGATTTATGAAATGACAAAAAATCTTGAATAAATATTTATCCATTTTGTAATTGTTTAATTATGTGAATATATAATATTTCTTTATCTATCATTATTAAAAACCTAAAAATATTTATTTATTAATTAATAAATAATTTATTACCTGAATATCAAAAAAAAATTATTCACCAAATTGTGTATATAATATTTATTTTTTTACAAAATAGATAATATTTTAATCCTATTATTCGATGGGTAAGAAATTTATATTTAATAATAAATAATGTTTTTAATTATCTGAATACTAATATTTTATTTTATTCATCTTACCTTGAATATAATATTTTTTAAGATAATTATTTGAAAAAACAATGAATTTCATGGAGTAAGAGACAACCTAGTTACTAGCCTAGTGATAAATATCAATTTACCAAACTATTAATAATATTTATCATTGTGAGGGTTAGTGTACACTACAAAAAAAATAATATTATAATTTGAAATATCTTGTGGTTCTTTTGTGTTTAATAAATTATTCAGGGACTTTATACAACTAATTAATTTGAAACCCTAACCCATATTCTATAAATAGATATTTAGGATAACAATGAGTGGTTGGTCACTAGGCACAACATTATCCTCCCAAGTAAGTTCTTTCTCTATGAAAAATGCCTTTAGGTTATTTCACTACATCCATTTATCTAAATCTAGAGAGATCGAGAGATTATACTTAATAGATATAAGGGGTCATGGTTTAAATCACGTGATCAATTAAATATGACTGATATAGCCATGCTAGCACCTCATGTACCATCAACAACCTTCTGCCATTAAAGGAGCTCGTGTGGATCATTACTAGAGGGTTCTACTTTGGTTCGTCATAAACATAAAAAAATCTAAAATCCTTCAAATGATCAACACATACTTTAAAATATAACTCAATAATAATGTATTTCTTAATGCCATTTAATTAATTATAAGTTAACGTAAAAAATATCCTCTCCTGGTTTCGAAAAAAATAATTATAAAAAACGCTCAAAAAAATTTCCCTAGTCATGGCTTTCAGGTCACATTAATTATAGATTATCTACTAAATCCAAAAAACATAAGTTAGTTATAGGACTAGTATGCGCTTCTACTAAATCTAAAAACACTAATTTCTATTAGAGTTGTCACATTCAATTTATTATTATTTATTGATTTCTGAATCATTAGGAATTTAAAAGTTTGTTTTATTGTCACAAAATTAAATATTTATATCTGAGTGTCATGATCTATTATTCTTATCTTCATTCTTTACTCATATAACCCAAATCAGTAAATAATATATGAATAAAATTTGAAGAACAACTCAGAGGTAGAACAATGTTTTCAAGGCTTCTTGATATGAAACTCACCAACATGTCAAGTAATTCCAAACAACGCTATGATTAGGTGGTAAACTTTCATGAAGTAATTATTTAAGCCATTATGATACACTTAATCTACATGCAATGAATTTAATACACGCATACCATTATTAATTTTTTTGTAGAATAATTAATTCATATGTCACATAATTAATTTACCTTTGGTGTGATTAATTAACATATTGCATAATTAATTAACATGTTTTGTAATTAAATCATACATGGTGTAATAAATTCACATGATGTGTAATTAACACAAATTTGTTGTGATTAATATGAACATGATGTAATTATTATAGAAATAATGTAATTAATTTATATACTAAGTAATTAATTCACACAAAATGTAATTGAATCCATTAAGAATAATAAATGCATACCCACTTATATGGAATACACTCTAAAATAGGAAGTACACAACATAAATGAATTTTTCATGAAAAAATTATAAATTAATTTATTACTACATATTCCTCCAAATTATGTGTTCTTTGTGTCATTTATTGACCCATACATGTCATATGATAGGTTTTATATCATATTAATCACTTAATTTATTACCATGTAAAAGTAAGAAACACATTTCATGTATAATCATTACATACTATATACACTAGTTTTATAAAATTGGTACACACAATGTATCTCTCACATTCTCCATGTGTCATTTTTTGGAAGTACATGTCGTGAAATTACATCACAAGTCGTGTGTTCCATATGTTGTCTAAAATATCTATATACAACAAGGAACATGAAAATAAGTTCATATGGGTATACATCATGTTACCACAAAGTATACATGGTGTATAAAATAATTTTTTTTAAAATAATTTATTTAATTTATTTAAAATCATAGCAGATGACTACCTCAAAGAAATGTTGAATGAAGATTAATATAAACTGATTTAACTGATTCATTATATAATTAATCAAATTACTTAACATTAATGTTATCATAATAAATTAATGAATTGAAATGAATGGGAGTTAGATATTTTAAATATATATTCATTTCATAAGGGTATGATCTTGATCTTAGACTAATCTATGTATGTGTGTGGTTTCTATTAATTTAATTACTACATGGTTTTTTGTAATTATTTTTTAGAATTTAATTAATGGAATGTGATTCCTCCGACCCTCCATATTATTTTTGGTCATAAATTCCCATAGTTTCATTTATCTAAATTTTATTTTTGGTTACCTTCACTTTTTGGTGAAGTAAATACATTACAAGGATGGAGATACTAGGTGTTTGAAGCTGGTTCAAGGTGGAGTCATGGAAAACCAAACTAAGGTGATACCTAATCCATAAGGGATATGCTATAAACATGAGACCAGACTAGCTCATGCAGTTTTTTCTCATTGGTTCAATGGTTTGTTTATATTAAACTCAATAAACAACCCACTTATTGAAGAAAATCATCAAGAAATGATTTATTAATTTTATTTCTATCTAATGTATGATATATTTTATTGATTCATGACCATGATCACATAAAAAAATTAATTTGGAATTAAAATAAAATGATCATACATAAATATTATATCAATACATGGTTAACCACTTAAGTGAAATCCACTTAATAATATAAAAATGTGTAAAAGATAAAATAAGAAATATAGAGGCATATTAAAAAATCACTCAATCAAATATTATGTTCAACTAATCCTTTTGATAATTGATTGAGAATTAAACTAGATATTAATGTTTATATATAGTCATAGTCTAAGCACATACCATTATAGAGTAGTTCCCATAAGGTTTTCTATTCAACTTATGTAAGATTATATTGAATTTTAAAGTTATACTCTATTCTATTCAAATTTTGATCCAATTTCTAAGGAAAACAATGTCACGATTTTTGGATTTGTGAGTCCGTTAAATGGAATAAAGAATTGAAATCGTCAATTTAGAATGGGATCCTACCTAAACCCTATTTTATTGGTTTTATTTCTTTAGTTGAAATCATGGGCATAAAATTATGTATCCTTCTAGATAGAATTATCAAGTTTTGGATTATTCTAATTTCAATGGTGAGTGAAATTGAGACTAAATAAAATAAATGGAGACTAACTAAAATTATTTATCCTCAACTATGTTATAATCAATTAAACTACTAATATATGTATTTTAATTATTTTAAAAATGAAATTAAAAACTATAAAAACACTATGATCATTCCGTAACATAGGAATCTTCCTCATATGTCAAACAATATAAGAGTAGAATAGATGTTTCACACTAATTTACAATTAGATAATTTTAAAAATGTATTGTAATTATCTAATATTGATAATCTTCCCAGTAGTAGTTGATGAAAAATAATTTCAAATGAATATATATATAGAGGGTGATTCCTCTATTATATCTTATCTTCTAACTCTCTAGAAAAAAAGATGCCAAATGATAAATGATATTTTTGAAAAATTATTTTACTAGAGATTGGAATGGGTTTTTTACCTTATAATCATGTCTTTATGTATTGATCTATAGTACAAAAATATAATATTTAATTTTGGAAATAGATCATCTATAAATCTCATTTAATAATCCTTACCATGAATTTTCTCCTTATTTATCCAAGAATGTATGAATACTATAGAGAAACCTCTCATAAATCCTTTTTTCTATAATTCACCCAAAATATATAGTTTCATGGAAACTTATTTCATTACTCCTTATAATGAGATAAATAAAATGCATGGTTTAAAATTCTATAGAATTTTAAATCCCACTATGCCCCTGAAAAATCATTCAATGTGATAAAGGATCTTGATGGTTGAAATGAATAAGAGGCTATTTAATTATCACATGGAATGAAATCGTTTTTTTTATGAATTGTAAAAAACAAAGTATAAAATGATATAATCATTGTTAAAAATAATCATTGAATATAATATTTACATTACAATTATTTGTAATTAAAAGAAAATATATTTTATTTTTATTCCCATTTGAGAATTAGTAAATTTTTGAAATATTATAAGATGTGGGGTGAATTGTCCTAGAGGATGAGAAAGGTTTAATTCTATGTCAGTAGTGAGAGAACACAAATTCATAATTTCCAGCCTATATTGAATCAAGTTTGAAATGAGTGTTAGAAAATCATTTATAACAGTGTATATCTTGAAACAACAATACATTACATAACATTTGAAATAATTTTTTTATGGTAATTTACACTAAACTGGTTGTTCAATAAATCTTGAATCATATATATCTATTGTAATGAATGATGAATATAATATATAAAACGCTTACCTGATTTTGGAAAGATAATTATTTATCGAATATAATAGAATGTATTTGACTTGTTTAAACCTATAAAATTTATTTAGTCTATATTTTTAAATGGTAATAGGTTTAGTAACAAACTACTTATCATTTTTTAGATAAATAAACATTTATAATTATTGGGCCACCCAAAATCATTTAGAATTATTTCAATCTGGCCACATGAACTATTCTAAATCTATAGGATAATTATTATACATTAGGATATTCCTTTAAATATTTTTAAAATTATCATTAAAGTAAATGAGTGTAATTAGTAAAGATAGAGGAACATCCAATATGTATTGTTAGATAAAATCTTATCCAAGTAATCATTGATCATACATATGAAGTAAAGGTATTAACAAACCCATGTTTTCTTATATACATTAATTTTAGGTAGGTATAAAATGGAATATCAATGATGATCCCTATATATATTTAAAATAGATTATAATTTCATTCATGACATATTTTAAAAATAGAAATGTAAAAAATTATAATTCTATTTGATAAAATTTTTCTTTCGCTATAAATGGATACGAAACACATAGTGAATCTAATGTTATAAACTTATAGCCACTATGGGTATTATCTTCTAGTAAATATAGGCTATGTTTTGATAAAATATGGGTTTTCATTAATTATAGTAGGAGAAGACTTAACATAAATGGGTTATATCATATATCTACATTAGTAAGCATAAGAATATAGGGATCCATTTATCATAGTGTGGGAAGCTGTTAAAGAGACAGATATTGTGTAGGAATTCCTAAAAATATGTGGTTTATGTTCACCATGGTTAGTTATTCATATTTTATTCTTTAAAATAATCATTCCTATAAAGATGTAGTAAATGAAAACATGTTGAGGTTGATAATATTATACTAATTCAATTAATGTATTTCATGTGTCCTGGTTTAGGTCATTTTTATTGTGAATGTCTATAATACATGGTAATTCAAGTGAGTATTCAAGTGAAATTGAACAAGGATAATAAAATATTATACAAATAATTCATGATTGAATATTTAAATACTTAGTATATGAAAAATTGTAATGTAGAAAACCCTATAGACACTAAACTGTTGCTCTGACCTGGGTCACCTCATGACCTCAAATGCATATCCTAATATGCCAGAGGGTGTTGACTAGTGGTGAGAGTATGCTAAGTCATGTGGGGAGACTACACCCTCTTTACTAAATTAATCCAATGTCGATAACATATGATATAAAAGAATGTAATAATCCAAAAACCAAAACATACATTTCCAACCAATTCCCAAACTGGGTACAACCACAACCAAATGATAAATATTTCATGTCATGATAATAGTGTCGAATGTGAACTAAAAACCCAAAATAAAGTCTAATAACTAAATCCAAAAAATGAGTCCTAACTCTAAGACCAAATCCTCATACATGGACTCCCCAATCCCAACTCAACTTCTTAGTATAGGGACGTTTCCCTTGACCTAACCTACAACCATGAAGTCTGCTCGGCTACCCAATAGTGGCCCGAGTAGGGTGTGAATACAAATCAGTATGAAACCACCAAAGGTGTATAAAAAATATCCTACATAAATAGATAGTGCCTAGAATATAAAAATTAATGATAAGGTAAAAAGACAAATTGAGTTCCATTAGTTAACATTATACACCTTAACCATTTTCATCATTAATTCCATTTCATATCTTATCAATATTCACTAATTAATTATTCATCATTTCAGGTTATATGGTTTAGATATTTTCATCATTTACAAATTATACTAAGCTGTTCTGATATCGTGCATATGGTATTAATCGAAATTCTTAATCTCACTAGGGAAAACCACTTCACAGTCAATATGCATCACACTTACCTTGAACGCTCAGTCCAGGTAGTCTCACACAATTCCACCATTTGGGGCATATAGCCTCAGTCAAACTCCACAACCCATGTATTATTGGGGTGGGTTTAAAATCCTCAATACAACCAGAATCGTGGGTGGATGACCTCAATTCAATAACCACATACCACTAAGCCATCTGCACATTCTTATTTATCCATTTAATACATATACCATATCACAACCCATACATAATCAAAGCACATAATAATAAAATTTAACATTTCATTTAACACATAAATCACCTTTATTATTAAAACCATTAACACATTTACCAATTAATTAGCATATCCCGATTATACTATTTACCTTTCCATGCTTTAACCCATTTAACATATTTTACACATTCCATATGTTATCCCATTTTACATATTCCATAATTTCCATACATTTACCCATTTAGCATATTTGGAAATTACCTTACATTATCTCATTTTACTTGTTCATAACTACACATGAATTAGTCAATTTACACACTAACCATTTCATATTTCTAAATTCACTAAGGAATTTCCTTTCCAGTTTCATAATCCATTTGACAGAGTCACACTAATCCATTAAACTCCCTTTTCACATTATTCTAAACACCCCCTTATAACATTACCAACAATTTGAAACAACCCCGAAAGGTTCCAATTATAATTTAACTAAATTTTAAACCCTTTCATCATGGTCTTTATTTCAACATAAGTAAATTTCATCCTTAAAACAACAATTCTCGAGGTTTGATAATGATGGTACACCCTATGGTTGGACCTCAATATATCAAATCATCATTAATGCATCCCAAGAAGACTATGATGGGTAAATTAATTCCTTTAGCCTACCATTTTATCAAACCCTACCAAAGGGACCAAAAAAACTATAAAATTAAACCATGAACGCAACTATACATGTAAATATCCATAATAAAACCATATAATATAACTTATAGACCACCTACTTCAAATTTCATGATTAAAGAACCCTTAAAATTTTACTTAGATTTGAATTTAAGTACCCCTCAAATCCTGAATCTAATATCCATAGTAAAAATAGGGTTTTAGGGCTTTGTAGGAAGTTGAAAAAATTTATATTCATAATCTGGAAAAATAGAAGCAAGAGGAAGATTAGACTCACCCATAGCTTTGATTCACAACTGATGGAAATCCTAATAGCCTAGAAATCAGGTAGATTGATCATTGGAGCACTTGAGGATTTAGGATTGTTACTTGCGTTGGGGGAAGAAGAAAGATGGTAATTAGGTAAGAACATCAAAATATAGAGGGTATTTTTGTAAATTATCACATTGTAATAGGTTGTAGGGTTTGTCTTCACCATTTTCTAAACTATGTGCAAGTGGTGTGCCAACCACTATCTAATGAGATTTGAGTCGAACAGTTTCCTATGGAGGCCGGCATGGTTTGAAAAACTATATTCCAACTATGTGGAATGAATCTATCCAAGGAAACATGGTTTGGCCTCCCCCTTTCAAGACTAGATTAACGGTGCTCCCTCTCTTCGAGATTAGCATGGTTTGGGAACACCATTTATACTAAGAATGTGTCAACCATGAAACATGCTACGAATGGCCATTTTCAATTTCTATTCAAGACCTAAACCCCAAAACACCCCTAAGTATCCTCATACATTTGGTAAACATTTAATTCACCAAAATTAAGATATTAAAACAAAAATTTAATAAAGGAAATAAGTTTAAGAAGTTCATAATCATACAACAGTCACACTTTATAACTAATCATTCACAAGCCACTCTTTCAAAGAATCACTATGATTTTAAAGCAAAGAGATTGGGCCATTGAGCCTATATATCTGACTCACTTTCCCATGATTCTTCATGAAAATTCACTTTCTACCATAAACCCTCAAACAAGGGTATAGTCTTTCCCCACAAGACTTTCTCACTATGATCCCCAATACAAAATGAATGCTCCGCAAAGGACGCATTAGCCTCAAGTTCAACATCCTCAAAATCAATCACATGATATGGGTCAAGGTGATACTTCCAAAGCTGAGAAACATGCAAAAAATTGTGCATACCATAGTAATATAGAATAATATCCAATTAGAATTCCATCAGTCTAATCCCCTTCACAATCTTAATGGTCCCACGTACTTAGGTGTCAACATTCCTTGTTTCTAAATCCAACGGTGACCCAACATTGGAGACACCCAAAGAAACACATGAACACCGACCATGAACTCAAGAAGTCTATGACTTTAATCAACATATGACTTTTTTTCTAGTTTGATCTGTTTTTTGCTGCTTTTGGATCAACAAAACTTTCTTTGACATCTCCTATATAAGACTCACTCCCAAAAACTCTAATTCTTCAACTTCCATCCAACATAATAGAGATCTACATTGTCTACCATAAAGTTCCTCAAATAGAACCATATGAATCATATACTAGAAACTATTGTCATAATAAATCTCAACAATTACCAAATTATTTTCCCAAAATACACAAAAATCCAGGACAACAGCCCTCAACATGTCCTCTAGTACCTAAAAGGTAGCGTATAACAGTCTGTCCATCTATGGGTGAAAGGTCGTACTCAAAAACACATGAGTACGAAGTACTCTCTATAATCCCTTCTAGAATAATTATGTACAATGTGGATCAAGATCCCAAACTATGGTACACACAACCCTATGAAGTCATGCTATCCCCTGAACATATAACTCACCAAACTAGTCTACGGTAAAAGTCTCTCAAATTTGTAAAAAACGAGCCACCATAGTTAAAAGTTCAACAAATAACAAAATTGCATCATTCTTCTTGAAAATACTCAAAATCACCACTCTAAAATACATCCTCACATCATCCCATTTCAATTCTTGAATGATTAATGGATGGAACAAACCACCTGAACACGGATGTTTTCCCATTACCTGTTGATAGGTAAGGAATCTCCCCACAAGACCTATAAAACCTTCTTCATCCTTGGCCACCAATACTTACTATGAAGATCAAGACACATTTTTGGTAAAATGATAAAGAACTTACCGCTTTTATGAATTAAGCTCACTAATCAACCCTTTTCAAATAGACATTGGAACAACATCATGGCCACAAACATAAATGATTGCATTATCCCCAATGGTCAACCAGAAGGTGACTGTTATTTATAGAACACTCATTTAAAGGGAAACATTTTGATTTATCATATTTTATCTCCTAGATTTAACTTAGATTCATGGAATCAACGAAAATGATAAAGGGTCATCTTCATTGGGCCGTAATGCACCTCTAGATGCATGTCAACGAATAATTATGCCATCCTTCACTCGGAACTACATTCATAAACTTATTATTTTTGATTCTTTTGTCACAAAGAACCTTCCCTGCTATTCCATTTTACTAGCACGTAAACCATCTTAAAATCAATTTGCTTCATGTATTCAGGTCCTCTTCACAATAAAAAATTTACATCATGCTAAAGGAAGATGAAATTCAGGATTTTGTGGTTGGTATACACTGTAAACCATCTCCCAAAAAGTAGTGTTTCTGACACATTATGGCATAAAACACCATGGAAAATTCAAGATATTGCATTGGATAGTTCCTTTAATGAGGCCTTAGTTGTTGTGAACCATATCCAACCACCTAACTATCCTTCATCAACACCACTCCAATTGTATCACCACACACATCTCAAAACAATGTATACTTTTATCCTAAATAATGAAAGACTAGAACTAGTGATGTTTTGAACCAGTTCTTTAACTCATGGAGTGCATTCTCACATACCCCAAAACATTTACACCTGAATCCCATCTTGGTCATTTCTGAAAGTATTGTTTCCAAATGAGAAAAGTATTCAAATAACTTTTTGTAATAACTAACACATCCTAGAGAACTACGAACATAAAATAAATTCTTGGGATGCTCCCAAGACATGACTGCCTACACTTTCTCTAGATCCAATTTAATGCCTTCATATGAGATAATGTGACACATAAATAAACCCTATCACTATAGAAATGACCTATGGACAGCTTAGAATATATCATATTCTCTCTTAGTGTACTCATGAAAATGTTAAGATGTTTTACATGATCGTCTTGAGTTTTAGTGTACAATATAATGTCATCAATACAAATTACTATAAATTGATCTAGGTATGTGTTAAAGTTTCTATTAATTAGGTCTATAAACATATCTATTGCATTAGTCAAAAAAATTGACATCACAAAAGACATGTACAACCCATATATTCTCTTGAAGGTATTCCATTGTATATCTGCATATGTCACCCTTAGATGATGATACCACAATCTCAGATCAATCTTAGAGAACACTGAAGAACCCATAAGCTGGTCAAAAAATAATCAATTCAATGAAGAGGGTATTTGTTCTTAAACATCCTCTGATTTGGATCTCTATAATCAATGCACAAGAGAAATGATCCATCAGCCTTCTTGGAAAATAGCACAGGAGATCCCAAAGGTGATGTGACAGGGTGAATAAACCCTATATTCTCTGATTCATCAACTCAATCTTCATCTTTTAGAGATCTTCCAGTTATATTCTATTGGTGGAATGTAAACTGGTTCTGATCCCAGAAGAAAATCTATCATGAACTCAATGTCTCTATTGAGCGATATCCTTAATAAATCCACGGTAAGGACATTCTAAAACCAATCCAAAACCAGTGAAATGATAGGATTATCTTATACTTAATCGTCAATCATTTGACAATACACATGGACTGGAAGTTCACCTAAGTGATAAAAAACTAGCCTTTCACAAAAAACATGAACATTCCATTCACCAATATACACAAATGTGTCTCCCTCAAGAGATGTGATTGTTTCCCTATGACTATAAAAATCAATTTGGGATTGGTACAACACAACAATACCATACCCAAAATCAAATCAGAACTCAACATATCTATTATATAAAAGTTTGAAAAAACTATAATTATTAAACTGATAGACCCAAAACAACCACAAAGTCAGCATAAATGATAGAATGGAAGACACTTGTATCAAATAAAGAACTAGAAAATGTAGAAGAAACCAGAATCATACCTCAAACAATAGATGGCCCATCCTCACCACCTATATGTGTAGGTTGATCTTGTGTAAAGGTGGAATGCCCCTTTACACTGGGCCTTATTCGAATTCATAGAGATGCAATGCATTGTTTATATGAAAGATCGTTCCTCGGTGTACCCTGTTTACCACCTCAACTAGTATCTCTGGTATATCTCGAACAACCTACATGATATGGGGTAATTGACCCCCTACCTATGCTCTACACTGGCCTAATCCGTCCATCATTTCCCAATTGTTGAGGGTTCCAACATAACCTCTACACATACCCCACTCTATAAAATGCTCAGTACTCAACTAGTTGTTGAGGGAACTGACTGTGTAGGTTTTCCATCCTTCTGAACTAATAGAAAGACACTCTTACACATCCCTGAGAGACTGGTTCCATTTTCTGACCACCCATTACACTAATTCCTCGGTGATTACTCTCAAAGCATATCTTCCTACCATCTTAAGTTAGAACACTAGATTGTTGAATTTTGGCTACATGCCCAATACCATGATCCTCCATCTACTTTACTTTTGAAATGATGTACTGGTCTACCACTTCAGTAAACCTATATAAAGGAAATAAATTTACTTGGGACTTAATATCATTCCTATGTACACTCTAGAAATTCCATTCCATTGTTTCCACATCCTGTAAACAAATAAGGATACAACATTATAGGTCGATGAAATGGCTAACATAATCCATCACTGTCATAGTCCCCTAGTCCAAAATCATAAACTCAACTGCCTTCCACTAATTCAAGGATTCTAGATAGAAGTGTTCTAGAAACATTTCTTGGAATCCCTTCTATAATATACCCTCTTCTTGCAGAGTCTTAACTAAGATGATCTACCAACATTTTTCATTCCCTTGTAACATGTATTCCACCAACTTGACTATCTTCTCCGAAAGAGTAACCAAATGGTCAAGGATTGTCGGGATGTACTCTATCCAGAACATAGTTTCCTTTGGCACACCCTCTCTAGAAAAATTCAGAAAGTGATATTCTTGAAACTCCCTTGTGAGCTCAAACATACTTGGTATATCCTGACTTGGGTATCATTCCATCATTTTCATAAAAAAAATTAATTTTCACGGAACTAATCATCCCCTATATTACCCTAAATCTCTAAGTTTCCCTACTCCACTGATAGGAGTGTATTTTTGGATATACCCTCTTTTCTCCCAGAAAACATACGCCTTTGTTGTTACATCTCTCTATAATTCCAAAAAACCACATAGTAGAACATAAATAATTAAAACATCCAAAAAATTGACAAGATAAGGCTATCAACTAGCCAAGAAACAACTCATGTCACATACACTATCCCATCAAATTACACTAGTCTAAGGAAACTACCCCAAGTCATCCCTATAAGGGGTCATGATTATCCTTGGGTAGACCAAGACATGAGTCACAAGTCTTTCATTTAGACTCATTTTTAAAACAATTTCCACACAACCATTGTAAACCCTACCCCTTAGACACATTTACCATTTTTCACATGTTACAAAAAATATGATAAATCTTTCACAACCTTATTTTAGTATACTTATTTAATAATTCCTTAACATTCCTTTCGTTTTTTCCTTTACATAATTTTTATTAGGCACCATTTTTTTCAAATTTTTAAGAATATAAAATTCTTCATAGCCTTCATGTCCCATGCACCTATCTTATGTGTACCAATCATGATGAATGTCACTTATTTACCTATTTTAATATAATAATTCTTAAATAAAAACACATATTCCATTCTATAAATGAGAAAAATGTCATAAATAATCCCATCACCCGTCAAGTGTATCGCCCAATGGTGAAATGTAATTCAACCGTAACAACAGACACTAAGAATGAAAATTAACACTCTTAGATACTTGTATTTTCTATCATACATGTGTTAGATAATCCTATACAGGAGCTCATTTCAGGACTCAACACATCTTAGTCTCCTATCTTATATTCCCAAATAGTAAGGCTTAAAAAATACCTAATATGATACCATTTTGAAATTTACCCAACCAGGAAACCACACAATTGATGGTCCAAGCTAGGTCATCACATAACTTCAACTCTGCAACCCTATACACTAAAGGTTTATAAACAAAAACGAGAGTCTGATAAGCCATGTGGGAATACTATACTCTCTTAACCAGTATAAGAAACAATATATAAAACATGATATAAAGAAAAATACTAAAATAAAAACCCAAACATGAATTTTCAATCAAAACCTAAATAGGGTTAAATAAGTACCAACTGATAAGTATTACATGTCATGCTAATAGTGAAAAAAGAGAAGTAAAGCCCAAAAATAAATTCCAGCAACTCAATCCCAAAAACGGGTTCTCACTCTAAGACTAGATCCTCATCTATGCACTCCCCAATACCAACTCAACTCCCTTGAATATGAATTTTTCATTTTTCATGACATGAAACCATGAAGTCTGCTCAGGATCCCAATGGCGTCCTGAGTAGGGTTTGAGTAAAACTTAGTAGGCCACCACAAACACTATCTAAAAAATATCATGTCTAAATGGATACTATATTCTATAAAAAAAATGAAATACATGGTTAACAAAATAAAACTCAGGTTCTATTAGTTAACATTTTACACATTAAAAATTTTCATCATCAATTCTATTTCATTTATTAATCCATCTTCCTTACAAATTTCATCATCATTATAAGTTCTATGTGTTAGTCCTTTTCATTATTTACACAATGGTGTACTCCATTCAAATATCATGCATGTGGGATTAATCTAAATTCCCTATCTATCTAGGGAAAACTAATTCACAAAAAATTTACATCCCACATACCTTGAAGTGTCATACATTGTGCTCTCATCTGATGAACCATTAATGACATAGAGCCTTAGTTTAATTTCCAAACCAATAAATTCTAGGGGTGAGGTTTAAGGCCTTAGTCAATCTAACTCATGGGCATAAAATCTCAAGTCAAAACAACATATACCACAAATCCATGTGCACATGCTTATTTATCAACTTACAACATGAACCATATCACAAACCATATATAGTAAAATCACATAAATATACAATTTAAAATTTAATTTAATATATAAAACCTCATTATAATAAAACCATTAATATATTTACCAATTACTTTTCATATTGAATTTATCATGTGACCCTTTCTATGTCATAACCCATTTATTATATTGGTCAATTTCTATATGTTATCCCATTTACATATTCCACAATTTCTAAAAATGTACCCATTTAGAATATTTAAAAATTACCACACCATAGAACATTAGATGTGTTCATCAATACACATTCACTAATCCATTTACACATTATCCATTTTAGGTTCCATAATTCACAAGATCATTTCATTTCCAATTTCCTAATCTATTTAACTCATTTACCCTAATCCACATAACTTTTTTTCATATTATGTCAAATGACCCCTTATAACAATGCAAATAATTAGAAAAAACCAATATTGGTGTAAATTATACTTTAACTAACATGTCAACACTTTCATCATGGGATCAATTTCAACATAATTCAATTCAATGATTAACACTATCGTGTTCTATGTTTGTAAATATTGGCGCACTCCATGTGTATCCATAAATCTATTAAATCATCATCAATGCATCCCATAGGGATTGTGAGGGGTACATTTATTAATTTAGCCTAACATTTTACCAAACAATACAAAAGGTACCAAAATCATAATGAGATGAAACTAAGAGAATAACCATACATGAACAAGTCCCTAACAAAACCATGGGAAATAAATTTGGGACCAGCTACCTCAAATATGATGATGAGATCATCCTTAATCATTACCTTAGATTTTGATTTAAGCACCCCTTGAATCCCCAATATAGGATACACAAGAAAAATTGGTTTGTGTAATTTGGAAGAAGGTGATCAAATATACAATACCTAATCCAAAAAAAGATAAGCAATAGGAAGATTATACTCACTCAGGGATTCGATCCACAATTATCCGCACTCCAAATGGAATAGAAACGAGATAGATCGATCCTTGGGGGATCTTGTTGGTTTAGGATGTTCACTATGGATTAATGTAAAATAAATGGGGGGGGGGAATCAGGTAAGAATATAAAAATCCTGAGTAGACGGATTTGTAAAATTTAACTTTTTAATTTGGCACACAGTTTGGCCACACAGTTCAGAAAATCGTGTGCAAGATGTCTGCAAGCCACTATCCAAGGAGAGATGAATAACATAGCTTCATGGGGAGGCTTGCATAGTTTAAAAACTCAGTTCCAACCATGTGTAAATTCCCTATCCTAGGTCGCATGGTTTGGCCTCCCCCTCGTATGACTTACTTAACCATGCACCCACCCTCATGGCTTATCATGGTTTCGGTGCAAGATTTACACTAACCATCACTAATAGTGAAACATGAAAAGAATGAAAATTTTCTCTTTCCATTTATGTACCAAACACCAATAATACCCTTGACCCTCCTCATACATCTTCTAAATATTTAATTAACCAAAACTAATAAATATAAACCAGACTTTAATTAGGTACATACCTTTAAAAAGTCTATAATCTTAAAAAATCTATACACCACTCATCCTGACTAAAATAATATTTACTTTTTATTATCAAAGAATACATCAACAATAATCATAATGGGATATTTATTGTCAAGGCCGCATCATTTTTAGGGAATATTACAAATTATTCTATATTGAATGGCCAAAAACGAGAACCTATAGTGTATGTGTATAAGGATTTACTAGAGAGGGTTGATGATACAAATATATTCCAATAAGATATGTTGATTACATACATACATTTATAGATAAATCATGATAATTGATTATAGAATATTCATTGGTAAATTAATGAATGGAATGTGTCTCTATAAGGTTAGAAGAAGCACATTATGTTCTTAAGATAGATATGTTGATATGATTTGGAAAATAAATATTATTTCTTATCATTTTGTTAAGATAAAAGATTCAGTTTCTCTAAGAATGAAGTAATTTTTAAACCATGTTCTAGGGATCAAGACATTCAAAAATATATCCATATGTTTGATGAATCATTTCATAGTACATATATTAAAAAAATTGCAAAATAAATGTTGAAAAAAATTTAAAACTGAATTTTTGTTAATATAATCTTTCCAATAGAACATACTTGGGAATATATAGATTATTAACATTAAAATAAATTCACAAGATTTCATGATTGTAATTTATCGAATAATCCATGATATATTCATAAATCTTATATTTTTTGTGCATGATGAATAGTATGTGAATATCATATATGTCCAACATAACTACACTAACTTTCAATTAAATATTTTTTACTCTATTCAAAAAATTAGAACATTCTAATTTCTTGGTGTTTGGATAATTGTGATTACTATTGATTAATGGAATTAAACACTTCTATTTATTTAATTTAATTTGATACAGTATCATAATAAGGTTAATGTAATAATAATGATAGACTTCTTACAACTAATGGTTGACATATCTATAATATATGAGTATATATAAACTTCTTATGTATCTTAAGAAGTTGTTTAGTAATTCCCTATTCATATTTTTGGTTATTCCAAAACAAATACTTTTATCAATATTATCATTAGTCTCACTTCCCAAACATATCTTTCCAAAATGTTATTTTGTTTGAGATATTTAATTTTATTTATTGAAGTTTTCAATATATTAGTAACTTCTATAGATTTTAAATGATATTTAAAACCCTTTTGGTTTTAATTTATAGGTCCTTTGATAACGAATTAAATAATTTTTAACAGCAAATTTACCCTTATTCATGGTATAGGGTCCATGTAAGGGTAAATATATTCTATCAAGGAATTAGAGGCGTTTCATAAATGAATCCCTGATATTATTGGGGTTATATAAGTGTAATCCATCAACTAGGTAATTTTAAAGTGATGTTTCAACACATTTTAGAGAAGTGGATTAGAGCAGAGTAAGGGTAACTCCTAATTTTAATGGGATATTTAAGGTTAAACCCTTGGTTATATGGGTTACATAAGGGGAATGACGTATCCATATGAGTATCATAAAGGTAATTGTAGTTTTTCCATATGGTTTATAAAGGTAACCCTATATTTGTAAAGGATGTGTAACGGTACCTAAGGAATAACATAAAATTAGCATCTGTTTTCCCAAGGATACGTAAGGGTAACCTGGATTTCATGAATGGGTTATAAAATATATGTAAGGGTAGTTCCTTTGTAATAAAGTATTTCTAAGTTTAATTTAATACCCTTATGTGTCACCTAAGATCATCGTATAGGTAAAACCTTGTTTCCCTTATTCAGTAACTTTTTGTGATAAAAATAGATAAAAACATATTTTTTTCATTCCATCTTCTCCAGAGAAACCCTATGATTCATATTATCCTTTTAAATCATTAAAATCAATGAAATTTCCTTTTTAAATTTATTTTAAGGTTGTAACTTCTATTTTAAACAAATTCGAACCTTATTTATTCAAGAATGTTAATAAAATGGTAAATAAATTATAATTATTGTTTTTGGTGTTTTAATGTTTCTATGAGCAGTGTATTTATTTAAAAAACCCCAAACATTTTATACCTTTGATTATATAATATCCACATGAGAATAGTTTTGGGTGTTCAACTACCATAGAAAAAGATCTTGTTATGTGGGCTCATTTTACATCTATCTTCATTGGGGAATTAGTGGGAAGGGATATAAGATGTTTTTCATTGAATTTTTAAGCCTCAGCTCTCCATCATAGGTTTTATTTTCAAGATACCAGTGACCTTGTCTAAGGTAGTTTTTTTAATACTTGGTGTTAACCCATGATCTATTATGTGTTCTGGATAATTACAATGGTTTGGTTAATAAATTAATTGATTGATTTCATATTTTCATAAAAAGGATTTTTTAAAATGGAATTCATTAAATAAGGTTTGTAAATTTTTTTTAAAATTAAATTACTCAATGAAGTATTTTATCCTAAAGTGGATTCTCAAATCATGAGAGTGGTGAAACTTCACCTATGAAAAATAATAGTAAAATTGTGATTGTGCTTTATGTTTTATTTTTTCAAAAAATGGCACATTGGAACATTTTAGAAGATTGTGAATCAATATATGGTTGAAATTCAAAGAATGTGGAAAGACTCTTTATTATAAGATTAAATTGTTTTATTAGGGTACTTTTCTTTTTATAATATTTTATTCCATGGTCTAAATCCCAATGATATTTTTGAATGATTGTTTCACATATGTATGATATTTTATATTCTAAAATGTTTATCTTATAGATTTGGACATGGACATGGCACTCCCAAACTAGATTATATTATCTTGGTTACATTTGTGTAAAATGCTATATATATTATTATAATGTTATCTTTTAGGGTATGGTCATTATTTTTACTACCATATGATTTCATTTTCCTATTTATATACACATTCTATTTTAATATTGATAGTTTATAAAAGAAAAAAAAGAAGCTTAAGAAAATGGTTTACATATGGAATTTTTATTATAAAGTTGTTTTATTTCAATTCTAGAACTAACAGATTTATAGTGATAGAAATTGTACAGATTCTTTAGTTTTAGGATTCCTATCTTTAGTTCTCCCTTGCTAATGTTTCCTTTTGGAATTAGTAGCCTTGGTTTTGGAGGACATTGTTAAAGGGAAGGGAGACATGTGGTATGTAAGAACCCCTTTTTTTCTGCGAAAGACTTTGGAATATTCTTGATGATATTCCAGGACAGCGCCTTCAGACGGCGTGCGATTCCGAAACCCAGTGTGGCCGGAATTAAATTTTCAGTGCGTTCACACTGGAAATGCCAAATAAACGGGATAACTTCTAAACTGTGATCCGTATCAGAGATCTAAGTGTACGGATGGGTCTGTAATGTGGTTTTTACTCTAGTAATGACATAAAATATGTCGGTGTGGGACGTTTGGACCCCTCGCTCGCTTCCGATACGAGAAACGGATAAATTAAATAATTAATTTATTCGATTAAGGGTGAAGCTCAAGTATCTCTTAAACGGTGGCTTGGATTGGAAAACTGAGGGCACCGTTGAGTTCGGAGCATGCCGTTTACCCTAGTTGGGGTGTAAGTTTTGCGGGCACGGACCGTCTTTTTAAAATGGTCCCATGGGTGTTTTCGTAATTTGACAACCACTGGCGCTAAGTTTAATAACTTTTGAACGGAGTCTTGGATTGAAATTCCGAGACCGCCGTTGTCCTCGGGAGGTTGTGTTTACCCTATGGGAGGCTTAACCTCAACCCTGTTGAGGGTTTGGATATAGGGCCTGTGGGTGGGGAGATTTAGTGTTTTCTATTTAAACACTTAAACCCCCTCACCCTCTTTGTTCTTCTTCCCTAGCGCAAGGAGCTCCTCCATCCTCTCCTCCTCCACTCCGGCGAGGAGGCTCCGGCGAGGCAGCTCCGGCAAGGAGTCGGTTCGGCGGCGAAGCTCCGGGAAATGACCACGAGTTAGGAGTCGTTTTTGTTTCGTTTTATTTCCCGCACCATGATCGTTGAAATTCTGCTTTGTCGATTTGCTGCCTGATCTTTGATCCAAGCCCATAGTTGCGTAGATCCTGTTCTGAGTATTCCGGAATGCTATCCGGATCGAATTTTCGACCACCGGATCGTTTCTGGTGGTCCTCTGAAGTTTTCCGGCCACGATGTCGGTTTCCGGTGAGGGTTGATGGCGCCGGACGGCGGCTCGGCGTTCAGCGGAGGAGGCGGTCGTGGGGCGTCGCGGTGGTGCGGTGGGTGGGCGGAGCGGCTCCAGTAGGCAGCCGGCGCAGACGGCGGCAAGGCGGGGTCTCGGGTGGCGGCGCCAGCATAGGGCAAGGGGCAGGGGGGCCGCGAGGCGTGCGACCCTGTGCGGCGCGATCGTGACCCACGTAATGCGGGACGCTGCGGAAAACAAATGCCGAACTTGTCGGTCGGTCGGGGGCAGCGGGCTGCGGCCAGCTGGCCACAGCGGAGTGAACCGGACCCGCGGCCGGGCCGCGGGCCGGCTATGTGGTGGGCCGCGTGAGGCGCCTGGGCCACGGGTTCAGCGGGCTGGCCCCAGCAGGACGGACCGGCCGGACTGGGCCGGTCCGGCCCAAGGGGTTCCCCATTTAAATTTTCGACGCCTGTACCTTTCGCTACGGGCGTCCGTTTTGTGGGCCGTCTGCGACAACGCATCCCTAGGATCGAGGGGAATATTTTGAGATGGTTTTGGGAATTTTTAATTCCCAAAACAATGGGCCTCGGAGGCATGACGCGTCTTTAAGTGAATTGTCATTTTTTCGGGGGTTCTTGTTTTGAGCGGCGCAGACACATCTGACATCCGTTTTGAGCGTCGTTAGTGGCGTTGGAACCCTGGCACTGAGGCGGAGCTTTCCATGGTGGTTTCAGGTGTTGAGGTCGAAGTTGAGGCACGGGCCCCATGGCTCGTCTTTTGAGCTGCGCGCAGCATTTAGCAACTTTTTCATCGGGCGTCCGTTCGGGGTGAGTGAGCAGTCGTTTTTGGGTGTTGTTCCGAGGGGATTGCAATGGTGCAATCCACCCGCTCTAATTCGGCACGATGGTGCGGGGCCCACGAGGGTCGTTTGGGCGTCAACGGTGATTTTCCATCTTTATCACCGGGCGACCGTTTTGGACAAGTGAATAGTCCATCTTGTATGCTTTTTCAAGAGGATCGCAACGGTGTGATCAGTCCATTGTATTTCGAGACCGGGATGCGGGTCCCGCATAGTACCGCTCGTGCGCGGTAAGCTGGAATGAATCTTTTTCTCCAGACATCTGTTCCACTCAAGTGATTAGTGCTTTTGACGGGTTTTTCCGAGAGCATTGCGATTGCGCAGTTCGCCCGACCTTTTTCGGGGACGTGGTGTGGGTCCCACCCGACCCGGATATGTTGAATTGTACCTTTTTCACAGAGTATCCATTTTGGGTGGTTGAGTATTCAATACCGTGTGTTTTTCCGAGGGGATCGCAGTGGCATGATCCATTTTTTTAGTTTTGTGATCTTTGGGTGGACCCCACTCGGGTTTGGTTACGGTGAATAGTACCTTTTTCATCGGTTGACCGTTTCGGGTGAGTAAGTAGCCTATCTAGCGTGTTTTTTCATTGGGATTAAAATGATGTAATCTGTTCAGGAGAGTGGAGGTTCATACGCGGTCTTATTAAATATGGAAATATGAAGGGTGCCCTGGTGGCGGTTCTTCTGCCGGGTTTATAGCAGACCCTTGGCGGGTGATCGCGTTCACTCCCATGTGAGTGATGTAAGTGCTTGAAGAGATTTAGTTTTTCGTGCCTCCCCCGTTGAGGTGGAAGGTTAGAGTTGTTACGTTACGCCTTTGCGTTGACGTTGGGTGTCGTGTGCACGATAGCCTTTGGGCTGGAACCTGGTATACTCTGAGCGTATATGGGAACACTTGGAGGTACATGTGGTTGTTTGTACCTGAGAACGTTTGTGCATTCAGTTGGGGTTGACTTTGGGCCACATGTCATGTGGGCCCCATGTGTGTGTCGTGCTCTGCTTTGTGTACTTTTGACCTCTCGCGACATAGAGGGTTCCTCTGTTCTCGTGGGTTGACTAGCAGGGTTGAGTTTCCCCCTGGTTCTATTCTTGATGGTTTGGCCGGTAGCGGTGCTAGTGGCACCCAGTGATGGAACTGGCGTTGAACCTCTATTAGGTGAGTTGTTCTGGGGTTGGGTGGTTGCGCGATACCCACTCCGTATTCGGTTGGCCAGTTTTGTACCCTCTAGTAGAGATGGCCATAGCAGTTCTGAGTTTTACCCTCTAGTGGGGCTGGGCAGTGGGTTACTCATCAACTTCTTCGGGTTTACCCTCCAGTAGGGCTGGGCAGTGGGTTGCTTATTGACTTCTCATGGTTTACCCTCTAGCAGAGACTAGGTAGTGGGTCACCTGACGACTCTTGAGGGTCTACCCTCCAGCAGGGATGGGCAGTGGGTCGCCAGATGATTTATTAGGGTTTACCCTCTAGCAGGGCTGGTCAGTGGGTCACCCGATATCATATTATGAATTACCCTCCAGCAGGGCTGGGCATTAGGTCACCCATTGGTATTTCAGACTCAGTCCTTTATACTAGGCTAGCATGTGGCTTTACTCAATGACTACCGGAGCGGGACCCTTGTTTGTACGGGTCAGTGATGTGACAGCTTTGACATTGAGGAGACCTCTCAACTGCCGGGAAGTGACGTGGTGTGGTTTGAAGTTTCCCCAGAACTCTCAAGTACGAGGAGTGATTTCCCCACCAAGATGCGTCCTTGTGACACGACCTAAAACTGTGCGGGCAAGTTAGTGTTTCCAAAAGCGGATAGTGTCGAGGTGCGGGGATTGAGCCCTTGACTTGTAGTTCGGGACAGACGTGCGGGATGCTGGGCATCGATGGTGTTATCTCTGGGACTTTTGGCTACTCATTTCTTGGGCTGAGCTACGGGATGGAGATTCCCTTACGACCTTGTTCGGGCTTCTTGTTGAGCATATGTACATACCTCATTCTAGTACCCACTTCTTGGGTTTTGGTTACTCTCCCTCCAAGAGAGGCGAAGACGCATGGGGTATGCCACGTGATTTCCGTGTCTAGATTCTCGTGGTTGAATGATTCTACTCTCCTGCTATAGGTAGCGAAGACTCGACGAGAATTTCATCTTCTCACCGTTTCCAGCTCCTTGTGTCTGGATGAGTTTACTTCCTTTCTCTTGTTGGGTTGAGCTGGACTCTTTACTGTTACTCTTTACTACACTCTCCGTTGTACTCCTTTACTTTTCCTATTCGATCTACTTATCACCCTTCAGTACCTCCTTTGTTGCTCCCTCGAGCCTTCAGGGTATCCTACTGAGTATTTTTATACTCACCCCTACTTGGGATTTGCCCGCACATGGTGTTCCCTTGCAGATGACAGACAGGTTGGTCATGACGTCAGAGGAGCATAGGAGCTTTGGAGGTTGGACCATGTTTAGTGGTCGGAGTCGTGTTCCAGGTGGGGGACCCTTCAATCTATTTACATTTTTTTCACATGTTGTCAGGTTGTGGCACATTTCTAATTGGGCATGTGTTTTTTCCCTTTTTCATTCAGCACTTGCTTTTTACTATTTAGAGGTCGATGCACATTTGTGGTATATATATAGCAGTTTCTCTTTTAATCTACTAGCCTTTTCTTTTACTCTACACTGTTGCATTGGGTGTGCTGCGTGTGTGTGTACAGGTACTTAGGCAAAGGCCTCCCCTAGTTTTTGTGCCTTTGGCACTGGTTACCAACCCCTGGCCTATGGAGGCAAGCATGGAGTAGTTGTGGCTCGAGCCCGCATAGGGTCGGGTCATGACAAAGTGGTATCAGAGGTGGTTCGTTCCTTGGGACATTGTTCGGAAGTCCCTAAAATAAAAGGAATTGGTTGGGATTTAGGGAAACAATGTTAATGTGTCTCGAGCGCGGCTCTCAGGCCAGAGAGTCCAGTGATGGTGCGGCGGCCGACGTATCCATTCACCAGGAACTTGATAACCCGCTTGTCGACTCGGCATCCTGAGACACTTGTTGTAGGGAAAATTGGTTTGTGCATCACATAGGATTGAGTCTTTGACTTTCCTCCTTGAGTCTGTTCCTCATCATTGTTGTTATTAGTATATACATTATGCTCATCTGACCGCGACAATCATCGATATTATTCAGGATGTCTCCGTGAAGACAGCCATCCAAGATACCATATTTGGTTCTTGACGACGACCATGTGAGCTATGATTCCATAGTCCAGGACCCATCATGAGAGCCCCTTTCTCCGGGTGGGTTCGCAGCAGCGCCCCCACCTGTTGAGCAGTGGACAGTTTCAGCAGAGCAGGCTGAGCTTGAGCACAGGTTGAGTGTGCTCCATGAGTTCCAGCGGCAGAGAACGTGGAGGTTCAGTGGTGAGCCAGACCCTCAGGCAGCCGAGGATTGGCTCGAGGCAGTGGTTCTCCTTTTCAGGCTTGTGTAGACGCCGACAGATCAGAGAGTGGCTTTGGCAGCCACCCCTTTTTGTGGAGCATCTTGGCATTGGTGGAGTCTGGTGACTCAGTTTCTTGACGAGTCATCGCTTTAATGGGGAGACTTTCAGTTGTTGTTCCATGACAAGTTTTTCCCCTCCTACTTGCGCTCCATTTGGATTCAGGAGCTGCTGCAGTTTCAGTAGGGAGGGATGACGGTGGCCGAGTACGCGGCTAGTTTCGTAGACCATGCATGCTTTTACCCGGACTTGGTCCATGACAACAACTTCCGAGCACGACAGTTTGAACAGGGTCTCCTCCAAGAGATTCGTGCTATCATAGTACCCTTTGGAATTTCAACATATGTTGAGGTGCTAGATCAGGTGCTGGTGACAGAGGGCTTCCTGTCACGTTCTAGAGTTGGTGGTGGCAGCTGGCACGTCGGAGCCGAGACGCCGCAGCTAGCGGGCGTCGGCAAGCAGAACCTCGACGCAGGTGGCTTCTTGATGACCAGACTCAGGGGCGTGGTCGTACACCACAGTGGTTCCAGAGGGCACCAGTGTAGCCTAGAGAGATTCGGTGCTATGCTTGCGATGGGCGAGTTCACCTGGAACGAGACTGCCCAACCAGGCATGCAGAGAGCTTCGGGCAGGCAGCAGGTGCACCACCATGATAGAGGCAGCGTCGTGATCGGAGTAGTACCCAGATAGGTGGTGCGGCCAGAAGAGTAGGAGGAGCTGGGAGTGGGGGACAACATCATGAGGTCTTCCCATCACCACTAGGCGGTCCACGTCATGCTCCCGGAGCTGACAGTTGGGACTGCGAACAGCCGCGAGCTTTGGATGTCTACGATCTGGCAGAGCATGGGGTGATAAGAGGTACGCCCTGTAGCTCTTCTACTTTTTGTAATATAATTGTTAGAATCTTTTTGTGAAGTTATTTTCTCCATACTCCTTGATTGGGTTGTTACCAGGGTGGCGTGGGGCACCGGTGTAACCCTGTGTTGGTAAGGTAAAAGGCGTAGGACCTTTTTCTTTAGTCGATGGTGTTGACTCCTTCGCTCCCCGAGCGTGTAAGAGAGTCTTGGTCGTGGGACATCGATTGTGAAATCTTGTGTGACCAGATATCCTTGAGTGTTTAACTGTATGGATATTCTGAAGGAGGAAATCACTGATCCCTGTTCCAAGTGCGGTGGTGATTCCAGTCGTGGCGTGTGACGTAGAGGTTCGGTCGGGGAGGTGAGTTACCCCTAAGGGCCTTCGCGTCGTTTGAGACCGTGCAAAGGGATGGCGAGGTTCCCTACCGCCTTTCCCTAACCCCAATGTCTATAGTGGGTGCACGACATCCCCAAGGGCCGACCTCGCATGAAAAGATCAATCCTTTGGTCTGTGTGCGGTGGCACAGAGCTGTGCATGTAACAGCCCAAGATTTTATAAAAAAAATATATTCTTTTTAATTTTATTAAAGTCTTGTGTTGTACGCTACACCAAAAGGAGCTTGCACAACACGCATCCTTGACTTGCCTTGCATTACACGCAATCATGACCTTCCTCGATAGCGTGTGTAATACGCAATACCGAGTTTCACTAAACAACGATATGCTATTAAAATATTATTAAAACTAGCCGGTATGAATAGTAATAACGAATTTTTAAAATTCTGTAAATCTTATTTTTCAAAATTAACTTCGTTTTGGGATTCGGAGTATCGAATTTAGCCTAAGGTGAAATTTTGGTACATTTCGGATAACTTTCATATTCTGATGAATAGTGAAAATTACTAAATTATAATTAAAAAACAACTTTTTTAATCGAAATAATTAATAGTGATAAATTATTAATTGGAGTAGTTTTAAAGTATATTTAGAATATATTTTTACAATTTAATACAATGTTGGTCATTGGATTTAATTGCACATTTAAACCAGACATAAACAAGTGTCAATCTTTTGATAGATATTGTTTCTTAAAAACACGCTATTTGTTTTAACAGCGGGATTTAATTATAAAATTAATTAATGCAACTTCTATGTTATGAATTTGGTAAAATAGACTTCATTTTTGAATTCGGAATATGAAATATAGCTTAGGATGAAATTTTGGCATTTTTCGGAAAACCTTCATTTTTTGATGAATAGTGAAACTACTAAGTGGTAGTTAAAAAACTGAATTTTTCATAAAACTTAATTTTACCGCTTCTGTGAATGGAATTTCAAAAATCCGAGAGACACGGTTGATGTCAGTAAGTAAAATGTGGTTCAATGAGATGAAAATAATTTTTGGTGAATAGTAACTTTTTACTTTTATTTACCACGGTTAAAAGTAAATAGGGTAATTAAGGGTAAGAATGATATTAATATTACCCTAACACATTTACTAATTCTATTGGACAAGTGTATCTTGACCAAAAATAACCTTAAGTGTAAAATATTATCATTTAGGCCCACTTGGAATAGATTAGGACATTTATTATTATTTAATTCAAAGAAGAGTTAAAAGAGTTAAAATCAATGTTTATTCACTAAAACATTTTTAATATGGGGTTATACATAAGATAAATTCGACTATAAATATTCATTAGAAAGATAAAAAAATTTCCTATATAATGATATTTTATTTATAATTTTTAGACTTTAAATAAATTAATTTATTTATGACACAACAATGATGCAGTAATTACCCTTTTAAGGAAATATTAACATAATTGACGTTATAAATTCTCAAATGAATGTAATTTGAGACTTTTTATAAATTCCACTAATTTTATAGGTTACTATGAAATATTAGTGTTGATTTAATCAACTTGGTTCGAACATATAATTCTGTTATGACTTTTACAAAAATCATATATCAAATAGTGTCAAAATTGACACAAAATAGTTTTTAAATCAAATATTATATTATTAATTGTTATTTTATTCCTAAAAATCTAAGGTTCGGCCAAATGACTTAGATAAGGATATATATATTAATAATAAACAATTTGGGGTTCTTTTGGCATGTTATAGTAAGTTTATTAACCATATAGTGAAAGAAAACAAAAAGACATGGTAAAAGTTAAATTATTTAACTTAGAGTTAAATCTAATTGATAAGGTTAAAATAATACATTAAACTTGTCTAAATCCTATTGGTTGATAGGATTTCGGCCCATACCCACCTTATCTTCGAAATAAGACCCTTTGGAGCCATTATAAACCGATTTTGACTTTAATAGAAAATAATATTTTGAGATATTCCTAAGGTGCCCCTCTCCTCCCTTATAAAAGGACACCTCCTCCCCCTCCTCCTCACACCAATTTGAGCACTCAAGCTCGGCCAACCCCTGCCATTTTCTCTTCTACACTTCCATAGCAACATCCTAGAGGTTCTGGTCTTCCTCAAAGACCAATTTTAGTTCCCTAAGAGGAGGTCTCCAAAAGGCGCTACAAAGAAGAGGTAATTACCGTTACCAATTCTTTCATCTTTATTTCTTCTTCCACTTCTTCTTCTTAGGTTGTTTCATTATGAAGTAATAACATCAGTATCACTCATATACTGATATGTTATTATAAGTATGAAACAACCCTATTTCACCATCTATCTATCCTACGGAAAAAGAAATCACCGCGCGTGCGTACGTACGGAATACCGTCTCCACGCCGTGGTGTAATCTATTTTCCACCACCACCTTACATGGATGGGTATAATGGTGTAATGAATAACTATACATAGTTATTAAAACATCATATTGATTCTGATATATTGTATAATCCACTCCAATTCAATTCAATATTTATGGAAATGATATCATCGCTCGTACGTACGTACGGAATACCGTCTCCACGACGCGATGAGATTCATTCTCCATGTTAACCATTTAAGAATGATTATAAAGTATATATAAGAAATAATAATGAAATATATGACATTATAAAGCTACTGGATTTATGTATATATATATATGTATGTCATCTACTTACTTCCATTCAAGACAATAGGGAAAGGAAAACAGCGTTCATGCGTACGTACGAACTACCGTCTCCATGAACGGTGTTTTTCATTTCATTTATCTATCTATTATATATATATATATATACTGAATATATATGATATATAAATTATATTTTATATTCTGGAAGTAAGTAAATCATGATATAAGTAATAATAATGTCAAGAACAACAAGTCAAAACACCTACGATAAAAGAAACGATTTAACCCAAAACGCTTCTTTAACATGGAATTTACAAAAGAACGGGTAATATAATGTCATAAGTGAACCATATATGATATCATAACAATGAATATGATTCTGTAATAAGTCAATGACATTATTTAAACCATTATACAGGAGCTTCGGACACGTACAAAGCAAATCGGACCTAAGGTAAGGGAAATATCACAATCTCATTTTTATCCGAGATTGTTTATTCGTAAGTATTTACTGGGGTGTATTTTATCATCCACGTCCATGTTTCATCAATATGTAATATTACTTCCATCCACCTACAATATTTTAAATCCAATTTTACCCTTCGGTGAGTTTTTAGTAAAGAATATGAAAGGAATCTTTTGTCGTTTTTTCGTATGAGGTACTTTTTGACTTTTCCGACAAAAGTACGAAGAATGTTTTTTTAACTTATACGGGATGAATGGATTTTTAAAACATTATTTCCAAGAAGCTTACTTTACAAGTTTTCAAGTTTATTTTTAATCAACTTCTTTTATTTTAAAGTAGTATGACATGTTATGAAAGGAAAAATGTTTTTTTGAAGAAGAAAGGATATTTTCCTCAAGAATGGAGTTCAAGTGTTTTATCAAAATTATTTTCCATCTAAGATAATAATGGATTCTATTTTTATCCCTATTATTAAATTGATTTTATCATGTTGTGATGGAATTATTTTTATGAATTCATTTATCTTATATGAATTGATTTATGATGTCATGATGTTTCAAGAATCCCATTTTTGTTACATGTGTTATGCGATGATGTATGTTTTATGATTATGTGGAACACATAAGAAAGGATTAATTATAAGATGGGTGGGACCTATATATCCCTCCAATTCATTGGGTAATGATTTTATATCTCATGAGATAGACAGGGCTAGAACGGTAGGTTATACCGGTTCAGTGAAACAGGACTGAAACGAGGGTTACTCGATTCAGAAAGGGACTTTGTCCACTAAGATAGTCTTGGCAATTAGTCTTGACTAACAAGAAATGATTCTCTATGATTATGTGGGTATGCCACAAAGTTTCATGTTTTAAGTTATGATTATTGGGATTACTTTTTCACTGCCATGATTTATCCCATGATTATGAAATTATGCTCTCTTTTGCAGGTTATGATTTCCAAAATGTTATGTTCTTATGAATATGATGTGATTGATATTTATTTTTTTTACCCTTACTGAGCATTTGAGCTCACCCTTTTATGTTTTCTTTTCCCCAGGATATAAAGAAAGGTTTTAGGTAAAAAAAAGGAAGATCTTTATGGGAGATTTTGAAGATCTTTCATCACGATTAGAAGATTATAGTCCGAGTTTCCAAAGACACTAAACTATTACGGTCCTTGTGTGTGTGTTTTTGTAATTTACTAAGTATTCCGAAAAAGTAATGTAATGTCAATGTACGTCAAGATACAGGTCTCTACAGTGCATAAGTTCTCTTGGGTACGGAAGAGCCAGGTGTGGGCTTGGTACCCTGAGTTGTTCCCTGGTTTTTCTTTTTGAGGATGAAAATCTTGAAACAGGGAATGATTTAAGAACCCCTTTTTTACTGCAAAAGACTTTGGAATATTCTTGATGATATTCCAGGACAGCGCCTTCAGACGGCGTGCGATTCTGAGCCCCAGTGTGGCCAGAATTAAATTTTATGTGCGTTCACACTGGAAATTCCAAATAAATGGGATAACTCCTAAACTGTGATCCGGATCAGAGATAAAAGTGTACAGATTGGTCCGGAATGGGGTTTTTACCCTAATAATTACATAAAACTTGTCAGCACGGGAAGTTTGGACCCCTCGCTCGCTTCCGGTACGAGAAACGGATAAATTAAATAATTAATTTATTTGTTTAAGGGTGAAGCTCAAGTATCTCTTAAACAGTGGCACAGATTGGAAAACTGAGGGAACCTTTGAGTTTAGAGCAGTTCGTTTACCCTAGGAGGGGTGTAAGTTTTGCGGGCGCGACCCGTCTATGAAAAATGGCCCCAGGGGTGTTTTCGTAATTTGGCGGCCTCTAGTGCTAAATTTAATAACTTTTGAACGGTGTCTCGGATTGAAATTATGAGACCGCCGTTGTCCTCGGGAGGTGGTGTTTACGCCAGGGGAGTCTTAACCTTGACCCCGCTGAGGGTTTGGATATAGGGCCTGCAGGCGGGGAGTTTTAGTGTTTTCTATTTAAACACTTAAACCCACTCACCCTCTTTGTTCTTCTTCACTGGTGCAAGGAGCTCCTCCATCCTCTCCTCCTCCACTCCGGCGAGGCGGCTCCGGTGAGGCAGCTCCATCAAGGCATCGATTTGGCGGCGAAGCTTCGGGGAACGCCCACGAGGTAGGAGTCATTTTTGTTTCGTTTTATTTCTCGCACCATGATCGTCCAAATTTTTCTTTGTCGATTTGCTTCCTGATCTTCGATCCAAGCCCATTGTTGCGTAGATCCCGTTATGAGCATTCCTGAATGCTATCTAGATCAAATTTTCGACCACCAGATCATTTCCAGTGGTCCTCTGAAGTTTTCCGGCCAAGAGGCCGGTTTCCGGCGAGGGTTGATGGCGGCGGACGGCGGCTCGACGTTCAGCGGAGGAGGCGGCCACAGGGCATCGCGGTGGCGCGGTGGCCGGGCGGAGCGGCTCCAGTATGCAGCCGGTGCGGAAGGTGGCGTGGCGGGGTCCCGGGTGGTGGCGCCGGCATAGGTCAAGGTGCAGGGGGGGCATGACGCGCGTGGCCCTGTGTGGCGCGACAGCGACCCGCGTAATGCGTGTCGCTGCGGGAAAAAAAAAGACCGGCCTTGTCGTCCGGTCGGTTGCGGCGGGCCGCAGCCAGCCGGCCGCGGCGGAGTGAACCGGACATGCGGTCGGGCCGTGGGCCGGCTGTGAGGTGGGACACACGAGGCACCTAGGCCACGGGTTCAGCGGGCTGGCCGGCGCGAGCCGGCCTCAGCAGGGCGGACCGGCAGGACCGGGCCGGTCCGGCCCAAGGGGTTCCCCCTTTAAATTTTTGATGCCCGTAACTTTCTCTATGGGCGTCTGTTTTGCGTGCCGTATATGGAAACCCATTCCTAGGATCGAGGGGAATATTTTGAGATGGTTTTAGGAATTTTTAATTCCCGAAACGATGGGCCTCGGAGATGCGACGCGTCTTTAAGTGAATTGTCATTTTTCCGGGGGTTCTTGTTTTGAGTGGCGTGGACACATCTGACATCCGTTTTGAGTGCCTCCAGTGGCGTTGGAACCCTGGCACCGAGGTGGAGATTTCCAGTGTGGTTTCATGCGTTGAGGACGAAGTTGAGGTGTGGGCCCCACAACTTGTCTTTTGAGCTGCGCGTAGCGTTTAGCAACTTTTTCATCGGGCGTCCATTCGGGGTGAGCGAGCAGTCATTTTTGGGTGTTCTTCCGAGGGGATTGCAATGGTGGAATTTTCCCACTCTAATTCGGCACGATGGTTCAGGGTCCACGAGGGTCGTTTGGGCGTCGATGGTGATTTTCCATCTTTATCACCGGGCAACCGTTTTGGACAAGTGAATAGTCCATCTTGTGTGCTTTTTTGAGAGGATCCCAACCGTGCGATCCGTCCATTGAGTTTCGGGACCGGGATGCGGGTCCCGCGTAGTACCGCTCGTGCGCAGTAAGCTGGAATGAAGATTTTTCTCCGGGCATCTGTTCCACTCAAGTGAGTAGTGCTTTTGACGGGTTTTTCTGAGAGCATTGTGATGGCGCAGTTCGCTCGACCTTTTTCAGGGACGTGGTGTGGGTCCCACCCGACCCAGATACGGTGAATAAGACCTTTTTCACAGGGTATCCATTTTGGGCGGTTGAGTATTCAATCCCGTGTGTTTTTTTTTGAGGGGATCGCAGTGGTGTGATCTGTTTGTTCAGTTTCGGGATCTTGGGGTGGGCCCCACACTGGTTTGGTTATGGTGAATAATACCTTTTTCACCGGTTGACCATTCTGGGCGAGTAAGTTGCCTATCTCGCGTGTTTTTCCATTGGGATTACAATGGTGTAATCTGTTCTGTCGAGTAAAGGTTCATACACGATCTTATTAAATGTGGAAATATGAAAGGTGCCCCGGTGGTGGTTCTTCTACCGTGTTTGTAGCGGACCCTTGGAGTGTGATCGCGTGCACTCACGTGTGAGTGGTATAAGTGCTTGAAGAGATGTTGTTGGTTGTGCCTCAGCCGTTGAGGTGGAAGGTTGGATTTGTTACATTACGCCTTTGCGTTGACGTTGGGTGTCGTGTGCACAATAGCCTTTGGGCTGGAACCTACTATACTCTGGGAGTATACGGGAACACTTGGAGGTACATGTGTTTGTTTATACCTGAGAACGTTTGTGCGTTCGGTTTGGGTTGACTTGGGGCCACACGTCGTGTGGGCCCCATGTGTGTGTCGTGCTCTGCTTTGCGTACTTTTGACCTCTCGCGACGTAGAGGGTTCCTCTGTTCTCATGGGTTGACCAGCATGGTTGAGTTTTCCGTTGGTTCTGTTCTCGATGGTTTGGCCGGTAGCGGTGCTAGTGGCACCCAGTGATGGAACTGGCATTGAAACTCTATTAGGTGAGTTGTTCCGGGGTTGGGTGGTTGCGCGATACCCACTCCGTGTTCGGTTGGCCAGTGTTGTACCCTCCAGTAGAGATGGCGAGAGCAGTTCTGAGTTATACCCTCCAGCGGGGATGGGTAGTGGGTTACTAATCAACTTCTTCTGGTTTACCCTCCAGTAGGGCTGGGCAGTGGGTTGCTTATTGACTTCTCAGGGTTTACCCTCTAGCAGAGACTAGGTAGTGGGTCACCCGATGACTCTTGAGGGTCTACCCTCCAGCAGGGCTGGGCAGTGGGTCACCCGTCGTCTTGTTTCAGGTCTACCCTCCAGCAGGGCTGGGCAGTGGGTCTCCTATTGTCTTGTTCCGGGTTTACCCTCCAGCAGGGCTGGGAAGTGGGTCACCCGTCGACTTATTCCAGGTCTACCCTCCAGCAGGGCTGGGCAGTGGGTCGGTTGTCGGCTTATTCCAGGTTTACCCTCCAGCAGGGCTGGGCAGTGGGTCGCCTAATGATCTATTAGGATTTACCCTCGAGCAGGGCTGGGCAGTGGGTCACCCGATATCATATTATGAATTACCCTCCAGTAGGGCTAGACAGTGGGTCAACCGTTGGTATTTCAGACTCAGTCCTTTATACTAGGCTAGTCTGTGGCTTTACTCCGTGACTACCGGAGCGAGACACTTGTTTGTACAGGTCAGTGATGTGACAGCTTCGACTTTGAGGAGACCTCTCGACCGTGGGGCAGTGACGTGGTGTGGTTTGAGGTTCCCCCAGAACTCTCAAGTACAAGGAGTGCTTTCCCCACCGAGACGCGTCCTTGTGATGCGACCTAAAACTGTGCGGGTGAGTCAGTGCCGCCCAAAGCGGATAATGTCGAGGTGCGGTGGTTGAGCCCTTGAATTGTAGTTCAGGGCAGACGTGCGGGATGCTGGGCATCGATGGTGTTATCTCTGGGACATTTGGCTACTCATTTCTTAGGCTGAGCTACGAGATGGAGATTCCCTTACGACCTTGTTCGGGCTTCTTTTTTAGCATATGTATATACCTCGTTCTAGTACCCACTTATTGGGTTTTGGTTACTCTCCCTCTAGGTGAGGTGAAGACGCGCGGGGTATGCCACGTGCTTTCCGTGTCTAGCTTCTCGTGGTTGGATGAGTCTACTCTCCTGCTATACGTATCGAACACTCGATGAGAAGTTCATCTTCTCATCGTTTCCATCTCCTTATCTCTGGACGAGTCTACTTCCTTTCTCCTGTTAGGTTGAGTTGGACTCTTTAGTGTTACTCTTTATTGCACTCTCGGTTTTACTCCTTTACTTTTCCTATTCACTCTACTGCTCACCCTTCGGTACCTCTTTTTTTACTCCCTCAAGCCTTTGGGGTATCCTACTGAGTATTTTTATACTCACCCCTGTAACACCCCAAGATTTCATAGTGTGTTATTTCTTCAAAATAATTCAATAACTTGCACTACACGCAACACTGAGTTCAATCAC
Source organism: Viscum album (assembly GCA_963277665.1). Taxonomy (NCBI): domain Eukaryota; kingdom Viridiplantae; phylum Streptophyta; class Magnoliopsida; order Santalales; family Viscaceae; genus Viscum; species Viscum album. Next base: position 1,509,451,996 of record OY728156.1, read on the forward strand.
ACCATGACTTACAAAAAAAAGCCATTCAAAAGAGGTTATGAATAGTATTATCTAAAACTTTATATAATCCTTATAATTTTAGAATCTATATTATGAGTTTCTTAGATATAATGCAAGAACAAATTCATTTTCAGTATTGCACTTTTATCAACTTTTAATAGTGAACCCTTTTTAAATACAATATTTTAAACTTTTTGACTAAATGGGGACATCAAAAATTTAAAATGAAACATCCCAAGCTTCCACGGTACACTTTCTTTGAATAATGTGATAGCGTGTGTTGTACGCAACACCGAGTTCTAACACACCATAACTAATCATACTAGCCGTTATGAATAGTAATACCTACTTTTTGAAATTATATATATTTTATATTTGAAAATGGACTTCATTTTTGGATTCGGAATATCGAATTTAGCCTAAGGTGAAATTTTGGTACATTTCGGATAACTTTCATATTTTGATGAATAGTGAAAATTACTAAGTTTTAATTAAAAACAACTTTTTTAATCAAAATGATTAATACTGATAAATTATGAATTTTAGTGGTTTTAAAGTATATTTATAATATATTTTTACCATTTAATATAATTTTGGTCATTGGACATAATTTTACAATTAAACCGAACATAAACGAGTGTCAATCTTTTGATAGTTATTATCTCTTAAAAACACGCTTTTTGTTTTGACAGCGGGAATTAATTTTAAATTAATTTCTGCCACTTCTATGTTTAGAATTTAGGAAAATGGATTCCATATTTGGAATCAGGATGTTCAAATTGTGTAAATAGGTAACTTTTATTTTTAGACATTTTGAATAATTACTGCGGTAAATATTTTATTTACCATGGTTAAGGGTAAATCCGGTAAATAAGGGTTAAAAAAATAATATTATAATAATACTAAATTACCCTAAAACGTGTCTTAAACCTATTGGTTGATACATGGTGGACCATGGGCATCTTTGGGTCGATTTTGGGACCCCATGGATCCACTTGTAAGTGATAATGACACTTTATTTTAATTAAGTCAAAATGAATACAAAAATGACACAAGCATATATCTTTTAGAAAAACAATTGTTACATAGGGTTATATAAGTTGGATTTTAGATTATAAATATTCATTAGAAATCTAAAAAGAGTTCCTACATAATTATATTTTATTTATAATTTTTAGATATTAAATAATTTATTTTATTTATGACACAATGATGATGCAGTAATTACTATAATAGTGAAAAATTAAAATAATTGATATTATAAATACCCAAAAAAATATAATATGAAACTTTTAATGAATTAAACTAATTTTATAGGATAATATGATATAATAGGATTGATTTAATTGACTTTGTTCGAAGTAATCAATCTGTTATGAGTTTCAAAAAAATCAACTATTGAATAGTGTCAAAATTGACATAAAAGAGTTCTTAAAACAAATATTATATTCTTAATTGATATTAAATTCCTAAAAATCTAAGGTTCGGCCAAGAGACTTATATCATGATAGTTCCATCATTAATGTACCACTTGGGGGTCTCTTGGATGTATATATTAAGTTTATTAACCATATTATATAAAAATACAAAGAGACATTGTAAAAGTGAAACTAATTAACTTAGAGTTAATACTTAAAGATAAGGTTAATATAAGTACCCAAACCTGTCTAAATTCTATTGGTTGAGTGGTTTTCGACATATCCCCACCTTAACCTTTGAATAATAAGCTTTGGAGCCATTAGAAACCGAATATGAATTTATTATAAATTAATATTTCTAGCTTTTCCAAAGGTGCCCCTCACCCCTCTTATAAAAGGGCACTCCTCATTCTCATTTCTTCACACCTTAAAAGCCTTTTGGTTCGGCCAAACTCTGCCCAAATACTCTCCCAACATCCCTCACTACAACCTAGAGGCCTTAGTTTGATCATAAAGCCAACCTAAGGAGCCCTTTTGATCAAATCAAAAGGAAGAACCCGAAGAAGAGGTAATGATTTCACCACCCTTCTCCAAGTTCATTTCTTCTTCCACTTCTTCTTCCTTTGTTCTTACCATTCTAAAATAATAACTCCAGTATCTCACATATACTGTGATGTCATTATAAATATGGTACAACCATATTCAGTATTCTATCCACCCTTTGAATAACATGTCACCATACGTGCGTACGTACGGACTACCGTCTCCACGTCGTGGTGTAATTGTTATTCAATATAATATTATTTGGATGGGTATAATAATGATGTGTAACTCATGTAAATAACAAATATACATTTTAATGATTCTGTATATATGATATACCATCCATTTATATATTATTTTAATATCAAAAGAATGATATTGTCGCTCGTGCGTACGTACGGACTACAGTCTCCACGAACGCGATGAGATTCATTCTCCATCGTATCCATTCAAGTATAATTATCATTTGATGATTTAAAAATGATGTTTAATGACTAGATATCATTCTGGATATGAATAAGATACAACAACCATGGATTATGTAACAAAACATATAAAAGAAAATGAGTAAGTTAACTCCCGAAACGACGATAATTCTAAGATATTATTAACAAATCAATGTTAACAGATCATATATGATATCATATTATTATATATGATTCTTGTATAATTTAATAAAATCTATTTCACCATTATAAAGGAGGTTAACCTACCCCAACCAAGGAAATGTACAAGGTAAGGGTTCACTTTACAACCTCTTCATTATCCAAGGTTGTTTATACGTAATAATCTACTGGGATCTCTTTATCATCCACATCCATGTTTCTTAAAAATGCATTTCAAATTTTTTTTACTATTTACTAGAATATGAGTTAAAGTCATTTATATCCTTTTTGACTTTTATAAGTGGTTTATAAAGGAATCTTTCGGTCGTTTTCAAAACAAGGTCCTTTTTAACCTTTTCGACAGAATTAAGGTAAGAATGTTTTTTTAACTTATACGGCGGGTGCGGTTATTTTCCGCCGTTATAAAATCTTCAAAGCATCCCTTACAAGCTTATAAGAATATTTTCAACGAAAATGTTTTATTTTATATGGATCTTAAATTATTTCAAAATAAAAGGAGATATTTCTTTAAAAAGAATTTTGATTTCATCTATGTCAACATCCTTTGATGGATTTTAAGATTATTTGAAGTTGATTTATTATGATACAAAACTTCTATATTGTATTGAAGGTTTTGTGATATGTTTGACTGTGGATGTGCTATTTTTATACCATTCATAGTTTATGGTGAAAGTATTGACATTTCATATGCTAGTTTTAATATGAATGTTTATGTTATGTTTAAACCTTTTCATATGGGAATGCATTGGACTTAATATGTGACGGGTGGAGCCCGCTATAGCTCCTCGATGCATCGGTAGGTCTCATGAGACAAACTAGTGTCTTGGAACAAGGCCTTGACAAAATCTTATTTGTAGTCTTGGCACGAGGCCTTGGCTATGTGGTTATGATAGTCTGGCATTATGCATTCCAACATTATGAAAGTGGTTATTGATTTTTGCATGTGATTATTCGATTAGTAGAATATCCATGTGAATAAGTAAATGGCATTATTTCATTTTATTTATGCCATACCATGTTGAAAGTTCATATTTAAAAGGCTTTTGTTTTAGTTATACATTGCCTTAAATGTTTATTCTTATTTATGAATGTTTCCGCTATATTGTTATCCTTTCTGGGCATTTGAGCTCACCCCTTTTCAATGTTTTATTTTTCCCAGAATTTGAAGAAGTAAGTTATGAATGACCTGCAGGGATTTTATGAGGGGTTAATAGTGTGGATTGTGGAAACATTATGTTGTTGTAGTAGTTTTTCATTTTATGATGTAATGTAAAACTTATGAATATATCTAGTGTTTCCAAGGCTACTAAACCAATCGGTCTTTCGAGATTTGATCTTTCTTGTGATCATGCCAATGTTATGTAATAATGCACCGACTCTGGGTAACTGGGGTCGGGGCGTTACAGTTGGTATCAGAGGAAGTTTAATACAAACCTTGGAAGCTAGATTTAGATAAACTCTGATTAGAGCACGTAGACCTAAGATGAACTTTGGGGATTAGTATAGAAGAACTTCCTAGAATTTTGGTATTGTAGAGATTTTGTGAGTTTTCCGAGCAATACATCCCTGTCTGGATACGAGCAGGTAGAGGCGGCTCTGGCACAGATGTACCTAAGGGTAAAACCCGAAAACACCGCTTTGAGCTAGACTCGAACGGGAACTGGTGCACGACAACGGGCCTTGCTGCACTCTTGGTTACGACACTCCCGGGGGATATGCTTAGGATAACTCTCATTTTCTTTACATATCATTTTGAAGGGATTATGAGTATATACATCCTCAAAGAAAAAATTCTTATGATTATGGATTATATCCATAAATAGTTCAATTTATGTTAAGTGTTTTATAAGTATGGGATTATGTGTTTTGATTCATAAACTGATCTAGTTTATGCCATGGTATAGAAATGGCGCCCAGTAGAAGGAATGAGAACTCCAGAAATACACATGATTCAAAGCGAAGGAAGGATCATATCTTTCATGGTCTTAAGCTAGAATTTATAAGAGAAATAGTCTCCCATGTATTATCATCATATGAAGAAATAATATCATGTGTTGATAAGATAAGTAAAGAGTTTACTGAGTCCTATGGCTTTGAAGGGAAGTAAGAGAAGAAAAGGATGGAAGAGAGAAAGATAGATAAAGGGAAGAGGGAAAAGAAGAATTTTCCCATATGTGGTAACTGTGGAAAGAAACACCCTGGAAATTGCCTGAAAGGAATGGGAGTTTGTTATAAGTGTGGAGGAAAAGGGCACAAAGTACATGACTGCAAGGGTAAGAAAATGGTTTCAAATGTACAATGCTTCATTTGCAAGGAGTTTGGACACAACGCGAACCTATGCCCCAGTCATCAGACTATGCCGAAAATGATGCTATTGGATAATAATCAAGTTATGATACTACCACAGATGAAGAGGAATGATTAGAGTTCTTATGTTGATTATATCAATTGAGTGTTGTATCAACAATGTACTTGTTATAATAATTATGGAGTATATAAGGATTGTACTACAGTACTATTTCATTAAGGACTTGAGATGGTGTGGAACAAAGAAAAGTGACTCAGTAGCAGGATAAATTTTTGGAAAATATATGGTTGAGAGAATGATAAATCATAATATAGTTCTGATACTGAGATAGTGATTTTGGAATAATATGTGATTGTTTTGGATAAATTATATTGGATATTCTTGACTACCTTGGAACTAATTAATGATTTGTATATTCCATCATTGTTGGGGTTTAAAACATTTTTGGATTAATGAAGTATATCCAGCATTCTATATGGAATAAGGGAGCATGAATGTAATCAATATGGAATATGGTAATTCAAGATGTTTCAGTTTATTAAAAGAATACAAGATGAAGGTATTCATATGCTATTGCGGGGTAAAAAGGATCTATATTATGTTTACCTTCCTTATAAATGTTGGACTGTGAGTTTGGACAGAAGTATTTTGGATCGTTCTAGTTTGGATTATTTTGGATTACCATAAAAGGAAAACCCGGAGGTTGGGCGGCAACCTGTCGCGTCCGGCAAGGCTGCGAGACTTGAACCCGCAACCGAAGGGAGACAAGGGTGTGTCACCTACCACTGTTCCACGAGATTTCCTGAATTAAATAATGTAGTTTTTTTTAAAGATCTGGTAGATGAATTATAAATTCATTTATTTTGGAACCCTGTACGAATAGTATAAATAGAAAAAAAAATTACGTTCTAGAGTGAAAGATGAGTTTGTGGTAGAAATTTATTAATGGGTAAAATTCTAATTATAAAGTAAGTATATCTCCTTATGATCTTAGCCAATCTCATAAATAAATTCCTCAACATTAATAAAAGGAACTTAGAACAAAAATGTTTCCCTAGATGGTACCTTAAATCATCACTAATTTATGGCTTTGGGATTGTTGGCCTTTTCATAGCCATGTTCTCTACCACTCTCCATCAGATAATTGATGGTTAGATTTCTCCTCCATATCCATATTTTCCTACATGGAACCCTAGTATGTGTTATTTTCGGTAATCTTCATACTTTCCACTCTTTATTTTAAATAGAGGCCTCATTAATTCATTTTTCGATGTGGGATTTCAACTAAGATATTTTGAAACGTCAAAAATGTGTTATCCCAATACCCTATATTTTGTTGAACCGATGGTACTTCAAATCATCATAGATTGATGAGTTTAAGGACCTCAATTTTATAATTTTTTGTGATTGATGACCTCAATCACTACCTATAAATATTTACGTTTTTCCTCCAATTATATGTCTCTAATTGCCACCAATGTTCTCCCAATCAAGATCATAATTTGGTGGTGACCCTTTCATTTCTCTTTTCCTTATATTAAGACTAAATTTTAGTAACCCAAATTCCTATGTGGGTTTTCCCACAAATATATTTTCTATTTTCAACCTTTTATTTTCGAAGAACAATTTCAAATTGCGAGGACGCAATTTATTGAAGGAGGGGAGAATGTAACACCCCAAGATTTCATAGTGTGTTATTTCTTCAAAATAATTCAATAACTTGCACTACACGCAACACTGAGTTCAATCACACCATGACTTACAAAAAAAAAGCCATTCAAAAGAGGTTATGAATAGTATTATCTAAAACTTTATATAATCCTTATAATTTTAGAGTCAATATTATGAGTTTCTTAGATATAATGCAAGAACAAATTCATTTTCAGTATTGCACTTTTATCAACTTTTAATAGTGAACCCTTTTTAAATACAAAATTTTATACTTTTTGACTAAATGGGGATATCAAAAATTTAAAATGAAACATCCCAAGCTTCCACGGTACACTTTCTTTGAATAATGTGATAGCGTGTGTTGTACGCAACACCGAGTTCTAACACACCATAACTAATCAAACTAGTCGTTATGAATAGTAATACCTACTTTTTGAAATTATATATATTTTATATTTGAAAATGGACTTCATTTTTGGATTTGGAATATCGAATTTAGCCTAAGGTGAAATTTTGGTACATTTCGGATAACTTTCATATTTTGATGAATAGTGAAAATTACTAAGTTTTAATTAAAAACAACTTTTTAAATCAAAATAATTAATAGTGATAAATTATGAATTTGAGTGGTTTTAAAGTATATTTAGAATATATTTTTACCATTTAATATAATTTTGGTCATTGGACATAATTTTACAATTAAACCGAACATAAACGAGTGTCAATCTTTTGATAGTTATTATCTCTTAAAAACACGCTTTTTGTTTTGACAACGGGAATTAATTTTAAATTAATTTCTGCCACTTATGTGTTTAGAATTTAGGAAAATGGATTCCATATTTGGAATCAGGATGTTCAAATTGTGTAAATTGGTAACTTTTATTTTTAGACATTTTGAATAATTACTGCGGTAAATATTTTATTTACCATGGTTAAGGGTAAATCTGGTAAATAAGGGTTAAAAAAATAATATTATAATAATACTAAATTACCCTAAAACGTGTCTTAACCCTATTGGTTGATACATGGTGGACCATGGGCATCTTTGGGTCGATTTTGGGACCCCATGGATCCACTTGTAAGTGATAATGACACCTTATTTTAATTAAGTCAAAATGAATACAAAAATGACACAAGAATATATCTTTTAGAAAAACAATTGTTACATAGGGTTATATAAGTTGGATTTTAGATTATAAATATTCATTAGAAAGATAAAAAGATTTACTACATAATGTTATTTTATTTATAATTTTTAGACATTAAATAATTTATTTTATTTATGACACAATGATGTTGCAGTAATTACTATAATAGTGAAAAATTAAAATAATTGATATTATAAATACCCAAAAAAATATAATATGAAACTTTTAATGAATTAAACTAATTTTCTAGGATAATATGATATATTAGGATTGATTTAATTGACTTTTTTCGAAGTAATCAATCTGTTATGAGTTTCAAAAAAATCAACTATTGAATAGTGTCAAAATTGACATAAAAGAGTTCTTAAAACAAATATTATATTCTTAATTGATATTAAATTCCTAAAAATCTAAGGTTCGGCCAAGAGACTTATATCATGATAGGTCCATCATTAATGTACCACTTGGGGGTCGCTTGGATGTATATAGTAAGTTTATTAACCATATTATATAAAAATACAAAGAGACATTGTAAAAGTGAAACCAATTAACTTAGAGTTAATACTTAAAGATAAGGTTAATATAAGTACCCAAACCTGTCTAAATTCTATTGGTTGAGTGGTTTTCGACCTATAACCACATTAACCTGTGAATAATAAGCTTTTGAGCCATTATAAACCGAATATGAATTTATTATAAATTAATATTTCTAGCTTTTCCAAAGGTGCCCCCCACCCCTCTTATAAAAGGGCACTCCTCCTTCTCATTTCTTCACACCTTAAAAGCCTCTTGGTTCGGCCAAAATCTGCCCAAATACTCTCCCAACATCCCTCACTACAACCTAGAGGCCTTAGTTTGATCATAAATCCAACCTAAGGAGCCCTTTTGATCAAATCAAAAGGAAGAACCCGAAGAAGAGGTAATGATTTCACCACCCTTCTCCAAGTTCATTTCTTCTTCCACTTCTTCTTCCTTTGTTCTTACCATTGTAAAATAATAACTCCAGTATCTCACATATACTGTGATGATATTATAAATATGGTACAACCATATTCAGTATTCTATCCACCCTTTGAATAACATGTCACCATACGTGCGTACGTACGGACTACCGTCTCCACGTCGTGGTGTAATTGTTATTCAATATAATATTATTTGGATGGGTATAATAATGATGTGTAACTCATGTAAATAATAAATATAACATGTTAATGATTCTGTATATATGATATACCATCCATTTATATATTATTTTAATATAAAAAGAATGATATTGTCGCTCGTGCGTACGTACGGACTACCGTCTCCACGAACGCGATGAGATTCATTCTCCATCGTATCCATTCAAGTATAATTATCATTTGATTATTTAAAAATGATGTTTAAGGACTATATATCATTCTGGATATGAATAAGATACAACAACCATGGCTTATGTAACAAAACATATAAAAGAAAATGAGTAAGTTAACTCCCGAAACGACGATAATTCTAAGATATTATTAACAAATCAATGTTAAAAGATCATATATGATATCATATTATTATATATGATTCTTGTATAATTTAATAACAACTATTTCACCATTATACAGGAGGTTAACCTACCCCAACCAAGGAAAAGTACAAGGTAAGGGTTCACTTTACAACCTCTTCATTATCCAAGGTTGTTTATACGTAATAATCTACTGGGATCTCTTTATCATCCACATCCATGTTTCTTAAAAATGCATTTCAAAACATTTTTACTATTTACTAGAATATGAGTTAAATTAATTTATACCCTTTTTGACTTTTATAAGTGGTTTATAAAGGAATCTTTCGGTCGTTTTCAAAACAAGGTCCTTTTTAACCTTTTCGACAGAATTAAGGTAAGAATGTTTTTTTAACTTATATGGCGGGTGCGGTTATTTTCCGCCGTTATAAAATCTTCAAAGCTTCCCTTACAAGCTTATAAGAATATTTTCAAAGAAAATGTTTTATTTTATATGGATCTTAAATTATTTCAAAATAAAAGGAGATATTTCTTTAAAAAGAATTTTGATTTCATCTATGTCAACATCCTTTGATGGATTTTAAGATTATTTGAAGTTGATTTATTATGATACAAAACTTCTATATTGTATTGAAGGTTTTGTGATATGTTTGACTGTGGATGTGCTATTTTTATACCATTCATAGTTTATGGTGAAAGTATTGACATTTCATATGCTAGTTTTAATATGAATGTTTATGTTATGCTTAAACCATTTCATATGGGAATGCATTGGACTTAATATGTGACGGGTGGAGCCCGCTATAGCTCCTCGATGCATCGGTAGGTCTCATGAGACAAACTAGTGTCTTGGCACAAGGCCTTGACAAAATCTTATTTGTAGTCTTGGCACGAGGCCTTGGCTATGTGGTTATGATAGTCTGGCATTATGCATTCCAACATTATGAAAGTGGTTATTGATTTTTGCATGTGATTATTCGATTAGTAGAATATCCATGTGAATAAGTAAATGGAATTATTTCATTTTATTTATGCCATACCATGTTGAATGTTCATATTTAAAAGGCTTTTGTTTTAGTTATACATTGCCTTAAATGTTTATTCTTATTTATGAAAGTTTCCGCTATATTGTTATCCTTACTGGGCATTTGAGATCACCCCTTTTCTATGTTTTATTTTTCCCAGGATGTGAAGAAGTAAGTTATGAATGACCTGCAGGGATTTTATGAGGGGTTAATAGTGTGAATTGTGGAAACATTATGTTGTTGTAGTAGTTTTTCATTTTATGATGTAATGTAAAACTTATGAATATATCTAGTGTTTCCAAGGCTACTAAACCAATCGGTCTTTCAATATTTGATCTTTCTTGTGATCATGCCAATGTTATGTAATAATGCACCGACTCTGGGTAACTGGGGTCGTGGCGTTACAACCCCTGCTTGGGCTTTTCCCACACTTGGTGTGCCCTTTCAGAAGATGGACAGGTTGGTCATGATGTCAGAGGAGCTTAAAAGCGTTGGAACTTGGACCGCGTGCGGTGGTCGGAGTCGGGTTCCAGGTGGGGAACCCTTCGAGCTGTTTACTTTTTGTTCACCTGCTGTCGGGTTGTGGCACTTTTCTGATTGGGCGTGTTTTTTGCCCCTTTTTATTTCAGCTCTTTCTTTGTACTGTTTAGAGGTTGATGCACATTTGTGGTATATATATAGTAGTTTCTCTTTTACTCTACTTTTCTTTTCTTTTACTCTGCATTTGTTCATTGAGTGGTTTGTGTGTGTGTGTACAGGTACTTAGGAAACGGCCTCCCCGAGTTGTTGTGCCTTCGGCGCTGGTCGCCAGCCCCAGGCCTATGGAGGCGGGCTTGGGGTGGTTGCAGCTCGAGCCCGAGTAGGGTCGGGTCATGACATGGTTTATCAAAATCTCTAGGTTGATATCACTTTCATAGTGGATTCAGATATTGCTGATTGTTAGTCACAAAGAGACTTGGTTGAGTTATTTAGTGGTTTTTATTTTAGGCTATACCTTTTCGGATTTCCCTTATAGTTTTAATGGATGTGTTCTATTATTAAACCTTATAATCTGATTATTTATCTTATTTTTGAAATACATGAGACATGTTGTGTAATCTATTAGGGTAAAATATTTCTAATGATTTTATTTTTTTATATTCATGTTCTTATCGCCACCCCATGGTGAACATAAACACACTTAATGTCTTTTAACGAACCATCTAGGATAGTAACAAACCAACTTGGGTAGGTTCATTACAAAATGGTGTCATAGAAATGCCCAAGAATAAGTTTCATGAGACCACCTAGGATTGGTTTAATGTATACGGTAGACTAAATGTAGGACATGTTGGGTCACAATGTTTACATGGTGAGTTGGTCCTTGTTCATCATCTTTCATAATGGATCTTTAGTTTCCAGGGGAAGTAAATATTTATATTCTGTTCTCGATGAGTTACGATTTGGTGTGATTACTTATGATACTTATTAGTAAGCTTTCATTACCTTGGGGGTTATGATAGATTTGGGGTGAAAATTGAAAGATTATTCAAGTTGTAAAGCCAACATGGATGGCTTGAAAACCCATTTTGTGACTATAAAATTGTTTCTGGAAGAATTAAAGGTGTTATAGAAGAAATAAAATATGGTTGTAAACCATGTGTCTAGGTCATATAGGTCTATATAACTCTTTTTTTTAATATATAACCAAAAATTTATGGATTCTATGAGTGATTCTCATTTATTGAAAAATAATTAAAAAAATTATTGGGATTTACTTATATCAATAATCAGTTTTACTAATAGTTATGGAATTGTTTTGGGGAATGGATAGTAAAACTAGTACATTTTTTGAAAATGGATTTCATGGAAAAAAAATTTTATTGAAAAGTGAGGCTTAATAGATTTCCAATGACATTATTCTTGGTTTCTATATTATGTTCTTAGAAATAGTCTTTTATCTAGGGAAAGTTTTACAATGTTTTTGTTCCCAAACTAGTTAAATATTTTAATTTATATAATTTCACACCATTAAAAAATGTTTTCAATAATATATTAATATTTTTAAAATAATTTTTTTTCCTGAAATTTTAAAGGGAGGGTTTTTGTTTTTATTGAGAAATTCATTGTTTTTTCAACATATAATTTAGTAGTGTAAATACATTTTGAAAATGGAATGATAAATTGAAATAAGAATTTAGATTTTTTGAAAACACCATCTTATAGCATAGATGGTGGTTCATTTTTAAAGGAACCTCAAAATCAAATAATGGAATTCAAGATATCAATGAATCATGTTTAATGTTTTGACTTGAGAAAGGTGTATGGTTTCATATTGTAAATATAAAACCTTAAAATTTTTCCCTTTTATAATAATTTTCCTAGGTAATGAAGGTTGTTTACTTAAAAAATAAAGGATTTTTAAAATTCTTTTTCAAGATATGTTTTGTGGTTTTCAAAATATACTATTTTAAAAGAATATTCTTCTCCTTGTGTGGGTATTTTTTTGAAAGCACTCTAAAATTTTTAATTGATTTGATGAAATATATTTTTGTCCTGCCACTTTATTGTGTGTAGGGGTTATTGAATGTGCTACAAAGGACATGACTGGATAGAGTTCACCTCTTGTTTGGTCTGAGAGAGTCTCATAATATGTTCTTGAGTTAGATTGGGATTATTTCCTTCATAGTAGTTATTTTTTACCTTCTATTTAGTCTTTCATATAACGTTAATAGTTTGGGGATAGTTTTCCTCACTCTCTATGTTCTTATGATGCATGGTATTGAGGTAAATCAATATGGTGTCCTTTTTTGGGTTGACTAGAGGACCTTACAGGTTTGGTTGGTTATATGGGTCTTTAAGGAGTATCTTTCCTAGTTTTTTGCTTTCCTTGCAAATAGTGGATTTCTGAGTGTACCTCCTAATTTGTTTTTAATACCTTTCAGTTTATACTGTCTAGTTTCTAAATAGTTGTGGTTTTTTGATAGTTTTATGTATCTCTATAGATGATCTATTAAGATTAGTAGACAATATTATTTTTTCCTTTCCTCAATTTTTATTTCATTTTGCGAACTTTGTTATATATTATATCATTTTAAGGAAATATATTATAGGTTCTATGTCTTGGTTTCCTATATTTGGTCAGCCTTGGGTATTTCCTTGGGTATCATGATTTAATTTCATAGATGGTTTGGATGAGGGATCCATTAGTGGTATGTAATTATCGATTGGATAGTGAGAATCACCATGATAAGATATCTAAAATTGTATTTCCATAAATGCATTTCATAACTCAAAAAAATACTCATGATGAATCTTATTAAGTTTTATGTTTGTTTGAACTATCTCTTGGTTATGAGATATGCATTGGATTTGGTGTTCTGGCTTGTACCTTCCCAATTATAATTGAGATTGATCTTTTGGAAACTTCTCAAGGATGGTTCCTTCTCATACACTTGAACAGGTTTTACCTTGGTTTGTTTCACACCGTGAGAGCATGTTTGTTTCAATTACTTAGCGGTGGAGATCTTGGAGGTTTCCTTTGAGTGAAATTTGAAACCCCAGATTTCATGTTGATTTTTTCAGTTTTCTATCTAGATAATTGATGTATCACGATTTTATATTTGATCAAAATGATGGGGAGACCTATTTTAGTTATTTATTTTCCTTGGAAACTTATTTGGAAAATCTACAACCTATGACTACTTTATAAGGCTATAAGTGGGGTTGTATTTATCTTATGTATTGAATAATGATTAGTTTTGGTAGGTTCTTTCTATCTCACTATAAATCCTCAAATAGTGATGACTGAATGGTGGAGTGATCTTTATGGAGCCCTTTTTTAGGAATTCACATGGTTGTGTTTGAGTCCTCGATGTGCTATTGTGATCTGAATATGGGAAAGATGGTTCTACCTTGCATAATAATATTAAACTCGAGAAAGGAACAGATACTGGTTGAAAATAGTTTGTTGTAACCATTAATAATTTAGAGACCTCATGATTCTAGGCTTAATCTTAGAATAATGTCTATATCTTTAGAGGAAGTTGGTTTTTCTGCTTGATTCGAGATAGGAGTTTACGAATCAAGAAAATATGTTTAGTTATTCCATGCACTCTTGGGTAGTCAATATGTTTCTTGATTTGAGACACCAATTTTAGTGGATGGAGAAATACAATCAATTTAAAACATTATTCCATCATTCCCCAACTATTATAAATGTTTAGTGGAACTCCACATACCTACTAGTTTGGCATAGACATATCAATTCTATTATTGAAATTGGGTAAAAGATTTATGGAATTAATAATTGTACCACCAAATACTCTTAATGGGGAATGAGATGTGATTTTATTTAATCATAAATTGATTCATTAAATTGGTTTGTGTATTTACTTCCATACAGACGGTTATGGTAGAAAATCTTGGATGATATGTTCTAGGGTTTTTGAATCTCCATGGTGTTGTTGATACTATCATTTTCCATAAATAATCACCCTTTTCTTCTCAGTTTTTAATGGAATTTATGAATTAAATGGGTTCTTAGTTGAGGTGAGAATTTATTTACATATTTTTACAGATTATTGGGATAGATAAATCATCCAATTTTAGAGTTTATTAACCAATTGGTAATTCCTAGTTTCATTGGATATCTCATTTTTTATCATCTATCATCTATGATTGAGGAGAAACAATCTAAATTATTGTATGGTAAGCCTTGTGAATATTCTTGATATCAGTAAAGGTTAGGTAATTAGTATCTTGTAGTACTGAGTCTTGGGTTGATGGGGATAGTGTGGGTACCTTAGTAAAGTATGGATTTATTTTTTTGCCACTTGAGATACTTTGAAAACTACAATCATTGTTCATTAGAGGTTGTGGTGAGTGGTCGATTCTCTCTCACTAAATCTATTTTCATTTGGAATATCATCTCTAAGTGAGTAGATAATTTGTAAATTATATTTTTTATACCCCTTAAAGATCATTATACATATTATAAAGTTGGATAATCAGTTAAACATGTCAACTCACTTGACCTTAAACATAAAACTATAGTGTTTTTTAATCAATTTATAGTTCCCCAAGATAAGTTATTTAATTGTAATGAAATAAATATAATCTTTGTAATGTGGATGCTTAGAATATATATTCATATTATGTATGAATAGAATCATTATTTATAAGTAATTAGCCTTATCTCTTTGCAAGTTCATAATCATGACCACTTTCTCAGAATGAAATCTTTATAGTGGTATGAATTGTAACACCTCAGCCTTTTAGTTCTGGTAAATTATTTGGTTTGAGATTGTTTTCTTTTGTTTTTGGATGTGTTGGTGGTTCTTTTTAACATCCATGGTATTTAAATATACTTCCAAAAAATTGTATAAATTTATATATAATTTGAATTTGAATTAAATCATTTTTACCTTAATTTTTACATGTATGTATAGTGTCATAAAAATAAGGTTAATATGCACAATAGATGTTTTGTAAAGGTAACCCTAAAATTATATGGTTTACGCAAGGGTAAACCATCCATATTGTACATGTAGAGTGACGTTCTTATATGCAATGTAATGGAAGAGTTGAGTTGCATAAAGGTAACTACAAATTTCTATGGGCTAAATAAGGGTGTGACATTGTTTATATGGGTTATTTATGGATAATACCTATTTATATATGTTTCATAAAGGAAAGTGGGGTTTTCTAAAACACATAATAAGGGTAACCTTTTATTTCTAAAGGATGCGTAAGGGAACCTGAGGCATTGTGTTAAGATAACCTTGCTTTTCTAATGGTTATGTAAGATTAGCATAGTTGGTATGTAAGGACATAGCAATTTGTGTAAGGGTAGTTACATAGTTAGAAAGTATGTGTAAGGGTTACAAAATGACCTTACACAAATACTTAGAGGTATTTAAGGTTAAAACTATAATACCCTTACGCAATAATGATTTTGGGATATTAAAAATTAAAAACCTATTTTTTCATTCTTTATTCTCCATAACGGCCCTATAATGTTCCTTAAACATTTAACTAAAAAATAGAGGTAATTTAGTTCATATGTTTCATTTATGGAAGTGAATCAAATTTTATAAGAATTTAAAACTTATTTATTCATGATTTGAATAAAATTACAAATTAATTTGAAATCTTAATTTTCGGTTTTTTAATGAGGTTAGACTTAGTATATTTATTTAAAAATTACCCATCATTCAATTCTATATATTCTTTTATATCCTATTGAGAATATTTATTTTTGTCAAATAATATAGAATAATATCATGTTCCTTTATCTTGTTTTCATTCTTCTCCATGTGGGAATCCGTGGGAATTGATAATGTATATTTTTACATGAGCATTCAATACTTGATTATCTATTAATGTTTTTCAAGACAAAAAGCTATTGAGATTGTCTATGGTAGGTGTATCTACATAGTGGTACTAACCAATGAATGTTGGAATGTTTTGGATAATTTATATGGTTCATTTAAAAAATAAATTAATTGACTTAACCATTACACAAATATAATATTTTAAAAGGGGTAACATTGAATTATTTTGTTTAATTTCTTATGTTTTATGAAATTTATAATTGATGTATTTTATTCTAAATTCTTTTTTCAAAATATGGTTGTGATGAAATATCTCTTGTTAATTTTTTTTGTAAAATAATGATTAAGGTTTATGTTTTTTTGTAAAAACATGGCACATTAGAATATTTGGGAGCCTTTAACATAAAAATAATATTATTATCGATTGACGTTGGAAAGACTTGATATCATGGGATTAACTTTTTGGAATAGAGTTTTTTCTTTTTATTAGATCATATTTAAAAAGATAGATCACAATAGTGTTTCATGCATGATGGTTTCATTTATGTTTCATGGTTTTTATGCTCACTTGTTAATATAATGGATTTTTACTTGTGGATATGGCGCTCTCAGACCATATTGTAATTTCTTGGATATATTGTGTACCATGATTTATATTATTACCATGTTATCTTTTAGGATATGGTTTTTGTGGTTACTACCCATGAATTAACTTTCTTATTTACATGAAAATAATTGTGGCTATAAATGTGGAATAATTTTAGATGAAACTAAATGAATATTTAAAAAATGGTTTTACTGTGAAGATATCAATATAGATCGGTTTTTTTAATCTGTAACTAATGATTTCTCAGTAAAAAATTATATATATTCCTTTATGGTATCTTATTTTGGTTTAGTACTCAAACCATAATTTTTTCCTTTGGGAATTTGTAGCTCAAGTTTTTCATTGATCAGGTAAAGAGAAGGGTGACATGTGGCATGGAAGCTTCACAAGGTTGATATCACCTTCATAGTGTATTGGGATGCTGCTAAGGATTAATCACATGAAGACTTAGTTTTGTTGTTTTTTTGTTTAAATTTTATGTTATTTATTTTTATATTGTCTTTGTATATATTAAGGATGTGTACTTTTTCTTCCATGTTTTACTCTAATATTTTATCTATTTTTTCATATACAAGAGACATATTATGAAATATTTTATTTTAAATAATTCTAATGGTTTGGTTTATTAATTCCCTGGTGCTTTCTACCAGGTCATAGAGGCATGTAATGAAATTCATGTATTATATCAAGCCATATCAGGTGACATGTCAGGTTGTCCCAAGATGGATCATTACAATAATCTTTTATTATAGACTTAATCAATGTGTTAGGTTTATAACATGGAAATAAGAATTAGATAATTTTTAATATCACAACATGTGGGATTTTCATAAGGCAGTGACATCGAAAAAATATATTTTACACATAGAAAATTGGATTTACAAACCATAGTCATGAAATTTTGGTATGAATGGTAGTTATATCTATAATTATTTGAATCATGATTAATATATGATAACTGTAAAGTTATTATTTGTTCATGCTAGTGAAAGTGTTAGTCTTTTGGAGTTAGTTCCCTAGAATTAACTACATTGTAGTCTATATTTCTTCTATATTCATGGTTTGAATATTAATAAATACCTCTTAACACAATTATTATTATTAAAAATATATTTTATTTGATTTTTCCGAAAATTTAATGACCAAATATATATAAATAATATTTTTTTCTGAGTTTAATATGTTTCAAATTATATTGTATAGTACTATACATTTACAACACATAGAAAAAACAACACTCTAATTCCTTTATGTATATCACTACATTACTAAAAAACTAAACCCATAAAATTTCCAAATATTATAATATGAAATAGAAGATAAAATTTGAAAAAAATAATGGGATGTTCTGGATTATTCTGGTCTGCTAGAATCATCACTCACACAAACAAAACTATGGAAAAGAAAAGGAATATTCATATAAAATAGAAAATTTATAAATTATAAATATATATTATTAGGTTTCATTTTAGTGATTAATGTATGAAGGAATAAATAGGCATTTATCAGAGGTAATATAGCCTTTGGAATGGTAATGTGACCATTGGGATATTTACTTAATCATTTGGAATATTAACCTAACTCTTATGAATAGAAATCTAATATATGGAATACTAATTTTTACTCAAAATAATAAAATATAAAAAAAGTAATATTCATCATGAATAATTTTGTAAAATAAATATAGTTTAATTCCACAAAATAAATATCGTGATTAAAAATTCATATAGTTTATAAACACTTTTTAATTAAATTATATTTTAATTATTTTCATAAAAATAATAATTGAATTACTTATAAATAAAATTACCTATATTTGAAATTTTCCTTTGATAAGATAAATATCATTTTAATAATCATATCATTGAAATTTTCTAGGCGTAATGTTATAAATTTTTTTGGAGAAACTTCAATTTTACTAGAAGAGTAATAATACTAGTTTTCAAGTACTACATGTTTCATGACATAACAATGATGTAATAATGGATTAATAAATTATAAATTGGTTATATAATCACATAATAAGTTTCATATGATTAATGTTGATATTAAAAACAAACAACTGTATTTCCAAACCTAAAATCTTATTTCCAAATTCTAGAAATCTAAATTTTAACTTTTACAAAACTTCCTTTTCATTTAATACATTCCCATTGATTAAACTAATAATTTCAAATTAAAAAGTGATTAAATTCCCAAAAATTATTTTATTTTATTAATATATATTTTATAATATCAAAAATATTTATATTTTGATTCATACCTTATATATTATAATTTATTCAACATTTTATCCTAAAATACCCCTCTCCTCAAATAAAAATAACCCCTCACCCCTTTATTGGAATACCATTTATCTTATACTTAAAAAAGAAAAATATATTATTAAAAAATATCTCTCAATATCCTTATAATAATTTGGGACATTATTTAGTTATCATAAACCAATATTTCATGGATTTTAATTTTGTAGAAAAGTAGAAACTCAAAGAATATTGTATGTTTTTGTCAATATTTCATCTCATTTTCCTCTTTTCTTACTCCCTTTCTCTATTCCTATCAATCTCAAAAAAAATTAATTTATTAAGAAATATTTCAAAATTATATTAATAATGTAAACATAATATAATGATTATATTTATGTCATATTTATATTCCATACTTCTTCTTCCTCCTCATCTGACAATTTCCTGTCAATGATTGGTTAACCACCCGTGAGGATGCTTTCAACACTCTAATCATAAAAACCCTTGAGGACGATTATAATAAATAATTTATCATATATAAATGTATAAATATTTTTATTTAAAAGTATTTTTACTTTATATTAAATATTTCTAAATATCTATAAATCGAGATACTTAAATCAAATCATGACGGGATATTTTAAGGAAAATTTGATATCAAAACGTTTTACCTTCAACAACATTAATTATCAAATAAAAATCAACAATTATAATTGATAAATAGTGAAAAAATTAATGTAATTAAATTTAGTTTCCTTGTTTTAATAAACCAATGTTAATCAAATAGGATGTAGAAATGAAATGAAATAAAGTAGTATTTAAGGTAAGGATATTCTCAAAACCAATTATTTATTTTGGGTTATCTCTTAATTTACATTATTTTTAGCAAGTAGATTCTTCTAATATTCAGTAATGATTTGTTCATATTCATTCTATTTTAGTTATAGGTATATAATTTTTTATACGTTATTCATCTGAGTTATAATAAAAATACAATTATATTTCAAATATACTTTATTTTCCAAATAACTGCATTGAATCATATTGAGCAATTTATTCTCTTCTTGAGAACGATGATGTTTTATAAATAAATATGATTTCCCTTTTTCATTTGGGAACCCGAACATTTATTTTGGAAAGTATAATATGAAAAAATTATAAAATTGATTCCTTTAAATGTATTTATTTTATGACTATGTGTAATATCCTTAGTTTTTTCTAAAATAAAACTATGTTCAATAGCGTACAAAATACAAAACACCGAGTGTAAATAAATTGAAAAATAATATTATTTAAATGTGACCTTTATAACCTATACTTTAAATTGGTTGGTATGGATAGAATTAAAAAATATTTTTATGTATATATAAAGGTTATAATGAATTGAAATTTATATATTTACTCTTAGTAAATCATTAAATAAAATTTTGTTGTATTATTATATTCATCAAAAATAAATTTTCATCCAATAGAATTTTTATTTATTCTTATGATAAAATATTATAAAACATATTTTAATCATTAATAAATTTTATTTGATAAAACGAACAAAATTTTGTAAAACATAATATCAAAATTATCCTAAGGTGAAATTTTGATTATTTTCTGAAATGTTTGATTTTTCAATGAATAGTGAAAATTATAGATTTTTATTGAAAATTGTATATTATTGTTTATTTTTTATACAATAAAATTATATTTATTTAGATTTAGAATTTAATTATTGCCTTTTTAATTAATAATACAATTGATATTTTTGAAATGAACTTTACCCATGAATTTATTAATAAAACATTTTTTTACCTAAACTAACATTTTTTCTAAAAACTCATTTTTCATCATGTTTTTCTTGTTTAATATTAAATTAATTTCTTAAAATATAGTAATTTTAATTTTTAAAAAATTATTCAATAATTTTCATCTATAGTTCTTAGTTTTTTTAAATTTCACCCTTTTATTTTTAGTCAATATGAATAATAACTTAATAATTTTTGTTACCCCAATAAAAGGTAAATAGGGTGGTTAAAGGCTAAAAAATATGATAAAGACTATAAAATGACCCTTAAACCTATGTTAATTATATTGTATGTGTATATATAGTCTATAATCACCCAGGATTCAGTTATATGTTTTTTTGGCATTTTTGTGTGACAATGACCTCTATACTATTTTACATAAAAATAGTAAAAAATGTCACACTCCTCTTTTTCAATAACTATTATATTTTTAATAGGAGGAGAAACTTAAGATAATTTTAATTATAAATATTCATCTGAAATATAAATTATTTTTCCACATCATGATAGTTTTTTTAATAAAATTTGAGTGAAGAAATAATTACCTTAAAAGATTAAATAAAACTGACTCAATAATTATCAAATTAATTGAAAAATCAAATGAATGATATTAAAAATATTAAAAGTAATATTATTTGAGTCAACTAATGTGATAAATTATTTTTTATTGACCAACATAATAGTTTAGGTATGTAAAAAAATATTTTTCTCAAATTTCATTTGTATTCTTTATGTTATTAATGTCAAATTAATGAATAGTTTATAAAATTGACATTAATAATATTTTATAATAATTAATATTTAATAAAATGATATAAATTTTATAAAAATATTATATTTATACAATTTTTTAATATATTGTTTCTAATATCCTCCATGATTCATTTATGGTTGGTTTTTCCATTTATAGAAACTATCCTGATAATCATGGTATGTGTAAAAATTTATAATGAGTGGTTAAAAAAATTATAAGGGTCACAACATTGGTAAAATTTCTTAATTTTTATTCTTTGAAATTATTTGGACCCATAATATTCATATATTAATAATAAATTAGTTTTTCTTCATTTATTATTTAAAAATAATCTATATTAATTTAATATTCTCAGATATTCCAAGAGTACCACTACACACTCTTATAAAAGGGAGTCTCTTATTATCCATACATTATTATTTTAAAACCAATTGTTTTGACTATTCTTTATAGAAATTACTTTTTAAAATAATCACACATGTTATAAAGGACTTAGTTATTGGTCTTAAGGTGTTAAGAAAACGAGGTTGTCCGAAAAAGATGTGTCATTATTAACCAAGTGCTTATGTTTAATTTATTCTTTCACCTCCTCCAAATAATCCCAAAATATTAATATATTTTAACATCATTAAATTACATAAAATTTTTTTTATTATGTTATGTTATGAACCTATATCCATCTCCAACCTCTATCAAATTGGTAAGTAATTCATTGTTCATGTGTACAACGGAATACCACCTCATAGACCGATGGTTAAAATAATGGATTTAATATATATATATATATATATATATTTAATATTATTGAAATATTTATCATTATGTAAATATATTATATCTCTTATCTTCTTAATTTTCTATTCATTGAAAAATTATAACGCCACTCATGCGTATATGTGAACTACCACCTTAATGAAGTGATGTGGTTATTTTTTAATCACCACATCACATGGAATATATATATATATATATATAATATTTATGATATTATGATAATTCTATAAATATAAATTAGTAATTAACTTTCTTTGTCAATAATTATTGAAAAATGGAAACATTTCTAATGTTTACATACAACCTACCATCTCTATGATTTTAGCATAGATCATTTTTTAGGGCCATCTTTCATGATTGGTTTTAAAAGTATAATTGATGAGAAAAAAATGAAAAATATGTAATTATTATTCTAGATATGTGGTAATAATTAACTTTTTGAAAATATTCAACCTGCTAAATTTATTTTGGATCCATGAGCTGAATGTCACAAAAAATAAAGAGGTGAGCTTAATAGATTATATAATTGTATATAAAATTATAGTAATTGTTTTGAAAGGAATTATAAAAATGAAAGGGGTTCTAAATAAATAAAATAATTTGTATAAGTTTATCATTTATGAATATAAATAATATATATGTTGAATTAGACTCTCATTAGGGGATAATTTACATCAAAAAATCATTTTTAAATGTTTTCATCATTTTTTTATAAATAAATATCTTTCATATCCATTTCCCTCTAATTTTTTTAAGAAAAATATTCTAATGCATACATAAATGGTTTATGAAGTTCATTTTTAGCCTTATTTTTCTTATTTACAATTTATTAAACTTAACCCTAGTATCACAGATCCAATACCTATTTAAAACATTGGTATAAGATATAAGGAATCACATCCCAAAGTATTGAATAGTTTAGTAGTATTTATAAACTATTTACATACATTATTACCATATTTCATTTGAATAAAAAAAGACAAAATTATTTTATTTCAATAATATCACTATAACC
Source organism: Viscum album (assembly GCA_963277665.1). NCBI lineage: Eukaryota > Viridiplantae > Streptophyta > Magnoliopsida > Santalales > Viscaceae > Viscum > Viscum album. Next base: position 1,509,475,736 of record OY728156.1, read on the forward strand.
TCTAGAATATTTCTTTATATAATTAAACTTACAGTTCCTAGATTCATGGGGAAGGAAAGAAAATAAGGGTGAGATTAAATGATCAGTAAGGGTCAAGTATAGTGGAAGATATCATAAATCAATTACCATAATCCATAAGGAAAGTAAAATTACTGAAAAAACTTTCTATTTACATAATTTTACTACATTAATCAATATATCAAGGTAAATAACTGAAATCACAATCCATTTAATAAAAAAAATGAATACTATGACTGTATAAAGCATAATCAATATTGAAATGTAAATAACCAAAAATTAATTCCATTTGATCAATAAACTGAGAATGATATCCATCCAAGGATAATATCATTGGGAAAATATCTTGGATAATAATAACTAAGTTTTCAATGAATTAAATTCATAATTATTTATTGCCATGTTTTCAAGTTATATGATACATCTACTTTCTGGATCAATCCTCAATACAGATTAAAACTGATGGGTTGAAACCTATTTAAATTTGGTTATCCAATGTTTCATCTCATAACACTATCGATGCATCAAGGGGATATCTATAATTATTCCCCATCAATGTATTTCATGTCCAAATAATTTATCATATATCAAAATAATCAATTTAATTCGAAAACAATAATCCTTATCATCCAATACCAAAAATTTAACAATGAATAGAGATTTATCAATATTTACCCATATAAGAAACTTTCATTCAATATAGTTCATCATATGTACAAATGATATACATTTTTTATAATAAAAAAATAATTTATAAATAATATGGGTTTTTAGGAGAAATATAATTTCCAATGATCATATGATTTTGGATATTTCAATGTAAAGTCATTAACTATAAAAATGAATCATGGAAATTAATTCCAACACTGTCCTTGGTCAAAATAATCATAAACTATCCACAGGGATAATAAGGATCGAATCAATGAAACCTGAACCTAGGGTAGTATATGTAAAATGAAGTGTTTTTTCTTTTATGAATATAAATACAATAGAATATATTGAAACAATTTGAGGAAAATATCATTTTCATTTTGAAAATCACTTTTCAACCATAAAAAACTTTGAAAATAATTTTCTTTGATAACCAATCCTAATAAAACTGTGAATTTATGGAATATTAGGAAAGAAAATTTCTTTAAAAATATCCTTGTAAAAAATAAATTTAATATTTAAATAAATTAATTTCATGGTGGAGTCAAATCTGAAAATTTCATACAGGTTAAAATACATTCCTTTTGAACAATATAAAGGTTAGAAAAGTTTCTTCTTTAGAAAAATACAATAATATTAATTTAAAAAATTAAAAAGTAAAAATAAGTAAAAATATACTTCAATAATTCATTTGTAAAAGGTTGAAAACATTTTTGAAAGACATTTTTAGAAAATAATTATTATGGAAGAAAATAGATTTCTATCCGGAGAGCGAAATGAAGTTGGATTTTCATAAAAACAATTCACAATTATTTTAATAATAAGAGTGGAAAAATAATCCTATTTAATGAAAATATCATGAATAAATATATTATATGAAATTAAAATATTTTTATTATATAGTGATCAAATAATTTTCTTCAATAGAAATTTGATAATAAACAGTGTAGACTATAATGAGGTTGTCAAATAAACCCTCATAATGATCATAATGTTGAAGTGAGAATTATTCAAGGTATTTATTGTTTGTATTAAATTTAAATCAACATAAAAAAATTTTAAATACAAATTATTTTTGGGAAATTTTATTATACACATAATCTTAGAATATTTTCGACAATGAAAAATTTATATAACCCAATGAAAAGAAATTGAGTTATGAAATTATATATCACTTTGTAATTTTTATGTAAAATCCCCTTGGGATAAATAAATAAAGATAAAAAATAAAATACCATGAATTATTCAAGAATTATTATATTACCATTAAAATCTTAGTGTACAAACCATATAAAACAAATTAGGTGCATAACATTACAATATGCATCAACGAAGGGAAATTGAGATGAATCCCCTTACCTCATGCTTCTTTTTGGTTGAAGATTTTTTACCCTCCTGTATAGTTATTTTAAAAATAGTATTAAATTATAATATAAATATATTAGTGTTTATTATATCATATATTATTCTTTTATAACATATTATAACCCATTAGTTAGTAATCATTCATTATTTTCATTTATTCGAGTGTTAAGTGCATTGTTTCCTCATTCAGTCTTTGTCATGAATGTCACAGTTCGTATGCATATTATATATTTTCATCGTATATAGAATAATAACCATGAAATAATAATAAAATTTCTACATTAATTATTATTTTAATACTATTCATCAAATATTTTTATGAGAAATGAAGTATATTATGATCGTAGAGATGATAGGTTATAAGTACGAATGAGTAACATTTCAATTTTCCAGTGATCATTATGGAAAGAATGTAAGTAATATAATAAATTTCCAAAAATGTATCAATAAAATAGATAACATATTATTTCATTAAATATACTTATATACGTAATCAATGTGGTTTGGTGATGAAAAAAGAGTCACATCATTTAGTAAATGTGGTAGTCCACACGTACACGAATGGCATTGTCACCGTTCATAGAGAGAAAAGGTGAGAAAGAAAATGAAATGTATTAACTTTTATTAATGATAAATATTTCATTAATAGAATAATTATTTTGTTTAAATCATATATAATCATTAACATTATCCTTATCACCTTCAATGTAAAGCGTTAGTGAAAGACGAATCACATCGCTTCACGGGGCGGTAGTCCGACGTATACATGAGCTATATTATCATATCTCTTATGAAATTTAAATTAAACAATTTATATAATAACTCAAAATGAATAATAATGTTATACATATCATATATATACTTCATATCAATCAAAATATCCAATCGTGAGAGGTATTAATGGAAAATAAAATGACATCAGTTTATGGGGTGTAGTCTGCGGTATACATGAATGCTGATTTTGTGATCCATTTGATGAAGGTTGGGGTTCGTTTTAGGTCAAGAAAATAACATAAAAATATTTCAGTATATGGAATATACTTCGGTTTTTGTATCATCATGTTTTAATAATAATTTAATTCGGTTTAGAATGAAATTAAATATAAACTCTTGTTAAAGAATGGTACATCTTCTTCAGGTTTATCCTCATAATGTTTTCACCAAAGGCCTTCTGAGGAACGATTTGATCCCAAAATAATACATATAGGATGATGGGAGGGACGATTTTAAGTGATTTTATTTGACCAAACCAAAAGGGTTTAAAGGTGGGAAGTAGAGAGGAGAGGGTGGCCTATAATAAGTTAGTTGTGTAGAACACCTGTAAATTTTTGATTCATTCTTACCCACATTTTTATCATTCCAAAAGCCTCCAAAATGTTCCCTTACAAAAAAAATTAATATATTATGTCTAAATATTTCAATCCAATTGGTGTCAAAAAAAATTTATGTCATTTATTAACCTTATAATTTTAGTTTAACACACTAATAAATCCATTATTACCTTAACTATGATAAATATGTTTTAGTGATATTAATATTAATTTAGGTAAAATTTAAGTTAACGTGATGATAATATTAAAAATTATTTTAATTCCAAATATGGAATAAATTTTTCCAAATTTAATTCCCATTAGTGGAAAATTTGAACAAAATAATAGTCTCGTACACACGACTAGAAATCGGGTTTTCAAAGAGAAAATGTCCAAAATTTTACAAGTTTTTAAATGATAATTTAATATTAAAATGATTAAAATTTCAAAAACTGTATTAATTAATATATAATTGAACTAATTTTACTCTTAAACTAATTCAAAAGATAATATATAATATTTAATTATTTAATTAAAATGGAATATTTCAATTGAAATTAACTATTTCACACTATTTATCAAAAACAAATATTTCCAAAGAACTAAAATAATTAAACCTAAGATAATTTGGCTATAATTATTCAAAAAATGATGATTTTTTAAAATAAATGTTCTAAAAGTAGTAAAAATTAATATTTTAATTATAAGCGCAAAGCTAGATTAAATTTTTTTTAGAAAACAATATTGGTTTTAAAAAAATATTTCTTTTACTATAAAATGATTATTATTTTTTTACCAGTTGATGACCAATGGATTTTTTTAAACTATATATTTTACATTATTTAGTTTGTACTATTCATAAAAATCTAGTTTCTAATGGCAAGGTATATATAATATTTTAATAATCTACTATGTTTCATTTAAACCCGGTGTTGTGTGCATCGTAAGATATTGAAAAATTAAATTTATTCTAAAAGAATTATATTATAATGTCTTTTTGTTTTATATTATCTCATAATATTGGTTTTTAATTTCATAAATTCTATCATATACAGTGTTCTAATATTATAATTTTTGGGTGTTCCATTCTCCCCACCTAAAACAAATTGAGTTTTTATCATTTAAACTCTATCTTGGAAATTAGGGGATAGACATTTGAAAATATGATTATTAAAAAACCCATATAATAAAAAGGGTTATTAAAATATCAACTTATTAATATATAAAGTTAATTAAATATTTTAGTAGGCGGTGAAGATATGGACATGGAAGAAAAGTGTAAATAATTATTGAGAATGATAGAGGAGATTGTTCACATGGAGGTGAATGATAAATGGAATGTTATGAGCCTCAAGACCATAAATCTTTTTTGATTTAAAAGGCTATAAAAATAACATATATTGAAGTTATTAGGGTAAAATTTGTTTTAAAACCATTTTCTTAGAGTCAAGAAATTATTTTATTGTCAAATAATATAATGAAATACACCCAATTGATACATTTTTATTTCATAAGAACAATTTCACCCCATGGTTTTTGATTATCAAATTCCAATTAATCACTTAATATAATAAATTAATACCAAAAAAAAATTATTTCGAAAGAACTAACAATCACATTTAACAGATCATAAAATTCATAAAATAGTGACATGTATTCCCATTAATCTTTAACTATTTTCCAAATCCAATGTGTTTAGAGCATGTTATCCAATATAATAAATTAATATATGAATCTTAAAGGTAACACCAATAGTTCAACATTAATATTTATTCATTGTATCATTTAAATAAAAACAATGACTTAGTACTCAAGATATCACATAGTCCAGTGGTAACCATTAAAACCTTATCATTCATCAGTCATGGGTTTAAGCCCTATGTCTTTTCTGAATACATCAAGATATCACCAATCATAGAGTTTATCCTTTTACTAACACAATATTAATATCACCCCTATAAATTTATAAAATAAATATAATGAAAATCATTCAAATGAAATTAATCATGAAATAACCTTTTTACTATGGTTTTCAATACAATTTTTTTCCAAAAGGTCTAATAATCTTATTTGAATATTATTATAATGTCATTAATGATAATTTTAATCATAAAGTCTATCATTATATTAAATTTTATGTTTATAAAATTTATAATTTTTTATTCATCAAATAATTTTCCACTAAAATATATACTTGAAATAAATTCCTCCAAAATTTTCTTAATCATGGTAGAATCTCACAAAATAAAACCATAAAAGGGGTTTTAAGAAATTCAGCGTATGATCGACCTTTAACTAATAATCTGTGATGGAATCCATAACTCTTAAGTTAATGAGTATTCATATTTTTATAAAATTTAATGCAATACTTAGATGTTTTTATAATCTTATAACAAAAACCCTTTTGTAAAAATTCTTCTAAACTTTTAATTTTTTTAATCTCAATACAAAAATACTTCAACAAATTTATTTCATCATAGGTTCATTTTTTATTAGGGTTTTACCGTTATAAGATAAAATTTATCTCGATAATTACCATATCCCTCAAATTTAAGATAATTAACTATATATGTATCTTTAGGATGAGATTTATTTCGTTATGTTATGCTCTTAATTTTTTCTCTGAAACTATTTTCTTTATTTTCTTCATTTCCCTAGATAAATAGTTTTACAATTCATTCAATAAACATTACTATGTATATCTTTACACATTTCTAACATGATGGAAATTTATCCATTCGTTCTACATGGTCTCCACCACCAAAGATCTTAGAAACATCAATATTTATTATCTTTGGTATGTACATGAGTTTTATAATGTATAGGTTGTTAATTATATTTCGGGATAACTGATTATTCATAATAATGATATCTTCCACTACTATTATCATACAGTTTGGATACTCATTTTCACCAAATTTTATTTTAAGTTCAATTTTAACATGATTCCCTTGGGTTCCATCTATTGACTGAAACCAAAAATAATAGTGTGAGAAATAATAATAATAGTGTAAAAACATAAAATCATTTATAGGGTGTCTAAATTATGACACATTATTTTCAATATAGGTTCAATTAAGTTTATCTGAGTTCATTCATTTTCACAATCTATTCAAATCCTTAATAATGGTTTGTAAAGAAAATTTGATTTATCTTAAGAATATCTCTTATGGGTGCCAAAATAGGATTAAAGTATGTCATGTTTTTATGAACCAAGTGATGATTGAGTCAAGCCCAATGACACCTTTTCAGATTAATTACCCATATATACCAATTTTCTAGAACTATGTCCACTTTTAGTGTCTAGACAGGGATGTATTTCAAGTTAAAACCACATAATATCTTCCCTATTAAAAATTTAGGATGTTCTTCTATACTTATTATCATAGTCTATCATAGGGTTATGATCCATAATCTATGTTTTCATAAATGTTTCTCATATGGTTTTTAGTAAACTTCCTTGATAACAACTATATTGACACCATCCCAAGAAGACCAAATCTGTTTTCTAATTTAATACATTGGTGTAAGATATAATGAAGCATATCTCATAGGACCAAATAGTTTATTAGTCTTATTAAACTATATACATACCTATTTTCTATATTACATTTGAATAGCCAAATTATGGCATAATTGTTTTTTTGAGATTAACATTATTCCCAATAGAATATTCTAGAATATCTTTTATAGTACACTTCATATATTCCTAGGAAATGAAGTAAAATAAGGGTTATCTCAAATGGTCAGTAATGGTTAAGTATAATGGAAGAGAGCTTGAATCAATGAACATAATAAACATAGAATTATAAACAACTGAACAAAAATTCCATTTTAATAATTTAAATTTCATAGTCAATATGGAATGTTAAAGAATAAAAAACACATTATATTTAATAAATAACATTAATATTATAACTAGATAAGGAATAATAAATTTTAAAATTTAAATAATAGAAAAACTAACATTTAATCAATAGATTTAGAATGAAATTCATCTAGAGATAATATCATGATGAAAATTTCATAGATAATAATAAATAAATTATGAATAAAGGTAATTCTCACTTATTGGAAAACATATTTACCAAGAACATCAAACCTCTACCATTAATATTAATCCTCAATAAAGTTTAAAACTGATGTGTAGAAACACATTAAACTAGCGCTAGCCGACTCTATTGTTTCATGATACTAACAATGCATTGAGGGGATATTTATAACTGGGAACCACCCATGTAATACATGTCTAAATAAATCCTCATATATCAAATAATCATTTTAATTTATAAACAATGTTCCATATCATTATATATATGTATTGAGTAAAAAATACGGATTTGTGAATATATCCTTAAATAAACAAATTTATTTCAATATAGAACATCATATTTAAAAAATAATATAAGGTTTAAAAAATAGACATATCCATGATGAATAATAAGGATATTTAGGGGGAATATAATTTCTAATGATCACATGAAAGTGAAAATTTGAAGAGAATTTTATTGACTATAAAAATGAATCAACTGAATATTAGTACTATCCGTGGTCAAAATAATCATAAACTATCTAGCGACATAATAAGGATTGTATCAATAAAAAATATCCCCAATGTAGTATATCAAAAATTATTATTTTTTATTTGAGGGATTTAAATACCAACAAATATCCTTTGAAACATTCTTGGGAAAAATAAGCTTTTCATTATGAAATTCACATTTTAAAATATAAAAAAATATGAAAATACTTTTAATTAAAAATTACTTTTAAAAAACTCTGAATTTCCAGAATATTTTGAAAAAAATTAACTGAAAAAAACTTTATAAACATTCAATATAATTTTCATATATATTATGTTTTTTATGTTAGTTAATCACCACATGTTATACAAGTTAAAAAGAACATTCATTTTACTATTAAAAAAATGTTAGAAAATTACCACGTTATGATAATGACAAGATTATTAATTTCAAAAAAAATTAAAAACTCACAGAGGTAATAAGTTTTATAAATAATATGAAAAAGGATTAAAAAAAATCAGAATTTTTAGAAAATATGGTTTTGGAAGAAAATATATTTCCATCCAAATAGAAAAATAAAGCTCGGTTTTCTTAAAAATAGATTCTCATTAATTATAAGAAACAAAGAAAATAAATATGGTATTATTATTTGAAAATATAATTAATAACCATATGAGAATAAAATTAAATTATTTTACTATAAAATTACCAAATAATTTAAAACAACTGAAATTTAAGAATAAATAATCTTGATTAGATTGAGATTGTGAAATAAACCCTTAAAATGATCATAACATTGAAGTGAGAAAAAATAAATGAATAAATTATGTGTATAAACTATCAATACATATAAAAATATTGTAAATGAAACATAAGGTAATGAAAATTCATTATAAAAAAATATTTGAAAATAAATGATAATGCATAACTAATATAACCCAATGAAAATAAATTGAGTTATGAAATTCATTACCACTTAGTAATTTTCAAGTCAAATACTATATAATGAAATAATTTAAATTGAAGCATATAATATCAAGATTTATTAATTAATCATGATATTAAATTTCATAGGTTATATTTTACACAATATAAATTAAATTCGGTGCATTACATTATAATATGCCTCAATGAACAGAAATTGATATGAAGTCCATTACATCATGCTTAAATTAGGTTAAATGATATTTAACCTCTAATATAGTGGTTTTAAAAATATTATTAAATTATAATAGAACCATACAAATATTTATCATATCTTATATGATACTTTTATAACATATTATCACCTGTTCATTAAAAATCTTTTATTATTTTCATTGATTTGGGTGTTAATGTCCTTGTTTTCTCATTCATGATTTGTCATAAATGTTCCATTAATTATCATAATATATAGTTCCATAATATTCATAATAATAATGATGAAATAATTATCCTATTTATATATAAATTATAAATTGAAAACCAATCCTAAAATATGGTTTTGGGAAATGAAGTACATTACGATCAGGGAGATAGTAGGTTGTACGTACACGTGAGTAATATTTCTATTTTTCAAAAAGCCATTATGGAACGGAGGAAATTAATATATTATATTCCTATAATTATAATAATGTAATATATATATATATATCATATTTTTTTTAAATATACTTATATACATTATACCCAACCGTGATAGATGGCAATGGAAATGTGGATGACATCGGTTCACGAGGCAGTAGTACACTGTACACATGAATAATGATTTTGAAACCCATTGGATGGAGGCGGGGGTAGTTGTAGGTTATGTAATTAAAACTAATATCTTTGTATATTTAATATTATCAGTTTATTATATAAATATTTTCTAATAATAATTTAAAAATGTATAATGAAATGAAGTAAAAATGCTCGTCGAACAACATTACCTCTTTTTTAGGCATCCTCTTTAGTTTTGCACCAAACACCTTCTTAAGAGAGATTTCTATCCAAAATAAAACTTCAAGGATGAGGGGAGGTAATTTGGAAAGTTGTTTGGTATTTAATTGGCCGAAAATGGATTGAAGGTGTGAATTGGAGAAAAGTGGGAGGAATTTTATAAGTGAGGTGAGTGGCACACTTGTAATTTTTTGAAATGATTCCTTGGTACCAATGTTTTTAACATTAAATGAGACACAATAACAGGATGTTCTGAAACCTAGAATATATAAGGTCTAATTTTTCCATAAAATGTGCATTTTAAATGTTAGTGAATTATTTTAAACCCTTATCTTTTTAGTTTAACCCATGGTAAATCCATTTTTACATTAACTGCGATAAATAATTTTTCTATTTTCCCTATTTATTTTGATCAAAAATTAATTTGATCTAATTATAAGTTATAAATTAATATTTTTAAAAATATGGAATACATTTTTCTAAATTCAATTAATATAATTTCAAAATTTTAATTCAAAATTTATCCTACAGAGATGATGAGAAAGCGGGTTATGAAATAGAAAATGTTTAAAAGTTTATAATGTTATTATATGAAAAATCAATATAAAAATAATTCAAATGACTATAATTGGATTAATTGTAAAATATTATATCTAATTTATATTTAAAACTAATTTAAATTGTAATATAACATTAAAATTTATTTAAATGAAAATGTGGGTTTTAATTAAAATTCAATATTTTTCACTATTTATCCATAGATGAGATATTTGAAAAGAATCTCAAAAATTAACACTATTATAATTTTTTATTAAGATTTCAACAATGTAGTTTATTTTTTTCAAATAAATTTTATATAATTAGAAAAAAAAATATTTTAAATTATGTGTGTAAAGTGTGCTTAAACCATTTTTTATAAATAATACAGTTTTCAGAAAATATTTCTTTCAAATTAAAATGATTATTATTATTGTTTATAATTAATTTATAATCAATAAATATTTTTAAATAATATATTTTTTCATAATTTAGTTATTATTATTTGTAATCAGCTAGTTTATAATGCTAATGTTTAAATAATATTTTAATAAAGTGTTGTATTTTGTTTAAACACAAGGTTGCATGTATTATAAGCTATCAAAGAAATTAAATTTATTATAAAACAAATATATTATAAATTTTTAGGATGTTATATTATTTTATAATATTTTCTTTATCATTTCATACACTATATTGAATATATTATTCTTCTTTTATAATTTTGGTGTGTTATATAAAATGTTTTTACAAGAAAAAATATTTTTAATATTTTATGAAACAATGTTTATATTGAAAAAAAACATATTCTAAGGTTTCCCATAAAACTCTTCTTTTTCTGTTAGCATGATTCTAAAATTATTTTTTGAATATATTTCCATGGACAAAAAATAACTTCAAATTTAAATCTAGGAATCTTTTCTTAAAAGGATTTCACAAAAGAATATTTTCATAAAATGTTTTACTTTCTTTATTTAAGAGAAAATAAATGTTCTATTTCAATGCATATAGTGAAAATTATTATTCCTGTCATTGTAATTATTTTTTGATTTTTGGATTACTTTTCAATATTTCATGTTTTATTCAAATAAAAACCATCATTCCATTTTTCAGTTTATTTTCATGTTAAAAATGGTTATTTTAAGATAAAAGGTTAAATTGATATATGTTATTATTTTTCATGCTTGTTTAGAAGAGTTTTCAGGGGATTCATTCATGATATGGTTCTTGGAAATTATTTCTGAAGGTTTGATCCCCATTATAGCTCACTAGTGAGTCCAATGTATCTTTAACAAAGGGTTCATCACCATTTTATTTTCCAAGTTGTCCAGATATGGATTATATGATGGGTGTGACTAAATAGTTCTCTAATTCATTGGGAAATGGTTATCTTCTACTGATAATTATATTGGAAGTCTACCATATGGTACTTAAAATTATATAGGATTTTATATGATTATGTCCCAAAGAACATACATGAAATTTCTAATTTACTAATGAGTTTTCAAGCAAATCATTTGATTTCAAAAGGTAAGATAATAATATTTTTAAAGAAAAATGATGCTTTTTTTAATAGAAAGTTATGTTTTTAAGAAAATGAATATTTTGTCTTTCAATTTTTCCACTAGAATAAATAATATATTTATTTTTTCGTCCCATAATTATCTTATTTTCCCTTCCCACTTTTTAAATTTTTTTTCAAAGGGTTTATTGATTAAAAGGGGAAAGAAAGAAGTCAGGTTGAATTTCATGAAGATTTTTCATGAAAATAAATCATGTTTTTTAAAAATATTTTTTATAGTAGAAAATTTGATACCTAATAGAAATTTATACTTTGAAAGGTTTTTATGTGTATAAGTTATGATATAATTCTCTAAAAAACAAAACTAAAATAATCCTTAGAAATTATAGTGAATTATTTTATAAATAAACTATAATATTTAATGATTAAGGATAAATAATTACATTTTGTATTAGAGGACGGATCTGAAAATGTTTACTATTATGATGTCTTCATGTGTAGTTTTCTTTATAGTTATGAATACCATCATGAGTTTAGGATTCAAGGGTTCATTATAAGTTTAATGCCATATACGCCCATTTTTTGTTTTAAGTGATATATTTTGAGGTGATGAACGATATTTTTGGATATGAGATTTATAAGGGTAATTGACTTAGGTATAATGTATTTAATGTTTAATGTAGTATAAAATTTCTAAGGTTATTTTCTATAAAAAGGTCCATTTTCATTTTAACGTACAATAATTCATTTAATCTTTTAATAGTGTTTATTTATAAATATTAAGGGCCATTTATCAATATGGAAGGAATTCCATATTTCACAACCTTATTATCCCTTTTTATGAATTTATTCACTATTATTATAAAACTCTTTTCAAATGATTTTGAAAAATTCTTGAGTATTCAAATCGCTTGCATTAAACTATTGGATATATCCAATACATTTTTATTTCTCCAAAATTTCTTTGGATTATGCTGTCACTTTTATCTGATTTCAATATCTCAATTTATCTATCTCATTCATCCAGTGAAAACCCATCAAGGTCTTGACTATTTCTATTATAGAGATACAGAATTCATTCTAGAACAGAAAGGGGATGTCAACAACATAAATGAATCCCTTTATGTATGGATTTAAGGTATGATTTTTTTGTTCAATGTATGAAACATGATTCAGATTATATATAAAAATTATAAGCAAATATTTTATATCATTAGTTTATTGGATTAATATATTAAGTAACATGACAGAGAATCTGGGTTACTAGTTTAAGTATGTGTTAATGCATAGTGTTTTTTAGAATTATTATATAGTGGTATTTTATTAATATTACGAGAATCATTATACACATAAGGATTATTCAATTATAGGTTTTGTTTTCAATATTTATAGTCATATATAAGATGGAATTTATACCTTAAAAGAAGTCCTGGTAAAAAGGTGATAATTTTTGTGAGACATTTATTGGCATTCAAACAATCTTAGAGGTGCATGAAATATTTAATTTTAACATATAAAAAATTTTATTTGAGTAAGAATGCCTTTTATTTTGGTGGAAATAATTTTATAGGTATTGGAATCCTTTAGGGTTTATTTGACCTATAATTTTAGGATAATTTTGGGTTATTATAATTTATGAACATATGTATTATCATATCGATGGCCATAGGATTGGATGTTGATTTAGTGATTAATTTTATTTTGGAAGAAGAACCCAAAAATTTTGGGAACCCTATAAATTTAAGGTAAGTAGACTATTATGGGATTTCATATGAGGAATAAAGGTTGAATTGTCTATTGGAAGGATATATGATTTTATTTGGTCTTTATAGTGATTTATGTTTCTTATGGAAATAATGAGCATATTTTGGAGATTATATGATTAGGTATATAAATTTTTGTCAAGATAATTTAAGAGCTATTGATGATACTTGGAGATAAATACTAAATTTATCTTGTAATAATATGTAATCAATTACTGGGTTTTGATCTTATTTTAGAATATTTTTAGGAATTTTATGTATTTTTATTTATCGAAAGATTTGAGTTGAATTTTTCTTGTCACTGTTTATATTTGGATAAGTTGTTATTCATTTTAGGAATTATGTTAGCTTATGCTAAAAATTTTGGTTTTGGATAAAATAAACAGATAAGAAGAATTTATTGTTTTTCTCTTATATATTATCTTTATTGTAAGAATTTAATATTAGTGCTTCATATGAGAAATTTTTTTATCTCAAATACTCTTCTATTGGAGAAAAATATGAGTCAGTGGTGGAAGTTTATTAAATTATGAAATTATTATTTACAAATATGTTTATTTAAATATGTTATTTTCTAATATTATAAATAAATTTCACATATTTATGAATAATTTCTTGAACCAAAAATTATATCCTATTAACTTTATTTTTGATGAATGGATGGCCCTTTTCACAGCTCATCGAGTTATAGTTTTATGGTCTTTAACTTCAAAATATTGTTCACTTTCTTGTTACAGAAATTTCTCTATCATTTTCTATCATCATTTGGATAATAATTTTTCTACCATATCCATATTTTCACTTCACACTAAATTTATCCAATTTGGAATCCTAGTTTCTTGTTATACCAGATAACTATCATACTTATCTTCTTCTCTTTTCATGAGGATATATTATTAACCCTTTTTACAAATTGGGATTTCAAAATTGGTATTTTAAAATTTAAAGCATTGATTACTTAGTTTGATTAAAATTTTGGGGATGCAATTTCTTAAAGGGGGATAATTTAATATCTAGAGACTCTTAAAAATAATACAATATTGTATATCATAAAAAATATGCAATTTCAAGCATGAATGAACCAAAATAAATTAGTATTTAAATGTGACTGTTTTAACTTAGCTGTTTAATTGGCTAGTATAAATAGGATTAAAAACATTTGGAAATATAAATAAATTTTCTAATTGATAAAATTTTACTGAGTAATTCTTAGTAAGTAAGCACTCAATTGTTGTTAAATTCAATTTATTCTTCGAAAATATTTTTTTAAGGATTTTAATTTTAGTTTCTGAAAAAATATTATATGAATTTTTTGAAATTTTCAGAAAATTGATCTAAAAAATTTAATTTTAATTTGGAAATCATAATATGATAATTTTTCTATGGTGAAATATATAATATTTTCTGAAATGATTAATTTTTTTAATGAGTAGTAATAAATAATAATTTTTATAATAAATTGTACTATATTTTAAATGATATACAATGTAAAATTTAACTGATGGATTAGTTAAAAAATTTAATTAAATTTTTTTTAATAATATAATTATTGTTTTTGAAATTAACATTATACTTTAATTTAGTAGAAAAATATTTTTTCTTAAAAAATCCATTTTTCCATGAAATTGTTTATAATCGTGTTTTTAATTATTACTTTTAAATTTAATTTTTACACTTTCTTGTTTTTTTTTCAAAAATTAGATTCCATATTTTGAATCATTGGATCTAAATCTAGTAATTATTAGCCTTATACATTTAGTCAAAAGGAAAAGTAACCATAGTAATTAATGTTATGATGGTAAAGGGTAAATCGGGTAATAAAGCGTTAAAAATAATATAATAAGAACAATAAAATGACCCTAAAATATTTAATATTTCTATTCTATGAGCCTATATCATCCATAACCAACTAATATTTGGTTATATGATTTTTTTACATTTGGGAGTGATTATGAAGATTATAATATTTTATGTAAAGAAATGTAAAAAATATCACACTATTGTTTTCAAATAGTTATAAAAAATTTAACATGGAGATAAATAGAGAAAATTTTTAGGTATAAATAAAGAATTTAATTATAAATTATTTATCTTCTTCATTATAATTTTTTTTAATGTTTACTAAACAAAACATTACCTTAAATGATTATAGAAAGCTAATGTAGTAATTATACAATTAATGTATAAAACAAAATAAATTATATTGAAAATGATTAAAGTAATATAATTTGGGATATTTAAGTTAATAAAAAATTTAGATTAATATAAAGTTTGATTTATGTAATATTTTTTTTCAAATTTCAATTTTTTACGTTATTAAAGTCAAGGTATTAAATAGTTCTACAAACTGACATTAATGATATGTTATAGTAAATATTATTTTATTAAATGATATAAAATACCTACAAAATTTATTCATCCATATGATTAGTATATGTTTTTTAATATAAACCATCATCTATTTATAGGCCGTTTTTTAAATTATTGTAACTATCATGACCCTCAAAGGGTAACAATCATTATTGTCACGATAACTGTGGAAGGGGTTTACGAGGGGTTAAAACCAAAAGATATGGATTAAAACATTGAAAAAATGTGTATAATTTTTACATGATGGGTTTTTATTACTCATAATCATCTTATATTGTAAAAAATCAATTTGGATATATTTAGAATTGAATAATAATTTATACTTTATGATAAATTCCAAGAATTTCCTTCCCCACTCTTATAAAAGAGATTCTATTATTCTCTTTACTAAACACTTAAATAGATTTTTATTTACCATAATCTACCCAAATCACTTCTTAAAATCCATACTAATATTATAGATGCCTTATTTATGGAATAATATGAACCTTAGTGATCTTAAGGTGTTGATAAAATAAGGTTTTTTGATGAAGAGGTATCATTCAAAACCGAGCGTTTTAATTTTACTTCTTCTCACACCTCATTCAAGTATTCATTAAACATGATTATATTATAAAATTATTGTATTAAATATATATATATATATTACTATCTTATTAAAAAACATATATCTATCTCCAACCTCCATCAAATGTGAAAGGAATCCATCGTTCATGTATACAGAAAACCGAATCCTCATATATCAATGTAATTCCTTTTCCATCACCACCTCTCACAATTGGTTAAAATAATGCATTCAATGAATATATATGATATTAATTTCATATATATAATTCTCTAAATATAATATAAAACATATTTTCATACATTTTTCCTCACAAAAAAATTGTAATGTTGGTCATGTGTATGTGTGGACTACCACCTCCAGAGAGAGGTGTGATTTTTTTGTTACCACATCACTTGGATTATATACATAAATATATTTAAAGAAAAAAAGTGTTTTTTATTATATTATTATCATTATGGATAGGTAAAATAATACTTACCTTCATTACTTAATTATCACTGAAAAATGGAATGTTTACTCATACAAACATACATCCTAATATCTCTAGGATTGTAACATATTTCATTTTTCATAACCATCATTAAAAATTTGATTTAAAATATTTATTAATATATAAAAATTATAATTATATAATTATTATTATTATTATGGATATTATGGAACTATAACATCTTTGGACATAGTTAGCCTTCCATGGTCATTTGGACATATGAGTTGAATATCACTAAAACATATGACATAAACATAATTTATTAAGTAATTATGTATAATGTTATAGTAAGTGAGATAAAAGGAATCAAAATCAATAAAATGGTTTTCAATAAAGTATCTAATTATCTCAATTTCATTTTTCCCGGTGATAAGTAATATATATTTTGACTCAAACTCGGGTTAAGGGATGATTTTCCTTAAAGCCTTCATTCGAAATGTTTTAATGTTTTATTTTCTAATTCATTCACATCCATTTCCATGTCCATATAAATCATCTGAGAAAAAAATTCTAATTTATAATCCAAAGGATTATAATGTTTTTTGAGCATATTTTACTTCTTAGTAATTTTTTTGAAATAAATAATATTTTTAAGATTTTATGTAAAGGAACTTATTTTATAAAAACAATATCATATTTTAAATTTTTCCTTTAAATTTTGTTTTTCAAGTCAAAAATTTATAAATTATTTTATGAATGTATTTATGTGGAAATAAAATAAATTTAATGGGAACATTATACTGATTTCTTTCAATGGTTTTTTAAAAGGAATATTATTGCGGAATTTTCGACTTTCTTTAGTAAAGGAAAAAAGGAATGATTTATTTGGATAATTATGGTGACAATAACATTACCTACTAAAATAATAATTATATGATGTTTGGATTCCTTTACCATCATTAATTTTTTTTCTTAAAATAAAATCCCTTTTTATCATTTTTGGTTATTTTGGTACTAAAAATAGTTTTTTAGGGAAATGGTTGATTTGTTATCCGAAATTGTTTTTCATATGGGTTTAAAAGGGGGTTTCAAGGGTTTTATTCATGATATAGTTCTTGGAAAATATTTTCATTTTCATGATCCCCATTATAACTCAATTTTGATCACAATACATTATATACGAAGGGTTTAGCTACATTATAGCTCACGGGTGGTCCTGATATTGCTTATATGATTAGTGCACCCATATAACACTCCAATGTGTTCGGTAATAACTGTGTTTTCTGGACAATTATGTTGAAGTAGATCATATGGTTATTAAAATTTTAAGGGTTTTGATGGATTTTATGATAGTGATGTCATAAGGAAACTACATGATTTTTATAATCATTCTCATGAGTTCTCATGGAAATCATTTTATTTGAAAAGTTATGATAATGATCTTTTTACTGTAAAAATGATGCTCTTTTCAAATAAAAATTTATGTTTTTTAGAAGACAATATTCAATGCTTTTCATGTTTTTCATTATACTAAAAATTTTATTCTTTTTTATTCACCTTACAAATATTTTAATGTTAATCCAATGTTTTAAATTTTTTCACACGGTTTAAGGATGGGTATGTTAATGGAATAAGTCAAGTTGAAAGCCATGAATATTTTTCATTAATAGAAATCGTGTTTTATTTTAAATGTTTTATATTGTTGAGAAAATGGATACTTAATATAAGTGTGCACTTTTTAAAATATGGTTTGTATGAGTATGATTTAGAACCTACTTATTGTAAAATCTAAAAAAATATCATTGTAAATGAATTTTAGTGAATTTTAGTCCAATGACACAAGAATATGTAATTATTAAGACTGGGTCCTTACACTATGATTAGTATATGACATCATTTCATTTGGGATGCATGATTATGATCATTTTAAAATTTCACGGGTAGGACAAGAATTATATATCCCTATAATTCATTGGGTAATGTGATATATCTAATGAGATTATTTGTATTATTCTTAAACATGATACTAGATTTGTTCCAATTATGAAGTTTCGATATATATACAATTTTTATATGTGAACATGATAATAGATTTGTTCACAACTATGTCTGGTATTTGACCACTATGTTAAGATTTTTTATTATTATATATATTACAAATTCTAGTATTTTTCGAATGATTCTCTCATGCTTATGATGATGATCCCATGATTATTATATGATATAATTATTACTCATACCCATTTTCTATTGATTCACGATTCTTATTTCCTCTATGTTATCACTCCCTTTACTAGGATTTTATCTCACACATTTTTGTTGTGTATCCTTTTAAAACTTGTAATAAAGAGAACATGGGTGATTTTCAAAGGACTGTGAGGATTAATTGTAATAATGTTTATTTTTTATGCATATGTGATGAATAAATCTAATTTTCCTAAGATAAAAAATGTTTTGATCCTTGAATATATAACTATTAGGTTACATATCATAAAATGATGCAATATTCATGTGATATAATTATGGGTCGTTATATTTGGCATCAAAAATATAGTATTGTAAATTTTTGAATTTGGATTAAAAACATTAGTAAAACCCCACGGGATAAATTTCAATTTTAAGGGAAACATCTTGATGTTTTCGAAAAATAAAATAGTGTGTGGTTTTCAAGCATTAAAATCTATTTCAAGTACTATAAATGGATGTTACTTTTTCATAGATGTACCTAGGGGTAATATTCCTAGAAAGGGTGGATTCAGTATAAAATCAATCATTACCTGAGGAACAATAATGAGGCCTTGCAACACACATAGTCTGACAGTTATAAGGTATATGCATTGGTTTAATCACAAGCTGTATAAAAAAATTATAAAGGATATATAATTTATATAATTATACATCTTAAAAGTTATAATATAATCCTTATTTGATAAGATGGATAAACATATGAATCCGACAAGATATGAATCTAAAAAAATACACATGATAATAAATTATTTATTCAGTATTTATTGACTTTTTATTTGTTAAATCATTTTATATTTTAGAAACTAGTTAGAACCTAGAGAAACTAGACCAACAAACAATGTGAGGGATAATGAAATGAGTGTTTAAATAACGTTCCCAAAAAAATAAGAGGTGGACTTTGAAACATCACGAAAATTAATTATCAAACTATCTCATGTTATGTACAATAACCCAAACCATGTGTAAAATCTTCTTTCACCTAATAATGAGAAACTAGCCATCAATTCCTTTATATGTAAATAACTAGGATCATTTAATGGGCTTTCTGATCCATTTATTTCATAACAGTGGGAGAAATCAATGTAAAATATCTTTCTTTCTCGACTATTATGATAAAGAAAAGGTTACTCTAGTAATTTATCATTCATTTGGAGAGGATTATCAGTGTTGGGAATTTATAAAGAATATAAATTTAAGAGATGAATTGAAATAAATATTGTGGTAATAATTAATAGATTATTTCTTAAAATATATTTTCCTTGAACTCTAAAAAAATATAGAGGGAAAATTTTGAGAACATAAGAAAAATAATGGTGAATAATACACTACATATGAGGAATTATTTACAATATTTTCAAGTTACACCTTAAGTTTTGTTATAGGAAAAATAGGAAAAGAGATTAATTATTTAGTGCTTTAAAACCACACCTCTAGAAGGCTCCAGTTATCTGAGACATTGGGAGTTATCAAGAATTAGTTCAATGTGATATTAAAGTTAATATAGGATTTGGATGATGGTTCCATGGAAATGAAGATAATAATATAAGAATTAAAATTCAATGTGGTAGACAAAATGAAAAATGAAGAAAGTATATCCAACCACTAACATATGTGGGAAGATTCATAATGGTAATTTCTTCAAAGGGGCCAGTAAATGATTCATGTATGGGAGATAATTCCACCAAACACAAGAATATTGAGGAGATATAATGAATCCAAACGATGTGTTGAAGGAAAGGAAAGCACCACCCAATTCACACCCATGGTTCAATGCTTCAACAGTAAGGAGTAAGATCCCTATAAATCCAGTGCAGTAAAATTTCCTCATTTTTGGGTAATGAGAATCTCTAACCACCAAATACAAAAGATAATGGAAAGTATTATTCCATTACAACAACTGATGTGGAATATGACATAGAATTCATACATGGTACACTTCCTGTTTACTCAATAATATAAATGGTTTTATTTTTTTTGGTTCTATTATTTATTTTATATGATTCAAATTTTCTAGAACTCTTGAATCACAACCCTAACACAATTATGTATTGGTATCCATAAAAACACCTAATGGTGTGGTATTTCCAGCCCATGTGTTGTAATCCTCTCTTCTTAGCATTTGTGGGAAGATTCTTGCTGTGAATCTTGTAATCCTTCCCGTAATGGAATTTTATATTATAATAGGCATGGATTTGATCTCATTATATAGATCTCACATCAAATTTTAGGGAAATAAATATATTTCTATATTATGAACCATCCCATACTCCTATTAAATTTTAAGGAAGATCATGTATCTACTTTGGAGAATCCCTTAATGGTGTGGGTGATGATACCCTATGAATATGAACATCATTTTCCAATGTTTTTCTTAACATATGAATTAACCTTGAGAAAATTAAAATTTTTAGGGAATATGTTTGTGTATTTCTTGATGAGTTACCTTACCTTTACCCTAAATTAAAGGTATAGTTATTAATATAAATTATACTAAGTGCCACACATGTATAGAAATAACCATATAGGATGACCTTGAACAAACCAGGGAGTTAAAGAACCAACTGTAAGAAGCTTTTGAAAAACATTCATAGGCCCCAGTGCATTACCATGGTGTGTTTCAGTTATCCTTTCCATAAAATAGATGGATCTATATAGCTTTATATAGATTATCATGATATCAATAAGATCGGTATAAAGAATAATAATCCTCTGCTAATGATTTATGACTTATTCAATCTATTTCATGTAGTATAATACTTATAAAGGTGGATCTTCATTATAGATGTCATCGGTTGAAGTTAAATAAGAAATATTTTTAGAAGATGTTGTTCCATACAAGGATTAGACATTGTGAATTTATAGTTATCTTCTTCTGAATTACAAATTCCATATAAATCTCTATAGATTTGGTAAATAGAGTCTTTAAAAAATACATCACGAAAAGTTTGGTTCTCTTTATTAATGGTATTATTGTTTTCTATATGAGAAAGAATGAACATGAGTGTTATCTAAGGATTGCGATGTCAACATTAAGAATCGGGAAAATATATTATATGTTTACCATGTCTGAATTTTAGATATACCCAATCATATTCTTGGGGAACATGATCAGAAGATTTGGAATTTATGTGGACCCCTCAAGGTTAATGGAAATTGAGGAATGTGCTAGTCCCATAGGAATCGCATAAATCTATAGTTTTTAATGTACTATCTGGGTACCAATGATTATTTATGAGATATTTTTCATGATTCTATATCCCAAAAGCTATATTCACTGGGAAATAGGTATAGTTTTTTTTACAAGAGAATGGTGGGAAATCTTTAGGGTGATCAATAACATATAGATCATTGTGAATCTACTCACACTATTCACAAGTAGAGATGGGTTTTTTATATAAAATAATAGTTAAAATAATTTATTGATTTTTAACTTATTAATAATAGTAAACTAATACCTTATTACACATGATAGTTCAGATTTATGAGAAGAAATACTTGACACATGATCTAGAGTTAGAAACTATGACATGTTCTTTGATGACTATACAACACCAACTCTATTGTGAGAAGTGTGAAATGTATAGAGATCAGAAGACTCTAAAGAATATACTCACATAGAAGGATCTCAAAAGTCATTAGTTAAGATTTTTTAAGCCGAACAAGGACTTTGATAGCTCTATTCGCTACTATCCTGAAATGGTGAATATGGTAAATGACTCCTTTAATAAAAAATCCTACTACTCAATCCATGGTGTGGATTAAAAAATATTGTATCTTCATGGATATGAAATGTATAGATATGGAAATCATAATGGTAGGTAATAAATCCAACATTTCCCAAATAATTTCCCAAACATCAATCCAAGAGAAGTTCAATGAGGCACAAAGGGACTATCTAGAGAATTGAAAGATATTGGAAGAAATAATATAAGATTATCTTCATAAATTCTTCTATCGATGATGGTGTCATTTTATTTGGAATTATAATTCATGTTACTTCATCACAAAATATAAATAATGTGTTATTAGATAATTAACATAGCTCATCATTCTCTATCCTTCTAAGAAGTATCGTGTTTTTTCATGATCTTTATGAGAGATTTTGGTGGGATTTCATAAAGAAGGAGATTCCTAATGACATCAAATATTTATTAGTATGTATGTAAGATGAATTAAAGAAAAATAAGTCCAATGGGATTATACAAACATTTCACATACCCACATGAAAATGGGAGAACATAACCATAGACTTTGCCACAAATATCTAGAGTTCAACGAATGGATACAACGTGATATAGTTTATGGTGTATCAAATCACTAATACTTCCCACTTAATTGAAATTTAGAAAGTGTTAAATATTGAGTATAATTATATATATATATATATATGTTGATGTTGCTTAACAAACCACATTTGATCATCTCTAATTGTGATCCATGGATAACATCTAAATTCGGGTAAAGTACTCAATATTATATGAACACAAAAATTAATTTCAAAATGGCCTATCAACCCAAAACTAATGGATAATATGAAAAGGAAAATAATATACTTAAGGATATACTGAGTTCTTTCTCAATGAAATTTAAATGATTATAGGATCAATATATCCTATTATTTTAGTTCTCATACAACAATAGATTCAAATTTGGTATTCAAATGGATACATATGAAGTTCTATATTGGGTGTGATGCATAACTCTTATATCTTATGATAAATGTGGAGAAATAAATATATTTAGACCTGATATTTCATGAGAAAGTGTAAAAAATTTTCAAGCCATACCATAATATATAAAATATGGTCAATTTATGAAAAAGATCTATATTGATAGCTTTCTAAGGGGATTATAGTTTGAAGCTTAAGATAATGTGTTCTTTTGAATATCACCATGTAATAAACTCATTCAGTGTAGAAAAAAAGTAAATTTATTCCTTATGTATGTTTATCCTTTCTGGACCACATATCATGTAGGAGAAGTGGCCTGTTAGTTTTCACTATCAACAAACATGGATCAAGTTCAAGATGTGTTCCACCTATCTCTACTAAGTACATAAATTATCCCTAACAAGTATTCAATTCATAGGTGGTACAAATAGAGAATGAAATATCTTATGAGGATAATATAATTGTTATCTAGGATTATAGAAAAAAATTTCTAGGTAATAAGACAAATAACATTGTCCAAGTGTTGTGGAAGAACCATAAATAAGAAAAGGTGACATTCAAACCAGATGAAACAATCAAACATATCTACCATCATCTATTCTCAACGGAGAATTCAAGGAGAAAATCCAAAGATGAAATTTATTCAATGGGGAATAATGTAACAACCCATGCATTATAGATGATATTTTCTTTTAGAATGAATATGTGTCATGTTATATTATATACTACTATAAAAATACAACACATATAAAAAACAATATTTTATTTCATTAATGTATATCATTACATTAGTCAAAAACTAAACCCTTGAAAATTTAAAATATTATAATAGGATAGAAAATATAAAATATAACACTAGAATGGGAAAATTCAGATCATCTGAGTCTACTAAAAACATCGCTCCCACAAACAACGCTATGTAAAAGAAATATAATATTGGTAAACAAATAAATATTTTTGAAAAGGGTAATATAGGTACATGGAAATATTTTAGTGAATTAATTATATAAGAATAAATATGTGTTTATATGAGTTAAGGTGATCTTTGGTATATTAATGTGACTGTTGGGATAGTAACATGACCATTAGGAATAGTAACATGACCATTAGTAATAGAAAATTAACTGTTGGAATTGTAATTTGATCGAAAAATAATAAAATGTAAGAAATATTATATTCATTTTGAGTAATAAATAAAGTATAAATATTTTAATTCCATAAATTTAAATCCTTGATTACAAACTCAAGGAAATTATATGCACTTATTAAAAAAAATAATATTTTATTATATTTTAATGAAGAAATAATTTTTATATTTATTAATGAAATTAACTATGATAGAAAATTATTTTGTTAAAATAAATATCCCTTTTAGAATCATTATGTTTAAATTAATAATGGTGAATTTTTAATAAATTTATTAGAAACTTTTATATGCATTGAAAAAATATCAGTTTCTAAATTTTTTAAGTTTAATGACTTGATAATGATGTAATAATTAATTAATAAATTTTAAATTTTCTATACCAACCCAGAAGGCAATTTATTAATAAAGCTGTTTCAATGAAAAATAATTAACATAATTTACCATCCAAAAAAGTAATTTCCAATGCCAAAATGTCTAAGGTTTCCCATTAAATAACTTTTTATTTATTTTTTCCTTTCCTTTTGATTAAACTAATAGATTAGAATTTTAAAGTAAATAAAAGTCCTCAAATCACTTTATATTGCTTAAATATATCAAATAGTGTAAAAAATGTTACTATTGAAAGGATTACCTTGGATGTTATAAATTATTCAATATTTTATCCTAAAAATATTCGTCTCCTCAAGTATAAATAACCCCTAAACCCTCCCATGGAAAACCACTTACAATAAGACAAATGTCTACCCCAATAGTACATCAAAATCCGATTTTCATCCTTATAGATGTTCTAAAGTAATAAAACTCCATGATTTAAATGATGTTATTATCATAGAAAAGAAGCAACAACAAGATGTGGGTACGTTTTAATCATCTTTTATTCACATTTTTCGCTTCCCTTACTCCTTTTCTATATTACTTTTATAACCAAATATTCTATGATTAATTTATTAGTATTTTAACACTATAATAATTATATTAACCTACTATAATTATTATACTTATGAAATATTTATGTTTCATACTTCTCCATCCTTTTCTTTTGAAAATTTCTTTTAAAAGTTGGTTAACTACCCATGAGGGCATTGTCAACTATATAATCATGAAAACCATTATGGATGATTATAATATATAAATTATTTAATATATGTATTTCTAATATTCTATAGTAAATCATAAAAATTTATAAATATCAATAAATCAATATCCTTAAATAAATGATTGATGGGATATTTTAAGGAAAATATGAAATCAAAATGTTTCACCTTTAACAATGGGAATTATGAGACAAATAAAATGATTATAATTGATAAATACTAAAAAATTTATAAATAATTATCATTTTTCCCCATGTTTTAATAAACCTACGTTTATTATATATGTATAATAAATGAAATGAAATAAAATGATATTTAATGTAAGGGGATTCTCAAACCCAATACTTCAATTTTGGTTATCTCCAAATTCACATTTTTTTTACATGGATATTACTATAATACCCTTAAAATTCCTTTTCACAATTCTTCCATTTTATTTTTTAGATATAAAGTTTTCTACCTTGTTCATGTTATTTCTATTAAAAATATAGTGTTTTTAATAGTGACGTTATTTTATAATGCATCGCATTGACTCCTCTTGATATATTTCTAATCCAATACAAAATATTGTTGATGTATATAACAAAATTGTTTCTGATAATATTTTGGGAACCTAAATAGTTATTCATGATTTTATTCTTCATAAAAATATTTATGAATATCATTCCTTTCAATGAGTTTATTTCATGTCTATGGCTGTTATATTTTATCATTATATGTGGAATTCAAGATTATTATCATTTTATGATGTGATGGGTGGGGTAAGAATTATATACCCCATAAATGAATTAGATATTCTGATATATTTATAAAGGCTATGTTTATTATGTGTGAAACAGGTTCTAGCTCTGTTCATAATTATGATGTTTTGATTCATACACATATGCTATATGTGACCATGATATATGATTTGTTCACAACTATGTGTGGTATTTGACCATTGTGATATGATGATTCATTATTATGCATGTTCCATATTCCTTGATTTTTCAAAACCTTCCCTCATGCTTATGTTTATGATTCCATGGTTATGATATTATTATTATTATTATTATCTCCAATGTATTGTTAAGTCATGTCTCTTGTTACTTCTATGTTATTATTCCCCTTAATGGGATTTTAACTCACACCTTTCATTAATGTATGTATTTAGGTGAATAATATTATTAAAGAGAATATTAGATCTTTTATAAGGAAAATAATGAAAATTTGATATACTATTTTTTATGTATAAGAGAAGTAAGAACATAATTTACATTGGATACTAAGTTTTATCATCATTGAATGCATTACTATTATGCTACTTTTATTAAAAATGATGTAATAAATGTTTAGTCACTATATAGAACATTCTTCACACTAAAATTTTCATACCAGTTCCACAAAATGTTGATAAACTTTAAGTGACATTAATGTACTCATAAATACTTTTCGACCATCAAAACAAATTCTATGTTGGGACACATCGTATTCTGACCATCTACTGTGAGTTAACAAAAGAATATGATACTTAATCTCATGAAGTTCATAAATGGTAATATACAAGACATTAGATTATGAAAACAGAACCACCTGTAGAAAACCAACTTGTGTATATGTCATTATATATTCCTTTCTATAAGCATGTGTAATGGCACTCGGGACTTAAAATTATTATTAATGCATAACATGACTTACGCACTTTGATGTATTTCCATAAATCATAAAGACATATGATCACGAGGATGTTGGATATGTTTATGTATCATGAAAGATATTTTATTAATAAATAATTCAAGTAGTGATTTTTCCCTTCTATATTTATAAAATTTAAAATCTCAGCCATTTGATTGAAATGGAACTATCACATTAAATTTTATATCCATGGTGTAACAACGAGTTTATTTCAGACAGGAATAGAAAAACATATTAGTCATATATAGGTTATGACATTAGTATACAGCCTTCTTTATGATATAGTACAACAAAGGGATCATATTACATAGTGGGTTTTCATATGTGTACATTATCATTGCAACATATCCTATTCCTCTATGGGTTCCTTGACATTTTTTAGACAATAATACTAGATTTTAGTCAAAACCACCTAATGAAAATGAGTAAGATGCCTAAATGGTCACATAAAAGGCATTTCCTTTCATCTCTGTTAAATATTATTTATATATATATTTAAAAGTTGGGATAAATATTATTCTCAAAGCCAAGAATTAAATTTTATTCAATATTTGTAGAATGATTGAAAATATTAATTAAATGTTTTGTTTCTAATTAATAGTCCTATTATGTGAATATATAATATCTATTTAACAATTTGTATTCACAAGGTAATAAATAATTATTTACCCATTAATAAGTAAATTATAATTTTAACATCAAAATACATATTTTATTCACCTAGTTATTAATATAGTATTTTTTTAATTATAGAATGTATAATATTTATCTCTTGTTATTCACAAGGTAATAAATAATTATTCATTAAAAACAAATTTACTTAATTTTGAGAATATTACAATAAATATTTTATTCTATATACCATGAATATAATATTTATTTATAATAGTTATTCAAAAAATCATTAAATTTCAAAAATTATGATCATACCCAGTTATTGGTCTATTGATAAATATTAATTTATCGAACTATAAATACTATTTATCATTATGTGGTTTAGGACATGTTATGAAATAAAATATCCTTATTATTTTACATTAAATTGTGTTCCTTTTGGGTTTAACATATTTTTAAGGACATATGTTTAAGGGCTTGTATGAAATTAATTAATACAATACCCTATCCATGGATTATTAAATATAAAATTGTGAGAATTGTGAGAGGTTAGTTTCAATGAATAATATTCTCATCGCTAAATAATTATTTTTTAATGAAAAAAAATATAGGGT
The DNA here is from genome assembly GCA_963277665.1 of Viscum album. Taxonomy (NCBI): domain Eukaryota; kingdom Viridiplantae; phylum Streptophyta; class Magnoliopsida; order Santalales; family Viscaceae; genus Viscum; species Viscum album. The sequence goes on from OY728156.1 coordinate 1,509,504,774, forward strand.
TTTCCCTAAATAATTATAGATTTTTTATTCCCCCATTTATCTAAATCTAAAGAGATCGAGAAACGATCCTTTGAAAACTGAAGGGGTCATGGTTTTTATCAAAGTAGATATGAAATAGGATCAGTCACATAGTGCAAGCACCTAGAGTACCATCAATGACATTCTAAGGTCAAAGGATCATGTGTGGATCATCTCTAGAGGGGAATTACTTTAGGACCTCGCTAATTTAATGAAAATGTATATGAACATCATTTAGATGACCAATACCTTCATCAAAAAAGAACTCAAGATAAATTTAGATCGTTGTATTTTTAAATTAATTTTAAATTAACATTAAAAATATTCTCTCTTGGCTCCATAAATAATAATATTCAGAATTTTGAGGAAAAAAATCATTGGTTGTATCATTCACATCATGTATACTACATATAATCAATTTAATTCAATAAAAGTAAAGTTATCTATAGGACCATCAGAATTTTATGTTTTTTTCGAAAAACTTGATTATCTAGGTATAAAGAAATCATTAATCAGGTAAAGAAGAAATGATTAATATCCACACAAGTTACTAAAAAATCTAAAATTTCAATGCTTATTAGTAGTGATATTTAATATCCTAATAAGGATATCAGTGTTATCATACATTAAAAAACTGATGAAAAAAAATTATACATGAGCACCCCCATTGTATATATTATTTTAATATCCTAATAGTTTTTAAAATGGTCAAAATAAATAAATTGAATATATTTATCATTATGTAAAATTCTAAAATATATCTTCAAAATCACATACAGATATAACAAGGGAGTACATTCATATCATGTAAAATTTCATTATAATAATTATTCAATACTATTACATTTTAACCATCTACATACACATTTTATTATAGGTTCATATATAATGGTTAAGTCTTAAAAATTATCTCACACTGATTTTAATAAAAACATTATTAGTTAAAAATTATAGTTATTGTCACTCACCTCCACTATAACCCATAAATTAAAGATATGAGTAACCTCTAAGACCCATGCCACGAACTAACAAAGGCCACCCCTATATCAAGCACTTAAGAAGACATGTAACATACCCAAGGTACCTTCCTGGTCAGCCAAGGCTAGAAACTAGTGGCATGGTCGTAAAGAATGATCAATGGGGAACAATATCACTCTTGATATACAAATGAACACATCCAATAAGAGTATATAGAATAAATAAATTAATAAATTCTAGAAACTAAACCATAATGAAAATGAACATCACAAAAATTGAAAATTAAATAAATAAGAAACATGGTAAAAGAGAAACCAAAGTGGTATGGATTTTCAACACCAATACAAGTAAATAACAACATGTAACAAAAAAATAAAACTCATACCAAAACACTTGAAAGAATTATCCATGTGACCCTTTCTAACTATCTACATCCCGATATAACCATCCTATAAAATATAAACACCTAAGATAAGGAAGGATAAATATAAGGATCCAAAAAAGACCTTAATATCTACATGAATAAAATGGTGTATATTTGGTCTGATCGAAATAGATCTTGGTAATATCCCACCTAGGAGTTCATGAAATTTCCTTAAAAATAAAAATTCATTAATTCTAGTTTGAAAATAAAATATGAAAATAGATTTTTCTAGTCAGAACATGAAAACTATATAGTTAACTAACCATTTTATAAAATATCAATTTCCTTCTCATTAAATGAAACCCATCAATATGAAAACCATTTCCCCTTCCCTATAATGTTTTCCCAAAAACATTTATTTTATAAACAATCCTTCAAAATCTTTTTACAAGTAAAAAATGGAAACATATTTAGAAACTACTACGTAAAACCATAAAATGAACAAAAAAAATAGAATCAACACTAATGAACCATATCACATGGGAAAAAAGGTAAGTAAGTATAATATATGGTGACGTGTGTTCCAATAAAATATGGGAAGACAATATAATGGAATTTAAGTAAGTGTAATCATTTATTATCATGGGAAATTTATAAATATCTGAAGATATGACATTTTATGTACTTCGTTTATAACCATATATGGAACTAACGATGCATTATAAATTCTATAACCAACTAGTTTCTCAAATCAAGTCTCGTATCTGGGAACACACCTTTTACCTCCAGTTCCATAGTGGGTCATTTCCATCTCATCATAGATAGATTGAAAAATCTATTATCCAACTCCAATATGGTGAGGAACCATATTAAATTCAATCTAAAAAAGTAGAACAATAATATACCTCAATAAATCATAAGAAAAAAATCTTATTTAACTTCAAACTATTCCAAAAGAAACAAACACAATCAAAATGTTCATATCACATATAAAAATAAGCATGATCCTCAAAAAGAGAACCCATATAACATCAATATAAAATATCCCTCCCTATGGCCACACATCAACAAGGGGATCAATTGGGTATCTTGTACCCATGAATTTAAAAAACAATTCGAATGTTTATAACAAATCTTTATTAAAATGAACATATAATTCCAAGAAATTTTGAGTTGTTTTTAATTACATTTTAAAATTCTTCTTAAAATCAATTGATTATTAAATCATATTGTAAAAAGAAGTCACCAAAACCCAAGACATAAACTATTCAAAATGTGAACACATAATCTATAAACCACATAAAATGTAAAAAAAACCCCTTTAATTTATCCCACAATCCAGAGGTGGTCAATACATCTAATCATTCAAAATAAATTAAAAAATTATTCAAAATAATTTTCATGAACATTTGTAATTTTATAAATCTCTTTAAAACAAGGGAAATAATTAAATTATCTTATGATAAGGGGGATTTCTCTTTGAAAAAATTTTAGAATATATTATAATTATCACATATAAATATAATTTAACAAAAAATAGAATCTAAAATATGAAATAATAAAATGTTGTGTAAATTTATTAAAACACAAAAAAACACATACCACAGTTAAATGATGACTGAGCTGAGTGTCCTCACCTTCGATGGAATATGATCCAACAATCTGCAAGAAGTCCTCCATAATCCATTTATATCAATAAAAACAATGAATAAAACACCCTAATCCTTAAATATTAATATATAAGCTTCTAGGGTTCATGGGAGAGGTATAAACCAATGTAGAAATGTAGAGGATAAAGAAGGAAGGGAAAAAGAAGATAACTGAGGGATTTACCTTAAAATATTTATCCAAAATTATGGAGGAAAAGTTAGAAATTAAAATAAGATTGAGGTAGGAATCTCCCTCTGAGAGCCCCATCCATAGATGATCAATATCTAAGATAAAACAGGTCCAACTATAGTAAAATTAAGGTGGTAACTTATATAATTTCACATTATTAAGAATATATTAAGCTTATAAGGTTACCACTTGATTTGTAATATCATGAACCAACCATGAAGAATGGATTTTTAAAATTCTAGGGAACTCTTACATATTTTTTTCATGGTTACATTGATCCATATGAAATTTTTTCACCTGAAAAATCTGAGAGAAAATTAATCTTGCATGGTAAGATATCTATGGATTCTAATTGTGCATATCAATAAATGGACTGATAAATCCCTAAAAAATATTAACTCACGTGGTTTATCCAAAAATCATATTTTATAAACCATGCAACACACGAATGTTTCCGACCAGTCATCTACATAGTTTCGAATAAATTCCCCTTGAATATCCATAAATAAAGCATTGAATAACAATTTACTGAAACAATTTATATTTCTAAGATAAAAATAAAAAAAAGAAAATAAAATCTACTATAATTAAATATTATAAAATATATGGATACACTGTCATGTGGGTTTAAAAATTTTCCCCACTGTGACAGTTTTTATACCTAAATAGACTTTTATCAAAAAAATAAAGGTAACAAAACACTACATAGAAATAGACCTCACTATCTATTACTAATGAAATCTCACAGAAATCCATAAACTCACCCAAATATCCAAGAAACATTCATACAAATACACAACACCTAAGGATTAAAGAAAAAAATCAAGTATAATTCTCCCTATCATTTATAATTATACTTAAATGCTACAATAACAAAATAAAAACTCTTCTGAAGAAAAATATCACCTATAAGAACTCATCTATAATAATTTATGATGAATTGAAACACCTATCAAATACAATTAATAATATGATCAAAAATTTCTAGACCCGAACTAATACATAACCCAAAAATAATTCAACATCTACAAGATGAAATATATCACTATTCTAAACAATACATATTAGTTACATAACCTATGATGAATAACTAGAAAATATTACTAAAAACGAAATAAAAACATTCTTTAAACCTCATGATATAGTACTCAACAGATAAGATATAACCTTAATCATGGAGCACCATCCAATGGTGAACCCAACTGATGGAAACTATCACCACCGATGTTCAAAAACCTAAAGGAAACACATGTCCAAGTTAACACATTATTTGTCCCAAGGTCATCAATTATCAACCCATAATGAAATGACCATTTTGTATCTAAATCCAAAAATTCATCACAAAAGAAAAATCACTAATTAATCCATATTTTTTTAATATCCTCAAAAATTAAATACCAATAAATAATCAATATATACTAAATTGATGTCCATTATGGCATGAAACATCTCAAGGAAAACATATAAACCCCTAGGATGAAACCCATAAGGCTATACACCAAGGATATAAACCAAAAAAACTCACCCATTGGAATTAAAATACTTCTGAATCAATCCACCAATTCATGAGAATGTATTTGACAATAAAGAGAAGGTGGACTCCAACTAAGATCCTAGGAAGAGACTCTACAAATTAAAACTACATCTAGGAAAAATGATAAACACTAAATCGTTCATCAGTAAATTTATGGTAGGAAAATAGAAATAAATAAAAAATAAAACTCTAGTTACACGTACTTTTCAATCAAATTGAATTATCCCATGGCCATAGGGACAAAACAAAATTAATCATTCACCAAAACAAATATACAAAAAATATTTTCATTTTTTTAAAACCCAATTTCCTTAAGATTTTATCACTCAATATTAATTTCTAAAAACCAATTAAAATATAATTTTATTTTAAATTCTAATTAAATAATTTAATTTTAATGTTTTATCTAATTTTTTTAAACTATTTAATTAAATCCATGGGTCAAACAATTTTCAAAACCTCATATTTAAAAAACACTCCACCCATTAATTTCAAACCTCACACCCTAATTTATAATAGTTTTCAAAAATAGATCATATTTCCCATAAAAATAAACACATTTTTTATTCCAAAATTCTTTTCAAATATAATTTTGAAACTATTTACTTTTAAAAACACTCAAAATGGCTAATAAAAACGACATATTTTTAAAATATATTCTCCCACAAATTTCACTTTATAAAAAAAATTCTATCTAAAAAATCAGCTGAGATCATCTCAATAAAAAAATAACTTAATACATTCTATATATTCAATTCCAAAAAAAATTAAAAATATAAAATTATTTTTTATTTAGAAAAAAAACATCCAAGAATAAATATAAATAAATTCACACTCAATAAATCATTAATTCATCTCCAAAAATCCCTTAATTACCACCACACTCATGGTAGACATGATGCTTATGCTTCTAGAAATAAGGGGGAGAAAAAATACTCTTCCAAAGTAGAAACAACATGGTGTGTTATTTGGCTACACGTGCTGGTGAACCATTCACCAACCATGAAATATAAACTATAACTATTATAGACCCATTATTCACAGTCCATGAATAGTTTACCAAAATATGTGGGATAACTATAAAGACAATGTTTTTTTACCACTTCTACCTCCAAAACGAAAAAAAACACCTCAAATCATCATACACTTAATGGGGACCAATGTATAATTATTACATATCAAATTCCACATTAGATATTCAAAAAATATATAATCAAGAAAAAAACCCCTAACACTCAATGTAACTGAAGTATAGAGGTAAAAATACATCCTGGAACCCTCCCTATAATGACCACTTGAGTTATAATGATAGTTTAAGTCTTTGTAGAACCATAACACTCCCAAAATAGATTTATGGTATGCTCTAGTTCTATTTTTTCATGAATCAACACAGTAACCCCCTAAAATGGGCACCGATGTCACGACCCGTCCTCAGGCCCGTGCCGTGACTACCCCAAGCCCTCCTTCCATAGGCCAGGGGCTGGTGACTAGCACCAAAGGCGTAAATCCCGATAACTGGGAAGGCATTGCCTTTATAAAAGTAAACAAAACACCACAGAGTACAAGCGGAAGTAAAACACTAAGTACAAAGAGAAGTGATGAAACGTAAATGGGCCAGAATACAAACCCAAAAGAAAGTACAACTACAACTGAACAAAGTACAACAGAAAAATACAATAGCTAGAGGGACGGAAGAGGCTCCTGGGTCATCCTCCTCGGATCCTACCTGAAGGGTAGGTACAGATGGCGCATCTCCTGGATCCTCCACCACAGATCCTACCTGAAGGGTAGGTACAGATAGCCTCCACAATTCTCTCGCCCGTCAACCTTCTCCGAGTGTCGTCTCGCCATGAAGTCCACCTCCGGATACTGACTCGTCGTCTAGTCCACCTCCGGGTACCGTCCAGTCCTCGAACACTCAACCTCCGTCAGCACTGCCTGTCGTCTGCAACCAACACAATGAGGTGCAGGCATAGCCCGTGCAGGGGTGAGTATAACAATACTCAGTAGGGACCTCGAGACCCTCAAGGTCTCACTAAAACCAACAAGGTTAACCAAAAAGAAGATCTCAACAGATAACCTCTACTTAGATATATGCTCATGCATATACCTAAGTTATCAAGTAACTCATCTCAATCATGAGGAAAACACCAAGATCATAAAATCAATAGATAACCACTACCCAGGTATATGCCCATACATATACCTAAGTTATCAAGTGACCCATCTCAATCATGAGGTAACCACAAAGGTCAAAAGTCTCAGCTCAAACCAGGATTTTCATTATCGAAACTGTAATTGCTGAAGAGCTCCGTCTCTGGAGTGTACAGTGGTCCTGTCACGACTCCGAGGTACTTCTCACTAACCTAAGAATGCTGAGGTACTCCTCCTGTCGAGTACCGTGGGTCAGCCACCCAGACACAGTAGTGCTTCCCACCGGGGTATGCCACCCAAACACAGTAGTGCACACCCCCTAGTAGCCTACCGAGGTACTCTTCGGATGAGTACCATGGGTATGCACTGTCACAGAGGTAGTTCTCTGTCCGCCATGGGTATACACCTCACAAAGTAGTGCTTCGTCCACTGGGCTAGTCGACTCACTCCAAGTCGAGTCGGTCAAGCAGTCGTTAGGTCTCAGTCGGCTACACGGTCTCCGTACTCCGCATGCTCGTCTCTGGGATGGTCCGCTCCATGAGGTACAGGTCGATACTCCAAGTATCAAAAAGTCCCACTAAGAAGTATCTCAAAGGATCTCCTCATCATAGGGGTCTCAACGTAACAGACGGCGCGTCAATCGGACGCCCGGTCTGTGAGTTTTTAGCCTTTTCGTCCGAGGGGCCCGATTGGTTTCATGTGCGAACCAATCTTGTCGTATCTCAACTGTACCCCGAACTCTCATAGGGTATACTCATAGGGACCGTTTCTCAACAAGATCACCAACTCCGCTGACGGTTCGTCAAACGGACGTCCGGTCTGAAAGATATCAGCTTTTCCGTTCTAGGGACCCAGTTGGATTTCAGGTACAATCCAATTAGGCCACTATCCAACTGCATCCAAAACTCAGTCGAAATGCCAAATGTTCCGTCTCATCAAGAGGAATTCAACGAAACAGACGGCGCGTCAATCGGATTCCCGGTCTGTGAGTTATTGGCTTTTTCGTTCCAGGAGCCCGGTTGGTTTCGTGAGCGTACCAACCCAACCACACTCTGACGGCGTCCACACCTCATGAGGAGTAAGCCAAAAGTTCTGTCACATCAAGAGGAATTCAACAAAGTCGACGGCACGTCAATCGGACGTCCGGAGCTCAAGATATGAGTGTTTCCGCTCCGAGGGCCCGGTTGGTTCCGTATCCGAACCAACCCGACCGACCCCACAGTATTCCGAAACCTTGGGTATAATATACAGAAACGATCGTATCGTTCCATGGATTTCTACTCAACTGACGTTGCGTCGATTGGAGGTCTGTATCCCAAGATATGGGCAAAAGATCAAAGAGGGTCTGAAAACGGGGGGTCTGGGCCCGGCCCGACCCCCCCTGGGTCGGCCTGAACCGGGTCGACCCGAACCGGGTCGACATGACCCGGGTCCGGCCCGGCTGGGCCTGGCCCGGCCGGCTCGGTCCGGCCCGACCGGCCCACCGTGTCTCGGCCAGCGCGGCCGAGCGGAAGCCGCGGGCGGGGTGCGCGGCTCCCCCACCCTCGCCGCTAATTGAGGCCGGCGGCAACCACCGCCGCCAGCCCTCCGGCGGCGCGCCGCCTCCGCCTTCCGCGGACCACCGGACGCGCTTCGGTGGTCCGTTTCTCCGGACATCTTCGCCAACGGTCCTCCCAGGACCCGACCTTCACTGCGAAGGTATTCAAACGCCATAGTGTCCTCCTTCGTCATCTTCCCTTGATCCGCACGACAATTAACAAAACATACCGTCTTTGTTGTTTTCTGACGCGCCGCGATGGTGTCGCGCCCCTTCGTCGTGGCCCGACTCCGGCCGCGGTTCCTTTGCGGTTCTTCAGCTCGGCGCGACGGCGCCGTAGAATTGGTTCAAAATAATTGAATGTGGGGCGTGACGAAGTCGCGCATTTCTTGCCGCTCAATCCCACGCGGTGCGACGGCACCACATCACTTTAATTCGATCCGCAATAACAAGAAAAACAATAGGTATGGGAGAGGCCGTGTTTGTGTGGTCCGTCCTCCTCCCGTTAACTGATATCATGCGGTCCAAATAAACGCGGATAAAAGACGGAAGAGAATCACGTATTGAAAATACTTAAACCCCCTACAGTTCTCTCCGTAATCAAGATTTCCCAACCCGTAACAAAATCTTCACGGATCAACTTAATATTTTGTTTATCTGCATTCTTAGATTTAGAAGGGAGTAAAAGAGGGTTTACAAAAAAAATTCCCTACCTCGACAAAAGTTGATGAACGACGGTGTCGCCGAAAACGGCGTCGCAGGGTGAGGTTTCGTATATGCCGACGGAGAATGTCCGAGGAGGATGTAGCGTCTCCCTTCCTTTCACACGGAGAGAAATCTTAAAGGCATATTGTCGATGGCGAGTTCCCACGTCGGTGCCTCCTCCTTTTCTGAGGAAGAAGAAGAAGAAGTTCTTTTAAAACTTTCAAGCTCTCTACCCTTACTCACAACACCACAAAATCCAAACCATAACAAATAATGGTTCCACATTATTTAATCAACCCAAGACAACATTTAAAAAATGAATTCAAAAGTTGAATTCACTTAATTAATGTGTGTGTTGTCTAGAGTTAATGAGGGAGAGGGTGAGTAAATGAAAGGTTACTCAAATAAAGAATGGTTTACAAAATTTAAGAGGGAGTTAGGGAGTTTAAGAGGAATGTGAAGGGGTGGGGTTCGTGTGGGCCCCACCTCACCTTAAATCCTCCCATGGGTGGTTAACTCCATGTGGGTCCCACCCCTAAATCCCTTACATAGATTAAAACCACTTAAGAGAGGGTCAACCGTTGTAACACAACACTTAATCAACTTAACATGAAAATAAAAATTGTAGATAAATATAAATTAAACATCCACAATTTTTATCATCTTCTCTCGGGTAAACACAACTCCAGAAATGGCATTCCTAAGAAATTACCGGTGCTACGGTTCCATAGGTGCGCTAGGAATTTGATTCCGAGCACCGGTTCAAAGGATAGAAATTCCCGCTCGTTCGTTCACTGAACGTACCCGAGCCAAAATTCGGAAAATGATTTCGGGCACACCAGACCTCGGAATCAGGCGCCGTCAGAAACTGCGTACTTGTAAAATCCCAAAGAAAATTCAGAAAAAATTTTCCTTGAAATTTCCGAGTATTTACATTACTCCCACCTCAGGGATTTACGTCCCCATAAAGCATCAACACAAAATAGGGTCACAAAAGCGGTGTTGAACACGCACCTGAGCCTTCCGCTCCCATGTGATTACCTGGAGGTTCCGTACTGCCAAAGAAATCGCACCCAAGGAACCAATCGTCCTCATAGGATCTGCTCCTGTCGATCCTCGATCCCCACTAGAACCTCCATGAAAGACACCTCATCGCCATCGTCCAGCTCCTCATGGTCGATGATATGCGAAGGGTCGAGCACATATCTCTTCATTTGAGATACGTGGAAGTCATCGTGCACCTGGTGCAACTGAGGTGGATGGGTCAAGTGGTAAACCACCTCGCCTACCCATTTGAGGACCTAGAAAGGTCCGTTGAACCTCATATTTAACTTTCCGCCTTGTCCACATCTCCATAAACCTCGTCGAGGTGAGACCCATATAAGGTCTTGATCGTCATCCTCAAACTCTAGAGGTCTCCAATTCTTGTTAGAACTGAAACTCAAATGACTGCTGCCATGAGGGTATGGTTGACCGACTCAAGAGTGATCGGTCGCACCCTCCTGAGCATGAGTTTATCCTGTGTTTCTTGGGGTTTCCTTTTCACCGACCAAGGAAATCCCATCCCAACTTCTTAGTTAAACCACAAACTTTTTTCCAAATACCGTCAATTTGTGTATGATCTGTGATTGCCCAGTCCATACTCAAACCAACGTCGTAAGGCCTCGACTCTACCAACAAAAGATTCCAACCGAAACTCTCGCCTCGAGGGTCTGACCACACCGTCGGCGTAAGTGTGATTATCGAGTCTCCTCCCAAGGTATCTCCAGGCGTGAGGGTCAAGTCCACGGCTTACCGGAAACTCTAGGTCTGGAACAAGATTTGTGAAAGCAAGGAATGATTCATATCGACGTCTGTTACTACAGCAGCTAGTAGTGGACACAGACTGTACCTTGAATCATTTTTAGAGCCATTGGGTCACACTCCTTGACCGCATGCATCTGTACTCTTCCTCCGCCCTCCAGCTCCCTGAGCCTGGCGGGGATAACTAAGGTGGGTGGTTGTAGCATGTTAAGATGTACACCACCTAATGCTGCTCTCCTAGCTCTGACTCCACATCTGCTGCTCCGCAGACTCGTCTCTCCTTAAAACTTCCTCTTCTTTAAACATTTAACACGCTCAAGTCTCTAAGACTGGAGCCAGTTTCTTGTTTCCTACTGCACCATGCAGTCTTCATCCGCTCCTAGATGATCTGAACCTTCATTGCCTACGATCTGAAGAGCTGCTAAAATTTCTACTTTGCCGAAAAGAGAAACTCGGTCTCATCCCCTGGATGAACCACACCCATTTCCTAATACAGTCAATCCTGACATGAATGATGTATTCATGCCATGGATGATGTCGTAAGGCCTCGACGTAACTACCAAGAGATCCAACTGTAACTCTCGCCTCCAAGGGTCGAGTAACACTGTCGGCATCAGTGTGAGGTAACTGGGTCTCCTCTAGTAGAAATCTCGAAAGTGAGGGTCAAGTCAACAGTTTTAACTGGTACCACTAAGTATCAACCAAACAAAAGGACAGGAAAGCAAACAAAGATAAGTGTCTTTTTATTATTCCAGCTCATAGTAAAAAGACATGAATACAACAACAACATGGAACTAGAAGTACAAGGGGTGTATCCACTAGTTCCGATCCTGTCTACCTGCTCCTAGATATCTACTGCCTTGTCCACTGCTCGGCTGTTTCTCAAGCACCCACCGCTGCTTCTGTCTCGGTGGCTCCTCCAACACCCGCTGATCATCTGTACGAGGAGTTGGGTAGTCACGTGCCAGGTGACCCTTCTTGACGCATTCATAACACTTTCTACTCCTCGTACGGCTGGCTCTAGTCCTCTTGGATCTCTGCATCATCTGTCTGCTGCCCACAGATAACTCGGCTACTGATCGAAAACCCTGTGGCAAAGGAATAAGCTCATGTACACACTCGGGGTGTAGAGCTACTGGCACAAACTCCACCCTGAAGAAGGTCTCGAAGTCTTCCCATGCGAAGGTCATCCCGTCGCAAAATTGGAAGAAGTGGCTCCACCACCTGCCTGCTGCTGCCTGAAAAAGGCTGGAAGAATAGATCACCATGAAGTCTGCAGGCGTCCCCACTAGCCTGAAGACTCTCACCACAACCTCTAGCCAAACATCAGCCGCCTGTGGGTCTGTCTCTCCCCGGAACCTTGGTAGACTATAGCGCTGGAACTCGTGCAGCGCACTCAAGTGGCATGCATCGCCTACTGTTGGGGCTGGTGGCATCAGTGGCCCAACGTATAGTAGTACTGTTGGTGCCTCCGCTGGTGCCTTAACTGCAAGAGGGCCCTGTACCGAAGCCTCGTCGCTTGGCAAGCTGTCAGTACACACATCCCTCTGGGCTCTAGCTGGTCGTCCGTGAAAAGGCATCATGAAAGAAACAACATAACACGGTCAAACGATTATACCTATTGAGCTGACCTAGTTTGAGATGTTTTAAGGAAAAACCTTTTAAAACATACACGCAATCAGTGTTTTCGTGCAAAAAGTCAGAAATCAGTTGTCAGGGTCCTGGTGTATGGACACGTAGGCCGCCCGCACCAACACTGGACTCTCTGAACTGAAAACCACACTCGGTACTCTTAACACTATTACTTCAAAGAAAGAAAATATCAGAGTTATAAGTTCTGCGGTAGAACCGACTTCTCTGATACCAATTTTTCATGACCCGTCCTCATGCCTGTGCCGTGACTACCCCAAGCCCGCCTTCCATAGGCCAGGGGCTGGCGACTAGCACCAAAGGCATAAATCCCAATAACTGAGAAGGCATTGCCTTTATAAAAGTAAACAAAACACCACAGAGTACAAGCGGAAGTAAAACACTAAGTACAAAGAGAAGTGCTGAAAGGTAAATGGGCCAGAATAAAAACCCAAAAGAAAGTACAACTACAACTGAAGAAAGTACAATAGAAAAACACAATAGATGGAGGGACGGAAGTGGCTCCTGGGTCGTCCTCCTCGGATCCTACCTGAAGGGTAGGTACAGATGGCGCAGCTCCTGGATCGTCCACCCTGGATCCTACCTGAAGGGTAGGTATAGATAGCCTCCACAACGCCCTTGCCCGTCAACCTCCTCGGAGTGTCGTCACGCCGTGAAGTCCTCCTCCGGATACTGACTCGTCATGTAGTCCACCTCCGGGTACCGTCCAGTCCTCGAACACTCGGCCTCCGTCAGCACTGCCCTTCGTCTGCAACCAACACAACGAGGTGCGGGCATAGCCCGTGCCGGGGTGAGTATAACGATACTCAGTAGGGACCCCGAGACCCTCAAGGTCTCACTAAAACCAACAAGGTTAACCAAAAAGAAGATCCCAACAGATAACCTCTACTTAGGTATATGCTCATGCATATACCTAAGTTTTCAAGTAACTCATCTCAATCATGAGAAAAACACCAAGATCATGAAATCAACGGATAACCACTACCCAGGTATATTCCCATACATATACCTAAGTTATCAAGTGACCCATCTCAATCATGAGGTAAACACATAGGTCAAAAGTCTCAGCTCAAACCAGGATTTTCATTATCGAAACCATAACTACTGAAGAGCTCCGTCTCTGGAGAGTACAGTGGTCTTGTCATGACTCTGAGGTACTGCTCACTAACCTAAGACTGCTGATGTACTCCTCCTTTCGAGTACCGCGGGTCAGCCACCCAGACACAGTAGTGATTCCCGCTGGGGTATGCCACCCAAACACAGTAGTGCACACCCCCTAGTAGCCTGCTGAGGTACTCTCTGGACGAGTACCGCGGGTCTGCACTGTCACACAGGTAGTGCTCCGTCCGCCATTGTTCTGCACCTCACAAAGTAGTGCTCCGTCCACTGGGCTAGTCGACTCACTCCAAGTCGAGTCGGTCAAGTAGTTGTCAGGTCTCAGTCGGCTACACGGTCTCCGTACTCCGCACGCTCATCTCCGGGAGGGTCTTCTCCATGAGCTACAGGTCGATACACCAAGTATCCCAAAGTCCCACTAAGAAGTATCTCAAAGGACCGCCTCATCATAGTGGTCTCAACGCAACAGACGGCGCGTCAATCAGACGCCCGGTCTGTGAGTTATTAACCTTTTCGTCCTAGGGGCCCGGTTGGTTTCGTGTGCGAACCAATCCGATCGTATCTCAAATGTACCCCGAACTCTCATAGAGTATACTCATAGGGACCGTTTCTCAACAAGATCACCAACGCCGCTGACATTTCATCAAACGGACGTCCGGTCTGAAAGATATCAGCTTTTCCGTTCCAGGGGCCCGGTTGGATTTCGGGTACATTCCAATTAGGCCACTATCCAACTGCATCCAAAACTCGGGAGAAGTATGCCAAAAGTTCTATCTCATCAAGAGTAATTCAACAAGACAGACGGCGCGTCAATCGGACGCCCGGTCTGTGAGTTATTGGCTTTTTCGTTCTAGGAGCCCGGTTGGTTTCGTGAGCGTACCAACCCAGCCACACTCCGAAGGCGTCCACACCTCATGCGGAGTAAGCCAAAAGTTCCATCTCATCAAGAGGAATTCAACAAAGTCAACGGCACATCAATCGGACGTCCTGAGCTCAAGATATGAGTGTTTCCCCTCCGAGGGCCCGGTTGGTTCCGTATCCGAACCAACCCGTCCGAACCCAAAGTATTCTGAAACCTTGAGTATAATATACCTAAACGACCGTATCGTTCCAAGGATCTCTACTCAACTGACGGTGCGTCGATCGGAGGTCCTTAGCCCATGATATGGGCAAAAGACAAAAGAGGGTCTGCAAACGGGGGGTCTGGGCCCGGACTGACCCGGCCCGACCCCCCTGGGTCGGCCCGAACCGGGTCGACCCGACCCGGGTCCGACCCGGATCGGCCGGCGCGGTCCGGTCCGACCGGCCCGCCGCGGCTCGGCCAGCGCGGCCAAGCGGAAGCCGCGGGCGGGGTGCGCGGCTCCCCCACCCTCACCGCTAATTGAGGTCGGCGGCAACCGTTGTCGCCAGCCCTCCGGCGGTGCGCCGCCCCCGCCTTCCGCGGACCACCGAACGCACTCCGGTGGTCCGTTTCTCCTGTCGTCTTCGCGAACAGTCCTCCCGGGACCCGACCTTCACTGCAAAGGGATTCAAACTCCATAGCGGCCTGCTTCGTCGTCTTCCCTTGATCCGCACATCAATTAACAAAACATACCGTCTTTGTGGTTTTCCGGCGCGACGCGATGGCACCACGCCCCTTCGCCGCGGCCCGACTCCGGCCGCGATTCCATAGCGGTTCTTCGGCTCGGCGTGACGACGCCGCAGAATTGGTTCAAAAGAATTGAATGCGCGACGTGACGACGCCGCACATTTCGTGCCGCTCAATCCCACGCGGTGCGACGACACCGCGTCACTTTCATTTGATCCGCAATAACAAGAAAAACTATAGGAAGGTGAGCGGCCGTGTTTGTGCACTCCGGCCTCCTCCCGTTAACTGATATCATGTGGTCCAAATAAACGCGGATAAAAGACGGAGGAGAATCACGTATAGAAAACACATAATCCCCCTACAGTTCTCCCCGTAATCAAGATTTCCCAACCCGTAACATAATCTTCGCAGATCAGCTTAATATTTTGTTGATCCGCGTTCTTAGATTTAGAAGGGAGTAAAAGAGGGTTAACAAAAAAAATTCCCTACCTCGACAAAATTTGATGAACGACGGTGTCGTGGAAAACGGCGTCGCAGGGTGAGGTTTCGTATATGCCGACAGAGAACATTCGAGGAGGATGTAGCGTCTCCCTTCCTTTCACGCGGAGAAAAATTTGATAGGCGGATTGTCGATTGCGAGCTCCCATGTCGGTGCCTCCTCCTTTGACGAGGAGGAAGAAGAAGAAGTTCTTTTAAAACTTCCAAGCTCTCTACCCTTACTCACAACACCACAAAATCCAACCCATAACAAATAATGGTTCCACATTATTTAATCAACCCAAGCCAACTTTTACAAAATGAATTCAAAAGTTGAATTCACCTAATTAATGTGTGTGTTGTCTAGAGTTAATGAGGGAGAGGGTGAGGAAATGAATGGTTACTCAAATAAAGATAGTTTTGCAAAATTTAAGAGGGATTTAGGGAGTTTAAGAGAAATGTGAAGGGGTGGGGTTCGTGTGGGCCCCACCTCACCTTAAATACTTCCATGGGTGGTTAAATCCAAGTGGGTCCCACCCCTAACTCCCTTACATATATTAAAACCACTTAAGAGAGGGTCAAGTGTTGTAACACAACACATAATCTACTTAACAAGAAAATAAAAATTGTAGATAAATATAAATTAAAGTTCCACAATTTTTATCATCTTCTCTCGTGTAAAAGAAACTCCGGAAATGGCATTCCTAAGCAATTACCGGTGCTACAGTTCCATCGGTGCCCTCGGAATTAGATTCTGAGCACCGGTTCAAAAAAAAGAAATTCCCGCTCGTTCGTTCACTGAACGTACCCGAGCCAAACTTCGGAAAATGATTCCGGGCACACCGGGCCTCGGAATCAGGCGCCGTCAGAAACTGCGTACTTGTAAAATTCCAAAGAAAATTCAGAAAAAATTTCCTTTAAATTTTCGGGTCTTTAAATTACTATCATCTCAGGGCTTTACGTCCCCATAAAGCTTCAACACAAACTAGGGTCACAAAAGCGGTGTTGATCACGCACCTGAGCCTTCCGCTCCCATGTGATTACCTGGAGGTTTTGTACTGCTAAAGAAAGTGCACCCGAGGAATCAATCGTCCTTATAGGATCCGCTCCTATCGATCCTTGATCCCCACTGGAACCTCTGTGAAAGACACCTCATCGCCATCGTCCAGCTCCTCATGGTCGATGATATGCGAAGGGTCGAGCACATATCTCTTCAGTTGAGATACGTGGAAGTCGCCGTGCACCTGGTGCACCTAAGGTGGATGGGTCAAGTGGTAAACCACCTCGCCTACCCAGCTGAGGACCTAGAAAGGTCTGTTGAACCTTAGAGTTAATTTTCCTCCTTGGCCACATCTCCGTAAACCTCGTCGAGGTGAGACACGTATAAGGTCGTGATTGTCATCCTCGAACTCTAGAGGTCTCAAATTCCTGTTATAACTTAAACTCAAATGACTGCTACCACAAGGGTATGGTTGACCGACTCAAGACTGATCGGTCGCACCCTCCTAAGCATGAGTTTATCCTGTACTACCTGAGGTTTCCTTTTCACCGACCAAGGAAACCCATCCCGACGACGTAGTTAAACCACAACCTTTTTGCCTAATACCGTCAATTTGTGTATGATCTGTGATTGCCCAGTCCATACACAAACAAGCGTCATAAGGCCTCGATGCTGCCACCAAGATATTCCAACTGAAACTCTCACCTCAAGGGTCTTAACACACCGTCGGCGTAAGTGTGATTTTCGAGTCTCCTCCCAAGGTATCTCCAGACATAAGGGTCAAGTCCATGGCTTACCGGAAACTCTAGGTCTGGAACAAGATTTGTGAAAGCAAGGAATGATTAATATCGACGTCTGTTACTGCAGCAGCTAGTAGTGGACACAGACTGTCCCTTGAATCATTTTTAGAGCCATTAGGCCACACTCCTTGACCACATGTAGCCGCACTCTTCCTCTGCCCTCCAGCTCCCTGAGCCTGTCGGGGATAACTAAGGCGGGTGGTTGTAGCATGTTAAGATGTATACCACCTCATGCTTCTCTCCTAGCTCTTCCTCCACGTCTGCTGCTCCACAGACTCCTCTCTCCTTAAAGCTTCCCCTTCTTTAAACATTTAACACGCTCAAGTCTCTAAGACTGGAGCTGGTTTCCTGTTTATTACTGCACCGTGCAGTCTTCATCCGCTCCTGGATGATCTGCACCTTCTTTGCCTACGATTTGAAGAGCTGCTAAAATTTCTCCTTTGCCGAAAAGAGAAACTCGGTCTCATCCCCTGGATGAACCATGCCCATTGCCTAATATAGTCAATCCTGACATGAATGATGTATTCATGCCATGGATGACGTCTTAAGGCCTCGACGTAACTACCAAGAGATCCAACTGTCACTCTCGCCTCCAAGGGTAGAGTCACACTGTTGGCATTAGTGTGAGGTCACTGGGTCTCCTCAAGTAGAAATCTCGAATGTGAGGGTCAAGTCAACAGTTTTAACCGGGACCACTCAGTATCAACCAAACAAAAGGACAGGAAATCAAACAAAGATAAGTCTCTTTTTATTATTGCAACTCATAGTACAAAGACACGAATACAACAGCAACATAGAACTAGAAGTACATGGGACATATCCACTAGTTCTGCTCTTCTATACCTGCTCCTGGAGCTCTACTGCCTTGTCCACTGCTCGGCTATTGCTTCAAGCACCCGCCACTACTTCTGTCTCAGTGGCTCCTCCAACACCCGATGATCATCTATACGAGGATTCAGACAGTCATGTGCCAGGTGACCCTTCTTGCCACATTCATAACACTTCCTACTCCCCGTACGGCTGGCGCTAGTCCTCTTGGACCTCTTCATCATCTGTCTACTGCCCACAGATGACTCGGCTACTGATTGAAAACCCTGTGGCAAAGGAAAAATCTCATGTACACGCTCGGGGTGTAGAGCTACTGGCACAAACTCCACCCTGAAGAAGGTCTCGAAGTCTTCCCATGCGAAGGTCATCCCGTCGCAAAACTGGAACAAGTGTCTCCACCACCTGCCTGCTGCTGCCTGAAGAAGGCTGGCAGCAAAGAACACCATTACGTCTGTAGGCGTCCCCACTAGCCTGAAGACTCTCAGCACAGCCTCCAGCCAATCCTCAACCATCTGCGGGTCCGTCTCTCCCCGGAACCTGGGTGGCCTCTGGCGCTGGAACTCGTGCAGCGCACTCAAGTGGCATGCATCGCCTACTGCTGGGTCTGGTGGCATCGGTGGCCCAACGTATGGTAGTACCGTTGGTGCCTCCGCTGGTGCCTTAACTGCAAGAGGGCCCTATACCGAAGCCTCGTCGCTCGGCAGGCTGTCAGTACGCACATCCCTCTGGGCTCTAGCTGGTCGTCCATGAAAAGGCATCCTAAAAGAAACAACGTAACACGTTCAAACGATTATACCTGGTGATCTGACCTGGTTTGAGCTGTTTTAAGGGAAAACCTTTGAAAACACACACGCAATCAGTTTTTTCATGCACAAAGTCGGAAATCAGTTGTCAGGGTCCTGGTGTATGGATACGTCGGCCGCCCGCACCAACACTAGACTCCCTGAACGGAAAACCACACTCGGTACTCTTAACACTATTACTTCACAGAAAGAAAATATCAGAGTTATAAGTTCTGCGGTAGAATCGACTCCTCTGATACCAATTTTTCACGACCCGTCCTCGGGCCCGTGCCGTGACTACCCCAAACCCGCCTTCCATAGGCCAGGGGCTGGCGACTAGCACCAAAGTCATAAATCCCGATAACTGAGAATGCATTTCCTTTACAAAAGTAAAAAAAACACCACATATTACAAGTGGAAGTAAAACACTATGTACAAAGAGAAGTGATAAAAGGTAAATGGGCCAGAATAAAAACCCAAAAGAAAGTACAATTACAACTGAACAAAGTACAACAGAAAAAGACAACAGCTGGAGGGACGGAAGCGGCTCCTGGGTCGTCCTCCTCAGATCCTACCTGAAGGGTAGGTACAGATGGCGCAGCTCCTGGATCGTCCACCACAGATCCTACCTGAAGGGTAGGTACAGATAGCCTCCACAACGCTCTCTCCCTTCAACCTCCTCTAAGTGTCGTCTCGCAGTGAAGTCCACCTCCGGATACTGACTCGTCGTATAGTCCACCTCCGGGTACCGTCCAGTCCTTTAATACTCGGCCTCCGTCAGCACTGCCCATCGTCTGCATCCAACACAACGAGGTATGGGCATAGCCCGTGCATGGGTGAGTATAAGGACACTCAGTAGGGACCCTGAGACCCTCATGGTCTCACTAAAACCAACAAGGTTAACCAAAAATAATATCTCAATAGATAACCTCTACTTAGGTATATGATCATGCATATAGCTAAGTTATCAAGTAACTCATCTCAATCATTAGGAAAACACCAAGATCATGAAATCAACAGATAACCACTACCCAGGTATATGCCCATACATATGCCTAAGTTATCAAGTGACCCATCTAAATCATGAGGTAAACACAAAGGTCAAAAGTCTCAGCTCAAACCAGGATTTTCATTATCGAAACCGTAACTGCTGAAGAGCTCTGTCTCTGGAGTGTACGGTGGTCCTGTCACGACTCCGAGGTACTTCTCACTAACCTAAGACTGCTGAGGTACTCCTCCTGTCGAGTACCGTGTGTCAGCCACCCAGACACAGTAGTGCTTCCCGTCGGGGTATGCCACCCAAACACAGTAGTGCACACCCCAGTGTAGCCTGCTGAGGTACTCTCTGGACGAGTACCACGGGTATGCACTGTCACACAGGTAGTGCTCCGTCCGCCATGGGTATACACCTCACAAAGTAGTGCTCCGTCCACTAGGCTAGTAGACTCACTCCAAGTCGAGTCGGTCAAGCAGTCGTTAGGTATCAGTCGGCTACACGGTCTCCGTACTCCGCACGCTCATCTCCGTGAGGGTCCACTCCACGAGCTACAGGTCGATACTCCAAGTATCCCAAAGTCCCACGAAGAAGTATCTCAAAGGACCGCCTCATAATAGGGGTCTCAACGCAACA
The DNA here is from genome assembly GCA_963277665.1 of Viscum album. Taxonomy (NCBI): domain Eukaryota; kingdom Viridiplantae; phylum Streptophyta; class Magnoliopsida; order Santalales; family Viscaceae; genus Viscum; species Viscum album. The sequence continues at coordinate 1,509,525,577 of OY728156.1, forward strand.
GACGACGCGTCAATCGGACACCCGGTCTATGATTTATTAGCCTTTTCGTCCAAGGGTCCTGGTTGGTTTCATGTGCGAACCAATCCGATCGTATCTCAATTGTACCCTGAACTCTCATAGGGTATACTCATAGGGACCGTTTCTCAACAAAATGACCAACGTCGCTGACGGTTTGTCAAACGGACGTCCGATCTGAAAGATATCAGCTTTTCCGTTCCAGGGGCCCGGTTGGATTTCGGATACAATCCAATCTAGCCAATATCCAACTGCATCCAATACTCGGGAAAAGTATTCCAAAAGTTTCTTCTCATCAATAGGAATTCAACGAGACAGACTGCGCGTCAATTGGACGCACGGTCTGTGAGTTATTGGCTTTTTCGTTCTAGGAGCCCGGTTGGTTTCGTGAGCGTACCAACCCGACCACACTCCGACGGCGTCCACACCTCATGCGGAGTAAGCCAAAAGTTCCGTCTCATAAAGAGTAATTCAACAATGTCAACGGCACATCAATCGGACGTCCGGAGCTCAAGATATGAGTTTTTCCGCTCCGAGGGCCCGATTGGTTCCGTATCCGAACCAACCCGGCCGAACCCAAAGTATTCCGAAACCTTGAATATAATATACTGAAACGACTGTCTCATTCCATGGATCTCTACACAACGGACGGTGCATCGATCAGAGGTCCGTAGCCCAAGATATGGGCAAAAGACCAAAGAGGGTCTGAAAACGGGGGGTCTGGGCCCGGACCGACCCGACCCGACCCCCCCGGGTCGACCCAAACCGTGTCCGACCCGGCGGGGCCCGGCTCGGCCCGGTCGGCTCGGTCTGGCCCGACCGGCCAGCCGTGGCTCGGCCAGCGCGGCCAAGTGGAAGCCGCGGGCGGGGTGCGCGGCTCCCCCACCCTCGCCGCTAATTGAGGCCGGCGGCAACCGCCGCCGCCAGCCCTCCGGTGGTGCGCCGCCCCCGCCTTCCGCGGACCACCGGACGCGCTCCGGTGGTCCGTTTCTCCTGCCGTCTTTGCCAACGGTCCTCCCAGGACCCGACCTTCACTGCGAAGGGATTCAAACGCCATAGCGGTCTGCTTCATCGTCTTCCGTTGATCCGAACGTCAATTAACAAAACATATTGTCTTTGTGGTTTTCCGGCGCGACGCGATGGCGCCGCGCCCCTTCGTCGCGGCCCAACTCCGGCCGCGGTTCCTTTGCGGTTCTTCGGCTCGGCGCGACGGCACTGCGGAATTGGTTCAAAAGAATTGAATGTGCGGCGTGACGACATCGCACATTTCTTTCCGCTCAATCCCACGTGGTGCGATGCCACTACGTCACTTTCATTTGATCCTCAATAACAAGAAAAACAATAGGGAGGGGAGCGACTGTGTTTTTGCGGTCCCTCCTCCTCCAGTTAACTGATATCATGCGGTCCAAATAAACTCGGATAAAATATGGAAGAGAATAACGTATAAAAAACACGTAAACCCCCTACAGTTCTCCCCGTAATCAAGCTTTCCCAACCCGTAACATAATCTTCGCGGATCAACTTAATATTTTGTTGATCCGCGTTCTTAGATTTAGAAGGGAGTAAAAGAGGGTTTACAAATAAAATTCCCTACCTCGACAAAAGTTTATGAACGACGGTGTCGCGGAAAATGGCGTCGCAGGGTGAGGTTTCGTATATGCCAACGGAGAACGTCCGAGGAGGATGCATCGTCTCCCTTCCTTTCATTCGGAGAGAAATTTGAAATGTGGATTGTCGATGGCGAGTTCCCACGTCGGTGCCTCCTCCTTTGCCGAGGAAGAAGAAGAAGAAGTTCTTTTAGAACTTCCAAGCTCTCTACCCTTACTCACAACACCACAAAAGCCAACCCATAACAAATAATGGTTCCACATTATTTAATCAACCCAAGCCAACTTTTACAAAATGAATTCAAAAGATGAATTCACTTAATTAATGTGTGTGTTTTCTAGAGTTAATGAGGGAGAGTGTGAGGAAATGAAAGGTTACTCAAATAAAGATAGGTTTAAAAAATTTAAGAGGGAGTTAGGGAGTTCAAGAGGAATGTGAAGGGGTGGGGTTCGTGTGGGCCACACCTCACCTTAAATCCTCCCATGGGTGGTAAACTCCAAGTGAGTCCCACCCCTAACTCCCTTAAATAGATTAAAACCACTTAAGAGAGGGTCAAGTGTTGTAACACAACACTTAATCTACTTGACAAGAAAATAAAAATTGGAGATAAATATAAATTAAACTTCCACAATTTTTATCATCTTCTCTCAGGTAAACGAAACTCCGAAAATGGCGTTCCGAAGCAATTATCCGCGCTACGGTTCCATCGGTTCCCTCATAATTCGATTCCGAGCACCGGTTCAAAAGATAGAAATTCCCGCTCGTTCGTTCACTGAACGTACCCGAGCCAAACTTCGGAAAATGATTCCGGGCACACCGGGCCTCGGAATAAGGTGCCGTCAGAAATTGCGTAGTTGTAAAATTCCAAAGAAAATTCAGAAAAAAATTTCTTTGAAATTTCCGGGTCTTGAAACCCGATCTAACCCATGACATACCTAAGGGAATTTCTCAATTACCTCTGGCTTCAAACTACTGATAGGCTCTCAAAGTATGATCAAAAGTGAATGATTTCACCAATGAAATGAAAATAAACACATCCAATCAGAGTACATAGAATATATAAATAATTAATTTGAATGATTTCACCAATGACATATAAATAAACACATCCAATCAGAGTACATAGAATATATAAATAATTAATTTGAAAAAAAACAAGAACATAAATAAAAGAAACATCACATAAACTGAATAATAAAATAATATTATATGCAATAAAAGATAAATAAAATAGGTCCATATTGTGAATATCCATACATAAATATCCCCATATTAAAGAATGAAAAGCCCAATGAAACCAATTATAACAATCTCCATGTGACCCATGGTGACTCTCCACATCCCAATCTAACCATCTGGTATTACTTAAAACCCAATTGATAAGGGATTTCTATGATATATAACCTAAAAAATCATAAGGGATATATAAACTTAATGGTGTATATAGGATGAGAGAGATATAGATCATGGTAGGATCCTACAAAGGAGTTCATACAATTTCCTTGTAAATGAAAATTCATTTATTATTAGTTTAAACATACATTTATAAAATATATTTCATGAGTTATTGAATGAAAACCAAATATTATATCAATATACTAAATAAAACAAATATTTATTTCTCCTTAATTAAAAACAATCTATATGAAAACCATTTCTTCTACCCAAAACTCTTTTCCCAAAAAAACTCTTTTAGAAATTGCCTTAAAACAAATATAGGTAAATATTTAAAAAAAAAGTTTATAAACCACTGTGTAAAAAAATAAAATTAAAATAATAACAAATAAACTCTATGGAATAATATCACATGGGATAATATGTACGAAAGTATATTAAATTATTTTATGTGGTATAATAAAATATGTTAATTCAAAAAATGTAATGTTACCTAAAAGGAATCATGTTGTGTCATGGGAAATTCCTAAACATATCATAAGGTGACTGTAGATATACATTGATTGAAACCATCTATAGATATATCTTTTCATTAATAAATCTATAAATTTCCATCTAATTTATTTTATCCACATTGGTTGGAACACCACTTTGGACTCCAATCCTATAGTGGGATTACATAGTCTTACTAGTATAAGATAGAAACATATCTCATCCATCACAAATATTCCAAGGGTCCTCTAGAAATTCATACAGTAGGACGTGATCTGGCACAAGTGTCCTTCAATCATAAGGGGATAAATAGGATATCACACAATAGAACCATTTAAAAACCATATGAATGCCTCAAATAATCCTTTATTAAAATGGATTCAGAATTCCAATTATTTTCTTGTGGTTTTAAATTTTATTTAAAAAGATACCATAAAATCAATCAATTTTAAAATAATATTTTTTTTTTAAAAAGTCATCAAAACCTAAGTGTAAAATTATGTCAAAAAATCATTTTTGAAAACCAACTAAAAAATAAAACTTCTCCCATTAATTTATCTCAAGGAAAAAATTGGATCAATTCATTTGATCACTAAAAATACATTTGTGAAAATATTTCCCACCGTTTCTCATGAATACTTGGAATTTCAAGAAACTCTTAAAATCTTTGAAAACCATTAAATACTCTTATTACAAATGGTATTTCACTTTTGAAATAATTTTAGAACCCATTGGAACTGACACCCATAAAGATAATTTAACAAATAATGAATTTTAAATCCCTATAGAAAAAAATTCTATTCTAATCTATGGAAAATTGCAAAAATGCGTACCCCAGTTCATCAATGACAGATCCATAGGTTTTTACCTTCAAAGGAAGACAATCAAACAACCCTCAAGTAGTTCTCTACATTCCATAGAAATAAGAAACCCCATTAGTGAGCCACCCTACACTAAAATTTTTTACTAGGGAATCCACTTGAGTTTGTGAGAGTGGTCGAAACCAAAGTGGAAAGGGATATTAGGAAGTAAGAAGGAGAAAAAAATTGAATGGTGTTATTACCTTGATAAATCCAACCAAAATGAAGGTATATGATATTTTAAATAAAATAATAGGGAGATATGGAGGTCATTTATGCATGATACAATATTGAATGATCTATAGGGAAGAGAAAAAAGGGTTAACCTTCTTAAAATCAAGGATTCAGCTTCTATAATTTCATGTTAAAAATAATTCAAGCAACATAAATAGCAACTAAATAGTTTCTGAAAATGTGTTCTAGCCATGTAAAATAGATATATTAAAATATATATAACTCTAATTTTTTTGGATATGGTTACTCAAATCCATACATAGACGAGGGAATTAATAAACTCTCATAGTAGGAAAATCCTTCGCAGTCTCCCCTACTCATGCACCACCCATGAAAACTAACCATTCATGTTCAAAAAATGAATTGAAAAAGAACTATATAATGGTAACTCACATTTCTTTTACAAAAACTATATTCCCCATACCGTACACTTAGGTAAGGCTATAAAAGTATCAGTCACATGGTTTTTCATAGTCGTGAATTGACCATGTGAAACACATTTTAAGAAAAAACATTTCTATAAAAATATACAATTAATTTCTAAAACTATTAAAAATTATAAAGGAACATCCACCAAAATAAATTTTTGTAAAATAAAAAGATAGAATTACATGTGTGTGTCAAAACCCACCTTCAATAGGCTACATGTTCGTGACTAGAATAATGTGTGGAAAACATGGAAAATTATATTCATTACCCTCTAAAAACTCATAAATGAAAAAAATAACAAATCAACACCAAATCCTTAAAAAGTAAAAAAAACCATATTCTAAAATATAATAAATTTATTTTCATATATGAATAAAAAACCACATAAAATATTTAAATAATACAAAAGGAAATCGTTTCTAATTTATTAGCTTTAACATAAACTATTTTTCATGTAATGAGAAATGAATGGTAAGAATAATAACTAAATATATTCAAGAAACTATAAAAATAGTATATAAAAATGGGATTCATCATAAAAGTATACACTATATATTCCTCCCTAAAAACTCTCATACAAAGGTCGATGAATCATACTAAAGGATTAAGAAATAAATAAAAAAATGAATATTTACATATCCAAGGTTAACTATATTCTCATTATCTATATGAATCACTTACCAAAATTACACAAAATTATATTACAGTCAAAAGTTAGAATATATCAAGAATGTAACCCTGATCTGGGTTCCCTACTCATCTTGTATCCCTCACATACCAATGAAAAACATCCTAGTGATACAATCCCTTTTATAGCCACATAAAACAAATACATATAACATCACAACCACATCCACATATCAAATACTAAATCTACATAATCACAACCACGATCAAATGAACACAACTACAACCACATAGCCATATCATCACCATTACTTTCACATTTTCACATCACTACTACATCATTACACTATATCTAGAATAGATATTAGCATAGGTAATTTATATGAACATCCATATTTCCCACATATATATTGAGGGTACACACGGAACTAAAAACATTATATAAGGATTGTTCGATTTAATCAAATCAGTAGTGGTGCATAAAAAATATGAAAATATGATATGGTATAAAATAAGACACAATCCCAGCATAGTGTTCACATTTTAACTAAACATATCTAATACCATAAGCCATCATAAAACCATTATTTTAACAAAATAAAAATATATACCACCCTTAATTACCTAACAACCCAATATCATTACCACATGATTAAGAATAATATAATAATACAACAAAAACACAAATTATTGACATTTTATATTTTATTTATTTCAATGTTGCCTATTATTATCTATATTATCACCATTAACAACATTAATTACATAAAATTCAATTTCATGTAACCATTTTTTCCTTATTATATTTATATTTTAATTAACATAAAATACTTCCATCACTTTATTTTAACAAATTCATCACATCATTTTGTCAGTGTAAACACATACTCATTCCATATTTTTCAGTTCGTTAAAGATAGTGCTTCAATATTAAAGAAACTCTCATAGATTATCAAACCCAACCATACTATTTACATAAATAATAGAAATCCCCCATATGAATCACAATATCAACTCTTCCACTTATTTAGTATCCAAACAACACAAAAGACTCATCTCCAACAATAATATTTTCATAAATATTTTTTACCATAAAATAAATAAAAAACAATTCTATTTTCTTATCTCTTATATATCAAATCTAAATATTTAAATTTATTCAACAAATTTAAATAATTATTCTAGAAATTAAAAAATAACATTTTCATTGAATTTTAATCAATGAAACTATCATACAATAACATGTGGAATAATAAATAAATCAACTAAATCCTTTTCAGAAAACATTATCTTATTTCAATTTATTAGTTATATAATATCCATAACTAAATATAAACTAATGAATTACTAATAGAGAGAAATTTAATATACTACCAAGAATGAATCATAAGAAACACAAAACCATGAAAAGAATAATAAATGATCATCAAATGATTACAAATTCACAAGGACCCTACTGTAAACCTATAATACATAAAAAAATCCATAAATACTTCAAAATTTATCTATAAAAATGTTATACAATTCAATACCATGATTCCTTGATAAATAAGAAATTTGTAATAATAAAATAAAGGAGTAAAAGAATTTTTTTAATAATAATTACTATATTTAACAAACCAGATGGTGTAAGAATCGACCATAGGAATCTAAGATCATTAAAATAGAGTCTTCAATGAATATACAATTTTTTTGAGATCAATAGAATATAATAGAAGAAGGTGACATCCCAAAAGTATAATAAAAACATAGGGTACCAAACCAAAACTTGTAGAGACAAAACAACTTTGTTTTTTGTCCTGATATATAGGGATATGAAATCCATAAAACATTATAAATGGATACTACACTTAATCTCACCTATTTTTTAACTCCCAAAAATAAACCTATAACCTTACCATGCCATGGACATTTCAAACCATGATATAGTATTATGATCTTACCTACTAAAAAAAGAAAACCATCATGAAACATTCACTAAACATGTAACCTTCCACCAGGGAGAACTAAATAAAAAAATTTATCCTCCCTAGTATAGATATGTATTTCAATTAAACCTAGAAATATAAAATTAATAAAAAAAACATATGGCTATAATGTCTTCTTTCATACCATAGATTAATTCTCATAAAACTTGACAAAATATCAATCAACTCCTTTTCCAAAGAAAAGTGACCAAAACACCATGACTACAACTAAAATCATGAGAATCCTTGTTACACCATGATGTGGGGAATTCTAGATCATGATGTATTTTCATCTAAAGTCACAAAAATCATCTATTAACTCATAACCAGCAGTAAAACACCCCTATTCAACATATGACGTCTACAAGATGCATTTTAGAGGAACAAAAAAATTCCAACCTCTATATTTGATACCTCTCAAATAGTTATTTTCATCTAGAATCAAAACCTAACCAGTTTTACGAAAAGAATACATTGAAAATGAAACCATTCATTAATGACTATAAAATAGAAATATTTCCATCATAATACATATACATTTTATAAGAATAAGAATAACTCCATCCACATTAATATAAGATCAATACAAAATTACTAATATAAAAGAATATTCTAAACATATCTGGAGAATGAGATTGCATATGTGACTTTTATACCACATGAATTCACCCAAGACACAATGACTATAGAAGACATGAAATAAAGGAATTATTTACCCTTATACCAGCATATCTTAATGATCCTAATTCGCATCAGACCACTTCATGAAAGTTTCATCATTCTCAATATCCAACCCACCCTAATCAATAGTAAGGGATTCATTATGAATATATCTCATAATCTAAAACACAAGGAATGTTACATAAATATTATCTATCCATGGTATAATATATCTATGATAATGAACCTCTAAAACCAATTAAAACACATTTAAATGTATAATAGTAACGAAGAAAACCTACATCCTCTACCAGACCTCTACTGAACATGAATAAGATAATCTTTGAAGGACACATGACCATTGACCACAAACTCCCATGATTTTATCACTTGATTCAAATATTACTTCTAATGGAACTTATTAGTTTTTATACACTCATAAATTACCTTGACATTATCCATCATACTCCACAATAATCAAAAAAATCACATGTTCTCCCACATAAGTTCAGTATAAAGAATATTTGTAAGCCCAACCATATAACTCCTCAGATATATCCATACTAATAGATTAGATATAGTCATTTTTAGAAGAAAAAACAATCAAAGGAATATTATTTCACCACAATCCTCCAAAAATAAGAAAACATTCACATAATATTCCATTTTTTATGAGTATTGTCTGCTTTGTATCCAATCCATATAGGGATTAATATAGCAAGAAGTAATAATTTAGAGCTAAATAAATTTTGTAGAATCTTCCAAAATAATCAGGTAAAATAAGGATCCTGATTAGAGATAATAATCCATTGAACCCTTTAATGATTTACCACATCCTTCATATAATTCATCACCAAATCATCACCTACACTCAAATCCTTAATCTTCAAGAATAGAGATAACATTGTCTATGACATGACCCGATGCATGATGGGGCTCTAGCCACAACTACCCCAAGACCACCTCCACAGGCCATGGGGTGGCCACAAGCATTGAATCCACAAAAACTCGGGGAGGAATTTGACTAAGTACCTATACACATGCACACAACCAACTCAATGAAAAAGTGAAGAGGGAAAAGAAATAAAATATACTACACTACTATAAATAAACCAAACATGTGTGGAATTCAAAACAACACAATAATGGTAAAGTAAACTAAAAAGTAAATGGTGAAAAATAAATTCCCAACCAAGAATGTGTCCCAACCTAACAGAAACTTTAGAGTAAAAAAATAGGTGAGATACCCCCTCTCTTGGATCCCAAGCTACGACAACCATACATGGTCCAAGAAACCTTATCTCTAAGCTCTTTTGATGTCATGATCAACTTTTTTGTCATCCAAAAAGGAAAATTATATGTGGGAAATTCCCATGTAGGGGTGAGTATAAAAATACTTAGTAGGACACCACAAAATCTGAAGGGGGGGCTGTAAGAGATACAATAGAAAATGAATACAAGACATAATATGGTATAGATATAATGAATGTCAACCCAAAAAGGGAGTAAAGTAAAATCAACCCAATGCAAGGAGCTTAAAACGTTGAGAATATGAATTTCTCATTGTGTCTTCACTACTAATAGTATGAGAGTAGACTCATCTATCCATGTGAAGCTAAAGACAGAATGAACATTGCATACCCCATGCATCTTTACCTCTCCTCGAAGGAGAGTATCCAAAACCCAAGGAGTGGGTGCTAAAAGATGATATATATATATATATATATATATATATTCTCAATCAAAATAAATCCAAATAAAAGAGTAAGGGGATATTCATCTCAAATACCATCCTAAGAAGAAGTGTTGACATTAGTTCCAAGAGTATCCTTTAATGATTCCCATTATTCCACACATCTACCCTAAACACACAAGTCAAACGGGCTCAATCACCACACCTTGAACTATCCTCTTTGGGCGTCACTAACTCACCCTTGCAGTTTTAGGTCACATCACAAGGACATGTCTCAGTGGGGAAACTGTCCCTCTTCATTATGGGTCCAAAGGTACGTCACCCCACGTATCATCACTGATAAATATATCAAGATGAAGCAAACATAAAGTAGAGGACCCATGCCTCAGTGCATCAGGGGGTTTCTCTCCAAGGGTAGAAGTATGGGACCCATGACTTAGTATCACAAGGGGGTTCCACTCTAGGTCATTATGGACCCACGCCCTACCCGATAGAGGGTTACACTCTGAAGTAACTTTAGAGGACCCACACCTATGTCTATGGGGGGTTTCACTTTGATATCATCGGGGACCTTCACCCTAGTGTGTCATCAGGGTTCCACTTGAAAATCACTGATATCCTGCCTGACCACTCCTATCGTCGAACACCACCTAAGGAAGCCTCTTGCTTATCACTCCTCGCATCAGAACTCTAAAGTCGCATCAGAGTTCACCATCATTCTCTACATGGAAAAACTTTCAGGATAGGCAATTTACTTTCTCAAAAAATTTAACTAGTGAAAAGGGAACTATTCACTACATCATGCCCAAATGGGACCCCATGGGGCCCGCATCTTTTTCTAGAATTCCAAATTTTTAAACTCGCCTCAATAGTTATATCTCAAAAATAGGACCACATTTCCACAGATGACATGTCAATCAGACGCACCGATTAGATGTTATGGTGGTTTGAACAGCTGCCTATGGACCTACCCGAGCCCACGAGCTGACCAGCTGTCGGCTGACTACCATTTTTGATCCACCAACTATCATGGTCGACCACCCATGTTATGGCCATTCATGGACTGACCTCCAGGTTAATTTCGTTGGATTAAATAACTAATTGATGCTTTCAACTACCCGCAATCTGGACGCGGTCACTAGCCCTACGACAGCTCGATCTATTAGGGCTTCATAGTAGACTATGGTCATGCTCTGCCACTGGAAGCCAGAGGTTTGACCTGGTTCTAAACTAAGTATTCCTCAGTCCATCCCACTTGGAATGTCTCAGCCTGTCCTGCATGGCCTGATTTGGCCCGACATGTATGGTCGGTTAGTCAATGTAGTCACACATCGAGTAGCATAGCCACCTGCCATCAACGGATCCACCATCTGCATTCCGCGGATGGTGGTCATCGTTCTGCATCCCACCATAAATTCCCCATGTCTCCATTTTCTTCCCATATGTTCCCTACTTTACGTCCCCCTCACATGCCCTATCCACCGCCATTCCACACGGCCCGCTTCCACCTACTGCATGTTGTTACTGCCATGTGTTGTCGGCGGCTGGTGTCGAACGCTGTCTCACTGGTGGTCCCTTTCGTGGACCACCTTGCATCCTCCAACACATGAATCATTCAACAAAAAATGATCTAAAACCCGTATATCTACATATAAATAGATCTATTCCCCACTCGATGATCTTTTGATGCTTTATCAATCCTAAAAGTCAATAGTTAAGATCCATGATGAATGGAGGAATGATGGTAGATTGAACAATGAATGTGCTAGTTTCATCATTTAAATTGGTGTTAAAAGAATCTATATTGACAAAATAATCAATTATTATTTATTAATTGAAATCGGGGATGCGTAATTCAAAGGAAAGAGTCCTGCCTCGATTTCGATTCTTTCATCATCAATGATCATGTCCACCAATGATCATTGCGATCAATTGAAGCATAGTCATTGAATCACCCAAGGGAGGAGAGATATTCATCATTGGTGGTGGGAGGATTATGAGGTAACCCTAAAACAAACATCATAATAACCAATTTATAATAGGTAATTGAGTCAAGGTCATCTTCTTAAGTGCACTCGTAGATGGTCACAGGATCTGAACATCATGTACCCTCTCACTTTAGGCTGCTCTTAGGTGAAACACCCCATTATAAACTCAATGGTGGTCTCAAATTTCCAATCCAAGTACACATTCAATAGTTATTTAATCAAATTCCAAAATAAAATAAAATAATTTAATTATTTTGTTTAGGATTTTTTTCTCAGATGGCTTGTTCTAACGAAAACCCACACCAAAAAAATATGTATCGCCTATGGTAAAGGCCATGTTTTGAACAATGGAATCATATTTCTGATCTGATCAACTGGTTAAGAGATATCACATTTCCATCATCTCTATAGTAAAAAATATACATAATATTTTTATAAAATTAAATCTGAGCACACTAATCCATGGAATCACATGTCGTCTTAGCACATATCTTTGAAAAAATATATAGAAAATTTTTAAAGTCTTACAAGGAAAGAACCAGGCCTATCCATCATTCACTTATTCAATATTTTCATTCCCAAAAATAAAAACTAAGAAAAAAACCATGGATACTGAGCACGTATATTTTTCCCCATTCCTAGAAACTCTCATACACATATATATGCTTCCACAGTACGCCAACCAATTAAATGGTTCATCCCCATAATGTTCACTCTTATCAATCCTCGATCTCCATCGGGTGATCTATAATGGCGGATCTATCTTCGATGTTTATCTCACCCTAGTAGATGAATTTCATAGAATCATGAACGTATCTCATCATTTATGACATGTTGAAGATGTCGTGCACCCTCTGCAGTTGTGGGGGTAGCCAAAGGCAGTAGGCAACCTTTCCAACCCTCTACACAATCTCGATTCAATCACTGAACCTTGGAGATAGCTTTCCCTCTGACCAAACTATTTAATTATTCATTATGGGGATACTATTAGGAATATGTGGTCTCCCTACTCAAACTCTAAGGGACTATAATAGTGATCTGTAGAGGATTTCTATCTACTATGGACAATCATTATCCATTCACGTCTGACCTTTACATTCTCCATCATTACTTACACCAACTCTAGACCCACAAGGGATGACTGGACAACCTTCATCTAGTATAAAGGTGACATATAGGGTCTTCTATATATGGCCTAAAAAGTTTTCATGATGATTTTTGATTTTTATTTGTTGTTGTAAGAAAAACCTCCCAATGGTAGGTGATCCTCCCAACTCCAGTTGAAATCCAGCACCAAGACCTCATCATGTCCTCTAGCACCTGGATAGTGTGATTGGTATGCCCATTAGTCTGGGGGTGAAAGGATGTCCTCAACCACATTTGGGTACTGAATTCCTCTTGTATTCCTCTCCACAATCATGTCTTAAACCATATATCAATATCAAAGACAATCATCAAGGGTACCTTGTGAATGTAGACGATCTCCTTTAAATATAACATCCCCAAACTCTCCACCAAACTCGTCCCCTTATGGAAATAAAGTGCACCAACATCGTGAGTTGGTCCAATATCACTGATATGGCGTCATGGAACTTCTCTATGCATGGAATCCCTATGATGAATTCCATTTATATTCCATCACATTTCCTCTTCAGAGCTATAAGAGGCTACAAAAAGCCTACCAGAACCTAGTGCATAGTCTTCACCTGCTGAAAGGTGTGGCATTGTGAGAAAAAATCATTTATGCTTCATCACATTATAGACCACCAAAACTTCCACTGATGATCCATATACATCTTCCCAATATCATGATTTAAACTAAGGGGGAAGTGTGTGACTCCCTTGTCATGACAGGAACCACCGTTTTCCCATGGAACAAGATCTCAAGATACCCTCTTTCAGAATATCCATCTTGTGCACCTCCTATGGATATTTAATCATGCAGAACTTCACAGTCAATGTCTCCCAGTTGGGATTCTTTCATATACTCATAGAGCTAAGGAGTCAGCACCATCGACTGTAGAAAAATTGTATCCACCTACTTCACTAGGGTTAGCTACAGGGAAGATAACTGCTCTAAAGAATCCATCACTGAGAGAGCCTAGGTTCTATTTCCATGGGAATCTTCTATAAAGTTTCCCTTCCCTAGAGTATAGACTATCTCAAAGTCATAGTTAGTAAGGAACTCTAACCATCATTTCTTCCTCAGTATCAGGTCTCTCTTAGTGAGGATGTACATGAGGCTCTGATGGTCTCAGTAATGTATAATGTGCTCTCCCATATGGTAGTGCCTCCAAATACTTAGGATGAATACTACTAATGCTTTCTCTAAGTAATGAGTCCCATAGCTCTTCTCATGGGGTCCCAACTGCCTTGACCCATGTGAAATGAATGCTTTTCATAGAATCAAAATTCAACTGAGCCCATCTCCTGAGTCATCGAAATACACTAAGAACTAAACAACTTCTTCTAGTAGTATCAAAACTAGATCACTCCTCATCCTCTTCCACAACTCCTAAAAGGCCTAATAGAACTACTCATACCAAGTAAATGACTATCCCTACTATGTCAGAGTGGTAAAATGGTCTATGGTCCTAGAGAAGTCTGCCACAAATCTCCTATAGTACCCTGAAAAACCAAGAAATATTCTCACCTCTAGAAGATTCTTAGGTGTCTCCCATGAAATAAATACTTCAATTTTTGTGTGATACATTAATAAACCTTGTTTAGTAATTACATTCCCTAAAAAGTGGACCTCATGCATCCAGAACTATAACTTCAAGGTCTTTTCATATAACTAGTTATCTCAAAGTAAATAAAGAACCATCCTCAAGTGATTTGAGTTCTCTTCCTCTATTTTAGAGTAAACATGTATGTCATTGATGAATACAACAACAAACAAATCCAAGTATGGTTGGAATATCTAGTTCATCAAATCCATAAAAAATGGGGTAATTTTTCACACCAAATGAAATCACTAGGAACTCATAGTACCTATAGTGACTTATAAAATCCAAATTTGGAATATCATCCACATAGGCCCATAGTTGGTGGCAGTCGGACATGAGGTCAATCTTGGATAACCATACCTCACCTCATAACTGGTCAAAGAGGTCATCAATCCTCAATAAGGGGTACTTTTAATTTTATCATGAATTGGTTCAGGTGATAATAATTCATGAAAAGACATAAGCTCCCATCTTCCTTCTTCATGAATATTATTGGGGATTCCTTAGGGGACACACTAGGTCTGATGATACTATTATTGAAAAGGTCCTCTAACTATAATCGTAGCTCCCATATCTCAATGGGTTCCATTCGATATGTGGTAGAAGATATCATGGTATTCCATGGTTGCAAGTCAATGCAGAACTCCAACTCCTACCTTGGAGGTAGTCTTAGAACATCTTTGGAAAATATTTCCATATAATCCTCCATAACTAAAGGAATATAAGAGCTTTAATATTCTGCTACACCAAGGATTATGCTCACTAATTTATTGGTGATAGGCTATAGCTTCCTACACAAATTACCTTCCTTGCCTTCTATAAGGTCTCTTTCACTGAGAAAGGTCAACCTCATCCCATCAGCACGTAGGTATCTGACAAGCCAACAGTGACAATCAATATGGGACCGAACCACATAAATCCAATCTATGTCCATAATGTCGTTGTAGGGTTCGATTGCGATGAACAGTCGGTCCCACATTAACCCCTCTCCTATAATTTACTTCTCGCACTACCAAAAAATGAAAGACAAAGAAGAAGTTCTCCCTGCATGAACCTCGAGACAAAGATGATGTGCTAGTTCCTCTATTGGGATATTTCACTCCTTTATTAGGATTAACGAGATTAAAGAATGACTGGAACCTATTTTTAATAATACAAAAAAATATAATAAACACAAATTTTACCTCATGTCATCTCATGTGCTGTTGGATCACAAACATTTGTAGCATGGAGTTGTCTACATCCTCGGCTTCCATCACTCTGATCATAGTGTGTTCCACCTAATAAAAGTGTTTGAAGAACCTCATAACGTAATTACCCACCTATATATCCTCCTACACCTATACTATCACATCCTCAATGGGGACCAACATGTCCCCACCTAATGGATCCCTAATCATGGAGTTGTCTATGTCATGGTGGCTCACTTACTATCTGCTTGAGATTATCAACACATATAGTTAGGAAATCTTGTAAAATGTGTCCTCTCCCATAACAAGCATAGAAACAACACTCTATAGGTCAACCCTATGATTTCACTTACCTTATGCTTCTTGACCACGTACCTGAGTCTGATCAAGGGGAGGCATTCAAAATTGATATCCTGACAACTTTTTTATTCTAGTTTTCATAGACATCTCAAATCTGTAGCGTCCACTACTAGTCCCACCTAATTGGAGTCCCTCTGATAGAAATTTCTCTATCACCAGTTCCTGATCCAGCACCCTGGTATAAGTGTGGATGCACAAGGGTACAATGTTGGCATGGATCTCTTGGTATAGTCCCTGCTCAAACATCAATGGTCGGAAGTACCCCTCACAAAACATGTTAAGAGAATATCGAGTCAGGTCTGTGAACCTAACTGAGTACTCTTCCACCATCATCCCTCCATACATAACCTCCAAAAGATCCTAAATCTAAATTGAGCATAAGAATTAGGGGAAATACACCTCATAGAACAATTCCTGGAAGTCATCACACAATAGTCTCGACTCATCATTCATTCGAGTAACCAAACTCCACTAATATGCAGTTGCTACATAAGAAATGTTGGCTTCCAAATGAACCATCTAATCTTTTGGGGTCCAGAAAAGCCTAAATATGTGGACAACCAACTCCATAAAATCCTCTACTACCTGAGGATCTGGCTCGTTAAGAAACGCCAGTGGTATTTGATACTAGAACTCATGTAATGGGCTCAACCTTATCTTCTGGGACTACCTTCTTCTCAATAAGTGAAGGTACTGGTACCTATCCATCTGGAATAAGGGGAACGCATGATGGACCATTAACTAAGGAATCATCTCTCATAGTTCCTTCATTAAGAATTGGATCTTGTACCCTAGATGAATGCCATAATGGAGGAATCCTGAAAGTTATCAAGGAGTACCATAGTCGGATGAGAATATATATATATATATATATATATATATATATTGATAAAAAATGGGTAGTTGAATCAAGAAGGACAGTCAAAGTCTCAATCGTATATTATGCATGTACCATTGTTCCCTATAACAAATGTCTTAGTGTATCGAGTCGACAAGTGAGTAATCAGGGTCCTGGTGAATGGATACCTTGGTTGATCGTACCATCACTGGGATATCTATCCTGATATCCACACTTGAGAAACATTGACACTTTTTCCCTAAAACAAACCAATATATTTTTAGGGAAACATATAAACAATTTACCAAGGTTCGAACAACCTTTAATACCAATTTTCAGGACCTGGCCCATACCAAGGCTCGATCCGAAACTACACCAAGCCCGCATCTATAGGCTAGGGGTAAAACAATAACTGAATCCACGAATTCTCTATAAGGACTTTACTTAACTACCTATACACATGCACACAACCAACTAAATGAAAAATTTCAGAGGGAACTAAAATAAAAGTTACAACACTGCTATAAATAAACCAAACATGCATGGACCAAAAAACAGTATAAGGATGATAAAGTAAACTAAATATTAAAGGGGAAAAATATATTCTCAACAAGAAAATTGTTCCAAATAGATAGAAACTATTAATGTAAAAAATAAAATTTTGGAGATCCCCTCTCCTTGATCCCAAGCTACGAACATTTTATGTTTTCCAAGGAACCATATCCCTAAGCTCTTATGAAGTCACGATCAACCCGAATGTCAAGTTAATAAGGAAAGATACATGTAAGAAAATCCCATGTAGGGGTGAGTATAAATATACCCATTAGGATGCCCAGAAAGATGAAGTAGGAGAAGTAAGAGAGAAAATAGAAAATTAATACAATATATAGCAAGGTATAATGAAAGAGTGCATCTCAACCCAACAAGAGAGTGAATTAAACTCATCCCAATTAAAGGATATCAAAATGGTGAGAATATGAACTTCTCATTGAGTATTTTATACCTATAGTAGGAGTGTATACTCTTCTAACCATGAGAATCTAGAGAAGAAAAGCATGTAGTATACCCCACGTTCCTTCGCCTTTCCTGGAAAGAGAGTAACCAAACCCAATGAGACGGTGTTGAAATAGGATATATATATATATATACATATATATATATATATTCTTAGTCAAAAAAACCAAACAAAAGAGCAAGGGGATCTCCATTTCACCTCCCATCCCAAGAAAAAAAGTAGCCAACAGTTCCTTGAGTACCCATCAATGATGCCTAGAATCCCAAACCTATACCCTAATCACACAAGTCAAAGGGGATCAATCACCACACCTTGATATTGTTTGAATGTGGTATAATTGAATCTTATGTATGGTTTTAGGTCACATCACAAGGACATGTCCCATTGGGAAAAGTGGACCTCTTTCTCGAGAGTCCAAAGGTACATCAAACCATGTCTCTCCACTGATTTGTATAGTCGGATGGTGAAAACTCAAAGAAGTGGACCTGCTCCCTAGTGCATCAGGGGCGTTCCACTCTAATGGTATTTATTGAGGATCCATTCCTTTTATCACTAGGGGGTTCCACTATAGGTCATCAAGGACCCATGACCATCCTGATAGGGGGGTTCCACTCAAAAGTAACTATAGAGGACCTATGCCCATGCTGATAGGGGGTTCCACTCTGAAGTAACTATACAGGTCCCACACCCATTTATATGGGGGGGTACACTATGATATCTTCGAGGATACATAAACTTGTGCCTCAGGGGTTGGGGTCCACTCGAAAATATATAATATCATCCCAGACCACTATTATCATTAAACACCGCCTAAAGAAGCTTCATGCTCAGAACTCCATGAATCGTAACGTGAAAGGTGCATCTGAGGTCACCCTCATTCTCTATGTAGAAAAATATATAGGATATGCTATTTACTTGCCCAATTCAGGTAACTGGTGAAAAGGGATCTTTTCACCACAACTTGCTGGAATGTGAACTTGTGGGACCCATGACTTAGTCCCAAATTTTAAATTACCAAACTATCCTCCAAATTTACATCTCGAAGGGGGATGATGTTGGGGAAATGGGGCATCAATTGGGCACTTCAATTAGATGTTATGGTGGTTTGAACAATTACTCACAGACTGGCCCGAGCCCATGGGTTGATTGGCTGTGGACCAACCTCTATTGTCGATACATCTACCACCATGGTTGACCATGTTCAGTGGGGGATATTCATGGACTAACCACCACGTTCAGTCCACTAGCCACACCAACCAGCCACCGCAATCGGCAACCCACAGTCATTGGCCTCGTGGCATCTCGAGATGACTCAACTTCACAGTCGGCCATGACGACGCTCTCCCCCCAGTCACATGAGGTTCAACCCAGTTCTGTCTCAGCCTAGCCCACTTGTACCATCTCATCTAGGCCC
Organism: Viscum album; assembly: GCA_963277665.1. Taxonomy (NCBI): domain Eukaryota; kingdom Viridiplantae; phylum Streptophyta; class Magnoliopsida; order Santalales; family Viscaceae; genus Viscum; species Viscum album. The sequence goes on from OY728156.1 coordinate 1,509,545,091, forward strand.
TTCTGGACCACTTCATTCTGACCCATCTAGCCTTTCTCGGCCAGTCCAACATGTCCCGCTTCATCCATGCCTATCTGGGCAGGCTGTCAACACTGTCGTCTACCGATATCCGCAGCTATTTGGCACTGCCCACTGGGATGTCGCTACATCCCCGTAGATCCATCTTCTGCCCAATATCACCTCACTCAACTTCCCCCTCACATTCCTTGGTCGCTGGTGTTTGATTGGGATTGACTCCACCTACTGTACAGAGTCACTTCCAGACACTACCTCCCCAGTGGTGCCTTCTATGGACAACAATGCTTCCTCTAATGCATGAATCATTATAAAAATTAAGATCTAGAATCTTTTGATCAAGATATAGATAGATCTATGCCCCACTCAATGATCTGTTGATGTTTCATCATTTTAAAAACATTAACTGTAAAGATCCACAATGAACGGATGAAAGAAGGTAGATCAATCAATGTCAATGTTGGTTAGGACATCGACGTTGATGTTAAATGTAGTGATATCTACAACAATCAATTAAAAATCAATAATTGAAATTAGGGATGAATAATTCAAGGGAAGGAATCCTGCCTCGATTTGGATCCATTCATTGTTGAATAGCACATTCGCCAATGATTATTGTGATCTATTAAAGCTTTTTTATTGAATCTCCAAAGGGAGTAGAGAGATTCGTCGTCTATGGTGGGAGGATTACGAGGAAACCCTAAACCAAACCTCATAATCACTTATTTATAATAATAAATTAGGGGAAGGGAATATTCTTAAACCATCCCACCAATGGTCATGGGATATGAACATCCCGTTCCATCTCACTTTAGGTCACGTGTAGGTAAAACACCCCATTTCAATCTTAAGGATGATCTTATATTTACAATTTGAGTATCCATTAAAGAGTTATTTGAAATAACATCCAAAATAAAATAAAATAATTTCATTATTTTATTTTATTTACTTTAATTCCCTCATTAATATTTTCTACACAAGACATGCACCAAAAATGTTTATGTGTTGTGTGGGTAAAATGCCACATTATAGACTCAATTGGGGCCTTAGATTTCTGATTTGGATAACCATTTAAGATATATCTTGTTTCTTTCATGTGTGTAGTATAAAATATACTTAATATTTTTATAAAATTAATGTTGGGAACACTAGTCCCTAGAATCGCATGTCATCTCAGTGCTTAGCTTTGGAATTATATATAGAAATATTTCATAGTCATACAAGGAGAAAATCAAGTCTCTACATTCTAATAATCTACAACTACCTAGAATACATACATCCACAAATATTTTAAGTAAAAAAATGTGATTAACCCCCATTATAAATCATTCTATTTTGGTAATGGAACATTTCTATTACTATAAAAACAACTAAATTTTTATTCCTTCCTTTCACCTCCTAACATTCTAGACATTGAGACATGAACTAACCCATTGACCACCTCATAACCAAACACCAAAATTGATCTCTCAAAGTATAATGAATCATGGTATACTAGAATACACTACTAAAGGTGAGATATAGAACTAATATAGAACTGAATCTCACACAAATGTTAGAAAATATAGTTTCCCATGAAACAAAACATGATGTTCTCTATTCTTTGGCCATATCATAAGAGAATATCCCCAAACAACATGATCTCTTCTTACTTATAACTTTGGATATATGAGCTAGGACTACTATATATGATGATATAATGAATAATACATTGTAATTTTATAAAGGAAAACTATAAAATAGATTTCCTATAAATCTATATAAAAAATATATAAGCTCCTCCATATCCTTAATTTGCCTCTAGCCTCCTGAGAAAAATCACTATGTGATATACTACTAATCACATTAGCTTCAACATTTAATTTTCTCGGAGTGTAAGATATCTTGAATTCATAATACTAGAAAAAATCCATGTATCTCCTCTATATAAAATTTAAATAACATTGTGAAAAGATATATGAAATTATATTTTATTATATAAAAAAATAACTCATTAAATATATAATTCATCTAAAAACATTTGGGTAAACATTTTAACCACATTCTCAAGATCATGTGTAGCATAGTTACATTCATTTGGATAAAAAATTTGAGACCTATAAGAAATCACCACTCACTTTTTTATGAGGAAATAACCTAGAAAAGGATAATAACCATCTTAAAATACCATAAATATGACCCCCCCCTTCTAGAGATAAAATATCATGACAACTAATTACCTTATATGTTATGTCTTCAAACAACACATAACATTGATCTTTCCATTAAAATAAATTATCCTTCTTGGTCAAATCATTCACAACTACCATAATATGATAGAATTTGAATACTTACCTTTTTTAATAGTATAAAATATAAAGAAAATGATTTACCACTTCATTATAATTGGGTGATACCTAAAAAACTACCTTAATCATTAATGTATAATCTATAACACCTTATTAAGACATGATATCACCAAGAAAATGTTCCTCATACGTCAATAACTTATATGTAGAAAACATATTATATAACTAATTCCATCAAATAACTTAAAAATACCCATTTATTGTTCAATATGACCCTCTATTGACCTCGAATACAATAGGATGTCCTCAAGAAACACTACCATAAATTAAACAAAGAACTCATAAAACACTAAATTCATTAATCCCATGAATTACACTAGTGTATTCATGACTCTAAAAGGCATCCCCTTGTACTCAATGCATCTATAATTATGCCTTAAATATATCATCAAAACATATTCCTCCTCATCTCTCATATAATGATACCCAAATCACAAATAAATATTTAAGAGAAATCCAACTCCCATAAACTAATTGAATTAATCATCAATGAATTTGAGGGGATATATTTTTCTACCTTCACCTAATTAATTCAATGATTATCAAATCATATACATAAAACATTATCTAAATTTAATAAAATAAAATCGAATATCCCTATGGTAATATAATAGGTCGAATGAAATCATTATCCAATAGATCCTCAACCTGAATCTATATTTCTCATGTCTTTAAAGAATCAATCCAACAAAGATACATAAAAAATAGATAGATATAGTGTTTCTTCTATATCACAAAATCAATATAGCATTGATGAGGAATCACTATAAATAATTTGGGTAAAACATAAAGAAACTACTCTTCCACTTATAGAAACTAATTATAACACCCATGATATCACATATATAAATATTATTCATTTTATTCATGGAGTTTCTTTTTCAAGTTGATAAACTATAAGTTTTAAATATTATATTGGATCCATGATTGGACCCTGGATATCATTAAATATTAATACAATTCATGCAATGGGGGAGACTCAAATATTTTGGATTTCATATAGTCAGTACCTAGTCTCCCTAAATAAGTGTCTAATCCTTAAAGTATTATCATTTTTATATGTTTTTATTCTCTTTTAAATAAGTTCTTCAAATTTCTTCCCTCACTCATTCTAGACTCTACTAGGATACATATAACCAATGGAATCCTTTCCTCCATACTCCTTTATTTCCATTTATTATCAAGTTATCATCCAAGGTAACTCTTTAATATTATCTTTTATTCTAATTCTGATCTTCTCTATTAGACTTACTCTCTCATGTTCAATTTTATACTTTCCCATACTGATCCATATAGGGTAATTCTAAATCTAGGGTTTAGATAATATTAGGTATTTTGGTTTATATGGTATATAATGTCCTTATATCAACATAATAATTATTATTTGAAGAAGGAGAATCGATGTTATTGGAAAGGGGTTTGTGTTTCAATGTGATTCATGTTATTTAAAATATCATTAGTTCTTTCATTTTATAAAACTTTATTCTTAGTAAATTAGTACCCCTAAGTAGAGTTATGAAAAAATTATGACTGTTCACAAGGGTTATTCTAATTTATAAACTTGACATAAAGGGGTTTTACATGGTTTATAAAGGTGATTCTTGAAAATTATGTTCCAATTACCATATTACGTTTGAAAAATTATATCCGATAATGGTTTAATTTAATTTGAATTGTGAAGTGTTTTTTGGATGATTTTTTTAAGATATGATCATGATTACTTAAATAATTATGAAATATAAAATTATTTTTGAGATTATGATATGTGTTATTGATCATTGATTCACTCTTTTGTATATACCCATTATTGGTTTTTTTATAAATATGGATTTTTTAATATTGGTAATTTTCTATAGAATTGAGTAAAGAAATATTCTGTAGAGGGTGTTTAGGATGTGACTAAGAGGTTTCTCGTATATTATTTCTTCGTTTATTTTATTTTAGAATGATTGTATGTACGTGAATCATGGGTACTAAATGAAAAATAGAGATTGGGTTCTATACTTGTTATGATTTATTGTGAGATAATTTCCCTTAGAAATGAATTCAAAATGTCTATTGTTTGACTCACAAATACAGAATTTATGGTATTTAGAGATCCAAATTAGGTGGTTCATATCATAGATAGATAGGTGGCTCAATTTAGAAATATTTATAGTTGTTCTCAAATAGTCTTGAAGTTGTAACCCCATGTTTTTCTTATTTTATTTTGTGGATTGATTTATAATTTGAATTACATTTTACCTTGTGATGTATAATTAGTTATTTAATATTTATAAATTCTCTATTCTTCAAGGAAATTTTGTCAATGAAATTTATTTTAAAAAAGTGAAATTTTTTGGGTTATTAATTTCTAAATAAAAAATATTTATTTATTTCTGATTATAGTTCAAACTAGAATTGAAGTTATGGATTATAATATGTGTAACATTAATTATCTATAATATCCTATTATTAATTTGGCCACACCTGACATATACACATTTTTTAGTATGTAGATAATCTTATACATTTATTATGTTAGATATAGGTAAATGGAATAGATAATCTTACTTTGGTGGTGTTATAAACTCTTTCTTTACCTTTTAATGAAACAATTCTACATTAGTGACTCTAGGCCTCGAAAAATTAGATCATGTGAAATTTTTTGAGATTTTAGGTTTTTCACAGAATTTATAATTATCAGTCACACCATCCAATAATCCTTTTGACTTATTTTATATATTTACATATGAAGCAGAATAAATTTATTTTTTTATAAATCCATGTTTATATATTATATAATTTATTATGTATATATTTTAACTAAATAGTTTTTAACTATAGAAACTATGTAGTTATTAGTGTTAAGGTATATTTTCTATATACACTATTACATATTCTTAGTAAAAGTATAATATATTTATTTTTTAATTTAGATAGTGAAATATTTCCCAACACAAATGTTTGATAACATTGACACATGTCGCTAGCCCATGGTGACCGAGAACATGACTTGGTCTCTATGGGAAGTCAGCACTAGATATATGGTATGTTTATCTGGGATAGTTTATTATAAAATTGTATTGGAACCCTATATTTATTTTCATAAATAAATTTATATTGGAGGTAGGATTGTTGTGCCTCAAGAGGTAGGTACAATGATGTGTTTTTTCAACATTGTGTCATGTTTAGCCATCCATTACCATGAGTGGTAGGGATTATTACCTTGGATTTAGTCTTTATTTTCAATTTTATTGAGTTATTTTTATTTTATTTAATAGAATAATAAATTTTGTAAAAGTTCAATGGTTTTTTGAAAAAATATACAGCTTTGAGTGAAAATAAGGAATGTTTTAGGGGTGCATGATTACAGTGAATGGTCTATAAAACCTTTCAGGCGTCATAAATTTGTTTTGAGGCATTATTCAGTAGTGTTATGATGCTTGTTTCACAATTTATCAAACTATGCGACCAAACTATGTATAGTTGAAAATCACTTAAAATTGTTTTTCTATGACCCCTTATGTTATTAAAAACATTGTTAATTTTTTTGCTACCTTCTATTAATAAATTAATGAAATTTATATAATATATTAATTTTATTAGGGTTGGATTTTATATTGATTTTCAATTTATTATATATTCTTATAGTTAATTCCTACCAGAAAGACACTAGAAAACCATAGATAGGGTGTATTTATTATTTTATGCAAGGGAACCTGCTTGTGGGCCCTACCCTAGTTTCATCAGTTAACAAAACTATTAAAAGTCTTGGTAGATAAGGTAAGTGAGACCATGATCTGGGGGATAATGCTCATAAATTCATAGATAAAAAACTACATCTATTTCATTGAAATTGGGGGTTTAAAGTACATAAATAATGATGGGAGAAAATAAATTGTATTGTAGGTATTATTCTGACACCTGATCCTTATACAGTGAGATTCTCTACAAATATTCTATAAGGATATATCCACAAGATAAGGGAATCAATTATATTGGATAACAGACATGAATACCACACATAGAATTTATACTAGGTATGGATCTTTAAACTCTATAAAATGTGAATTCATTCAATAATAGAATATACCACTATATTTTCACGATTAGTTTAATTCTCACTTGAGATTATTAAAAATTATTTTATCATAGCTCAGGGATTCACATTAGTCTTAAGAACTTATATAATATTAATTTTTTCCTATCTGTCTGCATATCCTACGGAGGAAAATTTGATGGCAATGGTTGTGACAAATATGGGATCATAGATCGATATTAGTGGGGATGAAATTTATATAAGAATAAGTTGGAGTTATTCATCTAGTCATAAGTGAATATTTGAAGAATCTTGGAATGATAATAGCGGGAGTGTTTAATCAGCCTTAATCCCGACTTTTTCTAACCCATCGCGGAATCGTTATCTAGTATGTGTCCAATGTGGTAGGATTGGTATTATTATGTATAATTCCATGATCCCATAAACTCAGGTCCATTATGAAAAACATACTCTTTAAATGATAGATGGATTCCAAATATGATAACCCATTGCATAATCAACCCATAATTATATGTTGTATGATATGGGTTTCACTTTATTACATTTCATGGGTCTTTTAGGTTTTGTTTTTTAGATAAGTCGGATAACCATTAAATGAAAAAGTGGAAATCTTCATACATTGTTTATTTTTGCAATGAAATTTTGTTCTTATGTTTATAGTTTTATATCATTCAAGGAACTTTTTATTCATTCAAAATTTTCACCATGGACCTCACTATATTTCCTAAAAACATTATGCCTTGTGAAAAACATTTGAAAATGTGGGATGATAAAAGTACATCTTAGTAAGGGATATAGAAAGAAAATAAAAACAGTAACCCTTTTTGAAAAACATTAAAATCTACATGAAAATTTAAAAATTTATAAAATAATCTTCAAGATCGAATAATAATTTACCCATACATGAAACCAACTATTTTTATTATATTTTATTAATAATAATGTTTTTATAAAAATACATTAAAAAATACATCATGATGGATTAAAAGAAAACATAAAAACATTTCCTTTAAAAAAACCATTCTCTTTCAAAACATCATAAACATCCATTTAAAGCATCAGATCATTTTATTAATATATGAAATTCAATTATTTACAAAAAAAATTAAAAAATTATTAAAACAAATAACTCTTTTAATCACTCTTACAATCACCCATACAAATGAATAACAATTATGGTTAATTGCATTATATATCCTCTTGGTGGACATATAACTACCTAATGCTTTAGACTGCATCATCATAAAATTTTCCCAAGAACCATAACAAAAATAAAATGCTTAAAATTATTCATTTTAAACTTCAAACCCATAAAATTGTATATTTATCTCATAAGAAAAACATATTCTAGTAATCTTATAAAATGGTATGAAATATATTTTTCTTTTGAAAAATTTTTAAAACGTAAAATATCAAAGAATAATAGGAATATGATTTTCCAGGAAAATATTTAGAAACTTATAGTATAATAATATTAATTGAAAACAATCATGATGGTTGTGAAATACATTATTGTCGTAAATTTTAAAAAAACATTCTTTTAACTTTGTTAAAAAAATCAAAATAGAACTATATGGAAAAAATTTAAAATATTCTTTTCTAATACATCTGTATAAAATTCATGGATAGTTAGAGATCGTGTTAAACAATAATTTGAGTATAGAGAAGGAAATTATTTAAAATTTTTAAAAAATGTGGATTTGGAGGACAATTATTTTAAATTAAAACTTCAATCCATTTGAAATTATGTTTTAATTAATAATAAATTAAATATTTAGTAACTGCTAAAAAAATAACCTTAAAAGAGATATATTGAAAATGAGTTATAAAATAAATTAGTTTTAGTAAATTAATGATAAAATAAAAACATATGTTAGTTATACACCTCATAAAAGAAAACATGTGGTGAATATGACATAATTATCAAACAAAAGAAATTGAGATAAAAATCCTTTACCAAAAGACCCGACATGTTTGATACTTTCTCGGACCCCTATAAAACATTTATATTAAACAAATAATTTATTAGTAAAAAAATTTCAAATTTATTACTATTTATTTTAATTCAATCATTATAATGTTTCATTTATTTACTAAATCATTTAATTTTATTTCAAACATTTTGAGGTTATTTGGTCCTTAACCTTTATAAAATCTTAGGTAGGTAGACCAAACTCATTAGGGTTATGGTTCTATTGTATACAAAATCTTAAATATGTTTTAAATATAATTTGTTTTAAAAAATAAATTTTATAACAACTTAGGTAAGGTCATGATGAGGAATTAGAGATGTTGTTCATTAAGGCAGTAGTCTGCACAAACGCATGAGCTATGTTTTAATTTTGAAATGTATTAAAATGAAATATATAAGATAAATTTTTACCATTATAATATAATAATAATTTTATAAATATTAAATTAATTCATTAAATCCTTATTTATATCCATCCACATAAGGATTTAATGAAAAAAAATCATCGTTTCGTGGTGGTGGTAGTCTAAATTTATGCACAAGCATCATTATCATTTTTATTTGGTTATAGGTTAAGATGGTAGATAATGTTTTCTCATTAAATAATCACACTTTTTTAGAATGAATATATATATATATATATATCAATTAAATATATCTTCATAACCAACTATTTTAGGTGGTGTCGAAGAATGAAACACATCACTTCATGGAGGCAGTATTATGCAAATACACATGATCGGCATTTTTACTTCTTAGTGTATAGAAAGGAGGTATGAAATTATTTATACATAAATATAAAAACATTTATCTATAGTAAATATTCTCATTACCTCAGATTAGTATTATTATCATTTAATTTAATGTTTATAATAATAAATACTCTAAAAATACTTTAGTTAAGGATTGTTCCTACTCTATGGATTTCTTCTATTAGCTTACACCTCAATACTCCTATGATTTTTCCCTTTGTTAGAACGTGGCCTATAAGATGTGATAGTATAGTTATGATGTTATTTTTAAAATTCTTTAGAGAGATAAGGGGATAATTTTATATGTTTAAGTGAATATAGTTGGTTTCGTTTAATAAATGATAAGAGTGGAACCCCTATAAATATTAAGATCTTTAAAATATAATAAAATTCCTTCCCAAGTAAATTGGGTAAAAGGTAAAATAACTTCCAAAATAATGTAGATACAGATATATACACACATAAAAAATTATATTTATTCAATATTTAATGTTATTTTAACTATATCTATTAGTTTAACCCCTTGTTAATCCTTTTTTCATTTGTCACAGCGATAAACTTTTACCATGGGAACTATTAATTATTTCAAAAAAATAAATTTACCTCACTAAAAATTTTCAATATTTTTTTTAAATTATGAATCCATTTTATATGATTCAATTTCTAGAAGATTAAAAAATTGCTATTAATATATGTTCTTAAAATGTAATGAATATTGTTTTTTAAAATGCTTTTGTAAGAATGAAAATGATTTCAATCCTTAATTAATTAAATTGTTGATTCCCATGGAATTAATTGGACTCTATTAAATAAAATGAATCTTATTGGACTTTAAAAACAATGAAAAACTAAAAATAATATTTTTTAAACCCTTAGTAATGTGAAGAACCAAAAAAAATTATTTGGGTAAAAACCTTATTTATATTTCCAACATGTCAAACATAAATTTATATGATCAAAAAAAAATTTTAAAGTGAATTATATTAATTATTAAATATTTATTTTATATTTAAAAATATTTAAAAAAACATTCAAGACATTATTTCATCATGATATTTTAATAAAAGTGATTTTATTCATAAAATTGTTATTTCTCACTATTCACCCAAAAATCCACTACTTTAGAATAATATAAAAGTGTTACCTTAAACTTAAATTAAAATGATTATGGGAGAAATGAAATAAATTTATTCAATTATAATTTCTAAAATTAATAACTTTAAATTTTATATAAGAATGCAATATATAAAGTACCCTGATTTAATAAAAAAATTGATCCTTTTAAACTCTAAGTGTTTTTAAGAATATAGAATATCAATATTGAATGAGTCTTAATTTATTTCATTGATTATTGTGTATTCATAATTTATTTATTTTTACCATTTATTTTATTTAATTATAAGTCACATTAGTTTAGTATTTTGTATATCACACACTATTCATCAAGGTATTTTCTTAAAGTAATACATACTAAATTTTATTGGTGTTACATTATCCATAATTTATGAAATTTCATCCTAAATTTTATAATTTATTCATACCAAAATGTTTTTATCATGACATTGTAATAATGTGTGATGTATATTTTATCATGATAAGTAATTTATAGATCACTGTAAGGAAACTTGGTATCTATTAATTTAATATTTCTAAATCCTTGAATTTAACAGTATAATACTAATACAAATAAATAGGATAATAGAAAACATTCCTCAATACTTGAGTTATATTTGAAGAATAAGACTAAATAGATTTATCTTCCTCTTTCTTGAGTAGAGTAATTATCTTACCCTTATGATAGAGAATGAAAAAACATACTTACTTGATTTCTTATCATTCCACAAGAAGAATTTCTTCCTTTGATTGTCATTCATATAATTTTCCACCTTTAATTTATCTCATATTATAAATTATAATTAATCATAATGAAGTTTTCATGCCAGTGTCACTAAAATTAATATTTAATGAATAATAAGATTCATAAAATTATGAAAACTTATTCCATGTGTTTTTATCTATAAACCAAAAACAAAATGGTTACCACAATTTAAGATGGTATTAAATATAAATAAAGATTCATATAAAGAAATAATACATTATAATTCCAAACCCCAATAATAACACTTAATGTTCAACTTAAATCCTTCCATAAATAATTAACCTTAAAACTCTGTAAAATAAGCCTAACCAAATTTAAATCCAAAATTTAGAAATATTTGATTACATATTCTTCCTAGATCAGCTTAATAATTATCATTAAATTTCATTAATCCCTCATAAAGTCACATACCACAAATTCCTTTTCCATGATCAAATAAACTCAAAAAAATGCCAATATTTTCTAAAAATAACCAAATTCACTATAAAGATAGAATAAAACAATATATTATATTAATATTTAATTCACTATTTATTCCTTTATTAATATCTACCACTTTCAAATAAAATTTAGTACTAGATAAAATATCCCATATTCCATGATTCCTATAATTTTTCCAAAAATATTAGGGAACTTCTTCCAAAATAGCATCAACCATAAAATCCACAAACGAAATTTTAACATCATAGTATATATATGTTAGAACAAAAATTCCCAAAAAATTAAAAAAAAATGTATACCAACCGGCCATAATTACCTCAAAATAAAAGATAAAATTAACAATAATGGTTATCTTTAACTTATAGTCATTATAAGAAATATAATAATATCCTTCACAAATATCCTTAAATTTAATTCACATGATTATTATCATGGTTACATGTACCAAAATCATCAATTAAATCCTAAAAAAAACTCCAAAATATCATTAATCGCCTCCAAATAATATAATACCTCAAAATGGTACACATACCTTCAAATTTATTATCATCCTTAACTTAATTGACCCATTAATGAAATACCATTATATCCTAAATCTAGAAACCCTACATATAGTCACTTTAATCATTGAACTTAATTTATAAACCTTTAACCACGATTTTCAATCTTATTCCTTAATTCTTCCTTCCCACAATAAAAAATATGAATCGTGATCTAATATTCATCAATCTTAATCTGACCTTGTTAATACTTTAAACATAAAAAACATGATTAAATAAAAATTACCTTTTATATATTATTTATAATTTATTATTTTTCAACTATATAGTATATTCTTTTTATAAAATCTTTGTTCATAAAATCTTACTAATCCCCTTCATTATCATTCCACCAAGGGAATTTATTTTCATAATGACAATACTCGCAAAATTTAAAACATTTTGTTGATACTTTAGGATCAAAATTTTACCACTTATTATGTTAACGAAACTATTCATTTTCCCTCATAAATTTATTTCAATTTTCCATACTTTTCCATATATGAAACATCTTCATGTTTTTTTGATACAGTTCCTTGGGTGAATCATCCCACATTCATGACATGTTGGATGTTGAATATTTTTACCTTCATGATATTTATCACATGAACATACACAAAACTCTACTTCTTCTATATTTGGTGCCTTAGAAAAAAATAGGTTCATGTTGTTAATCAATAAATAAAATATATGGTTAGGAAAACCCACAAGAGTTTTCACTTCATTTAATATCTTATTTTTTTACATGTTCAAACAACCACTACATTTTTTCATATACATTTTTAACCAGGTTCATTTTGGTTTGATCCATTTAAAAAACAAGAAATAATTAGTGTTAGTGTGTCAAGAAATAATAATAAATCTTTTTATCCAGAGAATAAATACTAATTTATCATTAACCTTGACATATTTTTTTAAAGTGTTTTTATTTATCCAAAAATTAATTATATTTCTCCATAAAATATTATATTTTATCATCATAGAATACTTTTAACATATAATCCCAAAATATCTTATTAACCATTTATTTTTTTAATATTTTTGATTATGATCATATAATAACATTATAACCTCTAAATTTAAACGAATCCTTGATCAGATACAACTATATTTTCCCACACCCATACACGCGGATCATGGGCTAAAAACAATCTATTTACATGTTGGATGGATACTAGTTGTGACAACCTATAATTTAATCCACCCATAAATTCATGGTTAATAATAATTTTTCCACATCCTTAAATTTATAGGATCTTTTATTTTTTAGTTTTATAAAATTAGGATAATCATAACTTAACAAATTGGACACCTCTACACAATGCACATTTTTTAAACATAAACAGGTTCTTATGTTTTCACTCTTGTTTCATTAATGAATCTTTTGATTCATTAAAGAAAAGATACCATTGACCACTATATAGTTCTTATCTATCCTTAGGACCTACAAATAATATTTCAAAACTAGGGATAAGATAAAAATAGAGTAAGAGATATAAAATGAAGGGAAAACAATTAATCCCTATTATGAAAACATGAAATCCATGTGGTAATTTATCATTCTAACAAATAAAATATTATCAAAAATAATTATTTACTCACCCATGAAACAAACTTCATTACACAATTTATTTTTATTAAACTTTTTTTCGAAATAATAAAAGAAAATTAATAATTCTTGAGGGTCTACTAAAAAATAAAAACCTTTCCATAAAGATAAACACTTCACTACCAGAAGATCATAAGTTATCCTTTACATAGTATGATCATTTTCAAACATTATGAAACCGAAATATTTCCCTCAAAATTAATTTTAAATCATATAAAAACATTCATATACCTCTGAAAATCATCTTTATATCACTCTTTAAATCACCCTTAAAATTGAATAACTATCATGGTTAATTCCATTATATCTCCTCTTGGAGAACATATAACTATCAAATTCATATAAGGGATATATTTCTGGACCACCCATCAAAAATAATAATTTACAAGAACTATAACATGAATTAAACAATATATTATTTCAATATTAAATTCCATAAAACAGTGATTTCATACCATATGAAAAACTACTTTCAAATATCTTCAAATATTAGAATAACTATCATTTTCGTTTGAAAAAATAATAACATAAAAAACTCCCAAAAATTGTAATAGGATTTTATTTTTAAATTTATGAAAAATTCTAAATGAAGATTAAAAGTTAAAAACATTTATAATTATGGGAAAATCAATTCATTTGGTAAATTTTAAAAAAATTATTTTTTTACTTTGGAAAAAAAGATACCAAAGTTACCCATAAAAAAATGTTAAAAGGATAACTTTTTAAAATATTTTTAAAAATTAATGTATAAATAAAAAGAATTCTAAAAAATCATCAAATTTTGTTGAATAATATTTATATGGGGGGAAAAGTTTAAAGAAAACATCAAGAAATTTAAAACAAGGTTTTAAAGAAAAACCCCTTTCAAATTTTGAGAATTTCAAATAAAAATAACATTGAAGGAGATAACATGAAAAGGATTTATAAAACTATTTGAGTTTAGTAAATTAATTATAAAATAAATATATATTAAATTTTATACACCAACATAAATAAAACATGTAATGAAAATGACATAAATATCAATGAATGAAAATTGAGATAAGAATACTCTTGCATCAAGTCTCAAATAATTTTATTCACTATTTACCCCATAAATAATAAAATTATATTAATAATTTTCATGATTAATATTTTTTTGAATTTTTCTAATAATAATTTTAATTCAATCATTTTCTTATATAATTTAGTTACTAAATTAGTTAAGTTTTATTGGTTGTTTTTAGGTCATTCGTTCGTTTTCCGTCAATAAAACATAGGTTGGTTGACTAAAGTAAAATGGTTTATGGTTTCATCATATCATAAATGTTAAAAATGATATAATTATAGTTTTTATGTATTAAACATAATTTTTTAGAGCCATATATCTATGGTAGTGATGAAAAATGAGATACATTGTTCATGGAGGTGGTAGTCTAAAAGTACGTATGAGTTATGTTTTCAATTTTCTAATGGATGAATGGGAAATAAATAAGATAAAGTGATTAAATTATATAATAAGAATCATAATATAGATATAATATTCATCTTTTAGAACAATTATTATTAAGATACATTTAAAGAATAATTAAAAAATTATTCACATCGCTTTGTAGCGGTGGTAGTCCACATAGATAGATGATCGATGTTATCACTTACCAATAGATTGAAGGGTAAAAATATTGATCATATTTTATATTTTAAACCCCATATGTATATTTAAATCATCACATATATAATTTAAATCCATCTTTTTAACTATCCATTTGTTTTGGTGATGAAAAAAAGAACATTGTTTCACTGAAGTTGTATTCCACATGTATGCACGAGCGATGTTTTCATTTTTTAGGATTGGAAGGAGGGAAAAAATTGTTAAAAATTCAAGATAAAGAATTAAATTATATTAAATCTTATTATTTTATTATATTATTATGTTTATAGTAGTTTTTAAAGAGGTACAACAATGAATAAACTTGAAATGTTTTAATTAATACTTATAAATCTTCCTTGTATATCTTCATTTTCCTAACATCTTATTCCTTAAAGGATTTGTATTGGTTATTATAGTGACATATAGGATTTTAGAGGTGATTTGGGATGAAATTTGGTTATATATTTTCTGATCTGATGGGATAAAGTTGTTAAGATAAGTGAAGATGTGAGTTTCCCTTTTGTAAATGACAGGAGTGGAAACAGTATAAATTTTAAAAACCTTAAGATATAATAAATTAATTTCTCAAGAAAATTTTATCCAATTAAACCTAATTTAAAAAATATGACATTTTAATGACCAAATAAATATAAAAATAAAATATAAAAAAAATAAAGGTATTTTAATCGTTATCACTTATTTTAACCCCTTGTTGGTCTTTTTAACGTTTACAATGGTGACAAACATAAAACATAGTAACTACTAATAATTAAGAAATATTAAAATCATTAACAAATTTGAATATTATTATTTTAAATATGGAATAAAATTTTTGAGATTCAATTTGTAGAATTGTTAAATATTACATTTAATAAAAGTCTGCAAAGAATAATGAAAATTTATTTTTATTGAAATTTATTTTTTATGAATAAAAATGATTTTACAACTGAAAATAAAGAATAATATTTATTCCCATGTAATTTTTTAAATTTGGTAAAATAAATGTATACTTTTTTACTTTAAAACCAAACCACAACTGAATGTAACTTGATAACACTTTATTAAAATCGAATAATTGAAAATAGTTTTTATTTTAATAGAAATGATACGTAGATTTACCAAATGCACAAAAAAGATTTAGAAAAAAATTTATTTCTAAATGAATTATATTATTATAAAATATAAATTTTATCCATAAAAAAGGTTTCATGAGATTTAAAGTAATTATTTTATTATGATAATGTCATAAAAGACAAAATATTTTTTAAATCAATGATTTTCATTATTCACCCAGTAAAAAACTATTTTAAAAAAATACAAAAAATTCACCTTTATATTATTTTTTACAGGATTATGTCAAAATTGTATAATATTTTATCAATTTGAATTTCTATAATTAAAAATTTTAACTTTAAAATAAAAATACAATATATAAAGAAACCCCTCACTTGTATAAAATTGATCATTTTAAAATTTAAGTGTTTTTAACCTTCTATCATATAAATTACCAATATGTGTCACTTTACTAGTTTGTACATTGTATATTCAATATTTATTATTATTTATCTTTTATTGTAATAAAGTATTACTCATATTAGTTCTGTGTTGTATATATCACATGTAATTAAACAACATATTTTCTTAATATAATGTGCATTAAATTATTGAGGTATTATGTTATATCAATTTAACATATAGATCTTAATATTTTCCTCAATTTTCATGTGACTGGTTCACCTACATTTTTTTATAAGTATCCACTTAAAAGTGGTGAGTAAATATCTTCTTACACCAGAGGATCCCATGTGAATTTTGATATATTATAGAGATAAGGTTCTAATTTTCATAGATATGAAGAGTATAACTTGATGAATGGATAATATTTTACTATTATTAATACTACTAATAGGACTAAATACATCTAATTATAATCTATAAATCCCAGAACTATATAATTAGAAGCAAGGCCAGTGATTATTATAGGTACTATACTCTTTTATTCTTCAATGGTCCTGTATTTTTTTGTACTAGTGCCTTAAATTTATTTATCTCATATAAATTGATTCATTAATTGGGATTATGATATTAACTAATGTCTTATACAATAGAAATCTCTACTTATTGGGGAAATTAGAAGGTAAAATATTTCAAATTTCCCACATGTTAAATAATGATTATTAATGTTTAAGTCCTATGGGACTTAAGTGTTCTTGATTTAAAATTCTATGCAATTAGAAAACACTATTCTAATATGTGATACATGTTTATCTCATGGTATCATTGCCTTATTAAAAACCCATATTATCTAACAAATTTAATTTTAAAAAAAATCATACATTCATTTTAAATTGGTTCTTCTAATTTCTTTAATCACTCATTCTAGACTCCTCCAAGTGACCTCTAGTAATCCCACCCCTCTTCTCCATAAACTTTTTCCCACCCTTCTTTCTCAAGGGATTACCCAGGTTAAAACTTTCATTTTTTCCATTCATCTTCTTCAATTATCTCTCTACTTTATTTTTATTTTCACACATTAACCTATACCATATATAGCCATGGAGTATAAATAAAAATATATGGTATCACTAATATTGGTTATTTTGTTTTTTATGGTGTGAGAAGGTCAATTTTAATCCTAATATCTTTTTATTCAAAGTTGATTAATTTATTCCATTAGTGAGAGGCAATTATTTAAAATTGATTCCTCTTATTTAACACATCGTTAGTGCATGAATTTTCAAAAAAAATATTATTATTAAATTATTTCAACTATATTGTGTCATAACAAATTTGTAATTACTCTTAATTTTTTTTGTGATTTTTAAACATGTAATAATGGAATTTTCTATGTATTCTAAACATTATTCTTCTAAATTAATTTCTAATTCATAAATGGAATCTAAAAATTTCGCTTAAAGGATTGATTTATTTTAATGGATTTATAAATGGTATTTTTATAATGATCTATATTAAATAAAGATAGTTTCATGATTAGGATTTTTACTTTGGGAATTGGAAAAAATATTCATTAGATTATTATTAATTTTTTTTATCATTTATTCCCTATTTTTTTATACCCCTAATTGGTTTTTGTGGATAAATATAAAAATTATTATGTTTGTTATTGTTTCATAGTATTTATGAAGGGATATTATATTTTAGGTTTTTGGGATGTGATTTGAGGTGTTTTGGAAATTATTTATTTTTTATTAAATTTAAATATAATACTATACATGGGATCATTAGTTACTAATTTAGAAATTGATTGTGGGAGTTATACATTCTAGTATTTTACATTTTCTCAAGTCCAATAACATTATTTTTTATCTAGATTTGTGTATTTCACCGAATGAATCCACTGAGGGTATTTTGGTGTCCATTTCATTAGTTTTACTTCATAGGAAGATAGGTTGATAAATTTAGCAATGACCTATTTAGTTCCAAAATCGATGTTAGGTTTTCATATCTTTTTGTTGTTAATTTAATTAAAAAATTCCTTTATAAATTTAATTACATTATATATTGTGATATATAACTAATGTGAAATCTTAATTACCTCCATATGTTTACTTTTATTATAAAAACGAATGTATTTTTCAATGAAAATTTAATGTTCTTGTTATATCATTTCTAAAAAAATTTAAATATGTGTTTCGAATTAGAGTTCATACTTAATTTTTGGGTGTGGATTATAAAATGGGTAACATTGATTATTTGTGGAATTCTACTATGTTTTATCCCTCACCTTAAATACACAAAGGTATTTGTGTATAGAATTGTTTATGTATGATTTTTTTAAGGTAAGGGATAGGCTTCCATTATTGGAGTTCCTTAGACTTATTATTTATGTTTTGATGACATAATGATTAGGTGGTGACCTCAGGTCATGAGTAAATGAATCATATGGTAATTTTATAAATTTTTGGATTGTATCATATTTTAAATTATTGATCAATTCAGTCTATTGTTCATATACATTCTTATTTTAAAATAACATGTGATGTATCACACTTCCCTTTTTGTTATAAATCCTTATTTAGATGTTATATTATTTTTATTTTCTTATACCGTTTTTTAATGGTTTGTTATTATGAAAATTATTTATTTTTTAGCACAAAGATTCAATTTATGGATACATTATATCATATTAAATGTAAATTTCCATTGTAAAAAGTTATCATATCCCTCTTTTTATTTTGGGAATAAATGTAGAAAGAAGATAGTACCTTCAAGGCTCAAAAGTTATGTATGAGGAAGTGCATGGAAAACTATTTCTCATGATGTTCCATGATTTTCCATGGGTAGATATGATTAATATCATGGATTTAGATTTATTTTCAATTTTTTATTGAGTCATTTTGATTTAATTAACTTTTATTATGTGTTTTTGGGATGTTTTGTAGGTTTTTATTTGAAGACATTCAAGGATTTGTGTGAAAATGGGAGAAGTTTTATGTGTGCATGGTTATGATTCATGGTCTCCAAGAATATATGTATACCATGAAATTTCTTATCTACACCATCTAAATGATTTATCATGACTATTACATGGTCTTCTAAACCATGTTACAAAATCACCCACAATTATAAATACATTAAAAAAATTATATGAACTCTTATGTTTTTGAAACATTTTTGTTGTTGTTTGTTACACTCTGGAAAATTTAATGAAATTTTTATAATATTTATATATTATTAATGATAAATTATGTATTAATTTATCTTTTTATTTTATAATATTATAGAATTTTTTTTATAAAAATACACTATAAAATTAAAAGGGGGAGCGTAGAATAATTTTCAACAAGGAAACCCTCCTGTGGATCCTACCCTTGTAGATTTTGTTATACATACAATTTATACATTGAAAGGGGAGGGAATTGAGGAAAAAATATTTAGGGGGATCATGATCAATAATTAACTAAGAAAAATCTATTTTCTTTCAGATACTTGAGGGTATTATGAACCTAACGAATGGCTGGAAACATTTTAGTGTATTTTTAGTTTTATTTAGAGGTATGTTACTTCTAAGGTAAATTTTTTTGGGTCAATAGAAAATATATGATAATACCATTGGAAAAAAATAAAAAATAAGTTAAAATAAAAAATAACATCATATAATGAGAACTAGCATTATGGTGTCTAGAAAGTGGAAGAAGAGAACACACAAGTCGCCATACAGTAATGTAAAATTTCCAAATGGGAGAAGAAGAAAGAATTTTACAAGAAAAAATAAAAATAAAAACTCAATAATTATGAAAAGATATTTTTTTCCTAGTTTAGAATAATTTCATAATATATAGAGGGTTTCATGATTCACATTTATTCAAGACAATTAGAAGATGATTATAATTTGTAGTGCTCCCACAAAAAGAAGAATCAACCCACTAAAAATAGTGAGATATAGCTAGTGCTTCTGGTAGTCACTACTATATGATCATCATGGGAGGGACTTCACCAGATTTTACTTTCATAGATATACCCTTCTCTTGTTTAAATATTCTCACCACCCTGACCTACTATTGTAGTGTACTTTTACTACTTCCAAATATCTTATAGAAGGTAATCATCTCAACTTAATTTTTCCCAAATTTCCTCATTCTAGTTGTACCATATGAAAACCTGAGTCTGTAAAACATACATTCATCATGTATCTGCACATATAATCTTATTTTTATCATGTTAACTTTCTCCATCAAAACCATCAAGCATTATTCTAATTGAACTTCTCTTACTGTTTTTCAAAAAACATGTGTGTAAAATTTCTTTCACCCCTAAAACCCAAAAATCACTCACTTGTAAATTATTTTATAGGATTATTCCACCAAATCATTAATTAGTTTTAGTATACCTCCTTCCATTATATGAATTTTCATTACAGCTTCATATGGTTCCCCCATCATTCACTTCTAGTCATCCTAAACCAAATGTGACATAGTATTTCCTCAGTACTTCCCAAGTCATTAACATTGTTAATATATCTACCAGATTTTAATATTCCTTTATCTTTGATATATACATCGCTAAATCCTTCAAAAAATATCAGATTATAGGGAATTATAGATTAATTTGATTCTTCTGGGAATGAAACATATGATTTTCAGTTATCTTCAATTTTATATATGAATCATAAAATAACAATACAACTTATTGCCTCCTTTAAAGAGCCTTATGTAACCCTTTAAAACAAACCAAATCTTTTTACATTTCATTCAATGAAACATACTCCACTTACATTATTGAAAGTTAAAATTATAGTTAAATATTCAACATACAAACCACTATCATTTCCCTGAAAGTAAACACGTGGAAATATATTCTATTTTGTGTGCCTAAATCTCTATAAAATTAAATGTCTATACAAAAATTTAATGTATTTCAATTTATAAAGAAAATTGACATGTATTAATAATTCCAAAAGAATTAAAGAATCAATTTCACAGCCACCCAATACACTCTTTTTGAATTTTACAAAACAAGATAAAAACTCTCATAGATTTTTTAATGATTATAATCATAAAAAATATTTGTGAAAAAAAATTAAATTAGTCAATTCATACTAAACCTTCACTATATGCTTGACCTTGAATTTCATTCATTGTGAATTTTTATAGATAAGATTTAAATTTCAAGTCATTGGTGTAGTCACTGGTTTCACTTCACCAATTACAATTTCATCTATAACATTTTTTACATAATCCAATTAGCGTAGGTACAATGTACTAAAACATTGATATCTTAAAACAAGAATCTGTAAAAACCATTTTACCAAACTAAGGTCCTTTATCTTATAAGTTATGAATATCCCATCATTTATCTTTTCAATTATTTTCTTTACTATAACTTAAATCATAATTTTGTTAATGTATAAAAGTAATATAATAAAATTCCCAACACCTAAGTCCTTCAAGTAATAATAATGGTCAAAATTTATTTTGATTCATATTTTTTCCATTATAAATTCATTAAACATATGATTACAATTTATTGAAGCTCAGTTCAAACCATAAATTCTATTATTGTGTATATAAAATGTATATGGTTCCATTGAACCTTAAAACCTTCTAGTTGTTCCAAGACGATTTCCTCTACAAGATCTCAATGAAGAAATTATTAGTTTAATTCCATATTCTTCTGATGAAATCATTTGGATAGAACCATAATTAACACAATTAAAATATTTATGTTCTTAACTACATAAGAGAAAATTTATAATAAACACACCAATAGTTTTTAAAAACCATTCATGACTATCATGTATTTATGCCTACATCTACTACTTGATTCTTCCTTGAGTTGATAAATCCATTTATTTTGTATGACTCTATTATTAGTAGGATTATTTATAAGTTCCTATATTCCATTAACATAGAGGAAATAAATATCATCACTCAATAAAAACTCCCACTATTATATAACTTTTAAAATTCATCCCTCTTTCAAGAATTCAACATCTCTATCATCTATTAGAATGAGATAGAGATACATACTTTTATACCATTTCACTAGGTACTTATCTCAGGTAGATCTCTATATTTTTCCTTTCGACTTAGTTATATATACTATTTCACCTTATTTTATTATTCCTTTTAGAGATTTTTATCAATATTTTATGGTCTTTAAACTCTATGATACATATGAAATGGGAAACACAATCAGAACTAAACCTTCTTCCAGTAAATCCTTATAATGGTATGGTGTTTCTTGGAATTTTCATAATTCCTGAATTATATATAAAATTAATATTTATACATTTAATTATGAATAACTCATCTTTTGATTATTCTTTATTATACCTAAAAATATCAATTGGTCATAGATCCTACCATATAGTCTCTTTATTGAAAATAAGATTTCTGCTTCTCGTGACCTTCTGAGAGTTATTTTCCAAGTATACAAATAAAAACTCTACATTTTTCATAACAATAAAGGAAACACTCTTAAAACATATCATAAATATCATCTGATTCATTATAATCAACATGAATATATGTGGGTTCTTCCTGATGGTATGTGGTGGATGAAATCAATATTCTTTTCAAATGAACATATCCATGTAGGTTATTAACTTATTGAAGATAATAGAATCATTTTTATTAAGAAATCAATAAAATTAATATCATCTTATAAAAAACCTTGAGTAACACCACATGAATCCTCCTACTCCATTTCTAATTCACCAACATACATTTATTCCTCACTTCTACGATTTTTGTGTTGTGGTGTCTCGACTATTTTTTTCTCAAAAAAAATTCTCTTATTTTAGAAAAACGATTAGAAATTTCTTCTTCTGTACTCTCCAACATTCTCTAAAAATAATCACATTAACATACTGTAACACCCCAATATTTTATAGTAATTTTTTTAAATTAATTCGATAGCTTACGCTATATGCAACACCGAGTTCGAGCGCACCACAACTTACCAAACTAGCCATTAAAAAAGTGGTTATAAATAGTATTAACTAAATTTTGAATTTTATATAGTTCATATAATTTTAGAATCCATATTATGTGTTTCGTAGAAATAATATAAGAAACAATTCGTTTTTTCAGATAAAAGAAATATTTTTTAAAAAATGAAATTTTACAACCATTTCATGGAAAACCATTTTTGAAACCAATATTTGACAATTTTATATATTCAATTTAATGAAATTAAATTCTTCTTTAGAATCTTGACATACAAATTTATTTTTGATAAATTTTTGGTACTTTTCTGATAAATTTCATATTTTGATGAATACTGAAAAATACTAAATTTTAATTGAAAACAACTTTTTAATAAAAAAATGTATAGTGTTAAATTATGAATTTTAATCGTTTTGAAGTAAAATTAGATTAAATTTTTATCATTTAATACAATTTAAGTCATTATAAGTAATTTCACATTTAAATTTGACATAAACACATGACAATCTTTTGATAGTTTTTACTTTTTAAAAACCCACATTTCAGTTTTGAAAATGGCAATTAATTTTAAATTAATTAATTAAAATTTTATGTTTTTAATTTGGAAAAGTAGAATTCATTTTTGAATTTTTAATATCAAAATTATGTTAGGGTAAAGTTTAAGTATTTTTCTGAAAACATTCAATTTTTAAGGAATAGTGAAAAACACTACTTTATAGTTTAAAACCAACTTTTTATTTAAATAATTATTTATTTTATTTAAATTTATTTTAAGTCAAAATAGATATATAATACCTATATAACATTAATTTAATTAATTGGAGACTTTTTATAATAAAATTAGATGTATAAAATTTTCTTGAACTTTTCACCGTCTTTTACCCACCTTTTAGGAGCATTTGCATATTTTCATAAAACTCGATTTTACCAATTTTTTGAATTGAATTATAAAAATCTGAGAGACATAGTTAATATCAATAAGTAAAATTTGGTTCAATAAGATGAAAATATTTTTTTTTGAATCGTAACTTTTGACTTTTATTTACCACAGTTAAAAGTAAATAGGGTAATTAAAGATAAAAATGATATTATAATTACCTTAAAACATGTCCTAATTCTATTTTATAAGAGTAATTCGACCAAATACAAAATTAGGTATAAAATATGATCCTTTAGGTCCACATGTATTAGATTAGGACATTTATTATTATTTTATTTAAAGAAGTGTTAAAAGTGTTAAATTCAATGTTTATTAACTAAACCATTTTTAAAATTTGGTTATACATAAGATAAATTCTACTATAAATATTCATTAGAAACATAAAAATATTTAATACATAATGGTATTTTATTTATAATTTTTATATATTAAATAATTAAATTTATTTATAATACAATGATGATGAAGTAATTACCTTCTTAATGAAATATTAAAATAGATTATATTATAAATCTTAAAATAAATATAATTTAAAAGTTTTGATGACATACAAAAATATTCTAGGTTTATATAAAATTTTAGGGTTGATTAGATAAATTTTTTTCTAAGTGATATGGTTTTTATGACTTTCACAAAAACAAAATACGAAGTAGTGTCAAAATTGACATAAATTCCTTTTTAAAACAAATACAATATTAATGGATGATATAATATTAAAAAAAATATAAGGTTAGGCCGAAGTACTTAAATAATATTATATATGTCGTTAAAAAACCACTTGAGGTTCTCTAGGAAGTTTATAGTAAGTTTATTAACAATATAGTGTAAGAATACAAGAAGACACGGTAAAAGTTAAACTTTTTAACTAAGAGTTAAATCTAAAATATAAGGTTAAAATCAAAACCTAAACTTGTCTAAAACTAATTTTTTGAGATTATTTCGACCCATGCCTATGTTATATTTTAAATAAATCATTTTGGGTCCATTAGAAACCAAAAATTATTTTATTATAAAATAATATTTTATGATTTTCCTAATGTGACCATGACCTCTCTTATAAAAGGGTACTTACCCTTCTCTTAATTTCACACCTCCAAATCCATTTTTATTGGACAATCCCTGACCAAATATCTTCCCAACTTCCCTAAATTAATCCTAGAGGCCTTACATTGATCAGAAATCCAACCTAAGGAGCCCTTTTGATCAACTAAAAAGGAAACACCCAAAGAAGAGGTAACAATTTCACCACCCTCTTTCAAGTTCTTTTCTTCTTCCACTTCCTCTTTCCTTTTTATTTCCATACCAAAATAAAAAATCCAGTACCTTATACATACTTTTATGTTATTATAAATATGTTACAACTATATTCATTATTATATCCATCTTATAAATGACAAAGTCACCATATATGTGTATGTACGGCTTACCATCTCCACGTTGTGGTGTAGTTAGTTATTAAAACACTTCATTATTTGGATGGGTATAATAATGAGTATATCTGATGTAAATAATAAATATAACATGTTAATTATTAATTATATATGATATACCGTCCAATTACATAAAATTTCACCATCAATATAATGATATTGTCGCTCATGTGTACGTAAGGCTTATCATATCCACGGACGAGATGAGATTCATTACCCATCGTAATCATTTAAGAATAATTTTCATTTTATGAATAAAAATAATTTTTAAGAACTTAATATAATTCTGGATATGAATCAAATACATCTTATAAATAATAAACATGTCTTATGTAATAAAACATACAAAGGAAAATGAATCAATTAACAACCAAAACAATGATGCTACCGAAATATCATTAACAAAGAAATATTAGAAGATCATATATGATATCATATTTATGTATTTGGTTCTTTTATAATTTAATAACAATGATTTTACCATTATACATATGGTTAACCTACCCTATACTAAGGAAAATTTCAAGGTAATGGGTTTTCATCTCACTTTTATTCCCTTGAGATTCATGCTATATTTGCCACTATTACCTTTTGTGTGGTGTATGTACTGCCCATGATTGTATTGTTTGAATAATATACTTTAATTTATGGGTATTTACAATATCATTTTATGGTCCTTATTTCATGGGTTTTATGTTTCGTATGTTACCAAATTGGTAAGGGAATTACAAATTTCAATTTCTACTCATTTGGTTTTACGCAAACTTCATTGATTATATTACTCCAAGATTATCTGTGAAATCACTATTTATTTACTTATATAGTAATTTCCACTCCACTTTTTGTGTATATATTTTTTATACACATAATCACTTCATTGTTAAATTCTCAATTCATAAATACAAACATGATAAGAGTATTTTTAACTCAATCTCTATTCATTGAGTTAAACATCCAAGTCATTGGTGTGTTTTTACAAGAATATGTGTGAATGTCCTCTGATTGATTTAGAATGAATATCCAATCATATTGAGTGTATTTATATTTTACCACATAATTATGTCATTGATTTATCCTTAACCTAAGGATACAGTCTTTATAAATAAATTCATCTCAACTTACATTCTATTGATATTTCTTTGTTATTATGCACCATTTGATTTTTATTTGGTGTATATACTATACTTGGACATAGTATATCATGAATACCTTTATTCTAATGATATTATAAAGTTTTAATTACCTCAATTATTTGTATTCAAGTATATATCATTTGGTTATGAACTCTAATTAAAATATCATTTTAAATGTTTTAAAATTTTATTCTTCTAAATATTTCTCATTAATGTCCATGTTTTAAAAATGGTTTTACAGTTTTATTTATATGGAAATTAATGTTTTAAAATTGAAATTACTTTTAAAAGTTTCAATATGGTATGGGAAACTTTGATTCAAAAATCTATTTTAAACTACTTCTTGATAAATAGTGAGACTTTTAAATGTTTTCAAGAAACATGAAGATATTTCTCTCAAAAAAATTTGATGATTATTTTCATCTATGTAAATATCCTGCATTATTCTTGATTGAGGTTAATTTATGATAATAAAATCATTCATATTGTATTGAATGAGTTATGTTTGATAGTGGATATGCTTTTTTTATACTATTCATGGTTTGTGGTAAAAATATTGACATTTCGTATGCTAGTTTTAATACGAATGTTTAGATTATATTTTAACCTTTTCATATGAGGAATGCATTGGCCTTAGTAAATAATAGGTGGAGCCTGCTATAGCTCCTCGATGCATCGGTAGGTATCATGAGACATACTAGTGTCTTGTCTTAAGGCTTTGAAAAAATCTTATTTTTAGTCTTGGCATAAGGCCATGACTATGTAGTTATGAAGTCTAGCATTATGCATTCCATAATTATGAAATTGGCTATTGATATTACATGAGATTAATTTAATAGTATAATATCCATGTGAATAACTAAACGGAATTATTTGATTTATCTTTGTCATATTATGATTAATTTTATGTTTAAAAGGCATGTGTTCTAGTCTTACACATTACCTTAAATGTTTATTCTTATTTATGACAGTTTCAGCTATATTATTGTCCTTACTGAGCATCTGATATCACTCCTTTATTTTGTCTTAATTTTTCCAGGATGCAAATAAGTATATTACAATTAACCTTCGGGAATAGATTAAGGGATATAATAGTGTTCGAAGGGGGAACAATGTTGTTTTTTCGTTTCATGATGTAATGAAAAATTTATGTTTTTATCTAGTACTTCCAAGGCTACTAAATTGATCGTTCTTTTGGGACATGATTCCTTGTATAATTCCAATGTTATGTGATAATGCACAGATTTTGGGTAACTAGTATCGGGGCATTACAATTGGTATCAGGGGAAGTTTTGTACAAACCTTGGAAGTTATATTTAGAAAAAAAACTCTGATTAGGAAACACTACCCTAAGATAGTCATTGAGGATTAGAATATAAGAACATCCAAAAAATTTGGTAATGTAAATATTATGTGGGTTTTATAAGAAATAAATCCTTGTCTGGATATGAGTAGGTAGAGGTGGCTCTAGTATGGATGTACCTTGGAGTGTAAACTCCAGCAAGGAGTTTCAGGCTTGACTCAATGTAACCCGGTACACAAAAACAAGCCTTAATGCACTCTTGGTTACGACACTCCTGGGGGATATGCTTAGGATAATTCACATTTTCTTTAAAAACCGATTTGAAGGATTTTAATATAATATTAGAATAAATAACCTTGGTTAATCCTAAAGTGTTTTATATTGAAAATAAGGTGTTATGATATTCTCTAAATGATTTTATGACTCACACTATGCTTTCTTATGTTAGTCAAAGGCTGGATTCCAAGGAAGTCATAATAACATTGAACATGATGTATAAGGTGATCATAGTGGTGTAAATGAGAAATGAAAGGGAATTTTGATAGGTTTAAAAGATATTTTGTTCATACTGAATCAGTTTTCCAAAAATATGATCAACAACATATATATTAACCAACTCCTAAACACAGCAAATAAGAGAAAGGTGGTAATGATAAGAGCTCCAGCAGTAGAGACCATAGATAACACAAATCTCAATTCCCATCAAGTAGGGAATGTGGAAGGAGAAACCTAGGAAAGTGTCTCCATGGAATAAAGAAATTATTTATGTGTGGGAAATAATGAAATAAAGTAAATAATTTCTGAGAAAAAATGATAAGTACTATGGAAGAAAATAAAAATGATCCCAATAATCCATTTACAGCCATTTGTAATAAGTGTAGGGGACCTAGGCATTAACTGAGTGAATTATTTATTCTAGAAGATAACCTCTTGGTCAAGGAAGAACTTTTGTGGAAATAAATGGATGGTGAAATGTTTAAAATTATTAATGCTCTTTGTTGATGGAATTACTTTGGAATAATTTTATCTTGTATGTGTAACCATGTAGTTTGTTATGTAAAATTCTATTTTAGGAATAATTTTCTTTTCTATTGTTGATATATTATAAATAACCATTTGGTTTCATATGATCCTTGAATTTGAGGAAATTACAAGTTATTAAATTTTGGGTTGAAAATGTGATGTATGAGATAACATTTGTGGTGAAATTATGTTATGGTTATTTTGAATAATTTATCTCATTTTGGGAATGTTATAAAATATAGTTTTTAAAAAGGGACAACACATAGACCATGTGAAAACCCTTCAAGTCGGACAAAGCTACAGGAATCAAACCCACAACCATAGTGTGATTGGGATTTATCACCTACCACTGGACTACGTGAAGTCCCGAGTTAATATAACTAATTATTTTTAGTTAAATGATTTTATTGATCAATAATATGTTTATTTGGGATCTTATGTCTTATCAAATGGATATCCCTAGTATAGGAAAATGATTTGCTGACTAAGTGATAATGTTATTTTGGAATATGTACACTCTATTTGGAACACTATATGCCTAAAGAAAATAGAATACTATGGGATTTCATTTAAGGATTAATGGTGTATTTTTATCTATGTTTTTATTGTGTATTTATAGCGATTTGTGTTATTTATGGAAATGATTAACCTTTCATAGAGAATATGAGATTAGGTTAATTAATTTTAATTACGTGAATTTAAGAGTAGTCGATGTTATTTGGAGGTACAATTTAACGTGGAAGACTACATAATCAAATTCTTCTAAGTTTTGGTTTTCAATATTAGTTTTGATTATATTGAAGGCTTTTAAGGAAATTTTTTTATTGAATGGTATTTATTTAACTTTGGGTATTGTTGGTTTAATTTTAAAAATTAAGATTAGTATTTCTTTCTCTAAAGGATTATCCTTTTTGGGGATCATATGATCTTGTACTAAACATTTTGGTTTTGGTTAATCTCTAATGACAAGGTTAATATATAGTTTATCCTTTATGGATTATGTGATTCTCTAGAAGTTCATTCTATCACTTTAGGTGTGACCAAGTCATCTTGAATAATCATAATTTGAAAAAAAATATGAGTTAGTGGTAGAAATTTATTAAAGGATGAAACTATACTTAAAAAGTAAGTATATATTTTTATGTTCTTAGTCAATCTCATAAATAAATTCCTTAACTTTATGAATGTAACATAAAACAAAAAACATTATTCGTTAACATTTATTACTGGGAAACTAATGATAGTTTATCCCATAACAAGTTTGTGATTTTCTTATTGTTAACATTCTCCTGATTATGTTTTCTATCACTCTCTATCAGAACATGACACTTTCATTATCTTCCATATCCATGTTTTCCTACATGGAATCCTAGTATGGGTTATCTCGGGTGACCTTTGTACTTATATTTCGTTCTTTTAAAGTGATAGTTTTATTGACTCTTTTTCCGATGTGGGACATTCAATGAAGTTCCCAAGCCCAATTTTAAAATTGCGTGGACACAATTTCCAAAAAGAGTGAAGAATTTAACACCCCAAGATTTCATAATAAGTTATTTTTTAAAAGTAATTCCATAGTTTGCGCTACACGCAACACCGAGTTTGAACACACCATGGCTTACCAAACTAGCCATTCAAAAAGTGTTTATGAATAGTATTAATTGAATTTTGAATTTAATATAGTCCATATTATATTAGAATCCGTATTATGTGTTTCTTATTAATAATATAAGAACAAATTCATTTTTTCAGATAATAGAAGTATTTTTCAAAAAATGAAATTTTACCATCTTTTAATGGAAACCCATTTTTACACCCAATATTTAACACTTATATATATTCAATTTAATGAAATTAAATTCTTATTTAGAATTTGTACATATAAATTTATTTTGGATAAATATTTTGTACTTTTCTGATAACTTTCCTATTTTGATGAATACTAAAAAATACTAAATTTTAATTGAAAACGCCATTTTTAATTGAAATAATTTATAGTGTTAAATTATGAATTTGAATGGGTTTTAAGTAAAATTATATTATATTTATATCATTTAATACAATTTATGTCATTATAAGTAATTTCACATTTAAATTTGACATAAACACATGTCAATCTTTTGATAGTTTTTACTTTTTAAAACCCCGCTTTTCGGTCTTGACAATAGGAATTAATTTTATATTAATTAATGCAACTTATATGTTTTAAATTTGGTAAAATATAATTCATTTTTGAATTCAGAATATGAAAATTATGTTAGGGTAAATTTTTGGTATTTTTCTGAAAACATTCAATTTTTGATAAATAGAGAAAAACAGAGTGTTATAGTTTATAACCGAATTTTTATTTAAATAATTTTTTATTTTATTTAAATTTATTTTAAGTAATAATAGATATATATTAACTATATAATTTCAATTCAATTCATTGGAGTCATTTTATAATAAAATTAGATGTATAAACTTTTATTGAACTTTTTACCATCTTTTACCAACCTTCTAGAAGCATTTACAAATTTGCATAGAACATAATTTTACCGCTTCTATAATTTGAATTTTAAAAATCTATGAGACATAGTTAATATCAATACGTAAAATTTGTTTCAACAATATGAAAATAATTTTTGGTGAATAGTAACTTTTGACTTTTATTTAACACAGTTAAAATTAAATTGGGTAATTAAAGGTAAAAATGATATTATAATTACCCTAACACATGTCCTAATACTATTGGATAGGTTTAATTATACAAAAAACAACCTTAGGAATAAAATATGATCCTTTAGGTCCACTTGGATTAGATTATGACATTTATTATTATTTTATTTAATGAAGAGTTAAAAGTGTTAAATTCAATGGTTATTAAATAAAACATTTTTAATATAAGCTTATCCATAAGATAAATTCAATTATTAATATTCAGTAGAAATATAAAAATAGTTCCAACATAATGGTATTTTATTTAAAAAATTTATAGATTAAATAATTAAATTTATTTATGACACAATTATGATGTAGTAATAACCTTCTTAATGAAATATTAAAATAGTTTATATTATAAATATTAAAATAAATAGAATATAGAAGCTTTTATGCCATACACGAATTTTCTAGGTTAATATAACATGTTAGGGTTTATTAGATAAATTTTTTTCAAAGTGATAAGGTTTTTCTAACTTTCACAAAAACAAAATACCAAAATAGTGTCAAAATTGACATAAATTAGTTTTTAAAAATATACTATATTATTGGTTGATATAATATTTTTAGAAATATAAGGATAGGAAAAAGGGATTCAATAATATTATATATTTCATTAATAAATAACTTGAGGTTCTCTTGGAAGTTTAGAGTATGTTTATTAAACATATAGTGTAAGAATACAAGAAGACACGGTAAAAGTTGAACTATTTAACTAAGAGTTAAATCTAAAAGATAAGGTTAATATGGTAACCTAAACTTGTCTAAACCCTATTGGATGAGAGATTTTAGATCCATCCCTACCTTATATTTGAATTAAATCATTTTAGAGCCATTATAAACCAAAAATTATTTTATTATAAAATAATATTTCAAGCTTTTCTTAAAGGGACCCTCGCCTCTCTTATAAAAGGGTATTTCTTCTTCTCCTAATTTTACACATCCAAATCCATTTGGATCGGCCAAAACCTACTCAAATATCCTCCAAACTACCCTAAATTCGACCTAGTGGACTTAAATTGAACATAAAGTCAACCTAAGGAGCCATTTTGATCAAATCAAAAGAAAACACCCGAAGAAGAGGTAATAATTTCATCACCCTCTTTCATGTTCTTTTCTTCTTCCACTTCCACTTCCTCTTTATTTTTAATTTCCATACCAAAATAAAAAATCCAGTAACTTCTACATACATTGATGTTATTATAAATATGGTACAACTATATTTTTTATTATATCCATCCTATAAATGACAAAGTCACCATACATGCGTACGTAGGGCTTACCATCTCCACGTTGTGGTGTAGTTTGTTATTAAAACACTTCATTATTTGTATGGGTATAATAATGAGTATAACTAATGTAAATAATAAATATAACATGTTTATTATTTGGTATATATTATATACTATCCAATTACATAATATTTCTCCATCAATATAATGATATTGTCGCTCGTGCATACGTAAGGTTTATTGTCTCCACTGACGCGATGAGATTCATTACCCATCGCAGTCATTCAAGAATAATTTTCATTTTATGATTAAAAAAATGTTAAATAACTTAATATAATTCTAGATATTAATAAATTATAGCCTATACATAAAAAACATGACTTATGTAACAAAACATATAAAAGAAAACGAATCAGTTAACAACCAGAACAATGATACTACTGAAATATCATTATCAAATAAATATTAGAAGATCATATATGATATCATATTTGTGTATTTGGTTATTTTATAATTTAATAACTATTATTTCACCATTATACAGGAGTTTAACCTACCCTATACTAAGGAAAAGTACAAAGTAAGGGGGTTTCATATCACTTTTATTCCCATGAGATTCATGCTATATTTGACACTATTACATTTTGTGTGGTGTATATACTACCCATGATTTTATTGTTTTCATAATATACTTTAATTTATGGGTATTTAAATCATCATTAGACGATCCTTATTTCATGGTGTGTATGTTTCGTTTGTTACCAAATCGGTGAGGGAATTTCAAATTTCAATTTCCACTCATTCGGTTTTACGCAAACTTCATTGATTACTTTACTGAAAGATTATGTGTGAAATCAATATTTATTTACTTATGTAGTAATTTACACTCCCCTATTTTTGTATATACTTTTGATACACATAATCACTCCATTGATAAATTCTCAAGTCAAAGATAGAAATATGATAAGAATATTTTTAACTAAATTTTTATTCATTGAGTTAAACATCCATGTCATTGGCATGTTTTTACAAGAATATGTGTGAATGTACTCTTATTTATTTACACTGAATATCAAATCATATTGAGGGTATTTATATTTTACATAGATTATTATTTCATTTATTTATCCTTAACCTAAGGATACAGTCTTTATAAAGGAATTCATCTCAACTTACATTCCATTGAGACTTCTTTGTTGTTATGCGCCAATTCATTTTTATTTGGTGTATATACTGTACTTGGACATAGTATATCATTAATAACTTTATTATCATGATATTATAAAGTTTTTATTACCTCAATTATTTGTATTCAAGCGTCTCTCATTTGGTTAAGAACTCTAACTAAAATATCATTTTAAATGTTTTAAAAATTTATTCTTCTAAATCTTTCTCATTAATGTCCATGTTTTAAAAATGATTTTAAAGTTTTATTTATATGAAAATTAATGTTTTAAAATTGAAATTCCTTTTAAAAGTTTCAATTTTTGATGGGACATATTGATTCAAAAATCTATTTTAAACAACTTTTTGATAAATAGTGAGACTTTTAAATGTTTTCAAGAAAAAGGGAGATATTTCTCTCAAATAGTTTTAATGATTATTTTCATATATTTCAATATCCTTAATTATTCTCAATTAAGGTTAATTTATTATAATAAAATCTGACATATTGTATTTAATGAGTTATGTTTGACTATGGATGTGTTATTTTTATACCATTCAGAGTTTGTGGTTAAAATATTGACATTCTGTATGCTAGTTTTAATACAAATGTTTAGATTATGTTTTATCCTTTTCATATGAGGAATGCATTGGACATATTATGTGAGGGGTGGAGCTCGCTCTAGCTCCTCGATGCATCGGTAGGTCTCATAAGACAAACTAGTGTCTTGGCACAAGGCCTTGACAAAATCTTATTTGTAGTCTTGGCATAAGGCTTTGACTATGTGGTTATGTAGTATGGCATTATGAATTCCATCATTTTGAAATTGGATATTGATATTACATGTTATTATTCGACTATTATAATATCCATGTGAATAATTAAATGGAATTATTTTATTTATCTTTGTCATATTATGCTGAAGTTTAAGTTTAAAAGCCTTGTGTTCTAGTCTTATACATTAACTTAAATGTTTATTATTAAGTATGACAGTTTCTGCTATATTGTTATCCTTACTGAGCATCTGATCTCACCCATTTCTTATGTTTTATTTTTTCCAGGATGCAAAGAAGTATATTACAATTAACCTACAACAATAGGCTATGTGATAAAAGAGTGTTCAAAGGGGACACAATTTTGTTTTTTGTTTCATGATGTAATGTAAAACATATGTATGTATCTAGTACTTCAAAGGATACAAAACCAATTGGTATTTTGGGACATGATCCCTTGTATCATTCTAATGTTGTGTAATAATGCACCTATTCTGGGTAACCGGGGTCAGCGCAATACACATACACATAACATAATTTTCCACTATAGACCTCCAATGGATGAATTTAATTAATGAATCAAACATGTTCTTTAGAAATTATACCCATGAATTTCTTGTGGAATCATATATGAATGACACATAAAAGAGTAATCCTCTATGATAATGCACAAAATCTGGACCCCTAATTGTCTATGTAAATAAACTCCCCCTTTCGATGATTCGGTGCATTCCTATTTGTCAAAAAAGAAAACTTCTATCATTTTATAAATATATAGTCATCATATGATCCATAGTCCATATTTTTTAACATAAACATACTTTTCCATAAATGATATTTGTCCCCTTCTCGATAATATTCCCTAAGAGATCATGCTACAACTTTGTGGAAGTTAACTCTCTGGTATGTAATACACATTCTGATACCCCTATAAGAAACAATGCTCTATTCATCACTGATTTATTCACAACTGTGGATCTATGTGAATATTCTATGAAACATCTATAAACAATGTAGAAAACCCCACATCATAAATTTATCCTATCAAGATTATTTTTTTCCTCATCCCTCATATGTGAAACACATACTTCAACTCCAGCAACCTCCTATTACTTATCTATATTGGAACATCATATTTATCTAATATTTGAAGGGCCTTTTTATCTAAATAATATACCTTTAAATTTCTTTCAAAATTAAAATTTATCATTCTCCCACCCAATGATGTATAATGAAAAGATATTTCCACGTCTATTACCTAATACCCTAAAAATCATGTAATACTTTTGAGAAAGATACTACTATCTTCTCAGGTTTGTAGACTTACTTCAAGAAGATTACTTTTTATAATTCTCACTCCATTCACTATAATAATTTTTATTTCACCTTTACTCCCACAATTCCATTATAAGGGATCCATGTTCTCCAAAGTACTCTAACTCTATATCCTTCTTCCATTCCCATTATTATGATTTTATAGTCTTATGGTACTTTCTCTTCCTTATGCATTCTATATGTCTTTGGGAGATTCTTGAACCTGTTTTTAAAAAATATATATAATTCAAAAATAATATCATAGTTATCTTCTAACATTAAATCAAACACTGTGCTATAATTTCTTACTTCGATCACTATAACATCCAAATATTCATACAGTGGGGATAATAGCAACAGCACATATTCCAGATCTCTATAGTTTATAATCACTAACTTCAACTTGCCCCATATCATATTAAAGTTGTTAATAAAATTGTAAATAGTCATCCATTCAAATATATGCATGACAAATAGTATCCCTAACTAGAAAACTATATTCCTTATTTTTTTTCTTTCTCATAATTTATTGTGAGGGTGTTTATGAGTTCTGATGTAGTTTTGAACTTCAATATATTGAAATCCACATTCAGATAATGTTTTATCAAAATCAAAAATTGTAATTTCTATCAAGATACTTCCATTTTTTCACATTTATATATTTTAGATTGGAACTAGTAAATAAAAGATCATGTTCATTTTATAGAAATAAATTTCTGAACCCAAAAATCATTCTATCAAAATTTTACAATCAGAAATTTCTATCTTACAATGCCAAGAATGTGAAAATCGTGAAGTCCTTATAATTTTAGATGAAATTAAGCAAGAGTTCAGGAAATATTTACTAATAATATGTTACATGGAAAAGGGTTAAATGGTGGTACTAAATAGGGCCATAAAAAAATTCACCAGGGAATGTAAATCAAGAACAATCCCTTCAAGATATTTGATACCGCTTATTAGGAACATGGAAAACATCTGATAAAACCACTAGAAGTAACTCCATCAGAACATACCACATCGAAAAATATCAAGGTGTGTGAACCCATGTTTTTATTTCCATATCCTGATTAATGATCACACCAAATAAACTACACTATAATGTAAAACCTCTTGATGAGTGAACATATAAGAGTATTTGGTGTAAAAATAAAAAGAAAAAAATGGAAAAAGAATAGAAATTTTTTTACATGGTTCCTAATTCAATATTAATCTATGGGAGGAATATTGATTCACTTTTATTCAAGGGAATAAAAGATGAAACTAATTTATAGTGGGTCTAAAAATGGTTGAACCATACCACAATAAATAATGAGACCCAGCCATTACATTAGATAATCATCGATATATGAACCCCCTTATTGGTTAAAGAATATCACATCCATAACCTCCTATACTAGTGTATTTTTTTCCACTATCGATGATCTCATAGGATAAATCTAACTCAAATTTCCTTTCCCCACACCAAATTATTCTAGTTGTATCACCTGACAACCTCTATCTTCAAATCTTTTGATTATCCAGTAACTAGATTTCTATATCAATTTATTTTATGTCCACTATATTTATTTGAACCATCATATATTAGGATAATTTATCTTATCCTTTCATCAGTATGAAACCCTAGATGAAAAATGGTTTTCACAACTAAAACCAACAAAATTTACCACATATAAATGAAGGATATGATATGACTGAAATCCAAAAAATACTATTTTTATATAATCCAAATGGTCCAAACTAGTTTTAATATTTTGACTATCATATGGGATTGAAATATATGATTTCATTCTCATTTCCCTCATAATCATAAGTAAAGATTGGGGTATTTGTAAGGCATGACTATGAAATTTCCTTCAATAACATATCCAATCAAATTTTATAATTGAAGGAGGGTCATTATGCCTGACATCATTCTATTTCCGTACATGTCATATTTCATAACTTTCAAAATTGTTAATAATGTTATAAGATACCACTGACTTTGATATAGAGGTATTTGATCATCGAGTGATGCACCCACATTTCCTATCATTCAAATACCCATTATATGAGATGTAATGAAATATATATGAACTTCATATGGGAATTTCATGACATGGTTTAATATATATTTAATAATACATTACAACACATGAGTAAATGTGATTTCCTAGAGGAGAATCCTCAAGGTCACTATAAGAACCAACTACCATGATATGGTGGTGGTGTGTATTCTTTATGATTGGTTAAGACACCTTGTAACCCAATTATCTCTTCTTCTATATCCTTTTATGTCCAAATACCTAGAATATTATTGAGTATTGAAGGATTTTTTATACATGAAATGGGATTTAGTATGCCTATAAATACCTCTGGAGGTGGGAAATGCTTTATATTCCACTCATGTGATCATATTAAAAATGTTTTAAGGTATTTTTTGTCATAAGATGGTGATTTATTGTCACTTTATTATAAGGTATGCATGGTGTATAGATGTTTTTATAGTTTATACAGATTTCTTTATTTTATGAATATTGAACTGGGGATTGATATTTTAATTACATATAATAAGTGTTAATAGATCCCTAATATTACTAAAAATGGTATCAGTGCTTCCCATGCAATTATATTTGTGAAATAATGTATGAAATGAATAGATTATAAATCATATTGTATATCATACTAGTAGTCATAAAATAATTATGTACATTTATTCTATGAAATATGTATCACATTATATGATTTGGTATATCATAAACTATGAAATAGATTAAATTCTCATATTTCTTATGGTTGCGGTGTATGGAACCTAATATCATAACAAAAAATATCCCCAATGTTGCGTTTTGAAATTTTGATCATCAAATCACTAAAGAGATATTAATGTGTGTTAGAAAAAACTATATCACATATCATAGGTGATGATAGGAATTATCATCCACTGAAAATGATAGTCTATCATAATATGTGATTAATCTATCAGTCATAAAGTATTATTGATAATTATTAGAACCATAATTTATCTATCATGTCATATATTCCCCAAATTCATATTGTACTATTATGAATCATTCCACACAATTGGATTGGATAGTAAAATATGATTGAGAATGATATATTTAGATTTCTTTATTTTCTATTATGAATTTAGTTTCAATATTTATATATTTTTTACATGGTAAAAATATAAAATATAATATTTTTTTTAATTTATATAACTGTTTTATAAAATAAATAATTTTAATGTGTAAGAACCCGATTCTTATTAGATGTATAAAATCTTTTTATTAAATTAAATTTCAAATTAAATTATTAATTATGACCTAATATGATTACCCATTGAGGTCACAAGTGTATCAAGAGTTTTTGGGGATTGTTTGGATCATAGAGCCTAGATTTATGGAAGAAAACTAAAAGACACATGGTAAGTATAAATCATAAGGTGAAGGTCGAACAATTACTACAAACCATTAAATGCTAGATATTGGGGTCCAAGAGGCCACACTATTTCAGAAAACAGTACGATTTGAGGCCCACTTCCTTTCATGGAACCTGAAATTTTTATCAGATCTGAATCACATTGTTTTTTATGGGTTTGGAAAGCTATGTGCACTAACCAAAAAGGTCCCCCACCTTATAGTAGTGGATACATAGTTAGCACATTGTTTGGCCGACCATGTGGCCAAACCATTCAACCTAGGGTTATTTGGTGAAATTATAAATTATACAATAATTAATTTATTAAACCTAATTATTTTCTTATTCTCCTCCCACACAATAGTAGTAAAATGGGGAGGTCCTCCTTAAAGGCAACAATAAGATTTTCCCCCATTCCTTCGTCTGATCTCATAATCAAGCACTAATTATCTCGGTGTATCTACATTAGTGACTAATAATTTTCTTTTGTGATGATAATTATTATTATTGCTATTTATATAGTTATTTAGGTGTAAGATAATATGCCCTATTTATAGTTTCTTCGTTTATTCATAACATTTCTCCTAATCTGAGTCAAATAAAATCTTGATACCAGATGACCACTCTAATATGTTCATACAGTATGTGGTTTATTGATTTTCTCACAAAGTTGACTTTTTTATATATATTCTATTTTTTTGTGCACCTAATTATTAGAGTGAGACCTTAGAAATGTAAATTAATCCTTTAGGAAAATGAATATGTAAGAACAATGTGAATAATGAGACCCATTGATAATGATTAAAGGTTTTGAACCATGAGTTATAACCTCCCCATGGTGTAGTTATATAATTAATTGGACCGCCAAGGGTAGCATATGAACTTTAATACCCTTTATTTGTGACATTTACCCATTCCACAGGATTTTAGTTGATTAATTGTAATTGGTAATTGGAATTGATTAAAAGTAATTGAATATGATATACCATAGCTATGGACATGATTTTTTTTTAATAATGAGTTTCCTCATATAATGAAATTCCCACATGAGATAAATTAGATGGTAATCCTTCTAAGATTATCCATTTCCTTGAGACACCTTATGAGGTGAGGATTAAATTAAATGATCACAAATGTGACTTTAACATATTTAAATGATTTTGATTGTTTTTTTATTATATGTCTTCGGGTCATAAATGGGATCATATATGAATTCCATGGATAGACTCATTTGGATATTGCATTTCTTATGCCATAGTGACACTTGGACTCCCAAAAGTACGTACAAGGAAGGACTCATAGGGTTAATTCTCTTTATTATATAATTATACATGAAATCCTTATGGTTTACCAAGTATTAACTCATAGGGAAGTTGATCATGTATGATATGGGTGACACGTGGGCTTCCGTAGTGGATTTCCAAGGACGGACTCAGTTATCATTGATATTATACCTCATCTAAAGTGATATAAGGATTGTGATGAGGAATCAATAGGACAATATTGTAGGGTGTTGTTTCATGTGATGCATAGAGCCATGCCTAGATTCCAACTAAGGAATTCATTGATGATATTAGGTTATAAATTGATTAATTAATAAAATGATTAATATGATGTGTTTGTCATCCTAAAGAACAAGCTTCGACTTAGTAAGTGAATTCCACATTTTCTATGGCTCTGTTAAGTATCCTCTAATCACACAACATTATGGGGGATGTTTGAATACATTATAGGTCCTGAGACATATTTATTCGAGGAAAATAATTAAATAAATTAAATTTATTATAATTATATATATGACTGATAGTTAATTAAGAGACTTTCTATAAAATTCCAAATCAGGTAGTAGATGATGGGTGTCCATGGGAACCCTGGCCGTTATAGTTGTTTACTTTCAGTACTATCTTAACAAATTCTATTTATTACTCTATACTTTTATAATTATATATTCACTGACTGGATGGCATAATACCATTGGGTGAAGGCTTACTAGTATTTTATGTCACACTATGTTCAGTCCACCTTTGGGTAACTAGAAAGATTACATGACTGTATGTATAGATAATGGAAAGTTCCCTGATAATGGTTTCTAACTACAACTTAGGAGTAGGGGAGCACATGGCCGAGATGAGGCTCATGATTCTATTTGGAGATATAAATTTATAACCTTTTGATATTTTGTTACATTTTTTGAATAGTTGTATAGATACCTATTTTGGATACTTTGTAGACACACAGAATGACATGTATGACCATCATTTTGTATATGAGATTCCATCTAGTATTTATTATTTATAAATTTATTGTACGTTATTTATTTATGAATGATTTATTGATTCTTCTAATTATCATTTATTTTATATCTTGTGTGATACAATCTGGTGATAAAGGTATATTATCCCAACAGTCACAGCCTAGTCCCTCACCGCTAATCACAACCTCTGGAATTTGGAGAGATGTGGTTGAGGCCATGTGTCCAAGCAGGCTCGAGGCACTATTTAGTAGCATCCAGGTTTGGGATGATATAATGGGGTAAAAAATGTTTTTCTTTTCCAGTTTACTATTTTCTCAAAAATGGACATGGGATTAGAAAGGTTATAGAAATTTGGTAATGACTTAATAGTGGACATAACTAACCCACATATAAGAAAAATCCAAATTTCCTTCAATGAAATTACCATTTTATGGATTTTGACAATTGTAGATGATTTACTTCCACTGTTGGGTGATGTACTTTAATTTTGATGTTATAATTGGTATGGTTGTGGGTATAATGTTTTTACAACCTTATGAGATGAGAGTATTCCATCCTATGCCTCATTTTAGGTTCTTTTTAGAAATCACATGACATGAATTAAGTCATTTTATATAGCATGCACTTATTTTCTGAATGATATTATGATAGCTGATGTGATATATAAACATGTTTTTATGATAGATATTCTATGTAGGTAAATGCGATTCATGATTGGTTCTTAGAGTACCTACTATAACCTAACCAGTGTTTTTCAAATTAGTCTATACAATACACCATGATTGGCTAATTGTGTCCCACTGATTCATCGACCAAGAGTTTCATGGAATAGAAAAGTTTTTGATATGGATTTGATGGATTCCATATTTTGGTTATGAAGTAGTATGAGCCCTTATGGATTGAAATTTGGTTAACCATTTGGAAAAAAAATTAAATGCATTGTGATATATAT
The DNA here is from genome assembly GCA_963277665.1 of Viscum album. NCBI lineage: Eukaryota > Viridiplantae > Streptophyta > Magnoliopsida > Santalales > Viscaceae > Viscum > Viscum album. Next base: position 1,509,588,344 of record OY728156.1, read on the forward strand.
AAAATGAATATGAAAATGTAATCGAAATTTGAATTGTCATAGAAGAGAACTTGAACAAGTATTGACCTTTTTATTGGTAAGTATAAAATACCTCTTACTTTCTTATGATTTGTATGTCTCCAATACCTACCTCGAGGATCAGAAATCGGGGTGTGATTCTTATATGGGAAGGATTATAACTATCATATTGTAATATCTATGATTTAAGTGGTTTTGAATCATTATTTTATGTGTGCACATGGAAATTGATGAAACTTTCCACTATGATGTTCTCTAATTGCATGCTAGGAGGATGGAAACAATAATTATATGGAGGAAGTGGTCCATTGGATACTAGTTGATCCCCCTTTGGTGATAACTGTGGAAATGTCTACAATAAAAACAGTTTTCTCCATAGTAGTTGACTTGAAGGGGTTGAATTGTCTGTGATCACTAATGTCAGTTTAAACTCCTTCAAACTATCTCCAATATGATTTTTTTCATAGATATAGAAATTCTCAATGGCTCTAATATCCATGATTACTCATGGACCTACTTTCCAAAGGTGGTAGTTCATTGGGAAACTTGACCAATGACACTTATGATCTCACATTGGTTGAGAGGATGGGAAGTTAGGCTCATCACACCCTTTTGGGATGGACTATAACCTATTATGGTACTCTCTTATAGATTTATGATATGTCGATGAATCCTTTGTTCATTACCAAGTGTGTATAATATGGACTACCTTAAGGAAATGATCAATCATTAGTACACTTGGGTTCAAAATAATATATTTTTATTCAAGATTTCTCATCAATGGAGGATTTTTTATGTATTTGAGGTTCTCCATCAATGATAAGATTTTATGAATACATAATGGATTCCATAGTATTTTATTAGAACGATGCTGGTTTTAAGACACATGGTGAGGCACTGTGGAGTTTGTCATCCAAGGTGGTGGTAATTGTTTTGATATTGGGATCAAACCCATATAATGGGATTTCTATGTATACTAATGAATGGAATCATAACCCATATAGTTCAGTGCCACTTAATAGGGAATATCACCATTAAAGTTCATGTGATGAGGACCCAACTAGGCAATTTAATTTCTTGAGAAATGTATTTCAAAGAAAAGGTGTCTGGCCAAATATGGTGTGGGACTTACATTGAGGTAGAATAAGGGACCTGAAGGATATATGGTCTCATAGGTTGATAAGACCTCACTAGGGATGTGGAATGGAACACATTAGGGTGGATTTGGTACTGTTTTTGGACCTCAGTGAGGCTTCTTATGTTTCCTTGTTAGTTTGGAATAAAAGTCCCCATAGTTCTATGTGTTGTTTCTTACACCATAAATCAGTTCCATGAGGTTGGGTATCATTCTTGGAAGCTTCCCATTTAAGGGTAATGATTGGGTTGGAGCATACTCTAGGAAGGATTGCTGATTGAGTGGATATGGTTGAGGCTTGAACATAGGGGATGAAATTTTTTTTGGGGATCATACATGGAAGTGTCTTATGGAGCATGGGATTAGGGACTACACACGGATGTGGATAATAGAGCATGGTATTGAGGATTATTCATAGATGTGTCCCATGGAGCATGGTATTGAGGACTATACATGGAAGTAACCCATTTTAAGGTTTAGGATCATGGGAATGTCATGATTTTCACTAACCACTAATCCCATGTGATTCATGATCGATGTGATAAATAAGAGGAAGTATTTGATCTAAAGATCACATGACCCACTCTATCCACTGGTGGATGATAATTGAATCCCAAAGGGAGAGGGAGAGAGATTTTGTGTGTTCTAATATCTTATTTCAATTTTTGTTAACGAGATAGTCACATTAGATGATCTATTCAGCTACACCCCACTCTGTGGTAAAGATGAGCAAGAGTTCTTCCTCCCATAAGATAATCTAGGGGCTTACTCCAATAGAGATTCCATAAAATTTATTCTATGAGGATGATCTAATTCCATGTGTAAGGGAAATTAAAGCATGATACTTACCCTCTCTTTCTAGTACTGGGAGGTTCATGTGAGTTCCCCAAGTTCAGAACCCTCATTAACATGGGAATGTAGACCTAAAGATGTTTTTAGGGTCCTCCTTATTAAGGAGGTTACACATGAGATCCCACTTAACATGGGTATGTAGACTTGAGGGGACACACCGGTGTGCCTAATGACCTGGTCATACCTTTCATGTGTTTTTGGATGATTCCTTGGCCTGATGTTGTTAGATGGGTTCATATAGGGGACAATATGGGGCCCAATGATATGGAAGAATATATTGATATGAGTTAGAGACTAGAATTCTCTACAAAGCCTCATTCCATGTAGCAGGTTCTTATATGGAATGGGATTCCCTCATCATAGCATGTTGCAACATGGGTGAGGGTACTGTTTGTATATAATTATGCTATGAGGACATATGTTCTGTCAGTGTAGCATGTTGTTACAAAAGACCAGGTTCCACCTTCATAGTGTGTTATAACACGGGGTTGAGTTCCTCCAACATAGCATCCATCTATGTAAGGTAGGATGCTGCTCGCATATCATTTTTTTATACAAGGTGATTTCCCCTAAAAAGGTCATCAATTTATTCCATGTGGAATAGTTTCTATAAATGGGTATTAAGTTTGCAGATGTTGGGAACATTTATATTTACTCAATATTATGTGGTGGATCTTTACCTCTGATGAACCAAGGAGTGGATATAGTTTTTGAGTTTCCTCATCACTTGTTTTCTTCATCTATCTTTGGTTTAGTCCTTTTTTTGGTCTCCCTCAAGGACTTTTCATAGAAGTGTAGACGGAACAGACACTAGCATGGAAGGTATTTTATAGTGGATTGTGGGGCTTCTTTTATGGGATCCCCGGGATGGTTCCCTGGCCCGAGAATGACATCTTCAGTGAGTATAGGGTGTTTTTTATGATGAAAACCATCATCCATCCCCACAAAAGACTTTTTTTAATGGATGGTGGTCCCACATCATCCCAAGAATGATATATTTTGTGGGGATGGTCATTCTTGGGGTAAAAAATAACCATATTTCCCCGCAATCAAATATGGTTTTGTTCACAGGAATCAGTGGTACCACCACACCCCAAAAATTATTTTGTTCTTGGTGTGCTTCACAAAGTGGTGGAACGTCATGTGTAGTGGCCGTTTGCAAAGTGATTTGATCTTTTCAGGATCAAGCCATCCTTCATGGACTCACCCCTTTTAACATTTTCTTCAAATTATTCATTGGTATTTATTTCTATCCATTTTTGAGTTTTAAGGAAATTATCTTATTCGTGCATGAAGAATTATTATGACCCCAAAAAATCCGCCACCAGAATGGGTTCTAATCGGGATGATGTGGAGGCTATGCTGATGTACAATGTGGTCCTACTTTAAATTGGTATGCATTAGTCATTTGGACCCTCAAGAGGGGACCATTCCAATTAATATTGGTCAAAGGTCATTTTTCTTCTACTTGGTTTATTTGAAAACTAATCCCTCACACTCTCTGATCACCTCTTCATTAGACGTAGCATTTATTTTGTTGATGAACTTTCCATAAACTAAAATTCATTTCTCATGGATAGTAATTCATTAGTTCCACAAAATGATCATATGATTTGTGGGTGGAGAGTCTTGGGGACCTTCGTTTCATTGGAAAATGATTCTCGGGCCAACACATCACAAACTAGATGTTCGCAGACGAATGCCTTCATAAACTAATTGTTCACTGGTGAAGTAGCTTCCTTTAGACGTTAATGATTATTTTTTATATGGATATCATAGGACTTTTCCGAACCTATCATAGGGAAAATAATTGATCTGTCTTACACCTCAATGACTGTGTCTAGGAGACATAATTCAATTGATGAGAATATTAAAGAGGATATTTGGCATCACATCATCCTTAAAGAATGTACTCTACAGAACCTTCTTTCCCCAAAGCTTTTGGCCTACCCACTATCAAACTAACTACTAATTTATAACATCAGACTTCAATACAATGATCCCCTTCCACCAGTTGAGTAGATTCTCCCATCTTCCTGGCTTGATATATCTTTAGAGCTTTCCCTAGTAAACATATCTTCTATGGGGAAAATTATTTTCAGTTCAGGTCAAGAGAATGACTTTGTTCAGAATGGATATATGTAAAAAAATTGAAATATCCATGATATATCCTTGCAATCAAAAATTCAAGATTATCCATCCTTTTTAAACATATTTTAAGGAAATCCCAATGGAGGTTGGAACTCCAAGTCATATTTTCAGTCTCGATGGAGTTTCTTAGTCGAATGGGCTTGGTCATTAGGGGTTAACTAGAACTATGTGGAATTCCCTAAATAGTTAGAGGTTATTAGCTTAAACCATGTAGTGTGGGTCTATGAAATTTTGATTAATTAATTGACTGAGGTGTTTATAGAATTAATTTTTTGTTGGTTTTGGATACCAACACATTACATCTATCACATGGTGAAGTTAGGATCATCTTGTGAGATATATATCAGCATGGGGGAATCCTTGTTCTTGGTAACATGTATGATAATTTCATTCCTTTATCCAATACCTAGAAAACCCCCAAGAAAGTATCTCCATTGGAAAGATACTTATTGACTACAACAGATGAATTTATTATTCATCCCCTCTAGGATTACTCAATAATTCCATTCAATGATTGGATAATGTTGTTCTTGAAAGTTATTCATTAAAGTATGAAAGTCCTCCGCAGTAGGAATCATCCAACTCAATAGTCATAGGGTATTTAAGGTTCGAAGTGGGATACTCTCAATGAAGGTCAGTATACTACATGTGGATAAAGAATCCATCCAGACATATCCCCTAAATCCATGTCAGATGGTTTCTATTCCATGTTCTATAAAGGGTGGATCTTCCCATCCGGGTATTCCCATACTACGGCCAGGGTCTGTACCTTGATTATGGTTCCTAAACTAGTGGTGGGACATCCTATTTGTACCCAACCTTTCTCCTATCAACAAATTATTGGTCCACATATAAGAAGGTAGGTATTTAAATCAACTTTATAGGTTGTTCCAATTAATGTATGGATGGTTGCCAAAACACTATTGATGCTATAAATATTAGCATGCTATGACAATTCCTCATTCCACCTTTCGACCTGCATTGATTAATATTGCTACTATTCACCTAAGGTCCTTGGGAATCTATGGAACTACTTGAATTTTGAGAGAATTTTCCTACTTTACCTTCATACCTTACCCTATACCTTTAGGCATGGTGGTTGATGATGGTGAAGGGACTCTAGTGGAGCGTTCTTACATCATCTCTAGGTGATATGGAACATTCATTGCATTGGTGGATAAGGTGACCATCTTCTAATTATATACATATAACTGATTTTCATGATAATTCAAGTGTATGTAATGGGTTACCCCTTTTCCCCTTCTATAGATTCAGGAGTCCCACCAAGTTATTCTTCACCATATATTGTTGATGATGATGTGTAATGGTTATGGAATGTAAATTTATTTTCCTTGCATAAAAACTCACATAAATTTATCATTGAATTATTATTGGATGTGGATAGATAACTATCCTAATTATATATTGGGTAATGTAGTGAAAAAGGTTCCTAAACCATTGGCCTCTACTATTTTTGTGCATGATTCCCCCACCTGATCGATTTCAATGAGATAATTACTCATGTCACAATGCTCTAATATCCTTAAGGGAGGATCGTCCTCTAGCAACCAATTACTAAGGCATTATGGATCTGATTTCTTAGATAAAGTTTTCGATAGACCTAATAATGCTTTTCCTAGTGGGATAGACTTGGGAACCCCACCAATTAATGCAGAGTCTATCAGCCTGGTTCATAAAGCTGGGAAGGAACTGGAGGTGGATGTTTTTCCCGCTCTAGTGTTGTTCATTGATATGAACCTGCCTATTATGGTTGCAATACCTGATTACATACCTGTGGTAGAGAGAAATTGCGATCAGGATCCTATTGTTGTAATTGAACACCAGGGTGTGCAAAGATAGTATTGGAACTAAATTTGTACTCTCAACATATGGACCCCATGGCAGAAATGGGCGAAAAGGTGTGTATCTTTCACCATCATTTCGTTAAACTCATCCTAGGTAGGTTTGATTACTAAAAGCTTAATATCCTTATTCACTAGATCATTATAGATCAAGAAGAATTAGCTACTTGCAAGGGTGTACTTTCCATGATTAATTATTCTCATCATAAAGTTGTAACCTTTTAGGATAATACTATTGAGTTATATCACTTGGTTACTAAAGAATCAAGATCTTATGATTGATTGGTTTTGTAGAATGAGGAGCTATGAGAATGAAAGGATAATGTATCTAGGTTAAAAGAATAGATATCATCTTCAAATGAAATTTTTTTGAATTGATTAATTAGATGATTTTGGATCATAGGATCATATTTTAGAAGATATGCCCAATAGATGAAACTGAAACCGGGAAAATGGAATTATTGGAATGGACTCATGATTGATTGTGTAGGGCGGTAGTCAATTTTTGGACCAAAGCAACCCAAGATTCATTGTAACCATTTTGGATATTATTTTTCTTAATTTTTTGTATTATAATGAATGAGATACTGCATGATGTTGATTATATTCCATTGTAATTTAAAAAACTAAATGGAAACTCATTTTCCCTTCGACGCTCATATTTAATCTTTTCTTGTAATTCCAATAAATTATAACTAGTCTCATGTTGATAGATAATCTACATTAGATATCAATTTAAATCATAATCCAGGATGATAAAATTTATATGATCATGTAATAATCTAGTGTTTTTCTATACTGAGAGACTCAGTGAGCATACTTTTGACTTTTTCTAGGGTTACATGGAAGACCCGGTGAAATTTTTATATTTTCCATTATTTCATTAACTTTTTCCTATTTATAATTAGTTGAAATCTTAGTATAAGTAACATGGCATTTAATTGGGATTCCCTTTGTAGATTTTCAACCTAAAAATATTTTACCTCTTTAACTTTTCTTTTGATTCATTTATTATTGCCTAAAATATGAAAAGAATAGGTCTAGAGAGCTGGTACTCGAATTTTACATAGGATTACCTTTATAGGTTTTCATCTTGGAGTGTACCATTTTACTTTTAGTGGGATGTTAAATTTATTTCAACCTATAATAATGAAATTGATCTTTTAGGTTGAATTGTTTTGACAATTAATTACTGGGTGATTTCCCCAATAGGGATTAATGGCTGGGGATGTCCAAAAAAATTCAGACATGAACGAGTGATTTTTTTTGGTTTTTTGATTTTTTAATCTGAGAAATTCTATGGTTCAAGTATGAAAAAGGTAACTAGAAGAATAGTTTTTTGATTTTCCTCTACACATTGACCCTCCATTTCTGATATAAATGTAATTTCATAAAATTTGAAATCATCAAGATCACGAAGGTGGATTGTCTATGTAATGATGCCTGAAAAAAAATAGGGTATGTATCAGCACTATCCATGAATTATAAACCACTCATAAATAGATTTTTCCAGTTTAAGAGAGGTTTGGATCATAGTCTTGTTTAATTTCACACAACTAGGACAAGGACCTTGTAGTTTAATGCCTTACTAATTGGATGTTTGAGGTATATGGTTTTTGGTCTCATAGCTTTGACCAACGAATAAAATATTTTCCATTTCCACTATAACCTATCCAATAATGTTATATCATCTCCAGGAATGAATGTAGGGAACTTATAAACTATAAATTGGTGGTTTCTGAATTTGAGGAGTTATGTGGGATGTAAATTTCATTAGGGAATGTGGAGATAGAAAAATCTTCTCCTATGGATGAATCATCCATGGGATGATAGGAATTTTTTCTGCGAAACATATGAATAGACAACTGTGGAATATTTTGCATAGTCAACCAAAGGTGACCTTAATACACTGACCCACTAATTCCAATGGTCAGGGAGGTTTATGGTGATTCATACCTTCTCAGAAACAATGTTTGGTTTCATAAAGGATAGTAAATAAATATGAAAGGATCATTCATATCGATAATTCTCAGTAATGGTTATAAACATTTCCCTTACATAATATATGAGAAGGTTCCCCACCTGGTCTGACCCATTCACAAGGGGAGTAAATTTGTTTTTATTGCTAATTGAACTGGGATTGGAGACCTAGGAATCACTATGTATCTTATAAGGGAAGGAATCAAGCCATACATACTTCTATAAAGGGACCCTAACACATAGATCAATCTATTGTGTGGTAAAGTTGAATTTTACTTCGGATATGAGCTCTCAAATTGGGTGAGGATCATATTTGACTCTCCTACATAGATCTATCACATGTATATGAGAGTGTGGAATTATTATTATTTTCAGATGAGGAAATAGGATATGGATGTAATTATGTATCTCATAAAAGTTTTAATTATGACATAGGTGGTTCTTGTAAGAATCCCCATGCAGGTATAACACATGGATAGGGAAAGTGAATATTTAACTATTTCTATGGATGGACTTAGGTATGGATGTTTGGGTGTCACTATGTACCCAGAAGTGATAAGAGTCAAACCACAAATAGTTTGTGGTATTATATTGTTTCAATTTTAGAAATTCCATATGTCGGACTAACCCATTCATAGGGAAAGGAGACATTTTTATCTCATGGATGGAACTGGTGTTGAGGATCTAGGAATCACTACATATCTCATCCAAACCATAATCAAGCTAGGCATAGTTCTTGGGAATTATGTAGTTTAATGTAATGCCACTAGTACACCATCCATGCATTTTAACATCATGTGATGAGGACATTTTGAGGTCTAGTAGTTTTGGGTCATATGGATAGGACTATTTATCATGGAAATGATGAGTAATAGAAGGATCATCAGGCTAGAATGTTCCGTCATTCCTCAAACATAAGGGACAAGAAACTGTAAACCATGATTATGGGGATTCTTAGATCAAGAGAAATGATATGGAGAAAAATTTAATCACGATGTATGAAAATAAAAAAAAATAATCTTGTGAGTATGAATTATCCTTTGGTTGACATTCTTTTTTTTTTGTGACTTATGTATCGAAAACTAGGGCATTTTGTGCATAGAAAAACAAAGGCATTCTCAGAACACTGACCCTCCATTTTCTCTGGCCAAAAAAATATTTGGATGATCTGAAATTTCTAAGGGCACTGAGTATGATGAACGTAAATAATGTGTTTGGGTATATAAGAAACACATAGAACATTATTATCTAGAGAGTTTAAAATTCCTTTCATATATCTAACTCATATATATGGGGTTCATTTCTTTTTTCCCTGTCTAGATCCCTGAATGAGGAATCCAAACATGAGATATCTTGCATAGATCCTTGTTTTTATATAGGATATTGGGACATTTTTTTCCATTCATTTTTCTATGGTTGAGGATAGAACATGAGGTCTAGGAATCTCTACATATCTTTTCAAAATGAGAATCAAGCCACATGTAGTTCTTTTATTACAATGCTATTTAATGTCATGTGGTATGGAAAATTGTTTTCTCATTAATGTTCTTTCTACCAAAACCATGGAAACCCTCGAACGATATTCCATGATCATGTGTGGAATCCCCTACTAAAACTTCTAAGCCTACGTGAGTTGTTCTTGGTGTGAGAAGAAAGAGGTAAAAAAATATTATTCCACCACAAAAAGGTGACACAATAAAGGACAGGTTCATTTCTTATTTTTGGTAGCTGGTCCAAGATGGAGAATCATGAAGTTTCTACATGTCTCATCAAAACAATAATCAAACCACACATATATCTCAGAAAACATCCTATGTAGATTAAACTCGTACGCAGGGATGAGTTAATTTTTAACCTCCATTACAACTAGACCCAGGATTAGAGATTGATGTGTCACTATGTATCATGTAACGATTAGAATCAAGCCACACATAGTTCTGAATGAAAACATTCATTATAGATAAAATCCATACATATAGGGGGGATTTTACACATTAATCGTTTCATTATTGTGGTTGGACCTAGTATTTGAGATTCAAGAATCAATAAATATTTTTTGTGGGTAGGAATTAAGACACACATAGTTTTGGGACCCTGTGTAGTTAATGTCATTCGGTGAGGATGAGGGTGACCCAACCAGAAAGAGGGAGAATGTTGTGTATGGACATAGAACTAGAGATCTAGGTATCACTCTATATCCTACATGGTTAGGAACAATTCCAAACATATTTCTCAATGAGCTTCCCTGCATAGATCTGAGTCATATACTTGGAGGGGGAATTTTTATTCAAATGGAACAGTCAATAGGACCTACTTGGGAGTCCTCTCCATTTATTTAATTTGTGTTCTAGGTAAGGTACATTTCATTTATTTCATAGATGTGTCGAGGACATGTGTTATGGGTGTCACTGTGTATCCTATATAATGAGAATCAATCCACACATAGTTCATGATGAATGTATCCCAACGTAGGTCTAACCCACATGTAGGGCGGGAAAATGTTTTACTCTTTGTGTGGTTAGACTATGATTTAGAATGAATGAATCTCTATGTATCCTATGTAGGAAAGAATCATTCTGCACATAGTTCTTGAATATGGTGTAGTATATGATCGATGTCAAGGTAAATTTCTTTTATGTGAGAAAATTATGGTACTGTGTATTTTAACATCATACATCAAGGACATTGGTGTCATGAAATTTATTGTATCTTTACATTTATGTTTTATCATTCCATTTAACATATTTTGATTAGGATGATTATGTTTTGTAGTTATGGAGTGGATGATTTTGTAGACCAGTGAGAAACATATTCTCTCTATGAAAAAGGTCATGAGACCCGAGGCTAGTAAGAAAAACATTTTATGAATGGGGGAATTTGCAGCTAGGCCAAAAACAAGAGTTCTAGGAATATTTATGTATCCTATGATGATAGGAATCAAGCCACCCATAGTTTAGGACTATAATTCCCCATGCTGGTCGGACCCATATGGAGAGATGATGTTTTTTAGCATTTGTTGGGGTGGGGCCCAGGACATAGGGTCTAAACTTCACTACGTATCCTAGGATAATAGGAATATAGCCACATATAGTTCTTGAGAAAGAGACTCTTTGTGTGTATCTGACTCTCACATGGGAAAAATTCAAGATCATCTTTCTCCTACACCGATCTCGCTCATGTGCGGTGAATAATTGATTAAATTGATGATTCTCATGAATTTAAATTTCACACAGTGAGGATGTTGATGTAATTTTTCTTATGATATTATAATAAGGGCAATGATTTCATTATTTTTAAGGTCATTCGATAATGAACAATTATATAGTTTAACAACATGCGATCAAGATGATGTCCAATGATGATTATTACCATGCTATCAGGATGATAACCCCTAGTTTATTGTCATTAGGTTCATACTAAAGGGTTAATCAATGAAAATAGTATACTCTAGATATGGTGGAATGAAATACTTGATGTGAACAGGTAATAATAAGTCCCACACACCAAAAATGCATTACTAATAAGGATTACATATAGTTTTATGTCATGACTCTTGGACATGGGTTTCCAATTTATGGTCATTAATTTTAGACCTAGGGAAGGAGGCTTCCCAAAATAGGAATTTATAGTGTAGTGGAGTGAGAAACATGATTTGAGTGAGGGACTAGGAGGCCCAGTGCCACAACAAACTTTTCCAATAGGCTTGATCACAGTTTAAATCAATGATTTTTGGAATCAGATATGTATTTTAATGTCATATAGTAGGAATGATATGTGTTATTAGTTTTAACATCCTAAAACTAAGATGACTTATCATGTAGTTTTTCATCATGAGATCTGGATGATTTATCATGTGATTAAAATAAATAATTATTGAGGAACCATGTGTTGGTGGGAGTTGTGGTAAGTTGTTTTCCCATCAAATTCATAGAATATGTTCCAATGGATTAGACCACAGGTATGTCCCAAGGACCCTCCCATTTAAGTTCCAAAATCAAAAGTTTCTTTCTATGTATCATCAAAGTCATATGTGACAACACCATACATCCTTCTCAAAGAAATATCATAGGTGAACCTTTTTTGTTAAAGTATCACACAATTCAGTTTTGGTGGACATTAAAATGATGAAAGGTATGCAGTATTTTCTCATCTAGTCAATCAAATTCTTCTAGTAATTTATGGGATTTCATATCTATGGATAATTGATCACATATGGTGACAAAGAGTGAGGGAAATTGATCCTCGATTGGCACGACCACCACTTTCATATATACTAATGAGTATGGTGTTTCCTATGAGAAATTTTGGGTTGTAGTCTGGTATATCGGCAGGGCATTTAGGAGATTTTTTGGCCATGAATTTTTATCATTATCTATAATCTTCTAGAATGTATTTAAAATGTTTTCATTGATTCCCTCTATCTTTGTTTTTTATATAACATTGTAGTGGTATGAACGGTTAGAATTGATTTCCTACTCCCGATATAGATTATCCAATTAAATGGAATAGAAATCATTTCTATTTCCCATCACTATTGAATGAGGGATGGGAAATATGGTGATGATATTGGATATCACAAAGATTACAATGTCCCTTTCCTCAACTTATTTGAGTCTTATGTCTTCATCCCACTTAGAGAAAAAGTTGTATTTAGTAACAATGTACATAAACTTCATGGATGTGGCTAGAGTATATAACCCAAATATATCAATTACCTATATAAAAAATAGCCAAGATTAATTGTCGATATGCACCAACTTTGGGGATTGGTGAATGAAGTTGTCATGAACTTGGCAGGAATGACACTTTTTGGTGAATTTAGGGTAGTCCTTTTTTTAGAGTCATCCATTAGTTCTAAATATTTCTCATTTTTTTTGGAAAACTTTAGTCTTGACTGGTGAGCCCCATAGGCTCTGTCATGCACTTCCTTCAAGATTACATCAGTCACTTTTCCATCAATTCACCTAAGAGGGGCCCCTCAAGGCTTTTCATATAGAGTTCTTTTTTAAGGATTATTATTTCATATAGAAAAAATATAATTTCTCCTCTTTGGATTTTCGCCCTCCTCGGTCTATCTGATGGGAGTTATCCATTTTTAAGGTTGTCTAGAATTGGTGTCATATATCTTCTAGTAGGACTGTATAGTTCATATGTGGCACTAATCTCATAATACTCTTTCATGTGGTCTTGAAAGAAAGGTGGGGTTATATGAAAGTGTTCAATTCAAATGAATTTTACATATCGATCTAGAAATTTTAGAGTTGTGGCTGCATTTTCAAGTGTATCATCTTTGTCATTCTGTAACCACAAGAGGCAATTCAATATCAGTTTTAAAGGGAAATCTTCCATTAGTCCCAAAATATGGTTTAATAGTGGGGTTAGCTCTTCCTTCTTAATAACATAATTATTGTTAACTTTTTTAATTACTATCTTCGAACTTCCATTTATTTTCATGTGATTTACTTGTACCTGAAGTACCATCTCTATCCCTGCAATGAGATATTTATATTCGAATTAATTTTCCATGAACCCCTATAATAGTAGGAAGGAGTAAAAAATATGTCCCTCATAGTAGATATGAGTCCTAATTGTAGACCCACATTTTTGATCTTGTATTCATCCAACTTCTTTCCTATTGGGATTCTAAATGAACTATAAAAATTAATTTCTCGGCTCTATGGGCCCTCCTGAATAGAGAAAACCTTTTCATTGGGTAGTTCGGTATCTAATGTAATCATTTCATATAGCAGTTCTCTGATAGGAAATATATTAATTCATGGCCTTTGATTAATTTTTAAGGTGCAAACTAATAGTCTAATTTTTTCAAAATGACCACCCACCATGATAGATGTCCAATCAACATCAGATGGATGAGGATGTATTTGAGCAGGTTTATAATAGAGACCAAATAGACCTAATGGTGTTCTATGTAGTTAATCTCTTTCTATAATATAAAAAATAGATCCAAATATATTTTATTGATATCGGAATAATGAGTCACAACATTGATAATTGTTTGGATAAGTTAATTGTCTTTTTTAATTGCATTATTCATTTTTATTCATGTGGTAGGTGCTCAATGATCTCTACAAAGTTATCACATACAAAATAAGTGTCCTTCCTTTGAAATAAGTCATCAACACTAGTGGGATAAATAAGTATTTATTAAGATTTTATAATTATACTAGACAATCATAAGTGCACTGATATGTAACCCTTGTTTTCATTAACATAGTAAAGGAAAAATATTTTACAGAAAGGATGGGGATGAAGTTTCAGATGTAGGAAATGTTTTCTTGAAGCCATATAAAATATATAAGGTTGTGAGGAGGTGACATTACAATTATATCCTTTGAATTTTTGGGGTCTAATTCTATTCCATGATGTTGTATAAAAAAACTATGAAATTTCCACAAGGTAACACATAAATCACATTTTAAGAGGTTCATTTTTATGTTGTGTTTTCATAGTTTGTTGAATATGGTTTCATGATCTTACAGGTGGTCTGAGTATTTTATATATTTAAATACAACATCATCAATGTAACATTCTAATAACTCTTGAGGAAGGGTTTGAATATGGGATTCATGGAATGTTGGTTTGTAACGCTAACATTCTTCAAGCCAAAGGGAATTAACCGATAGAAAACCCCTCTATGGTGGTATGAAGTTGGTGGATTCTTTACATTCCAAGTCCATAAAGATTTTATTATATCCTAAATATACATTGATGAAGGGTAGATATCGATATACATTTGTTTCATTGATCAGTTTTTCTCTAATGGAGACTAAGAAATCATCCTTTGGGAAGTGCTGGTGGAGATCCCTTAAATCGATACAGACAATGATTTTCTTATTATTCTTCATAACAGGGACTATATTGGCCACAAATTTATAATATTGGACTTCCAAAATGATGTTATCTATGATGATCATGTCAAAATTGGCATTAATTTTCGTAGCATGCATCAGGTTCCTTCTTTTGGCTACTTTTTTATATCCTCATTGGTCTTCTTGTTAGGCCATGTGGTTGGTGGACACCTTGGGATTGAGGCTTGGAATTTCTGTGTAGTTTATGAAAAATACACCCTGATTCTACTTCAAGAAGTATTTATATACCTATTACTATTAAGAAAACATTGTCACACTAATCAAGGTTGGTTTTTTGTCTTCTTATGTTCCCATATTTATCTCTCTAAGCTCATCAGTGGTGGTGGAGATTCCCTACTCAAATACTGGAGATGAATCACTAAGGTCCTCATCCTATCCTTACTCCTCTTAATATTTTTCCTCTTATTACTCATGGAGAGAAATTAGTGGGATAAATTCTCTAGAATTTAGGGATGAGCTGATATATTTCCATTCCATAAATGTAGAAACCTACTCTGACCTAGCGAACAACATGGTATTTCCTTGAAACTAAAGAGGTGATGGAGAGAGAGATGGAAGATTGTATTTTTTCACATTGATTGATCATACAACATCTTACACATCAACTTGTGATTCATTGATTTCTTAGATATTTGGGTATATATTGAATGTGTTGTCATATGAGATTTCACCAATTTCTGGGGAGTCAGAAAACTTTTAAGCAATTCCGGAATTGGTGTCTATGACTGAAATGAGGAAGATTTCTGAATATTCATATGAATTTGGACTCATTCGCTCGAACTAGTTGATAGGTAGAACATACCATTTTCCAAGGTATTTTATGGGGTCATCTAGGATCATTTATATACCATTTGGGGTGGTGAACCAATCAACACAATCAACCAAGGGTTTTTTTCCTTTCCCCTATTATAATCCTTGGTCAATATAATGTGACTCATTGGATTTGAAGGAGGCCTCATCAAGATAAAATGTAAAAAATTTCATATTAATGATGTATTTAATGCCTTGGTGGAACGATGAGTGGATTTTTGTGTTTCGTTGAAACTAGGGCCTTCATTGCATGAGGTTGAACGTTTTGTTCTTCTGAACCACTAGAAATTATGAGTTAGCTATGAGGTATCCAAATTGGTTCTTGATCCTAATTCATCACAATGGTTTCTTCTCAATTTTTTCATATCCTTGTATTGTTATGGTGAAAGGCCCCAGTGTATCCTCAACATTGCCAAATTGGAAAAGTGTTCAGGCTCAAATGAGATTAACTCTAGATACTTTATAAAAAATACCTTTTGTACATTGACATCATTTATCTTATCAGAAACATACAAGGGTTAGATGTGTCATGTACAATTATATCCTCATCATGTTCTGTGAAGAAAATAACTACATGGAATTCTATAGGTCTAGTCACTATACAATAGAACTCAACATCAGCTACATCAGCTTCAAACTCATGTGGGATTATAAAAGTCTCTATGAGTGAATCCCTCATATCTTTTGACAAACTCAGGGCATCTAGGACTTATAGTTTCACTGATAGTGAGGCTAACTATTTTAGGATTTCATATATCTCATCTAAAGGTCTGTTCTTCCTTAGATGTGGGTGATATTTTATAGGAACATTAGGGACATGGGTATTTGATGTAGATTAATCGGGCCTCAAAACAGGAGTTAGAGGAGTTCCTTTCCTCAGTGGTTTGGGTTGAGCAGGTCTTCTTATGTGTAGAGGGTGTTCTAAAACCTGTTCCACTTATAATTAATATTCTAGAGAGATGGGACTCTGGTGAATTTTGGGTGATATATAATGATTCTATTATTCTTATAGTCCCACATAAGGGATCTTCTATGAGCATCTGCAGCATTGATAGTCTTAGCAGGGGTGTGGCTAGATGTCCAGCTCTGGCGATAAAAGTGTCTTCCCTGGTATCCTCAGCTCCTTCGTCATTTTGCTCTGGTTACCCAAAATTTCATTATGAACACAATTTCATATCCATAATCATCTTGTGAGAAATTATTCATTAATTTAATGAAATTAATGGATCCAAATATCAACTACTCATTCGATGAGTAATTTTTCTACCAGACTATTTCTGGTGGTTCCTTTTGGAGGGGCAATGTCGGTTGCTACAAGTCTAATAGAAGAATATCTAATAGGGTGAAATCCATTTTTCTTTGATACAGGTTCACCCACCTTCACTTAATCCTTGTCATTCTAGCCATGAAACTATTTAAAATTCTATCTTTTGGAGGTTTTGGGGTAGATGACACTGGTTGTGCTGCAATGGATGCAGCTGGGGGCATAGTTGGCTCTTTTAACTATGCTTAAAGAGAACCTGGAACTTAGTTGACTATTTTTCGAGTCATCCAGTAGTAGAATTTTTGTTTCCTTATGCTAACAACTTCATTCCACTCATTTTTTTCCTTCGGGCATGTGTTGGAAACATACACCACTTGTGCTAGTAGCCCTCTAAAATTTACTTTCCCTGAATCTGCCATTTTTATTTGGATTTCATTGGTGATGAAGAATCTCTGAATGGTGTGACCAAGTGTTAATAAAATTGGAAATAATCAAGGCATCCATATTGACCTACTTGGTTGATCCATTTGGGATCTAGATGGTTGAGTAAATCATTGTCCATGGTAGCTATAAAATAACCACAAACTTGATCATATTTGAATGAGTAAACATTATTCCTCTCTTACTCAAATTGATTTCTCTGGGGTACCCTCTACTCATCCGATTGAGGTGGGGGTTTCTATTTTCACCCATGGGGGTTTTATGATAAGTTTAATTCTTCAGAGCTAGAGCAGGCACATATGTTATCCTAAGTGTGATGGATTCCACCTCGTCCTTTCCTACTCATTTTCCTCAAAATAGTGGAGTTATCTTGAACTTAATCTGTCCTTGTTTTATGGATTCATCCATTCATGGGGAAATAGAAATGAAATCATATAACCCACTTAAATATTTTATTAGGAAGAGTGTTGTTCAATTCTCTTCACAAATTTTATAAATACAGAGAGCTATAATATCCTCAGGGGTAAGTGGTCGGTTCAGGGAGTAGGTCAACCCTTTCCATCATGATGTGAAATCATAGACCCTCTTTTCTTCTCACTATTTTCAATTAAGAGGTCACAAATTTTGGTCTTCTATAGTGTTGAGATGAACTAAAAGAGGAGTTTCTGATGGATATCATCCCATCTTGTTATCGATTGATCTAGAAAATGAGTATACCATACAAAGGTCAGCCCATATAGATTTGGAAAAAAGTATTTGAGTTTCACTACTTCTTTTTTATCAGGATTCCACATCATGGGATCAAAATGGGTAGCATAAGGAATTCGATGTTCATCCATTTCACATGATCCATTAAATATCTGAAATGTATGACTCCTAAGGTCTAGCAGTGGTGGGGTGTTACTCACCCAATCAGGTTAAGGTTTTCATTTCATCTACATTGGTGCACGCCACTCCTCTATGGAATCCAATTGAGCTACCAATGCTTGATGGTGTCAATATTCCCTAGATGAGTGTTTAGTTTCACTTCAACCTGGATTGGTGTATCAATGGGTAGGACATGATGTGCTGGTTTTTCCACTATTTGTGGTGGATATCTGGAAAGAGATGTATTTTGATGATTTACATGAACTTGTTCCAGTTGTATCTTAAATGGAGGTAAATCACAATATTCATCCATGACCAGGTCCACGTAGACCGATGGTCCAACCACCGTGTCAAGAGGATTTCATGGACTTACTTCAATTGTCGGGATAAACACTTGTGTAATGACCTAGAATTTATAATTGATATTTTTTCCTACAAAATGTGTGTCATATTATATTAAACATATTAAATATATATCCGTAATAATGATTTTGTATTTATATAGTTACAAGAATAATATAACCATTAAGATTCACCCATTATAAGACCATTAGTCAAATATGATTGTTGGTCAATATGACTATTGGAAACAATACTCTTGGTAATAATTTTAACATTATAATTAGTGTTTATAAGTATAAATGACAAAGGATAATTAATTAATAAAGGGAAGATAATGGACTCTCCAAATAGATTCATGTCATATGAATCCCATATAACAGAAATTTAAAAGGAGGTAGTGTCACTGGGGTTTTCCCTTGACCAATCCCAAGTTTATATTTAATATATAAAGATAGAACAAAATATTCTATGGTAGAGGTTCAATTTAGTGGAAATTATCACTTGGGAAATGTTAGTCATCCACCCCATTAATCTATCAATATCACACACCATACCCTTATGGCATGAATGGGCGTTATAAGGGATTATATTTCAAGGTCTTAGTTACATAATGTCTATTTCCATTGTATAAAAAAAAATTTCATTCCATCAATATGTTTTATGAATTTTTTTTCATAATAAAATATATAATGAATTTGATAAATTGGGTTTTCAGACACAAATTGTAATTTTTTGAAAAAAATGTAAATTTTTATAATAAGAAAAGATATTATAAATAAATTTATTTAGTAAAATAGTATGATATAAATTATTATTTAAATATAAATGATAAAATAAATTCATTATGACCACAAATTGTTTTTATGTGTTAAAAATATGACTATAAATTTTAAACCTCATATTGTTTAATATAAATGGATTTTAATATTTTAAAGTTAAACTTCTAATAAATAGATAATTATTAAAATAAAATAAACATCATTTTTTAAATCATCACATTAAAATTTAGTTAGAGTGGATTTACGATAGTTTTCTAAAATACCTAATTTTGTCATGAATAGTAAAAATACAGTTTTAGGATTTCGATATGTTTAATGACTTCATAATTATTTAAGATTTATTTAATTAAAAATTAACCAAAATCCATGACATAAAATATTTTAATTTATTAATATCAGGTATTTCAAAATATTTTAATCAATTTCCAAACATATAATTTACATTCCAAATCCTAAAATGGAAACTTTTACATTAAAAACATTATTCTGTGGAAAAATTAATTTTCCATGATAAAATAATTAATATAATATTATTCTCAACACTTATGAGTTAAAATAATATAAAATATTCCACAAATTTCTAAAAAAATGGGCAAAACCATTTCCAAGCCCATGGTGTTTCATTTTCCAAAAACTAGATTTCCAAGGCTTATATTTGAAAATTAATAAACAAACCCTCCATTTTTACTAAAAATACCCACCCAGTTATCCATTTCTATTCACTAAAAATGCATCACCATGATGTTCTATTGTATTTATGCCCATGGATTCCCCCCAAGGTGTGCTCTATCCTCCAAGGATCCATTCCTCATTATTTAGGAGTAACTTTTCAAGGAAAAGGAATTATTTTCCTTTTCTCTTCAAACGAAGATCATATTTTTGTATGTGTCATCTGGTTGTTAATTTTAATCTATTTCACTACCATTTATATCATAACCATAATTAAAAATTATGTTATTTCAATGGGATACTCGTTTACCCTCTCATTTTACCCATTTCTAAAATAATGTTTGTACCCATTATGCTATTGAATATACTTCCCAAAATTTCCATCTTATCCTTCAAAAGGTCTCTTTAATTTTTTTATTGAATACCTGAAACTATTACTTTTATAGGTGTATTCACCGAGATGTAAAAATGTTTTATATTATATTAGGAATAACATATATAAAACATGCATCCCCTTTTTGTTGAATGAAAATGATATAATGATCATGTATTTAAGAACTTTTGAAACGCCGTGATTTTGATCAGTTTTACTCTCCATGGTTTATTTATGAACTTTTTTATTATGATATATATGGATCACATTAATTAAGAATTATTAATGGTGTTCCCTGATAAAACTCCAATGCATTGGGTAAGGAATTTAAACTTCATAGATGACATGATTTATGATACCTTGGTGAACAACCTTGGTAATATTCATTTACAACACCTTGGTGATTAACCTTAGAGATATTCTTATGAATGTATAAATTAAATGTTGTACCCAGATTTCCATTTTAATATTCAGTTCCTTTTTATTATGATATACCTCATGTTACCTTTATAATTGGATAATTATATTCTTCATGTTCATAGGTAAATGGTTTCCCTTACAGGGCCTCCTTCTCACCCCTTTCCTTTCATGTATGTCCCCAGGATATGAGATGTAGTAAATTTACTTAAGACGAACCAATGTGGATGTCTTAAAGGGGATTTATAATATTTATTTATGCTCTATTTTATTATGTACCTTATTTCCAAGAAACTAAACTTTAAAATATCATATGCATGTGCCATGTAATGAAATGTTATGTACTAAAAAGGAGGGATTCCATAGTTGGTATCAATGGAAGGTTTAGTTATTTGTGGAAATTAGGATTTAAAAACTCTAGTAAAAACCCTATGGACATGATTAAATTTTAGAAAAAATCCTCTTATTTTGGTGAATAATTAAGTATGTGGATTCCAATAAGACAAGTCCTTTTCTGGATACGAACAAGTGGATGTCTCTCTAGTACAAAGGCATCTAGGGGTAACACCCAAAACAAATCTCTGATCTAGACTTGAATGGGAAATGGTGTACAATAATGGGCCTTACTTCATTCCAATTTTGAAACTCCAAGGGGGTTTTTTAGTTAATCACAATATTTTCATGAACCAACATGAATGATATATATAATATGTTATTCTTGTTAACAAATAACATATTTAAGATTGATGTTTTAAGACATAAAATTCATTTATAATTATAATATTATTAAATGAAACACATTTCTCGCTAAGTTTTTCTTCTTTTAGAAAATGGAATTAATTTAGAGGAATTGAGAAAATGATGACTTTAATGGACCATGCACTGATGAACCTATGATGGAAGCTGGAATAGAAAACATCCAGATAATGATGAATCAACTAACTCGAGTTATGAACAATAACATTAACAAATATTAGAGACTAAGTTCAACTTGAAGAGAACAGTATTCCATTGAGTCCTTTATGAAATAATGACCACCTTGTTTCAGTGGATCTACCAAACCATTGACTGTTGACTAATTGATAATCCCTATAGAAAAGATCTTTTTCTATACTCCATTTATCAAAACAGCAAAAAGTCACCCTTGTTATATACCGCTTAGAGGGAGAAGCTGATAAGTGGTGGACACTGATTAAAAAACATAAATCCATGAAAAGAGATTGATTCTTTGGAGTGGGAAGATTTCAATATAACCTTTTTTAATAAATATTTCCCTCATTCGATGCAAGCAAAAATAGATAATGAATTATTATAGCTAAACCAGAATGAAAATGAATTAGTGGGAAGTTCTAAGATGAACTTCACAAGACTTTCTCATCACACCTATTGGTTTATTATGAATCATAATTGAAAGTTTGATATATTTTTAGGTGTATTAAGACCCCATATATGGAGAAATATTTCCAGCCAAAATTGTGAAAACTATGAGTAGAATGTACGATGTGCTATGAAAGTCTAATTAGAGTTTAGAGATGCAACAGTCACATAAATTGATTGAAAAAAGAGATATTTGGAGACAAATTTGGGGAGGACCATTGATCACATTAGAGTAGGAAAGAAATTGTTACATCCCACATGAAAAAAATGTGTGAAGAATAATTTAGGTAACTTCATTATTATGAGATCTAAATGTTATTAGTGTGGATTAGATAGCCATGTAGCTTGTAATTGAAATAGTGTGGTGAAGCCTCAATTTATCAACATTAATGAAAAAGGGAAGATAGTGCAGTCCCAGCCTGAAGTCTATTTATTTATGTGTGAAGAACTTTGGAACTTTTCTAATAACTGTCCAAATCCAAATATAATGGGGGGGAATCTCCATCAACCTCATCATAGGACAGGGGAGAAAGTTTGTGCCTTTTCTATCCTAAAAATTGAAGTATAGGATCTGAATAATGTGGTGAAAGGTACTCTCATTGTTCTCTAAAAGAAAGCGAGAACTTTATTTGATTATGGTTGTATGAATTTATTTATTTTCTCCATGTTTTCAAAAAATAATCAATCAATCCTTGAACTGGTACAATTAGAGTTATCACTCAGACTCATGGAGGAACTGTATTTGCATCAAAAGTGTATAGAATCTCTAGTATTATTTTTGGAGAGTATAATCTCATCATGAATCTAATCTTAATTACCAAAGATAATATAAAAAATACTATGGAAATAATGGTTCTCAATGTATAATTCTAAGATCAACTACTAAAGTAAGGAAATTTTAGTAGTCTTTAATTCAAAGCATACCATTATTTTTAAAGGAGAGATGTCCCGACCCGGGATTTTTCAATAAGAACCTCCCCTAGAATTATCTATATATATGATCGGCAAAGAGAAAGAAGTAAGTGAAAGTATAAGAATAGAAAATCTCCCCATCAATCAGGTATATGTTGACATATTTTCTAAACAGTTACATGGACCTCCCCAGAATGATAGGAAGAGTTCTCCATTGAACAGATACCTAGATCCAATTTGATTTCAAAGACCCCGTATAGAATGAATAAATTGGAGCTAGAGTGATTAAATAAACAAATTAATTATTTTTTGGAGAAGGGTTTTATCTGAAAATGTGTGTCTCCTCTGGGAGTATCAATTCTCTTTGTAGAGAAGAAGGATGGATCAATGTGGCTATTCATTGATTATAGAGAACAATATAGGATCAAAGTGTAGAAAAACTACACTCACCCAAATATTGATATTTTATTTCACCAGATTCAGGGGGCTTAATTATTCTCTAATATTTATCTTTCATCTAGTTGTCATTAATTGAGGATGAATAAAGAATATAATTTATATACTATCATTCATGGGAATTATTAGTTTGTTGTTATTCCCTTCAACTTGACTAATTTTACTGTTTTATTTATGGATTTGATGAATAGATTATTTAAGGACTACCATGATAAATTTTTTGTAGATTTTATTGATGATAGTTTTATATATTCTAAATTTGGTGAGGATCATGAGGATAATATCAGGGTCATATTGGAAACTCTAAGGAAGGACAAGATATTTGTAAAATTTCTAAAATTTGAATTATGGTAAAAATATGTTGATTTCTTGGGGAACATTGTAACCAATTAAGGAATCTCAGTCGAACCTTCCAAGACAAAGGTTGTGGATGAGTGTATGAATCCTTCCAGAGTGACTATGATTCATAATTTATTTGGTTAATCATGATATTATAGATGTTTTATGAAAAACATTTCATGAATTTATTATCCACTAACCAAGTTAACTTAAAAAGGGGATAAGTTCATTAAGAAAAATCAGTGTGATGAAAGCTTCCAAGAACTATAGATGAGACTGGTTACTTCACCTATGTTAATTGTACCCTCTATATATAAAGGATTAATTATTTTTAGTGATGCATCTATGGAAGTACCTGAGTGATTCCTCCTGAAAAATGAAAAGTTGATTGCTTATGGATTATGATATTTAATTCTACATTATAAGAATTATCCTTTTCATTACCTGGAGCTAGCTACAATTATTTTTTCAATGAACATATTATAAGAACAATCATTATGGGGATAAATGTGATATATACATAAGAAAACAATGATTGAAGTATATTTTATTGTAAAATTAATTGAACATGAGACATATGAGATGGTTGGAACTTCTAAAAGAATATGACAGTTCAATTCATTAACACCCCCGAAGAGAAAAAAAAAATTTATATGACTTAAGTAGGAAAGACCCTATTATGCTAGAAATAATTATAATTCAAGGATATCCACTGATCAAGGACCTAGTATAGTTGGACATTGTGATATTTAGGGAAATGAAATCAACATTCCAATCCCAACTGATTTCTCAACTATCATTAATAGAGAATATCAAGAGTGATCAACGAAAATATCCTTTTTTTATAAAAGAAGATAGAGGATGTGAATAATTGGAATTTTCTTGAGTTTAATATTGACCAAGAAGGTGTAAAAATTTTCAAACAAGTTTATGTTTTCCATCTATTATAGAGATAAATAAAGAACTTATGGGTCAAGATCATAGCTCTATATTCTATATACATCCTAGAATCATTAAAAAGTGTAGGGACCTACATGATCATTATTGGAGGGATGAAATGATAAGGGTGATTTCTAGAGACTCTAGAAGGTGCATGATGTGTCAATATGTGAAGGCAGAGTGAAAACTTCTTAAAGGGGTACTGAAACCATTACCCATAGGAAAATGTAAGTGGAACAATATCACTATGGATGTTTACACTGGTCTCCCATGAACATCCAAAGGAAACAATGTGATATGTGTTATAGTGGAATGAATCACCAAAACTGCCTATTTTATCACTATTTAGAAAGATTTTTCTCTTGACCAACTCACCACGATATATATAAAGGAATTGGTGAGGAAGCAGGGGGTTCCAATTTCGTTCATTTCGGATCACAATCCTAGGTTCACATCTAAATTATAGAAATTTCATCAATATTCTCTAAAAACTAAATTGTATTTTAGTATGTCCTATCACTCCCAAACTAATGGTAAATCTGAAAGAAGTATTCAGACACTTAGGACATACTAAAAACATACTCAATGGAATTTAATTGTCTATGGGGCCAACACCCCCAATTATTTTATTTCTAATAAAAAATTTCTATTTGAGTATTAAAATGAAACTCTATAAATATCAATATGGGAATAGATTAAGTACTAAATTTTTTTGGGATAATGTTGGTGAGAGAAAGATACATGGGCTAGATCATCTACAAGAGATGTTAGAAAAGTTTTATGCCATCTGATAACATATAAAGGTTGCTCATAGTTAGCATAAGAGTTATGCTAAAAACCATCAATGGGAATTGAAGTTTCATGTTAGTGAAAAAAATCCTTTGAATATCACCATGTAAGAGATTCATGAAATTTGGGAAGAAAATGAATCATAGCCCCGGGTATATTTTACCCAATGAAATCCTTGGTTACATAGGTGTAATGGCCTATCAGCTTTCACTTCCACCAAATATAGATCAAGTTCATTATGTGTTCCACGTATCTCACTTGAGGAAGTACATACCATAACCCTCACATGTATAGAATCTTGAGGTGGTACAAATAGAACATGATCTCTATTATGAAGAGCACCTAATACAGATCTTGGACCATATTGAATACTTTTTACACAACAAGACTACCCACCCCATCAATTTGTTATAGAGGATCCATAAATATTAATAAGGGACATGGGTACTGCAGGATACAATGAGACAGAAGTGCCAAAAAAATTCTCAACTGAGAGAATGAGTTGAAATTTTAGGGGAGAAATTTATTATAAGGGGAAGAATGTAATAACCCATACTTTTTAAATATATTTTTTCCTACAAAAATTTTTTTCACATTATATTAAACACAAAAAATATATATCTCCTTAATAATGAAGTAGTATTTATAGAGTATAAATGAAAATGTGACCATATTTTATAAGATCATTGGTCAAGTATGGTTTTTCAACAATATTATTATTAGAAACTATTCTCTTGGTAATAATTTTAACATTATAATTAGTATTTATATGTATAAATGAAAAAGAATAAATAATGAAAAAAAGTAGAATTGATGGCCTCATCCAGTAAAGTTGTGTTGTATTAAGTTGATCTATCATAAGATGGGATGGATGTAGCATCACATGGGTTCTCCCTTGACCATTCCCAATTAGATCTTCAATTAGTAAAGATAGTACTAAATCTCCCATGGTAGAAGTTCAATATAGTGGAAATTACCACTAGAGATGTGTTTTTCATGCCCCCCCCCATGAATCTATCACCATCGCAATCCTTACCCTTATGTCATATAAGGGTGTAATAAGGGGTTACGTTTCCATAAAATAGTTAATTAAAGCTTAATTCCATTTTATAAATAAAATTTTTATTTCATCAACATCATTTTAAGAATATTGTTTCCTAAGAAAATATAGAATGACTTAGATAATTTGATTTTTCAGACAAAAAATGTACTTTTCTAAAAAGATATAATTTTTTATAATAAACTAATATACTATGAAAACAAGTATTCTAATTAAATAGTTTGATAAATACACTATTATTTAAATAAAAATGATATAATAATATCATTATTCCCTTGAAAAAATTAGGTGTCAGATATTTGATTATGCATTATCAATAGGGTATTTTTTTAATAAATATGGATTTTTATATTTAAAAGTTAAATTTCTCATATATATATAGATAATTATTATGATAAAATAAACATCATTTTTTAAATCTTCACATCGATATTAGGTTAGTGTGAATTTATGATAATTTTATAAAATACATTATTTTTCTATGAATAGTAAACATACATTTTGTGGTTTTCACCATTTTAGTGACTTAATAATTATTTAATAATTATTTAATAACTAATTAACCACAATACATAACGAAAAACAAGTTATTTTATTGATATCATTATTTTTAATATATTTTAATCAATTTCCAAACCTATAATTAACTTTCCAAAGCCTAAAATTGATACTTTCATAATAAAAAAAGTATTTTTTTTGGAAACATTAATTTTACATTATAAAAGAAGTAATATAATATGATTTTATGATATTATAAGCTAAAATAACATAAAATTTTTCCCAAATTTCTAAAACCATGAAAAAAACCATTTCCAAGCCCATGGTTTTTCATTTTCCGCTACCTAGATTTCCAAGTCATGTATTTAGAAAGTAATAAAAAAAATACTCCACCTTTCCATTAAATATCCAACCATTTCTCCATTTACATTCACTAAAAATCCATCCCTTAGGATTTTATGGCATTTTTTCTACCAAAGAGTACCCCAAAGAGTCCCAAATCCCCCAACATTCCATTTATCATGATTTTCGGTTAACATTTCAAGGTAAGGGAATTATCATTCTTTATCTTCAATCAAGGGACCTATTTTTGTATGTGTATTATATTTTTTTTCATTACTATATTTCATTTCATTTTGATCATAACCTTATGGAAAAACTATGTTATATCAATGAATGTCCCTTTTCCCCACTCATTTTTTCCATTTATAAAACCATATTTTATACTCATTATGCTGCTTAGTTTTTTTCTCAAAATATCTATCGCTTCATCAAAAAATTATATTTTTTTTAATACTAAAATCTATTTATTTTCTATGGGTATTCACCTAGATGTAAAATTCTTTATTTTATTTTTTGATTAACGTACACAAAATCTCCATTCCCTTTTTGGGTTTAAAAATTACATAATGTTCATGTCCTTAATTATTGGGAAAAAATCCCTCAAGGCATCATTGAAGCATTTTTGGGGTGATTATGTTTGTTGAAAAAGTGGGCCTCCATATTGTGTTTGTTGAAAAAGCAGACCATGATGTATGAGTGTGTTGACAAAGTGGGTTTACATGGTGACTTTTTCGGTTCAAGGGATTATTTCAACAATCCATGATTGATTGAAGAACCTCGACAAAGGAATGGACAATTTGGAGGCGGTACAAAAAAGAGTAGATAGAAGGTGGCGCTGTTTTCCAGTGTTTGCCAAATTTTTTGGCCTGAAAATTAGAAAATTAAGAGATGTGTTTTTGTCGAAGGGAGGTGTGCAGAAAATGAATGAGGTGAGTGGAAAATTTATTTAGGCGTGAAATATCAGTGTGGTGATCGAAAAATTAAATGTGGAGTGAAATATTTGTGTGGTACGTGAAAAAGGAAGGTGGTGTAAGAAATATTTGTGTGGTGCGCGAAATATGAAAGTGGTGCGTGAAATATTTGTGGGATTCATGAAATAGAGGGATGAATTATTTCACTCAATAGGTATTTCAAGATCCAAAGCTCAAAAATTGGAAAAGGCATGATGTGCGTGAAATCATGGAGTCGTGCGCGAAAAATGGCATTGTGTGAAAGATTTGTTTTTCACACTCGAAGTGAATTACGTGCTCAAGGAGGGTTTTTCTCTCAAGGTCGATTTTTCCTATAAATATGAAGTGACCCCCCTCCATTCGAAGAAGCTCATGCCATAGAGAGTATCCGAGCTCTGGCATGTGAAATTGGAGTGCCCAAGAGAGTTGCGGGAAAAGAAGACTATTGCACGAAAAGTGAATTTCATGAAAAAGAGGAGGATTACATACAAGGAAGTATATAGGTTTCACATAAAAGTTGTTGTGTGTAAAATCATTTGTTGTGCGTGAAAGGGGTGTTTCACGTAAAAGGGTTGTTTCACAAAAAGTGAATTTCGTGAAAAAGCAGAGTATTATGCGCAAGGCAGTTTAGAAGATGCACGAAAAAGAAGAGGTTTCATGAAAAAGAACTAGCTGCACATAAAAGAAGGTGTTTCACGAAAATTATATTCCGTGAAAGTCAAGGGAATTTTTCACATGGTGCAGTATGGGTTGTGCGTAAAAACTGTTGTTCCCTAGAACACTCGGTGCAAAGTGAGATTCATCTACGGGTGAAAGTTGGACATTAACAGAGCATATATCAACAGTTAAGGATGCAGATTTCATTAGAGATAATGAAGAGACCTACAGGTCTATAAACTGTGAGTGGATCTTATAAAAAATTATATATCACACTTCAGTTGAGAGAGCAGTGATCTTTCACATTGTGAGTGGTTGTAAACTAGGAGGGATAGTGAGTCTGATTCAAAATTTTAAATAGTAGTGCGCTTATAGTGAAATTGGTACATCGTCATACTGCCGGTGTATACTCCTTGGACATAGCCCAGTGATGTTTAACCAAGTAAAAATCTTTGTGTCTTGTGCATTCTTTAAGTTTTATTCATACTCTACATAGGGAGGGAGAGAGAATTGGGTTTTGTGTAACAGCAAAACAAGATCAAAAAGGGAAAGTTATTTTAATCTGTCATACCATGATTCACCCCCCCCCCTCTCAGTGTATCTCACCTAGTGGACCTAACATTAATAAATTTTTAAATTCCATGATTTTGATATGAATACCATTTCTTTAATTATTCACATGTTATTTATGATATGATTGATTATTATCTATTTGGAACAAATTAATTAATAAAAATTAAGGTGGAACCCTGACAACGCATCATTGCATTAGGAAAATAATTTAATATAGATGACACGATTTATAATACCTTGGTGAATAACCTTGGAAATTTTCATTTATGAAACCATGGTGATATTATTATGAATGACTAAATTAAATTTTGTAGACACATTTATATTTTATGATTCATGTCATTTATATTATGTTATTCCACATGTTCTCTTTCTCATTGCATAATTATATTCCTCATGTTCACATGTAAACAAGTTCCCTTACTGGGCATCTTTCTACCTCTTTCCTTTGTTGTATGTCCCCAGGATATGAGATGCAAAAAGTGATAATAAGGTGAACCCATGAGGATGTCTTCAAGTGGATTTAAATGAATTTTTATGTTTTCTTTTATTCTGTAACTTATTTCCAAGAAAATAAACATTAAAATATCCTCTACATATACCATTTAATAAAAATTTATGTAATAAAAAGGTGGTATACCTTATATTGTGTCTGAGGTACACCTAATTGAAGTGTACGTTGAGGCTCTAACTGAGGGTAATATTTGATTGGAATTCTACCTTGGGTAAAATCTACATTTATTCACCTCTACACTTTCATTTATTCCTCCCACCGAGAGAATATTTATTCAAGAGTAGGAATCTTCTCATCATCAAGAGGAGGACATGGGTCATATATGACTTTTCTTTTATTCTTCTCTCCGGTAGAGATTTGCTGAGAAGGTAGGGGGATTGATTAAGGGAGATCCAAATTTAGAGTGATTCTCTGGTTCTGGGTATACACACCTTCATTATTATTTTGGACCACATCCCAAATGGAACCATCCTCTCCTTTCCCATATATATTTTCATTATTTCAATTATCTTCTCTAGGATTTCAAACATTATGTTTACTAATGCGTAATGAATTGTGGGAATCATAACCATAGATGAAAATAAGAGGGTTGTTTTTTGTTTTTTAATGGACCTCTCCCTTCCTTTTTAGGATAATATTCAAGCTTCTTGGTGAAGGGTGACTCAGAGGGAACCTCTATATATATTGGTCATATTCCTCCCTTTGGGAGGAAATGGGTCACTAGACTTTGTGAACAGGGAGACCTTACCACTTTTCTTCCTCCCAAGATAGAAAATACTTATTTTAATTTAGGGGTGGTTGGGGTAAAATGCTCCAAGACATGTGGGATGGGTTTTCTACCATTATATCTTTATCATTCCTCAACCCAAATTGGTCAGTAATAGGGGGTATTTTATGTAAAAAATTCCCCATCCTTACAGGTTGTGGTTGGTCCCATACTGTCAAAACTGCTACTACTATCACTACTCTCATGATCTCACACATTCCTATTCAAGTATGAGTTATATTAAATTATGATACAACACATGATCTATTTATTTACAAGGATATTAGTAGTTCTTCGTGAATTTTATCTATTAGGAAATAAGTTCGATGAATGTTCTCTTTTTTCTGGTTCATGAGTTTTTCGATGGGTTCCTCTCATTGAGACTAATTATTTTAAGAATTATTCAATTATAATTATTATTGAGAATTCCACCTTTCCTAAGAAAGGGTTCTTCATGATATATTTTGTAACACCCCAAGCTTCCACTGTACGTTTCCTTTCGAATAATGCAATAGCATGTGTTGTACGCAACCTCGAGCTCTAACACACACCACAACTAATTAAACTAGTCGTTGTGAATATTAATACCAAATTTTTGAAATTTTATAAATTTTATTTATCAAAATAGACTTCATCTTTGGATTTGGAATATCGAAATTAGCCTAAGTTGAATTTTTGGTATTTTTCTGAGAACTTCTAATTTTTTATGAATAGTGAAAAATACTTAAAAAAAACTTTTTAAATCAAAATAATTTATAGTGAAAAATTATACTATTTAGTGGTTTTAAAGTATAATTAGAATATATTTTTACCATTTTATCCAATGGTGGTCATTAGAATTAATTTAACATTAAAATCAGACATAAACAATTGTCAATCTTTTGATATAAATTGTTTCTTAGAAACACGCCATTTTTTGTAACAGCAGGAATTAATTATATAATTAATTAATTCAACTTATATGTTTGGAATTTTGTAAAATAGATATCATTTTTGAATTCGGAATATCAATTATAGCTTAGGGTGAAATTTTGGCTTTGTTCTGAAAAACTTCAATTTTTGATGAATAGTGAAACCACTAAGTGGTAGTTAAATAACTGATTTTTCATTTAAATGAAATATTACCACTTCTGCGATTTGATTTTCAAAAATCCGACATACATGGTTGTCATTAAGAAGTAAAATGTGGTTCAATGAGATTAAAATAAATTTTTGGTGAATAGTAACTTTTAAGTTCTTAATCGCGATTAGAGGTAATTAGTGTAGTTTAAGGTACAAATAATGTTTTTATAATATGAGATGAGCATGACACTTGTCCTACTCCTATTGGATGAGTAATGGCCGACCCAGAAAACCCATGGGTCAACTTGGGGACCCCATGGAGCCACTTTAGTTAGAAAATGACATAAACACCTTTTATTTAAGGTTAAAGTAAAAAATGACAAAAACATGAAATGTTTTACTAAAACAATTTTTCCGTGGGGGTACACAAGTCCAAATTTTGATTATAAATATTCATTAGAAAGATAAAAATATTTCCTACATTATAGTATTTTTTTTATAATTTTTAGACATTAAATAAATTAAATTATTAATGACATCATTATGATGTGGCGATGACCTCATTATTTAACGATTTAGATAAAATGAGAAGACAATGAAATATCCAAGGCTTAAACTTGTCCAAAGCCTATTGGATGAAGATATTTCGAACCCTTATCACCTTAGCCACGAATTATATAAGTGTGGGACCTTTAGAATCCGAAAAGCATTGTATAATAATGTAACATTTCAATCTTTCCAAAAGAGCCCCTCCTCTCCTCTTATAAAAGGCCCCCACCTATACAACCTTATTCACACTTTCAAGCCTTTTGGTTCGTCCAACCTCTGCCCAAATACTCTCCCAACTTATCTCCCTTCATCCTAGAATCTTTACTTTAGTCAGAAATCCATTTTAAGGAGTCCTTTTGATCAAATCAAAAGGAAGAACCCGAAGAAGAGGTAACATTTTCATCACCCTCTTTCATGTTTCTTCCTTCTTCCACTCCCTCTTTGTTTATTATTTCAATTATAAAATTATAACTCCAGTATCTTCTATATACTGTGATGTTATTATAAATATGGAACAACCATATTCAGTATTCTACCCATCATTTGAATGACATGTCACCATACGTGCGTACGTACGGCTTACCGTCTCCACGTCGTGGTGTAATTGTTATTCAATATATTATTATTTAGATGGGTATAATAATGATATGTAATTCATGTAAATAATAAATATAACATGATAATGATTCTTTATATATGATATACTATCCAATTATATATTATTTTAATATCAAATTAATGATATTGTCGCTCGTGCGTACGTACGGACTACCGTCTCCACGAACGCGATGAGATTCATTCTCCGTCGTATCCATTCAAGTATAATTATCACTTGATGATTTAAAAATAATGTTTAAGGACATGATATCATTCTGGATATGAATAAGATACAACCTATCCATGAAAAACATGACTTACGTAACAAAACATATAAGAAAACGAGTAAGTTAACACCCGAAACACCGATAAATCTAAGATATTGTTAACAAAGCAATGTTAAAAGATCATATATGATATCATATGAATGTATATGATTCTTGTATAATTTAATAACAATTATTTCACCATTATACAGGAGGTTAACCTACCCCAACCAAGGAAAAGTACAAGGTAATGGTTTACTTCACAACATCTTTATTATCCAAGGTTGTTTATACATAATTATCTACTGGGACCTCGTTATCATCCACATCCACGTTTCTTCAAAATGTATTTCAAAACATTTTTATTATTTACAAGAATATGGGTTAAAGTAATTTATACCGTTTTTGACTTTTTATAAGAGGAATCTTTCCGTCGTTTTCAAAACAAGGTCCTTTTTAACCTTTTCGACAAAATTGAGGTAAGAATGTCTTTTTTAACTTATACGGCGGGTGCGGTTATTTTCTGCCGTTATAAAATCTTCAAAGCTTTCCTTACAAGCTTATAAGAATATTTTCATGAAAATGTTTCATTTTATATGGCTCTTAAATGATTTCAAAAATAGAAAGAGATATTTCTTTAAAAAGTGTTTTGATTTCATCTATGTCAACATCCTTTGATGGATTTTACGCTTATTTGAAGTTGATTTATTATAATACAAAACTCCTATATTGTATTGAAGGTTTTGTGATATGTTTGACTGTGGATGTGCTATTTTATACCATTCATAGTTTATGGTGAAATTATTGACATTTCGTATGCTAGTTTTAATACGAATGTTTATGTTATGTTTAAACCTTTTCATATGGGAATGCATTGGACTTAATATGTGACGGGTGGAGCCCGCTATAGCTCCTCGATGCATCGGTAGGTCTCATTAGACAAACTTGTGTCTTGGCACAAGGCCTGGAAAAAATCTTATTTGTAGTCTTGGCACGAGGCCTTGGCTATGTGATTATGATAGTCGGGCATTATGCATTCCAACATTATGAAAGTGGTTATTGATATTTCATGTGATTATTCGTCTAGTAGAATATCCCTGTGAGTAAGTAATGGAATTATTTTATTTTACTTTTTCCATATTATGCTGAAGTTCAAGTTCAATAAGGCTTTTTTTAATTATACATTGCCTTAAATGATTATGTTTTCTTATAAAAGCTTCCGCAATATTGTTATCCTTACTGAGCATCTGAGCTCACCCCTTTCAATGTTTAAATATTTTCCAGGACGTGAAGAAGTGTATTATGACTGACTTGCGAGAATAGTCAGTGAAGATATGAGTGTGGACTATGAAGACCATGTTATTGTAGTTTTTTTACTTTTGATGTAATGAAAGACTTATGAATGTATCTAGTGTTTCCATGGCTACTAAACTAATCGGTCTTTCGAGACTTGATCTTTTGTGATCATGCCAATGTTACGAAGTAATGCACCGACTCTGGGTAGCTGGGGTCGGGGCGTTACAGTTGGTATCAGAGGAAGTTTAGTACAAACCTTGGAAGCTAAATTTAGATAAACTCTGATTAGAACACATAGACCTAAGATGAACTTTGAGGATTAGTATAGAAGAACTTCCTAGAATTTTGGTATTGTAGAGATGTTGTGAGTTTTCCGAGCAATACATCCATGTCTGGATACGAGCAGGTAGAGGCGGCTCTGGCACAGATGTACCTAGGGGTAAAACCCGAAAACACTGCTTTGAGCTAGACTCGAACAGGAACTGGTGCACGACAACGGGCCTTGCTGCACTCTTGGTTACGACACTCCCGGGGGATATGCTTAGGATAACTCTCATTTTCTTTACAAATCATTATGAAGGGTTTATGAGTATATACTTCCTCAAAGAAAACATTTTTATGATTATGGATTATATCCATAAATAGTTCAATTTATGTTAAGTGTTTTATAAGTATGGGATTATGTATTTTTATTCATAAACTGATCTATTTTATCCCATTGTTTAGAAATGGCTCCTAGTGGAAGAAATGGAAACCGTATCAATGCACGCACTCCATGTAGGGATTGCCCTCCTACTCAAGATAATTATAGTGGGGCTGGTGATGCAACTGGTGCCGATCAGCTAATCACCATACTGGGACAACTTACTCAGGTTATGAATAATAACCTTACCCGTATGGAGCACCCTGATCCACAGTGTGGAGGATCAATGTTAGATCGATTCATGAGGCAAAAACCACCAATGTTCAATGGGAGTACAAATCCCTTAGTAGCCGAGCAATGGATAAATTCCCTAGAGAAAATATTTCAGGCTTTGGGGAGCAGTGAAAGGGAAAAAGTTACCATGGAAGTTTACCGCCTCACTGGAGATGCCGATCAATGGTGTTCACTAATTCAAAACACAAAGGAAGATGATGAATTAACAAACATGGAATGGCAGGAGTTCAAAGAGCTATTCTTAGAAAAATACTTTCCTTGAGACCATCGAGCGGATATGGAAAGGCAATTTCTGAGTCTGAGGCAGAAGGAGGATGAGAATGTCGCAAAATATGAGGCTAACTTTACAAGGTTAGCAAGGTATGCTGCAGATTACATACGTAACCCAAGAAGTAATACTGATCATTTCATTTATGGGTTGAAACCATTTCTCCGTCGAGCTTTAGTATCACAAACCTTCTCTTCATACGAAGGTATTGTCTCGTGCGCTATCAAGACGGAAAAGGAATTCTCTAAGTCTTATGACTTTAAAGCAAAGAAAGAGAAGAAGAGACATGCTGATCAATCTGGGAATGGAAATAAATGGAAGAAGGGAAAGGTTGAATATCCATCTTGTGGTAAATGCGGGAAGAAACATCCTGGTACTTGCTTGAAGGGAATGGGAGTCTGTTACAAGTGTGGTGAAAAAGGCCACCAAGCTCATGTTTGCAAGGGGAAGAAGGAAGCTACCAACGTTTGGTGCTACAATTGCAGGGAGATGGGGCATTATGAAAATGAATGTCCTAAGCGTCAGGAGAACATACCTCAGAAAAGGCCAAGGGATCAAGGCCAGGCTTATACTATCACTACTGCTGAGGTAGAAGCTCCGAAAGACGTGGTGGCAGGTAATTTAATGGTTTCCTCAAGTTTAGCAAATGCATTATTTGATTCTGGATCATCGCATTGTTTCATATCTTCCCAGTTTGATAAGAAAATTAGATATTTCCAATTTGATTTAACAAGGGAGTTGTCGGTCGAAACCCCTAAGGGAAGTATTGTTGCAACAATGTTTTGTCGATTAGTTCCCATTAGAGCACCTAAATGTTCTTTACCTGCTGATCTCATCGTCATACCCATGATTTAATTTGATATAATCCTCGGTATGGATTGGCTTTCGGACCATGATGCAAAAATTTATTGTAAGAGGAAAGAGGTTACGATTCGTGGTGATGATGATAAGGAACACCTTATCTTTAGAGCCGAATCGTCGCCACATAATTCTTATCTAGATCCACCCCCAGTAGCTCAACTAAATTCAATTATTGGGGAGGAAGAGAAGGAAATTACTGAGGGTGAGGAAGGGAAGATTCAAATAGAGGATGTACCTATTGTGAGAGATTATGTTGATGTGTTTCCGGAAGATTTACCTGGACATCCTCCAGAACGAGAAGTTGAGTTTTCCATTGATTTAATTCCTGGATCAAGGCCCATATCGAAGACCCCTTATAGAATGGCCACTGTGGAATTAGTTTAACTAAAGAAACAACTAGAGGAATTGAGTAATAAGGGATTTATTCTCCCTAGTGTTTCCCCTTGGGGAGCCCCTGTTCTTTTTGTTAAGAAGAAAGATGGATCTATGAGGTTGTGCATTGACTATAGGGAGATCAATGCTATAACAATAAAGAACAAGTATCCCCTACCTCGCATTGATGATTTGTTTGACCAACTGCATGGAGATCAATACTTTTCAAAGATTGACCTTCGGTCTGGATACCATCAGTTGTGTGTGAAGAAGGAAGACGTTCCAAAGACAGCATTTCGAACAAGGTACGGGCATTACGAGTTTACAGTAATGCCTTTTGGATTGACTAATGCACCCTCTGTTTTCATGGATCTGATGAATAGAGTTTTCAAGGAATATCTTGATGACTTTGTAGTGGTATTTATTGATGATATCTTGGTATACTCCAAAAGCCACGAAGATCATGAAAATCACATACGCATTATCCTGAAGACTCTTAGAAGACATGAATTATATGGGAAATTTAGCAAGTGTGAATTCTGGCTTCATGAGATTTCTTTTCTTGGCCATATTGTCTCTAAAGATGGAATTTCCGTTGATCCTTCTAAAACCAAGTCAATCCAAGAATGGCCAGCACCGACAAGTATAACTGAGGTACGCAGTTTTATTGGTTTAGCAGGTTATTATCGACGTTTCGTCCAGAATTTTGCCAGATTGGCTAACCCATTGACAAAGCTCACACGTAAAGGGATTAAATTTGTCTGGACAAAAGAGTGTGAAGAATGTTTTGAAGAACTAAAGAGAAGATTAGTCAATGCCCCTGTATTGACTCTACCATCGGGGAATGATGGGTTTGTTATTTATAGTGATGCATCGAAGAAAGGACTTGGTTGTGTCCTTATGCAGAATGATAAGGTCATTGCCTATGCATCACGACAGCTAAAAATTCATGAGAAAAACTATCCTACTCATGATCTTGAGTTAGCAGCTGTGATCTTTGCTTTAAAGATATGGAGACATTACCTCTATGGTGAAAAATGTGAGATTTATACTGATCACAAGAGTTTGAAGTATATTTTCACACAAAAAGAACTCAACATGAGGCAAAGGCGATGGCTTGAACTACTCAAGGATTATGATTGCACGATACATTACCACCCGGGGAAGGCAAACAAGGTGGTAGATGCTTTGAGTAGAAAATACCAAGGAGTTTTGAATGTGATGAGAATTTAAAGGGATCCAATTTTCTTGGATCTAGTGAAGATGGACATGGGAATAACTAGGGAAGGTGAAACATCAATGCTTTTTCAAATGGTTGCCAAACCATCATTACTAGAAAGGATTAAGAGTTCTCAGACCAATGATGAAGAATTTCAGAAGAAGATTAAAGATGTGAATGATGGAAGATTGAGGGACTTTGTGTATAAGGATGGAATTTTGAAATTCAGGAAGAGACTTTGTGTTCCCGATATAACTGATCTAAAAAGGGAATTGCTGGATGATGCTCATAGTTCCAATTTCTTTATACACCCTGGGAGCACCAAAATGTATAGAGATTTGAAGGAACATTTTTGGTGGGACAATATGAAGAGGGAGATTGCTGATTTTGTGTCGAGGTGTATGGTTTGTCAACAAGTGAAAGCTGGAAGGCAACATCCTGGTGGAGTATTGCAACCTCTTCCCATACCTGAGTGGAAATGGGATAATATTACGATGGACTTTGTCATGGGACTACCAAAGACTCCTAGAAGGAATGATGCAATATGGGTCATTGTTGATCATCTTACTAAGTCAGAACATTTTCTGGCTATACGGGAGGATCTACCACTTGAACGTCTAGAAAGATTATATATTAATGAAGTTGTAAGACTTCATGGAGTACCCCTATCGATTGTTTCTGATCGTGATCCTCGTTTTACTTCAAGATTCTGGAAAAGTCTTCAAAAGGACTTGGATACTGAACTTTGTTTGAGCACTGCCTATCACCCTCAAACAGATGGACAATCAGAACGGACTATTCAAAACTTAGAAGACATGTTGAGATCATGCTCTCTTGACTTTCAGGGTATGTGGGATCAATACTTACCACTAGTAGAATTTTCCTATAACAATAGCTTCCATTCAAGTATTCAGATGGCACCTTATGAAGCGTTATATGGAAAGAGATGCCGTACACCAACCTGTTGGGATGATGTTGGTGAAAGAAAACTTGTGGGACCAGAACTGGTGGAAGAAACAATGTAAAAGGTAAAGGTAATCCAAAACCACATCAAATCAGCTCAAAGTAGGCAGAAGAGCTATGCCGATAACAGAAGAAAGGTTTTGGAATTTCAGGTGCGAGATCATGTTTTCCTAAAGGTATCTCCATGGAAGGGAGTTATACGTTTTGGTAAGAAGGGTAAGTTTAGTCCCAGGTACATCGGACCTTTCGAAATTCTAGATCGTATTGGGGCTGTAGCTTATCGTTTGGCGATGCCGCCAAATCTCTCCAAAGTTCACGATGTTTTCCACGTATCTCTGTTGAGGAAATACATGCCTGACCCAACGCATGTACTCACCAATGAGGAATTAGAACTGGAACCCGATCTTTCCTATTGTGAAGAGCCCGTCAGGATTCTTGATGTGAGGGAGCAGGTGCTGAGAAACCGGACGACTTGTCTGGTAAAGGTTTTGTGGAGAAATCATAAAATGGAAGAGGCAACGTGGGAACCTGAGGAACTTATGATGAAGAACCACCCAAGTATTTTTATGCGGTAATACCCTAGAAATTGCGAGGACGCAATTATTTGAAGGAAGGGAGAATGTAACACCCCAAGCTTCCACTGTACGTTTCCTTTCGAATAATGCAATAGCATGTGTTGTACGCAACCTCGAGCTCTAACACACACCACAACTAATTAAACTAACCGTTGTGAATAGTAATACCTACTTTTTGAAATTTTATAAATTTTATTTATCAAAATAGACTTCATCTTTGGATTTGGAATATCGAAATTAGCCTATGTTGAATTTTTGGTATTTTTCTGAGAACTTCTAATTTTTTATGAATAGTGAAAAATACTTAAAAAAAACTTTTTAAATCAAAATAATTTATAGTGAAAAATTATACTATTTAGTGGTTTTAAAGTATAATTAGAATATATTTTTACCATTTTAACCAATGGTGGTCATTATAATTAATTTAACATTAAAATCAGACATAAACAATTGTCAATCTTTTGATATAAATTGTTTCTTAGAAACACGACATTTTTTGTAACAGCGGGAATTAATTATAAAATTAATTAATGCAACTTATATGTTTGGAATTTTGTAAAATAGATATCATTTTTGAATTCGTAATATCAATTATAGCTTAGGGTGAAATTTTGGCTTTGTTCTGAAAAACATCAATTTTTGATGAATAGTGAAACCACTAAGTGGTAGTTAAATAACTGATTTTTCATTTAAATGAAATATTACCACTTCTGCGATTTGATTTTCAAAAATCCTACATACATGGTTGTCATTAAGAAGTAAAATGTGGTTCAATGAGATTAAAATAAATTTTTGGTGAATAGTAACTTTTAAGTTCTTAATCGCGATTAGAGGTAATTAGTGTAGTTTAAGGTACAAATAATGTTTTTATAATATGAGATAAGCATGAAACTTGTCCTACTCTTATTTGATGAGTAATGGCCGACCAAGACAACCCATGGGTCAACTTGGGGACCCCATGGAGCCACTTTAGTTAGAAAATGACATAAACCCCTTTTATTTAATGTTAAAGTAAAAAATGACACAAACATAAAATTTTTTACTAAAACAATTTTTACGTGGGGTTAAACAATTCCAAATTTTGATTATAAATATTCATTAGAAAGCTAAAACGATTTTCTACATTATAGCGTTTTGTTTTATAATTTTTAGACATTAAATAAATTAAATTATTTATGACATCATTATGATGTGGTGATGACCTCATTATTTAACGATTTAGATAAAATGAGAATATAATGCAATATCCAAGGCTTACACTTGTCCAAAGCCTATTGGATGAAGATATTTAGAACCCTTATCACCTTATCCACGAATTATATAAGTGTGGGACCTTTAGAATCCGAAAAGCATTGTATAATAATGTAACATTTCAATCTTTCCAAAAGAGCCCCTCCTCTCCTCTTATAAAAGGCCCCCACCTCTACCACCTTATTCACACTTTCAAGCCTTTTGGTTCGGCCAAACTCTGCCCATATACTCTCCCAACTTCTCTCCCTTCATCCTAGAAGCTTTACTTTAGTCAGAAATCCATCCTAAGGAGTCCTTTTGATCAAATCAAAAGGAAGAACCCGAAGAAGGGGTAACATTTTCATCACCCTCTTTCATGTTTCTTCCTTCTTCCACTCCCTCTTTGTTTATTATTTCAATTCTAAAATTATAACTCCAGTATCTTCTATATACTGTGATGTTATTATAAATATGGAACAACCATATTCAGTATTCTACCCATCATTTGAATGACATGTCACCATACATGCGTACGTATGGCTTACCGTCTCCACGTCGTGGTGTAATTGTTATTCAATATATTATTATTTAGATGGGTATAATAATGATATGTAATTCATGTAAATAATAAATATAACATGATAATGATTCTTTATATATGATATACTATCCAATTATATATTATTTTAATATCAAAATAATGATATTGTCGCTCGTGCGTACGTACGGACTACCGTCTCCATGAACGCGATGAGATTCATTCTCCGTCGTATCCATTCAAGTATAATTATCACTTGATGATTTAAAAATAATGTTTAAGGAAATGATATCATTCTGGATA
This sequence comes from Viscum album, assembly GCA_963277665.1. Taxonomy (NCBI): domain Eukaryota; kingdom Viridiplantae; phylum Streptophyta; class Magnoliopsida; order Santalales; family Viscaceae; genus Viscum; species Viscum album. Next base: position 1,509,630,402 of record OY728156.1, read on the forward strand.
TGAATAAGATACAACCTATCCATGAAAAACATGACTTACGTAACAAAACATATAAGAAAACGAGTAAGTTAACACCCGAAACAACGATAAATCTAAGATATTGTTAACAAAGCAATGTTAAAAGATCATATATGATATCATATGAATGTATATGATTCTTGTATAATTTAATAACAATTATTTCACCATTATACAGGAGGTTAACCTACCCCAACCAAGGAAAAGTACAAGGTAAGGGTTTACTTCACAACCTCTTCATTATCCAAGGTTGTTTATACATAATTATCTACTGGGACCTCGTTATCATCCACATCCATGTTTCTTCAAAATGTATTTCAAAACATTTTTATTATTTACAAGAATATGGGTTAAAGTCATTTATACCCTTTTTGACTTTTTATAAGAGGAATCTTTCCGTCGTTTTCAAAACAAGGTCCTTTTTAACCTTTTCGACAAAATTGAGGTAAGAATGTCTTTTTTAACTTATACGGCGGGTGCGGTTATTTTCCGCCGTTATAAAATCTTCAAAGCTTTCCTTACAAGCTTATAAGAATATTTTCAAGAAAATGTTTCGTTCTATATGGCTCTTAAATGATTTCAAAAATAGAAAGAGATATTTATTTAAAAAGTGTTTTGATTTCATCTATGTCAACATCCTTTGATGGATTTTACGCTTATTTGAAGTTGATTTATTATAATACAAAACTTCTATATTGTATTGAAGGTTTTGTGATATGTTTGACTGTGGATGTTCTATTTTATACCATTCATAGTTTATGGTGAAATTATTGACATTTCGTATGCTAGTTTTAATACGAATGTTTATGTTATGTTTAAACCTTTTCATATGGGAATGCATTGGACTTAATATGTGACGGGTGGAGCCCGCTATAGCTCCTCGATGCATCGGTAGGTCTCATGAGACAAACTAGTGTCTTGGCACAAGACAAAATCTTATTTGTAGTCTTGGCACGAGGCCTTGGCTATGGGGTTATGATAGTCTGGCATTATGCATTCCAACATTATGAAAGTGGTTATTGATATTTCATGTGATTATTCGTCTAGTAGAATATCCATGTGAGTAAGTAATGGCATTATTTTATTTTACTTTTTCCATATTATGCTGAAGTTCAAGTTCAATAAGGCTTTTGTTTTAATTATACATTGCCTTAAATGCTTATGTTTTCTTATAAAAGCTTCCGCAATATTGTTATCCTTACTGAGCATCTGAGCTCACCCCTTTCAATGTTTAAATATTTTCCAGGACGTGAAGAAGTGTATTATGACTGACTTGCGAGAATAGTCAGTGAAGATATGAGTGTGGACTATGAAGACCATGTTATTGTAGTTTGTTTACTTTTGATGTAATGAAAGACTTATGAATGTATCTAGTGTTTCCAAGGATACTAATCTAATCGGTCTTTCGAGACTTGATCTTTTGTGATCATGCCAATGTTACAAAGTAATGCACCGACTCTGGGTAGATGGGGTCGGGGCGTTACATATTTCTTGCAATAATGACATTATAGGAATTCATTTCAAATGGTTTCTTTTAAACAGATCATGAGGTGAAATGAAAGGATTCTTCTTCCCCCATCCCTAGATGTGAACACCTTGCAGGGTTTCACCAATTAGATGATTTAACTAATTCAATGAATTGAAGCATTCCGGATGAATATCATTTCCTCACTTATATGATCATAATCGTCATTTATATGAAAGGGCTTCCAAGTTGATTTTTCAATGAAGCTCTCCCAATATCTTAACATGGGTTGTATACCCATCATTGGGAAATAATTTTCGTTTAGGTTGTAAATGGTTTTCTGGAGATTCATACATATATTATGTACGTATTATTTTGATAATGTCTCAGGAATGTCGAAGTTATAAGTGTATGAGGGATAAAACATAATGGATATATCATCCATATACAATTTTCTTATCACGAGAAACATATCCTTTTCTTGTTCTATGAGAGGCTCCTTAACTTGATCATACCAACAAGGACACTTCTTGATGGTTTTATCGCATTTAATGGGGCTAGTTAAGGTCTATTTGGAATAGAAATGGTCCAGGGGTGGCTCTGAGGTTGATTTTTTTCCTTTTTCATCTCCAAGTTGAGAAAATATATCGCTTATCATTGATAAGGTCTCTAGCATGTCTATCTACATCATTCCAAGTGCCTCAGAATATGAGGGATTTCTCATATTTGAATCAGAAAGGGTAGGAAATTATTGCTGACAATAATGTTTAACATGGGGATGACCTTCACAATGAGTTCTATAATGATGAGGAATACCATCATAGCTCAATGTCTGGCTGTAGGGAGAATTTCTGTAGAGTGTACTCTAGGGAGGACCTTCACGTAAAACTACATCCATGGGAGGAACTTCTTTCTAAGATAATGTGTCGTTATAGGGAGAACAATAAATGTTAATGTCATCATGGTGAGGAATACCATCATTGCTCAATGTCTGATAATAGGGATAATTTCTACAGTATATACCTTGGGAAGGAAACTCTGGGAAGACAAAAGTAAGGGAGGACCTTATTATTATTTTATCTTCTATCTAGGAGGAGGGATACCGTTTTTTATCATCAATAGATAAGATCTCTTGATCGATCCATTTGTAACCACTAAATAATCCTTCATGGTAGATTCTCTAAGGATAACCTTCATAACTGAAGGTAATAGTGTTCCAAGGAGGACCATCCCAACTACTACATCCTGCCCTATAATTTGGTAATCGATTGATAGGATCATGGGACACCAGGGATATACATTTAATGGATTCAAAAACTATATCTTCCATCAAAGAAGGTATCATTCTTTTGACTTTGGTATGATTTATTTCTCGGATCTATCTTGTGGAAAAATGGGGCCTCTTTCTGTTGGTGGAATCCTTCATATATAGGTGCCTATTTGAGTGGCACTCATGGTGTTGTCGGGATACTTCAGTGAGCATCAAAAGTTATAGAAGGGATATATTCTTACCCTGGAGTATCCACAAAATTCGAACGGTGTTCTCATGTTGGAATAAGTATTTCTACCCAATCCCATTTTCCATTTATCATAGAATATTTCTAAAAAACTACAATTTGGGAGTATGGATGGATGTATGCTCATGAGTGACCACCTCATTGTGCAGATGAGTCGCCCCACATGGGGAGGTGGCGTTGTGATCCCAACTCCATGTTATCACTATGAACATTATTACATCTTTGAAAGTGTGTAGGATATGGTCAGGAATTGATTTTTGATTCTCCATCATTGGTAATATGTGTTGAGAGACATCCTTGTTGGGAACAAGAATGTATTTCAATTATAATGTCGATATAGGAATATGGGATTACTCTGGTCCTACATTTCCTTCCAGTAAGTGTTGGCATTCCTCCAGTGCAGGGAATGTTATCTGAGTATTCCCCTAACTTACAACTTTGATACAATAACTTCTTTATTTAACTTCCACTATATTTACATGGAAGCCTTTTTATATATGTAAAGTAATTTTTTTATTTTATCATTGGTTTCCACCACATTTTATTGATGGGATTGATAGACATATATAAGAATTCTCATATTCTAGTAATTTGGCATCAAAGTTGACTGGTGGGATTCATTTTTGTGAGCTAGTATTGACATCTACACACGGTTTTATGTCATACATGACAAACAAGATTCAGGTAAATTAACAAGAACATACATCTACTCAATTTATATTACCCCCATATTTGAATGAAATGATAAATGTGTTTTGGGAAAGATATGTTTCTACCTATAATTTTCTTCTCTATTTTCACAACGGTTTGGATGATCAATAGTAATAATTTTTTGTTTCTCTTAATTTTTCGTCATATTTGACTGATAGGCATCATAAGTGGTAGTTGGAATATAAGTCTTGTTGTAGTTTTCCACTATATTTTACTGGAGGGATTTATATTTACAAGAATTTATTTGATTAAACTCATGGTTTTTCTTTGTATTTGATCAGAAAGCTTCATTTTTAGTAGTAGGAATACACATCTACTCATAATTTATGGATTCCATATTAGACTGATGAGATGGATGTGTGTTGGAAGGGATGTTCATCTTCTTGTAATTTTATCCCCTTTTTCATGGAGGTCTTGACAGGTAGTAGCATGAATTTGCACATGCTTTTAATTTTATATCATATTTGACTAGTGGGATTCATAAGAGTGAATATAATATATCTTGTAGGTTTCCACCTTATTTAAGTAATAGGGTTCATATTTGTGATTATGTATTTTCATCTTCTCATTTTTTATTGTATTTGTATTACGGGCTTTAGGTTCATTGGTCGGGATATATGCATACCTATATTTTTCCATCATATTTGAGCGATGGTCTTCATGAAGGTATGTAGGAATATATTTATGCTCATATGTTTCCTCCATATTTACATGTAATACCTCTTCACTAGAAATAATGAAAATTTCATATTCTTAATTGGTTGATATTAGCCGACCACGAACTAACCTGGGGACTCATGTCTGTAAGACTTCAACTGGGTCCCTTAGGGAAGCATCATCTATATAGTAGTGATACTAAGCCACATGGTACAGATGTTGAGGATTTTCAACAGGGGACTTTGATTGGGACCCATATTCTTCTAGGATGACGTCGTTACTGATGAATTCATCAACATACCTAATGTAAGGGAGGACCTCGTTATCTCGTTTTTGGGAAAATCCCTCATAATGGTTTGAGATAGATACAAGGGTAGTTTGGTTATAAATCTCCAACCATCACTAGTTGGATGGTTAGGATGGCTTCATTGACTAAAAGTTTATTCTGGATACCTCCATGGTGGGGAGAGTACCCTACTAGTTGCACTCTCCAGCCAATGCATTCAAATACTATAATTGAATATGTTGGGTGGGTTATATATTCTTTATTTTGGTTGAGTATATGACCATTGTAGTGGTTGATGTGCGTGTATGTGAATGCTAGTGAGATACCATTGGATTTAAGAGATTTTTGATAAGTTCCAGCAATATACATGGAAGATATAGAAAAAAAAACCTCATCAAAGTAGCCTCTCCTTAACACATGTGTAATTGATGTTCTTACTTTTCCCTCTTCCATTTTGGGTGTGAAAGGGGCCTGACGTAGGGTAACACTACCACTTTGGTTAAGTATTTATGTTGGGTTCACCATTTTTTTGAGATAAAAGATTTTTTTCTTAAGTGGTTGATTGCAAGGGGTTTAATTGTATGAGATAATTGACACCTAGTACAAATCCTTTGAATCTTCTCCAACAGGTTTTGTTCATGGATCCAAAAACACCCAAAAACACTCATTTCTATGATTACTCGTGGACCTACATTCTAAAGCTAGGTGTTCATTGAGTAACATGTTCAAATACATTTAAGAACTCACATTCTTGGAGAGGATGGAAATTTGGGATCATCACACAATTTTGGGGGGTACTATTTCCTATTTTGGGGATCTCTTATAGATTCAAGATATGTTCATGAATCCTTTATTCATTACCACATGTTTATAATACATATTACCTTATGGTAAAGATCTATCATTAGTACACATGGGTTCATAATAATAATTATATATTCAATTTTCTCCATCAATATATACATCTGTATGTATCTGAGGTTCTCCACCAATAACACCCTTTTATGGAAAGGTCGTGGATTCCTTATTCATTCAATAGAATGATTCGGGTTTTAAAACACATTGTGAGGCTCTCTTGAGTTTTCTTTCATCTAGGGAGACAAAAATGGTTTTGATGTTGGGATCAAACCTATATAATGGTCTTTCTACATGTCCCTGTGAATAAAATAAAAAACCACATAGTTCAATGCCACTTAACATGGAACATAACCTTTTAGGATCATGTGACGAGGACCCACCCATGGAGTTTAACATCATGTGGAAAGGATGTTTAGGAAAAATTTTCCTATTAAATGATGGTATGGGACTGACGCAAAGGTGACCTAAGGGACCCGAAAGAGATATGGTCTCCTAGATGGATATGAACCTATTAGGGTTGTGTTTCAGAGAAAATTAGGGTGGATTTGGGTGTTAGTTTTGGACCTTAGTGTGGAATTCTATGTATCCCTATTAGTTTGGAATTAAATCCCCAATAGTTTAGTATATTGGGGCCTATAGATTAATTGAGTCCTATGTGATTGGGGATTCTTCACAAAAGATGGCTATTTATGGGGAATTATTTCATTTGGACTTACACCTAGAAGGATTCCAAATTCATTGGATATGGTTGGGTCTTACACTCATGGAATTCATATCTGGTTAGCAGTTAATCATAGAAGCGACTCGCGAACCATGAGATTGGGTCTTATGCATGGAAGTGGTCCGTGGAGCATGGGATTAGAGATTATGCATGGAATAGGCCTATGGAACATGGAATTGGGGCTTATGCATGGAAGAAGATTGTTTTGTGGTTTGAGATCATGTGGATGTCATGATCTCCACAAACCTCTAAGCCCATGTGAGTCATGCTCAGTGTGATAAATAAGAGAAAATAATATATATGATATAACAACCCTTCTCTTTATTCATCATTAATATATGATTTATTACATAAAATTACACTTAATATAACCCATAAGATCAATAATTCTAGTGTATTTGGGAATTAGGTACATTAAATAACAATTTAAAATAGTAAAAACACAGTCATTATTGAAATATTCCTTGACATGCTTACACTTAAAACTGCATGGGATAACCTTGGAACATACATAAGAAAGGGATGACCTATAAAGTATAGTGAGGGAATATAAAAGGAATAAAATGAAAAAAAAATATATGTTTTACAATAGGAATATTAGTGGGGAATAAAAGTAGTATGAATCATAAATATGAATAATGATACATGATATAACATGATAATAATAAAAGAAACATGGGAAATATGGCAACAAATTAAAACATTGCATCATAAACATATGTCAAGGATAACTTATAAGGAATCATTCTGAAAAATTTCCCATAAAGGAATCAGGTTTACACCTTTTCCCAACATGACCTTTCATGAAACTGACCATTACCCATTTCATTACAGCACTATAAAATTATGGGTGCACTTGTTACTTTCATTTGATTCTTGTCCTTAAGTGTGCCAAATAGATCATACAACATGGATTAATTAATCATAATAACTTATTACATGATAAATTTTTATGGAATAAATAAATATAATTCCACAATAAATATGTATAAGTTCATAAAGGTGAACATCCTTGATAGAAAATGGCTACATATATTCACTACACAATTTTTTTGTATGGAAAATCATGGTGCAATTTCAACAGCACGACAAAATCACATAAAAATACATAAAATGGGATGATGAGAGTGAAATGGGTCACTAATAATATTGAAATAAAATATAATGTAATAGGTAATTGAAAAAAACATTTCCCAAAACTAGTAATTTTAAATGTAAGGCATAAGATAATAAAGAAACTTGAATAAAGAAAAAAATATAAGGATCCCTTTCCATGAGAGTGTAATTCTAAATGCTTGGTAGGGGATTCTTGAGAGCTTGGGGGAAACTTGGGAGGACTCTAGAAAGGTTATGGGTGAGTAAATATGTCCTATAAGTATTTTTAGTGAGGGTAAATGGGAGCATGGGTGGGTTTATATAAGAAGTGATTGGGGAATTATTTATCATTTCTCAAACATAGGTTTTGGACTCTATATAATAAAATAACCAAAATCACATACCTTACCTTCGTTTTTGAAAATGGTTTCTACCATAGGGGGGTGTTTTTTATTATTTTTTAATTACATGGTTCTAACAAAATAAAATAATAACCTTTCTGACATGGAATTGGGTTATACTCTTATAGAAATGATTTTAAATACATCAAATTATGTTATTGGTTGTGGAGGATTCATATTGGCTTTATAAAGGTAATGAAATAGACATAAAATAACATAATTTTAAATTTTAAATATATATTTTTCCATGGATACCCTTTATAGTATTTATTACATCAATTTTGGGTCAATATTATATCATAATGCACACCGTATATTTATATAGTATTTAATTATTACCCAAAAATTTATTATCATAGAAGGTTATGAAAAACTAAATGGTGGATAATTTTGATATTATGATTCAAAAAATAATATTTATTTCATAAAAATAATTTCATAAATTTGTGTATTTTCACTTTTAAAATAATAATATACATTTATTGATAAATGATGGGTTTTTTTACAATAATAGTTTTTGACCCCTTATAATAATTACTTTCGACTTCATAAAAATTAAATTATAATTTATATTTGATAAAATAAATTAATAATATTTTATTAAAATTTAAACTATTTCAAAAATAAATTAATTCATCAATATAAATTTGATAATTGAATTTTAATACTAATTAAAAATAAAATTCATGTTTTATTGTATAAAATTCAAAAATCATTTAAAATGTAACAATATGAATTAAATAAAAAATTATTATATTGAAATCAGAATTTAAATATAAATATTATTATGTTCTATATACATATACCTTTAATAAACTAGAAAAATCCCTAAGGGTATAGTACGTGACAATATGATTTTCATTGGGTGGTTTGGCATACAAGGTTTGGGTTGTGATCTTGATGTGCTTGAGCTTATCCTAGTAATGGTTTCTCTAATACTTAAGTCATTGGGTCTAATCTTAGGATTGAGCTAGATAAAATCCTAAATATGATCCCTCCATTAGAATCCTTGATTGATGGGATTTATAGGGTATCATCCTATTGGTTGTGTTTGTCACTTCCTTTGTCTATTTCAATTGGATTTGTAAAACAGAAAATTTATAATAATCATGTGATCACTATTAAAAAGATATATTATCAAATAGAATTATTCTTAACATTTTTTAAATCCAATATGATATAATAAAACGAAATATGTGAATGTGTATTCTATAAACATATTACCTAATAATACATTTAATTAAATCATAAGGGGAATTTTATTTATAACAATTTGGGTCGTTACAATCTTCCCCCCTTTAGAGATTTTTCCCATTAAATTTTCATTTCCCCCACTAAAAATGTGTTGGGTAACTTTTTTTCATCATCTCCTCTAGTTCCAATGCTTCTTCTTCAAACTTTTGGTTTCTCCAGATCACTTTTACATGCTTCATTGTATTATTTTGTAAAACATTGTCTCTGTGATCTAATATTTTCACCAACTACTCCTCATATGAGGCATCATTCTAAAATGGTACCACCTTGGGATTGAGTACATGTTAGGGGTCTGGTATGTACTTCCTCAAGAGGGATTCATGTAATAAATTATTTATTTGAGATAGGTTAGCTGCTAGTTCCAGTCGATAGTTCATCACTCTTATGAGATCAAGGATCTCAAAGGAGTGATGTATCTTGGTATAATATTTCTATTCATCCAAAATATAATGAAATTCTTCCATAGAGTTTTATGAATACCACGTTTCCAACATAAAACACTTGGTTTCATTGATTATTGTCATCATAGCTCTTTTATCAACTCTAAGTATCCTTAATGTGCTGTCAAACTATGTTAAACTTTTCCACTATTTCCACCACTATTTCAGGGACTAGCAGTTTTCATTCCCCAACTTCATCCAATCATTCATTTCTTCCTCACCACTTCCCATAATGGTCTTCATAGGGATCAATTTGGATACTTGAGTGAAAACTATTATTGTACAAGAACTCAATCAGAGGAAATTCATGATCTCATCCTCCTTTAATGTCAATCAAGCATGCTCTCGACATATCCTCGAGTGTCTGGATAGTCCACTTAGATTGGCCATCAATTTGGGAGTTACAAGTCGTACTGATGTTAAACATAGTATTTAGATCTTATTGAATACTCTTCAATAACTTCTAGTTAAATCTTGGATCACGATTGGATGCAATCGATAGTGGTGTTCCATGTATCCTCACTACTTTTTGTGAAAATCATGATTAGTTCAAAAAAAGGTTAATTAAATCCATACTAATATGTCATATTAACCTAAAAAAATAGTGGAATTCATAAAAAGTCTAAAATTACATTTATTTGGGTATTTATAACATTGATTATGTTAATATTTCATTAATAAGGTAATTACTGCATCATCATTGTGTCATAAATAAATTAAATTATTTACAATATAAAAATTATAAATAAAATACCATTATGTTGGTAATATTTTTATCTTTATAATTAATATTTATATTTGAATTTATCTTATGTATAACCTTATATTAAAAATGTTTTAGATATTAAACATTGATTTTAACTATTTTAACTCTTCTTTAAATAAAACAATAATAAATGTCCTAATCTAATCCAATTGGACCTAAAGGGTAATATTTTATCCCTACGGTTGTTTTTGGACGAATTAAAATTATCCAATAGAATTAGGACATTTGTTAGGGTAATAATAATATCATTTTTACCCTTAATTACCCTATTTACTTTTAACCGTGGTAAATAAAAGTAAAAAGTTATTATTCACTAAAAATTATTTTTATCTTATTGAACCACATTTTACTTACTGATATCAAACGTGACTCTCAGATTTTTAAAATTCCATGCACAGAAGTGGTAAAATTAAGATTTATGTAAATTTGCAAATTCTCCTAAGAGGTGGGTAAAAGACGATCAAAAGTTCAATAAAATTTTTATATATCTAAAATTATTATAAAATGACTCCAATGAATTACATTGAAATTATATAGGTATTATGTATCAATTTTGACCTAAAATGAATTTAAATAAAATAAATAATTATTTAGATAAAAAGTCATTTTTTAAATAGTAACCTAGTGTTTTCACTATTCATCAAAAATTGAATCTTTTCAGAAAAATACAAAAAATTCACCCTAGGATAATTTCGATATTCCAAATCCAAAAATGAAGTCCATTTAGAAAGATAAAATTTATTAAGTTTTAAAAAGTGGGTATTACTATTCATAACGGCTAGTTTTAATAATATTTTAATAACATATCATTGTTTTGTGAAACTCAGTATTGCGTACAACACACGCTATCATGGAAGGTCGTGATTGCGTGTAATTCAAGCCAAGTCAGGGATGTGTGTAGTGAAAGCTCCTTTTGGTGTATCGTACAACACAAGACATTAAAATTAATATTTTTCACCAAATCTTGAGGTGTTACATTCTACCCCCCTTAAAATGAATTTCTCCCTCGAAATTCGTCGGGGTTATAAATGGTTTACTACTCAAAAGTTTCTTTAATAGAAACCCACATAGTAAAAAGGAATACCAAAACTTATCCTTAAAAACTAAAGTATAAAACATAACGGTTACCAAAATTAACTAATCAATGGGTTTCCACATAGGATAACATAGGTGAAAATATGGATGTGGAAGAGAAATCTAACCATTATGTTCTGATGGAGAGTGGTAGAGAACATGGATATGAAAAATCCAATAATCACAATGTCATAAATTTATGATGATATAAGGTACCATCTGATTCATCGGATATAAGGGAACTATGACAACATTTTTGGTTTTCAAGATCATTTCCCTATAGTTGAATAATTTGAATTAGAAGAAATACTTACTTTCTTTTAGTATAATCTCACCGTTGTTTGTGCCTTGAACAATTTCCACTTCATCTCTTAAAGAAATGAAGTTGAATTTTTTATTCATGAAGTGTTAGGAGATCATGTGATAGAATGATGGGTCATTCCATATGTCTCAAACAAAAGGTTAGCAAAAGTTATCAAATATACATAAGTCCATCTATGGCGAGGTTAATAATATATGATTCCAAAAATGGACTTATACTTCATCTATCGTACCGCTTAATTTAATAAAACTATTTTCTACTAACCAGGTACTTCCTGTAGGCCAGTGGTATGTGATAAAGGTCTGTCGCACTTCATTTGTGGGTTCGATTCCCACAGCCTTGTCCAACGCAACGGGTTGTCGCCCGTCCTACGGGTTGTACTTTTTCTAAAGCTGTACTATTATATCATTCTAAAAATAATATCAAAAAGTTCTATCCTTAAACAATACTAACTTATGTCCAAAATAATCCATTCCAATCTTTAGGCTTATCTAAAATACTTCTGTCCAAGCTCATAGTATAAAGAAAATAATTACAAGAAATATCATTTACTGATCATGGGAATACCATCATTTATCCCCCATATATCATACGATGTATCTTGTTGGTCACATTCCAAACATGTGAATACATTAATCATGTATTCTTTTGAAAAATTAATAGCCATTGAACCTTAGTGAAAACATGAATGCTGTCAAAATTTAACTATTTCCACATACCAAAATCCCAAAATTTCTATATACTCAAACCATGATATAACTTTGTCCTTATATCAGTCATGAGCTCATGAATACTATCAAACATTTCATTGTCTATGTATCCCTTCATTATGCGCATATCATCTTCTTTCCAAAAATATCTGAATAACCTTTCATGGTTACCAGTACCATTCAACATATACATTCAAATACTTTAGGAAAAAACAATAGTGTAACAATCCTTAGATGTGTATTTATAAGATAGTACCATTACCTATACAATATTACTCTTGATAAACATAAAATCATTCCACTACCATTGACCGAGCTTCAACAATTATTTCATCTCATATATCATTTGTAGTCTCTTCATCATCATCAACATAAATACTACCCATACGACCATACTGATCCTCTTCATGAGACTTTCCCTTAGGGAATTGGTTTGAATAATGCCCATACATTCCACATTGAAAACATTTAATCATTGTTGATGTCGTAGCAATACCATTATCCTTGTCCATGGTGTTAACTGAACCTTTTTCTTTGCACTTACTAGATTTGTTTCATTCTTTTCCAAACCCAAAGCATCTTCCAGTTCCTTTGAAACATTCTCCCTGATGCCTCTTCCCACATGATTTACGTGAGGCAAATTGAACTTTCTTTCCTCTATGATTATCATGAAACTCCATCTTTCTCTTATTAGCTGAGTCGGGAAACATTCAAAAGTTGAGATTATTGATCATATTATGAGATTGATGATTAGGCATAATAACGATATGTGGACTTCCAGATCCAATTACATTTGGTTTCTCAAGAAGAATATCATTATATTGTCCATCATATCCTCCATTATCGTGAATCTTCCTGTTTCCAGCCATTTTCTAAAACCCAAAAAGAATAGTGTGAGAGGAAAAAATCATAATCAAGGGGGATTACCTTCAATATCTAACATTTTAGGTTTAATTATAATATCATTTTCGTAATTCTAAGACTATAACATATAATAATACTTAACCTTAGGGACATCCCTAGACATACCTTAGAAATTTCTCTAGGGATCTCACTAAAGTTCTCGCATCCTAGTTTCCAATGGTTGACTAAACCTCCCTCTGATACCAACTGTAGAGACCCTACGCTTGACGTACTTATACATTACATTAATTTTTCAGAATATCTAATACATAACAAAATCATACACCAAAGGACCATAATAGTTTAGTTTCTTTGGAAACTTGGAACATAATCTTCTAATCATGGTGAAAGATCTTCAACATCTCCCATAAAGATCTTCCCCTTTTGTTTTCTTACCTAAAACCTTTATTTATATCCTGGGGAAAATAAAACATAAAAAGGGTGAGATCAAATGCTCAGTATGGGTAAACATAGAGAACATAAAACATTCCATAAATATTTGAATGCAAAAACATGAACATAAAATCTAAACATCAAAATCTTGAGCAAAGACATAAATCTTGGAAGTACGTAAGGCATATATCATAATGGAACATCAATCATGATAAAATAGCATGGGAAGAAAACATGTAATTGTTGAAAACCATTAAGAACATGATATTATTTCCATATTATCCAAGGCATTGTTGCCAAGACCATCTTAATGGACAAAGTCTATTACTGAACAAAGTTCACTCCTCGTTCCAGTCCTGTATTACTGAACCGGATTAACTTTCAATTCCATCCATGTCTATCTCATGAGATATAAATCTTTACACAATGAATTAGAGGGAGATAAAGGTCCCACCTATCTCATAATGAAATCATTCTTACGTGTGCCACAACATATACATAAATCATTCATCATAACCCAAAGAATAAAACGGGTTTCATAAACATCATCTCATCATAACATAATCCATATAAAACAAATGGATATAATTTCATCATAAAAATAATAAAACCATGTAAATAATAAAGACATTGTACTTGAAACATACACATATGAAATAATGTCATCTTAGATGGAAAATGGTTTTGATAAAAACACTTGAAATTAATTCTTGAGGAAAATAGCCCTTCTTCTTAGAAATCATTTTCTTTTCACGAAATGCCATGAAATTTTAAAAGAAAAGAATTTTTTTTGAAAAATATTCATGAAATAATGTATAGTAAGCTTCATGAAAATAAGGCGATATGAAACCGTAAAAATCCGTTCATGCTGTATAAGTTATAAAAAACATTATTCTCATACTTTTTCCAGAAAAGTCAAAAAGTACCACGTATGGTAAACAAAAGAAATATTCCTTCTATAACACAAAGTAAAACTAAAAGAGGGGTAAACATGACTTTAAACATAAATGTAATAATATTAAACACTTTATGAAAAAACATTTTTATGGACATGGATGAAAAATATAACCCCAGTAAATACTTACATATAAGCAATCACGGATAAAAATGAGATTTGAAAAATTATCCCTTACCTTAGGTCCGATATGCTTTGTACGTATCTGAACCTCTTGTATAATGATTTAAATAATGCCATTGAATTATTACAGAATCATATTCATTGTTATGATATCATATATGGTTCACTTATGACTTTATATTACCCGTTCATTTGTAAATTCCATGTTAAAGCAGTGTTTTGGGTAAAATCGTTTTATTTATCGTACGTGTTTGGACTTGTTGTTCTTAATATTATTATTACTTATATCTTTATTTACTTACATCCAGAATTTAAATCATGATTTATATATCATATATATATTCATTATATGTATATATAATAGATATATAAATGAAATGAAATACACCATTCATGGAGACGGTAGGTCGTACGTACGCATGAACGTTGTTTTCCTTTCCTTATTGACTTAAATGAAAGTAAGTAGATAAAATATATATATATATATAAATCCAGTAGCTTTATCATGTCATATATTTCATTAATATTCATTATATATACTTTATAATCATTCTTTAATGGTTAACATGGAAAATGAATCTCATCGCATCGTGGATACAGTAATCCGTACGTATGCACAAGCGATGATATCATTCCCATAATTATTGAATTAAATTGGATTGGATGATATAATATCACATAATCCGTATGATTTTATAATAACTATATATATTTATTATTTACACCATTATATTCATCCACGTAAGGTGGTGGTGGAAAAACAGATTACACCACGGCATGCAGACGGTATTTCGTACGTACCCGCGAGTGGTGATTTCACTTTACGTAGGATGGATAGAAGGTGAAGTGGGATTGTTTCATATTTATAATAAAATATCAGTATATTAGTGATACTGATGTTATTACTTTATAATGAAACAACTAAAGAAGAAGTTGAAGAAGAAAGAAAACTTGAAATAATCTGTAGAATAGATTACCTCTTCTTCGACGCACCTCTTTTAAACTTCTTCTTAGTGTACTATAGTTGGTCTTTTGAGAAGACCAGAATCACTAAGATATAACTAGAGAGGTTTAGAAGATTAATTTTCAGGTGTTTTCCGAGCATCAAGGCTCAAAAGGGTGTGAAGGGAAGAGGGAAGGGGTGCCCTTTTTATATGGGATGAGAGGGGCACCTTAGGAAAAACTTAAAATATTATTTTATAATAAAGTCATATTCGGTTTTTAATAGCTCCAAATTGATTTATTTAGAATAAAAGGTGGGGATGGTTCGAAATAATTTCAAAAAATAGGTTTTAGACAAGTTTTTGTTACTATTTTAACCTTATCATTTAGATTTAACTCTAAGTTAAATAATTTAACTTTTACCGTGTCTTTTTGTTTTCTTGCACTATATGGTTAATAAACAGACTATAACAAGACAAAATAACCCCAAGTGGTTAATTATTAATATATATAACCTTATCTAAGCCATTTTTCTGAACCTTATATTTTTAGAAATAAAATAACAATTAATAATATAATATTTGTTTTAAAAACAATGTTATGTAAATTTTGACACTATTTGGTACTTGATTTTTGTGAAAATCATAAAATAATTATTATTTCAAAAAAATTTAATTAAATCCATAATAAAATGTCATATTAACCTAGAAAATTAGTATAATTCATAAAAAGTCTAAAATTACATTTATTTGGATATTTATAACATCAATTATGTTAATATTTCATTAATAAGGTAATTACTGCATCATCATTATGTCATAAATAAATTAAATTATTTAATGTCTAAAAATTATAAATAAAATACCATTATGTAGGTAATATTTTTATATTTCTAATTAATATTTATATTCTAATTTATCTTATGTATAACTATATATTAAAAATGTTTTAGTTATTAAACTTTGATTTTAACTATTTTAACTCTTCTTTAAATAAAATAATAATAAATGTCCTAATCTAATCCAAGTAGACCTAAAGGGTAATATTTTATCTCTAAGGTTTTTTTGGACGAATTACACTTATCCAATAGAATTAGGACATTTATTAGTGTAATAATAATATCATTTTTACCCTTAATTACCCTATTTACTTTTAACCGTGGTAAATAAAAGTAAAAAGTTACTATTCACCAAAAATTATTTTTATCTTATTGAACCACATTTTACTCATTGATATAAACCATCACTCTAGGATTTTTTAAATTCTACTCACATAAGTGGTAAAATTACGTTTTATGTAAATTTGCAAATTCTCCTAGGAGGTTGGTAAAAGACGGTCAAAAGTTCAATAAAATTTTTATATATCTTAAATTTTTATAAAATGACTTCAATGAATTACATTTAACTTATATAGGTATTATTTATCAATTTTGACCAAAAATAAATTTAAATAAAATAAATAATTATTTAAATAAAAAGTCCATTTTTAAATAGTAACCTAGTGTTTTCACTATTCATCAACAATTAAAAGTTTTCAGAAAAATACCAAAAATTCACCCTAGGCTAATTTTGATATTCCAAATCCCAAAATGAAGTACATTTAGAAAGATAAAATTTATTAAATTTCAAAAAGTGGGTATTACTATTCATAATGACTAGTTTTAATAATAGTTTAATAACATATCATTGTTTAGTAAAACTCAGTATTGCGTACAACACAGGCTATTGTGGAAGGTCGTGATTGCGTGTAATGCAAGCCAAGTCAAGGATGCTTGTAGTGAAATATCCTTTTGGTGTAGCGTACAACACAATACATTAAAAATAATATTTTTCATAAAATCTCGAGGTGTTACACAAGGATAGAGTCTTTATCTTTTTTCTTGAGGGCTATGAAATCCTTTTATATTTTATTTCAGGGAGTGTGAGGATAATATTTATCAGGAAAGAAATTATTGAATTTCTTCCACGTCATTGCTTAGATATATACCTTATACTTAGTATTATTAATCAATTTCCACCACTGATCATCTTATCCATCCATATGATAAACAGTTAGAAGAACCTTCTCCTATTCGGAAAATTTAAGGATAGAGAATATCTTCTCAATGGAGTTGATCTGTTGTTCTGTGATTAAGGGATCAAATGATCTATTGAATGTCAGAGGCCATTTTCACATAAATATCTCAATCACATCATGTTCTATTTCATGGGGATTTGGATTCTCCTCATGATCAAGGTTTCTATTCAAAACATGACACAACTAAGATAGTATCTATATAAAGTCATCTATTCCTACTCCCATTGGGTTGGGATTCTTGTTGGGTCATTCCTCAAATTTCTTATCACATTGGTTATTTACCTTATTCTTCTTATTTCTATCAATTTCCAAGAATAAAGGTAAAATTAGGGATGAGTATTTTTAAACAATTAAACACATAAATGGAAATAAAATTACTTTAAAGGGATAACTTATAAATTGCATGTATCTCCTTAACTTATGAATTTCTATGCTTCAATTTAGAATTTCCATGATCTATTTCATATCATATTCTATTATTTTCATTTTCTATTTCCCAAATAATGTTTTTTAATGATATTATAGATTTACCAAAACATATCCCTTTGGAGTTTCAACTTAGGTTGGCATCAAGGCCTATTATCATGCACAAGTTCCAAGTCGATTCTAACTTAACGTGGTGTTTTCTAGTTTTAACCCTATGTACATCTATGCCAGATCCACATCCACATTTATTAACCAAAAAATGATTTATTTTTGTGATAAATTAATTACACTATAATTAAAAAAAATTAGCATTGTTTTCTAATACTTAGTCTTGTGCAGAAGGATTTGTCTTGATTTTTCTTACCCTAAACCCAAAAATAAATAAACTTTTCTTTTGATACCAATGATAAAAACCCTTACCATTATTCCATATTAATACATGATTTATTAAATAAGATTATACATAATACGACCCTAAATACTGATAAGTCTAGTTTATTTTGTAATTAGGTACATTACATAATAATTTCAAACTGTGAAAGCATTATATTTATTCAATACATCTTTTACATGACTACTATTAAAACTACATGGGATAACCATGAGACATACCTAAGAAAGGGATGAAATATAAATACCAGAAATAGAATAAACATGTTATAACATGAATAAATTAATACATGTTAGTGAATAAGAATATTAATGGCGAATTAAAGAATTATGAATCAAAAATATGAACAATGATACATGATATAGCATGATAATCATAAAGGAAACATGGGAAATGTGGAAACAACATAAAACACTACATCATAAACATAGGTCAATGATAAATTTCACGATGTCATGTTGGAAATATTCCCATATATAAATCAGGTTTACTCTCTATCCCAAAATGATGTCTCATGATACTAAACATTACCCAATTCGTTGTAGATCTATATAATTATGGGTGCGCCTGTCACTTTCATTTCATTGTCATGGTTAAGTGTGCCACATAGATCATACAAAATTGATTCATTCAACATAATAACTTATTCTAGGAACAAAGAGTGTATAATAAATACATATAAGTTCATAATTAGAAATTATATGTTCATAATGTGAACACCCTTGATATGAAAATGGGTATGGGTGTTCACTACATAATTGTTTGGTATGGAAAATTGTGATGGAATTTCGGCAGCATAATGACATCACATAAAAATTAATAAAATTGGTTAATGGGATTGAAAGGGGTATATAATAATTTTAAATTAAAATGGATAATAATAGCGACACATAATAATATATCCCAATATTAGGAATTTTAAATTAAAGGCATAAGATAGTAAAGAATCATGAATAAATAAGATAATGTGAGAATTCCTTTCCTTGAGAGTGCTACTTCAAATGATTAAGAGGAGGTTATTGAGATATTGGGAAACCTTGGGAGGACTCTAGATAGGTGAGGGTAGAGTAATTAAATTATCAAAGGGTTTATATAAGGGATAAATTGGTTCTTGGTTGGGGTTATATAGGAAGTGAGTGGGGGATTCATTATCATTTCTCAAACATGGGTTTTGAACTCTATGTAATAATATAACCAAAACAACAAAAAATATCATGGTTTTTCAAATGGTTTCTAATAAAGGGGAGTAGTTTCTATTATATAATAATGTAAGATAATTAACATTATAATATAATAACCTTTATGATGTTGAAGTGAATCATACTGTAAAAGAAATTATTTTATAACCATAAAATATATTAATGATTTTGAAGGATCCATAAATGATTTATAAAATTTATAAAATATTCATAAAATGAAATTATTTTAAAGGAAAAACATAGATTTTGTCTTTCATACCCATTATATTATTTATTACATAATTTTTGGGTAATATTATATCATAATTCACACCGTATATTTATACTGTATTTAATTTTTACTGAAAAATTTGACTGTCTCAACAAATTATGAAAAATTCACCATTAGATAATTTTGATATTATGATTCCATAAATAATATTAATTTCATAAAAATTATTTTTTAAATATGTTCATTTTAACTTTTAAAATAATAATCAACATTTATTGATAAATTATGGGTTTTTTAACAATAACAGTTTTAAGATCCTTATAAAAAAAATTTGACTACATAAAAATTATATAATTATTTATATTTAGAAAATATATTGAATAATTTTTTATTAAAATATAATTTATTTAAGATAATTAGTAATTCATCAAAAAAATTTCATTAATTTAATTTTAATAAAAATTAAAAATAAAATTTACCAATTATTGTATAAAAATCAAAATCATTTAAAGAGTAATAATAAGAAGTAAATATAAAAATTATTTTATAGAAAATAGGAAATAGATATTCATATTATTATAGTATTTATACATATCTCTGTAATATTCCAGAAACTTCCTTATGTGTATGGTGCACGATGGTGATATTTTCATGGTGTGGTTCTGTGTACATGGTTTGGGATGTGATCCCAATGAGCTGTAACTTATCCTCTAAATGGTTTTGATCATGCATAAGTTGTTGGATATTATCTTGGGCATGATCAATGGAAATTTCAGTGATTCTATCTCCCTTTAAAGCTCTGATAAATGAGATTTATATTGTGTGATCTTATTGTTTGAGTACATCACTTCCTTTTTCTATGTCAATTGGAATTATTAAATCCCTATATTTATACTAATCATGTGATCACTATTAAACAACTATATTATCAATGGTAATGATGCTTAATTTTTTTTTAAATCCAATAGGATATAATAAAACCACAGAAGTGGATAGTTTTTCTATAACCATATTATGTAATAATACATTTAATAAAATCATAAGGATATTTTTATTTATAACAGTTCGGGTTGTCATATTTGAAGATCACACGACACACAGTATCCGCTGGTGGATGAGGAATGAAGCCCAAAAAGATTGGAAAAGGTAATTTGATTGTTCATGTCTCTTCTTTAATTTTGGTGACCTGGATAGTCACATTATATGATATGTCCATCTACGCCCATGGATGAGGCGAAGAGGATAAAGAGTGCTTCCTTTAGTATGAAAGGGTATGGGGTTACTCCAAGGGGGATGCCCTAAAATTGGTTCCTGGTGGAAAATATCATTTCATGTCGAAGGGAAAGGAAAGAGTGATCCGTACACTCTATTCTCGGAAGAGGGAGGTTCATGTAAGTTCCCTAATTTCAGAACCCTCAATAATATGGGAATATAAACATGCAAATATTCTAATTTTTTGCCTCATTGAAGAGTTTACATGTATGAATCCACATACCATTGTTATATAGAGTCGAGGGTTCACATGGGTGTTCCTAATGATTTGATCATACACATCATTTGGCTTTGGGAGAGGCCTTGGCTTGATGTCATTGGATGGGTTCACGAAGGGTCCAATAAGGGGCCTGACGATACGATGAAAGGGAGTGATAAGAGGTGGGGAGTAGAACGGACTAGGATACCCCATTCTGTGTAGTAGGTTCTTATGTGGGATAGGGTTCCCTATACCTAGAATGTTGGTATATGAGTGAGGGTATCATTCATATAGCATTGTGTTATGTGGTCTTAGGTATTTCTCATATAGTGTGTTATTATGTGGTTCTAGGTTCTTCTTACATATTGTGTCACTTCACGAGTAGAGTTCCCCACATGTAGCATTTTTCAATTTGGGTATGGATTTCGACCACAAAGAATATTTCTATATAGGGTGCTTGTCTACAATGGGGTCATTTATTTATTACCCATGGTATGGTTTACACAAAGGGGTTTTCAATTTTTAGATAGATGGATGATTTATTATTCCCTAACTACTATTTGAATGATCTTTAATTACTGGTAATTGATGGAGAGGCCCTGGGTTTTCATTGCCTCATTTCTCATCTCCTACTACTCTCTTCATTTAGGTCCTTCATTCTATCTGGCTACGAAACCGACATAGTTTTTTTGTGATGTCTGGCAGCCCTACCTAATCCCATGAACAATTTATTTCATGGGTATGTCCATTTATGGGGGTAGAAATCACCATCCATCCCCAAAAACGAATGGGGTTGTATTCAATAGTTCCATCAGTACTTCCTTATCCCATAAATGGTTTTTTTCATGGGGTGATTCAAAAAGTTTTGGAAATTCAAACCGAGTAGTGGTCTGTGAAGTGGTTTTTTCTTCGTGGGATAAACGCAACATTTGTTGTGTTTCACCTTGGAACATTTTCTTCAACTTATTCTTTGGGTTTTATTTCTACCATTTATTGAGTTTTATAGAATTATCTTCTCTATGCATTCATAATTTCCAGGACCCAACTAAAACCAACTTTTGTACCAGACATATGTGTTGAGGAACATTTCTGTGAAGTTATTATGGGTTACATATAGACCATTTAGGGAGAACCATGACCTTCCCTAATTATTATAGGTATTATGTGTGAGTTCCAGCAGCAGCGTCTGCCCACATTTTTAAGGTATGGAGGACCATCAGTTATGGTTTCATGACTAGAGTCCAGGATATCTATCTTTTAACATCATGAGACAGCTCTATAGAGGAGGGTAAATCATGTTTATTATATGATCATGATTCCACTAATACATAGTATGATGTTATTACTCAGATGGGTCATCATCGAGATATGTCTTGGAGTAATTTTCATACATCCTTCTATGATTACTTATATCTTAATACATTGAGGTTTGATAGATCCATGGATTACAAGAACCTAGAGAAGGGTATGTTATCAGTTATATATTATTTGACCTATTTTATAGAGCTCCAGTGCTTCACACCCATTCTCATGGGAGACAAGTTATCTAAGGTAAATTGATTCGAGGATGGTATTTGGTATGACATCTGATAAGAGGTGAATTCCATTCATGTGAATATTGTTTCTAGAATAGTGAATTAGAAACTCATCACAGAGCATAACTTAAGAGTGGATTTTGGTGTGATCTAGGGTGGTTCCACACCTACATCAGGTTCTACATCGACCAGTAGTAGGAGTCATCATATGGAGCTTCCATGCGGTGATATTAGTATATAGAGCACAAAATAAATTGCAAATTTATGGTGCCAACAGTGTAGTAGATAGGGACCTACGAGACCTCAATGCAAGAGAGACCTATTTTAGTGATTATCTGATAGAAAGATGGGATATCTACAACACTTTTGCATAACATTTCCTCCAACATCCCATGAGAGAGGATCTTCACCAAATCCATGGGAATGAGTGGGATAAAAAGCTTCTATTTAAGTAGGGAGCTTGAATACATCCAGTCAATCTAGATGAGGAGGTGGTCATGCCCATGGTAGTTAGACCCCATATTTATAATGATAGAAGAGAAAATCGGCCCATGGTATCCAAAAGGATATAGATTAGGATAGATATACGTAGTGAAAACAAAAATTGAGAATCAGAATTGAAGAAATTATGTTTTAATAGGTACTGTTATAGTAGTCTCTACTTTAGGATCTCCCCTTTTTGATTCATACACTTCTCATAGATTTATATATATTCCCATTATAGAGAGACTTGGGCTCAGTGTTTAGTTTTATAATAGATTTATGATGCTTGATACTCCATTAAGGATTATAATGGAGTATGTACATCAATTTAATGAGTGACCCCTTGATATTGGAGGGTGTCACTTCATATGGGACCTTTTTTTCTCAATATGATTGATTTTGAAATCATTATCATGATGGACGGGTTGTTTCCCTTTCATGATTTTTTTTTGTTTTCTATTGTCTAATAGAAACCTTTACATCACTAAGTGGTGGATATTTTATTCATAAGTGTGAACATGATGTCCATTTGAGCCAAAAAGGAACTAAGAATCAAGGTTTGGTCTAGATGAAAGACTAGATTATGAGTTTATAACTGGATAATCTGGGAACACATTAAGTAGATTTCCCTCCATTGGTTGATAATTTCTAGAAAATTTTCTCAAACAACTTTTTATGATTAACTCTAGTGAGAGACGTGGATTTCTCTATAAAGATAGTGTGAGGAGTTGCAATGGTATCCTTTCTACATTACTGGGTGACTATTACTAAGATGAAGGGTCTCAAGAGGTAGCTATAGAATTTATAGGAAAATGGGTTTATCTGAATTAGTACTTCTCTAAGGGGTCCTCTAGTCATTTTGTGAAAAATGGGGGATGGGAATCTCAAGAAATGTGTGGATTACAAGAAATTTAATGAAATAAATATTAAGGTCCAGTATCCCATTCTATTGATAGATTATATCGTCGACTAGTTCGGAGGAGGTTGGGTGTTTGTAATGATTGATTTGAGATTGGGTTATCATCAGGTGTGTGTTAGAATGTCACACATACCTCACACATTCTATCATAAAAGGTATGGTTTATATGATTATTTTTTAATGTCGGTTGGTCTCATAAATCCACCAGTAGTTTTCATTGAACTCTTTAATATAATTCATAAAAAGTCTAAAATTACATTTATTTGGATATTTATAACATCAATTATGTTAATATTTCATTAATAAGGTAATTACTGCATCATCATTATGTCATAAATAAATTAAATTATTTAATGTCTAAAAATTATAAATAAAATACCATTATGTAGGTAATATTTTTATATTTCTAATGAATATTTATATTCTAATTTATCTTATGTATAACTATATATTAAAAATGTTTTAGTTATTAAACTTTGATTTTAACTATTTTAACTCTTCTTTAAATAAAATAATAATAAATGTCCTAATCTAATCCAAGTAGACCTAAAGGGTAATATTTTATCTCTAAGTTTTTTTTGGACGAATTACACTTATCCAATAGAATTAGGACATTTATTTGGGTAATAATAATATCATTTTTACCCTTAATTACCCTATTTACTTTTAACCGTGGTAAATAAAAGTAAAAAGTTGCTATTCACCAAAAATTATTTTTATCTTATTGAACCACATTTTACTCATTGATATAAACCGTGACTCTAGGATTTTTTAAATTCTACTCGCATAAGTGGTAAAATTAAGTTTTATGTAAATTTGCAAATTCTCCTAGAGGTTGGTAAAAGACGGTCAAAAGTTCAATAAAATTTTTATATATCTTAAATTATTATAAAATGACTTCAATGAATTACATTGAACTTATATAGGTATTATGTATCAATTTTGACCGAAAATAAATTTAAATAAAATAAATAATTATTTAAATAAAAAGTCTCTTTTTAAATAGTAACCTAGTGTTTTCACTATTCATAAAAAATTAAAAGTTTTCAGAAAAATACCAAAAATTCACCCTAGGATAATTTTGATATTCCAAATCCCAAAATTAAGTACATTTAGAAAGATAAAATTTATTAAATTTCAAAAAGTGGGTATTACTATTCATAATGACTAGTTTTAATAATAGTTTAATAACATATCATTGTTTAGTAAAACTGAGTATTGCGTACAATACAGGCTATTGTGGAAGGTCGCGATTGCATGTAATGCAAACCAAGTCAAGGATGTTTGTAGTACAATATCCTTTTGGTGTAGCGTACAACACAATACATTAAAAATAATATTTTTCATAGAATCTCGAGGTGTTACACAAGGATAGAGTCTTTATCTTTTTTCTTGAGGGCTATGAAATCCTTTTCTATTTTATTTCAGGGAGTGTGAGGATAATATTTATCAGGAAAGAAATTATTGAATTTCTTCCACGTCATTGCTTAGATATATACCTTATACTTAGTATTATTAATCAATTTCCACCACTGATCATCTTATCCATCCATATGATAAACAGTTAGAAGAACCTTCTCCTATTCGGAAAATTTAAGGATAGAGAATATCTTCTCAATGGAGTTGATCTGTTGTTCTGTGATTAAGGGATCAAATGATCTATTGAATGTCAGAGGCCATTTTCACATAAATATCTCAATCACATCATGTTCTATTTCATGGGGATTTGGAATCTCCTCATGATCAAGGTTTCTATTCAAAACATGACACAACTAAGATAGTATCTATATAAAGTCATCTATTCCTACTCCCATTGGGTTGGGATTCTTGTTGGGTCATTCCTCAAATTTCTTATCACATTGGTTATTTACCTTATTCTTCTTATTTCTATCAATTTCCAAGAATAAAGGTAAAATTAGGGATGAGTATTTTTAAACAATTAAACACATAAATGGAAATAAAATTACTTTAAAGGGATAACTTATAAATTGCATGTATCTCCTTAACTTATGAATTTCTATGCTTCAATTTAGAATTTCCATGATCTATTTCATATCATATTCTATTATTTTCATTTTCTATTTCCCAAATAATGTTTTTTAATGATATTATAGATTTACCAAAACATATCCCTTCGGAGTTTCAACTTAGGTTGGCATGAAGGCCTATTATCATGCACAAGTTCCAAGTCGATTCTAACTTAACGTGGTGTTTTCTAGTTTTAACCCTATGTACATCTATGCCAGATCCACATCCACTTTTATTAACCAAAAAATGATTTATTTTTGTGATAAATTAATTACACTATAATTAAAAAAAATTAGTAGTGTTTTATAATACTTAGTCTTGTGCAGAAGGATTTGTCTTGATTTTTCTTACCCTAAACCCAAAAATAAATAAACTTTTCTTTTGATACCAATGATAAAAACCCTTCCCATTATTCCATATTAATACATGATTTATTAAATAAGATTATACATAATACCACCCTAAATACTGATAAGTCTAGTTTATTTTGTAATTAGGTACATTACATAATAATTTCAAACTGTGAAAGCATTATCTTTATTCAATACATCTTTTACATGACTGCTATTAAAACTACATGGGATAACCATGAGACATACCTATGAAAGGGATGAAATATAAATACCAGAAATAGAATAAATATGTTATAACATTAATAAATTAATACATGTTAGTGAATAAGAATATTAATGGCGAATTAAAGAATTATGAATCAAAAATATGAACAATGATACATGATATAGCATGATAATCATAAAGGAAACATGGGAAATGTGGAAACAACATAAAACACTACATCATAAACATAGGTCAATGATAAATTTCACGATGTCATGTTGGAAATATTCCTATATATAAATCAGGTTTACTCTCTATCCCAAAATGATGTCTCATGATACTAAACATTACCCAATTCATTGTAGATCTATATAATTATGGGTGCGCCTGTCACTTTCATTTCATTGTCATGGTTAAGTGTGCCACATAGATCATACAAAATTGATTCATTCAACATAATAACTTATTATAGGAACAAAGAGTGTATAATAAATACATATAAGTTCATAATTATTAATTATATGTTCATAATGTGAACACCGTTGATATGAAAATGGGTATGGGTATTCACTACATAATTGTTTGGTATGGAAAATTGTGATGGAATTTCGGCAGCATAATGACATCACATAAAAATTAATAAAATTGGTTAATGGGATTGAAAGGGGTATATAATAATTTTAAATTAAAATTGATAATAATAGGGACACATGATAATATATCCCAATATTAGGAATTTTAAATAAAAGGAATAAGATAGTAAAGAATCATGAATAAATAAGAGAATGTGAGAATTCCTTTCCTTGAGAGTGCTACTTCAAATGATTAAGAGGAGGTTATTGAGATATTGGGGAACCTTGGGAGGACTCTAGATAGGTGAGGGTAGAGTAATTAAATTATCAAAGGGTTTATATAAGGGATAAATTGGTTCTTGGTTGGGGTTATATAGGAAGTGAGTGGGGGATTCATTATCATTTCTCAAACATGGGGTTTGAACTCTATGTAATAATATAACCAAAACAACAAAAAAATATCATGGTTTTTCAAATGGTTTCTAATAAAGGGGAGTAGTTTCTATTATATAATAATGTAAGAGAATTAACATTATAATATAATAACCTTTATGATGTGGAAGTGAATCATACTGTAAAAGAAATTATTTTATAACCATAAAATATATTAATGTTTTTGAAGGATCCATAAATGATTTATAAAATTAATAAAATATTCATAAAATGAAATTATTTTAAAGGAAAAACATAGATTTTGTCTTTCATACCCATTATATTATTTATTACATAATTTTTGGGTAATATTATATCATAATTCACACCGTATATTTATAATGTATTTAATTTTTACAGAAAAATTTGACTGTCTCAACAAATTATGAAAAATTCACCATTAGATAATTTTGATATTATAATTCCATAAATAATATTTATTTCATCAAAATAATTTTTTAAATATGTTCATTTTAACTTTTAAAATAACAATCAACATTTATTTATAAATTATGGGTTTTTTAACAATAACAGTTTTAAGATCCTTATAAAAAAATTTTGACTACATAAAAATTATATAATTAATTATATTTCAAAAATATATTGAATAATTTTTTACTAAAATATAATTTATTTAAGATAATTAGTAATTCATCAAAAAAATTTCATTAATTTAATTATAATAAAAGTTAAAAATAAAATTTACCAATTATTGTATAAAAATCAAAATCATTTAAAGAGTAATAATAAGAAGTAAATATAAAAATTATTTTATAGAAAATAGGAAATAGATATTCATATTATTATAGTATTTATACATATCTCTGTAATATTCCAGAAACTTCTTTATGTGTATGGTGCACGACGGTTATATTTTCATGGTGTGGTTTTGTGTACATGGTTTGGGATGTGATCCCAATGAGCTGTAACTTATCCTCTAAATGGTTTTGATCATGCATAAGTTGTTGGATATTATCTTGGGCATGATCAATGGAAATTTCAGTGATTCTATCTCCCTTTAAAGCTCTGATAAATGAGATTTATATTGTGTGATCTTTTTGTTTGAGTACATCACTTCCTTTTTCTATGTCAATTGGAATTATTAAATCCCTATATTTATACTAATCATGTGATCACTATTAAACAACTATATTATCATTGGTAATGATGCTTAATTTTTTTTTAAATCCAATAGGATATAATAAAACCACAGAAGTGGATAGTTTTTCTATAACCATATTATGTAATAATACATTTAATAAAATCATAAGGATATTTTTATTTATAACAGTTCGGGTTGTCATATTTGAAGATCACATGACACACAGTATCCACTGGTGGATGAGGAATGAAGCCCAAAAAGATTGGAAAAGGTAATTTGATTGTTCATGTCTCTTCTTTAATTTTGGTGACCTGGATAGTCACATTATATGATATGTCCATCTACGCCCCTGGATGAGGCGAAGAGGAGAAAGAGTGCTTCCTTTAGTATGAAAGGGTATGGGGTTACTCCAAGGGGGATGCCCTAAAATTGGTTCCTGGTGGAAAATATCATTTCATGTCAAAGGGAAAGGAAAGAGTGATCCGTACACTCTATTCTCGGAAGAGGGAGGTTCATGTAAGTTCCCTAATTTCAGAACCCTCAATAATATGGGAATATACACATGAAAATATTCTAATTGTTTGCCTCATTGAAGAGTTTACACGTATGAATCCACATACCATTGTTATATAGAGTCGAGGGTTCACATGGGTGTTCCTAATGATTTGATCATACACATCATTTGGCTTTGGGAGAGGCCTTGGCTTGATGTCATTGGATGGGTTCACGAAGGGTCCAATAAGGGGCCTGACGATACGATGAAAGGGAGTGATAAGAGGTGGGGAGTAGAACGGACTAGGATACCCCATTCTGTGTAGTAGGTTATTATGTGGGATAGGGTTCCCTATACCTAGAATGTTGGTATATGAGTGAGGGTATCATTCATATAGCATTGTGTTATGTGGTCTTAGGTATTTCTCGTATAGTGTGTTATTATGTGGGTCTAGGTTCTTCTTACATATTGTGTCACTTCACGAGTAGAGTTCCCCACATGTTGCATTTTTCAATTTGGGTAAGGATTTCGACCACAAAGAATATTTCTATATAGGGTGCTTGTCTACAATGGGGTCATTTATTTATTACCCATGGTATGGTTTACACAAAGGGGTTTTCAATTTTTAGATAGATGGATGATTTATTATTCCCTAACTACTATTTGAATGATCTTTAATTACTGGTAATTGATGGAGAGGCCCTGGGTTTTCATTGCCTCATTTCTCATCTCCTACTACTCTCTTCATTTAGGTCCTTCATTCTATCTGGCTACAAAACCGACATAGTTTTTTTGTGATGTCTAGCAGCCCTACCTAATCCCATGAACAATTTATTTCATGGGTATGGCCATTTATGGGGGTAGAAATCACCATCCATCCCCAGAAACGAATGGGGTTTTATTCAATAGTTCCATCAGTACTTCCTTATCCCATAAATGGTTTTTTTCATGGGGTGATTAAAAAAGTTTTGGAAATTCAAACCGAGTAGTGGTCTGTGAAGTGGTTTTTTCTTCGTGGGATAAACGCAACATTTGTTGTGTTTCACCTTGGAACATTTTCTTCAACTTATTCTTTGGGTTTTATTTCTACCATTTATTGAGTTTTATAGAATTATCTTCTCTATGCATTCATAATTTCCAGGACCCAACTAAAACCAACTTTTGTACCAGACATATGTGTTGAGGCACATTTCTGTGAAGTTATTATGGGTTACATATAGACCATTTAGGGAGAACCATGACCTTCCCTAATTATTATAGGTATTATGTGTGAGTTCCAGCAGCAGCGTCTGCCCACATTTTTAAGGTATGGAGGACCATCAGTTATGGTTTCATGACTAGAGTTCAGGATATCTATCTTTTAACATCATGAGACAGCTCTATAGAGGAGGGTAAATCATGTTTATTATATGATCATGATTCCACAAATACATAGTATGATGTTATTACTCAGATGGGTCATCATCGAGATATGTCTTGGAGTAATTTTCATACATCCTTATATGATTACTTATATCTTAATACATTGAGGTTTGATAGATCCATGGATTACAAGAACCTGGAGAAGGGTATGTTATCAGTTATATATTATTTGACCTATTTTATAGAGCTCCAGTGCTTCACACCCATTCTCATGGGAGACGAGTTATCTAAGGTAAATTGATTCAAGGATGGTATTTGGTATGACATCTGATAAGAGGTGAATTCCATTCATGTGAATATTGTTTCTAGAATAGTGAATTAGAAACTCATCACAGAGCATAACTTAAGAGTGGCTTTTGGTGTGATCTAGGGTGGTTCCACACCTACATCAGGTTCTACATCGACCAGTAGTAGGAGTCATCATATGGAGCTTCCATGCGGTGATATTAGTATCTAGAGCACAAAATAAATTGCAAATTTATGGTGCCAACAGTGTAGTAGACAGGGACCTACGAGACCTCAATGCAAGAGAGACCTATTTTAGTGATTATCTGATAGAAAGATGGGATATCTACAACACTTTTTCATAACATTTCCTCCAACATCCCATGAGAGAGGATCTGCACCAAATCCATGGGAATGAGTGGGATAAAAAGATTCTATTTAAGTAGGGAGCTTGAATACATCCAGTCAATCTAGATGAGGAGGTGGTCATGCCCATGGTAGTTAGACCCCATATTTATAATGATAGAAGAGCAGATCGGCCCATGGTATCCAAAAGGATATAGATTAGGATAGATATACGTAGTGAAAACAACAATTGAGAATCAGAATTGAAGAAATTATGTTTTAATAGGTACTGTTATAGTAGTCTCTACTTTAGGATCTCCCCTTTTTGATTCATACACTTCTCATAGATTTATATATATTCCCATTATAGAGAGACTTGGGCTCAGTGTTTAGTTTTATAATAGATTTATGATGCTTGATACTCCATTAAGGATTATAATGGAGTATGTACATCAATTTAGGGAGTGACCCCTTGATATTGGAGGGTGTCACTTCATATGGGACCTTTTTTTCTCAATATGATTTATTTTGAAATCATTATCATGATGGACGGGTTGTTTCCCTTTCATGATTTTTGTTTGTTTTCTATTGTCTAATAGAAACCTTTACATCACTAAGTGGTGGATATTTTATTCATAAGTGTGAACATGATGTCCATTTGAGCCAAAAAGGACCTAAGAATCAAGGTTTGGTCTAGATGAAAGACTAGATTATGAGTTTATAACTGGATAATCTGGGAACACATTAAGTAGATTTCCCTCCATTGGTTGATAATTTCTAGAAAATTTTCTCAAACAACTTTTTATGATTAACTCTAGTGAGAGACGTGGATTTCTCTATAAAGATAGTGTGAGGAGTTGCAATGGTATCCTTTCTACATTACTGGGTGACTATTACTAAGATGAAGGGTCTCAAGAGGTAGCTATAGAATTTATAGGAAAATGGGTTTATCTGAATTAGTACTTCTCTAAGGGGTCCTCTAGTCATTTTGTGAAAAATGGGGGATGGGAATCTCAAGAAATGTGTGGATTACAAGAAATTTAATGAAATGACTATTAAGACCCAGTATCCCCTTCTATTGATAGATTATATCGTCGACTAGTTCGGAGGAGCTTGGGTGTTTGCAATGATTGATTTGAGATTGGGTTATCATCAGGTGTGTGTTAGACTGTCAGACATACCTCACACATTCTATCATAAAAGGTATGGGTTATATGATTATATTTTAATGTCGGTTGGTCTCATAAATCCACCATTAGTTTTCATTGAACTCATTAATATAATTCATAAAAAGTCTAAAATTACATTTATTTGGATATTTATAACATCAATTATGTTAATATTTCATTAATAAGGTAATTACTGCATCATCATTATGTCATAAATAAATTAAATTATTTAATGTCTAAAAATTATAAATAAAAAACCATTATGTAGGTAATATTTTTATATTTCTAATGAATATTTATATTCTAATTTATCTTATGTATAACTATATATTAAAAATGTTTTAGTTATTAAACTTTGATTTTAACTATTTTAACTCTTCTTTAAATAAAATAATAATAAATGTCCTAATCTAATCCAAGTAGACCTAAAGGGTAATATTTTATCTCTAAGGTTTTTTTGGACGAATTACACTTATCCAATAGAATTAGGACATTTATTAGGGTAATAATAATATCATTTTTACCCTTAATTACCCTATTTACTTTTAACCGTGGTAAATAAAAGTAAAAAGTTACTATTCATCACAAATTATTTTTATCTTATTGAACCACATTTTACTCATTGATATAAACCGTGACTCTAGGATTTTTTAAATTCTACTCACATAAGTGGTAAAATTATGTTTTATGTAAATTTGGAAATTCTCCTAGGAGGTTGGTAAAAGACGGTCAAAAGTTCAATAAAATTTTTATATATCTTAAATTATTATAAAATGACTTCAATGAATTACATTGAACTTATATAGGTATTATGTATCAATTTTGACCAAAAATAAATTTAAATAAAATAAATAATTATTTAAATAAAAAGTCCGTTTTTAAATAGTAACCTAGTGTTTTCACTATTCATCAACAATTAAAAGTTTTCAGAAAAATACCAAAAATTCACCCTAGACTAATTTTGATATTCCAAATCCCAAAATGAAGTACATTTAGAAAGATAAAATTTATTAAATTTCAAAAAGTGGGTATTACTATTCATAATGACTAGTTTTAATAATAGTTTAATAACATATCATTGTTTAGTAAAACTCAGTATTGCGTACAACACAGGCTATTGTGGAAGGTCGTGATTGCGTGTAATGCAAGCCAAGTCAAGGATGTTTGTAGTGCAATATCCTTTTGGTGTAGCGTACAACACAATACATTAAAAATAATATTTTTCATAAAATCTCGAGGTGTTACACAAGGATAGAGTCTTTATCTTTTTTCTTGAGGGCTATGAAATCCTTTTCTATTTTATTTCAGGGAGTGTGAGGATAATATTTATCAGGAAAGAAATTATTGAATTTCATCCACATCATTGCTTAGATATATACCTTATACTTAGTATTATTAATCAATTTCCACCACTGATCATCTTATCCATCCATATGATAAACAGTTAGAAGAACCTTCTCCTATTCGGAAAATTTAAGGATAGAGAATATCTTCTCAATGGAGTTGATCTGTTGTTCTGTGATTAAGGGATCAAATGATCTATTGAATGTCAGAGGCCATTTTCACATAAATATCTCAATCACATCATGTTCTATTTCATGGGGATTTTGATTCTCCTCATGATCAAGGTTTCTATTCAAAACACGACACAACTAAGATAGTATCTATATAAAGTCATCTATTCCTACTCCCATTGGGTTGGGATTCTTGTTGGGTCATTCCTCAAATTTCTTATCACATTGGTTATTTACCTTATTCTTCTTATTTCTATCAATTTCCAAGAATAAAGGTAAAATTAGGGATGAGTATTTTTAAACAATTAAACACATAAATGGAAATAAAATTACTTTAAAGGGATAACTTATAAATTGCATGTATCTCCTCAACTTATGAATTTCTATGCTTCAATTTAGAATTTCCATGATCTATTTCATATCATATTCTATTATTTTCATTTTCTATTTCCCAAATAATGTTTTTTAATGATATTATAGATTTACCAAAACATATCCCTTCGGAGTTTCAACTTAGGTTGGCATCAAGGCCTATTATCATGCACAAGTTCCAAGTCGATTCTAACTTAACGTGGTGTTTTCTAGTTTTAACCCTATGTACATCTATGCCAGATCCACATCCACTTTTATTAACCAAAAAATGATTTATTTTTGTGATAAATTAATTACACTATAATTAAAAAAAATTAGTAGTGTTTTCTAATACTTAGTCTTGTGCAGAAGGATTTGTCTTGATTTTTCTTACCCTAAACCCAAAAATAAATAAACTTTTCTTTTGATACCAATGATAAAAACCCTTCCCATTATTCCATATTAATACATGATTTATTAAATAAGATTATAAATAATACCACCCTAAATACTGATAAGTCTAGTTTATTTTGTAATTAGGTACATTACATAATAATTTCAAACTGTGAAAGCATTATCTTTATTCAATACATCTTTTACATGACTGCTATTAAAACTACATGGGATAACCATGAGACATACCTATGAAAGGGATGAAATATAAATACCAGAAATAGAATAAACATGTTATAACATGAATAAATTAATACATGTTAGTGAATAAGAATATTAATGGCGAATTAAAGAATTATGAATCAAAAACATGAACAATGATACATGATATAGCATGATAATCATAAAGGAAACATGGGAAATGTGGAAACAACATAAAACACTACATCATAAACATAGGTCAATATAAATTTCAGGATTTCATTTTGGAAATATTCCCATATATAAATCAGGTTTACTCTCTATCCCAAAATGATGTCTCATGATACTAAACATTACCCAATTCATTGTAGATCTATATAATTATGGGTGCGCCTGTCACTTTCATTTCATTGTCATGGTTAAGTGTGCCACATAGATCATACAAAATTGATTCATTCAACATAATAACTTATTCTAGGAACAAAGAGTGTATAATAAATACATATAAGTTCATAATTAGTAATTATATGTTCATAATCTGAACACCCTTGATATGAAAATGGGTATGGGTATTCACTACATAATTGTTTGGTATGGAAAATTGTGATGGAATTTCGGCAGCATAATGACATCACATAAAAATTAATAAAATTGGTTAATGGGATTGAAAGGGGTATATAATAATTTTCAATTAAAATGGATAATAATAGGGACACATAATAATATATCCCAATATTAGGAATTTTAAATTAAAGGCATAAGATGGTAAAGAATCATGAATAAATAAGAGAATGTGAGAATTCCTTTCCTTGAGAGTGCTACTTCAAATGATTAAGAGGAGGTTATTGAGATATTGGGGAACCTGGGGAGGACTCTAGATAGGTGAGGGTAGAGTAATTAAATTATCAAAGGGTTTATATAAGGGATAAATTGGTTCTTGGTTGGGGTTATATAGGAAGTGAGTGGAAGATTCATTATCATTTTTCAAACATGGGTTTTGAACTCTATGTAATAATATAACCAAAACAACAAAAAATATCATGGTTTTTCAAATGGTTTCTAATAAAGGGGAGTAGTTTCTATTATATAATAATGTAATAGAATTAACATTATAATATAATAACCTTTATGATGTGGAAGTGAATCATACTGTAAAAGAAATTATTTTATAACCATAAAATATATTAATGATTTTGAAGGATCCATAAATGATTTAT
The DNA here is from genome assembly GCA_963277665.1 of Viscum album. Classification (NCBI taxonomy): domain Eukaryota; kingdom Viridiplantae; phylum Streptophyta; class Magnoliopsida; order Santalales; family Viscaceae; genus Viscum; species Viscum album. The sequence continues at coordinate 1,509,666,746 of OY728156.1, forward strand.
AAAATTAATAAAATATTCATAAAATTAAATTATTTTAAAGGAAAAACATAGATTTTGTCTTTCATACCCATTATATTATTTATTACATAATTTTTGGGTAATATTATATCATAATTCACACCGTATATTTATACTGTATTTAATTTTTTCTGAAAAATTTTACTGTCTCAACAAATTATGAAAAATTCACCATTAGATAATTTTGATATTATGATTCCATAAATAATATTAATTTCATCAAAATAATTTTTTAAATATGTTCATTTTAACTTTTAAAATAATAATCAACATTTATTGATAAATTATGGGTTTTTTAACAATAACAGTTTTAAGATCCTTATAAAAAAAATTTGACTACATAAAAATTATATAATTAATTATATTTCAAAAATATATTGAATAATTTTTTATTAAAATATAATTTATTTAAGATAATTAGTAATTCATCAAAAAAATTTCATTAATTTAATTTTAATAAAAATGAAAAATAAAATTTACCAATTATTGTATAAAAATCAAAATCATTTAAAGAGTAATAATAATAAGTAAATATAAAAATTATTTTATAGAAAATAGGAAATAGATATTCATATTATTATAGTATTTATACATATCTCTGTAATATTCCAGAAACTTCCTTATGTGTATGGTGCACGACGGTTATATTTTCATGGTGTGGTTCTGTGTACATGGTTTGGGATGTGATCCCAATGAGCTGTAACTTATCCTCTAAATGGTTTTGATCATGCATAAGTTGTTGGATATTATCTTGGGCATGATCAATGGAAATTTCAGTGATTCTATCTCCCTTTAAAGCTCTGATAAATGAGATTTATATTGTGTGATCTTATTGTTTGAGTACATCACTTCCTTTTTCTATGTCAATTGAAATTATTAAATCCCTATATTTATACTAATCATGTGATCACTATTAAACATCTATATTATCAATGGTAATGATGCTTAATTTTTTTTTTAAATCCAATAGGATATAATAAAACCATAGAAGTGGATAGTTTTTCTATAACCATATTATGTAATAATACATTTAATAAAATCATAAGGATGTTTTTATTTATAACAGTTCGGGTTGTCATATTTGAAGATCACACGACACACAGTATCCGCTGGTGGATGAGGAATTAAGCCCGAAAATATTGGAAAAGGTAATTTAATTGTTCATGACTCTTCTTCAATTTTGGTGCCCTGGATAGTCACATTATATGATATGTCCATCTACGCCCCTGGATGAGGCGAAGAGGAGAAAGAGTGCTTCCTTTAGTACGAAAGGGTATGGGGTTACTCCAAGGGGGATGCCCTAAAATTGGTTCCTGGTGGAAAATATCATTTCATGTCAAAGGGAAAGGAAAGAGTGATCCGTACACTCTATTCTCGGAAGAGGGAGGTTCATGTAAGTTCCCTAATTTCCGAACCCTCAATAATATGGGAATATACACATGAAAATATTCTAATTGTTTGCCTCATTGAAGAGTTTACACGTATGAATCCACATACCATTGTTATATAGAGTCGAGGGTTCACATGGGTGTTCCTAATGATTTGATCATACACATCATTTGGCTTTGGGAGAGGCCTTGGCTTGATGTCATTGGATGGGTTCACGAAGGGTCCAATAAGGGGCCTGACGATACGATGAAAGGGAGTGATAAGAGGTGGGGAGTAGAACGGACTAGGATACCCCATTCTGTGTAGTAGGTTCTTATGTGGGACAGGGTTCCCTATACCTAGAATGTTGGTATATGAGTGAGGGTATCATTCATATAGCATTGTGTTATGTGGTCTTAGGTATTTCTCGTATAGTGTGTTATTATGTGGGTCTAGGTTCTTCTTACATATTGTGTCACTTCACGAGTAGAGTTCCCCACATGTAGCATTTTTCAATTTGGGTATGGATTTCGACCACAAAGAATATTTCTATATAGGGTGCTTGTCTACAATGGGGTCATTTATTTATTACCCATGGTATGGTTTACACAAAGGGGTTTTCAATTTTTAGATAGATGGATGATTTATTATTCCCTAACTACTATTTGAATGATCTTTAATTACTGGTAATTGATGGAGAGGCCCTGGGTTTTCATTGCCTCATTTCTCATCTCCTACTACTCTCTTCATTTAGGTCCTTCATTCTATCTGGCTACAAAACCGACATAGTTTTTTTGTGATGTCTAGCAGCCCTACCTAATCCCATGAACAATTTATTTCATGGGTATGGCCATTTATGGGGGTATAAATCACCATCCATCCCCAAAAACGAATGGGGTTTTATTCAATAGTTCCATCAGTACTTCCTTATCCCATAAATGGTTTTTTTCATGGGGTGATTCAAAAAGTTTTGGAAATTCAAACCGAGTAGTGGTCTGTGAAGTGGTTTTTTCTTCGTGGGATAAACGCAACATTTGTTGTGTTTCACCTTGGAACATTTTATTCAACTTATTCTTTGGGTTTTATTTCTACCATTTATTGAGTTTTATAGAATTATCTTCTCTATGCATTCATAATTTCCCGGACCCAACTAAAACCAACTTTCGTACCAGACATATGTGTTGAGGCACATTTCTGTGAAGTTATTATGGGTTACATATAGACCATTTAGGGAGAACCATGACCGTCCCTAATTATTATAGGTATTATGTGTGAGTTCCAGCAGCAGCGTCTGCCCACATTTTTAAGGTATGGAGGACCATCAGTTATGGTTTCATGACTAGAGTCCAGGATATCTATCTTTTAACATCATGAGACAGCTCTATAGAGGAGGGTAAATCATGTTTATTATATGATCATGATTCCACTAATACATAGTATGATGTTATTACTCAGATGGGTCATCATCGAGATATGTCTTGGAGTAATTTTCATACATCCTTCTATGATTACTTATATCTTAATACATTGAGGTTTGATAGATCCATGGATTACAAGAACCTGGAGAAGGGTATGTTATCAGTTATATATTATTTGAACTATTTTATAGAGCTCCAGTGCTTCACACCCATTCTCATGGGAGACGAGTTATCTAAGGTAAATTGATTCGAGGATGGTATTTGGTATGACATCTGATAAGAGGTGAATTCCATTCATGTGAATATAGTTTCTAGAATAGTGAATTAGAAACTCATTACAGAGCATAACTTAAGAGTGGCTTTTGGTGTGATCTAGGGTGGTTCCACACCTACATCAGGTTCTACATCGACCAGTAGTAGGAGTCATCATATGGAGCTTCCATGCGGTGATATTAGTATCTAGAGCACAAAATAAATTGCAAATTTATGGTGCCAACAGTGTAGTATATAGGGACCTTCGAGACCTCAATGCAAGAGAGACCTATTTTAGTGATTATATGATAGAAAGATGGGATATCTACAACACTTTTGCATAACATTTCCTCCAACATCCCATGAGAGAGGATCTGCACCAAATCCATGGGAATGAGTGGGATAAAAAGCTTCTATTTAAGTAGGGATCTTGAATACATCCAGTCAATCTAGATGAGGAGGTGGTCATGCCCATGGTAGTTAGACCCCATATTTATAATGATAGAGGAGCAGATCGGCCCATGGTATCCAAAAGGATATAGATTAGGATAGATATACGTAGTGAAAACAACAATTGAGAATCAGAATTGAAGAAATTATGTTTTAATAGGTACTGTTATAGTAGTATCTACTTTAGGATCTCCCCTTTTTGATTCATACACTTCTCATAGATTTATATATATTCCCATTATAGAGAGACTTGGGCTCAGTGTTTATTTTTATAATAGATTTATGATGCTTGATACTCCATTAAGGATTATAATGGAGTATGTACATCAATTTAGGGAGTGAACCCTTGATATTGGAGGGTGTCACTTCATATGGGACCTTTTTTTCTCAATATGATTGATTTTGAAATCATTATCATGATGTACGGGTTGTTTCCCTTTCATGATTTTTTTTGTTTTCTATTGTCTAATAGAAACCTTTACATCACTAAGTGGTGGATATTTTATTCATAAGTGTGAACATGATGTCCATTTGAGCCAAAAAGGACCTAAGAATCAAGGTTTGGTCTAGATGAAAGACTAGATTATGAGTTTATAACTGGATAATCTGGGAACACATTAAGTAGATTTCCCTCCATTGGTTGATAATTTCTAGAAAATTTTCTCAAACAACTTTTTATGATTAACTCTAGTGAGAGAGGTGGATTTCTCTATAAAGATAGTGTGAGGAGTTGCAATGGTATCCTTTCTACATTACTGGGTGACTATTACTAAGATGAAGGGTCTCAAGAGGTAGCTATAGAATTTATAGGAAAATGGGTTTATCTGAATTAGTACTTCTCTAAGGGGTCCTCTAGTCATTTTGTGAAAAATGGGGGATGGGAATCTCAAGAAATGTGTGGATTACAAGAAATTTAATGAAATGACTATTAAGATCCAGTATCCTCTTCTATTGATAGATTATATCGTCGACTAGTTCGGAGGAGCTTGGGTGTTTGCAATAATTGATTTGAGATTGGGTTATCATCAGGTGTGTGTTAGACTGTCAGACATACCTCACACATTCTATCATAAAAGGTATGGTTTATATGATTATTTTTTAATGTCGGTTGGTCTCATAAATCCACCAGTAGTTTTCATTGAACTCATTAACCAAGTTTTCCATCCTTATTTGGATTCATTTTGGTGGGTTTAATGGATGACATCTTGGTTAATTCTCACAATCAACATGAAAATGCCAAACATCTTGAGATAATTTTGGATACGCTTGGAGAGAATAAATTATATGATAATCTCACAAATTACAACTTTTAGATGGATCATATTCACTTTTTGGGTCACATTAAATCAAATAAATGAGTATCAATTAACCTAGAGATGGTGAGACCTGTAGTTCTTGGGAGAATCCAAATATCATCTTTGATATATAGAGTTTATTAGGGGAAAGATGGATGTTACAAGAGTTTTATAAAATACATATCATGATCATCACCTCTACTCCAAAGATTGACTAAGAAGGGTGTGATGTTTTTATGGAAATATCCATGAGATTAATCCTTTTAGGAGCTAAAAGGGAGACAGAGTGCAACACCAATATTGATTTTTATAGATCTAGTAAGAAGATACACGGTTTACGTTGATGCATCAGTTATCGTGATGGGATAAGTTATTGTGTTGGTGGATAGAATCTTGGAATAATGGTATTAACAACTGAGGAAAAACAAAAAAATTACCCGATGTTTGAAATCAAGTTAGCTATAGTTGTTCATACATTGCATTGTTGGAAACATTATATGTTATGAGGGAGAGTTTTGTGGTGTATACAGACAATAAAATATTCAAGTATATCATCACACAATGTGATTTGAATATTAGGTAGTGAAGTTGGGTGAAGTAATTATAGTATTTTTACTTTAATATTTCTTATACTCCTGGTAAATGAAAAGTTTTGGCTGATGTACTAAGTAAGAGCACTTGGATATAGGCAGTTCGGTAAGACAATTTTTTTTAAAAGTTTGGGTCCAAAACCTCATTTATTATTTAATGTAATGCAAAGAACTCTTTTAACTGGGTAGAGGGAGACCCATTACATATCCCGAAGGCCCATTGGGCATTTATCTCATTACATGGTCCGTAGGCCCAAATTGTTTTCCCAAGGCCCGTTCTGTGAATTATACTACTACAATAATTCTCCTGCTACAGTACTATACAGTATCCACCGCTGCTACAGTACCCTACCACTACTACAATGACCTGCCACCGCTACAGTATCATGTCGTCGCTGCTACAGTTCCCTGCCACCGCTACAGTGACCACCATTGCTACAGTACTTGTCGTTGATACAGTACCCACTGCTACTATAGTGCACTATTGTACTACTACAGTCCCTGTGCCCAATGGGTTTTGAACCCCCATTTTTCATGTAGGATTCCATTGTGCTTACCACTAAGACAAACCCCAAATACTTCAGTAATCCAATAGTGAGTGGTATCTTATGGCCTTCTCCTCTTAGATTAACTTGGAAGTGCAGGACAGTTAGGTACATAATTATATTTCATTATTATCTATGACCTCTACCCTTCTAGATAGAGTGTGTAAGAGGTACCTATCAGATTATGAGGGACTAGTCTTATTGGAGAGTGTGGTAGATGAGGACCCGCCTCATGGTTCATTAGTATATGGGGATGAGACACTATAAATCCATGGAAGTGTATGGGTTCCATTGGATATACATGAAGAGATGATATGATACATTCATGTTTTATCTTGGGAAGTTCACTGTGGTGTCACCAATATTTATCAGAATTTACTTCGCCAATATTGGTGGTCGGGTATGAAAATATATGTAGCTAGTTTTTTCATTATTTGTTCCACCTATTAGCTGGTGATGGTGGAACACTAGTGATCAACTTTAATTTTAAATTAGTTACCCATTTCTTATTGGATATGGTATGATGTTGTGATGGATTTTGGGACTAGTTTACTGAGGTCATTGATATTCAATTATGTCACTTGGGTTGTTGTGGAAGGTCCCATAAATGTTTCACATTTCATTCCAATCAAGGAAACATTCAATGTAGATGATCTTGGGTGGTTTTATATCCATGAGATAGTATGACTTCTCAGGGTCCCTCATTTTATTTTTTCATATAGGGATTCCCAGTTTACATCAAATTTCTAGAAAGGGTTGTAATGGGTGTTGGGTACACAGGTGCTTCTAAGCACAATATACAACCCCAAACCAAAGAATAATCAAAGTGCATGATACATGTGTTTGAGGACAAGTCATGGGAATTCATCCTTGATTTTGGGGACTCATGGGAGAGGAATGTAAAACTATTTGAATTCTCCTACAATAATACCTTTTATGACACTATTCATATGGGGCCTTATGGGGCTTTGTTTGGTTAGCCATGCTGATCACCCCTCTGTTGGTTAGAGGCAAGAGATGCAACTATTCTTGGACATCATCTCGTATAAGAGAATACAGATCAGGTTAAGTTGATTCCAAAGTAGATGGATACTACATAGTCTTGATAGAGATATTACACTAATCTCTACCAATAAACTCTAGAGTTTGTGGTCAGGATTGGGCCTTTTTACATTTCTCAATGAGGTTGGGACACAAGAGGATTAGGAGACAAGGTAAGCTTTCACTGTGATATGTCGGGCCATTTGATATTTTGGAGAGATTCTGGTAGGTAGCCTACCAGTTATAGTTACATAAAATGTACTTATCCATGAAAGATGTATTCCATGTATCATATCTATGAAATTATAATTGATACCCATGTTATGCCTTTAAACCCACATAGGTTGAGTTAGAGGTAAATGATTCCTTTAAAGACCATCCATTACATTTTTTAGACCATATCACAAAGGATATTTTAGGCTAGTCGGTTCCTTTAGTATGGATAATATGGTAGCATAGCTATGTACAGGATGAGACCTAGGATAAGGAGACTAATTTATGAGAACGTAGCCCATAGTTGTTCACATATGATTCATTAGCACCCTTGGAATGGAAATTTAGGGATGAATTTCTTTAAGGGGAAAGTTTTTAATAACATGATTCCTCAATGTAGTAAAAATATTTTTATTCTATTAATTTTTACGTTAATCTCTTGATTATGGATTAATTTGGTAACCCTTTAAAGTCAAGGGTGTATTGAGAGTTTCTAAGACTATTTTGGAGCACAAAGCCTAGTTTTTTGGAGGAAAATCAGAAGTCGCATGGTGAATAGAAAAAATGTGGGGGCAGGTCATGTGGTTACTACTAGCCATTCGAGGCTTGATAGTGCTTTCCTACAAGATGCATGGTTTGAGGAAACCTGGTGATTTGTGTAGCATTCCCATGTGAGGAACCTCGGATATTTAGCAGACCTAAATCACATGGTTTGAGAATTTATTGGAAAACCATTGACACTAATTAAGAGAGGTGCCCCTACTTACAGTAGTGGGTGCACGGTTGGTGCATGGTTTGGCCAACCATGTAGCTAAACCATGTGACCTTAGGTTATTTTAGTGATATTAACCATTTTACCATAATTAATCTATTAAACCTAGCTCTTCTTCAATTATCCTCCCACATAATAGTGGAAGCATGAGGAGATCCTCCTTAAAGACAACCCTACGATTTTCTCTCATTTTTCATTTGATCTCTGAATCAAGCACCAAACATCTTTTTTGGATATTTATTAGTGAGTAATCAGTTCATTTTATGTCATTGTTCATTCTTCTTAGTACTGACGTAGTTACTTTGGTGTGATCTAATATTCCCTATTTCTAGGTTTTTCATCCGTTATTTATTTTAATACTAATCTGAGTCAAATTAGGTGATGATACTAGACACGCACTCTACTACAGAGATATGGTTGGTGGTCACATACTTTTCCCTCAAATTCAATATATTTATATATATTTCATTATTCCTTGTTCCCAATTATTAGAGTTAATACCTTGAAATGGAATTTCATTCTTGATGAAAATGAATATGTATGACCTATTTGATTAATGATACCCATTGTTAATGATTAATTGTTATGAACCATGAATTGTAACAATACCTTGGTGGTGTTGTATAATTAATTGGACCACCATGGGTGGAATATGAACTTGAATACCATTTTGGTGGGTTTTTTACCCTTTCCAAGGGATGTTAGTTTATTAATTGTAAATTGTGGTTTAAATTGATTAGTGGAAGGGAGTAGAATAAAATTTCCCTTGGATATGGCCTTGTATTTTTTTGTTTAAGTATGATTTTCCTCCAATAATGAAATTCCCACATAAGATAAATAAGAGGCTAAGCCTTCTTAGCTTAGACAATGCCATGATCCACCTTTTAAGGTGAGGTTTAAATTAAATGATCATGATGATTACCTTTACATAATTAAATGATATTAATTTATTGGTTATTATATTCCTCATTGTGACACATGGATTCATATACAAACTCCACAGATAAATCATTAGATACTACATTTCTTACACCCGAGTGACACTTGGAATTCTAAGAGGACTACCAAAGATGGACTCATATGGATTATTCTCTTTATTCGAGAGTGATACTTACACTCTTTATGGTTATCCAATGATGGACTCATAGGGAAGTAGATCCTATTTGATGTGGGTAATCCTCAGGATCCCTTAGCAGACCTCCTAGGATGGAATTAGTTTGTGGTGATGTTATACCACTCCTAGTGTGATACCAGGATTCCAATGAGGAATTATTCGGATGAAATTTTAGGGTGATAGTTCATGTTATGTATTGGGTGACACCTATATTAAAAATAAGTAATTTCAAGGATGTTATCAGGTTCCAAATTGATTAATTAATGAAATTATGTATACAGAGTATCTCCTAAAGAAAATCACAAGCTTAGATTTAGCCAGTGAAATACCATTTATCTATAGATAGGTTAGGAATCATCTGATCACACATCTTTATGGGGGATTCTAGGCTACGTTCCTTGTCCCAAGACGTATTTATTCAATGAGACTGATTAATTAAATGAAATTTACTATAAGTTGAGTTATGGGAGATTATTTACTTCAAGAATTTATAGAGAATACCAAATTAGGTAGTAGAGGATGGGTTTCCACAGGAACCTGGACCATTATGGTTTTTACATTAATTATATCCTTTAAATATTCTAGTAATTCTTTCACATTGTCATTATTTTATATTGACCGACTAGATGGAATTATAACTTTGGGTGATAGCCTACATGGATTACATCTCACACCCATTTCAGGCCGCCTTTGTGGACCTAGAATGATTATATGACTGCATGTATTGATAAGGAAAAGCTCCATGTTATAGGTTTTTGACCGCTACATAAGAGCATGGGAGCACATGAATGAGTTGTCGCTCGTGAAGCTATCTCAAGATGGTACTTTTTTATTCATTTTTATTTTGTTACATGTATGGTAAATTTGTATGGATACCTATTTTGGATTCTTTTTCAACACATGATATGACATTTACGATCATCATTTTGAATATGAGATTCCTTTAAGTGTTTTTTATTTATATATTTCTTGGATTTTTTCTATTTTATGATTGATTTATTTCATCCGCTGTGTATCTGTTATTTTATAGTCATTATGTTACACTCTTGTGATGAGGGCATAGTCTCTCCATATACACACCCAAGCGCCTCACTACTAGTCGAAAACCTCTAGCATTTGGGGAGATATGATTGACCCCATGTGGCCAACCTAGCTCGAGGCACCATTCAATGGAATATGGGTTCAGTATGTTACATAAATTGTTTATTATTATTTAATTAAATTTTTTTAAAAAAAATATTTTTAATATTACATTAATATTAAGTGTTAATGTTAATGTATCTCATAGAATTATATGGAATACCTTATAATTTCATTATAAACTATCAATATGAAAAATTATAAGTGTATTTTATAAATATTTTATAATTTTAATAAGGCATACTATAAAGTATTTATATAAAAATTATGAAATTTTCATAATGATTAATTTCAAATGTTCAAGATAAAAGAGCATTACTTTGAAAAAATTTCCCGCTTGTAATTTTTTTGATATAAGGATTTGGATAAAGTTTTAAATAATATTAATCTATGATATCTATAATGTGTAAAATGTTTACATAATAGAAATTTTAGATATTAAAAATTAATATTTCCTAAAATATCATATATTAAGTTTAAATCTCATATAATGAATCATATAAAATATTTAATATTATAAAAATGAATAAAAAGTGTTTATATTAAAAATTATGGAAAGTAAAAAATGAATAATCCAAAATTATAAAGTTTTCATAATTGGATATGTTTTAGAAATTTTTTTATAATTTATTATCTCATATTTAAATATATGAAATTTACATTTATTTAAAATTTATTCCATGCTTTTTATAGTTATAAATTGTTTGTATTTTGAATAAGTGTATTCTTTAGGTTATGTTATTAAACTTATTCTTATAAATTATCAAGAATTTGATTACATGTTAGGGAAGATTACAAAATTTTTGATTTATTCTACAATGACCTTAGTATTTTATTAATGTTGGGATATTAAATTTTGTTGTTGAATATGGTTTTTTTGTATGACTTTTGAGAGTTATAATGAGTTGGAATCTCTCTTGAGTAATGTATCTCTGGGGAGAAGGATTTTGGTTCATACTCCCCACTGTAACATTGGATATTACTTATTCTAGAAAGATGGTGGTTGGCTATCTCTTATTCTTGGCTTAGTCTTGTATATATTTACATTCTCATATAATTTTATCCCTTAAAATGAATTTTTCATATACCTTATGCATGAGAAGAGTCTTGATAAGTGTAAATATGTATGGATTCCATATTAGTATGAGTAACCTGATGTGTGGATTGTGTAAAGAGTTACACATCAATATAGTTTTAAAATATTGATTTTGTGGAGGGGATATGATTCCAATACTTAGTCATTAGAATCATGCATACATAAAGGGAATACCATGAGATAAGATTGTATGATTTAAACCCCTTATCGATACATAGTGTTAGAGTAGATTCATGGAACCCCATTTTAATAACTTTATTATTAAACTTTGAAATTTCCTTTAATGCAAGGTGCCTATGGATTATCCTTTTAAGTCATAGTGTAAATGGGTATTCTTAAACATTAGGTAACCAAATCCCACTATGACCTTTGGATGAAACTTAGTTAGGAAACAAAAAGTTATGATATCAATGGAATATATTTAGGTTTATATATATATTATATTGCTAAAAATGTTACATGATAAACTATCCAAGATTTATATATGATATAATTGAGATGATTTCATACATAAATAGTTAATTAGTGAGATAAATAGTAATTTGAAGTCACTATTTAGTGAAATATGGGTGATGAGACATTAATAGAAAAGATGAGTATAAAATGGGTCATCATTTTAGTGGGATCCCATTTAATAAAATTATTTATTAAATAGTAGAAAAACATGATAATAATATGATATGTTCTTCATTTATATATAAATAAATTCATCATCCTCAAACATAGATTGAGATTAAACATATAGTAAAGAGAAACCTAATGTAGAAAACTCATAAGATTGGTCAATTAAATAATAATTGTTAATTAAGATTAATGTTTTCTATTATAGAATCATATTTTTAAGTAACCATGTGTTTAATTTGATCAACTCGTGAATATTGAATCTTATAAAGCACAAAATAGTTCACTTAATGGTTTTTATAAAATTTCATACAAAATGAACTAATTAATTTTTAGTATCATATACTCAAAATGATTGAATATGTTAAATACCTAGAGATACTAAAATATATACTAAAGGTATTTTTTATTACCAAGGAATTGATAATGTTTTAATTTATGGTAATGTTCTCACAATGTGAATTAGTACAAGAAGGTTTTACCTAATTTTTTAATATTGATAATATATGAACAATGCATGTGATTTCTAGATTCTTATACAATATAGACAATACAAGACGGTAAAAGCTTAAGTAAAAAAGGATGTTAGTTAGAGACTTTAATTATGTTTCCTTGAGTAATCTAGTCAATTAAATGGAAACCTAAAGGAGAAATATGGAAGAGAAATATTTTATTACATAGAATGGAATTATAACAAATTCCTGAAGGGGTTTATGAAACTCCATGAAATTTCCATATCAGGAATGAGTGTTATATAAATTGATTCTTTAGTTTTGAAGGGTATTTGATATCGAATTTATATTCTCAAACAATGTTAAATATATAGTATTATAAAATTATAACATTTTCAATATACAAATTTTATTAAAACCATATTTTTCTTTGTTTTATTATCCCTTTGTGTCAAAATTTAATAATTTGAAACTTTATTTTTACCCTCATGCACAGAATTGGTCCAACGTAATCATAAGTGCACTATCCACTTATGTAGAGAGATTTTAGGGAGTTTTATAATGGTAAATATTTTTTCCTAAGTTTCATAAGGGGAAAAATATCCATTATGTAAGGTTAAGACCACTTTTCTATAGTGTATGTAATAGTAATCCAGATTTCTTATATATTGTATAATGGTAAATGTTGAGCTGCATAAAGGTACCAATGCAATGTGTAAGGGTCAATCAAGGATCCCTATTCTTGTGTAAGATTATGTCATGCTTTTTGTGAGGGTAAACCTATAATTTAAATGGATTTGTAATGGTACATTACGTTATTAAAAAAGGCATCCCTCTGTTTCTATGAGTTATGTAAGGGTAGTTACATCTCAATATAAGGGTAACTCCTAGAATATAAATGGTGTTTAAGGGATGGGTAGAATTGTGTAAGGGTAACTCATTTATTTAAATGGTTATGTAAGGGTAAACTATTACCCTTCCATGAAGAAAATGATCTACTGATGGGAAAACCATGTTTCCCTTATGTAGTTCCCTTTTTGGGAAAATTAATTTAAAAAGGTTTTTTCTTAATTTCATTTTACCTTATTAAGCCGATAATCCTTTTGAAAACCATAAATACCTAAAAAATATGGTAATTAATTACTTGACTCATTTGAATCTAATTTCTCATACTACATAAGTTTTTAAACATGAAACTTTTAAGAAATGTGTTAATGATGAATTATATATTAAATTAAATTAGAGTTATTCATTGTTTTGAACGGGTACATGGGTTTCCCTAAAATAATTATCTAAACCATTAATACCTTGTTTTTCCATATCCTTTTGATTTCATGAAACAAAAAGTTACCTTATGAAAGTTATATAAGTCTTCTTCGAGTGACTCGAGACCATATTCTAGTTTCCAAGTGTGGTGGGGTTATCTCTTTGTTATCCACTATTGGATGTGGAGTTTTATAGGAATAATTTTTTGGTATCTTTTCATGAATATATTTTTGAAAACATTTTGGAAATAGTTAAAGAATTTTTAAAATGATAATGACCTATAATTTTCAAAGGATAATTATAAATAATTATCACATGTCTATCTATGATTATTTTATAGAGATATAGTACAATCACATGTGGTTTAATAATTATTCATTGAGGAATAATTTTCAAGCACATGTGTTAGAAAATTTTAGTTATTTGGAAATTATCCAAGAGATAGAAAATATTATCACATGTGGGGTTTTATTTATTTTTGTAAATAAAATAGTTGAAATTAGTTATATGAATAATTGAAAAGAGTATTGATCCAAGGATTATGTGGATGTTATTTAGTGATAATTCCTTGGAAAACCATTACATTGACATCAACGACCATGTGGTGGGAATTTTCTTAACGTTTTGGGATCTCATTTACACATGTTTCCTTTATATAATTATTTTTTTAAATATCATATTTATTATTATTGATTGTGATCACATGTGGGTGTTTGTAGAAAGTGATACCTATTGTGTTATTTAATTTCATGTGTTTTTCTCGAGTAGACCATTTCCATACTTAATTGTGATCATATGTTTTTAAGAGTTCCTACTTTATTCTCATGATGACATGTGTGTGTAGCCTGTGAGACTTCCTTCATGGATATTCATAAAACCACTATTATATTATATATTGTTTCATGTTATGGAACAAATATATAAACATAATATTAAATAATAAAACAAAACTATTTCATGATGATCAAAAAACAACCAAAATAAACTAATAATTTTTCAGTAAATTTTTATCTAATGAATCATTATCATATCTAAAAATGATATATGAGACCATTAAAAATTATATAAGTATATTAATACCTTATCATTCATCTTCTAGATTTTTTCTTCCATTTTCCCTAAACTCCCAAAATTATACTCAATGGAACCGATTATAAAATCATGAAAAGAACTCTCTTGAAACGACGGAATTGAATCTTGTAACTCATCGAAAAGGACACAAATCAACTTCATAAAATTATAATAAATAAAATACATGTATAATATTTTTTAAATTCATAAATTAATCCATAAAATTTTATTATTCAAGACATTAAGTGAAAGTACAGAACACTTTTGGGCATTAGGTAAGGGATCTATCCAAACATATAAATTTACCTTTAGGTTATATTTTCCCTCTCTTCACACATATTTATTTCTTCACTATTCTTATAAAAATCCTCTAAATTATATTTATATATTCCAAAAATATGTATCCAGATCAATTAATGCATCTTTTATGGGAAATAATTGTTTAAAAAGGCTCCCTTCTAAATTCCTCCTCATAATAAAATATGATTAAAGGAAAAACTATCATTCCTTACTAATTTCCAAGAGAACTCCATAATCTATTTTAAAACACATTTATTTTAATAAAATCACTCATTTCATAATGAAAAAATATATTATTTCATTTCTGGTTTTAAACAAATATTATTCCTTTTCCAATTTAGTGTGTCTTTAATATTTTCCCTTAAACTTCCCTAAAGTGCCTCGTTTATAAAGTTTTTTAAACACTATTTTTACATATTTTTATTTTATTTAGACATAATTTATCATGATATATTCCAATTTTACCTTGTGAATTTATAATTATGATTTAAATCCAATCTTTCATGGACACCTTTTTTGATACACCTATTGGTTATACCTTATGATGTGGTTGGGATACCCATTTCTTTCCATGGGTAACCCTTATATTTATTACTAATGTTTGAATCTTTGTGTTACATGCATATTCATTAACATGTTATTATCGGTGTTACTAGTTAACTCACTAATGCATTGGGTAATTTTTAGTCTCTAGATACATCGTATATGGGATTCAGGAGTAAACCTAATCTGTTATGGGGCTTTGTCCGCCATGTGATATAGTCTTGGCATTCATCCTTGAATCATTATTATGTTATGTTCTAAGATTCTACCACATTCCTATGATTGCATGATTACAAGATCCCATGTTCTACATGTTATGTTACCATATCTTTATTCATGTTCCAAGTATTTTTATGTCATCAGTTTATGCCTTCTAACCCATATTCTATTATTTATTTCTATATTTATTCCCCTACTGGGCTTTTTAGATCATCTATTTTGTTTGTGTATTCCCCATGTTATACTATATAGTTTTTGGAGCTCAAATGGAGTTATATGATCATTATGAAAAAGATGTTTTATTTTGGTTTCATTTTTTTATAATTATATACCTAATCCTTCAAATACACTCATTTTTATGATACTTGGTTTGTATTTTATGGATAATTATTCATAAAATAATGTATTTATATTTGTAAAATGATAGTGTAAATATAGTTGGTATTAGAGCATGGTCTAGTTATTTTTTGGATTAGGATTATAAAACTTTAGTATAACCCCTTTGGATAATTCAATTATCATGGATATCCAAAATTGAATCTTAATGAATCACAAGATATATTATAATTTTCATTTACATGTTTATCCATCAATGTTAAAAGATTAATTTTTTATATAATTATTAGATAAGTATTCAATACCCCTGGATTGAACTTTATTTTTATTAGTTAATGGATGGAAATAAGATAACCCAGGGAAATAATCAATGTGTTAGTAAATTTTATGATTTACCTAATGAAATTTAAAATCTGATGGGAATGGGAGAAAAAAACATCATGACAGTACATTCTCAACTAGATAATGTTATGAATAATAACGTGGATCAAGTGGAACTCCCTATTTCTCTCAATAGAGAGAAATTTGCAGTCAAATCATTCTTGTGAAAAGGGCGTCATATATTTAGTGTATCTTTAGATACCCCCATCAAAGAACAATGGGTTAACTCCATTGAGAATATATTCATTATTTTATAGTGCTCAGAAGAAGATATAATTGTTCTAATAGTATAACATTTTTATAGGGAAACTGATCAGAGGTGTCAAATGATCAAAAACACAATTTATAAGGATGAAATTGATTCCATGGATTGGGAAGAATTCAAGAATATGTTTTTCAATTAATATTTTCCTAAAAATATTTGTCTTAAAATAGAGAGTGAGTTCCTCAAACTGAAGAAAAAGGGGGAATATTCTATCATGTTGTATAAAGAAAAATTCATAGGACATGAACGATATGCCTCTAGATTTCTCATGAACACCAAAACCAAAGTGAAGCACTTATTTTGTGGACTAAATATAAGTACACTAAAAGAATTGGTTATTCAATACTTTTACAAATATGAAGAGATTTTCCATTGTTCCCTTATGGTTGATATGGAGATTAGAGACTCTCAATACTCTTGTAGGCCTGATGATAAAAAGTAGAAAATAGAGTTTAATATGGGGGGATCAATAGATAAATCCCATGACGGAAAGAAAAATCAACCTCCCATGTGTAAAAATCATGGGAAGAAGCATCCTAGAAACTGTCTAATAAGAACCGGGAGATTCGTGAAATGTGAAATATAGGGGCATCAGGATAATTATTTTTGAATGGATATGTAGAATCCCATAAATGAGGATAAATAAAAGAAGGTTCAGACAAAAACATGGAATGTATTCATTTCATCAACTATAAGAAACATGGGAATTATGTGATCTAATTCCCTAAGACAAGGGCTATCTGATTTAGTAAAAAACAACAACCTCCAAGGAAATAAGTAAGGGAATATTTTATCACTACCATAGAGGTGGATCTCAAAAATGATGTGGTGATATGTATGATGATTATTAATTCAAGAATAGAAAACACATTTTTTATTATGGTTATATGAATTATTTCATATCATTTATGTTTAGTAGAACTATTAAAAACCACATCAAAATATTTAGGTTGAGTAATCTATGAAAACCATAAATGAGGAAGTTATTGTATCAAAGGTATATAACACATCCCTGGTTAATGTTTTTGGAATGAACCTCCTAAAAAATATCATCTTAATTCCTTTTGTGGAGTTTGATTCTATTTTTTCATCTATGGTATATATTTATACAAAGACAACATGAACTATTGGGAATGGGAGATCACTCTCCACATCTTGAGGCATCCTCTAATACTGTACCAGTGTAAGGGGAGGATGATTATCCTTTATAATTATCATCTCAATTGTGGATATTATTTCTATATGAGCAATCATATATAGATCAAATGATTGTTCCAAAGGATATGATCATTCTTTAACACATTACCATTGTGAGGAACTACACTGATGTGTTCCCAGAAGAATTTACTTATCTCCCTTCAAACCAAGAGTTTGTGTTCTCAATTGATTTTATACCTGGATATATGAACATATCAATGACTCCTTACAAGATGGACAGTATTGAGTTGGAGGAACTGAAGGAGAAGTTACAAGAGAATCTAGATAAGAGTTTTATATGCCAGAGTGTTGCACCATGTGGTGCCCCGATCCTCTTCGTCAAAAATATGGATGGAACAATTTTCCTTTACATTGATTATCATGAGATCAAAAAAAGTATGAAAATAAAAAGTATCCCATGTTGTAGATATATGACTTGTTCAATCAGCTATGTGGGGCCAAGTATATCTCTAAGGTGGACCTTCATTCTGGATATCACTAGTTAATGTTGTGGATAGAAGATATTCCAAATACTTTCCTTTAGAAAAAGGTATTGACTTTATGAGATCATAGTGATTCCTTATGGACTCAGTAATGATCCATAAATATTCATGGACTTAATTAATAGATTCATTAGAGATTACCACAATAGATTTTTTAAAGTCTTTATCATTGATATTTTGATATACTCAAAGAGGAATGAGGGACATGAGGATCATTTGAATACTATGTTAAATCCATTGTGAAGGGAGATTATTTATATAAATTATAGTAAATGTGAGTTTTGAATGAAGTAAGTATATTTTTTGGGGCACATTATCTCCATCAAAGGAAGATCTATGGACCCATCTTAGACAAAGGTAATTAGAGAATCACCCAGGCCAACATCTGTAAAAGACACCCATAGTTTCCTTGGTCTATCATGGTAATACTGATTATTTTTGAAAATATTATCATGATTTTCAAACCCATTAACTTAGCTGAATTGGAAGGGAGTAAATTTTTGTAGGACTAGTGAATGAAAATACTACTTCAAAGAGTTAAAATAATCTTATCACTGCACTAGTACTCACACTTCCAACTAGTGGGGAACTCTGTGTGGTATAAAAAGATTACTTAAATAAGATAATAGGGTTTTTACTGATTCAAAATGATAAGTTGATAGCATATCCCTCATGCCACGAACTGGGTTGGGATTCCATCTGACTCGACACCTGAACCAGTCTGTGGCATGGCCCAAAGAGAATTCTCAGTCCCCACAGGCTGGCAACTAGTGTAAGGCATCAAATAAAATCCATGTAGGAACAATTTTAGTGCCAATAATAACTAGGATAAAATAAACTAAAAAATTAACACATAAAAATAACCAACAACCGAGTCTCAATAAAAAAATACAAATAGTTCTACATGAAAGATATAGCTAGACAAACCATAAACTAAATAGAAAACTGATCCAAATTCCCACTAACACAATCTCCAAGTGACCTCATGGTCACCACCATCCACCAACTGACCATCCACATGGCCAACCTCCTCCAATTATGAGTACTCAAACCAGAAAACCTAAACCTCCAAAATATCATGGATCTATCGACACCTAATGGTATAAATAGGGTGTGATGTTGATAGCTAAGTAAGTAATCACAACATTATCCATTCATTTCCTTTCTCAAAAATAGTCCATTGACACTAGTTTGAAAATAAATTTAGTAAAAATATATTTTCCTCATTTTAGATAAACAACATGACTTCATCTTTTCCAAAACAACACATGCAACATTTTCATTAGTTTGAAACGGTTTATCATTTTGGAAACCCAAAAAAAATCAAATTCTAATTGAAAAATATTAGGCTCTGCTAAAAAAAGTAGTGAAAACTGAAAACCAATTGTAATAGAAATTAATCAACCTCATACAAGTAGAAACCATGAGAATTTCCTAAACATTCGTAGGGAAATCCACATATGTACTAGATTCAAAACCACCTACCCATGTATTTTGAATCTCCCTTGTCTATGACTAGCTATCTACCCTTAACTAACTAATCCAGTGGCACAACCCACATAGAATCTCAGTAATTCTAAGGGGTACCAAACAGTCTAACTAGGAATATAATCTACCATCACTTGATCATATAAAATATTTCGAGAAAACCCTTGGAAAAAATATACTATGTTAGTAGGAGACCCTCACACGTGTGACTCACCATACCTTCAATAATTGAACTTGCCTACCCCAAACATGGACACCATCTGTAGGATAACACATGTAGGGAAATCACTAATTTGAGTTCCCACTATATATATATCAAATCATCAGTGGTTCCAACTAGTCTGTCACATTACATAAACATTCATCCTTTTCTTTAAAAGCATAATAGTTTTTCAAATGGACCTTTAACATTACACACTCAAATGAATTTTCCAAAAAATATTCAAAACCCTTTCCAAAACAATTTGATACACCAATTCTATCAAGAAATTTCCATTTTCCCTTTTCCCTTTTCAATCTCTCACAAAAACATGTTTCAAGTCCAAACAAGAAAAACCATGAGGAACATATTTAATGTTACATTTTCAAATTTCTTGAAAAAAAACTTTCCCCATTTGGAAATCATGAAATCGGTTTAAGGAAAATGGGGAGAAATTATAAATGAGAAACTTTCAAAGGAAAATTATTTTAGAATTCCTTATACATTTGAATTCACAGACATGTGTGCACTATGTGCACCAATGGATGTTTGGACATCAAATGGAACACTCCATGTGTCTATGAAACCATTTAGAAATAATTTTCAGAAACACTACTTTCTCATTCACTAAAAACAATGATTTCACATAATTAAAAGAGTATAAATAATCCCTTTCAAAACATCCCACCACAAATATCGAGCCATATAAATTATTGGTTCAAACACAATATATCCAAATACCCAATCCAACCAATTTAATAAAATATTCATATAGGAAAACACCATCCAATAACCCAATTTTTCTATCAAAGATAAATTTGAATTTTATCAAATACATTTGGTATATATACACATTGGCATGAACAAATAAACACTTCAAAAACCATTTTAAACAATTTATACTAATAAGAAAATACTACAATGAACAATCTATGTGCAATATAAAGGTGTGAATCATGTTTAAAAATTAAGTGAAAGAACCCAATCCTCAACGGAATGCATCAAAAAGGATAACCATGAAGACACCTACCTCAATTTTTTGACAAAGAGATAAATCTATTGGAGAATGAATAAAACACCACGAAGATCAATTTGGAAACCCTAAACATCAAGATAATTAATCCAATAATCAACCTTATCTATTAGGGTTTGACCGAAAAGGGAAACCCCTCAAGAAAATCCTTGAAATTGAGAGGGGAAAGAGAGGGGAGGAGGATAAATAGACAGAAACCCTAAAATATTACCTTGACATCAATGGAGAATCACAAATAAGGGCTAGTATCCAAGGAGAAGGGGTATTTGGAAGCCCTTCATGCATTATAACAAACCAAGTGGGATGTGGGATTGGATAAAGGTAAAATATGAAGAGACTAGAATAGGGGTTTTTTAGATTTTAATGTTCTGGTCCAATCACATGGTTTGGAAATATGATTTACCAAACTGTCTACCAACTATTTGGTAGCCACTATCCAATTAAGAACCGACTACATGACCACCCCTCACAGTTTGTACTACTATGCACAAATCATCTGGTAGCTTCTGGCCAAGAGAGGACCAAACGCATGACTATACAACATGGTTTGATCAACCATGGTCAAATAGTGTGGTCTCTTCTATCCAACACCAGGACATATCACATGTGTACCTAGACTGAATGGAACAATTTACACTACCCATGTGGTGCTCATGAAAAGGCCAAAAATCTACTCATACTTCCAAAATTTCAATAATTTCAAACAGGTCTCAACCCGAACCTCAGCTAAAAAGATCTATGATCAAGAAAAGTATAGAATAAACGATTATACAAAGTATTGGTGTTAGAATTCTCCCCACCATAGACACTTTTTTACCCAGAAGGTCACCCATCTGAAAGATAATCAAAACATTAGTCCATGCCTGATCAAAACTGAGGGGAAACCATGAACCTTAGGGTGACCATTTACTCCACAAGTTATAGTCGTACAATCAAAGAGAAACCATATAATGAGAATGAGGGGAGAACATGAGAGGGTTATTCCCACCATAATAACTCAACTATCTTGACAAATTTAAAACCCAAAAAACACCACCAAAACATAAATAGGGAAACCCATTACAAGAAAACTCGGTAAATCAGGACATCAGGTAGAGGGAACTCCCTATAAGAACCAAAAAAACCACTGGGACTAAGGATTTAACATGCCAATATAAGAATACCCACAAAATTGGAGGTTAAACACATTAAAATAAACTCAAACCAAATATCAAACCAGAAACACCATCCATCAATTTCAAAAAACTCAAGCATCTCCAAATGACCACCACTAAAACTAATACCAACCCATGCAATGTTTAAACACACTAAAAGAAAAACGAATGATTCTAGAATCCACATTCAGATTAAAACAACCACTTATATCATGAAATAAACCTTAAAAGATTCCACCTAAACACAGGAACCAAAACTAGACCAAGGATTCACATACCCTTATAAACTTCTGAATGTGAACGATCTTCACTTTGAGGCCTATAGTAGGATCCCTGATGAATGAAGCATCTCCTTATTGAAAATTAGTTACTAACATCCTTCAATAAAATCATCTTTTTTAGAGGACACTTCCTAAAAAACATCTCTGGATGACCCATGAAGTCGCAAGGATGGAATGCCTTCAATGGATTGTGACAAGACGGATTCAAATTCTCAAACTGACCACATTGATGGCACACAAGAGAATGGTATGATGAACTAGAAGCCATAACCAATGAATTGTAATTTTTAGGAATATGTTCTTCTAGCATGAACCCCTCACTAGATGGGGAACCTACATGTGGTCCAACCACCACAAACTATTCCATGAGAACCAACTCCGCTAAAAATGCATTATCCACCAACTTCTCAAAATGAAGATCCTTGGTAGGGGGGACTCTCTCGTTGATCTCTAGACAAAGAGTCCCAATGAAAAGTGAAACCATAATCATATCCTATAAACCACCTCCAGAAAAAGGTAATTGTCTCCTTAAACTATTCAACATAATCCTTCACCATTTGTTGGCCTTAATGAATACTCAGCAACTCTTCTATTTTCTTCATCTTCACCTCTTCAGGTATTAACCATCAGACGAAGGAAGACTTGAACACATCTCATTACATTACAACATGCATCAATGGCGAGGAAAAGAACTCACATTATTAAAAATATTGACCTTTGAATGAACCCGTAACAATACGCACCCTGACAGCTTTAAGAGTTCCCAATAATATGACGAAACACTCTAATTCCTCAATCCACTCCACAAACTCTAATGGACCTCGATCACCATGATGGAAAGGAAGTATTCAAGAAGAACCATTAACTGAGCATGGATCATTATAATCCTTGGGGACCCTTCTATAAATATTCTTTAAACAACATAATAAACACAAAACTGGATCCAATGATAAACCAAAACACCATTGGAAGGAATATCTTGAGCCAAAACATCCAACTTAGAAGCTAAAAACACACAAGAAGAATAAAAACATTCCTTTTGAAAGACACCATTTTCATTTAAATTTCAAAACCTACTTCTTCCAAGGACATTTTCCTAACACAAAATCCAATTTTTTCAAACCAAACCCACTTTATAAGACAGACACCAATATCTAAAATCATCATCCTCTTTAAAAATCACTTTTGAAAAATAGGTCTAATACTTTGATCTCAAACAGATGCCCATGGAATCCCATACACCATCACATGTGTGTCCAACTATTTCCATCTACATGTTCTAACAAAAACTTTTACACATTTCCACACACATGAAAACATCCATAAGGAACACTAAGTGTTTCACCAAATCCATTTATTTACTAATTCCAAACATGAACTAGATTTTCAAACCAAAACACTTACTCCTCAAAACCCCACATTACAATATGAAACCATTAAAAAGAAATATTGTCAATTTAAAAAAATAGTTTTTATTTCGAAGAACTACTCACACCAATAGGAACCAGAACAAAATAAAAATTTCACCAAACTGCCATAAGGAGTAACTAGTAGTCATGCCTAACCCGAGGACATGGTAGTGGTACATGCCCCAAGTTGGAAATAGAATGTAATAGGGCCTTGAACCATGCACTTGGATTCCACATGTGTCACTACTCCACTTGAGATCACAACATGATATTGGCTCACCTACATTGTCATCCCTCAATCCAAACCAAACGAATACAAGATAGGGACTCAATTACCGGACTACCCAATGTATCTTAAGGATTAGAATGAGAAAGGGTTCATGACATCATTCTCAT
Source organism: Viscum album (assembly GCA_963277665.1). NCBI lineage: Eukaryota > Viridiplantae > Streptophyta > Magnoliopsida > Santalales > Viscaceae > Viscum > Viscum album. The sequence goes on from OY728156.1 coordinate 1,509,691,172, forward strand.
ACCGACGTCTCGATTCATGAAAACCCTAATAAACAACTACCTAATAATCAAAATAACAAGGGACTCCTTTCATACAATTCTATCATGAAACAGGTAGGGATGCCATCTAACCCGACACCTGACCCGATCCACGATATGGACCGAAGGGAATTCCTGATCACCATAGGGCGGAAACTAGAATCGGGCATCAAATGAAATACAAGTGTGAATTATTTCATTTCCATGAATAACCTAGATCCAATAAACTAAACAAACTAAACATGCAGAAATAAAAAACAACTAATTCTCGATAAAAATATACAAATAGATCTGGATACAAAATACAACTAGAAAACCAGAAACTAAATACAAAACCAAACCAATAATCCACTAACATGATCTCCATTTGACCTCATGGTCACCACCACCCACCCACCAACCTACCACATGGCCAACCTACTCCAATGATGAGCACTCGAACCAGAAAACCTAAACCTACAAGACAACTAGGTTCTACAAACACTGAATGGTACAAGTAGGGTGTGGGATTCATAGATTAGTACGAAATCACCACAGAATCCATACATTAACATTCCCATAAATATTCTATTAACACTAGTTGGAAAATAAATATCAGGAAAATATTTTTTCCTCGTTTTAGATAAATAATAAAACTTCATCTTTTTCCAAAAAACACACACCACATTTTCATTAGTTCAAAACATTATATCATTGTGGATGCCCAAACCCAAATCAATTTCTAATCAAAACAAATACTATGATATGATGAAAAGAAAAGAGTAATGAAAGCTAAAAACCAATTACAATAGAATGTTAAAAAGTACATATAGGTAAAAACCCTGGGCATTTCCTAAACATTCTTAAAGAGATCCCTAGATGTACTCAGTTCGGAACCACCTACCGGTATATGGTGAAGCTCCCTAGTCTATGAACAACTGGCTTCCCTCAACTGACTAATCTAGTCGGACAACCCAACTAGACTCTCAGAAAATCTTGGGGGTCCCAACCCATCTAATCAGGATTGATAAAATACATTCACTTGATCCTCTAAAATTTACCCAAGAAACCCATGGTAATTTTATACTTTGTAAGTATGAGGCCCTCACATGCATGACTCACCTTACCTTCCATCACTACACTTGCCTACCCCAAACACAGAAACCACTTATATGATAACCCTTATAGTGAAATCCACAATAGAAGTTACCACTAAACATATATATATATATATCACATAATCAAAGGTTCCAACTGGGTCGTCAGATCACATAAATATTCAAACTATTCTTTAAAAACATACTAGTTTTTCAAATAGACCTTTAACTTTACATGCCCAAATGTATTTTCTAAAACATTTTCCAAACCATTTACAAAAAAATGTGAAAATTACACTTCCATCAATAACATTCCAAATGCGACTTTACCCTTTTCAATGTCTCACCAAAACATGTTTCAAGGCCAAAAGGGGAAAACCTTGAGGGAAATATTTAAAGTTACATTTTCAAATCTGTTGAAGAAAAACTTTCCCCATTTGGAAATAATGAAACTATTTTAAGGAAAAGGGGGAGAAACAATATATGAGAAATTTTAAATGGAAAAGTGTTTTAGAGTTTCATCTTCATTTGAATGCACATAAATGTTTCCATGAAACCCTTTAGAAATAATCTTCAAAAACACCACTTCCTCTTCCACCAAACCCAATGATTTCACTTAATTGAAAGAGTATAAATAATCCCTTTCACTACTCGAATTATAGATATTTGCAACAACCTATTTGAGACGAGATCCCGTCGCAAATATCCTGTCACAGAAAATGGCGTTGCAAATACATTTTTTTAAAATGGGCCCGTCGCATATATTATTTTTTGCGATGGAAAACTTTCCCGTAGAAAACAAGCAGTCTATTATATACATTATATATCGATCAACCTTTTATGACGGGCCCATCATAAATACTATTTATGATGGGTAGTTTTTATATGACAAATAACAATCTGATTATATAAATTATATATATATATAAACATTTTGCGATGGGTCTGTTACAAATAGTATTTACGACGGATTGTCGTCCCATCGTAAATACTAATAATAAAAAATTATATTTAGATTATTTGCGATAGGATCCCTTCACAAAAGGTCCCATCAAAAATACTAAACATAATAAAAAAAATTAATAAAATTATGATTAATGAAAAAATTATATTAAAAAAATTAATAAAATTATGATTAATGAAAAAATTATAATAATATTATTAAAATAATAAAAAAATATTATTATTAATAAAATAAAAAAACATTAAAAATATAATACTAAAAAAATATATTTAATAAAATTATGATTAATAAAAAAAATTATATTAATATTATTAAAATAATAAAAAAAGTAAAAAAATATTAAAATTCTCAATATTTATAAAAAGATAAAAAAAATCATAAAATTTTATTATTAGTAGTAAAATAAACAAATATTAAAAAATATAATAGTAATAATAAATAATAATGTATTAAAAAAATTATGCAATATTTGCACAAATATAAAAGACAGAAACTATAAATAGTTCATATTACTACAAATTTTGAATTAAAATGTTTTTAACATAAAAAAATCACTGGGGGTCATCTTCTAGAGGAGGTGGAGGAGGTGGAGGAGATGGTGGAGTAAAATCTGTCCCTAAACTACGATTCAGATGGCGCATGTACTCCATCTTCTTGTGATGTTGTTGTTGCCACTATTGCTCCCAACGATGCTTCTCCTCCTCGTGTTGCTGCTACTACTGCTGCTACCATCAACACATCTCTTCATGCTACTTCTGCAAACTCTCTATAAGCTCATCCTAAGTTCACAACTGCTCCTGATACTGTGCGGTAGAAGATGATGCCTCTCCACGAGTTCCTCTCAAGCTGGACGCCAACATCACAATTGTACCATAATAAGTACCAGGAGTCGAATGATAGTTAATACCATCTACTCGGCCCTTCTAAAAGCCATATTGTGTCACCTGCATCAATGCTGCCTCTTCGAAATGGTGTGCACTGGTCTGCTCAGTCGTCTTGTCCTGACTCTCAGCCTGTGTCTGAGAGGTCGCAGCCTTATATAACTTCTTCAATTCCAATTTGAAATTAAAATTCTGAAAATATTATATAAAGATAATTTTCAAGCTGAAAAAATAATACTAACCACAATATGATTTCGGTGATCACCTCTAATCTCTCTAGTGGCTGGATCATTGTACATCCTCTGATAAACTTCAAACTCTGTAATATCAGGATGCTCACCTACCTACATAAATATAAAATAAACTTTTTATATTTAATGTTATATGTAATATTTAGAAAATATACTTACCATATGCTCTATATGAGTACTGAATGTATAGATACCATCTCGATGTGTCACCTACTATCTCCCCCGGTTCTGTTGTCCTAATGAAGATCTCCTCTGAAATCCACCACCCAACCAGTGTAAACATAATCCATCCCAAACGTGAGATGAAGTGTACTCTGGTCTATGGGATCTATACAACTCATCAAATTCTGTCACTCCTTCTTTATTAATGTTTGTTCTTATCAAATTGTGCAAGAACTGATGGAAACGGTCACGCATAGACACCTGCCATGCCATGTGGATTGCATCATGCATGCTATCATCAATGGGATATCATAAACCCTACAAATAATTTATAATGTCAAGTTATTAATAAAATAAATTTCAAAAGAAATATTCTTTATTTACATACCATCCAATGATTGAACGTGTTGCTCCGCACATCAACGAGAATCTATTCCCATGTGATCCATGACTAAGAAAAATAGTTGCACAAGATAGCACTCCCTTGTCCAATATCTACATGTTCAAAACTACGAAAAATAAATAAATAATCAAATAATTAGTATATATAAAAATAAATTAATGAAAGGTAACTAAAATATATAGGTTACCATACCTCCGTGTGCGTGGATCGAAAGTAAGACGTGGACGTCGCTCGAGGATAGGGTCAGGAATCATCAATTGCACAAGAACGCACCCCCTCCACGTACCACCTGAACCATCAGTAGGATGAGGGTTAGATGGTCCACAATCCCCCTCATCCAAAGGTAGATCAACCTCTTGCAACTCACGAAATAGATCAGGATCCATCTGAAACACAAAATGATTGTTGTTAAAAGATAGTTGAAAATAACAATTATATATAGATATATATTAGGTATTATTATAACCAGCATTTAACTATGTTAATGTCCATCTTCATCCTTATCTCTATTGTTGTCCATGTTAATGTCTTAATCTTCCTCCCTAGAACCATCAATATCCATATGAGTTTCAGTTTCATCATCTCTTGTCATTTAAAATTCATTTGTAACATCATTAACATCTTCATCATCATAGATCCTTAATTGTGGAGTGTCATCATCGATATTCATGTCTCTTTGTGAAAAAATGGATTCTGAACAGTCTCTTGAAAAATTTCAATTCCTTCAAATTCAGCAGAATCACACTCAGTTTGAGTAAACTGATTTTCATGATATTTTATTTTTATTATGCTCCACCAATCGCTCAAGTCTCTTAAAGGAGAATAATACTTTGTGTAATAACTTTTATGTGCCTATTGAGCCAGTAAAAATGGATCATTTACTATAATAAGACATTTATATTTAATACTGATGATTCCATAAGTCGGATGAACACACAATCCTCTCTCGATATCCAACCACCGACATTTAAACATCGTTATTTAATTCTGTCTTAGATAACACAGCTCAATAATTTCATCCATAATTCAATAAAAGTCAGCTTCAGTATCTCTATAATGTGATCCTTTCAAGAAAACTCAATAATTTCATTGTTTTTTTATTCCCCATATGATATGTCTGTTGTCGAATCCCAAATCATATAATTTAACAAACCACTAAATCCAATCGGCATAAGTCTTTCCATTATAACGTGACAATCATGACTTTTTAATCTGGTAATATAACTATTTTTAACACATCTACCCAAATTGGAAGTATAACCATCTTGAAGTCTCAAATCTTCAATCCACTGACAAAATAATAAGTGACTCTCTTTGGACAGTATATAAGATGCTTTTGGCTTCACTAACCTCTGTGATCAGACATTTTCAAATAGTTCAAGTTCGGGTCACCTACAAATTTGTGCAAGATCTAATCATGCCTTTACAGTATCATTGGTCTTACCTGGTGCATCCAAAACTGTATGAAATAAATTATCAAAATAGTTCTTCATAATATGAAAGACATCTAATATGTGGCGGACCAAAAAATCAAATCGATATGATAGATCCCAAAAAATGCTTTATTTTATCCAATTATGTTCTTTCCTGAAGCTATCAATTTTCAGTTGGCTTATTGTTGGCCCAAATTTGATTGTAGGTAATGAAAATACAACTGACTTTAACTCTGTACATGTGATCATATTTGGAGGTTCAACCCTTTCAATTGTACCTTTTCTGAAATGAGATTTTTTCCTCCAAAAATGATGGTCGATTGGAAGAAATCTTTAGTGACAGTCATAATAGCAAGTTTTTTTCCATTGATGAGCATAAATGCTTTGTTGTATTTCATACAGTAAGGACATGAAATCTGATCATGTGTAATCTAGCCAGATAACATGCCATATGCCGGAAAGTCACTAATTGTCCACATCAATGCAGCTTTTAATTTGAAATTTTGTTTCACAGAAACATCATATGCACTAACACCATCACTCCACAATGCATTTAACTCATCAATCAATGGCTTCAAATAAACATCAATATTCTTTTTCGAATTTCCTGAGATTAATAGAGTCAAAAAGATATTGAGCTCCTTCATCAACATCCATAGAGGTAAATTGTACAGAGTTATAAAGACAGTCATAAGAACCAAATAGATAGAAACTGTCAGTAAAAATACCCAATCACATGTTTCAGGCTTCTAAAGAAAAAGACGGATGCAAATGGTCAAAATGTCTCCATAAATCACCATCAGATGAATGATTCAAGATTTTATCAGTTTAAATCTTGGATTTGTGTCATGACATCATTGATGTTGTGTTCTGAGACATAAATAAACACTACAACCTGGGTGTAAGGGGGAAATATCTCAACTATTTTACTAGAATCGATCCAGACTTCCCTAGTTGAGATTCTTTATACATCGATTGTCCACATGTGGGAAAACTATACAATGACTCATTTTCACCATAATATAAGATGTATTCATTTGGACATGCATGAATCTTCTGATAATTAAGGCCCAGATTACGAACCAGCCTCTTGATCTCATAGTAATTTGCAAAAAACACATTTCCTTCGGGTAACAATGTTTTAACCAAAGAAAATATTTCATCAAAATAGTCATTTGACATTGCATTATCTGATTTAATAGCCTTAAATATTTCAACCGCTTCTAATTTTCTTATCTTGCAACCAGGATATAATGCATCCTCAGCAGACCTCAACAACTCATAAAATTCAGATAGTGCCAACTCAGGAGTTAAATCACTATCATCTTGTGTTTTAGTTTATTAAATAGATGGACCTACAACATCATGTACTATATTTTGAAACCGTGATGGATCTGGAATCAAGTTATTTGTATTTTCTCTATAATTACATTCACCTTATTGATACCAAAAAGCATAATCTGTTTGAAAACCAAACCGCAAGGGATATCCCCCAACCTTGTCAAATGTGTCAAACATTCTCAGAGCACATTTTTTTACAAGGCCACTTAATTGTGCCTTCTGAAACATATTCTAGTTTTGATGATGCAAATGATTATAAATCTTCAACACCCTTAATATATAAAGGATTTAAATAAGAACCATTTAGATTTATGCCCTGATTTATCCAAGTATGATCATCTAATAATGAATGATGTTGATTTCCTTGATCCATATTTTTCTAAAAAATCAAAATCATCATTTTTTTTGAATAATTTAAAATTATAAAAACTATATCTGAAAAAAGAAGATAAACAATTACAACTACTTCTTAATAATTACCATTAAGTTTAGGTGACACAATTTCCAGTGGATTGATGGCTACTATTTTGTCTGATGGCTCATTTACTTTCATATTTCTCACACTGAAATCACAATGATGAATTTTCTCAGAGGTACGCTTATTAATTCTGGTTCATATGAAAATGTATTAGCAAACCTCTAAGCAGTTTCTTTATTGTGATTTTAGTGTGACAAAGATGAAATTAAATGATCCGTCAGACAAAAGAGCCCCCTTTTCATCGATGAATCATTTTCTTGCATCTATCACTTTCTAAAAACATTATAAAAATGTGGTTCTATGAATTCATATTCAAACTCCTGCATACGATATTGGATATGCATACATAGAAGCATACTTTTCATAATGTTTTGAGTAGGTGAAAGTTGAAAGCAGAAGAGTCATCGAGCAAAAGGAGTGTCGTCAATCCACTGGAAATTGTGTCACGTTATTACAAGTTATCAGAATTTATTCTTATTTATTCCGTTTTATTCCTATTTATTCCTCTTTATTCCTATTTAGTCCTCTTTATTCCTAATTACTTCTGTTAATTCCTATTTAGTTCTCTTTATTCCTAATTGATCCTCTTAATTCTTAATTACTCCTATAAACTCCTAATTACTTCTGTTAACTTCTAATTAGTCATGTTAACTCCTCATTACTCCTGTTTACTCTTATTTACTTTTTTTACTCCTAATTATTTTTATTTGTTACTAATTATTCCTAATTAGTCCTAATTAGACCTATTTATTATTAATTATTCATATTTATTACTAATTATTCATATTTATTACTAATTATTCTTATTTATTACTAATTATTACCAATTATTCTTATTTACTACTAATCATTTTTATATACTACTAATTATTCCTAATTATTGTTAATTATTCTTAATTATTGCTAATTAATGCTAATTGTTTCTATTTATTCCTATTTATTTCTATTTATTCTTATTTATTAGTAATTATTCCTATTTATTAGTAATTATTCCTATTTATTAGTAATTATTCCTATTAATTGCTATTTATTCCTATTTATTTATATTTATTTCTATTTATTTATATTTATTCCTATTATTCGCATTTATTACTATTTATTAATATTTATTTCTATTTATTACTATGTATTACTATTTATTCCTATTTATTCTTATTTATTTCTATTTATTCCTATTTTTTACTATTTATTACTATTTATTACTATTTATTCCTATTTATTAGTAATTATTTTTATTTATTCCAAATTTCTACTAATTATTCCTATTTGCTACTAATTATTCCGATTTACTACTAATTTTTCCTATTTACACCTAATTATTCTTAATTAATGCTAATTATTCACAATTAATGCTAATTATTCCTAATTAATGCTAATTAATCCTATGTATTCCTATTTGTTACTATTTATTAGTAATTATTCTTTTTTATTGGTAATTATTCCACTTTATTAGCATTTATTCTTATTTATTTCTATTTATTCATATTTATTGCTATTTATTACTATTTATTTCTATTTATTACTATTTACTGCTATTTATTACAATTTATTGCTATTTTTACTATTTATTCCTAATTATTTATATTTCTTTCTAATTATTCCTATTTATTATTATTTATTCCTATTTATTACTATTTGTGACTATTTATTACTATTTATTACTGTTTATTCCAATTTACTACTAATTATTCCTATTTACTACTAATTATTCCTATTTAATGCTAATTATTTCTATTTAATGCTAATTATTCCTACTTAATGCTAATTATTCCTATTTATTAGTATTTATTCCTATTTATTCGTAATTATTCTTATTTATTGTCATTTATTCCTATTTATTAGTAATTATTCTTATTTATTAGTAATTATTCCTATTTATTAGTATTTATTTTTATTTATTAGTATTTATTTCTATTTTTTGCAATTTATTCCTATTTATTACTATTTATTACTATTTATTGCTATTTATTCCTATTTATTTCTATTTATTAATATTTCTTTCTATTTATTACTAATTATTCCTATTTATTACTAATTATTTCTATTTATTAGTAATAATTTTTATTTATTACTAAATATTTCTAATTATTTCTAATTATTACTAATTATTCTTAATTATTACTATTTATTACAAATTATTACTATTTATTACTAATTATTCCTATTTATTACTAATTATTCCTATTTATTACTAATTATTTCTATTTATTAATACTTATTCTTATTTATTACTAATTATTCTTATTTATTACTAATTATTCATATTTATTACTAATTACTCCTATTTATTACTAATTATTCCAATTTATTACTAATTATTCTTATTTATTACTAATTATTCCTATTTGTTACTAATTATTCTAAATTATTTCTAATTATTATTAATTATTCCAATTTATTATTAACTATTCCTATTTATTACTACTTATTCCAATTTATTACTAATTATTCCTATTTATTACTATTTATTCCTAATTATTAGAATTTATTAATATTTATTACTATTTAGTCCTATTTATTACTATTTAGTCCTAATTAGTACTATTTAGTCCTAAGTAGTACTAATTACTACTAATTAGTACTAATTAGTAGTTCTAATTACTACTAATTAGTACTAATTAGTACTAATTAGTACTAATTACTACTAATTACTACTTATTACTACTAATTACTACTAATATCTACTAATTAGTGCTAATTATTCCTAATTATTCCTAATTATTCTTAATTATAACTAATTATTCCAAATTATTCCTAATTATTACTAATTGTAACGACCCGAGTCCGGAGCCCCTCCACTGGTGCCCCGTACCAGGTTCGCCACATGACCTCAAGCGCGTTTCCCCGAATGTCAGAGGTTGCCGACTAGCAGCAAGGGCCTTGGTGAGTCGGTGGGGAAACTATGCCCTCATTCGGTAAGGTATACAAGGTAAGAAGACAACAATAAACAGCGGAAGTAGTAAACAACATGCATAACAAAAGAAACCAAACCGCGGAAGCAATGCATATATATAACTATGATGACACTAATGCAGCGGGTACAACTATCAAAGGAAAACTGCAACCACGACAACGTGCTGAAATACAACTGAAACCAAGTACAAAAGAAAAACAAAATAATCTCCTCAGCATCGCGAGCCACGGCTCGGTCCCATGCTCCCCATCTCCTGGTGCAATCAAGATCCTGAAGTAGAAGGGCGCTTGCCCTTGTATGTACCTGCAGCAACATAGTCTGCTTGGGCCCAAAGCATGGCCCAAACAGGGTGTGAGATACAATCCCATTAAGCAATCACCCAAATATTTGTGTCTAACAGTCAATGAATACATGGTAGTAAATAAACAAGGAGCAGTAAATAGGAAACACAGGCAGCTACATTCCACAGTTCTAACAAGTAAAGCACACAAGTAAGCAGTCAACAATGAGAAGAAAACAGGTAACCCTCTGGGTAGCTCTCTCAGACTAACCTCTATGGTTCAACCTCTAAGTACTAGCAACCCTCTGGGAGGCACACACAGTCTCACCCCTCTGGTTCAGCTACGTAATTAAGCAGACTCTCTGGGGAAGCACTCACCGTCAATTCCCCCTATAGTCTCGTATCGTGCTAAAGGCTCTCTGGGGAAGCACTCAACGTCAATTCCCCCTGTGGCCCACGTCGTGGATCTACAGACTCTCTGGGGAAGCACTCAACGTCAATTCCCCCCTATAGTCTCGCATCGTAATTAAAAGACACTCTGGAGAAGCCCTTCTGTCAATTCTCCCTTTGGTCTGCTAATCTAGGTTCTCACAGTCTTGAGTATAACTAACATGCTCAACGCTTGTGTATCGTCCATGTAAACCTCAAGAACTACTTGGCTAACAACTAAGGTTCAACAGTAATAATAAAACAACAGTTCCACTACCCTACTACTAGGCATGGAAACTGGAAAAATGTCAAATAGGAAGAACAAGCATGGAAAAGCAATCTGAGCACAACGAATTACTCTAATCACAAGCAATAACCTCTACTAAAGCAATCAAGCAAAGCAGGAAACTAACCAGGGAAAAACAAGAAACACACAATACCCCGTTCAAGGGTATTTGTGGAAATTGAACAAAATATTCATCAACTTTCTACAGAAAGTCACAAAGAACCTACCTCGTTCCTAGAAGATCGATATACGCGAACCTTGATGAAGGATTCCTCTTAGAACAATGTAGATCTGAGAAAACTCACAAAACGTTCACCGTACGACTACTTGGAAACGATGAGGAATCAAGAAACAAGGCTAAAGCAAAAGGAAGAACTCACCGCGGTGATTCTAACGCAACTGACCGTGCTCGAATCGGAGAACGGACGGTGAGGCAGGACTCCGACGAAGATCCGGCCATACGGTCTCTCTCGGACAGTCGAAAACTGGAGAAGAAGACGAATATGGGGGTTAGACGCAACCCCGGCCCGTTTAATGAAAGAGAAATAAAGTACACGGTGTGTACTTCAATTTTTTTCCGTACTCCGAAAAACCTGCCTCCACCTCAGCCTTACACACCGTGTGTGTGGCCCGGGCACGGCCAACACACGGCTTTGAGCCGGGAAGAGTACATGGTGTGTACTCAGAAAGTACACAGCGTGTACTTCTGAAATTTCAATAAAATTCATTTTTCTCAAAAACTCTAGAAAAAGAAAAAAAATACCTGAAAAGAGATCTGGGTTCTTACAAAATTCCCCCCTTAATGAAATTCATCTCCGAATTTCCCTAACGAGACAGAGAAGAAGAACCCCCAAACAGCTCTGGCCACTACAATTGAACATCGGCCACCCTCTCCTGGGTCTCGTCTTGTACTCGCCCGTGCTGCCGCAGAACTCGTACCAGAGGAACAGACCACCCGCAGAAAACCTTCATACTATGATCAACAATCTGGATAGGATGCTTCTCGAACGACGCATCTTCTTCAACCTCAACTTCCTCGGGCTGAAATACGTGAGACGGGTCTGGAAAGTAACGTCGGAGTTGAGAGACGTGGAAGACGTCGTGCATGGCTCGATACCTCTTAGGTAGCTGCAACCGATAAGTGACCGACCCCACTCTCTCCAAGACCTCAAACGGCCCGACGTACTGCGGTGAAAGCTTACCATGTCTCAGAATCCTCTTGTGTCCCAACCTCGGTGCGACACGTAGGAAAACCTGATCACCGACATCGAACTCCAGAGGTTGTCTCCGCTAATCAGCATAAGACTTCTGTCGAGACTGTTTTGTAGCCATCCTCTTCCGAATCAGCTCTATCAGCTCTGAAGTCTCCTGAACGAGACGAGGTCCCAGCAAAGCTTCCTCTCCTGCCTCTAGCTAGCATAAGGGTGATCGGAATGGCCTACCGTACAAAGCCCCGTATGGCGCCTTCTGAATGGTCTCCCGGAACTGTTGTTGTATGAGAACTCCACCAGAGGAATATGCTTCTCCCAATAACTTCCAAAGTCAAGAATGAAAGCTCTGAGCATATCCTCAAGCACCTGGATCGTGCACTCTGACTGGCCATAATTCTGGAGATGGTATGTTGTACTCAAGAGTACCTGCGTACCCAAGGCCTTCTGAAGTCCCTGCCAGAACCGAGAGGTAAAGCGCACATCTCTATCTGAAACAATAGAGCGTGAAACTCCATGCAGACGAACGATCTCTCTGATGTAAAGTCGTCCCAGATCATCGACACTGAAGGTCTCCTTGATCGACAAGAAGTGAGAAACCTTCGTAATCATGTCGACGACAACCCAAACATCATCGTTTCCCTGAGGTGATCGCAGCAACCCGGTCACGAATTCCATCACAACATCATTCCACTTCCACTCTGTAATGGGTAACTGCTGTAAAATTCCTGCTGGTCGTTGATGCTCTACTTTTACCTGCTGACAAGTAGAACATCTCAATACAAAACCAGAAACATACTTCTTCATACCTGGCCACCAGTATCGGCGATGAATGTCCTGATACATCTTGGTGATGCCATGATGAACTGCCCAAACAGAGGAGTGGAAATCCCACATCAGCTCCTCACGTATGTCTGTTGGCACCCACACGCATCCCTGGAAATGCAAGATCTCATCCTCCCACATTGTCCATCCAGGAAGAGGGTCCTCTCCTGACACACTCTCCCGCAAGACTAAGCCTTCTGAGTCTGATAGCTGCCTCATCCGTACTCGATCAAGTAGCTTGGAGGTAACAACTATAGAAGATAGAAAAGTCTATCCCTGTCTATCATGCACCTCCACATGCATCTCAGAGAACATAGCCATCAGTTGTCACTCACTACTAGCCTCCTGAACTGCCTAAATCTGAGTTCTCCTGCTCAACACGTCTGCCATGGCGTTTCCCTTTCCCGGCGTATAGGCATGCTCGAAATCAAAAGACTAAAGATACTCGACCCACCTGCGCTACCTCAAATTCAGATCATGCTGAGTGAAGATATACTTGAGACTCTTGTGGTCAGTGAAGACCACAAAGTTCTCTCCCAGAATATAGTGTCTCCAACAGCGCAAGTCATGAACAACAGCTATCAAATCCAGATCGTGCATAGGGTAGCTCCTCTCATGTGGCCTCAATTTCCGAGACCCGTACACAACGACTCCATCTCCCTGCATAAGCTTTGTTCCCAGCCCGATACCCGAAGCATCACAGTAAACAATGTATCTCTTTCCTAGCTCTGGCAAGACTAGTATCAGTGCTGACGTCAACCTCCCTTTCATCTCCTGAAAGGCTGACTCACAAGAATCTAATCATGAGAACTTCACCCCCTTCTTGGCCAGACCTGTCGAGGGTGCTTCTAAACAAGAAAAGTCCTGAATGAAGTGTATGTAGTATACAACCAGCCATAGGAAGCTGCATACCTCAAAAACATTCTTCAGCTGCTCCCAAGAAACTACAGCTCTCACTTTCTCTGGTTCCACAGATACTCCTGCCTCTGAGATGACATGACACAAGAAGTGAATTTGATCCATCCAGAAGTGGCACTTCTAGATTTTAGCATAAATTCGATGCTCTCTCAGTGTACTCAGAACGATCTCAAGGTGTGTGTTGTGGTCGTGTCGAGTGTGAGAGTACACCAAGATAACGTCCACGAAGACCACAAAAAAGGTGTCCAAGTAAGGATGGAACACTCGGTTCATCAATTCCATGAAAACTGCAGGCGCATTCGTGAGACCGAACGGCATGACCATATACTCATATATACCATACCTGCTCTTGAAGGCTGTCAGAGGTTTATCTGATGGTCTAACGCACAACTGATGATAATCGAACCTCAAGTCGATCTTCGAGAACACCCGGGATCCTCAAAGCTGATCGAAAAGGTCATCAATCCGTGGAAAGGGATATCAGTTCTTGACCGTCAACTGGTTCAGCTTCCGATAATCCACACAAAACTGAAGGGTACCGTCTGCCTTTTTCACAAACAGAACAGGTGAACCCCAAGGAGAAGTACTGGGTTGAATGAAACCCTTAGCCTCTAGCTCCTCCAATTATTTCATGATTTCCTTTAACTCAGGTGTGGCCATCCTATATGGAGGAATGGACACCGGTGCCGCTCCTTGCACGAGCTCAATAGAGAAGTCTACCTCACGCTCCGGAGGCAAACTCGAAAAGTTATTTGGAAATACATCCCTGAAGTGATCCACCACTGAGGAAAGTCCATATGTGGAGTCCCCTAATCATCCAGGTAAAGGCTAGCAATCTGGGATGTCATCCCTCCTAGCCCAAGATGCTCGAGTCCATCCCGACTCGCCCGAATGTCCCATTCGCCTCTATGAAGGAATGATTCACCCTCTGGTGAAATGTAACTGACCCTGAGGCGATAATAGTCAACGACTACCTGGAAGGGAATCAACCAATCCATGCCAAGGATGACATCATATCCTGTCATCTCTAGTACATAGATATCCCATAGGAAGCTATATCCTGCAACCTCGAGAGGGAACTCTCTACAATGGCGTACACTAGATGTCCTCGTCCCCAAAGGTGTGTCTTGTTTCAACGAGTCGACAGAAGAATAGACGTAGAGTCCAAGGCTCTCCACAACAGCAACAGAGATAAAGATATGCGTAGCACTAGTATCGAAAAGTGCTGAAAATAAAACTGAGGCTACTAAAATCGTACCTCAAATAGTAGAAGGGTCGAGATCCTGCTCCTGCTAAGTCTGTTCCACGGCGAAGGACTGGCCTGTACCGCGGCCCTGCGCCCCTGGATGACCACTCTGAGCTGAACCGCCCTGCTGGTGCTGAGGAACTGGTGGCTGACCGCCACATCCTCGACCTCCACCTCAGCCCGAAAGGACGGAAGAACTCCAGTTCCCCAACTGGTGAGAAGCTGGCGGGGCTTCTCCTGAACGAAGAGTCATGGAAGAACCCCGGTCACCTGCTTCTGGTGAGAAAATCTGGTAGAAACGCTTAAGGTGACCCATCTTTCCACATGATTGGCACTCCACGGGGTCTCTCTGGCACTGAGGCCTAGTGTGACCTGTCCGGCCACACTGATAGCATGTCACCTAGCTGCCTGATAATGCATATCGCTTCCTCGAATCACCGCGCGTAGGCTCCCTACGGTGCTTCTTGCTGTCATCTGCAGGGTGGCTAACTCTGGAAGCAGAACCACCCTGGCTCGCAGCTCCAGAGTCTCTCAGATTGCGCTCTGCAATCAATGCCTGATTGATGACGGAAGTAATGGAAGTCAGCTGGAAGATATTCACCTACGAGCGGATCTCCCGCCTTAGTCCATCCTCAAACTTCCACTCCAAGAACACCCCACTCCCATCCTGAAGGGGTGTAAAAATATGAAGCTCAGTGAAATGAGAGGAATACTCCATGACAGATAGAGTGCCCTACTCTAAGCTCATGAACTCCCAGGCTCGATTGGCCCTCAGGGTCTCCGAGTAGAAGTAGTCGTAGAACACACGCTGGAACTCCTCCCAAGTCATAGTCTGCTATTTACCCGCTTGTGAGATCACGTCCCACCACCTCTTGGCGGAGTCTCAGAGCATGTAGGTGGTGAGCTTGACCCGCCTCTCTAGAGGTGTCTCCAGATGCTCGAAGATAGTCATCATGGCTTCCATCCATGACTCTGCAGCCTGAGGTCCTCACTCCCTAGAGAACGTGGGAGGATGCTGCTACTGAAAGACCCACGTCAAGTCTTCCATAGACGAGGCAGGAGAAGGTGCTCCTTAGAATTCCCACATCATC
Organism: Viscum album; assembly: GCA_963277665.1. Taxonomy (NCBI): domain Eukaryota; kingdom Viridiplantae; phylum Streptophyta; class Magnoliopsida; order Santalales; family Viscaceae; genus Viscum; species Viscum album. Next base: position 1,509,707,376 of record OY728156.1, read on the forward strand.
CTCATGAAACCTTCCCTGAACTGCGCATCAGTGCCTGCAACTAGTATGACAACTGGTGTTAAGGCTGGCTCGGCTGGGGGATTGACAGGAAGTCCTTGATCAGCCCTGTTTGGCGTCTGATCACTGCCTGACGACAGATGTACGACTGGAGGACGTATCAGAGGCATAGCTCTGAAAGATCAAAAGCACACCTTCGATCAGGAAAACAAGGACAGAGAACACAAGAGTACAAAATGGGAACAGGGGAAGAAAAAAACACAAGATTGCAAAACACGACTACACGGCGTGTATACAACTACACGGCGTATCTTCTTAAACCGCTGACATGGGCATGTACTCCTGCCCTATAATTCGTGTACACTTCAAAATACACGGCGTGTTGAACCCACACAGGGTGTGTACTTGAAAACTGTTCCCCTACCCGAGTCTCCTTACACGGCTAACCGACACGGTCTGAATCAACCCGAGACTGCACGGCGTGTTCGAAACAACCACAACGTGCACTGGACAAGGCTTCAGCGGTCTATGATGTTGATTACACATCCCTCTACACGGCTGGACCTTACACGGAGTGCTCCGAACAAGAACGGCGTGCATAGGCGAAGGCGACACCGTCCTGTGTTGCTCGTGACATGGCCGGGTACCTGGGCAAGACTACACGACGTGTTCCGAACAAACACGACATGTGGAAAAGAAGGTCACGTCGGCCTGTGTTGTTCGTGACACGGCTGGGTACCTAGACCGGACTACACGGTGTGTTCCCTACGGACACGGCGTTTTCTACCCGAGCTTCCCCAGCCCGTGTTGTTAGTCACACAGACGGGTACACGGCTCCGAACTCACACGGCGTGTACCAATGGTACACGAGATGTTCCTGAATTTACTCCCATGACACCGTGTTCTGCTCACATGGTTAGTGACACGGCCTGGAAACTACACGGCGTGTGCTTGAAAAGTACACGCCGTGTATTCTGGGTTTTTCTGGGTAGTAACGCAGAAACTGTACAGAATTCCATAACACTAAAATCAAGGGAAAAGATGCTAAATTCCAATCCGGGAGGGCCCATAACACCTCAAGAACCAAAATTTGGCATTAATTTTAAGCAAGGAACAAAACAGTAGTTTTATAACACAACAGCAGAGAATCTATCAAGCATCTATCACAACAGCATGCATAATCTACATAGAGCCTATCAAAACAACATGCAATCGCTAATGCACCCTATATGGCATGGAAAGAATGCATGACATGTGATTTCTACAAGTGCCTATATGATGCATGAGATTTCATACCCTCATCTCATCGGGTTGCGACAGAAATAGAACCGATATATCAAAACAATAAAAGAACAAGCCATGTGAATCACTCTATATAAAATCATACCAACCATAAAATCTCAAAACCAGAAAACTGCAATTAACGAGGAAGCATGGCTTTTCCCTATACATGGGTTAGCTACTCCTGGGCACAGCTTAATACCAAGTACCAAATCCATCCTATCCCTTGCTAAAGTCTCCAAATAGTAAAGCAAGAGAAAATAACTCCTTTGATACCACTTTGTAACGAACCGAGTCTGGAGCCCCTCCACTAGTGCCCCATACCAGGTTCGCCACATAACCTCAAGCGCGTTTCCCCAAATGCCGGAGGCTACCGACTATCAGCGAGGGCCTTGGTGAGTCGGTGGGGAAACTATTCCCTCATTCTCTAAGGTATAAAAGGTTAGAAGACAACAATAAATAGCGAAAGCAGTAAACAACATGAATAACAAAAGAAACCAAACCTCAGAAGAAATGCATATATATAACTATGATGACACTGATGCAGCAGGTAAAACTATCTATGGAAAACTGAAAACACAACAATGTGTTGAAATACAACTGAAACCAAGTACAAAATAAAAACAAAATAATCTCCTCAGCATCGTGAGCCATGGCTCGGTCCCATGCTCCCCATCTCCGGGTGCAATCAAGATCCTAAAGTAGAAGGGCGCTTGCCATTGTCTATACCTGCAGCAACATAGTCTTCTTGGACCCAAAGCATGGCCCAAACATGGTGTGAGATACAATCCCAGTATGCAATCACCCAAAGATTTATGTCTAACAGTCAATGAATACATGGCAGTAAATAAACAAGGAGCAGTAAACAGGAAACACAAGCAGCTACATTCCACAGTTCTAACATGTAAAGCACACAAGTAAGCAGTCAACAACGAGAAGAAAACAGGTAACCCTCTGGGTAGCTCTCTCAGTCTAACCCCTACGGTTTAACCTCTATGTACTAGCAACCCTCTGGGAGGCACACACAGTCTCACCCCTCTGGTTCAGCTACGTAATTAAGCAGACTCTCCGGGGAAGCACTCACTGTCAATTCCCCATATAGTCTCGTATCATGCTAAAGGCTCTCTGGGGAAGCACTCAATGGCAATTCCCCCTGTGGCCCACGTCGTGGATCTACAGACTCTCTGGGGAAGCACTCAATGTCAATTCCCCTTATAGTCTCGCATCGTAATTAAAAGACACTCTAGAGAACCCCTTCCGTCAATTCTCCCTTTGGTCTGCTACTCTAGGTTCTCACAGTCCTGAGTATAACGAACATTCTCAATGGATGTGTATCGTCCAATTAAACCTCAATAACTACTTGGCTAACAAATAAGGTTCAACAGCAATAATAAAACAACATTTCCACTATCCTACAACTAGGCATGGCAACTGGAAAAAAGTCAAACAGGCAGAACAAGAATGGAAAATCAATATGAGCACAACGAATTACTCTAATCACAAGAAATAACCTATACTAAAGCAATCAAGAAAAGCAGGCAACTAACCAGGGCAAAACAGGAAACACGCAATACCCCATTTAGGGGTATTGGTGGAAATTGCACAAAATATTCATCAACTTTCTACAGAAAGGCACAAACCACCTACCTCGATCCTAGAAGATCGATATACGTGAACCTCGACGACAGATTCCTCTTAGAACAACGTAGATCTGAGAAAATGCACAAAACTTTCATCCCGCGACAACTTGGAAAAGTGGAGGAATCAAGAAACGAAGCTAAAAAAAAGGAAGAACTCACCGTTGTGATTCCAATGCAACTGACCATGCTCGAATCAGAGAATGGATGGCGAGGCAGGACTTCGAAGAAGATCCGGCCGTACGGTCTCTCTCGGAAGGTCGAAAATTGGATAAGAAGACGAATATGGGGGTTAGACACGACCCCGGTCCATTTAATGAAAAAAAAGAAAGTACACGGCATTTACTTCTAGAGTACACGGTGTGTACTTCAATTTTTTTCTGTACTCTGAAAAACCGGCCTCCACCTCAGCCTTACACACCGTGTGTGTGGCCCGGGCACGGCCAACACACGGCTTCGATCCGGGAAGAGTACACAGCGTGTACTCAAAAAGTACACAGCGTGTACTTCTGAAATTTCCAGAAAATTCATTTTTCTCAAAAACATCAGAAAAAAGAAAAACATACCTAAAAAGAGATTCGGGTTCTTACACTAATTATTACTATTTATTAGTATTTATTACTATTTATTTCTATTTATTACTATTTATTACTAATTATTCCTAATTAATCCTCTTTATTACTACTTATTCCTGTTTATTACTATTTATTTCTATTTATTACTAATTATTCATATTTATTACTAATTATTCATATTTATTACTAATTATTCCTAATTATTACTAATTATTACTAATTATTCCTATTTATTTCTATTTATTAGTATTTATTATTATTTATTCCTATTTATTATGAATTATTCCTATTTATTATTAATTAGTCCTATTTGTTACTAATTATTCATATTTATTACTAATTATTCCTATTTATTACTATTCATTCCTACTTATTACTATTTATTCCTATTTATTACTATTTATTCCTATTTATTACTATTTGTTTCTAATTATTCCTAATTATTACTATTTATTTCTAATTATTTCTAATTATTTCTAATTATTACAAATTATTACAAATTATTACTATTTATACCTATTTATTTCTAATTATTCATATTTATTTCTAATTATTCCTATTTATTGCTAATTATTCATATTTATTACTAATTATTCCTATATATTATTAAGTATTCCTATTTATTACTAATTACTCTTATTTATTATTAATTATTCATATTTAATACTAATTATTAGTATTTATTAAAATTAGTACTAATAATTTAAATTTATTGTTACAAATAAATACTATTAACAAAAAAATTTATATCTAATTAAATTAAAACTAATCAAAAATAATTAAAATTAACCTAAAAATGAAATAAATATTAAATTAAATATAATATAAATACCATTAAACTTGATGTTCTGTTGATGTAGACGACTTCATAACTTTTTCGTCAAAAAAACTAACTCAAACAAATTTTCACTCTGAAAATAGGGTTGAGAGAGAGAGAGAGAGAAAATGAGAATTGATAGAATGATTTAAAAAACGGATGGGGGTATATATATGTTAGATTAGTTGCGACGATATTCTGGTTGCAAAAGCTACCTTTTACGACGGGGCCCTTTGCAAATACCTTTGCCCGGATTAATTGTTGTCGGCGGTTAAAAGGGTATTTGTGACGGGGCAACATCCTGTCGCAACAACCCATTTACCGCCACTGAGTATTTGCGACGGGACCCGTCACAAATACCTCCGAGTGACAAACTATTTGCGACGGGAATATTCCTCCCATCGCAAATAACTTTCCCGCGATTTGGCGTGAAAACCGCGCCAAACTGCACATTACTTTTTGTGAATGGCCACCAAAACCCATCGCAACTGATCTATGGACTGGACTATTTGCGATGGGAAATAATCCCATCGCAAATAGCCTGTCGCAAAAGGTTGTTTTTCCCGTAGTGTTTCAGAAAATTCCACCAAAACAATCAATCCATATAAATTACCAGTTCACACGCAGCAAATCCAAATACATAATCTAACCAATTTAATAAAATATTCCTAAGGGAAAAAACCATCAAAATCACCTAATTTTTCTATCAAATATCAATTGTAATTTTATTGAACACATATCTTATATATGCACATAGGCATAAACAAATAATCACTCCAAAACCCATTTTTATCAATTTCTACGAATAAGAAAACACTACAATGAACTAATTATGTGCATTATAAAGGTGAAAATCATGTTTAAATATAAATTCACTACTAAAAAATTCATTTTATACAGTGCTAGAGTTTTAATAACGCTCCCTACTTGCACTGTTAAACACCCCCATTCTCAATTCTATAAAAAGTGATATGAAAGGGGGTCTTTAACGGTGCTTTTTTATCATTATTAAAGGGGTCTTTAATAGAACTAAAAGAAAAATTATTAACAGGGGAAAATTATCAACACTTTTTAAAATGTTTTGATACCCCCCCTATCAGTGCTAGTAAAAAAGCACTAATAAAAAGGGCATTTATCATCACTTCTAAAAAACTGAAAATAATTGGGGGTCTTTTGAGGTCGTCTGGGCCTTTTGGCCTTAATTGAGGTGATATAGGGTTCCAATGGGTCACTGAGGCATACAACTCATTATATGATTCGATTTAACATGTGGTAGAGGAAAATAGACATCCGAATTAGATTTTATGGCCATTTAGAAGTCTGTTAAATGTGAAAAAACCCTTAAAACACCTAAAAATCCTAAAATCCCTAAAAATTATAAAATCCCTAAAAATATCATTAGTTTTGATCTGGGAGTCTGTTTCAGCTCCACAACCAATAAAATAAAATTTTATTAAATGAGATAAAACAACATGATATTTAAATCAAGTGATAATCAAAGGAATGAAATATATTATAGTTTCCAAAAATCATAAATCGAACACTAACATTGAATTCCCATAACTTGTAATCCAGGTGTTCATTTTGGGATTTACCACATAACAAATAGAATCATGTGGTGATATCTATAAAAAAGGCATCTAATTGAGTTCTATGTGTTTTTTTTTTGGTTTTGTAAATTCAAAAGGCTCATAAGGCCTCTTAAGCTGAGTATTTTGTCACTGACCGTAATTTCTTGAAATTTAAACCGTTATAACTTCTGATCATGGTGTTTGTTTGGCACTTAACACATTTCATATTGAATTTTATTACATGATATTCAATTTTACTAGTAGTGGAGTGGAAACAGACTCTCGTATATGACTTTATGGTCGTTTCATCATTTTTAGGGTTTTTAGGGTTTTTGGAGTTTATTAATTTGTTATGTCTTTTATAGGTTTTTTTTGAGTTAATATCCATTTTAAAATAAATATATATAAATAGATGTAACACCCCGAGGTTTCATAGTACATTATCTCTTTAAAATAATTCAATAGCTTGCACCTCACACAACACTGAGTTCGAGCGCACGACGACTTACCAAACTAGCAGTTCAAAAGCAGTTATGAATAGTATTAACTGAATTTTGAATTTTAAATATTTTTTATAATTTTAACATCTATATTATGTGTTTCATAGACATAATATAAGAACAAATTCATTTTTTTCAGATAAAGGAAGTATCATTCAAAAAAATGCAATTTTACCGCCTTTTAATGGAGAACCCTTTTTAAATCCAATATTTGACACTTTTATATATTAAATTTCACAAAATAAACTTCTTATTTAGAATCAGGACATAAAAATTTAGTTTCAATAATTTTTTGGTGTTTTTCCGATAACTTTCATATTTGGGTGAATAGTGAAGAATACTAAATTTTAATTGAAAACAACTTTTTAAATCAAAATAATTTACAGTATTCAGTTATACATTTGAATGGTTTGGAAGTATAATTAGATTATATTTTTACCATTTAATCCAATGTTGTCCATTGGAATTAATTTCACTTTGAAATTATACATAAACAAGTGTCAATCTTTTGATAGATATTATTTCCAAAAAACACACAATTTGTTTTGACAACGGGGATTCATTTTAAATTAATTAATTCAACTTCTATGTTTTGAATTTGGTAAAATAGAAATCATTTTTGAATTTTTAATATCAAATATAGATTAGACTTAATTTTTGGTATTTTTCTGGAAAACTTATATTTTTGATGAATAGTAAAACCACTTAGTAGTAGTTAAAAAACTGACTTTTTCATATAAATGAAATTTTACCACTTCTGTGAATTGAATTTTGAAAATCTGACATAAATGGTTGTTATTAATAAGTAAAATTTGGTTCAATAAGATGAAAATAATTATTGGTGAATAGTAACTTTTGACTTTTATTTACCGCGGTTAAAGGTAAATAGGGTAATTGAGGGTAAAAAGAATAATATAATAATACAAGATTACCTTAACACTTGTCCTAACCTTATTGGATGAATAATTTCCAACCATAAGCATCCTTGGGTCGGTTTTGGGACCCCATGGAGCCACTTAAGAGTGATACTGACACTTTATTTTAATTAACTTAAAGTAAATACAAAATGACATTAACAAATATCTTTTAGTATATAAATTTTTACATGGGGTTATATAAGTTATATTTTCAAATATAAATATTAATTGGAAATATAAAAATATTTCCTACATTATGGTATTTTTTTATAATATTTATACATCAAATAAATTAAATTATTTATGAAACAATAATGATGGAGTATTCACCTCATTAATAAATGATTTAAATAAATAAGATAATTAATATTAAAAGAATATCCAAAACTTGTCCAATTCTTATTGGATGATTTTATTTCTAACATTATTCATCTTAACTTCAACTTTAATGAGTTTTGGACCTTTCGAAACCGAAGATAAGTTTATAATAAAATAACATTTTCAAACATTCCAAAAGAGCCCCTCCTCTCCCTTATAAAAGGACATCACTTCTAACCCATTCCTCACACCACTCAAATCCCTTGTCTCATCCAACCCTTGCCCAAATAATCTCTCAAGATCCCTCTCTTTCACCTAGAAGTCTTACCTTAGTCAGAATTCACTTCAAGAAGTCCGTTTGGTTCAAACCAAAGGTAGATACCCAAATTAAAGGTAATGGTTTCTCTTAACTTCTTTTCTTTTATTTTACTTCTCCAACCCCTAAAATCTATTTATTCCTTTATTTTATAACAAAAAAATTATCCTCAATATACTATGATGTTGTTATGAGAATGATTTGAACTACACTTACACACACATCTATCTAATGGGTAAAGAACACACTATTTCTGTGGGTGGCAAACTAACGCCTCACGAAACGATGACTGTTCAATTATCTCATACCGCCTCTCATGGTGTCCATTAATATGTAACTATATTTATATATTATGTATATTATGTTTATTTTTTCATTATGCTTCTGTATTTTCCATTTATATAATACCTTTATGGTTTCCATTACGGGTAAATGCGATAATTTCATTTGAGGAAGTGCGGACTACCGCCCCCTCAAAGTGATATGACTCGTTAATGATTTACGTGGGACATATAAAGGATTGAGTTAATTATATTATATATGATATTATACTGTAATTATAATATACCTATGTATCATTATGTTTTAATTCCACTAAAATACAAAATAGAAATGAAAGTAGCATTCATGCGTACGTACGGCTTACCGTCTCCATGAACGGTGCATTTCATTTATTATCTCCAAATGTTATGTAGTATTATAAATACATACATATATATATATACTGGATATATAATATATATATGATATCTAAATCATTTATATAATTCTGGAGATAATGTAATCTTGACCACATGGACAAATTGTAATTATAACAGTTCATTTTTTACTCAAGTTCCGAATATTGATAAAATATCCAATATGAACTCAAATAATTAACTAATTGTAATAGAAAGGTAATAAGAGATATAAAAGGAATAATAAACATAAAAAATTTTCTTAATCAAGTATAAATTAACATAATTTTATTATTCAGAAATAATAAGGAACATACAAGACAATTCGGACTTGAGGTAAGGGGTTTCTTATCTCACTTTTAATTCCGTGAGATTTCTATTGTTCACCACTTATTTATTGTATGTGGTGTATTGTATAATACCATTTGATATATACTATCATTATTATCTTTACATTCATGGTATTATGTGATTCATTTTGTGGTTATTAACTTTTGTTCATACAACTCGATTGATTACAGTGTGATAAGGGTTTTTCATCTCACTTTTATTCTCATGAGATTCATTCTATATTAGCCACTCGTTTCTATTGTGTGGTGTATATACTGCTCATGATTGTATTCTTGGTGTAATATACTTTAATTTATCGGTATTTAAATCTTCATTGTATGATCCTTATTTCATGGGGTGTATGTTTCATGAGTTACCAAATCGGTAAAGGAATTTCCGTTTTCAATTTCCACTCATTGGGATTTACGCATGCTTCATTGATTATTTTTACTCCAAGATTATATGTGGGATCACTATTTATTATTTATGTAGTAATTTATACTCCCCTTTGTTTTTAAATACTTTTGATACATATAATCACTCCATTGATAATTTCTCAAGTCATTGATATGAACTTGATAAGAGTAATCTTAACTCAATTTCCATTCATTGAGTTGAACATGCAAGTCATTGGTGTTGTTTTTACAAGAATATGTGTGAATGTCCTCTGATTGATTTACACTGAATATAAAATCATATTTAGTGTATTTATATTTGTCAGACATAATTATTTCATTGATTTATTCTTAACCTAATGATACGGTCTTTATAATGGATTTCATCCCAATTTACATTACATTGAGACTTCTTTGTTGTTATATGCCAATTCACTTTTATATGGTGTATATAATGTAATTTGACATAGTATATCATGAATCCCTTTATTCTAATGATATTATAAAGTTTTTATTACCTCAATTATTTTTATTCAAGCGTCTCTCATTTGGTTAGGAACTCTAACTAAAATAACATTTTAAATGTTTTAAAATTTTATTCATCTAAATATCTCTCATTAATGTCCATGTTTTAAAAATTGTTTTAAGGATTTATTTATATGGACATGAATTTTTTAAAATTAAGGTTTCTAAATTGGTATGGGACACTTTGATTCAAAAATCTATTTTAAACAAGCTTCTTGATAAATAGTGATAATTTTAAATGTTTTCGTGAAAAAGGGATATTTCTCTCAAAGATTGTTACTGATCATTTTCAACTATGTCAACATCCTTTATGGGATATAATTATTTATCGAGGTTGATTTATTATGATACAAATATTCCATATTTTATTAAACGTTTCTTGATATGTTTGACTGTGGATGTGTTATTTTTATACCATTCATGGTTTACGGATAAAGTATTGAAATTTCGTATGCTAGTTTTAATACGAATGTTTATGTTATGTTTAAAAAATTTCATATAAGGAATTCATTGGACTTAGTAAGTGACAGGGGGATCCCACTATAGCTCCTCGATGCATCAGTAGGTCTCATAAGACAAACTAGTGTCTTGGCATAAGGCCTTGAAAAAATCTTATTTTTAGTCTTGGCACGAGGCCTTTACTTTGTGGTTATGATGTCCAGAATTATTCATTCCATCATTATGAGATTAAATATTGATATTTAATATGGTTATTCAACTAGTAGAATACCCATGATTGTGTTTTATTGTGGCATTATTTACTCATCTCATATTCCTTCCAGAAAGTGTTCATGTTTATTATTTGTAATGGAATGTGTTTTCAATTACTCACCATGCCTAATGTTTATGTTTTCTTCTGTTGTATTGCTTACTTTTAATGAGTGTTTGAGCTCGCCCTTTCTTATGTTTCATTTTCCCAAGATATGAATAATTTAGTTATGAGTGACTTGCAGGCATAATCTAAGAAGCTTGGATGTTTCTAATGGAATAAATTAGTGTTGTTTTTATTTTCAAGTTGTAATGTTGAACTTATGTATGTATCTTGTTTCCAAGACAACTAAATTGATCGGCCCTTCGGGACTTGATTCATTTTAATCATGCCAATGTATTAAAATAATGCACCAACTTCTAGATTCTGGGGTCAGGGATTTATAATAAATATGTGTCTAAAAAATATATCTAAATATATATATATAAATATTTATATATCTATATAAGCATATAAATATATGGATAATATAATATAACAAAATATACATAAATATATATATATATCATAACATGCAAATCACAATAGTATTTGGGAGTGGAAAAGGTAATGGCGTATAAGTTGGAGGTCTCATGTTTGAAACTCATTGGATGTATGGGTGTAGGATGGGGGTGGGATTATCTAAATAACATATAAAAGGGTGGGGTAAGTGCTGATAAAGGGAGCAGGGGTGAGGGAAAGCTTTGATAAAAAGGGAATGAAAAAAATATACACTTTATTATAAGGGCCTTTATTGGTAATTTTTTAGCACTATAAATGATGTCCTTGAACAGTACTAAAAAAAGAACTAATAAAGTTTTCCTTTAACAATTCTAAAAAAAGCATGGATAAAAGCCCCCATTATCAGTGATAAAAAATCACTCTTAAATTCCACCTTGAAGGTCACTTTTTTAGCATTGTTAACAAGGGCCTTTATCAGTGATTTTTACAATCACTATTAATGATAATCCTTTTACATCAGTTATATTATCAGTGCTCCAATAGAACTAATAAATCCTTTCACTAGCATTGTTAAAGTCCTAATTTGTAGTATTGATTGAAAGAATCCAATCCTCAATAGAATGCATTGGAAAGAAAAATCATGGACACACCTACCTCAATGGTGTGTGAAAGTTTTGAATTTATTATAGAAGGAATAAAACACCCCAAATATTAGTCCAAAGACCCTAAATATCAATAAAAATTGATCCATACATCAACTCTATCTATTAGGGTTCATCCAAAAGGGAAAACCCCTTAACAAAACCCTTGAAATCAATAGGGTAAAGAGAGAAAAGGAGGAGAAATGGACAAGAACCCTAAAATATTACCTTTAAATTAAAGGAAAAAAACCTATAAGGGAGATGAGCCAAAAATAATGGGGGGTTGGGGACCCCTTTGTGTGCCAAAATTGACCAAGATGGAGGGGCTTAGGATAAGGTAAAATAAGAGAAGGTTAGAATGGGATTTTTTAGATTTTAATGACTATGCCTGATTGCCTGGTTTGGGCACACGGTTTACCAAACCACGTACCTTCATGATTTTTCCATTATCCAATCAGGGACCGACCACATGACCAACCCACATGGTTTGTGCTACCGTGTGAAAACTATGTTGTATCTTCTTCCTAAGAGTGGACTGACCACACGACTGTACAACATGGTTTGACCGACCATGCTCAAAAGATGTGGTAGCTTCAGTCCAACACCAGGACCTGACGAATGGGTACCTGTACTGAACCACATGGATTCCACTAACCATGTAGTGCCCGTTTATAGGCTAAAAATCCACATATACTTCCAAAAATTCCAATATTTCAACTGTGTCTCAACCCAAACCTCAAAAAAAAGATCCATGATCAAGAAAAGAAAAAAAATAAAGGAGTATCCAATTTTAGGTGTTAAACCTCAAGTTAGTTGAATGTTCATGAGAAAAACTATCCCATGCATGATCTCAAGTTAGCAGATTTCATATTTGTATTGAAAATATGGCGTCATTATCTCTATGGGGTTAAGTTTGAGATATATATTGAACAAAATATCCTATAATATATATTCACATTGAATGATTATAATATGTTCCATAAAATATGGTTAGATATCATCATGGATTATGATTTCACAATCCAATACAACTCCATTAATGAAAATAAATTGGTCGATTCTCTATGTAGAAAAGGTTCTACAACAATATCAATGATGACAATATATAAGGATCCAATCTTCTTAGACTTGAAAGAGATGGACATTGGAGTAAAAAAGGAATTTATATCATCATTCCTTTCACAAATGATTTCTCAACTATGCCTTGTTTAGAAAATAATGAATAATCATTGAAATGATGTATTAATACTGGAAAAGGTGGAAGTAGTATGAAAGGGGAAATTTTCAGAGTTAAAAATTGATGAGAAAGGACTTGTAAGATTTGGGTCATGACTATTTTTAACATCCAATCAAGAGATAAAGAAAGATATTTCAAATTATTCACATAGTTCAACCTTCTCTATCCACCCATGGATCACAAAGATGTACTGATATCACTAAGAGAACTATTGGTTGGATAATAAGAATAAGAAGATCATTGAAGACACATAAAAGTGCCTAGTATATCATCAAGTGATGTCTGAAAGGGAAAATTAAAAGGAGTTGATACAACCATTACCCATACGAATATGGAAGTGGGAAAACATCACCATAGAATTTCTCACCAAACATCCTAGGAAATCAAGAGGAAATTATTCTATATGGGTTTTTCTGGATCATCTTACAAGGACACCTCGCATTTTTTAGAGGATTTATCAATTGAAAACTTACATGGACATACATCATAGAAGTCACTCTGTTCGTCGGCTCACTCTTTGGAGCGTTCATGGGATCACAGTTTCTGGAGGTGCAGTGTCGTCCAAGTTTGTCTGAGATTGAGGGTTGTGGTAATGATCTACTGCATATTAGATGTTTATAAGGATTGTGGTGGTATCCTCCTGTAAGAATGCTGGTGACGATGGGATTTTTTGGGTTGATATATGGAGTCTCGGCTTGGTGATGGGATCTCTAACTCCTCCTATTTTCTTCATTTTCAATTTTGGTTTTCCCTGCTGGTACTCATTTCTCTTTCTGCATTTTGGTGTTGGACTGATTTGGTTGATTCTGCTATGGGGTTCTCAGAATTGTGTTGTACGATGGTTGGAAATGCTCCTCCATCATTCCAGATTTTATGTTTTTCTTGTTGTCTTGTTGGATTCAGGATTTGGTTTCCTTCTCGTTTTGATTCTATTCTTCTGGGATTTTATTTTGGTAATAACTCATGTTGGTTTGCAGTGGGTAGAAATGGTGATGGTAGAAACAACTATGAGGTTGCAGATGTGTTTTTTTTATGAAGTAACATTCTTTTTTTATGAAGCAAAAGCTCTTATGGTTTAGGGGTAGAGTCTTTAGTGGGTAAGATGGTTGGTTGTTCTAGTTTTGGCTTAATATTTTACATTTTCTGGTTGTGGATTCGCTGCTCACAATGGTTTTTGGCATGGTTGAGTTGATTTTGGTCCGCGGAGTGTCGACTTTCTCATGGTTGCGTTGTGGTGTCTGTGGAGAAGGGTGCAGTGTTTGGACGGTCTGGTCTTCCTCATTCTGGTTTCTTCGCCGCCATTTGTGGATGTCTTTTGGGACATCTCACATCGTTGGATGGTTTGGGCATACTCCGAATGGAGTCCATTGGCGGGTTTGTGGATTTGGGCTGGTGTCGACGGTCACACCGATGGGCGAGTGAAGAGATCGGTTCTATGGTTTGTCATGCTTTTTTTATTTTTTGTGATTCTAGGTTTGTGGAACCTTGGCATTCTCTTTAGGATTTTGACTCTATCTATGAAGGTTTGTTATTTTTAATGCTTGAATTGATTGTGCATTCATTGTGATTGAATGTTGTTTATTTTGAAGGCTAGTGTTGTTTTAAGTGGGAATGAGGGGAAGTGGTAAATTTGTGATGTGGTGAAATGGTGAATTCATGTATGGTTTCTCACTTTTTCCTAAAAGTGTTTGCATAATGATAAAAAAAAAATTTCAGTCAGTTAAGGTTGAATGGAGTACCATTATCCATTGTATCTGATCGATATCTGAAATTTACTTCTAAGTTCAAGAAAAGTATCTAACATGCTCTAAACATAGAGTTGAATTTCAGTATGGCTTATCATCCTCAAACTAATTCCCAAACTAAGTGAACTATTTTGACACCAGAAGGAATGTTGAGAGAATTTTTTATATACTTAAAAGGATGATAGAACAAACAACTACCTCTAGTCGAGTTCTCTTGCAGTAATAGTTTCCACTCAATCATCCAAATGGATTCATACGAAGAATATTATGGGAAAATATACAGAATACTAACATGATGGGATGAATTAAGTGAACGTAAGATTTTGGGACCTGAAATGGTTGAAGGAAAGGTTGAAAACGTAAAAACTGTACAAAATCACATCAAGGACGCCCAAATTCAACATAAGAGAAATGGAGATAATCATTGACGGTACATAGAATTTGAGGTTGCTGATAGGTTATTCCTCCACATATCCCCATGGAAGAGTCATGTGATTTAGGATGAAAGGAAAGTTATGTCATAGGTACATTGGCCCCTTCAAGATTCTGGATCATGTTAGAGATGTGAACTATTGATTAATGCTTCCACCAACCATGTATCAAGTACATTATGTATTCCACATATAAATCTTGATTAATTACTTACTAAATCACTTGTATGTATTGAATTCAGAGGGGGTATATGTTGAAATAGTGGGTTCCCAATACCCAACTATTTGGTGCATTTGATTACCATATCATGTATGCAGTATGCTCTGCATGATGTCATCTTACAATTATAGTGCAGACTTTTCTGCATCCACTATTGAAATTTTAATGTCCAAAGATTAATTGTCATATCAAAAGTTTATAGAAGTTCCCATGCTATAATGAGAACCTCTAGAAACTATGACATTAATCTTAAATATATGTTCTATGGTCTAGATACATCTTACTAATTGAACATAGTAGATGTCTGACCATCAGGTGTTAGGGGATCATAAGTATTGAGACTTCTTCTCATGAAGTTTTCACTTGGTGATCTCTAGTAGTGAGATCATGAGGATGGCCCGCCAATAGGAACACCACATGTTTTAGGTATCGTTGGATGTTCCTATCTATGATCATGTGTAATGGTCTCCTGACTTGAGATCATTACCAATGTATGTCATTTCATTGTGTACTTTGATGCAAGACGAAAACCATGGAAATGAAGTCATGTCGAGGTAGTTTGTATCAGGTGCGTCACTGGTGGCATGACATTGGTTGAATGGTCAAGAAAGGATTTTTCACTTTTGGGTTATGGAAGTAATATATCTCAGGACATGTTGATATGGATGGTAGAACCTTTATAAGACCATGTCCACGAGATTCAAGGGTAAATCCGTCCAGTTAAATCAAAAAACTATAAAGAGAGAAAAGGGTGATGACACGTGAGTGCATCCTTCTTTATGAGATATTACAGACAAAGAGATTATATTACACAGTGCGTATTCGTAGATTGGTTGTCGCTGCTGTGTCAATCCTTATCTCTTCAGGGGCCATGATGGGTTTCTAGATCATACTCTTGGTCTGTGAATACTATTCACAACTATCGAAATAAGGGCCTAGAGGGTCACATACAATAGTGTATTCAAGAATCTACCCTATTCATCTAAATAAGAGTATTGGACATAGTGGGCCCCGCCACAAGGGTCCGGGAATTGTGAAAAGTTAAATGATCACCAATGCAGTAAATGAATTCATATTATTCGAGTTTAAAATAATGAATATTGAATTTATTTATTAAATATATATACGATCTTTAGTAAATACATGAAAAAATATTAATTGATGAATATTAAATTATTCAAGGTTCAATTAATATTTATGGGAGCGACGAGTCGACCTAATGACTTAATTATTATCATGTAATATTTTTTAATATATTACAAGTAAGTGATAATAATATTTATGACTCAGACAAGTAGTAGTAAAATTTCATTGATAGTGCATTAAGTATTCGAGGCCAGCGAGGCGATACCGAGTATTTTAATTAAGAACTATAAATAGAAGAGGAGGGGATTTTTCCAAATACTATTCATGGAGCTTCTCTCTCCTCTCCTCTCTCCCACACTCTAGAGAGAGATGCTCTGGATCTAAGGAGCTCAGATGGAGCTCTCTCTCAGGAATCTCTAGAAAAGCGATGTGGGGATTGTTGGAACGTCGAAGGCATTGTCAGTATTCCGTGATAGCACCCGGACTACGATGAATAGCGCTCCTGCGGATTCCTTGAAGCACGTGTGGACGATCCAGAGGAATTTGGCATCGGATTCTTCGAGCAGTGATCACCAATGATGTGCAGATATCGTGCGTGGATTTGGACCTATACCAGGTATTTTACAGTTTATTTTTATGCTTAAAATACTTCACAAGTGGTCCTCGGCTTTGACCGGGATTCTCTTCATCGACGTCAGCAAGTTCACGTTGAACGGCGGTGGAAATATTTTAAAACCCCACCTATTTGGGGTTTCTGCTGCATGTCTGGTTCCAACAAGTGGTATCAGAGGGATGCATGTTGATTTTAAGCCAAGAAAAATTAAATTTGTATCAATTCATGAAAAGGGCGTCGATATGGTCCCAATGCCGTAAATCGTGTGTTAATCCGACTTCGGATGACCATTCTGCGGTCATCCAAAGTTTTAATTCAGATTTAACATTGGTAAATACATATGAGGTTTTAGATCTATGAACCTCAATTTCATCCGTTGATATTTCATAATAATTATTATTATAATAATTTTATTGTAATAATAATAGTTCTATTATAATAATAATTTGATTATTATAATAATTTTGTTATAATAATATTTTAATATTATTATATTATTTTTGTTTTTCGAAACCTATATAGGGTTTGGAAAATGTAAAATAAATAAAAGGGGGAGGAAGACCTATTTTTAGGTCTTGTTAAAAAAATGGGGGGGGGGGGATGTTGGGGTGGACTTGCAAAAGCAAGTTTAAATGAAAATTAAAAAAAAGGAAGGGTTGTGCAGGTCGTGAGAATTGTTTTTGGGCCTCCTCTCCCTAGCGCATTATAGCACACCGCCAGGCCATCTCCTCCATCATCGTGCAGTAGCAGCGCACACCCTCAGGCGGTGGCCCACCTCTGGCCAATCTCGGCTGGGTCCTCTCCCATGCACGGAGTTGCTGCCTCCTCCCTGTAGTCTTCCCCGCAGCGCCTCCTGCTTCTGGGTCACCTCACCCGATGACACCCTACCGCTCTAGTCCGTTGATTAGCCTCCCTCCCTCGTGGAGAGGCGCTGCAGTGCGTAGCACTAGAGTGCATCACTCAGGGACCCCAAGCATTGTCTCTCTTCTACGCCAGGCAGCGGGCCTGCACCCCGGCTCCTGCAGCCCCTCCTCCCGTCCAGGCTCCTCCCCGAGCCACTTGCCACAGTCGACCAACACCAAAGTCGGCCTCCAACCTAAATAATCCAACATCTCTGAGGCCTCCCTCTTCCTTCCTAGGAGAAAGCTGCTCCTCCCCATGGAGCCCTAGCCGCCCGTACCTGCCCTCCCTCCCACAGAAATGCACCGACCAACCCTCTACCCATGAAACAGGTGCAGAAAGCACCCTCCGCCTTGACTGACTCCTCCAGTCCCTCCCTCTGGTATCCCTCATGAGGAGCAGCGGCGTACCAGGAAAAGGCACCAGGTCATGCTGTAGAGGCCGGCAGCAGGTGCAGGCGCTGCACCCCAGGATACCGCGCATCCTCTCTCTTCCCATCCAAGCACCCGCACTAGTCTCCCTCATGCTCCCCTGGTCCATGCGCACCCAACCAGTCCGCTTCGCCACGGACCTGCCTCATCCCAGCCACCGCCCGGTCCTCCTAGCCGGTAGGTAATTTGTTCTACCCCATAATAAGTTTGGGTGGGTCATCCCAGCCCAGAATGACCCTCCATATGGTCGTAACAGCCCAGACAAGGCATGTGCAGGTTCTCCCCAACCCGCACAGGCCCTACCCAAAGTTTAATGGGCCCGGGTGAATTAATTTAATAAAAAATTAATTAAAATAATTAATTTAGATACAGTTAATAATTAAATTAATTAAATATTAATTTTTGGTTATTAAAATTTTATGTGACGTAATTAATTAATTGGGAGATTAATTAAATCAATTAATTAATTTAATTTTAGCTTTGAAATTAAATTAATAAATTGGGACCAAATGACGTAAATGTTGGATTAAAAATTAGAGTGAAATTTTTAATTCAAATAAAATTCCCTCAAGTTTAATTTTAATGCAAGTTTAATTTTTATTCTGCATTTATTGAATATATGTGAGCTTAATGCGTATATGACTGATCATGAGCTGAGACCGACCAATGCATGTTTGGTGTGTTTTTTAATTATTTATTTAATTATTTATTTATTGCAATGTTTTTTTAATAATTAGTTTAATTTAATAAAAAGGCGATCTATGTGTCGTCTCAGAGTTGTTATATGTATAAGGGCATGCGCTCCCATTCTCAGAGTTGTACTTTTTTTTCTCGAGACCCCCTCACCAGCGTGCGGGTACTATTGTATAATGATGTGATGAAAAATGATGTACTTCACGCCAAGTGATGGCGACGCACCAGAAAAAAGTTGGTTGCATTGGATGAGCAGACATTTCTATTCAAGTTTCAAGCCATGAAACTAAAGGTACTTACCCCTAGGGTTGTAGTTGGTCCGTTATTCACTCAATGGATCAATCATTAGAAGTGGCTCATGATCAGGTGTTCAATTTATTTCTGCATGGTTTATTATTTTGTGCATGCATAATTTATTACACTATCACATAGTATAATAATAAACAAGCATGCAAGATAAAATGAACATGTGACGCGATGAAATTTCTATTTCTTGCACGGTCAGTTGTGAGTGCGATCACATAGTCCGTGCTTATAAAATTAGAAAATGATTTCTTTCGTCACACTAAAAATAATAAAACCCACAATGATATATTAAGTCTAAACAGCCCTCCTTCATTCATATTTGGACAAAACCAGCTGTTTGAGGTGTCGGTCATGCCTTATCCAAGGGTACCTCTTACTACTGGGGAGTCTTTATAGGAATGATGGGTCAACATAACTAAAGTTCTAGTAAGGATTAGTCATAGCTAACTTGTTATCATTTTAGAGGAAAGCATTGAGTAAATCAAATTTTGATTTTAAAAAGCTGGGACTTCACTCAACAGATCAAGGAATCGAAAGTTAAAGCAGTCGGCCAGCCAAAAGCCTACCTAGAACCCTCCAAGTAGTGGCGTAGCCTTATCTTGTAGACTATGAGGGGTGGTTCTGGGATCCTTTCCACTAGAATACTCAAGCGACAGAGTATTATAATTCTAGTACAGAGGGTTCCTAGAATCCGATAAAATAATGGAAGACATTAAATGATTTAAGTAATTAATCAAAATCTTTAAACTGGTAATTCAGATAAAAGGAACTCATCTCCTAATTTTTTTTAGAAAAATGGAAAGTTATACCACAATATTAAAACTACAATATTATAATGGAAAAAGTTAATGTCCATAGTGACATGAGTATCCATGAATAGTCATGGTGCATGCACATAGTACTATGATATAGGAAACTCAAGGTGTCAATGTCCCCAACACTTTTAAACTACCTCAATAAGTGAGGGTGAAAATTGCTTACATGAGACTAATATACAAAGCATATGATAGTTATATCATTATGCTTTCATCAACGTCTGATGTAAGTTTTGGTCGCTACACTAGGACATAGATGATATAACATAAAGTCTCATCTCCGAGAAGTTTTCAAAGAGAAAGAAAAGAAATTATATGAATAAGGCAAAGTTTACACCGGCATGTGTAAATTTAAAGATTTATCATGATCTTTAAATATAATTTTCACCACATTATTCAAGTCTTGTTTTAAGTTAAAAAATGAACATGTATTGAGTAAACTCTTCATTACCTATCTAGGTAAGGTTCACCAAGTGAATAAGAATAAAAGACAATTAATCTTTAATTCTTATGGCGGATAAATTGAAAGACAGTATGAGAAGGTCAAAGTCATTTAATTCCAATGACACATTCGCGATGTCCTTCAATTAATGAGGTATTAATAGAGGTTATTTTCATTTCATATTATAAAATAATAGTATGGAATTTTAAAAGCAATAACCTGATTTCAAAGAGCAAGTTGTCACTTCTACATCAGGCGTATTCATCAATGTAATGTTTCTCTTTTACTACTTGGGTATTAAATAAAATATGTTGGTAACATATGTGTATTTTAATATGATAAACAAGTTAGTATAGAAACCTTACTAGAAGTCATGTGTATTATCCAAGTGGTTGTGAAAGGGTGATACCTAGGCCAGTGGTGAGAAGTACACGACTTCTTAAATTTCCAATTGAAAGATTCGTGTTGAACTATTGTTGAGTATAACCACAAAAATTAATCTCATGTGACCTTGGATGCAAGGAGACATTCTTTCAGTTTTGGGAGTGAATGTTGTTTTTGGTAAACTCAATCACTAGTTCAGTGATACATGAATCATAGGAAATTAGTGATGAATATAAATGTAAGACATATACCCAGTTGTGACAGGATAATTCTTTGTCAAGTAATACTAAAAATGGACATCATGAATATAAAAAATATAGTATTTAAGATTTTTACAGCTAAATACTTATGGTATTATTGATGTCTTTAGTTTGGACAAATGAGCCTTTAGAAATAAAGGTACATCACAAAGATGTTGGAAATAGTTTAACACGTAAGCGTGAACTATTCCAACTATAAGCTACAGGTATATATGCTTCATAAGATTCCTTTAAGAAATTAAGGAATAATAAATTGAAGTATTTGCATGGTCCGGAGATACGATTTGCTTCAGGTTGGGATACCTAATAATATCTCGACCAAGCATTCATCAATCATGATAATGTAGTGTGGAGAAATTCCTAAACGCACATTACCTTATCGACATCACGACATTGATGTTAATGGGGAGGATTGATGATGAAGTCTTACATATCAATATTGATCAACAAAATGTAAGGTGGAGGAATTTCTAAATGCATATTTTATACATCAATGTATTTATGTAAGTAATATAAATGTTGGAACTAGCAGAAACTTCCATTATATTTCATGAAATGATTTACAAATAACAGCGATATCCCACAACTATATTCCAACTATAATGACAAATGGATATCATACGAGTCATAGTATTATGTAAACCCATTATTTCATAAGAACATGTGTTTGTATGAAATGAGTTTGTTAGGACATAAACAAACTAGCATCAATACAAACACATTGTGCTTTTAGTGTAATAATCCTAAAAGTTGATTAGGATGTTACATAAATCCCTAAGATAGAAGAGTAGGTAGTCAAGAAATAGAATACACTTCTATATAAGGGTTCACATCACTATTAGAGATAGTGGGAGCTATATTGACCTGTGTTCAGTCAATTCTCAAAATGCACAAGTAGTTGGCATAGGAACAAGTTCCACAAGAACATGTGGAATAATGTATGTTCCAGAGACCCATACTGCATAGGAAGGATAAAACCATGGTGATGGTTTTTATATTCATTGTGGTCGGTGATCTATTATTCAATGTGAATAATATTTCATATATTTAAGAAAAATATGGAAATTAGATAAAATTGATAAGACTAACAAAAATAAAATTAATGGATTCCATGTATCAAAGTGAAAATGGGCTGTTATTTTGAATACTGTGGTGGGTATTCAAGTAAGTTGATACATGGATGGCATGAGCTTGGTACCAATAAGGCTCGATTGGTTTCACCAAGTCATTATGCCAAAATCTATTAGAATTTTACTAACCATAGCTAATATATATGATCAATTTATTTATCATTGGATGTCATGACCGCCAATTGTGGATGGTGTCTATACGACGCAACCATAAAGGTATGGTCATATCACAAAATGATAATAAAGGTTGCAAGTTACCGAAATCCGGTTTAGGATTAAAGTAAGCAAAATGACCATAGTATATACATTTAAAACAAATTTTTTCCATGTGTCTATCAGAGGTTAGTGGGAGTGCTATAGTTTTCCAATAAGAAATATGTTTGGTACCATATGGAAAACAGACATTGGTCTGACTGTTAGTTAAGACCAAAATGAAATGTACCCTCTAGTGATTGACTTAAAGTATCAACCTAAGTTCTAGGGAATAGGATCTACTGAGGTAGATCTATAGGTTTCTTGGTCCTATTAAATCGTATATATAGTGACATTTTATTGAAAAATACATGTTGGAACAATTCAAGAGATGAATTGTTTCCTATGTCACATGGCATAATCTCTCCATGTTGACATTTCTGTTACATGGGAAGAGATAAATGTGGTGAGTTAAAATCCATACGTCGGATCGATGGATCAATCACGTATGTCATGATATGTACCTGGTAAGTGGAGAAGAAAGGATACTAGTTTTGGGGGATATGAACTAGTCTTCCATTCATCAATGTGATCTAGTATTGCAGTTAGGCTAAAGGCGATGAGGAAGTGAAGATCATATTAGCCTGTGGTGGCTATACCTACAATACCAAGTACTTTTCAGCATCAAAGATATATAAGAAGCAGTTAAATGCAGTAATTTGTTCCAGTTATTGGAATCTCACCTAGTGAGAAAAGTATTATCAAAATGTATATTATGATATTCTTACTAGACAAGATGTCAAGTTATGACAGTAGAGAAAAAGGAATGTACTCAGGATACCGTCTCTTGAGAAGTTTTACTCAATTAGATAAGGTCACAATAGCGGAATAGCCATGTGGTGGAACCGTGGTGGACCCAGTAGCTAAAGCCATTAATCAGTAGAAACATGATGTTCATCATGTGGTTAGCTAAAACGTTTGGTTAGCAAGTTGGATCCAGTGCAAGTGGGAGTGTTGAAATAGTGGGGGCCCAAGACCCAACTATTTGGTGCTTTTGATTACCATATCATGTATATAGTATGCTATTCATGGTGTCATCTTACCATTATAGTGTATACTTTTCTACATCCACTATTGAAATGGTAATGTCCAAAGATTAATTGTCGTATCGAAAGGTTATAGAAGTTCTTAGGCTATAATGAGAACCTCTAGATACTATGACATTAATCTTAAATATATGTTATATGGTCTAGATACATATTACTAATTGGACATAGTATATTTCGGACCATCAGGTGCTGGGGGCTCATAAGCATTGAGACTTCTTCTCGTGAAGTTAGAACTTGGTTATCTCTAGTAGTGAGATCATGAGGATTAACCCGACAATAGAAACACCACTTGTTTTGGGTGTCATTGGATGTTCCTATCTATGATAATGTGTAATGGTCTCCGGACTTGAGATCATTACCAATGTATGTCATTTTATTGCGTACATTGATGTAAGATGAAAACCATGGCAATGAAGTCATGCCGAGGTAGTTTGTATCAGGTGCGTCATTAGTGGCATTACATTGGTTTAATGGTCAAGAAAGGATTTGTCACTTCTGGGTTATGGAAGTAATATATCTCAGGCCATGTTGATATGGATGGAAGTTCCTTTATAAGAACATGGCAATGACAGTCATGGGTAAATCTGTCCAGTTAAATCAACAAACTATAAAGTAAGAAAAGGTCGATGACACGTGAGTGCGTCCTGATTTATGAGATATTACAGACAAAGAGATTATATTACACAGTGTGTGTTCGTAGGTTGGTTGTCGCTGTTGTGACAATCCTTATTTCTTCAAGGGACATGATGGGTTGCTAGATCCCACTCTTAGTCTGTGAATTATATTCACGGCTATCGAAATAAGGGCCTAGAGGGTCACACATAATAGTGTATTCAAGAATCTACCCTATTAAGTTGAATAGGAGTATTGGACATAGTGGGCCCCACCACAGGGGTCCGGGAATTGTCCAAAGTTAAATGAACACTAATTAAATAAATGAATTCATATTATTTGAGTTTAGAATAATAAATATTGAATTTATTTATTAAATGTATTTACGAGCTTTAGTAAATACATAAAAAAATATTAATTGACAAATATTAAATTATTCAAGGTTCAATTAATATTTATGGGAGTGACGAGTCAAGCTAATGACTTAATTATTATCATGTAATATATTTTAATATATTACAAGTAAGTGATAATAATATTTATGACTCAGACAAGTAGTCATAAAATGTCATTGATAGTGCATTAAGTATTCGAGGCCGGCGAGGTGATACAAGGTATTTTAATTAAGAACTATAAATAGAAGAGGAGGGTATTTTTTCAAATACTATTCATGGAGCTTATCTCTCCTCTCCTCTCTACCACACTCTAGAGAGAGATGATCTGGATCCAAGGAGCTCAGATGGAGCTCTCTCTCGAGCATCGCTAGCGAAGCGATGCGGTGATTTTTGGAACGTCGAAGGCATCATCGGTATTCCGCGCTAGCACCTGGACTACGAAAAAAGATGCTCCCGCGGATACCTTGGAGCTTGTGTGGATGATCTAGAGGAATTCGGCATCAAATTATTCGATCAGCGATCGTCAACGACGAACAGACGTTGTGTGCGGCTTCAGATCTAAACCAGGTATTTTATGGTTTATGTTTGTGATTAAAATACTTCACGTGTGGTCCTTGGCATTGATTGGGCTACTCTTCACCGATGTCGGAAAGTTCACATCGAATGGCGGTGGAAATATTTTAAAAATCCACCTATTTGGGGTTTCTACTGCACGCTCGATTCCAACAGTATAGCTAGAAAATGAACTCTCTTATGAGGAGTACCAGATGAAGATGTTAGACCATAGAGATAAAGTTAAATGCAATAAGACAACTCACCTGGTTAAATTACTATAGAGGAACCATAAATAAGAAGAGGAAACATGGGAACCATATAAAGTGGTGAAGGAGAAGTACCCTTACTTGTTTTTACTATATTATGTAAAAAGGAAAATTTAAGGGAGAAATGTCATAGGGGGGAAGAATGCAAGGACCCATTATTTTGTCAATTAAATTTCCCATATTATAATTATTCCATGTATTATAAATCACATAAATCAAATTATTCAGCAAAAAAAACCAATACTAATGTCAAATATTATAGTGGGATAGTAGATAGAAAATAAGATAATAAGAATAGGAATATTTGTATCTCCTTGATCCACTATAATCCCTACACAAATGAACATGGTTATAGAAATAAAATATAATTATAATAATAAAATATTCATCTTAAAGATTATATAACATATAACCTTTGGAAAATAAAAGTGACTGATGAATGAAATAAGGGGTATTTATAGGAATTAGTCAATTACGATGACTGATAGAAATCCAACTATTAGAATAGTAACTTGACCATTGGAATAGTAATGTGATCATTATAAAAAGTAATTTTTCCATTAATATGATAATCTCACCTTTGAATGTATAAATAAAATTTACGTATCTTATAGATGAAAATAGGATATATTTATATCTTGGAACAATTGAATAATTTTTAAAATATGCTAAATTATGTGTTGGTATTTTTATGAGACATAAATGATTCTTTAAAATTTCAAAATTAATATAATATTTTAAAAGAAAAGTTATTTTCATAAAATATATTCCTATATTAATAAATTTTTTCGTATAATTATAAAATAATTATATGAGAATTAAATTAATTTTTTAAAGTTTTATAAAATCGGTTATAATATTAAAATCTGTATTTTTTTAATAAATGGTTATTTTAATTAAAAATTAAACATCTCATATCTAAAAATATTATTTCCATAAAATCGAGTCCATTTTTAAAATCTTAATTTCAAAAAAAAATTGGGGTAAAATTTTGGGATTTTTCTAAAATATTTGAACTTTTGTTAATAGTGAAATATGGTAATATATGGTATTTAAAAAATATCTGAATTACTGATTCATGGATTATGTATGAAAGAGGTAAGAACCCATTATTAAT
The DNA here is from genome assembly GCA_963277665.1 of Viscum album. Taxonomy (NCBI): domain Eukaryota; kingdom Viridiplantae; phylum Streptophyta; class Magnoliopsida; order Santalales; family Viscaceae; genus Viscum; species Viscum album. The sequence continues at coordinate 1,509,734,022 of OY728156.1, forward strand.
TACTATACTAACCTATTTAATATATTTAGTCATATGAATCCACACTGTTGATAGTCTTGAGAAAAATTAATAAACAAATGAATAAAATAATTAAAACACCCCTCTCCTCCCAGTAAAATACCACCCTCTTCACCCCTTCTCATCACACCCCAAAGACATGAATATTGTCTAAATTCTAACTAATTCCATTCCAAATCCTCTTTCTCATATCTCAGAGATTCTTGTCTTAACAAAAGACCAAACACTAGTTCCTTAAGAAGGTTCTCAATGAGATGATATACATGGGGTAAAATCATACACCTTTCACTTTTAAATTATTTATTTCTTCTAAATCATCCTTTACTCCATAATACAAAGTTATATGATAACAACAGAATCATATATATTTTGGAATGTAATTATTTTAATGGAATATCAATCATTTAATCTCATCTCTTCTACTTTTATTCTAAAAATGGAAACATTCTCCATGAGTTCTCGACTCACCTCCTTCATAGAAGATGAGTTCTTTCCATTAACAACTTCAAGGATGGATAAAAAATTGTTATTATGTTGTATCTTAATTTATATTATATAAATAACATGTTAAAATAATATTAAATTATAAAACCAAACTAGTTTGTGATGATTGAAAAATCACCAAAATAAACTAATCATTTTTCATTAATGTTTTATCCAATAAATCATTATCATATCTAAAAAAAATATGTTGGAATATTTAATATTATTGAATTATATTAATACCATATCATTTATCTTCTATATTATTTCATCCATTTTACAATAACTCACATAATTAATCTCAAGGGAACCTATCGTAAAATTGGGAAACAAATGCTCCCAGAATGATGAAATTAAATCTTATAACTCATCAAAAAGGCCATAAATGAACGTGATAAAATTATAATAATTTAAAAAAATGTATAATAGCTTATGAATTAAATAATTACTGGATCTAATTTTATTATCATCGACATTAAGTGTGAATGCAGAACTATTTTGGACATAAAGTAAGGGATCTCTCCGAACCTCCAAATTTAACTTTGGGTTACACTTTCTCTCCATTTACACTAATATATTTCTTCATTATTCCAATATAATTATTCTAAATTATTTTTAGATGTTTCAGAATTATGTATTCAGATCAATTAATCCATATTTTATTGGTAATACATATTTAAAAGGGTTCCCTTATCAATTTCTCTGGATAAGAAAATATTATTAAAGGGAACTTCCCAATATCTTACCCATTTCCAATAACACTCTATAATCACTATTAAGAAACAATTATCTTTCTAAAAAAACTCATTTAATTGTCAAAATCTATCTTAGTTCATTTATGGTTTTATAAAAAAAATTATTCATTTATCCTCTTTAAATAAACTTTAATATTTTCCATTAAACTATTTTGAAGTGGCACAATACTAATGTTTCTTAAACACTATTTTTACACGTTTTCACTTAATTTAGATATTATTTATCTTTTTATATGACTATTTTTCCTTATTAATGTCCATTTATGATTTAAATTGATTATTTCATGGGTTATGCCTTATGACATGATTTCTATACCAAATGAAAACTTTGGGTGACCCTTAATTTTATTCATTACGTTTGATTCTTTATGTCTCCAAAATATAAATGAACATGTTTTTATGGGTGTACCAAAATAGTTATCAAATTCATTGGATAATTTTTAGTCTCGTGAGACATCATGTATGGGATAAGGGAGTAAAACTAATCCATTGTGGTACTTTGTCTACCATGTGTTATAGTCTTGGAAGTTAGCCTTTACTCATGTTTATGTAATTTTTTATGTTTTTTTAAATTTCTATGAGGCCTTGATTACATGATACCATTTTCTACATGTTATTATTCCATTAGTTTATTCATGTTTTATTCCTTTTTATGTCATAATGTTATGCCTTATAACTAATGTGTTGTGCTTTATTCCTATGTTTATGCCCTTACAGGTTTTTAGTTCATCCATTTGGTCTATATATTCCCTAGGTTATCCCATTTATTTTTAGGTACTCCAGAGGGGTTTGAATATAATTATAGAAAATATATTATATTTTGGTTTCATTTTTTCTAATTATGCACCTAATCTTCTAAATGCACTATACTTTACGATCTTTGGTTTGAATTTGATGGTTAATCATGCTTAAAATCATGTAATAATGTGTGTAAAAGGATAGGGTCTCTATATGAATCTATTGGAACCGATATAATTATATAATGGTTTCTATAAAAAAGTTTCCAAACTATATAGTATTCTTAATTTTTAAAATATTCTATTTTTTACTCCACATTAAAAGGATTCTTTTAATTTGACTACTCACTTACTCAAGACTCCCCTTAGTGACCCACATCCAATTATACCCCTCCTATATATTCTCTTTTTTATCCACCTTTCATTATCTAGTGATCATCCAAGGTAACTCTTCTATTTTTCTTTCAATTACTCTTCCCTCCTACTGTTATTCTCCAACATTCCACTTTCTCATTTTCTTAAGCTAGCTACAAATTCCAACCTAAATCTATAGTTTCCCTAATATTTTGGATTTTTTTAGGTTACATGGAGGTATTATCTCATCCTAATATCTTATTATTTATAGAAAGTGAATTAATTACATTGTCCAGAGGTAGGTGCTTCAATGTTATTCCTTTTATTTGAATGATTATTATTTATTTCATTATCTATAAACTAATTTATAGTAAATTAGTACTTCTAATTAGAGTTTTAATAAATTTATTTCTATTATAATATATAGAACCAAGATATACTAACTTAAATAACACATTAATATCATGATTTAAATTACACATAAAATAAATAGTCACATAACCCAAGGGATAAATGGTTTAGTTTCTTGGGCACAAGCTATATATACATCTTATTTTATAACACTTATGAACATTTCACGATCACTATACTCCTCTACACACTTTTTTAGATACCTCACATGGAATAATAATCTTCATAACCTATGGAATGTAAATATAAGAAATGGGTGAGAAAAAATTCTTAGTAAGGTTAAAGACATATCATAAGGTATTGGATCATAAACATGAATAATCATAAGAAAAAGAAATATGTATCTTAGTAAATGATCATAATACCTTGTATGATAATCATAAAATAATATATATAAACATAATAAAAAAAATAATCAAAGAGGCATTAAAATATTACATGGATCAAAACGTATATCAATAATCATAAAACATGTGACAATGATGTTAAATTTCAGAATACATTAAAAACAAAGCATGAACATGAAAACATGGAATTTCATAGAAATGATATGCATCTTGAAAAATTTACATAACTTTATAAAAACCTGGTCATATGGTTTAACATTATAAATAACTTGAAAATGTGGAACAACCATAGAAATAGGAATGTATTTTTGATCAAACTCATTATGGCCATGTATATGTGAAAAAATTCATTCTGTTCACACATAAAATGTGAGAAAACCCATCATTCCCACACCTGTGTAAAAAAACTCATTTTTTCCACACTTTTATATCTCATGAGATATATGATTAAACCATTTCATTATATAGTGATATAGGACCCCACATAACATCATCTAAAAAAATGTGTTACACTTAAAAACCAAACATCATCAAAACATAAATAACCCATAGAAAAAAAGGGTTTCTTAATCATTCTAATAAGATAATCATAAGAACTCATATGATATAAAAATATCATTTATCAAAAGGATTCATAACATAATAACATATGGAGGGTTAAAAAATATCCCTTCTTAGGAAATTAATAATGGTTGGAAAATTGAAGTGAAAATACCATATCTTTCACAAAATCTATTGAAACATTTTTATAAAATATGAAATGTGAATTACTCTAAATAAAAAAATTATAATCTAAAGAAAATAATTATTTAAAACCTTATTATAAAGATGTACAAATGAAATATCATTGGAAATACACAAGGTATAAAAAAGGAAAGTAAAACTAACTTGAAAATTTTTAGTTTTAAAAATAATATTTATGAATGGAAACTTAAAAAATAAATAAATTTTATTGAAGGAAAATATAGAGTGTATGATAAAACATTTTATTTTTAATCTATTGAGAAAACATTCAAACTTTTTGAAAAAAAAATTGTAAATAACACATAGTTAAAATGTATATAGAAACATTTAGTTTATAATAAAATAAGTAGATTAAAAGGATCATTGGAGATAAAAAAATTACCTTTCTCTAGGTAATGGAGAATAATGGTGGGAAGTAAAATTTTAAAACTAAAATAAAAATACATTAAGATTATTGGGAATTATTCTTAAAAAAATTGATATTAGTGAAACATTAAAATAATCTATGAAGAACTATTTGGTATGAAATATGATTTCTCCCCAAAAACAAGTTGTAGTACTTCCTAAAACCATTGTAGTTTATGATAGATCTATCATGAAATACAATAGAGAGATATGTATAATTATGACCCAAATAAGAGAATTGAGTCATGGAAAATCCCTTACATATTTAGTACTTTTTGAATAAAAACACATTTGATTATTAAAAAACATATGATTCTATAAATTACATGGATTAAATCATTTAATATTTAAAAAATTAATTATTATGTAGTATTTACACAATAGAAATAAAAAATTTGTTCTAAAATATTAAGACATGTCTCCATGAAGAAATTTTGAGATGAAAACTCTTAAAATCATTGTATATTTTGAATAAAAACCCAATGAAATAATTTAGATGGAAAAAAATTACTTCATGAAATATAATAAAATAAATAAAAATTATGAAAATAGTTTATTATTTACACCATTAAAAAATAAACAGTGTGTATAGGATGAACATATTTTAAGGGATTAAAATTTGAGACAAAGAAACACTTACCTTAATTTCCCACTTAGTCAAATGTGCTATAAAGTCCTACAACCCATTCCAAAATATCTTACTGTAATATTTTATAAACAAATTAATATCTAATTATATTTATAATTTTCATTTATAATAATTATCTATATGTTGATTAGCTGTTTTTTTCTATTTTCCCACATCAGGGGTTTATAGTTTTGACTGTTAGTAGTAGTTTTATAGGATTTGTGTCAGTGTTACTTCCTATTAAAAATTTCATCATTAAAAGTAAATTAATTTTATCATAATGGATTTATTATAATAATTTTTAAATTTTAAATTTTCTTCCATGAATACTTTAATCTTTATCATATAATATGAAATCGACAATAAACATTTTCTGTGATTTTCATCCTACAAATAAGTGTTTTATTAATTAATGAGTTTAATATTTATTTATCCTTTCTATTACCAAAATAAATAATCATTCATATATTTTTCCCTATTATATGATAAATTAATTTTTACTGATCATCTATGATATTATTTTGTAGCATGATTCAAGTAGGTGGTCAAACAAACCCAAACTTGAATATGCATTAGCTGCACTAGTGAGTATGGTTCAATTGGAGTTCTTTCTACATTATAAAATTATATAAGGAGAATAATGAAAATATTTTTTTGTTGTTATTATGTTTAAAATAAATTTAATATATTTTGAAAAATAATAAAAAACTAGAAGAAAAATGTAAAAATTATTCTTCATGGAGGTAATAGTCTGCACAATGCACGATTATAGTTTTCATTACTCAAAAAAGATATTTTTAGAGGGGGAAGTAAGTAATAATTTCAAACTAAAAAATAAATTATATAAATCAAATTTATTCACTAATATCACCATTAATACCATCCATGAGAGTAGCTGATGAGAAACATAAAGCGTCGCTTCGTGGAGGTAGTAATCTGCACACACACGATAATGGCAATTCTCCTTTTTCATTGTTGATGGGAGAAAATAAATTATAGTTTCAATATTATTATAATTACAAATAAAAACACTGATTATTATGATTTTTTCCTCATAATAGGGTTATTTTTGTTTTATAATGTAAATAATAATAAATAAATGTCATGAAATATGGTATACCTATGTTAAGATATTGGACATTCTCTTGATGTAGCCCTTATATTTTAGGTACTTAAGATAATATTTTGGGAAAAAGAGAATTAGGGTGTGTAAATTAATTCAAGGAGGTTATATTTGGTAATGTTTTGAATGATATTTCTAAATATTAGTGTATTATTTTTATGGTGGAAGTGTTCCCCCATTTACAAGTGGAGAAGAGGGGTATTTCCATGGAAAAGATTGGTAAGTAATAGGTAAGAATAAAATGTTATGAACTTTAGCTGAATTAGGTGAGGGAATATTGGAAATACATGTAGTTAATACGTTAAAGACTAATAAATACTTTCTATAATTTAAAAAGGTAATGTTAATTTTTATGATTCGATCTGTCTTAGGGTAGTCAATTAAACACTCATTACTCTCAATTAAATTTTAATCATGTCAATTATTTAATTAATAAAATTAATAGTAGACCATTATTAAAAAAAATAACATAGTGAATATAAATATGGATCCATTTATCCTAATTTAATTTCATAAATTGGAAAGGTAACATTTAAATCAAAACCAATATTTTGGTGAAAATTTTTTTTTAGTAAAATTTCAGTTTAATTTTTATGTGTATTTAGTTTTATTTAACCTTTATTACCCATTCAATTAGCGCTAGTTAATTTTTATAAATTTTTAAAAATCTTATCATATATTTAATTTGAAATTTTTTTTATTTAATTTTAAAAATACATGATATTTAGAAAATTATTATTATTTAAAAAATAAGATTTTTTCCAGGGTAACTAGTACTTATCCAAGGTAACATAATATAATAGTATAAAAATTAATTGAACCTTTTTAGATAATTTATAACCACTTATTATAAATTTAAAATCCATTTTATCGAATTCAATTTATAAAATCTTATTTTAAAATACTAATATATAATGTATTTAATTTTTTTTTGATAAAATAGTCATTCTGTTTAAAAATATGAAATATAGGTTTGAAATTAAAAAATGAAATTTGAAAATATATAATGTCACTTAAAATAAATATATTTATTAAATAAAGGGTTTTTCCCACGTTTTAGGTTGTGATTATATCCATGTTATGTTACAAAAGACGTGGTATTTTTAAAAAATGGTATTTTTCATTATTCACCTAAAAAACATTTCTTTTTGAAAAAATTACAAAAAAAATATTTTAAGTTAATATAAACTTTTGAAATATATAAATTATGTAAATTTTGTAAACTTATATTACTGTCATTTGAGAATTCAAATTTTAAATAAAATTCCAAAATATAAGGGAAAATAATTTAAGTTTATTTGTAGCTCTTTCTTTTAAAAAATATTTTTATTCATTGTTCTTGTTTCCTTTTATGGAATATACATATCAAATGGATGAAAATTTATTTTTGTGTATATTAATATCTTAAATAGATATGGGTTTATTTTAATATAGTGAGTAAATAAAAAAATTAATCTCAAAATTAATTTTGTAATGATATTCACATTCGATTGTATAAATAAAAATGAAAAATTGATATAAAAATAATTTTGATGCACACAAAACATTAAAACCTATGAATAAGATTTATGGGTTAGATTACTAATAGTGGTAGTCATGGTTGGTAATTTCACTAGCATTGATTTTGTAGTGAAATCTATAAGCTTAATATTTTACTGGAAGTGATTTCTCTCAAGTCACGGTTTCTCATGTTTGGATTTGGATTGTTCTATAGAAAACCCAAGAGATAATAACTCCATTATGAGATCAAAAAATGGCCTTTTATGGAATAATTACACTTTCAAATGTCATTTTATCCTATTTTATTTATTGGTTTTTTGATATGGTTACTTACTTTTATACCAGCTAATTCAATGGATTGTTTTAATGGTCATATTTAATATTGAAAATATTTCATGTTTTTTATTTTATGTTAATTTGGAATAGTTGAATGATATTTAATATATAATCTTTTTAGGTATAAAATATAGTTAAATATTATATTGTTACATCTAAAGTGTTCATATAGTTTTAAAACATTACATAAAGGTATTTTCTATGGTTTGTAAAGGTGGTTCTTCAAAAGTAAGTTTCAATGAAAATGAGTTGTCTAGTGAAATTTTTATATGACTTTTTTAATATAAATGTAATTATAAGGATTAATTTTTTATTGTTTGATTTTATGTAAGGACATTTTCATGAATACTTATTACTTTTTTACTTAAAAAATTATGATTGAGATTATGATTATTGTTATTGACAATTGATGCCCCATTTTATTTAGGAAACATATCATTTTTTTGTCATAAATGATGAATTCTTCATGTTTTTATTTTTTTCATAGAATTAATGATGGTTATATTATGTAGAGTGTGTTTTGGATGTGAATTGAATATTTTTTGGGGGTATTATTAATTGATTTATTTGATATAAATGTAATCGTATACATAGGATACTTGGGTAATAAATCAAAAATTAAGTATGGGCGCTAAAATTACAATGATTTTTCTCTAGAACATTTCCATTAGATATGATTTTGTTCAATTCCTTGTTTTTATACTTGTATATTTCATTAATTGTATTTCAGGGATTGTGTCAATTGGACTATATCACATGCCAATAGGGGGTATATTTAGTGAGGTCCTATGTTATTCCCAGATAGACATGAGGTTTACATCCCATGTTATGATTATTTTATTTTTTGACATTCTTTATAATTTGACATACATTATGCACTATGGTATATAATTGTTGTTATGTCTTACATTATTATCCAATTTTAATTGTATTTTCAAAATAAAATATCCTTGTAAAAGAAAATGAAATGTGTTTTCTCATACCATATATAAACACATTTTTCTATATATAGACTTGGTTATGTCTGATGTAGTTAAAGGGAAGTGTGAATATTTATTTGGTTGAGTGGCTTGGATTCCTTCTTCATCTATTGAATACATAATTATTCTTTCAGCCTGATAAGTCCCAGCCCACTGGGAACCTACCTAGGATATGTAGTAGGTCGAGTGTTCTACCCTAATCTTGGATTGAATAGGCTAGGGGATAGTGACTTGCACCCAAAAGGAATGTTACACATATGGAAGGCCTTTACCTAATAAACCAGTAAATAGTCACATGTCACTATAATTAAAAATAATAATACAATAGTAAACATTACAAATAAATATAATATAAAATCTATAAAACACAAGATGAATATCTATACCATATGAAAAATGAATCACTAAAATTTTGGGGCTAATACAAGATCCCATGTCTCAAATTAAATTCATAAATCAACAATGGAATATGAAGTAATCCATTTAACAACAACTCTAGACACATGCTATGTTATCAACTGTCACCATCGATCAACACTATGCTCTGGCTCTACTACCTTCATGTCTACTGAATTTACCATTGAATTACATATCATTTACATATAATTAATATGTGTGAGAATAAAGGGCCCTGTAAGGGTGAGTATATACCAACCCACTAGGATGCCCCAAAGACATAAAGGTAAAATGGACAAACTAGTCTACCCAGGATAGTATGAAAGAACTATTATTTTTAGAGAATGTTATCCTAGAAAAATATGGATCCCGATTATTTGTTGAGAGCCCAAAATTTACATTTTTTGTATGTATTACATTAATAAGAACCCCATAAATTAAACAATTCTTCCATACATTATTGTTTTTTTAATTATATGAAATCCGGAAATAAATTCTAAATGGATTTAAACATTGTTTTTACATATTTTGTTAATTTTTGAATTTAATTATAAATATATACATTAAAATTTTATTTTAAACAAAAAATTTATAAGATTTCATTTTCAAAACTATATTTTTTTTATTTTTTGAAACTAAATTATAAACAAACTCACATTTAGACTTTTTTTCATAGTCCTTTGTCAAATAAGTTAAATTAGATTTTAAACTATGATGCTTAAAAGATGAAAATTCAATTTGGAAATTGTATTTTCATTAAAATAATTATCATAAATTAATTATAGTTACAAAAATATGAATTTAATTTGTAATTATTAAATTAAGAGGAAGTTATAATTGATGGAACTAAACTTTCAGCTTTCCTTAAAATATGTTATCATTGGAAAAATGATGTAATAGAAAAAAATGATAGGGGGTGAAGTTGGTGGAAATATACTCCAAACTAGCCCACTATAAATATATGAAAGGAAATATTCTGAGAATCATCTTTTGTGCTTACCTATAGTTTTATAAATGAAATTTGGATATTCCATGGGAATTAAATCATGCCACACCCTAATATTCAAGGACCAATTATTCCATGGATAAGTATCTGTGTAGGGGTATTATATGAGAATTAATCGATATTTTTTTTCCAGTACCTTTTCTTCTATGCAAAACCATATGTGCAGCACATGAATATTCCATGTGGTCTTCTTCCATGATAATTTCTTTCATAATACAACACATATATGAATCTATCCCAAAATAGTCTAACATACCTTAAGTGAAAAATCATGATATTCCACATGAATAATTCTTCGACTACATCCTTCCATGAGAAACCATCCACGTGGAACACCACCCTAATTCCATACAAATTTATTCCTTTATTATTCATAATTTCATGGTTTTATTCCATGAAAATTATTCTGTGATACAACCCAATTACCATTTTTATGCAAAATTAAACAATGAGACCACAAACACACCCTTTCGTGTTGCAGCACCCCTCCAACCTCCAACAATGGAACCTCCCCTTATAGATATCATCTACAAAATAATCCATAAACTGACTATGTGAATTTTTTTCAATTGTGAATAGTGCTCAAAAGTCTAGTATATAAAAAAAGACATTCATTAATGAAGCCTGATGATATTGGTTGTGTATCATCCTTAAATTCTAATGTAGGAACATTATATTCGACAGTGTGTATGGAATGCATGACCAATCATGTAAGGGGATATAATATCCCAGGACTTTATAATATATTTACTATTTTATATATATTCGATATATTTTATATATTTCAATGCATGAAACATCAATTTAGCATGCATTATACATAAGAGATACTTTCTATGATAGCTTGCGTAACATGCAAGACCGAGTTTTATCGAACAACAATATATTATTAAAACATTATTATTTAATATAATAAGATACAATAGACCTAGAAATTAAATTATTAGTATGAATATGATTAACAAACATATGAAAATACATGGTATACACAAATATAAATTTAATTCATTGCTTACCAATTAATTAGAAATTAATATAAGAACCAGTTGAATATAAAGAAACTATTCTTATTTTTATGATCACAAAGGATTTTTATCATAAATCAATGAAATTAGTGAAATATATATGTTATATATTCAATCAAATATTTTATTAAAATATTTTTACCACCTTTTAATTTCAGACAAATTTTAAATCACATTTTTGAAATTTTATAAATTTTATATGAAAAAGTAACTTCATATTTGAAATCGAAACATAAAAATTAGGTAAGGGTGATTTTTTTTGAAGTTTCTATAACAACCCACCTTTTTAAAGAAGGTGTAGATCTTTGTTTTCCATTTTTAGTCTTTATATTAGTCATTATAAAGGTATATTATGGTCTAGGAAAGGTCTAAGGAGAAACCAGATCTTGTTTAGATACCGGAGTCTTGGAAAACCGGGCTATATTTTGGGCCTTTCAATTAGTGGAAACTATTCGAACCATGACACATAGTTTGATAAAACCATGTGAATGTAGACAAGAGCACCTACAAGTCCACACGATTTATCTGCCACTGTATGATACTGTGAACATGACCATGTGAAATGCTTCATTTTCCTAATAGAGACTTACCACACGACACACGTAGAGTTTACAAACTATGTGCCTAACCATTTGGCCCAAAATTTTGGTAGGAATTGACTCTTTTCCCCCAATTAATTATTTAACCCCTATTTAATTTTATCATATCTCTAATATATAGAACCTTCTCTTCTTCCCATATTTGAGATAAAATATCCTCCTAAGCATGGATCTCCTCTATATCTTCCATCTATAAACTGATCGTTGATCCGTTAGAAGCATCAGATAACCTAAGGTAAGGTTAACCCCACACAATCTTCTTTCCTCTATAAATCTAGCCATCTATTATGCTATTTAAATGCCAGATCATTCACCCTATTTTTAGGGAGTTGGATTATAACTCATATCTCATCCCACCTTATTCAATTATCATTTCTATATCAAGTGATGCTTCATATACAACCCTAAGGTAGATGGTCACATAGTTTTCCATTTGACTTTTGTTCATTTTTTATTTATTCCATCAATATATAAGTCGAACTTTGCCAATATTTTATACTGTGTTTAATCCTTCATGTTTAAATGATCATAATGTCATGATATAGATGAATTGGATCACATTTTGGGTTTTAGGAATCACACATATCCTTTATGGCCACCAATTTGTTTTCCACCTTCAAAATAGTTATTTTAGGCCAAATGGTTGAAATTCTTGGAACCCAATTTGACATCTGACTTAACATCAAAATTGAATATCCTTTTTCTCTTTGGTAATTTATTTAACCTAAGGTGACCCATTGGTGTTTGGACTTATTAGTCTTGGAGTTTACCAAGTAGGCATTTGAGTTGTTTCCATGAAACATTCCTTGATCCATGGAATATAAATTTTCATAACTTAATGAGTGAAATGAAATGGATTAGGAAAATGGGGTTTTATATGATGACTTAAATGAAATAGTTTCATACATTTAAAGGAATTACCATTCCATTTACACATTTTATATAACTTTTCCATGTTTAATAAAATTTATTCAAATTACTTAGGTGGGATGATTTACTCTTAATGGAATGTTTTTCTTGGAAATGTATCAAATGTAATTGAATGTTGTAAATGAAATGCATGAGAGTTTGTTCCTTATATTTGAATTAATTATGAATCCATACCTTTTTAGATGTTTAAATGATAATTATTAAGATTTTATTCCTTAAATGTATTTTTTATAATGAATGTGCCTCATATATGGATATGGATTTGATGAGGGCATCAGAGGTGTATGCCTCATGCCCTATGAATATATAATTTCTACACCCTAATAAATGCGGAGATACGGAACCATGAGAACTCAATGGTGAGACTATGTGAGATTTTATATAATAATCTAATGGCTATGAGAGACTTGTGGTAAGAGAGATCGTGAGATCTCCCTTAGTTATCATTAAGAGACCATGAGTGCTCTTGAATTTGGGTCTGGTGTTGGACCAAGAGAGCTTCCCCCGGTATCAAATGTCTGTGAGTAACATTCTGATCCATGAAAATATATACATATATATATACGTTTATATATACTATATTTAAATATCTTATTCCATGATTATACATACCATTCATGGGCTGAAGCAGGTAGACTCACCAGTGGTCCTTTAGGAACCTAAGCATGAGGTTGTTTAACTATTTAGAAGTGATTTACTTTCATGCATATACCTGCACATAGGTTATTTATGAGAACCTCCTCAGATTACACATAGACTTTATTGGTGGTGGCCTACTGATATTTTTATATCACACCCTACTCTGGCCGCCCTTGGAACCTGAGCATATTATGTTGCTGCAGGTATTGGTAATGGTAAAGGACCTTCTTTCATGTTCTTGGCTTGCACTAGATAGCTAGAGCTTAAGAGAAGAGGATAGTGATTATAATTGAGATTCTCATTGAGCTACTTTTGTTCTTTTGTACTACCATACAAGAAGCTTTAATCTGTTCATGAATTTCTATATTATTATCATTCCATGTAACTTTGTGTCAAACACTTCCGGTGAGGCTTTTTGTTATTATATCTAGTTATTCAGTCTTTTGTAGTTATCGTTTTATCCTTTCATTGTTTACTGCATTTATCTATTGTATTGTTCTTATTCTACTTATTTTCTTTGTTATATCTTCTATGTTACTCTAAAATGGGCATATAGTCTCCCTGTTGTACTACATATACACCCCCTCTACTAGTCAGTAACCCCTAGAATATAGGGAGACATGCCAGGGGTAATGTGGACAACTAGGATCGGGGAATTGGTTAAGTGGAATCCAGGTTTGGGATGTCACAAATTGGTAAAGATTGGTTCCTTTCTTGCATTAATATTCGCCAAAATTGAAATGATATGTTGAATTTTTTGGACATGGTCACAAGTTGTGCTTGGGTGTCATGAACCCATGTATGAGGTAAAATCCATGTTTCCTAAATTTTCTTTGTTTTTATATTATGACTATTGCTGTTAATATAATTTCACCATTAGGTACTTCACATGTTATGTGATTTTACTAATATTGATTCTATTGGAATTATGATTTCATTACATTGACACGATGAAATGAGGGTTATGCATTAGTTCATGCATCATCATTAGAACAAAATGTTCTATAGTCCAAACATATTTCAATGCCATGTTTAAATATTTAGTGATAAATTTTTTTACATGTTGATTATGACTTATTTTATACTAAATTGTACTGACATCTCTCGCAATATTTGAACCGTACTATGATGTGAGCTTATTGGGTTCTACTATTTGATTTATAAAGCGTATGGGACCTTATGGATCATAAAATGGCATTACAGCTAGCTCAACCATTTAAAGGAAGTATAATTGTATAGATGAGAACAATTTAAATGTGAATGACATGCAAGTGAATTCCATATTTTGGTTCTCATGGTGTATGGGCCCTTATGGATCACAAAATTTCATATCATTGGATTCATCCTGTTCAAATGATTTAAATATTTAAATGAGAACACCTTTAATTGGGAAATTACTTTTAACTTGAGAATATCCATCTTGAACAATCCTAACACATAATAATGACCCCAACACGGCCTTATTAATGGGTAGTGGGTGTTTCTTCATTCTTATGGATTTGTATGGTTTGTTCCATCATCTCGACCTGGCTTTTGAAGAAGGAAGAGAGGAATGTTTATTTTATAGGAATGATTTAGTACATATCTTTTTTTCTTGAATGAAATATTCTAAATTTCTTAGAACCCTTATGAGACATTCATTTGGAATTGTAGTGTTATGATGCCATGAAATCTTAAAGTCGTTTGCCCTGAAGATAGTAACGATCATGTTCATAAGGTGGCGGGCCATGATCTGTCAGTTGGCCATACAATTGATCCGCCTATGGATCCTATTCCATTACCAAATATGGTCACTAACGGCTAATTTTTAGATGGTTTTATATTTATGTTTTAGAACATGTAAGGAAGAGGTCATATGCCCCTAGTATGGCAGAGTTGACACATGAGTTCCAACAGCAGCGTCCTCACACTTTCTCATGGGATGGCAGACCACATACTCCCGATTATTGTATCGAGGTGATCTTGTCTATTTTTTATCATCTAGAGTTTCCTCTAGAGAGAAGAATTAATATGGATACTTACATTATTTAATATTTATCCAAGAGGTGATGGTGTTATATCAACTCGGAATAACAACATAGAGAGATGGATTGGGATGACGTTCATACCGTCTTCTATGACTAATTTTTTTCCCAGTCTCTGTGGAATGATGGAGATAGAGATTTTACGAATCTATACCAGGTTACCATGTAATTTATAGATTAATTTTCCTATTTTATTGAGATTCACTAGTTTTAACCCTCTCAATATGTTAGAGATCTGATGGATGCTAGGTGATTTGAGGATGGTTTGTGTTACACCATCAGATCATAATTCAATGTGTTTAGGCTGAAAACTATTACTCAAACTATCAACCAAGCCATAATTACAAAATGAATTTTTAGGGATGATGATGGTGTGAGCCCGGGAGGTTCGGCACCTAAGGTTTCCATTGGATTTTCTTCTAGGAAAAAATAATTCTTTGAGGTTTCTCAAGGAAGAATCAGTTAGGCTTCGACCACTGATAGTTATCTTATCTGTCACCTATGTGGAAAATCATGGTACATTAAATTGAAGTGTATGGGGGATCTAATGGAGTTCATAGTTTGTGTAAGGATGGGCCATATTTAGCATTTTTGGAGGAAATTCTTGATATTACTTAGAGAACGAGGATCTTCAACTACACCGAAGTTAGGAGTGGGGTTAGTAGGATCATTAATGGAAGGTAGCTGGAATTCTACAAGTTTATCAGGATGAGGTGGTGGTTGAGGACGAGGTAACCATACGTATGATTCACACTGACAGTAGAGTAGGCCTACTTAGGGAAGGTAGGCAGTGACTTAGGGCCATGGTATAGGCCAGTTACATGAAATTTGTCCTACATCTCTTGAGTAGAGTGCCTGACCATCTATTATATGACATACTATTCTAGTATCCACCACTTTAGTGTATAAACTTTTTAAAATAGGTGAAAAGCACACTTTTATATTTGAGTCAGTCACTAAGAGTTTAGTCCTCAACATCAAGTACTATCATGGAATTGTGCCACTAAACACACCCTTAGGTATTCGGTATCCATTCAGAGGGTGTTCTCCATTACTAGAATTGTCCCCTTGAGGTATGTGGTTAACTATTAATGTCAAATATATACATTCCCAGCATGTCATGTTTTGATATAATCATCATGATGTACTGGTTAGTTCCCTATAGAGCTCGTATCAATTATTATCATTGGAGAGTGATGTGTACATCACTAAATGGCATTACGGACATGCATAAGGGAGAATGGGATGTGAGTGTGACATGATTAGAACCCGAGAAACAAGGGTTGGGTAGTGTTACAACAACTGTCTCCATCATTTATCTTCATGATAAGGGATTATAACCTGATATTTCTCCTCCTTTAATAGAGTTTTTCAGATACACTTTTCAAGATGACTACTTTGGTCCACCTTTGGTGCGAGAGGTAGAGTTTATTATTGAGATTATGTAATGAGAATCACCTATGATCATTCCTCCATATAGTATGGAACCTAAGGAGCTTATAGAGCTCAAGATTTAGTTATAGGATCTATTGGAAAAGGGAATCATATGCCTCAATACTTATCATTGGGGTTCACTGGTCATATTTTCCAAGAAGGCTGATGATACCCTTAGTATTTGTGTGGATTAACATCGGTTGAATTAGTTGACTATTAATAACCAGTATCCATTTAATAAAATAGATGACCTATTTGAGAATATACAAGAAGAAAATGTTTATTAAAATATAGATCTAAGGTTTTTCAATCATCAAGTGCATGTCAGGACTTCAGAAATACCTTGAACAGTTTTCAAGTGCAGGTATGGTCTCCATGAATACATGGTTCTGCTGTTCAGACTCATAAATTAACTTGTTATCTTCATGGATATAATGAACCAGGTATTCCATCCATATCTAGATTCATTTGTGGTTTCCTTTTTGGATTATATCATGGTGTATCCATGATCTATATATGAACATGCAACCCATCTTAAGATATTGCCGAATACATAGATAGGGAATCATCCATATGCTTATCTTATTAAATTCCACTTATGGATCTATATATTTCACTTCATTAGTAATATCATCTCAGAGTTAGGAGTTTCATTTGACCTAGAGAAAGTGAGAGCTCTAGTTTCGTGGGAGAATCCCAAGAATATAATTGATATTTAGAGTTTCGTTGGTATTTTAGGATATTATAGACGCTTCATAAAGTATTTATCATGCCTTGAAGCTCTCTGTAAAAGGCTTGAAAAATAAGGTTGTGAAATTTTAATGGTATGAATCTTGTGAAATAGCCATTCAATACATGAAGGGGAAACATACATTAGTGATGGTACAGATTTTTCTCGAGCTAGGAAGGGATAATGCAGTCTACTATGATGCATCGGGTGTTGGGCATGGATCCATTCTAATGCAGGATGAGCGAGTCGTGGTGTATGGTTCTCATCATTTGAGGCCTTGTGAGTGGAATTACCTGATGCATGACCTTGATCTTGCTGTAGTTTTTCTTGTCATACGTTTTTGGATGCACTATCTTCTAGGAGAGAATTGTTTAGTTTCAAAGCCCATAAAATATTTTAATACATCTTCAATTAATGGGATCTTAATCTCAAGAAATGTAGGTGGGTCGATTAACTACAATATTTTTATTTCATGATTTCCTATACTCTATGGAAAGGTAATTCAGTATCCAGGGATTTGATCTAGGAGACTCCGAGACAGTCAGTTCAGGAATCTAGTGACAATTGGGATCTTATGGAATTATTCTCATATATTCACATTAAGGTTCTATAAAACTATGTTCAAACTATTCTCTCATCCTTATAGGTGACATCAACTCTTATGAAATGAGTATGGTTGGGAAATGTATCTTATCCTGAAGTTCTTATCCTATGGGAAAGAGTATCATAAGATGATACCGCTTCTGGTTAGATGGTTGATAAGGATGATACATTTTGGTTCGATGGATATTTATGGCCCACAAAAGACATTGTAGAGGAGATGATGAGGGATTTACACAACTCATCATGGGACATTCACCTCATTTTCACCAAAATGTATCAAGATACATGACACTAATACTAGTTTCCTCGCATGAAATGTGAGATATTAGATTTCATAACTTACTATTCTAACTGTATGTAGGTGAACACAGAACATTAGTGTCTTATAGGGATTCTTCATCCATTGTCTATTCCTAAGTGTAAATGGGATGATGTTTAAATGGAATTCGTGACTGTAATACCTAGATCACCTCATGGAAACAACATAGTGTGGGTTGTCTTTGATCATTTGATCAAGGTTTCACAATTATTACCTATGTGAAAGAACTTCCCGTTAGACAAGCTAGGAAGAGAGTTAATTATAGTGGTGGAATGTCTCCATGAATTCCCTATTTCTATAATTTCTGACAGAGATTCTCATTTCATGTCACAGTTCTGGAAGGGGTTACATAAGGGATTAGGAACACATCTACTTTTGAGCATGGCCTATCACCCATAGACCAATGGACAGAAGGATCATACAATACAGGTTCTAGAAGAATTTTTTTTGAACGTGTTACCTGGACTTTTCAGTATCTTGGAAATAATGTATTCTACTCATCAAGTTTTCTTATAACAAAAAATTTCAAGATACCATTGATATGGATCCCTATGAATCTTTGTATGGTAGGTTTTGACGCTAACCTCTATGTCGACTAGAGGTAGGGGAGGGAGTTGTGCTTGGACCACATCTTGTGTCGGAAACTATAGAGAAGGTCCTTCTAATCTGGAAGTGTATGTTGATAGATCATTCTATACAACCGTCTTATTCCCGTAGAAATTGACGACCTCTCGAGTTCAAGGTCAAAAAATGTGGTTTTCTTGAAACAATTTCCCAGTTTGAGGCATAGACGTTTTTTGAAGTAGGTTAAGCTATCACTGAGATTCATTAGACCCTTTGAGGTATTGAAGCGAATTAGACCAGTGGATTACCAACTGGAATTTCCTTAGAGATACTGGTCCATGAGTGATTTCTTTTATGTATATTAGTTTCACTGATACTATACAGACCCGACTAACATCTTTCAACCTGATGACATCGAATTGGATATGGATTCATCCTTCAAGGATTATCTATTGTATATTATTGATCCGATCATGAAGGCACTCTTAGGTAGGTCCATTCCTATTGTATGGGTTTTATGTTTATACAATTGTGTATAAGACAAGGCCTAATTGTGGAAAGATATTATACGATCCCAACTGCCGAAACCTTTTGCAGACAATACATCTTTACCCTTATATGGTCAACTCTAGGATGAGTTTCTATGCATAGGGTAGGTTGTAATGGCCTACATTTTGATGAAGGTACTGATCATTTTTTATTTCAAACCCCTCCTTTAATGAAGGTAAAGGTATACATTGAAATTTGGAAGGATTGAGGATCATCTGGACCTTGTTAGTATCCTAGTGTCCAGGAAAAGTGGACTACATGATGGGTCATGCGATTAATGGACTCCATGTAACCCAAGCTACACAGTTTGACAAAACCATGTAGCTATAGATAGTGGTATCTAAATGTCTTCATGGTTTTTCTATAACTCTGTTGGACCAAGAACACAGATGGGTGGCCTGATAAAGTTTCCAAATAGATCGTTACCATACTATTTGAACAGAGTTTGTAAACCATGTTTCTAAACCATGCGGCCCAAATTTTTTGGGTGAAATGATCCTTTTTCACAACTTACTTCTTTAAACCTGGTTTCTTTTTCTCCTCTCTCTAGTAGATAGAACCTCCTCTTCTTCCCCTCTTTGAAATCAACTCTCCTCCCAAGCTTGGATGTCCTTTATCTCCTCCATCTGAAAACTGATCTTTGATCTATTGAAATCATAAAATATCCCAAGGTAAGGCAAACCCAACGCACTCTTATTTCATTGGTAAATCTCACCATCTATTGTGCTATTAAGATACAGTCTCATTCACCCTGTTTTTAGGGTGTTGGAATGAAACTCATATCTCTTCCAAACTATGAAGAATCTGAGTTCGATATCAAGTAAGGCTTCATCTATGGACCTAATGTAGGTGTCCACATAGTTTTCCATTTTTTGTTTGTTTTGTATTTATTCAGTCGTTCTATAAGTTAGCCGTTTCCAAGCATCTATATTGTGTTGGACCCATGGCGCTCATGAAAATGGACCATATTACTCGCATCCCACCAAATTTTGGACTCTAAACTAAACTAGTCCACTAAATAGGTTGGGTATCTAGATATATTCTCTATCTATCTAGGGATTTATTTCACCTCCCCATATATTTGAACTGGGGGATGACGAGAATTATAGCCATCAAGGAGCGTATCTGGTACCACTGTGTTTTATTGTGAAATGTTACCATAGATGCTCCCTGGTGGATATTATGTCTGTCATCACTAGGTTCAAATCTATGGGGAGGATAAATAAATCCCCAACTGGTTAGGAGATATATCTAGATACCTTGCAACATTATTGGCCCGGTTTAGCACAGCCCACATGTTGGTCGGTTATGAGGTATATGGTCCATTGTCGAGAGCATCATGGGTCCAATATATTATGTTGAATCCTTCATGTCTAAATGATCCCAGTGCCTTGATATATATCAATTGGTTCATTTTTATGGTTTTAGGCATCAAACATATCCTTTATGGGCATCCATAGGTTTGCCTCCTTGAAAATGGTCATTTTACGCCAAATGGTTGAAATTCTTGGAACCCAATTTGAAATCCGACTAGACATTTGAATGGAATATCCTTTGTATCATGTGTAATTTATTTAACCCAAAGACACCCCATATTTGGTTTGACTTATTAGGCTTGGAATTTCCCATGTAGGCATTTGATTTGTTGCAATGCCACTTACATTGATCCTTGAAATGGAAATTTCCATTACCTAATGAGTGAAATGAAATCATCAAGGGAAATGGGTTTTTATAGGATGAAATAAATGAAATAGTTCCATCAATTGAATAAAATTACCTTGAAATTTGTACCATTTCAATTTGTATTCCATGTTTAGGAAAATTGAGTGAAATTACTTGGGTGGGATGATATACTCTTGATGGAATTTGTTCCATGGAAATGTATCAAATATAATTGATTGTGGTAAATTACATGCATGAGAGGTTTTGATTAATGTTTGAATTAATTATGAAACCATGCCTTTGTATATGCTTAAAAGATAATGCATAATATGTTATTCCTTAATTATATTTTTGATAATGAATGTGCCTCTTATATAGATATGGATTTGATGAGGGAATGAGAGGCATATAGCTCATGACCTTTGTATATATAATTGTTACGCACTACTGGTTTGTAGAGATCAGAGACCGTGAGAGCCCAATGGGAAGACTATTTGACCTTCTATCTGAGGATCCAAGGATTGTGAGAGGCTTGAGGTAGGAGAGACTGTGAGATCCCCCTTGTGTATCATCAAGAGACCATGAGAGCTCTTGGAGTTGGGTCATGGGTTGGACTGTGAGATCTTCCCAGCTATCGGTTGTCTATGTGTTACATTCTAATCCATTCCAACATATATATACATATATAAATATACATACATATATATATTTAATAAATTTAATTATCTAGTTCCATGATTAGACATATCAGCCATGGGCTGAGTCAGGTAGACCCGCCAGGTGTCCATTAAAAACATTAGAGGGAGGTTATTTAATTATTCAGAAGTGCTTTACTTTACTGTATATAACTACAGACTATTTATTTATGATCACCTACTCTGAATACATATAGACTCTGTTGTGGTGGCTTGCTGAGATTTTTACCTCACACCCTACTCGGCCCACCCAGGGCACCTGAGTAGATTATGTTGTTATAGGTACTAGTAAGGTTAAATTAACTTCTACATGGTGTTGACTTGTACTACTTATATGGATATTAAGACCAGTGAATTAGACTTATTCTTGAGATTCTCTTTGAGTTACTTTTGATCTTTTGTTCTTTTGTTCTTTTGTACTATCATAAAGCATGCTTTCATCTATTCATGAATTTCTCTATTATTAGTATTCCATGCAACATTGTATAAGACACTTATATTGAGGATTTTGGTTTTTATATCAATTTATTTGATATTCATATATTATCTTTTTTATCTTATCTATTGTTTACTATATCTTTTAGTTTTATTATTCTTTTGTTACTATTTTCTATTTGTTGTATCTAGTGTGTTACTCTAACATATGGGTATAGTCTCCCCACTTTACTACCTATAAACCCTTAATAATAGTAAGTAAACCATGGAATATGGTGATACACTCCTAGGGTTATGTGGCCAACTAGTCTTGGGGCACCGGTTAAGTGGCATCTGGGTCCGGAACATCACAGTTTCATTTTTTTATGAATAGTGGAAATACTGAATTTTAATTCAAAACAATTTTTATTATAATTTAATTATTAGGATAAATCATATTTTAGACTATTTATTACAGTTTAATTAGATCAAGATTTTATTAATTAATCCTATTTTATTCATTGGAATCAATTTCACATTGAAATTTGATATAAAAACCTATCCAAATTTTGAATGTTTTTTAATTTAAAACAATGTATTATTGTCCCATATGTGGGATTAAATTAAAATTATTTTATACTTATTATGTTATTGTAATTTGGAAAAATAGATTATTTATTTGGAATAATCTAAATTTATAATATCTCATAAGTTCAAATTTGTTTTTGACGAGACATATTAGTGAAATTTATTAAAATAAATTACAATGATTAAGGTGAAATTATTCTTAACAAGGGACTAAAACTTAAACATAAGTTCCAAAATGACCTATAAAATTGTCCAAAATCCATTGAATGTAAATAATTTGACCATATTATACCTTTTCTAGAATAACTTAAACTATTGGATCCACTTTCAATGGGAAAAATGTGGGTGGAATTATCTTTTCCAAAATTTATAAGTGTTTCACTCCTCCTCAACTATAAAAATCCCTCATCTCAACCCACTTCCTCACACATATCTAGCCACTTATTCTAAAAAAATCTCTAAAACATTAGCTACTTAAAATATGAACCCTCATCCTAGAATCCTCCCCTTGGAATGAAATCCATCCAAAGAATCCCTTTGGTGAAAACCAGAAGGAGTTACCCAAAGAAGAGGTAACATATTTCATCAAGCTATTTATTTTTATTCCCTTCCTTCAGCCCTAAACTATTCTTATTACATTATCCTAAATATATGATGATGTTTTTCCTTATGGTTTCAACATAAAAATACACACACTTATATCTAATGGGTAACGAACTTACCGTTTATGTGTAAGGTGAATTACCACCTCATGGAACGAGGTTGTTTGTTTTTCATTTACCAACATTAATGGTTGGGAATTATGATGGACATATTATTTATATATGAAATATATGATACTTATTAGGTCATTATTAATATGTAATTTTCTTACAACACATACCCTTATAATTTTCAATTTTTGTAAATTAGATAACATCATTTGTGGAAGTGTGGACTACTGCCTCCTAAAAGCGATGTGATTCGATCGTGCTATACATGGAATGTATAATTGATGGTTTTAATTAAAAATATTTCAAATTGAAAAACTATATATGATATTATTGACATAATTACCTTTATGGAAATAAAATATATCATTTTTCTTATTACCCTTTTACACACTTAAAAAGTGATAAAGTCATTCGTAGACGTGTTGAGTACCGCCTCTTCGACACAATGTGATTACTTTAACATCATAAAAATTTTATATATAAGTATATATGATTAAATAACATGGTATTCATGCTATAATTATCATTCTGGAAAGATATTGTATCACTTACCTTCTTTCCATAACGATCATTGAAAAATGGTAACATTACTCTTGTGTACGTACGACCTATCATCTCACTGATTGTAACATTGGTTAATTTTTAATAACCATATTTAATGATATTTTTTAAAATTATAATTTATGCATAAATATATTAAATATTTCATGATTATTGTTCTATAAATTTTATATAATTACCCCTTTGACCATAGTTGACTTGTAAAAGTTGTTTACAACACATAAATCAAATTTATTCAAAACAACTGATGTAAAATTAATTGTTTAATTAGTTATACACAACATGGTGATAATTTAATTAAAAGTATTTATAAATATGAAAAAGGTTCTGAATCGTGTAAATAATTATCATAATTTGATTATTCAGGAATATAACACCTGAAACAAGTCTGAATCAAGGTAAGGGTTTTCATCACAATTTACATTCCATTAAGGATTATTTGTTTTTATGCTTCTAGTTTCTATTATATGGGGTATATAATACCCTTTCAAATGTTATATCACAAAATATCCTTATTCTCTTGAAATTATAAGTTTTTTTAATGTTATTCATTCATGGAGATTACGATTCAAATGTTTTAAACACTACTACAAAACGTACCTTTGATAGAGTTGGTATTTATCAGCGGTAGAAAAAAGAAATCATAAAAGGAATCTTTATCACTGCAAAAGAAAAAGATAATAAATTTAAACTTTTTTCAGTGCCTTCTTTTATCGTTGATAAAATGTACCATTTATCAATGCTTTTCTTAGCGCTGATAAAGGGTCCCTTTATCAATGATTTGTTTTTAGAACTCATAAAGGAATCCTTTATTAGTGATTTTCTAGCACTAAAAAATTTATAAATAAATAAAATTAAGTAATTAAATAAATAAAAATTGAAAATGTGTTTATTAAAAAAAATATTTCAAATATTATTATTTAAATAATTATTAATAAGAATGAAGAAATTGATCGTACTATATATAAATTGAAAATAATAATAAATTTTATGTATTAAATATATAGATATATGAAAATGGAAAATTAAAAAAATAAAAATTAAGAATAATTCAATTGATAAAAATATTAAACATTTTATTAATTAGATAATTATTGATGATGTTAATAAATAGTATATATTAAATATATATATATATATATATATATCTATGTATATAAATATGATTTATATATTAAAAAATATTTATGTGCTTTAGATTAAAAATTCATATATTTAGTGAATAGTGGTTTATAATTAAAAATTAATATGAATTAAAAAATCTAACTATGGGCTATGAATTCCTCTAAGGCCAACATGCCATGTAATACATACACCTACGGGCCTTATAAGGGTTCCACCTCACCCCTTGAAAGGTGGATTATCAAAATTAATAAAAAATAAAGGCCTTCGGGCCATTGGAGGTATATAGAATGCACACACAAAACTTATCCTTTTTTCAATATTGTTAAAGTATACTTTTTTTAATTTATTCAATTTCACTCATTTTTAACATGCATGCACTTAAAATTAGATATTAATTAATAATGATAAAAATATATTTATAACAAATAATTATAAATAAATATATTTATAAATGTATATTTACAATATTTATACATTTATATATTTATAATTATAAATAAATATATATATTTTTTAAAATTATTTATATGATTATAAATAAATAATTATATATATTTAAATAATTATTAAATTTATAATAAATTTACCTAAATAATGAATATATTTACTATATATATATATATATTAAATATATGTGTGTGTGTAATTATATAAATATTTATAATGATATAAATATTATATTTTAAAAAAAAATATAATTATAAATTAATAATTATATATTTAAGTATTTTATAAAATAATAATGAATATATATAAATAAATAATATATTTACTATAATTATAATTATATTTATTTATTATATATATATATATATTAAAAAAATATTTATAATTGAAATTATAAATCCTCTATCAGCACTTAAGTAATAAGCACTGATAAAAGGATTATTTATCCACTCTAAGACTTTAGCACTAATAAAGATGGATTTTATCATCTCCTTTTTAGCATTGATAAATCTGTATCTTTATTTGTGCTAAAAAATCAGATAAATGATCCTTTTATCAGTTCTTATTACTTAAGCGCTGATAAATGGCATCTTTATCTGTGATTTTTTGGATGTTCTGATAAAAGTGTCATGATCTATTCAAAAAAACCCTAACCAATTGCATAGTTTTCATGATATCAGTATCTTTTAATAGAATCCACCAACTACTAGTGCTCCTCTTTAGAAAATAGAAGATAAAATCAAGGCTCAAATCGAGATTAAAACAAATCCAAGGATCAAATTCAAGGCTCGAATGATTCAAGGGTCGAGGAAATGCAAGTCTCAATCATAAGTCTTTCTCTACTTTTTCATAGATATAAGTCTTTCTCTACTTTTTCTTAGGGAACTTAGGGTATAAAACTTTAATGGTTTTTTCCATGGTATAGAATATGTTGCATCAATAAATGTGGTGAGTTACCCATTTTGGAAATTGTGCCATTGATATCATCCATTTTGATGCTTGGAATTTTTAGAGTGTGAAACACCTATACTATGAGCCTTCCCAGCATCACTCCCAGACTATACAATCATCTCCTTTCTTATCAATTATAGTTTTGAATTAATACAGGGGGTTTATGAGGTACTCTTTTATTTATGTGAAAGTGTGGATGAGTCATACATTATTTTTTTGGATAAATAGTGGAATTAACCATATAGTAGAATTCTCATCCAAAATTATATCATCTATATAATATTGTATGTATCAATTTCCATGATGGTGGTGGGGTAGCCTATGATACTACTTCTTGGTGTATTATTATGACTAGTTATTTTCATATTTGTGTAGTAGATACTTTAGATAGGGAGTGATGTTTTATAGTTTTGTTAATTTTTTTATTCCACTAAGATTTATGAGTGAAGTAAGGGTATTATATATTGAAAATGTGACCTCACAGGAGTCATTCCATCTCTATAGAGGCTAGTGTGTATGGGATAGATGTTGCAAGGGTTGGTGTGTTTTGTTCCTTGTTTGTGATATATCTTTTTGATGGGTATTATTTCTTTATGAAAAAAATTGTATGGACCTCTATAAAATCTTATGGATGGGTCAATGTGTATTAGATAGCCTCTTTATAATCATTTATATTGGTAGATCTAATGTTAAAACATCCCTATAATCCTTAGTATTGGTCGATGTGGTGATATGACTTCCTAAGAGTCTTGATTTGTTTTAAAATATGTTATATACCATTAATTTTAAATGTAATAATTTATTAGGTTTCTACATCACTTGTTCCAAAAAAATTAATGGGAGTTATCAAATTCTATATATTAGAAAAAAAATTATTATTCATCATTTTAGGCCTACATGTATTGTTTCTACCCCTTGGAATCTCTGATTACTATCCATGTATTTGAAATAAAAATTTATTTATTAAAACATTTTATCAATATATTTTTATATATTATAGTTGACTAATTGAGAGTATATTATTATTATTTATCATATTTGGGTTTCTTATTAATCCTTAATTTATAATATTATATTTTCATTTGTTTAGTGGATTTAATAAATACTTGATGTGTTTCAAACAAAATTTATTATTGAAAATATTTTCTTGAGACTCATCCCCCGTATCTTTTGTAGACATCTATCATCCTCATCAACTTCATCTCCTGAATAGCTATTATTTTAATTTTTTTTATTAAAACTCATCCCCCATCTATTTTATGTTTCTTATAATACTCTAATAATTATTGATCCCATGGATGAATAATGCTTAGATTATTTTAGGCAATATAAGTGCATGTCCACAAGATATGGAGGATGTGTGTGAAACAAAAAAATTCAATGATAAATATATGGGAGATGATTTGATGAGGTTTTCTTATAACATTCACCTTTGTATGAATTCATAGGACAACACCTGCCATAGTGGAGTAATTCTATTCTAAAATCTAGTTACCTATTTTCTCCACCATTGTGTAATTATTTGAAAAAATAAAATGTTGGGTTTCCCTTATTATAATTTTTTAATACTTTCACCTTTAAAAATTAATATCTTCTGTGTATATAGTTATTTATTTTACAAAATTAATTTTTTTAACCTAATAGGGTGGATATGAATCGAAAAAGGATGAACATTAATCATTTGAAAAAATATTATGAATATGGAGTTAATGAGTTCATCAAGTTTGAAAGAGGCCATACATACAACCTTTCTCAAATCCTATATCCTTGTTTACATTGTTTTTATTCAAGAAAAATCACTCTAGAAGAGCTGGAAGAACATTTTATTTTCAATATAATAGATCAAAGATATAAATCTTGGACTAAACATGGGAAAAAACTAAATTTGGACACTGATTAGGATGATACTGTGATTTATGGTTCATTTGATATGAAAAACAATGTAAATACTGATGGAGATAACATGGAAGAAATGAATATGGAAATTTAAGATGAACTTATTTATTTTTTAAAGTTGTTTGGGGAGTTAAATAGTTATTCCAAGAAACCATTGTATATTAGTTTCACTAAATACACTAGATTTATATCTATATTGAACTTATATAATTTGAAATATGGCATCAGACGGAGTGATTCCATATTTACAGAACTACTTCATCTCCTGAATGATATGATACCATAAGAAATTAAACTAACATGATAAACATATGATGCTAAAAGAATTATATGTATAATGTGGGTGATCTCTAAAAAATAATTTCTTATCCAAATGATTTCATATTATTTTGTAATGACCATGAATCACTCATAAAATGCACTAAGTGTGGTTCTTATTGATACAAGAAAAATGAATCATGTCCCTCAAAATATGTATGGTACATTATATTCATTCTATAGTTTATAAGAAATATTGATGTTAGAAAACCACAAGAGAATTGATATGGAATGAATATACAATAATTAAGGATGTTGACCTATGTCATCTAGTATATTCTCCTAAGTGGAATAAAATTGATTACAAGTATCCTAATTTTTTAAGTGAGTCAAGAAAAAATCATTTTTTATTATCTATTGATGGAATAAATCATTTTGGTGTATAGAGTAATACTCATAGTATATGGCCCATCATATTGGTAAATTATAACTTTCGCCATGGTTATGCATGAAGTGAAAATACATTTTGTTATCTCTGCTTATATCTAATCCAAAGAAACCCAGTAATAATAATTATTTCTATTTGGATACATTTATTAAAGATATTAAATTGATGTGGGATATAGGTGTTACAATATATGAGCTCATAGAAGTGAAGAATTAACATTGAGGTCTATATTATATAAGATGATAAATGAATTCCCCGCTTATGGATATTTATCATGATATAGCATTAAAATAAAGATGGGTTTTTCGATTTGTGAATAATTAACATACTCAATTAGGTTAAAACATTCCATAAAGACTTTGTTTTCAGGAAATAGGAAATTTTTACCTCGAGGACAAAAATACTAATCCTAAACAACAACATTATATGGGAATATTAAAAAAGGTACAATTATATCTCCAGTAATGTGAGATAAACTATACAATAAAGTAAACGATATTCAAACTATTTTTAGTAAACAATTTTCGAAAAACCTTACAAAATCATGTTGGAAGAAGAGATCAATTTTCTTTGAATTATTGTATAGGAATTTTTTGTATGTTAATCATTTTATTTATTTCATTCATGTATAAAAAATGTATTTGATGGTTTTATTTTCATGTTACTAAATGTTCCTCACAAAAAGAAAGATAACATCAGGGATAAGTTGGGCTTGATTGAAATGGGGATATGGGAATAGTTGGAACCAATTAAGGATAAAAGGAATAATTTTCTTCCTCCAGCATCTTGCACTCTATCTATATAGAAAAATAGTTATTTTTCATTTTCCATAATTGGGTAAAAGTTCCACAAGGGTATTCATAAAATATCATGAATGTTATTTCAATGGTTAATTTGAAGTTACAAGGAAAAAAATCACACGACTATCCAGTTTTTATGGAAGGTTAAATTCCAGTCACTTTCTATTTCATTTTTCCTCAAAATGTCCAACATACATTAACCAACTCTTCTTCTTTTTTAAATCCATATAAAGTAAATTTATAGACCCATTGAAGTTTCCCATCATGAATAAGTAGGTTGCATTCATATTATGTGAATTAGATATGTTCTTCCTATAATAATTCTTTGGATAAAATTGTCCACCTGATGATTCACTTAGTTTGAGAGTTTTAACTATGTGATCTTATCCATTATAGATGGATGTACCCCCACTGAATGGTATGAGAATATTTTGAAAGGGTATGTTAGGAATTGATGTCATGCAGATGGTTGTATTGTATAATGATGTATTATTAAAGAATATATTAAATTCAGTACTGATTACTAAGCAGATAATGATAGCATCAGTATCCCAAATTCTTGTCATAGAAAACACCTTATGGGTGAAGGGATTTCTGAAAGATGTATTGTTATAATTACATTGATAGAGTGGGAGAAAGCACAACCTTACATTTTATAGAATAGTGATGATTTTTATCCATTCATTGATTCCCATAAAGAAATTTTTAGTGATTTGAATCCACAAAGGGATGAAAGATGGATATCAAATACGTATAATCAATAGTTTGGATGATGGTTATGAGATCACGTTTTTAAAGAGTTATCTGAATATCTAAATTCAATTGCCTAATGAATTCAATGGTTATCTAGGGGAACCAATGAAAATGTTATATCTTACACTGGTTTTGTAATTAATGGTTATATGTTCTATACAAATGAACAAGATGATTGAAGTGTGATGAAAAATAGTGGTATTATTGTTGTGGCTGAAGAAATTCTCATATTTGGTTTCAAGAATAGAAATCTAATTTATGAAAATATGCCATCTTTTTTCATTATCTAACAGATATATGAGTTGGATTATACAACATTTCAACTTCCGATTTTCTATCACAAATTGGTTGACAATATTAGTGTAGTGAAAGTTGATGAAATGGGCTTTGTGAAGGTGAATTTTAGTGTGTAAGGGTGAAAATATGAGTCATTCATAATGGCATCACAAGCAGTGAAAGTATTTTATGTCTATGATCCAACAAACAAGAATTGTTTGATTGACCTTCTGGAGACTAAAACAAATGTTGGGTAAGATTAAAATTTGATTAAGGAAGACCGTTTCATTGGGAGATCACAATTATTTCCTCTTGGCCCCAATGTAGACAATTTCTTGTATTTTATAAGGGACCACAAATAGGAGATTCAGATTCTCGATAGAGGAACCAAATCCCTAAAACCACGAAAAATTTAAAAGAGAGTTCAATGAGAATATAAAATTGTTTTTTAGTATACTATATTGTTATTCATTATATTATATGTTCACTATTTCATTAACATCATCTAAATTAAATATTTTACTACTCATGAAGATAATTTCTTATCCACATTATAATGTTACCAATCCCTCGAAAGAACAAAATATAATGAAGAAACCCCTTTGGAAAGATGTAATGGTAATTCTATGACATAATTTATCTATTTTACCTGAAAATTATATAATGGAAATTTGATTTAATTTTTAATATTCTTTATAGAGTTAATTTATTTTAAAATATTTCTATCCATACGTCTTGCCTTTGCAGGAAGAGAAATGAAGTTGTCTCTGCTCAATCATAGAGATAATATTGATGTTTTTTACATTAAAATTATTTTCCATAAAATAATGTATTATTTTATATTTATTTTTAATTTATTTATTTTTAGTATTAATAAAATAATAATTGTTTTCTTATAGATGTGGATTTTTTTGTTCGATTTGGGTTGGTCTATCAATATTTCATGCCTTTTTAGACTAAAACTTCTATAGAATTATTCACCCTCAAAACATTTTCACCCCTTGAGTGTTTCATTTTTCACTTTACATCAATCTATCTCTACTTCCTTTATAGGAAGAGTAATGATTCTACCTCTACTGAATCATAGAGGTAATATTTATGTTTTACACAATAAAATCATTTTCCATAGAATTAATGTATTGTCTCATATTTGTGTTTAATTATTTATTTTTATTATTACTCACATAATAATTTTTTATTATATAGGTGGACTCTTTTGTTCATGTTGGGGTATTCTATCCATTTTCATGCCTTTCTAAATCAAAAAATCCAAAAAATTATTCTCCCTAAAAACCTATTAACCCCTATAGTGTTTCATTTTTAACATTATTTTATGTTCTCTCCACTTCCTTTGTAAGAAGAGAAACAATGCTGACTCTACTCAATCATAGATTCAATATTGATATTTTCATAGTAAAATCATTTCCAAAATAAATAATGTATTATTTAATATTTTTGTTTAATTTTTTATTTTTTAGTATTACTAAAATAATTATTATTTTCTTATACAAGTGTAATATTTTGTTTGAGTTATGGTGATTTGTCCATATTTATTTCCTTTCCCACAAAAACTTCCACAAAATTATTCTTCTTCAAAACCTTTCACCCCTATAGTGTTGAAATTTATCACATTCCATCATGTTCCCACCACTGATTAGTTACATAGGTAATATTGATGTTTCCACAACAAAATATTTGTCCATAGAATTAATGTATTATTTAAAGTTTATTTTTAGTTTATTTTTATAGTATTAGACCTATAATAGTTTTTTTAAAGGTGAATTCTTTTTTTCGAGTTGAGGTTGTTTTTTTGAAGCAGCTCATGCATTTTTGGTAGTTCGATAAAGAAAGTCAATGGAACTCTTGGTATAATTGATAGTTAGGATTTTTTTTAGAGTTAGGGTTAAGTATGAAGCAGATGCACCTTAACCTGACACATGGTGTGACCGGTATGACCCTCAGTACTTCTTTATATTTAAATTTGATAATAATTTTTTTAAAAAAGGGAACTAAAATTTTCAAAACTGAGAAAACATATTCAAATTATTTTGATAAATTAAGACAATGATACATAAGTGATTTTTGACATGTAAAAATTAGTCGTACCTCAATCTGATACCTGATGTGACTGGTATGACTCAATGTTCCCATTATCAGTTTAAAATCGATATTTTACTTTTAAAAGTGTCACTCACTGAAAAATGAGAAAACAAACATTTATTATTTTGATAATTTAGGGTATTTATTCATATATCATTTGTAACATGTAGGAATTGGTCTCATGAAAAACTGAAACACGATTTGGTCTATATGAGTGAAATTGTTTGTTTCCTGTTTAAAAAATATATTATTAAAAATTATAAGTGAAGTAGTTATAACTGAGAAAACACCTTCATATTATTTTATAAATTAATAAAACAATCCATAAAACAATTTGTACACATAGGAATCATTATCACCTCAATCCAATACACAGTGTGACTGTAATGACTCCAAGTGAGTATTTATTTAAAAATGACATAAATTTACTGAAAAAGGATAGCTAGCCAACTCAAAACAGAATGAATGCATTAATATTTCTTTGATACTTTTAAAAAACCATCCATATGTCATTTAAGACATGTAGGAATTAGTTTCACATCAATATGAAGCACGTTGTGAATGATATGACTCTAAGTGCATCTTTTTATTTGAAGTTGAACTCAATTTTAGTAAAAAGAAAAATGGACTACTTAAAACCAATAAAATACATTTTATTGTTTTAATACATTATTATAATGATATATAAGTAATTTTTATGTGTTGGAATCATATCAAGCTCAATATGATACTTGATGTGTCAGGTATGACTTAATGTGTCTGTCATCTGTTTCAAATTGAAATTTTAGTTCAAAAAGTGGAACTCAATGAAAAATAAGAAAAAAAACACATATTTTAATGATAATTTACAAAAAAAATCATAAGTCATTTGTGATGTGTGAAAATTGATCTCACATCAAACTGATACACAATGTGATCGGTATGAGTCAAAATGCATGTTTTATTTTAAAATGACATTTTAGTAAAAAAAATAAAAGAGACATACTCAAAACTGAGAAAACACATTCATACTATTTTTATACTTTTGTAAACTTTTTTATAAGTCATTTGGGATCTGTAGGTACTAGATTCACCTTAATCTGACACACGGTATGACTGGTACGACTCCTAGTGCGTCTTTTTATTTAAAATTGACGTCAATTTTAGAAAAATGAAAAGGATACCTACTCAAAATCAATAAAAGACATTCAAAATTATTTTATACTTTAAAAAAATGATCCATAAGTTATTTGTGACATGTATGGATTATTAGTACCTCAATCTGAAACATGATGTTCCCAGTACAACTCAAACTCTCTATTATCAGTATACAATCAACATTTTAGTTCAAAATATTTCACTCACTCAAACCCAATTGAACATTCTTGGGTTTTCTTTATAATTTAATAAAATTATTCATAAGTCCACTGAGATGTGTAGGAATTTCTCTAATATAAAACTGATACACGATGTTTCCATAATGAGTCAAAGTGTCTGTTTCCAGTTTAAAATGACATTTTTGTAAAATAGAAAACTATCGTACTCAAAACTGATAAAACACATTCATATTGTTTTTATAATTTAGAAAAATTATTTATAAGTCATTTTAGAAAGGTATGAATCAAACACAACTCAAACTGACCCACAGTCTGATCGGTATGACTCAAAGTGCATACTTTTATATAAAATTGACATCTATTTTAGTACAATGGACAACTGACGTACTCAAAACTGAGAAAACACATTCAGAGTTTGTTGAAATAATACTTCAACGATACCTAAGTAATTTTTTATTTATATGAATTATTTTCAGCTCAATATGATACACAATTTTCATAGTATGACTCAAGGTGTCCATTATTAGTTTAAAATTGACATTTTAGTTCAAAAAGTGTCACTCACTGAAAAATGAACAAATGCACTCATATTTTCTTGATAATTAAGGAAAATGATTAATAAGTAATTTTTGGTGTGTAAGAATCAGTTTCATGTCAATATGATATATGATCTGATTAAAATGAGTCAAAGTGCATGTTTATAGTTTAAAATGACATTTTTGTAAAAAAGAAAAATGACATACTCAAAACTGAGAAAATGTATTCATATTGTTTTGATACATTATGAAAACTATCCAAATGTAATTTGAGATATTTTGGAATTATCCTCACCTCAATCTTATGCATGTTTTGACCGTTATGACTTCAAGTAGGCCTTTTTATATAAAATTGAAATAAATTTTAGTAAAATTAACACTTCCTGTTAATTTATTTCTTTATATTATCTCTAACATATGAATTTTTTCCTATTTAGTTTTGTTCTTTTTCTCAGGTAGGGTTGGTTTTTTTTTTCAATATCATGATTCAGGGACATGATTATAATACAATGGAACAATAATGATTTGGAATTTATGTAATAATTTTTATTTATATAATTGCATAAACCAATGTTCAAAATGTTTATAACATAGTCTATTTTTCTTGTATTTCACTTGTAAATTTTATTTCATTTAAATTCTATAGTGGAACTTGATTTTTTTATATCTGGTGTGATTCTGGTGATTTAGTGTTCTATTATAAGACATTGCACTGGATATAAAATGTTTTGTTACAGCACATTATAGTATGTCCCTTTCTCAATGAAGATAAAATTCCCTTTATCAGTTCTTCTATAAGCACTGATAAATGGGGCCTTTAGATATGCTAAATAAAAGTTTTGATAAATGTGGTCTATTATTAGAACTTATAAATGCGCTGATAAAGGACCCATTTATGATCACTTTTTTAGACAAAGGACCATTTTATCAGTGTTTTTAACATTGATAAATGACTATATCTTTTAATCTCGCTATTATAGTCATTGATTCTCTATCACTGATAAAGTCCATTTATTTCATTGTTAATGGAATATTTTAAAGTATTAAAGGTGGTATGGGACACTTTTGAATGTTCAAATAATATTCTTCTCAAAAAAAAATTAATTATTTTCATTACAGTCTCACTTCCTTTTATGATCCTTAACATTCTCCAGAAATAATCACTTTATTATTGTGTAACTACTTTCTTTTATATGGTTCACATACTACCACTTTGGAATATATTATCATTATTAATTCATTGTTCATGATAGTTTTAGTTTCAAATTGAATTATTTCATATATTTGGATTTGTGTTAAAATTTACCAAGTGGAAAAGAATTTCATAACTCAATTCCTTTTCATTGGGTTATATTTATTCCTCATTGTCGTTAATATTTTTATGATTATGTGTATAAATAAATTGATTATCTATTTATTTATTTCCTATTTTGTATGTGGATTTATAGTTGATACACATAATCTACTCATTGATTGGTTCTCTCTCTAACATTGTAATCTTTCCATGGGTTTACATTATAATATCATTTTTTTGGGATTGTTCACACTTAAATTTCCATCAGAGTGAATTATTTTATTATTGTATAATTAACTATTTAAGTTTTATATCCTCTAGTTATTCATGACCTTTATCAAGTAATATTACCATTTTCTGACTCTTTAGTACATAAAATATTTTATAATTTTTTTAAGAAAACTCGACTTCATTTCTCTCTTTAATCAGAGAACCTGTTTTCTTATAAAAACATAGTTTTCTAAAAATTGCTTTTGAAATGATAAAAACGTTTTATTAAAAAAATACCCTTTTTATTTTACCAATTTTTTTAAAATAATATTCTTGTCTATTTCCAATCAAGGCATTTTTCTAACCCTTTTACCGTGAAAAAGGAATATTATTTTTACCTATTACGACATGTATGTATTCACCCACCATCGTTTTTTAAAGATTCATTTTCATTTTTAAAAATGTTAATTTTTAAATAAAATGTTTTCAAAAGTTATTTTCTAAGAAAATGATTTTTAAAATTTTTTTTAAATTAAAAAGGATATTTTCTTTAAGAATGTTTTTACTAGATCTATTTTTAGTATTTCTATTTATCAATAACAATAAAACCTTTTTCTACTCCACTTGGGATATATAGTATCAACATCATCCTTACTTTTCCTATGGAAGTTTTATGATTTATTTGTAAAATATAGTATTTACATTCAGTTCCTTTATTACTTTGTTAGACCCTCGGAAATATTCAATTTCCTATGATCATTGAACACTAAATTAACCCTCATTACCTATATCATTTATCATGGATATTACAATTTCCAAAAACATATACCATTTTATATATGATTTTTTACTTTGAAATGTATTTGATTATTTTGGTAAATATTGATAAATATGTATCCATAAATCAATATAGATATTTCATAAGGCATATTATTTATTTCAATTAGTCAATATGATGAATACTTTGGAATGGAAATAACGGGTGGGGAAAGACTTTATATAACCCCTTCATTAATCGATAAGTTCTCATGAGAAAAATTAGTTATGAAAATTAAATGGGTTTCCACCCATACTTTTAAACATTCTTATACAAGGTCTTGATGGTATAATTTTTCATGTGCCTCAAAAATGACATCTAATAATTTATCATTTCCCTCATTTTGATTTATTTATTATCTATCCATGATATTTTGCATTGACTTATCTATGGATGAAAATAATTCTATAGTTCATTAGTAAAATTACATGTGTTTCAGTTTCATACATTGATATATTTATTTTTCTTATACAATTACTTAACTAGAATGTGTTTACATTCATTACCATTCCATATTTGTTATGAACTTACTTCTTCGTTAACTGATTATATGGTATGTGTGATGAGTTTTTTACCATATAAAAATTATTATTCTAATTGATTCATTATTTTTTCTAAAATACTTCACCATTACTGATCATTTGATCTGACACTGATTTATTTTTCTTTCCCACAGATTTCAAGAAGTTTAATAAGAATGATATGCAAGGATACGCTATATGGATTAAAGTTGTTATCCTCAAAAGATAAAAAAAATTATGTTGTAATTCATGTATTAATTTTTAATGACATGATCATTTATATATATGGTTTACCAGTGCTAATAATTTGTTTGGTATTTTGGGACATGATTGACTTCTACATTATGTCAATGTAATGGTTGTAAACACCAGTTATGGGATTTATGGGGTTGGGTTTCTATAGTTGGTATCTGAGAAAGTTTAGTAGCGACCTTGGTAATTAGATATAAAAAAAACATAGATTAGATAACATACCCCTATGGTATAATTTGATGGTATGTATATAAGAACACCCTAGATTTTTGGTAAAGTAGATATTATGTAGTTTTCATAGAAAAACATCTCCATCTGAATACTACAAGTGGATGTGGTTTTGGAATAGATTTACCTATGAGAAAGAACTCCAACAAGGTGTGTTGGGCCTAACTCAACATAACCTGGTACAGGATAATGGGCCTTATTATGCACCTAGTTTTACACTCTTGAGGTATATTCATAGGATTATTCACATTTTCTCCAGAAACCATTATAAATAACATAGATATATAGTAAATAACCTATGTTAAACCAAAAGTTACTTATATTAATAGTAATCTGTCAATATTTATACATCTTAAATATTATTATATGGTTTTTCCAATATGATAATTGGTTCTCACACTATGGTTTTTGGTTTTTGGAAATTCTCACAATTATATGCTAAAATCAAAACTAAGTAAGAACTTATGAGGAAATAAATGGATGAATTATTTATCTATTAAGTTTTTATTAAAAACCGTAGCTAAAAGTACATTTAGTTATTAACATTATTTTAAGGATGTCCATCATATTTATTTTTGATATTATATTAATTTGGTTTTAGAAATGTATAACCTACATGTTGGGTGAAAACCAATCAAATCCATCATATTTATGAGACTTAAACCCATGACCTAAGGATGATAAGGGTTTCATGACAACCATTAACCTAAGAAATGTACTTTTTAATATGTTATTGTTTTTAGTTAAACAATTTGATGAATAAATATTAATGATGAAACTATAGTATTACTTTCAATGTTTAGAGATTAAGGTAATAACCATATTGGATTTAGAGTATATTTAGAGACAAATGGAAAGACATGTCACCCTTTTATGGGCCTTAAGATCCTTTATAAATGTATTTTAGTGCTTCATGAATCGAAATTAATTTTTGGACGAATTAGAAAATTGATCGAAGAAAAAAATGGATGAAATTATATTTATAGAAATATATCAATTATATAAATTTCATTATATTCTTAGGCAGTAAATGAATTACTCACCATTTGAAAAATTATCAAAAAAATATTCTTCTAATAACTAAAATTTTGGTGAACCTATAGTCTTTTAAATCATTAATGATTTATGTCTTTGAGTACCTCAAATTTCCATTGATCATTCACTTGTTTTTGATTGATAACCTCAATCACTACCTATAAATATTTAGGATTTTCCTCTATGTACGTATCTCTATTTTCCACTAATGTTCTCATACATAGAGACCTAGTTATATATTAGTCCACGTAACATTTTTATTTAATATTCTCTCATTTCTAAAGAATTTTATATGAACTATTATAATGGTGTGGATTCTCAACGTATAAAAAATATATTACCAATATCAATTTTAAATTGAGAGGGTGCAATTTAATTAATTTGGGGAGAATGTAACACCCTAAAATTCAAAAGTAGGAACATTGTATTTGATAGTGTGCAAGACATGAAACACCAAGTGAGTAAGGGAATATAATATCTCAAGAAAGTATAATATATATTTACTATTTTAAATATATTATATATATTATATATAATTAAATGTATGAAACATCGATTAAGTGTGTGTTGCAAGAAAGAGCGGCTTTCTTCAATAGCTTGTGTTATGCAGAAGACTGAGTTTTACTGAACAAAAATATATTATTAAAACATTAGTATTTAATATAATAAGATATAATAAACATGTCCATTAAATTAATATTTTTTAATAGTATTAAATAACATATTAAAATACATGGTTTACATAAATATAAAAGTAATTCTATGGTTACCAATTAATTAGAAATGACTATAAGAACCAATTGAATATTAAGAAAATAATATTATTTTTAATCTCAAAAAGTAATTTTATCATAATTAAATTAAAACGAATGAAATATATATTTTATATATTCAATAAAATGTTATTTATATTCATAAAATAAATTTGTTAAGAATAAGATAAGAATAAACACAATATTTCACATAAAACCCCATATTTTTATTAAAATATTTTTACTGCCTTTTAATAGAGAACCTATTTTAAATCCAATTTTTTGAACTTTTATAAATAAATTTTTTCAAAATAAATTTTACCTTTTAAATCGAAACATAAAAATTTTTGGGTGAATTTTTGGTATTTCTCTATGAAGTTTCATTTTTTTATAAATAGTGGAGAATAGTGAAATTTAAATCAAAAATGTTTTCCCATCTAATTTATTTATCAGGTTAAAATAAATTTTAGATTGGTTTCAAAGTATAATTAGATAAAAAATTTATTTATTAATAAAATTTAGTTTATTTGAATCTATTTCACATTGAAATTGATATAAAAACCTAGCAAACTTTTGAACATTTTTACTTTAAAAACCTGTATTATTGTCCCATCTACGGGAATAAATTTAAATTAATTTCTACTAATTAAATTATTGTAATTTTGAGAAATGAATTAAATATTTTTAATAAGAATAATATCTAATTTATAATAATTTAAACTTAGTTTTTGTGAAAAAATGGTAGTCAAATTAATTAAAATTAATTACAATGATTAAGGTGAAATTAAGATTGATAAGGGACTAAAATTAAACTTAAGGGTCCAAATTACCTATATGCCTATCAAAAATACATTGGTTGGAAATATATAGAAAATATCCTCCCTTGTATCTAATTTGGTACATTGTTGGATCTACTTTCATTGGTAACAACGTGGGTTGAATTCTCTTCTCTAAAATTTACAAGAGTTCTACTCCTCCTCCACTATAAAAGGCATCCTCTCCTCCCACTTTTTCATACCACTAATTCCATATTGAGTCTACCATTATTTATAAAAATAGCTTCTAAAAAACACTCATTTAATCCTTTAATCCTCACCTTGGGAATAAATCCATCTAAGGAGGCCATTTGGTGAAAACCAAAAGGAGTGACCTAATGAAGAGGTAACATCTTTCCTCAAGCTCTTTAGTTTTTTTACATTTCGTCACCCCTAAGATATTATTATTTAATTATTATATAAAAAACCATTATAATAAATATACTAGGATTTTTTATGTAAATGTTTCAAGTTAAACTTACACACACTTCTATCTAATAGGTTAAGAACTTACTATTTATGTGTTTGGTGAATTTCTGCCTCATGAAATAAAGTTGTTCGTTTTCCTTTAACGCCTTTCATGGTGGTGAGTTATGTGGGAAAATGATTATATATGATATATATGATACTTATTATGACTATGATTATTTAATTATTTTATAACACATACTCATATACATACCATTTTGGGTAAATATGATAACATTGTTTGTGGAAGTGTGGACCACCTCCTCCTAAAAGCGACGTGATTCAATCACACTATACTAAAATTTAAAATTGACTATTTAAATTAAAAATAAGTGACATAAAAAAATGTGATATTAATTACATAATTAAATTTATGTAAATATAATATATCATTTTTTATTACCCTTTCACACACATAAAAATGGATAACATCGTTCGTGGATGTGTGGACTACTGCCTCCTCGAAACGATGTGATTACTTTTACATCACATGAATTATATATGTGGGAATATTTGATTAAATAAAAATTTATTTTTGATATAATTATCTTTAACTAACGATATATTGTTACATAACTTATTTCCAAATCGATCATTGAAAAATGGGAGCCTTACTCATTCGTACGTACAACCACCCATCTCCATGATTGTAACGTTGGTTAATTTTTAATAACCATACATAATGATTGGTTTTAAAAGTATAATTGATGTATAAATATGATAATTACATCATTATTACAATTCTGGTGATGTTATATACTGACCCCTTTCACCATAATTGACTGATAAAAGTGGTTTTTGACACATAAACCGAATTTAGTCAAAATATCTGGCGTAAACTTAATTGTCTAAGTAGTTGTAAACAACATGGTAATAGGTGAAAAAAAATTAATGATAAACATGAAAAAGGTTCTGAATCAACTAAATAATCAAAATAATTTTATTATTCATGAATATAAATACACACATGACAATTGAGACTCAAGGTATGGGATTTCATCTCCATATACATTCTGTTTAGAATTATTTGTTGTTATGCACCTAGTTTTTTTTTATATGGTGCACATAATTATATTTGATATGTTATATCATTAAATATTCTTATTATCATGATATTATAAGTTTCATTTAATGTCATTAATTTATGTATGTTATTATCCAAATGTTTCAAAGTGGTATGAGACACTTTAAAATGTTTACTTATTATTCTCCTCGAGATTGCTTTTAATGTTTATCTTTGCAATCTCACTTACTTTTTTTATTCATAGCATTATATGAGAATAATAACTTTATTTTTCCCCCTAATTTCCTATATATGGTAAAAATACATCCAATTTTTTATATAATTTCATAATTCATTCATTATTCATGATATTTTGATATTAAATTTTAATTATTTCATCTAAGTGGATTTTAGTTAAATGTTACCAAATGGAAAATAATTTTGTAACCCAATTCCTTTTCATTAGGATATATAACTTCCTCATTTTCTCTAATATTATATAAATATGTGTATAATGAATTTTACTATCTATTGATGTATTTACACTTCTATATGTGGCTTTACAATTGATACACATAATCTACTCATTGATGTATTCTCACTCCAACATTGAAATATTTTCAAGGGTTTACATTATAATACCATTTTATAGGGATTTCTTACACTTTAATTTTCTTATGAAGAAATTATCTGATCATTATATAATAAAACCTTTAATTTTATTATCTTATAGTTATTTATGACCTTTATCATGTAATAGTTTCATTTTCCCACTCTTCGGTAATTAAAATGTTTCAGAAATTGTTTTTAATAAAAACCCAAGTTCATTTATATCTTTAATGGGAGAACTTTTTTTCTTCTAAAAACTATTTTTTTAAATAAGGTTTTCAAAAATGTTTTTTTAACATTAAATATTATTTTTAAATACATTTTTATCCTTTTTTTTCTTTTACTAATGCTTTCATTGAAATATTACTGTCTCTTTTCGAACAAGTCATTTTTCTAACCCTTTTACCATGAAAAAGGAATGTTCATTTTACCTCGTATAGAATGTATGAATTTACCTACATATTTTCTATGAAGCTTACTTTGAATTATTAAAATGTTTCTTTTTAAATAAAATCTTTTCAAAATTATTTTTCAAAGAAAATGATTTATAAATATTTTTTCTAAATAAAATGGGAATTCTCCTCAATAATTCTTCTAAAAGATCATTTTTAGTATTTATATTAAACAATGATAACAACCATTT
The DNA here is from genome assembly GCA_963277665.1 of Viscum album. Lineage (NCBI taxonomy): Eukaryota > Viridiplantae > Streptophyta > Magnoliopsida > Santalales > Viscaceae > Viscum > Viscum album. The sequence goes on from OY728156.1 coordinate 1,509,777,847, forward strand.
TTTACTTAAATTGAGATATGTTGTATTTATACCATCATTTTTCTTACTTTTGATGGTTTATGATGGATTTTTGCAAGGATAGTATTCACATTTACTTACTTGATTCCACTATTAGTCCCCTTGAAATAATCAATTCCATTTTATCACTAAACATTGAATTTCCCATAATTATCCATATAATTTATCATGGAAATTAATATTTCATAGTCCATATAACATTTTCCACAATGTGTCCACTTTTAAAGTTATTTTATTATTTAGGAAAATATTAAAAAATCGATATCCTCAATTCAATATAAATATTTGATAGGTCATATTATTTATTTTGATTATTTGATATGAGGAATACTTTGGACTAGAAATTATGGGTGGGTCTGGGACTTTATATTTCCCCCATATGCATTGACATTTTCTCATGAGGAAAATTATTTGTGCAAATTAAATTGGTTTCTATCTATAGTTTTAAAATGCATTGTGAAATGTGTTGATAGTTTGGGTTTTCATGTGCCTCAGACATGACATCCAATAATTTAGAATTTCCCTCATTTAGATTCATTTATTATTTATTTATTTTATTTTACATAGACATATCTATAGATTCATTTCATTCTTTGTTCATTGGTAAGTTGGCATGTGTTTCATTTTCTTGTCTTTCTATATTTATTTTTCTATATCTAGTTACTTGACTGGAATGTATTTTCATTTACTAACTTTTGCATATTGTTTACTCACTTACATCTTATTTTATTGATTATATGTTATGTGTGTTCAGTTATTTACCATAACAATATTATTTCCCTCATTGATTCATTATTTCTTTTAATATACATTACCCTTACTAGGAATTTGAGATCCTCCTTTTTATGTTTTTTCTCCAGGAATCCATGAAGTGTACTATGAAATATATTCAAGTATATGTTAGATGGAATAATTTTTTCATCCTCAAAAGCCAAAAATATACTTTAATTATTGTATAAATTTTTAATACAATACACCTGAATATATCTTGTTTATCAAGACTGCTAAACTATTCGGTATTTTGGGATGAAATTTACTTGTATCTTATGCCAATGTTGTGGTAGTAAAAACATTCTAAGGGATTTATGGGGTCGTTTTACTACTAGTTGATCATGATATGGGGATGAAATAAAACTAGGGAGATAAATACAGAGGATCATATGTGTAAATAATAAATTTGAAGATGAAAAATAGATCTGATCAATGGTGAAGACTGAAACACAAACATCAAAACTAAATCTTAGAACTGATAATTAAATTACTATGATCATGATATACTTAATTTGAGAACAATTTTGATTCCTTGATTTGAAAAGGGTCATGATTGGTTTTTTAGGATAACCAATATGGAATTCGGAGAAAAGTTATTTATTAGTTCTTATATTCACTGATGGTGGTTTGATTGGAGAAGGAGATGAAAAGATTGAGTTTTATAATAGTTTGGTAGAAAATTTTTGAACCAACGCATGGAAGGTGTTTTATAATATTAAACTATAATAATTTATCATATTTCTTGATATCCAACCTAGTCATCCATTATACATCATTAACACCTCTCCCAAATAATCTCGAGTTGTGAACAAAGTGGGAAAAACTCAATCAAAACCAATCCCCTTGTATATGTTCACATTCAATGAAGTGATTTAAGATGACCATACCATGGTGCCTTCCCAATTCATTTATTAAATTAATTGAGTAAAAACATTAAAATTTTATATGAAAATGTTGCGATGTCCATGACCTATTCTTTGTAATCCCATTATTCATGTAGTCTCTTCTTAGTTTAAAAGAAACCATTCACCAATAGGAAATGCATAATTTTCTCTCCTTATATGGGAATGTAGAGAAGAACCTTATTTCCACTGTGTCTACAATATAGTAGATAACATTCACTATGTTTCCTTGATCACTAAGACAAATATATATCTAGGTAAGGAATCCAATCTAAGAGAAATTTTATGATTTTCCCACCAGAAGAATCCTCACCCTTGATGGTGAGCATGTGGTGATCATCTGAGATGAAAGTAAAGTGGACCCCAAAACACTAAAATTAATTAAAAAATAAAAATAACAATGATGATGTCTATAAATATATTCCCTTATATCAGTAGAGAGGATTCATCATCTACTGATTAAAACTAGCATGTTCTATAGTTCCTATATTTCATTTCAATTCTCTATTATGATCATTTTTCAGTTGTGTTGTTCCTCTTATCTAACAATTTTATGTGTTTTATAAATATCCATGTCATGCTATAAATCTCTTGAACTTTATAATTATGAATGAAAAACCCATAGGGTTACGTTCCCATCAATGATTACACAGTCATTCAGAATCCTTGATTTTCAATTCATTAATTTCAAAATCTCATCAATGATATGGATGTGAGTTGGAGGATTATGGATTAATGATAATCATATAATGCCTTCCATATTGACAATTCATTCTAAAATTTATCATATCATCTCTCCCACCCATTACTTAACCAAACCGTCATACCATTACAGTTGTGTGGACTGAGGGATAAAAATAATATGATTAGAGATGGTTATATGAACTGTAGATATCTCAATCACATCTGTTAATTTCTTCTACAATTTGGAAATGGTGAGGCATAATATTCATAAGGAACCTTATTGTTTATTTTTAGTACTAAAATTCATATGGGGATGATAAATTGAGTATTCATTATAAATTGATTATTGGGTGATAAAAATTTTGATAATCAAGGGCCTCTATAGTCAAGCCCAAGGACACTCCCTTTTACCTTTAACTTTAGTGTAGGATGATTTCATTTATTTTATTTTATATTAATTTAGAAAACCAAATAACAAAACCAAATTTTGGATAATTCTAAAATATAAAAAAAAAATATACATAAGTGACTGAGATTAGTGAATAAATATCCCATGAATCCCTTAGAACAACCTTGTTTATTCCTTATAGATTATATTCTAGGTTTAAATAAATTTTTTATGTTAGGACCACAATAGACTCTTTGCATTACTAACAATACTATTGGGGTGTTAGGTTGGAAAATGTTTTGTCCTTAATTAACTTGTAAATGTTGTATTTCTTTCAAATTTAAATTTTTATAAAATGGATATTGACTCACCCATAGAAACCAGTATTACATGTTTTTGAAATATTATTAATGGATATTAAAGACACTTATCAAGGGAGGATTGAATGAATTTATTGAATAAATTATATAAAACATGGTAAAACACGTTTTGGAATCATTAGTCTGGGAACATATATATTTTTCAAAATTTTCCCTCAATTCTATATAAGAGAGCTAGATAATCAATATGATATTCAAGGAGAAGAGGTCATTAATATAAAATTTTAAGAGGAATTACAAAAGGTTCATTCTAAACATAATTATTCACTATATTCCCCTACAATAAAATTTTTAGTGGTATTTAATTTGGGAAGAGACATTTTTTTGATACATTGGAGGGAGATAACTCTAATTTAGACACTTTTTATCTTATCTTATGTAAGATAAAATTTGTTATGAACTTATGTATATTAATATTTCATACATAATCATATTAATTTAAGCCCCGGTTATAGGAGAAGAATTTATCATGTGTAAATAAGTCAAGGAAAAATTGGATGAGGCTAATATAAAAGTAGATGCAGAATAATTTAAAGAAGAGGTTAAAGATGAACTTAGAATCCTAATCTATCCAAAACAAAAATAGGCCCCATAAATCATCTAGATGCCCCTAATTTACCATTTATAACATTATAATTAAGGGTTGCAAATGCATAATTATGTCAATGGTAACCTCCAAGAAGATGAAATTTAAGGAAGTGTATGTTGTGATTTGAATCATACAAACAAAATCCACCAGTGGATAAGGGATAATCTATGAGACTATAAATTTGTGGATCATAATAAAATCCCCACTTATGAGAAAAACCCCATGATTTTATTTCCCCCAATTTATTTTTTCATTTTCTATGTTTAAAAAAATAAATTTTATTATTAGGGTTGGTTTTTCATACCCAAACAACAACATATAAGATCAAATTATGTTATATGAAAAAAAACATGGGAGAGCTTAACTCGATCACATTGATAAAATAAAAACCATGTGGTTTCTATCCTTTCATAACTTTTTATTGTTGTAATTATTTTTTCATTTTCCTAGAACATAAATACATAGTGATGAATAAGAGTGGGGGAATGGGTTCAAATTATTTTAGAATTTTTTTAAATTTAATTTGAATATTTGTATATATATAAACCCTCATCATGTTTTTTCAGTTTTTTTTCAATAATGTTTATAGTCCAGGAAACATGAAATTCAATTATGTACATCCCATTAAAATAGTTTTTTCTTGTTATAAGTGATCCATGAATTCTAAAATATATGAAACTACATGTTTTTTTAATGGACAAGTCCACTATTTTATATAGATTCTCTTTGGAAACTAGGAATATGACTGTGATTGAAAATATTTTTATAAAATGGGAATTAAGACTTTAAGGAACTAAATTTTTTAACTTGAACCTAGGGACCTTTAATTCATGAAAAAGAAAACCTCCTAGATCCAACACAACAAAAATTGATATAATTATTTGAAACAAGAGTGAAATGGGATATTGGGATACCAAAATTAGAAATTAAGACATTAGGCACTGGGTTTGTGAGAAAATAAATTTTTTTATTTTGACCAACTAATTTTCATAGTGTTTTAGACAATAATATTTCAGAAAAAATATAATAAGTGTCCATTATTCAAAATAAATTCATTCATGTGAGGGGAATATTGAACTTATATGAACAATGGGGAAATTTACGTATACAAAATTCATTTTATTTGTGTCAAGGAAGTGGAAATTTTAACTTAGGTATAAGTAGCATAGAGTAAAGTGATAATTTGATTTACTTCTTTTTAAAATTTTAACTCTTCTTAAATATTATTTGTTTCAATCCTAGAATGGGAATTGGAACATTAATGAAAGTTAGTTAGTGACTAAAAATCATAGAGAAAGCATGTAATTTTAAAATATTGGATTAATTTGTGATTTCCATCAATTCTAGCATGTGGGTTTGAACATAGTAAAGACTAATATTTTTGTTAATCTTTTAATAAAATAATTTAATGTATTGCATCAAAATGAAATAGTTCATGTGTGGGGAAGTGAAAAGATCCAAATAATTCAATTTTTTATATATATTTAATTAATATGTATGACACAAATTTAAAAAATACTAGTAAATTTGTGATTTTTTCTTATTATATTAAATTATTAAGTAAATTAAAATTTTATTTAAACATTGTTTTTACATATTTTTTAATTTTTTTAATTCAATTATGAACCCATTATTTTACATTAAATTCAGAATGTTTTTATGGGGCTTCAATTTTAAAATTCTATTATTCATTCAATTTAAAAATTAAATCTGAAATACGTTCACGTTCAAATATTTTTTTCATTGTCATTTTTCAAGGAAATAAAATTGGGGTATAAACTTCAATTATTAAAGGATGAAAATTCAATTTAGATGTTTAAGTTTCTTTCAAATACTGAAATTAAATTAATTATATTTGAAAAATATGAATTTTAATTTTAATTATTAAATAAATATAAATTTATAATTAATGGAATTGTGGTTTCAACTTTCCATAAAATGATTTATAAGTGGAAAATGTAGGAAGAAAAAATCGGAAAAGGGGTGTAGCTACTATATGTCCACTCCAAATTATTGCACCATAAATATAAACAAGGAAATATTACATGAATCATCTTTCAACCCTACCCAAAGTTTGGAAAATTAAATATTTTCCTTCCATTGAAATAATATTATGCAACACACCAAACATATATGACCCATTCTACCATAGAAAATCATCAATGTAGGGATCCTCTATGAGAATAAATTGATTTCTTCTATACTAGTACCCTTTAATTTCATGAGAAACCATCTGTGCACATCACATATGTTCAACAGTGGAAATATTCAGGTCCAACTTCTACAATGATACCACACCACCATGATTTTATATCAACATAGTATAACCTATAGTAAGATGAAAACACAAATTTGTCACATGTAAACCAACATCGACGAAACCGTTCCATGAAAAATCATCCATGTGACACACCACCATACATAAATGCTAACTTATTCCATGATCCATCATACATATATAGATTAATTTCATGAACATTAATCTATTTCACACTATATTCTACCATATTCCATGCCAACTTATTCCATTAGACCACACGCCAACCCTTCCATATAGAAGCACCCCTCCAACCTCCATTGATCACACATCCACTAAAAAAGATTTTCCAAAATAGAATACATCAACATACCATGTGACTTATATTTAATCATGGATGATGATTAAAATACTAGTCTATGATGAGGAAAATTCACCAAAAAAATCTTTATGAGCATGGAGAATCAATATTATTGGAAGAAAAAGAACGAGGGAGATAAAACCAAGGGGTATGAATGATTAAAGAATACATTTGAACTTACAAAAATAGAACCAATCGATGATGATGATCAAAACCAAAGAATCAAAATTTTATATTGGGACTAATAAATGAAGAAGTAAGATAATTTTACACTTATGTCGAGATAAATTTTAAAGTATGAATCTAATAAGGGTAAGATCCAGATATTGAGGACTGTCGAGATGGAATCATTAAAAAAGTTATGCACCATTTCTTACATTCATTAACATAGGTTCGATTAGAGAAGAAAATTAGGATGACACTAAATTATAAAAATTAATTTCACTTCTAAATGAATATATACCAAACTAATTAATGTAGTCACAAATAAAACATGCACTATTTTCCTTTTGTTATTTTAGACTTTTATAATATATATCTACAAGTTATATATCTGGATTAAAAGACAATTAATAATCATAACTGATTTTAATATAGTATTCTATAGTGAAAGTTTATATTGTTATATGTTAAGTGTTATAATAAAATATAATTTACACAAAAGGAATAAGATATAGCCTCGACTAGTAGAATTGTACATTATGAAGCAAATTTTTTTGGAGATTCTAATGGAGATGGAATCACTGGGATTTACCGTTGACCTAGACTAAGTTGAGATTCAATAACTAAAACTCAAGGGAACCCTTTTAAAAGTGAATTTCATGATTAATAAAATCATTTCCCAAACCTGGATTTTTAGACCTCCCAAATAAAGTACTACTATCGTGCACCTTACTATTATGGAATACTATGGTGTAATAAGGGGGTATATATCTAGAACCTAGTGGTATGATTTTTCGTATATTATTTTTAATAAAGTAATTTTTATATTGATCTATTTTCATTATTGATTTATATACATACTTGATTATATAGTGATTTAGATTGAAAATAGTTTTTGATATAAAGAAAGAAAAATTGTATATTTGATAAATATAATGTTATAAATAAAGCACTCATTTTGATAAATTATGATTTTTTAAATAAATATTATCTTCATAAAATAGTCTAATTAAAAAATATTTATACAAATATAAATTATAAGGTAAATTAATGATGTCCAATTTATTTTTTAAAAAGATCAAAAAGTTATTAGTGTCATAAAAACTAGTATTTTATAATAAAATGGTTTTTTATTCAAAAGTAAAAAATTTCATATTTAAAAAATTATTTTTGTAAAATAAATTTCATTTTTGAAATCAAAAATTTAAAATCATCCAATGATAAATTTTTCATAATTTTTTAAAGATAGTGAATTTTTTCTATAAAAATTAAATATAATATATATATATATATATATATACAGTTTCTATTATGACATCACGATGGACAAAAAGTGATGTATTAAATAATATAAAATAAATCCAACCCAAAAAATAGGTTTGAAAATTAAAATAATTTTTATTTACGTTATTTTATTAATTTTACAAACCAATAATGAATCCTCTAATAACTATTTTATAGTTTAAGGTTTTAAAAAAAATTATGAACATAAAGAACATCCAAATCATGAATGGTATTATGTTAATTATTTTGGTTCTTAGCCTAATAAGATATTGGAATGTACTCCTCTTTGGAAATACCCATGGTCAAAAACCAGGGGATTTTTTTGGTTTTGATTCTTTTTATTACTTAGAGTCCAAAATATATGAGTAGAAATTAATAAAGAATTACCCTCTCTTTTTCTATAAATATGTAACCAACCTAAATTTCCTCTTCACTAAAAACACATTTACCATGAATTTACTCTATCTATCCAACTCTAACTCCCACCAATTACTTTCCCATTCCCCTAAGAAACACCTCCAATGATTTTTTAAGAAACCCCTCAAGTAAGGTATTCTTTTCCAATTCCTCTTCGTTCAGGAACTTCATTTGTATTATATATTTTGAATCTCAATTAATTATATTTTCATTTATTTATAAATATACCTTTTCTAAAAAAATATTTATTCTAATAATTGGAGATTATTTATCCCCTCATTATAATCATTACCCAAGTTGTTACTATGTTGAAGCAAGGGATCTCCCCCCTTCTATTCAATCACTTACTTTTATTAATCATTTTTATTTCCAATTTTTCATGTTGAAATGTGTTTATAAACATCCCCTTTACTTCCCTTATGATTCCCATGTAATGATAGACCAATTTTCACACGCATTTAACCCTTATGAGAAAAATTATGTACACTTGTTATGCTACTTAAAATTTTTCATGGTTTTCCATGATGAACATTTGTGTTGTGAATACCCATCCCCATTTACAGTCAAGTGTATTCACCTATTTTTAAATATCCTTTATTGATTTATGACTTCATTATATCTAACACACACTCCCTTATCATGGGATTACATGTTGTGAAATAAATGTTTATATTGTATGATCTATGTGGAACAAAAATTCATGTATGTTATATGACTATAACGAGAAATCCCAGAATTATATATCCATAAAATAAATTTCGAAATGTTTTTATCTCATGATAAACCATTTATTTAACATGGGTGGTTATCCAAATCACATTATGCTATGATTTGTTTTGGTTATCCTTGAAATGTTCTTATGTTGTATGTTTTATATTGTTTTCATATTCATATGATTCATGGATATTCTCATATAATGTCAGGATTAAATGTTTATGATTATGATTACCACCTTTTTATGACCCCATGTTATACCCTTATGCTCACATTTACTACTTTACTTTATCTTATAATTTTATTATTCCCTTATTGTGATTTATATCACACCCTTATCTTATATACATCCCCATGTTATCTCATACAGTATTATAAGGTCAATGTAAATTTAAGTAATATTAAAGAGTTATTAAATAATTTAGTTTTATTATTATTTTAAGATAATGTGCTATGAATATAATTTTCCAATGTCATAGGACTCCTGATTTTCTAGGGTATGTAATAAATCATAAAATAACGTGTATAAAAGATTTTGGTTTTACTATTTTTTATCTTATCTAGGTTTAGTTATTTTTGGATATTAGGACTATAATGACTTAGTGAATTCCATAGGGATAAGACTAAATTCCTAAAAACATCAATAAATCTTTATAAAATATAGTGATCTTGGTTTTATAATAAAGAGAATCCCTATTTAGAAACAGGAAAGTGGATGCATTTGTAAAATAGATATACCTAAGGGTAATGTCTTTAAAAGTGATCTTTGGGTATTAACTCAAGTTATAAACAGAAAAAGTCAAATATTACTAACAATAAAAACTTTTCCAAAAACTCATTAAATAAATGATTTCATTAATGACTTTCTATTTATTACTATTATAAAGGGAAAATTCCTATGAAATCTAATGTTAATAAATATTTCAGGGATAACATTAAATGAAACCTATAAATTCATAGGATAAATAATACATGTAATTTTTTAGTTAAACCTTTAATTTTCACAGTTTCACTCTTATATGTTTAAGATTTTGAAAATTATATTTTATAGTTTTCATAAATTTTAGTTAATGGATGTAAATATAAGGAATCGAGTCAATAACCAGTTTGATGGGAAATGTTATGAATTCCCAAATGAGATTCTCTATTTGATGGGAATATAATTTCTGAACATCATGATAATAATTACTCAATTAACACAAATTTTAAATAGAAACATGAATCCGATGGAACACCCATAACCCCCTAAAAAGAGAACGTTTTAATTAAGACCTTTATGTGACAATGACCTTAAAAATTCCATGGATCTTCTGGTCCCTCAATCATAGAACAATGGATCAACTCCATTGAAAATATGTTCTTTTTTCAACAATGCTTCAAGTAAGAGAAGATTGTGTGGTCATTTTATTTCTTGGATGGAGAATCCGATCAATGGATGAGATTGAACAAGAATACAAATCCCATGAAAGAAATTAAAGTGATGAAATGAGAAGAATTCAATAAATTATTTTTTGATCAATATTTTCCTCACACTCACCAATATAAAATAGAGATGGATCTCTTTAGACTCAAGAAAAAGGTTTATAAATCCATTGTGAAATATGAGGAAAACTTCACAATAGTTTTGAAATATGCCTTTGTCTTTTTAATTTGCCCTAAAATTAATATTGAATACTTATTTATTGGTTTAATGTTGAGTATATGAAAAAAAAATTCATTTGAGTCTTTGAAAACTCCGATGAAATTATCGGATGTTCTTTCAAAGAAAAAATTGTTATTGGTGAATCTCAAGGGTCCCACAAGACTAAATATAGAAAATTGACAATGGAGTTCAATTTTGGGGGATAGGTGTAGAAATATTATGGTGGAAATAAATTAAAATTCCCATTTATAAAAAGTTTGGGAAGAAGAAACATGTAAATTTTAAGAAAATTATAAGGAAATTAATTATGTGTTGGATGGATGGGCACAAAGATAGTGAATGTAAATGATTTAATGGAAGAAAGGAATGTTCCATTTTACCATAGATATAATGTTAAATGATTAAATAAATAACATGATCACTATGCAAACCAATTCTCTAATTAATGAGTTATATAAGATAACCATTGATAATACCTCCATGTCCTATAAATAATGGGTGAGCATATTCAATCACAGTTATTGAGTTATATCATGATAAAGAACTGGGGATGGTGAATGGGTCAATTATTTCATCACATGAATATGACCTCTCTATTTTCAATATTGGGGGAATTAATTTCCCAAAAAACCATATGATAATACCTTTAGATGAATTTTGTGATATCCTATGTGTTAATTACCTTTCCTTGTATGGATCCAACATAAATTTTTGAGAAAATTAAATCGACATTTGTATCTTGAATCACTCTCTAATTCTATACTATTTTAAGATGGATTATAGATATAGTATGGAATCACCATATCAAGCATGGATATTACTACCTTATTAAAAAAATTATCTCTGTAAAGTGATAAATAAAAATGAAAAGATCATCCTTGATGAAATTCCCATTATAAGAGAATTCCCTGATGACTTCCCTAAAAAATTTCATGGTAAACCTCTCAGATAAGAGGTTGAGTTCCCAATAGAACTTATACCCATATCTTTTCCAATACCGAAGACTATAAAAATAATAACCACTATTAAACATGACGATCTAAAGAATAAACTACAAGAGAATCTAGATAAAGGGTTTATATACCCATGTTTCTCATAATGGGGTGTTCTGGTCATTTTCATCAAGAAGAAGGATGGGTTAATGTGACATTCCATTGATTATTGTGATCTCAATAAGATCGTGATAATGAAAATCTATCATCTCCGAAGAATTTATATCTTTTTTAATTAGCTGCATGGAGTCCAATATTTCTCTAAGGTGGATCATTAGCTTTTATATTATCAAGTAAACGTGAAGAAGGAGGATATACCTAAGACTTCTTTTCATTTAAGGTATAGACACTATCTGTTTATAATGGTTCCATTTGGACTCACAAATGCTCCACATATCTTCATGTAATTATCAATTAATTATTTATGGGTTACCTTGATAAATTTCTAGTAGTATTCATAGAAAATATTCTATCTACCCAAAAAATTAATGTATAAATATGATGTGCATTTGAACACTACACAGAAGACCTTTCTGAGGGAAATGTTATATGAAAATTACAATAAATTTGAATTTTTTATGTACAAGTAGCATTATTGGGGATTTTTATCACCAAGAAAGGGATATATATGGATTATTTAAAGAAAAATTCAACTAATGTATGGACCATACCAAAATATGTAATAGAGTCCCATAGTTTCATTATATTAGTTGGGTACTATCATCGATTTTCAAGAAACTTATCATGATTTTCAAACTAACTAACCAAATTAACTCCAAAGGGGGTAAGGTTATTCCAAAATAATTAATATGATGAAAGATTTAAATATTTAATGAAGAGGATAACCATTGCACCTAGGCTCACATTACCCAATAGTTGGAAAGGATTTATGATCTAAAACGATGCGTCTAAAAATTCTTGGGACATGTACTCATGAAAAATAATAAAGTGACAGCATATGCCTCGTTTTATTTAAATATCCATGAGTAGAACTACCCAAAACAGGAACTATAATTAGATATAGTGATCTTCACATTGAATATTTGGTGAAATTATCTCTACGATGATAAGTGTGAAATGTATAAAAATCATAATATCCTCATGCGCATATTCACAAAAATGTATCCCAATATTCACCAATGAAGGGGGTTAGATATAATCAAGTATTTTGACTATTAAATCCACTACCATATTGTGAAGATGAGTAAATTGGAAGATTATCTAAGGATAAAGGATTACATCAACTTATCCATTATGAGGATTTAAAGAGATACAATCTTTTTAGACATATAAAAGATTGAAATGGGAATCATAAAAGGGATTTCATCATACATTTTTCAAATAACTTCTCAAACAACCATTATTCAGAGAATCTAAGAGTCCAATGAAGATAATGGGGATCTATAGAGAAATAAATAAAATATTTGGTAGATAATATTTTCTAAAGATTGATTTATAATCTTTAAAATACAGATATGTGTCTCATCAAACCATAAATGAAGAGGGATCTTTTAGATGATGTGCATATATCATAATTCATTATTTATCTAGGGATTTATATGATGTATACAGATGTGAATAAAAACATATAGTATGATGAAATGGAGTGGGAGATCAAGTAATTTGTATCTCATTACTTAGTATGCTAATAAGTTAAGGCTAAATGATAGAAGTCAAATAGTATGATGCAATAATTTCATATACTAGTATGAAAATGGAAAAACAGAACCACGGATTTATTCATATGACTCCCTGTGACATCTAAAGTCCAAAACACCATTTGGTGGTAGTTAATCTCCCTAAAAATTCAGTTCATTTCATTACAATTATGGTATATTTTTATCTTACCCAACTCAATAAAATATTAATAAGAGATGTTTTAATACTGCATGGTGTACCAGTCTCCATTGTATCTGATCGAGATCTGATGTTTACTTCTAGATTCTAGAAAATTCTTCAACAAATATTTGATACGTAGATGAGTTTTTGTACTTATTATTACCCTCATATTGATGTTAAATCTAATAGAACCATTCAAAATCTATAGGATATGTTAATAGTATGTTAATATTATTTATAGGTATTTTAATATCGACACACTCACCTATTGGAGTTCTAATATATAAAAAATTTCCATTATAAGATATAAATGGTAACTCATGAGGATTTTATGGGAAGAGGTGTCATACTCTAACATGCTGGGATGAAGTTAAAGAGAAGAAGCTGATGGGGAGTAAATTTATCCAAGATATTATAGAAAATGTTTGAACCATTCAACAGTATATGTAATCCATGAAATGTTAACATAATATCAATAAAAAATATTGTCTATGATACCTATAGTTTCAGTTCAGATATATAGTGTTCCTTCGTATATCACTATGGAAGAATTTCATGAGGATAGAGAATAAGTTAAAGCTTATTCCACTATAAGTTAGACCCTTTGAGATATTGGATCATATTAGAGTTTTGTTCTCTCAACCAGTATTCACACCTAATCTATCTCAAGTATTAGATGTGTTCCATGTATCCCTCATATGTAAGTACATAAAAACCCCCTTTCATGTAATGAATCTAGAGGTGGTACATTTGGAAAATGATCTTTCTTAAGAGTAGTGGATAGTGAATATATAATATTATAGATAAAATTTTATATGAAATAGAAAAAACTCATATGATCAATGTAGTATAGTGAAACAATATGTTTGAGTAGGAAGCATGGGAACCAGTTGAGGTGGTAAAAAAAATTACACTCATACTCTTTAGTGTATGAAATGAAATTTTTTGGGGAAAAAATATAAATGGAGGAAGAATGTAATGACCCATACTTCTATAAATGAAACTAAATTTTAAATAAATATATACCTCCATAAGTATTTCAGTTATAAAAGAAATATGAACTATCTTCTTTTTATTATTTTATACCATTATAAAATATAGACATAATTTCTCTATAGAGAAAAAATACTATTAAGAATCATTACCATTGTCAATATATCCATTACATAGTGACTGTTAATATTAGTATATATTAAGGGTTATAATAAAATATAATTTACATAGAAGTAAGAGGTGATGGCCTCAACTAGTATAATCATAACCTCTGAAGCCCATTTTTTTGAGATTCCAAGGGAGGTAAAATCACAAGGATTTAACGTTGACCAAACACAAGATGGTATTTAGAAACTAAAACATGAAAAAAAACAATTTATGGGTGAATTTCAAGCGTATATAGATCACCATAAAAACCTTTTTTGGTGGAACACACCAAGAAAGTACTATAATCACACACATTACCCTTAGGTCATACACAAGTGTAATAAGGGGTTATATTTCTGGATTCTAGTAGTATGATTTTTTATATTTTATTTTAAAAAAATATTATATTAATAACATTTCATTATTACTTTATGAATATAATTTTTTATATAATGGGTTTGATAAAACTTGTATTTTGATAAGTAGAAACTAGAATTTTTTTAGGCAATATGTAGTTTCAATTAAAGAAATCATTATAATACATTAATTTTTTTCTAAATAGATGTAATTTCCATAAAAAAATTATTATTTTTTTTTAAAATATAAATTATAATTTAATTTAATATAGTAAAATTTAATTTTGATAGGGTTTGAACTGTTTTTAGTGTCCTAAACACTAGTATTTTCATAAAATAACTAGATTTAATTAAAAGTGATAATTATTAAATTTCTAAAAGTATTTGGTAAAATAAATAACATTTTTTGAATACTGAAAATTGAAGTTATCCTATGGTGATTTTTTTATAACTTTCTAATACAATAAAATTTTTTAGTAAAAATTAAATATGGTGTAAATATAATGCATGTATCATGTCATCATAATAGAACAAATGTGATGTTAAAAGTACTGTAAATTTCATCAACAACCAAAAATAGGTTTTTACTATAATTTTTTTTTATATTATTTTATAATTTTTAAAAACCTTTAATGAATATTTCAAAACCTATATTATATTATAAGGTTTTAAAAACAATTTATTACGAAGAATACTCACTTTCAAACAATAAATGATATTATTTTAATGATTTAATTTATTAACCTAATTAAAAAATGACAGCCACTCTTGTATGATGTAAATCATGATCAATAAACATGGTAAGGATTTTGGTTTTTATTATTTTATTATTTAGAGCCCAAAAACTTTGTTATAATATTAATAATGATTTACCCTTTGTTTTTCTATAAATACCCACTCTTAATCCCATTCCTCTTCAATAAAAACCCATTTATCATTATTCTTTTATATTTATACCACTCTAAATCCATCCCATATTTTTCCCAACATCTTAATAATCTCCTCCCAATATTTCAAAAAAAAACTCTTGAGTAAGTTATTCTCTTCCTCTTCCTCTTCATACATGTTCTTCCTTTATATTAATAATTTTGAATCAAAATTAATTATGATTTCATTTTTTTATAAATATTATTTTGATACCCAATTAATGGTATATGAATAAAATATTAATTATCCCCTCTCATTATAAACATTACCTAAATTGTTACTGTGTCAAATTATGGGATGCATCACCCCCCCCCCACATTTTTTATTCAAGAACATAGATTTTATTAAGATTATTTATTTCCAGTTTTCATACTAATTTATGTTTTTGCAAATCTCTTTTATTATCATTATGATTTCAAATTAATGTGATACCACCTTTCATTCTCATTGGACCTTTTATTGGGCCATTATGTACACCAGTTATGATATCGAAATTATTCTATGATTTTTCATGATGAAATTTTCTATTGTAAATTACAATCCCAATTTACACTCAGGGGTATTCACCTAATTTTACCTATCCTTCATTTACTGGGGACTTCTTTGTATGAAACATATAGTCCCTAATTAAGGGAATAAAATTGATGTATGATTTTCTTATGTTGTATGATCTATGTGGAACACAAATACATGTGCATGATATAAACATGAATAGTAAGTCCATAATTATATATCCCTCCAATTCATTTGGAAATGATTTTATCACATGATATATCATGTATGGTGAAAGGGTGGTTATATTAAGAACACTTTGTTATCATGTCTTGGTAGTTAGTCTTGACATATTCTTATGATGTCATGTTTTATATATTTTCCACATTTATATGATTCCATGATTTTACTATCATTTATTGTGTTTTAATGTTCATGATTATTATTCTAACATTTTTATATCCCCGTGTTATCTACATTGACTCACATGTACCTCTTTACTTCATTATATGATTTGATTATTCCCTTAATGGAATTTATAGTTACCAAATTTCGTATGTTCATCCCTATATTATCTTGTTCTACATTATAAGATCAATGTAATTTAAGGTCATGTTATGGTGTTTTTAAATATGGTAGGTGTGTACCTATTTTAAGTTATTATGCTCTAAATCTAATTTCCCAAAGTCACTAGGCCTATCAAATTTTTATTATTGGAATATATGTATCGTTATGTAATAAATCATGAAATAAATTATATAAAAGATATGTATTATTATAGAGATAGTGGTCCTTAGTTCATTGATAGCATGGTTGAAACATAAAAAAATCAATTCATAGTAGGTGTTTCAAAATAGTGCACTATGAGAAGTTATAATTGGGCTCGATCTTCACAGCAGTTGTTCACTACACATCAATGACTCTACACAACATGCCAATATTGAGCAATCTGAATTTGTGAACAAAGTGGTCTTAATTAAATAAAGTTCATGCTCACTGCACCTATACACAATCAAAAAATGTTTCGGAAGATGAAACACCTTGATGTTATCCCATTTCAGCAATTAAAAGCATGGAGGATAGTGAAAAAACATAAATGAATAAAATTTAATGAGACCTCATCCCTATTTTCTTAAATACATTATTAAATCAGGACTTTCCATGTTCAAATTATCCCAATCCCCAATAACAAATACCTCATTTTCTCCACTCACATTAGCATATAGAGTAGGACCTAATTTAAAATATTACCAAAATTCCATAAATTTCATTCACTCTAATTCTTTTAGAACCAATATAAAGAATGATCAATAGTTTCCCACCTAAATAATCCTTACCATCAATGGTGAACATGTGGAAATCATCTAATATGGAATAAGAGAAGAGACCAAAACACTAAAATTCATGGATAAATAGAAATAAAACTCATGGTGGATATAACAATCTATTATAATGAAAAAAAATTGTGGGATATGTTTCTATGGGATATTACATGGGGATTCAGAATAACTAATTTTCATTTCATTAATTTATAATTCTTATCCTCAATTTTGTAGTGAGTATAAGTGATGTGGATTGAGGATTTTCATATACTCTCACCCATAATTCTACTTCTTTCTCAAATTTATCATATCATATCACCCTACCTTCTCTTCACATACACTTCATATCATTGGAGTTTTTAGACTAGGGTTTTAATAATAAATAATTGGAGCTAGGTGTGGAAATAGTGGATTCCTTGATCAAGTGTTTTTCGTTTTCCCTAAGCTATGAATAATGTGAGGTTGGATATTTTTAGGGAGGTTTCTATAGAATTTTTAATACAAAAAATAAGTTATAGATAAGAAATAGATTATCAGTTTTAACTTTATTGTCGATTGAGAATTTTTTTGGATAATATAGAACCTATATGATCAAAATCATGGTCATTCCCATTCACCTTGAACATTGAGTGTTGAAATATTTCATTTTTTTAGTTTATTTTATATCAGAAAAGAAAACTAGCCCCAATTATGGATTTATTCAAAACATATAAAACAACAAAAATATGAATAATTGATTGATATTAGTGAATAATTAAACCATGAATCATATTGAAAACCTTTTTTGTCCCACTGGATTGCATTCAAGGGGAATAAAAATTTTTATGTGAGGCCACCAAAAGACTTTTCAAATCATTCTTTATATCCCATGTCTATAGTTATAGTCTTTCCAAGAGAATCTATAATATCAATAACATTACAAGACCTAGAATAATTAAAATAATCGCACCCACTGACTCCTTATAATAATATTGGTGGACATGCACCACATTAATGATTTCATGCCATGTAATATGGTATTAATCCCTATAGAGGACCTAAAACTCATTGTGGGGAATCTTCTTT
The DNA here is from genome assembly GCA_963277665.1 of Viscum album. NCBI lineage: Eukaryota > Viridiplantae > Streptophyta > Magnoliopsida > Santalales > Viscaceae > Viscum > Viscum album. The sequence goes on from OY728156.1 coordinate 1,509,796,549, forward strand.
GACTGAGAGGATTACAGAAGTTTTATGTGGAGGAACAGTAACCCATCTCAAAGGTGGGTTACCTCCTCCACTGTATTTTTATAGGATAGAGGGCCTGGTATCAATGTTTTTTAAAGGGGTTACTAGCCTCATATATGTACCAAAAAACTTATAACACCTTATCATAATTTCATGGGATTTAAGGAAAACTAATGTTTTCCAAATGCCTCATAAAATTATCCATGTGATATAAAAGAATAAATTATCATATTATTTATGGAATTTCTTTGAATGGAAAACTCATAGTTTTTATTTTGGAACATGGGAAAGATGATATAGGAAACTCCATAGACTTACCAATACATGATATATTGTTCTATGTATATAGTATACAATCTTCAAGTGTTATCTAGGAATTCATGACCACTACCCTATCATATATGATTCACTTATATAGTATTTCCTAAAAATCACACAATTTGTGGGACTTTTGAGTTATTTTATAGTGTACTTCTGTAGGACCTCGGGTCAAGTTGTTAGTAAAAAAACATGTCCACTATCCCACAAGATTTGTTGGGAGAGGGGTTGTATGAGAATCATATTTTGTATAACTAAATTCATGTTATATTTTATACATGGTGTGTAAGCCATGATCACACCCCATGTAGTATTTAATATGGTACTTAAACTCTATCCATTGTTGTTAACCATACATGTCGCGTACCTCATAGTAACACTTCGTGTGTTTTTTATCTTCTATGGAATCCTTATCAAAATATTTGGAAAAAATATATAGAATTTTATTTCTAGATGACACACAATGTTGTTAGGTTTTCTTCTAGATCATTCATTACCACTAATTTCTCCACTTTTTCAACCATTTTCACCTCTAGAAACACCAAACACATTGTCCATCACATTTCTCACACATGTCACCCGCTTCACACTATAGTGATCCCCACTTATCATCATCACACACTTTATCATGTAGTGAGGTTAAAAAAATTTTCCATGATATTATCTCACTATCTCAAAATTCTATCAATTTTCTCATTGGTCCAACTACCATAATGCCACCCCAGTGTCGAACCATGCAACCTAACCTTTCCCAAAAATTGGTTTCCCTCCTTTTGTTACATTTCACACCATTCTAGGATAACAATTTCAAACTCCCGGAATTTTTATAGCATGTGAACTATCTATGCAACCATTTTAATAAATATTATCAAAAATATGTCAAATAATTAAATCAAAAAATAAAGTCACCACATCCACTCCTTCTTCAAGGATTCTCATCATGAAAGGAATAAATCACTCAAAGAGGTGTGTGTACTAATATTACACATAAATATTACTCTCCCACAATATATCTTGAATATTACTATTCTTCTATACAAAAGAACTAATGAAACATCTTTAGAATGAATAATCATCACCTATCAATCCTTAATAGCCACCAAGAATTCAACAAAGGTGTTTTTTTCTAGGATTTATACCTCATTACATTCGATAGTGTGATAATCCAATGTCACCTATATGTATTTAATTTTTTCATATTTAATTTCATATATTTAATTTTCAATAATTTTTTGTGTTGGGATTTAGATAGATGAAAAATCGTAGTATTGTAAAATATTTATTATTAGTGAATGGTTATTACTAACCATGAATCCCAGTCATTCAGGGGGTAAGTAGTATTAAAAATTTATAAAAATAGATGCAATTGTAACACCATGATATTTTAACATGTTTTATTCATTAAATAACTAATATGTTAAATATCTTGTATCACACTCAATACTAAAACTAATACAAATTCTGATAATTAATAAGATACAATTAAATGTATTAAATATAACCATTATAATATAGTTACTAAATTAGACTTTATAAATATATGTAACATCATTATAAAATCTATATATAATGAAGAATATGTGGAATATATTAGTAGGAGACTTCTTTATAAGGTTTATTTTTTTGAATGAGGAATGTAAGTAACCTCACTAAGATTTTCCATAAACTTAGCACAACCTGAGCATTAATAATTATCGCATTAGTGAAATCATTTATGGGAGAAGTTCTAGATCATAGAAATCACTATGAGATCCATGCTATTTGAACCATCACCTATGATGACCACTACTTCTTATCTTACCCTTATATACTAAATAGAGGTCTTAAGGGATTTTTTAGGTAGAAGATTAGATGATATAGATATGTAAATATTAATATAAATATTCTCATTATTTATAATTCATATAAAATTTAATTTAAAAATAAATTCAACAAATTTCCTTAATAAATAGGTGTTTATTAATGCCTATGAATTGAGTAATCAGTTTTAAAAAATAATGAGTAAAATCATTTGATGCTTAAAAGTCAAATTTTTCATAGATTTGTATTTGAATATCCATTTTAATCTAAAATAAATAAATTAATCATTTTTAATAAGTAACTTAATTAATTGTATTGATTATATATATATATATATATATATATTACCACTCATTTAATTATTTTTACATTGAAAGTAATAATAATAAATTCACTTTATTCTTAAAGAATATATTTTTCTAAAAAATATTTTCTCGTGTTATACATTTTTATATTAAAATCATTTTTTATAAATTTTAGAGATTTAATAATTTAATATGGATTTAATATTTGGAATAATAATTTACAAATTATTTAATATATTCAATTTCATTTTTGATCATAAAAATATGTTATCAGGGTAAAAATTAGTCACCACAGTAAAGGTTATAATGAGGTAAAATATTAAATTAGGAGGTAGAGTCTCAAAATATCTCAAAATATTATCTCCAAAAATGTGGATGATGTATTTATTGAACATAAAATATCATATCACTCTAATTATAAATTTTTATCAAATTTTCAGGAATAATACATCTATTTTTTTATTAAGATTTTAATATTTACAGATTTTTCACCCATATTGCCTATAAAATGACCCCATAACCACCCCACTTATACTCACAAATAAATCTTAATATATTGAAAAATCCCAAAAAAAATCCTCCCCAACCCTATTTTCTACTTCCTAGAGGTTCTGGTCGCAATAAAAGACAAATATAATAAGGCTTAAAGAGTGGTCTAAAGGAGGATATATAAGGATGAGCCGATTCTTTTAGCTGAGCTCATTCATATTTATTTCTTATTCCAACTCATAAAAAATATATTTTTACCAACCAAAGTTTAAAAAAAATAAGTATCATTATTATACTAAAACATTATTATTTTAATGGGATAACCATTATCTACTTCCCTCTTATACATTAAAAAATGGAAGGGCCACCCTTGTTATGGTTGGACTACCCCCTCAAAGAATGATATATTTAATTTTTCATCACCAACATACATGTGTATTATAAAAAATGATTTTAAAAATAAATAAAATACTTACTACATGATTAATATTCATGAAAAATAAATTATGCATTGTATAAATAATTTTTTCAATAACTGATCATTATAACTTTAACCACCTAAAACCAACATAAAAAGACACCTTTATTATTTGGAATACATTTTTTACAACCAATTTAATTGAATATATGTTTCTTACTTTAAAAATAAATAACAAATGACTTAATAATTTTTGAGTTGATTAAACTATTTTATAACTCTTTTGACTATGGTCAATGTACTAAATCCGTTTTGGAAGAATTGATCGAATAAACCCAAGTGTCCAATGATAGACATAAAAATACAAATAATAAATTACATATGATAAGAAATGGACCTTAAAAATGAGATATACATGAAAAAATTTATGATTAAATTTTTCAATAAACATAATTTTTTTATTCGGGAGGTTAGATTCACCCACAAAACGATTCGGTACTACAGGTAAGGGTTATTTGTCTTAACTTCAAATCATAGAGACATTTTTCTTATTACACACCAATATACATTTATATAGTGTAAATACTTACCTATTAAATTAATATATATTAAATAATTTTTTATTCTTTGTATTTTCATTTTTATTTAATCTCTTCATATTCCATGTCATTCGATTCATACATTTACTAATTCATAAGGGTAGTTTTAAACTTAATCTTCTTTCATTAAGTTATATAATTTATTCTTGAGATTCATCTTTGTATGTTAGGTTTTCTCTACTAAATTGGATTATATTTTATTCCAAAATTAATTACTTTATTTCACAATTATTCTTAAAATATCACCTCCCTTTGGTTCACAATTCAACAAAACTATTTCTTATATGTGGACTCAACCATATATCTTCTTTATCATTGAGAATGTTTCTATTATATGTTTATATTCTTTGTATGGTCTCAATATTGTTCTCTTATATACTTAAATTAATTTATAGGATCATTTTTTATTAAATTTTTTATTTCTATAAAGTTTTTTAATGGAATATTTTTAACATTTTCTATATAGGTTACTGTTGACATTATTTAGAAAAGTTTGGAAAGAATCTCATTTTTAAGTTTTACTACATGAGTTCATTTTACCTCTATTATAACAATTTTATATTAAATAATCCTATTAATTTTTCTAGAGTGTTTCAATAGATATATGATTCCCATTTTCTATGAATTTTTTAATTTAAAAATAATGGTTAATGTTTTAGAAGAATAAATAATGGGATTTCATTCCTCATATGTATATTTTTATTTTCAACTCTATATCTACCTTATTAACATAATATATTTTCAAGGATTCAATATTTGTAATTCTATTTAAATAATGGTTTTAAATTTCTCATTTTCACCCCTTGAAATTGATTTTTGAAGGTGACAACGATGTTTGTTTTTTTAAACATATTACAATGTTTTGAGGAAATGTTTTTTTTATATTTCCACTTCCATTTTCTTTAAAAACTCTAAATTATATATATATTGGTTTTATGTTACATGTATCACCCATTAAATAATATAAAGAATTTTATATTTCATACCTCACCTTTTTCTCAGGGGTTATATTCCCTCACACTCTTAATCTCTATAAAGTCCTGGGTTTTTAGAGCTGGTCAAATTCCTTTCCAGTTTTGAATTTTCAGAGTTTGGTGTCTAGAACAACTTCTTTTTCATTTATTAGAACATAATTCTTAGTTTTCATTTGATATAGGACCTTCTTTCATGGTTTGATTCTTGACATGTTTCACAAGGGTTTAATTGGTATTTGGGTCTGTAGGAGGCTGGAAAACCAAGTTTTCAAGGTAAGCATGTTGAGGCACATGGTATGGGAAAAATTGTGCAGCCTCTAAATAGAAACTTTGAACCGTCTTTTTTCACTAATCATGGTTTGGTAAATAATGTAGGAGGAGTCTCATGTCTTCTAGAGAACCTAATTAGTTTTTATAGGAGGGAACCACACAATTTCATCACATTTTGAGGCACCGTGTCGAATTCGCATGCTTCATGCCAAATGGAAAGTACCTATGTACTGTAGTGTGCACAGTTAGAGAACGGTTTGGCCTAACCATGAGAGCTGACCCTAAATGGTTTGGATCATACACAATAGGATCTGAACGATTTGGAAAACCACTTGAAATAATCGTGCAGGCCACAAAAATTGAAAAATAAACTTTTTCCCCTCCCCCTTTATTTCATTTTCTCATTTCATCTTCTTCATCATTTACACTGAGTAGGGAGCTCCCTCTATTGCTTTCTCATTCACTAGTAATTTATCCATATCCTATGTTAGGACACTATTTTAATCATCAACAGTTGAATTGGATCCATATCGGTAAGGTCTGTCATCTTATTGCCTCTATTTTTGTTTCCCTCTTCATATAGTGTACTAAATCTATGAGAGTGGTTTGACCCTATTTTTTGGACATTCATCTAAACCATTGATTTCTTCCAAATCAGTCATAGTTAGTGACCGAAATTATATGTGTGAGGGTATACCAACATGAGGAATGTGGCTCTTGTATTTATCAGTGATTTCTTGGTTGTTTTGGGGGGAGGCTTTGAGTGCATCATTGTGTTGACTGAGAAAATTCATTTTAAATTAATTGTTTTTTTAATTAATTAAATTGAACCTTATGAGATGTGGATGGTCATGATCAATAAAAACTACAATTGGTTTGTTTTGTGTGAGGGGATTTATACCTTGTCCAGATAGGTTAGGGGTGTTAATTATATAAAACTAAATTTATTTTATTCAATTGATTTTATATATATATGAATTTATTATGATAAGATACATGGGATCATGATTGGATCTGCCCGAGGATTGATATAGCATTATCTATATGTGTTGAGATGATGTGATCTTCAGGATGGGAATGACATGATATTTTTGTATTTTATTGATTTTGGTCACTGGTTGGAATAAATGATCACTAGATTGAGGTGGAAAGGCCTCTAGGTCACGGGAAAGGCCCGTCTGATTCATGGATAGTGTTGACCGTCAGATTGAATGACATGGTCATAGGGGGAATGAGATGCCACATGATGTAGTTTAGGTTATTATTTTTTTATTTCCTCTCATCCATGTTTTTCAATGCGTCTTTTGGAGTTGTGTGCACATAGGATGACTCATATGTTGAGGTGGTTTTGACCAATCGTATTGGTAGATGCCTCCAATAGATAGAGAATAGGGAATTGGATGGTGGAACTTATCATAGAAAGCCACTGGGATGGTGAGGATCCATCAAAATATATGGATAAGGCTATTGGTTGGGGGATGAGGCTCTCTATACTTGAGATCTATGGCCTATGACATATTTGGGAGGATAGAAATCAACATTCCTCAGGAGGTCAATTGTTGAGACAACAATGATATTATTTGGAGGGTTAGTATCATTGTTACTCAAACGTCGGGATATGAGCCAATGAGGTTCCTTATGAACTATGTTATGTGGGACCAAGTACTGATTATTGGGTGTTCCTTCGGGATATTGGTTGGGACAAGGTGTTGAGAGACTTTATTTGAGGTGAAACTTTAGGTTTCACCTGGACTATTTTACATTAGGGGATTCCTTGGGCTATGAGCAGAGGATCCTCTCCTCTATAGTATTTTGGCATTGGATGAAGCAGGTGATATCTTCTAATTGGATGTTGAGCACCATAAAATCTTGTTTTCATTAAATTCATGTGATTCTTTTATTTATTTTTGATGCACCTAATAAATCAAAAAATGTAAGATAGGCACACGTTGGTGGTGGCCCACTGAGATTCTTTCTCACACCCTACACAGGCCTTTCGGGAAACATGTAGACGTATGGTTTTTCAATCAGGTGAGGGTTCCAGCTCTGAAGATGGACCTTAGTTTTGGGTTATTATTATGGGATGGATAGAAATGTACCTTTAGGTTCCTACATGAGTTGGAGTTCCTTTCTCTTTGTTTCTATATCAGCATGCTTATATATACATATGTACTATGGTCAAACATTAGAAACCGTTATGAATATTGAAATGTATGAATTGTAATGATAAGTATTATTAGCTACAAGGGTTATTTTTGGCTTGTTATCTTTTTCTGTCATTTCTTTTGTTATGATTTTGTTATTGTCAACTATTATTGTGCTTCCACGATGTGTGGGTTACTCGAACAATGTATACTGGTATTTCTTTCTACTGTATTATACCATTATTATATCATCACCATAGGTTGTACTCTCCCCACTATCACCTATTTACACCCTCTCTACTAGTCAGTAGCCTTTGGCGTTAGGGGAGACATGCTTAAGGCTTAGTGTTGCTCAGACTGTTTCACTGTTTTTTTTGTAATAATGGGTTCCCTAAACCCAACTATGAAGTGATTTTCATTACCACATCATGTAAATACTTAGTTATACATGATGTAGACTTACCATTATAGTTTAGATATTTCTGCATCTACTATTTTACAGTAATTTCCATAGATTAATTGTCTTATCAAAAGGTTATAGAATACCTGAGGCTATAATGAGAACCTCAAGATGTTATGACATTATTATTAAACAAAGGTCATATGTGTTAGAGTTGGTGGTCTAGAACCAACTACTTTGTACTTTATTCATTAAATAAAAGCCTTATCACATCTTGATTGTTCTTCTGCGTGACATGTCACGTGATAATGTCCTAAGGACAACTGTTGCATTAAAGGGCCGTAGCGGATCCCTGCTATGATGATAACCCGGAAGTGTCATAACACTGTTCTTGAATGTATGTTTTATGGCCGGATGATATTATTTGAGGGACACAAATAATAGAGGTCATTAGGGGTGAGGACTCATAAAACATTGAGGCACCTTCTCATGGTGTGCGCCCTTGGTAATATCCAGGAGGATATTATAAGAACGAGACCCTCCAGTAGGAAATCCACATTTCATAGTGTCATTGGATGTTCCTATCTGCGGATGTGTGTATTGGTCCTTAGACTTTAAGATTATTATTAATGGATATTACAACTCGCGCACTTAGATGAATTGACGAAAACTGTGACGACACACTGTTCGCAGCGAGGTAAGATACGTTGGGTGCATCAAGAGTAATACCGCATTAATAGATAATGCGAGAAAGGATTTGTCCCTTCCATTCCATAACGGAAGTAGATATGTTAGGCCCTTTGATGGAATTGATACAGTCTAAATAAATCCATAGTCATGGTAAGGTATGGGTACGGGTGTAATTTTGGCCCGGGCCGGCCCGAACAACCCCATGAGGCGGCCCGAGCCCGGCCTCGGGCCGACCCAAACCATCGGGCCAGGCCGGGCTTTTTCGGGCCGGGCCGGGTTTTTCAAATCAGGTCGTGGTGGGATTTTATTATTTTCAAAATAATTGTCTCTTAATTTTTTTATTTAAACATTTTTATAACATTTATTTTTAAATGCATGTTTTTTGTAAAAACGTTTATTTTATTTTTTATTAACATTTTATAATGGGTGGATATGTTTTTTGTCTATATATATATATATATATATTTATTTATATATATATTATTTGCAAATTGTAAAAAAAATAATGAGGGGTGTGCAGCTGCCGTGGGTGAGTTTAAAGCCTTATTATTTAAACGTTTTTCTAACATTTATTTAAAACATTTTTTACATTTATTTTTTTCACTTATTTATAATTTTTAAGCGTTTGTTAGTATTTTTTATTTAAATATTTTTATTTAAACTGTTTTTTTAACATCTGTTTAAAACGTTTTTTTACATTTATTTTTAAATGATTAATTTAAAAAAAATTGAATTTTTTTAAACGCACGCTTTTTGAAAGTATTTTTTTAAAACATTTAACATTTTTTCACATTTTAATGTAAAAAGTATTTTTTAAGTGTTTGTTTTAAAAAAATTAATTTAAATGTTTGTTTTAAAAACTTTTTAAAATTTTTTATTTAAACCATTTTTTAACACTTTTTTAAAATGCTTTTTTACATTTATTTTTAGACGTTTAATTTAAAAAGTTTTTTTGAACGCATATTTTTTACATGTATTTTTTTAAACATTTTACACATTTTTTTGTAAAAACATTTTACAGTGGGTGAATATGTTATTTTTTTTAAATAGATTTATACATGTCTGTGAATTTATATATATTATGTACAAATTAAAAAAAATAATGAGTTATTGAGGGGTGCGCAGTACTTAGTGGTGAGTTTAAAGTGTTATTTAAATTTTTTTTATCATTTATTTAAAACGTTTTTTACATTTATTTTTTTAAGTTATTTATTAAAAGTATTTTTTAGCGTTTGTTTAATTTGAAACATTTTTTAAAATGTTTTTTTTATTTTTTTGCAGGGCAGGCCCGACCCGGCCCTGTCTGGACTGAAATTACACCCGTAGCGGGTGCGTAGTAGTGTGTGAGTTAATTTTTTCTAAATAAATTTATATATGTATATATAGTATATATAATATATGAAAGTTTTATCATATTTTAAAAAAAATAATGAGGTTGGGGGTGTGCGGATATCATTTAGTGAGTAGTTATTTTTTGTTAATATATAATAAGTTATTATATATATATATAATATGAGAAAATTGTAAAAAAATACTTAGGGGGTGTGCGCGAACATCATTGGGTGAGTTAATGGCTTTGTTTATATATATATATATATATTTGGAGTGTGCGCGAACATCATTGGGTGAGTTAATTTTTTTTCTAAATAGATTTATATATGTATAGTATATATAATTTATGCATGTTGCAGCGTACTTAAAAAAATTAATGAAGTTGAGGGACATGCATGAACATCATTGGGCGAGTCTGTTATTTTTTTATTAATATACAACAAGTTATTATATATATATAATATTAAATCATTGATATATATTTATATTTCTTTGTTTATATATATATATTATATTAAATCATATTCATATACATATACATACATACATATATATATTATTAATGGATTTTTAAAAACCACACTTAATTGATGTATATTATTAATGTCTTTGTTTATATATATACACTATTATATTAAATTATCGACATATATATATATATTAATAGCTTTGTTTATATACATATATATTATATTATATCATATACATATACACATATATATATATATATTATCAATGGATTTTTAAAAACCATACTTATTTTTTTATTAATATACAATAAGTTATTATATATATATAATATTAAATCATTGATATATATAGATATATATTAATAGCTTTGTTTATATATATATATATTATATTAAATCATATACATATACATATACATATACATATATATATATCTATATATATTATTAATGGATTTTTAAAAACCACACTTAATTGATATATATTATTAATGGCTTTGTTTATACATATACACTATTATATTAAATCATTGATATATATATATATATATATATTATATCATATACATATACATATACATACATATATATATTATTATTAATGGATTTTTAAAAACCATACTTATTTTTTTATTGATATACAACAAGTTATTATATATATATAATATTAAATCATTGATATATATATATATATATATATTTATTAATAGCTTTGTTTATATATATATATTATATTAAATCATATACATATACATACACACACACACACACATATATATTATTAATGGATTTTTAAAAACCACACTTAATTGATATATATTATTAATGTCTTTGTTTATATATATAAACAATTATATATATAATTATATATCGTTGTATATATATATTTATACACACATTATAATTATATATAATAATAATTATATGTATATATATAATATCATTTTTTGTTAATATATAATAATATATGCACATATAGATAGAAATACACACACACACACACACATATAGATACATATATAGATAAATATAAATGTATAAAGATACATGTATATATAGACATATAGGTAGATATATATATAGATGTATGTATATATGTATGTATATATACAGATATATAAAGCGATATATGTATATAGACATAGAGATATATATATTAATATATATATATATATGTGTATAGATATATATATATATAGATAAATATATAGAGATATAGAGATATAGAGATATATATACATAGATATATGTATATATAGATAGATATATACATATAGATATTGAGATATATATATATATAAATAGATCTATATATATACATATATCTATATATTATATATATATAGATATATGTATATAAAGATAGATATATCCGGATATATATATGTATATATATATATAGATCTACCTATAGATATATAAATATATCTATATATACATAGACCTGTGATTAATTTACAAGCGCAGCGCCTGGACCAGTTGGTCCAGGTGCAGCCTTGGGAGCTTGAGGTAGGGGGATCAAATCCCCCTACCTGCAGTTCCTCGTTATATTTTTTACAATAGGCGGACCAGCGGGCCGGGCTTCGCGCAGGCCAGTGGGCCGGGCTTTTTCAGGTCGGCCCGGCCCGCGGGCCTGCTTGGAAAGGCCTAGGCCTGACCCGCTATAATCAAGCACATGGGTTGATGGCACTAGCATGCAACCCGTTTTATTAGAGATATCGAGACAAAGGTTTTATATTACACGGTAAGCGTTCGTAGGAGGTGACACATCATTGCGGCGTTAACTTCTTTCTCTATGAGTGCATTGGCGTGTTGCTATATGCTAACCTTGGACTTTAGGTAGGCTCAGCCTAATGCCAATGAGAAAGAGGCCTAGAATGTTACACACTAAGTGTGTCCATGTATCTCAGTTAAATATTAATTTAACAAGTTGAATAAAGATTATTCCCGATTGTGGTTCAATAATTATTCAAGGATGTATGATCACATTTATTTTGACACTAGTCATTCGAGAGAATATATTGTGGGTGAAATAATATATATTTATTAGCGAGTAATGCAAATACATTTATTTAAGAAATAAATAGCCATTACTCAAGGTATAATAAATATGGTGGAGGAAAATAAATAAAAGTACACGCCGTGTAGTTTATTTTTTGGGATTCGTGAGAAAAATATTGTTTATTTAATTAAATGATATTAAATGTAATATGTTGGACGCATGTCAAGTAATAATGATGGTCAAATGTCATTATTAAGACATGGGGTATTACTATGAATTAAATGAAATGATTAAATGCTTATGATCAATTAATTTATTTTATTATTCTAGGTATTATAAATATTAATTACATTATTCTCAAAAAGGATAGCCATTTTGGTTGTGCATAACGGATTGGAAATACTCTCAAGTCAAGAGAGAATTCCCTTTCCACCAAGAACGCTTTCAAGTTATGAAAGCAAGATCCTCCACCGGATCAAAGCGATCGAAGACGGAAATCGCAAGCGAAGGATCTTCCGCGCTAGCACCCGGAGTTCCCTTCGGCGACATCTAGAGATATGTGGCACACGTGTGGATCACCTCTAGAGGAATCCTACACATGGATTCTTCAACGCAACGACGGTTCACAGGATCATGACCGGAGACACCAACGAAGAAAGAATTCCATCGAGGTAATTCTTATGAATTAATTTAATTAATTATAACCAACATATGAAGATCCTATCTCAAGGGTTCCGGGACTCTTCTTTTCTTTTCCGTTCTTCGTTATATTCCGAAGATCCGGCGTTTTATATCGTGATGGATCTCGGATTGAACGTCGTTTAACGCTAAAATTAAAGTTTGGAAAACCCTCCAACGTGCTTCCGCTGTGCCCGGAACCTTCAAGTGGTATTAGAGGGGTCATATCGTTGATTATAATTATTTAGTTTTTCTTTGGTAATTTATGCATTTAATAATTTAGTTATTTAAATTCAAGTTTAATCGTTCTGGAAATCTAAATATCGAGATCTATTCTTCCTCCCTCTTTTCTCGTTCACCTCATAGAAATGAATTTTTCTTTTAATTTTGATTAAAATAAAATAGAGGAACTCATCTGGAGGAGCCAAACGTTTTTGTCCGTATAACACCAAAATAAATGGCATGTATTTAGAAGTACACACCATGTAGTCTAGGTTCAATGCATTGACTGATCCGCCAAATCAGGCCGTGTATTTTATTCTTTCTAAGAATTTAAGACACCGTGTGTTGACCAGAAACATGTGGCACACGGTTTCCAGAATACATGCCGTGTGGTCCAATGAACACGGCGTGTAGTCCCTTTGAGTTAGGGTTGGGTCATGTACTCCGTACACGGCCTGCCCGGCTGGAAACCGTGTAATGCGGAAACTACACGGCGTGTGTCCCACTATACACGCTGTGTACTCCGAAAATTTATGAAGTACATTAACACGCCCTGTCCCCGGGTGTGTACTTCGGATGGACGGTGAAGAAAAGTACACACCGTGTAGTCGGAACTACACGCCATGTACTCACCCAAATTACGCAGATTTATTAAAATTTATTATTATATTATACAAACCCTTGAGACGTGTACCATGGTGCAGGCGTAAAGCTGAGGCACAACACGTGATAGGTGTTTTATATATATGTGTTTAATTTAACATCTGTGTAATAAATGGGAATTCACTGGGTTGCCTCCAAGGTACAAGTTACGTACAAGGATAATTTTAAATGAATTTATTTGTTTAAAATTATGATGGATGAGAATCTCAAGGAAATTCAGAAAAGGGATTTAAGATAAAAGGATTGATTAATTAAAAAACTTGATTGATTCGAGTGTGATTTATCTTAAACAAGAACGATTAAAGAATTGAAGGATAGTTTTATTTATGCATAAATATTGTTGCATGTATGGATGATCATGAGCTAGACCGAGACCTTTGTATGTGAATGGTTTGTTTTAATTTATTTATTTAAATTAAATTTTTGGCCTGCGAGCCATCTCCTCATTAATATGTAGGGCTTGCGCGCCCAAGGATTCTTTTATGTAAAAACCCCTTTTACCCCTCACCTGCATGTGAGATAAATGCATATGTAATGGATGGAGCTCCCAAGCTAGTGGAGGCAGCTCAAGTAAAAAGCCATTGGTGAAACCAATCCAAGGAGATACAAAGGTGGACATGTGGAAAGCTGTAAACACGAACCTGAAAGGTTCAAGGTGTTTCTCTCCTAGGTCTTGGGTTAGTTTATCAACCGCTAGATAAACTAACCAATAGAAAAACTCATTATCATACCATTTATTTTATTTCTGTCAGTTACATGGTTTATTTATTGTGGGTGTGTTGTCACGATCAAACAATTAATGAATTAAATGAGCATGCATGATGGAACTAAAATAAAACTGGCTTATACGTAAATATTATCTTAAACATGGTTAATCACTTATGTATATCCCACTTAATATTAAAAAGCATGTAATCAAAGATAATAAAATGGAAATTTACGTATAAGGATAAAATCCCTCAAAATAAATATTAAGTCGGCATAGCCTTCCATAATCTTGGTTAGAATCGAACCATAGTTCAAAGTGCTTGACCAACCCTAGTTGGGGTGCTTTCAATTATCGGGGAATTCTAATTCAAGGTTTTGGGTTGACTTGACTTGGTTCGCATCAAGGGTTGACTGCCACAGCAGGACTTGGTGTGACCAAGAGGCAAAGGTTGAGGAAATCCAAAAAAAGGATTTCAGGATTGGGGAGTCCACTCAGCGGATCAAGGAGCTGCGAGTTAATGCAGTTGGCATTTGGAATGCCTACCTAAAACCCTTCAAGTTGCTTGACCAACCCTAGTTGGGGTAATGTGAAGGGAAATATGGATCCTTTCCACTATAATATTCACGCAACAGAATATTCTGAAGTCAATGGTGAGGGCTATTGGATTTCGATAAAATAGTGGGAGACTAATAAGTATTAATTTATTTATTTGTCTCAATTTTTGTAATAAAGTACTAAACCTTTTCTCATCTTAATTTGTAGAAATGGCAAGAAAATGACTTCAAACATATCATTGCGCACCATACTCGAGAAGGAAAACCTTCTCACCGACACCAATTTTTAAGAGTGGAAGAGGCGTTTACGCATCGTCCTTCGCCACAAAAGGAAATTATATGTGCTGGATGAGCCTATTCTAGTTGCGCCTAGGAAAGAGGCTAGAGATGAGGAATTATCTCTCTACATGAAACACATGGATGATGCCACATATGTCCAGTGTTTCATGCTATTGGCCATATCCAATGAGCTCTTGAAGAAACATGAAAACATGGACGCGTATAGCATGATGTCTCACCTTAAAGATCTCTACCAAGAGAAGGCAAGACAAGAGAGGTATGAGATCTCCAATTCTTTGTTTACCACGAAGCTTGGAGAGTCTGCGCCAGTTGGGCCTCATGTAGTCAAGCTTATTGGATACATTGAATGCCTGGACATCTTAGGGATTAAATTCCCGGATGAGTTGCGTATAGATCTCATACTATCATCACTGCCCAAGACCTTCCCTAGCTTCATTGTCAACAATAACATGAGCGGAAATGAGAAGAGTCTATCGGAGCTTCTGACCTTGATTCGCCAGGTAGATAAGGACATGGGGCATGACAAACCCGCGGTCCTTATGGTGAACAAGAAAAGGAAGGACAAGGAAAAGGGGCCAAAGACTTATAAACGGTCTGAAGCCCCCAATCACCGTCCCTCCAAGAAGAGGAAGATCCAGAGGCCGGGCAAGGAATGGGAGGCAGTGTGTTTTTCATGTGGCAAGCAGGGCCACTGGAAGAGGAACTGCACCCAGAAGAATGGGGACAATAAAGGTGCGTTTGCTATCGAGTGAAATCTTTCCATTTCTACACATTGGGTATTAGATATAGCTTGTGGGGCTCACATATATATTCAAATGTAGGAACCAAGTAGATTTAGAAAGATTTCCAGAGGAGAGGTGGATCTTCGAGCTGCCAATGGCGCAAGGATGGCTACGTTGGCTATTGGCGACTACCACCTCTCATTGCCGACTGGGATGATTTTGGTTTTACATAACTGTTATTATGTGCCTAGTGTTACCAAGAACACAATTTCTGTATCTTGTTTGGATATGGATGGATTTGTTTTCAAATTTGGAAATATGGGTTGTCTCTTTTATAAGAACAACATATGTTATGGTATGGCACATTTAAATAATGGTTTTTATGTATTGAATTATGAAAACCAAGTTTTGGAAATCGATAACGAAACAAACTCACATGACTCATACATCACCCAGTTATGGCATCACCGCCTTGGTCAGGTAAACGAGAAGCGTTTGACAAAGCTCTGCCAAGATGGCTATTTGGACTCTACTGAGCTAAAACCACTTGATAGATGTCACGCTTGTTTACAAGGAAAAATGACCTAGCCACCTTTTGGTGGACAAGGTTAAAGGGCCACAGAGCTTCTAGGATTGGTACACACTGATGTGTGTGGACCATTTCCAGTAGAAGATAGAGGTGGATATTCTTACTTCATTACTTTTACTAATGATTTGAGTAGATATGGCTATGTCTAATTAATGAGGTACAAGTCAGAGTCTTTAGAGAAATTTAAGGAATTCAAGAATGAAGTAGAGAATCATCTTGGTAAGAAGATAAAGAAGCTTCGATCGGATTGAGGTGGAGAATATCTGAACCAAGAGTTCATCGATCTTCTACGGGAGTCTGGGATTCTATCTTAGCTCACTCCTCCTTATACACCACAGCGGAATGGTGTTAGTGAAAAGAGGAACCACACCTTGTTGGACATGGTGAGATCAGTGATGAGTCATGAGGATCTTCCATTATCCTTTTGGAGATATTCATTACAAACTGCAGCATACACATTAAACCGAGTACCATCTAAGGCGGAAAATGGAATTCCATCCGAGTTATGGAATGGAAGGAAACCCACTTTGTCGCACACACGTGTATGGGGATGCGAGGCGTTTGTTAAGGCCTTCTCAGGAAAAAAACTAGAAACCCGGGGCACAAAGTGTATCTTTATAGGATATCCCAAGGAAACGAAATGATATTACCTATATAACCGTCAAGACAAGAAAGTGATTGTCGCTAGACAAGCCGTCTTTCTTGAGACGGAGCACATCCTAAAGAAGTTGACAGTGGGAGCAAGATTGACTTCGACGAAGTTGATGCTAAAGATACATAGGAGTTGGTACAGGAACAAGTTCCACAGGTCCCCGTGGAAGAGGTTCCAGAAACACAAGTACTGCGTAAGAGCTCAAGAGAGGTAAGGGAACCAGAGAGATTTGGTTTCCTAGTCACCGAGGGTGGTGAATCATTATTGTTGGACAATGATGAACCTCTCTCCTACAAGGAAGTAGTAGAAAGCTCATAAGCTGCAAGATGGCTAGATGCTATGAATTCTGAGATGGATTCCATGTATTAGAACCAAGTTTGGGTTCTGGTCGATGAGCCAGTTGATGTAAATCCTGTTGGATGCAAATGGGTATTCAAAAGAAAGTTGGACATGGAAGGTCAAGTTAGCACCAATAAAGCAAGGCTAGTGGCTAAAGGATTCAGACAGCGTCAAGGAATTGACTATGATGAAACCTTCTCACCAGTTTCCATGTTTAAATCCATAAGAATCATACTTTCCATAGCAGCTTACCATGAATATGAGATTTGGCAGATGGATGTCAAAAAAACATTCCTTAACGGGAACCTTCAGGAAGATGTCTATATGACACAACCATAAGGGTTTGTGACACCAGGTGAAGACAAACGGGTTTGCAAGTTGCAAAAATCCATTTATGGATTGAAACAAGCATCCAGGTCATGGAACATTCGATTTGATGAAGCCATAAAGGAATTTGGTTTCATTAAGAACGAATGTGAGCCATGTGTTTATAAGCGGTTTAATGGGAATTCGGTCGTTATCCTAGTGGTATATGTTGATGACATATTGCTTATTGGAAATGACGTACCAGCCTTACAGTCAGTTAAGGACTGGTTGAACAAGTGTTTATCCATGAAGGACTTAAGAGAAGCAGCCTACATTCTAAGGATCAAGATCATTCGTGATAGATCCAAGAGGCTTCTTGGACTTACTCAGGGTACATACATTGACCAGATAATAAAGATATTTAGTATGGAAAAATTCAAGAGGGGATTAGTTTCAGTGTCACATGGCTTACATCTTTCTAAGAAAATGTGTCCCTAGACACAACAGGAGAAAGATAGGATGAGTAAGATCCCATACGATTCGGCTATAGGATCCATCATGTATGCCATGTTATGTACGAGGCTTGATGTTTCTTATGCACTGAGCATGGTAGGCAGATATCAAGCAGATCTAGGAGAACAGCATTGGACTGCTGTTAAGAGTATCCTTAAGTATCTGATAAGAAATAATGACATGTTTCTAGTGTATGGAGGAGACGAGGAGCTTTTCATCAGAGGGTATGCTGATGCTGGTTTTCAAACAGATTAGAATGATCCGAAGTCGCAATCTGGATATGTTTTCTGTCTCAATAGAGGATATGTGAGCTGGAAGAGTTCAAAGCAGCCAGTTGTCACCGATTCTACAGTGGAGTCTGAGTATATAGCGACTTCTGATGCAGCCAAGGAAGCTGTCTGGATTCAGAACTTTGTCCAGGATCTTGATGTGGTGCCTAGAAATAAAGATCCCATTACAATGTATTGTGATAATACTACAACGGTGGCTCTTGCAAAAGAACCAAGGTCACATCAACAAACAAAGCACATACTCCGAAAGTATAACCTCTTGAGGGATTTCTATCGAAGGGGTGAAGTTGCAGTGAGAAGAGTGTCCACAGAAGAGAACGTGGCGGATCCCATGACTAAAGGCCTATCTCATCAGAAGCGTGAATATCATGTGAGAGCTAGCGGGTTAAAGGTTGTTAGAAGTTGGCTCTAGTCCAAGTGGGAGTCTGTTGGAGTTGGTGGTCTAGAACCAACTACTTTGTACTTTATTCATTAAATAAAAGCCTTATCACATCTTGATTGTTCTTCTGCATGACATGTCATGTGATAATTTCCTAAGGACAACTGTTGCATTAAAGGGTCATAGCGGATCCCTGCTATGATGAGAACCCAGAAGTTCCATAACACTGCTCTTGAATTTATGTTCTATGGTCGGATGATATTATTTGAGGGACACAAATAATACAAGTCATTAGGGGTGAGGACTCATAAAACTTTGAGGCACTTTCTCATGGTGTGCGCCCTTGGTAATATCTTGGAGGATATTATAAGAACGAGAATCGCCAGTAGGAAATCCACATTTCATAGTGTCATTGGATGTTCCTATTTGCGGACGTGTGTATTGGTCCTTAGACTTTAACATTATTATTAATGGGTATTACAACTCGTGCACTTAGATGTATTGACAAAAACTGTGATGACACACTGTTCGCAGCGAGGTAGGATACGTTGGGTGCGTCACGAGTAATACCGCATTAATAGATAATGCGAGAAAGGATTTGTCCCTTCAAATCCATAACGGAAGTAGATATCTTAGGCCCTTTGATGGAATTGATACAGTCTAAATAAATCCATCGACATGGTAAGGTATGGGCAAGTTCAAATCCGGGAAGTCAAAGAAAGAATAATCAAGAACATGGGTTGATGGCACTAGCATGCAACCCGCTTGATTGGAGATATCGAGACAAAGGGTTTATATTACACGGTAAGCGTTCGTAGGAGGTGACACATCATTGCGGAGTTAACTTCTTTCTCTATGGGTGCCTTGGCCTGTTGCTAGACGCTAACCTTGGACTTTAGGCAGGCTCAGCCTAATGCCACTGAGAAAGAGGCCTAGAGGGTCACACACTAAGTGTGTCCATGTATCTCAGTTAAATATTAATTTAACAAGTTGAATAAAGATTATTCCCGATTGTGGTTTAATAATTATTCAAGGATGTATGATCGCATTTATTTCGACACTAGTTATTCTAGAGAATATATTGTGGGCAAAATAATATATATTTATTAGCGAGTAATGCAGTAACATTTATTTAATAAATAAATAGCCATTACTCAAGGTCTAATAAATATGGTGGAGGAAAATAAATAAAACTGAAAAATAAAAGTACACGCCGTGTATATTTATATATACACACCGTGTAGTTTATTTTTCGGAATTTGTGAGAAAAATATTGTTTATTTAATTAAATGATATTAAATTTAATACGTTGGACGCATGTCAAGTAATAATGATGGTCAACTGTCATTATTAAGACATGGGGTATTACTATGAATTAAATGAAATGATTAAATGCTTATGAGCAATTAATTTATTTTGTTATTCTAGGTATTATAAATCCTAATTACATTATTCTCAAAAAGGTTATCCATTTTGGTTGTGCACAACGGATTGGAAATACTCTCAAGTCAAGAGAGAATTCCCTTTCCACCAAGAACGCTTTCAAGTTAAGAAAGCAAGATCCTCCATCGGATCAAGGCGATCGAAGATGGACATCGAAAGCGAAGGATCTTCCGCGCTAGCACCCGGAGTTCCCTTCGGCGACATCTAGAGATACGTGGCACACGTGTGGATCACCGCTAGAGGAATCCTACACTTGGACTCTCCGACGCAACGACGGATCAAAGGATTGTGACCGGAGACACCAACGAAGAAATAATTCCATCGACGTAATTCTTATGAATTAATTAAATTAATTATAACCAACATATGAAGATCCTATCTCAAGGGTTCTGGGACTCTTCTTTTCTTTTTCATTCTTTGTTCTATTCCGAAGATCCAGCATTTTATATCGTCACAGATCATGGATTGAATGTCGTTTAACGCTAAAATTAAAGTTGGGAAAACCCTCCAACGCGCTTCCGCTACGCCCGAAACCTTCAATATAGTCTAGATGTATCTTACTGACGGGAAAAATAGATGTTTTACTATCTAGTGTTGGGGTCATATAAGCCTTGAGACTTCTTCACATGAAGTTCAAACATGGTGATCTCTAATAGTGAGATCATGAGGACAGACCAGCCAATAGAAACACCACATGTTTTTCCTGTCATTAGATGTTCCTATCTACGATAATGTGTTATGGTCTCCTGACTTGAGTTCATTATCAATGTATTCTATTTGATTGTGTACTTTGATGCAAGATGAAAACCATGATATTTAAATTTTGGAGAGGTAGTCTGTGTTGGGTGTGTCATTGGTGGCATTACGTTGGTTGAATAGTCAAGAAAGGATTTTTCTCATCCAGGTTAAGGAAGTAATATATCATGGGACATGTTGATTAGGATGGTAGTACCTTTATAAGAACATGGTAGTAGAAGTCGAGGGTCAGTCCATCCAGTGAGATCAAAAAATAATAAATCCAAAAAAGGGTGATGACACGAGTGTGTCATGCTTTATGAGATATTAAAGAAAAAGATATTATATTACACAGTACGTGTTCATAAGTTGGTTGTCATTGGTGTGATAATTCTTATCACTTTAGGGGTCATGATGGGTTACCAGATCCCAATATTGTTTTATGAATAGTATTCAATGCTATCGAGATAAGGGCCTTGAGGGTCAGATATAGTAGAGTATTCAATAATCTTCCCTATTCAGTTGAATACGAGTTTTGGACATGGTGGGCCCCACCATTGGGGCCCTGGAATTGTCCAAGGAGATACGACAACCAATTCAATAAATAAATTAAAATTATTCATGTAAGAATATTGAGCATTTAATCTATTTGTTAAATTTGTTTACAAGCATTAATGTAAATACATGAAAAATATTAATTGAATGAATATTAGTTTAATATATTCAAGGTTCAATTAATTTTTCTAGGAACCAAGAGTCGAGTTAATGACTCATTTATTATCATGTAATACATTTATTATATTATAGGGAATTAGAAATAATATTTATGACTTTGAGCAGTAGTCATAATAGGTCATTTATAGAGCGCTAATTATTCAGGGGTTGGAGAGGAAATTTTGGGTAATTTAATTACAAAGTATATATATAATAAGAGAGCCTCCCACTAAGGGAGGATTCAAGAGAGTTATCTATCTTATTCTCTCTCCCACAATATAGCGAGAGGTTATTGTTACAGGAGCTCTGATCGAGCTCTCTCTCACGTATCGCAAGTATGACAATGCAGTGATCATTAGAATGGTGAAGGAATCATCAGATATCTGTACTAGCACCTGGAATTCAGAAATTAGAATTTTTTTAGTTTCTTGAAGTGCATGTGGATGATCTAGAGGAATATGACTTTGGATTCTTTGAGCACTAATCTCCAAACATGAGCAGACATCGTGAGTGGATTCATATGTAAACTAGGTATTTTATAGTTTTAATATTGTGCTTAATGTTCTACACGTGAGATCCACAAAATAAATTGGGCATTGATTCAATGAGTTCGACAAGTTTATCTCATTATTTGGTAAAAATGTTTAAAATCTCACCTTTTTGAGGCTTCTGTTGTGTGTCTGGTAACTTCAATTCATATCAGAGAGATTTTTGAAGATTTTATGTCAATAAAAAAAATAAAATTGCATTAAACTATGAATAGGGATTAGTTACAGTACCAATGTCGCATATCACGTCTTAATTTGATATCGGATGACCATTCATCAGTCATCCGATGTTTTTTTATTTTGAATTTAAAACTAGTTATTTTTATGAGGTTTCTATTAATTTTTTTTGTTGAACCCCAATATTGAGAAGAGATTCTCTATGACTGGAATGGTTATTTCCAATTAGATTATTGGTAATATTATTATAATTTGTTTATTATAATAATTTTAGTTTTATTAAACCCTAATTGGTAGGGTTTAGAGAATAAACATTTCCATCCATTGGGGTCAGTGGGTCCGCAAAAAAACAATGTTTTATGGAAATTCTTTTAAAAATTAAAATGATTAATGAAAAAAGGGGGGCCTTTTGGAGTGTTTTAATAATTTTTAAAAATAGAACATGAAATGATGAGAAAGTTGTAATTTAAAATAAGGGAAAGTTAAAAAAGGGTTGTTTTTAATCTTGGCCGGCTGTGGACTATAACAAGTCAAAAATTAAAAAAAATGGTGGGGTGGGTTTCCACAGGAGGGACCACCATGGACCACCCTTCTCCCCCCGAATGCAACTCAGGACACCCCATTGAACCATCCCCCTCTGGCTAGCCCGCCTAATATCGTTGAACCAGTAACTTCCAGATCCACTCCCTCCACCGACTTCCTCGCCCCCTCAAGGCCTCTCTACTGTCCTAGTCGCCTTCTCAATGGATTCTCCATGCTCACCGTCACCCATACATCATCGACCATGTCACCCTCAAGGCCGCTCTACTGTCCTAGTCGCCTAATATCAGAGTTTTGGGACCCGAATATTTATAATATAATCAAAATAATTAATTTAATTAATTTAAATTTGGAATAAAATTAAATTAATTAAAGATTTTTTTTTTGGGGTTTTAAAATTAATTAATTTTGTGGCATAAAAACTAATTTAATTTGGTGATCAATTAAATTAACTAATTAATTAAACAAGATCAGGTCATCATTTTATTACACAGGGTCAGCACAACCATTTTATACTAGATCATGATCAGGTCATCATTTTATTTTTTTCATAGTTTATTATTATTTTTGAATGTGTAGTTTAGACGTGATCACATAGAAAAAATAAACAAGCATGAATGATAAAATGAACATGTGACACGATAGATTTTTTTCTTCTTCTAGCATGGTCAGTTGTGAGTGTGATCAAATAGTACATGCTAATAAAATTGAAAATTATTTCTTTTGTCTCATTAAAAATAATAAAACCCTCAAATGTATATTAAAATCATAATCACCTTCCATCATTCGAATTTGGACAAAACCCGGTGTTTGGGGTATTGTTCATGCCATAGCTGAGGGTTCCCCCTACTACCGAGGAGTTCTTATGAGAGTGGTGTGTTGACATAACTATATTGGTAGTAAGGACTATCCATATCTAACTTGATATTATTTTAGAGTCAAACGTTGAGTAAATCATCTAATGATTTTAGAAGTTGGTACATCACTCAACAGATCAAGGAACCATGAGTTATTGTGGTTGACAAGCCAAAATCCTATCTTGAACCCTCCGAGTAGTGGCGTAGCCATAGATTGTAAACTACGAGGGGAGGTTCAGGGATCCATTCCACTAGAATACTTATAACAACCCATACTTTACATACATGGTTATTACTTCAATATGATATGATTGATATTTCTTCCTGACATGGGGAAAAGAAAACATACAAAGGGTGAGCTCAAATTCTCGGTAAGGGCAAACAAAAGAAATATCAATCATATCATATTCATAAGAACATAACATTTTGAAAATCTTAACCTGCAAAAGAGTTCATAATATCATAACATGAGATAAATCATAGTAGTGAAATGTAATCCCAATAATCATAACTTAAAACATGAAACTTTGTGGCATACACACATAATCATAGAAAATCATTTCATATTAGTCAAGTCTCATTTCCAAGACCATCATAGCTGATAAAGGCCATTATTAAACCAAGTTCACTCCTCGTTCTAGTCCTGTATCACTGAACCGGATTAACTTGTCGTTCCAGTCATGTCTATCTCATGAGATATAAATCTTTACCCAATGCATTGGAGGGAGATATAGGTCTCACTCATCTCATAATGAAACCATTCTTATGTGTGCCACAAAATATAAATCATAGCATAACTCATGTAATAAAAAGGGGATTCTTAAACATCATGCCATCATAACATAATCCATATAAGATAAAAGGACATCATAAAATTAATTCCATCATAACATAATGAAATCAATGTAAAAATAGGGATAGAAACAGAACCCTATATTATCTTATATCGAAAATAATTTTGATAAAACACTTGAACTCCATTCTTGAGGAAAATATTCTTTCTACTTCAAAAACATTTTTTCCTTTCTTAACATGTCATACAATTTTAAACTAAAAGAAGTTGATTAAAAATAAACATGAAAACTTGTAAAAGAAGATTCATGGAAATAATCTTCTATGAAATCATAAAAATCTATTCATTCCATATAAGTTAAAAAAAACATTCTTCTCGTACTTTGGCCAGAAAAGTCAAAAAGTACCTCGTACTAAAAATGACAAAATATTCTTTTCATATCTTTTACTAAATACTAATTAATAGGTAAAATTGGATTTAAAAAATTTTAGGAGGATTGAAATAATATTACATATTTAGGAAACATTGATGTGGATGATAAATATTCCCTAGTAATTTCTGAAGTATAAACAATCTCAGATAAAAATGAGATTGTGAGATTTTATCTTACCTTAGGTCCGATTTGATTCGTACGTATACGAACCTACTGTATAATGATTTAAATAATGTCATTGACTTATTATAGAATCATATTAATTGTTACGACATCATATATGGTCATATTATTATCTTCTTTGTAGTAATATTTCATTGCTACTTGTTATTCATGTGTTCATTGCTTTATGTTCTTATATGTGTTTTGTCGAATAAATTCTTATTATTCTTTTTAGGTTATAGATACCTCATTTACAGAATGTTATTAGTGTAATATATATCATATTTATTCATTAAATTAATTTATATAATCATTATTCAATGAATATAATGTTGAACAAGTCGCATCACATCGTGGAGACGGTAGGCCATACGTACACACGAGCAATGATATCGTTCCCATGATCCTGGAATTGTATTTAAGTGTATGTATACTATTTCAGAATCAATATCAATTTACAATAATCATATATAGTTATTATTTACACCATTATACCCATCCAAGTAAGGTGGTGGTGGAAAACCGATTACACCATGGTGTGGAGACGGTATTCCGTACGTATGCACGTGCGATGATTTCATTTTCCGTAGGATGGATAGAAGGTGAAATAGGGTTGTTTCATATTTATAATAACATATCAGTATATTAGAGATATTGATGTTATTAATTCATAATGAAACAACTAAATAATAGGAAGTCGAAGAAGAAATAAATTTGAAAGAATCGGTAACGGATATTACCTCTTCTTTGACACGCCTCTTTGAAACCTCCTATTAGGGCACAAAAATTGGTATTTTAAGAAGACCGGTACCTCTAGTATGTTTCTAGGGAAGTTGGGAAGGGAAATTCGTAGGGCTTGGCCGAGCTTGAAGGCTCAAAGTTGTGTAAATAAGAGAGGGAGGAGGTGCCCTTTTATAAGGGAGGAGAGGGGCACCTTAGAAAAAAACATAAAATATTATTTTATAATAAAGTCATATTCGGTTTATAATAGATCCAAAATAATTTATTTCTAAGCTAAAGTGAGGATGGGTCGAAATACTCTCAACCAATAGGTTTTAGACATTTTTAGGCTACTGTTTTAACCTTATCATTTAGATTTAATTCTAAGTTAAATAATTTAACTTTGACCGTGTCTTCTTGTTTTCTTACACTATATGGTTAATAAACTTACTATAACAAGAAAAAAGAACCCCAAGTGGTTCATTATTAATATATATAACCTTTTCTAAGTCATTTTGAAGAACCTTATATTTTTAGGAATAGAATAACAATTAATAATATAATATTTCTTTTAAAAACTGTTTTATGTCAATTTTTACACTATTTGGTAATTGATTTTTTTGAAAATCATAACAGCATAATTAGTTCAAAAGAAGTTAATTAAATCAATAATAACATGTCATATTAACCTATAAAATTAGTTTAATTCAAAAAAAGTCTCAAATTACATTTATTTGGGTATTTATAATATCAATTATGTTAATATTTCATTAATAAGGTAAATAGTGCATCATCATTGTGTCATAAATAAATTAACTTATTTAATGTATAAAAATTATAAATAAAATACCAGTATTTTGGAAATCTATTTATCTTTCTAATGAATATTTATAGTCGAATATATCTTATGTATAACCATATATTAAAAATGTTTTATATATTAAACATTGATTTTAACTCTTTTAACTCTTCTTTAAATAAAATAATAATAAATGTCCTAATCTAATCCAAGTGGACCTAAACTGTAATATTTTATCCCTAAGGTTGTTTTGGTCGAATTAAACTTATCCAATAGAATTATTACATGTTTTAGGGTAATAATATTATTATTTTTACCCTTAATTATCCTATTTACTTTTAACCGTGGTAAAAAAAAGTAAAAAGTTTCTATTCACAAAAAATTATTTTTATCTTATTGAACCACATTTTACTCCTTGATATTAAGCACGTCTCTTTTATTTTCTAAATTCCACTCACAGAAGCGGTAAAATTATGTTTTATGTAAATTTTCAAATTCTCTTAGGAGGTGGGTAAAAGACGGTGAAAAGTTCAATACAATTTTTATATATCTGAAATTATTTTAAAATTACTCCAATTAATTACATTGAAATAATATAGGTATTATGTATCTATTTTGACCTAAAATAAATTTAAATAAAATAAATAATTATTTAAATAAAAAACCGGTTTTAAACTATAGCTTAGTGTTTTTCACTATTCATCAAAAATAGAAAATTTTCAGAAAAATACCAAAAATTTACCCTAGGCAAATTTCGATATTCCGAATCCAAAAATGAAGTCCATTTTGAAAGATTAAATTTATAAAATTCTAAAAAGTGGGTATTAATATTCATAACGGCTAGTTTATATAATATTTTAATAACATATCATTGTTTAGTGAAACTCGGTATTGCGTACAACACAAGCTATCGAGGAAGGATTCTCTTGCATGCAATGCAAGCCAGGAAAGTGTTGTGTGTAGTGAAAGATTCCTTTGGTGTTTCGTATAACATAATACATAAAAACAAAATACTTCTCATAAAATCTCGGGTGTTACATTCTACCCCACTTAAAATGAATTTCTCCCTCGAAATTCGTCACTTTGTAACAAACAGATGAGGATACCTCTCCCTCATCATATCTTCAAGTTCCCATGTAGTTTTTTATAATTGGTGGTTCCTCCATAAAAATTTCACCAAGCAAGTGGTCTTGTTCCGTATGACTTTTTCGCTATGATCCAGAATCTCTATCAGCTGTTCTTCATAAGAAAGATCTTGTTCCAACGGTACAACTTTTGAGTTTAGTACATGTGATGGATCAGGTATATACTTTCTCCGGAGAGATACATGTAAAACATCATGAACTTGGGAGAGATTCGGTGGAAGCGCCAATCGGTAAGAAACCTTCCCTACACGATATAGTATTTCAAAAGGACCAATATACCTAGGGCTCGGCTTTCCCTTCTTTCCAAATCTCATTACTCTCTTCCAAGGAGATTTCATAAGAACACTTTATCACCCACTTCAAACTCTAGGTATTTTCTTCGGTTGTCAGCATTACCTTTTTTTCGACTCTGAGTTGCTCTTATGTGTTATTGAATTGATCTGGCCTTTTCTGCCATCTCATCAACAAGATAAGGTCCTAAGAGATTTCTTTCCCCAAATTCATCCCAGCAAGTTGGAGTCCTGAATTTCCTTCCATAGAGATATTCATAAGGATCCATCTGAATACTGGAGTGAAAGATATTATTATAAGAAGATTCCACCAAAGGTAGGTGTTTATCCCAACCACCTTTGAAATCTATAGAGCAAGCTCTCAACATGTCTTCTAGAGTTTGAGTTGTCCTCTCAGAATGATCGTCTGTCTGAGGATGATAAGTAGTGTTGAAACTCAACTCCGTATCTAGAGTATGCTGAAGATTTTTCCAAAACATCGAGGTAAACCTTAGATCCCGATCATATATAATGGAAAGTGGGAATCCATGCAATATTACCACTTACTTTACATATATCCTGGAAAGCTGATCAAGAGAGAAATCCTCTCTAATAGAAATGAAGTGTGCCGACTTCGCAAGATGATCCACTATGACCCAGATAACATTATTACCTTTGGATGTTTTAGGAAGTCCGGTGAAAAAGTCCATTTTGAATTTTCCCCATTTCCATTCAGGGATGGGTAATGGTTGTATCATCCCCTTAGACTTCTATCTCTCAGCTTAAACTTTCTAACAAACCAAGCATCGAGAGACATATTCAACAACATCTCTTTTCATGCCATCCCACCATAAGTACTCTTTCAGGTCCCTATACATCTTCGCACTTCCAAGATGAATAGAGAATGAAGAACTATGAGCCTCATCCAGCAGCTCCTTCTTTAATTCTGAGATGGGAGGAACACAAACCCGATTCCTAAACCTTATTATCCCATCACAATCAATGTTGAATTCAGGAGCATTTCTCACCTTCTTTTGTAACTCTAAATCTTCGTTCTATTCCTCTTTAATCTTCACATGCATATATGGTTGAACATTCATTTGAGAAAGATAAGATTTTTCCCATTCCATTATAATTTCCAGATCCATCCTTTGTAAATCCATAAATATTGGATCTTTTTTTATCCTCATCATGGATAAGCTAGCGTGGTCTTGTCGACATAATGCATCTGCCACCTTGTTTTCTTTCCCATGGTGATAATGAATTGAGCAGTCGTAGTCCTTAATCAACTCCAACCATCTTCTTTGGCACATATTCTACTTTTTTTGTGTGAAAATATACTTTAAAATCTTATGATTAGTATAAATATCATACCTTTCACCATAAAGATAATGGCTCCAAATCATTAATGCAAATACTACTACAGCTAACTCCAAATAATGAGTTGGGTAATTTTGCTCATGGATTTTCAACTATCATGAGGCATAAGGTATCACCATATCATTTTTCATGAGAACACACCCCAGACCCTTCTTGGATGCATGACTATAGATCACAAACCTTTCTCCACTACAAGGAAGTGTGATCACAGGTGCACTGGATAATCTTCTTTTTAACTCCTTGAAATTCTCTTCACATTCCTCTGTCCAAATAAACTTAACTCCTTTCCGAGTCAATTTGGTGAGTGGGTTAGATAATCTTGAAAAAAAATTCACAAAACGTCGATAGTACCCATCTAAACCAAGAAAACATCGAATCTCAGTTACTTTTGTTGGTCTCAACCATCTTTCAATAACCTCCGTTTTTATTGGATCCACAGATATCCCCTCTTTTGAGATTATGTGACCCAAAAATGCAACTTTTTGAAGCCAAAATTAACACTAGGTAAATTTGGCATAAATCTTCTCCTTTCTCTGGGTCTTTAATACAATTATCAAGTGATCTTCATGTTCTTCCTTTATCATTGAATAGACAAGAATATCGTCTATAAAGACTACCACAAACTGATCAAGATAGTCTCTAAAGACTCTATTCATTAGATCCATGAAGATAGTAGGGGTATCAGTAAGACCAAATGGAATCACTATAAATTCATAGTGTCCATACCTTGTACGGAAATCCATCTTTGGTATATCCTCCCTTTTGACCCTTAATTGATGATACCCTGAACGAAGATCAATCTTGGAAAATTATTGAGCTCTGCATAGTTGGTCAAATAAGTCATCAATGCGTGGGAGATGATATATTTTCTTGGTAGTGATCTTGTTAAGTTCTCGATAATCAATGCAGAGTCTCATTGATCCATCTTTCTTCTTAACAAATAGAACAGGTGCTCCCCAAGGTGATGCACTAGGGCGTATGAATCCCTTATCGAGATTCTCTTGGAGTTGCTTCTTCAATTCATGCAACTCAATTAGAGGCATTCTATAAGGTGTATTTGAAATAGGTAAAGCACCTAGTATGAGTTCTATTGAAAAATCAACTTCACAATTTGGTAGAAGACCAGGAAATTCCTCCAAAAAGACTTCATCAAACACTCATACAATGGGCATATTATTAATCGTGAGTTTCTCTCCAACCATTTGAGATAAATAACCTTCATTTAGTGGAATCAAGACCCATAAGATGGAAGAAATTTCCACTGGAAGGTTATGTTCATCCTTACATCGATAGATGATCATAGATTGATCTGGAATATGAAATGTGACTTCCCTTCCTTGGAAATTGATATGAGATCCATATAAGGAAAGTCAATCCATGCCAAGAATCACATAAAATTCCACTATAGGAAGGATCACAAGATTTGCTGGAAACACTTTCCCACAAACTTCAATCGGAGAAGAAATTTAAACTTTTGATGCGACTGCTGTGCCATTAGGGGTTGTCACAGCAAACTCAATATCTAACTGCTGAGGTAATATGGTGATACCCTTAGAAAATAATTCAGAAATAAAAGATTGGGTGGATCTAGAATCAAATAAAACATTTTCTACTTTAGAGTGGATGGTAAGTTTACCTTTCAACACTTTGTTATCATACTCCACATCACCAATAGAAATTGCATGTGACTTTCCTTTGTCTTTGGACTTAAGAGTTTGTTGAAGTCTATCATCATTAACAACCCTTGGATTAGGGAATTGATTGGAATAATGCCCCATTTCCTTGCACTTGAAACATTAAAGTGTAAGAGGTGCATTCTGTGTATCCCTTTCTTTGTTCGCATCATTAGACATCTTCTTCCCATTATTTCAACATTCAACTTCTCGATGACCTTCTTTTCCACACTTAAAACATTTACTTGTCCCTTTAATACAATTCCCTCCATGTTTATTTCCACACATTGAGCATAAGGGAAAACTCATCTTCTTTTCAGTGTGGTCTTTAGATTTTCCTTTGAATTCCATTTTACTCTTCTTATCAAACCCATATGACTAATGTATTACTTTAATCTCCATATCAACCTTGAGAGAACATAGAACAATTTCCTTGTAGCTATTGAAGTCCCTTATGGCCAACACCCTTCGAAGACTTGGTTTTAAGCCACTAAAGAATCGATCGATTTTACTCTCAGGTTGGATAATAATTCCATAAGCGTACCTTGAAAGTCATGTAAAATTTGTTTTGTAGGTACCAATAGAGTCGTCATCCTTTTGCTTCAGTTCAAGAAACTCCTTCTCCATCTTTATTTGAATAATACGAGGGAATTACTTATTGAAAAATAAGTTCTTGAACTTGTCCCATTCCATGGACTCAATTTCATCCCTTTGCCTCATATTCTTAATAAGATTCCACCATTGATCAGCTTCACCTTCCGAACGATATACTACTAAGATGACTTTATCATGTTCAGAACATTGTAGAACTGAAAATATCTTTTCAGTGGTACTGATCCACTGTTCATCCACTAATCGATCAGTAGACCCATTGAATGAGGGTGGACGCTTCCTCATGAAGGATTCAATAGAATGTTGCTCCTTCCTTTTCTCATTTGGAATTCCTGCATGTTTCATAGATTGAGAAAGTTGTGTGAGCATGGATATAAGATTTTTTATTCCATATCCCATAATGTTTGGTTGCTCAGGGGGACAATCATTGCATTTCCCATCGCATTCTGCATTAACACGGTTCCTTCGGGTTCTAGCCATTGACTAAAACCAAGAAGAAAAGTGTGAGCAACACTAACTATAACAGGAAAACAACATAATAAGTAATAAAATTTCACACTTTAGGTCTTATCATAGGTTATTCATGTCCATTTCTAAAACACTAATATTGTGTTCTATGTTTAGACATATCCTTAGAGCTCTTACTAAGGCTTTCACATCCTAGTTTCCAAAGGTTGACTATACTCGCCCTCTGATACCAAATATAACGACCCATACTTTACATACATGGTTATTACATTAGAATTGAAGAATAATTATTACAACATATAACAAAACCATGATAGGACCGTATATGTATAGTGTCTTTAGAAACTGGGAAACATAAACAACTAGTTCATAAATCATCTACATTGTCTCTTGTTTATTTCATCATATCTAGAGTCCCTTTTGGCATATCCTACTTAATACCCTTCTTCCTAACCTTGGGAAAAGAAAACATACAAAGGGTGAGATCAAATTCTCAGTAAGGGAAAACAAAATAAATATCAATTATATCATATTCATAAGAACATAACATTTTGAAAATCTTAACCTGCAATAGAGATCATAATATCATAACATGGGATAAATCATAGTAGTAAAATGTAATCCCAATAATAATAACATAAAACATAAATCTTTGTGTAATACACAAATAATCATATAAAATCATTTCATATTAGTCAAGGCTCATTTCCAATACCATCATAGCGAACAAAGTCCATTACTGAACTAAGTTCACTCCTCGTTCCAGTCATGTATCACTAAACCGGATTAACTTTCCATTCTAGCCATGTCTATCTCATGAGATATAAATCTTTACCCAATGAATTGGAGGGATATATAGGTCCCACCCATCTCATAATTAAACCATTCTTATGTGTGCCACAAAATCATAAATCATAGCATAACCCATGTAATAAAAATTGGACTCTCAAACATCATGCCATCATAACATAATCCATATAAGATAAAACGACATCATAAAATTAATTCCATCATAACATAATCAAATAAATGTAAAAATAGGGATATAAATAGTACCCTATATTATCTTATATGGAAAATAATTTTGATAAAACACCTGAACTCCGTTCTTGAGGAAAATATCCTTTCTACTTCAAAAACATTTTTCCTTTCTTAACATGTCATACAATTTTAAACTAAAAGAATATAATTAACAATAAACTTGAAAAATTGTAAAATAAGAATCATGGAAATAATTTTCTATGAAATCATAAAAATCCATTCATTCCATATAAGTTAAAAAAAACATTCTTCTCGTACTTTGGCCAGAAAAGTCAAAAAGTACCTCATACTAAAAACGACAAAAGATTCCTTTCATATCTTTTACTAAAAACTCACCAATGGGTAAAATTGGATTTAAAAAATTTTAGAAGGATATAAATAATATTACATATTTAGGAAACATGGATGTGGATGATAAATATTACCCAGTAAATTCTGAAGTATAAACAATCTCGGATAAAAATGAGATTGTGAGATTTTCCCTTACCTTAGGTCCGATTTGCTTCGTACGTTTTTGAATGTCCTGTATAATGATTTGAATAATGTAATTGACTTATTAATGAATCATATTCATTGTTATTATATCATATATAGTCATATTATTATCTTCTTATTAGTAATATTTCATTGCTACTTGTTATTTAGGTGGTCATTGCTTTATGTTCTTATGCATGTTTTGTCGAATAAATTCTTATTATTCTTTTTAGGTTATAGATACCTCATTTCCAGAATGTTATTAGTGTAATATATATCATATTTATTCATTCAATTCATTTATATAATCAATATTAAATTAAGATCATGTAGAATGAGTCGCATCACATCGTGGAGACGATAGGCCGTACGTACGCATGAGCGATGATATCGTTCCCATGTTCGTGGAATTGTATTTAAGTGTATGTATACTATTTAAGAATCAATATCACTTTAAAATAATCATATATAGTTATTATTTACACCATTATACCCATCCAAGTAAGGTGGTGGTGGAAAACAGATTACACCACGGCGTGAAGACGGTATTCCGTACATACGCACACGCGATGATTCATTTTCTATTAGATGGATAGAAGGTGAAATAAGGTTGTTTAATATTTATAATAACATATCAGTATATTAGTGATACTGATTTTATTACTTCATAATGAAACAACTAAAAAATAATAAGTATAAGAAGAAATAAATTTCAATGAATCGGTAACGGATATTACCTCTTCTTTGACACGCCTCTTTGAAACCTCCTATTAGGGAACTAAAATTGGTCTTTGAAGAATAACCAGACCTCTAGTATGTTTCTAGGGAAGTTTATAATGGAAATGGGCAGGGTTGTTTTGATCCTTAAGGCTCAAAGTTGTGTAAAGAGGAGAGGGAGGAGGTGTCCTTTTATAAGGGAGGAGAGGGGCACCTTAGAAAAAACTTAAAATATTATTTTATAATAAAGTCATATTCGGTTTATAATAGCTCCAAATTAATTTATTTATAAGATAAAGTAGGTATGGGTCAAAATCCTATCAACCAATAGGTTTTAGACAAGTTTATGTTACTATTTTAGCCATATCATTTAGATTTAACTCCAAGTTAAATAATTTAACTTTTACCGTGTCTTCTTGTTTTCTTACACTATATGGTTAATAAACTTACTATAACAAGACAAAATAACCCCAAGTGGTTAATTATTAATATATATAAATTTATCTAAGTAATTTTTCCAAACATTATATTTTTAGGAATAGAATAAAAAATTATAATATAATATTTGTTTTAAAAACTATTTTATGTCAATTTTGACACTATTTGGTAATTGATTTTTGTGAAAATAATAAAAGCATGATTAGTTCTAAAAAAGTTAATTAAATCAATACTTACATGTCCTATTAAACTATAAAATTAGTTTAATTCAAAAAAAAATTCAAATTACATTTATTTGGGTATTTATAATATCAATTATGTTAATATTTCAGTAATAAGGTAATTACTGCATCATCATTTTGTCATAAATAAATTAACTTATTTAATGTCTAAAAATTATAAATAAAATACCATTATGTAGGAAATATTTTTATATTTCTAATTAATATTTATAGTTGAATTTATCTTATGTATAACCCTATATTCAAAATGTTTTAGTTATTAAACTTTGATTTTAACTCTTTTAACTCTTCTTTAAATAAAATAATAATAAATCTCCTAATCTAATCCAAGTGGACCTAAAGGGTAATATTTTATCCCTAAGGTTGTTTTTAGTCCAATTAAACTTACCCAACAGAATTAGGATATGCTTTAGGGTAATAATAATATCATTTTTACCCTTAATTACCCTATTTACTTTTAATCGTGGTGAAAAAAGAAAAAAGTTACTATCCACCAAAAATTATTTTTATCTTATTGAACCAAATTTTACTCCTTGATATTAACCATGTCTCTAAGATTTTTGAAATTCTACTCACAGAAGAAGTAAAATTAAGTTTTATGTAAATTTTCAAATTCTCCTAGGAGGTGGGTAAAAGACGGTGAAAAGTTCAATAAAAGTTTTATATATGAAATTATTATAAAATTACTCCAATGAATTACATTGAACTTAAATAAGAATTATGTATCTATTTTAACCTAAAATAAATTTAAATAAAATAACTAATTATTTAAATAAAAATTCAGTTTTAAACTATAACTCAGTGTTTTTTACTATTCATCAAAAATTGAAAGTTTTCAGAAAATTACCAAAAATTCACCCTAGGCTAATTTTGATATTCTAAATCCAAAAACGAAGTCCATTTTGAATGATTAAATTTATAATATTTTAAAAAGTGGGTATTTCTATTCATAACGGCTAGTTTATATAATATTTTAATAACATATCATTTTTTAGTGAAACTCGGTATTGCATACAACACAAGCTATTGAGGAAGGTTGCTCTTGAAAACAATGCAAGCCAATATAGTGTTGTGTGTAGTGAAAGATTCCTTTGGTGTTGCGTATAACATAATACATAAAAAAATACTTCTCATAAAATCTCGGGTGTTACAATACTCAAGCAATGAGGTATTCCAATTCTACTACATAAGGCTCTTAGAATTTGATAAAATAGTGGGCTACATTTAATGATTTAATTAGTTAATCAAAATTTATAAATAGAAATTAGATAAAAAGTACTAATCTGGTAAAATTTACTTTTTTAGAAAATGGAATGTTATACCACATGTAATGCTATGATAATCTTAAAAATGGAAAAAGTAAATGTCTACACTAGCATGAGTATACATGAATAGTAAAGGTGCTTCCGCATAGTACTATAATATAGGAAACTCAATTTTGGTGTCCCCAACACCTATTAAGTCACCTCAAGAAGCGGAGGTGCAATATTGGTTATAAGAGACTCATGTATAGAGCATATGATGGTTATTTCCTAATTCTATCATCAACATCTGATGCTAGTTGCGGTCGCTACATCAGGGATTTGGTGATATAACATGTAGTCTCATCTCTGAGAAGTATGTAAGGAGAACGTGAAGTAATATATGAATAGGTGATTATTATATCTACATGTATAAATTGACTAATGGACCATGATCTTTTAATGGATACATTTCCCATATCATTTTACTCATTTACTAAAGTTATGTTTTAGGTTATAAAACAGACACTAATTGAGTAAACTCTTTAATTACTTATTTAGGAAAGGATCACCAAGTAAATAAGAATATAAAAGATAGATTTTTATTTAATTCATATGGATAAAAATTGAAAGGAAATGAATAAAGGCCAATAGAAATTAACGCCAAAAGAATATTTTCCACATCCTTCAATGAAATATGTATTAATAGTAGGATATTTACATTGAATTTTTTGAAATAATGCTATGGAAGTCTAAAGGAAATACAATTAAATAAAGAAGTAAGTTAACGCTTCTTCTTCAGGATTATTCATCAATGTAAAATGTAATTTTTCGTTTTAATTATTGGGTACTTAATATGGTATGTCTATCACTTATATGTATTGAAATACAGAAACCAAGTATATAAAAATCACTAAAAGTTAGGTGTATTCTCCAACCAATTGAGAGAGGGTGATTCCTACATTAGCGGTGAGAACTACACGGATTCTATATTTCTAATTTAATGATTCATATAGAAATATTATTATGTATAACACAAACATTAATCGAATGTTTCCTTGGAAACATGGATACATTATTATGGGTTAAGGAATTAATGTTTTTTGGTATTTAATACTCAACCAATAGATCAATAATACTTAAATTTTAGGCAATACCTGAAGAATATAAAATGTAAGAATTTTACACCCAGTTGTATCAAGATAATTATTTATCAAGTAAAACTAAAGGTGGATGTCAAGAATATACCTAGTTTGGTATTTAGGCTTGGTAAATCTAAACACCTTTTCTATTATCAAATTCTTTAACTTGGACAAGGAAACCTTTAGAAATAAAGGTATTCTATAAGGATTTTGTAGTTAGTTCAACAAGTGAGTGTAAAATCTTCCAAGAATAATTTATAGGTATATATATAGATTTCATAAGATTCCTATAACTAATTAAGGAATGGTAAGGTGAAGTATATACATGGTCAGAAGATATGAGTTGCTTTGATCCGTCATGTCGAATAATATCTTGACCAATAAATCATCGATCATGATAATGTAGTGTGGAGTAATTCTTAAATTCACATTACCTTATATACATGTTGAGAAAGATGTTAATAAGGAGGACTAATGATGAAGTCTTACATGATAACATTTATTAACAAAATTTTACATGGAATAATTCCTAAATGAACATTTTATGCATCAATATTATGATGTAAGTAGTATCAATGTTTCAACTTGCAGAAACTTCCATCATATTTCATGATGTGCTTTGAAAATAATAGTGATATACCATAACAATATGCTTACTATCACGACAAATGGATATTATATAAATCAATGTATGATGGAAATCCACTATTTCATCATACATGTGTTTATATGTGAAGAGTTATTTAGGTTATAAACAAACCTGCATCAAGAACAAACACATAGTGCATCTAAAGTGATTGACCTAACAGTTTCATACAACATTACCTAAATTCCTAAGATAAAATGTTATAGTAAAGTGATGGAATAAGTTTCTATAAAAGGGTGCACATCTATTTTTGAGATGGTGGGAGAAATATTGACTTGGGTTTAGTTAATGCTATAGATTCACTTGTAGTTGGAATAGGAACTAGTTCTACAAGAGCATATGAAACAAGTATGTTTTAGGGACACATACTGTGTAGGATGGATAAAACCATAGTAATGGTTTTTGTATTCACTGCAGCTGGTGATCTATTATTAATTGTGAAAAATATTTTTTACAGGTAAGTAGTATATGGAAATTATCTAATATTAACAAGACTAACTAAAATTCAATAAATAGATTCCATGTATCAAAGTGTAAAAGGGGAATATTATTTTGAATACTATGGTGGGTATTCAAGTGAGTTGATACATTGATGGTACAAGTGTAGTGCCAATAATGTTCGATTGGTTATACCAAGTCATTATTCCTAAATCCATTTGAATTTTACTTTTTATAAATACTTTATATGATCATATTTTATGATCATTGGATGTCATGACCAATAATCATGGAATGTGTCAATACGATGCAACTAGAAAGGGATGGTCATAACATAGAATTATAATAATTGTTTCAAGATTCATCAATCTAGTTTTGGATTGAAGTAAGAAACTAGATCCTAAAATGTTCATTTGGAATGAATGTTTTCCACGGGTCTACCAAAGGTCAGTGGGAGCTCTAAATTTTTACAAAAATAATATGTTTGGTAATGTGTAGAAAAACATATTGGACATCAAGTTAGCTAAGACTAGGATGAATTTTTTCTCCAGTTATTGACATAAAATAACTACCTCTGTTCTAGGGAATAATATCTACTGAGATGGATATAAAGGATTCTTGGATCAAGTCAATCATACACATATAGTGACATAGTATTGAAAAAATACAAGCTGGAATAATTCATGAGAGGAATTGATGCCAATGTCTCATGGAAAAATCTCTAAGGTTGTCATGTCTAGGAAATGGTAGGAGAGTAACATGGTATGTTGAAATCCATATACTTAAGAAATGGATTAATCACACATTCCATGATATGTACCAAAAATGATATTTCCAAGATATAATTTATAGTAAGAAAATATCAGTTATATCTAGGAGAGCTGTAAGGGAATTAGTCAATAATATCTGTTTGAACTTCTACAAGTATAAGATATTTGTACCAAGTAAGTGGACAAGAAATGATATTAATTTTAAGGGGACACAAACTAGTCTTCCATATATCTATGTGATATATTATCACATTTAGGCAAACATAATGAGCCAGACAAGATCATATAATATTGTGTCAGCTATACGTAAAAATACTATGTACATTGCAGCTTCTAAGGAAGAAATTAAATGGTTAAATGCAATGATTTTTTCCAGTTTTTGGAATTTCACCTAGTAAGTAGAATATTATCATAATATTAATTATTCTTACTATCCAAGATGCCACGCAATGATAGTGGAAAAAAGGTTTATACTTGGGGATACAGTCTCTTGAGAATTTTTTAGTTAAGGAGATGAGGTAGCTATAGTAGAATTTCCATGCAACGTTATCATGGTAGGTCCAGTAGTTAAATCCATGACTCTGTAGAAACATGATCTGAATCAAGTGAGTTCTAACAAGGTTGGTTAGCAAGTTTTCTCTAGTTCAAGTGGGAGTATTCTAATAACGGGTTCCCTAGACCCAACTATGTAGTGATTTTGATTACCATATCATGTATACAGTTAGTTATACATGATTTATACTTACCATTATAGTGTAGATATTTCTACATCAACTATTTAATGGTATTTTCTATAGATTAATTGTCATATAAAAAGGTTATAGCAGATCCCAGGCTAGAATGATAACCTATATATACTATGACATTAATAAAAAAAATGTCTTATGGACAAGATGCATATTACTCATTAGACACATCAGATGTTATCAGGTTTTGGGAGCTCATAAGTATTTCGACTACTTCTCATGATGTTCGAACTTGGTGATCTCTAGTAGTGAGATCATGAGAACAAACCTGCCAATAGAAACACCATATGTTTTGGGTGTCATTGGGAGTTCCTATCTATAACCATGTGTAATGGTATCCTAACTTGAGATCATTATCAGTTTATTCCATTTGATTACATACTTTGATGCAAGACGAAAACCATGATATTGAAGTCATGGTGAGGTAGTTTGTGTTGGGTGCACTATTGGTGGCGTGACATTGGTTGAATGGTCAAGAAAGTATTTCTTGATTATAATTTAAGGAAGTAATATATCATGATACATGTTGATCAGGATGGTATTATCTTCATAATGTTGGATCTGAATCTACAGATTATACACAAGAGGGGGGGTGAATTGTGTCTTTTTCAATTTTTCGATAACTCTTTTCTTGAATGAGTTATGTCCTTTATACTTTATCAGATTTGATCATGCATAGGAATAAGTAAAATCAAGAACACAAAGATGTATAGTGGTTTGGGGAACAGAAGGCCCCTAGTCCACTCCACCAACGCTCAACTCCACGAGCTTGGTGATTTTCACTATCTGGTCCTCTTTTCCATAGACCAGTTCACAACTGAGTACATGCAGTTGATACATTTACAATCCAATGAAAAACAAAGACTTCTGGTTCAAACACAAACCTACACAGCTTAGAACGATAAGCTGGTTACTCAAGAATAAAAAACAAATTTCAGAGAGAAATTTCCAGTTGATCTTCACAATTTCAACAGAATGCAATTGACAGTAGATGGATCGAAGTCTCTAGAAATATTGATCTTCAAGATGAAGAAGTTTTGATTTGATCATGTTGCAGTATATATAGAGATATAATTCACAACCTCAGTAGTAGTAGATCCACAGTAGATATTCGATGTAGAATATGTGAATCTTCTATCGAGTTCCTTCTTCTTGAACAAAAAGAGTTTTGATGCTGCTCTTTGAATCAGCAGATCAACATGAATAGTTGAAATCTCTGTTTTCTACCTTTTTAATAATAGATCGATCACATACACATGTACCTAGTGTTTCAGAGAGAACATATATAATAAATCATATATTCTTCACATTTTGATCCATAAAAGTCGCATTCTGATTCACGATATTCAAAAATTTGAATTTACAGAGAAGTCGTAACTTCCCTTAAGACTTGGTATAAAAATCTTCTTTTAATTCGATCTTAAATCCTTTAATAAAATAGATTTGAATCAGTCAAAGTCGTACTTTAAAAATGACTTTAAATCCGTCTTGAAATCCGCCCAGAAATCAGCTTACTGATCGTTACACATAAATATCGTCTGTCAAAATTTCCAACGCCAAACATAAGGTTGATGATGTGACCTCCAAACATAGGGTTAATAACATAGTCTTCAAATGTAAGGTTAACAACGTAAGGTTGAACACAAACGTAGGGTTGACAGCGTAAGGTTGAACACAAACGTAGGGTTGATCATCCATACATTTTCTTCAACACTCAAACGTATGGTAAAAGATCCATACTTTTACTTGATCCATACTTTTCCAAGAACGTATGGTTTACAAAAGTACGGTTGATGAACCATACTTTTGAGAAACAAACGTATTGCTTAGAATTTACGTACGGTTCTCCTTCTATACTTTGCTGAAAACCAAAACGTAAGGTTCCTTCCTAACGTAAGGTTCTCCTTCCATACTTTGCTGAAAACGTATGGTTGTTTAACCATAATTTTCTCTTATCTCAAAAAGTATACACACTTTTCATCATTACGCTACATTTATCCACGTAGGGTATGAACAGTGATTCCAGAACGCGCTAAAGCAGATTCCGCGCTATATTTATCTACGTAAGGTATGAGTAGTGATTCCAGAACGTGCTTAATTCAGATTCTGAATAAGTAATAGATTCTCGTTATTTCAAGAGTAAAATAAATTAATAAATTCCTTCAAAATACTAAATAAAATCATTAGAAAATAACTAAGTGTATTTGTGAGCATCAAAATTATCATAAAGAGACAGAGTATTATTTTCAATAATCTCCCCCTTTAAATAACATTAACATGTATTGTTGAAAACAATACTTTTCTCAACAATATCCCTCTTTTTGATGATCACAAAACCCATAAAATAATTAAAATTATTTAAACAAAAATTAACTTTCAAAATTAGTTATAAAGTTTTAAATAAAAACTTCTCCACCAAAAAGATAATTATAAATACAAATTTCTCATTTAATTTTCTCCCTCAATAAAATGAATTCTCGCCCTAAATAAAATGCAAGTTTTGATGTTGTGTTTGTCCAAATTCTCCCCTTTTTTGTGATATAAAAAAGAATAAAAAATCTTGGATTTTAAAATGTTTAATACTGCACTGAACTATTAGTAAATGCTATTATGAACTGTTTATCAATAATTAAATCTGGAGTACTGATATATCAAAAATAAAGTCAGTAAAACAAATAAGGAAAGAAACAAATAAACAATGATGAAAATTTTCATTCAAAAATAGTAGTATATACATGACAATGATATACACAGGAATCAAGGTTTAGGTAAGATAGGAAACAGGGTCTATCTCCTCTGTATTGCAGACTTGATTTATGTAAACTGCTCCCGAAGTCTCTTAATCATCCCATATCCAAGCTTGATAATGAGCTCTCTATTCTCTTGAGTGATATGAATATCTTCAATTAAATTGACTCTAAAAAACTCATGCATCCTTTCCTCTTTTTCCAAAAATACTGAAAGCTTCTCGGATAACTGATTTAACAGAATTCAGACTGATGGCTCCCTAGATGTCAGTTGATCCACTAATAACTTCTGATTGTGTATAAAAACTGACAAAGGAGCATTGTTACATTGAAGATCTTGTATCCTGTCATTCATGTTACTCATCGCAGTTGTGATAGCCTGAAACCTTCTGATTAAATCCAGTGAAGTACCTGATCCACTAACAACATTATTTGCAACTGATGCAAATTGATTCTCCATAAACAACTTTAGATCTGATAAATCTGACTTCATAACCATTTCTTATTTTAATTGTGTAACAGCAGTCAGCATATCCTCTTTAAACATTTCAACTTCTTGCCTTGAAATTGTACACTCCTTTAGCTTTTCAAACTTTAAATGTTATAAATCTAATGAATTTCTCAGAGAAACATTCTCAGATTCCAACTGAGATACTTTTCTGTAAAATTCTTCAACTTCTTCTTTTCTTGAATCAGATGCACCCTGTGATTCATTCACAGTCTCAGGTTGATGCAACAGTACCAAAGGCAATGATTCAACATCAGATTTCTCTCTTTCTCTATCCTGAGAAGGTTTGTCCACAGATTTTTCCTTAGAGTTTTCAGACTCCTCCATAGAAAAATCCTCTTGAAGTACATCTGTGTGAGCTTCAGAAGCATGCTCACCACAAACATCAGCATCTATGCATTCGATTGGGTTTTCAAGAATAATATCTTCAGTAGTTTCCTGAGGTCTGACCACTTCTTCATCAGGCACTGCCTCCATCTCTTGTTCCTATTGAAGTGCAACTTCAACATTAGCTACAATCCATTCCTGATTTTCCCTTTGAGTTTTTTCTTGAGCTCCCGATTCCACTACTGGAGATGTTCTCTCAGTAACATCTTCCATGGTCTTATCAACAACAACTTCTCTCACAAAATAATAAGAAAATAAATATCTTGTTGTAGTTTCCAAAATAATGGAAGTGAATTCCTCATTTACTGGCCTCATTCTTTTGGATTGAAGTCCCTCCTAACTTTTGTCTTCCTCAACATCCGCCACTTCAAAGAAAATCCTTCTTGCTACATTGTTGACTCTAGATTCAGCTTGTCCCTCCTTAGACTTAGCAAGTTGATCCTGAGCACTCTCGGAGTCTTCCTCAACTCCTACTGGAAAAAGTTTTCCTTTAGTTGTGCTCCAGAAATATCCAACTTTCCTCAAAGTTCCAGCATTAAACATATTATTGTGATGACAGTTAACTCTAGAATCCACTAATCTCACCATGTCTTTCTTAAACAATAGTTTAGAAATAAATCTAACAAAAAGATAGAAATTCATCCCGGCCTCGCTTTGACAACAGGAACTGAGATACCTTATCATGTATCTTAGAAAGTTTAACTTAATATCACTTAACATAAGAAACATTATATACATATCAGGGTACAAAATACTTTCCATTTCTGCCATCCGTGGAGCTATTCCTATCTGAATAAATTTGACCAAAATCTTCTGATCAGGCTCCAAATCC
The DNA here is from genome assembly GCA_963277665.1 of Viscum album. Classification (NCBI taxonomy): domain Eukaryota; kingdom Viridiplantae; phylum Streptophyta; class Magnoliopsida; order Santalales; family Viscaceae; genus Viscum; species Viscum album. Next base: position 1,509,841,531 of record OY728156.1, read on the forward strand.
TTGACAAACATTTTCTTTATTGTCTTGGTACCAAAAATAAAAGACATGATGTCTTCGGATATATGCACAGAATCATCTATATTCTTCAAGTCGAAATGAAAAACTCCCTCATGGGGGCACTTGAGAATCTGACTAATCTCTACTGAAGAGATTGAGAAATCCCTATCCTCTATCTTAGCCATCATACTGTCCTCTGTATATCCTAGACTAAATTTTACAGATTTGAAGAAGTATCTAAGTTCTACTTCATACAGAAATTCCATATTTTTACTGTTGAACATCTGTTCAAGATTCTGAAATGACAACGCTTACTTCAATAATAGATTTGTCTGAAATAACCAGTCGAGATTGATTACCTTACCCTGTAATATTTTTCTTCCCTTGGTGCGTTGTCTCTTGGTATTTATTGTCTTAGACTCACTGGCTCTATTATTCCTTACCATTTCCGCAAGAGTCTCTGAAGGTTTGAAGGTTAGGGTCTCAGAAGATTGAAGGTTAGGGTTTCAGAAGAGGAAGTGCGATTTTTGGATTTCAAAAGGGTTTCGATAGAAGTGAAAGGGTTTAGAAGTCAAACAGGCTCTAATAGCCTTGATTCCCAGGTAATCACTAATCATTACATATATTTAAAAACAAATAAATTTTTCATATGACGAAGGAATGAAAAACTTAAACAGTATTCAACAAAATTTACATAAATAAATAGAAGAAAATAAAACTTTAAAAAAATTATTTAAAATTAAATAAACCTAGCTCCCCCTTAATAAAATCACAGCTTGCAGTGGGAAGTGGTTTAGTAAAAATATCTGCTAATTGAATTTTAGTATTTATAAATTCTAAAAATATATCTTTTTTAATAACATGATCTCTTAAAAAGTGATGCCTTATATCAATGTGCTTAGTTCTAGAATGACTAATAGGATTTTTTGAAATATTAATTGCACTCATATTATCACATAAAATAGGTGTATTATTAAAATTCAATCCAAATTCCATAAGAGTGTTTTTCATCCACAACACTTGGGCACAACAACTGCCAGCAGAAACATATTCTGCCTCAGCTGTTGACAGGGAAACTAAATGTTGTTTCTTACTAGACCATGATACTAAGGACTTTCCTAAAAAGTGACATGTACCTGATTTGCTTTTTCTATCTAACCTACAAATTCCAAAGTCAGAATCTGAATAAGAAATCAAATTAAAATCATAAGTTTTAGGATAAAGAATAGATTGAAAAATATTTCCTTTTAAATATCTAAAAATTCTCTTAACAACAGTTAGATGAGATTCTTTAGGATTTGATTGAAATCTAGCACAAAGACATACTGAATACATTATATCTGGCCTACAATAATTAAGATACTACAAACTACCAATCATACCTCTATATAACTTTTTGTCAACTGATTTTCCAGTTTCATCCAAATCAAGTTTTATATTAGTACACATAGGAGTTGTAAATGACTTGATGTTTTCAAGTCCAAATTTCTTAAGTAAATCAGTAATGTATTTTCTTTGATTTAAAACATTTCCAAAATCATTTTGAAAAATTTGAAGACCCAAAGAGAAATTTAATTCTCCCATCATACTCATTTCAAATTCTTCTTGCATTAATTTTGAAAATTCATGACAAAGAGTTTTATTAGTTGATCCAAAGATTACATCATCAACATAAATTTGAACCAATAAAACATTATTTTTCACAGTTATCTTAAATAGTGTTGGGTCTGCCATACCAAAAGTAAAATCATTTTTCAAAAGAAAAGAACTTAATATTTCATACCAAGCTCTAGGTTCTTGTTTAAGGCCATAAAGATCTTTAGTAAGTTTAAAAACTGAATCAGGTTTTTGAGAGTTTTCAAAACTAGGAGGTTCCTCAACATAAACTTCCTCCATTAAATAACCATTTAAAAAGTCAGATTTAACATCCATCTAAAATAATTTAAAATTCATATAAGATGCATAGGCTAAAAGGATTCTAATGGATTCTAACCCAGTTACAGGTGAAAAAGTATCATCATAATCTATTCCTTCTTCTTGATTATATCATTTAGTTACTAATCTTTCTTTATTTCTAGTTATTGTGCCTTGGTCATCCTGTTTATTTCTAAATATCCATTTGGTTCCTATTATAGGATAATTATTAGGACTTTCCACTAATTCCCAAACTTCATTTCTTTTAAACTGGTTTAATTCATCTTGCATTGCTATTACCCAGCTTTCATCATCTAAAGCTTCTTCTATAGTCTTGGGTTCTTGTTGAGATAGGAAGGTAGAGAATTCCACTAGGTTTCCTAAGTTTCTTCTAGTTTGAACACCAGTTTCTAGGTCACCTATTACAGTTTCTAAAGGGTGATTCTTTAGGGTTCTAGACTGTCTAGGTAATATATTTAAAGGTTCTTCAGTGTCATGTTCCTCTGAACTGGACTGAATTTCTTTTATATCATTTTCAAAATCATCCCCTAAATTCTCAAGTCTCATGTTATCATTAGAGTCAAGTTCATCCATTTGTTCTATCCTTTTCTCAAAGGGATCAGATTCATCAAATTTCACATGAACTGATTCTTCAACAATCCTTGACTTCTTATTATAAACTCTATAAGCTTTGGAGGTAGCAGAATATACTAATAAAATACCTTCATCAGATTTTGGATCGAACTTACCAAGATTATCCTTGGTGTTTAAGATATAAACCTTGCATCTAAATACTTTAAAGTAATTTACTTTAGGATTTCTGTTATTCCATAGTTCATAGGGTTTCTTTTTTAAAATAGGTCTAATTAAAACTCTATTAATTATATAACAAGCTGTATTCACAGCTTTTACCCAGAAATATATAGGTAGGCTATATTCATTTAACATAGTTCTAGCCATTTCTTTAATTGGTCTATTTCTTCTTTCTACAATCCCATTCTATTGAGGTGTTATGGGTGAAGAAAAGGTAAGTTTAATACCCATATTTGAGAAAAAGGAATTAAATTCCAAACTCTCAAATTCTCCACCATGATCACTTCTCAATGAGATAATATTGAAACCCTTTTCATTTTGAATAGATTTGCAGAACCTTTCAAATAAAGTAAAAGCTTCATTTTTTAAATTTCAAAAATAAAATCCATGTAAATCTTGAATAGTCATCAACTAAAACATATACATATAATTTACCATCTATTCTTGCTACTCTTGAAGGTCCAAACAAATCCATATGAATAAGTTCTAGAGGTTTAGATGTAGCAACCTTATTAACAGATTTGAAGGATGATTTGTTTTTCTTTCCAAGTTGACATGCATCACAAAATCTGTCACTTTCAAATTTGAGACAAGGTAAATTAGAAACTAAATGTTTCTTAGATAACTTATATAAAACATATACATTGCAATGACCAAGTCACCTATTCCAGTTCCAGGATTCACTTACTTTAGCAGTCAAGCAGTTTACTTGTTGTTTACACAAGGAATTTAAATCCAAAGTATAGAAATTTTCAGTTCTTGGTGATTTAAATTTAAACAGTTTATCTTTAGAAACAATACAACAATTTTTAGGAAAATCATAAGTATATCCATCATCACAAAGTTGAGAGATACTTATCAGATTGTGTTTTAGTCCTTGTACATAAAGTACTTTGTTGATTGAGACTGTTTTTGGATCTCCAACAGTTCCAATGCCAATGATTTTTCCTTTGGCATTGTCACCAAATGTGACAAGTCCTCCTTCCTTTTGAGTAAGTGAAGAAAAATTCAATGAGTTTCCACTCATATGTCTTGAGCAGCCACTGTCCATGTACCATATATATTTTCTTCTCTGGTGGCCTGCTACCTGTAAAGACATTCAAACAAATTGCTTTGGTACCCATATTTTGTTGGGTCCAGGGGTGTTAGCTAGTAATTATCGGGGTATCCAGATTTTATTTGTTATTTTAAAATTATCTAAATCATATAAGTCTTTTGAAACATAGGCTTTCTTAATACCACAAATTTTATGTTGTCTTAAGAAACAGTTTTTATCTATATGTCCCTTTGTCCCACAAAAATTACAATTAACCTTTTTAGAGCTATGAAAAAAATAATTTTTATATAGCTTTGGTTTTTTTCCTTTACTTCCAATTCCAAATATCTCCTTTTTAATGACATTTTTTCCACGAATTTCATTTAATGAATTCTCTCCTTTTGTAAAAAACCAATGCAGCCTGTTTGTAAGATTCTACTTCATCCTGCTGTGTTTTTATTCTTGATTCAAAATTAATATAGTTAGTGTCAATCTAATTCTATTTATCAGTTAATTCATTATATTGTTTTAGCATTGTATCTCTTTCATCTGAAACGGCTTTATGTTTATTTTTTAGTGAATTATGTTTCTTAAATAGTGAGTCATATCTTTCTTCAAGAATATTGTAGTAGGCTGCAAGTTTTTCATTTGAGTAGCTTGATTCAGAATTTGATTCAGAGGAGTAATATGAGTGTACCTCATCAGTTTCTACCATGAAACACATGTTTTCCTTAATATTGACTTCTTCTTTCTCTGATCTTGATTCAGAAGAGCTACTAGAGTCTTGAGATACACTCCAAGTGGCTTTCATAGCTTTCTTGTCTTTCTGCTCAAAGTCATTTCTTTTGAAAAATTTCTTCTTCTTTATATCTTTCAATTGTGGGAAATCTGGTCTGATATACCCCATCTTTTTGCATTCATAACATCTTACTTCCTTATCATCTCTCTTAAAGGATTTTTTGAAGCCTCTTTTCTTGCTATAGAACTTTCTAAATTTCCTAGCTAGCTCAGCCAGCTCTTCATCTGAGTTGGACGAGTCAGAGCTTTCTGATTTAGATTTGGATTCTCTATTCTTCATATTTATATTCTTTTGTTATGAATTTACCTTCACGACAATATATTATCTTTTGATAAGAACTTTATGTTCATTAGCCTCATCTTGAATTTCAGCTTCATACATCATCAGTGTACCAATCAGCTCTCTCATAATTAGATCCTTGACAGGTGTTGATTGTCTGATTGCAGCAGAGATACCATTCCATCGAGTAGGAAGTACTCTCAGTACTTTTAATTCTTGATCAACCTTCTTGATAGGTTCTCCTAGAGCAGTTATGTTATTGAAAATTTGTGTCAATCTTCTATTCATTTGGGTAATGCCCTCACCTTCAACCATTCTGAAAGTATCAAATTTCAGTTTTGCAGTCGCATATCTCATTTACCTTACATTGTATGTTCCTCCATATGCCACAGCTATTGTTTGCCACATCTCATATGTTGTTGGGCACTGAGATACTCTGTTAAATTCATCTGGTCCTAGACCGCAGATAATTGCATTCATAGCCTTCGATTTCATATCGTACTCTACCTCTATAGCAGCACTCCATGTCTATGGATTTTCAGAAATTTCATAAGGAGTCATAATCGTTGAATAGACTCTATATCCACGGTTTTCAGATATATTATCATGCACGATTTCCAGCAACCATAGTTGTCTCCATTAAAATATGGTGCTCTGACCATCGACATCCCTTCTCTTGTATCAGTCATGATGCTCTGTTGTATAATCCTTAAATGCTTCTAGCTTTCTAAGGCTCTATCAGAAGCTCCTCCTCTAATACCAATTGTTGGATCTAAATCTACATATTATACACAAGAGGGGGGGGGGTGAATTGTGTATTTTTCAATTTTTCGATAACTCTTTTCTTAAACGAGTTCTGTCCTTTATACTTTATCAGATTTGATCATGCGGCAGAATATGTAAAATCAAGAACACAAAGATGTATAGTGGTTCGGGGAACAGAAGGCCCCTAGTCCACTCCACCAACGCTCAACTCCATGAGCTTGGTGATTTTCACTATATGGTCCTCTTTTCCACAGACCGATTCACAACTGAGTACATGCAGTTGATAACTTTACAATACAAGGAAAAACAAAGCCTTATAGTTCAAACACGAACCTACACAGCTTAGAATGAGAAGCTGGTTACTCAAGAATAAAAAAATAATTTCAGAGAGAAATTTCCGGTTGATCTTCACAATTGCAACAGAATGAAATTGAAAGCAGATGGATCGAAGTCTCTAGAAATATTGATCTTCAAGATAAATCAGTTCTGAGTTGATCCAGTTGTAGTAGATATAGAGATATAGTTCACAACCTCAGCAGTAGTAGATCCATAGTAGATATTCGATGTAGAACAGGTGAATCTTCTATCGAGTTCCTTCTTGAACAAACAGAGCTTTGACTCTTCTCTTTGAATCAGTAGATCAACTTGAATAGTTTCAATCTCTGTTTTCCACCTTTTTAATAATAGATCGATCACATACACATGTACCTGGTGTTTTAGAGAGAAAATATATAATAAAGCATATCTCCTGCACATTCAGATCCATAAAAGTCTCCTTCTGATTCGCGATATTCAAAAATTTGAATTTACAGAGAAGTGGTAACTTCCCTTAAGACACAGCATCAAAAGATCCTTTTAATTTGATCTTAAATCCATTAATAAAACAGCTTTGAATCAGTCAAAGTCGTACTTTAAAAACGACTTTAAATCCAGCTTGAAATCCGCCCAGAAATCAGCTTACTGATCGTTGCACTTAAATATCGTCTGTCAAAATTTCTGACGCCAAACGTAAGGTTGATGAAGTGGCCTCCAAACATAGGGTTAATAACATAGTCTTCAAATGTAAGGTTAACAACGTAAGGTTGAACACAAATGTAGGGTTGACAACGTAAGGTTGAACACAAATTTAGGGTTGATCATCCATACTTTTTCATCAACACTCAAACGTACGGTAAAAGATCCATACTTTTACTTGATCCATACTTTTCCAAGAATGGATAGTTTTTTACAAAAGTAAGGTTGATGAACCATACTTTTGAGAAACAAACGTATCACTTAGAATTTAATTACGGTTCTCCTTCCATACTTTGCTGAAAACCAAAACGTAAGGTTCCTTCCTAACGTAAGGTTCTCCTTCCATACTTTGCTTAAAACGTATGGTTGTTTAACCATACTTTTCTCTTATTTCAAAAATTATACACGCTTTTCATCCTTACGCTACGTTTATCCATGTAGGGTATGAACAGTGATTCTAGAACACACTAAAGCAGATTACGCGCTATATTTATCTACGTAAGGTATGAGCAGTGATTCCATAACACGCTTAAAGTAGATTACGAATAAGTAATAGATTCTCATTATTTTAAGAGTAAAATAAATTAATAAATTCCTGCAAAATACTAAATAAAATCATTAGAAAATAACTAAGGGTAATTGTGAGGATCAAAATTATCATAAAGAAACAGAGTATTATTTTAAATAATCTCCCCCTTTAAATAACATTAACATGTATTGTTGAAAACAATACTTTTCTCAACACATAAGACCATGGCCATGGTAGTTAGGGATAGATTCATTATGTTAGATCAACAAATAATAATGTAATAAAAGGGTAGTAAAATAGGTGTGTGCCCTTCTTTATGATATATTAAAGACAAAGAGATTATATTACACAGTACATGTTCATAGGTTGGCTTCCACTACTGTGATAATCCTTATCTCTTTAGGGGAAATAATGAGTTGTTAGATCCTACTCTTGGTTTATGAATAGTATGAAATGCTATCGATATATGGGTTTAGAGGGTCACACCCAACAGTGTATTCAAGAATCTATTGTATTTAGTTGAATATGAGTTTCGAATATGGTAGGACCCACCAATGGAGTCTGGGAATTATCCAAGGAGATACGATCACCATTTCAATAAATAAATCCATATTATTCAAGGTAAAAATAATGAGCATTGAATTTATTTATTAAATATATTTACAAGCTTTAAATTAAATACATGAAATTTTTTAATTGAATGAATATTAGTTTAATATATTGAAGGTTTTATTATTTTTTGTGGGAAAGATGATTCAAGTTAATGAATCATTTATTATAACATAATATATTTTTTTTTACAGAAAGTAATAATAATATTTAAGACATAGATCAAAAGTTATAATATATCATTTATATTCTGTTAATTATTCGGGGTCATAGTGTAAATCCTAGGTAATTTAATTACACATAAAATATTGAAGAGGAGAGCCTCCTACCATGGGTGATTCATGAGATTTATCTCCCTAATTCTATCTCCCACAATCTAGAGAGAGAGGCTCTAGATCCAGAAGCATGGATCGAGCTCTCTCTCACACATCCCAAGTAAGGTGATGTGATGATCATTGGAGCATCTAAGGCGTCATCAGATATCAGTGCTAACACCTAGAATTTGGTTATTGGTGCTTCCATGGTTTCATGAAGCATGTGTGTATGATTTGGAGGAATTTCTATTTAGATTATTTTTTCAGAAATCACCAATGATGAGCATATGTCGTGCACGACTTCAGATTTAGTCTAGGTATTTCACAGTTTTAATATTGTTATTAACCTTCTTCATGTGATATCCTTGACATAAACTAGGAAATTATTCTTTGATGTCAACAAGTTCATGTAATTCATCATTGAAAAACTTTAAAATCACACATTTTGGGGATTCTTCTACATGCTCGGTACCTTTACTATCTGGATGGAAATTCAGGTTAGGAATCTATAAATAGTATTAGAAAATTTCTTGATTGGGAGATTAGTAGCATTATATGACTGGATACTAATGGTACCTTGTCATTTTCTTTTTTTTGGTTTAAATATTTGGCCTATGGTATACCAGAGTTTAGGATGTTTTTGAAACATGGTTTATAAATCATGTTTGGGTGCCTATATCCCCATGCACGAGGGACAAACCATGTTTTCAAGGGTATGAATTGTTGTTTTGTTATTTATAATTTTATATTTTATATTATTTGTACCTCATTTGGATCACTTGGATGAAATTATTACCTATTATGCCATTTGTCTCATGGCTCGATACAATAAGGGAGGATATTTAGACCCTTGGACCGGTATGTAAAGGGGTTTTTTTCATATATTATTATGATTTTTCAATGCACAGAGGATGTTTTATATATATAAATGTGTTATGATATAAATTGATCATGATATGTGATAAATGTATATATGGGCCATTCCCTTTTGGAGTAGGAATGTATGATTATATGGGGTGTTGTTGATCACTAGTTTGGGTGATGTGGTCCTCAGATTAAGGTGACATTGTTAAGCAGGATGAGCTTAGCCCAAGGCATATGGGATTCATGACTCTAGTATGGGAAGTTAAGGAGGAAATGTGGTTGGGATCTCACGTGTCATGGTTGCAAGAGCGGAGGGTAAGAATAGTGTGTTTACTCTTCCTCTTACTTCTTTCCCTATTTTCATAATATATAAATGTTATATGGGTTATCTGACCATGTATTGGTAATCAACAGGATTCCACCTAGATGGGCTCCAATGGATCGTCATGTATGCATTAATATGGTTCCATAAGAGCACGTGAAAGTTGATTACCCTGGTTGTTAGAAAGAGAAAGTATGTGCTCAGGTATAAGTGTAGGTACAGGCTCCAATGCAGATAGGGAAACCTCCGTAATTGACAGCCTTTGGGTCATGGCTTGATGATAATCTTAGAGCGATTCTTGTATGTTTTATCTAGGGGTTTAATAAGACTTCAATAGTGTATCTCACTCGAGAGTTCCAACCGCAACCACCACCACTATTTTAGGGTGAGAGTAGACCATAGGTGGATGATACCTATATCAAGTTGATTAATATGATCTTAGAGTAGCTAGAGACGTCTCTGTGGTGGAGGGTGAAGCTGGCAACATACATTTTCATAGGGCTGACTATGAATTTGTGGGACGTGATGGTTTAGGTGGGTAGACATAAGGTACTGTCCTATATTTAATTTTAGACTAGGTTCTTCTAATAATTCTTTTTATAGACACTGAGGTCAGAGAGGGATCATATGTTCCTGATCCTTTAGTAGGGTGACATTTCTATCATTTACTGTGAAACACCATTTGCCAAATTTTTCTTCTTTTCACCTGGTATGTTGAGTGATAAAACCTTGAGGGGGAGGAATTTTGTGGATGGTTCATGACATTCCATTCAAGTGTAGGTAAAAATATTTATGTAGGCCTCATTCTCAGAATTAGTGAATTAGGCACTCATAGTAGAGGGAAATTTGATGGTACAATTATACTCAACAGGAGAAACATCTTCTAACAATTATAGAAAATATACTTTGGATTATAGGAAGTGAGTCTAAGAGGAGTTCCAATTGAGAAGTCATGCCATGGACTCAAGAAGACCACCTTGGAGTGGATTGTTGAGGGTGTGATACTAGTGCGGGTAACTAGGACATGTCTAGACTTAGTGAGAGTTTCCTCTAAAAGAGTGTCATACATATGGAAAGATCGATAATCTTGAGAAGTTTTGTTTTAATTATTATTTTATAGACGGTACTTAGAGACCGGGGAAGACTCGTGGTTCTGAGATTGGACCATGAGTCATACCAAGAGCTGATGGTCATGATTGTATTGTAGGTTGAGGTCATGGAAGAGATATTGGGACCCAACAATGGGGTCCATGGATGGTTGATTGGGTAGAACCATGGGGAGTTTGGGATTCGGGTAGTTGGTCATAAGGATAGGTTCATGTTGCGGAGCTACCAGGGTCAGAGTAGGTTGGTGAGCCGATATCGGTCATAGGTACACCATGTGTGTGATAAAGTTTCTCTTTTGTACTATTTTGGAATGGCCTTTACAGTGGTATGTCTGTTTTGGGTTCATGAGGTGCACGGGATGTATCTAGCGACTAAAAATAGGTCGGTCAGTAGTTTGTAATTATCTTATATTTATTATATTTATATATTCATATGGGTTTCATGGAACATGGACTTATATGTTGGAATCAATGGATGTAGTACTTATATAACGTGTGTTGGAATTTGAGCATCAATGTTATGTGAGATTACTTAAGGTGCATAGGTATCTAGGAAACAGTGCAATGTAAGACTAGTTTGAGGTGTGTCGCACCAGGACCTTTGGGAATATGTTAAGATGAAGGAACTAAAAGGTGCTATGTGTTCCATATACACTAAGAGAAAATCAATGAGGTGCAAAATTTTTATGGGTTTCTAATGTGACATGGGTTTGATGTCTACACCTGATGAGTTATAGGGGTGAAAATTCATCATGGGGGAAAAATTGAGTTTGGGGATGGCTGATGGACCATCGAATTGATATGACTTTATGGTCAAGTTTTGGTTGGGGTATGTAACTCCCATGATGGAAATCCCCCTTGATGTATTTGACCCATACCCTTTTTGACCAGGTATAAGGGCCGAACCTTAAACATTACATAATATTGAATTAAATAGATAATTCACATTGAGGATATTTTTAGGTTTAGATTTTTAGATAATTAGGCCATAACTATTACATTACCACTTGAATATTACATATAGACACTACTACTCAGTATCCATTTTTTTCATAAAATAAAAACACTTAAAAAGAATCATGTCTAGTTCCATGTTTTAGAAAGCATGACTATTCCTTTATCCCATCCTTGAACCTAATCATCTTTAATTCTTGTGGAAAACATTTCAAAAACATGGGGTGAGCATAAAAATCTCAGTAAGGGTTATAAAATAAGGATGGAAAACATTAGCCCATCAATAAATAAAAATCAATGAAACCATTCTTTTCAATCATAACATACCTTATGAAATCATGATATTTATGAATAACACACACAAATCATAAATAATAAAGGTTACTTATGGCATCCATATAAAACATACATTGTAGCTATCACAGCTACATATGGAGTCACAGTTGGAATACCCATCACAATATATTCCCTAAATATCTTAGTAGAAACTTCACATTTACCCCCGTCACGTTACCCAATGCATTAGAGAGCTATCTCGGGCTCATCCGCCCTAGGTTTATCACGGAACCACCCGTATACGTAAACAATGCCCAATAACCATAACATAATCATAACACATAACACAAGTATAAAGGAGAGATAAAATTTTCACATTCCACTATATCAAATCAAGATATTGAAGTAAACAATGCTTTATCAAACCATTTTCAAAAACCATTTAAAAAGAGATGTTTGAATCAAAGTGTCCCATACCACATTGAAGCTTTTAAAGGAATTATCATTTGAAAACATTAATTTCCATATAAATAAATCCTAAAACCCATTTTAAAATCATGGACATTAATGATAAATATTTAGAAGAATAAATCTTTAAAACATTTAAAATGATATTTTAGTTAAAGGGGTTTTTAACAAAAATAGAGACACTTGAATACAAATAATTGAGGAATAACATTTAATAAGAAATTTATAATATCATGAAAATAAAGGGATTCATGATATAATATGTCAAATTACAGTATATACACCATGTTAGAGTGAATTGGTGCATAAAAACAATGAATTCTCAATGGAAATGTAAATTGAGATGAAATTCCTTATAAAGATGGTATCCTTAAATTAAGGATAAATCGATCAAATAATTACGTGTGAAAAATATAAATACACCCAATATAAGTGTATGTTAAGTTTAAAACAATCAGAGGTCATTAACACATATTCATTGGATGACATATTCAATAAGTACAAGTTGATCCCAAAGAATTGAAATTGGGTTAAGAGGTTCCCTTGTAAAAATTCGACAGCCTAACAGCGTCACATTAAAATTCAGAAAATGAGTTGATGAGATAAAAAATGGAATATCATCAATTGGATATAAATTTTACATCTATAAGGATATATAAGAACATATCCCAACATAATAAGATGTAAATTAAAATATATAACAAAAAAGAAGTCTTTTATAAAGAGGAGGGTGAATAGTTCCCTTACCGATTTGGTAACTTACAAAACATACGCCACATGAAATAAGGATCATAAAATGAAGATGTAAATACTAATAAATGAAATTATATTACATATAGAGTACAATCATGGTCAGTACATACACCACAAAAATGGAAATAATGACAAATATAGCATGAATCTCATGGGAATAAAAAGTGAGATGAAACCCTTTACCACGTTGTAATCAACTGAGTTGTACGACCAAAAGTTAATAAACACCAAATTAACCACATAATACCATGAATATAATGAGAATCATGATAATATATATCAAATTGCAGTACACAATACACCACATGCAATGAATAAGTGGGGAACAATGGAAATCTCACAGAATTAAAAGTGAGATAAGAAAATCCCTTACAAAAATTCAGCAGCCTAACGGCGCCGCTTAAAAATTCTTAAAATGAATTGATAAGAGTAAGAGAGGTTCTCTCATCATATTAAGATACAAATTACATTATTTTGAATATAAAAGAACATCCTCCAACATAAGAACATGGAGCATACATGAAATGACATAAAAGAGAGTACTTGAATAGAAAGAGAGAGGTCGGATCCCTTACCTCATGTCTGACTTGACTCGATCGTTCTTTAATATCCTGAATAATAAAGTAAATTTAATTTCTACTTGATTAAGAACCTTTTTAAAGTTTATTATTCCTTTTATATCACTTATTACCATGTTATAAACATTATCCAATCATTTAAGTTAATAACGTTCATTTTGTTGATATTTGGTACTTGAGTAAAAATGAACACCTTATATTTACAAGTTGTCCATGTGGTAAATGGTTCATTATATACAGAATGATATTAATGATTTGGATATCATATATATCATATATATCCAGTATAAACTTGTTTTTATAATAGTACATAACATTTATAGGTAAGAAATGAAATGCACCGTTCATGGAGACAGTAAGCCGTACGTACGCATGAAGGATACTTTCATTTCTATTTCTTATTTTAATGGAAATAAAACATAATGATACATAGGTATATTATAATTACACTATAATATCATATATAATATCGTTAAGTCCATCCTTTATACATCCCACATAAGGCATTAACGAATCAAATCAGTTTGAGGGGGCGGTAGTCCGCACTTCCTCAAATGAGATTACCGTATTTACCCACTATGGAAACCATAAATTCATTCTATAAATGGGAATTACAGAATAATAAGGAAACTATAAATATAGTATATATCATATATAAATATATTTCTATCATAATGGCCACCATGAGAGGCGTTAAGATGTAATTGAACAATCATCGTTTCGTGATGCCTTAGTTTTCCATCCACAGAAACATTATGTTCTTCATCCATTAGATGGAGTTGTGTGTAAGTGTAGTTCTAATTATTCTCATAACTACATCATAGTATATTAAGGATACTGTTGTTTTTACAAAATAAAGGAATAAAAAGAGTTTAGGGGTTGGAGAAGTAAAATAAAAGAAAACAATTTAAGAGAAACTGTTACCTTCAATTTGGGTAACTCCCTTTCGTTTGAACCAAAGGACTTCTTGAAGTTCCTTATGCCTAAGGTAAGGATTCTAAAGGGATGAGAGGTATGTTAGTAGCTTAATTTGTCAGATTTTGGATGAGACAAACGGCTTGAGAGGTGTGAGAAATTGGTTAGAAGTGGTCTCCTTTTATAAGGGAGAGGAGGGGCTCTTTAGGAAAGTGTGAAAACATTATTTTATTATATAATGATATTCGGTTTCTAATGGTCAAAAAATCATTATAGTCAAAGATAAGATGAATCATGGTCGAAATAAAATAATCCAATTAGAATTGGACATGTTTTGGATAATTTTTTAATCATTATAATATTATTTATTTAAATCATTTATTAATGAGGTAAATACTGCATCATTATTGTGTCATATATAATTTAATTTATTCGATGTCTAAAAATTATAAAAATATACTATCATGTAGAAAATATTTTTATCTTTTCAATGAATATTTATAGTTGAAAATATGACTTATATAACATCATATAAAAATTAATTTACTAAAACATATTTGAATATGTCATTTTTGCATTTACATTAAATTAATTAATCTAAAGTGACATTATCTTTCATAAGTGGCTCCATGGGGTCTCAAAATCGACCCAAGGATGACCATGGTCGGCCATTACTCAACCAATAAGGTTAGGACAAGTGATAAGGTAATTTTGAATTATTATAATATTATTTTAACCTTGAATTACCCTATTTATCTTTAACTGCGGTAAATAAAAGTCAAAAGTTACAATTCACCAAAAATTATTTTCATCTTAATGAACCACATTTTACTTCTTGATATCAACCATGTATGTTGGATTTTTGAAATTTAATTCACAAAAGTGGTAAAATATATTTAAATAAAAAATTAAGTTTTTTTAACTACCACTAAGTTGTTTCACTATTCATAAAAAATTGAAGTTTTTCAGAAAAGTAACAAAAATTAAACCTAAGCTATATTTGATATTCTGAATTCAAAAACGATGTCTATTTTTTAAAATTCAAAACATATAAGTGGAATTAATTAATATTAAAAATTAATTCCCGTTATCAAAACAAATAGCGTGTTTTTAAAAAACAATAACTATCAAAAGATTGATACTTGTTTATGTCCAATTTCAAAGTGAAATTAATTCCAATGACAAACATTGGATTAAATGGTAAAATTATATTTTAATTTCACTTTAAAACAAATTAAAATTATAATCTTACCATATAAATAAATTATATTAAAAGGCACTTTTGAATTAAAATGCAATATTTGTCACTATTCATTAAAAAATGAACTTTATCAGAAAAATACCAAAAAATTCCCCAAAGTAAAATTTAATGTCCCCATTCTAAATAAGGATTTTAGTTGTTCAATTAAAATGTATTAAAGTGACCAAAACTATTTTTAAAGAGGGTTTGCCATTAAAAGGCGATAAATCAGTATTTTAATGCAAATTATGCTTAAAATTAGATTCATTCACATTTTAAGCCTCTAAATTTTATTGGATAATGTAAATACATTTAAAAATAATGTATAATCATATTGTAGTTAGTTTTTTTCATTCCCTCCAATACAATGGATAGGAGTTAACTAACCATTTAAAATAATAATATTATATTATTTGTGTGCTACGTAAGATTTCAAAGAAAATCGTTGTTGCGTATCGGGTACGCTATCAAACAAAGAAACCCATTTAAAGTAAAATTAATATTTAATTCAAAAATATTAATAAATATGAAATATTTATTATTCTTTATTTTCCTAGGATGTTACATCCTTCCCCCCTTTTGGGAATTGCATCCTCGCAATTTAAAAAAAATGGGCTCGGAAACTTCATTGAAAGTACCACATCAGAAAAATAGTCTGTAAAACTATCACTTTAAAATAAAGTAAGAGAAGTAAAAAGGTTACCTGAGACAACAAATACTATTATTACATGAAAAAATGGATATGGAGGAGAAAACAAACCATCATGTTCTGATGTAGAGTGATAGAAACCATGTTTAGGATAAAGTTAATCACCAGAAATTCACAAACATGTGATGGGTCAAACAGTATTTGATTCCCCAGTAGGAAAAGTTAATGGACAAGGTTTTTGTTTAAAGTTACTTTTCGTTGAGGAATTTAGTTATGAGATTAATGAAAAACATAAGGAAATATACTTACTTGTCATGTATACATTCATCTTTTACTAGATTTCTAACACAAACTCATATTTTCTCCAAACGATGAGTATTCAGGATGACTTTTTTTTCACAATAAGGGTGCTATAATCAACTTTGAGAGAATCACATAATCTATAAAAGATGAACTATATATTTCCCATGTCTTTAGATATTAACTAAAACCAGAACGTTTAGTATAAGATCAGATAATCCCCCAAAAGGATAAAATTTTACATAAAGAAAAACTACTCTTAATCTCCAAAAATTGTCTAACAAAACCCAAAGTTCAATAAAGACCATTAAATAAACAATTGTCCCTAAAATTATTCAAAAGTAATCCAAACCGTGATTATAACCCAAATATCACGAGGATTTAATTACATAGACTTCCAATATACATCTTAACATTTATCTCCCAGTAACACCAGTTACTCATAAAGTCTCATATTGAAAAGTAATTAACCTAATCAAATATTCTCCATGATAGGTTAATCATTTTCATAAATAAATCAAATCATCATGTGTCCATAATAAAAACATAGATTCTTCCAAACTAAAATTTCAACCATTATTCCACAATTAAAATCCCATAGTATTCTATCTTACTTATGCATATAGTGTTTCCTCAAAATAGAGAACGTTTTCCTACACAACCTTTATCACTTAATCACTAAATCATTTTTCTATACAATGTATATCCATTTGATAAACACATAAGTTCCAAAAATCAACTTATTCTTATTCTATTAAATCATTTTACTAAAATAATAAGTCATACTAACCAGGTAATTCAAGTAGTCTAGTCATAGGCGATGCGCTCTTGTCGCCCTTCGGTTGTGGGTTTGATTCTGGTATCCTTTCCAGTTGTGACGGGTTGTCACCCATCCTACAGGTTGTCCTTTTTATAAAACTCAAAAATAACCCTAACGTGTTTTAACCTCAATGGTTTCCTTATACCTATCATTTTAATCCAAATTCATTATGATCTCAACATCTTAATTCTTGAAGTCTTATTTCACCACCATATGAAAAAATAAAATGATCCCCAAAATGAAGAACATCATACCTTGATCATGGGGTCCACTTGGTTTCATCGTCATATTTTTCACGTAGGTAGAAGGTCCATGCATTACAATAATGATTTAGAGATCCTTCAAATTAATTTTATTCCTCCATCCAAATACACCTTGTACAACATGGGTCATATAAGTGTTCACAGAAAAACAGTTTTGGAAAATAATCATGTATGACATATAATTTCAAAACATCTGATAAAACATGATTTCTATAAAATACTCGGACAGAATTCGAGTTGAAACTTTCAATTAACAGTCCTTTTAAAATACCATAAGTATGTGATGAGAGGCTATATTTTAAAATAAAATATAAATAGGTTGCACAAGGGTATCCTTCTTCAGCACCTTTTTTAAAATCATAATATGCTTAAAAATCTTATGATAAGGTAAAACATATGAAAATTCATTGATAATATTTATCTTTCTTGAAAATATGAGAATATTGTGAAAATAGGATTTTTCTAAATACGACCCATGATCCACGATGACAACGAGGTATAGTGGAGGTGTTTGATATCTCAAACAACTTCTTTCAAGTGAGTTGTATGCTAGAAAAAGTTTCACAATCATCCGAACATTACTTTGCAATAATTATCGCAAGCATGTCATCAGGAAGAGATAGGAATGTCGTTTGAGATCCTCCTCCTTCCATTTTTAACTGAATTTCCTTGATCTGAAAAAGTTATAAAACAAGGATTTAACTGAAATAATAGATAGGGACTAACCATATGTTTAACGAAAATTCCTAATCCCTAACGTTGTCTAAACCAACCTCTGATACCAACTATAAGGACATGGCCTTAAACATTACATAATATTGAATTAAATAGATAATTCACATTGAGGATCTTTTCAGGTTTAGAGTTTTAGAGAATTAGGCCATAACTATTACATTACAACTTGAATATTACATGTAGACACTACTACTCAGTATCCATTTTTTCATAAAATAAAAACACTTAAAAAGAAACATGTCTAGTTCCATGTTTTAGATAGCATGACTATTCCTTAATCCCATACTTGAACCTATTCATCTTTAAGTCCTATGGAAAACATTTCAAAAACTTGGGGTGATCATAAAAAGCTCATTAAGTGTTATAAAATAAGAAAGGAAAACATTATCTCATCAATAAATACAAATCAATGAAACCATACTTTTCAATCATAACATACCTTATGAAATCATGAGATTTATGAATAAGACACACAAATCATAAATAATAAATGTTACTTATGGAATCCATATCAAACTTACATTGTAGCTATCACAACTACATAGGGAGTCACAATTGGAATACCAATCACAGTATATTCCCTAAATCTATTAGGAGAAACATCACATTTACCTCTGTCACGTTACCCAATGCATTGGAGAGCTATCTCGGGCTCACCCACCCTAGGTTTATCACGGAACCACCCATATACGTAAACAATGCCCAATAACCATAACATAATCATAACACATAACATAAGTATAAAGGAAAGATAAAAATTCCACATTCCACTATATCAAATCAAGATATTGAAGTAAACAATGCTTTATGAAACCATTTTCAAAAACCATTTAAAAAGATATTTTTGAATCAAAGTGTCCCATACCACATTGAAGATTTTAAAGGAATTATCATTTGAAAACATTAATGTACATATAAATAAATCCAAAACCCCATTTTGAAAACATGGAAATTAATGATAAATATTTAGAAGAATAAATCTTTAAAACATTTAAAACAATATTTTAGTCAAAGAGTTTTTTAACAAAAATAGAGACACTTGAATACAAATAATTCACGAATAAAATTTAATCATAAATTTATAATATCATGAGAATAAAAGGATTAATGATATAATATGTAAAAGTACAGTATATACACCATATTATAGTGAATTGGTTCATAACAACAATGAAGTCTCAATGGAAATGTAAATTGAGATGAAATCCCTTATAAAGATGGTGTCCTTAAATTAAGGATAAATAAATCAAATAATTATGTGTGACAAATATAAATACAAAAAATATAAGTGGATATTAAGTGTAAAACAATCATTGTTCATTCACACATATTCATTGGATGACATATTTAATAAGTACAAGTTGAACCCAAAGAATTGAAATTGGGTTAAGAGGTTCTTTTGTAAAAATTCGATAGCCTAACGGCGTCACATTAAAATTCAGAAAATGAGTTGATGAGATAAAAAATGGAATATAATCACTTGGATATAAAGTTTACATAAATAAGGATATATAATAACATATCCCAACATAATAAGATGTAAATTAAAAGACATAACAAAAATAAGTCTTTTATAAAGGGGAGGGTGAATAGTTCCCTTACCGATTTGGTAACTTACAAAACATATGCCACATGAAATAAGGATCATACAATGAAGATGTAAATACTCATAAATGAAAGTATATTACATAAATATTATAATAATGGTCAGTATATACACCACACAAAAGGAAATAATGGAAAATATAGCATGAATATCACGGGAATAAAAAGTTAGACGAAACCCTTTACCATGTTGTAATCAACGGAGTCATATGAAAAAAAGTTAATAACCACCAAATGAATCACATAATACCATGAATATAATGAGAATCATGATAATATAAATCAAATGTCAGTACACAATACACCACATTCAGTGAATAAGTGGTGAACAATGTAAATCTCACGGAATTAAAAGTGAGATAAGAAAATCTCTTACAAAAATTCGGCAGCCTAACAGCGCCGCTTAAAAATTATTAAAATGAATTGATAAGAGTAAGAGAGGGTATATCATCATATTAAAATAAAAATTACAGTATGGTGAATATAAAATAACATCCTTCAACATAAGAATATGGAGCATACATGAAATGACATAAAATAGAGTACTTGAATAGAAAGAGATAGGACGGATCCCTTACCTCGTGTCCGGCTTTACTCGATCGTTCTTTAATCTCCTGAATAATAAACTAAAGATAATTTCTACTTGATTAATAACATTTTTAAATTTTATTATTCTTTTTATATCACTTATTACCATGTTATAAACCTTATTCAATCATTTAAGTTAATAACATTCATTTTGTCGATATTTGGTACTTGAGTAAAAATGAACACCTTATATTTACAAGTTGTCAATGTGGTAAATGGTTGATTATATCCAGAATGATATTCATGATTTGGATATAATATATATCATATATATCCTGTATAGACATGTTTTTTATAATATTACATAACATTTAGAGGTAATAAATGAAATGCACCGTTCATAGAGATGGTAAGCCGTACATACGCATGAACGCTACTTTCATTTCTATTTCTTATTTTAATGGAAATATAACATAATGATACATAGTTATATTATAATTCCAGTATAATATCATATATAATATCTTTAACTCCATCCTTTATACATCCCACATAAGGCATTAACGAATCAAATCACTTTGAGGGGGCGGTAGTCCGCACTTCCTAAAATGAGATTACCGTATTTACCCACTATGGAAACCATAAATGTGTGCTATAAATGGGAAGTACAAAAGAATAATGAAATCATAAACATAATATATATCATATATAAATACAGTGCTATCAAAATGACCACCATGAGAGGCGGTAAGATGTAATTGAATAATCATCGTTTTGTGAGGCCTTAGTTTTCCATCCATAGAGACATTATGTTCTTCATCCATTAGTTGGAGTTGTGTGTAAGTGTAGTTAGAGTTATTCTCATAAAAACATCATAGTATATTGAGGATACTTTTTTTGTTACAAAATAAAGGAATAAAAAGATTTTAGGGGTTGGAGAAGTAAAATAAAAGAAAACAATTTAAGAGAAACCGTTACCTTTAATTTGGGTAACTCCGTTTGGTTTGAACCAAAAGACTTATTGAAGTGCCTTATGCCTAAGGTAAGGCTTCTAATGGGATGAGAGGGATTTTGGGAGCTTAATTTTGCAGATTTTGGACAAGATAAAGGGCTTTAGAGGTGTGAGGAATTGGTTAGAAGTGGTCTCTTTTATAAGGGAGAGGAGGGGCTCTTTAGGAAAGTGTGAAAACATTATTTTATTATATAATGATATTCGGTTTCTAAAGGTCCAAAAATCATTATAGTAAAAGATAAGATGACTCATGGTCGAAATAAAATCATCTAATCAGAATTCGACATGTTTTGGTTAATATTTTAATCATTATAATCTTATTTATTTAAATCATTTATTAATGTGGTAAATACTACATCATTATTGTGTCATAAATAATTTAATTTATTCGATGTCTAAAAATTATAAAAAACTAATATCATGTATTATATATTTTTATCTTTCCAATTAATATTTATAGTCGAAAATATGACTTATATAACACCATATAAAAATTAATTTACTAAAAGATATTTGAATATGTCATTTTTGCCTTTACATTAAATTAATTAATCTAAAGTGTCATTATCTTTCATAAGTGGCTCTATGGGGTCCCAAAATTGACCCAAGGATGACCATGGTCGGAACTACTCAACTAATATGGTTAGGACAAGTGTTAAGGTAATTTTGAATTATTATAATATTCTTTTAACCTTAAATTACCATATTTATCTTTAATTGCGGTAAATAAAAATCAAAAGTTACTATTCACCAAAAATTATTTTCATCTTAATGAACCAAATTTTACTTCTGGATAACAACCATGTTTGTCGGATTTTTGAAATTCAATTCACAGAAGTAGTAAAATTTCATTTAAATGAAAAAGTTAGTTTTTTAACTACCACTAAGTGGTTTCACTATTCATCAAAAATTGAAGTTTTTCAGAAAAATACCAAAAATTCAGCCTAAGATATATTTGATATTCTGAATTCAAAAATGATGTCTATTTTTTCAAATTCAAAACATATATGTTTCATTAATTAATTTTAAAATTAATTCCTGTTATCAAAACAAATAGCGTGTTTTTAAAAAACAATAACTATCAAAATATTGATACTTGTTTATGTCTAATTTCAAAGTGAAATTAATTCCAATGACCCAAGTTGGATTAAATGGTAAAAATATATTTTAATTTAACTTTAAAACCAATTAAAAAGATAATCTAACCATATAAATAAATTAGATTAAAAGACACTTTTGAATTAAAATGCAATATTTTTCACTATTCATTAAAAAATGAACTTTATCAGAAAAATACCAAAAAATTACCCAAAGTAAAATTTTATGTCCTCATTATAAAGAAGGATTTTATTTGGTAAATTAAAATGTATTATATTGACCAAAACTATTTTTAAAGAGGGTTCTCCATTAAAAGGCGATAAATCGACCTTTTAATGCAAATTATGCTTAAAATTAGATTCATTCACATTTTAAACCTCTAAAATTTTATTGGATAATGTAAATACATTTAAAAATCATGTATAATCATATTATAGTTATTTTTGTTCATTCCCACCAATACAAAGGCTAGGAGTTGACTAACCATATAAAATAATAATATTATATTATTAGTGTGCTACGTAAGATTTCAAAGAAACTCGTTGTTGCGTATCGGGTACGCTATCAAACATAGAAACCCCTTTAAAGTAAAATTAGTATTTAATTCAAAAATATTAATAAATATGAAATATTTATTATTCTTTATTTACCTGGGATGTTACACCAGGGTATTCCGGTTAAATTTTAAAGATATTGGTATGTTCAATACCATCTCAAATTTATGTTTCATATCTTGAGAATAATCTATATTAAGGTGGAGAGTTTGTAACATGCCATGTTTTTTTAATCAGGTATAATTCCTTTTCTATTTCGATTTTTTGGTGTTACATGGGTAGAAAAACTTATTTTTCATTTATCATAACTTAATTATAAGATGAAATTTGATGCATTCATTTAATTTTAATCATGGTTTGAGGATAGACAAGAATCATAGGGGTTTGATTGGGTTTTAGTTTTGTCAGAGGACAAAAATAAAATAATTCAAGGTGTGTCAACTACACCCCACAATTTGGGAAAAACAAAGCATACTCTAAAGAGAAACTATCTTCACACTTTTTTCACAGAGCATAGTTTGGTAAACGATACAGGAGGTTGGGCATAGCAATGAGAAAACGTCTATAGTTTTTAGTAGAGTGATCCACATGGTTTATGCATGGTTTTAGAGAACCATGTGCAAGCCACATTCTTTGTGGCAAATGGGATGTACCTATGCATTGTAGCACACAAAATTAGTGTGTAGTTTGGCCCAAATAAGTGAGATAACCAAGAATATATTTCCTCTTATGAGGCAGTAGAAACAAAGTTGCCAAACTATTTAGAAAACTGTGCAAGATAAATGTACATCCCACTAAATAAGTAAATAAACCTTTTCTATCCCCCTTTGTTTCCTTTTATCATTTCTTCTACTCCGCCATGTACACACATTAGGGAGATAACTCTCCCATTTCCTCCTCTAGTAGGCATTGAGCCATCTCCTCTGTATGGAATCTATTTTGATCATCGTCTGTTGTGTTGGATCCGTATCTATAAGGCTCAACATCAACTTTCTTTTATTCTTCCTTTCCCCCAACATAGGGTGTGCTAAATATTTTCTAGTGGGTTTACCCTATTTTTAGGGCGTTCATCTAAAAAATATGATTTCTTCTAAATTAGTCTGAGTTATGGTCTTGAATGTACATACGGGTATCTACCAAATGAGGTAGGTGTCCCTTATATTTCTTAGTGATTTAGTGGTTGTTTTGGTTGTATGTTTTTGAGAGTTTCTTTGTTTTTGATGATAAATAAAATTTAAAATTAATTTTTTACTTTAATTTATTAGATCAAACATTATGTGATGCTTATGGGAATTCTCAATCAACTATACAAATTTTTTGATCAATGTTAGGGGATTTAGACCTTAGGAATATTGGTGCAGGGGTGTTAATTATATTAAATTGAATTGTTTTTATTAAATTGATTTGTTTTATATATGAATTGATTGTGATGGGATCTATGGGATCATGATGGGAGAAGTCCAATGTTTGAGATAGAATTATTAATTTTTTTTTGAGATGAAGTGATTGTCATGATGGTGATGGATCAATATTTATATATTTGGGTGATGTTGACCACTTGTTGGATGACACGATCATCAGATTGAGGCAGCAAGGCCGCCAAGTTATGTGAAAGGATCATATGATTCTGGGATAGTGATGAACATTAGATTGAGCAACATGTTCATAGGGGGGATATGGTGTTGGATGATTTGTATTAGGTTATTATTTTGTGATTTTTGCCCTATTTTGTTGGGAAATACACTATTTGGAGTCTTTTTCACATAGGATGACTTTGATGTTGAGTTTGTTTTGACCACTCATCTATGTAGAGGACTCTAATAGATACTTCATAGGGATTTGGATGGAGGTGCTTGACAGGAAAAGCATTGAGTATGGTGAGGAGCCATCAGAATATAGAGATGAGGTTTTTGGTTAAGGGATGCGGCTTTCCATACTTAAAGCCAATGGTCTAGGACTTATCTAAGAGGATAGACATCATTTTTACATATAAAATTAGTTGTTGAGCTAAGGATGATATTATTTGGAGGCCAGATATCGATGTGCCTCAGATTCCTAGCTATGAGAAGACAATGTTCATTATGAGATGAGCTGTGTGGGACCAAGTAATGATTATTTGGCATACCTTCGAGATATCATTTGGCATGAGGTGTATGGTGACTTTATTTGAGGTGGGACCTCAGGGTTCGCCTGGACTATTTTACACTAATAATTCCTTAGGCTATGAGCTAAGGATCCTATCCTCTACGGGATTTCAGCATTGGTTGAAGAAGGTGATAGATTCCTGGTGGTTATTGAGCACTAGGAAATCTTTTTTTATTAAATTAATGTCCTTCCTTTATTTATTTTTGATACACATGATAAATCCCAAATGTAAGATAGGAACACAACAATGGTGTTGGCCTGCTAATATTCTTTCTAACATCCTATAGGATCCCTTCAGGATGCATTTAGAATTTATGGTTTTATGATTAAGTATGGGTTTGGAATCTATATCAGGAACTTAGTTTTGGGTTGTTACTATGGGATGGATGAAATGGGACCTTGGTGTTCCTACATCAGCTATAGTTCATTGTTGTTTTCTTTTTAGTATCAGAATGCTTATATGTATGTATGTATTTTTGTTATCTATTGTCAACCCTTTTTCTTGTTAACATGTATTAATTTTTTTTATATGAATGTTTAGAAAAAAATTATATTTTTGTGGCTTGTTTTCTTTTCCATTTATGGTTTAGTAATGCTTTTATTATTATCTTCTATTATTGTGCTTCCTACATGGGCGGGTTACGAGTCTAGTGTATGTTGGTTTTTCTTTCCACTAAATTATACTTATTATAAAATTATTATATCTTCACCAGATGGTATAGTCTCCCCAATATCACCTCTTTACACCCTCACTTCTAGTCTTAAGCCTTTGGGATTAGGGGAGGCATTCTTAAGTCCTAGTGGCACTTATCCCATTAGAGTGTTCAGGTGGAAATTTGGGTTGTGGTGCTGTAATCTCTCACTTGACTTTATTTTCCTCCTTCATGTTCATATTAATTTATTTCATTAATATATTCTTTATCACCTCCATTATTTCTATATTTTGTTTTATTTTGTTAACATAACTATATATATATTTTGTTAGTTTTAAGGTTGATTTCCTAGAAATCTATTCCATGTATCGATAGAGGAAAATTTTATATTTTGTATATTTTTTTATTTTAGTACAAATGTTTATTGACTAACAAAGAATGATTGTTATGTAATCTATTATTTTTTTCATTATATCATATGATTAATGAATTAGACTTTATTAGTGATATATGGGGATCATAATTATATATCCCCCTAATGCATCATCAGGTCTCATAAGATGATCTATCTTGGGTATTTGTTGTAAACCATACACATTTATGTATGATGTCTTGGAATAAGGCATTGATTGTTTGTTTTTAATGTATAGAATTATTCATTCAATCACTATAAAATTAATTATTATTTTCCATGTGATTTATTACATTATTATGTTGTCCATCGATATATTAAATGATCATTTTATCTATCATATGATAATTTTAATTTATTATTTATTCCATCAATATTATTCATGCCTTGTTTATTACATGTCATATTATGTTGTTTGATTCCCCTTATTGAGTATTTGAGATCACCCTTGTTATATTTTCATTTCCACTTGTTGTATAGAAGAGTATTATATATCAAATATTTAGATGGATTTCATGTGGGTATAATTGTTTGTGGGATTTTGAAAACTTGTTGTAAAATAACGAGTCCTTGGTTTGATGGGAAAACAACTATTTGATTGGAATGATATGGGTTTTATTAGAAAAGGTTTTTCATAACTCTCTAAAACACTAAACCTAAATTTTATATGGTGTGTATGTGGATCAATATTTGTTTTTGATATTTTAATTATGGAGGGTATGGTTTGGGTCACTATAATGAGTATCACACAGGTGTCACAAGAATTTTTTTAGCACCAGATCCATGAGTGCAAGTCTATGAAGTAATAGTTTGTATCAAAGTAGTTTTCAAATAACTTTATAGGGTAAGATATTATCAAATGAGGATAATTTAATATTTTTATATTCCATCATGGGTAATCTTAAGTTTAAAGACATTTATACCTCTTTGAAGATCATATGTGATTAGATTCAAAGGTGATTGATGATATTTTGGAATAATTTTATTGGGTTTCAAAAAGAATAAATTATTGAGGTATGGGTTACCCTTAGGGTTGGTATATAATTTTAAATCAAGGAAATTCAGTTTAATTAGTGAGAATATTGATATCTTTTTAGACTATACCAGATTAAGTGAAATATTGATTAGTATATGATTAATGTTGGTTGTGGATATAGGTTAAGATTTAATAATAGAATAATAGATGTCTATAAATTTTATGTTCAGGATATAGTAAGAAATATATTGATTTAAATATTATTGAAAATTTTAACTAGAATACACTACTACAAAACCTATGGATAAATCTAAATATCACAAAACAACATAAATTTTTTCGTAATGTAAAGAATGTATGTATTATCTTTCAATCAAATTCATTTTTGGATAATAGAAGTGGTTTTAGACACTAATTATGATTCACATAAGGGTAATAACCTTTAAAAGGTCTGGATGTGTATTAACATGATCTTTACGAATTGAACAGCAAGAGATCCTAATTGCACGCCCAGTTTGACACTCCAAGGGGATATGATTTAGATGAATCACATGACCTTTATAAATAATTATGATGGATTTGAGTAATTTTTTTATATCATGAGTCACTATACATGAATGATTTATTTAAGTGGGTCAGATGTAACACCATAGGATTTTAGTAAGTGATATTATTTAAATAAATACAATGTTTAACATCTTTTAACCCATTCAACATTGAACAAAACTTAATAGATATATATTAATAAGAAAAATTTATATGCATTACATTTAATATTTATAATATATGCATTGAATTATTAGTTATACATAGAATTAATTATGTTATGAAATAAATGTATAAAAGAAAATTAATGTAATCAAGTATTAAGATTATTCCGTATGAGGTTTATTTTTTTATTCTAGGAAAGTAAGTAGCATAACTGGGATTTTCCATAGACCAAGACCAAGCTAAGCTTCAATAAATATGGATTGATGGAAATCCTATATTGGAGAAGTTCAATACTATTTAAATCACTATGATATCTATTCTAGTTGAATCAAAACTCATTAAATCCACCATTTCCTATCATACCATTAGATATTATGACCTGGTCTTGAGAAGTTTGTAAGTAGATGTTAAGACAATATAAATAAGTAGTTATTAATGTATATGTTCTCAATATTTCGTATTATTATATAATTTTATTTTAAAATGAATTTAAAATTTTATTTTTAATAAAAATATGTAGCTTAATGCTGGTGAAATATGTAATCAATTATAAAAATTATATGTAAAATTAGTTGATATTTATGAGACATACTTTTAAAAGATTTTTTTAAAAAAATATTATTTATTTTTATCATAATGAAATAAATTAACCTCTTTTATATTGATCCAAGATAAACATGCAGAAATAATACATTGATATCAAATTTTTAGTAATATAGGTCACAAATAGTATTACAAACCATGTACATAAAGTATGAGTGTCTTAGAGACTAGCTATATAAACATATTATTTTGCAACACTTGTTAATTTTTCATCATAATTGTGCTATTATAAACTCTCTTATAGACATTTTATAGGATATAATCATATTCATAACCTAGGAAATAGTAACATAATAAAGGGGTGATATCGAATACTCGGTAAGGAAAACTTATCTACTACTCATAACTATTAGATCATAGACATTAGAGAAATCATGGAAAGGGATAAATATAAAATAAAATGATCATGGGATCACAATTGTAAATCATAAACCTTGATTGAACATTAAAAATCATGAAATAGAAATGTAAGTTCAAATAATGGTCATAAAAACATGTATTTATAGCATATAATGATAATCAAACAAAATATGAAATCATAACACAATAAATAATAACATTATTAAAATGTGGGGAAACTTAAAAACTTGGAATATCTTAGAAATAAATCATGACATAGGAATATTTAGTGGAAGAAACATGATTAATGTTAATAATATCGCTGTGGAGCAGGTATTAACACCATATTCTCATAACATAGTGGAGTTGATATCACTACCTAATTATCATAATGGATAAGGAATTACTTCTTGATTTTAATAGATGAGTGATAATTCCTTGCTTGATTACCATAATTATCTAATGAGATATAAAACCATAACCAATGCATTTGAGTGTAATATATTATCCCAACCATCATCATCCATATATAAGATATCAACTTAAAATAAAATCATTCATATTATCATAAATAAACTATGATAAGTAAATTGATTTTCATAACATTTCCAAAATGGTATCATGTAAAAAAACATGGTCCTTTGATACCAAAAATGATAACAAAAAAGGTTTTTTAAAAAGAGCACATATATTGTGATTTATAAAACATTACTTCATTGAAGATGAATGCTTTGAAAATAGAATATAAATCCCAATAGGGGGTTTTCTTAAAAAGTGTTTCTTATTATAAACATAAAAATAAAATATCTCCAAGTCACTTTTGAAAACCAATTTTTTATGTGAAGAGGAAATTTATTAAATAAGAAGTTTAAGAATATTAAAATAAATATGAATTGATAATATATAGTACTTATTTCAAAAATATAATGCATAAGGGATGAATATAAGATAATGGAAAACAAAATTATTTTAAATATTTTAAAACACCTTTATCAAAAAACCACATCATTAAAACGATAATTAAAAATTTGATATCAAATGAGTAAAAGGGGAATAAAAGGATCATCAAAGATAAAAAATATATTTTTCAATATATAAATGATAACATTTCTGGGAAATAAAAAAATGGGTATGGAAGAAAAATTCATTAAAATAAATGGGAATTACTCTTAATAAAAATGAAAATTCATGAAAAAATATAATCATAAAAGAAGATTTTTTTTAAAACATGATTTACACTAAAAAGAAGGCGTGGATACAACAATACATCATTATATTTTATAATATATCAATCTTAAAAGATAATATATAAAGAGAATTGATTGTGACCATGGAAAATATTTGAGTCAAGAAAACACCTTACCTTAATTCTTGACATCCATTAAATCTCATGAATATCCCATTTAACATAAATAAAAATTGTAATCAACCATTTTATAATAATTTTAATATAAATATAATTTTAATAATTCAATTATATGTATACCCTTGAATAAAATTATAGTTGGGTATTCACAATATGAAAATTGAAAATCAATGGATGATTTTGGCATCTTAATGGGTATACAAGAGGAATATGAAATTAGGTTTAATGAGTGTGGAAGGTAGAATATAATAAATTGGAAATAATTTGTACAATAAAGGACTAATTATGAAAATTTTTAAGAATAATCACATGGAAATAAAAAGTCTTATAACAATGAAAGTGATTGAATTGGAAAGTGAGGGAGACAATCAATGAGTGATTTCAGCTATACTGAAAGATCGTAAGAACCTGGTTTTCCAATTTGGTAAGGATGCATTAAATTTTAGTATAATTCATTATTTTGGACATAATATTGATTACTAGTGGGTTAGAGTAAACTGTGTGGTAGGTCACATGGTTAGATCTAACTGTGCTGGGGGTCTGTATTTTCAGGCAGAGCCATCTCACATGGTTAGTTCATGGTTTCTCAAATAGTGTGGACTAACCATTTAGTTACCCCTCTTCTCTAGGTACACGTGCATGTTTGGTGCATGGTTTGGTCAACCGTGCACAAGCTAATATTTAGGACATTTTACCTTTTTCCCTTAATGATCTAGTTAAGCCCCTCCTCCCCTATTATGATTTCCAAAATTATTAGCCTCAATTTCTCTCATTTTAGATATTTTTAACTCTTAATATAGGGATCAAAAGATCTCATTCATTCAGGATATTATTAAGCTTTCGTTCTACATGTTGGATGCACACCAGTAAGTACTTGAGTCTGTTTGAGCCGTTCTCCATCTCTCTTCCTCTCAACGTAGTTATCATAGTGTGATCATTTATACCTTTTTCTCATATCTACTCTTATCCAATCCAAACCATAGGCTTGTATTGGAAAAGGATATTCATACATGCCTATGGTGAGTGGTCTATAACTCATTCCTAAGGTTTATTGATCTTATAATTTTCATGTGGGGCCCACTGATTTCATTAGGTGTTGTTTATTGAAATAAATTCCACGATTATAATCAATAGAACTGTATGGTCATGATATTTACAAATACATTATTAGTTGTTAGTTTTTGTTCCCACAACTCCATCCATCACATGTAGTATGTTATGCCATAATTATTGTTTTAGTGTTATGAAACATTTGAGCCACTGTTCGGGTGTACCTTGGTTTGATCTTGTTAAGGGAAATTGTTTAAATATTAAATGGGTTGGTTTATATTTTGAATTTCATAATGAAAAGTATCATGCATAATCACCACTTTACCTGCCTATGTTAAGTGATTCAATTAATAAATTTATGTGAAATTAAAATTGGAAAGTATACTAATTATATAACATTACCTTTTGAAATATAATCAAATAATAGGTTTCATTTCCATAGAACCCCTTACCATGTTAATGGATGGTAACAGAGTGAACCTTTATTATTAAAATGCCTTAAATGGATTAAATGAATGATTTCAAGCTACATTTCCTTGTCATAGTAATGAAAGTCAAGGCTTGAACCAAATGGATTTATCGATTAATTATAACTTGATTAAATGGATTCATGATCAATTAGCTTTGTCACACTAATTAAAGGTAATGGATTGAACCTTAGAAATTATATATGACTTCATTATCAAAATAAGAGTGTCCTGACTCAAGATTGCCTTGGATTCCTAAGGGAATTCTTTGAGCACTTGAGGATCCCATTCCAAATTCATGGATACAGGTTTCTTAGGTTGATACCCATATATAACCTAATATTTTTCTAATTTGGATGCTAGATATGAAACTTTAGGATCCCTCATATAGTATTATAGGATGCCTTGGATACACTCCTTGGATACAACATTGATAAGTAGTTTTCATGGTTAAAGCTCATCAGGCCTAGTCATTTCCTTGCCCCATTTTACCTCGTATGAACTCCTTGGACTCGGTAGGCATCTAATTGTGTACAATTTGACTATGCTCCAAGTATTACGCTCTTACCCTTAGCCAGGGTACAGTTATTACTGACTTGGTGACCCTTGAGGTCTACATTTCCTTGGTTACTACCATGGAAGTCCATTATCAAATATCATTATAGGTTGACATGTTACATCTTGGAACCTTTACTATTGTTAACATGTAGATTAATTATAAATGGGTAATGATGAAATAAAGGATTGGATACATGTTCAGACACTCGCTAAGGGTTAAAGTAGGTACATGGGTATTTAGTTACATTGTACTTCTTTACTTTATATATGCATGATTTCACAATATTATATTCCATTACACGAGCCGCATTTTATAGACACTATTGGTGGTGGCCCACTAAGATTTATCTCACACCCTCTTCAGGAACTTTTTGGTTCCTGTAGATGATTAAATGATTGTAGGTGATGATATAGGGTAGAATATGGCTTTGATAACTTGATTTTGTGCTTTTTATGATCGATCATGAATGAATATGACCGAGCCAATGTTTGGGATGCTTGGGATACCATTTTGTCTATTATACTTTTGTGGAACTTATTATGTATGCTACCTTGTATCCATGTTTTCTAGTTTTTTTTGTGACATGACATACCTTTATTAGTTATTCCAGTTTTTTTTATTATTTTTATCTTTGCCTATTTATTACTATAGTATACTTCCACTATTTACTTATACTTTTTCTTCTATTTACCTTTGTTTGTATTTATCCGTTATGATACACCTTGGTAATGAGGGCATAGTTTCCCCATTGACACACCTTAGGCCTTCACTGCTAGTTGGAAGCCTCTGGCATTTGGGGAGATTCCCTTGATTCCATTTGTCCCACCAGGATCATCACACCAATTAAGTGGCATCCGAGTCTAGCACATGACAAAATAGTATGAAAGGGGTTTTCATTTATTTATTTACTATTTGTAGAAAATATATTGTATATTATGAATGCTATGGTACTTGGCCATAAGTCATGATGGAGCATCGTGAACCCAAGATCGGGGTAAAATCTAAGTTACCCAAAATATAATTGTTGTTCAATTTTTTCTATTATAGTTGATATCATTTCACCATTGGGTGAGGCACATGTTTTGTGGAGTTTTCTATTGTTACTCCAATTATTGATTTCTTTTATGCTTGTCCTAGTGATATGAGGGAAACGAGCATTGTTACATGCATCATATTTGGCACCTTGAATTTGAATGTCATGAAAAATTATATTCTATATAGGTGAATTTCAATGATTTCCATTACTTGATAAGCATGTGATTATTGAGTGATGTTGTGATAGTTAACTTATGCATGTATTACTCTTGGTTTCGATTGAGTTATGGTCTTTATCAATTCATCAGGTGTATGAGCCCTCATGGGTTGGGAGGAGTAATTTACCAAGTTGATCCATTATGCTATAAATAAATGGCTGTTTCTTTCATTGATGAGGTGTATGAGAACTGATTCAATGATAATGGATATACATTATAAAGTGAAACATGAGTTATATTATTAAATTATTGCACATCCTTATCCCACATTTTCATGTATATGAAATGTAATGGAGTGAACCTGGTAATTAAATTTAAAATGAAATGAAACTTATACATGAACACTTACCACTCCTACTCATATAAGTGGTTTTTGGGGTTTTATACCTTTGGTAGTGAGAATTTAGTTGTTTAGATTATGTATATGTTACTATCTATCATCTTAATTCTTGTTCGGAGGCTCGTGCTTGGTATTTTTAGACCAATTACACCACGAAATCCTCGTATTGTACGCCAGTATGGTGGTGACGATCATGCTCCAGACATGGTGTCCCTTGTGCTACCAGTCCTACATCCATGAGTGACACTTGAGGTGCCACCTGTTTTACCTAATTTGGGCACTAAGACCAATCTTCATGATAATTTCCCACATCTGGTGCAAAACATGCATGTTTATCCATGGCTTGCACCTAAGATGGATGATTTGACTCACAAGTTCTAGTATAAGCATCCTCTTACCTTCTCGAGGGATGGTGGTCCACAGGCTACTGAGTCTTGGAAAGAGTTCATCTTATATATCTTTTAGCATCTGGAAATGCCTCCAAAGTAGAGGTTCAAGCTTTCTAAATACATGCTTTTGGATTCGGCCAAGAATTGGTGGGATGTCATTACCCATGATGATCTCTATCATGATATGATATGGTATGACTTCAAGACTATTTTCTATGATATCATATTTCCTCAGATGCTAAGAGCTGACAGATCCAATGAATTCACGCATCCAAAGATGGTTTTTATGTCAATTATGGAATATTAAACACATTTCACAGACTTGAAATGCTTTTAACCTCTTCTAGATTATTATGATATTTTTTGTGCTAGACGCTTCGAGGAATGGATTTAGTACGCCATCCATACATAGATGAATGTCTTTTGCATAAATACTTTTAAAAAATAGTCAATAAATATCTAATCATTGAGAGCAACCTGAGGGATGGAAATAGTACCAGGAATAGAGGATCAATTTCGCGGTAGCCCAGTAGTTATCCTGGTGGCAGGAAAAGTTCAATTGAGGTTTCTCATCAGGGTAGTGACAACCAGATTACACATTTTGATAGATCCATGGTGTGTAATCAGTGTGGATGATGAGGGAACCTAAAGCCTCATTATGATAGAGACCCAATGGAGTGTCGTGATTGTGGTTGTGTAGGGAATCTCTAGAGATTCTACCAGACCTTTTCACTAGCTTCAAGAGGAAAAGGATCTGTGACCACACCAACTTTGGGAACGAGTTCTTTTGCACCGTGTTAGGTGGGGAGTTGAAATAGCACTAAAAATACTAGCTGAGGATGAGGTCCTTGAAGTGATATCCAGATCCCTGATCACCATCATTTACAATAGAGAAGCTATAATCATGGTAGTCTAGTTGTTGCATAGGTCAGTGGATCAGTCTAGATGCATGATTTTCAGTTGATACCCATGGAGCACGTTGTGGGACCATCTATAGTATAATGCACTATTCTGGTGGCATCTACTATAGTATATTCTTTATTTGATATAGGTACTTCAAACTCTTTTATCTCTATATCTGTCATGGATATTCTAAGACTAGAGATATAGTATTTTTGTGCTGTAATGACCCTAGATAAAATATTAGGACTGTGGTTAGAGGGCATACACCATTTTAGGGACTATCCACTTCAGTTAATAAATTACCCTTTCATATGAAACATCTTTATTCTTGAGATGATAGGCTTTGATTCCATTCTCAAGAAGGATTGGTTGGTTCAGTATCATGATTTTATAGACTGCTATCATCGATGGTTATTGTTTATGTCACTAGAAGGAAACGATTATCTATATAAGGGTTAGTGGGATGTCCAATCTATTAGAGCATGACTGGAGCATCATGGGCTAGGTGTATTAACCAGCCATATCTCTAATTTCATCATGGAGGAACAAGGTTAACATCAAGATGATTTCCCTCCAGTAGTGGATCGTTTCAATGATGTCTTTCCTGATGACTTGTTTGGATTACCTCTTGAGGGAAAGGTAGAGTTCATTGTTGAGAATATTCTAGGAGTAGCTCCAGTGTCCATTCCTCCATATAGGATGGAACCTACAGAGCTTCAGAAACTCAAGTGGTTATTAAAGGATCTTTATTCCAAGGGATTTATATGACCCAATACATCTTCTAGGGGTTCCTTCGTTCTTTTCACCAAGAACATGAATGGAAACTTAAGACTATGTGTGGATTACAGATGGTTGAACCAGCTTGAGATCAAGAACTAGTATCCACTTCCATGAATAGATAATATCTTTGACCAACATAGAGGAGCAGGAATCTTCTTTAAGATTGACCTGAGATTGGGTTATCATCATGTGTGATCTAGGCCATTAGATGTAGCATGTATAAATTTCTGTAGTAGTAATGGTCTATATGAGTACCTAATTATGTCATTCGGTCTTATGAATGTGTCCATCATTTTCATGGATCTGATGAATAGGGTGTTCAACCCATATTTGGATTCTTTTTTGTAGTCTTTGTGTATTAAATCTGGCTTTACTATCACACTCATAACGACCATGAAAATTACCTTAAGATCATTCTGAGTACACTGAAACAATATCATCTTTAAGCCAATATTGTTATGTGCCACTTCTAGATCATCAAATTTCAATTCTTGGGTTATATTATCTCAGAATCGGGTATATCTATTGACCCTGAAATTTTTAGTGCTATATTTTCTTGGGAGTATCCCAAGAAAGTGTTTGATATACAATGTTTCTTGGTTATGGATAGATATTACAAGAATTTAATACAAGAATTATCATTCCTTTCTTCAACTCTCACTGTTCTTAAAAATTAGGGTGTCAAGTTCCTATGGTATGAAGAGTGTGAGAAATCCTTTCTGAAGTTGAAAGGAAGTCTTATCTCGACACCTATTTAGACAAGTCTAAATCCAAGAATAGGTTATACCATCTTCTATGATGCATCATGAATAATCCTAGAATTATAGATGATGTGGGATGATAGACTCATTATATATGGATCTAATTTGTTGGGGCCGCATGGGAGAAACTACCTGACATACTACCTTGAGCTACTAGCAGTTGTCGATGTCTTATGTTGTTGGATACATTATCTATTCGGTGAGCTCTTTTTTGTCTACACAGACCAAAGGATCCTCAAATATATCTTCTCAAAGTGTGAATTGATTCTCAGATATCAAATAGGGGTCAATTATCTACAATCCTTTGATTTTGAGCTTGCCTATATACTT
This sequence comes from Viscum album, assembly GCA_963277665.1. Taxonomy (NCBI): domain Eukaryota; kingdom Viridiplantae; phylum Streptophyta; class Magnoliopsida; order Santalales; family Viscaceae; genus Viscum; species Viscum album. The sequence continues at coordinate 1,509,878,677 of OY728156.1, forward strand.
GGGAAGGGATATGTGGTTGCAGATGTGCTACGTCAGAAAACTCAAATGCGGGCTATAAGGGGTGCCAGTGATGAATGCAAGTTAATGGACCTCTTTTATAAGATTCATCTCGAGTTTCGGGATAGTTACAAGTAGTCTTAACTCCCATATTTTATAGTTAAATCTTCCCTCCTTGAGAAGTTGAAGGGTAGACAATTTTCAAATCTTAAGGGCTCGGTTGTCTGTAAGAGTATATTAAGAGATGACCCACCTCTATATTGGTATATGGATATAGATGTCATTCTACACATTCATGGACATGTATGGGTATATATGAGGGGGGACTTGATGCACATGTCCCACACATCTCAGTGGGATGTTTATCCAGGAATCTCCACGATGTATCGGGATATGCGATGCTAGTATTGGTGTCCTTGTAAGAAACATAAAATTGTAGGATTTATCACATGGTGTTACACCTATCATCAGGTGAAGGAAAAGCACCAAAGAACTGCAATCTTGTTATATATTCTTCTAGTCCTAGAATGGAAATGATAAGATATTTCTATGGATTTCTTAGTTAGCTTACCTAGGTCGTCGACAGGTAGAGATTTTGTATGGGTAGTTATTGACTGACTAATGAATGAAATATAAATTATTAATACTCATGAACTTTTTTTAGTCGATGAGTTGGGAAGACTATATGTTCGTGAGATCATACGATTACACGGGGTTCCACATACTATCATTTTAGATAGGGATGCTCATTCCACATCATGGTTCTAGAAGGTATTGCCGAAGGATATGGGAACACAGGTGCTTCTAAGCACATCTTTTCACCCTTGTACTGATAGACAATTAAAATAGAAAATATAGGTTCTAGAGGATATGATATGACTATGTGTCCTTTATTTCAGCAGTTATTGGGAGAATAATATTCCTCTTATCGAGACCGCCTATAATAATAGATTTCATAAGACAATTCAGATGGATCCTTTTTTGAGGCCTTATATAGGTGGTCGTACCATTTACCCCTATGCTTGATGGAGGTATATTGGGAACCCTACTAGGTACTCATCCCATATAAGAGAATTCGGAGAAAGTTATGATGATTAGATATTGTTTGACTACTACTCATTTTAGACATAAATATTCTGTCGATTGTCATCGATGAACTTTGGAGTTCGAGTTCGGGGGTCATTTTTTCTTTTGTGTATCATCCATGCTAGGGAATAGATGGTTAAATAAGAAATGGAGGTCATCACCTCATTATGTAGGGCCATATGAGATTCTAGAGAGAGTTAGACCAGTAGCCTATCAGTTTCTATTACCTCAGAGGTATCATTTCATGCATGATGTCTTCCATGTTTCATTGCTTTTCCAACATCATGTCGTCCCATCTCATAACTTTTATCCCAAGGAATTTGAGTTAGTTTTCACTTGTACCTATGAGGATTATTTGGTATATATCATTGAATAGAGCATGAAGGTTCTCCGAGGCTGTTTTGTCCCTCTGGTATGAGTGTTATGGAAGAATATCTATGTGTAGGACAAGACTTGGGAGTGGGAGGCCGATGTACATGCCCAGTGGAAAATGTTTTTCTCAGACATCATTTCACCACCTTTGGAAGGTGAAGTCGTGGACAAGTTCTTTCAAGGGTGTAATACTTTAAGAACCCAGTTTTCCACTCTGGTATGAATCCTTCAAATTTTAGTCTAATTCTTTTTTTGAAAAAATATGGATGCCTAGTGGGTTAGTGAAGGTCACAAGGGTTCCCGGGTCTTGTTCGGAGCCCAAAACCAATCTTTTTGGGAACTTTCCCTATCGTTGGTTAGATTAAATTGTGCAGGTAGGTCGCACGGTTAGATATAACCATGCAGATGGTCTACATTTTCAGGAAAAAGCCATCTTGCAGGGTTGGTTCACGGTTTCACAATTCATGCCAGCTAACCATACGGTGCCCCATATTCTCTAGGTACCCATGTATGGTTGGCGCATAGTATGGTAAACCGTGTGGACAAACCATGCACAAGCTAATTTTTGGATAATTTTACCTTTTTACCATTAATGATATAATGAATCCCCTTCTTCTTCCCTATTACAATTTCTAGTGGGATTATCCTCCATTTCCCTCATTTTAGATATTTTTTAAGGCCTAGGATAGGGATCAATAGATCTCATTCATACATGATCCATTTCAGATTTCGTTCATCACATTGGATGTGTAACTATAAGTACTCGAGTTCATTTGATATTTTTTCATCTCCCTTACTCTCAACCTGGTTATCAAGGTGTGAGGATTTTTACCTTTTCCTCAGATCTACTATGATCCAAGAAAAATTGAAGGCCGATAATGGAGGAGGAGAGTTGTACAAGCCTAAGGTGGTTGGTCTATAACACATCCCTCAAGTTTGTTGATTTTGGAATTATCGTGTGGAGCCTACTAATTTTATCGGGTGTAGTTTATTAAAATTATATCTCATGATTATAATCATTAGAACCATATGGTAAGTATCTTACCAAATATGTGATTAGTTGTTAGTAGTTCCACCTGAAACTCCATCTATCCCATGTAGGATGTTATTCCATAATTGTTTTTAGTGTTTTGACATGTTTGAGCCACCATTTGGGTGTGCCTCGGATTGAACTTCCTAAGGGGAAACATTTCAATATTAAATGGATTGATTTATAATGTGAATTCCATAATTAAATGTTCCATTTATTCTCACCACTTAACCTACCTATGGTAAGTTCTTCAATTAATAAATTTATGTGAAATTGAAATTTTCAAGTATATTAAGTATATGAATTTCACTTTTTAAATGTAATTGAATAATAGGTTGAATTTCCATAGAACCCCTTCCTACTTTAACAGAAGGTATCAAAGTGAATCTTTATTATTAAAATTCCTTAAATAGATTAAATGAATGGTTGTATTCTACTTGGCCTTATCACACTAATGAAAGGAAAGTATTGAAACAAATGAATTTATTGATTAATTATGACTTGATTTAATGGTTTCATGCTCAATAAGCCTTGTCACACTAATGAAAGGTAATATATTGAACATTATGAATTATATATGACTTAATTATCAAAATTGGAGTGTCCTGAGTTGAGATCGCCTTAATTACTGAGGGAATGATTTGATCACTCAAGGACCCCATTCCTAATTCAAGGATACGACTTTCTTAGGTTGATACCCACCTAGAACCCAATATTTGTGTAACTTTGGATGCCTTGTATGACATTGTAGGATTCATAATGTAGTACTACAATATTCCATGGATACAATCCTTGTATCCAATATTCAAAATTAGGTTCCATGGTTAAAGCCCATTGGTCCCAATCATTACATAGACATGTTTTACCTTGGATGAACTCCTTGGACTCGATAGGCATCTCAATGTGGAATTCCTTGGACTATTCTCCTTGGATTACACTCTTACCCTCAACCAAGCTACAGTTTTTACTAAGTTTTAAACCCTTGAGGTCTATGTTTCCTTGGTTAATAACTTGGAACTCCATTATTAAATATCATTATAGTATTCCTGGTAACATCTTGTAACTTTTAATATTGTAAACATGTGCCTTAATTATAAACTGGTAGTGATAAAATAAAGGAAAGGTTACATGTTTTTACAGTAGTTGAGGGTTGAATAAGGTACTTGGGTATTTAGTTATATTGTATTTTTTTACTTTATATATGCATACTTTAATACTATTATATTCCATTACGTGGGCTGGATGTTATAAGCACCATTTGTGGTGTCCCACTGAGATTTATCTCACACCATCTCTAGGCGTTGTTTGGTAGTCATGGTAGATTACACGAATACAGGTGTTGATAAAGGGAATCATACGGATTCAAACACTTAATTTATTACTATTTAGGATGGATCTTGATAGAAAATGATCGAGCCAGAGCCTGGGATGATTGGGATTCCCATTTTATTCATATATACTTTTTTGGAACATGTTATGTCTGCTATATTGTATCCATGTATTCCAGTTTTCTATTGACATTACATATCATCATCAGTTATTCCATTTATTTCAGTGGTTGTTATCTGTAACGACCCAATATTTATAAATGGAAATTAACTTCTTATAAATATGTTATAAAATAACATGAAAAACAACATAATGAACTACTAAGTGTTAAGTGACCTTTAAACATATGTTTTCCACTTCTGTTTTTGAAATTTTGAAAATCTGGCATACACGGATGTGATCAGTAAGTTGTTTGGTGTCTAATAAAGAAAACATAAATTTTGGTGAATAGTAACATACCCATATGAATATTGATATACCCTAATGAATATTAAACTTACCTATGATAATATATAAATAATATTCATGTGAAATTTTGATGTGCCTATATTTTAGAATAATTAAATGAATGTTTTAAAATTGGTTTTTGATAATAAATTATGATTTTAATTAAATATTAAAATAATAACATTTAGAAAATTATTTTTAAAAAATTTACTTCATTTATGGATTATACATGTCAAAAAATGTTTAGGGTGAATTTTTGGTATTTTTCTTGAAATACTTGAATTTTTGGTGAATAGTAAAATACATTAATTTACTATATAAATAAATTATAATTTAAACCCAAATTTCCTGACATCAAAAGCGATGTAAGAACCCAAATATCGAACTCATGTGCCCTCTTTAATATTCTTGGTCATGGAAGACTCACTATTTTTTTCTAAGGGGAAATTAATAAACTAAGGAATTAAATATTAAGGAAAACCCTCTCCCCTCCACTATAAATACAACCCTTCACACCCACATTTCCTCACACCTCTCAACCTTCAAGACTTGTCTAAAATCTGCCCAAGCATCTTCCCTAGACCATTATTCACGTCCAAGAGCTTCTGGTATCATAAAAAGAATAAGCCTAGCTTTCTTAAGGAGGATCTCAAGAGGAGGATTCAAGAGGTATTTTCTCCCCCCCATTCCCTTTAATTTCCTTTCAATTTTACTTTCTTTTCTTATTATATCCCCACCCATATTCTTCCAAATAGTATGGTAACTCTAGTATCATACATATACTAGAATGTTATGATACTAATGGGATATTATACCATCCAGCCCCCTTCTTTTCTTCCTTTTATTTTATAAAAGAAAACGTTGTTCGTGAGGTGTTAATCTAACACCTTCAAGAACGACATGTTTTATTTTTCCATTTCTACCTTCAGATCTGGTCATTAAACAATTTTTATGGTTTAAATAGAATATTATATATTTATTATGTCCAATTTAATTTCTATAACTAACTTATGTACATATTACTAAATGATTAAACAAAACAAGTTCTTTGTGGTCGAAAAACCGCCTAAATTAACCCAAATAATAATTATTTAATTATTATATAATGATTCATCCACATGGTATATAATATAATTCATTATAAGATCATTTAATCTTCTAGAATATCATTAATAACATGAAATATCAGTTCTGTATGTTTATCCATGTTCTACACAAACTTTCATTTATGAATACATGTGAACCACTCAAGAAAACCATAAAAAAGAACATTCCCGAACAATGTTTTTAAACTCTATAACTCATCCAAATTCACATAAAATAACTTAATGAAAACATAATGAAAAATATTTATGTACCCAAAATTCTATAATTTTTAATTAATGAATGTAATGTGGTTATACAGGACATTAAAGTGAAGGAAGTGTTTGGATATAAGGTAAGGGGAATATCTCGAACCCAATTTTCTTTCTTCAAGTTCTCCTCCTTTCACTCCATATTTGGTATGGTCACTCCTTAAAAATAATTTGTTCATCATTATCTTACCCTTTCTGGTATATTCATGTTTTCTACTGACGTTTATGTCAAACAAAGTTTTCCAAAAGAACTCTTCTTTCAAAAACACACCTTTTACTTCTCACTCAATGATGATGGCTATCGTATCAAATATGTTATTCCCACTAAATATTGGGAACCCAATGTTTATGAATGTGTTATTATGAGATAAAACCCATTAATTTTCATGGGTTAGTTATGTTCATTTTTTATATATGTTCATTATGGCATGCATGCTAAATTATAATGTTATGATGTGATGGGTGTGCCCGGAATTATAAAGCGCAATATAAATGTTTTATTGTGACGGGTGCGTCCAGAATTATAGAGTAATCCAATGCATTGGGTAAAGTGATGAATCTCATGAGTTAATGTGAAATGATGTATGAACAAGATTATAGATTTTTTCACAAGTATGTGTGGAAGTTAACCACTAATACATGATGTTTCATTTTTTTATGCATTGCCACATTTGAAGTCTTTTATTAATGATTCCTATCATGTTCATGATCATTTTCCTATGTTATGGTTATTCTAACCCATTATTATATTATTATTATAAATCCTCTTACTTGGATTTTATCTCACTCCTTTTGATGTATATCCTCAGATGGTTACATGTACTAAAGAGAGGTCAAGTGAAAATGAGAGGCTAGAGAAAAAAGAATTAAATAAATGTTTATGCTTAATGTTGTAATTGTTATGTAGGTTCCTAGTGTTCCCAATACAAAAAACCTTTGGATCCTCTATGAGTAATACTGTTATGTTGTTTATCTTCATAATTATGTAATATTAATTTAATAAAATGCTGGGTCTCTATAGTTGGTATCAGATGCAAGGTTTAGTTAATTTGGGAATTATGATTAGTGAACCCCAGAGAAAACCTCTAGTATGAGACTAAGTAAAAATATTCATACAAGAATCTTTACATAGGGATACCATATGTTTTGATTTTAGTATAAATTTTGAAAATGAATAAGTTATTTATTCATGAATTGTTTACTTATTTATTGTTATAACCTTTTCTATTTTAGAAAATGGTGGGAACCAGGAGAAACCAGGCCAACAACTTGTACAAGGACCAATGAAACAACTGCCCGAATGACATCCCCTATGATTTGGGAGGTGGATTTAAAAACTTTATGGATATGATTACCCAACTATCACAGGTTATAAACAATAACCATAATAATGGGAAACATCCTCTTTCACGAAAGAGGGAGAAACTGGCTATCGAATGTTTTATGCGGCAACGACCACCGATGTTTAGTTGATCTTCTGATCCAATAGCTACAGATTAGTGGGTAAAATCCATGGATAAAATCATTTTTGTGCTTCATTGTTCTGATACATAGAAGGTGGCTCTATCCGTTTATCATCTAGATGGATAGGCCAATCAATGGTTGGATTTGATTAAGAACACCAATATAAGGAATGAAATTGAATAGATGGAATGGGAAGACTTTAAGACAATGTTTCTTAATAAGTATTTCCCAAGGACTCTTCACACAAAGATGGAGAGAGAATTGATAGAGCTCATGAAAAAAGGAGAATCTGTCACAACCAATGAATCAAATTTCACAAGGCTTGCAAGGTATACTTTGAGTTTTGTTATCAACAATGATAGAAAAATTGATAGATTATTTAGTGGATTAAAACCACACCTTCAAAAGGATATTGAAATTTGATAATTTGGGAGTTATAAATAATTTGTTAGATGTGCTCTCAAAGTGGAGATACACTTTTTCGAATGGTCCTACGGCTATGGTGATAAGAAATGAAATATGGAGTTTCAAGTTGGTGGATCTAATGAAAAAGGTGGGAAGAAAACTCAACGACCAACATACAAAAAATATGGGAATTTTCACCATGGGAACTACCTCAAAGGGATATGGAAGTGATTAAAGTGTTGGAAAGAAGGAAACCATGCTAAAGAGTTTCTAAAATACATGAAAAGGAAGGATAATGTAGTGGAAAATAGGAGAGATAACCACCCATGGTTCAATGCTATAACTGTAGGGAGCTAGGGAACTATATAAGCCAGTGCACTAAATGACGAGTTCTTGAGGGTAATCAACATCAACAGCCACCAAAGCAAAATGAACAAGGTAAGGCTCATGCCATCACTACTTTATAAGTGGAGAAAGATAATGAAGGCGTACAAGGTACACTTCCTATTCACTCTAGAATGGAAACAGTATTATTTTATCTTGGTTCTACGTAATTCTTTATATTTTGACTGTTTGCTATTAATATACAATTGAATCCCCAAAACCTTGATTTAGAGATATCTATAAAAACACTAAGTGGTGCAATCATTGAAACCCAAGTGTTTGACTCTTCTCTTATTGGCATAAGTGAGAAGATTCTTCCAATGAATCTCGTAATAATTCCATTAGTGGAATTCGATGCTATAATGGGAATGGATTGGATCTCATTATATAGAGCACATATCAACTATCAAGAAAAGGAAATATCATTTCAGATTCCAAACCATCTCATGATCCTCTAAAAATTCAAGGAATATCATGAATCTCATTTGAAAAATACTTCAATGGTGTGGGTGTTGATTCGATATGAAGAAGCATACCTTGCCCAAATGGTTGAGTCAAAGGAAGGTGCCAAACTTGTAGAAATGCCCATCTTTAGAGAATACAATGATGTATTTACCAAAGATTTACCTGGAATTACCCTGATTCGGGAGGTAGTGTTCTCAATAGAAATCATTCCTGGAGCTACTCCTATCTCAAAGTGTCCCTATTGGATGGATCCTATCGAACTGGAGGAGTTAAAGAAGCATCTACAAGAGCATTTGGACAAAGTGTTAATATGCCCTAGTGTATCACCTTGGGGCACGCCAATGCTCTTTGTGAAGAAGATGAAAAAATGTGGTTGTGTATTGATTATTGGAAACTCAAAAAGATCACCATAAAGAACAAGTAACCAATTCCAAGGGTTGACGACTTGTTTTATTTGTTAAAAGGAGCTCAATACTTCTTTAAGGTGGATATTTGTTCTGGATATCATTAATTAAAGGTGAATAAGGAATATATTCAGAATATTGACTTCCGTACAAGGTATGCGCATTATGAGTTTCTAGTGATGCCCTTCGAACTTACTAATTCTCCTGCAATATTCATGGATTTGATTAATAGAGTCTTTATACATTACCTCGACAAATTTTTGATAGTTTTTATTGATGATATTCACATAAACTCTAAGATCAAGGAGGAACATGAAGAACATCTAAGACTTGTGTTGGTGACATTGAGAAAGGAGAAGTTGTACACCAAGTTCAGAAAGTGTGAATTTTGGATGAAGCAAGTCACGTTCTTGGGACATGTGATCACAAGTGAGGGAATTTATGTGGACAATTAAAAAACAAGGGTAATTGAAGAACGGAATAGGCCCTCTAGTGTGATAAAAATCTGTAGTTTTCTTGTAATAGTTGGGTACTACCAACGTTTTGTGAGAAATTTATCACGATTGCCAATCCCGCTAACTAACATAACAAGGAAAGGGGTAAAGTATGTCTGGACGGAATAATGTGAGGGAATATTCAAGGAGCTAAAGAGAATGGTGATCACTTAATATATACTCACACTACCGAAAAGTGTAGAATGTTTTGTGATATACAGTGATGCTTCAAAGAATGTATTGGGTTGCACACTCAAGAAAAATGATAATGTGATAGCCTACGCCTCACGACAGTTGAATATCCATGAGAATAACTACCCGACGAATGATATAGAGCTGGAAGCTATGATTTTTGCCTTGAAAATTTACTGACACTGCCTTTATGGTGAGAAGTGTGACATATACACCGTCCACAAGAGCCTAAAGTATATCTTCACACAAAAGGAGGTCAACATGCGTCAAAGGATATGGTTATAGCTAATCAAGGATTACGATTTATTTATTCACTATCATCCTGGAAAGGCGAACAAGGTAGATGCTGCTCTATGAATAAAGGAACCTACTACTCTATCCATGTTATAGATTGAGAAATACCCTATCTTCTTGGATATGTAAAGGATGGATTTAGAAATCATAAGGGCAGGGGATACACCTGACCTTGACCAAATGATTGTGCAACCATCCATCCAAGAGAAGATTATGGAAGCACAAAGGGATAATGTGGTGATACAAAAGAGGGTGAATGTAGTAAAGGAAGGGAAGATGCAAGAGTTACATATCAATGGTGATGGCGTGATTCGGTTTAGAATGAAACTTTGTGTGCCTTCATCACCAGGGATAAAGAAGGATCTTTTGGACAATGCACATATCTCAAAATTCTCTATCCATCCTAGGAGTACCAAGATATACCATGATATCCTAGAACACTTCTGGCAGGATAAAATGAAAAACGAGATCACGGAATATATCTCAAGGTTCTTGGTATGTCATCAAGTTAAAGTAGAATGAAAAAATTACAAAGGGATGATGGGTCCATTGCCTATACCCATGTGAAAATGGGAGAATGTTACTATGGACTTTGTCACGGGTCTCTTGAAGACGTCGAAGAGAAATAATGTGATATGGGTTGTGGTTGACTGACTCACCATGACATCCCGTTTTATCATTATTCGGGAAGACCTCTCACTTGAACAACTTGCAAATATATATGTGAAGGAAGTGGTGAGACTACCTGAAGTTAAACTCTCGATTGTCTTTGATCATGGTCCAAGGTTCAATTCTAAATTCTATAGGAGTCTTCAACATGGTTTGAGTACTGAATTAAATTTCATCACGACCTATCACCCCCAAACTGATGGTCAATCTGAAAGGACTACTCAGACGCTTGAAGATATGTTAAGAATCTTCCCTCTAGAATTCAAAGGTGGATGGGATCAGAATCTCCCCTTGGTTGAGTTCTCATACAACAATAGCTTCCACTTGAGTATTCATATGGCTCTGTATGAAGCATTGTATGGAAAGTGATGAAGAAATACAACCTGTTGGGATGAAGTTAGAGAAAAAACTACTTGGACCCGATATTATGCAAGAGATGACGGAGAAGGTTCAATTCATCCAGAAAATCATCAAAGCTGCTCAGAGTCAGCAAAAGAGCTATGATAACAACTATTAAAGGGACTTGGAGTTCGACGTTGGAGATGAAGTCTTCCTTCGAATATCACCATAGAAGAGGGTCATGTGTTTTGGAATGAAATGGATGCTAAGCCCAACGTACATTGCCCCCATTGGGATCCTTGAATACATAGGACTCGTGGAATATTGGCTTGAACTTCCACCAAATATGGATCATGTTCATGATGTGTTTCATGTATCACTCATGAGGAAGTATATACCAGATCCCACACATGTACTGAACTAAGAGGTGTTACAGCTGGAACATGATATCTCCTATAATGAGAAACCATTGGAGATTCTGGATTGGAGAGATAAGGTTCTACACAACAAGACAACCCACCTTGTCAAAGTGTTGTGGGGGAACCATAAGTTTGAAGAATCTACTAGGGAACTGAAAGAGGTGATGAAGGATAAGTACCCTCACCTGTTTGTGTAAAGTGAAATTTCGAGGGAAAAATTTCATAAGGGGGGAAGAATATGACGACCTTATGTTTTTCAATGGAAATTCAATTCATATAAATATGTCATAAAATCACATGAAAACACAACATAATGAACTAATAACTACTAAGTGACCTTTAAACATAAGTTTGTCACTTCTGTGTTTGAAATTTGGAAAAACTGACAAACACGGTTGTATTCAGTAAGTTATTTGGATTCCAATAAAGAAAACATAATTTTTGGGTGAATAGTAACCTACCCTAATGAATAGTAACATGCCCTTATGAATATTGATATAACCTAATGAATATTAACCTTACATATTATAATATATAAATAATATTCAAGTTAAAAGTACGATATACCTATATTTTTGAATAAGTAAGTGAATGTTTTAAAACTGGGTTTTGATAATAAATTATGATTTTAATAAAATTTCAAAAATAATAATATTTAAAAAATTATTTTTGAAAAAGTGAATTCATTTTTGTATTCTAAACGTCAAGAAATGGTTAGGTTGAATTTTTGGAATTTTTCCAAAAATACTTGAATTTTTTGTGAATAGTAAAATACATTAATTTACTATATAAATACATTATAATTTAAACCCACAATTCCTGACATCACAAGTGATGTAATCACCCAAATCTAGAACTCACATGCCATTTTTACTATTCTTGGTCACAGAAGACTCACTATTACTTATCTTAGGGGAAATTAATAAACTAATGAATTAAATATTAAGGAAAACCATCTCCCCTCCACTATAAATACCACCCTTCACACCCTCATTTCCTCACACCTCTCAAGATTCAAGCCTTTTATAAACTCTTCCCAAGAATATTCCCTAACCCCTTTCCCATGTCCAATAGCTTTTGGTCTCATAAAAGTTCCAATCCAAGAATCTTTAAGGAGAATCTCAAGAGGAGGATTCAAGATGTATTTTCTCTCCCTCTTTTCCTTTAATTTTCTTTCAATTTCAAGTTATTTTCTTATTCTCTCCCCACAAATATTTTTCCAAATAGTATGGTAAATCTAGTGTCATAAATCTACTATAATTTTATGATAATATTTGGATATTATACCATCCAACCCCTTATCCTCTTCCTTTTCTTTTATAAAAGAAAATGTTGTTCGTGAGGTGTTAATCTATCACCTTGAAGAACGACATGTTTTATTTTTTCATTTTTACCTTTAGATCTTATCATGAAACCATTTTTATAGTTGAAACAGAATATTATATATGTATTAGTTCCTATTTGAAGTCATGGAACTAACTTATGTACATATTACTAAATGATTAAACAAAAAAAAATTCTTTGTGGTTAAAAAATCACCTAAATTAACCTAAATAATCATTATTTAATTCTTATCTAATGATTAATACACATGAAATATAATATAATTCATTATAAGATCATTTAATCTAAGGTAATATCATTAATAATATGAAATATCAGTTCTGTATGTTTATCCATGTTCTACACGAACTTTCATTTTTGAATACTTGGGAACCGCTCAAGAAAACCATAAAAACGAACATTCCCGAACAATGTTTTTTAACTCTATAACTCATACAAAGGAACATAAAATAAATTAATGAAAAAATAATGAACCATATTCATGTATATAAGGTTATGTAATTTTTAATTAATGAATTTAATGTGGTTATATAGGGCATTAAAGTGAAGGAAGAATTCAGATATAAGGTAAAGGGAAAATCTCGAACCCAATTTTCTTTCTTTGGGTTCTCCCTCTTCACTCTATATTTGGTATGGTAACTCCTTAAAAATCATTTTTTCGTCATTATCATACATTTTCTAGGATATAAATGTTTTTTACTAATGTTTATTTCAAACAAAAGTTTTTCAAAAGAACTCTTCTTTCAAAAACACACCTTTTACTTCTCACTCAAGGTTGATGGCTATCATATCATGTTTGTTATTCCCACTATATTTTGGGAACCAAATGATTATGAATATATTATTATGATAGAAAACATATTCATTTTCATGGTTTAGTTATTTTAATTTTTGATATATGTTCATTGTGGAATGCATGATAAATGATAATGTTATGATGTGATGGGTGCGCCCGGAATTATACAGTGCAATATGAATGTTTAAATGTGAAGGGTATGCCCAGAATTATACAGTTCTCCAATGCATTAGGTAAAGTGATGAATCTCATGATTTAATTTGAAATTATGTGTGAAAAAGATTATAGCTTTTTTCACAAGTATGTGGGGATTTTAACCACTAAGACATGATGTTTCATTTTTTATGCATTGCCACATTTAAAGTCTTTTATTAATGATTCCTATCATGCTAATGATCCTTTTCCCATGTTTTTTATGCTCATACATTATTATATTTTTATTATATATTCCCTTATTGTGATTTTATCTCACAAAATTTTATGTATATCCTTGGGTGGATACATGTACTAAAGAGAGGTCAAGTGCCAATAGAAAGATAGAGAAGAAGGATTTAAATAAATGTTTATGCTTGATATTGTAATTATTATATAGGGTCCTAGTTTTCCCAAGACACTAAAACTTTGTATCATCTATGTGTAATACTATTATGTTGTTTATATTTAAAATTATGTAATATTAATGTAATAGAAGGCTCGGTCTCTATATTATCCTTGTCTATTTATCACTTTATTTTGTTTCCACTATTTACATATATTTATTACATTATTTACCGCTATTTTTATTTATCCTCCGTGATAAACTATGATAATGATTTCATAGTTTACCCAAATACACTAATTAGACCCTCACTACTAGTCGGAAACCTTTGGGGTTTGGGGAGATTAACTTGAGGCCAGGTGGCCCACAGAGCTTGGGGAACCTATTAACTGGCAACCAGGTCTGAGACATCACAAGGATTATGGAAATAATTTAAAGAGAGATAATGATATTATTTAATTAATAATGAGTCATTTAAATAATTTTATTTTTATTTTAAACACAAGGAAGAATAATCAAATGTAATTTGAAAGGTATTTTCATAAAAGAATTACTTGAATCAAAAGGAGGAGGTGGATAACCCTTACCTTTCTAAGTGGCATCTTAATGTTTTAGAGAAATAATTAGAACTTTAGGCACATATTTGGAGGGATTTAGAGAGGTATAGAGATTAAAAATTCTTGATCAAATCCTTTTTTAGATAAGGATAAGGAAATAAGTGGGAGTGAGCTCCATTTTTGGGTGAAAAAGAGAGGCTTTTCTTGGAAAAGTAGAGTTACGTAATGGGTAAGAAATGGATCACATGGGTGTTAAGAGGGTTATGCAAGTTAGGTGAGTTATATGGATAACATATATTTTAGTCATGTGGGTACGACTTTAATAGCTAAAATTTATTTCTATAATGTAATGGCCTATGTTTTTATAAGAGAAAACTATGTTAGATAGCATACGCGATTCACAAAACCAAACCCAAAGAAACAATGATTATTTAGATATGGTCATTTTAATCATTCCATTAAATTTTTTAGATATGAGTAGGATTAACTAATTTAGTAAATATATATGTTCTAAATACATTGATAATTTTTATAAATAACCAATCAATTTTTGGTAATGTCTTTTTGTTCTTTAAAATATTTTTTCTTCAAAAATGATTTATGAAAAAATATATAATGATTATTTTCTTCAAAATCGAGAAAATTTATCTGGAAAAATGATCTCCATTTATTATATAATTATATCAAAATTATCTTAGGGTAAAAATTTGGGATTGTTTAGAAAATATAGATTTTCAGTGAATAGTGAACAATACCATTTTTATGTTAAATTTTCATTTCTTTTGATAAATTAATTAATTTAGAATTACAATTATTATTTTATTTCAAGGTAATATAATTATTATTTAGTTATATTTAATTAAATTAATTAAATTTAAATCATACTTGTACCTCATTTTAGTATAAGTTTATTTTTAGGATTAAAAACGCATTTTTCTGAAAACTGTTTTAAAATATATAATATATATTCGATTTAATTAATTAATATAAATTATAATGGGAAATAATTTAAATTAAATTTTTATATTATATAAAAATATTTATGAATTTAAATTTATATAAATAAAAATATTATTTAAAGAGTTTATGTGAAATCATCCTTTCCTTAATAAACTTTATTTTTCAAAAAAATTATTTTTCATCATGCTAAAAGGGTTTTATGTTAAATTAAATTATTAAAACTATTTAAATTGATTTTGAAAAAATGGTTTCCATATTTTGAATCATAATAATTATTCTTAGGTAATACGTTTAACTTAATTTTTGTACAATCTGAATAGTAAATGTAATAAATATTAATTACCAATGTGAATGTAAAATTGTTTAATTAAGGGTAAAAATAAATTAAAAAATACTAGATGAAACATAACCTAGATATTTATATTTAATTTTATTTCAAATTCTCATTATATTTATTCGTTATTATTTTTTACTTTAAACATTATTAAGTAATTAGATTGAAAAAAATTATATTTTGATATAATAAAACAAAAATTGTTTTGGGTAATATTCAACTTCATTTAAGGAATTTATTTTGATGAATTAATTCATTTTTTTTAATAAATATTTTTATTAAATATAAATTATCACATAATTTTTATGAATTCCAATGTAATGTTTATAAGGGTTCGACAAACCATTATTGTCAAAAAAGCCCAACATTCCTCAATAAATATCAATTCTAATTTAAAAATAAAAATTAATATATTTAGAATGTTATTTTGGTAGAATGAATATTATTTTTTTAATCGTAATGTAGAAATTATCCACAAGTTAATTTTTCATAGTTTTCAAAGACAGCCGAATTTTTAGGTAAAAACTAAATCCCATATAAATATATGTTGTGTTTTCTAACATCAGAATGATCTAAATATTATATGATAAATACTATACAGTGTATCCATGAAAAAATATATGTTTTATATTTAAAATAATTTTATATTATGTTAAATTTATTAATTTTATAAAGTTAGTATGAATCATCCAAAACTAGTAATATATCTTAATGTTTTAAAATCATTTCTTGAAGTGTGTGACTCACCTCCACATAAGAAATGGAATTATTTTAATAATTTCATCTGTTGAACTTATAAAATAATTAAAACCAATTCCATTTTTTTAGTATCCATGGGAAAAAACCATGGTAGGGTTTGTGGTTTTGGTTATTTTATTATTTAGAGTCCAAAACCTAAATATTAAATAAATCCCCTTATTTTCCCATATAATCCCAACCAATATCCCATTTAGCTTCACTAAAAGTCCTATGAGAACATCCTTAATCTACCCTCTATACTTTATATTCCTTCCAAGGCACCTCAATTCTCTCAAGAATCCCCTCCCAATATTTTGTATTCATACACTCGTGTAAGGGATCATTCACTCATCAAGCACTTATTTTTATAATGTATATAAATTTCCTTTTTGATTATGTTGGGATATGTTCTTACATATACCCCTTAATGTAAATTTTATGTATAAATAATGAGATATTCCCTTAAATATCATTAATCCTTCCATGATCCTTTATGCTCACATATTACCATTCGAAAATATAGTTAGTATTCTCTCCATTATTCATGTTTCCTCATCACCTAATGCCTTATATTTCTTATTTATAATGATGGGATATGTTTTTACATGTCCCTATAACTTCCCATTGGCTGTATATGTGATTAGAGACCCATTTGTCTCTAATAAAACCATTTTTTTAATCTTTAAGTGATGTCGTTATGTTGTTTAAATATCACCACAGATTCCATGCCAAACCAATTGTGTAGTATATACTATACCCATTTCCTAGTAAGTGTGTCCACATTTATGAAAACATTGTTTTGATTTTAGATTTAAATGTATTTATTCCCCACTCCTTGATCATGGAATAAATTATGATGATGAATAAATTCATGTTGTATGATCTATGTGGAATACATAAGCATGATAATGAAATGAATGTGACCAGTGCGGCCATAATAATATAGTGATCCAATGCATTCGGTAATGTTTAGTATCATGATAAGTCATATTGGGATAGGGAGTTAACCTAATTCCTTTATTGGAATTTTCCCCCCATGATGTATTAGTGATTTATCTTTGACCTATGTTTATGATACCATGTTTTATGTTGTTTAGGTATTTACCATGTTATGATTATCATGATATAATATGTCTCATTGTTCATGATTAGGATTCCTAATCTTTTTATGCACCCATTGATATGACTATTTTATAATATCTATCACCTTATTACATGTCTATTACCATACTAGGCTATATATATCACCCCTTTCTTATGAATATCTCCAGGTCATCCTATGTAAATTTAAGAGCGACAATGTTAAGGAAGTTTTAAATAAATATAAGGTTTTTACTATTTTAAATTGTTATATAATGTACCTTATTCCCAAAGACACTATACTTATCAATATTCTAGTTTTTATTAACTGTATTTTTTGTAGTAAATCATGAATTAATGTGTAATAATGGGAAGGGTTGTTATAGTTGTTATAAAAAAATGATTGGTTGTTTTTGGGATTAGGATTATAAATCTCTAGAAAAAGCCCTAGGGATAAGTATAAGTATAAGAAAACATCCCTAAATTTTGGTAAGTATAGAGTAAGTGTTTTATTATGAAATTACATCCCATTATGGATACTACAAGTTGATGCGGTTTTGGTATAGATATACATAGGGGTAACAACTCTGAGAAGGTGTGTTGGGCCTGACTTGATGTAACATCGTACATGAAAACATGGCTTACTACCCTTTAGTTTTACACTCTTGGGGGATATGCTCAGTAAATTCATAAGATCATTATAAACCACTATTAAGGGAACAAAAACGTCCCATAAAAATATATATTAGGAAATATATCATGTGTAACATATATCAAATCCCAGATATTCATAAGTTAAAAAAATTCCTTTTATATATATGTTATCCCTTTAATGCCATTGGATTTTTGTTTATGTGTTTAATAGTTAAAAAAATAATCCCTAATTTACCCTTTATTCTATTCAATTTCTATAAATAAGAATAATTGGGTTCAAATTTAAATTATGAGGAAACAATTTTTAAAAAGGGGAGAATAATGTAACACCCTAAATTTTTATAAGAGAAAACTATGTTTGATTGCGTATGCGATACAAAACACCAAACCCAAATAAAAAATGAATATTTAAATATGACCATTTTAACCTTTCAATTAAATTTTTAGATATGAGTATGCATAACTAATTTATTTTATATATATATGTCCTAAATATATTGGTAAATTCTTTGTAAATAACCAATCAATTTTCAGTAATGTATTTTTATCATCAAAATATGTTTTTGTCAAAAATTATTTATAAAAGAAATATATTATTATTATTTTATAAAATTTTTTTGAAAAATTCATTGGAAAAATTATCTCTATTTTTGGATATGAGCATATCAAAATTAACTCATGAAAAAAATTTGGATTTTTTGAAAAATATAGATTTTCAGTGAATAGTGAACAATACCATTTCTTTTGTAAAAATTTCAATTAATTTGAGGAATTAATGAATTTAAAGGAAAAATTATTATTTTATTTCAAGGAAACATAAGTATTATTTAGTTACATATAATTAAATTAATTAAATTATTTACAGTTAAATCATTCTTGTACCGAATTTTATTATATGTTTATTTTTAGGATTAAAAACACATTTTTCTAAAAAAATTAAAATGGATAATGTATATCCATATTAATTAATTAAAATAAAATATACAGAGAAGTAATATAAACTAAAATTTTATATATATTTATGAATTTAAATTCATATAAATAAGGAAACCATTTATTGAGTTGATGTGAAATCATCTTTTGCTTAAAAATGTATTTTTTGAAAAATCACTTTTCATCATGCTTGCAAGATTTATATTAAATTAAATTATTCCTCCTCTTTGAATTGATTTTGATAAAATGGATACCATATTTGGAATCACCATAATTAATATTAGGTAATAAATTCAACTTAATTTTCTGTACAATATAAATAGTAAATGTAGTAAATATTAATTACCATGATAAAAGTAAAATGGGTTAATTAAGTGTTAAAATAAATTAAATAAATTAGAAAAAAATAACCTAAATATAAATATTTAATTTTTATTAAAATATTTATTATATTTATTCCTTATTTTTCTACTTTATAAATTATTAAGTAATTAGATTGTTAAAAATTATATTTTGATACAACCAAACACAAAAAATTCTGGGTAATATTTAAATTCAATTAAGGAATTTATTTTGATGAATTAATGTATTTTCAAAATAAATAATATTTTATAGAAATATAATTATTAACTAAAGTTTATTAAATATAAATTATCATATAATTTATATGAAGACAAATATAATGTTTATAAGGGTTTGAAAAACCGTTATTCTCAAAAACCCCAACTTTCCTTGAGAAATATCGATTATATTTATAATTTTTTTTTGATAAAATGAATATTAATTTCGAAATCAGAATAATTTTATCCCATGCTGTTCATAATTTTCTAATACAGTCGAATGTTTCTGTAAAAATTAAATATCATATAAATATAGACTGTGCTTTATGACATCATAATGGCCCAGAACTGATGTAATAAATATTATAAATTGTATCCATGAAAAAATATTTTACATTCTTTTAAAATAATGTGATGTTGTGTTTATTTTATAAATTTTTGAAATCCTTCATGAATCATCCAAAACATGTTATATATTGATAGGCTTTAAAATCATTTCCTTAAGAGTACAACTCACCACCACATATTTAAGGGAATTATTTTAATAATTTTGTCCATTAGCATTATAAAATTATGAAAACCAATCCCATTTGGTAGAAACCATGAGAAAAAACTCATGGGAAGTTTTTTGGTTTTTGTTATTTTATTATGTAGAGTCTAAACCATAAATAATAAACAAATCCCCTTATTTTCCTATATAAAACCACCCAACCTCCCATTTATATTCACTAAAAATACTTGGATAACAAACTTACCCATCTCTAAACTCTATATAGTCCTCACAAGGTTCCAAAAATATCTTAGGAATCCCCTACAAAGCTGTTGGAATCACACACTCATGTAAGGGATCTTCCACTGTCCTCTTTTTATCAGCCACTTATTTTTGTAATGTATCTAAATTTCCTTTTTTATTATGTTGTGATATGTTCCTACATATCTCTTTAATTTAAATTTTATTTATAAATAATGATAGATTCCTTTCAATCTCATTAACCCTTCCCTAGTCTTTTATGTACACCTGTTACCATGCCGAAATATAGTTAGGATTCTCTTCTTTATTCATGTTTCCTCGTTACCTTATAGCTTCTATTTCCAATTTAAATTTTTTGGATATGTTTTTACATGTCCCTATTACTTTACATTGGGTTTATATGTTATAAAATACCCATTTACCACAAATAAATCATTTTTATAAAGATTTTAGTGACACTTTTATGCTTTCAAAATATAACCACAATTTCTATTGTGTAGTGAATACTGTACCCATTTCCTATCAAGGATGTTCACCTTTATGAATATATAATTTTTATTAGGGATTTATATATATTTATCACACACTCCATGATCATTTAATAAATTATTTCAATGAATAAATCCTTGTTATATGATCCATGTGGCACACTTAAGCACGAGAATGAAATGAATGTGAGGGGAGTTCCTGGAATTACATAGCGCTCCAATGCATAGGGTAATGTTTATTACCATGATATGTCATGTTGGGATATTTAATAAACATTATTACTTTATGGTATATCTTCCACCATGATTTCTTGGAGGTTTATCCTTGACCTATGTTTATGATGCAATGTTTTAAGTTGTTACCACAAATCTTCTATTATGATTACCATGTTATATCATGTCTCATTGTTCTTTTTTATGGTTTATACTCTTTTTTCCCAATCATATGTCTATTTTATAACATGATTCACCTATTTCTAGGTTTATTACCTTTCAGATATTTATAGCTCACCCCTTTCTTATGTATATCCCCACAATAAAGATGATGTTTTTCCTATTTTAAAATATTATTTAATATAAGTAACTCGAAAAGAAACCAGAATTATAAATAATATGGGTTGTATTAATTGTAATATTATGTAATAAATCATGAAATAATGTTTAATAAATAACATTGTTGTTATATAGAAGGTTTAGTTGACCATTTATATTTTAAATGTTCATAGTACCCCATTTACACATCATACACTTATTAAACTTGATTAGAAATTAATGATGGAAATTATTTTATTAATAAAAATATATGATGATACTTATTACCCAATTAAAATTTTATAAATATGAATTTGGGATCCATTTATATGAATTCAATTTCTAAATATGACAAAATTTACTTTTAAAATAAAACATTAAATTTCTAGAATACCAGTTTTGTAGAAAATGGAGTTTTAATTATTAGGTGTTCTTAATATTATTTTAAATTGATTCTAAATTAAATTATAGTTAATTTATATATATATAAAGATATATAAATATATTAAAACATTATATTAGAATCTTAATTTAAGATATATCTATTAACTTTAAGAAAAATAAACAATATCTTGGAAGGTGTCATTCTTTACAAAATAATTATTTTACTATGGTAACTAGTTTTTACCTAATGTAATTTAATCATTATGAATAAAAATAATGTTTTTATTATTAGGTAATACGAAACCCATAATTATTAGTATTCAATCTATTATTTCTAATCTGATTCCAAGTATTGTTTTAAAAATAAATTTTAATATAAAAATTGAATAATGTATTAAATAAACTACTAAGAATGATATTAATTGATTCTTAAAATATCAATTATAGGTTTTCGAAAAATAATCAAATTAATTTCAATTATGAAATTAATATTTTTTCAATAAAAATAATTCATTAATTTCTCAGTCCAACTTGTATAAAAATAATGGTATACAAGTTGCAGTATTAGTAAAAATGGTATATTTCTCTATTTAACTAAAAATAAATTTTTAAAAAAAATATCAAAAAAATATCTTAATTAAATATATAAAATAAAAATAAAAAAATATAATTTAATTTAAAAATTTAAATTCTTAAAATTTATAAGTTTCATTTTTAAGTAAAACATAAAGTATAACATAGAGATATTTTCACAGGAAAATGGATTTTGGTATATTAACTATTTATTTTTTTATAAATTACTAATTATTATAGTTTTAGCTTATTATTAATAATATGAATAAATATTTCTATTTTTTCAATGATAATAACCACAGATTCCTGAAATAAAATGTGAATTTATAGAAAATACATTTTTAATGCATAAGTTGAATTGGAAAAAATTGAATTTCAAAAGTATAAAAAAAATAATCATATATATATATATATATCTTCTTACAAGTTGATATAGTCCTAATGTATACTTACATAAACCCTTCTGATATTTGTGTAAGACCTTAGAATCAGATAAATTGTGATTGCAGTTTTGGGTTATAATTTATCTATCATGGATATTAGGGTAATTTCCTCGAGCTTAAACTTCTCATGTATATTATTTTTCTCAAAATGTAATTATTAGAGTTCAGTTTGGTCTTGGTCGAGGGAATATCCTAGAAAAGTTACCTCCCATCCAAGATTAGAAAAATAGTTTTCATAAGCAAAACTTCCAATTTCAAATTCATTGTCTTTTTACTTTAATTATTGATTTTGTAATACAATTACTACACTTTATGCCATCTAATTTAACAGATTTGTTTTAATTAACATATTTAATTTTCAAAAATAAAACTTTGTTTTTTATTATTTTTGTATATTCTGTGAAACAAGGTATTTAATATATTATTTATTTATAGAGGGAATATAATGACATATTAGGCAATTTCAACATTTGAATAATTGATTTAATTAAATGTATTGATAATTTATATAAAATAAATTAACATTAATTTAAGGATTTTTTCTTGGGATGGAATAAGTGTAAGTGCACTTTATGCATAAAAATACATTTTTAAAAAAATTATTTATTCACATTAAGCATTATTATGTTAAAATTATTTTTTATCACTTTTAGGATTTTAATCAAGTAACATTCATTTTATATGTTAAAACATCATGCCCAAATTATGTAATAAGTTTAATTTAATTTTTTATCATAAAAATTAGTGAGCCATTTACAAACCATAAATTATCTTTTCATCTCTAATTATCAATTTTGTAACCTATTTCCATAAATGATGTGTAACTATTAAGACTTTTTAAGTTCCTTACGCCTTACTTACATCCATTCATTGAGGTTTATTGAGTTATTCTTTTCCTGGGAGAAGTATTTAGTATTTTATAGATTGTATTGAAGTGTTTTAGAGACCTTTAAATGGGCCAACAGTTTGATCATGATTATGAAAAAACTATGATGTTCTCCCTATGGAAAGGTGCATCTTTTTGGAGAGAAAAAATAGGTGGTGCATGGTTGGTGCATGGTTAGATATAACAATGAGACATTACCATATAACCATGTGATTAATTATAGAGTAAAACAAAATGGTTTGTGTATGGTTTACCGAACCCTATAGGTTCCAAAAAGTGATAGTGTTCCTCACACTGTTGGTGCACAAATTTTTAATTTGTGTGACCAATGAAATAAATGAGTTTTAATTAATTTAAAAATTTATTTTTAAACCTAAAATCTCCTAGAATATCTTCATTATTCATCATACACCTAGGTAATTCAATTCTTGGGACTCTTCTAGTGGTTTTGGTGGTTCTACTCCTTTAAAAAAAATTAATTATGGGGAATCTAATGTCTTAGGGACATGAGTATTCAATATATGTGATCGTTGATCTCTGTTTCTCTTGATTATGATAGATGTTTCATATTTATATTGAGATGAATCATAGATATGGATTGATATGTCCAGATATATACATTCCAATATGATTTAATTTAGAATTATTGTATCATTGAAGGGTCATATCCTTGATCTATTGGGAATTCTTTTCTCTCTCTCAAACGGAACATGATCAACTATTAGCAGTGGATCTTATTGGTTAATACTAATTTAATTCAATACCTTTTTATGTTACCCTTCTTAAATATTTTTTTATAATCAATTTTTTATTAGTTTTGATGGATTATATAGATATTTGGTATGTAGTATAATTTTGGGTAATTAATCTTGGTGGCTATTTTTTACGAGCCAAGTCAGGTCACCATCAAACCAACACCTGGCCTGGTCCGTGACAAGGCCCGAGGGGCATTCCTGATCCCCAGAGGATGGAAAAAGTTCCCAAGTATCAAAATTAAAACTTGGGAATGATTTAACCAAATAAATAAATATAAAACAAATAGAAATATGAATAAATTAAAACTAAAATAAGACAACCAAACAGGACCTTAAACAAAGTTCGGATTTAATGTTTACAACTTGAACTAAAATCCCAAAAGAGACTACAATAAATGAAAACCAAAAATCCCACTCAAACCTTCGTGCGACATGAGGAGTAACATTCCCATGCCACCACAACCAACCTGCATAATAAAAACCACTACCTCCCAGACCATCAATGCTCTACATGATTCCTCAACCTAGAATACAAAAGAAACTAGATCTACATAAACTCAAAGTTGTATGTGGGGTGTGATCCAAGAGCCCAGTAGGATGCCACTGAGGAAAAGGATCCATGCATAATTATTAAATGAAATACATTTTAAATTTTAATTAAAGAAAATAAATAAATGCTTGAATAATTTTAAAGAAAAAAGGTTTAAAGAAAAAAATTTCAAATGGAATAACATAAATTAAAAAACACACAAACACTTACTTTTAGAATAACCAAAGTGTCACCCTAATGTGTGCAAAGCAACCAAGGATCACAAAATATGGAAGAGGCCTCATGGGTATTAGCTAGACTGGGTCCCTAGATCTTCGTGTCTTGGTGAAACATGTCTTAGAAACCAAAACCCTCAGTAAACGTGGATTATAAACCCAGAATCTCATTAAAATATGGCTTAGAAACCATGACCATCAGTCATTCATATGTTTAGTTAGTGTTGTATTTGTTTATCCTGCTAAGTAAAATAAGGCCAAAGCTACCCCGAATCACTAGACCACTAGTCTAGTCCACCCTCCTAGCAACCTGGGCTTCCCACTTTGTTCTCAAACAAGCTTCGAGATCATGTCACATGTTATATTTATGCACCCAAAGAAAACAATACACCACACATGACACAAATCAATAATTTCTCTCATAAATACCATTTTTAAATAATACACACACTAAAAAATTCTCCAAACATGTTTAACACCATTGACACAATTTAATGAACCATTTAAAATGTTTATAAAACACTATCAAGAGTGTCACCAGGATTTACACACACTTAAACCATTTGAAAATCATATGCACATGAAAAATATCTGAAAACTAAATATGTATTACTTACACAACCAATTAAAACCAATGCACTGTCAAAGAAAGCACATTCATAGTAAAAATACCATTAAAATATTTTATTAAACTATTTCAACAAACGTTTCATGTCTTTAAAAACCAAAAATCCACTTGAATAATTATTTAGGACAAAATGCATATAGAGGCTACACAAAAACACCAATTAAACCTTTTTCACATCCTAAAAAGTAATTACACAATTCATAAAACAATAGTAGAAAGATCGACATGGGTTTTCATAACAAAAACACACTCATATCATCTAAACACACTAATAAACACATTAAAACATACTAAAACTCAAATAAAAATTATATTCACACCAAACAAACTAATTACTATGTTAATCGCAGAATTCAAAAAAATCACTAATAATTAACTAGAGATGAGATTTCTGCAAAAAGAACACATATTATGAAGACACACTACTAAAAGATTTCAATTCATATCAAACCACAAATGAAAATAAACTTCATGAAACAAAAATTAATTAAATAACACTATAAACTAATTAAAATTTTAAATTAATTAATCAAATAATAATTTTACATGAAACCACCTACCTCGATATAGTGGTGGATGGACCGAGACAAATCAAAACATTGTGGCTTCAATAAAGGATGTTGAATCATGGACCAATGGGTCCTGAGATACCCCTTGCATACCCTAAAACCAAATGCAAAACCCAAAATCTGAGTTAAAACTAAACCCTAGGTTCATTTGATCCATATTGGGTGGTGGGGAAAAAATTGCAACTATAAACCAAAAGAGAAAAGAGAAAAACCCCTTACCTCAATAAATTAGACGCACAACATGGAGATATATGACGATATTGGCGATCAAAGAGGGAAGACTGAAAAGGGGGTGTGTTTTGTGGGTAAAGGGAGAAATGGTTAGGGAATTATGCATAACAGGTATCTAGGGCATCATCAGGTGAGCCGGAAGGGACGAGGGTCACCAGTACGGATTGCCGAAGGAGGAAAAATGGGAGCGACACACATAGGGAAGAAGAAGGGGTATCCTTTGCACGATTTCTTAGGGGGTGTTGTGAATGATGAGGGATAGAGGGGGAGGGATATCAAGTGGGGAATAAAAGAAAAATAAAATAAATAAAATAAATAAAATAAATAAAAAAAGATAATAAAAGAAAATGGGATAAAATAATAAAAATAAAAACCTAATAAAAAATAAAAAATTCAATACTGATAATAAAACGAAATTAAATAAACTAACCAAATTAATAAAATATTCTCTTATTAGGGACGGGCACTTCTCATGATCGTACACTCATATAAAAATCCAATTTTATTAAAAATTAAAACTGGTTCAATTTGAAGCTCAAAAGTGAGACCCAAAATAATTAAAATAAAATAAAGCATCGAGTCGGGGTGTGACAATTCTCCCCACCATGACACTTTCTACCCCTAGAAAGTCCCAAAAGACTTGATCAACCCAAGGCTACAAGCAAGAATTCAAAGACATAAAACAAAAACTCAATCACCCAAAGACCAAGCATTCAAAACACTTGTGTCCTAGAACTCCATACATATCAAAATTAGAATCACGATGAAAAATATATAAGATCAAGGAATTCACCTCCAAACACAAATACAACATGGAACAATCCAACCATTAACTTAGGGATCACCAGGACCGCTCAAGATCTCCACGAACACTTGTCAAGTTACCCACTACCCGAGCTAACCAAGCACTATGGTCAAGGTCAAGCGGAGCAAAGGTAAGGGGTTTCCCTGCCAACAGTACATTCAAAACAGATTTTTCCACAAGTTCTACCTTTAGTGGACTCCCCACCATATTAGGATTCTTGAAAAACATTGGTTCTCCGAACCAAGATGAATCACAAACTCAGACCAACCTCCAACACTAGTTATCCCTTAAAAGCTCCCTACGTTGAACCAAATCAATACAAGAAGATACATCATCAAGACCCTCACTGGGACTCCCCACTATTTTAAAATTTTCATAGCACCAAGATAACCGCGTAGTAATTCTCAGTTTACTTTGAGTGATACAGATTTAACTCTTCATTATGAACCCACCAGCACAGGCTGACCTATACGGATGATTCCTACACTATCCAATACTCTGCCACATGAGATGGTTTTGATAGCGGAAACCCCTAACCTAGCAGCAAACTAGACATGCGTTTGTCAATTCCACAATAAATGAGTATCTCTAAAATGAGTACAATTTTGATCCATAACCGACCAAAAGAAGGTTCAAATAGAATGCCCGCTGGCTTTATAAGAATACAGATTCTCTGAACCTCATTTTTTCCCAATAGGAACTCCCATAAATCAAGTCCACAACAAAGATACATGGACTACATACCCTCACAACAAAAATGGATCCTTCGGAGGAAATACCACAATAAGGAAATTTAATTCATCCCCATCCCGTCACTATAGAATAAAGTAGGACCAAGCATATCACATGTTTGAAAAGTTTTTGATAGAATGCAACCTTCACCCCGAGACCTATAAATGGGGCCCTGATATCTGAAGTATCTACCACCTCGCGGTCATAAGCTGACCACCTCTGACTGGAACTTTATCTGCTGGAAAAGAAATCTACCTACTTCTCGCCCTGTCCTAAGTGGCCACTCTGTCAACATACCCACTGATAATTTCATAGAAAGACTTAGAGTGTCTGACTTAACACACTTGATATAGGAGATTGAGTAGTCTGTAAAATATGTGATGCAAACTGAAGGAAGGAGCACTCCAAGAACAAGTCCCTTTGGTTCAAACTCCTCATAGGATGAAGAACCTACACATACCACAATATGAACAAGACCAACAACTATTATGAGCTTTAAGCTTATTTTTCCACACAACCTTTGGGGAAAATGAAAATAGCTCATCAAAAAGGTCATCACACCCCCTACTCCGCCTATTGACTGGTCAATAACCTATGAAATCCACAACTTTCCGTGTCCTTCACTTCGTTGGGTACAACCGCAGAATGAGGCTAGTCTTGAAGATCGCTCAAGACATCCTAATTTTCAATGAAAATGGAACAATACTCGTCTACCTGTCTAGTCCTGCTCCACCATACGTACTCGAGACAACTTAAACCAACACAAATTTTGGAGTTTCTCCAAAACTGGAGATAATTATATATTTCTCAAAGTTCTCAACAATATTCAACAGACCTAGACATCTACAAACAGTCGACACAACCTAGAAGAACCCAAATCCGCCACTCCACTGGTTGTCTGGGCTGATCCTAGAACCGAGGGACCTGCTGGAAACCCATGGGACATTTCTAGGGGAATATCCTAAACAAGAAACACAAAACTAGCCTTCCGAAAAACCAATCATCTAACCAAAAAAACATCCACATTTCGTACACAAATCTAATAATTCAAATTTAAAACATTAATTCTTCTTCAAATAAAAACAACTTCTAGAAAAACCAAGCACAGTACAACAAATCCCACAGCTATTTTGAACCTATCTCTACCACTCCAAACTCAAAAACATTTTCCAATTTATAAAACCATTTAAGCACAAAGATCTCATTTTAGAGAAAAAACACACTTTTTAGGAAATAAGAAGCATACTTAGAAATCAATCACTCACCACTAATATTCCATGATGAATCGCAAATATGCATTTTCATTCCACTCAGGAACCCATCCACATGATCCACCAACTGTCTATTAATCACATCAACATGCACATGCGGGAACCCATAATAATTTCAGTGGAAAAAACAAGGCTCTTCCACTTTCAAAACAGAACATTCCCATAGTTCCAAAAATACCTTTTTCCATAACCATTAGAAAAATTAAAGACAAATTTTTAAAAGGAATCCCATTTCCAAAATAACCCAGTTCGACTTAAAATTAACCATGACGTTCTTTTAAAAATTCAAATATGAAAAAACAAATGCCAAATTCCAGAAATAAGGTTCAAACGAAACACACCCCAAGAATCATGTCAAATTCACAACAAGAGAAAAATTAAGAGAAACCACAAGGTCCTCTTTCCTTTTAAAACCCCCTTTGCACCAAACCAAAACTAAACCAAAACATCACCAACACTAAAGCACCTGTATGGAGAACTAGTGGTCATTACAGACCTGGCCACATGTTTTAGCAGACCATGCCCTATGAAAGCGATAACCACTAGGAGTGTCAAAGCGTACTCGTAGGCATCACATGGGTCACTAATCCATGTGAGACCATGTGCAATATCAGTTTACTCATATTGTCATCCCCCATCCACAATGACTAAAGCCAAAAACTCAAATCCCAGAGTACCTATAGTTACTCAGGGATCAAAACGAGTAAGAGTTCAGGAAGATCTTCCCATACCTACCACTTGAATATCGACAGTCCTATATTTGATATACTTGAAACCTTAAATAAAAAAAAACCAGATCTGATACCATTTTTTCATGAACCAAGTTGGTTCACCATCAAAACAATGCTCGACCCGGTCCGCATCAAGGCACGAGGGGCATTCCTAATCTTAACGGGCTAGAATAAGTGCCTGGGTATCAAAAATAAAACTTGGGAACGATTTACCCGAATAAATAAATATAAAACAAACAAAAAGATGAATAAAATCAAAACTAAAATCAGACAACCAAATAGGCCCTTAAACTATGTTCAGATTTAAATTTTATAACTTCAACTAAAAACCCAAAAGAGACTACAACAAATGAAAACCAAAACTCCAACTCAAACCTCTGTGAAACATGAGGAGTCACATCCCCAAGCCACTACCACCAACCTGTATGAGAAAAATAACTACCACCAGGACCATCAATGCTATGCATGATTCCTCAACCTGTAATACAAAAGAAACAAGATATACATACACCCAAAGGTGTATGTAGGGTGTGAGCCAAGATCCCAGTAGGATTTCACCGAGGAAAAGGTTCCATGAATAATTATTAAATGACAAATACATTTTCAATTTTAATTAATGAAAAGAAATAAATGTATGAACAATTTTAGAGAAAATAGGCTTAAAAAACTATTTCAAAAGGAACATAAATTAAAACACACATACATGATTTCTTTTAGAATAATCAAATTGTGACACCAATGAGCGTAAAGCAACCAAGGAGCACCAAATATTGGATAGGCCTTGTGGGTGTTAGCTAGCCTAGGTCCCTAGATCTTAGTTTCTTGGTGAAAATTGGCATAGAAACCACGACCCTTAGTAAAACATGGATTAGAAACCATGACCCTTAGTCATTCATATGTTTAGTTAGTGTTGTATTCGTCAATCCTGATAAGAGAAATAGGGCCAAAGCCACCCCCAAATCACTGGCCCACTAGTCTAGTCCACCCTCCTAGCAACTTGAGCTTCCCAATTTGTGCTCAAACAAGCTTCAAATTCATGTCACATGTCATATTTACGCACGCAAAGAAAACAATACACGCCACATGCCAAAAACCATTACTCTCACTCAGAAATACCATTGTGAAGGAATATACACACTAAAACATTCTCCAAACACATCTCACACCATTGAAATAATTTAATAAACCATTAGAAAAGTTTATAAAACATTATGAAGAGTTTCACTAGGATTTACACACACTTAATCCAATCAAAAATATTATGCACATGAAAAATATTTCAAAACTAAATCTTCATTACTTACACAACTAATTAAAACCAATGCCCGGTCAAGGAAAGAACTTTCATGGTCAAACAAACCATTAAAATATTTTATTAAACAATTTAAACATATGACACATGTCTTTAAACACAAAAAATCCACTAAAATACTCATTTAAGACAGAACGCATATATACGCTACAAAAAAACACCAATTTCACCCTTTGCACCTCCTAACAATGTAACTGCACAATTTATAAAACACTAGTAAACAGTTAGACATGGGATTTTATAGAAACATCCCACTCATATCAGCTAAACACACTAATGAAAAAAAATTAAAACATACTAAACCTCAAGTAAAAATTAAATTCACACTGAACAAACTAATTACTAAGTTAAATTCATAATTTAAAAATATCACAAAAAAATTAACTAGAAATGAGATATCAGCAGAAAACAAACATATTATGATTACATGTTACTAAAAAATATTAATGCATATTAAACATCAACGAAAACCAACTTCACACCCCACAAATTAATTAAATAACACCATAAACTAATTAAATTTTCAAATGAATTAATAAAATAATAATTGGAAATGGAACCACTTACCTTGAGACAGTGGTGGATGGACTGAGATGAACCAAAACATTACAGCTTCAATAGAGGGGGATGAAACATGGACCAATGGGTCCCGAGTTACGCCTTGCATACCCTAAAACCGAAAAAACCCCAAATCAGAGTTAAAACTAAACCTTAGGTTCATTTGATCCATATTGGGTGGTGGAGAAAAATAATCACAGCTATAAACCAAAAAATAAAAGAGAAAAAACCCTTACCACGATGAATCGAATGCACAACATGGAGATATCTGATGAGATTGGTGATCGAAGAGGGAGGTCCGAAAAGGGGGGCGTCGCATCGGTAAAGGGAGAAATGGTTGGGGTGCTATGCGTAGTAGTTATCTAGGGCATCATGAGGTGAGTCGTAAGAGAGGAGGGTCATTAGTCCGAATCACTATAGGAGGAAAAATGGGAGCAACGCACTTATGGAAGAAGAAGGGGGAGCCTCTGCGCGATTTCTCGGGGGGGGGGGTGTTGTGTGTGAAATGGGAGAGAGGGGGAGGGATATCAAGTGGGGAATAAAATAAAAAGAAAAATAAATAAATAAATAATACAAAAGATAATAAAAGAAAATGGGATAAAATAATAAAAATAAAAACCTAATAAAAAACAAAAAATTCAATATTAATAATGAAACCAAAATAAATAAACCAAATAAATTAATAAAACACTCTCTTATTAGAGCCGAACACTTAACATAATTGTGAACTCATATAAAAATAATTTTTTTTAATTAAAACAGGTTCAATTAAAATCTCAAAAGTGAGACCCAAAATAATTATAATAAAATAAAGCTTCAGGTCGGGGGGGTGACAATTCTTCCCACCATGAAACATTCTTCCCCCAAAAAGTCCCAAAAGACTTTGTCAACCAAAGGTTTTAAGAAAGATCAAAAAGTCTTAAAACAAAACCTCAATCACCCGAAGACTAAGAATTCAAAACACCCATGACCTAGAACTCCATAAATATCAAAATTAGAATCACCAAGAAGAATATATAAGAGAAAGGAATTCACTTCCAAACACAACTACAAAATGGAACACCCTAACCTTAACATAGAGATCCCTAGGGATGCTCAATATCTACAGGAACACTTTTAAAGTGACCCACTACTTGTGCTAACCAAGCACCATGGTCTAGGTCAGGCAGAGAAAATGTAAGGGGTTTCCCCGCTAAGCCCACATTCAAAACATAGTTTTCCACATGTTCTCCCTATTTTGGTCTCCCCACCATGTTAGGATACTTGAAAAACATTGGTTCTCAAAACAAAGATGACTCACAAACTCAGAACAACCTCCAACACTGGATGGCCCTTAAAATCTCCCTGTGTTAAACAAAAACAACACAAGAGGAGACATCATAGAGACCCTCAATGGGTCTCCCCACCATTTTAAAATTTTCATAGCACTACAACACCTATGCGGGAATTTCCAGTTTTATTTGAGTGATACAGACTGAAATCTTCATCACGAACCCACCAACACAGGCTGACCTACAAGGTTGATTCCTCCACTGACCAATACCCCACCACATGAAATGGTTTTGATAGAAAAAACCCAAAACCTAGCGGCAAACTAGACATACACACGTCAATTCCAAAATAAATGAGTATATCCAAAACGAGTACAATTTTGATCCATAACTGACCATAAGAAGGTTCACATAGCATGCTCACTGGCTTTATAAGAATACAGATTCCCTGAACCTCTTTAAGGACCAAGAGGAACAACCATAAATTATGACCACAACAAAGATAAAAGGCCTTCATACCCCTCACAAAAAAATAAATCCTTTAGAATAAATACAACAATAGGGAAATTTTAGTCGTCTCCATCCTGTCACTGTAGACTTAAGTCAGACCAATCCCATCACATGCACAAATTTTTTTGACAGCACGCAAGCATCATCCCAAGACCTATAGATAAGGACCTGAGATATGAAGAATCTACCGCCTCAAAATCATAAGATGACCAAATCTAACTTGAAATGTATCTACTAGAAAAGAAACATACCTACTTATCCTTGTGTCCTAAGTATCCACTCCTTCAACATACCCACTGAGAATTTCATAGAATGACTTACAGTGTCTGACTGACCACACTAGAGATAGGAGATTGAGCGATTTGTCAAACATGAGATGAAAACTGACAGAAGGAACACTCTATGAACAAGTCCCTTTGGTTCACATTCCTCATCGGATGAGTAACCTGGACTTACCAAAATATGAACCAGACCAACAACTATTACAAGCTTTATGTTGATTGTTTCACACAACCTCTAGGGAACACAAAACTAGCTCATCAGAAAGGTCAACACACCCCATCTCCGCCTATTGACTAGTCTAGAACCTACAAGATCCACCACTTTACCTATCCTTCACTACATTTGGTACAACCGTAGAATGATTCTAGTCTTGAGGACCACTCAAGACAACCCCATTTTTAATGAAAAAAGAACAATCCCCATTTACATGTCTTGTCCTGCTCCACCATACATACTCGAGACAACTTAAACCCACAAAAAATTTTAAGTTCCTACAAAAATAAAGACACTTATATCTTTCCCAAGGTTCTCAATAATATTCAACCGACCTCGATGTCTACCAACAGTCGACACAACTGAGAATAACCCAACTCCCCCACTCCACTGGGAGTCTAGGTTAAGCCAAGAATTGAGAGACCTACTGAAAACCCATTGGACCTTTCTAGGGGGAATATCTTGAACAAGAAACACAAAACTATTCTTCCACGAAACCATGAATCTCGCCAAATAAACATCCACATTATAGACACAAATCTAGTAATTCAAATTTAACACATAAATTCTTTTTCAAAGAAAAACACCTGCTTGAAAAACCAAGAACAGTACAAAAAATCCCCATAACTCTTTTGAACCCATCGCTTCTGCTCCGAACTCAAAACCATTTTCCAATTTCTAAAAGAATGTAAGCCTAAAGAACCAATTTTAGAGAAAACCCCACTTTTTAAGAAATAAGAGGCATCCTTAGAATTCATAAATCACCACTTATATTCCATGATGCCTCACAAATATGCATTTTCGTTCCACTCAGGCACCCGTCCACATGATCCACCAACTACCCATTAATCACATCCACATGTACATTCTAGAACCCATAAGAATACCACTTGACAAAAAAAGGCTCTTATACTTTCAAAACATAACATTACCATAATTCCAAAAATAAATTTTTCCAAAACCATTTCAAAAATTCAAGACAAATTTTACAAATGCTTCCCATTTCCAAAATAACCCACTTCGATTTCAAATAAACCAAGAGTTCTTTTAAACATTAAAATTTGAAAAATCAAATGCTAAATTTCATAATCAAGTTTCAAAAGAAACACATCCCAAGAATCATGTTACACTCACAATAAGAGAAAAATTAAGAGCAACCTCAAGGTCCACATTCCTTTTAAAAACCCTTTCGCACTAAACCAAAATTGAACCAAAACATCACCAACACTAAAGAACCTGTATGTAGAACTAGTGGTTGCGCCAGAACTAGCTCCATGGTTTAGCAGACTATGCCCTAGGAAAGCACTAACCACAAGGAGTGTCAAAACATACTCTCAGGCATCATGTGGGTCACTACTCAATGTGAGACCATGAACACTACTGAATTACTCATATTTTCATCCCTCATCGTCAAATACCAAAGCCAAAAACTCAAATACCAGACTACCCCTAGTTACTCGAGGATCAGAATGAGTAAGTGTTCATGACGCTATTCCCACACCTACCACTCGAATATCGACATTCCTATATCTGATCTACCGGAAACCCAAAGAAACAAGAACAAAACCTGCTCTGATACCATTTGGTCCTAAACCAAGTTGGGTCACCATCAAAAAAATGCCTATCCTGGTCTACATCAAGGCCCGAGGGGCGTTCCTTATCCCCACGGGCTGGAATAAGTGCCTGGGTATCAAAAATAAAACATGAGAACGATTTACCTGAATAAATAAATATAAAACTAACAAAAAGATGAATAAATCAAAAATAAAATCAAACAACCAAATAATCCCTTAAAACTATGTTCAGATTTAAATTTTACAACATGAACTAAAAACCCAAAAGAGACTAAAACAAATGAAAACCAAAACTCTAACTCAAACCTCCTTACAACATGAGGAGTCACATCCCCAAGCCACCACCACCAACCCGCATGAGAAAAATAACAACCACCCGGACCATCAATGCTATGCATGATGCCTCAACTTGGAATACAAAAGAAATAGGATCTACATACACCCAAAGGTGTATGTAGGGTGTGATCCCAGATCCCAGTAGGATTTCACTGAGGAAAACGTTCCATGTATAATTATTAAATTACAAATACATTTTTTATTTTAATTAAAGAAAAGAAATAAATGTTTGAACATTTTTAGAGAAAATAGGTTTAAATAAAACTGTTTCAAATGGAACAACTGAAATTAAAACACACACACACACACACATACTTTCATTAAGAACAAGAAAAGTGTCACACTGATGAGTGTAAAGCAACCAAGGAGCACCAAATATGGGAGATTCCTTGTGGTTGTTATCTAGCCTAGGTCCATTTATCTTCATGTCTCAATGAAAAGTGGATTAGAAACCACAACCCTTAGTAAATGTTACATAGAAACCACAAAACTTAGTAAAACATGGCTTAGAAACCATGACCCTCAGTCATTCATATGTTTAGTTAGTGTTGTAGTCGTCAATCCTACTAAGAAAAAATGGGCCAAATCCACCCTCGGATCACTGGCCCACTAGTCTAGTCCACCCTCCTAGCTACTCAAGCTTACCTTTTTGTTCAAAAATAGGTTTTGAATTCATTTCACAGGTCATATTTATGCACCCAAGGAAAACAAGACACTGCACATGCCAAAAACCACTACTTTCTCTTAGAAATACCATTATGAAATAATACGCACATTAAACATTATCAAAACACGTTTCACACCATTGACATAATTTAATGAACCATTTAAAAAGTTTATAAAACATTATCAATATTTTCTCCAGGCTTTACACACACTTAAACCATTTGAAAATATTACGCACACGAATAATATTTCAAAACTAAATCTTCATTACATATACAACCAATTAAAACCAATGCACGGTCAAAGAAAGCACTTTCATGGTCAAAAAAATGTTAAAATAATTTATTAAAAAATTTAGAAATATGTCACATTTCTTTAAACACCAAAAATTCACTCTAATACGCATTTAGGACAGCACACATACATACGCTACACCAAAACAACAATTGCACCCGTTACACATCCTAAAAAAGTAGCTGCACAATTTATAAAACACTAGTAAACAGTTCGACATGAGTTTTCAAAACAACAACATAATAATATCATCTAAACACACTAAAAATACTTTAAAACATACTAAACCTCAAAAAAATTAAATTCACACCAAAAAAACTAATTAGTAAGCTAACTGAAAAATCTAAAAAAAATCACTAACAATTAACTAGAGACGAGATTTCAGCAAAAAGCACACATATTATGATAACACTACTAAAAAATTTCAATTCATATCAAAATTCAAGGAAAATAAACTTCTCTCCACACATATTAAATAAATAACACTCTAAAATAATTAAACATGCAAATTAATTAATCAAATAATAATTGGATGTGTAACCACCTACCTTGAGACGGTGGTGGATAAACCGAGATGAATCAAAACATTGTAGATTCAACAGAGGATGCATAAACATGGTCTAATGGGTCCCAAGATACCCATTTCATACCCTAAAACAAAAAAAAAACCAAAATAAATGTTAAAACTAAACTCTATGTTCATTTGATCCATATTGGGTGGTGGAGAAAAAGAATTGTAGTTGTAAACCAAAATAAAAAATAGAAAAATCCCTTACCTAGGTGAATCAGACGCATAATGTAGAGGGATCCAACGAGATTGGTGATCGAAGAGGGATATCCAAAAAGGGAGAGCATCATGCGGGTAAAGGGAGAAATGGTCAGGGCGCTCTGTGTAGCAGGTAGCTAGGGCATCATGAGGTGAGCCAGAAGGGATGAGGGTAACCGGTCCAGGTCACCGGATGAGGAAAATGGGGAGTGGTTCACTTAGGGAGGGGATCTTAGGGGCGGTGTTGTGTGTGAAGAGGGATAGAGGGTGAGGAAGATAAAGTGGGGAATAAAAGAAAAATAAAAAGAAATAAAAGAAATAAAATAAAATAGAATAACAGAAAATGATATAAAATAATAAAAATAAAAACCGAATAAAAAATAACAAATTCAATACATATAATAAAACCAAAATAAATAAACCATCCAAATTAATAAAACACCCTCTTGTTAGGTCTTTACACAATGCACGGCTACGTGCTCATATAGAAACCCAATTTTTTTAAAATTAAAATCAGTTCAATTTGAATCTCAAAAGGGAGACCCAAAATAAATAAAATAAAATAAAGTTTTGGGTCTATGTTTGATATCAATCACATGTGTTTATGTGTGTTTAAACCATGAGACTCATATTTGATATTGGTATCACGTGTGTGAAACCCACAAAACCCATTTTTGGTAATGATTAAATGTGTGTGTGTGTGTGTGTGTGTTGTGAGACCCTTGTTCAATAATGATTGTTTGTGTGTGTGTGTGGATTTTGAGACTCATTCTTGATATTTTATGTTTGTGTATATTTATGTTATTACTTATTATGTGTAAATTTATGTCCTGTGAAGGCTTTTATTCTAGTATCTAGTGACACCTAGATCACTATGCCTTGGATAACCTCAAAAGTGGGACACGTGTGGTTTGTAACTTTGGTGATGATGAACCTAGACACAAGGCCCGGAAATGATGTCATTGAGGCTTGAACTAAGGGAAAAATGGTATATGAAATCCATATGGTTCTACCCAAGGTAGAGGTGAGGTATTATAACCTTGTGTCCTGGCCTGGGATAATGACATGAGATAAAGGCCCTGTGGTCTAACCCAAGGATCATCATCCATGCATTTGTTTAGGGATATATGGTGTCCTTGCGTTCAATCAATATCATAACATCCATTGTAAATTTCCTTCCAACATGATATGAAGTAGGTATGACCGAGGTTCATGGTGGATTGGTTAGTGCATGACCACAAGAAACATGATTGATAGTTTCATTATTGTGTATTTACTGATTTTCAAGCTTTTCACATCTTATGAATGGGAACGTATGTTAAGGATGTGTTGGTGGTTCCCTACTATTTTTATACTCACATCATACATAGCAATCTCAATGTGTATATAAATCTCATGGTCTAGGATATGGGAAAGTACAATGGCCTAATGATAGGGAGATGAGGAGACAAATCATGGTTTTCATAAGTGCTATTGGGATGAACTCTAGTGTGATTTATTAGGGTTTTATTTATTTTAATATTGGTTTCTAACACTTTGGTTTGACCAATCACAATAGGGATCTTTTTCTTATTATATTATATGACTTAATGATACCTGTAATGTTGTTTGAAATATCATTTATTATATTTAGTTATACTGTGATTTTTTGGATTTTTTCTAAATTATTATTCTATTTTGTGCTAATCAATACTAATGGTATAGTCACCCCATTATACCATTTAGACCCTAATTTTAAATTGGATACCTATTTCATACAAAGATGCATGCACAAGGTTATGTGGAACTCCATCCTAGACTAGGTTATTTGGGTGGCATGTTAGAAAGTGGTATTAAAGACAATTTTCCCTTCTCTGTTTCATAATGGATTATGAATTTTAGAGGAAATTTTAAATCTTCATCTAATGGATGGATCATTCAGAGAACCATGTGTTGAATTAATATGACTCAAGTTTATAAATCCATAAAATTTATTTTTAAACTTGAATAAAATCTTGTTGTGGGATTTAGAGCTCATGAAAATCAGTCTTGTGATCTCGAGGCATCCAGGGATGCCTTTATAGCCACTGGCTAGCCAATAACATGGCTAGTAGCCCTGCTACCTAGCAGGAAAAACTATCCAGTTAGTGATTCTATTGTGGTTATTCAATTGACCCTCCGTGATTAGTTGGTGGGGTGCACTGGGTAACATTTACTTGGGTACATTTTGTCTTCTTGGACATTGATTCACCCCTTTGGATTACTTTTGCATGTCTCAAATTATAGAGATCCATTCTTTTTTACTCTCCTCTTCTCCTCCCTTCATGATATTTCATTGATATTGGGTGATTCTAGATGTAATTGATTAGGGAATCCATATGAGATCCTCTATTCTTTCATCTTGACTCCCTCTTCCTCATGTGGTGGTGGATCACTATGTCGTTCATTATAGATGATTGATATTTGTATGTCTAATCCCTTTTGACCCCTTGACGTATCAATTCACATAAAATTATCTTAATTCTTGATCATATATCGATCTTTGTCTTGATATGATTATATATTTCAATTAAAATTTCCCTAGGTCATGGTTGAATTGTCCAAGGATTATGGGGCTTCCATTTTCCAAAACTATACGACATCTTGTCATGATGAACAAGTTTCACTGATGGGAGTTTTGCTGAGGGTATGTACCTTCATGTTTTATTCTCTATATTTTGGTATATTTGAGTTGAATTGGACTTCATATCATGGAATTTATTTATGTATTTTACATTGTTTGATGCTGTAAGAGTGTTATGAACTATCAATGGGTGGTTAGTTGGGGTTCTGGATTGGTGGTTATGCTTAGTTAGTCATCTAGCTTGTATGAAATTCTAAATTGGTTTTGAGTTTGATCTAATAATTTAATTAATTGTATTTTAGTTGTAATTGATTATATATGGATGATCAAAATTGATTTAGGACCTCATTGAATTTGATAAAGGGTAGATAGACTATGATGGACTTAGGAAAAACTATTAGGCCTTGAATGGATGGAAGTTGGCTCTAAAATAAGGTAGGTGGTCACATATACTCTTCCCCATGGTTTTATTCATTGTTGTTAGCATGTGATATAAGATTATCCACCTTGGTAGAATTCCCCTATTTTCAAAATTATATTATTAATTACGTGTGATTCTTAATTAGTTTAGAAAAATAATTATCTCAACTAATTAAAGGAATAATGGATAATATAACATGACAAAGTGACAATGGCCCTGATGGAACCTTGGGCATTGTCTTGATTTCATACATCGATATCCAAGGATATTTCTCACATGTGTTTCCACTTGTATCCAATGAAACCCATGTTTGATGTGGTTTGTATGTTTCTATTTGTATTGCACATGATACCCATGTTTGATAGTGAACATATATTTGTAAATGTATATCCTATGAGACCCATGTTTGATGTTGATAACATGTGTGTGCATGTGTAAACCATGTGACCCATGTTTGATGTTGATCACATGTGTGTTATTGTATCTCATGAGATCCATGTTTGATGATGATCACATATATATATGTATATGTATGGATACCAATATTCATGTTTGATATTCTATGTTGTGACTATATGTGTTCCTTGTTTTCTTCTTCTTTAATTTCATAATATTTAATTGACTATGGAATTACATGATTTGATACATATGTTATTAATTACTATGTTATTAAATATATTTGGTTTGTTTATAGTCATTGGAATCTCTATTTCAATGTTTAATTTGAGAGGTGGCCCTGATAGACATAGTCGACTCCTTAGTGGGGGAGCATGGATGACATGGATCAGTGGTGATGGATCTATGTAGGATGGTTAGTGCCTTAGCTTGTAATATCCTATTGAAATTCCATAACACCTTTGGAAGAGTGCCTTTATATACTTGTATAATCTACCAATTGGGATCATCCTTACACATATGAGACAGTTCATTATTCAGTCATTCTCAACATGCATACCATCACAAGTGAGAAGGTATCCATGAGACATGGGAAAGACATTCCCTTTAAAGGAGAGCATAGACATTATCCTTGAAGGAGGAACGTGTATTTCCCTTAAATTTAGGAATACTTTGTCACTTAAAATTGGGAAAGATTCAAATTGTGTAATCTACTACATGAAGATACCAATTATTACATTATTCCATCATGGTTCCAAAGTAGGTATGGTCACGGGTTCATGGAATCATGGTCAGTGCACAACCATTTAGTATATGGTTGATTGTTCCTTAATTGTTCATTTTTTTATTTTCTATGATTATGATATTTTTTAATTTACTTTTTTTACATTATGATGATGTTATCACATGAATGTAGACTAATTTTACCAATAATTTAACCATTGTGTTATTGGTTCCATACTTAGTTGTACTCACACATTGTTCAAGTGACCATAGAACATGGGTACCTGAGCGTCCCTCACTTCTTGATGGTACATGTTGGGATGAGGCCCAAGTTTTTATATTAATGGGGGTAACTTAATATGAGTCTATATATTGGGAGTAGGTGTAGCTTGAATTTCAGTATAGACCCACTTTTATAATTTATTCTTTTTCAATCTTGTATACATGATTGACTAGGTGTGTGATCAGTATCCCTATATTTAGGCATGATTTTCAAGTTTTTTGTTTCAAAATTCATTCATTGTAGATAGTAAATTAATTGGATTCTATTAAATCTTATTTTTGTTATATTTTTTTGTTATTTATCTATTTTTTTGCACTCTAATTGAGGATATAGTTTCCCCATAGTTTCACTTTAGACCATCACTACTTGTTAGCTTCCTCTAGCACATGGGGAGTAGTGATCTCGGTCTGAATGAAAAAAATAGTATCAAAGTAATATCGTTTCTCATATTTATGGAGTTGGTTGAAAAAATTCATAGGAATGGGTTAGATCTTGTGATGAAACATGGTTTGGTGCATCAATACCACATTTCTCAAGGGAATTACAACTTACTAGTGGATGGGATTGATTTTCTTATATTGTGATGTTATAGTT
The DNA here is from genome assembly GCA_963277665.1 of Viscum album. NCBI lineage: Eukaryota > Viridiplantae > Streptophyta > Magnoliopsida > Santalales > Viscaceae > Viscum > Viscum album. Next base: position 1,509,921,660 of record OY728156.1, read on the forward strand.
GTTTGATTTCATCTCATGTTATGTGCATGTATTTTAAGATATACTTTCATATGGATTTGAATCATGGTCATATTATAAAGAGGAATTGTATGTATCATATTCGGTATGTAGTATTCACATGAAATTTTTGTTACTTATGTATTATTGTGTTGATTATGGAGGACACAACTTGTTTTGTATAAAAAAATTACACTATGTTTTCTCATACATTTTTATGGTGAAAATATTTTCGGTTGTGTCCCTATGCATATATAATTCTAATGGAATGTCACATGTAATTAATATGTGATTTACTTGTTTTATGATGATGATGCAGTCCCTCTATGTGTAGATTTCCCAAAAAACTTCTTTAGGCTATTTTCAAGCATTTATTTTCTCAGTGAAGAATCTTGTGTTAGTAGAAATTAGATAAGTCTAGTTAATTAAGTTTCCAACTACAGCTTACATAGAGTTATCCATGTATCACAAATTGGAATTCTATTTAACAAATCTAGGCATTTATATCCTCTCAACATAGATGGTCTAAGGGTGAATACATCATAGAATTTCTATAGAGATTTGCTTAGATAATGTTTTATTAGTTTTAATTATTAGTGAGTATTTTTAGGTTATTTGTAGGAACATGTGAACCTTAAAAATATAACTCTGGATACAAGAATTTTGGTACCTCACCCTGCATGAAGAAAATCCAAGTGAGTATATTTTTATTATTAAGGGATATCCCATGTTATTAGTGCCTCAAGGGTGTAATTATTTGAATAAAATTACTTGGGATTGTTAATAAACTTTTAATGGTTATGAAAAATGCCTTGTTAGCTACCTTGTAACCTTATAATATAGAGAAACATGAGTTCTAGTACTCATAATATGAGGTTTGATTGATGGAAGGAACTTTTGGGCACCATGACCTATTATTACTGGGAACACCTTCAACTGGAAGTGGAATGTGAGATGGATCCAAACATTATCAATATTTTTTATGTTAAAAGGAAAATTATGGGTTCCTGAGATTGGTGAAGATGGCATCATGTAGCTTATTGATTTGGGAACCAAGGCTGTTCTTTTATAGAAATGGAGTATGGTTTGTGTTTTTTATCAATACACATTAGGTTGATCAAGGATTTTTCAAATAATATGGTCTTATGATTGAGGCTGAAATCAGTATTAAAAGTGGCACAATTTCCTAGTGTTTCCCAAATTTTTGGTCCTCAAAATCAAGAGTTTGTTTCTTTTGGAAAAGGATGAGTTTCATAAAAATAAATATGGATCACAAAATTGTTCATGGATCATGAAATATGGTAAGATTAATGGTGAACTACAGACCAAAATGAGGTAATAGTATGAGGAGCGCATAGGAGGAACAATCCATGGAGAAAAGGAGGTTCGTGGGAAGGCCTATGGTTTGCAAAAGGAAAATGGTTCACGAGATGGTATACCATTCACAAAAATGTGGCAAAGATCTGAGAAGCTGCAAAGGGTTTTATTTGAGTAAATTAGGCGGTGATTTGTATCGCCACATAAGGAGAATGGTGGTATGTGGACCGTGTAGGGAATATGGTGTGTGGGAGATGAACAATACATGGTAAAGGTGGTTCCATATCAAAGATTTGGTAAATCTCAGTTTAGAAGATTATACAGATCTATTTTCCTATATATGGAGCTCTAATCCCTTCATTAGATAGCTGCTCTAAGATTAAAAATTTGATAGGGATTTGGAAAAATCTAGGATTAGTTCTCGGTTATATAATCCCATAATGGCATTAATTAAAAATATGAAATAAATTAAGTAAAGTACATAATTATTCACATGAGACAATATGTGGAGGAAGAATGACCGTTCATGAAAGATGGTCCATGGAGGATGAGTTAGTATGTAGAGAAAAGTAATACATGGGTTTAGTTTGTGAAGGTAGTATTCTGTCATGTTTTATAGGGAAGTATATAATGTATTCCTTATAGTACACAGAGCAGGGAAGTATGTGGAGAAAGCCTCACAGAACACAGAGAAAAGAAATACATAGTGGAAGTAGTGCAGTACACGGTGGAGCAGATGCATTTAGAAGAGTAAGCAGTCATGGTATGCAATGCAGTATGGTTCACAGAGAAAGAAGGTTAGTACGCAGAGAAACAGTTCACAAAAAAATAGTGCATAGAAAAGTGTTTTACATCTATAAGTGAAAACATGACTTCAATAGAGAATATATCTACAATTGATGATGCATTATTTAATGACAACCCATTGAAGTGACCCTAATGTTGATAGAATGAGTCTAGATTCTTCCCAACGCAGTGATCAAGGGTCAGTCAACGAAAGTGATCGTAGGGACGTAGTGTGCTATCCCTAAAACCTTATAAAGGAATTGTATCTCACATAGAGTGACTGTGATTAAATTTTTTACTCCACAACTAGTGAAGATTAGTAGAATTTGGTATGATTAATTACATGTCAATGTATGCTCCTTGGATGTAGGCCTTAGTGGTGAAACAATTAAAATTGATGTTTCTTCACTTTTCATGTGATTATTTGTTTTCAAACTTTATCATCAGACAAGTTTAACATGTTCTTACCAATGTTGGATCAATATCCATAAATTTAAAAGACAAAGTTGACACCTTTATTACCCCTCCCCTCTCAGGGTGTTCTAGGGTCTTTCAAGTGGTATAAGAGGGTAAAATTTTCTAGTGTTAAATATTCTCTTCATTTCTAAAATGGATAATATAAAAAATTTTAGGGGAGTAACCATATTGGATGGAAGAAACTTTAAGATCGAAAAAATAGGATGATATGTCATTTAATATCTCTTGGAATGGAAGTATTGTTTTCCTCTTAAAAAGGAATACAGGTCACTGATCCAACTGGGATGTCTATGACTAATACAGATAGAAAAATGGTTGATGTAGATTCTAAAGTATATAATATCATCACTGTATCTCTTTTTGATTAGATATATATAAAAGTGATGAGTTGCACGACAACAAAGTTTATGTGGGATAAACTGGAGAACATATATGATGGAGACAACAAAGTGAAAGAGGTGAAACTCCAAGTATTTTAGAACAGGTTCGATGATCTAAAAAGGAATCCATATGAAAATTTATAAGTGTTTTTTAATCGAAATAATGATGTTATTGGAGTAATAATATGACTTAGTGAAGAAATAAATGACATTAATATTGTAAATAAAATCATAATAATACTTTTACCTCTTTACAATGAAAAGATCTCAAACCTTGAGAAAATGGATCACTATAAACTTTATTTGGACAATCTGTTGAGTAGTCTAGTGGCTTATCAAATGAGAGTCAAACCTAGAGATGCAAAGAATTGTGTATGAAATTAAATGTAATTAAAATACATGGGAAAACAAGAAATTTCAAAAGATAGTGTTGATAAAGATAATGAGGAAAAAATTATTTCTCTCATTTACAAGAAATTCAAGAAAGGAACAGAGAAATTTGAAGGCAAGTTACCTCTACATTTTTTGTGTGTCGAAGATTTGGCCACATTACCTCTCAGTTCCCATGAATATTTGATTGTGAAGAAAGAAAAACTAGATACATTCATAAGCCGTAAAAATTTTTTTCAAAAAGAGAGACTTTATGTCTGGAATGAAATTACAATGAATGAGTTTAGTCTATGAAGAATAAGATTATGACATTGAATTATTTGGGTATAAAAGAGCAGAATTTATGTCAGAAAACCAAGCTTTCATGATGGATACAATTGAAAAAACTGAACCATCAAAAGATAATGTTAGAGATAATCAGTTGACTACTAATGTTGAACCCTAGTTGAAACTTAAAGATTATTTTGGTAAGATTGAGAATCAATGTAAGAGATGAAATAAGTGGAGAGAAATTTTGAAAAAGTCAATAGAATATGTTTATTAGTTTGAAGTTGAAATTTAATGGCTGAAAGAATTTGTCAGTGTACTATCATAAATTCTTGAAAGAACAAAAAATATAGTGGAACTAAAACTCAGAATTGAAGCATTGGGAGAGGTCATCAATGTCTTTAATTCCAGACTGGAAGATAAGTCCAATATTTTTGAAGGTCTATAGGACGAATTTTTTACTCTAAGGAGTAAAATCGAAAGTTAATCAATCTCAAAAGGAACAAAGAAAAAAATATAGTTCAGAAAATTATCAAATATTGAGTTGTTGGAGAGAGATAAGTGTGGTTACAATGTAGTTGAAAAGATTTTTAATGACCAAACACTTGTATTCATGGGTAATAGTGGAATCAATTGTGATGCTGAAATATCTAATGATAGAAATAAAATGAGTCAAATAAAAGGCAATCTGAGATTTGGAAAGGTTGAAAAGTGACCTAATGTGGTGAAGAAGAAACCCCCAATTCAGACTAAATGGAGAATTGAAAACTATTATGAGGAATTTTGAGGTGATAGAAAATAAAACTACCCTCTTAAGAAAATTTTCATGAGAAGGAATATAAGTGAAAATACATTCCCACTTATTAAATGTCAATTATATGGATATCTAGGCCATACCATGTCATACTATGAATAGGCATGAAGATACTTTAATGGGGAAGAGATAGTAACATAATAAAAAATAATTAATTAATATCTCAATTATCATTAAAGAAACATTTTCCATGGATATTTTTTTAGTTTTCTAATTTTGGTCATAAATTTGTTGATTGTAGGTAAAGGAAGGGAAGAAACAATTCATATAGAATTGAGAGACATGTCAATAATCCTCAACTAGATGGTATTTTTCATTAAAATAGGTTTACTCCTATGGAATAAGAGTATGAGTATAAATAACCTATGCAATTGGAAAATAAATTTTAAAAAATATATTTATCATTCAATCAAACTCATATTTCATGGAAGGAAAAGAAGAATGTTGAAAAATCCAATTTTGTAGAAGTGGCTTTTAAGGCTACCGAAAATAGTAGTGCTTGGATTCTTGATAGTGGATTCTAATCCCATATAATGGGAAATGAATATCTGTTAAATAATATCAATAAAATAGTTTATGGAAAAATATAGTCCAGTAATGATGGAGCTCTGAAGATAAAAGGCAGTGAAATTACTGAACTGGAAAATAGTGAGTTGATGAATACTGAAGTTCTTTATGCTGATAGATTACATATTAATCTCTAGAGTGTTAGTGAAATATGTGACTTATTACTTATAGAAATTTAAATAAAATAGGTTGTAATATAAAAGGAAAGATGGAGAATTATCTAACGAAATGATGCAAAATAGATGGAAACTTATATCATGTTGATAGTAAAGAACAAAATTTGTCACGTGATAGTTGAAGAAGATAAAAACTTATGGCACTGGATGTTGGGACACATATATCAAGAAGATATATAATTGATATGTAAACTGAAGATTGTCCTGGATATTCCAAATCTAATGTGTGAATGGTAGAATACATGTGATTCTTGCATTTGATGAAAGTTGGTGTGCAGTTCATATTGTCCAAAGAAGAAAAGAGCATCAAATCTTCTTGATCTCATTGATACATATGTATGTGTTCTGATAAATATTTTTGTAAAACATAAATAAAGGTATTTCATAATTTTCATTTATGATTATAGTATAATGTATTGTTTGATGGTTATACATAAGAAACATGCAATTGATTTCATAAAAACATATCGCTGAATTGATGAGAATGAATTTGGATGGGCAATCAATGTTTTATAGTATAATAATAGAGGGGAATACACATCTATTGAGTTTGAAAATTACCTGGAGAAGCATGGAATACAACCTAAGAGGGATGCTGTGAGAACTCTACAAAAATGGATTTATTGAGTGCCGAAATTGACAAGTGAATAGTATGGACAAAACAATGATGATTGAGAGTTGTATCTCTCGGTATTACTGGAAAGAGGGTTTTTAAGATGCAGTTTATATTTAAAACTGAATGGGGATTTATATGGGGTAAACCATGACACTCTATGAGTTTGGGAATGGAAAAAATCCCTCTTTGATTTTTTTTGTTTTCATAAGTAAATTATTTATGCAAAAAAAGGAAGGAAATCAATAAAATATGGATATTTTGAAAATTAATGGATATTCCTCAGATATTCATTGATTATAAAATCCTAAAAATGTTTCAATAAATGTCTTGGAAAAATTGTGGAAAGAAGGGATGTAAATATCATAGAAGATAAAACCACAAATGATTCAATAAAATTGTCTACTGATGTGATATAAGATGAGGAAGAATGTAGATATGGAATAGATCAAAATATAGATGTAAGGGAAGGCATTACAAAAATTTAGGAATCACATCATGATGTTGACTTAGAAGAATAATCAGAAGAGGGAGCCATGGCTAGAAAAAATTCATCTGAACCTCATAGGAGAAATCAAAGAGCATAAATTGATCCATGAGACATCATTGGGGATTGGATAGATATTACGCAGACAAGGAGAATAAGAAATAATGCACAATATTCATTCCTATCAGTTGTAGAACCATCCTTATTTGAAGAAGCTTTAAAGGATGAATCATGGGTTAAATCCATGAATAAATTGTTGGATCATATTGATAATAACCAAACATGGGATCTAGTTAAGAGACCCAAAACCCATAATGTGATTGGTATGAAGATTATTTTCAATAATAATTTTGAAGATCATGGAAATTTGATCCGAAATAAGGCACTGTTGGTTTATAAAGTCTATTCATAGATAGATAGTGTTTATGTTGAAGAAACATTTTCTCTAGTGTCTAGACTGGAGTTAATCAGACTATTTATTTCCATATAAATTCAATGTGGATACAAAATGTATCAAATGGATGTCAAGACATCTTTCTTAAATGATGTTCTTGAATAATAAGTCTATATTGAACAACAAGTAGAATTTATTCTTTGTAATGATAAAATGATGGTTTGCAGATTAAAGAAGGCTCTATATGGTCTAAAATAGACATCATAGTCATGGTACTCATGACTGGATTTTTATTTAAGGAAGATAAAATTTAAAAGATGAGGAGTAGACCACAATCTCTATGTGAGTAATTATTAGAAATATTAGTTAATTTTTCTAGTATATGCATATGATATTATTTTTTGTGGATGTAGAAACGGATCGGTGGATGAATTTTTCAATCACAAGAAATTAGACTTTGAAATGTATACGATTGATGAAATCAAATACATCTTGGGGCTATAGTTGATTCTGATTAAACACTACACTGTTATTTCTCAGGAAAAGTATGCAAGAGAGTTGTTAAAAAAAATTAAATATGCATGATTCAAAACCAATGCCAACTCCGATTGTGGTTGAGACAAAACTAATAAAGAATAAAGATGGGACATCTGTAGATCCCATAATGTATAGGAGAATCATTGGAAGATTATTGCACTTGACTGTGACATGGCCAGATATTGTCTTTGAAACATTCTTAGTTTTCTTCTTTCAAATTAATCTGAAGGGAGAACATATGGAAGTGGTGAAAAGAATCATGAGGTACATTCATGGAACTCACAATTATAGATTAAATTTGGATGTAAGAAAAGATATTGAACTTTCAGCATTTTTTTATGCTGACTGGGTTGGAGATTTGGCATATAGAAAATATACAAGTGGTGGCGCATTATTTATTGGAAAGAAATGTGTGGGCTAGATGACTAAGAAATTCGTAATCACTTCTCCCCATACTACTAAAGATGAATATATCTCTACTACAAAGTCTTTCACATTACTGCTTTGTATGAAGTAAAAACTAACAGATATTTTTGATGATGTGAAACAACCAATGGTGATTCACTATGATAATAAGAGTGCAATTGATCTTACAGAGAATAATATTCACCATTCACTTATGAAACACATTTAAATTAGATATCACTTCATCAAGGAAAATGTGGAACAATGAATGATTAAAATGTATCATGTTGGAACTGATGATCAAGTGGATGACATATTAACCAAGACATTTTCAGAACATATGTTCAAGAATCGTCAGTTAAACCTCTCTGTTCAACCTCCTCCTTGTGCATGAAGAGTTTAAAAATTCCCCCCTCCCCAGTTGTGCTAACTATTTTAATTTATTTTATGATTTTTTTAGTTTTATGGTGGATATATGATCTAGGGGGGGTGTGGTTAAAGATTTAAGAGATAAAATTTGATTCTATAGGTTTATTTCCAATGGGGTAGAATGGAGAAATTAAATGATAATTAAATGTTTTTATGACTGGCTGTACGAAGTTAGAGAATAGAGAAATTCAAAAAATTTACAATGATAGAGAAAATGAGAATGGAGGTAACAATTCAGTGTTATAAAGAAATAGTCAGAGCTGAGCTTGAAGATATTTAATAATTCCAATACATGATAACCCATTTCATGCACCTCTTGTTTTCTACATCGATCTTTGTTCGCGTAGACTTATAATGTTGGATTATTTTATATTTTATTATATAGAATTACATTGTTCGATGATTTTTTTCTCATGTATCAGGTTTTGATTGTTTCTGGTGATTTATAAGATTTATCTGTGGATTACCAATAAACCTAAAAGGGGAGATTTTTGGAAACAAGGTTGTTATTTTCTAGAAATTGAATATGGTTTGTGTTTTTTGTCAACAAACATTGGGTTGATCAAGGTGTTTTCATGGAATATAGTCTTACAATTGAGGCTAAATAATGTATTGAAAGTGGGAAGAGTATGAGAACTGTGTAGGCGGTATGGTAAACTGTGAACCACAAAGTGGGAATGGTATGCAAACTGCATTGGAGGAACAATTCATAGAGTGAAGGAGGTTCATGGGAAGGCCTGCGGTTCACCAAAGGTAAATGATTCATAGAACGACGTGTCATTCGTGAAAACGAGGTAGAGATATGAGAATCCAAGAAGGGTGTAATTTACAGAATGAGGTAGTGCATTGTTCCTTGACATATGTAGAATGGTGGTACATGGACCGTGTAAGGAATATGGTTTGTGTGAGACATGTGATATGTGGTAAAGGTGGTGTCATATCGAATATTTGGAAAATCGTGGTTTGCCGAATTATGCAGATCTATTTTTCTATATAAGGAGCACATATCTCTTCATTAGAGAGCGGGCTTGATATTAAAAATATGAGAGGAATTTGGAAAATATAGAATTATTATGTGGGAATATAACCCTACAATTACTTTAATTAAAAATATGAAATGAATTCAATAAAGTCCAAAATAGTTCATGAAAGTCAGTACGTTGAGGAAGATGTCTTATTCACAAATGACATTTCATAGAGAAAGATTTGGTCTATAGAGAAGATGCAGTAAGTGAGAGTAGGTTGTGAAGGTAGTACGTGATCTTGATTTGTAAGGTAGTACACGGTGGTAGCCTCACAGTATGCTAAGAGAGGAATTACATGAAGGAATCCTCATAATATGTGGAGAAAGGTAGTATACAATGGAAGCAGTGTAGTACACAGAGGAGTAAGAGAAGTTTTCCAAGGAATCAGTCTTGGTATTTAGTACATTATGGTTCATGGGGGAAAATGGTAAGTACACAGAGGTATAGTCTGTGAACTAGCATTGCATGTAAAAAGTGAAATACATATAGAGGTGAAAACAATAATTCAATAGAGAATCTCTCTACAGTTGAGTATGCATGATTTAATGCCAACCCATTTAAAGGAACCTCTTGTTGAGAAATTGAGTTCAGATTCTCCCCAACGCAGGGAGCAAGGGAGAGTCAACGGAAGTGATTTGAGGGATACGGTGTGCTATCCATAAAACCATGTAAAGGAAATTCACCTAGCATAGAGTTTTTGGTAAAAAGTTTTACTCCACAACTAGTTAAGATAAGTGGACATTAGTATTTCCAAAACCCTATCGATGTATGCTCCTGGTACATATCCATTAGTGGTGAACCAAGTAAAATTGTTGTTTCTTCACTTGGCTGGTGATTATTTAATTTCTTAACTTTATCATCAGACATGTTTAGCAGGTTACTACCAACATGGGAACAAGATCCCTTATATTTAAAAAAATTTTGATAGTATGATTCACCCCTCCCCTCTAAAGGTGTTCTAGGGTCCTTCAGTAGAAATCCAAATATGCATATTGGTTTGAGCCCTGAGGTCCATAACTCATGGAAATTTAAACTTTTTTGACTAAATAAGGGCTTTAAATGTATTTATAGGAAACAATTGATGTGTAAGAGTTCATGTATTTCGTTATTAATGTGACTAGTTGAATTAGTGTAAATTGTGTTTAGTAAATTATTCATAAAGATTAAATTTATGAAGGTGATCCTGGAAAAGGTAGATGTAGTAGGTCACAAAAAAATTCAGTTTAGGGTCACCCTGGTAGTTAGTAACCAATAAATTTAGCAAAAAATATGGGAATTGGTATCTTATATTTTTATGTGGTGGAGATATATCTATGGAGTAAGGCTTCATCCAAAGTGGATTGTAGTAACATTGTGTAGAAAACAGAGTTTTTTAGTGATAGAGAATCCTTGAATTGTAATACCATCTTGCATGAGGGGTTAATACCCATCGTGGTTAGAGGTCATAAAACACATATAGACTAATGGATTATTTATATCACATCATGAATAGATAATTTAATGTAAATAACCATGTTCTACATAATTCACATGTTTTTTGTGCATTGTGTTTTTCTTGAAAATAGGGTATGAATGGATGATCATGTTTAGTCAATTAATTTAATGATGAACTAGTCATAAATTGATAGTAAAATTTATGAATTTCAATTAAATGTTAAGGATTATCCTATGTGGGTGCATTGATATGGTCATGATTGAATGGTCCTTTCATGAACAGGGTCAAGGATTTGTGTGAGAATGACCGTTAGATGGTCATGGTGAATCTTGAAGACCGATGTGTAATAGACTCTTGAGTATATAGATACATGATGAATTTATGGTGTATGATTCGTATTTGAAGTAATATGGAGACCATATGTGTGAATATGACTCAGATCACAGTCAGTGAAATGTGTCGGTGATTTAGATCAGTGATGCGTTAGTTCATGGATGAGATCCTTATGGTCGGCATGAGAAGTCAATAAACCAACATGGGAAATTAATTTTAAATTAATTTCTCTTGTCAGTAAGGATGAAATATATAATTAAAGGTGTCTCTGACGGTTAATGAATCAAGATCGATGGCTTCATGGAGCATCGGTTGTTGAGGTCGGGTACCTTTTTAGAAGATTTTCTGGAAGGGAACCAACTGGTGTATCTATATAAAATTGAATGTGGTCGGTTAAATAAAATATATCTCATCATATCATGTATGAAAAAGGTTTATAATAATAGTTTGGTACCTTATAGGAATGGAGGAAATTTTTAAGTAATGTGTTTTTGATAGAGACTGATCAGTTCAGTTTGGAATTTGGAATAAGATACCAGTATTGAATTTTAACCTATATTTTATATATTATTGGGTTTGATGAAACTGCATCACACTGGGTGTGTCATTTTTCTATCATAATATGATTTCTATATGGTAATTCCCATATAAGAGATCACCATGATTATTTGTGAGAAATAATTGAAGACAATGTGGTGTGTTGAGTTATATCGATGTGGTGATCATGGAATCTATGTTTTATTATAGTTATAATATGACTCTACCTCTCATGTTTATTATTGGGTTGTGTTGGAAGAGAGAGATTGGAATTTGGGAATCATAACATCCTTGGGAATGTGTGTTTCCCTCAAAGCATAGAATACAGAGATCTCCTTGTTTTTCATGGTTGATTCAAATCTGGAGGCATGATTTTATGCTATCACAACTTCTTGAGAATGATAAATACTATATTTAGGATATTATAATGACCTGTGTGGTTATGAGTTATGAATTTTAGAGTAAATGTGAACTTTTCTCCTTATTTAAGGATTATTTGGAGAACTAAACGATAAACCAAGATGAATATTGTTTAAATATCCTTAATTTGGGTTTTATACTTGAAAAGAAACATAGTTATTGTCTCAAATATTGGGTAACCAAAGAGTTAATCCCATTGGGGATACTTTTATTTCCACAAGCATGAAATTGGATTATATAGGATAGCTGGTGGGATGGGAAGTAACTCTTCTATCCAATATGACTCACTGAAAATATTTTGATCCTACACCAGGTGGTTGATATCCCACATGATAGACAATAGACCATGAGGGGAAAGGCTCTAGGACATGATGGGTAGCATTTAATAAGTTTATTTGTGCCCTTTTTGACACTGAGTACCCCCATGGGATTAATTTTTCTATATTGATTTTTAAGGATCTGTAGAGACCACGATCCCCAGGTGCCTCATGAGACATGATATATTAACATTTCATTACAACATTTACAAATAATATATCATGTCCCATTATTACAGAAGATCACGAGGCTCAAGATTATGGGAAACCAGCTGCTCTAATAAACTTCATCAGTACATACCATGCCTGAAAAATTTTAAACAAGAACGTAGGGTGAGAAAATATGCCCAGTAAGGGGTTTTAAAAACATTTTAAGAAAAATCTTTCTCAAAGAAGTCATTTTGAATATAGAACTTCACTAAAACAAAACAAAGCATTATCTTTTTTTAAAACATGTAAATCTTACATTTTTGAAACCGCTTGCACAGAAAAGAAGTACGAACTTGCAACAAACTTTAAAGTAAACATAATCAGATAGCGCAAACACATGAAGAATAGAAGATGCATAATTTACAACCAAGATTACATCAGTTCTAAAAATATGTGAGTAAGCAGGGAAAAATATTCATAACATGATTCATGGGCACATAAATGTATTATAACAACTTATCACATGAATTAAAATTCTTATCTCATGATTTCATTCTCATAGTCAAGGGAATTTTCAACTAGGGGATGTCTTGTTAGTTGGACTATCCCCTGGTTGACCATTTATCATTACATAATGCATAGACTTGTCAGGACCCTGTGTCATGATCTTAAAACATAACTTAGTACGGCTTAAGGCACACCGCCAATCCCGTTTCCCATAGTAGCACAAGCCAAGTCCAACAGCCAACACTGTCGCACATGAAAGCACAAGCCAAGGCTAACCGCCAAGACTGTCTCACATGAAAGCACAAGCCAAGGCTAACCGCCAAGACCGTCGCACATAACGTCTCATGAGACTCTTACTTTACCCAATGCATTGGAGCACTGTAATTCCAGGCGCACCCATCCATAAACATTTAAGCTCAAAACATCCCTCACAGATCTTGACATGGTCTTTCTTTCATAGTGTTTCATTCATACATTCTTAATCAAAACCCCCTTTTGCATACATACTCATAACATGAGATGGATTATATTGTAAATGTAAAAAGAACTAGGATTTTGGCTTCAGATTAAGCAGTTTTGTAAATAAACTAAATCAACTTACTCTTGTACATGAAAAAATAACTGGAACACTGAACATAACAGATTGTCATGTAAAATTACGTCATGTTAATTGAATTCAAAGTTCATCTCTTTAAAACATCCAGAAACTCATTCTTTACAAGTATAAATTTCATCTAGGGTACAAAACCTTTCAAGTTAAGCCGGTCCACTGGTGCAACATACATGTTGGCTTAGCATCCAATAAAATTATTAGAAACTTACATGTGTCAAAGTCGTAAACCAAGTCCTGAATAATAATTAATTGAAAAAGGGTTTTGGAAATTGAACATATGAAAACACATTCACCTGGACACATATAAATGCTTAAGGGGGTTCACACCACACATTTTTATAAAAAGTGCATGAATTGTCAAAACGCTGATAAATGAAGATTTTCAATTTGAAGAGTCATTTTGATATTAAACCAATCCTTAAACTTTATCATATATATATATAACCATGTATATAAATAGTTTTTGTATCGCTCTAGAAGTAATAATTTTAAAGGGTATATATATAATTTTAATAAATCATCATGTTATACCAAAATGTATAAAATATAATAATAATCATACTCATCCATTATGTATTCTAACATTATTTGTACGTAGTTAAATAGGTGTATGCATTTATAGGTATTTATATAATTATGTACACATATACATACCTAAATATATATATATAGTCTACTTGAAACTAAAACAATGTAAAACTTTAAAATCCTTTTACTTATATAAAAGGAACCAGTTACTAATTTCAGAATATTCCTTATAAGAAAAAAAGGGATTATAGAAAAATATGGTTTATGGAATTATACATATTTATATAAAAAGTGTATATACGTACATATAACCATCAAAGTGAAGGGAAACGAAACAAAGGGATTTCCCTTCACTGTAAAGACCCCAGTTTTGGGACTCCAAACTGAAGCAGACTAGAACACTCCTCAAAGTCAAGCATATGAGTGTGAAAAAGGTGTATATACGTATAAGTTTATATATAAACATCTATATAAATATATATACCGAAACAAAAAAATAAAAATAAACAAAACATGGCTTGTCCCTTACCGGTTCAAAGAGGAGGAGATGGAAGGAGTGTCGGACCGGTGGGGTCGTCGCGACAAGAAACTCTGGGGAGGAAAACACCATGGAGCCTCCGCACTTTCGGTGCATCACGAGACTTATAAGGAGGAGAAAAAAAATAGTTGACCTAGATTTAAGAGGCGTTGAGAGGAAGGCCGAGCATTAAAGGGGCGGCACCAACATTGTGGAAAGAGGGAGGCGAGATGTGCGCGTAGCTGGCCTAGGCGGAGAAAACGGAGCCTCATCCTACTGGTTCGGCGTGCGCGTGAGGAAGAAGAAGATTCGGGGAGAGAGAGGCGCGAAATCGACGGACGACTAGGATCAAATGCAGATCGATTGAATGGCTCGTATACGGTGCAGCATTAAAAATAATGGATGTACACGATGGAAGGGCCAGGATTGGACGGCCCATCTTGATGCAGTGTTTAAAAAAAAATGCGGCCCTTGATTTTTCAACGTTTTCTACATATAAAAAATTTGTTATTTTATTATTTCATTAAACTTATTATAAAATAATTATTATTACTAATATAATCTTTTTATTAAACTAGTTTTATTATCCTTAAGTCAATGGTTATTAATAAACATATATATTAAACTATTAATCCCCTATTTATGTCATAAAAATGTATTATTATTTTCCTTAAAAAAACAATTGTCTTAATTTATAATTACATGTAATGATTTTGAATACATTTGTTATTAAAAAAATTTGGTTTCTTAATTCCATATTTAACATAATTTCAAAAACACAAATTCATATAACATTACCAATTATTTTAAATTTTTATAATCATTCTATTATCTTCATTGTTTTTAAAGTAATAAGAGTATTTGTGTAAGCATTAACATAAAGACGCAAAATTTGTAATATAAATAAAACCATAATTTGACATAGTTTCAAAACTGTTAATAAAAAGGTCAAATTATAAATATTTTCATTATTATTATTACTTATATTTAATTTATAGATAAGTATAATACATTTAAATTTTGACACAATATATATAACTCAAGAGTTTGAGTGCATATTTTCTTAAAAAAAATAATAACCCATTAGATTTAATATAATTACAAGATAAAAGTTTAATTGCTCAAGTTAAAAAAACATGTAGTAAATAGTGGAAAAAATAATAATATTAATTCTCACTGTTTTGAAAAATAAAAAAATAATTCACCTTTTGGGAAAACAAGAAATAAATAAATTATACTATTATTGATGTCATTCTTTAAAAATTAAAGAAAATTGCATAATTAACTTTTCGAACCTTTCAGGGGTAAACCCTTCTTATCCCCAAGGGTCCAAAATAAAACATTAGTGCATAGGAGAATCATGGGGGAGCCAACGGTCACATTTATAGACGCCAGGGTTCAACGGTCGAATTAGTGTTCTTATAAAGAGCCTGGTCTCGGGGTATCCTTAATTCAAGGTCACTGAAGGAGAAAAGAGGAGATGGTTCGTGTGATTCACTTGTTTCTCAGCACGGTTGCAATGGCTTCGGCCATCCTCATGTTTATTCTGATGGATGCCAGAAACCCGAACCGCCTTCTTGGGGTCCTTGTGGTTTTAAGAGGTCTCCCAATTATTGTAATCGGGTTTTTAATTGGGATTTTTGGTTAGATTATCTTCTTGTTCGATCGGTGTGAGTTGTAGCCACCGTGATGTTACTCGTTTGAATAAAAGGAGATTTCATTCATTTGATGTGTTTTTCTATTTTATTATTATTATTATCTTATAAGTTGATTGTTTGTTCACTTAACGGGTGACATTGTAAAACAAACATTTCAAAACTCAAAACATGGTTTCTCGGGTCGTTACATTACTTCCCCCTTCAAAGAATTGTGCCCTCACAATTCTATTCATAAAATGAAAAAAAACTGAAACCCCACACGTACAACATTACCGAAATACTGGATCCGGCTCGGTTAACGGAATACCAAAGTTGGCACATAGTTCTTCCGTTTTCCTAGCCCAGATGCACCTTGAACAGTATGTCTTGAACTCCTGCTTGTGCGTACTGCACACGGGTTTCCAAAGGGAGGCTCGTGCGGTGAAAAGCTCAGAAACGTCCGAGTAGATGAACTCCCTGATAACTCTCTGGGGTACATCACCATCGAGGTAATGAAGGGGAATGACGCAATTGAGGAGACTAAAATTCAAGACCTGGAACATATAGGCTGTACTAAGCTGGCCATCCTGGAAAGCTACGAGGAAGCACGCTCTGGCAGAGAAGTTTTGGGCCAGAGTAAAACACTAAAAGAGACCCTCAAAGTATCTTCCCCTTCGCCTATAGCAGGGGAGTTGAGCAGTGGCGATAAGGTGAAAAACATGATCATCCTCTTGACATAAACGAAGAATCTCAGGACCGTTTGCTAGATCGAGCAGACGCTGGTAGGACCCTCGCAGATGGAGAAAGGATGGATAATCCACCGTGCATACCCTGATCATGATAACTTCTACTAACTCATCGGGTAGTGATGAGAATTTTTTTTGACCAGCCATCTGAAAAAAAACTTTTGAGAGGAAACTCTTAACAACATTGATAAGGTAGAGACATAAAAGGAAAGATGAAACATTCATTTATGCACAAGTTTACATAACAAATCCTGAGTTTACTAAATGTACACCACAAGGAGTGGAAAAACTCCCTAACTCTTCAAACCACACACAGGCTGAATAGACTAGACTAAACTCATGGAAACATCTATGACGCCTCATGAGTTTAGCATGAGGGGTATGGAGTTGGAAAACATCAGTATACACCTCTTGCCTAAGAGACAATCGTGTGGACTCATCTTCCAACACCCCAATGTCCATTAACTGGCCCTAGAATCTGTAGTGCAAAATTTGGCACAAGTAAGCCGCTCGGAGGTCTCCAGCAGCAGCAGCTTCTTGAAAGGGGTTATCAAGTATCGTGCCAAATTCCTCGCCAGTCGTGAACACTCATAAGAGTCCCTCGTGATACTTTCCCCGACGTGCGTAAGAGGTAAATTGGGTCATCATCATTAGGAGATAATCCATCCCCAATCCCTAGTGAAGACTAAGCACCCTAGGCGAGTTTGACATGTCATACAGGTGCTTACATGTCATGCGAATTCGGGCATAATTTAGAAAGTTCTCACGGCTAGCTAGAGATACAATGTTCTTTAGAGCCTCTGTGGGAAGTGATAGTAGGTCGTTAGGTACATCATCCATATGAAAGTTATAACATTTTTACTTAGTCAAACATAGTTGTATATTCATACTACCTAGTTTTCCAGAGTTGCCTGAACCTGCCTCTGATACCAACTGCAGAGACCCCGATCCCTGGGTGCCTCATGAGACATGATATATTAACATTTCATTACAACATTTAAAAATAATATATCATGTCCCATTATTACAGATGATCATGAGGCTCAGGATTCTGGGGAACCATATGCTCTGATAAACTTCATCAGTACATACCATGCCTGAAAAATTATAAAAAAGAACGTAGGGTGAGAAAATATGCCCAGTAAGGGGTTTTAAAAACATTTTAAGAAAACTCTTTCTCAAAGCAGTCATTTTGAATATAAAACTTCACTAAAACAAAACAAAGCATTATCTTTTCTTAAAACATGTAAATCTTACATTTTTGAAACCTCTTGCATAGAAAAGAAGTACTAAGTTGCAATAAACTTTAAAGTTAACTTAATCAGAGAGCGCAAACACATGAAGAATAGAAGATGCATAATTTACAACCATGGTTACTTCAGTTCTAAAAATCAATGAGTAAGCAGAGAAAAATATTCATAACATGATTCATGGGCACATAAAGGTCTTATAACAACTTAGCACATGAATTACAATTCTTTCTCATGATTTCATTCTCATAGTTAAGGGAATTTTTTTCTAGGGGATGTCTTGTTAGTTAGACTATCCCCTGGTTGACCATTTATCATTACATAATGCCTAGACTTGTCAGGACCCTATATCATGATCTTAAAACATAACTTAGTACGGGTCAAGGCACACTGCCAATCCCATTTCCCATAGTAGCACAAGCCAAGGCCAACCGCCAAGACCGTCGCACATGAAAGCCCAAGCCGAGGCTAACCACCAAGACTGTCGCACATGAAAGAACAATCCAAGGCTAACCGCCAAGACCATCTCACATGAAAGCACAAGCCAAGGCTAACCGCCAAGACCATCACACATAACGTCTCATGAGACTCTTAGTTTACCCAATGCATTGGAGCGCTGTAATTCCAGGCGCACCCATCCATAAACATTTAAGTTCAAAACATCCCTCACAGATCTTGACATGGTCTTTATTTCATAGGGTTTCATTCATACATTCTTAATCAAAACCCCCTTTTTGCATACATACTCATAACATGAGATGGATCATATCGTAAATGTTAAAAGAACTAGGATTTTGGCTTCAGATTAAGCAGTGATGTAAATAAACTAAATCAGCTTACTCTTGTACCTGAAAAAATAACTGGAACACTGAACATAACGGATTGTCACGTAAAATTACATCATGTTCATTGAATTCATAGTTCATCTCTTTAAAACATGCAAAAACTCATTCTTTACAAGTATAAATTTCATCGAGGGTACAAAACATTGAAGGTTAAGCTGGTCCACTGGTGCAACATACATGTTGGATTAGCATCCAATAAAATTATTAGAAACTTTCATGTGTCAAAGTCGTAAACCAAGTCCTGAATAATAATTAATTGAAAAAGGGTTTTGGAAACTAAACTTATGAAAACACATTCACCTGGACACATATAAATGCTTAAGGGGGTTCACACCACACATTTTTATAAAAAGTGCATGAATTGTCAAAACGCTGATAAATGAAAATTTTCAATTTGAAGAGTCATTTTGATATTAAACCAATCCTTAAACTTCATCATATATATATATAACCATCTATATAAATTGTTTTGGTATCTCTCTAGAGGTAATAATTTAAAAGGGTATATATATAATTTTAATAACTCATCATGTTATACCAAAATGTATAAAAAACATAATAATCATACTCATCCATTATGTATTCTAAAATTATTTGTACGTAATTAAATACGTGTATGCATTTATAGGTATTTATATACTTATGTACACATATACATACCTAAATATATATATATATAGTCTACTTGAAACTAAAACAATGTAAAAATTTAAAATCTCTTTACTTATATAAAAGGAACCAGTTACTAATTTCAGAATATTCCTTATAAGAAAAAAGGGATTATAGAAAAATATGGTTTATGGAATTATACATATTTATATAAAAAGTGTATATACGTACATATAACCATCGAAGTGAAGGGAAATGAAACAAAGGGATTTCCCTTCACTGTAAAGACCCCGGTTTTGGGACTCCAAACTAAAGCGGACTAGAACACTCCTCAAAGTCAAGAATATGTGTATGAAAAATGTGTATATACGTATAAGTTTATATATAACCATATATATAAATATATATACTGAAACAAAAAAAATAAAATAAACAAAACATGGCTTGTCCCTTACCGGTTTGAAGAGGAGGAGATGGAAGAAGGAGCGTCGTACTGGTGGGGTCGTCGCGACAAGAAACTATGGGGAGGAAAACACCACAGAGCCGCTGCACTTCCGTTGCAACACAAGACTTATAAGGAGGAGAAAAAAATAGCTGACCTAGAGTTAAGAGGCGTCGAGAGGAAGGCCGAACATTAAAGGGGCGGTGCCAAATTTGTGGAAAGAGGGAGGTGAGATGTGCGCGCAGCTGGCCTAGGCGGAGAAAACAGAGCGTCATCCTACTGGTTCGGCGCGCGTGCGAGGAAGAAGAAGCCGCATGGAGAGATAGGCGCGAAATAGATGGGCGACCAGGATCAAACACTGATCGATCAAACGACTCATATACGGTGTGACATTAAAAAGAATAGATGGCCGCGATGGAAGGGGGAGGATCGGATGGCCCAGCTTGATGCGGTGTTTAAAAAAATACAGCCCTTGATTTTTAAACGTTTTTAACATATAAAAAAATTGTTATTTTATTATTTCATTAAACTTATTATAAAATTGTTAATATTACTAATATAACCTTATTACTAAACTAGTGTTATTATCCTTAAGTCAAAGGTTATTAATACACTTATATATTAAACTATTAATCCCCTATTTAAGTCATAAAAATATATTATTATTATTTTTTTAAAAGTAATTATCTTAATTTATAATTACATGTAAATATTTTGAATACATTTGTTATTAAAAAAATTTGGTTGCTTAATTACATATTTAACATAATTTCAAAAACACAAATTCATATAACATTACCAATTATTTTAAATTTTTACAATCATTCTATTATCTTCATGGTTTTTAAAGTAATAAGAGTATTTGTGTAAGCATCAACATGAAGACTTAAAATTTATAATGTAAATAAAACCATAATTTGACATAGTTTCAAAAATGTTAACAAAAAGGATAAATTATAAATATTTGCATTATTATTATTAATTATATTTAATTTAGAGATAATTATAATACATTTAAAGTTTGACACAACATATATAACTCAAGAGTTTGAGTGCATATTTTCTTAAAAAAAATAAAAACCCATCAGATTTAATATAATTACAAGATAAAAGTTTAATTGTTCAAGTTAAAAAAACATGTAGTAAATAGTGGAAAAAATAATAATATTAATTCGCACCATTTTAAAAAATAAAAAATTAATTCACCTTTTGGGAAAACAAGAAATAAATTAATTATACTATTATTGATGTCATTATTTAAATATAAAAGAAAATTGCATAATTAACATTTCGAACCTTTCCGGGGTAAACCCTTCTTATCCCCAATGGTCCAAAATAAAACATTAGTGGATAGGAGAATCATGGGGGAGCCAACGGTCACATTCATAGTCATTAGGGTTCAACGGTCGAATTAGTGTTCTTATAAAGAGTCTGGTCTCGGGGTATCCTTCATTCAAGGTGACTGAAGGAGAAAAGAGGAGATGGTTCGTGTGATCCTCTTGTTTCTCAGCATGGTTGCAATGGGTTCGGCCATCCTCATGTTTATTATGATGGATTCCAAAAACCCTTACCACCTTCTTAGGGTCCTGGTGGTTTTAAGCGGTCTCCCAATTATTGTAATCGGGTTTTTAATTGGGATTTTTGGTTAGCTTATCTTCTTGTTCGATCAGTGTAAGTTGTAGCCACCGTGATGTTACTCGTTTGAATAAAAGGATCTTTCATTCATTTGATGAATTTTTCTATTTTATTATTATTATTATCTTATAATTTGATTTTTTGTTCACTTAACGGGTGACATTGTAAAACAAACTTGTCGATACTCAAAAAATTGTTTCTCAGGTCGTTACAGGATCCATTCATCATTGATCTTGAATAATCCTCCCTCCATGAGATTCCCTTGATTTAGGTTGGATATAGATGAATTAAATTAGTGAATTTGGGTGATATCCTCTATTATTATTATATATTTACTCCATCTTCCACATGTAGAGAAAAATCATTGTTCAGTTCATCATGGTTTATTTCTCTTGGTAAGTTAAATCCCTTTTAATCCCTTGATGTCTCAATTATCTTTGATTTTCCTTCCTTCTTGATCATCAATTGGTTTTGGATTGTTCTTATTTTAAAATTTATTTATATTCAATCAAATCTTGGGGGAATTGTCTTATGATGATGGGGATTTTAGTTTTTATGGCTAGAGAATGCCTCATTATGATTAATGACTGATGTTTATGGGAGTTTAGTTGACGGTATATTCTGTGGTGTTTTCAAATATGGTTTTTAGTTAATTTAAGTAGAACTAATATTTGTATCCAAGAATTGATTTATATATTTTTCCCAATTTTATGTGATAAGAGTGTTACAGAACTTCCATATGTTGTTGGTCATGGTTCCAATTAAGCATTGACACCTAGGGAGTAATTTATAAAGTATGTCTTTAACCTTTGGTTGTGAGTTTTCTTATAATCATTTAATTAATTATAATTTATTTATAGATGATTCAATTGGGATTCTAAAGAATGATTTAGGACCCTTTGGAATTTGATGGAGGTCAAATGGAGTTTTATAAACTCAAAAAAAGTTGTTGGAGTATACTTGGATGGGGGTTGACTTTGTAATTAGGGAGGTGGTCCGATATACTTTAACCCATAGTTTAATACCTGATTATTTTCATGTGATATACGGTTCTATACTATGGAAAAGTAACCCTAAATTCATAATTATGTTATGAGTTACATGTAATTCATAATTATGTTATGAATTACATGTAATTCATATTTATTTTAATGAAATAAAATTCTTAAATAATTATTGGAATCATTCCAAATATAGTTGGACAAAGTGCCAAGGGATAAGATGGACCCTTGTGTACTATCTTGATGTCGATCACTAATGTATGGTAATCATTTGTGTGTGAATGTTACTCATGATACTCATTTTTTATGTTTATCATATGTGTTTTTTTGTTTTTGTGGTTGTGTACCATGATACCCATGTTTAATATTTATCATATGTGTGTGAATGTACATCTCATGAGACCCATGTTTGATAATTATCACATTTTTTTCTATGTGTTTAGTCTATGAGGATCATGTTTAATGTTGATCACAAGTGTGTGTAGCTCATAAGACCCATTTTTGATGATGATGACATGTGCATGTATATGTACGGATTTTAATATCCATGTTTGATATGTTATGTCATGTCTATATGTGTTATTTGATATGTCATTTTTTACATGTTCAATATTTCATATCCTATGTAATTACTTGTTCTGATATATATATATATATATATTATTTTGATCCATGTTTGTGTTTTTTTAATAACTTCTAGAATCTCAATTTTAGTGTACATGCTGATAGGTGTACCTAATAGATTTAGCTGGCTCCTTAGTGGGAGGGTGTGGATGTCATGTCTCATTAGTGATGGCTCTGTATAGGATGGTTGGCACCTTATAATGGAATAGACCATGGTAATTACATATCGCCATCTAAAGACAATCTATATATGATGGTATGATTTAAAGATGGGGGATAATACGTGAATACAAGAGAGTGCCCATTGTTTGGTTATTGCAAGCATGTGTATCATCACAAGTGAGAAGATAGTCATGATACATGGGTAATAATTTACCTTAAAGTTAGGTGTAGGATTTTTCTCCAATGTAGGAATGCATATCTCATTTAAAGGTGGGTGTGTATTCTCCCTTAAAGGTAGGAGGAAGTCAAATTGCATGATCTAAGACATGAAATGTCTACATATTAAATTCATCTAGAACAACATCAAAGTTGGTAAATCTAGGATTTCTTTGAAACATTGTTATTTTATAGAATGTGAACATATGTATGACTGTTTCTTACTTGTGCATTGGTGCTTATTTTTTAACCTTGTAGAATTTATGTACTTCATGTCAACTTTATAGTGAGATTATCAAATGCATGTACACTGCATTTAACCATCTTGGTATGGGCCACATTGGTGGTTCCCTACAAAGATGTACTCACACCCAGATAGTGTGGGCATGGAACATGGGTTCTCAAGTATCCCTCACATATTACAGGTATAAGTTAAGCTATAGACCAAGTTATTTCATTTAGTGGGATATCTCACAATAACTCTAGAGACCTGGAGTATGTGAGGCATAGATTTGGGTGGAAATACCCATTTTCACTTTATTCTTTTTGATCTTGGGTGCAATATTAGTTAAGTGGGTGACCAATGTCATTGTATTGATTTATGATAATGGAATATATTTTTTCCACATTCAATAATTATTAATATTATGTTTATTGGACTTCATGTACTCTGATTTTTTTTCTTACTTGTTTATTTATTTATCACTGTTTGGGCATTCTTTTTGAATGTATAGTCTTCCCATGGTTTAACATTAGACCCTTGATTCTATTCATCAACTTTTGGTATATATGGAGGTGTGTTTGGGGTCATTTGGCACTCCATATTAATGTTGATGATCTAGGTTTAGGGTGTTACGTCTATTTATTTTATTTTTGACTCTATTTTTGGAAATTTAGAGTTCAGGTAGGGGATTCAGGTAAGTTTATGGATGAATCTTATGTGACATAACTCCAAGTTATTGGTAAAGATATTTCTATTATTGATTGTGTCTTTATGGGTTCATACTGATGTTCAATATGATTTGTTATTATAGTTTGTGGGATTTGGGTGAGTTCATGTGCCATGATTATGCTCATAGGATCACATGTCATATATATATGTATTCTTATTGATATACATGGTGGTTCATTGAATTAAATGTTTTTATCTATTCCTTGTGCATTTTTGAATTATTATGATGAAATTTGAATTAATTGGACTTGAGTATACTAGTTTTTATATATATATATAGTGGTGTATAACATGTAAGTACTGAGAACTAGGATTGAACCTTGGGAATTTCTATGAGGGTTATGAATTATGATTTTGGGTATTCTTCTAAGGTGGGTTATTCTATAGAAATATCTTGTGTATTCCTATAAACTTGAAAGGAATCTCGGTTAAGTAAATTGTCATAGTAATTTTATGTGTTTGTTAGCATTGAAAATAGTGCCTCCTAGATGATTTATTATAGTACCACCTAGTTATAATAGTAAAAATTATTTTACAAGGATGAACAACCATATTCTACCACTAAATATATAGGAGGATGCAGTTGACCATGCTCTTGTGAATTCTCATGTGGCTTAGGTGGAGGAACTGTTGTAGTCAGGGGTTATACACATAATTCAGGTTCAAGGTAGAGGAGGTCCTAGAAAAAAGTCTATGCCTAAGACTTATATCTTCAGAACCCCCTAACATTTCAAGTAACATGAGGCCCATAGAATTTTAGGTAATTTATTAACGTCATTGAGGGTATCTTTGATCTAATAGAGACCCCATATGATTGATAAAAAAGAAGGTTTTATCATGCTTTAAGGAAACACTAGGAGGTGGTAGGTTTCAGGAACTAGGCAAGAATACATGAGGGCTTTACATGGGTAACATTGAAGGTATATTTTCTTAAAGGAATGTTTATGAGACATGTAAAAGTTATAACATTATCATGATTTTGTGGAGTTCATGTAGGGACCGATGTCGGTGTTTGTCTTCTCTTCTCATTTATTAGAGTATCTTTACTTCTCTAAACTATTAGCTAGGAATGACCCATATAATTCCATGCATTTTGATACTAGAATTCATCCAGAACTGAGAAATAAATTCAAGAGATTTTACATACAAAAATATCCAAATAATCTTTACAATTCATTAACTATTGAGAAAGCTATACAAGAGAACATAGCTATAGGTATTCTTCTAGCTCTTAGGGGATCAGGTAGTGGACTTTATAGTGTTATATTGGATGCCAGTTTTTGAAAAAAAATATGAATATAAATGAGATTTAGTAGGGTAGTGGAAGGAAATTAGAGTAGTGTTGTGTTTCTTCATAGCCTTATTCTAGAGGAGGATTTCCCCAATATTTCAATTATATAATGAGTGGTCACTTTCATAGATTTTTCCAGGTAACTAAGACAAAATATCATTTGTGAGGAAATATGGTGAATTTATAACGAATTTTATTTTTTTCATGTATTACTTTAGAATATTATATGGATTATTTTTGGAGATAGGTGCTGAGACGGTGTGAGATTCCAAGGCTTGGTGATCCTGTAATTGATATTTAAAAATATTAAAAAATAATAATACCACACATCTATAGTTTTTCTTAAAATAGAAATAACTATTAAATAAAGGATTTAATTAGAAATATGAACCTTTCTTTGTGTTCATAGAATTGGATTTTTCTTATTAATAATATAATCTTTACTATCATCAGGCATTTCATTAAAGTGATATCGTGGGTAAAAATAAAAAAAATCAATTTGTTAATTTCTTTATTTTAATGTAGTGACCAAAATTCCTCTATTTAGACATGGTTATGCTTAAATCCATAGAGTTAATATCACAAATTAGTAATTAAGAGGACCCATCATATTGGAGCCATTTTAGGATCCTTGGTTGACGACATTGGATCAAGATTGATGATCATTACACTATAGGAGTTCATGGATCTTGCCAATGTTGACAATGAAGGATCATTATTTATTAGTGATTGATCTAAAATCTAGGTATAATTATTTATTTATGTGATTCCATCTTGTTTTATTACCCCAATTGAATGAATATAAATTCCATGAAAAAATATTTGATTAACACATCAATAGTTGATTTATTTGTGATAGATTATTTGTTCATTGATTATACCCTCCCCATTTTCCACTTATTTGACAATAGATTGAGTCTGAATGTAAAAAAGTATGAGGTTTGTTCCTCATGATTACAGTTTATGGTTTTCTCCCCTATTTATTCACAAAATCATTGTCAATATTTTATTTGGCCAATGTTTCGACGAATACAAGGTATATGATCATTTTACAACCATTCTTCAGAGAAAACGATCAATACCATGGGTTTGGACCATGATCTAGGGTGTTCTCAAGGTGAAATAATTATTTATGAGAATAATATGTGAATTTTAATGTATAGACATTTCCTGTTATTCTAGGTTCAACACACAGAGGTGATGGCATGGATTGGTAGTGGCATTTATTCAGCGGATTTAAAGCTTGTATTTAGATCTTCATTGAAGGGAGGTTAGAATGACCACAAATATATGATTTATCATTGTAAATTCTTTGGTGGAAGAAGGTTTGGATGATATATATAAGAATATAAGGGTTTTGGAAATTAATTGGCTACATGACATGTAATCTGGGATCACATGACATGTGATACCCTCTAGGTTGTGCTAGGGTTTCTTTGAAGAAGAAAAAGATCAAATGTCATGTGACACCTGTCACATGTTTTGTGACACCTGTCACATGTTGTGTGACACCTGTCACATGTTCTATGATACCTATCACATGTTTTGTGACCTATACTGATTTCTCTATGTGTATCTTGGAGGATACACTAGTATGGGTAGGTTGGGGTCTATGGACATGGCTAGAGTATGTGGTAAGATCCATGTGCTTAGAGAGGGCCAGGTGTACACAATTTGGTACACATGCATGGTCAGAAGTACACAGTCACAAGAAGGAATCATGTGTAGAGTGATAGCTAGACCTATATACTCCATCAACCCATATAAGACACACCATGTACTTTAAGGATTACATTCTGTGGGAGGAATTGACAAACAGGGAGACCATGGGTTGTCTAGATATGTCATTTACCCCTATTACAATATGTGTATGCCATTTTAGGGTGTTTTGAGCCCTTAATTTTTTTAGTTTGGACCAATATCAGTTGAGTGTGTTTAATTGGTCCATCCCCTCATTTTTTAGTGCCAAATTGTTTTCCATATCTCTATATTATGATTCTATCAAGAGGATAAATCTCCAATTGAATTTTTGGTGTCTCTACATGAGACCGAAGTGTGATCCTCTATCATTATTTATTATAGACTAGGTGGGGTTTTTGGAATCATTGTACCCTAACAATGTATTCCATTGATCCCACATCTAGTTGGCTGTTTAAGGTTGGTTTTTGATATTGTTGGAACATGATCACCTATATATCGGTTTTATCTAGATTGTGTTTTTTATGTCCCCCAACAGTCCTCAATATGATCCTCTATCTATTAAGTGAGATCTTCAAAGACCATTATATTATCATGGGTGAGGACCAATGATCATAAAATATTTATTAAGATTCATTGGTGATAGAATGGATTATGTAATGGGTTATATGAGAATGAGAATTTCCTTGAAGCTTTTAGGAAAATCATGTGGCTGACAGTTTGTTTGAGACTACCTAGAGGTACAAGTTCCTTCCTTATTATATCTATTTTTTGTCATTACATAAATTTTTTGTATAATATTATGAGATGAAAACTATTGATGTATTATGTTTAGTAATTCTTGGGTGTCCTACTAGTTTTTTTAATACTCACCCATTCATGGGATCTTCCCAAACATGTCATTTATTATGAAGATTAAAGGCCTTTTAATAGAGTCCTAGATAGACTTGGACCAAGTAGATCATAGTGAGCTAGATAGAACAATGTGTGTACCAGTGATTTCGTTGATAAAATTTCCCCTCTTACAAATAAGGCCATGCATGTTATTAGTTTCTTTTATTGGGCATATAGTTATTCTTTGCTCTCTAGGGTCTTGTTTCCATACTCTATTTATGGGATTATATATATATATATATATATATATGTTGGCATAATCATCTATTGTTTTACATTTTATTATTTTATGGGCTTGGATATGTGTGCATGTGTATAGGTACTTCATGTTAACACTTCTCATGTGTGTGATATGTCTACTCAATGTAGATCACCAACCCCTATCCTATTAAAGGCAGGCATGGGGTAGTTGCAACTCATGCCCTGTCAGTCCAGGTCACAACATAGTGGTATTATAGGGTCATTTATAACTTAGGATTAGAACCTATGATATTTTTTTAAATGAGTTTTAAAGTGTTTCAAGTTTGAATTTTAGGCCAAGGACCCCAGTGAAGGTGTGGAGGCTCACATATCAATTCACTCGGACAATAACAACCAGCTTATTGACGTGGTATATGTAAAAACTAGTTGGAGGATTATATTTGGTAGATGGATCATATAAGAATGTGTTGTGGATTCCATATACTTCTTTAGCCTTATACCTAGATATATTATTTCATTGTGGTGTATATTTTTTATTTTAGGATTCCTCTATGAAGACAGCCAGTCTGGATTTCATTATGTGACCATGAGAATGATTTTCCAAGTAATAGGGATTCAGTGTAGGGATATGTACCAGAGGAAGTACCTCTAGGTGTTTTA
This sequence comes from Viscum album, assembly GCA_963277665.1. NCBI lineage: Eukaryota > Viridiplantae > Streptophyta > Magnoliopsida > Santalales > Viscaceae > Viscum > Viscum album. The sequence continues at coordinate 1,509,950,941 of OY728156.1, forward strand.
CCAACTATAACAACACCCATTGAGAAATAGGTTTAGATAGAAGTACCATCTATGGATGCACATAGTTTGAGTGAACTACATGAGTTATGGAGGCATCGAACTCCAAGGATTCAAGGAAAAAGAAACACCCAGGTGGCTGAGTACTGGCTAGAGGAAGTGACTCAAGTGTTATGCCTTGTGAAGACACCTTAATATCATATGTAAGTTGTTATGGTGGTAATTATTTCAGACTCTGTTGGGCGATGGTAGAGTCAGGTCAATCAGTCACATGACGATCAATCTCTCTCTGGGTTAGAATTTGAGTGTCTCTTTATTGAAGAGTTTTATCTAGTCGCATTTCAATCAATTTTTATCCAAGAGATACTACATCTAAAATAGTTTATTATAACCACGAGGTGTATTCGGTGAGGTTTAAAAATCTATAATGGTACTCCCTACATATGGTGTAGGATCCTCTCTTCAGAACACAGATCTTTGAGTAGGTCATACACTAGGATATCAGGGAATCAGTAATTTCTCTTATTATTTCCACATACTCTGGAGTACTTGAGTGGGCCTTAGTAGTGGATATATTCCTAAAAAATCATGCACTGCTAGTGGGTGATGGTATTGGGAACCCAAGATATGATACCTCGGTAGTAGGTAGCCAATGGTAGTCATAAGAGTCAAGGCATATCGGATGATTTAGGATAAGATCATAAGATAGAGGATAATTGTTTCATGGATCTCAAGATGGCTTGAGTCTTACATGTTAGAGATGGTCTTTCTAATATGATGGTTTGGGACATATTTTTTGGGATTGTTCGATTCATCGTACAACTAATTGTGAGATTATTGATTGACCACCCAGGAAGAGATAGTGGTTGGAGCACGGAGGTCCATAGGGTAGGGAATGTGGAAGTGGGGTATGTATAATATAAATAGGGGGTTTTAGGTTTAACTCATTTCCACCACCATGCCCAAATAGTCCATGAAGGTCTTAGTGAGATGGTGTTCAATGAAAATGATTGGTGCATGATATAGATTCCTATGACCAGGATTTAGGATGATACAAGGTATGATATATATCTTTTCTACCATAGATACTATACTAATAGACACAGGGGTGATTCATTCCTTCCTTACCACCTCACCGATTTAAAACTTATTGATTCTTGTTAATCCTTTGGCTTTACCCTTATGCATGGAGAATCTAATAGGAGGTGACTTAGCAATTTCACACCTTTACTAACAGCACAATATGATTCTTGGAGGCAAGAACTTTGTATGTGATCTCTTTTTAGTAGCAATGAGGCCTTATGATGTCATATTAGGAATGAAGTTGCTATCCATATTCCATTCCTAGATTGACTATTTTAGGAAGAAGATGTGGTGTTTATGTAGTGATGTGATGGGGCATTTATTTGTGGGTCAAAAGGAAACCCTAGCAGAGAAGGACATACTCCGGCATAGGAGAGTATAGCCGACTCCTCACTAGTTATCTAGAAATATTATTTGATCAGTGGATGTTATAGGGTTATAATTTCTTATTTTGGTGGTGGAGTGCATGAACGTATTTCCTTAGGAATCTCCAGACTTACCTACCCACCAAGATTTAGACTTTTTTATTGAATTAAATTCTAAAATGGACCTGATATCTACACCAGAATATAATATAAGTCCAATAGAACATCTTGAGGTAAGAGTGAAGATAGAGGACTTGTAAATAAGTGATTTGTGATATCTAGTGTTTCCCTTGGGTATCCCCAGTGTTATTCACTAGGACGATAGATTGGTGTTTTGAGATTATGTTTGAATTATCAATGTTTGAACTAGGTGTCCATTAATAATATGTATACACTACAAAGGATCACCAACATCTTTGATTAGTTTAGAGGAGCATGATGATTCATGAATATTATTCCCATATTATTCTATAACCAACTATGATTATCAGACAAGGATATATGAAATATTACTTTCAGATGTTTCTATATTCTCTATGAGTACTTGGTGATTCTATTCAGTGTTATGAATGACCTAATAGTTTTCATGGGACTCATGAACTAGATCATTAAGACTTTATCAGACCATATTGTGGTTATCTTCATTGATGATATCCTACAATACTTGACATACGAGAGGAGAATTCAAGACACATAGTGATTGTCATGCACACACTCTAAGATCACTCGCTTTATTGGAACCTCTCAAAGTGTTAGTTTTCGATTTTATAGGTCAAATTTCTAAGACACATCATCTCAAATGTTGGAGTAGAAGTGGATACCGAAAAGGATGAGGTAGGGATAGTATAGGATCTACATAATAGTATTTCTACGGTGTGGAGTTTCCTTCAGTTTTTAGGGTACTATCAGATGTTTTCATCAAATTTTTCTATATTATCAACACCTTTAAAAGATTTTACCTAAAAAGGGTATCATTTCACATGGACAGAAAATTTATTTTGATGTCTTTTAGAGTAGAGATTGAGGTTGATGAGTGACCCCATCTTGAAATTTTCAGAGTAGGGTTTTAATTACATTTCATTCTATGATGCCTTAGGGACTAGAAATGGTTTTTTATAATGTAGAGGTAGATAGTGATTTATTATGGGTCTAGGTAGTTGAGATAGCATGAGAAGAAATTCATGACCTATGATCTTGAGATAACTGTTGTAGTCTTTACTCGGAATATGTGGTGATTCTACCTTATGGGAAAGAAATTTATCATCTACTATAACCACAAGAGTCTCATGTATATATGATCACAAAATGATCATGACTTGATATAGAGTTTATTTCTAGAGTTCTTCTAGGACTACTTCTTTGAGATTGTTTATACTCTTGGGAAGGGGAATGTGGTAGAATATACTCTCAGTAAGATACATTGTTCGTAGTTTTTGTCTAAGACATTAGAGAAATTATCCTCATTTCACTTTTCTTTAATAGACAATGATAGATATTCATATCTAAAAATAATTGTTTTTACCCCAACACTTTTGTAGTGTTTTGGGTAATCTCATCATGTAGATACCAACTATTATACCTTACATACTCAAATACCTATTGGATGTTCTTCTCATGGATTTTCAATTGGTGGGGAGTGCATTATACTTTTCATAGTATGGATGTTGGTTCCAATGAAATTGTGGGAGGAGGTGATTATTTAGTTTCTTACATCCCCTTTAGAGTTACATCCTAGTGTGCAGAATATGTACTAAGACCTCCAAAATCAATTTTAGAGGTTGTACATGAATAGATGTGTTCCAGAGTTCATCTATCGATGCATTACAAGTTAGAAATTGAAGGGTGAGAACCAAGTTCTAGTGGGTTTAGCTAAACCCTTTTAGGTTCCTTGGTAGAAGTTGTATGTCATATACATGGACTTCCTGATAGAGTTACCATGTACATCCACAAGACATGATTCTGTGTCAGTGATCATAAAATGGATCACCAAGTTAGCCTAATTCCTATCTATTCATGATTAGACATTAGTAGAGATCTTGGGATGCTTGTACATGCTGGAGATCATTCTGTTCTATGTATTTCCCTCAATAATCATTTAATACTAAAAATATCACTTCACATCATGATTATAGAGAGTATTATAGGATACCTTTGTGAAAAAACTAGGTTTGTGCACAATTTTTTACCCTTAGACTAACGACCAAACTAAGTTAACAATTCAGGTTTTGGAGGACATGCTATGAGATTTCATGTTTGGTTTTGGATGTAGTTGGAAGGATCACCATCAATTGTTGGAGTTCACATAAAAAATAGATACCATTCCACCATTTGTATAAAACCATTTGAGGTCTTTTATTATAGACCCTACAGTTCACCACTTTGTTCGAATGGTCCAGGTGAGTCAGCACTCATGGGACTATAGTTAGTGAAAACCACAACAGAGATGGTGTAGATCATCCAAGAGAAGATGACGACTGCATAAAGACATCAAAATTCCCATGAGTATCAGTGAGGAAGAATTTTTTAGTTTGAGTATGGATACCTTGTTTTCCTAAGGGTCTCACCTCAAAGTGGATTGTGATGAATCGAATAGGGAGGAAATTTATCTCTTATATTCATTGGCCCTTTCCGGATACTACATTGAGTTAGTGAGGTGGTGTAACTATTATATCTACTGTCATAGTTAGACTGGGTGTATAATGTCTTTCATGTTTCGTATCTTAGGAGGTATGTTCATGACTCTTCACATGTTATCAACCGGGTAGAACTAGAAATTGAAGATGGGGACAAATTTTCTTTGTACCTAATGGAGATCAAGGATCATCATGAGAGGATCTTTTATTGATAATTTATTCCCCTAGTGCATGTTCAGTGGTAGTATGATAACCTTCAAGAGAACACCTAGGTGCGAGAGACCCAAATGCAATCCTAGAATCCACTTTTTATTAGAAGGATTTTCTCTTTTGAGTAAGAAAAATCCATAAGATAGGGAGAATGTAAAAAATATTATTTTTCCATGTATTACTTCAGAATATTATATAGTTCAATTTTTGATATAGTTGATGAGATAGTGTGGAATTCCTAGGACTGAAGATCTCATAATTGATATTTGAAAAATATTAAAAAAATTAATATCTTGTGTGCCCAGTTTTACTACAAAGTGGAATAACTCTTAAATGGAGGATCAGATCATAAATCTTATTTCACTGGTCAATTTATAGTTTGATATTAATCCTAGGAATGATATAATAATTTTAGACATCTAAAATTTAGGTAGAGTTCTATCATGGTTATAAATAATATAATAAATGAATCTAATTTTTTTATTTCATTATTTCAAGGCATTGACCTAGAATCCTCCATTTAGATAGGGCTATTCCTAAATCCCTAAGGATAACTAAATAGACTAGGTATTGAGAGGATCTATTAGAGAGGATCCATTGGGGTATCAATAGAATATGCCATCGGATAGAGATTGAGGATCATTGTGCCATCATATTTCTAAGATCACACCAAAAAATGCAAGACTATTATTCATCAGTGATTGATCTAAAATACAAGTAGAATTTTTTATTTATGTGATTCCATCTTGTTACTTTTTCTCATTCTAATTTAGATCAATTCCACGTACATAATTTTTTTCATTAATGGTTTATTTATTAATGGTAGATTATTTCTTCATTGTTCATTCCCTCTTCATCCATCAAATTCTTCAACAACAGATCAAGCACATATGAAAAATTTCTGAGGTTCATTCCAAATATTTATGTATTTTGGTTTTCTCCCCCATTTCTTCACACAATCATCATTTTTATTTTCTTTGGCCGATAGTTCAAAGAATACTGGGTATATGATCACTGTTTGATTGTTCCTTGACACAATGGATCAATACTATGAGTGAGGTACATGACTGAGGTGAGATGATAATGAATAATAATTATAGGTTTATAAAAATAGATTGATGGTTCCCATTATTCCAGATTCGAGGGACGGTGGTGATGGTGTGGAATGATAGTGTCATTTACTAAGCATATTCAAATCTCATATTATGATATCCTATGATAAGATGGTTAAATGACCTTATATCCATGATTCCAGATAGGATTCATATTGGTGGTGTGGTGGATGGATGATGTGGAGGAGAACATGAGGGTTCAAGAAATTTCTGAGTTATGTGGTATATAATATGGGATTGCACATCCTATAGGACCCTAAATGAGGTGATATGGTTTCAACTGTGAAGAAAAATATCACACATCATGTGATACATGTTACATGACATGTGATCAATGTTGTTGACTCAACATGTGTCTTAGAGAATACACAGGCACATGAAAACTGATTTAAACAGATATAGTCAGAGTACATAGGCAAAACCATGTACTCGAACACATCTAGGTGTAGATGGGACTGTCTACATGTGCAAGGCCTGATCCAAGGGAATTTTTAGTAGTACATAGGAATAGGAAGGTTGAACAGGAAGAGTTCTAGATCAACCTCTACAAGTCATGTACCCATAGAGGACACACTATGTATTTTGAGGATATCATGCCTGATGAGGAAGTGAAGCACATAAAAATTAGGGGTTGTTTAGACACTCCATGTACGACTAATAGATTTTTTGGGCCCCCTTTTATGGTGTTTGGAGCCCTTAATTTCTTAATTTTGGATGAGTATTAGATTTATATGTTCCCTTGGTCTATTCCCTAAAGGGTACAGTGTGGCATTTCATCCACACCTCTAGGTAGGTTGAGTCTTAGAGAAAGTTTACATTGTCCCTACATGATACCATAGTGTAATCCCCTATAATTTCATATTATACCCTAGGTATGGTTCATAGAATCAGTGTACCCTACTTATATAGGGGGTTTATCCCCCATCTAGAAGGACATTTCAGTAGGGTTCACATTATCATTGTCATGCAATCCTCTATATAGAGGGTTGATCTAGATTGGTATTATAGTGTCCCCAATGGTCCTTGGTGTGATCCTTATATGTGGATCGGGATCTTTATAGACTAGCGAGTCCTCTTGGGCGGGGACAAATGATCATAACCTCTTATTTTAGTGTCACTGATGGTTTCATGGATTTTTTAGTGGGTTATCTCAAAATAATAACGTCCAAGAAGCTTCAAGCAGAATTCTGTGGATAAAGTTTGGTTGAGACTTCATGGAGGTGTGTTTTCATTCCTATGTATATGTGGATTTTTATTCTTACATATGTTTTTATATACTACTATGAGATAACTACATCTGATGATTTATGTTTAGTTATATTAGGGTGTCCTACTAGATATTATTATACTCACCCCTTTATGGGATATTCCAAAAAATTTAATGTATTATGTAGATGAAAGAAATTTTAAAAGATTCCAAAAGTGGCTAGGACTAAGTGGAGCATAGTGATCCAACCAGATTGAGGTGTGTAGTGGTGGTTCCATTGATAGTATTCCCCCTCTTACTTAGTAGGACAGAATTATTTTCAATTTATTTTGGTGGGATTTTATTTGTACCTTTCTTTCTAATACCTTTTTTCGGTACTCTCTTTGTGGTATTATTAATTTATTCATTCATGGATAGTAGTTGATTTACATTCTATTATTTTATGGCCTTGGAGATGTCTGTGAGTGTAAATGTACTTTAGGATAATTCCTCTCATGTGTTTGATATGCCTACTTGACACTAGTATCTAGACCATATTGTATTAGAGGTGGTATTGTGGTAGTCATGGATTGGGCCCCATCAGGAAAGTTTATTATGGCATATTCTATAGTTAAATTCAAGGGATTTTTGGGAAGCTTTTGAGAGTGGTGTGGTATAGAAACAAAATCTGGTCTTGGGATCTGGTCAGGGTCCTTAGTAGTAGACTCTAAACCTATATAATTCTATAACCCAAGTAAGTTGTGTTCCTTAGGGGAAATCTCTTGGAGTTTAGGTAGTCATAGTTTAAACAGTGGACCAGGTTCCAACATGAAGAGGAGAGGGACCATTGACTGTTTGAGGTGCGGTCTTGATCACATCGATGTTATCTTATTCCTTTTTTATACAATAGCCTATAATTTATTTATATCTTATTATATTCTTATTGGGATTGACATGAAGGTTATATTAACCATCATGTTTTTAAATCATAACATAACCTTTGGGATGAAAATGGATCAACTAAAAAGATGTCCATGATGTTCTATAGAAGTAGTTGGATATAGAAATCTATGGGATTTTATGAATCATAAGTTCAATAGTTTCGATATTGTTTTTAGAACTAATTGGTTGACCAGTTATTAGGAAGATATCAATTACAGTTTGATATGTGTATCCTTTACTACACCTAAGAAAGAAAAGTTTCTTTTGACTAGTGAATGTGATGTTAGAGTAGATAGAATAGGTCTGAACCAAAGTTAGTTTGTGGATATTATAGTAAAGGTAGAAATAATTGTTCTTATTGAAGATAATGAAATTGATCCCTCCTATTTTCATCATGTAGTGGACATATATCAGGATGTATTTTTGTGAGATATCTCAAGACTTTTTCCAAATAGAGGGACTAAATTTGAGATCAAACGCATGCCAAGAGTGCAACCAATATCAATTCCTCAATTAATTATGGTGATGTATGAGTTGAAGGATCTTAAGGTTATGTATGATGATTTGGAGGTAAATCATTTCATCAGAATGAGAACATATCTATAGTGTTCATCAGTGTTGTTTATAATGAAGGTGGATGTTAGTCTTCAGTTGTGTGTGGATTACATCAAGCTAAACTTTCTAAACATGAATAATGGATACACATTGTTGAGTATTGATGACTTGTTTTATTATTTTAAAGAAGCCTATTTTTTCTCTATTATTATACAATAATTAGGATACCACTATATTCAGTTTAGAGAGGAGGATATTCCTGAGGCATTATTTAGAAGTAGACATGAATTTTATTATTATCTTATCCTAACATTCAGGTTGACAAATATACCAACAATGTTTTTGGATCTCATGAATAGGATATTACTTCAATATCCCGACTCTTTAATTTTTTTGATGATATCATCATATACTCAAGGACCTCAAAGATGCAATCCAAAGACCAAGATATTGTGTTGAGTACAATTCGAGAAAATTGGATCTATGCTAGTCTCTTAAAGTGTCACTTCTATATCCAAAAGGTATGTTTTCATTGGTATCTAATCTCCTAGTTAGTAATTTATATATACTCATTGAAGGTAGATGTTTTGATATCTTAGGAATTCCCTAGAAATATTTTTAAGATTATAATATTCCTTGGTTTAACTAAATATAAGTATGGTTCATTCAGGACATATCCCTTCTGGAATTACATATAACTAGGATTACCATGAAGGATAGAAGGTTTGAGTAGATAGATCAACATGAAGAGGGATTCTTAGAGCTAAAATTATATTGATAAAAACTCTATTTTAGGAATTTCTAGAGCCTCGAATTGGGTATGTTTTATGATATAATTCCCAATGTGCTTGTTTGAGATCGTTTTTAATGTAGATAGATCAAATAGTTACTTGTGGGTCATGTCTATTATAACCCCATGAGAAGAACTACCCTATGCATGACTTGCAGATGGTATCTTTGGTCCATGCTCTAAATTGTTGGAAATATTATCTATTTTGTGAGATATTTTTCATATACATGGCCCACAAGTGCTTATGGCACATATTATCTTAGGGGAATTCAATATTTAAGAAAGTATTTGGGTGGAGAATTTGAAAACCAATTATTTTGAGATGGAATATACTCCAAGAAATGGTAATGTCTTTCCAGATTCTCTTAATATAATAATACTAAATGTTGGAGAGATAACTTTATAGGATTAATGGTGGTTAATGAGATTGTTGGTCACATGGATAAGGGATTTATCCAAGGATCAATAGTTGATGACTTGTTCTACCATGTTTATCACATCAAAATTGGTGGATCGAGTCATTACCTTCTAGGTGTAAGATCCCGAATGCTTGGTGATATGGGAATAGTTGGTAGGAAGTGACCTAGTTCTAGGATGATCGATATATGATGATGAAATGGTATTTTTTTCATGGGAGATTAGTGGTTTCTAATTCCATGAGGGAGGATATGATGATGTAATTTTATGCATATCAGAAGTTAGTGCGCCCATGTATGAAAAATATGTATCCAGATATTTCAAGAGATTATTTTCATGGCTAAGAATGAAGGAAGATATATTGGGCTGCATATATTATTTCCTTGTCAGTCATATGATCAACGAGTAGCACCGAAGGCCACAAGGATTACTTCTACCACATTCCATGCCAATTTCTAACTGGGATGGGGTGATTATGGTCTTTTTGAAGGGTTTACATAGACCTTGAGAATTCGAGATATTTTTTGGGTGGTAGTCTATCCAATAATGAAAGTGGAACATTTATTCCAATCTAATAGACTCTCATTGTAGATGAGTTGTAAAAAATTTATGTTTGGGAGATTGTTTGGTTTCATGGAGTTTCTTCATTTATAGTGTTATATAGAGATGCATTGTTTATGTAACAGTTTTGGATAATCTTATAAAAGGATTCAAGGATTTAGTTATTACTGAGTACATTCTATCATCTCTTGTCTAATGGATAGTCAGATAGGATGATTCATATCTTACCAATCATACATTGGGAATATATCCTACGATTTAGTGTATAACGTTACAATCATCTATCCCAGGTTTATTTTTCATAAAATTATATTTTCTAGGATTTGATTGAGATGAAACTATTTGGGGCTCTTTATTGATAGTGGTTTTTCACACTACAATATTCACATGAGGTAAGTGAGGCAACTGTTGTAGGGATGATTCTAGTTTAAGATAACTATAAGAGGGTGTAGTTTATCATAAAGTGATTGATTACACTAAAAATAGGAAATGATTATATTCCAACTAGAGGATATGACCTTTGGAGTTCATTTTGGGAAACCGATTTATCTTGAGGGTGTCACTTGGTTGGGGAATGAGCATTTATGGAATCAAGGGAAGAATGAACTATGATTTGTGGGGCCATTGAAAATAACCAAGAATATAATAATAGAATCCCACCATGTGGACCAAACTATATGATATAATTGTATGTATAATGTGTTCAATGTGTTTCATATTGGGAGGTATGAGCCTAATCTTATGCATGTAATCGATAATCAGGAGGCTGAGTTGGAACCATATGAAACGATTGTGGATGGACCAGTTCAGATTGTGGACCATAGAGAATGTTTAGTAAAAGTTGTGTTTTTGTTTTATTTTTTGTTAATCGATCAGTATGATGAAGTATGAAAGGGTGAAGAGAAAGATGATGAATGAGAATTCATATTAAAAGGGTTTGAATAATTTTTTCAATCATACTCAGAGTATATCATACTGGGATATTGATATAAAGTTTAAAACTATTGGAAATTTAATTCCCCGTATAAATTAGAATGAATTTTTGTGGGTAACCAGTTTTTCTGGGAAAAAAAATAAATTATGAATCACATTGTTTTTCACAGGAATATTATAGGTTTTAGAAATAATTGGACACATTTTTTTAAAATAATCATACTCGTATTTTCAAATGAATCATACTCATTATGAAAGTCCATCACAATGAGAAGAAGAAGTTTTGAAAGAAAAGGTTTTGAGTAGACTCAAATCAGGTCAGGAATAAAATTGAATATATCTTACTGAAAGTAAAGGTCATCGGTATCACTATGGATCCAATGTGGTAGATCTAGTTGTTTTGGTGAAAAATTGAAGTCTCTGTGACTACGATGAGTTAAATGTGACGATAATTTTCTAGTTTGGAATTCTTATAAATCATAAGTCGAATTGAGAACTTGTGATGAAATATTGATGGAAGAAAGGTGTATTGAAAGGTAAGGTGGTTCTGATTAGAAGTGGTGTCGATTGAAAATATGGTTCCATTTAGAAAGGTGATGTCAATTGAAGAGGTGGAATTAATTGAAGAGGTGGCACTAATTTACTATAGAATCATGTATTCTATCAGATGATATAAGAATTTTTCATACTCAGAATGATTAGAATCAGAAGAATTATACTCAGCCTGATCATATTAAGAAGTGGTCATATTTAGGATAATCGGTATCAGGATAATCATACCCAGAAAAGAGTGTACACAAAAAATATTATATCTCGAAAAGATTATACTTTGATTTGTTTTCAAATGATCTCTTCAAGTGGGTCAAGAGTTGATTTACTTTGTCTAAATTTGAAGTGATTTTTTTTTCAACTGGGTCAAGAGAAGAAGTGAAGAATTTGATAAAAATTGTTTTCAACCATTTAAAAGGGTTGAATTATATTGTTGGGATGATTTTTTGGGAGAAAATATATTTCTGAATGATTTGTTGAGGGGGGTTGACTTTGAAATAAAATATTTTGATTCAAATCGGTTCTGGGAATCGTATTCAACAATCAGATTGAGACAATTAGACTCAGATGATCAGACCCATATATTACTCATCAATTGAAATAATAATGATTATTGAAATAGGAGTATATAGAAGAAGAGTTGAATATTGTAGATGTTTCCAGAAGATTCGAAAATTGTTGACAAAGTCATAATTTCTATGATCTTTCAGGAAAAATTTAAATTTTTGTGGATTTAAGTGATGGGGAAACATTCTAGGATTCCCACCAAAACCTATTTTGGGTCACCTATAAAAGGAAAAATGTAAAATTTACTTGACTGACAATGAATTACGTTTCATAGTAGTAGAGAGAGAAACTCCAAGTTTTCAGTGAGAGGAAGTGACACTATTTTGTTTTATATTGAAGACATTTTGACGGGGATAATGTTGTATTCATCTTATCATCATATCGGGAAGGAGTAATCGGCTTCAGTATTTCCGTATTGGGTTTCTTAGACTAAAATTTATTGGATTGAGTTTATCATACTCAAGAATTGAAGTTGTCCTGATTTATTTCTATTGTATTCTGAAACAAAATCGAAATAGGATAATCATTATTAGAGGAATCAGACTGGGGAAATCAGACCCACAAAATCAGAATGAGTTTTTGTAACAAATTTCATGAGGTTATTAACATTCTTCTATGTATGAAATTGAATAATTTTATTTTAATTAAATACATTTGTCAAATTTAAAAGAAGCGCAAGTAACATGAGTTTTTACAAAGAGATTGTTTTTCCCTATTTGTGCTAAGAGGGTGCACACACACTTTGGGAATTTTTTCAAATTTCTAGATGAGTGTAAGTGTATATCTTACTAATTTTAATCCAAGGATCATTTTCTAGTGGATTTTATGCTATTGGATCATTTTCAAACCATATCAAAGACGTAGCTATTCTTATTGAAGAGAAAACCTTATAAATGTTTGTGTTCTTTTAGATGTGTGTTGTATTTGTTTTCTATAGGGAATTGAAATATTTATAGGGGTAAAGGTTGTTAAATTGAAATGGAATATAAAATAAAATGTGTATCAATGATTCACCAACTCCTCCTCATAGTGATACATTTATCCTGACTGTGTATTTTCAATTGGTATCAGAAGATAGGTTCCCTACATTTATTCTTTTCTGAAGTATTTTATGAAGAAGTTGTGATGGATAATCAAAGGTGTATGAATAGTAAGTGGATTACAACATTTTATTATAAAATTATCATATCTATAATGATAGAATGTTGCCTTATCTTATGTCTATTATTTATAGTCTTCTTTAAGTTACAACAGTTGGGTTTCCACCCATTGATGATAAAGCCCCACATACACCTATTGATAATAAGCATCTTGAGAATAATGGAAGGTCTAAGAGTGATATATTATAATCACTTTCTAAAAAATAATTCCTCAGAGTGAAATTTGATTCCACATTCAAAGGTATATAAGAAAAATTAAAAAACATATACGAAGTAAATGAAAATGTCAAGAAGGAAAAACTCCAAACCTGGAGATTGGAATATAAATATTTGAAGATGGGTGATAAAGAATATGTTGGGGACTTCTTTACTAGGGTAAATGAAATTGTGAGTACTATCATATGTCATGGTGAAAATTTGAATGATTATACTATATTTTAAAATATCTTTAGAATCCAACCTAACAAATTAGATGCAAAATTTTCTTCATTAGAAGACATAGATACTGAAACATTATCTCTAGATTATTTTCATAGTACTATCATTACTTATGAAATGATAATAGATAATTCTATGAAAGGGAAAAAAGTTGATAGAGAAATGTATTTCAAGGCTATTAAGAAATAAAAGTTGAAGAATATTCTTGAAGAAGTAGAAACTGAAGATTCTAATTCTGAAAATGTGGTATATAAAAAACTCAATGAAATTTATTCCAAGTTTTCTTAAAATTTAAAAATAGGTATAGGGAAATAAAAAGGGAAACATCCCATAAAATGTTATGGATGTTGATCCATTTTTCATTTTGTTTCCAATTTTCCTTGAAGAGGTAATGAAGATGAAAGTGATGAAGAGGAAAGTGAAGAGGAATAAAGAAGACTAAGAAGATCATGGAAGAAAAGGGGTGGTAAATAAAAATTCTATTATAAGAGGTAATATAATAAGTTCTCCAAATTAAAAAGGTAAATATTTTTTTCTATGGAAGATAATATTATATAAGTTACATAATATGTTGAATAAAACATTTTTATTGCAATAGTTAATGAGTAATGTTCTTCTAGTAGTGTAAGTAGTTTTTCTAAACAAGAAGAATAATGTGAATATGAATCCAAAAAATCTACCCAGTGTGATGGGGAAAATAATTTTATTACAAAATTTATTGATGAAGAATTTTGAAGCAGAAGTTTTAATGAAGGATAAACACAACATGAAATAAATTTTAACGAAGAGTTTAAATAATTCTTGAGAAAGATAAGAAGGCTTGAAAAGAAAAACAAGAAGTTGGAAGATAAATGTACCTCAACCAGAAATCAATAATGTTTTTCTGGTGAGAAAGTGAAGTTCATTGAAGAGAATTATGATTTGAATAAATCACATTAAGAAGAAAATAATCTTAATGATAATCTATAAGTGATTAGAAGGAAAAAGAAGAAGAGTTAAAACTTATTCAACAAAATCATTCTAAATATAAATTGAAAAAAACATGTTTTCAAAACTCTCTCACTAAAGTTGGTGAAAGTTATCAAAATGATAATCTAGAAAAGGACCAATAAAAGATACCTTCAAAAGTTGAGAATAAATAAAGAGTTTTTTATTGAAAGAAAGAAAGCTGGGAAATTCATGTATGTAGAAAAAACTAACAATGTTGGAAATTCAAAATTCTCAAAGAAACGTGAGTTTGAAAATGTTTTGAAACATTCTAAATCTAGGAAGGTTTCCAATTGTTTTGGTTTAAATAAATATGAAAAGAAAATAAATTCTATTATTTATAACAGAAAGGTTGGTGGATCATAAAATAAATACAAAAAATTTACTGAGAAATGTATTTAGAAGTCTAATCAATATGGAAGTTTCAGAGGAAAATACTCATTTTATTGATATTGATAGTATTTTGTGGGATTTGAACACACAGAAAGTATGTGTTGGTTCAACCAAAAACATTTCTATTATCCCACCAGTTATGAAAGGTAGATTTTTAGGTGGATTCAATCTCTTCAAAGAAAGAAGAATGAGAATGTTTTTTCAATGAAACCTGAGAAGAATGAAGTAAATATTAAAAATAGGTTCCAACCCTAGAAAACTATTTGTGAAAGATGTGAAAAACCTAGACGCCTTGTAAAAGGATGTATTTTTTGTTACCATCACAATAAATGTTTCTAAACAAACCTCGGAATCTAGATGTATTGGAAGTTAAGAAAGACAATTCTGTTATGTTTGAAAAGAAAGAGAGCTTAGTTTTCTAGACAAAACACATTTAATATGCTAGGAAAATAGAGGAAGCACAAGAGAAATGAAAGAAGAGAGGAATAAATAGAATATTGAAGAAATAATAAATGTTTACAATAAGGTATAAGTAGATTTTGGACATGAGCAAGAAAAAAATGATATCAAAATTTTTTCAACTATCTTTCCAGAAGAAAAGAAAAGCATGGGAAAATGTTACAAACTAATTGAAACAAAGATGATTCTGAATATGAAGAAAATTCTACATCCTCATCAAAATATTCTATATGTAATTTTTTTTATTAAAAACCCTAAAAAGGATGAAAAAAGAAAGAAATAACATCCAATGAAAAATACAACAAAAAGAAGAAGAAGAAGCTAAGACTAAGAGAAGACTCCCAGTCCAATTATTATTTCGGAGGAACAATCAAGGCTCCTCCATATTCCCAAAATCTTTGTATACTTTTTCTAACTTATAGGAAATTAAAGGAGTGAAAATAAGAAACCTATAATTTATGAGACCCTTACAATTGTTTAAAAATAAATTAATGAGTTTTTTATGAACATGATAATTTGAAATGTTGTGTTTTATACACCTAAACATTCTGATGTGTTTGTTGAAATGGGAATAGGACACTTTTATCTTAAAAATATTCTTTCAAGAATTTCCCCAATCATGTTAATTTTAGAAGAAACAATAAAATGTATTACGTGAATGTTTTATTATGTATAACATTGATCGCCTTGATTATACACTCTTTTTTTTCTACACTGGGTTCACCCACATAGTCTTAGAGTTATTTAGTTAAAGGTTTTTTTGTTAAGAAACTCATGTGTTACCTAGGTTAAAGAATGGTTCCTACCCTTGGAAATAGAGATAATTTGTTAATAAGGGTGAAACATATCATGAAAGACCCTTTTCATTTTATTGTCAATAGGGGGATATATATGATAAAGGGGGAGAGATAAAATAAATAGGGGGAGTAAGAATGCAATAGAGATAATAAACAGTAAGATACAAAAATAGGAGGACCAAAAACGGGATAGAGAGAATAAACACTAAGATAAGTTTAATGTGGTTGAAGTGATTGAATTGGGAATTTTAAACCAAAACAAAGATAAGATTGTTAGTCCCAAGTTGTGTTTTGGATGTATTTTTTAGCGATCAATCAGTATGATGATGTAATAAAGGATGTTATTAAAGTTGATGAATGTGAATTCATATTAAAAAGGATTGAATAATGTTTTCAATCAGATTCAATGTATATCATATTGTGATATTGATAAAAATTCATAAAATTTTTTAAATTTAATTCCCCATCATAATCAAAAAAAAGATTTGTGGGTGATCATTTTTGCTGGAAAGTAGGAAGAAATTCTGAGTCACTTTGTTTTTGGAAAGAATTGTATTGGTTTAAAAAAGAATCAGACTCATGTTTTTCGAAAGAATCAAATGCGTGTTTTCAAAATCAACATAATCACTATGAATGTCTATAATAATTAGAATAATATGTTTAGAAAGAAATGTTTTCAATTGGACTCGTCTCAGGTCCAAAATGAATGTGAATACATCTTGCTAGAAGTAAAGGTCATCAGTATCACTCTAGATCTGATGTGGGAGATGTTGTTTTTTTGGTGAAAAATTAGAGTCTCCGTGAATATGATGAATTAAACATGATGATGCTTTTTTGTTTTAGAATTATCATAAATCATAATTTGAATTGAGAACTTTTGATACAATCATGATGGAAGAAAGAGGGAGTAAAAGGTACGGTGGTGCTGATTAGAAGTGATGTTGATTGAAAAGATGGAACCGATAAGAAAGGTGATGTCAAATGAATAAGAGGCTTCGATTGAAGGGGACATGTCAATTTACTATAGCATCTAGTATTATATTAGATTATGTAAAAAAAATTTACTCATAATTATCAGTATCAGGAGAATCATACTTAGCCTGATCAAATTCAGAAGTGATCGTATCTAGGCTGATCGATATACGGATAATCATACCCAGAAAAAGAGCATACCCATAAAATATTTTATCCAGAAAGGATCATACTCTGGTTTTTTTTCAAATGATCTATTCTAGTGGGTCAAGAGTTGATTTACTTTTTCTACCTTTAAAGTGATGTTTTTCAAGTGGTTCTAGAGAAGAAGTAAAAATGATGACAAAAAATGTAGTCAACCATTTTAAAAGGGTTGAATCAATTTTTTTTGATAAAGTTTTGGAATAAAAGATATTGATGAATGATTTGTTGAGGGTGGATTAACTTTCAAATACAATATTTTGATTCAAATCTGTTCTAATAATTATATACAGTAATCATATTTAGACAATCATTCTTAAATTATTGTTATCATTTATTACTCATCAATTTTAATCATACTAGCAATTGAAATTTGATTCTAGAGAATAAGAGGTATATATTGTATAAGTTTTGAGAATATTAGAGAAGAGCTGATGAATTCATAATTGCTTTGAGATTTTAGGAGAAATTCAGACTTGGGTGAATTTACGTGAGCGGGAAGGTTTTTTGGATTCTCACCTAAACTAGTTTTGGGTCACCTATAAATTGATAAAATTAAACTGTACATGACTGATGATGGATTACTTTTTACAGTATTAGAGAGAGAAGAACTGAGTTTTCAGTGAGAAGAAGTGACACCATTTTTTTCGTATTAAATAAATTTCTATGGTAAGAATTTTGTATTTGGATGACCAACATATCGGGCTAGATTAATCAACTTTAGGATTTTCATATTGGGTTTCTCAGAAAGAGGAAGTATTGGATTGAGTTTATCATACTCATGGATTGTATTGGTTCCGATTCATTTCTACTGTATTCTGAAACAAAATCGGACTAGGATAATTGTACTCGGAGGAATCAGACTGGGGAAATCGGACCTAGAAAAATTGGACTGAGTTTTATACAAAAAAGTCATGGAGGTTCCTACCATTCTTCTAGTTAAATAATTAAAAAAAATTATTTAAATTTAATAAATTTGTTGAGTTGAAAAGAAGAAAATGTAACATGAGTTGTTACACAGATATTGTTTTTTTGTATTTGTTCTAAGAGGGCGTACACACACTTGGGGATTATTTTCAAAGTGCTATGTGGGTGTAATGGTATATCCTACTCATTTTAATCTAGGGATTGTTTTTCTAGTGTATTTTATGGTATTGGATCATTTCCAAACCATACCAAGGATATAACTGTTCTTATTGAATAGTGAACCTTGTAAATATTTGTATTCTTATGGATGTGTGTTGGATTTGTTTCCAATAGGTAATTTAATTCATTAACTGGATGAGAAGGTTTTTTAAATTGAAAATTATAATAAAAGAAAAATAGTATCTCTAATTCACCCCCTCCCATATCAATGATACAATCATCCTTATTGGGAATATTCAAAGAAAATGTGCTATAAGAAAAGTTAGTTCCCCTTATTTGAGTTTTATGATAGCACAATCATACCCAAGAGAAGACTTGGGAGTGAGAGTCTGATGTATGATCTTAGTGGTCATATTTTCTTGAGTAAGAACTCTAGATACACTTATTGAGGATTATAAGTCCATATATAGGAATATTTTAATATCCCATACATTTCAAGTGCATTATACCATAATTTAGTTCCTTATTTAAGTGTTTTTGAGTAATGATTTATTTTATATAAGTCTCAGGTATCCAATGGATGGATTTTTTAGGTTTTGTAGAGCTTTATGGGGGTACTTGGTTGGAGCCTGTTTAGAGAAAAACATGTAGTTATACCCAAGAAAGAATTCGTCTTATTGGAGAGGGATAGTTGGTGGAGCATGGTTGGAACGGAGTTAGAGTTAACCATATGAATTTTCTGTAAAAAAAATTTACGTTGGAAAATGGAAAAAATTAGGGTTGGTTTATGGTTAATCAAACTAAGAAACTAAACTGTGTGGGTACTGAGAAGAGGTAGTGATCCTAGAATGATGGTCGAACGTTATAGTAAATCATGTGACCAGATCATGAACCAAATTTAAATTAATCTGAAATTTTATTTTTAAACTAAAACCCTCCATGAACCACTTCATTAATCCACTTAATCCCAGGAATCTCAAACCTAGGGACTACAGTGGTGGTTTTTAGTGATTATTCTCCCTTTAAACTCAAATTTTGGTGAATATAAAGGCTTGGGGATATGAGAATTAATGGCAGGTAGTAATTGTTCTATGTTTCTCTGGATTTTATTAGATCTTAACTCATTATCTTGGGTTGAATTGTAGATCTGGGCTGTTATTGATAGATCAATGGATTCTTATGTGATTTTGTGTACAATTATTATATTGTTAATGGATTAGAGCCCAGATCTATTGTGAATCACTTTCTCTCTCTTGAATCAGACTAGATATACCATTTCCGATCGGTCTTGTTTGGTAAGCCTAATAGAATTTAATCCATTATTGTGTTCCACTTCTTGAATTTTATTCTAGAGTCCCTTTTATGATGAGTTATGATTGCTTCTAGGGATCTTTGAAATATGAGATTCTTTAACTAATTAATATTAGTGGAAATTAATATTTGGAGTCAATGCGCTAGAGGTATAAACTTCCTCACTATGTAGACGATATATATAAATGTGTTTCCTTAGTAATGTTCCCTTATTTGTATGTAGGCCATGAGACCCATGATTGATATTGATCACATGTGTGTTCTTGTATAATCCATGAGGACCATGTCTGATATTGATCCGATGTGTGTATGTTGTAGCTCATGGGACCAATGTTTGATATTTATCACACGTGTGTGCATTTGTAACCCTTGATACCCATGTTTAATATTGATCACATGTGTATTTGTAAGTGTATCCCATGATACTCATGATTGATAATGATCACATGTGTGTGTGTGTGTGTGAGTGTGAGTGAGTGTGTGTGGCTATTGAGACTCATGCTTAATATGCTATGTTTGGGAATATTTTTGTTATGCCATGTTGGGTGTGAGTTAATGGCCTATAAATGTTTTTATTCTAGTAACATGTGATTGGTGGAATATTGTGTCATGTATATCCCTAGAGAGAGAGAGCATGTATGGAATATGACATCAGAAATAAAGGACCAAGACATAGGGTAAGGGCATGATGGTCATGAGGCTTGACATGAGGGAATGGTGGCACTACGACAAAATGCGTGTTTAGCGGCGGTTTTTTTCCCGTTTCGCGATGGTTTAAACCGCTGCTAAATGGATTGGCGGTGGTTTTTCAAAACCGCCTCTAAATTTTGCGTCGGGAAACTATTCGCGGCTGGTTTTAAAACCGTCATAGAACGTTTCGTGACAGTTTTTAGCGGAGGTTTTTTGAATTTATTATTATTAATATTTTTTATTTATTTATTATTTTATTTTTATTTTTATTATTTATTTCATTTATTTATTATTTTATTTATTATTTTATTTATTATTTATTTTATTTCATATTTATTTTATTTATTTTATTTACTTTATCCATGCATGCACATGCACATGCACATGCCCATGCAATATAAAGAAATACTGCGTTTGGTGAGATTTAAATCTCTAACCTCTTGCATATTTTCCAAAGACTTTACCACTCCAGCAAGCTCATCATGTGGTTAATAAACAGAATTTAACTTACTTATATATACTAATTGAAAAAACCAATAATACATAACTAATAGATATAAACTCAATAATAATTAAACAATAAGCAATAATCAATAATTAACAATCAATAATCAATAATTAATAATTATTGATTTATTAGTTATTTATTGAGTTATTCATTTATTTATTATTATTATTTACTATTTGTTATAATAAATAACAAATAAATTATAATAATATTTACATATATTATAAAATTATGAAAATAATATAATAAAATAATAAAATTACGAAATTAAAATAATAATACAATAAAATAATAATACAATAAATAATAAATAATAATAAAAAAATAATAAATAATAAATAATAAATACTAAATAGTAAATTGTAAATAATAAATAATAAATAATAAATAATAAACAATAAACAATAAACAACTAAAAATAAATAATAAATAATAATAAATAATAATAAACAAATAATAAAGAATAAAGAATAAAGAATAAATATTAAATAATAAATAAGAAATAATAAACAATAAATAATAAATAATAAATAACAAAAAATAAAAAATAAAAAATTAATAATAATAAATAAATTATAATATATAATAAATAATAAATAATAATAAAAAATAAAAAATAAATAATAATAAATAAAAAATAATAAACAAAAAACAAAAAATAAGAAATAAATAAGAAATAAATAAATAATACTAAATAAAAAAGTATTAAATAATTAATATTAAATAATAAATAACAAACAACACATAATAAGAAAATATAAATAATAATAATAAATAATAAATAACACATAATTAATAATTATAAATAAATAAATAAATAACAAATAATACATAATACATAATAATAAATATATAATAAATAATACATAATAATAAATATATAATAAATAATAAATAATAATAATAAATAATAAATAATAATAATAAATAATCATAAATAATAAATAATAATAAATAATAAATAATAAACAATAAATAACAACAAATAAATAATAATAAATAATAAATAATAATAAATAATAAATAATAAATAATAAATAATAATAAATAATAAATAATAATAAATAAAAAATAATAAAAAATAAAAAATAATAAAAAATAAATAAAAAATAAAAAATAAATAATAAATAATAAATAAATAGTAAATACTAAATAAAAAAGTATTAAATATTAAATATTAAATAATAAATAATAAGTGACATAATAATAAATAAATATAAATAACAAATAATAAATAATAAATAACACATAATTAATTATTATAAATAAATAAATAATAAATAATAAGTAATGAATAATAAACAAAAATTAATAATATATAATAATATATATATAATAAATAATAAATAATAAATAATAATAATAATAATAAATATTAAGTATTAAATAATAAATAATAAATAATAAATAATAAATAATAAAGAATAAAGAATAAACACTAAATAAGAATAAATAAATAATAAATAAATAATAATTCATAATACATAATATATAATATATAATATATAATATATAATATATAATAAATAAAATATTATTTTTAATAATAATAAATAATAAATAATAAATAATAAATAATAAATAATAAATAATAAATAATATATATAATAAATAATAAATAATAAATAATAAATAATAAATAAATATAAATACTAAATAACCAGTAACATATAATAATAATAATATTATTATTTTATTAATAATAATAATAATATTTTATTAATAATTATAATAATATTTTATTAATAATAATAATAAATAATATTTAATAATTAAATATAAATAAATAATAATAGATAATATATAATATATAATATATAATATGTAATATATAATATATAATAAATAAAATATTATTATTATTATTAATAAATAAAAAATAAAAAATAAAAAATAAAAAATAATATATATGATAAATAATAAATAATAAATAGTAAATAGTAAATAGTAAATAGTAAATAACAAATATCAAATAATATATATAATATATAATAAATAATAAATAAATATAAATAATAAATAATAAATAACCAGTAACAAATAATAATAATAATAATATTTTATTATTAATAACAATAAACAATAAACAATAAACAATAAATAATAAACAATAAATAAATATGAATAATAAATATAAATAATAAATAATAAATAACCAGTAACAAATAATAGATAATAAATAAATTAAAGTACATTATAAATAATAAATAATAAATAATAAATAGTAAATAAAACACAAGAAAAAGTATGAAAAGCGTTATAAGGGATGAAAAATCATGAAAACACATGAAAACGGATGGAGAAGCATGAAGAAGGAAGCATTAGAAAGCATGAGAACGCATAAAAACTCATGACAACTCTGGAATACCCCTTAATAATTCAACATAATCATCATAATAACCCACAAAAAACCATTGATAAAGATAACAAGTCATGGAAACCCAAATAAACAGTAATAAATGGAGCAACTGTTAAAACCCGTCAAAACGGTCATAAAGTGACAAAAATATTTGACTCACATTAACAGAGATAACTTATGATCAGAGAGTCCATTCCAGATCCGAAACTAGTCAAATCAAAGATCCTAAAACGATCTTCATCTTGATAGGTGAAAGTGACCGAATGGACCGGAGGATCATAAGTTACGACCATTTAAAAAAAGCTGATGGGGAACGGGTGCTAGAAACGAGGCATCGAAAAACATAACAAACCCGATACCAACTAAAAAGGCCATAACTAATGATCCATGAGTCCATGTGGGTGTCGTGACTAGTCAAACTAAAGCTCATGGAACGAACTACGATCTGGAAGGTGGAAGAGTCCAAACTGACGCGCGTATTGAAAGTTAGGTCCGTTTGAAAACACGTTCGACGGGACACCGGTGACAGAAACGAGGTTTCAGAGGCCTTCGGAGGGGTTTTGGGATCGAAAAACACAACAAAAGCTTACTTTTTTAGGATATGTGCATAGCTCCCTTTGCTGGCTTCGATTTGATGTGTGGTAGAGCCTAAACGAACACCCAGAGAAAAAGTTATGGCTGTTTGAAGTTGGAGAACTTTTATCAACTTTTTTATAACCCTCATATCTTCCGCACCTTAGAACGTATCATGGTTTTGATTATACATGCCTCTATATCTCTTTATGATCTTTGATTTGACTGGTCGTGGTACTCCAACGGACTCCCGTATCAAAAGTTATCATCGTTTTAGTGATTTCGGGGTTTCTCATGTTTTTTTATTTTTTCCCTTCATTTCGCAGTGATTTCGCGGCGGTTTTACCCAAACCGCTGCTATTTCACGGTGGTTTTTTAAAAAACCGCCGCTAATCCTTGAAAAAATTTGAAATTTTTTTTTTAAAAAAAATTTAAGACATTTCGCAGCGGTTTTTAAACCGCCGTGAAAAAACCGCCGCGAAATAGCGGCCTAAAAAACATTTAGTGGCGGTTTTTAAAACCACGGCAAAAAAACCGCCACGAAACAACCGTTTTTCTGTAGTAATATAATGGCCTTGTAATATGACTTGAGGCATATATTAGGTATGATATCCTAGTGACCTGACCCATGATAGAGATATGGCATGATGAAATTGTGTCCTAACCTGAGGATCTTTGTCTATGATTCTATTTAGGGATATATGGTGGCTTTGTGGCTGACCATGATCTTTACATCCATTGTGACATTCCATTTAACATGGAACTATAGTAGGTATGGCTATGGTTCTTGGTTTCATGGTTGTTGTATGATCACTCAGCATATAATTTATTATTTCTTACTTACTTATTTTTATGGAATAAAACTCATATTCATGTGCACTTATGTTAATAACGCATTGGTGGAATCCTACTAGGTTATACTCACACAAAAAATAGGAATCTGGATGTGTGTGTAAACACCATGATCTAGGATCAAGGAAATGGAAAGGTCCCAATGATAGAGAGATCATGATAATAAGCTTGGTATTCAGTGGTGGTACCAGGATAGACTATGAAGTTATGTCACATAGTCTTTATTTATTTTCATACTGGATTCATACACTCTTGTTCAACTAGCCACATTTGGGGTCCTTTGTTTGTTATATTATGTAAATTAGTGAAACCAAACACTTTATTTGATATAGAATTTATTATATTTGATTCTATTATTCCTTTTGGCATAATTTTCATTATTATTATTCTCTGTTGTGGCTATCAATTTTGAGGGTATAGTCTTCCCATTGCACCATTCCAACCCTTTATACTAGTTAGTAACCACTTGAATACAAGGAGGCATGTGTGAGGGGATGTGGAACTCTATCTCTAAACAAGTGATTTAGGTGGAGGCATTACATAATGCATCTTCTATTATATTAATAAATTAATATTTACAAAATTTCCACCCATGTCACATATAAATTATCTTTTCCACGCCCCACTAATCATCCAACCCAAAGCATCATATATCTACCAAACTTCTCCAAAACCCATTACAAACCCTATTTCTTATATCTTATATACTCTATTCTCACCAGAATAGAAATCTTATAAATTTTAGGGAGTGGTCTAAAAGAGGACATCCAAGGAAGAGGTGATTGTTTTAACTGAATTATTTCAATTATCTTTCTTCCTCTACGACCTGAATTTTTTTATAATCATCCTAATATAAGGAAATCAATATCATTGGTATATTTAAACGTTATTATTTTTATGGGATTACCATTACCTACCTCCCTCCTTTCCATTATAAAATGAAAATGTTGCTCATTTTTTAGTTAGATCACTACCTCCATAAATAATGTATTTAATTATTCATCACCACCTTCATGTATGGTTATAAAATTGAATTTTAAAATTAAAGTTTATATTTATTACATTTATTATATTATATAAAATTAAATTAGGAATTTTATTAATAATATAAATAATAAATGTACATTATTATTTTAACCACCTAAAGGAAGCATGTTGAGACACTATTCTTAATCTGAATATATTTTTAAAAACCTATTGAACTAAACAAAACTATAAAATAAAGTTAAGTAACATATATATATAATTTTTGAGATGATAAAATAGTTTTATATCTTATTTGATAGTGTTCAACGTCCAGAAGAATTTTTGGAATAATTTTCTAAAAAAACCAAAATGGATGATGAGAGAAAAAACTATACAATAAAAAATTCAATATGATTATAAATCAACCAAAAAAATAAAATATTAATTAAGTGGGTTATTAATAAATTATTTACTTAAACTTGTTTGGTTGTTTAGGAGGTTCGAAAAACACATCCAACAAGTCAGGACTTGAGGTAAAGGTTGTTTATCTTTATTCAAATTCCTTGATACATATTTTTTATTATAAAATGAATTTACATTTATATGTGGTAAATAATATGTTATTTAATTATTTAATATTTAAAAAATTATTCTATAGAGTTTCAATTTCATTTAATCTCCCTATATTCATTTTCCTCCAATTCATACATTACCTAATTTCCAATGGTTGTTGTTTACATAATTTACTTTCATTAATTTATAATTCTTGAACATTATATTTATATGTCTAGTTTCTTATACCCTATTACTTAATTATATTTTATTTCTTCTTTATTGTCTTATTTTTACAAATATTCTTGAAATTTTACCTCCCTTTGTTTCATAATTCAACCAAATGGTTAGGTATATTTGGATTCAACCTCATCTCTTCATTATGGCTAAAAATATTTCTCTCTTATTTATATATTATTTATACGGTTTCAAATTTTTTTCTTAATTGTTGAATTATCTTTTCATTTCATTTTATTATTTATTTTTCCTTCTTTAAAATGTTTTATGGAAATAATTTTAATGTTTTCTACATGGGACATTTTTATCATTCGTTAAAAAAGTGTGAAAAGAATCTAATTTTTAATGTTTAGTAGATGAAAAAAGTTTACAACATTTATAAAAAAATTATTAATAATTTTCATATTAAATTTTCTATTATATTTAAAAAAACTTGATTCCCATTGTTCTATGTATTTTTAAAATTAAAAAAATAATTTATTATTTTATAAGAATAAATAAAGTGATTTCATTTCAAATATGTATATATATTTTCTTTTAATCCATAATTCCTATTTTTATCTTAATTTATTCTCAAGTTTTAAATTTTTTGAATAATTTTTAAATTAAGATTTTTTTAGTCCCTTTTTCACTTCTTGAAATTTATTTTTGAATGTTAAATAGATATTTTTTATAATCATATTACCAAATATTTATAAAAAATCCTTTAATAATTTCACTTCCATTTTCTTCTCAAACTATAAAAGAGTTTTCTATTTTAAATCTATGATTTAGTTTGTAACCCTTATGTTCTATTATGAATTTATAGTTCATAACCCACATTTTCTATAACGGTTGGGTTCTCTATCACTCTACATCAATCTATTAACATTGTTTTTCTCTTTCATGTTCATTTACTTTAGTTTTATGAATATATTATATGTCACTTAAACAATTTATATATTTTTTATAGTATTCACATAATTGTATACACAATACTATATATCTCATTAGTTTTATGGGTGATTTCCATGAATGTTATTACATTTATTGACTAGAGGAAACATTGACTCTGCAAACTTTTTATTTCAATACAGATGTTTATTGATTACTAATTCATATTGGTTATGTATTGTATTTTACATTAATTTCTTTATATTATGACTTAATTGGACTTAATTAAAGACATATAGGTATAGAAATTATATACCCTTTGATTAATTGGTGGGTATTATGAAACACATTTTCTTGGTTATTTTGTTTAAACCTTACCCATTTATGTGTGATGTCTTGTAAAGATACCCTTATAAATGTTTATGATGTCTTACATTATGCATTCCTTCACAATGAAATCAGTTATTATTGTAAATGTGTTATTTAATTTGTTATTTCATCAATGGATATATTAAATTCTCATGTTATCATTTATATGGATTTTTTTATTACTTTCCTACTATTAGTGACTTTTTTCTATGATATATTCTACAGTATGGTACACCATACTGACCACCTGGGATCACCCTTATTATATTTAAATTTCCCTAGGTTATGAAGAATATTATTATGTATGAAATATATAGATGTCTTTCATGTGTGGATAATTTTATTATGTATTTTTAATACTTATTTTCAAATTCAGTGTCCATGTTTTAGTTGGGAAAATTCTCTATTAATGGGAAGGATATCTGTTTTTTAGTTAAAAGTTTTCACAATCTTTATAAAAATATAAAACTAAAATTTAATAGCAATGTAAATGAATAATTATTTTTGATTTATATTTTAATTTTGGATGGTTATGTTTGGGTCACTTTAATCAATATCAAACATGTATGGAAAGAAACTTTTTTAGCATTAGATCCATAAGTGCAGGTCTGAGGAATCAGAATCATATAGTTCTCTAAACTTGGAGGACTAAATATGATTTATTCAAAGATAAATCTAAAATTTATCCAATATTTGGATCTTGATTTACCTTATCATGCATCAAAACATTGTGAACCAATAAGAAATTTAATTTTGAATTTATGATTTTATACTTACAAGGGTTTTTTATATAGATTTATTCAATCTTGGCCAAACCATCTAGGATCTACTCGGGAAATATCTCATTTATCCTCATAGAATAAAGATACTTCTTACATTGATTTACATGTAATCGTTAAGGTACTATACATATTTATATTCATTTATTCATCCTCTCTTCTTCACTTCTCATATCCCTCTATGTTCTTTTTGTTACATTTTCCTAATTAGCTTGGGTGGGAAATATATTAACTAGGGTTTGAAACATATTAAAATTATTTATTTTTATAGCCCTTAAAGGTCTCGTATTTTTCAAATATCTTGCTATTATAAGAAGGTATCTTTACACAATTACGGAAAATTTAAGAGAATCAACATCACCTTATTTTATTTTATAAACTCTTGATACATGATATTTTATTTGATTTTTTTAAAATAAAATCAAGAAAAATATTAGATTATAATTACTCTCAATTTTTTATTAATTTTTTATTGATACTGATGGTATTTAATTATTTTCATGTTTTATTCATCTAAGAAACATTTTCATGGCTAAAAATTGTTTGAACTTTTTTTCAAATTTTTATTTTTAGAGAAAATGAATTTATAAATGTTGTTTTGTAGGGTGAGTGATTTATAAAGATGAATTTCATAATGTTATGTTATTTTTTTGTTGTTAAAGTCCAATTTTGATGCATGATTATTTGAAATTGATTATTGTTTCAATTATTATGTACATTCCATGAATTAATTTTATAATTATTTGAGTTTCCATAAGATGATTTTTGTTATGATATTTGGGAAAGATTTGATTCAATTGATATTATTGGTTAGTTAAAAGGTTAATTAGGATGGGTGATTCATTAGATTATATTACACACTAGCTAGTGTCCTAGGTGTAGTTCATATCTTGGATAGAGTGTTTCCAACTAGTGATTGCAGGTAGATAATTGGGGCTATAAGTTAGTATGATTTACTCTTGTCTAGTAGGTGTTTAATTAGGAAGATACTAGTATATACAATTAGAATCAAGGTAGATATCCCATAATCTATTATATTCAGGGAATTTTAAATTTATTACATTTATTTATATTGTGATTTTTATCTCACTAACATTATTTTTTACATACTTACATTCCATGTTCCCTTTTTTCCTTTTCTAAAATAGTTTGTTTTTTCAAAAAAATATGATGTGTTTTTATTACTCATGTAAAATAAAATTTATTTCAAATTTTACTCTAAACTAACATGATGTTTTACTTTATAAATGTATTTATATAGATTAATGGTGGTATCTTACTGAATAACTTCTCACAACACACATACAACAACCAAGTATATGTAGAACATGTTTTGTTTAATGTAGGTAAATATAAGGAAGACAGTTCCATTGGTGGTGTACCATGATACCTTATTATTATCTTAGTGTTATGATGAATATGTAACGACCTAAACTTTTTTTAATGAAAATTAGTCTTGATATAATTAAATGTATTATGATGTAAAATGGTAATATAACATATGAAATTCTTTGGTTTTATGTTTTTGGATTTTAAAACACCATTAAGAATTGTGACTGTTGATAATATAGATATTGAAGTGTGATCAAATGATTAATATAAATATAGGGATTTAACAAATCGAATTTACTTAGATAATGGAAGCGATGGCCTCATCCAGTATAATTTCTCCATACAAATCCCATTTATTGGAGCTTGTAAAATAGGTGATGTCACTTGGATTTTATCTTGACCAAGCCAAATCCAAGCTTCAACACATTATGCTTGAGCTAAACCACCTATAGGAGAAGTGGAAGTTAATAAAGATTACCACCCGAGGGATGTCATCTAAGCCTCCCTAAGAGTTTTTCACCATCGCACACCTTACCCTTAGGTCTTATGTGGGTGGTATAATAGGAAATGTAACAAGACCCTAAAACTATGGTTATGTGCATTATTGTTTAATAGAATAAATAATATACATTCATTTTATTATTGTTACTTTGAAAATAGTTTTTACAGAACAAATAGTATTTTAAGTTAATATTATATTAAGAAATATATTTTTATTAATTAATGGATTTTTTAATTAAATAACATTTATATAAAATATCATTAATAAATTAAATTTATTAAATATAAATTATCGTATAATTTTTATGAATACAATTGTAATTTTTATTAAGGTTTGAAATCCATTTTTGTCAAAACCCATGAATATTCGATAAATGTCAATTTTTATTTTAAAATTAAAAATACACATATTGAGAAAATTATTTGTATAAAATGAATATTATTTTTTCAGGATGTCAAAATTATCCAACAGTGAATTTTTCATAATTTTCTAAGACAACCGAATTTTTCGGTAAAATTAAATTCTTTTTAAATATATAATGTGTTTTATGACATATAATGACCCAATAGGGATTTAATAAAATAATATAAACAAGGTGTTCGGCCAATATATGTATTATATTTAAAATAATATTATTTTAGATTTGTTTGATTAATTTTATGGTGCCTTAGTGGACCCTCCAAGACTTATAAAACATTTTAACTTTTTAAATTGTTTTCCTTGAGAGTGTGACTCACCTCCACTTAAGAAAGCCTAATATTTTAAGAATTTTGGTCATTGGCCTTATAAAATAATTTTTTCCCACTCCTCTTTGGAAAAAACCATTTGGAAAAACCATGGTATGTTTTGTGGTTTTGATTAGTTCATTATGTGATGTCCAAAACCCAAATAATAAATATTTCCCTCACTTTTCATATATAAACCCACCCAAGCTCCCACTTACTCTTCACTAAATGCCTTTTGAGATCATCCAAATTATTCCCTCCTCTCTCTGGAATCCTCTCAAGGTGCCCCATGCTCCCAAGAAGCCTCTCTCAAGCTCCTCCCAAGCCTTTGGGATTACACCTCCAAGTAAGGGACTTCTTTCTTTTCATTTTTATCCAAGTTTCTTTATGTTGTAATACCCTTATACATTCAATTAAAAATGTTGGGGTATGATTTTTAACCTCCCTCATACTTCCTTCATTATGTTTTAATGATGAGATATCACTTTCTCTCTAATTAATTCCTTCTGTGTACACCCATTACCATGCCGAATTTGTGTAAGGGATTTCTTCCTTTCTCATTTTGGTCCATGTTTTTTAATATTGTTATACCCTTTTAATTTCAATTAAAAATGTTGGGTTATGATTTCAAACCTCCCCCATAATTCCCTACTTATTTTCTAATGATTATATACCCCTTTATCTCTCATTAATGCCTCACATGTACACCTATTACCATGCCGAAATTCCATACAAGATTTCTCTCTCCCCGTTTACATTCAAAAAATTATTTTATATTATGAATCTAGATTCTATTAAATATGTTGGGACATGTATCTATATAAACTCCTAACTTTTCATTTTATGTACATATTATGATATACCCATTTCTCTCTCATAATCCATTTTTATGAATTCTCATGTCACACCGTTATGCTACTAAAATTGTACCATGATTTTCCCAGTCAAAGTCATTGTGTAGTGAATACCATGTCTATTTCTCTATCAAGGGTATTCACCTATATGAACATTTACATATTGATTATGTATTTTCATATATTAATTACACATTATTTTATTATGGAATAAATGATGATGTTTAATGAATCCATGTAATATGATCCGTGTGGCACACTTATTCATGAAATGAAATGATTAAAAGGGTTCACCCGGATATCACTCTAATGAATTGGGTAAAGATTAGTATCATGATAAGTCAAGTGAAATGAGGGTTTAATCATGATAATTCAAGTGATATGGGGTTTACTCATGCTCAATGTGCAATGAGCTTTGGCTCATGCTAATATACTATTAAATGTTATTTCCAAATTTTCATGTTAGGATAATCATGCTATATCATTCCTTTATTTTCATGTTTCTATTATGTTCCATTGATATGAATAATTCCTAACACGTACTAAATTCTTCATGTTATGCCTTTTTTACACCCTTACTGGGCTTTATAACTCACCCTTTTCTTATGTATTTCCTCAGGTTATCCCATGAAATGCTAAGTACGAAGGAATGTTGTGGTCATGTAAAAGAAGTTTTCAATAAAGATGTTGGGTTTTATGTTCTAAGTCGTTATGTAATGTTCATAATTTGACATTAAACTAGACCTCTTGATCCACATAGTTGTCTTAAGTACATTTTTATATAATAAATCATGTTTATGTTTGTAAATAAAGAGAATGTTTGTTATTTTTGTTATCAAAGGATAGGTTTAGTTATTTTTTGGATTAGGATTAGAAAACCCAAGTGAAATCCTTAGAGATAATACTAAGTATTATAAAAACATCCATAATTTTTTTTGAGTATATATTAAGTGTTTTATCAAGAAAATACATCCCTGTCTAGATACGAGTAGGTAGAGGCGGCTCTGACACAAATGTATCTAGAGGTAAAATCCAAAAACACCGCTTTGAGCTAGACTCAGATAAGAATTGTTGTACGAAATGGGCCTTAATGCAATCTTGGTTATGACAATCATGGGGGTTATGATTTTTTAAATTCTTGAGTTTAGTATGAAACATTGTTAAGGGAATAAAAAAATGCCTCTAAGATTATATGTTGGGAATTAGATTAGGGATAACCTAAATTGAAGCCTATAAATTTATAAGTTAATGAAATAAAAGTAATCTATAAGTTATCACTTCTTGTCTTGGGATTCCTATTTATGTGTTACCCCTAACTTTACTTTTATTCCAGCCAATGGATGGTAATAGGAGGACTCATGCTAACAACCAATGCAAAGATCAATGTGACTACTGTTCTAATGATATGGCCAATTTGATGGGAGCGGGAATCACAATCATTGTCACGATACTCTCTCTGTTAACTCATGTTTTGAATAGAAATATGGTTCAAGAGTAACTTTCAACACCCCCCCCAAGAAATAACAATCCGCAATTTAGAGCTCTATGAGACAAAGGCCTCATAATTTTAATGGATCTTCTGATCCCTCAATCGCCGAACAATGGATCAAATCCATTGAAAAGATCTTCTCTATCCTTAAATGTTATGAATAAGAGAAGGTTTTTATAGCTAGTTATCGTATAGAGGGTGAATCTGGGAAATGGTGGACGTTGATCAAAAATATGAATCATGAGGAGGAGATCGAGACGTTGGAATAGAAGGATTTCTAGAAAATGTTTTTCAAAAAAAAATGTTTCCTTACACCCTCCGACTTAAGATAGAAGGAGACTTGATTTCCCTCAAGAAAAAAGATGACGAACCCATCAAATTTTATGAGTAAAACTTCAAAATACATTCACAATACACCTCTAACTTTTTCATTACCCCTGAATTAAAGGTTGTCCACTTCATTGGTGGGATAAAACCTAGACTACGGAAATCCCTAGCGATCCGTAACTTCGAGAGCTATGAGGAAATTGTCTAATATGCCCCCAAATTCAAAATGGAGAACAGATAATATGAGGGGTATCATAAGGATAATAAGTGTAAG
The DNA here is from genome assembly GCA_963277665.1 of Viscum album. NCBI lineage: Eukaryota > Viridiplantae > Streptophyta > Magnoliopsida > Santalales > Viscaceae > Viscum > Viscum album. The sequence continues at coordinate 1,509,984,906 of OY728156.1, forward strand.
GTGGAATTAAATTCTAGGGGTCTTATGGAGAAATACAATTGTGCTAAGAAATAATAGCACCCCACTTGCCAAAGGTGTTGAAAGAAGCACCTCAAAAATTGCCCGAAGGGGATAAGGAAATGTGTTAGCTGTGGAAGGGAAGGTCACATAGACATTAACTGCTGACAAGAAAAACCCGTGAATGATATAGAGGAAAGGAACGCTCCATTCGACCCTCAATATGTTTTTCATTGCTTCAAAAAAAATAACGTGGAAACTTTGCAAACCAGTGCCCAAAGTCAAGGGTTTTTGGAGGCAGCCAACAACCTCCAAGGAAGCAAGGGAGAGATTTTTCCATCAATACCACTGAATTGAACCCCAAAAATGAAGTTGTGACTGGTACACTAGTTATTCACTCAAGAATAGAAAACATACTTTTTGATTCTGGTTCTATACATTCTTTTATATCCAGAAAGTTTACTAGAATAATCCCAAACACCACCACAAATCACGGAAGTAAAGATTTCGGGGAGAACAGAAAATGGAGTAATCATTTCATCCCATGAATATAACTCCTCCCTTACCATAATTTGTGGATTGAACTTCCTGTAGAACCTCATCATACTCCCTATGGTGGAATTTGATTCAATTATTGGCATGGATTGGATTTCCCTATATAGAGCCAACATTAATTGTCATGAGAGGGAAATCACTCTCCATATGGAGAATCGACCCTTAAATCTATACAAGTGCATGGAGGAGGATGAATCCTCTTTAGCACCATCATCTCATGCATGGATATTAATTCCTTATGAACACGTGTATCTTGATCAGATGATTGAGTCTAAGAAAACAACCATCTTTGAAGACATTCCTATTGTGAGGTAATTCACTTAAGTGTTTTCTAATGAATTTTATGGTCTTCCTCCTTGAAGAGATGTTAAATTCTCAATTGATCTTATACTTGGGGATTTTACAATATCCAAGACTCCATATAGATTGGATATTTTGGATCTTGAGTATCTGAAGAAACAACTACAGGAGAATCTGGATAAAGGGTTTATACGCCCAAGTGCTTCACCATTGGGTGCACCATTCCTCTTCGTCAATAAGAAGGATGGGTCAATGTGCCATTGCATTGATTATCTTCAGCTCAAAAAAAGAACAAGTATCCTCTACCATGAATTGATGACTTGTTCAATCAGCTATGTGGAGAAAAATACTTCTCCAAGGTTGATATGTGGTTGGGATATTACCAATTAAGGGTGAAGAAGGAGGATATCCCCAATACTACTTTTTATACAAGGTACAGGCACTATGAATTCATAGTGATGCATTTAATACTAACTAATTCTCTATAAATCTTCACGTAGTTGATGAATAGAGTCTTTAGATATTACCTCGACAAATTTTTGGTAGTCTTTATAGACGATATTCTAATATACTCCAAAACCAAGGAGGATCATGAGGAGAATCTAAGCACTTTACTAGAGACCTTTTAAAAGGATAATATTTATGAAAAGTATAGGAAGTGTGAGTTCTGGTTGAAGGAGGTCTCATTATTTGGTCATATCATCACAGGCAATGGGATATCTGTGGATCCCCCAAGATAGATGCAATTAAGGAACAGTCGAGGCCAACATCGGTAACATATATCTATAGCTTCTTGGGGTTAGCGGGATATTGTCACCGATTTGTGAGAAATTTATCACATTTTTTCAACACTCTTACCAAGTTAAATCTTAAGGGAGTAATGTTTTCTTGGAGTTATGAATGTGAAGAGAGCTTCAAAGGGTTGAAAAAGAGGCTTATCACTACTCTCGTGGTCACAATACCCACAAGTGGAGATGTATTGTGGTATTTAGTGATTCTTCAAAGAAGGTACTGGGATGTGTTTTGATGCCCAATAACAAAGCATTTTGCATGTTCTTTAAGGTAATTAAAAATTCTTGAGAAAAACTATCCAACACATGATCCATAGTTGGATGCAGTAATCATAGCTTTGAAAATTTTGAGGCATTACGTGTTTGGGGAGATGTGTGAAATATATACAAACCACAAAAGACTCAAGTATATATTCACAATGAAATAGTTGAAATTTATCCAATGAAGATGGTTATAGTTGATCAAGGAATATGAATAATCAATCCATTACTACCCTGGTAAAGAGAAAAAGGTGGCATATTATTTTATTTTAAAGGACCTAGCAATTCTATCATTAATGATAATTTAATGATCCAATCTTTTTAGATTTGATAAATATGGACATGAGAATCATAAAGAAGGGAACATAATCAATCCTTTCACAAATGATTTCTCAACTGTCTCTTTTAAAAAGGTTAAAGGATGCTCAAAAGGATGATGTGGGAATTCAAAAGAAATTTGAAACTATATGAAAAGGGAAATCATTGGAGTTCCATGTTAATGAAGATGGAATTTTGAGATTTGTGTTAATACTATGTGTTCTATCCAATCCAGAGTTAAAGAATTAACTTTTGGATGATGCACATAGTTCAAATTTCTCTATTAACCCAGGAAACAAAAAAATGTATCGAGATATGTGAGATAATTATTGGTGGGATAACATGAATAAATAGATCGCTGAGTATACATCAAATTTCCTGGTATGTCATTAGGTGAAGGTTGAGAGGTATAAGTCTAAGAGGATGTTACAACAATTACCCATAACAGCATGGAAATGAGATAACATTACTATGGACTTTGTCCCCAAACGGCCGAAGAAATCCAAAGGAAACAATTCTATCTTTGTTTTTGTGGATCGTCTTACAAATACTTCACAATTCATTTCAATTAAGAGGATTTCTCATGGGATCCACTGGAATGGACATACATTAGAGATTTGGTAAGGATGAATGTAGTTCCACTATCGATTGTATCCAATATAGATCCAAGATTCACCTCTATGTTCTAGAAGGGTATCCAATAGGCTCTGAATACTGAGTTGAACTTCAGTATGGATTATCATCCCCAAACTGATGGTAAATCTTAGTGGACTATCTGAACAATAGAGGAAATGTTTCTTTCCTGCTCAATGGACTTCAAAGGAGGATGAGATCAACATATTCCTTTAGTTGAGTTCTCTTACAATAATAGTTTCTACTAAAGCATCTAAATGGATCCTTATAAATCCCTCTATGTGAAGAGGTGTAGAACACCAGCATGTTGGGATGAAGTTGGCGAGTGAAAACTACTGGACCCAAAAATGGTCAAATAAATAGTGGAGAAGGTTAAGACCATCCAACAACACATGAAAGTTTCTTAGAGTCAATAAAAGAGTTATGCTAATAATTATCGATGAGACCTAGAGTTTTATATCAGAGACATGGTATTCCTCTTCATATCACCATGGAAGAGAGTTATGATATTTGGGAAGAAGGGAAATATTATTCTAAGGTACATCGGCCCTTTTGATATCCTTGGTCACATTGTAGAAGTGTCCCATCAACAAGCACTCCCACCGAACCTATCTCATGTACATGTTGTATTCTATGTACCAGTCATGAGGAAGTACATACCTTACCCATTTCATGTACTCAATCTAGAGTTGTTACTATTGGAGTATTACCTCCCCTATAAAGAGATGCCGGTGAAGATTTTAGATCGTTGGGAAAAAGTCCTAAGAAATAAGACAATTCCCCTCATCAAGGTGTTAGGGAGAAACCAAAAGTTTGAAGAAACAATGTGGGAATTAGAGGAAGTGATGAAGCAGAGTTACCCTCATCTATTTTAGTGTGGTAAAATGAGATTTTGAGGGATACATATCTTAAGGAGGGAAGATTGTAACGACCCAAACATTTATAAATGAAAATTCTTATTGATCTAATTAAATGTATTATTTGTAAAATGGTTATATAACATATTCAAATCCTTAGTTTTATGTTTTTTGGATTTTAAAATACCATTAATAATTGTGACTGTTGTTAATATTGACATTGAACAATGATCACATGATTAGTATAAATATAGGGCTTTAACAAATCCAATTTTCTCAAACAAAGGAAACAGTGACCTCATCCAGTAGAATTTCTCCATACAAAACCCATTTGTTTGAGCTTAGAAAAGAGGTGCTTTCGCTGGGCTTTTCTCTTGACCAAGCCCAAAATGAGCTTCAACATGTTAAGAATGAGTGGAACTGCCTATAAGAGAAGTGGAAGTTAATAGATATTACCACCCAAACGATGTTATCTGAGCCTCCCCTAGAGTCTGTCACCATTGTACACCTTACCCTTAGGTCTTATGTGGGTGTTATAAGGGGTTATGTAAAAAGACCGTAGCACTATGATTATGGGAATTATTTTTGTATAGAATAAACAATAAACATTCATTTTATTATTGTTACTTTGTAAATAGTTTTTAAAGCATAAATAGTATTTTTAGTTAATATTCAATTATGAAATATATTTTGATGAATTAATGGATTTTTGAATTAAATAACATTTTAATAAAATATTTTTACTAAATTATGTTTTATTAAATATAAATGTTCGTATAGTTTTTACAAATACAATTTTATTTTTTATAAAGGTTTAAAAGCCATTTTTTTTCAAAACCCATGAATTTTTTATAAATGTGAGTTTTTATTTTAAAAGTAAAAATTCACATATTTAGAAAAAAATTTAGATAAAAATAATATTATTTTTTTAGGATGTTGAAATTATTCAATGGTGAATTTTTCATTATTTTATGAGATAGCTTAATTTTAGGTAAAATTACATACCATTTAAATATATAAGGTGTTTTATGACATCATAATGACCCAAAATCGATGTAATAAAATACTATAAATGATTTTTTCAGACAATATATGTATTATATTTAAAATAATGTGATTTTAGATTTTTTATTAATTTTATGGTGCCTTAGTGGACCCTCCAAGACTTATAAAACATTTTTACTTTTTAAATTTTGTTTTCTTGATAATTTGACTCACCTCCACATAAGGAAGCCTAATATTTTAAGATGTTCAGACATTGGAATTATAAAATAAGTTTTCCAAATCCTCTTTGGAAAAAACCATGGGATGGTTTTTGGTTTTTATTATTTTAATTTGTGGTATCCAAAACCTAAATAATAAAGAATTCTCTCTCTCATCCTATATAAACCCACCCAAAATCCCACTTCTTCTTCACTCAAATCCTTTAGAGCTCGACCAACCTCTAACATACTCTCTCTATAATCCTCAAAAGGTGTACCAATCTCCCAAAAAGCATCTCTCAAGCCCCTCTCAAGCCTTTGGGGTCACACTTCCAAGTAAGGGATTTCTTTCTTTCTCATTTTTATCCAAGTTTATTTATGTTGTAATACCCTTTAAATTCAATTAAAAATGGTAGGGTATGATTTAAAACCTCACCCATACTTCCCTAATTATATTTTAATGATGATATACCACTTTTTATCTCATTAATTCCTTTCATGTACACCTGTTACCATACCAAATTAACATAAGGGATTTATTCCTTTCTCATTTTGTCCATGTTTCTTAATGTCGTTATACCATTTTAATTTCAATTAAAATTGTTGGGGTATAATTTAGAACCTACCAAATACTTCCCTTATTATGTTTTATTGATGAGATACCACTTTCTCTCCCATTAATTCCCCCCATGTACACCTGTTACCATGCTGAAATTCTGTAAGGGATGTCTCTCTCCCTATTTATATTCAGGAAATTATTTTATATTATAAATATAATTTCAATTGCATATATCGGTACATGTATATATATGAACCCATTAATGTCCATTTCATGTAAATATGATAATATACCCACTTCTATCCCATAAAATATTTTGATGAATTCTTATTTCACGATGTTATGCTGCCGAAATTTCACCACGGTTTTCCAAGCCAAAGTCATTGTGTAGTTAATACCATTCCCATTTCTCTATCAAGGGTATTCAATTTAATGAACATTTACTTATAGATTATAGTGTTTCATGTATGAATTACAAATTTCTTTATTTTAGAATAAATTATGATGTTTAATGAATTCATGTTATATGATCCATGGGGTACACTTATGCATGAAATGAAATGATTAAGAAGGGTGCGCCCAGATTTCCTTCCAATGCATTGGGTAACAATTAGTATCATGATACGTCAAATGAAATGAAGTTTTACTCATTATAATTCATGTGTAATGACTGTTTACTCATTCTACTTGTGCAATGAGACTTGGATCATGCTAATATCATGTTAAATGTTGTTGCCACATTTCCATGTTATGATAATCATGAAATATCATGCCTTTATGTTCAGGTTTATCTTATGTTATATTGATATTTATAATTCCTAAGAAGTACTTAATTATTCATATTATGCCTTGTTTACCCCCTTACTAGGATTTATAGATCACCCTTTTCTTATGGATATCCTCAGGTTATCCAATGCAATGCTAAGTACGAAGGAATGTTTGGTTCACGTAAAAGAAGTTTTCAATAAAGATGTTGGGTTTTATGTTCTAAGTTGTTATGTAATTTTCATAATATCCCAAGATACTATAACTCTTGATCCCCAATGTTTTCTTAAGTTCACGTTTATGTAATAAATCATGTTAAAGTTTGTAAATAACGAACAGGGTTGTTATAGACTATGTTGTGATTGTGAGTCTTGAAGTGATGTCTTGTATCTTGTTTTTTTTACTTTATTCATTTTTGAGATATATATGTATCTACCACTTTGAACTCAATTCATTTTTAGCCTATGTGTATATTATTTTTCATATCTAAATTATTATTTTGTTTTTAAGGTTACATTTAAATGTTTGTTTGATTTTTACTCTATATACCACTTTTGGTTGGGCTTGTATTTTGAAATTGTTTATTTTTTAACATGAGTATCCAATGCATTGATACTAAAAACTATATTATTGTTTAAAGTATATTACTTTTATTATTAGTTTTATTGGGTGAAATAATTCCTAAAGGGTATGTTTCGGACACCCTCAACACTTGTATTGGGTGCATAGTGATCAGGAATGTGCTTCGGGATTTATGGAAGATCAGATCAGGTAACGTGGTGGTTTGAAAAGAGATTAATTAAAAATTGTTTTAGGGCCCTATTATTGTTTAGTAATTAAAGTAACATAGGAGATAAAACCATCATAACTAGATAGTGAGGAATTATTAAGTGTTTATTTAACTCTTTCTTATAATTAACATCGAGTTAACATGGGTGGTTAATAATTTTCACTGAATTTAGACTTCATTTTATGTTTTTATTGATGTTTCTTATTTTTATTTTCTTATTTTATGGGTTTTATAAATATCCTAGGAGTGATTTTTTTAAAATAAAAGTTTTATTGTGAAAATAGTATAGAATCCAAGGATACATGGATACTATGGATACTGTATAAAACTGTATATAGACCATGCAATATGTTATAGAAATTATTCTTTAGGATATGAATGGTAGATGAATAGAATTCTGAACTATATGAACAAACAATTAATGGTTTAAAATTTCATAAATGTTATATATTTTAATTACTTTGTGAGTTTTAATTATCCTATTTATTTTTCATAATTTTCTATTATTAATTGAATGGATATAACAACTTATAGATGTTATTAGTGTAGATTTATGCATTAATTAACCTCTATATTACATGTTTTATTGATAATTCCTCTAAAAAGCCATATAGATGGAATTTTGGATAGTTTTTGATGAGGTAAATAGCCTATAAACCCACCCATTATTGATTTTTTTATTTGTACTATTCAAACTCTAGGTTGGTATGGTGATAAAAGACAAGATCAAGTAATGGATCATGCCCTAGAATTCACTAGTAAAAACCAACATTCATTTTATGATGATGAAGGATCCCAAGAACACAAGGAATTAATGGAGAAAATTAAATTTAGTTATATCTTGATTTTTATTCCTAAAACATCTAAGGTGAAGTTCTCAACATATATACTAGAAGTTCCAAGAAATAAATTGTGGGATTCAGTCATGTATAACAAGCTACATGAACAACTATCCTGGGAAAAGATTGAGAAGATTTTCTACCACAAACTCTACTATGGAACCTTGATTAAGGATTATTATATGAATTTTGTGAAATTGGAGTATGGAAATTATTCTTTGATTTAATATGTGAATTAGTTTTTTCATATATTCCAATTTTCTCATTGGCTTCACACAAATTATTTTCTCAAGGATCAACACATCAATATGGGACTAAAAACTAAGATTATACAAAATAGTTTCCTCTTTTTCATTCAAAAAAATGTTAAGGTGGTCAATAAGGTGATATTGGGAGATAATAATATATAAGGGTTGATTGGTATGGGTGGTGTAACTATTGCAATAGGAGGAATTTTGAGTACCTCATTTCACCAAAACATAAAGCATGATAAATCTTAAAGGGGTTATAGTGGGAGTGTTACATATACTTCTATCCCTGATTTTATTAGAGTGGGTGTCTATTTTATGATTCTAATATGTGAATCTATATCCTTATAAACTACACTTCCATGAAGCTCAAAATAATTTCCCTCTACGAGGGTGATTGGGACACTACTAATACTTCTCTAAGCATACTCTTTATCATAGAAAAAAAGTGGTTTCTTCTTTTTCTGGAGGTTCCAAAATGTAATTAAGTTCCTTTAATGGAGTAGGGTGTCATTCTCAGAGGTAGAAGTATCACAGTAAGATTAATGGAGAGACTCCTCATAGTGTAAAATCTCAAATAAGTCCTAAATCTTGAACATTATATATATTAGGGAACACACCTTTAGAATTAGAGGCTAGGTTAGTGATTATTATAGTTACTATCTTTAATTATTCTTATATCATTCTTCATTTGTTTAATATAGGTTTTATTCTTTACATCATCTCTTATAAAGTGATTTATTTTCTAGGATTGTAATCATTGATGATGCTTTATATCACCACCCATTTAGAAATAATTTTTAGGGGTTCATGTTTCATTTGTATCATGTGATAAATTCATATGTCGAGATCATATGGAAATTTATTTTTCTTGATATAGATATATTTGATCTTATATTTGGTATAGAATAGATGATGATATCTAAGGAATATATTTATTTCTATCATTATAATTTTTTATTTCTATCTTAGGATAGGAATACTCAAATATTCTAAGTTGAGTGGGATTAATTTTAGGTTGGTCATGGCCTATTGTTTCCTACATTGGATATATTTCTTGTTTGATATCTAGATTTCCCTTTGATTTTATGGAAGTAAATTTCGGAGATCTAATTATTAAGATCAAATATATGGATCCCAAGATCTTCTCTGATGTTTTTTTGGGTTACCACTAGAGTGAGAGTTTAAATTTTATATTGATCTAGTTTAATGGAAAATTTTAATCTCGTTATAATCTTATCAAATGGATTAAGTTAAGTTAAAATAATTGATTTTATAACGTGAGAATCTTTAGGGAAAGGGTTTTATATATCCCAACATGTCATTGTGGGAAACTCTTGTACTCTCTACAAGGAAGGATAGGTTAATTCATTTAGTTTCCATAGATTATCAAAAGATCAACCAGGTTACCATAAAAAATAACTACCTATTTACTTGGATTGATAATTTTTTTGTTAGACTAAATGATCTAGGTGGTTTTCTAAAATTAACCTCAGGTCGGGGTACCATTAGTTCTAATTTAAGAAATCTAATATTCTTATGACCTCTTTCCAAAACTGATTTAGGAATCACATGTATATTTTTATTCTATTTGATATTAAAAAACCTCAATAATCTTTTTGTAATTTATAATCCAAATATTTCATTAATACCTCTGAAAAAATTCATTGTGTTTATAGATGATATCTCGGTTTAATCCAAGATGAAATGAGATCATGAAAATTATTTGAATATAATTCTGTGAAACATTAAAGAGCATCATTGCTATGCTTATTTATATATGTGATCATTTTGGATTCAAGAAGGGAAATTCCATATAATTGTGGTATCTATAAAGGTAATTTATTTGGACCTTAATAAGACTAAAGTGGTGATGTCTAAGGAATGAACCAATAATTGATTTGAAATTAGAATAACTTTCAGTTTAATCCGATATTATAAGTGGTTTTTTCAAGAATTTTCTAAGTTGGAGCCTTCATTTATGGGGATGATACAAAATTTATTGTTGTTAAAATGAAGGTAAAAGTAAAATATTACCTTTCATGATTTGATGGAAAAGATGTAATTATATCTTGTCTTGATTCAATAATAACTGAGTGACAGTTATATAGTGTATAATGATTCCAAAAGTATGGATTTTTGGTGTTTTTTTGATAAAATAAGAACCTGTTATGGTATATGGAACTCAAAAATTATGAAATTATAAGAATAATTACCCCAATATTGAATTTTAATTTTTCTCAGCAATTAATTCATTGAAAACATGGAACCATATCCTCTTTGGGGAAAAGTTCACAGAATACACTCATAAAAAAAGTATAAATTATATCTTCTCCTACAAGGATATAATCCTTAGATAAAGATGTTCGTGGAGTATCTTTATACATTGGAATTTGATATGGATTATACCTTTGGAAAAGGTAACATGGTTGTTGATTTCCTAAGTATGGATCTAATAACTAGGAAATCAATGGAATCTAAGGAAGAATGGAATATTATGATCCTTGTTTCCTAATTAATTTAGAGGAAAGGGAAAAAGATAATCATATATTAATGGTGAGTGTGTATTAAAAACATTCCCTAGATAATTAAATTCATTAAGATAATGTAGTTAATCTCGATTTCAAGTGTATAATTGGAATTGTAAATAGTGAGGATACCTCAGGTAATTGGACTCATTATCCTTTAGGTGTTTTACATTACAATAAGTGTTTAGTAGTTCCAATATCATTGAGAAATGATGTGATGAAAAATGGAAATATTTCTTGCTATGTTTTATAGATCTGTACTACCAAAATGTTTTATGAACTCAAGAAATGATATTAGTGGCCCAGAATGAAGAAAAAATTGAACTTTTTTCACGTTTCTCACCTATCAAATGTTAATGGTTTAACATCAAAATCCTATAGAATTGTTATAAACTATTCTCTTCATGATTTCAAAGTGGGATGATATCTCTAAACACGTTGGAATTTTATTTCCTTCACCTCATTATGGGAATAATTACATATTGTTATTATTTACCATTTGTTAATGTCATCTCACATTCTTCCTATAATGGAGAGCATAAAGGAGGAAGATATTGGGAACATATATGTTTCTGAGATTTTAATACTTCATATAGTTCCCTTAGATATTATATATAGTTGAAACCAATGATTTACCTCCCTATAAGGGACATTAATAATCAATTATATCTTAATTAATGTTGATCATGACCTATCACTATAAAACGGATGGCTAGATTGAGCGGGTTATTCATATACTTGAAGATACAATTTGGGATTTCTTGATTGAAATTAGGATTAATGAGACAAACAATTAACATTTATTAAGTTTTCATATAATAACACTTACCATAATTTGGTCAATATTTATTCATTTTACCTCTCTATAGATGTTCATGTTAATCCCCTCTTTGTTTGGTTGGGTTGGGTGAGAATTCCTTTCTGGGATTGAATATTATTTAGTAGATAATGAGTAAAGTTCAATTGATCCAAAAATGGTTGGAGATGTATAAAAGTTTTCATAAATCACATAGTGATCGATGTATTCATCCTTTTATGTTTATATTAGTGATATGTTATTCCTAAAAAACTCACCTTGGATGGGACATCATCAATTAGGAATGTGGGGTAAAATTATTTTTTATTATGTTGGTTCATTTGAGATAGTAGATCATCTCAGGTAATTAGATTACATACTAGATTTACCACCCCATTTGATATCTATTCATGATTTAATCCAATTATGTTATATAAATAAATACCATAGGAATTTGTTTCATGTATTTGAATGGGAAAATATGGATACTAAACTTTGGGCCACTATGGTTGAACAACTAATTTGTATCCTTTATTATTCAAACATGGTGTTTCTAGGAAATTCGATTCATCTATTCTAAATTATATTGTGGAATTGAAAATATATCCATGGAACATGGGTATGTGAGGCTTCGATGAAGTAGATGTCATCTCACTTATTCTCTAATCAAAAGTAATGAAGTTTTTATAGAGAGATAAATCATCATTGTGTGAACATTTATAAAACCCCCCATGTCACTAATTTTTAATGTATTTTTACAAATTTTCATTTATATATTTATTTTTTGGAAGTTTTATGAATTATAATTTAAAAACATGAATAATATATCGGCACTGTAGGGTATACGATTAGTTAATGGTTGGTATTAATCATGTATCCCAACCATGAGTGAAGGAGGTTTCATTCCAAACGTATAAGCATGATTGGATCACAGTTACCCTATCTATGCATCCAAACCATTTATAATAATAATAAAAATAGAAAATCTATCATATGATTAGAAAAAGGTTTACCTAACCATGTGACCCACCAAAATATTTAATTTGGAGTTTCTTATTTTACCCTTACTTGGGTATTTCTCCCTTGGGACTCCTCCTATTTTTGTCAAACCTTTAATGGGCACCTTTATCCATCTCTCTCTTCAAGTGGATTTTTAATAACTATATTTCAAAAACATATTCTTGTAAATATTTTTATTTTTTATTTTTTATTTTCCCTAATTTTAATTTTATCATTTTTTTATTGCAATTAATTTATTTTGAATTAGATAATTTTAATGGAAAAATATAAAAATTATAAAGCAACTGAGGCATTTCATATGATTAACCCACATGAAAAATGTTTTTTATATAATTAACTTGAGTAGAAGTTATTATATATAAGAATAATTTCATGACCCGACCCTACCGGTCTTGAGCCGTAACTACCCCAGGCCCGCCTCCATAGGCCAGGGGCTGGCGACAAGTGTCGAAGGAATAATTATCTCAGGGAGGCCTTCGCCTAAGTACCTATACACACACACACAACCCACTCAAAGTAGAAGTGCAGAGTAAAAAATAAAACCAAAGGATAAACAACTATAACCCAACCACAGTCATGCATCAACTTCTAAATAAAACAAGTAATGTGCTGAAAAGTACCGACAAGATAACTGAATAGAAAAAGGGATAAAAATGTGCCCAACCCAAAAGGTGCCACAACCTGGAAACAGGTAAATGAAAGTAAAAAACTGGTGAGTCTCACACCTAAAAGTCCTACTATGACCACTGAACATAGCCCAAGCTCTTGTGTCCACTACGCTCCTCCATAGTCTCGATCGACCTGTCTGTCGTCTACAAGGGCACACCATGTGCAGGAAAAGCCCAAGTAGGGGTGAGTATAAAGATACTTAGAAGGATGCCCTGAAATCTAGATGGAGAAATGAAGGAGGTACCAAAATGGTGAGTAGTAGACAGAACAAGGAATAGTGAAAGAGTACAGTAAATAGAGTGCAGCTTAACCCAACAAAAGAAAGGAAGTAGACTCGTCCAACCAAGAGGATCTAGAAACGGAAATCACGTAGCATACCCCCACGTGTCTTCGCATCTCCTAGAAGAAGATTAACTGAACCCAAGGAGTGGAAACAAAAGTAGGGTGTGTGTATATATATATATATATATATATATACTCAAAAAGGAACCCGAACGAGTGCCTAAGGGGATCTCCATCTCCAAGCTCAGTCCAGGAAAAGTCACCAACAGTTCTAAGGATATCCATCACTGATGCTCAATAGTCCCGCACATCAAAGCTGTCTCATCGCTAAACCGTACAACAAAGGGTCCCGCTCTGGTAATCACAGATACAAGTCACCGACTATCCACATAGAAAGGGATAATTCTGAAATAAGTCGTCAGGTAACCCACTGCCCAGCCTAGTTGGATGGTAAACCCTAAGAGGTCATCAGGTAAAACACTGGGCAACCCCACTAGAGGGTAAACCCTAAAGTCAACAGGTTACCCACTACTCAGCCCTGCTGAAGGGTAAACCCTAAGGTCAATGGGTAACCCACTACCCAGGCTCAGTAGAGGGTAAACCCTGATACGTTGGTGGGTAACCCACTGCCTATCCCCGCTAGAGGGTAAACCTAGAACCGGTCCAATAACACCGCACTACCCGTACCATCTCTAGGTCTCACTAACATCTCTACTGTGCGTTGGTTAGAAGTGCATCAAAGGAACCTCTAACCAATTCCCTTTCATGTTTCCACATTTAATGAGATCTCGAAAGAGGCTCCAGACTCCCAAACAGATTACACCATTGTACTCCTCATGGAAAAACACACGAGATAGACTATTTACTCACTTGAAATGGACTCCCGACGAAAAAGTTATTCAACACCGCTTTATACCCATACATCGTCTCCTGGGGACCACATATCGGTCCCGAAAAATGTCGGTCGAACTGCACCATCATGATGATCTCAAAAAAACATGCCAAAATGACTACTCATTCGCCCTGAATGGACGTCTGATGAAAAAGTCACAAAACACTGCTCACAGCTTAAAAGACATCCCGTGTGGCCCACACCTCCACTCTGGATTCAACACCTGAAACCACCCTGGACTATATCTTCTTGACGCCAGGGCTAAAACACCACTGACGACGCCTAAAATGGACTCTGGACGTGCTTGTTCCATCCAAAAGAAGAATCCTGGTGAGGCGCTAAAAAATACTTAGCAGGTGTGTTGCGCCACCGAGCCCCCCATCTCAGGAATTAAAAGTCCCTAATACCATCTCAAAATTTCCATCTCGAGTTGAGGACCGTGTCGCAGCAGACGACGCATGAATCTGACATTTGATTTGCAAGTTAGGGGTGTTTAAACGTCTATGGATGGAGACGGGGTGCGTCGGACTGGTTCGGCCGGTCCACCCCTTCAGACCAGCGGTCCGCGACTCGACTGCACAGACCACCCGGTCCATCGCGGCCCATGGTTCACCGCACGGGCCGCGTGTCTTTACCCAAACTGGCATGAGCCGGTTCGGCCCCTTTTTTCAGGAGACCCACAGAGTGCGGGTCTCGGCCAGCTCTCGGGGTCGCGACGAACAAGGTCTTGCGTGCCGCACACTGACCGGCAAAGCCGGCCCGTGCGCCCCCCACGGCCCGGACCGCCGAGCCGCCACTTTCTCGCCCTCCGCTACCTGGGAGCCCACTGCGCCGCCACCTGGGAAGCCCACCGCGCCGCCGACTAGGAACCTGTCACACCGCCGCCTGGGATCCCGTCGTACCACATCCTGGGAGCCCACCACACCACTGTGTGGGAGCCGCGCCCACCGTCACCCATCGGACTGCCACGCGGAGCCGCCAGACCACCTTAGAATCTGCCGGAAAACTAAAGTTTGGCAGGAAAACTTCCCGGGGATCCCCTAGATACCCCGGGACTCAGATTTTCGATCCCGGAGAAGCATTGTAAAGGTCAGATCAATCCCTACACATCTATGGAATTCACTCGACAAATAAAAAACAAACCAACACTAATATTTGTGTTTCAATTAGGTGTGGAATTAAAAAAAACAAAACACATGAACCTTCCTCGTAGGGCGTAGCCCATCGCTTCACAAACGGTCCGCCGGAGCCGCCACTGCCTTGACGGAGAGGAGTGGGAGCTTGGAGGAGGTTTCTCCCTTGTTCGGAGGGCTTCCTCTAGGGAAAAATGAAAGGGTATGATGGGAGATGGGGTGGGTGTTTTTAAGTAGGGAATTAATTAAAATTTAATTAATTTTTTAAACACCCACCAGTAGGCCCATACTTGAACTTTTGACGGGGTCAGGGATAAGCCGTCCCTAGGGTAAAATCCTTGTTCTGAGTGCAACAGTGGTCTCAAAATTTTAATCTGAACCTCTGTTCAGAAGTTATAAAGTTCACGCCTGATGCCGCTAAATTACGAAAATGCTCCCGGTGGCGTTCTCCACATAAGGGTTGTGCCCGTGAAAGTTTCACCCCTACTAGGGTAAACGGCATGCTCCGGACTCAAGGGTGCCCTAAGTTTTCCCATACAAGTAACAATTTAGGAGTTATTCTGTTTATTTGGTGTATCTAGTGTGAATGCACTTAAAATTTAATTCCAGCCACACCGGGACTCAGAACCATACACCGTCTGAACGCCCTGCTCTGGAATAACATCAAGAAACATTCAAAGTCTTACAGGCTCAAAACACGGGTTCTTACATCATTCCCTCTTTCATGTTTTTCATCCCTGAAAAAAAAAACTATAAAAAAAATCGGGATACTGAGCCCACATCTAGCTCTCTCATTCCTAGGTCCTCTCTTGCAGCCTCCTATGCTGCCACATCACAGGAACCAAAGAAATGGTTTGTCCACGCAGAGCCCGCTCATGCCGATCATCAATAGCCACCGGGTTCTCCGCAAAGGTGGATCCATCCTCAATTTCCAGCTCTTCCCAGTCGATAACGTGTGTGGGGTCATGCACGTATTTCCTCAGCTGCGATACGTGGAAGATGTCATGCACCCTCTTCAGCTGTGGGGGTAAAGAAAAATGGTAGGCAACCTCACCAACCCTGCGCACGATCTCAAAGGGCCCAATGAACCTTGGGGAAAACATGCCTCCGCGACCGAACCTCCATGTTACACGCCACGGGGAGACCCTCAAAAACACATGGTCCCCCTGCTCAAACTCCAAAGGCCTGCGTTGACGGTCTGTGTAGGAATTCTGTCTACTCTGAGCCGTCCTCATCTACTCACGAATGACTTGAACCTTTTCCATCATCGCCCACACCAACTCTGGGCCCATGAGGGAGGTCTCGCCAACATTCTTCCAACACAACGGTGACCTGCATGGTCTTCCGTAGAGGGCCTCGAAAGGTGACATGCTGATAGTATAGTGGTAACTATTATTGTACGTAAACTCCACCAAGGGCATGTGATCCTCCCATCTTAGGCCAAAGTCTAACATGCACGCCCTAAGTGTATCCTCCAACACCTAGATAGTGCGCTCTGTCTGCCCGTCGGTCTGGGGGTGAAAAGCTGTACTCATCCACAGCTGATTCTCGAATGCCTCCTTTAGGCCTCACCACAAACATGATGTAAACCGCGCATCACATTCAGAGACGATTTTCGAGGGTACTCCATTAAGGCAGATGATCTCCCGAACGTACAGCTGCCCTAAACTCTCCACCGAGCTCTGCTCCCTGATGGCATGGAAGTGCGTCGACTTCGTGAGTCGGTCCACTATCACCCAAATGGAATCATGGACATTTGTTGTGCGTGTAAGTCCTATGAAAAAGTCCATAGATATTCCATCCCACTTCCACTCTAGGATTTCAAGGGGCTGCAACAACCCATAATGGAACCTGATGCATTGCCTTCACTTGCTGACAGGTAAGACATCGAGTGAAGAAATCAGCTACTCTCCGCTTCATTCCAGACCACCAAAACTACCGCTGAAGGTATCTGTGCATTTCCCCATGCCAGGATGTACAATCAAGGGAGATGTGTGAAACTCCAGCATCAACTCCTCCTGCATCTCCACTGGTACTATGGCTCACCCCTAGAACAGGATCTCGTGATTCCCTCCTTCAGAATACCCATCAGGTGCGTCGTCTGTGGATATATGATCACACAGTACCTTGCTATCGATATCCCCCAGCTGTGACTCTCTCACACACTCAAGGAGCGAAGGAGTCAACACCATCGACTGCAAAAAAGTCGTACCCTTCTGCTCCACCAAGGTCATCCATAGGGAATCCAACTGCTCTGAAGCTTCCCGCACTAGACGAGCCTAGGAATTCCTGATAAGGGCATATTCTACTACATTTACCTTCCCTGGAGTGTAGACTATCTCAAAAATCATAGTCTTGTAGAAACTCTAGCTAGCACCTCTGCCTTAGATTCAGATCCCTCTGAGTGAAGATGTACTTGAGGATTTGGTGGTCTGAGTAGACCACAAAATTCTCACCCCAAAGGTAGTGTCTCCATAACCTCAAGGATAAGACCACTACTGCCAGCTCCAAATCATGAGTCACATAATTCATCTCATGGGGCCTCAACTGCCTTTACCCATATGCAATCACTTCCCACTGCTACATCATCACACACCCAATCCTAGCTTCTGAAGCATCACAGTACACCACGAACTCAACGCCCTCCCCTGGAAGCCTCAACACTGGAGCACTAGTCAGCCTCTGTATCAACTACTCGAAGGACTTCTAGTACTGATCAGTCCAGGTAAACAGTCATACCTTCTGCGTCAATGCAGTCAAAGGGGTATAAATCCTAGATAAATCTTCCACGAACCTCCTGTAGTACCCTACCAAACCAAGGAAGCTCTGCACCTCTGACGCATTCTTAGGTGGATCCCAAGCAATCACTTCCTCTATCCTCGTGGGATCTATGGCCAAACCCTGTTCCGAAATGACATTCCCTAGAAAGTGAACCTCATGAATCCAGAACTGACACTTTGAGAACTTCCCATACAGCTAGTGCTCTCAGAGTAAGTCGAGGACCATACTCAAATGCTCTGCGTGCTCCTCCTCCGTTTCATAGTACATGAGTATGTCTTCAACAAAGACAACCACAGACCGATCCAAGTACGGTTTGAAAATATGGTTCTTCAAATCCATGAAAATGGCGGGGGAATTCTTCACGCCAAAGGGCATCACCAGAAACCCGTAATGACCATAACGACAATGGAAAACCTAACTTCAGGATGTTAGCCTCACGAACCCGAAATTGGTGGTACCCAAATGAAAGGTCATTATTGGAGAACCACTATGCACCCCTCAACTGGTTGAAGAGAACATAAATCCTCAGCAAAGGGTACTTGTTCTGTATCGTGTCCTGATTTAGGCGACAATAATCCACACAAAGCCATAGGCTCCCATTTGCATTTTTCACAAATAAAACCAGAGCTGACCAGGGGGAAACACTAGACCTGATGATCCCTTCTCACAAAGGTCATCCAGCTGAAGTAGTATCTCCCAAAGCTATGTGGGTGCCATCCGATATGCTGCACATGATATCGGGGTGGTCCCCGACTGCAAGTCAATGCAGAACTCCATCTCTCGCCTCGGAGGTAGTCCCGGGACATCATTGGGAAAGATGTCCATGTAGTCCTCTACAACGGTAGGGATCCAGGTGCCTGTATCATCTACTTATTCGAGATCTATGCTATCCAACTGGTGAAAAAAAGGTCATGGTCTCCTACTCAGAGTACCCGTCTGCTCTGCCATGAGGTCTCGTTCACCAAGGATGGTGAACCTCGTCCCATCAGAATGGATGTATCTGACTAGTCTACGCTGACAATAAATCTGGGCATGAACTATAGGAAGATAATCCATGCCCAAGATTATGTCATAAGGCTCCATCATGATGAATAGTAGGTCCCACATGAAACTCTCTCCTCTGAATGATAGTTCACACTGTCTGCAGATAAAGGTCACCAGCGAAGCACTTCCTGTAGGAACCTCGAGGCTAAGTGTAGGTGTCAAAGCCTCTACTGGAAGCTCCAACTCCCGTACCAAAAGCAGTGATATAAAAGAGTGGCTGGAGCATGTGTCTACTAGTACCGAAGTAAGCATAGAGTAAAAAAAAAGAGTACCTCAGACCATCATGTGTGCTGGGGGGTCACGAACACCCATAGCCTAAAGCTGCCCGCGGACCCTACTGCTAGATCCTAGAGCCTGGAATGGGCCACTCAGTGGTGGCGGTTGAAGGACCTCGAAACACTTTCCCTTACCTCCAGACCCTACCGCTCTACCTGTGCCGCCTCCCTGAGGACCACCCTGTCCTCGCCTGGGGGATCCCTGGTCACCGCGCTGCCTCTGCCGCTGTAGTGCGCCCACTGCCTGCCTCAGCTGCTCAGTACGCCTGGTCGGGTAGTCCTATTCTAGGTGACCCCATCCATCACAAGCATAGCACCAACTCTCTCCTGACTTCCCAGGGGCTCTACAACACCACTACGATATACAACCCTGCCCCTGAGTCTGCTCACAGAAGGGTCACCTCGACTGAGGCTCTGCTCTCTGCCGCTTGCCTGCTATCGAAGTCTATTCTCTAAAGCAGTCACTGCTAGGCCCTATCAGCTAGCGTCCCTCAGCCAATAAGATATCTATCATGAGCGCCCTCTCTGTAACCCCTACATAGTTAGGGATGCACATGGGCACTACACTAGCACAGATCTCCCTTCGAAGACCCTGCTCAAACTTCCGCACGTGAAAGTAACTATCTCAAACCATATCTTGCGAGTAGAGTGTCAAATCTGTAAATCAGGCCAGGTACTGCCCCACGGTAATTCCCCCCTGCTTCAGCTCTGGATGATTATGAATCCGAATGGAGCATAAACAAGTGGGGGGGTACTCCTCTCAGAAGAGATACTGTAAGCTATCCCACGTGAGAGATGACACGTCGTGGGTCTACGGAACCAACCCCCAACAACGCCCAACTGTCCCAAGGAAAAGACTGGCAGTTAGGGCTCACATATGGTCCAATGGTGTCTGTACCATCTTGAAAAGTTGGTCCATGGACTCTAGCCAGTCTTCCGCTGCCTGGGGATCCGGGTCCCCGTAGAACTTCTATGGCCGCTGACGCTGGAAGTCTCAGAGCGCACTTAGCCTATGCTCAACCTTAGCCTGTGATGCTGGTATTAACTGCTACTCTCTATGTGGAGGGGCTACTGCTGAAGAACTGGGTGGAAGGGGATCATGTGAGGTTCCCTAAACTGACGCCTCGTCGCTCGCCAGGCCGTCGTCACAAACAGGAGAGGGTAACCTAGCTGGCTGCTATCATGGGGGCATCCTGAAAATTATCAAGGATTACTGTGATTAGATGAGAATATATATATATATATAATAGTAATCACAAAGGGGAGATGACTCAAAAAGGATATTCAAAGACTCAATCCTATCAGATGCATGTTTCAAAGTTCCCTACAACAAATTTCTCAGTGTGCCAAGTCGACAAGTAGGTTATCAGGGTCCTGGTGAATGGATATGTCGACCTCCCATACCATCATTAGACTCCCTGGCCTGAGAGCTACTCTCGAGACAAATTGAATCTATTTCCCTAAATCCCAAACAATTCATTTTGAGAGATGTATGAACAATTCCCCAAGGAATGAACCACCTCTGATACCACTTTGTCATGACCCAACCCTACCTGTCTCGAGCCGAAACTACCCCAGGCCCACCTCCATAGGCCAGGGGTTGGCGACAAGCACCGAAGGCATAACGATCATGGGGAGGCCTTCACCTAAGTACCTACACACACACACACACAATGCAATCGATGTAGAAGTGCAGAGTAAAAATAAAACCAAAGGATAAACAACTATAACCCAACCACAGTCATGCATCAACTTCTAAATAGAACAAGTAATGTGCTAAAAAGTACTGATAATATAACTGAATAGAAAAAGGGCTAAACATGTGCCCAACCCGAAAGGTGCCACAACCCGGCAATAGGTAAACGAAAGTAAACTAATGGTGAGTCTCACACATGAAAGTCCTACTACGACCACTGAATGCAGCCCAAGATACTGTGTCCCCTACCCTCCTCCATAGTCTCGATCGACCTATCTGCCATCTGCAAGGGAACACCAATTGTGGGAAAAGCCCAAGCAGGGGTGAGTATAAAGATACTCAGTAGGATGCCTCGAAAGCTCGAGGGATAAAAAAGGAGGTACCAAAATGGTGAGCAGTAGACTGAACGAGGAACAGTGAAAGATTATAGTAAATAGAGTGCAACTCAACCCAAAAAAAGAAAAGAAGTAGACTCTTCAAACCAAGAGGAGCTAGACATGAAAAGAACGTGGCATATCCCACATGTATTCGCTCCTCCTAGAAGGATAGTAACTGAACCCAAGGAGTGGGAAAAAAATTAGGGTGTGTATATATATATATTTTCTCAACAAGAAACCCAAATGAGTGTGTAAGGGGATCCCCATGTCCAAGATCAGCCCAGGAAAAGTCTCCAACAGTTCTAAGGATATCCATAACTGATTCCCAACAGTCCCACACATTAAAGCTGTCTCATCGCTAAACCATACAACCAAGGGTCCTGCTCTGGTAATCATGGAGAAAATTCATAGACTAACCACATAGAAATGGATGATTCTGAAAAAAGTCATTGGGTAACCCACTGACCAACCCCACTAGAGGGTAAACCCTAAAGTCAACGGGTAACCCACTTTCCTGACCCTCTGGAGTTTAAACCCTAAGTTCAACACGTAACCCACTTCCCAGCTTCACTAGAGGGTAAACCCTGATACGTTGGTGGGTAACCCAATGCCTTGCCCCGTTAGAGGGTAAACCCAGAACTGGTCTGATAACTCCGCATTCCCGGTACCATCTCTGGGTGTCACTAACAACGCTATCGTGCGTTGGTTCAGAGTGCATCAAAGGAACCTATAACCAAATCGCTTTCATGTTTCCACATTTAATGAAATCTATAAAGAGGATCTAGACCCCAAAACGGATTATACCATTGTAATCCTCATGGGAAAACATGCGAGATAGACTATTTACTCACTTGAAATGGACTCCCAATGAAAAAGTTATTCAGCATCGCTTTATACCCATACAATGTCTCATGGGGCCCACACCTCAGTCTTGAAAATGGTCAGGAGAACTGCACCATCATGATTCTCTTGAAAAAACACACCAAAACGACTACTCATTCACCCTGAACAAACATATGATGAAAAATTCGCAAAACACTGTTCACAGCTTAAAAGACGGCCCATGGGGCCCACACCTCAACTCCAACTTCAACGCCTAAAACCACCCTGGACTATATCGTCTTGACGACAGGGATAAAACACTAATGACAGTGCCTAAAATAGACTTGGGACATGCTCGCACCATCCGAAATAAGAATCCTGGTGAGGTGCTAAACAATACTTAGCGGGTGTGTCTCTCCACCGAGCACCGCTGTCTCAGGAATTAAAAATCCCCGAGACCATCTCAAAATCTGAGTCTTGAGCCGAGGATCGCGTCACCATATACGGAACAAAAATCCAACTTTTGGTTTTCAATTTAGGGGCATCTAAACGCCTATGGATGGAGATAGGGTGGGTCAGACTAGTTTGCCCGGTCCACCACCTTCAGACCAGCGGTCCGCGGCTCGGCCTCCCGGACCAGCCGGTCCACTGCGGCCCGCATTTCACCGTGAGGGCCGCACGACTTTACCCGGACTGGAATGAGCTGGTCTGGACCCTTTTTCCATGAGACCCTCAAAGCGCGGGTCTCGTCCAGCTCTGGGGGTCGTGACTACTCCGGTCTCGTCTGCCGTCGGCCGACCGGCGAAGCCAACCTGTGCACCTCCAATGGACTAGACCACTGAGCCACCACTCGCTTGGTCGCCACCACCTGGGATTCCTCTACTCCGCCACCTGGGAAGCCCACCGCACCGCCGTTTGGGAGCCCACTACGTCGCCTTCTGGGAGCCCCCCGCGCCGTCTCCTGGGAACCCATCGTGCCACCTCCTGGGAGTCGCGCTGTCGTCGTCGCCCGCCGAATTGTTGCGTCGAGCCACCAGACCACCTTGGAATCTTCCAGAAAACCAATGTTTGGTTGGAAAACATCCAGGGGCTCCCCCGGACGCCCCGTGACTCATATTTTTGTTGGAATCACCTGTTTTGATAATCTCAATTATGATTAATTATGTTTTGATAATCCCAAATTATGTTTATTGATTAAAATTTTCATTACTTTAGTTACTGTTTAAGTGATTAATTTCAAAATATAAATACAGTTTAATTTTTTAAAATGATATATCTTTCATTCAAGAACATTCATTTAATGAAATGTTCATTTTATTTGTAATGTTTCACCCTAACTTAATCTGTGGATAGTTTGCATAGACAGAAAAATATCTAAGGATACAAAAAGGTCACCGATATACAGATCAGATATCGATATAGAAAGGTCGCCTGTATGCAGACAGTTACCATTCCACCTGAGCTACTGATAGAGTAAGTCTACCAGTATGCACAAGTCAAATGATACAGAGTGACAACTACTATTATGAAGTCCACTGTTACAAGTTCACCGATATGGGTCACTGGTACAATAATCTACCACTACTGATAGCTACCGCTAAAGAAATTCACCACTACATATAGTCACAAGTACTTGGAGCTACCACTAGAAGGAGCTGCCACTACATACAGCTACCGTTACACAGACCACCCGACACCCGACACTCTGTCATTTCATTAACATTGTTTATTATAAGCAACAGTCATATTTGGCTAATTTAATTCATCTGCTATTAATTAATGATACTTTTTGGCATGTCAGAAACTGTACCTCATACAAATCATTCCTATTTCCAGAGCTCAGGGAATATAAAATGGAGCCTCGAGATACTAGAGAACTAGTCTTTCAACACACATACAAAACATGTCTCTGAATATACACGAGGACATACATACATAGAAGAAGAAGTAATAAAACATGATAAAACTGTAGAACCTGAACACTCAAGGAGTGAAGAGATTCAACGACTAAACCTACACTCAAGCTGATCAAGCTGATCAAGATGGACCTAGAAGTCAAGAATATAACGTCACTCTGTTTTGTTGATAAAAACTAGAGAAGGACTCAAAGAAAATTCTGATCAATCTATGGAGTCCAGAGCTTCACTAAAAAACAGATAGAGCATTCTAAAATATTCTCTATTTTTTAGCTATATTGTGTTTCATTTATTTACATTTTGAGCAGTGTGTGTGCTCTGTATTGTAAGCACACACTATCTCCTATGATAAACTGGAGGATTTCTAAATCCTCACTAAATCTTTCTCTTACACTCTTATATCCCATTGTGGATAGTGGTAGAGGTCGAGTGTGACCTGGCAAGCCTGTGTGTTGTTGTTTAGTTCTCCCACATAGAACTGTGGTAGAGGTCTGAAGACCTGGAGAGTCTATGCACTATTGTAAAACCCAGATCCAGGGTGTGGATCATAGTTTATATAAAACTGTTTGAGAGGACTAAGACTCTACTTGAGGCTGAACCTCTTGTTTAAAAATTCTGTGCATTTCTATTTTAGTTAAAACTATTTTGAATATTCCGCTGCTAAGTACTTGAAATATAAATCTATTTTAAAGTTACTCTGATAGTTAAACTAGAGACTCAGTATAAGATTCCAGAAACTGTTAGAACTAATTGGGATGAACCTACGAAAGCTACTTACAATAATAATTATAAATCAATGAATGACCTGTATTGTGGTTTAAGAGATGAAGAATTTAATCGAATATCTGCTTGTAAGACTGATTATGAATTATGGGATACTCTGTCTGTTTCCCATGAGGGAAAAACCAATGTTAAGGAGATGAGATTAAACACTTACACTATTAAATATGATAATTTTAAAATGAGTCCTAATGAACATATTTATGACATGTATCTCAGGTTCAATGAAATTTTTAACACTATGGGCTCGCTGGGAAAAGTTGTTCCAGCAAAAGAGAAAATCATGAGAATACCCAGATGTCTACCAGAAATATGAAGAGGCACATCAGTTTCAATAAGAGAATCGTGTGACATAAACTCACTACCTGTTAAAGAGCTGATTGCTAAGTTGATGATGTATGAAGAAGAGATGAAGGTAAACAAAGAAGAAGATGATGAACCAAGAAAGAAATCAGTAGCCTTCAAGACCTATGCTTCAAAAATCAAGGACAAAGAGAAACTTTAAGCTGTAACTGATAGTTCAAGTAGTGAGGAGAGTGCATCTGATAGTGATACTAAAATTTCTCAGATAGCCAGAAGATTTAAGAAGTTTTATAAGAAAAATAAGTTTTTCAGAAAATCCAATTACAAGGGAAAGTATGAAAATAAATTTCATTGGAAGAAGGATTGGAAAAGGAATGATAAAAGTGATGACATAGTCTGCTACGAATGCAAGAGGAAAGGACATGTAAAAGATGACTGTCTGATGTTAAAGAACAAGAATAAATTTGAGTACAAGGACAAAAAAAATAAGAAAGCTATGAAAGAAACCTGGAGTGCTTCAAAATACAGTTCAAGTGATTCTGATTCCACTCAAGATGAAAAATCTCAAAAATCTAATATGCGTTTCATGACAAACACATCTAAGGTAACATTGGATACTCGTGCTTTAAACTCTTATTATTCTGGAGATGATTCTGATTCTGATTCTGAAAACATGTCTAGTGAAGAATTATTTGAATACTTTAACATGCTAGAGGGTACCTAAAATGAGCTGAAAGAAAAGTATAAAGCCTTAAAGAAATAGCATGCTTTAACTAGCACTATCAAACCTGCACTAGAAGTAGAAATAGAAAATAATGCTCAACTACTAAAAGAGAATATTGAACTGAAATTTTCTAATGAGTAATTCAGGAAAGATTTAGAAAAATTTACTAATGGAAAGGAACCTCTTACAAAAATGCTCGTAAAACAAGTAGCACCAAAGTATAATACTGGTTTAGGCTATCAGCCTGAACATAGACAGATTACAAAGAATAGATTTATTCCTAAATCTGGATAGTATGATGCTAGTTCTAGTTCTGTAAATTCTTATGTCTCAACTAGATACTCACATTGTTTTAGATCAAAAAAAGTTTATCTTTCAAAATATTTTAAATCTGTTGATTATATAAAACCCATTAGACAAATCTGGGTACTAAAAGTTCTTCTTTCTAACCTGTCTGGACCCAAGAAAATATAGGTACCAAAATAATTTTCTATCTAAAATTGTGTTGTAGGAAACCTGCTAAAAAATTTCTTATAGGAAGACATGGTACCTGGACAGTGGATGTTAAAGACATATGATAAGAGACCTTTCATGTTTTAAAAGCTTAGTCAAAGTTTATGGAGGATATGTCACCTTTGGGGATAACTCAAAAGGAAATATCATCGGCTTAGGCCAGATTGGTAACACTGATTCAATTTTAATTTCTAAAGTATTATTTTTTGATGGACTAAAGTATAATCTTTTAAGCATTTCTCAGTTATGTGATGATGTATTTAATGTTAAGTTTGAAAATGATTCATGTAATGTTTTTGATTATAAAAATGCTTTGGTATTTACTGCATTAAGAAATGAAAATTTTTATGTTGTAGATTTGAATTCTGTAGCTAATCAAAATATTACCTGTTTAAATTATTTTCATAAAGAATATTTTCTTCGGAAAATAATATTAGGACAATTCAATATACACTCACTTAGAAAACTGACTAGGAAGAACTTAGTTAGAGACCTACCTAAACTTGAATTCCCAGCTAAAAAAGTATGTAATCCCTGTTAAAAGAGAAAGCAACATAAAGTTTCTTTTAAATCAAAGAAAGAAGTTTCAAATTCTCAACCTCTTGGTTTGGTTCACATGGATTTGTTTGGACAATCTAGAGTTTCTAGTTAAAATGGGAATCACTATGTCTATGTCCTTGTAGATGACTTTTCTAGATATACTTGGGTATATTTTTTATCTCACAAAAGTGAAGCTTGCTCTTACTTTATTAAATACTCCAATTCATTAGAAAACCATAGTGGAATTAAGATTAAAACCTTGAGAAGTGATCATGGTTGTGAGTTTGAAAATCATGAATTTGAATAATACTGCTCACATAATGGCTAAAATCACAACTTCTCTGCCCCTAGGACACCTCAACAGAATAGTGTAGTAGAAAGAAGAAATAGAACTCTTCAGGAAATTGAACAAACTATGCTTAATGAATATGATTTACCTATTTATTTTTGGGCTGAAGATGTAAATACAACTCATTACATTATAAATAGAGTTTTTATTATACCAGTAGTTAAGAATACCCATTATGAATTATGGAATAATAGAATACCCAAGGTTATTTATTTTAATGTTTTTGGTTTTAAAGTTTTTATTCTAAATACTAAAGATGATCTGGATAAATTTTCATCTAAAAGTGATGAAGGAATTTTTCTTGGTTATTCTTTAACTAGAAAATCCTATAGAGGTTTTAATAAAAGAACCAAATTTGTGGAAGAAAATGTTCACATCAAATTTGATGAAACTGATCCACCTGAACCTAAAAATTCTTTTTAAAATCTTAAAGAAGATTTGTCTATTCAGAACCTTAATGATAAAATTAGTGAACCTGTTGTAAAGACAACCAGTTCTGGAAATATTTCAGAATATGATGCCAGTGAACCCGAACCTAGAGAAGAACCTAAAATTTCTATTCCTACCTTTACTAGATCAACTAGGATTCAAAATAATCATCCTTTAGATGTTGTTGTAGGTAATCTTGATAGAGGGACATAAACTATAGCTTTTATAAGAAACCAGGTTGAACATCGAGATTTTCTTTCACAATTAGAACCTAAAAATATCAATGATGCTATCAATGGTGAATTTTGGCTAATGTATATGCAATAAAAGTTAAATAAATATGAAAGAAAAAAAGTCTGGGAATTAGTAGAAAGACCTAAGGACATTTTGACCATAGGCACAAGATGGGTGTTTAGAAATAATTTTGATGAATATGGAAACATCATTAGAAACAAAGCTAGGTTAGTTGCACAAGGTTACATTCAACAAGAAGGAATTGATTATGAAGAAACCTTTGCACCCGTAGCTAGATTAGAATCCATTAGGATCTTACGTGCTTATGCATCTCATCTGAATTTCAAGTTATATCAAATGGATTTTAAAAGTGATTTTCTAAATGGTTATATAATCGAAGGTGTTTTTGTTGAACAACCACCTGGATTTACAAATCCCCATTTTCAAAATCATGTTTTTAAAATTTCTAAAGCATTATATGGTTTAAAACAAGCTCCAAGAGCTTGGTATGATAGACTTACTAATTTTATTATTTCAAAAGGTTTTGATAATGGAATTTCTGATCCCACTCTTTTTATCAAAAATATTTCTAATGATGTTTTGATAGTACAAATACACGTTGATGATATTATTTTTTGATCTTATAAAAATCTTTTATGTACTGATTTTTCAAAGATTATGCAAAATGAATTTGAAATGAGCTTAATGGGAGAACTCAAATATTTTCTTGGATTTCAAAATTTTCAAAATAGGGATGGTATTACTATAAATAAAAGTAAATACACAGAGGATTTATTAAAACGTTTTGGTTTGGATAGTAATAAGGGAAG
This sequence comes from Viscum album, assembly GCA_963277665.1. Lineage (NCBI taxonomy): Eukaryota > Viridiplantae > Streptophyta > Magnoliopsida > Santalales > Viscaceae > Viscum > Viscum album. The sequence goes on from OY728156.1 coordinate 1,510,013,954, forward strand.
TGATACACCTATGAGTACCACTTATAAGTTGGATATTAATGAATCTGGGAAACCAGTAGATCAAACCAATTACAGAGGTATGATTGGAATCTTACTTTACCTTACTACTAGTCAACCTGATATTATGTTTAGTGTATGTATGTGTGAACGATTTCAAGCTAATCCAAAAGAATCACACTTACTTGCAGTAAAAAGGATATTCAAATATCTTAAACATAATACTAATTTAGGTTTATTTTATCCAAAAGGAAAATATTTTGATTTAATAAGTTCTTCAGATGCTGAATTTTCTGGTTGGAAGTTAGATAGAAAAAGTACATCTAGAACGTGTCATTTATTGTAAAAATACTAAGTATCTAGGTGTAGTAAGAAACAGAATTCAGTTACATTGTCTACTGCTAAAGCAGAATATATAGCTACTGGTAGTTCCTGTGCACAAATTCTTTGGATCAAACACATTTGTTGGACTATGGTTATGATATTAGACATGTTTCTATTAATTTTGATACCACTAGTGCAATAAATATATCTAATTACCCTGTATCTCATGCTAGAAATAAGCACATAGATGTAAGGCACCACTTTCTAAGAGATCACTATCAAAAGGGTGATATAACTCTTGAATTTATAGGCACTGAATGTCAAATAGCTGATATATTTACAAATAATTTAAGTTCAGAGAGATTAAGTTCCATTAGACATGAATTAGGAATGATAAAATACCATTAAACCTCACCGTTATAAAAACCTCACCGTTAGACACACCTCACCGTTAGACACACCTCACCTCTAGAAAAACCTCCCCATTAGATAAACCTCACCGTTAGACACACCACACCATTATAGAAACCTCACCATTAGGATACCACACCAACAATTCTTATATTTATAATACTCACCGGTAGAATGGTTACTGATATATCACGTTGTTTTAAATTTGTGTGTTTTAAGCTGAGACGCTTTATCATTTTAATTTATATATTTTTTATTATGTTTTGATTCCTAAATGATATAAGTCGAGTCTAAATCATATTCAATCCACAGTGAACTCCACCCTACCAAGTCCTCACCTACCCAAGCCTCTAAACTCTTGCGAGCCCTAAGTTTCTCGATTTTGAAATGGCCCAAGTTAAGTGACCGATAATTGATGAAGGTAACGAGACTAGTGAGAAGCGACAAAAAGTCGGTTCTAGAGCAACTAAAAGTTGTAGTGGTACTAGTAAAGAGAAGAGAAAGTATGAGAATCTGCATTTTTTGAAGAGGGAAATAGTGATTGAGAAGGAGCTTTGTGCTAAGTGGTTGTTGTCAATAAAGTCTCTGATTTTGAGGATTTTAGAAGAGCAAGGATGGATAGATTGTTTTGCAAACAACAAAAGGCCTTATTACCTGAAACTGGTTAAGGAATTTTATGAGTTTGTTAGATTTGAATTGAATTAATATGTGAACATGATGATTTCTGTGGTAAATGATAAAGAGATATCTTTTTCATCTGTTGAATGGGCCGAAATTCAGAAAGTACCTCATGAAGGATAGTATGGTTTTTCATCTAAATCAGTACCTGCAACTAGTGACCATTTTGAGTGTGAGGATTATTTTCTTGAGTCAACTGGGAATGGATCACCTAGAAAATTGATTGTTGCTGAAATGGACAGGGAAAATAGATTGTTGTTTAAGTTCATTCAACAAGTGATTAGTCCCAGGAGAGGAGATTTTACAACCCTGATGTTTTAGGATATATAGTTGATGTACTGGTTTAGGCTTGGAGTGAAGGTCAATCCATGTAGATTGTTGATGATTTAGATAAAAGATTTGACCAGACCTCAATCAAAGTCAAATACTTTGTTCTTTGCTAAGAATATTTACATTATGTTAAAATTCAAAGGTATTTTTGAATCTGGGGATGAAACTGTTGTTGTTAAAGACAATTTCTGCATTACTAAGACTATCTGCAAGTATATGAAAGTAAGTTGGAACCCTTGTAAGAAACAATGGGTGAATGATGATGGTAAATTTCATGATAAATTTATTCCTGTGGACCATCCTTCTAGGACTAAGGATGAGAGGGTTCTAGGTCTAGGACCTGATGAAGATGAACCGGTTTATAGTGATGTTGAGGATTATGTTAATAATGAGGATGAAGAGACTTCAGTGGAAGAAGGAGGAGACCCTGAAATACCTCATATCCCTGCACTTTAGATTATATGCAATGGATAGGATAGCCCTCTAGATACTTTATCAAAAAGAGTATCTGATTATGATAGCTCAGATGAGAGTACTTTGAGTTTGAGTCTAGTAATTGGGAGTTCTGCTATGCCTGTAGAGGCTATTTTGGTTGAGATGATAGAACCTGTACCTATCCCTGATGAGCCTCCTGTTGTTGAAATGGAGATGGGTGTGGATGATTCTTCTGAGGAAGACCTGCCAGCTGAGGCTTCTATTGATGTACATGTATAGGAGAATGCACAAATTGAGGGGGAGCATCCCACCAGACATTGTACAGTATTATTAGTTCATGAGATTGAAGACTGGGCAGAAGACCTAGGTTTTGTAGTTTTTGGGTTGGACTATCCTGATTCTGAAGATGATACACCCATCAAAAGACCGCATGTCAGTTATAATATCCTTTCTGAGACTTTACCTAAGGATTTAGTAAGAAAAGATGACCTAGACCAATTGAATTATAATCTCAAGACCTGTTTTGTGGAATAAATGAGAAGAATGGAAACCTTTTTAATATCACCCATTCAATATGTTATGACTGAATCTGTATCTAGTATTTTGGATGAAGTCAAGACCTACCAGAGTCAAGTTTTAAGATTGGTAGAGGATGTTTAATATCAAAAGAAATCAGTTGTCTCTATGGAGTCTTATATGAGTTCCAAATATCAAGTAGACAAGGATTTGACATTTGGGAAAAGTATAGTTGGCCATATGGTATCATTTTTTGAGGAATTTAAGAATTCCATGAAGTAGCGAGTCAGCACCCAAGACCTTATTGTGAAAAATCTCATTAGTGGGCTGAATAAATCTTTTAAGGAAATAGTAGCTTTTTCTATTGCACCTCTGAGTGCTCCCATGCCTTCTTTAGATGTTGATCAGATTAGAGATGTGATGAGAGAAGAGCTTGGACATTCTTCCACCTGTGGTTCTGTATACTCTTCTACATTGAACCAAGTGGTGACTACCACTAGGGATATAAGAAAAATGGTTCAGGATTTTATGAGGGAGGCCACTGCTTCTCAGAAATAAGTAAAGTACAAGGTGGATTGCTATTTCTAAAGGGTCTACACTAAACATCAGTTGAACAATCACTTCAAACTTTTGTTAGAAAATTTGAAATTACCTCCTGTGACTCAATCCTTTAGAGAGCAAGTGAGTAAGCTCAAGGATCTGACTCCATATTTGGAAAAATTCTTGGAAAACAAGTATGAAATCATTTCTTCTATGGATAGAGGAGGAGGGATTATCATGGATTTCAGAAATCTCTTGCTTCCCTTTTTCCATGTTGATGCTCAGCCAGTGATTGTACCTCCATATTTACCTGCATCTAGCTCTACTGCTTCTGCTTTACAAATGACCCCAACTCAAGCTATCAGAATCTTGACACCAATGATTACTTAGAGGAGTACCCACTACATGCCATGAAAAATTTCAGTTTCTCAACCTCCAGTGGTCATTTCTGGAGTTCCCAAGCCTTTAACCGAAGCTACCCAGCCTGAGTCTACCTTAGATCCCAAAGGAAAATCCAAAGTGGACATTTAGGAAGTGGATTGAGTGGGTCTATATTAATTTTATAGGGATAATTTGTACCTTGTATACTATTTTTTTCAACCTTATATACTTTCGACTCCTTAATATATACCTCTTTGGCAATCTCTTTGTCTCAATTTTTACCTATGCTGTCTGCTTAATTTATTTGTCCTTTACTTTTAAACTTTTGTTTTTACCTCTTTTCCATACTTGTATTGTTTAATTTCCCAATCTTTTCTATTCTCTGATACATTACTTACATCCTTATCTTATACCTCCATTCTTTTTTCTAATCCCAAAGGTGGAGAAATATTTCCCAAGTGGGAGAAATGATAAAGGGGAGGATAATTTATTAAAAGAGGGACATATGTTAGACATGGATATTAATATTTTTTTCTGTTTTTTTTTCTAAATCAATTTTATCTGATACATTTGAACTTGAGAATTTATATTTACCTCTGAAACATATTTTACTTATGTTGGAACACACTGAGAAATAAAGAAATTGTATTTTAGTCTGATACATTTGGATTACCTGCCATAATTTGTGATTATAAAAAACAGGGAGATTGTTGGATTCACCTATTTTGATAATCTCAATTATGATTAATTATGTTTTGATAATCCCATATGATGTTTATTGATTAAACTTTTCATTACTTTAGTTAATGTTCAAGAGCTTAATTTCAAAATATAAATACTATTGAATATGTTCAAATGATATATCTTTCATTCAATAACATTTGGTTAATAAAATTTTCATTTTCTTTGTAATGTTTTATCCTAACTTAATCAGTGGATAGTTTTCATAGACAGAAAAATAGCTACCGATACAAAAAGGTCACTGGTATGCAGATCAACTACCGATACAGAAAGGTCACCGGTATGCAGATAGTTACTGTTACACCTATGCTATCAATAGAGTAAGTCTACAGGTATGTACAAGTCGACCGATACAGAGTGAAAACTACTGTTATAAAGTCTACCGTTACAAGCTCACTGTTATGGGTCACTGGTACATAAGTCTACCACTATCGAGAGCTACCACTAAAGGAAGTCACCGCTACATATAGTCACCGGTATTTGGAGCTACCGCTAGAAGGAGATACCGCTACATACAACTACCATTACAAAGACCACCAGACACCCAACACTATGTCATTTCTTTAACTTTGTTTATTATAAGAAATAGTCATATTTGGATAATTTAATGCATATGATATTAATTAATGATAGTTATTGGAATGTCAGGAACCATACCTCGTACAAATCATTCCTATTTCCAGAGCTCAAGGAATATAAAAGGGAACCACGAGCTACTGGAGAACTATTATTTTAATGCACATACAAAACAAGTCTCTGGATATACACGAGGACATACATACATAGAAGAAGAAGTAAGAACACATGATAAACCTGTAGAACCTGAACACTCAAGGTGTGAAGATCTTCAACGACTACACTTACACTCATGCTGATCAAGCTGATCAAGCTGATCAAGCTGGACCTGGAAGTCAAGAAAATAACGGCACTCTGTTTTGTTGACAAAAACCAGATAAGGACTCAAAGCAAATTCTGATCAATCCAAGGAGTCCAGATTTTCACTGCAAACACATAGAGAATTATAAACCCTTCTTTATTTGTTTATATCTATTTTGTTTCATTTATTTACATTTTGAGAAGTGTGTATGCTCTGTATTTTAAGAACACACTATATCCTGTGCTGAACTAGAGGATTTCTAAATCCTCACTAAATCACTCCCTTACACTCTTGTATCCCACTGTGGATAGTTGCAGAGGTCAAGTGTGACCTGGACAACCTGTGTGTTGTTGTTTAGTTTTCCCACGTAGAACTATGGTAGAGGTCTGAGGACCTAGACAGTCTATGTACTGTTGTAAAACCCCTATCTAGGGTGTGGATGATAGTTTATATAAAACTGTTTGATAGGACTAAGTCTCTGCTTGAGACTGAACCTCTGGTTTAAAACTGCTGGGCATTTTTATTTTAGTTAAAACTATTTTGAATATTCCGCTACTAAGTACTTTAAATTTAAATCTATTTTAAAGTTACTCTGATAGTTAGACTATCAATTGTTTGTATTTATTGTAAACCAGTAGGTTAGTTTCAAAAGTTATTCTAATCTTCAGATTAGATTAACTAAGAACTAATCAATCTCATGAGAACCTAACTGAACCTTTAATGTATTAAAAATTAACTATAGTTTAACTTGTTATTTAATTTGGGGGATTTTAATAGAAATAATTTAAATAATAAATTTTTAATAGGAACTCAATTCACTCCCTCTTGAGTATTCCTCTACGACAAAAATTTTCGATCTGAAAAGAGAATTGGAAAGCTCGGATTGAGCCCTACACATCTATGGAATTCGATTAACAAATAAACAACAAATTGACACTAATATTTGAGTTCTAAGTAGGTGAGGAATTTAAAAAAAACTAAACACATGAACCTACCTCGTAGGGCGTAACCCGTCGCTTCACGAACGCTCCGCCGGAGCCACCACCGCCTTGCCGGAGAAGAGGGGGATCTTGGAGGAGGTTTATCCCTTGTTCAGAGAGCTTCCTGTAGAGATAAATGAAAGGGGAAGAAGGGGGAGGGGTGGGTGTGTTTAAGTAGGTAATTAATTAAAATTTAATTAATTTTTTAAACACCCATCAGTAGGCCCGTACCTGAACTTTTGAAGGGGTTGAGTTTAAGCTGCCCCTAGGGTAAAATTAGTGTTCTGAGCGCAATGGAGGTCTCATAATTTTAATTGGAGCCTCCAATAAAAAGTTATAAAGTTCACGCCTGATGCAACTAAATTACAAAAACACCCCTGGTGTCATTTTCCACAGAAGGGTTGCGCTCGTGAAAGTTACACCTCTCCTAGGGTAAACGACATGCTCCGGACTCAACGGTTCCCTTAGGTTTCCCATCTGAACAACTATTTAGGAGTTATTCTGTGTATTTGGTGTGTCTAGTGTGAACGCACTTAAAATTTAATTCCATCCACACAAGGGCTCGGAACCATACGTCGTCTGAACACTCTCCTCTGGAATAACATCAAGAAAATTTCAAAGTCTTACAGGCTCAAAACCCAGGTTCTCACAAATAAAGTGGTAGTGAGGAGTTTGTTTGTCTTGCTTCATAACTAATCAAATGTTTTATAAGCTACCGAATCAGAACACGTGCAATTACATTGCTATGTGTGGATAAGAGAGGGATTTCAATGCTCAGGTATGAAAGAAAAGGTACATAATTCAAATTAATACCATGGTTGTTGAGTCTATGTCTATTGAGGTTAGAACTGTTTCAAATTCAATTAATCCATGATCCATTCAATACACCATAAAGGAGAACAGTGTGTACGATTAATTTAGATTCACTCAGTCTAATAGGTGATTTACCCAACCTATTCCACTAATCACGTGATATTAAAATGCTTTTCCATTTTATTAACATAAAAAACCAAGATATATTGCGATTAAAACAAGGAAGATGTCACTTTATTTTATTAATTGAGCAATCTGTCTACAATTATACATGATTAATACTTTTTTGTGACTGCAATCCATGCACCATGAAGTGAACCATTCTAGAAATGATTTTGATAGCCATGATAGAACCTTATATCATGGAATAATAGAGATTAACCATGATATAATAATGAATAATATGGGATCTAGTAACTTTTGAATGAATAGAATGATGATAACATGTTACACCACAAGCTTCTACACTACAATACAGACATCTTCAAGAGGTTTTTTGAGAATAAAATATACGAGGAGGGATATGTAGTTATCATGGATGATTATATATAATGAGGAAGATGTGATAATGAAAATAAGAAATATTAAGACTCACATAGAAGTTTTTCTGTCATTAGGAAACCATCACATTATGGATAATGGTGAAAGAAAATATGATACTTCATATAGAATAATGGTTGCAGTATGGTTAATGAAAATGAAACACATAGGATCATGAACTTTAAGAAGTATTAGATCAATGAAATTATACTATAACCTAAAACACAACATCCACACTACATCACACTCAAATTAATGTTTTAAGGATCTATCGATGATCGAATTTTGAGGATATTTTCAATGAGATACCAATATATTAAAATAATATTTCTTTTAAGGTATTCATATATGTGGTTGAATTCATAACTACATTGTAAGGGAGGTTTTATAAATTTAGTAGAATATTTTTGAAATATTGACACACTGTAACCTTGTGCCTTACATACGGATTACCTTATCTAAATAGATATTAAATATTTAATTATCAATGTTTTTTTTGAAACATTAAGAGATTATTATAGTGTGTAACTTGGTATTTCTGAATATTTTGGATGATCCATTTATGGGAAAGTCATGACACTTTGAATTTTAAATAATCATGGAATATATTTAATAAAATTGGGAACATTTTTATGGAAGATACAAATTTCCCTAAAAGTAGAATTTTGTTGCATATTTGGAAATAGTGGTCTTGATGAGTAAAATCACTATTGGAGAATGAGGTAGAGGATTGAAGGATAGAAAATTTGTTATCTTTAGGGTTTCTTAACTCTCATTTGACTAGCATGATGGATTAATTGTTTTTGTTCTAAAATTTTAAATTATGGATGATTGAGTGATTAATTTACTTTTTAAAAAGTGATTCTTTTGGTTTTTCTATTCACACATTATTTTGTATATTTTCTTCATTATTTATGCATGAGAGCTATGTTTTGATTGAATAATTTATTTATAATTAATATTATAGTTCCTATAATTCAACATGACTATTGGGTTAGTTTAAAAATTATGTTTAAATAATTTATTCAATCATAAAAGTTTTAAAAAAACCAAAGTAATTGACCAAAATAAGAGGGGACTCTAGTTATTCGATAAAAATATCCTATCAAGGGGTTTAATTAGATTCATTTCCAGCAATAACATAATAACTCATTAAGAATTTTGAAATTTTAATTACCTCGTGATCCCAGATCTATCACATCTCTATATGATTTTTCATTCAAATTTTCTTAACATATATTTATTATTACTATATTAATGTCATAAATGATTATATTAACTTTTGAAGATGTGTGTCATGTTAGAGTTATTTATATTTGGGGATTGAATATGGGGGCATACTAATACTATGATAGACCTCAGTAGTTTTTGTAATTATGTGTCATTCCATTTAAATTATAAACTCTGATGAATTCCCTCGGGTCGTGAGGATGTTTTAGGGAACATCATGTTTTTTGTGCAGTTTATAGGGACTAAGGAACTATTAGAAGATAAATATTCATATATTAAGAAAAATTATTTCTCATATCTTTCTATGTTATACTATTAGTTTAGGTTTTCATTTATCTATTTTTATGTGGTTGGTTATTTTAAAGTTGTAAGGGTTGTTTTTAAAGTCATTAGGAGTGAACACATTTGTATTTCTATAAAAGTTGTTGAACATGAACATCACATCAACACACTTCGGGTGAGGATAAAAAAGAAAATTATTATTCGTCCCAAAACCAAACCCTAGTAATAATAAGGCCCATATTATTGTCTTGGAGCATTTATTTAAAGAGGAATGTAAGGAATAAGATATAATGACAAAATAATCATATGAATTAAATAAAATTCCAAAAGAGGAAACCAAATTTGATTGAAAATACAAATGTAAATTTTAATGTAATTCAATGATTAAGGTGGGATCTGAAAACATTTATAACAATCCATATTTCATACAAATTTTTTTCAGTATTTTTTACACAATGATCCATTTAATACATCCCCATAATATTGATAAGCCTAATTTCATTGGAAAATTTGATAGATAGACCATTAAATTAAAATAAAATAAAATATATTTATTTAGAAGTAAATAAAGTACTCTTAGTTTCCTTTAAACTGTTAATACTTCCCATGATAACCCAGAGACATAAAAAAGAAATGGGTGAGCTAAAAATACTATTAATGGAATAACTAAATAACAAATGGATAATAAATAATACATGTGAGCCAATAGTCATATAATTATTTCATAAATAGGTAAAAATCATACATACTCACAAGGATGCATGACATGAGAAAACAACATCACAAAATCATTGTATCATAGGAATGTAGGGACAATATATAATGTGACATCATAATCATAATTCAAGGTCATCCACAAAAACATCATAACATATTTTTCATAGAATAACCAATCATGAACTATATATGGTATCTCATGTGATGAAATCATTACCAAATGAATTTGATCACAATCATTGTGCACTCTTTATATGTCTAACTTTATGTGTACTACATAGATCATATATCACAAAAAAATATCAATATTTTTATCTCGTGATTTAGGAATATGGTTTTCATGCATGAAATTTCAAATTAAATGAAATATATTTACATATATGTCCATAAAATTGAATATATATAGTTATGGGAATTAATTACACAAAATGATGGCATAGAAAATCCTAGGATGTTTTTATAAACATAATGGGTAGAAATAAAGGTTCATCACATGGATTAATGTGACTGAATGGTGGTATATAATTATTTTGGAATCATGTGGATAGTAAATGAATGCTTATAAAACATTAAAACATGACCAATAGAGAATAAAAAGGGTTAAATAAAAAGAAAGTTCTTGAATGGGAAAGATGAGAGAGATAAAGCCTGTTACCTTGAGATAAAGCTTCTTTGGGACGGGGACATGCTCCTTAGGGTCGTAGAGACTCCTTAGGAGGGAGTTAGAGAGGGATAGGGGTATGAAATATGTGATCAATGTTTTTAAAGTGGATATTAATGGGAGAATGAGCGGGTGTTTATAGAAAAAGGAGAGGTTCATTATTTATAAATTTCTAAACATAGGTTTCTGACTCTATGTTATAAAATATTCGAAACCATTTTCCATCCCTTGTTTTTTTCCAATGATTTTTTCTATAGGGAATTTTTTAATAGTATTTTAATTTTTAATGGGATGAAATAATTTAAATAAAATCATAGATGATCTAGAAGTGATTCATATTCAAAAAGACTTGTTTTAAAAATATTAAAATATTCATAAGGTTTTTGAAGGTTCTTTCTAGGTTTCCAAAAATAATATAATCAAATTAAAAATAAATTACATTAATTATAAAACTATTTTTGGTTTATCTAGCACATTATATACTTTAATAAATTTTTGGGTCATTATGATGTCATAATACATACTTTATATTTTTATTGTATTTAATTTTTACCCAAAAATTTCACATGCTCAGAAAACTATGAAAATTAACTATTGGATAATTTTAACATTATTATTTCTAAAATAAAATTATTTAATAAAAATTATTTTTTAAATAATAAAATATTAATTTTTAAAATAAATTATTATCTATTAAAAATTACTAATTTTGTTACATGATTGAATTTATTATCATTAGAAAAATAGCATATGATAGCATAAAATAATTTTATTATTTAGAAATGAGTAAATAGTAATTTTTATAAAATTTATATGTAAATGAATTTTTAATTCAATTTTTTAAATTTATCATAAAAATACATTTTAATTAAAATTAAACATATATATATATCTAAAATTATAATTTTAGTTTTTATGTTTCCTAAATAAATTCTACCATTTTCAACCTCAATTCAAGTGTATTTTTTATATATAAGGTTGATAACCAAGAAATATTATTTCATTTAAATGGGAATTTTAAATACTATTAAGTTCTGTATAAATAGAAGATTATTACATCCACAGATGACCTAAGGGTAAGGTGTGTGATGGTAGTATATTCTTGGGGGTGGTTCAATGAAAATAGTTTGGGTGAGGAACCCTAGAAGCTTGAAATTTTCTAATAAATGGTTCCACTCAAGTTTCAGTTAGAGAATCATGGATTGGGTTTGGTCAAGGGTGAAGGCCAGTAGTGTCACCACCCTTATATGATCTAATAAATGAGTCATATAATGTAAAATCCTACTAGTTGAGGTCATATCTTCTTCTTTAAATATTAATTATATTTTATTATAAACCTTAATATATACTAATCATAGTGATTACTGTATAATGGAAATATTACTGATGGTCATAATGGTTAATGGGGTTTTCCCCAATAGTCATATTATGGATGAATATTTTAATGGTATAAAATAATAATTAAATATAGAACATGAGTTTTATATAACTATGTTACTTAATAAGGTATATATTAATTCATAAAAAAATCACATAAAAAATCTAGGTCATTATATTCTCCCCCCTTCAGAAATTTTTCCAATGAAATTTCATTTAATACAATATATCGTATATGGATAATTTTCTTCCATCTCTTATTCAGATTCCTATATTGCCTCTTAAAACTTGTTGTTCAGCCATAATACCTTGACCATGAGAGTTCTCTTGTCTTGTATAACACTATATCTATAATAAATGGTCTTCACTAGCTATTCCTCATAATAATGGTTAGTCTATAATGTAAAAACTACTAGATTTAGAACATGTGATGGGTCTAATATGTACTTAAGATGGACACACATAACACATCATTTACATGATATAGGTTTGGTGGGATTGTTAGTCAATAATCCATAGATCTGATGTGATCAAGAATATCAAAGGGGATGATGTATCTAGTAATAAACATTCCATATTTCTTGAACCTCGTGACTTTCTTCCATGGTGATATATAAAGAAAAACATTTTCTCTGAACTCAGACACTTGATCATGTTGATAATTTTCCCTGCATCTTTTCTACTAAATTTTCATATATTTCATATGACACTAAATGGTTTTAATTTTTCTTCTTCTCTTAGAAAAGATCAAGTCCTATTACCATATCATATCTACATTAATCTAGGTATATTAGATTCTAACAACTCTTCCCATAAAGACCCTCATAAATTGATATTTAAATGTTATAATGGAAATTGTTATTTTATGAGAACTCTACCATTGGGAGGAGTTGATCCCATCATCCTTGAAAATCCATTGAATATGATATCAGTACTTCCTATATAATATAAAATTTTATATCAGTATTAATATCTATTTTAGGGTGATAGGTAGTGTTGAAACACATCATTGTATCCCACACTTCCTAAAGGATCCTCTAAAACCATGAGTAAAACCTTGTATCTAGATCAGATAAAATTGAGATTAGTACTCCATGGAGTCTTACCACTTATCTTATGTATAACCTAGTGATTTAGACATGAGATAATTCTTACATTATAGTAATGAAATTCACTTACTTAGTAAGGTGATCAACTACCACTCAAATGGAGTTATATCCTTAGATGTCTTGTGGAGTCCTATAAAAAAATGTGGTTATTTCTTCCCATTTTCTTCTAGTTAGGTGATATAATTACATTATGTACATTGAATTTTATCATTAATACATTCTTTATTTGGAAACAAAGAATTGAGATTAAAATTATAAAATCCCCCTCTTTATGTTATCTTAACATAAGATTTTGTTTAGATCTTTATATATCATAGTTATATATATATGAATAGAGAAGAATGATCTATGTGCATCATCTATATGTTACCTCTTTTTTTGGTTTTTATGGGAAATATATCAAATTTCTAATCCTTATAACTCTATATTTATCAATTTTGAACTTCATAATATTTCTACCTTTATTTGTATCTCTACATCATCTTTTTAGGCCTCTATGGTCTTCTTGAGATTGGAATGTTGAGTAGTTATTTGAGAAAGGTAGGATAAAATTATTTTTACATTCATCATGTCCATACTTTACATTTCCTAGAAGATTAGATCCCTCTCAATCCTTATCATGGATATAGATATAGGACCCATTTTATGTAGAATATTTTCCACTTTATTCTTCCTCCCATGATGATAATGGATTGATCAATTGTAATCCTTGATTTTTAGTAACCACCATTATTGGTACATATTGTGCACCTTTTGTGTGAATATATACTTGACTCTTTTATGATTCAAATATATATAAAACTTATATATGAAGAGATTATGTCACCAAATATTTAATGTTAATATTATGGTAGCTAACTCTAGATCATGAATCAGGAGGTTCTTCTCTTGGATCTTTAATTGGAAGGGGGGGTCAGTTATCACATTTTCATTTTTCATGAGTACAAAACCCTAACCTTACTTAGAATCAACACTATAGATCACAAATTCATCCCCATTTATAGATAGTGTGAGTACATGTGCATCAATTAACCTCTTATTTAACTCTTTATAACTATCCTCACATTCATATTGTCACAACCCAACCCAACGGGGCTCCAGACGCAACTCCCCAAGCCCTCCTCCATTGGGCCAGGGGAAGGCTTCTAGCACCGAGTAGGATATCACCCACATGGGAGGCATTATCCTAAGGTACCTTTACACACGCACCCACATACACCTCCATGAAATAGTACAAATATATATAAAACTAAAATGAAAATGCATGCATACATCTATCCCAAACCAGAGTGGAACAAAAGTACAAAAGGGTAAAACATGTCCCACCAAAAGAAAAATACAAAAGAGACCAACCTGCTCGGAAGAAGGGATAATCTGCCAAAAGCACCATTGGAAAGAACCTTGGAATAGCACCGGTAAGATTCCATGGTCAGTCCCACTCACACAGCTTTTCATGCTTCGGGTCCTCCTAGGACTCCATCGAAAGGCATGTGGTTTGCACAAGACACAAACATGTGCGGGCAAAGCCCGTGCAGGGGAGAGTATAAAAATACTCAGTAGGCACTCTAAAAATCTCAAAAAAGGAGAGAAACTGAAAGGCAATAGGCCACTCATTCTTGCCAGATGGAACCCGGATGAGAGAGAAACTCCATTTCGTGACCATCCTCAGCTAAACACGACTAGTCAGCTTAGCTAAGGTGTATGCCCATACACCAAGAAAAACCAAATATACTCTGCTCATGCACCAAGCCATATGAGGTTCCGACCTCTTCATCAGCAACGATTCACAACTAGGAGAGCACACTCCACTATCACAGTCATCCCAGAGGACACTCGTCCGAGAGATACACTCCATCGGGTCCCACACAAACATCCCAGATGCTCACCCGAGAGATCACGCTCGTCGGATATCGTCACTGAGAAAACCACGCTGAAACAGGAAGAATAAAAACCTCCTTAGATAGGGGATCACTCCTAGGGTCTGCTAGGGGATACCAAAACCCACACCAGTATACGAAGATCTTACAGATAGGGGATCACTCCCTGGGTCCACTAGGGGATACCACAACCCAATTTGGCATTCATACAGAAACACGTCACTCAGATAGAGGATTGTCACTCATGTCATGATGGTCACAACGATACCAAAACCCTATCTAGTACATCTCACATTGTAGGGGATCGAACTTACGATGCTGCAACCATACATAAACTACGCGCTAAGTAGGGGATCATATAACCAACGATACCACAACCCTACTATAATCTTCATGCTGAGTAGGGGATCATATTCCCGACGATGCCACAACCCTACTGAGCATGGCCCACTGTGTAGGGGATCATATTCCCAATGATTTCGTAAACCCTACGGGGTTAACCTGCTAGATAGGGGATCACCGCCTGTGGATTAGTGGTCACATCGATACCAAGAACCCGATCTAGGGAAACGATGCTAGAGGATCCCACTCCGGGCACACCGAAGGGATTCAACAACTCTAACAAATTAAACATCCCATCGAGAGGATCACAAAACTATACCAAGGTTGTGATGCCGTGCGAACCCTCGTAGGAATGAAACAAGGGAGTACCCTCAACCACTACTCGTCCGAATTTCGCTAACCTAAGAGACCCACCACAATGCCACCCTGCACACCTCCAAGGCTGATACCAAGGCCACCATCGCGATTGACGCGGAAACACATGCAGGAAAGGCTGTTTACGTGCCCAAAATGGAAAACCAGTAAAAATGCACTATTCACCATAGTTAGCCCATGTGGGGCCCACAAAACGATCCCAAAACACATCAAGAAGATCCTACCACTGCGGTCCCTTCGAAAAAACACACAGGATCCACTACTCGTTCATCCCAAACGGACCCCTAGTAAAAAAGGGACTATTCATCGAAGCCAGCTCGGGTGGGGCCCACATCTTGATCCTGAAACTCATCAAACAGATCAAGCCATTTCGATCCTCTCGGAAAAACACACAGGATCGACTATTCATCCGCCAAAATCAGACTCTTGGTGCAGAAGTTACGTTTCTATGAAAACGCCCAAACCCGGCCTCGTGGGGTCTGCACCCCAAACTCAGTCCCAACACCCAAAAACCATCAGGAAAATTATGCCGTACCATCAGGGTCTCAATTCCACTGATAGCACATCAATCAGATGCTTTCGGTAGAAAATACAAGGGCCCAAAGTCGAATAATAATAAAATATTATTATTTTATTCGACGTTTCAAGCTCTCGGGCCACGATCCCTAAACTTAAAACTCCCTAACCCACACTGAAGGTTTCGCCTCATCGCTAGGGTCACGTCACTGCAGATGGATCGCGAAACAGACATCTGGTTAGCAAACAGCGGGGGTTTAAAGAACCCCCGGACGAAGACTGGTCCGGATCGGCCCGACCTGGCCGGTTCGGCCAGCCTGAACCGACCCACAGCAGCCCGAACCAGCCCGCCTCGGCCTACGGCCCTCTGCCGCGCTGCGGCCCGCCCCACCTCAAGACCACATACTTCCGCCGGGCTGGGCGGCGTGTCGTCGCACCTCAGGCGGCCGCTGCTGCCTTGCCACGCCAGCGAGGCTTCCGCGGACTGTTGGGACCAACCCGGTGGTCAATTTTTCGATCTGAAGGTTCTTGTGGGACCCTCAGGACCCGATCTTCCCTGCTATGACAACTAAAAGAAGCAATTCGAAGAAAAAATAGGATCGGGAAATTAAAACTCAAACCGCCTACCTCGCGGGCGAAACACCGTAGCTTCGGGTGCAGAACGACGCCCGCGATGCGCTGGAGCACGATCTGCGGATGATCGGTGCTGAAAACGGACGCCTGGGGCTCGATTTAGTGAAGAAACAAAGGAGGGGGAGGGGTTCGTTCTACCTGCACATAGGAGGTGGGGGAGAAGATGAGGATTGATTTTTTAAATAAAATTTCATTTGATCTCCCCACCAACACGCCTCCGACCTGACACCTAGCGCTGGTAAAAATTATGTCGAGCCTAGCGTAAACACGACATTCTGAACAAAACGACAGACTCATAATTTCGATCCAAGACTCCATTCAGGAGATATTCAAGCTGATGCTCATAAATAAACTTTTCCATTTATTTATGAAAACGCCCCTGGTGGCTTTTCTCCGCAGCAGGCCCACGCTCGCAAAGTTTACCCCCCCACTTAGGGAAAACGGCACACTCCGGACGCAACTGTGCCCTTAGATTCACATTCTGGGCCACCATTTGGGAGATATCACACCCCCTCCATGTGCATAGTATAAAAATACTTAATATTTTTATAAAATTTATTCCAGGCACATCGGGCCTAAGAATCGCACTCTGTCTTTGTGCCTAGCTTTGGAATTACTCATCGGAAGATTCCAAAGTTTGAAAAGTCCAAAAACCAATTCACTACATCCTCCCCACCTTAGAATTTTTCGTCTTCGAAAATACCTAAGCACAAGGGAAGAAACTGGACTCTCAACTGGGTCTCCCATGCCAGTGAGTTCGCCAACAAACACCCATGCTCAAACTCATAAGTCATAAGGGCTCATCCACCACACCTCAACACTATCCGCTTTGGGCGGCACTTACTTGGCCAAACAGTTTTAATCGAGGAACAAAAATGCGTCTCATTGGGGGAATGATCCCTCTTCCTCACGCATTGGAAGCACATCGAACAACACCCACACATGGTCTTACCAACACCCTTAACAAAACACGAGCAAGCAACAGAAAGGGAAGAGTACCTCTAAACAGTGTCTATCAAAACTACTGTATAAAGTAGAAAGGATATAAGGCATACCTCTATCCATCCGTGGAGCCTCTAGGTCAACAGCCTCTAGGGAATGCAGTTGTCCTCTCCCTCAGCCACGAGCTCTCTGAGCTTGGCGTGGAGCACCTAGGGGTGGGGGTGGTGGAAACTGATACCCCCACCACCTCCTGCTGCTGCACCAGCTCCGTAGCCACGTCTGCTGCCCTGCAGATCTCCTTTCTCAAGATACTGCCTCTGCCAAGGAGGTCTATCGACTGGATCCATCTCAGTAACACAACGGGTCGGAAAATATCTAGTAAGATGTCCCCGACCGTCGCAAGCGTAACACCGCCTCTCTTGCAGCTCACCCAAACTCACCTGCAAGCCCTGAGCCTCAGATCCTCCATCCTGGGGTCACCTCCTGAAACATCTCCCATGTCCAGGCCCCTGAGTCTGTCATTGGATACCAGTTGCCGACGTCTCAGCTGCCACACGCCCAACACTGATGGGCTGAATCTACTCAGCTAGAAAGCTCTCCAACACCAAGGCTCGCTCCAGTACTCCAACATAGGTGGGTAGAAACAAAGAAACCACACATGCCTAGATGTCCATGTGTAACCCCTACTCAAAGGTCCAGGCCTTAAAGAACGGGTCTCGAACCATATCCAGGGAGTAGTACGACAAGTCTGTAAACCTCATTGAGTACTCCGACATAGTCATTCCCTCATACTGAAGCTGTAGAAGCTCCTGAATCCTCACTAACCCCAGCGTCACCGGATAGAACTCTTCCATGAAGAGATTCTCAAACTCTGCCCATGTGAGCGTCTCCTCATCATGGTATTGCATCACCAAACTCCACTACCGCCCGACCAAACCATGCTGCAGGCTCGCCACTAATACCACCATCTGATCTGGGGGTGTCCTCACTAGTTGGAAAACTTGGGTGACTGCTTTGATCCAGTCATCAGCTGCCTAAGGGTATGGATCACTCCGAAACCTCAGAGGTCTCTGCCTATGGAACTCGTGTATCACACTCAGCCTATGTGCAACCTCATCCTGCACTCCCGAAACAACCAGCTTCTCGGAAGTTGGTGGATCAACTGGCGAACTACCTGGAGGTCCAGCCTCAGAACCTGTACCTTGGTACACAGCCTCTACATGGGGCTGATCGTCACCACAATCCTGCTATGGAACTCTTGTTGGTTGTTGTCGTGGAGGCATCCTAAAATACAATAAAGACGCCTCATAGTCAAAGAGTATATCTGGAGAGCTGACTCAAGAAGAACAAGAGAAACCCAAAAAATAGTCTTATATGATGCATATCCCATTATTTTACCCTGAGACCAGTGTACGAAAATCTCGAGTCAAAAAGTAGGTCATCAAAGTCCTGGTGAATGGATACGTCCACCGCTGCACCAACATTGGAGTCCCTAGCCTGAAAGCCAAACTCGAAACATCCTTACACTACCTCTATGCAACCTAAACCAAACTCACAGCTAGACCAGCTACGCTCTGAGATTCCAAAGGTGAACCTCCTATAATACCACTCTGTCATGACCCAACCCAATGGGGCTCGAGTCGTGACTCCCCAAGCCCACCTCAACTAGGCCATGGGCTGGCGTCTAGCGCCAAGTAGGCTATCATACACATGAGAGGCATTAGCCTAAGGTACCTGTACACACGCACCCACATACACCTCCATGAAACAATGCAGAGACATATGAAACTGAACAGAAAATGCATGCATACATCTATCCATAACAAGAGTGCAACAGAAGTACAAAAGGACAAAACAGGGCCCACCAAAAGAAAAATACAATAGTGACCAACCTGCACAGAAGAAGGGGTACGCTGCCAAAAGCACCACCGGAAAGATCCTCGATACAGCTCCAGTAAGACTCCATGGTCAGTCCCGCTCACACAGCTCCACCTGCTCCAGGTCCTCCTAGGACTCCGTCGAAAGGCCTGTGGTCTACACAAGGCACAAACATGTGCTGGAAAATCCGGTGCAGGGGTGAGTATAAAAATACTTAGTAGGGAAGAAGGGGTATGCTGCCAAAAGCACCACTGGAAAGCTCCTCGGCATAGCTCCCGTAAGACTCCACAGTCGGTCCCGCTCACACAGCTCCGCCTGCTCTGGGTCCTCCTAGGACTCCGTCGAAAGTCCTGTGGTCCGCAAAAGACACAAACATGTGTGGGAAAAGCGCGTGCAGGGGTGAGTATAAAAATACTCAGTAGGACCCGAAAAACCTAAAATAAAAGAGAGAAACTGAAAGGTAACAGTCCGCTCATCCTAGCCAGAGGGAACCCAGACGAGAGAGAAACTCAATATCGTGACCATCCTCAGCTAAACATGACTATTCATCTCAGCTCAAGTGTATGCCCATACACCATGAACAACCAGATATACTCTGCTCACGCACCAAGCCACATGAGGTTCTGACCTCATCACCGACAATAGTTCACAACCAGGAGAGCACACTCCACGATTACTGTCATCCTAGATGAAACTCATATGAGATATACCCTCCATCAAGTCCCACAAAAACATCCTAGATTCTCACTCGAGATATCACACTCATCAGATATCATCATTGAGAAAACCGCGCTGAAATAGTAAGAACAAAAACCTTCTCGGATAGGGGATCACTCCTAGGGTCTGCTAGGGGATACCAAAACCCACACCGGTATACGAATATCTCACAGATAGGGAATCACTACCAGGGTCCACTGGGGGATACCACAACCCGATATGGAATTATTACAGAAACACGTCACTCAGATAGAGGATTGTCATCCATGTCACGACGGTCACGATGATACCGAAACACTATCTGGTACATCTCACTCTATAGGGGATCAAACTGATGATAACACAACCCTACAGAAACCATGCGCTAAGTAAGGGATCATATAACCAATGATACTGCAACCCTACTATAATCTTCATTTTGAGTATGAGATCTTATACCCGATGATGCCACAACCCCACTGAGCACGGCACACTGCATAGGGGATCATATTCCCAATGATGTAATAAACCCTACGGGGTTAACCTTCTAGATAGGGGATCACCGCCTGTGGATAAGCGGTCACAGCGATACCAAGAACCCGATCTAGGAAAATGATGCTAGAGGATCCCACTCCGGGCCCACCAGAGGGATGCCACAACTCTAATAGATTAAACATCCCATCAAGAGGATCACAAATCAATACCATGGTTGCGATGTCGCACGAACCCTCATAGAAATGAACCAAGGGATTACCCTAAACCACTGCTAGTTCAAACGTCGCTAACCCGAGAGACCAACCACAACGCCACCATGTGCACCTCCAAGGCCGATACTGATGCCACCATCACGATCCACGAGAAAAAACACGCAGGATAGGCTATTTCTCACCCGAAACAGACAACCAGTGAAAAAGGCACTATTCACCATAGCTAGCCTGTGCGGGGCCCACAAAACAATCCCAAAACTCAACAAGCGGATCGTACCACTGTGATCCCCTCGAAAAAACACACGGGATCCACTAGTCGTTCATCCCAAACAGACCTCCAATGAAAAAGGGACTATTCACCGAAGCCATCTCGAGTGGGGCCCAGGCCCTGATCCCGAAACTTGTCAAATAAATCACACCATTGTGATCCTCTCGAAAAAACACATATGATAAACTATTAATCCGCCAAAATCAGACTCCTGGTGAGAAAGTTGCGTTTCTTCGAAAACGCCCAAACCCGGCCTCGTGGGGACCGCACCCCAAACACGGTCCTAACACCTGGAAACCATCAAGAAAATTCTTTCGTACCATCAGGGTCTCAACACCTCTAACGGCACGTCAATCAGACGCTCCGGGGAGAAGATACGACGTCCCGAAGTCGAATAATAAAAAAATATTATTATTTTATTTGAAGTTTCAAGCTCTCGGGCCACCATCCTGAAACTTAAAACTCATGAACCCACACTGAAGGTTTTGCCTCATCCCCAGGGTCGTGTTGCTATAAACGACATGTGAAACAGACACTCGGTTAGCAAACTGCAGGGGTTTAAAGAAGCTCTTTACAAAGATTTGTCCAGACCCGCCCAACCCGACCGATCCGGCAGGCCTGAACCGGCCCGCAGCAGCCCAAACCTGCCCGCAGCAGCCCGAACCGGCCCGCCCCAGCTCGCGGCCCTCCACCACACTGCGGCCCACCTCGCCACGGGACTACGGCCCTCCGCCACCGCACCTCGGGCAGCCCCCGCCGCCTTGTCGTGCCGGCCGGCTGTGGCCAGCCGCCCCTCGTCGGCACCGGCGCCACCATGCTGGTGTCGCGCCGGCGAGGCTTCCGTGGACCGCCAGGACCACCTCGTTGGTCCGTTTTTCAATCCGAAGGTGTCTAAGTGACCCTCAGGACCCGATCTTCCATACTATGACAAAAAAACGAAGCAAATTCAAAAACAAATAAGATTGAGGAATTAAAACTCAAACCGCCTACCTCGCGGGCAAAACACCGTAGCTTCGGGTGCAGAACGACGCCTGCGACGTGCTGGAGCTCGATCTACTAACGATCAACACTAAAAAGGGACATCTGAGGCTCGATCTGGAAAAGAAACAGAGGAGGGGGAGGGGTTTGTTCCGCCTGCGCGTAGGAGGTGGGGGGGAGAAGATGAGGATTGATTTTTATTTTATTTTATTTTTAATAAAAATCTCATTCGAGCTCCCCGCCAACACGCTTCCGACCCGGCACCCGGCGCCGATGAAAATTATGTTGCGCCTAGGGTAAACACGGCGTTATGAATGCAATGGAGGACTCATAATTACGATCTGAAACTCCATTCCAGAGTTATTCTATTCGACACTCGTAAATAAACTTTTCCATTTATTTACGAAAACGCCCATGGTGGCTTTTCTCCACAGCAGGCCCGCGCCCGCAAAGTTTTCACCCCTCCTAGAGTAAAAGTCATGCTCCGGACGCAACTGTGCCCTCAGATTCCCATTCTGAGCGACCATTTGGGAGATATCACACCCCCTACACATGCATAGTATAGAAATTCTTAATATTTTTATAAAATTTATTCCAAGCACACTGGGCCTCGAAATCGCACACCGTTTTTGCACCTAGCTCTGGAATTACTCATAAGAATATTCCAAAGTCCGATAGGTCCAAAACCCAAGTCTCTAAACATATCCTTATAAAAAAATTATGCTATTTCAAGTTACCTTGGTTAGATGGTTGGAAAGTCATGAGGATTTTCTCGAAAACCATGACATTACCCAATGAATTCAAGGAAACTATGAATTTTGTTTATAGATTTTGGTCCAAGAAATTACTTAACCACCTATATTATAAAAGTATATATGGATATACCCTTTACTGTGAAACCCTTCCAAAAAGATATTACATTCTCCATATAAAACTCACACTTACTATAGTTCACATAAAACTTCTCCTTTATCAAAATATTTACCATAGTATTGAGAAGTTCCTCATGTTCCTCCTTGATTGTGTAATATATGAGAATATCATCTATTAATACACCCACATATTTATTTAGGTAATCTATGAAGACTCTATTCATTAAATCCATAAAGATTTTTGGAGCACTAGTAAGTCCAAATGGAATTATTATGTTCATATAGATTCCATATCTTGTACAAAAAGTTGTCTTAGGACTATCCTCCTTCTTTTCCATTACATGATAATTTCCAAAAAAAATATACACATTAAAAAAGTAATTTTATCTTTATATCTGGTCAAAAAATCATCAATAAATGTTATGGGAGAATTTTTTTTAATCTTGTTGAGTTCAATATATTTTATTTCGAGGTGAATTGTTTCATTGTTTTTCTTGAAAAAAGAGGATTATCATTCCCCTTGGTGAAGCACTTGTGTGTATAAAACCTTAATCAATATTATATTATATTTCATTCTTTATCTCATTATGTTCAATAATATAATTTCAATATGGAGTGTTGTATATTTTATGGGCTCTGGGTATAAGTTTGATTGAGAAATCAACCTATACATTTGGAGGAAGACAATGAAACTGTTTGGGAAACACATCATCATACATTATTATAATGATCTTGTCATCAAGGTTGATATTTACCTAATTTTTAGTTGTTTATGCTATATTTTCTTGCTCATAATTAAATAATATTCATGGTTGATATGGGGTTTAAAATGGAGACACATATTCCTCCTTACACTTGTATAGGATCAATGGCCAATTTGGTATATTAATAGTGATTTCATTCTCCTTCAAATTTTTGTTGTCTCTATACTAGGTTGGCCAATCCATGACCCAAATAGAATCAAAATATGATAAAATGGAGTTCTAAATGTTTATCTATGAAATTAATCACAAAAATATTGTTTGGGCTAGATTTATATGCTTGGGATAAAATAACTTCCCCATTTTTCACTTAACCAATAACTCAACTTTAATGTTTTTAGGTAGTGTTTAAATTTTTCTGCAAAACGTTTGTGGTATAAAATAATTAATAGAACCATAATAAAAAAATTACATTATATATTCTTTAATGAATAACTAGAGTATGTGTCTCCACTTCATTTTTAGGATCCTCCTTAGAAATTTTATTAGTTTATTCTAATCCTTGATCTATTTCCTTTGGAGGATGTTGATCTCAGTTATCTTAAAAAACCCTTGGCCTAGTGAATTAGTTTCATAGTTTTAGTGTTATTTATAGTTGTAACATTGGACCATGGGATGAGAATTGATTGGAACCTTATTTTCTTTCATTACTTGAATGGGATTATTCATCACCTTCCAATATTCATTAGCTTCATTCTCTTCTCTTACACGCTTGAACAACCTCCTTGTTCACATGAAGCAATTTCTAGGATACTTCTCCCCACACTTATGGTACATTGGATGTTGAAATCTCTTACCTATATTTTTATTATCTAATAGTCCTCTATAGTTAAAATTAATCCTCTAATTATTATATTTAGTCCTATGAGACTAATTCGAATCACCAATCTCTATTTTGACATGGTGGGAACATCAGAGAATTTCCTCATGGCTATCAATTTCATGAATCACCAAATATTTTCATATAATCATATTTTATCTAATATAGAAGCAATAAAATTTACTTTTAGGGTAGATGTTTAAACTAGAGGAGTATCATTCAATACATGTGAATTTTTCCTCATACACCCTAATAGATCTGTCCTCCTTTTTCTTAAGTCCATGTAATTGACTCACTATTTTGAGATGGGGAGCGAGAGAAAAGTATTTAATTATAAATATTTTCTTGAATTCAATCCAATACATAGCCTTAACATCATCCATTGGCTTTGTAATCTTGATCAGTGACCACCACTAATCAACTTATCCCTCTAAGTGATAAACTGCTAGTATGGTTGTCTTTTGATTGGAGCATTGAAGCATAGAGAATATATTCTCAATGTATTGAAACTATTTTTACTTGATTAATTGGTCGATAGATCCACTAAAATTCATAGAACTTATTTCACAAAAAGGCATTTCCCAGTAGTTTTTCTTTCTTAATTTAAAATGGTTATTTCACCCGATTCATGTTATTATTAAATACTTGAGTCCATTGAGAAAGTTCTCCATGAATTTATTTACTCCATATTACATTTGGTTTAAAATATCATTTGGGATATCATAACATTTTTCATCCCATTAGTTTTTAGACATAGTTCTTCTTATTTCCAACCATTGACTAAAATAATGGAAATATTAGGGTGATAATTTTCAAACTATTAATCAAATAAAAGAGAAACTATAAACAAAAAAGGTTTTACTTATAAATAACATATTCAACCTATCTCATGAATTTATGATCATTAATATAGGTTATCAATGGTTTGATGACAAAATATTTGATTGAATATATAAAATAAAATAAAATATATCCAAAATTTCAAGATGTCATATACACTTATAAGAGTCATCATGTGTGCCTTATGCACTATTGAAGGAACTCAGTATTCTGTGTAACAAAATCTGTGGTAATAACATGAATTACCATAAAAACTTATTGTAAACATGGATTATTTTTTATTACTTAAATAAAAAATGGATTATTATATATATTCCTCAATTCCAAAAATGATGTAAACTCCATCAGTGATGGAATGATCCAATTTTTCAAAATACTAATCAGTTCCAAGGTATTTGGTACTATCTAATTTACATTACCCAAATCAATCATCTCTTTATTCCAACATAATTATCTCATTATCCAGAGAATATTAAGGTTCATATTTCCCTCAACCTTGTGTTTTCCAAATAGTTCATCTTGTCACTAAATCAATTTTCTTGGTACCATTCTATAAATGCTCACAACTCTTTAGTGAAACTATACTACGGTACAATCCTTACATATTTAATGATTTTTATAACTAATATATTACTGATAAAATACTCAAATGACATAATTAGTTAATAAAAAACATGAACATTAATCATTCCTCTTCGTAAATTATAATAGAATAAGATTAACCATGATCAATTTTCTTCTCTTCAGGTGTATTATCTTAATTTATGGGGTATTAATTTTCACATTTCTTCATCTACTTGTAGTTCTAACATTGAATAGTATCCTTTTTATTCTTCCCATTGAATTATTTAGATTTGTGACCCTTATCTGTACAATTATAAAAAAACTATTAATACCCTAAAGCACTCCATAGGGTGATTCTTTCCATAATTATCATATGTGGAAAAATCCTTCTTTCCATTTATCCCTTTATATGTCTTTTCCTCTATCATTCACTTCCTCTTTCGGTTCCCTTCAAACAAATAAGTCTTAAGTAAATTTTTCTCTATCTTTTTATAACATGATACTATGTCCTCATATGATGAGAATGTTTTGGAGACTATTTACCTTCAAAATATTTTCTTATAACCATAAAAGATACGGTGATTCTTACTCTTTGGATCACATGCATTGGTGAGGTATTCATTTCTTCTTCAAGGCACCACTTCTCAATAATGAAATACACTATATTACATCACATAATTATGAATGATATTGTATAATACCAAAACTAGAAAAATACATAACTTAAATTGAAGAATTTATATGTATTTAATTTCATAATCATAAACCTATATTCTTTAAGATGTTCATCTATACTTATCATCAAATTATATCATAGGCTTATCTCCCCTAATCAACATTTTTCTAAATCTTTTTCCAAGGTTTCTACTAAACTTACTTTGATACCAATTGTAATGCTCCAACCCATGGATCCTGAAGTCGGTGCCATACTTTATTAAATAGGATTGATTAGAAGGAATCTAATCATGAAGGACTAGTCATTTTAGTAGTTTTTGAAAACCAAATTACATAAAAGGAACCCATATTACATTGGGAATAAAAAAATAATACTTAAGAAAATAAATTTCTCACAATCCATGAAACTCATTCCAATAATTCATCTTCATACCCTGTGGAATGGAAACCAAATAAGGGTGAGCTCAAATAATCAGTAAGGAGAAAGTAAACTTGAAACTATCATTAATTAAAAATGAATAATAAATATGTAAAGAATAAATTATGATGAATTAATTACATATAAACAATCACATGAGCTAAAATCGTGACCATGGATATTCTAACTAATCCAATAATCACATGGAATAATATAAATAATGATGGAATTCATAATTTTAGATATCTGAACAATCAATAATTATCCTCAACATAGTTCTTATCAAGATATATTCTTATGATATTTTAGGCTTTCGAGTAGACACCTATCTAATTTTTTTCAAGATCTATCCTCCTAGCATTTTTAAACTACTTAGAAACAAACACAAAGAGTTTTTCACCAACTGATTTTGTCTCATGAGACTACATATTAATCAAGGGAATTTCATTAACCAGTTCCCAACTCATATACTGAATTTCCAAAAAAAATTCTCACATATTGAATAATAAATTTAAATCACAAACAATGTGCCTCTTCAAATATCCATATTGAGTAAATTATATAGATTTAACCGTATTTCCTCAATAAATCATATTAATTTAAATACAGGTATTATATCTAAAAATATTATACTATTGATCCAATAATCATATCTATGGTTAATAATGTTTATATTTAGTGTAAATAAATGTTCAACGATCATTGGAAAGTGAACAAATCAAGGTAAAGTTAATGGCTACAAAAAAATGATTCAAGGAAGTGAATATCAATACAATCCTTCTATAAAATTATAATAATCCATCCAGAGAGATAATAAGAAGGGTATAAATACAAAATATCACCATTTTGATATATTTAATAAAATTTTTTGTTGAAATTAATTTATTTAAATACCATCAAAATTTCATTAAAATTATTCTGTAAGAAAAAAATCTTTAAACATTCCAAAGTGTCCCATACAACATTGAGACATTTGAATCATAAGCCCCATGAACAAATAAAATTAAATGAAACTTATAATATCGTGATAATAATTATATTAATGATATAAAATTTGATATGATCACTATATTCACATTATAAAATAATATAGGGGCAAAACATAACAAAACTTCTCAAAGATGGAAAATTGTGAAAAAGAATTCACTACTACTTTGGTGGCATTGAAACCATAAACCGTGTGAGAAAGGGATCCTAAAATGGATATTTAAAACCCCATAAATTTATGGATAAGGAATTTAAAATACATTTTTTGTTATTATATACAACACATAACTAAAATAACTGGTGAATATGTCATGTACCTTTTAGAAATAAAAATGAGATGAGAAAAACCCTTACTTTACACTTTCTTTTGGTGGAACTCTCTTAAAACTCTTATATAATAATTTTAAACATATTATTAACTTATATAATTACCATAATAATATTAATAATATCATATATGATCTTAAAAAACTTACTACTAATTTGTTAATAATCTTTCATTATTTTCACTGTTTTGGGATTTAATTGCCTTGTTTTTCGAGTATGTTTTGACTTGTAATTTTTGTTCCTATAATATTGATCATGATTCCATCATATAAATTTTTTTAATAATGATTCAAATATTACATATATTGAATATATTTTTATTTATACTAGTATATAATGTTTTTAGATATTAAATTAAATACACCATTCATGGATATGGTCGGCTATATGTATGCATTAACATTATTTCCCTTTTATTTCCATATTAAAAGAATGAAAAGTAAATTAAATATATATATATATATATATATTATAATTATATTATCATATTAATTTCATATTTACCATATATTCTAATTAGAACCATCCTAAATATATTCCATTTAATGTATGAATGAATCACACCGCATTGAGGACGCAGTAGTCTACACGTCCAAAAGTTATGTAACCGTATCCCCACAAAATGGAAAGAATAAAGGTGTGTGTTATATAAAAATTGAATAAGAATAAATAAATTATAAATAATATATATATAATATATAAAATATAATTATTTCATTATTCCCAATAGTGAAATTTGGAAATGGAAGAACTAATGACATTGGTTTGTAAGGCGGTAGTCTTCAGTACACATGAACGATGATTTTGTATAAAATTTGTTGGAAGTGAGTGTGATTGTAGGTAATAAACATAAAAAAATAAAATATTAGTATATTTAAGATACTTATATTATTATATAATCATTATATAAAAGTAAATTAATGGGGTTAATGAATAGATAAAACAAAGGTGCTCATTGAATAATGTTACCTCTTCTTTGGGTAAGTTCTTTTGGTTCATAAAAAAAGACTTACCTAGTTTTATTTTATCCAAAAGATAGGCATCTATGATGAGGGTAGGTATATTGGGAGATTTTCTTTCAAGGATTGGATGAGGAAAAAGTCTTGATAGGTGAAAAGAAATTTGGAGATTGAATGTCTTTTTATAGAGGCATTATTGTAAATATAAAAATGTAAACACTATTGAGTGGTCTTCCTTACATCATGTGCCTAAAAAATTGATAAATAATGGAATAAAGTGAAATTATAGATGATCCACACATCATACACACAAAAATGAATGTATTTGTTTATTTTGTTCCTTGAATAATATGTTTCACTTTTTCAAATTTTTGGGTTTTCACTAGTATAACTAATTTTTTATCCTATATAGTTTACCATTTAAAAATAAATTATGGGGATATTTATTTGAAAATTTTTAAAAATTTAATTATAAATATGATATATAATTTAAAAATTAAAAATTTCATGTGTGTTGGAAATTAATTTTAACAAAACTCATTTAACGTGCAAAAACATTGCTTTAACATGAACCTTCCTAACAACGTTTTCACTATTTTTGGGTTAATAAGTTCATTATAAAAGATCAATTATTCCATGAATAGACCATATTTGATATTTATTAATATATAAAAATAAATTTTATGAATATAATTTGTTAGTAAATTTTAAATCCTTTAATAAAATATCAATTATTATAAAATAACATTAATTTAAATTTCAACATTATTCACTCAATTTAAATTTAAAAATATTAATAAAATGATGGAATTTGAATCTATTATGTTCAAACCTATGTAACATGATATATTCATCTTAAAAATTTAATGAAAGACAATAATTAAGCAAATTTATTTCACTTTATTTATTTTTAGTATAATTTATTTTAGTTAATTATTGACAAAATGATTACTGCATTGTTATTCCTTAAGTAGTTTAACTATCTAATTAATTTATAAAAATTGAACAAAAATTAATATGCTAAAAAACTCATTTACCTTTCAAAAAACAATTATGGATAAACTGATGTATATTTTGTCCATATCTCAAGGCTTTAAAAAAGTTAAAGGAAAGAAAGGTTACTTTTTTGTATTTTTTCTTACTTAACTTATTATATAGGTCACCATCATGGAATAGTATCCCACTAACTCATAAAATTTATGGAAAGAGGGGATATGGTTAATAATTTAGTTGATCTTATTAAAATATAAATATTATACTGATTCAAACTATATATATCCATTCTTCCAAATTCAATTCATAGAAGTGAAAAATTAAATTTAATGTCAATCCCTCAAATGTGGTGAGAAAACAAGTTTTTGAATTAAAAATGTTTAACATTTCACTATGTTTTTTTATATAAATTCAACATAAAATTGGTTTTAATTAAACAAATTATATTAATATAATTATAATTGATCTATTTTAACTTTAAAACCTATTTAAAATATAATTCAAATTTTATAATTTTTGAAATGAAAATGTAGTTTTCCAATAAAATGAAGTATCTATCACTATTCATCAAAAAAACTTTCAACTTCTTAGAAAAATAATAAAAATCTCCCTAATATAATTTTAAAAATCTATATTCAAAAATGAAGTTTATTTTTTAGGGATAAAATTTATAAAATGCTAAACATTTAGTTTTAAAATAGGTTTTCCATTAGATGGAAGAAAACTGTCTTTAGAAAAATACAGTTTTTTATCCGTAAGAAAAGATTTTTCTTATCATATTCATATAAAATATATTGGATGAATTAAAAAAATTTATTGAATATATAATATAAAATTAAATATATCATAATGTATCGGGATTTTATATACAATTCTAAACTTGGTCTTTTGTGTACTATACGCTATCGAAGGTACTCAGTATCGTGGGTAACAAAGGCCATATTAGTGGTGCATATAAAGTATGTTAACAAAAAAATTAAATTATTAAAAAAAATTGAATATTTTTAATTAATGGGTCATCAAAATGAAAACATGTTGTGTATCCAGACTTATTTATCATGCACCATATATAGGTTTAATTAAAACCCAATGAGCCCTTTCAGATTTATTACCTCTTTGTATATCGATTACAGAGCCACATCTACTTATGGTATCCAGAGAGGAATTGTATCCCTTGGAAAACACTTGTTTTGACGTTAAAAAAAATTTAATGTATTTTACCATAATTTGACATATCATAGGGGTTTTACTAATGTATTAATCCCAAAACAATATCTAGTTCTTACTCTTGTACTAACTATACCAACCCATATTTTTGATAAATTTTATTTGATGATTTTTAACAAGAGATCAATTTTAATAAATTCCTTGAAGTTCGACTAGTCTATATTATTTATAAAATTTTATATATAAACTATTAAATTAAACTAAAATATAATACCACTATTTAGAACTCCATAAGGTACTCAAAGTTTTCCTTGAACACTTAACACTTTGTAGGATAACCTGAGGACACACAAAAGAAATGGACGAGCTATAAATCCCAATTAGGGAATAATGATGATAAATAATATGTGTGAGTGGGGATTAATATCATGATAACATAAATTGTTAATAATTATACAAACTCAAATGGAGGCATTGAATAAAAAACAACGCCACAAAATCACAAGGTCATAGGAATGTTGAAATAACATAAAATAGGAAATCATGATCATAATTAAAGGCTGACCAAAAATACATTATAACATAGTGTTCTAATTATAAAAACCCCTACACAATACATGGTATCTAAATATATTAAAGATTTACCCAATCCATTAGGGCCCTAATAGGGCACACCATTCATATGTCTAACTTTACATGTGACACATCGAACATATAACATAAAAATTTATTTGTCCATTTCAGTCCCACTATTATAGAATGTGGGGTCTATATATATAGGTACCCAATTGATAAAATATATTTAAATATATATAAATACCATTGAAATAAAATAAGTATGGGTATTTACAACACAAAAGTTTTTTCATTCAAAATCACATGATGATTTTGGCGGCATAATTAGTGAACAAAAAGGTTTATGGAAGGGCCTAATGATAGTGAATGATGGTATATAATTATTTTGAAATCATATTGATAGAAAATTAATGTGTATTATCATATGAAAACTTGACCAAAAAATAATGAAATAATATTAATAAAAAAATATGCTTCAATGGAAAATAGGAATGAAGAAACCCATTACTTTGATATGATTGTTCTTAAATATTGGAAAGGGATCCTTAAAACCGAAAAAAATCCCTGGGAGGGCTTCAAACAGAGACTGTGAGAGAAAGTAATTGTTTAATGAATTTTAATTGGAGAGTAATTGGATAATTAATGGGTATTTATAGCAAAATATGGTTAAATTATTTATTAATTTTTAAATATAGGGTTTGGTCTCTATGTTATAAAATATTCAAAACCATTTTTGCTACCATGGTATTTTCACCAAGCATTTCTATAAATGTAGTGACTTTACATATTTTAATTTTTAATGGTTTAATTTCATTAAATAATATCCAACAAGATCTATGAGTGATCCATGTTCATAAATAAATTTTTTTAAATCCTAAAATATCCTTTATTTTTTTGAAGGTTTGTTATAGGATTGTAAAAATAATATTATCACATTAAAATATAATATTTTAATGAAAAAAATATATTATTGGTAAATCCAACTTTTTATACCATTTATTAAAACATTTTTGGGTCATTAAGATTTCAAACGACATATTGTACACTTTTAATATATTTATTTTTTACATAAAAATTAGATTGTCTCTGAAAATATTGAAAAAATCAGTGTTTGATAATTTCAAAAAAAAAATAATTAAAAATTAAATTTATTTTATCAATATAAATTTATAAACATTACAATTCTAATTTTTAAAATTAAATTATAATTTAATAAAAATTATTAATTGGATTACATGCTTGAATTTATAATATTTAGAAAAACCACTTATTACAGGATAAAGACATTTTATTACTTATAAATGAGTAAATAATAAGTTTTATAACATATATAAGAAAATAAGAATTTATTTAAAATCTATAAATTTATCATAAAATTATATTTTAATAAATAATAAACATACATATTTTACCAATAATAATATTTGGGTTTCTATGTATCATAAATCCATCATATCTTTTCCATCCTCTATTTAGGTTTATTTTTATTATATATATATATATGGTTGTTAAGATGAAAAAATTATTTTATTTAAAGGGGAATTTTACATATAACTAAGGTCTTGATATATAATCCCTTATTACACTACAATATGACCAAAGGATAAGGTGTGAAATTATAGTTCTTTATTTGGGTGGTTTAGAGAACATATTTTGGGCAGTGATCTCTATATTCTTGAACTTATTTCATAAGTAGTTCCACTGAAGTTTCAATTATTGAATCTTGGATTGGGCTTGGTCAAGGGTAAATCCCAATTATTCTATCTCCCTCATAAGCTCAAATAAATTAACCTCATAAGGTATGATCCTACAAGTTGAGGTCATCACTTCTTAATTTTGTATCAATTAGATTTTATTATATCCCTTTATATATACTAATCATAACAATCACTATTTAATGGATATATTACCAATAATCACGGTGTTTAACAGTATTTGTTCTCAACATATTTTGGATATATTTTACAATGTCCCAAAATAATAAATTAATATAGATCATGAGTTTTATACAACTACATTACTTTATAAGGGATATATTAATTTAGAAGTAAATTTCATTTAATAAAATATGGTTCATTACAAAATTAAAATGAGGAAACTAAATATGAGGTATATTTAAAAGAGGTTACCCTCACAATTTGTTAACTAAATGATAAAGAAATAGGAGAATCCAAAATGGAATTTTAAAAGAGATCATAATTGAAAGATAATTCTATAGAAACAATGATGAAAATCGAAGACTGTAAAGATGAGAAGTAAGAAGAAGTTGTAAAGGGGAAATTTTACCCTGTTTGAATGGTTCTTATTTTAATTTATCAATATTTAAGACTATCTAAATTATATTTTTTATGATAAGTAAGTTTTAGAATTCATTAAATTCAATGGAGTATAGGAATCAATATAGATGATTAAATATTCCAATAAATATTAAATATCTATTTGGTAACATCTTTTCATACTCATATTATATAACACAAGATTAACTATTAAGATCAAAGACAATAAAAATGATCCTATGGGTGTAAACCCAATTTTATAAATTATTTCTTAGGAATTAATATTTATGATTTTTTGGGTTTATATTAGGATAAATATTCAATCACCCTATATTTTTTATCTTTTATGTATGGATATTACTTTTAGATGTATATAATTATTTTTATTCCCATGATGAAATAAGTAACAAGATGAGAATAAGGCCAAGGAAAATAATATAGAAATATATTTAATGTGTATGAGAGTATTTTTAAAAAAATATATATCTTTTACACCCCTAATATTTTTTTTTATTTTAGTAAATTGTATGAAATTCTTTTATTTATTTCTATGCTTTTAATATAGGATAGTAGAGTTTCTTTGAGATATAATCATTCTATGAGTAATTTTTTTTTATAAGATTTAATTTTTATGATGAGGTATGGATGTGTAAATATATGTATAGGATATTAATTTTAAAAATCTTGGTTTGGAAAGATTCATTAACTTATGTAGATGAAATTCCTTCAATATTTTTATTCTTTGATATCATAAAGATTATATTGATTGTTTTTTATTATTTTTAATGCCTTGGGTGAATCCCAATATTTATGTCTTCTATTAATTAGTGTAATGTAAAGATATTTTACCATATTCTTTATTATACCATCTTTCTTGAGACAACTCAGCATACATGTTACTACTAGAACTTGTATTATTATTTTATTAAATCATGAATACCATAAACCATATTATAATTATTGATAAAATCATTTGATTATTAACTAGACAACATGATCTTGAGATTGAAATTACCTTTTATATTTTATAATTTCTTATATACCATGAATTTTTATTATAATAATAAACAATAAAAGTCAATTTATCCTTCTTACTCTTACTCTTTATTATAAATGCATGATTATTCTTTTGAGATTTAAATAGGGCATTTGGTGAATCATAACCCCACTGGGTGAGGTTAATATGAAGAAGTGTGGGGGAAGTACCTATTATTAATATAGGTGAATAGTTAAAAAAATATCATTCATTATGCCTATATTATGTTCCCTATATTGTTTAAAACAAAAATAGAAAATGAAGAAGACGAAGATAGAGAAATTCTAGAAAAATAGGAATAAATTTTTCATTATATTCAATGTTTGGTCTGTAAACCTATTAGAAATTGGAGAAGGTGTGAAGATTATGTCAATTTATTGAAAGTTAAAGGATGAAGTATAATTCATTGAGCCTTCTAGAATATCATTATTTTTAATTTAATATTTTAGCCTCATTCTCTAAGCCTTTAAGTTAATTTTTTTACATCATTATCTACCAACCCTTTCCATCATAATCATTTATTCCTTAATGAAAGTACTTATGATTTTAATTGGTCATATTTCGAAGTTGTGACTGATGTACTTTTAAATATTATTAATAGTGTGTGTATACTTGATTTTGCCCATAGCCCCGTATCATATGTTCTAGAGTTATTAGAGAAATAATTTTTCCCCTGTGGTAGATCAGATGTATCATCCCAGGTAAATAAAGAATATGACAATTTCATATTTATTAACATTTTTAAATTAAATATTAATTTTACTTTAATGGGGATTCTATGTTCTATGTCATACCCGATACGTAACAATGGGTTTCATTTAAATCTTACATTGTACACAACGTTGGGTCATACTGAAAAATAATAATATAATATAATTTAAAATGGTAGTTAACGTATAGCTGTTGTATTGGTTAAAATGAACAGAACTATCCATATTATGAGTAAAAATGTAATTTAAATGTTTTTATATTTATCCAATAAAATGTAGAGGCTTAAAATGTGAATTAATCTAATTTTAAGCATAAATACTCTAATAATCTTTAAAAGGTCTATTTATTGCCTTTTGATGGTGAACTCTCTTTAAATCTTGTTCTGGTCACTTCTATATGTTCTATTTGACAAAATAAAAACCTTATTTATAATTAGGACATAAAAATTCACTTTGGGTAAATTTTTGGTATTTTTCTGATAAAATTTATTTTTTAATGAATAGTGAAAAAATACTATATTTTAATTCAAAACTGACTTTTAATCTAATTTATTTATATGGTTAGATTATCTTTTTAATTAGTTTTAACATGTAATTAGATTATATTTTTACCATTTAATCCAATATTTGTCATCAGAAGTAATTTCACTTGGAAATTGGAAATAAACAAGAGTCAATCTTTTGATAGTTATTATTTCTTAAAAAACACGTTTTTTGTTTTGACAACGGAAATTAATTTTAAATTAATTAATGAAGCTTATATGTTTTTAATTTGGTAAAATAGAAATTATTTTTGAATTTAGGATATAAAATATAGCTTATTCTAAATTTTTGGTATTTTTCTGAAAAACATCAATTTTGATGAATAGTGAAAACACTGAGTAATAGGTCAAAACCCGACTTTTTTATTTAAATGAAGTTTTATCTCTTTTGTGAATTGAATTTAGAAAATCCTAAATAAATGGTTATTATTATTAATTAAAATGTGGTTCAATAAGATGAAAATATTTTTTGATGAATAGTAAATTTTGACTTATTTACCGCAGTTAAAGGTAAATAGTGTAATTTAAATTAAAAATAATATTATAATGATATTAAATTACACTAACATGTGTATTAATCCTATTTGTTGATAAATTTACGACCATGGGTATCATTGGGTTGATTTTGGGACCCCATGAAGCCACTTAAGAGTGATAATGACACTTTATATTAATTAATTTAAAGTAATGACAAAAATGACATAAACATATATCTTTTATTAAATAAATTATTTCCTGGAGTTATATAAGTTATATCTTCGACTATAAATATTCATTTGAAATATAAAACGATTTCCTATATCATGGTATTTTGTATATAATTTTTGGACGTGAAATAATTAAAATTATTTATGACACAATAATGATGCAGTGTTTACCACATTAATTAACAATTTAAATAAATAAAATTATAAAGATTTAAAAAATATCCAAAACCAATACAATTCTTATTAAATGATATTATTTCAAATAAGTGTCATCTTATCATTGATTTAATAAATTTTGGACCTTTAGAAATTGAAAATCATTATATAACAAAATAATATTTTCAATCTTTCCTAAAGAGCCCATCCTCCCCCTTATAAAAATCCCACACCTCTAACCCATTACTCACACCCCTAAATCCCCTTGTATTTTCCAAACTATGCCCAAATAACCTCTCAAGATCCATCTATTCCACCTAGAATCCTTACCTTAGGCATAAGTCCCTTCAAGAAATCCTTTTGGGTCAAGCCAAAGCGAGTTACCCGAATTAAAGGTAACGTCTTCTCTTAAGTTATTTTATTTTATTTTATTTCTCTAACCCCCTAAAATCTTTATTTTATAACAACACCAGTATCCTAAATATACTAGGTTTTTTATACGATAAGTATTCTAACTACACTTACACACACCTCCGTCTAATTGGTAAAGAACATATTGTTTCTGGGGACGGTGAACTACTATCTCACGAAACGATGATTGTTCAATCTTCTCCTACCACCTCTTATGGTTTCCATTATAATGGAACTTTATTTATATGTGATATATATTATATTAATATTGTCTCTATAATTCTGTATTTTTCATTTATATCATACTTTTATGGTTTCCATAATGGGTAAATACGATAATTTCATTTGAGGAAGTGCGGACTACCGCCCCCTCAAAGTGATATGAATCGTTTATTCCATACATGGAACATATAAAGAATATAGATAATTATATTACATAACATATATATTATAATTAAATTTTAATATACCTATGTATTATTATTATTTCATTCCTTTAAATATAAAATAGAAATGGAAGTAGCGTTCATGCGTACGTACGACTTACCGTCTCCATGAACTATACGTTTCATTTCTTAAATCCAAATCATAGGAATATTATAAATAAATATTCACTATATATATATGATTAAATTATATCTAAATCATGAATATCATCTTGGAGATAATGTAATTTTTACCACATGGATAATTTGTAATCATAACAATTTCATTTTTGACTAAAGTTTCGAACATCGACAAAATGTCCAACATGAACTAAAATAATTAATGAAATGTTATAGAAAGTTAATAAGTGATATAAGAGGAATAATTAACATTAAATATTTTCTTAAGGATGTATAAATTAACTTATGTTTATAATTCATGAAAAACATGGAACATACGAGTCAAGTCGGACACGAGGTAAGGGGTTTCTTATCTCACTTTTAATTCTGTGATATTTCCATTGTTCGCCACTTATTTATTGAATATGGTTTATTGTGTAATTAGATTATATATATATTATCATTATTATATTTATATTCATTTTAATCTGTGATTCATTTGGTCATTATTAACTTTTGGTCATATGACTCAATTGATACAATGTGGTAAGGGGTTTCTTATCTCACTTTTAATTTTGTGAGATTTACATTATTCACTACTTATTTATTGCATGTGGTGTATTATGAACTTCAGTTTTATATATATTATCATGATTATATTTATATTAATGGTATTATGTGATTCATTTTGTGGATATTAACTTTTGGTCTTATGACTTGATTGATTAGAACATGGTAAGGGGGTTTTATCTCACTTTTTATTCCTGTGAGATTCAAGTTTTGTTTTCCACTGTTTTCTTTTGTGTGGTGTATGAACTTCCCATGATTGAATTATTTGTTTAATATAATTTAATTTATGGGTATTTACATCTTCATTTTATGATCCTTCTTTCATGTGTTGTATTTTTTGTAAGTTACCAAATTGGTTAGGGAACTTTTTAACCCAATTTCTATTCCTTGGGTTAATCTTCTAATTATTAATTATGTCATGCTATGATTATGTGTGGAATTAATATATGTTTATTTATGTTGTAATTTCCACTCCCCTTGGTTTATATATACTTTTGATACACATAATCAATCCGTTGATAAATTCTCATGTCATTGATATGAACTTGATAAGGGTAATCTTAACTCAATATCTATTCATTGAGTTAAACATCCAAATCATTGGTTTTGTTTTAAAAAGAACATGTGTGAATGTACACTGATTGATTTACATTGAATATCCAATCATATTGTGTGTATTTATATTTGGCACACATTATTATGTAATTT
Source organism: Viscum album (assembly GCA_963277665.1). Taxonomy (NCBI): domain Eukaryota; kingdom Viridiplantae; phylum Streptophyta; class Magnoliopsida; order Santalales; family Viscaceae; genus Viscum; species Viscum album. Next base: position 1,510,053,725 of record OY728156.1, read on the forward strand.
AATTATTATTAATCTAAGGATACAATTTGTATAAGGGCTTTCTTCTTAATTTTCATTCCATCAAGACTTCAAGGTTGTTATTCACTAATTCAATTTTATATGGTGTTAATATTGTCCTTTGGCATAATATATCAAGAATCCATTTATTATCATGATATTATAAAGTTTTTATTACCTCAATTATTTTTATTCAAGTTTCTATCATTTGGTTAGGAACTCTATCTAAAATATCATGTTAAATGTTTTAAATATTTATAATTCTAAATATTTTTCATTATTGTCCATTTTTTAAAAATTGTTTTAAGGATTTATTTTTATGCACATGAATTTTTTGAAATTAAAATTTCCTTCAAATTCTTGAAAGTGGTATGGGACACTTTGACTTAAAAATCTATTTATTAAATGTTAGAATTTTTTTTGAAAATGGTTTGATAAATCATTAATTATGTCAATATCTTGAAATAATATATTGTGAAAGAAATGTAGAAATTCCATCCTTCCATTATGATTATTATATGTGTTAAGAATAAGTTATTGTTATTGGTACTTGTTTATGTATACGAGTTGTTCCGTGAAAAAACTAGGGCAGGTGATCCTGAGATAGCTCTCCAATGCATTGGGTAACATGATGAAGGTAAATGTTAATATTTCTCTTAAGAGATTTAGGGAATATTATTAGATGGGTATTCTAGATGTAACTCCCTATGTATATGTGAATGCTGCAATGTTAGTATGTTACTATTCCATAAGTTCCCTTTATGATTTATGATTTTTGTGTGTTATTCATCAATCTTATGATTTCATGTGGTATATTATGATTGAAAAGTATGGTTTCATTGAATTGTATTTATTTATGGGTTAATGTTTCCTATCCTTATTTTATAACCCTTATTGATCTTTTTATGCTCATCCCATGTTTTTAAATGTTTTTCACAGGACGTAAATATGAATAGGGTCAAGGATGGGATCAAGGAAAAGTCATGCTCTCTAAAACATAGAACTAGACATGTTTCTTTAATTAAGAGTTTTTATTTTATGAAAAAATGTAAATTGAGTAGAAGTGTATACTTATTAATTTTTTGAGATGTAATGTAATTGTTATGGCCTAATTCTCTAAAACTCTAAACCTAAAAAGATCCTCAATGTGAATTGTTGATTTAACTCAATATTAAGTAATGTTTAAGTCCAAGTTATTATATCACAAGTGTGTTTGAATACTAAAAATATGTTCAAATATTTGAATGGAGGGGAAGAAAATTATCATCAATTCTAGAGTATAATTAAAACACATGGTTGATTTCTTTTCCTTAAAAATAAGGATTCTAAGAGATATTTATTATGTGATTATTTAAATGATATTCTTCCTTGATAATTATTTGATTATTTTTACTATGATGTTTAATCATTGGTTGGATAGTTTTCTATTGTAATGATGTTTTTATTTATTACCACAGGAAAGGAATGTTTTAATGTGTGGTGGGAATTTAATAACTAGATTTCATGCATATTTTTTTTAAATGTCAATTTTATTAGTCATTTATTCCTATTGATCATAGTTTTAAATGTTTTTATAGAAATAATTAATTTATTTTAGATTTAAATAATTTTATGTTAAAAGGAAAAAATGAAAAGGAAAAAAAGAAAATGAAAGTAGTTATTGTCTATGTTTAACCCAAGTAAAAATGCATTGTGTATGATTAAATCGAGAAGGGTTTTTTCTATATAATAATGAAGATGCAAGAGAGTTTTTTTTTCTTATGTTAGAATCAGTAATTCACTTTATATGCTATGTTAGGAGTACCAACACAATTTCCAAGATATATAAGGATATGTGGGGTAATTTAATTATCATATAGTAATGAAATGGTACTCATGTAAGATTAATAATTTTAAGGTTAATGATATATCAATAGATCTCAATGCTATATCAAATTAAATTTTACTGCAACCCATTCATCACACTATATAAGATAACCTCATGTAAGGTTAATTTTCAATCCATCGGTCTCACATGTGACTAACTAAAATTTTAACACAACTCGTGTGATTTTAAAATAGAACTATGTGAAATTATATTTGAAATTATATAGCTATAAGAAAGTAACCTATAAATGATGTCACTGTATGTGATTAATTGAAAACATTTTCTATGATTAAACTTGAAAACCATTGTGATTTAACGATAATGCTTTTGTTGCGATGTGAAAAATGCATGGAATGATATAAATATCCATAAGAGACCACTTTTTCAAATTTTAATGGTGTTTTTATAGGAAATAATAATGAATAAGATGGGATATATCCTTGTATGAATGAAAATAATAATGAGAACATTTTTTACCATAAAATTCCACCCTATTCCATAAGTAGATGTGAGCTATTAGCATGGATCAAATATATGTTTAAGGATTTATCATAACCATAGATTATGTGGTAGAATAAAGAAGAAGTTATAAGCGATGGAGAAAGGCTTAAGAATCACATGGAATCTATTATTTCAAATGGAAACTATATAATCATGGATAAAGGTTAATGAAAATATGATAATACATATATAATAATGATTATGAAATCTAACATGTCATTATATCATGGAGGGTCATGAAATAGAAAAAGAAGGAGGTTTAGAAAATAATTATCCACAACACAACACACTCAATGGAGGGTTTTAAAGAGTCAAACATGAATGTTTTTTTGGAGATTTTCAAGGACATTATATAATATCAAAATTATATCTCTATCTATCCTTTTTAACTAAAATTTTCTTGATAAACAAATTTCAATGATGGTTTACATGAAAAAAATAAATGAATTTTTAAACCAATCCATGCTATAATATTATTCATAATACCATGATTCCCTTATTTATATAGATATAAATAATTCAATCATCATCAATTATTTAGAAGCTTTAATATATTCTTGTATAGTTTGACTCTGTATTTTTGGGATATTTTAGGGGACCCATTTATGAAAAAATATTAACCTTTTGACTTGGAAAAAAACATAAAATATCTTAAATAAAATCATAGAGATTTTTATGGAATATAAATATTTATTTAAATGAAGGTTATTGGTGATTATTTGGAATGATAAATCTTGGGGGAATATAATTACCGGATCATGGGTCTAGAGAGTTGAAAGTAGGGATCTTAGGTTTTTTAGTGTTTTACTACTCTCAAATGACTAAAAAGAGAGAATAATTCTTTATATAATATGTTTTTTAGTGATGTATGATTGGGTTATTTATTTTATTGGTTTTTAATAGATATTTTTTGGGTTTTTTAATCAAAAAATCTTTCATACTTTTTCTTCATTCTTTATACATGGTCTCCAGGTGCTAATTGAGTAATTACATTATAATTCAAAGACCAGTGCTTATATTTTTTCAAGAAACTTATATATATTAAGAACCATGTTTAAATTTGGTTTTAGATCACCTAATTGTTAAATTAACCAAATTAATTGACCATATAAAAAGGGGGTTTGGTAATTAGATAAGAAATGTCCATACTAATGATTTTTTTGTTTAATTACTAAAATAACAAAACCACTCAATAAAAACATTAAATATTTAATTGTTTTATGATCATGGAATTATCATAACTCAATACACTTTTTTCTTTCAATTTTTATTCATATATTTTCAAAATTGTCTTGTTAATTTTATCAAAGAACATATTAACTTTTGAAAATGAATTTTAAAGCTATTCATCCGCATCTCCATGGGTTTGACCACATGAATTAAATAATATAAATGCCTTAGTATTTTTAGTAAGTATGTATCATGATTTTTAAATCCTAAAATTTTTTCAATCACCTCAGAAGGTCAAATTTCTTGACTGCTCTTTGATTCTTCATGATAATTTCCCATTACCTTTTTATTTCTTATTACTCTATTCTTCTCTTATCTTCTCCCTTTATATTATTTTTGTTACATTTTCCCAATTGGATATGGAAGAAAAGATCTAAAATAGGATTAGTCTGATCTTGAATTTTTTGATTTATAGAGTTTTTTAAATTTTACTTTCATTTTAATATAATGGTATTTGAGGAAGATAACTTGACTCTATTATGAAAAAGTTAGGTGACTCTACATAACCTCATTTTATTTGAAACGCCCTTGGTACTTGATATTTTCTAAGAAAGTATTTGTCTTATTAGTATCTGAAAAAATTGTTTTTGTTTTATTATAGTTTTTCTCAACACTTGGATGATTTTTCCATGATATAATGGGTATTTCAATCCTTTATCATGTTATTCATCAAATGATATTTTTTATGGATATAATTTTTTTTAAAATGGATTAATGGGGTATTTGATGTTAATTGAATTTATAAATGATGTTTTGAAGAGTTAGTGATTTATGAATAGTAATTTCTTAATACTGAGTTATGTTTTTATTATGAAGGGGTCTTTTGGAAACTGATTATAACAAATTAATTATTGTTTTATTTATTAGGTATTTTCTTTGGTTGAATAGTATAATTGTCAGACTCGACATATTGATTATTTATGTCGTGACATTTTTGTTGGACTGAATTCACATGGGATCCTTGAGGGTACTTGTGGATAATTTTAATGAGATCATCACTAGATTAAACTATACACTAGCTAGTGTCCTCTTGTGTAGTTTATTCCTTGGTTCGATGATTGTCAGATTATGGGGCCAGAATGATAAGTCATGGCCTAATTTTATCAAGTTCATTTTAGTATTGTGGTTTTTAATGTCTATGAGTTCCTATGTTGTCTTATTAGACTCTATATTGATTTTCTATATTTTTTTATGTTCACAGAATGTTCTAATTATTACTTTTATTTACACTGTGAAGTTTATGCCACCTATTTTTATTGTAGAATTATTTTCATGACCAAATCTTTGGTTCCATTATTAACTTAGTTGATTTATCAAAAAAATTATATATTATATTTTTCTTACTCATATAAAGGGAAATTAAAATATAATTTCATATGAAACTTTTTTATGGGTTTTCATTCTAAAAAGAGTTATTTAGATTCATAGTGTTAACCTACTGGGAAACTTATCACCCCATATATACACCCATCGGGTGGATATAATCATTTTTAAGTATGTTGAAAATAAATATAAGGGATACATTTCTATTTTTTGTGTACCATGGCTTCTTATCTTCTTGGTTATATGATTTCTAAGTGCAGGCCATAGGTCACAAAATGACATCTTGCATTGTATATTATATACATTGGTCATTTGTGGGATGCACATGTATCAGAAAATTTAGCCTCCATTTATTTTTTGGCCTCCATATATATGGTTTTGTGCATCCCACTTTTTAAGTTTATTTAAAAATTTATAGTTATTTTTATATTTGATTATTGCTTAATATGTCATGCTTGGTTGTGCCTAAAATTTGAAACTATTTATTCATTCACATGAGATTCCAATATATAGATATTTAATATATAATTTCTAGTTAGATTATGTTTCTTTGGTTATCAGTTTGAGAGGGTGAAACTATAGTATATTTGAATGTTTTTATTACCCACAGTGGTTTTCTCTTGCTCGTGTAGATTAGAAATGTGCTTCAGGCTTTATGGTGGATCATCTTATGTGATGTGACATGTTGAACTACGCTGATTTTTTATAGATAAGGTTGTAAAAGTATCCAAAAAAGTCTTAAATAGATTTATATAGATCAATACCCTCTAATATAAAGGGAATAAAAGAATTAGTCCCAGATATCTAGGGTTTTTGAATACCATACATAGACTTGAATCTATCAGTATAAGGTCCAGTTGTGGGTATATTCGTATGAAGTTGTAAATATATAAAATTATATTTAATATATAAAATTATATATATTATAATAAGTTATTAAATATATAAAATAAGAAAACAATTTGATGGCCTGAATTACGCACCCATAATTTAAAATTAAAGACTAGGTAGTTCGAGTAAACACAAATTTAAATATTTAAAAATTTTCTGAATAAATAAATATCTTATTATTATTAATTAGTAGTACATTAAATAGTACTCATCAAACCACGACCCTAATTTCCTATATGTATTATTTATTTACTAGTGTTTATCCTTTTCTATGAGTTTCATTTTATGTTTTCTATAAATTTTTTATTTTTTTAGGTTTTGTGCAGGGTACATGTTTTCTCTACATTATTAGTATTATCCATATATTAACTAAGTAAGTGACAGGTAACATTTAATAGATTATTTATTTACAATTGTCTCATGGTTTGTATAACTATTTATCCTAATCATGTGGTTTCTAATCTTGACTAGAATGATAATTATGTTTACTATATGGTTACGTAAATGATGAATCGTAACCATGTTCTACACCAAGATTTTTAAAATAACTATATTTCCAAAACTACCCTATACAAATTAAAGCCCCCAAAAACTCTAATTATCTATAAATCACATGAAATGCCCCAATAGGATCCATAAGAGACTCCCCTTTGATACAATATAAAATTTAAGTCTTCCTACTTCAATTTGATAGTGTTTTCTTCAAGGTAAGGCATCCTACACTTCTATCCCTACATTTTCTCTTGTTTTCCTTATTTCTTTTCCTTAGAATCTTTATTATCAAACCCTATGGTGTTGTTTAAAACTAAATCGTTATGGATTTTTATGTAATCATGTGGGAATTGTTCTTTGAAACCTATTCCTTCAGTATTCATGATTTTATTCAGATCTAAAAATGATTTTAGGTTGTTTTCTCCATATATAAGCCTTGAATTTGAGAACCATTGTCTTCATGATTTTCTATATTCTTGTTTTAAGTATATTATGCCTGCATTAAATGTGATTATAGATTATATATATATATATAATGGATTGTAAAATGGTTTTCAAAAAGGGGATTCATTTTTAAAATATTAGTTTGAAACTTTTTTTATAATATGAACACACTGAGTGTTTGAAAAAAAATTCTCAAATGGATTTTTAATGGGTTTTTATGTTTTAAGAGATGATATGAGTTCCAAATTTATTTATAAATTTTTATTTAAAATGTATAAGGTGTGTTTGGTTGCATTAAAAGTGTTTTCATAAAATATCAAAATGATATGAATGTTTTCTAATGTTTGGAAATGGGATCATATTGTTTTTAAGTATCCAGATGAAACACTAGAGTATGAAATAGTTAATTTATTTATTTGAAATATATTGTTTTTTAATTTAAAATACCCATTTTAGTGATGAAAAAATATATTAAAATATTATGGTATTCCATAGGTAATTTGGTAAGGATTTTATAGAATGGATTAGGTCCCCCAACATAATAAATGCCAGTGAAGTAGTTATGTGGTGCCACTTATGTCCATAGACATTGACCAAATCAAAACCCACCACCAACGTGATATATCATCTCTTGATATCCCAATCATAGTACCCTAAGGGTAACCTCCCATGACTCTAGTTTAAATCTATGGTATGATTATTACCTCTAAATGTTCCCTATTTACACACAAACACACACACACACAAATATATATATGTCTTTGAATATATTTTTTCCATTTCCCTTTGATTTTTTTAAATGAATTTTGAGAATTTATTATTTTATCACCGAAGGTTTTTAAATATATTAGCCATGTTTTCTAGTTTTCCACTTTATATGAATAGTTTAAAAATGATATATCATGAATTATTCCTCATTAAACTATACCTATCATGGTTTAACAAAGATGATTTTAGAACAAATACTTTGTGTTTATTTTTTGATAAAATAGGAAAGCCTTTTTTTATTATGATATTAAAATATTAAAAAATAGATAATTTATTTAAATTTAATACCCAAGGCATGTGTTCATTTTTAATACCTCTTAAATTTCATACTCACATATATATCATTTTGGTTTTAGATTCAACATATGATCTCTCTTGGAGCATCGGTAGTTATAAATTTGAATGGTGACTTGAGATTCATATGGATATTTGGTTTGGTGTTTTTTTATTTTCATTTTATGTGGTGGTTATATCTTTAGATTCATCAAATAACACAGCCTTTATTGTTTTGTAATATATTGGTTCTATTAATTTTTTACTATGTTGAGCTATATATTTTATTTTAATTTCTTTGATTTCCTTGTTTATTTTCATTTATTTTTCTATTGGAGAGTAGATGATCGATGTATAGAGTTTTCATATAAGAATTTTTATAAATGTTTCACTAATTATTAAATCATATTTTTCTAGTTAAATTATTCCTGCCATGTTATATCTAATGCTCGGGTGATTATGATCATCTTGGGGGATAGGGAACACCGCTTAGGTATGTCATAGGCTAGCTCTGGTGTTCAGTTCTGGGTCAAACTAGAACTTGTTTCAAAAAATGGATTTATGTCCTAGGATCCTAATAAGGACTAGGATCATGATCTACCCATGCTTGTTCGGGATTCAATATATATGGGGGTTAGGATCATCAAAACGCTAGGAGGGTGTGATATTAAGTATATGGTCAACATTTATATCATTAAACACTTGAGTGTTTAAGGTTTTCTAGGGTTATGGGGTATTGATTTTCATCTTGTTTTGGTGTTTTATTTTGGTATTTTGATTCATTCCCTAAGTGTTTATGCTTTCTAGAAAAGATCTATGGGTTTTTTTATAAATCTATATTTTTTGAGTTAATTTAGAATGAAATTAAAGGTTCCATGGTCACTATGCATGGTTTTTAAAACCATATTTAGTCCATGAAAACTAATATAGATATATTATATATGAGAATCACATGGTTTTAAAATGATTTTCTAGATTATAAATACAAACCATGCATGATTTTATGTTTTTTGGATTTTTAAAATTTTGGTTTCTTGAAAGATATAGGTGGATTTACTCTTTCTTTTGACTGATTGAGGATGATTTAATATGTTTTATATAAGTTATTTATGTTATTAGGGTAGAAGTTTTTTAGGATATCTGATCAGTAATTTAATGGGTTTTTTCGAAGAAAAGTAAAATATTATAAAATTAAAATATTTTTTCCTAATACAATATAAAAAATGAGTTTTTTATTTTGAAGGAACATTGATTTTGATTACATAGGTTCTAAATATCTAAATGGGGTTGTGTGAACTATTTTAAGTGGATTTAGAAATTTTTTTATAGCAAATATTTTTTTTATTTATTGAATGATTTCAAAATGATAATGATTTACAAGGTAGATATTTTAAACTTCAAAAAAAATCTTCTTAAACTATAAAAATTACGGAATGGTTTTATTTATTTTTGAATGAATTATTTGATAATGGTTTGAAAAATATTTTAAATAATTGAGGGTCATTTAATAAACTTGGATAGTATTTTAAGAAGAAATTAGAGCTATGGAAATGAGTTATTAAGGATTTTCTAAATGAGGAAAATTGATTTTGATGGTGACTTTTTTTAGAGGGAAATATTTTAGGGTGTGTTTTATTTTATAAAAAAAATTAAACCCATAATTGGAAATTGATATCTTATTAAGGAAAGTGGGAATTATTTAAGGGTGTTTAAATTTTTTATTGGTGTTATTAGAAATGTATTTCAGTTTAATTTGGACTCATTAATTTGGGTTAAGGAGTATGGCATGTATGTGATTTTACATTGTGTTATTTTAAATTTATACCCTATGCAATATTTTGATGAAGAGGTGAATGTACTTATTAATAGGATGATCATGTGTGGGTGATCCCTCTTGATTTTTATGTGTAATTCCATTTTCATAATAATTATGATTGTTGGTCATGGTCCATGTCCTTAATAAGACTAGGTTAGATAGAGTCCATGAAGTGATTATCAATTAGTACATTAACTTGGGTGTTCCCTTGGTTGATTATTATTATTTTTTTAGAAATTACTCTTCCTTAGTGTTTGGTTGATCCATTATTATCTTTTATGTGATGTTATCATAGTGATTAGAGTTTTAATTTGAGGGGATATGTATGCGATGATATGGGAGAGAGTTTGGGAAACCGAGATGACTATTGTGTTCCATTTGTTTGATAGTGTTAATCAGGATTCTGGTTTCTAGAATTAAGGTCTTATTTTATACTCACTCTCTCTCTCTCTTCACTCACATATAGGACTATGATGCTTTGTTTAAGGAATATTAGTTTGACATATTTCTAGTTGTGTATTTTTTATATAATACAATTTATCATTATTATCTTTATTCTAGGCGACATTAGTCCTAGGATTTGGGAGATGTTATCATCCCATTGTAATTATAAATTCTAGTGGAATAATTTATGAGCTTCCCCATGTTTAATGGGTTATCTCCTTCTCTGATGTTGTAGAGATTTCTCATCATTAAAAGTAGTGGGTATTTGGAGAGTTCATCGAGGAATTGGTGAGTACTTAATGTAGTGGGGAGACATCCACTGGTGAACCTTTTTAGGTATTTTGAAATTATTCTTGATTGGGTATGGAATTCTCCACCATATAGTAAGGAAGTGATGGGTGGTTCAGAACCAATTTTGTGATTCATTTCCAAATAGTCCTACCCAAATGTAGAGTTTTTGTTTGATTTATAATTAATTTTGGTATATGTTGATAGGGTTGATGGTCTAGTTCTACTAGTTCATTCTATATTTCCACATTTAGTATGTGTGTTCCTTGGTTCTTGATGTTCTGTTTTATAGGAAAAATACTTTTTCTTCTTTGGTTTTCCATTCTCTTATTTTGTGTTCTTAGTGATATCTCTTAAGGTACTCTATGGTTATCTAGGGTATGGGAATTTTAAAATTGTGATGTGTTCCATTTCTGAATAAATATTAGTATATATAATAATTTATAGTGAATTTAGTTAGATTTTTAATTTCTTGGGTCATGTATTTAATGTGGGAGTGGTCCTCATTCCTCCTTTAATCAAACTTTTCATGTAAGGATTTCTTAGGATAGAAAGTGTTATGGTGGGTAGGATTTCCACACCAAACCATATATTTCCTTATATTTCATTAATTTCTTTGTGTGTATCCTTTTATTTTATTTTTTTCTCTAGTTTTCTAATTTTTTTAAATTTTATAGGTTTTGTGCAGGGTGAATGATTTTTTCATACAATTAATACTATCCATTAAAAACAATCTGAGTGACCTGCAACTTTTAATTGAGTAATTTAACATGATTGGTGCATGAATATTCTAACTATGTATCCTAACCATATGTTTATCGGCTATTTCTATGCTAGTTTTCAAGATCACCACATGGTTAGGTAAATTCTCTAGCTAAATCATATGGTTCAATCCAATTTTTAAAATCCTAAAACTTCATAAACTACCTTCCCTAAATTAAAGACCCCAAACCCTACTATTATTTCCCACTCACACAAGACTTCTAAAGACTATCTCTAGGAGACTCACATTTTATACTCCCATAAACTTGAGTCTTACTACTTCAATGTCATGGAATTTTCCCCCAAGGTAAGGCCTCTTCTCCCTCTATTTAAACCACTCTTCTTGTATTTCCTTATTACATTTCCATTTACTCTTCATGGATAATCCGTAGGGTGAGGTTTTTACATAAATCATTTTTAAATGTGATTTTAGGGTGTGGAGATTATTCTTCAATCCCCATTCCTTCGATATTTTAGAGTTTCATAATATTTTTCCATGATTTGAGGTACGATACCCCACATAATGGACATTAATTTGAGAACCATTGAATGACTGAGTTTACAAATTCTTGTTTTAGATATATTATGGCAGTATTAAATCATATAAATGATTTTCTAAATATAAAATTTATTTTTAATTAGTTTTAATTAAAACTAATGGTGTTTTAATTTTTAAATGCTGAGTTTGAATCTATTTTCCCCATTTTCACACACCGGATGTTTGATAAAATTATTGAATTACATTTATTAATGAATTTTTTTTATTTTTTAGAGGCTCTTTGAAATATAAATATATTTATAATTGTTTATTTAAAAACAATTATAGTGTTCTTGGTTCCATTAAAATTGTTTTCCGAAGATATTAAATTTATTTCAATATTTTATAATGTTTAGTAAAGGGATCAATGTGTTTATAAGCTTCCAGATGAAATTATAGAGTAAATTTGTTAATATATATTTATTGGAAATATCATTAAAAGTTTTAATATTAAACTTCATGTTTTATTTATGGAAAAATCAATTAGAAACTCAAGGGAAACCCTATGTACTTTGGTTTAACATTCATATATGAGACAAAATACCCCACCACTATCCATGCTAGTGAAGTAGTTATGTCATACCCCTATGGATAGAGATGTAGAAAAAATAAAATCCCACTAATAGGGTGATGTATCATCTTAGGATCCAATCCTAATGTCTTGAGGTTAACCTGAATGGTTTATTGTTTTGAATTATGGTATGATTATTATCATTTACTACTCAATGTTTTTATATTACTAATATATATTTATACACACATGATTATAAATATGTATAAATATATTTAATTATAAATGGATTTTATCTTTCCTTCTATACATTTTTAAAAATGATATTTTTGAGTCTTTTTATTTATTATAAAATGGATTTAAATAAACTTAACATACATTCTTATTTTTCTATTTATACATGAATTTTAAAAAATAAAATTTCATGAACCATTCCATTTTAATATATAACTTCAATGGTTTGAAGAAAATTTCTTTATAACCCATATATTGTGTTTTTTAGATAAAACAGTAAGACTTATGTCTTTTATTTTCATTTCAAAATAGCTGGAAATAGATTTTATATTTAAAGGTAATATCGGGGGTGTAGTTTCTTTTTTCATACCTACTGATTTTTTACTCATAACTATGTAGTTTTAGTTTCAGTTTTAATATGTGATCACTCCTAGAGTGATAATATCACTATGGTGGTATGATGAATTATGAATCATGTTGATATTTGGTTTGGCGATCTGTTATATTTTCATTCTATATGGTAGTCGTATCTATACACGTGTCAGTCAAGTGGGTATTCGTTTTTTTTAGATCCTATTTATATTTCATTTTTATTATGTTGAGTTCTATATTTCATTACTTTGGTTTACTTTATATTTTTATTTTTATCTTTTCTATACTGGTACATATATCTATGATGTTAGGTATGGTAATGAAATAATTTCTAGAGAAGTTACATTACCTATTAGATCATATTTATTGGGAGAAATTTTTCAAAAAAAGTTATATATAATTATATGGTGCTTGTCTCAAACCCAAGGGCATTAAAAACTCTCCTCAGGTATGTCATGGGATTTATTTGGTGACCGGTTCCAGGGAAGAATAGACATAGTTTATGAAATTTCAACATCTAACATTCCTAAAAAATGAAATTTCAATCCCAAACTCAATTAAGAGTATTTAAATGGAACGTGTCATGGGTTCATATTTATGGGTAGAGATATCTCAGAAACACAACTTAAAAAATTCTAGAACCAAAACATATATAGGTCTAGAACCATATTATTTTCATACCTACCAGTCAATGATTCGTGATAGATCATGAAAATACCACCTAAGTTGTGATATTTGGATGATTTTGTGCACTCTATCTATCTGTGGGGGTAATTCCATTTGATAATAAACCCCATAAACCCTATGTATAATTTTAAATCTCTTAATGAGTCTTACTAACAACATAGTTCCTTGATTGTATCTACTCAAACTACATCGGGATGAGTCCTTTCGAAATACATAGTCTCCATACTTAACCTCTAATGGTCTTCATTATATTTTTTTATGAATTAAAAATATTCTAGTATGGTTTCATATAGTCCCAAATAACCTAAAAATTCTATATCCTTAAACATGCCAATATAGTCTTCATAAGATATAGTTCACCAATCTATAACCAATAAATTAATGAATTGTAAAGTCTCTCATTTAAGACCTAAAAATGTGTCATGTCAATAGTTTATTGACAACTATTTTTTATTAAAATTTCACTTTAGGTTGTTTATCATCCCACATGTTACCAAATTTCATCACCCAAACCCATATCATATTCTCATGGAACTAAATGGCCCTCTTTATCATATCGCATGTATGGAGGTGGATTGGCACGGTCAATTAAAACATGGTATGTAATTTCTCTTATAAGATTTTATAAAAATAAGATGTGAATCAATCATCACAAGTAGATATGATAATCTTTGGAACTCTATGAAATCAAATGATCTCATCCTTTTATAAGTTATACAATCCCTCCACCAAAAGTTTTTTTTGATTGGGAAGAAAGTGAGATGATGTGGTGATTAGGTCATGATATACCTAGGTAGTGTCATGAAAAATCACTAATCATGGAATTCAAATCACTAAATCCATTGATATACTATGAAACTATCATTATAGAACCCCATATGGTTGGATAAAATGCGTCATAACCAAATTCTTAGCCTTATTCTACTAATAGTTGAGGAATTTAAATATAAACAAAATAACTCTATCCTTTTTCCTAGGCTACAAAAACTAACCCTTAATATCTGAATAAATCATTGTTATGCCAAGATATTCCAGCTGAGGGTAGGTTTGTAACTCTCTTAGGAAATCATCCTACTAAATTATTGTGAGTATTATCTATCCTTGAAATACATACTCTCTTAAATCAAAGAATCAACTAGGTGAATCACTCATGGATATCTGATCTCATAGGAACTCTCAATAATGGTCTCTATGATGATTCTCTCTTAAGAAATACAGAAGTATGGGGTACCCCACTATCAATTGGAAAAAATCTGTATGTACCTATTCTTCCAAAAAATACCCATTATGTCTTACCTCTTATAATACTTCTCTTTCAGTTGGGAACTAAATTTCTTCTTAAGGGAATCGTCCATGTAACACCCTAAACCAAACTATCAAGTCCATGCCAGAGGGTCACATGACCTCATGTGCACATCCCAATATGCAAGAGGTTATTGACTAGAAACAAGGGTCTGAGTTGGTCAATGGGGAGACAATACCTTCGGTATCATTTCATAGGATCAATAATTAAGAATAAAAAATATAATATATTACAAGAGAAAATATATAGAAAAAAATAAATAGAATGCATGCTATATAAATAATAGTGTCTCCTAAAGCAATGAACCTATCATGTGTATAATGTTGTAGATAAATAAATAGATAAATTTAGTTCCCCTAGATTCTTTCCCAAACCCCAACCTGATCCATACTTTTCCACTCAGTTGTCCACCATAGGGCCCCTTTCCTTCACCAAATCTCTTATAAAATCTATAGGCACATTGAAATTCTTGATTAGGGTGTGATTACAAGACTAGGTAGGAAACCGACAATTCTTCCATAACCAAGAGTTCTCAAGTATAACAAGTGTCTTAAATAATATAAATAAATGTGTAATGAGAATAAACATACAATCCAAAACTAAATGATCATGCACTATCCAAGCTTCCATAACCCTTAGTCATACCTGATTTAGGTCTGTATTAGAAGGATAATCATGGAATATCATATTAATCAAGGACCATCACTAAGCTTGAAATATTTCTCTCAATGATCATAAGGAATTAAGTCAAATCATTACCTTATACCTCCATATCCTGACACTATTGTAGTTATGGACCTCAGATCATCATTCCCTATGGATTCCTTGGGTTAGTCACCTAGTTATTCATTCCTCTTGGGTTAGGCCTTATACCTTAATTCCCTAAACATTTTTACTTATGTCATTCCCCTATGTCATCATGCCCCAACCCTCTTTTCAAGCTCATCATCATCATCATCATCATGAGCTATGTACACTCCCTCTCTATGGTATGCACATCACATGATGGTCCACTTATCTCAAGTACCAATCACAATATCCAAGGTAGTGGTAATACACATCACATCTTAAACATAATAGGAAATCATTTTTTATCATCATGATAAATAAAGTAGAAACACATAATATCATGTGATCATTATCAAACATGGAAATAAGATACTCTATAAATACTCATGAAACAACATAGAAACTATCACAGGCTACAGACACACCCACATGAGATCATAATTAATCATGATAGTCAATTTTTTAAATAAAATAATAATATAATGGAAACATGTTTAAAAGATATCCCAATAGAGGGATGAACTTTCTAATCCATGGTTGTCAATGTCATATTTGAGGTTCGTCAAAGGAATCCTTATTTGAATCACATTTATATACCAACAAATAATATGAATTCACACTAAGGAATCATATAATTGAATCCAAACCAATGTGAAAAGGGTTATAGAGTGAGGAAAGTGATACAATTCATAGGGGTAGGGCCAAAATTTACCCAAAGGTAATCTTCCAATAAAATTAAAGGTTTTGGAAAATTGGTAGGCTCTATGTTGCAAGAAATGTGTTGTGGCATGGAAGTGAATTTGAAACCACCACCATAGTGCAAGGAAGTACTTTATTATTTTAGGTGTGCAAAAGGAAGGCATCATGATGGAAGATGAATTGTTGTACCGTGGGAATGAACCACCATGCCGCAAAAGGGATTTTTTTGGTGTATAAAATCATTGAATCATGAACTACTACATCTTCAGAAGGGTATTTTATTGTGGAATTTATTCTTTATCCGTGTAGAGTTCTGAGAATAAATATATATGAATAAATAAGATAGGTATTTTCGTGCTTTGATCCATGAGTAATAACCCATTTCAATACCTATTGAATTCCCTTCATTAATTCTGAAATGAAGTAATCTATTCAATTCTAAATCAAAACCCCAATTTCAATTCATTATAACCTATTAGAGGCCTTAAATATTGATGCTCGAGTGGTAGAACATCCATATATAACTGACATGGAAATTATATTAAGGCATGGTCTAAGCCTCCATAGAATAGTATCCTTTTAAATCTATCCATAGTGGGGGATGCAGTGCAATGCCTATCGGCTAACACCTCTATAGTGTAACTCCTTTCATCTGTGGCATGACCTTAACTTTTATTGGTGTTGTAGTGAAGCCACTTATTAAATGGAGTAGCCTACTTCTCTATGGAGTGGTTATATACATTGGGGCATATCCACCCCTGTTTTGGCATGATATTTACCAAAACATACACAAAACCATGATTAAGCTTCCCAGTATCCAGAACACATTACCTAAAGATGGACCAAAGAAAAAACAAAGAAGAAATGGAGGGAAACAAGGATTTAATTAAGAAAAATAGATTCCGGGTTTTAAAATTCTCCCCCTATAAGGAAATATCTTTCATAAGAAGAGTCTTTAGGGATCCTCTTTGAAAAACTTAGGACAGTGACCTTGAACATCAGTCTCCTACACCAAAGTCCCCTCCTAGATCTTTCCATCCAACCACTGAATAAAGGATAGTGGCACCATCTTCCATTAATGAAATTTCTCTCTTGTATAAAATGCACACTAGAAACTCCTTATAAGATGCATCAAGATCCAACCCAACATCCTCATAGTCAATAATAATCATGGGATCAACCATATATCTCTAGATTTGTGACACATGAAAATTTTCATACATACATCTAAATCAAGAATGAAGATCCATATGGTAAAACATTGTCCCAACCTACTAGTTGATCTCTAAGGGTCTGACAAAATATAGAACTAGCATTCCATGTTTTCCTATATGTAAATTCCCTAACTAATGAGTAACTTTCAAGAGAACATAATCACCCATAATGAAATCCAAATATATATTTCTACGATATAAATAAGATAATTTTCAACTCTATGTGATGATCAACCTCTTCTGAATCAACTATAATCTCTTGGATCTCTCATGAACCATACTGAGTCCTATAACTGTTAATTAAACTAACTTATTCCAATAAATTACGGAATGACATGACTGTCATGACCAGTCCTCTATGGCCCGTATCCTAACTACCTCAAGCCTGCCTTCCATAGGCCAAGGGATAGCAACTAGCACCAAAGGTGTAAATCCCTAAATCGGGAAGGCATTTACTTTATAAATTAAAACACACACAATCATAGTACGCAATTGGAAGTAAAACACTTAGTAAAAACTGTATACAGAAGAAGTGCTGAAAAGTAAAGGGGCGAAAATACAAGCCCAATTATAAAGTACAACTGAAAGTAGGTACAACTGAAGAAAAGAAGTAAAGCAGCTACATGGTCGTCCTCCGGAATTCCCACCAGAAGGGTGGGTAAATATAGCCTCCTCAGAACCCCACTTCCATCCGTCTGCTCTTTGTGCGTCTCTCCGAGTGGTCCACCTCCAGGTACCATCCAGTTTTTCTACACTCTACACTGATCAGCAATGTCCGTCATCTGCAACCAACACAAGGAGGTGCGGGCCTAGCCAGTGCATGGGTGAGTATAACGATACTCAGTAGGGACCCCGAGACCCTCAAGGTCTCAGAATATCCACTAAGGATAAACCACAGAAGAAAGATACAATCATGAAGGATCAACTAACCCCACTTAGGTATATGCGCATACATATACCTAAGTTACCAGTCACAATCCAACCCCAACTCTTGAGCCCAAGCACAAACCTATCCATATAGGAAGTAAAGTCAATCAAATCGATGATAATGATTGAAATACAAGACTCAGCTCACACAGGTATAAATATTTTGTAGAGTGATAGAGATGATCAGATGTAGTCACTGGTTCATATAAGTTGTAGGACCCTCACAGGATACTAGACCAGCTAAGCTGTCAGACCCACGTAGGATACAATACCATCTATTCAGAGTGTTAGAGATGATCAGATGTAGTGACTAATTCATTTAAGCTGTTAGACCCACATAGGATACATGACCAGCTAAGCTGTCGGGCCCACACAAGATATAGGACCAGTTATTCAGAGTGTTAGATATGATTAGATATAGTCGCTGATTCATCTAATCTATCAGACCCACACAAGATACATGACCAACTAAGCTGTTGGACCCACATAGGATACAAGAACATCTATTCAGAGTGTTAGAGATGATTAGATGTAGTCACTGATTCATCTAAGCTGTCGGACCCATATAGGATACAGGACCAGCTAAGCTATCGAACCCACATAGGATACAGGACTATCTATTTAGAGTGTTAGAGATGATCATATTTAGTCATTGATTCATATAAGATGTCAGACCCACACAGGATACAGGACCAGCTAAGCTGTCGGACCCACACAGGATACAGGACCAGCTATTCTGTCAGACCCACATAGGATAAAGGAACATAATTTAGATTTATCATACCCACGGAGGATCTCAGTATATTAGTCATCACTGTCGATCCCACGAAGTATTTTGGTATAGTAGTCATCGCTGTCGAACCCACGGAGGATTCCAGTATAGTACTGTCGCAGCCAGCCCTAGGTTTCCTGCACATAGCACACTCGATTCAAGGAGGTTCTTCTCCTCAATCCAAGTTTCAATACATGAACTATCACAAAGTCCTCAGTTGATGTATCACGTAGTTCGGTCACATCATAATAAACCCAACGCGACAGACGGCGCGTCAATCGGACGCACGGTCTGAGAGTTATTGGCATTTCCATTCCAGGGGCCCGGTTGGATTTACGTTCGATCCAAACCCATACATTTTCTAAATTTGTCCAAAACTCACATATAGTATCCCATATGGACCACCTCGTCATGAGGTTCCTAGTGCCACAGACGGCGCGTCATTCGAACGTGCGGTCTATGAGATATTCGCTTTTAAGTGAAGATGGGCCCGACCTGTCAAGCCCAGTGGGCTGGCGGGTTGGCCCGACCCAGCTCGGCGGGTCTCACCCTGCTGGGGGTTAGCCCAACCCGGTAGGGTGAGGCCCACCAGAAGACTCGTCTAGCACTTCAGGCCGGTCCGGTTTGCCCGGCAGCGCCTCCTCCTCCTATGCCCGACTGACCGTAGCTGGCCGGTTTGGCCCGACGCATGCGGCCCGCACTGTGGGCCGCGGTTCTCCCCATGCGGTGCTTTTGGGTGCTATTGTTCTCCATCACGGCCGGCACGCGGCCTTCCAGTTTTCCTAGATGAGCGGCCTCGAATGTGGGCCGCGTCCTCCTCCACGCAGCACTTGCGGGTGCCGCGGTTCCCCAGTGGGCTGGCGGGTTTGGCCGGCTGGTCGTCCCACGGACCGGGCGGCCTGAGCAGCCACCGGTCCTTGCACGCAGCTGCCGGGCTGCCACCACTGGCGCCACCGCCTCTGGTCACTGGCGCTACCACCTCTTCTATCCGTTGTGGCATGTATGGCTGCGGCCCCCTTCCTCTGGTGTGGTGCGACAACACCGTGCCCTACCAGCTCGGCCTCCGTCGTCAACACAAACAAGAATCAATGGAGGGACATCAGGCCATGTTTGTTCGGCCCGCGCCCTCCACGTTAGGTGATAACAATTTGGTCATCGTCAACCAAAAATAAACTTTGAAGTAAGAGGGTATATTTCATACATTAAAATAACCAAATCGCCCTACCTCGTAATTTGTTGTTGAATGTTGTCGAGTCACGGAAGACGAACATCGTGGAAAACAGATGTTGTTTTGTCAACGTCTGAGGAGGTAGAGATCGGTGAAGACGAGTCGAGTAGACTCCCTCAGTGTACTTCATGGGCGGCGGTGCTTCCCTTCCTTGCTCCGGGCGAAGAAGGAATAACTTCATGCTCGTTGTTCTTCGGAGATGAGAGGCGTTCTTCGTTGGAATAGAATGGTGTTATTCCCAGAGTTCTCCAAAGAAAGTTAAGCCCAAAAATAATAGAGTTAGCTCTCTATTATTTTTATAGCACAACAAGTCAAGAGTTGTCCTTCATTAATTGTGACAACACATTTAATTAAATGCGGAGAAATGGATTCAAAATTCAAACAAGGGAGGTGGAGAGTTTCAACATTTAATTTGGAGAGTTGGAAGTTTAGGAGACTCTCCTCAATTAAATGTGAGTTACATGGGGGTTAAAGGGGGTTCAAACTAGAGTGGGCCCCACCTAGTGATATCCTCCCAAGGGAGGTTAGAGTGTGGTGAGCCCCACATCTAACCTCCACTCGGTGGTTTTAACCACCAATCATATAAAATTATGTCACACATAATTTTTATTTAATTTATTTAGAAACCCCAAAAAATTAAATTCCAACCTCGATAAAATGCAACTGCGGTAAAGGTCTCCTTAAGTGAATATCAGTTATATGAGTTCAATGGTGCCCTCATATTTAAATTCCAAGTACCGGTTCAAAAGATATAAAATCCCTTATGTACGTTTACTGAACGTACATGAACAAAACTTCAGAAATTGATTCTGGTCACACCGGGCCTTGGAATTAGGCACCGTCAGAAACTGCTGAATCGTAAAAATTTCATGTATTTTAAAAAAAAATCCATGGAATTTCTGGGTCTTTACATTCTCCCCAACTCAGGGTTGTACATCCCCGTATGCTACAAATTACACTAAGGAAACAAATGGGGGTACTGACCATGCATCTGAGCCTCTCGCTCCCATGTGCTATTTTGAAGGTTCCAGTGATGCTAGAGAATGCGCACTAGAGGAATCAACCATACACATAGGGCCCACTCCTGTCGATCCTAGATCTCCACTGGGACCTCCTTGAATGTCGGTCTGTCATCGATTTACATCTCCCCATGGTTGATGATGTAGGACGGGTCATGAACGTATCTTCTCAGCTGAGATACATGGAAGACTTCATGCACCCGATGCAACTGAGATGGAAGGGCCAGATGGTAAGCCACCTTTACAACTCTGCTGAGGACCTAGAATGGTCTGATAAATCGTTGATAGAACTTTCCCCCTCGACTAAATCTTTGTATACCTTGTCAAGGTGAGACCCATAGAAAGACGTGGTTGCCATACTCGAACTCCAGGGGTCTCTGTCTCCTATCAGCATAGGAATTCTGCCTGCTCTGTGCAGTCTTCATCCACTCCTGGATGATCTGCACCTTCTCTATCGTAGCCTGCACTATCTCTGGTCCTACAAGTGCTGACTCCCCTGGGTCAGTCCAGCACAGAGGTGATCTGCAAGGTCGGCCGTACAGTGCCTCGTAAGGTTCCATTAAGATGGTAGAGTGGTAGCTATTGTTATATGCAAACTCTACCAAGGACAAGTGGTCCTTCCATCTATGACTGAAGTTGAGTACACAAGCATAGATCATGTCCTCGAGTGTATGGATGGTCCGCTCAGTCTGGCCATTCGTCTGAGGATGGAAGGTAGTGCTCAGATGTTGCTGCATTCCAAATGCCTCCTAAAACCCATTCCAAAGCTGGGAAGTAAAGCATGCATCATGATCAAATACAATAGAAGAAGGTAATCCATGTAAACACACAATCTCTTGCACATAGAGGCATCCCAATCTCTCTACCGAGCCCTACTCCCTGATCGGTAGTAAGTGGGACGACTTGGTAATTTGGTCAACAATCACCCAGATAGAGTCATGTCCTCTGGATGTTCGTGGAAGTCCCATCACAAAATCCATGGATATCCCATCCCATTTACACTCTGGGACCTCTAAGGGTTGTACGAAGATTGCTGGTACCTAGTGCTTCGCCTTCACTTGCTGACAAGTGAGGCACCGTGAGACAAACTCTGTTATCACCTTCTTTATACCCGGCCACCAGTGCTGTCGTCTGAGGTCCTGATACATCTTTTCCACTTCTGGATGTACCTCTAGAGGGGAAGTGTGAAAATAACTCAACAACTCCTTATGTAGTGCAACTGGTACCATGGTACATCCTCTGAAGAGGATGGCGTGCTCCCCACCTTCAGAAAATCCATCAGGTGCCTGCCCTGTGGATATCTGGGTACGTCGCGTCTCACAGTCAACGTCCCAATGTTGTGCCTCCCTGAATCACTGAAGTAGTGAAGGAGTGACTGTGAGAGACTGTAGGAAGGCTTCTCCATCCCTATCCACAAAGTATATATGCAACATGGCCAGCTGCTCCATCGCCTCTCCTAGCAGCTGAATGCCTGATATCCTGCTAAGAGAAACTCCTACAATGTTCCCCTTCCCAAGAGTATAGACTATCTTGAAGTCATATTCCTAGAGAAAATCAATCCATCGCTGCTGTCTCAGGTTCAGGTCCTTCTGTGAGAAGATAGACCTGAGACTCTGGTGGTCAGAGTAGACTGTAAAACGTTAGCCCATAAGATAGTGTCGCCACATCTTCATGGTGAAGACCAATACTTCTAACTCTAGGTCATGGGTAGAGTAGTTCTTCTCATGCTGTGTCAGTTGATGAGAACCATATGTGATCAATACTCCCTCCTGCATCAGAACACACCCAAGTCTGGTCCCTGATGCATCGTAGTAAACTATGTACCCAACACCCTCCTCTAGTAGCCTCAAGATGGGCGCACTGGTCAACCTCTGCCTCAGCTCCTGAAAGCACTACTGGCATCTCTCTGACCACATGGAGGGTTTCTCCTTCTTCTTCAATGCTAAAAGTGGTGCTGAAACTCTAGAGAAGTCTGGTACAAATATACGATAGTACCCAGCCAGTCCCAGATAACTCTGTACCTCCATCACACTTCTGGGTGGCTCCCAAGCAAGTACTGCCTTGATCTTTGCTGGATCCACTGTAAATCCTTCCTCCGAGAAGATGTATACCAAGAATTGAACCTCTAGAATCCAGAACTAGAACTTAGAGAGATTACCATAAAGTTGGTTCTCTCAGAGTGTGTCCAGTACTACCCGAAAATGGTAGGCATGCTCCTCCTCAGTAGTCAAGTATATCAATATGTCGTCGATGAAGACTATGACAAAGCGATCGAGGTAAGGCTGGAAGATCCTTTTCATGAGACTCATGAACACTGATGGAGTTTTGGTTATTCCAAAGGGCATAACCAAGAACTCGTAATGGCCATACCGACATATGAAGTTCATCTTCTGCACATCCTCATCCCGAACTCTGAGATGGTGATAGCCTGAACGAAGGTATATCATCAAGAACCATCATGCTCCATTGAGCTGATCCAAGAGGTCATCTATCCTCGAGAGTGGGTACTTGTTCTTCACAGTCACTTGATTCAGGTGATGGTAGTTGACACACAATCACAAGCTCCCATCCTCCTTCTTGGCGAACAAAATCAGAGATGCCCAGGGTGAAACACTAGGTCAGATACATCCCTTCCCCTGCAAGTCCTCTAGCTGTACCCGCAACTCACGAAGCTCGGCAGGAGCCATCCAATATGCTGGAGTAGAAATTGGTGTCGTCCCAGGGTACAGGTCAATGTATAAGTCTACCTTCCTACGAGGAGGCAGTCTGGGAACTTCATCAGGGAAAATATTCGTGTAATGATCCACCACAACAGGAAAACTCAAACTCCACACATCAACCGCTCCAAGGATGAGACTAGCCATCTGATGTGTGATCAGATTCCCCCTCCTTTGCGTAAGTCTATCATGTGCTACAAAGGCTCCATTCTCGCCGGTGAAGGTAAACCTGGTCCCATCTGTGTGGATACACCGCAATTTGCTCCTAATACATTCAATCTATGAATGAACTGTGGATAACCAGTCCATACCCAAGATAACGTTGTAAGGCCTCAACGTTGCTAAAAGGAGATCTCAGCTGAAGATCATGCATCCTAGAGTAAGATCACACTACCAACACCAGTGTGTAATCATCGAATATGCTCCTGTAGGAGTCTCTAGCTATTTGGATCGAGCCAACAGCTTCGTCAGAATCTCCGAGCTCTGAATGAGGGAAGTGGAAATAAAATAATTACTCGTACCTGTGTCTATAAGTTCTACAGCAGGGGTGGAGTAGAAAGAGATAGTACCTTGAATCATCTCAGGTGCACCGTGGTCATAGGCCTTGAATTCCTGGAGCTGATCCCACCTCTGTCCTCCAGATCCCTATGGTTGGGGTAGACCTCCTGGTGGTGCTTGTGGTAGAGCCTTGAAATGTCTTCCACCACCCGCTACTCGACCATATCCTCTGCCACGTTCCCCTTCTCCCGGTGTACCTCCATGATCGAACCTATGCCTCTGCCTGAGAGGTCTCTATACTGTATTCTGATCATCTGCATAGTGAGTCAGGCAGTCTCGAGCCTTGTGGCCCTGCCCGCCGCATGCATAGCATTTCCTGTTCCTCATATAGCTGACTCTGTCTCGTGTGCCCCGTACAGCCGAACCTGTATCCTCGAGTCGCTCACCTGATGGCCTGGTATGCTTGGACCTCTACAACATCTGTCTACTGACGGCTGTAGAAGACTCCGCAATGTGTCACCATGTGGTGGGTCTCACTGCTGGTGATTGCTCTGCGAGAAAACTCTCCATTAGAAGGGCTTGTTCCAGCACCCCCGCCTGCATCAAAATGCTGAGGGAAATCATCGAAGCCCTGATCTCATGCCTGAGTCCCTACTCAAAGGTTCTAGCCATGATGAATGGGTCCCGTACCCTATCTGCGGAGTAGCGTGAGAGGTCGGTTAGCCTCACTGAGTAATGAGCTACTATCATGATGCCTTATTGCAGATAAAGTAACTCCTAAATCCACACCGCACGAAGGGTGTCTGGAACAAAATCTGAGAAAAAGAGACACTCAAAATCTGTCCAGAGTAATGATGCCTCATCATGCACCTGAAGCATCAGGTTCCACCATCTTCCTACTGCCTCATGTAGGAGACTCGAAACAAGGATCACCATGAGGTCGGCTACTGTCACTACCAATATGAAAACTCTCATGACAGCCTCCAGCCAATCCTTAGCTGCCTGTGGATCTGTCTATCCTCGTAACCTGTGTGGCCTCTGGCGCTGGAACTCGTGCAACGCACTCAGTCAGCATGCACTCTCTGCTACAAGAGCTGGTAGTATCGGTGGCCCAATGGGTAGTGGTACCGCTGGTACCTATGCCATGATGGGGCCCTGCACCGAGGCCTCGTCGCTAAGTGGGCTACCATCTCGTACATAACTTGGAACCCTAGCTGGCTGCCTTCGTGGGGCCATCCTGAAATGAAACAGGTGCACCATGGTTAAAATAGTATACATGGTGATCCGACACAAAGTAATCAAAAAGAAAAAAATTTCAAAGAAAACACTCATTCAATCTGTGTTTTTGTGCACTGAGTTGGAAATCAGATGTCAGAGTCCTAGTGTATGGATACGTCAGCCGCCATACCAACACGGGTTTCCCTAAACTAATAACCACACCCCAAACACTTAAAAATATTGTTGTCAAAATAATCAGAGTCCAAGTTCTGCAGTAAAAACCTTTCTTTGATACCAATTTGTCACGAACCATCCTTCGGGGCCCATATCGTGACTACCCCAATCCCACCTTCCATAGGATAGGAGCTAGTGACTAGCACCAAAGGCATAAATCCCTAAACTGGGAAGGTTTTGCCTTTATAAACTGAAACACACACAATCAGAGTACGCAACTAGAAGTAAAACACTAAGTAAAAACTATATACAGAAGAAGTGACGAAAAGTAAAGGGGCCGAAAATAAAATCCCAACAGTAAAGTACAACTGAAAGTAGGTAAAACTGAATAAAAGAAGTAAAGAAGCTACTAGGTCGTCCTCCGGAATTCCGACCTTAAGGGTGGGTACAGATCGCCTCCTCAGCACCCCAAGTCTATCCGTCCACTCCGTGTGCATCTCGCCGAGTGGTTCACCTCTGGGTAATACCCAGTTCTGCTACTCTCTACCCCGATCAATGTCGTCCATCATCTACAACCAACACAACAAGATGTAGGCATAGCCCGTGCTTGGGTGAGTATAACAATACTCAGTAGGGACCCCGAGACCCTCAAAGTCTCACAAAATCCACTGAGGATAAACCACATAAGAAAGAAACAATCATGAAGGATCAACCAACTCCACTTTGGTATATGACCATACATATACCTAAGTTACCAGTCACAATCCATCTACAACTCTCGAGCCCAAGCACAACCCAGTCCACAAAAGAAGTAAAGTCAATCACATTGATGATAATGATTGAATGAAAAGTCTCAGCTCACACAGGTATAAAACTTTTGTAGAGTGATAGAGATGATCAGATGTAGTCACTAATTCATCTAAGCTGTTGGACCCACACAGGATACAGGACCAGCTATTCAAAGTGTTAGAGATGATCAGATGTATTCATTGATTCATCTAAGCTGTCAGACCCACACAGGATACAGGACCAGCTAAGCTGTCGAACCCACACATGATACAGGACCAGCTATTCAGAGTGTTAGAGATGATCAAATGTAGTCACTAATTCATATAATCTATCGAACCCACACAGGATACAGGACCAGCTAAGCTGTCGGACCCACACAGGATACATGACCAGCTATTCAGAGTGTTAGAGATGATCAGATGTAGTCATTGATTCATCTTAGCTATTGGACCCACATAGGATATAGGACCAGCTAAGCTGTCAGACCCACACAAGATACAGGACCAACTATTCAGAGTGTTAGAGATGATCAGATGTAGTCACTGATTCATCAAAGCTGTCAGACCCACACAAGATACAGGACCCGTTAAGCTATTGGACCCACACAGGATATAGGACCAGCTATAATGTCAGAACCACACAGGATATAGGAAAAAAATTTAGAACTGTCAGACCCAGAGAGGATCCCAGTATAATTTTCATCTCTATCAAAATAACAAAATATTCTAGTACAATAGTCATTGTTGTTGAACCCACGAAGGATTCCGGTATAGTATCTTCGCAGCCAACCCTAGGGTTCCCGCACATAGCACGCTCGATTCCAGGAGGGTTCGCTCCTCAAGCCGAGTGTTGATACCTCAGCTGTCACAAAGTCTTGAGTTGATGTATCCCATAGTTTCGTCTTATCATAAGGAACCCAATGCGACAAACATCACATCAACTGGATTCCCGATCTGAGAGTTATTGTCATTTCTATTCTAGGGCCCTGGTTAGATTTACATTCGATCCAAAACCAGTCGTTTTCTAAATTTGTCAAGAAATCACTTAGAGTATCCCATGTGGGCCTCCTCGTCACTAGGGTCCCAGTACCATAGACGGCGCGTCATTCAGACGTGCGGTCTAAGAGATATTCACATTTCATTGAATACGTGCCTGGCCCGTCAAGCATAGTGGGCTGGCAAGTCGGCCCGACCCAGATCAGCAGGTCCAACCCGGCTGGGGGTCGACCCAGCCCTGTGGGGCATGGACCACCTGCAGACCTGTCCCATGCTGCGGGCTGGTCTGGTTCGCCCGGCGGCGCCAAGCGGTGCCACCTCCTTCTCTGCCAGGCCGACCGTAGCTGGATGGTTCAGCCCGGTGCACGTGGCCCCCGCTGCGGGCCGTGGTTCTCCCCACACGGAGCCTGCGAGCACCGCGGTTCTCCAGCCTAGCCATCACGCGGCTGGCCGGTTCGTCCAGCTGAGTGGCTAGCGGATGTGGGCTGCGTCCCCCTCCACACGGCACCTGCGGGTGCCGCAGTTCTCTAGCGGGTCGACCGAATTGGCCAGCCGGTCATCCTGCGGATCGGGCGGCCCGAGCGGCCACCGGTCCCTCTACGCGGCCGGCACCGCCACCTCTTCCATCCACCAAAGCCCGCATTATCGTGGTCCCCTTCCTCCGGCGCGGTGCAACGGTACTGCGCCCTACCGTCTCCACCACCGTCGTCAACACAAACAAGAATCAACGGAGGGGTGTCGGGCTGTGTTTGTTAGGCCCGCGCCCTCCACGTTAGGTGATGACAATTTCTCCACCTTCAAAAAAAAATAAACATCGAAGTACGAGGGTATACTTAATACATTAAAATAACCAAATCCTGAATGTTGTCGAGTTGCAGAAGATGAATGTTGCCGAAAACGGACTTCGTTCCGTCAACCTCCGAGGAGGTAGATCTTAGTGAAGATGAGCCGATTCGACGCCCTCGGTGTACTTTGTGTGCAGCGGTGCTTCCCTTCCTCGCTCTGGGCTTGAAGGAAGAACTTGATGCTCGTTTTTCTTCAGAGATGAAAGGTGTTCTTCCTTGGAATATAATGGTGTTCTTCTAAGAGTTCTCCATAGAATGTTAAGCCCAAAAATAATAGAATTATCTCTCTATTATTTTTATGGAACAACAACTCAAGAGTTGTCCTTCATTAATTGTGAAAACGTATTTGATTAAATTTGGAGGAATGGATTGAAAATTCAAACAAGGGAGGTGGAGAGTTTCAACTTTAAATTTGGAGAGTTGAAAGTTTAAGAGACTCTCCTCAATTAAATGAGGGTTACATGGGGGTTAAAGGGGGTTTAAAGTAGAGTGGGCCCCACCTAGTTATATCCTCCCAAGGGAGGTTAGGGTGTGGTGAGCCCCACCTCTAACCTCCACTTGGTGGTTTTAACCACCAATCAAATAATATTATGTCACACATAATTTTTATTTAATTTATTAAGAATCCCCAAAATATTAACATCCAACCTCGATAAAACGCAACTGCGGTAAAGGTCTCCTTAAGTGAATATCGGCGCTGTAAGTTCAACGGTGCCCTCATATTTCAATTCTGAGCACCGGTTCAAAAGATATAAAATCTTCTACGTACATTTACCGAACATACCCAAACAAAACTTCAGAAATTGATTACGGGACATCGAGCCTCGGAATCAGGCACCGTCAGAAACTATGGACTCGTACAAATTTCATGTATTTAAAAAAATTCCACGGAATTTCATTGTCTTTATAATGACCTCCTATAAAGATCCTTTTAAGGTTTCATCTGAATCAAAACCTAGTTACTATTATTTCCTATGAACTCAACCAAGTCTAGATGATCATATCAAGCTCCATAGTAGTCAAGAATGAATGCTCAAAGAATATCTTCTAATATGTGAATATTCCACTTAGTCTATCTATATGTTTGAGGATGGAACACTCTGGTCAATCTCATTTGAGTCCCTAGTGCCTTCTATAAGCACTTCCAAAATTGTGAAATAAAATGTGAATCTCTTTCTAAAGAAATACTCAAGGTAAATCCATGTAAGTGTATAATATCACAGACTTATATCTTTTTTAACTCATCAAATAAGTGAGTATCTATGATCGGAATGAGGTGAGAGGTCTTAACAATCTAATCGCCAAACACCAGGCTACATCATGAATTCTATGGGTCCCAGTTAACCTTGTGAAAAATTCTATTGTGACACCCCCAACTTACAATTGGGTACATTAAGTAGATGAATCAACCCACCATGTTACTGATGACTGACCTTCAACCTCTAACAATTAACACAACGTGAGATGAAAGTAGCAATGTCCCTCTTCATCCATGGCTACTAGAACCATTTTATGAAGTATTGAAGAAATTGGAATCACCTGGATGTACTACCCATCTAAAGGTATGGTAATCTATCATCAAATACTACCTGATGGTTTTTTGGACTACTACTCTACCATGTACCATAATCACATCATCATCACCAAAATTCCAACTAGGTATCAGGTCACTGTCATCCATTTTTTCCCTCATCATAGCACACTCTAGATCAGACTACTGAACAGTATTATCCCAATCTAAAATTGAAGATTTTATCACTATAGGGGAAAATCAAATAACATTGATCCTCCTAATCATCCATCCCCTAGTCATCTAATTATCTCATAAAGCACCATTGCTCCTCTGAAGGCCTCTCTCCATAATCTTATGTTGCCCAGGTCTTATAGATGGGTGAATATGAAAAAAAATTCCTTTTGAGGTGTGCACTTAATCTCAAAATTATAACATCTATAGATAGTCTTCCCAATGCCTCTATATCAAGTTCATACCCATTTGTGTGACGACATAACGTAGGCTCTAGTAGTCCTTTAAAATAAAAAATCTCTCACCAAATAGATGGTGTCTCTAAAACTTCATATCACGGACCATGGCTTCCAGATTCAAATCATGTCTATAGTAGTTTCACTTGTGGGGTCATAGCTAAAGAGACCCATATGATACTACCTTATCTTTCAATATTAGTAACACCCCTAAAACAATGCCAGATGCATCACAACACACTAAATAATCAATCCCAAACTGAAGAGTGTCAGTACTAGAGTTATCAAAAACCTTCTCTTCATCTAAAATAATGATTATTCACATATTTAAAACCACTTTAACTTCACTTACTTATTAATAAACGCACTCATGGGTGCAGATAAATAATATACTTATTGGATAAACTATTGGTAATATATTTATAAACTGAGGAAGTTCCAAATAACAAACAAGATCTAGGGACATATCCAGGACATCAATACCTCAAATTTATATGGGTTTAGAAATATTTCCATCTCTAACAACACATTCTCCATGAATCTAACTTCTTATATCCTTAATTAACACTTTTAGAGCTGTGTGCAAAGACGATGCACTAAAAGCATGCTCTAGACTATATCAACGTGTCTAGTTGGTTGCTCTAGGGTCTATAAGTATACGAGGATTTATTTAATTAATAACATGATGAAAGAATTCATTTATGGGTAAAATATATTCTTTAAGAACCCCATGAACACTAAAAACATGTTTATCAGCCTGACAAGCATCATTAAATACTCATCCAACCCATACTTACTCTAAAATGTTGTCCTATAAATGTTCTTCTCTATAACTTGAAACTGATGGTATCCCAATCCATGATCAGTCTTAGATAATAACCAAGATCCTTATAACTGATTTAAAAGGCCATAAATCCTAGTAAATGGATACCTTTTTTTCACCAAAACCTAATTTAGCTTCCTATAATTGACGTAGATTCGACGATTATCATTTACCTTCTTGGTAAACAAAATAATTGAACCCCATGATGAAGTACTTTGCTTGATAAATCCATTCCTCTACTATTCATCCATTTTCACCTTCAGGTCCTTTAGCTCAGTTGGAACTATAAGATAAAATAGTATCTAAATAGGTTTCACACCTGATATGAGATCTAACTCAAAGTAAACTCATTATACGGAGGGAATCTTATGAGTTTATCTAGGAATAAATACTTATAGAGACCTATGGGTGGGGGAAAAGATGATGTGGATACCCTATATCTTACCAAAATATTCAATCCCTCCATATGTGTCGTGATCATATCATGCTAACTAATATCCCGTCTAACTCTTCCAACTCATAGTTTTTATTCTCTAGTCATCAAGAACTTCTCTCTTTTTGATGAAGGGAATGAAAAATGTCTCTTATAGTTGGAAATGTGAGATGAGAAGATTTTTATCCAATTCAGGTAGATAATTTCATCAAATATCATCATATATAGAATCATGAATTCCCACATATGTTCATATCCCCCAATAATTATACAACACTCTAGGAATCATTGGATATGGTCCACTTTTATAGACAATGTCGTATCAAGGGAAACAAACATTGAGTACAATTTTATTTGAATTCCTAATACATTAACTACTTGGGTAAATATAAAATAACAAGATGATACAAAACAAAATAACATAGAGTGGATGTGACTAAGACTATACCTCGAACCATAGATGGCCACTATCAACTATCTTTTGGAGTCTGATCAACTGTATAGATGTGGTCGGCCTCAATCATATGAATTTTTCCTTGAGGTCTATGACCATTTGATGTATACTACTAATAACACTAGATAGACATTAAATTCATTGGTTTTGGATGTATCAGACTCCTTGCTTAAGCTCTAGTGAAAACTATTGGAGATGAATTCTCTTTCCACACTACTCGCACTAGAACTAGGGTATGGAGAATACCCAGCTGTTGGGTCAAAACATCTCATATTTTAAGCATTGTGGGTCACCTAAATAAGGAACTGAAGATACTAAACTTTACTTTAGTTGAATAGCATTGTTTATCTATGTCTCCCTAACATTCCCTTTCATTCCATTGGAAGAGGATATCATGAAAGGTGTGTGAGGTACACTCATCTGAGTAGTGAATGGTAGGAAAAGACTATTTGTTCATCCATCCTCTAGAATCTTATAGACGGTTAGAGACTTTTTTAGAACCTTTAGATACACAGCTAGGTTGATGCTCTAAACCTGTAGTCTAGGGTTGGGTTGAAGTCTGATTTTGAACATCCTAGCCTTATGGGCCTCATTACTAGCCAGTAGAATCTCAAAATGGAAAAGATTGTTAAAACATGTTGAGTATGATGGTAATATCACAGAGACTTGTTTCATTCCCATGGACTATTATATTTGTTCAAGCTTCAACATTTTAGGAAGTAACTCTTGAAAAAATAAGTTCTTAAATCCCTCCTATGTGGGTCCCTCACATCATCTATCATGACCCATGACTCCAAACCAATGCCTGGTAAGTCCCTATTATATAAATGCTTCCAAATCTACCTTCTTATCTATTGAAATCTCGAAAAGGTAAAATATGACCTCTATGTTGTTCACCCAGTCCTCATTATCATATGGTATGCTGGTGCCCTAGAATTATATATTTTTCAAGTGATAGAAATCCCTAGAATATTCTAACATGTATCTCGATGGTGGATGGTAAGGATCCATTGCATGTATCATTGGGGAAGGTGTGGGAACATGATCTAAAGTAGACTGCTTAGCTAGAACTCCCACCAAATGACTCCAAGGTGGAATTTTATACCACAGAAGTAACATTAGGAACATATCAAGTCATAACCAGTCTATTATATCAAACAAGGTTCTATTTTGAGTCTACCCATAAACCAATGTGTACCCCTCATAGCACTAACCTCAATCTCCATCCTTGAATATTAGTCAGATTCCTCATATGTATACTAACACAAAAACATGCTCATTTCAATTAATTAAGGGTAATAAAAAATACAGCATAACACCAAAGAAACACTGGTATTTAACACAAGGATAAAATAACCCAAAAAGATATAATAAGTCAAGTCATTCAATTTAAATATAACTATAGAGTAAAATATAGGTATATATATGGAATGTAAATCTGCATGCGTTTTCATGATGCATGAATGCACCCAAAATATCGTAAATCACATATCAGTATCATGTTAATTACCCAAGGGAAATTCAATCAACTGTAATAGAAAACATAATTTTCACCACTTAATAGAAACTAGAAGAGCCACTATATAGTGAAAGCTATAAAATTTCATAGTTCCCCAGCTGGAGTACTAACCATCCTTACTCATGTATACCATATTCCAAATAAATTAAAGTTAAGAAACAAGATACAAAGTCCTAGTCCTCTGATTCCGTTTTATAACATCCGGACCTGAACCATTGGTTTCGATCAAGAGGTTCACATGGCATTATGCATGCCTCCCTATATGAAAGAGGTCTTTGACTAGAAGCGAGTATCTGATTACATCAGTAGGGAGAAGATACCCTTATTATCATGTCAGAGGACCAAAATATAGAATAAAATAATAATAAATAACCATAGTAAGCATGAAGAAATATATAAATTACATACATTCCATAAAAATAAGAGGCCCCCAAAGTGGAAATCCTATCTAGTGTATAAAGTAGTAGTTAAATAAATATATAAGAAGCAGGTCCCCTAGTGTCTATCCTAGTTGTCTACATACTCTATACATCTCTACTTAGCGATACACCATAGGGCCCTTTACCTTCACTTTATATCTCATGAAATCTATATGCACACTGAAATCCCTGAGTAGAATGTGAGTACAACACTCGATAGAATTCAAAAAATTCACCCTTAACCTAGAGTGCTCAATTATGACAAGTGTATTACATAATAGTAATAAATGCATAATGATCATAAATACACAATCCAAAACCAATTGGTCATGCACAAAATAATCATCCAATGTGCCCCATCCATACGTACTTTAGATCTATATTATATGGTTAGTAAAAGAATTTCGTAAGGAGTAAGGAATAACACTCAGATCGAAATCCACCTATTAGTGATTGTAAGGCCTCAAGTTGGATTAGTACCCTAGGCTTTTATATCCTGACTTTATAATGGGTTAGACTCTAGAATTCCATACACCGTTCATGCCTCAGGTCATCCCCCAAGGAAATCATGACCATTTAGCCAAGCCTCAAAACTATCATTCCCAAAACACACTACCTTGGGTTATCCCCCCATGCTGTCATGCCCCAACCCTATTCTCAAGACCACTATCATCATCATCACAAGTCATGAACAACCCCCTCTATGGTATTCACATCACATGAGTGTCCAACTATCTCAAGTACCAATCACAACCTCTATGGAAATGGTAATACACATCATATGGAAAGAATAGAAGGAATGTATATCAAATATTCATGAGAAATAAAGTGTAAACACATAACATCATGTGATCGTAATAAAACATGTGAATAATCTACTATAACAAAACTCATGGAATTCTATAATAGGTATCATATGATACACACACACACCCACACATGATCAAAATCAATCACAATCCTCGCTCATGCCAACACAAAAATGATTTGATTAAAACGTGGGAAAATGAGATCCCATGAGAGTAAGGATCTTTCTTCCTCACTATTTCCAATGTCAATGTCAACATTCATCTAAAGAGTCATCACCAGAACCACATTCTCTCACCTATTAAGATTATGATCACACAAAAAGGACTCCTAGAACCAAATCCAAACCAAAGTGAAAATGTATCTAGAGTAAATAAAGTTGATATAAGTTAAAGGTGTAGGCACAAAACTTACCTGAAGGTGATCATTGGGAAAATAGAATGATCTATAAAATTGGGAGGATCTAGGAAACACGAAAGGTGTTGCAACATGGAGGTTCACTATAAACCACCACTATAGCATAGGTAAAACTAATCTGGTGTAGATGAGTTCTAGAAGAATACACCACAATATAGGATGAATGTTTTTGGCATGGTCATAAACCATAATTATAAAGAAGGAAATTTTGTGGAATATAACTTCCCTGAGTCATGAAAAACTATGGTGTGTGGAGGGTTCTATGAGAAATATTTACTTTTGTTTCCCTTTGGAGTTACAATAATAATTTTAGATAATGATGTAGGATAGGTATTGTTAGGGATTTATCTATGAGGAATAACCCTTTATAATACCTATTGAATTTAATTCATTAATTCAAAACTAATAGAATCCATTAAATTTTAAATAAAAACCCTTAATTCAATTCATAACACTCTTTTAAAGTCTTGAACTCCCAATAACCCAATGCTAGACCATCCATATTTAACTAATATGGAAGGACCATTACGACACCGTCTAAGTATCCATAATAAAACCTCCTTTAATATCCATCCACGATAAGCGATACAATGAAATTCTGATCATTAAAAACATACACATCATTGCTCCTTTTTTCTATGATGTGGCATCAACCAGTAGTGGAATTGCGGCTCAACCATTTCTTCCATTCCATATCTTCCTCATATAAGGTGTGCTTATATATGATGTGGTTCATCCACCCCTATTTTGTCTAGAAACATAAAAAAACAAACAAAAAATATTCATTAACATTACAAAGTCCCAAGGGACTTCACCAAAACATGAAAAACTCAAAATAAATAAGGGAATTAAGGGGAACTATTTTTTAATTAAAGAAAAAAATATTTTGGATTTTAAAATCCACCACACTTCCCTTCTATGGTGTATAAACTATATTGATTCCACAAACTATAGAAACTATAACCATCGTCTACTCATTAGGTTGAGATACCTATATGATAATATATATAAATCCTTATAACACAAACAACCCATAATTAGATGATATATAACAAGGTTTTTACTATTTTATATTTTGGGTCTCTTTTTAGATTATATTTATAGAGAATTAAAAAAAACTCATACATGTGAAAAAATTACAACAAAAGTGGAAACATTAATTAAATGTCTATTTAATTCATCAATTATTGGATTCTAAAATTTGAACTCATGTTTAATTCAAAAAATGTTCTCTTACTTTAAAATATATCACTAAAATGGAAAGATATACATTTCTATAGTTCATACTCATCATTTTCTCCTATTTAAAACATTTTAAATTGTATTATAATAAAGGAAAATCATAGTACGGGATTTTAAAAAAATATAAACATGTTAATCTATTAGATATTCATGAAAAATCATAATTTTTTCCTTCTCCTGTAATAATATTTTAGTTTAAAATAATCACTTACTCTTGAAATAAACCTTACTCCCAATGTTTTTCATAAAACTATTCATAAGAAATTATAGAGGAGAAATTTATAATGCATTATAGTTTTTTGATAAACATGAAAATTTTACTTGAAAATAATTCTTTTTCCCGTAGGATATCATAAACAATATTTAAAATCAAAGTTCATTTTATTATATTATGAAACAAAAAATATTTCAATAAAAATAATCAACAACTGGGTTAGGAAATATATCCAAGGAAAAAATAATAAATAACAATATGGATAACCATAACTATAATTATTTATAGAATAATTTCAGACACCATAAGCATATATTTAGTGATTTTTTGAAACAAAACATAAAAATATCATCAAGGTCTTATTCCAAGGCATCATAAATAATTTGGTGGGAATACACCATATAAAAAAGCTATTTTTTTATATGTGACCTATAATTTCATCAAGGGGTTATAAAGGTCCCCACCAATCACTTACTAAAAACAATTCATTAATTATATGAATGTGGTGAATAATCAATTCAATACATAATCAACATAAGTACACATATTTGAGAACTTTCATAATGAATAAAAAATTCCTCAGTAAAAAATAGAACAACATTATAAAAATCAATCCAAGGTAGTATGGGGAATGTAATAATTAGATTATATACCCAATAAAGAATAATATTTATCAAAGTGTTTAGAAATAGATGAAAATACTTTAAAAGAATAATTGAACCTTTATTTTTAAAACTTTAGAAAAAAATACTTTTCTTTGGGTAAAATTTAATTTTTTTAATAATATTGAGAAAATTACTTCTTTGAAAATAGAAATGGAAACTTATAAAGGGAGTTTCAAAAAAATGTTCATTATGAAGGTGAAATTAATTCTTACTATGTAAATTAAAAGATAAAATTCTTTTCAATATTTTTAAAATTTTCAAAAGTGTGTCATATAGTCAATATTTGAAAATATTTATTTTAATCATTTGTATAGAAGGTTAAATGTATGTAAAAATGGAATTTACTAATATTTGAAGCATAAATAAGAAAGTTAATGAAATTTTTTTTGAACATGGAAATGTATAAAAACGATTTGAAAGGAAAACATTAAAATATGGTTTTAAAGGAAAATATCATTCCATGAGTTCCAAAGCCTTTTGTATATTCTATAACTACACTTATTTAAGAGACCTCCTTTTGCTGAAACCTTCAGCCTTCTTAGGATGGTCATATGTTAATATTAGAATCTTAATAATGAAATAAAGTAAGATGAAAAAGTATTTTTGGAATTTATGGGATGTGATTGATCGCTAAATGTTTTTGAATAAGTGAGGAGAATTAATTCCCTTTTATAAGTGAAGTTTGGGACATCGAAGGAATTAGTTAAATGATTTAACTAATAAAAAGTAAATTTATTATAAAAGTGTCACCAAGTGGACAATAATTATAGGTTTAGATAAGATATGGTTATATTCTCTTAAAAAGATAATAATTCTATATGTTCAA
This sequence comes from Viscum album, assembly GCA_963277665.1. NCBI lineage: Eukaryota > Viridiplantae > Streptophyta > Magnoliopsida > Santalales > Viscaceae > Viscum > Viscum album. The sequence continues at coordinate 1,510,092,149 of OY728156.1, forward strand.
GTTTCATTTCTACCCTTGTATCTTATTTTAACCCCCCCAGTAAACATGTTTTAACTATTACTATAGTTGTGTTTTTTTTCTCAATTAACATTCATTACAAAAAAATTAAGTTAAAATTATTATATAATATTAATTACTCTAATTTCAAAAATAGAATCAATTTTTTAATATTTAATTTTATAAAGTGTTAAAAATTACTTTTAATACATGTTTGTAAAACACATAAAAAGCCATTTTTAAAAAAATTATTATTATTAGCATAAAAATGATTTACAAAAACAAATATTGATTCTAATGGAATTAATTGGACTATTTTAAATAGTAGGATACTGTTTTCTTTAAAACGTAACCAAAACTAAAATAAACCATATGGATACTCTATTAAGAGAGAAGAATTAAAAATAATTTTTATTTAAAAAAACATTACTTGAATTCCCAAAATGATAAGTATACGTTTATAAGTTCAAAATTGTATTTTTATATGATCTATATAAAAATTTTAAAACCTATTTTTACTAAAAAATAATATTAAAAAACATTCATGTTATTTTTCATATCATGATAATGTCATAAAAGTGACATCATTTGTAAAATTGGTATTTTTCACTTGTCATCGAGAAATCAATTATTTTTGAAAAATATCAAAAAATCACCCTAATATAATTTTGATACTATGAAACCATTCATAAGATAATTTTTAAAAAATTAATTTTAAATTTTTTGACATTAATATTTATTAAAATATACTACAAAACTACTTTTATAGAAAAAAGACTTTCTAAAACATTATGTTTACATAATCTATTTCATATAAACTAATAATTATATGAGTGTTGCAAATTGTATTATTTTTTTATCAAAAAAGTATATACCAATTATATTTAAATATAACTATTTGTTATACACCTAAAGGAAATATATATACAATTACTATGTGTCCAATGACCAGATATATAACGGTCATATTACATTCCTACATATAGTATTACATGTGTTACTAAAATTTATTCATTTTATTTATTTACTTATCTCTCATCTTATCTATTATATTTTCAATTATTTTCCTTGATTTAATATTAACATTATGGTTAAAAATATTCAAGGAGAACCATGAAGATAAGGATTTTATTTTTGTGGTATTTTATTTATATGTGAATTTACTTTACTCTTACATTTCTATATATTTTTTAGTATTCTAACCTCATATTATATTAGATTTTATCTTTCATTGAAATTTTTTATCTAAAAAAAATTATCATGGTTTATTTTACTTTTATGTTTTTAATATAATATACAACCAAACATAATATTCACTAAAATGATAAATAAATATTAAAATATTATATTTCTATATTCTCCCACCCATACAAAAATTATATACTCATAATTTGAATTTGTTCTCTAAAAATGAATTTATTATAGTAATAATGTAAAATATAGATTTAATCATGAATTTTTAATTTCTAAGTCAATATAAAGTAACAATAAAAAATATTCCTCTATAAGGATCATACTTGTTGATGAGTTTCTAAAATAATACTTAGATAGTTGAGTGTTAATTTCTGCATTACTGTTGATAGATTTGAGAAATTATCTTACCTTTAAGTTAGTGATTTTAAGAAAATATATGCAATTGATTTCTCTATAATACAAAAGTGTAATTTCAACCTTTTTTTCTTCATTAAGTTTCCACTTATATATCTTTTGTTACTCTAGGAAATAAATATTTAAGAAGAAAATTTGTGGCCTGAAGCATAAAATTCATTTTTTAATCTACTACAATATCTGTGTTATAATGAAAATTTATTCATCATGACTAAAATTTAAATAGTGATAAAAATATAATATAATTACCAATATGAATAAACCTTGATATGAGGATATACTACATTGATATCCAAAGCCTCAACATAAATCATTCTATAAATAACTTACTTTAAAAATCTTCAAAATATTCCAACCCATGTTCAAAACCCAAAAATCATTAATATTTTATCAATACTCTTCCGAAATCAATTTAACATTTATTTCTATGAAATATTACTCACCCATAATTTCTTATACCAAAAATATATATTCCCTAATCATATTATCTCAAAAATAAGTTAATTCTTCCCATAAATAACGGGAATCACCATAAAGACACAATAAAATATTTTAAAAGATAACTCAACCATTATTATTCAACTGAAATCTTACATTTTCTAAAGATATTTCCAATTTCCATAATCATATAGTGTTCCCATGAAATAATAACCCTTTTATACAAATTATCGATAATTACCTTAACATCAAAGATTATATTAACCCTAAATGTTATCAATGGTTTTCAATTTTTTTTAAAAAATATGAAATAATTTTTCCTAAAATAATTTATAAAATTTAAACTTAAGGGATAAATACACCTCAAATATCTATTTAAACTCAATAAATGTCTCCCAAAGTACTCCTATCACATAAAAATTCAAAAACTTTCATATGAAATTATATTTATGATCATCCTAAGATAAGATACCCCAATATCATAACTCTTGAAATCCAATATGTTGAAACTTTCAATAAACTTTCTTCATAATTATTTAACAAAGAATTGTTATTATGTTATTTAAAACGTCCTTATTATAATCAAAATACGAATCAAGTCCCAAGATTCATCATCCTCAATTTAATCATTTTTATTACATTAAACATAAAAAAAATTAAAATAACAAATAGTTTTTATATTTTATTTAAAGTTTATTCATATTTTGAATATAACCTTGATAACCCTTTATTTATACTATCTTTCTAGTCTCCTTTACACGATTTCTACCTAGGAAATTATTTTTTATAACTTTTATACTCTTCACATTTGAAAATTTTTCATATTTATTTGAGATTCTTCCATAGATTATTTTTTCCACATTATTGACATGTTTAAAGTTGTATTTTTTTACCACTAAGATCATTATAAACTAAAATTATATAAAATATATTTTTTATGCTAGTAAACTCACATAGGATTTATTTTTTATTCACACATACACACACACATATATATATATACATATATAAATTTATGTATAGCCAAAAAAGATTTCACTCTATCTCTTATACTACGTCATTTCTCATTCAGAAAACCACCACATTGTTATTCATATCCATTATTAAATTTGTTTCAACTATTTATATCCATTTACTAAAACCAAAACTATTATTGTGAGTAGATAAAGTCTTGATAAATTATCTTATGTGGTGAATAAATACTAAAATATCCTAAACCATGTCATCGAAATTTTACATAATATTTAAATATTTATGTTTATTTATGAATTATAGCTTATGCTCAAATAATATCCTAACCTTTAAAGATCTATAATATTTTCCAATGATACCAACTATAATTTCATATGAGTTAAACTACCTCTAATTATATGATTTATAATAAGGTTTTAACTTTAATACATTTGGAGTATATTCTCAGTTTGTAGTTTCAAAGATATAGGAAAATATTTTATATATCATACTCTTACAAAAAAAATGGAATCTTCCATTAAATATCCATTTTATTCTATAATAACTGGATCCTTAAATTTAAACTCATATTTAATTCAAAAAAACATCTCATTTTAAGATGAATCCCCAAAATGGAATGACAGACCTATATATAGTTTTAGCTCATCCATAAGCCCTATATAAAACATTTTTGAACATGGGATAATAAAAAAAATCTAACTAAGGGATATATAAATAAAGGAAACATGTTTATCAATGATAAATTCATGAAAAAACATACATATTTTTTTATTTCACATAATAAAATTTCAGTTTAAAATAATCACGTAATATTGAAATAAACCCTTTTCCTAAAGGTTTTCATAAAACATTTCATAAGAAATTTTAAAAGTAAAAAATCATAATTAATGAGGGTTTCTTGATAAAAATTATAGATTCTCCATGAAAACACATCTTTTACCAATAAGAAATAATTTGTACATTTTTAAATAAAATTACATTTTATTATCTTATGGAATCAAAATATTTCTATAAAAAGAATCAACAAATAGAACACAAAATGTATGAAAAAATAAAAGTATAAATAATAACATGGATAAAAATAATTGATTTCTTAATGATGAAATTTATAATATTATTGTCACGACCCGCCTTCACCAAAAGGAGGGAAGGGTCAGCAGATTGCCAGTCCCTTCCTTCTTTAAGTTGAAGGAGAGATAATGACCCCCGAGACCCGCCTTCATTAGGTCCCGGAGTGGCGACTAGCACCAAGGGTATAGAAATTTCTCACAAATGGAAGGCATTACCCATTTTTGTTTTATAAGATCGAGAGATAAGATGATGAAACTCAACAACACCAAGGTAAAAGAAAAGTAAAGCAAAAAATAACCCATTCCCACATGCATGTTCCCAAAGTAAAGCCACAAAGTACAAAAGGTAACTACAAAGGTAAGTACTAAAGAGGAAAAGAAACAACTGAAACTGCCCAAAAGGTCCGAGTTTGTATGGTCCGGCATGATCCCCGAAGTCCTCCTGGAAACCTAAAAGCAGTTTTATATACGTAGGGTGAGCATACAAGTACACTCAGTAGGGAAACCAAAGACTCTCGTGCACAAGTGGGGGAACGTGCTAAAGTCCTGTGAGAAAAAGGGGCAAACCAAACACATGTCAAGGTAAAATATCCACCCAAGCCTCACCAAGGCAAACTCCCCAAATAACGCAAGTCAAGTAATATATATATTAAGAGCACATCAATATTTGGGTACCCCGCGCCACTTTCCCACCAGTTATTGAGACATACTACGCATCGGACCAATCCCGCCATTCTCACCGCAGTCCCACTGCCACACCCGCCCGCACACACCTGGGACACAACCACCACATGCAGTCCCACTGCCGAATCCCTCCTGCAAACACCTGGGCCGCAACTATCACAAGTAACCACGCCTTCAAACACCTAGCCCAGAACAACCACCACCACGCCCAAAGACACCTAGGCTATAAAATCCACTGCCACGCCCGAAGACACCTGGGCCTGATCCCGACGACACTTGGGAAACCACCTGCCGCACACACCTGGCCAACCACCACACTACCCCGATCGAAGGTTCTTGGGCTAAAATGGACCTCAGGCCATCACAGCCTGCCCGAAGATACTTGGGCTATCCGAGAAAGGGAGAAGAAAATGAGCTAATAACCAGCCACTAAGAATAGTGTTGGGAAAAACACCCTCCCCCCATGAAATGGGGGTGTTCGGCACTAAGTACTCAACTTGGGTGGGGCGCGAATAAGAAACACAAAACTACAAGTATATATATAGGTAACAATCACTCACCCCAAACTAGGTTTTTCTTTAGACGGACTACATATTATGAAATCTCTCAAGTCCGAGTCACAACTCTCGCCAACAAAACCCATTTGTCCCATTCATGTTTTCATGTTCAGTAATAATGTTTAATTAAATTTAAGAACTAATGGGAAACTAGTATGCATAGGCACAAGTCCAGGAAAGCAAACAGTCAAGCATCAACCATAACGCCCACACCCGGTTCTCAACAACAGAGGATCCCACGCCAATTCGTGATTTAAACAAGTTCCCACTTGGTCTTAAAATTCACAACCACTGAAACCATACCAACAGGGGATCCCATCCCCAAATTCACACAACCACCGAGGGTATAAAGACAAGGGATCCCATCCCCTCCCACATCTCCAGCAACCGGCCCGTGAAAGAAAACAACCAAACCACCGTCACCAACACTAAGCAGGGCCTTGCTGGTATTTTCAGATTTAAAAGATTTTACACACTCCATGGTTTCAATTTCATGTTTTGACCGGGGTTAGCATAGAAGGGATTGATCCTGGTGCTCTCAATTTATTTAGACGAGTATACATGATTAACCAATTTACTTTTTACACCAGGATTTTACAGCCACAACAATCCATTTAAAACATCAGCAGGGGTTCATTAGTACACAAACAACGACCACTAACAGCCTCGATTTTCAGAAGGCTTAAGCCATCACAACTCAGAAAGAAGATCATAATATAAAACGACATCAATTATCACAGCCCCCCTTTCTTTATAGAATCCAGTTCATTATCTTCATTTAGGTCTGGTTTATCCAATTCTACAGAACCGAAGCACGCCCACCCTGAATGATACACAAAAGAGATAGGCTAAAGAGAAATTCCCTACTTGTTGATAGATGATCGACGTTTAGGCTGGGTACGGAACTTTACGGATAACGATGCGGCATGCCCGATGCACCAGAAGCTGTTTATGAAAAGCCGTGATCAAGGAAAGGAGAAACCATGGCTAACCCTTAGTTTATAAGATTTGCGGACCGTTGAGGTGAGAACGCGAAATCGCGTAAGGGGCGGGGGTCATGGGTTGACCACGCGGATCCAATCATCATTAAAGGGGGGTCGGGTGGTTTAAATCGACTCATTAATTGATTAAGTATTTAATTAAAACTCTTATGTGCATTACGGGTCTTTAAAACACGCTCAAACAGGTCAAAATAGGGTTTAAAACCCTATTTGCGCAAAACGGAGCGCTACTGGAAATAACCCGCGGGGTAGGCCAGAGCCACCGATAACTGAGAGCTACCGGTGGGTGACAGCGACCGGTAGCGGAGCTACCGGTAGGCTGCAGCGAACGATAGGTGGCAGCTACAGGTAGGACGTGCTACCGGTAGGCTGCAGCTACCGGTAGGCCGAGCTACCGGTAGGCTGCGGCCACAGGAAGACCGAGCTACCGGTAGGCCTGCTACTGGTAGGCTAAGGCTACCGGTAGGCCTACACCACCGTGATTCCCAGACCCGAAAACCCAAAATGATATTTTCACAAAGTAATGGACCCCAAAAACCCGGGCCATTACATCAGATACCTCTTAAAAGATTCTCATCCTCAAGAATCAAAACAAAACCAGAAGGAAAGAGAGGGTCTGAACAACCACCTCGAAATATACCTCTTAGGAGAGAACCCATGCTAACTAAAACATTTCCCTGCCAGGAACCAAGCAACATACCATGCCAAAATGCCCAGGCATGTGGGTTGGGGAGTCTCCTCCCCCATGTCAAGATATTATCCGCTTTAGGCAGCACTAACTCGCCCGCACGGGTTTAATCGCATCCACCTTATTGCGTCTTGATTAGGGTTCGAGTTCTCTCATCCCCCATAGTCAGGGATTTTCACACACAAACAGAGGAAATAAAACCAGTACATTTCATAACCAAAAGACAAAACGTTCTACCACAACAGGTACAACAAGGAACAAAACTCCAAAAAACTCTGGGTACTGGGTAAGCATTTGTGCTTCCCTCTCCCACATACTCTCCTCAATCCCACCATGTCTCCACAACACACGAACCAAGGGGATGGTTTGACCACGAAGAACCTTCTCCTTGCGATCCTCGATCATCACTGGTCTCCCCACAAAGGTCACGTCGTCCTCGATGTCCATCTCACCCAATCAAGGATGTGTGAATTGTCGTGCAGATACCGACGGAGCTGGGACACATGGAAGACACCATGTATCCCCAGTAGCGGTGGTGGCAATGCTAGCTGATAAGCCACCTCGCCGACCCGCCGCAACACTTCGAAGGGTCCGATGAACCTGGGAGAAATCTTACTCCCCTTGCCGAACCTCCGCTGCCCACGCCGAGGGGAGACTTTCAAGAACACCTGGTCCCCAACCTCAAACTCCAAGGGCCTCCTCTTGGTATCAGCATACGACTTATGTCGGTCCGAGGCCACCTTCATCCTTTCCCGTATGAGTTGAACCTTTTCTGTCGTGCTCTGCACCACCTCTGGGCCAAGGATGCCTGCCTCCCCTACTTCGGCCCAACACATAGGTGAACGGCATGGCCTCCCGTAAAAGGCTTCAAACGGGGCCATGCCAATGGTAAAGTGATATCTATTATTGTAGGCGAACTCTACCAGTGGAAAGTGTCACACCCATGATCCTCCTAAGTCCATAACACATGCCCTCAGCATATCCTCCATGGTCTGGATGGTGCGCTCTGTTTGTCCATCTCTCTGGGGATGGAAAGCAGTGCTAAGGCGTAACTGGGTGCCAAACGCAGGCTGCAACCCTCTCCAGAATCGCGAGGTAAACCGTGCATACCTATCCGAGACTATAGACCTCGGAACTCCATGCAACCGCACCACCTCATCCACGTACTTTCGTGCCAAAGTATCCACTACACTCGACTCCCTGATTTCCAGAAAGTGAGCTAATTTCATCAACCTGTCCACTACCACCCAGATGGCATCGTATCCCCCCTTGGACCTTGGGTAGTCCTGTGATGAAATCAATCGAGATGTCGTCCCACTTCCACTTAGGGACATCTAGAGACTGTAGTAGGCCGCCTGAAACTTGGTGTTCAGCCTTCACTTGCTGACACACTAAGCACTTGGCCAAAAACTCTACCACCGCTCACTTAACTCCGGGCCACCAGAACTGCCTCTTCAGTCCCTGGTACATCTTGGATACTTCTAGGTGTACCGCCAGGGGTGAGTTGTGGAACTCACTGAGAACCTTTCCGCGCATCACTCCTGGAAGAAACAACCTTTTCTGGAAAAGCATATGGTTCTGACCATCCTCTGTCCATCCTTCCGGAGCATTGCCCTGGTCAACTCGGTCATGCATCACTTCGCACTCCGGGTCTCCCCACTGAGACTGCTCCACTTTTTGAAACAGAGATGACTGCACTATAACTGATATAGGCAGCCTCTGCCACTATCCATCTTCGCATCCAAGCGTAAAGCAACCAACTCCTCCATTTCCTTCCAGGCATCCACCGACTCCCGAACCGCATCCTTCTGCATCTTCCTACTCAAGGCATCGGCCACTACATTGTCCTTGCCCTCAGTATAAGAGATATCGAAGTCGAAATCCTGGAGGAACTCCACCCATCTCCACTTTCTCATGTTTAAGTCCCACTGGGAGAAGATATACCTCATTCTTTTGTGATCTGTGAAGACCACAAAGGGTTCCCCAATGAGGTAGTGCCGCCATAACCTTAGCGCAAAAACGACCGCTGCAAGCTCCAGGTCGTGAGTGGTGTAATTACGCTCATGAGGGTATAGCTGCCTGGACCCATAAGAGATCACCCCTTGTCGCTGCATCAACACACATCCCAGGCCCTGTCCTGAAGCATTGCGGAGCACCTCATAAGCCGCCCCTTCTTCTGGTAATCTCAGCACTGGGGCACTGACCAACTTCTCTTTCAGATAACTGAAGGCTGACTCGCACTTCTCACTCCACCCGAAAACCTAGTCCTTCTTGGTAAGGGCTGTCAAAGGGGTTACTACTCTGGAGAAGTTGGGTACGAACCTCTGATAGTAACCTGCTAGCCCAAGGAAACTACGGACCTCTGCCACATTCTTGGGTGCTTCCCAAGAAACAACCGCCTCAACTTTTGATGGGTCCACCACAACCCCCTGCTCGGACACCACATGCCCGAGGAAGTGCACTTCTCCAGTCCAAAATATTCATTCCGACAACTTCCCATAGAGCTGATGATGTCGGAGGACCTCCAAAACTATCCTCAGGTGCTCCGCATGGTCCTCCTTTGATCTTGAGTAGACCAGGATGTCATCGATGAATACAACTACAAACTGATCCAGGTACTCCCACAAGATGGAGTTCATAAGCCCCATGAACACAGCTAGGGCGTTCGTAACGCCGAAGAGCATGACTACAAACTCGAAGTGTCCATACCTGCATCTGAACGCCGTCTTCGGGATTTCGCCCTCCTTCACTCTTAGCTGGTGATACCCAGACCGAAAGTTGATCTTTGAGAACCACCCTTCCCCTTTTAGTTGGTCAAAATGATCGTCTATCCTCGGAAGAGGGTAGCGATTCTTGATCGTCACCTGATTCATCCTCCTGTAGTCTATGCACAACCTGAGACCACCATCTGCCTTCTTTGAGAACAAGACTGGAGCACCCCACGGTGACACACTCGGGAGAACATAACCCCTCTTCATCAGATCGTCAATATGAATCCGAAACTCCCGTAGCTCTGAAGGTGCCATCCGGTAAGGAGCCATCGAGATCGGTCGAGCGCCAGGCTACAGGTCTATCCCAAACTCGATATCGCGCTGAGGGGGTAGATTCGTCACCTCCTCAGGGAAGACGTTCATAAACTCACGGACGATCTCTAGCACTTCCACCATTTCAGCATCTACTGATTCCACTATCAGCTTGGCCAACAAGGAGAGGAGAGGTTCCTCTCCCCTGTTTCCCTTCTGAATGCTCCGCTCGCCGGTGAGGGTAACACGCCGGCCGTTCGAGTCCGAGAACAATACCCTTCTTTGGAAACAGTTGATGACGACACACACAGAGAATAGCCAATAGATGCTTAGGATGACATCGTATGACTGAATCTGTAGTAGAAGAAGATCCCTAATCGACTGATGTGGCCCTATCATCAGTCTACATCCTCTACAAACAAACAATAAGTTGGTCTGACCTCCGACTGGTGTGCTCAACACCAGGGGCACTCGAAGTCTCTCGGCATCTATACCCAAGGCACGGGCTAGACTGGGTGCAAAAAAGGAGTGTGATGATCCAGTATCGAACAAAGCATAAGCAAGAGTGGTAAAAAACTGATCGTACCTCGGACAACCTCCGGCCCTGCTGGAACTGCTGCCTCTACGGCGTGCAACTGTCCACACCCAGCTCATCTGCCCCTCGGCTGCCGGCCACCTCCCCAACTACGCCCCGGTCGAGGTCCCTAAGGAGATCCCTAAGGTCGGCCTCCTCCTCCTACGTCTGCCCTCGGAGGAGCGGGAGCTCGCTGTCCCTGCTGCTGGAAAGGTCTGGCTGGAAACTACTGCTGGGGCGGGTGGTGGGGCTGTCCACCACCGCCGTGCTGCACCCGGTCCGGGCACTGACTCCTGAGATGTCCAGGGCTCCCACAGATGAAGCATCGCGGTCCCGGGCCTGATGTAAAAGGGTGTGGGCCGGGTGATCGAAACTGAAGCTACTGCGGTCTTCTCCCTACTGGTCGGAACCTGGAGGGTCCTGACGCTGGAGGCCTGGTGCTGACAGCATCCCCCTTCGATGGTCCCAGCTAGATCCCCTCTCGCGACACACCTCCTAGAGCATTCTTTCTATCCACCACTTCGGCCTTCTTCTGGACCTCCAAGTACGTCGGCAGGGTAAAGGGGGTAACAGCATACTGGAGGGAGGGTCGGAGTGCCTCCTCCAAACGTCTTGCCCGAGACTCCTCGTCGGGAAAGAGGTCTGGAGCAAAACGTAGGAGGTCCTTGAACTTGATCCCTATCTCCCTCATGGACATACTCCCCTGCTGAAGGGAGAGTAGCTCCTGTATCTTTTCCGTTTTCATCGTCGAGGAGAGGAATTCCGCCCAGAACTCCCTCTCAAAATCCTCCCAAGCCACCTCAGACTCTCTACTCTCCCCCAGGTAAAGCGTCCACCACTGACGCGCCACTCCCCGCATCTGGCTGACGGCCAGAGGAACCCAGTACTCGGTTGGGGCCCGAATTAGGCCAAAAGCTATAACTGGCTCCTCTAGCCAGCCTTCCATCTTCATGTCAGAGGTGCTTCCCTCATACTTCTCGAGGGCCTGTCTCTGGAAGGCCCGAAGAGTCTTCTTCCACTGGTCATCCTCTTCTTATTGATCAACTCTCTGCCGATCTGCCAAAGTAGTCTTTGGGGCCTCGATCGCCTATACCACACGTGGTCGCCTTCCAGGTTCCATAGCTATAAGGTCAACAAGGAAAGCCTAAGCCCAAGTAGTGTAGAATATCATCTTTGAAACTTCTTAAAATTTTAATTTATTCTTAATTCCCAAGACATCCCAGAAACACAAGAACACAAGTAATTATGATGCATGTACATTTCCTAGGGTCTCCACCCTGCAATCATCATGGCCTCACTTGGTCGTTCGGTAGGTCCAGATTCCTTGCATCGGATCACGGGGGGCCCTAAAAATCCTGTGTCCTAGCAGGTCTTCCTTGGCCTAATTGACGCGCCAAGGTCACCCAACACTGTTGCCTTACCATCCCATGCAATCCTCACTGTGCCTAACTCCAGAATCCATCCTATCTCTCAACCTCTGCCTCTGATACTATTCTGTCATGACCCGCCTTCACCAAAAGGAGGGAAGGGTCAATAGATTGCCAGGCCCTTCCTTCTTTAAGTTTAAGGAGAGATAATGACCCCCGAGACTTGCCTTCATTAGGTCCCGGAGTGGAGACTAGCACGAAGGGTATAGAAATTTCTCACAAATGGAAGGCATTAACCCTTTTTGTTTTATAAGAATGAGATAAAAGATGATGAAACTCAACAACACCATGGTAAAAGAAAAGTAAAGCAAAAAATAACCCATTCCCACATGCATGTTCCAAAAGTAAAGCCACAAAGTACAAAAGGTGACTACAAAGGTAAGTACTAAAGAGGAAAAGAAACAACTGCAACTGCCCAAAAGGTCCGAGCTAGTATGGTCCTACGTGATCCCCGAAGTCCTCCTGGAAACCTAAAAGCAGTTTTATATATGTAGGGTGAGCATACAAGTACACTCAGTAGGGAAACCAAAGACTCTCATGCACAAGTTGGGGAACGTACTAAAGTCCCATGAGAAAAAGGAGCAAACCAAACACCTGTCAAGGTAAACTATCCACCCAAGCCTCACCAAGGCACACTCCCCAAATAATGCAATTCAATTAATATATATATATTAAGATCACATCGACGTTTGGGTACCCCGCTCCACTTTCCCACCGGTTATTGAGACATCCTACGCATCGGACCAATCTAGCCATTCTCACCGCAGTCCTACTGCCACACCCGCCCGCACACACCTAGGCCACAACCACCACATGCGGTCCCACTGCCGAATCCCGCCCGCAAACACCTGGGCCGCAACTATCACAAGTAACCACGCCTACAAACACCTAGACCAGAACAACCACCACCACGCCCGAGGACACCTGGGCTAGAAAATCCTCTGCCACGCCCGAAGACACCTGGGCCTCATCACGAAGACACTTGGGAAACCACCTGAGGCACACACTTGGCCAACCAACACACTACCCCGCCCAAAAGGTTCTTGGGCTAAAATGGACCTCAGGCCATCACGGCCTGCCCAAAGATACTTGGGCTATCCGGGAAAGGGATCAGAAAAGGACCTAATAACTAGCCACTAAGAATAGTGTTGGGAAAAACACCCTCCCCCATTGAAATGGGGGTTTTCGGAACTAAGTGCTCAACTTGGGTGGGGTGTGAATAAGAAACACAAAACTAAAAGTATATATATATGTAACAAGCACTCACCCCAAACTAGGTTTTTCTTTAGACAGCCTACAGATTACGAAAGCTCTCAAGTCCGAGTCACAACTCTCTCCAACAAAACCCGTTTGTACCATTCTTGTTTTCATGTTCAGTAATAATGTTTAATTAACTTTAAGCACTACTAGGCAACTAGTAGGTATAGGCACACGTCCAGGAAAGCAAACAATCAAGCATTAACCATAACTCCCACACCCGATTCTCAACAATAGAGGATCCCACCCCAATTCGTGATATAAACAAGAGTCCACCTGGTCTTAAAACTCAAAACCACCGAAACCATACCAACAGATGATCCCATCCCCAAATTCATACAACCACCGAGGGTATAAAGACAGGGGATCCCATCCCCTCCCACATCTCCAGCAACCGGCCCATGAAAAAAAATAACCAAACCATCGTCACCAACACTAAGAAGGGCATTTCCGGTATTTTAAGATTTAAAAGATTTTACATGATCCATGGTTTCAATTTCATGTTTTGACCGGGGTTAGAACAGAAGGGATTGATCCTGGTGCTCTCAATTTATTCATACGGGTATACGTGATTAACCAATTTACTTTTCACAGTAGGATTTTACAGCCACAACAAGCCATCTAAAACATCAGCAGGGGTTCATTAGTGCACAAACAACGACCACCAACAGCCTCGATTTTCAGAAGGCGTAATCCATCACAACTCAAAAAGAAGATCATAATATAAAACAACAACAAAGATCAGAGCCCCCCTTTCTTTATAGAATACAGTTCATTGTCTTCATTTAGGTCTGGTTTTTCCAATTCTATAGAACAGAAGCACACCCACCCCACATGATACACAAAAGAGAGAGGATAAATAGAAATACCCTACTTGTTGATAGATGATCGACGTTTAGGTCGGGCGCGGAACTTTACGGATAACGATGCGGCACGCCCGATGCACCAGAAGCTGTTTGTAAAAAGCAGCGATTGAGGAAAGGAGAAACCACAGCTAACCCTTAGTTTATAAGAGCCGCGAACGGTTGAGGTGAGAACGTGAAACCGCGTAAGATGCGGGGGTCTTGGGTTGACCACCCGGCTCCACTCGTCATTAAAGGGGGGTCGGGTGGTTTAAACAGACTCATTAATTGATTAAGTATTTAATTAAAACTCTTATGCGCATTACGGGTCTTTAAAACACGCTCAAACAGGTCAAAATAGGGTTTAAAACCCTATTTGTGCAAAAGGGAGCGCTACTGGAAATAACCCGCGGGGTAGGCCAGAGCCACAGGTAGCTGAGAGCTACCGGTGGGTGACAGCTACTGGTACCTGAGCTACCAGTAGGCTGCAGCTACCAGTAGGCCGCAACTACCGGTAGGCCGAGCGACCGGTAGGCGGCAGCTACCGGTAGGTCGAGCTACCGGTAGGCTGCAGCTACCGGTAGGCCGATCTACCAGTAGGCTGCAGCCACCAGTAGACTGAGCTACCGGTAGGCCTGCTACAAGTATGCTAAGGCTACCGGTAGGCCTACACCACCGTGATTCCCAGACCCGAAAACCCAAAATGAGATTTTCACAAAGTAATGGACCCCAAAAACCCAGGCCATTACAATTATACATAATAATCATAACATTAATCCATCAAGATAAGACAACATAAACATGCCATCAAGGCCTTACGCCAAGACATCATAAATAATTTTGAAAGCAAACACAACAAATCCAAGATAGTTTTTATCATGAAACATAATGATTCCTTAGGGGTATATAATAGCCCATTCCCATAAATTACTATGTCTAATAAATTTATTATATGAATGTGGTGAATAATCAATATAATTCATAATCAACAAAAATATCCATATTTGAAAACTAATATTTGGAATGTCAATATTTTTTCCCTTCCAAAATTAGAACATCACAATCATAAGTAATCTAAGGCATAGTATAATTATAGTATATCCATAGTACATTATATGTTTAATCAAATAATGTTAAAAAACTTAAAATTATTTTAAATAACTGTATGAATATTTGTTTGAAAACTTCTGAAAAATACCCATTTCTGTTGATATAATTTTAAATAAAAATGTAAAGAATATTGAAAAAATTCCTTTCTATAAAAATAAATAATGAAACTTATAATATAATATTTAAACAAAATTATGGTCATGATGGCATGAAAATACATTCATTCCATATATGTTAAAATAAAACTTTTTTTTCTTATTATTGTAAAAAAGTCAAAATTGTGATTTAAATGAATCACCTGAAAAGGTTTTTTTTTATCATTTTTAAAGAAAATAAAAAGTACTCAAAAGTGAACATTAAGAATATTCAAAACATAAATAACATTATTCTTGAAACATATGATAAACATGGACATAGAGAAGAATGATTTTGAAAATAAAACATTAAAACAGTGTTTTAAATAGAAATAACTTACTTATAGTCCCGAATAATCATTTATGTTCTATAACTCCAATTATTTAAGATACCTCATTTGTATTATAAATTAAACCTTATTAGGATAGTCTTAGGGTAATAACTATAATCTCAAGAAAATTTTAAATAATCTAAGATTTCTTTTGGGTAGTTATTGTATGAGAAAGAGTGGTCAATGTTTTGGAATAAGGAGAAGATATTCCATTTTATAAGTGATTGGAGGAAAAAACATGGTATTAGAAGAAAAAAATAATATAAATTCAAGTTCTTGTAAAAATGGAACTAAGTGATGGAATAATAAATTATTCCACCATAGATGTTTTCTTGTGATAGGTTCTAATTTCTAAGTCTTTATAAAATAGA
The DNA here is from genome assembly GCA_963277665.1 of Viscum album. Lineage (NCBI taxonomy): Eukaryota > Viridiplantae > Streptophyta > Magnoliopsida > Santalales > Viscaceae > Viscum > Viscum album. The sequence continues at coordinate 1,510,108,234 of OY728156.1, forward strand.
ACATCCTTAATTCGAGCATTCCTAATTATTGAAAATATCATAATTATCTTAAGAGTAATGGAAATTGGCTTGATCTTGAATAGTCTCTCATTATTTATAATCACTAGCTTCTTTAATATTATTAATGGGAGAAATATTCCTGTGGAATATTAGGACATTTTTAATAAAAATACATTAAATGTATAGAAAATCTTCCTTATCTTATTTTTATAGAATCAGTGACATGTTCCACTGGGTATATACCCATGAAATATACCTTATTTTATTCTCACATAAAAATTTCCAAAAACAATTCCACTAATCTTAATATAGTATAGTATGTGAAAGACCTCCAAACTATTCAAGAAAATATTATTCCCAAACTATAAATAAAATGGTGTATTGATAAAATTGGGTCATAGTAGGAATCCATTTAGAATATATAAATCTATACTCAATTCTTATCTCTAGAAATATTTTTAATTTTCATGATCTGACATAAATGTTTATCTCATGTGAACTGGACATTTATTCTTTTATCAATTGGATACATTTTAATAGTTCATCTATAAATTACAATATTCCTATATTATCTCTTTCTTTTTAATATATTCTTTGAACTCTTTATTTAATTATTTTGATTCATTATCGAAACTAGATCATTTAATAAGATGTCTGGTTTGATTCTCATAAATCCATTTAATGTGTTCAAATTTCTTAAAAGATTATGATTTACATGATATAAAATAGACATAACTTCAATGAATAAAATCAAAAAAAAAAGTTATGAAATATTTATCTCTATTGGTAAACTTAAAACTCATTTATACACCCTCATAATAGTATAAAAGCACAAGAGGATTCATTAATGAACTAGCCCAAGTGTTCTATTTGATGAATGCCCAAACTGGTATTCCACTGGCTGGAAGGGAATTCTCAAACCCCATGGGTTGGACACTAGTGTATGGTCATCATTAGAATAGAATTGGGAAAGGATTTTTCCAATACACCAAGTAAAAGATACAACATGAATATAATAAATATTATGTATGCCCAATCTATAAATTGGATGTGTATGTTGATGAAAAAAATATAATCAACATACTAATATCAAACTAGGAAACTAGTAAATAATAGTGTCCACTAAAAACTTCTCTCACCCTCTTGTCTCCCTCTACTATAAGGTAAAAAATCCTTCCAATGGAATTTCTTCACCATCCAATAGTTATAGTTTCCCTCCATCCATAGAAATCAATAAAACATAAATTGGCCAAGATAAATCAAATACTGGGAAACATGTAGTTAATTCTAGAAAAATAAATTCATTCCCAACTAAAATAAAGAAATAGTAATAGTTACCGAAATGCGATATAATAAAACTATCCTCAATAAATTTATAATCAATGAGTAGTCTTAATAAGAACAAGGAACCCACAATTGAAATGATATAGGAGTGAGAAAAAGTTAATCATTAGCCAACCACAAACCACTAAATCTATAGACTGAAAATTAAAATTTTTTATTTCTATACTTTTTAGGAAAAAGTGAGAAACCATGAGTTCCAACACAAAAGTAAATAACCGAACCATTAAAAGACAATTTCAAATGACCGGATTTTGGATCTGTAAATAGTTTCTAGGAGATATTTTGTACCTAAGTTTTTATTTCATCCGTTAAATGATCCTCAAGTATTAATGTCAATTTATCCCAAGTTTGAATTTATTAATCAAGGATGATCTTCCCATTGTTGAATCCCCCTACTATGATCATGTCTACCCATCGATCCATTTATACTATTACTCATTAAGATTCATCCTGAATGACCTTCCCGTTGCTCTACCAGCTTCTTCTTTAGTAACATTAAGAAACAAAACATGTTCAACAATTTCTTCATATGAACTCACAAGTAATTATATGGGTTCATCAAGAACATCACTATCCATCTTCTTGGTGTTTAATTTCTTCACCGAACATGTCTCTATGGGAGGTGTAAAATATAAGGAATCTTTGCGCTCATTATGGATCCCCTCCTATACCCATCTCTAGTCATGCTCCCCTGGGCCTACTTCTCATCCATAGGGTATATTATCTGATGTATTTCAACCTCCTACACCAGATCTTCATTTGTGAATCAATCAAAATGAGTGTCGAGATCAATATCAAACACTTCCCTTCTAATAATTTATCTGAGTAGAATATTGTGGAAAAAACCTACCCTCTAACAGGTGACCAGACTGCCTCCACATAAGAACCAACACCAGAAATCCTGTGAACTCCCTCAACCTCCAATTGGACTTCAACACTAGCATTAGAAACATAAGATCTATCAATTATTTCACCTGGGGTCTATGCATGATCATTCTTCCGCCTACCAGAAACTCTTACATCACCTAAAGCTGCTATATTACCCTGTATCACCACATAACCACTAGGACTCCACACCCTCATGTCATGTTTCGACCTACTAAAAATTTTATAAAATTTCAGATCCTTAGACATTTATTTAGCATGATTGGACACCCCCTTGTCTTCATCCTACAAATTCAGCATCTAATCATCTTGATTATGAGGTCGATATGTTTTAACCGATTCACAACATGTGACTGTTCCACTACCTTCATCCACTAATAGACTACCACCAACAACTAAAACCTCTCCTAGAATCAGGTTTGACTCCATTCGCAGCATCTTCTCACTCCTACAGACCTCCATACTATTCTCCAATTTCATATATTGGGTACAGAAGCCACACCAAGATTCAAACATAACCGACTGATTATAGCAAAACTCTTCACCTTTGTAAACCCACAAGAACTCCACCAGAGGCTTTGAAATATTGACTTCAATGCATATCCTAGGAGAAATCATATGGCATAACTCCCTGGTCCAACTATCCAAATAGAGATATCAACCAATGATATTTCCAATCGTACAAATAATTGATGGATTTTGGAATGGAATAAGAAGTTCTTATAATATTACCCATACCTCTATTGTAGGTGAGTCATGTTTCATACGAAAATCTTATGTCCATTGGAAGAGAAGAAAAAAACTATTGTAGGTATGAGGCATAGATGACCAAGCTTGTATTAGATCTTCCTTAGAGGAAAAACTAATCATGATGTGTCTTAAGTCGAGAATCCCCACTGTCACGCGCTCGTGTAGTCCCCATGAACCAAATATGAAGCAATAGAATGCGTCAAATGATTGTGTGCACTACTTGAATCTTTCAATAAGCATCACATGAAGCAAAGAGGATGCTTTAGTGAACTCCAAATTTGAAATCGATAACTGCAGGGCTCTATTAAACAAATCTGGGACCATTATACTAACAACAATTGGGAGAATGTGAGGGATGTAATCTGGATTATGGAAGGGGTAAAATAGCGATGATAGACCTACATAAATGGGAGTTGGAAGACCCCCTCCCCCACTGTGGGGAAGGGTTCTTAATCCATGGAAGTTGGAAGCTGAGAAGTGAGCTCTAACCCTAAGCTGGTTCCCCTGATTTTCATTAAAAATACCTTTGTAAAATAATTTATAAAATGTTAGATTAAACATAAGGTATAAAGTATGTTTTCACATGCCCTGTAAAAAATCATAAGCATAATTCTCAATAAAAATCCTTTTATAGAAAAAATCATGGATAATTATACATTTATATGAGAGGACCAGTTTAGGACAAACCTAACAATGAGAGGGGGGTGAATCAGTGTTGAGGAATTTTTAAACCAACTCTAACTTGTTATCCCTGTACCTATTGACCTGTTAGGATCTTGATTATCTTATTCTCTTTTCCCTATCACATGAAATAATATAAAGTAGTAAAAATATGCACACAATATTTTTACAAGGTTCACCACTAAATAAGAGAAGCCACGTCCTTTCTATGCATGGGAATGACCACTGCATGGATTCTCCACTATAATGTGATATGATGTTACAGTGGATCAACTATAAAAACAATCATCTAGTCAGTGTGGCTCCCTACACTTAGAGGGGGGAAGGGAAAAAATCCTCTTCCAACTTGCAACGAGTATGATATACCCTTGAAATCATTTTTTCATTATACTACTAGTGTAGACTGTCTCTTACAGCCTCAAGCTGGTTATTTATACTACCTCTGAAGACAATATTCTCTCTGTTAAAAGAGTTTCTAACACCAAAAGAATCTTCCACCTATTGAGATTGGTTGGATTTCACAGTTTTAATTTGTTCTTCCTCTCTTTAATTATTACCTGCCTAATAGCATGCAGGTAAATAACCACTTTTTCTCTACAACAAACCTAAAAGCTACACAATCTTCTTCCCATTCTTCTACAGTGCAAAACTAGTTGCACTGAGATCACTTTTTCTTCTATCTTCTAGAATCAAAAAATTTATTTGTGATTATCAATAAAATGAATACCAGTTCATTTTAGCATCATCACAGTTGATATGGATTGAATAAATGAATATATATCCTACACTCTATTCTTCTTTTTCTTCTCTTCCTTCTGATTGACACAGTATAATATGTAGTAGTGCAACAATGTCTTATAATCTTTCTTCAATTCTCAATAAAAACACATGAGTGAATCGGTATACTACCTTCTTCCTTTGTGAAAATGTGAGTTTATTTTCACATCCAGTTCTTCTTCACTTCACAAAGTACAACGAGGGTGATAAACACCAGTTGTGTGAGTGTGGTCCATTTTTTTTGTGAAACCGAATTGTTCACAATTCTTCCTTCTTCGCAAATCCGGTTCAAGAGTGATATGCACCTGTCAAAGGCCTATGGGATCGTAATCTTTAGCACACCCTATTTGTTCGACTAGCATGTAACATTAACGACTTGCATGCAACATTAAACTTTTGTCGCAGAAGATCTCTTTCGTGCAACACTCTTCTTGTGCACAAATCTCCTTTCATGTTCACAACTCTTACTTCTTTCGTGCAACTACCTTTGAATATTTTTATTATGCGCTTTAGAGCTCTTATATCCTCTATGTGTTGAGTTTTTTAAATTTGAGGGGGTCACCTCTTATTTATAGACCTCATTGAACCCTACGCACAAAAACTCCATTGTGTCGCGCAAGATCCTAACGTGTCGCGTAAAACCCCATTTGACGTCGCATTGGGAGTGCATGTCTCTTTTGTTCCAACCTCATTTTTGAACACTTCCTGAATCATTCACACACGTCCATCCTTTTCTATTTTTTGAAGTTTTTTCTTTGAATCATGCCTTGCACGTAAAACCCCATTTGACATCGCATTGGGCGCGTAAGTATCTTTCACACCAACCTTATCTTTCACGCACTTCTCGAATCTTCCGCGTACTTCACAACCTTTCTATTTTTCGAAGTTTGAACCTTGAATCATGACTTGCACACAAGATTCAAAACTCCCTTCAATCTTGTGTGCAGAAACCAATCTTGCTCGCAAAAACCAATCTTTCATTCAAGCCTCTCTTTTACTAGATTTTGATTTTCAGATCATGGAACTCCACATGCATGCAATATACCAAGAAATCATCAAACTTGTGCGAAACATCCATTTCCAAAAACACATTTCTTCATCTCCTTATTTCCAGGCCCTAAAATTTAGCAAACAATAGAAAATGGCACAACATTAAAACGTTTTTTGTACTGCCTCTAGATTGTTCGTTCCTTTTTCATTTCTCTATTCACTACATCCCATAAAAATTATTCATATTTCATCATGAAATCCACTATAGTGATATGTATCCTTTTATTTAACAGCTTTAGCATCATCAGATTTACAATGATAAGTAATTCTACTTTGTTATCTTCTAGTGAAATCATTCATTCCAATCAAAACTGTATATAAATGGCATCACCTTTACTCCCCCTTTCATTCATAAGGCTTACATCATAAGTTCTCCTAACTTATGATATTTGTGAAATACAAATCGGTAAAGCATCGTCTGATTTCAGATACCATGTGAAATGCATTGACATCTTAGAATTCCATGTCCCTCCAAATTCTCTCTTCTTCTTCAACCATGATTCTCTACTTCATGAAAATAATATGATTCTATTATTCAATTAATTTCTTACATGGATCTCATGAAATCATGATTAATTTCATGGTATTCTTCAAATAATCATGCTTTTTAAATCATCCTCAGATGAGCGATACCTCACCAATGTGTCACCTTTGAAACAACTTCATTTAAATAAGGATCAGGGCATCAATTGTCTGAATTTACTTCATGGATAATTTCCCAAGCATGACATTCAATGCTAAGATTTCATAACAATTCTATATGCATACTCATTTCATCCGATCTCTATTAACATTATCATCCTTCTTCATTTACTTCTTCATTTTGACCATCATTGACAATTGTTGAAAAAAAAATACAATCTTCATACCCAAAGTGGTCCCAACATTTAATTGATTCCTTTAAAATGAATAAAAATAAACCAAAGAATTTTCCTCATTTTTCAACCTATTATGAGAGTCCCATTTTCATAAAAACATTTAGGAAAAACCCATTCCCATAAACACTTAAAGAAATACCATATAATTTCCTTTTTCAAATCATACTTTCAAACCATTTATAAAATTATTCATTTGAACATGATCCAAAACACACAATGGGGATGTCATACTATTCATAAAGATCAACAATACCATCACAAGGAAAATTAAATTTAGACAAATATAAATCATAAAAGAACCAGCATGTCAGGACATTCATAATATAACAACTAAGAAACTTAGATTCTCAACATAAAAGAAAGAAGGAATAACATACCATACATATCATGAAGAAAAACCTGAGGGAATAATGGGATAATTTCCAGAAACACAAGTTGGGCCAACAATCAGCAAGTTAAAAGTCACACCTCTATCAATTAAATCACTATAAACCCAGTCTCATCATTGGCACTCCCACAAGCTAGGTAATACATTCAACTATGGGTGAATAGATAGTGAGTAATCCCTACTATCCTAGAAACAACCAATTACTTCACACTTAGATTCATAGGGATCCTCATGTAATAAATAAAAGAGGTGATACACTTTGAAAATAAATTACATCTCATGAAAATGAAAAATCCCCAAGGATAACATCATAATCACATTCTTCCCACTAACCACACTTCCCTTAACCAGAGCCCCAATCTATAATCACATCATAAATCATAATAAAAGTATCCATCAGATAGATATATATAAATATTATCAAAAAAACAAAGGGGGATCAAAAATGGAATAATCAATCAATAAAACATCAAATTGAAAATTTCTAACTAGGCCTTTCAGTTCACCCATATTGTATATACATTTGAAAAAATATTTTCAATCTAAATCTTTTTAAGATCCCAGTTACCTTGGAAACTCTTACATATATAAATCTCAATATATATATAAATACCCCCTTCTTCAATGTACATATACACACAACCTTTTTTGAATAAGTAAAAATAGGTTTCCCATATATATATATATAAGTCAATTTAAAAGTGAATATAATTTTGAAAATCAAACATAAATCTATGGAAAAATAAAAGTCTATATCAAAACACAACCATAAAAACAAAAGGAGTAATTGTTTCTTTTCAAAAAGCATCACTGCCCTTTGGTAAAATGGAAACACTTTAAAATAATCTTGACACATGTCCAAAAAACATTAATATCCTTAAAATTTATTTTAAAAATAATAAAATTCTTTTCACAAATCCAAATGGTAACCAACAAAAACTTTTCATATGACTTATTTATATTCCAAATCTTAAAAAAATTAAAATCCATTAAATTCAAAAAAGAAAAACTATTCATGAGAATTAAAATTTAATAATAATCACTACAATCCACATTAAACAATTTTAAAGGTCAAGATTTCCACTTTCACAATGTTTTCGAAAGAAACCTAATCCCATTACAAAATTTAAAAATCACCTAACCCTACTAATACATATAAAAATAATTATAATTAAAAAAAAAATTAAGACACCCCAATAAATTTATAAAATTTGTCGAAATGGGGTTCCATACAAACACCTAATTTAAAATTGTGGCAAGAAATCTTAAATGGTTGGAATACATCACCTTCTATAGTGGATACAGAAAGAAGAAAGAAGCCAACCCAAGAGACCCATCACACACCCTAATTGTAATTGAAATCCAAAAAATTAGGTTAACCCTTTGACATAGGGTTATTCCCAAAAAGAAGAGTGATGGGAGTGAGAAAACATTGAAATAAGGGAGGATGAGGGAATTATATATCTTACCTTATTGATTTGACTATGATTCCAAAATAAATCTGATGGAAATGGTGAGAGAAGAGAAGGTTGTAAGGGGGATAAGTGCACATGGTAGGGAGGGAGGATAGGTCCGGTTAGGTAAAAAATGAGAAGGGAGAGTGGGGAAGGAAACAAAAAAGTAAAGAATAAGACAAAAAATAAAATAGGTAAAAATTATTTTAAAAACCATTCTAGATAAAAAATGTGGTTTTGGGGCATGGTTTACCAAACTATGTGCCAACCGTGCTATCACTATTAGACAAGAACAAGTAACCCTCATGGTCACCCTTAGTAAAGTTATATGGTTGAAATAACCATCCTCCAACCATGTGAAGTAGCAATTACAAAAAATACCTCTCTCATAAATCATCACATGTTTTCTCAAAATCGTGTGGAACCCATGCACAACACCCACTCCCTTGAAAATTTAAAAATTCATCCTAAAATTTTGAGGAAATCACCATGGAATAATATTTATTAAATTAAATAATTATATAATGAGTGTCAAAAACATCCCACAATGGAATATTCTTCCCCCCAAAAGTCTTAGTTCTATATAGGGGTTAAAGGGAATTAAATTTAGGGGAAATCTTCTAAGAAATAGAGAACACCTCACACAAATGATTAAATCCTAAAACAAAACCAATAATCAACTTACCAAAATAACATAAAAGAGAATATCTAAATATAAGATAGTTTTTTCATCATTATCCCCACCATTTAAAAATGAACTAAAATGGTGGAACTACCAGCAACTACTATTCACACAATGAGAGAATGTCCTAAAGAACCCACATTCCCAAAATCCCTAAAGGGAATCACAAACTTTACTAACCAAAGAAAAAAATACATGTCACATAAATAAGTATATCAAATATAGAAAATTTTACTTCACAAGAAATGTCAAGGCTCTAACCTAAGGGTTACATCCAGTATATAAGGGTGTTTTAAATATAACTTCTTATAATACAGTCCCATAGAAGCTCTGAAGGAAAGAACAACCCGATGGTATCCTTTTCTCAACCAATGATAAAACTACCCGAAAAGAATAAATACATGAACCATAGGTTATTTTCCTATCTATGGAAACAAGCCCAAAAAATTCCAAAATGAACTAACACATGCTCTACTACACAAAAGGGAAATGACATTTTTAAGAATTAAGGCATGAAAATTTACCCAAAGGAATGCCTTCTGCAATGGGAAAACAATTTAAGACCCAATAAACACTATTATAATGATTCCCCATGCTAGAAAACTCTTTAAAATCTATTATAATAAATCATGAATTGTAATAACCTCCAAAATAAACACAACCCAACACCCAAAGGATTCACTAAACGATGACCAAAGAACCAGGAAACCTCAAATAAGAGCTCACACAGGAGACTACAAGAAAAATTTACCCTCAAATATCAATCTACTAGCCAAACGTAATGTGTATAAATCACTAGAGACAATAATATCCAAAGGAACCATTAAAGTAAAACATCATCTAATCAATCTAAAGCATGAAAATTGAAGAAAAAAACTTCACTTACAACTCTAATTAGAGCATGGCTAATGTTAAAAATAGATAAAGTTCCCAAAAATAAAACATTATACATAAACATTAGACCATTCTAGGTGAGAATCCCACATCAAAAAATCTGTGACATAGACCCTCTTTTGTTCATGTCCCTAAAATCACACAAAACTATCCTAGAAACACACAATGGAAAAATCACATGATTTTTAAAAAAAATAAATATTTTACCAAAATTTTATTTTGAAAACCAAGGCACAATTAAAATTGGTCCTTTTTATTCAAAATGAAATAGAAACAATTTTAGGAATTCAAACCCCAAGCCCTTACTTGACTTTGTTAATTTTAAAATGTTTTCCAAAAAAAATAAAAACAAAAACCACTTGTTCTAAATTTGAAATATAATTCCATGATTCAAAATTAAAAAAAAACAATTTCTTTTTGAAATTGTTTTCAAATCACTTACCCAATAAAAATACACTAAAAAAAGTAAAAATCACAAACATACCAAAAAACCAATTTTGATATTATCAATTTCACTGAAAATAGAAAGCCCATCATTAAAAGAACCATGTGCACTAGATTAGAAAAATTAATCAATAATAAATCATTTTCCAAATTCCAAAATGAAATAAACTATTTAAAAAAAATTAGGAAATGAAGATATATTTACAAATAATCCAAAATTTCATGTTTCAAAACTAAAAATGTTTCTCTTGAAATCCATTTTTCACCAACCCAAAACAAATTTTACATTATATGAAAAATATCATAAACTAATAATAGAATTGACTTCAATAAAAAATTTATCCAATGATTCAAACATATAAAAAGAAACACCATGAACCCTATACTATTTCCCTCACACACACTAGTAAACCAATGTGTTAAGAGATCTAAATAAAAAATTATCTAGGATGTAGAACCATTACTAACTTGGCCACATGGTTAATTACCACATGGAAATCATGTTTTAGTTCCTAAAGATTTATTATAATCAAGTGTTTGGTTATTGAATTATCTTTCTGGCCCAATGAACTAACTGTACATCTTAACTTATTTATTTTCCAAGATCCCAAAGCATCACTTATGACCCCCAAGGAAACTCAATACATGTCATTAAGGATAAAAACAACACTAATATAGGAATAAAACCATAATCTGAAAACATTATATAATAGGAATATATTATCAGAGGGAAATTCCTAACTATCCATAGAAACTCAAGGATCTAGGTGAGAGATAGCACCTGAAACTCTCCTTGTGCCTACCTCTGTAGTCACGAAAACATTATTTCCAAGCTAACTATAACCAATACTATATAGGGTTCTCCAAAGTATTTGTATTATGTAGAAAATAACAACCTCAATCAAATACATTTTATAGGGAACTGGCTAGGGTTTTCTATCTGACAAACACTTGAACATGGTCACCATAGGCCCAAATAGAATTTATAATCCCCTTTGGTAGGAAACAATTCTGTTGGAATAATAATAAAAAAACATTATAATGGGTTTTCCAAATAATGAGACTAAAATCAATAGTATGAATTAATAAAAAAATTACCATGGCCCATCCATACATCAGATGTATTCACCCATTAAATATTAATAGAATCAACAACCTCATATAGAACATGGAAAGAAATAATTTTCATTGAACACAAAAAATAACTCTCACCCTTTTATCTCCCTCTATAACATGTAAAAGATTTCCCTCTAATGGATTTGATTGTTTCGCAAGTAGTTATAGTACCCTCCATTAGTAGAAATTGATAAAAGCCTAAATGGACAAGATAAATCAAATAAAGTTAAATTTTCTAGGAATTCTATGAAAATAAATGTATTCCCTTCTAAAACCATTTAATAGGAACATCTATCCCAATGTGAGAAAAAAACTAACCTCAACAAATAAATTCTAAATGGGTGGTATGAAGAATAACCAATAACCTACAATTGAGATAAAATAAGTGACAACATAAGACCACTCAGTAGGCTACTAAAACCGCAAAAATATTTGTAAATCCCTTAGTAAAAAAGTTTATAAAATTCTAGTTTGAAAATAAGGGATAGAGTAAATTTTAACATTCTTTATAAAAAAATCATAGGCATTCTTTTAAACAATTATAATTTTTACAAAATAAAAAATATATATTTATATATTTTAAATGATTCCTTTACATTGATGAAAAAATTACTAAAACAATTTACGCATTTTCAAACTCTCATGAAAATCACATTTTTTTTTAAAAAAATGGGAAAAAACTTTCATTTATAATAAAAAAATACAAAATAATTCATCTTTTCAAATATTACTTTAAAACCACTTATAAAATGACATATTTTAAGTAATCCAAAACAAACACAAGGGTATTTCATACAAACCATAAGGGAAAATAATACCAATATAATTAAAACCACAAAATGTTCAAGATCAATCATAAAATAACCAACATGTAAGAAATAACTAAATGGGATAAGTAAAAGACATGAAAGGTTGTTAAATTTTTGTTAGGTTAAAAGTAATATATCCGTCAACCGAATCACACTACACCAAGTCTCATCATTGACACTCCCACTAGCTAGGTATTACGTACAATTAAATGCAATTACCGTGTGCATAATCTTAACTTTCCTTGTAATGTCCAATTAATTCCCTCTTAGTATCCTAGTATTATTCAAGAAATAACTAAATTAGGTGAACCATAATCAAAATAAATGGAATCTAATGACAATAACAAATCCCTAATGGATAATATCACAATCACATCTTATAAGCCTTCCAAATTTCCCTTAACTGGATCTTTAATCCATAAGAACATCTAGAATCACAATTCAAGGATCCATCACACGGATATAAATAAATATCATCAGAAAAAACAAAGGGTGGTCAATAGGAACACAATCCACCAATCAACATCACTTTAAAAAGTTCCAACCGGCCCTTTCACTTAAACCATATTGTATATATATTTGAAAAACCATTTTCAATCCAAAAAATTTCATGTTCCAAGTCACTTTGGAAACTTATAAACAAATAAAATGAAATATATATATATATATAAACCCCTTGCTACAATGTATATATACACACAACATTTTTTGAATATGTATAGTGAGGATACCCATATATATATATATATATTCATGTTTAATTATGAACATAAGTCAAATTTAATAGGGGAGATAATTTAGAAAACCAAACATAAATCCAAGTTAACATCAAAATATACACCAAAACATAACTAAACCACTCAAAGGAGCCACTATTACTTTTGAAAAAGAAACACCACCTTTTAGTAACATGGGAAACCTCTAAAATAAATTACACCCATTTTGAAAAAAATAAAAATTTGGTTGAAAAATATTTTCCAAATAAATAAATCCCTTCACAAAGACTAATAGGCATTAAAAACCACTTTGGATATGTGTCAAGTCCATTCCAAATCCTTAAAACTGTTTGAAATCCATTACAAAAACAAGAAATTATTGATAGAGAATTAAAATCCTAATAAAACATTGCATACCACATTAAAAAAATTTAAGGGCCTTATATAAATTTTCAAAAGCTCTTGGCATATGATCTAAAACCATTCTAATATTTAAACATCACTTAAAACTACTATGAAAAAAAATAATTATAACTTTACAAATAAATTTAAAACACACCAATAAATTTATAAAAATTAATGGAAGGGGGTTCCATAGAGACACCTACTTGAAAATATAAGTGTGTGAGCCGAAATGGTCTTAAATGCATCCCATATGGTGGTGGATTTCCAAAAAACAATAGAATAAAACCTAAGAGACCAATTACATTCAATGATACTGAAGTAAATTAAAAAAAATCATGTCAACCCATTTACCTACGGTTCAACCAAAAAAATAGGGGATATAAGAGAGAGGAAATTCTATAAGAAGGGAGGAGGATGGTGGTGGAGACCATATCATGATGATTTGACCATAATTCAAAAAGAAATATGGTGGAAACAAAATTAGGAGATGAGGATTCAAGGGGTAGAGGAATTCATGGGGGATAGGGGGTTCTTCACACAACACAAAGAAGAATGGACAGTGGTAAAATAAATAAAAAGGGTGGAAAAGTAAAATAACAAAAAATGAATTAAAATGTTTTAAAAAAATATTGACATGGGGAACAGTTTAGGCTCATAGTTTACCAAATAAAGCACTAACCTTATTGTCCCAATTGTACAAGCATAATATACCCACATGGTTACCCCTGGTTAAGTGCATGATAGAGAAAACTATACTCAAATAGTAAAAAATATCACCTCTAAGGATATTCCCCTCATATACGGTTGGTGCACGATTACTATTTATCAAGCCCAAACTATGCGCAACACCCACTCCCATAAAAATTTTAAAATTTATCTTGAAACATTCAAGATCCCACCAGATATTAATATTAGTTTAATTAATTAATTAATACCTCTATGACATATTGGGTGCCATATTCTATTCATTTGGATTTTTATAATCTTTTGACTATTTGTAAATATATTTCCTCTGTGAAATATAACACAAGTGTTCAATATTTCACATTGTATCTTTGATATAATTATCATAATATCATTCTAGACAAGCCTATATATATTCTTCTACCCAAAATAACTAATACTTCTATGCCAAAGACATTTATTATCCTTTATTCTCATGCAATATGATTATAAATTATCAGAAATATGGAATAAGTTTCCAATAGTTTGTTATGTATTCATCATAATTTTTCTATTCATCAAACTCTTTATGAAACATTCATGACTCCAAAATATCACCACATTCCAAATATAAAAAAAGGTAAGAATCAAAAAGGAAATTATAACCCAAAAAATTGAAAATGATAATATCATTGGATTTATTCTAACTAATCTTGGTGTATTGTGGTCCTTTAACATTGAGTGGTCTGTCATTTATAAAAGTGATATATCCTTTATAGTAATATTGAATATCATTCAATATGTTTTTACTTCCCAACATGTGTGATGATAAACCCCTATCAAGTATCTAAAAATTATATCATTTTCTATATTTGTATTCCACCTCAACAAATATTTCATAGCCTTAATTATTTCTCTTATTAATTGATTTAAAATTTTGTTTTTTATTTATTTCTTCAAATATCATGGTCAGAAATTTATTGATGGTGTGTTTAGGTTGATCACAGCTCCCACAACTCTCCTCAAGTGAATAAAAATATTTTTTCAGTGGAACCATATCTTTGGAATATTTTCTTAAATGGTCCCTTGGAGTTTCATATTTAGTTCCCTATGATTCAACACCTTACTTTAATTGATATCCAAAAAGATTATGCCACCACACATGTAATTTTTGTATAGAGACTCTACGCTATCAACACCTTCTTCCAAAGAAAAATCTCTTCTAATAAAAAATTGATTCTTAAAAAACCAATCATTAATTTTTCATTTTATTTTATATTTACTACTTCTTTTTTTTATTCTAGTATTATGTTCCTTATCCATTACCTTGGTCTATTTTAGGCTCTACCTTTTTATTATTCTCTTTCTACACCTATTTTACTTTATAAATTCCAATACCACCACTAGTATTAGGAATGGGTTCATTCTCTATTTTAAGTGATGTAATCACCTTTTTATTTGTTTTTTCATTTGTAAATTTTTCTATCTTCTTTGTTCAGGTCCCCAATAAAGTGGTTCAATCATTTAATTGTTCAAGTCCACAATTTTGGATTAAGTCAAGGAATTTTCAACTTATACAAGATTTGTATCGAGAGATTTTACCTCTTTGTTCTCAGAAATTATATTTTCAATAGTAATATTATTAATTTTATCTATTTCATTAAGAATTTAATTTAGATCTCAAATAATGAATTTAAACTCATTAACTATATTTAAAATTAATTGAGAATTTGATTCAAAAAGGGATTACTAAATGAATCATTCTTTATCTTCAATGATTTATTTTCACTTTGAGGTATTTAATTTTTATTAAATTACACCATAGGATCTACAGTTGAAATTCTTTTTGTGTATTGTAATTAGTAATTTATTATTCACTACTTACTACTTATTCTTATCCACTCATGAAATCTTTGGGATGATTTTATTTTTCAATGAAACCTATTATATTTTCATTTTATAAGTTACATCACTCAATTTCTTAATCCATATCACATCACATGACACCATGTTGTTGGGAAACATTTTTATTCATTGTTGAATTGGTATTCCATTTTCCCATGAATATTCATTCTCCAGTGTGTCAACATTCCATGATGTTTTTTTGGGATGATCATTTGATCTCAAAATAATTCTCCAATTATTTTTTCCTCTTAGGTAACATACTAAAAATTTTCCAATATTTCCATAATTATATAATTTAAATGGTAAATTAACTCAATATTAAACATTTCATAATTGTATTCCTTTTGAGAGTAAAGATATGATTTATTCTAAAATACTTGGAATCAACTTCATTTTCATTTTATTCTTTATGAAACATGATTGAAACAAAATATTTTGTGCTATTTAATATGTTAAATGTGTTTTACTTCTTATTTGTTTTGAAATTTATTCTTATGGATAACTCTTTAAACATATAATTAGGGAAACATTGTTAATTTTATCGATGACCCCCTCATCCAAGTATTGATCCTCAAGGGATGGTATATTTATGTCAGATCTATCTAAGAGGATTCTGATAACATCTTCATGATAGTAGAATATTCCATAATTTCATTATAACTTCAAATTTATCTTACAATACCATTTAATCAAATGAAGAAATTACCCACCAATTCATCTTCTCTAATTATGGTATCTTCAAAATAATCCTAGTTGGTTCGTAACTAGGACTCTATCACCTTCCTATCTCCTTCATGGATATCATGGAGTTTCCTCCACATCCTATATGATTTTTTTCATTCCCATAACTCGTGTTTATAATTTATCTGAGAATGATGATAGGAATTTAGTGTTTGTATTCCCATCAACTTCAATATTCCTATTATTCAGAAAATATTTTGTCATCCAAACATTATGAAGATTTAAACCATTCTCAGTAATATTAAGAATTATTGATCCAAGTGTTAAAGGTTACGTAACCACCCTCTCTCTTAAAAGATAGAATCTATTTTTGTCAAACATGGGGATTCCATTATTATTGATGATATTCATTAATATCATGGATCACTTTGATCAAATATATATGAAATGAAAAGAAAAATTAGATCATTGTGAAAGTACATAGAACAACTACATAGAAAGTCTCTAATACCATGTAAAAGGATAGGTTGAAACACAATGAGATTTTAATATATGATTAACTTTAATTAAGATAATGTGATCAATAGCTTTCTCTATAGAGACCACTAAACTAAAAAAACCATAATATATTTAGAACATTAAAAAACTACTCATTGAATTAGTGGTAATAAAAATAAGTAACCACTTTATGAAATATTAAAATAAACAAAAATAAAGGATAATTTTAATATGAATGAAATTCAATTAGTAAGGATAAAATGAAAAATATGATTATTTTTAATTAGAAATGTATTTTTCTTAATATTTTCTTTTTATGTGATATAAATTTCTATTTCAAGAAACTTATGATCAATGCTAATTAAATATATTTGATATAAAAAGTTGTTTCTTACTAATATAATTAGTAAATAATAAGAAATGGGAATGATAATGATTTATATCCTAAAAAAGTGATATTACTATAAAAAAATATTTTCATTTTATCTCGTATTTTTATTTAAAAAATAAATTTCTAAAATTTTGAGTTTAATTTTGTTAAATAAATTTATTTTTAGAATCATCATAGAAGTATATTATTAATATAAAGTTTTGATATTTTTTATAAAAAAAATAGTTTCTAGGAAAAGAAAACATTTTTTAAAATAACATGAATTTTATAACATTATTATCCATAAGAATAAATTATAAATTCAAGAAAAAATAAAAAATAAAAAATATATTTTATAAGTGAATTTATAATTTTAATAAGCTTGGTTTTGATGTAACACATGGAGACTTTAAAATACTTTCATTTCTAAATAAATTTAATTTTTTTGCTTGTCATTTTTTTATAAAACATCATTTTAATCTTACTCTACACACAATAATGATTTGTCTTATGTTACACGAAAGGCCTAGTTTTACAAAACAACATTATATTAATAAAATATAATTATTTAATATAATATATAACTTAGCCATTAAATTGGAGGTTATGAATATCATTAACTACATTTTAAATTTTATTCCATATAATTTTAACAGTTCCCTTATATTTTTCTTATACATAAAATAAGAAAAAAATCAATTTTTTGGATAATATAAGTTTTTTTTCAAGAAAATGCAGTTTTGCAACCTTTTAATGGTGCACCCATTCTAAATCCAGTATTTGGAACTTTTATATATTCCATTTTTAAAAATAAACATCTTGTTTGAATTCATTACACAAATTTTTAGTTTGGATTTATTTTTGGTGTTTTTCTAATAACTTCAATATTTTGATGAATAGTGAAAAATACTAAATTTTAATTAAAAACAATTTTTTTAATCAAAATAATTTATAATTATAAATTATAATTATGAATAGTTTTAATGAATAATTATAATATATTTTTATCATTTAATATAATGTAGGTTATTGGAATTATTTTAACATTAAAATTAAATATAAACACATGTTAATCTTTTCGTGGTTTTTACATTTGAAAAAAATCATTTTCTCAGTTTGAAAATGGGGATTAATTTTAAATTAATTATTACAAATTTTGTATATTAAATTTTGAAACATGGATTCCATATTTGTAATCGTTGGGCCCAAATTAAGTTAATAGTCTACTTTTATTTTTGGGCATTATTAATAGTAATTTGTGTAATTTTCTTATTACCACAATTAAGGGTAAATTGGGTAATTAATGGTAAAATTAATATATTAAATTACTTTAACACCTATAAATATCCAATTGAATGACTAAATTAGACCCTTATCATATATGGTTTTAAATTTAATCATGTGATGGGCACTTTCCCATGAATATGGCATTAATATTATTAAATTCATTGAATGTGACAAAATATCACACTCTCATAATAAATAAGTATATCAATTTTAATATGGGGATAAATAGAATATAACATCTACTATAGTTAGTCTTTGGAAATATAATTTAATTACCTATATCATAGAAATTTTTTTATAAATTTAAGTGATTAAATAATTACTATTATTGATGACACAATAGTGATGCAGAAATTATTTAT
Organism: Viscum album; assembly: GCA_963277665.1. Taxonomy (NCBI): domain Eukaryota; kingdom Viridiplantae; phylum Streptophyta; class Magnoliopsida; order Santalales; family Viscaceae; genus Viscum; species Viscum album. Next base: position 1,510,127,273 of record OY728156.1, read on the forward strand.
TAATAAAAATATCAAATAAATAGTTTTAGAAATATTAAAATAAATATAATTTTATTTAATTAAAGTTCTCCAAAAAAATTATACGTGACTATGAAATTTTATTAGTATATTAAAAATTTTGGATCAAAGTTATCTTCTAGTTGGTTTTTTTTTAAAGTAAAATAAATGAATATAGTAAAAATTGACACTATTGATATTTTATAAAAATAATATTTTATAAAATTATTTAAAAATCATAAAAATATTTAAAAATTACTAAGTCAAAATTATAAGGTCTAAAATATCATAAATTATCAAATTATTTATAATAGACACCAAATAAGTAAATAATTATAACAATTTAATATTTAGAATATCGTTACCACAATTAAAATTAATTACATTAATTAAGGATAAATCAATATGATAAGGTTTAAAATAAAATAAAAACATCTATAAATTTTAGTGGTTTAGAGGATTTCAATCCATCCTCAACTTTTCTACAAAATAATCTACTTTTGGTCCATTTTAATTTTAAAATTAATTTATATTAATTTAGTAGTCTTAGTATTTCCCAAGGCATTCCTTCCCTCTCTCATAAAAGGGAACATCTTCTTATATTTCAGTCACACATATAAAGCCCTTTGGCTTGACCAAACCCTGCAAATTTCCTCTATAAACATCCCTCACTTCATCCAAGATGCCACACTTTTGTTAAGAAGCCAATCTATGGAGTCCTTTTGTGCATACCAAAAGGAGATACCCAAAAAAAGTGGTAATTGTTTTATCACCCCTTTCAACATTATTTTCTTCTTGTACTTACTATTTCAATGTTTTTTCTATATCAAAGTAATAACTATAGACTCATAAATAAAATAATATTTTATTATAATCATGGTACAACCATATTCCTCATTTCATCCGTCACACGAATAACAATATCATCATGTGGGTGTACGTACGACTCACCATCTCCACGTCATGGTGTAATTTGTTATTCAACACTATTTTAATTGGATGGATATATTAATGAGTATAATGGATATAAATAATGAATATATAATTATAATTACTATGTATAAATAATATATGATCCAATTCCATTCCATTTAACCATCAATGGAATGATACTATCGCTCGTGCGTAGGTACAGACAACCATCTCCACGACGCGGTGAGATTCATTATCCACGTTAACAATTCAAGAATGATTAAAAAATTTATATTATGAGTGAAAATAATAATTATGAGCTTAATTTTATACTATTAATTAATAACATGCATTTTATTCATAAAAACATGAATTACACTTCCAAACAGAAATGGTAAAATGAACCAGGTAACACCTGAAATAATGGTAAGAATGAAAACTATTAACAAAATGATATAATATAATCATATATAAATATGTATATGGTTATGGTATAATTCAATAAAATTATTTATCCATTATACAGGATGTTAACACACCCTCCACTAACATAATGTACAAGTTATGGGTTATTTTTACAGTCTATTTATTATCCGATATTGCTTATACGTAAGTATCTACTAAGAAATCCTTATAACCCATGTCCATGTTTATTAAAATGTAATCCAAAATATTATCGACAATTGTTTAAAGTCATTTTTACCCATTTTTTACTTTTTAAAAAATGTTTTTAATGTAATATTTCTATCATTTTCCAAATGTGGTACTTTATAACATTTTCAACAAATTAAGGAAAGAATGTCTTTTTAACTTATACAGTGCAGGAAGCTATTTTACACCGTTATGACTCATTTAAATTTTGATTATTTCCTTAAAATATTATAAGGTTATTTTCAAAAGAAATGTTTTATTTTATTAGTGTGTATCTTAAAAAGGCTTTCCAATAAAAAAAGATATTTCCCTCAAATAGTTTTAATGAATTTATTAAATTATTTTTATCTATATCAACATCCTTTGTAAGATTTTATGATTATTTGGGGTTGACATATTATGATAAAATATTCTATATTGTATTCAAGGTTTTATGATATATTTGATTGTGTATGTGCTATGTTTATTCCATTCATGGTTTATGGTTAATTTATTAACATTTCATACTCTAGATTTAATACCAATGTTTATGTTCCACTATTTTCATAAGAGGAATGCATTGGATGTAGTAGGTGATGGGTGGGGCCCAATATAGCCCCTAGATACATCAACAGGTCTCATGAGATGAACTAGATATAGACATGGTAAGACCTTGCCCATTTATTTTCAGATATAGATTGGACTAAGGCCTTAACCATTTATTTTTAGATTTCTCGACCAAGGCCTCAACGATATGTTTTAGATGTCCAGAATTAGGCATTACCTAATTATGAGATTCATTATTGATATTTCATATGATTATTCAAATTGTTGGGTATCCATGTGAAATTTTTGAATGGAATTATATGATTTATTCTTTCCATATTGTGATGAAGATTATGTTTAGAAGGCATGTGTTTCAATTTTATACCTTACCTTATATGTTTATGCTTATTTTGGATAGATTCCTCTATATTTATTATCCTTACTGAGCATCTAAGATAACCCCTTTATTATGTTTCATTTTCCCCCAAGATTTGAATAAGTATATTATGATTGGAATGTAGTGATAGTTTAAGGGATACAAGAGATTTCAATGTTGATAATATGTTGTTTTTCATTTCAAGTTGTAATGTAAAACCTATGTATGTATCTATTATTTCTAAGAATTATAAATTGATTGGTATTTCAGTAAATAATTATGTGAAATCATTCCAATGTATTATAATAATATATTAGTTCTAGGATTCTAGGGTTTGGGAACTACAGTTGGTATTAGAGTAAGTTTAGAAAAAACAATGGAAATTAGATTTAGAAGGATTATATTAGAGATCATAACCCTAAGATAGAAATTAAGATATATATATATAATAATATACTATAATTTTAGTAATATAGATATTATGTGGGTATTTTCAGAAAATAATTCACTATTTGGATACTAAAAGTGGAAGTAGTTCTGGAACAGATGTACCTAGTGGGGAAAACTCTAACAAGGTGTTCTGAGATTGAATTACGGTAACCTGGTACATGACAATAGGTCTTACTAAGCACATGGTCTGACACTTATAGGGTATATTCTTAGGTTAATTAATATTTTTTTATAAACCATTATAAAGGATTTATGAGTAAATATGTCCTGAAGGAAACCATTTTCATGATTTTGGATTTGATATGCATAAATGTTTCAATTTATTTTAAGTATTTTACTAGTTTATAATTACTCATAATGATTCATAACCTAATATAGTGTATTACATTGTTTAGAAATGGTTTCTAGTGGAAGGAATGGAAACCATATCAAAGCATGTAATCCATATAGATATTTCCCACCAATACAAGATAACTATAGTGGATCTGGATATTCAACTTGTGAAGAATAGCTTATAACCATACCGGGATAGCTGACTTAGGTTATGAATAATAACCTTACCCATATAGATCAACATTATCCACAACGTGGAGGATCAATGTTAAAATCTTCATAAGACAACAATATCCAACATTCAATTAAACTAAAAATCCATTTGTAGCTGAGAAATGGAAGAGTTCCTTAGGGAAAATATTTCTTACTTTGGGAAGTAATGAAAAGTAAAAAGTTATCATATAAGTTTATCATCTCTTAGGAGATTAAGATCAATGGTGGTCATTAATTAAAAAACACAATGGGTGAAGAAGTAGAAAATATGTAATGGAGGGATTTTAGAGAACTCTTCATAGAAAAATACTTTCATCATGAACAATAGGCTGATATAGAGAGAAAATTTCTAAGTCTGAGGCAAAAGGATGATAAGAATGTTGCAAATTAAGAATCTAACTTCAAAAGGTTAGCAAGTCATGCTATAGACTAAATATGTAAGACAATAAGTGAGATTGATCAATTATTTTATTGTTTAAAACCATTCCTCTGACGGGAATTGGTCTCCAAAACTTTCTTATCATATAAAGATATAATCTCATGTCCTACCAAGACAGAGAAAGAATTTTCTAAGTTTAATGACTTAAAGGAAAGAAAGAAAAGAAGAGGATGGTGGATCAAGATATAAAAAATGGGAAGAATGGAAAGAAGTATTTTCCCACAGGTGACAATTATGGAAGGAAATACCCTAGTGCTTGATAAAAAGAAAAATGATTTTGCTTCACATGTGGTGAGAAAGGCCATCATGCTAGTGATTGTAAGGGAAAAAAAGAAGCTATAAATTTTCAATTCTATAATTGTAATGAAATGAGACATTATTCCAATGATTTTTCAGAGCATCAACAAAATCTGGCTCAGAAGAATAAAATAGATCAAGGTCGAGCTTATAATATTACTATATTCAAAGTGGAATAATTAATGTATTTATGTTTTTGGATTCAAGAATTATGTAATAATATTTTGTTTATAAAAATAATGTAATATATAAGGATTGTACTCCAATTATTCTTCTTTAAGGATTTGGAATCATGAATTTTTCATTATTTATTTTGAGGTTATAAATGTATCTTCCAATAAGAGATACATTACATTGTTTGTGTAATTTGATGTTACAATTGATTTTTAAAATTTAGAGACCTTTTTAGAGTGTGAATTTGGACATAATTATTTTGGAATTGTCTTATGTTTTCAATTGATTAAGTTGAACTTTGGATATTATTTTACGAGGAAAAAGTATAATTTATTAGGCTAACCTTCTTAGTTTCAGTAAAAATTTGGAAGATAAATGAAATAATTACAAGCCTTTTGATTAATAAAAAGTTCTTGAGGTGTAAAAAATCATTTTGAACATTCATTTATAGGTGTAAGGGATAATGTGAAAAAAGATCGAAGCACAACCAAAGGATGATATTATTATTATGATATGGAAAGAAATAAATTAAATTCTTGCCTAACATTTCTTCATAGGGAAAAGATCCTGAATCCAAAAATGATATCCTAGTAATTTTTTTGATGAATAAAATGATCCCTTAAATCATTGCATATTTCAAGCTTTTTGATTGTCAACATTATCCTTATCGTGTTTCCTATCACTCTCTATCAAAACTTGATGGTTATATTTTTCTTTCATTTCTATATTTTTTTACATGGAACCCTTGTACGTGTTATCTATGGTTACCTTCATACTTACCTTTATTTATTTTAAAATTAAGGATCATTAATCCATTTTTTGATTTGGTGTTTCCATAATGATATTTTGAAATGACAGACCCCTAATTTTCAATCCCGAGTTTAAACTATGAGGATGAAATTTATTGAAGGAGGAGAGAATGTATCACCCCGAAATATTATAATATTTTCATTTCTAAATAATTATAATTTTGTTTCTTGTTTTTTTTATGTAACACCTTGTTAAGCTTGTGTTACACACAATAATTACTTGTCTTGCGTTACATGCATGTCCCATTTTTACCGAACTAGAGTATATTAATAAAATATTATTATTTAATATAACATATAACCTAGAAATTAAATTATAGGTTATGAATAGTATTAACCATATTTTTAATTTTATTACATATAATTTTAAAAATCAGCTTATGTGTTTCTTAGAAATAATATAAGAATATAATCAATTTTTTGGATAAAATAAGTATTTTTCAAAAAATGCAATTTTGTTGCCTTTTGATGGAGAACCCATTTTATGTAAAGACCCGTAAAATTAAAGGGAAATTTTTTCTTAATTTTTCTTTTAATTTTACAAGAACGTAGTTTTCGACGGCACCTGATTCCGAGGCCCGGTGTGCCCGGAATCATTTTCTGAAGTTTAGCTCGGGTATGTTCAGTGAACGAACGAGCGGGATTTTCTAACTTTTGAACCAGTGCTCGGAATCGAATTCCGAGGGAACCGATGGATTCTCAGCACCGGTAATTTCTTAGGAACACTTCTTCAGGAGTTGTGTTTACATGATAGAAGTTGATAAATTTTGTGGAAGGTGAAATAAAATTGAGCATCAATTTTTTTTCTCTAAGTGGTTAAAACCTTTGAGTGGAAGTTGGGGTAACCACCCAACTTCCCATGGGAGGTTATGAGAGTTGTGGGGCTCACACGAACCCCACCCCTTCATCTTCCCTAACCTTCCATAACCCTCCATTTATTAAGACATGTTGAGTTAATTAATTGAGTGGATTAACTCAACTTTGGAATTTCAAACTTAAGTCATGTTAATAAAATAAGGGAAGTTCTTGTTTTATTTGGGTTAGAACTTGTTGCATTGGGAGGTCTGGAGAAAAGCTAAGGAACCTGAGGATCTTCTTCTTCATAGACGAAGAATTCGAAGAATGCGAAGAACGTCGGATCCTCAGATATCGTCGCGTCGCACCGTTTGAAACAAACTAATCCGTGGCGCCGTCGCGCCGCGCCAAACAACCTCGAAGGAACCTCGAAGACACCGCAGCCGGAGCGGGGCTAGGGCGGAGGGGCGCGGTGTCGTCGCTCCGTTCCGAACGGACTAGGCCGCGGCTTAGGCCACGGTGGAGCAAGGACCGGCAGCCGGTTCTGGGCCATCGGCATCGGAGCAGGGGGACTGGCCCGTGCCGGTCCCGTGGCAGAAGCAGCCGGCCGGCCGGAAAGGGCTGGCCGGTCAAGGGGAAATCCGGGGGTTCGTAACCCCCGGTTGGCCAGCAAAGCGGCCCCCATGTGGGGCCGCGGTTACAAAAAGTGGGGGACAGTGCCCCCCCCCCCCCCTCGTGCCTCTTCGCTCGGCCGAAAAGGCCGAGCCACCTGGCTGGCGCAAGCGCGCCGGGCCGGCTGCCCAGGCCGGACCGCGAGGCCGGACCGCGCCCAGGCCAGGCCGGGCCGGGACGGGCCGCGCTAGCCGGGCTGGGCCTCTCCCAACTGGGTTGGACTCGGACCCGGGATGGGTCGACCCGGTTCGGGCCGACCCAGAGGGTAGCGGGCCGGGTCGGACCAGGCCCGAACCCCCTATTACCAGACCTCTCACAGTCTTTTTCCCATACCTTGGGTTGCGGACCTCCGATCGACACAATTCCAACTGTGATGCGATCCTTGGATCAAGACGGATGTTTCGGTATATCGCACTCAAGGTTTTGAAGGACTTTGGGATCGGTCGGGTTGGTTCATACACGAAACCAACCGGGTCCTTGGAGTTGAAACACTTATAACTTGAGCTCCGGACGTCTGATTGACGTGCTGTCGACTTTGTTGGATTCCTCTAACTAAGACGGACCTTTTGGATTACTCCTCTCGAGGTTTGGACGTAGTTGGAGTATGGTTTGGTTGGTTTTGACTTAAAAAGCAACTTGTCCCTTGGGACGAAAAAGCCAATAACTCTCAGACCGGGCGTCCAATTGACGCGCCTTCTGTGACGTTGAGTTCCTATTGACGATACAGTACTTTTGGATACATCAACTCTGGACTATGTGTCAGTTGATGTATCAGCCCTTCGGCTCATGGAGCTGACCCTCCCGAACGAGCTTGCTGTGTGCGGGAACCCTAGAGCTGGTTGCGACTGCGATGAAGAAGATGACTGTATAGAAATCCTCCATGGATTTGACGATGATGAATACATCACTCATCGATCCTACGTTGATTAGTGCTACTGATCCTGTGTGGGTCCGATCCTCTTTGGGTCAGCGCTCAGCGGTCCTGTGTGGGCCAGCACCTACAGATCCTGTGTGGGTCTGATCCTGTGTGGGTCATTGTGGGGGTTAGTTACCTATCGATCCTTTGTGGGCCATTGTGGGGGTTAGTTACCTATCGATTCTTTGTGGGTCATTGCGGGGGTTAGTATCGATCATGTGTGGGTCCGACGGCTTAGATGAATCAGTGGCTACATCTGATCATCTCTATCATCTTACGTTGAGGTATACTTGTGTGAGATGAATCTTAACGTTCAATCCTTATCTTCGATAAGATTGACATGATATCCTGTGCGGATGACATTATTCTTTCTTGTGTGGATTGGGATGTGATTTCATGTGTGGATCGGGTCGTGATTTCCTATGTGGACTAGGTTGTACTTGAGCTCGGATGTTGGAGCCAAACGAGAATTGAAGACTTAGGTATATGTATGGGCATATACCTAAGTAATGTCGGATGTTACTTCGTAACTGTATCTTTCCTTTGTGGATTATCCTTGTCGATTCTGGGAGACCTTAGGGGGTCTCGGGGTCCCTACTGAGTATCTTATACTCACCCTTGCACGGGATATGCCCGCCCTACGTTGTATTGGTTGCAGATGACAGACAACACTGATCGTGGTAGAGGCACGAGGAGCAGGTTAGTACCCGGAGGTGGACCACTGGGCGGGTCGTACTCGGAGCGGACGGCTGGACCGAGGAGCTGTGGAGGCTATCAGTACCCACCCTTAAGGTGGGACTTCCAGTGGACGACTTGACACTGCAGCTTTACTTTTCAGTTGTTGTACACTCTTCCAGTTGTACTTTACTTTCAGTTTGGGTTTGTATTCTGACCCACTTACTTTACCGCACTTTCTATTGTACCCAGTTTTTTACTTAGTGTTTACTTCTGCTTGCTTGCTCTGTGGTGTTTTTTAACTTTACAATGGTAATGCCTTACCTTTTTATTGGAAATTACGCCTTGGTGCTAGCCGCCAGCCCCTGGCCTATGGAAGGCGGGCTTGGGGTAGTCACGACACGGGCCCCGAGGACAAGTCGTGACAAATTGGTATCAGAGGAGTTCAGTTATAACACAGAACTCGGGACTCTGATCTTTTTCTATGTGAAGCAATAATGTTAAGAGTATTGAGTGTGGTTATCAGTCCAGGGAGTCCAGTGTTGGTGTGGAGGCCGACGTATCCGTACACCGGGACCCTGACTTCTGATTTCCGACTTAATTCACGAAAACATTGATTGCATGTTTATTTCAAGTTTTCTTTGTGATTACTTTATGTCAGCTTACCAGGTATACTGTTTGACTATGGCGCACCTATTTCTTTTTAGGATGGCTCCATGATGGCATCCAGCTAGGGTTCCAAGAGTTATGCATGACGACAGCCCACCGAGCGACGAGGCCTCGGTACAGGGCCCTTTGAAAGTAGAGGCACTGGCGGTACCTCTACCCATAGAGCCACCGATGATACCAGCCCCAGCCGCTGGTGATGAACGTCGCCTTAGTGCACTACATGAGTTTCAACGTCAGCGACCGCCCAGGTTCCGTAGGGAGACGGACCGTCTGGCAGTCGAGGATTGGCTGGAGGCAGTTGTATGGGTTTTTATGTTAGTGAGGACACCAGCGGACCTCATGGTGATCCTCGAAGTGAGCCTAATGCACGTGGAAGTAGGAAGATGGTGGATCTTGATGCTCCAGGTTCACCATGAGGCATCTCTCCTCTAGATGGAATTTGAGAGCCTCTTACGCTTGGAGTTCGTCCTAGCCACCCTCCGTGCGGTGCACATTTAGGAGCTTCTACAGCTACGCCAGGGCATCTTGACGGTCTCCCAGTACTCGGCGAGATTTAAAGATCTCTCATGCTACTCGACAGACATGGTACATGACCCATTCTTCCGGGCCCAGACCATTGAGCAGGGATTGAGGCATGAGATCAGGGCGTCACTGATCTCCCTCAGCATTCTGACACAGGCAGGGGTACTGGAGTGAGCCCTTCTGATTGAGAGCTTCCTTGTTGAGCCTACATCAGCAGCGAGACCTACCGTAGGGCGGCACGTAGCAGGGTATTCTGCAGCAGACAGTCGACGGATGACTCATGGGTCCAGGCAGACCAGACCCTCAGGCAGACGACCTCAGGACACTGGCTTAGCAGTGCGGGGCACACAGTGTGGAGCCATTCTTTCGAGAGGCAGACAGTGTTACGCATGCGGCGGGAAGGGCCACATGGCTCGTGACTGCATAACCCGCCATGCAGAGGAGCATAAGACGGTTGAGAGACCAACCAGGCAGAGGCAGAGGGTTGACCATGGCGGTCCACAAGGAGTAGGCGGACGAGGCAGAGGAGCTGGCCGAGCATCAGGTGGTGGGCAACGCTTTGAGGCTCTACCACCACCACCACCAGGAGGCCCACCTCGACCACAGGGAGCTGGCAGGCAGAGACAGGCACAGCTTCAGGCAGTAGAGGCATACGACCACGGCGCACCCGAGATGATTCGAGGTACTATCTGTGTCTATTCCACCCTTGCTCCAGTTCTTATAGACACAGGAGCGAGTCATTCTTTCATAGTTGTTGCCCTTTTTTGGAGCTCGGAGATTCCGACAGAGCCGTTGGCTCGATCCTTATGGCTAGAGACTCCTACGGGAGAAGACTCGACAATTACACACTGGTGCCGGCAGTGTGAGCATACTCTATGGGGCGAGAACTTCGGTTAAGATCTTCTTGTAGCGGTGTCGAGGCCTTAAGATGTCATATTGGGCATTGATTGGTTATCTACAGTCCTTGCTCAGATTGACTGTATTAGGTGCAAGGTGCGGTGTGTACGCACCGACGGAAGCAGGTTCACCTTCACCGGCGAGAAGGGAGCCTTCGTAGCACAGGATGGACTCTCGCAGAGGAGAGAACAGCCCATCACTCATCAGTTGGCTAGCCTCATCCTAGGAGCAGTTGACGTACGAAGTCCTGGTTTTCCTGCAGTGGTGGATTAGTATGCAGACGTTTTCCCCGATAATGTTCCAGGACTACCTCCTCATAGAGAGGTAGACTTTTATATTGACCTGTACCTCGGGACAGCCTCGATATCCACTCCAGCATATCGGATGGCCCCCGCTGAGCTTCTAGAGAAACGGGTACAGTTGGAGGACTTTCAGGGCAATGGATTCATCTGACCCAGTGTTTCACCCTGGGCTTCCCCGATATTGTTCGCCAAGAAGGCGGATGGGAGCTTGCAACTTTGTGTTTACTATCGTCGCCTGAACCAGGTGACCGTGAAGAACAAGTATCTGCTACTGAGGATTGACGACCTCTTCGATCAGCTCAAGGGAGCACGGTGGTTTTCGAAGATAGACCTCAGGCCAGGCTATCATCAGCTCAGAGTTCGGGATGAGGACATGCAGAAGACGACCTTAAGATGTTGGTATGACCACTATGAGTTCTTGGTTATGACATTCAGCATAACCAATGCTTCAGTAGTGTTCATGGGCCTCATTAATAGGATCGTTCATCCATACCTCGATCGATTTGTCCTAGTCTTCATTGAAGACATTTTGATTTACTCGACGATTGAGGAGGAGCGTGCCTACCACTTGTGGGTTGTACTGGACACACTCCGAGAGCACCATCTTTATGGTAAGCTCTCAAAGTGTTAGTTCTGTATACGTGAGGTCCACTTCTTGGGACACGTCATCTCTGAGGTGGGAGTTGCAGTGGCTCCTGCGAAGATCGATTTAGTGCTATCTTGGGAGCCACCCAGGAGCGTGACGGAGGTGCAGAGTTTTCTGGGACTAGCTAGGTACTACCGGAGATTTGTGCCAGACTTCTCCAGAGTTGCGGCACCACTCTTAGCCTTGAAGAAGAAGGGGAAACCCTTTGTGTGGTCAGACAGATGTCAGCAGATCTTCCAGGAGCTGAGACAGAGATTGACCAGCACGCCTATCTTGAGGCTACCAGAGGAGGGAGTTGGATACGTAGTCTACTGCGACACATCAGGGACTGGACTCGGATGTGTCCTGATGCAGGATCGAGTAGTGATCACCTATGGATCACGTAAGTTGAGGTCGCATGAGCAGAACTACACTACCCATGACCTAGAATTAGCAGTAGTGGTCTTCACTCTGAAGATGTGGCGACACTATCTGATGGGCGAGTGCTTTATAGTCTGTTATGAGCATCAGAGTCTCAGGTACATCTTCTCGCAGAAGTACCTGAAACTGAGACCGCGACGATGGCTCGAGTTCCTCCAGGACTATGACTTTGAGATAGTATATACTCCTGTAAAGGGGAATGTAGTAGCCGATACACTCAGCAGGAGGACGGGCATTCAGCTACTTGGGGAGGCGACAGAGCAGCTAGCCGCTTTGAAGATATCCTTCGTGGATAGAGATGGATCAGCCTTTCTTTAGTCACTCAAAGTAACTCCACCACTACTGCAGCGGGCCAGAGAGGCAAAACGTGGGGACACCGACTGTGAGACGCGGCGTGCGCATATATCCTCAGGACAGGCACCTGATGGATTCTCCATGGGAGGGGAGCACAATATTCTTTTCAGAGGACGTACCTTGGTACCAGTTGCTTTACGGGAGGAGTTTCTTAGAGAGCATCACACTTCCCCTTTGGCGGTACATCCTGGAGTGGCGAAGATGTACCAGGATCTCTGATGACTGCACCGGTGGCCAGGCATGAAGAAGGCTGTGGAAGAGTTCGTTTCTCGATACCTCACCTGCCAGCAGGTGAAGGCAGATCACCAGGTACCAGCAGGCTTGGTATAACCCTTGGAGGTCCCGGAGTGGAAGTGGGGTGACATATCTATGGACTTTGTGACTGGACTTCCACGCACTTCTAGAGGTCACGACTCCATTTGGGTGATTGTCGACCGACTCACCAAGTCGGCTCACTTCTTACCCATTAGAGAGTAGGGCACAGTGGAGAGCATGGGACGCCTCTACGTTCGGGAGATTGTACAGCTTCATGGTGTGCCATCATCCATCGTCTCTGATCGAGATGCTCGCTTTACATCCCGGCTTTGGAAAGGGTTGCAAGAGGCATTCGGGACGCAGCTACGTCTGAGCACCGCTTTTCACCCCTAGACAGATGGTCAGACGGAGATGACCATTCAGACTCTCGAGGATATGCTCCGCGCATGTGTCCTCAACTTTGGTCGCAGCTAGGAGGGCCACCTAACCTTGGTGGAGTTCGCGTACAACAACATGTACCACTCCACCATCGGGATGGAACCATACGAGGCGTTGTATGGCCGACCTTGCAGGTCACCTCTGTGATGGACTGACCCTGGGGAGTCAGCACTTGTGGGACCAGAGATGGTCCAGGCCATGTCAGAGAAGGTCCATGTCATCCAGGAGCGGATGAGGACAGCTCATAGCTGGCAGAAGTCTTATTCTGACAGGAGGCGGAGGCCACTAGAGTTCGAGGATGGCGACCATGTCTTCTTGTGGGTCTCACCTCGATGTGGTATACAGAGATTTAGACGAGGTGAAAAGTTGTCTCCATGCTTCATCGGACCATTCCAAGTCCTCAGCAGGATTGGTGAGGTGGCTTATCGCCTGGCTCTACCACCTCAGTTGCACAGAGTGCACGACGTCTTCCACGTATCCCAGCTGAGGAGATACGTGCACGACACGATGCATATCATTGACCATGGGGAGCTAGACATAGATGATGGAGAGACTTTTGCGGAGGTCCTGGTGGAGATCGAGGATCGATAGGAGCGAGTCCTATGTGGACGATCGATTCCTCTAGTACGCATCAGATGGCATCACGGGAACCTCCAGAAGAGCACTTGGGAGCAGGAGACTCAGATGCATGCACAGTACCCACATTTGTTTCCCTAGTTTTTTATGTATCTTTACGGGGACGTGAAGCCCTGAGGTGGGAGTAATTTAAAGACCCGTAAAATTCAATGGAAATTTTTTTTTAATTTTATTTTGAATTTTACAAGAACACAGTTTTTGACGGCACCTGATTCCGAGGCCCGGTGTGCCCGGAATCATTTTCTGAAGTTTAGCTCGGGTACGTTTAGTGAACGAACGAGTGGGTTTTTCTAACTTTTGAACCGGTGCTCGGAATCGAATTCCGAGGGAACCGATGGATTCACAGCACCAGTAATTGCTTAGAAACACTTCTTTCGGAGTTTCGCTTACACGAGAGAAGTTGTTAAATTTTGTGGAAGGTAAAATAAAATTGAGCATCATTTTTTTTTCTCTAAGTGGTTAAAACCTTTGAGTGGAAGTTGGGGTAACCACCCAACTTCCCATGGGAGGTTATGAGAGTGGTGGGTCCCACACAAACCCCACCCCTTTATCTTCCCTAACCTTCCATAACCCTCCATTTCTTAAGACAACATGAGTTAATTAATTGAGTGGATTAACTCAACTTTTGAATTTCAAACTTAAGTCATGTTAATAAAATAAGGGAAGTTATTATTTTATTTGGTTTGGAACATGTTGCATTGGGAGGTTTGGAGAAAAGCTAATGAACCTGAGGATCTTCTTCTTCATCGACGAAGAACACGAAGAACACGAAAAACGCAGGATCCTCAGAGATCAACGACGCTATGCCGACGAATCATTTCTCCGCGACGCGACGATTCTCTTTCTGCGACATCGTCTTCCACGACGGTTATTTCCGCGACAAACTTCCATTAAAACTACACTCGAGGTAGGGGTTTTATGAATTTCTATTTTGTGATTACTTCTGTCACTTTCTTCCTTCAAATTTGAACCACCTCTTATCGCAATAACGGGAGGAGGTCGGACCGCAAAAACACGGCCAACCCTCCTCCCCCTTGTTGGTTGATTTATGTTGCGGCTCGTGTAAGGAGGTGCGGTGTCGAAGCACCACGCGGGATATGTTAAAGGAAGGGCGGAGAAGCGCGGCACCGTCGAGCCACACCGTTGGAAGAAAACTAATCTGTGGCGCTGTTGCGCCGCACCAAAGAACCTAGAAGGAACCTCAAAGACACTGCGGCCGAAGCGGGGCTGCGGCGGAGGGGCGCGGCGCTGTCGCGCCTCGCCGGACGGACCAGGCCGCGGCGGAGCAAGGACCGGCGGCCGGTTCCGGGCCGGCCGGTCGGGGGGAAATCTGGGGGTCCATAACCCCTGGTTGGCCAGTAAAGCGGCCCCCATGTGGGGCCGCTGTTACAACAAGCGGGGGGCAACACCCCCCCCCCCTCCCCACCCCCCCGCCTCCCCTCTTCGCTCGGCCGAAACGGCCGAGCCACCTAGCTGGCGCCAGCGTGAGAGCGCATCGGGCCAGCTGCCCAAACAGGACCGCCAGGTCGGACCGCGCCCAGGCTGGGCCGGGCCGAGCGGCGCCCAAGTGGGTTGGACCCAGACCCGGGACGGGTCGACCTGGTTCGGGCCGACCCATAGGGTATCGGGTCGGGTCGGACCGGGCCCGAACCCCCTATTACCGGACCTCTCACGGTCTTTTCCGCATAACTTGGGCTGCGGACCTTCAATCGACGCACCACCAGCTGCGATGCGAATCTTGGATCGAGAAGGATGTTTAAGTATATCGCACTCAAGGATTCATAGGACTTTGGGTTCGGCCTGGTTGGTTCGTACATGAAACCAACTGGGCCCTCGGAGCGGAAACGCTTATAACTTGAGCTCCGGACGTCCGATTGACGTGCCATCGACTTTGTTGGATTCCTCTAAGTGAGACGAACCTTTTGGCTTACTACGCTCGAGGTGTGGACGCAGTTGGAGTACGGTCGGGTTGGTTTTGCCTTAAAAACCAACTGGGCCCCTGGGACAAAAAAGCCAATAACTCTCAGGCCGGACGTCCGATTGACGCGCCATCTGTGACGTTGAGTTCCTATTGACGATACAGAACTTTTGGATACATCAACTCCGGACTATGTGTCAGTTGATATATCAGCCCTTCGGCTCGTGGAGCGGACCCTCCCAAATGAGCTTGCTGTGTGCGGGAACCCTAGAGCTGGCTGCGACTGCGACGACGACGGTGACTGTACAGAAATCCTCCGTGGATTCGACGGCGACGACTACAGCACTCAGCGATCCTACGTGGATCAGTGCTACCGATCATGTGTGGGTCAGGGCTCAATGGTCCTGTGTGGGCTAGAGCATACAGATCCTGTGTGGGTCCGATCTAGTGTGGGTCATTACAGGGGTTAGTTACCTATCGATCCTTTGTGGGTCATTGCGGGGGTTTGTTACCTATCGATCCTTTGTGGGTCATTGTGGGGGTTAGTACCTATCGATCCTATGTGGGTCCGACGTCTTAGATGAATCAGTGGCTACATCTTATCATCTTTATCGTCTTACGAAGAAGTATACCTATGTGAGTTGAATCTTAACCTTCAATCCTTATCTTTGATAAGATTGACATGGTATCCTGTGTGGATTACGTTATGCTTTCCTGTGTGTATTGGGCTGTGATTTCCTGTGTGGATCAGGTTGTGATTTTCTGTGTGGACTAGGTTTTACTTGAGCTCGGATGTTGGAGCTGAACGAGAATTGAAGACTTATGTATATGTATGGGCATATACCTAAGTAATGTCGGATGTTACTTCGTGATTGTATCTTTCATTTGTGGATTATCCTTGTGGATTCTGGGAGACCTTTGGGGATCTCGGGGTCCCTACTGAGTAGCTTATACTCACCCCTGCACGAGCTATGCCCGCACTACATTGTGTTGGTTGCAGACGAAGGAAAACTCTGATCGTGGTAGAGGCACGAGGAGCAGGTCGGTACCCAAAGGTGGACCACTGGGCGGGGCATACTCGGAGCGGACGGATGGACCGAGGAGCTGTGGAGGCTTTCTATACCCACCCTTTAGGTGGGACAACCAGTGGATGGCTCGACACTGCGTCTTTACTTTTCAGTTGTTTTACCTTCTTTCAGTTGTACTTTACTTTCAGTTTGGGTTTGTATTCTGGCCCACTTACTTTACCGCACTTTCTATTTTACCCAGTTTTTACTTAGTGTTTACTTTTTCTTTCTTTCTCTATGGTGTTTGTTTACTTTACAAAGAAATGCCTTCCCTTTTTACCGGAAACTACGCCTTGGTGCTAGTTGCCAGCCCCTGGCCTATGGAAGGCGGGCTTGGGGTAGTCAGGCACGGGCCCCGAGGACGGGTCGTGACATTTTAAATCCAACATTTGACACTTTTATATATTCAATTTGACACAATAAAATTCAAATTTATAATTAGGATATCAAAATTTTGTTTGGATAAAATTTTGGTTTTTTCTGTTAACTTTCAAATTTTGATGAATAATAAAAATTACTAAATTTTAATTGAAAACACCTATTTTAATTGAAATAATTTATAGTGATAAATTATAAATATGAATGGTTTTAAAGTATAATTAGATTATATTTTTATCATTTAATATAATTTAGTTCATTGAAATTATTTTCACATTAAAATTATATATAAACACATGTCAATCTTTTGATAGTTTTTACTTTTGAAAAACCTATTTTCTCATTTTGACAATTGGGTTTAATTTTAATTTAATTACTATAAATTATTTGTTTTAAATTTTGAAAAATGGATTCCATATTTGGATTCAGTGGGTCTGATTTATGTTAATAAACTTATTTTATTTTTAGGCATAATGAATATTAACTTTAGTAATTTTTTGTTACCATGGTTAAGGGTAAATCAGGTAATTAAAGGTCAAATTAATGTAATAATTTAACTTAATACCTGTAAAAATCCTATTGTATGACTAAATTATACCTTTATAATATATGGTTTAAAATTTAATCACTTAATGGCCACTTTCCCAAGAATATCACATTAATATTACTAAAATCAATGAATGTGACAAAATGTCACACTCTCATTTTCTATAAGTATATTAATTTTAATATAGGGATAAACATGAGATAACACAAACTATAGGTAGTATATATAAATATAAAAAAATTACATAAATCATAGAAATTTATTTATAATTTTTAGAGATTAAATAATTACCATTAATGATGAAACAATAGTGATTCAAAAATTATTTTATTAATAGAAATTTCAAATAAATTGTATTAAAAATATTAAAAGAAATATAATTTGAATTAATTAAGTAACTCCACGAATTTTATAGGTGAATATGACATGTTAATAATAGATTTAATATTTTCTTTTGAAGTTACCTTCGGTCGGTATTTTATTTAAAGTCAAATAAATAAATAGTGTCCACATCGACATTATTGATATTTTATAAAAATGAAATTTTATTAAATTATTTAAAAACCATGAAAAAACTGAAAAAATAAAAAGTTAAAATTATAATGTTTAAAATATCATAAAGTATCCAATTATGGAAAATTTACCCCACATAATTGAATGTTTATAACCATATAATATTTAAAATATTATTAACATAATTAAAATTAAATAGATTAAATAAGGATTAATCAAAATGATAAGGTTTAAAATAAAATAAAAACATATATAAATTATATTAGTTGAGAGGATTTGGACCTATCCTCATCATATATTTGAAATAATTAACTTTACAAACATTTTATTTTAAAAATCAATTTATATTAATTTAATAGTTTTTGTATTTCCAAAGGTGAACCTCCTCTCTCTTATAAAAGCGTACCTCTCCTTCTCTTTTAATAACAACTCTAAATCCATTTGGATCTCCCAAACCCTGACCATTTTCTCTCCCAATATCCTGAAATTTATCCTAGACGAAAATATTTGAGATGAAAGCCATCTTAAAGAGTCCTTTTGGGCATACCAAAAAAAGATACCTGAAAACGAGGTAATTGCTTTATCACCTCTTTCAAAGTTATTTTCTTCTTATAATTATTATTTCTACGTTGTTTCCATATTAAATTATTAACTGTAGTATCATACATATAAATATATTTTATTATAATCATTGGAAAATCATATTCATCATTTCATTCATCATACAAATAACAATATACCCATGTGTCCGTGCGTACAACTTACCGTGTCCACGTTGTGGTGTAATTTGTTATTCAATGCTAATTTAATTGGATGGATATAATGATGAATATAATGGATATAAATAATTAATATAACATTATAATGATTCTTCATAACTAATATATCTTTTAATTCTATACCATTTGACCATCAAGGTAATGATATAGTCGCTCATGCGTACGTACGACCTTCTGCCTCCACGATGCGATGTGATTCATTATCCAAGTTAACAATTAAATAATGATTATAAAATTTATATGATGATAAAAAATAATAATTATGAACTTAATTTCATTCTGGAAATAAATAAAATACATCCTATTCATAAATAACATGACCTACATGGCTAAATAGTAATGGGAAAATGAAGGAGTTAACACCCGAAATAATGGAAATATTGAAACACTATTAACATAATGATATAATAGGATCATATATTAATATGTATATGGTTATGGTATAATTTAATTACATACATTAACCATTATAAAGTATTTTTAAACACCCTTGAATAATGTAAATTAAAAGTTAAGGGTTTTTTTCACAATCTCTTTAGTATCCGAGATTACTTATACGTAAGTATCTACTACGACATCCTTATCACCCATGTACATTTTTATTAAAATGTAATTAAAATTATTATCAAAAATTGTTTAAATTAATTTTTACCAATGATTTAATTTTAAAAAAAAAATTAAAGGAATCTTTCCATTATTTTCCAAATGAGGTACTTTATAACCTTTTCAACAAATTAAGGAAAGAATGTTTTTGTAACTTATACGGTGCAACAACTATTTTCCGCCATTATAACGCCTTAACATTTTGAAGATTTAATTATAAATTTATAATTTTGTTTTCAAAAGGAATTTTTTCTTTTATAATTGTGTATCTTCTAAATTATTTCAACTTAAAAAAGGGATATTTCCCTCAATGTTTTTAGTGAATTTATTAAATTATTTTCATCTATATCAACATTCATTGTAGAATTTTATGATTATTTGAGGTTAAATTATTATGATACAATATTCCATGTTGTATTTAAGGGTTTATTATATATATTACTATGGATGTTCTATGTTTATACGTTTTTTTATGGTTAAAGTATTAACATTTTGTATGCTAGTTTTAAAACGAATATTTATGTTTCACCCTTTTCATAAGAAGAATACTTTGGACCTACTATGTGATGGAAATGGCCTGATATAGCCTCTCGATGCATCATTAGGTCTCATGAGAAAAACTATATATTGTTATGGATGAGTCCTTGAACATTTATTTTTAGATATGGATTTGGTTGAGGCCTTAAACATTTATTTTTTAGAAGTCTTGGCTGAGTACTTGATGATATGTATCAGATGTCTGGAATTATGCATTACCACATTATGTGATTAGTTATTGATATTGAATGTGATTATTAAACTAGAAGTATATACATGTAATATTTTTAAAGGGAATTATTTTATTTATTATTTCCATATTGGGCTGAATATTGTGTTTAAAAGGATTGTGTTTTAGTTTTATACCTTGCCTTAAAAATTTATGCTTATTTATGATATCTTCCACTATATTGATTATACTTACTAAGAATATGAGGCCACCACTTTATTATAATTAATTTTTTCCTAGGATGTGAATAATTATATTATTATTAACATGAAGTTGTATTATAAGGGAGATAATATCTTTCAATATATATAATAAGTTATTTTTCATTTCATGTTGTAATGTAAAACTGCAGTTTGTATCTAGTATGTCAAAAACTACTAAACTGATCGGTCCTTCAGGACTTTCTTCCTTGTAAACATTCAAATATATTAAATTAAATCACCATCTCTAGGATTCTAATGTTGTACATTACATTTAATTAAAAAACCCATATTTGATATTTTAGAACAGAAGTATTATTTTCTCAAAAATTATTGTTATAAATTAAACATTTTTAATTTTTAAATTAATTTTTATCACTTTAATTAATTGAATCAAATGAAATGGATTTAAAATTATGAATTGGTGAGACAAAATTATCTAATAAGAACAACTCAATTTTTATTCATAAAGATTAAGTTACCTTGGGTAAAAACTAGTTACCATGGTAAAAATAATAATTCAAGGGGTAAAGGGATTGAAGCATGATAAAAACAAGTTTTAAATTTAGTTTTTTAGAAGTTTATCGATATTATATTTATTAAAATTTTATTTTTCATCTATTTTGGAGCTAGTTTACATGATTAACATGTATTCCCTTTATATTAAGTTGAAATATTTACAAAAATGTCTTTCCCACCACCTATAAAAAGGGCCTCTCATCACCCATTCAAGGCACTCTTAATAATTAGTTTTCTTCCTCAACCCATTCCATCTTCCTTCCCTTATAATATTTTTTCACACTATTGAGTTTTTATTCAGATTATATTACCCCATTCAATCCATTTCTCAGGGATCTTCCAAAGAAATCTCATAGTTCTCAATGTGAGTAATCATTTTTTACTTAGATTCTTTATTTTATATTTTTCCATTAAAATTATAATTTTTAAAATACTATGTAATTATATAATTATTTATTTTACACTAAATTTTATTATACTACAGGAATAATAATTAATAATCTTTTACTTTTCTATTAAGAAAAAAATGAAACCATTATTCATGCATTTTGCAGACTACCACCTCCATGATGCAATACATTTTTTTTTCTTCACTAGAATACATGGATGGTGTAAAAGGATAATTTAATAGATAATTATGATATTTATATCATTTTTATTATTTATAAATAATTAACCATATCAATCCTTCCATTAATTTTATGAAAATAAAATAATTATCCATGCTTTGTTGTAGACTACCTTCTCCATGGTATGATTGATTTTTTTTATTTTCATCACGGTTTTACATGGATTTTCATGAGGATGGTATCAAAATTAAATTTTATTTTTGTGGTATCATTAAAGTTCTAGTATTTTAAATTTTAGAATCTATTAATGGCATGATCAAAAAATGATTGTTGTTAATTTAATCATTTAAAATGAGTGAACTAAGATGTTAATGGTCTCTTATTTCTAAGTAATGACTACATATAAATTATTTAATCTCTATAGTAATTAATAATTCTATTATATCATACTAATAAACACTATATAATTTCATTATTCTTCTAGTAAAATAATATTATGACTAAATAATCTCATAATCATCATTTAATCATGGTGGATTCATGTTTGGGTCATTTTAACCACCTACTTGTACAATAGTATGAATTTATATCATGAATGACAGTAAAAATATATTTAATAGTCTAATATGATATAAATATATAAATACTATTTCTTATTTGGTAATTTTATATAAACATTTAACTCATTAGTCAAGAAAACACATTTTCTTTTATTAAGAACCACACAAAAATGATTTTCATCGATTTCAACTTCATGGATTTTATAAAAAACTATAATATAATGAAATTATACATTTATAAATATTATGGAACATTGATTTTAGTTCCTTTGATTATATTTTAATGGTTAATTTTTAAAAATAATGAATACCAACACCATTTTTATGAAACTATTTCGAAGTTATAAATATTATTTACACCCAGTGCTAAAAATATATAAAATTAAATAATATTTATATATATTTATAATTATTTTATCTGAGGAGTATAAATGAATATTTTTATGAATAAGTTTCTTAGGTATGAATTTTTTAAACTTAATTTATCTAGTACATACATTTGGTGCAACTATAGAATGAATCAGTACTAAGGTAAGTCTTTTCATCTTAAATTGAACTCTTTGAGAAACTGTTAGTATTATGATCCTAATTTAATTTATGTGTTGTATGTGATAATTATATGATTAATAATACCCTTAATTATCTTTTAACCATTATATTTTAAGTTCAATTAAATTCTCTCTCATTCAAGAGTTTATTATTAAAATGTAACTCAAGTTGCACGTGTTATTTGTCGAAAACTTTAATTCCTTAAGACATGTTTATTTTATGATTGACGTTTTCAATTTAATGGTTTATTCACTAACCATGAATGTTAATTTATCATATTTTTTTATTAATTATAAATTCTAATCCAAATTAGTTCCTTTTCATCAAATGGATTTTGAATCAATTGTTACCCCAGTTGGAAGGCTTTTTGGTAACTCCATTTTCATTCATTGAGATATAATAATCCTCCTGAACTTAAAGGTTGGGTAAATTATACCAATTTATTATATTATTTATTATCCTATTTTTTTCTATGAATTTTCTTTACACTTCATAATAAACCATTTCTAAATATTTCTTACTTCAATGACTGTGTTTCTCGAAAGGAATGTTAATAAATCAAGTCTCATTTCATTGAGTTATATTTTTTTATCGTAACCTTATTTATTCTATTATTGGATTATCCCACCATAATAATTTATTATATATAAGTATCTATACCTCTATGGTAATAATATATTTTGATATCGACTAATGTTTTTTAGTCTTTTTATAATGTGAGTTTTGAAAAGGGGTGTATTTCAAAATATGAAAAAGGGGTGTTTATTTCACATTCATATGTTTTGTATTCTAATATTAATTTATCCAAGATAAAAATTATTTCTATTTAAGGAACTATTATTCAATATTATTTTTTAAAAATATAATATTTTTAAATATTATTCTTTTCACATTTTGAAAAAAAAGTACTTTGAATGTGACATGTGACATCATCTTTTATGTAAATGTTAAAAATGTTTTCTAAAATATCTTTTATGTTTTCACATCAATTTTTATTGTCATTTTTAATAATTATTTACCCTAATAGTGTTTAGGTTTCAATATTTATACTCTAATATATATTCATATTTTGTAGGAATGAACTCATGACACCAATCAATCCAGTTCTTTGTCCCTTCTTAGGTTGTATGGTTTAGGAATTTTTTTTTCAATGATATTTTTACAAATGTCAACATCCTTCTTGATTTAACTTATTTAACTAAAGTTATGTTATCTTTAAATGATCCAATTTTTTAATGATGTATTATGATCATGTTATTCTAGTATTGACTTAGATATATATTAGTTTATATATACGTTATGGAAATCACGGTTTAAATATTTCAAATTGAATGATGTTCACCTAAAAAATGTTATTTAATTAAAATGGGGAAAAATATTATTTTTCTGTATGTTGTTTTTCAAAAAATGGAATATTATTGGAAATTTGACTATGTATTGTTTGACCATCCACCTTATTTCTCTATATGGGTTATGATCATGTTATTAACTTTATTTATATTGGTAAAATTATTTACATTATTTATGACTATCGATTGGTAACGTACATTTTTTTGTATTAAATTTCTGTATATTTTTTATTATACACATATCTATGTTTTTATTCAGCCATGGGTTCCTTAGGCAGTGTTATGAAATATCATATTAACTCACATGGTGAATGCATTGAACTTAAATATGTGATATGTGGGGAATAGAATTATATTATCCCTCAATGCATTGATAGGTAATATGAGACAAAATAGCTTGGGTTTTGATGTATACCTCTCCTTATATCACTATATAGTTTTAGAATAATGACTTTACAACATGTTTTTTATCCAAAATTAAGTATTCCATTATTTTGAGATCAGTAATAGTTGATATGAATGTTTTAATTTATTATCATGGATATTGTATTATCTCAATTAAAGTTGAATATGTCCTTATTAATATAATTTACTAATTCTATATTATGTATACCATGATTAATTTTTGATGTATATAGTTACATGTTTCCCTTACTAAGTGTTTTCATCTCATCACTTCTTATGGTTCCATTTACCGACGTTATAAAAAAAATAATTGTAAATGATATGTCTAATAAGATATCCTTTGTATATAATTTGTGGGATATGTTAAATACATGTTATGGACTAATTAGTTTTTGATATAAGAGAAATAAAATTGATACAAAGAATATGGGATGTGTTAGTTATTTTTTCTCCAGTAATCTAAAGATCAAAACCTAAAAATATCATTTGGATAAATTATATGTAATAATCATTATTGATTTTCTAATTCTGTATATTTGTATCCAGGATTTTATAAATTGTATCAAAGTGAGTATTTAATGTACATTTTTAAGGTACCATATCTTAGAGTGAGAATCTAAGGTGTCATAGTTGGTATAATAGGACGATTTATATAAATATGGAGATAATGCTGTTTGTTGGGGATAATTTAATGTTCTAAATGATATAGATGATAAAAATTTCAAAGGTATAGATAAATATTTAAGATATTAAATGATTTAACAATAATGTAATAATTCACTATCTATTTTGGGATTAGGATAAGATAACTTTAGTGAAAACCCTAGGAATAAGTCTATGTTTATAAATACATCCTATTGTTTTGGTAAAGTATTGATTATATGGTTTTACTAGAAATTACATCCCTGTAAGGATACTATAAGTGGATTTAGGCTCTAGAATAGATGCACCTAGGGGTAAAAACCTAATAAGCACGGATTATGTAATAAATCGATCATGAACCGGTGAATCAAAAAAATTTATAACTACATATCTGGTCTGAAACTCTTAGGGTATATGCTATGGTTCATCAAAATCTCACTATAGTCAATTATGAAGGAATCATTTCCTAGTTACTTTAATTAAATAGGTTAATAATTATGATATAACCCATCTCAAAGTAAGAAATGATAAACCAATAATGATATATGTTAAACTAAGAGTGATATAGGATGCACTGCATCAGATAAAAGTTGATTTGCAAGAACTTTATGATAACCTGATAGTGTTATAAAGTGTGACATATTGAGGTTAAATTTTATTGTGGTTATTTATTATAATTATATCCAAATTATCATCCCTTGTGTTAGCTATTTGTGTTTTAGTAATATAAAAATCCTTAAGAACCTATCCTAATAATTGATTCCATGTACAATGAAGAAACTATCCTAATGAATAACCAAATGGGTTAAGGGATGGACTAATAAATCTTATTATTATTCCAAAATAGATATCAATAATTATAATTATAAATATGAGTATAGTAGTAATAAAAAACATACCAAAGAAGATAAACATGGAATAACATATAAATTCATGTTGCAAAGATGATGATCGAAGAAAGAATTAATTTCTTGTCAAAAATGTATGAAGAAATATAGGGTAAATTTACTTAAAGGTATACTTAAATACATTATGTCTGGAGATAATGGTCTTAAAACTCACAATTTTAATGTAATGAGGGAAGATATAAAAATTTGTTTCCTTAATTGAAAAATAGTTGGGCGTTATGAGATTCAATATCCCAATCCCAGGGACAATGAGGAAAATAGTCACCAAAAACAATGTGAACAAGGAAAAAGATATGGAACTTCTATTAATGTTGTGTTTAGTGAGTTTTAATTATATATTTTCTAGTGTCATTTGTCATGCATGTTTTCACTAACTGATGTATATTTTTTTATAAATAAAAACCCATAGTGGTATGATTATCATTAAATCATTTTTTAAGGTTTATGAGAGGTTAGTCATTATGGATCCAAATCATCTTACCTTATAATAATTCTATGTGAAATTATAAATAGGTTATATCTCTTTAAAAATAACTTATAAATTTTTTTCTTGTAGATATATCTCATTCCACATCTAAAATAAGCCTATGAACATATAGTGGTGTCTTATTAATTATGAGTTCCCTATAGAAATTACTCAAATATTATTAGTCTAATTATGAGTGAAACTTTTATTTGAGTGTGAGAATGTATCACCCTAAGATTTTAATATATGATTACCATTAATTAAGACAATGTGATCTATAAATTTCTCCATATGCAACACCAAACTATAATTAAATCAGGATATTTTTATACTATGAAAACCTAACTGTTAAATTAGAAATTCTAAATAGGAGTATCTAATTTATTAAATATTTATTTAATGAAATTAAAGGCTACTTTTAATATGAATGAAATTCAGTTGATATGGCTAAAAGGAATAATATGACAATTTTATGCTTAGAAAAGAATTTTTCAAAATATTTCCTTTGTATGTAAAATACATTTATATTTCAGTAATTTTGTTACAAATTATGATAAAATATATTTGATATTAATAGTTTTATAACACTAATTTAATTATTAAATAATAGTAAATATGAATAATAATGATTAATTTTCTGAGAATCTATTTTCAAATAAAAAATGAATTTCAACTATATCCTACCTTTTTATTTAGAAGTTAACTTTATAAAATTTATAATTTAAAATTTAAAAAATGAAAAAAAAAATTGATTCATAATATTCATATTTTATTAATGTAATATTTTTATTTATTCAAAAAATAATTATTTTTAAGTGGAAATACTATTTTTAAAAATAACTAGATTTTTATGAAATTATTTGTATATAATAATGAATCTGAAATTCATGAAAAAATTTCCAATACCAAATATGTAATTTATAAGGGACTTTATAATTTTTAAAATTTTATATTGAACTTGGAGACCTAACTTTTATATTTTAAAACATAAGTAAATTTTTATGAGTATTTATTTTTAATAAGTTATACTTTTATAATTTAAAATTATTTATCATGAATTTTATGTATTTATCCAAATAAAATGAATATAAAAATTATAATTATTTATTATAAATTATCTAATAAGGACCATTTTTCTTTTTATTCATAAATATGATGTTACCTTAGGTAAAAATTAGATATTGCGATGAAAGAAAAAAAAGTTGAAACTAATAATTCAAGGATAAAGGGATTAGAACAAGATAAAATTGCTTATATTTTAGTGTACGAGGTTTAAATATACCTTATCTACTCTTAAATACATTATTTTTCAATTTTTTATCCACTTGACATATTTAACATGTTCTCCTTTTATATTAAGTTAAAATATTTACACAAAATTCATTCTCACCACTTATAAAAGGGGTCTCTCACCACTCCTTCAAGGAACTCCTAAAAATTCGTTCCATTCCTAAAAATGTAACATTTTACCTTCCCATTGAATATTATTTCACTATATTAATCATCCTATCACAATATATTTTCATGTGACATCCACTTCTAAGGGATCTTTCAGGTAAATATAAAAGGACTCAATACGAGTAACCATTTTTTACTTAACTAATTCCATTTCAATTTCTCCTTTAAAATTATAATTTTCAAATCCCTATTTAATAAATTCAGTATTAATTGTATACTAAATTTTATTATTCTATTAGAATAATCATTAATCATCCTTTCAATTTTCTATTAATAAAAAATAAAACTGCCATTCATGTGTTGTGCAGACTATCATCTCAATGATAAAGTTTTTTTTGTTTTCTTTCACCACATCAAAAGGTTAGTATAAAAGGAGAATTTCATAAATAATTATGATATTTATATCATTTTTAGAATTATGAAATAATAAACCATATTATCACTTCTTCTTATTCTATGAAAATGAAATAATTATATATGCTCATGTGTGGAATACCATCTCCACATAACTATTAATTTTCATTTTTATTTTCATCACCGACTTACATGGATGGTCATTAGGATATGATTGAAGTATAAATATGATTCCTATTATATCATTATGTTTATGGTATACAAAATTTTAGAACCTAGTAATGATATGGAGAATGAATCAATATTGTAAATTCAATTGTTTAAAATAAGTAAACTAAGAAGATGATGATCGATTCTTTCTACGTAATGGATTTATATAAGTTATATTATATGTATAATCCTTTAAAACATTGATATATTACACTAATAAAAATAAAATAATATAAATATTCTTCTTTTAAAATGATATTACAACTAAACCATCTCAATATCACCCATTAATCATGGTTGGTTAATGTTTGGGTTTGTTTAACAGCTTTCTTGAATAATACTATTCATTTCTATCATGAATGAATATGAGTACATATTTACCAGTAAAATATGATATTAATTTTTAAATAATGTTTTTTATTAATTTTATATCAACATTTGATTTATTAATTTAGAAAACCCCTTTAATTTTTTATGAATCCATGAATCCTGATCATCGTTGATTTTATATTCATGGTTTGTAAGAAAAAATACCATGGAATGAAATAACAACATTATAAATTTCTTTTAATATCTATTTAATTACCATTAATTATATTTTAATGATGAAATTTCTAACAACAATGAATACCAAACCCATTTTTTACAGAACTAGTACAAAGTGATGGAGATTACATACACCTAGTGTTAGAAATTAGTAAAAATTAACTAATATCCAAATATATATAATAAATGTAAATTAGGAATATAAATTGTTATATTAATGATTCTGTTTCTTATGTATCTATCTTAAAAGAATCATTTAATTATTCATAGTATTTTCTTAAATGTCAAACGAATCAAGATCGAGGTAAGGTTTTTCGTCTAAAAATTCTTTCTTGGAGACATGATAGGTATTATGTGACTAATTTAATTTATGTGGTGTTTATATTTCTAATTTGAGGTATACTATCATTAATTTAATTTTAATCATTCTATTTTGTGTTTAATTACATGACCTATTTTTATGGTGGTTTGATTAAAATGTTACTCAAGTGGCAAGGGTTCTTTGTTTAAAACATTAATTATTTATGACATTTTTATGTTATAAAACATGTTTTCCATTTAATAGTGTATTCACTACCCATGAATATATATCTATTATATAATTTTTCTATTCATGGGAAATAATAATCCATATTAGTTCTTTTTCAATAAATGAATTTTGAATATTTTGTTACCCCAGTTGTAAGGATTTTTAGTGACTCAATTTTCATTCATTGAGTGATTATCATCCTATTAGAATTAAAATTTCCTAAATTATAACATATTATTATATTATTTGGTATTATATTTTTTATATTAATTTAAATTACTTCCACATAATACACCTTTTTGAAATATTTCTTACATCAATTAGTTTTATACTAATTTTTCTTTGTGATGTGAACATTACATTTTATATTATTCATATTGGATGATTTTTCACCTAGAAATAATGTTATTCTATTGATATGGGGAAAATTATTGTTGTTCTGTATGATTTTATTCCAATACGAATAATTGTTGGAAAGTTTCATATATATTTTTTGACCATTCACCTTCTTTATATGGATGTGTTATGATAATGTTATCCCTTTTATTTACTTGTGGAAAATTATTAAAATTATTAATGATTATCAGCTTTTAACATAGGTTAATTATGTGTTAACATACCATATTTTTTCATTATGTATATAGCCATATTTTTATTTATCTTGGGGTTCTTTAGGTAATGGTATGGAATAAAAAGTTGAATATTATAGTGAAGGCATTGGATATAAATAAGTTATGGGTGGGGGAAGAAATTATAAATCACCTCAACTCATCAATAGGTATCGTGATACAAAATAAATATACCGGTATTAATATATTGTCTTGGAAAACGTCCTTAATTTAATGTTTTTATATATTGAATTATGCATTCTATTAATATTAATTAGTAATTATTAATCTCCAGGCTTTTATTTATTAGAATGGATATATAAATATCTTATTCATTGTTTATTATGGAATTATTCAGATCCTTTCCCCTTTCATATTATGTATAACAAGATTATTTTTTCATAGGGTTTAGTTACATGTTTTCCTAAAATAAAATTTTATATTCATTATTATTATGTTTCAATTTCCCCAGGTTATGATGAAAATCATAACACATGATATAAAAAGAGATAGATTTATGGAGAATTTTCAGAAGATTTCATACACATAATATAGATTAATTTATTTAATATATAAGAGAAATAATGTATGTTTGGTACAAAGAACATGGGATATGTTTGTTATATTTTATTCCTAATCCTTTAAAAATATAATCCTTAAAATATCATTTGGATATAAAATTTTCAATAATAATTATTTAATTTATAATTAAGTATACTAATATCTAGTAACTTATCTTTTATATCATATTGAAGTTTAGATTATGTGTTTACAACACCAAATATGGGAGTGTGGATCTGAGTCATCATATTAGGAGAGAGTGTGTCACCCATTAGAGTGGGTGAATTTGTGGTAACCAAAAAATTATCAATAAATCTCTATTTTTAGCATAATTAGATACAAATAATGTATCTTGATGTTCAGGAGGAAGTGTTGTGAGATATATAGGGAAAGAACACAAATGGACACAAGGGTTTTTACATGTTTCACCCACCCTTATTATATTGGGGAAAATACTAGGTGTTCAGTGATTATGATCTCTCTATCTACATTCCAATTTATAATATAAAGAACAATGAATGGAGTAATAGGATTTTCTCAAAATATGATAAATATATGAATGGTGGAAATCAATAAATTAAACAATAATTATTTATCATACCTCATGTGCCTCTGAAATTTAGAATCGGTGTGCATCAATTTTCTTCTCCTCAATGGCCTTTTGAATAATTCTTGGAATGCTAGTTCTATCTCATAATTTATTCTATTTTCATCACAAACCTTATCTTTAAGAGGCTCATCATATATTTATATACATAATATATATTTTTGTTTGGTACACCCATTTTATTGGGTGATCATCATATCTAAAATATATAAAAAGATAAGTCCCAAAGATATTATTATCCCTTTGAATATCATTAGGATGTTTTTTGGTGTGAGTGGTTGATTGACTCATGACTTATTTGATATTTCAAAAACAAAAAATCTATTAATATATTATATAAAAAATCACTATACCGTATAATAATAACTATGGTGTGAAATTAATTAAATCTATAAAATAAAAAATCGTCTAACCTTTTTTACATAGGAAATATAGGTGTCATTCCTCCTACTATGTTGTGATCTTATTCTCTTAACCATAACCTATGGTGTGAATAATTGTTTCATAGAATAATTTCACTTGGATCCAAAAAAATGTGATACTAAATCCCCTAGAATAGTCATTATGGAACAATTTTCTCATAAAAAAATTCTCAGATAAACCATTATGGTACAACCATCCCTGTTGTGGAGTGAATATTTTCCATATTAAGTAATCTATTTTATCCTATCATATTAATTTTAAATCACAATAATCAAACATAAAATTGATTTATTCTTCATTTATCATCATCATGGTGAAACCATCAAGTCCATAATGTCATCCTTCTCACATAATATATGGTCATTTCTAGATAATAATAACTCATGAATGGACATTTTAATGTAATATTACTCTTTTAAACTATGTTATTAACTCAAAAATGTTATGGTGTGATCATTACTTTCCACATCATGGTTCTTTTATTTGTAGAATAAAATTATTTCTTTCATTCTTATGCATTTCCATTATACTAAAAAGTTTTTAAAACTCATCTATGAACATGTTTTCAATAAATAAAACATGAAAAAAATCTAACACCCAGGATTTAGTTACATTAAAAAATAAGTCATAACATTTATTTAATATGAGATTCATATAAACACCTCACCTTAGGAATGAATAATGATTATAATAGAACTTCATTCCAAGGTTTAATATCATTTCCATATTGACCATGCCTCAATTAAGATCAAATCATCTTTACATTTGTTAAATCACATCATAAGAATTTTAAAACCTCTCAATAGTTTTTTTCCACAACCCTATCTTTTCCTGAAATTAAATACTCATCACTCAAATAGTTGGAAAATGGAGGCTAAATCATTTGTAGGATCTCACAATGACTCTACTGATGGAGCTTAGTCGACTTTCTATGGAGTGGCATCCTATGTTTTTGCAAGATGAATCCATAGTCATTAAAGTATATTTTTATAACCTGAATCAGAAAAAGAATGAATAAAAAAGTAAATGGACCATTATATAATGCATGTATTATCTTATTAAATATTGAATTTAATATCTTATAGTTATGAGTTGGCTAATTAGTTTACATATACATAGAGAAATAATACATTAGTCTTCTTCACAAATTACTTAGTTCTAATGTCTATAAACCAAAATCAGGACCCATTTTTATCATTTAATTATGTATCCAAAACCATTGTTCAATAAAATAACATTTTTAGTCATCATCCATGACACATCAACTGATCTGATTCCATTCTAACATGACCTGATCCACTGGAACTCTATATCGGTTAGTAGTAAGTCATATTTTCCACCCTAATCCACCTTAAATAGGTGAGGGGTTGAAGAAAAGATCTACGAATGCATATCTCACATATGAGAGGCCTTAGTCTATAGACCTTCTTATTACCACACATCTCTGGAATAATATATAATAATTAAAACCATGTAAATTTATAAATTTATTATAACATGAATGAAAATCATGATATAAATCCCAACACTACAAAAAATAAAAAAATCTAGGAAATGAGAAAAAATATAAGTTATAACATCTTTTGGTAACTATTAACCCAGAATAACTGTGATAGAATTACTCCATGTTATAGTAACACCCTCAAAAAACTAGGATAGATGTTTTCTACACTATTACAATACATACTCAAACACTTCCATCAATGAACACAACCAATATCATATATACACTTATACCACTAGCACCACATCTACCAAACAATTCAAAATCTATATAGACACAACATGTATTGGGATAAATCCTGTTCAAGGTTGAGTATAAAAATAATTAGTAGGACACCCTAGGAATACAACAACCTGGGATAGTAGTTTATCTTCATTTATTTGTTGTTTAATGTTCCGCTTTCACAATTGTACACAATTTTTACAAAAACAATTCAACTAAAGTTAAAAGAATATAAATTTTCAAATATCAACACCACGAAATTCATATACCATAGGGACCCAAAAATACTCCAAAAATCAATTGACCTATTTTACCCAAAATACCGAAATATATTCACTTCCAAGTCATCTTTATATAGTAGTAGTGGGTTCTCAAGCCACTATAAATATTTCTCCATAGTCAAGGGCTATCAACCACTATAGAGAACCTGGTCATTGGTATGTGGTTTATATATAAGATAAGTGTATTACATAATCCATAAGTGTAGGATCTATACACCATCTCAAATAGGGGTTACCTACTCTACTATATATACCAATTACCCACACATTAGAGTTATTATACCACTAGGGGTATTACCAACCTCATTTCTACTCCTACCACCTCACCTACTCTCCATTATTGTCTATATTAAGCTAAGGTACCCCACCTACTTTAACATAATGTAAAAACAATTAGATGATGAATTGATATGAAACATTGAATTATATATGAAAATTATTATAATGGAGTATTCATACATCAGATTATAATATTCAGGATAGAGAAATGAAAAGATAATTAAAAAATTTCCACTATATGACATGTTTATTAATGAACATTGAAGTTTGGTTTAAGTGGTAGAAAAGATAAAGCATTAATGTTCATGCTCTGATAGGTTCTAATTACATGGAATATCTAGTATGGTAACCAATATGTGGTACCTATGAACTAGTTGAAAATATACTTCCATAGGAGCATGTGTTGTGTAACTTGGCTAAACAACATCTACTATTTCTACATGAAGATCAAGAATTTATTAATCAAAAAACTATTAATCCAAAAAATACAAAAAATTAATTAGAAAAAATAGTCCTAAAATATAAAATTTATGAGGGTTCTATTTCATGTTAATCACATGAAATAAATATTTATCCAATATTCAAGAACACATGAATAAAAGAATTTGAAATAAAATTATTAACCTTTTTCATGACATGGAAATAATTCTCATAATGAACATATTAAAATATAATTATCTTTATTTAAAATTATTATTATTCAAGATTATTTATTATCTTTTACATTATAGAAATATATTATTATGGGAAATAATTTGAACATGTGGACAATGATTGATTTTGAATACATAAATGTGCTACCATAATGGTGAATTTTTGAAACATTGATGAATTCAATAGTACATCAAAAACACTGATGACACCACCATGAATAATGTTTCTAAATATGACAACCCATAATTTTCATATATATTTTTAACATCTTATATGATTAATATTCATTACATAAAATAAAGATCCACATTATAGTCTTATAGGTCTAGTGACTTTGGAAACATGGATTTGTAAACAAATGCTTCATAAGATATCTATATCATCTCCCACTTATTTCCTCATAACTAGAACCCTTCTTAGACATATCATACATAATACCTTTCTTCATAACCTCGGGGAAATAAAACATAAGAAATGGTGATCTTAGATTCTCTGGAAGGGTAAACAAGGTAGATTTCAATGATCACATGAGAATAACATGATCATAATGGTATGAGAATGTTGGAATACCATTTATAAAATAGACCCTATATATCATAAATTATAATCTTGTGTCATTGAATATATCTTGGTAGTCCATAAATGATTAATTAGATACTAGTCAAAGAATATGAGTCATGAGAGCATAACATTGTCTTAATACATAATATTTTGGCATATAAATAAGATTACAACTTTTTGAACTTGTATAAAAAGTAACAGGATCACTCATCAAGTTAAGGACATGAAATCAGGCTCTTTCATAAATTATGTACATGTAACCAAGTCCACACATAAACTTATTACCATGTAATCTAGGACCATATATAGTCTTATGGACATGAAAACAAGATCTATTCTTAATCTTATTGACATGAAGACCAAATCCACACATGAAATTATGAACATGAAACCAGGTTCACACATAACATATTTAACTCATGATTTATATATATTTACCCAATGAATTAGTGGGATTTAACAATCCCAACCATTACATAATCATAATTAATTCTTATAAATTCAATAAGTTCATATATAATTAACCCTAACATTATAACATAACCTATAGAAAAAAACTGGTTTTATAAACATCTCATCACCATAATCATAAACCACCCTAAGAAATAATAATAATAGAATCATTGGAAAACCTACATAGTAAAGAAAAATAAATATATAATGATTTTATCATGGTAGAAAAAATTATTTATAATATCATTGAAATATTTCTTGGGTAGGATACACTTTTCAAATGGAAATCATTTATTTAAAATCTCAAAAATTTCAAAATACTAAGGAAAACATTTTCTTTCAAAATAACCATATAGAATCATAAATTAATAATAAAATAATTGAGTGTCCATGAAGTTTGGAAATTTTTTTCACTTTTTATGAATTAAAATAAAACGTTCCTTCCACACTTTTATAGAAAAATTCAAAAATCAACTCATTTAGAAAATTAACAAAAAAGATTCCTTTTAAAACATTTTTGTAAAAACTTAAAAATAGATAAAAGTTACTTTAAAAGATCATAATATAATATTAAAAATATTCTTTAAAATTTTTTAAAAAACATGTTTATGTAATAAAAAAATTCAACTGAAGAGATAAATAAAGTCGATTTCATTTAGAAAATATATTTTTAGTATCTTGAGTACATAAGGTGAAGAAAATGAAAATGAAAACATCTATTCTCAAGAAATAACCATACTAAAAGAAAATCCATGAGTTTATTGAGATATATATTATGAAATTTCATTATCAAAAACTTAATCCTAAATAATCTAAAAAAAGATATTATGACATGAAACCCTTGCTGCTTTAGGAACATTTAATCATAAGACCCATGAAATATATAACCTTATATGGATATGTAAATCCCTGTAAAGTTTATAAAAATAATAATAATTTACATTCATATGCAGTATATATACCAAAAAATAAATAAGTGGTGAATATAGCATCTGTCTCATAGAAATAAAAGTAAAATGAAAGCCCCTTAACTTTGGTCTGAATTCCATCATACGCATTTAAAAAACCTATGTATTAAATATATGTTTATAAATTTATTCTATAATCATAATCATATATTTCATACCATATATTATTTACATATAAAATTTTATCACCTGTTTAATAACTATTTTTTATTAAAATCACTATTCCTCGTGATATATGCTTCATTTTTCATGATTTTTTTGGTTATGTAGTTTTTATACCTATAATTTTATTAGAGATAAATCATATAAATAATAGTAATCATGATATATATATATAATATATTCATTATATACATATTTATTGTCGTCCAGAAAAGTATACATAGAAAAATTAATTACATTGTCATTGAGATGATTGGATGCACGTATGCAAGAATGTTGTTTTCGTTATTCAAGGGATAGTACAAAATAAATTTAAATAATAATTAAACTATATGTAATGATAATTATATCATATATATCATATATATTCATTAAATATATCCTTATTTAAATCCTTGTGAAATAGAAATGAAAATTGAATCACATCGGTTTTTGAAGGTTATAGTTCACACGTACACATCAATGATGATATCATTTCCAAATGGATTGAAATATAAGAATTTATATATGATATTATCATTTAAATTGTATAATTATTTCATAATTATCATATATGAGAGTTAAAACTATCATAATACCCATCCATGAAATATAGTGATGATAAATTAATTATATCGCTACATGGAAACAGTAAGTCATGCATACACAAGGGAGAAACTTTCACTTCCCATATTATTGGAAATGGGGTGGATAGTTTTGGTTTAATAATATTAATAAACTTTTATTATATTTATGGTACTTAATTTATTATTTTGTTATAAATACCGTATATTTAGTGGATGTAAAATAATAATTAAAAAAATAATGTGATTGGTTAAAGTAATAACCTCTTCTATGAATGAACTCCTTTAGATCTCATTTTAAGGATCCTAGGGTTGGCCTTTTGGGAATAAAAAAACTATAAAACTTGTATAAGTAATTTTAGAAGGGATATTTTCAAATGGATGTTCTAGATAGAAGAATCAAATTGGGGTTAAGAATAGAAAGTATGGGAGCCCTTTTATAATTGTTGTGAGGGGTACTTTTAGAATTTATTAAAAGATTAAATTATAATAATTTATTTCTCAAGAAAAATGATTACACATGGCCATATATTAAAATATAATGTATTTTTTTAATACCATGAACTTTTAAAATCTCGACTGGTTTGGTGTCATTTTAAACCTTATCTTTTTTATTAACCACTTGGTTAACCAATTTTAACCTTAACTTTGGTCGTCTTTTTTAATTAATGGGTTATAATATTGCATATAAGTTAAAAATTGGTTCATAAATTTCTAAGGGATAACATTCAAGATCATATATTATCCATCATTCACTCTTAATAAATTTTTGATTTTAAAATAATTTAATAGAA
This sequence comes from Viscum album, assembly GCA_963277665.1. Taxonomy (NCBI): domain Eukaryota; kingdom Viridiplantae; phylum Streptophyta; class Magnoliopsida; order Santalales; family Viscaceae; genus Viscum; species Viscum album. The sequence goes on from OY728156.1 coordinate 1,510,165,121, forward strand.
TATTATTTTTATAAAAATATCATTAATGTCAATTTTGAAACTATTAATTTAATTTTAATTTAAATATGACACAAAAATGGTGGAATTTGAATATAATCTCTTTAAACATCACTAATATGTTATATAAAACTATAAAATTTATATAAAACTATATCTTACTCAAATTATACTACCCTTCATAATTTTTAAATAATTTATTATATTTCTTATTAATTGGAGAAATACTCTGTCGACATTGCATAAGAATTTAAGGTAATTATTTAATGACTAAAAGTTATAAATAAATTATCATAATTAATATAATTTAATTATTCACAAAATATACTTTTATATTCATTAATAACTTTTATTCTTCTCTATGTGAATTTATAAAATATATTTAAAACTAAAAGAGTGACATTTTGTAAATTTTTATACCTTAAATATTATATAGGTCATTTTATGTAATAACATTTTACGGTTCTAATTAAATTCATCCAATAATAATTAAGAAAAAAATTATGTCCTTCTCACTTATTTTTGACCAAGATTAACCCAATTTACTATTTACCAATGTAAAAATGTTACCGTGTTTACTACTCATATGGACCAAAAATAAAATGGGATTATTTACCAAATTTAATCCTCTCAATTCAGAATATTTATTCCATTTTTTCAAATACTGTTACTATATATTGTTGAAATTAATTTAAAATTAAGTGCGTAAGACATGACAAAAACTCTTTAGGAAAATGTCATATTAAATTAAAATGAACAAATTAAATTTTAAAAATAATCCAAAATATAATTTTTCTTTCTAAATATTTTAAAATATATATAGTTTTAAATAAACATAGTATTTTCACTATTCATTGAAAATCAAACTTTTCATAATAATCTTAATAGTTTCACCATAAGTTAATTTTGATATTATAATTTAAAAATAATTTTATTTTTATAAAAAAAATAAAAAGTTTTCATAAATAAATTATATTACTAGTTCCCAAAATCCAGTAAAGGTGATTATTGAATAAAAATAATTTTTAAAGAATAAAATAAAATTTCTAGAAAACTAAGTGATTAATTCTTAAGTATTAATATATAAATTTTTATTGATTAATACCTTTATATTTATTTCATATTGTGTTGTGTACTCTTCATACACAATTCAATGAATATATTATATCAAATAATATTTAAATAATAATATTGTATTATTCTTTTATGTTCAGTGTTATGTTTCGTATACGTTATCAAACATAATTTCCTTCTATAAAAAACTAAAGATGTTGAATCCCCCCCCCCCACATTTAATAAATTTTTTCCTCACAATTTTGAATTGTTCATAGTAATCAATGGTTTTTTTTGAAAATTCCTTCTTTTGAAAACTCACATCATAAAAATGGTTAAGAAACAAAAATTCTTAAATAATGTAAAGGGGAATACGAAATTCATCTGAAATAACACAAAACTAGGTTTCTAAAAATCAGAACTGTAGAGTGAAATAAAAATATTGACATGGAAAAGGAAAATAACCCACATGGAAGAATATAGTGTGATATATAACATGTTCAAAAGAATATTATTATATATAAAAACATAAGTCCGTGATAGGTAAAAAGGCCATCGATTCCTCAGAAATTAAGGTATAAGTATAACATTTTAATTTAAGATCATTTTCCTTCACTTGAGGGTTTCTTTTACTATAAAGATAGAAAACCAGAGAAAAATATACTTTCTTGAGTTATTTCTATACCATAATCAAAACTTCATCCTTTTATTATGCTTCCAATGAATTCCAACTCATCTCTTACTCAAAGAAATGAATATTCATGATGAAATTATTATGTCTGATGCACTAAAATAAACATTTATTGGATAAAAATATCCATATAATAATGATAAATCATTCATTATGTCTCTATATTTACTAAAACCAATGTTATTATTATAGGTTATCTAAAACAATAAATCATAATCTAGCCTTAAAAATTTACACCTAAATTTCAACATAATCCATTCAATAAATAGTTAACCATAAGAATCCTCCCAAATTTTTCTTTCTAAGATAAAAATATATTATTTGATCACATATCCTTCTATGATCAAATTAATAATAATTTCAATCATTCATAAAGGCCCATACCAAAATTTATAAACTATGACCATATATTATTTGATATATACAAATCATTTCCCAATATAAAGTCACAGTAAGATAATATGTTCTTCCAAAATATAATTATCCTCAAATTCTTTTAATAAGCTCTTTACCTAGCCAATAATATTTCCATTAAAGGTTTGGGTTGGAAATTTCACTGATACATGATCATATTTTGGTTTATAATATCAAATATTATTTCCTTATTGTAAAATATTATATGGAAACTATGTAGGTGAAGCTAATCAAAGCTCAAGATCACATCAAATTTCACTAAAGAATAATATTTTCGTCGGTAATTTTCATAAAAACAACAACATGGTATCCTCAATTATATATTAGAGGATTACTTTTCCCTAACTATAATGAATCACTTCAACTATGGTGTGAACATATTATTTCCCCTTATCCTTTGACATTAGAAGTTTTTATGGATTTTTATCTTCATTATCCCTTAGATTAGAGAATCGATTCTCACAATTCAAAAACTTTTTGCATCTATAGCACTGAAGAGAAGGTGGTGTATTCTATTGATTTATCTCTATATTTATTTCATTAATTTTCCTTTTCAAATAACTTTAACTTTATTTTTCTCTATGTCTGGGAATTCTACATTTGAACCATTTTCTTGTTCACTTCAAGAATTCACCCGAGTGATCCTTCCCACATTTTTTTCAAGTAAAAAGTTCATAATTATTCTTCCCTTTACGTGACATATAATTGTAGTCTCCATGAAACTCCATCTTCCTTTTCTTATCACCAAAACCATGAGGGTTACTTTATTCCATTTCCACTTTGAGTGAACATATAATGATGTCTTCATAGCTTTTAAAGACCCTTATGGCAAATTCCATTCAATGAATAGGTTTTAAACCAATAGAGAATTAATTATTTTTTTAGGTTATTTGATTAAACAAAAATCCTTCCTTCAATGTATTATAAAATATTCCCCTTGTGTACCAATAGATTCATTATCCATTTTCTTAATTTTATAGAACTCCTTATCTATTTTTAAATAGAGAATATGAGGGATGTACATACTAAAAAATATTCCCTTAAACTCATCTTATTCTATGTAGTTAATTTCCACCGATTTCCTTATATTATTAATAAGATACAACTATTTAGATACTTCCCATTACAAATAATAAACGGATATGATAACTTTTTCATGTATTGTATAATAAATAATGGAAACTATATTTTCTACCACATTGATCGATGAGTCTGCAACCAGTGGGTCAGAATACCCATAGAAGGACGGTGGATGTTATTGCATCAAATATTCGATAACATGTTACTTCATACTAGGTTAATTTAAAAGGTCAAAATTATCCATGTTACCACTAATATATTGAGAAATTTAGGTGATCATAGTCACAAGATTTTTCATCCCAACATTCATGCCAATTGGTTTTCATAAGGATGATCATTTCATTGGCCATCACATTCATTTTTTACAAGATTTCATCAGGTTCCATCCATTGACTAAAACCAAAAAGTATAGTGTCTGTAATGATAATCACTGTGGAAAAACACATAATCAGTGAAAATAATTTGTTGTATGTTATAATAAATACACCTTATTTAAAATATATTACACCTTTAGTTTAATATATTTCATCCATGATCATTACCAAAACATTTGGATTTTATCCTATATTTGGACCTATACTTAGGGTTTTAATTAATGTTATCCCAACCTAGTTTCCAAATTTCAACTAAAAATTTCTTTCATATCAAATATAATGAACCATAAATTTCACAAATAGATATCACAACTTATTAAATTAATATTAATTACATAACATAACAATAAATGCCAGAATTGTATAGGTATAGGGAATTTGGAAACATTTAAACATATACAACTTGTTTAAAACAAATCATGACCATCTCTCACTTTTTTCTTTATAACTAACACCCTTCTTGTGCATGTAATACGTAATACCATTCTTTATAACCTGAGTAAAAAATAAACATAAGAAAGGGTGAGATCATATGCTCAGTAAGGGTACACAAGGGGCATATCAATGATCACATGAGAATAACATGAGAGTAAGGGTATGAGAACATGATAATAATAATGGAAAATCATACAATTTATATGCTAAATCTTAATCTTGATTCACGGAAAAAACATGGAAGTTCACATAACATGAATCATATAGGAATCAATGACCATGAGTCATGATTGCAAAACATTGGAATAAGACATTTGTTTGTGGAATATGAACAAGCTTATAACATCGTGAACATACATAAATAGAAATTGGTTCACTGGTTAAGTTAAGGACATGAAATAAGCCCCATGTATAAACTTATGGACATGAAACCAGGTCCATGGATAAATTTATTGACAAGAAATCTAGGTCCATTCTTAATCTTATGGAAATGAAATCCCTGAATAGGAAAACTATGTCCACACTTGAAATCAAGAACATAAAATAAGGTTTATGAAAAACATATTTACCTCATGAGTTATCCATATTTACTGAGTCCATTAGAGGGATTTAATGGACCCAACCATCACATAATCGAAATCAATTAATATAAATTATAAAAGTTTGCAATTAATTCATCATAACATTATAAAATAACTATTATAAAACTAAAAAAGTTTGTAAACATCTCATCGTCATAATAAAAATCATCCCCGAGAAAGAATAAGGATTGTATCATTGGATCATATCCCCTATAAATTATTATTAACATAAAAAGATGTTATCATGTATAAAATATTATTTAAAATATCACTAGAATATTTATTGAAGGGAATAGCCATTTCATTATTGAAATAATTTTTTTAAAATATAAAAAATTTCCAAAATATCGTGGGTACCATTTTCCTTTAAAACAGTTAAGAAATATTGTAATGAAATATTGAAATATTATAGTTATATTGACAGCATGGAATTCCATTCCTGTCTTATATTTGAAAATAAAACATTCCCTTCAAACTTTTACAGAACAAGTAAATAAGCACCTCAATAGGAAAATGAAAATAATGCTCCCTTTAAATTGTTTTTTAAAATAAAACATGGGTAAAAATGACATTAAATCATCATAAGAGAATTGTAAAAAGCTTCTTTAAAATATTTTTAGAAAACATATATATATATATATATATATGTTTTTTTTCAAAGAGAGGAATACATTCGATTTTACGTAAAAAAAATTTTGGTCTCACGAGTACTTAAGGTGATTAAATGAAAGGAAATATGTATTCTCAAAAAATAACCATAAGATAAGAAAATTCAAGTGATTCTTGAGTGGTAGTTCATAAGGATTTAACATTTTATTTAATTTTAATTTAAATAAAATAAGATAACCATGGAATTTGAATCTAATTAATTTAAACATAACTATTATGGAATATTAATCTAAAAAATTCATGGAACACTATAACTCAATAATATTACATTACATTGAATATTTTTAAAATCATTTACTGTATTTTTTTAATTGAATAAATACAGTGTCAATTTTGTGTAATCATTTAAATTAATTATTTAATCACTAAAAATAAAAAATAAATTAATGTAATTGATATAATTTTATTATTAAAAAAATATACATTTATATTGATACATAACATTCTTTTTCACTATTTTAAAACATAAAATATATTCAAAAAAATTTGAGTGACATTTTGTAAAAATATTTCCGTATATATAATATAAGTCATTTTCACGGAAAACTATCTAATTCAAAAATAAAATTTAATCCTAAGTTGAATAGGGTTGAATTAATTTCATACAATAATAATTAAAATGAAAAAATATGGATTTATAACTTAGTTTTAACCTAGATCTACCAAATTTACCCTTTACTAATGTGATAATTTTAACATGATTACTATTTATATTGACAAAAAATAAAAGGAGTATATTTACCAAATTTAAACATTCTAATTCAAAATAATAAATCCATTTTATAAAATTTATTACCCATAATTGGGCTAAATTATGTTTAAAATAAGTGAAAAAATGTGATGAAAACAACTTTTTTAGAAAAATTACTTTTATGAGCCAAAATGTGTGTAGACTAAATTCAAGTATAAAATTACTATAATTACATTATTTTTAATCAAAAGTAACTGATTAAATTTTAAAAATACTATATAATATAGTTTTTCTTTTTAAATATTTGAAAAGAAATATAGTTTTCAATAAAAGTCAGTATTTTCACTATTCGTTGAAAAATCAGACATTCTTGAAAAATATCAAAATTTAAACAAAAGATAATTTTGATATGATGATTTTAATAATGATATATATTCTCTAAAATAAAATTTCTAAAATTTAAATAAATAAATTATAATATTCATTAAAAAAATTAATAAATATAATTTTTGATGAAAACATATTTTTAAGAATAAAATTTCTTTTTTAGAAAAATTGAGTTCTTAACTCCTAAGCATTAATCAATAAATTTTTATTGACTAAGATATTTATATATATTTAATAATGCAGTTAATACTATTCATACATTTGAATTCAATGGATATGTTATAATTGTAATATTTAAATAATAATATTTTTATTTTTATTTAATCTCTGTATTGTTTGTCTAATAATCTCTAAATATAATGGTTTTATTAAAAACAATTGGGGTGTTACACAAAAATCCCTAAGGAACTAACAAATCCTCTCTAGTTTTATATTTAATTTTAATGGTTAATCATCTAGAGGATATATATAACCATTTATATATAACCAAATAATAGGTAAATGGTGTCAGCAAATGGCATCCAATTAAAAATATAAAAATTATTGGTCCGAGTCTCGGAGGCCAAACTTGAGAATTAAACCTATCTGAAGTAAATAACCCTATTTCTAACACAACCAATGTATCAAAATTTCTATATTCTTTGCTTTTTATTAGTTATAAATAACTATGTTATGCATAACGAAAAAATATTATACATATTATATATACTTCAAAGAATCACATCGTAAATAAAAATGACCATATTAATGACCACCTCTATAAATATTTTTAAAAATATTAAATATCATTGATTATAGAATTTAATTTCACTAGGAATTTATAATAAAAAATCAATGGAACCAAAACATGGTATTGAGAGACTAAACTAGAATATGGTTTATCTCTGTTAATGGTGATTTGAAAAACATAGTGCATTAATAATAGCCTCTCCCCTTAATTACACTATCCATTTCACACATTAAAACATGAATTTAACCAAAACACTACATGAATAAATCAAACCATGACATGTTTCTTCAATCCTCCATTCTAACCATAAAAAAACCATAAATCAACATTCACTAAAATACATCCTAACTACTATAATGAAACAAATATGTATTTTCCTCCTCTCTATCGTAAAGGGGGATTCTATAAATATAAATCCTCAAAACAAAAACTAAAAAATGGTACTAACAGGTAATAGTTTAGTCCATAATGCATCATTTCCTCAAAAAATGGCCAAAATCATCCCAACAAATCTCCTCTAGAAAAATGGTCAGCTCATCCTGACCACAACTACATACTAGAAAAAATGGTCTGCACATCCTGACCACAGCTAAATCCTTCAGAAATACAGACACACCATAATGTTTAAAATATTGACCATGAAATATTTTCATCTAAAGGCCCAAAAATCATCAATTTACTCCCAACCCACTTTTAAACTATCCTTTACCCCCAAAAAAATAGAAAAATGTAGTATAGAGAAAATCAAGGCCTTTATAATAATGTCTTGTAGGATACTTACCTAAGAGGTGAACATGAAGAGTCTTTGTGTATAAAATGTATTATTTTTTCCTTTCTCCTTCAATATCAGTTTGATGTATATGACTCAAGATTTTCAAGATGCGATAATGATTAGTAAGTGGGATAGATATTTATATTTGATTCTAACATTCACAGAGACCCGATGTTATCCTAAAATATATTGATATATTAATAATAACATTTTTAATTATTATTATCCTAAGATACATTCTAGATTATTCAATATAAAGTTTGATAAACTGATGAAAAAATTAATATAATAATGTTTCTTAGGAAGGTATCAATTTGGTATGCATTTAAATCACTATTTATATAAATATATTTTTTTAATTATTATTTTTATGTTTAATCATTAATTCTAATTTATATGTTCAGGTATTTTTTTATGCTATTAAATTAATAAATAAATTTTTCCTTTAATTGATATAATTTTATTCCTTAACCCTGTGTATAATTTTTCCTCTCTATATGATATTAATAAATTTAGTTCAATTGAAATTTATTATGAAAACAATCAACCACGACTATATGAATAAGGTAAAAACATTATTGTTTATGAAAAATAATATATATTCTAATTTATAACTTAATATTATTATTAATAACATTTATCTTGATGATGAGGGATATAATATTTTTAGAGGAATAGATATAGGAAAAACAATGGTGAATAAAAATGTTTAACAATACAATTTTTATTTTATGGCCTATAATCGTCAATATATTCTCTATTGGATTTAATAAATAACTAAATTTTAATATTATATAGGAACCCTTATACAACACACCAACCATACCAAAAAACTAAAAACCTAAAATCTAATATAACTTTAGTGACTACTTTCAAATCCTATATGACGATCACATTGATATTTCTAAGATAAATTCCTTATATCATGTTCTATATTAAATTGGATATTTTCATCAATTATATGTTATACAAAGTTCAAGACCATAATATAGTAATCATTGGAGAGTAAATCGGATTTCAATTACTTATAGGTTTAACCAAGTTTTAATTCATACCATTTCATGTATTTTTCATTAAATCCCTAAAGAAACCTCTTATGCTCTTATTTAGTTTCATCATCTGATGATAAAATATCATGCTCATCATAATATAGAGTTTGATTCATTTTCATATTTAATCAATTATTTGATTAAAAATATAAAAAAAAGTTATTGCCATCTAAATAAGCCAATTTATAAATTTCATAGTACTTAATAACAAGATAATGAAGTTAATGTGATTAAAATATATTATGATCATAGATATATATCATCATGTGATGAATCCTAGAGAATGGTTAGTTACAACATCAATGGAATATTTTCACTAATTAAGATATTAAATTTCCACTTACCTAGTTAGAAAATTACTTGTTATGAAAATTATGCCAAGAATGAAGAACTTTTTTCCAAAAATAAAAACTTCCTAGATAATGTTTACCTCATAGGTTAAATAAAGTTAAATGTATCTCGAACTAAAAAATATCACTTATGTATAATTCCCAAAAAAATTGGTTGCAATATATGTGAGATGAAATGGTAACCTAATTTTTCTATTAGTTGACTTCCCTACATACCACCCATAATAAGAGATATATACTATTTAATAAAATTACCACCTAATATTAAAGGAAAAAACCTCTTATGAAAATATAATGAATATTAATCAAAAAAATAATTAAACTTATATGGATAGATCTCTTATTCCTCTGTTTGAGTTTAGGATCAAGATGACCTTAGTGAGCTATTAAGAACGCATCTTTTTAGGCTTCAAGAAATTATTTATAGGGTTTAGTTTATAACATTTTCCTCAAAAAAAAATTTCTCAACAAAACTACTTATAGAGTGACTCTGGGAAAATTCTATAAAAAATATATAATATACATTCAAGGAATGAGGTTACAATTTTAGGGTATCCTTAACATTAACATCTCTTTTAATGATTTTGAATTTCTAAATTTTAATTCTTTAATTTCATTGATATGATTATTATTTTACTCTCTTACAAAGATATTTATTATACATTTATTATTGTTTTACTAATTAATATTTATATCCCTTTATAGATGTAAATTTATAAAAACCATTGATATATATTTGTGTTCTCAGTATTTCAAATAAAAATATATCATTATATAGTAAGAATACTCTAAACATTCATCTTTATTGTTTCTTATTTTCTAAAACTAGTTTTATTTGGCTATTAATTTTCTAAATTATTTATGATGTGATCATTATCAAATATAGCTCATTTTTTATACTATTTTTATTACATTGAAAAATAAAAATAATCTTAAGATACCTATAATTTAATTTAATATTTATTTTTATTTATTTTAATATTATATTTTTAGAAATATGTCATAATACCTTTTAATTTTACTTTATTAATTTTTTAATTAATCATATTTTTAGGTTATATTTCGTATCCCTCCATATTACCCAACATATAATTACCCAACCATTTTTTTATGTCACGTATTTAATTATAACTTATAATTAAAAATAAATTTATAAATTTCATTATATTAACTACATCTTGTGATATAACATAAGATCGTTGATAAATTTCCCTTCTTATATTATTACAAATTAAACATCTATGTATCAAGGAGTTATATTAATCTCAAAGTAAATTCATTAAAACAAGGTTTATCTTTGGAATGATTTTACACTTTTGAGAAGTCAGCAAACAACTAAATAATAATTTATACTAATGATCCTTATTTTCTAAATATAATTATATTGAATATATTTTTCCATTAATGTATATTAGGGGGAAAGAAATACATATTGGCATTGTGATTTTTATTTAAGGTATTTAATTCAACATACTAGATGGGGAAACTCCAGAAGTTTACTTAAATCTTTTTTGAGTAGTAGAAATTGATGACCTCAACATGAATGATTGTTTTCTAAATGGTAATGATCATAAAATTAGTTAATGGTGAAGAACAATGGAGGTTTATAGGATGGAATTGTTGAGGTGATGAATCTAAAGGGATTAAGTGGTTGACTGAATCCAATGATGGGTTGACACAAACATTAATTGGTGGTTCAACCACTTTCAATAGCTAATTGATTTAGTAAATTAGAGGTGCGACCAATTGATATTTTTATCATGTATAAATAATATATGTGTATGAATTTATAATTAGAAAAAATATTTATAATCCTTTCTACATTGGGTAATTTAATAATTTTATAGTGTTTTCCAATGGACATAAAACAAAATTCCTAACCATGTAATCTTGTGTACCCAATTTAATTTTTCTATTTATTTTTTCAATTGAATGTTTTTATATAAGTTAGTTTATATAATGTGAGATAATTGATACTTTTTTATGGTGGGTTGGGTTTCAAGTCATCCCATATTTTAAAACACTTAGATCAAAGGTATTTTATAGGGGTTTGATTCAGCAGTGCATAACTTCTAGATCATGTAGTCTTATAGTGGTTTGAAGTTTCATCTATAGTGATTGAATGGGACCTCCCTCCTTGATATATTCTATCAGAGCTCATTCATTCACACTAATCTATAAACTCATGCAGTATACATTTTTTCCTTCAGTGTTATATTTATTCCCATTTTTTTCCTATAATCATAAGATACGATAATAGTGGATGGAAATATTGAAATTTGTCCATAAAATGATGTCGATTATGAACTCTAATGATTATAGATAGTGTATTATCTCATAAAAAAGGATTTATAACTTTTTTTGGGTGGATAGAATCCTGAAAATATAAAAAATGGAATTGGAAAATATTTATAGGAATGATTTAGTCTTGGTGAGGATGTCGTTGGAATAAAATTTAGATTTCAATATCCGAGAGAAGAATACTACAGGTAAACTAAGGGAATTTATAGTGGTTATATTTGATAATCCAAAGGTATTAAAAAAGTAGTTTATAATGTAAAATTTATTTTTATAGAGGTTATTATAAGGTGGGTTAGTAAAAATTAATGTAAAATAATTCAACATGATCATGATTCTAGTTGAAGTAGTGAAATTTACTTTCATGGATGATATATGGGAAATTATACAACTTTCATCTTTGTTGAATTCATGGGATGGTATTGTAATTGGGGTAATTATTTCCTTTATAAAGATAAATCAAGTGTTCAAAGACATGTGGAACTCTGTCATCAATTGAAATGTTATGAGAATAGAGGTTCAAGTAACTTGCAAAAGAGTATTTAATGTGGACATAAGGAGACACTCACCTCATAGAAGGAATCATCAAATACATAAAGATAATTCAATGTAAATAAGTTGTTTAAATTAAATAGCATCAGGACTCACCTACTGTCCTTATGGGAAGCATGGATATCTTCTAGGAAATTATAGGAATTTCAAATAATTCATAAAAATATTAACTACTAGAAATTAAAATTCTTCTAACACAATGGAATAAAATAATTATCTATTTTTCAATGTTTAGGGTCTAGTGGAGTCATGGGTTGTTGTATCTAATGTATCCTTTCACTCAATGGATGATCTTAGGTGTACGGTATTCAATTTTACCAAAATATTGTTAGATAATAAAATTTAGAAGTGATATAAAAGGGTTTTATTAACATATAGATAAAAATGGTGTTTATTTCAACCAAAATAAGTGAGAAACATTTCAAGTATCAAAACAAACATCATATTTGTAGGGAACCTAGATGATGTCAGCTATGGAATGACCTTTTATAAAGGATTCTAGAAAGTGACTTGAGTTTCTATGGTTGTTTTGTAATAATTAAAGGATAATACAATCTACTTTATAAGAAATTCGTATGAAAATTTAGCAGCTATAATTATAAACTTCTATGATCTAAAGGTCTAAAATTGAAAACTCTTTTACCTCAAAGAGAAGAACATAATTATCTAGAAAGGAATGCAATAATGAAGCCTGATCACACAAACATTGGAGTATGAGGTATCAATGTGATGTGGAATAAGATTTGGGTTTTATTCAACTTGAATAGTACAAAACACAAATCTTGAAATATTGAATTATTTTATTCAAGTGTATTGAGACTAGACCTAATATTTTCTCACATAAGATCATTTTACTTCATCACATTCAATGATGATACTAGAAGGAAGGTATGGGAGTATATCCTCAAGCATGATTATGATGTTTCCAGTGATTTTATATAGTGTAAATAAATTTAATAATTTGATTGTGTCTATAAGTTTTAGTGTATCATGTCATACAACTTTGGATATTATAGTGGATGAATCATTTTTAAAATCTATCAAAAGAACATGATCAGACTCAAAATAATAGTACTTGGAACTCTATAAAAATTTAGTGGTAGATAGGTTGAAATAGACTTTTACTAAGAAGTAATGATAAATATATGTGTAATCTATAATTTCTAATGATATATTTGTGGTGCAAGTAAAGACAACAACATAATTAGCCAACAGAATTCTATCATCTACTATCTATGAAATTTTACTGAAAGAGAAATGGTTTGGTAAGTTATTAAATGTTTCACACCTTAAATTCAATAAAATTTTATCCTATTATATTTTAGATATGAAATCTAAATACAAAATAGAAAAAAATTATAGATAATTTTTTATAATGTTCTATATAAAGTGAATATTTTTTTTACTATGGGATGGTGTCAATACTTATGTCATTATAATTAAAAATATTCATTTTATTGAGAAGATATTATAAATGGATTATAAATTTTATGAACTTGAAAATAAGGGGGTGAATCAAACTACTTACATATTTTTTGACATGGATGGAAGCAATAAAAGTTAATTTTTTTGGAGATACTATATATGACAAAATTCTCACTAGAAATTTGACAAAAAAAAGACGTATCGAACTGCTCAAGTTTTGATGAAGCTCACGAGAAATCTCTATAGGCTAAAATTTTGACAGTCGGTTCACCAAAAGTTATTTCACTAGAAAGAGATAAATCTTACCGATTCAAACAACTAGTCGATGTGTATAAGGTTGATTTGAATTTATTACATCTAAGATATATTAGGGAACCAAAATTCTTGGAAGAGGTAGTAACAATCAATGACTTGAAGTAGTGGGTGTCATCAATGAAATAAGAAATGAATTATTTTAAGTTGCACGGAACTTGATAGTTAGCTAAACTACTTGAACGAAAGTGATTATAGGAGAAAAATTGGATTTCCATTTAAAGTATGATAATGAATGTAGTAGAAGATATAAGTAACAGTTGGTGGTTATGGGATTACAAAAAAAGGAAGAAATAAATTTCTTATAAATATTTTCTCCAATAGTTAATAAAAATAATATTTGTGTAGTGTTTATTATATTTAATTTCGATGATCTAAAGTTGGATTAGATGGATTTAATGATTTTATTTCCTCATAGATAATTTGATGAGGAGATCTATATGAAGAAACCCAAGTGTTTTTAATACCATTATAATAAGGGACCTGTTTTTAAATTGAACCAAATACATTGTGTCTTGAAATAATATCCATGTTAGTGGAAACATAAATTCAATAATTTCATTAATAATGAATATTTCACAAGTTGGGAATCCAATAATTGTTTTTATCAAAATATTTGGGATTATGGGACTTACATCTACTCCTACTATGTATGGATTAAATATTTTTGGAAGGTTCAAAGAGATCAAGGATTCTGGGGTTGATGTGTAATTTTTCTAGAATATTAAAATAGAGGATATTTTCCAAGATAAGAAAATATTGGGGATAAGGATAGAGAGGGATGGGAAATACAGTACTCTAATGTTATCCTAGAAATATTATATCTAAAGTATTGTTAAAACTTTTAAAATATTTAGATGTAATCTACCATGAGCCCCCATTCTAGAAACATCAATCCAACCAAGGAACATTAACCCACATTAAAATATGATGTCTAGTATATATAAATCGACTATTTGATTTAATTATTAGAAACTTAATGTATGTGATGATTTTTGTAAGCCTTCATATTTCTTTTGTAGTGAGAGTACTATGTTAGTTTGTGTCAAACCCTATAAAGGAGCATTGTAAATATGTGAATTGGACTATCTAATACTTTAGGGGAGTAGAATATATAGTGTTATTGTATAGTAAATATGATATTTTACAAGGATTTATATATTTATATTTTTAATGGATTTAAATATGATAAATAACATGATGATATTCATGTTTATATTTGGTGGAATGAAAGTATGTCAGATGTCTTGGTTTTATCCATTAGTTACATTTTATATAATTTAATTAGATTAATTAATAGCTATAGAAGCTATAATGGAGTCATTAAAGTTATTATTCTTGTTGAATGAGCTTGTAAGGTCATTAGAAGTGTTATTTTTTGAAATTTATAGTTCCATTGACATTTTTTAGAATCTAGTTTTGCATATGATAATAAAACACATTGTATTGAAATTTAATTTCATACAAAATATTATATAAGATAATGTGATAGATCTATAGAAAAAAAAAAAAAATTCCAACTTACATGTTGGTAATGGTTTAGTTTCTTAGATGTTTGAGTGAGAATTGTTACTCAATTAGACTTGGGTGAAAATAATTTAATGAATAACATTGTTTAATTGTTGAAAAATAATTAGTTTTCCATATGTGTTATAAGATTAAAAGTATATTATTTATTTAATATTCATGTTTAATATGTGTGTCATTGTGATTTCTATTAAAGTTACCACACTCAACTTATTAATATGAGAAAATTTTGAAGATCGATTCAACCTTATCAGAGTAATGTCTGTTAATGTCTTCAGATTATGGGATAATTTTCCAAAAGTTGATGAAATTAAAATGAGTTGATGGTGAATACAAATTAAGGTTTACTGAATACAATGGTTGAGGTGGTAGAGATAGAAGGAGGAATATATTGAAAAACTCTAATGGTGGAATGACTACAAACTTTATTTGGCAGTGCATCTTATTTCACAATCTATTTACTAATATAAAATAGAGGTGTGAAAAAATGTGTATCTTGAATGATGAATATATGTATAAAACTATATTCTTAACTACATTGTTTTAAATCTTCTTTACATATGGTAATTTAAGACATTTCTATTTTTGTCCATTGGGTATTGAAAAAAATTTAAAACTACATAATCTGGTGTTTCCAATTTCATTTTCATATTACATTCTTTGCATGAATGTTTGTTTGTGAGTTTTTTATAGAGTGTATGAGTGGTGGGAATTAGTGTGGTGAATAAGGTGTGAACTATTCCCCTCATCTATTACATTAAGCTCGTGAGTATTTTCCAATGGTTTTATTCTATAATGTATAACCTCGGGAGAGTGTGATCTTCTAGTGGGTTGATGTTTCATCATTAATTATTTTAATGAGTGGTCCATATCTATCAAAATATTCATATGTAAGGTTTAAAATTCTATATTACACATTGAATGTTATATATTAATTTTAATTGCATATAATTTTATTATGTCATTTATCACCCTTAGAGGAAGGATATAATACTCTACATTCAATGTTAAAATATCTATAGATAAAAATTAAACTTGAAATATTAATTAAGGTAGTGATATTTTATAAATCATATAAAAATAGAAACTTATTATATGGGATGTGTAGTGCCCATGATTGGTGATATCATTGAGAAGAAAGAGCTAAATTAGTGGTCCTTTTATCTTTTGATGAATTCCTCCCTTACATAATCCTCTATAGTATGTTAAGTCCTTGATCTACTCTTCTTATGTCCCATTGGATCAAATGAAAAATGCAGTAAATAAAAGTAATATAAGGAAATAATTTACAAGTATTAGCATTTAGATATTACTCCCTTCTGGGTTTGAGTTGATTTTAGATTCAAGGTTTCTTGACTATCAATCAGCTTAAGAAAAAATAATTATAATATCTCAAAATAACTGTCAGGTAATGTCTCAAAGGTCTAGGTCCCAAGTGATGAAGTGGCTACCTCTTAGTGTGTTCTCTACACTAAATTTAGGCAAATATAGTTATGTCTCAAAAATATTCCCCTTTACCAGTCATCCAACTCTTTTTTTTACTCTCTCCTACAAGTGTGCATGTGGTCCTCCACATCCATTGACTAGATATTTTACTACCACCATTAACCATGCCAACCTTTCACTAATTAAATTCCATGAATCATGGTATTAAAAATTATCACATGTTAATTCTCTCATATTCTCCCTATTATGTAGTATCATAGGTATCATGAATGGTTTATTTCTTCTTATTTTATCCTTAACATTAAAAACATAGTATAAGAGTTTTTATTCTTATATTTCTTCTTTGATGCACACACATTTTTTTGGTGTGGTGGAGTTCTTATTGTTCTTATTCTAGAAGAAAATTTTTTCACTTCTCTATCTCTAGGAATATCAACTAAACTCCCTTAACTTCAAACCATTTTTTCTTTTGAGTGACTCTCCTAATTTTATATATAGTTGTTTCACCATTTTTTCTAGGTCACTTACATTTTCATAGGCTTGAATTATTCTTCTGAAGGAAAAATACATAGAATCCATAAATAAAATAATTTTTCATGGACTATATAAAATATTAATTAACAAAAAAGTGATGTTGATCTCTTCATGTCAACATGAAGACACTTTTATTTTTAAAATTGATTTTATTTTTTGTCATTTCATTCATTACTTTCAACTGAACACTTGTATTTTTTTCATTTTTTTCATCTCTTTAAATATTCTTCAACAAATTCTTCTATCATGGATAAATAATGATTCATGATTTTTTTATATTAAATAAAATATATTGTATCATTAGATGTTATTTTTATCAAAATTAAGACAATTCAGAAATCTATATTTTTAGACTTTAATGTCCTTAAAATTTTCATCCTGTATTCATATTATTCACTATAATTGAATATTATCTAATAAAAATTATCAATATTAAATCACACAGTCATTTAAGTGATTTTTATATTTATTATAGTTATGAATAGTTTTTACATCATCCAAAATGATTTTATCTTTATAGTATAAAATCTAAAAGACTCATCTTTCAGTCAAAAATTCAAATAATTTATTTAAGAATTGATTTTACATAAAAAGACGTCATCCATATATAGATTGATTTGTATGAAGATAATTATTAATTAGAATTAAAATCATGATTTTTCCTTATATAGTATTGAATTATTTTTTCAGGGTGTAAAATTTATCCTTGTACACATGATGCTTCCCCATTAAATACATTTGCATGTAATGGGTGATGTTTACATCAAACATACTTTATATTTACATAGAAATGGATGATTATTAAAAAGGATATAGATGATCCTTACATTTCAAAATCATTTTATCCGTATAGTTTTGGAAATTTTTTAAATTTATCAATACTTTTGTATTTCAAAATTCATCATATCAAATCTATCATACTTCAAATGTGTTTGTGATATGTCCACTCTTCTAAATGAATCATCCAAAAATAATTCCACACAATATTCAATATCATTTATATATAATATAACATGGATGTTTTCTTCAATAATTAAAATATATTATAATCTCTTTACTTGTTGGAATCAGTCCCAAACTTCTCCAAACTAATATAGAAAACATAAACACACTTTAGTACATGTCTTTGCAATGAAGTTCTACTCAAAAATCATTTGATGTAAGGTTCTAAACATGAATCTATCCATACAAGTTATCTAATGAGAATCCAATTTATTCTTTTTCCATTTATTATGCTATCACCTAATTATTTCTTTCACACATCACCAACACATATTGACAAGTATAATAATCATGGTATCTTTTCATATTGACAACAAATGAAATCAAACATATGATATATTCAATAATAACCATTTTTTATTTTAAATACCTCCAAATAATTATTTCAATATGAGTGAACTTTTATTATCCTCCATATTTACAATAAATAAAAAGGGTATATGAGAAAAAGCTCACTCAAATTATATGTATACTTCTTGAAACAACTTTTTCATCGCTAACTTCTTTTCAAAATTATATATTGTACTAATTATCTAGAGAGTGATGAAAACACATCAAAATAGTTATGATAATTTATTTTATATAATACAAGTCTACATAGGGAAACTAACTATTTAAAAAAGTCATACTTTTCAACAATAACAAGGTTTTCAATAAATTTCCATTCATATAATATCACTTCTAAATTCCTCAAACATGGGGTTGTACTAACAAATTATTCATGAATTATTACACCTATACACATTTCAAGAATATAAATTAGACTAATTCAAGTTAAAGGTAATTTAATATCCCTTTTTCTTACCAAATACATCAACCCAGACTCCCCCTTTGTAAACATATTTTTTAATCAAAATAAGGGTTAAAATTGAGATTGAAATACCATATTTATTAAATTTAATAGGTATGAATATATTTACATATTTAGTGAAATATTACATATTTATAAATACACTTCATGCTTCATATCCCCTAAATGGATTAACTCACTTATTATTCATCATGGAAGGCACATCTTCAATGATGGATTCATGTTCCTTGATGTATACAGTGATTACAACAATCACCAACATCCCCTTTTTCTCATATACTTCAATTCACTAGATGTTATAAAAAACATAAAATATTAAGGGAATAAGAATAGAGTTATTCTTACCTGGAAGTAATATAAGCAATGTTAGTATTATTCTCTCAACCAATATATTTAATTCATTATAACTTCTTTATTTTTAGGGAATTCATACCTCTAAATATAAATGTCTGGTTATAGTCATCTTAAGGTCGCTTAAGTGTCCTCTTATTTTTTATTGTAACCTAATTTGGGATTATTTATTCATTATGATCCATAAAGTAACATTCTTAATTAGATTATTTTTTCTTCACTCTTTACACCTTATCTTGACTTGGTGGTACCAATGAACCATTTTTGATTTCCTCTTTAGCTTTCTTAGGACTACCACTTATATTCTTCTGATTCCTCTTACTTGAAACTCTATATAGAGAATTTAAAATAAGTAATATCATCCATACTTCATCATGGTGAAATTATTGATAACATTTTAAACAAGTTTATTTAAAATTTTTATCTTTTTTAGTTTCACGGTCTTTTTTCTCATAGAAATACTTCTTTTTCATTAGACTATATAACTTCTTTAAATATTTGATTTTCTTATTTTTGGGATATCTCCTACTTGATCTATTACACCTCCTTAGTAATAACATGTTATACCAATAATTAAATTATTTTTGTCTAAAACTCCAAAAAAAACTAGTTGTATCCCCTAAATCTTTCTATTGGAACATGTTGGAGAGTCTATTTACAAAATGTTTCTTGTTGTTCAAGAATGTTATAGCCTTTATTTAACCCTTTTCTTGAGTATTTTTGTATATCAGATCCAATCCATTAATAATTATAGTAGGATAACATTTTTTATGACTTCATTTAGGATAAACACCTCTAGTTTGAGTTTCTAATTCTACGTAACTAGATAAACAAGATTTATTATCACTTGGGAATATATCATTAGTTCATACCTTATTCATTGTGTAGTTTTTCTCAGTAGATTTGGATGATTTAGATTGAACTTTGAATTTTTTTCCATAACCATATCTCAAATTATTTATGGTATTTTAGATTTATGGCACCTATATAACCTTAATTATCTCCCTATCCTTATTATAACCTTAATTATCAATGGCATGAACCTAGCTTCAATCCTGACTACCCAAGGCTGGACCTCCCTATGAAGATGCACAAACTACTGGCCACTGACCCCACTATTGGGGCTATCTCTCTCCATTCCATGACCTATGTGTGTAGTAAAATCTTGGATATTATATTCTGATACTACTATTGTTCATACTTAATATTCCTATGTCTAACTAAGTACCTAGATCCCCGATGTTGGAGAATACTTCCTTTAGAACCTCTCTAGATTCCTCATCTGACCACTTGCTCAGTAATCCTTTGGATCCCTCTCACACTATGTTCAAACATGCCCCTGCTACTTTCACTAGAAGAACATTGAAGAACCACTCCTTGGTGGTCTGAACAAATCTCTGTCCCGACTACCCTATTGAGACTCCTCATTTCACCACTATCAGATACTTTTAGCATCACCACTAAACTCACCTAACATTGTCACTCAGCTCAAATATGACTGATTCATTAGGTTTCCCTTTGAATTAAAATCCTAATTCACTACCTCTAAGAACAAGTTCATTCTAAATATTTTCACCTAAACCCTGATGGCATGTCACAAACCATCCTCAAACCATCTCATATTGTTGTTTTTTCACCCACCATAATAGGAAAAAATCAGGAAAGATAGTGAAATTATCTACATAATATATAACAGATGTATCTCTATATTATAGTTTCATAAACTCTTAGGGGCCAATTTTCCCTAAAAACTCCAGGAAAATTTTCTTAAAGAACCTGGACTGAATATCCTTCCAAGCCAGTACCTCATGCCTACTAGCATACACTTGTACATACCACAATCAATTTTCTAGTACTCTAATTATATAAGTATCCAATTTAACCCTCTTTCCTAAGGGTGTCTCAAGCTAATATAAAATAATCTACACAAACTCGATCCAGTTCTCATCTGCCTACAGTCCACCCTCACCTTGAAATAGTGGTGGGTGCTAAGACTCGAACTCATGAGTCAAATATGCCAAGGATATATTAGCAGCCTTAGTTCCCCTATCAATACCCTATTTGACTTACACCAAGATCACCCTAAGTTTATCATCTGTCGATATACCATAATCTACCATTAACTGAAGTTATCCTACCTATACCAGATCATGTACCTAAAGCTCATTATCAACTCGGTCTTCTAGGACCTCATACCTTCCACACTCTAGTGGAACCACATCTCTTCCCACCATATAATCCACTAAAATCTGTCTCGGTGGAATCACACAAAAGACTAAACACCAAGCTCAAATATCCATCATAGTCATTTATATTTTGTAGATATGGAAATCTATAACAGGCAGCACATCTCACCACCATAACACTCACATGCCTCACCTGTATCACATTACATTTGACATCATGGCCCCCTTCTTTCCCATAAATATCCATGTATTATATATCATTAAGACTCATGGACTCCAACATGCCCATATTAGATTCAAGTATCACATATCATTCACATAAGATATCATTAATATGGGGTGGCTGATTAAAATTCCACCAAAAGGATATGTAGTAAAACACTTCTTAGCTTTATGTTTAAATTTTAAATGGTTCTCCCCATTCCATTGCTTCTACTTACCTAAAACAGAGTCAAGATCATATATCATATACACATAGAATCACATACTATTTTCATCGGAAGTCATATACCTAGGATATATGAGTATAATTTGACAAAAAATGATATGTCTAAAAATACTTATTTTATTTTTGTTTCCACTTTAAATAGATCAACCCCTCTTAACCGATTCTAGGTTCCAAAGCAATTATTTACACGCATATAAATATATCATGCCACCCTATGTTCTTATAATGATTTATAAATAACCATCCCTGCTCATACTGATCCAAGGGTCAAAACCAAATATTTCAATAACATTACACCCATGTGCACTTCTCAAGGTGGAAATCAATAAACTGTAAAAGCACCAATCATAACATCAATATCCTGCCCATGGAAACTTGTTCTATCCCCCATTCATGGGGCTATAGGAACCCATGAATTATTTATTTACCTAGTTTCAAAAATATCCTAGTATATGGTCTATAATATCCCAAATAGTAATACAAAAATGGAAAATAAACTCATCTATTACCATTTTAATATCCTGGTCTAGTTTTCCACTTTATATGTGCTCCGGGATGGTTGGAAAATGGGCCTTCGGCATACCTCCCCATACACCAAGGGCTTCCGACTAGTAGTAAGGGAATAATTAAGTAATAGTGGGGATATTTTACCCTATGGTGATGATAATAATAATGGACTATATGTATATATAACACCTCTAAAAAAGACCATAAATAACTAAAGAAACAAAATCAACACAATAGAAGAATATATAATAATATCATTAAAAACATTCCCCAAGGCATCATACCATTTGAAAATAAATACACATGTCAGACATGTTATATGAAATAGACAATAATTGTTATCTATGGATAACCATATAAGTACATAGATATAAAATCCCAAAAGTGATTCCATCTAGATATAGTGTAACCACCTGTTCTACTTCCATCCATCCCATGAAAAAGAAGTACTTCCCTAGTCACTAAGGTCTAACTCTCATGCCTGATCCATTACCTGATCTTAAAGCCATCAAATCTACATGAATAACAGGGGGGTCATGTAGGGCATGAGTATAAACATAGTAGGACACCACCAATGTGTTCCTATCTTATATCCATAATCATGCACGTGTATTCATATGTGAGTAAATAGAATTAACTCACAAATAAAATAAATAAATTATTATAATTGTACTCAACGACCACAAGTGAGTGCTTACCTGCTTCGTCTAGCGCATGTATATCTATGAATTCAAGTCCCCAAATATATATTTTCTATCATTAAATGTCTGAAAAGATATATTGGATGTTGAAATTAACCATGGATTACTTCTTAGGTTTTCCCTAAAGAATATCATACCTAGAGACCCCCCCCCCCCCCTCAGTCTTTTACAAAAAATAAACCACCAGAAACTTGTTCCATGTGACACCTCATGAGACACCAATCAAATAAATGGAATCCAAATGGCACACCAATCAAAATTTCCCAGGTCCATCAGACCTCTGTTCAGAAATTCACTATCAACTTACATCCCTAAATCTTAAGGTGTGTCAATATTCATCCTCCCGTATATAATAAATCATCATCAAATCAGTAGCCCAATTTCCCAAGGAATAGTGATATCTATCATCTAATAATCCCATCCCATCAGTCTCAAGTATAAATGATGAGCCTCATCCAAAACATAATGATCTCAATCACCACCAACTGATGGCCCATCACCATTAACTGTGGATTTCTACAGTGAGAACCTCCTTCATAACCAATGGTCTACACCAACCCTAATCTATGATAACTACAGAGGCCTCCACCTACTATGAATAGAAAAAACCACCTCAAATAAGTCCTATCTATGTGTGCATGACTCCAATGATAACATCCACCAATAATAGTGAGGGGAAATAACCAAAATTCCCAAATCCACAAAAACCAGTAACCTCATTTCCCCCGGTGACTGTGTTGTCCAAGTCCCGATGGTCAACACCATCCAAAGTCCCATGGTCCATTCCCTAAACCAGCATAACTTAGTCATCATAGTCCCAATGATCAACATCACCTCAATAACTCAGTCCATACCTATCACGTTCCTATGTAACCATTGAAATCATCTCACAATTTAATTTATCAAATTAAAGAAACTAGCACAACACTCCCAACATAATAAAACATCTATACCAATATTAGAATAGAAAAAGATTCAATATCATGGCCATCAAAATCTAATGAAAACAATTAATCAATCTATAATCAAACATTTATTTTTAAAAGTCTCCCTTTAATAACCCAATGTGAGTATTTAAGAACACAACCCATAACATGCTTATAATTTAGTATAAATCTATGAAGCACCTACCTTGAACTTTTAGTCACTCTCATGATGAATACTGGCCTATAATTATATCTATATTAGAATAAAATATATTATTATACAAACACTCTGAAAATAGTTAAAAATATCTTTCATAGATGTAGCATTATGTACAGAAAGATAAACAAGAAAGAGAACCAGAGTATTAAAGGTCATAAGAAGAGGAATCAAATTCCACTAGAGAAGCTTTAATCAGATATTGGATAAAGGTAGAGGTCAAAATCCAAGAAGAGGGGGAAGAGAGCTCCATAGATTCTAGGATGGAGGTACACATGTGGGAGAATAAAAATATAGTGAGGCTTCTTAAGGAGGAATTGGGAATTTGAATTTTTTCACATTTTAAAGAGGAACATGGTTTGGTTGCATGGTTTGGATAACTGTTCACTAACCATGTGCACTCACTATCAAAAAGGTTACCCATTTAAAACAAGTCATATGGTTTGATTGAACATTTTTTACACATTTTTTTCCAACCATGTACACCCACTACTTATGTGTCACTAAGTGTGCAGGTTAGGCTGTATGTTTTGACAAACCACACTTAGCCCAAGAACACCCTCTGGGAAGAGCTATAGAAATCCCACATGGTGTCCCCTTAAAGGTATCATGGTTAAATCAAATTGTGAAACCATCCCTATACCTTTATGAAAATTTGTTTTTGGGGATCGACGCACCCAAAACCCATCTATACACATAAGTCACTCACCATGCCTTAAAATCCATCCAAAAATAACGCTTCATTAATTAAAACTCTCATAATTATATTCCAAATAATAATATTAGAGTTGTTTCAATCACCAACCTCAAAATTAATGTTTACCTAGAAATTCTAACCCATTAGAAAACATGGAAAATTATAATAACTTTAAGACAATTTGATATTATATATTAATGATCTTCTACTTTTTATATAAATAATTAATATTGAAAAAAAACATATTGAATCATTAATTCCATGGAGGGTTAACTTTAATACTATAATTTGGATAAATTATTTAAAATTAGGTATCTCTGTTATATGAAATAAGTATTTCATAAATTAATATGAGATTTAAATTAGAGATGTGTGTTGTAATAGGGAGGATCAAACCCTGATATTGAAGTGTAATTTGGTGCAGCTTCCATAATAAGGTAGTGGTGGATTTAGTTTATCCTATTGATTATGTATTTATTTAATAAGGTTCACGATGTGGAATTGCCTGGTCTATATTATTTTGTATTAATTGGTAGTATTTCTTCAATGTTTTTTCTAAATAAAAGAAGTTATATCAATGAAATTGTTATGTTGTTAACGTATAAAATGTATGTTTGTGTACACATTCAACATTTTTCATAAAAAAAATGAGTTTCCTTCAAATATTTGTGTTTTATTATAAATTAATTTTGGTTTCTTCTGCACAAGATACTTATAGACATTTCTTGTTAACACCTTGCTAATCATTTAAAAAACAAGTCACCTTAAAATTAGTATATGGGAATGGACCAAAAGTGATAATCCCACCAGTATATGTAACCATATGAGAAAAAAAGGAATAGATGTATGAATAATTTGAAAATAAAATAATAAAATTCATAATTAGTCCAATTGTGTTTAAAGGTACAATTTGGTTTGATTTTGGAATAAAATAAAAATAAACACCAACAATTAGTATATAAAATTATGAAGGTATATAAATTAACATATTTACTCCTAATTTTCTTTATAAAATATCATAAATGATTTTAAATTTCAAATATAGATTTTTATACATAATTATAAAAATATAAAATTACTATACTTTTTTTGATGGAATATAAAATTTATCATATATGTTCAACTATGAATAAAAAACATTATATGTAATTATGAATTTATTAAATTATAAAAATAAAAATTAATATACCTTTCAGTACAAATATAAAATAAAATATAAATAATTATCTGAATATCAAATATTTTAGAAGTTATTTTATTTTAATAAATATTGTATCCAATGTGAATTCATGGGAGATATACTAGTTCACGAAACTGAAAGAAAGGCAATGAGTTCATCTCTTTTTATTAGTCTACTTAAATAATCAAGGAAATATTTTCAATATAAGATTATAATTTGAAATGACTCTTATATATATAAAATTTCAGGTTATAATGGATTTTATTTGTATATATCTGATAGATAGAGATTATACGTGATATATATTTTTCTTGAGTAACATTTATGTGTTTTTCGATACCACTGTTTATTTATTATTATGTATAATTTATTTATAAAAAATTTAAATTAAAAAAGTACCACAAGGTCATTAACAAAAGTCGTGTCCCAGGTTCCATGTTAATAATATTTTTTTCCCAATGGTGTAATATAATGGTCGACAATGGGTCATCTATTAAGAAGATAATTTAATTAATGGGTCTTCATGGTCCATTTTTCAATTATTATTATTTTAAATTATGTAAATAATTAAAGTTAGTTTAATGATAAAATTGAGTGTGTGAAAAATAATAAATTTAAATTTTAAATGAGGAAAATAAAATTTAAAATAAAATAAATAAATTGAAATGGAAATTGTTATACAAAAATGGTATATCCAATAAAGGAGTTAGCATTTTCATCATCTTTTATTAATTTATATTTTATTCTTCTTAAATACCAAAATTATATAAAATTATTCTCATTTCCCTCTATAATTTATCTTGAAGGTGTATAAATTGCTCAATAACCTTTATATGCAATCCAACTACTAGCTTTCTCCATGAAGTATGAGCGTAAATATACCTCTCTCAAGTGTGAATTAATGTAAAATCTCCAAGATACTTCATTGGTATTTTTTTATCCTTCCTCACACATATAATACATATTTCAAATGAAGAAATTAAAGGGAGTTAAAAATTATTTGATGATTAAAGAAATGGGGTTTGAAAATAAAGAGAAATGGGTGAACACCATAATCTTGAAACCAAATATTCCATTTATTATCTTATAATTAAAATACAATAATTAAATATAGCGAAACATGAACGTCCCCCTTAGACTAATCTCACATTTAATCCCCCTTTAAATGGGGATTGATAGAGTTAGTGGCAGATAAGAAGAATAATGGAAAGGGGAATAAATAGAACATTATTTTTATATAAATTAAAATGAAATAAAACAAAACTACATAAAAGTAAAATGGAAATGAAAAACCTATCTATTTCAGCCAATGGAAAACCCACCAACGGGAACTCCACTCATGGGAATGAAAAACCCAAGTATAGGGTTCTTAAAGAATTTATATTCCTAAGCTGCACCTACCATCATTCCATGTCGCATATCTGGGAATAGGATTATCATCGAGTATTATTTATTTTAATATGAGTCATGAGTCATACAAATAAAGTGTAATGAAATCCACAATCTCCATTTTTTATAGGGTTTTTATTCATACACATTTTCCTAATATTGTTATAAGTGTGTGTTTTTTAAGGAGAATGAGACGATAAAAGAATATAATGAATGTGACTCATACCCATTTCTATTTCAATATTCCCAAAATAATGACACCACCCTCCCAGTCACCCATATAGTGAAATGAATTCAAAACATACACATGAAATGACCTTCACCCAAACTAAAACATAAAATAATCATACAATTATATTTAGGGTGGAGGTGTGTAAGAGATAATTTTATTGAAATATAGCTTGATCTTATAAGATAACTTATGGTAAAATAAGAGTATAAGAAAGGTTGACGTAAAGTGTGGGTTTGAAGGAAAAATGTGGATGGAAAATTAAATTTCATAATAACATTAAAAGACATTTGATAAGCTCTAAATATTCAAAAAATAATAATCACAAGTTATATTTTGTGAAAAAAATCATAGTTTCCATCAATTAGGTAAGGATATTGGGAAGAATATGTAAAAATAAGCTTATAATGAAACTCTAAATAGTGATTAAAATTTAAGATAGTCACTCATTATTTTAAATTTTAATATATAGTAAAAAAAATCTTAATAATTGAAAATAAAAATCAATGAAAACTAAAATAAAATTGATAATCATTTAAAAAAAATTAATCTCAAAATGATTAAATCTCAATAAAAATGATCCATGAAGTCAAATGTCATTTAGATATTCATTTAATATTGAAGGGTTTTACAACCCTAAAAATAAAATGTAAAAGAAAAAGTAAATTAAGAAAAATATAATAAAAAATCAAAAAAAAATAGTGAAAATAATGTTCCCCTCTCCTCCAATGCTTAATTGTTATAATGTATCCAATTTTACTAAAAAATGACTTACAATACGTACACAAAATAATATAGAAAAATTAAAAAAATTAGGATATAAAAAAATACAATGTGTTTATAGTGAGGTAGAAATTTAGATTTCTCATGCACTTAAAATCACCTAAAATAAAAGTAAACATGTTATAAAATTAATCTATTGAGAAAATAAATTAAAATTCAGGAAAAAGAAACGAAACTAGGGGTTAACTCCATAGAATCACTGAATTTATATTGTTAATAGATTATCAGTACCAATGGTCATCCATAGTCAAATGGTGAGTGTGGTTTCCATAAATATGAACTACTAAATGTGATTTTTTTTACTGTCTATGACTGAAAACAGAGAATGTGTAACCCCAAAATAATTAAAAACAATGCATCTTCGAGAATGATAGGAAATGGGAAGTATATAGAGGGTAGGAATAAAAATAATGTGTTCTCCCTGAGAATTTTCTTATCATACTACCTTTGATAGTCATTCCATTGTTTAAGAAGTGGTGGCTTCAACAAAAGTTCATCAGGTTCTTATTCAAATGTCATCATCTATTACATGGTAACATCTTCTTCCTCAAAGTCAAACAAAATGTTCTCATTAGTGACCCTTTATTCTTCTTATTTTCTCTCCAGGTCCATAATCGAGTATATCAATTCTGTATTATAATCATCAAAAGAGTTAAAGGAAAATTATATCATGAATAGTAAAATTAAATTGAATTAAGTAACCTACACCCTTTAGTGATTTGATATTGATCTCGTTTTCTTCTTTAATTTCCACTTGGAAAGGGTCAATGAAAGTGGGAAGTGGATATTCTATTTTTTATTAAATAAAATTTCTTCTATTGTGACTTTATCTTCATCCAAGGATTTTATCAATTGTGTTGAATCTAAAATTTTAAATTTAATGGGGTTATTTAAAAAAAATTGATAAATTTTAATGAGAAATGAATCTAATGTGAGGATAAATACATTATGATTTTCATCTTGAAGCAATTTATCTTCCTGAAGGGCCTTGTTAAGGAGACTAAAAATTTTCCTGACTAAAGGATTTTGAATTCATTCTTCCATATTCATTATTTACTCATTGGAAAAGACTATTCGAATTTTACTTTTTCTCTTTGTTGTTGTAGTCTAATATCTATAAATTTTTTAGGATATAATTCATCATTTAAATAATTTCCTTCAAGTCCTCCATATAATCTCATTGTTTATTTATATATTGTTACAATATTAAATATCTAGTTATCATATTAAATAACACTAGTGTTTAATCATCTTTATCATGATGGAATAAAGATATTTTAAGATGATATTAATTATTTTTTTATTATAGAGGAATCCATCCACCCATCCATTATTTAACACATCGTTTTGAGGTATATGTGGAAAATTTTGAAAAATATTTGTGGTCATCTACAAGACAATATAAGTGGAATTATAGTGTTGGTTGAAAGATAATTCTCCTACCACTATAGTAAGTATATGCACTTTAATTAAATGATTAAATAGGTTGGTGTTCTTTATAATATAACGAACTATATTTTAATGTCCAAACAAGTCTAAGAAAGAAAATAAAAAATGAGAGAATAAATCCAAAAAAAATAAAATAAAGAAGAAAAATATTTATAATGTGACATGAAGTCGATTAAAAAAAATTTCTCCTTATAATTGGTGTCTAATTTATAGGGGGCCCATCATGGGGTCCTCATCAATAATATTTTATTCCAAATAGTGTGGAATAATTGGAAACCATGACTTTTGACTCAAGAAAATTATTTAATTAATCATTATTCATGGTTTTCTTGTCAATAAATAATATTTTATTATTATTTAATTAAAAAAATTAATCATGAAATTAAAAGTTAATGTGTAAAAAAATAAATTAAAATTTTAAAAAAAGAATTTAAAATTTAAAATAATTGAAATAAAAGGATAAGGAATAATTTATGAAGAGAGTGGTTGATCCAAGAAAATAATTATTTTTTTCATTATTTATTAATTTATATGTTATTCTTCTTAAATAAATAGATTAAATATCATTCCTTGTATTCCCTTCCCTAATTTATTTTGTGGGTGCATAACACAAACCAGAGTCTCTCTAAACTTTCCTAACTATTACATTCTTTGTGAAGTATAAGTGAAAATAAATTTATAGAGTGTGTGTTAATGGTCAATATCATAGTCATACCCTACATGTTATTCTTATCACACAACACATATATAATATATATTCCAAATTAATTATGGTAATATAGTTAAAATTTATTTAATGAAAAAATAGGCTATAAAAAATAAGATAATTATTTAAACACCATCATATTTAACTTTAATATTCTATTTTAGAACATAGAATTAAAATAAAATAATTAAATTGAGATGAAACATGTGAAATTAAATAATTAACCTTTTTTCAACCTTATGAAATATCCCCATTCAAATAAATTTTGTTCGTTTTAACAAGGGAGAATAATAATTGAGGTCATAAGAAGAATTAAAATGAAATAAAATGAAAATGTGTAAAAATTAAATGAAAATATAAAAACTATCTATATAAACTAAATGGAATGTCTTATAAATAAATTCCAACCATGGGAACACTAAAATCTAATATAGAGATTCTCAAACTCCATTTATTGATAGTGTAGCAAGCTCAATCCCCTGCCTCTCCAATCGATCATTCCACATTTTATGGATAAGAAGAGGATAATATCCACATGTATTTTCCATGGTCATTCTCTTGAACACATTGGAACAAATATTATATATTTTTAAATTGTTACTAATATGTTTCCCTTACTATTTCATAGAAAATTAATTCATGAAGGGTAAGTTTTGTCTTGTGTAACCTAAATTTTTTGAGTAGTAGTATACACATGACGTATCATAGTCAAAGATTCCATGACTCGTGTTAGGAATCATAGATATTCTTTTAGTGTTATTAAGTAGGCATGATAATTTGGTTTGGTGATTCAAATGGAATTATGTGGGATCATCATCTGTTTAAGTATAAAGATAATGAGATCATATAATGGAGTGGGAATGAACAAGTAGTCAATATTGGTTTTCAGCATGGTAGTAAGAGGACGATTTTGAGCCCATGGATGGAGGGGTTGAGGTGGATCAACTCTATTTCAGGATTGGGAGAGACAAGTAGTGTTGCTATTTATAAATAGGGATGTAAATGGGTACCAAATAAATGGGTTCCCAGCCCTATCTGACCGGATTAAATAGGTTTTCGGTACATTTTAATCGAGTTTAGGTAGGGTTTAGGATTTTCTATGGTAACTTTATTATTAATTAGGTTAGAGTAAGGGTATGTGATTTTAGATAATCAAAAAACTAATTGTTTTATTTGGTGTTATATATATAATTATTTTGTTCAATATGCGGTGGAAAAGGAGAATGATGGCTAGTGGGTGACATTGGGTAGCATACTATAGTGGGGGATTACTACTATTTATAGAGGGATAGACATGTGGATTATTATAAATCCTCACAAGACCACCCCTTTGTGAACAGTGGCATATCCCACTCATAGTTTTCCAACCCATGTCACTTACTGGTCATCATGCTCCCTTTGTATTACCAGATATATTTATTAAAATAATTTTTATATATATAAAAAGAAATAAAAAGGTTGGATTCATATATTAAATGGGTTTTATTTAATTAATTTTATTGTAGTTGTAAAAAAAGGTATAAATGAGTTTGTGTTAGGATTCTAGTATATATAATTTAAATGGATTATTATTCAGGTACCCCAAAATAACTGAGTACCCACCGAATTTTTATACCTACTTATATATATAGAAAATTAAACTTAGTCAGATGAATATTTTGGTTCTTTAAAGCCTTCTCAAAGAATTTTTAAATGAAAATTAGGAGTTTTGGGTTCATGTGAAATTCATATAATCCATGTAGCTGCATATGGTTCGAGCTATAGGAATACAAGGAAGAATATGAGTGGAATATTAAATTAAAAATATTTTTATTTAATTTTGGTTAAATTTAATCTCATATTAGAATTTGGGTTAGATTAATGGATGTTTGATAAGGCTTTTCATGAAGTGTCTTCATCGAGATTGTGTATTTAGGTAAGGGTGTGGTGGTTATGAGTTGCTGATATACATACCTACTCAAGGATCAATTTATTTTTTTCCTCGTGGGTTATCAAATTGTTCACAAACCTTGATTTACTCCTTTCTATCCCAATATAATCCCTAGGCCTAGTTTTATGAACAATTCATAGGGTTGGTCCTTGGGATCTGGTTGATGGCTTTGGTTGAGCCCATTTTTTACCACTACTAAATAAATATTTTTTATAATTTTATAATAATGTATTCTTACTAAAAAACATTAATCCTTAAAGAATATTATATAATATAATTTTATAATAGAATATAAAAATAATTATATCAATTAAAATCACATTTTAAATTAATTTAACAATTTATTTTTATTTATTATAAATAATCTAAAAATGTGTTAATTATCAATTTCATTAATAAAAAATGAATATTTTATCAATAAAAAAATAAAAAAATTAAATTTTGGATTTCATTGGTCATTCTCTTCTATCCTTATTTCTTGTATTACCTTATCAAACCTCATTCATTCCTTCTTAATGGTGTTTCACGGATGTCTGGGAGGTGCAAAGGGTGTCTCCTGGTGGTTCCCCCTTTCATATTTTGTGGTGGGAATTTCCATTATCTTTATTCTTTATGTTTTCAACCCAATGTTTAATCCCTCAACTATTTATTCCTCTATATTATATTACTCATCCCATATACTTAACACCATCCCCATTTGGTTCTAGGTTCTTTAATGTTTTTTTGGGATGTGTTGTAAGAGTTATCATCAGTGTCCTAAGAGGTGTGATTGGTGTTGTCTTCTTGTATTCCACTAAATTTTTAATGGCGGTCCTTTATATTCACAGGTTTTGTTATAGTTATTACTAGTGGAATTTTGGTATTCTTATAATTCTCTTATTGTGATATCTGATTGTAAAGATGTGGTTTCAAAGGGATAGATAATTTTCTTGAGAAAATTAAATGCTCACTATTAGGAATTAGTCTATATAACTCAAATCTTACACCCTTTTCCCTCTACCCCTTCCCAATTTAGTATGGTGATATGATATTCGTAGAGGTTTTGGAGTTTTTATTCAAGTATTAAATTATTTTCTAAGAGGTGCAACCAGTATAGTATTATTTTACCTTGGTCTTTAATTGTGTTCCTTCACATTTTATTCTTGATGGAGTTGGCTGGTAGGGAATTTTTTTGTGTCTTGTTATATTAAAGGATTGATGTTCTCATAGTTATGGGGATTTACTTCATTTCTTGTATAGGTTTTGGGGAGATTTATTTGGTTAATTTTATGACTAAGGTCTGATTTCTAGTGGGTTCTCGATGGAGAGTGGTGTCGATGGGTGAGATCAAGTATCATGTGGTGTGACTCAAGGTGGTAGCAGTTATGATTCTCACAAAATGAGGTTTAGGTGGTTTTGATCCTGATTCAAAGGTTATATGAATTTTAAAAATTTTCATTTGAAGTTGTTTTCTACAATTTGATTTTTGAAATTGTGGATTTTCTTAATGTGGTAGTTTGTTGAGATATTTGATAAGTTTACACTCAACATTAAAGTGGTTTTAAAAATACTTAAATAATGACCTGGATGGATTGATGGATGGATTAAAGGATTCTTGAATTCATGTATGAATGCATTGGTGGATTTTTTTTAGTGTGTGCCTACATGCATACATATTGATGTGTGTGTTTTTGGAGTTGGTCTTACAAAATGATTAATTATAAGCCTTTATTTTTAGTATTAATCTCACATTAAATAAATAATATCTTGAATAAATTGTTTGAAACACAATATCAATACATGATGAACTATGATATATTTTATATAGATAACATTTTAAGTATTGAATATAATTGTTATAATATAGCCATTAAATTGGTGGGTATAAATATAAGCAACTGTATTATAAAATCTATGTAGAAACAGGAAGTAATGAAATCAAGTACTATAATTCTTCCGTATATGGATCATTTATCTGAACACGGAAGGGAGGTAATATCACAAGGATTTTCCACTGGATAAGACTAAGTTGAACTCCATCAATTGTGGTTTGTGTGAAATTGAGTGAAGGATAGTTTAAAGATCATGTAAATCATAATGAGTTAAATACTATATGAGTTTGTCCCCATGAAAACTATCATCCCTTATCTTACCCTTAAATCTTACGGTGGAATATTGAAGGTATTTGTACGTATAAGTTTCGATGAAAAAAACATGTAATTATCAATATATAAGTTATTTATATATTAAATTCATTTTATAAATTTATTGTTTTGACTTTAAAATAAAAATTATGTTCATTTTTAAAACTGATGCATTTAAAAAATTCAAATAGTATAGCAAAATAACTAAAAAGATCATTTTATGATTAAAATGTATTTTTAAAAAAATTACATTTTTATGCACTTTGAATTTTTTATAGAAACCAAATATATTATGGTTCAATGTTCATAAAATATATTTGTATATGAATAACATATTAATATCCTTTTAATTAGTAATTCATAGGAAATAAGAATAAGAATAGTTAATATTTGAAAACAACATGTTCCTATAAAACAGTTTTTCATTATATTTATTATATAAGTTTAAAATTTAAATTTCCTAAGGGCTATAATTTTAATTTTAAAACTTAAATAATTTTTAGATTAATTATGATAATTTTACCTAATGTTGAATTTTGTGATATTTTTGGAAATATTGATTTTTAAGCGAATGATACAAAATACTGTTTTTACAAATATCATGACATTTATGACAGCCTTAGGATATAATAATTAATTAAAAATTTATTAAAATTATTTCCTAACAAAATAGGTATTTATAAGTATAATTATACATTTAAAATATTAATTTTAATTTATATACTTATAGTTATCATTTTGAAACCTAATTAATATTTTTCTAAAAAATGGTTTCTATGCATTATACATTCACTATTTTATAATTAATTTCTATCACTTTAGAGATTTTATATTATCAAAAAATAATATTTTTAATCATAATACAAAAATTATATAATAGGATTTTTTTGTCATAAAAATAAGTTACTGATTTTGAAAAATGAGTTATAGCTGTGAAAATAAATATTGGTAAAAAGATAAATTAATGGAAAGGGCCTAAAATATCTAAAAAAATATCCTGTATTTTTCTTTATGAGTGGTTTAGTTACTGATAATACTTCACTATCAATTATTATAATCTATTTTATAAACATTTCCTTAAAATTTACATGACTATAACAAATATTTATGAATATTTATAAAAGTACCACCCTTGTAACTTAAAAGTAAGCACTACACCAACCCGCTTATCATCACCCAAATAGATTTTTATCTTTGAAAAATCATTGTAAAAAACCTTATCCACTATATTTCATGGGTTTTATAGGTTTTTCCCCACACAAATACCAACCTAATAAGTCTTAAGATGTAAGCTGAAGGTGGATATCTAAGGAAGAGGGAAAGACCCTAAGTGGGTTCTTTAAGGTTTATTTATTATCCTAAATATTAAAAAATTATATTACCATATAAACATAATTGATTATTTTTCATCATAATACTAAAATTTTATTATTTTTATGGAAAAATCATAATCTAAACCACCTCATCTAATGGAAAATTAAAGTGTCACTCATGTGGACATGTGGACTACCGTCTCATTAGAGAAATATATATCATTTTTTATCACTGTCTTAAATGGATGGACACAAGAATATATTAAATGAATAAAAATATATCTATTACATAATTTTTATTCTAGGAAGATAAAAAATAATCTACCTTCCATTATTTATATCAATTGAAAAAAAAATATTCAGGTATAAGTGCGGATTACAACCTCCATGCACAACGTGTTTTATTTTTCATATAAAAAACATTCATGGATGGTTATAAAATATATTTGGTGAATATATGTCATATTAATTATTAATAAATTTCATGAATATGGTTCATAAATAATAAAACAAAAAATAATGATCATTATAAAGTAACCCATTAAAATTGATAAATTAACCTAAAAAACACATCATGGATTCCATTTTCACAAACAATACAGATAATTTCTATAAAATGAACATATATATGAATAAAAAATTGAAAAAATGTATTTAAAAACCTTTTATGATATCTTAATGATGAAATTTTTATCATATAATATGGCTTGAAATCACAATTAATAAATAAAAAATAAAAAAATAAAATTACTAACATTCGAAGATTAAAATAAACAATAACATACTAATGTATTTTTATGGATGATTAAAATTGAATAATATAAAAGGTACTAATATTAATATTTTTTAAAGTAATTAATATTTTTATGTTTATTATATATGATGATAAATAGATTTTCAAAAATTCAGGAGTAAAATGTTAGGGTCTTTTCATCTCGATTTTCATTTGGTGAGATATGTTCTATATTCACAACCTTATTTCCATATGTGGTAAATATACTACCCCAATGACTATATTTTATAATATACTTAATTTAATTCATTTTATTTACAAGTTTATATCATGTTATATCATTTAATGTTATCTAATTTAAATATTACCAAAGTGTTTAGGGTTCTTCATCTCAAATTCCCTTATTTGAGAATTTTTGTATTGTACACCAATTTTCATTTATATGGTGTATATACATCCCATTTTACATATTCTACCATGATTATATTTATTCATGGTATTTAAATTTGTATTTCAAGTTTTATATTTAAATTTATTTTGATTCAAAAGTTATCAAAACCTTCAGGGTTTCTTTTCCAATCTCAATTCTTTTTTTACTTAAATAATTA
Organism: Viscum album; assembly: GCA_963277665.1. Classification (NCBI taxonomy): domain Eukaryota; kingdom Viridiplantae; phylum Streptophyta; class Magnoliopsida; order Santalales; family Viscaceae; genus Viscum; species Viscum album. Next base: position 1,510,202,777 of record OY728156.1, read on the forward strand.
TCCTCTATGTTCATATTATTCTTTATGCCAATGTTCTTCTTTCTTATTTTAAAATATAGATAGTAATTATTCCTTTTGATATTATTATTTCTATGTACCAATTTTTAAAATGAATTTGTATTAATGTTTTAATGATGTGGGTTTCAAGAAATATATTTTTAAAAAATATTAATGTTTTTTTCTTTCATCTTCCACTCCACAATTATGGACTTAGACATTATTTTTTCAAAATTAAAATTTTCAAGATTTTTTTATTAAAAAAATTTATAAAAAATTATTATGTTTATTTGAAAATGATACTTAAAAGAGACTTTTGACTTCATTTTCATTTAACTTTTACTTTATTTACAAACTATGAAAATAATATTATTTTAAAATTTTCAATGTGAATGCATGCTTTACACTTCTTTTGCTGGTGTTATTTAAGAAACATCCTCTCCATGTTTTCATGGTTTTCTAAATAAATATATATTTCAATTTATTTATAAAAAAATTAAAATGTGAATAAAAAATGTAAAGGGTATTTTTTTCTTCCTTGTCAATGTAAAATTTTAATACTCTTCCAAAGGTGTTTTTCATATATGTAAACATACTTTAATGTTTATAATATTTAAATGGGATATTCTCTTGTGATACCATACAACTTTTTTCTATAGTTGATTTATGATTATGTTTTTCTATTTTTTTATTGGGTAAAGTATTTCCATCATATATGATTGTTATTCTAATATAAATGATTAATAATTTCTAAGGAAAGTTGATTGTGAATTATTTTTTTACTTATTTTTTATTGTGGTGAGTGAATTGGAATTTATATATGGATTGTAAAGGATTGAAATTAAATTTACCCTCTATGAATAAGTAGTTGTCATTGGATAATTTTTTTGGGTATGTGGTATTTGTCTAATTATTTATTAATTTCTCTTTAACACGGGGCCCTGACCTTATGATCATGATGTCTTGTAATAGGGCCTTAATAATAATATCATTGTGTCTATAAATGTATCCATGATGGTAATATCATGACTTCTTAGAACATGGAATTAATGGTAAGATCATGATGTCTTGGTATAAGGCCTCAGTGGTGAGATTATGATGTTTAGATTTATGAATTCCATCGTAAAGAATTTAGTTGTTTTTATCAATGTGATTATTTAAATTTTATGTTACAATAGATAATATTTAATTCTCATGTTACTGATTATATGGAACATTTATTTATTATTTACTTGATCATTTTGTTTATTTATTTTGTTTCCATGACAGCTTTCATTATATGTTTCACTTACTGGGCATCTGATCTCACCCTTTTTTTCATTTTCAAAAGGTATAAAAGAAGTGATATTTGAATGAATTAAAGGATTTATTAAAATAAATGAGACAGATTTTGTGATGTTTTTTAAGTTTTGTTTATGTTCCAAATGTAATATTGAAATTATATACGAATCTGTTTTTCTAAGACTATTAAACTATTTATCCTTGGTAATTCAATCTCTAATATCTTTTACCAATGTAATAAATTAACCTTCAGATATGGGTTACTAGACTTAAGGTGTAAGAGTTTGTGTCAACAAAATTTTAGTAAAAACCATGGGCACTATATTTAGGGAAAAAATATATTATAAAACATCACCCTATAATAGACTTCATGTGAAAGTCTAAGTATAGGAAAACATCCACAAATTTTGGTAAATTATAGGGTGCGAGGTTTTCTAGAAATAACATCCCTATATTGATATAAATGAATCGATGTGGGCTCTATAACTTATGCACCTAGGGTTAAAAACCCTGAAAAAGTTTGGTTAAGTATTAACCTGGTATTTATTTGGTGCATAACTAGTATTCTTGACTACACCCTTGGTTTGAAACTACTAGTGTATAGTGTTTTGTTGGTTTTCACTCTTTATAAACCATTAAAAAGGATTTTAATATAATTTTATGATGTAATATATAATTATTTATGTTAAATAACATAATAGGAGTATGCTCATGGATAACCTATATTTAGACCTTAAGATTCTTGAGCTCAGTTATGAACATCATTTACGAGTTATTTCTTTTAATTTTATAGTTTCGATTTTTTAAATCTATTAATTTAATTTTTTTATCACTTTTTCTTTATTGAAGTAATGACTAGATAAAGGATGAATCAAGTTTATAATGGATGTGATGAACAATGTGGGGGTTTTTCCAATGAGTAACTAAATGAATTGGAAATTAATGTGAGGAATGTTTTATTATTCTTATTAAGATATCTTGAATTACGATTAAAAACATGAACCTAGTTTAATTTCTAAACACACCATAGAATAAAAGAATAGAATTTCTTGTATTTTCGAGGGATAAATAAAATGAATGAAAGAAAAAAAATCACATGTCAAGAATGTGGGAAGAAGAACCTTTGTAAATGTCTCACTGGAAATAGAATATGTTTATGTGTAGAAAAATAGGACACAATGAAAATAATTTTCATTGGGAAATAAATAGTTTGGTTGAGATGATGGACGGAAAATAAATATCATACTATAAGGTACCAATAATATTTCAATATCCTAAATTTGGGGCACGTAGTCATTATTAAATCCAATTACTTAATAAATTGATAGCATGGATGATAATCATCAACAATATCATTGACCAAGGGAATAAAAATGGTATGTGCTAGGAAAATCACTAAAATAGATCATAATAACTAAGGTACACTTATTCTCTACTCTAGAGTTCTGCAATTCTTATTGGATTTTGTCTATAGGAAAATTATTACATCAAAATGTTTTATAAGAAAATTAAATCACTACCCTAATGATTTTAATTTTGAATAAAACCTCTAATTATAAAATTATTTGTAACACCCCAACCCCAGATTCATAGAGCTACTGCATTATTTTTATTACATTGGCATGATCTTAAAAAATTGAATCCCAAATGACCAATCAGTTTAGTACCCTTGAAACTCTAGATACCAATATATGTTTTACATTAAATCATTAAAGGAAAAAACATAGTATCTCCTTTAAAAACACTCATATCCATTAGACTATCCCTCTAGTTCAATCATATGACACCTATTCACGTCCCAGGGAAAATCAAACATAAGAAATCAGTGAGATTATATGCTCAATAAGGATAAAAAAATAGAAGAATCTATTATAAATAATCATAAACATTTAAGGAAAGTTATATAATTAAAAATAATAATTTTAAACATAAATTTGAGCATAATATAAAAAGAATTAATCAAATAATTCAATTTGAAAATCCACATGGATATTCTAGTATTCGAATAATCACATGTAATATCAAAAACTAATCTCATAAAGATAGAATGCCTAATGTGGGACATCATAACACTAACACCAAGGCCTTGTAACAAGACTATACATAAATAGGTAAAAACCAAAACTATTTTATCTCAAGACACCTACCAATGCATCGAGGGTATATAGTGGGCCCCTCCAATCACACACTACGTCCAATTCATTCCTCTTATGAAAGGGGTAAAACATAACCAACAAAAACATTCATATTAAAACTAGCATACGACATCTTAATACATCATCCATACACCATGAATGCTCTAAAAGTAGAAAATATATAGTAAAACTATTCATAAAACCTTCAATAAAATATGATAGGTTGTATTATATGAAATAAACCCCAACTAAACATAAGATCCAATAAAGGATGTTAACATAGATGAAAATATTTTAATAAAATCATTAGAAACGTCTTTAGAGAAATACCACTTTTATTTAAAATAGTTATTTATAATTCCATATACATTAAAAATAAAATATATTCATTAAAATAATATTTTATTCTTTTGATTAAATATTCAAAAACATTAATTCATCATAATGGTAGAAAAATCCCCTCGTGTTGTATAAGAAAAAAAACATTCTTCTCGTACTTTGTCAAAAAAGTCAAATAAAGTACCTCATAAGCAAACAAAAAAAATACATTTATATAATTGAAAATGGGTAAATATGAATTTAAAAAATTCCTAAAAAATAGTAATAATGTTTTTAAATAAAGTTTAATAAAATATGGGTAGGGATGATAATTATCTCCCATAAAATTCTTAAGTAAAAGCAATCCCGGATAACAAATAGATTGTAAAATTAACCCTTACCTCATACATTCATTTATTCAAGGGTGTGTTGACCTAATTTATAATTATTAAATAATTTTATTGAGTTATAACAAAACTATATCCATTATTTATGATATCATATATTATCCTCTTATATCATTTTCTTAATAATATTTCATTACTATCATTATTTTGGGGTTGAACAGCTTCATTTTGTTATGTCTATTTTGTTGCGTAAGTCTCACAAATTGTGAATAGGATATATCTTATTCATATAAAAAATGGTATTAATTTCTTAAATATCATATTCATTCATTATATACATTTTCATAATCATTCTTAAATGGTTGTAGTGGAGGATGAATCTCATCATGTTGTGGAGATCGTAGGTCATATGTACGCGCGAGCGATGGTATCATTCCATAATGGTAAAGGGTAAGGATTTGGATATATTATGAATTATAAATTAACAATATAATGTAATATTTGTTATTAAATCCTTCATATTCATCGTTATACTCATCTAAATAAATTATAGATGAAAAACAGTGTACACCACGATGTAGACACCGTAAGTCGTACACATGCACGCATGGTGATACTCTTTTTCATAGGATGTGTAAAAAGAGGAATATGGTATTTCCATAATCATTAAAACATCTCATAATATATTAGATTCTGGGTTTATTAATTTATTGTGGAAACAAATTTGGATAATAAAGTAAAATAAGAAAATAACTTTGAAAGAGTTGGTAAAACAATTACCTATTTTTCAAGTGTCTCCTTTTTATTTAAAAAAAATAACATCTTAAGTTGTCTTTATGAAAATATTATGCCGTATTGGATGATTTCATATAATATTTGAGGATAATTGGGAATGTTTTGGCTAATAAAAATGGACTGAGAGGTGTGAATAATAGAGAAGGAGAGGTGCCTTTTATAGGAGAGGAGAGGGGCACTTTTGGATACCCCAAAACTGTTAATTTAATAAAAAATGGTTATTGATTTAAAATAGCTACAAAGTAATTTATTTAGAGGCTACGATTATTATGGGTAACAATACTATAAACCAATGATTTTTAGACAAGTTAATTTCTCAAAACTAACATTATTGTTTGGGTTTAACCCTTAGTTAAACACTTTAACTCTTATTGTGTCTACTTGTCTTTTTAAGCTATGGGGTTAAAAAATTACTATAAAATGCCCAAAGAAACCTGATTGGACCATTTATAAAATATTTAATATTATAGAAGTTATTTGGATGAACCATATTTTTTATGATTTTAATATCATTATATAAAATAATATTTATTTTAAAATCTCATTTTGTCCTTTTTGACCGAATTTAATACATGATTTTATTAAGGTCATAAAAACATTATTAATTCAAAAAAACTATATTAAATCATACCTAACACGTCAATTAAATCCAAAATATTAAATTATGGCATCAAATACTTTAAATTATATTTATTTTATTTTTATTAATATAATTTAATTGATTATTTATTTAACAAATCAATATTTGTATCATCATTGTGTCACTATTTAATTTAATTATTTATTTCCTAAAATTATAAATAAATTACCATTATGTAGATAAAAAAATTATATTACAATATAATATTTATATTTGACCATATCACTTATATTACCTCATATTAAAAATTAAATATTTATTAAAATTTGAATATGGTATTTTTTGAACTCTACTTTAAGTAAAATATAATAAGTGTCCAAATCTAAGACTAGTGGCTTAAAAAAGATCCTATTTTGACCCATGTTTAATTTTTTCTGAAAAATCATATCCAATAAAATTATGACAAGCGTTAGGGTAATTTTATAGTAATATTATGTTATTATTTTTTCTTTCAATTACCCAATTTACCTTTAACTATGGTAAATAAATACTTTTTTTACTAAAGTTACTATTCACCACAAAATTAGGTTGATCATGTTATATCAGAAATTTCATACTATTTAAAATAATTTATGTCCATTTTTTGAAATTAAATTCATATAAATTGTAAAATTAAATTATAGTTAATTCCATAGATGTGGCTAGAAGGCGGGTAAAAGAGAGTTTCAAAAGTTCAATAATTTTTTATATCTAATTATATTATAAAAAAATATTTCAGTAACCTTCATTTGATTAATATATGTATTGATTATCTATTTTGTATTAAAAATTAATTTAAATTAAAATAATTATTTAAATGAAAAAAGTCGATTTTTAACAATAATGCAGTATTTTTCACTATTAATCAAAAAATTGAAACTTTACAGAAAAATACCAAAATTTTACCCTCAGACAATTTTGATATTATGAATTCAAAAATGAAGTCTAATTTGAAAAATAAAATTTATAAATTGCTTAATTTATTTAATACTATTCATAAATTCTTTTTTAAACGGCTAGTTTTATAGAGCATGATCTCTGTGCAACACAAGCTAATGAATTATTTAAAAATAAATGTATCATAGAATCTTGGGGTGTCACATTCTCCCCTTGTTAAAAACTTTCATCCTCACAATTTCAATAATATTACTTCATAAAATGGTTTGGGTGGTTCTTCATCATAATTTCTTCAGGTTCCCACATCACCTCTTCCATTTTATGGCTTCTATAAAGAACCATTACCATTCGTGTCTTCTAATTCCTCAACACTTATTCTCTAGTGTCAAGAATCTCGATAGGATCTTCATAGTAAGATAGATCAGGTTCTAATTCTACTTCTTCATATATGATTACATGCTTTGAGTCTATCATGTATTTCATTAACAGAGATATTTGGAAAACATCATGAAATTTGGAGAAACTTGGTGGCATTGCTAAATAGTAAGCTACAACTCCAATTTGTTCCACAATTTCAAAAGGTCCAATGTACCTAAGACTGAACTTACCCTTCTTACCAAATATTATAACACCCTTCCATGGAGACACCTTCAAGAAAACATGATCTCCCACTTGAAACTCCAAATCCTTTATTCGGTTATCGACATATCTCTTTTTCCTACTTTGAGATACTTTGATATGGGTTTGAATAAGATTCATGTTTTCCATTGTTTCCCAACAAGTTCTTGGCCTATAAGTTTTCTTTCACCAACACCATCACAAAAAGTAAGTGTATGACATCTCTTTCCATATAAAGTTTAATATGGTTCCATGTGAATACTTAAATGGAAGAAACTATTATAATAAAATTATACTCTAGGTAAATAATCATCATACATAACTTGAAAGTGAAGTGATAAAGATCTCAATGTGTCTTCTAATGTTTAAATAGTCCTTTATGATTTTCCAGTTTGAGGGTGGAAGGAAATGCTCAAATGATGCTTAGTATCTATATATTTCTAAAGACTTTCCAAAATCCTAATGTAAAATGGGTATCACGATCAGAAACAATCGATAAGGGTACCCCATGAAGTCTTAAAACCTCATTAATGTAAATTCATGCTAAATGTTTAAGTAGTAAATCTTAACATATAGTAATAAAATGTTCTGATTTGGTAATAAAATATAAAATAACCTATATCGCATCATTTATTCTAGGATTTTTGGGTAGCCCCATAACAAATTCAATCATATTATCATCCCATTTACACATAGGTATTGGAAGAGGTTGCATGAATCCTCTAGGATGTTGTCTTCTAGCCTTTACCTATTAACAAACCAAACATCTTGAGACATAATTAATAATCTCCTTCTTCATATTGTCCCACCAAAAATGTTCATTCAAATACCTATATGTCTTAGTGCTATTGGGGTGTATAGAGAAGTATGAGCTATGTGCATCATCTAATAGTTTTATTTTTAGATTGGGTATATAGGGAAAATAAAGCCTCTTCCAAAATATCAAAATATCATCTTCAATACGAAGTCAATTAATCTTCCATAATTCAGATCATTAGTTTTCTTTTAAAGATCCTCATCATGAGACTAATAAATTTTTATCTTTTAGAGTATGGATGGTTTGGAAACCATTTGAAAAATTAGTGATGCTTCACCTTCCATGGTAATTCCTATATCTATTTTTACTAGATTCATGAACATAGGATCCCTTTAAACTCTCATTTTTTCAAAACTAAATGTTCTTTCATACTCAATGAATCTTCCACCTTGTTTTCCTTCCATGTGTGGTAATTTATTATGAAATATTAATATTTAAGTAGATCAAGCCATCTCCTTTGTCTCATGTTGAGATATTTCTGTGAGAAAATATATTTTAAACTTGTGTGAACAATATATATCTCACATCTTTCACCTTAGTGATAGAGTCTTTATATCTTTATATAAAGGATTACTGCAGATAACTCAAGATCATGAGTTTGGTAGTTTTTACGTGAATTTTAAATTTCCTTGATGCATAAGAAATAACTCTATCATTATGAATAAGAACACAACCAATTAATTTCCTTGAGGCATCACTATAAAACACAAACCCATCATTTTTATATGGTAAATTCAAGATAGGATCATTGAATAATATTCCCTTCAATTATTCAAAACATTCTTCACACTCTTCTATCCAAACGAATTTATCCCCTTCATGTGTGAGATCAGTTAATGGGTTATCCAATCAGGAAAAATTCGGAACTAAACATCGATAGTAACCTGCTTAACTAATAAAATTGTGTACCTCAGTTATGCTCATCGGTGTTGGTCATTCTTGGATTGCCTTTTTCTTTGCAGGATCAACATATATTCCATCTTTAGAGAAGATACGACCAAGAAAAGAAATTTCATGAGGCTTGAATTCACACAAGTAAAATTTCTCATATATCTCATTTCTTCTAAGAGTCATTAGAACATTCTGAAAGTGGTTCTCATGGTCTTCATATATTTTAGAGTATACCAAGATATCATCACAAAATACTACAAAAAAATCATCAAGATATTACTTGAACACTTTGTTCATTATATCCATGAAGAAAGAGGGAGAATTAGTTGGTCTAAATGTCATTAATGTAAACTTTTAATGTCTATACCTAGTTTAGAATTCTATATTTATAAAATCTTCCTTCTTAACACAAAATTTATGATATCAAAAAAAAATCATTTTCAAAAAATATTGAGCTCCATGAAGTTGATCCAAAAAATCATCAATTTGAGGTATTGTATACCTTTTATTTATTGTAATATAATTGATTTCTCTATAGTAAATGCATAGCCTTATTGATCCATCTTTCTTATTAACAAAAAAAACTAGGGATCCCCATGGAGAAACACTGAGGAGAATAAATCACTTATTACTTAACTTCTCTATTTTTTTTTCTTCAACTCTAATAATTCCACAGTGTCCATTATATAAGGAGTATTTGATATTGGTGATGTATTAGGTATTTGGTAACTAGAAAACTCAATTTCTCACTCCATAGGACGTCTGGGTAATTCCTCTAAAAAATATATCAAATTATTCTTGTAGAATAAGTACATCCTCAATTTTAAGATTATTAGGTTTTATCTTCTATTCTTCCCCAAAAATTTCATTTAGAAGAGCTATAGAAGGAGGATCTAGATAGGAATCAGATAATGAAGTTTATTCATTAATGATGATGGATTATATAACTTCGTCACAAATCATAACTTCCTTCTTCTTGAAATAAAATTTCACATCATATTTTTATTTTCAGTCTATACTGAGGACTATATCAAAGTCGACCATATTTATAATGATAAATTCAGGAGATAAAGTGTGTTTATATGTCATAATGTGAATTCCTCACACAAATTTACTATAATGAGACTTATGTTGGGGGGTTTTACTAACAACTCCATTGTTAATGTGAATTGTAAATATCTAATTCTTTAAGAAAACTGGGATGGTATAAATGAATGTGATGGTACAAAATCAAAAAAATCTTTAGCTAACTTTGAGTAGATAATTAAAGTATGTTCCACCACAACATTAAAAACATCAACTTCATTATTTTTGATCATAGAATATTGGACTTGATCTCTTTTAATTTTCTAGGAAAAATTTCCTTAATGTTTGGGACAATCATTTTCATAATGTCCTATCTCTTTATAATTTTATCATTGAACATTGGTAGATTCTTTCTTCCCATTAAAATCATGAGAATTATGTACTTTTTCTACACACTTGTAATGAAATCCCATCCCATTTAGGAAAGTATTTGGGTCTTTCTTCCTGCAATTATCATAGGGCATAAAGTCCACTTTACCCTTCTTCAGCTTATTTTCTTTTCTAGAGTGTTTAGTGTCCCTCTTTTTCTATTTCTTTATTTTAAAGTCATAAGACTTAGAGAATTTTTTTTCTATATTGATATCACATGGGGATATATCTTTTTATGATAAGAAAGATTGTGAGACCAATGATCATCAGATAACTGGTTTTAACCCATCAAATAATTGATCGATCATACTTCTTGGGTTACATATGTAGTCTATGGCATGCCTTACTATCCTTTTGAAGTTAGCCTCATACTATGTAACATTATCATCCTAATTTTGAATTAGACTATGAAATTTCCTTTACATATCATCTCATTGTTCATGAGGAAAGTATTTTTCTAATAAAATTTAATTAAATTCCCTCCATTCGAAATTTTTTACTTATTCATCCTCCTTCATTTTCTGAATTAATGACCATTGTTGGTATGTATCTTTAAAGAGACGATAAACTTCCATGACAACTTTTTACCATTCATTACTCCCAAAGAAAGAAATATTTTCTCTAAATAACGTATCCATTGATCAGATACAAATGGATTTGTATTCCCCTTGAATGTTGGAGGCTATTAACTCATGGGTAGTTCTAACATTGATCCCCTATGATGTGGATTATGCTAATCCATATCGGAAAGGTTATTAGTCATAACCTCAGTTATTTATCCTAGTATGGTTATACATTATTCATCACTAGTTGTATCACCAGATCCACAATCATTATCTTGTATAGAAGGGAAATCCCTAAATGGATTAAATATGTTGATACAGTTTCCATTCCTTCCATTAATCACTATTAATTAAAAATTTCATAAACTATACTAAGTTATGAATCATAATTCATAATTCCAAAATAGAAAAAATACATAACATTAATTAAAAATAATATTCATATCTAATCTCATAATCATATAAATAGTATCTTTAGGTACATATTAAATCATAAATCCTTCATAGCGGTTTGTAAAAAATTTGAATTATCCTAAGAATATCCCTCAGGAGTGTTAAACCAGGTGTGCAACAAGGCTCTTTGTCGTGGTCCATCTTACCCCGAGTTAAGCATGAAATACCTTGTTAGAGTTATTACTCCAAGGTACAACTATGCCAAAACCAAGTCCACTTATAGTTTTCATACAAGGAGGTATTTTCTAGTAATACCCAGAAACTATATACCTTACCAAAATTTTAGGATGTTCTTCTATAGGTACCCTCAAAGTCAATCTTAGGGTATTGTTACCTAATTAAATTCATTTCCAAATCTAGTTTCCAAAGTTTATATTAAGCTTCCTTTGATACCAACTATAACAACACAAACCCAGATGCTTAGAGTCGATGCATTGTTTTAATTATATTGGCATGATCTCAAGAAATCAAATCTTGACGGACCGATCGGTTTAGTAGCCCTGTATAAACTAGATACCAATATGAGTTTTAAATTACATCATGAAATGAAAAACAACATAGTATCTCCTTTAAAAATACATATATACCTTAGAATATCTATGAAGGTAAATCATAATATACCTCTTCACATCTTGGATAAAATTAATCATAAGAAAGAGGTGAGCTCATATGATCAATAAGGATAAACAATATAAAAGAACCTATCATAAATAAGCAAAAACTTTTAAGGAAAGGACTAAAATTGAAACACATGCCTTTTAAACATAGCCTTACACATAATATGGAAATAATTAATCAAATAATTCCATCTAAACATTCACATAGATATTCTTCAAGCTGAATAATAACATATAGTATCATCAAATAATCTCATAAAGAGGGAATGCCTAATACTGAACATCATAACCATGCCATAAAGGCCTCATGCCAAGACTGTGCATAAATGGGTAAAAACCCAAACTAGTTTGTCTCATGAGACCTACTGATGAATAAATAGGCTATATAAGTCCCCTATCATCACTTACTAATTCTAATGTATACATCTTATAAAAGGGTTAAAACATAACCAATATAAGAATTCGAATAAAAACTACCATATGAAATCTTAATACATTATACATATACCATGATTGGTATAAAAGTATCACATCCATAGTCAAACAATTAATAAAACCTTAAATATAATATGATAGGTTGTATCATATGAAATCAACCCTAATTAAACATAAGATCCTGTAAAGGATGTTTACATAGATGAAAATGTTTTAATAAATTCATTAGAAACTTCTTTATAGAAATACCCATTTCATTAAAAAAAATATTTAAAATTGCATAAAATTTTAAAAGAATATATTTTCATTGAAAATATAAGTAAAAATTAGTCATCATGAAAGTGGAAATATTAACTCACACCATATAAGTAAAAAACATTGTTCCCATACATTTTTGAATAATTCAAAAAATGTACCCCATAAAGAAAAATGAAAAAATTCTTTCTATAAAATCAAACATGGGTAAAAATGTATTTAAATAGTTATAAAATAACAGTAAGGATTTTTTTGAAATATATTTTTAAAAAACATGGACATGGATGATAAATATGTCCCAATAAATTATTAACTAAAATCAATCCTGAATAATAAAGATATTGAAAAATTAACCCCTACCCAATATTATCCTTTAGGTGATGGTGTGTTAACATCATATATAATTGTTAAATAATGGTACTAAGTTATACCAAAACAATATCCATTATTTAAGATATCATATAATATCCTCTTATATCATTTTCTTAATAATATTTCATTATTACCATTACTTTAGGCGTCAACTACTTCATTTTATTCTATTTATTTTGTCATGTAAGTATTTTTTATTATGAATAGGATATATCTTTTTCATATATAGAATTATATTAAGTTCATAAGTATTATATTTATTAATTTTATACATTTTCATAATAATTCTTAAATGTTTGTAGTGGATGATGAATCACATCGTGTTGTGGAGACAGTATCTCATACGTACACACGATCGATGGTATCATTATATAATGGTAAAGGGTAAGGATTTGGAAGGAGTATGAATTATAAATTAACAATATAATTTAATATTTTTTATTTTAATCATTTATATTCATATTTATACCCATCTAAATAGAAAATAGATGAAAAACAATTTACACCACGGTGTGGAGACGGTAAGTTGTGCACATGCACAGATGGTGATGTTGTTTTTCATAAGATGGGTAAAAGGAGGAATATGGTTATCCAATAATAATAAAAACATCACATAATATATTAAATAATGTATTTATTAAATTAGTATGGAAACATATTTGGATAAAGAAGTAAAAGAAGAAAATAACTTTGAATGAGTTGGAAAAACAATTACCTCTTCTTCAAGTCTCCCCTTTTGATTTCAACAAAAGGACTTCTTAGGTTGGATTTCATCCCAATGTATGGCCTCTAGTATGAATTTAGTGAAGTTTTAATGAGAATTGGGTAGTTTTTGTTCAATAAAAATATATTTAGTGGTGTTAATAATAGAAAAGGAGAGGTTTCTTTTATTAGAGAGGGGAGGGGCACTTTTGGAAACCCAAAAACTATTAATTCAATATAAATTTATGTTTGATTTTAAATTGCTCCAAAGTGTGTTATTTCAAAGATAAGATATGAATGGGTCAAAAACATCTCAACCAATGATTTTTAAAAAAATTTAAGATAGAAAATTAACCTTATCTTTTGGATTTAACCCTTAGTTAAACATTTAACTCTTACCATGTCTACTTGTCTTTTTTACACTATAGAGTTAATATAGTTACTATAAAAAACCAAAAGAAAACCAACTGGACCATTAATAAAATATTTAACGTTATCCAAGTTTTTTGGTAGAACCATATATTTTTATGACTTTTATATCATGTAATAAAATATTCTTTATTTTAAAAACTCATTTATGTAAACTTTGACACTATTTAATAAATAATTTTTTAAGTAATAAATACTTAATTACATCAAAACGAATACATAAAATCTTCCCTAAAATTTTAATTATTTACAAAAAAAATTTATGGCATCAAATATTTCAAATTGTTTTTATTTTAATATAATTCATATAATTTAATTGATTCTTCCTTTAATAAATCAATTATTGTATCATAATTGTGTCATCATTTAATTTAATTTTTTATTTACTAAAATTATAAATAAATTACCATTTTGTAGATAAACATTTTATATTTCTAAATTGTAACACCCCAAGATTTCATAGTGTGTTATTTCTTTAAAATAATACAATAACTTGCACTACACGCAACACCGAGTTCAAGCACACCATGACTTACCAAACAAGACGTTCAAAAGAGGTTATGAATAGTATTAACTAAATTTTAAACTTTATATAATCCTTATAATTTTAGAATCCATATTATGAGTTTCTTAGATATAATGCAAGAAGAAATTCATTTTCAGTATTGCACTTTTATCAAATTTTAATAGTGAACCCTTTTTAAATACAATATTTTAAACTTTTTGACTAAATGGGGACATTAAAAATTTAAAATGAAACATCCCAAGCTTCCACGGTACACTTTCTTTGAATAACACAGTAGCGTTTGTTGTACGCAACCTTGAGTTTTAACACACACCACAACCAATCAAACTAGCCGTTATGAATAGTAATACCTAATTTTTGAAATTATATATATTTTATATTTTAAAATGGACTTCATTTTTGGATTCGTAATATTGAATTTAGCCTAAGGTGAAATTTTGGTACATTTCGGATAACTTTCATATTTTGATGAATAGTGAAAATTACTAAATTTTAATTAAAAACAATTTTTTTAATAAAAATAATTAATAGTAATAAATTATGAATTTGAGTGGTTTTAAAGTATATTTAGAATATATTTTTACCATTTAATATAATTTTGGTCATTGGACATAATTTTACAATTAAACCGAACATAAACAAGTGTCAATCTTTTGATAGTTATTATCTCTTAAAAACACGCTTTTTGTTTTGACAGCGGGAAATAATTTTAAATTAATTTCTGACACTTCTGTGTTTTGAATTTAGAAAAATGGATTCCATAATTAGAATCAGGATGTTCAAATTTTGTAAATAGGTAACTTTTATTTTTTGACATTTTGAATAATTACTGCGGTAAATATTTTATTTACCATGGTTAAGGGTAAATCCGGTAAATAAGGGTTACAAAATAATATTATAATAATACTAAATTACCCTAAAACGTGTCCTAGCCTTATTTTATGATACATGTTCGACCATAGGCATCTTTGGGTCGATTTTTGGACCCCATGGATCCACTTGTAAGTGATAATGACACTTTATTTTAATTAAGTTAAAATGAATACAAAAATGACACAAGCATATATCCTTTAGAAAAAAAATTGTTACATAGGGTTATATATGTTGGATTTTAGATTATAAATATTAATTAGAAAGATAAAAATATTTCCTACATAATTATATTTTATTTATAATTTTTAGATATTAAATAATTTATTTTATTTATGACACAATGATGATGCAATAATTACTATAATAGTGAAACATTAAAATAATTGATATTATAAATACCCAAATAAATATAATATGAAACTTTTAATTAATTAAACTAATTTTCTAGGATAATATGATATATTAGGATTTATTTAATTGACTTTTTTCGAAGTAATAAATCTGTTATGAGTTTCACAAAAATCAACTATTGAATAGTGTCAAAATTGACATAAAAGAGTTCTTAAAACAAATATTATATTATTAATTGATATTAAATTCCTAAAAATATAAGGTTATGCCAAGAGACTTATATCATTATATTTTCATAATTAATGGACCATTTTGGGGTCGCTTGGATGTATATAGTAAGTTTATTAACCATATTATATAAAAATAAAAAGAGACATTGTAAAAGTGAAACTAATTAACTTAGAGTTAATACTTAAAGATAAGGTTAATATAAGTACCCAAACCTGTCTAAATTCTATTGGATGAGTTTTTTTCGACCCATACCCACCTTAACCTTTGAATAGTCAACTTTGGAGCCATTGGAAACCGATTATGAATTTATTATAAACTAATATCTCTAGCTTTTCCAAAGGTGCCCCTCACCCCTCTTATAAAAGGGAACTCCTACTTCTCATTTCTTCACACCTTCAAAGCCTTTTGGTTCGGCCAAACTCTGCCCAAATACTCTCCCAACTTCCCTTAATACAACCTAGAGGCCTTAGTTTGATCAGAAAGCCAACCTAAGGAGCCCTTTTGATCAAATCAAAAGGAAGAACCCGAAGAAGAGGTAATGATTTCACCACCCTTTTTCCAAGTTCCTTCTTCTTCCACTTCTTCTTACTTTATTGTTACCATTCTAAAATAATAACTCCCGTATCATATATATACTGTGATGTTATTATAAATATGGTACAACCATATTCAGTATTCTATCCACCCTTTGAATAACATGTCACCATACGTGCGTACGTACGGCTTACCGTCTCCACGTCGTGGTGTAATTGTTATTCAATATATTATTATTTGGATGGGTATAATAATGATGTGTAACTCATGTAAATAATAAATATAACATGTTATTGATTCTTTATATATGTTATACCATTCATTTATATATTAGTTTAATATCAAAAGAATGATATTGTCGCTCGTGCGTACGTACGGACTACCGTCTCCACGAACGCGATGAGATTCATTATCCATCATATCCATTCAAGTATAATTATCATTTTCTGATTTAAAAATGATGTTTAAGGACTTGATATCATTTTGGATATGAATAATATACAACCTATCCATTACAAACATGTCTTACGTAATAAAACATATAAAAAATGAGTAAGTTAACACCCGAAACAACGATAATACTAAGACATTATTAACAAAGAAAAGTTAAAAGATCATATATGATATGATATTAATATATATGATTCTTGTATAATTTAATAACAATTATTTCAATATTATACAGGAGGTTAACCTACCCCAACCAAGTAATAGTACAAGGTAAGGGATTTTCTTATCTCACATTCAATTCCGTGAGATTTCATTGTTCGCCACTAAATTATTGAAAGTGGTGTATTTTGTACTGCCATTTGATATATATTATCATGATTCTCTTTATATTCATGTTATTCTGTAAATCATTTGGTGGTTATTAACTTCTGGCCATACGACTCAGTTGATTAACGTGGTAAGGGGTTTTCATCTCACTCCTTATTCCCGTGAGATTCATGCCATATTGCCACCATCACCTTTTGTGTGGTGTATGTACTGCCCATAATTATATTCTTTGTGTAATACACTCTAGTTTATGTGTATTTACATATTCATTGTATGATACCCCTTTCATGGGTTGTATTTTTCATAATTTACCAAATTGGTAAGGGTTATTTCACAATCTATTCATTATCCGAGGTTGTTTATACGTAATAATCTACTGGGATCTCTTTATCATCCACATCCATGTTTCTTAATAATGTATTTCAAAACATTTTTACTATTTACAAGAATATGGGTTAAATTAATTTATACCCTTATGTGTTTCGAAAGGAATCTTTCCGTCATTTTCCAAACAAGGCACTTTTAACCTTTTCGACAAATTTAAGGTAAGAATGTTTTTTAACTTATACGGTGGGTGCGGCTATTTACCGCCGTTATAAAATCGTCAAAGCTTACCTTACAAGCTTATAAGAATATTTTCAAAGAAAATGTTTTATTTTATATGGATCTTAAATTATTTCAAAATAAAAAGAGGTATTTCTTTAAAAATAATTTTTATTTCATCTATGAAAACATCCTTTGATGGCTTTTAAGCTTATTTGAAGTTGGTTTATTATGATACAAAACATCCATAATTTATTTAAGGTTTTGTGATATTTTTGACTTTGGATAAGCTATTCTTATGTCACTCATGTTTTTTTAAAGTATTGACATTTCATAAGTTATTTTTAATCCAAATGTTTATGTTATATTTCAACCTTTCATTCAGATGAATGTGTTAGACAAGTATGTTCCGGGTTGGGGACCGGTAAAAGTAAGCCCTCCGGTTTGGTCTCTGGTTATTAGAGGAACTCCGGTTTGGTCTCCGGTTATTAGAGGAACTCCGGGTTGGTGTCCGGTTATTAGAGGCACTCCTGGTTGGTGTCCGGTTATTAGATGCACTCCGGGTTGGGTTCCAGTTACAGTTAGCCCCAAGGTCTTGGGATGAGGCCTTGACAAAGAAATTAAAGTTCAGCATTATGTATTCCATCATTATGAAAGTGGTTATTGATTTTTCATGTGATTATTCAATTAGTAGAATATCCATGTGAATAAGTAAATGGAATTATTTCATTTTATTTATTCCATACTATGTTGAATGTTCATGTTTGAAAGGCTTTTGTTTTAGTTATACATTGCCTTAAATGTTTATTCTTATTTATAAAAGTTTCCGCTATATTGTTATCCTTACTGGGCATTTGAGCTCACCCCTTTTCTATGTTTTATTTTTCCCAGGATGTGAAGAAGTAAGTTATGAATGACCTGCAGGGATATTATGAGGGGATATTAGTGTGGACTGTGGAGACATTATGTTGTTGTATTAGTTTTTCATTTTATGATGTAATGTAAAACTTATGAATATATCTAGTGTTTCCAAGGCTACTAAACCAATCGGTCTTTCGAGATTTTATCTTTCTTGTGATCATGCCAATGTTATGTAATAATGCACCGACTCTGGGTAACTAGGGTCGGGTCGTTACATAAATAATATTTATAGTCAACCATATCACTTATATAACCTCAAATTAAAAATTATATATTTATTAAAATTTCAATATGACATTTTTAACACTTCTTTAAGTAAAAATAATAATAAATGTCCTAATCTAACACAAGAGGATTAAAAAAGGATCATATTTTTACCTAACATTGAATTTTATCGAAATAAACTTATCAAATAAAATTAGGACAAGTTTTACTGTAATTTTATGGTAATATTATTTTATTATTTTCTTACCTTGAATCACCTGATTTACCCTTAACCACGATAAATAAATAAAACATTTACTAATGTTACTCTTCACTAAAAAACATGTCAATCCAACTAGATAAAAAATTTCATAATAATTAAATTAATTTATGCCTATTTTTTGAAATTCAATTCAAATAATTTTTAAAATTAAATTTAATGGTAATTCTGTAGATGTGCCTAAAAGGAGGGTAAAAGAGAGGTTCAAAAGCTCCATAATTTTTTATATATATTTTTATTATAAATAATTTTTAAATGAACTACATTGAATTAATATATGTGTTATTTATCTATTGTGACATTAAAATTAATTTAATGTTAAATAATTATTTAAATGAAAAATCGGTTTTTAACAATAATGTAGTATTTTTTTTTTACTATTCATCAAAAATTGTAACTTTTTAGAAAAATACCAAAATTTCACACTAAAATAATTTTGATATTCAAACTTAAAAAATAAAGTATATTTTGAAAGATATATTTTTTAAATTACATAATTTGGTTAATACTATTCATAACATCTTTTTAAACGACTAGTTTGATAGATCATGGTGCGCTCAAACTCAGTGTTGCGTGCAATAAAATCTAATGAATTATTTGAAAAAAATGTATCATGTAAGATTTAGGTGTTACATTATATAATCCCAAACTAAGGATTATGGGAATCATATTCATGTAAATCTTATTTATTCTTCCTTTAGATGAATTTAATGTCATTTTGTAAATGGATATTTTGTCTCCTTAGACTCTATATTTGTTGATGAAGTTGGGAAATTACATTACATATATCGAACCAATATATGATCATCTATTAGTGTAAGGATGACTATAAACGCAATACGAAAACTAATTCTTTGACTCATGATACCCAATCATGAGGTATGTTTAGATAAAATGAATAGAGATAAACTAAATTTTGATTATATTTTTATTATAAAGAAAAATATAAGTTTTATAGTATTTCATAATATAGTGAGTTTGATATAAAATTAAAAATTATATATTTATTCATTACATTTTATATTTTTTGTTAGTGAGTTTTATGAAGAGACAATTTATTTAAGGGGTATAATGTGAAACCTAATGATTTTAGTATTATTTTCTCCTTAAATAAAATTATTTTGAATACAATTTGTCACATTCAATGTCAAACCATGATGAAATGAAATAAGTTTTATTAAGATAAAAATTTTAGTATTGAATATAACTGTTATAATACATTCAATAAATTTGAGAGTGTAAACACAATTCACCACATTATGAGATCTATGTAGAAAGAAGAATCCATATAATCATATAGAAGAATTATTCTTCATGAGACTCATTTATCTAGGCCTAGAAGGGAGGTAGAATCACTAGGGTTTCACATAAATAATACCAATTCAATCTCAATTATGTTCAAATTGAGAGAAATTGTTTTTGGGATAAGTTCAGGAATGATGAAATAACATTGAGATCCATGCCAACTAAGTTTCCACCCATGAAAACCATTATTTCTTATCTTACTATT
Organism: Viscum album; assembly: GCA_963277665.1. Taxonomy (NCBI): domain Eukaryota; kingdom Viridiplantae; phylum Streptophyta; class Magnoliopsida; order Santalales; family Viscaceae; genus Viscum; species Viscum album. The sequence goes on from OY728156.1 coordinate 1,510,223,523, forward strand.
AAATATTATGTTTAAGTCTTGAGTGGATTTGTAAGTAAAAGTTATGATGATATAAACATGTAATTATCAATGTAATATGATATTTATATATGACATGTATTTTATAAATTTATCAATTCATATATTAAATAAAAGTAAAGTTAATATTTAATACTAATGAACTTATAAAATTCAATTACTGTAGATAAATTACTAATAAGATATTTTTAATATTAAAAATGTATTTTTCAAAAAATTGCATTTTCTACACTATTCCTTTCTTTATAAAAATTAAATATATCATGTTTAAGTGGTGATAAAATATATTTTTGATATTAATTATATATTAAAACTCAGTTAATATTTAATTTATAAAAAATTAGAATAATAATAGTTAATATTTAAAAATTCATTTTCCTATAAAAATAGTTTTTCATTATAAATTATATTTTCATTTAGAAGATAAATTTAATAATTTTTTATATTTTTATTTTAAAAAAATGAAATTAATTTTTGGATTTGGAATGATAATATGATCTAAGGATTTTTTTTCTTTTTTGGAAAGATTGTATTTTAGGTGAATAGTACAAAATACCTTTTTTTAAAAATACCTCGACTTTAATGAAATCATTGAGACAAAATAAAGGCCTAAAAATTTATGAAAACATTTTCCTAACTAAATTTTTATTTTATAAGTAAAATAATTCATTTAAAATATTAATTTTAATTTATAAACTCATGATTAACATTTAGAACCTAATTATTGTTTTTCTAAAAATAATAGGTCTTCATTAATTATACATTAATTATTATAAAATTTATTTTTATCACTTTTAGAAATTTAATACTATGAAATTATCATGAACCCATACCTACCAAGGTACTGCTCCAAGGATGGGAATGTGAGATGTTGGATGGTAACCACCTGAATCCCACATATAATAGACCATGCATTGGAAACAAGCACCAAGGGTATAATGAACATACAAAAGGGAAGGCATTACCCTATAAGAGAACATTTGGAACAGAGATATAATAAAAATAAACCCATGAACTCTTTCTCGTAAAGATAAAATAATTCCCAGGTGAGTACATGTAATTTCATAAAAAATGGGTACATTTGAAAAGGGATAATGAGTACCAAAATATAACCTGGAGGAGAACATTAATCCCAAAAAAAATCTTCTAAAATGACAAGCTAGTAATATCCATCATAATCTACAACCTAATCACATTTATCTAAAAAACTATTACATATACATAGTGTGATCATTATAGCTATACTCAGTTAGATCCTCCCTGGATCCTCTTGTAGAAAATATAATGAAAGAATACAAATGCCTAGTAAATAACAAGTGAAACTAACTCATCACGTAAATAAGTATAATATATTATCAGCCTCATCATGGTTATCTACCACTAGGTAATTCATAAAATATATTATATATTCTAGTAATAAAATTAAATTATCCTACAACTACTTCCTCACTAGATTATCACTCTTCTCTAATATCGTATGTCCTAATCCCTCTCACTTTAAAAGTAGAATCCCCCAAAACACCAAGGCTAAATTATCATAACATTCATCTCATGCACCACATAATCCCTTCAACCCATCCACATATCCATATATTTACTAAGTATTGGGATCCACCATGACCCATATATCACGTATCATACATCAGTTATACCACATGCCATCACATCCCACACACTAAGTATATATATCAATCCATTATAGCCTATACCTTTCGTACCTATAATAATCCTTAGGATACTATTTTTAGAGATAAATGTGTATGAAATAACAAAATTATATTATATCCCTCTACAAAAATATATGTGTAAGGATAAACGTAATTTTTACTATCCCGCAATACTACCATGAGAAGTTAGTGGGGCCAAAGGGATTAGTTAGGAATATGTAACTTGTTAACCTAGATGTTGGGGGAAACACCCTCCTAGTTTCCACTCGGTTTTAGTTTCCCTACCGAAATGGTGGGGAAGTTCATCAAATTATAAAACATATATTATCTAATGTATCTCATAACCAAACTATGGTAATTAACCTAGTATAAATCTCAACCTCAAATATCATCACTCATACACCTGATTTTTACTCCTTAGAAATAGATTTCCTATAAGCACACAAGAATTTATAAATACTTTCATTAAATTACATATTTCTTTTTTAACATTTAACATCAAATTAATTAATATATTAACCATTAATCAATATTATTCCAATTTTATTTCATTAATCATAAAATTTAATTCCATGGCCTCCACGAATAATATAACTAAGTCCATGTGTCCTCATGATTAACATTAACATTTTCATTATAGAAAGAACCTACCCCATGAGTTAAAAATATTATTATTATTATAGCATTTTATTATTCAAGGAACTCTGGAAATTTTCAAGAATACTCTCAGTAGATGCATAAAAAATCACATCAAACTGCATAATATTGTGGGAAAGGAATGTAGATAAACAAGCACCCCATCCATCCATCATTTAACTATTTTAATCGTTAATTAAGAATTTATATTCTATTTCAACAATGTGTAAGTTGAGACTTAACCTATTCTATCAACTCTTAATCCATCCTCAACTCCATCATTCATATCTTATGCATATCACGATCTTATGAATAAATTGTTTCCAAAAAATCCAAGCCTCCCCATCCATATCACATCATCCATACCAAGATATTATTACATCACATAACATGGTTGATATCTTGAGAAACTCAGCAGGAAAAAAACAACTAAAAATTTCAACAGGGCCACTAGTCCCTAAAAACTATGCATTTAACCTTCACATTCAAACAAGAAACCATATCCCCAAAAAATATGTTTATCAAATAAACAATTTTTATTTCATATTGAATCAATCAATTCATTTATTACAGGTTTTTCATTGGGTAACCTAATGCATTAGCTATCACAAGATTTAATTTATTAAAACATGATTCATTGCATAAGTTCCACTTTTATCAAAATTTAACGAATAAAAATCCTATTATGAATTTATTTTTCATTTAAAACAATCATTTGTAGATTTATGTTATTTATTCAATTAAATTAACATATAAAGGAATATATAATAATAAAAACATTAATTAAGCAACAAATTGATTACCGTAAAATAACAAGAACAATGGTTTAATTAAACATGTTTCTTTATGATATTTAACCAACCAAAAAAATTCCATATTTATGTTATTTAATATATTTCATCATCTTAACATGCTAATACCAAGAATAAAAACATTATAAAAATCATAAAATAATTATGTCCATCATAAGAATGATTACACACTATCTAGTAAAATAATATGTGAAATTTTATCATATTAGAAGGATATGAAAAATTACTAATCATAAACCAATTCATTATTAATAAATTTTATCCTTTATTAGGGTTAATTCCACCACCACCCAATGATGTTAAAGCATGGTTAATTTATGATTTCATGTAAAATAAAGTATAATAAATTTATCACTTACCTTAATTCCTTAAACATTCTTTAAATAGAAATAAAATTTCAACATAGATATCTAATAACCCATCCCGCAAGTAAAATACATACCTCCAAGTAAATATAACCAAAATCATGCCACCAACATCCAAAGTAACTCTATTAAAACAATGGAGATCAAATTCTATGATATGGAAAGAATAAATGGGATGAAACAAGATCGAATGGATAATAAATCATAATAAATGAAGGAAAAAATTACCAAAAATCACCACGGATTGAACACATGAATCCAATAATTAATTCTTTTTTAAAGGGGCTTTAAAACCTTTGGAAATATATATATGGTTGCTAGGGGTAAAGATGTAAAATTGGGAGAAAAGTGGGTTTTTAAGGGGTTTAAGTAATTGTAAAACAATAAAAATTATAAAACCATAGTGTAGCCTCCTAGACCACACCATAGAACTGAAGAACATAGGGAGGACTATAATGCACCACAAGGGATCAAGCCACCGCCTACCAGATCAAATTAGTGTCCAAAGAACATGGATAAGATCCTATAAAAGTGGGAGGGGGACTACCCTGTAGGTCTCCCCACTAAACTACAAAATCCATTTTCCTAGAATGCGGCAATAGAATAACCTATCCCATATGCCACACCTGCCCCAAAATTGGAAGAACCACCCATGAAACCCGAAATTGTAGTTGTGACCTCCACGTCACACCTACTTGACCACCAAGGAAAAGAATATATTGCAACCATCCTTCACACCATAGTTATGCCAAAAATAGAAGTATCTCCAAAAATCCTCATCCCTAGTCACTATTCCATAGAAAACCCCACAATGTTTAGGGACTAAAATTACAAAATCCCAAGACTATATAGCTTATAATCCTTTATTAAGATAATAATTCATCTTAACTACTCCCTTTTCCTGTCAAGCTTCTTGGAACCTTCTTTCGACACCTCTAATACCCAAAAATCACAAATGAAGGGATTCTATGGTTTCTTCCCTTATGTAAATGGTTAATATTTTTGGAATCAAAATATCCAAATTAGATAATAAAGTTAATTATATTTTTAGTCATCAAACAAGTTATCAAGGTTAAAAAATGAGTTTCCCTTGTAAAAGTAATTAATGGTGAAAATTTAAATTAAGAGAAAATGGCATAAATTATCTAAAATCTCATCCATTATGTCATTAAACCCCCTACACTAGTACATATTCTGGGTTATAAATGAAGAATAGGAGTGACCCCCAAGTCCCGTATCCAGTAGGCCTCAGGTTGGTGACTAGAACTGGTGGTGTAAAACACTCAAATGGGAGGCAATACCCACAATATATATAAAAGGATAAAGTGATAAAATTAACAACCATCCAAAAAATCTATTATATAATATAAAATAAACCATCCTATCATGTATGTTAAAAAATAAAAATAAAAATTCTCTAAAAATAAAAACCAACAGAAAATTACAATGTAGAAAATCTATAGAAACTCCATCCTCCAAACTAATCATTCCCAATGATGTCTCAAAAACCCTCCTGGTAACCTAAAAAATAGTTTATATATATAAATATTATGATAATGACATGTATACTCTTTAGGATCATACCTAATGTCCCTTTTTAATATGTGAAATGTGCATACTAATTCCCAAGTGAAAAAAACAGAACCAAATGTACCTAAATAGGTCAACTAACCATCCTAGCCTCACTAAGGATCACTCCCCAAAAAATGAAAGAAAGTATTAAAATAAAATCAGAATACATAGGTAAATTCACCATATATCCACTTACCTAATGATTTTCTACTCTCATGGAACAATGTTTGACATATTTTTCTCTCATCTCTTCCATGAAATCCTTCCACCACATATCACTAAATATCTAATGTCGGCCAGGCCAAAGCATGACCTACCCCCAGCCACCTGTAGGGCCCAGAATCATGTGCTGGAATCATTCAATAAAAAAATGACATATTCTTCTTCTAAATTATCATCCAAATCACCATAATATCAAAAAAACATCATAACCAAAGAATTAGTGTATCATGAACATGAATCACATCAACCTCATTCCCTCCTCATACCACACATAGCGCCCACTGTATGTTTTATCCACTCATTTTCAGAAATCTCAACCAATTACCCCTACTCAATCTATAATCATCATCATTTGTATAACATCCCACCTCTTTATCACATAAACTTTCATTACATTTTAAAAAACTGAGGATCTTTAAGGTTTAGTGTCTTGGAAACCATGAACTTTAAACATGAAAACATAAAAAATTATTCTAAAACACTTGAAAGGCTTCTCCTCATGTTCATCCTAGTTTCATTACTTCATCACATAACTTGGGAGCATAAATCAAAATAAAGGGTGAGCAAAAAGCCCAGTAAGGGAAACAAGAGAAACATTTTACATGTGAACTTGAGATACTTCAATAAGTTCATGAAAAGAACTTTAAGGCATGAGAATGAAATGATGAGGCATATCATAATAAAAATAACATTTTCATAACTCGAAGATGTGGCTACAACATTTAATATTGACAATCATTTCGTTTCACCAAGGTTTATCCCCAAGGTGTCGTTAAAAATTACCAAGGTTATTCACCAAGGCGTCGTTGAAAATGGTCATCTCTAGAGATTAAGTCTTTACCCAATGCATTGGAGCGCTATCAGGGTGCACCCTTAAATTTTCATTTATTATCATGTGATCCACATATATCATCATCAAACATTTCATAAATAACCCATATAGCATAAAATAAATGTGTTTCATTTCATAATCATAACGTTTTAAAAACTGCTTTAAAGACATGATCTTTACGTTACTTTAAACCCACAGAAAGGGAAAGCGGGTGTCATGTATGTGAATCCAAGAATTTAAAATAGAAAATTTTTGTATATATGTGAATAACCCTGTAGAAATAATATCTTTGAGTATTCACTTAATAACATGAAGTAATTTTGAGAAAAAGAGAGAGGCATTTTGAGACGAAAATTCTGCAGCACAACGGCTACGTTACATGGTTTTAGAAAACGTTGAAAAGAGAGGGGACATGGTTCAAACAATGATAAATGACCCATAAAATAGTATAGGGACAGAATATAAGGGATTTAAGAACATGGTAATGAAATTTGAAAATATACCATATGAAATGAAGAACATGAAAGGAAGACAAAAATAAGATTTCTCTTATGAAAATTCGGCAGCCTAACAACGTTACATAAACTTCAAACAAAAATGAATTGATGATGTCAAATAGGGTCTCTCATCATATGAACATAAAATATCAGAATGATAGATATAGATATCATAACCCAACATAATAAAAAGGAACTTGCAAGACTTGACATGGAATTAGAAATTTGAAAAGGAGAAGGGTGAAAGAATCCCTTAAAATTTTGGCAGCTTAACGGCGTCACTTAAACTTCCACAAAAATGAATTGATGAGATCAAATGGGGTCTCTCATCATATGAACATAAGAGTCCAGTATGATATATATAGATATCATAACCCAACATAACAAAAAGGAACTTGAAAGAATTGACATGAAAGTAGAACTTCAAAACGAGAAGGGTGAAGAACAACTTAAAAATTCAGCGGCCTAACGGCGCCACTTAAAACTTCAAAAAAACTGAATTGAAGAGATCAAATAGGGTCTCTCCTCATATGAACATAAGAGTCCAGTATGATAGATATAGATATCATACCCCAACATAACAAAAAGTAACTTGAATGAATTGACATGAAAGTAGAACTTCAAAACGAGAAGGGTGAAGAACCACTAAAAAATTCGGCATCCTAACGACGCCACTTAAAACTTCATAAAACGAAATAATGAGAGTAATAGGGGATCTCTCATTATGTGAAAATGAAAAGGGAAGTAATAGGAGTATAAAATAACACCCTTTAACATAATAACATGGAGCATAAAAGAAATTACATAAAAGAGATTTCTTGGAAAGAAAGAGAGAGATCGGATCCCTTACCTTAAAACATAACTCTTAAAACTCAAAGGTTGGGACCTTGAGGGCTTGGAGGAACCATGGGAGGACTCCTTGGGAGGTAATGAGACCAGAACATCGTTGGGGGAGAGTGGGGAGTCGAATGGATTAGAGGATGGCTTGGTATTTATAGGGAAAGTGAGGGGACAAGGCATTAATGGAAAAGGGACACCTCATTAGTGGTTTTGGAAAAACCATGGGCTTTCCCATGGTATTTGCCCATGGTATTAACCACTTGGGACACCTCATACCTTATCTCACTATTCATAATTCTAACATATTGATTACAAACTTAATACATCATTTAATGATGTCATTAAACACCCGTAACTTAAAAACTGTATTTTCACTATTTAGTGAAAATTCAACTTTCTCAGAATAATCCCAAAATTTCACCTTAACCAAATATCAATGCTCTGATTAAAAATATGAACTCAATTTTATAAAAATATTTTTCTAAATATTTTTAATTTAATTTTTAAATAAAAAGACTATTCACCGAAAATTTATTTTTTTCAGAAAAAACCCCAAAAATTACCATAGCATAATATCGGTGCTCTGAGTTCAAAATGAAATCTGTTTTATAAAAATAATTTTCTCAATATTTTTAATTAAATTTTTAATTATAAAACACTATTCACCCGAAGAAACTAATACTTGAATAATAATTTATGAACCCGTTATTTAACCATTTTATTAAATCACATTACTTAATCAAGATGCCTAGATTATGTTAATACTTTCTTTAAGTGAGATTACTAATCCACTTGGACACATTACTAATCCTAATCATAAAATCACTATTCATAATTTACTATTCATCAAAAATATAGTTGATCCTATTAGACTCTAAATTTCATATTGAACATAATTGTAGAAGACCATTTTTCGAAAATCATTACACATTTTTAATTATTTAAGGTTTACACAACCATTTTTAAAATATCCTTTTTCTAAAATTCATCAAAAATATGCATACTATATTTATCCGGTCATTTGAAAATTCATAAACTTCATCATAAGAAGAAATCCCAATTTTTATTTAAAACAAAGGATTACACAAGGCAGTTATGGTCTCTTTACATAGCCCCTTATCACACCAGCATATGACCTAAGTGTAAGGTGTGCTAAGGTGAGAGAATCTGAGGGAGGCTCGGCTAACATCGCACGAGTAGTAATTTATATTAGTTTGAACTTCTCGCAAAGGCAATTTCGTTCTAGCTTCACACGATGAAGTTCGGCTTGGGTTTGGTCCAGAGCAAATCCCAGTGGTGCTACCTCCTTCCCAAGTTCTATTAGATGGGATTCGATCGGTCCAAGACAACTGGGTGAGGCCATCAAATCTTCTTTCTATAAATATTAACCAAGATTACTTGTATTTAGAGGCAATAATCAAAACGTTTAGCTTCCAGCGGTCATATTGACCAATAATCATATAACCGTCTAAACCCAACTGTCTCATTTTAATTATACTCATGTTATCAAATAAAACATTTTTGTTGAGTATAAAAAAACAAAATAACACATGAAATTAGGAAACAAGATTTATTCAAAATTTCGGGTCGTTACAATTTGGGTACCATCGTTATATTCCATAGATGAAGGAATATTAGATAAGAGGGGATGATCAAAAATTAATTCCCTCACTATCCTAGATATTGGAAAAAAACACTCCATAAATCATTTGGGTGTGAGTACCTTGTACATGATATGGGTGGGGTGATTATATAGGTAACAAAAAAATAAAAAACTTATATACATATATATAGATATCATATAAGATCGATCGAAGGGTTCACATCGATATTGTATCAATATCATATTCCATAAACACCATATTATTGTTACCATGTGCTTCCACCACTAATGAAAATCACCACACAAAACAACCACACACATCCCAAAATTCTTCTTATTTCTCTTATATATTCGACCATTCCCCATATTATCATAGTACCACCCACCAATCATTTATTAATCCATTTAATCGCATTTTTAATGAAAACCGTTATAACCATCCCCATATGAATTTACATTAATTTTTATCCTGTTTATTCTCATTAAATTAATTAATTAAATTACTACACATTGATTTTTATCCTAGATTATGTAATTCCATCTATCCTTTTCAAATTCATTATTAGTCTTTTTAAATCCCATCACTACTAGGAAACTATAAAAATGCACTATACAACCCAATAGCTCATTCACCTAACAACAATAAGCATCAAATTCTCTACAAAATTCACACAAAAAAACAACCATCTACCCACAACAACTACATATATACCTCCACACTTATAACCCTCCACACACACTGCATTTAAACCAGTCACCACCATCACAATTTAACCCCAAAATTCCCATAAATCTATAAATACAATATAAAATAGACCAGAAACACACAATGATATATTACAAAATCAAATAAGTTACACTATTCATTTAAAGGAGTTTTAACAAAACTTTATCATCTCTTTCATAGGAATTTTCACAATAATTTTAGATTCATACACAACTAGTTCATTAGTGAAATATAAATGGATAACCTTTTACAAGTGGTGGGACTAAACCATGATTCATAATAGGGGTTATCAAACCACAATAGGGGTTATTGTTTGTAAAATACACAACATTAACATGAAAAAAAATGTCCATGTTTAAGCAGGGACCACCTATAGCAATAACAAGAAAATTTGTAAAAATAGAAAATCACACCCCATCCCCTTTAATTCAATTTAATCCAGTTCATTATCATTATTATTTCATTCTTCCATCCACAAAAAGGAAATAAGTGGAATTCTAATTACATAGATTCACAAAAAGGAAGAGAGAACATGGATCCCCTACCTAGATATAAGATTTAAATCATGATACACCTAATTAAAAGAAAAGGGAGATGGTGTTATTAATAGTTATCAAAAAGGTAAGGGATTGGTAAATTTTACAACAAATAGAAACAAAATATGAGAAAGACAGAGAGAGAGAGAGAGATGAAAATTGTACCTAAAATGCAACACATAGATATAGAAATAAAGGGAAAAATATGGGTTGTCAAACATGCCTAGAATCATTATAAGGAAGATATATAGTCAAAGAAGATGACTCCAAAGGCTCAAGAATGAGGGTATAAATCATCCATACTTTAAGGAAATAAGTTATACTAGAATTAGATGGAATCATATATTTTATAATCACATATACGAATCCCTGTAGATCTCTAAATGGTTAACAAGTTTAAGTTGTCTTTTCATTTATCCTTAATTATATTTCCCTATAACCCCATATAACCTCCCATTTAAACTCCCTAAAATTAAAGAATTCGTAGATATACTCATATCAGGGATTAAAATATTTAAAAATATTTATTTAATTATTTATTTCCTTTTTTATATTAAAAAGGTTTTATTATGTCAAACTAGGAAGATCTTGGTATTTTGAAAATTTGGTAATTTGTTTAAACCATTAAAGAAATCGAATGAAGGGAATGATTACATGATGGAACAAGTGATGACATAGACATGCCACATGATATATCAACCACATGACCAAACTAGGTGACCACATGAAGGAACTGATTGAATGTATTAAAGAAATTATTTTCTGTATAAAAAACTGACTAACCACTTGAAGAACTTTTAAAAACATCATAAAGAAATAAGAAACTACATTATCAATCTAGTGATTGTGAGAAAACAATAGATATTTCAAAGATTAAAATAAATTGAGTTTCTTCCTCACACCTCTAACCATTATAAAAACATAAAGGAGGGTTTGGCGGAATCTAGAACATTATATCGGATACCTCCCAAAAAATATAATCCTCAAGAATCTAAAATTATATCAAGAAAATATGAACACGTTTAAAAAATCACCCCATGTGTTAACTCCAAGGATCTCATTATATTAAGAAAATAGAAAACTTTTTAAAGGAACAAAATGTATGACCAATAAACATCATCAACAAGGAAAGGTGTCAAACCCCTATATCAATATAATATTAAACACCTCATCTCAATAGAAAGTGTGAAAAAATATAAAAACAACTCAACGTATTAAGTATACAACTTAGAATATTGATCCTAAATACTCTCCTTAAAACCCCCATTACTCCAAAGTAAACAAACCAAGATAATATTTCACCCATGTATCACCTTATCCCAATGATTCTAGATCTCAACCGACCACTCTAAGAATGTTGTTTCGTCCCCAATGTACAACTCTTCCCAGTCAATGGAATTGAATTCATCATGAATATACTGATGAATCTAAAACATATAGAAGACATTGTAAACCTTTTACAACTATTGTGGAAACAAAAACCATTTATATTCCTCTCCATTGTGAACCAACACCTCAAACGGTCCGAAAAACAAGGGATAATACTTACTCCTACGACTAAACCTCTACTTCCCTGATGAGGAGACACCATCAATAACACATGGTCATCACCCTAAAACTCTAGGGGAATCCTCCTATAGTATGAATAATCCTTATAAAAATCCTAATTCACCTTCATTTTCTCTTGAACTATATTTACCTTCTTTTTCATGTTTTGTACTATAGGAGACGAAGAACTACTAAGTCCCAACCTTATCCCAAAAAAAAATATAATTAAACAACCACCAAACTATAAAAATGGATGAGTGATAGATATTATTGTAGGAAAACTCAACCAAGGGTTGGTGCCCCATCCAACATCCACCAAAACCCAAGATTTAATCCCACAACATATCTTTTAGCATCTAGATAGTTTGGTCTATATGTCTTTCTAACAGGGGATAGAAAGATATGTTACTGAATAACTGATAGAAGAAATTATATTAAAATATTATCTAGACTAATAAGGTAATATGAGTATCTCAACTAGATAAAATGGATATCATCACTCTATTGAATCTCACCACCTCTTCCATATACTACTTTCACAAAGCATCCCCGACAATCTATTCTATGATCACCAAAAAAATGGATTCGATTATTCAGTAATTCCATCATCACACACATGGAATTATAACATGCCTAGTCCCAAGATAACCTAGTGATTAAATCAACTCATATTTCCTACCACTTCTACTTGATGATATTAAAGGTCCTTAGAAAACATCAATGAACACAGTGCTCTAGGTTAACCTATAGACAAACTATGAACTATGAAAAAAACTCCATCACGTAACGCTTTATCACAGGACAAAAAAGACACCTTATCAATCCATGGTACACTTAGAAGCTCCCATATGTACCACTAATGGTGAGTTTTGAAACACAAAGAGAACTCCCTCACACATATCCAATGGAAAAAATATCATCCTCTAAAATTACTTGACTCTAACCATAGATATGGAGTATAATTATGACAAATATGATATCACATATCCTCTACCCAAAATTCCCATAACTGAGATTCCACCTACTGCATCTGATATGATTCCAATATCATCTTATAAAGAGAAACTATTCCACTAGATTCCCCTAAATTAAGATTAATCACTGAAATATTTTCTATCCATTTCCAAAACGCCCTCATACTCCTAAATATAATCCACCCATGGCTTCCAACTAATTGCATCAGTAAACATGTTCCCCTTTACTAGAGTGTAGGATATCTAAAAAACATAAACTCAGAGAAACTAAATTTACCTCAACTAAGGTAGATTCAAATCCCACTAAGATAAATCATACCTTATATTTTTTTGGTTCATAAAAACCAAATAAATTATTACCAATGAGGTAATATTTCCATATTATTAGAGAAAATACCACCACCACTATCTGAAGTACATGGGTGGAATAGATATGATCAATAGGATGTAACTATCTAGCCCATAATAGATCAACACCCTTTTTGTATCAAAAGAATAAAAATGTCTGAAAACATCACCCCTTCTTTATGAAACTGAATCATTGGGGAACTAGTCAATTTCCCATTCAAGTAGTCAAAATTTTTATAAAACTAATTATTCATGAAGATAATTGGTCCTTCCTGGTCAAAGATATTATTATAAAGGAAAACTAAGATAAATTTCATACAATCCTCCTGTAGTAGACTGTCAGACCATGTAATTTGTGAACCTATTCCATGATTTTTGGTGCTTCCCAATAAAGAATTACCATAATATCTAATTCTTCAATAAAACATCCCATTGAGACACCACATATCCAAGACAATTCACCTACCACATATAAAAATAAACTTAGACTACTTCCCATAGTGTTGATGGTGTTGAAATAGCTGCAAGATTTCTTTCAGATACTCATAATACTCCTCCTCGATCCTTAACTATATAAGGATATCATCGATGAAAATGACTGTGAACTGGTCAAGTAACTCATGGAATACATAGTTTATGTGCTTATGTAAATATATGGTGTGTTTGTAACATTTAACAACATAACCACAAACATGAAGTGTCTATACTTGCATCAGAAGTTATTCTTTAGGATATCCCACAAATTCACACTCATCTGGTGATATCTAGGCCACAAATAAATCTGCAAAAAGCATATGGATCCCTTCATATGGTTGAATGGATCATCTATCCTTAGAAGGTGTAATGTTCCTTGATCATAACATGATTTAAATTTCATTAGTCCATACATATACTACCATTCTCCTTCTTTGAAAAAATTACCATAGCACCCCAAGTGGATACACTAGGTCAGATTAATCCCTTATACTGAAAATCATTTATCTATACTCTCTAATCACAAAAATCCATTTGTACTATATTATATGGATCTATAGATATTTGGGAGGTACCATGGTGTTACTATATACCAAAATCGATAACACGTCTATGAGGTAATGTCACAACCAATTCCAAGAGGACCTTGAGAAACCCCTCAACAACCCTAGGAACCTCTGCCACCTGAGATTACATTGAAAAATTTCTTAATAGAGATAAATGTGGCATTAAATTACTTTTTCTCATATGATATCCTTGATTACCAATGAAAACCACTCACTATCCCTTTAAAAGGAAAAACATGATCCTCCTCTAGAAAGAGTCAATAATCGTATTCATAGAGTATATCTGATATATACCAAGGATGAAATTTTATGGATATATCTACAATAGGCCCCAATGACTAATGCTTTCTTATCACTAATATATATCCACAAAACACATCAAACAAGCATTTTTTAGCCTCAAACTAGCATGAATAACACTACGGGTACTTGAATTATCTTCACCTTCAGTTCTAATGCACATACTAAGGTGGGTGGAGTAAGGTGGGTGAAGCTATATAATCAAACAATGTAAAAAAATAAGGTATATTATTAATTCATAATACCTTGAACAACCTATAGCCCCCCTAGAATCAAAACCTCCTTAGTATACATTTTATCATGACCGTATCCTTTTCACCACTACTAACAACCTCCACATTTATGCTCCATCCTAGGCTCATGTGGATAAGAACCATCATAAGACTTACCTCTATTGGATCAATCTCCCCTATACTAAGAGTAAGCATGCTAACCCAACTACATAAAAAATTGTGATGGAATCTTATACTAAAAATTGGCATGTATTCACATACCAAACTAACCACCTTGAGATGTTGGGCACTGAGACCAACAATGTTTGTGGTATATAGAAGAATAACTCACTACTAGGGATATTTTGAAAGACACTCCGGAATTACTATACTTGAAAAATTATAAAATATACTACTTAATATGAATCCCCAATTATTAGAACCTTGAATTAATTAAAATCCATGATCTCCAACCTAAAACTCTACAACAAGAGAAGCTCCACTGACCTCACTCTTGAGAAAACTTCTTTTCAAGTGTATCTACATGATAACTTCATCCTTCTTCTACCATTCCAAATACATAAGAAGTGTAAATTGTATTACTATATATCTGATCATTAAATGTAGTGAATTTTCAATATATTAACCTCTAGACTGATCATATAGAAAGAGATCAGGAGATAAACTCAAGAGGTCTTTGAACATGATACTAATATATCACATCCTTAGAATACCTTGGAAAATGGAGGGAAGCACTTACCTTGTTTTCTCCTTCATCATTTATCAGAATAAATTCAAATGAAAATCCTTTTGAAATTCATTTAAATAAACATCTTGTTTCTGCTATCCAAGATATAGCATCCACCACTGACATGCCATGCTTCATATCTAACTATCCTTAAATAGGACCCAACTCATCTATAACTTGAATTAGACTAAAGGTGATCTCAAACTCATCCAAAGAGTTCATCATATCAATATCAGTGATGATCCCACTGTACTTTTCATGAACCTAAAGCTGGAAATTTTGTAACTCCCTCTACCATGTCTCATACTTCTCTATAGGATTGATCCTCTGTCGATCAATTAGATCAGCCTAAGGAACATATATTCTATGAACCACACATGGCAAATTAATATAAGCTATCTTTGAAAAAAATGGAAAAAACTAATTCAAGAAGAAAGTAATTTATTATGATTTATTTAATTAAATTTATTTTAATTCCAGAAATCATATCATTCAACCACAAGCACTAAAAAACAAGATTCACGTACCTCTCTTAGGTCACTACCATAAAATCATAATTATTATACCTATGATTTCTGATAAGATTAATGTTCTTACATAGGAAAATAGGGGGGACCTAAATGTAGGTTTCCTAAATAGTATCCCTTGATACATCACAAAATAGGACTGACTAACATTGTTTTCCTACCAACCCAGAAAATACTCACAAGTTCCTAACTCCAAAATCCATCCTAACTCTCAACTAAAATCTTTTATGCCACTCCATCATAACCCCCCCCCCCCACCCAATGGTATTTTTCCTAGGTTGGAAATGAAGGGATGGAGTAACCCTAGCTCCTACCTCTAGTAGAAACAGGGTTGGTGACTATCACAGTTGGTGTAAAATAATCAAATGGCAGGAAATTCCATCAATATACTGAAAAATTATTGAGATATAAAATAAAAAACCACCCAAAAACTCAATCATTTAATATAAAAAATAAACCACCCCACTATGTGAGTCAATTAATACAAATAAAAAATTCTAAAAAGAAATACCATTATAAAACTCAAATGTAGAAAACTTATAGAAGATACAACCTCTATGCTAGTAATTCTTAGCTCTATTACTAAAACCCTCCTAGAAACATAAAAATTTCTTTTATGTATACATAATTTTATTATAACATTTTTACTCAGTTAGATCATAGCCAATGTCTCTTGTAAAAATGTGAAAGAATCATATTAATTCCCTAGTGAATAAATAGAAAAACCAATAACTCTTAAATAGTTCAACTAACCATACCAACTTCACCCAAACTCACTCGCCAAATAATGAAATAAATTAGTAAAATAGTATCATAGAACATTGGTAAAGGTTCCCCACATCCACATCCCCATTAATATTTCCCTCCCATACCACAATGTAGATCTCCCTTTGATCTCATCCATTTAATACAATCCATCCATCATATATCATGTCATATTTGATGTGGGTCAGGTCACAACCCAACCAAACATAACCTTATGCATGGACTATTATCCGGTACTAGTATTATTCAATATCCAAATCTCACATGTCATTACCAAATCATTATCCATGCCACCACCATATCTAAATATAAACTCATAACTAGGGAGATATGGAGTCATGAATGTAAAGGACATCAACCCCATGCTCTTCTCCTACCACGGATCACCCCCGGTATATGTATCAACCTCTCACTGTTGGGAATCACCACTTACTATTCCATACTTGATCAGTAATCACCACCGACTAGGTACCATCATCATTTAACACTACTAAAGGAAGAGTGAGGAATTTGGTTTAATCATCCATCCATTATCTTACCATCTTAGCTATTGGGGAAAATTCCCCCAAATCATTTGGGTGTTGATATGTAGTACTCGATGTGGGTAGGGTGCATATAGGAATAACAAGAAAATACAAGAATATATATATATATATATATATAGATAGATAGGTCATAAGGTTTTCCTAAGGGTTCAGATTAATATTTTATCTCCTTAGTCCACCATCAAGACCATACTACCATTACCTTGTTCTACCATCACTACCATCATTATTGTAACTCACCACACAAAACAGCCACACACATCCCACATTTCCTATAATTTCATTTAAAAAAACTACCATTTTATAGATTATCATATTACCAACAACCAATATTTTTTTAATCCCTTCAATCCCATATTTAATGAAAAATCATTATAACAATGCCCCATATGTATTTCCATTATGTTCCAACCTGTTCATTATCATTCAATTAATTAAATCAATTACTACACATTTATTTCCACCCAAAATTATGTAATTATATCCATCCATTTATAGATTATTTATTAATCATACCAAATCCCATCACTACTATAAAACTAAAGAAAAGGAACCATATGACAACCCGACTTTTTATTACACAATTAAACATAATTTATTACATAAACTTCACTTGATAAAACATAGAAGATCGAGAGGTCTAGTGTCTTTGGGGATTATGATCAATAAATAACAACTTAAAATAATAAATACAACATATTTATTGAAAACATACTTTATATGACCTCTACATTCCACCATACCTGGCATTGCATGGGATAACCTGAGAACATGCATAAGAAAAGGTTGAGCGATAAAGCCCAGTAAGGGAATAATCATGGAATAACATGAGAAATATAATACAAGTTAGACAATAGGAATATCAATAGAGAAGAATAGAAGCATAAACATGAAGGCATGATAAATCATGATAATCATAACATGGAAATGTGGAAACAACACTTAACATGGAATTAGCATGAGCCAAGGTTCACGACAGATAGAGCATGAGTCAACCCTCATTGAATATGAAGCATGAGTAAACCCTCTTTTCACTTGACTTAAAATTAGTAAACACCCATTGTATAAGACATATCATGATACTATACTTTACCCAATGTATTGGAGCACTATCAGGGAGCACCATTCTTAAACATTTCATTTCATACATAAGTGTGCCAAATGGATCATAAAACATTAAATCATTCAACATAATCTGTTATTCCATGATAAATAAATGTAGAATACATACATGAAACTCTTTAAACAATAAGTAAATGTGAATAAAGTTGAATAACCTTGATAGAGAAATGGGCATGATATTCATTACACAATGACTTTGGCTTGGAAAAGCGTGGTGCAATTTCGGCAGCACAATAGTGTGACATAAGAAGTCATTAAAATGGTTTATGAGAGATAAAGGTGTGTCTAATCATATTTACATGACATGGAAAGTAAGGGGGTCATATAGATACATTTCCCAACAAATTTAATATAATTTATATTCATGATAAAAATGAATTGCTAGAATGTAAATGAGGAGAGAGAAATTCCTTTCGGAATTTTAGCATAGTAACGGGTGTACATGGGAGGCATTTAATGAGAGATAAAGGGGTATACCATCATTCAAATATAAATAGAGCGGTATGGGGGAGGTGAAAAACCATACCCTAACATTTATTATTGAAATTGAATGGGTATAAAAATTTAAAGAATATTGGACAAAAATGAGAAAGGAAGAAAAACCCTTACTTGGATGTGTGCTTCCAAAGGATTGAGAGAGGCTTGATAGAGGCTTCTTGAGAGCTTGGGTCACCTTAAAAGGAGTATAGAGAGAGTAGGGTATAGGATGGATGACCTCCAAAAGATTTTAGTGAGGAGGAAGTGGGATCTTCGGTGGGTTTATATAGGAAAGGTGATAGAATTCTTTATTATTTAGGTTCGGGACACCTCACCTTAAACTAATCCAAACCACAAACCAGACCAAGGTTTTTGACCATGGTTTTTGGAAAACAGAAATGGAAAAAAATATTTTATAAGTTCAAAGTCC
Source organism: Viscum album (assembly GCA_963277665.1). Lineage (NCBI taxonomy): Eukaryota > Viridiplantae > Streptophyta > Magnoliopsida > Santalales > Viscaceae > Viscum > Viscum album. The sequence goes on from OY728156.1 coordinate 1,510,242,886, forward strand.
GAACTTCTTAAAATAATGTGGTTTCTTATATGGAGGTGAGTCACACTCCCATGGAAAACAATTTAAAAATCCATAATGTTTACTAAGTTATGAAGGGTCCACTAAATCTTTGTAAAATAAATAAAACAAAACAAAAATCACATTATTTTAATTGTAAAACATATATTGTCTGAAAATAAAGTTTATAGTATTTTATTACATCACTATTGGGTCATTATGATGTCATAAAACACATTATATATTTAAACGGTATTTAATTTTCACCCAAAAATTTGACTATCTCAGAAAATTATGAAAATTTCACCATTGGATAATTTCAACAACCTGATTACATAAATATTATTCATTTTATCTAAATAATTTTCTAAATATGTTAATTTTTACTTTTAAAATAAAAACCGGCATTTATCGAAAATTCATGGGTTTGAAAAAAATGACTTTCAAACCTTAATAAAAATTACAATTGCATTTATAAAATTTTAAGATCATTTATATTTAATAAAAAATAATTTAATAACAGTAATAATATTTTATTAAAATATTATTTAATTAAAAAATCCATTTATTCATCAAAATATATTAACTAAAAATATTATTTGTGCTTTAAATACTATTTACATGGTAACTATAAAATTAAAGTATATTCATTATTATATACAAAAATAATGTATATAACCCCTTATAACACCCACATAAGACTGAAGAGTAAGGTGTGTGATGGTGATAGACTCTTGGGGTGGCTTGGATAACATTTCTCGGGTGGTAATCTCTATCAACTTCCACTTCACTCATAGGCGGTCCCGCTCGAGCTTAACATATTCAAGCTCGGATTGGTCTTGGTCAAGATTGAAGCCGAAATATTCAACCTCCTTTCCAAGATCTCAAAAATGGGCTTCGTATGGGGCACGTCTACTGAATGATGTCATCACTTCCTTTTTTGAGTAAATTGGATTTGTTAAAGCCCTATATTTATACAAATCATGTGATCACTGTTCAAGGGCTATATTAGCAACGGTCCCAATTCTTAACATAAAACAAAAAGTAGTTGAAATTTTATATAAACATTTTACATAAATAGATATTTAATTATATCAAGAGGGATTTCCATTAATGAAAGTTTGGGTCATTACAATCTTTCCCCCTTAAGAAATTTGTCCCTCGAAATTTCCTTTTCCCACACTAAAATAGATGTGGGTATCTCTGCTTCATCATTTCCTCTGATTATCGCGTCACTTCTTTAAAATTGTGGTTTCTCCACAACACCTTGATGAGGGGAATTTTCTTATTTCATAGAACTTTTTCTCTATGATCTAAGATCTTCACTGGTGATCCTCATAAGAAAGATCATCCTTTAACTATACCACCTCTGAAGAGAGTATATGTAAAGGGTCGGTATGTACTTTTATAAGAGGGATACATGAAAGACATCATGTACTTTGGCCTTGGTAGGTGGAAGTTCTAGTCAATAAGCCACAACCCTGACATGATCAAGAATCACGAAAGGGCCAATGTACCTTGGGTGTAACTTCCCTTTCTTTCCAAACCTCATCACCTTCTTCTATGGAGATATGTTTAGAAATTCCATGTCTCCAACTTTAAACTCAAGGTCTCTTTGATGGTTATCTGCATTACTCTTCTATAAACTATGGGCTACCTTGATATGCTGTTGAATTGTTTTCACCTTCTCCACCATTTCTTCAACCATTTCTAGTCCAAGTAGCTTACACTCACTAACCTCATCCCAACACGCCAGTGTTCTGCACTTTTTCCCATAAGGGATTCATATGGTGCCATTTGGATGCTCGAGTAGAAACTGTTATTATAAGAGAACTCAACCAGAGGAAGATGTTGATCACATCCTCCTTTAAAGTCCTTTGAGCACGCTCTCAACATATCCACCAGTGTTTGGGTTGTTCTCTTGAACTGGCCATCAGTTTGAGGATGATAGGTTGTACTGAAGTTCAGTTCAGTATTCAGATCATGTGAACGACTCTTACAAAACATAGAGGTTAATCTTGGTTCTCGATCGGACACAATAGATATTGGTACTCCATGAATCCTTACCACATCCCTGATATATATTTTTCCCATTTTATTCAATGAAAAATCCTCCTGAATGGAAAAAAAGTGTGCATCCTTTGTAAGATGATCCACAACAACCCAGATTTCATTGTTTCCTTTGGATGTCTTAGGAGGTCCGGTGACAAAGTCCATGATGATGTTCTCCCATTTCTATTCTGTTATGGGCAATTTTTTCATCATCCCCTTAGACTTCTGCCTCTCTGCCTTCACTTTCTAACACACCAAACACTTTGATGTATATTCTGCGATCTCCTTCATCATATTATCCCACCAATAATTCTCTCATAGATCTCGATACATCTTTATGTTTCCTAGTTTAATAGAGAAATTTGAACTATGTGCATCATCCAAAATTTCATTCTTCAACTCCGGACTTGATGGAACGCATAGTCTTTCCCAAATCTCACAATTCCTTCTTCATTAACATTAAACTCTGTGGGTTTCCCTTTTCCGATAGCTTCCAATTTTTCCTAAATTCCCACATAATCCTTTTGATCATCCATTAACCTTTCCAAAAGTGATGGTTGAGAAATAATTTGTGAAAGGATTGGTGATGTTCCCTTTTTTTATGATTCATATGTCCATCTTTATCAAATATAAGAAGATTGGATCCTTTTCAATTCTCATCAATGATAGAATCGATGGGTCCTTTCTACTTAGGGAATCCACCACCTTGTTTTCTTTCCCTGGGTGGTAATGGATTGAGCAGTCATAGTTTTGATCAACTATAACCATCTTCATTGTCACATGTTCAACTCTTTCTATGTGAATATATACTTGAGGTTTTTGTGGTCAGTATATATTTTTCACTTCTCTATAAAGAGATAATGCCGCCAAATTTTCAAAGCAAAGATCACTACATCCAACTCGGGGTCATGTGTTGGATATTACTATTCATGAACATTAAATTGCCTTGAAGAATTGGCAATGACTTTGTCATTTTTCATCAACACACATCCCAGGACCTTCTTCGAAGCATCACTGAATACCACAAAAAGTTCTCCACTTGTGGGTAAAGTCAGAACGAGCGCAGTGATAAGACTCTTTTTCAACTCCTTGAATCTTTCTTCACATTTATCACTCCAAGAAAACTTTACTCCCTTCTAAGTTATCTAGGTAAGAGGGTTGTACAATAGTGATGAATTTCTCACAAATCATTGATAATATCAAGGTAACCCCAAGAAGCTACAGATATCTATTACTGATGTTGGACTCAGTCATCCCTCAATTGCATCTGTTTTGGAGGGATCCACAGATATCCCATTTCTCATGATGATATGGCCCAAGAATGAGACCTCCTTCAACCTGAACTCACAGTTTTTGTACTTTTCATAGAGCTTCTCCTTCTATAAGGTTTCTATTACAGTTCTTAGATGCTCCTCATGATCCTCCTTGGTTTTGGAGTATATCAGAATATAATCTATAAATACTACCACAAATATGTCAAGGTAATCTCTAAAGACTCTATTCATCAACTCCATGAAGATTGCTGGAGCATTAGTGAGTCTAAAAAGTATTATTATGAATTCATAGTGCCCATGTCTCGTATGAAAAGAAGTCTTGGAGATATCTCCCTTCTTCACCCTTACTTTATAATATCCTGACCGTAAATCCACCTTCGAGTATTGTGCTCCAGGTAGCTGATAGAACAATTCATCAATTCGTGGGAGAGGATACTTGTTATTTATTGTGATTTTGTTAAGCTCGCGATAATTGATGCAAAGGTGAATTGACCCATCCTTCTTCTTGATGAAGAGGACTGGTGCACCCCTTGGTGAATCACTTGGGCATATAAACCCTTTATCCATATACTCTTGTAGTTGTTTCTTCACCTCCTCAAGCTTCACAACAGCCATTCTATACAGATTCTTAGATATTGGTAACACCCCAGGTATAAGATCACTTTAGAATTCAACATCTCTTATTGGAGGAAGACCAGACAATTCCTCGGGAAACACTTCAGCGAATTCCCTCAAAATAAGCATGTCTTATAGTAGATTTTCCTCCTTAGACTCAATCATATGAGCTCGATACACATGCTCATAGGGCAGTAATATCAAAGCTTGATATGATAGAGCTAAAGAAGGCTCACTTTCCTCCTTGCACTTGTAATGAATCTAGGGTCGATTCTCTACATGAACATTGATTTCCCTCTCACGGCAATTTATGTTGGCTCTATATAAGGAAAGACAATCCATTCCAAGAATTGCATAAAATTCTACCAGAGGGAGTATGACGAGGTTCTCCGAGAAGTTTAGTCCACAGATTATTTCATGGTAGGAGTGATATTCATGAGATGTAATGATTACCCCATTTTCTGTACTCACCGACATCTTCACTTTCATGATTTTTTGTGGTGGTGGTATTGTTCTACTAAACCTTCAAGATATAAGAGAATGCGTAGAAATTGAATTGAAAAGTACATTCCCTATTATTGAATAATTAACTAGCATACCTATCACCACTTCATTTTCAGGGTTCAATTTGGTAGTAGTGATGGAAAAAGATCTCCCTTGCTTCCTTAGAGGTTGTTGGTTTCCTCTGAAAACCCTTGTCTTAGGGCACTGATTTGCAAGATGCCCTAGTTCTGTGTAGTTGTTGTAATTAACCATGCCTTGATTTTTGAACAGAGGGTTCCTCTCCTCTGTCGTAGTTGTGGGTATTTCTTGCTGATAGTTAATAGCCATGTTACCTTCTCTTTCACAACTAAAGCATTTCCTTGTCCCCTTCAGGCAGTTTCCGGGGTGCTTCTTTCCACACCATTGGCAAGTGTGGTGCTAGATCTTTTTAGAACCATTGGATTTATCCATCGGACTTCCATCATTGAAGTCCACATTAAGCTTCTTATCCCCATGATACCTCTGAGATTCTTCGATGTCCGTTTTGACCTTAAGGGCACATCAGACAATTTTATCATATCTGTCAAAGTCACGGATCGCCAGCACTTTTCGCAGGCTAGGTTTCATCCCACAAAAGAAGCGATCAACCTTGAATTCGGGGGTAATGACAAAGATGGAGGTGTATCGTGGAAGACTTGTGATGTTTTCCTCATACACTCCAAAAGATTCATCATCTTTTTGCTTTAGGGAAAGGAAGTCCCTTTCTATCTTAAGTCGGAGGGTGTGTGGAAAATATTTATCGAAAAACATCTTCTAGAAATTCTTCCATTCCAATGCCTCGATCTCCTCCTCATGCTTCAATTTTTTGATCAATGTCCACCATTGATCAGATTCAACCACCATATGATAAGAAGCCAATAGAACCTTCTCTTGTTTAGAACACTGAAGGGTGGAGAAGATCTCTTCAACGGAGTTGATCCATTGTTCAGCGATTGAGGGATCAGATGATCCATTAAAAGTAGGAGGTCTTTGTCTCATGAAGCTCACGACAACGACTTGTTCTTTCTTAGGAATGGTTGAACATTCCTCTTGACCCATGTTTCTATTCAAATCTTGAGTCAGATGAGAGAGAATCCTAACAAACTTCACGATTCCCACTCCAATTGGATTGGGAATCTCATTAGTAAAGTCATCACATTGATCTTCACATTAGTTTTTAGCCCGAGTCCTCCTATTACCAGCCATTGGCTGGAATAAAAGGAAAGTTAGGGGTAACACATAAAGGTTAATCCAAGGAAAAAATTGATGACTTATAAATAAATTTTATTTCCTTAACAAATTAATCTTTTGGATTCAGTATATGTTATTCATGATCTACTTTCGAACATATATTCTTATGGATTTTTTTCCCTTCATAGTGGTTCATACTAAGCTTTTGAATTTACAAAATAATATACCCTAGGAGTGTTGTAACCAAGAGTGCAAGAAATTCCCGTTTTCATGCTCTAGTTCTCGTTCGAGTCTAGCTCAAAGTGGTGTTTTTAGGTTTTACCCTTAGGATACATGTGTGCCAGAGCCGCCTCTACCTACTCGTATCTAGACAAGAAAGTATTTTCTTGATAAACCACTTAATCAATACTCGCCAATACTTGGGGATGTTTTTATTATACCTATTCTTATATCTATGTATTTACTAGGGTCTTCTAATCCTAATCCCAAAAATAACTAAACCTATTCTCTGACACCAACTTTGAAAACCTTGCTTTTTATTACACAATTAAACATAATTTATTACATAAAATTCACTTGATACCAGATAGAAGATCGAGAGGTGTAGTGTATTTGGGGCTTAGGATCATTAAATAACAACTCAAAACATGAAATATAGCATTTTTATTGAAAACTTCCTTTACATGACCATTACATTCCCTTGTACTTGGCATTGCATGGGATAACCTGAGAACATGCATAATAAAAGGGTGAGACATAAATCCCTATAAGGGAATATTCATGGAATAACATGAGGAGTAAAATACATGTTAGAAAATCGGAATATTGATATACAACAAGAGAAGCATAAACATAAAGTCATGACAAAGCATGATAATCCTAACATGGAAATGTGGAAACAACACTTAACATGGAATTAGCATGAGCCAAGGCTCATTGCACATGGAGCATGAGTAAACCCTCATTGCACATGAATCATGATTAAACCCTAATTTCACTTGAATTAGCATCTGTAAACAACCATTGCACATGAGGCTTCATGATACTATACTTTACCCAATGCATTGGAGCGCTATCAGGGCACACCCTTCTTAAACATTTCATTTCATGCATAAGTGTGCCCCATGGATCATAAAACATTGAATCATTCAAAATAATATTTTATTCCCAAATAAACGAATGTGGAATACCCACATTAAACTCTTTAAACAATAATTAAATGTTCAAAAAGGTGAATACTCTTGATATATAAATGTGCATGATATTCACTACACATCGACTTTGTCTTGGAAAAGCGCAGTTCAATTTCGGCAGCATAACGGCGTCACATAAGAACTCATAAAAATGGTTTAGGAGAGTGCAATGGGTGTCTCATCATATTTACATGACATGGGAAGTAAGGGGGTCATATAGATACATGTCCCAACAAATTTAATGGAATTTATATTCATGATACAAAATAATTTCTTAAATGTAAATGAGGAGAGAGAAATTCCTTTTGGAATTTCGGCATAGTAACAGTTGTACATGGGAGGAATTTAATGAGAGGGAAAGTGGTCTCCCATCCTTAAAACATAAATAAGAAAGTATGGGGGAAGTGAAAAACCATACCCCAACATTTATAATTTAAATTAAAAGGGCATAACAATTTAAGGAATATTGGACAAAAATGAAAAAGGAAGAAAAACCCTTACTTGGAAGTGTGCTACCAAAGGCTTGACAGAGGCTTGAGAGAGGCTTCTTGTGAGCTTGTTTCACCATGTGAGGATTCTAGAGAGAGGAGGGAAGAGGTTGGAATAACTCCAAAGGCATTGAGTGAGGAGTAAGTGGGAGCTTGGGTGGGTTTATATAGGAAAGGTGATGGAATTCTTTATTATTTAGGTTTGGGACACCTCACATTAAACTAATCCAAACCACAAACCAGCCCATTGTTTTTAGAAAAGGGTAGTGGAAAAAATATTTTATTAGGACAAATTCCAAAATTCTTAAAATAATTAGGTTGCTTATGTGGAGGTGAGTCACACTCCCAAGGAAAAAAAATTTAAAATACAAAAGTTTTAATAAGTGTTGAAGGGTCCACTAAAGCTTTTTCAAATAAATCAAACAAACCCAAAATCACATTATTTTAATTTTTAAACATATATTGGCCAAACATAAAGTTTATAGTATTTTATTACATCACTATAGGGTCATTATGATGTCATAAAACACATTATATATTTAAACGGTATTTAATTTTCACCCAAAAATTTGGTTGTCTCAAAAAATTATGAAAAATTCACTGTTGGATAATTTCGACATCCTGATTCCAGAAATAATATGCATTTTATCTAAATAATTTTCTAAATATGTTAATTTTTACTTTTAAAATAAAAACTGACATTTATTAAAAAATTATTGGTTTTGACAAAAATGGCTTTCAAACCATAATAAAAATTATAATTTAATTCATAAAATTACATGATCATTTATATTTAAAAATAATAATTTAATAACAATAATAATATTTTATTAAAATATTATTTAATTCAAAAATCCATTAATTCATCAAAATAGATTAACTAAAAATACTATTTTTGCTTTAAAAACTATTTACAAGGTAAAAATAAAATTAAAGTATATTCAATATTATATACAAAAATAATGTACATAACCATAGTACTAGGGTCTTGTTACATAAAAATTTATAACACCCTCATAATACCAAAGAGTAATTTGTGCGATGGTGATATACTCTTGGGGTGGCTTGGATAACATTGTTTGGGTGGCAATCTCTATCAACTTCCACTTCTCTCGTAGGTGGTCCCACTCGAGCTTAACATATTCAAGCTCGGCTTAGTCTTGGTCAAGAGTGAATCCAAAAGATGAAACCTACTTTCCGAGATCTAAAAAATGGGATTCGTATGGGGCACGTCTACTGGATGAGGCCATCACTTCCTTTTTCTGAGTAAATTAGATTTTTTAAAGCCCTATATTTATACTAATCATGTGATCACTGTTCAACGACTATATTAGCAACGGTCAAAATTATTAACATAAAACAAAAGTAGTTGACATTTTATATAAACATTTTATATAAATAGATATTTAATTAGATTAAGAGTGATTTCCATTAATGAAGGTTTGGGTCATTACAAACCACACAACCGAACATACCATTCACCTCACAATAGAAACCATCACATCCCCTACCAAAAACCTTATTGTAACACAAACATATCACTACAAAAAATGAAAATCAACCTCTATAGTTCTATCCCTCAATACATTATCATCTATTGTATGGGTATTTTTACACAATTTTAAGATTCAAACACAACCAGTTCATTATCCTTATATAATTGCTCAACTGTTTTTGAGTTTTGCATTAAAATAATGATTAAAAGAGAGGATTATCAATCCATTGTAGGGGTCATAGTTCATAGCTTCTACAATATGAAAATAACAACAACATCCATGTTTGATCAAGTATTTTCAATAGAAATAATAAGGAAACTGGTCAAGATTAAACAAATACTCCCCATCCCCTCCAATTAAATTTAATCTAGTTCATTATCTTTATAATTATATTTGTTCCTCCACCAAATGGAATCATAGGTCATTATAATTAGATAAAAGTACAAAAATTAAGTTAGAACAAGGACACCCTATCCCAATAGAAAATTCAAATCAAGATACACCCAAAATAGAGTGAAAGAGAGATTATATCACATATTGGATATCACAAAGCTAGGGGACTGATGAATTTTAAAACATGGTGAAAATTAATATAGGATAGAGAGGAAAACTCCTAACTACAAAATGAAATGACACTATAGAAATAGAGGGAAGAATAGTTGTTTTCTAACATGCTATGAATCATGAGTAGGAAGAGAACATGTTAAATAATATGACTCCCATGGCCAAGAACAAAGTTCTAAACCAGTTATACTCAATAGAAACAAAGAATATTAAAGTTTAATAGAATCCTATCTTTTATAATTCCATATAAATATACTCAAAGATCTATGAAGGATTAATGGGTTCAACATTATTTTTTTTTCTATATTTAATTTGGCTTCATTAATACCCCATAGAACTACCCATTTAAGATTTATAACATTAATAAATTCAAATTTATAGTTAAATCTTGAAATAACTAATTAAAAAATATTTATTTAAAACCTTATTTTCAATTTTTATTTTAAATGGGTTTAATTGTATGAAATTGGGGAAATATGGGTATTTTGAAAATTTGGGATTTTTTGTAAGCTACTAGAGTGACTGTATAATGGGATCCACCATGAGATGGACCAATAAACTACACAGACCAACCATGTAGAGTATCAACCACATGACCAAACCAAGTGACCACATGAAGTAATTAATAAAATATATAAAGGAAATGATCAAGTGAATAAATATACTAACTAACTTTATGAATAACATATATCGACCATATAAAATAAGAAGTAACTGTATAGCCAGTCATGTAACGGTGATGCTCTTCGGTTCAGGGTTATGTTTAATTTAAATATTACTCTGTATTTTTTAATTTTTAGAGGATTTTGGGGGGGTGGGAGTTAAAAATTTATAGTATTGGGGAAAATAGTCCAAGTGTTTGATTTAGGAACCAGGTTAGTGTTAACCATGCAATAACCATGCGATATAGATTTTTGGATTTTGGGAGGCATTTTTCATGGTTTGATCATGGTTTTTTGAATCATTCGAGCCTCTAAGAAAACATTGTAGATTTTTTGGATTTGGTCTAGAGGTTGTCACATGGCTTCATCGTGGATTTTTAATCCATGAGGGTATTCTTAGGAAATCATTCCACTAAATTTACAAAGGATTGTGTCTATAATATGGTTGGAGAATGGTGTTTTAAACCATGTGGGCTAACTGTGTGCCCCGATATGAACTTATTAAAATAGAAAATTGCCTTGATTCACTTATTTATTTTTAACTATAATATCCTCTAAATCCCTTATTATATCAAAACATCCCCTACATAATTCTATAATGGACCTTACCCTTGATTACTTGGTCTTTATTGATCATTTTGTGTGCATCACATCATGGTATGTTTTTTCTCTCAGTTTCTCTTATTTTCACTATATATATTCTCAATATGTTGTTAACTTGATCTATTAGAACACATTTGGGCTATTATTATTATATAATAGGTCTTAGATTGATAACTGATGATTTTATTTGTATATCTAGTCTCACAAAGACCAAATTTCTTCTTTTTCTCTAACTGTTTTAAGGGCGATGTGGTTTTCATCATTCTCAATATAGGCGTGTCCATATTACGGTCTATCCCTTGGAATTCCTTATATTAGTTGAAGTATTTTGGTTATGAATTATGAATTTAATCATTTCAAATTCATTAAGGGTGAATTAATCATTAAGGGGTTTATAAATGTTTTAAAAATTGTGGTTTTTTCATGGAAACTGTTTTAATACAAATTTTGTGTTGGTTAAAATTACTCAAAAGGATGTTTTGAAATGTATAATATTTATGAATCTTAAAAGTAGTATGTTATTTCTATAGAAAATGTTTTATGAAAATATGGATTGAAAATGAAATATTTTTTTCTTTGATAATTTATTAGGAAATGTGAACATGGTTTCTTGAATATAATGGAAATGTATCGTTACATCAGTAATACCTTGGGGTATACAAGAAAACTAATCATATACGAGCCTTAGTAAAGTTATTTATCACCAAGGGAGGTTCCCTTAATGACATGGATTACTAGTGGGTAGCCTTTCTAAGGGCCTGTGGTTCTTAAAAATTATAGTTCACCTATACTAGCTAGTATTTATTTTTTTCTATGTTTTTTACACCCATGTGTTGTGTTTTGATTATTCCCCTAGTGATTTGAGAATAAATTATGTTCTAGTTTATTTGATGTGCCCATTTTCTCAGCTAATATTGATATTGATCCTTGAATCCTATATATTTCATCTTATTATTAATCATGGATAAATTCTATTTAATATTTATTTTTTTATTTAAATATTTCTTATTTTTTAAAAGAAACCCAAAGTGTAATATTATATAGGAAATTAATTCTTTTGAGATTTTTTGAGATTTTTTTATACAAGAACTAATGGGTCCACATGGATAGAAATTGAATGGATTGTTTGGTGGTATCCTATTGATATTTATATCCCACACCCTACTTTTTATATTGGGAGTTCATAGCCTTGGTTTTATATGATATTGGTAAATAAAATACCATTAGGTATAGGATGCCTCTTTGGGTTCATGATTCATTTCTAGTGGGATGGGATGGTTATGGAATATGGTCACATGTAGATTGACCCATGGGTTGTTTAAAATTTTATTTTAATGGTATATTAGTTTGATCATTTAAACTATTTTATCCTTATTGGATATGATCTTTATAGATCTGACGTTTTGGACATATGATGTTTCTTGGATATCTACTTTGATACTCTGTTTGTTTCTTTATTAATATGTATTTGGTTAGGACAAAATTGTTCCCATGTTTCTTTTTATGACAACCTAGTTCTTGTCTCCAACTCATAGAGATCAGGAACATGATTCTGACCTTATGGTAGGCCATTTCAAGTGAATTTATTGGTTGCCATGGGTTTGTCTATTACAAATTGGTATCAAAGGTCCAATTTATTTATGAATAATGTTCTTGTGCTTGTGTATCACCCTCTTGTGGCAAGAGGTTGTTAATAGAATAAATATAAAACTATCAAAAATTGACAGGTAGTGCGGGGGTGTGTTTTTATTTATCCTTATCATGATAAGAATTAAGTTACCAAGGTAAGTTTTGAGGTTTTCTAGTACCATTGTTTGTAGTTTTAGGCTGTTAGTATCTCTTTTCTAAAAAAAATTATGAAAATGGAATAGAATTTTGGTCTAAATGGTTTTCTTTATCATGTTTTATTTGACATGGATCCTTAAATAAAAAACATATTTGAATTATTAGTAGGAAAATATAGAGTAATCCACAAAAGTTAATATTATGGTTATCTTGGATTTAGTGTAAAATATAGTCTTAATGATCTATTCCATGGGCCAAGTCACCAATGTTTAACCAGAAGGGAGGGTGAACCATACTTCATTATTCAATAAGAAGAATCAATATATCTTTCATGGCGACAAGGGACCTGATGAATTAGAATAGTGGATCGTGAGGATTGAAATGATTTTCCACTTCCAAAAAAACTACAGAAGACTCCAAGGTTAGTTTTGTCACTAATATTCTTGAAGGGTTGGGAAGGATGTTGTTGGAATATTTTTTAAAATCCAAGTTTTATAAAGACCACAATTAGACCAATTTTAAAACATTTTCTAATGATCTATTCTATCTTGAGACACTGAGAGTGGAAAGGTCGTGGAAATTCATTTCTCTAGAGTAGGGAGAGCAATTTTTTCAAAGAGTATTCTACTCAGTTTTCTGAGTTGGTATACCTATCTATAAATATTTTCTCCAATGACTATATCAAGGTGTGAAGGTTCAAAATGGGTTTGAGGTCCAATATTTAGCCTATGATGATTCTTATTTTCCTACCCACCTTTATATAGGTCATAGAAAATGAATCTATGGTTGAGGTGGATATAGTTGGGAAGATAGGACTCTTTATAGAATCAGTGATAGTTGAAACTTGACAGCGTTCATTTTTTGGATATAAGAATAGCACCGAGGTAGTGGAAGGACTACGAAATAGATTTCAAGTTAGACTGAAGTGTTATATTACCAATGAGGTAGAAAGATAACCCTCATACCTTATTCTAATACTACACCTAGGATATGTCACCTGTGTGGGAAATATGGTTATCCTGAATGATTCTTTGAGAAATCATACCAGGGAAGTAGATCTAGATCCACATTCATCAGGGGATCTTGCTTTAGATTTAATGTAGAGAAAGATGTTTGATCTCAACCTCATTACAAGTATAATTCTCATGTTGTGAAAAAGTTCATGATGAGGTTAGACGTAACTATGTAGTGGAGTATACACCATAAGATTTAATGACTGGACTGACAACCATGAGAGGTATGGTATTTATTGCATCTTATATGGTTATGGATTTATTTGACGCTGGTTTAACTCATTTTTTTTCATCTAATTTTATCGATGTGTTGGTATTTTACTTATATTTTATTCATTTCATAATGTATCTTTCCACTCTTTTGGGAAAGAACATGGATCATGGTTTTAAATTTCCTAAGTTCTGGGAGGTGATTGTTGAACACAAATCATATGGGAGCTTTTATTTCCTGGTCTTAACATCTTTCATCTCATCATTATCATGGATTTGACAATTAAATATAAAAAACTTATCAATTTTTATCATCTTAGTGTGTAGTTCCTTTCTTGTAATGGAGACTCCCATGTCTTTCAAGGTGAGTGGGAACCAAGATCTGGGAGAGAGAGTCTCATTTCCACTAGTGATGAGATAATATATTTCCAGTTGGTAGATATTTTTCTGGATATTCTACATCCACATATTTATATGAAACTTCCTAATGTTGTGAGTTATTATCCCATAACTTCTTCAAATTATTTATATGTTTTACCACCTCATAAGGAAGTCGAGTCTTCTATACACTTAATTCCAGGTATGATTCATTTTTATATTCCTTTGTACCATGTGGAACCCACTGAATTGAGATAATTAAATGTTCAGATTAAGGATCTTGATGCTAAGGGATTTATTTTTCTCAGTATTTCACTTTGTTAATTTATAATTATTTTTTAAAAGAACATTGAAGGAAGTCTTTACCATTTTTTAATACTGGAAACTCAACCAGGTGATAGTTAAGAAAATGTATCACTTTCGTATGATCTGAGAACTTTTTTATCATCTCAAGGATTCCATGAGTTTACATAGATTGATCTATGATTATGGAACCATCAATTTAGGTTTTGAGAGGAATATATTAATAAAACCGCTTTCAAGATTAGGTTTGGTAATTATGATAATATGGTCATGTTTTCTGGCCTTACTAAGGATCCTATGGTGTTTATGGATTTGATGAATTGAATATTCCATCAGTTATTTGATTCTTCCATGGTTTTCTTTCTAGATATTATCCATGTTTATTCAAGATTTTAATTAGATCAAGATAATAATTTGAATTTAATTATTGGTATCTTGATAGAACATTGTATATTTATAAATTGATCCAAATATTATTTCTAGATTCAAGTACTAAAATTTTGAGGCCATGTGATTTCTGAGAAAGGTGTATTAGTGGATCTTGAAAAGATTTAGGTGGTGATGTCTTATGGAAAAAACATAAATGTGTTTGAGATCCAGAGTTTCTTTATATTATCTAGCTATTATAGGTATTTTATTCATGACTTCCCCAAGATTGGAACTCCTATTATAGATCTAAACCATAAGGGTTTGAAGTTTTTTGGATTGCTCAGTGGTATAGATATTTTGTGGATTTAAAATTGAGAATGTATTTGGCACCAATCTTGATTCTTCATGAGCCTATTTTTGGTTATGATGTTAACTATAACATATTGGGTATAGGTTTGTGTTGTGTAATGATTCTAGGGATATATGTATTAGCTTATATTTCTCATCAGTTACACCCTTTTTAGATTAACTATCACATTCATGATCTATAGTTATTGTTGGTGATCCACACTCTTAAGACATGCTATTAATATTATTTTTGGATCATTTTATAATGTATTTGGACTATAAGAGTCTAAAGTATATCTTCACTCATATGGATATAAAATTAATAAAAATACACTTGGTTTATTACCTTTATACCTTTGATTTTGATATTTCATACACCCTAGTAAAGAGAAATGTGGTGAGGAATGCTTCAAGTAGAACTCTTTTGACTCCGGTAGTGAAGGAATAAGTAAAAGAATATTCCTTGATGAGATTTTTTTCAAATATGTACTTTGATAGAGGGAAGGTTAATGGATATTTATTCTTAGATTTCACTCAGGATAGGTCACCTTTGAATGGAAAGATTTTACTTGGATAGGATAAAGATGTAGAGTGAAAATGCTTTATTATGCATCCTTATAGTGGGGAGACATGAAGTGGGTGGTCTCGGTCTCCTATTAAAGTGTTTCTTTTTATAGGTAATATGGTAATTCTAATCATTTTGATACAATATTTAATGGGTCATTAACATCGAGATAATCATTCCATTTATCCTAGAGCTACCAATATTTATCAGGACATCATATGTCATTATTGGTTGTATGGAATGAGACAATCGATTATGGATCTTGTGTTGTGGAACCTTACATTTCATAGAATTAATGTGGAACATCATAGGCCGACTATTTTTCTAAATCATATTCCCATTACTATATGTAAGTGGGATGATATATCCATTGACTCATTAATTGGGCTACCTGAAAATCCCAGGGTTAAGGATGTCATATGTGTGATTATTGATTCACTCATAAAATCAGAAAATTTTCTAGATATTAGGGTGTTTATAAAGCTAAAGGATCTTAGGAACTTATATGTGAGGGAGATTTTTAGGATTCATGTGGTTTCATTGCCTATAATTTTATATACTAGCCCTTTCTTCACATTTCATTTTTGGAGTGGATTATAGATAGAGATGGGTACTCAGTTGAAGTTGAGCACATCTTGTCATCATCATATGGATAACAAGATTAACTAGTTTATCCAGATTCCTGATTAAATTTTTTAGGCATGCCTTATTGAATTTATTGGATCTTGGAAGGAAAATATACCCCTAGTTTAATTTTCCTATAAAAATAGTCATCATGATTTGATTAGGATGGCACCATTTGAGGTGTTGTATGGGAGGATTTTTATATCACCTATTTTTTGGGAAGAGGTTGTATAATAGTCATTAGTTGGACTAAGTATCATCTAGGGGATAACATATATTGTGAATTTAATTAAGAATAGTTTAATCATATCTCATGCTCTCAATAAATCCTATATTGGTTGGTGTAATCATCTGTTATATTATGAGGTGGGTGATTAGATTTTCCTTGAATTTTCACTTCGGTTGGGACAAAGATGCTTGGGGAAGTAGGAAATTTTAGCACATCATTATTTCATCTCACTTTATATTATAGATAATCTTGGTAAGGTGTCTTATCTATTAGATTTAAATTCTCTTTTGAATTTTATCCATGATGTGTTTCATGTTTCCCAATTGAAGATGTATCAACTAGGTATGTCCAGTGTGATAGAGTGGGAGAATGTTGATATTGAACCTTACACCTCAATGATTGAAAGTCCTACTTAGACAGTGGAGTGAAAAGATAATGATCAATTTGAAAATATGAACTCAATGGTTCTTGTGATATAATAGTGTGGTAGGGATATCCATGATACATGAAAGTGTGAGGCCTTAATGATGAAAAATTGCCCTCATCTCTTTTTAGGTTTGTGGTCCTAATCCTTTCTTGGAATAGAAATATTTTCTACTTTGACGAATTGAGACACACTTTAGGTTACATGTATGTTTAATTTTGTTGGTAAATATACTTCAAGGAATCATTTAATCGTTTTTGGGTTGGTTGTGTTTATTGAAAAAGTGGGCCTTAATGTTTTTTTGTTGATATATTGGGTTTCTAAGTTCATTTTGTTGGAAAAAGGGAAATCCATGGTGATTTATTGGGTTCAAGAGATGTTTTATATGGTCCAAGATTTATAGAAGAACCTTGAAAAAGGAATGAATGATCTGGAGGTGGTAAAAAAATAAGAAGATACAAGGTGGTGTCATTTTCTGGTGTTTTCCAAAAATTTTGGCATAAAAATCAGAAAAAGGAGAGGTGTGTTTCACAAAGGAAGGTATGAATAAAATTATAGTGGGGTGAAAATAGAGAAATATAGTTTTTTTCAAAGTAGTTATACTGATATTAGAATCTCAAAAATTGAAAAAGGCATGAGGTGTGCGAAATATTGGAGAAATGTACGAAATACGGCGTTGCATGGAAGATGTGCTTTTCGCCCTCGAAGAGGAATACGTTCTCAAGGAGGGTTTTTCATGTAGGGGTTAAGTTTTCCTATAAATATGTGGTGACCCCCCTCATTCGAGGTAGCTAATTACTTAGAGAAGATCCGAGCTTTGATACCTGTAAAAAGTATGAAAAGGGATTTTTGTGAAAAATTTGGTGTTGTGCGTAACAATTGGTGTTGCGCGTAAAAGTTTACATTTCATGTAAAATGAAGGTTGCGTAGAATTATTGAGGTTTTGAGAAAAGAGGAGTTGGGATTGTGTGAAAAAAGTGATATTTTGTGCACAAGTCAAGGGAATTATGCGCAAGGTGGAGTAAGGGATGCATGTAAAATTTATGGTTGCCCAGTTCGATTATGTAGTAAAGTAGTATTCAACTATGGATGAAAGTAGAACTTCAATAGATCACCTACATACAATTGAGGATGCATATATTCATTCAATTAAATAGACCTACAGGTCTATAAACTATTAGTGGATCTTCTGAAGAATCAGTGATCACACTTCAGTTGAGAGAGCATTTGGCTTTCATATTGTTAGTGGTTTTAAACCAGGAGGGACAGTGAGTCTTCTCTGAACTTTGTAAACAGCAGTTCTCTTTTAGTGGATTTGGTACATCAGCACATTGTCGGTGTATTCTCCTTGGATGTGGCCTAGTGAGGATGAACTAAGTAAAAATTGATGTTTCAGGTTCATGATTTAATTTTTTTTATCATTTTCCACGGTAAATAGAGAAAATATAGTTTTTCTTAATAGTGAAACAAGATCAATAGGGGAAGTTGTTTAAATCTTTCGTACCCTAATTCACCCCCCCCCATCAAGGTATCTAACCTAGAAGACCTAAAAAAATTCAATATTTTTCTATATATTTTTTGGTTTTAGTGTCTTTTGGTAGTAATGAGTTTAAAATTTAGTTTTTTGAGTAAAACAGGACAGGTGTATGGTTTAGGTGCACTATTATTTCTAACCATGTAGAAATCATGTGATATTTCTCTATGGATTCAAGTGGTTTTTTTATTAGTTTTAGCCTGTTTTTATAACTATGTGGGTCTTTAAGAAAACCATTAGGATATTTGGGATATATTATAGAGGCTATAGTATATATTGAGTATGGTTTTTTAAACCATATGTCTATTCCAAGGAAACGGGTGACTTAGTTTTCAAAGTATAGTGGCCACCACATGGTTGGACCATGGTTTTTCAAACCATCAACTGGACCATGAACCTTGATCTAGACATCATAAAATATAAAATTACCCTAATTCGCATGTCCATTTTTAACTCTAATATTATAATAATCCCTTATTATCTCAAACCATATCCTTTAAGATTCTCTATAAGACTCTCCCCTTGACTCACTATTGGTCCTTGATCATTTTAGGTGGATCTCATCATGGTATGTTTAATTTTTTATTATGTTTTCTCTTTTTCTCTAGATATTACCTCGATGTTTCTTCAAATTGGTCTATTGAAACCCATTCGAGTTGTGATTATCAGATCTAAGGTTTTGGATATATAATTGAGGATTTTATTTATAGATATAGTATAATGATGATCATATCTCATCAAGTTATGATTAGTTTTCTCTTGATTTATTTTTCCCTAGATCTTACCTTGATAGTTATTCTACTTGATCTGTTGAAACCCATTTGGGATTTGATTGTCTGATCTATGGTTTTGGATATATAATTTTCGGTTTTCTTTGTATATATAGTCTCATGATTACTAGATCACTTCATTTTCCAACACTGATTTTGAAGGTGATGATGTTTTCATCATTCTAGAGGTAGGTGTCTTAATCTTATGTTTTATCCCTTAGATTACCATATTTTCCTTAAATTATTTTGGTTTTGAGTTGAAAAATTTAAGATTTAAAATCCATGAGGTGTGAATTAATTGTTGAGGGATATGAAATTTTTTTCTAAAAATGTGGGTTTTTTCGGAAACCATTTCTATACAAATGTTGTGTTTGTAAAAATTCCTCAAAGGAAATTTTGAAATGGAAATTATTTATCAATCATGAATATGGTATGATATCTCTATAGAAAATGTTTTATGGAAATAAGAAATATATTTTTCTTTGGAAAATTTTTATGAGATGTTAACTCAGTTTCTTGAAAAGAATGAAAATGTATTGGAACGTCGGTAATACCTTATGGAACAGGGAATAACTAGACATATCTGAGACCTGGTGGTGTAATATATCACTAGGGAATGATTAATTGTATTTATAGAGGGTATCCATTTCAAGGGACTGTGGTTAATGGATGTTATGCTCACTTATACTGACTGTTTATTATTGTTTTTCTAATTTTTTTATTCACCTGCATTGTGTTTTGATTGTCAATTTAGTTCTTAGATGATACATTATTTGTTGGTTTATTTTATACTCCAATTTTCTCAATTGATATGGATATTGATGCTTGAAACCTTCATATTTATTCTACTTTTTCCTCATAGATAAATGTTATGTCATATTTCTTTATGCATTTAAATATGGAATATTTTTTAAAAGAAAACCAAATGATGGTTTTATATGGGAAATGATTTATTTTTGAAATTTTTTGAAAACTAATTTATATAATAACTAATAGATTCACATAGATAAACATTGTATATATTATTTAGTGGTATTCTACTGAGCTTCAGTACTCATACCAAACTTATTCCTTTGGTCATTTTTAGCCTTGGTTTTCTAAGATATGGGTAAAGGGAAGAGCATTATGTAGATTATGTATCTCCAAGTTTATGTTTCCTTTTTAGTGATTTGGGATGGTTGTGAAAAATTATCACACGGAGATGGAACCATGGGTTTATTTGGGTTTAATGTTTATTGTCTATTAGTCAGATTATTTAGAACATGTTATCTTATTATTGGATGCGACCTTTATGGTTTTGAAGTTTTTGATATACGATGTATCTTGGATATCTACTCTGATACTTTTTTTCATTCTAAAAATATGTCTATTGATAGTGAAATCATTCCCATGTTTCTTTTATGTTACCCTAGTTCTAATCACTAACCCATGGTGATCGAAAAATTGATTCAGCCCTTATTTAATGGAATTTCAAGTAAAATTATTATTTCACCTAGGTTGGTATGTTACTGTGACCATGAGAACAAACATAGATATTTTATAGCGAAAAATTCCATTCACGCCCTCCAGACGCCTCCATCCCTTAGGTAAACACAGAGGAAGGATATTTGGAATCGGAAACATTACACCTTATTTGTGTGGATGAGTGGCAGTTTAACCAATACTCCTCCCCTCTCCTTTATTTTCCAGTACATAATCCACTTGACTTTGAAAGTTACATGACTTAACATATTTTTATGGATATTTATAAAGGTCCACCCTTCTCACTTATAAAAGGATCACCAAATCACCCCCACTTCTCCTCACACAAAATTCTGTTTATCCCTAAAGAATTATACCAAAAACCCTTTCTTAATCTATCTTTAGATTTCTAGAGGGGTTAGTCTCACCAAAATAAAAAGCTAATAAGTATTAAGTGTAATCCAAAATAGGATATATAAAGAAGAGTTAAAGGTTTTAACCAAGTTATATTAAGTTTATTTTTTCTTACACCCCATCCTAATTTTATAAAATATTATAAAAATAATATATTAAATATAATTATTATACTTAAATGTTATTATGTTTATGTAACAATCATTATCTACCTCATTTCCATCTAATGTAAAATAAAAATGTCTCTCATACGTACATACATACTACCACCTCCACAAAGCAATGTATTTCATTTTTCATCAATGCCTTTCAAAAATAGATATAATAAGGTGTTTAAATAATAATTTTTATATCTATGAATTAATTATGAATAAATAAATATAAATCATTATCTACATACATTTATTTCTGTCTATTGAAAAAAGGAAAATGCTGCACGTACATGCATGCAGACTACTGCCTTCATAGATGATGTGTTTAATTTTTAATCACCACCTTATATAGACGATTTTAAAATATAATTAGGGAATATATATTATATTAAGGATTAATATTTTTAATTAATATGGTTCTTAAATTATCACAAAAATAATAACGATCATTATGATGAAATCTATTAAAATTGACAAATCACCTGAAACCAGCTCATCATTGGTTCCATTCTCATAAATCATGCCCATAATTTCAATCAATTCAATATGGATATGTATAACCAATTTAAAAAAAATATTTAAACTCATTTTATAATCTTATAATGATGAAATTTTTATCAATGAATTTGGTATGACCTCACAATTATGAAACACATATGAAATAATCAAATCACTAACATCTGATGATGAAAAAAACATTGACTAACTAATATATGTGTATTCTATGATTATAACTGAATAATATAAACTTTAATATATATGAATAATGTTTTGAAATAATTTATTAATATGTTTATGTCTATTATAGAATACATTAAAGCAATTTTATGAAATTTGGGAGTAAAAGGTAATCATTTATCATCTAAATTTCCATTCATTGAGATATGGTCTATATTCACCACCTTATTTATTTATGTGGTTTATATACTACCCCACTACTATATGTTACCATATAATTCAATTAGTTCATTCATTTGACAAGTAAATATCATATTATTTCCTCCAATGACTTCTAATTTAAATATTAAAAAGTGGTAATAGTTCTTCATCCCAAATTTCCTTCTTTCTGGCATATTTTGTATTATACACCTATTTTCATTTATATGGTTTATATAATACCCCATTGAAATATTTTTAGATGATTGTATTTATTCATGTTATTTAAATATATATTTTAATTTCTCTCTATAAAATTATTTTGAATCAAAAGTTACCAAATTCATATAGTTTTTTTTCAAATCTTGCTTCTTTTTAGTCATAAATATTTCTCCTCTATATCCATATTATTCTTTACATCGTTGTTCAATTTATTATTTTGAAATATATATATTTACTATTTCTTGTGATATTCATATTTCACTTTAAATATTTACAAAATTAATTCATATTACTCTTTTTACGATATGGGTTTAAATAAAGATATTTTAAAATTTTATATGTGTTCGTATTTATTATCTTTTACACTACATTTGTATAATTTGGATTTATTTATTTTAAAAATTAAATTTTCTATATTTATCTTTTCAAATAATTTTTTAGAAGTTATTTTGTTCATATTATTCAAAATAATATTTAAAATTGACTTGTGATGTCATTTTCTATTACCTGTGACTTTATTTACAAAATGTAAAAGGAATATTTTTTAATAATTTTCTATGCTAACATGATTTTACAATGCATTAATTATTATTTTAAGAAACTCAGTCTCCAAATTTTAATGGTTTTTCAAATAATTTTTAATTCCCTTTTCTTTATAAATTTTGTTTCTAAAAATAGTTTCAAAAATGTAACGGGTGTTTCTTCTTCTTTATCCACGTAAATATTTAATGATATTCTAAATGTTTTTTAATCTATGTAAAAATCCTTTAAAGTTTCTCATGATTCACCAAATATATGTTTTAACAATACCATTCAAATTATTTTTTTTATATATATTATGGTTATATTATTCCATTTATTGACTTGAGAAAGCATTGAAATATTATTTTTAATTATTCTGACACAAATATTTAATGATTACTAAGGGAGGTTGATTATACAATGTGTTGTTTCACATTTCTTTCATATTTTTAATTCATTAAACATAATTAAGTTATAGGTGGGGGATAAAATTATATATCCCCTCGATTCATTAGTGGATCTCATGAGACAAAAGTTTTGGCTATTTAGTTTTTTACTACCCATTTATTTTTATTTACATAACACGGGGCCTTAATTGTAAGATAATGATGTCTTAGTATATAGTCTTGATGGTATGGTCATGATTGTTCTAACACATAGCCTTAATGGTAATATTATAATGTTCTATCATATTTTCTTGAAGGAAAGATCATGATTCCTTGGAATAATATCTTGATTATAAGATTAACATGTCCAACAATATGCATTCTATCCCTATGAAACCAGTATTGTTATATGTGTGATTATTTACATTTCTATATTATCCATTTATATATTACCTGATCAATTTAAATATTATATAACACCTTTATTTTTTATTTACTCTACCATATTGTTCATTCCTTTTATATCCATGATATCTTACATTATATTCATCACTTTACTATTCACCTAAGCTCTCCCTTTTTTCTTTCCCCGGGGTACCAATAAGGGATATTTTAATGAAATCAAGGATGTACTAATAGAAAGAAGAAATATTTCAGGAATTTTTGATGTTTTTATTTATGTTTAAAATGTAATATATAAAACATGTATACATCTAAACTCCCCTAATAGAAAAATTATTTGATCCTTGGTGTTACAATCCATTTTATCTTGTACCAATGTAATGAAGTGCCTTCGACTCTGATTTACTGGAGTCATGGTGTTAAAATTAATGTGTAGTCATATTATTTTACTAACCCTGAGAATTAATTATGAGATACTACTATTAATACTAAGTTTATATTAGTTATATATTCTAAAGATATCATTAATTAATTCATTTATAATCTAATGATGTGGTAAAGGGGTTATATATTGGGATAATTAAATTTTAAAACATTACATCTTCATGAATCCCAATGATTGGTGAATCCATGAATTATAATAGTTAAAGAGTAATTATTTTATTATATTAACATTTAGGAAACTACTTAAATCATTGAGGAGAGTGGGTGAGTAATTTAATAAGTAATCTAATGGGAGATTTGGGGGGATTTTTACCATGAAAATTTTATTTTTAGAATCCTATTTCCAAAGGTCTATCTCACTGACACTCTCTCTTCTCCAATTTATTTTGGGGTTTTATATAGGTGAAGATAAATCGGTTGGATTTGATATGATATTCTATAATTTGGTGTATTACTAAGAATACTTGAATTATTAATTTTATTCTTTATGATTTAATCAAATAGAAATAATAAGATAACTAATTTAGTTCTAGAAGTTTCTTTTAATTTAATTTAATTATTTAATACCTCCACCAGTTTATATTGAGTGGATGTTATTTTTTATTTTATTTTTTTATTTGAGGAGCATTATATGAACAAAAAACATGAAAAAAATGTTCAAATGAAAAAAAAATCTATTAGTTAAAATGTATCATTTAAAATCAAGAATAAGTTAATATTTTAATATATAGTAGGTTTAGAATTTCCATAAGATTTAAGTACGAGGAATGGGAAGAGGGATGTTTTTTAATAATTGAAATCTTAGTGATCCTATAAAATATTTTAGTTTACGTTGACAACATTCTTATAAATTCTTCATTTCACCTATGGATTGGATGGAAAAGATAT
Organism: Viscum album; assembly: GCA_963277665.1. Lineage (NCBI taxonomy): Eukaryota > Viridiplantae > Streptophyta > Magnoliopsida > Santalales > Viscaceae > Viscum > Viscum album. The sequence goes on from OY728156.1 coordinate 1,510,267,862, forward strand.
AGATAGAGATTATATCTCTTTTTTTCCAAAATATTGATATAAATATTCCATAAATCTAGGGATATCATAAAGTATGATATGGAATATTTTTTAGTGAAACAAGAACATTGAAAAAGGATTTTATCCATGTCTAAGGCTGTATCATATCCTATAATATAGTGATATCATATGATAAGACCTAAAAAATTGTATCTCATAATATGAGATATCATATACTGAATCCATTGATATGTTATGTGGTATAGCATGGATAATTTATAATAAATTGAATAATTCAATTAATTTGGCACTCACCACCATGAAAAATTAGTTTCTTAAATATCAAAATCATTTAACTATCAATAATCTACCTCTTTCATAAGATGAAATAGATAGAAGATTATTGATGGTTAATATTTACATGGGATGTAACTGAAGGTTTGTCTCATATATTTCACAAACATACAAGTAAATGAATGAATTTGTTACATGGATTGAGTAGTATCCCCATAGACGATATAAAGGAGTCTCATCCATTGTAAGTGGTGTGTGATCCTATAGAAACCCATTTTTTATACACATCCCTCCCAAAATCTCACTCTACAATCCTTGTTTATCACTGAGATACTATTATATCATGAAGGAATTGAAATATACCACATAATGAGTTTGTTTGATTTATAGAAACCCATGGATACACCTCAAAGGGAAAAACTTTTTAATCATTCCGTGGGGATCATCATCAAACATAGATGGAAAGAATCAGTAGTAGCGCCTAAATTATGAAAGGTATAAATAATCATTATTTCCAATTTCATATTATATTTTATTCAAAAGTATGGTGATCATGGTTTAAAGGTTTCTTAATCCCTTCCATTACATCAGTTACTGGCTAATATATGATAAGAAAATTTTCAATTGTATGAGATCAATTCCATCAATTTTTATTTGTGAAATCATTTATAAAATAAAGGTTTTCTATATCATAATTCATTTCGTAATTCATTTCATAAAATACGATTCAGCACAAAACGTATGTTTTTATACATTTTATAGTATATGACATCATCCTATCATATTTTATGATTGCTTAAAGTCATGGGCTAAAAAATATAGTATTTTGCATCTCTATGATATCCTAGTATATCATAAAATGTGACTACCTACCATGTTTTATGATTGGACTATTAGTCATAAAATATGACTGATAGTTTTTAAAGGTTTATTAAATTTTGAATATCAATCATATCCTAAAATTAACCTTATATATTTTAATATAATTAAATATGAAAAAAATTACTTTATTTTCAATTCTAAATTGAATTTTATTATTGATAAATTGTTTATAAATAATGATAAAATGTATTTTTGGGATATTTTTAAATTTATTATAGTGTTTTTAAATTAATTAACTATAAAGATCATATATCTAATTAATTAAAATTTTATGAAACATTTATTAATAAAAATTACTAATATTTAGTGTTAATATTAAATTTCCTTTCAAAATTATATGGATTGTATTATTATATAAATATAAAGTGTTTATTGGAAAATTATAAGAGTTATTTATAAAGTTTTGTAAATTACAAAATGAGAAAAAATATAAAAACTTTACATTTAAAAAATATGAATTGTTCATAATGGTTAATTTAGATCACTCAAATTAAAAGGGACTTATTTAGAAATTATTTAAAACTTATCAAATGAGTTTTTAAAAATGATATGGTAAAATGTTTAAAGAATATTAATATATGATATTTTTTTTATGTAAAAAAAATTCAAAATAGAAATTGAATTATAAAATGTTTATATTCCATGAAATACCATATTTTTATAAAAATGATATATATTGAGTAATATGAAAATATATTTTTGATAATAAATATAAATGGTCTATATTTATTAAATTATGGTATATAAATAATTAATTATGAAGTGTTTGTAATTGTTTATTTATGAATTGTCCATAAATGTATATCTCTTTTTTGGAAAACAAATCAAATGTTTATTTATTTATTTTATTCCATTTGAATATTAATGTTTATAAATTGTTTATGAAATGTTAATATTGTGTGTGTTTTAATTTATGGTATAAATTGATTCTTATAAAATTTCCATGTATTGCTATGTATGCCTACTTAAGATTTATTTTTTTATCTACCTTGAACATGGTTTGTAATTAATATTATTAGCTTAAATTCAGTTATACAATATAGTTTATATATATATATATTAGGTTATATAGTTATGATGGATTAGATTATATATTGAGTAAAGTATCCTTGGTTAAAGAGAATTTGGGTTAGAATTCCCATTATCCTAGAGTATTATGGGTTGTATTAGACATGTGGGGGTTCGATACTTGTGGCTTGAGGCATACTCATATACAGATTTTCAATATCATATAATTCAAAACATTTACATTAAAAGTTCATATACCATATTCATGAAATGTATTTCAATATGTGTAAATAAAATTCACTTTTATTTTTGGTTGAATAATAAAAAATGTTGTTTATGTAAAGATTTATACATTAATATGGTGTGAACATTAGAATTCAATTGATAGAATTGGGATTTAAAAACTAAATCATTACAATCATGAATACATAAAGGAATAAAATGTGAGATAGTAAATATTAAATATGATTCAATGAATTTAATATGAATATGATGTATATTTAATTGTTATGACTTTAAAAGAAAACCCTTTTAACATACTAAGTGTTAGATTCCTTATAATGTTGAACTTGTCAAGATATCTATCATCCAACTAGTTAGGTCTTGTAAAATTTGGGTGCCCATAGATTATCTTATGTTAGGAAATCAAGTAGTGGGTGACACTAATAGGTTTAAATTAAAATTATTAGAATTTTTTTAGGCTACAAATTGCTGGTATACCTCAATAGGATTTGATTACTGGATTAATAGAGTTGAGTTAAACCATTTGATTTATTTTACAAAGAGTTATCTGCTCAACTATATAAGAGTTATATATGATATTATAGGTATGATTACATGCCTAAATATCTATGTAATGTGGGAAATACTAATGTGACCCAAAACATAGATAAGTATGGATCAGGGCATAATAAATAGATATGATATATGGGGTCATCATTTATAGTCGTAGTACATTTAATAAAAGTACTTATTAAATGAATATAAAACATGGTACTCGTCTGATAAAGCCATATATTGTAGATAATGGAATCATCATCCCTAATATTATATTTGATATTAATATTGGATAATGAAAAAACTAAAAAGTAGTAACTTTCTATACTGTCATCATAACATGATAATAGTTCTTAATAAATAAATAAAATTCTATGTGTCAGAGGATCACATTCTAAAGTAGTTTATAGGTGAATCCTTTCAACAGATTTATATTCCTATGATAAGAATATAAATGATTAATTGTAATTCTCTACTCTCATTCTTGTAACTATGTAATCCAAGTTAAAAAAGGTAAAAGGAGGATATGGTTTCTTAAAAATGATAAAAAACTTACAATTTTATACCAATATAAAGTTAGGTGTCTAGGGTATGAGGTGTCAAAGGCTATCTTCTGGTAAAAAATAGTGGAAGTAACCTTCGTCTCAACTCATGTGCTCAGTGTTATTGGTCACATCGATGACTTAGAGAGGCTAGTTCACATTTTTGACTTGATATGGCCATTGAATTCATTATGAAATCATTGTTGGAATAGTTTTGACAGTTTATTGTGAATTATAAAATTAATGAGTTCAATAAAATTTTATCAAATATATTTAATATTTTGAGGATATTTAAGTGGGACATGGGTGGTCTAGGATCAGGTTCAATCATGAAGATTCATAAAGAAAATAATAAAGTTTAAGATATAGATAGAAGAAAAGAGGTTGTGGAGAATCTGAATCACAAGTTGTTCTAAATAAAAGAAAGTATGGAAAATGTATTAATTATGGAAAGATCATCCATTAGATAAGGATCTATCTAGAATACCTAAAGTTTTATAATAATCAATTAGATATTTCACCTTAAGAATTTATTTTATAAAGTATAATTATTTTAATCTGCAGGGAATATGATAGTAACTATATATTTTACAAGTGTTTTAAATATAAAATAATTCAAAAATGAATAAAAGTTTAAGATAGAAGATGAAAGTTTTCCTTCAAGTATTGGAGAAAATGAGTTGGTGAATTAAGAACTTGGATGAAATAAAGAAATCAAGCTTGGATGAATTTTTTCAAAATATATGTATTTTTTAATATTATTTTTCTCTATTTAGAGAGATTGTAAAAAAAAATTGTACAGTAAATGTTATATATTTTTTCAATCTAAATAGATTGTGATTCCTCTAAATTAAATGTCATACATTATTAGGGATAAAGAGATAAAATGTATTTATTTGGAGTAAATTTTTTATGAAATAATATAAGGTGATATTATTCAACAAACAATGGTGGAATATTTATTAAAATATTCATTTTATTAATATTTAAAAATGTATAGAATACCATATGTGATATGATATCTTAAACACAACAAAGGTTTTTATAAATAATGTGATGATATTTATTTCCTAAACACAAAAGAGTTTTTTATAAAGAATGTGATAAGAGTTACTTCCTAAACATAAATTAGTTTTTGCATCTTAGAATGATAAATTAATAAAGATATAGTTTCTAAGAGGCTAGTGGGAGTATGTGCAGACTTAAGAAGTTTAATATAAAAAAATAAAATATTATACCAGTCAAAACTCTAAGTGAATTTCATTAGATATCCTAAAATTTTTAGGATATAATGGTAAATAAATATTGTAAAATTTATAGTAGTTTCTATAAAATGTTAATTTAACTTGATATCCTAAAGGAGTTTAGGATATATTGGTAAAGATATAATGTAAAAATTATATTATTTTCCATAATATTACAAGGGAAAAGTTTGATGGAATGTGTAAGGGCCTTGATTTCCTCAAACCTTTAAATTTATCATTTATTGGGTTTTTTTGGATCCTAATGATGTTATATAGTCAATATAGGGGTTTTGTAAGATTTATTTCATTTAAATTTGAGTTTTTAATTAATTATACATTTTTGAATTTTTGTTTGATTTCTAGAATTGTCTGAGGTGACCATTAAATATTATTAAGTGATTCAGAGTTACCTTTACATATATAACTTAGTATAAAAATGACCATTAAACATACCATATGTTTTATATATAACCATTATGCATTTCCTTTATCAAAAAATGACCCTTAAATATCACCCTCTATCGGGAAATGACCATTACATATCTCTGTACAATGGATAATTGAATAAATTTTCATAATGTGAGATTTATTCCCTATGATTCATAATAGTTATACTAATATTTAAAATTAAACTATGAATACGTAATTTTCATTTATCTTGGTGAAAAAGTAATCTCATTAAAAGATAAAATTAAAATGCGAAAACAAAAGGCTAAATTTTATAAGTAAAAAAAATCATCCCTTAAACAATTTCTGGTGTGTAATAATCTTTTTTTGGGGTATAAAAGTAAGATATTAAATGAATAGAAGTACTTAACTTTGAATAATTTTTATTTTTCTTCCAATTTCTCTAATTTTTATTTTATAATTAATAGGTACATTATCAATCATAAAACCCATGAATTGGTGATTCTATTATGTAATAAAATCCCTTTCGTTATTGTGTTATTTACATTTTGATTAATGGGAGATTGAATATTGTGAAATGGTGATGATAATCATGTCACATCATCCTTAAGTTATTTTAATTTAATAGAGGTTTGGATATGTTTTAACTTGGTAGAATTAGGGGTATCATTCCCCGAAACTGGGTGTTGAATTTTTTATCAACCCCATCATGTTGAATTTAAAATATACATTGTGAGTAAAGGAATAAAATTTTATAATAAATATAGGGTTTCTAATTCCTTAGTATGATCATCTTTGCCTCTTGAACTTGGGAGGTCTTGTATTTTATTTTTGGAATTCCTTGACATCTATGTAAAATTCAGGGACTTCTATCTTATGTTGTATATTTATTTTTAAATTAAACAAAACTCTCTATCTCTCCTATATTATTTCATTTCTTCTTATAGTGAAGTTTTAATGAATAAATATATTTTTTATTGATGGATTATTTGATGAATAATAATATGAAACATATTGTTGGAGGCTTCTCACGAATTCATCAGTTCTCGACTCTAGTTCCATTGATAAGGAATTGCTTGGCTTCTTTGAGGAAGGATATTTTTAAGACCTTCCTCTATATTATAGAATATATATTGATTGGAATGCTATGAATTCATCTATTATAACCTGATTGATCCCAATTCCTTTTATTATTACTAATTGGAATTATTATTCTACTTCGATTATTATCCCCTTCAGAATAAATGATTTGATTAGCATTATTATTTTTGATTGAATCACACCCATTAAATCATATAATCTACAACTCTTTATATCACTCTAAAACTTGATAATATACCATTTTCCCAAATTTTTAGATTCATGGTAATTTCATGATCTCTCTTAGATAAAAGTGGTGATGGTTTAATCTAATGTATGGGTTATCTTATGTTCTTATTTAATTTTAATTTATGAATTATTTAATTTAATTTGTTATAATTTATTATTTTATTCTTTTGTTTACTTATTTAAAATAGTATTAATTATCATTAAATGTTTTTATGGTGGATAACGTATGATTGTATGTTGTTGGTACTGTATATTATCCTATAAGAAATGGGAAGTGATTTGGAACAAGAATTAAAAGGGGAATCTCGAATGGTAATGAATAATTTGAAAGAATAAACATGTTTAGTCAATTATTTATTATACTACCTTATATTGATTATGTATTTATTATATATTTATACATTAAATTGATGAAATTACCCTAAATCTTGTGTGTATATATTGTAACATTAAAAGGATAGTTCTATACTAAGCTATACGTAAATTGAAAGAAAGACAAAGATAGTAATGTCGTGTAATCTGGAATTATAATTAATATAATAGAAAGTACCTAATGAATGGTTATAAATTGAGTGGTGATATGGAATTAATACTTATTAATATGACTTATTTCTAAGTTATGTGCTTTTTTTGTTTAAATATTTGGGATGTTTTCTTAATTGATTAAGTTTCTTAGGATAGATTTGAGAGATGGTTTAATATTGGAGTAATAGTTCCTTCCTTTCATTTTTTGAAAGATAGTTTAGTTAAGGGATGGATATATTATTAGTTATTATATGGTGTGTTTTTTTAGAACATTTAGATTATTCACCACCTTAATGGTATTTTCACATCCTTATAACGAATGATTGAGGAATTTATATTTTTTTTAGGGGTTGGGTTTAAAGTTTTAGGTATCTAGTATTATCTTAGGAAGTGAATGAGGTTGTGAGGATAAATAATGGTCATATCATAATTATATAGTTATGTTTAATTAATTAATTATTAATTAATTAATTAATTAATAGTGTGTAAGTGTATAATATTTCATGAAGTTTATATTATTTATAGTTTTGGATATTTTATAGATGTTTTGATATTTTATTAGTTCGTGATTGTATTTATCATTTATTACGGAGTTAATGTTATGATTGTCTATGATTTTACGATACTAAAAATTTAGGATGTATTTTATTTTAGTTATGTGTGTAACAACCCAATATTTTAAAAAATAAACACTATATTTGATATCATACATGATATTCCATATCGAGCTTAAACGAACAACAAAATATTATTGTTTAAATGTTACTATTATAACCTATTCATTATAATGGAGGGTATTAAAAGGATTAAATAAATTAATAAAATATGGTTTTAACATGTATATATAATTAATTCTTTGAAAAATTAATTATAAATGAATATAAACACCTTTTTAAAATAAAAGGAAATGTTTATCTTAAAAGCTATGTAAATGTGTACAAGGCTGTTTTATACAAATAAATAAAAAATCATCATTGTTGGATTATATTAATGATATTTATATATACTATATTAAATCTAATGTTTATCATTCATCTTATATGTTTTCTATACATGATATAAGTAAAAAATCAAATTTTTTGAATAAAAGATATATTTTTCAAAAAAGACAGTTTTGCCACCTTTTGATGGTGCATTTGTTTCAAATCTAGTTTTTGATAATTGTATAAATTATATTTGAAAAAATAAACTTATTATTTAAAAAAGTAATGTCAGAAATTATTTTAATTGAATTTTTTATATTTTTCTAATAAGTTTCTTGTTTGATGAAAAGTGAAAATATTGGATTTTAATTACAGACCACTTTTTCATCTAAAAAATTTATAGTGTTATATTATATTTTTTATTGGTTTTAAATTATAATTAGATAAATTTCATATAATTTAATCAAATTTATTTTATTGGAATCAATTTCAAATTGAATTTGTATATAAAAACATTTCAATATTTTGAACGTTTTCACTTTATTAACATGTTTTCTCACACCATCAACATGATTAATTTTAAATTAATTCTATCCGCTTCTATGTTTTGAATTTTGAAAAATTGATTCCATATTTTTAATCATAAGATAAAAGTTTATTAAATAAGTCTCTTTTATTTTTTGATAATATGAATAGTAACTTGTAATTCTTTTTAAATAACAACGAATAAGGGTAAATCGAGTAAAAAAGGGTTAAAAAATATTATAAATATTCTAAAATCACCCTAAAAAGTTTCCAAAATTTTTTTATGAGTTATTTTTGACATAAATAATATTTGGTTTTATTTTAAGAGCTCTTGTAACCACTTGGAGTCCAAGTGTAGTATTTTATTTTAAGGAAATGTCAAAGATGTCATACTTATGTTTTAATAACTATAACATTTTTAATATAGGGTTATTCAGAATATATCTTTGACTATAAATAGTATTTAAAATTATAAAAAAAAAATCTTAATTATAGAAATTTTTTTTAATTTTTGGGAAATAAATAAATACCTTATAGGATTATACAATGATGACGCGGTAATTGTTTAATTAATGGAAATATCAAATAAATGTTATTAAAAATGTTAAACTAAATATAATTTGAAGAAATTGATGTCCTCCACTAATTTTATAGATTAATTTTACATGTTATTGATGTATTATAATAGTTTTTTTATATTTATCTTATTGATATGATATTTTTAAAGAGTCAAGTATTTAATAGTGTCAAAAATTGACATTAATGATATTTTAAAATAAATATTATTTTACTAAATGATAAAACTTTTATAAAAATATAAAACTCATCCAAATTATTGATATAAGGTTAAAAATTTAATAAATGATCTATTTCTGGTTCTTTTTTAATTTTATATTAACTATGTTAACCATTAAAGAGTAAACGTCCACGTTGTCACGATAAGAGATAAAGGGGTTAAAAAAATGTAAAGCTAAAAGATAAGGATTAAAAAATTATCAAAACATATATAAATTTAATTGGAGTAATTTATTTAGACACATAATCATAATATATTCCAAATAAATTAGTTTTTATCTATTTTTAAAATAAAGTTAATTAATATAAATTAAATATTTTGAAAAATTCCAAGAGTTCCCCTTCCCTCTCTTATAAAAGGGAACCTCTCATCCTATTCTCTTCACACTTTAAAAACTATTTTTAAAATATATATATATATAAATAACTTAATATAATCTGTACCCATATTCTATATCAATTATTTTGGTTATAACGCCATCCTTAGTGGCCTTAAGGAGTTATGAAAATGAGATTTTCCAAAGAAAATGTGTCATTTTTAATTAGGTTTTTATGTTTTGTTTCTTCTTACAACTCCTTAAAATATTATTAAACCATGATGAAATAGGAATTCAAGTATCATAAATGTGATTATATTTTATTATATTAATATCATCAACTTAATCCATCTCCATTTCCATCAAATGGGGAAATAAGTTATCGTTTGTGTGTATGGCGAACTACCGCCTCACGAAACGATTAAATTCATTTCCCATCACCATTTAAAAATATTAGTTATAATTATTGAATTAATGTTTAAATATTATATTAATGAAATGTTTATCATTATTAAAATATAATATATTTTTTTCTTTCTTAACTTTCGGTGAAAATAAAAATGATAATGTCATTCATGCGTATGTGTTATCTATCACCTCCAAATAACAATGTGATACCTTTTTCATCACCAAAAAATATAGATTATATATATAAGTATATTTTAATGAATTATATGATATTAATGATATTATGATAATTATTTAAAGATAAAATGATACTTACCTTCTATCCATAATGATCATTAGAAAATGAAAACGTTACCTATGTGTGCCTACGGCCTACAGTCTCCATGATTGTTACGTAGTGAATTTTTCATAACCATATTTAATGAATTGATTTAAAAGTATTATTGAAATATAATAATGATAATTATTTCATTAATATTATTCTGGGTACTATTTACTTATGTCCACTATGACTATTGACATCACACCAAATTCGTTTTGGACACAAGTACCGAATATCGATAAAACGTCTAACATGAACTTTAATAATTATGTAATTATTATAAAATGATAATAAGTGATATAGAAGGAATAATAAAAACTAAATGGGTTATAAATAAATTAAATAATTCACCTAATTTTATTATTAATTAATATAAATATTTTATGAGGCGTGTCAGACTCAATGTAAGGGACTTCGTCTCAATTTTTTTCATTGAGGTATATTTTTGAAGTTATACACAAATATTATTTTAAAAGAAGTATATAACTCTCATTTGACAATATATATCATGAATTTATTTATTCTAATGAAATTTAACGTTTTTTAAAAAAAATTACTCTTTCATTTGGCATAATATTTGACTAATTCCAAACTATTAAAGGAACTCTTAACACAATATCTATTCATTGGGTTAAAATTATACTTATTTATTATGTTGTGCGAAGATTATGTGTAAAATTAATTTTGAATATATTATTTTTTATTTCCCTTTTTTTATTTTAATATACATATGATACACAAAATCAATTCATTTGATTAATACTCACTTCAATGATATGATATTTGTAATGGAATTTTTAACTAAAAATCTTATTTTAAATGTCTTAAAGATTTATTATGATAAATATTTTCCTTTCGAGTCCATGTTTTCAAAATGATTTTTAGGAATTTATTTATATGGAAATAAATTTTTCAAAATTATAATTTTATAATTTCTCTCAAATTATTTCAAAAATATATTTTCAGGTTTTATGTAAGGGACTTTCTTTTATAACCCACTTTTAAAGTTACTCTTCCAACTATATTTACAAAATCAAAAAGGAATGTTTTTTAACATATACAACATGAAAAAAATTTATCACTTTCATTTTGGTTTAATTTTTTTGAAACTTCCTTTACAATTTTACAATTTTATTTTCAAATAAACTGTTTTCATTTATGATTGTCTCGCTTTTTAAAAATGAAAAGTGATTTCAAAATGGAAAAGTTATTTTTATTTTATCTAAGATTTATGAATTATGATTATATTAAGAATTTTCAATATAATTTATGATAATGGGTGGTTCCATGATAAATCATGGTAAGTTGACCCCATTATAGCTCTATAATGTATTTATTAATGGGACAGAGTTAACTGGTAGGTTTTCTATTAAAAGATTAAGGGAATATATTGTAGTGGTTACTTCAAATGTAACCATGAAGGTTACTCACAATATATCCATGAGATCTAGAGTAAATGTAATAGTGATATAAAAATGATTCTATAAGTTCCCTTTATTATTTATGTTTTATATAGTGTTTTATGGGAAACTTAGGATTTCATGAGGTAGCTCAAGAGCTTATGTTTTATGCATGAAAATATAATAGTGTGAAAAAATAGATCATGGTTTTATATGTATTCATGTAATAACGGTTTTATTTCTCTATTTTTATGTACCTTACTGAGTATTTTGTTCTCATTACACGTTTTAAAATGTTTTTCATTGGGTTTAAGGTAGAACAGGGACAAGGATGAGAATAAGGAGAAAACTATTAATATTTTTCAGAAATAGAAACCATGTTTATAAAAACTTTTTGTGGTTAGAAAAATTAATATTGAGTATAATTTTCCACTTTTAATGTATGAGTTTACCTTATAAGATTTTGTCATAATACTATAAAAATCTATACTGAAAAGATCCTCAAATGTGAATTCTAGTTCAAACACACTTGAATTTGTAATGTTTAAAGTTAAGTCCTTATAGTTGGTATCAAATGATCATTTATCCAAATTTAAAGATTAGGATATCATATAAATAGTTATAGATATCATCAAGGGTTTATAATTTTAAGTTTTATCATAATTTCAGTGTATTATAATCCCCTTTTCAGCTTTATATTATGAAATTTTGAAGTAAAAAATGATATTTTTGGAGACATTCAATTTTGAGTTAATTATGGGTTATTAAATTTTCTAAAAATTAAATGCATGAGATAAACTTTTAGGTTAAAAATTACTATCTAAATTTGAGTTTATTTTTTTAATAATTCAATAAAAATTATATAGTTTTAGAAAAAGGACAACTTTCAGGATGGGTGAAAACTCGTTGCATCTAATAAGGCCACAGGAAGTAATCCCACAATCGTAGGAAATATGGGTGCACCACCTTCCATTTTCTTATGTGAAGCCCCGGCTAGTATGAATTTTTCTTTTTAGTTAAACAATTTTATGGATGAAGAATAAGTTTGTTTTTTTAACATATGTTTTATCAAATAGATAACCTTGGGATTGGAAAATGATTTGGGGATTAACTCATTAATGTTATTTCAGAAGATGTTCACTATTTTGGGAATCCTATATTATTAAGGTAAATATAATATTATGGGACTTTATTTGAGGACTGAATTTTTAATTATATTTTGGAATATTCTATGATTTTATAATGGAATTATAAGGATTTTGGTTATTTATGGAAATTATTATCATCTATTATAGATTAAGTAATTTAGGTAATTAAATTTTTAGTATGATACTTTAAGAGTCATTGAAGTTATTTGGATATAAAATACCATCTTGTAAGTTTATTTAATCAAATAATTCTTATTTTTGGTTATCAATCTTAATCTATAATATATTTTACCAATTTTTGGGGTAGTAATTTTTTGAATGGACTATGTTGAAGTTTGGGTATTATTGTTGAATTTTGGAGATTAATATATTTTTTAATCATATAACATTATATCATTTTGTGGAATTATCATATCTTATCCAAACAATTTTGGGTTTTTTTATATCTAATTATGGTAGGAATATATTTTTATAATTTTGTGGTTTTTTTATTTTTAGAAGTTGATTCTAATGCTTTGGGCCATAAAAATTCATCTAAAATACTCATCGTTTGTATAAATAGATGATTTTATGGTATGGTTGAAATTATAATTTCTAAGTAAGTATATTTCATTATTTTCTTAGTACGTGTTGTAAAATAATTCCTCAAATCTTTGAAAAAGATATTAAAATAAAAATGTTATCTTTTTTACTTTTCTTACCAAGAAATCAATGACCTTTTGACCCATAAAAGATTAATGATTTTGTGATGGATAAATTTATAATGAATTTCTTCTCTTTAACTATTCATAATAACTTGATAGTAAGTTTTCTATTACATTTACATGTTTTTATACATGGAATCCTAACATGTGTTATCTCAAGTGACCTCTGTACTTTCCTTTCTAACATTTCAATTGGATGTTTTATTAACCCTTTTTCTAATGTGGGATTTCAATAAAGGTACTTTTAAAATTCCAACCATGGTTTCCAATATCGAGTTAAAATTAAGAGAATGAAAAAAAAATTGGGGATAAATTAACATCCCAATATTTAAAGAAAGAAATATTATGTTTGATAGCATACATGATACGCAACATCGAGCTTAAACTAACATATGAATATTTTTTATTTAAATGTTACTATTATAACATATCCATTAGAATGGAAGGTAAGAAAATGATTAACTAGATTATGAAAATATGGATTAAACATTTATATATAATTAATCCTTTTAACAATTAATTATAAATTAAAATATAACCCTTTCTAAAATAAATGGAAATTTTTTTCTAAAAATCTATTTAAATGTGAACATGTTTGTTTTATACCAATAAATAAACAAATCACTCTTATTAAATTATATCAATAAAATTTATAAATAATATATTCAAATTGAATTTTTAACATTTATCTTATGTTTCTTCTATTCATGATATAAGAACAAATCCATTTTTACCCATAAAAGATATATTTTTCTAAAAAGTCAATTTTTCCGTCTTTTTATGGTTAGTTGTTTTAAATATATTTTTTACACTTTTATAAATTATATTTGAAAAAATAAACTTCTTATTTTAAATATTAAAATAAAAATTTACTTTTGTTTAATTTTTGGCATTTTTATGATAAGTTTCATGTTTTGATGAGTAGTAAAAATACAGGATTTTAATTGAAAACAACATTTTGATCTAAATAATTTATAGTGTTAAATTATATTTTTGATTAGTTTTAAAATAATATTATATATATTATTATTATTTAAACCAATTTTGGTTATTGGAATCAACTTCACATTGAATTTGGATATAAAAATATTTCAATTTTTTAACGTTTTCACTTTAATAATCTGTTTTCACACCCCATCAACTGGATTAATTTTAAATTAATTTTATCTACTTATGTGTTTTTTGTTTATAAAAATTAATTCAAAATTTGGAATCATATCTTCCAAATTTAGTAAATAGGTCTGTTTTATTTTTGGGCAATATGAATTGTAACTTTAGTTTCTTTTTTTTCTACCATAGTTAATGGTAAATCATGTAATTAAGAGTAAAAATAATATTATAAATATCATAAAATTTTCTTAAAACATGTCCTTATTTTATATTATGAGTTTTTTTCAACAAAAAAAACATTGATCCAATTTTATGATCTTTTGGATATGCTTGAATGACTTCAATCCCACTATAATATTTTATTTTTATGAAAAGTCGAAGATATCATACTTTTGGTTTAATAACTATAAATATTTTAATATGTGGTTATTTAGAATATATATTCTACTATAAATATTATTTATAAATATATAATTTGTATATTAATTATGGAAATTTATTTTTAATTTTTAGGAAATAAATAATTACCTTAAAAGATTACCAAATGATGATGGAGAAATTTTTTAATTAATGGAAATATAAAATACATGAAAATAAAAATATTAAAATAAATATGATTTTAGAAAATAAATGTTATAAAATAATTTTATAGAATAATTTTATTTATTAGTGATGTTTTATAAAAATTTGTTCGAATTTATCTTGTTGTTAAGATATTTTTAAAAATTCATGTAATGAATAGTGTCAAAATTGACATTAATGATATTTTTAAATAAATAATGTTTTATTAAATGATATAAATATTCAAAAAATATAAAATTAGACAAAATTATTTTTATAAGGTTTAAAATTTAATAACATTTCTATTTTTACTTTTTTTTCTCATTTTATAGTAACCATATTAACCCTTAAAGAGTAGAAATTTGTGTTATGAGAGTAAGAGTTAAAGGGGTTAAAAGGATTAAATCCAAAAGATAAGGATTAAAAAATAATAAAAACATGTCTAAATTTAATTTTATTAATTTATTTCAACCAATAATCATCTTATATTTTAAATTAATCAGTTTTTATCCATTAATAATAGAAAATTAATTTATATTTATTTAATATTTTGAAGACTTCCAAAAGTGTCCCTCCCATCTCTTATAAAATGGAACCTCTTATCCTCTTATATTCACACTTAAAAACCTATTTTTTTTCTATAAATATCTACCCAAATACCTTCCTATAATAACTTCCCACATTATATATCTTATAGTTCATTTATAACAACATCTTTAGTGGCCTTAAGGTGTCATTAAAATAAGGTTGTTCGAAGAAAAGGTATCATTTATAATTAAGTGTTTTTGTTTTGTTTCTTCTTCAAAATATTTAAAATATTATTAAACCATGATTAAATAATAAATAAACTATAATAAATATAATTATATATTATTATGTTAATATCATTAACTAAATACATCTCCACTTCAATCAAATGGGAAAATAATTTATCATTCATGTGTACGGCAGACTACCGCCTCACGAACTGATGAAATTTATTTTCCATCACCATTTCTTGATATTGGTTATAATGATAGAATTAATTTTTTTTATTATATTTATGACATATTTAAAATTATTAATAGATAATGTATCATTTTTTTATTACCTTTCCATGCATAGAAATTTGATAATGTCATCCGTGCATACGTGTGAACTATCACATCCATGAAGCGCTGTGATTCATTTTTCATCACCAAATCATATAGAAGATATATATATAATCATATTTAAATTAATAATATGATATTAATAACATTATTATAATTATTTAAATATAAAATTATACTTACCTTATTTTCATATTGATCATTTTAAAATGAAAATGTTACTCATGCATATGTATGACCTACCGTCTCTAGGATTGTAACATAATTCATTTTTCAAAACCAAATTTAATGAATAGATTAAAAGGAATGATTTATCTATAATATTAATTATTATTTCAGTAATATTGTTCTATATATTATTTAATTATGACCACTTTGACAATTTACATCATACCAAATTTATTTTGGACTCAAGTATCTAATACCATCAAAATGTCTAACATGAACTTTAACAATTAAGTTATGGTTATAACATGACAATAAGTGATATAAAAGGAATTATAAAATTTAATGTTTTTATCTAGAAATTAAAAAATTAACCGAATTTTATTATTCCAAAATATAAATATTTTACCTGATGATTCGGACTCATGGTAAGGGACTTCATTTAAATTTTCTTCTATTGAGGCATATTTTTGATGTTATACACCTAAATTAATTTATAAAGTGTATATAAATATACTTTGAAATTATATATCATTAAATTATTTATTCTAATTATATTTAATGTTTTTTTAGAATGTTACTCTTTAATTTTACATACGATTCAACTAATTAGAAAGTACTAAATGAATTCTTAACCCAATCTCCAATCTCTGGGTTAAACTTCTACTTATTGATTATGTAGTGCTAATAATACGTGTTAAATGAATTTTTAATATCTTATGTTTTATTTAAAAAATTTATCTGGATTTATAGTGGATACACATAATCAAATCATTTTATTAATTCTCACTTCAATGAAATTATATTTTAAGGGATTTTTTAACTGAAAAAAACTTGTTTTAAATGTTTAAAATATTTATTTTTCTAAATATTTTTCTTTCATGTATTTTTTTTTTCAAAGTACATTTTATGAATGAATCTATATGTATATGAATGTTTTAAAATTTTAATTTTTGAATTTATCTCAATTTTTTTTAAAACGATCTTTTTCAGGTTTTATATAGGGGAATTTCTTTTAAAACCCTCTTTTAAAGTTACTCTTCCAATAATTTTTAGAAAAGGAAAAAAATTAACATATACTTCATGAACTAAATTTCTCACTTTCATGTCACTTTATTTTTTTGAATCATCCTTTACAAGTTTACATTTTTATTTTTAAATAATGTTTTTTCATTTAGGAGTGCACGACATTGTCAAAATGAAAAGTGATTTAAAAATGGGAAAGTTATTTTTTATTTTATTTGATATATATGTGTTATTATTATGTTATGGTTCTAGGGAATAATTTATGATTTTGGGTGGTTACATGATAAACAGATGGCAAATGATCCCATTATATCTCTCCAATGCATTGTGAAATGGGATGGACTTAACTGGTATGGTATCTCCTAAGAGATTAAGGGAATATACTATAATGGTTATACAAAATGTAACCATAAAGGTTACTCTCTATATAGTAGTAAGTGATAAATTAAATATAATAATCATATAGAAATGATGTTAAAAGTTTAATTTATGATTTATTCTTGTTATGGAGTTTTACAAGAAACTTATGATTTCCTGAAGTAAGATAAAGAGCTTATATTTTATTGGGGAAAATATAACTTTTTAGAAAATAATTTGTGGGTTTAAAAGTATTAACGGACTGACAGTTTTATTTCTTTATATTTATTTCCCTTACTAATCTTTTTGTGCTCATACCATGTTTTAAAATGTTTTTCTATGGTCTTAAGGGAGAGTAGGTAAAAGGATGAGATCAAGAAGATAACTATGAATATTTTTTATAAATAGATGGCATGTTTATTAAAACCTTTGATTGGTGGGAAAATGGATACTGAGTATAAATGTCCATCTGTAATGTATGGGTTTACTTTGTAAGATTTTGTACTAATTATTTAAAAATGTAAACTGAAAATATTACTGAATGTGAATTATAATTTAAAAACACTTGAATATGTAATTTTTAAGGTCGGTTCCTTATAATGTTTTTTCCTTCATGTGCTATGAAGGATCAATTTTACTACATATATAGTTCTCAAATTTTGTAACAGATTACGGTAGATATGAATTTAATTATGAACATAGGACTTAATTTCTTAAGGTGGAGTGGAAGTTTGTGTTTGTTTTTCTGTGTGTGTGTGTTTGGGATTTAGTAAAACATGGTAATGAAATGTATATCTATTTTGGGTTTAAATTCATTAATAATATAACATAAATGCATCTCCCCTTTTTATTATGGCATAGAGTTATGTTATTTTATAGATTATGATGAATCGAGGTAATACATGAGTCGATGAGGTGATAAGGTAGCAGTGGAGTGGTTGTAATGTGCATGTGGTTTTACTAGTTTAATGATATGGTGGTGATGTAGTTGTGTCTATAATGGTGATGATGATCAGGATATGGAAGTGATTTTCGGGTGACTATGATGGTAGTGTGGGTGGTTGGTTGTGATCATGATATCACATTAATATTTTTTATATGATAAATTAATTAGTTTTCCTATTCCTTATAAATTTTCTTATATGATTCTAGAACCTGATATAATTATAATTTATTCATACTTGTGAATTTTTATCAAATAATAAATTTGTGGGAGATGTGGTTAAATGTGATAGTAATGTTAAATATTAACAATATAATTACTTCAAAAATTTCTCATGATATTGAACCTTACCCTTGATTAACTATTGTGTTTCATCGTCATTTCTAATAATGTTTATCCCAACACATTTCTTTCATATGAATATATAATTTTTTATAAATATGATCTTGCTGAGTAATATCAAGTTATCACCACTCTAAATCTTTCTGGAGTTGTTTTATAGAAAATTTGAATAGAGATTTTGGTATAGTATTGTTCAGGAAGTAGGAGTGGACACTTAGAGGTCATCCTTGCGTGGTCATATTTCATTGTATTTATTATAATTTAGGGAAATTTTAGGGATGGGTTTTTTTATTAGTTATTTATATGTGGATTTTATTTGTATTTTGTTCTATTTTACTATGAATTTATGAGGTAAATTCCTCCAAAAAGTGTGACAAATACCCTCGGTGCTAGTAACCAACCCATTGCTTATTTGAGGTAGTCTTAAAGTGGAACAAATATTTCATAACTAAATTGGATGGGGTTTTGATTAGGTTGGTTCATGAAAAAGTGGTATCAAAGATTCTTAATGAGAGATAAGATGGGTTTGAAGTTAAAAACATATGGCTCTTACATGGGTTTGGTAGGGAAACAATTTCCATTAAGGTAACAATTGATAAATGTGATAGAATGAATTTAGAAAATATATTTTAGGCCCCTAGTAAATGATTCTAGAACCCTTAAAGTCGTAGATACTTTCTAAGATCTATGTTCATGGACCCCTATGATCTTATGCAAGTACCATTAATCTAACTAAGCATGTTCAGGTCAAGGATGAAATTATTACTGGGTATAAAATTTAAGAATGGTGCATAAATTATTATCATTGGTTGAATTTGAGTTAAAAATATTATTTGTGATTATGTTTTTTGTGTTTATTTATGCTAACATATGATGCAGTCTTTATACTTATGTTATAACATTTTTACTAAATTAATTCATGATAGATAAAATATAATTTCTTATAAAATCAAGATATGATACGGTGTTTGATTTTCATTAATATTCAACGTTATCTTTAAATTATGAATATTAAATCATGTTAATTAAAAAACCTATAGTAGCATATTAGGAACTGAAAGTGTTGTCATAAAGTGGAATGATTATATGTTTTCATGGATGGTGAAGCATGTATAAAAATATTGTTCTTGCAATGGAAAAAATTTGTAAAATATTTCTTTCTTAAGCATTCTTTTATAAATTTTTTATAATGTTAAAATATTTTCAAAGAACGTTTTTAGTAGCTTGATTAAAATTCCAAAATTTCTTAACATAAAATATTATTCCATGTGTTAAAGTAAACTGGAAATTTACGAATTTTGTTAGAATCAAATAAAAGTTTTGATTATGATTTCACTTAATCATATAGAATTCTATATTTATAAATTATTTTTACATAACAAGTATAATTGAATAAAATATCACGACGCATTCTATTTATATATTGTTCTTAGTGAGAATTTATGAGGTAAGATTTAAATTGATTAATAATGTAATATGAATAAAAATAATTTTCTAGATAGCATGTCTAAGATTAATAAATGACATAAGAAATTTGTTATGAAATCATGTTAACTTATGTGATGTGTTAAATTCCTTTTATGACATGTTAAACATGATAAATTAAAAATATCAAAACATGATTAAAATTTTCTACATGAGGTGTTATGATATATTTTTAATAAGTATAATAAAATAAATAAAAAAATTTATAAATTAATTTAAGAGATGAAAGGATGATAAAAACACGAATAAATTAATATGGTGTAAGTATTATTATGTAAGTAATATGATTAATTTGGTAATTATGAAACCATTGAATATAAATATTCCATGATCACCCCATATAAAATTTGGTTGCTTATTATGGATAATAATATGTTTTTAATTTCATACATTAGTTTTTGATTGGTTAATTAATTTAATTCCATGGTGTTGATATACTTCTTCTATCCTACAGTTTTATTATTGTGGTTGTTGGTTTAAGTAAACAATTGTATGCTAGAAGTAATTGTCGGGGTTTTTAAGCCTAGTATTTCTCACTCCAAGTGTGTTTTCCTTGGTTAAAACCATGATAATTATTTATTGATTTTCATTATTACTAGAACTATTATTCATTTCATTAATTTTTTTATTTTAGTGCCCTTGATATGAAACCTATTACTATTTAATAATATGTAAAGTATTGGTTTGTTAATGTCTGATGGATGTGGTTGATAATGGGAATGAATGGTTATGGAAATATTTTCAAGTTAAAGTTATGGTTGGTGTGAAATAAAGGTGGAATTTAACTATTAGTGGCCTATTACTAACTGAAATTATTTTTTTGATAAAATATATTTTCTCATTTCCATCCCATATTGATATTTTAAACCACTGTTTTTTTATTTGATACTCATTGAATTTTTATCTTATGGTTGTTGTATGATAAATTGTATGATATGATAAAGCAATACACTATGCATATTTATTTGAAGTTTATTATTGAGATAGTTTCTACTATAATTGCTTTTGTTTCTAGATGAAAATATAATCATAATTCAATAAATTAATTAAAATATAAATGAAATGGTGATATTATTGAAATTAGTAAAGGTTGGTGACTATGCTCAAAACTTTTTTATTTAATGTTTTCTTCTTATTTACTTGAATCTTGAATGCTATTTTTAAATGAATTGTTATTGTTTTTCTTGATATTATTTTATGATGGTATTATGATTTTATTAATATATATAAATTTTAAAATTTATCTCCCTTCCTATGATTTAAATCTATGAACCTGATTCTGGGTTGGATGGAATGCTATAATTTTTTCTACATTATGGATATGATTTACGAATCATGTCTTGATGTTGTAATTTTATTTGAGAATAGATATAATATAATAAATTATATAGAAAAGAAACCAAGATACGGATGGTGTATCATTTTCTAAATCATGTTAGTTACTATACTCTCCATTGTTTTAATTTTTTCATACGAGACACCAATGAGAATTGATATTTCTATGTGTTTGATTTTTTACCAACCATGGAGTGTTGGAATTGATGTTTCTATTGAAATGGTGTGATGGATCATGTTGGGTTTTTTGTTCACCATGTCAGTAGTCTCACGGGATGGTGTTGTTCACAATGAATGGAAGTTTGTGAACGGAATGGTAAGATTTCATAGAGACTTATATGAACCCAAAATGTCAATCATAAATATACATATAGATGAGTTGAAAATATCCAATAAAAGGATCACCTAGATAGAGTAGCATCATGAAAATATCATGGATAAGTTCCACGAAAGTGAAGACCTAAAGGAATCAGTTTCATGAAATTTTGGTAGTTTCTTGAAAGTTCAAAAATTTTGTGAAATTTGGAGTTACAAAAATAGTGGCATAATTGTGTGAAGTCTGTGATTTCCATTCAAAAATTGATTATTAAGGAGACATGTTTTATGGTATAATATTCAATGGTAAATATTGTTAAGATTCATGAAAAGGAGTAATTAAATGAACACATAGTTTCATGTTAAATAAAATTTTAGTGGAAAATGTAGAAGTTACATAAAGGGTTGATATTTTCATATAAATTATTAAGCCCAATAGAAAAATATAGAGTAGTTGGTAAAGGTATATTCTTAATAAAATAACACACTAAATTCACCAAATTCAAGAGTTTAGTGAATAGAGTTACATGGACCACTTTTTTCCATGAGAAACTCTCATAAATCATTGTGTTCCACAAATATTCTATTTGTGTGAACCTATTTTTGAAAAGTATCTCTTATGAGAAAGGGATTCCTTAAATAGGTTATAGTATAGGCATAAAATGTTATGATTTTTTTGAAAGTGAAAATTTCATGAAATGAATAAGTATACAATAGTTTGAGAAGTTTTGGAAATAGATTATAAGTTATAAAATGGTGTAAAGTTTCATGAAAAAAGGAGAGTTTTGTGAAAGTGAGTATTGGACATTTTTAGCAGATGAATAGTATAAAATGTTATTAGCACTCAATTCTGATCTTATAAAGGAGGAATTTCTTCCTTTAAAAATATTTAAATAAACAAACTAAATATTCTAGAATAGTGAAGTTCATAACTAGTTTTTGAAAGAGTGGTATGAAGACCGATGAGCACTTATTGGTGTAATGACAACTAGATTGTGAAATCCTACATTATCCTCTCTTCCAAAGAGTATACCCTCTAAAGTCAATGAGTAAATAGAAATAGAAAAGGGAGTGAACCTTGAGTGGCAGTGATCTATCCCCAAATCGTTTAAGGGGGGTGACTCTAAGAATAATAATGAACTTTTCTAAATCTTTCACTAAAAGAGATTTAGTGTATTCTAATACTTTAACATGTCTTCATTGTATACTTCATAGACTATCCAAGTGTGGGTGAAATAAGTAAAATTATTGTTTCTTGTGTGTATATTATAAATATTTTTTGTATTAAAAAGATTAGTGTGTGTGGGTTAAGTGGTCATTAATATTATCGGATTAAGGCTAAGATAAAAACATCATCAATTAGATCATCATTAACTAATGATCACAATAGTGTTCCTACTAATAAGTGAGGTTAAGGACAGTTAGGATTGTGAGAGTTTTAGGTTATGTGGGGAAATAAGAACAGGTTTTATACCCTGGTTCACCCCCCTCCCCAATAATAATTCTATAAAGTCTCATATGGCACTCATAATTGATATCAGTGAATATGCTTATCTTATTGGATTTTTTCATTCTAAATTTATCGAATCATGTTTTTTGAGTAAAATTTCATTATTCCTATATGAAAAGTTAAAGATAATAAATCGACATAGAATTTAAAACTCCAAATAAATTCTATATAATGGAACAATGTTTTAGAAATGTGTGATCGAGCTAAAGGGACTTAACAACCCTTAAATAGAATGCATAGATGACTTAGATGTGTATCAACTTTTTTTATAATTAATTAGAGAAATATCAATGGATATTGATATACCAAGTGAAACTAGATCTAATCATTCCATTGAGACATGACTAGATACAAAGGTGGTAGTTTTCCACATATAAGAAGATCTTGATCAAGGGATAAAGGAATAAAAAGTTGAGATTGTAAAGAGGAATGTGTCTTAAGGGACCCATATTGAAGTGAATAAATTTTAGTTTAAAAAACTGAAAATCCACAATAAAATACTAATTAACATGACTATAGATTTAAAGGATAAAAATAACACTTAGGTAAATTAATTAGTGGAGATATCTTCCAAAGTAAAAAAGTGAAAGTTGATTCCAAGGAAAAGGGACTTGACTCAAAAGATTATCAAAATATGATGGCTATGAAGGATGAATTAGTTTCACACATAAGGAAAACTTAATGAGAACAAAATGTTTATGAAATTGAAAGTGGACCATAATGATGACATTGTGAATGTGGGTTCAAAAAGTAAGAGTCAAAGTGACTCTTAGGGAAGGGGCTAAAATCTTTCATTACTCCTCTCAAAATAGAACTAAAAGTGAGGTTGAAATATAAAAAATATGTAATCTCAAGTCTAAGGGAGATGTATTACCAACTAAATAATTATTATGGGAAGATCAAGGAGCCTCAATGGAGATGGAAAACCTAAAATATTAATAATAATATCCCTATCAGGCAAGAATTAATAGGGGAAGTCCAAAAATGTGTAAATCTAGATTCAGTAAGTGAGAATAATCATATCTCCAAATCTAAAATAGATGACTCTTAGATAAAGGTATCCAAAAGTTATGACTATTTTGGAATCCTGGGACATACCATGATTATATATTTTTAAGAACATGGATAATAGGAGAAAGGAAAGATAATGTAGAAACATATCAAGAAAGACATAACTCTATGAGGCATGGTTTTAACAGGAGATTCTTTATTTCTTCTAATGATGGTCATATAGAAATAAGTTTCTAAAATAAGGTAAATTAAGATATTTAAAGGAATTCACACATTCCGGTGATTAATGAGAATAAATAATGTAGTGAAAGAAAGTATTATATTTTAGAAAATATATTTACAGCATTGAGGAAAGAATAATGTTTCTAAAAAAGAGGTACACTAGGCACCAAAATCAATTTACTCTTATAGTACCACCTATAAAGAAATAAAATAAATATAGAGGAAAAATAATGAATTTTATCTAGCTATGATAAATTTGGATAAGCTTATAAATAAAGATCCACTAAGGAAGAAAACATCTAATGTGTATCTATTAACTGCCAAAGAGAACTGACATAAAACATGAAAAAGTGGTTTTCCAAAATGTTCTATAAGTTAAGTGATGAAGATAACTATGGTAGTTCCCAATAAATGTTAAAATTATGTCATTAAGAATAGTTTCCAATCATGAATTAAATAGTAGGGTTATTAGAAAAACAAAGGGAAGACTTGGAAAATTGAAAGGACTCAAAAATACACTCAAGTGAAAGAAAAACCACATAATGAGAAATTTGTTATGAATATTGATGAATCATGTAGGGTTAAATAGATAAGTAAGAAGACCTAGAGAGTAAGGGTCTAATAAATATTGTGTCAATAGATCCTTCTCAGTAAAATTACCCAAGGATTAAATGTTTCTGAGTTAGGCCATGAAAAAAAGGAAATTCTTATTATAGAAAAGGGAAATCCAATGCAAACATTTTTAATGGTGTTTTTAAAGTGTAATTACTCAAATGAAAACCAATTTCAAGGAACTAAAAAATATTTACAAAATTAATTATTATGTGGAATAGGAGGTTGATAAGTTGATGGTATTATTTTACTAAAATCTAAAAAAATAGGCTGATAATGTTTTGATGGTTAAGGGTTGGTCCACCAATACCAATCCCATTCCTCATCTGGAGAAAGTAAAATCTCCCCTATATTCATGTGTTTAAATTATATTAACTGTTTATAAATTGTTTCATGTTTTAAGAGAAATTAAATCCATAGGGAAGTTTTATTAAAATATGTAAAGTGATATTTTCACATCCTCTAAAGTATAAAAAGATAAGCATCAAAGTAGTAATGAGTAGTTTCAATTATTGATATTTCGAAATAAAGGTTGATATTTCAATTGATAATATGTGTTCTAAAGGTAAATTTAAATATATAGTGCCAAGAACATATTATTATTCAAGAAAAAGGCTTCAAATATGGAAAAATAGAAGCAGAAAAAAAATCCCCTCATATTGTATTAATTATAATCTAATAAGTGATATAATCTCAAAGTTATAGAAATATAAGAAGTTATTATGGATGGGTAATTTTTATGATGAATATTAATTCTATATTAAGTTATGGAGTGAAGAATTTAAGGGGATATGAAATGAATATATGATAGATATTATCCCCAATAACTAAGGAAAACTGCTCTATGGATGAGTGAATAAATTAGTTTCCAAGTATAGTGTAGTAATTGGTTTTGAAAGATGAATAAATGAGACTTTATTTCAATTATTCATATTTATCCTGGTTTCTTGAAAACTATTTGACCAATTATAATATTTTTTTGAGATAGATTCAAAAATGGAATCATCTATGAAGTTGTAATCTGGGATATTTGCTACCAGTTTCAACTATTGGTATGAGTTTGGTATCTAGGGTGAATTATTAAATAAAAATTCTATAAGAGTTCCTTGAAATAAGTTATAGTTTTATGTTTTCTTGAGATGTATGGAATTAATTGAGTGAAAAGGATAGTGATCATATCTTTAACTTTATCCCTTGTTTCTTACTTTTAGTTTCAACTCAAAAGTTTTAGAGGTTTTTTTATAAATCTTTGGTAAGTGGAAATCCCACTGACTAAAAATCAATGAGCATGTAGCTATAGTTGAGAAAGAAATAGTGAAGAATGATAAGAGGTGTTTTGTTCTTAGCAATTTGTCCAGATAATAGGATATAGTTTTTGAGTTTAATGTCATATGGGGAGCATTGTCTATCTTTATGAATTTCAAGGATCATGTTGAAAAATGGGGAAAAGTAGAAATAACCCTATTTATATTGGATAAAATATATGAAGTTCAATGACATAACTCATGGTCATAATGGTTTTAAAACATGGAAGAATATATTTTATAACTTTAAAAAAGTGAGGGATAATAATAACAACACTAGATGTGACACCCTTGATTCCCAAGGAATAGGTTTATCAAAGAATCTATATTTGGTACATGACATATGGGGTATTCTTAAGATTTTATGTCAAATGGGGAGAATAAATTATCATGAATCTATGTGTATTTATACCTGACCCTATTATAGGGAAGTATTAAGTAAAGGATATAAATTTTATAGTGATAAATTTTTTATGTTAATGAATACATTACTAGGATTGTCAAGTATCTTCAGGGATCCAGTAGTTTAGTTTACCAAAATTTTGGGATTCATCTCACCAAATTTTGACATATTCAGGTTACTCAGTATGGATTCAAACTACCTGAAGTTTAGGTAGTTAGGTTACTTATAATACGACAATGGAGTCACCATTATTAAAAACAATATCTATGTTTTAATGATCTTTTATCTTGAACAAGTGGGGGAAAGGGTGATGCAAAGGATCATTATTAAATTACTGATGACATGATTTCAAGATTAGTAATGCTATAGTATATTAAAAATTTCATAGTGCATCGGATAGTTTACTGTAAATATAGTAATTAGTTATAACTGGTTGATATTTTGGGACCCTCTATATAAAGGGATTTGGAAAACTTTTCTAAGGTTTCAAATTCTTGAGTGATCATTATAATTTGTATGATATATGGATGAGAATTTAAAAGTTGTAATCTTTGTAATTATAGTGGAATAAAATATTTTTTAGTGTTATAGCATGGATGAAGGAATAAAATATAAACCACATAACACTATTGTTTTCTTTTATTCATGTTTTACCTTATTTTATATACTTTCATGTGCGTGTGTTGGAATCAGGGTGGTTATTTTGGGTGTATCAATACTTCCATGTTCTAGTGCACTAATATTTTGATGAATCCATACTAGTGATCTATTTTTTCCTTTTTATCTACTGATGGATGAACATAGTGTTGTTGAAGTTTTCGTGGCTTCTGAACAAGTGGTATCAAAATTATTCGAACACAAAAAAGTGTGAAATACAGTATATAGAGGTATATTATTTTACCATCCTTCTCATTTGATTTCAGTAGTAGTTACTATGTAAAGGACATGCCATAAAAGGAAGGAAAGGTAAAAGAGGATATGTTTGATGGAATAGACATTAGTTATTAGTGGATAAAGATGGTGGATTTTATGATGAAAAAGGATCTTTATGTTCTATTGACTATAATTGGACCTAATAATATGGACAATGATAAATGGGAGTATAAAGATAGTAAATCTCTTTTCTTTAAATGGTTAACATTATAAAAGTATGATTCTTTCAAAATCTAGGAAAACAATACTATTACATATCTTATGGCAGCGTAGATAGCAATTTATGAGAATCAAACTACTTTCAATAAAGTGTTTCTAATAAAGAAACTATTAAATTTAATACTAATGGATGGGAGATTAGTGGAGGAACATTTTAATGATTTCAATGTGATTTTGAATTAGATAAATACAATAAAGGAACATTTTTTAATGATGTTTGTGTTATTTTATTGTTTTCTTCTTTAATAGATTCATGGGATGTGATAATGTTAGAAGTGAGAAATTTTTCCAGAAAAGATAAAATATTATTCTAGGAAATAAAGTGTTTTATTTTGAATGATTATCTATGGAAGAAGGATGTCCAAGGAAATTTCAATAATGTTAAAATGAATATTGAAGATTACATTCACCTTGGATAAGGAATTGAAGATTCTTAGCGGAGAAATAAAGAAGAAGGATTCAATTTAAAGCAGCTGGACAAAGCCTAGTATGATGTCATTGTGGGAAGATGGGGCACCTCAAGAAGGATTTTCAAGATCATATATGTGGCATACCTATTTCCATAAGTTCAAGTTCTGTAAATACTGTAGCTAAATAAGGAAGTATTTTAATAATCAGTGTTAATGTTTTAGCATAATATTGGGTTATAGATTTAGGAGTATATTCTTATTCTATAAGAGAAAGAGGACACATGGAAAACTATGTTTTCACAAATTAATGAAAAGTTTGTCAACTAGATAATAAATCTTTATAGATTGTGTGAAATGATGATGTCAAAAACTAGCTAAATAATAGAGTCCTTCTTGGGTTGAAATCTATTTTATATATTACTAGACTCTAAAAGAATATCAATTCTATAGGTATGTTGGATAATACTGGTTTTGATAGATTTTTTGAAAAAGGTGTATGGAAGGTTACATAAGGTTCTCTCATCATTGCTAAAGGAGTGAAATTTTGAGCTCATTACCTTAATAGAGTAATAGAATTATTCACAATAGTTAGAGTATAAACATATTGAATTTCATATATGTGTCACTTTTGTTTGGTTCATATTAATCAGAAGAGTAGGAATATTCAAGTAGATAAAAGGATATTAAAACTTGAGTGTTTCTACATTGGTGGATTTGAAAGTTGTATAATGAGAAATAAATAGAATGTGAATTTTAATATCAGTGAAAGAAACCCAAATAACTAGAAGTTAGATCATGTACATACTAATGTCCTAATACTTACCCTAATAAATTCATATATTGGATCATAGTCTTTTTTAACTTTAATTATTGGTTTCTGGAGAAAGGTATGGGTTTATTTACTTAAGAACAAGTCAAGTGTTCCTGGAACATTATTTTAGTGGAAAGAAATGGTGGAAATAGAAATATCTTGTAACCTAAAAATTCTTAGATCTAATAATGGGGGTCTGTTCATAAGAAGAAGTTTTTTTAACTACCATAGGAATAAGAGAATAAAAATGAGAAAATAGTTCATATAATTCCAAAATAAAATGACAAAGGATATATATTTATGAAAGTTTTGATAGAATAGGTGTGAAGTATAAGGACTCACTCATGAATGAATAAGGATTTTTTGACCAAATCTATATTTACAATCTGGTATTTGATCAACTGAAGTCCTTCTTTAGTAATAGATCAAAAATTACCAAAATCATAGTGGTCTAGTAAAACACTGAAACTTCATCACCTAATAATCATTGCTTGTGTTTCCTATGATCATATGGATGAAAGATATTGATACATGATTGATGAAAAATATCACACATTTGTATTTAAGGGGTATAGAAATAATTAATTTTGTTTTAGAATTTGGGATGATAAAATGAATAAATTTATCAGAAGTTGAAATGTTCTATTTAGTGGGTAAGTTCATTGGAATGACTCAAACTTGGTGACAAATGAAGATGAAAAAAATAATCTCATGTCAAAGATAACATGTAAGTAAGTTATATTAGAATTCAATTACCACAAGTTTTAGGGGGTATTGATTCTACTATAAATTAAAAAAATATGGCCGAAATTTTAGGTATTAGCATCAAGATTTTAGATAGTTGATCCATGGTTGATATACCAAAAAGTGTAATTTCTAGTGAGACTCAAGGTATATCATCGGTGGATGAATTAACAAAAGTACCTAGACTGGAAATATCTGTGTCATAGGTTGAACTATGAATATATTCTAGGATCAAATGAATAGTATGAAGGTATAGATCTAATATGCACTTAATTCTTTTAATGGATGAGGTATAACTTGAAATTACAGAAAAGGCATCCAATATCAATGTCCTGGATAAGTGAGAGATTTATCAGAAAAAATAGTTAAATTTGATATATATAAATAATACCTAGAAATTATTTTAACTTCCATGTGTAAATAAGGATCTAGACAATAAATGTATATACCAATTAGTGCAATAATCCCATCGAAGTAAGATTTATAAGGAAAGTCTTGTGGTGAAAGGTTTCTAATAAAAGAAAGGTATTGAAATTATGGAAATATTTTCACTAGTTGTTACACATTCTACTATTAGGGGTAAACAAATTATATTTGTTATCATATTTATTTATCTAGAACAAATATATATGAAGATATATTTTATTTATTAGGATATGGATAAAAAGATATACATGGATCAACATGATGGTTTTTTTTAA
The DNA here is from genome assembly GCA_963277665.1 of Viscum album. Taxonomy (NCBI): domain Eukaryota; kingdom Viridiplantae; phylum Streptophyta; class Magnoliopsida; order Santalales; family Viscaceae; genus Viscum; species Viscum album. The sequence continues at coordinate 1,510,299,002 of OY728156.1, forward strand.
AAAACAATTATGACATGGTGTGTTAACTCAGAAGGAGTATTTATGGGTTGAAGAAAGCACCAAGGGAATGGAACAACAATTTTGATGTTTTTATGTCATATTAAAGTTTTATGTATAGAAAACTGCATAATTTTTTATATTTGAATAATATTTAGGTTGGATGTTTCATTATCCTACTCTTGTATATAGATGACATGTTTTTGGTTGGGGCGAATTACCAATGGATTCAAAGGATTTAGGAAGATTCATCCTTGAGATAAAAGATATTAGTGGAGCTAAAAAGATATTGGGAATGTGGATTGAATGGGATTGAAGTTTCATAATCTTCTTACTCTCCCAAAAGGATTACATCTAGAAATAAATTTAACATTTATATATTACTTGATTTAAATCTATTTCTACTCCTATTTTTGGAAATTTTAAATTCTCTAAAAAATAAATAATCTCATAAAAATAATGGGGTAAAACATATGGATAAAATTCTATTTGTATGTATTGTTTGATTTTTTATGTACAAACTAGTGTGGAATCATCCAGATATTGGTTATTCAATGGGAGTTATTATTTTATTATTGTAAAATCTAGGAAAAAAACATTATAAGTTCATGAGGTGGATACTCCAATATATCATAAGAATGGTAGAAACATCCTCGTGATTTAGTCTATTAGAACAACTATAAGAGTATAATGATAAAACGTTTAGGGGAGACTATGATACCTGGAAGTTTACTTTCAATTATATCTTTTCTTATATTGAAATGGATATCATCTGGATGTCTATGTTATAACGAGTTGTTTCTATCTCATCAATGGAAGATGAATATAATATAATAATATAAGCAGAAAAAGAAATGGTTTGGTTAAGGAATATTCATAGAGAATATGTTAAGGTTCATAGAAATGGGACATTATACTGCAAGAATCATTGGTCAATCCATCTTGTGAAGATTCTAATTTTACATGTTAGGACTAAACATATTGTCCTCAGGTACCCTTACATTTGAAATTTGTAGTAATATGGGGAGATTAATCTTGAAAGGATTGCTATAAAACAAATCCTAACCAACATGTTCACCAAAGTGATGGTCCAAGAAAGTGTGATGCAATACTATACCTCATTATGGTTAGGGTAAAAGGAAATAAAGGAGGATGGAAATAACTACTTTGACAGGAAGGAGTTGATGGTTGGTAAGGGTCCTTGAATCTATCATCAAGTGGGGTTTTTGATTATAAAGTCTCTTCAATGATTGGGTAGTTTAGTTTACTAAAATTTCATGATTTATTTCACAGAAAGTTGGTGTTGGATGGTTTCTCAATAATGAATCTGACTACTAGAAGTTTAAGCATTTCATTTACCAGATGTTCAGATAATGGAGTCATTGATAGAAAAAATGACAATGTTTGAATCATATTTTTGTTAGATCTAATGAGGAAAGGATGAGGCATTGAAGAACTGTTCAATTAATGGAGATATATAGTCAATCTGGGGAATGTTATAGGAGATCATCAGTTTCACAATGAAATAGATTTTTGGACACAAATTTCTAAATTTTGTAAAACTAGTTGACTGAGAGTGGTCGTCTATATAAAATCGGATGGACAACTTTTATATGGAATTAAATTATAGAGTGATCAATATATTTTAGAAGATTTACATGGATTAAATTCACAAGTTTTAATCTTTATAATTTCATAGTAATAAAATATATTGTAGTATTCTCCCATGTATGTAGGTTAAAAATATAAACCATGTAAAACTATATTATTCTTTTGTGATTATTTTACCTTTGTTTGTTTGATTGTGTGTCTGTGAAATATGTATTCTCCCATGTATGTGGGTGGTGGTTTTGGTATAGTAATAATTCCATATTCTAGTGAAATTAACTTTTGGTGAAGCCATAATAGTTATTAATCTATGATTTTTGATCTACTATTGTATGATGTAACACCATGAGATTTTAAAATATATTTTTCTCTGGATTAATATTATTTTCAACAGCTTATTCTACATGAAATGCTGAACTAAAAAGAGATGTGAAATTTTGGATGGATATTATTAATAAAAATTATTAATAAAAAAACTAATAATTAAAAATATTTAAATCAATTTACAATGTATGCAAAATATGATTAAGAGCACTTAATGTTTTAAAAATGCATTTTCAGTAATATTAATTTTCATTGTATATACTGAATTATAATTCAAAATGTAAATTTAAAAATATAAATATTTAAATTTTACAAAATTAAATTCATTTTTTAATTCAACATATCAAAATTATCCTTAGGTTACTTTTTGAGATTTTCTAAAATAATTGATTTTTAAGTGAATAGTAAAAAATATAGATTTTGATAATATCGTCACTTTTATGGAATTATCATAACATAATAATGACATAAGATTCATTGAAACCTTTTTATATAAATATATATATATTTATATATTTATTTATAATTTAAAATAAATCATAAAATCTATTGAATATATGAAGCTTGTGTTTAATGTTTTGGAAACCTATGTAATATTTTACATTAAAACTATTTTTATTTTCTTATATTAAAAAAAGATGTCATAAATTATAGAAATTAAATCTAAAAAAAAAATTATTTCATATTTTATAATAATATTTTAATATTATGTAATAATTTAAATTTAATTTTTAGGCATAAAAATATGATTACATAGATTAAATTTAATAACTACGATAATTGAAAAACTATTCTTTTCAAAGAATTGTTTTATTAACATTGGGTAATTTTTATCTAATAAATTAATGAATAACTTCTAAAAAAATTACTCTAATATAAAAGTTAATACAATATTTTAATACACTAACAATCATTCAATTTTTTAATAAATACTAAAATAAATTAACAATAATTAATGGTAAAAACAATATTTTTCGACAAAGAATATTTTTTATATATTTAATGTTTTAATTTAAAAGTTAATTATATATTATTTATTAATTTAAATGGACTATATGGGTCTTAAATTTATGTTTAAACATTTAAATTTTTTTATAATGGTCACCTTATAGTTTTATGAAATATAAACTACTAGGGAAAAAACTAGTTACAAAGGTAAAAACAAAAATGGGAAAGCATAAAAATAATGTAATAAAATTATTGAATAATGTTTAAAACATGTGGTAAAATTATTTTTTGAGTATTTACCATCATTATTTAACCAAAAACTCCATTATTGAACGATTTTGGAACCATTTACCCTTTAATATTTTCATTCAATTATTGAACAATAATGGGTTCTCAGAAAAGTGCCCTCTTATTAACTTATAAAAGGGGACACGTGAACTCTTTCATTCAATGAAAATTACTTAAAATTTAAACCTAAAAATATAAATTTTTATCCTATAAAAAATATACCTCAATTGAATTATCCTATTTTCACTATAATTCACCATAGTCACATCATTTCCAAGGAGTCTTTTATGAGAAAGTTCAAGGTCCCAAAGTGACTATTATCTAATCCTTATCTTTTTCATCTTATTTTCCCCTTACTTTGTTATCCTAAAAATATTTATATAATGAACTATGTATTATTATTATAATGAAAATTAATTATTTTAATGTAACAACTATTATTCATTCCATACCATCCACTTATAAAAATAAAATAATGTTGATCATGTGTTGTGTGGACTACCGCTTCCAAGAAGTAACATTTTACATATTAGTTTCTATTATTTATCCAAACCACATAAAATATAATTTGAAACATTAAAACATATAAATAATATCATTAATCTTCTATTATAATGATATTACATCAAAATAAACAATTTCTTAACCATACTCACCCATCGAATTATGGTATGTTGATTGTTTGGGTCAATCTAACAACCTACTTGAACAATGATATAAAAATATATAATGGAAGACTATGGGAAGTTAAGTACTAATGTTATTATAATTTAATAATATAATAATTAATTTTTAATGGTTCTATAAATTTTATACTAATTATTTAACATAGTATTTAAATATCATATTTGATTGCTAAAAGTACCAAAAATAAGCCATCATTGATTCCATTTTCACACAAATATAAGAAAAATGATATAATAAATAATTTTCATATGGTAATAAAAGGTTTTTATTAAATGAAATATAGATGAATAAGGTTAAAAATAATGTATTTAATTAACTTAATTTTATTATTCACAAAGTGAGGTGTGTGTACAAATTGAATAAGCGCTACGATAATGGTTTATTGTCTCAAATTTTCACTCCTTGAGACATATTTCTCATTATAAACCATTTTTTCAAGGGAATGGTGTAGCTATTGCACCATTGATATATTTTTATCATGATCCTATATTTATTAATTGTATTTAATTTTTCATTTTCAATTATACAATTCAATGGATTTTTTAATCCAAAGTTTCTAAGGTGGTAAGGGTTTCTTTGTCTCATTTTCAAATCCATGAGACATGTTTGATATTATGAAAAAGAATTTCTCTTATATTGTGTATTAACAACCCAATTTCCTTAAATTATAATTAATATCTTTCATTTAAGTATATTTTAACTTCCATTTCATGTTATCCCTGTTATCTTATTTTATTCTTACATTACCATTATCGTAAGTGTTTTTGTTAACTTTACTCCCATTATTGAGTTATAATGTATTTTCCGGAATTTATTTCTTCCAAGATTGGTTATTTCCACCATAGTTTTTTTTTAATGAAATATTCTCTTAATATCCAATGAGAATGAATTTTAATTCAAATATTTTACATTCTTGAATATTTTCCTCAAAAACTATATTATTGTTAAGAATAATTATCAACCTCTTTAACGATGGTTTCTCCCCCTTATCAATATTTTACTTTCCCACCAATGTTCTCATTTATATTTGGAATCATTATTATGTGGTATATTATGTGGCCATCATATTTTATTTTCAATCTTTTTAAACTAAAGTTTTAATATCTCTTTTCATGATGTGGGTTTTCACCAAATGTATTTAAAAATATCAAAAAAGTGGTTTTCATATTTTTAAAATCAAATGATTTATCCTTCAAACAATATTTTCCCTATACAATATTTACATATTTTTCAAGACTCCATTATTGTATATTACTAAAAAAATAATTTTTTAATATGACTTAAATTTTTTCTTCCCAACCTTTCTAAATATTTTTTTTCAAAATAAATAGGTGACTTTGTCTCATAGTATTTCCATATAAAAAGAGGAAAATTGACTTATTTTTAAAACATCTTCATGATAATATATTTCTAAATATTTGGAACGTTTTTCCCATGTTTCATGTTTTTACAAAGTAAAGTATATTTCCCTTATTCGATGAGATTTATTTAAAATATTTTTCATGGAAAAATTGTCCCTTCCATCATGATTTTCAAAGTAAAATTAAACTATTATACTAAAATTTTTCTTCCACTGCCCATTAATTCTTTAATTATGTTTTAAAAAATGACCAATGTTAGAAATCTATAGGTTAAGTGATCCATCATTGAATTTTTATTTCCTAGTTATATTGTATTTATAACCATAATTTTCTTACAGTTTCTTTCCTCAGTGAATACCATATTTTTTATTCCTTTTATTTATAGGTGATCACCAAGTTACCCATATATCAATTGATTAAGGAAGTGTTGACCAAACCATATACCCTTTATACATACAATGTAAATACCATATGTTATCTTAGTTTATGGGTGTTTACCTAGAGAGATAATTAATGTTATTGGATTCCCATTTATATTACACAAGTTTATCACAACAATCTAGAATGTTTATATTATATGATTCCATTTGAAAGGGATATGAAATTTATTTTATTTCCATGGGTTCTTTATGATAAATTATTGATTTTTTGGAACCCAAATGTAACTATGATGATTGGTGGGGTCCTATATCACCTTCTGATGCATTTTTAAAGATTATATATCATGAGCTCAAAAGGATATATGTGAGGATTTATCTTGAGAACAATGTGGGTGGATTTATCCCATGAAAAGTGGTACATGGGAGGATTTATCCTAATCTAAAAAAATACGTGGAAGGATTTATCTCCCAAGAAAAAGGTATAAAATGGATTTCTCCCAAGTCAAAAGGTACATAGTAGAATTTATCCCAAGACAAATGTTATATAGGAGGATTCATCCCAAGAAAAAGGTGTACACAAGGGGTTTTATAAAAAACCACGGGTACACGAGAGGATTATCCCAACCCCAAGAAGGTACATGGGTGATTATCCCAAGCCTACTATGTGATGAATGTATTGGTGGGTAGTCTCAAAATATGATTTATATACTTATGCTTATTCAACACTCTTATATCATAATATTATGAATATGATTATTCTTATTGACTCGGGTTTAATATCTCATAATTACGTACTCTTTTTACATGGTATGTGTTTTTTCATTTGAGATTACATATCTTTTTATTATGAATAATGGGTAATTATTATTATAAAATTCTTTTTTAATAATATATTTCTCCCTTACACATGTTTCCTAATATTCTTATAATATTTTAGGATCAAAATGAAGATGTATATTTCCCAATTACAAGTGGGGTGAATTATAGATTTTAAAAAGTTTAATTTTTAAGCTTAATAAAATCTATATTTAACAAAGTTAAACAAGATGAATTCAAAAACCCTCTTTAGTTCTTAATAAAGAAACTAAATTTCTCAGGATCCAATAATGTGGTTCTGATAAAGAAACTTAAAAAAGTTTACTTATGGAAATATTCTACCTTAAAGTGAATAGAATCAAAAATATCAGAGTTTTCACAAGAATTAGAAAGTGTAAGAATGTTACACATTCTATATGAAATTAAATGCAGTGGAATATAATAAATTATAATTAAACATGTAATACAAGTGTAATGAAATCTATTAACCCAAAGAAAAGGGTATCCAACAACCTTGGATAAAGGTACCTTGATTTATACTTTAATAAAGTCTGTCTTACCCAAAACTGGGTAAGCCCTTAATATGAAGATCGGAATATGTCTTGATATCCCCATAATCCCTCTATATGTAAGGTGATCGGCACCTCTATCTTCCTTTAGCTTGAAAGCCCTCGATTCTATACAACAAAAATAAGAATCAAACTTGGAAGAATAAATCTTGTTGAAGATTTAAGTATGTGGAACAACTTGTCCACAACTTAAACTCTTCAACGCTTTTACACGAAGCAAATCTGGTAGAGCTCTCACAGAGTATCAGTTCTCCCAAAATTTCATTGTAGTGATCACTTTCAAATGATTGGGTATTTATAGGTGAGATATCCAATAGTGAAATTCTCTTCCAAAGGTCATAATTACCTGAAATTTTGGAGGGACCAGTATAGGTGGAACTCATGCAATGTTTATATTATAACAAATTGGACAACATAATTTCATATAACAAGGTAATAGAAAAATGAGATGATATCATTTTTTATAACAAAATATGTGTAAATTTTTTATACTTTGGATCTAATAAAATGGAAAGTTACATTAAGAAAATTTAGTAACTGTAAGAAAAAAAATCTATTTTGAAAAAATTAAAATTCGAATTCTGATTTATGAAGAAATCATTGTCTGATTTCTGAAGAAATTATAAACTAATTTTAGAGGAAATAAAATTCTAGTTTCCGAGGAAATCAGGATCGGATTTCAAAATAAATTAGATTCTGATTTCTAAGTAAATCAGAATCTGATTTCATAAGAAATTTGAGCCTGATTTCATAAGAAATCAGAGCCTGATTTTTGAGGAAATTAAAATATGATTTTAGAAGAAATCGGAATCTGATTTACAAAAAAGATCTAATTTTATTTAAATAAATTTTTACTTAAGGAAAATTTATAGACTTCTATAAGAAAACATTTGGTAAGACATTTAAGACTAGGGGTAAGGTATAACATGTTCTATACTATAACTATACTTATAGAAATAAAAATTATCTTTGAGAATATGTGTTTGTGATTTTAAAAACATAAAGGAATGGAAAAGTCATATGGAGACTTATAACTCAATAATATCACCCTTTTTGTAAATCATAAACAACTTTTCTTATAAGAATATAAATATTTAATGTTTTCATTTTTGAACTGAAAATAAATACTTATCTTCCTTTTTGTTTCTGACTCATAATAAATATGACTAACTCCCCCTTACATTAAGAAATCCTCCAAAGGATCATATTCTTATCATTGAGTTTGTATGTCTTTCTTAAAGAAAGGATTCCCCCTTTACTTAAGGATTTATTCTTTAAGTAATCTCCCCGTTTCATAAACATACTCCACCTTAGTTTAATATTCCTTTTGAACATTATTTTCCCCCTTTATGAATTTCAAAAAGGAATGGGAAGATATATATTGTACCTAAAAGGTTAAGAAATATACTAGATGAAACAATGAAAAGAAAAAATTCCATTATATAACTAAAGTGTCACAAAAAAAATTGATTATAACAAATGATCAGATTTGGAAAAAAAATTATCCATCCTTTTTCTTTTCCAGAAACATATTTTTTATGATAGATTTTAACTTATTCAAATCCTTCTAATCTTCTTGAAATTTTTTGAGCAACTCTTCTTGATCATGGTTTTTCTTCTCAAGGTTTTTTATCCTTTATTCAAGAGATTTAAATAATTAATCATTAGACTTAATCAACTCTTCTTGAGTTTTAAGTTTATTATCCAACTCTTCCATGATTTCCTTTTCCATTTTTATATTAAGAGAAATGGAGTTCAATTTTCCATTCACATATTTATCTTCTTGTAGGAGGACATATTGATATTCCTTTAGTTTCTCGGACAAATTTGTTGAGATATTCTTGATTTTTCCATCAGACTTATGAAAGTCATCCTTGACTGAGTCACTGATTTCATTAAAGATCTTGAGATCATCGATGACAGATTTGGATCACTTGGTTACCTATTTTCACGAATATATATGAGCATCATATTTGTTGAGTGAATCATACCTGGTAAAGAAATTTTGATGAACTAACTTTTCTATAAAGATTATCCGCTCTCTGGTTTCCTTTTGCGAAGATATCAGAGTTTGGGAATAGATTTACAGTAATATTCAGAACTTAAATGAAGGATGTGAGAATTGGTTCGGCTTCTTTGAAGGACGACAGAGCTTGGGCACAAAAAAAGATACATATTCTGATATTTTGAGCTTTTAAGGAAATAATTTGATTTAAGGAAAGATTAATAAGATAAAATTTTCTTAAAATAAAATTTAAATACCAATTAACAGAAATTTAAATAAGAGAATATAAGTTAGAAAATGTACCCTCCAAATTTCTCAGAGATATTTTTCAATATTGATAAGGTTTTTCTTATAAAATTTAGGTTCTAAAAATATTTAGGTTCCACATACTTTTTAGGTTCTGAAAAAAATTTAGGTTTTGAAAACTTTTAGGTTATGACAATGTTTTAGGTTCCAAAAAAATTTAGGTTCCTAAAACATTTAGGTTCTAAAAACTTTTAGGTTCGGAAATATTTTAGGTTCTGAAGAATTTTATGTTCCAAAAACTTTTAGGTTATAAAAAAATAAGAAAAATAAATTAAAAATAATGAACAGATGTACTCCCCTTATTAGAAAGAGTACCTTAATGTTAGGAGAGTGCTTCAACGAAAATTAGATATGAATGATTACCTTAAAATTATCATCACTAACTTTTGTTTAATGTTTTTGAATATATCATAGGGTAAGTATTTTCTAAAAAATATCATCAAGTAGTTCTTTCATTATGATAAATTATAAAATAATATCTCGTTATGTGTGTGATCCCTAAGAAATCAATGCCTAATATCAATATGTTTTTCATGAGAGTGGTGTAAAGGGTTTTTTCGTAAGATTTTGGAACAAGTGTTATAAAAAAGTATCTAAGTTTTGGTAAAACTCATTAAATAATATTTTAGTGAGTGTTTCATCCACAACACTTGAGCACAACAACATACAGCTGCCACATATTCAGGTTCAGCAGTGTAAAGTGTTACATAAAGTTGTTTCTTACATGACCAATAAACTAACGAATCTCATAAGAAATGAAAAGTTCTTGATGTACTTTTCTTATCCATTATACAACCACTAAAGTAACAATCCGAAAATCTTTTTAAAATAAAATCATTTCAATAAGAATAGAAAATTCCTAAGTCTAAAGTTCCCTTTAAATAGAAAAAAATTAATTTCACTGCTTTTAAATGGGATTATTTTTATATCAAAATGATATATTCCACATAATCATACTAAAAATATTATGTCTGAGTGACTATATGTTAAGTATAATAAAATACCTATCATACATCAAAAAAGATGGTTGATCTACTAGTTTCCTAGCTTCATCAAGATCAAGAGTATTTGAGGTACCGATTGAAGTACTTATACTTTTATTGTTGTCATGTCCATACATTTTAAGAAGATATTTAATATACCAATGTTGGGATATATAAGTTCCTTTTAGTTTTTGAGAAATTTTAAAACTAATAAAAAATGTAAAATCACCCCTCAAACACATTTCAAACTCAGGTTTCATAAGATTCATAAAATAATTACTTAAGTATTACTGAGTTAATCTAAATATAATGTCATTAATTTAAATTTGAACAAATAAAACATTTTTTATTTGTTTATAAATAGGGTTGGATGAGTAATTATCTTAACATAATTTTTTTGTAACAAAAATCTTATAAGTCTACAATACCAGGCTCTAAGGGATTATTTAACACCATATAAAGCTTTAGTAAGTTTAAAAACATGTTCAAGATGTTTTTTGTCTTCAAAAATAGGTGGTTTTTCAAAAAAAAAACTTCTTCTTGAACATATTTGTTAATGAAAGAAAACATCACATCCATTTAAAAAATTTTAAAATTAAATAATGCTGCAAAGGAAAAGAGATTTAAAATAGATTTAAGTCTAGAGACCGGAACAAAGGTTTCCTCATAGTTTATTCATTCATATTGATTGTAGTATTTGATAACTAATCCTTTTTTATTTCTTACTATGATTCCATTTTAATGACATTTATTTTTGAAAACCCACCTTACTCTAATAACAAAATTCTCTTTAGGTCTTTCAACCATGCTCTAGACTTTATTCCTTTTAAATTTATTTAGTTCATCTTGCATATCATTAATCAAATATTTATCACATAAAGCTTCATTATAATTGTTAGGTTCTAATTAGGAAATAAATTATAGATGATCTACTTCATTTCTTAAAGAACTTCTAGTCCTTAGTGGTTGATATACATCCCCAATTATACTATCACTGAAATGATTCTTAAGAAACAAATGACTTGGGTTTTGTAAAACTTTTTCATCAATATAAGGTAGAAAATATTCTAGAGTGAATATTTCAAAAAACATTTCTTGAGTATTAACCTAATTAGAATATTCTTCCATCAAAGGTCGATAATTAGTTTTTCAAAACACATCCATAAATGAAGGTTGAGGTTGTTAAAAAACAAAATAATCACTTTCATTAAATTGAACAAGTACGGTTTCCTCAATAGTATAATAATTTTTTTAAAAATATATAGGATTTAGAAGTTGTGGAATAGCTTAAGAAAAGTCATTCATTGGATTTGGGTGTGAATTTTTTTAAGTTATCTTTAGTATTAAAGATGAATAATTTGCGTCCAAATACTCTGAAGTATGAAAATATTGTTTTCAACTATTCCATAACTCATATAATGTTTTATTAAGAAATATCCTAATTAGAACTCAATTTATAGTATAAAAAATAGTACTTATAGATTTAGTCCAAAAATGTTTAGCAATTGAGTATTCACACAACATGGTTCTTGTTATTTCTTAAATAATTCGATTTATTCTTTCAAAAACACCATTTTTCTAAAAAGTTCTAAGGGTTGAGAATTTATGAGTAATTTATTTCTTACTTTAAAAGGTTTCAAAATAAGAATTTTTAAATTCTCCACCATTATCACTATGAGTAGCTGTCAATGGAGTTTTTTCCCATTTTTAACTTTGGATGAAAAAATTTTAAAATAAGAAAATTATTTACATTTCTTTGCTATAAAATAGACCCACATAAATCTAGTATAATAATCAATTAGAAAAAATACATAGTATTTTCCTCTAATACTTCCAATTTGTGTTGGACTAAAAATATCCATGTGAACTAGATTTAATGCATTATAATTTGAGACTTCTTTTATTGATTTAAATCTTGACTTATGTTACTTACCATATTGAAAAGGATCACAAACTTTTGAAGAAGAAAATCTAAGATTTGGTAAATCCTTAACAAGCCTTTTATTATAAAGTTTACATAAGTTCTTAAGGGTAAAATGTTCTAATCTTCTATTCCATAACCAATATTAATCGTCCATTACACTAATTCATGGTAATTCTTATCTCCTAAAGTCTTCTAAGATAAGGGTATAAATATTCTCATGTCGATGGGCAGAGAGAATGAAACCATCCATGGAATTGTATACTAAGCATTTATCATTCTGAAAATTCACAAGTTAACCTTCATCACATGGTTGAATTCTGCTTATAAGTTTATTCTTAATACCTTTAACCAATAAAACATTTTAAATCTAGGCTTTTCCAAGAAGAAAAATGTTACTTATACCAACAATTTTCCCTTGAGTATTGTCTCTAAAGGTGAATTTTCCACCTTTCATCTTCAAAATATTTTTTAATAAATTTTTGTTTCCATTCATGTTCTAGGAACATCCACTATCCATGTACCATGTATTATCTTTGGTACTTCCTTTATTTTCCTAGAAATGAAGCAATTTGACTTTCGTAATATAGACATTCTTGGATATAGAATTCTTGGAAAGTAAAATCTTAGGTATGTACATTTTTTTAGAAAAGTAAGATTTTTGAAAACTTAAGGATTGGGTTTTGTTTAAATAATAGTTTTTATCCCAATTTCCACCACTTTAACACTTAGTTAAAAAGGGGAAATTTGAGTTACAAAATAATTGTGACTAGAAACTGATTTTGAGTGTGAATCTAGAACTATTCCTTAGAGGATGAATATTTGAATACATTTTATCAAATTATTTCTTTCCAGAAGTAAAGTTTGACCAAAGTTTATTTAATTAAAATATTTCATATTTTAGTCTAATGAATAAATTATTATACTCATAGTCATTATTCTTAGTATTGGAGTTAGTCTCTAAAAAAATCTTAAAAGTAGCATCTTCAAGATCCATAGAAATTTTAACCTTCTCAGAATTAACTTCCTAAAGGTTTTTTGAAATAAAAAACAATTTCAAAAGATTTTTGATCAAGATATTTATAAATTTATCATACTTGTTTTGTTAAAATATTGATTCTATAGTTTTCCTTATCAAGTTTTTTTTATCTTTCTGTTTTCATTTTCAAAAAACTTAGAAAACCTAGATAATTATTCAAAATAATGTAAATAATTATCTTCTCCTAAGGAAAATTATTCATCTGAAGATTAATAATAATTTTCTTCAAGGAAATTATCATTGAAAGAGATATTGTTTAAGGATTAAATTGTGTGTACCTTAGCCATGAAACATTGGTTTTCAATAGGTACACTGGAAATTATACCAATATTATTTTGTCCCAATGATTTAATATCTGAAGATTCATCATATGATTCTCCACCACTTGCACTCCAAGAATAACTATCCTTTAATACATTCTTTCGTGTAGTCTTGTAATATTTTTTTGTTTCCTTTTAGAATTTCTATCATTCATGTCCTTTATTTTAGGTTTAATGAAATCAGGTCTGATATGTCCTGCTTTCTTGCATTCATAATTTGTGAATTCAGAATATTTTTTATCCTTTCTATCCTTATTATTATATTTGTACATAAATTCCTTATTACCAACAATCTTGTTCATACTTCTAGTAATATTGGCTATCACATTCTATGAATATTTTGATTCACTTGAGTCTGAATGAAAAAACTAATTTCTTAGACTTTGTTGTCTTAGAAACTTTCTCATTAGTCTTAGATTTCCTCTGATTTGAAGTAGTTGTAAAAGTAACACTCCCATTCCTATTCTTAACATTGTTAGCATCTCTCTTCAATCTATTATAATGTTGAAAGAGATTCCAAAATATCCCATCTAGAGTAACCATTGTAACTTTCCTCCATTTGTTAACAATTGTTATTTTTTATTCCCACTCATTAGGCATGATATCATAATCTTTTCAACTTTTATTTCATAATCTAAGCCTTTTTCTCCCATTGATTGTAAACTATTCACAATAGTCATGAATATTTGTTGTACATTACATATGGGTTTAGCATATGGAAATAACACTCCATGGTAGTCAGCTCTTAATAGACCTCTTCTTGTTTCTATAACCTCGGATATGCCAAAATGTATAACTTCTAGTTTCTTCCGGATGCTATTATCAGCTTCACATAATAAAATCCAGATATATATATTCCTGGTCATTAATAATAATAATTTATTTTGTACTTTAAAGTTAATTTTACACTCTTGTTTCTCTTGATTAATGAAGGTCCTGAATTCCTTATCATAGATCTTGTAGTCTCCAGTAATCATGCTGAAGTTGTCAACTCTAGTATTGATAACAAAATTCTTCATTCTATATTTCCTGTATTTATAGTCATTCCTATAAATTATTTTAGGTTTGGTAGGTTTTAAGTTGTTTATTGATCAAACATTAATTTATTTCATTCTTAAAACAATTATTTTCTACAAAATGGATTAGTATAAAACCTTTATACACAAATAGTTTATAAAGAAAATTTTATGAAAAACTTGAACAAGTAAAGTTAATCAAGAAATTTTGAGAAAGAAAACTTATATAAAAGTATAAGTATCTCAGAGACATTCTCTAATAACAATTTTAGTATTGAAATGTAGATGTATATTTCTCAATTAAAATAGAGGGTGAATTGTAGGTTTTAAAAACTATCATTTTTAACCTAGATAAAATGTATTTTTAAAAAAGTTTGAAAATATGAATTCAAAAACCCTCTTGAGTTCTTAATAAAGATACTAACCTTGTTAGTATTAAATTATGTGGATCTGATAATGAAAATTAAACAAGTTTACTTAAGTAAATATTCTACCTTAAAAGTATAGAATCTAATATATCAGAGTTTTTTCAAGAATAAGAATGTGTAATAATGTTACACTTTCTATCTGAAAATCAATGCAGCAGAACACAAGAACATGTAGTAAAACAAGTAATACAAGTGTAATGAAATATTTTAACCAAAAGAAAAGGGTATCCAACAACCTAGAATGAAGTTCCCTTGATTTATACTTTCAAAAAATTCTATCTTACCCACAACAGGGTAAGCCCTCGATACAAAGATCGGATTCTCTCTTGCTATCCCCGCAAGCCCTCTATCTATAAGGTGATCGGTACCTCTGTCTTCCTTCAGCTTGGAAGCCCTCGATTTTATACAGAAAAAATAGGAATCGCACTATTACGAACAAATTTTATTGAAGATTTAAGTATGTAGAAAATTTTGTTCATAACTTAAACTCTTTAAGGCTTTCGCACGAAGAAAATCTGGTAGAGCTCTCGCAGAGTATCAGTTCTCCCAAAAGTTTACAACAATGATCACATTCAAATGATTGGGTATTTATAGGTGAGATCTTAAATTGTCACATTCTCCTCTAATGGTCATATGTCCATAAAATTTTGAAGGTACCTGTAACAGGAGGAAGTCATGTAATGGTCATTTTAATACAAATTGGACGAAAACATTTTATATAACAAGATAAGAGAAAAAAATGTTATG
Source organism: Viscum album (assembly GCA_963277665.1). Classification (NCBI taxonomy): domain Eukaryota; kingdom Viridiplantae; phylum Streptophyta; class Magnoliopsida; order Santalales; family Viscaceae; genus Viscum; species Viscum album. Next base: position 1,510,314,745 of record OY728156.1, read on the forward strand.
ATAACATTTTTTATAACACAATATGAGTAAAATTATCTTATTTTGGATATAATAAAATGAAATGTTACATTATGTAAATTCAGCATCTTTAATAAAAACAAATAACTAGATTCTGAAAAAAAAAGTCGAATTCTGATTTCTGCACAAATCAGAGTCTGATTTTTGAGGAAATGGGAATCGAAATTTAGATGAAATCATAGTATGATTTTCGAGGAAATTGGAATCAGATTTCAAAAGAAATTGGAGTCTGATTTCTGAGGAAATCAGAATCTAATTTCAGAATAAATTAGAGTTCAATTTCTGAGGAAATTGGATTCACAATATTTGGGAAATCAGATTTAAAAATATGGATCCAATTTAACTTAAAAAAATTTGAATTAATGAAAATGGTTATACTTGGTTAAGAAATAATTTAGCAAGACGTTGAAGACCAATGGTAAGGTATAACATGTTCTATAATATAATCATCCTTAGATAAATAAAAACTATCTTTAGGAATATGTGTCTATGATTTTCAAAACATAAATGAATGGAAAACTTATAAGGAAACTTTTGACTCAACAGATGTAACCCTTGATGAAATATTGATGGGTTACATTCCTTTAATGTGAATTTAATATCATACCTTTATTATTTTTACATTAATAATATTATAAATATTAATTATAACTTCTGATAAATCTAGAAGGGAGTCGATAGGAGTTTGATTACAGAGAAATTTTCGCATGTGTTGTAAAATAAATTACATATGTAGCTAGTCCTCATAGATATTAAACCAAAATTTTCTCTAATTTTTATGATATTATTATGATATTTAATGATAATCATAAAATTTTAAAATTTTAACTTAGATAAACTCACTTGGTATCAAATTTAATTTATAAAAGTATTTGTTTTTAGCACCTGACCTAGGGGTGTGGATCTGGGGCACCTTAGTTCGTACCAAAAGAGTTTTTAATTATTTTGGGGGATTAGTTTAGTTATTTTTTATTAGAATGAAAAAAATTTAGTTAAAATCCTAAGGACAATTATAAGGGTTGAGTATAATTATAGGATAATAACCTGAAATTTTGGTAAAGTAGAGATTTGTGTTTTTTTCAACAAATGACAACAATGTCAAGATACTACAAGTGGATTTAGGGTCTAGAACAGATTTATCTAGGGGTAGTAACCCTGAGATGGTAATTTTTTTATTAAATCAAACATAAACTAGTTAAAAAAAAAGAGGCCTAACTACAAACTTTGTTTGACATTCCCAGGTGATATGATTTGGTTAGTTTACATTCTCTTTATGAACCATTATAAATTATTTAAATACCCAACTAGTTTAGTTAGAGAACTAAGTAGGTGATGAACATGGATAACTTAGATTGAAACCTATATGTTTCTAATTTAGGGGATATATTTAATTTATGTTTTATTTCTTATGGGTATTTAGTTTTATTTTTTTGAATTTAATAATGTTTCATTTCCTAATTTTCATCATTTAAAGTAATAACTACAACCCGTAGGAAATGAGTTAATCTGTGTGTATTGGATAATATGGAGACTATCCTAATAAATAAATTAATGGTATAAAAAATGGTTTACAAACCTTAATTATAATATTATCTCAATTTATGAAAAATAACACAAACCATGTGGAGCTCCCAAATTCACCAAATCAGGAGTAGCATTCTATTGAGTTTTCATATTCCTACAAACATTGACCACCAATTGGTCTCTTGATCAACTAATTACTAACCAATGGATAAATATAGAAGAAAATATATTGTCCATTATATGGTGGTTAGTGCCTAAAATGGTCATTTTAGTTCTATATTTTTGAAAGGGGAAGATAATTTTTGATGGACCCTAATAAAGAACATGATTCCAAATAAAGAAACCAACTCTATGATATGGGGATATTTTAAAGAGGAATTCTTTAGTAAATATTTTCTTGAACTCTTCGTATAAAAATAGAGTAGTAATTCCTTGAGTTGAAAGAAAAATAATATGAATCCATTAGTACCTATAAATAAAACTTCCCAAGACATTCAAGGTACACCTCTGGTTTAATCAATGACCAAGAAAGTAAGGTTGAAAATTTGTTTTGTGGTTTAAATCCATGTCTCTAAAAATCATTGAGTATATTAGATTTTAGAATCTATAAATATATTATTTTATATGAACTTAAGTAGAAAATTGAAATTGATACTTTCATTATTATATTGTTTTAGGGAATAAGAATATAAAAATGGATTTCTATGAAAATTCAAGCGATAAAAAACCATGGAGGAAAGAAAATTCATATTTTGAAATCTAAAAAATGTGGAAATAATAATATGGGGTACTCTCTCCAAGTAACAACTAATTACTTCATGTTTGGAAGATAATTATATCGGTCACATGAATTTAGAAGAGATTTTAAGATACCAACTAATGAAATGGATGGAGGGAATACCTAGTTTAATATCAAACTATTAGTTCAATTCTTTAATTGTAAGGAGTTTTGGAATTATTTAAACAAGTGCACTGAAATATGGGTTGATGTCACTAATCAACATCAATATATATGTAATCCAAGAGAAGAATGAATTCCCTATGATTTGTTAATATCATGGATTAAATTATCTAATTATTTTATAATAATTTTATCTTTATGGATTATTTTTCACAAAATTCTTATTATCCCTCCTTTAGATGTGTTCAATGTCATTTTTGGAATTTAGTGGCTATCTCTACACAGAATCCATTTTAATCAAAAAAATATTGAAATTACATTTCATATTTCAAAACAACCTATGATCATCTATCATTGAAAGGATTACTATAATATCTTATGGAAAACAAATCAAATTACATGATTTATTACACCTAACCGTGAGGGATTTCTAGCTCAATTTATTGGAGAAAACCCCTTACTTGGAATGACCTACTCTGAGGGAAAAAATATATTTCATAATTTCATTATTTTCTATATCTATCTATTAGATACCCTTATTTTTTCCCCACCAAGTGATAATTAAAATTATAATTATGCAGTTTATTTAAGGGGGGAATGTGACACCCTGATATTTGGGAATATATTTCTCTCTAAATTAATAATGTGTTGGATAGCTTGTTTCACATGAAACACCAAACTAAAACAAATCATGATACATTGGATGAATATTATTTAAAAATTTTAAGAATAATAAAATCTATAAATAATAAAAACATTATAACAAATTATGATTTCATAAAAAATATGATTAAGAACACAAAAAATTATAATAGGCATTTTTAAATAAAAGTAGTTTTTCTTTAAATATATTGAATTTTAATTTAAAATATAATTTTTTAAATTTTTAAATTTTAATTTTAAAAAATAAAAAATAATTTTTTAATTCCATTTATAAAAATCATCCTAAGGATAATTTTTTTTATTATTTTAAAATAAATTATTTTTAGTAGAATACTAAAAAATATATAAAGTTTTCTAATATTGTCACTTTTATGACATCATCATAATGAAATAATGAATTAAAATTCATTGAAAACTTTTTAAATAAAAATATATATTCATAAATTAGAATAAATCATTTAAAAAACTCTAAATAATTTATGAAACCTATGTTTAACTTCTTGGAAACATAGGTAATATTTTTCCTTAAAAACTGTTTTTACTGGATTATATTAAAAATAGGTATTCAAAAATTATAGAAAGCGAATCTAAAAAATATATATTTTATATTTTAAACCAAAAATTTAATATTATTTATGAATTCCAATTTTATTTTTAGATACAAATATATGATTACTAGGATTAAAGTTAATAATGGTTATAAACGTAAAACAGTTGTTTTCTAAGAATTGTTTTATTAACATTGTGTAATTTTGATCTAATCAAACAAATTAATATTTTATAAAAAAATATATATTGTAATTTTTAATACTATATATAAATACATTAACACTCATTAAATTGGTAATAAATTCTAGATAATATTAAGAACAACTAATAGTAAAAACATCATTTTTCTATAAAACATATTTTCTATATATTTCATGTTTTAGTTTAAAAGTATATTTTATATTATTTATAAATTAAAATAAAATATATTAATCTAATATTTAGGTTTATAACATAAAAATTTGGTTATAATACTTACCTTATATTTTTAATAAAATATAAACTACTAGTGAAAACAACTAGTTACCAAAGTAAAAAAACCAAAATGTTGAAACATAAAAATCAAGTAGTGAAAGGATTAAAACATGTTTAAAACATGTGTTAAAATTATTGGTAGAGTATTTATTGTAATTATATAATCCCACACTCCATAATTGAAATATTTTGGAGTAATGTACCATTGAATAGTGTTGTCCCATTATTGAAAAATAACTAGTTTAAACAAAAGTGCCATCTTCTTCACTTATAAAAGGGGATACTTACACCCATTCACGACACACCAATTCCATTGAATTTATTACTAAAAATATGTAATTTTTATCCTTGTATAAAACTATTTTAAGTTAATTATCATCTACTCACCATAAGTTATACTAATCCCCTCATTTCTAAGGAGACTTTTAAGAGAAGGTTCAAGGTCCCAAAGTGAGTATTACTTAATCCTTTTCTTTTTATTCTTATTATTTCCATTAAAAAACTATAATGACCATATTTATATAATTTAATAAATATAATTATTATATTCAAATTTTTTATATCAATTTAACAATTATTATTTATTCCTTCCCATCCACATAGAAAAACAAAGGAACATTGATTGTGTATTGTGCAGACTACCACCTCTATGAATAAATGTTTTTCATCTTAATTTTAATTATTTATCCAAATCACATAAAATGTGATAAAAAACCCTAAAAAAATATAAATAATATCATTATGAATATTTTATATTTATATTATGTAAAAATAAATAATTTCTTACCCAAACTCACCCATCGAATTATGGTATGTTCTGGTTTGTGTTGATCAAACCACCTACTTGAACAATGCTATAAAAATCTATCATGTAAGACTATGGGAAATAGAATAATGAAATTATTAAAATTTAATAATTAAATAATGAATTTTTATGGTAATATAAATTTTATATTAATTATTTAAATTGGTATTAAAATACCATCCTAGATCGCTAAAATTACCAAAATAAGTCGACATTGATTCCATTTCAACAGAAACATAAAAAACCTATATAATAAATAAATAGACTATAATAAAAATATACTATATTTATTGAAATATAGATGAATAAGTTATATAATAAGATATCCAAAAAATTAATTTCATTATTTAGTAAGTTAGGAATTTGTACAGAATAAATCAGTACCAGATTAAGGATTTCTTGTCTCAGATTTTCACCCCTTGAGACATATTTCTTAATCAACACTATATTTTATTTATAATGGTGTATATACAGACAATTAATATTTTTTATCATTATACTCTCATTAATAAGGGTATTTAATGTTTCATTTTAAATCAAATCCTTTGAGGGTTTTTGACTCAAAAGTTTCTAAGTGTAAGTTTTTGTGTTTTTAGACCAAGGTGAAAGTTCTAAAGGAAATTAGATTTTCATTTGGTAAACATAAAAAATATTAAATTTATATTTATAATATAAATAATAACATTTAAATAATTAAAATTTTTGTTTATGGATGTGGTTTAAGGCTCGAGAGGTGTATAGGAAGTTTGGATGAGTTTTGGGAGCACTAGGATCTGAAAACTCACTTTCAAGGAGAAACAGATAGGGTGCATAGTTTATTTAAATTGTACTACCCCTTAGAAGAAACCATGTGGATCTATAAGTGGTGTTGGAAGGTTTTTTAAATCATGAAAGTTGGGGTGCATGGATTTGTGTAAAGTCTATAGTTAATTTCCTTGGGGGTGCAGAGTTGTGCACCGCCTTCCAAGCTGTGTGCATAGCCACATGATTATTGCTACTTAACCAATAGCACACCATGCTTAGTGAATAGTTAGCCAAAACTGTGTAGCCAAACCATGTGGGGTATGGCTTTTGGATAGTATGCGCTACAATTTTTTCACATTTATCATAAAGTTTTACCTCATTAAATAGGGTTGAAATGACCATTTTTTCTCTAATCTTATTCAATTTCTTCCAACCTTTATTATCTCATTTATGCCATGTTTGGTGGCTCAATATTTTGTCTCAACCTTTTCAAGGCTTCCATGTAACTCCCTAATTTGGGATCAAAATAAAATTTTAATACTTGTATTGTAAGTGTATCGGTAACTCTAAGACTCTACCTTATTCCTTTCTTTGTTTATCTTTCCATATTTGGTGTTATCTTTGTGTGAGATAATTCACCATATTTTTAATTTGTTTAACGATTCTTCTAATTTTACTTATTTTGGATAAAATCAAGGCCTTTTATTGTGTGATTATAGAATCCTAAGTATCCGATAATTGGTCTATATAAATTTTCCTTATATTTTATTTATTTATACAATATTTTTTTCGTGTTTCACATCAGGATTTACATGAATTTCTAATAAATTATGAAATACTATAAAATTAAATGTTTAGACCCCAACTTAGATCCCTTCTTAGAAACTTTTTATATATAGAGTTTGTGTACCCAATTAGAACTACTATTTAATGTGGGTTTGATTAAATGTTAATAGTTAATGATTTATCTTGTGTTTGATCACCCCTTGGGAGTGTTAGGCATGGTGTTTGATAACAAAGCATTCAAATAAATTTAATGAATTGTTTAATACATGTATATGATAAGTCAAGGAGTTACACTTCACCATGAAATAATAATAAAGATAATTCTTGGCTCTTAAATGAATCCTTGGAATATATATAATAAAATGTTGAAAGTTTTGGTTAAACCATTGTAACTTGATTTATTCCTTATTATTATTCATTTAACACCTCTTTTTAATTCACATGGATAATTTGGTTAAATGAAATATATAAATGGAATGGATAAATCCCATGTCCAATTTTTGTTATTAGATAAAACATACCTATTTATTATGTGACTAACCACTTTGAGGATTGGTGTATTATTGAATAAAATGGGGAAACCAAATGGAGTTAATTTAAATGATAAATATAATGGACCTTTCTATGGACTTCTTAACTATATAAATGGAATGGACCAAATTTAACACTTGAATTGTGATATGGTATGCTCGTAGACATGACCTATTTATTAAAAATTCTTTAATATTAAAATATATTGTTTACTAATATTTCATATTTATATTATTACTTGTGATATCATGCATGGGGTACCTTATATTATGATATCGGGCATAGTATCCCTTATATATTCATTCATGGGAATGGTATCCCTTACATTATGATTAATGGGCACGGAATACCTGGGCATGGTGTCTCTTATATAATGATACTCAGACATGGAATCCCTAGGCACGGATTCCCTTATATTATAATATGTGTCCATGGAATCCCTTGGAATGGAATCCATTCCATTATGATTCCTGAGAATGGCATCCATGGGCATGTAGTACCTTATTATCATTCATCTAAAATCATTGGTCATGATTTCACTTATTAAAAAGTGAAACTTATTATATTATTATTATGTGGATTCTTTGGCACTAAACCACAGGCCCTCACTAGTGCATGTATATCTATGAATATGTGCCTACTTACTCATATGAATAAATATATACACGATGGAATATGTTTAGAGTTATTCCAGATTAGTCTGAATATGTTATAGTTGGATGGGTGTTCTTAAGGAACCTGAGCAGATAGGTTTTCATTTACGTTTACTGTAATGCTTTACATTTAATACACCTGCACATGACTAGTTTTATATTTATAGACTATATTAATTATACACCACTGATGATGGCCTTTTGATTATATATCACATCCTATTTGGTCCATCATTTGGTACCCAAGTAGACTTTATTTTTACACGTTTTGGTTCATTGGATTGGGATTTCTTATATATATCCTTCAAGTCTAGGATAGAGTACAGCAGAATAAGAATGAGTTAGTTCTCATGATGCTATGGGAGATAGTTTTAGATTAATTTGTTTATTTATCTATTTATCATGTGTATGTATGTTTTTTCACTGACTGTTAGTATTTATGTCATATCATGCTCATTCATTGTCACTTATTCTTTTATTCTTGATTGTCAGTTGTTGTTTCATTCCACTGTCTTATTTATAATTACAACTACTGTATTTATTTTTGATTCAGAGGGTATAGTCTCCCCAATGTACTATCAGTTGACCCTCACTACAAGTCAGCAACCTCTAGTATATGGGGATGATCACTTGAGGCTAGGTGACCAACCTTCTCAAGGAACCATTTCAGAGGATCCTAGGATGTGATGTTATAAAGTGGAATTAGAGCCACTTTTTCATTTTTTATTAATGTGTCAGGATGGTATATGGGAGACTATAAATGTTTCAACATTTGGTAAATTTATTTTTTTGGGTCCAACCAACACACACATGGGGGAAAATCATGTTTTTTGGGATGTGATTACTAATGTTGATTTTGTTACCGATGATTGATATTTCACCTCTAGTGATTAGTGCATTTAAGCTACTTATTGATTTATGGATTTTAAACTTGGATGGTATGGAATGTAAATGTTGTTACAAGAATAGTCATAGGCATGTAGATATTCACATTTCATGCATATTATATTCTATATAGACTTTATTGTAGTTTTCCCTAATGTGTGATGATTGTGTACCATGCTTCTATGATTAACTTCCTACATGAATGAATTTATTTCTTGTGATAGAATTTCTTATTGTAGTGAAATATATAATTGGTTACCAAAGTTTTTTCATCAGCCTAAATGGTTTTCTCCCATATATCTTTATAGTGGAACCTTAACTAACCAATTATGCCACATTTGAGCCATGTACTATTGGTTGCAAGGGATGAAGCCTCACTAATTACAACTAAATTTGGGCCAGTTATTTAATTTATAAAGTCTATTCACCTTTATAGATTGGATAATGGTAACCCATATAATTGAAACATCATATATTGACCTGATATATTCTAAAATCAAATATAGATACCTGGTTTCAGATACATTAATTACAATTGTAACTTATAAAGCTAAGTACCTTTATAACTTAGGAGTGGTAATTCATATATTTAAACCATGATATATATATATATATATAAAACTGAGAAAGGGTTTCACAAACAAAGAAAGAAGAAATAGATTAAAGAAAACAGGGACCCAAGAAGTTGTATTGTTTCCAAAAATCTGAAATATAAGAGGTTTAAAGACTACTCATGTCTTCCTAAACCGATGGAGTCTCGATTGGCCAAAAAAAAGAGAGTAAACACAATGAGAAAAAGTTTCAGCAAGAGATACGAGATAAGGTTAGGCAGGACGATGCCATAGTGGCCTAAGTTCAAGAAGATGGAGTCTCAATGGAAGATAACCAATTTCAGGGGAGTCTAAAATCAAAGAAGCTAATGCTGGAAAGGGTAGATCATATTTCCCCCAGACAGCAACTTGCAGCAGGTCCTTTAGTCGGCCTGTAGAGCCTGGAGGAGAAAGAGTTGGATTCTCAGCTGAAACTACTCATGCACTATGGAGAAGAAATTAAGGAGGATGTTCTGGTGATAAAGGTGGTGAGGGAAGACATTGATCAAATGATGGGAAGACGGATCCAAGTGGAAGTTATAAGGCAGAAAGAAGAATGGATTGACAATAAAGATCGTATACTTGTCAGAGGCTTCAATATGGAGAATATTAGCAATTGAGAATACATTTAGTCTTGGGAGTATCTAGCAAAGAACTATGAAGAGAACATAGGGGAATATCCAAGCTACCAGTTAAATTCCATTCCCTGAAAATTGTTTAGGGAAGGTGACTCCAATTGCCTGAGACTTGAATTTAATTGTTCAGTTGTAACCTTTGATGCTTGACATGTTTATCTATAGGGTTCTAACTTCCCCCTTCAATGTTTTTGAAAATAAAAAAGATAATTAGGATTTTAATTCCAAGAAATATTATTTCTTTTAAAAAAATATGTAAATTGATAATTTATAAATACTTTTACCTCTATAACTTGGGCATGACGGCCCGTATGACTAAATCCTTGAATGAAAAATTGAATTAAAGTAGGTTAGTTAGGGTATTTCACTTATAAGATGAATCCAAAAATGAAAAAATTAACCCAAATAGGTTAGTTAGGGCATGTTTATTATAAGATAAGTCTATAAATGCACAATTAGACCCAATAAAGTTAGTTGGGGAATGTTTCTTATGAGATACACCCATTAGTAGTGTTTTGAAATTTTAATAATTTAACTATTATTGGTTATATTTATCTAAATTTTGATTTATCTTGATGGGAACCTCATAGTTCTCCTTATTATTTAACTTCCTTTATACTCAACCTCATGGGGGTATATTCATGATAATGGGAGGGTTATTTAAAGTGTTTATATCTGCTTATCTGATGTCACATACAAACATGTGGTGTAATATTACTTTACTATCCCCCTTTTTAATTAATAAAATCCATGTTTTCTAATTTTGAGCCTTATTATCATGTGGTTTTGGTTAATTAAAATTAAAATTACAACCAAAAAAGTGTTTTCCTTGATATCTTGGAATTGAAATTTAATTTTACAAAGCCCATTTTTGAGAACCTTATGGATGAATAAATGGTTAAATAAGAATTAGGAGATAATTTCCCTATTAAACTACATAGAAACAATTGGATAAAGTACTAAGAACTATTTTCCTTAAAATGGTTACTTGATATCCTACATATATGCACTGTGTTAAATGTTGAAATAAATTAACATTGTTTTAATGAATTAAAATGAAACTTTGTATTGGTTTTTATAGCGTAAAACTTTGTGTATGGTTTATATATAGAATTGATTTGAGTGGTAAAATGATCATTTCCCAAGGTTCCTAGTTATATTCTAACCACTTGTGGTTTGAAAAAAAAGGTTAGGTTGTGAAGCCTAGTAATATTTTAGGTGTGACTCTACTTTTAAATATCTACACCTTATAATAAATTAGGGGTTATCCCATTGTGGTATCACCCTTTGAAATTGGAAACCATTAGACTTTTATTTGATATTCTTATCATGGTAGGTGTTATCAATTAAATTCAGTTGAGTTGGGTATAACTCTTAGTTGTTTTAAAATGACACCCTCATAGAGAAAAGAGGTTTTCTAGTAAGTTTAACCTCAAGGGGGTATTACTGTATGCAGATACCACTGAGTGTCAACCCTTTATCCTTTACAATAGTGTTATAACATTTTAGTGAGATTTCCTCTATTCGAATGCTCAGTAATAATCAGTTCTTGGTGGCCTGATGTTTGGAAGGTGATGTTGTTAAACTTTTAAAAATAGATTCTAAATATTGTAGTTCTATTCTTCATTACCAATTTTAGTTTAACCTCTTCTAAAAAGATTATTTATAGTAATATTAGTCATTGTGTAATTGATTCCCATAAATGGGATGTGTTTCTCATGTTAGAGACCTTAGGGATAGGTTGAGAGACCTAGATTCCCTCACTTTGACTGAGACCCTAGTAGGTCAATCATGTTTTTATGTTAAGGAAAATATGTCGAAGAGGTTGTTTTGGGAATACATTTTCCTTTTTTGGTAAGATTTATTTTATTCTATTATCAATATTGATGCAGGGAAGGTAATAGGGTTTTTTGTATAGGTATAGTGGTGACTGGGTTGTCAAGAAATCACCTAGAGTTCTTGGTTTTTTAAAATAGATAAAATGGGAAGGAATATTTGGGAACCAGTCCTAGTTAACATTTGGTTGTTCACTTGATGATTAAACTTCTAAAATTATCCCTTTAAGCTAAAATATGTTAAATAAATCATTGCATAGGTAGGGGACTAATTTTAAAGATGAGTTCCAAGGGAAATATGAGCATACTAAATACTGATGAGCCATGTAGTATGGTCAACTTGACCTTTTTTATATAAGAATTATAGGAGCATGAGTTGGGTATATAACTTAGTGGTGTAGGATGGACACCCATGTGGATAACTAGTCAGTTCATGTTGCCTACACACGGTAACTATTTAGAATTTAATATCGATGAGCTATCGGGTGAGAGATGAGGATTGATGGATTAAAAATTTTGTGCTTACAGTCTTAGATACCCAAAACCTTAGTCAAATTAAAAGAAGTTCCTAAAGATGAGGGATACTTAGAGTGAACCAGGTGATGTTAGATAGTTGACCTAGTAATATACCTAGACATCCACGGTTCGGTTACATGGTTTAAGGATTTGGTTAAGGAAAGTGTAACCTATTATAAGAGAGAATAACTCTAGAGATCGAAACATACCTATTGAGTAAAATCTCAATGTTCTCCTAGTTTAGAGGTAATAATTCCCCTTATCTTGAAATTTTCTTGAGTACACTGACAACATTCGCTATATGTTGAGATATATTTGTAAATAGATTATATGGATTGATGGAGAGACTATTTGAAATTTATTCTCAATGATCAATGTAATTATGAGCTAGGTGGTACATATTACATCATTTTCCATTTAAGGGTGTTGATCCTCGTTTCAATTTAAATCTCAGCAAACATCATGAGAACCATTCTTGGAAGTCAGAATGGGTAATGGATGGAATCTTTGATAATAATCAAGATGATAAGACTCTAAGACATTTCATTTTCTATGTACTAAGATGGATGGGTTAGGGAATGTAGTGATCATGATCTCATTTTGTTAGATCAATGACTGGGATTATCTTATGGTGGGGAAAAAGACGTTGCTCACTAGAGGGAGAACCTCAAGTGGGAAGGGTCATGGTTTTCATATGCTGTTAAATAAGTTGAGAAATGTAAATATGTAATCCCTGGTAAATTCTAGGTATGGGATCGATAATGGTTTGGTGTGAAATCCAAGTGTGGGCATTATTCTTGGAGTATTTTATAGTTATCCATGAATGTTGGATCAGGATATTATCAGTTCTGGTGGTACAGCACGGTGACAGTTTTTCGTTGGGAGATAGTCCATCCAGGAGGCGTAACAGAATATTAGTATAGTATTTATTGAGAATTCTTGTAAAAATATTAGTATGCATTGGAATAATTCTTTGGAATCTAGTTTTAGTGATGTGTCTTTCATAGGAGCCTATTGATTTTAAAATAGTCAACCATAAGAGGTTTAAATTTTTTTCTCAATATACAGATGTGTTTGGTGAAGAAATTTCATTGATAACCCCCTTGGGATGATACTGGTGTAGCTTAAAGGGTCAATCAGTGATTTTTAAGGAAAATATGGCATGAATAGTTGGAGTTTTTTCAATTGGATTTCAATAATTTTGATCAGATCAAGGGACTAGGTTAGTTTTCTCACATGTAATTGGATCGTTATTTTGGAAGTGTCTCTAGAACACAAAGGATTTTTTTTCAATAGAAAAATTTTAGAGTGGGAGTATTGTGACTCGGAATTGGACATTTAAAACTGGAACCTATGGTGGGGAGCGCCATAGGATGGATGTTGTAAGAGATAATTAAATGATCATTTCTCAAGTTATATGGGATCAGGTAAGATATGACTTGATTTTTCGAATGTGGTTTCATGAATTGGCTCGATTTATAGTGTCTTTACTTCCATATGTTGGAAATGAAGACTGCAGGTGTGTTGGGTATTTCGAAATGAAATGCGGAAATTTTAGTCGAAAATTTCATAGCCCAAGTAGGTCAAGTGATGTTTTAATTATACCCAAAGGCTTTTTGGGGATGATAAGTTCCAAGGTGGGAAGATTATATGGTCTCGTGTTTTTTAATTGGGATAAATGTTCTAAATGAATTTGGATTTTTGATTGGTCAATGGGACAAATATTAAATTTATCTTCAAAGTGTAAATCCAAACATTGGAAAACCTAATGTGTTATTTTTAAATGAGTTCTAATTCATGATTGTTTTCTATTAAGTTTGGTTGAGTTTCAAGAGTATCAAGCTTCAAAAACTCACATTCCTAGAGAAATAAAAAGGGTGAATTTTTTTTTAAACCATGCATACCCTCAAGAGAAATAGTACGACCCTATAAGGGGTGTCACATGGTTTATTAAATCGTTCAAGGTTCAGAACATAGCTATAAAAATTTCTATAGTAAATTTCATAGTCTGTTGCATGGGATGTGTATAGTTTTCTAAACTATGCTCCTAGACAAATGTTTAGTGCCACTTAACTAGTAAAACCTCAATGTTGTAGCATGGTAAGAATAAACTATGTAGGGTATGGATCTTGGATAGTATGAGCTTAAAAATTAGTGTATAATTAGAGAAAACTTGTGGAAAACCCTTGTGAATCATTAAAGAGTGTTTAAATGACCATTTTTTCCTCTAGACTTATTTATTTTCTTCCTCCCTTTCTTTCCTCATTTATCCCATGCCTGGATTCTTGAGCTCCCCTCTCCTCATTGGCTAGGATTTGATGTTACTTCCTCATTTGATCTCTGAATCATATTCCTTCAGGTTCATTGGAAGCATATTGGTAATTCTAAGACTCCTCCTTCCATTATTCATTTATCTTAACATATTTACTATTATATTCTTGTTAACAAATTCACTATATTTTCATAAATCTAATGATTCTTCGTATTTCTATAGTTTTTTCTCAAATCAAGTCCCAATATCGATTAAGTGGAGTGTCTTTAAGCATGAGATAGGTTTTTCTATATTCATTTCCTGAAAGTTGTTTCATTTGTATAATATATCCAATGTGTCTCATGACACAATCTTCAGGTGTTGATCATAAATTATGAAATTCCATAAAATTAAATTTTTAGACCATGGCATAGATCCCTTATTATAAAAATTTTATAGATAGGGTTTGTGGCACCAATTTGAATAACCATTTAAGGTGGGTTCAATTTAATGTTAATAGTTGATTGTTTTCAACATGTGTTTGATTACCCCTTTGGTTATTTGGACTTTGTGTTTTCGAACAAAGCATTTAAATGAAGTTAGTGTACTTTTTAAGAGATTTATATGACATGTAATGGAGTTACACTTGGTCATGATAGGATACTATATATAATTCTTGGATCTTAAATTAATCCTTGAAATATATATATTAAAATGTTGAACGGTTTGGTCAAACATCTTGGCCCTTGATTACTTCATTATTATTATTGAGTAAACCCCTTTTCTAATTGACATGGATAATTTAATTAAATGAAATCAATAAATAATATGGATAGATCTCATATCCAATATTTATTATTAAATGGAATGTACCTATTGATTATGTGACCAACCACATTTGAGGGGTGTTGTCTTGTTGAATAAAAAGGGGAAAACAAATAAAGATAATTGAAATGATAAATGGAATAGACCTTTCCATGGAATTCATAAATACTTAAATGGAATGGCCCAAATTGTACACTTTAATTGTGGTATGGAATTCACATGAACATGGATTCTTTATTTCTTATGTTTTAATAGTAAAATAGAATGCTTACTAACATGGCCTATTTATATTATTACATTTGATACCAAGAATGGAGTCCCTTATTTTATTATTCCAAACATGGAAACCATTTTATTATGATTCATTGACATGTAATCCTATACATTATGATTCATGGGTATGGAATCCCTAGGAATGGTGTCCCATACATTACGGTACTCAGGCATGGTGTCCCTGGGCATGGAGTCCCTTACATTATGATACATGGGAATGGAATCCTCGGACACGGTGTCCCTTAAATTATGATTCACAAGCATGTAATCCCTTATTATTATTCATATTAGATCATTTTTCTTGATTTCCCTCATTAAAAATAAAAAAAATATTATATAATTATTATGTGGATGTCTGGGAACTAAGACATGGTTCCCCTCTAGTTCATGTACTTCTATACATATATACCTTTTACTCATATTAATATATATATATATATATACATACATATCGATGCATGCTCGTAGATGTTATGACTTCCATTAAAGTAGGTATGGTTGGTTAGGTGTTCTTGGGGAATCTCAGTTGATAGGTTTTCATTTACCTTTACTACACTACTTTACTTATGATACACCTTCACATGGATTATTTTATATTTCAGACTAGATTGATTAGACACCATTTTTGGTGTTTTATGGAGTATATCGTACACCCTATTTGGATTGCAGTTTTGTACCTGAATAGACCTCATGGGTTCATGTTTAGGTTCATTGGATTGTGCTTTCTTGTTGATATCCTTCTGGGCTTTGATGGAGTACGGTAGTAGAGGACTGAGCCAGTTCTAATGATGCAATAGGTGATAGATACAGGGTCTTTTATTTATTTATATATTTTTCATGTTTATATATTATTATTGTGTTGACTACCAGTATTTATGTCATATCTTGTTGATGAATGGACACTTATTATTTTATGTTGGATTTTCAATTGTTGTTGTATTCTGTTTCCTTATTTATAATTTCTTTGGATGAATTTATTTTAAACCTAGAGGGTATATTATCTCTATTATATCACATTTATACCCTAATTGATATTTGGTGGGCTCTTAAATATGCATAGGCATGCTTGACTCCATGTGACCAACGGCTCAAGGAACCGTTTTAGTGGCTCTAGGGTGGGGATGTTACACTAAGATGATAAGGGTTTCTTTTTATCATTTCCAAATTCACTGTACACCATCATTTCAATTATATGGTGTATTCACTGTCCCATTGCCTTCAAGAATAATTAATATATTTAATTTCAATATTTTTTATTTCTATTTCATGATATACCTCTTGTGTTCATTGATTCTTACATTACCATTATTGACAGCTTTTTATTAACTCAGATCCCTTCATTGAGTTATAATGCACCTTCTTGAATTTATTTCTTCCAAGATTGGTTCCTTATACTATAAGATTTTATTTCATGGTACTTTATCTTCCTCTTTATAAAGAATAATTTTTATTCAAATATTTAACTGTGGGGAGTTTATTCCAAAAAAAAGTATATAATTTTTAAGAATAATTTTCATCCTCTTTAATGACGGTTTCCCCTCCTTATAAATATTTTCCTTTCTATATAATGTTCTCATTTATATTTGGAAATATAATTATGTTTTATCTCATGTGACCTTAATATTTATATTTTAAATTTTTAAAAAGGAAGATTAACTATCTATTTTTATGATGTGGGTTTTTAACAAAGATACTTCAAAATGGTTTAAAAAAGTTTTCCATCCTTTCAAATTCAAATGTTTTATCTTCCACACTTCATTTTCTCTATACAACCTTTATGACTTTTTCAATACCCCATTATTGATAATTTTTTAAAAATTCATGTTTTAATATATCTAAATAAATTTCTTTCCAACCTTTTTGAAAATGAATTTTCAAAATAAACAGGTTCCTTTGTTGATTACACTTTATTTATAAAAAAATAAGAAAAGAAACTTATTTTTGATACATTTTCATGTGAATGTATTTTCCAACACTTTAAAACTTCTTTCCCATGTTTTATAGTTTTATAAATTATATTTTTTCCCTTATTCTATAAGTTTTATTTAAAAAGTTTTTCATGGAAAAGTTTTCATTTTAATAATGATTTCAATGTAAAATTATATTATTCTTTTCTTTTATTACTTATTGATTATTTACCTATTCTTTCACAATTTATAAATGTTAAACTATATAAGAGAAATAATCCATCACTACCTTTTTCTTGTATAATAATATTTGGTATATAACCATAATTTTCTTCTAATTCCTTTCCTATGTGGATATCCTATTTCAGATTCCTTTAATTGAAGGATGTTCACCTAGTTACCCATACATCGATTAATTTGGAAAGTGTTGAATAATGTATATACCATTTATCTATATAGTTTAAATACCATGGGTTATCTTATTTGAAGATTATTTACATATGTTTTTACTTAATTCCATTGGATACCCATTTATAATCTATGATTTTATCATGTTTATTAAAGGAATTATAAATGTTTCTTTATATGATTCCATTTGAAAGTGATATTAAACTCATTTTCCTTTTAAGGGTTATTTATTATAAATGATTTATTTCTTATAGTGCACATATATAATGATAATGATGGGTGGGGTCCTATATCACCCTTCAATTTATTGGTAAGGTATATATATATATATCATGATCTTAAGGGTACATGTGAGGATTTATCCCAACATAAACAGGACATGATAGGATTTATACCCATCCAAATGATACACATGAGTATTTACCTCAAGACAAAGGGTATGCAGGAGGATTTATCCCTAGAAAAAGTGTACACATGAGGATTTATCCAAATAAAAATGGATACTCATGAAGTTTTATTCCAAGACCAGGGTTATATGGGAGAATTATCCCAAGCCCAAGAAGGTACACAGGTGATCATCCCAAGCCTACTATGTAATGAATTTATTAGTGGGTATCCTTGAAATAGGACTGTTATGATTATTTTTATACAACACTCTTATGTAATAATCTTATTCCTATGATTATTATTATTGACCCATGTTTCATACCTCATAATTCCACACACTTTTTTCATTGTTTATGTTTGTTAATTTGATATTACATGACCTTATACCATTACTTTGGGACCACTCTTATTGTTTCATAATCTTTTAATAAGATAGATATTCCTCCCATGATCATTTTTATACATATGATTTTTATCTAACCCTTGATGACATGTGGATGAGTTATTTTTACTTACTAAGAATTTGAGATCGCCCCTTTCTTATGTTTCCTTTTCTCGGGTTATGAATATTAAGTATAACTTTATGGTATTATAGAAATGAGTCTAGAGGATTTTTATTATGGATAAATGTTCACATGTGTTGTAAAATAATCTTTCTATATAGCTCATCCTCAAAGACACTAAACCAAATGGTTCTCTAATTTGTGTAGGATTATTATGAGATGTAATACTAATGTGAAACTTATTCAAGTTTATATTGGATTATATCACTGGGTATCAAGTATAATTTATAAAAGTATGTGTTTTTACTATAGAACCTCGGAGTAAGGATTTTTGGAACCTCATAAAAACTTTTAGTGGTCAATGATTGGGTGGTTTCTCAATATACATATCATGAAAGGAATAACATTTGGGTTTGTGATGCAAGTATTTGTGAAGTATAGTTGAAGAAGTTTTACTCTCTTGTTCCCCATTAAAGGAAAAAAATTATTAAATTTTGGTATCTATTGATTGAAAATATTGGTATCATCATGTAAAAAAACTAGTATGGATCATCATTTATTATTAAGGAAGTTTCTACAGGTGTTTTTAATAAAGGTGAAAAGGATTCATGAATGTGCTTCCAAAAAATAAAATGGTGGAGATTATTGGAAACCAATGATAATTAGTGTTATTATATATTGGATTTTTTTTCAACCATGAAGTGCTGGATTAGTTTCTTCCATTGTAATATTGTGATGGAGCACATTGGATTTTTTTTTCACCAAGTAAATAATTTCCTGAGATAATTTAATTACTAATAAAGGTAAAATGGTGAGCTAAATAGGAAGATTTCATGGAGACTTATAAAATCCCATAATTTTTATCATGAATAAAATGAGAGATGGGTTGAAGATATCAATGAATAGGAGCACCGAGATAGAGTTTCATCCTAAAAAGTTAGTGGAGAAGTTACAAGACCTTGAGAGCCTTTAAATATTCAATAGGTAATGGGTTGGAAAGCGTTTGAGTGTGTGTGGAAATTTTTCATAGGAAAATGGAGAAAATAAAAAAGGCTCATGAAAATTAGAATTTACATGAACATAGTGATTATGAGAAATCTAAATGAAATGGTGAAAATGAAATATTTTTATGTAAGTACAAATTTTTTAAAATGTGTGTAAATTTTTTTGGAAAGGGGTGTTACAAAGTTTCATCATTCATATATAGAAAATTCATGAGTTTTGTGAAATTTCAGTGGTTTGATGATGTTAAAAGTTTTTAAAACAAAGGAAGAGATGTGTGAATGTGGTGAGTTCCATAGGAAAAGTAATGATAGAGATGATTTACTTTAATCTAACATGAATAAAAAATGTTATTGAAAGTTACATAAAGGTGGATTTTTTCAAACATAGTGTTCTATATTATTTAAATGATTGGTGGTGAATATGGAAAATGCATAAAGGGTTGGTATTTTCCTATATATATCGAAGCCCCGTGAATGAATCTAGAGAAGTTGGGTAAGTTAGATTCATGAGAGAACAATGATTTAAATTCACAAAATTCAAAATTTTCCCCAATAGATTTATGCAAACCACTATTTTCCACAATCAACATCCAAGAATCACTGAGTTCCTTGAATATTCCATTTTCAGGAAACTTTTTTATGTGAAGGCTTTCTTGCACAAAAGGACCACCTTGAATAGGTACATTTATAGAATTACAAGAATATACATTCAAAAAGGTAACAGTTGCACCAAAGTAATTACTATGTGAGAGTTTGATAAGTTTCAAGAAAAGATTGGAAATTTTATGAAAGTAAAAAAGGTTACACGAAAACAAGTATATTTTCATGAAATTGATTATTAGACATTCTTAATAGGTGGAAAGTATAGAAAGTGATTCGTACTTATTACAGACCTTCATAAATTTAGAAGTTATTCCTTTATGATTAGTTCATTAGGGAGTGTGTAGTTGGTGTAACAGTAAATTTCACAACTAGTATCTGGAAGATAAGTAAGATATAATACAATTTATAAATGAAACAAAAACTAGACATTGAATTCTTTCATTGGCCCATGTGATAAAGAGATATCCCCCCTGATGTAGTGAGCAATGGGTGACCACAAAGGGAGTGTAACTTGTGTGGAAATGTTCTAACCCTAAATCTTATTAGGGGAGTGTACCTAGACATAGGAGTGACCTAACTAAATCTACCACTAAAAGAGACTTAGTGTATTCTGGTCATTTAGTTTGTTTTCATTGTATGATCATCTGATTATCCCAATTTGGGTGAACCTAACATGAACAGACACATTAATTCCCTTATTAGGTCAGTGATGTGTCTAGTGTACCACCCCAAGCTCACCTCCAATAGACCAAATGCTGGTGACTTTCAACAAGAAATCATATATCATATATAGAATTCCTTAACCTTGGAAACATGTGACAACATACATCACCATCCAAAAACATATCTAAAACTACATAGGAAAATATGTCTAACTGAAAAGTAAAACATACAAGAATACATCTAAAAACATCTCAATGTGTAAAATATAAATTCTAGAACAAAAAAGGGAAAAAATAAAAGGCATGAGACCCTAAAATGTCACATGTTCCTTGAGTGGTAGGGAAGCAGGATAGTTTCCATGTCATGCCAACTCTATCCCAATACCTAATATCCATAAGTATTATCAGCTCTTCTAAGTTATATATCCTTTGGAACCACCATCTTCACACCCACTAATATCACCATTGACCAGTGCATTATATTAATAGACACAAAAAGTGTGGTCAAAAGGCATGTTTAAGGGTGAGTATAAATAAACCTAGTAAGATAACATAAAAAGGGTGATAGGTTTTTAGATTATCAAACAACCGTAAGTCGATTCATAGATCCACCCAACATGATCAAATGGGTGAAATAAACAACTATGTAATAAGATTCCACTTCACTTCCCAATGTGACCCCAACAGATTACCATGGGGAAAAATAATTGGGGATAACCTTGAACTTAAACATGTTTGATGGAATGATAAGTAATTATCAAGAAAATACCATTCTTAAAGGGAAAACATAGCCCTACTCATAAAACCTGGGGGAAACACTTACCTAGCCATATGAAGAAGATACACTGTTCCTTAAGGGTAAACATCGCTACTCTTCCATGAAGTAGAAGATCAAAACACATCAGTCGGTGTGAGGGGACTTCAATCGAAATAACCACTTTGAATCCATGGGATCTAGTCATTAAGATCCCATACATTGGTTATCATCAATTAAAAGACAATTCATATACCTTCACAACATCCCTCACCCGTCATGCAAGGAAAATAGAAGAACTCATCAGTGAAATCAGATTTCCTAGAACACCTTATGTTACAAGGACCATCTAAATACCTCATGCCTAAAGTCCAAATTTTATACTGATTAGAGTAGAGAACCCCCACCCATAAGAGTGATATGATGTCTACCAAGATACCAACCCCTCAAATGGGTGTCTCACAACCTTTTCAATCCTATAAGAGGGTAAACATCCTTCCTTAACCATGATCAAGTTTGATGAATTCATGAATCCAATGAAATATCAAGGGGAAGTAATCAACTAGCCTCGGGGAGATACCTCATCTACTTAAATCAGATCCAAAAGGGAATCTCAATGGAGAACCTAGTTTCCCCATAATATATGGTCCACAAACCCCTATACCAGAAAACATAGCATAGGAACAACTTCTATAATACCATTGATCAAATAACCACCATCGAGGGTCTCACGCCTCACTGATGGACACCAAATATCTGAGAAGAAAATTATCGACCATGAACATCTATGAAAAGACTATTACCGAATCACCATAATTATCACATAATCAATCACTGTTGAAAATGGTAAATAATGCCACACGTGTGCAAATGATCTGGTTGAGGGAATATATAAAACCTACCTTTATACTATTATTGTCCATCATCATCAAAACCAGTGGTCTGATGAAAGAGGCCACTAAGACAAATCTATAATTACCACTCTTGACACTAACAATCAATAAAAAATATTATCCTCAAAGGCTATATGGAAGTTATCATACATAAAACATAATGTCCTCTAATCTAAACCATGTGTGCTAGATCTATCTCATGGGTGCACAGAAAAAGGGATACTCTTTGAGTTTTATTGTAACAACCCAAGAATTTATAAATAAATTTAATATTGAATGAATGAAACACGAGTCTCTAAAAAACACAACTTTGTTATAACCTATCTAGTAATCAAAAAATTTCCACTGATTTGATTTGAATTTCAAAAAACTAACATACACGGATGCATTCAGTAAGATATTTAGAGTCTCATAAGACAAACCTATTTTTTGGTGAATAGTAACATACCCTAATGAATAGTAATATGAATACTAATATAAAACTTATGAATAGTATATCATATTATTATTTTATTGTCTTATGTTTATAAGATAATGAGATCCTGATTAATTCTTTAAGGTGATATAAAATGAATTATAATTTTAAAATTGTTATCTTTCGAATAAATTAGGATTTTATTTAAAAATTAAATTAATCATATTTATAAAATTATTTTTAAAAAAATGGAATTCATTTTTTAATTCTACATATAAAAAAATGGTTTGGGTGATTTTTTGGGATTTTTCTGAAACACTTGAATTTTTTATGAATGGTAAAATACGACATTTTACCATATATATACATTATCAGATAAATTATCAATTTCTAGCATCATGGATGATGTAAGTACACTTTGTTCGAACTCAACAGCACTTATTACTATTATGGGTCACCTGAATCAACACTATTGGTTTTCTTGAGGGAAATAATAAAATAATGAATAATATATTCAAAAATCACCCCTCTTATACACTATAACCCCCCCCCCCCCTCACTACCTCTTATCTTCACTCCTATAAAGCCTTGTGACTTGCCTAAATTATACTCAAATATCTTCCCATGCTCCTCCCCCACATCCAACAGACTTTGGTCTCATAAAAATAATGAAACATCTCCCCTAAAGAGGCTCTCAAGGAAGATAACTTCAAGAGGTAAATTCCTCGTTTCATTTCTTTAATTTCAAGTTCCTTTATTTTCTTTTTCTTTCCTTGCATCCTTTAATCCAAATGTTACGATAAATATAGTAAATTAAATGTACTATAATGTTTTTATCATAATTTAATAATCCATCGTCATCTCTCCTTTCCCCTTCTTTTATAATAGAAATGAAAACGCCATCCGATATGTATTAATTTATCACATTCAAGGACAATGGGTTTTCAATTTATATTACCAACAAAAATTATGGTTGTGAAACCATTTTTATAGTTGAACAAGATGATAATATATTTATCATAAATTATGTATTGTTCTGGAATCTTTTTTCACATGATATTAATTTATAAATCAAAATAAGCTTGTTGTGATCAAAAACTGCCAATTAACCCAAACAATTATCATTAAAGTTTTATATAATGATTCATATTCACTCCCAATAACCAAATGAATTTTATAACAATGTAATCTTATATAATATAAAAAAATAAAATACAACTTATATTCTATAAAATCATTCTCATCATACGTATTTATCCTTACATGTATATAAGTAAACTGGTCATGAATACCTAGGAAGAAAATGATCTTAGATAATAAAATTAACCCTCTTAAACCCATAAAGAAGGCCATGAATGAACTTAATAAGGCTATAAAAAATAAATTAACTAAATAATAGGTTTTTTAAATATTAAATAATGAATTTAATTTGGTTATCTGTGAAACTAAGATCAAGTGAAGAACACCATCGAACTTAAGGTAACGGTTTTCTATCTGAACCTCCATTTTCATTCAGGTTACTCTTATTCTCTAATTAACTCAATTAAATTATTATTTATTCATATTTACTCCTTATAAATTCTATGTGAATGTTATATATTTGTGTACTAACAATAATCCTAATTTAATTTATATGTATTTATATGTTTTAAAAGTATCTTTAAAAAATTATTCCCAAAATACAAGCCTGATTAAAGGGAATTTCTCATATTCTAACCTATTTTAAAAGGAATTATATAATTTGTTTTTAGCATCCATTATATTTATAAAATCGTTAATTTTGTTATTAAAATAATGTCTTACTTCACTTATGGTTTTATACAAATTATTTTCCAAAATAACTCTTCTTTTCAAAGTAAAAGTGTATTTATCTTAAGAATTACTCGATGATTTTATAAGAGTATCTTCATATATTTAAACACTATTGTTGAATCTTATGTATTATTCGGATTAATATTTCCTGATATCAAAAAATAATTTTTATTGAATTTTTTTTGATTAGTTTGACTATGGATGTGATATCTTGAAAACCATTCTCCATATTACTCATAATTATTGGTGTTTATGTGTAGAAATTGGGGAAAGTTATTTAATATGTTCATGGTGTTTATGTTTATCCCATTTAATATAAGGAATGACAGAAAGTTATTTTTATTTATTTATTGAAAAAATAGGAAGGGGCACCACACCATCCCTTTAAGGAGGGCGAAAGTGATGGAGACCCAAAGAATCCCCTTTGAAAATGTTTTTGCACTCAAAGGGAAGAGAGTCTAAGCTATCATAAACCAGAAGCTCCTCCTCTTGTCTACCCAGCTTAGCTAGTGAGTCAGCTGCAAAATTATTTTACCTCCAACTATGGTGAATAATACGCCCCTTCTTGGTCTCTCCTTTTCATCATCGAATGAGATACGTTAGGTCCCAAGGGACCGCATGGCGTCCCTGAAGGGCCCTCACCAGGACCTCAGAATCAGATTCGATCTCGTCCACTCGAAAACCCCTTCTCCTACAAACCATCGGTTTGGATAGGAGGGCCCGCACTTCCGATCCCAATGAGTTTCTCCTACCATAATAGGCACTGAATCTGATATGAACTGAACCCCATAGATCTCATAGCACCCCCTGCCCCTCAGGACCCCTTCCATAAGGGATCCATCCACGTTTAGTTTAAACCCACTGGTAGGAGGTTTCCAAGGAACCCAAAGACCGCTCCCTCTACTAGGATTATAAGTCTGATTGGTAATATTGCAAATAGACACCGAATATTTCCCTCCCTTTATAAGTGAAGCTAGCTCGGCAACGAGATATTTAAACAGCATCTGCATGAACAAAAGAGATTCACTGGATCCCAGCCGCACACTGTTACGAGCCTCCCAAATGGTCCGAAAAATAGCCGCCAAGATAATCGTCCAAGCGGTACACTCCAAGGAATTGTTCTCAGTCCCATGAACCCATGAACACATAAATCTACGCATGGATAAAGATTCTGGATCCATGTGAAGATGTGGACTGACCAGAGACCACAAATAAGAAGCACATTGATCCTGCAGGAATAGATGAACTGTCAACTCTGTTCTTGGGCTCACACAGCAATAGCAGCGTGATGCCATAGAAACTCCTTTCTTATGAATGTTCTCTTTCATTGGGATGGCTTTATTCCTGATCCGCCAAACAAGAAAAATCAGTTTCATCGAAATCTATTTGCACCAAATTGAAGGAGCCCGTGAATCTGAAGCATCTTCCTCCAGGAGAATTCCTCTGTAATCCTTAATGTTAAATCTACCTGAACCAGATCTGGTGAAGCAGCAAGTATCTAGATCATCACTCATGACAATGTTTTCAAATATGCACATTTTTTTAGGGTTGAGTGTTTCCTGAATGAGATCATAATGTGCCACTGCCTCTTTGAAGGATGCATCTGGATACAGACATCTTGGAAAAGCTAGTCTATCCCCAGACTAGTCAGTTTCCCAGAAGCTGATGTATCCCATTCTAATGACCCACCGTGAGTGTCCCTACAACATCTCGATGTGCGACTCCATGCAGAGCGCCAGCATAGACATACCACGTCGCTCACACTCTCCCCCATGGAATTCATACCGCTTATTGAATAACCTTTCCCACATCGATTATCCGGTGATCACCTCCCATGCCAGTCGACCCTGCATACCGGTGATAGTTTCCTTAATATCCCAAAGTCCCCCCCCCCCATCAGTCACTGGTTTCGCTAAACACTGCTAAGAATCCCATTGGCTTCTCCCAACCAGAGTCTCATCCCACGGGAAAGTATTCATCATTTTTTCTATTTTCTCAACCACGGTTTTGGGAGGATTGACAATGGAGAAAATGTGCATCGGGATGGAAGTGAGTAAACTATTTATCAGTGTGACCCATCCTCCAAATGAGAGAAATCTATTATTCCAGCTGAGTATTCATCTTAAAAGTCGGTCCAAAATGCCATCAAAATGTTTCTTCTTGATGCGGCCGCATGAAATTGGGATGCCAAGATACAGGATTAGAAACTGCCTCTGCTAGGACCCCAGAATATCATGAATACCTCTACATCTCCTATCTGAACATTTATTTTAGATGAACACACGGCTCTTCGAGGTGTTAACACTTTTCCCGCTTAGGCAGCCGAAGCAATCAAGAATCTCCAAGAATTGGAGGAGATATCTATTCCTTCCATTCATGAAAATAAGAACATCATCAGCAAACATAATATGGGAAATGTTCTCCATACCCCATTTTCCATAAAAAGGTATCATCATTCCCTCCTCCAAACCAAAAATTCAGATTCTGTGATAGTGCATCCTGAGCCAAAATGAAGAGAGTAGGCGACAACGGATTTCCTTGATGAACCCCCCGGACTGATTTAAAGAAGATGAAGCACTTCCCCATAAGGGAGACCGAAATACAAGGTGAAGAATAACACCTAAAACACAAATCGCAGAACTCCTCCTAGAATCTGAACCTCTTCATAACCCGAATAATGAAACTCCATTCAACATTGTCATATGCCTTATTCATATCTACTTGAAAAATGACATTGGAACCCACCGTCCGCCGGTGGAGATCATTCACAAGATCACTAGCAATTCCATTCTCCCCTTGAATACTTCGACCCTGAATAAACCCATGTTTTTCTTTGGACACCATCTTTGGAATAATTCTGTTGATCCTTCGAGTAATAACCGTGGTGAGAATATTGTATGAAACATTGCAAAGGCATATCAGACGGTATTGGATAATAAGGGTTGGGTTCTTGATCTTCAGAATGATAACAATTCTTGAAGAACACACGCCTCTATTGATAGCACCCCCTCAGAAAAAATCCCACACTACCACAACCACCAGCGGGCCAACCAGATCCCAAGCAGCCACATAAAATGAATCTGGGAAGCCGTCCGGCCCGGGTGTACTGTCCTGATGCATGATCGTGACTGCCTATTTCACTTCTCTCTCTGAAGGTATATCGACAAGGAAGTCATTATTCACCTCCCTCACCAGTCGCGGGATCCTGCTCAAGAAAATGTCCCCA
This sequence comes from Viscum album, assembly GCA_963277665.1. Lineage (NCBI taxonomy): Eukaryota > Viridiplantae > Streptophyta > Magnoliopsida > Santalales > Viscaceae > Viscum > Viscum album. The sequence continues at coordinate 1,510,342,777 of OY728156.1, forward strand.
TCTACTGCATCTTGCTGGAACTTAGATAAGGCCTCCCCCAACAGGATGCCTTCAAAATGATCCAAGGCCACTTTCCCAACGATTTCCATGTCTGTCGTGAACACCCCGTTTCCAAGGTTTAGGTTGATCATAGAATTTTGTTTTTTTCATGCATGCATGGAAGAAGGTTGTATTGCGGTCTCCTTCCCTAATCCATCTGATTCGTGCTCGCTGCTTGTAAATTCTATCAACTTCAAGGAGTTTTTCAACCAGTGCAGCCTTCTTATCATAGAGGTGAACAAAGACGTTATCATCCCATGCATTTTGAAAGGATTTCTCCAACCGATCCACCTCATCCTGGAGTCTGGACACCCCACCCTATTCGTCAAGTCTGTTCACAAGCCATTATCGAATGTCCTGTTTGAGCCTTTTGAGGCGATTCAATAATCCTCTCCATGACCTTCCACCATCCTCCTGCTGCCAAGATTCATTCAGAAGTTGCATAAAGGATTCATTCTGATGCCACGTATTGTAATAGAAAAAATCATGGCCAACCACTGGGAAGCTCCTAATTTCCACATGAAGCGGTGCATGATCCAAAATCGCATGGGAGAGATGAGTGATTGACGTCTTTGAGAAGGCATCCAATCCATGCATGTTCGCCATGCATCTATTCACCCTAGTGTTTCTCCATGGGGAGCCCTTGTTCTTCTTGTTAAAAATAAAGATGGATCTATGAGGTTGTGAATTAACTACAGGGAGATCAATTCTATAACAATAAAGAACAAGTATCCCCTACCTCGCATTTATGATTTATTTGATCAACTTCATGAATCCCAATATTTTTTGAAGATTTACCTTTTTTCTGAATATCATCAATTGTGTATAAGGAAGGAAGATATTCTGAAGATAGCATTTCAAACTAGGTATGGGCATTATGAGTTTACAGTAATGTCTTTTGGACAGACTAATGAACACTATGTCTTCATGAATCTAATGAATATGGTTTTCAAGGAATATCTTGATGACTTTTTGTGGTATTTATTGATGATATCTTGATATAGTCCAAAATCTAAAAAGATCATGAAAATCACTTGAGAATCATTCTGAAGACTCTTAAAATAAATAAATTATATGGGAAGTTTACAAATTGTGAATTTTTTCTTCAATAATTTTTTTTTCATGGCCAAATTTTCTCTAAGGATGGAATATCTGTTGATCCTATGAAGTCAAAGGTTTTTCAGGAATGGCCTGCACTAATGAGCATAAATTTGGTACATAGTTTTATTTGTTTAGTAGAATATTATTAGTGTTTCATTCATAACTTCACCTGTTTGGTCAACCTGTTAACCAATCTTACTCGTAATGGGGTTAATTTCTTAGGTACGAAATAATATGAGAAATGTTTTCAATAATTAAAGAGGAGATTAGTGAATGCACTGATCCTAACTGTACCATTGGGGAATGATGGGTTTCTGATCTATAATGATGTATCAAATAAAGGACAAGGTTTTGTCTTTATGTAGAATGATAGAGTTATTGCCTATGCATCAAAGCAGTTAAATATTCCTGAAAAAAAATATCCTACTCATGATCTTGAGTTAGATGTTGTGAACGTTTCTCTAAAAATATGAGGACACACTCTCTATGGTGAAAGATGTGAGATATATACGGATCTCAAGAGTGTAAAATATATATTATTAAAGAATGAACTCAACATGAGGCAAAGGCGATGTCTTTTGAAACTCAAGTATTATGATTTTTCCATACACTACCACCCAGGAAAGGAAAATAAGGTAGATGAATGCATTGAGCACTAAGGATCATGGAGTTTTAAAAAATTGAGGATAGAAATGGATCTTGTATTCATGGATCTAGTAAGAATGGACATAGGAATTATCAAATAAGGTGAAACTTCGTTAATTTTTCAATTTTTTCACAACCATATTTATTGGAAATAATTAAAAGTTCTTAGCCTGATGATGAGAATCTTCAAAAGAAAATTAGTGTTGTGGATAATGTGAAGTTGTAAGAATTCATATATAAAGATGGAATTTTGAAATTTGGGAAGAGGATTTGTGTTCCAAATATACCCCATCTAAAAAGGGAGTTATTGGATGATTACCATAGTTATAATTTCTCTATACACCCTAGTAGAACTAAAATGTATAGATATTTGATGGAACATTTTTTGTGGAACAACGTGAAGTGGGAAATTACTAATCATGTATCAAAATGTTTAGTTTTTCAACAAGTGAAGGCCGAACAACAAAAAACTAGAGGATTCATGTAACCAATACATATTCCTACATGAAAATGGGATGAAATATCCATCGATTTTGTCACTGTATTTCCCAAAACTCCAAGAAAGAATGACACAATATGGGTAATTTTGAATCAACATACGAAATCTGTAAATTTCCTTGATATAGGGGATAATTTTCCACTATATCACCTTGAATGACTCTATATCAATGAAGTTTTAAGACTTCATGGAGAACCTATTTCAATAGTTCCTAATCATGATCCTCGATTTACATTGAAATTATTTAAAATTATTCATAAATCCTTGGATACTGAGCTTTAATTGAGTACTGCTTATCACCCTCATACTGACGGGAAATCAAAAAGGATGATCCAAACTGTAGAAGACATGTTGATATCATGATCACTTTATTTTCAAGGTATGTGGGATAAGTATTTAACTTTTGTGGAGTTTTCATTTAATAATAGTTTCTATTAAAGAATTCAAATGGAACCATATGAAGCATTGTCTAGAAAGAGATTTCATACACCAACATGTTGGGATGAAGTTGGTGAAAGAGAGATTTTGGGTCCAGATCTTGTGGAGGAAACAATAGCAATTGTAAAGACTATTAAAACACATATTAAAGAATCTTAAAGGAAAAAAATATCTATACTAATAATTTAAGAAGGATTTAGAATTTCAAGTTGAAGATCATTTTTTTCTTAAAAGTATCTCCATGGAAGGGTGTTATAATATTTGGGAAGAAAGGGAAATTGAGCCCTAGGTACATTGGCCCTTTTGAAATTTTGGAGAGAGTTGAAGTTGTGGCTTATCATTTGGAAATGATTCCTAGCCTGTATAAAGTAAACAATGTGTTCCATGTCTGATTGTTGAGAGAGTATATTCCAAGACCAATGTATGTCCTCACTACTAAAGGGATAGAATTGGAACCTAACTTATCTTACTATAATGATCCAATCAGGATTATAGACAATAAGGAATAGGTTTTGAGGAACCAAATGACACAACTAGTAAAGGTACTTTGGAAATATCATATAATTGAAGAACCAACATGGTATCCTGAGTATCTTATGATGAAGAACTACCCAAATATTTTTATGAGGTAACATTATGGTAATTTTGAGGATGAAATTTGTGTAAGGGTGATAATGTAACACCCCATGGATTTATAAATAAATTTAATATTGAATTCATGAAACAATGAGTATCTATAAAACACCAATTTGTTATAACCTGTCCTATAAACATAATTTTCAACCTATGTGATTTGAATTTCAAAAAACTAACATGCATGGTTGCATTTAGTAAGATATTTAGATTCTGATAAGAAAAAAATAATTTTTGGTAAATAGTAACATACCCTTATGAATATTAATATGAATAGTATTATGTCCCTTATTAAAATTAAATCATATTTTTATTTTATTTTCTAAATTTTTTAAGATAATGAGATCTTGATTAATTTTTTAAGTTGATATAAAACGAATTATAGTTTTAAGATTATTATGTTTCGAATAAATTATGATTCTATTTAAAAAATAAATTAATCATATTTAGAAAATTATTTTCAAAAAATGTATTTTGTTTTTTAGTTATACACATCAAAAAATAGTTTGGGTGATTTTTTGGGATTTTTCTAAAATACTCAAATTTTTTATGAATAGTAAAATATGGTAGTTTACCTTATATATACATTATAAGTTAAGTTAACTATTCCTAGCATCATGGATGATGTAAGAATAGTTTTTTATAACTCACATTAACTTATTAATATTATGGGTCACATGAATCAACACTATTGGTTTTCTTGAGATAAATATTAAAATAATGAATAAAATATTCAAAAAAGCACCCCTCTCCTCCACTATTAAAACCCCCCTCACTCCCTCTTCTCTTCAATCCATAAATACTTATGCCTTATCTAAATTATACTAACATATCCTTAAAATCTCCTCCCCAATTTCCAGTATCACTTGGCCTCATAAAAATACCAAAACCTCTCCCCTAAAGAGGCTCTCAAGGAAGATAACTTCAAGAGGTGAATTCCTCTTTTCATTACTTTTCTTTCCAGTTCCTTTATTTTATTTTTATTTCCTCAAATACATTCATCAAAATACTATGATAACTCCATTACCTTAAATTTACTTTAATTTTTTTTTTATAATTTAATAATTCATCATCATATCACTTTTACCCTTTTTTTATACTAGAAATGAAAACACCATCCGAGATGTGTTAATTAACACATTCAAGGGTGACAGGTTTTCAATTTCTATTACCATCTTCAATTATGGTCATAAAACCATATTTATGGCTGAACTAGACTATAATATATGTATTATAACTTATTTAAGGTTCTGTAATCATTTTTTACACAAGATTTTAATTTATAAATCAAAATGAGTTCATTGTGATCAAAAACCGCCAATTAACCCAAATAATTATCATTAAAGTTTCATATAATAATTCAACTTCACTACCAATAACCAAATGAATTTTATAACCATTTAAAATTATGAATATTAAAAAATAAAATACAAATTCTTTTCTGGACAACCATTCTCATCTTACATATTTATCTTTACATGTATATAAGTAAACCGGTTATGGATACCAAGGAAGAAAACTCTCCCAGACAATAAAATTGAACCTCTTAAACCCAATAAGAAGTCCATGAATGAAAATAATAAGGCTATAATAAATAAATTAAATAAATAATATTTTCTTATAATATTAATTAACTAATTTTATTTGGTTATACAGGACACTAAGATCAAGTGAAGAACATCATTGGACTTAAGGTAAAAGTTTTCTACCTGAACCTCCATTTTCATTTGGGTTACTCTTATTATCTACGTACCTTAATTAAATACTTATTTATTCATATTTAATCATCAAAAATTGTGTTTTAATATTATATATATGTGTACCAACTACAATCCTACTTTCATTTATGGGGATTTATATGTTTTAAAAGGATCTTTCAATATTTCTTCCCAAAATACACACTCAGATCAAGGGAATTTCTCAAATTCTTACCAATTTTCAAGGGAACTATATAATATATTTTTATCATCCGATATATTTATAAAATCAATAATTTTATTATAAAAATACTATCTTATTTCACTTTTGGTTTTATATAAAGACATTTCCAAAATAACTCTTCTTTTCAAAGTAAAAGAGTATATATCTCAATAATTACTCAATGATTTTATAAAAGAATCTTCATCTTTTTCAAAACTCTTGTTGATTATTATGTATTATTGGGATTAATCATTTTTTATATCATATACCATATTTTATTGATTTTTTTATGAATAGTTTTACAATGGATGTACTATCTTGAAACCATTCTCCATATTACTCAAAATGGTTAGTGTTTATGTGTACAGATTGGGGAAAGTTGATTCATATGTTCATGTTATTTATCTTTATCCTCTTCCATATTAGGAATGAATTTGACTTATAAAGTGATGGGTGGGGACCTCTATATCCCATCAATGTATCAGTAGGTCTCATGAGACAAACTAGAGTCTGTGCATAAGGCCTTGACAATATGGTTATTTATGGTCTTGGCCCGAGGCCTTGACGATATGGTTATGATGTCCAACATTATACATTCCCTCATTATGAAACTATTAATTGAAAGTTAATGAGTTTATTAAACTAGTATAATACCCATGATTATGATTTATTGTGGAATTATTTATTTATCTCATGTTCCTTCCATTTTGTGTTCAAGTTTATTTTTTTAAATGCATTTGTTTTTAGTAATTCACCATGCCTAATGTTTATGTTTATGATATCTTATGTTGTATTGATTGTCCTTAATGAGCATCTTATCTCACCCCTCTATTATGTTTTATCTTCCCAAGATATTAAGAATTAAATTTTGAATGAATTTTTGGGATAATCTAGGAGTTATGGATGTTGTAAAAATAATTTCTATATTGTATTTATTTTCAAGATGTAATGTTGAACTTATGTATGTATCGGGTTTTCAAAAAAATACTATAAAATTTGTTCCTTAGGGATACAAATTTATTTTAATCTTACCAATTTAATGAATTAAGGCACTGGCTCTAAGAAACTGGGGTTGGGTCTTTACATTTTTACTCATCCATAAGTCCTTTTAGGCTACCTTGCAGTATAGAGGGAACTAAGGACTAACCCAAACTCCGACATTGATCCCAAATTTTTAAACTCAAAATAAACCTATCTAATAATATATAAAACCTTTTATCACTGAAAACACTATGTCATAACGTTATATATAGAAAAATAATCAGGATAGGTTAATTATTTATCTGAAATATACACCTGATAAAAAATTTGCATTTCATTACAATAAACATGAAAGGTGTTACACAACATTGTGCAGAGTTCATATTCAAAATTTTATTTTTCATATTAGTATTAAATCACAAGCCTCAATTATGTGATCATGATTCCATAGATGGGTCATCATTATAACCTAAAACAAAGAAGGTATTACCCAAATAATATTCTTAAATAATAATAATAATAATAATAATAATATTATTATTATTATTATTAAGATAATATTATGAGAGTGTATGTGTCTGCAGGGGGTATTATATCTCCAATCATTCACCCCTCCCACTTTATTTTATTTAATTATCTTTTACCATCTAGGTATTCTTCCTTAAGCACATAGAGTGACATACATCTGGCCACCACACTTCCTCTTGTCATTCATCCTTCTTCCATACTGGTTATTCTATGGCTGACCTCCAGACTCACATAAGATGTACCCTACCCCACGCAATGACCTTGGAAACACTATGAAAATTCATGCCTACTCTTTTGAACCTACCCATTTGTGATATACATGGCTGATCTATCCTTCACCATCACTATTAGATGATATTTTTGGCTCTAAGCTATGTCGACTCATCCAGATCAACCTTAAAGAACCCAAAACAAATTTAGGGGTAAAATCTACCCTAAAAACCAAACCACTAGGGCCAAAAATTAAGAATTATGTGAAATAAAAAATCAATCCCTAACTTATGGGAAAAATTCAAAGCTTTGGGTTTTATAACCACCTACTCAAATGAGTTCACACATATCCCTCTTACCTTCCTCCCAGGGAAAAAATGGAGGGAGATCATTCATATTTTCTAATATGTAAATTGAGTAAGGGGAAATGAGGATAATACAAGTGTAACAAATAAATTCTATTATATTTTACTTTTTTACTAGTTAAATTTTTTTCACGATGGCATGATCCTAAAACCCCAAACCCAAGCGGGGTTTATACCTCACTTGGGTAAAACTGTCCCCACCAAACTCAACAATGAATCCAAAATTCCTATATAAGGTTTTTTTATGTTATATTGATGTTTTCTCATGTGAGAATAAATGATATTTATTTATTAAAAGTTAATTATTCATAAATAACATGATAGACTCATAAAATAAATGTAATATTAAATTATAGATAACATGGGGTAAGCCCAGCATTCTTGACCTAACCATATTCTCGAAATTTCCATTTGTGACCCGGTTGAGGGGATATCAATAATTTACCAAAATTAGAACTCGCGAGATAAAAATAATATGTTATTTTTTAATATATATATTTTTTTGAGGATCTACCATAACCACTTTTTCATTCTTTCTCATCTCAGTTGTAAACCCCACCACCTTGGGTCAACAAATCATCTACTAGGGTAAAATCACCATTTTACCTATTTTAAAGGCTTAGGGATACAAAAATATAAAATGAGATAAGTATCTAGCATGGAAAAAATGAGGTCACTAATTCATCTCCACAATTGAGTATTTTCATCATCAGTAATGAAAACAACCTAAATGACTCCCCAAGAAGTCTACAAACAATCCTCACAAGGGAAGATGACACATTCACTCTTGATCTTATCAAACTTCAGTAGGTCCATAGATCCACAAGGACCCTGAAGGCAACCCAAATCAATAATTTATCCCTTCTTTATCACTCATATCAATGATACTACATTGAATACTCTCATTCCTCCTAAAACTCAAAACTAACTCAACCCTTCATAAGGGTGATTCCTATGTCCAATGTGATTCACCTTCTCAAATCACATAATGGATTTCCACCCAAATCCTTACCCACTAGTAGTAGGGTACCCATAAACACTAACACTAGGTATTTATAAAAACCCATAAGTAATACTCAAATATGGTCTATTTTTCAATTTTTTATCATGGGGGATTTATGATCCCCACCATAAAAAAGGGGTGACCTAGAAGGCAGTCCTACTAAGACAGTATAATAATCTTTTCCTCCACCACTATAAACCTCTAGAAGAGAACCATACCACATCACTGAAGCCTAACATGATTCCATTATGCATCAATAAGTGTCTTTAATTCACCTTGACACTATCTAGCTTATGGAATATGGATAAAACTAATCCTCCCATACTCTCAATTCCAATTAGCATAAAATCTATACATCAGTACCACTAACCTCATTTATATTATGATCCACTGCAATTTGACACAATCGATCCCTTCAGGATACAGGGTTGAAATCTACCTAAATATTGGGACCTCATGGAACACTTCACAAACTGATCCATAATCTAACACACATTATTAAAAAAATATAAATCAACCTCTATTTTAACTCATTAGAAAACCATGAGCATGTACTCTCAAAATATAAACATTTAGCTCCCTGAGATCATATGGGACCTCTCCAAGGGAAAAAAGACCACCCTATACTCTGAAAATATAGGATTGATCCTCTAAAACAACTGAAATTAACTAATCTAATCTCATCAACCAATAAAATAATTGGTTGCATCTCCTTGAGGTTTAGTCCTATGAATCACTCGGACCTCACTTCCCAATTAAAATAGACCTTGATCTTCCTAATCGATCATAAAAAACCCCATAAGGAAACCATACACCCAAACTCATGATACATTTAATCATACATCTCTAAAAAATTATCATTAGGCCTCACTCCACCATAATTATAACCCATGAATTCATATCTACCAAAAATGATTTACATCAGTAGCCAAACTAAGGAAAAATGTCACCTAAACCTAGAGTATTGGATTGTATCACACTAATATAAAGAATTAACTAAGACCTATAACACCCAATCATCATATTATCCAATATAAAATGGAACATTCTAGTGCTAATAAACTTAAGTGATAAGGAAATAAATCCACATGCTTCAACTCATGCTAAATCAGACAGTACCCAATCAAAATCATCCATAACTCACACTAATAGCTAATAACCATGACTATTATAATTCTCCATCTATATACTTTTTACAAGACAGTATTTCTACATAAAGTATCAATAACATTCCTAATGAGGGATATCCCATTTATACAAGGCTCCCAAGATAGACATTATCCCATCACATTAATTTTTTTTGCATGAAAGAGCACAGTAGGCTATATTAACCCCTATAGATAGATCATCCTAGAGTTGTTAACTAAACTTGGACATCAAGATAAAATGTTGTATATTAAGAAACCCCTACCAAACTCAAAACATTGGTAAGGGACCCAAACCTTGTTGGAAGACACCTCATTTTATGGAGTACCGATCGCACTAATTATAGACCTCACACCCCAAACTATAGGCTTACCACACCATAAGGGAAGAATAATCATACTCTATATTGCATAAAATTTTGAACTATATAGATATAGGACCCATTTCCCTGTCTTTTAGGGGATTATTGACTCCACTATAGTATGGATGACTCACACCTCATTAGGATGGAGGGTTTACAAAACCCATTCCCAAACGGATATTCCATGTGCTCGCAAATGGTAGTTTTCACTCTCATACCTTTGGGGAGTATTAGATTACATGGATAGAAGAAACCCAATCTCATCTCATTATGGAATCTCGCCTTTTTATAATATAAACTTTCATTACATTACACAAAACTGAGGATCTTTAATGTTTAGTGTCTTGGAAACCAGGAACATAGTACATGAAAACAACATAAAACATTCTTCTTAAAAACATGAAAGGCTTTTCCTTAAGTTAATCCTAGGTTCATTACTGCATCCCATAACCTGGGGACGTACATCAAAAGAAAGGGTGAGCAGAAGGCCCAGTAAGGGAAACAAGAGAAACATTTTACATGTGAACTTTAGATACTTCAATAAGGTCATGAAAAGAACTTTAAGGGATGAGAAAGAAATCATGAGGAATATCATAATAAAAATAATTTTTTTCATAACTTGAAGATGTGGATACAAAATTTAACATATACAATAAATTATGTTTTACCAAGGTCCATCCCCAAGGTGTCATTAAAATTACCAAGGTTATTCACCAAGGCGTCGTTAAAAATGGTCATCTCTAGAGATTAAGTCTTTACCCAATGCATTGGATCGCTATCAGGGCACACCATTAAACTTGTATTTATAATCATGTGAGCCACATATATCATCATCAATAATTTCATAAACAACCCATATAGAATAAAATAAATGGGTTTCATTTGATAATCATAACATTTTAAAAACTGTTTTAAAGACATGATCTTTATGTCACTTTAAACCCACTGAAAGGGAAAGCGGGTCTCATGTATGTAAATCCCATAATTTAAAATAGAACAAATTGGTATATATTTGAATACCCCTATATAAGAGATATCTTTGATTATTCACTTAATAAAATAAAATAACTTTAGAAAAAGAGAGAGACATTTTGAGGCGGAAATTCTGCAGCATAACGGCTATGTTTTGGGGTTTTAGAAAACATTGAAAAGAGAGGTGACATGGGTAAAACATTCATAAATGACCCATAAAACAGTATAGGGACAGAATATTAAGGATATATGAACATGGTAATGAAATTTTAAGGACATACCATTTGAAATTAAAAACATAGAAGGAAGACAAAAATTGGATTTCTCTTATGAAAATTCGGCAGCCTAACGGCGTCACTTAAACTTCAACAAAAATGAATTGACGAGATCAAATAGGGTCTCTCATCATATGAAAAAAAAATTCAGTATGATAGATATATATATCATACCCCAACATAAAAAAGGAACTTGAAATAATTGACATGAAAGTAGAACTTTGAAAAAATGAGAAGGGTGAAAGAATCCCTTAAAAATCTGGCAGCCTTACGGCGCCACTTAAACATTCTTAAAACGAATTGATGAGAGAAATAGGGGGTATCTCATCATATGAACATGAAAAGGTAAGTAAGATGAATATAAAAGAACATCCTTCAACATAAGAAAATGGAGCATAAAATAAATGACATAAAAGATATTTCTTGAAAAGAAAGAGAGAGGTCGGATCCCTTACCTTAAATATAACTCTTATAACTCAAATGTTGGGACCTTGAGAGGCTTTAGGGCACCTTGGGAGGACTCCTTGGGAGGTAAGGAGACCAGAACTTAGTTGAGAATGATTTTGGAGTCGAAAGGATGAGAGAATAGCTTGGTATTTATAGGGAAAGTGAGGCGATACTTTAATAATTTCAAGGGACACCTCACAAGTGGTTTTCTCAAAACCATGGGCTCTCCCATGGTATTTCCCATGGATTTAGGACACATAGGGAACCCAAAACAATAATTCATCACCTTTGGTCGTACAACCCTTAAAATATCTCATGAAATCATCATTAAATAGTTATGATGTCATTAAATGTACCGAAACCCTAAAACTGCATTTTTACTATTCACTGAAAATTCATCTTTCTCAGAAAAAACCCAAAATTTCACCTTAACCAAATATAGATGCTCTGATTACAAATTTGAACTCCATTTTATAAAAATATTTTTCTAAATATTTTTAATTTAATTTTTAAATAAAAACACTATTCATCGAAAATTCATTTTTTCAGAAAAATCCCCAAAAATTACCATAACATAATATTGATGCCCTGAGTTCAAAAATAAATTCCATTTAATAAAAATACTTTTATAAATATTTTTAAATTAATTTGTAATTTAATTTTTAATTAAAAAACACTATTCACCCAAAAAAACTAATACTTGACTAATAATTTATTAAACTGTTATTTACCCATTTTATTAAATCATGTTACTTAATCTAGGTGTCTAAATTATATTAAAACTTTCTTTAAGTGAGATTACTAATCCATTTGTTCACATTACTAATCCTAAGCATAAAATCACTATTCATAATTTACTATTCATCAAAAATTAATTTGATCTTATTATACTCCAAATTCCTTACGGAGCACTTTTGCAGAAGACCATTTATTGAAAATCATTACACATAATTAATTATTTAAGGTTTACATAAATATTTTAAAATATCCTTTTTTTCAAAATTCATCAATAAAATACATCCTAAAATTATCCGGACATTTGAAATTTCACAAACTTCACTAAAGGAAGAAATATCAATTTATTCATCCCAAAGGATTACACAAAGAAGCTATGGTCTCATCACATAGCCCCTTATAACACCAGCATATGACCTAAGTGTAAGGTGTGTTATGGTGAGAGAATCTGAGGGAGGATCAAATAACATTGCCCTAGTAGTAATCTCTACTAAATTAAACTTATCCCGCAGGCGTTTCCGTTCAAGCTTGACACACTGTAGTTCAGCTTGGGCTTGGTCCAAAGCAAAGCCCAACGATGCCACCTTTTTTCCAAGCTCTGATAAGTGGGCTTCATAAGGTTTGAGTCTACTGGATGAAGCCATCGACTCCTATTTCTGCATTAACCATTAACATCTCTATTAAATCGTTAAGAGTAAGTTAATATACTATTCAAAAAGTTTGGGTCGTTACATTCTTCCCCCCTTAAGAAATTTTGTCCCCGAAATTTTATACTTGAGGCCTAGTCGAAAAGGTGAGGGTACTTTTGCTTCATTGTTTCCTCAGGCTCCCAAGTCGCTTCTTCATACTTATGATTCCTCCACAACACTTTCACAAGGTGGGAAGTCTTGTTTCATAGAACCTTGTCTCTACGGTCTAAGATCTCTTCTGGCTGCTCCTTATAAGAGAGGTCATGTTCCAGTTGTACCACCTCTGGGTTCAGTACATGCGAAGGGTCGGTTATGTACCTCCTTAAGAGAGATAGATGGAAGACATTGTGAACATGATCTAGGTTCGGTGGAAGTTCTAGTCGATAGGCCACTGCTCCTATGCGATCAAGGATTTCATAGGGGCCAATGTACCTAGTGATGAGCTTCCCTTTCTTACCAAACCACATGACTCTCTTCCATGGATAGATTCGAAGGAAGACTTTGTCGCCAACACCAAACTCCAAGTCCCTTCGACGGTTGTCAGCATAGCTCTTCTGCCGAATCTGAGCAGCCTTTATGTGTTGTTGGATGGAATGAACATGTTCTGCCATCTCTTGCACAAGATCGGGCCCAAGAAGCTTTCTCTCACTAGTTTCATCCCAACAAGTAGGAGTTCTACATCTCTTTCCATACAGAGCTTCATAGGGTTCCATCTGAATACTCGAATGGAAGCTGTTGTTATAGAAGAACTCAACTAATGGGAGGTGTTGATCCCATCCACCTTTAAATTCCATTGAGCATAATCTCAGCATTTCTTCGAGTGTTTTAATAGTCCTTTCAGATTGGCCATCAGTTTGAGGATGATAGGCCATAATAAATTCAATTCAGTATTCAGATCATGTTGAAGACTTCTCCAGAATTTTGATGTGAATCTTAGATCACGATCAGACATGATGGATAGTGGTACCCCATGCAGCCTTACCACTTCCTTTACGTATATCTTGGCAAGTTGATCCAGATAGAAATCTTCCTGAATAGAGATAAAATGGGTGGTCTTGTTGAGACGGTCCACAATAACCCATATCGCATTGTTTCCTTTGGATTTTTTCGAGAGACCAGTTACAAAGTCCATAGTGATATTATCTCACTTCCATACTGGTATGGGTAGCGATTGTAATACCCCCTTAGGAAGTTATCATTCTTCCTTTACTTGTTGACACACCAGGAACCTTGTAGTGTAATCAACAATCTCCCTCTTCATGTTATCCCACCAATAATGGTCACGAAGGTCTCTATACATTTTAGTGCTTCCCGGATGTATATAGAAAGTAGAGTTATGAGCTTCATCCATCAGTTCTTTCTTTATCTTCAGAATAGATGGACCACATAGTCTTGTACAAAATTTCAATACACCTTCTTGATCAATATTGAAATTAGGGAACTTCCCATCCTTTACAGCCTCAAACTTCTCCTGCAGCAAAGGATCTTCTTTTTGAGCCGTCTTGATCTTCTCTAGTAATGAAGGTTGAGAAATCATTTGGGATAAGGATGATGATTTCCCTTCCCTTACAATTCCCATGTCCAGTTTTACTAGATCTTTAATCAAGGGATCTCCTAGTATCCTCATTGTTTCCAGAACAACAGGGTCTTTCCTTCTTAACGCATCTGCGACTTTGTTTGCTCTTCCAGGGTGATAATGAATTGAACAATCATAGTCTTTAATAATCTCCAACCATTTACTTTGTCTCATGTTCAATTATTTCTATGTGAAAATATACTTTAAACTTTGGTGGTCGGTGTATATATCACATTTCTCCCCATAAAGATAGTGCCTCCATATCTTTAGAGCAAAAACAACTGCCGCTAGATCTAGATCATGCGTAGGATAATTCTTCTCATGAATCTTTAACTGTTGAGATGCATAAGCAATTACCTTGTCATTTTGCATGAGGATGCACCCAAGCCCTTTCAGAGATGCATCACTAAAAATAACGAATCATTCTCCGATAGAGGGTAGTGTTAACATAGGTGCAGTAACCAATCTCTTCTTCAGCTCTTGGAAACTCTCTCGCATTCTTTTTTCCAGATGAACTTAACCCCTTTTCGAGTCATCTTGGTTAGTGGATTAGAAAGCCGTGAAAAGTTTTTCACAAACCTCCTATAATATCCCTCTAAACCAAGGAAACTACGAATCTAAGTTACTGTTGTGGGTTTGGGCCACTCCTCCACAACCATTGTCTTTGTAGGGTCAACCAAGATTCCTTCATCGGTTACGATGTTCCCCAAGAAAGACACTTTTTATAACCAAAACTCACACTTGATGAACTTTCTAAAGAGCCTTTCCTTCTGTAGAGTTTTCAAAATAACCCTCAGATGATCTTCATGCTCCTCATAACTTTTTTAATATATAAAAATATCATCAATAAAAACTACCACAAAGTTATCAAGGTAGTCCTTAAAGACTCTATTCATTAAATCCATGAAAATAGCAGGAGAATTAGTCAATCCTAAGGTCATAACAATAAACTCATAATGCCCATATCTTGATCGGAAGGTAGTCTTTAGAATATCTTACTTCATCACCCTCAGTTGATGATAACCAGATCGAAGGTCAATCTTGGAGAAGAATTGAGCCCCACGAAGTTGGTCAAATAAAACATCAATTCTTGGAAGAGGGTATCTGTTCTTCACTGTGATCTCGTTTAGTTCTCTATAATTAATGCATAGCCGCATTGATCCATCCTTCTTCTTCACAAAGAGGACTGGAGCTCCCCAAGGAGACACACTCGTTCGGATAAACCCCTTCTCCAACAAGTCTTGTAGTTGTTTCTTTAACTCTTCTAGCTCCACAAGTGTCATTATATATGGGGTCTTTGATATTAGTTGAGATCCAGGTACGAGTTCAATGGAGAACTCTACCTATCTTTCTGGGGGAGGTCCAGGTAACTCCTCGAGAAATACATCCATGTATTCCTGAACAATCGGAACATCTTCTATTTGTATACTCCTTTTTCCTTCTTCATCATCAACGATTAACTCCATAAAGAAAGAAATTGGAGGTTCTTCTAGATAGGGATCAGTTCGGGATATCTCTCCTTGGAAGATAATTGTAGGTCGTTCATTAAAGACTACTGAGATTTCCTTACTTCTGCATTTGATCTTTACATTATACTTTGAGAGCCAGTCCATCTCTAGTATAACGTTGAATTCCAACATGGGAATGACTAATATATTTTCAATAATATTGTGCTCACTAAATTAAACAATAGAGTCTCTAAAAACCATTGATGCATGGATAATCCCACTTGGAGTCTTGACTGACAACTATACCTCAAGAAGTTCGGGGATTGATTCTATATTCTTTGAAAACTTGGAGGAAATAAAGGAATGCGTTGAACTAGAATCAATAAAAGTAGTTTCTAGTTTTTAGAGGACAACAAGAGTACCTGCTACCACGTCATTTGGAGCTTTAACTTCAGTTGTTGTGATAGAAAAAGCACGACCTTGCTCCCCTGGCCTTTGTTGAGGTTGATGGTGATTCCCCTTCACTGCCCTTGGATTTGGACAGTGATTAGAAAAGCGCCCAAGATGTCCACACTTGAAGCAATAGACTTCGTGTAGGGATAGAACTATCTTTCCTCTATCTTTAGTGTTGGGGAGTTGAGGCTTCACCTCACTACGACAATTCCGAGCAATATGGCCTCCTCTTCTACACTTGTAGCACTTTCCACTTCCGATCAAGCAGTGGCCCAGATGCTTCTTTCCACGTTTATTGCATGTGGTAAGATGCATTTTATTTCCACCTCTTCCCTGATCAAAAGTCTTCCCTAAACTGGGCTTCAAAAATCTCTTCTTTTCATTTGATTTATGAGACCACTGTGTCTCCCCAAACTCTATCTCGACTTTCATTGCACTCCGCACAATCTCCTCATAGCTATCGTAGTCCCGGTTTGCTAGATTCTTCCACAGATGAGGTCTCAATCGACCAAAAAATCTATCAACCTTCCCACTTGGATCCATGACAAAGCTAGAGGTATATCGTGAAAGTCAGGTGAAGTTCATCTCATAGCTTCCAACAGATTCGTTCTCCTTCTGCTTCAGCTCGAGAAACTCTTTCTCCATTCTCATTCTCATGGAACGAGGGAAATACTTATTAAAGAATATTCCCCAGAACTCTTCCGACTCCATAGCTTCTATCTCTCTTCTAGGATTCATGTTTTTGACCAGTGACCACCACTGATCAGCTTCTCCCTCTAGGTGGTAAATAGTAAGGGTGACTTTTTCTTGTTCCGAACAAAGGAGTACAGAAAAGATCATTTCAATGGAGCTTATCCATTATTCCGCAAACAATGGGTTAGTAGATCCACTGAATTTTGGTGGCCATTGACGCATGAAGGACTCAACATAGTGATGTTCCCTTCGTGGTGAGATCGGCCTCTCAGCTTGATTCAAGTTATTACTCATAACTTGAGTCAGTTGGTTCATCATTCGCATGAATGTTTTCATTCCGGCTTCCATCAGAGGACCATCAGCACATGGTGCATTGCGGTCACCATCTTCACGGTTCCTCCTATTTCCTTCCATTTTCTAAAATTATAAAACCTTAGTGAGAAAATTATTTCATTTTTGAATCTTTTAACTAAGACTTCATGCTTAGACAATTACATTTCTCTATAATTCCTTCATAATGATTCATAAAATGCTCGTGATTAACCAAACATATCCCTCGGGAGTGTCGTAACCAAGAGTGCAACAAGGCCCATTATCATGCACCAGTTCCCTTTCGAGTCTAGCTCAAAGTGGTGTTTTTGGGTTTTACCCCTATATACATCTGCGCCAGAGCCGCCTCTACCTGCTTGTATCCTGACAGGGATGTATTTGTTTGATAAACCACTTACTCAATACTTACCAAAATACCAGGAAGTTTTCTTATATTTAAAATTTTCTATAGGGTTCTTCCTAAAGTTTTTATATCCTAATTTTGACAAATAACTAAACCATATTTTGATACCAACTATGGATCCCGCCTGTTTATAACATAAACTTTCATTACATTACACAAAACTGAGGATCTTTAAGGTTTAGTGTCATGGAAACCAGGAACATAGTACATGAAAACAACATAAAAAATTCTTCTTAAACACTTGAAAGGATTATCCTTAAGTTTATCCTAGGTTCATTACTTCATCTCATAACCTTGGGACATACATCAAAATAAAGTGTGAGAAGAAGGCCCAGTAAGGGAAAAATGAGAAACATTTTACATGTGAACTTGAGATACTTCAATAAGGTCATGAAAATAACTTTAAGGCATGAGAAAGAAATCATGAGGCATATCATAATAAAAATAACGTTATTCATAACTTGAATATGTGGCTAAAACATTTAACATAGACAATCATTTCTGTTTCACCAAGGTCCATCCCCAAGGTGTCATTAAAATTACCAAGGTTATTCACCAAGGCGTCATTAAAAATGGTCATCTCTAGAGATTAAGTCTTTACCCAATGCATTGGAGCGCTATCAAGGTGCACCCTTAAATTTTTATTTATCATAATGTGAGCCACATATATCATCATCAATAATTTCATAAAAAATCCATATAGCATAAAAGAAATGGGTTTCATTTCATAATCATAACGTTTTAAAAACTTCTTTAAAGACATGATCTTTATGTCACTTTAAACCCACCAAAAGGGAAAGGGGGTCTCATGTATGTAAATCCCAGATATTAAAATAGAACAACTTGTTATATATGTGAATACCCCTATAGAAGATAGATATTTGAGTATTCACTTAATAAAATAAAAGAACTTTAGAAAAGAGAGAGACATTTTGAGACGGAAATTCTGCAGCATAACGGCTATGTTTCGGGGTTTTAGAAAACATTGAAAAGAGAGGGGACATGGGTCAAACATTCATAAATGACCCATAAAACAGTAGAGGGACTGAATATGAAGGATATATGAACATGGTAATGAAATTTGAAGGCAATACCATTTGAAATGAAAAATAGGGAAGGAGGATAAAAATTAGATTTCTCTTATGAAAATTCGCCAGCCTAACGGCGTCACTTAAACTTCAACAAAAATGAATTGAAAAGATCAAATAGGGTATCTCATCATATGAAAATAAAAGTTAAGTATCATAGATATAGAGATAATACCCCAACATAATAAAAAATAACTTTAAATACTTGACATGAAAGTAGAACTTTGAAAAAATGAGAAGGGTGAAAGAATCCCTTAAAAATTCGGCAGCCTAACAGCGCCACTTAAACATTATTAAAACGAATTGATGAGAGAAAGAGGGGGTATCTCATCATATGAACATGAAAAGGGCAGTAAGATGAATATAAAATAACATCCTCCAACATAAGAACATGGATCATAAAATAAATGACATAAAAGAGATTGCCTAAAAAGAAAGAGAGAGGTCGGATCCCTTACCTTAAATGTAACTCTTAAAACTCAAAGGTTGGGACATTGAGAGGCTTGAGGGAACCTTGGGAGGACTCCTTGGGAGGTGAGGAGACCAGAACTTCGTTGAGAATGATTTTGTAGTCGAAAGGATGAGAGAATGGCTTGGTATTTATAGGGAAAGTGAGGTGATACTTTAATAATTTCAAGGGACACCACACAAGTGGTTTTCTCAAAACCATGGGCTCTCCCATGGTATTTCCCATGGAGTTAGGCCACATGGGGCCCCCAATAAAATAATTCATCACCTTTGGCCGGAAAACCCTTAAAATATCTCATGACATCATCCTGACACAGTTATGATGTCATTAAACATACAGAAACCCTAAAACTGCATTTTTACTATTCACTGAAAATTCATCTTTCTCAAAAAAAATCCAAAATTTCACCTTAACCAAATATCGATGCTCTGATTAGAAATATGAACTCCATTTTATAAAAATATTTTTATAAATATTTTTAATTTAATTTTTAAATAAAAACACTATTCACCAAAAATTCATTTTTACAGAAAATTCCCCAAAAATTACCATAACATAATATCGATGCTCTGAGTTCAAAAATAAAGTCCATTTTATAAAAATACTTTTTTAAATATTTTTAATTTAATTTTTAATTAAAAAACACTATTCACCAGAAAAAAACTAATACTTGACTAATAATTTATGAAACCGTTATTTACCCATTTTATTGAATCACATTACTTAATCTAGGTGTCTAAATTATATTAAAACTTTCTTTAAATGAGATTACTAATCCATTTGGTCACATTACTAATCCTAAGTGTAAAATCACTATTCATAATTTACTATTCATTAAAAATTAAGTTGATCTTATTAGACTCCAAATTTCTTACTGAACAATTTTGCAGAAGACCATTTTTTGAAAATCATTACACATCATTAATTATTTAAGTTTTACATAAATATTTTAAAATATCCTTTTTTTTCAAAATTCATCAATAAAATTCATCCTAAAATTATCCGGACATTTGAAATTTCACAAACTTCACTAAAGGAAGAAATCTCAATTTATTCATCCCAAAGGATTATACAACTAACCTACGGTATCGTCACATATCCCCTTATAACACTAGCATATGACCTAAGTGTAAGGTGTGCTATGGTGAGAGAATCTTTGGGAGGCTCAGATAACATTGACGTAGTAGTAATCTCTACTAACTTGATCTTCTCCCACAGGCGTTTCCGTTCAACCTTGACACGCTAGAGTTCGGCTTGGGCTTGGTCCAAAGTGAATCCCAAAGATGCTACCTCCTTTCCAAGATCTGATAAGTGGGATTCATAAGGTTCGAGTCTACTGGATGAAGCCATCGACTCCTCTTTCTGCATTAACCATTAACATCTCTATTAAATCATTAAGAGTAAGTTAATATACTATTCAAAAAGTTTGGATCGTTACACTCATCAAGAAAATATGGAACCTAAATAGAGGTAAAACCTTATTTAATATAGGAGTAACAACCCCACTACAGTATAGGGGACCCGCCGCTCATCGGGATCAAGTGAGTACTAGACCCCATGCCTGAATAGAGGGCTCATGGCCCATGGATGGTAGTTCCTTCCCCTGTACCCATGGGGAAATACCAAAATCCACAATTTATTATAGGGGATACTCATTGATAAAATATACCTCATTTAAAGGACTACCGACCCAAGTCGCACAACCATCAGTGTCTCAACTGTGGTAATAAAATTATCCATACATCTAACCACAATAATCATGAGATAATTACTCAGGAAGCTCAAAAATCTATGTGTAATATCAAGGCTCTCATAAAATGTAGAAGACTTATATTGCACCTTAAGATAAATTATTTCTATGATTGAAAACAGCATCCTCATTTCATAATGACATTACAAAATGTTGGATGTCATGTTGTGAAAAAAATGATGCAATGGACACTACATGATGCATGTACCAACCAACTACACCCTTCAACCAATGACCTGTGTAAAAAAGTTATTCAGTAGATTATTAGAGTCCTTGAATAGGAATATTTCAACTTCCACACCCTATTTGGGTCTCTTATTCTATCAACCAAATCTAATAACCTTCATGAATTTTTTCCTTGTATTTCCCAAACCGAAATCATGAGACACCTATCTCCAAATTTAACCCTAGGACAACATGCTCTGATACCACTCTGAAATGTCTGAACCCATTAGGTCCCTTCTTGAGTTGGTGTTGTGTCAAGTGTGCCACCCTAATCCTACCACTAATAGGATAAGGGATGTTTACTAGTATGAAAATGGTATTATCACATATGGTAGGCCTTATCCTATGATACCCTTGATAATGTGAATCCTCATCCAACAACATATCTACATATATGTTGGTGAACATGTATAACTAAAAGGAATATATACATATATACAACCACTAAACATATCAGGATGTACAATATAAATACCAGAATAAAAAGGAACAAAATATAAGGCCCAAAACCATAATATTTCATTCCAACCTCGAGAAATAGGGAATAAAGGGAGTATCCATGTTACACTGACTCCATCCCAAGAACTACCATCCATAAGTACCACTATATATATTATAAACACTAGCTACACTAGCACCACTAGATCCATTCCCACTAATATCATCATCAATATGTGTGATGTCTACACAACCACAATTAGTGTGGGAAAAAGGATCGTGCAGGGATGAGTATAAAAATATCCATTAGGATTCCCCAAGAACAAAAATGTAAATAGGGTTATAGCTTAGCATGCTACCCCAAGTTGATTTATATAGCCACACAACTTGATCATAGGTGGGTAATTCACCATCCATGGAAGAAGATCCCACTTAACTTACCAATATGTCCCCACCACAATCTCATAAGGAAAAAAATTAACCATGGATGGTCGTAAATGTCAACAAGTTCTATATAATGAGGACTCCACAAAAAAATATCTTGCCTCAGGGAAAACACCTCCCTACTCAAAAACCCTATAAAAACACCACCTACTCCATCCAAATATGATACACCATGCATCACGGGTAATCATCACTACTCTTCTATAACAAATAATATCAAACCACACTAATCTAAATGAGGGGACCTCAATAGAAATCATCGCATCAAATCCCGAATATCTATTCAAGAAGATCCCATATGTAGGTGATAAATAACCATGAGCCA
Organism: Viscum album; assembly: GCA_963277665.1. Lineage (NCBI taxonomy): Eukaryota > Viridiplantae > Streptophyta > Magnoliopsida > Santalales > Viscaceae > Viscum > Viscum album. Next base: position 1,510,365,406 of record OY728156.1, read on the forward strand.
CTCCTCATACCCATAAAATATCACTCACCCATCACACATAGAGAATAAGGTAACTCATTAGTGAAATCATAGTTCCAAGAATTCCTTCTTCAATATGGTCAAACTGAACACTTCTTGCTTGAATACCAAAAATTATACTAATCATATTAGAGAACCTAGAACCCTGAGAGATATATGACATTTGATGGGATACCGACCACACAAATGGATGACTTTTATAATTATCTCTCTCTCTCTAATAGTGTTTTCGTTATCACAAAAACTCTATTATGTTTCTAATTTTTTTCATTTGAGTGATTTTTAGAGTCATCATTTTTACATTAATTCATGTCATTAATGGTTCTAATGGAGTTCTTAGATTCAATTCAAAATTGACTTGTTGTTCTTATTAAAGAATTGGACCGGTCTATTTTCACACTTAATGTTCATGGAATGAAGTTACAAGATACTTATAAGATATTTGATTGAATTAAAAGAGGTACTAATTGTAATTGAATCCTTACAAGCACCATCATTTAGCCAGTGTAGTGCCACCAACTAGGTGATGACACGGGAATAACATTATTCTTCATCTAAAAGTACACCACATAGATAGAAAAAGTGCACCATCTAGTCAGTAGAAGAAATTAGTGTAAAAGGATCTATAGGTAGTCTACTATCTTCTCAGTGGAGGATACCAAGTCTCTGGTAGCATGGGGACAGACACTTCGATGCTGCATTTATGATGGTCAAAAAAGGCTCTACTCTACTCTTTCACTCTCTGGATTAACTCAAAGGATTCCAGAATCTTCCTTTGTGTCTTTGAGGAAATAAATAGAGTATCAAGGATAATTGTATCTTAATAATTTAATTATACAACAACTATTGAATTGAATCAATTTAAAAGATCTATCTTTCTCTAAAATCTCCTCTAAAAGATCCATTCTCCTTTTCCAAATCTCAAAGGTTATCAACTCTTTGTCTCTATGTCTCTTTCAATTGGAACTATATTTATATAGAGATAGAAGACCATATTTGTAGAGAAGTTTCATTAAGAAAATATCAATATTCTCATCAAATATTCTCTAGGTTATCACAATCGAAAAGTGAGGGATGAGTTCTCAGTGCCACAAAGTGAGGAATGGGTTTCTTCCCACAATCATTAAAAGGAAAGGGAAGTGGTTCTGGGTTTTTAATTAAAACCAAGGGAAGTTTGGTTCTTGGGTTTTCATTAAAACCAAGGTAATTTCGGTTCTTGTATTTATATTAAAACCAATGGAGGGTCTTAATAAAACATGTATATCTAATTGAAGGGTGGAGGCATAGGGGCACCTTATGTACTATTTCAAAACTCCATATCAATTGTGTTTGTATTATCTTTACTTTTATTCATTCCATCATTATTATATATATATTCATAAAGTTAATAAATTTGGTATGTCCTGTTTTTTCTATGATTAACCACTTAATTATCATTGATGTTATTTTCTTAGTATAGATTGAATTTATCACTTTATGGTTTCATCTTATCAAATTTTTTTTTATTAAATTATTTTTTTCATTTATAAATTTTATTTTTAAAATTTATTTCACCCTACCCCACCCCCCCCCCACTCCTTCAATTTTTCCATACTTCGACCAACATTTGGTATCATAGGTGAACTTTGTATTTATTTCAAAATCATAGTATTTTAAAAAAAAAATATTTTCAAAATCTTTATCAATTACAAAGTATGATTTTAAAATGGATTATTTTGAAAATTATCTTGAAGGAATTTCCTTAGTATGTTCTCCTTTATTTAATGGTATACATTATTATTATTATAGAAATCACATGTATACCTTTCTTAGTAGCATAGGTTATCATATTTAGAAAATTTGCATACATGGTTATGCCCCAACCACTTAATCAAAGGAAAAATAGACTTCTAGGGATATTTATTATTTTTAAGATAATGTAAAACTATGAATGTTATTCACTATAGGCTTGACCAAAATGAATTTAATCATATTTATCCTTAAAAAACTACTCATGGAATCTAAATAATCTTAGAATTCACACATGAAGGCATGAATAATGTTAAAGACAATGGAATGGATATGTATAGATAAGACTTTTAGAGTTTTTTCATGCATTCAAATGAATCCATTATCGATATGTTTATATAATTCTCTAACATTTTAAATGGAAAAAAGTCTCTTGGTGATGACTTTTCTACTGAAATGGTCATGAATAAAATACTATGCGTTTTACCAAGTTCATGGGTTCTAAAATTAACCATGATCCGAGAAGAAAATGACATAGAGAATATTCTAATCAAAAAACTCATGAGATCCCTCATGAAAAATGAAATGTTGATTTAATGACAAGCTAATAAAGAAGAAAAGAAATCCAAAGAAACAAAAATAAAAATATTTTTTAAAGAAATCAAAGATGATGATTCTTCTAGAAGTGACACTAAAAATAAATCTAAGATTGAATTATTAATAAGAATATTGAAAAAATTGAATAAAAATAAGACATCATTTTAATAGACCAAAGGGAAAAAATTGAAGTTATTGTTGTAATTTACTTTGTTTACAAAAATAAGGGTCGCATCAAAATGGATTGTCCATTGGAAAGAATTATAAATACAAGAAGAAAGTTAAGAAGGCTCTTAAAGTTTCAAAATAGAGTTATAGTGAGTACACTCTTTCAACATATGATTCATGTGAATTAACTCCTAAATTCCTCATGAATCATCTCAAGTTGGGTGAAGAGTTTAGTTTTCACTCTCCTTCTCACTCCTATTATTCCTCTAATTCATCCCATTATTCTTACTCTTCTTATCAAGGAAAATAAATAGGAAATTTTTTCAATAAATTATTTCAAAATATATGAAAATTTAAAATAAATTTAAACAATTTATAAATGATAAAAATAATTTTTTTAATTAAAAGGGTCTTCTTTTAAAAATAAATAGCTGATTTGGTCTCAAAATTAAGAAATCAACTGGATTTTGAATTTCTCAATTCTAAAATTAATGATCTAAAAATCACTTTTTCTAAATTCACCCAAGGTGAAAAAAATTAACATCATCCTTGGTTCTCAATGTATTAAAATAAATAATCATGTTTTTGGTTTTTCAAATGATTAAATCTTGTGGAAATATTCAAAATTTGAAAAAGGTATTTCACTAAATAAGTTTTTCAATTATTATAATAAAATTGGAAATTTTATTTATGAATACAATTGTCAAAAAACTATATATGGTAGACAAAAAATTATTCATCTTTTTTCTCAAGTTTCTAAAATATATTCTCATTCAAAACAAGTTTGGGTTCCAAAATCAAAATTAGCCAATCTTTATAGACATAAGATTATATAACCTTAAAAAAATATTAGCTAACTTTTTTAGACACTCAAGGGTTACAATATACACGTGATTTTTCTATTTTCCCAAGAACCATTAATATATCAATTGGTGTGTAATGAACAAACCTAATTTTATTTAACTTGTCACCCAAGTCGGCCCACTACATGGCTCAAAAAGTGTTCTCGATCACTATGAGCTAGAAAAAAACACTGGGCATAACCAACTATCACTTGGGACTGGTTTTCCATAGGTAAATTGGCATCACCCATATATGGAATGGTATGGAGACACCTATAATCAAATTAAAAAGTATAAGATAAATAGACGCCATAACCAATAACATACATCATAAAAAGACATATATATATATATATATATATATATATGTACATGGTATTCTAAAAACAAACCCAAACTAAAAATAGGGTAAAAATTCAAATAAGGACCAATAATGAAACCCAATGGGTAAAAAATATTGAAAATTACTCTACATGATCCCATCCTTGTGAGACCACATCGCCTCCACAAAAAATATAATGGAAGTAATCAAGAAGATCTGATCTAGTACATGGTTCCCTTTCCCTTACTTGTGTCCTACAAAATGAAATCTATAAACTCCCAATAAGGGTGTGAGGATAAAATCTTAGTAGGATACAACCATGAATATATTTAAATATTTTAACCCTAAAAATTGATAAAAAGTATGAAAACATTTTCAAAACAAAACCTCATGGAAATAAACCAATTTCAATTAAACCTTTAAAATCCCTTTAGTATTAATTTTATAACAAAACATAGTTTTCAAAAAACAATTTTCAAACATGTATCGAATAAATAAACAAGCCCATAAGGAACAACATGCTCAACATAACCAAAAAAAATCATCAAGATGATCATAATATCAACACCAATTAACCATATAAATGGAAATGAACAAATAGGAATAATACATCTCATAATGATAAAATGGTACTAACTAAATTAATAAAGCATATAAACCAATCTGGCATGAGTAATGTGCACCTAGGGATCTAAACAAAAGAACTAACATGAGTGATTAAACAAGTATTCTATATTTATAACAAAATATAATTGCTCACATTATTCCCTAATCCCAACTCCAATAGATCTCGCGGTCTCTTGGAAATCCACATGGAATCTCAAAGTGTCTTCCTACCCAAAGGCTCGTTCAATCACTTAGAAACAAATGGATTCTTACAGAGTCCTCACTCTGAATTATATCACAATCCATCAAACAATTCCCTCACTCACACCCTGATTAACTGATGTGCTACTCCATGCCAATAGAATCATAACCATGTTCCCATATCAAACAATCCAAAACATAAGACATTTAATTAAGAAGTATTAATAATTTATCAAAACATATTTTCCAAGTTAAAATCATTTCTAAAAAAATTATAAATCCATTAAAACCCATAAAACCTATTTAATCCATGCGTGCACACATGCCACCCCCATTTGGAAAACCCTCTTTAAATGCTCAAATTGAAAAACAATAACCCATTAAACTTATCAAACATTGAATATGCACTAATACAAAATAATTTTAATGGTAATTTTGAAAATAAAAAAAAAAGTAAATTAGGGATTTAATGTTATTACATGGAAAATTACATTAAATAGAAACACTAACCTTATATTTGGTCCAAAGTTCATTGTATTTGATGAAGACCACCTAGAAGAGGTAGAACCAAGACTCACACACCTAATCGATAAGAAATTTTATTTAAAGCCCATTACATATGAAATATTTCACCAACACCACCCATAGGGTTTCATATCTCCACAAAATAGGAAGGACGAGGCTTGAGGAGGAGAAAAGAAGGAAAAATCAAGGAGAAATAATTTTACCACAAGAAATAACACTAAGAATCCAAGACTAAATATACTAAGGAAGAAGGTAGAAAGATCCCCAGAAAAAATGATGGGTTACACATATGAGGGGAAGAAAAATTATCCCCCAAACCTTAAGAAATTGATAGGGTAAATGGTATAAATCCACTTTTTAATGATCTAGATAGGGTTATATGGTTTGGTTGCACAGTTAGGTAAATTATGCACTAACCATGAGGGTGCCACTATCCACCCAAAACAGGGCACATAGTTTCCATTGGTGTGTCTCATAGTTTGAAAAACTATGTTCAAATAGTATAAAACTATACTATCAAAAACTACAATCCCCTTGCATAGTTAACCACACTATTAGACAAACCATGCGCTAACTATGCACCCTTCTCATCCCCCCCCCCCAACTCTTAGTTTTAACCCCTAACACCCAAGAACTCCAAGAACAAACTCAAATATAATTAAAACTCAAAAGAATATATACCAGTGACTAGGTGTTTGTTACAAAATCCCCACCAAGCAACTTTATACCCCTAGAAATTCCTTAGCATTCACTTGAAAAAAATAGTTGAGGCCACTACTCCCTCTCCCAACCTTCCTGCTCCCATGTCTCATGGATATTTCCACCATATTGCTAAGAAAACTGACCAATAAGATTGGTTTTCCATAGATCACCATATTCTAAACATCCACGATGAAAATAGGATAGTCCACCATGGTGGCATCAGGATCCAGCACAAAATATTCCCACTCCAACACATGACATGGTTTTGGATGGTATATATTTATCCTGGAGACATGAAACATTTCATGGATAAAAGTCATCCATGGTTATAGATCAAAATGATAGGCTACCTTCACAAGATTCTCCATAAAATGAAACAGTCTGACATTACATGGTTCTAATCTCCCCTACTTTCTTAAACAACAATAACCTAAATAAACTGAAACATAGATAAAATCCTAATCACCATCCTAAAACTTCAACAAATGATGATGATGGTCAGGATACGACTTATGAAGAATCTAATATGTCACAATACTTTTCTAAATTAGTCACACTATCTATGTCGTCACTTGAATGAGGCTTGGTCAAACCAAGGAATTCTCACCTACCTCATCTTGACATAAAGGGGATTGATAGAATGACCCCTACAACACCTCAAATTGGGACATCCTGATCAAGGTCTTGTGACTATTATTATATGAAAAATTGGCCAATAGCAGGTTCCATTCCTATGAAACAATGAAATTAAACACACATACCCACAATATATCATCAAGAGTCTAGATGTCCTGCTCATATTGGCCATCCATATATGGGTGATATATGATGTTCAACATAAATTGGGTTCAAAAATAATATTGGAGTCCCTTCCAAAATTGAGATGTAAAATAGGAATCCCAGTATTACACTATCACTTATGGTACTTCTTGAATCCAAAAAACCTCACAATCATACAAATGTTTGAGTTCCTATTTCTACATCAACTCTCTAAAGGGTAAAAAATGGGATAATTTTATTATATGATTGAAAGTCACCTATATGGAATCTTTCCCACTTGAAATATGTGGTATCCCAATCTTGAAATCCATAGTGATCTCATCTTACTTCCTTACTAATATGGGAAGATGGTACAACTACCAGGATGTTATTTGATTCCTCACTTTGATCCTATGGTAGGTTAAGAATTTGTAAACAAAGTCATGTATAGCACATCTCATCCAAGGATACCAATATTGGCCTCTCAAGGTATAGAACATCTTACTCACCCAAGGGTGAGCAGACCAACTATAATGATGTGTCTCATGCATCACCTCCCACCTCAGACATAAAGAAACTAAAATACACTTATAGATGAGAAAATAACCATTGGGAGATCAAGACCAATCACCCAAGGTATCCCCACTATATGAAGTTCTACTAATATACTAGTACTCAAGGTCAGATACCTACTCAGACCTAACCCAATCAATGAGATAGGGAGTAGCCTACACATAGGATAAAAATATTTACCCTTTATTCTCCTGTACAATTAGTCAAAAATCAGAAAACAAGATCATAAAACCCCTCCCATCCACTGATTCTCGAACAACCTACACTATAAGATTCCTACTCAACACATCAGTGACCACATTTCTCTTCCCAAGAATATACTTAATATAGAAATCAAAATTATGAAGGTAATACAGCCAACACATATGCCTAAGGTTATGGTCCCTTTGAGTAAAAATGTAATTAAATATATTGTGATTTAAATACACTATAAAATATTTCCTGAAGATGTAGTACCTCTATGTTTTCAGTACATGTATAACAGCTTCCAATTCTTGGTCACGAGTGGGATAATTCTGCTCATGTGGGCATAGTTTCCATGATCCATTTCCCATAACATGGTTTTCCTACATAAATACACACCCCAAACCCACACTATAATCATCACAATACACTTTATCATATCTTATAGGCTTATGTTTAATTATAATATGTTTGGATTTAAAAATAGGTCTCAAAAAAACTCAAAATCACTTTGACACATCTCATCCCACTGAAACATCACCCCTTTTCTAGTCAAATACATCATGGAAGAATCTATCCTGAATAAGTCCCACAAAAAATTACTATAATACCTAGCCAAGACCAGAAAACTATAGATCTTGAACATTTTCTTGGGATTCTCCCAATATATGACCAATTGAACCTTCTCTATATCCACTGAAACTCCTGCCACATAAATCATGTAGCCCAAAAACTTCACTTCCTAAAACCAAAAAAAAAATACTTCAAAAACATGGAATAAAGATGATTCCCTCTAAAATAACCCATAAAAACCTCCTGATGGTTAGAATGTCCCTCCTCCATCTTGTAATATTCCAAGATATCATCCACAAGCATGACTATGAAGGACTCCAAAAAGAAATGTAAGATCTGGTTCATCAACACCGTGAAAACTGTCAAAGCATTGGTAATCCCAAATGAAATAACCAAATACTTGAAATTCCTATACCGAATTCGAAAAGAGGTATTTGGAAAATCATTTTTCTGGGCCCTCAACTGGTGGTACCCTAATCTCATGTCAATATTTAAAAACCAACTAGGTACCTTGAGCTAATGAAATAGATCATAAATCCTGGGTAATAGTTATTTATTTTTTATTGTCTTCTGGTTAAGCTTATGATAGTCTATTAAAGGTTATAGGATTCCATCTACCTTTTTTGTAAATATAATTTTCCAATCCCAAACCAAAAAACTAGGATGGATAATACCATTTCTCTCAAGATCCCCTAGTTAAACCTTTGACTCCTTCAAATCTACTAGATCAATCTAGTAAGATGGAAATTAAATCTAGCTTATCTTGTGGAGTATATTTATGGTAAACAGGATCTCTCATTATGGTGAAGTTCCCAAATAAACCGTTGAAAATATGTCTGGGTGCCTTTCCATGACCACTATAAGCTCACCTAAAGAACATTACTCAATAGACTCGCGAAACAACCAAGAAAATCAGCATGATATCAACCCTAACTTTGAAGAAATTACTCCCACCCTCCCTGAATGTAAATCCCAATCACCCTGGAAAATGTGAGATCTCTCATCAGGAGTAAGTAAATGGACCCTATAATGATAACATTAAATGAATTACTTGAATTTTATTAACCAATCCATTCCAATAATGAGGTCAAAACATCTAGGTCCAAAACAAAGAAATCCCCAATGACCTAGACACTAGCTACCATAACACAGAACTCAAATCATTTGATATTTTTCTCCTTCTTCCTACCATATGGGGTAAAAAATCCATAAAATATGACAACAAATATGGATGAATACTAAAATAATCAATTATATTAAGTGAAATGAAATAATGGGATGTGTTATTGTTACATAAAATTGATTCCATAGAATGAGAAAAAAACACGATACCTCTAACGGTGGCTAGCCCAGAATCTATGTCCTATAGAATGAACTCCTTTATATGGAGTCTACCCATCTCAAAACCTCCCTAATTATTCTTCTCATGGTGAGAATACCCCTTATATATAAGATGATATCCTCCACAAATAGAATCCATTTACTAATCTAGGGATTCCTTCGAAAAAGTGGAGCCTAAACTGCTCTCATGCGAAGCCAATTGATAGAAGTACTAGATGTGTCTTCACTTCCCACACTAGTGGTGCATCCCCAAACTATCTGGGAACTTCATCCTAGTGTGTCCTTCCTTCCCACACTAATAATAGAAAATTTTTCTATTCCCAATAGGATCCATATAATCTAATCTTGAAGACTACTAGAAAGTTTTAACATTGCCTCTCTAAGACTCACCCCACTTCTGATTATGTTATGAAGAAGAATTCTAGATCCTACCAGTATAAATAACACCATTGAGTCATGTATTTCTAGTAAAATATGTCATTTCCATAGATTCCTTTTCAAACACCTCTAAATAGGTCAGTATACATATAATAATGATCATATATATTATCTATGGACTCAATCCCATGTCAAAAAAACTGACCCTTAATGTAGTCATTCATGAGAAGATATAGAGAAAAATTAAGCAACTTAGTAAACCTGGTACTCTAGCATTAGAAACTCATAGGCCTTTTCTGATCTTAATTTCTTGGGGGAAAACTTCTAATTGAAATCCACCTTTATGTTTTTCTGTGTGATATCCTCATGCTTCCTCAAAATCACCATCGATTCCCAACACTTTCTACCCGTCCCTTTGAATACGTACATGGAAAATACCACTTTAGAGGTTTTAGGGGTATTCAAGAACATTAATATCCACTCAATATGATTTAACCACTCCTTGGGATCATTTGGTCCCTTGTCACCCTTGAATATTGGGGGATATTTTCTTGAATACTATTTATCATGGTCCATGGTCTGTGTTTTCTCATGAAAACCCACCTGAACCAAGGTTTGGATCATTCCAATCACTAACTCCACCAATTCTAGTTCAACAAGAAGTTTCATCTATGGGTTACTCACTATTTAACCCTCTTTATTCCTAGATAAGGTCCTACTGTGTGGAATTGTCTATAATACACAAAACACAAACTCCATTAATCAAAATCCAACATCAAACCACAAAAAAATTATTAAAATAAACCCCCAACATTAGTATTTCTCCCATAAAAAGTGAATTCCCTTCTGTGGCCTTTTAGAACCCTCCACACATGGAAACCCCCTCCACCAAGAAGAGGTCACTCCCCTGAGGTAGCGCCCCAGCCGGGTAAAGAGCCTTTGCTAACCGATATGGCAGAGCATCCCGGAGGGTGACGGCCTGGCAACGATGGTCGGTCAAATGATTCGTCAGCGATTGGGTCATGCCTCATTTTTCCCACCAAGAAGAGACCGGGAAACCCGACAAGGCAGGTGGATCCTGGGGGAGAGGCTCACCCCAAAAGCAGAATCCTAGGATTCGAACCCTGAACCTTCCAAAGAACGGTATGGATGTTCCACTCTTCTTCACCATTGCACCACATTAGTATCAACAAGTAGATTAGTCATCATAAGTAACAATAATAAAAAAGGAGAAAAAATATCAAAATTCGTAATTATTTCCCACTATGGATAATTTGGTTACATGTTTAATAAAACTATTCACCAACCACGTAGGTGTCATTGGAGATGGAGGCAAGGCCACATGGGTTGTGCATGGTTACTACTAGATGTGTTCCTCTTCCAGACCTCCTAGTTTCATCTCAAAAATCAAAATAGACCCTAGTCTTACCCCAATACTTTCCACCAATAAGAAAATACCTTAAAATATCATCCAAAACTACCCATAACCAAGCTAAAAACATAACCTCAATCCTAGACCAACCATGGAAACCTGAGGTTCGACATTAAGAAGAGCAGGCCAGGCACTACACCATTCCTACCTCTTAAGTCTCAATGGTCCTATATCCAAACTACCACTAACTCCTAAATAATAATCTTCTCTGACAACATTTTATAATGAATCAACCTGTGTTGACCCAACTCTTTACCCGAGCCATCCCACTACATGACCTGAAGAGCAACCTGATTTCCATAGTTTAGAAACAAGCATCAGGCATAACCAACTATCACTTGGGAACCGTTTCTCTACAGGTAAAATGGTATGACCCATCCATAGAATGGGATGACCACACCTATAATCATAATTAATGGTATAATATAGAAATATACCAAACCAACAACATATATCAAAAAACACATGTCATAAAAGGACATATACATGTACATGGTATCTCAAAAACATACCCAAACTCAAAAGAGGGTACAAATCCAAACAATCACCAATCATACAACCCAAAAAGTAAAAAATACTAAAAAATAATCAATATGAGTACATCCTTGTGAGACTAAATATCCTCCACAATACATCAGATAATGATAATCAAGAAGAACCACTCTAGCACATGGTTCCCTTTCCCTTACCTGTGTTCTACAAAAAAAATCAGAAAATTCCTACGAAAATAAAAAAAAGGTGTGATGAAAAAATCCTACTATAATACCACCATGAATATATTTAAGTCTTTTACCGCTAAAAACCAATAAAATAGATTAAATACATTTTTAAAACTAAACCACTTGAAAATAAATCAATTTCAAGTAAACCTTTAAAATCTCATTGGTCTTCCTTGTCAAAACAAAATTTTGTTTTTAAAAAACAATTTCCAAACATGGGTAAAATAAAAAAACAAGTCCTCAAGGAACAAAAACCTCCACATAACCCAAAAAATTATAATCAATATGATCCTGATTTCAATATAAATTAACCATCTGAATGGAAATGAACAGATAGAAATAATACATCTCATCACAAAGAAAATGAAACTAAAAATTGTGTAAAACATTTAAACAAATCTGGTATGAGTAATGAGAACATATCTCTCTAAAAAAGTCATAGAATGGGTGAGTAAACAATTATTCCAGTTATCTAAGAAAATGGAAGTCGTCATAGTCTTCCCTTGGCCCATATCTAAGATCTCTCACGGTCTCTCAAAAATCCACATGGAATCTCACATGGTATCTCTACCCAAAGCCTCACTCAATCCCTTATAAAAAATAGAGGTTCTCATGATCCTTCCTCAAAATTCTCACATGATCCCTCAAACAAACCCCTCACTCACACTCTGGTTAACCAATGTGTTACTTCAAGCCAACACAATCAAAACCATGTAATAATATTAAACAAGTCATATCACAAGCATTCCCAATTTATCAAAACACATTTTACAAGATAAAAAAATATCTAAAACCATTTGATAAATCCATTAAAACCCATAAAACCTCTTTGGTCTATTTTATTAAACACTAGGGGTGCACACATGCCATACTCATCAAGAAAACCCTCTTTAATTCCCAAATATCCGAAATAATCCATAAAACATATAAAACATGGAATGAGAACCAAGAAAAAATAATTTTAATGACAATTTAAATAATAGAAACCAATTTTAGTTAGAAATTTAACTGTATATTATGGAAAACACCATTAAATAGAAACACCTACCTAAGATTCTATCCAAAGTTAGTTACCTTTGATGACCACCACCCGAAAAAAATATAACCAAGCCTCATACACCTAATCCATAATAAATTTAATTGAATCCCCCTTTACATACCCTAAATTTATGCTTCACCACCCCTAGGGTTTTACATCTCCACAAAATTGGAAGAAAAGGGATTGATGAGGGGAAAAGAAGAATAAATAATGAACAAATATACTTACCTAAAGTAAAACACCAAGAATACAAGATGAAATCCACCAAAGAAGAATGGGGAGAGATCCATATCTAAAGAGGAGGGGCTATACGCATGGGGGAAGGAAAATAAACCCCAAAACTTAAGAAATAAATAGGGAAAAGGGGGGGAAAGTATATTTTTAATGAGCTAGATAGGGTCAAACGGTTTGGTTTCACAGTTAGGTAAATTTTGTGTCAATCATGTGGGTTCCATTGTCCACCCAAAAAATAAGATTCATGGTTTCCTTTATGGTTCTTAAAGGTTTAAAAATTATGATCAAACGAAGAAAAAATACACTATTGAAAACTATATGCCCCTCATACAGTTAGATGAACTATGTGCTAACTATGTGCCCAGGTTTGTCTCCCCAAAAACTATCAGTTTCAACCCATGGCACCCAGAAACTCTAATAATACACTCAAAGATAAATAAAACTCAAAATAATGTGTACCAGTGTCCCATAGAGTGTCACAAACTCCCCATTATTCCACTTTCATCCTCAAGAAATTCATTACGATTGAATCGAAGAAGAGAGGTGAGGCCACTTCTCCCTCAACCAACCTTTCAGCTCCCATGTCTGATGAATATTGCCACCAATATATTAGAGCACACTAATAAATGAGATCAACTTTCCCTAGAGAACCTTATTATGAATATCCATGACATTAACAGGTTTCTCCACCATGGAGGTATCAGGCTCTATCTCCGAATATTCATAGTCTAACAATTGAGATGGCTCTGAATGGTATATATTCAGATGGGAGAGATGAAAGGCATCATGGATCAAGGTCAGTTATGGTGGAAAATATAACAGATAGGCTACCTTCCCAAGATTATCTACAATGTGAAATTTCCCAACATAACATGGCACCAATTTCCCCTGTTGTAACGAATGACGATGACCTAATTGAAATAATACCCAAAGAAACTTGTGATTGCTAAGTTGAAACTATAATGGATAATGAAAATGGTCAGAATACAACTTATAAAGAGTCTAATATATCACTATCAATTTATAAATCTGCCAAACTTTCTCAGTCGTCTCTTGGATGAGGATCCGTCCAACCAAGGAACACTTGCCTGCCTCATCCCAACACAAAGGGGACTGACACAGATTCCCATACACCGCCTCAAATAGGGATATCCTGATCGAGGCCAGATAGCTATTATTATATACATATTCATAAAATGGTAGATTAATTTCCTTTGAACCAATTAAATTAAGAACACCAGCATGAAAAATATCCTCAAGAGTCTGGAAGATCCGCTCAGAATTTCCATCCATCTATGAGTGATTTGTAGTGCTCAACCTCAATTGGGTTATCAAATTCACCAGGATTCCCTTATAAAACATGGATGTAAAATGGGAATCTCAATATGACACTGTCATTAAGGCCACTCCAAGAATCCAATCAACCTATTGAACATAAAAATTTATGAGGTCTACTACATTCGTTGAATCCCTAATGGGTAGAAAATGGGTTGATTTTATCAAAAAATCAACAATCACCCATATAGAATCATTACCCTTAGATTATGAGGTATATCAACCATGAAATCCATGAAGATCTCATCCTACTTCAATATTTTTATGATAAGGGGCTTGAAAAACTTGGTTAGTCTCTGATGTTCCACTTTGAACCGTTATAAGTTCAAGTATCTAAAAACAAAGTCTATTACAATACATCTCAATCTGGGTCACCAATTCCGGAGTCTCAAGGTATAGAACATCTTGGTCACCCTTGGGTAAGTGGCATGACGAGAATGACATGCCTTTTTTATCACCTACCACCTTAGACTCAAAGGAACTTCGAGTCACTTTCAAAAGAGAATATAACCATCAAGATACAAAGACCAATCACCCAAGGTCTCCCCAATATTTAAAACATTTATAATATGATAGCACTCGGGGTCTGATACCTGCTCAGTTCTAACTCAATCTATGATAGGGGGATTAATAGACACACTAGAAATGGATACCTAACCTCCATTCTTTTACACAACCAATATTATATCAAAAAAATCTTATCAAACCCCACTCATCTATAGATTCTTAAATATATTTCACTAGAAGCTTCCTACTCAATGCGTTAGTGACAATGTTTTCTTCTAAAGAGTACATGAAATATCAAGATAAAAATCCTAAAGGTACTCGATTCAGTTCCCCTTTATGAGGCTCAGGTACATATGAGTGAAAATTTACTTCAAGGTTTTGTGATCCGAATATACTATAAAATGAAACCTAAAGAGGTATTGTCATGGCATCTTCAGTACATTCATAATAGCTTCCAACTCCAGGTCATGGGTGGGATAGTACTTATTAGGTGGGTACAGATTCCAAAAACCATATGCCATCACATGCTCATCATATATCATCACACACCCCAAATCCACACCAAAATAATCACAATACACTACATAATATCTCTTGATCTCAGTTAGAATCAAAATAGGTGCGGATATCAAACATGTTTGAAACTACTCAAAAGAACCCTATAAATTCTCATCCCACAAAAACTTGGCCCCTTTCCTAGTCAAATTCATCAAGGTAGAACCTATCTAGGATAATTCATACAAAAAATTCCTATAAAACCCATCCTATCCTATAAAAATGTGGAATTCAAACATGTTCTTGAAATTATCTAAAAACATGACTACTAAAACCTTCTCTGGATCCACGGAAACTCCTTCCTTAGAAAACATGTGGCCTAGAAACATCATTTCCTATATCCAAAATTAAAAAACATTGTGTATAGATTAGGATTTATCAGAACACCTATAACAACCTCCATATGCTCAGCATGATCCTCCTCCATCTTGGAATATGCCAATATTTCATCCACAAAAATGACTATGAAGGAGTAAAAAACATGATGGGATATTTGTATCATGAGTTCCATGAAAATAACTAGAGCATTGGTATTCCAAAATGGAATAATTTAATAATTGAAATGTCCATACCAACTTCAAAATGATATCTTTGGAACATTCTTCTCCCATACCCTCAACTAGTAATACCCTGATCTCAGGTCAATATTTGAAAACCAATGGGACCCCCTATGATAATCAAACAAATCAAAAATCCTAGAAAATGGGAACTTATTCTTTACTATCACCTGGTTAAGCTTACAATAGTCTATGAAATGTCAGAGTATTAGATCCACCTTCTTTACAAATAGAACTGGTGAATCCCATGTCATCAAACTAGGATGGGTAAAAACCTTTCCCTCAAGATCCTGTAGCTGAAATTGCATCTCCTTAAGCTCCACTAGATCCATACGGAAAGATGGAAAGGAAATCAGGCATGTCACAGGGATCATATTGGTGGTAAACTTGATCTCATGCTGGGGAGGAAGTCATAAAAAATCATATGAAAACGTGTCTAATTACCTTTCAATGACAAATATAAGATCACCTAAATAAGTCTGATCTATATCCTCAAGAAATAACCTAGAAAAATAGCACAAGATCAACCCCAGATTCACAGAAATTGGTCCCTCCCTCCTTGAATACGAGTCCCACTCACCCTATAAGGCATGAGTGATCCTATTAGGAGTAAGGAAATAAGACCAATGGAAACAAAATTTGACCAATTCCTTAAATATGATCAACCAATCCATGTATATAATGAGGTAAAATATTTCTAGGTCTAAAACAAGGAAGTCCCAAATGACCTCCACACCAGATACCACAACACACCCCTCATAGCACAAGAAACATTTCTCCTTCCTCCAACCCAATGGGGTTAGTAAATCCATATCATATAGAATTAACTCATCTCACATTAAAAATCATAAATCAACATAATTTAAATAGAACAATGGGATGTGATGATGTCAAATAAAACTAAATTCATAGAATAAGCAATAAACAATATACCTCTAACAGTGGCTGGCCCGGAATCTGAGTCTTCTAGAATGACCTCTGTTGCATGGAGTTGATATGGATAAGACCCACCCTAAGTCTTCATCCCCTGGTTATAATCTCCCTTTCCATGAGTATGAGATCATATCCCATTGGAATCCTCAAACTACACCTGAGATCCCTTCGAGAAAGTGGAGCCCAAACCACTCTCATTTGAAGCTAACTAATAGAAGATATGGATATATCATGACTTCTCACACCAATGAAACATCCTAAAAGTCTATGGGAACTTCTTATTAGTGTTTCCTTACTTCCCACAATGATAATTGAGAACTGATCTATTCCCCATAGGGGACACATAAAATGATCCCAATGACTAATGGATGCTCTTGACACTTCCTCTCTAAGTCTCATACCACATCCACTTAAATCTTGAAGAATAACTCTATAACCTAACCACATAAGGAACTCCACCGATACATGTATTGATAGTAAAATATTCATATTACATAGATTAATTTTCAAACACCTCTAAATAGTTATGTAGAAATGGAATAATGAGTATAGATCAGATCAATAGCCTAAATCTCATCTCAAAACAACGATCTGTGAGGTATTAATTCAAAAGAAGGTCTAGAGAAACATGAACCAACTCAATAAATTTAGTGTAATACTCCATAACTAAAAGATAACCTTTATCTAGCTTCATAAACTCATGGTAATTCACTTATCATAAGGTATCTAGGTAAAACTGCCAATTGAAATCCACCGTGAATGTGTTCCATGTGAGATCTTCATGCTTCTTTGAAAGAATCATTGATTACCCCCACTTTATACCCATCCCTTCCAATATGTAGGAGTAAAATCCCACATTAGTGGTATAAAGGGTATTAAATAAATTTAAGATCCCCCCAATGTGGTATAACCACTTCTTGGGCTCCTTGGGTCCCTTTTCTCCATGGAACATTGGGGGATTTTTCCTCAAAAACTCTTTATCATGGTTCATGGTCCATGTTATCTCATGAACACCCACCTGAACCAAGGTTTAGATAATTTGAATCACTGAATCCAACAAATATAGATCAATAAGATGGTTTTCTTATGGGGTACTCTATGTTTCATCCACTCTATTCCTATACAAGGTCCTTCTAGGAGGAATTGTCTACGAGACACAAATAAATCTACATCAATCACAATATAACATCAAAGTACAATAAAAGTACCCAAAGAAACCCCTAACATATTCATCAACAATAATCCCATTCATTGTTAGAAATTTCAAGCAAAACTGAGAAGAATAAAACACAAAGCATTTACCACTATGCTTAGTTTTGTTCACGGGGTTAGGAAAAATATGCACCAACCTTGTGGGTGTAATTAGAGTTGGATTCAAGGATGTATGGGCTGCTCATGGTTACTACTAACCATTCACACTACCTATTAACCTCTCTCAGGCCACCTTATTCCACCCCATAACTAAAAAAGTCCCCTGATCTTACCCTGAGACTTTCTACTAGCCAAAAAATACCTTTACATATCATCCAAAACAAACCATAATCAGGCTTAAAACATAACCACAATCCCAAACTACCTACAGAAATTCAAGGTTCGACATGAAGTATAGCTGGATAAGAACTCCCCCATTTCTACATATCATGTCCTGATAGTCCTAGATCCAAAATACCACTGAATATAAAATAATAACCTCATCTAATTACATTTTGTAATGAATCAACCAGGTTTAACCAAATTCATCAACTAATAAATCCTGAAGCAAGTTCCCGGTCACTACGGGTTGTCGACAAGCACTGGGCATAACCAACTATCACTTGGGAATGGTATCTCCACAAGTAAACTAGCATGAACCATTCATGGAATAGAATGTAAATACCTATAATTAGAGTTAATATTATAAGATAAATAGATACCATAACCAAAAACATACATCAAAACAAAACATGTCATGAATGGACATATATATGTACAAGGTATCTTAAAAATAAACACAAACTCAAAATAGGGTAAAAATCCAAAAAATGCACAAGAATACAACCAAATGAGTGTAAAATATCTAAAATGAATCTTAATGAGTCCAACCCTATGATACCATGTCTCTTCCATAAAACATTGGATGAAGGTAATCAAGAAGAGACACTCCAGTACATGGTTCCCTTTCCCTTATATATGTCTTATAAAATGAAATCTTTAAATTCCCTAGAAGGGAAAAAGAAGGGTGTGAGGAAACAATACTAGTAGGATACCACCATGAATATATTTAAGGCTTTTACCCATGAAAACCAATAAACTAGTTTGAAAATATTTGCAAAACCTAACCCCTTAAAAACCAACCAATTTCATGTAATCCTTTAAAACCCATTTGTTATTCCTTTTCAAAACAAAATGTGATTTTCCAAAATAAATTTTCAAAAATGGATCAAATAAATGAATAAGTCCATAAGGAAAATTATGCTCAATATAACCCAAAAATAAATATTCAATATGAGTATAATATTAACATCAATTAACCATATAAATTGAATTGAACAAACAAGAATAATGCATATCATCACAAAAAATGGCCCTGAACAAATTCATAAAGAATATAGAACAATCTATCATGAGTAATGTTCACCAAAGGATCTTACCAATAGGCCTAACATGAGTAAACAAATGTTTTATCTAGATTAAAAAACTTGAAGCTCTCACAGCCTTCCCTGAACCCAAATCCATAATCTCACACGGTCTCTCAGAAATCCACATAGAAGGTCATAGGGTCTTCCTCCCAAAGGATCACTTAGTACCTTGGAAACAAATGGAGGCCCACATGATCTTCCCTCAAAAGTCTCACATTATCTCTCAAAACAACCCCTCACTCAGACCATGGATAACCCATGGTTTACTCCATTCCTTCACAATAACAACTAGTTGCCCATATCAAACAATTCATAACATAATCCATTTCATAAACAAGCATTCCCAATTTATCAAAACACTTTTTCCATAGTTAAACCATTTCTAAAAAGATTTTATAAATCCATTAAAAACCATAAAACCTCATTCATCCATTTTATCAAACACCTGGAGAACACAAATTACACCCCCATTTGGAAGACCCTCTTTAAATACCCAAATTTCCAAAAAAAATCCACGAAACATATCAAACATAGAATATTCACAAATAAAAAATAATTTTAATGAAAATTTAAATAATATAAACCAAAGTAGATTAGGACTTTAAAGGAATTCCATGGAAAACGACCAAAAACAGAAACACCTGCCTCAAATTTGGTCCAAATCTCGTCGCCTTTGATGAAGACCACCCAGAAGATGTAGTAACAAACCTCACACACCTAATACTTAATAAATTTTACCAAAACCCCCAATACATACATGATATTTATCCAAAACCACCCTTAGGGTTTCAAATATCCACAAAATAGAATGAACTAGGCTTGAGGAGGATAAAATAAGAATAAATCAAGGAGAAATAAACTTACCTCAAGAAAACACCAAGCATCTTAGAGGAAATCTGCCAAGGAAGGAGGGGGAGAGCTCCACTGCTAATGTGTATGGGATAAATACATGGGGGGAGAAAATGAGTCCCTAAAACTTAAGAAATTGGTAGGGGAAAGGGTAAAAAATTACCTTTTAATGAGTTTAACAAGGTCACATGGCTCGGTCGCATGGGTAGGTAATTTGTGTTCCTGTTGTGTGGATGCCAATATCCACCCAAAATAGTCTACACGGTTTCCCCTAGGTGTCAAAAAAATTGAAAAAGCATGATCAAACCGTGTGAAATCACACTATCCAAAACTAAAAACCCCTCACACGGTTAACCACATGACTATAAAAATTGTATTCTAACTATGAGCATTATCATGTCTCCCCAAAAACTTCATGTTTCAACCCTCAATTCCTATAAACTCCAATAACACAATCAATGATAAATAAAACTCAAAAGAATACATACCAATGACCCAACATGTGTGACTTGGTGGATTCTCAATAAAACTATACTAATTAACTCTTGAAATGATTGATCAACTCTTTCTAATATTGAGATCATTGTTTAATTCTATAATTGAGGCATGGGGTTATCTCTTTTCTTTCTATGGAAATTTGGATATCAACCTTGATCTACATGGGAAAAAGGTTTTTTGACCTTTTTATATTTTATTTCCCAATTTAACTTAATTTCAAGATATCTTATCCCCCTTTGTCTTTATCTCTCATTTATTCCTTCTTTTTCTTAAAATAATAGAGTAATTATTTTTTAAAATTTCTCTTGTTTATTTCTCTTTTTCAATATTTTTTATTTTTTCAAATTTTCTTATCTTTTTTAAAATTCATTTTCTTATCTCTTTATTTTTTGAAGTTCTCATTGAATGGTTTATTTGAATATCCTTGATAGTCATTAAGGGGGAGTTTATATTTCATGGATATATTGTGTTATGTTCTTTTTTCCATCCTAATTTTAAAATATTGTTTTCAAATCCTTGTTTTATATTTTGATAATCCCAAAGGGGGAGAGGATTTAGGTGTTTTTTAATTCAAGGTTGAGAAGTTTTTAAAATTGTTTTATTAGGTCAAAGTGGAATAAATTTTTTCTATCTCAAATGGGGATTTGTTT
Source organism: Viscum album (assembly GCA_963277665.1). Classification (NCBI taxonomy): domain Eukaryota; kingdom Viridiplantae; phylum Streptophyta; class Magnoliopsida; order Santalales; family Viscaceae; genus Viscum; species Viscum album. The sequence goes on from OY728156.1 coordinate 1,510,386,848, forward strand.
CTTGGTTATTTGGGGATATGATTTTGGGTTATAAAAGGGGCAATTTATTTTGTATAAGTTTAAAGTTAATCCCTTAAACATGTTGTAAATATTTTTCTCTAAAATAATGAATTTCTTAAAATATATTTTTATCTCTTGATTTACATTTAATATATATATTTATGTTAAGTAATTTTTCTATTCAAATAGGTAGAGATTTGTTTACCTCTCTCTATCTCGTTTTTCTTTTATGATCATAAACACTCTCATATATTTATAATGATTTCCATTAAGTGAATTTATGACTCCTCATTTTTAATTTAAGTCATTCCATTAATGGTTCTAATGGTGTTTTTATATTCAGTTCAAAATTGGCTTTTTTATCTTGTTGATGGATTGGAGAAATATTTTTTCAAACTTCAAGATCATGTAATAAAGTTCAAATATCCATGGAGGATCATTGGAGAAAGTAGAAGAGTTGTATGTGAATCCTTATAGGCATATCCAGCTAGCCAGTGAAATGCCACTAGCTAGTTGTTGGTACAGATAGAACTTTTCTCATCCTCCATAAGTACACCGACCATCCAACATAGGTGTACTAACCAGCTAGTTGAAGCAATAAGTGTATAGGGATCTCTAGGTAGTCCACTAGCAACCTGGTGGTGGTTTTCAGGTATCAGATGGTATGGGGATAAGCTCTTAAATGTTTCATTTATGATAATTAAAAAGGATTTTTCTCATCTATTTAATGCCTCATCTCATCCCAAAGTATTATATAATGATCCTTTATGTCTCAAAGGCTATAAATAGATGATGAAGTAGGATTGGATACCAAAAATAAAATTATGAAAAAACTCTTTTATTGAATCAATTCCAAAGCTATATCTTTCTCTAAGACCTCCTCTAAAATATCCATTCTCCTTTTATAAATCTAAATTTCTCTCAAATATTTGTCTCTATCTCAATATCTCCCAATTATATATATCTTTCTTGAGAGATATAATATCATCATTTTAAAGTATTTTTTATAAGGAAATATATTTATTTTCACCTCATATTGTCAAGGTGATCATGACCACAAAGTGGGGGATGGGTTCTCACAACCACAAAGTGCGGGGCATGTTTCTTTTCATAATAATTAAAAATAAAGTAAAGTGGTTCTTAGGTTTTTATTAAAACCAAGTGAAGTTTTGTTCTTTCATTTCTGTTAAAACCAAGGGAATACGTTTCTTAGATTTCTATTAAAACCAAGGGAAGTTATTAAAAATACATATCTCTCTAATTGAGGAGTGGATACATGGGGACACCTTGTTTGATATTTTTGAAGTCATTATCAATTTTATTTATCTTATCACTAATTTTATGCATTACATAATTCTTTTATTGATATGAATGAAGTGAATACATTCGATATTTCCTCTTTATGCTACACTAAATGGCTTAATTAACTATGATATTATTTTTTTGATAAGGAATGAATTTATCACTCTATAATTTCATATTATCAAAATATTTTTATTTTAAAATTATCATTACTATTTCTTGGTTTTATATTTAAAAAAATTCTCCACCACCACCCCCCTTATTTCCACTTTACCCAACATGAACCAACATATATCACACCCTTTTCCACACTACAGGAGTGGAATCACCCTTATTTAACAATAGTCGGGTTCAGATAAGTCTTTTATCCCAATAAATATCAAGGGGTAGTGATTAACCAACCTCTAAGTGGTTTATCTTCTACTAAACCTAGCTTCACAAAGGGTAAATAGAATGTAAACCTAGTGACCCCTTGTATTGTGATCATGAAAAACCTATACCATACCAAACAACTTAAACACTACTTCCATTATACCACTGATCCAAAAACTACCACTAGGGATCCCACGCCTAATCAATTGACATAAATTATCTAAGTGGGAAATTACAAAAATTTAATATCCAAGAAAAATATATTACGTGATCATTGTAATCATCATGTTACCACTCACGATCACAAATGGGAAACCATGCATCACCCATGTGTATGTGCTAACCATGGGAATACACAAAACCTTCCTTCATTCAAATATCACCCATCATCATTAGAACTAGTGGTCCAATTAAAGGGAATATTGAGAATGTTCTACAACCACAACTCTCAACACTTTCTATCTGTAACACAAACTGGCACATATGGAAACGACTATATGGGCATCTCCCTCCCTTTTGGTTAGCCTCCCTAGGTTGGTTGACCTTTTTCTATAAAAGACACCCCACGGATGGTATCTTGACTCAAATCTAACACTCCATGCCCCATACAATAACCCCAATCACTGGATGAACTCATGCCCCTACTCAGATGAACTCGCACCTCTATGGTAGACACACCCAAGTTGCCTATCGTCGCCACTTCTAGATGAGGGCAACAACTCTGGGATATGTCAACTCATCCCAATCCACTGTCAATAACCCAAAAAATTTGGGGATAAAATATAACATGAAAAAACAAATAAATATGAACCAAAACTCAAGAATAATCTGAAATCAAAATCATATCCCTATCTTATAGTGAAACCTCAAAGCTTCGGGTTTAGTTATCATTGCCTCCCTGGATGAACTCTCGCATCTTAGTCTTTCCTTACTCCCATGGCATCAATAGATAGAGGTCTCCCCTCTTTACCAATGTGTAAATTGAGTAAGGGGAAACAGGGAGAATCCAATTGTAAAAAATTAATTTATTTTATTTATTTTATTACCATTTAAATTTTCATCCACAACAACTTGGTACCCGAACCACAAACTCAAGTAGGGTTTATACCTCACCTAGAAAAAACCACCTACTCTGAACTCCACTAGGAATCCAAAATTCTTATCTGAGGCTTCATTTATGAGATATTGAAATTCACACACATGAAAACAAATAATATTTATTTATTAAAAATTAAATATTCTTTAAAAACATGTCTAACATGGAACTCTGATGTGAACTCAAATTATAGAGATCCTAGGGTAAACCTGAAATTTTGGATCTAACCAAAATCTTGGATTTCCCATCAATGAACTGGTTGAGGAGATATCAATAATTTATTATAATAGGTGTGTGAGGAATAAAGATAATATATTATTTTTTAAATATATATTTATAGAGGCCTCACTTTGACCACTTTTCCAAGTCTGCGCATCCCAATGGTAAACACCACCACCTAGATCTAGTAGAACCAACGGATTATTTTTCTATATTACATTCAAGGTTAAATTTACCATTTTAACCTTTTTAATGCTTAAGAATTTTAAAATCCAAAAATAATCCAAATCTTACATATAACAAAACTGAGGTTTCTATTGAATGAAGTAAAATTATTGTGTCTTGTGTGTATAATTTATGTATATTATATAGGATGCCACTCAATGTGTATAGGATAAGAAGTCACCAATATTATCTAATTATTTATAAGATAAGAACATCATAAATTGAATCATTATTATTAGATAAATAAAATTTTGATCCTACTAATAAATGATTTCAATATTGGTTGGCATAGTGATGGTTACAAGTTTCATATGGAAACACAAACAAAATTTATACCCTAATTCACCCCTCCACTTAGAGAATATAACACTAAAGTCCCTTGTGGATCCAACAAGGCATCATTAGTATGAGTATTCTAAGGCTCAGTGAGTCTCTTAGTCTTCAATGGCTATTTAGGGTTTGGGATTGAATTCTTTTATAGTTTAGTATTCCTATTAAATCCTTTAAATAATTTCAAATTTAATCATAAATCTGGATTTAATATTCTATTTTTTTAGGCATGTGAAATTTTTTTTCATGGTGAATGAATTACCCTATTAATGGAAATTTTCAAGCACTAGTCTAAATGTTTTTAAAGGAAATAATTTTGAATAAAATTATAGGATTTTAAATAGTATGTGGATTATTCCAAAGGGTATCTATTTTAAAACATGAATAAGAAAAAAAAGAGGCATGTTGTGAGTCAGGGTGGTTGGTGTCGTCTTCCTTGGTTATGTTTGGATTCACTTAGTGGTGAGGTTCATGTTTGAGTGGTATATTACCATGGGTATAATGCTTGATATTTTCTTATTATGTGTTTTATTTTAATTCTTATGGGCGGGAATTTTTTAATATATATCTGATGTAAGGGACTGAATTTTTTCTAACCTTTCCCATTATCATTTCTTGGCTATTTAAGGTTCTCAGGGATTTTTTCTACTAGTTTTAGAGGTTTTTGAAGGTTCATGTCATTTTAAGTTGAGTTTTTAGGTATTTATATATTTTTGGCATTTTTTTGATTTATGGAAATTTATGGGGTGAAAATTACATATTATTCTGGGATTAGAAGATACCTTTTGTATCTAACATAGTCTATAAATGACACCTATATATCCCTTTTTATATAGATTACCATTACATATTTCCTTTATCAAAAATGGACCTTACGTATTGAATATTAATAGGTAGATCATTGACTAACTCAAATTCATTTATTTATAACCTACTTATAACTAGTATTGTAGTATGTAATGTTAAAGAACAAATAAGGATAAGTTTGTGAAATAGAACAAAGAAAAACAAACAAACAAATAGAATTCAACTAAGTGATGAAGTGTTGGTAGAATTGTGTAATGAAAAGTGATGTAAAATGGTAGAAAGTGGGAAATATTAACAAAAGGGGATAGATTTAGGGTGAATGGAAAAAAATGAATTGATAAAAGTAAATTTATTATTACATCAATTTTAATCATATAAATTATAAAAGATATGTAAGAAAGTGTTTTAAAACACATAACTGTTGCTTGTTGAATAACCACTACCACAAAAACAGCTTTTCGCAGTGCCCCCCTTTATCAGCGCTAACGAAAAAGCGCTGATAAAGGGGGGTCCCTTTATCAGCGCTTTTTTTATAAGCGCTGATAAAGGGTCGACTTCAAAAAAATTTAAAAATATATTAATATATTAATATATTAATATATAAATATAGTTATATAGATATATAAATATAGTATATAATTTTTAAATATATTTTAGATAATTATAAATGTACATTTACACTTATTATACTTAATATATAAGATATTTAGTGAAAATGACTTCTTAAAAAATTAAAAAAATATTTTTAATTAATAATTTGATAATCGTTATGGAGTAATGGTCATTTAATAACAATTTTAGGACTAAAATAATTAAAAAAAATTAAAAAAAGATCCAAAATATGTTGAAAACGTAACTCAAACTTCAAAGGGCCATAACTTTTGATCCGGGTGTCCGTTTGAGCTCTACCACATATCAAATCGAAGCCTGCGACGATCTCTACGTCATTTTGAATGGGGATACCCCGATCAAGCGTTTTTTGAGGCCAAAAGAGGCCCAGAAGGCCTCCAAAACTGAGTTTTTTGTCGGGGTACCCAGATTTTTTAACATTTTGTGGATTTTCAAACTCGTTTAAGGGGGTATTATTGGCTTTTTCTGGCGGGGACTGAATTTATTCCAAGGTATTACATTCATATTGATATTATGTCTTTAAAATTTCATCCTTTTTTATAATGAACTGCTATTTATAATCAAATATATAACTATATGTACATATTTTTTATATATTCGCACCTAAAAATTAAATTTTTTAAATAAACAATTAAACATATTTACATGTAAAATATATTAGCTTTATCTAAATAATAACTAATATCCATTTTATTTAAAATACCAATATATTAATATTTATATACCTATATATTAATCTAACTATATATATATATATTAATCTAACTATATATATATACATATTAATCTAACTATATATATATATATTAATCTAATAACTATATATATATTAATATAACTACATATATATATTAGTATTACTATAAATATATATATTAATATCACCATAAATATATATATTAATATCACTATATATATATTAATATAACTATATAACTATATAAATATATATTCATATAACTATATATATGTTAATATAACTATATATATGTTAATATAACTATATATATGTTAATATAAATATATATATATATATATTAATATAAATATATATTACTATACGAATAAATATAACTAAGTATATATATATAGATATAGATATATATTAATACCACTATATATATATATTAATATTACTATATATATTATAATATAACTATATATATATATATTATAATATAACTATATATATATTATAATTTAACTATATATATATATTATAATATAACTATATATATATATTAATATAAATATATATTACTATACAAATAAATATAACTAAATATATAAATATATATATATATAAAGATATCAGGAATTGGAAAGCAAATCAAAATAGAGTAGTTGTAAGGGCTTAGGCGCGCAGGGGGGAGGTCTCAAGTTCAAATCCTGGTGGAGGTAGGGGTGCGCGCGCATGGGGAATATTTGAGCAAGCATTTTTAAAAGGTGGAGGGGGTGTGTGGGGTGCTGTATAGGTGCCAAAAGGAGCTGTAAAAGGGGGGTTCAAGCGCTATAAATGCCCCCCCCCCCCCCCGATTGGCAGTATTTTTTTATTTTTTTTAAATTTTTTTAATTTTTTTTAACTTTTATCAGCGCTTTTTTAAAAGCGCTGATAAAAGGGTCCTTTATCAGTGCTAAAACGGAAGTGCTGATAAAGGAAGCGCTGATATAGGACCCCTTTATCAGCGCTAAAAAAAGCGCTGATAAAGGGGTCCTATATCAGCGCTTTTCGGAGCGCTGATAAAGGGGACCCCCCTTTATCTACGCTGGCTTTATCAGCTCTTTTCTAGCGCTGATAAAGGCCATTTTTAGCGCTGATAAAGGCCGTATTTGTAGTAGTGAACCTAGCCTAGTGGATTTTCCTAAGTACTGATATATCTATCAAGGACTCAAGAAATAGATGAGTATTCATGGATAAAAGAGAACATACACCTTTTATAATTGAAGTAATTTGGTTGAAATTAACAAGGAAAGTGAATCTTATGTTCTAAATTCATCAGTATATAGAGTAGGGAAAAAATTATGCTCATGAATAATTGGAAACGAAAACACTAAACGAAAAGAAACACCATTAAAATTCCAGTAAAACCCTACATAATCTATCAATATTAGTGAAATAATAAATTAATTTCAACATCCAAAATAGACCAAACTCTAACTTAATTTTTAAATATAATAGATCCGATTGGATGATGATTTTTATATATTTTATGGGTTGTCAATAGTAAGTAGTAAATCCAATGAGTAAGTTTATAGGAACAATTTCCTTAGGAAAAGGTTCTCAAGGAAAGTTTGTAGTACAGTGCTAATGATGAATATAGGAGAATGTTATAAGATGAATCACAATATATAAAATATGATGAAAAAGAATTAATTTCTATAATATAAGGATAATTAATATCTTCTGAAGTACGTAACCCCAAAAGAAAAATCATTGGATGAATAGTAGTGAATTAAAACAGGATAATCAAGAAGGAAAAAGATTTCTGAAGATTTGATAAAGTTCATATGATTCATTCCTAAGGAGTGTTAGGTGATCTTTAATATAAATTATGAGTTTATAAATAAGTTTAAGAAACTTTCCTTATGATATGTTGAATATTTCTAATAAATTTATCTAATAAAGTTAGATAATGATATTTTGATTTTAAAGTTTCTAACATCGTGAAGGTACTCGTGATCCTAGATGAGTTTATATGAGTTTGTACAAAGGGGGATAAGTTGGATTCCAATAAAAATTCATGTTGTAGTTGCACAAATATTAGGATATGATATGGTAAAGTTACATGTGATGATCTAACAAGTTAGTAAAAATTCCAATAGGACAAGTCTATTAGACATAGGCATATGAAGTTTTTATAAAGATAGTTTTTATAAAGTTTCAACTATAAATTGATGAATTTAAAACATATAAAAATTTAAAATATATGAATTTGGTAATTCCCTACTAGATAAATTTTAATTTATAAAGTTTCCATCAGACAAAGCCTGATCATATAGAGACATTGTTAATCTGAAACAAGAACAAAATTTTAAATGTGACTTGATGGATAAGTAAAATTTTACATTATATATAGTTGTAAAAATTATTGTATAAAGAATGAAGGTTTATGAATATTTACGATATAGAAGAGTAATCTAGTCTTCTAGACAAGGAATAATAAAGTACACAAGATAGATAGAGATGGTGATTAATGAAGTCTCCAAGATGAGTCATTTAAGTCAATTTGACTGGTCAATGATATATCTGATGGATAAGAATCATATAAAGAAATATTATTTCATTGGATGGAAAATTATATAAAGATGTACTAGACTTATTTTTTTATCTAATCCCTATATGAAGTTTGATCATATGTGGGATGACCGAACAGAGGCTTGTCGACTCATTATAAAACTCATATTGGACAAACATATGTAAAGTCCATTAGATAGAGAAGTAATTTAAGGATAAACAAATAGAAAAATCTAGAGTGTATCAGACAAATTCCAGAGTACGATGCATATCATACAATGTAGATTCAGAAGAAAAAAATAGTACCTAACAATGAAGTTATTTTTAAGGTATTGAACATAAATTCATCATATTGAGTTATAATAAACATTACATAAACTTTGTAAAGTCACTTACATGATGATGTTGAGTTGTTCTTTCAGTGTTAATTATTATTTCTAAGTTTTTAGGATGTTTGAAAAAAATTGATGTTGAGTTTTCATGAAACATCAAGAAATTTCAAGATGGTTTTAGAGGTGCTCTATCAAAGTTTAATTGAGTAAGAAAATTCAAATTTTAATTTTTGGGATATCTAACTTTCTCATGATTTTTTGAAGGAATTGTTCCTCTATAAATGGGTTAAGGAATTTTCTAAAATAAAATTTTTCATGTGTAAGAGAGATTATAAGTGATGATGTTTTCATTAGAATATTCATGTGAGTTTCCAACCAAGGAAACACTTAGTTGGGGAAGGGGGACCAGATAGAGGTGTGTTGTACACATGTGTAATAGACAGAGGCACCAGTCATAGGTGCATTGAATTAAGGTACATCATATGAAGGTGTAGTGTTTGAGTCACATCATATGGGTCCATATGGGATAAATATTGTACTAGATAGAAAACTTTTAGACAATGTTTTGTGATCTATTTTAAAATTATCTTAACTTGTATTGGGTCAGAAGTATAAGAAACCTTAAAAATGTAAAAAACATTATAATTAACTATTGGGAGAGAGAAGGATCTTGATGGGATTTGGATAATTTTTATTCAATTTATAACAAAGTAAATGTCCATGGACTGATAGGAGTCACCGGGATAAATACATAGTCACCTTCACTCATTGTAAATTTTTATGGGACAATGGGAGTCACAATTCCAAGGATGTAGTCACCCACACTAGGGAAGAACCATGTAAATATTATGTGTCTTTATTTTTTTATCTTTTAATATCAGTGATTTTGAGATTTAAATTTGAAAATTGTAGATACTATAACAAGTTTCGTGGGTTAAATTCAAGATAAAATAAATTATAAAAGATCACGGTGGATTCAGACCCCCCCCCCCTCAGTAGTACTCACATTCTTGGTAACATCAAGTGGTATCAGAGCATCCAAGTTCCCTTTTTAAGTTTCTTACTTTTCTTATCATGGATATTCTCAACATATTTAATATAATAGATATTCTTATCTTTAATAATAAAATTTTTCATGGATGAAAAATAGAATGATACACTATATTTGTTCTCTTGGTCTGAAGGTGATTGATGCAGCTACAATTGGGTTTTTACCCATTGATAAATATTCTCCTATTCTATTTCATGATAAAAAATAATCTGGAGGCTTATGGGAAATCTCAAAATTATATTCCTATGTCCTTTCCAAAAAAATGTTTATATGAAGGTGATAGTTATCAAAATAGAAAAAAAAATGTGAAAACTAGAAATCATTTTCAAGGAAAATATTAAATTAAAGGAAGAAAAGTTTCAAATATAAAGAAGTAAATTAAATGATATAAAAATGGAATAGGTTGAAGTAATTTATGACTACTTTACCAAATTTATTTAATTTTTTAGTAACATCATATGATTCGTAGATGTCCTAGAAGATATAATTATTATTGAAAAGTTGATGAGGAACTTTCTTGACATGTTTGATCCTAAAATCACTGTTTTAAAATAAAAAAGATAATTTTATCTCAATGAGTTTCATAACTTTATTGTTACATATGAAATGAGGATAGCTCCACCACTAAAAAAATAATATTAAGTAAGATAAAGATCTTGAAGCTATAAAGAAGCTGAAAATATGAGAATATGAAAATTAGGTAGTGGGTGTTAGTGAATCAGAAGATAAATAAGATTATACTAAATTGAATGATTGGATTATGTTCCTCGTCTCCAAAAATTATCAGAACGGTAGAAGAAATTTGAAAAAGGAACATTACAACTTTAATATTTTGAATGTGGAGGCATTAGAAATCTCTCCATGAATTGTATGAAGAAGACAGTTATAGAATATGATGATGATTCTAAATAAAACCTCAGTTCAAGAAGTGGAGAAAAACTTCTAAGGAAGTTAAGTAGTCAACTAGAAGAAAGAAAAATTTCAGTAGAAAAAAGTAAAAGAAGTGTATTGGGTAAGAAATTTGTGTATGACTATACTAACAAGAGTTCATCAAAAAATGAAAAATTGAATTAGTTCAAAACCTTCTATGCTAATGTTTAAATAATGTAATATACTTCAAATAGTGAATAAGTATAAAGTGAAGAAACCTATAGGGAATATCATCTGAGACAAAAACATGTTCATGTCTTGAGAAAAACAAAAAAATCAAGAAAAAATATATAATGTTGAATAAATAAAGTGAGAAGAATAATTTAGTAAAGGAATAATTCCTCAAAAAGGAATATAGTACATCAAGGATATTAAAAACCTCATTTTTAAAGTTTATGAACAAGAAAATATGATTAAATATCTTGATGAAAATTTACTATTAAAAAAGAAGAGCTATATAAGACATAATCATTATGTCTAATGGATGAAAATACCTTGATTAGACAAAATGTTAATTTCAAAAAGAATTATATTTAAAAGGATAAAATATATCAATCTACTGAAAGAACTCATCCCAAGAATCTGGTGAAATATATACCCACAAAATATAAAAGTTTCTCTAATTGTGATAACCATACAGGTGTTAGAAACAATTATGGGAATGATTGGGTTAAAAAAGGATGTGGAAAACACATCATGTAACCAAAAGTTAAAAATAATATTTGAAATACTATTTTTGTAAACCAAGGGAAATCATATATAGAAAGATATGTTGAAACTCAACAAAACCATCATAGGTAAAAATCGTGTTTCTATAGAAGATCAAGTTTTAATAAATATTTTTGGTGTTGTGGTATATAATAACACAGTGAATATAATTATTGGCGCAACATGTCTCTCCCTAGTAGTAGGAATTAATTGAGGGGGAGAAACAATGAAAGAAAATATAGTAACTTTCTAAAGTTACATCAAAGAATAAAATAGAATATGTTAGAAATTTAAATGATCTCAAGGAAAAATTGATTTGAAAACTTGAAGGAAGTTTATGGAAGGTTTGACCAAACATATCACTATATTGAAAAATATATGACAACACTTCTAGGATAAATTTCTTATACTATACAAGAAAAATAAGCTGGGAAGAAGAAAATTAATAGCAAATCGTTTTTGTTGAAACTGATCTAAAATCTATCAGAATGAATAAATCATGGATTCTTGATAGTCTTCATTGATCACATGTGATAGATGATATAAAAAAATTAAAAAATATTTACAAATAAGAAGGAGGATTAGTAACTTTTAGAAATTATAGTTCTAAAAAAATTAGAGGAATTGGCACTACTAAGATTGAATCTTGGAAACTCGAGTAAAAGTTAATTCTATTTATTAATGGGATTGAGAAAAAGTTACTAAGTGTTAGAAAAATTTGTAAATATGTTAAGGAATTTATGTTCAAAAAGTATTTTTTTTCATCATATGATGTTTGAAATATAGATAATTTTATATTAAATTAGGAAGAACCATCATAGATCTTTTCCAAATTAGAAATCTATGTAAATCGTGTTACTTAAGTTTTGAGGATGAAAAAAAGTTATGGAACTGAAGACTTAGGAATCTTGTGTTGAAAGTGGGTGTCCTAGAACTAACTCATGTATATACTTTGATTATCATTATATGTGTATAGTTTTATATATACATGTTCTTATCTTACCAGAATAGTGTTGATACTTCTTCATTCACTGTATTTGTGGTAATTTTCATAGATTAATTATCATATCAAAAGGTTCTGGTAGTTTCCAGGATACAATGAGAACCTCAAGATACTATGACATTAATATTAAACAATATTTCATATGTAATAGATACATCATACTAACTAGACATATTTGATGTTTGGCTATCATGTTTGGGGGCTCGTAAGCATTGATAATTCTTCTCATAAAGTTCTCACTTAGTGATCTCTATTAGATGATATCATGGGGAAAGACCCACCAATAGGAACATCACATGCATTAGGTTTCATTGGTTGTTTCTATTTATAAACATGTGTATTGGTCTTCATAATTGAGATCATTATCAATGTGTTCTATTAAAAAACATGACATTGAAGTCATGATGAGGTAAATTGTGTTAGGTGTGTCTTTAGTGGTATGAAATTGGTTGAATTTTAAAGATATAATTTTTTGATTTCGAGTTAGGGAAGTGATATCTCAAGCCTAGTTGATCAAGATGGTAGTACCTTCATTAAATCCATGGCCATGGTATTCGAAGTTAAATCCATCTAGCTAGATCAATAAACAATAGATAAATAATGGATGATGACACAAGATTTGCTTACTTCTTTGGGAGATATCAAATGAAAAAGAAATTAAATTACAAATTGTGTGTTCATAAGATAATTTTTGTTACTATGACTATTCCTTATTTATTTGGGGGGGCTGATGGGTTTTTAGACTCTACTCATGGTCTGTGAATAATATTCACTGCTATTAAGATAAGGTCCTAGAAGGTCACACATAATACCATATTCGATAGTATTTCCTATTCTAGTGAATAAGAATATAGTGAAAAGTGGTCCCCAGCAATGGGTATGAGTGTTTTCCATGTATAAAGGATCATCAATGATTAAATAAATTCAATATTATTTGAGAATAGAATAATTGTGTTGAATTTTTTTATTAAAATTATTTATAAGTATTTAATTAAATACATGCAATATGTTATATGAATGAATATAATTTTTATATTCAATGTTCATTTAATATTGTGAGAATTATGAGTTTCATAAATGGATTGGTTTTATCACATAATATATTTAATATATATTACATGTATGTTATAAAAATAAAAATGAAATTATGAAATAATAAGTTTTTAATAACATGTTGTTTATTGCTTATTTAGTGGATGTTACTTATACTGGGGTCAAGGAACCATTTCTATGTAATTGGGATTTCATTATATAATCAAGAGAGGAATATTTTTATGGGAACTATTCATACCCAAAAATTTGATACCTCTTTTATCTTATTTCCCACATATAAGAGAGAGAAATCTCTCATCCGTGTTTCTGATCTTCGATCTTCTTGATGGATCAAAAAAATGGGATCATGGTGATCCTCATGATGTCAAAGGAATCATCAGGGCTCCACTCTAGCACCCTAAATTCAATGATCAGTATCCACATGGATTCTTGAAGCATGTGTCGATGATCTAGATGGGTTATTTCTTAGATCCTTCAAGTAACTCTTACTGGTGATGTGTGACAGACGAACATATCTTAGATCTGAATGAGGTACTCATTCGTTAATTTTGTACTTTGAAATATTCATGTGGGATCTTAATACCTCTACCATGTTTAAAATCACTAGAGATGATGAGGTTACAGCACTTTAGTGGTGAAAAGTTTAAATCCTCAGGCCACCAGCTTCCACTACATTCCCCGGTACCTTCAATTGTTATTAGACTGGTCACGTGAATTTTATGATCCAATAAAAAAATTGCATTAAATTAAGTAGATGACTTTAATTTTGTATCAATGGAATAGATTTTTCATCAATCTTATTTCGGATGACCAAGTTATGGTCATTCAAAATTTTAATATAGATAAAAAATGTGGATGTTGAGAGTTAAAATTAAAGAAAAATATAAATATATATTTGTTTATGTTTCTATTTTATGATGATCCAGTAATAGCTCAATTATAGTTGGAACATTATTTCCCAGAGATTTAAGATTCATTTGGAATCTTTAATCATCAAAAAAATATATAAAAATAATCATTAAAAAGACTAGGGACATAGGCATTGAATTTTTAACAAAATAAAAAATAAATTTTATGGGTATGAGAAACCTACCAGTATACGACATATTTTTAAAACACTAAATTTTCAAAAAAAATGTTCACTTAGCAGGGTAGCTAGCACAACCAACAAAAAGAAAAAAAAATGTTCAGCTTATAAAGGATGCAGACCACACCACCTCCAACCAAGAAGCCAACCACTTTCAACACTTACGTCCATCTCATTGTGGACCACCCATATCCTCCACACACAATCCATGTCATCGACTTCCACCCTCATTAACCTATCTATCATCCTAACTTTCATCATACCAGACTTCCCCAAGTGTCATCGACCGTAGTAAGTACCTCACTACAATATCCTGACTCCGCTATCTCATTCCACCCCACTTATGATCCCATTATCGTTGTGGGATAACCACTCACTGAATCCACTTTAACCTCCATATTCATTGGTCATCACCAAAATTTTCACCCCTCTCATAGGAACAACCATCCAGACTCCTACTTGGTTGGAAAACCCCCTTCCACTTCCTACCAACCCTGAGATGCCACTCACATCGACACCAGGTCACTTCCACAAGAGGTAACAATAGTTATACTCCCTTTTTTCCATGGTCAAGCCACTGGAGAACTACCTTCTATATACAGTTCCACTGGGCAGACTCAAACCCATTACCCACCTGTGAACCAACCCTGATTAGTCTTCATTCATACTCGCACAAGTCATGTTTGTCCTGGACCACCCTGTAATGGGTCGGTGTGGGTGTTCTTGACTAGGAAAGGGTTATGGCGGGTCTACCTATCCTAGAATGGCCATGTACAAGGTATGTCCAGCCTAGAATGGGCCTGCATGTGTTCAGCCTGACACATAATGGGCTTAGGTGGTGTTTCATAACCTTAAAAAAATTAAATATAATCAAAAATTAATTTTATTAATTTTTATGTTAAATAATAATAATAATAATTTTATTATTTTAAAATTAATTGAATTTTAAAACTAAATTTAATGTTAGTATAAAATTAAATTAATTTAATAATTTAATTTAGGAATAAAAAATAAATTAATTATCTGACCGAACATGATAAATTATTTCAATTGAATAACTCATTTAATCTTTTTTATGCCCTCAAACTTACATTTATTTCATTTTAATTTTACTATGAATTTATTTGATATACTAACTGGTCTTGAGAAATGACCAGCCTTTTCCATGTTTGGGTTTATTCATTTGAATATTTTTTACAAATGTGTGTGATATCTGTAATAGTTATTTATTTATTGATGGTCTATGCATCATCTAATTTTATTAAATATGTATAAGGGTGTATGCATCCATTCATATTTGTATATATACTTCACATCCGGAGACCCTCTTGCCTGTGTGTGAGTACATTTGTACTATTCATGATGACGTTGTAAGGTGAAAAGAACATCAAGAAGAGGTGGTAGCCCATAAGAGAAGTGAAAACAATGGACCTGGGAGGGGATGAAATTTGAGTTAAGATCTAACTCAGGTTTGATACCCATAGATAATGGTTGATACATTGAGTTTAAATGGATTAACCAATATTATATGCTCAGGACCAATCGAGAAATTTATTTCCTTTATGCATTATTTATTATTTTACGCATTTTAATGCCCATGAGAAGATGAAAAATAATAAATTGAAAATTTCATAAAGATACAATGAATATATTTTTTTAATGCATGTTTAGTTTTGATCATGAAAATATAGTATGAAAATAATTAATAGAAAAGGATTAAATTCATCAAAAAATATTAAAAACCAATCATAGAAAATATTAAATCATGAACACCTTCTCTCCCTCATGTTTAAACACAATCGGGTGTATGGGGTGCTCATCACCCAAAATTGAGGGTGCCTCCTACTACTGGGGAGTTCTTATGAGTGTGATGGTTTTAATTAAATAATGATGGTAGTAAAGAAGTATCTAAATCTATATTTTTTCACTTTGGAGGAAAAGCATTGAGGGAATCAAGGTTGTGATTTTAAACCATCTCCAAGAATTATATCAAGAGAGGTCAAGGAAAGAAAGGTTTGAGATATCTATTACATTGTATAGGTGAAGGAAAGTAGAAGGGAATAAAATGGCACCTCATGTACTCAAGATGATTGGGTATATTAAGAGACTTGAATCCATTGGGTTCAAGCTGAACCAATAACTAGATACTGATTTCATCCTTTCCTATTTATCGCAAATATTCTTGACTTTTATTAATAATTTTAATATGAATAACATGAAAAAGTCACTCCCAAATCTATTGGATTTAGTTTCCAAGCTGATAAGGATATAAATAATACAAATTCTTTAATATTAATAGTGAAAAATAGGATGATGGGTGAGTCTAAGATGTATAAGGATAATTCTAATTTGAAGACACCTAAGCATTATTCTTCCAAAAAATATATATATAGAGTGAAAGAAATGATAAAGAGGTTTTCTACTTTTCATTTGGAAAGAAAGGCCAGTGGAAGAAGAATTGTAGAGCTAGGACGAAGATGCAAGGTGACATAACTTTAAGTATTTTTGTTATTGAAAGAAATATATCTTCATATACAAGTTAGGTATTGCATAAAACATGTGGATCACATATTTTTATTCAATTATAGAAACCAAATAGATTCAGGATTATTGAAAAATGAATGGTGGATCTTTGGGAAGCAAATGGTGTGAGTCCAATAGCCTTAGAAGAGGAAGATTATCATTTAACTTTTCCAATTGGTTTAGTTATTGAATTAAATAGTTGTTATTATGTTCCTTTGATTACAAGAAATATAATATCAGTTTCTAGTTTGGATACTCTGGTTAATTAAATTTTTGAAATAAATTTTGTCTATTTTATAAGGATGGAATATTTTATGGTATGGCACAAATTAGTAATGGCTAATATATACTTGAAATTGAAAATCATGTAATGGAAATAAATGAAAAAACCAGTGAACATGTATCTTATTAAAATTATATATGGAACTTTAGTCTTTTTCAAGTAAATGAGAATCATTTATAGAAATTAAATCAAGTATTATATTTAGACTCAATTGAGTTAAAAACCTTAAATGTATGCCATCCTTGTTTACAAGGGAAAATGATCAAAGAATCTTTATTTGGTAAGGGAGTAAGATCCATAGAATTACTAGAGTTGATTCATACTAATGTATGTGTTCCATTTCTAGTAGAGACAGGGGGTGAGTTTTCATACTTCATTTATTTTACTGGTGAAAATAGTAGGTATGGTTATATCTACTTAATAAGTCATATTCTATTTGTTTGTTTAATAAATTTTAGAATGAAATATAAAACCATATTGCTAAGAATATAAAGGCATTCTACTCAGACCGATGTGAATATTACTTTATCCAATGTTCCATTGATCACTTAAAGGAGTGTGGGATAGTATCCCAACTCACTCTTATTTATACACCTCGGTGGAATAGTGTTAGTGCAAGGAGAAATCATACCTTTCGTGACATAGTAAGATCAATGATGAGTTGGGAAACTCTTCTATTATCCTTGTGGGGATACAAATTATAGATAGTGGCGTATAACCTTAATCGAGTACCAACTAAAGAGACATATGGGATTCCATATGAGTTTTGGTGTGGAAAAAAACCCAATTTTTTACACATATGTGTATGGGTATGTGAGGAATTTTTCAAGAATATGCCTAATGAAAAAAATTTATCCAGAAGCACAAAGTGAATCTTTATAGGTTATCCTAAATAAACCAAATAATATTACCTATATAACCCTTCTACTAGAAAAGTTATTGTGGAAATAATTGTCATATTTATTGAAAGGGAACACTTTTCCAATAGAAAAATTGGGAGAAATATTGAATTTGGGGAATTCAATACTTCATATGCACAAGAGTTGGTACGAGAAAAATATCTATAAGAAATAGTGGTATATGAATATGTTACTGAGAAATAAGTATTTAATATGACTATTCTATAGGTTAAAGAACCAGAGAATTGTAGTTTTCTTTTCATCGAGTCAGGTGACACATTACTCTTTGAGAATGATGAACTAATAACCTACAAGAATGAAGTAGAAAGAAATGATGCTACTAATTGGAAAGATGTTATGTATTCTAAGATTGTTTCCTTGTACCATCATCAAGTTTGGATTTTGGTTGACCCTCAATATGATGTAAAACCCATTGGGTACAAATGGGTATTCAAGAAAAATCTAGGCATGGATGGTAAAGTCAATATATATAAGACATGACTAGTAGCAAAGGGTTTTAGATCATGGAAATCCATATACTATAATGAAACCATATAATCAGTAGAAATATATAAATCCATTAGAATATTACTTACAATAGTATCCTTCTATGATTATGTAATTTAGAAAAAGGAAGTCAAATTTGTTTTTCTAAAAGGTAAGTTGGTTGAACACATCTATATGACTCAACTCAAAGGGTTTTTTAAGTCATAAAATTATAATAAAGTGTGAACACTGCAAATATCCATTTATGGGTTGAACAAGGAATCATGATCATGAAATTTTTTTTTATGAAGCCATAATAGAATTTTGGTTTTGTCAAGAATGAAATTTATCTGTGTGATAATAATAAGGTTAATGGTAATTCAATTGTTTTCCTTGTATTATATTTTTATAATGTATTAATTATGGAAAATGAAGTGTCAATCTTGTAGGAAGTTAAGACTTGGTGAAATGAATTTTTCTTAATGAAAGAATTAGGTGAAGCATCCTATATTATAGGGATAAAGATATATCGAGATGGATCTTATAGGATACTTAGACTGAGTCAAAGTACATGTATTGATAAGGTAATAAAAAGGTACAGTATGGAAAAATCCAAGATAGAGTTTTTTCATATGTCATATGGTATCAATCTCTATAAGAAAATGTGTCCACAAACATGGGAAGAGATTTAAATAATGATTAGGATCCCTTATTCCTCAGTGGTAGGATCTATCATGTATATCATGATATGTACTAGGTTTTATATTTCATTTACTTTAAGAATAGTGGGAAGATATCAAGCTAATCCATGTGAGGTATGCTGAGAATTTGTAAAAACTATCCTGAAGTAATTGAGTTGTGAAAAGATATATTCTTGGTATATATAGGTGATGAAGATCTGGTAGTGAGGGGATACACCAATTCTAGTTTCCAAACTAATCATGATGATTTGAAATCACAGTAAGGCTGTGTATTTTTCCTAAATAGTGGTGTAGTAAGCTGGAGAAGCTCAAATTACCCCATAGTTCCCAACTCTACAACAAAATCTGAGTATATAGTATATTTCGATGAAGCTAAAGAGGTAGTATGGATTCGCAACATTTTCTTAGACATTGGTGTTGTTTCTAGCATTGAACAACCTATTCCAGTTTATTTTGATAATATTATGTAAGTTTTTCTTTCCATGGATCCTAGGTAAGACCATAAGAAAAATCATATACTTTTAAAGTTTCATCTCTTGATGGATTTTACCTAGAGATTTGAAGTCATAGTTGTCATAGTATCTGTAGAGGAAAATGTGGCAGACCCCCTGAAAAAATCCATATCACAATAGAAGTATGATTCTTCTGTGAGAGCTAACGGGTTAAGACATGTTAGCAGTTAGCTCTAGTGAAAGTGGGAGTGTTGAAAGTGGTTTCCCTAGACCCAACTTATGTATGTACTTTGATATTGTTACATGTATACAGTTTTATATATACATATTCTTATCTTACCAAAATCCAGTTGATACTTTTTCATCCACTATATTTTTGGTAATTTCAATAAATTAATTATCGTAACAAAAGGATATAAAAGTTCCCACGATATAATGAGAACCTTGAGATACTATTATTTTAATATTAAATAATATTTCATATGGAATAGATACATCATACTAAATGGACACAGTTGAATTTTAACTATCTGGCGTTGAAGATCATAAGCATTGAGACTTCTTCTCGTGATGTTTTTATTTAGTGATCTCTAGTACATGAGAGCATGAGGATAGACCTTTGAATAGAAACATCACATTTTTTAGGTTTCATTGGTAGTTTCCATCTACAAATATATGTGTATTGGTCACCTAAATTGATATCATTATCAATGTGTTCTATTTTGATGTGTACTATTATGTATGGAAAAAACTATGACATTAAATTCATGGTGAGGTAGATTGTGTTGGGTGTTTCTTTGGTGGTATAACATTGGTTAAATAGTCAAGATAAAGAAATTTACTTCTGATTTGAGGAAATGATATCTTGAGACTTATTGATTGGTATATTAGTACCTTCATTAAATTCATGTCCATGGTAGTCAAAGATAAATCCATCCAGTTAGATCAAAAAAACAAAGAAAGAATGGATGATGACATAAGATGTGTGTCATGTTTTATGAGAAATCATACAATAAAGAGATTATATTACACATTTCATGTTCATAGGATGGTTTTAATTTTTATGAATATTCCATATCTATTTATGGAACTTGATGGGTTTCTTGACTCTGTTCCTATTCTGTGAATAATATTCAATGTTATCCAGATAAGTTCCTAGAGGGTCACACACAATAGTGTATTCAAGAGTCTACCCTATTCTGGTGAATAGCCATATAGGACATGTTGGGGACCACCATGGGTCTGAGATTTGTCCTATTATTAATGATCACTGATGAATAAATAAATTCAATAATATTATAGAATAGAATAATTATGTTATTTTTATTTTTTAAAAATAATTACATGTATTTATGTAAATACATGGAAAATACTATATGAACAAATATTATTTTAATATTCATGATTCATTTAATATTTTAGGAATTTAGAGTCAACTTAGTGGATTGGTTTTATCACATAATATATTTAATATATATTAAAATTATGTGATAAAAATATAAATGACATTATGACATAGTAATTTCATCATAATGTGTAATTTATTTCATATTTAGTGGGAATTACTTATACGGGGGTTGGGGAACCCTTTTCGGGTAATTACCTTTCATTATATAAGTAGGATATAACACTTTTCATGGGAACTATTCATACCCATGAATTTGGGATCTCCTCACTATTCTTTCATACATCCAAGAGAGAGAAATCTCTTTCCCAAGCTTCTAATCTTTTATCTTCTTCACGGATCGAAAGGATGGGATTGTAGTGATCGTCATGACATTGAATAAATCATCAGAGCTCCGTACTAGCACCTAGAATTTGATGATCAGAATACATGTGGATTCTTCAAGAATATGTGGGAGATATAGAAGGGTTTGAGCTCAGATTCTTCAAGAAATGATTTCCAATGATGTGTTATAGATGAACACATAATTTATTTGAATGTGGTACTCATTTGTTAATTTTTTGAATTGAAATATTCATATGAGATCTTATAACCTCTATCAAGGCTTGGATTTCTAGAGACAACAATGTTACGCCTCTCAAGTGATGACAATTTTAAATCCCTATCCCACCAGCTTCCACTTCACAAATAGATACCTACATCTTGACTAGAAAAATATGAGTACAATTTCTAAGGAATATTTATTAAGTGGTTTACCACATTTGAAAAGTAAAGATACTATTGTTTTTATAACTTTAATAAAATGAATTATGGTTATTAGAAGATATATTAAGGTTTAAATTCAATCAATAAGACCTCTTGAGCTCATAAACTCTGATATTTTTGGTCTCATGAGACATAAATCAATAAAAAAATTACTTTATTACATCATTAATTATTTCACTGGGTTAACCAACATAATGTTCATGAAACATAAACAAAAGGTTGTAAAGTTGTTCAAAATATTTTTAAGGGATATTGAGAAAGATGTGGGTGTATATATAATGAATCCAAGGATATAAAATGGAAAGGATTTCACAATTAACTCTTTTAAAACCTCTCTAAAGAAATATTGAATCAGAAACAAATATAGTGATCCCCTCACTCCTCAAAAAATGGATTTCTGGATAATATTCCACAAAATATTGAATAAAATGTAAGAAATTTAGATTTTAAGTCTACATTTGGTGAAAACAAATGGAATCAAGGAAGAAGGTTTCACCTGAGAAAAAGATTTAGCAGATACCATACCTATGAAATGATGATACTTTTGTGGAAAAAAAGTACACTTCATAGAAAATTGTAATCTCTCCATGAATGTTTATGAAAATAAAAGGAGTATCAAGAAAAAAAATCAATCAATATGATAAAAAAATAAGGCAATTGGAATGGTGGAATACATCTTTAATAGAGAATTTTAAGTTCACCAGAATTTACCATTGAAGACTAACTTTCTAGAAGATAAGAATATGTGTGGAAGATATAAGTTGGTCAGTCGTGCTCTTAAAAATTTAATAATAATGTTACCAGGATCTGATAGTTTTTTAGATAAAAGAAAAAATGATTTTGAAGTGTTATTTCTATAATAAAATATTAGAATAATAGGAAATTAGAACATACTCTAAATGTTTTCAGGGTTATATAGACAGAATGGTTGGATGAAGCTAGGAGGTTGGAAGTAGGGGAAATAAGAAAAAAAAATTGTCCCTTACAAGCTAAAGTTAAGAATAATCCAATATAGAGTGATGAAATAAAAGGTAAAGATAAAAAACCCATTCCACCCAAGAATATTACTATTTGGAAATATAATCATGAATATATGAAGAAAAATGAATCAAGACTTTCTAAGGTAAGAAATAATTTGCATCCTTATTGTAGTATCAGTTGAGAAAGGTGAAGACCCACCATATTCCCTTATATGTTTCAGAGAATAAAAATTGAAAAGATAATTGAAGGTAATGTTATTTTTGGGGAACACTGAATTGAATTGGAGGATGATGATTTCAAATACCTAAAAATGTTAATGTGAAGAGATAAATTTTGGACATCCAACGTTTATAATACCAAATTCTAAAGTACCCAGAATAGTAAAATTTGAAGTTCCATATAATGATGAATAATTTTCATATACATAATATATAAAAGATTAAAAGTTATTGTAATCCTTAATTTATGTTATATATACTCTATCATATTTATATGAAAACTAAATTACAAATGTAAAGGGAAAATTTTATTTTTTTCCGAAAAGGTATGAATTATCTTACAAATAGGAAGAAAACTCCTATTTTTTTCTTGAAAATTTCTTATATTTTTGTTGATATGGATGTTGAAAAGTTAGTTGAGTGAAAATAAACAGAAATGTTCCATAAAATAATGTTTTGTAAAAGTTGGAATCACTTGGTAAACTTCTTGGACAAATTTAATTTCTAAGTTAATCACCCTTGTTTTCTACACTGAGCATGACTCATGTAGACTTAGAGTTAATTGATTCTAGAATTATTATTTTAATAAAATTGGTTATTTATTTCTATCAATAAGTTAAAGGCTTAAGGTTATTTCATTATAAGAAAACAAGATAATAGTAAAATTTTTAAAGAAAGCTCATCCCTCAACACAAGATTTCAAAAAAAGAGAGATTTGGGATTCAAATCATTAAGGTGAGAATAAATTATTCCCTCACATAAATTTATTAGAATAAGGAGACATTTAATTCATTTTCAATAAGGGATTGATAAATATCTTTGATTTTATAAGATAATTTAGTATTGAAATAAAATCCAATTGAGGGTATTTTTTTATCTTATTGGATGATAATATTGATATATTGTATGTGTTGTCAATAGATAGTAGTAAAGTTAATGAGTAATTCTGTAGAAAATTTTCCTTAGGAAAAGGCTCCCTAACAAATTAGTATAGTGATAATTATGAATATAGGAGAAATTTTTAAGATAGAGTAGTGCTATCTATGAAATTAAAAGATAATTAAGTAGGTTCTATCTGATAAGGATATTAAAGAGTTGTTGAAGGATGTAACCCTGAATAAAAAAAATTAAATGGACAATAGTGAAGTAATATAGGATAATTGGGATGGAAAAATATCACTGAATATTTGATAAAGTTTTTATGATTTATTTTTGAGGAGCATAAGTTGATATTCGCCTTATATTATGAGTTTCTAAAGAAGGCTAAGAAAAATTCCTTGTGAGTTACTAAAGTATTCTAAGAAATTTCTCATAAAATGACAAAATATGTTATGATGATATTCAATTTTATAACATCATGAAGATATAAATGATCCAAGCTTATTTTTTATGATTTTTTACAAATGGGTACAAGTTGGTTTCTTGATAAATATTTTATTGTGTATATACAAAGTTTAATCCCCAATATGGGGAAGTTGTAACTAATGATCGAATAGGTCAGTAATAATTCCAACAAAATTATTCTATCAGACAGAGGCATATGAAGTTTCCATAAATACTATTTATATAATGTTTCAATTGTGAAATGATGATGTTTCATGCTATAAAATGTTAAAAGATATGATGTCATGATGTTCCTAACTAATGAAATCTATAAAGTTGTCATCATACAAATTTTGATCGGATAGAGATATTGTTACTCTAATAAAATAATAAAACTATGAAGGTGACTGGAGATATTGGTACAAAATACATTTTATGGAGATGTATAAAGTCTAGTGAATAAAATGAAGGTTTATAAATGTTAAAGACAGAGGATATTTCAATATTCTACTAGATAGGGAAGAAGGAAGTATATCAAATTGAGAGAGTTGATAATCAATAAAGACACTAGGATGAGTTCTTCAAGTAAAGTTGATTAGTCAAAGTTCCATCAGATGGATGGGAATCATACATATGAATAAAATTTCATTTGATGAATGATTCAATGAGGATTTATTATAAATATAAATACAATTTAATTGGATGGATGATTATATGATGATTTTCTAGACATAGTTTTTCAATTCAATCCATATATAATGTTTTATCAGATGCAGGATGGCTATGAGGCATGACCACTCATTGTAGAGATTATATCAGATGAACTAATGTGAAGTACATCAGACAGAGGATGCATGTAAAGAGACATAGATATAGAAATCATTAGTATGCCTGAACAAATAAAGAAGATTGTGAAGATTAAATAGAGGATTATTTAGATAGAACGGTATCAAAAAGTGATGTTATTTCAAAGGTATTAGACATAGATTCATCAGATGAAGTTCTGAGAAACATTAAATAAACTTTTTAAATTCCTTTACTATGATTATTTTTTTCAATTCAATCAATTTTTTTTATTCTAGCCAAGTTTTGAGGAAGTTTGAAAAAAATTATTAATGTCGAGTTTTTCTGAAAATTCAAGATAGTTCTATAAGGTTTTATAGGTGTTATATCAAAGTTTAATTGAGATGGAAAATTCAAATTTGAATTTTTAGGAGCCTGTTCTTTCTCTTAGTTTTTTAGAATAAGTGTTTTATATAAAGGGGTGAAGGAACCATATGAAATAACATTATCCATGCATAATATAGAGTCTAAGTTCTAATGTTTTCATTAGAAGAGCAATGTGAGTTTCCAACCATGGAAATACTTATATGAGTAACAGGAACCTGACAAAAGTGTGTTGAAAATAGGTGGAACAAATAGAGGAACAGGTCAAAGGTGCATTGAATTAAGTAACATAGAATGAAGTCTTGGTGTTTGAGGCATACTTAATGGAGTCATACTAGATGGATAATTCCTAAGCAATGTTTTGTTATCTATTTTTAAATTTTATTATCTTGTATTAGCTCATCACTATAAGAAAACATTGTAACTTATGGGAACCAATATAATTACATATCATTAGATGTAAGGATCTTGACTGGAGTTAGATAATTTTTATTCACTTACTATCATTTTTAATTTATATTAAATGATAATATTCACCATGGAAAGTATGCAGTCAAACAAACTAGGGGAGAACCTTGAAAATCCTATGTGCCTTGATTTTCGTTCCTATACTTTCATAAAAGTAATGTTAAGATATAAATTTAAAAAGGATAAAAACTCAAATAATATAAAGGAATAATTTCAAGAGAAATGAAATTACAAAATACCACCACTAATTTACCCCCCCCCCCTCATTTTTTCTCACATTCATGGGAACTTTAAATACATCGCTAGAGAAAGTAAAATATGTGGAAATGAAAAACATTTAGGAAGAACAACTAACTTATTTGAATTAACTCAAACAAAAATAAAAGAAGAAATTATAATTAGGATCATACCATATCCCTAGAAAATTAAGCTACACATATTCACAAAAATAAAAAAACAAATTGAAATCATCTTGAAAGAAGAAATTAATAAATGGAAGTAGATAAATATAGGGGAATTCTTCTCCGGTGAGTGTGGCCATCCCTCAGCTCAATCCCCTTGAACTTCCACCTCAAGTGTCACCCTTGAATTTAGTCTAACCTCTTATCTCCACTATATTCATGTATAAAAATATCAATGTCCCCTAAAATAATTGAAAATCCCTATCTCTTTATTCTCACCCAATCTCACCAACTTATTTTTCTAAAATCACTTGATATTCATCACTTCCTACCTTTCATCACTTAGACTCTTAGTCACTATCATTTAAAATGTATCATAAACACTTGAATAATTCTAAAAATTACATAGATTTAATAAATTTTTCTTTCTTTCAGAAAATTAATTTGTTAACTTATTTAATTATTATTATTATAACCAACTTCTTAGCACAGCCTTGACTATAGAATTAATCGGTCTACTAAACTACACGTCAACTAGCATTATCATGTAAATATAGTTCTATACACATTATAAACATCAAATTTTCAAAGATATTAGTGTATATTACATTTGAGTATGAACCCATGTCTATAAATGAATTACATTCAAGATTAAAGAAACCCAATTTAGTTGTACTCATGCTCAACAAACACTCACCCATGATCTAAGATTAGAATCCATGGAATCTGTCTTCATTGATGGGTATAACCATAACAACCACCCATATTTGTAACCCAAGATCAACATGCATTGATCATAAATTTAATTCATCCATCTGATACCACTCAATATATAAGAATGATCACTTAGGACATGAGACTTAAATAAACTGCCTAAGAGACATTCAACTGGAAAACTAGAGTTCATTCATCTCTGATTCTAAATTTTTGGCACTCTAAATCTACCAAACAATTCATATTCACCGAAATGGTCCTAAAAATAATTCAAAACCAATGAGTGAGATATTTTTCTCCATCATGGATCAAATTTATCAAAATTTATTAATCAAGAATCGGTTTGATTCTACAGTAGTTTGACTGATTCAATTCTCTCACTACACGAAACCATTACTCAATTAATTAATGAAACACCCAAGTTATGAGCATTGAATTGTTTAATCAATTGAATTAACCTCATCGCCCATGTAACTTCATTAAACCTTTATTCATGAAACACAATATCACATATCTTGCGTGAACAACATTGAACACTAGTTCAATTAAAACATGAAAAACTTAAAATAGTGTTGACACCTTCTTAAAACATGTCATTAGAAAAGGATTATATTCTACGAGATTCCTGAATCTTGGACTTCAATCAGTTCTTCTTCAATCATGATGAATATTTGTCGATCCTCTTTGTTCATATTCAAACTTTAGAATTGTTCTTGTATGGATTCATCTCTCTTTTATGGATCTCGGTTTAATCTAGGATAAAAAATTTACAAAGGTAGGAAGCCTTAAGATGCTCTCATAAAGTCTTGAAAGGGAAATATAAATAGC
Source organism: Viscum album (assembly GCA_963277665.1). Classification (NCBI taxonomy): domain Eukaryota; kingdom Viridiplantae; phylum Streptophyta; class Magnoliopsida; order Santalales; family Viscaceae; genus Viscum; species Viscum album. The sequence continues at coordinate 1,510,414,842 of OY728156.1, forward strand.
TAGGAAAGTATTATGATCATTTATCAAGTCTTATGATTATTCCCAACATAAGTCTTGTGATGGGTACTTAGAAGTCTTATATTGGTACTCACAAAAGATTTGGTGAAATAATTCAAGACAAACAATACATAAAAACACTTTTACTAATTAAAAAAAAGACTTAAAATAAAATTAATACACTTGAAATAATATAAATGAATATTACTAAAATGATGGAAATTTTACATTTTGAAAATTTCTCAAACATCAACGAACCAAAACTAAAATTTATTCCACAATTATTATTTTTAAAATAAAATCAAGGATCCTTGAATCATAAAGTCCATCACTAAAAACACTTTGAGATTGTATTAAAAATATTATTCCATAAAAACAAACAAATTTTTTAGTTTAAAAACATATAAATTAAATAACAAGAAAATAATTATCTAAGAACCAAAAAAGTACATTTCTATAAAAATATCCAAGTAATTACAATTTCAACTCAATTCAACTAAATCCATTAAAATTTAAATTAAATCATATTTTTAATGTAAAAAATTGATTAATATATCAACTATTACCCATATTATATTTTGTAAAAATATATAAAATAAATAAAACATAAAATTCCCTCACACATAAGATATTGTTAATTCTCAATAAATCCATTAATTAAATTTAAAAGAAGAAAATAAAGTCAATAGTGAGGAATAGAAATGATGTAAATAATTGACTTTCAAAAATATTTCCCCTCATGGACCCTCTAAAGTAGTTAATGTTATTACCCTCTTAAAGTTAAATTGTTTTAGTAAAAAACTAGTTTATTTTTTTACAAAAAATTATTGTATTTTAATATTTTGAAAAGGATTTGACACACCTTAATTTTTAAATAACTAAAACTTCCAAATATCTCTTCACCTTGAGGTGAAAAGACACATGTAATTTAATAGAAAATAAATAGACACTACCAAATGGATTGGTGAGAAAAATAATTAAAAGGAATGAATAATTAATTCATCCACCAAAAGAATAAAGTATTAAAAATTTAACATTTATTAAGATATTCATTTCATATCCCATTTAGATTCATATATTATGAGTTAAATTCAAAATAAAAAGTTCAAAGGCAATGATAATTATAAGAAATACTCCCAAAATTTCTCCAAAGTAATTTTTTTAAAAAAATTAAATAAAATGATGTGCCAAATTAAATCCATAGGGTAATATAAATTAACCTCATTAAGTTAGAAAAATAGTGTTCAATTTTTAGAAAAAAAAAATCACCCACTAAAAGTGATAAAGTGATCTTTGAAAATAGGTCAATTTTTCAAAAACAATTAGGGATTTTTCATGTCATCGTCATTGAAATACAGTTAAATATAGTGAAATACCCCTTTAATACACTTAAAACTCAACATTTACCCAATTTTTAATTCAAAGGTGGGGGAAAAAATAAAACACTTTTCTGTTCAAAATTAGTTTCAATTCAATAGAAATAAACCTTATACAGGGGTCACAAGAAAGCATAAAACAACATTCTATCACAAATTCCATCACATCTAAAATAGTTTTCAAAAGGTACATGATTTTTTTTAGATGTAGAAAATGGTGATTTGCAATATAGATCTTTAAAATGGAATATTTATTAGTGATTTTAGAAATAGTAAAAAAATTAATCAGATTTATTAAATTCTCAAAAAATAAAAATTAATTTCAAGTTCCTAGGAAATGTTTCAATCCTGGTCCAAAACAATTTTCAATAAAATATACTAATGTGAGAATAGAAACCCATGAACTTAAATTAGATTAACTAAAGTTTAGTTCAAAATAAATATCCCCCCCCCCCCGTAGTTAATTTCATGTGGTGATAATAATTAAAAATAAATTTTCATATTTAAGATCATCTTATAAGGGAGAATGTAGTATTTAAAACATCTAATAAAATTAATAATAGACGGAGATAATTCAAAAAGTTACCCCTTATCAGCTGGTTATTTGATATCTTGATGTGTAACCCATTTTATCACTCTCTTAAAAATAATTCATGTTCCGCAAGGAATGTCCAAGAATGTACCTAAAATGGTAAAACAAGAAATCATTGAATTCAATCATATAAATACAGTAAATATAAACCCAATTAAAATTGAGAGGATGTGAAAATAAATATCCAAGAATTTGGTAAAAATGTAGTGGTGGATCAAGAAATAATGTGAGATAGTAGAGAATGATGGTTTGAGGACCTTTATTTAAGAGAGGAATAATAAATAAATAATTTAGTAAACTAAAAAGAAAATAGTATATGAGTAAAAGAAAATATTATTATTAAAAATAAGAATATCATGGGTTGTCTCCCATGAAGAGCTATATTTAAAGTCTTAGGATAGATTTTTTGCCTTAAATATAACCATGATAAATGGAAAAGGGTATTTTATCATTTTTAAAACCTTATTCTTGACTAGGAAATCTAAAATATTAATCCTCAAGTGTTCTCCATCTCCAACAGTAAGAAAAATCTTCTATAAATCTCCAACAATAAGAATATAAGATATGTTGTAGTAATCTACTTGAACTCTCAAAACCTCACCAAAGTCTATCAAAATAGGTTAAAGTATCCCATAAAAATATTCTATATTATTAGAAACACTCTTAAAATTACCCCAATATTTATAGTTTTAGAAAAATTAAGAAATAAGTGTTAAATTACCAGCAAACTACCCACCATTTTTCAAAAATAAATCAAAAACTTCTTAAATATTAAGGAAAAGATTATAATCCCACATAAAGAAATAAATTTTAGGACTAAACATATATTGTTAATAGTCCTTTATAGACTCAAATAAATTGATCTTTTAAAGAAATCTTGGAAACCATGATCATTAGAATCAATCACAGTTGGTAAAAATCATAAAGAGAGAAAAAAATTTCAAATTTAACTAAATATTGTTCTTAGATAACATTATTCAAACATGAATTTTTCTAAGATTTAGATACATAAAAACACTTATAATTAGGTGAAAATATTATAAATAGGATCACATAACTTAGTAAGGAATATTTTTAAATCATAAACACTATTTTATTAGTTGGAAGTAGTTTTCTTAGAAACAAATGATAATGAGTGTTGTCCAACAACCTGAATGAAACTTTCTAAATAGCATATTTGTTCAATTTTAACCATTTAAATGTTCTTATAAATGATTTTAATAATTTTTATCTCAACCTAAAAAATAATTTAAAGTTATTTTGTGGATTCAAATTCAGTATAATTAACTCTAAAGTGTTCATTGACTTAAATAAGAATTATTTCAGTATAAGGGTCATGAAAATACCTCCTTAAAAAATCTCTAAAGACTTATTCATCAACATATATCAACCTATAGATCACTTAAATATATCATTTATCAAAAACATGAAACTATTCTTGATAATAACCATCTTGAAAGGTTAGTTTATCATTTAAAACATCAATAATATCCCCACATATACCTAAGAAATTACTACCTAGAATGATATGAAATTTTGTGACATACTCCATTTCAAGAACAAGGAACTTAATGGGAAATAAAAAATCTCACACCTTGACTAATAGTTCATATACCCTTAAAATGGAATGAGTAATTGACATATCATCTAAATAAGTTGATATATATATTGATTTCAGTTAACTTGGACCTAATTTCTTAAACAATGAGAAAGACATCAAGTTTATATTATCACCTAAGTCACAAAAGAAACTCAGGTCTTTAATTTCTCCTACTCTCAAATATATGATAAAGTATTCATATCCTTTAAATTTAGAAGGTAACTTCTTTAATAATATATCACTGCACTTCTCATTTAAATTAATGGTAATAATCTTTTCCCCTTCCCTTTTATTATCCAAGAACCTTATGATAAATTTGAAATACTATGAGATCTTTTATAAAGCTTCACTAAAGGGAATGGTTAGATTAAAATTCTTAAAAATTTCTATGAATTTCAAGTATTTAGGCTCATCTTTTTTTCTCTTTTTATAAATGGAATGGGATGGTCATAATTTCATAAAACAGGCTTATTTTTAACCTTCTCTTCAAACTCAACCTACATCTTCCCTTCCTTTATTATTTCTTATTTCATTTTACTTTGGTCCTTTTGTTTTTCAGGGGAAATTTTATCATTATTTTTTTATTTTACCTTTCTAAAAAGTTTTATATATTTATATTTTTCTATATTTTGGTTATTAAATTTAGTTAAATACACTATATCATTCTTCTTAAGCTAAACCCTAACATTGTCTTGAGTTTTTAGGCTTGATCTGGTGGTAATATCCCTAACATATTCTCTCATAATTAATTATGTAGTGCTAATAATCTTTCCCTCATCCCTAGAAATTAGGTCACTAATAAGTTGAAAAAATTTTAATTCCTAATTAAGAATCCTAGAATCAACTAATTTTTGTAAGGAACAAATTTTTTCCATTATTTTATGCATTAGACCCATTAATTCACCTTTAGAATTTGATGAATCATCCCCATATTGGTTTTAAAATTATTTTTTGGGTTATTGGGGAAAACTAGGGGTACAAATAGATCAAAATACTATTTATTACTTCAAATAAAGATTAGTATTATTTTTATATCCTTAATTTTAATTTTTTTAAATGTATTATCTCTATAAATCCTTCTAGGAACATACCGTATTAAATTTTCATTTTCAAGGGGTTTTGTAAGAAAATAAAGAAGGTGTAGTGATTTCTAGAGTGCATAAACATACCACAATTATGGAATTGTTCTCTTAGATAATATTATTTAAGTATAATATCATAAGTTTGGATATCACACCAGTTATCATGTTAGAAAAATCACCACTCAAGGACTGATCTGATATATTTTGATGGTAAGGGGTGAGACCATTATAAAACATGTCCATTAAAAGTTGGGGAACTAATTAGTTTTTGGAATACATCCTAATTAGAGATTTTATTATATCCCATGTTTCATGAAATATTTATCCCTCATCCAGTAAAAACCCCTAAGATTTTTTACCTCAGTTCAATAGTTGTGTTCTCAAGATAAAATGTTACCAAAAAGAAATTGAAAATTTGGCCCGAAGAGTTAAAAATATTCTTATATATGTTATTGAAACATAATACATCATTATACTTCAATAAAAAAGGAAAAAATCACAGCCTTATCTCCTCCTCACTCAAACCATGTATAGGTAACTATTGAAACACACTATAAATGTATCTAATAAACTCAAGTGAATCCTCTCTGAGCTAACCATTAAAGGAGGGTAGCATAGAGAGGCATGAATATTTCATCTCATAATTTCGAGAACTTGGGTATAACCATATTCAAGATGGTTTATTTTAAATAGTGGGATTTAAATCCCTTAACATAGGCCTCTTGGTATTCTAGTTTCTAGATAGATGAGAAGAAAAAAAATTATTTTAATTTAAGTTTCCAGTTCTACACATTTCTAGGTTTTGTATTTCAACTTTATTTTTATTTTTTGGGGAAAATAAATGTTTATTATTTGAGATATTAATGGTTGACACTAAAGTTAAAAAAAATTACATTGTTCATTTTAGTTTAAGTAAAAATAGAAATATTATAGTGCACATAGTGAAAAAATGCAGATTTCAAAATAATAATTTTTTTAAAATCATATTTTTTTAGAAGATTGAATATTTTTTTGATTTTTTTGTTGGTTATACATGTCTTACATGAAAAAAGGTGCTAAAATATTTATGGTTGGATCATTTACTAACTCAAATTTCTTTATTTATAATATACTTATAACTAATACAATGTTCAATATCGTCAAACCGTAAAGAAGACTAAGGTTTTACGATCCAACGTAGAAAAAAAATAAAAAACTGCTAAGTGATGGGGTGTTGGTGGAATTTTGTAGTGAAACTTGATGAAAAATAACAGTAAGAGGTAAATAAGACCAGATAATGATGAATTTAGGGAGATCATATGGAACTGAAATTATAATAGTGATTATGTTCTTGTATCAAGTTTAATCATTGAAGTTTTAAAACCTATACAAGAAATTGTGTTGAAACACTTATCTATTTTATTATGAATAAAATAACCCAGTGAATTTTCCTAAGTACTGATATTCCTATCAAGCACTCAAGAAATGGATCATTCTTCATGGAGAAAAGTGAATATAAACCTTTTCTAATTGAATTTCTTCAGTTGAATTTACCGAGGAAGGGGAATCATATACACTTCACCTGTTGATACATGGAGTAGGGAAAAAAGGGTATTCATGGATAATTGTAAATAAAAATACTATATTAAAAGAAACACAATTTAACTTCTAGTAAAATCTCACTTAATATTCCAATCTCAATGAAATAAGTAATTATTTTTAACTACAAAAATATATCAAACTCTATATTTGTTTTTTAATACATCACTAAAGAAAGTATAAGAGAAGAAAGTGATTACCATCTCACCCTATGTGCCACTCTTGCAGCTGCTCTGGCCTCTTCTCTTCACTATCTCCATCTCTAAAAATATGAATGTCCCCTCACAGGTCTAAAAACCATGTCTCACCAATGATACAAGCTTGAAAAACATAGAACTGATATTCATGGACCAGTAAAACAATAAAAACCACCATCATCTACAACCCCAGATCAACTTATTTCGATCGATACTCAAATTCACACATCTAATACCTCTCGATTCAGAAGAATGATCATTTAAGACATGAGGCTTGACTATATTTCCTAATATACATTCAACTAAATACCTAGAGAAGATTCATCAATGATTCCAAAGCCACAACACGCAAAAGCCATCACACCCATAATATTAACCAAAATGAACCTGTAAATAAATAAAAATCATTGAATGAGATCTTCTTCTCCATCATGGATTGAATTCATAAATATTCGGTAATAAAGAATCAATTCAATTTTATTTAGTGTTTAGGATTCAGTTCTTCCACTAGAAACAACCATGGTTAGATGTTTGATCATGGTTCTAATGGGAAGGCCATCATTAAGCTGGAATAGCATAGGGAATCACTCTTATTTATAGGTTTCCCTTGGGTGCTAAACCTTGCTGGTAGTATAGGTGGGTCGCATCTGAAATGGTTCATGTGTGTCATAGCCTGCAGATCAGTGTGTACAAGTGTTATGAGAAATCCCACCCCACTGTAGGAAATTTTTTCGGTCATCCCACATCTTGATACTTAAGCGCTCACCTGAAATCCCAGAATTAAGATGTGGGATTTTCTATTTTAATTGTATTGACCATTCTACTCAAATAACACATTTCACTTCTCAGACACACCAAGCTCTATTAATGCCTCACCTTCATGACTCACCTATGTCGCACTACGCTCATTGGCCACTTCATCTACTCAAAAGAAGACACAATCAAAGGACCTTCTGAAGCCGAGGTCGAGACCATTTCTTAATGTTGATTTTCGAGATAAGCATTGATCACCTATTCACCCATGAATGACCACCATAAAGATTATTTGAAGTATTCTCCAACTACTTTGAAGGCTAGATGAAGAGGATCCCTCCATTGCCACAATATCTACCTACCATGCATGAGAACTGCTACCACATCAATATTTCTCCATGTTGAATCCATGAACCACTAGAAACTATTACCCACAAGGAATCAGTATATGTTTTTATCATTTAAAAACACCCAAACTCAGGGGTGTTTCGATTTCAAATTTACCAGGTCTCAAGGGAGAAATTAAATAAATATTTGAAGATCCCCATGTCTTGGGGAGAGCCTTGAAGGTAGAGAAGTTCGAGGGTTCCTTCTCACTACCTATTAAATAAGGTTTTTCCAAGACAAATGGGATTTGGATAACACTGATGAGGAATTACACTAAGGGGATCCAAGATACTATGTTATTTTACTTCTTATTTATTTTTTCTTTTATTATTTTTTATTTAGTTTAATTTATATTAAATGTAATTTTAATTTAAGTTTATTTTAAATACAATATAATTCATGAATTTTTTTTATTTAAGTGTTTTCACACCTTTATTTAATTTTTCTCCATATTCTATTCTTCTTATTATTTTTATTTTTATTTCTTATTCTTTTAAAATTCTCTATATATATTTATATATTTCTTATTATTTTAATTTTCTTACTCTTTTAAAATTATTTTATTTTATTTTATTATTCTATTTTAATTATTCTTATTCTCTCTCTCACTCTATTATCATTCCCATATTATTCCATTTTTTATTTTATTCTTCTTCTACTATTACTCATTTATTATTTTATTTTATTATTATCTTATCCCTCATTCCACTAAGTGATCTCTCACTCCCGATGATGGGAGGCTGACCCGAGGCTTGGTCTAGGGGAGGTAAAGGTGTTCTTGAATTTATCTTGAAGTTTATTTTATGTTTTTTATAGATGATAGTGAATTACACAAGTGTAGAGAATGTCCCCTGATTAATGCACTAAAATATACTTCTATAATTTTCTTTAGTATATTTTACATCTATTACTTGGTTATGTCTTTACATGATGGAGTATATCCAATAAATGGATGAAACATAGTTGATAGATCTAAACTCTAGAAGATGTCACACTCTCGATCAAGGTGTGTCATTAACCTTGATTATATGAGGATGTGGAATTGAGAGTGCTCAAGTAATTTTAGATTTCACAATTTCTAAATAAAAAAGAATAAAAATTCGTCATGATATTTAATGTTTAGATTATAAAAATAAAATAAAAAAATGATTGAACCCAAAAGAAAACCTAAGACCGATTTATTTCTCTCTAAAATCATTCTGTTTAGAATCGCATGTTAGTATAGTTTAAATTTTCATATTGAATTTCATTTAATTGTTTTTGAAAATGATAAAAACCCAAACATTTTTTCATTATTTTTATAAAATAATAAAAAACAAAAAAAGTGGTTTAGTTGATTTAGATTAAGTGAGATAATGAACTGAGAATATTCTCAAGTGAGATGGCATTGGTCAGACACAATTCTACACTTGAAAAATATTTTTTTTTTTCGACACCCCACTATGTGCATGAATCAAAACAAATATTTTTTTCAGGGATCTAGTCATTAGTTTTATTAATTATTATATTTTTACATTGTAGATAGTTTTATTTGTTAAAAAACATAAAAACATAAAAAAATATTTTTTCCATGAAGTATTCAAATGATTATTAATCATCATGGACTGAATACTCATCGGTGTAAGAACTAGTAGTTGAAGCACACTTTTTTGTAGAAGAAAATGTTTTCATATAGGATAGACAGATCAGGGGATCCCAGATCCAAATTAGCATAGAGGAGGAATACAAGGACCTCATCAATAATCTCAAAGAGACCCTTGAACAACCAATGGTTGAATTATAGGCTAGAGAGTTAACTAAATTATGGGATTACTTCCTATAATTTTATCAAGAAATTTCCAAGACTCCAGTATAGTTATCCTTTTTTACACCCAACACTTCTGAAGAGGTTCCCTCAGAATAATTTTAGGATAATTTGGATAGACACAAACTAAATGTATGATATTAAAAATATAAATTATATGGATCAAGATCTACAAGTAAAAATGGATTGGTTCACTAATAACTTTAGTGAATCCCTCAAGAAATCCTAACCTGAACAAGAATATGATCCACTTATCTTCCCTAATTTACTTAAATAGGCCAAGGAGGAAGACATATCTTCTAAACTATATGTGGGAGATCAAAAAAAATTAATGAATTCTAAAACTAATGTGAGGACTACTTGATATCCCCATGCCTTTCAAAGAAGAAGAGCTTGCACCAGTGAAAGAATACACAACCATTATGGTAGAATTTGAAGAAAGAACAGAGGATCCTGAAAACCTTCCTCCATCTGCTACTAATCAACTCCAATAGATGTTTTCCACTGAAGAAGTGATTTGAGATAAACCGACTTAGAGAGATGATACATTCATTAACTCATAATCTTTAAATTTTATTGAAACTAATTTTAGTATAAATCCTAATTGTTTTGAATTTTTATATTTGGATAACTTATATTATTCCTTGGATGAAGATTATGAAAATTAAAATGCACTGGTTAAGAAGAAACTGGTTCTCCCGAATTTTGATAAAAATATCATTGAGGAGGCCCATGAGGAATTATAAGTTGTTGAGCCTGAGGAAATCAATACCGAGGCTAACCATATTGAAAGGTAGAAATTACTTATTAAAAATTAATATTTAAATTTTATTCAAGTAAATATATCTTCTTACTTTACCTTTAAACATTCAATTTATACATCCTAAATTAAACCATAATTGGAAAAGTAAGATGTGGTTACAAAAGTATAAACCAAGAAGTTGGATTATCTATACTTCATCCTACCCCTTCCATGAAATAAATACTTAATTTTGAAGTGAATTGTTCTAGTGTACTCTATCCATGGATCATTCCTCACTAACAAAGAAGATATACAAGACGGAAAAAGCCACATGCAGTGGTTCAAAATAAATAATCTCTATCCACTATCAGATTATGGATAATAGCTGGTCCTTCCCTTTATAGGTATTAAAAAATTATCACCCACGTGGGGGATCATACCTTGACTTATATTTACTTTATTTCAAGTATTTAAATTTACTTTTTTGGATTATTCTAGTATGCATCCCACTTTCTATTATCATTATTAGCTTAAATGAAATGATCCTTATTCTTAATTGAGTAATTTTATTTTTTTAGGTTCATGATTGAACAGGGAACCCCTTATTAAATGAAGGAGGAAATAAGACTAAAGCTTAATTTCAAAAGGTATTTCACTTTTTATTTTTTAAACTCCTTCCAATATTTTACAAAAAAAAATTGATCTTTCATCTAGAAATTTCATTTCCATTCTTGAATAATGATTTACTAGACTTATATAGGAGACATGAGTTTATTATTAATCCTATGATTCCATGTTTTAGATTTAAATTTTAATGAAATTAAAAAGTAAAATGAAAAAAATTAGTTGATTAAAGTAAAATATGGATATTAAAATGAGGAATCATGATTTAAGAAAATTTATTTATTCATATAAATGAAATTTCCCTAACTTTTTACATCCTTTGAATTTAGGAAATTCATGAGAATTGATTGTTTATTATTAGTCATTCCTTGATTGATTTTTCAATATAAAATTTCCCATTCTTAAGAGTATTTATAGACTAAGTAATTACTATTTATATTGGTAATATTTCTTAAGTGATCTTGGTAAATTCCACCTATTGGAAATTTAATTCAAACTTTTCAAATCTATGACTGTTCAAAAACACATTTAAAATGATTAATGTGTCTCTTGAAAAACCATTATCCTTAAAAGACCAACATTACATAAATATTTTTTTAAACCATAGAAACCATGAATGACCTTGTTAAGAATGATCCATGATTCAAGCTAATTTTATCTATTCCTACCGTACTCTTAGTATTTTCATGAAATTTTAAAAAATAAGTGTGGGCGTGAATGAAATCATGGTAGAAGGGATCAAATAAATTATAAGGAAAAATTTTGTTGGTGCTATTTGTGGGTGTTAATAAAGGTTTTTGATTTATTCGTTTAACAATTTATTGTTTTTCCTATCTTGATAAAAAATAATAGAAAATGAAATAAAAGAACCAAAAAAATATTAAAGAATTGGTTTTAATTTTGGAAAACTAAAAACCACCATTACTAGACCTATTATTTTTATCATATGTTGTTAGGTGGTGGATGTGAGGTTTATTCTAAGAATAAATTTTAAAAAATGAAAATGTTATTTAAAAAAAAGAGAGTATAGTAGATAAAATTTCATGAGGGTATACAAATCATTCATTATGATATATTTTGATCATAAACTTAACTTTGAGTTTTGGGGAAATTGGGATTCATCACAATTCAAAGAGGATAATTTCATGGAAATTTTACTTTTAATGTCTTGATTTATTATTTATGAGATATATATTCTCCTCATGCCTTATTTATAACATTAATCCCTACCAACCTTAAGCCTCAGAGTCATTTAAACCTTGATTAAAAATCCCTCATGATTTTGGGTGACTATTTTCATTACAAAGTGGATAAAAGAGTTCTTTTAAAATATTGTGGATAAAAAACATGTATTTATGAAATGAGTATAACTAAACCTAAATTAATATCATGATTAATGAGAGAAAATATTCAAAAATGAGTTAAATTGTGATTTGGAAAGTTTTAATAATAATAAATTAATGAACTTGGATGAATGATAAGAGAAGTACCAAAATTTTCAAAATGGAGAAAAGTAAAATAATGTATTTGATTGTTTCTTTGAAAATTGAGAAATTCAATTGATATTTTATGTAGATTTTTGAAAATTTTATTTAAAATTAAAAAATGTTTTATTTTATTACTTTTATATTTGAATATTGATAAAATTGGTTCCCTCTAAATTCCTTGTTGAGATTTTATTCTTGAGTACGGGCACGATTTAAGTGTGGGGGTATTCGACACACTCAATTTAGGTGTATATTTTTAAACAAATTTCAGTGGTTTTGAATTAATTTATAATATAAATACCTTTTAATTTTAATGTTTTACTAAATTATATGAAATTTGAATTGTGGAATGATAATAGATTTAATTGGATAAAAGTTTGGTGAATTTTATATTGTAAATTTTACTTATTAATATCATGAAATTTTTCTAAATATTTTTAGGTTTTTTATCTAAAAAATTATCCAAGCTTGGCCAGCCCCCAACCATCAACACAAAGTCACCTAGCTACACCATAGAGGGTTGTCTAACCATGGTGATTATGGGAAGGCTAGAACTAATCTGACATAGCATAGGTAATTACTCTCATGCATAGGTGTCCCATGGGTGGTGAACCCCATGGGGAGTAGAGGTGGGTTTTATCCTGCATGGGCCACATGTTTCAGGACCTACGGTTCAGTGTATACAAGTGTTATGTAGGATACCACACCACTACAGGTGATTTTTTTGGTCATCCGCATCTTTGTACTTATGTGTTCACCAAAAATACAACCATTTATATGTGGGACACCCTATTCTAAGGGTACTATTAATTATGCTCAAATTATGCACTGTTTGGCTTAGACACACCCAGTTATGCCACTACCACACCTTCATAACTCACCTCTGTCACACTACACTCACTGGCCGCTATAGATTCTCACCATAATACACCATCAAATCCCCTTTAGAATATCATTTCGAGACAATTTATCTATGTCTATGCCCAGAAGAACCATTGATCACCTTTTTACCCATGACCAACTACCATGAAGATCATTTGAAGGCTCCTTTGACCACTTTGAATGTCAAAGGAAGAGGAGTTCACCATTTCTGATATCACCACATTCCATTCATGAGAACCAATGATTCATAAATATTTATCCATGATAAATACATGAAACCCATGCACCAAAAGAATCCACTTCCCATGTGGAATCAGTCCACATTTTGGTCATTTAAAAACACACAAATTCATGAGTGTTTCCCTTTCAAATTTAGCAGTTCTTGGGGGAGAACTTAAATGATGATTTAAAGAACCATGGATCTTGTAAATATCCTTCAATTACAAGTAGGATGATGGTTCTTTCTCATTTCCTATAAAATACGATGTTACCAAGCTAAATGGGAGTCAGACGACACCAAGGAGGCATTCCACTAAGGGAAGTCAAGCTGCAACATTTTTTTCCTTCTATTTTATTTTTTTATTTTTTTATTTTTGATTTAGTTTTATTTATTTTAAATGTAAATTTATTTTAATTTTCTTTTAAATATAATATAATTCATGCATTTTTTATTTAAGTGTTCCCATCCCTTATTTTAATTTCTCTCCTTCTTCTCTTCATCTTCATCTTTTTATTTTAATTTCTTAAAATTTTAACATTATCTAGATATATTATATATATTTCTTCCTTTTTTAATTTTTTATTATTTTTAATTTAATTTATTTTTTTCTTATTCTATGATTATTATTATTCTTCTCTCTTTATCTCTCTCTCTCCTTATTCCCCATTATTTCATTTTTATTTTATTCTTATTCTCCATTTATTATTTTTTATTATTTTTTATTATTCTCTTATCTCACATGAAACAAAGTGATCTCTTACATTTAATGATGGGAGGATAACTTGAGTCTTTTCTTGGGGGAGGTCCAGAGGTTCTTGAATTTTTATTAAAGTTTATTTTATGTTTGTGATAGATGAGAGTGACATGCTTGGGTGTGGTGGATGTCCCCTGATCCATGCACTCAAATTTACTTTTATTCTTTTGTTTAATCTACCCCCCCCCCCCTTATTAGTTATCTATTCCCAATATAGAGTTCATCTAATCAATGTATGAAATGGAATCGATAAAGCCAGGTCCTAGAAGATGTCACCCCTTTAACCAAGGTTTGTCATAAACCTTGATTATAGGATGAGGTGGAATTTAGAGTGCTTAAGGAATTTTAGAATTCACAATTTCTAAATAAAAAGAATAGTAATTCATCGTGATATTTCAGGTTTGTATTATCAAACTAAAATCAAAAAAAATAAAGGAAAAAAATGATTGAACCCAAAACCATACCTAAGGCCAATTTCTTTCTCTCTTAACTTGTTCTATTTATTATCTCATATTAGTATAGTTTAAATGTTCATAACTCATGTCATTTAATTTTTTAAATTAATAAAAACCCAAATTTTTTTATTTTTTTCATAAAATAATAAAAACAGAAAAAAATAATTAGTTTGGGTGATTTAGATAGAGTGAGTGAACGAACTAAGAAGCTTCTCAAGTGAGATGACCTTATTTGGAATCTGTGCTTCACTAGAAAAATAATTTTATTTTTTCACAACCCATGACAGGAGTGCATCAATTAATATTACATAATTGTATTTTTACTCTTCTAAAACTATGTATTATCCCATGTGAAATGGGAAGTAATTTGGAATTATAATTAAAAAGGGAATCTGGAATGATATTGAACATTGTTGAAGAATGCACATTTTCAACCAATTCTTCATTACATTTCCTTATATTAATTATGTATTTATTATATATTTCTATATTAAATTGATGATATTACATTTAATATTATAAATATATGCTTCTATAATAAATGATAGTGATATAGGACATAATATGTAAATGGAAAGAAATATGAAGATGGTAATGACATGAATCAGAAATTATAATTAATGTGATGGAAAGTACCTTAGGAATGGTTATAAATAGGTAGTTAATCTAAAATTAATACTGATCAATATGACTAATGTCTAAGTGATTTAATTTAGTTTCATGTATATTTGGGTGTGTTTCTTAGTCGGGTGTGTTTATTGAAATATTAATGTCTTTTGTTTTAAGATTTATTTGAGAGATGGTTTAATATTGGAGTTCTAATTCATTACTTTAATTTTGTTAATGTTAGTTTAGTTAAGGTAAGGTTGTATTATTAGGTGTAAAAGGGATTGTTATGGTTAGAACCCTAAGAGTAGTCACCACCTTATTAGTATTTACCCATCCTTTGGATGATATATTTAGTTAATTATAATTATGTTATGGTGGTTGGATTTAAGGTGTTGGAAAGTTAGTATCCTCTTAGGAAGTGTGTGAGGTTTATAGTTTATTCCACGGTCATTCCATAACTGTAATGTTTTTTTAGTTAATTAAGTAATAATTAATTGGCTAGTAAATAGTGGGTAATCTTGAATTTGGTATGGAATTCATATTATTTATTGTAGTGGAACCATTCTTGATCTTGTGGTGTCTTATTAATTCATGAATTGATATAGTTAGTGTATTAACCATTGAAATAGTTTGTTTCTTCTTAGTACATTGTGATGTATCATTTTTTTATTGTATGTTATTTCTTGTTTGATTGATTTCTTATATAATTCTATATTTAATTAATTTATTGTTTGTGATTTTATGATACTATACAAGTAGGTTATAATTTCTTTGGGTTATTTCTGCATGGGTTATAAATTCTTGAGGCATAGTGCACCTATACATGTTCTATAATGGCTCAAGGTTATCTCATCTATAATTCTCAAAAACTATAATGGATTATGGTAGATATTCATTTATATATGTACACATTCTATAATGTATTAAGGTCAAGTGTGTGTGTGTATTAATGATTTAATGGCTTGAGGTTATGGCGTGTTCTTATATTATTAACTATAACAGTATAAGGATATAATATGTACACATTTACTCAGGTTGTGATGGCTTTGGGTTATGTTATGTTTTAGTTTGTGGTTGCTCAAATCTATAACACAATTCCTTGAGGTGATGAGGTGGTGGTATAGTGGTTGTGATTTGGATATGGATGTGGTGATTTTTTGATATGGTATAAATGTGATTCTGGTTATGGTGGTGATGTTTTTGGAGATTTGGAGGTGATTGTGATAGCGATGTGGGTGTTCTATTATGATCATGATACTACATTAATATTATTGATGTGATGAATTAATTATTTTTTATAGAACTTTTACCTTTTCTTTTATGATTTTGGAAACTTTATATCATTATCATTTATTCATACTTGTTAATATTGATCAAATAAGACCTTTCTAGGTGATGTAGTTAAAGGTGATAGTTATGTGAAATATTAACAATATAATTACTATATACCTTTCTTACTAGCTTAAACCATATCCTTGATTAACTCTTACCTCACTTATTTATTTCCATGCATGTCTATCTTAACACATTTATTTCACATGGATATAGAATTTTTTAGAAATATGATCTTACTAATTACTTTTAATTTCACAACCCTTTATAGTTTTCTTGAGTTGTTTTTCAATACAATTCGATGGACATTTGGGTATGTTATTGTTTGGGAGGTTGGAGTAGAGAATATGATGCCATCCTTTCATTATATTGATGTATTGTATTTATTATCATTTAGTGACATTTTGAGTAAAGTGTTTTTATCTTATATATATATATATATATATATATATATATATATTTGGTGGTTTATACTATTTCCTTCAGAAATTATGAGGGTAATGCCTCTCATATGTGTAATAGATACTCTCACTACTAGTCGCCAACCCATAGCCTATTGGAGGTGGGCTTTGAGATTCACACTTATCTTTTCTATTGGCCGAGGTGGGGTTTTAGTGGGGTGGGTTTTGATATAAAGGCTTCCAAGTATGATGATGATTTTGAACTTTAAACATTTTTAAGTAGACAAAAAGAATTATTACATCATATCATTAGATGTTGTGAAATTAAGAAGTTTTAATATGTTTAAGAAGTTTAAAATTAGGAATATAATTTCTAAATATCACCATTATAAAAATTGGATTTATTCATATATTTTACTCACTAAAGAGTTTAGTGTGAGAGTTTTACATACGGTCATATAGATATGTGTACAGAAATACATATAAGGTATGATGTGTTAACAAAACTAGGGATAGTGAAACAAACATAAGGCTGATATGGTAGTCTATCATATATGATATATTAGGAAAGTGAATATGATGGATTTTGTTAAGTATTATCAAAATTGTTTATTAATATAAAATGTACCATTTAAAAGGTAATCTTTAATTTATAAATCCATTATAGTGGATACATATATGTGTATATAGATATATATTTCATGAAGTTCAATTATAATTA
This sequence comes from Viscum album, assembly GCA_963277665.1. Classification (NCBI taxonomy): domain Eukaryota; kingdom Viridiplantae; phylum Streptophyta; class Magnoliopsida; order Santalales; family Viscaceae; genus Viscum; species Viscum album. Next base: position 1,510,432,435 of record OY728156.1, read on the forward strand.
ACCTCTCAAAGTATGACTTTGAGTTATACCTAACTAATGTTTTCCATGGATAATTATATGTTATGATGAAACATTAAGGTTATCATGAGTGGGATTATTGTATAGAGATACATAATATGATCTGTAGGTGAAAAAATGTTTTGTACACTGGATTACATATGATATATACTACATGGAGTTTCATATACTATGTGTTTGGTATACTATGGATGCATTTTTCATATTTGAAGTCCCCACACCTATGTTTAGTGAGATTCCTAACAGTATAACCTTCATACTTTGATGCCTTTATAATGAAACCCTTGAGTCTTAGCTAAATAGGGAGTGGTTGGGTATGTTGTTTGTCATTTCATCGGTTAGAGCTCAACCAAAATAGTATTTTTCCTCTCATATGATGAGTTAGTCATTTGATCCGTTGATTGAGATAGAATAAGGTAATCAATGAACATACATAGAATGTACACGTGATGTTATTTTCTACTTGGATGGGGGACATGTGATATGATCATCATCTAGATGAATTAAATGTGATGAATTTAATGACCAAGTAAATTTATACTCTAAGAATAAGGAATGTTTGAGTAGGTTATATGGGATTAACATACACCATGTCCCATGGTAACTCGATGTCTTGGAAAAAATGAAGGTATTAAAATTAATGTTAGAATGTGATGAAACTAGTGGGAACATGTATAGTGATACATGTGTTTGATATAGATCACACTAGATTCCTTTGTAGCTTGCATAGTATTGATTCTTTTCGAGAGGTCTCTCTTGGGTTACATTTATAAATCCAATGATTATTATTTATTTTCAATGATATAAAGGTCTATGGGGTCACACTTTTTGGTTGAATGAATTAGGATTGAGTTTGTCTAATAGATATTCAATGAAAGTGTTTTTGCGATTAATCCAAAACAGTTTTGTATGGGGTTTTAAAAAGTATTTCATATGATGTAATGCATGGTGAAGTTAATGATAGATTTAAAAAATTATTTTGGAAGATATCCAAAATGTGTTTTGGATAAAATTTCATGAGTGAAAATATATGATTTTATATAAGGTTAAATGGAACAAAATTCTATTGGGTTTCATTGTAAGTTGGAGATTGATAGAAATATGCCATACAACCATTGATATCTTGAAGTGTGGTGAGGCTTGTTGTAGGGTTTGGCACCCTTAACATTCATGGTACATTTTTTATATGATTCATATATTTTTCATGTTATTATTCCTTATAAGTATTCCATATGGGTAAAAGGGCCTCATAATTTATTTATTGAGGTTAAGGGACTTAGTATACTACTTGGTGGATTAAAGAAGGCCACTAGATGGCTAGTGGGGTATATCAGCCAATCGGTGGTGCTCGCAAAGTGGTTTCCATTTTTGTAGATCCCACCATCTCATCGGTGGTTCCTAGATTTAATGTAATTTTATTCATTTTACACCAAGTATATTTATTAACTAATCCACTCCCAAATATAACTGTAATGTGAAAAAAAACCTTTCAGATCTCCCTCATGGTACTCTAGACATCCCTTTCCTCTCCTCTTGAATTCTTGTAATGTAGATCAATACCAATCATCTTTTGAATTTAAATCCATAATTTATTATCTAAATTATCCTCCATTTTTTGGATTTGATCATGGACCTAATCCATGTTGGTTATATCTATGGATATCTTCCTAGATATAATGGATAATTCTTGCTCCATTGATAGATTGATGTTGGATATTGAGTTTTGGTGGCCTCTCTTTGAATGATCCTAGATCTACCATTGATAGAAAATCTTTTCCTATAATTTCATGTGAATTACATCTCTTGGAATGATCCCTTTATAAAATTCCAATCCTAGAGGTCCTATGTTGATGGATTAGACCTTATTCTAGTAAACATTGGTTCATAGGCACGATCTGGATGTCATCTTTGTAAGATCCTTTCGAGTTGGATAAATCATGCTAAAGGTATGAATTTTTCAATATCTTAGGCCTCTATATGGATTTTTTTGACATGTTATCCTATATTTATATGCCTAGTGTAGATACCCATACTTTATTTTGATCTCATGTGTGTGCGCATTTAGCCATGTACATGTGTGTGTGTTTAGATACTATTTACCCACGCTTAATATCCCATTATTTTTTTTAGTTTTTTATGCCCCATTTTATAATTGTATGGACTCTGGAGGTTTTTGTTTTAAAGATAATGATATATAGACCTTCATGGATTTGTTGACCCTTAGATGGGGGGAATGGGCGAGATGCGGTTATAACGATGATGGACCGAGATGTAGGGAATGGGTATGATGGCCTTATGGCCTGGTTTGAGGCAATGTATGGATATGACATCCATGTGTCTTGACCTATTATAGATACAACGTCAAGATATGATGAACTTGTGGCCCAAACCATGATGGAGAAGAGGAGTGACAACCTTGTTGCATGGACCATGACTCATTGGTCATATGGTTGTTTAGAGACTTATGGGGGTGGCCTTGTGGTCAACCTGTGATCTTGACTATAATTATTTCAACCTTCTATCATGGAGCCAAAGTAGGTATGACTGAGGTTTGTGGAATATTTGTTATATCACAATCTCTCAATACAAGATTGGTTGTATAATTTTGTGTGCATTTAATTTTCCATCATGTCATACAATTATATATACATGCACACTTATGTTAAAGATGCATTGGTGGGTTCTTACTAGTTTTATAATCACACCTTTCACAATAATATTAGTGCATATGTAGACTTCATGACTAGGGATCCAGTGAATGGAAAGGGCCCTATGATTGTTTGTTGAGGATATTAGGTTGGTAGATGGATGCAGTACCAAGATAGACTCTGAATGGTTGTCAAAAAAAATTTATTTATTTATTTACTTCTTATAGTTGTACTTATTGATTTTCAACATTGAGTGTTTATTGGATTATACTCTTGTGACATGACATGACATTTTTTATAGAACTTATTTGTATTATCTTTTACTGTAATATTATTTGGATTTTATTTATGTTGACTTATTCTGTGATGGCTATGATTACTGATAGTATATTCTCCTCACATTACTTTAAACCCTCTCCACTAGTCTTCAACCTCTTACACATGGGGAGGCATGCATGAAGTCATGTGGCACTTTTTCTTGGACCAATGACTTGGTGTGGGGTGTTACAAAATGGTATCAAAGGCCTGAGGTTTCCTGTTTCTTACTTTTAGGGTTATGGTATAAAGGAGATAGGCTATGTGTAACACTTTTAGGATAGTTTTTTAGGTTTCATTAAAATTTTATAACACTTATTATGCTTAGAGGAAGCAATTAGAAACCTAATATGAGGATCTTGTTGCATGAAATATGAAAATACATATAAAATACTGAAATGAAGAAATATTATATTGGAATACCTTATGCTAAAGAAACTTTTGCATCATTTTGATCATTGTCTAATTATTTTGATAATGGTCACTAAAGTGTAAAACATAAGCATCCCACCTTCATAGGTATCCATGAGTAAACTGAATCATCAGAAATTTAGATGAGATTCACCCTTTCTCCATGGTATTCTAGTACCTCTAAATGCAAAGGAGGAAGAGAAAAGAGTGATTTTGGTGTTGGGTAGTTCAGACAGGAATTATCAAAGCACAAATACTACCATCACTTTGAAGTAATATATATATAAATATAAATAACTGATAACATTTCTCAAGCTTCTTCATTTATTCATGCATTTATAATGCATGAATAAGTTTTGATTCATCCAACTCGTGAATTTAATTCATGTATAACTCCAAATATATTAATTCTTATGTAATGGATTAAATAAATGATAAATTATAATGAGTTTCATCCATTTAAATATTAGCACACTTAATATCTGGTTGCTCATCTGATTAAATATAGTGGAATGCATGAAATCTTATTTCATACATATATCTCAATATACATACACTTAATATAGCCATTCATCATATACTGGATATAACTTTAGGGAATATCTCCTACAATCTCCCACCTTCACTGAAGCTAAAAGATTGTTCTATTTAACCTTATATTATATCATATACAATAACTTTCAAAACTATATCCAAACTCCATTTTTTATATCTTCCAAAACACTTTTGGAAATATATCATTAACTTATCCTTGTATCAAATCATATGAAATACCTTGTTAAAACCCATCCAATTCTTTTTTAAATTAACCCTAAAACACTTTTATATTAGATCTCTGAGTAAAACTAAATCCCTATTCAGTTAACCACAAAGTGTGTCCCCATGATCCTTTATATCAGTGAAAAAAAATATGAATCTCTAGATCTATAATTGTAAGAAAATATTAGACTCTAGTAAATCATCAATGATACTCAAGATATAAAGGTATTTGGAATGATCTCTATCAAACACAAATATCTCTATACATGTGTCCACTAGTCTTCATCATATTAAAATGTTCATTCTTGTATTCTCCCTTTGTCCAAGACATCAAGTGACCATGGGACATGGAGGATGTTAATCCCATATAGCCAAATCAGTTGTTCTCGACCCTCTGAGTATACACAAATATGATCAATGAATACATCACATGTCATTCATCCTTCTGTTTAAGAACATCACATGCACCTTATCTAGATAGATATAAAGTATTTAGGTGTGGCTACACACTCTCACGGTCTATCTCAATTAAGGGCTCATAGGTTATACTCATCATACAAGAGTAAAATGTCATCTTGTTTAGGCTCCAACTGAATACATTATTAGAAGCATACCCAACCACCCAATATTAGCTAAGTCAATATGTAGACTTTTCTAATTAGGGTATGAAATTATGAAGGTAACCATTCTAGGTATCTCACCAACCTTAGGTAGTGGGGACACAAATATGATCCTTGAATCCTTGCTATACCAAAGACATCTGTATGAAACTCTATGTGGTATACATAGTGGGTCATCCAGTGCACATAAAGAATATTATTATTTATCTTGTGCCTCATGAACATATTCTATATCTTTATACAAGATTCATAATCATGATTACATTAATATTTCATCATAACCTATAATACTCCATGAAAAAAATCGGTTAGCAATAAACTCAAAGTCATACATTGAGAGGTAAATTATCATTTCACTTCATGGAAAGTATATCTATATATATCCAATGTGAAAGAATGATAAAATAATGTTTTCGTCTAATTTGAAACATTTTAATATTAATAAACTCAAAGAATATGTAAAAAAACTAACATAATCATTGATTTATCATATCATATATGATGAACTGTCAGATCAGACTCATGTTTGCTACACTTTCTAGGTTTTGTTAACTCTTTACATCATATTAATTCTTTTCACATATATATGTGACCATATAATAAAACCCTCCCACTAAACTCTTTAGTGATAAACATCTATGATGTAATCCAATTTGAGTAATGGTGGGACTTGGGAAACATATTACTAATTTTTTAACTCTATGAACATATCCAAACATATTAACTTTACAACATAAAATTTTATGATTTCAACTTATATTGTATAATTAGAAATCATTATAAGTTCATCATAATCATCCTTGGAACCCTATTACATAAAAAAATTTCCTTTATATAATATAATTATTTACATTATTATTTACTAATATATCCTAACTCTGTTAGGATATTAATTAAAATTAACTTTAAACTTATATTGGTGTAATTATTTATTTGTTAACTTTGAACTTATTTAACTCCAAACATACTCTCACTATCCTATTAAACATTATATTCTCTTTATAATATCTTTCTATGATACACAAACCATTTTGTGTTAATAAATAATATTAATTTCCTTTTAGTAGAAAAATTATATAAATTAATGATATCATATATGGTATTCCATGTGTTTGGAGAAATTTTTTTTAAATAAGACTATATTAACAAACATATTTGGTATCACATGCCTTTAAAAATAAATAATTAATTTCTAAAACGTCTATACCTGACATATACATTCCATGGAGTTTCAAAAACTCCTTCAGGTACATCTTGGATAATACAGTCATATTGAATTATTACTTTTCCTTTCCAACAAACCTGGGTTTTAGTGAACTTGATTGGATTATTGAAGAAACATTGGTGAAATTTTCAAATAAATTTTATTCTTCTAGTTTGAAATTTTATTTACTAGTACTATCTATAAAGTACTTTAAAACCTATATATCATATGCCTAGTTTATATATATTCCCTACACTTTGAGAAAATTGGGTAAAAATTCTTTGAATTCAATCATATTGTTGGAAGATTTCTATAGATGCAAATAGGATAAATTACCTAAGCATAAAAAACCATTTTTAGTCTCCCCTTAAATTATGTTGTATAATTAAACAAATCATAACTATGTGTATCCAAAACACCTTATCTAATTTCATTTAAAAAACTATTATTTACATGATCTTATCAAGAGATAAACGAAATAAAATATACATCTTAGGGTGATTTTAACAAATATTGAAGAATCCAAGTTATAAATATAGAGACTTCTTTTCTCCATTAATTGAAAGAAAAATTCAAGATTCAATTATTTTTATTTTCTGACCTTCTGTATATTTACATCATTTTCAAATCAAACAGTCAATATCATATATCTTTTATAATAGTAAAATTGATTTATATAACCATTAAATATTTTAGGATACCTTTAGTCTCATCAAATAATCAACATTTTCAATCATATTGAATGCCATTTGACATACCCAATCATATTGAGTATATGAGACTAAAATTACATAAATCATTGGTATACCCAATAATATTTAGTACATTAGTGGAGACTAATATTCCTATATTCATTATTCTTTAAATAACTTTGAAACCTTAAATGAATCACTCTATGATTCCATAATCATCTAGATTGACTTGTTAAAAGACTTCAGTACTTAGTTAAAAGGGAAAGAAATATTCTGACCCTTATAATTTTTTGTAATAGTTGGTGCTCTAGACCCTACTTTAATAGTACTTTTTTATTACAATATCATGAATATAGTAATTTGTTCATGATTTACACTTACAATGATAGTTTTTATATTTATTTTTCCACTATTTATATGGTAAATTCCATATATTATTTTTGTATCAAAGGGTTATAGCAGTTCTTAGGCTATAACGATAACTTTAAGATACTATGATATTAATCTTTAATATAAGCCATGTTATCTAGGTACATAATTCTGAATGGACACAAATGATGTTTGACCATCAGGAACTAGGGGTTCATGAGAATTAATAATTCTTCTCACGAAGTTCTCACTTAGTGATCTTGATTAGATCAGATCATTTGGACTAACCTGCCAATAGGAACACCACATGTTTCAGGTGTCATTGGTTGTTCTTATATTTAAACAAATGAAATGTTCTCTTGAATTGAGATTATATTCAATGTTTACCAATTTATTGTGTTATTTTATTCAAGGAAAAAAACAATGCCATTTAAGTCATATTAAGGTATCTTGTGTTGGGTGCATCATTGGTGGCGTTCAATTGATTGAATAATCAAGATAAAATTTTCTGCTTTTGAAAGGAAGCGATATCTCTGGCTTTGTTGATCAAGATAGTAGTATATTCACTAAATCAATGGCCATGGTAGACTAAGGTAAGACCATACAGTAAGGTCAATGAATAATAAAGTAATAAAGGATGATTATATGAAGTGTACCTCTTGGTTTATGATATATTAGAAGACAAAGAGATTATATTACATGGAGAGTGTTCGTAGGAAGGTTATCATTGTTATGACTACTCATTGCCTATTTAGGGGCCTTTATGGGTTTCTAGTATCTACTCTTAGTTAGTGAATAATATTAATTTCTATTAATATATTGTCCTATGGGGTTACTAACACACACACACATCGTTCAATTCACATGGGTTGCAGTCAGATTAGATTTATTATTTCCAAAACTACACTTGCTAATAAAACATAGTATAGTGATAGTATGGGGTTGATCCCATGGAGAAATTAGCTAGATGATAGGAACTAAGGATTATAACCTTATGTTTAGGAGTCCTCACAAGTTGATTGAGTTTGGTAATAACTAATTCTAAGGGAATTGAAGTTTGAAATCATAGCGAGATAAGGGATCAGGATCAATTTTGGGGTTTAGGTAAAAGGATAATCTCAATCTTAAATTGGTATGGTCCTAAGGTTTAGGATATAAATAAAGAAAGGGACACTATTTTATCATGGTCAAAATAACTAGATCTATTTAATATCTAACTATTCCTTCGTCTAGATATAGCTATAACTGATATATATTAATCCTAGCTTCTATGGTAGAAAGTATCAAAGAATATTGTTCATAACCTATTCTACTCCAATTGGGTTGGGATCATTCAATAAAACTTCCTATATTCAGGTTTTCTCAAAAGAATTTTATAATCAATTTTTTCAACCTAATTAATATCCTTAGGGTTACCAATTTTAAAATTAATGAATTATTAAATTCATACACCCCTACTCTCGACCCCTACCCTAAGTGGTTTCTCCACTCATGGTAGAATTGATTGAGAATGTGTAAAGGATTGAAAATATAATCAAAATACTAATAACAATTGAGATCAATAAATTATATATCATACATTCAATAATAATAAATTTAAAACTCAAATCAATCACCACTTCAACCAAATGCTTACTTGAAACAAGATTAGGGAAGAACGCAGTAAGGGTTTGTTGTCGGTTGGTGATTGAAACATAAAACACATGTAACTCATATTGGTGATGTGAAATAATGATGAATGATTTCCATTTTTAATAAATGATACTTGAATAGACATAAAAAAATTAAATTAATTGATACATGTTTTATTTGAGAGATAGAGACAAATAAATAATGAGAGGATAATCCCATAAAAATGAGAGAACATAAAGAAGTTTGTAACTTTTTTATTCGTTGCTCACCTAATATAGGTAGATAATTGGTATATTAAATGATTTGTAATGGGTATTAATGTCATGTAATTATGATCCAAGTTTTTCTCCACAAATTTTTAATCTTTCATAAATCTCTTGTGAATCTTGTTCTGGATCGTCGAGGTTTGGAAATTGACTCCTTTCACAATGTGTAATGGGTCTTCATGTCATTTTTCTTCCATAATTTTGGACCTTCAAAGCGTGAATTGAAATTTGAATGTTATATTATGTGTATTGTTGAATAACATTGTTTAATATCTTCAGGAATTTTGAAATTTTTCATGAATTTCTTCATGATTTGTCATATGCTGTGAAATATGACTACATGTCGTGTAAGTGAGTTTCGTGATGTGTAATGATCATTTTTGGTCCTTTTCTCCAGATTTTCCTCTAAAACCTTGGAAACCTATTTCTTATAATAGTCAACACATAAATGGAAAATTATCGAGTAAAACATGGATAATCCTTAATTAAATGACAACATAATTTATATATGATTTCATCTTATCAAATCCCTCACACTTAAACAATTTCTTTTCCTCAAGAAAAAAGATCTCAATATGGATTTCAAAAGGTAAAAAGATTTTAAAAGAGGAAGCACTCATTATAAATATGAAAATAAAACTAAGTTTAATTTGAGAAAACTAGTCTTCAAAGTCATCCCTATATATAAAATAAGTCATACCTCATAGTTTAGTTCTTTAAAAAAATTATTAATCTTTTAGTTATAATTTCTTAACGGTTAGTTAAATTCTATACCCATTTTCAATTTACCTAACAATGAATTTTCTCTCATCACTCGGGGTGAAATGAACCTAGAGTAATTATCATACCCTAAATATATGTTCCTAACCATAGTATTTTATTAGTTATATTATCTCTACTTCATAAAAACAAATACAAAACCAATCATGTGGGATTCAGTAAAAAGGTTCAAATGACTCTAAGGATGAGGAAAAATGGGTAGATAGTGAAAATAACAAGCTCAAAAAGGAGGGTAAGATATGAATTATAATGCATTAATGTCATGAAAACTGTAATAAAATAACTTCTCGTTAAAAAATAAATTCTATACTCCTAGTAGTTTGAGGTGGATCCATGAATATATCAAGTGAGTGCAGAAGGTATCATGTTTCTTTCTTTTTATTTTATTGTTATTTTATTTTTCAAAAGTCATGTCTAGGTAATATATCACATCCATCCCCTAACCAAATATGATTCTTTAAGGGATTCATCGGTCTTGAAATGGTTATTTTTTACCTTCCTAATACACAACCCAGTCATATTTTTATTTTTATTTTTATTTTTCCATTTCAAAGTAACAGAAAAGCCATAAAATATCAAGAATTACACATGCATAATAATCAAACATCCTAGTAAGAATCACAATAAATCTTCTAAATAAAATCATCTCATGTCTACTGGCTGAAAAACTTCTCCCAAACTTATTTAAAGTAAAGTCATACATTATACAAATAGCAGGGTAGGAAGGGATAATTGGATTCGAATGGTTTCATCCTATTAAGTTATTTCATGAAAAATATGGGCTAAATTATGGAAATATGTAATCTAGGTCTCAAGAAAAAGTATATCAACAAATATTTCCTCAATCATATTAAAATCATATTTGTTCAGTCATAGCCTCAATAATATCTCAATGCAAGTTTTGATAGGTTTATATGTCCTAGTTGTCACTAAAGAAATATTCTCATAAAAGAATATGCAATTGAAGGCTCATAATCCACTCAGGAATGGGAGTAAATAAAGAAAACTGGCAATCACTAAGGGTATAAAATCAAGTAATAAGTCAATTAAAAGAAATTTCAAAAATTTTGAATTTGAATTAAATTACTAAACTCATCAATCATTCTAAAAATATAAATTGGAACAAAACATGGATTTAAAAAAATTTACAACTTAAAAGTTTCTTTTATTTAAATGGGTTTAATGCGTTTTAGGTTTAAAGCATGATTTTGAATAAAAAAATCTCCTAGATAAATGAGAACAAAAAATGATCCTAGTTTATTGAAATTGAAACTCAAGAAATAGTCCCCCGCACTGAAAATGAGATAGTTTTCACACTATATTTGAAAGTATCATTGGAGGTGAATGATAGATAAAGTTCAGATTATTGAAATAGAGATTTTGAAATTTTAATGTTAAGGAATTGAGAGCTCCATGTAATGAGTGATGTTCCATGGGGAAATTTGAGAAATTTTTAATTTTTGATTTGGGGTACCTATAATATTTTTTAAAAAGGAAAATCCCACGCTATATAAAACATTATTCCATAGGTTTTAAACATTTTGTAAGTAATAAAATAGGTAGGTGCTCATAGTGAATAGTAATGAATGATATTTTATATAAATTCAAGTGTGTGTATACAATAAAGCTCAAAGTGACTCATGACTAAAAAGATAAAACTACAAAAGTAAAATAAAAATATAATCATAAGTAAAAATATGTGTAAAATAGATGAAATATGGTTTGCCTCCCTTAAAGTGATAATAAGGATGTCTTCATCCATACAGATAAACTAGGGTATCTGTCGGTATTTTCCATCATCTTAGATCATCTTTGTCTTCTGTAGCTACTAGTGGTGGTATCCTCTTACTCTTGTGGTCTTTGGGTAGGATTGATCACTTTATAAGCATATCTGGCATGGATATGGTGTGGAAGGAAAGGTGTATATGCTTGTGGTGGTGTCTTCTAAGCACAGATCTCAAGTGATAACTACTAAATTTGGCACTCGACAACATCCATATGTTTTTTCATCCATACAACAAGGGTATATGGTGGTGGTATAGGTGTATCAATGACCAAGAATAAGTATAGGATCTAGACATGGCTTTTATAATAGTGTAACGAATTAAAAAAAATGCTAAGTAAAATAGAGAAAAAATAGTATCATGTATATGAAGTGTAATGATACCAGGTTGAAATTGAATAAATATAGTACAAAAATTATCACCCTAAAAACATAAAAAATGAGGAGGGAACTGGGATAGACTAAGAAAAATTAGCAGTATCAAGCAGCTCAACTATAAACCACTCCTGAATAAAGGGTGGCTACAGTTTTCTTACCTGTTCAATGGATTTAAGGGAATAATTGGATGGGTGGTCCGATACTAAATTTGGTGTCTCATTGGTAGAATCTATCTAAGTAGTGGGTGGGGGTACTGATCTAGAGTGTGTTGTGGTTCTAGCATCTAGATCAATGAAACTAAACTCAATAAATATGGTGTCTACTGGTCTCTTTTCCTCCAGGAATTCTCTTCTAGATGCTCTTATTGGGCAGCATGGTCTATCAGCTCTGATGGTATGTCGGTCGGGGATATGGTTGGGGCAGGGTTGGTGGATAATGAAGGGCTGGAAGGGTCCATTGGTGGATGAGAAGCTGCCTGATGTGATGGTGGTGGTGAAGGGGTGGTGAAGTGAGAGAACTCTATGAAAGGTATGTTCAGGTTTTGGGAGATTCGATGTAGATTCTCTAGGATGAATAGGTGCATAGCCCATAGATATTTGGGATATGATAGGTTGGGTGGATTATTAGGGTATGTGGTTGTGGTAGATGTATGAATATGGGTGGGGTTGGGTGTGGGTATGGAATTTGTAGGTCTTAGAGTGGAGTTGGAGGTTGTAGGTGGTGCAGGGTATGTTTCATGATCTCCAGGTTCCTCATCAGTGGCCTCAAAGACTCCTAGTACCCAATGGTAGGTGACATAGTCCTTGATCAGTAGCTTCATCTAATGCATCATTAAGGAATCAATGGACTCTATAGTACTAAGGGAAGTTTTTTTATGAAAGGAATCAAAATTCCGACATGATGAGATAAGTGGGTGATGAAAGATCCACCCTTAAGCATGTTTCACATCCTCTATACATGTGCTCTATGATAGAAAATTAACGAAGAGTAAATAATAATGGAAGGGCCTCCCATGGATGTAGAGAGGATGATGAAATCCATCTGAATAACATAGTTATAAGACTTGGCTTGAGCGTACCAGGAATGTGTCAATGGATTATGAAGGATGAGGAGTGTTAGACCTCAAAGCTGGGTGGACTTCATAATCATCGGATCATTCTTAGTGTGAGAATCTTGGGCAATCATCCTCCAAGTCCTTTTATAATCTGAATTGGAAAACTCAGGCTATAATTTTGGAAATACCATAGATGTGGAAAATTCTTTAGTATAAATCCTGAGGCATATTCCATTTTCTGCAAAATAAATCTCATAAGGTCGTCCACCTAATCTGAAGTATAGGTTTTCAACTATGGCCTCAAAGCTGGACATAAACTTTAGAAAAATATCCTGATATCTCTCTTCATGCACATTGATGATGGAGGAGATATGTAGGCGGTTGAGGAGTTGTATCACCACTTGGATGATATATAGTTGAGTGAGTACAGCCATATAGAGTTTTTTTGTCCTCATTGGCTTTTTCTAGAGCCAGTTGAGTGAAATATGGTGCTTGGGGTTTGAGAAATGTTAGATGTGGTAAAAATGTGTCTGGTTTCCCTCATACAACCCACTAGAGGTCGATTAGGAGTCCTCCATAGTAAAGGGCTCGTCAAGGACTAAAATGGAAGTGGATGAAGGAGATGCAGGGAGTATTGGAGGTGTGGCACCTCATCAGCAATTCATCGGTGGTGGGTCATCTCGCACAAGAGTGGGATTGGAAGTATGAGTGTGCACAGTCGTCATTCATGCCATTTCATAAGTGGAGTCAGTTGTAGGGAGGTACGGATGAAGGAGCAAGGGAGAGGAAGGGGAGGTTTGAGCAGTGAGTGGTGGATGGGAGGTGTGGTAAGGGTGTGGTTTGAGCAGCGAGAGGGGGGTATGGCATGGTGCAAGAGGGACGGTGGGGGAGTTAAGTGTCATGAACCTTAGGTTCATGAAATAAAAAATTAAGAAAATATAAAATGTTTAATTAGGTTACATGATGTATATTTTTGAAATTTAATTATTTCTGGTAGGGAAAAGTACACATAATGAATGAGGGTTACACAGTATGCAATTGTTTTTTTTTACCATTTTCAAACATGATCCTCCTTCTTAATTTTTGGTCTGCCCTAAGCTATGATAATATTATTCTAATTTAATCTATCCTAATGTGACCTAACCTAGGTTGCCTCCTAGTCAAAGCTCTTTTTAACATCGAGATATTGACTCTTCAATGATAAGATGAATTTCAAGCTGATGAAACACCCCTCATGGAAGGGTTATTTATATATTTTCAATCTTTGATCATTGACCATGAATGGAGTATACCTTCCTTTTGAATTCCAATGGTCCCATAGGGAAATACTTGTACGAACACAAAGGGTCCTGACTATCTAGATTTCAACTTCCTAGGGAACATTTTTAATGTTGAGTTGAACAATAATACCTTATTACCTAGGGAAAAAATGTGTCTCACAATGTGTTGATCAAGCCATTTATTTATTTCTCTTTTATAGATCTTGGAAGTTTCATAAGAATCATTTCTAATTTATTCCAATTCATAAAATTATAGAATTTTAGCTTCCTCATCCATTTGACAATCTAGATTGAGCTTCTTAATTTCCCAATATGAGTGATCCTCAAGTTCTATTGGAAAAAGACATAGATTCCCATATGTCAATAGGAATGGTGTGGTAATAATTGGTGTTTTTTATGCAGTTCGGTAATCCCATAATACATTATCTAACTTCAGACTCTAATCCCTTCAACTTTTTTCACAATCTTTTCTAGATTTTTTTTATTTCCCTTTTTGAAAAATCAACTTTTCCACTTGTTTTTGGGTTTTAGGGAGTTCATGTGTTATACCTGATTCCATATTTCTCTATAAATAATTTAACATCTTGATTGGTGAAATGTGTTCCCTGGTCACTAATGAGTATTCTAGGAAATCAAAATCTTGAAAACACATTCTTCTTCAAGAAATTCATGACCACTTTTTCCATGTCATGTGTTGTAGCTTAAGCTTCTACCCATTTTGAAATGTATTCAACACCAACAAGGATATAGGACTTTCCTTGTGAATTGGTAAATATTACCCTGAAATATATTCTCCACACATCAATTATTTTAAATTCCATGATTAGGTTTTGGGTCATTTCATTCCTTCTAATGTTGTTAGTTTATTGGCATTGATCATAATATTGAACATAATCCCTTTAATATTGGTGGAGTGTGCGCCATAAAAGTACACTTTATATAATTTTCGAAACTATGTGTTATAGTCCATGATTTCCTTCAGTTGGTGATGTATGAAAAATGTCTAACACACTTTTCATTTCATTCTTTGGGATGAAATTCCGTAATAGGACATCAACACGGAGCTTAAAAAGGAGTGGTTTAGCCCAATACTAGTGTGAAACTTCAGCCTAAAAAACAACTTCTTTACTAGTAGGAAAGGTTTGGCTGTAAAATTCATATGGAGATATAATCTTCAATATCTAAAAACCACAACTGTACTTTTATACTGAAGAGAGTTTCATCAGGTAAGTCGACCTCGATGTCTAAATCATCATCATCCTTTATAATTGGTGGTGTAAGTCTAGATAAATGGTCAATGACAAAATTTTCTATTACTTTGGTATCTTTGATGATGATTTATAACTCTTAAATCAATAGAATCCACCTTATCATTCTTATCATGGAATCCTTTTCTTCATTAAATATCATAGGGTAGTGTGGTCAGTGTACATAATGACTGTGGACAAAACCAGATAAGATAGAAATTTCTCGAAAGAAAAAAAAACAACTACTAAGAGATACTTCTCTATAGTTATATAGTTCGCCTAAGATTCATTCATTGTGTGGCCTACATAGTATACGGGTTAGAATATGTGAACAAATGGTTATCCTAAAACAGCACCAATAGTGAATTTGCTAGCATCGCACATCAATTCAAAATCTTTTCCCCAATTTAGTGAAATGATTACAGGAGATGCAACCAGGATTTTCATTACAGAATTGAATTACCTAAGACATTATTCAGTGAATTAAAATATAGTTTCCTTTGATAACAGGTGCGTCAGAGGGTGGGAAACTTTCAAAAAATATTTTACGAATCGCTAATAGAATCTAGCATGGCCTAGAAGGATCCTTAGGCCTTTGACTATTGAGGGATCATGTAAATATTTGATCACATTTATTTTAGAATTGTACACTTCCATGATATTCTTGAAAATTTGGTGTCCAAGTAATATACCTCCTTGAAACATAAAGTGGCATTTTTTCATTTTAAAACTAGGCATTTCTCTTTACAATATTGCAGGAATAACTCAAGATTTCTTTGGAAGACCTCAAAATATCATCCAGAAACTCAAAATTCATCCAAGAAAATTTCTAAGAATTCCTATTTCATATCCTGGAATTATATTTCATGTACCTTTCAAAATTCATTGGTTCATTACACATACTGAATGGAATGTTTCTATAGGTTAAGGTACCAAATGTACATGTCAATGTTGTTTTAGAGTAATCATCTAGGTTGACTATTGTCTAATTGTATCCCAAATATCCAACCTGGAAATAATATAATTCATGTCCTTATAGTCTCTCAAACATTTGATCCATAAAGGTAAAGGGGAAATTATCTTTCTGGGTTACTTTATTTAGTTTTCTTTAGTCTATGCATACTCTCCATCAAGTGATGGTGCGAGTTGAGGTCAATTCATCTTCATTATTTTTTTCAATTGTGAGGCTACCTTTCTTTGGTACAACTTTTAGTGAGCTCACCCTCTCGATATTATAGATTGAAAAGATTATTCCAACATCCATATTTTTAATTACTTCTTTCTTAACAACCTCCTTCATTAGTGGGGTGATTCACCTTTGGGGTTGGCGTTTAGGATTGACACATTCTTATAGTAATATTTTATGGGTTCATAAATTGGGATTGATCACTTTGATATCATCAAACCCTAGAAAATTGACTGTTTATGTATTTTTATGACTTCTAAAAAAATTCCTCTTGTAACTGAGTCATTTTTGAGTTTATCATGACTAGTAGTGCAGCAGCAGTCTTTATAAAGGAATACTTGAGTGTACTGAGGAGTGGTTTCAGTTCTAGTTTCGGTGGCTGAATGACTGAGGGTGTGAAAGGTGATATGATATCCATTATAAGAGGTTTTATGTAGTTTACTTCCTCAACTTCATATTACTCCTCCTCATGTGTCATTTCATCATTTTCATCTTCAATTTTTAAGTAGTCTCTTCTTTCATCTGTGAGAAATATAGCTTGGATGTCAAAAGCACCATCAATTTTTTTATTCTTTTTTCATGTCGAAAACAAATTGTTAATATCCTACTTAGAATATGAATATTCCTTGATTAATATCATTTAGTTCCTTTACTATGGATAGGAATGGTCAAAATAGGATTATTGAAACATCTCTTTCCTCTTCAATGTCCAAAACAAAGAAGTCTCCTGGAAAAATAAACTTACCGAATTTAACTAAGACATCCTCAAGAAGTACCTGGGGATACATTACTGATTTGTTAGCTAATTAGAGTGCCAATCTAGTTGTTTTTAATTCTTCAAGTCCCAGATTATAGAATACACTCATTATCATGAGGTTAATTTTGGCTCCAAAATCACATAAGGCTCTTTTGAAGATACATTCTCCTCTTGTTCATGGGATTGAGAAACTTCTAGGATCTCTCATTTTTTGTGGAATTTTCTTCAAAAAAATATAAAATCACTCTTAATTTAACAATATGACACCTAGGTCTTCCATTTTTTTTTTTTAATGTATATCCTTATGAAATTTTACATAGGTAGGCATTTGATAGATTTCCTCAGTGAATGGAATTTTGATGTGCATTTTCTTGAATATCTCCAAAATTTTCTTGTATTTCCCTTCAACCATTATTTTCCACACTCTTTCCAAAAAATGGGGAGGTGGATTATAAGGTGGTGGAAAAATGTAGACATATTCTTTGTGATATTCTTTAATTATATCTTTTTCCATTGGCGGTTCTTCTCAAGGTATCTTTTGAGTAGTTTTAGTTGTTTTTCATGATTCTTTTCTTCTATTACCTTGTATGTTTTTTTGTTTACTTAGATATTCTTTATTCTCCTCTACATGGTTTCTAAAAATCTATAACTCTTAAATTCCTTAGAATCACTGCCTTTTCCTCTTCCCTTAAGTATGTCTCTGTATTACCAAGTAGAGTACCTAGCAATCTCTCTGACAAAGACTTTGAGATCTGAATCGTCTACTGCTTGAGGTTACAAATATTATCCCTTTGATTATGAATTTTTGTCTCTTGGGTGGTCAACCTATGATATACATTTCGAAAAAATGTTGAAAGTAGTTTTTTTAAATTTTATTGAAGAGGGGTGGTTGGTTCTGGAGGTCTTAGTGGAGTTAGTTGAAATTGTTGTTATGCTCTAGGATGGAAGCGTTGTTGTGTTACTTGTTTTAGTGGTCTAGGAATAGGATTAATTGGAAGATATCCTAGTTTTTATTTATTCATGAATGACTCATGACCACATCTTTGCTGATAATATCCCTGATTCGCTTGTTACAGCCATCGAACTGTCCTTTTCTAATAATATTGTTGTGGTTGCTAAAATTTTTTATTTTGATTATTGTAATTAATGTAATTTCAATCTTGGATTTGTTTTTCCTAAACACATGTTGTGCAGTATTTATATAGATTTGGGACACCACACATTTAGTTGGATTGGTTCTCCATTATAGGAGAAGGAAGAGGAGGTGGTTTATTATGTATCTGAAATGATTTAAGCTTCTTCGTTAAGGCCTCTACTTGCACAGTTAGTCAATTATTTTCATAAACTTGGTGGATTCCACTCCGGTATGGTCCACGATCTCTCTACCATAGACTAGAATTATGAGATACTTCATCTAAAATAGATCATCCTGCCTTGGGTGTTTTAAACATCCTTCCTCCATTAGCAACGACATCAATGACTGTGCAAGTAGCTGGTAGGATGCCTTGATAAAATGTTTCGAGTTGTATCCACATATCAATTTCATGATGTGGACATATAAGAGTGAGTTATGTAAAATGATCTCATACTTCCCATTCTAAATATCCATCAGTTTTTATGAAATTATAGATGTCATTCTATAATTTTCAAGTTCATATAGGCAGAAATTACTTGTCTAAGAATTTATTGGTTTAATCATCCCAAGTCGTGACAGACTCAGGAGCTTGAATTTTGAGCCAATCCTTGGCTAGGTCTCACAAGGAAAATGGAAATACTTTTAGACTTATATAATCAGAAGATACTCCCTAATTGTGAAAGGTATCAAAGACTTCTAGGAAGTTTGAGATATGTTCATGGGAATCTTCACTTTGAAGTCCACTAAATCGCTCCATATTCTGGATAATATGAATGATTTCAAGTTTGACATGAAATGTGTGTTCTTGAAAATGAGGTTGTATAATGATGGTTGTATCACCATGGATTTATGTCATGCCATAATATATTATGGTGAATTCTTGATGAATAGGCTTCTATCCATGTATTACAGGTTGCATGTTTTTCGTTTTTGATTGGTTTGGACCTACATGATTACTGTGGGTCGTCCATTTTTAAATGGAGGCGTGAAGAGATGTACCTTTCAATTTTTTGTTCAAGTGTAAGTTTTTATTGTTTTACAAGGATCTTTTAACATTTAAAATGGCCCCAATTCATGCACTAAGACGTAAGGAGAATTACATTGGGGCATCTAAAAAGAAAAGAGAAAGAGGGAACGGGTGAGTTAATCCTAGGTACTTTCCATAGGTTTCCATTCAAATCATATATTTCAAATCTCCCAAGAAACTATTCCAAAATTTGATGCACCCACAAACATATTTAATTCTCACGGGTTGTGGTCAGATTAGATTTATTGTTTCTCAAACTACACTTTCTACTAAGACATAGTATAGTAATAGTGCGGGGTTGATCCCATGGAGAAATGAGCTAGCTGATAACAACTAAGGCTTAGAAACTTATAGATAGGATTCCTAATAGGTTTATTTAGTTTGGGAATAACTAACGCTGAGGTAATTAAGGTTTTGATATCAGAGAGAGATAATGGATCAAGATCAATTTCGGGTTTCAGGTAAACGGATAATCTCAATCCTAACTTGGTATGGTCCTAAGGTTTAGGTTATGAAGCAAGCAAGGGACAATAGTAGAACACAGTAAAACTAACTAGATCTATTGAAGAGGTAGTTATTCTTCGGTCTGGATATATCTACAACCAATATACATTAATCCTAGATTCTAAGGTAGAAAATATCATAGGCTATTGGTCATAACCTATTCTACTTCAATCAGGTCAAGGTCATTCAGTCAAACTTACCATGGCCAGGTTTACTCAAAAGAAATATATAAACAATTATTTCTTTACCTGATTACTATCATTAGGTTTACAAATTTGATAATTAAAGACATATTAAATTTATACACCCCTACTCTAAACCCCTACCCTAGGTGGTTTAGCCACTCATGGTAGAATTGATCAAGAATGGGTAAGAAATTGAAAATATAATCAACATACTGATAACAATTGAGATAAATAAACTAAAGATCATACATTCAAGAATAATAAATTTAAAACTCAAATCAATCACCACTTCAACCAAACACATACTTGAAATAAGAATAGGTAATAATGTAGTAAGGGTTTGTCGTCGAATGGTAATTGAAACAGAAAACACATGTAACTCAGCTTAGCGATGTGAAAAAACGAATAATGGTTTCTAAGTTAAATCCATGGTGCCTGAATGGACATAAAATAAATTAAATTAATCGATAGAATTTTTATTTGAGAGAGATAAATAAATAAATAATTTGTAAAGAATCCCAGAAAAATGAGAGAAGACAAAAAAGTCCGCGTAATGTTTTTTCCATTGTGCGACTTTTGTAGGTAAATAATCAAGATATTATATAATTTTTAATGGTTATTCATGTTGTTTGATTACAATTCAAGGTTTTCTCCAAAAATTTTGAATCTTTCACGAATCTCATGAAAATATCATCCTGGATCTTTGAGATTTGTAAATTGACTCCTTTCACAACTTTTAATGGGTCTTTATGTTGTGTTTCTTCCTTCGATGTTGGATTTTAAAGAGAGAACTGAAATTCGAATGTTACATGACATGTATTGGTGAATCATGTCATGTAATCTCTTTATGGGTTGTAATTATTTCATGAAAAGCTTAATGACTTGTCATATATTGTGAAAGATGACTACACGTCGTGTAAGTGAGTTTCATGACGTGTAATGAGCATTTTTTTCATTTTCTCCATCTTTTCCTATGAACCCATAGAAACCTATTTCCTATAATAATAAACACACACCTGGTGAATTATTTAGTAAAACATGGATAAACCTTAATCAAATGATAGAATAATGTATATATTATTTCATCTTATCAGTCACATACTAAGCATATTAAAAAATTCTTCTTTATTATAATGAATGGGAGTATAGGACATGGTGAGCCCCACCATAGGGTCCATGATATGTCTGAGAATATATGATTTAAAAGGAAAAAATAAATTTATATTATTCAATTTTATAATAATTATTATTGATTTTATTTATTATATTTATTTATAAGTATTAATGTAAATACATGAGAGAATATTATTCAAATGAATATTATGTTAATATTCAAGGTTTGGTTAATATTGGAAGGAGCGATGATTCAAGGTAATGGCTCAGTTTTATCAAGTAATATATTTATTATATTATAAGAAAGTGATGAAAATATAAAGGATATGTATGACTAAGTAATATAGTTATATGATGTCGTTTATAGTGAGTAAAAAATATTTGGGGTCGGAGACCATTTTTGGGTATTTGAGGATCTCAATATATAAAGTAGGAGAGACCCACACATGCTGAATTATTCATTACACAATGGATGAGATCCTCTCTCCTCACTCCCTATTTATAGATAGAGGAGAAGTCGATCTAATAATCCAATCAAATCACTACTTCACAAATCGATGTATTTTCTTTGTGGTGACCGTCGAGATATTGATACATCATCAGATCTCTATTCAAGTACCTAGAATTCAAAAATCAGTTCTCCCATATATTTTTTAAGCATGTTTAGATGATCTAGAGGGATTAATCTTGATATCCTTTAAGAATTAATCACTAGTGATGAATGGATGTATAGAACAACTTAAAATCGAAAGAGGTGATTTATGATTTAATTTTCATGCTTAAAATTCATCACACAGGATCCTCGAGCCTTTATGGGGGATGTGATTCATCGAAGATGACATAGTTACATCAATATTCAATAAAAATTTTAAAATCGTCAGTCCATATATTTTTGTTGTGCACCCTGATACCAATAATTTTTACCAAACAGATTGCATGAAATTTTAATCCATCAAAAAAATAAATTTATAATAAATTAACGTAGACGGAATTTCTACGGTCCCAATGTTATATATAGTGTTTCAAATCGACATTGGAAGACCATGTTATTATCATCCAAAGTTTTTAATATTTATTGAAATAAAATTTTTAGGTATTAAGTTTAAGAACATATTTATATATATGTTAAATTATATATGATGGAAAATGGGTGGTGTTAGTTTATATTAAATCCAAGAACATTGACCACTTTTTTCATGCAGGTGGAATATTATTTTATGGATGGCCGTTTTTTCACAAAATTTTGGGGTTTTTTAAAAAAAAATCCAAAAGTTTCTAGTTATAGAATTATTTTCAATAAATAAATAAATAAGGGGTATAGGTGACTTACAATAATAAAAAACAAAAAAAATGTCTTTTGACATTTGCAGGGGTTCTCAATGCATCATAAAAAACAAGGGAAGAAATAAAAAAACATAAAATACTATGTTGATGGAAATTTCACACAAAAAAATGAGGTAAGGGCCTATTTTCCGGCACCCTCCCACCTCACCATCTCCCGTGAGCTTCGCACACCACTACTCAACTCCCAACTCATGTTCCTCTAGGCCAGAACCCTGGCACTCCCTACTCATTCGTCGGCCTCTCTGATTGGATAGTGCCACACTAATTCAACATTTCCCTGATCGATGTCATCTTCCCACCTCCGACTAAATTTTAAAAAAGGTTTTTTTTTAAAAATTATCAAAATAGGATAGGGTTAAGTGTATTTTTAAAAATGGGTATTGAGATGTGTGAACCCCTTTCACGCATCTTCCCTTGTTAGGAAGTGTGAATGTGGTTCACTCATACTGTATAAAGTTTATAAACGATGTGTGAACCCTGTTCATGCATCCAATAGAAATTTTAAATAAAAAAATCATCAATACTAAACAAATATTAATAAATATTTATAAAATAATCAAAAATATAAAGGAAATTGTAAAAAATATAAACCAAATATTTTTCTATATTTAGAAATATTAATTATAAAATAATAAATATTAATTAAAAAATATCAAATATTCAGAAATATTAATAAATATAAATTAAAATAGTAAATATTAAATTAATATTGATAATTTTTAATAATTTTTTTAACAGGTTGAGGGTGAAACCCTCTTTTTAAGAATATAAATAGTAATTAAATACTGATGAATTTAAATAAATATTTATTAATTATTAATAAATTTTAAATAAATATTAATTTATACTAATAATTATTATTAAATATTCATGAATAATAGGTATCCATTAAATAATTATTAATAAATATTCACGCTTCCTACAAAATTTTTAATTAAAATAAAAAACATCAATATTTGTAACTACCAATTAAATATAAATATATTATTAATTAATAAAACATCAATATGTATAAAATACCAATAAATATAAATAAATATTAACACATATTAGTTAAATAGTGAAAAATAATAACAATAGTGTTCATAGTAATTTTGATCAACATGTCTGATTCTTGGTGCACTGCTCGATCGCCAGTATCAATTCATACTTAAGAATGTGTCGTCCGTTATTTCACTCTAATTCTATATGAGTCATAATTTTTCTAGAAAAAAAATAATATTTTATTAGGGAAATAATTATGTCCTCTACCAATTGATCATGATACCCCGTGAAATGAGAACTCATGCACTTATCATCAAGGGTAATCCAATTTTATTTTAGGATTAAGATATTAAATGAGATATGAATGTTTTATTAGAACAATCAACCTAAAACTCATTCACTCACTTTACCAGATAGATCAAAAACATTCAACTATAATAAGAAGGATAAATGGCCTTTGAACGCATCTATACTGGAAATTTTCTTATGTCTTTGATTAATTCTATTACAAACCATTTCTATTCATTTTTTTTTGTTAACAAAGTAAGAGAGATTTAAAAAATATTCCTCTTTCAATAACATGATCATCCTGAACATTATATAGTAATTAGGTTTGATTCTAATTGATATACTAATTCTGGCAGTAATTTCACATTTCTTCATTTACCTCCCCCTCAAGGAAAACACTTATAAACATCAGTTTTGAAAACTTATATAACTTCACCAAGGATGATCTTTTTCAATATGTATTCTTTACGATACCAAAAATATGATCAAACCATGATGATATATTTTTTATAATTATTGTCTTGGATATTCTAACACATTCTTAAAATTCATCAATGATAACCCTCTTCCTTACATCATAAGAATAGATAAATTAAACAATGATTAAGGAAATATGGAGGATCTTTCTTACATATTAATGTAAATAGGAAGGTTGAGGTTTTTTCTTAATGAAGTTTTTATAGTTCCTCTAGTATTCATGATTTTATATTGGATCATCTATTCTAATTTAAATTGTGTAGTAGAGATCTCTTCACATTACATTTTTGGTTTTTTAGATATTTTTTCCCTTATTAGCTTCATTGATGGTGCAATATTAACCCTATTAAGGATTTTTTCTTATTCTGGAAGAATATGAATTCAATATTTTTCATAATGTACATAATTTTATCACATAATGGAGGTATATTAATAGTAAAAACCTCTAGTGAAGATTGTGTACTAGTAGAACCTATGCCTTTTATAAATTTTGAATGTGTATCTTCTAAAAATTGGCCAAATGAACTTATAATTACATATATCTCATATTTTGGTTTTTTATATTCAATCATAATCATATACTCTTCAAAAATATCCATTATTCATTGAAATTATTCGACATGAAATTTAATTTTTTTAAACAAATAATCATGATCCATGATTTTTGGATTAAAATCATTGAGATCAATAATATTTTTCATTATTTCTTGAAGTTTGCATATCTTTTCATCCAGAGTATTAATATTTATTAATTAATTTAATCATATTATTTATTTTACATATATAGATAATAATACTAAGTAATAATATGAATATCAAATAGAAATTATTAATTTTGGAAGACAATTTGATGATAGTAATACAGTTATTAAAAAAAGTAAAACTCTATATATGATAATAGTAAGGCACATAAAAATGTATCATAAATCAAAAATAAACCTAATATATGCCTCTGGTGTTGATGCTTCTATGTCCCACAGCCAGGAATATACTAAATGCATCCACGTCATGTCCATATAAGTCTGCGCTCTACCATATGTTGTGCATAATCATCTGCATCCACCTTCACATCCTCCTGTGTGACAGGCGATGGATGTACAATCTCACCGTCTATACCCTGTTCTGCATCTAAGGATAGTTTATAATGGCTGGAACTCTCACCAACATGGAAAGAATATGGATTTTGTGCTATGGATGTCAGTAATAAAGAATCATGCGCAACCCATTCAAGGTATGTATCTACTTGTGGTTGAGCCTGAGAAGCTGGAGGAGCATCTGACTAATCATGTTAAACACCCTCCTCATGTGGAACATCAGGATATAACTGATCAAACTAAAAATCATCCTCCTATGGAACAATAACATCCATAATAGGTTCATCACCCGTGGTACATATATATGAGGTTCAACAGGCTCTGAAGCCTCCTCCGCATGTGGTGGATCAAAAAAATGCCATGATAAATCTCATCCATCAAAGGAAGCAACTCTATCACAAGGCTTTGAAAATATTATGGGTCAATATAGCTCTCTACTGGATCATCTATGTGAAGTAGATGATAGATATGAGCATCCAACAAAAGCAAATTCCATTTTTAAGTAATATGAATAAAAAATATGATGAATAATGGAGGGAACAATGTATACCAACCCATGAAAGGCTCATCTATGTCATTTCAGAAATATGATAGGGGACATGTAGTACCAGGATGCATAATCCATCTGATCTACCAAATGAAAACGTATTGTATCCACCCCTCGCAACCAGAACTCCTATCGTCTGTCCCATAAATCAATATATCTAGCATGGTATCTCCTTCAATAAAAATCTCTATTCTCTAACATCTTTAAGGAATGCATTGAATCTAACTAACTGGTTGGGTCAGAAACAAGCTAAAAGAATTATAACTACCTCATAACTCTATCAGTCTGATGTCACTTGACTATATGAAAAGTAATCAATGGAACCCTTTGGGAGTCAGTAGAAAGCATCTCTGTACAGTACGGTGGCAAACTCTGGATAATATCATCTATATATGGCATCCATATAATCTGAAAGAAAAAATAAATAATCAATTAATAAATGAATACATGTATAGTAAAGAATAAATAGTTAACAATATAAATAATAATCACTTACATTATGTGGTTGAATGATGTCCAACATAAGTCTATAGGAATAGACATCCTGTCTGGGGGAATCTGAATATTGATGTGCCTAACTCCACCTATAGATAATATTATTATATTTACATTTCATAATATAAAGTTATACAATTATGTTAGATATTATAAGGAAGGAATAACATACCAACGTCCATGCGGACCCTCTACTACAATATCTACTGGAAATGGTGCACGAGCATGTGGAGTTAAACAAGGGATGTGCTCTCATACCCACATCTGTAAAAAAACCATGCATCTCATGATATTCATCTTATCAATGTGACATGCACTTCATAGATCCCTATATGTATATTCTAGATAAGTAGACCCCTATATATACCAGCCTACCTCGTCCAAATACTCCAAAAAAGGTAAATACATTAGATATAAAAAAGTAGTGGAGTGATCAACAAAAAAGTGTTTCACCGATCATCCTCAAAATATATGCACATCAAAATCACAACGCGGTGATCTCATCAACATCATCTGCTAAATTTATAAAGCGATGGTCTAACCAAGTCATGTGTAATCTACCACCGACGATGGTCCTGCCATCATCAGGGATCTCTATGTCCGGTATTCTATGAACAAGCTCTGAAAAATCTTCTCCAAGTCGACCTATCAGAGTCGCATCATTGATGGGGAGTCCTAACAGAATGGCCACAGCCTGCAGGGTAATAGTTGTCTCCCCCTCTCTAAAATAGAATGTATGTGACTCTAGCCTCCATATCTCTATAAGTGAAGCAACGAGATGATGATCAAGAAAGGTGAAGTCGCAAATCACTACACTATAGAATCCAACGCGATGAAGATGAGGGATGATAGTGGGAGGTGGTATAATATGATGGAAATGGTGAGATCTGTGTACAGTCAATGGAGGCACAAGACGTCCCTATAAAAGAATCCATCATACATTAGTATCCTAGGATGTGATCAATGGAAAACCTTCCATATTCACAAATGATATCATCATTACTTTTTTATAGTTAATTCAATAAAAAAAATTAAACATTTATTTAAAAAATCTACAACAAGAAAATGAAAAATGATTGTGTTAATATTTTCGATTTATGCTTGATTTGTTATGTGTGGATTAGTGTCTTTGTTACATGTGGAAGCATAATATATTCATTTTCATTTTATGTTTATTTTTTTAATAGTTTTAGTATCAAAAAATTCTTTACTATAGAATCCAAAAAACGAGAAAAACCAAAATTAAAACATGTCAGAAATGGAGAAAGTTAAAAATAAAAGGATTCAATACTGAAATGTACACATAAAAAAATATACATATTCATGATACAATACACATACTCAATCATTTCTTACAAGATATAGAGCTTTGTCCTACCACTTGGGGACATCTCTTATGAGTATATCCTTCTACGTGAAAAATACTGCATCGCATTCTCCCCCCTCATTGTTGAGTCCAATCCATATCTTTTCGGATTCGAGTTGACTTTGGTTTTTCTCGGGGCCGCAACTTGGTAGTATGAAGCTAATAATTTAAAAAATGACAGACATTAAAAAATCATAAATGAAAACAAAACCAAATTATAAAACCTAGAAATATCAGGGATGATGATCAGCTGATCAGCAGGCAATAATATACAATGAAAGTCACCAATATGTATCCAAGTTACACTATAACAATTAACCAAAGTGCTCATGTGATACACTGGGTCAACATATGGCTCCCATGATATATTTACTGAATCACAAGCTATGATAACATGTAAACATGCATATCTAAATGCATTAAAGTTGTTGCAATCACAGTACATGTTATCTAACATCATCACAAACACTCAACCACTAATTCATGTATCTCAGTTGTAGCATTGTCTTACCTTAAATATCATATTTTCCCTATTAAAGGCTACAATATCCCATATTGAAGCCTCATTTAGTATCTAATCAATATCACATTGGAAATTCTGAGTAAAACGCATTCTGTTTTCCATCCTCTGATAGGCCTTTTGGGACTGTTCAACAATGTAGTGAACACATCTATAAAATTTCTCTTGCACTAACCCAGTGATTGGGAGTTTGTGTGTGCCCTTGAGGACCCCATTTATGCACTCCACTATATTAGTGGTCATATGGACATATCTTCTACCACCTTCATATGCTAATGATCATTTTTTATTTGAAATTTGCATCATATATCCATACACATCTTCATTAGCAGTTCGAATCTCTTCAAAGCGTCAATCAAACCTTTGTTGTTGGGGATCATATGATGATGCCATAAGAGAATAATATATTAAAATGGATATTAAATTTTTTTTTTTAAAGTAATTTTAGAAAAACTTACTCAACTTGAGAATCTCTTTCTTTATAGGACCATCTATGAAATTCTTATGCACATTACTTGCAATATGTCTAATGCAATAGTGATGATAAGGATTCAGCTCATTCCATGAAACCTCATCACAATTCACAACCTCTATAATCACTTAATGGAAATCAGATATTAGACACATTCCCTGGTTTTTTGTGACATTAATGTGTACACATGCCAAAACCCAGATCCAGTAATAAAAATTATCCTTTTCACAATATAAAAACAAAGTGACAAAGGAGCACAATTACCATCCTGTGTGGCAGAAATGAGTAGAAAAAATGTATACTTGACATACAAAAAAGTTCCATCGACCTAAATAAATTTTTTACAATAGGGAAAGTAAGTAATGCATGGCCTAAATGCCCAAAAAAACTATTGAACTTCACTTTTGTTTGATCAACTTAGTGATTATGGGATACATACTCAACAGTGTCCAACAGATGAACAATCTGATTTTTAAGAGACAAAAATTCCATAAGTTGTAGCAACATTGCATAAGATTCATCCCAATAACCATAAAATTTTACAATTACCTATTATTTTTCATTCCATGCTTTGTTTTATGATATCATATAGTTATGCAACTGTTTAATTCTTCCCTGAATAAGGGAAACGAGAACATCCGAACTTGTTCGTATTATCTCACAAATAAAATTTTATATAAACTCTAAATCAAGGGATAAGTAATCCTGCAACAAGCTTGGATGCACAAAATTGTGTGTCCCTTCTAATTTAGTTCTCCTCTAACATGAAAAAAAATTATCAAATATTTTCCTTAATCGAAATTTACATTCTAGCCCATATTTTTTACAACAAATGAGATATTTTTTCTTCTTTGAATCATCAACCACAGATTTGAAATGTCACTCAATGTGGAATTGCTTTATCACATTTTTCATGTCCCATTTACTTTCAAACTCTGGCTCAACATAGATGTCATTATAATTTGATGAAGACTTATTCCATATAATTCTAGTGAATTTAGAATCTGATGTAATGACATCCCAATCAAAATGTTGTTCATGAGACATTCCTTCAACTAAGGAACTCAATATTGAAGGATGATTACCACTAATTGGTGGATGTCGTGGATTCTTGTCTCTCAAAGGAACCTTAGAAGGTTTATTCCCCACATCACCCTCACCCATATATCTCAAAGGAACCTCAGAAAGTTCATTCCCCATAGCACCCTCACCCTCATCATCTCCTGATGACTCCCAGATTCTTCTTCCTCAGATAAACTTTCATTCACTATATTAGCAGACAAAGGGATTTCATCTATATTTACTTTCAAATTTTGATCATATTATTCATAATTTACTTCTATCACAAGAGTCATATGAGAAGGAGGAAATTAAAAAGACTGATATGAAGGACAAAATTCTCTAGAGCTCGTAAAAAAATGTTCTGTAGTAATCGGTTTTACCACATCTATATCAGAAAACACCACATACAACTCCAACAAACCATTATCACACTCCTATCTAAATAAGGAAGATGTATCCATCCAATCATCATCATAGACCAGAGGGTACTCTATGTGCCATAAATGTTCAGGATGTTGTAGATGTCGATATGTTATTGAATCAATGGATTGATTGACCCTTAGTTTTAACCGATTATGAATATTATTGTGAACTTCGCCTAATTTTATACAACCATGTAGATTTACCACTCTGACTAGTGGAACACTATAGCTAAATCCATGCTCATTATAAATGATATCACCATTGCAATATATTTTCACATACATTATTACCTATAAATAATAATTAATAAAATATTATATACTACATCAAAATTTTACATTATTTGAATTGTTTTTGAATAATTGAATTTATCCTGAGAATTTTTTGTGTATTCATTTATCACTACTGAGGTATAGTGATAGTGGTATTATTATCGAAGAAAATTCAATATAACGTTATATATTTTAATTAATTATGAAATAATAATGACTTAATCTTGAGACTTATGATTAGTTTATCATTATTTGATAAACTAACCAAAACTTATGGGTAAACTTCTGGAGTCTCTATTATCAAATATTTCATCAACTGCCAGTCTCCTTTCAAACAGAAACGCCTCCGGTCAAATTCTTTTCCTCAAATGTCTCTTCAGGGATAACTCTTCAGGGACGCCTTTTGTTGATTTCCATTTAATTACAAATTTACTCACATGCATGTGAGGGGATCTAAGGGTTTAAAATACATTTATGTTTTTAAGAATACATACAAGTCCTTACATACTTAGTTATAGATGACTCGCAGGTCATCGATATGGAAAAATAAATTCAATTATTACAAATTAAATAACCACATTTACAAAATAAGACATGGAATTCCAATTATACATTGGTCTATCATCTCAAGATCAGTCATCACACAACTAACCATGTTTTTTGGTATACTTATTATATCTATTAATAGATGAAATATATATTAAATATATATACTTATTTTCCAAAAAAATTAACTTTTCAATTTGTATGTGTATATATATATTTATTAATAACATTTAATAAATTTAATTATAACTAATATAATTTAAATTTATTATTTATAAAAAAAATTATACCATTAATAAAAATATTTTTCTATATGTTTTTTAATACATTTAAATATGATACATGTTTTCAGAACCTAGGTTTTTAGAATGGGTCAAAATCCCAACCCTGTTTGAATTTTTGACTTATTCCTAAAGAAATTGGGAAAATATGGGATGTTCTGGAAATTTCCATACTATACGCCGTGTACCCTAATGTACACATTGTGTATGGGTTGGGTGACTATTGGCCATGTGCTCACCAAGTACATGTCGTGCGAAGACCATGTAGGAATTTCTTACTACACGGCATGTAGTTATAGACATGTCATGTACCCTTGACTGTGTGGAGGCCATACATGGCATGTAGGCATGTTGGCTGGGTAGAATGTTTTTAGCAAGCACATATTGTGTACTATTTGTACACGCTGTATAGATGGTCCATGTATGGAGATATACATGGCGTGTTGGGTATGTCTACTGGGTAAAGAATTTCATGCCGTGTACCCCTAGGTACACGTCGTGTAGTCAGTCGGCAAGTCTATGGTGGAATTTCATCCATTATATGAACAGTAAAATGATACACGCCGTGTGTTTTCTTTTTTTCACTAAAATGGGAAGTAGCCTCGTATTGAGGTAGAACCTCAAACCCTCGATGGGTTTGAGCGGGGAGAGCCAGTCGGGACTTCAATTCCCTCCCATTCCTTCGTCCAAGGTCAGATTCAAACACCGTTTAATCTATTGGAACCCCAACGGTAAGTCCTTGATTCCTCTTGAGCCATCCTTCTTGATTTATGTTCTAGAATTAGTTATGGGGGTTTGAGTGGTTTTGATTATTTTATAGATATACTGCTTTTTAGACCAAATTGGAGGCTGTTATCGGAGGAGTGTCATCGTATGAGTCTCAGGTGGGTGGTGCATACCTCTTTTTTGTGTTTTCTCAGACTTTGGGTGGCGCAGCCTATGGCGTGTTTTCGGGTATTTTGAGTGTGACCCTGTATTACCTGTTATTGCTTGTTTAATTGTTATCTAACTTATGGGATTCCTTTGGGTATGCCATGTTACCTATTTTTCTTGAGCGGGTCTAGGTGAGTGGTCGTTGCTCACCAGGGTATTTTGGTTGGGGGCTGCCAAAATTGTTTAAATTGTTTTGTATTGTTCTAAACTGTTGAGTATGGTTTATTGAACCTTATATGAATTTTTGGAGACCTTAGAAACCTCAGTGCTGGTATGGGATAGCAATTGCTTAGTGCTTTTCAACTGTTTAGATGGTTTTTCATGTTTATGTGTTCTGTTAAAATGTGTATATATGTAATTTCTGAATTGCATGAGCTAGAACCTTTGGGTTGTGTTGGTCATGGCCCAAATATTCTTGAGTGATACTGATCACTAGTTGGGCTTGGTCTGGGTTATGTTTGGGTGGTTCTGACAATGGGATTGAGCATCATGGGCATCGTCTTGAGGCGAGATGACTTTCAGGTTTGGTATGGCCCAGGTTGCTGGGATGGAAATGCCATCATACTTGAGTGGCATGTCACAGGGACACGAGGTGTCATAGGTGTTATAGCTTGGGTACAATTTTTGTGATTACCTCTCACCCGGATCTATGAGTAGTGTGCACACAGTGAGACTCTGTGATGAGGTGGTTTTGACCACTCGTGTGGGTAGAGGCCCCCATTAGTTGCAGTTTAGGTGCTATTGGTTTGGAGGTGCTAGCCGTAGGAAGCCGCGTGGGAGGTGAGGAGCCTTTAGGGGATAGCATTGAGGATATTGGGTTGGGGGTAGAGGCTCACCATTATTTTGAGGGCAGGCATTGGTGTCCCTCCGGTTACTCTATTTTGAGGGAAGACATTGCTATCCCTCTGGTTACTTTATTTTGAGGGAAAACATTGTTTTCCCTCTGATTACTTTATTTTGAGGGTAGACATAATTGTCCCTCCGGTTACATTATTTGAAGGCAGACATCGTTGTCCCTCCTGTTACTTATTTTAGGATAGGCATAGTTGTTCCTCTGGGTTACTATTTCTTGGGCGTGCCTTCAGGACATCGGTACTTGAGACACGCAGTGTTAGGGGGAACTTGGTGCCAGGTTACATGACATAGATTCCGGCATTGGCTGAAGAAGGTGACACTCCATGGTGGCTGCTAAGCACCAGTGGAGTTTGTGTTTATTTTTTGGATTGTATTGTTTACTATTTTCCTTATAAATGCATGATTGATTAAACACTTATATTAGGTACACACCGTTGGGTGGTATACTACAGTGATTCATCTCACACCCTGCACGGGCCCTTCGGGACACGTGCAAAATTTATGGATTTATTTGTAGGAAAGAGGCCAGCTTCAGGATCTGGGTTGCATTAGCTATTGCATGGAGATGGTATGGACCTTGAGGTCTTTCCTATCTATAGTTACTTTGTTTTTCTTACTTTCATGTATCAGCATACTTAATTTTTTTGTAGCTACAGTTTGTTAGCCATTGGCACCTTTACATATGGACATATATGACCATCTTTGGATGCATGTTTGTTGTTCAGTGGTAGTTACAAGTGATCATCATGCTATTGTGTTTATTTTCCGCTACTGTTTTTTATATTTTTTTCTTCCGTTGTTTATTTATAATGAATGTGTTTCTGCTCTGCGGGTCTCGTTCAAGTCTGCTGAGTCATTTATTCCACGGTATATTTTTTATTATACTTAGACCGATACCATTATTATCCTCCAAGAGGGTATAACCTTCCCACTATACCAAAAAAGACCCTCTCTACTAGTCGACAACCTTTGTTGTTCGGAGAGGTGTGCCTAAGGTAGTAACACCTGACCTGTTTGGCACTGTTTGGGTGGTTGTTTGGGTCCGAGTTGTTACAAAGTGGTATCAGAGGAGTTCTTGATAGGGATTTAGTAGCAGTGTTTTTCTAGATACTAATGAGATTGAGGCTTCTCTTTTATTTATGTTGGTTTTACTATTTGGGATATGGTAGGTTGGAGATAGGTCATTACTTGAACTGGGTTTCTAGCTTGTGCTTGGGTGCCTGCAGCCCCAGCTACGAGTGATGGACCAAGTTTCCATGGGTGGTAATTGCTATTTTTTTTTGCTCAGATTATAGTTTATATGATTTCCACCTCGGTGGATCACTTGGTGTGTGAGGTTATTGATTGTCATGTGTAATCCTTGACCTGGTATGGTGAGGTAGAATTGGACCTTGGCCCGGAATTTCAAGGCTTGGTTGCTTGGATTTTGATTGGCACATTTTAGGGTATTTCAATTTCATAACTGCACGTATGCTTTGTGATGTTTTAATTCCATGTGAATAATATCAAATTTCCATAATTTGTATTCTTTGAAATGTGAATAGGTGAAATTCCTGATAGAATTGATGGTTTATTGCAATGTGTTATGCCATGCTTTGTATATTTGTAGAATTGCATGTGCTAGGGTATTTGGGTCTGGCTCTTATGAGAGAAGGAAGGTACTATGGTTGAGGTGATTTTGATCACCAAGATTGGGTGACTTGGTCATCGGTCTAAAGCAACGTTGGTTGTCAGGACAAGCATGGCCCGAGGTACTTTTGATACTTGGCTCTGTTAAGGGTGGGTAAGGAGTCCATGAGGCCAGGATGTCGTGGGCATGGGTTACGGTGGGGGAGAGTAAGGGTAATAGTTCTACATTGCCTTTTTACTTCTTTCCTTATCTACATTGAATATATATTGTTATATATACATATGGGTTGTCTGACTATTTATGGTATTCAGCGGGTTCCTCTTATACGTCTTAATTGAGCGTCAGACGGGTGATGATACAGCACCACAGGTGCAGGATTAGGTTCAGGATCCGGTACAGGAAGAGCAGGAGCTGTAGGTATAAGCTCAGAGATAGGATCAGTTTTAAGATCCAATACAGGTAAGACAGCAGCTGGGTTTGGCAGCATTCAGAACATGGCTCGACGAGCAGCTCCGAGCTAGCCTGGTACGTGTCTTGTAGGGGATCAACAAAGGTGCACATGGTACAGAGCCATCTATGGAATATTTGACACGTGATTTACAGTCGCATCACCCGCTTCTTTTTCAGGGTGAGGGTGGTCCCCAGGCAGCTGAGAAATGGATAGAGAGTATGCAGATAATCTTCGAGTAGCTCAAGATGCCTCCAGGGTGGAGGGTCAAACTAGCGACATGCATGCTGTGAGGGCCAGCAAAGAGTTGGTGGGATGTGTGGGTTCAGGATCACAGGAACGAGGGACTATCATGGAAGGACTTTGAGGATAGGTTCTTTGAGCACTTTTACCCAGAGACACTGAGAGCCAAGAGATCTTGGGAGTTCTTAAGTCTTAAGCTGGGAAACTTTTCCATCATGGACTATGCTACTACTTTCAATGAGCTTTCTCACTTTGCACCTGGTATGGTAAGCGATGACGTAGAAAGGGTAAAGCGCTTTGAGGATGTATTATGACACGCTATTAGGATCCAGGTGAATATCTTCAGGCTAGGATCATTCTTAGAGGCGGTGAATCAAGCGCTCATAGCAGAGTGCAACCAGAGGGATAGGCCCCGGGTTGGTCGGCGAATAGTTTCAAGTAACGATTTGGAAAACAGGAAGTGAGGAAGGGATGAGTTTCAGTAGGTCAGTCAGGCCATGGACTCAGCTATACCACCTTATAGTAGTTCATTAGTGGTTTTATTTCAGTGTGGACAACTAGGACATGTTCGGACCTAGTGGGATAGGCCTCCAAAGGAGTGTTGGGCATGTGGGAAGGTCGGGCATCTTGAGAGGTTCTGTAGGAAGCCTTCTAAGATAGCCGACAGGCTGGGACCAAGACAGACGGTGGAATCTGGAGTTGATTCAGGTTCGGCACCAAGAGAGGGTAGCCAATTTTTATCTACATGTGGAGAATGTGACAGAGATAGTGGGATCCAGCTGAGGAATCAGTGGCCGATGACTAGAGCAGCACCACAGGGAGGTCAGGCACTAGGCAACCATACTTCAGGCTAGATGCACATCGTGAAGATTCCCAAGGCTGATCAGTCTGGTGAGTTGATGACGGTTAGAGGTACACTGCGAGTGTGTTTGTGACTTTCTCGTTTTCTTTTGTCATGACCTACAGAGGCATGTCCGTTTGAGTGCACGAGGTGCACAAGATTCTTGTGGACTGACTAGATGTTGTTCAGTGGGATTGGCGCCATATCG
This sequence comes from Viscum album, assembly GCA_963277665.1. NCBI lineage: Eukaryota > Viridiplantae > Streptophyta > Magnoliopsida > Santalales > Viscaceae > Viscum > Viscum album. The sequence goes on from OY728156.1 coordinate 1,510,469,127, forward strand.
GGTGCATTATATATATATGTATATATGTATGTATGTATATATGAGGTTCCATGGTCATAGGGGCATCGAGGATGCAGGTTACATGAGGTGTCATGGGTATCAGGGCATTAAGGATTTCAGTTATTTGAGGTTTCATGGGCATCGGGGCATCAAGGATGCGGGTTACTTGAGGTGCATGTCATCAAGTTTTATTTTGAGTACCCATGGGATGCAGGACCTCATGAAGGCGGACACCGATGCGGTGTGGGATATGTTGGGTGTCATAAACGACACAGGAGCACCAATGAGGTGCAGGGGTGATGATGCATCATGAGAGGAACATGTGTCCGGGAAATAGGCTAGTAAACCTTTTCTAATTTTTGAGTTTTGTTGGGTTGAGACTGAGTTAGGTAACTCCTAAGGTGGGGAGCCCCATTGAGGATTTTAGCCAAAACCATTAAAACCGGGGAAGACCGGGTTATTTTACTCTGGGTGGTATGTTCAGTGCCATCTTCGGGATTCATTTGATAGCTCGGGGAAGATCTATGTTAATATGGAGAAATTGTAAGAACCCGAGTTTTTAGAACAGGTCAAAATCCCGACCCTATTTGAATTTTTGGCTTTTTCCTAAAGAAAATGGGAAAATATGGGATGTTTTGAAAATTTCCAGACTATACGTCATGTACCCTAAATTACACGCCATGCGTGGGTTGGGCGAGTATCGGCCATGTGCTCGACGAGGACATGCCGTGTGAAGACCGTGTAGGAATTTATTACTAAACAGTGTGTACATAGTTATAGACACGATGTGTACCCTTGACCGTGTGGAGGCCATACATGGTATGTAGGTGTGTTGGCTGGGTTGAATGTTTTTAGTAAGTACACGTCGTGTACTATTTTTACAAGACATATAGATGGGCCATATATGAGGATATACATGGCGTCTTGGGGATATCATCTGGGTAAATAATTACACGTTGTTTACCCCTAGGTACATGTCGTGTAGTCAGTCGGAAAGTCTACGGTGGAATTTCAGCCGTCATATGAACAGTAAAATGATACATGCTGGGTACTTAAAGTACATTCCGTGTATTTTATTTTTTTTGTTAAAATGGTCAGTAGCCCCATATTGAGGTAGAACCTCAAACCCTCGATGGGTTTGAGCGAGGAAAGCCAACCGAGACTTCAATTCCCTATCGTTCCTTCATCCAAAGTCAGATTCAAACACCATTTAATCCGCTAGAACCCCCTTTATAAGGCCTTGATTCCTCTTGAGTTGTCCTTCTTGATTTCTGTTCTAGAATGAGTTATAGGGGTTTGAGCGGTTTTTATTATTTGGTAGATCTACCACATTTTACACCAAATTGGAGTCTGTTATCAGAGGAGTGTCATTGTATGAGTTCCAGGTAGCTGGTGCATACCTCTATTTTTGTGTTTTCTCAGACATTGGGTGGCACGGCCTATGGCGCATTTTTGGGTATTTTGAGCACGGCCCTGTATTAACAGTTATTTCTTGTTTAATTGTTATCTGAACTATGGGATGCCTTTAGGTATGCCCTATTACTTATTTTTCTTTAGTGGGGTCGGGCGAGTTGTCATTGCTCACCAGGGAATTTTGGTCAGGGACTGCCAAAATGCTTAAAATTGTTTTGTATTATTTTAAACTGTTGAGTATGGTTTATTGAACCTGATATGAATTGTTAGACACCATAGAAACCTCAGTGCTGGTATGGGATAGCACTTGCTTAGTGCTTTTCAACTTTTTAGATGGTTTTTCATGTTTATGTGTTCTGTTAAAATGTGTATATATGTAATTGCTGAATTGCATGTGCTAGAACCTTTGGGTTGTGTTGGGCATAGACCTGATATTCTTGAGTGATGTTGATCATAGGTTGGGATTGGCCCGGGTTATGTTGGGTGGTTCTGACCACGGGATGTGGTGTCATGGGCATCGGCTTGAGGAAGGATGACTATCAGGTTGGGCATGGCCCGGGTTACTGGGATGGCAAGGCCATCAGACTTGAGTGGAATGGTCACAGGGACACAAGGTGTCAGAGGTGTTGTGGCTTGGGTACTATTTTGGTGATTACTGCTCACCCAGAACTATGATTAGTGTGCACACATCAAGACTACATGATGAGTTGTTTTTGACCACTCATGTGGGTAGAGGCCCCCATTAGTTGCGGTTTATGTACTATTGGTTTGGGGGTGCTTGTCGTAGGAAGCCACGTGGGAGGTGAGGAGCCTTCAGGGGATAGTGTGAAGGCTATCGGGTTGGGGTAAAAGGCTCATCGTTATTTTTAGGGCACACATCGATGTCTCTATGATTACTTTATTTTGAGGGAAGACATCAATGTCCCTCCAGTTACTTTATTTTGAAGATAGACATTGTTTTCCCTCTGGTTACTTTATTTTGAGGGAAGAAATCGTTGTCCCTCCGGTTACTTTATTTGAGGGTAGACATCGTTGTCCCTCTAGTTACTTATTTATGGATATGAATTGTTGTTCCTACAGGTTATTATTTCTTGGGCATGCCTTTGGGATGTCAATACTTGAGACATGCGGTGTCAGGGGGCACATGGTACCGGGTTACATAATAGAGATTCCAGTGTTGGCCAAAGTAGGTGACACTCCATGGTGGCTGCTGAGCTCCAGTGGAGTTTTTGTTTATTTGTGCATCGTATTGTTTACTGTTTTACTTATAAATGCATTCATGATTAAACACTTATATTAGGTATGCACCATTGGGTGGTATCCTACTGAGATTCATCTCACACCATGCACGGGCCCTTCGGGATAAGTGCAGAATTTATGGATTTACGTGCAGGAAAGAGCCCAGCTTCAGGAGCTGGGTTGCATTAGCTATTTCATGGAGATGGTATGAACCTTGAGGTCTTGCCTAGCTGGAGTTACTTTGTTTTTCTTACTTTATTGTATCATCATGCTTACTTGTTTTTTAGCTATAGTTGGTTAGCCATTGACACCTTTACATATGGATATGTATGACCTGCTTTGGATGCATGTTTGTTGTTTAGTGGTAGTTACAAGTGATCATCATGCTAATGTTTTTACTTTCTGATACTATTTTTTATATTTATTTCTTAAACTGTTTATCGATATTGAATGTGTTTCTGCTCTACGGGTCAGGATTGAGTCTACTAAGTAGTTTATTCCACTGCATCTTTATTATTATACTCGGACTAGTACCATTATTATCCTCTGAGAGGGTATATCCTCCCCACTATACCTAGAAAGACCCTTGCTGCTAGTCAGCAGCCTTTGCGTTTGGGGAGGTGCGCCTAAGGTAGTAACACTCGACCCGTTTAGCACTGTTTGGGTGGCTGTTCGAGTCCAGGTCATTACACATATAACTAATATATTATTCATAAATTATATAACTAGTATATAAAATATTATAATTTAAATTAATATTACTTTAAAAATAACATATTTTATAACATATTTAATTTTCATAAACATTCAATATGAATTCATAAAATATTTTAGACATAACATAATTAATTTTCCTAAACATTCAATATGAATTCATACAACATACACACCATTCAAAAATTAAATCATACAAAAGACACTAATTTACACATCAATACATATAAAATAAATAAATGATACATACAAACACTAATTTATACATATCAAAAATCAAATAAATAAATCATACAAATTAAATAAATAAACACAATTAAACAATTAAAAAATATAATAGAAATTTTACCTTCTTAAAAGAATAAAATATTTGTTGAGAAATAAATTATATAGGGCTTCGAAGAAAAATCCAGAGGAGAAGAATGAATTTTTAGGGGGGGGGGACTTTTATAGATTTACCTTGGTGAGATGTGTGAGTGGGGTTCACACATCCTTTATCCTTCCTGCAAAGGATGAGTGAACCCCATTCATGCATCTTTGGCGTGGAGAGATGTGTGAACGGGGTTCATGTATCTTTTATCACATCTGCACAGGATGTATGAACAGGGTTCAGGCATATTCGACATGGCGGAAGATGCATGAACCTCATTCATGCTCCTCTAGTGGAGGGAATATGCGTGAACAGGGTTCACGCATCTCAAGACCCATTTTTAAAAATATTGTTAACCCTATCCTATTTTGATAAAAAAATGAAAAACCCATATATAAAAATTATCCACCACATCTCGTGGTACATCATCATCATTCTGTCGAGCCGTCTTTGAGTGATACCGGTCTAGACTACCCTGCTGTCCAAACCATAATGTCGAATGGTTGTACTGTTATATGGCATCCTACCGACGACCTCCCTAACCTTATGTCAGTTGATCTCCCGAGACACCACCTCCATTTTTCACATGGTATTCCTCTACTCGCTCTGTCCCATCAAGGTGTTGTCCAACATGTCACCACACTGCCACACCTGTCCAGCACCACTGTAGTTTTCCCCAACTGACCCTGCCACTCCCGGCCCTACCACCCTACCTCCACCTCTCTATCATGCCTTTCTGACAGATCCTTGTTTGACCAAATCTAATTAGTTATTCCTGACATCCCCATTTCTAGTCTCTATTGTCATCCCATGTTGGTATCCCCATAACACCACTCATCCAGGTCCCCTTCAGCTATATCTAATGTAGGTGACTCATTGCCCACAACCTAGGTGCCCTCCAATTGTGATTGGTCTAACCCAAAACAGGAGAGGTGGGTCACACCTGACCCACTCAGCCCTATTCGAGCAACATGGGGACCTGGGTAAATTGAAAAGTTTATGTGTGTGTGTGTGTGTTTCATAATTAAGTTTTATTTTTTTGAAATAAAAAAATAAGTGTTTTCATGTAATATATTATATTTGAATTAAAAAATTTTAATTCATTATTTTAATTTATTTATTATCCCTTGACATAAATTTATTGCAAATATTTTTTCATTACACATTTAAAATTGAGTGTCGACTGATCATGAGCAGTGACCAACCAATGTATGTTTTGGTTTTTATTTATTTATTTATTTATTTATTTCAATTTCATGTGATACATGTAATTAATAATTTAAATAATATGATATACATATTGTCATTTTTTCTCATTTAATATGTATAATGGTCAGCATGTCCAGATAAAAATTATTTATCTATATTATGCACTCTCAAAACCACATCATCTATGTACTAGTAATTATTTACTATGATGAGGATGATATAAGACACAGACTATGCCAATATGAGGCGGTATCCCAATTGAGACGTGGAAAAATTGGATCGGGGAGTGAGTTGTGATACTAGTCAAGACCCGACTCAGGTATTATACCCCTAGGTAATGATTAATCCATTGATTTTAAATATATCAACAGATAATAGATGCTCAAGATCAATTGGGTAGCTTATTTAATTTATGAATTGTATATTATTTTTATTTATGTGCGTGTTTGAACGATTATGCAATCACATAAAATAATAAACATAAAATGCATCGATTAAATCACTCTAATATGAGATGAATGTTTTCTTTTTATTGCATGTTCAGTTGTGAGTGAAATCACATATTTTGTTCATATCATATATAAAATGATTTCATTATTCAAGAAATAATTTAAAAAATCCTCAAATAAATATTAATTCATAATACCTTCCATCATTCGGATTTGAACAAAACTAAGTGTATGGGGTGCTCATCAACCCTAGATGATGGTGCCTCATACCACTGGGGAGTTATTATGAGAGTGATGGGTCTACATAACTAAATATGGTAGTAAATAAGTATCCATATCAATATTTTGTCATATTTAGAGGCAATGTGTAAGGACCTGGCCCTAGTTGTTCAGAGTCGGTGCCTTATTACATTACATTGGCATGATTACGAGAAATTAATATTCCAAAGGAACAAATAGTTTATTTTATTTGGAAAAAAGATGCATATATAATTTCAACATTACATCATGAAATTAAATACAACAGTAATTAATTCCATTAGAAACATCCATGCCTCCTAGATTATTCTTGCAAGTCATTAATAATTTACTTCTTTATATCCTCGGAAAATAAAACATAAGAAAAGGGTGAGCACAAACGCTCAGTAAGAGAAATAAATATAGAAGAATATAATATAAAAATTAGTCATGGTGAATAATTTAAAACACATGCCTTTAAAAATAAACTTTAACATAATATGGCAGGAATATGAGCTGAGTAAATATTGCCATAATAAAACATAATTGTCGGTATAAACTCATGAACTTTGAATTTATAGTTTCATAATGAAAGAAATCCATATGAAACACATTCTGAAATATATCTTCAAGTCCTCTTCTAATATTTCTAAAAATTATTAAGGCCTCGACCAAAACCATATCTAAAAATGGGTGAGGCCTCGGCCAAGTCCACGTCTATTTGTCTCATGAGACCTATCGATGCATAGAGGGGCTATAGCGGGCCGCACCCATCACATATTAATTCAAATTCATTACTAATATGATCAGGTATAAACATAAACAGCTATATATTCATATTGAAACTAACATATGAAATGTAAATAACTTTCCCCAAACATTAATATTAAACACTAACCATTCGAAGTAAATTGGTGAATGGTTTTAGGATAGCACATTCACAATCAAACTAGTCACTAGTCATAAACCATCCAATTAAATACGGTAGATGATATCATAAAATTTTAATCCCAATAATACATAACAATTAAAAAGAGTGATGAAACAAATGAAAATACTCTTATAAAATCATTGAGTAATTATTGCGATAAATACTCTTTTATTTTGAAAAGAAGAGTTCTTTTGGACAAGTATTAGTATAAAAATAGAACTAAAGTAAGATAGTATTTTAATAATAATATGATTGATTTTATAAATATAATGGTTTCTAAAACATATTATAGAGTTCATTTTAAAATAGATAATAATTTGAAAAATTCTCTTGAATCGGGCTTGTATTTCAAAAATAATTTTAAAAGTTATTTTTAAAACGTGTAACTCCCCATAAAATAAGGAATTTTTATGGTTGGTAAAAATATATATAACACTCACACATAATTTATTATAATTTAATAATAATACATAATAATTTCATTGAGGTAATTAGACAATAAAAGTAACTCGAATGAAAATGGAGGTTTGGGTGGAAAACCATTAGCGTAAGTCCGAATGTGTTCTAATCTTGAACTTAAGGTCCTAGAATATGAAATTGGACTTATTAATAACTTAATTAAGAACATATTATAAATTTATTTAGTGTATAATAATTTTTTAGTTCATTTATGTCCTTATTGATAAGTTATAATATTGAATTTTGTCATTCCGGAGTGTTCATTTCCTTGGTTTTCATGATCGGTTCACTTGTTTTTAAGTAATAGAGTTCATGTGGAATGGATGTAAATATTCATAATTGAAGTTAAACATTATTCATGAAAATAAATAGGTTTTAACTGTAATTTATATCATTTGGTTACACTTAATGAGGATGAATAATTAGATGAAATATTAATGACAAACACTTAGATTATTTTAACAGTATTTTGATTATTAGGTACTATTTTGGTCATATGATTTAATATTATGTATATATACAGGTTCCTGAATATTAATTAGGTTATAATACATATATTATAGTCTTTTTCAACCATAAAAATGGTTTCATGACCAGTAATGAAGGATAAATTGAAGAATGAAACTTCTTTGTCCATGAAGGTTGTAAATTGGAACCTCACAGACGATGATTTCGTTTATAAAATAAAAGAGAGTAAGAATATTGATGATGGTTCTTCCATTAACATGATATAATTATATAATATATATGATACTTTAGTTATCATGGTCATTTTTATAGAGGAGTTTAGGAGAGGATAAAAATATAATGGAACATGAAATGAAATTGAAAGAAAAAGAATGCGAATTTACCTCTTGAATCCACCTCCTTGAGAATCTCTTTAAGGTAATGGGTTTTGGTATTTTGGAAAGAAAAAGAGCTCTTGGACATTAGGAGTGACTAGGGAATGTTATTTAGGAATAAATTTGAGGAGATTAAAGGCTTAGAGGAGTGAAGAGAAGAGGGAGTGATGGGGGGTTTATAGTGGAAGAGAGGAGTAATTTTTGAATATCTTAATCATTATTTTATTATTTTTTCAAAGACAACCAATAGTATTGATTCTTGTGACCAAGAATATTAATATGTGCATTTTATTTAGAACCATGTGGTCTTATATCATCCTTACATCACCTATGACTCAATAAATCATGTATTTTTCATTTATAATAAATTATCATATTTTACTATTCACTCAAAATTCAAGTATTTTAGAAAAATCCCAACAATTAAACTCAACCATTTTTTGATGTTTATAATTAAAAAATGAACTATATTTTTTAAAAATAATTTTCTAATTATTTTTAATTTAATTTTTAAATTAAATCATAATTTATTCAAAAAAATGACATTAAAACTATAACTTGTTTTATAACACCTTGAAAAATTAATCAAGGTCCCATAAAATTATCTTATAACCATAAGACAATAAAATAAAAATTCATGATCACATTTTATGAAAATAAATTTCCATTTTAAATTATTAAATTAATCATAAAATTTTAATTAAAATATTTATGAGATACAAAAATACCAATACTTATACTATGATCGTTTTTTTTTTACTTTTAAGATGTCTAAATTGTATTTATACATTCATGGGTGAATTTTATTTTTTTTCTGATTTACTATTTATTATTATTCATAAGGGTATGTTAATATTCATAAGGGTATGTTACTATTCACCAAAAATTATTTTTTTCTTGTTAGACTCTAAATATCTTACTGAACACAACTGTGTATTTAAGTTTTTCTAAATTTAAATCACAGAGGTGGAAAATTTATTTTTATTGGATAGGTTATAAAAAAGTGGTGTTTTTAGAAACTTATTGTTTCATGTATTAAATATTAAATTTATGTATTGAAACTTGGGGTGTAACACAAAGCATTGGTTTAATCAAGTTTATGATTTCTAGATTTTGGGACTTCACTAAATAGTTCAAGGATTCGCAAGTTAATGCAATTGGACAGTTAGCAACTTACCATGAAACTCTCTGAGTAGAGGTGAAACCATAGATTTGACTATGAGGACAGGTTTCATGGATCCTTTCCACTAGAATACTCTAGCCACTGATTATTCTTAATATAGTAGTGAAATATACTAGGGTTTGATAAAATAGTGTGAGATAATTAATGATTTAATTAATCAATAATGTCTAATCAGTAATGAAGATAAAATTATTAATCTATTAGATTTTATTTTTTATAAAATCATAAATTAATACCACATATACACTGTAATAACTATTAGATAAATACAACTTCCTTACTGGAATTAGTTTCCAAAGAGTAGTATAGGTGCTAGCTTAGAGTAATATGATGTAGGAACTTCAAGGTTCTGGAGTTTCCAATACATATTGAGCTATCTTATGAAGAAAGGGTGTGAAAGTATTTTACAGAAGACACATCTATAGAGAATTTTATGTTTACATAATAAAATTATCATTAATGAAAAATTCTTTTTTGGGAAAACATCATGACATGGATAGTTTACATGTTGTCTCATCTCTGAGAATTTTGTGAGGGGAAAGAGAAGAATGATATGAATAAGGTGATGATTACACTAGATACTTGTAAATTAAAGGATGGATCATGATGTTTCAATACATCCCTTTATTATATAATTTTCACCTACTTACTCCTGTTTTATTTAAGATTATAAAATGAAAATAATGGATAAAATGCTTCGTTAACTTTAGGGTATGGTTCACTAAATAAATAAAAACTAAAAGGAAGTATAATATTTAGTTATTATGGTGAACAAGTTAAGAGGCAAGGTGAACAAGCCAATGGAAAGTGTAATTCCAATGGAACCTTTAGAATATCCTTAATATAACTTAGGTTGATCATCTTATAGAAGTTTATTTGTTTTTCATGTCATGATATAATTCTATGTAAAATAAATGCAATAAACTAAATTGAAGAAGCAACTAGTCGCTTCTTCTTCAGGTATATTCATCAATTTCATGTGATGTTTCTGATATACTTCTTAGGTATTGAATATAGTAGTCCTGTCACATATTTGTATTGAAATATGGTACCAAATTAAATATATAAACATTACAAGAATTATGTTTAATTCTCAAAGTAACTGGGAAAGGGTGATACCTAAGACATCAGAGATAAGTACACTACTTCTAATTGTTAAGATTAATGGTTATAGTTGAACATTTGTTAAGTATTACCAAAATATTAATCTCACATGTCCATTGGAAATAAGGATAAATTATTCTATTTTTGGAATGAATGTTGTTTGTGTTGTTTAATACTAAACCAATAGTTTAGTAATACTTGAATCATTGGCAATAACTCGTGAATATAAAAATTTAATAATCTAATACCCAATTGTGGAAAGAGAGTTATTTTTATAGTAAAACTAAGTATTTTTAAAGGATATAACCAATATTGTTTTTATACACTTTTGAGTTAAATAACTTAGGTATTATTGACACGTATAGTTTTGGACAAAAAAACCTTTCGAAATAAAGGTAATCCATAAAGCTTTTGGAATTAGTTTAGCCAAAGATCATGAACTATTATAAGGTAAATATAGTGGTAAATATACTTAATGATATTCCTTTAAGAGTTTTAAGGAATTTATAGGTGATTTAGGAAATATTCATGGTCCACAGATATGAGTTACTTTGGGCTCATGCTCCAAAGTTAATCTTCACCAAGAGTTCATCAATTATGAAGTATAGTATGGAGTGACTCCTAAAGGTACATTTCCTTATACACATAAAACCTATGATATTAGTAAGGAGGATAAATGATGAGTATTACATGAAAATATTGATCAATAAAATGTAGCATGGAGTAATTCTAGAATTCATATTTTCTTATAAACATCAGAGTTATGATGTAAGTAAAAGGATAATAAATGTTTAGATTATATGTATTGTAAAAAATCCATTATTTTTTAAGACATTCTTCACAAATAGTGGTTTTATTCCATAACTATATACCAATAATAATGAAAAATGGAAATCATGTAAGTTATGATATGATATAAATCCATTATTTCATAAGAAAATGTGTTTATATGAAAATTAGTTGTATGTATATAAACAAACTTTCATCAATAAAAACATAATATGAATCAAAATTAATTATCCTAATGGTTTTTAAGGATATTTAAAAAATACTTGAGATAGAAATTTTATAGTCAAGAGATATCCTATGTTTTTATAAAATGGTGTACATATCTATTTGAGATAGTGAGAGTAATATTGACTTGGATTTAGTCAACTCCAATGATTCACAAGTGGTTTTCATTGGAATAAGTTCCAAAAGGGAATATAGATAAGTATTGTTCCGAAGACACATACTATGTAAGAATGATAAACTATATAAGAATGATAAAACCATGGTGATGGTTTTATATTTACCATAGCATGTGATATATTATTCATTGAAATGAAACCTATAAGTAAGCAGTAATTGGAAACAAGATAGTATTAACAAGATCTATTAAAATTCAATAATGGATTCCATGTATCAAAGTATAGGGACTTATTATTTTGAATACCATGGTTCTTATTCAAGAAAAACTATAAATGGGTTGTACAAGAGTGGTGACAATAAGGATTGATTGGTAATACCAAGTCATTATTCCTAAATAAATTATAAATTTACTTATCATAACTAATTTCTATGATCATTAAATTTGTAATTGTATGTCAAGACCAAAAATCATGTTATGCATATATATATATGACATAACCAGAAAGGGTTGGTAATATCATTGAATTTCAATAAGAGGTGAAAATTAATGAAATCTAGTTTTTGAATAAAGTAAGAAAAATATCATAGAATATTCATTTGGAAGGAATTTTTTACATGTTTATATAATAGTTTAGTGGGAATTGAACATGTTTTATAAGGTAAATATTTTGATAATAGATGGAAAATATTTATTATTCTTACAGTTAGCTAAGAAAAAAATTAAAGTAACTCTAAAAAAATTAACTTAAAGTAGAAACCTAAGTTATAAGGAATAATATCTACTATGTTAGATCTAATGGGTTTGCTAAACTAATTCAAAAAGTACATATACTGACATGGTATTGGAAAATAAAATATAGAACAATTATATAGACAATTATTACTAGTGTCACATGGAATAAATATCTCTAAGAAGTCATTCATAGAGAATAGGAGGAGATTAAAGAGGTGAGTATAATTCCATAATTTCTAGTAGTGGGTATATCACATATAACACTCTATGTACTAGATGTGAAATTTTCAACATATATTTTATAGTAGAAAAATGTCAGTAGTATCTAGGAGAACTGCATGGTAAGTGGTCAGAACTATACTTGTAGAGGAAGGGACACTTGTTTAAAGGTTAATAAACTAGTATTCCTCTAGATCAATGTGATCTTATATCATAGTTAGGATAACATAATGAGTAGTATAAGTCCATTCAAGCCAGTTGTATCCATTTATATAAATACTGAGTGCATTGAGGCTTCTAATGCATCTTAAGAAGTAGTTTATAATACATAATGATTTCTAATAATTCTTGGAATCTAACCTAGTAAGTAAAGTTTTTTCATAAATTATTATAATTATAGTACTTATATTAACTAAGATATCAAGTTTTGATAGTGGAAAAAATGAATATACTCAGGGATATCATCTATTGAGGAGTTTTACCCAAGGAGGTGAAGTTGAAGATAACAAAGTTACCACATAGTGAAGATATGGTAGGCCCATTCCTAAAGCCATAACTCATCAGAAACCTATTCTTTTCATGTGAGAGCTAATTGGGTTCGTTATCAAGTTAGATCTAGTGCAAGTGGGAGTGTTATAAAAAGTGTGTTCCTCATACCCAACTTTAATAGTACATTTTTATTACCATATCATGTATACATTGAGTTATGAATGATGTACACATACCATAATAGTGTTGATATTTCTACTTTCACTATTTAAATAGTAATTTCTATAGATTATTTGTAGTATCAAGAGGTTATAGTAATTCTCATGCTATAATTAGGACCTCTATGTACTATGATATTAATCTTAAATATATGTATCATGGTTTAGGTACATCATTTTGACTAGACATAGATGATGTTTGACCATCAGGTGTTAAGGTATCATAAGAAATGAGAATTATTCTCATGAAGTTTGCACTTGGTGATCATAGGTAAATTTGAACAAGAGGACTAACCCACCAATAACAATACAACATGTTTTAGGTGTTATTGGTAGTTCTTATATGTTAACATGTGTAATGGTATCCTAAATTGATATTATTATCAATTTTTACTATTTTATAGTGTACTTTGATGCAAGTAAAATGATATGGAATTAAATTCTTATCAAGGTGGATTTTGTTGGGTGTTTTTTTGGTGGTATGGCATTGATTGAATAATCAAGATTGAATTTGTCACTTTCTAAAGGAAGAGATATCTTGGGCCTAGTTGATCAGTATTATAGTGTTTTCACTAAATCTATGGCCATGGTAGAATAAAGAAAGTATATTTAGTAAGATCAATGAAAAATAAATAAATAAAGAATGATGACATGAAGTGTGCATCCTAGTTTATGATATATTATGAGAAAAATATATTATATTACACGGAGTGTGTTTGTTGGAAGTTTTTCATTTCTATGACTTTTTATATATTTAGGAGACTTAATGGGTTGCTGGACTCTACTCTTGGTTTTTGAATAGTATTCACTACTATTAAGATAAGGGGTTATAGGGTCACACACTAAGTGTATTCAAAAGTATTCCATATTCTATTGAATGGGAGTATAGGATATCTTGGTCCCTACTATAGGGTCTGAGATACATCTGAGAAGATATGATCTCCAAGGAATAAATAAATTCATATTATTAGAGTTTAGAATAATTAGTATTGAATTTATTTATTAAGTATATTTATAATTATTAATGTAAATACATGGGAGAATATTATTTGAATGAATATTATTTTAATATTCAAGGTTTGTTTAATAATTATGGGAGCAAAAATCTAGTTAATGGCTCTGTTTTATCATGAAACGTATTTATTATGTTACAAGAAAGTGATAAAAATATAAATGATATTTATAACTCGGTAAAATATTCATAAGATTCTGTTTATAGTGAGTAATAAATATTTAGGGTTCAAGGACCATTTTCAAGTATTTGAGGATCTCACTATATAAAGGGGGAGATCCTCACACATGATAAATTATTCATTGCACAATGGATAAGAGCCACTCTCTCATGTAATGCATTCTATAGAGAGGGGAAACTGATCCACAACTTTGATTGAAGTGCATCTTTATGAATTTATAGATCATCACTACGATGATTGGTGGGATATCAAAGGCATCGTCAAATATCTCTGTTAGCACCTGGAATTCAATGATCAATGCAACCACATATTTTTTATGTGTGAGTTGATGATCTGGAATAATTTGGATTTAGACCCTTCAAGCAATGATCTCCAGTGAGGAACATATGTCCAGCATGAATTTAGATCAAAATATGTAATTTATTATTTAATAGTTGGGATTAAAATTCATCATGAGGGATAATCAGACCTTTATTGGTTTTTTTTCACAAATGATGATGTATTTATATCAATCTTCATTAAAAAAAATTAAATACCTAGAACATATCCTTCTACTTCATTCCATGGTACCAATATAATGTTCCTTAATAAATTTTCTTAAATCACCAATCTTTCATAAAAAATTTTCTTAAGTTATCGGTCTTAGGAGTAGATTACATTTAGATTATCCATTCATGGGTTGAGAAAATAGTTTATCTTGATTGTGATTGTGATATTTATCTACAACTAACTCTTTTATTATATGAGTACCATGTATCGTTAACCATTTAATAAGGATTTTTATTAAATTTTCTCCCACTAAAATGATGACCCATTTAAAAATCCATCATATCCATTAGTGATCCAAGATCTATATTTCTATAAGAAATGAATCTGCTAGGGAATTCCTCTCATCACATAATTATTTAGGTAAAAAATCATCCTAATAAAATCATACATGATTCTTGGATGGCTGAGTATACAATGCTTTTTTGAATCCATCATATGGATAAACTCAACTCTATTCCTTTTTTATTCTTCCCAAAGGTTTCCCAACTAAGTGTAACAAAAAAAGTGTCAAAAAAATATTTACAAAAGACAACTTAAGGTCATCCTTAAATAGAATAACCTACCCAAGGATGGTCCAATTTCACCCATTACTTTCTTTCCATGCACAAGATAATTCAGGGGCACTCTCCTATGGGAGAACCTACCCAACTGAATGATCAAGGTATTGACAAGTGTCACTTTGGAAGGAATATCACACTTAGTATTTGAAGGGGATTTAATATCGACATCTTATCTCTTATCATTCCCTTTTATTCATACATGATTCTAGTAATTTACTTTGGAAGATTATTCCCTCCACTAAATCAATATGTTCAAACTAAATTGATGTGTAACTATTTATACAACCCACAATTTTGTGTTACTCACCTAAAATTAGAAGTCTTGTATGTTCATACATATCTAAATATAAAATATTAATAAGGTACATGAAAACTTCATTAAAAGGCATAAATTTATATGATATTTATAATCTTTACATGATTAAGATCAGAGCGATAGATAGTCTACCCCATTCACCAGTCTAGACAAGGAATAGGTCTCTAGACACGTAGATAGTTTGACCACAAATCCCTCTACCTAGAGATACACTAATCAAGATAGAATCAAATTAATCATAACTCTAAAAACTAATATTCTCAAAAAATATTGAAAAACTAAATTCAAATTCATAACTTTAGTTACAAACTAAGGTCAAGGTAGATGAAAAAATAAATTTATTATAGAGACATTACTAGCATGTAATTCAAGGATCTATCTTAAAGTAGTTTAGTAATCAAAATAAATCATAAATTATTCATCATATAAAAATTTTATAACAATGAATAAAATAGGTAATAACTTTTAAATAAATGAATAATTCAAATATTTAAACATGAGATAAACATTTATAATGAATTCATAAATAAAAATTAGTTATAAAAATTTAAAAAATTTAGCTTTACCATTATGAACATTTTATAATTTTGAATATAAAACCTTTATATTCATTATAATATAACCTCTTTCATATTTAACATTATATTTAATTTCAATTTTGAATATATGATATTATATAAACTATAAATAAATTATGATTCAATTTTTATTATGTAAAAGTTTTACATAATCTAATTATCATATACATAATCATTATTTACACCTTGATCTTATCAATCATCAAAATACTTTTGATGTAGCCTAAATAGTATCAAAATAAGGCCGCCTTTTATTTTGAACAATTAAAATTAATTAATTATGAACAATTTAAAATTTAAATATAAAAATTTTATATTTTGGCCTTTCATAATTTATAACCCTTTATAAATTATTTATTATGATTTCAAAATAAACACTTTTATTTATAGACCATATGTTATGTCATATAATTTGGTTAAAAGGTATTTCAAATATTAAAATTTAATATTTGGGAATAAAATCTCTCATAAACATTTAGTTAATTCTGAAATATTTATAATTAATTAATTTATAAATCTTTTATAAATTATAATATCCCAAAATACCTTTTATAATAATTTATAAACATTTTATAAAACATTAAAATCATTAAAGTAATTAAACACAATTTTTAAATTTATTTATGTTTACCCTTACATGGTAAGCCATTACTGTGTAAGAGTATGCTTCCTTTACCCTTACGTAAACACTCTATGTAAGGTTAACAATGATCAACCATTATGAATATTCTCTACAGAAGTGTAATACCCTTATGTAGCACCAACTGGAAGTTCTTGCATAAATTTAAATCACTACTTTCCTTTATGTAGCACAAATAAAATGAATTTCATAAGGGTGTTGAAGATATTCTCTTTAGATGAATACTTCACATGAGGGTAGGTATCGATATACCTTTACGCATCCTTTATTAACTGTTGTATAAGAGTATTACCTTCACATAGATGGATCGCGTATGGGTATGACATTTACTTATCTATATTTCACATAAGGGTAAGAGACTGATTACCATTACACAACTTTAGGAAAAACTTGATTAACTTTACATACCAACCTATTGCATAAGGGTAAACAACATCATAACTTATATAACCCTTTATGTATAAGGTTAATATCATGTGACCCTTACATAAACCACTCTAAATAAGGGTAAGTCCTTGGTTAACCTTATGCATCTTAGTTACATAAGGGTAAGGTCTTGGATACCTTCTGACCATCCTGTGAAACATCTTTGATTTTTCATGGGAATGATTAGATTATAAATTTATATCAACCCATCTAGAAATAATATGAAGGTACATAGAATAGTGGAAGTCTGGGATTGAACCCATAGGTAAGAGATGAAAATAGCTTTTTGTCCTAGAAACTGGAACATAGAAGTAGATTCCTCACGTGATTCTAAGACGTTCCGTTTTAAACTAAGAAGATTGATTTAAACATTAGTTGGTGGAAGAAGGGTTTGAGATCAATTTTAGGGAGCCTACACAAAGGTAATCCCTAAATTTTACAAGGGAAATTATATTATCTTAGACAATGTAGCTATTCAATAAAAACCAAGTTGGGTTCAGTCAAGAAAAATGGATCTACCTATACCAACAGCCACTCTTTGTTATAGAGGTGATCAATGTCCTAGATGCTTTAAGTGCAGCTACAAGGAAAGAAAAAAAACTATTAGTCTTAGTTTGGTTCATTCCAATCCAGATGGGGTACATCCCTTGCAATCTCCTATTTTATCTCATGATAGGGAATGAAATAGGATTTTATAATCAACCTAATTCGTTATCCAATAAATTACCCAAGTTTTAATTTAGAGGTTAATTAAATAATTTTTACCCCTTACTCTTGACCTTTATCCCTAATTTTTTTATCCGCATATAGAAAAAGTAGGATTGAGCATGTACATAATCATGGTAATTTCAATATACATGAAGGAAACATAATATTCAATGAAGAAATTGGAAATAATAATTTATTTAAATTAAAACATAATAAGTGTACCATATAAATTAAAGAAAAACCAAATGATGTATCATATAAGTTTGAAGAAAGGAAGCTGCAACTTCAAAAAAGAAAAAGGAATTTAGAACTTATTTAATCGAAACCATAGTAGTAGTAGTAGAATGAAAAAAAAGTAATGAAAGGAAGAGAACATGAAATAGAGAAAAGGGTGAAGATTTTTAAAACATCCATCCTCATAGAATATAAATAGGAAAAAATCACCTTAAGGTGTAAACAAATTTTACATCGTAAATCTTCTTTATTCTCCCTCTGAATGATACATTTACATCATAAAATTAAAATTTACACTGTAATTGATAGCCTTGAAGTCTCTATAATTTAATATCTCTATTTTTTATGTCTTGAGAGAAATTTATGGGGTCTTTGAGCCCTGATAGTTTTACAGTTTAAGTATAAATATTATTCCATAAGTTATTCTTCATATGGAACCCTTTATGTCTTGATTGAGTTTTATGGCCTAGTCTATGGTTGTCCTATCTCAATGGTTTACACCATAAAATTGGTTTTATGGTGTAAAATGTCTATAATTGTAGAATTTTTCAAAAATTTACCCTTTCAACTTCAACTTCAATTTTCTACAAAAAAAACCAAAAATAAAAGAAATAATGTTAAAAAAATGTGTCAAGTTAAATGAATTGAATCAAAATTATATATAAAAATTTATCTTATAAAATTCCTCCACACTTGAACAATTTATTTTCCTCAAGAAAAAATATTCTCAATAAGAATTTCAGTGTGATAAATTTTTAATATGAATCATGCATTACAACCAGGAAAATAAAACAAGGTATTAGCAGAAAATTATTGACCCCAAAAATCACCCCTGTAAATAAAATCAGTCATGCATTATAACCAAGTTCTCTATTCAAATACCTTTTTCCTTTAATTTCAATTTTTCAACTATTTCTTAGAAGCTATACCAATGTTTCAATTTACTACACCATTAATTTTCTCTCATCACTAAAGATAAAATGAAATTGGAGTTATTCTCATACCTTGAATACATATTCCCAACCATGTTCTTGCATCAGTTATAAGATATCCTATAATGACTCAAAATTTTAATGTATTATTTATGGATATTGAGTGGATTGTTTTCAAGATCAGACACTGATATGTCGTGTGATTATGAGGCCTAATGTTCCCAGAATAAATGTTTAAAAATATGGAGTATATTAAATATCACAGGCTTGTAGTTTTCTTGAAAAATAGAATAAATTCTAAATGGGGGTTTGGGTTAGAAATATGAGGGTGTTGTTGAGTTTAGAATGTGGGTTTTACCCTAGGCATGATATAATAATTTTCATCATGAGCTGTTTGTGGAAAATTCATCATAGTCATTAAATGAATAAAATAATTAATTAAATTACTTTATTTTTTTTGACATAGCGATCTAACCTCTTCTATAAGTATATGGTTATGAGAGTATTACTAGGTTGAACCGCTAAAACCTAGATATCCAGAGAACCATTGGAGAGAATTTAAGAAGATTCAATTGGTGGATAACAACCGGATTGAAGACTGATGAATAGTGTGAAAAGAAATCATAGGATCTCACCAATGATCATGGCACAACCCCTTCTTCATTATTTATTGATCTATCTCAAGGTAATATGTTGTGTTTATTGGTTTATTACCCTATTTTGTATTTATATGGTGAACATGAATTAATAAACTAATTGGTTGATCTATGGATCATGCGTATTATGGGATGAAATTATTATGGATATTTATAGGGAGAATTTATTTGTGGTTATATTATTATCTCTTCATTCTTCATTATAATGGAAATGAATCATGCTTGACACAAACATCGACCAAGTTCCTTTCCTCATGATTGTTCATTGTGATTTTCTCCCTCAATTATCTATTCATCATGGGCATTCTTCTTTTGGCCCGTGGTTCGACATATAACAGAAAATGGAAAATTATGTACCTATTTCTTGGTGCAATAGTTCTAAATCATAGATCATAGATTAGTGCAATATGATAGTGGTGTGATAATGGAAACGGTAGTGGATCAGACAACGTAGATACTCGGTTTTCATGTTCTTTGGTGTGAAAATAAGAACACCATTCGAAGGGGTTTTACTAACATATTGATGGTCATATTTCAATGATTCAGTGGAAGTAAGGCATGGCTGATGACACTCCATAGTTTTTGTCATGGGATGTGGTTGGATCGGTGGTTGGAGGAGTATAGAAGATGTGTGATTCAAGATTTGGAATTATGAAATTTTCTATGTTACATGGCATATAAGACATAGCTACACACCATGTGGGCCCCTCTTAGTAGTGGATAGGGTTTTCAGAGAAAGATAAGTATCACATGAAATGTGACCTCATCACATAGTGTGTGGTCCCATTTGGGTGAGCTCAACATGTACCATAGAGGTTGTATGGACACGAGCTAAGAGAACACGGCCACGGGCACACTGTGTACTCTTACACAAACATGGATTGGACAAGTGTACAGGGTAATAACCTTGTACTGATATATGGGATGGATTACATAGGAATATTCACACCATGTACTATTACATGGACACAGACACGAACACGGTCTATTTATACGGGCAGAACCCGCAGTCTAAGGGACATGGCGTGTACCCCTACTACACACCATGTACTCACTTAATATTGGCTTGGAGCCCTTTTCCTATGTGTATTGGAAAAGTTTCCTTATGTTATGCTCCCTATATCCATTCTCCTAGGGTTACTATAGAATCACCCCCTACTCATAGGATATCAATCCGTTCATTAGGACTTCTTGGATAGAGTTGTTTCAATCCTTCCATGAGACCCGGATTGAGATACTTTATTCATCTTCATTACCTATGTATAGTTATTAGTATAATCATGAACAACACTATGTGGGAATTTATCCACTTATTAAAGGTTTATTCCATATTGATTTGTTGGTATACCCCATAGACTTGGGTTTGATCCTATTCTATGTATCGGATCTCTTTATACTTTCAGTGTGTGCTCCATATGGTGAGACCCAATGAGAACTACCTCTCAGACGAATTTCATTGCTGCTATCAGACTCGTGGAGTGTGTTATCATGATTGAGTGCTTTGTGGAACTTTTGAGCTAGAATCCTATGTTGGAATTATAGTTGTGACCTTACCTTTAGACTGTGTGTCTTTTTTGAGTATATATGGATATTATTGTTATATGTGTTGTAGACATATACTTGTGTATAGATGAGTGTTTTTTACTTTGTTGTATTCTTGGTTGTTTTTGGGTGTCTTACTGGGTATTTTTATACTCACACATATATGGGTTTTTCCCACATATGTCATGTCTTCTACATATGATTGTAATTTTGAAATATTCCTAGATAGACCAGCACCAGAGGTGATTAGTGAGGTTGGAAAGACCGAGGTGTATTCCTAAAATATCTTAACAGAAATCCCCATTTTACCATTAGGTTGGAATTTTTTTTAGACTCTTTGTGTTGGTCTTGAATTTGGCCATATTTACTTTTTTTACTTCATTTAATTGTTGGGATGTGGGATTTAGATGTGTGCATGCATGGTTGTTTGGTTTTGTCACATGTCA
This sequence comes from Viscum album, assembly GCA_963277665.1. Lineage (NCBI taxonomy): Eukaryota > Viridiplantae > Streptophyta > Magnoliopsida > Santalales > Viscaceae > Viscum > Viscum album. Next base: position 1,510,490,847 of record OY728156.1, read on the forward strand.
GCATTGTATGGATAGTTCATGATAGAGTGGTATCAGAGTAGTTGGTTCTACCATAGGACCAGATCCTATGAGATTGGTTTGGGGAAAAAGTGTTAAGCTTTTCGAGTTCAGATTTTAGGCCAAGGACTCCAGTATTGGTGTCGTAACTGACATATCCATACATCGGGGATCTAATCACCTTTCTTTTGACTCAGTACATGTTAGGTCCAATAGGGGCCTATATACCCTGAGAGGGGGGGTGAATCAGGGTATGGATATTCTTTTTCAAAGTTCTTCCTGCCCCACTGGATCTTGACCTCTTTGTTACAAGGGTCACTTTGTTTGCACTTGTGTGGTTACTGTGATCACTTGTCTCCTTTACCTGATAATGATGCTTTGAATGCAATGCAGGGAAGTAAGCAGGCAGACACAAATATTTTTACTTGGTTCACCGCTAAGGGCTACGTCCAAGGAGTATACGCCGACAAGTTGCCGGTTCGTACCAAATTTCACTAGACTTCAATAGCTGTGGATTACAAGGTTCGGTCTAAATCACTTCTATGCCCAGGCTCAATGCCTTTACAATGTTTAGGGTCAGCTCACTGCTTTCCCAAGGGTCACTCCCTATTTCTCTCTCTCTGGCTCACTTCCGGTGGAGAGGATCACCTTCTTCCTCTTCCTAATCTCACTACTCTTGGAAGGAATCCACTCACAGTTTATAGACCTGTAGGTCTCTTCATTTCCATTAAGGAATGAATCTTTCTCTGTATGTAGATGCTCTGTTGAAGTTCAACTTTCACCCGTAGATGAATACCCCTTTTCCACTATCCACTGGGCAAACTACCTTTGGAAAGACCTTCACAAAGCACCCTACAATGCGAGGCTCCCAATTTCGCGAAGCTCAAACAAGCCTTCGCGAAGCTCCTGCCTTTTCGCGAATCTCTCTCGCGAAGCTCTCTCGCGAAGCTCACCTCGTTGCAAAGAACCTTCTCTCATGAAGCTCACTGAGCCAGCGCAGAGCACACAACTTTCGCGGAGCTAGAATAGCCGCCGCAAAGCTCCCCTTTCGCGAAGCACAACTGCCTTCGCGAACCACCTTTGCGAACCGAGAGCAATGGATTTTCTCTGAAAATTCTCTCTCTACTTCGCTCGAAGGGGTCAGCCTCTATTTATAGGAGATTCCACCGACCCTCGTCCCTTCCACGCGAAGTCAACGCCACGTCATCTCAAATCGCGAAGCGCCAAAGTTTCTGTCGGAATTCTGTTCAAATCGCGAAGCTCCACGGAAATCTTCCGTTCGCGGAACTTGACGTAGTCGCGATGAATCACCGTAAACTTACCTTCGCGGCTCGCGCCTTCGCCGCGAAGCTCCCTCGCGAAGCCCTTCTCCGCCGCGATGCGCTTCAGCCTCTGCCGTTCGCGAAGCTTGACGTAATCGAGAAGCATCACCGCCTCCATTCTTCTGGTCTTCACGATTTCCAAACCATGCATCCTATCTTCGCGAAATTCATGTCTTTGCCATATGAAATTATGCTCTTCATGGAAATCCACTTTTCGCGATGCTCACCAAACTCCAAATGTTGGACCCCAAAAATTTGGCAAACACTGGGAAACGACGCCACCTTGTACTACTCTTTTGTACCGCCTCCAGATCGTCTTTTCCTTTGTCATAGTTCTTTGTCAACATGGAATGTCAACAACTTCTCGAGAACTCGACAATTCTCCATGGAAACCTGTTTTTTCAACAAACACAATCAACCCAAAAATACTGCAATGTTACCTTGAGGGATTTTTGCCCAACAATCTCCCCCTTTGGGTTTGTTGACAACTCTTCACAACTCTGCTCAGAATGATTTTCTGCACTTTGATACCTCACTGAGTCTTCTTCCAGCTGCTACCACCATTCGCCTCTTGCGATTATGATAGCGTTCAAGGATTCACTTAACACGTACTCTAAGCCCACATGAGCAGTGCTCGGCGTGAGAAACAAGAGTAGTATGAAAATTTCATCAATGAGTCACTTCATGTCAGACCCCAGTTGTCGATTCCACCCTGATACCAATTCTTAAAATAAAACCAGTTGTTGAACCACACTGATACCAATTGGTGAATTCTTAAGTTGATACCAATTGTTGATAGCTGGACACCGTCTCAAACCATTCCAACACCACTGTACTGCTTTTATCACGATGATCAGCTGTCGTGATTTTTATGATTTGATCGATCACTTCTAGCATCATCAGATTTGAAAATCTCTCCCCCTTTCTCATTGCTCCCCCTTTCTGGCTGCTCCACCTGTCAGCTTCTCCCCGTATCAAAAATGATTTATCAAATCTCTGCACTGTCTCTCCCTTGAACAACCACTATTTTCTCCCCCATTAACAAACACTTTTCTCCCCCTTTGTCAACGAACCCAAAGGTCACTCCGTTGAAGTCTGTAACATGGTAGAGAACACATATCATCACATTAGGGAAAAACACATCATACCTCGGGGAGAGGGGGTGGGTTCCACATCCAAACTATTTCAAGTGCGGGGAATCAACTAAACTCCCAGAGCCAGTCGATGCCTTTCAAAAGCTTCCTTGGGTAAGGCCTTTGTCAGGATGTCTGTAACCTGTAGTTCTGTAGGCACATACTCCAACTTCACGATCCCCTGCTCAACTTTCTCCTTGATAAAATGATACTTTATCCCAATGTGCTTTGTCCTTGAGTGATGGACAAGATTTTTGCTAAGATTTATAGCACTTGAGTTGTCGCACTGGATTCCGATCGGAGACTTCACTTCAACTCCCATATCTTCAAGCTGCTGCTTCATCCACAATAACTGTGTGCAGGCTTGAGTGGCTGCAATATACTCAGCTTCTGCGGTGCTCAATGAAATGCAATCTTGCTTCTTGCTTATCCAATAAATACACAATCCACCAAGATAGAATGCACCACCTGGCGTTGATTTTCTATCATCTGCTGAACCGGCCCAGTCTGCATCAGTATATCCCAATAACTCTATCTGAGATTTGTCGTTGTATGTGAGGCCGAATTCCACTGTGCCCTTGATATACCGAAGTATTCTTTTCACTGCGAGCATGTGGCTCTCCTTGGGATTACTTTGATATCTCGCTGCTTGGAATTTGGTGGAAATGTCTCATCACCATCTGTTCCCTCTATCTGGGAGTCTCATTTGCACATCAGTCGTGCTTTGTTCCGAATCATCGTTCCATATTCATTCATCTTGTCTAAATAGACCCATTTTTTCATGATGACATTTTTATCATCTCGTCTCGAAACAATCTCCCAGGTCTGATTCTTCTAAATTCTGACCTATCTCTTCATTCATGGCATGTCCCAGTTTTCATCTTCAGCTGCATCAGCAAAGCATTTCGACTCAACCTATGATAGTAGTGATGTCTGTTGCAGTGATTTCATTATTCTTGTCTGAACTGGAGCTTACTGATCACTGATGATATCCTGCCTGTCAATTTCAGCTTGATTCTTTGTCTTTTTTGCAGATAAGGATTTCACTTCCTTGTACTCACCATCAGTATATTCTTCTGAGTCACCCTCAGCCACTTCTTCTCCCCCTGTGTTGCTTTCTTCCTCAACACTTTCATCATGAAATTGTTCACTGACTCATTTTTCAGTGGCTTCATTTCCTTCAGCTACTTTTCTGTATTTCATTGTTCAATGAAATCATTCCTTTCAACTTCTTCTCGCAGCTTCTTAGTATCCTGAAAACAGTTAGTTGATACCACAATGTTAGATCAAAATAAATAAGCATGAAATGCTTGATCACTACTTCTTCTCCCATAGTATGTCTTCTCTCAATAGACAACACTTGAGCTGGGTCATCCAATTATTTCATTGATGGATCTGGCATCTGATTTTGTTGTTGAATGCTCCCCCTATGTTATGAAACACTTCCTGGGGTTAGACCCACTGTTTATACCCATAAACGTCATTCTTCTCCTGCATCATTTATTCTTATCTTCCACCTATATGATTTATTCCAATCTAGCACTCATCATTGAGCCATTAACCAAATCTCTAAGCCTACTGAGTTGGAACTCGATGTAGGAAACAAGAGATAAAGTTAATAACACAATCACTTCCTATTGTGCTCTGTTGCTCCCATTCTTCTTCAGCTCTAGTACCTGATTTGAATCAATTGAAACTCTAGAGGATATCAATTCTCCACTTCGCATCCTTAGATGCCACTTCCCCTTGGATTGTATCTCCCTAAAACCTGAAACACACGGATCATCAGTTAATAACATTTATATACATAGGGAGAGGGGGACGTTTCTTGAATCCTCAAGATGAGGATAGTGGTTGATCCCGATGGGTCAACCCTTTGATTCTTTCGTGGAGCGCATCACATTCCTTTCGAGCTTCCTCCAGCTGCCCGGCCAACTTCAACTACTCTGGCCATATGACTAAGCATTCATTACCTGAATGCTGAGTCTTTTTCTGATATGAACGTTCTGTAGGCCTGGCCTTTCTCACCATTTGGGGTTTAAATCCACGAGTACACATCTCCATCTTTGATGTTCCATCAAAATTCCACTTCCCTTAATTCTTTCTCTGAGTAGGAATCTCTTTTCTTTCCATCATCCCTTGCTTCTTCCACCATTGCAAGGGTCTTCCTATTTTCTCCACTTCTTGTTGTGGCACACGACTTGCAAATTTTTCAATGCATTCTTGTTTTATCTTCCTTTTATCATATTTATGAGTTGCCATCCTATTTTTCATTGGTGGTGGGTCCTCCACTGAATGTACTTTCTCCTTACTCACAGTTGTAGCATTTCCTCCCTTTTTCTTCCAGACTTGGTCATGTTCTTTCTTAGAGAGAGGTTGTGAGTGTGACAGAGGAGGTGACTAATGCACCTTTCGTTCAGCTCCATGTGATTCCCCTAAGGCTCTAAGCCTATTTTCCAATTTACCACCTTTTCTTCCAGTGTACGATTTCTCATTATACACTACTAGAGTCGGGAATCTCCTTTCACGTTCCTTTTCCTTCCATGCATTCTTCTTGCTACACTGTCTGGCCAAATGCCCATGATCAGAACATATGAAACATCTTCCATCAAAGACATACCTCATTTCATCATTTCTATGTCGAGATGTTGATGTATCTTGAGTTCTTCCTCTGAAATTGAGCTCATGAGATTCCTGACACATACTCATGGTGTGTCCCATTCTTCCACAGTAATAGCATCTAAAAAATGCTTTTCTTTGAGAGACTATTCTTTCTGATTTCTCGGGACGCTTCATCTTATTCTCAGATTTTGTACATTTTCTGTTTTCACAATACGAAATGTATTCCTGAGCCTCTAGACAGAAGCTTGATGTGTGGCCGTGAATCCCACAGAAATAGCACATGTCGTCACTTCTTTTTGTAACTGACCTCTTAGGCCTATCTCCAGCACCTATAGGATTTCTTTCACATCTAGAACAGTTCACAGATCTCTTTCTATCTTGCACGGGAGGGGATTCATCAAATCTGATACCGGCTTTTCCGAAACTTGCTGGTCTTTGAGCTGAGAAAATATTCTATTTCTTCTCTTCAGAAATAGCATATTTGTTCTTCATTTTATCATCACTTGTCGAAGGATGATCAAATAGCAAGTGTAAGGAATCCTTCATTTTTGGCATTCCTTTAGCATTGGATTTCTCCAATTTCTTCTTTACTGATTCTAGCTCTTCTTCCAACTTTTGAATCTTTATATCCCTTGATTCAAGTTGGACATCATGTTCTCCCTTGAGAAGTTTCCCTCTACCCGTCTCATCTTCCAACTCACGTGTCAGCTTATCCACCATGTCACTATGCTCCTTTACTTTAAATTTTTCTTGAGAAACAGAATCAGAACAACATGCATTCTCTTGTTGTAGAATTTTATTCTTCTGAAGTAGTTCGGATAGCTCTGTAGTTAGATCCGCATTTTTAGATTTCAAATTCTGAATCTCATATGAGTTCATATTTTTCTCCTTGTCACCATCTTTTGATTTTTCCACCTTTTCAGATCTCTTTCTAAATTCTTCATCTTGAGAAACATTTTTCTCCCTCAGATCAGTAGCTACATCAATAAGCCTTTGATTCAAGCCTCTTAGCTTGTTGATCTCAGTCCTCAGTGCTTGGATCAGAATATCTTTAGATTTAACTTCTTCGGTGTTTCCAATGTCACATGGAATATTAGGTTCTTCGATGCACTTGACTTGATCTTTCATTTTTCTATTCAAGCTATCGATCTCCCTTTTCTGTTCATCAATCTTAATCTTATACTCACCAACTGTTTCTGAGTTCTCTGGTGATGATAACTTGAGTTCCTCAATTTTATCCATCAACTCAGGCTTCTCTTCTTCCTGCTGATGCATATAGAGTTTGACATCGTGAACAACTTTGTTAGCTTTCTTGGTTTTGGCTCTCCAAACGTCTATCTCTTCAAGAGCAGCCTCTAACTCAGCTTTCATATCTATTCTTCCTTCAATTCTTTCTTCTTCATCATCACTTGTTTCAATATCACTTTGAAGTTCATGTACTTCACTCATTCCTGCATCATGCTTGAGTGAATCAATCTTTTCCCTGTCTGATTCATCCAAACCTTCCTTCAGTAAAATGTTTGATTCTTTCAATTGAATCACACTTTTTCCATACACACTTCCAAACTGAGGAATACCACCTGACTTCTGCTTCTTCTTGGATGTTTTTCCCTTTTCCATGGCTCACCAAGATAAGAGCAGACTGATTCTTTAAGCACACTGATCGACTACACCAAGTCGGAGCAAACAAATACGATTAAAGCAACCTTCCCTCTGATACCAATTGTTAGGTCCAATAGGGGCCTATATACCCTGAGAGGGGGGGTGAATCAGGGTATGGATATTCTTTTTCAAAGTTCTTCCTGCCCCACTGGATCTTGACCTCTTTGTTACAAGGGTCACTTTGTTTGCACTTGTGTGGTTATTGTGATCACTTGTCCCCTTTACCTGATAATGATGCTTTGAATTCAATGCAGGGAAGTAAGCAGGAAGACACATATATTTTTACTTGGTTCACCGCTAAGGGCTACGTCCAAGGAGCATACGCCGACAAGTTTCCGGTTCGTACCAAATTCCACTAGACTTCACTAGCTGTGGATTACAAGGTTCAGCCTAGATCACTTATATGCCCAGGCTCACTGCCTTTACAATGTTTAGGGTCATCTCACTGCTTTCCCAAGGGCCACTCCCTGTTTCTCTCTCTCTGGCTCACTGCCGGTGGAGAGGATCACCTTCTTCCTCTTCCTAAGCTCACTGCTCTTGGAAGGAATCCACTCACAGTTTATAGACCTATAGGTCTCTTCATTTCCATTAAGGAATGCATCTTTCTCTGTATGTAGATGCTCTGTTGAAGTTCAACTTTCACCTGTAGATGAATACCCCTTTTCCACTATCCACTGGGCAAACTACCTTTGGAAAGACCTTCACAAAGCACCCTACAATGCGAGGCTCCCAATTTCGCGAAGCTCAAACAAGCCTTCGCGAAGCTCCTGCCTTTTCGCGAAGCTCTCTCACGAAGCTCACCTTGTTGCAAAGCACCTTCTCTCGCGAAGCTCACTGAGCCAGCGCGGAGCACACAACTTTCGCGGAGCTAGAATAGCCGCCACGAAGCTCCCCTCTCGCGAAGCACAACTGCCTTCGTGAACCACCTTTGCGAACCGATAGAAATGGATTTTCTCTGAAAATTCTATCTCTACTTCGCTCGAAGGGGTCGGCATCTATTTATAGGCGATTCCACCGACCCTCGTCCCTTCCGCGCGAAGTCAACGCCACGTCATCTCAAATCGTGAAGCTCTAAAGTTTCTGTCGGAATTCTGTTCAAATCGCGAAGCTCCACGGCAATCTTCCGTTCACAGAGCTTGACGTAGTCGCGATGAATCACCATCAACTTACCTTCGCGGCTCGCGCCTTCGCCGCGAAGCTCCCTCACGAAGCCCTTCTCCGCCGCGATGCGCTTCAGCCTCTGCCGTTTGCGAAGCTTGACGTAATCGAGAAGCATCACCGCCTCCATTCTTCTAGTCTTCGCGATTTCCAAACCATGCATCCTATCTTTGCGAAATTCATGCCTTTTCCATATGAAATTATGCTCTTCATGGAAATCCACTTTTCGCAATGCTCACCAAACTCCAAATTTTGGACCCCAAAAATTTGGCAAACACTGGGAAACGGTGCCACCTTGTACTACTCTTTTGTACCGCCTCCAGATCGTCCTTTCCTTTGTCATAGTTCTTTGTCAACATGGAATGTCAACAACTTCTCGGGAACTCGACAATTCTCCATGGAAACCTGCTTTGTCAACAAACACAATCAACCCAAAAATACTGCAATGTTACCTTGAGGGATTTTTTCCCAACAGTACATGAAAGCATTGGTTGTTTGAGAAATGGTATATGAATTATATAGAAATGGGTTGTGGTTACCATGTCCTTCTTGAGTTATCTCTCCAAATATACTAATTGACCATGGTACATATTGTTTACTTTCAGGATGCCTCTGTGATGTATTTATCTAGGATTTAGTGTCAATATCATGAGCATGATCTCCTCAGAGATTAGGCATAGATACAAGGACCATTTCCATAGATGTTACCTTCATGTGGTACACCAGCTATACCACCACCTGTAGATCATCATATGGTACCCGCAGTACTAGTGGATGGGGTGCACCAGCTGAGCATACTTCACAAGTTTTAGTGATAGAGACCCCTCAAGTTCCAAGGTTATCCCGACCCATAGGTAGCTAAGGACTGGATTAAGGCAATGACATGATCTTTCCATCTAGTCAAGACACTAGTAGATCAGACGGTGGTCCTAGCAGTGATCATTCTTCATGGATCAGTAGGACGATGGTGGTGTTTGGTGGCATAGTTTTATGACGAGGTGACTCTAGCATGGTCAGAGTTTGAGTTCCTTTTTAATAAATATTTCTCTCCATCAACCATAAGGGATGTACATTTCCAGAAGATTTTATAGATCCAATAAGGTAGAATTATAGTGGGTGATTATTCCTCAAGGTTTACCAACCACTTCAGGTAATTGATGGATATGGTTTGGTATTAGTTCTTCTGATCTTAGTCCTTCAAGTGGGGATTGGGTAGGGGCATCTAATCTATTGTTATCCCTCTATTAATTTCTATGTATAATGGGGTGATAGAACATGATTTGGTGGTTGATAATTTCTTATATGATTAAACACAGCCAGTGGTTGTCGATGGTGGGACCATATGAGTAGAGGCCTTATCATTAGGGATCCAACATCAGTCTTAGGGACCTGGACGTGCGAAAAAATTTAGGAGGATGTTCCATCTTAGAGGGTATATGGGTCAGGGCTCACGGGATGGGCCAAGTCAGCCTAGGGAGAGGTAGTGATACTAATGTGAAAATATGTGACATCTTGCACGATATTTTATAATTCTCTATATAGTTGATAGGGAGACTGTGGATAGGTCACTAAGGTAGAGGTAGTGGTAAGAGCTGATAATTCTTCAAGGTTTTGGATGAGGTAGAGGAGCTATAAGAGTAGATTTAGGTAGTTTAAACTTCAACTTGTTACCACCACCACCCCCAAAAGGTGTCTTTAATTCCTCAGGGCACGAGTCAAATTAGAAATATATATGTGTCCCAAACTTTACTAACTATCAAGTCATAGTATACTGATTGGCCACCCAAAAGGTGTCGTTAATTCCTCAGGGCACGATTCAAATTAGAAATTTATATGTGTCCCAAACTTTACTACTATCAAGGCATAGTATGGTAGAATTCTGGGGTCAATCCCATGAGGAGGGTGTTTTTCTTGTGAGGAAAATAATTCTGATATTGAATCCTTTGTAGGAGTCTTTAGTAGCTTGACTAAAGTTTGGGTGGTGTTTAACTAATTTTGGGTTTTACTTCAAGTGATTAAAGAGGGTTTGGGATCAAGTTTGAGTATCTAGATAAAGGTTATTCTAGTTCTAATATTAGAAAGGTCATAAGTTCTTAGTCTGCGAAGCAAGCGGTAGTCACTAGTCAACCTTGGTCCAGTCTTCTAGTTATACCTAGGATGTAACTATTCCATGGTCAGGAGGCTAGCTACAATCCTATATGCATTATGTTTAGCTTCTACTATAGAAATTTCCCTAAGATAATGTTCATAGTCATAGTTTAATTCAATTAGGATAGGTTCATTTGCTTGACTATTTGATGGTCACGGTACAGTCGCACAAATAGGGTTTGACTGTTAATTTATTTCCTAATTACTAATCCAATTAGGTTTTCCAAGTTTAGAACTATAGGTCTAATTAAGTGTGTAGATACATCAAATATTGATCCCTAACCCTAATGAATTTACTTAATCATGATGGTAATTAAAGAAATAAAAGGGATGGAGGAAATCATGATAACAATGCTAATGGAATTGAACATGTAATGATATAAAATGAACATGTAAGAATACTTTAAATAAAAACTTACTTGAAAGGAATGAAATGAAATTGAAATGACATGTGGATTGAAGGCGTTGAATAAAAATGAATCCATGGATCTTTGATTGAAAATGTAAATAAATTATAAATTACTAAAGTGTTTTAAGAAAGAAAAGAGAAGGGAATTTTGAAGGGAGTCTAAAAGGGAGAGAGAACTAATCCAATCATGTTCCAATGTGCTATCGAGCTACTTCTTATATAGGAAGAAATGGTCACGATGTGTACTTAATTGTCACGTCATGAACCATTAATCCATGTTATTTCAACTAGGATATTCAGTGTTCCATGTGGATCTTCCACAGATTAATGAAGTTTGACCATGGTCACGTCATGTACATGTGGTTCACGATGTGTACCCCATGGCCAGCTGGATTTTTTCACTGAATCATCACGGCTTTCTTGGAGTCTAGTTTGACCGGTGTCATGATGTGTAAGATGGGATCATGATGTGAATTGAAAAATTCATCAGTCTTCGTGGTTGTTCACAACTTAGGCTGCATAGCTTGATGTGGGTTGTTATTATCAAGTACACGACGTGAACTTGTCATTCATGATGTGTACTTGGCCATTTTTGTAGCTTTTCTTCCTTTCAAACTTGAATCATTTCTTGTCCTCAAGGAAAATATCTAAACAAAGATTTTAAAAAGGATAATAAATTTGTAAAGAAATAAATGTAAGTTATGTCCATGCAATTAAATTACGTGTAAGAAGAAAATTAGTCAAGTTCCAATTTTAATCCTACCTCGTAAATTAGTCACGCCTCGTAGTTTATATTTTCAAAACAAATTCTATTCTTTTAATCATACTCTTTTAGCTGTTATTTAAGCTATATTCCCAGTTGTAATTTACCTCACCATGATTTTCTCTCATCGATAAGGGTAAAATGTAAGTAAGGTATGATCGTACCCTGAGTCCGTTTTCCTAACCATAAGCTTAAACTAGTTACATCATCTCCACTATGTAAAGAAAAGTATAAGAATAATCTTTATGACTTTTATAAACAAGGTTCTGATGACTCTGAGGCTATAGGTAGGTAGGTAAAATGTGAAAATCAAGCTCAAAAAAAGGGTAAGATCAAAATTACAATACAGATGCAACAAGATAAGTTTAACAAAATTCCTTCATCTGGTGAGACAGGTTCGTACTCTATCAGCTTAGGTTGGATTCATATATATCGCAAGTATGTAGATAAATAAATGATTTTGTTCCTTACCTTTTCTTTTTTTATTTTTATTTTTCGAAATTTATGCCTATGATAGATCTTACATCCATCACCTAACCACGTATGATCCTTCGAGGGATTCATCGGTCTGAAAAATGGGGATTTTTGACCCTCCTAGTACACAACCCATACCAATTTTTTTATTTTCTTTTAAATTTTTAAAAGGAACAGAATACAAATGAGATACAAAAAAATGAAAATGGATCACAACCTGGTAGTCAGTTGAGTGCACCGTACATCTCTAAAAGTGGAATCATCCCATGCTGTCTGAATTCCTCCCCCACACCTGTTCAAAAATATATTCAAGAATTGTACAAATATCAGGGAGGGAAGGGAAATAGGCTTGAAATATCTTTTCTTCTAACAGGTCATTCATGGAAACTATGGGCTAAACAAAGGATAGATGTCAGGTGGGTATCAGGTAAAATGGATATTAAAGGATGCCTCAATCATTTTAAAATTACACTTGTTCATTCGTCATTTTGGTAAGATCTCAGTGAAAGTTCTAGTAGGTTCCCATGTCCTACGTATCTCCCAAGAAATGTGGTTAGAAAAAAAATGATATTGAAGGCTTATAATCCTCTCGGATAATGAGAATAAAATAAAAACTGGCAATTAAAAAGGGCATAAATACTAAGTAGTGAGTCAATTAATCATAATTTCTAATATTTTAAATTTTAATTAAACTTATAAACTCCGCAATAATTCTAAAATTATAAGAAGGGTTGAAACATAGTTCTTAACATTTTCCTTTTTAACTTTATCTTTAATTTACATGGTCATAATAGTTTTAAAATTTGCAACATGCTTATTGATTTAAAAAATGTCTCCTAAAATAGTGGGAACAAACAAAAATTCAAGTGTATATTTGTGAAAATATGAGAAAGACCCCCCCCCCCACACACACACACACATAAAAGGAGACAGTGTCCCCACTTTCTATGAAATAATGGGTGTGAGTGGTGTGTCAATTATTTTTAATAATTTAATTAACATAGAAGTGATGAAAAAATTTAAAAAGAGGGAATATATAGCTCTCTGAGATGAAGTGGTATGCCATGGGGGTGTCTGAGTTGTCTTAAAATTGAATTTTTATGCACCTATAAAATAAGTTAGTAGAAAAAATGTTGCACTATAGAAAAAATGTTACTCCACGGGTTTAAACATTTGAATAGATGAAAAATAATAAGGTATAAAAAGAAGGAATAATTGTAACCATTTTATTTATTTAATGAAAGTTTTTACAAAGTACTACAATGAAACACTAAAAAATCCAAGACTCAAACAAAAATCAAAAACAACTATGTTTTTCCTCCCATAAAAGTGCTAACTTATCATCGTCATCCAGATAGGTGGACCAAAAATTCAAATAGTGGGCCACAGGCTTAGTTGATCCATTTGTGCTTGTAGCTAATGGTCGTTGCGTCCTCAAGTTCATGTGGTCGCTTAACTGGATTCCCCACTTTAGGTGCAGCTCGACTGAATATTAAATGTGGTAGAAATGGAATAATTGGTGGGGGTGGTTGTTGTTACTGGTGTATTTCCAATGATAAACCATGAAGTTGATTGGTGATGTCGAAAACACGTTGTGTTACTTGTTGTAGAAGAACATTTGGAGGAATGGGTTCGTCGATAACATCAGATGACTCAGAGGAGAGATACATTTCTTAGGAAAAAGAAAAAAGAAGATTTGAAAATAAAAAACACATACAAGAGTGAGATAAATCCATAAACTGTACATAAATATCCATGTATAGTACAAGAAATGAATAACATACCACCCCTAAAAAAAGGTTCCCAAATCCCAAAAAGTATGAATTTATCTAGCAGCAGTAGTGGTGGTGGTGGTAGGTGGGGTAGAAGCTGATGGTGGAGTGGTGGAGGTGGTAAGCTGTGATGGGTTTGGTGGTGGTGAATCCTTGATCCATACTATGGTTGTGTGTCTGGTAGCTAGATCAATGAAAGGGACATCGAGAGTGGGATCAGTGGCTGGTCCCTTTCCCTTCTGGGCTTGCTCCACAAGAAAATCCTGTTGAGCAGCACAGTTCGTGATTTTGGGAGGTAGGTCGGAGGGTAGAGAGGGTGAGGGAGGAAGGTTGGATGAGGAAGGGTCAGCGGTAGTAGGTAGTGGAGGGTTGAATGAGGAAGGGTCAATGAAGGAAAGGTGGAGGTGGGAAGCGATCTATCACTGATTCTCCAGGATGCACTGGAGGAGTACCCACAGCTCAGAAAGAGTGGGATGGGTAGGTGCAGGCTTGGTGGATGGGGTGGTGGTCGGGGCTGCATGTGGCTGGGTAGAAGGGCCTTTTGTTGATGTCGATGGCTGCTCCTATGGATCATCCTCCTATGATGCATCCGGTTGGGGTATAGGCTCCTGGACTCCAAGAACCCAAAAATAGATGTCTGCCTCCTTCACCATCATCCTCATCTTGTATAGGATCACAAGATCAATCCACTCAACTAGGAATACTAAGGTGAGGTGCTACGAGGAATTGAAAATGTGGAGGAATCTGGACAACCTAGTGATGAATAATTCACCCATAAGCCTGCCCTACCTCCTCTGTGCCAGTACTCTATAGTAGGAGTCAAACTAGGAAGCAATGTTGATGGGAGGTCCACCCATGACAGTAGTGAGGATTATAACTTCAAGATGGCTGACACTTCTATGGGTCTCACCTCACGTGAACCACCGATGTGCCATGTCCCGGTTCAGTATACTTAGGGTTGGAGTCCTCATTTGGGTGGACTTTTCCATCCTGGGATCATGATAGGACTACAGGTCATGGGTGATAAGATGAAAAAGGCTTGGTATGTCCTCTCAAGAAAGCCTCGTCTACAAAAAAGGATAGATGTTTGAGATCATGAACTCCTCAGTGTAGATACAAAGTCCTACACCAAACTGGGCCATGGTGAGCTGGTGTGGCCTGCCGCCAAGTCTAAAAGGAAAGGAATCCATCGAAATGTAAAAGGTGGTCAAGAATTTCAAGAACAAATCCATGTATGTATCCTCCCTGACATCAATGATTATTTCCATGTGCAGCATCTCCAATAATCTGAGGACAGTGTATGCGACATTCATCTTTCCAAGTACTGCCATGTCCAGAGTCTTTTTGGTCCTCATGGGTTTTTCCTAGAGCTTAAGTAGATTAACCCAGTGTTGTGGGTTTGAAAATCATATAACCATGTGTAAATTAAGGTTATCATCTGTAGATGGGGAGGAACTCGTGTCCTGTGATATAGAGTGGGCGCGCAGGCACTTAGAAGCAGGCTGCTGGCTCATAGAGGTAGAAGATGCGGATGCAGAGGTAGAAATTGATGAAGGAGAAGGTTCAGGTTGTGGTATCTTGGTGCACGCCATATAGGGGAGAAAAAGGAGGCATTTGGATTTCATAATAGAGGGGGTTTGGTTGAGGATGATGAGAGGAAGGGAGGGAAGAGGGATCACAGGTTGTGAGGAGAGGAGGGTAAGGGTCACACATAGTATGAGAGTGGTTTAGGTTTGAGGGGGGCGGGTTGTGTCCCTTCAGTTATTTTTAAAAATAGACCTGAGACAGGTCACAACGTGTACCTGAGGGTCACTTCATGATCCTTGAGAAAATTTAGATTTCATAGTAACAAAGGTTAACGTCGTGACCTGTGGATTCATGAAGTGTACTTCATTGGTTTCCTCTGTTTTTCCTCTTTTTTTCCGTGAATCATTATTCAAATGAAAATAAGACTCTCAAAAATTCTTGTCTTATTCTAACATAACTAACTCCGAACCTAGGTCTCCTCCCAGTCATCACTTCATTTATAGTTGATATACTGACTCACTTAAGGCTCATTTGATGGTATAGTTCTCACGGAATGCTTCATGAAACATCTTCAATCCATGATCATGAATTTTTTATGGTGATCTGTCCATGTATAAATCAGAGTGGACAATAATGGTAAAGGAGGAGGATTCCCCCAGAAATGAGTTTTTTAAGGTAATGGGATAAATTATGGATGAAGACACAACCTCTCTAGTGAGTTTTACAATAAATTTAACTTCCTTGAAGTCAGAGACTCCTTTTTCTGTAACATAGTCATCACATTCCTCCTTCTTAGCCATGGAATCTTCCTCATTATGGGTAAGAGATATGAATTTACAGTCCTTTTTATCTTTTGAGGGTTTCACAACATGAATCAGGTTGAACACAAATTTTTCTTCTCCTACTCGGAAGATGAGACTTCCTTGGTTCACATCGATCAATGCCTTTATTATATCTAGGAATGGTCTTCCAATTATAATAGGAACATCACTATCTTCTTTCATGTATAACACTAGGAAATCAGTTGATAAAATTAACTTTCTATCTTTTACCAGTACATCTTCTAGAATTCCTCAGGGGTACTTGATCGAGTAATCAGCTAATTTCAAATCCACCCTTGTTTCTTTGATCTCTTTGAGTCCTATATTTTTGAAAAGTACTCATTGGAATGAGGTTAATAATTGATCCAAGATCACGAAGTGCTCTGCCAAATTTTCATGTGCCTATCTCACAAGGGATTGATAAGCTACCAGGGTCTCTCATCTTTGGTGGAATTTTCTATTCTATAAAAGCATAGAATTATTCATTTAAAGAGATGACTCCTAGGTCTTCTATTTTTCTTTTGTTTGATAAAATATATTTTAGGTACCTATCATAAATGGGCATCTGGGAAATAGCTTCAGCAAAAGGGATGTTGATATGTAATTGCTTGAACATATCCAGGAACTTATTGTATTGTTCCTCATGCCTAATTTGTCTCGCTCTCTCTAGATATGTAAGAGGTGGCTGGTATGGAGGTTAGGAAACATACACAAGTTCTCTCTGTTTCTCATGTATATGTTCCTTCTCAGTTGGTACTTCTTCGTGACGTAAGGTGGGATTGGCTTTTTTATCAGGTACTGGTATTTTTCTCAACTCTTCTTCTTGTGTCCTTTATTCTTTGGGTTTTTGAAAGTCTATAATCTTTTTACTCCTCAGCACTAATTCCTTAGCTTCCTCTCATGGTTATATCTCAGTGTTACTGGATAGAGTACCAGGTAATCTGTCAGATAAGGTTTTTGAGATTTGACCCATTTTTCACTTCAAGGTTCCTTAGAGAAGCTCTTTGATTTTGTATATCTGTCTCAGGGGTCGTCATTATTTGATCATACTTTTGCACAAATGACACCAGGAGGTTTTCCAGATTGCTTTGCATAGGTGATTTCTAAGTTCTTGGCTGAGGTGACTGAAATTTTTGTGTTCTTTGATGAAATAGTTTTTTGTTGATCTTTCGGTCTTGGTATAGGGTTCATTAGAGGGTATCCTAGTGGTCCTTGATCTCTAAATTGGTTCTGTCCTCCTCTCGATTGAAAATAACCCTGATTGCTCTGAGGTTTCTGCAGAGCAAGACTCTACTAATAATATTGTTGCTGATGAAATGGATAGCTCAGTTTATTGTAATTGATGTAATTACAATTTTGTTGTGGTTCTTCATATCTAGATCTATAGTCTTGATATATATTTGGGCCACCTCACATCTTACATGATTGTAATTCCATGACAGGAGCTAGAGGGGGTTGAGTAGTTGGTATCTAAAATTCTTCTAACTTTTTAGAGAGTGTTTCCACTTGTGCTACTTGTCTTGTGGTCTCATCAATTTGGTGGATTACATGCCATGGTGGTCCATGATCAATCTTCCACAGACTATCATTGTGAGATACTTCATCAAGAATGTCTCTTCTGGCTTTGGGAGTCTTGAATATGAGGCCTCCATCAGTGGATGCATTGACAACATTATCTTCCACTGGCTGGAGTCCTTGATAGAAATTTTGGATTTGTATCCACATATCTAGTCCATGATGTGGAAACTTCCTCATTGATTCTTTAAATATATCCCACACTTCCCAAGCATACTCTCCATCAATTTGGTTGAAATTTTGAATGTCCATCTAGAACTTCCAAGTCTAGATGGGTGGGAAGTACTCGTCCAAAAATTTATTGGTCAGTTTGTCCCAAGTCATAATTGACTCAGGAGCTTGAATCTTAAGTCATTCCTTGCCTCTGTCTCATAAGGAGAATGGGAATGTGTGGAGTCTTATTGCATCAAACTAAAATCCCTAGTTTCTAAAGGTATCGTAAACTTCCAAGAAATTTTCAATATGTTTATGTGGATCTTCGCTCTGAATACCGCTAAATTTCCACATGTTCTAGATCATATGAATGATTCCATGTTTTATCTCAAATGTGTGGGCTTGGATAGGGGGATGAACAATACTAGGAGTCACTCCATGAATTTATGGAAAGCCATAGTCCATGATCATTTTATCCTGGTTCATTATTGGTTGATCTCTCGGAATGACTTGATGGTTGGGGTTTGGTGGGTTTGGTTTCGCAGGGTGGAATTGCTTAGCCATAGTTGACCAGTGAAGAGAAGAGATATGCCTTTCAATCTCGGGATCTAATTCCAAAATATATTTTTCTTCCAGAGTCCTTGAATGAGTCAAAGGACCTTGGTACATGTACGGGGTGAACAGAAAAAATGAAAAGACGTAAGGGAGTCTAGAAACAAAGGAAAGGGGGTGAGGGAAAGGTAATCCTAGATCTAGACCAGAGTACTAATCATGAAGAAATAGTGTTTACTCCCCAGCAATGGCACCAAAATTTGATCAGTCTCCCAAAATACATTGTTAATTAATCAGGGCGTGAGTCAAATTAGAAATTTATATGTGTCCCAAAATTTACTAACTACCAGGGCGTGGTATGGTAGAAGTCCAAGGTCGATCCCACGAGGAGGGTGATGTTCTTGTGGGGAAAAATAAATCTGATATTGAATAATTTTTAGGAGTCCTTACTAGCTTGACTAAATTTTGGGCAGTGTTTAACTAATTTGGGGTTTGACTTCAAGTGATTAAAGAGGGGTCGAGATCAAGTCTGAGTATCTAGATAAAGGTTATTCTAGTTCTGATGTTGGTAAGGTCTTAAGTACTTAGTCTAAAAAGAAAGTGTTAGTCACTAGTCAACCTTAGTCCAGTCTTCTAGTTTTATCTAGGATGTAACTATTCCATGGTTAGGAGTCTAGCTACAGTCCTAGATGCATTACGTTCAGCTTCTACTACATAAAGTTACTGAAGCTAATGGTCATAGTCATAGTTTACTTTAATTAGGATAGGGTCATTTTCCTAAATGTCTGATGGTCATGGTACATTCATACAAATGGTTTATGGACGTTAATTTATATCCTAATTACTAATAGAATTAGGTTTTCCAAGTTTATAACTATAGGTTTAATTAAGTGTGTAGATACGTCAAATCTTGATCCCTACCCCTAATGCATTTAGCTACTCATGATGGTAATTAAAGTAATAAAAGGGATAAATTAAATCATGATAATAATGGTATTAAACATGTAATGATATGAAATGAACATTCAATAATACTTAAAATAAAACCTTACTTGAAAGGAATTAAATAGAATTAAAATGACATGGGAATTGAAGGCACTGAATAAAAACGAATCCATGGATCTTTGATTGAAAATGTAAATAAATTATGAAGAACTAAAGTGTTTTAAGAAGGAAAAGATAGCAGAATTATTAAGGGATTATAAAATAGAGAGAGAGTTGATCCAAGTATGTTCCAATGTACTACCGAGATTCTCTTTAGATAGTAGGAAATGGTCATAATGTGTACTTAATCATCACGTAGTGAACCCTTAATCAACATTATTCCGACCAGGATCTCCAACGTGGCATGAGGATCTTCCACAAATTAATGAAGTTTTACCATGGTCATGTCGTGTACAGGTGGTTCACAATGTGTACCCCATGGCCAACTAGATTTTTGCATTGAATCCTCATGGATTTCATGGTGTCTGGTTTGACTGGTGTCACAATGTGTAGGAGGGACTCACAACGTGAACTAACAAATTCTTCAGTCTTTGTGGTTGGTCACGACTTAGGCTTCACATCTTGATGAAAGTTGTGATTATCATGTACATAATGTGAACTTTTCCATCACAATGTGTAATTGGCCATTTTTGTATCTTTTCTGCCTTTCTTCCTTGGAATCTTGTGAACCTCTGTTTCCTACAAAATTGGACATCTACCACATGCATTATTCAGTTTATGAATGAAATCAATGGAAAAGTGATAGAAAAATATATATAACATTTAGGCTTATCATATAAATATGGTGAATTTTGAAATATTATATGGAAATTGGTGTTGAACTACAATATTTTTCTATTTATTCAGGGAAAGAAATTTGATGGGACTACAATTAGTTGAGTAAGTGGGTGAGAAACTGAGCATGATCTAGTAATACATGAGAATAGATCAGGAAAAAAAGAAAAGTTATGCAGATAACATGAGGAAAGACCTTTCTTTCAAGGTAGTCAGTCACATTTTCCTTAAAATAACTCATTGGAAATGTGTTATGAATTTTGGTAAGAAAGTAAATGTAATTCCATGGTTCATTAGACCCTTCAAAATCCTATAGAAAGATGGAATAGTTTCCTACTGAGTAGTTTTGCCTCTGATTTTATCTCAGGTACCAAATGTTTATCATGTTTAAATGTTGAGAAAGTATATGCCAAATCTATCTCAAATTTTGAGCCCAAAAATAGTTCAACTGGAAGAGAACCTCTATTATGAAAATAAACTCATTCAGATTCTTGATCATAGAGAGCAAGTATTGTGGAATAAGGTAATTCATCAGGTTAAGGTTTTGTGGATAAACCATATGGTTGAAGAAGAAACATGATAATCTGAAAATATTGTGAGGGAAATTTATCCTCTCTTATTTAATATGTGAATAAAAATTTTGATGACCCAATTTTTAGAAGGAGGAATAATTTCACAACCCAGGTACTTATAAAATAATTTTTTTTCATTCTGAAATTAAATAGTAAAACTCATTATAAATTTATAATGACATAAGTGGTATTTATAGAAATTAAATAATTTATACTAATAGAATAGTAACCTCACCTATAAAAGTATAAATAAAATTCATTTTTCTTAAAAGTGAAAATATGATATATTTATATCATGGAATAAGTAAATAAATGTTTTGAAAGTGATAAATTATGTTTTGGTATTTTTTTGAAACATAATTGTTTATTCATAATTTTATAATTAATTTAATTATTTAAACGAAAATTTATTTTCATAAATTAATATTTTATTGTCTTATGATTATAGAATAATTTTATAAGACCTTAATTAATTTTTTAAAGTGTTATAGAATCAGTTATAGTTTAAAAATTGGTATTTTTAGAATAAATTATTATTTTAATTAAAAATTAAATTGTTCATATTTAAAAAATTATTTTAATAAAATGGTGTTCATTTTTTAATTCTACACATTTAAAAATGGTTGGTCTGAATTGTTGTTATTTTTCTAAAATATTTGAATTTTAGTGAATTGTGAAATATGGTAATTTACGATATTTAAATAATAATAAAAATACATGAATTAAAAACATCATGCATGATTTAAGCACCATAATCTCGAACTATCCTTAATTATTTTAATATATCTAGTGATAATGCTCAAACTATTCGTATTCTTAATCCAAAATAATAAACTGATGAATAAAATAATCAAAAAACAATCCTCTCCTCCACTATAAATACCACCCCTCACCACCTCTTTTCCTCACACCGAAAAGACTTAAAGCTTATTTAATTTATACCCAATTACCTTACCAAGACTCTTCCTCATGTCCAAGACCTTTTTGTCACATCAAAATTCCAAAACTAAGGGCCTTGAGGAGGTTCTCAATGAGAAGAATTCAAAAGGTAAAATCCTATTTCATTTTCTTTTATTTTCCTTTTAATTTATTTTCTTTTCTAATTATCTCTTCACCTCACCTTATACAAGTGTCATTAAAATTATAATATATTATATAAGCTATAATTTTATCATGTTGATGAAAAAATTCATCATAGAACTCATTATCCTCTCCCTTTTATTCTAAAAATGAGAACATCATCTGTGATGTGTCGATTTACCACCATCATGGATGATACACTTTCATTTTCCATTACCACCTTCAAGGCTGGTCATCAAACCATTATTATGGTTAAATAAGATTTTATTATAATTATTTAAGTAATATAATGTTCTGGAACTAATATATAAACATTATATTAAATAAAATTTTGATGGTCATAAAACCCACCAAAATAAATTAAATCATTTTCATTAATGTTTTATCAAATGAATCATCCTAATATTAGAAAAAATGATATATGATATCATTTAAAATTGTTGTAACATATTAATACCATTTATTTCCACTTCTGTATTTTTTCTTCCATTTTATAAGAAAATCCATTACGAATCGATCATGGAAACCCTGAAATAAAAACACCCAAAAAATGGAAATAATAAAATATTATTAATAAATGGGTGGAATTTTGTTGTAATATGGTCATATAAAGTAGTATAAACATGAGTAAATTTCTTTAATATATTAACAACACTTTTTAAACCATTATATGGGATATTTGAACATGTTTTAAGTAATATGAATTTGAGGTAAGGGACGTTTCTTTAAAAATCCTCTTTTAAATTTCCATTTTTACAAAATTCAAAAGGAATGATTTTATGATGCAAGTATTCTTGTTTTCTAATTATGTTATAGTTATTGGTAATTATTTATGATGAAGTGTGGGACCTATATCTCCGTCTAATTCATTGGTTATTTTTATGTTGGAAGTTGACTTTAAGGGTTATTCCAAGTCTAACTGTCATGGTTACATCATAAGGTAGTCATCAGGGTTACATTGTAAGGTGGGTGTGAGGGTTACAAATCATATGGTAGCCATGAAGGTTAGAATATTAAGTAATTAATGCCCTAAGTTACCTATTTGTTTTTATTTATGTTTTCTATGTTTTATGTGAATCTCATGTTTTCACAAAGTAACTATATGATACTTTATGGGTGGGAAGTATGACTTTGTGAAAATGATTTCATATGTTTATAAGTATTCATAGACTAATAGTTTTTTCTTTCTTTTTATGTCCCTTATTGAGCTGTTTGTGCTCATCCAAAGTTCTAAAATGTTTTTTACTGGGTTTAAGGATAGGTAAGAGAAAATAAGAAGTTAAGATGAATATTGTAAAGATTTTTCGTGAAATGAATTCATTATTTATTAAAAACTTTTGTATTATGGAATAAATGTATACTATTTTAGTATTATCCACTTTGTATGCTATGTTTTTCTATATATGTGTTTTGACCTAATTCTATAAAAATATAAATTGAAAATATCTTTTGAAATGTAATAAGTGTATTCTAGTTGAATTAACTAGATTATGTAATGTTTAAGGCCCCATCCTTATATGGAAAGTCCATGTAGCACCTTCTCCTAGAAAACATGGATTTCCACTGGCTTCTCATCGAAGGTTAAATCATCGTTAACATCAATATCACCCCAATTAATGACATGATAGTCACCATTAATATAACAAATGATCTATTAAATGTGAAAAGAAATTGTGTATTTTTATCATCTATGGGGGAAGTTATATCCAATACACCGGTTAACGCTCCTTTTTCATCACAGAGTCTAAACGAAATGAAAAGGGAAATACCTCAATAAGGAAGATTCATCCTTTGAATAAACATCAAAAAAAGATAAAGGGATGAACAAGGAGAACACTTCCCATAGTTCGCGCAAGTTCCTGCATTGTCGCGCAAGTAGACTTGCATGCCGCCCAAATGGGCGCGCAGGTGACTTGCGTGCCCTCTTTGAAAATCGCCCAGGGTCTTCTCCAGCCTATAAATACCCCGGTGGGCCCCCTATTTTGAGAATAAATTTTTTCCAGAATTCAGATATAGAGCTCTGAATGCCCAATTATCTTCTTCAAGTCTTTCGAACACTTCTAAGGTAATTATTTACCTAGAATGGAAGGTCTAAACAAGAGGAATAAGGTCTAAGTGTTAGAATTCACTAACACTTGTGCGCCTAAGTGTTTTACCCTTAAGGGAAATGGACACACTTGCGCACCTCCTTACCTACTCATTGAAACTTGCACGCCAATCTTATGGAAGTACCTAGGGATAATTCTAAAGGCTTTAGTCAAGGATCGCCCAAGTAATACCCTATAGGTTAACAATCGTGCAAGTACCCATGTGCTGCGCAGGTATACATGCACGACAAAGACTTGCCCGCCCACGCAGTACCTGTGTGCCCTTCTATTTTTGGGTGCCCTTCCTGCTCATTTAACACCTATTATGCTATTCCACCTCTCCTATTCAAGATTCAGTCTTCAAGACACTCTTCAAAGCCCTTTATGGCATGTTTTCTTGATTGACTTCCTTATCTAAAAGGAGTTTTGTGGAACATATCTCAAAACTTTGTGATTTTCACATCTTTATATCATTAAATTTAGAGAGTTCATTCATTCAACCTCATCCTCTAAGATGAGAGAATCCTTGATCTGGGCCTTCTTCTCAGGAGTAAGCCCCAAATCCTCATTGATCTGGGCCTCCTTCTCAGGAGTAAGCCCCAAGTCCTCATTAATTTGGGCCTCCTTTTCAGGAGTAAGCCCCAGTCCAAGTCCCCTAATTTGGGCATCCTCCTTAGGAGTAAGCCCCAACCATAATTATATTAACCTGGGATTCCTTTTCAGGAGTAAGCCCCACTTTCAAATATGGGCCTCCTTCTTAGGAGTAAGCCCCAAGTCCTCATTGATTTGGGCCTCCTTTTCAGGAGTAATCCTCAGTCATAATTTCCCAAATTTGGGCATCCTCCTCAGGAGTAATCCCCAAACCTTAATTCCATTAACCTAGGTTTCCTTTTCAGGAGTAATCCCCAGTCTCAAATATGGGAATCCTCCTTAGGAGTAAGCCCCAAGTCCCTTAATTTTCAAATCCCTTTAACCTCGGCCTTCTTCTCAGGAGTAAGCCCCAGCCTTAATTTCCCTTAACCAGTCTCAATTTACTTTTGATTTGGACTTCCTTATCAGGAGTAAAACCCAATCATGAGTCCCCTCTTAATTTGGGCATCTTCCTTAGTAGTAAGCCCCATGTTAGAGTACCCAAATCTCCATGAAGTACATATACCTTTATGGACCTTGTTCCCGAATTTCTTACCTGAAGTAAATCTTAATCCTCATCTATTTTGGGCATACATACATACATAATCCCCACATCATTGCATCTTTCCTGGAACAATTATCTGGTTTCACCAATAACTCTTGTTTCTCACACCGAGCATGACTCACGTGAGCTTAGAGTGTAAAAGTAAACATGAAAATTTTCTTTGAGTCATCAATCATGCATAAACATCATACTCCCTTACTCGAACTACGTGGGTTCTGATTCCTTTTCCAAAACAAAGGATACATAGGTAGCCCATCAGCAGGTACGATCCCAACTCTGAAATAATCCATGTCCTTCTGAATGAAAATAAACTTCAAGTTCCCCACTGAGGGGATTTAGAACTAGTATGGTCATCATAATAACCAAGAGACTTTTATGTATTGAAGGATACCATTGACTAAGAATCTCTAACAAATACAGATGATTATCTATCGATGAAGAACCTCGAATACATATAAAAGATTCTCTAAATTTCCTACATATCAATCATTGATTGTCAGATTTAAAGGAAAGCTCATTTTATACTTGGTAATGTAATAAGGATTCACGAACATAACTTAAATCTATAAAGATAGTCCCAGAGTAGAAAATAATTACCCTAAAAAAGGTGTGATGAGTCCGACCTCCCATCCTCTCGACCAATGCAAATTCCTAAGCCTCATTAGTCCACAACTAATGAGTGCCTACTTTTGGAAAGTAGGTCCAAATGGATATGGAATCATTGGATGTTTCTGGTTCTATGAACAAACCCATTATAAACCGATTGGAATGTTTGAACCTTCAATCAACGAAGTCATCCCCAATTCCAGAGGAAACAAAAAAATAGTGAACCCGACGTGAATCCTTTACCAAGTTAAAATAATTCTTTTCTTATTTGTTAGGCCCCTATTTAAACTCAATGAGAGGGCCAACAAAGCAATCAATAAAATATTTGCTCATCCAAAAGATGTAGTGGCCAAACTTATCTTGATTATGTCTGTTATATCAAACAGGCACTCTTTTCCAAGATCTTCTGCATTACAAAAATGGATTCTCTCAAGTTTACACCTGTGAATACGTCTGTTGTGAAAACTTATACTGCAAATGCCACTGCTGCTACATCTGCTAGATCATCATCCACTCTGAGGATGACATCACCTACTCAGCATATTCAACGCTGGGTATCAAATGCGCTGGTTAAGAAGTATCATCAAAATGGTACTATTCCGACTCTGGAGGCTGCTCGACAAGCCCTCCAAGTCAATAATTCAACCTGGTCCTCCAGACAGCGACGACCAGTGATCAAGAAGCAGGCGGTGCTAACCGCCGTCTCCAACTGTTTCAGGTCGTTATCCTCGGAACACAATCACCATTCACTCCCATATTTTGAGGAGGTGAATGAGCAGGTCCCTTAGGGACTTAATTCAAGGAGACAGGAGTCCTTCCCGAGGGATCCCATCAATAATCTCCACCAGACTCGTGCGGAAGTGTGCCCTCAACATGATGATGGTATCGACTCCAGGCGTTCGGCTCATGTTCCTCGAACCCGAGCAGGTAAGACGAACCAGTAGAGGCGACAACCGATTAACAGTGAGTAGGTTCTTATCTCTGCCGTTTCTGGAGATGTCCACCAACCTAACTTAGTGGAAGGCAACGAGCGGGCACACACACCCGTCCGTTTTAATTCCGTTGTCGAGCTGACTCATCTGGAAGCATCACGCCAATCCCACCAGGCAATTCTGATGGAGTACTATAGACGATAACATGCACCTGTTTATAAATCATCAGATAGTCAGCAGGCTCGTCTGACTACATATGATGGAGCTCATCAACCACGTTAGGTGAAGTGAAATTAGTAGGCACACACGCCTGCTAGTATTGATCAAGCCTACCAACAGTCTCACTTGGTATCACTCGGAGAAGTTAGTCAGAAATCACCAGCGACAAATAGGAGGCTGACTCAATTATCTGTCCCCACACTTGAGTACTGTCAGGATTCATTGACAGGAAAATGAGGACAAGAGCATGAACACACACCAACTCCAAGCTCGAAATGGATGTATATCCTCGTTCTAGTAGCTGAAGTCACCAAGCATATTCTATCAATGGTGAAAGAGAAGAAGCAAATCCCTGTTCATATTCTGGATATCTGCCATGATATTATAACAGCTTCAGCAGCATCTCAGGGAAAGACACATAAATCTATCCCTACTAGTGGAGTGACACATCAACAGTTCACTCTGGAACAGACACACACATCTGTTCCAGTCCAAGAGGGTTGTGGGGCGTACTCCCTCATATTATACGGACAACCAAGTCAAGAACATACACCTAGTTTGAGCAGAGATAATCAGCCTAACCTGATCGTTTCTCTTGAGTAGGCATGCACACCTTCCAAATTGATTAAGAAGGCATCTAAGAAGAAGACTCACCCAGCATAGTCAAGAAGTCAAGGGTCAATTTGTAACAAGGCCTTACTCGATGCTGGGGTTCTTGATGCACTCAGACAACTATTTGTTGCAACTCAAGATTCTTCTCTCTCAGTTCCCAATAGTGGGAACATTAATTCTAAAGTTCTGCACCAGAAACTTCCTCATGAAGGCTTGCTTCATGACAATTCGGTCAATCTCAAAGTTTCATCTTCAGATTAGAGCCACAAGAACCCTATGTGTGTTCAGAAGATCAAGGAGAAAAATGTTTCATCTTTTTCTATAACCCACCATGGTGGTCCTCTCCATGATGATGAATTTTTCTGCAAAAGTCCTATCTGCAGTAGTGATACACATTGCTTTGAAAATTCTCCAATAGACAATGTAGTTACGAGAAAGCCCTCTTATCTTGAGGCACTTGAAAATGTGAATCCATTCATGTATGATGATTTACCATTAGCAGGTGAAATACTTTCTCAACAAGAAGATAGCCCAGGGTGTAGGTCATTCTCCGAACCACCCCTAGGTCATTCATCTTTCAGTTTGATCAGTGATTTCTCTACCAATCTTGTTGAATCTGATGAAGCAACAATTAAGAACCAGCTCTGGTCTAATCAGGTATAAGAATCTTCATTGAATTATAAAGAGTAAATTCTGAACATGATAAAACAACTGGAGAAAGTTGAAGTGATAGTCATGTTTTGGCCTCTGGCTGACTCTCAGTATGACATTCCAGAGATGTTGACGGAAGATGGAATTCATGATATTTATCTTAACATATGGAAAAATCTTTTTCAGTTGAAAAATAAAGTATTATCTTATGATGAATATGGAAATCATGTTAAGATAATATAAGGGTTACAACGTCAGATTGATTTGGCATCTCTATCAGTCTCTCGATATCTGAAGGCTGAAAAGCAGCAGAGAGCCCTTCAGCGTTTATGCCTTGGTGCACTAAGAATATTCCTCCAATTAATTGCCAATGCCCCATCTGTTATTCATGTCAGAGGATGGGGTGTTCATGGAGAACTACATTTCACTGTGCTCTCCAGTCAGAAAATCCTGCCGAAAATGGTTTCATGCAATGTTATTTCCCATGGCCGGCCAAAGTCAATGGGTTTTGTTTGTAATCAAAAGCTTGCCCAAGAACAGGCTTGAACTAGTTCCTCTCAAAATCAAGAATATAGAGAACAAGTTGTTGAATTACTCCTGCATCAAGAAAATGAGAATATTGAGCAGGCCTCTCGTATGGAGCAAGCACATCATCAAGTGACAGAAGTGTCAGAAATCATCCAACACTCTTTTGAACCAAGTGATAAAAGTGGATGTCGATTGATGCATCCAGATAATATCCGGACTAAGGATCACAAAATTAGGAGATATTTTAATAAAGTCTCATACATAGCATGTAAAGAGCCACCTCAGCTTGCTATACTGGGGACTCTTTTAACCCAACCCTCAGAATCAACAAATAGGATTCGAGGAGTTGAGAGGGAATAGCAGGAACAACCCTAGTCCACTATACTGGGGACTTTTTCAAATCATCAATCC
This sequence comes from Viscum album, assembly GCA_963277665.1. NCBI lineage: Eukaryota > Viridiplantae > Streptophyta > Magnoliopsida > Santalales > Viscaceae > Viscum > Viscum album. The sequence goes on from OY728156.1 coordinate 1,510,519,607, forward strand.
CCTCCTCAGTGAAAGTCGGTCTTCTCTCGATTGGGGAAGAATCCACAAGAGGAACGAAGAGCCAAATTATTAGGAGGTTCTCTCTAAATTGTGGTTCACCAAGAAGTTCCTGGGGGATCGAATCAACAAAAGGAAATGTCTCATTAGGGACATGGAAGAAGACAATATCATAGAAATTCCGATAGAAGAAATGGAATGTGTTATGCATCAATCAATGTCATCAATGTCATAGTTGTTGATCCACCAGATGAGGCTCACTCAGAGGGATCAGATGAAGAGGTTCCTGCTCAAGAAGTTGTACACACATACACAAATGAAGAAGGTGTGCGTACACAAAATCAAAGGATTGACCAGAATCTAGGTAATCCTTCAAGTAACCCACTTCCCCCTCTCCAAAATGTGTCCAATAAGGGGAAAGAAAAGAACCAGGTTACATACCCTTCCTCTGGAGAAGTCCAATCACTCTCACTAGAGCAAAGATTTTCACAACAAGAGGAAGAAATGAAGGAATTGAGGAGGTTGAATGTAGAACTACTTTAGGGTAGTCTTCTTCCTAAGTGTGATGGAGTCATTCAGTCAAAAGAATTTATTGTGTCTACTGAAATGGATCAAGAATATCCTCTTTTATCAGTACACCCTCACAGGTCTAATCCTACAGGTCAAGTGCATCAACAATTGGCAGTGCTACCATCAGTTGCAGCACCAGCCACCACATCTGTACCAGCTCCAGTCATTGCACCTACCCAAGTCCAAGTTCAACCGAATGTTTCTCAAAAGTTAATAACTACCATTGAGTCATTAACATCTCAGTTAGAGACTATGGAAGGGAAGCATGCTCAGGTTCAACCAAAAAAGAGAGCTTACCCTGAATGGGTAGATTCAATCCTTCCCCCATCAAGTTTTGGGAACCCTGTATTCCCTATTTTCAATGGATCAGGTGATCCTGAATAGAATTTGACGCATTATGTGTCTTGTTGCAATCCTATGATGGGAACTCCAGAATAGTAAGAAGCAGTGAAACTTAGATTCTTTGTGTGAACCTTGCAAGGACCAACTTTTGTTTGGTATACAAGCTGCAATCTCGGTCAATTACCGGGTGGGAAGATCTTCACCAAAAATTTCTTCTTCAGTTCTGCTCAACGTTCCCAAAGACAACAGTTTTTTATCTTACAAACTGTAAGAAAAGGGAGAATGAAAGGGTCTCAGATTTCATTGCTCTCTGGAAGGGATTAACATATTCCCTAAGCTTAGCACTCCCTTAAGAAGAACTGTTTCCAATCTGTGTGGCGAATTTACATGATGAGTTGCGCACACCACTGATCCCTGTGAAATATACAAGAGGGTTTTGAGACCTTACTTCAATCGCTCAATATATTGAAGATTCTCTTATAAAGACTAAGGATAAGGCTCGTATAATTCCATTAGCTCCCGGAAGGAGAATGGGTAAAGCAGAGACTGCTACAGTTATGCTTAAACAAGCACCTGTACCTGCTTCTACTTAAAAACCTGCATCTTCTCGAAGGGTTCCACCTCCTGAGCACCAACAACAAAGGCCGTTTCGTCAAGATGATAAAAGAGATCAAAGATGGAAACAATTTGAGGATCTGAAGAGCAAATTTTACTCTTTCTGAAATGAACAAGTTCCTGGTTATTTCATTTCAACTCTAGAAAATAATTTGGTTCAATTGCCAAGGCCCAAGAGGCCAAACAAGGAAGGAGATGAAGACCATCCCAACTATTTCCCCTTTCATCAAATGTTGGGGCATCCCATCCAGGAGTGATTTTTCTTCAAATACCTCCTACAAAAGATGGTCGACTCGGGACAAGTCAAACTAAAAGGCTCTTTAGCCCAGGTAGCATGTGTTACTGCTACAGTTCTAGAGGAAGAAGGCGAATAGAAAGAAGTCAAAAGCAAAAATGTGCATAAATATGATGATTGGATAGTCAGAAAAATGATCAACTGAACTCATGCCATTTTGCGAACACAATTGAAGAAACCAATTGTGCCTTCTTCCATGAATGCTGCAGCAAAACCCTCTTTATCAGAGGGAAAATCCTCAAAGAAACAACATGATTCAAAGAAAGAAAAAGAATCAGAAGAAGATGATTATGTGTCAAAGCCTAAGTTTTCTTTGACTCTGGCAGACTTCATGCCATCTACTTCAAATTCACGGGCACCGCCCCACCAAACGGCACAGCCTAAACAGGCTAATCAGGAAGAGTCTTCATCGGATGAAGAGTTTATCTTCGGTTCTGTTAATATGATTCAATTAATAGATCCATATTTCAGTCATAGTTTCGATTTTGATGAGCCTGAATTCCCTATACCAAATAGGGGAATCAGAGGAAGTTACAGAGGATCAGGATATAGTGGAAGATGTGGATCTTTCAGAGGCCACTATTCCAATTCTACCCCTACTAGAACTGTGTATGTGGTAGAAACTCTTGGTATATCCCTTCAACGAGCTCAACAAGAACAAGAAAGTTCTTCCACACAAGGCAGACTCAACCCTAGTACAATTATTCTGGAAGATCGGTTAAAGGTTCTATCGTCTTCCTCTCATCAAGTAAATAGACCTAATCAGTCTAATCTTCCAATTCTAGGAGTATTACCAACTCCTATCCCAGTACAAGATGCATCAAATTCCAAAGCATTAACTTCCAAGGAATCTTCTAAACCACATGTTCTTGTTGTGAAACGCAGACCTTTGGATCAAAAGTATGATATATTGAAACACATGGCCCAAGTACCGGCCAAGTTATCAATTCTGGATGACTTGAATTTATCAAAGGATCTTCGGGAGGCACTCATTGAGGCTTTGTCAAGTCTTCAGAAGTTTGAGACTGAAATTGCTGCAGCTGAATTCTACCATGTAGAGAATAATCCTGCAGAATTCCATGCAGTGATATATTTCACGGGTGAAGATGAAGATGATGTCGTGCATGGACACATTAGACCTTTGTACTTATCTGGAAAGGTCAATAGTGTAGACATCCTAATATCTTTCATTGATAATGGTTCAGGAGTCAACCTCATACCCATTCGTACACTTCGTCAATTGGGTCTCACAGAACCTGATTTATCTCCTTCAACTATGATGTTACAAGGATATGATAAAAATGAACAAGAACCACTGGGCGAGATTACACTCAGAACACAGTTTGGAGATCTTGTGTCTAATTCAGATTTCATGGTTATTGATCAAGACTCAGCCTTCAACATCTTGCTTGGAAGACCCTGGCTACATCGGCATGTGGTTATCCCTTCGTCATACCATCAATGTCTCGAGTTTTGTTTCGATGGTCAATTTGGGACATTATATGGTGATAAGGCCCCATTAAAGACATGTGAATCTCAATACATTGAGGTGGAATTCTACCACATGAAGGGAAAGGAGTAATCCACAACAAATGAGATTACCAAAGTTAATGCTCCGTATGGTTTGGAAAAGATTCCAGTAAACCCATTAGCACATGTGAGTACAGATTATGTGTTGCCTATCAGTCAAATTGATAGGATATACCCAAATAAAAATACTCTTATGGAAACCTCCATAATGTCAATCATGGCAATCAATCCAGACAGCATGGGAGAAAGTGGTGATCCACCAAGCAATAATGAAAGCTCAAATGTAGATGTCTTCATTTCATCTGCTAAAATCCAGAAAGTGAATACTTTTCCAACTAGGCCAAAAGAAGTTATAGTAATGTTAGAGGTTAATGATGATTTCGATTCTCAATCCATCATCTCCTCTTTATTACCCAAAGAAGACCCTTCATCATCAACTAGGTTGGAAATGGAAGCTTCTTCTTCAAGATGTTCAAATTTTAACGTCTCTTCTGATCATGAAAATTTTGCTTCATCATCTACTATGCAAGTAGAAACAGAGGAAATAACACATGCTGAAGAGGAAGAGGAAGATCTCAGGGATGCTCCTCCAGCATTTGAAGAGGGTATCTCTACCACCGTGGATGAACTCAGAGAAATAAATCTGGGTACAAAAGAAGATCCACACTCCACTTTAATTAGTGTGGCTATGACTCTTGAAGATCAAGAGATGTATATTTACTTTCTAAAGAAAAATAGAGATATATTTGATTAGAACTATACAGATATTCTAGGGCTTGATCCTAATGTTTCCACTCATTTTTTGGGTTTTCCAGAAGAACATCGAGGATTCAAACAGGCTTCTAGAAGAACACACCCAACCTATGCTTCCAAAATTGAGGGTGAAGTGGATAATCTTATCAAATCTAACTTCTTCAAAGAAGTTCAATATCCCAAGTGGTTGGATAATATTGTCCCAGTGAAAAATAATAATGGGAAAATTAGAGTTTTCATTGATTTCAGAGATCTTAATCGGCATTGTACTAAGGATGATTTTCCAGTTCTGATTACAGAACTCCTAATTGATGCAATAGCTAGCTATGAAGCACTTTCCTTAATGGATGGATATTCCAGATACAATCAAATCTGAATGGCTCCAGAATATGAGGAATCTACAGACTTCAGAGCCCCTCAGAGTGTGTTTTGCTATCGGGTAATTCCATTTGGCTTAAAGAATGCAGGTGCAACATATCAGTGTCCCATGCTTCGTATCTTCAAACCCTTTCTGGGAAAGTTTTTTGAATGTTATGTGGACAATTTGGTGGTCAAATCCAAACAACTTTCTAATCACTTGGCTGATTTGGAAGTCATATTTCACAAGCTTCGACAACATAATTTGAAGATGAACCCCTTAAAATGTGCTTTTGGGGTAACCTCAGGAAAATTTCTCGGCTTTGTTGTACGCCATCGTGGTATCGAAGTCGATCCTGAAAAGAAAAAGTCAATCCTTGGTATTTCACCTCCTCAAAATTTAAAATAATTGAGAGGAATTCAAGGACACTTAGCCTATATTCGGCGTTTCATCACCAATTTGGCAGGCAAAAGCTTACCCTTCACCAAATTGATGAAGAAGGGAGTCACTTACCAGTGGATTAAATAATTTCAAGAAGCATTCGATATTCTCAAGAAGTATCTCTTGAGTCCACCAGTGTTAATGCAACCTATTGAAGGAAGACCACTTATCCTCTATGTGACAGCTCTAGAGCGATCAATGGGTGCCTTTTTTGCTCAGAAGAATGATGCTGGGAATGAAAACAGCCTCTACTATCTCAGTCAGACTATGCTTGAAGCAGAAACCCAATACTCAAATATTGAGAAGTGTTTCCTAGAATTAATATTTGTAGTTCAAAATTTGAGACACTACCTACAACATCACAAGGTCCAATTGGTATCTCGCAATAACCCGCTCAAATTCATCCTTAGTCGTCCAATGATTATAGGTTTTCTGGAAAGGTGGGCAGTTATTTTGCAGCAATTTGATATTCAATATGTGTCTCAAAGGAAATAAAGGGCCAAGCTCTGGCTGATTTCCTTGCTGAACACCCTTCAGTGGAAGATAAATCTTCAGATATTGAACTCTCTGATGAAAAAGTATTTTCTATTCAAGAAAGTCTTCAAACATGGTAAATGTACTTTGATGGTGCTTCCAGAAGTCCAACAGGGAAGAAAATGGGAAATCATAAATTCAACAAAGTTGGCTTAGGAATTGTACTCATTTATCCAGAAAAGTCAGTGTTACCTTATTCCTTCTCATTGTTGGTAGGCGGTACAAATAATGAAGCGTAATACCAAGATCTTATTGTAGGATTGGAGTTAGCGCTTCAAGTACAAGTAAATCACTTAAAGGTGAAAGGTGATTCAGACTTGGTAATCAAACAAGTCAATGGGGATTATTCCATCAGAAAAGAAGAACTAATCCCTTTGTATGATTACTTCAGAGATTTAATGGCGGAGTTTCCTTCGAAACCGACATTTTCTTATGTCCCAAGATCACAAAATGCCCAAGCTGATGCACTGGCTAATATAGCCACAGCTCTGGCAGATCCAAATCGGGACAAGACAACCATCAGTATTGCCCACCGTCGTACAATTTCACCTTATGTTCAAGACAGAATAGAGGAAATCAATGAAACTAGTCCCATCTCTGAACCATATGGTCATACTACAGGATGGATGACACCTATCAGGGAATACCTTCAAAATGGAACACTTCCACCTGATAGAGCTGGGAAAGAACAAATCTGGTGACATGTGGTCAATTTTAATCTTTATGATAGACCAGATCACCTAGAGAAAATTCATTACAATAGTTGTTTTTATGGAGTTCTCTTCAGATGCATTGATGGTGAAGAGATAATGGATGTCATGAAAGAAGTGCATGCAGGAGTCTGTGGTGCCCACCAGTCTGGACATAGACTGTCTGACCAGATTTGAAGTCTTGGATACTTTTGGCCTTCAATGATACAAGATTGTGTTGATTTCACAAAGAAGTTTCATTCATTCCAAGTACATGCCAAATTCATTCATCAACCTCCAGAGTTGGTTTATACAGCTAAATACTTGTGGCCATTTTCCACATGGGTAATGGATGTGGTGGGACCTTACCCTTCAGCTACGGCCAAACAGTTTAAGTATATTATTACTACTACTGACTTCTTTTCTAAATGGGAAGAGGCAATACCTCTCAAAGAAGTTAGTTCTAAAAGTATTGTTAGCTTCATCAAGTCTAACATCATTACCATATTTGGTGTCCCTCATACCATATTGACGGATAATGGCACCTACTTCTGTTCATCCGAGGTGAAGAAGTTATATTAAGAATACAACATCAAATCCAATCATTAATCTCGGTATCAGGCAGTGGCCAATGGACATATAGAAGATTTCAACAAGACTCTGTCAAATATACTGCAAAAGATGGTGGATAAAGATAAGAGGTCATGGCCTGATAAACTCTTTCATGCTTTATGGGCTTATCGGACCACCACCTACACTGCAACGCGGTCAACTCCATATTCACTAGTATATGGAACGGAAGTAGTCTTGACCATTGAAGTTCAATTACCTTCACTCAGAGTGGCCATTTGTGATCAATAATATACAGATGAACAATCTCAAAAGAGATTGAATGAATTGGAATGGTTAGATGAGAAAAATATTGTGCACTTTGCACCACTTGGAAGTCTATCAGAATCGAATAGCACGAGCTTTCAACAAAAAAAGTTCTTCTTCGTTCATTCTTCCAAGGAGAATTGGTATTAGTTCTCAGAACTCCAATGATACCAGGAAATAAACCTCCCAAGCTTGAACCAAAATAGGAAGGACCTTATTAAATACATAAGGTCTATTCCAATGGAGCTTATTCTTTAATCTCAATGGATGGAGAACTCATCACTGTGAAGAATTATTTTGTATAAACGCAAAATACACCATCCACAGTCCATGCATATTACCTTAAACTATTTTCATGTCCCTTACGTCCAGCACGACGTTAAACTGCACCATCCACGGTCTATGCATATGAACTTAAACTATTGGAACTTATGTCCAACATGATGTTAAACTGTGACGTCCTGACTACATGATGCTAAACTGTACAGAAGTCCCTTACGTCCAGTAAGACGTTAAACTGCATAACCAATAGTCCATGCATATGACCTTAAACTATTTTCACTTTTGACCAACATGACACTAAACTGTATCGTTCTTTTTTTCGTCCAACATGACGTTAAACTGTGAAAAAGTCCCTAATACGTCCAACATGACGTTAAAATGTGTCCACTTTTGTCCTTACTGCATGACATTAAACTGCACAGTCCTCTTTTTGTCCAACATGACATTAAACTGTATTTTCTCAATCGTCCTAACTACATGACGCTAAACTATATTTTTGTCCTTGCTATATGACACTAAACTGTGCAGCACCAATAGTCCTAACTACAAGACTTTAAAATTAATAATCCCTTCATATGTCCTACATGACATTAAACTGTGCATCGTTAAGGTTGTTGTTACCTCTTGTTTCTCACACCGAGTATGACTCACGTGATCTTAGAGAAAATTTCAACCATAACACTCTCTTTGGGCCGCTAACCACGCGTAAGTCCCAACATCATTTTTTAGGTAGTTGTCCCCAAAAACAACTTGATCACTAATTCTTTCTTTAATTGAACTATGCGGACTTTGATCCTAGCCTTCCAGGCTGGGTACGTAGGCAACCTCCTAAGGTTCAAGCCCAAAACTAATATCTTCACATCGGTTCACCTTCATCTCATATGATATTGATAGGTGAAACTGCTCCCAGAATCAATATCTTTACATTGGTTCACCTTCGTCCTTGCTATACGACGTTAAAATGTACAACACTTTTGTCCTGTACGACAATAAACTACAATATTCTTTGATACCCTCACCTGAGAGGGAATCATTATTTACATTGATTTTCAATCATGTTGTATTCAAAAAAAAATATGTGCATACATGGCAATACCTAAACCTTTTATCTTGGGTTAAACCATCATTTCACTAAAGTCCCCTTTCATCCTTCACATGTATGAACCAAATTTGTACATAAGGTATTTCTAGAACTACGTGGGCTTTATTCCCATCCTTATGGGATACGTAGGAACGTTCGAGCATCCCTCGAATCCAGCCCCAAGTCTTTTGGGCCTAACCCCAAATTCCAATTTCAGTCCCCTGGCTGAAAAGTCCCCATGAAAACACACACTGTGTATTTCTTATAATGGTCCGAGTTATATGACCCTAAACTAAGATCTCCCACAATTTCGTCCCACATGACGTTAAACTTCGTTTCAAGAACTACGTACGGATTGATTCCCATCCTTATGGGATACGTAGTGAAGTCCAAATATTTCAAATCAGGATTCAGCCACAACATGATTATGGTTAGCATTGATCTGTGTATCTCTATTTACATCGGACAATACCCATCTTTATGTGTCATAATCCTAGTCTTGAATACTTCCAGATCTTCATAACCCTTTTCTTGAATTCTGGTCACAAAATGTCCAATTTCTGAGAATTCTTTTGCCTGACCAGGCAGCACGTTCCCTTAGGCGGCCTTGCATAAATAGTCTACATAACAGACGTTTCAGACAAAAGATGATATTATTTGACTATGCAGCCAATTCCCTTAGGTGGACCTACATAATTCAACCCCTTAATGGGTTTTTTAAATAGTGGTAACTTCATTCTTGGGAGGAAAATCTCTTTTGTCCTTATTTGTCTTAATGACAATATGTAGGGATCCGTAAAAAAAATGGTGATCCTTAACATATATGCCCCATACTCTTTTTCATGATCTGAAATTATCCAAGTCTATGATTTATATTTTCCTTCCCTACATTTGGGTCAGACCTTCATAGGAGTAACATTCATCCAATTCTTAAACAATCCTGTTTGGAAATATCTTCTCCATATTCAAGTACCTCTCTCCATACAACAAACACTATGCTTTGGAAAATTTGAATCCTCATAAACTTCCACTGGATTTTTAGTAGTAGAAAAGTAAATTTCTGAGAGTTATTTTGTTTGACTATGCAGCACGTTCCCTTAGACGACCTTGCATAAACAGTCTACATAACGGACCTGTCAGCCAAAAGATGCTATTATTCGATTATGCAGTCAATGCCCTTAGGTGGCCCTACATAATTCAACCCCCTAACGGGTTTGTTAAATATTGGTAACTTCATTCTTGGGAACTACTTCTTCTAATGCCTTTTATCTATTTTCATATCATTCCTCATATTCAAATTTTCTTAAGTCATAGTTTACATATTTTCCCTCATACTTGAGTGTGGTAAAATATTTTCAAATAAATTGTCAAGGAATTGAGTCAATTTTAATCCATTTGGTCAAAGCTATTTTGACCTTAAACATTAGACTTTTTATGTCTGATATGCATGAATTTAAACTACCAATAACCACAAAGACCCATGGTTTCTCCTTTTTCCTCAGAGTCAAATCCTCTTTTCTCTCCAGATCCAACTCTGAGGGGGGAATTTTGTTGACGCTCCTTTTTCATCACAGAGTCTAAACGAAATGAAAAGGGAAATACCTCAATAAGGAAGATTCATCATTTGAATAAACATCAAAAAAAGAGAAAGGGATGAACAAGGAGAACACTGCCAATAGGTCGCGCAAGTTCCAGCATGGTCACGCAAGTAGACTTGCGCGCCGCCCAAATGGGTATGCAGGTGACTTGCGCGCCCTCTTTGAAAATATCCCAGGGTCTTCTCTAGCCTATAAATACCCCGGTGGGCCCCCCATTTTGAGAATAAATTTTTTCCAGAATTCAGATACAGAGCTCTGAATGCCCAAGTCTCTTCTTCAAGTCTTATAAACACTTATAAGGTAATTATTTACCTATAATGGAAGGTCTAAACAAGAGGAATAATGTCTAAGTGTTAGAATTCACTAAGACTTGTGCACCTAAGTGTTTTACCCTTAAGGGAAATGGACACACTTGCGCGCCTCCTTACCTACTCATTGAAACTTGTGCACTAATATTCTGGAAGTACCTCGGGATAATTCTAAAGGTTTTGGTCAAGGATCGCCCAAGTATTACCCTACTAGTTAAAAATTGCGCAAGTACCCATGTGCTACGTAGGTATACCTACACGACCAGGACTTGCGCGCCCACGCAGTACTTGCGCGCCCTTTTATTTTTGGGTGCCCTTCCTACCCATTTAACCCATCTTATGCCATTCCACCTCTCTTATTCAAGATTCAGTCTTCAATACACTCTTCAAATCCATTTATGGCATGTTTTCTTGATTGAATTCCTTATCTGAAAGGATTTCCATGGAACATCTCTCAAAACATAGTGATTTTCACATCTTTATTTCACTAAAGTTAGAGAGTTCATTCATTCAACCTCATCCTCTAAGATGAGAGAATCATTGATCTGGGACTTCTTCTCAGGAGTAAGCCCCAAATCCTCATTTATTTGGGCCTCCTTCTCAGGAGTAAGACCCAAGTCCTCATTAATTTGGGCCTCTTTTTCAGGAGTAATCCCCAGTCCAAGTCCCCTAATTTGGGCATCCTCCTCAGGAGTAAGCCCCAACCATAATTCTCTTAACCTGGGATTCCTTTTCAGGAGTAAGCCCCAGTTTCAAATATGGGCCTCCTTCTCAAGAGTAATCCCCAAGTCCTCATTGATTTGGGCCTCCTTTTTAGAAGTAATCCCCCGTCATAATTTCCCAAATTTGGGCATCCTCCTCAGGAGTAAGCCCCAAACCTTAATTCCCTTAACCTGGGTTTCCTTTTCAAGAGTAAGCCCCAGTCTCAAATATGGGAATCCTCCTTAGGAGTAAGCCCCAAGTCCCTTAATTTTCAAATCCCTTTAACCTGGGCCTTCTTCTTAGGAGTAAGCCCCAGCCTTAATTTCTCTTAACCAGTCTCAATTTACTTTTGATTTGGACTTCCTTCTCAGGAGTAAAACCCAATCATGAGTACCCTCCTAATTTGGGCATCTTCCCCAAGAGTAAACCCCAAGTTAGAGTACCCAAATCTCCATGAAGTACATATACCCTTATGAACCTTGTTCCTGGATTTCTTCCCTAAAGTAAATATTAATCCTTATCTATTTTTGACAGTCATACATACATAAGCCCCACATCATTGCATCTTTCATGGCACAATTGTTTGGTTTCACCAATACCTCTTGTTTCTCACACCGAGCATGACTCACGTGAGCTTAGAGTGTAAAAGTAATCATGAAATATTTCTTTGAGCCATCAATCATGCATAAACATCATACTCCCTTACTCAAACTATGTGGTTTCTGATTCCTTTTCCAAAACAAAGGATACGTAGGTAGCCCATCAGCGGGTACGATCCCAACTCTGAAATAATCCATGTCCTTCTGAATGACAATAAATTTCAAGTGCCCCACTAAGTGGATTTAAAACCAGTGTGGTCATCATAATAACCAAGAGACTTTTATGTATTGAAGGATACCATTGACTAAGAATCTCTAACAAATACAGATGATTCTCTATCGATGAATAAACTCAAATACATGTAAAATATTCTCTAAATTTCCTACATATCAATCATTGATTGTCAGATTTAAAGGAAATCTCATTTTATACTTGGTAATGTAATAAGGATTCACGAACATAACTTAATTCTACAAAGAGAGTCCCAGAGTAGATAATAATTCCCCTAAAAAAGGTGTGATGAGTCTGACCTCCCATCCTCTCGATCAATGAAAATTCTTAAGCCTCATCAGTCCACAAATAATGAGCGCCTACCTTTGGAAAGTAGGTCCAAATGGATATGGAATCATTGGATGTTTTTGGTTCTACGAACAAACCCGTTAGAAACCGATTGGAATGTTTGAACCTTCAATCAATGAAGTCATCCCCAATTCCATAGGAAACAACACCAAAGCTACAACATGATCCAACACCTCAAAAGACCCAACAAATGGAGGAGAAATCTTACTATCATGACCAACCTTTCACTACCCAAGCCAAGGAGTCGCCTTTAGGAATATGTGATCTCCAACATCGAACTCCAATGGTATCCTCCTATTATCATAATAGGATTCATACTCTCACTCAATTTAACTCAACTGTCTATGTTGTAATCTATACCAGTTCTGGCTAGAGAATTGATGCCTCTCTGACCCCAGTCCATCCTAATGGAGAACAGAGAGTTTGGTCATACAAATATTCAAATAGTTTTATAAAAATGGTGGAGTGTAAACTATTATTGTAAGAAAACACAACCAAGGGTAGGTGAATCATTTATGAACCTCTAAAGTCCAGTACACAAGATTGCAATGTGTCTTCTAGAGTTTGGATCGTGTGCTATATTTGACCATCCATTTGCGGATGAAAAGTAGTGTTAAGGCATAAATAAGATCCAAAATCATGTTGGATACCTCTCTACACCTTATTGGTAAAATGAGGATCTCGATCTGAGATGATCTTCCTCGAGACTCCATGGATGAGAACCACCTACTCCAAATACTACCTCAAAAAAACCTCCAACAAACTTGACTCTCTGATCGCTATAAAGTGGGTTTATTTTATAAAATGATCAACTATCACCCATATAGAATCATAGAATCCATGACCTTGAGGTAAACAAGTAATTAAGTCCATTAAGATGTCTTCCCACATCCACTGGGGAACATCTAAAAGATGGAGAAAACCATTGGGAACACAGTGATTGACCTTCACCTTCTGGAAGAATAAACATTGAGAAACAAACTTTGCAACTGCACACTTCAACCTAGAACACAAAAATTGACCTCTCAAATATTAGGACATATTTTTTATACTGGGATGTACCGTCAAAATAAAACTATGGAAATCATAGAGAACCATATCATGCATCTCCAAAGGAATGAAAATCCTTCCCTCAAACAACAGCCAATGTTGTCCATCCTTAGACCAACCATCAGGGGAATCACTAAAAACAACTCGATCCCTCCAGACCTCTACCATAGAATCATCCAATAGGGACTCATCCAACTACCACACCAAAGAAAATTGTACTGTCATCTAGAAAAATATATCCACTTCCTTAAAAATCTCCCATATCTAGATGATCACTAAGAGTTCTTCCTTCACCCTTTAGGAATCTCTAAATTCATGTACAGAATCAATACATGACTTCCTGCTCAGTGCATCAGCTACAACATTTCCATTTCCAAGCATATACAAAATCTCAAAGGCATGATACTACAATAATTACATCCACTGACACTGATGCGAGTTCAATTCATGATGTTATTAGACATACCAAAGGCTCTTATGATCGGTAAAAACCAAAAAATGCTCTATGATGAGGTAATATAGCCACAAATTCAAAGAAAACAAAACTTACACTAACTCAAGAACATGGGTAGTATAGTTGTCTCATTGGTGTGTAACTATTGAGATCCATAATAAAGAACCAATATTTTTTTCATCAGAACATAGCCCAAGACAATACATTAAGTGTCAAAGAAAACCTCAAATTGAACTCCTTCTATTGGAAAACAAAGGACTGGAGCACGGACCAACTTCTCCTTCAAGTACTCAAAATATTCCTGACAATGTTCATTACACAATAATGCCTAGTCCTTTTTTATCAAGGCTATCATAGTATTCACATCCTGAGAGAAATTTTCAATGAACCTCCTATAATTGATAACAATACTAGGGAAAATTTTCACATCTACCATTAACTTGGGGATTCTCAAGACACAACCACCTCTCTATTCGAAGGATCCATAGCTACTCCCAACTAGGACATAGAATTCCCTAATAAACATACTTCATGAGCCCAGAACTCAAACTTCAACAAATTCCCTAATAGTTTCTCATGATTAAGAACTCCCAAAATGACATGAATATGCTTTACATTTTCCTCCTAAGATGCAAAGTACATAAGGATTTCATCAATAAAAAACACCATGAACTTATCTAGGAACACTATGAACACTACATTCATCAACCCCATGAACATGGATGGAGAATTCATCACATTAAATGACATCTTAATGAACTCATAATTCTCATGATGACAATGGAAAGTAGTCTTCGGGATATCCTCATCCTTCACTAGCATCTGATGATATCATAACTTTAAATAAATCATCAAGAACCAACTTTCTCCCTTCATATGATTGAATAAATCATCAATATGTGGAAGTGGATAGTGGTAATTCAATTTCACTTGGTTCAAGATATGATAATCGATAAAATACATAAACTTCCATTGGTCTTTTTCAAAAAAAACTAGTGCACCCCAAGGTGACACACTCGACTGAAAAAAACCTTGCCACAACAAATCATTGAGTTGTACTCATATATATTGCAACTCATAAGGTTCCATCATATATGGAGACATTGATATAGGAGACACACCTAGCTATAGTTCGGTCCCAAACTCAGTCTCTCGTTGAGGGGGTAATGCTACAACCTCATCTGGAAAAACATCAGGGTACTCTTCCACAACCCTTGGAAACAACAACTGTTGAACCTCTGGAAATCTCAACATCAGCTCATAAATCAAATAAGAAAAGGATGAAACACACCTATGACCCATCCAAGGGTATCACTCACTGACAAAAACCATTGTCTCACCATCAGAATCATAAAAAAAACTATCTTCTGATGAAATACACAATATTCTACACTGAATACAACCAATCTATGTTGAGGATGATGTCATATGGATGTATCTGTAAACATAGGAAGTATCCCCAAGAGTTTCTTTTCCCAGAACTAGCTCACATTCTCTACATACTTTATATAAGTCATCTCGACCTCCAACTAGTTTATTCAATGCCAAGGGCACTAGAATCCTCTCTACTCAAGTCCCAAAGCATGGATGATAGTTGGTGATACAAAGGATTGTGTCACTCTTTAGTCAAAAAAAAGTGTGCACCCATGTATAAAACAAGAAAAGGGTACCTTGAATGATGTATGGGTTTCCTAGAACTGGAAACGTTAAAGAATGAAGCTAACAACAACCTTCTCCATAGCATCTCTGGTCCTGTTAATGACCACATCCATGGATGTGCTATTCTCTCTAAGGGAGAGAAAGGCTATAATCTATCTACCTCATCTCCTCTCTATAGATCCTAGACTAGAACACACAACTATTATTGCCTTAGATGAAACTTCCTCAATAAAGGAACCTGAATTAGAACACCTAGCACATGATAACTACTTATAAATGTTGGTAACTCATTCCTCTGATGAACATGGACTTAATAAAAAACAACTCTTCTCATACCTTAGCATAGGTCTTAGAGCCACTACCCACAGAGAAATGAGATTATGAGGGATGGAATTTACCCCTAGTTGACTGAAAACTCTTCTATCCAAAAACTAGGAAACCCAGAATATAGATCTACTTCTTTAGGAATCCTTATGACTCCCCTCCCATGATGATATAGTTCTAGCTAGTGTTCTCTCAATAACCTCTTATCTTTCTAGAACTTCAATATATTTATTCAGCATAAACAGAGTGACCTGGAATTGGATCTCTAGACACCGAGCCTCCTAAAAATTCCTCACCCTGACCTCCTCATCTCGCAACAGTTCTAAATCATATCACAAAAGGGTCCTGAAATGGATCATGAACTCTCACACACTAGATCTCCCCCACTAAAGGGTAAATAGCTACTAGTGATTGGCCACCTTTATTGTCAAAGAAATAAACTCTACTGGGAACTGGTCTTGGAACCTCTCCCATGAGACTTCCAACTCCTCACAAACCCTGAGGAATAAGAATCACTATTGCCTCACTGCTCTACGCATCATCATCCCAACCAAAGAAACCTGGTGCTAATTCCAAGAATGGATCGAACTAAAATCTATCTCCACATCCTCTAACTAGTATTCTATGGATAAATCTAAAATATATCCCTTGTACTTCAATAAAATCTAGTGATAAAACTCTCATAGTTTCCTCCTCTAAGTGTCATCATCATTGACCTCAAATCTATGGAGATCTGCTGGAACATCCTGCTTAACATCTTCGATATGAACCTAATGAAGATGTCGACCTGGATCCATTCCGGAAAAAAGAATAAATTTTTAAAGATCATAAACCTTGAATATGTAATATTTAATATTTATTAATTAATTATTTTATTATCTTATTGAGGTTTTATCCTATCTCAATGTCTACCCATTTCAAACACATGCATAAATAAGAATGATGCATGATCCTTTCCTAAGTATCTAACCTGTAACCAGTATCACATCATTTAGTAAGCTCAATAAACTTAAATTTATCTACATTATATCATAGGGGGATTTAAATACCTATGTCTCAGCTAGTCTCCCATGTTTACATTGCTTACTAAACTCAACTGACCCCATTTTGCTACCAACCAATGCAATATCACATGTTATTAATTCTAAACTCCATACTATATCTCCAACCTGATCCAAATGACCTGAAAAATAGTTTATATATACATGGGGTGATAATAATAGTATACTCAGTAGTATCCTCCTTGGATCCTATCATAAAAAAGATAAAGAAAGAATGATAAATCATAGGGAACAGAAGTAAAACTAATTCATCACCTGAACAGGTATACTAAGTTCCCAGCCTCACCATGGATAACTCTCACAAATTATTTCATATAACAGAGTATATAATATGATAATAAAATATAATGGGTACCCATCTCATGTTTCCCCACTGGTTTTTCATTATTAATATATTTTCAGTATTCGCATTCCATCATCAGCAACCCCATGTGTTAAGATTTATTTATTCATTATTAGCATCATTCCATAATCCAAGTACTCTAGGAAAACTTTCCTAAGATACCACCAAGAGAAAAAATGAAACCAAGTACATCCAACTACCTCATGTAGTGGGAAAAGGAATGCAAATAAAACAAGAAATCAATTTATAGGCCATTAAACAGATTCATGAGTCAGTATCCAAGCTCTCAGAATTTCATCAAATATTAAGCCTAGATTTAACTCATTTCATCACTTCCAGTCTCATCCCCAACACCCATATGCATATCCTAATTCATCTCACCATCACAAGAATCAACTACTATCACATCATCTCGGCCTCCCTACCCCCATCATATCAACCATCTCAGGCTCAGTTATATCAGGCTCATATTACATCTAGACCTACGCACCCCACATATCACATCATTTATCCCAAGATTTACCATATTAGGATCGTAACATAATGATATTATCCAGACCACATCAAAAAAATTAGTATGAAATAAACAAACATAGTCAATAGGGAAATAGGGTGCTCAAAACAATGAATTTAGCCTTTACATGAAAACGAACTCTTACGGCTCCAACACAAGGATCTTAAACTTCTAAAGAAAATGGGAAACTTAGGACCTAGATATTATCTCTATCACACAACTAGTTCTTATT
This sequence comes from Viscum album, assembly GCA_963277665.1. Lineage (NCBI taxonomy): Eukaryota > Viridiplantae > Streptophyta > Magnoliopsida > Santalales > Viscaceae > Viscum > Viscum album. The sequence goes on from OY728156.1 coordinate 1,510,537,394, forward strand.
CCATCTTGAATTATTCGATTCATTATTCATATGTTCCAACTATGGAAAACCTAAGGCATCAAGCTATAACAAGCTATCAAAAGCTAAGCATACTCTCCAGTATCGAACTGATTTCATAAAACTATGAGAAATACCATTCTCATTTAATGTGAATTTTTATTTATTATCAACAATAATAAACATGATTCACATTATTATCTAATCCATTAATCATATGGTAGATCAATTTCAATTATACAAGCACATTTCATTAATTGATTGTCATCAAATTACATCAACCCCCAGATTCAAACATGCCTCTTCTTTAATTATTATTTAACTAATTAATTGTCAATTAGTTATGGATTTATGTTCTTTTCCAATTTCAACATGTTACTTGAAGCATAAGAACATGCTATCAAAGCATAGATTATATATCACACTATCTGGAAAATCAAGAGGCAAACATCATAATAGTATAAATCATATCAACATGTGATCTATAACCAATTCATTTATTAATATCGTTCAATATTTATTAGGTTAATACAATTTAAATCCAAAGGTATAAATCATGATCTATTTACAATTGTACATAAAAAATAAAATAAATTAATCCCCTGCCTCAAAGGCGTCAATGTTCTTCGCATGAGAATGAACCAATGTTGAGGATCTCTGATCACCTCTCCCATAAGAAAATCATGATCTCCTAAAGACATAATGGCATGAACACATTGATAGTAACAAAGAAACCTCATTATAATAGTGGAGACTGATCGCTATAGCATGGTGAGAATAAATGGAAGGAATCAAGACCGATCAGGGAGAACCCTTTAGAAAATGAAGAAGGAATGCACCTTAGTTCACCACAGATCGAAGATAGAAGGCTAGGAATCAATCCCCATTGAAGGAATCCCAAAATTTTGAAGGAAGGGCTACTATATTTCTTGTAATTCGGATACATCATAGGTTTTGAGGAAAAACCCGAGGTGTTATACCTTTTATAAACATGCTTTATAGGGGATTTACATAGAATAAACTCCTTTCGCATCATGTAAATTTAGGATTTTAGATCTTTCTGAAATACACATCACCAATGATGATTTAATCCTAAATATTTACACATCATGAATCCTATGAACCATCCTTAATAAGACATGGACTTTAAATACACAATTTTAAACACATTTAAACATAGTTTATTTTTCTTCCTTTCATCTCTTAGCAGTTGAACCCCTCCAGAATTACTCTAACCCTCCTAAAAGCACCAATATCTTTAGAAAATGGAAAGTTTTAGACTACATGGATCCAAGACTTTACTGTTATAAGGTTTTTTAAGAAGGGAATGATTATTCCTAGATAAATCATGCCTTTTCAAATCCTTGAAATAATTAGAGATATTGATTATCACTTGGAAATTCCACCTAGTCTCTCAAAAGTACATGATGTGTTTCATATATCATTGTTAAGAAAGTACATGCCAAACCCAATGTGTGTTATCACCTATGATGAAATAGAATCAGAACCTGATCTATATTATTGTGATAAACCCATCCGAATTATTGATACTATAGAGCAATTATTGAATAAAATTTTATTTTTTTATTTCAAAATATATGCTTTAAGGATAAGTGGTAACCAAAGTTATAGTCTCAAAACATCACTAGGTGGGAATCCAAAGTTGTAAAATACCGAACATAACCAGTTGTAACACCCTAAGATGTTAAAATAATATTTTTTTGATAGTGTGTATGACACACAACACCAATCTTAAAATAAAATATAACTCTTTATATTTATCAAATATTTCTTGTTATATAAATTTTATGTCTTTGATAGCTCGCTAAACACGCAACCCCGAGTCGAAATGAACCATACTATAGTATACTATTATAAACTAGCCATTAAATTAACATATATTAATATTACTAAATAATTTATGAAAATTATGTTTATCTATTGATTAAAAATAAAATAATAATCATTTAAAAAATAAATGTTTTTGGAAAAACTGTATTTTTTCTAAAATACAGTTTAGTCTCGCTTTGCACACATAATTTAAAATTATTTTTTACCAATTTTATAAAAATTTATTTAATAAAATTAACTTCATTTTTTAAATAATAACATCAAAATTATCTTAGGATGAATTTTTTGGATTTTTCTATAATATTTCATTTTTCAATGAATAGTGAAAAATATTGAATTTTAACTGAAAACTACATTTTGTTTAAATTATTATAAAAGTTAAACTATATTTTAAATTTTTTTTAAAGTAAAATTATTTAAATTATATATATATTAATCTAAAATGGTTAATTGGATTAATTTTCATATTTAATTTTGATATAAAAACTTTATAAACATTTGAACTTTTTCTCTTTGAAAACCCACTTTCTCAACGCGTCTGTGAGATTAATGTTAAATTAAATTTTTCCAACTTTTTGAATGGAATTTTTTAAAATGGATTAAATATTTTGAATCAAAATAATTTATATTATCTAATAATTTTAACTTAAGTTTTTACCAAAATAAATAGTGAAAACATTAAAAATTATTTACTCCGATTAAGGTAAAAATGGATTTATTGAGGGTTAAACTAAAAATATAAGCGTTAAAATGAAATAAAACTTTTCTAAAATATATTTTATAGATATATTTAGACCCTATAATGTATAATAATCTATAATAAACAATTTTGGACCCTTTTTTTATGTGAAAAGTGTGGGCATACATTTTTTTCAAAAATTTCAAATATGCCATGCACCTCACTTATAAAAGGCCACCCTCTCTCCTCTATTCTTAAAACCTTAAAACCATTTTATTTCAGCCAATAACTACCCAAATAAATTCCAAAATTCCCTCCCATAATCCTATAATCCTTATTTTGGGCATAAATCCAACCTTGGAAGGCTTTGGTACAAACCTAAAGAGGTTACCTGAAGAAGAGGTAACATCCTTCAACGAGCATTTTTATTTTATTTATTCCTCCTCCTAATTAAATTATTATTAAAAATTTCTGATATAATAACCTCATTATATTACATATAATGATATTTTTTATGTTAAGTTCATTACATACAACCATCTTCACTTCTATCAAAAGGGTTATGAAGTCATTATTTGTGTGTACAGCGGACTACCGCCTCACAAACTGATTTCATTTATTTCTCCATTGCCACCTCTCACGGTTGTATATGATGATGTATATAAAGTATATATATTATATTTATAATATAATTATACCTATAGAGTCATTATATCATATATATAACTTTTTACTTTCCATTTTGTAGGTGATATGATAATGTCGCTCATGTGTACGGCAGACTATCGCCTCGCAAAGCAATGTAATTCATATTTCACTAATGCTTTAAATGAAAGGTGATAAGGAAAATTTTAATAATTATATAGTATATTCATGAAATAATTATTATATTCATGAAATATTTACCATTATTAAAATATAATATATTATTTTCTTTCTTACACAGAAATTTGATAACATCGTTCGTGTACGTGTGGACTGCCACCTTCATAAAGCGATGTAACTCTCTTTTCATCACCACACCACATGTATGATATATATAGGTATATTTAAAAAAATAATATGATATATATGATATTATGATCATTATTTAAAGATAAAATATTACTTACCTCATTTCCATAATGATTATTGAAAAGTCGAAATGTTGTCCATGCATACGTACGACCTATAGTCTCTACGATAATAACATATTTCATTTATAAAAATAATAATTAATTATTAGTATTAAAAGTATAATTGATGTAAAAATATGATAAATATTTCATAATTATTATTATTTATATCATGAAACTATATAATATGTGCAGTAACTGGATCTTTCATGACAAAATACGCATGAGAAGATAAGACAATTAACACCTGAAATAATGAAAATAATGAAAGATTATTAAAAAAAGGGTGATAATATGTTATAAAAATATCATATATGATAGTATAAATATTAATATTATTTATTTATAGGTTAATACAATTCTTAAAACCACTATACATGAGTTTTAAGCTTATTCAACCAAAAGGAATCATGAGCTAAGGGACTTCGACTCAATTTCCCATCATTGATGCATATTGTAATGTTATTCGCCTAATTTATTTTATATGTTGTATATAATACCCCATTTACATGAAATATCATGATTAATTAATAATTCAGTGTATTTTAAGTTTCATTTTAATTATTTCATCCAAGTGGATTTGATTTAAGAGTTTCCAAGTGGTAAATAATTTCATAACTAAACTTATTTTCATTGGGTTATATTACTACTTTATCACCTTTGATATTCTAAGATTATGTGTGAAATTACTTTATATTATCATATGTTATATTTTAACTTTTTTAATTTTTATTTATATTTTATACACATAATTTATTCATTAATTAATTCTCACTTCAACGTTATGATCATTTCAAGGGGTTTTTTTCAAAATCTAATTGTAATTGAGATTGTTTATTATTTAATTTTAATTGAAGGAAATTATTTGACCATTTATTAATAAACCCATTTTATTTTCTTCTATTATGTTTATTCAGGATATTTTCAATTAATAGTACCATTTTTTCACTCTTTTTTACTTATAATGTTTTAGAATTTGTTTTAAGAAAATATGACTTCGTTTATCTCTTTGGTGAGAAATCTGTTTTCTACCAAATCCTAGTTTTCTAAAAATGTTTTCAAAAAAAATTAAATATTTTAAAAATAATTTATAAAATAAATGTTTACCCATTTTTAATTTTTACAAAAAAAATAACATAATCTTTATGTAGTTTTCAAAATAATTAATGTTTGGCTTTTATTGAAAAAGTGAAAGGAATCTTTGTTTTAACATGTACAACATGAACAAAATTTAAAAATTTCATGACCAATCAAATGTTTTAAAGATTATTTTATAAGTTTAAAAGGCTATTTTCAAAGAAAATTATTTTCAAAATGTTTTCAAACTTTTATTTTTAAAATTTTATTTTTAAAATGAAAATGATATTTTCTTCAAGAATATTTGTAAATATATTTTTATGGTATTTCTATTCATCAAAAAAACCATTTATTATTACTCCAATGGGTATATGTTGTATTGAAATCATCCTTATTCTATATCTGGATATTTTATGGTAATTTGGACCAAAGAAAGAATTGATATTCACCTCCTTGATTCATTTTTGTATTCATTAACTTCCCCTTAAATCATTCACTTTCCTATGGACAGTAAATTTCTCTTAAATTTACATATTGTTTATCATGGATATGTTTATTTCTTAGAATGTATATCATTTCTAAATATGGTTTTCTATATTGAAAGTTATTTGTTTATCTAGGGTAATATTTCTAAATCTGTATTCTTTACTCAATACAAATATTTTATGATAAGGCGCATTGTTTAGGAATTAAATCAATTATTTGATATATAAGGAATGATTTGGATATGTAGACCCAGGTGGAACCTGGTTATAGATATCCCCTTCATGCATCGACATGTATCATGAGATTAATCAGTTGGATGTCCTTATATAAATGGGTTTTTACCCCTTAGTTTTAAATTGTCTTGAGGATAAATCTTGATGGTAGAGGTTTTCATGGTGCTTGAGATCATTACATCCAATAATTAAGAATTTACTTCATTAATAATTTATTTATTATTATCAATTAGATTTTTAAAATGATATTATCATTATATTTATTTCATTGTCATTTTATTATTTAAATAGAATGTGTGTTTAGTTATTTACCTTTCCATATTGATTATGTCTTGTTTATTCAGGATATCTTCTGATGTAATTAACCCTTACTAATAATTTGAGCTCACCCTTATTTTTTTTCCTTTCCCCAAAATTCCGATAATTATATTGTGATATATGTGCAAGTATATTCTATAGATAATAATGTTATTCTCAAAAAAAAATTATGTTGTAATTTTTGTTTTCAAATGTAATATTTGAATCATGTACATATCTAGTTTACCAAGACTTATAAACTATTCAGTATTTCAAGATATGATTCATGGTATCTTATGCTAATTTAACAAATTATACACAAGCTTAGGGCTACTAGGGTCAGGGATTCTATAGTTGGTATCAGAGGAAGTTTAGTAGAAACCTTGGTAACTATATTTGGGAAAACATAAATTAGGGAATATAACCCTATGATAAAATTTGAGAATAAGTATAGAAGACAATCCTAATGTTTTAGTAAGGAATATATTATGTGAATTTTCCTAGTAAATAAATCCATGTCTGGATATTATAAATGGACATGGTTCTAGAATAGATGTACCAATAGGTAATAAATCTGAAAAGGGTGCATTGGGATTGACCTGATCATCACCTGGTGCATGACAATGGGTCGTACTTCACACCTAGTTTGACACTCTTGGGTAATATTTTTATGAAAATTCAAATTTCGTTACAAAACATTATGAAGGATTTTAAAATAAAGATATCCCCAAATAAACCATGTTTATGATTATGATATTAGATATTCATAAGTTTTTAAATTTTTGTTAAGTATTTTACTAATTCTAGGATTATATATTATGTTTCATAATGATATGATCTAATCTATTGCCTTTAATAATTCAGAAATGATGCATAGTAGAAGGAATGGAAACCATATCAATGTATGTAATCCAAAGAGTGATAATGATCATTTCTTTAAAGGGATTAATTAAATATTTCGAAGAGAACTAGTCTCATAACAACCCTTCAATTTATTACACATTAATACATGTTTTATTACACTTAATACAACCCATAAGATCGAGAGTTCTAGTGTATTTGGGAAATTAGGTATATTACATATCAACTTAAAACATAAAAAATGGCATCTTTATTGAAAAATTCCTTAACATGACCAAAGTATTTCTTAATAGTTAACATTTCATGGGATAACCTAAGGAAATACATAATAAATGGTTAAGATATAAATACCAGTAAGGGAATAAACAAGGAATAAAATGAGAAAGACAATACATGTTAAGAAATAGGAATATCAATCGAGTATAAAGAAACATGAATTATAAGGAATGATATATCATGATAATCATAACATGGGAAATGTGGTAACGACTTAAAACACTACGTCATAAACATAGGTCAAAGCTAAACCCATCAAGATATCATGGTGGAAAAAGTCCCATAAAGGAATCAGTTAAAACCCCTATCCCAACATGGAGTATCATGATACTAACCATTACCTAATTCATTGGAGAACTATCAGGACGCACCCTTAATAATCATTTCATTCTCATGCTTAAGTGTGCCACATAGACAATATAACATGGATTCATTAAACATTATAATTTATTTCAAGATAAAGTAATGTAGAATAATTATATATAAGCATATAATAAATAATTATATGTTCATAAATATGAATACCCTTGATATAAAAATGGGTATGGTATTCAGTACACAATTATTTTGTCATGGAAAATCACGGTGCAATTTTAGCAGCATAACAGCATCATATAGAAATTCATAAAATGGATTAATGAGAGAGAAATAGGTATATAATAATTTTTAAATCAAATTTATAGTAATAAAGACATGTAAATACATCCACCAACATAAGAAATTGTAAATAGAATTTATAACATAATAAATAAACTTGAATAAAGAGGAGAAAGGAAATAACCCTTACAAAATTTCAGGATGATAACGAGTGTGCATAAAGGTTTGTAGGAGGGATAAATGAGAGTAAAAGGGGATCTCATCATTTATGCATAAAATGGAAAGTAAGGGGGATATGGAAAAAAATATACCAATATAATAAAATGGAAATTAAAATATATAACATTAAAAAGAGGGCTCGATCAAAGAGGAGAGTGGATGATGAGGTTCCCTTACAGAATCTCGGTATAATAACGGCTTAGGTAAGGGTCAAAATGAGGGTGGATAATGATACATAATTAAAATAAAATAAATTTTAAAGTAATTTAATGATTATAAATGAATGAAAATATAAAAAATTGAAATTAAACAAACTAATTTCAAATAAGGTGCTTGAATTGAAAGAGGAAAAGAAGGTGAGGATCCCTTATTTGAGTGTGTGACTCCAAAGGCTTGGGAGGGTATTCTTAAAATCTTGGGGTGACTTTGTAGGACTCTAAAGAGTATAGGGAATAGTTTTTTCATGATAAAAGGAGTTTGAGTGAAGATAAATGGGATCTTGGGTGGGTTTATATAGGAAATGAGGGGTATATCTTTATTATTTTGGTTTTGGAAACTACATAATAAAATATTCAAAACCCCAAACAAACCCATGGTTTTTTTTTCATGGTTTATTTCAAAGGGTAGTGGTATAAATTATTTAATAATTACAGGGTCTAAATATAATAAAACAATGTATTTTCTTATGTGGAGGTGAGTTACACTCTTAAAGAAATGATTTTAAAATATTAAAATATATTATAAGTCTTGGAGGATTCATTTAGCCTTTATAAAATAAATAAAATAAACATAAAATTACATTATTTTAAATTAAAAACGTATATTTTTGTTAGGAAACCTTTTATAGTATTTATTACATCACTATTTGGCCATTATGATGTCATAATGCACAGTGTATATTTATACGGTATTAAATTTTTATCCAAAAAATATATTGTCTCAGAAAATTATGAAAAATCCACCATTAGATAATTTTAGTATCCTAATTCTAAAAAAAATCATTTTATCTAAATAATTTTCTAAATATGTGAATATTTACTTTTAAAATAAAAAAATACATTTATTGAAAATGATGTGTTTTTTATAATAACATTTTTTAACCCTTATAAAAATTACATTTGACTTCATAAATATTATATGATCATTTATATTAAATAAAATTTATTTAATGATAAAATATTATTTATTTCAAAAAATCATTAATTGAATTTGAATATTAACCAAAAATACAATTTGTTCTTTATTGAATCAAAAATAAAAAACATTTATAAAGTGACAATAATAGGATGAAAATATATTAATTATTATTAAAAATATATATAAGTGTTCCTATTTATAGGATCTTAATACATATCCATTTAATTAACCAACATACACCCTAAGAGTAAGGTGTGCGCTTGTGGGACTTTCATGGGGTTGTTCAGTGAACATGGTTTGGGTCATGATCTTGATGATGTTTAGCTTCTTCCATAAATGGTTTTGCTCATGCTTAAGTTGTTGGATATCAGCTTGGGATTGGTCTAGGGAAAAGGGACAGAAATGATATCTCCCTTAGAATCTCTAATAAATGGAATTCATAGGGTACTATCCTACTGGTTTAGGCCATCACTTCCTTTTTCTGTGTCAAATGGATTTGTTAAAACCCTATATTTATACTAGTCATGTGATCACTATTAAACAGATATATTATCAATGGTAAAGATACTTAATATTCATTTAAAATCCAACAGGATAAACCAAAATAATTGGAAGTGTTTTCTACAACCATAATACATTTAATTAAATAAAAAAGGAGAATTTTATTCATAATAGTTTAGGTCATTACAATCTTCCCTCATTTAAAAATTTCACCCTTGAAATTTTCTTTTCCCACGCTAAAACAGATGAGGGTAACTATATTTAATCACCTCCTCTAGTTTTCTCATTTATTCTTCAAACTTGTGGTTTCTCCACAGTACTTTTAAGAGTGGCATTGTCTTATTTCATAGAACTTTTTCTCTAGGATTTAAGATCTTCACCAGATGTTCCTCATAATAAAGTTTATTATCTAATGGTACCAACTTTGGATTGAGTACATGTGATGGAATTGGTATGTACTTTCTTAAGAGGGGTGCATGGAATACATCATGTACTTGATACAGGTTCATTTGGAGTGCTAGTCAATAGGTCACTGCTCCAATGTGATCAAGGATCTCGAAAGGTCCAATGTACCTCAGACTAAGATTTACCTTCTTCCAAAATCTCACCACTTTATTACATGGAGATATGCAGAGGAAAATCATGTATCCAACATCAAACTCTAGGTCTCATTAATGATTTTTAGTATAGCTCTTCTATCGACTATGAGCAGATTTGATGTGCTGCTGAATGGTCTTAACATTCTCCACCATTTATTCAACCATTTCAGGACCTGGAAGTATTTTTTCCCAACTTCATCTCAACATGTTAGTGTTCTACGCCTCTTCCTATAAAAGGCTTCATAGGGATATATTTGTATGCTCGAGTGGAAAACATTGTTGTAAGAGAACTCAACATGATAAAGATATTGGTCACATCCTCCTTTGAGGTCAATTGAGTATACTCTCAACATATCCTCAATTGTTTGGATAGTTCACTCAGATTGATTATCAGTTTAAGGGTGATAAGTCGTACTAAATTTCATATCATTATTTAGATCACACTAGATACTTTTCCAAAACTTATAGGTGAATATTGGATCTCAATCTGACCCAATCGATAGTGGCACTCCAAGCAGACTTACCACTTCTTTGATGTATATCAATTCTAGTTGATCTAGTGATAAATCCTCTCAAATTGAAATGAAGTGTGCAGTCTTTGTAAGATGATCCATGATATCCCAAATAGAATTGTTTCCCTTGGATGTATTTGTAAGTCCAGTGAAAAAGTCCATGGTGATGTTTTTCTAGTTCCATATTGGTATGTATAGGGGTTGCATCATCCTCTTATACTTCTTCCTTTCAACCTTCACTTGCTGACATACTATGAACTTTGATGTATAATCAGTGATCTCTTTCTTCATGTTATCCTACCAATAGTTCTCTTTGAGATCTCGATACATCTTTTTGTTTTCTGGGTGAATGGAGAAATTCAAACTATGCACATCGTCTAATAGTTCCTTCTCTAACTTAATATTTGATGGAATGCATATTCTTGACCCAAATATCACAATTCCTTCTTCATTAAAATTTAACTCTAATTATTTCCCTTTTATTATAGTTTCCACTTTATTTTGAATTTCCACATCATCTTTTTGAGCATCCTTAAATATTTCAAGAAGAGAAGGTTGATAAATAATTTATGAAAGGATTTATGATGTTCCTTTATTTATAATTTCCATGTCCATCCTCTTCAAATATAAGAAGATAGGATACTTCTCAATTCTCAATGATGATAGAATTGTTGGATCCTTTATAATTAGAACATTATCCACTTTGTTCTCTTTCCCATGATAGTTTTGGATTTAGCAGTCATAATCCTTAATGAGTTGTAACCATATTCATTGGTTCATATTCATCTCTTTTTATGTGAATGTATATTTAAGACTTTTTTGATCCTTGTATATTTCACACTTCTCCCCAAATAGATAATTCCACCAAATTTTTAAAGAGAATATCATCGCTACCAACTCCATACCATGTGTGGGGTAGTTTTTCTCATGAATTTTCAACTGCCTTGAGGTATAGTCAATGACTTTTTTATTTTTCGTCAACACACAACCCAATTCCTTCTTCGAAGCATCAACAAGATTTATGAAAAGTTTCCCACTTTTGGGTAGTGTGAGCACAAGGCTATTGATAAGAATATTTTTCAACTCCATGAAGCTTTATTCACATTAATCATTCCAAGAAAATTTTACTCCCTTCTAAGTTTTTTTGGTAAGAGGGTTTGAAAATCGTGATAAATTTCTCACAAATCAACGATAATATCCAACTAATCTAAGGAAACTGTGGATAACTAGAAGTACCTGACCTTAAACATTACATAATATTGAATTAAATAGATTATTCACAGTGAGGATCTTTTCAGGTTTAGAGTTTTAGAGAATTAGGCCATAACAATTACATTACAACTTGAATATTACATGAAGACACTACTACTCAGTATCCATTTTTTCATAAAATAAAAACACTTAAAAAGAAACATGTCTAGTTCCATGTTTTAGATAGAATGACTATTCCTTGATCCCATCCTTGAATCTATTCATCTTTAAGTCCTGTGGAAAACATTTAAAAAACTTGGGGTGAGCATAAAAATCTCAATAAGGGTTATAAAATAAGGAAGGAAAACATTAGCCCGTCAATAAATACAAATCAATGAAACCATACTTTTCAATCATAAAATACCTTATGAAATCATGAGATTTATGAATAACACACACAAATCATAAATCATAAAGGTTACTTATGAAATCCATATCAAACATACATTGTAGCTATCACAGCTACATAGGGAGTCATAGTTGGAATACCCATCACAGTATATTCCCTAAATCTCTTAGGAGAAAAATCACATTTACCTCCGTCATGTTACCCAATGCATTAGAGAGCTATCTCGGGCTCACCCACCCTAGGTTTATCACGGAACCACCCATATACGTAAACAATGCCCAATAACCATAACATAATCATAACACATAACACAAGTATAAAGGAAAGATAAAATTTCCACATTCCACTATATCAAATCAAGATATTTAAGTAAACAATGCTTTATCAAACCATTTTCAAAAACCATTTAAAAAGAGATTTTTGAATCAAAGTGTCCCATACCACATTGAAGATTTTAAAGGAATTTTCATTTGAAAACATTAATATCCATATAAATAAATCCTAAAACCCATTTTGAAAATATGGACATTAATGATAAATATTTAGAAAAATAAATCTTTAAAACATTTAAAATAATATTTTAGTTAAAGAGTTTTCTAACAAAAAGAGAGCCACTTGAATACAAATAATTGAGGAATAACATTTAATCAGAAATTTATAATATAACGAGAATAAAAGGATTCATGATATAATATGTCAAAGTACAGTATATACACCATATTAGAGTGAATTTGTGCATAACAAAAATGATGTCTCAATGGAAATGTAAATTGAGATGAAATCCATTATAAAGATGGTATCCTTAAATTAAGGATAAATCAATCAAATAATTATGTGTGTAAAATATAAATACACCCAATATGAGTGGATATTAAGTTTAAAACAATCATAGGTCATTCACACATATTCATTGGATGACATATTCAATAAGTACAAGTTGAACCCAAAGAATTGAAATTGGGTTAAGAGGTTTCCTTGTAAAAATTCGACAGCCTAATGGCGTCACATTAAAATTCAGAAAATGAGTTGATGAGATAAAAAAGGGAATCTCATCACTTGGATATAAATTTTACATCAATAAGGATATATAAGAACATATCCCAACATAATAATATTTAAATTAAAAGACAAAACAAAAAGAAGTCTTTTATAAAGAGGAGGGTGACTAGTTCCCTTACCGATTTGGTAACTTACAAAACATACGCCACATGAAATAAGGATCATACAATGAAGATGTAAATATTCATAAATGAAAGTATATTACATAAAGAGTACAATAATGGGAAGTACATACACCACAGAAAAGGAAATAATGGAAAATATAGCATGAATCTCACGAGAATAAAAAGTGAGATGAAACCCCTTACCACGTTGTAATCAACTGAGTCGTATGACAAAAAGTTAATAACCACCAAATGAATCACAGAATACCATGAATATAATGATAATAATGATAATATATATCAAATGGAAGTACACAATACACCACTTTCAATGAATAAGTGGTGAACAATGGAAATCTCACGGAATTAAAAGCGAGATAAGAAAATCCATTACCAAAATTCGGCAGCCTAACAGCGCCGCTTAAAAATTCTTAAAATGAATTGATAAGAGTAATAGAGTGTCTCTAATCATATGAAAATAAAAATTATAGTATTTTTAATATAAAATAACATCCTCCGACATAATAACATGGAGCATACATGAAATGACATAAAAGAGAGTACTTGAATAGAAAGCGAGAGGTCGGATCCCTTACCGCGTGTCCGACTTGACTCGATCATTATTTAATCTCCTGAATAATAAACTAAATTTAATTTATACTTCCTTAAGAACATTTTTCAAGTTTATTATTCCTTTTATATCACTTATTACCATGTTATAAACATTATGCAATCATTTAAGTTAATAACGTTCATTTTTTCAATATTTGGTACTTGAAAAAAAATGAACAACTTATATTAACAAGTTGTCCATGTGGTAAATGGTTAATTATATCCAGAATGATATTAATGATTTTGATATCATATATATCATATATATCCAGTATATATATGTTTTTATAATAGTACATAACATTTAGAGGTAAGAAATGAAATGCACCGTTCAGGGAGACGGTAAGTTGTACGTACGCATGAATGCTACTTTCATTTCTATTTCTTATTTTAATGGAAATAAAACATAATGATTCATAGGTATATTATAATTCCAGTATGATATCATATATAATATTGTTAAATCCATCATTTATACATCCCACATAAGGCATTAACGAATCAAATCACTTTGAGGGGGCGGTAATTCGCACTTCCTCAAATGAGATTATCGTATTTACCCACTATGGAAACCATAAAGGTGTTCTATAAATTGGAAGTACAGAAGCATAAGGAAACCATAAACATAATATATATCATATATAAATATAGTTCTATCATAATGGCCACCATGAGAGGTGGTAAGATGTAATTGAACAATCATCGTTTCGTGGGGCCTTAGTTTTCCATCCACAGAAACATTATGTTCTTCATCCATTAGATGAATTTGTGTGTAAGTGTAGTTCTAATTATTCTCATAACAACATCATAGTATATTAAGGATACTATTTTTGTTACAAAAGAAAGTAATAAAAAGATTTTAGGGGTTGGAGAAGTAAAATAAAAGAAAACAGTTTAAGAGAAACCCTTACCTTTAATTTGGGTAACTCCCTTTGGTTTGAACCAAATGACTTCTTGAAGTGCCTTCTGCCTAAGGTAAGACTTATAAGGGGATGAGGGGGATTTTTAGAGCTTAATTTTTCTGATTTTGGATGAGAAAAATGTCTTGAGAGGTGTGAGGAATTGGCTATAAGTGGTCTCCTTTTATAAGGGAGAGGAGGGGCTCTTTAGGAAAGTGTGAAAACATTATTTTATTATATAGTGATATTCGGTTTCTAAAGGTCCAAAAATCATTATAGTCGAAGATAAGATGACTCATGGTCAAAATAAAATCATCTAATCAGAATTAGACATGTTTTGGATAATATTTGAATCATTATAATCTTATTTACTTATATCATTTATTAATGAGGTAAATACTGCATCATTATTGTGTCATAAAGAATTTAATTTATTCGATTTCTAAAAATTATAAAAAACTACTATCATGTAGGAAATCTTTTTATATTTCCATTTAATATTTGTAGTCAAAAATATGACTTATATAACACCATATAAAAATTAATTTAATAAAAGATATTTGAATATGTCCTTTTTGCCTTTACATTAAATTAATTAATCTAAAGTGTCATTATATTTCATAAGTGGCTCCATGGGGTCCCAAAATAGACCCAAGGATTCCCATGGTCGGAAACTACTCAAAAAATAAGGTTAAGACAAGTTTTAAGGTAATTTTGAATTATTATAATATTCTTTTAACCTTGAATTACCCTATTTATCTTTAACCATGGTAAATAAATGTCAAAAGTTATTATTCACCAAAAATTATTTTCATCTTAATGAACCACATTTTACTTCTTTATAACAACCATGTATTTAATATTTTTTAAATTCAATTCATAGAAGTGGTAAATTTTCATTTAAATGAAAAAGTCAGTTTTTTTAACTACCACTAAGTGGTTTCACTATTCATCAAAAATTGAAGTTTTTCAGAAAAATACCAAAAATTCAACCTCAGCTATATTTGATATTCTGAATTAAAAAATGAAGTCTATTTTTCCAAATTCAAAAAATATAAGTGACATTAATTAATTTTAAAATTAATTCCCCTTATCAAAACAAATGGCGTGTTTTAAAAAAAACAATAACTATCAAAAGATTGATACTTGTTTATGTCCAATTTCAAAGTGAAATTAATTCCAATGACCAAAATTGAATTAATGGTAAAAATATATTTTAATTTCTCTTTAAAACTAATTAAAAATATAATCTAACCATATAAATATATTATATTAAAAGGAACTTTGGAATTAAAATGCAATATTTTTCACTATTCATTAAAAAATGAACTTTATCAGAAAAATACCAAAAAATTACCCAAAGTAAAATTTGATTTCCCCATTTTAAATAAGTATTTTATTTGGTCAATTAAAATTTATTAAAGTGACCAAAAATATTTTTAAATAGGGTTCTCCATTAAAAGGTGATAAATCGGCCTTTTAATGCAAATTATGCTTAAAATTAGATTCATTCACCTTTTAAGCCTCTAACTTTTTATTGGATAATGTAAATACATTTAAAAATCATGTATAATCATATTGTAGTTATTTTTGTTCATTCCCGCCAATACAACGGTAAGGAGTTAACTGACCATTTAAAATAATAATATTATATTATTAGTGTGCTACGTAAGATTTCAAAGAAACCCATTGTTGTGTATCCGGTACGCTATCAAACATAGAAACCCCTTTAAAGTGAAATTAATATTTAATTCAAAAATATTAATAAATATGAAATATGTATTATTCTTTATTTACCTAGGATGTTACATCCTTCCTCTCTTTTGGGAATTGCGTCCCTGCAATTTAAAAACAAATGGGCTCGGAAACTTCATTGAAAGTCCCACATCGGAAAAAGAGTCAGTAAAACTATCACTTTAAAATAAAGTAAGAGAAGTACAAAGGTTACTAGAGACAATAGATACTATGATTCCATGAAAACATGGATATGGAGGAGAAAACAAACCATCATGTTCTGATGGAGAGTGATAAAAACCATGTTTAGGAGAAAGTTAACCACCAGAAAATCACAAACTTGTGATGGGTTAAACAGTATTTGATTCCCCAGTAGGAAAAGTTAATGGACAAGGTTTTTTTTTAAAGTTAATTTTCGTTGAGGAATTTATTTATGAGATTAACAAAAAACATAAGGAAATATACTTGTCATGTAGACATTCATCTTTTACTAGATTTCTAACACAAACTCATATTTTCTCCAAACGATGAGTATTTAGGATGAGTTTTTTTTCACAATAAGAGCGCTATAATAAAATTCGAGAGAATCACATAATCCATAAAAGATGAACTAAATATTTCCCATGTCTTTAGATATTAACTAAAACCAAAACGTTTAGTATAAGATCAGATAATCCCCCAAAAGGATAAACTTTTTCATAAAGAAAAACTACTCGTAATCTCCAAAAATTGTCTAACAAAACCCAAAGTTCAACAAAGACCATTCAATAAACAATTGTCCCTAAAATTCTTCAAAATTAATCCAAATTGTGATTGTAACCAAAATCTCATGAGGATTTAATTAGATAGACTTCCAATATACATCTTAACATTTATCTCTCAGTAACACCAGTTACTCATAAAGTCTCATATTGAAAAGTAATTAACCTAATCACATATTCTTCGTGATAGGTTAATCATTTTCATAAATAAATCAAATCATAATGTGTCCATAATAAAAACATAGATTCTTCCAAACTAAAATTTCAACCATTATTCCACAATTGAAATCCCATAGTATTCTATCTTAGGCATATAGTGTTTTTTCAAAATAGAGAAAGTTTTCCTCCACAACCTTTATCACTTAATCACTAAATCATTTTTCTATACAAAGTATATCCATTTGATAAAGAATAAGTTCCAAAAATCAACTTATTATTATTCAATTAAATCATTTTACTAAAATAATAAGTCATACTAACCAGGGACTTCAAGAAGGCTAGTGGTAGGTGATGCGCTCTTGTCGCCCTTCGGTTTTGGGTTCGATTCCGACAGCTTTGCCGGATGCGATGGGTTGTCACCCATCCTACAGGTTGTCCTTTTTATAAAACTCAAAAATAACCCTAACATGTTTTAACCTCAATGGTTTCCTTATACCTATAATTTTCATCCAAATTCATTATGATCTCAACATCTTAATTCTTGAAGTCTTATTTCACCACCATATGATAAAATAAAATGATCCCCAAAATGAAGAACATCATACCTTGATCATGGCGTCCACTTGGTTTCATCGTAATCTTGTTCAAGTAGGTAGAAGGTACATGCATTACAATAATGATTTAGAGATCCTTCAAAGTCATTTTCTTCCTCCATACAAATACACCTTGTACAACATGGGTCATATCTTTGTTCACAAAAAAACAGTTTTGAAAAATAATCATGTATGACATATAATTTCAAAACATCTGATAAAACATGATTTCTATAAATCAGTCAGACAGAATTCGAGTTGAAACTTTCAATTAAAGGTCCTTTTAAAATACCCTAAGTATGTGCTGAGAGACTATATTTTAAAATAAAATATAAATAGGTTGCACAATGGTCTCCATCTTTAGCACCTTTTTTAAAATCATAATATTCTTCAAAATCTTGTGATAAGGTAAAATATTTGAAAATTCCTTGATAATATTTACCTTTTCTTAAAAATATGAGAATATTGTGAAAATAGGATTTTTCTAAATACAACCCATGATCCACGATGATAACGAGGTATAGTGGAGGTGTTTGATATCTCAAACAACTGCTTGTAAGTGATTTGTATGCTAGAAAAATATTCACAATCATCCGAACATGAGTTTTCAATAATTATTGTAAGAATGTCATCAAGAAGAGATAGGAATGTCGTTTGAGATCCTCCTCCTTCCATTTGTAACTGAATTTAATTAATCTGAAAAAGTTATAAAACAAGGATTTAACTGAAATAATATATAGGGACTAACCATATGTCTAATGAAAATTCCTAATCCCTAAAGTTGTCTAAACCGACCTCTGATACCAACTATAAGGACCCGACCTTAAACATTACATAATATTTAATTAAATAGATAATTCACATTGAGGATATTTTCAGGATTAGAGTTTTAGATAATTATTCCATAAATATTATATTACAACTTTAATATTACATGTAGACACTACTACTCAGTATCCATTTTTTTCATAAAATAAAAACACTTAAAAAGAAACATGTCTAGTTACATGTTTTAGATAGCATGACTATTCCTTGATCCCATCCTTGAACCTATTCATCTTTAAGTCCTGTGGAAAACATTTCAAAAACTTGGGGTGAGCATAAAAATCTCAGTAAGGGTTATAAAATAAGGAAGGAAAACATTAGCCCATCAATAAATACAAATCAATGAAACTATACTTTTCAATTATAACATACCTTATGAAATCATGAGATTTCTGAATAACACACACAAATCATAAATCATAAAGGTTACTTATGGAATCCATATCAAACATACATTGTAGCTATCACAGATACATAGGGAGTCACAGTTGGAATACCCAGCACAGTATATTCCCTAAATCTCTTAGGAAAAACATCACATTTACCTCAGTCACATTACCCAATGCATTAAAGAGCTATCTCGGGCTCACCCATCCTAGGTTTATCACGGAACCACCCGTATACGTAAACAATTCTCAATAACCATAACATAATCATAACACATAACACAAGTATAAAGGAAAGATAAAATTTCCACATTTCATTATATCAAATCAAGATATTGAAGTAAATAATGCTTTATCAAACCATTTTCAAAAACTATTTAAAAAGAGATTTTTGAATCAAAGTGTCCCATACCACATTGAAACTTTTAAAGGAATTGTCATTTGAAAAAATTAATGTCCATTTAAATAAATCCTAAAACCCATTTTGAAAACATGGACATTAATGATAAATATTTAGAAGTATAAATCTTTAAAACATTTAAAATGATATTTTAGTTAAAGAGTTTTTTAACAAAAATAGAGACACTTAAATACAAATAATTGAGGAATAAAATTTAATCAGAACTTTATAATATAATGAGAATAAATGGATTCATGATATAATATGTCAATGTACAGTATATACACCATATTAGAGTGAATTGGTGCATAACAACAATGAAGTCTCAATGGAAATGTAAATTGAGATGAAATCCCTTATAAAGATGGTATCCTTAAATTAAGGATAAATCAATCAAATAATTATGTGTGACAAATATAAATACACCCAATATAAGTGGATATTAAGTGTAAAACAATCAGAGTTCATTCACACATATTCATTGGATGACATATTCAATAATTACAAGTTGAACCCAAAGAATTGAAATTGGGTTAAGAGGTTCCCTTGTAAAAATTCGACAGCCTATCAACGTCACGTTAAAATTCAGAAAATGATTTGATGAGATAAATAAGGGAATCTCATCACATGGATATAAAGTTCACATAAATAAGGATATATAAGAACATATCCCAATATAATAATATGTAAATTAAAAGACATAACAAAAATAAGTCTTTTATAAAGAGGAGGGTGAATAGTTCCCTTACCGATTTAGTAACTTACAAAACATACGCCACATGAAATAAGGATAATACAATGAAGATTTAAATACTAATAAATAAAAATATATTACATAAAGAGTACAATCATGGGCAGTACATACACCACACAAAAGGAAATTATGGCAAATATAGCATGAATCTAACGGGAATAAAAAGTGATACGAAAACCTTTACCACGTTGTAATCAACTGAGTCCTATGACCAAAAGTTAATAACCACCAAATTAATCACAAAATACCATGAATATAATGAGAATAATGATAATATATATCAAATTTCAGTACACAATACACCACAAGCAATTAATAAGTGGTGAATAATGGAAATCTCACGGAATTAAAAGTGAGATAAGAAAATCCCTTACAAAAATTCGGCAGCCTAACAGCGCCGCTTAAAAATTCTTAAAATGAATTGATAAAAGTAATATAGGGTATCTCATCATATTAAAATAAAAATTACAGTATGTTGAATATAAAAGAACATCCTTTAACATAAGAACATGGATCATACATGAAATGACATAAAAGAGAGTACTTGAATAGAAAGAGAGAGGTCAAATCCCTTACCTCGTGTCCGACTTGACTCGACCGTTATTTAATCTCCTGAACAATAAACTAAAGTTAATTTATAATTGATTAAAAACCTTTTTCAAGTTTATTATTCCTTTTATATCACTTATTACCATTTTATAATCATTATGCAATCATTTAAGTTAATAACGTTCATTTTGTCGATATTTGGTACCTGGGTAAAAATGAACAACTTATATTTACAAGTTTTCCATGTGGTAAATGGTTAATTATATCCAGAATTATATTCATGATTTGTATATCATATATATTCAGTATATATATGTTTTTATAATAGTACATAACATTTAGAGGTAATAAATGAAATGCACCGTTCATGGAGACGGTAAGCCGTACGTACGCATGAACGCTACTTTCATTTCTATTTCTTATTTTAATAGAAATAAAACATAATGATACATAGGTATATTATAATTCCAGTATAATATCATATATAATATAATTAAATCCATCCTTTATACATCCCACATAAGGCATTAACGAATCAAATCACTTTGAGGGGGCGGTAGTCCGCACTTCCTCAAATGAGATTATCGTATTTACCCACTATGGAAACCATAAAGGCGTGCTATAAATGGGAAGTACAGAAGCATAAGGAAAACATAAACATAATATATATCATATATAAATATATTTCTATCATAATGGCCACCATGAGAGGCGGTAAGATGTAATTGAACAATCATCATTTCGTGAGGCATTAGTTTTCCATCCATAGAAACATTATGTTCTTCATCCATTAGATGGAGTTGTGTGTAAGTGTAGTTCTAATTATTCTCGTAACAACACCATAGTATATTGAGGATACTGGTGTTGTTACAAAATAAAGGAATAAAAAGAGTTTAGGGTTGGATAAGTAAAATAAAAGAAAACAATTTAAGAGAAATCGTTACCTTTAATTTGGGTAACTCCCTTTGGTTTGAAACAAAGGACTTATTGAAGTGCCTTTTACCAAAGGTAAGGCTTCTAAGGTGATGAGAGGGATGTTGGGAGCTTAATTTGGCAGAGTTTGGATGACCCAAATGGCTTGAGAGGTGTGAGGAATTGGTCAGAAGTGGTCTCCTTTTATAAGGGAGAGGAGGGTCTCTTTAGGAAAGTGTGAAAACATTATTTTATTATATAATGATATTCCGTTTCTAAAGGTCCAAAAATCATTATAGTAGAAGATAAGATGACTCATGGTCTAAATAGAATCATACAATCATAATTTGACATGTTTTGGATAATATTTTAATCAATATAACCTTATTTATTTAAATCATTTATTAATGAGGTAAATACTGCATCATTATTGTGTCATAAATAATTTTATTTATTCGATGTCTAAAAATTATAAAAAAAATACTATCATGTAGGAAATATTTTTAGATTTCTAATGAATATTTATAGTCGAAAATATGACTTATATAACACCATATAAAAATTAATTTACTAAAAGATATTTGAATATGTTATTTTTTCCTTTACATTAAATTAATTAATCTAAAGTGTCATTATCTTTCATAAGTGGCTCCATGGGGTCCCAAAATCGAACCAAGAATTCCCATGGTCGATCACTACTCAACCAATAAGGTTAGGACAAGTTTTAAGGTAATTTTGAATTATTGTAATATTCTTTTAACCTTGAATTACTATATTTATCTTTAACCGCGGTAAATAAAAGTCAAAAGTTACTATTCACAAAAAATTATTTTCTTCTTAATGAACCACATTTTACTTCTTGATAAAAACCATGTATTTTGGATTTTTGAAATTAAATTCACTAAAGTGGTAAAATTTCATTTAAATGAAAAAGTCAGTTTTTTTAACTTCCACTAAGTGGTTTCACTATTCATCAAAAATTGAAGTTTTTCAGAAAAATACCAAAAATTTAGCCTAAGATATATTTGATATTATGAATTCAAAAATGATATCTATTTTTTCAAATTCAAAACATATAAGTGGCATTAATTAATTTTAAAATTAATTCCCGTTATCAAAACAAATAACGTGTTTTTAAAAAAACAATAACTATCAAAAGATTGATACTTGTTTATGTCCAATTTCAAAGTGAAATTAATTCCAATGGCCAACATTGGATTAAATGGTAAAAATATATTTTAATTTCTCTTTAAAACCAATTAAAAATATAATCTAACCATATAAATAAATTATATTAAAAGGCACTTTTGAATTAAAATGCAATATTTTTCACTATTCATTAAAAATGAACTTTATCAGAAAAATACCAAAAAATTACCCAAAGTAAAATTTGATGTCCCCATTCTAAATAAGGATTTTATTTGGTCAATTAAAATGTATTAAAGTGACCAAAACTATTTTTAAATAGGGTTCACCATTAAAAGGCGATAAATCGGCATTTTAATGCAAATTATGCTTAAAATTAGATTCATTCACATTTTAAGCCTCTAACTTTTTATTGGATAATGTAAATACATTTAAAAATCATGTATAAT
This sequence comes from Viscum album, assembly GCA_963277665.1. Lineage (NCBI taxonomy): Eukaryota > Viridiplantae > Streptophyta > Magnoliopsida > Santalales > Viscaceae > Viscum > Viscum album. Next base: position 1,510,560,773 of record OY728156.1, read on the forward strand.
CATATTCTAGTTAGTTTTGTTCATTCCCTCCAATAAAACGGCTAGGAGTTAACTAACCATTTAAAATCATAATATTATATTATTAGTGTGCTACGTAAGATTTCAAAGAAACTCATTGTTGCATATCGGGTACGCTATCAAACATAGAAACCCCTTTAAATTAAAATTAATATTTAATTCAAAAATATTAATAAATATGAAATATGTATTATCCTTTATTTACCTAGGATGTTACATCCTTCCCCCCTTTTGGGAATTGCGTCCTCACAATTTAAAAACAAATGGGCTTGGAAACTTCATTGAAAGTCCCACATCGGAAAAAGAGTCAGTAAAACTATCACTTTAAAATAAAGTTAGAGAAGTACAAAGGTTACCCGAGATAACAGATACTATGATTCCATGAAAACATGGATATGGAGGAGAAAACAAATCATCATGTTCTGATGGAGAGTGATAGAAACCATGTTTAGGAGATGGTTAACCACCATAAAATCACAAACTTGTGATGGGTTAAACAGTATTTGATTCCCCAAGAGGAAAAGTTAACAGACAAGGTTTTTGTTTAAAGTTACTTTTCATTGAGGAATTTATTTATGAGATTAACGAAAAACATAAGGAAATATACTTACTTGTCATGTAGACATTAATCTTTTACTAGATATCTAACACAAACTCATATTTTCTCCAAACAATGAGTATTTAGGATGACTTTTTTTTAACAATAAGAGAGCTATAATCAACTTCGAGAGAATCAAATAATCCATAAAAGATGAACTATATATTTCCCATGTCTTTAGATATTAACTAAAACCAAAACGTTTAGTATAAGATTAGATAATACTCCAAAAGGATAAATTTTTACATAAATAAAAACTACTCTTAATCTCCAAAAATTGTCTAACAAAACCCAAAGTTCAACAAAGACCATTCAATAAACAATTGTCCCTAAAATTATTCAAAAGTAATCTGAACTGTGATTATAACCCAAATCTCATGAGGATTCAATTACATAGACTTCCAATATACATCTAAACATTTATCTCTCAGTAACACCAATTACTCATAAAGTCTCATATTGAAAAGTAATTAACCTAATCACATATTCTCCATGATAAGTTAATCATTTTCAAAAATAAATCAAATCATCATGTGTCCATAATAAAAATATATATTCTTCCAAACTAAAATGTCAACCATTATTCCACAATTTAAATCCCATAGTATTCTATCTTACTTAGTCATATAGTGTTTCTTCAAAATAGAGAACATTTTCCTCTGCAACCTTTATCACTTAATCACTAAATCATTTTTCTATACAAAGTATATCCATTTGATAAAACATAAGTTCCAAATATCAACTTATTATTATTCTATTAAATCATTTTACTAAAATAATAAGTTATACTAACCAGGGAATTCAATTAGGCTAGTGGTAGGCAATGCACTATTGTCACCCTTCGGTTGTGGGTTCGATTCCGGCAGTCTTGCCAGATGCGATGGGTTGTCACCCATCCTACAGGTTGTCCTTTTTATAAAACTCAAAAAAAACCCTAACATGTTTTAACTTCAATGGTTTCCTTATACCTATCATTTTCATCCAAATTCATTATGATCTCAACATATTAATTCTTTAAGTCTTATTTCACAACCATATGATAAAATAAAATGATCCCCAAAATGAAGAACATCATACCTTGATCATGGCGTCCACTTGGTTTCACCGTCATCTTGTTCACGTAGGTAGAAGGACCATGCATTACAACAATGATTTAGAGATCCTTCAAAGTCATTTTCTTCCTCCATAAAAATACACCTTGTACAACATAGGTCATATGGGTGTTCACAGAAAAATAGTTTTGGAAAATAATCATGTATGACATATAATTTCAAAACATCGGATAAAACATGATTTCTATAAAATAGTCAGACAGAATTTGAGTTGAAACATTCAATTTACGGTCCTTTTAAAATACCATAAGTATGTTCTGAGAGACTATATTTTAAAATCAAATATAAATAGGTTGCGCAAGGTTCTCCTTCTTCAGTACCTTTTTTAAAATCATAATATGCTTTAAAATCTTGTGATAAGGTAAAATATTTGAAAATTCCTTGATAATATTTACCTTTCTTGAAAATATAAGAATATTGTGAAAATAGGATTTTCCTAAATACAACCCATGATCCATGATGATAACGAGGTATAGTAGAGGTGTTTGATATCTCAAACAACTACTTTCAAGTGAGTTGTATGCTAGAAAAAGTTTCACAATCATCCGAACATGACTTTGCAATAATTATTTCAAACATGTCATCAGGAAGAGATAGAAATGTCATTTGAGATCCTCCTCCTTCCATTTGTAACTGACTTTCCTTGATCTTAAAAGGTTATAAAACAAGGATTTAACTGAAATAATAGATAGTACTAACCATATGTCTAACAAAATTCATGATCCCTAAAGAAGTCTAAACCAACCTATGATACCAATTATAAGGACCCGACCTTAAACATTACATAATATTGAATTAAATTGATAATTCACATTGAGGTTCTTTTCAAGTTTAGAGTTTTAGAGAATTAGGCCATAACTATTACATTACAACTTGAATATTACATGTAGACACTACTACTCAGTATCCATTTTTTTCATAAAATAAAAACACTTAAAAAGAAACATGTCCAGTTCCATGTTTTAGATAGCATGACTATTCCTTGATCCCATCCTTGAACCTATTCATCTTTAATTCATGTGGAAAACATTTCAAAAACTTGGGTTGAGCATAAAAAGCTCGGTAAGGGTTATAAAATAAGGAAGGAAAACATTAGCCCATCAATAAATACAAATCAATGAAACCATACTTTTCAATCATAATATACCTTATAAAATCATGAGATTTGTGAATTGCACACACAAATCATAAATCATAAAGGTTACTTATGGAATACATATCAAACATACATTGTAGCTATCACAGCTACATAGGGAGTCTCAGTTGGAATACCCATCACAGTATATTCCCTAAATCTCTTAGGAGAAACATCACATTTACCTCTTTCATGTTACCCAATGCATTAGAGAGCTATCTCGGGCTCACCCGCCCTAGGTTTATCACGGAACCACCCGTATACGTAAACAATGCCCAATAACCATAACATAATCATAACACATAACACAAGTATAAAGTAAAGATAAAATTTCCACATTCCACTATATCAAATCAAGATATTGAAGTAAACAATGCTTTATCAAACCATTTTCAAAAACCATTTAAAAAGAGATTTTTGAATCAAAGTGTCTCATACCACATTAAATATTTTAAAATAATTATCATTTGAAAACATTAATGTCCATATAAATAAATCATAAAACCCATTTTTAAATCATGGACATTAATGATAAATATTTAGAAGAATAAATCTTTAAAACATTTAAAATGATATTTTAGTTAAAGAGTTTTTTAACAAAAAGAAAGACACTTGAATACAAATAATTGAAGAATAAAATTTAATCAGAACTTTATAATATCATTATAATAAAGTTATTCATGATATAATATGTCAAAGTACAGTATATACACCATATTAGAGTGAATTGGTGCATAACAACAATGAAGTCTCAATGGAAATGTAAATTGAGATGAAATCCCTTATAAAGATGGTGTCCTTAAATTAAGGATAAATCAATCAAATAATTATGTGTGAAAAATATTAATACACCCAATATAAGTGGATATTAATTGTAAAACAATTAGAGGACATTCACACATATTCATTGGATGACATATTCAATAAGTACAAGTTGAACCCAAAGAATTGAAATTGGGTTAAGAGGTTCCCTTGTAAAAATTCAACAGCCTAACGGTGTCACGTTAAAATTCAGAAAATGTGTTGAGGAGATAAAAAAGGTAATATCATCACTTGGATATAAATTTTACATCAATAAGTATATATAAGAACATATCCCAACATAATAATATGTAAATTAAAAGACATAACAAAAAGAAGTCTTTTATAAAGAGGAGGGTGAGTAGTTCCCTTACCGATTTGGTAAATGGTTCATTATATCCAGAATGATATTAATGATTTGGATATCATATATATCATATATATCCATTATATACATGTTTTTATGAAAGTACATAACATTTATAGGTAAGAAATGAAATGCACCGTTCATGGAGATGGTAAGTCGTACATACGCAGGAACGCTACTTTCATTTTTATTTCTTATTTTAATGGAAATAAAACATAATGATACATAGGTATATTATAATTCCAGTATAATATAATATATAATATCATTAACTCAATCCTTTATACATCTCACATAAGGCATTAACGAATCAAATCACTTTGAGGGGGCGGTAGTCCGCACTTCCTCAAATGAGATTATCATATTTACCCACTATGGAAACCATAAAGGCGTGATATAAATGGGAAGTACAGAAGCATAAGGAAACCATAAACATAATATATATCATATATAAATATATTGATATCATAATGGCCACCATGAGAGGCGGTAAGATGTAATTGAAGAATCATCATTTCGTGAGGCCTTAGTTTTCCATCCAGAGAAACATTAGGTTCTTCATCCATTAGATGGAGTTATGTGTAAGTGTAGTTAGAATTATTCTCATAAAAACATCATAGTATATTGAGGATACTGGTTTTGTTACAAAATAAAGGAATAAAAAGAGTTTAGGGGTTGGAGAAGTAAAATAAAATAAAACAATTTAAGAGAAATTGTTACCTTTAATTTGGGTAACTCCCTTTGGTTTGAACCAAAGGACTTATTGAAGTTCCTTATTCCTAAGGTAAGGCTTCTAAGGGGATGATACGGATTTTGGGAGCTTAATTTGTCAAATTTTGGAGGATCCAAATGGCTTGAGAGGTGTGATTAATTGGTTAGAAGTGGTCTCCTTTTATAAGGGAGAGTAGGGGTTCTTTAGGAAAGTGTGAAAACATTATTTTATTATATAATGATATTGGGTTTCTAAAAGTCCAAAAATCATTATAGTCAAAGATAAGATGACTAATGGTAGAAATAGAATCATCCAATCAGAATTGGACATGTTTTGGATAATATTTTAATCATTATAATCTTATTTATTTAAATCATTTATTAATGAGGTAAATACTGCATCATTATTGTGTCATAAATAATTTAATTTATTCGATGTCTAAAAATTATAAAAAAATACTATCATGTAGGAAATATTTTTAGATTTCCGATGAATATTTATAGTCTAAAATATGACTTATATAACACCATATAAAAATTAATTTACTAAAAGATATTTGAATATGTCATTTTTTCCTTTACATTAAATTAATTAATCTAAAGTGTCATTATCTTTCATAAGTGGATCCATGGGGTCCCAAAATCGATCCAAGGATGACAATGGTCAGACACTACTCAAAAAATAAGGTTAGGACAAGTGTTAATGTAATTTTGAATTATTATAATATTCTTTTAACCTTGAATTACCCTATTTATCTTTAACTATGGTAAATAAAAGTCTAAAGTTACTATTCACCAAAAAAATATTTTCATCTTAATGAACCACATTTTACTTCTTGATAACAACCATATATGTCAGATTTTTGAAATTCAATTCACAGAAGTGATAAAATTTCATTTAAATGAAAAAGTCAGTTTTTGTAACTACCACTAAGTGGTTTCACTATTCATCAAAAATTGAAGTTTTTCAGAAAAATACCAAAAATTCAGCCTAAGCTATATTTGACATTCTGAATTAAAAAATGATTTATATTTTTCCAAATTCAAAACATATAATTGGCATTAATTAATTTTAAAATTAATTCCCATTATCAAAACAAATAGCGTGTTTTCAAAAAAACAATAACTATCAAAAGATTGATACTTGTTTATGTCCAATTTCAAAGTGAAATTAATTAAAATGACCAAAATTAGATTAAATAGTAAAAATATATTTTAATTTAACTTTAAAACCAATTAAAGAGATAATGTAACCATATAAATAAATTATATTAAAAGGCACTTTTGAATTAAAATGCAATATTTTTCACTATTCATTAAAAAATAAACTTTATCATAAAAATACCAAAAAATTACCCAAAGTAAAATTTGATGTCCCCATTATAAATAAGGATTTTATTTGGTCAATTAAAATGTATTAAAGTGACCAAAACTATTTTTAAAGAGGGTTCACCATTAAAAGGTGACAAATCGGCCTTTTAATGCAAATTATGCTTAAAATTAGATTCATTCACATTTTAAGCCTCTAACTTTTTATTGTATAATGTAAATACATTTAAAAATCATGTATAATCATATTGTAGTTATCTTTGTTAATTCCTTCCAATAAAACATCTAGGAGTTAACTAACCATTTAAAATAATAATATTATATTATTAGTGTGCTACGTAAGATTTCAAAGAAACTCGTTGTTGTGTATCGGGTATGATATCAAACCTAGAAATCCCTTTAAAGTAAAATTAATATTTAATTAAAAAATATTAATAAATATGAAATATGTATTATTATTTATTTACCTAGGATGTTACAATAACTATCATAGATGTTGGCCTCATCCATCCTTTAATTTCTTTTGTCTTTGAACAATCCAAATGTATCCCATTGTTTGTGATGATATTCCCCAATAATGAGAATTCCTTCAACCATAACTCACACTTATTATACTTTTCTTAGAGATTATTCTTTCTCAAGGTCTTTAGAATAGTGATCATATGATCCTCATGGTCCTCCTTGGTTTTGGAGTATAATAGAATATCATCTATAAATATTACCATGAATTTTTTGAGATAATATCTAAAGACTCTATTCATCAAGTCCATGAATATTATTGGAGAATTATTGAGTCTAAATGGAATCACTAGGAACTCATAGTACTCATACGTCATATGAAAAGTAGTATTAGGGATATCTTCCTTCTTCACCCTAACTTGCTAATATCCCAACCATATATCCACCTTGGAGAAGTATTGTGCTCTACGTAAATGATCAAACAAGTCATAAATCTGTGTAAAAGGATACTTTTTCTTTATCATGATATTGTTGAGATCATGATAATCAATGAAAAGTTGCATTGATCCATCCTTATTCTTGAGGAAGAGGACTAGTGCATCCCATGGTAAAGCACTTAGTCGAATGAAATCCCTTATCTAGATTCTCCTATGGTTATTTCTTCAGTTATTCAAGTTTCACAACAGCCATCCTATATGTAGTCTTGGATATCGGAAACTCCCCAAGTATAAGCTCGATTAAAAATTCAACCTCTCAGCTAAGGTGAAGGCCAGTAAATTCATTAGGAAACCCATTAGTATATTCCCTCATAATAGGCATGTCTTTGAGAATGGTTATTTCCTTAGACTCAATAATTTGATCTAGATACACTTGATCGTAGGGAAATAATATCCATGCTTGAGATGATGGTGCTAAAGAAGATTTATCCTCCTCTTTTAACTTGTATAGAATCAGGGGTCGATTCTACATATAGAGAGTGATTTTCTTCTCATAGAAATTTATGTTGGATCTATATAGGGAAAGATAATCCATGTCTATAATTACATCAAATTACACCAAGTGAAGTATGAAAAGATTCACTGGGAAGTTCATCCTATAAACGTTGATAGAGAAGGATTTATATACTTGGGATGCAATAATTATTCCATTTTTCATTTTCACAGACATATCTACTTCCATTATTTTTTTGTGGTGTTTGGATAGTTCTACTAAACTTTCATGACATAAATAAATGTGTAGAACTATGGATGACAACCCTACCTTTCACTTTTTGATTCTAGTTCCACTCTATCCAATATAGACATATGGATGAGTATTATTAAAATATTAAACACATAAATAAAATTGAATGACATTAAAGGTATAACTTATAAATTATATTTTTTCTTAACTTATGAATTTTCAGGCTTTAATCTATGTTATCCTTGATCTATTTCTTAACATATATTCTTATGGTCATTTTTGTTCCCTTAATAATGGTTCGTATTGATATTATCAATTTATCAAAGCATATCCCCTAAGAGTATCAAATTAGATACATAGTAAAGCCCATTTTCATGTACCAGATTACCCAGATCAGGCTTGGAACATCTTGTCAAAGTTTTTACCAATAGGTACATTTGTTCCAGAATCACGCCCATTTATAGTATTCAGATAGGGATATATTTTCTTGATAAACCACATAAAATATACTTACCAAAATTTAGATATTTTTTTATACTTAGTCTTATCCCTAAGGCATTATCTAGAGTCCTTTAATCCTAAGACTTTCACTAGATTTTTCTAATCCTAATTCAAAAAATAACTAAACGTATCCTTTGATACAAACTATAACAACCCTGCTCTTTATTACACATTAATAAATTTTTTATTACACTTAATAAAACCCATAAGATTTAGAGGTCTATTTTTCTTGGTAAATTAGGTACATTACATAACAACTTAAAACATGAAAAGAAAAATATTTATTGAAAAATTATTTAACATGACCAAATCATTCCTTCGTACTTAATAATGTATGGGATAATCTAAGGACATACATAAGAAAGGGGTGAGCTATAAATCCTAGTAAGGGAATAAAAAAGGCATAACATGAGGAATAAAATACATGTTATACAATAGTCATATCAATGAATCATAAAAGGAACATGAATTATAAGGCATGATATATCATGGTAATCATAACATGGGAAATGTGGAAACAAATTAAAACACTACATCATAAACATAGGCCAGGGATAAACCCACCAAGACATCATGGTGGAAAAAGTACAATAAATGAATCAATTAAACTCCCTATCCCAACATGACATATCATGATACTAACCATTACCTAGTGCATTGGAGTGCTATCAAGGCCCACCCTTCATAATCACTTTATTATCATACTTAAGTGTGCCACATAGATCATATAACATGGATTCATTCAACGTTATAATTTATTATACAATAAAAGAATATAGAATACGTGCATGTAAGTATCCAATCAATAAGTATATGTGCATAAATTTTAATACCCTTTATAGAAAAATGGGTATGGTATTCATTACATAATTATTTTGGCATGGAAAATCATGGTGTAATTTCAGCAGCATAACGACGTTATATAAAAATTCATATAATGGGTTGATGGGGGTGAAAGGGGTCTCTCATAATTTATAAATTAAATTTATATTAATAGAGACATGTAAATACATTCCCAGTCATAAGAAATTGAAAATATAAGGTGTAACATAATAAATAAAATTGAAGAAAGAGGAGAAAGGAAAGAACCCTTACAAAATTTCAGCATGGTAATGGGTGTGCATAAAGGTTCGTAAGAGGGATAAATTAGAGTGACAAGGGATCTCATAATTTATACATAAAATGGAAAGTAAGGGGGTACAAAATAACATATCCCATCATAATAAAATGGAAATTAAAATACATAATATTAAAATGAGTTCTTGATAAAAGAGGAGAGTGGAGGATGAGGTTCCCTTATAGAATTACGGCATAGTAATAGCTTAGGTAAGGGCCAAAATGTGGGATGATAATGATACCTAGATAAAATAAAATAAATTTTACAGTAATGTAATGTTTATAAATTAATTAAAATATAACCAATAGAAATTAAAAGAACTAATTTCAAAGAAGGTTCTTGAATTGAAAGAGGAGAGGGAGGTGATGATCCCTTACTTGATTGTGTGATTCCAAAGGATTGGGTGGGGCTTCTTATAAGATTTTTAGAACCTTGGGAGGACTCTAGGGAGTATAAGGGAGATTTGTATCATGCTCAAAGGAGTTTTAGTGAAGATAAATGGGATATTGGGTGGTTTTATATAGAAAAATAGGTGGATTTCATTATTATTTTGGTTTTGGAAACTACATAATAAAATATTCAAAACCATAAACCATACCATGGTTTTTGACCATTTTTTATACAAAAGGGGAGTGGTATATATTATTTTATATGAAAAAGGTCTGAATATAATAAAATAATTCCCTTGATTATGTGTAGGTGAGTCACACTCTCAAAGAAATGATTTTTAAATCTTAAAATATATTATAAGTCTTGGAGGATTCATTAAGGATTTATAAAATAAATAAAATAAACATAAAATTAAAATATTTTAACAGAAAAACATATATTTTTTCTATTATACCTTTTATAGTATTTATTAAATCACTATTGGGCCGTTATTATTTCATAAACCATAGCGTATATTTATACGGTATTTAATTTTTACCCAAAAATTTGACTGTCTTAGAAAATTATGAAAATTTAACATTATATAATTTTGATTTCCTAATTAAAAAAATAATATTAATTTTATATAAATATTTTTTTAATATTTTAATTTTCAATTTTAAAAAAAATGACATTTATTGAAAATTATGATTTTTTTACAATAACATTTTTTTGAACCCTTATAAAATTTATATTTGACTTTATAAAAATTATATGGTCATTTATATTTAATAAAAATTATTTAATAATAAAATATTATTTATTTAAAAAATCTATCAATTCATAAATTCATTAATTGAATTTCAATATTAACCAAAAATACAATTTGTGCTTTATTGAATCAAAAATAAAAAACATTTCAAAAGTAATAATAATATGGTGAAAATGTATTCATTATTCTATAAAAAATAATGTACATATTCTTATTTATAGAGTCTTGATACATATCCCTTTAATATGTGAGCATAATCCCTAAGAGTAATGTGTGTGATAGTGTGTATTTCATGGGGTTGTTCGGAAAACATGGTTTGTGTTGTGACCTCGATGAGCCTGAACGTCTCCCATAAATGGTTTCACTCATGATTAAGTTTTTGGAACTTGGATTGGTCTTGATATAGGTAAAATACCAAAAATTATATATCCCTAGAAAACTCTAATAAATGGGCTTCATAGGGTACGATCCAACTGGTTGAGTCCATCACTTCTTTTTTCTATGTCAAATCGATTTATTAAAACCCTATATTTATACTAGTCATGTGATAACTGCTCAACGACTATATTATCAATGGTAAAGATACTTAATGGAAATTTAAAATCCAATTGGATAAAACAAAATAAGTTCAAGTGTTTTATATAACCTAATTAATTTAATTAAATCAAAAAAATGGTAATTTTATTCATAATATTTCAGGTCTTTATAAGTCTCCAAAATATTCTCATCATATGAGGACATATTATCATGTGCTAACAAGATATAGAAAGAATTATATAAGTATTATGGATTCAAAGGGAAGAAAAAGAATAAGAAGAAGGAATATAAACATATAGATAAAGGTAAGAAGGGAAAAATTATTTTCAAACATGTTATAATTGTGGAAAGAAATACCCTGGTGTTTTCTTAAAAGAAATGGGAGTTTGATACAAGTGTGGATAGAAAGTAAATTATGAATGTGATTGAAATGGAAAAAAATTCTAATGTTTAATGATTTAACTATAAGGAGATGGAGAATCGTTAAAATCAATGTCTCAAGCATCAAAGTAATATACCTTAAAAGAAGTTAATGGATCATGGTAAATCTTATGTTATTAACATAGATAAATAGTAATTGTTAATGTTCTTGTATTTGGATTCAAGAATTATGAAATTTGAATATTTTATAAATGATATCCTAGATATAAGAATTATGAAATTTATAAGGATTATACTATAGTACTTTTCATTAAGGATTTGAAAGTGTATGTTGAATGGTATTGATGACCAAGAAAAATTATTCAGTGGTAAGTTTAATTTCATGGAAAACATATGATTAAGGGAAAAATAACCCTTAATATTTTTCTAATGTTGAGATAAGTATGTTTGGATAAAGAGATAAATGATATAGATGAAGTAAATTGGATATTACTAAGTACCATAGGACTGGTTAATGATTTGTTGATAAAGTGGTTTATACAATCATTGATGGAGTTTACAACTTCTTTGGATTTAAGGAATATATCCAATAATCTTTGTTTTACTTAAGGTATAAGGAATCATGATTGTTTTCAAAAAGATTTTATAGTAATTCAGGTTATTACCGTATTCAAGAAAATACATGATAAAGGTATCCACATGTTTGGTATGTGATGATTAAGAGCTTCTTCATGTTGTTTGGGGGGTTAATGATAAGTTCATTTTGGAAATTCAATGAAATTATTTCTAAAGTTTTGAATATTAATATTTTGGAAGGTTTATAAGGTTAACTATTTATGATATGGTTTAAGTTAAACATTGGAAGAGGTTTTATAAATTAATTTATTACTTCACTATATGGAGATTCATGCATATTATATAACCTGTTCTGACCATTTTTTCATAATAATAACTAGAGATCGAAGGAATGACTTATCATTATATTATAGATACTACAGTCCATTAAAGGTGAATTTTAGTGCTCCAGTTATAAAAAATCATTTTTGGACATTAATTTCTTAGTTTAAGTGGTGAATTGGAAATTGATTAAATAACAACTAAAGGATGAAATTATGATTTTGAAAAACAAATATATCAAGTAAGTATTTTCCCTTATAACCTTAAAGAGTAAAATAATTCCTAGAATTTCAATAAAGGATCTTGAAAAAAAAAATTATCCTATTACCTTCATATATGATTAATCATATGGTATTTTAAATCATCAAATATTTATGTTTTTGAGGTCCTGAACATTCCATTTACCATTCACTTTCTTGTGATCAATTACCTCTATCAATATCAATAATTATTTACACTTTTCTTCCATGTTATTGTTTTTAATTCCCGAATATGTTCTCATACTTGGAAACCTAGTTATGTGTTATTATAGATGAACTTATTACTTCATTTTCTCTCTTATTAAGAGTATGTTTTATTAACCCTTTTATGATGTGGGTTTTTCAATAATGTTAATTCCAAATGTTAATCCCTTGATTATCAAGAACAAGTTTAAGTTACAAGGATACAATTTATTCAAGGTGGGGATAATGTCAACTCAAAATATTTTAAAAGAATAATATTTTTTTTAATGGTATGTATTACATGAAACACCAAGATTATAAGAAAATGTAACACTCAAGACTTTAAGAAACATTTCTTATTAAATAAATTTAATCACTTCGATAGCTTGTAAAACATGAAACCCCGAGTCAAAATGAACTATGATATAGTATATCATTATAACCTAGGAATTAAATTGGTGGGTATAAATATTACTAATTAAATTATGAAAATTATTTTTATCTATTTATTATATATATAATAAGAATAATTTAAAAAAATAAATTCTTTCTGAAAACTATATTTTTTCTAAAAGACGGTTTAGTCCCGTTTTGCGCACATAATTTAAAATTAACTTTTACCAATTTTAGAAAATTTATTTGATAAAATCAAATTAATTTTTGAAATAATAATATCATAATTATCTTAGGGTTAATTTTTGGGATTTTTCTCAAATGTTTCATTTTTCTATGAATCGTGAAAATACTGAATTTTAATTGAAAACTGTCTTTTCGTTTAAATTATTTATAAAGTTAAATTATATTTTAAATTGGTTTTAAAGTAAAATTAGTTCAATTATATATCTATTAATACAGTTTTTTCATTTTAATCATTTTAATATTGAATTTTAAAATAAAATATTTGTAAATGTTTTAACATTTTCTCTTTGAAAACCTGCTTTCTCATCACATTTGTGGGATTAATTTTAAATTAAATTTTTTCAATTATATAAATGGAATTTTTAAAAATGGATTAAATATTTATAATAATAATAATTTATATTATCTAATAATATCAACTTAATTTTTGACCAAAATTAATAGTGAACATAGTAAAAATTATTTACACAGTTAAGGTTAAGAATGAATTTACTGGTGGATTGGATTGAAAATATAAGGGTTTAAATGGCCTAAAAACTTGTCTAAAATATATTTTATTGTCATATTTCGACCCTATAATGTATAAGTCTTGATAATAATCCATTTTTTACCCTTTTTTCATGTGAATAATGTGGTTACACCATTTTCTTTTTAAAAATTACAAGTGTTCCACTCACCTCACTTATAAAAGGCCACCCCCTATCCTCTAACTTCTCAAATTATATCCACTTGTGCTATAGGCATAATTTAAAACCTTTAAGGATTTGAATATAAGTACAAAATTTCAAGGATTTGGCTCAAACCTAAATAGGTTTCCCAAATAAGAGGGAACGTCCTTCAACGAGCGTTTTTATTTTACTTCTTCCTCCACCTCCTTCAATTATTATTAAACCATGATGATATAATAACCTTAGTATATTATATATATTGAGCTATTGTTATTTTAAGTTAATTACCTAAAAACATCTCTACTTTAATATAATGGATTAAAAAATCATCATTCATGTGTACGGTGGGCTACCACCTTGTGAATCGACATCATTCATTTTTCCTTTACCACCTCTCATGGTTGGGTATGATGATGGATAAAAAGTATATGTATGATACTTATAACATAATTATACCACTATATTCATTTTATCATATATACCTTTTTTACTTCTCATTCTATAGGGGATACGATAACGTCACTCGTGTGTACGACGGACTACCACCTCGTGAAGTGATGTGATTCGTCTTTCAGTAACGCTTTACATGGAAGATGATAAGGATAAATTTAATGATTATATGTGATAAAAATTATATAATTATAATATTAATGAAATATGTAACATTCTAAAAGGATAATATATCATGTTATTTCTTACACTAAAAAATGATAACATCATTCGTATATGTGTGGACTATCGCCTTCATGAAGCGATTTGACTCTCTTTTCACCACCACACCACATGGATGATATATATATAAGTAAATTTAAAGAAAAAATATTATATTTGTGATATTATGATCATTATATAAATATAAAATATTACTTACCTTCTTTCTTTAATTATTATTGAAAAATGGAAATGTTACTCATGCGTACATAGAGCCTTCCATCTCCATGATCATAACGTACTTAATTTCTAAAAACCATCATTCATGATTGGTATTAAAATTATAATTTATGTATAAATATGATAATTATTTCATGATTATTATTATTTATATCATGAAACTATATAATATGTTCAAGAACTAGATATTTCATGAAAAAACATGCATGAGAAAACAAGACAATTAACACATGAAACAATGAAAATAATGAAAATTTATTAACAAAAGGGGGATAATATGTTATATAAGGATCATATATGAAATTATAAATATTAATATGGTTCATTTATAGGTTAATAACATGTTTAAAACCACTATTCATGTTTTTAAAGCACGTTCATCCAAAAGTAAGCATAAGGTAAGGGACATCATCTCAATTTCCCTTCATTGAGGCATATTGTAATGTTATGCACCTAATTTCTTTTATATGACGTATATAATTCCTTTTTGACATGTAATATCATAATTAATTGTATTTTAAGTTTCAATTTTAATTATTTTATCCAAGGGGATTTTAATTAAGAGTATCTAAGTGGTAAATTATTTTATAACTCAATTTCTACTCTATTTATTCATGATATTTTCAAGTAATAGTACCATTTTCCACTATTTGGTACTCAAAATGCTTTAGAAAATGTATTTAATAAAATTTTACTTCATTTCTATATTCAATGGAAAATCTATTTTATATGAAAACCCTATTTTCTAAAACAAAATTCAAAAAAAATAAACACTTTTCAAAAAAAATTATTAAAGACATTTTTACCTTTTTTAATTTTTTAAAAAAAATTAAAGTAATATTCATTTCATTTTCAAAATAAAATCCTATTTTTCATTTACCAAAAAAGTGAAAGGAATAATTGTTTTAATGTGTACTGCATAAATAGAATTTATAGTCACCATGACTGCTCAAATGTTTTAAATATTCTTTTATAAGTTTCAAATTTTATTTTCAAATAAAATTATTTTCAAAATGTTTTGTGAACTTTTAGTTTTAAAAACTGATTTTCAAAATGAAAAGAAAATTTTCCTTAAAAAAAATTAAAGATATTTTTATGTTATTTCTATTCATTAATGACAAAAACCCTTTATTCTTTCTCTAATGGGTATATGTTTTATTGGTACCATCCTTTTTCTTCCTCTAGATATTTTATAATCATTTTAACCAAAGAAAGTATTTAAATTCACTTCCTTGATTATTTTTTATGTTCATTAAATCTCACTTGAATTATTCACTTTATATGGACATTAAATTTACTGTAAATATCCATATTATTTATCATAGATATGTTTATTTCATAAACCATATATAATTTTTATATATTGTGTTCTATATTGAAAATTATTTATTTATTTGGGGAAATGTTGATAAATCCTTCTTCTTTTCTCAATTTGGATATTTGATGATAAGTCACATTATTCATGAATGAAATAAATTATTCAATATATGAGGAATGATTTGGATATATATACATGGGTGGGGTATGGTTATTGATAGCCCCTTGATGCATCGATAGGTCTCATGAAACAAATTAGTTGACTAGCCTTAGTTATATGGGTTCTATCTATAATTTTTAAACTATCATTAGGATATATCTTGATAGTAGAGGTTTCCATGATGTATGAGATCATGACATCCAATAATTAATCATTTATTTCATTCAAAATTCATTTATTATTATCCATGATATTTTCACAATGATATTATCTTTGGATGTATTTTGTTCTTATTTTAATTTTTAAAATTTCATATGTTTTCAGTTATTTTCTTTTCCATATTGATTATCAATTATCTTATAATGATATTCAATTTGTTTAAATGACATCTATTTTTAGTTACTTACTATGTCATGTTGATTATTCTTTATTGAATCATGATAGATTTTATTGTACTTAACCATTACTGAAAATTTAAGCTCACACTTATTTTTTTTCCTTTCCCTAGGATTCCATGAATCGTACTATGATTGATGTGAAAGGGTATGCTATAGATAATAATTTTATTCTAAAAAAATTATGTTGTAATTTGGGCATTCAAATGTAATGTGGGAATCATATATGTATCTAGTATACCAAGACTACTAAACTATTTGGTTCTCTGAGATGAGATTTCTCATATATTATGCCAATATAATAAATAAAAAACTATCTCAAAGCTATTAGGGTCATGGATTGTACATAAATTAAATTTCTTTAATATAATTTAACGCATGCAACATTGAGTTTAAATGAAAATAATCTATTAAAATATTATTTAAACATGATCAATATAACCTAGCCAATAAATTGGTAGGTATGAGTAGTAAAAACTAAATTATGAAAATTATATGGATTATATGTTTATAAATTAAATTAAATGTATATATATTTATTGGAAATAAAATAAGAATTATTTGAAATAAAAAAATGTTTTCTGAAAAACTGTATTTTTTTAAAAGGCATTTTAGTCGCGCTTTGGGCAATTAATTTAAAATTATTTTTTAGAAATTTTATAAAATTTATTTGATAAAATTAACTTAATTTTTTAAATCATAATATCAAAAATTATATTATGGTGTATTTTTGTATTTTTCTAAAATGTTTAATTTTTAAATGAATTGTGAAAAATACTAATTTTTTATTGAAAATCTTATTTTTAAAAAAATTATTTAAAAAGTTAAATTATATTTTAAATTTTTTTTAAAGTAAAATTACTTCATTTATATTATAATAAATAAAATTTAGTTCATTTTAATCAATTTCATATTGAATTTTGATATTAAATCCTTCTATATTTATGAGAATTTTCTCTTTGGAAACCCAGTTTTTCATCGCATGTATGGGTATAGTTTTAAATTAAATTCTTCCAATTATATGAGTTTAATTTGGTAAAATGGATTCCAAATTTTGAATTAGAATAATTAATATTATATAATAAGTTCAAATTAATTTTTGATCATAATGAATTGTGAAAATAATAAAAATTAATTATCATGGTTACGGTAAAAATGGGTTTACCGAGAGATTAAACTAAGTAGATAAGGGTTAAAAAATACCTACCAACTTGTCCAAATCCCATTTTTATCCATATTTATACCTTATCACCTATAATTTTAAATAATCACCCATTTTTTATGCATTTTTTATGATAAAAACATGGTGTGATTGATTGTTTTCAAAATTTCCATGTGTTTCTTCTCCTCCACTTATAGATGGTCACCCCATCTCATCCCCACTTCACTCTTCCAAATATATTTGGTTCAGAAAATAAATTCCCCAATCACTTTCTTACTCCCCTATAAACATCTTATTTCCATTTTTTTATCATAAAATCATCCTAGAAATGATTTTGGTACAAAACTAAAGAGGTTGTCCAAAGAAGAGGTAACGTTCTTAAACAATCATTTTTATTTTATTTCTTCTTCCACCTCATTAAAATATTATTAAATCATGATAAAATAATAAAAATATTATCTTAAATATACTAACATGTTATTATATTAATGTTATAACCTATATTCGTCTCCTCTTCTGTCAAATGGGAAACAAAATCATTGATAGTGTGTATGGAGGACTACCACCTCACAAACTGATAGAACTCATTTTTCATCAACATATCACATGTTTAGATATAATGATGGATTTAATGTTTATATATAATATTTATAATATAATTATATCTCTATAATTATATACCTTCTTAATTTTTATTTCATTTAAAATATGAAAACATCACTCATGTGTACGGACAACTACCATCTCACGAAGCGATGTGATTCATTTTTCACTTATTCTTTAAATGTAAGGTAATGATGATACATTTAATGAATATATGTGATATATATGACATTATATCAATTATATGAAAATAATATATCATATTTTCCCTTACCCTTTCACCCTTTAATGGAATGATGTCGTCGCTCGTGCGTACATACGGCCTACCGTCTACACGATGCGATGCGAATCATTTTTCATACCCAACATTAAATAAAGATTATAATAATTTATATAATGATTAAAAATTATATTTATAAAATTATTATCATTATGAATATGATTTTTTTATATCCTATCTGTAAGAACCTAAACTTTCATGATAAAATACGCATGAAAAAACAATGTGATTAATACCCAAAAAAATGAAAATAATGAAATATTATTAATAGAAGGGTGGTAAAAAATTATAAAAGGATCATATATGATATTATAAATATGAATATGGTTCTATTATAAATTAATAAAATTATTAAAACCGTTATACATGAGGTTAAATTAAGTTTAACTAAAGGGAATTATGAGGTAAGGGATTTCATATCAATTTCCATTTCACTGAGACATATTTGTTAATATTCACCTATTCACTTTTATGTGGTGTGCATACTACCCATTTGATGTATTTAACATGAATACCTATTTATTTATTATGATTAATGTTTTGTTTCAATTTTATTTTTCAATGGTTTATAATTTAAAAGTTACCAAAGTGGTAAAAAGTTATTATACAGTCTCACTTTCTTTTGTGATTTATACTTTATCTTGACACAATCACTTTATTGTGATCATTTTTCTTTGGAAAATACATTTATCTTAAATATATATATTATTTTATAATAGATATAATTATTTCATAAACTATATACTATTTTTACATATTGTGTTTACTTTGAACGTTATTTGATTAACTAAGGAAATGTTTAAAATTCATATTCTTTACTCAATATGGATATTTGATGATGAGGAATATTGATTCAGGAATTAAATATATTTTTTGATATATGAGGAATTCATTGGACATAAAGTTACAGGTGGGTCCTAGTTATAGATATCCCCTCGATGCATCGACAGGCCTCATGAGACAAATCATTTGGCCATATCAGTTGGGTTTTTACCTGTAGTTTTAAACTATCTTCTAAAATGTCTTGATAATATAGGAATAATGATGCTTGAGATCATGATATACAATAATTAGTAATTTCATTAATTTTTAATTCAGTTATTATTATTATCCATGATATTTTCATAATGATATTATCTCTGGATGCATCTCATTCTCAGTTTATTGATTTGATGGAATGTGTTTTCAATTATTTACCTTGAATATTGATTATTCCTTAACCAATTATTATAGTAAAGTTATTTATTAAATGTAATTTGTGTTAATTTATTTACCTTTCCATATTTATTATGCCTCATTTAATGCTCAAGTTATTGATTAAATGGAATGTGTTTTTAGTTATCTACCTTTATATATTGAATATGGTTTTGTTAATCATGATAGATTCCACTGTTTGTAACCATTATTGATAATTTTAGATCACCCTTATTTTGTTTATTTTCCCTAGGTTATGAAGATGAATCCTTTGAATGAGTTTCAAGGATTCTGATCATTTTATTTTATTATGTTTTATTTTCTTTTCTTAATGTAAAATGGGTAGCATTTATGTATCTGGTTCTCCAAAACTTCTAAAATAATAGGTCCTTTGTGATTTGAACATTTGTATTTATGATAATGTAATAATGTAGGAACCTACTCTAAGTTATTGGATTTGAGGTCGCTACATCATCTTTTAATCATCATCAATATTGGGAAGCTGAAATCTAGATAGATTGTTAGCAATGAGATTCTTAACCCCCTTTGTGTCTTTGATGATGATGTAAAATTATTATAGTATTAGGATCCACTGTATCAATTATGGTTTGACATTATTTTATTCAAAAGGTATTTCAATGCTACATGATCAGTGTAAACCACAACTCTGGAGATCACAAGGTATGACTTAAATTTATCAAATTAAAAAACCACTTCCAATAGATCTTTCTATATGTTCATATAATTATTTTAGCGTCATTAAGAGTATGGATGGCATAATAAATGGGACGAATGATATTTCCAACCCAATTTCCAAAAATATCACCCACTAAGAAGTCACTAGCATCATACATCAGCTTAAATTCCCTTTCCCAATCAAGTGATACAATGATTGGAGTGGCAACCAAGTTGTTTTTAAAAGAATAAAAAGTCTGCTGACATTCTTCACTGAATTCAAAAGGGACACCCTTAGACATTAGGTGTGTCAATGGTTAGAATATTTATGATAATTATTTAACAAACTAATTATAGATTCTGGAATGGTATAGAAAACTCTTTATTCTCTTGACAGTTGTGGTTTTAGGTAAGTATTTGAATACTTTTATTTTCATTGGGTCGACATCCATGGTGTGATTTAAAATTTTATTCCAAATTTCTATGCTTCCCTGGACCATAAAATGGAATTTATCCCAATTCATCACCATGAATTTATCTTTATAGCGTTGTAACACTAGTTCCAAATTTCTCAAATAGACTGATGTACATGGATGTTACTAACATTTTTGTTATTTATTTTCGTTTAGTTTTAATTAATTTGCTAACCATTCTTGTGCTTTTAGGTTCTTTTTGTAGTATTTTAAATATTTTATTTGTTTTTATAGTTTTTAGTTAGTATTATATGAACATTAGTTATTTATTTTCATTTTTTTAGAATTTTATTTTATTAACATTTCATATTATTCTAATATTACTTTTAGTTTATTAATTAATTATAAATATAAATATAAATCTATTTATACTAATTTATTTTTATTAGTTATTTTTTATTATTTTATTTTTATTTTGAATTTTGAATTTTGTCCCCCCCCCCTTTTTTCCCTCACCCGCCGCCCCCCCTTGACCCGCTCTCCCCTCACACTCTCTCTTTTCTCCCGCTTCCCCCCCCCCCTTATCTCCTCTAACCCCCGGACCCCGCTTCCTTTCGGTTCTCTCTAGCCGCCCTCGCCGCTCGCCTCCCTCGCCAGCCGCCCGCCTCCCTCGCCAGCCGCGCGCCACCCCGCCTCCCTCGCCAGCCGCTCGCCACCCCGCCTCCCTCACCAGCCGCCCTCTCCCTCTCTCGGCCGGACCAGCCCCCTCCTCTCCCTCTCTCGGCCGGACCAGCGGCCGGCCTCTCCTCCAAGGCCTCAGCCAGCCCCCGCTACCCCTCGCCCTCTCCTCTCGGCTGACCCTACTTCTCCATATCCCTCCGCAGGGTGCAGCAGGTACACGAAGAAGCCAAGGAAAGTTCTCATCACCTCGCTCTCACCACCATCCAAGGAGCCGACCCATAGCCGTGCACCGGTCACCAATCGTTCGAGCAGCCACCGCAGTCGTTGCAGCGGACCAACATCCACTACTTCGCCATCATCCTTTCTTCTGACGGTCGTGAAGCCGGCGCGCGACGTCATCACGTGTCGAGGTGTGATCAGACAGTTATTTCATGCGGCGAGAGTGAGGACGGACACGTTCATCGTTGGTAACGCAGTTTTATTTTTCATGACATATCATTCTATTACCGCGTTTTTAGTTGTGATGTCGGGGTAATTTTCTTAGTGTCGGGATGTTGGTTGAATGATTAAATTATTGCGCATGCCATGCAACGTACTATTTAATGATTAATTGTCAATTAAATTTATTTTAATTGAATATTTATCTGTCTAAATTATTTTTTCACTGAATTAATTGCTAAAATTAAAACTGGCCATTTTAATTATAAGTCGACGTGGCGATCAGAGAAGGTAAACCACGTTGACTGATGGTAGGTGCAAATTAGTGACACAACTTTGTGAGAAACGGGTTGTGTCATTTCGCCGTGTAGTTCGGGGCTTGAACGAGTTTTCTAATTTATTTATGACACCAGAGAACGGGACTTTAAATAAAATTGGGAAATTAAAATTGAGCATCTAAAAAATGGTTATATTTTCGGAACTGGCGATAATTAAACAGAATAAATAATTAATCATCCTAAGGAATAACTTGCACGGCTGCATAACAATTTAATTACGACATCAACAGCCCTGACACATTTTGTTGATTTCGAGTCCATCATCATTTTCATTTGCAATTTTCTTTTTTTTACCTTTTTTCTTCTCACCTTTTAGTTTAATTAAAAAGAAAAAAAAAAGGAAAACTCACAAATAGGTATTCCTTAAATCCCTTGTCCTTGTTCGTCTAAACACCATCCAACGAAATATTTTTAGTGAACTAGATTTCATGATCTCTGTGGTTCGACCCTGCTCGCCACTTTTACAGTAACCAGTCGGTTATAAAAATTCACAAATTTGCACGCGTTGCGACGCGCGTACCAAATTTCTGGCGCCGTTGCCGGGGAACACGCGCTCGTCTAGCATTAAGAAAATTTCAAGTAGACCTTGCTTTAGGCACTGTTCGCCTAAATGGTGAACACTCGTACTTCTGATCTATCAAAGAACAACACACCCCTTGATCCACAACTTGAACATCAAAGAAAGGGAAAAGAACAAGTTGGTACCTCAGCTGCAAACGCAATGCATCCACCTGCGGAAAGCGTTGAAACTCATATTCTGACACTTCCTAGTGGACAAGTCCATCCACTTTTCCAAAACTGTCTCGATAATCAACGACCTCGGACTACTATGAGACAGAAGTTGTGACCCAACACAGTCGGAATGAGCTCAGGTATAACACGACCCAGAATTCAAGCAATGCACTTTGAATTGAAGTCGTCCACGATCAACCTGCTCCAACAACATGCACAGTTTCATGGATTGAGCAGCGACGACCCTTATATGCATATGAACAGATTTCTTGAAGTCTGTGACACATTTAAATATAACGGAGTAACGGATGATGCGTTGATCCTACGACTGTTTCCATTTTCGTTGCAAGGGAAATCAAAGGACTGGTTGGAGAGTCTCGACCCCGAAACAGTTTTCACATGGGAAGTCTTGAGAAGAAAATTCCTTGATCGATATTACACAACAGCTCAATCTTTGAAAAACAAGAGAGACCTCGACTCCTTTTGTCAAAGTTAATACGAATCGTTAGGAGAAGCTTGGGAAAGATTCAAGTCCATGTTAAGACGTTGTCCCCATCATGGGATGAAGTTGGCAAACCAGCTGCAAGCTTTCTACTATGGACTTCAATCCGAGAGTAAGTCTGCCATCAACACAGCTACTGGAAATGCGTTCATGGAAATGGATCCTGAGGACCTGTACATATTGATTCAAAACATGGCCGAACACAGTTTCCAGTGGCCAGAAGATTTTTCAAGACGAAAGGCAGGAGTTCATCACGTTGATACTCAGACATTCATGGCTGCACAATTTGAAGCTCTCAACAAGAGGATTGACAACTTTTCAATAAACCCGCCTAAGCCAGTCCATGTTGTTCAAGCTGAACACTGTCCACACTGTGGTGGTCCTCATGATTATTCCATGTGTTCATATAACACTACAGAGACCAAGATGTCTGAATCTAACTTCATTAGTTACAACCGTGGAAATTATGGGAACAATTACAACACAAACTGGCAAGGCAATACCCAAAATCAAGGTTGGAAGGAACCAGTGGCTACTCAGCCGATGAACCATAACATGGGTCCACCTGGATTCACTGCTCAACCTACCTTCAGACCCGCCATGCAATCACAAGATCAAGGGTCTCAATATAAATACCGACCACCGTTCTATCAGCAACAACAGTATAAGGAGCAAAAGCAAACAACGGACTGCGCCCCTACTACAACACAAGGTCAAAAAGATTGGGGAGAAACTATAGCAAAGTTAATGATGTCCAATCAATCACGGTTTGAATCACAAGAGATGGCAACCCAAAACTTACAGGCTTCCATGCGCAACATTGAAAATCAAGTCGGTCAGTTAGCCGCACAAATGCAAAACCGACAGCAAGGAACTCTACCAAGAAACACAAGAGTCAACCCAAGAGAAGAAGCAAAAGCCATCATATTGCGAAGTGGCACACAGTTACCAGAGCACCAAAAGCCTGATGTTCAACCAACTGATGAGACGCCTATAACTGCCACTGAGAATGGTGACTCAATAAGAAAATCAATCCAACTTGAAACCAAATAGGAGGAAGATCAAAACAAACTTGCAAAGAATGAAAAGGAAAGAAAGGAGAAAGAAAACGAAGCACTCAACGAAAGAGTAAAAGCCCACATACCACCTCCTCCATTTCCACAAAGACTGAAGCAAAGGAAGTTGGATGTTCAATTTTCAAAATTCATGGAGATGTTCAAAAAGCTTCAAATAAATATACCTTTTGCAGAATCCATCACACAAATGCCCCACTATGCTAAATTTCTCATGGAGCTTCTGTCAAAAAGAAGAAAACTAAATGATGTGGGAACAGTCATAATGCACGAGGAATGTTCAGCAGTCATACCCAGATCCATACCTCCAAAACTAAGAGACCTGGGTAGTTTCACTATTCCTTGCAATATTGGAGGATGTCAATTTGGAAGAGCTTTGTGTGACCTCGGAGCTAGTGTAAATCTCATGCCATCCGGAATCCTTGAAGAACTGGGCATCACAGAATTAAATACAACGAGGTTCGCCTTGCAAATGGCTGACCGATCAGTGAAGCATCCTCGAGGGATTCTAGAGGATGTTCTTGTCAAGGTTGATAAATATTACTTCCCTGCTGACTTCATTGTCCTCGATATGGAAGAAGACAAGGACGTCCCACTCATTCTCGGGAGACCCTTCTTGGCGACATGCAGAGCACTGGTTGATTTCCAAGAGGGGAAATTAATTTTTAGAATTGGGGATGAAAACATAACATTTGATGTCCTCAAGGCTATGGAAAAACCGTCTATAGAAGACTGTCATTTCTTGGATACGATTGAAGAATGGGATGAGTTTGCAAGCGATGTGATGGACCTCGCAGATTTGCACAAAGAAAATGAAGAGTTCAATGAATCAATCGAGGAAGTGGAATTCATCAAAAACATAGTCAAGCCTTTAGATAGACATGACTTCACTTCACTCACTCCATCGCTTGAAAAGCCTCCAACACTTGAGCTTAAACCACTTCCATCAAACTTGAGATACAGTTACTTGGGAGATTTAAACACCTTACCATTCATCATAAATGCCAATCTTTCGAGTGAACAAGAGAGCAAATTGCTCAATGTCCTGTCACAAAGGAAACCAGTAATAGGTTGGACGATTGCTAATCTAAAAGGTATAAGTCCTGCCATCTGTACTCACAGAATACATATGGAAGATAATTAAAAACCCTGCAGGCAACCACAACGACGCTTGACACCTCCCATGAAAGAAGTAGTCAAGAAAGAAGTCATTAAACTTCTTGATGTCGGTTTAATTTTTCCAATCTCCGATAGTCAGTGGGTTAGCCCGTTGCAAGTGGTACCTAAAAAGGGTGGAACCATAGTGGTTGAGAATGATAAAGGATAATTGATAACCACAAGAAAAGTGACTGGATGGAGAGTGTGTGTCGACTATCGGAAATTGAATGATGCCACCAGGAAGGATCACTTCCCATTGCCCTTTATTGATCAAATCCTTGAACGATTGGCAGGACGAGATTACTACTGTTTTCTGGATGGATACTCGGGCTATAATCAAACAGCTGTAACACTAGAGGATCAAGAGAAAAGCACGTTCACTTGTCCATATGGTACATTTTCTTATAGGAAAATGCCTTTTGGAATGTGTAATGCTCCAGCCACATTTCAACGATGCATGATGGAAATGTTCCATGACATGATTTAAGAGTTCTTGGAAATTTTCATGGATGACTTCTTAGTGTATGGAAATTATTTTGATGACTGTCTAGAACATTTGGATAAGGTTTTGGCAAGATGCGAAGAAAAGAATCTGGTACTTAATTGGGAAAAGTCACACTTCATGGTCCAAATTGGAATAGTCTTAGGCCATCAAATTTCAAAGAAAGTAATTGAAGTTGACTCCGTAAAGATTAGTACAATCTCTGAGTTACCCATGCCTTCTTCAGTTTTTTCCATTCGAGGTTTTCTTGGGCACGTTGGATTCTATAGACGCTTCATCAAGGATTTATCGGTTATTTCCCGACCCCTTACGAATATATTGGGAAAAGATGTCACGTTCCACTTCAGCCCTGAATGTCAGGAAGCATTTAAATTATTAAGGCAGCGTTTGGTTGAAGCCCCAATAATGATTTCACCTGATTGGGAGCAACCATTCGAGTTAATGTGTGACGCTAGTGACTGGGAAGTTGGAGATTCCTTGGGGAAAAGAAAAGAAAATATCTTTAGGCCAATCTACTATGCTAGCCAAACATTGAATGAGGCCCAACATAACTACACAACAACTGAAAAAGAGCTGCTAGCAGTTGTTTTTTCCTTTGATAAATTTCGATCCCATCTGTTGTTCTCAAAAGTCACTGTCTATACGGATCACACTGCACTTCGGTATCTAATGGCCAAGAAAGATGCAAAACCGAGACTCATTCGATGGATACTGTTACTTTAGGAATTTGACATTGAAGTCAAGGAAAAAAAAAGGGAACAGAGAACGTCGTTGCTGATCATTTATCACGCCACGACCATGACACAAGTGAAATCAATGTCGAACTAATCAATGAAACATTTCCTGACAAACAACTCTATGCCATTGAGACAATCACACCTTGGTATGCTGATTTCGTGAACTACTTAGCTTCAGGTGTGATACATACAGATTTATCAAAGGAACAGAGGAAAAGATTTTTGAATGAATCACGACACTACTACTGGGATGATCCTTTACTTTTCAAAGACTGTGCGGATGGAATGATAAGAAGATGCATCTCTGAAGAAGAAGTGGAGAGTGTTTTGAACTTGTGCCATACTGGAGAAGCTGGAGGACACCATGGGATTCATCGAACAATCAGCAAGGTGTTACAATGTTGTTTGTACTGGCCGACCATGAATCGTGATATTCGTGACTTCGTCATGAATTGTGACAAATGCCAAAGAACCGGGGGTATAAGCTGGAAGCGCGAAATGCCACAACACTCAATCATGGGAATTGAAATTTTTGACATATGGGGAATTGAATTCATGGGTCCTTTTCCTAAATCTTTTGGGAAATCCTATATCCTTGTCTGTGTGGACTATGTGTCAAAATGGGTGGAAGCTGAGGCATTCTCGGAAAATACTGCTCGAGTCGTCATTAAATTTTTGAAGCAACACATTTTTACCCGGTTTGGAATTTCAAGGCTCATCATTAGTGACCGTGGTACCCACTTCAATAATGCGCTGTTTCAGAAGCTAATGAATCGCCATGGATGTCACCACTACATGAGCACCCCATACCATCCATAGACCAATGGCCAAGCTGAGGTTTCAAACCGAGAAATTAAGGGTATTTTGGAGAAAACTGTGAATACATCTAGGAAAGATTGGGTCACTAAACTTGATGATGCTCTTTGGGCCTACAGGACTGCCTACAAGACACCCATTGGAATGTCCCCATATAGGTTGGTCTTTGGAAAAACCTGCCACTTACCTGTAGAATTGGAACATAAAGCTTATTGGGCTGTGAAGAAACTGAATTTTGATTTCAAAACTGCCCAAGAGAAGCGTTTTCTACAAATGAATGAACTGGATGAGATGAGGAGAGAAGCATATGACAATGCTTTGATTTACAAAGAGAAAACTCGATCCTGGCATGACAAAAGGATCTAACAAATAAATTTTTCAGCAGGCAACAAATTTCTCCTCTTCAACTCACGACTTCGAATCATGGCTGGAAAACTCAAGTCGAAGTGGTCGGGTCCGTACACCGTCACAATTGTTTATCCACATGGTGCTGTCGAAATTTCTGATGGAAAGATGCCTCCATTCAAAGTAAATGGTCAATGCCTTAAACTTTACCACACTTTAGATTCGATAGGCATCATTGAAGACCTGCAATTGCAATGAGAAGTTATCTGTCTGGCTGAAGACGTTAAACTTAGCGCTGATCGGGAGGCAACCTGACTGTTTCTTCAATCTTTGATCTTTGTTTTCTTACTCTTTCTCTATCTCTCTATCTATTTTGTGGATACAGCTAAAAAAATGTCTAGCTCTTCTGATTCTTCTGTGGTCATCGATGCACTTATTCCGTCTCCCTCTGACTTAGTACGACGGATGACTCAGGAGCTGGCTGATATCGAGTGACGGCTTGAGTAACTTTCACTTGAGATTCGTGCTCAGCACCCGACACCACCACAAAGAGCACTGATTCCATTCCTTCCTCACCAGCTTCATGCTCACTATGCTCCGGAGGTGGTTAATCCCACCAAGCGTCCCCGTGAGATCGATGACACAGCCACTAGTTCTCGTAAGAGACAGAGGAATTCTGAGTCGATGGACCAAGATGATTGAACATTGTCCATCCGTCTGGATGAAGACGTAAAACTTAGCGCTTCCTGGGAGGCAACCCATGTTCCAGTTTCATTTTTTTCCCTTTTCTTCTTTCAACTGTTCTAGTTAATTTGAGAAAATAAAACATGGCATGTGTGAAATTTTTTTTAGCTACTCCTGATATTTATGTGCACTTGTCACTCTTCTGCATGTCTTCTTCCATTTTGGTGATCCTTGGTGTTATCTTTATGATATGATACGGGTATGTGTTGTCTATGTGTAGATTTTACAGGTACATCATTTCTAGAGCTGCATCGGATACAGACAGCCTCTCCACATCTATCTGTACTTATATAGGGAAGTGTTTTATTTTTTTCCATATTTTATGCTTCCAGAAACACCATGTAAACTAAAAAAAACTCTCACTGACATTCTTGTCATTGATGAACCCACACAAAAGCTGCTGTATTTTTGGTCGCAACACAGTCGGGAAAATACCACTTGTGTCCCTAGGCAGTTTGAGCACCTGATTCTTGTTTTAGAATTCTTTGATCCTTGCTCTCATGACTTAGATGATTGCTGATATTATTTCATGTTTCGAAAATGTTTTTCAAAAACTTGTATAATTTTGAGACACTTATTTGCACTCATTCTCATCTGTGTTGTCCAACATTATATTTCCATACCCGTGAGGACTCTGGCCCATTTTACATCATCTCCTGTTTCTCTTTTTCTTGAGGGAGTCTTCACCATGTTATGTCTTCTAGAACTTGCCATGTTTTTCCATCAAAGCGATAAGAATTTTTGAAAGTTTCACTAAAATGATCAAGGAATCTGTTTGATTTTTCAGCCCCGTTGACCCACTGATCCACCCTTACATTTTCTCCGTCGTATAGCCTTTAGAAGCCATGAAGAAGCCTTTTAGAATGAGCCCAAGCCGATACCCTTCCCTACCACTTTCTTGATTTTTGCATGGTATTTTTCAATCTAAGTGTGGGGGAGAGATTTACTCATGGAGAGGGTTCTTTGAGGGGCAGTGAGTCATTTGATGTACATGGAGAGACATTATCACATCCTGATCATATGAGTTCTTTTTCACAATAGCCACATTCAGTGCACGTACTTTGATATGGGAATATAGAATTCTTTTTGTTCCAACAATGAGTACATTGGTGATCATTATGCGGTAACCGTCCCTTTTAGGGATACCTATTAAAGTGATGATCCGTTACTCCAGGAACTAGAGAGTATTTCTATATGACCTGCCTTCATTGAGATGTTACAACATATACGCTACTTGTGTACCATTCTTTGGGATTATTGTTTGACGTTTATGGGGTTTTTGAGTTGCTACTCACCAGTTTTTCCAGACCATTTTATTTGAGTGAGTTGTGTCTTAAAAAAAGAAAGAAAGAAAGAAAAGGGAGTGAAACATTAGCTTCTCATATGCTTGGGGACAAGCAATATTTTAATTATGGGGGAGTGAGAGTTTGAGTGAGACAGTTGACAGTTGAGGGAGACATTTGGATTGACATTTATCATGCATTTATTTCAAGATTCAACCCTCCTTTTTTTACCAAAAAGATGTCAATTTTTTTTTCTCTCCCCACCGTCCCGCAGCCTCAGAAACATTTGAACCTCATGCAAAGTCCTCGAGATTGGTGATTTCTTTTGATTTCCACTAGTGGAGATGTGAAATTCATGACAAGCCTATGGTAAGCATGCATGTGTATGAGAATTGAGTAAAACTTTGATCATATATTTTGAGAGATGAGAGTGATGGAAAGGTAGGTCACATGATGAATGAGTGCACGTACTTATTTTGAAAAAAAATGTAAGTGAAGGAAAATTGTTTTTGAAACTGAAGTTTTAAAAGAAGCATGATATATTATGAGAAAAGAGATTGACAAATTTTGAACTTGTAATTTTGATGTTTTGATCTGTCTCCGGTCACTTGTGTTTTCTTTCTGATTGTTTTGCCCAGGAGTGAAAAATTTTAAGTGTGGGGTATTTGATGTACATGGATGCTACTAACATTTTTTTTATTTATTTTCGTTTAGTTTTAATTAATTTTCTAACCATTCTTGTGCTTTTAGGTTCTTTTTGTAGTATTTTAAATATTTTATTTGTTTTTATAGTTTTTAGTTAGTATTATATGAACATTAGTTATTTATTTTCATTTTTTTAGAACTTTATTTTATTAACATTTCATATTATTCTAATATTACTTTTAGTTTATTAATTAATTATAAATATAAATATAATTCTATTTATACTAATTTATTTTTATTAGTTATTTTTTATTATTTTATTTTTATTTTGAATTTTGAATTTTGTTTTCCCCCCCTTTTTTCCCTCACCTGCCGCCCCCCCTTGACCCGCTCTCCCCTCACCCTCTCCCTTTTCTCCCGCTGCCCCCCCCCTTATCTCCTCTAACCCCCGGACCCCTCTTCCTCTCGGTTCTCTCTGGCTGCCCTCGCCGCCCTCCTCCCTCGCCAGCCGCCCGCCACCTCTGGTCGCCCTCGCCGCCCGCCTCCCTCGCCAGCCGCTTGCCACCCCTCCTCCCTCGCCAGCCGCCCTCTCCCTCTCTCGGCCAGACCAGCCCCCTCCTCTCCCTCTCTCGGCCGGACCAGCGGTCGGCCTCTCCTCCAAGGCCTCGGCCAGCCCCCGCTACCCCTCGCCCTCTTCTCTCGGCCGACCCTACTTCTCCATATCCCTCTACAGGGTGCAGCAGGTACACGAAGAAGCCAGGCAAGTTCTCATCACCTCGCTCTCACCACCATCCGAGGAGCCGACCCGTAGCCGCGCACCGGTCACCGATCGTTCGAGCAGCCACTGCAGTCATCGCAGCGGACCAACATCCACTACTTCGCCATCATCCTTTCTTATGACGGTCGCGAAGCCGGCGCGCGACGTCATCACGTGCCGAGGTGTGATCAGACAGTTATTGCATGCGGCGAGAGTGAGGACGGACACGTTCATCGTTGGTAACGCAGTTTTATTTTTCATGACATATCATTCTATTACCGCGTTTTTAGTTGTGATGTCGGGGTAATTTTCTTAGTGTCGGGATGTTGGTTGAATGATTAAATTATTGCGCATGCCATGAAACGTACTATTTAATGATTAATTGTCAATTAAATTTATTTTAATTGAATATTTATCTGTCTAAATTATTTTTTCACTGAATTAATTGCTAAAATTAAAACTGACCATTTTAATTATAAGTCGACGCGGCGATCCGAGAAGGTAAACCGCGTTGACTGATGGTAGGTGCAAATTAGTGACACAGCTTTGTAAGAAACGGGTTGTGTCATTTCTCCATGTAGTTCGGGGCTTGAACGAGTTTTCTAATTTGTTTATGACACCAGAGAACGGGACTTTAAATAAAATTGGGAAATTAAAATTGAGCATCTAAAAAATGGTTATATTTTCTAAACTGGCGATAATTAAATAGAATAAATAATTAATCATCCTAAAGAATACCTTGCACGGCTGCATAACAATTTAATTACGACATCAGCAGCCCCGACACATTTTGTTGATTTCGAGTCCATCATCATTTTCATTTGCAATTTTCTTTTTTTTACCTTTTGTCTTCTCACCTTTTAGTTTAATTAAAAATAAAAAAAAAAAGGAAAACTCACAAATAGGTATTCCTTCAATCCCTTGTCCTTGTTCGTATAAACACCGTCCAACGAAATATTTTTAGTGAACTAGATTCCGTGCTCTCTGTGGTTCGACCCTGCTCGCCACTTTTACAGTAGCCAGTCGGTTATAAAAATTCTCAAATTTGCACGCGTTGCGACGCACGTACCATAGTCTTTAAAGTATCATCCATATATGGAAAAATCATCCATAAAGGTTTCTAACTCCTCCTTCGTATCATGATAGATATGTTTCATACACTGTTGGAATATTATCATAACATTTGACATTCCAAATGACATTCATCGATAGGTTAAGGTACCAAATGGTAATGTTAATGTTGTATTTGAATTATCAATTGGGTCGATAGGGATTTTATTTCATCTGAAACATCCATCTAGAAAATAATAGAATTCATGTCTGGATAATCTCTCAAGAATCTGATTCATGAATGGGATATGAAAGAGGATTCTCTAGGTCACTGTATTTAGATTTCTATAGTCGAAATAAAATCACTATTTAATAATGTACTGAGTTTGGATTAATTCATTTTCATTTTTTAGTCACATTTAATCCTTCTTTTTTTGGTACCACTTGTAGCGGGTTCAACCATTTGTTGTAAGAGGTGGAAAAAATAATACCAGCATCAAAAATACTCATAACTTTCTTCTTAACTACTTTTTTCATTGGTGGGGTGAGTCACCTCTAGGGTTAGTGTTTTGGATTAGATCCTTCTTATAACATAATTTTTTGGCTACAAATCATGGGGATGGCCCCTTGATATCAACCACACTCCAAGTGATTGAATTTTTGTGCCACTTAATGAATTTTATCAATTTCTCTTATTTTTGTTGATTCAGTTGAGATATTTTAATTATTTTTAATTCATATTTCATATTTAAGAATGAGTATTTCATTGTTCTTGGTAGAGGCTTCAATTCTATTATTGGTGTCTTAATGACCAAGTGTGTGAACTCTATAAAGGAATATCTCATCAGTGGCTTGATGTATTTTAACTCCTCATATTCATTATCATTTTCTTCATCAGGACAAAGAGTCTCTCTCACATCTTCAATATCTATGAAATCATATTTTCCATCATTAGAGAAAATGGATTGATAATCAAATGATTCACCACTTTACTTGGAATATTTTACTAGATCAAACACTATTTGTTATTCACTGACTCTAAAAATCATTCTACCTTAGCTAAAATCAATTAAATCTTTTCCAGTTGAAATAAATGATTGTACTAGAATTATGGGGACATATCCTTATTCCACTATATCTAGGATTAGAAAAACAATGTAGAAAATAAATTTTCTAACCTTAAATAATATATATTCAAGAAACTATTAGGGTATCTCATCTTGTGTATAAGCTTCTACTGAACAATTGTGGGGAATTATTCATTAAATTAAATAGTTCATAAGTATTCCATTTTTCTATTATTAGAGAGTAGCTCCTTTAAGAACTTGGGATAAGTGGGAATCTAAGTAATGGATTCAGAAAAGGGTATATTTATGTGGGGTTTTTTGAACATATCTGAAAAAATTACTTCCCCTATATCTTCCCTTATCTCATCCTCTCTAGGAATGGAAGATGAGTTTTGTATGGTGGTGGTGCCACATAGAAATATTCATTGATAGGTTTCTCTTATGCTTGATATATTTATTCTACATTCAATTCTGATTCAAGTTTTTTGTTTGTATTTGTCTTTGTCTTGTTTAATTACTACCTCAGTTGGTTTTGACTCATCAATATTTTCCACATAATTATTATAGGGCTGCTAAAAATTTATTTCTTTTCCACTTCTAAGAACCACGTCTTTGGCCTCCTCTCTTGGGTTTGTCTCAATGTTACCAAGAATTGTACTCGGTAGTCTGTCTGATAGAGTTTTGGAAATATTTCCTACTGGGTTTTCAAGGTTGCGGGGAGAATATATTTGATTTTTTATTTTTATTTATTGAATAGTAATTCAATGGTCTTCTTTTTGAAAAAAAAAATGGTGATAAGATTCTCTAATTTTGACTATTAAAGTGAGGTTTCATGTGGCTAGGAGGAGCTTGCTAAAAATTTTGTGGTTAGGGTGTAAACTGCTAAGACTTAGGGGGTATGGTTGTTTTGGGTGGTGTACATGGTTCTACAGTGGGTGCACAGGTGGTCCCTAATTTTTTGGTAGAGCTTTAACACTCTTTTATTTATAGTACCCTTAATTAGGTTGTTGTTGTGGTTGAACTGGTCTATATTTGGTAATAGGGTTGTTAAAACTATTGTGGAAGATGATTGTAATTTACATAATTAAATTATTGATTTGGATTTCCCTTTGTCCCTACCTGACATTCCTAATATGGTTATAGATCTCCACACATTTCACATGCTGGAATTTCTATAAAAGGAGTAGGTGGACGTGTTTCAGATTGAGGCAGTTGGAAATTTTCTAGTTTTTTAGTGAGGGCTTCAACCTTAGCCACAAGGTGGAAGCTCTCTTCAACTTGGTACAATCCATTCCTTGAGGGTCTACATTCACTTTTCCAAAGGATAACATTTTGTGAAATCTCGTCTAATAGGACTCTCCCTACTCTAGGTGCATTAATCATGATTCATCCTTCAATAGATACATATACCATAGTCCATGCGGTAGGTTGTAAGCCATGGTAAAACATTTGTAATTACATCTAGACAAAAATTATAAGTCCCCAACCTTAAACATAACACAATCTTGAGTTAATTAAATAATTTGAAATTAAGGATTCTTTTAGGTTTAGAGGTTTAGGGAATCAGGACATAACTATTGTATTACACCTCAAAAATTAAAAAAGGGACACTTATACTCTATCAAAATTTTTTCACAAAAATAAAACTTCTTAAAAAACAATAATTATTTTCTTGATATAAATCTTCTTGAATTATTAATTTATCTTACCCTTCCTTATACCCTATGGAATACATTTCAAAAAATTGGGATGAGCATAAAAATCTCAGTAAGGGATATAAAATAGGGGAAGAAAACATTAGTTTATAAATACATACAAATCAATGAAATCATATTTTTCAATTATAAAACATAATCTCTTTAACATACCTCATGAAATCATAAGATTTAAGAATAACACATATAAATTATAAATTATAAAGTTAACATGCGGCATCCATAACATACTTACATTGTATCTTTCACAGCTACATCAGGAGTTACGTTTGGAATACCCATCACAGTATATTCCGTAAATATCTTAAGAGAAACATTAAATTTACCTCTATCATGTTACCCAATGTATTGGAGAGCTATCTTGGTCTCACCCACCCTGGGTTTATCACAAAACCACCAGTATAGCTAAACAATTCCCAAGAACCATAACATAATCATAACACATAAAACAAGCATAAAGTAAAATAACATTACCACATTACAATCAAAATATATCATTTCAAGATATTAAAATAATCAATGCTTTATCAAACCATTTTCAATAAAAAAATACATAAAAAGGGTATATGGTAGTTATTTTCCTTTTAAAAACATTACATCTTATTAGGGAATCGAAATATCAAAGAATGCTCACGGTGGTAGAAAGGTCATTGTCACCACGTACGTTAAAAAGAAACATTATTATTGTCGTTTAGTAAAATGATTCATAGAAAAAATATTCCATTTGAATGAAATTAAAATTAAAAGGGGTTTATATGCCGTATAAAGTAATTTCCTGTATAAATCAAAATATTCCTCAATGAAATGAGATTGAGACGAAGTCTCTTAAGAAAATTTGGCAGCCTAATAGCGTCACTTAAAATTAAGAAAATGAGTTGATGAGAGAGAAAAGGGTATGTCATCACTTGGACATAAAATGTACATCAATATGGATATATAAGAACATATCCAAATATAATAAAATGTAAACTAAAAGATATAACATAAAATAAGTCTTTGACTAAAAGAGAAGGGTGAAAGGTTCCCTTACCATGAGTCTGATTCATCACGTATGTTCCTTGTTCTTCCTAAATAATTAACTTAAGTTAATTTATACTTTATTAAGAACATTTTTCAATTTTATTATTCTTTTTATATCACTTATTACCACATTATAAAAATTACATAATTATTTAAGTTAATATCAATTT
Organism: Viscum album; assembly: GCA_963277665.1. NCBI lineage: Eukaryota > Viridiplantae > Streptophyta > Magnoliopsida > Santalales > Viscaceae > Viscum > Viscum album. The sequence continues at coordinate 1,510,597,672 of OY728156.1, forward strand.
TTTTATCGATATTGGGTACTTGAGTCGAAAATGATCTTGTTATAATTACAAATTGTCCATGTGGTCAAAAGTACATTATATACAGAATATTTTTCATGATTTAAATATCATATATATAAATTATATATGTATTTATAATAGTCTATAACATTTGGAGATAAGAAAATAAATATACCATTCATGGTGACGGTAAGCCGTACGTACGCATGAATGCTACTTTCATTTCTTTTTCATATTTAAAGGAATTAAAACTAAATAATACATAGGTATATTAAAATTCTATTATGATATAATATTTTATATAAATTACATAAGTTCATTAATTCTTTCCTTTATACATTCCATGTATGGCATGAACAAGTCATATCACTTTGAGGGAGCGGTAGTTCGCACTTCTTCAAATGAAATTATCATATTTAAACATCAGGAAAATCATAAAGGTATGTTTATAAATAAAAATTACAGTATCATAAAGGTATGTTTATAAATATAGTTCCATCATAATTTTCACTATGATATGTGGAAGGAGAAAATCGAACAATCATCATTTCGTGAGGCAGCAGTTCACCATACACAGAAATAGTATGTTTGTATCCATTAGATAGAGGTGTGTGTAAGTGTAGTTAGAATACTAATCATAAAAAAAACATATTATATTTAATATATTGGTTTTGTTATAAAATAATGGAACAAAGAGAGTTTATGGGGTTGGAGAAGGAAAATAAATGAAAGAAGCTTGAGAGAATACATTACCTCAAATCGGGTAACTCCTTTTGATTTAAGCTAAAAGTATTTCTTGAATTGCCTTCTTACCAAGGTGAGGATTCAAGGAGGAATAGAGAGATGTTGGGAGATTATTTTTGTAGAGTTTTTATGATTCAATGGTCTTGATAGGCATGATTAAATGGTTATGGGTGATGCCCTTTTATAAGAGGGAGGGGGCACTTTAGTAATGTTTTGAAGTATTATTTTATTATAAAATGATTTTCGATTTCAAATGGTCTAAATGTCCTTTATTTCAAAGATAAGATTATTTTGGGTCTAAAAACTCTCAACCAATAGTTTTTAGAAAATTCTAGGTCACAATTTAACTTTATCTTTTAGCTTTAACCCTTAGTTAACTAATTTAACTCTTACCATGTTTTTTTGTATATTCATATTATATGGTTAATATAGTTACTATAAAATGCCAATAGAACCTCAAGTGGTTCATTAATGACATTTATAACATCATATAAGTAATTTGGCCAAATATTAGATTTTTATTACTTTTATATTATATACTAAAATTGTATTTGTTTAAAAAACTCATTTATGTCAATTTTTATACTATTCATATCATGACTTTTTTAAAAATACATAACAACTTGATTCATTTGAAAAAACTTCATTAATTAAAATATAGTAAGTCAGAATAATACATAAAAGTCGTGGATGACATAAAAAGTTTCAAAATAAATTTATTTTAATATTTATAATCTTATTTATTTAAATCATTCATTAATAAGTTAATCACTACATCATCATTTTGTCATAAATAAATTTTTTTTATTTGATGTCTAAAAATTATAAATAAAATACCATGATGTAGGAAATATTTTTATATTTCTAATATTTATTTATAGTCTAAAATATCACTTATATAACTCCATATAAAAAAATTACTAAAAGATACATGTTTATATTATATTTTTCTTTACTTTAAATTAATTCTTATAAAATATCATTTTCACATCCATGTGGCTCCATCAGGTCCGAAAATCAACTCAAGGATGACCATGGTCGTAAATATCTAATAAAATAGTATTAGGACACATTTTAGGGTTGTTTAATATTATTATAATATTATTTTTTACCCTTATTTACCATATTTACCCTTTAATCATGGTAAATAAAATAATTACTGAAGTTTCTATTCATAATGTTTAAAAATAAAAGGTACCTATTTACACAATTTATACCACCTGATTCCAAATATGGAGTCCATTTTTTCAAATTCAAAACACATAATTGGAAGAAATTAATTTAAAATTAATTCTCGTTGTCAAAACCAAAAAGCGGGGTTTTAAGAAGTAATAACTATCAAAAGATTAACATGTGTTTATGTCCAATTTCAAAGTTAAATTACTTAAAATAACCAAAATTGAATTATATGATAAAAACATGATCCAATTATACTTTAAAACCAATTAAAAGGACAATATAACTATATAAATAAATTAGATGAAAAGATAATTTTGAATTAAAATGTAGTATTTTTTCACTATTCATTAAAAAATGAACTTTATCAGAAAAATACCAAAATTTAATCCAAAGTAAATTTTGATGTCACTATTCTATAAAAGAATTTTATTTTTTCAAATAGAACATATAAAAGTGAAAAAAAACTATATTTAAAAAGGGTTCACTATCAAAAGGCGGTAAAACTGCAATTTTAGAAAAATACTTATTTTATCTGAAAAATTGAATTTGTTCTTATATAATATCTAGAAAACATATAAAATGAATTTAAAAAATTACATTGAATATATATTGTATATTTTTCATTAAATAAAAATACATAAAGAGTGATATGAAAACACAATTTTTCTCTTTTAAAAAGGTTTTCATAAAAACACATCCTTTATATTCAATTGGTTTTTATTTCCATTTATAATAAATTTGGTAACCAATGAATCATTATTTAAACTTGAGTAAACCATATTTCAAAATTAATTTGATATTATTCATTCCCTTCATTCCAATGTCTAGGTGTTAAATACTATTTAAAATAATAATAATATTACTATATTATTTTTTGGTATATCTCAAAGTTGTGTGCAACGTAAGATTTCAGAGAAACCGCTTATTGCGTGTTGAGTGCGCTATCAGAAAAAATAATCCCCTTTAACATAAAATTAATATCCTATTAATAAATACTAATAAAAATTAAAAAGTGTTATTCTATAAATATTTGGTTCGTTACATCCTTCCCCCATTTTAGAAATTGCGTCCTTGCAATTTTAAAATTAGGCTCAGAAAACTTCATTGAAAGTCTCACATCAGAAAAAGAGTCAATAAAACTATCACTTTAAAAGAAATAAAGAGATTTACAAAGTTCACCGAAGATAAAACATAATAGGATTCCATGAAAACATAGATAAGGAAGAAAAAACTAACCATCAAGTCCTGATGGAGAGTGATAGAAAACATGATTAGGAGAAAGTTAACAATAAGAAAACCACAAACTTGTGATGGGTTAAATGGTCTTTGATTCCCAGTAGGAAAATTAAATGGAAAAAAAATTGTTTTAAGGTTATTTTCATAAATTTGAGGAATTTATTTATGAGAATGACTAAGAACATAAGTAAATATACTTACTTTTCAAGTAGAATTTTATACTTTAATAAATTTCTACCATAAACTCAACTTTTCTCTAAACTATGAGTACTCAAGATGACTTGGTCACACCTGAAGTGCTAGAATCAACTTCTAGAGAATCACATAATCTATAAAAGATGAAATATATATATTTCCTCTATATTTGGACATCAACCAAAACTAAAATGGTTAGTAAAAGATTAGATAATCTCTAAAAAGGATAATCCTTTATAAAAAGAAATACTACTCCTAATCTCTAAAATTCAACAAACAATACCCAAAGTTCAACAAAGACCATTTGATGTGAAATTGTACTTAAAATTATTCAATATAATATAAACTATGATTGAAACCCAAAACTAATAAGTATTTGATCACATAGCCTTCCACAATAAATCTGAACATTTATAACATTGACTACTCTTAAAGTATCATACTAAAAAGTAATTAACCTAATCACATATTCTCTATGATAGGTTAATTATTTCCATAAATAACCCAAATCGCCATATGTCCACAATAAAAACATAAATTATTCCAAAATAAAATTTCAACCATTACTCCACAAATGAAATCCCATAGTATTCTATTTTTCTTAGGTATATAGTGTTCCCAAAAGAGAGAATGTCTTCAAAAATAACTTTTATAACTTAATCACCAAATCATTCTCATGTACATGACATATCCATTTGATAAAAGATAAGTTCCCAAAATAAAATTATTCTTGATCCATAAAATCATTTAACTAAAAATAATTATTCATACTAACCAGGGACTTCACGTAGTCTAATGGTAAGTGATAAATCTTAGTCACACTTTGGTTGTGGGTTCAATTCCTATAGCTTTGTCTGATACGATGGGTTGTCAAACGGTCTATGTGTTGTCTTTTTTCAAAAACTGTATAATTCTAATAACATTAAAAATGAGATAAAATCCTTAAAAATATACATAAAATGTTTTAACCTCAAAGGTTATCTCATACCTCACATTTTCATCCCAAAAAGTAATAACCTGTAATTGCCTGAAATTCAATGATCTTATAAACCCAAATGGTTCTTTATAACTATATCCATAAAAGAAAATATAATTATTCCTCAAATATCATTTTCATATAACAAAATTTAGGGTTACACTTACAATAGAAAAGTATTCTAAAGTAATCCCATCAATAAAAGAGCATTAATACTTTTAAACATTTCATCACCCAGATATCTAACATAACTCTTGAATTCCTAAAATGTAGACATCTTAATCATTGAACATTATTCATGATCCTTTATCCATTTTTTTAATATTATTATTTTATACTTATTTCCTACAAAAAAATCATGCATAATTTCCTAAGATTTCAGTAATGTCAAAATATGAGCTAAGAAATAATACATACCTTTCATAGGTCATTTTCAGTTTCCTCATCTTCAATTGTAATGGCATTAGGAATTAGCAAACATATATTTGTACAATCCTGAGGATATCATTTCATAACCTTCTTCATTGGACATCTGTTTGTATAATGATCATGCACACCACATTTAAAACATTCAATTGATCCTTTAGAAAGAACTTCTTTCCCTTTCCATGATTCAACTTGATGTTTCCTTTTTCCATGGAATTTTATTAATTTATGACCTTTTTTACCACATCTAAAACATATTCCTATCCCTTTGAATAATTTTCCTAGGTTTTTCTTTCCACATACTTGACACGTAGGTTTTTTAATATACTTACCTTTATGATTATTACATGAACTTCCATTGGGATTCATTTCTCATATATATGATGCCCTAGAAAAATCACTAAGGTTCAAGTGGTCAATTATAACTCCAGATAGATGGTTAATAATATCCACAAGATTTCTCAATGAAAATCTCATTTAATTTGGTTGCTCATTCAGAAAACCACCACAGTTTCCTTTTCATCCATTGTTACTTTGGTGCCTACTAGATCCAGCCATTCACTAAAACCAAAAAGGTCAATGTAAGTATATCTGTAAAATCATCATATACTATCTTATGAGGATGGTAAAAACTAAGATATAATTATTAATGTTATCTTAAAATCATTCAATTTATCTAAAATAACTATGACTCTTTCAAATATGCTAACTATTATGGTAATGTCACTTATGCTTAAATAACACCCTAACCTCTAAAGTTATCTAAACCGACCTCTGATATTAACTATAAGGCCACAGCCATAAACATAACATAATCTTGAGTTAATTTGAGAATTCTACATTAAGAATATTTTTAGGTTTAGAGTTTTAGATAATTAGAACATAACTATTACATTACATCTCAAAAATTACAAAGTATACACTTCTACTCTATCCAAAAAATCACAAAAATAAAACTCCTTAAACAAAACCAGAATTATTTTCTTGATATAAATATTATTGAATTATTCCTTTCTATTAACCTTATTTATAACCTATGAAAAATATTTCAAAAACTTGGGATGATCATAAAAATCTCAGTAAGGGATATAAAATAAGGGAATAAAACATTAGTCCATCAATACATACAAATCAATGAAATCATACTTTTCAATCATAAAACATAAGATCATTAACATAACTCATGAAATAATAAAATTTATGAATAACATATAGAAATCATAAATCATAAAATTAACTTGTGTCATCTAAAACATACTTACATTATATCTTTCACAGCTACATAGGGAGTTACATTTAGAATACTTATCATAGTATATTCCCTAAATCTCTTAGGAGAAACATTAACATTTACCTTTTTCACGTTACCCAATGCATTAGAGATCTATCTCGGGCTCACCTTCCCTAGGTTTATCATAGAACCACCCATATACATAAACAATTCCCAAGAACCATAACATAATCATAACACATAAAACAAGCATAAAGGAAAGATAACATTTCCACATTGCAATCAAAATATATCATTTCAATATATTGACATAATTGATGATTTATAAAACTATTTTCAAAACCAAAATACATAAAAATGGAATATGGTTGTTATTTTCCTTTTAAAAACATTACTGCTTGTTAAGGAATCCAAATATCAAAGAATTCTCATGGCAGCGGAAAGGTCGTTATCACCGCATACGTTAAAAAGAAATATTATTTTTGTCATTTATTAAAAATATTCATAGAAAAAAGATTCCCTTTGAATGAAATTAAAATTAAAAGGGGTTTATACACTGTGTAAAATAATGTCATGTATAAATCAAAATATGCCTCAATGAAAGGAGATTGAGACGAACTCCATTATGAAAATTCAGCAGCCTAACGGCGTCACTTAAAAATTCAGAAAATGAGTTGATGAGAGCGAAAAGGGTATCTCATAACTTAGACATAAAATTTATATCAATATGGATATATAAGAATATATCCTGATATAATAAATTTGAAAGTAAAATACATAACATAAAAGAATTTTTTGACTAAAAGAGGAGGGTGAAAGGTTCCCTTACCTTGAGTCAGATTTGTCGCGTATGTTCCTTGTTCTTCCTGAATAATAAACTTAAGTTAATTTATACTTTATTAAGAAAATTTTTCAAGTTTATTATTCCTTTTATATCACTTATTACTACACTATAAAAACTATTTAATTATTTAAGTTAATATCAGTCATTTTGTCAATATTGGGCACTTGAGTCGAAAATGATCTTGTTATAATTACATATTGTTCATGTGGTAAAAAGTACATTATCTCTATAATAGTTTTCATTATTTAAATACCATATATATCCAGTATAAATGTATTTATAATAGTTCATAACATTTGGAGATAACAAATGAAATTCACCATTCATGGAGATGGTAAGTCGTACGTACGCATGAACACTGCTTTCATTTCTTTTTTATTTTTAAAGGAATTAAAACTAAATGATAAATAGGTATATTATAATTCCAGTATAATATCATATTTTATATATGTTACATTATTTCATTAATTTCATCCTTTATACATTCCATGTATGGAATGAACGAGTCATATCAGTTTGAGGGGGCAGTAGTCCGCACTTCCTCAAATGAAATTATCGTATTTACACATCATGAAAAGCATAAAGGTATGTTTGTAAATAAAAATTACAGTATCATAGAGACATTATAAATATAATATATATCATATATAAATACAGTTCCATAATAATGGCCATCATGAGAGGTAGAAGGGGAAAATCAAACAATCATCATTTTGTGAGGCAGCAGTTCACCGTACACAGAAACAGTATGTTTGTATCCATTAGATGGAGATGTGTGTAAATTTTGTTAGAATAATTATCATAAAATCAACCTAGTATATTTAATATACTGTTTTTGTTCTAAAATAATGTAATAAATAGAGTTTATGGGGTTTGAGAAGGAAAATAAATGAAAGAAGCTTGAGAGAATACATTACCTCAAATCGGGTAACTCCTTTTGATTTAAGCTAAAAAGATTTCTTGAATTACCTTATTCCAAATTTGATACTTATAAGAGGAATAGATGGATTTTTTTATCTTATTTTTTCAGATTTTGGATGAGCCAATGGGCTTGAGAGGTGTGATTAAATGGTTAGGGGTGATGCCCTTTTATAAGAGAGAGGAGGGGCACTTTAGGAATGTTTTGAAGTATTATTTTATTATAAAATGATTTTAGGTTTCAAATGGTCCCAAGGTAATTTATTTCAAATATAAGATGATTTTGGGTCGAAAATATCTCAACTAATAGGTTTTAGACAAGTCTAGGTTACAAATTTAACCTTATATTTTAGCTTTAACCCATAGTTAACTAATTTAACTCTTACCATGTCTTCTTGTATATTCATACTATATGGTTAATATAGTTACTATAAAATGTCAATAGAACCTCAAGTGTTTCATTCATGACATTTTTAACATTATATAAGTCATTTGGATGAATCTTATATTTTTATGACTTTTATATCATATACTAAAATAGTATTTTTTTTAAACTCATTTATGTCAATTTTAATACTATTCATATCATAAATTTTTTAAAAAACCATAACAACGTGATTATTTCAAAAAAACTTAATTAATTAATATATAAAAAGTCATAATAATCCATAAAATTATTTTATGACATAAAAAGTTTCAAAATAAATTTAATTTAATATTTATAATCTTATTTATTTAAATCATTCATTAATAAGGTAATCACTACATCATAATGTTGTCATAAATAAATTTATTTATTTGAGGTATAAAAACTATAAATAAAATAACATAATGTATTAAATATTTTTGTCTTTATAATGAATATTTATAGTCAAAAATATCACTTATATAACCCCATATAAGTTTTTTTACTAAAATATACATGTTTATGTTATATTTTTCTTTACTTTAAATTAATTCTTATAAAATGTCATTATTACATCCAAGTGGCTCCATGGGGTCCCAAAATAGACTCAAGGATTAAAATGTTTGTAAATATATAATACAATAGTATTAGGACACGTTTTAGGGTAGTTTAATATTATTATAATATTATTTTTTACCCTTATTTACCAGATTTACCCTTTAACTATGGTAAATAAAATAATTATTGAGGTTACTATTCATAATGTATAAAAATAAAAGGTGCCTATTTACAAAATTTGGACCACCTGATTCCAAATATAGAGTCAATTTTTCCAAATTCAAAACACATAATTGGCATAAATTAATTTAAAATTAATTCATGTTGTCAAAACCAAAAGGCGGGTTTTTAGGAAGTAATAACTATCAAACGATTCACATGTGTTTATGTCAAATTTCAAAGTTAAATTACTTAAAATGACCATAATTGAATTAAATGATAAAAACATAATCCAATTATACTTTAAAACCAATTGAAAGGACAATATAACTATATAAATAAATTAGATTAAAATGAAGTTTTGAATTAAAATGCAGTATTTTTCACTATTCATTAAAAATGAACTTTATCAGAAAAATACTGAAATTTAATCCAAAGTAAATTTTAATGCACCACTTCTATAAAAGAAGTTTATTTTTTCAAATATAATATATAAAATTGAAAAAAATTAGATTTAAAAAGGGTTCGCCATCAAAAGTCGGTAAAACTGCATTTTTAGAAAAATACTTCTTTTATCTGAAAAATTGAATTTGTTCTTATATAATACCTAGAAAACATATAAGATGAATTTAAAACATTACATTGAATATATATCATTTATTTTTAATTATATAAAAATCCATAAATAGTGATATGAAAACACAATTATTCTCTTTTAAATGGGTTTTCATAAAAACACATCCTTTATATTTAATTGGTTTTTATTTCCATTTTTAATAAATTTGGTAACCAATGAATCGTTATTTAAACATGTGTAAACCATATTTCAAAATTCAATTGATTTTATTCTTTCCTACCATTCCAACACCTAGGAATTAACTACCATTTAAAATAATAATAATATTACTATATTATTTTTCAGTATATCTCAAAGTTGTGCGCAATGTAAGATTTCAGAGAAACCCATTGTTGTGTGTCGAGTAAGCTATTATAAAAAAATCTACCATTTTAACATAAAATTAATATATTATTTATAAGTATTAATATAAATAAAAATGTATTATTCTATAAATACCAGGGTCATTACATCGATCCTGTGGTGTGGGCATTTTCTAGTTAGCTCCTTAAAGTGATCCTAATCCTATGAGGTTGATTTTCCATCTAACTGAGTGAAGTTTTGAATTTTATTTCATAACTTCTAGGTGTGTATAGGTGGAAAATATTTGTCCATAAATGTATTACACTACTAGAAAAATGACATATAGCCACACATCAATATCTACAATTTAATTTGTCTGTGGTTATAGGTAAGATAAAGACACGGGGAGATTCTCCCCCGTGGCAACAACTCCTTCTAATTTTCCTCTCCCACCCTCGCGCTCGTGATTTCCTCTCCCACCCTCATGCTCGGGTTTCCTCTCCCACCCTCGCACTCATGATTTCTTCTCCCACCCTCACCCTCGGGTTTCCTCTCCCACCTTCGTGCTTGAAATTTCCTATCCCAAAACCCTTATCCTCAGTAGATATTCACCCGATCGATTCTCCCTCATCAGATCCTCACTAGCTTCTCCCTTGCAGTTCCTCCATCCCTCATCAGCTTCTCCATTCTCAATTCCTCCATCCCTCGCACATTCCTTCCCTCTTCCATACCCTTCTTCGGGCGTTCCTCTTACTTTTGGTGCATTGTCCAGTGCTTCCCCTCTTTGCGATCAAGATCCTCATCCTTTGCATGATCAAATTGTCCCTCTTCATGATTGAGATCCCCTCTTCCAGCATTCATCATTTAACTTGAGGTATGTTTCCTTATGGATTTTTTAGAGTTTCTAGAAATTTTGGGTGAAATTTGTTGTCTATTTTAGTTCATTGGTTTGGGTTTATTTATGAATAGATGAGTGGGAAGTGATGAGTGGTCAGATTTCATAGGTTGTGTTATCGGAGCTCTTGATGTTCTATTTCTCTGTCTATTTTTATTTTGGATTGTTGTATCCACCTTTATTATCCTATTATATTTATGTATCTTCTTCCACATTTTTTATTTCAGTTGAATCTATATACTTTTATGTATATTTTCTTATACTATGTTTGTAAGGGTTTTTAATTATTTTTTCCATTGTTTGTTTATTTTTACATTAATATACATGGGAGAAATAATTCCCAAAAGGGTTTTCTCAATACCCATGTACTAGTTTCTATCTTTGGGGTATCAAAAACCCCCTTTGGACTAGTGGTGGGTTAGGTTATATGTCTATTAAGATGGTATCTCCATGATAGTTCATTGTAAATGGTATTATATCCTAGGATTCAGTATAGGGACCTTGGTTCTCTAATCCATCTCTTTTTATTTGGGTAAATTGGTATGATTTAGTTGGGATTGTCATCAAGACTTTGGTGGTTGGTCATGAGTGGGTTATTAGTCACCACCCTTCATAATTAAACATGAGTTTCAACGGTTAGTGGGGTTTGAGGTATGAATTTTTAATTTCACTTGATTTTTTTTTTGATTAAGTGAAAATCCCCATTTGTATTGTGTGAGTTACCTTAGGGCTCAGATTAAATTTTATTATTGGAAAAAAATTTGGTTGATGGCATTATGTTAGTTCACGCGGTCGGATAAACAGGGCAGTGAACAAACACTCAACCTTAATGACAGAAATTCAATTTTTATTGGATTTTCTAAACCCCACTTTTAGGGTGAGCGGGAACCGAAACCAAAAGAAACTGAGATTCAAATTTAAAATTCAAACATATCACGACACCCGAGAAGATCAAGCTTGAGTTAAGTCGCATGTAGCCTACCGCCAACATCATGAGTATCCTATTGACGTCACCATCCATCACCCTTGTCGACATCATCGTTCAACCACTACACCCGCCGGAGAACGTCGACGATGCCACCAGAAACTTCATCGCAAGAGTTATAACCACTCAAAGACGCCACCACTTCAGCTATGACCTTCGACAGGGCACGTAACAAAAAGACCCCAAAGAAGAGATAGAGCTCCATCCAAACCATCCATGGAATCACCACTAACAAAATCAACACCACACCGAAGATATCAAAAATCACAGAGAAACCAAAACAATGACACCTTCATACATCACCTTCATATCTAGATGTTTATACTACCCTTTATAAATTTAATTCACTAGTTGTTCATTCAAGGCGAGTCTTATTATATGTTGATGATGTAAATTGGTTTTTACATGGATTTGTTTTGTTCTCCCATTTTCATGTGATTGTTCAAACCATTTTTAGTAAAATTTGAGTTTTTTATTGAAAATTATTTCGGTTTGAAATGAATAATTTAATCTTGTCAACAAAATGGTTTTGAATTTCATGAAAGATTTTTGGTTTGGGGGTTACTCCATTTTTGTTATTTATAAAATGGAATTTCTTTTCCTATTTTTTATTTATTATTTTATATTGGTTGATTTGGTTATGGAATCTGGAAAATGTTTTAGTTATAAAAATCATTATCTATACAATTGTATGATAATTTTGGATCCCTTGGGCTGTGTTCCAAAAAATATTTTTTGTTTTCATTGGATGATGATGATGCAGTTAATATTTAAAACAAAAATTAATTGTGGGTGAATTTTTTAGAAAATTGTTTGGAGAAAGGTATTTGAGCATTTGAGTTGATTCCTTATTTTTTAAGGTAATTAGTGGTTTTTAAAATTGGGATAAAATGTTTTGGAACTCCCTACTAAAAGTTGAATTTTAAAAGAAATAAATTTTTTTCCAAATGGTTTCGTGCTTCTAAAAACATTGGAGTTATCAGAAAATGGATTTTTTTGGGGGGGGGGATGTAGTGTTTTTTAAATCAATGTGATTTTTGGAATATGGGTTTCCTTGTTTTCTTGTGCTGTATGGGTTTTTTCCCATCCTACAGGTTGGGACCATTTTATGTTATTTTAGAAACAGGACAAAGTGTGGTATAAGTTTTTATTTGATTAAATCATGCCTCCCTGAAAGTTATCGAGTTAAAGGGGAGTGTTTATCTTCAAGGGTAGTCATTTCCTTATTCATGGATCTTGATAATTTTCAGAGCGGGGAGTAAATTGTTGACCATTTTTTAGATGATTGAAGGTAATGTTTATGAACCGTTCTAATGAGAACCAATATCCTTATGTTTGTAGGTGTTGTCCAGTTTTGGGGATTAGTGCTTGATTTTAGATCCTTGTATCCTTGAGTTAGCTTACAATTGGTATGACCCTTTGGGTGTTCATTAGGTTTCACTTAATTTGGTTTAGCTATTCTGAGATTCTCACTTCATAATTTTCTTATTTTCATGTATGGATTCCTGGGATATGTAGGGATTGTGGTGAATGTAAAATGAATATGGTGCGGTTGGAAACCTCTTTTTAGTTATGAGCAAGGGGATGTGATTCCAAAATCATAAAATTCCTTTACTTTAAAGTGGTGAGGTCAACAAAGATAAACAGTGATGCATACAAAGAAGAGGTGGTTAAAAAATTAGCCTATATTTTAATTAAAGGCATATAAAACAGACAAACAATAAACAAAATTGTAAATAAATACATATCCAACACAAGATAAGTTCAAAATAGATAAAAAAAATTAGGGAGTAGAAAGATCCTAAGACTCTAGGTTCACATCTATAGGCTCCCGCCTGGTGTCTTCCATATGAGTGTCCTTTTCATTGGGAGAGATCTACTTAAGATGGTTGTTATTAACAATAGACTGAATATTTACCTATTATGGATAATGTGAAACCAAGGTGGAAACTAGCTACCCATCTAGAATGGGTTGGTCTAAAATAAGAGGAGTCTAATCTGGGGTAATGGGTGTAGCCTGCTCATATACTATTAGGGAACTCTACACTGTAGTCATGGTGTGTGTCAGAGTTTATGTTGATGGCTACTCATTAAGTACCTTTATAATCTAAGAATGTGTTTTGGTTTGGGTATTATGGTTAAAAAAGATTTCTCTTCACCTTTTTTGGTGGCATGTCCCTTCCCCTTGCTTTGGTAAGCCATCAAATACTCATATTGGGCAGTCATGCTACTAATATCAACAATAATTTGAATATATTTTCGGCTTGTTAGGCCACTGATTTTAGTCGGAATAGGGATAGGGGCTAATAATTCAATGGAAGAGGAAGGCTATAAGGCCAAGGAGGTATTAGGGAGATAAAATGGGTGGACTAGTGGCTCGGTGAACAATAACCCACTACCCTATAATAGAATATGAAGTTGATCGATATGGAACTAGATAGATGCATCCAAGTAGTGAAACCACACCTCCAAAGTGAGGGTGGGTGAATATGGTTAGGCCTAGGAAATAGATACCCCCTTTTTAGTCTCTTTTTGGGAGATCCTATATCCTAAAGCTCCTAGTGATAGATCATAACTCTCAATAATAGTGTACTCGAGTGCCCACTCATACTATTACTCGATCAATATAAATAGGCCCAACATAAGTAGAAGATGAAATTAAATCAAATATAATTGGAACAAGGATGATATTGGGATTGAGGCCTCAAATATGATGAGGTTATTTGCCATATGTGTGATAAAGTTTCCTCCCACCGGTGTAACATCCTTCCCCTTACCTATTAGATTGGGAATGGTAAGAGGTGTTATTAAACTTAGGTCGAATCCCCAAAACATCAAAGTCTATAAATATGTTCCAGGGGAATACTAGATCATTGGGGAATGATTTTTCTAGAGATGAGAATAACCTACTGAATATGAAACAAAGACAACCAGTTCTATATGATGTATATAATGAAATACAATAAAACCCAAACTATATATAATATTAGAGTAGCAGAAATAGTTTCTACAAATAAGGAATACAGAATCAAGAAGAAGGAAGATCATGCACCAAAATATTTTCTAATCATATTAGCAAACTAGTTTGAAAAATCCAAGCGGGTTGAGTAAGAATAAAAGAAGGAAAATTCTATACTTTATAAAATTTATAGACCTATATAAACTAAGAATAAAGGTGAATTACAGAAGAATAACATACTAAAAATGAGGTTTCAATCTAGAAAATCAAGAATGATATAGAATTATACATTAAAGGAATGGATTTTCTAGGTTAATAACAATGTCTAATCCCTATTTCTCACATTTAAGTGCTGATGGAATTTTAATTTATTCCTATATTTTTGTGATTTTTTATTTTTGAATAGGCAATTGAAGGTGATGTTTGAAAAATAAATAGGTTTATTAATGATCATGTTATATAGTATTGGGATGTACATATCAATCTCAATAATATTTGTTCATTATTGGTTATGGATTCATGTATCATTTATCATGTAAAAATGACACACTGATCACATATATATAAGAAGTCGTTATATCTCATTTTTTCCCACTATTTTTTTATAGGTGGTTTCTTATGATGAGGTTGGTTATATCCACCACCATCGATGACAGTGAGTTCAACATCGGATTTGGGTAAGGTTTATTCCGTTTTTATTCTTTGGCCCAATTTTAATTAGAGAATTTGTGATTTTTGGGTTCCTTATATTTTTTTCAGTACATTTTGGATTTTTTTAGGTGAATTTGAGTCGCTGTTGATGAAGACTTACATGTGTATACATAGGTAGGCATATACATATACAAGTTCCCCCTTTATATATATTCACTAATGGTATTATGAATATATATATATTGGGGCTAGGTGTTATTATATATAGATATGAAAAATGCATACATGTGTAAGTGTAAAGTGGTATATGCAAGTATAAACATATATCTAAGGATCCCTTTGTGCATATTTGGCCATGCGAATATGTACATAGGGGTTAGGTGTCCTTATATATATGTGAAGTTTCATATGCGTGCAAGCGAAAAAAAGGAATATTCGAGTTTTTGTCATCAAAAGAAACGCACCTTGAGGTTGAGGAAGGTTCCCTCTTCCTAAAACATTAATTTGAATTCTATAATTGCCTGATTGTTTTAAAAACTTGTTTCTATAATTGCTCTATTGTTTTAAAAAATGGTTTTCTAATAACCACTTGCTTTGTCAAGAAATAATGTGAATATATCCCTTAAACTTATTTATAGACCTTTTTCAAAGAGGTTAAAAAATTCTATTAGTTTCTAGATATTATAACTAGATATCTAAAACTATACATTGATCATCCTTAGATACAT
This sequence comes from Viscum album, assembly GCA_963277665.1. Taxonomy (NCBI): domain Eukaryota; kingdom Viridiplantae; phylum Streptophyta; class Magnoliopsida; order Santalales; family Viscaceae; genus Viscum; species Viscum album. The sequence continues at coordinate 1,510,613,681 of OY728156.1, forward strand.
TCATGATCTCATTCAATTTCCCATCAAATTCATCATAAAAGACGACTACTTAATTTTATGGATCTATTAGTTCCAATACCAAGATTCCTGACATTTTCTATGGTATAATGGAACTCACCCATAATATTCCTCTTTAAATCTTGCATAAGGAATGGTGTGAGAATATCACACTATAGGGACTTAATTGGTAAGGATACGTAATTCACTTTTGAGATAAATTGATCAACTCCACTCTAAAAATTGGAACAACTAAAGGTTCTGATGTGGAAGTTATATATGGTTGAAACCTTTTGATTAACTCAAACTAGCTTAATACAACACTTTATAAAGTTTGTAGGATTCCCTTCATTTCATTCCTGAAAGACTTAACTTCATCAAGAACATCTTAAGACATGTCTAATTTCACCATTGAAAGATTTTGGAACATGTACCTTTGAGATACAACCATAACAACAAGATCATTGAACTCGGACTTTATAGTATAAACATCCTTAAAATATATAACTAGACCATTCACATCCTTAATATCTTTGAAACTTACTTCAGAAACAAATTTTTGAATAGGAGGGAATGATTGGAGATTCCTAATCAACTTTGTTTGGGTAGTCATTAACCAAACCAACTTGTCAAAATCAATCTTTGGAATAGATGACTTATTAAGTTCTCTAATATCATCATTAGTATATTTTAACTCCTGTTTCAGCTCATTATAATCTCCTCAAATATTATCAATCTCATTTAGAATGTCATAGGAAAAAGATTACATTTTATAACTTTATTAGATCTTACTAATATAGGGTGATTCCTCATGCACAATAATAGGTGGTGATGGTATAGGTGGTGTATGAAAATTGTCAACAGTTTCCATAACTACATCATTAGTTTGATCTATATAATCAAGTGATACAAGGATAATTGGATCCATTGACTAATGCTCCACCTCTGGTTTAGCTCTTACTTCCTCATTTTAAACACTAGGCATAGTCACAATTGGATTTATTTTCATGAATAAGAATAGTTCTCTCAATAATTTTTTCTTCATGCTGAACTCCTTCAGGGGATATGTCAGGTGGGAAGGGGGAAGGGGGGTGTGCTACAGGCAGGGGGTGTGTGTTGGGGGCAGGGGAGAGGGTATGCAGGTGGGGGTGGATAGGGGGTAGGGGGTTCTAGGGGCAGGGGAGGGGGTTTGTAGGTTGGGGCAGGGGGCAGGGGGTGTGCTGGGGGAAGGGAGATTAGTTGGGTGTTCCACCCAGATACTTCCTCTCATTTCTGTAGGAACTTTGTTTTTTTTTTGGCTGGAGATGATTTGAATATGCGGGCAACCTGTTTTTTTTTCTGGAATGCATAGGCTGTTACAGGGGGTGTCCAGGAGGGAGTGGTAGGGAGAGGGGGTTGGATGGGGTGTGCAGGGGGTGCAGGTGGGGAGGGTGGGGTGTCCGGGAGGGAGGGTGGGGGTGTCCAGGGGGGAGGGGTATCTAGGAGGGGGTTATGTAGGGTGGGGGTGTATAGAAGGGGTAGGAGGTTATGTACGGTGGGGGTGTCTAGGAGGGGGTGTCCAGGAGAGAGGATTCAATAGGAAGGGGGTGTCCATGAGGGAGGATTCTGCAGGAGGGGGGGTTTCCAGGGGGAGGGGGGTTTATGTAGGGTGGGGGTTGTCCAAGATGGAGGGGTCTATAGGAGGAAGGGTTGTCCAGGAGGGGGGATTTTCAAGGGGGAGGGGGGCTACAGGGGGATATCCAGGGAATCTTTATAGGGGGAGGGGGAGGGGGGTTTATGTAGGGTGGGGGTGTCCAGTGTCCAGGAGGTAGGGGTCTGCAGGGGGTTGTCCAGGAGAGGGATTTGCAGGGGGCAAGGGGTTGTAGGGGGGAGGGGACTATCTAGGGGAGGGGGTGTCCAGGAGGGAGGAGTCTGCAGGAGGGGGGTTGTCTAGGAGGGGGAGGGGGGACTGTCCAAGGGGGAGGGGGGCTATCCAGGGTAGGGGGAGGGGGTTTATGTAGGGTTGGGGCTGTCCAGGGGGGAAGGGGCTGTACAGGGTAGGGGAGGGGGGTTTATGTAGGGTTGGGGCTGTCCAGGAGGGAGGGGTCTACAGGAGGGGGGTTTTCCAAGAGGGGGGCTTTGCAGGGGGTGTCCAGGGGGGATATCCAAGTTAGGGGGGTTTAGGTAGGATGGGGGATATCCAGGAGGGTGGGGGTGTCCAAGAGGGGGGATTTGTAGGGGCGAAGGGGCTGTGGGGGGGGGGGCTGTCCAGGTGGACTTTATAGGGGGGCTTTGTAGGGGGAGGGAGCTGTCCAGGGGAGCATTGCAGGGGGATGGGAGTTTACGTAGGGTGGGGGTGTCCGGTGTTCAAAAGGTAGGGGGTATCTGGGGGGGTTTATAAGAGGGGGGATTTGTAGGGGAAGGGGGTTGCGGGGGGGGAGGCTATCCAGGGGGGAGGGGGTTATCCAAGGGATGGGGTGTCTAGAAGGGGGTGTCCAGAAGGGGGGGTTTTCCAGGATGGGGGCTTTGTAGGTGGGGAATGGGGGTTGTAGGGGGGTTGTTCAGGGGGGGCATTGCAAGGGGAGGGGGGATGTCTAGGGGGTGGGCTACTGTAGGGGGGTTGTGCAGGGGAGAGGGTGGGGGCTATTTTTTTGGGGGGGGGATGTCCGGGAGGGGGTTGTCTAGGAAGGGGGGATGTCTAGGGGAGAGGGTGGGGCTATTTTGGGGGGGATCTGTCTAGGAAGGGGGGGATTTTCAGGGGGAGGGGGCTGCAGGGGGTTGGCTACTGTAAGGGGAGTGAGGGTGGGCTACTTCAAGGGGAGTGGGGGGATGTCCGGGGGGGGGGGGCTATCTAGGGGAGGTGGGAGGGGGGTTATGTAGGGTGTGGGTTTCCATTGTCCAGGAGGGAGGGGGAAGGGAAGTGTCTAGGAGGGGGTGTCTAGGAGGGGGGATTTGTAGGGGGGTTTTCTAGGGGAGACTTTGCAGGGGTTTTTCCAGGAGGGGGGATTTGCAGGGGGGCTGTTTAAAGGGGTTGTCCAGGGGAGGCTTTGTAGGGGGCCTATTGCAGGGGGGCTGTGTAGGGGAGAGGGTGGGGGCTTTGTAGGGGGAGGGGGCTGCAGGGGGAGGGGGGATGTGTGGGGATTGGGGGGGCTATGCAGGGTGTGGGGGCTATTTTTTATGGATTTTTAGACCCTATATACATGGTTTCTAACTGTGGATATAGGTCTATTACCATGTTTTTTAACCATGTCTATAGGTCTAATGCCATAGTTATAAATTGTGGCAATAAAATGTGTATGTCCTCTAGTATAGCCACAGTTCTAAACCATGGATATAGTGATATGACCATGATTTGAATCATGGTTTTATACCTATAGACATAGTTTGAACTATGGATATAGAACTATATCCATCATTCTAAACTGTGGCTATAGATCTAGGCCTATAGCCACACTAAACTTATCCACGGTTCCTCAAACCATGGCTATTACCTATATCCATGGTTTTAAACTGTGGCTATAGCTCGAATTTCCAGTAGTGTTAGCAAGGTTATCCCACCTCATAATTGACTCGGGAGCCTGACTCTTAAGTTAGTCCTTGGATATGTTGTGTAAAGAAAAGGGAAATACCCTAAGATGAATGGCATCAGAGGATACACCTTGGTTCCTAAAGGTGTCACGGACCTCGAGTAAATTTGATAAGTGTTCATGCGGGTCCTCACTCTGAATCCTACTAAATTGACCCATGTTTTCAATTATATGGATGAGTCTAGGTTTGATTTCAAATTTTTGTTCCTGAATGGGTGGCCAAACAATTTTGGGTGCAACACCACTAATGGAAGGAAAGACATAGTCCATGAAGATATGCTCTAAAAATAGAGGTTTCACTCCTTGCTATTCAAGAGGTGCCAGTTGGGAATTTTGTATATTTGGTAGAGTGAGATTTTGATGCTCTACCATGGTTGTACGATGAAGTTCAAAAAGTTATCTCTCAATTTTGGGCTCTAAATCAAGAGTTTCTTGATGTCCTTGGGTATTTGACCAAGTAAAATGATCCTAGATCATGTACTAATGCTCAACATAGATGAAGAAACTAATCCATGTGTGAAATTTGTGAAAGGTAATGGGAAGTGGAAGAAGCATGAGGAAATCCTGGGTTCATGTTGAAGGTCACTCTACCAAAGAAAACAATTTAGTCCCTAGAAACGGTTCTAAATTTTGATTGACATTCACAACATCGTTGATTCCTCATAGGCATGATCAGATTAGAAATTTATATTAACCCAACTAGAACTACTATGAAGTTATATAGAATATTGAAATTCATAGATCAAACCCATAAGAAAGATATGGAAATGACTTGTGAACTAGAAATTAGAACTTAGAAGTGGATTCCTTGCATGATTCTAATAGGTTGGTTTTTAAACTAAGAAAAATTATTTAAACTTAAATTAATGGAAGAAGGGTTCAGGATAAATTTAGGGGATTCTACGCAAAGGGTATCCCTAAATCTAACAAGGTCAGGTCCATTGGCTTAAACCCCATAGCTATGCAAGAAAAACCAAGTTGGGTTTGCTCAATAAAAATGGATCTACCTATGACAACAACCACTCTTTGGTCAAAATGTGGTCATTAGGCTAGATGCATTAAGTGTAGCTACAAGGGAAGAAAAAATAAAAAACTATTAGTCCTATTTTGGTTCATTCTAATTAGGTTGGGGTCCTTCCCTTGTAATCTCCTGGTCTAGCTAATGTAATGGAATGAAATATGATTTCATAATCAACCTAATTTCTCAGCCAATAAATTAACCTAGTTTTTATTTATAGGTTTATTAAAGATTTTTTACCCATACTCTCAATCCCTATCCCTAATTGGTTTAGTCACACATGGAAAAAAGAAGGATTAAGCATACAGATAATCAAGGTAATTATAAAAAACATGGTATCAATATAATATTAAATAAAACAATTGGATATGGAAATTTATTTATGCATAAACATAATAAGTATACCATGGAAATTGAAGAAAAACCAAATGATGTATCACAGGAGTTTGAAATAAGGAAGAAGAAATGTTGAAATGGTAAAAGGAATTCAAAAATCCTTTAAATGGAACCAAAGTTGTAGCAGGAGAATAAAAATGAGAGTAACAAAAGAAAAAGAATTTGAAATAAAGAAAAGGGTTAATATTCTTGAAACATTTGGTCACCTGGAATATAAACAGGAAAAATCACCTTACAATGTAAATAAATTTTACATCGCAAGCCTTTTTTTCACTCTACACCTGAAAATTTTACACTGTAAGATTGGAATTTATGCCATAAGTGTCATCCCTATGGCCTTTGGAATTATATATCTCTACGTTTTATGGATTGAGTGAAATTTGATGGGTCTTCAGGATCCAAGAGTTTTATATCATAAGTATAAATCTTATTCCATAAGTTCTTATTTATCTAGGATTTTTTATAGCTTGAATTATTTTTATAGCCTGGTTGGTAGTTGTCTTATCTTGATGGATTTATGTTATAAATTGGGATTTATGGCATGAAATGTCTAAAATTACAGACTTTTGAAAATAACATCCCTTTCCAACATCATCTTTAATTTTGTATAAAAACCAAACAAAAATCAGAGAAACAAGGTCAAAAACATATGCCAAGTGTAGTGAATTAAATCCAAAATTATATATATAAATTAATATTATCATATTTACATATCTTGACTACATAAAGGTAATCCATTTATGAAATTGAATTTCCATAAATGTGATATGTTGCTCTATATTTTCGATTTATTCTTCATTTCCATGCATGATATCATAAAACATAAGCATGGGCCTTCTCTAATACCATTGTTAGGGGTGGAGGAATATCTATTTTTTATTGGAACGCTTCCATCATGACATCTATATGAACCTATAAAATGATTAAATTTCCCCAACTCTTTGGGAATGCAACTCTTTACATCACAATGGATCTCATCAGTAGAGATCCACACTTTATCGTCATTCATGTGTGACACTTACTAGGAATTAGTTAACTCTTTAACCTTTCCTTTGATACCACTGCTAGGTTTCAAATGAATATAATATCACTTATTATATATTTAATAATCAATTAGAAACCAGATTTTAGGATCTCCATGCAATAAATAAGAAACTATGTATAAAATTCGCAAATAAAGAAATATTATATTGGCATACCTTACACCAAAGAAGCTTCCGCATCATTTTGATCATTGTCTGATGAGTTTGATAAATATCACCAAAGTGGAAAACATAAGTATCCTGCCTCTATAGATATCTATGGATAAACTGAATCATCCGATGTTCGAATGGGATTCACCATTTCTCCACGGTATGATAGTACCTCAAAATACAGAGGAGTAAGATAAAAGAGAGCTTTGGGTGTTGGGGATTTCAACCATGCATTATCAAATCATACATACATCCATCGCATGTAAGTAATATATATAAATCACTAAGAACATTTATTGGGATTTTGTATTTATTTATGCATTTATAACACATGAATAAATATGGATTCAGACAACTCATGCATCCAATGTATGTATAACTCCCAATCCATTATATTTTATATAAAAACTTAAATAAATGATAGATTTTAATGAGTTTGATCCATTAAAATAATAACACACTTAATATTTATTTTCTCATCCAATTAAAGGTAGTGGAATGAATGAAATATTCTTCCATGCATGCATATCGATATATTATACACTTTATATAGCCATGAATCATATATTGGCTATAGATTTATGTTATATATTCTTCAAATTGCCATGTTCCTTGCCAGCACATGTGTAATGGGCCTCCGAGTTACCGATGATGGGATTTTTGTTACTATTTTATGGGATTCAAGTGTGTCCATGCATCATGAGTAGGCACGTAGGATCACATTCCATATATATAACTATTGTGTATTGTATATTAGTTCCTTAATTTAATGTCTTGAGTAGTGATAATTGTTTAGTAATGTATATATTTCCCTATTGTTTTAATATATACGTTTTCATTAGTTACTTGAACTTGATCATGCTTTTATGTTTTGTATATATATGATTATGAATAACCTGAAGGTATGGATGGATAGGCTTGAGCCTTGGGTAGAACTATTAGGGTTATAACTTGTGTGAGAGTATCTCCTAGGATAGGTCTTCAAATAGGAATCCCTATTTTTTTCTTAGAACTGCTTAAATTTTTCTTGTAAATAAATTTTTATAGGCATTCAAAATATTCATTTGTTATTTCAGAAAAATATCACCTCAAAGATGACAGATTTCTCCTATTTAGGTTGACATTCCCATTCCACCAAATGATATATTGGATGATACACATGATCATGATTCTACACTTGATCCATTGGTTCATTTAGTAAACCCACCTTACCATAGAGTCTTAAATATTGAGTCTTCTCAAGAAAAAGGGGTGAAAATGAAGATCATTGACTATGATCAAGATTTTTAGCTCCAACATTCCAGGGTTTTGGTGTTCCTCAAGATTTTGAGGACTAGATTATCATTATTGAGTGAATATTTGACCTGTAATAGACTCATGGGGATAGAAAGGTGAATCTTGTAGCCTTTATGCTCTAGGGACTCTCCAGGAGTCGGTGGAGTGTCATGGGATAGAAAGGTAGGTGTGAGAGTCTTACTTAGGAAGTATTTAAAGAGGATTTATTTGAGGATTTATTTACCAACACACTAAATTTAGACTGATCTTATGAGTTTATAGATCTTCATAAAGGGACAATATCAGTTTCTTCTTACTCATCTTTCTTTAATAAGTTGTTGTGTTTCACTCCACTTTTGGTGAGGAATGAGGTGCATATGGATATGAGGATGGAGATTAGCCTTCATCTAAATATTAGATTCCAGGATAAAGGATTTGACCTGAAGACATGTGAATGGGTGCTCCATAAGTCCTTGATATTTTAGAAAGGTTTGTAATATGATAGAGCTTCAGGTATCCTTCCAGAATTAGGTGGATTAGCTAGTAGACTTTTTGATGCTACAGTGAGTGCCTCTTTTGGTAGTAAGAATGGGAAGGTTGAGGTGATTTCACAGAGCAACAAGCAGGTGGATCATAATATATTTTCTTTAGAATCCATTTTGGGAGGAGTAGGTCCTAGTGTTTCAACTATGGAAAGAGTGGTCATTATCATAAATTTTTCCCAAGACCTCAAATAATGTTTCATGGATGTGGAAATATGGGACATTTTAGTAGTTTTATTCAAGGGAATTGTAGATAATATCTCATAGGGGTGTGGGGAATATGTGAACTATAACCTAGAGATCTAGTTAGGGTACTCATGAGTATATTATAACCCCAAAGAATTCAGTAACTCGGGTGAGTCATGGTCCATAGATAGGTAGGATTTATGTGATAGATGAGGTTCCACTTGCCAGTGGAGAGGGACCTTAGATAGTTAGATGTATGGTCTTGATTACCTCTATGGTATCTATTGCTTTGTTTAACTTAATAACTTCCCATTACTTCATATCTTCCCAAGCTATTGTTGGCCTAGATTTATTGGTTAAGTTATCCTTTGATATGATCTATCTTAACATGCCTTTGGGGAATAAAGTAGACCATCTTTAATGATGTTCTGAATGTCCCATGGTTTTTACTAGATACAGACATCTGTAGTACTTTATGATCATAGAGATGACCAGTTTCGATGTGGTGTCTGTAATGGACTGGTTGACTAGTTATCAAGCCCATATAAACTATTATTAGAGACATGTATTTTTCATCATGCCTAGAGGAGAGAGGTTTGTGTTGAATAGATCTCAGAGAAGGTATAATGAGACTAGACCTGAGTAAGATCCGAGTGATCATAGTGAAAGGCTTGGATCTTGCAATAAAATCACCAGTATCCCCTCTATATTTCCTCCAGTTGTGGATTGTTATTAGTATATTTTCCCATATTACTTCTTAGGTATTCCTTAAGATAGAAGAATTGAGTTTGATATTGATTTTATTATTGGGGAATAACCGATATTGATACCTCCTTATTGCATGTCACCAAAAAAGTTGATAGAGTTAAAGGTGTAATTAGAGTATTTAGAGGTTAAGGGATTTACCAGAATGAGAACATTTCCTTGGGGTTCTTCTGTGTTATTTTCCAAGAAAACATATCATAGTTTATGACTATGTGGAAAATAGGAAGCTGAATTAGGTATCAGTGAAGAATAGATACCCTTTACCCAGGATTAATGGTATTTTTTATCAGTTATGAGGATCCCAATGGTTTTCCAAGATTGATCTCTATTCAATCCACCATCAGCTACAAGTCATATAGGAGGATATTTACAAGATAGTTTTTAGGAGTAGGTATAGACTATATGAGTATCTTTTCATTCTTTTTAGGTTAAAAAATGCTTCAACAGTGTTCATGGATCTCATGAACAATATTTTTTATCCATATCATGAATCCTTCATTGTTTTATTCATGGATGATATACTGATATATTCCAAGACATTAGATTTGAATGTTAGGCACTTTTGAGATTATTTTTTAGTACACTTCAAGTGCATAATATTTATTCCAAGTTGTTGAAGTGTCACATATGGATCTAGGAAGTTCATTTCTTTATACATTTCATTTCTGATGTGAGTATTCCAGTGGACCCAGAGAAGGTAAAGTCCATTATTTCTTGGGCATGTCTCAAGAATTTGTTTGAGATCAGAAGATTCCTTGGGATTTTGGAGTAATATCAATACTTTATCCCTGACTTATCCCATTTAGAGGTACCAATTACAAGGATGACCAAAAAGGGGGTGAATTTTTATTGTTATCATTAATGTTAAGAGGTCTTCCTAGAGTTAAATATGAGATTGATAACAGATCTGGATTTGATCCTTCTAGAGATTGGGATTGGATAATTAGTGTATTGTGATGCCTCAGGTGTTAGGTTGGGAGTTGTGTCAATGTAGAGAGATTAGGTAATCACATATGGGCCACATCAATTATGACCCCATTAGTGGAACTACCCAACACATGACTTATAGTTAGAAGTTATGTCTTATGCTCTGAAGTGTTGGAGACACTATCTCTTCAATGAGAGATTTTTCATCTACACAGACCAAAAAAACCTATGATATAACTTCTCTCAATGGGATTTAAATATGAGTCAGATATGTTGGGTGGAGTATCTGCTAACATTTAACTTTGAGATGGATTATAATTTTAGGAAAGGTAATTTCATTGTAGATACTCTTAGTAGAAAAATGAAAGAGGTGCATGAGCTTAGAGAGAAGATTTCATAGGAGGAATAGAATATAACGTGTTTGATGGTTGAGTGCCTAGTGGATGCATCAGAGAATCATAGAGTACTAACATGTGTTACTTTAGTGATCATGTATTCTCTGATAGACCATGTGAAATAAATCCAAGAGTCAAATCTTAAGTGAATTGTGATGTGATAATGCTTGAAGAATGATTATTTTTTTCTAGGGTGGTCCTTATATGAATATTACATTATCTATGTCCATGGGATAGTGGTTATACTGATTTCCTTAAGGGAGGAGATTATAAGATACTCTCATTATTAAAAATGGGATATATATCTAAGGTAAAAAAATATGTACCATGATATCTAGTGCCAGTTTTGGTGTCCAGGTATGAAGACATACATCACTAGTTTCATCTCTTGATTCCCTGCCTACTAGAGGATAAAGTAAATACATTATCATCTTGGTGGATTTCTTCAACCACTCCCAGTGCCTATATGGAATTTGAACAATGTAATGATGGACTTTGTGATGGGGTTACCTAATATCCTTAGGATTCATGATGTATTTTGGGTGATAGTTAACTATCTGATGAAAGTGGCTCATTTCTTGCTAATTTAAGAGACCATTTCAGTTGATTAGTAGGGGAAGTTGTATGTATAAGAGGTTATATGCCTGCATGGATCTCTTTTGAGCACCATATTAGACAAATACATGCATTTCGCATTGTAATTTTGGTAGGTATTGTAGAAGGATTTGGGTACCCAACTGAAACTGATTATTGTGTACTATCCACAGACTGATGGACATTCAGAGAGGATGATCCAAATTTTAGAGGATATGTTCTGAGCATGCATACTAGACTTTGGTTGAGCTTGGGATGATCACCTATACTTGGTTGAGTTTACATACAAAAATAGTTTATAGTAATTGATCTAGATGGTGCCTTATGATGATCTTTATGGATACTCGTGTTACTTATCATTATGTCGGCATAAGGAGATTGAAGTAGCAGTAGTGGGGATGATCATGGTACATGAGACCTATGGGAGAGTGTATCTGATCTAGAAGCAGTTACTCACCACTTAGAGTGGGCATTGATCATATGCTGATGGGAGTAGGTGACCCTTGTCATGTTTTGTAGGTGAATGAGTTTTCTTATGGGTGACTCCTCAACTAGGGAATTGATTATTATATAAGAAAGGGAAGATATCACCAAGATTCATTGGGTCATTTAAGATTACTGAGCATATCAGGATAGTGTCTTACCATTTGGATCTCCCTCCACATCAATGAGGTGTCCATAATGTGTTTAATATCTCTAAACTATGTAAGTACATACTCAATCCTATGCATGTGATCGATCAGGAGGACATTGATTCGGAGCCTAATGCATCATTTGTGGAGTGTCCAGTGTAGACTGGAGTGAGAAAGTGTTTTGAGGGAAGATAGTTCCACTTTTCAGAGTCCTTTGGAAACATTTATGGATTAAAGGGGAGACTTGGGAATGTGAGGCTAACATTTGAGCATAGTGGCCCGATTTTCTTAATCAATACCTCTAGATACACTTTCTTGGGGATGAGAAATAATTAGATGGGGGAATTTTGACACCCTATACATTCAAGTTGCATTTGTTTCTATGTTTCAATGTATTTTGTCATGTTTTTATTCCTTGGAGGTATGTAATATGGGTAAAAGGGACTTCAAATTGAGTTATGGAGGTTGAGGGCCTTAGTGGGCTTCTTGATGGATAAAATAGGGCCACCGGCTAGATGGTGGGGTGCACCAGATAGACGGTGGTGCTGGCAGTGGAGTTCACATTTATATAGATCCCACTAGTCAACCAATGGTTGAGGAAGAATGCCTTAAATTCTTCCAGGCACATAGGTTAGCTAGTGAGTCCCACCAATTAGCTGTCAGTACCCATATTCAAAGTTCATTAAGGGATTTTTTGTCATTTTACGCTAAATATATTGTTTGACTAATCCACTACCAAATCTAACCCCCATCCAAACAGAACCCCTTAGAGAGCTCTCCTATGGTGCACTAGGTTTCCCCTTCCTCTCCTCTTAAAATAATGAACTCTATATCAATATCATATGTCTTTTGAGGTCAAATATATCATTTATTAACTAAATTCTCTTCCATACATTGAATTTGATCATGTATCTAAGCCATGTTGGCTAGATCTATGAATCTATACCTAGATATAATGGTGAATTCATGCTCTATTGATAGATCGATGTTGGATCTCGAGTTTTGGTGTCCTCCCATTGATTGATCTTTGATATACCATTAATTTTAAATCTTGTATAGTAATTTTATGTGAATTCCTTCTCTTAGCATGATCCCTTTTTAGAATTCCAATCCTAGAGGTCCTATATTGATTGATTAGACCTTGTTCTAGTGAACGTTGGTGCATAAGTGTGATCAGGGTGTCATTATTTATGGATCCTTGGGTGTTGGATTGTTTTCACTAAAGGTAGGAATTCCTTACCATCTTAGGCCTCTATATAGATTTGTTTGACATGTTATATTGTGCGCATGTGCCTATTGTAGCGACTCGTGCTTGAGTTTGATCATGTGTGTGCGCGTGTGTAGCTATGTGCATATGTCTATGTGTTTGGATAATTTTTACCCATGATTGAGATGCTATGATATTCCTTTAAATTTTATTCCCTCTTGTATAATTGTATAGACTTTGGAGGTTTTCTTCTGTCAGATAATGATAGGTAGACCATTGTGTCTTGGTTGGCCCTTATAGGGGGATCATAGGTGACATGTGGTGATAATGATGATGGACTGAGACACATACAGGGGTATGATGGCCTTATGTCCTGACCCAAGGCAGTGTATAGATATTAAAATAATTTTTCATATCCTGAGATAGAGATAGTGTTGAGATACGATGGCCTTGTGGCCTGACTCGTGATGAAGACGAGGTGTGATGTCCTTGTGGCTCAACCAATGAATCATTGGTATTATAACTATTTAGAGACTTATGGGGTGGCCTTGTGGTCAACCCATTCTCACGACTACTATTATTTCAACCTTCTGACATGGAACCGAAGCAGGTACAGTCATGGTTCATGGTGTCTTGGTTAGTGTAAAATCACTAAGTACAAGATTAGTTGTATTCTTGTGTTTTCATTTACTTTTACATCGCGTCATAAACTTCTATATACATATGCAATTATGTTAGGGATGCATTGGTTGTTTCGTACTGGATTTATACCCACACCTTTCATGGGGAATCTTGGTGTGCATAAAGACGTCATGACACGGGATCCAGTGAAGGGAAAGGGTTCAGCGACAGGTTTCTGAGGAGCTTGAGTTGAGATATGGATTTGGAACTGAGACAAAATACTGATGGTTGTCGCACTACTTTTATTTATTTATTTATTCTAGATGTGATTGTTGAATTTCCATATTGTGGGTCTGTTTCATTATACTTTGGTGATATGAAATGACATTTTTTATAACACTTATTTTTATTATCATATGTTGTGATGTTATTTGGATTATATTTATGTTTTATTGTCCTGTGATGACTATTATTGTTGAGGATATAGTCTCTCCATGTCACTTTATACCCTCTCTTCTAGTCGACGACCACTTGCATACTAGGAGGTGTGCATGAGGTCATTTGGCACTTCATATTGGATCTAGTGATTCGAGTCAGGGTGTTACGTAGAGAATGGAAAGAGCATGAAAAAAGGCTTTTATCCATGCCTAAGGCTATAGTGTATCCTATGGTATAGCGATATCATATGATATTACTTGGAAAATTGTATCTTGCGATATGAGATATTGTATACTAACTACATGGATATGTCGTATGGTAAAACATGGGTGAGTCATAATGAATTAAATAGTTTGATTCATTTGGAATTCACTACCACACATTCAACTATTCAAATCTCATATGCCTTTAACTATCATTAATTAATCGTTATCATAAGATGAAATAGATGGAGGATTTTTTATGGTCGATAGTTACATGATATGTAACTGATGGCTTCACTCGTATGTTTCACAAACATATGAGTAAATTCATGACTCAAGTGCATGGCTTGGGAAGCATCCCTATATCTTATATAAAAGAGTCTCGACCAAGGGAAGTGGTGTGCGATCCTACTAAAAACCACTTGTCGATACACTTCCCTCCTCAAAGCTCTCTCTTCCTTCTACCATTGAGATACTAGCATATCATGAGGGAATTGGAAGATCTTGTCTATAGATTTTGGGTGATTCATAGCAACTTGTGGATACACCTGGGAGGGAATAATCTTTTAGTTGTTTCTTGGTGATCACCATCAAACAAAGACATAAGACGTCTACTGTAGCATTTCAACAGTGAAAGGTACACACATTATTTATTTCTAGTTTCATATGAGTTATGATTCAACAACATGGTGATATTGGTTTAAAGGTTTCTTAATCTCTTCTGATTCATTTATTAATGGTTAATCTATTCTAATAAAGTTTTCAAATATTACCCAATCCAAGTTACATTCACCACATAATGAGTATAATCTATTCTAGTATAAAATGAGGTTAATTGAGACAACTATTTTATTCATTTATTATTTATATTTTCAAAAAACCCCTTTCATTTTAATTCCACATAGTCCCACCTACATTAGTTAACATAACCCTTTTAATTAAAAATAATCTTTTAATTCAAGCAAGTTTTTTTAATTAACACAGGTTTTGTGATTTACTTGGGTAATATTTTAATAGTCTACACATTAAATATTAATGAACCTTTATTATTCCACATCATCTCTAATTCCAAAAATTATGTGATTATCCTATGATGGAATGAGATTCAAACATATGGGGATTCAAACATCCATCCAGATCAGAGGATGAGAGAGGTTAGAGGGTATTATGTCTACCGAGAATTTGGAAAAATGATCAATAATTCTATTAATGTTGATTTTATATATATATAAAAAGTAGCATAAATGTTGGGAGTTCAAAAAAAGAAAATGTATCAAATAGTTTTTATATTAAAAAAATTAACATTTTTAAAATTTATAAATGAAAAATTAGTTTATGTTATAAATTTTTAAATTTTTAATAATTTCATAAAAATTAATAATTTATAATTTGACTTTAAAAGGTATATGATTTTTTTAAGTTATAATTTTTTAACATTTTATAATGAAATTAGTCTTAAAATTATTTAATGAAATTATTTTTTAAGGTCATAAAAAATTAAAATTATTTACAAGCCTAGAAATTTATTATTTCTTTAAAAATCATTAAAAATAACTTTGAAAATGTATAACAATTTTACTAATCATCTTAAAAAATAATATTTATACAGAAGCATAAAAATTATGTTTTTATAAAATGATATAGAAATTTTTTTTTATAAACATACAACATATTATTTTTTAAAAAACATTAAAATTTACTTTTAAAATTTATAAAAAAATTATTATTCAGTATAGAAAATACTATTTATAAAAATTTATTAATAATAATACAAATTAGAAAATTATGAATCATTTAAAAATTAATTTATTAAGTTTTCGTATTTAGAAATGAAAAATTAATTTATGTTATAATTTTTAAAAAAATTAACCATTTCATAAAAATTAATAATTTTTAATTTTTCTAAAAACATATTTTTTTTAAGTTATAAAAAAATTATAGCATTTTATAATGAAATTAGTCTTAAAATTATTTAAGAATCATCATTTTTTGTAAATACAAATAAAAATATTTTTTATGTTCATAAAAATTAACAATTCATTTTCATAAATAGAAATTTATTATATCATTGAAAACCATTACAAAGAACTTTGAAGATTTATAATAATTTCACTAATCATCTTTAAAAAAAATACTATATGTACTGAATGATGAGAAATTATGTTTTTATGAAAGGATATAAAATATATTTTTTTATAAATAATAAATGTTATTATTTCTTTAAAAATCATTAAAATTAATTTTTAACTTCAAAAAAAATTATTATTCATCATAGAAAATACTATTTATACAAATTTATTGATAACATATCAAACTGGAGAAGCATAAAACAATATGTTTTTATGAAAGGATATAGAAAATATTTTTTTATAAACATCCCCAATTATTATTTATTTAAAATTTCCATGGGATAATTACATCACATTTTTTCACTACAATTTACAATGGATCTTCTACTAGAATTTACGATGGAAGTTTCATTGGAATGCTATAGTGTAATTTTCATTGTAATTTCTAATGGAAGTTTCATTGGAATTTTTAAGTGTAAGTTGAAGTCACCACTATAATTTTAAAGTGTAAGTTTCTAATAGAATGTTGCAGTGGAAGTTTCAGTGGAATTTTCAGTGGAATTTTCAGTACAATTTTCACTGGATTTTCCAAGTGGAAGTTGAATTTTCTATTAGAATTTTCACTAGAATTTCCAACGAAAGTTTCACTAAAATTTCTGGTGAAAGTTTCAACTAAAATTTTCCAATAAAACTTTGTTTTGGAAATTATCATTGAAATTTTATAATAAAATTTCTACATGAATTCTAGTGCAAGTTCCATTAGAACTTCTGGTGGAAGTTCCACTGTAACTTCAGTGCAAGTCTCACTGGAACTTCTAGTGCAAGTTCCAGCGGAACCACCATTGAAAGTTCCACTCGAACTTATGATGAAAGTTCTCTTACTTAACTTTATTTTAATCTTAATTAACTTTCTTTTTCCCTTAATTAACTTTATTTTTACCCATAACTTTGTTTTACCCTTACTTAAATTTAGTTTTACCATTAATTAACTTTGTTTTACCTTTACTTAAATTTATTTTACCCTTTACTAACTTTGTTTCTCCCTTACTTAACTTTAGTTTACCCTTACTTAACTAAAGTTTACCCTTATTAAACTTTTTTTAACCTTTACTTAAGTGTAGTTTACCCTACCTTTATTTTGTTTTATCCTTTAATAACTTTAGTTTAACATTGTTTTATTCTTATTTAAATTTAGTTTTACCCTTACTTAACTTTGTTTTACCCTTACTTAACTTTAGTTTACCATTAATTAACTTTAGTTTACTCTTAAAATTTCCAATGAAACATTATTTTGGAAATGTTCATTGAAAATTTCCAATGAAAGTTCCATTGGAACTTCTATTAAAAATTCCACTATAACTTCTAGTGAAAGTTCCACTGAAACTTCCAATTAAAGTTACACAGGAACTTCTAGTGAAAGTTATATAAAAACTTCTAGTGAAAGTTTACACTAAAAATTTTAAATGGATATTTCTACTATAATTTTAATGATTTTTTTAATTAAGATTCCCACTAAAAATTTGAAAATAATATTTCACTTGAACTTCTAGTGGAAGTTCTCATTATAATTTTCCAATGGAAGTTTTACTGGAATTTTGCAGTGAAAGTTTCACTAGAATTTTCTTGGACACGTTGACAGTGAATTTTTATAATGAAAGTTTCTGATAAAATTTTCTATTAGAAATTTCAAGTGGTTTTTTTAATGGAAGATTCAACTTTAATTTTTTAGTTTAAGTTTCAATTGAAATTTTTTAGTAGAATATTTAACAATAATTTTCAGTGGAAGGTGATGCTCAAATTTCTTTCTACTAGAATTTTCTATCAAAAGTTTCAATTTAAATTTTCAAATTGAAGCTTACACTTTAATTTTCAGGTGGAAGTTCCATTGAAATTTCCTACTTGAATTATCCATTAGAACTTCTGCTTAATGGATTTATAATTTTTATTAATAAATATTTTGTAAAATATATATTAAATATATCTTATAAGTGAATTTATTATAAATTTAGTTTTAATTGTAATTTCATATTTTATTTAAATTTTTATTTATATAGAATATACATACTTAAATTCTAAATTATATTATATTTATAAAAATTAGGTAACAAATATAATACATATTCTATATTATTTTATTTATTATAAATATATTTACTAAAATTTAATTTTTATTAACTTATTATTTAGTTTTATAAATATATACTTTTTTTGTATTGTGAAACTTCCACTAAAACATCCATTGAGACTTCCATTGGAAATTACACTTAATAGATTTATAATAGTTATTGATAAATTTTTTTAAAAAAATATATTAA
Organism: Viscum album; assembly: GCA_963277665.1. Classification (NCBI taxonomy): domain Eukaryota; kingdom Viridiplantae; phylum Streptophyta; class Magnoliopsida; order Santalales; family Viscaceae; genus Viscum; species Viscum album. Next base: position 1,510,632,020 of record OY728156.1, read on the forward strand.
ATATATCTTATAATTTCATTTATTATAAATTTATTTTTAATAATAATTCCATATTTTATTTACATTTTTATTCATATAGTATATACATTTTTAAATGGTAAATTATATTATATTTATTAAAATTATGTAAAAAATAATAATACATATTTTATATATCATTAATTTTATTATAAATATATTTATTAAAATTTAATTTCTATTAATATATTCTTTAGTTTTGTATAATTTTTGTCGTATTTTGAAACTTTCACTGAAAGTTTCCATCAAACTTCCACTGAAACTGCTATTGGAATTTTCTATAGAACTTCTACTAGAACTTCCACCGAAATGAAGTCGAACATTTCATGAAAATTTTCTTTAAGAAATATTATGCATTTCACTATAAAATTCCTTTACATTTTTTCATATGAAGTTTATTTTTTATTGTAAATTTTCAAGTGAATATTTAGCTAAAAAATCTATTAGAATTATTTATTGCAGATTTCAAGTGAATTTGTCAACTAGAATTTTGCAATGAAATATTATAGTGAAAATTTTTGGATATTGTTTTATAATGTAAATTTATACTATAAAGTTTCAGTTAAACTTTATTATATTTTTTTTTTAATTTATTTATTGAAATTTTTATATACACCTTTTGAATGTAATTTTCTTGTATAAATTTTCAATGAGATTTTTTCTTATAAATTTTTATTTTTTTTATGTTGATGTTTCTATTTTAACGTATTTTTAAGAATTTTAATTTATTTTTAAAATATTCATATAATATTTTCTTAACAGTCATAGGAAATTATTATTTATTTGTAAATATCCAAAAAATGAGTTTTTTTATTTTATTTTTTTATTTTTTTTAATGATTTAAAATTTGTTATTTTTAAGAATAATTTTTCCATTTTTTGAATTGCGTTTTAAATTATTATTTTCAACACACAAATACAAATTATTATTTTTATAAGGTTTTAAAAAATTATTATGCAATGCTAGTTGGTAAAAATATTTTTTTACAGTAAATGTCGATCGAATATATATATATATATGTAACTTTTCATTGCTATAAGTACAGACCCATAGAGAAGTCAACATACCTAGAAATCCAAACCTAACTATATGTGATATTTGGTTGTAAATATGATTGTTTTTTATGTTTTTATATATATTTATATAACTTTTCCCATGCATTTTTGAGGAGCTTCCCCAAGAAGCTTTCTTCAAATGAGATAATGCCCACTGGAAGAATTGACATTGAAAAAATATAACTAATTTCGGCTTGATAGGATCACACCAAGATATCAACATGATTAACGCAATAGTTTTATTATTTTGGATTGAGGGAAGAATGGTGAAAGGGATTTCAATGAATAATGTAGGTTAAGAGAGTCTCATACATAGGGTTTTATAGTTTTAAAATTTGTTTACTTTAGGTTTGCATCGAAAGAAGATGACAATGATGATATGACATCGAGCTGGGATATTCACATGTGGTTGAGGATGAAACCTGCATCAAGATAAGAAGAATATGGTGTCGAGGTCTTTTAAACTCAACGTAAGGTTGAAGAAAATCTCTGGGAGATTGGATGGATGAGACAGAATAGATCCGGCAGCTGACGATATATGATAATGTTTTAACATGTGAATAATACCTACATGCATCTATCCCACATCGAAGTTTCGCTCGGTCGAGTACTTCCTTAAATATCAATTACTTCCAATTGTAGTTAATTCCAAAGCAGTGGGGGATCAACACTCGCAACACACTCCTCACACACACCCACCACGGGCCGCACCACCCCATTGCACGGTCCATGGACACCCTAGTGGCACTATGCGCCCACTCAATCTCCTTTGTGCATGGTATTCATGCTTATTCCTTCCATCATGGGATGTACCAGTGACTATATCCCATGTGGTAGACCCATAGGGTCCCATAAGTGTGGTTGATATAGTCATTGGTAGGCCTATGGCTGACCACTTCTTTTAATATACAAGCTAAGAAAATTTTAAACCACTTAAGATAATTCAAGTACAAATATATAATTTTTCCATTATTGTTTTATGCATACATGTTCTTAAAAAAATATTTATCTTTACACTTCTAATATTTATATCAATTTAATACTTTTCTTAACAAATGATAGAAAATTATAATATTAATTGTAAAACTATTATCACTAAAGATTAATAAAATTATATGTAATGTTAATAACACTTGAAAAGATTACAATTTTAATTGATACTAATTATTCTAAATTAATTCATGTCAAAATTTTCTAATGGTTATTTTATCAATGGTCATATTTCTATTCTATAAATATCCTACTTAAGGAACATTTTAATAAACCAAACTCTACATACTCCAGTTTTTTTTCCTGTGATGATGGTTCTTATTTTTTCACTACTATGCATCCTCACTCTCATTCTCTTTGAAAAATTATTACTTATGGCTATTACTAAAAATTATGGGTATAATCTTGGTGTTCTTATGTTTATTAGAGCTTAACCTCTTTTATTACTGACAATTTTTACAAGTTTAATTTCAACTTAATTAGTTGTAGACTCCTGTAAAGAGGTGTTCTTGTATCAAAGTTTAAGTCAGTGTATTATTTTAAATAAAATATATTATATCCTGATTTTGAGTTATCAATAATTATTTTATAACATTTATTTAAAAAAATTATACACTTAAATTTTGGGATGTTACATTCTACACACCTAAGGAATTGTATCATCGTAATTCTTTTCATACAAAATTAAACCTTAATTCTTTCTTCCAAGATTTGGTCTTGGATTTTGTCAATCCCATAAGAATAACTTCATTATTATAACTAATCACTAAAATTATATTTAATAATTTTCTTGAAATAACTCATACCTTTATCAAAGTCTCTAATTTTGGTATCTCTCACAAAGGATCTAAGTCGGGCAGTGGTACCTTAGAGTATTTTCAAAATTTACAATTTCTCTTATCCAATTGAAACTCATTCAGTTTGGATCAAAATGAAGTAAAAATTGGTAAATACTTAGAAAAGTATAATTATTAATATATAATTTTTATAAATCTTCTTGAACATTATTTTTATAAAATAATTTTTACAGAGTCATCCTCAAAGGTTTCAAAATCATCTTGGATACTTCCAAAAATACTAAAATTTAAAATTTGATACATATAAGCTACATGGAGGTCACCCTCTTCTGCATCTTCTTCAAAATCAATAAAAGATTTATATTTTTAGGTAAATTGAATTGTTTAAAAATACCATGATAATACTTTCCATTTCTAGCATATTAGAAAATTTGAGTGTAATATTTTCTCATAGACAAACCATGATCCTTGAAAAAATCAGGGAATTATAGAGGTATTAGATACCTCATATAGGTGCTTTCAAGTAATTTTAATGTTGGATAAAGTCTCAAAGTCATTTGTTCATGACTTTGGAATATTTTTTTACAAGTAGATATTCCATATGGGATAATAGATTTGTTGGTGTTTTTCCTCCTTCCATTTTGAGATTGATCATCAACTAAAAAAGTTACTGGAAAAGTAATTTACTAAAAGAATATATAATTAGAAACATAACCTATTTTTAACAGAACGTCCTAATCTCCAAAGTTTTCTAAATTGTTGCTTTGATACCAAATGAGACAACCCGAGACTCGCACTCTCAAATCTAGTGCTAAAAATATGATGTATATTATTTTTTATAAAAAGTAAATGAAAAATATATAAACATTTACACACCTGAAGATCTTTTTAGTCTATGTTTTGGAGGATTAGACAAATCCTTACAACATATCAAAGTTTATACAAATTATTTACAAAATTAATATCTGCTTCACCCAAGTTTTCTCCCTTAAACAAAACCAAACACCTTTAGAACTTATAATGATCCTGTGAAAATCATTTTAAAACATATGGTGAGTATAAAATTTCTTATTAAGGGGTTTTAAAACTATAAGTAAAATCTTTTTATAAAAATTACAAAAATTCCTTTGAAAACATTCCTCTAAAAACATTTCAATTTATATCAAATAAAAAACATTTGATATAATAAATAATTTTCCAAAAATATAAAACTAGGGTTTTCAAGAAAAATCCATAAAAAATATTGTTCAAAACTTTTAAAATATTTATTACTTTAAAAACCCATTTAATTTCAAAAATATAATAACCTTTGAAAAATACTTGGATTTCTCCTTGAAAAATTTAAAGCTTTACTTTGAAATCAATATATTTTTATGAAAGATAATGTTACTTGGTAAACCTTAATAAATCCATAAGTCCATTTAAAATATCATATTTAGGATAATTTTCCATTGAGGTCGTGGGATTATTCCATTTCTCATTATTACATTCAATATGAAAGTGAAAATTTTTATATAAAAACATTTTCTGTCTAGCCTGCCTTTCACATTCATAATTCATTAAAAGTAACTTTACAAATAAATCTCTATAAATTTATTTTTAAAACAAAAAAAATATACTTTAACATAAGTTTACACATAAGTAAAATATATACTTTTCAAAGAAATTCATATATTCAATGGCTACATTTATAAAACACCTCTTGAAAAATTAAACGTAAACAAATGCTTTCCTAAGCATGCATAAAATGTAAATGAAAACTATAGTATATGACCATAAATATAATCATCAATGACATTTATTGAAACAAAAGAACATTTTAGACATAAAATGATAAAATTTAAAATCATCCTTGTTTTAACAAAATTCCCTTTTAATGAACTTGCTTAATTTTGAAGTCAGAATTTTAAAATAGAATTTAATTTAAATTCTTAAACTATACTCCTCTGCATGGAGGGTTTTAATAAAAAATATATTCTTTAAAGCAAGAGTTTTAAAAATAAACATGGAAATGGAGTTTTGAAAATAAAATTTCCCTTACATGGAAAATAAATTTTTAAAACAAATCACCCTTACCTAAATCTGAAAATCAATATAAGCTCAGGCAGTCTCCACTGCCAATACTTGGAACAGGCAAGAGGGGAGACCTTGGGTCATGTGAGATTTTTTTTCAAAGTAGAAAGGCCTTTATATATGGGTTTTGTGTGTAAATTTACTACTTTAAAAATATGCAATTTGCACTCAAATTAAATGTAGTTAACACTGTGAATCTTATCTAAATATATTGATGATCGCATAAAGTGATACTCGGATCTTGAAAATCCCTTTTCATATTTAGAAAAGGGTGAATTGAGAATCTATTGAAGGTATATTATCTCTCACACACACACACACACACATATATATATCACAATGTATAATATAACATGTATATATATTTATATATTTTATTTCTCTACTGTAATAGGTATAACACGACAAGCCGCAAGATCTTCCTAAAGGTTATTGCTTCACCATTCTTAAATGTAGATTGAGAATATGTATGAATTTATGTATGTATGTATGTGTGTGTGTGTGTGTGTGTGTGTCTGTGTATGTGTGTGTGTGTGTATATGTGTGTGTGTGTGTGTGTGTGTGTGTGTGTGTGTGTGTGTGTGTGTGTATGTATGTATGTATGTATGTATGTATGTGTGTGTGTGTGTGTGTCTCTGTGTGTGTGTGTGTGGTTAATTAAGTGCTTACCGAAGTTCTTAAGGAGGATCAGGGGTGTTCCGAGGGTTTAGGACACGAAAAATGGAGAATAAGGGATTTTATGGGTAGGTTGAACGGTCTACGCATGGTTAGTGCTAACCGTGCAGATAGCCCAAAAACAGCATAGGAGGTGGGTTTTTAGATAGTGGTCTCCACACGATTTGCACACGTTTTGGAAAATTATGCGGGTAAACCGTGCGGCCCAGAAACTTTTAAAAAAATTACAATTTGGCCACTTCGGGATTTTAATACCCAACTCGAGATCTCCTTCCCATTCTCCCCTCTTTACACTAGAAATGAACCAAAACTCCCAAGAGATCCAAGAGATCAATCTTCCTCATTTCTAAGGTAGTTTTGGTGTTGTTGGTTGCGAATTGAATCTCCGGGTAAGGATAATCCCATACTTGCTTCTCTTTTGAGTTTAGGGTTTGTATCTCCTTCTCCTATCCTTATGAATCTCTAAAACCATACTCCTTGGGTGAGATATAGGTTTAAGCTTCAAGGGTTGTTTGAAGCGGAATCTAAGGGCTCGATTAAGAGCGTGTTCGTCCACAGAATCGAGGTAGGTGGTCTACAAGTTATATCCCATGTTTTTTTTGTAGATTTGTGCATGTGTGGTTTTTTTATTGGGTGTATCTTGGTATATTATGATCACCCTTGGCATGTTTAGGTAAAATGGTTATTAAGAAGGTAAATGGAAACCCTTACGATCCCCATGGGATGCGTCGAGGGTGATGAGACTAATTTAGGGCCACCCATGGGGTGTGCCAACTCTCCAGAACCTAGGGATTTATAAAGAACAAGTGAGATTATTGTGTAGTTATGTAGAGCCTTAATAAACATGTTGATGTGTTTGATTGTATTGAAGTAGATTCTAGGTGATGCACCTAATCTTAGTAATAACCTAAGGGATATTGGGTTAACATGGAAATGATTAAAGTCCATAATGAAATGGATTATAATCCCGGTAATGAATCCTAGTGAGTTAGGTATGATGAACGAAGCCTAGTGATATATTCAAAATTAATTAATGCTTAGAGATATAATAGTAATAAAAGGGAATGGGGCTAAATGGCTAAATGATGTGAAATGTGGTAAATGTGTTAATGGGTTAAGGCATGGTATTAACTCTCATGTTATTGTTATGATTTATGTTTTCCTTGGGCAATGATTGTGATGTTGTGTGAATGGTTGATGGATTTACATATATATATATATATATATATATATATATATAGCATGTGCACATGGCTTGGTAGAGTGGGGTATTGACTAGAGGTTCTACACCCACAGGTCGAGTTAGACTAAGGCTCTAAACTCCACCCCTAATGCACCAGTTAGGTAAGAGGACTGGGACTTTGTTCCCCTAATGGTTGCATCCACCCAAAATGAGGCTTCGAGGTAAGGATATGGGTGACATGAGGAAGTTAGTCCTAGTGAGGTAGGATAACAGTGTGTTTCCTCATGCATGTGATTGTGTACTTTAAGCCTGTGTAACTTGTTGTGCTTGATGAACCCATGTTAAATGTGATGGAAATGGTAAGTAATGGGAAATGGTATGAAATGGTAAGATATATAAATGGTAATAAATGTTGGTAATGGACCTAAACTGGCTAAGAGAACTTAATCTTTTCCTTGTAATTTATTATTTATTTCCCTTTTGCATGCACAATTGTTTATACCAGATATTTTGTAAACATCATTGTTGGTGGCCTACTGAGTTGTACTCACACCCTGATCGAGACACCATTGGGTACCTGAGTAGACTTCAGTTTGTAGGACAGGAGAAGGGCAAAATCCCTTTCTAGGCAGTTGGGTTGGCACGAGTGTGCGTGGAGGAGGACCCGGACTTAGTGTCGGGACCATTTTGGGTATTTTTCGGTTTGTCTTCATTTTGGGTTTTGTTTACCTTTTCCCTTATAGCATGGAATGTCATATTTACTATTGTGCATGGTTTTACCCCGTTTGGGGAATGGTTGTTTAGACATGCTCTGGTATTATTGGTTATTATTCCGCTATTTTTTTATCTTCTGTTGTGGATTACTCTGATAAAAAGGGGGTATAGTCTCCCTAATTGACTATTTGGACCCTTTCTGCTAGTTTTAAACCTTTGGTGTATGGGGAGGAACGCTTAAGATCATGTAACCACCTGGCTCAGAGCACCGGTATAGTGGCTTTCGGGTCGAGGACGTTACAAAGTGGTATCAGAGGAGGCCTTTCTTCTCCTTATCTGGAATCTTGCTATTTGGGATGGTAGATGGGAATTAGGATGTGTCAGGCCTTGGTAATGAGCTCATTCTTGGGAGTAGCTAACCCATGTACAAGGGAAAACCCAATTCACCTATGGTGGGAATTGTGGTTCTTGATTGTGCAATGTTACAGTTGATGATATTTCACCATTGGGTGATGCACATGTTCTATGATGTGATGGTTTTATGATATTTGGCTTATGGCCTCAATGGTATGAGGTTGTATATTCATACATCATTATGGGCACCTAGAGAGATAGGTGGCATGCATCATTGTAGGCACACACGGGTTGGGTGTGTGAGGCATGAAAGATAGAATGCACCTCGCATCTTGATAATTGAAAAGGGAAAATATCATAAATGAAACAATGCAAGTGGTGAAGATAAAAGAAATATAAGTGATGATTAATGAAATATGTGTAATTAAGGGTTTGTAATGAATTGAAACTTTTGTTTGTAACATGTTGTGTGATCCTTGTAGTGGTGTATAGTTTTTTACCCCATGTGTACCATGGCCCGTAGTAGGGATGGCCAGGGTGACATTTTCATAATGTTAAGGTTTTTGGGATAGTGTATGAATGGTAGGTTGTTGTGGCTGGTGAAGAGCCTTCTTGTTATGAATCTGTGAAAATTTTAGGGTATGTGTTCTAAACCTCATGTTTGGTAATGTTGAGAAATGCCACCATGACGTCAAGTGTCGGTTGGGCAACAAGAGGATTTTACTGAGAACACTCTTCCAGTAGAGGAGAAAGAGAATGTGGTGATCCATGAAAGTAGATAAGGTAAGTTCCGAGAGAATTTGGCTCGTTTTATGAAAATGATGGTTCGGGACTCGGGGTGGGTTGCACTGAGTATGTTTGAGCTGACCAGAGAGTTTCAGCTACAGCACCCTCCAACCTTTATTGGAGAGGGTAGGCTAGAGGCAGCAGAGTTCTGGATAGAGTCTATCCAGACGATACTTGATCATCTGGAGACTCCTACCGGGAAGCGAGTCAAGTTGGCAGTTTATATGTTGTAGGGCCAAGCAAAGCGTTGGTGGGACATCCTGGATTAGACTGAGTAGGCTGAGGGGATGTTGTGGAAGGATTTCCAGGAAATGTTTCTGGAGAATTTTTACCTATATCCTTTAAGGAAAGAGTGGGATACAGAGTTTATGAGCCTGACTCAAGGATCGATGTTGATGATGGAGTATGTCGGCCGCTTCACTGACATGCGATGCTTTGTTTCAGCATTGGCGAGGGATGAGGCAGCAGTTACGAGGCATTTACAGAATGGGCTGAGACACGAGATTAGGTATCAGGTGAATATCTTTCGATTGAAGAGGTTTATATAGGTAGTTGGTCAAGTGTTAATCTCAAAAGGGAACCTGAAGGGATCTTCAGGTAGTGGGTCTGTCGTGCCAGCTGGGTAGAAAAGTGGTGCAGCTTCTGAGGGTCAGAAGCATCATTTTGGAAGTTTTCAGTAGAGTGGAAGTGTGCAAGGTGGTAAAAAGAGAGGGTCAACCTCTCAAGGTGGTGATCAGGTGTTCTACTATTAGTGTGGTAGGTTGGGGAACATGTGTTTCTATTGTCCTCGACCTCCAGTTGACTGTCGGTCGTGCAGCAGATTGGGACACGTGCATAGGTTCTACATGAACCCTTAGTTGGTGAGCATGGATGTTGGTGTCAGGAAGACGCCAAGCGGAGTCAAGGGATCAGTTTCTCTATATTAGGCTAGTGATTGGATCTCCACGGGTTGTACTAGTAGGGGCAGTGGATGTGGAACTCTGGGGCCAAATCGCCCACATCAGCAGGGCAGTGTAGTGTAGGACACATAAGTTGGAGCCCAGGGTAAAGGGGAGGTTCATCTTCATGCAGTTCATTCAGGACCTGGTGATTGAAAGGTAGGGCCATCGACTATTTGAGGTATAATCCTTGTAGCTTCTATGCTTTCTAGTGCATTGTCTGATACTGGTGCCACACACTCTTTTATTTCTACTCAGTTTGTGGTAGTGTTGGGTTTGTCTGTGGATATTGTGTGTGAGGTTATGTCAATTGAAATTCCATTTGGGGTGCGAAATGAAGATATTAGGTAGTGTAAGGGATGTGCTCTAGAAGCCAGTGGGTATCGTTTCCTATGGGGCTTATTCGTTCTCGAGATTTCGAGATTTAACCTGATTTTGGGTATGGACTGGTTGGTGTTGTATCGGGTGAACATGTACTGTTATCGTCATAGTGTATCATTCATGTCACTTGATGGTAACACTTATGTCCATCACGGAGATTGGGATGTTCAAGCAGGTCCTGCAAGACCATTTTGCCAGCAATTTGGTAGGCTCACAGCTCAAATATCTTGTCTTGTTCTTGATGATGATGAATGGGAACAATCTATCTTCCCTCTAGTAGTGTATGAGTTTCAAGATGTGTTTTTTGAGGATTTATCAGGGTTTCCATCCAAGAGGGATGTTGAGTTCACGATTGAGTTACTACCGGGAGCAGATCCAGTTTCAATTCTGCCATACAAAATGGCACCAGCGGAACACTAGGAGTTAAAGGTTCAGATTGAGGATTTGGAGTGTAAGGGGTTCATACATCCTCACATGTCTCCATGAGGATCTCCTGTGCTTTTTGCAAATAAGGATGATGGGTCGTTAAGGCTGTGTTTTCATTATCAGAAGTTAAATCAGATGACGGTGAAAAATCGGTACCCTCTTCCTAGAATTGATGACCTGTTTGACCAGTTGAGTGGTGCATCGGGGTTTTCTAAGATTGATCTGAGATCAAGTTATCACCAGTTGAGGGCGAGGCCTTTTGACATACCGCTGATAGCTTTCAGGAGTCGGTACAGGTTGTTTGAGTTTGTGGTGATGCCTTTCAGCTTGACCAATGCATCAGTTGCGTTCATGGATTTGATGAACTGAATATTTCATCCTTATCTAAACCAGTTTTTGGTTTTCTTTGTTAATGACACCTTGGTGTGCTCGAAAACTCGTGACGATCATGCCCAACATCTTGACATCATTCTGAGTACACTAAGAGAGCATCGGCTATACGCCAAGCTATCAAAGTGTCGATTATGGATTGAATAAGTGCATTTTCTGGGTCACATCATCTATGAGGAAGTTGTGTCGGTGGATCCAGAGAAAGTGAAGACTGTCGTGTCTTGGGAGCATCCCAAGAGTGTTTTAGATGTTCGGAATTTTCTGGGTTTGGTCGGGTATTACCGAAGGTTTATCTAGGATTTATATTTCTTGGCATCACCACTATTGATATTGACCAAGAAGGGAATTAGGTTTGAGTGGTTTAAAGCTTGTGATAATGCCTTTCAAGAGTTGAAAAGGCGATTGATGACCGCACCGATCTAGATCTTACCTGATCCAGGTATGAAGTATGTCCTATTTTTTTATGTGTCCGGTATCGGGCTTAGGGTTGTGTTGATGAAAGATGAGCGGGTTATGGTTTATGGGTTGAGGTAATTAAGACCCCATTAGCAGAATTACCCCACTCATGATCTTGAGTTGGTTGTATTAGTGTATTCCTTAAAGTGTTGGAGGCACTACTTGTTGGGGGAACGGTTCACAGTGTTTACCGATCACAAGAGTCTAAAGTATATATTTTTGAAGTGGGATTTGAATCTTCGGTAGCGAAGATGGGCCGAGTAACTCTAGTCTTTCGACTTTGAGATGGTATATGCACCATGGAAAGGGAATAGTGTTGTTGATGATTTGATCAGGAAGGCTTAGAACCAGGTGGTTCAGGAATCTAGAACTGAGTGGAATGTGATGGCTTTGTTTGCGGAGATGTATCTGGAGGTTCAAGATGAAAATGGTCAGGCAACTCTTGCTTCTGTGGCGGTTGAGTCGACGCTTTTGGGTCGAGTTAGGGATAGTCATCTCGACAATCCTGAATGTTTGGCCATGAAGGAAAAACTTAAAGGTGGAAAGCCACCTCTGGTTGGGTCGTTTGTGTAGATGAGGTTGTTTGTGTTCATGGTCATGTGGTTATGCCAGTATGCATGCGGGAAGAGTTGATGTGTGAGTTACATGCACCAAAATGGGCAGTGCATTCTTGTTTGACCAAGATGTATCGTGATCTCTGCAAACAGTTTTGGTGGCTAGGAATGAAAAAGGAAGTTGTGGGCTTTGTGGCACGATGCCTTATCTATCAGCAGGTGAAGGCCGAACATCAATGGTTAGGTGGTTTGTTACATGCATTTCCCATTCAGGAATTGAAGTGGGATTATGTGATGATGGATTTTGTGGTAGGTCTTCCAAGGAAGCCTCAGAATAATGATGCAATCTGGGTGGTTGTGGATTGGATAACGAAAGTGTCTCATTTCTTACTGATTTAGGAGACTTACACAGTTGACCAGTTGAGTGAGTTGTATGTTCAGAAAATAGTATAGCTTCATGGTGTACTGTAAACTATATTTTTGGATCGTGATCCTCATTTAACATCATGCTTCTGGCAAGGGTTGTAGAAGGTGCTTGGTACTCAGGTTCTTTTGAGCATGACTTTCCACCCACAGAAGGACGAGTAGTCGGAGCGTACAATCCAAGTGTTGTAAGATATGTTGTGGGATTGTGTGTTGAATTTTGGTGGTTTTTGGGAGAAGTACTTGTCACTTGTTGAATTTTCCTACAATAACAGTGTTTAGGCTACGATTCAGATGGCACTGTTTTAGTCACTCTATGGGAGGTCGCGTAGATCTCCGTTATGTTGGTTGGAGGCCGATGAAATCGAGCTGCTGGGACCGAGTCTCATGCAGGTGAATTCAGAGAAAGTTAAGTTTATTTGAAAGCAGATGAAAATGGATCAATGTAGGCATAAGTCATATGCAGATCGGAGCCGTAGACCTCTTGAGTTCGAGGTGGGTGATAGTCTATTCTTTTGGGTGTCCCCAAGGTTGGTTCATTGACAGATTCATAAGTAGGGCAAGTTGGCACCCATTTATGTGGGGTCATTTGAGATTGTGGAAAGGATCGGGCTGATGGCGTGATGATTGGATCTTTTAAAATGGTATAGCAGGATGCATAATGTTTTTAATGTGTCGTAGCTTCGGTGATATCACCCTGACCCAACTCATGTGGTGGATGTTGAGAATGTTGAGTTTGAGGTTGATGCATCCTTTGAAAAGCATCTGGTTCATGTCATGGATCGAAGTGAGATAGTATTTTGGGGGCAAGGTTGTGCCATTAGTGCAAGTATTATGGCAGCATGGGAATGTTCAGGAAGAAACTTGGGATCGGGAATCAGATATACGAGCTCAGTGGCCCGATCTCTTTTCCTTGGAAGTGCAATGAAGCTTGGGAGCTCGGCTCTAAGACGAGCTGTTATAAGGTGAGGAGGTTGTAAGATCCCAGATCTTGGAAAGGCATGTTCTCATTTAAGTTTTGGTTTGAATCCCTTATTTTGGTTAATTAAGTGCTTATCCAAGTCCTTAAGGAGGCTCAGGGGTGTTCTGAAGGTTCGGGACATGAAAAATGGAGAAAAAGGGGTTTTCTGGGTAGGCCGCATGGTCTGCACACGGTTAGTGCTAACAATGCGGACATCCCAGAAAACTGTGTAGGAGGTGGGTTTTTTGGATAGTGGTCTCCGCACGGTTTGCGCACGGTTTGGAAAACTATGTGGGTAAACTGTGCGGCCCAAAAACTTTTAAACAAAATTAAAAAAATTCCACTCTGGGATTTTAATACCCAGCTCAGGATTTCCTCCCCATTCTCCCCTCTTCACCCTAGGAATGAACCAAATCTCCCAAGAGCTCTAAGATATCAATCTTCCTCATTTATAAGGTGTTTTTGGTGCCTTTGGTTGTGGATCGAAGCTTCGGGTAAGGCTAATCCCATCCTTTCTTCTCTTTTGATTTTAAGGTTTGTATCTCCTTCTCCTCTCCTTCTGAATCTCTAAAACCCTACTCCTTGGGTGAGATCTAGGTTGAAGATTCAAGGGTTGGTTGAAGCGAAATCTAAGGGTTCAATTAAGAGCACGTTCACCTGCAGAATCAAGGTATGTGGTCTACAAGTTATATCCCATGGTTTTTTGTGGATTTGTGCATGTGTTGTTTTGTTCTTGGGTTTCTCTTGGTATGTTTTGATCACCCTAGGCATGTTTAGGTAAAATGGTTATTAAGAAGGTAAATGGAAACCCTCACGATCCTCATGGGATGCGTTGAGGGTGATGAGACTAATCTAGGGCCACCCATGGGGTGTGCCGACTCTCCTGGACCTAGGGATTTGTAAAGAACAAGTGAGATTGTTTTGTAGTTATGTAGATCCCTGTTAAACATGTTGATGTGTTTGATTGTATTGAAGTAGAAGCTAGGTGATGCACCTAGGCTTAGTAATAAGATAAGGGATGTTAGGTTAACATGGAAATGATTAAAGACCATAATGAAATGGATTATGAGCCCGGTAATGAAGCCTAGTGAGTTAGGCATGATGAATGAATCCTAGTGAGATAGGCACAATGAATGAATGCTTAGAGAGATAAGCGTAATAAAATGGAATGGGACTAAATGGCTAAATGATGTGAAATGTGGTTAATGGGTTAAGGCATGGTATTAACTCTCATGTTATTTTTATGATTTATGTTTGCCTCAGGAAATGGTTGTGATGTTGTGTGAATGGTTGATGGATTTACACACACACACACATATATATATATAGCATGTGCACATGGCTTGGTAGAGTGGTGTATTGACTTGAGGTTCTACGCCCACAGGTTGAGTTGGACTGAGGCTCTAAACTCCACCCCTAATGCACGAGTTAAGAAAGAGGACTAAGGTTGTGTTCCCCTAACAATTGCATCCACCTGGACTGAGGCTTTGAGGTGAGGATATGGTTGACATGAAGAATTTAGTCCTAGTGAGGTAGGATAACAGTGTGTTTCCTCTTGTGATTGTGTACTTTAAGCCCGTGTAACTTGTTATGTTTGATGAACCCATGTTAAATGTGATGGAAATAGTAAGTAATGGGAAATGGGATGAAATGGTAAGATATGGAAATGGTAATAAATGTTGGTAATGGACCTAAACTGAATAAGGGAACTTAATCTTTTCCTTGTAATTTATTATTCATTTCCCTTTTGCATGCACAATTGTTTATACCATATATTTTATAGACACCGTTGGTGGTGACCTACGGAGTTGTACTCACACCCTGCTCGGGCTGTTGTTGGGTACCCGAGCAGACTTCATGTTTGTAGGCCAGGAAAAGGGCAAAGACCCTTGCTAGGTAGTTGGGCTGGCATGGGTGTACGTGGAGGAGGACCCAGACTTGGTGTCAGGACCATTTTGGGGATTTTGCAGTTTTTCATCATTTTGGGTTTTGTTCACTTTTTCACTTGTAGCATGGCATGACATATTTACTATTGAACATGTTTGTACCTCGTTTGGGGAATGGATGATTAGGCTTGCTATGATATTATTGGTTATTATTCCGCTATTTTTTATCTTTTGTTGTGGCTTACTCTAATAAAAAGGGGGTATAGTCTCCCCAATTGACTATTTGGACCCTCACTGCTAGTCGACAACCTTTGGTGTACGGGGAGGCGCGCTTAAGGTCATGTAACCACCCAGACCGGAGCACTGGTATAGTGACTTCCGAGTCGGGGACGTTACATGCTAACTGATAAGACACTTTTCTCACCTGTTCCGCAACCTCAAAAGGTCTCACATAACGAGGAGCAAGTTTCCATTGCCTCTCAAGCCATCGATGACCCTATTGAGGTGAATCTTTCTAGAATATCTAGTCACCAATTGAGAATTCCAATGGTCTGCGGCGACGATCAACATAAGACTTATTCCTGCTCTGCATCGTCAATGTTATCTGATGAACCAACAGAATTTTTGTTTTCGTCACTTGAACCAAGCTCGGCCCAATCAAGGAACTTTCACCATTCTTCAACCAACACAACGAAGATCTACAAGGGCTCAAGAAGAGACATTCTGATCCAGACTGGTAACTATTGTTATAAGAAAACTCAATTATCCCTATATGGTCATCCCAAGCCCCACCAAGGTTGAGAATGTAGGCACATAGCATATCCTTATGAATCTATATAGTTTTTTATGTCTAACCATCCGACTGTGAATGGTATATCATGCTCAAATAGACTTGAGATCTTAGTACCTCCTGAAGGCCTCTCCAAAAGCGAGAAGTGAACTGAGGATCTCTGTCAGAAATTATAGCAGACAGAACTTCATACAAACAAACAATCTCTCTCACATAGAGATTTTCCAACTCCTCAACTTTGTTTGTATCACGAATGTGTATGAAGTGAGCTGACTTAGCCAATCGATCGATCACAACCCATATCACATTCCTTTTTCTCTGGGTACATGATAACCCAACCAAAAAGTTTATGGAAATTTCATCCCACTTCTAAGTAGGTACTGGAAGTTGCTGAAGAAAACTCAAAGGTTTTTGATGCTCGACCCTAACCTGTTGGCACATATAACAAAGAGAGACAAAATCAGCGATGTCTCATCTCATACCTGACCACCATAAATACCACCACATGTCATAGAACATCTTTATGGTTCCTGAGTGCACAACCCACTGAGAATTATAGAAATTCCCCATCACAACTTTCCTTACCACCAACGACACAATAAGGCGCTTCTAATAGCATAGAATGCCCTCTTTAGAGAACGAACACTCATCAACTGTCTCCCCACCATAAAAGGGAGTCTCTAATTCCACGGAACTCAACATCAAGCTATTGTTCCTAAAGAATCATTTCGAGAAGATCAGATGTCAACTGAACACTGGCCAAAGCAACCTCGGCCCTTGATTTCTGGACTTCTATATGTAACTATATAAAGAGATCCATCAAGTTTCCATTGTAACTTTAATAAAAAAAATCATGAAGATTTACACTAGAACTTTGAATATAAGATTTCACTAGAACTTCGAGTGAAACTTCTCAGTGGAATTTTCCAATGAAAGTTTTATTGGAATTTTACAGTGAAAACTTCACCAGAATTTTCTAAGACACATTAACAGTGAAATTTTTGGTGAAAGTTTATGCTAAAAATTTCTATTGGAAATTTCAAGTCGTTTTTAATGGAAGATTCAACTCTAATTTTTTAGTATAAGGTCCAATTGAAATTTCGGAGTTGAATTTTTAACAAGAATTTCCAGTGGAAGGTGATGCTCAAATTTCCTTCTACTAGAATTTTCTATCAAAAGTTTCAATTGGAATTTTCCAGTTGAAGTTTACACTTGAATTCTCGGGTAGAAGTTTCACTAGAATTATCTATTGGCACTTCCACTTAATGGATTTATAATTTTTATTAATAATTTTTTTGTAAAAAATATATTAAATATATCTTTTAAGTGTATTTATTATAAATTTAGTTTTAGTTGTAATTTCATATTTTATTTACATTTTTATTCATATAGAATATACATTCTTAAATGGTAAATTATATTATATTTATAAAAATTATGTAACAAATATAATACATATTTTATATCATTGCATTTATTATACATATATATATATAAATTTAATTTTTATTATTATATTCTTAAGTATTATAAATATATACTTTTGTTATATTGTGAAAATTCCACTAGAATTTCTACTGAAACTTTTATTGAGACTTCCATTGGAAATTCCACTTAATAGATTTATAATTGTTATTAATAATTTTTTTGTAAAAAAAATATTAAATATATCTTATAAGTGCATTTATTATAAATTTAGTTTTAGTAATAATTTCACATTTTATTTACATTTTTATTCATATAGTATATACATTTTTAAATGGTAAATTATATTATATTTATAAAAATTATATAACAAAAATAATACATATTTTATATCATTGTATTTATTATAAATATATTTATTAAAATTTAATTTTTATTACTATTTTATACGTTTTAAAATTTGTTAATTTTTTTTGACATTATTATCTTCCTATAAGATCATAACCGTCCTTATCCGACCCTTAACACGGAGTACGGGGAAATCGCCCCGACGCCCGCATCGACCTCGACGAGCCCCACGCGCTCTAGGCGCCGGCGTGTGAACCGCGAGGAGAGTTCTTCATCCGACGAGGAACCCCCTTCGTCCGTGGCTCCCGGCGTTGCAATCGCGGTGGGGCGGTCCCAGAGGGCTAGCAAGACGGCGGCGATGAGCAAAATCACCACCAGCAAGGGCGGCGTACGTTTGAGCAGTGACGGAAGGTCGGAGGTTACATCTGAGGAGGAAGCCGTCGAGTCCAGCGTGTCTTCATAGCCGGAGGGCCGCGACTGCTTAGACATTTCTGATATAAAATCCTTTCTAGTCGTCTACTCGGTTCAACCGTGGTCCTCGAAAAATGGCGGACTCGATGGTGAAATTATGCAGTTACTCGTCTTCCCAAGAGGAATTGCTACACCGCATCACCTTCACCGAAGGACCGGATCTTCAGGTCGCTGACGATTCGCCGGACTGCGATGGATTCCCGGTGGCTTCCGTCGGGATTGTGATGGTGTCCCCGCCGGATAGCTGGATTGGGGCCGGCACCCCTCGCGAACGCTTCCAGATCCGTCCCGAGAAGGCCGCCGGCGACGATCGCACTCATCGGAATAAAACCGAGGGCGATTGTGATGGCCATGGGGATGTGGCCGTGGATGCCGCTATCGGCGGCGTAGATTCTCAAGGAGCGGTTGATTTGGCGAAGGACTCCGAGTTAGGGTTTCCGGGAGAGGCTTCGGCTGCGGGGTCTCGAGCAGTTCATTTGAGGCGAGTCTCGCCTCGCTTGTTGGCGAAGAACAGGCATTCTGCGTCCAAGGACGAGGGTTCAGGTCACGCCGCATTGAACAAGTTGAGGCCTACGAAGGCAAATCCGGGTTCGCAAAACCCTAATGCGTGTGCAAGGCGTACAGCGCAAAACAGGGAAAATGAATTGTCCAAAACCGGAACTGGCGCATTCGAGTTTCGCGATGCTGATGACAGAGAGGGAGTGGATCCTCTTGCCTTCAAAGTTCCTGAGAAAACAGGGAAGCGTGTTGAAACTGGAAGAGAGGAGGGAGACGATGAAACGCAGAGCAGGGGCAAACGACTGCTGGGTGCCAAGATTCCCGATGCCATTGAATTTTGCAGCCGTGCTCGCTTCAATGGGGATGGGCCGTCATCATCAACCGATTGTTTAAAATCGCGGCATCTGCTGCCATTATCGGTGGGCAGGCCAGCTGCTGTTTCGGATTCGGGTTCTGCTACTTCTGCAGAGCTATGGTCTAAAACTGTTCCAATGCTTTTGGAGAGCTTCTCGAGGAAGAGCGACGGTGATAGTCTAGCAAAGGAATCTATATTCAGCATTGCCAAACGTCGGGGCATGATTTTCCCTCAGCCTGGTTGGTGGCGTTTTCCAGAAGGCTATGGCCCGCGCAAGAGTTGAACCAGATGCTGGTAACTGTGGGTTTTGAACTTCGGTTTATCAATACTTGTCCAGCATCGGTGCTTCTCCAGGTTAGTTTTGTGCAAGTATTTAGATGCAGTAAACTGTGTTTGCTTACGTTTTTTATATCCAAGCTAGTAACCAATGTTAATTATTTTGCAAAAGCATGTATATTTTTTATGATATCCCTTAAGAATTAAGTTATAAGAAAGATAAAATTTGGTATGAAGTTAAATATATAGAAATTCAAGGGAATAATGTAAACATAAATACATGTGTGTGTATATTTCTTTGTATTCTGTTCTTATAAAAGAGTAAATCCAACTAAAAATCACTTAAAATAAAATTCATCATGATTAACAAAACAAAATCATATGTTTTTGTATGATTTTTTTTCCATCGTAACCAAACTGAAATAAAACATACAAAGGCACACAAGTTATTAGGGCATACACACACTAAAATCTTATACAACCCTCCACTTCATTTTTTTGCGCGAAACTATATTTTATAATTATACAATGATTGTTTATTTTAAAAATGATATTTAAAAAAAAATATTAACTAAAAAAAAAACAAGAAGTGGTTTGGCGCAGCTACAATAGCATTGCACTGCAGCTCCACTCAAAAATGGCACTGGAAATGTAGTCTCGTTGAAGCACCATCCCTGCGCCGTTTCAGCGTTTTCACGCTAAAATAACGCATGGGTGGAGATGGTCTTAGCTTCGAAGTATAGAAGGTTGCTGATACATATGAAGATGGGATAGAGGTGAGGGTGGAAGGTGTGTAAGAGAAGGAACCATATATGGGGGAGGATGATAGTGGATTACTGTCGGACCCAATTGGGTTTGAGCCTGGTTCAGTGTCATGTATTTTGAGTCCCATCTTGGTTTTTTCTTATTATATGATAGTGGATTACTGTTGGACCCAATCAGGTTTGAGTTTGGTCCAATGTCATGTATTTAGAGTCCCATCTTGGTTTTCTTTAATTATATTATTTTGCTCCATCTATATAAATCAAGTGCTCCACCTCTTATTGAGGTAAGAAGTAGAGTTTTACTCCTATATGGTACCGTCCCACCTCTCTGGTGCGTCGACCCCCAGTCGTCGTCCCATCCTTGTTACTTTGGCCCTTTATTAGTCGTTGCCTTATTCCGCCCCAGCGCACTGTAAGAACCCGGTTCTTGTTTTAGAGGTACGAGCTTCTTCTTTTCTTTTTCCTCAAGTGTTTTTGAGAAAATATGGAAAATGGGGAAAAATCCTAAATTTTGGAACTACACGCCGTGTACTTTATCCACACGCCGTGTACTTTTGGCCGTGTTGGGATGAGTACACGGGGTGTGTAGCCATGCCGGTGACGAAGGGTGTAGGAATCGACTACACGCCGTGTAGTGGTACCCTACACGCCGTGTAGTCAGTCGGCAGGTTTAAACAGTAAGGCGGTGGAGTCGCCGCCAGCTGGGCGGCAGTACACGCCGTGTACTCAGGAGTACACGCCGTGTACTCAGGAGTACACGCCGTGTACTCTTGTCGGTAGGTGAACAGTGTGGCGGTGCCACCAAATGAACAGTTAAATGAAGGGAGTACACGCTGTGTACTTTGTTTTTTCGGCTTAAAACAGACAGTAGCCTCCTCATTTGGCAGAGGAGGCACTTGAGCCGTTTTGGAGCCAAAGGAGGAGGCCGGATCTTTGAAGATCCACCGGGCGTTCGTTTGGAATCCGTTTCGGCTTCGGACGATCTCGTTGGAACTGCACGGGTGAGCCCTCTCCCATCCTGGTACCGTTCTTGCCAATTCTTCTCCTAACGTAAGTTATTTACGTTTGAATGAGTTTTGTTTTTCGTCAGATCTACGCCGTTCTTGGGCGTTTCTGGAGTCGGCGTTCGGGTATAGCGTTCGTTGGCATATAAGGTAGGTGACTTTGTGTTCATTTTCCAACTGTCGTGCGTTTTTGTGCTTTTCCGTGCCACGAACCCATGTTGGAGTGTCGTGAGGCTGAGGCCGTTGCTATATTTAATACCTAGACTTGATTGGGTATTTAATTGTGATAATAAAATGCTGGTTGGGATCATTGCTTGGATCCGGAACCACCCCCAGGGTGTGTTCTTCTGTTTAGCCGTTTGGCCAGGATACCCGAGGGTATGCCTTTAAAGTAGTAATTGTAGAATTGCCTTGAGAGGAATTGCTTGTTACTGCTTGTTTACCTGTTGGGCATGACCCGGTTACCTGTTTAGCCTGACGGCGCTGTTGTATTTGGCCTGAGGGCGTTGTTGTGATTAGCCTGAGGGCACTGCACTATTTAGCCCGAGGGCTGTAGTATTTCACCTGAGGGCAACCTTTCGTGCCTGAGGGCTTGACTTCTGTGCCTGAGAGCGACACTTCCTACGCATGAGGGCAATTTCTGTTACGCCTGAGGGCTATACCTGCGGGTTGGATTCTGCTTACCTGAGGGTAAGGTTTTGTTTGTCTGAGGACGTTGACTGTTTACCTAGAAATGCATTGTGGTGGTTTCTAATATTTAAATGGATTAAATGGATAATGAAATGACAATTTAACTGGTAGTTAGTTACTTTTGAGTACTGCTTACTTTATTGCATATTACTACTGCACACTATTGTTGCTTGCTTACACGCAGTTGAGCACGAGCCTTTGGTGGGTGCCTATTGAGATGTATTTCTCACACCCTGTTTGGGTCACGCTTTTCGGTCCAAACAAATTACGTTGCTGCAGGTGTAGATAGGGGCAAGAGTCCCTATACAGGAACTTGACTGTTGCTGAGGAGTAGGAGAGCATGGGACCGAGCCTAGGCTCACGATGCCGCTGCTAGCTGTTTTGCTTGTTTTGATGTACTCTGTTGTCTGCTGTACTGTATTGATGTATAACATGTTCTGGCTGTTTTCTGAGAACTTGTAACATGTAGCATCATCACTTATATCCACTGCTGTAGTTATTTCAGTTGTGTATGTTTACTACTTCCGCTGTTTGTTGTATGTTTATTTTGGTATTCCGCTGCGCTACACTTTGACAAATGGGACATAGTTTCCCCACCATCAGACTCGTGCCCTCGCTGCTAGTCGGCAGCCTCTGGCGTTTGGGGAAATGCGCTTGAGGTCACGTGGCGAACCGGGCTCGGGGCACCCGTTGCGTGGCACCCGGGTCCGGGACGTTACAAAGTGGTATCAATGGCGTTTCTTTTCTTTGACTTACTATTTGGAGCCGTAGTCAGGGATATGACAGAACGGTAGTTGGTAATAAGCTGTGCCCGGGCGTAGCTAACCCGTGTACAGGGAAAAGCCAGTCTACCTCGTATTTTGCATTATATGATTTGCAATTTTACGGTTGATATGTTTTCACCGTTGGGTGACGCACTTAGATTGTGCTATTTATATTTTATCTGTGAGTTCTATTTAGTTGCAACCCGATGAGATGAGGGTATGTCGTCTCATGCATCATATAGGCACATGCTATATATCACATGTCATGCATAGTTTCCATGCCATGTAGGTGCATTAGAATTTGCATGTTGTTGTGATAGTTGTTGTGCTAGAAAAACATGTTGTTGTGATAACTGCTTGATAAATACCTGTCTTGTGATATGGTATTTTTGTTTGAGCTTGTTTATAGAATGAACGCCAAACTTTGGTTTTTGGGGAGTATGACCCCCATTGACCGGAATTTGGTGGATCATTGACTGGTTATTGGTTATAACACAAATAAGATGTCAAACTTTGATTCGTGGGGTGTATGGGCCCCCATGGGTCGGAATTTGACACTTAGGTGTTGTTTTTCAGTATTTTCTGGGTTCCAGAGAAGTTTCTGAGGCATACTGTCCGGAAACCCAGTATACACGCCGTGTAGTATTTTTATACACGCCGTGTATGTTCTTCTGTTCGGGAAGAAAAATGAACTTTTTGAGTACACGCCGTGTACCCTGAGTACACGCCGTGTAGTCTCTTCCCGTGTCACAAACCATGTGGGCGGCGACACGGGGTAAGGAAGGGCTTGGGTAAAACACGCCGTGTAGTTTTTGTACACGCCGTGTAGTGTTGACCCAGAGTCCGACCGTGTAACTAACAACACGGGTCGGCGAACTCCTTGACAGAACACGCCGTGTCAGTTATGGACACGCCGTGTAGTGTGACCTGGGGACTCGGCCGTGTAACTAACAACACGGGCCGACGTCACCTCTCCCGGAACACGCCGTGTACCTTTGGGACACGCCGTGTAGTCTTGTCCGAGGACAGACCGTGTGGAGTTAGCCGTGTGGCTGGGAAAAGGGATGGTGTACACGCCGTGTTCGGGTGTAACACGCCGTGTAGAGTAAAGCCGAGTAGTCGACCGTGTCACAGACGACACAAACAGTTGGAAAATAACACCGAACACGCCGTGTAGGTATTGTACACGCCGTGTAGTTTTGTTGAAATGGAAGCCGTGTAGCTTAGCCGTGTGGAAGGACCCGAGCAGGGGATGGGAAGTCAAGTACACGCCGTGTAGTCATTGTACACGCCGTGTAGTCTTGTTTTGCCAATTTTGAATACCTTCTTCCTCTTGTTCCCTTTGTGGTTCCTTCGCTTTCAGTCTTAATAATCTTGAATCTGAGGCGTGCTTTTGACCCTGTAGAGTCATGCCGCCTAGACGACCGCGAGTTGTTCGCCAAGAGAGCGGCGACGATTATACTCCGGAGATGGTGGGCCATGAGCTACCAATTGATCCACCAGCAGAGCCAGATGCGGCACCAGCTGTTATACCGGACACGGGCGCAGAGGCGCAGTTCCGTGAAGGCTTATTGCGGTTCATGCAGACCTTTCAGGGAGCACCGCAGGCTGCTACATCTATGGCCGAGCTGACGCGTATCTTTCAGCAGCAGCATCCACCTACGTTTTCAGGGGATGACGGACCACAGGCTGCAGAGTCTTGGCTGGGGTCGATGCAGACTATTTTCGAGCATCTTGAGACGCCTCCAGGGCGGAGGGTCAAGCTCGCGACTTATATGCTGCGTGATTCAGCCAAGAGGTGGTGGGATGTGACCACCCAGTCATAGCATCACATGGACATGGCGTGGGAAGATTTTTAGGCAGTCTTCTATGACTTCTTCTTTCCCGAGACACTGAGGGCATATAGAGCTCGAGAGTTCATGAATCTGCAGCAGGGCGCTATGTCAGTGATGAACTATTCTGTTCGTTTTACGGAGCTTCAGCGCTTTGCACCCGTGCTGGTGGGTGATGAGACGCTGAGAGCCAGACGTTTTGAGAATGATCTTCGATATGACATCCGAGCACTGGTAAATGTTTTCAGGTTGCCTACTGTACACGCGATTGTGAACCAGGCGTTGATTACAGAGAGGAACCTGCGGGAATCGAGTGGTGTGGGCCATGGTGGTTCAGCACCAGTTACTGGTACTATTTCTGCTGGCAAGAGGAAGAGACAGATGAACTTCTCTCAGGGCGGCAGTACCAGTCAGGCAGCTTCTTCAGGTGGACCGGTCAGGTGCTACCAGTGTGGCAGAGAGGGGCACAAGAGGCCGCAGTGTCCACGAGACCCAGTGGAGTGTCGAGCTTGCGGGAAAATGGGCCATCTACAACGCTTTTGCAGGGCGTTTCTACCAGTGGCTAGTGAGAGGAGTTCTGTGCAGACTCCGCGTGCGGGAGCAGGACCGGTGGCTTCTTACCAGTCATGGAACTGGAATACGTCAGGGCGTGCAGACAGAGATGGTGGTCGTGGCCGTGGTAGCCAGACACCAGGATCTCAGAGGCTACAGGGCGGGACAGCTCAGGGTAGCCAGGCTGTGTCGCAGGGCCGCGGCACTGGACAGGCATATGCAGTGCAACAGACCCAGCATGAGCAGGATCCCGGACCTTCGACAGTCAGAGGTACTATTCTAGTAGCTTCTGTCTTGTCTTCAATACTTTTTGATACGGGTTCTACACATAGTTTCATATCTGTACCTATTGTGGAGAGTCTTGGGCTCGGTGTTTCTACTTCTTCTGATATTTTGACGCTAGACACTCTGTTGGGGACTAGGAAGGTTGGTGTGCGTCAGTGCAAGGAGTTCCCCCTTGAGGTTGGTGGATGTCACTTCCTTTGGGACCTCTATGTCCTGGAGATGACGAGCTATGACGTCATTCTCGGGATGGAGTGGTTGGTCACCTTTTGAGCCTTCGTAGACTGCTACTGTCGCAGGGTGCGTTTCACGTCACCAGAGGGCGGGAAGTTTATATACATGGGTGAGTGGGATGTTCAGGCGAGTCGAGCTGGACCAAAGCATCATGGGCGAGGTGGAGTCACAGCCCAGATGGTGAGCTTATATCTGGATGACCAGGGGACTTGTCAGCTGGATTTCCCTCTAGTTGTTGATCGTTTCAGGGATGTCATCCCAGACGACTTTTCGGGTCTACCTCCGGTGCGTGAGGTGGATTTCTCTATCGAGCTAGTGCTAGGAGCAGCACCGGTGTCCATTCCTCCTTATAGGATGACTACGCCTGAGTTGCATGAGCTCAAGGGGCAGTTAGAGGAGTTACATGCAAAAGGTTTTATCTGACCCAGTACATCTCCTTGGGGTTCTCTGGTCCTTTTTGCGAAAAAGGCGGATGGTACCCTTAGACTTTCTGTGGATTATCGGAAGCTGAACCAGTTGACGGTTAAGAACCGATATCCCTTGCCGAGGATAGATGATCTTTTTGATCAGCTTCGTGGAGCACGAGTGTTCTCGAAAATTGACTTGAGATCCGGATATCATCAGCTGCGCGTTAGACCATCTGATATACCTCTCACAGCTTTCAGGAGCAGGTATGGTCTATATGAGTATACGGTTATGCCGTTCGGACTCACGAACCCGCCAACAGTTTTCATGGCTCTGATTAATCGTGTGTTCCATCCGTATCTAGATTCATTTGTGGTAGTATTCGTGGACGACATCTTGGTGTACTCTCACACTCGACACGATCATGCCACCCATCTTGAGATCGTATTGAGTACACTGAGAGAGCATCGGCTATATGCTAAGCTCTCGAAGTGCCACTTTTGGATGGACCAGATTCACTTCCTGGGTCATATTATCTCAGAGGCAGGAGTTGCAGTGGACCCAGAGAAGGTGAGAGCAGTAGTTTCCTGGGAACAGCCCAAGAACGTGTTTGAGATACGGAGTTTCTTAGGGCTGGCTGGTTACTACAGACGCTTTATACATGACTTCTCCCATTTAGCAGCACCGTTGACAGGTCTGACTAAGAAGGGTGTGAAGTTCGTTTGGTCAGAAGCTTGTGAGACAGCTTTTCAGGACCTAAAGGGAAGGCTGACATCAACACCGATCATGATACTCCCGGAGCAGGGGAAGAGCTATACAGTTTACTGTGATGCGTCAGGGATTGGGCTGAGAGCCGTTTTGATGCAGGGCGACCGAGTTGTGGCGTACGGGTCTCGGCAGTTGAGGCCACATGAGAGGAATTACCCGACGCATGATCTCGAGTTGGCTGCAGTTGTGCATGCGTTGCGCTGTTGGAGACATTACCTGTTGGGAGGGCATTTTGTGGTTTTCACCGACCACAAAAGCCTCAAGTATATCTTTACTCAGCGTGACCTGAATCTGAGGCAGAGAAGGTGGGTCGAGTACCTACAGTCCTTCGATTTTGAGCTTGCCTATACACCTGGTAAAGGTAATGCAGTAGCCGATGCACTGAG
This sequence comes from Viscum album, assembly GCA_963277665.1. Taxonomy (NCBI): domain Eukaryota; kingdom Viridiplantae; phylum Streptophyta; class Magnoliopsida; order Santalales; family Viscaceae; genus Viscum; species Viscum album. Next base: position 1,510,658,924 of record OY728156.1, read on the forward strand.
CATGAAGACTCAGATACAGGCAGTGCAGAAGGCCAGTGGTGAGTGGCAGCTTATGGATTTGTTCTCTGAGATGCATCTGGAGGTGCATGAAAGTCAGGGGCAGACTTATCTTTCCTCGTTAGCTGTGATTTCTACCCTCCTGGACAGAGTGAGGATGAGGCAACTATCGGTTTCAGAAGGCCTAGTTCTACGGGAGTCGGTGGCAAGTGAGGACCCTCCTCCTGGTTGGACGATAGGCGATGATGAGGTTTTGCGTTTCCATGGACGTGTATGGGTTCTAGGAGATATACGCGAGGAGCTGATGCGAGAGTTTCATGCTTCAGCTTGGGCAGTTCATCCCGGGGTTACCAAGATGTACCGAGACTTGAGACGTCAGTACTGGTGGCCGGGTATGAAGAGAGAGATAGCTGGTTTTGTTACAAGGTGTTCCACCTGTCAGCAGGTAAAGCCAGAGTATCAGAGACCAGTTGGGCTGTTACAGCAGTTGCCCATTCCGGAATGGAAATGGGATGATGTTGCGATGGATTTCGTGACGGGATTGCCAATGTCACCTCGTGGCAATGACGCCGTGTGGGTTGTTGTGGACAGACTTACGAAGGTAGCTCACTTCTTGCCGATCAAGGAGGCCTTTGGTGTGGACGAGCTCGGAAAGCTGTATATCCGAGAGATCGTACGTCTTCATGGGGTCCCTTGTTCTATCGTTTCAGATAGGGACGCCCGCTTCACGTCTCGTTTCTGGAAGAGTTTTCAGAGGGCGCTGGGTACACAGGTGCTTCTGAGCACAACATACCACCCTCAGACAGATGACCAGTCAGAGCGGACGATACAGGTGCTAGAGGACATGCTGCGTGCATGCGTCCTAGACTTTGGAGGCTCTTGGGAGAAGCATATACCCTTAGTCGAATTTGCCTATAACAATAGTTTTCAGGCGACTATTGAGATGACACCATACGAGGCTTTATATGGTAGGCCATGCCGATCACCTTTGTGCTGGTTAGAGGCAGATGAGGCAGCTTTACTGGGGCCACAGCTCATGCAGGAGACATCTGAGCAAGTCCAGTTGATTCAGAAGCGGATGGCTACCGCACAGTCTCGTCAGAAGTCTTATGCTGATCGCCGTAGACGACTTTTGGAGTGCGTGGTCGGAGATCAGGTTTTCTTACGTGTTTCGCCGAGGCTGGGACACAAACAGATCAGGAGACATGGTAAGCTTTCACCGAGGTATGTGAGACCATTTGAGATTCTGGAGAGAGTCGGGCTGGTTGCCTATCGGTTGCAGTTACCGCAGCGGTACCGAGCCATGCACGACGTCTTCCACGTGTCTCAGTTGCGTCGCTACCATTCAGACCCGTCTCACACCTTTCAACCAGAGGAGGTTGAGCTTCAGCATGATGCATCCTTTGAGGAGCATCCGATTCGTATCGTTGACAGGAGTACGAAGGTTCTCCGAGGTCGGTCAATTCCTCTCGTACGGGTGCTATGGCAGCATGGCCGAGTGCATGACGAGACCTGGGAGCGGGAGGCCGACGTACGTGCTCAGTGGCCAGAGCTATTCTGAGCTTTCTCTTCGCCACTCTTGAAAGGGCAATTCAGGGACGAATTGCTATAAGGGGGGAAGTTTGTAAGAACCCGGTTTTTGTTTTAGAGGTACGAACTTCTTCTTTTCCTTTTCCTTAAGTGTTTTTGAGAAAATATGGAAAATGGGGAAAAATCCTAAATTTTGGAACTACACGCCGTGTACTTTATCCACACGTCGTGTACTTTTGGCCATGTTGGGATGAGTACACGGGGCATGCAGCCATGTCAGCGACGAAGGGTGTAGGAACCGACTACACGCCGTGTAGTGGTACCCTACACGCTGTGTAGTCAGTCGGCAGGTTTAAACAGTAAGGCGGTGGAGTCGCCGCCAGCTGGGCGGCAGTACACGCCGTGTACTCAGGAGTACATGTCGTGTACTCTTGTCGACAGGTGAACTGTGTGGCGGTGCCGCCAAATGAACAGTTAGATGAAGGGAGTACACGCCGTGTACTTTGTTTTTTCGGCTTAAAATAGGCAGTAGCCTCCTCATTTGGCAGAGGAGGCACTTGAGCCGTTTTGGAGCCAAAGGAGGAGGCCAGATCTTTGAAGATCCATCGGGCGTTCGTCTGGAATCCGTTTCGGCTTCGGACGATCTCGTTGGAACCGCACGGGTGAGCCCTCTCCCCTCCTGGTACCGTTCTTGCCAATTCTTCTCCTAACGTAAGTTATTTACGTTTGAATGAGTTTTGTTTTTTGTCAGATCTACGCCGTTCTTGGGCGTTTCTGGAGTCGGCGTTCGAGTATAGCGTTTGTTGGCATATAAGGTAGGTGGCTTTGTGTTCATTTTCCAACTGTCGTGCGTTTTTGTGCTTTTTCGTGCCACGAACCCATGTTGGAGTGTCGTGAGGCTGAGACCGTTGCTATATTTAATACACAGACTTGATTGTGTATTTAATTGTGATAATAAAATGCTGGTTGAGATCATTGCTTGGATCCGGAACCACCCCCGGGGTGTGTTCCTCTGTTTAGCCGTTTGGCCAGGATACCCGAGGGTATGCCTTTAAAGTAGTAATTGTAGAATTGCCTTGAGAGGAATTGCTTGTTACTGCTTGTTTACCTGTTGGGCATGACCCGGTTACCTGTTTAGCCTGAGTGCGCTGTTGTATTTGGCCTGAGGGGGCTGTAGTATTTCGCCTAAGGGCAACCTTTCGTGCCTGAGGGCTTGACTTCTGTGCCTGAGGGCGACACTTCCTACGCCTGAGGGCAATTTCTGTTACGCCTGATGGCTATACCTGCGGGTTGGATTCTGCTTATCTGAGGGTAAGGTTTTGTTTGTCTGAGGACGTGGACTGTTTACCTAGAAATGCACTGTGGTAGTTTCTAATATTTAAATGGATTAAATGGATAATGAAATGACAATTTAACTGGTAGTTAGTTATTTTTGAGTACTGCTTACTTTATTGCATATTACTACTGCACACTGTTGTTGCTTGCTTACACGCAGTTGGGCACGATCCTTTGGTGGGTGCCTACTGAGATGTATTTCTCACACCCTGTTTGGGTCACGCTTTTCGGCCCAAACAGATTACGTTGCTGCAGGTGTAGATAGGGGCAAGGGTCCCTATACAGGAACTTGACTGTTGCTGAGGAGTAGGAGGGCATGGGACCGAGCCTAGACTCGCGATACCGCTGCTAGCTGTTTTGCTTGTTTTGCTGTACTCTGTTGTCTGCTGTACTGTATTGATGTATAACATGTTCTGACTGTTTTCTGAGAACTTGTAACATGTAGCATCATCACTTATATCCACTGCTGTAGTTATTTCAGTTGTGTATGTTTACTGCTTCCGCTGTTTGTTGTATGTTTATTTTGGTATTCCACTGCTCTACACTTTGACAAATGAGGGTATAGTTTCCCCACTATCAGACCTGGGTCATTGCTGCTAGTCGGCAGCCTCTGACGTTTGGGGAAATGCGCTTGAGGTCACGTGACGAACCGGGCTCGGGGCACCCGTTGCGTGACACCCGGGTCCGGGACGTTACACGCACGACCTTGTCATGTATCCCAAGCGACACTGTGCTGTCGTTGCGTCTATGGAAATCACGCACGTGTCTGATGTGTCACGCCTCCCAGGCGAGCGTGGTCGTCGCATTGCACCTCCCAGACGAGTGTGGTTGACACGTCGTGTTTCTAGGTGTGCGTCGCTCAGGCGTTGTGCCTCTATATGTGGCACCCCTATGTGTCGCGTGACACTCTTGTTGTTGCATGACATCCACAACTTCTCCACCTCATCTGTTTTCCTCTAGTGCACTTGTCACCTTCCAGATGTCAACCACCATGTTTGCTTCCCCTTGCTCGACCATTCATTGTCGTTTCACTGCCATATCTGTCACCTGCACTCTGAATTCGATGTCTTGTTTGTGTTGTTCTTGCACACTTTGATGGTGTTCTTGCATGTTTTGTTGTTGCCCTGCTCTTCTGTTGAGGTAGGCTTTCCTGCTATGTTCTTGACTATTTTTGCTAGCTTCATCACTTGCCCAGTTCTTCTTGGTGGTTTGGTGGTACCTTTTAGCCCGTTCCAAACATCATTCCTGTCATGGAAGATTCAACACCTTGTTCCTTAGTCTTTCCGTAGTTGATCATTGCCTCCATGCGCCTTGTGGATGAACATCTTGATGCCACCCTACACACTCAACCACCTCAACAAGCTCAGACAGCACTGGTTGACTCATCACATGCACCATTAGATCTCTGTCTCATTTTGGCGGTATTAGTGGATGAGATCGGGCTTATACACTCTCTTCGGGCTGCCTTGATGCCTTTTTCCTCTCTAGCCTCTATATCTTAAACTAGTGGCACTACAACCTGTGTTTCCCATTGCCTGTTCGGTTGCTTGATTTTGGTGCTTCAGATAATCTCACCAGTGATGCAGGTATGCTTACTACTTATCGTTTATACACCGGGGGCACTACGATCACTATTGATGATTGACCCACCATTCATATTGCAGGATTTGACACTTGCTCTTTGTATCCTTGTATTCAGCTGACATCAGCGACTCATGTTCCTCGAAGTTCATTTAATCCATTCTCTATTAGTAAGCTTACAAAGAACTTGAACAGTGTTGTTGTTTTGTCATCATTCAATGTTGTTTTTCCGGAGCGGTTGATGAATCAGGAGCTTGATAGAGGCCATATTCGCGATGGGGTTTACATGTTTGATTCTCCAACATCCTTTGCTTGCTCATCCACCTTCATATACGCTATGGAACGCCATTTTCTATATGGTCATCCATCTGCTTCAATGTTGTATAAGCTTTGCTCTCATCTCTGTCCATATCTTTCTTTCCACCGAGTCTTTTCAGTTTGTGAAACACCATCAAACGTGTTATGTTTCTCGATTGTTGCCACTATGACAACATGTGCCTTTATTACACATAAATTCATGATTTATTACATAGGAATATACATAATACAACTCAGAAGATCGAAAAATCAAATGTCTTTGGGTAATTAGGTACAGTACACGTGTAACGCCCCGACCCCAGAAGTTCGGAGCTGATGCATTACTTTATTACATTGACATGATTACAAGGAATCAAATCCTGAAGGAATGATCGGTTTAGTAGTCTTGAAGAAACTAGATACATACATGTAACTCATATTACATTGAGAAAAGTAATGAAATACAATACATAACAAAAACTAATAAACTGCATGCTTGAGAACTCAATAAATGGTCTCCTCTTCATAACTTGTTGAAGGTAAACAAATGAAATGAGTGAGCTCAAATGCTCAGTAAGGGTTACAAATAGTGGAATCATAAATCAACAATAATTGAATCATCATCAAATTGACATAGTCAATATGGCATGGTGAATAAATGAAAAACACATGTCATTAATAAACTGAAAATGAAACTGCATTCATAGATTTTGTCATAGTGAAAACATCATGGATAGTAATAACTGAAAATGAATAAAGAGATATGCTTATTAATTGGACGTTATGTATCTGACACATGATACCACCATATCGTCGAAACAGTTTAAGTCTATGGGTAGAAACCCGTCTGATTTTTGGAAACAAACTCGAAGAGTTTGTCGCCAACTAATTTGTCTCATGAGACCCATCGCTGTATCGATGAGCTATAGCAGGCCCCACCCTTCACTACAAGTCCAAAACATTCTTTATACACAAATTTAATACAAAGTATAATATGCCTTCTCAATATCCGTATAGAGTAGATGATACAGATTCATCAATATTTCCATAGTTAAAATAACATTCCAAATAAACACCGTATGTAAAAAGGTATACGACTTAAGACGATAATCATATTCATGAATCCAGAATATGGATATATAATATATTTACAATTTCAAATGAAAAATGATCTCAAAGGGGTAGTAGGTACACCATATAAGAATGATTAAATGCACAATACTAAGTAAATCACAATGAAATGAAAATCGAAACAAAGTCCCTTACAACATTGAAATCAATAATAATCATCAAGTGAATCACTGAATATCATGAATCTAAATAGAATCATGATATTATATATCAAATGGCAGTAAACATACACCACATACAAGAGATAAGTGGCGAACAATGAAAATCTCACGGGAATAAAAGTGAGATGAGAAACCTCATACCTTAAGTCCGGTGATGTTATTCACTTGATCTTAGTGTCCTGGATAACCAAATTAAATTCATTAATTAATATTTCTAGAACCTCTTATTTATGTAATTGATTTATTATAATCTTATTAAGTTCATTCATGGTCTTCTTAATGAGTTTAAGAGGTTTAATTTCATTGTTCGAGAGTGTTTTTGTAAGAACCCGGTTCTTATTCTTGAGGTATGAGTTTCTTCTTTTCCTTTTTTCTTAAGTGTTTTTGAGAAAACAAGGGAAATGTGGGAAAAATCCCAATTTTATGAGTACACGACGTGTACTTTTGTACACACGCCGTGTACTTTGGTCGTATGGGATGAGAATACAGGGCATGTAGGCTTAGGTGTGAAAACTAACTACACATCGTGTACTGTTGTGCACACGCTATGTACCGTGTGTTGGATTGGTGTTGCCCGATCCGGTTGGGCCGAATGCTTGTGGCCCGCAACTATCGCGGGTCGAGCTCCGCGGTGAGCTCGTTGGGGGTTGTAGGGGGCAACGCGCCCCTACTCCGGGGGTCCGGGGGCCGAAGGCCCCCTGACCCAAATTTTCGGCACTGTAGCAAATGCTGACCACTGTAGCGGAGCTGACCGACCGACACCGACATGCACTGTAGCGGTGCGGACTTCGGAGTCAACTTTACTGTAGCGCTTTTGACAAAGCCAGCCGCCGTTCACTGTAGCGACGCGGACCACTTTTCGAATAGTGATCGTCTTCTCCATTTGTTTTATAGCCCATTTCGGGCTAGGGTTTTATGTTGGAAAATCCTTTGTAATTTTGTGCTTCCGAATCATAGTGAAATTCTGCCTCTCCCGTGGACGTAGGGATTTTTCCCGAACCACGTAAATCACCGTGTTCATTGCTGTTTTTCCTTTCTTTCGTTTTCTCATTTTCTGTTGTTGTGTCTCCCGACGATTCCGCAACACCGTGGCTGTGTGGGATGAGAATACATGGCGTGTAGGCTTGTCAGCGATTAAGGGTGTAAAAACTAACCACATGCCGTGTACTTAGTAATACACGTCGTGTAATCAGTCGGCAGATGAACAGTGAGGCGGTGCAAAGTAGCCGACATTGGAACAATTAAAAAAATAGTACACGCTGTGTACTTGAAAGTACACGCCGTGTAGTTATGTTTTTTCATTAAAAACAGGCAGTAGCCTCCTCATTCGACAGACGAGACAGAGAACTCACCAGGAGCCGCGGGAGAGGAGGCCAGGACTTGGAGGAGCTCCCGATCGCACACCGGGACTCCAATTCTTCCGTCGTTGATCTCGTTTGAACCGCGCGGGTAAGGTCTTCCCTCTTCTTGAATCTTTCCTTCCAATTCTTTCCCTAAGGGAAGTTATTTGGGTTTGAATGGGTAATCGTTTATCTCAGATCTACGTCGTTCTTGGTTGTTTCGGGAGACGTCTTTCACGTATACCGATCAGAGGAGATCGAGGTAGGTGGTCTTGTGTTTAATTCCAACTGTCGAGTTGATTTTGTATACCGTTGTGCCACACGCCCATGTCCAGGGTGTCGTATGACAGAGACTTTGACTGTTGAGATACCTAGAATTGCTTAGGTAATATAATGAATAAGTATAAACTTCTGTTTGGGATCATTACTTTGATCCAGGGCCACCCTGAGGGTGCGTTTCCCTTATTTAGCCGTTTGGCCAGGATACCCGTGGGTATGCCGTGATTATAGCATGTTTTGAGTTTTTTTTGAGGAAACATGTATAAATTTCTTGCTTATGCATTGGGCTCGACCTGATTACTTGTTTTTCTTCTGATTAGCCTGAGTGCAAGGTTCTGTTTAGTCTGAGGGCAAAGTTCTGTTTAGCTTGAGGACAAAGTTCTGTTTAGCCTTAGGGCAAAGTTCTGTTTAGCCTGAGGACAAGGTTCTGTTTAGCCCGAGGGCAAGGTTGTGTTTAGCCTGAGAGCAACGTTTCTTATGCCTGAGGGCAGTAGTTTCTGTGCCTGAGGGCGATATCTCGTATGCCTAAGGGCAATATTCGTTATGCATGAGGGCAGTCACATGAGGGTTTCGTTTCTGTTTGCCCGAGGGTAAGGATTTGCACGTCTGAGGACAATGTTTACTTTGAATATTCACTGTGGTGATTTCTTATGTTGTACCTGTCAAGCTAAAGCACATGCTTGGAATTGTTAAATAATTATTAAAATGACTATATAACTTGTAGGAATAGTTACTTTTGAGTACTTCATAGTTTACTGCATTTCATTATTGCACACTGTAGTTGCACATTTTTACTGACAATTGGGCACGAGCCTTTGGCGATTGCCTACTGGAATTTATTTCTCACACCCTGTTTGGGTCATGTCTTGGGCCCAAACATATTATATTGCTGTAGGTGTCGATAAGGGCAATGGTCCCTACACAGGTATATGATTGTTGCAGAGGAGTAGGAGAGCATGAGACCGAGCTTAGGCTTGCGATGCTGCTGCGTTCCTGTTGCACTACTTTGGTTTTGTTTGCTGTACTTTGTACCTTGTGTTGTATTGTATCAGATTGCAGTGTATCCTATTTTGGCTGCTTTCTTAGAGTTAGAGACATGTTGCATCATGATATATATGACTGCTGGTTATCTTTTACTTCAGTTTCGTCATTCATTTCAGGTCTATATTGCTTACTGTTTTCGCTTTTGTATGTTTATATTTATTTCCGCTGCGCTACACTTTGACAAATGAGGGCATGGTTTCCTCACTATCAGTCCTAGACCCTCGCTGCTAGTCGGCAGCCTCTGACATTTGAGGAAATGCGCTTGAGGTCATGTGACCAATCGGGTTTGGGGCACCGTTGTGTGGCACCCAGATCCAGGACGTTACAAAGTGGTATTAAAGGTGTTTCTTTTCTTTGACTTACTGTTTAGAGCCTATAGCTAGGGATAAGACGGAATTGATATTCAGTAATAAGTTGTGCCCAAGAGTAGCTAACTCGTGTATAGGGGAAAACCGATTTACCTCGTTTAATTGAAATTTTTCTGGTTTTGCAATTTTACAGTTGATTTGATTTTTCACCATTGGGTGATGCACTTGTGGTGTGCTGTTTATATTTTATACTTGAGTTCTATTTAGTTGCAACCCGATGGGATGATGATATTCTATCACATGCATCATTTAAGCACATATTAGAATCAAATGTCATGCATAGTTTCCATGCTATGTAGGTGCATTAGAAATTACATGTTGTTGTGATAGATGTTGTGCTAGAAAATGCATGGTGTTGTGATAGATGCCTTGATAAAATACCTGCTATTTGATAGGGTATTGTTATGTAAGGTTTTGTGAATGAACGCCAAAGTTTGGTTCTTGAGAAGTATGGACCCTCATCAACCGGAATTTGGTGGATCATCAACTTGTTTACCTTGTTATAACATATATAAGATGCCAAGCTTTGGTTCGCGGGGAGTATGAGCCCTCACGGATCAGAATTTGACACTTTGGTGTTCGTTTCAGTGTTTTTCTGGACTTCAGAGTAGTTTCTAAGGCTTACTGTCCGGAAAAACCCAGAATACACGCCGTGTAGTTTTGACTACACGCCATGTGTTCTTCTGTTCGGGAAGAAACTGTTTTTCTTAAGTACACGCCTCCTACCTTATGTACACACTGTGTAGTCTCTAACCGTGTCATAGGCCGTGTGGGCATAGACACAGGATATGGAAGTTCTTGAGGAAACATGTTGTGTACCGGTTGTACACGCCGTGTAGGGTTGACCCCGTGTCCGCTCGTGTAACTAACAACATGAACGAGTAAACCTTAAGCTATACACGCCGTGTCAGGATTGAACATGTTGTGTAGTCTGACCCAGGTAGCCGGTCGTGTAGCCAACAACACGGGTCGGTTGGGGCTTCTTAGTACACGCCGTGTTCGTCTGGAATACGCTGTGTAGTGTAACCTGGGTACACATGCCGTGTCACTAACAACACGGGCCGGTAAAGCTTGTCTAGTTCACGTCGTGTCTACCTTGAACACGCCGTGTAGTCTTGTCTTAGGAGAGCCGTGTGGCTTAACCGTGTAGAAGGACTCGGGGAGGGAAAGAAGATTCAAGTACACGCCGTGTGTTAATACAACACGTTGTGTGTTTGGAGTGTTACACGACCAGTTTTAGCTGAAGTACACGCCCATGTAAATGGATTATGGGAACACACCGTGTAGTCATGTTTTGTAAAAGTTGAGTGTTTTTCTTCTCCTGTTCCTTTCTTGGTCTCCTAGTTTTCAGTCCTTGATAATCTTGATTTAAGGTGTGTGTCAGTGCAAGGAGTGCCCCCTAGAGGTTGGTGAGTGTCACTTTCCATGAGACCTCAATGTCTTAGAGATGACAGCCTATGATGTCATTCTCGGAATGGACTGGTTGGTACCCTTTTGAGCCTTTGTAGATTGCTATCGTCGCAGGGTGAGTTTCACGTCACCAGAGGGCGGAGAGTTTCTATACAAGGGCGAATGAGATGTCCAGGCGAGCCGAGCTGGACCCGAGCATCGTGGACAAGGTGGAGTGACAGCCCAGATTGTGAGTTTATATCTGGATGATCGGGAAACTTGTCAGAATGATTTCCCTCCAGTGGTTGATCGTTTCAGGGATGTCTTCCCGGACAACTTTACAGGTCTACCTCTGGAGCGAGAGGTGGACTTCTCTATTGAGCTTGTGCCAGGAGCGACACCGATGTCCATTCCTCCTTATAGGATGGCTACGCCAGAATTACAGGAGCTCAAGAGGCAGTTAGAGGAGTTGCAAGCCAAATGTTTTATCCGACCCAGTATTTCTCCCTGTGGTTCACCTGTCCTTTTCGCTAAGAAGGCAGATGGTACCCTCAAACTATGCGTGGATAATCAGAAACTGAACCAGTTGACGGTTAAGAACCGATATCCCTTACCGAGAGTTAATGATCTTTTCGATCAATTTCGAGGAGCACAAGTGTTCTCGAAGATTGACTTGAGATTCAAATATCATCAGTCGCGTGTTAGATCATCGGATATACCGCTTACAACCTTTCAGAGCAGATATGGTCTATACGAGTACTTGATCGTGCCGTTTGGACTCACAAACGCGCCGACAGTTTTTATGCCTCTGATGAATCGTGTGTTCCACCCATATCTGGATTCTTTTGTGGTAGTCTTCATGAACGATATCTTGGTGTACTCTCACACTCGACACGACCATGCCACCCATCTTGGGATCGTACTAAGTGCACTGAGAGAGCATCAATTATATGCTAAGCTCTCAAAGTGCCACTTTTGGATGAACCAGATTCACTTCCTGGGTCATATTATCTCAGAGGTAGGAGTTGCGGTAGACTTGAAGAAAGTGAGAGCAGTAGTTTCCTGGGAGCAGCCTAAGAACGTGTTTGAAATACGAAGTTTCTTGGGGCTAGCTGGTTACTACAGACGCTTTATACAAGACTTCTCCCGCTTACCAGTGCCGTTGACGGGTTTGACTAAGAAGGGTAAGAAGTTCGTTTGGTCAAAAGCTTGCGAGACAACCTTTCAGGTGCTGAAGGGAAGGTTGACATCAGCACCAGTCCTGATACTTCCAGAGCAAGGGAAGAGCTATACAGTTTACTGTGATGCATCAGGTATTGGGCTGAGAGCAGTGTTGATGCAGGACGATCGAGTAGTTGCGTACGGGTCTCGACAGTTGAGGCCACATGAGAGAAATTACCTGACACATGATCTCGAGTTGGCTGCAGTTGTTCATGCGTTACGCTGTTGGAGACATTATCTCTTGGGAGAACATTTTGTGGTGTTTACGGACCACAAAAGTCTTAAATATATCTTTACCCAGCGTGACTTGAATTTGAGACAGCGAAGGTGAGTTGAATACCTTCAGTCCTTCGACTTCGAGCTTGCCTATACACCTGGTAAAGGTAATGCAGTAGCTGATGCATTGAGTAGGAGAACTCAGATACAGGCAGTGCAAGAGGCCAGTGGTGAGTGACAACTTATGACTTTGTTCTCCGAGATGCATTTGGAGGTGCACGATAGTCAGGGGAGAACCTATCTTTCATCTTTGGCTGTGACTTCTACCCTCCTGGATAGAGTGAGGATGAGACAACTATCAGATTCAGAAGGCCTAGTTCTACGGGAGTCAGTGGCAAGTGGGGACCCTTCTCCTGGTTGGATGATATGCGATGACGAGGTACTGCGTATCCATGGACGAGTGTGGGTTCCAGGGGATATACGCGACGAGTGTGGGTTCCAGGGGATATACGCGATGAGTTGATGCGGGAATTTCATGCTTCAGCTTGGGCAGTGCACCCTGGAGTTACCAAAATGTACTGTGACTTGAGACGTCAGTATTGGTGGCCGGGTATGAAAAGAGAGGTAGCTGGTTTTATTACGAGATGTTCCACCTGTCAGTAGGTGAATGCGGAGCATCAGAGGTCATTCGACCTGTTACAATAGTTATCCATTCCGGAGTGGAAATAAGATGATGTCGTGATGGACTTCGTGACCGGGTTGCCGAGGTCACCTCGAGGCAATGATGCCGTATGAGTTGTTTTGGACAGACTTACGAAAGTAGCTCACTTTTTGCCGATCAAGGAGACCTTCAGTGTTGACGAGATCGAGAAGTTGTATATCCGAGAGGTAGTACGTCTTCATGGGGTCCCTCGTTCTATCGTTTCAGATATGGACGCCCGTTTTACGTCTCGTTTCTGGAAGAGTTTTCAGAGGGCACTGGGTACACAGGTGCTTCTGAGCACAACTTACCACCCTCAAACCGATGGTCAGCCAGAGCGTACGATACAGGTGCTGGAGGACATGCTGCGTGCATGCGTCCTAGACTTTGGGGGCTCTTGGGAGAAGCACATACCCCTGGTCGAGTTTGCCTATAATAATAGTTTTCATGCAACTATTGAGATGACACCTTACGAGGCTTTATATAGTAGGTCATGCTGATCACCCTTGTACTGGTTGGAGGCAGGTGAGACAACTTTACTAGGACCACGTCTTGTGCATGAGACTTCAGAGCAGATCCAGTTGATTCAGAAGCGGATGACTACTGCACAGTCTCGTCAGAAATCTTATGCTGATCGCCACAGACGACCCTTGGAGTTCGTGGTCGGGGATCCGGTTTTCTTGCGCGTTTCACCGAGGTTGGGACACATGCAGATCAGGAGACAAGTGTAAACTTTCACCGAGGTATGTAGGGCCGTTTGAGATTCTGGTGAGAGTCGGGCCAGTTGCCTATCGATTGCAGTTACCACAGAGGTACCGAGCGATGCACGATGTCTTCCACGTATCTCAGCTGCGCCGTTATCACTCAGACCCGTCTCACGTTTTTTAGCCCGAGGAGGTTGAACTTCAGGTTGATGCATCCTTTGAGGAACATCCAATTCGTATTGTTGATAGGAGCACAAAGGTTCCCCGAGGCCGGTCAGTTCATCTCGTACGGGTGTTATGACAGCATGACCGAGTGTAGGACGAAACCTGGGAGCGGGAGACCGACGTACGTGCTCAGTGGCCAGAATTGTTCCCAGCTTTATCGTCACCACCCTTGGAAGGGCAATTCAGGGACGAATTGCTTTAAGGGGGGAAGTTTGTAAGAACCCAGTTCTTATTCTTGAGGTATGAGTTTCTTCTTTTCTTTTTTCCTTAAGTGTTTTTGAGAAAGCAAGGGAAATGTGAGAAAAATCTTAAATTTATGGGCACACGCCGTGTACTTTTGTACACACGTCGTGTACTTTGGCCGTGTGGAATGAGAATACTGGGCATGTAGGCTTAGGTGTGAAAACTAACTACACGCCATGTACTGTTGTGCACACGCCGTGTACCGTGGCTGTGTGGGATGAGAATACATGACGTGTAGGCTTGTTAGCGATTAAGGGTGTAAAAACTAACTACACACCATGTACTTAGTAATACACGCCGTGTAATCAGTAGGCAGATGAACAGTGAGGCAGTGCAAAGTAGCCGCTAGTGGAACAATTAAAAAAATAGTACACACCGTGTACTTGAAAGTACACGTCGTGTAGTTATGTTTTTTCGTTAAAAACAGGCAGTAACCTCCTCATTTGATAGAGGAGGTAGAGAACTCACCATGAGCCGCGGGAGAGGAGGCCGAGACTTGGAGGAGCTTTCGATCGCACACTGGGGCTCCTATTCTTCTGCTGTCGATCTCGTTTGAACCGCATGAGTAAGGTCTTTCCTCTTCTTGAATCTTTCCTTCCAATTCTTTCCCAAAGGGAAGTTATTTGGGTTTGAATGAGTAATCATTTATCTCGGATCTACGTCGTTCTTGGTTGTTTCAGGAGGCGCCTTTCACGTATATCGATCAAAGGAGATCGAGGTAGGTGGTCTTGTGTTTAATTCCAACTGTCGAGTTGATTTTGTGTACCGTTGTGCCACACGCCCATGTTCGGGGTGTCGTATGGTGGAGACTTTGACTGTTGAGATACCTAGAATTGTTTAGGTAATCTAATGAATAAGTATAAACTGCTGTTTGAGATCATTGCTTTGATCCAGGGCCACCCTGAGGGTGCGTTTCCCTTGTTTAGCCGTTTGGCCAGGATACCCGTGGGTATGCCATGATTATAGCATGTTTTGAGTTTTCTTGAGAGGAAACATGTATAAATTTCTTGCTTATGCGTTGGGCTCGGCCCGATTACTTGTTTTTCTTTTGATTAGCCAGAGGGCAAGGTTCTGTTTAGCCTGAGGGCAACGTTTTTTATGCTTGAGGGCAGTAGCTTCTGTGCCTAAGGGCAATATCTCGTATGCCTGAGGGTAATATTCATTATGCCTGAGGGCAATCACCTGATGGTTTCGTTTCTGTTTGGCTGAGGGTAAGGATTTGCACGTCTGAGGAAAATGTTTATTTTGAATATTCACTGTGGTGATTTATTATGTTGTACCTGCCAAGCTAAAACACAGGTTTGGAATTGTTAAATAATTATTAAAATGACAATGTAACTGGTAGGAATAGTTACTTTTGACTACTTCCTAGTTTACTGCATTTCATTATTGCACACTGCAGTTGCATATTTTCACTGACAGTTGGGCACAGGCCTTTGACGGTTGGCTACTGGGATTTATTTCTCACACCCTGTTTGGGTCATGTCTTGGGCCCAAACAGATTATATTGCTGTAGGTGTCGATAAGGGCAATGGTCCCTACACAAGTATATGATTGTTGCAGAGGAGTAGGAGAGCATGAGACCGAGCTTAGGCTTGCGATGCTGCTGCGTTCCTGTTGCACTACTTTGGTTTTGTTTGCTGTACTTTGTACCTTGTGTTGTATTGTATCAGATTGCAGTGTATCCTATTTTGGCTGCTTTCTTAGAGTTAGAGACATGTTGCATCATGATATATATGACTGCTGGTTATCTTTTAGTTCAGTTTCGTCGTTCATTTCAGGTCTATATTGCTTACTGTTTTCGCTTTTGTATGTTTATATTTATTTCCGCTGCGCTACACTTTGACAAATGAGGGCATGGTTTCCTCACTATCAGTCCTAGGCCCTCGCTGCTAGTCGGCAACCTCTGACATTTGAGGAAATGCGCTTGAGGTCATGTGACCAATCGGGTTTGGGGCACCGTTGTGTGGCACCCAGATCCAGGACGTTACAAAGTGGTATTAAAGGTGTTTCTTTTCTTTGACTTACTGTTTGGAGCCTATAGCTAGGGATAAGACGGAATTGATATTCAGTAATAAGTTGTGCCCAAGAGTAGCTAACTCGTGTATAGGGGAAAACCGATTTACCTCGTTTAATTGAAATTTTTCTGGTTTTGCAATTTTACAGTTGATTTGATTTTTCACCATTGGGTGACGCACTTGTGGTGTGCTGTTTATATTTTATACTTGAGTTCTATTTAGTTGCAACCCGATGGGATGATGATATTCTATCACATGCATCATTTAAGCACATATTAGAATCAAATGTCATGCATAGTTTCCATGCTATGTAGGTGCATTAGAAATTACATGTTGTTGTGATAGATGTTGTGCTAGAAAATGCATGCTGTTGTGATAGATGCCTTGATAAAATACCTGCTATTTGATAGGGTATTGTTATGTAAGGTTTTGTGAATGAACGCCAAAGTTTGGTTCTTGAGAAGTATGGACCCTCATCAACCGGAATTTGGTGGATCATCAACTTGTTTACCTTGTTATAACATATATAAGATGCCAAGCTTTGGTTCGCGGGGATTATGAGCCCTCACGGATCAGAATTTGACACTTTGGTGTTCGTTTCAGTGTTTTTCTGGACTTCATAGTAGTTTCTAAGGCTTACTGTCCGGAAAAACCCAGAATACACGCCGTGTAGTTTTGACTACACGCCATGTGTTCTTCTGTTCGGGAAGAAACTATTTTTCTTAAGTACACGCCTCCTACCTTATGTACACACTGTGTAGTCTCTAACCGTGTCATAGGCCGTGTGGGCATAGACACAGGATATGGAAGTTCTTGAGGAAACATGTTGTGTACCGGTTGTACACGCCGTGTAGGGTTGACCCCGTGTCCGCTCGTGTAACTAACAACACGAACGAGTAAACCTTAAGCTATACACGCCGTGTCAGGATTGAACATGTTGTGTAGTCTGACCCAGGTAGCCGGTCGTGTAGCCAACAACACGGGTCGGTTGGGGCTTCTTAGTACACGCCGTGTTCGTCTGGAATACGCTGTGTAGTGTAACCTGGGTACACATGCCGTGTCACTAACAACACGGGCCGGTAAAGCTTGTCTAGTTCACGTCGTGTCTACCTTGAACACGCCGTGTAGTCTTGTCTTAGGAGAGCCGTGTGGCTTAACCGTGTAGAAGGACTCGGGGAGGGAAAGAAGATTCAAGTACACGCCGTGTGTTAATACAACACGTTGTGTGTTTGGAGAGTTACACGACCAGTTTTAGCTGAAGTACACGCCCATGTAAATGGCTTATGGGAACACACCGTGTAGTCATGTTTTGTAAAACTTGAGTGTTTTTCTTCTTCTGTTCCTTTCTTGGTCTCTTAGTTTTCAGTCCTTGATAATCTTGATTTAAGGTGTGTGTCAGTGCAAGGAGTGCCCCCTAGAGGTTGGTGAGTGTCACTTTCCATGAGACCTCAATGTCTTAGAGATGACAGCCTATGATGTCATTCTCGGAATGGACTGGTTGGTACCCTTTTGAGCCTTTGTAGATTGCTATCGTCGCAGGGTGAGTTTCACGTCACCAGAGGGCGGAGAGTTTCTATACAAGGGCGAATGAGATGTCCAGGCGAGCCGAGCTGGACCCGAGCATCGTGGACAAGGTGGAGTGACAACCCAGATTGTGAGTTTATATCTGGATGATCGGGAAACTTTTCAGAATGATTTCCCTCCAGTGGTTGATCGTTTCAGGGATGTCTTCCCGGACAACTTTACAGGTCTACCTCTGGAGCGAGAGGTGGACTTCTCTATTGAGCTTGTGCCAGGAGCGACACCGATGTCCATTCCTCCTTATAGGATGGCTACGCCAGAATTACAGGAGCTCAAGAGGCAGTTAGAGGAGTTGCAAGCCAAATGTTTTATTCGACCCAGTATTTCTCCCTGTGGTTCACCTGTCCTTTTCGCTAAGAAGGCAGATGGTACCCTCAAACTATGCGTGGATAATCAGAAACTGAACCAGTTGACGGTTAAGAACCGATATCCCTTACCGAGAGTTAATGATCTTTTCGATCAACTTCGAGGAGCACAAGTGTTCTCGAAGATTGACTTGAGATTCAAATATCATCAGTCGCGTGTTAGATCATCGGATATACCGCTTACAACCTTTCAGAGCAGATATGGTCTATACGAGTACTTGATCGTGCCGTTTGGACTCACAAACGCGCCGACAGTTTTTATGCCTCTGATGAATCGTGTGTTCCACCCATATCTGGATTCTTTTGTGGTAGTCTTCATGAACGATATCTTGATGTACTCTCACACTCGACACGACCATGCCACCCATCTTGAGATCGTACTAAGTGCACTGAGAGAGCATCAATTATATGCTAAGCTCTCAAAGTGCCACTTTTGGATGAACCAAATTCACTTCCTGGGTCATATTATCTCAGAGGCAGGAGTTGCGGTAGACTTGAAGAAAGTGAGAGCAGTAGTTTCCTGGGAGCAGCCTAAGAACGTGTTTGAAATACGAAGTTTCTTGGGGCTAGCTGGTTACTACAGACGCTTTATACAAGACTTCTCCCGCTTACCAGTGCCGTTGACGGGTTTGACTAAGAAGGGTAAGAAGTTCGTTTGGTCAAAAGTTTGCGAGACAACCTTTCAGGTGCTGAAGGGAAGGTTGACATCAGCACCAGTCCTGATACTTCCAGAGCAAGGGAAGAGCTATACAGTTTACTGTGATGCATCAGGTATTGGGCTGAGAGCAGTGTTGATGCAGGACGATCGAGTAGTTGCGTACGGGTCTCGACAGTTGAGGCCACATGAGAGAAATTACCTGACACATGATCTCGAGTTGGCTGCAGTTGTTCATGCGTTACGCTGTTGGAGACATTATCTCTTGGGAGAACATTTTGTGGTGTTTACGGACCACAAAAGTCTTAAATATATCTTTACCCAACGTGACTTGAATTTGAGACAGCGAAGGTGAGTTGAATACCTTCAGTCCTTCGACTTCGAGCTTGCCTATACACCTGGTAAAGGTAATGCAGTAGCTGATGCATTGAGTAGGAGAACTCAGATACAGGCAGTGCAAGAGGCCAGTGGTGAGTGACAACTTATGACTTTGTTCTCCGAGATGCATTTGGAGGTGCACGATAGTCAGGGGAGAACCTATCTTTCATCTTTGGCTGTGACTTCTACCCTCCTGGATAGAGTGAGGATGAGACAACTATCAGATTCAGAAGGCCTAGTTCTACGGGAGTCAGTGGCAAGTGGGGACCCTTCTCCTAGTTGGATGATATGCGATGACGAGGTACTGCGTATCCATGGACGAGTGTGGGTTCCAGGGGATATACGCGACGAGTGTGGGTTCCAGGGGATATACGCGATGAGTTGATGCGGGAATTTCATGCTTCAGCTTGGGCAGTGCACCCTGGAGTTACCAAAATGTACTGTGACTTGAGACGTCAGTATTGGTGGCCGGGTATGAAAAGAGAGGTAGCTGGTTTTATTACGAGATGTTCCACCTGTCAGTAGGTGAAGGCGGAGCATCAGAGGTCATCCGACCTGTTACAATAGTTATCCATTCCGGAGTGGAAATAAGATGATGTCGCGATGGACTTCGTGACCGGGTTGCCGAGGTCACCTCGAGGCAATGATGCCGTATGAGTTGTTGTGGACAGACTTACGAAAGTAGCTCACTTTTTGCCGATCAAGGAGACCTTCAGTGTTGACGAGATCGAGAAGTTGTATATCCGAGAGGTAGTACGTCTTCATGGGGTCCCTCGTTCTATCGTTTTAGATATGGACGCCCGTTTTACGTCTCGTTTCTGGAAGAGTTTTCAGAGGGCACTGGGTACACAGGTGCTTCTGAGCACAACTTACCACCCTCAAACCGATGGTCAGCCAGAGCGTACGATACAGGTGCTGGAGGACATGCTGCGTGCATGCGTCCTAGACTTTGGGGGCTCTTGGGAGAAGCACATACCCCTGGTCGAGTTTGCCTATAATAATAGTTTTCATGCAACTATTGAGATGACACCTTACGAGGCTTTATATAGTAGGCCATGCCGATCACCCTTGTACTGGTTGGAGGCAGGTGAGACAACTTTACTAGGACCACGTCTTGTGCATGAGACTTCAGAGCAGATCCAGTTGATTCAGAAGCGGATGACTACTGCACAGTCTCGTCAGAAATCTTATGCTGATCGCCACAGACGACCCTTGGAGTTCGTGGTCGGGGATCCGGTTTTCTTGCGCGTTTCACCGAGGTTGGGACACATGCAGATCAGGAGACAGTGTAAACTTTCACCGAGGTATGTAGGGCCGTTTGAGATTCTGGTGAGAGTCGGGCCAGTTGCCTATCGATTGCAGTTACCACAGAGGTACCGAGCGATGCACGATGTCTTCCACGTATCTCAGCTGCGCCGTTATCACTCAGACCCGTCTCACGTTTTTTAGCCCGAGGAGGTTGAACTTCAGGTTGATGCATCCTTTGAGGAACATCCAATTCGTATTGTTGATAGGAGCACAAAGGTTCCCCGAGGCCGGTCAGTTCATCTCGTACGGGTGTTATGACAGCATGACCGAGTGTAGGACGAAACCTGGGAGCGGGAGACCGACGTACGTGCTCAGTGGCCAGAATTGTTCCCAGCTTTATCGTCACCACCCTTGGAAGGGCAATTCAGGGACGAATTGCTTTAAGGGGGGAAGTTTGTAAGAACCCAGTTCTTATTCTTGAGGTATGAGTTTCTTCTTTTCTTTTTTCCTTAAGTGTTTTTGAGAAAGCAAGGGAAATGTGAGAAAAATCTTAAATTTATGGGCACACGCCGTGTACTTTTGTACACACGTCGTGTACTTTGGCCGTGTGGAATGAGAATACTGGGCATGTAGGCTTAGGTGTGAAAACTAACTACACGCCGTGTACTGTTGTGCACACGCCGTGTACCGTGGCTGTGTGGGATGAGAATACATGACGTGTAGGCTTGTTAGCGATTAAGGGTGTAAAAACTAACTACACACCATGTACTTAGTAATACACGCCGTGTAATCAGTAGGCAGATGAACAGTGAGGCAGTGCAAAGTAGCCGCTAGTGGAACAGTTTAAAAAATAGTACACACCGTGTACTTGAAAGTACACGTCGTGTAGTTATGTTTTTTCGTTAAAAACAGGCAGTAACCTCCTCATTTGATAGAGGAGGTAGAGAACTCACCATGAGCCGCGGGAGAGGAGGCCGAGACTTGGAGGAGCTTTCGATCGCACACTGGGGCTCCGATTCTTCTGCTGTCGATCTCGTTTGAACCACATGAGTAAGGTCTTTCCTCTTCTTGAATCTTTCCTTCCAATTCTTTCCCAAAGGGAAGTTATTTGGGTTTGAATGAGTAATCATTTATCTCAGATCTACGTCGTTCTTGGTTGTTTCAGGAGGCGCTTTTCACGTATATCGATCAAAGGAGATCGAGGTAGGTGGTCTTGTGTTTAATTCCAACTGTCGAGTTGATTTTGTGTACCGTTGTGCCACACGCCCATGTTCGGGGTGTCATATGGTGGAGACTTTGACTGTTGAGATACCTAGAATTGTTTAGGTAATCTAATGAATAAGTATAAACTGCTGTTTGAGATCATTGCTTTGATCCAGGGCCACCCTGAGGGTGCGTTTCCCTTGTTTAGCCGTTTGGCCAGGATACCCGTGGGTATGCCATGATTATAGCATGTTTTGAGTTTTCTTGAGAGGAAACATGTATAAATTTATTGCTTATGCGTTGGGCTCGGCCCGATTACTTGTTTTTCTTTTGATTAGCCAGAGGGCAAGGTTCTGTTTAGCCTGAGGGCAACGTTTTTTATGCTTGAGGGCAGTAGCTTCTGTGCCTAAGGGCAATATCTCGTATGCCTGAGGGTAATATTCATTATGCCTGAGGGCAATCACCTGATGGTTTCGTTTCTGTTTGGCTGAGGGTAAGGATTTGCACGTCTGAGGAAAATGTTTATTTTGAATATTCACTGTGGTGATTTATTATGTTGTACCTGCCAAGCTAAAACACAGGTTTGGAATTGTTAAATAATTATTAAAATGACAATGTAACTGGTAGGAATAGTTACTTTTGACTACTTCCTAGTTTACTGCATTTCATTATTGCACACTGCAGTTGCATATTTTCACTGACAGTTGGGCACAGGCCTTTGACGGTTGGCTACTGGGATTTATTTCTCACACCCTGTTTGGGTCATGTCTTGGGCTCAAACAGATTATATTGTTGCATGTGTCGATAAAGGTAAAAGTCCCTACACAGGTACATGATTGTTGCAGAGGAGTAGGAGAGCATGAGACTGAGCTTAGGCTTGCGATGCTGCTGCGTTCCTGTTGCACTACTTTGGTTTTGTTTGCTGTACTTTGTACCTTGTGCTGTATTGTATCAGATTGCAGTGTATCCTATTTTGGGTTCTTTCTTAGAGTTAGAGACATGTTGCATCATCATATATATGACTGTTGGTTATCTTTTACTTCAGTTTCGTTGTCCATTTCAGGTCTATATTGTTTACTGGTTCCGCTTTTGTATGCTTATATTTATTTCCGCTGTGCTACACTTTGACAAATGAGGGCATGATTTCCCCACTATCAGTCCTAGGCCCTCGCTGCTAGTCGGCAGCCTCTGGCGTTTGAGGAAATGCGCTTAAGGTCATGTTACCAATCGGGTTCGGGACACCCGTTGTGTGACACCCGGATCCAGGAAGTTACAATTTTCTTCTTTGGTTTTCATGATTGGATTACTTATATTCATGTACAGACAAACATGTAGAATGAGAATGATTGTCCAGAATTGAAGTTATATGTTATTAGTGAACATCTAGAAGATTACATAGTTATAAAATTCATTGGTTATTGGGACTGAAGATGAATCATTATATAAAACTTTAATGATAATTGTTTGAGTTAATTGGTGGTTTTTGATCATATCGAACTCATTTTGATTTGTAAATTAATTTCACATGTACAAAAGATTCCAAAACCTTACATAAGATAATATATATATATATATATATATATATATTATAGTCTGGTTCAACCATCAAAATGGTTTCATGACCAGAATTGAATACAGTAATAGAAATTGAAAACCCGTCGTCCTTGAATGTGATAAATTAACACATCTCAGATGGTGCTTTCATTTCTAGTATAAAAGAATGAGAAATGAGAGATGATAAATTATTTCATTATCACAACAACAATCCAGTACATGTAAGGTACTTGAGTTATCATAACATTTTGATGAAAGGAAGACGAGGAAAAAGAAAAGAAAAGAAAAGAACATGAAAAGAAAAGAAAAGTTGAGAGATCCCTTGTGAAAATTCGGCAGCCTAACAACGTCACTTAAAATTTCATAAAATATTTTGATGAGAGAAAAATGGCATCTCATCATTTTTACATAATATGGACAGTGAGGGGATATGAAATGACATATCCCAACATAAGCTAATTTAAATTAAAAGATAATAATACAATAAGAGTGCTTGAAACAGAGAGATTTTGAGACAAAAATTCTGCACCATAACGGCTATGCAACATGGTTTTAGAAAACATTAAAAAGAGAGAGAACATGAGTCACCCATTCATAAAAGACCCATAAAATAGCAGATGGACAGAATAATATGGAAATAAGAACATGATATGAAAACTTGAAATACATACCACATAAAAGATAACTTGAATGGAAAAGAGAAGTTGAAAATTCTCTTACCTTGTAGAGTAACTCCTAAGACTTGAAGGTTGAGACCTTGGGGGCTTGAGGACACATTGGGAGGAATACTAGAGAGTTAAAACTACTAGAGCTCTAAGTATGGTGAGTTTGGAATGAAAGAAAACGATGGAATGAGTGTGTATTTATAGTAAATGGGAGGGAGTTTTTTATTAAAATCAAAGGACACCTCAATAGTGGTTTTTGCAAAACCGTGGGCTTGCCCACAGTATTTGCCCATGGTATTAGCCACTTGGGATACCTCATATCATATTTTACCGTACACAAGTCGACCAACATTTTATTTTAATTATTACATCATTATGATTTCATTAAACATACCGAAAACTCAAAACTGTATTTTTACTATTCACGAAAATTCAAGTATTTTAAAAAAATCTCAAAAATTCACCACAACCATTTTTCGACATGTAGAATTCAAAAATGAAATCCATTTTTGAAAATAATTTTCTAAATATTTTTGAATTAATTTTTAAAAAAAATCATAATTTATTTTAAAAAAACAACTTTAAAACTTTAACTCGTTTTATAACACCTTGAGAAATTAATCAAGGTCCTACAAAATTATCTTATAACCATAAGACAATAAAGTAACAATTTATGATTATATTTTATGAAAATACATTTTCATTTTAAATTATTAAATTAATCATAAAATTGTAATTAAAATATTAATGACATACAAAAATACCAATACTTATACTATGATCGTTTTTCACTTTTAAGATGTCTAAATTATATTTATACATTCATGAGCGAAGTTTCTATTTTTTTGGCCGATTTACTATTCATTAATATTCATAAATGTATGTTACTATTCCTAAAGGTATGCTACTATTCATAAGGGTATGTTACTTTTAACAAAAAATTAAGTTTGTCTTATCAAACTCTAAATATTTTATTGAACACAACTGTGTATGTCAGTTTTTCAAAATTCAAATCACAGAGGTGGAAAAATTATGTTTATCGGTTAGGTTATAAAAAAATGATGTTTTGTAGAAACTCAGTGTTTCATGCATTGTATATTAAATCTATTTATAAATTCTTGGGGTGTTACAACACGACAACTTTAAACATGAGGTACATTAGATAGTTATTGAAAACTTCATTAACATGCTCATAATATTCCGTCGTACTTAAAACTGTATAGGATGACCTGAGGACATACATAAAAAAGGGGTGAGCTATAAAGCTCAGTAAGAGAATAAACAAAGAATAACATGAAGAAGATATTACATGTTAGACAATAGATATTTTAATGGGACATAAGAATCATAAACTTGAACAATGATGCATGATATAACATGATAACATAAAGACAACATGGAAATGTGAGGACAACTTTAAACATGACATCATAAATATAAGCCAAAGTTAACCACCAAGACAACATAACATAATGTGTTTAGTGTTGGTCGGAGTAGTGTACTCAAGAGGGAGGGGGGTGAATTGAGTATCTATTCAAAATTTTTGTTTAAAAAGTATTCTTAAAAAGTTTCCCCAATAAATTTAAATACAACCCATTTAATCAAGGTTATACGGCTATGAAAGTTTGACTGTTTAAATAACTTCTTAGAAGATTGATTAATTCTCGGTAAATTTAATATCAGTTATTAACATTACTTTTGAAGCTATCATAATAAGGAAAAACAATAATAACTTCTTTCCAAGATTAACTATCAAAGTAAATTTAGTGATTTCTGAATTAAACAGTAAAATAGAGAAAACTAAAGTAAACAACACAACGTATATAAAACAAGTGGTCCAGTCTCAAGCTGAGACCTAATTCACTCCACTTGGTGATCACCTGCCATCAAGCAGTTTATAGAAATAAACTTGATCAACACCCTGGATCGAGGTTAACAACAGTACACAAGACTGTCCAGGTCTTGCGACCTCTTCCACGGTTCTTCATGGGTATGAACTAACATGCCATACATGGACCTCTTCCACACTTATCCGTGGGAATACACAAGTGTAAAAAGATGTAAGAGAAAAGATACCTTGTATCCTTCAGTTTGATGCAGGAGACAGTGTGCGTTTAATACAGACCCACACACTGCTCGAAAGACAAAAATAATACACAAAAGAGCAGAGGTGATGAGATAAGGTTAGAAGTGCTCTGAGTGTTAGTCTATGCAGTTCTGGACTTCTGGGATGAAGTAGATGCAGAAATCGAGTCCTCTCGCAGAAAACAGAGTATCGTAAGTCAACTAGATTTGGCTCGTATTCTTCGTGGAGTTGATAATGCAGAAATGTTCTCGACTCTGAGATTCGAGTATGCTTCGTGTGTTCTTCAGCAGTGTCGGGTTGCATGAAAGCTAGTGCTTCTTCGTTATCGCGCACACACACTTGTATGTTCTGTTGTTACTATAGTCGCCATGATCACACACTTTTCTTCTGACCACATTGTTCTTTTTATTCTTGGAATGCTTGTGTTGGAGCTGACATGATGCATGTACTCTGCACCTCGTACCTCATACTGTCTGGTAACATATCTACAAAGAAACATTAATTATGTCAGTGCATTTAAAAGATTCAAATATGACCGTTAGAAATTAAATTGAGAAACGACAAAACAGATTAAGAAACTGTGTCACAGTCTGTCTGTAAACGGTGTCTTCATGAAACGGTGTCTCCTTGACACGGTGTCTCCTTTGTCTTTGAGCGGTGAGACAACTATGATGACATAGTTGTATAGAGATCATGAATCGGTAGCACATATGTGGTTTTAGGATCATGGTGTCTGGTCACGATGTTTGGATGGTCACAGTGTCTGGATGGTCACAATGTCTGGATGGTCATGGTGTCTGGATGGTGACGCTGTCTGGATAGTTATGATGTCTGGATGGTTACGGTGTCTGGATCCTTTGTCAGAAAAACACAACCGGTGGCAGACTCACGATTTCTCAGACGTAGTCAAATCTATGTACACAGACTTAAACAATGATATTCATAGAATGAATTAAACTTAATCATTCATAAGAGAATTTCATTAGAAACAAAATAGTTTACAATAATTATTTAAGGCATAAAGAAACTAATCATCTTTACACATGATTCTAGATAGATTTAACAAGATTAATAGGCTTTACAGAATATATATGATTTGTGATCATTAAAACATGATTAATACACGAGGAGTCCAACAATCTCCCCCTTTTTGATGATCAAAAATCATATGAGTGGGAGATTTATTCTTAGGTAACACGTCTTTTCTTTAATGTGCATTTAGTGACATATTTCTCTCCCTTTTGGGATTATCAAAGAGTAAATAAGAAGTAGACAATAAAAGTGCACAATGCATTAGATTGATAAAAAGTGTCAGTACAAACAGTAAGGAACACGAATACATAAAACATCCTCATCAAAAGATAGTAATCAGTGTTCTTCAACACTGGCTTTTCTTCTCTTTGCCATTGACAGCAACATCAGAAGAAGAAGCCATAGGAGCAGAGGTAAAAGTGGAAGAAGGGAGTGAACTAGTGGACAAAGACGGTAAAGCGAGTCCTTCAAAAATAGAAGGGGCCAAGGTAGGTGGAGTAGAAGACCAAGACAACTGTTGATCAAGGATTACAGGCTTGATCTGATTCAGAGCCTGAGAGACAGACATAGATGTGGAGGTTAGGGCAAAGGATGAGAAGGTAGGCAAACCATATCTCAGGGGTGCAGCTGCAGGAGCGACAATGACAGCACTCTAAACATGAAGATAAGGCTGCAAAAGTTTGATAAAGTCAACAATGATCTCACCACCATACTTCATATCTTTCTCAAAGTCATTCTTGTTCTCCACAAACTTATCCAACAAAGGAGTGAAATCTTTGAGATTTTGGACTTGAGTTTTGAAAGCTTGAGTTACAGGAGGGATCCTCAGATTCTCCACGAGGTGAAGGTCCCGGGTGCAGCGGAAGCTCGTGGGTGGATGTGCCCACTTGACTTTTTGTCATTAACAATGATCAATCCGAGATCAATATGACGATAAACGCCAGACTCCACGGATCGAATCACAGAAATAGACAAAGAAGAGAAGTAGTCCCGAAACCATAAATGTGGATCGTCATAGGTTGATTATAATTAATTTAATTAATTGACAAGAAATACCTTTTATGGCGTTCTTTCTTCGTTGATCTTTCTAATCACGTTCCGATGTGATTCGTCGTTGCATCGCAGATGCCAAGTGTAGACTTTCTCTAGCGGTGATCCACACGTGCACCACGTATCTCTGGACGTTGCCAAAGGAATCTCCGGGTGCTAGCGTGGAGAAGCCTTTGCTTGCGTTATCCGCCTTAGATCGCCTTGATCCGGTGGAGGTGGATCTCTCTCGGTCTTGAGTGTTCTTGGAGGACGGGGTTCTTTCGGTCTTGAGATAATTCTCTAGAATTGTTGTGCACAACGATTCTCTTAGGAAAAGAGTTGGGGTTATGAGGATATTTATAATCGGGTTTGAGGTTGTAGAGTTATGACAATAAATAAACGTGTTATGCATTTTATTTATTTCATTAACTCTTTTAAAAACCCCATGTCGAGTCATTAATTCCTTGACATGCGCCTACACTGATTATAATAAATATCATTTAATAAAACAACATTTCCTCAAAATCCCGACTGGAAAAACTACACAGCGTGTAATCATAAATACACGACGTGTACTTGTTTTTCAAAATAAAAACTACACGACGTGTAATCATTAATACATGGTGTGTACTTGTTTTCATTTTATTCTTCCTCTAACATTAAAACGATTTAGGCTTCCTTGAATAATTATTAAAACACGTACGAGAATAATCTTTATTCTACTTGAGATACTTGAATACACTTAGTGTGTGACCCTCTAGGCATCTTTCTCGTTGGCATTAGGCGGACTTGCCTAAAGTCCAAGATTACTGTCTAGCAACGGGTTAAGACACCCAAGAGAAAGAAGTTGACGCCGCATTGACGTGTCACCTCTAACGAACGCTTACCGTGTAATTTAATCCCTTTGTCTCAATATCTCATCAAGCAGGTTTCATGGCAGTGTCATAAACCTATATGCTTGATCTATCATTCTTTGACTTCCAGAAATAAACTCGCCGTGACACCATGACCATGAAATTTATTCGACAGTTCTATTTCAGTCAAAGGGCTCGAGATATTTTCTTCCATAAATATGGAAGGGACAAATCCTTCCTTGACTTATCCATTAACAACATGTCATTCGTGACGCACCCACCGTACCATACTTCCCGCCAACTGTCTTCGTGACAGTTTTCTTCAACAAATCTAAGTGTGCGAGTCATGACATGAGTTAATGATAATCTTCCAGTCTAAGGACTATTACACACGCTCGTAGATAACAATGTCCGATGACACCAAAACATGAGGAATTATTACTGGCAGGTCTGTTCTCACAATCTCCCATCTTGGAGATTACCAACTGCGAACTCCATGAGAGAGAGTCTCGTCTTCTTACGAGTACTCGCACATGACAGTCTGTATACTATGTGTCCTATCATAATATGTTATCCAACCACAGAACTTTATTTAAGAACATTGTTATAGTATTTCAAGGTTCTTATCATAGCGGAGATCTTCCATGACCTTATCAATGAAACAAATATTCCAGGACATTATTATATTATAGTCATGCAGAACAATGAACAATATATAATAAGTGTACATTCATATAATCAAAGTACAAAACAGTTGGTTCTCAGGACACCAACCCTTACACAAGGTACTTGAAGTGGTTTTCATGTCATTCTTAGAGAAGATCTGATTGAAGTAGAAGTCCACTTTCTTAGCAATTTCTTGCTTAGCATCATTGACAATCTTGGAATGGATTCTCACCAAATCAAGAACTCCGTCACTGTTCTTGATAACTTCAGATAGAGATTCCTTGTCAAATCCACTAAGCATAGATTGAAGTTCTTCTTTGACAACTATTCGAAGCAGATCATTGTCTAAAGAAGGTTGAGATGATTGTCCAGAAGTACGAGAAGCAGTGACAGCCGAGGTAAGGGATTTGAGTTGATTTAGAACTTTCTGGAGACAAGCCTTATACTCATCAGTTAACTTGTTAAGACCAATAACAAGCTCACACACCTCTTGAACAATCTTCTTGTTTCTTTCAGCTACATTTTCAGCTAAGGAAGTTAGATGAGGTTGAATCAGTGAGGCTACTTCCTGTGGAGTCTGACTAACAATATCCTCAATAGGATAGGAAACAAGTTCTGGTCTTGAGGTTACCACTCTGCATTTATTCAACCATACCTCTTAGAGTTTTTACTTCACCACTGAGCAGTTTGTTCTCAACTCTGACTTCTTGAATTTCATGAAGCATCTTGGGTTGAATCTGCCATATGACTTTTTCCAACAACAGTGAAGCATCTCTTTCACTCAGATTGGTTACAGGAGCCGGTTGGGTATTCATGAGTTTCTCAACTCCAGCTAATAGGGTAGCTCCAAATACTTTCAGATCATCCTTATTCACCAAGTTTTGAGATTCTTGTGAGGGTTCATGAATAGAAGCTGAGACATGCTTAGGTTCCTTGGTAGAGATAACTTCAGGTGCGGATGCTAGTTTCAAATGAAACATAGTAGATAGATCAATTCCTTTAACCGAGACTTCCTGGGAATTAGTCACATCAAAGTAACTGGAGAATTTATACCATGTATCCACTGAGCTTGGATCAATCAGATTAGGGACTTCAACCGATTCCGGATTGGGGGGCTGCTCCCCCTCAACAGGTGTATTTTTCTTAGGACCGAGAGATTTAGAGCCTTGATCTATTTCCACGAATTCATCCCTAATTTCCTCAACTATTTCCTTTCTAGCCAACTAAAAGACTTGCTCCATTCTCTCTTCAGCAGAAGGAATAACTTCAGGAACAACTTGTTCCTCTGGGTGTTCCTCAAGAGCAGTTTCTTGCACAACAGAAAGAGCTTCTTCTATATGCTCTTCTACAACATCCTTTTTTACTTTTCTTAGCAACAGATTCTTCTTTGGAAGCAAGTTGTTATTCCAGATCAAGAACTTCTTCAAGAATAGACATTTCCTTTTCAATTAAGATTTGAGGAGCAGGTGTACTATCTTCCTTATCAAGAACAATTTCTTTTGAAGGTACAACAACCTCTTCATCTTCTTCCTCATCAGAATATTCAACAAGTTCATCTGGTTTCAAACCAGGATCAGAAATATCCTTAGGTCTTGAAGGGTGTTCTACCAGATTAATCTTTTCATAAATTCTATCATTATCTTCCACCCATGCTTTACTCTATGGATTCCAATTGATTTTCATTCTCTTTACTGTAACTTTCGAAAGACAGAACTCATAATCCTTTATGACTTCTTTATCTAGTCCAACCAATCCTTTTGCATGAAGCATAGTTGAGATAAGCCTTGAATAAAATTGGGAGGTTGACTTGGAGGTTGTTTTGATCAACTCACACATATAGTGTATAACATACTCGCATAGGTTGATCTTATGTCCATTTTTCATGAGATGTATCAAAAATACATCCTGATACTTGAGTACAACTAAATCACCTTTTCTGGGGCTAATCAAATTCTGAACAAACTTAAACAGGAGTCTAGATTCACCATCTAGCTCGACAGCTATGACTCTCCTCTTGGTTTCATTGCCAGTTAAACTTCTCAAAGCGTCTTCCAAAACAAAGAACTCACTCAAAGGTGGAGGACCTCTCTGGTAGTCCTCACAAATACCCTCACGAGATATCCTAAGACATGCAACCCATAACCTCGAAGAAATGGTACAAATCTGACCATTTATCCAACTTCGCACAACATAACCATCTTCTGAATCAAAAGAGAATTGAACATACTGGTAAAACTGGGAAACTAGCTTCAGATAAATAGGCATATCCTCCTTTGTAAACCAATCTAGCCAGCCTTGCTCTGTTAGCACTTTCAACACCAAAGACTTACTTGATAGAAGACACTTAGGGCATATCTCCTTTTCAGGTACCACTACTCTGTTCACTAGATTCGGATTCAGAGGGCCTTCGGGTGCTAACTTCGGCGTGATTTTCAACTTCTTCTTTGAACTGTGCTTCTTAGGAGTTGATGACGAAGGGTGTTTCATCCTGGGCATTCACCTAAGGTTCGAGAGAGAGAAGGGTTGAAAGAGGGGTTACAGTTTGAGAGAAGAGAGCTCGAGTGAAGAACGACTGAAACTTCTTTTATTTTATCATTTAGGGATATCAAGCGTCGCGGGATAAAAAGCGCGGGAAAGTAAAAAGAATAAAACAATGAATTATCGCGATACAGGCTATAATGTATAAATAAAACAATAAAGCATCTTTATGGTGAGACCGTAATCAAGCGTTCATGGTGAGACCGTAACAAGCGTTCACGGTGAGACCGTAACAGTGTGATTTCTAAACTGTGCGACCATATGGTTTGAGACAGTAAGTTCCAGACAATAACCAAGAAATAGTAACTATGAGACCGTAAACATGGAACAATAACTCTTAAGACAGTAAGACTGTAGAACTGTTAGAGCTAAACAGTAATCTTAAGACAGTGACTTGTGAACCGGTAAACTGTGAAATAGTATACTTACTACTTAAGATTTATCATCCCCAATTCATGTATGATGTAATCTATTCTTTCAGAATTTAGTGGTTTGGTGAATATATCAGTAAGTTGATATTCAGTTCCAATGAATTCCAAAGTGATGTCACCTTTCTGATAATGATCTCTCAAAAAGTGATGTCTTACATCAATATGTTTTGTCCTAGAGTGTGAAACATGATTTTTTTGAGAAGTTAATAGCACTTGTATTGTCACAATTTATAGGTACATGCATGAATTGATATCCATAATCTAGTAATATGTGTTTCATCCACAAAATCTATGCACAACAACTGCCAGCAATTATGTATTCAACTTCTGCGGTAGATAATGCAACAGAGTTTTGTTTCTTACTACACCATGATACTAGTGACTTGCCTAAAAAGTGATATGTTCCAGAGGTTCTTTTTCTATATAACTTAAAACCACTGAAGTCAACATCAGAATAACTCACTAACTCAAATGACTGTCCTCTGGGATAGAACAATCCTAGATTGGGTGTATGTTTGAGGTATTTGAAAATTATCTTAACAATATTTAAATGAGATTCCTTAGGATTTGCTTGAAATCAAGCACACATACACACACTAAACATAATGTCAGGTCGACTAGCAGTTAAGTAGATTAAGCTTCCAATCATTCATCTATAAGTGGTTTGATCAACAAATTTTCCATCTTCATCAAGATCCAACTTACAAGTAGTACTCATTGGAGTCTCACTACTTTTAGTGCTATCCAATCCAAAACGTTTTAGAAGATCTGTAGTATATTTACTTTGATTTAAAATAATACCATCATTATTTTGAAAGATTTTAAATTCAAGAAAGAATTTGAGTTCACCCATTAAACTCATTTCAAATTCGTTTTGCATCATTTTAGAAAATTCAATACATAAAGAATTTTTTGAAGATCTAAAGATAATGTCATCTACATAGATTTTAACTACTAAAACATCATTGAAAATTCATTTTATAAAAAAGGTAGGATCAACCATTCCTTTTGTAAAACCTTTGGAAATAAGAAAAGTACTTAATCTATCATACCAAGCTCTTGGAGCTTGTTTTAAACCGTATAAAGCTTTTGATAATTTAAAAATATGGTTTGGAAAATGAGGGTTTGTAAAACCAGGGGGTTTCTCAACAAAGACATCCTCAGCTATATACCCATTTAGAAATGTACTTTTGACATCCATTTGATATAATTTGAAATTCAGATGTGCAAAATAAGCCAACAGAATTCTGATGGCTTCAAGTCTAGCTACTGGTGCAAAGGTCTCTTCATAGTCAATTTCTTCTTCTTGACTATAGTCTTGTGCAACCAATCTATCCTTGTTTCTAACTATATTACCAGCTTCATCCACCTTATTTCTAAACACACATTTAGTGCCTATGGTGAATGTGTCTTTGGGTCTTTCAACAAGTTTCCAAACTTTGTTCATTTCAAACTGATTAAGTTCTTCTTGCATAGCCATCACCCAAAATTCATCATTGATGACATCATTAATGTTTTTAGGTTCAAGTTGTGACAAGAAGACTTGATGTTCAACCTGATTTCTAAGAGAAGCTCTAGTTTGAGTTCCTTTGTCTAAATCTCCTACAACAACATCTAAAGGATGATTCTTAAAAGTTCTAATAGCTCTAGAAAAAGGACTGGTGATTTCATGTTCTTCAACAAGGTCAAGTTCATTGTGACCTGAATATAAAGAATTTACAAAACTGGAAGTTTTTACAGATTCCTTTACAGGATGGTTAGATGATTTTGAATTAATGTCCAGATTTGATACATCATCCTCTAGGTTCTCTAGAGTGGTCTTAGGCTCATGTGGATTTGTTTCATCAAATTTGACATGGACATATTCTTCCACACATTTAGTTCTTTTATTAAACACCCTATAGGCTTTACTAGAAATTGAATATCCTAAGAAGATTCCTTCATCACTCTTGGATGCAAATTTGTCAAGATTGTCCTTAGTATTAAGGATATAAACTTTTCAACCAAAAACTTTGAAGTAGCTAACTTTGGGTTTTCTATTGTTCCACAACTCATATGGAGTTATTTTAAGAATAGGTCGAATCAATACTCTATTGATAATATAACATGTTGTATTTACAGCTTTAGTCCAGAAATAAATAGGCAAGTCATATTCACTAAGCACAGTTCTATCAATCTCTTGCAAGGTTTTATTTCTTCTTTCTAAAACTTCATTCTGTTGAGGTGTTCTAGGGGTAGAGAAATTATGACTATAGCCATTTTGTGAGCAGAATGATTCAAACTCTTGATTTTTAAACTCACGATCATGATCACTTCTTAAGGATTTATTTTTATGTCCAGAAAGATTTTTTACAGTTTTGACATAGTTGGTAAAATGAGAGCATACTTCACTTTTATGAGTCAAAAAGAAAGTCCAAGTATATCTAGAAAAGTCATCTACAAGAACATAAACATAG
This sequence comes from Viscum album, assembly GCA_963277665.1. Lineage (NCBI taxonomy): Eukaryota > Viridiplantae > Streptophyta > Magnoliopsida > Santalales > Viscaceae > Viscum > Viscum album. Next base: position 1,510,693,444 of record OY728156.1, read on the forward strand.
TGCTTCCTATTTAAACTAGAAACTCTAGATTGTCCAAACAAACCTATGTGAACCAATTCGAGAGGTTGAGAAGTTGACACTTCTTTCTTTGGTTTGAATGAAATTTTGTGTTGCTTTCTCTTTTGACAAGGATTACACAATTTATCATTTGGAAAATCAAGTTTGGGTAGGTCTTTGACTAAGGTTTTTTCTAGTTAACTTTCTAAGGGTGTGAGTGTTACAGTGTCCTAGTCCCCTATGCCAAAGCCAAGACTCTTTGTGAAACACACTTAAACATGAATCATTTTGAGAATCTAAAGAGTGTAAGTTAACAGAATATACATTTTCATTTCTTAATGCATAAAATACTAATTCATTTTTAGAATTAAAAACATTTCAGGCATCATTTTCAAATTTGACATGAGATCTATCATCACATAATTGTGAAATACTAAGCAAATTATATTTCAATCCATCAACAAAAAGTACTTTGGAAATCAAAACTGAGTTAGAGTTACCAATTTGGCCAAGGCCAATAATTTTTCCTTTGGCATTGTCACCAAAGGTGACATGTCTTCCACCAATTTTTATTAAGTTTTTGAAGCATGAATAGTCTCCTTTCATGTGTCTCAAACATCCACTGTCCAAGTACCATATGCTTTTACAAGAACTCTTTAAGCAAGTTTCCTATAAAATAGTTCCTTAGGAACCCATATCCGTCTCATTGGTTTCCTATAAGTATTATGTAAAGTATTTGAAAAATAAACTCTATTTGGTCCAGAAAAGCTTGAAACAGTAGAGAGTGTGTCATAACTTGAACTAGCTGAATGTTTTCCAGAACTAGGAGTAAAGCTGTCTGTCTTAGATTTAGAAACAAAATTAGTTCTTCCAAATTTTCTTTTACCAGGTTGATAGCCAATGCCAGTAGTATATTTAGGAGCAATCTGTTTACCTGCCATTTGTACCAAGGTATCTTTACCATTAGTAAGCCTTTCAAGATCCTTTCTCAATTGATCATTAGACAGTTTTAGTTCATTGTTCTCTTTGAGTAATTGAGCATTTTTCTCTCTTTCTACAGTGAGTTCAGTTTAACAGTTGAGGTAAGAGTATGTTGTTTCTTTAAAGACTTATATTTATCTTTTAGTTCATTGCATGCCTCTTCAAGCATATTACAATACTCAAACATTTCTTCATTAGACATATTTTTAGAGTCACTCTCATCTCCAGAGTAATAAGAATTGTGTACAGGAGATTCTAGTGTTACCTCAGATGTGTTTGTCATAAAACACATATTGACTTTGTTAGCCTGTTCATCATGTGAATATTTTGAGTCACTTGAACTGTCCTCAGAAGCACTTCATGTTGCTTTCATTGTCTTTTTATACTTTCTATCTTTGTCCTCATATTTCTTTTTGTACTTGAGCTTGGGACAGTCAGCCTTGACATGTCCCTTTCGCTTACATTCATATCAGACAATCTCATCAGACTTGTCACTTCTTTTCCAATCTTTCTTCCAACTTCATTTTTGATCATATCTTCCCTTGAAGTTAGACTTTCTGAAAAAGTTCTTCTTTTTGTAAAATATCTTAAACCTTCTGGCTAGTTGAGTCATCTCCTCATCACAATCAGGTGATGATTGTTCACTGTTGAAACTTTCTACAGAAACATCCAATTTCCTTTTCTCTGTGTTTAGAGGTGGTGGTCTTGAACGCAACATATTTTCTTTTGGGTTCATCCTCCCCTTGTTGACTTTCAAATCCTCTTCATACATCATTAGTTTGTCAATGAGTTATTTTACATGTAGCTTGCTGATGTTGCATGAATCTCTAATAGAGACAGAGGTTCCTCTACATCTGTCAGGTAGACATCTAGTATAAGTATTAAGTCTCATTTCTTTTACAATAGAAGTTCCTTCATGTGAAAAAGACAAGGTATCCCAAATTTCATGGGCAGATTTACATGCAGATATTCTATTAAATTCCTCATCTCCTAAAGAGCAGTATAAAGAATTCATAGCTTTGCAATTGTTATTATAGGCAGTTTTGGTAGGTTCATCCCAAGTGATTCTATCAGTAGCAGGAATATTATATTCATATATAATTGAAGACCAGATTTCAAAGCTCATACTTTCTAAATGCATTTTCATTTTAATTTTCTATTGAGCATAATTGGTTCCATTAAAGAATGATGGTCTGTTTGTTGTAGCACCTTCCAATCTATTATCCACAATACACAAATAACTTAAAAGAGCTAGAAATTTAGAATTAACAGAAATTTATAGATCTTTAAAGTAAAACTACAATCACAGTTGAATATGGTCAAAAAGAGTTTTAATAAACACCATCTGATACCAAATGTTGGTTGGAGTAGAGTACTCAAAGGGGGGGGGGGTGAATTGAGTATCTATTCCAAATTTCTATTTAAAAAGTATTCTTAAAAAGGTTCCCCAATAAATTTAAATACATCACAGTTAATCAAGGTTATACGGTTATGAAAGTTTGGATGTTTAAATAACTTCTTAGAAGATTGATTAATTCTCAGTAATTTTAATATCAGTTATTAACATTACTTTTGAAGCTATTTTAATAAGGAAAAACAATTATAAATTCTTTCCAAGATTAACTATCAAAGTAAATTTAGTGATTTCTAAATTAAACAATAAAACAAATAAAACTAAAGTAAACAACACAGCGAATATAAAATAAGTGGTTCAATCTCAAGTCGAGACCTAATCCACTCCACTTGGTGACCACCTGGCCCCAAACAGTTTATATAAATAAAATTTATCCAAACCCTGGATCGGGGTTAACAACAGTACACAAGACTGTCCAGGTTTCGCGACCTCTTCCACAGTTCTTCATGAGTATGAACTAACATGTCACACATGGACCTCTTCCACACTTATCCGTGAGAATACACAAGTGTAAAACGATGTAAGAGAAAGAATATCTTGTATCATTTAGTTTGATGCAGGAGACAATGCATGTTTAATACAGACACACACACTGCTCGAAAGATAAAAATAATACACAAAAGAGCAGAGATGATGAGATAAGGTTAGAAGTGCTCTGAGTGTTAGTCTATGCAGCTATGGACTTCTAGGATGAAGTAGATGCAGAAATTGTGTCCTCTCGCGGAAAACAGAGTATCATAAGTCAGCTAGATCTGGCTCGTGTTTTTCGTGGAGTTGATAATGCGGAAATGTTCTCGACTCTAGGATTTGAGTATGCTTCGTGTGTTCTTCAGCAGTGTCGGGTTGCATAAAATCTAGTGCTTCTTTGTTATCGCGCACACACACTTGTATGTTCTATTGTTATTTCAATCGCCACGATCACACACTTTTCTTCTGGTCACGTTGTTCTTTTTATTCTTGTAATGCATGTGTTGGAGCCGACATGATGCATGTACTCTGCACCTCATACCTCGTACTGTCAGGTAACATGTCTACAAAGAAACATTAATTATGTCAGTGCATTTAAAAGCTTCAAATATGACCGTTAGAAATTAAATTGAGAAACAACAAAATAGATTAAGAAACGGTGTCACAGTCTGTCTGTAAACGGTGTCTTCATGAAATGGTGTCTCCTTGAAACGGTGTCTCCTTCTTTGTCTTTGAGCGGTGAGACAACTATGATGACATAGTTGTATAGAGATTAGGAACCGGTAGCACATATGCGGTGTTAGGATCACGGTGTCTGGTCACGGTGTCTGGATGGTCACAGTGTCTGGATGGTCACGGTGTCTGGATGGTTACGGTGTCTGGATCCTTTTCCAGAAAAACACAACTGGTGGCAGACTCACAGTTTCTCAGACGTAGTCAAATCTCTGTACACAGACGTAAACAATGATATTCATAGAATGAATTAAACTTAATCATTCATAAGAGAATTTCATTAAAAACAAAATAGTTTACAATAATTATTTAAGGCATAAAGAAACTAATCATCTGTACACATGATTCTAGATAGATTAAACAAGATTAACTGGCTTTGCAGAATTTATATGATTTGTGATCATTAAAATATGATTAATACATGAGTCCAACATTTAGGATAACCTCACGTACACTATACATGACATCTCATGAGACTCAAATATTACCCATGCATTGGAGTGCTATTTGGGTGCATCCGTCATAATCATATCATGTACATGCATTAGTGTGTCATATATACCATATAACACATCATCACATTTAATTCCATGATTAAAGATTGTGAGTTACATAAATGGAAGTCCCCAATCAATGGAGTATAGGTATAACTAGGTGAATACCCTTGAGTGGAAATGGGTACGAGCATACACCTCACAAATGTTTGGCATGGAAAATCGTACGATAATTTTAGCAGCATAACGGGGGAACATAAAGGTTCAGGTGAGGGCTCAATGTGAGTGAAACGAGTCTCTCGTCACTCTATCATAATAAGGGAAGTAGTAAGGATATGTAAGAACATCATCCAACATAAAAAATTGTGAATTTAAAAGTCACAAGACAAAAAGGGGCTTAAATAAAAGCTTGGCATGAAAAATCGCAGTGAAATTTCGGTAGCATAACAGAGGTACACAATGAATCATGGGAGGACTTAATGACAGTGGAGATGGTCTCTCATCACTTGGGCATAATATAAGAAGGGGGGGTATGGAAAAACACATCCCATTAATAGGAATTAGAGGAAAGAGACATTACATAAATAAAGTACTTGAATTAAGAGGATAGGAGATAATCTCTTACTAAATTTCGGCATAGTAATGGCTTAGGTAAATGCTATAATGAGAGAGGATAATGATATCTCGTTATTAGGACATCAATTGGAAAATATAGAGATCTTTGTAAGATTATGGAAATATCACCAATTGAGATTCAAAAACCTAAATACAAAGAAGATGCTTGAATTGAAAAGAAGAGAGATATGTCCCTTACCTTGAGAGTGATTCCAAAAGTTTTAGAGGAGATTCTTGAGAGCTTGATGACACCTTGGGAGGACTCTAGAGTGGGGAGAGTAGAGTAAGAATGTGCTCCAAGGTTTTTTAGCGAAGAAGAATTAGAGTTTGGGTGAGTTTATATAGGAAGAGAGAGGGGGGGGGTAGTTCTTTATTATTTCCCAAACATAGGTTCTGGACTCTATAATAATGTAATCAAAACTACAAACCTTCCAATGGTTTTTACCTATGGTGGTTTTCATTATTTTTTAAGGATAAGGGCCAAAATCATTAAAATATTACCCATGGTGGTGTGGAAGCGAGTCATGTTTATAAATAAATGATTTTAAAACCTTAAAATATTATATAGGTTTTGAAGGATTCTTAAAGATTTTATAAAATTAATCAAATAACCTCAAAACACATTATTTTAAAGGGGAAACATAGAATTGGTCGTGGATAACTTATATGGTATATATTACATCACTTTTAGGTCATTATGATGTCATAATACATACCGTACATTTATAGCGTCTTTAATTTTTACCCAAAAAATCGGTCGTCTTTAAAAATTATGAAAACTTCAGTGTTGGATAATTTTGATGCGCTGAATCCAAAAGAAAAATTTATTTAAAAAATTCTTGATTTAATTAAAAAATTGTCTTGATTAAAACTATATATTACTCCAAATACAATTTATGTTTTAATGTATCAAAAATCTATTTTTTTATTAAAATCATTATTTAATCATTTATAAAGTAATAAACAACAAATATAATCGTTTTTATATTGAAATGAAAATATAAATATTCATACTATTATGGTTACTTTGTTTCTAGTTCTTATTACTTTATTTTTACCCTTAATTAACCTATTTTTTTTACTAAATGACCCGAAGACCTTCATTATTATTATTATTGATAATTCATCTTTCAAAGGGTGAGGTGGAACCCTTATAAGGTCCGAAGGCTTAGAGACAATTACATGACTCGTAGGTCTTAGAGAAAATCACCCAGAGAAGACAACTTAGAACTGCTCCTCCCCAGCACATGTCATGATATCAGCACTCCACTTTCGCAAGCCTGGTCGGCTAGCTGTCATGTGCGGAGCTGCACAGACACGATACCGATGGCAAAGCCATACCCTCTCGTTCTTCCAATTCCGGTTAGCTATGTTATGGTGAATGCGCCTACTCTGAATGCTCATATGAAGCCTTGACCCTTGTAGTCTGACTGGTATATCTGCAAATTCATGTGGTCCGAAGGCCTTGTGGTGGCCCGAAGACCTTGGGGTGGCATGAAGGTCTTAAAGTGGCCCGAAGGCCTTGAGAGACAACTGACCCGAAGGCCTTGAAATCCTTGCAGGACCCGAGTACCAAACCGGTGGCCCAAAGGCCCAGATGGATGAATAGTTTCGGCTGTTACATTACCGAACAATACTTGCTACAGTGCCTGCTACAGTACCTGTAAATATGTCTCCACTTGGAAATACGTCTCCACCCAGATTTGTCTAAAAATTAAGTTGACCTTATTACCTAATATTAATTATGATGATTACAAATATGAGATCCATTTTGTCAAAATCAATTCACAGAGGTTGAAGAATTTAATTTAAAATAAAACTAGCAAGCGCGATGTGAAACTATTTTCCAAAAAATGTATTTTTCAAGAAAAAGATAATTTTATATTAACTTTATAACTAATAATATTCATTATATGAATTTTAATTCATAAATATAAATATAAAATCTAAATTTTTTATTTAAATCATCTCTCATTAAGGTTTATTTTAATTAAATATAAAAGGGAAATATTATGCATTTTAAAATAGTTTACCGAAAATTGCGTTTTTAAGCATAAAAATATACTTATTTTAAAATCTGATATAAAGATGATGTAAATGTAATTAATTGGATTAAACATAACTAAAAAAATAATTATGTTACTTTGAAATCAAATTAAAATAATAATGAGACTTTTAAATTACTCAATTTATCAAAACAAATGACAGTTTTACAAATAAATGAGTATTTTCCACTATTCATTGAAAAATCAATATTTTTCAAAAAATCTCAAAATTTCACCCTAATTTAATTTCTTCTAATATCAAAAAATGAATTTAATTTTATCAAATACATTTTGAATGTTCTATAAAATAATCCTAATATTTTTTTTATAAAAATAAATAAAAAACATTTTTGAAGAAAACATATTTTGAAGAACTAAAATACATTACCAAAAATTGAGTGATTATTTACCAAACATTTATCAATACATTTATGTTGAGTATGATATATATATATATATATATATATATATATATATATATATATATTTCATAATGTAGTTATTCCAATTCATAATCACAAATTTAATGGTTAGGTTATAACGGTCATATTTAAATCATCATAGTTTGTTTGTGTTCGGTGTTGCGTATTGCATACACTAGCAAACATAATTTTCTTTTCTAAAAACTCAGGGGGTTACATTCTTCTCCCATTTAATAAATTGCGTCATCACAATTTGAACTTGATCTCGGTAATCAATGTTTTGACACTTGAAAATATCCTTATTGAAAACTCACAACGTAAATAGGGTTAATAAAATATCCTTTTAAAAAGAGAGAAAGAGAAGTACGAAGATCATCACATAAATAGGTTTTCAAGTATGAGAACATTAGTGGGAAGTGAAATTATGGACATCGAAGAAAAAAAACTAATTCCCAAGAACTAATAGAGGGTGACAGAGAACATGGTCAGGAAAAAGTCAACGACTACAAAACTATAAATCTATAATGGGTAAACAAACCATCAATTCATTGAAAATGATCATAATATGACAACATTTTTGTTTCGAGATTTTTTTCCTAGAATTGAGTAATTCCTTTACCATCTAGCCCAGAGACATAAATAAATATACTTTATTGACAATTATAATTTCATCATTTAATCAACTTTTACCACAATTTCATCTTTTCTCCAAACGATGAATACTCAAGATGATTTTTTATGCCCGAAGCACTAAAATAAGCTTCTAAAAGGTTACAAAATCCACCAAAGAATAACCTATTCCTTATGTCTTTACCAAATCTAAAATGGTTAGCATAAAGTAAGATAATACTGAAATTGAGTAAACCTTATTACATTAATGTAAAGACCCGTAAAATTCAAGGGAAATTTTTTCTTAATTTTCTTTGGAATTTTACAAGAGTGCGGTTTCTGACGGCACCTGATTCCGAGGCCTGGAGTGCCCGGAATCAATTTCCGAAGTTTGGCTCGGGTACGTTCAGTGAACGAACGAGCGGGAATTCCTAACTTTTGATCCGGTGCTCGGAATTGAAATCCGAGGGCACCGATGAACTCGCAGCACCGATATTCGCTTAAGAAGACCTTTTTCGAAGTTGCGTTTGCCTAGGAGGAGATGTTTAATTTTTCTGGATGAAATGAAGAGTAAAATAAAATTGTTATACAATATTTATTTTATATCTTAAAAGTGGTTATAATATTTTGTTGGAAGTTGGGTGGTTTAACCACCTAAGAGAGGATTAAGGTGAGGAGGGTCCCACCCGAGCCCCACCTTTTCAAATTCCCAAACTCCCCTCTCTCCCTTTTGAAGGCTTGTCAACTTAACATTTAATTAATTATACAACTCATGTATAATTAATAAGTGAGTTTAATTTTGAGTTTTTGAAATTCAAACTCTTGAATTTCTAAGGTTGGGTTGTGATAATAAATTAAGTGTGAGCTTAATTTATTTTTGGGTTAGTTTCTTTGTTACTTGAGAGGATTGGGAGAATCGTTGAGAGACTTGAAGATCTTCTTCGTCTTCGACGAAGAACGTGAAGAACGGTTCTTCTCCGACAAGGAACATCGATCCCACGACCTTCGAGACTCGGCGTCCCGGAATCTTCCGTCTTCATATTCCTCCTCGAAAAGTGAGAAGTCGCCGACCGTGGTGATCATCGCCAACGACAACGTACCACCCTTCTTCGTCATAGTGACAAGTGAAGAGACGTCTTTTCCTCCTCGGACGCACCCCGACGTCCACGGAATCTACGTCCGACGCCGCGACGCCTTTCTCCGCGATAACCGACGTGCGACGTCAATTTTCAAGGTAGGTGTTGTTGTTATTTGTTTATTTGTTTATCCTTGTTCGTGGTTCTAACATGACTAACGTGAGGATTTAAAGTTGTGTTATCTTTTAACGTGAGGGGGCCGGACCGCATGAACACGGCCGAACCCCCTCCATTGTTCTTGTTGTTTTATCTTGCAGGTGGAAACAAGGAGGCGTGGTGCCGTCGCACCACGCGGATAATCGCACGATTAAATTGCGCGGCGACGTCGCGCCGCGCCGTGGAAGGATCATCAAGAACGCGACGCCGTCGCGCCGCGTCGAAGGGAAACAAAGGCGCGGCGGAGGGGCGCGATGCCGTCGCACCGCACCGGACGACGAACACCGCGACCGGTTCCGGGCCGCGGCGGGACGAGAAGACCGGCGGCCGGGCCACCGGCGTCGGGAGCCGGAATGGGGACTGGTTTGCCGGTCCCGTTGGAGAAAAACCGGCTGGCCAGCTGGCCGGCCGGATGGACAAAAATCCGGGGGAATTTAATTCCCCCGACAGCTCAAAAGCCCCCCCCCCATTTATTTGGGGGGGCGGTTTCCTTGAGGGGGGCAGGCGGCCCCCCGGTTTCCGAACAAGCAGGCCCCCCACGAGGGGGGGGGGGGGGGCGTTTGACAAAAGGGGCGCGGCTGATTGCCGCGCCGCCAAACCAAGAAGCGGGGGGCCTTGCCCCCCCGCGCGCTGCCTCCGTGCGGCGCCAGGCCGCCGCGCCGCCGGCCGGCCGGGTCGACCCGGTTCGGGCCGACCCAGGGGGGGTCGGGCCGGGTCGGCCCGGACCCGGACCCCCCATTTTCGAGACGGTTTCGGTCTTTTGGCCATAACTTGAGCCACGGACCTCCGAATGACGAACCATCTATGGCAACGCGATCCTTGGATCGAGACGATCGTTTCGGTATATCGCACTCAAAGTTTCGGAATACTTTGGGTTCGGCCGGGTTGGTTCGTTCACGAAACCAACCGGGCCTTCGGAGCGGAAACGCTCATATCTTGAGCTACGGACGTCCGATTGACGTGCCGTCAGCTTTGTTGTGTTCCTCTTAGTGAGACGGATCTTTTGGCATACTCCGCCCGAGGTTTGGACACAGGTGGAGTACGGTCGGGTTGGTTTTGCCCTAAAAACCAACCGGGCCCCGGGGACGAAAATGCCAATAACTCTCAGACCGGGCGTCCGATCGACGCGCCGTCTGTTGCGTTGAGTTCCTGTTGACGATACGGAACTTTTGGATACATCAACTCTGGACTTTGTGACAGTTGATGTATCAGCCTCTCGGCTCGTGGAGCGGACCCTCCTGTACGAGCTTGCTGTGTGCGGGAACCCTAGTGCTGGCTGCGACTGTGACTGTGACTACTACTACTGCTACTGCTACTACTGCTACTGTGACTGCGACGACGACAGTACAGAGATCCTGTGTGGATTCGACAACGACGACTACGACACTCAGCGATCCTACGTGGATCAGTGCTACAGGTCCTGTGTGGGCCCGATCCTGTGTGGGTCCGATCCTGTGTGGGTCCTTGCGCTCAGCGGTCCTGTGTGAACCAGCGCCTACAGGTCCTGTGTGGGGCCGATCCTGTGTGGGTCTTTTGCGGGGGTTAGTTACCTAATGATCCTTCGTGGGTCTGACGACTTAGATGGATCAGAGATCATCTTTATCGTCCTTTGAAGAAGTATACCTGTGTGAGCTGAATCCTGTTGCTTTCCTGTGTGGATTGTGTTGTGCTATCCTGTGTGGATTACGTTTACTTTCCTGTGTGGAATACGTTTACTTTCCTGTGTGGATTTCGTTTTGCTTTCCTGTGTGGAATACGTTTACTTTCCTATGTGGATTTCATTTTTCTTTCCTGTGTGGAATACGTTTACTTTCCTGTGTGGACTGAGTTGTACTTGGGCTCGGAGGTTGGAGCGTATTTGAAATTGATGACTTATGTATATGTATGGGCATATACCTAAGCAGTGTCGGTTGTTACTTCGTGATTGTACCTTTCTTTGTGGTTTATCCTTTGTGGATTTTGAGAGACCTTCAGGGGTCTCGGGGTCCCTACTGAGTAGCTTATACTCACCCCTGCACGGGCTTTGCCCGCACTACGTTGTGTTGGTTGCAGACGACGGACAACGTTGATCTTAGCTGAGGATTGCAGAGCAGGACGGTACCTGGAGGTGGACCACTGGGCGGAACGTGCTTGGAGCGGACGACGAGACCCGTGGAGCAGTGGAGCTATCTGTACCCACCCTTCAGGTGGGATTTCCAGTGGACAGCTCGGTGTAGCGGCTTTTACTTTACAGTTGCTGTTTTCCCTTTCGAGTTGTACTTTACTTTCAGTTTGAGTTTGTATACTGGCCCATTTACTTTTCCGCACTTTCAGTTGTACTCTGCTTTTGCTTAGTGTTTACTTTCTGCTTGCTTACTCTGTGGTGTTTGTTTACTTTACAAAGGCAATGCCTTCCCTTTTTACCGGGATTTACGCCTTGGTGCTAGTCGCCAGCCCCTGGCCTATGGAAGGCGGGCTTGGGGTAGTCACGGCACGGACCCCGAGGGCGGGTCGTGACAAATTGGTATCAGAGGAGTTCGGTTCTACCGTGAACTCTGATCTTTTCTATGTGAAGCAATAATGTTTAGCGTATTGAGTGTGGTTATCAGTCCAGGGAGTCCAGTGTTGGTGCGGCGGCTGACGTATCCGTACACCAGGACCCTGACTTCTGATTTTCGACTTAATGCACGAAAACATTGATTGCATGTATGTTTCATAGTTTTCTTTGTGATTTCCTTGTGTCAGCTCACCAGGTATACTGTTTGACCGTGGCGCACCTGTTTCCTATTCAGGATGGCCCCACGACGGCAGCCAGCTAGGGTTCCGAGAGTCGAGTGTGACGACAGCCCACCGAGCGACGAGGCTTCGGTGCAGGGCCCTTTGTCAGCAGTGGCACCGGCGGTAGTTCTACCCGCCGAGCCCCCGATGCTTCCAGCACCAGCCGCTGACGATGCGCGTCGCCTCAGCGTACTGCATGAGTTTCAGCGCCAGCGACCACCCAGGTTTCGCGGGGAGACGGATCCCCAGGCAGCAGAGGACTGGCTGGAGGCCGTGGTACGTGTGTTTAGGCTAGTGAGGACACCAGCAGACCTCATGGTGATCCTCGCTGCGAGCCTACTACACGCAGCAGTAGGACGATGGTGGAGCTTGATGCTCCAGGTGCACGATGAGGCATCTCTACTTTGGACGGACTTTGAGAGCCTTTTCCGCTCGGAGTTCGTCCCAGCCACCCTTCGTGCGGTGCGTATCCAGGAGCTTCTACAGCTGCGGCAGGGCAGCATGACGGTCGCTCAGTACTCGGCGAGATTTACTGATCTCTCGCGCTACTCGACCGACATGGTACGGGACCCATTCTTTCGGGCCCGGACCTTCGAGCAGGGTTTGAGACACGAGATCAGGGCATCGCTGATCTCCCTCAGCATACCGACTCAGACAGGAGTACTGGAGCGGGCCCTTTTGATCGAGAGCTTCCTTGCTGAGTCTGCACCAGCACCGAGACCCACCGTAGGGCGGCACGTGGCGGAGTCTTCCGCGGCAGGCAGTCGACGGATGACTCAGGGGTCCAGACAGACCAGACCTTCGGGCAGACGACCTCAGGACACTGGCTCAGCAGTGCGGGGCACACAGCGCAGAGCCAGTCTTTCGAGTGGAAGACAGTGCTATGCATGCGGCGGGCAAGGTCACATGGCTCGTGACTGCCCGACCCGCCATGCCGAGGAGCAGCAGTCGGTTGAGGGACCACCGAGGCAGAGGCAGAGGGTCGACCGTGGCGGTCCGCAGGGAGGAGGCGGACGAGGCAGAGGAGCTGGCCGAGCAGCAGGTGGTGGAAGACGTTTTGAGGCTCTACCACCACCACCACCAGGAGGTCCACGCCGACCTCAGGGGAGAGCACAACTTCAGGCAGCTGAAGCTTACGATCATGGAGCTCCGGAAGCGGGTGGACTAGTGCGGAATTAGCTCCAGGCATAGAGGCCTTGGCCCATAATGCCTCTAGCTTCATAGTTTGTGTTGCCTTGTGACCTTGTTCTTTAAGTTGAAGTAATAAAAGACACTTGCCTTGGTGAATTTTGTTTTCTTGTCTTTTGTTTGTTTTTACTAAGAGGTGCCGGTTAAAAACTGTTGACTTGACCCTCACTTGCGAGATTCGTACTGGAGGAAACCCAGTGACCACACACTGATGCCGACAGTGTGACTCAACCCTTGGAGGCGAGAGTAACGGTTGGATCTCTTGGTAGCAGCGTCGAGGCCTTACGACGTCATCCATGCTATGAATTAACTAAGCATGACGAGATTGACTGTATTAGGCAAGGAACGTGGTTCATCCAGGGGATGAGACCGGATTTCACTTTTCGGCAAAGGAGAAATCTTTGCAGCTAGCCTCTTTGCAGATATCCTTCGTGGATAGTGATGGAGCAGCCTTCCTCCAGTCTCTCACAGTCACCCCTCCTCTACTACAATAGGTCAGAGAGGCACAGCGTGAGGACGCTGACTGTGAGACACGGCGTGCACAGATATCCTCGGGACAGACACCTGATGGTTTCTCCCTTGGAGCAGAGCACGACATCCTTTTCAGAGGACGTACCATGGTACCAGTCGCTTTGCGAGAGGAAGTGCTGAGAGAGTTTCACACTTCTCCTTTGGCGGTACATCCTGGAGTGGCAAAGATGTACCAGGACCTCAGACGACAGCACTGGTGGCCGGGCATGAAGAAGGCAGTAGCAGAGTTCGTTTCTCGATGCCTCACCTGCCAGCAGGTGAAGGCAGAGCATCAGGTACCAGCGGGCTTGGTACAGCCCTTGGAGGTTCCGGAGTGGAAGTGGGACGGCATATCTATGGACTTCGTGACTGGACTTCCACGCACTTCCAGAGGTCACGACTCCATATGGGTGATTGTTGACCGACTCACCAAGTCGGCACACTTCTTACCCATTAGAGAGCAGGGCTCAGTGGAGAGCTTGTGACGTCTCTACGTTCAGGAGATTGTGCGGCTCCACGACGTGCCATCATCTATCGTCTCCGATCGAAATGCTCACTTTACTTCCCGGCTTTGGAAGGGGTTACAGGAGGCGTTCGGGACACAGATACGTCTGAGCACAGCCTTTCACCCTCAGACGGATGGTCATACGGAGAGGACCATTCAGACTCTCGAGGACATGCTCCGCACATGTGTCCTCGACTTTGGTCACAGCTGGGAGGACCACCTACTGTTGGTGGAGTTTGCGTACAACAATAGCTACCACTCCACCATCGGGATGGCACCGTATGAGGCGTTGTACGGCCGACCTTGTAGATCTCCTTTGTGCTGGACAGACCCTGGGGAGTCAGCACTGATGGGACCAGAGATGGTCCAGGCCACGAAAGAGGAAGTCCAGGTCATCCAGGAGCGGATGAGGACAGTTCAGAGCCGGCAGAAGTCATACGCTGACAGGAGGCGGAGGCCACTGGAGTTCGAGGATGGCGACCACGTCTTCTTGCGGGTCTCACCTCGACGTGGTATTCAGAGATTTGGCCGAGGCGGCAAGTTATCTTCGCGCTTCATCGGACCCTTCCAGGTCCTCAGCAGGGTTGGCGAGGTGGCTTATCGCCTGGCTCTGCCACCTCAGTTGCACCGGGTGCACGACGTCTTCCACGTATCCCAGCTGAGAAGATACGTGCACGACCCGACGCACATCATTGACCATGGGGAGCTTGACGTTGACGATGGGGCAACTTTTACGGAGGTCCCGGTGGAGATAGAGGATCGACAGGAGCGGGTCTTGCGTGGGCGATCGATTCCTCTTGTGCGCATCAGATGGAAGCACGGGAATCTCCAGGAGAGCACATGGGAGCGGGAGGCTCAGATGCGTGCTCAGTACCCTCATTTGTTTCCCTAGTTTTTGATATATCTTTACGGGGACGTAAATCCCTGAGGTGGGAGTAATGTAAAGACCCGTAAAATTCAAGGGAAATTTTTTCTTAATTTTCTTTGGAATTTTACAAGAGCGCGGTTTCTGACGGCACCTGATTCCGAGGCCTGGAGTGCCTGGAATCAATTTCCGAAGTTTGGCTCGGGTACGTTCAGTGAACGAACGAGCGGGAATTCCTAACTTTTGATCCGGTGCTCGGAATTGAAATCCGAGGGCACCGATGAACTCGCAGCACCGATATTCGCTTAAGAAGACCTTTTCCGAAGTTGCGTTTGCCTAGGAGGAGATGTTTAATTTTTCTGGATGAAATGAAGAGTAAAATAAAATTGTTATACAATATTTATTTTATATCTTAAAAGTGGTTATAATCTTTTGTTGGAAGTTGGGTGGTTTAACCACCTAAGAGAGGATTAAGGTGAGGAGGGGCCCACCCGAGCCCCACCTTTTCAAATTCCCTAACTCCCCTCTCTCCCTCTTAAAGGCTTGTCAACTTAACATTTAATTAATTATACAACTCATGTATAATTAATAAGTGAGTTTAATTTTGAGTTTTTGAAATTCAAACTCTTGAATTTCTAAGGTTGGGTTGTGATAATAAATTAAGTGTGAGCTTAATTTATTTTTGGGTTAGTTTCTTTGTTACTTGAGAGGATTGAGAGAATCGTTGAGAGACTTGAAGATCTTCTTCGTCTTCGACGAAGAACGTGAAGAACGGTTCTTCTCCGACAAGGAACATCGATCCCACGACCTTCGAGACTCGGCGTCCCGGATTCTTCTGTCTTCATCTTCCTCCTCGACAAGGGAGAATTTGCCGACCGTGGTGATCATCGCCAACGACAACGTACCTCCCTTCTTCGTCATAGCGACAAGTGAAAAGACGTCGTTTCCTCCTCGGACGCACCCCGACGTCCACGGAATCTACGTCCGACGCCGCGACGCCTTTCTCCGCGATAACCGACGTGCGACGTCAATTTTCAAGGTAGAAGTTGTTGTTATTTGTTTATTTGTTTATCCTTTTTCATGGTTCTAGCATGACTAACGTGAGGATTTAAAGTTGTGTTATCTTTTAACGTGAGGGGGCCGGACCCAATGAACACGGCCGAACCCCCTCCATTGTTCTTGTTGTTTTATCTTGCGGGTGGAAACAAGGAGGCGTGGTGCCGTCGCACCACGCGGATAATCGCACGATTAAATTGCGCGGCGCCGTCGCGCCGCGCCGTGGAAGGATCATCAAGAACGCGACGCCGTCGCGCCGCGTCGAAGGGAAACAAAGGCGCGGCGGAGGGGCGCGGTGCCGTCGCACCGCGCCAGACGATGAACACCGCGGCCGGTTCCGGGCCGCGGCGGGACGAGAAGACCGGCGGCCGGGTCGCCGGCGTCGGGAGCCGAAATGGGGACCGGTTTGCCGGTCTCGTTGGAGAAAAACCGGCCGGCCAGCTGGCCGGCCGGATGGACAAAAATCCGGGGGAATTTAATTCCCCCGGCAGCTCAAAAGCCCCCCCCATTTATTTGGGGGGGCGGTTTCCTTGAGGGGGGCAGGAGGCCCCCCCGGTTTCCGAACAAGCAGGCCCCCCACGAGGGGGGGGGGGGGGCGTTTGACAAAAGGGGCGCGACTGATTGCCACGCCGCCAAACCAAGAAGCGGGGGGCCTTGCCCTCCCGCGCGCTGCCTCCGTGCGGCGCCAGGCCGCCGCGCCGCCAGGCCGCCGTGCCGCCGGCTGGCCGGGCCGGGTCGGACCCGGTTCGGGCCGACCCAGGGGGGGTCGGGACGGGTCGGCCCGGACCCGGACCCCCCATTTTCGAGACGGTTTCGGTCTTTTGGTCATAACTTGAGCCACGGACCTCCGAAGGATGAACCGTCTGCGGCAACGCGATCCTTGGATCGAGACGGTCGTTTCGGTATATCGCACTCAAAGTTTCGGAATACTTTGGGTTTGTCTGGGTTGGTTCGTTCACGAAACCAACCGGGCCTTCGGAGCGGAAACGCTCATATCTTGAGCTACGTACGTCCGATTGACGTGCCGTCAGCTTTGTTATGTTCCTCTTAGTGAGACGGATCTTTTGGCATACTCCACCCGAGGTTTGGACGCAGGTGGAGTACGGTCAGGTTGGTTTTGCCTTAAAAACCAACCGGGCCCCGGGGACGAAAATGCCAATAACTCTCAGACCGGGCGTCCGATCGACGCGCCGTCTGTTGCGTTGAGTTCCTGTTGACGATACAGAACTTTTGGATACATCAACTCTGGACTTTGTGACAGTTGATGTATCAGCCTCTCGGCTCGTGGAGCGGACCCTCCTGTACGAGCTTGCTGTGTGCGGGAACCCTAGTGCTGGCTGCGACTGTGACTGTGACTACTGCTACTGCTACTGCTACTACTGCTACTGTGACTGCGACGACGACAGTACATAGATCCTGTGTGGATTCGACGACGACGACTACGACACTCAGCGATCCTACGTGGATCAGTACTACAGGTCCTGTGTGGGCCCGATCCTGTGTGGGTCCGATCCTGTGTGGGTCCTTGCGCTCAGCGGTCCTGTGTGAACCAGCGCCTACAGGTCCTGTGTGGGCCCGATCCTGTGTGGGTCTTTTGCGGGGGTTAGTTACCTAATGATCCTTCGTGGGTCTGACGACTTAGATGGATTAGAGATCATCTTTATCGTCCTTTGAAGAAGTATACCTGTTTGAGCCGAATCCTGTTGCTTTCCTGTGTGGATTGTGTTGTGCTATCCTGTGTGGATTACGTTTACTTTCCTGTGTGGAATACGTTTACTTTCCTGTGTGGATTTCGTTTTTCTTTCCTGTGTGGAATACGTTTACTTTCCTATGTGGATTTCGTTTTTCTTTCCTGTGTGGAATACGTTTACTTTCCTGTGTGGACTGAGTTGTACTTGGGCTCGGAGGTTGGAGCGTATTTGAAATTGATGACTTATGTATATGTATGGGCATATACCTAAGCAGTGTCGGTTGTTACTTCGTGATTGTACCTTTCTTTGTGGTTTATCCTTTGTGGATTTTGAGAGACCTTCAGGGGTCTCGGGGTCCCTACTGAGTAGCTTATACTCACCCCTGCATGGGTTTTGCCCGCACTACGTTGTGTTGGTTGCAGACGACGGACAACGTTGATCTTAGCTGAGGATTGCAGAGCAGGACGGTACCTGGAGGTGGACCACTAGGCGGAACGTGCTTGGAGCGGACGGCGGGACCCGTGGAGCAGTGGAGCTATCTGTACCCACCCTTCAGGTGGGATTTCCAGTGGACAGCTCGGTGTAGCGGCTTTTACTTTACAGTTGCTGTTTTCCCTTTCGAGTTGTACTTTACTTTCAGTTTGGGTTTGTATACTGGCCCATTTACTTTTCCGCACTTTCAGTTGTACTCTGCTTTTGCTTAGTGTTTACTTTCCGCTTGCTTACTCTGTGGTGTTTGTTTACTTTACAAAGGCAATGTCTTCCCTTTTTACCAGGATTTACGCCTTGGTGCTAGTCGCCAGCCCCTGGCCTATGGAAGGCGGGCTTGGGGTAGTCACGGCACGGACCCCGAGGGCGGGTCGTGACAATTAATCTCCAAAATTCAACAAAAAACCCAAATGTTTGATATCACTACTACAAACACGACCTTTATCAGCGCTAAAAATGGCCTTTATCAGCGCTAGAAAAGCGCTGATAAAGCCAGCGTAGATAAGGGGGGGGGGTCCCCTTTATCAGCGCTAAAAAAAGCGCTGATAAAAGGGGTCTTTTATCAGCGCTAAAAAAAAGCGCTGATAAAAGTACCCCTTTATCATCGCTTTTTTTAGCGCTGATAAAGGGGTCCTATATCAGCGCTTCCTTTATCAGCGCTTTTAAAAAATCGCTGATAAAAGTTAAAAAAAATTAAAAAATTTAAAAAAATTTAAAAAAATTTAAAAAATACTGCCAATCGAGGGGGGGGGGGGCTTTTATAGCGCTTGAAACCCCCTTTTACAACGCTTTTCGGCCCCTATACAACACACCCCATGCACCCCACGCACCCCCCTCCACCCTTTAACAACGCTTGCTCTAATATTCCCCATGCGCGCGCACCCCTGCCTCCACCAGGATTTGAACTCGAGACCTCCCCCCTGCGCGCATAAGCCCTTACCACTACTCTATTTTGATTTGCTTTCCAATTCATGATATCTCTCTCTATATATATTTATATATTTAGTTATATTTATTCGTATAGTAATATATATTTATATTAATATATATATATAGTTATATTATAATATATATAGTAATATTAATATATATATAGTGGTATTAATATATATCTATATATATATATAGTTATATTTATTCGTATAGTAATATATATTTATATTAATATATAGTTATATTAACATATATATAGTTATATTAACATATATATAGTTATATTAACATATATATAGTTATATTAACATATATATAGTTATATGAATATATATTTATATAGTTATATTAATATATATATAGTTATATTAATATATATATTTATGGTGATATTAATATATATATTTATAGTAATACTAATATATATATATGTAGTTATATTAATATATATATAGTTATTAGATTAATATATATATAGTTAGATTAATATATATATATAGTTAGATTAATATATAGGCATATAAATATTCATATATTGGTATTTTAAATAAAATGGATATTAGTTATTATTTAGATAAAGCTAATATATTTTATATGTAAATTTGTTTAATTATTTATTTAAAAAATTTAATTTTTAGGTGCGAATATATAAAAAATATGTACATATAGTTATATATTTGATTATATAATAGAAGTTCATTATAAAAAAGGATGAAATTTCAAAGACATAATATCAATACGAATGTAATACCTTGGAATAAATTTAGTCCCCACGAAGAAAAGCCAATAATACCCCCTTAAACGAGTTTGAAAATCCACAAAATGTTAAAAAATCTGGGTACCCCGACAAAAAACTCAGTTTTGGAGGCCTTCTGGGCCTCTTTTGGCCTCGAAAAATACTTGACTACAGTTCCCCCTAGTCACAGCGACGTAGAGCTCGTCGCAAGCTTCGATTTGATATGTGGTAGAGCTCAAACGGACACCCGGATCAAAAGTTATGGCCGTTTGAAGTTTGAGTTGCGTTTTCAACATATTTTGGATCTTTTTTTAATTTTTTTAATTTTTTTAGTCCTCAAATTGTTATTAAATGACTATTACTCCATAATGATTATCAAATTATTAATTAAAAATATTTTTTTTAATTTTTTAAGAAGCCATTTTCACTAAATATCTTATATATATATATTAAGTATAATAAGTGTAAATGTACATTATACTTATCTAAAATATATTTAAAAATTATATATTATATTTATATAACAATATAACTATATTTATATATTAATATATTTTTAATTTTTTTGAAGCCGACCCTTTATCAGCGCTAACAAAAGCGCTGATAAAGGGGGGCGCTGCGAAAAACTGTTTTTGTGGTAGTGCATCGATCATTCCTTAAATTTAATACCCCCATATCCCAAATAACACCAATAACCTCAACATCAAAGAATGTTTTAACCTCAAATGTTGTCTCATACCCTTCAACTTACACCTCTAAAAACATAATAACATTCTTCTCAAATAATCGGTTTATATTAAACCTAATGAGTATATATACCTCAACCCAATAAAACATTATCCAAAATATCATTAATCATTTCAAAATAAAAAAAAAGATTTGATCCTATAATATGTTTCCCAAAGTATCCTTAATCATGCTAAACTTTCATCACACAAATCTTCAAAAGCGGAATCAATGATTTTAAACATTATACTAGCCTTATACATATCATCCCAAGACTCTCCATGTTTATCCCAACATCAAACACATATTAAAGGTTATCAATCCCTCAATTATGTGTTTTTCAAAATATCACATTATCACTAAATCAATTTTATAGCTTATCAGCACCATTCAACATATGTTTCAAATCCTTAAAGAAAAACTACTATAGAACAATCCTTAGATGTTTCATGATTCTTATACCCAGAATGTCATTGATATACTACTTCTGTAATATAATTCTAAATTATAAATACATAAACACTTTAATCCTTACATTTCAATGATTTCTATAGTATATGTCCTTTCTTAGTTTAGGATTTAACCATTGGATTAGGGCATTGACTCAGATAATCTCATATTCTCTGCAAATAAGACATTGAACAACAAAGGGTGCTATAGGATGTAATTTATTCCCTTCTACCATTCTCTTCATTATTTTTACGTCAACTAGCTACTTTATGCCCAATTTTTTCACACATAAAATACCTTCAAGTTCCTTTGTGGCATTTCCCTTGGCGTCACTTTCCATATTATTGACATACAATAAATTAGATCTTTACTTTATCACCTTTATCAGATGAACTTCCCTGAGACGCTGTCCTCCTCTTCTTTGATGTCTTTGGACATTCAACTACGTGTCAGTCATTAATTGTGATTGTTGATAGTTGGTTTGGAATAATCACAAGTTGTCTTATTTGAACTCTCATCATGTTAGACATCTCATTTGGGCAGTCATTACATTGTCCCTCACTTTGGTTGTTGACTTAGTTCCTCCTATTTTTAGTGATTGGCTAGAATGAAGGGAAAATTAGGGATGAGTACTTTTTAACTAAAAACATAAACGGGAAGCCAATAATATTAAAAATATAACTTATAAATGACATGTATTTCCTCAACTTATGAATTTATAGGCTTCATCTAAGTTATCCATGATCTATTTCCCAACATAAACTCTTACGAATTTTTTTTCTCTTAATAATGATTCATAATAAGCTTGTGAATTTATCAAATCATACCATCTAGGAGTGTCAAACAAAGTGTGCAGTAAGACCCGTTATCGTGCGCTAGTTCCCGATCGAGTCTAGCTCAATACGATGTTTTCATGTTTGTTACTCCTAGGTACATCTGTTCCAGAACCACATCCACTTGTAGTATCCAAACATAGATGTATTTTCTTGGAAAATACTTACTCTATATTTTACCAGAACATAGAGATGTTTTTCTATAATTAGTATTATCCCTATTGATTTCTCTATAATTTTCTAATCCTAATTCAAAAAATAACTACACTTTCATTTGATACCAACTATGACAAACCGTGTCTTTATTACACATAAATCCTTGATTTATTACATAAGAATACACATAATAAAACCTAGAAGATCGAGAAGTCTAATGTCTTTGAGTAATTAGGTACATTATATGACAACTTAAAATAGGGGTACATATGAAAATTATCAAAAACTTCATTTACATGCTTATAATATTCCATCGTACTTAAAACTGCATGGAATAACCTGAAGACATACATAAGAAAAAGATGAGCTATAAAGCCCAGTAAAAGAATAAATAAAGCATAACATGAAAAAGGTATTACATGTTAGATAAACATGACATCATAAGTATAAGTCAAGGTTAACCACCAAGAAAACATAACATAATGTGCTTAGAATAACCTCTCATACATTATACATGACATTTCATGAGACTAAAACATTACCCAATGCATTGAAGTGCTATCTGGGCACATTCATCATAATCATATCATGTACATGCATAAGTGTACCATAAATATCATGTAACATAAGGATATATTTACTCACATTTAATCTCACAATTAAGGATTGTGGGTTACATACATGGAAGTCTCCAATCAATGGATTATGGGTACAACTAGGTGAATACCCTTGAGTGGCAATGAGTATGGGTATACACCTCACAAATGTCCGACATGGAAAATCACAGGACAATTCCAACAGCATAATTGAGGCACATAAAGGTTAAAGGGGTGGCTTAATGAGAGTGAAATATGTCTCTTATCACTTGATCATAATAAGGGCAATAGTAGGGATATGTAAGATCATAATCCTATATGAACAATTGGGAATTTAAAAGGCATAAGATAAAAATGGGCTTAAATAAAAGCTTAACATGAAAAATCACAATGAAATTTCGGTAGCATAATGAGGGTACATAATGATTCATGGGAGGGATTAATGAGAGTGAAAAGAGTCTCATCCCTTAGACATAATATTTATAGTAAGGGGGACATGGAAAACATATCCCATCAATAGTAATTATAAGAAAGAGTATAAAGAAAGTGCTTGAATTAGGAGGACAAGGAGACGATCCCTTAATAAATCTTAGTATAGTAATGACTTAGGTAAATGCTATAATCAGATGAGATGAATGATCTTTCATTATTAGGACATCAATTTGAAAGTAGAGATATCTTTATAATGTCATCACAACATAACCAATTGGGATTCCAAAGGCTAAATACAAAGAAGATGATTGAATTGAAAAGAAGAGAGAGAGGTTCCTTATATTGAGAGAGTGATTCCAAAAGTTTTGGAGGAGATTCTTGAGAGCTTGAGGGCACCTTGGGAGGAATATTGAGAGAGAAGAGAATAGTAAGAATGTGCTTCAAGGTTTTTGAGTGAAGAAGAATGAGAGTTTAGATGAATTTATATAGGAAGAGAGATGAGAGTTCTTTATTATTTCTCAAACATAGGTTTTAGACTATATAATAAAATAATCACAACCACAAATATTCCAATAGTTTTTTTCCATGGTTTCTATTGAAGAGGAGTGATTTTCATTATTTTATAAGGATAATGGTCGAAATCATTAAAATATTACCCTTAGTGATGTGTAAGTGAGTCATCTTTATAAAGAAATGATTTTACCTCCTGAATGGTCTCAAGACCTTCATTTTTTATTCATTTTTTGATAATCCCCCTTTTAAGGGTTGAAAGGGAACCCTTACATGTCCCGTAAGCTTTGTGACATTACAGGACCCTCAGGTATTAAAATAATTCATTACAGACTATGACTACTTGAAACCGCTCATCCCCAGCATCTGCATTGTGATCAGCTGTCCACATTTTCATGACTGTTCAGCTAGCTATCATGTGCAGAGATTCACAAGCCCAATACCGATGGAAAATTTCATACCCTCTCATTCTTCCAAATCTCTTAGCTCTGCTATGGTGAATGCGCCTTTCTCTGAATCCTCCTTTGGAGCTTGTTCCTCGTAGAAAATTTCTGGTTTGCGTCTGCACGTCAGGTGCCCTGAAGGCCATGAGGTGGCCCGAAGGCCTTAAAATATCATTTATTTAAAAAATTCTTAATTTAATTAAAAATATTGTCTTGATTAAAACTATATATTACCCCAAATACATTTTTTTGTTTCAACGTATCAAAAAACTAATTTTTATCAAAACCATTATTTAATCATTTATAAAGTAATAAACAAAAAATATACTCATTATTATATTGAAAAAATATAAATACTCACATGATTATGATTACTTTGTTTCTAGTCCTTGTTGCATTATTTCTACCCTTAATTAACCTATTTTTATTTTACTATTGTAATAAATATTTACTACGGTTACTATTCATATTGTCTAAAAATTAAGTTAACCTTATTACCTAATATTAATTATGATGATTATAAGTATGAAATCCATTTTATCAAAATCAATCCATGTAGGTGGATGAATTTAATTTAAAACAAAACCCGCAAGCACAACATAAAGTGGTTTTCTGAAAAATGCATTTTTCAAGGAAAAAATGATTTCAATTTAACTCTATAACTAGTAATATTCATTATATGAATTTTAATTCATAAATACATATATATAATCTGAAAATTTAATTTAAATCATCCCTCTTTATGGGTTATTTTAATTAATTATAATCGAGAAACATTATGCTTTTTAAAACAGTTTTCAGAAAAATGTGTTTTTAGGCCTAAAATTAAACTTATTGTAATATCCAATATAAAGGTGATGTAAATGTGATTAATTGGATTAAATATAAATTAAGAATGATTATGTTACTTTTAAATCTAATTAAAATAATAACAAGAATTTTAAATTACTTAATTCATCAAAACAAATGACAGTTTTACAAGTAAATGAGTATTTTTTAACTATTCACTGAAAAATCAATATTTTTTTTCTAAAAAATTCAAAAATTTCACCCTGAGTTAATTTTGATATATTGATATAAAAAATAAAGTTAATTTTATTGAATGCATTTTCCAAATATTCTAGAAAATAGTCATAATATGTTTTACAAAAATAAATAAAAAACATTTTTGAAGAAAACATATTTTGAAGAAAAAAAAGATATTACAAAAAATTGAGTGATTATTTACTAAGAATTTATCAATACATTTATGTTGAGTATGATATATATATATATATATATCATAACGTAGTTAATTCTATTTTTACTCTCAAATTTATTGGCTAGGTTATAATGATCATATTTAAATAATCATGGTTTGTTTGGGTTTGGTGTTGCGTATCACATACGCCATCGAACGATATTTTCTCTTTTAAAAACTCAAGGCGTTACAGTCACATGCATCCAAACCCTTTGATTTAGTATATTCTGATGTGTGGGGTCCCTGTGTGGTCCCAATTGTGTTAGGTTATCACTATTATGTCTCTTTTATTGATGATTTTTCTTGAATGGCTTGACTTTATCTCTTTTTTGACCGTTCTGAATTATTTAATATTTTGAAGTCATTTTATCATGAAATTCACACTCAATTCTCTACACCCATTAAATGCTTACATTCAGACAACGAATGTGAATATTTATCTTCTTCCTTTCAACAATTTCTCATAGATCATGGTGTCCTTCATCAAATGGCATGCTTGATACCCCTAAACAGAATGATGTGGCCAAGTATAAACATCATCATATCCTAGAAACTATTTATGCCATATTATTTCACCTACAGGCCCCTATTCAATTTTAGGGTAACGTCGTTCTTACTGTCACCTATCTTATAAATCGTCTTCATCCTCCCTCCTTTAGGGAGAGATTCCATTTCAAGCTTTGTTTCCCTCTCTCCCTCCACACCATCTTCCTCTTCATGTGTTTGGCTGTCTTTGTCATGTTCGCAATGCTTGTCCCAATCTCTCTAAAATTTCCCCATGGGCCTTATGTTGCATCTTTCTAGTACACTCTTTGTCCAAAGAAGATACTCTTCATCCAATGAAGATTCCCTTGTTTCTATTTTGGCTCGAGGCATTATGCTATCTTCGCTTATGTCTCTGAAGATCCCAATAGGATATTGATGAAGAGATGAATTGGTTGTGTTTATAAAAATATCTATGAGAAAAGTCAATATATGTTTTCTTGGGTGATGATGAAGAGCCCAATGAAGATGAGATGTTGTGTAACACCCTCGGTTTTAGGTGGTACTTTACCATTTTATTTTGTATTTTGAACTCATATCTTGGTTTGAGTTTTAGGATTTTCTAGATGATTTTGATGTGTTTTTTTAAGTGTTTATGGGGGTTCATGGTTTGAGCATGGTTAGAGAAAACCGTGTAACTTCTTTAGTAAACTGTGTAACTTCTTCAGTAAACCATGTTAGAGATTCTGGTCATGTGCACAGTTTGTCCAAACTGTGCGGGTGCTAGGAGAAAATGTGTAAGTAGAGACAAAGGGGAAAAATGGTTGGCGCATGATTTTTCAAACCATGTGAACAAACCATGATGAGGGTGGTTTGGATGCAGTAACACATGCATGGTTTCCCAAATCACGTGGCTTAACCGTTCACTATGCATTTAATGCTCCGAAAATTAGAGTTTACCTCAGTTTTAACCCTTTAAACTCTCATTTTTCATCTCTCCTCTCAGGATCTTGAAATACTCTCCTCACCTAAGCGTTCTTGGTGGTTCCTTTTAACCCGAAAGTCGGTTTTTATGGATCTATATGCGTTGGATCTCCAGAATCATCGATAAGTCTCTGTTTTCTCTCTCTCTCTAGATTCTCTCATCTCCTCTCACCCGGAACATTAGTTCTAATCTGTTATGGATCGGTATATGATCTATGATGTGTTTTGATCAGATATTTATTGGTTCTATTGAAATAAATAGGTTTAGAGCTCAGATCTAGAGGTTTCATAGTGTTCTTCACCATTTTCATCACCTGTTGTGAGGTAGGTGGATTCTCTCTCGTTTTCAATTATTCTAGAACTTGAAGGATTAGTTTTATTTGAATATTTTGATTGAATTTTCAAAGGAAACATTGAATGATTTCTTGAAGTAACCCCTTTTGGTTTATGATTTGAGAACATGAGAATTTGAATAGATTTTAGAAAACCCATTGATTTATAATTTTAAATTATGGTTTTAAAATTATGATTTTGTTTTAATGCAGGTAAGATGTTTGATGAAATGTTTTAAAGGGAAGAATTTTTTTATGTAAAATGATTTTATATGAGGACTTGAAATACATGGTTGTTGTGTTCACGTTTTCATTGGACGCGACCCTGAATAAGGGGCGTGGTACCAGACTGGAGGCACATAGAGATTGGTCACATAGTGACGACTTGGTGGTTCATTGAGTAACTGCTCATGAGTATTGAACTGTCACTTGACATGTATGTGTGTGTGAGTGGATGGATTTGGTTTGGGTATACCATGTGGTAATAATGAATAAATTGTTCTTCTTAATTTAAATAGTTTTTAATTGGTAAACTATTTTGATGTCCCTATTTTTGTTAAAAATTATGTTTTAAATAACATATTCTTGTCCTAGTGACATGAGTTGAGAAGTCTTTTGGGGAAAGTCTATTGGGTGTGATTAATCACCCCCTATATACGCACTTTGGTGCACATGATGACGTTATTCCTCATGACACAAATAAAGGAAATGTCTCATATTT
Source organism: Viscum album (assembly GCA_963277665.1). Lineage (NCBI taxonomy): Eukaryota > Viridiplantae > Streptophyta > Magnoliopsida > Santalales > Viscaceae > Viscum > Viscum album. The sequence goes on from OY728156.1 coordinate 1,510,721,149, forward strand.
CTCTAGTGGAGCATGATGATGGTATTGTCTTAGAACGGTGTTTGGAGCTTGGAGCTCTCTCATGGAGTGGTTGGAGTGATGCCACATTGGTGTTGGTGCATCAGGAATTCCTTTTGTTTTCATGGTTATTGTTATAATTTTTTTTGCTGTTTGTAAAGGCCTCGACCCCAGTAGCCTAGAGTCGATGATTACTTTTATTAAATTGACACTAGATAAACTATATACATACATGATTCTCATATTACATTTGAAAACACAAATTATAACATAATTTTTTCAAGAATAAAATTATTCCCTCTAATATATCGTTGCATAACATTCATAGTACATTTCACGGATTACTGGGTAAAAGAAACATCAGAAATGGGTGAGGTCTAATGCTCAATAAGGATATGCGTACATCGTAAGACATCATGAATAAATAAAGTATAATAAATATGAAATGGTAAATAACTGAAACACATGACATTTAATCAATCATTTAATCATAATACGACAGTAATAAATAATGATAAAATAATTCCATATAAATAATCACATGAACATGAAACTTAAGCATGAATATTATAACTAATCGAATAATCACATGGAGTATAAATAACTGGATTCATAATGATGAAATGCATAATTTTGGACATCTGAAACATACCATCGAGCTTTTGTGTTAAGACATCTACTATCATTGACTTTGTGCCGACGTCTAATACTATCGACTTTGTGACAACATATAATTCCATTGACTTCGTGCCGAAATCTAATACCATCGACTTTGTGTCAAAATCTAATACTGTCGACTTCATGCTGAAATCTAATACCATCAACTTTGTGCCGACATCTAATACCGTCGACTTCATGCCGACATCTAATAACGTCACTTACTAATGCATTCCTTATTTGGATAAATAATACAACTGAATCGATATGCCATAACTGTTAGAGTTGGTGTCCTAGAACCAATTATTTGTACTTTGATTACATGAATATTTAATGTATTTAAATATTAAACATCTTATTACATATTTTTCATTATTCTGCATGACTATGATGTAATAATGTCCTAGAGTATTTGTTGCATTGATAAGGTAATGACAGTTCTCCACTATGATGAGAACCTTGAAATGATATAACAATATTATTAAATATAGTTCTGCAGGTTTGATGACATACTATGATATGACACATAGTATACAGACCATTAGTGTCACGACCCCCTCCCACCAAAGATGCCCCTCCTGAGCTGGCAATGGTGAAAGGAAGATAATGACCCCCGAGTCCCGCCTCCAGAAGGCCCCGGGTTGGCGACTAGCACCAAGGGTATGAGTTTTCACAAATATGGGAGGCATTACCCTTTTTATTATTTTGGATCGGGAAATAGGACAAGTCAACCACAAAAAATGGAAAAGAACAAGTGTACATAAATAAACCCAAAACAAGCCCACATGCATGTTTAAACAATTTTTATAACAAGGTACAAGTACAAGGAAGCTCAAAAGTACAAGTGAGTACAGTACCAAAAGGAAAACAAGAAAACAACAACTGCACAACTCCCACTGCCTGACTAGTAGGGTCCCGCACGGCCCTGGTAGTCCTCCTGAAAACCTGAAACAACGTAGGGTGAGCATACAAGTATACTCAGTAGAGAACCTAAAGCTCTCGTGCACAAGTGGGGAGACACCCTAAGGTCCCGTGAGAAAACAGAAGAACCAGAAACTAACAAGGAAAAACTATCCACCCAGCCTCACTGGTCACACTCACCAAGTAACACAAACAAGTTTAGTATATATATAGAACAAAAGTATTGGGTACCCCGCACCATTTCCCACTTAATTAGATGCTGCTCTTCCTAATGGCAAACGTCCTGACGCTACCACACTCTTCCCGCCCGCACACACCTGGGCCAAACCACGCATCCCGCCCGCACACACCTGGGCCTCACAACCACGCATCTCGCCCGCACACACCTGGGCCACAACCACTAACCCGCCCGCAGACACCTGGGCCTCATCCCGAAGGTTCTTGGGAACGGTAAGCCTGCCCGAAGAGTCTTGGGCTAAAGGTCGCCTCAAGCCATCACAGCCTCCGAGACCTACCCGAAGAGTCTTGGGTGTAAGGTCACCTCAAGCCATCATATCCTATGGAAGAAGGAGCAGGAAGGAGCTAGTAACTAAGGGGGAACACCCTCTCCCATAAAATGGGAGTGTTCGGCACTAGGTGCTTGACATGGGTGTGGTGCGACAAAACACAAAGATACAATTATATATATACATATACCAAACACACAGCCCAACCTATGGCTTCTTAAAAAGAGAAACTGAGCATGTGCCTCGGCACTGCTACCACGAAGCATGCATCAACAACCAAACAATCATCCCCCAACCCCATTTAGGTTTTCATGTTTCATGCAATGGTTTAACAAATTATTACTACTGGGCAACTATCATCCAGACAAAACCTTTCACAAACATATCCCTTCCATCCACAACCAAGGTTAGGTAAAACGCAAGCGACCACATGCCATTTCATTTACAAAAGATTATCACAACCATACAACATTCCATCATTCATTTATTTCAAAGTTCCACACATAAAAACCTTTCCACACACAAAACATTTCCGCATTTGAAAACACCTTTTACTTCCAAAACACTTTTCATAATCAAAACACTTTTCATAAATAAAGGCATTTTCCACAACCAACCACTTCCCATTTCAACCCCATCGTTTACAAAAACATTTCCCGCAAAACAACCAAACCACCAACATATTCATTATTCCAATTTTGTTCAACCGGGGTGATCACACAAGGTTTTCATTCTCATTTAATCAGCCAGTCTTTACGTGCTTATCCATTTTCCATGTTTTAACAAAACCAACCACAAACAATTCAGATATCAATTGCGCACGCAAAGGCCACCAACGGCCTTGATTTTCAGTAGGCAAAGGCCTTTCAATCCAAAATCACAATCAGAAGATAAAGAAACTGGAAGGCAATAGAAACAGCACAAAACCCCAAACCCTTCTTTATCCGGTTATTATCTTTATTTAAAGTTCAACTGCATCCCATGGAACAAAAGAAAAATATCCCACCCCGCATGTTTCACCAAATAGAGAGATGAAGGTAAACCCCTACCTCAAAAGGTCCCGATCACGTCGCTTCCGACGACGTCCTTCGGTGTCCTCCGCCTTCGCCAAACCCGACAAACGCCTCCTAGGATGGAAGCTGGAGAAGGACGGCTGGAAGGAAAGGTGACAAGTCCGGGCTTAGAAGCTTTGTCTCGTCGCTACGATCCTGTGGCCGCAGACGGATCGTAATTCGGAGCTCGTAAAAAGAAGTTAGAGGGGGAATACTTCTCGATTGTCCAAGAACGTCGTCGTGCGACAAAGAAGCGATCAATATGGAAGATAAAACATGACCTCGTTCTTATATAGGCAACGAATAGGTAAATCTGTATTCAGCGTGCATTAATGAATACACGATGTGACCGTACATATGTTACATGTTTTGATTGGTTAACACACAACACGTCACGCGGTTTCCACGCGTTTTAATAATAATGATAATTCTATCAATATGTGGTGTTTCGTTGACCCGAGGCATGAGTCATAAAAGTAGCTCATTAATGGTCTTAAAATGACCGTCATAATTTCAGGGTTACGCTGTCGCTGACGGATTGTCAATCCGATACCGTATGAGGGAGATACGTTGGATACAAGATCCCGTAATAATAACAATATTAAATCTATTAATTCATGAGCGTTTCGAGTACCCAATCCGAAAACCCGAAAAAGACATCCAATATTGGACTCATAATTTTCGTCTCGTAGTCAGGGTCACACTGCCACTGACGGTTCGTGAAACCGAGGTCGCACGAAGAAGTTACGGACAAAAAAGTGTTTTATCAACAAAATTAATAATAAAAATATTTTATTATTATTATTAATCAATTATTTATTTATTTTTCATAACTCCAAAAGCAATCACGTTTTGGAGTCTTCATGGGCGCTATAATTAAGCACTAATTCCTCCTTTTTCATTTATTTGTCTTTTAATTTTATTTCTCTTATTATTATTTTTTGTTTCTCTCTCCAATCTATTTTTTTTCTTTCATGGTTCTCTCCCACCACCAAAAGTGGAGCCTCCCATTTCTTTTACTCCATGTGGAACGCCCCAAACTCCATTCTCACTTCAACTTTATTATTTAATAAAATTAATAATAATAACACCCATAATTAATGTACTAATTTAATCCCATTAAATTAGTTTACCATGATTATTAAGTTAAAACCATTCCATTTAATTAAATTCAAATAATTTAATTTACTAACCAAAAATTAAACCCATTTAATTTAATTTACCAATCACACACATATTTCTATCACCTTTATCATTATTATTTAATTCAATAGTTATAAATCTTCTTTCAATTTCATCAACGGGTCCCCATCATTAACATTAATAATTATTATTATTATTAACGCCCATTATTTTCATATAATTACTCCATATATCCCATAACATTATATTCACGCATGGTTGGGAACCCCATTCACGTGCCTCTTCATGTTATTATTATTATAACAAATTATTATATAATAATACCCTTTTAATGTTATTAACACAATTCCAACTTTAATTGTGGAGAACCGCACAACGCCTCCTGTACAAGGTCACACCCATGCACCCCATTCATTTAATTCCTTTATAATTTATTACATGAGCCTCATTTATTGTAATTTATTCCTTTATAACTTATTCCATGCGCCTCCCATCATTTTATTAAATATATTCGATTTTATTTCTTATATTTTACAATGATTAAATTAAAACCATTTTATCTAATTAACACCAAATATTTTCACGCCACCATTATCAATTATTATTATAAAAAATTATTATTACAACACGTGTCGTGTTTGACCACATCAAATTTTTTACAAAGAAATGGACCGGAGAGGTCCGGGCCATTACACCAGATACCTCTCAAAACATTCTCGTCCTCAAGAATTAAAACCAACCCATAAAAGGGGGAAAGGTCCGAACAACCACCCCTCAAGATACCTCTCAGGCCTCTTGTCATAACAAGAAACAACCGACAACCCTAATTATGTGAGTTTGGAATTCCCTCTCCTATGTCGAGATATTATCCGCTTTAGGCGGCACTGACTCGCCTGCACGGGTTTAATCGCATCCGCATTAATGCCTCTCAATTAAGGACTGAGCCTTCCCACTTCCATATATTAGGATTTTCCAACTTACACTGCCCCCCAACACCATACAAAACATCAATAAATTTCCCAAACACATGGCTTGAGGAATTACTTCTCCCATGTCGAGATATTATCCGCTTTAGGCGGCACTGACTCTCCTACACGGGTTTAATCGCATCCACATTAATGCGTCTTGATTAGGGATTAGGTCCTCCTCCCCCCACATGTTATGACTCTTCACACACATTTAAAGGAAAGAGGGAAACAACTTAGCATTATAAATTCATGAAAAAAAAGTTCCAGGCCCAAAGCATGGGCGAGAATGAGTTTCAACAAAGGAGTGTGATGATCTTGAATTTAAACAAAACATAAATGAGAGCATTTAAGTAAAACCGGAAACATCTCTCTTGATATCTGGCCTTGCTAGGGTTGCCACTTCTATTGCATGAAACTATCTGTGTCCCACTCCTCTGCCGTTCTGTTGACGTCCAGGTGCCATAGTTGTTCGGTAAACAGGGAACGCCTAAGCCCAAGTAGTAATGAAAAACTCAAAGTTTTAATTATCATTTTATTTCAATTTCTTTCCCAGAACACCCAAATCAAGTAAAACACAAACATGATGATGCATGTACCTTCCCTAGGGTCTCTACCCTGCAATCAATATAGTCTCACTTGGTCGTTCGGTAGGCTCAGAGTCCTTGCATCAGATCACGGGGGGCCCTAAAATCCCGTGTCCTAGCCGGTCTTCCCTGGCCAATGTCACGCACCAAGATTAACGAACACTGTTGCCCTACCATCCCATGCAATCTTCACTATACCTAACTCCAGACTCCATCCTATCTCTCAACCTCCCTTTGATACCATTCTGTCACGACCCCCTCCCACCAAAGATGCCCCTCCTGAGCTGGCAATGGTGAAAGGAAGATAATGACCCCCGAGTCCCGCCTCCAGTAGGCCCCGGATTGACGACTAGCACCAAGCGTATGAGTTTTCACAAATATGGGAGGCATTACCCTTTTTATTATTTTGGATCGGGAAATAGGACAAGTCAACCACCAAAAAGGGAAAAGAACAAGTGTACATAAATAAACCCAAAACAAGCCCACATGCATGTTTAAACAATTTTTATAACAAGGTACAAGTACAAGGAAGCTCAAAAGTACAAGTGAGTACAGTACCAAAAGGAAAACAAGAAAACAGAAACTGCACAACTCCCACTGCCTGACTAGTAGGGTCCCGCACGGCCCGGGTAGTCCTCCTGAAAAACTGAAACAACGTAGGGTGAGCATACAAGTATACTCAGTAGAGAACCTAAAGCTCTCGTGCACAAGTGGGGAGACACCCTAAGGTCCCGTGAGAAAACAGAAGAACCAGAAACTAACAAGGAAAAACTATCCACCCAGCCTCACTGGTCACACTCACCAAGTAACACAAACAAGTTTAGTATATATATAGAACAAAAGTATTGGGTACCCCGCACCATTTCCCACTTAATTAGATGCTGCTCTTCCTAATGACAAATGTCCTGACGCTACCACACTCTTCCCGCCCGCACACACCTGGGCCAAACCATGCATCCCGCCCGCACACACCTGGGCCTGACAACCACGCATCTCGCCCGCACACACCTGGGCCACAACCACTAACCCGCCCGCAGACACCTGGGCCTCATCCCGAAGGTTCTTGGGAACGGTAAGCCTGCCCGAAGAGTCTTGGGATAAAGGTCGCCTCAATCCATCACAGCCTCCGAGACCTACCCGAAGAGTCTTGGGTGTAAGGTCACCTCAAGCCATAATAGCCTATGGAAGAAGGAGCAGGAAGGATCTAGTAACTAAGGGGGAACACCCTCTCCCATAAAATGGGAGTGTTCGGCACTAGGTGCTTGACATGGGTGTGGTGCGACAAAACACAAAGATACAATTATATATATACATATACCAAACACACAGCCCAACCTATGGCTTCTTAAAAAGAGAAACTGAGCATGTGCCTCGGCACTGCTACCACGAAGCATGCATCAACAACCAAACAATCATCCCCCAACCCCATTTAGGTTTTCATGTTTCATGAAATGGTTTAACAAATTATTACTACTGGGCAACTATCATCCAGACAAAACCTTTCACAAACATATCCCTGCCATCCACAACCAAGGTTAGGTAAAACGCAAGCGACCACATGCCATTTCATTTACAAAATATTATCACAACCATACAACATTCCATCATTCATTTATTTCAAAGTTCCACACATAAAACCCTTTCCACACACAAAACATTTCCGCATTTGAAAACACCTTTTACTTCCAAAACACTTTTCATAATCAAAACACTTTTCATAAATAAAGGCATTTTCCACAACCAACCACTTCCCATTTCAACCCCATCGTTTACAAAAACATTTCCCGCAAAACAACCAAACCACCAACATGTTCATTATTCCAATTTTGTTCAACCGGGGTGATCACACAAGGTTTTCATTCTCATTTAATCAGCCAGTCTTTACGTGCTTATCCATTTTCCATGTTTTAACAAAACCAACCACAAACAATTCAGATATCAATTGCGCACGCAAAGGCCACCAACGGACTTGATTTTCAGTAGGCAAAGGCCTTTCAATCCAAAATCACAATTAGAAGATAAAGAAACTGGAAGGAAATAGAAATAGCACAAAACCCCAAACCCTTCTTTATCCAGTTATTATCTTTATTTAAAGTTTAACTGCATCCCATGGAACAAAAGAAAAATATCCCACCCCGCATGTTGCACCAAATAGAGAGACGAAGGTAAACCCCTACCTCAAAAGGTCCCGATCACGTCTCTTCCGACGATGTCCTTCGGTGTCCTCCGCCTTCGCCAAACCCGACAAACGCCTCCTAGGATGGAAGCTGGAGAAGGAAGGCTAGAAGGAAAGGTGACAAGTCCGGGCTTAGAAGCTTCGTCTCGTCGCTACGATCCTGTGGCCGCTGACGGATCGTAATTCGGAGCTCGGACAAAGAAGTTAGAGGAGGAATACTTCTCGATTGTCCAAGAGCGTCGTCGTGCGACAAAGAAGCGATCGATATGGAAGATAAAACATGACCTCGTTCTTATATAGGCAACGAATAGGTAAATCCGTATTCAGCGTGCATTAATGAATACACGATGTGACCGTACATACGTTACATGTTTTGATTGGTTAACACACAACACGTCACGCGGTTTCCACGCGTTTTAATAATAATGATAATTCTATCAATATGTGGTGTTTCGTTGACCCGAGGCATGAGTCATAAAAGTATCTCATTAATGGTCTTAAAATGACCGTCATAATTTCAGGGTTACGTTGTCGCTGACGGATCGTCAATCCGATACCGTATGAGGGAGATACGTTGGATACAATATCCCGTAATAATAACAATATTAAATCTATTAATTCATGAGCGTTTCGGGTACCCAATCCGAAAAACCGAAAAAGAAATCCAATATTGGACTCATAATTTTCGTCTCGTAGTCAGGGTCGCACTGCCACTGACGGTTCGTGAAACCGAGGTCGCACGAAGAAGTTACGGACAAAAAAGTGTTTTATCAACAAAATTAATAATAACAATATTTTATTATTATTATTAATCAATTATTTATTTATTTTTCATAACTCCAAAAGAAATCACGTTTTGGAGTCTTCATGGGCGCTATAATTAAGCACCAATTCCTCCTTTTTCATTTATTTGTCTTTTAATTTTATTTCTCTTATTATTATTTTTTGTTTCTCTCTCCAATCTATTTTTTTTCTTTCATGATTCTCTCCCACCACCAAAAGTGGCGCCTCCCATTTCTTTTACTCCATGTGGAACACCCCAATCTCCATTCTCACTTCAACTTTATTATTTAATAAAATTAATAATAATAACACTCATAATTAATGTACTAATTTAATCCCATTAAATTAGTTTACCATGGTTATTAAGTTAAAACCATTCCATTTAATTAAATTCAAATAATTTAATTTACTAACCAAAAATTAAACCCATTTAATTTAATTTACCAATCACACACATATTTCTGTCACCTTTATCATTATTATTTAATTCAATAGTAATAAATCTTCTTTCAATTTCATCAACGGGTCCCCATAATTAACATTAATAATTATTATTATTATTGACCCCCATTATTTTCATATAATTACTCCATATATCCCATAACATTATATTCACGCATGGTTGGGAACCCCATTCACGTGCCTCTTCATGTTATTATTATTATAACAAATTATTATATAATAATACCCTTTTAATGTTATTAACACAATTTCAACTTTAATTGTGGAGAACCGCACAACGCCTCCTGTACAAGGTCACACCCATGCACCCCATGCATTTCATTCCTTTATAATTTATTACATGAGCCTCATTTATTGTAATTTATTCTTTTATAACTTATTCCATGCGCCTCCCATCATTTTATTAAATATATTCAATTTTATTTCTTATATTTTACAATGCATAAATTAAAACCATTTTATCTAATTAACACCAAATATTTTCACGCCACCATTATCAATTATTATTATAAAAAATTATTATTACAACACGTGTCGTGTTTAACCACATCAAATTTTTTACAAAGAAATGGACCGGAGAGGTCCGGGCCATTACAATTAGGTGGGAGTGCTCGTAAGCAGATGAGACTTTCTCTCATGAAGTTCGTACTTAGTAATCTCCAAAACGAATGATTATGAGAACAAACCCATTAATAGGAATTCTGCATGTTTTGACGTCATCAGATATTCCTATTTGTGAGTGTGTGTAATAGTCCTTAGACTTTAAGAATATCATTAATACATGTCACGACTCGCGCACATTGATTTACTGACGAAAACTGTCATGCCATATGTTGGTGGGAAGTAGGGTACGTTGGGTGCGTCATGAGTGGCATGTTATTAATGGATAAGTTGAGGAAGAATTTGTCCCTTCTATTTATGGAAGTTGATATCTCAGTCCTTTGATTGAAATAGAACCGTCACGTGAAATTCCATGGTCATGGTGTAATGAAAAGTTTATTTTAGGTTGTCAAAGAACGACGTATCAAGTACAAAGGTTGATGACACTATTATGAAACCTACTTGATGAGATATCGAGACAAAAAGATTATATTACACAGTGGGCATTCGTATGTGGATGTCGTTGTTGCGATTTTAAGTTCTTTCTCTTGGGTGAATTGACCCGTTGCTAGATAGTACTCTTGGACTTTAGGCAAGCCCGCCAAATGCCAATGAGAAAGAATCCTAGAGGGACACACACTAAGTGTTTTTAGTGTTCTCTGTTAAATTCTATTTGAGTTTAATTAATGAAATAAATATTATTCTCAAGACCATGGAATAATTTTATTCAAGTTAAAATGATCGCATAAATTAAATAAATATTTATTCACTGGATTGTGATTAAAATATATTTATTTATTTTATTGAACATTTAATAAATATTTATTTACTGGTTTGTAAATAAAATATTTATTTAAGAGAATAATTTATTTATTTATTTATTTGAGTGATCAATGAATGGAAGTGGAGTTTGAGCGGACCAAGACCGGTCCAGTAGTAAAATAATTATTTGCAAGATGGTAAATAATTATTTAACTAGTTGGAACAAGTTAAAATAACAATAACACTGCTATTATTTTGTGACGCAGAATTTTATTTATAATTCCGTTTTGCGAAAGTTTGCACACCATAAATAATGACGCGATATTATTATTAAGAGAACGAGTTTTCTCTAAGGTTATTAATACATTTAATTGTTGTTACACAATTAAATATTTTAACCAAAACCCCATGTCAATAAATAGACAAGTACGTCTATTGTGCCAGGAACCGAACTGCATGCCCGGTGAGTTGAGAATTGTTGAGCTAAATGATTTCTCTATCGAATCCTCTTCCCACCCCTCTCAAGAACGATAAACGTTATTCAAGGCCGAAGAACAAACGATCAAGAATGCCCGACACTAGACACTCGCTTCACCGCACTATCACCCGAAGAACAAGTGGTGTCGATCAGAGGCCATCAAAGCACGTGTGGATCATCGCTAGAGAGATTCAAGTTTGGATCCTCGCAAGCAGAACAAGATAATCCGGAAAGGTCATTCCGGATGATCGACATCATCAAAAAAGAAAGTACCAAAGATCCAGGTATTATTTTCTTTATGAAATTAATTAAATTAATTATAAACATGATGTGTAAGATCCTCTCTAAAGGTTTTGGGCCTCTTCCTTCCTTATCTAAATCTTTGATTCTATTCCATGGAGACTGACATTCATCGTCGTATTGGTCCCGAAATAACCAGTGATCATGGTAAAAATTAAAGTTGGGTGCTGACCCAACCGTGCTTCCGCTGTGCCCGAAATCTACAAGTGGTATCAGAGGGAGATTTCATCATTGTTTATAATTATTTAAATAATTCGTTGATGATTTACAGTTTAATAATTTATTTCGTCAATTCAAGGTTAATCATTCTTGTAATCTGGATTTCAAGATCTATTCTCCCTCTTTTCATTTCTCGAAGATTTCATAGAAACAAATGATTTTTTAATTAAAATTAAAACTGGGAACTCATTAGGAGGTGCCGACGATTCTTCCCTAGTGGCATGAAAGTACACACAGTGTGTTCGGACTTACACATCATGTTCTCTTCCATACACGCTGTGTAATCCGGATTACACGTCGTGTAGTCGTGTACAATGCATCGGGAGTAATTTGGAAATTACTCAAGTTGTGTGCATTTATTACACGTGGTGTAGTTAATTTTACCCCGTGTGTTGAGCAGGATAGATAGGCACACAAATACTAGATTACACATCATGTGGCCCACTGGACACAACGTGTAGTCTCTTTTGGTCAGGGGCCAAACCGTGTATCCCATACACGGCTAAGCCAACCGTTAACCGTGTAACGCGGAAACAACACAACGTGTAGCCCACTGTACACGCCGTGTACTCTGAAATTTATGAAGTACGCCTCACATGCCGAGTCCCTAGGCATGTACTTCGGGAAAGATGATGAAGGTAGTACACGCCGTGTAGTCGGAACTACACACCGTGTACTTTACCAAATTACACAAAGTTAAAACATTAATGTTTGTGTAATGTTCATGACTATATATCATGTTTTAATCATACTACATGTTGTTACTCTATGGATTGAAACATCTTGTATTCCATATGTCATAAGAGTAAAAATAGTATGCAAATATAATACATATTGGGTATATTCGAACGGGTATTCACCAGGATACCTCCAAGGTGCATTTATGTACTAGGATGAGAATCTTAAGGAAATTTAGAAAAATATTAAGATAAAAGGAATGACTAATTAAAGATAATAATTAATCGATTCAAGCACAATTTATCTTAATAAGAAAGATTAAATAATTGAATTCTAGTTTTATTAAATACGTAACTCGTTGCATGTATGTGAGTGATCATGAGCTATACCAAGACCTTTGTATGTGATTGGTTTCCTTTTAATTTATTTATTAAATTAATTATTGGCATGCAATCCATCTCTCCTCATTAATATATAGGACATGCATGCCCATGGTTTCTTTAATGTAAACCCATGTTTACCCCTCACCTGTGTGTGAGTTTAAAAAGAATATATAATGGATGAAGCTCCAAAACTAGTGGAGGTGGTCTATGTCAGGAGCCGAGGTGAAACCAATCCAAGGAGATAGAAAGATGGACATGTAGAAAGCTATAAACACGAAGGTGTTTCTCCCCTAGGTCAGGATTTGTTTATCAACTGCTAGATAAACTAACCATTAGAACAAAGCTCATGATCATTCCCTTTATTTTATTTCTGCGAGTTGCATGGTTTATCATTATAGATGTGTTGTCATGATCACATAATTAATGAATTAAACAAGCATTCAAGATGGAACTAAAATAAACTATACTTATGCGTAAATATTATCAAGACATGGTTAATCAATTAAGTAAGTTCCACTTAATATTAACAAGTATGTGATAATGATAATAAGAAATTCATGCATAAGAGATAAAAATACCTCAAATAAAATATTAAGCCAGACCAAGCCTTCTGTTGATTAAGGAAAAAACTCAATAAAACTACGTGTTTGACCAACCCTTGTTGAGACACTTAATTTTACACAGAAATCCCTTATGAAAGGTTTTGAGTTAACTTGACCATATTACATCAAGATGAGTATCCCTTGAAATACTTAGTGTAATATTGGAGGCAAGAGTTTAGGAAATCCAAAGTTAGGATTTCAGGATTGGGGAGCCCACTCAACATATCAAGGAGCTGCAAGCCCACAGTTAGCAAATACCTACCTACCTAAATACCTTCAAATAGATTGAGCAACCCTTGTTGGGGTTATGTTAAGGGAAATATGGATCCTTGCCACTATAATGTCATGCCAACTAGACATTCTGAGTTCAATGGTGAGGGCCATTGAGGCTTGATAAAATAGTGGGAGACTTAATAAAATTAATTTATTATTTCTCATAAAATGTAATCAAGAAAGTACTAATGATATAATATTTTAATTGTAGAATAAAAATGAAAATCTCATCAATCACAATATACCTGCGATCAATTCTGCATGAAGACAACATTCTCACTGGCTGTAACTTTCAAGAATGGTTTAGATGCCTTCGGGTTATCTTACGCCATGAACGAAAGTCTTACGTGTTGGAGTCATCATTACCTGATCCTCCTGCCAAAGAGGCGAGCGATGAGGATTTCCTAGTCTATGAGAAAAATATGAATGACGTAGTCGACATTCAATTTTTGATGCTATCATCAATGTCTAGTGAGCTCATAAAGTCTCACGAAAACATGGATGCTTATAGAATGCTCTAGCACCTCTGTGGTCTTTACCAGGAGAGAGAAAGACATGAAAGGTTTGAGATCTTCAAGGCACTCTTTCAGAGTAAGCTTGGAGAGGGTTCCCCAGCTGGGCCTCATGTAGTCAAGCTCATTGGCTACATTGAGCACTTCGAAGTTCTAGGGTTTAAACTCCCCGAAGAAATGGGCACCGATATCATTCTCGAATCACTCCCTCAGAGCTTCTCCATATTTTTTGTTAATTTCAATATGAACAACATTGAGAAGTCTCTATCTGATATTCTTATCCTCATTCACCAAGTGGACAAAGATATAAAGTGTGATAAGCCTTCTGTCCTTATAGTGAATAAGAGGAAAGGTAAGAAAAAGAGCTTTAAGCCCAAAGCTTCTTCACACCCTTCCAAGAAAAAGAAGATCAAAGGGGATACAAAGGAACATGAGGCTATTTGTTTCGCATGCTGCAAGAAGATCCACTAGAATAAAAACTGCACCCATCCTAAGAAGCAAGGGGAAGTTTCAGGTGCATTTGTTATCGAATAAAATCTATCCATCCATCCAACAACCCAAAGACCATCAGTTTTTTATTATTATTGTGACAAATCCCCCTTTTAAGGGAGGAGGGGGGAAACCCAAACAGACTTAAAGATTTAAGACAAGTCACACCCGAAGGAAAAAATGAGTGAATCCAGACTCACAACATGAAGCTGCCCCTTCCTAGCATATGATCATAAAGAAACTATCCACTGTTGCAAGGTTGTTTGGCAAGAAAGTGTCCTGTGTCAAATCACAAGCCCGATCCTATGACTCATGCCTTGCCCTCTCAAACAACCAAATCCGTGAATCTCTACAAAGATGAACTGCCAGCTCTGGATCATCCTCTAGGGCCTATTCCATGTGGTCAATCTAACTGCACTAGCTTCCCATCGTCGGGATCATCATCAAAATCACACAAAAAATCTTCCGAAGACCCTTAATCCATAAAGATAACCTCCAACAAGACATCAATCTTGATGACCCTCGCCGCAATCCACAAGAATACTACCACCACTGTAGTCGTTAGAGTCTGATGCAAGAAGACCACAGAAGGGGAGAAGATCCAGGGAGATACAAACTCAAACCAGCCGCCACATACCCATTCAGTAGACACACCATACCAACATATCCTCCATTCCACTACAATCAACAAATACCACAAAAAAATTAAATCAAACTTGCATAAGAATCGCATGAACATCAGAAGAGCACCAAGAAACCCTCTCCCTCCATGCCACTCCAAGGCTGACACTGATCCAAGGACCATTGGTGAGACTCTCCAGGACCTCGCCTGAGACTCCACCAAGCCGATGCACCAGGGAGACAAATCAGGAACCTCGCAAATAGCCTATTCTAAGCTAAGAAGAAGTCGAGACGAAGTCGGATCCTCGCTTGAGCTGACAAAACCGGAAGATTCCACACCGAACCTCGCTGGCTCTGATCTGAAGGACGCCTTCACGAGCCATGCTTTCTTGAGCCGAAGAAGCGTAAAGACGCCCATGCTGCCTCCGATCTGAAGGATACAGGCGCCGATCTATATGAGCCATTCCAAATGAGGGAAGGGAGAGAACACAAAACGAAACCCCAACCCCACGAATGAAGATTCCCACGCCGCTCAAAGGCTCTTTCATCGAATGCAATCTATCTGTTTCTACAAATTGGGTATTAGATACAGCTTTTTGTGCTCATATATGTATCCAAATACAGTATCCAAGTATATTTAGGAAGATTGACTGAGTGTGGTAGATATACGAGTAGCCAACAGAGCCAGAATTGTTGTTGTAGCTGTCGGAGACTACCACCTCACGTTGCCAACTGAGATGATCTTGGTGTTAAAGGGTTGTTATTATGTGACACTTTTTACTAAAAACATTATTCCTGTATCCATATTAGATACAGATGGATTTGTTTTCAAGTTTGGAAATGAATATTGCACCTTTGACAAAGATAACATTTGTTTTGATAGGGAACATTTATACAATGGTCTTTGCATGTTGGATTACACAAACCAAGTAATGAAAATCAACAACCAAGATAATTCACATGACTCATACCACACCCAACTTTGGCATCACCGGATAGGTTATGTAAATGAGAAACGCTTGACAAAGTTAAATTAAGATGGATATTTAGATTCTTTTAAACTAAAACCACTTGGCGTATTTCATGCATGTTTACAAGGAAAAATGACCAAAGCCCCATTTAGTGGAAAAAGTTAAAGGACTAAAGAGCTTCTTGAATTTGTTCATACCGATGTGTGTGGACCATTTCCAGTTGAAGCAAGGGGAGGGTACTCATACTTCATAACTTTTACTGATGATTTTAGTATATATGGATATATCTACTTAATGATGTTTAAATCAGATTCTTTTGATAAGTTCAAAGAATACAAGAATGAAATTGAGAACCAGCTTGGTAAGAAGATTAAGAAACTCTGCTCAGACCAAGGTAGAGAATATCTTAATCAATACTTCATTGATTACTTATAGGGGGTTGGGATCCTATCCCAACTTACTCCTCCTTATACTCCCTAGTGGAATGGTATGAGCGAAAGGAGGAACCACACCTTGTTGGACATGGTGAGATCAATGAAGAGTCATGTGAGTCTTCTATTATTCTTTTGGGGATATGCATTACAAATAGCGGCGCACATACTAAACAAATTGTGAACTAAATAAATAAATGGTATTCCATTTGAGTTCTGGAGTGGAAATAAATCCATGTTATCAAATTTACATGTGTGGGGAAGCAATGTATTTGTTAAGGTCTCTTCAGGTAACAAACTTTCACCCAAGGAACAAAGTGTACCTTTATAGGATACCCTAAGGAAATAAGTGGATATTACCTATATAACCCCTCATACAAAAAGGTTATAGTGACAAGACACGCCATATTCCTTGAGAGGGAGCACATCTTCAAAAGAGATAGTGTGAGAGAGATTGAATTCAATGAAGTTGAGGCTCAAGGTATGCAAGACTTGGTACAAGAACAAATTCCACAAAGCCCCATGGAAGAAAGAACTGTTCCAGAGACACAAGAACTGTGTATGAGTACAAGAGAGGTTAGAGAACCGGAACGGTATAGTTTTCTAGTTACCAAGGATGGTGACTCATTATTAGTTGATAATAATGATCCTATAACCTACAAGGAAGCAGTAAATGATACATATATTTCCAAGTGGAAAGAAGCCATGAATTCTGAAATGGATTCCATGTACCAAAACCAAGTCTGGATTTTGGTAGACCCTCCAGTTGATGTAAATCCTATTGGTTGCAAATCAGTATTCAAGAAGAAACTGGAAATGGAAGGACAAGTCAGTACCTATAAGGAATGACTGGTTGCAAAAGGGTTTAAGCAGTGTTAAGGCATTGACTACGACGAAACATTTTCACCCGTTTCAATGCTAAAATCCATCATAATTCTATTGTCCATTGCCACTTACCATGACTTGAGATTTGGAAAATGGATGTCAAAACAACCTTCCTTAATGGGAACCTTCAAGAATATGTCTACATGACACAACATGAAAGGTTTATGACTCCAAAGGATGCCAATAAGGTATAAAAGTTTCAAAAATCCAGTTATGGATTAAAGTAAGCATCCAGGTCATGGAACATTCATTTTGATGAAGCCATAATAGAATTTGGTTTTATCAAGAACGAATGTGAGCCTTGTGTCTACAAATGGTTTAGTGGGAGTGAAGTCGTTTTCCTAATAGTATATGTTAATGACATATTACAAATGAGATACCAGTCTTATAGTCTGTTAAGGCATGGTTGAATCAATGATTCTTCATGAAGGATTTGGGCAAGACATCATATATTCTTGGGATCAAGATCCGTCGTGATAGATCCAAGAGATTGTTGGGCCTAAGTCAAAGTACATACATTGATAAGATACTGAAGAGATTCAGTATAGAAAAATCCAAGAGGGGATTGTTTCCAGCGTCACATGACATTCATTTTTTCAAGAAAATGTGTCCTCAGACACATAAGGAAAGAATGATAATGACAAGGAATCCATACGCATCAACAATTGAGTCAGTCATGTATTATATGCTATGTACTAGGATGGATGTCGCCTACGCATTGAGTGCGGTAGGAAGATATCAAGCTGACCCAGGTGATCACCATTGGATGACAGTCCATACTATCCTAAAGTATCTGAGGCATACTAAGTATATGTTCTTAGTTTATGGAGAAGATTAGGAACTAGTAATCAGAGGATATGCAGATGCTAGTTTCCAGGCTGATCAAGATGACATGAAGTCACAAACGGGATACATCTTCACTTTGAATGGAGGTGCAGTGAGCTGGAAGAGATCAAAACAGAGTGTGGTCCCAGATTCTACAGCAGATTCTGAGTATATCGTAGTTTCTGAGGTAGTTAAAGAAGAAGTTTGGATGCGAAGTTTCATCCAGGAGCTGGATGTGATACCTATCAGTAAATATCCCATCACACTATATTGTGATAATACTAAAGTGGTGACTCTTGCAACAGATCCAAGGTCACATCAGTGGAAAAATCACATACTTCAGAAGTATCATATTTTGAGGGTTTTTTTCTTAGAGAGGTGAAGTTGTAGTGAGCAGTATTTCCACAGAAGACAATGTGGCAGAACCCTTGACTAAATCCTTGACTCAGTATAAGCATAATCATCATGTGAGGTCTAGCGGACTAAAAGTCGTAGGCATTTGGATCAATTCTAAGTGGGAGTTTGTTAGAGTTGGTGTCTTAGAACCAACTATTTGTAATCTTATTACATGGATATTTAATGTATTTAAATATTAAATATCTTATTACATATTTTTCATTGTTCTGCATGACTATGATGTGATAATGTCCTAGAGTATTTGTTGCATTGATAAGCTCATGACAATTCCCTGCTATAATGAGAACCTTGAAATGCTATAACAATATTCTTAAATATAGTTATGTGATTGGATGATATACTATGATGATACACATAGTATACATACTGTCAGGTGTGAGTACTCGTAAGCAGATGAGACTTCCTCTCATGAAGTTCGTACTTGGTAATCTCCAAGATGAGAGATTATGAGAACAGACTCGCCAATATGAATTCTGCATGTTTTGGTGACACCGGATATTCCTATCTGCGAGCATGTCTAATAGTACTTATACTTTAAGATTATCATTAATACGTGTCATGACTCGTGCACTTTGATTTACTAACGAAAACCGTCACGCCATATGTTTGCGGGAAGTAAGGTATGTTGGGTGCGTCATGAGTGATATGTTATTAATGGATAAGTTGAAGAATGATTTGTCCCTTCCTTTTATGGAAGTTGATATCTCGTCCCTTTGATTGAAATAGAACCTTCGTGTGAAATTCCATGGCCATGGTGTAATGATGAGTTTATTTCAGGTAGTGAAAGAACGACGTATCAAGCACAAAGGTTGGTGACACTATCATGAAACCTGCTTGATGAGATATTGAGACAAAGAGATTATATTACACAGTGAGCATTCATATGTGGATGTCATTGTTGTGGCTTTATGTTCTTCCTATTGGGTGCCTAGACTCGTTGCTAGACAATACTCTTGGATTTTAGACAAGCCCGCCTAATGCCAACGAGAAAGAATCCTAGAGGGGTCACACATTAAGTGTTTTTGGTGGTCTTGGTTAAATTCTATTTGAATTTAATTAATGAAATAAATATTATTCTCAAGACTATGGAATAATTTTATTCAAGTTAAAATTATTGCATAAATTAAATAAATATTTATTCACCGAATTGTGAATAAAATATATTTATTTATTTTATTAAACATTTAATAAATATGTATTTACTGGTTTGTAAATAAAATATTTATTTAAGAGAATAATTTATTTATTCGGGTGTTAAATGAATGGAAGTTGAGTTCGAGTGGACCAAGACCGGTCTGGTAGTAAAATAATTATTTTCAAGACAGTAAATAATAATTTAACTAGTTGGCACAAGTTAAAATAATAATAACGCTGCTATTATTTTGTGACGTGAAATTTTATTTATAATTCCGTTTTTCACAAGTTAGCGTAGCATAAATAATGATGTAGTATTATTATTAAGAACATGAGTTTTATATAAGGTTATGAACATATTTAATTGTTGTTACATAATTAAATATTGTAACTGAAGCCCCATGTCAATAAATAGACAAGTACGTCTATTGTGCCAGGAACCGAACTGCACGCCTGATGAATTGAGAATTATTGAGCTAAAAGATTTCTCTCTTGAATCCTCCTCCTGCTCCTCTCAAGAACGAGAGACATTCTTCAAGGCCGAATAACAAGCGACCAGGAATGACAGACACAAGACACTTGCTTCACCGCACTAGCACCCAGAGAACGAGTGGTGTGGATCAGAGGCCATCAGAGCACATGTGAATCACCGCTAGAGGGATTCTAGTTTGGATCATCACAAACGCAATGAGATAATATAGAAGTGTCATTCCGGACGATCAACATCATCAACAAAGAAATCTCTGAAGATCCATATATTCTTTTCTTTATGAAATTAATTAAATTAATTATAAACATGATGTGCAAGATCCTCTCTAAAGGTTTAAGACCTCTTCCCTCCTTATCTAAATTTTTGATTCTATTCCATGGAGACTAGAATTCATCGTCGTATTGGTCCCAGAATAATCATTGATCATGGTAAAAATTAATGTTGGGTGCCGGCCCAACTGCACTTCCGCTATGCCGAAACCTATAATAACAAAATCAATAACTATTTATAGAACTAGTCATAATGAATATCAATACTTTCCTCAGTTAAACTGATCATAAACCATCCAAAGAAATATAATGAATGATATCATTAGATTAAATCCTCAACATTGTATTTAACAAAGGATGTTGACATAAATGAAAATATTTTAAAGAGATTACTGGAATATTTCTTCAAGAAAATGACCTTTTACTTTGAAAATAATTTTTAAAATCTAAAAGTTGTGCATGTAATAAAGAAATAATTTTATTTGAAAAGAAATTTATAAATTTGTAAAGGAGTATTAAAAACATTAAGACATCATGATGATAGAAAATTTCGTTCATGTTGTATAAGTTAAAAAACTTTCATTTCACACTTCTAATAAAAATAAAAAATACCTTTTTTTTCAAAATGATAGGAATATTCCTTTTATTTTATTTTTGTAAAAAGTAAAATAAGGGTAAAAATGACTTTAAGAAATCATTGGAGAATAGTAAAAACATTTCTGAAAACATTTTTAGAAAACATGGGCATGGAAGAGAAATATTCCTTAGCAGAGACTTAAATATAAACAATCTCAAATAACGATGAGATTGTGAAATACACCCTTACCACATGCGTTTCTTTTGGATTGTAAGCCCCATAAAAGAAATTAATTCAAATGAAACTTTAAACACCATAATTACAGATATTCATGATATAATATATCAAAGAGAAATTATATACACCAGACAATAAAAATAAGTGGTGAATAAGGCATATGTCCCATGAAAGTAAAAGTGAAACGAGAAATCCTTATCACTTTGTAATCAGTTGAATTATATTCCCCAAGAATGAATAAAATTTAAAAAACTTCAAATATAATGAGAATAAATAAATTCATGATATAACATGTTAAAGGGGTGTTAAATACACATCATAAAATAATATAGGTGCATAACATCAAAATATGCCTCAATGAAAGAAAATTGAGATGAAGTCCTTTACAAAGATCAAATAATTGAAGTGAGAATTAATCAAATGACTAGATTATGTGTATCTACTATAAATCCACATAAAACAAGTGAAAATTAAACATAATATAATCAAAAATAATTTCACATAAAATATTAGCATGACATAATAAATGAAGTAGAAGTTTAACCCAATGAATGAAAATTGAGTTAAAAAATCCCTTACCTAAAGTTTGATTACCATTAAATGTGTTAAAATCTCATGTATAATGGTTTTACATATGTTATTAATTTATACTAGAACTGTATTCACATTTATAACATCTTATATGATCCTTTTATAACATCTTACCACCCATTCATTAATATTATTTCATTATTTTTACTATTTTGGGTGTTAATTGGCTTATTTTCTCATGCATGTTTTGTCATGAAAGTCCTGGTTCTCTTTCATAGGATATAGATCCATAATTTACGGAATGATATTGATGCTATAAATATCATATTTATTCATTAGATACATTTTTATAATCATTCTTGAAAGGTGTGCATAGAAAATGAATTGCATCACTTCACGGAGAAGACAAGTCGTACGTATGCACGAGCGACAATATCATTTCTAAATGCATGAAATGGTAAGGAAGTGGATGATATATTAATTTTCAATAATAAATAGCATTTCATAATTATCACATATATATATATATCCATTATTTACATCATTAAAACTAAAGTGGTGATGAAAAATGAATTACACTGCTATGTAGAGGCGATAAGCCGTACGTACACACGTGCGGTGCTTTCGTTTTTCATAGGATGGTTAAAATGTGAAATAAGATTGTATAATAATCATAATTACATATTAGTATATAGATGATACTAAATTTATTAATTTAGGATAGAAACTACACATGAAGAGGAAGTAGGAGAATAAATAGACTTTAAAGAGTTGGTAAAGATGATTATCTCTTCTTCAGCGAACTACTTTCAGATCTCTTCTTAAGGGATCTAGGATTGATATTTTGCAGTAGAAATGGGTATATTTTGGTCAATCTAGATGGATTAAAGTTTTGAATATAAGTCAAGTAATTAGTTCTCTTTTATAATTGAGGCAATGGACACTTAAAATTTCTCAAAATATTAAAATATATTAAGACTATTCTAGAGGCAAATGCTTCCAAATGGATTATAAATGGTCATATAACCAAATCTTGAATTATTATGGATGAAAATTAATCATAAAATAAAATTTGGGCATCATTTAGGTTTATTTTATTGTCTTTATCATTTTATTTTTAAATTTACTTACTTGATTTACCTTTTACTGTAATAACAAAAATTACTAAGGTTACTATTCATATTGATAAAAACTGAAAGGGAATTATTTGATAAATTTGGATCTTCTGAATCTAAATATGGATTCTATTTTTCAAAATTCAAAACACAAAAGTATCAGAATTTAATTTAAAATTAAACTGATAAAACACAACGAAAAACAATTTTTTAGAAAATGCCTCTTTAAGTGTAAAAATATTTTTATACAAAATTAAATCATGAAATTGATTCCAATGAACTTAATTAGATTATTAATAATATAATTTTAAACTATTTAAAAATAAAATGGATTTTTTTCAAATGGTTGAAACAAAAATATATTTTTCAATAAAAAATAATATTTTTCACTGTTCACTAAAAAATAAATATTTTCAAAAAAATCAGAAAATTTCACCCTAAACTAATTTTGATATGATGATTTTAAATATGAAGTTTATTTTATCAAATAAATTTTCTGAAAGTTTCAAAAATTAATTGTTTTTATTTTCTCATAGAAAGTAATTAAAATAAAAATCACTTTTTAAAGAAAACATATATTTAAAGAATAAAACGATTTTACTAAAAACTATAAGTTTATTTCTTAAGAATAATTAATTTTTTTATTTAATATTAACTTCATATATATTTCATAATATAGTTAATCATATCCACACCCACCAATTTAACTACTAGTTTATAACGATCGTGTTAAAATAAT
Organism: Viscum album; assembly: GCA_963277665.1. Classification (NCBI taxonomy): domain Eukaryota; kingdom Viridiplantae; phylum Streptophyta; class Magnoliopsida; order Santalales; family Viscaceae; genus Viscum; species Viscum album. Next base: position 1,510,744,936 of record OY728156.1, read on the forward strand.
AATATTTAATAGTATATCACAATTCATTTAAGATTGGTGTTTCATGCACCACAAGCTATCAATTAAATTATATATATTCTAAAATATTGGTATGATATATTATCCCATCCTTTAATAAATTGTGCCCTCGCAATTTTAACTTGTGATCAATAATCAAGGGTTTGACATTTGAAAATTCATTTGGTGAAATATCACATCGTAAAAATAGTCAATAAAACTTCCACTTAAAAAGAGAGAAAGAGAAGTACGAAGCATATCACATAATAAGTTTCTATATAGGAGAACATAGGTGATATGTGAATATATGGATATGGAAGAAAAAACTAACTCCCAAGGACTTATAGAGAGTGGTAGAGAACATGATCATTATAAAGTTAACAATAGAAAAACCATAAATTTGTGATGAGTTAAATAATCATTGATTTCATGGTAAGAAAATTAAATGGCTAAAATTTTTGTTCAAAAATCATTTTCTTAGATTTGAGGAATTGTTTTACTTCCTAGAGTAAGAACATAATGAAATATAATTACTTGATAAGTAGAGTTTCATCTTTTAATAAATTTCTACCACAAACTCATCTTTTTCTCCAAATTATGAGTTTCAAATTTTTATACCTGATGTATTAGAATCAACTTCTACGGATCATAAAATACCAAAAAGAATAATTATCTGTTTGTCCTATCTTTTGGTGTTAACCAAAACAAAATGGTTGGAACATGATAAGATAATTCTCAAAAAGAAAAAATTTCCATATGAAGAAAAATACTTTAATCTCTCAAAATTCAACTCAAATCATTCAATAAATAAGTATCCTTAAATGTACTAAAAAATATTCTAGACTAAGATTGAAACCCAAAAATCATAAGGATTTGATCAAAAATTCTTCCAAGATAAATTTAATATTTATCTCCAAAAATTTCCATGCCCTAAACATATAATCTTCAAGACATGTTAACTATTTCCATAAATAACTTTAATCACCACAAATACATAATAAAATCATATATTCCTCTAAAATACAATTCAACCTTTATTCCTTAAATAAAATTCTCTAATACCCTATTTATCATAATCATATAGGTTTCCCAAAATAGTGATTGTCTACCACAATAACATAAATCACTTAACACCAAATCAATTTTCAATCCCATGGTTATCTATATGATAAAACATATGTTCTCAAAATTAACATATCATTTATCTTTCATATCATTTACATAAAGAAAAACTATGTCATACTAACCAGGACATCACGTAGGCCAGTGGTAGGCGATACATAATTTTTTCCCTTCAGTTGTGGATTTATGTCTCATGGCCTTATCGGATGTGACGAGTTATCACCCGACCTGAGGGTTTTCCTTTTTTTAAACTATATTTATAAAATACTTACAAAATTTCCAAAAATGTGATAAACATACTAAAAAATAACCTTAATATAATCATCATTAAATAATTTTGTTAACTTCAAAGGTTATCTCATACATTTAATTTTTCATTCTAAAAAATATAATAACCCATAATTATCTTAAAATCAAAGACCATTTAAACCCTAAAGCTAATCCTTACCGTTAAAATTTTGTCCAAAAAATATAAAGAAATTATTCCTTATATAATTTTTCACATACTAAACCAACTAGATGTATTTTAACAAATGTCTCCCAAAATATATTTAATCTTGATTAACTCCCATAACATAAAACATCGAAAGTGTGTTTAAGAATTTAAACTTATGAACAACATTAAACTTATAAACCCTTGATGGTGTCTATAAATCTTAAGTTAATGAAAATATATATTATTAAAGAATCAACACAATTTATTATACGTTTCATGATTCTTTTAACCATAATACTATTGGTTAAATACTTCTTCAACACATTATTTATCACATTCTATGTTAATGAGTATCAAACTATAATAATTAGAGTGACCTATTAAATAATCATGAAATATTATTGTTCAAAGTATGTCTAAATCATGATACCTTCTACACAATCTATAAGTCCTTAGATTTAACCTAGGTTATCCATGTTCATTACCAAATCTATAAGATATTATCCTATATTTATACTTATCCTCAGAGTTAGTCATAAGGTTATATTCCCTAATATATATTTTCTTAAATCTATTTCCCAAGGTTTCTACTAAACTTCTTCTGACACAAACTATAAAAACCCCAACTTCAGTAGCCCATAGTTGGTGGTTACTTTATTAAATTGTCACTAGATACAAGGAATTTCATTCCAAAGGACCAAATAGTTTAGTAGCTTTGGTAAACTAGATACATACATGATTCTCATATTACATTTGAAAATAAAAATTATAATTTTTTTTTCTGAGAACAATATTATTTACTCTAACATATCCTTGTATAACAATCATATTACACTTCATGGATTCTTTTGGAAAAGAAACGTAAGAAATGGGTGAGCTATAATGTTTATTAAGGGTATGCTTATTTTGGAATACATCATTAATAAATAAATTATAATAAACATGGAAAGATAAATAACTGAAATATATGCCATTTAATCAATAATTTAATCATAATATGGTATTAATAAATAATGATAAAATAATTCCATATAAATAATCACATGAGTATAAAACTTAACATGGATATTATAACTAATCGAATAATCAAATAGAATATCAATAACTGAATTCATAGTGATAGAATGCATAATGTCAAACATCCGAAACATACCATCAAGGTTTCGTTCCAAGAAATCGAATATCACCGACTTCATGCTGACATTTAATACTGTAAACTTCATGCCGACATCTAATACCATTGACTTAATTCTAACATATAAAACCATCACTTACTAATGCATTCCTCATATGGATAAATAAAACAACCGAATCAAGATAAATAAGAGATAATTAATTGCACTATATAAATAATCACATGTGTGTGCATGTGAAGAAAGATGAAGAAAGTAGGAGAACATATTCAAAGTTACACACCCATTGAGGTTTGAAGAAGAACACACATAAAACTTAATGTCACCTGAACCATGTGCATGATAAGAGAGAGAAAGATAACAAGATAAAGAAGAGATAATTAATTGCACCAAGAAGGGAATACATGCACATGCATAACACAATTATACATTGAACCCAAATAAAAGGAAAAACTGTGTGTGTGGAAAAGATCAAAAGAAAAGAAGTTAATGTGTGAAAAAAGAATCAAGTGTACAGTGCATGTGTAAATTGCATGAGACACACTCATTGAACCTAAACTAGAATAGTGTGTGATTGGGTTGACAAACTATATGTTATACATGCATGAAATCATGCATGGAGACATAAACATGTAAGAAGTTATTGAGATATCCAAAACAAGAAGTTTGTATGCCATGCAATCCATCCATGAAGAGAATGAGAACTGAGACTGAAGCCATACAGAATTTAAAGAAAATTTTATATCCGAGTTGACAGTGTTTGAGAATCCAAGAAGGTAAACACAGATAATATTGTTTAGTATTATTATTACATTCTTCATGAGGTTGTGTGCACCATTTTCACACACATAAGTGAGTCCGGGTCTTCATCATAAGAATAAATAATTTCCCAAGCATTGTGAAATTGAGGACTAATCAGAAAAGTGATCAGAGTTATTGAGCAAGGCCAAGAGACATTACCAAAGGCTGTTGAAGATTATTGAAGAGATAAACATACAATTGTGATTTGGAAAGCCCATGTGGGGAGATCATAAGATAAATATACAGTGAATCAAATAGAACTCAAAGAAGGAAGCTTCTCATGTGACTCAAGAGCTAGAAGAACCCTGCGAGATTCAGGGAGGAGAAGAAGACTTCAGTGAGACTATGGAGTAGGCCAGTGGGACTCTAGTAACACTGTGGGGAGCAGTATAAAGAACCTCTTATGGGACTCAGAAGAGATATAGTGGTACTTTGTTTTAACCATTTTAATTGTTAATAAGATTATAGTGGAGAATCTATGTTGGGGAGAACAACCAACATAGTAAGGAGTATGTATTTGACCGAACCTTATAAATCCTTGTATTCAGTGCCTTTACATTTACAACATCATTAGAGGTAAGTCTAAGAGACATAAGAAGAGTGGATCAAGGATTTAACCAGCCATAGATGTTTAATTTAAAATAATAACTTTTTAAATTTTTTAAAGGGATCACTGATTCACCCCCCCTCTTAGTGATCCACAATAATCCGAGCACTTCACTCTTCTTAAGGGATATAGGGAAGGTCTTTTGGAAGGACCAGAACCTCTAGAACTTGGATAATAAAGTTTATAATATAAATTATTATAGTTTGGTCGATCTATATGGATCAAAGTTGTGTAAATAAGTGAAGGAAGGAGCGCCCTTTATAATTGAGGCGATATGAAATTTTGAAATTCCTCAAAAGATTAAAATATATTAAGACTATTTTAGAGAAAAATGATTGAAAATGGACTATAAATGGTCATATAACATAAAATTGAATTCTATGGATGAAAAGTCATCATAAAATAAAATTTGGGCAAGTTTTAGGGTCATTTTATAGTCCTTATCATTTTATTTTTAACTTTACTTACCCGATTTACCTTTTATCGTGGTAACAAAAATTACTAAGGTTACTATTAATATTGATAAAAACTAAAAGTTATCTATCTACTAAATTTTTAACTTATTAATCTAAATATGGATTTAATTTTTTAAAATTTAAAAAATAGATGTGGAAAAATTTTATTTAAAATTTAATTGACAAAACGCAATGAAAAACAGTTTTTTAGAAAATGGATCTTTAAGTGTAAAAATGTTTTTATATCAAATTCAATCATGGAATTGATTCAAATTTACTTTATTGGATTATTAATAACATAATATAACTAATTTTAATATAAAATTGATACTTTTAAAAATTATTGAAACAAAAATATAGTTTTCAATAAAAAGCAGTGTTTTCACCATTCATTGAAAAATAAATATTTTCAGAAAAAATTGAAAATTTCAACCTCAGATAATTTTGATATGATGATTTCAAAAATTAAGTTCATTTTATCAAATAAATTTTCTAAAAGTTTAAAAAATCAATTATATTTATTTTATCATAGATGCAATAAAAATAATTTTTTGAAGAAAACCTATATTTGAAGAATAAAATGACTTTACTAAAAATTACATTTTTATTTCCTGAGAATAAATAAATTTGTATTGAATATGAACTTTATATATATCTCATAATATAATTTATCCTTTTCACACTCACCAATTTAACCACTATTTTATAACGATAGTGTTAGAATATTAATATTTAATAGTAAACCGCGGTTCGTTTAAGCTCAGTGTTACGTGTATCACAAGATATCAATTAAATTTTATATATTTTAAAATATAGAGATGTTAAACTGCTACTAGGGTATTGTTTTTTTTGGGTTTTTTTTATTATAATCAAGTTGTATTATTTATACTCATACATCATATAGCTGGTTTGGTTGTTTTCATTTTGTCTTGATAGGTTGAATTGTTATAAAATGGAAAATAATCCCCCAATGTTTAGGTGATCCCTTGAAAATTATCACAAGCCTTTTGTGTCTTAAGTATGTCACTTAATGTCAGTAGAACCTCCAAACCAACCCAAGCTAATTAGTCATCCTCGCCCAAGGAAGATAAATTAATGTTATATAAAGAAAAACTCACCTTGTATAAAGAAACATTAGAAAAATCTTGTTATGATAATGTTGATATTAAAATTATCTTTAAAGAAAAGTTTCATGCATTGAATGAAATCATTGGTGTCAAAGATAATCAGTTAGAGATCAAGGATAAAAGAATTAAGGAGCATGAAAAAATAATTACAATAGATGAGAAATATGCATAATGATTAGGTTGAGAAGTTGAAGAAAGGGTAAAAACACTTGATGATCATAAGAACATTCTTAATATGAAATATATTGAGTTCGAGGTTAAATTAATAAATCTGAAAAACACCCAATCATAATATCCACAAACCTCTGAGAAGAATAATGTTTCCATAAGTATTTCTAAGAAGTGTCTTTCTTGAAAAAATATTCATGTTTGTGGTAAGAAATGCTTGATCCAATTTAATGATCCATTCTATAAAAGATCATGGGAGAAGGTAACCTATTTTCAAGTTAATTCTACTTTTACTAATTTTGTTTTACTTGCTAGTACATGTTGAGAGATAGACCGGTACTCTCACTCCCTTATCTAGTGATAAAAACATGTATATTTTTTATTTATAAAAACTAAAAAAATATAAAATACTTTAAAAACTCAAGGATCTATATGGTTTGGGTTTTGCAGGATTAGGAAAAACCTTAAAACATATCTAATTTTATACAGATTATTTACAAAATTAATATCTGATTCATCTGAGCTATGCCCCTTAAACGAAACAAAATAACTTTGAAACTTCTAATGAGATTATGAAAATCATTTTTAAACATAGGGGGAACATAAAATTTCCTAGTAAGGGGTTTTAAAACCAGGGGTTAAATCCTTTACAAATTATATAAAAATTCCTTTGAAAACATTCCTCTGAAAACATTCCTTTGAAAACATTTCACTTTATATCAAATTCAAAACATTTGATATGATAAATAATTTCCCAAAAATATACAACTAGGGTTTTCAATAAAAATCCATAGAAAATTCTATTCAAAACTTTTAAAATCCATATTACTTTAAAAACCCATTATATTTAAGAAATCTAATAACCTTTGAAAAATAATTGGATTTCTCCTTGAAAACATTAAAACTTTAGTTTAAAAATAATTTATTTTTATGGAATACAAATTTACTTGGAAAACCTTAAGAAATCTATGTATCCACTAGGAGTATCAAATTTAGGACAATGACCTCTTGAGGTCATGAGATCACTCCATTCCTCATTATCACATTCAATACCCAAGTGCCAAATTTTATATAAAAACATTTTTTTTCTGGCATGCCTTTCACATTCATAATCCATTAAAAATACCTTCCAAAAACATAGCTTGAAATATATTTTTAAAATGAAAATAATTATACTTTATCATAAGTTTTCATAAGGAAAATACACACTTTTAAAGAAATTCATACATTCAAAGGCTATATTTATAAAACATATCTTGAAAAATTAAACTTAAATAAACACTTTCAGAAACATGCATTGAATGTCATTGAAAACTATAGTATATGACCATAAATATAATCATTAATGGCATTTATTGAAATAAAACATCATTTTATACATAAAATGATATACTTTAAACTCACCCTTGTTTTAATAAAATTCCCTTTTAACGAACTTTATTAATATTGAAAATGGATATTTTAAGAGAGAATTGAATTTAAATCATTAAACCATACTCCTATACTTGTATTGTTTTAATAAAAATAAGTCTCCTTTAAAGAAAGAGTTTTGAAAATAAACATGGAAATGAAGTTTTGAGAATAAAATTTCCTTTACATGGATTTTTTTTTAGAAAAGACCACCCTTACCTAAATATGAAAATCAATATGATCTTAGGTAGTATCCACTACCAATTCTAGGAATAGGTGAGATGGGAGATGTTACGAACCCGCCTGGGTACCCTGGTAACCTGATAACCAAGGCGACCTTGACATATCCTGAAGGGTGTTCCCGATCCCCATGGGTTGACGACTATCACCTAGCATCATAAAATTGAAAGTGGAAACAGTTTTTCCACAAGCATTGTAAAAGTGGAATGAGACGAGTCAATATGCATAATAAAAGAAACTCCATTGGGAGTAAAGTACCAGAATAAAATAGGGCATAAATAAGCCCAAATTACTACAACCCAAGTACCAAAATAGGGAAATATCCTAAGTCCCTAAGGACACAACTCACCATGTCAAATGTTCAATAGATGGATCCACCTATAAGATATCATTTTCCCTTGCTTGAACCTAGAAGAAGATAATCTACAAACACCTGAAGTAACAAGTAGGATGTGAGCTAAAAATCCTAGTGGGGTCTCACCGTAGATTTCATAACAGATAACAATAATAGATTAACCAAAGGAATGCTTTCAATTTTTTTTAAAAATTAAATTAGTTTGGCATTTGAAAATCATATTTAAACAAATTATGATATAAAGTTCAAATTATGAAAAAATTACTTTAAGAAAATGATTTACAAGTGATGAAATATTTCTAAAACAATGGATTAAATAAAATAGTTTCATAAAACAGTTTATGTAAATCTAGAAGGAATGTAAAGCAGTTTTACAATAGTGGAATACATTTATATCTCAAATATAAATAACAAGCGAGCAACAAGGTCATCTTCCAAATAGGTATGATAATATTTCCAGCTATACGAATCCACACCCTCTAAGTGATCTAAGAAATATGTGTATACACACATCCCCCTGACACTGGAAAAAGGAAACTCGTCACCATCCCATTAGGGATGTGAACCACTGTATGTATGTTTTAGAACATTGTAATAGCATGGAGTGTATCCAAATAACTCACCAACTACCTAATGATTTCATGTGATCTTGCACAATCAATGATGGAAAATTTATTTAGAGACTGATTAAAAAAAATCATATACCATTCTTCTATTTTAGTGCCAATTTTCCATTTAAAACCAAAATGAGTTTTTATAAAAAAACATGCCTCTTTAATAAGATAAAACCACTAGGTTTCTATCAAAACATTTTAATACATTTTCACAAGTTTGAAATCCATTAAAAAACAATTCCATCCATTTCACAATTCATTTACACAATTAAATTCATCAATTTAATTGAAACCATTTCCATTGAATCCAGAATTTAAATTAAACAATTTAAATCAACCAATTTCCATAAACACACCCCAATTTAATGGAATTGGGGGTTTTCCCAATTCTCATGCCAAAACCACTTCAAATATCCCAATTCACCGGAAGTTTTTTTATTACATTAATTGAAAGAGATTTTAAGCAATTTAATTTAAATCAATAGTTGAAATAAATCAAGCAATTCATAGTTAATCAATTTGGCTAAATGGGACAGAATGAACCACCTTTTCCCGAATCTCAACACTCGTAACGACACCCATCAATGCGAAGGAAGGTGTAGAAGACCTCGAAAATCAACCTAGAAATGAAATCCAACATCACGAAGCATAGATCCATCAAATTTAGGATGATATAATGAAATCCCAAAGGAGAAGAAACAGATAAAGATGAAGAATGATAGAGAACGCTTATCCACAAATCACACTACAAGCGGAATGATGATCAAACATAAAATGAAAGGATATGGAAGTGTTGGAGAGATTCAAGATCACTTAAGGAAAGATTCGGGTTGAGAGAAACAAAACTGTAGAGGACGGGAAAAGAAAATCTCAGCCGCACTGCTTGTTTAAAAACCACAGTCAGGGTATTACACGACGTGTAATCCCACTACACATCGTGAAACTTTTAATTTCCATAACCAATAAAAAACATGCTTATTTAACTAAAAAACTGATCATTAAATAACTCACGACATGTAAAGGCTAGTCATGATATGTAACCTTCACAATGTAAATACTTTCATGAATTATTTCCAGAAACCATTACACGTCGTGTAACCCAATTATATAGCGTGTAACCCTCCAAAAGCTTATAGAAAACACTAGTTAAAGATCAGATTCCAAAAAATCTATGAATTCACCACTATAAATATCCTCCCAACCCTTTCTCAACCCTACCCAGTCAATAAAAAGAAAAATCCACAACAAGGTTTAAGGCATACCTGGTAGATTGGTAACGGGATGTTTCAACCTCCCCACCATAAAAACTTTATGTTCCCAAAAATATTAAGAATAAGCTTCCATATAAAAAAGATAAGGACACTGTACTCTCATTAGTTCCTCATGTACCCACATCTCATGATTATCATAACCATGCTGTCATAACACACAAACCAAAGGTATTGTCCTCCCCTGAAGTACCTTGGTCTCAGAATCAACTATCCTGATTAGCTGCTCAGTCAAAGGAAATTTAGGTTCAATCTCCATATCACTCTATCTCAAAACATGAGATGGATTAAATAAAAAATTTATTAGATGTGATACGTGGAATACGTTATGTATCGACGTCTATTGCGGTAGAAGTTATAAATGGTATAGAACTTTCCCCACCCACTCAATAACCTCAAAAGGTCCAACGAAACATAGAGAAAGCTTCCCTTTCCTCCCAAGCCACCAATGAACCAACTAGGGTGAAACTTTCAATAATTCCTAGTTACCAACCGATAACTACAAAGGTCTATAGTGATGATCAATATAGGACTTATATTGGCTTTTTGCTTTCAACATTATCTGATGAATTAATTGAATATCTGATGTCATATTTTTCACCAGTCTTGGTCCAACCGAGGAACTTTCATCAATCTTTGACTAACACAATTGAAATTTATAAGTCTGACCATACACGACCTCAAAAGGTTCCATTTTTATCACATACTAATAATTATTATTACAAGAAAACTCAACTAGCCCAAAATGATCATCCCATGCCCCACTGAAGTCAAGAACATAGGCGCATAGGATATTCTCAAGAATTTGTATAACTCTCTCTATGTGGCCATTTGACTGTGGATGATAGGCCATGCTCAAAAGGACCTGAGATCCCAGTTCCTTCTAAAGGCCTCTCTAAAAGTGACAAGTGAACCAAGGACCCCTATCAGAGACTATAGAATATGGGACTCTTTGAAAATGAATGATCTCCTTTATGTAGAGATTTCCCAACTCCTCAACTTTGGTTGTATCATGAATGGGTATAAAGTGAGATGACTTGGTCAGCCTGTCAATCACAACCCATATCGTATCATTATTTCTATGATTATGAGGAAACACAACCATAAGGTCCATAGAGATTTCATCCCACTTCCAAGTAGGGACTGGAAGTGGTTGAAGAAAATATGAAGATTTCTGGTGCTCGGCTTTCACCTGTTGTCATATATAACAATGAGAAAAAAAATCATTAATTACCCGTCTCATACCTGGCCACCAGAACTACCACTGCATGTCAAATAATATCTTAGTGGTTCTTGTGTTTACAACCCACTAGTAATTATGACAATACCCTATCACATTATTTTTTTCCCTGCTAAATGCACAACGAAGAGATCCTGATAACATAGAACACCTTCTTTGTAGAACGACCACTAGGCCACTATCTCCCAACCATAAAGAGAGTCTCTAATGATATAGAATTCATCATCAATATCTTGATCCTAAATAATAAACTTGAGAAGATAGAATGTCAACTGAACATAGGCTAAATAAATTTTATCCCCTTTCTCCTGGACTCCAATATGCAACTGTGCAAAGGGATCCATTAAATTCCACTCTTTCGAAGATTTCTTCATTTCCTGGTTTGGAAGTTTACCGCTTAATGCATCCAGAACAACAATACATTTCCCTGGGGTATATGTGATGTTAAAGTATAAATATTGTACATACTCCACCCAAAGCCTCTGGAAAAGATTCAAATATTTTTGAGAGAAGATATAATTCAAGATTTTGTGGTCTAAATACATGGTAAACCTTTCTATAAAAAGGTAGTGCTATCAACTCTTTTGTGTATACATCACAAATGCAAGTTCAAGGTCATGGGTAGGATAAATCTTCTCATGTGTCATAAGATGATGAGATCCATAATCAACCACATGATCTCCCTGCATAAGAACATATCCCAAGCCTGAACCTGATGCATCACAAAAGACCACATAGCCCTACCTAGCCTCTGGAAGAGTCAACACTGGTGTAGTAGTCAAAATAACTTTTAGATCAACAAAATAACTCTGACACTTATCACTCCAAACAAACTTCACCCCCTTCTGAGTTAGAGCAGTCATCAAAGAAGCCAACTTTCAGAAGTCCTCCATGAACCGATGATAATATCTAGATAATACCAAGAATCTTCTAATCTTGAAGACATTGTGCAGTTTCTCCCAAGTCATAATATCCTTCACCTTTTCATGATCAACTGATGTACCCTGTTCAAACACCATGTTTCCCAATAATTTCACTTCCTGAATCCAGAAATCATACTTTGAGAGCTTTGCATAAAGTTGGTGATTTCTCAAAAAACTCATAAATATTCTCAAATGATGAACATGATCCTCTTTAGACTTGGAGTAAACAAGGATGTCATACAAAAATACTACCACAAAAGTATCCTGATACTCATGGAGAATCCTGTTCATCAAACCCATGAAAATTGAATGAGCATTTTTTAGACTAAAGGGCATAAAAAGGTACTCATAATGGATGTACTTTCTTCAAATGGTAGTTTTATAAATGTCAGATTCTTTTATCCTCAACTGATAGTAAACTAATCAGAGGTCGATCTTTGAAAACCATTTCACCCCTTTCAGCTGATCAAATAGATCGTTAATACGTAGCAAAAAATACTTGTTCTTCACAATAACTTGATTGAGATTTCTGTAGTCAACACATAAGTGAAGAAAACCATCAAATTTCTTAGTGAAAAGAACCGACACCATCCAAGGTGACACACTAGGGAATATAAATCATTTCTCAATAATATCACCCAATTGAGACTTCATCTCTTTCATTTCTAATAGATCTATGTGGTAAGAGGGAATAATGACTAGTTGAGTACCAGACATTAAATTAATGGAAAACCCAACATCCCTTACCCATGAAAAACTAGATAAATCATAAAGAAATATATCGGGAAACTCGATGAAAACTGGAGAGAGATCACTGCTCAACAATTCTCACTCCATATCAAAAGAAAACACTGATATTACCTTCCCCAACTCCAAATAATAAGGTCCAGTAATGCTCGACCTTGGGTCCCATTCTCCTTAAAATACAAGAGATGCACCATTGGGTGTAGTAAGGTAGACTCATAGAAGATAATAATAAATCCCAGATTTATTGGCAATGATCCAATCCATCCTAAATATGACATTAAGAGATTTCATGTCTAGGACTAGAAAACTCAAAGTTAGATTATAATACCTAAATGTTTTTATGAAATATTTTCTTTACATAATTTTTATCCTTCAGTCACTTTATTTACACACAATCGTGAGTTTAAACGAACTATGAGATTCCCTTAATATAAAATTACCATTATAGCCCATCCATTTGTTTAGTGGGAATAATTATAACTAACTTATAAAAATGCATTATGAATTCATTGGCTATTAATTATTTATGAAAAATATAAATCAATTAGATATTTGTATTTTATTGATTAAATTACTTTTGGTAATGAAATTAATGATATATATATGTGTTATATACTTAATAAAATATTTTTTATATTCATCCAACGGATATTTTAGTCATAGGGTATGAATAAAACCCTATTTTATGTATAAGAACCTATTTTTTTAAAGGTTAATTTTTTCACCTTTGAATGGTGAACCCATTTTAAATTAAGATTTTGAAACATTAATAATTTTTTTTATGACAACATAAACATGTTATTTTTAAATAGGATATAAAAATTTACTTTGGATAAATTTCTGATAACTTTCATGTTTTGACAAATAGTAAAAATGCACTAAATTTTAATTAAAAACAATTTTTTTCATTGAGATAATTTATGTGGTTAAATTATAATATTCAATTTTTTTAAAGTATAAATATAATATATTTTTACCATTTAATATAATGTATATCATTATCATTACCTTTACATTGAATTCATAGGTAAAAACATTTCAATCTTCTATAATGTTTTAAATTTTAAAACCCGTTTTCTCATTTCAACAATGAGATTAATTTTAAATTAATCACTACAAATTATTTGTTTTGAATTTGGAAAAATGTATTCCATATTTGGAATCAGAAGGTCCAAATTGTATGAATAGGTACCTTTTATTTTTGTACATTATGAATAGTAACCTCAGTAATTATTTTTACTTACCATGTTTAAAGGGTAAATCTGGTAAATAAGGGTAAATGAATAATAATTTAATAGTATAAAACAACCCTAAAACGTGTCCTAATACTATTGGATGAGATATTTATGACAATGGGAATCTTTGTGTCTATTTTGGGACCCTAGGGATTCACTTGGATGTGAAAATGACATTTTATAAGAATAAATTTAAAGTAAAGATAATTATAACATAAACATATATTTTTTAATAAATAGATTTTAATATAGGGTTATATAATTGATATCTATGTATATAAATAGTCATTAGATATCTAAAACGATTTAATACATCATGATATTTTATTTATATTTTTTAGACATTAGATAAATATATTTATTTATGACGCAATTATGATGTAGTTATTACCTCATTAATGAAAGATTCAAATAAATGAATTTATAAATATTAAAATAAATTTAATTTTAAAATTTTGATGCCATCCACAATTTTTTTGGATAACATTGACATATTAGGGATGAGTTAATGGCTTTGGTTCAAAGGAATTAGGTTGTTATGATTTTGTAAAAAAAAGGTAATTATGAATAGTGTCCTAAATCGACATAATTCATAACTTAAAACATAAAATAATTTATTAAATGATATTAAATTACTAAAAATATAAGATTCAGAAAAATTGTTAATATAAGTCCAAATATGTCATAAATAACTTTTTTTTTGTTTTTTGGCATGATATTATAATTACATTAACCCACAATGTTTAAATAACATGATATCACGGTAAGATTAAAAAGGGTAAAATAAGGGTTAAACAAAAAAGATACTGAAAAAAATATATTAAAAACTTGTCTAAAAATTATTGGATGATGGTTATTCAAACCAAAATCATCTTATATTTTAATTAAATAAGTGTTTGACCATTTTTAATCTAAATTGAATTTATAATAAATTAATATTTTGAGGGTTTCCTAAAGTGCCCATCTCCTCTCTTATAAAAGGGAATCACCTCCCTATCCTCTTCACTCTATTTTGAGCCTTCAAAATCATCCAAAACCTACTAATTTCTCTTCTAAACATTCCTAGTTAAATTCTAGAGGTGATTTTCTTCTTAAAATACTAACTCTATTACCCTAAGAGGAAATTTAAATGAGGCACGTCGAGGAAGAGGTAATCTCTTCTACCAATTCTTTCAAATTTATTTCTTCTTCTAATTCCTCTTATTTAGTTGTTTAATTATAAATTAATAACATAAGTATCAATAATATACTTATATGTTATTATAAATATGAAACAAACCTATTTCACCCTATATCTATCCTACGAAAAATGAAATCACCGCGCGTGCGTACGTACGACTTACCATCTCCACGCTGTGGTGTAATTTGTTTTTCACCACCACCTTACTTGGATGGGTATAATGGTGGAAATAATAACTTTATATGATTAATATAACATGATTCTAATTCTGAGATACTATACACCATCCACTTCAATACTATTCAACAATTATGGGAACGATATCGTCGCTCGTGTGTACCTATGGAATACCATCTCTATGGTGCGATGTGATTTATTGTACATAATCTTCATTAAACCATGATTATATAAATGAATTGAATGAATAAATATTATATATATTATACTAATACCATGATTTAAATGATATAACTATAACCTAAAATGATGAATAAGAATTTATCTGACAAAACATACATAAGAACATAAAGCAGTTAATACCCGAATATCGAGTAACAATGAAATGTTACTAACAAACAGATGAAAATATGATCATAAATGTTATCATAAAAATGATTATTATTCTGGAATAAATTAGTAAAATTATTTAAAATCATTATACAGGAGGTTCAGATATATAGAAAGCATATCAGACCTAAGGTAATAGATAACTTTTCCAATCTCGTTTTTATCTGAGATTGTTTATTCGTAAGTGTTTACTGGGGTTATATTTATCATCCATATCTATGTTTTCTAAAAATGATTTCATAAATTTTTTTCTATTATTTTATGTATGTTTAAATTCATTTTTACCCATTTTTTATTTTTACTATATGGTATGGAAGGAATCTTTATTTTTTTACCATACGAGGTACTTTTTGACTTTTCCGGCAAAAGTACAAGGAGAATGTTTTTTAACTTATACAAAATGAATGAATTTTTATGTATTAATAACACCTTATTTACATGAATTTTCCTTTACACTATTTCTATTTTATTTTCTACTAAATTATTTTCTTTTAAAATTATGCGGCATTTTGAGAAAAGAAAACGTTTTTAAAGAATAAATGATATTTTTCTCAGGAATTAAGCTCAAGTGTTTTATCAAAATTATTTTCCACCTAAGATGATGTAGGATTATGTTTCCATCCTTATTATTACTTTTATTTTATTGTGTTTATGATGGAATTATTTTTTTGAAATCCATTTATCTTGTATGGATTATGTTACGATGGAATGATGTTTAAGAAACCCATAATATTTCATGGGTTATGCTAGGATGAATGATTTATGTTTTTGTGGAACATGTAAGAATGATTTAATTATGATATAGGTGGGACCTATATCTCCCTCCAATGAATTGGGTAAATATTTATATCTCATGAGATAAACATGATTGGAATGCAAAGTAAATCCAGTTCAGTGATATAGGGCTGGAACGAGGAGTAAACTCGGTTCAGTAATGGAATTTTTTCCTATGATAGTCTTGGAAATGAGAATTGACTAATATGAAATGATTTTCTATGCTTATGTGTGTATTAACAAAAATTCATGTCTTATGTTATGACTATTGGGATTACATTTCACTTTTATTAGTTATCCCATGGCATGCTATTGTGATCTTTTATATGTAGGATAATATTTTCAAATGTTATGTTCTTATGAATATCATATGATTTATATTTTCTTTGTTTACCCTTAATGAGTATTTGATCTCATCCTTTTATATGTTTCTTTTTACAAGGTCATGAAGAAGGGTATTAAGTATGATATTCAAAAAATGAGTCTAATTATGATGAAATAAACAAGAGACAATATAGATGTTTTATTAACCAGTTGTTTATATTTCCTTATTTCTAAAGACACTATACCTATATGGTCCTATCATTGTTTTGTTATATTCTGTAATAAATATACTTAAATTCTGAAGTAATATCAATGTATGTAAAGAATGGGTCGATATATAGCCTGACATCAGATAGAGAGAAAATACAACTAGGACTTTAGATTCCCTTCTCTCTCTTTGTTCCAAGGGGTGTAGTAATATCCATTACACAAGATAAAAGAGCCATAGTAAGATTTATCAAATTAACAACACGGGTTGAAATAAATGAATGAGATGCACCAGTGTCAAATAGAGCAGTCACTAATGACGAAGCTATTATAATGTTACCTCTCATAGTCACTGGGCCCACATATGCTTCCTCTGGAGACTCTTAAACTACATGAAGTAACTTCGTTCTGGATGCTTGTGGTTGGAACCCTTTTAGAAATGAATCATCTGATTTTCCTATAGTTTTAGGAGGATATAATGATCCCGTTCTACTCCACAGAATAGAAAAGTTATGGAAAAATCTCTGTAAGAGTCCTGAACATCTGTAAGTGCTACAGTTCTTGGGTGATTCAATGCAAACCCTCTTAGAATGTCCCAACTTTCCACACTGATAGAAAATCAAAGGACTTCCCCCGGGTGCTGTAGGAGGTATGGTATGACCCTTCCATCGAGAACTACCATGAGGATAATAACACTTCCACTTTCCATTGAAAGAACTTACACTACCACTTGGAGAAAAAGAAACTCCTGATAACCCTAACTTTCCAACCAAGTCCATCTCAACCATCATCTCCATATCTAGTACATTAGTATAAGTGGGTAGATTTAGAAATAAATCCTGAGAAATAATATCTGATCAAAGTACTAACTCAAACCATAGATTCTTCATCCTCTCATTAGATACAATCTTATACACAAACTGCACCAGGTCAGCAAATTAATTTGAAAACTCAGTGATAGTTTTGTCGGCCTACTCAAGCTTGAAAAAATCTATAGACTTGGAAACACCATTGAATTTAGATAGAACTGGTCGGTAAAAAGAATCTTGAAGACTTTACTTACTAATCCCTCATGTTTATTTTCCATTACCATCATGTACCACCATCTCCTACTCGGTCCTTCCAGCATGAAGGTGGCACAGTTAACCCTAATCACATCCGGTGTCTCCAAGTTCTCAAAAATATGTTATATCCTACCCAACCATTCCTTAGCATGTTACAGATCAGTGGATCCTTTTAAAACTGGTGGCTTCTAGATAATTAACTCTTGACAAGGATTCTGAAGAACATCCCCCTGATGATCCACTACTAGAGCCTGAACAGGAACTGGAGGTGGTGTCTGTCCTAGAGCTTGGACAGTGCGCACAATCATCTCAACTAGATTTGGATCCACTAGAGGATTATCTCACTATAGTTCAAAAAAATCTTCCTCCTGGATATGATTTTCATGTCTTCTTGGAGGCATGATGCTACAAAACATCAACAGACAATAAGGAATACATCAAACTAACAATCAAACTTAGTAATAAGGGAAATTAATCCCAACATATAGAATAAAAAATATTTGGATTTGACTCTATACAAATATAAATATAGAAAATACTAGAACTAGTCCATAAGAAGTCTTTCCCTGAACACCCCTAGAAACTTAAGGTTTATTGCAGTGATAGACAGATAAACACTCAATCACAACTACCTCCTAATTCCTGACAAGATTTCAAAAATGCATGCTGACTTTAAGAAAAAATATCAACAGTCTCATCTGATACCATTTTGTCACAAACTCGCCCAGGTACCCTAGTAACCTGATAACTAAGGAAACCCTGAAATAGCCCGAAGGGAGTTCCCAATCCCCACAGGTTGACAACTAGCACCGACATCATACAATTGAAAGTGGGAATAGTTTTTCCACAAGTATTATTGAAGTGAAATGAGACGATTCAATATGAACAACAAAAGAAACTCCACTGGGAGTAAAGTACTAGAATACAACAGGGTATAAACAAGACCAAAGTAATACAAACCAAGTCTATAAGGACAAAACTCACCACATACGAGGTTCAATAGCTGGATCCACCTCTAAGAGATCCTTTCCCCTTGCTCGAACCTAGAAGAAGATAATCTACATACACCTGAAGACACAAGTAGGGTGTGATCTAAAAATCCCAGCAGGGTATCACCACAAATTCTATAACAGATGCCAACAATAGATTAACTAAAGGAATGATTTCATTTTTTTTAAAATAAATAGGTTTGGAATTTCCAAATCATATTTAAACAAATCATGTTATACAATTCAAATGATGGAAACATTACTTTAAGAAAAGGCTTTACAAGTGATGGAATATTTCTAAAATAATAGCTTAAATAAAACAATTACATAAAATAGTTTATGTAAATCTAGAAGGAATATAAATAAGTTTTACAACATTGAAATGCATTTATATCTCAAATATAAATAATAAGCGAGAAAAATGGCCATATTACAAATAGGTACGATAGTATTTACAGCTATAGGACTTCACACTCTCTAACTGATCTTAGTAATATGTGTATACACACATCCCCCTGAAACTAGGAAAAGGAAAATCGTCACCATCCCATCAAGGATGTGACCAGTTCATGTATGTTTTAGAATGCTATAATAGCATAGAGTGTATCCAAATAACTCACCGACCACCTAAGTCTTGCATGTGATATTTCATAATCAATTTTGGAAAATTTATTTTAAGATCGTTTAAAATAAAATTAAATCCCATTCCTAAATTTCAGTGCCAATTTTACATTTAAAACCAAAATAGGTTTTGATAAAAAAACATGCCTCTTTAATAAGATAAAACCAATGGATTTCTATCAAAACCTTTTAATGAATTTTAACAAGTTTGGAATTAATTTAAAATCAATTCCATCCATTTCACAATTCATTTCTACAATTAAATTCAACAATTTAATTGAAATCATTTTCATCAAATACATAATTAAAATTAAACAATTTAAATCAACCAGTTTCCATAAACACACCCCAATTAAATGGAATTGGGGGTTTTTCTAATTCTCATGACAAAACCATTTCAAATATTCCAATTCACTAGAATTGGATTTTTATTACATCAATTGAAATCAAGTTTGAGAAATTTAATTGAAACCAATAGTTGAAATAAATCAATAAATTCATAGTTTATCAATTTTCCTAAATAGGATGGAATCACCTACCTTTTCCCAAAACTCAACACTCCTAATGACACCCTTCAATGAGAACGAAGGTGTAGAATACCTCAAAACTCAACCTAGAAATGAGATCCAACATCACAAAACATAGAGCCATCAACTTTAGGATGATATAATGAAATACTAAAGGATGGGAAAGATATAAAGATCAAGAACGATGGAGAATGCTTACCCAAGAATCACACCTAAAGCATAACGATGATCAAACGTCAAAATAAAGGATCTGGAAGGGTTGTAAAGCTTCAAGATCTCCTGGGGAAGGCTTTGGGTTGAGAGAAATGAAACTAGAGAGGAGGGAAAAAGAAAATCTCATCTGCACTTCCTATTTAAAAACCACATTTGAGGTATTACATGATGTGTAATCCCACTACAAATCATGAAACTATTAATTTATGTAACTTTAGAAAAACACATATCTTTAAATGAAAAACTGAACATTAAATAAATCACAACGTGTAAAGATTCAAGATCGCCTGGGGAATGATTTGGGTTGAGATAAATGAAACTGGAGAGAAGGGGAAAATAAAATCTCAGCCACACTGCATGTTTAAAAACCACAGTTGAGGTATTACATGATGTGTAATCCTACTACACATCGTGAAACTATTAATTTCTGTAACTGTATAAAAACACATCTATTTAAATGAAAAACCAATCATTAAATATATCATGACGTGTAAAGTCTAGTCATGATGTGTAACCTTCATAGGGTGAATCATTTCACGACTTGTTTCTAAAAACAATTACACGTTGTGTAACACAGTTACATGGCATGTAACCCTCTTAAAACCTATAGAAAACACCAGTTAAAGATGAGATTCCAACAAATCTCTAACTTAACCATTATAAGTATCCTAAAAATCCATTCTCAACCCTACCCAGTCAACAAAAATGAAAAAACACAACAAGGTTTAAGGCATATGTGTCAGATTGGTAATAGGATGTTATGTAGAGACCCAAAGCTTGAAGTACATAGAAATTACATTACTTTTGTGGAATACTTAATACATAAAAAAAACACACACCAAAGGACCGTAATAGTTCAGTGTCTTTGGAAACTTGGAACATAATCTTCTAATCTTAGTGAAAGAACTTCAACATCTCCCATAAGGATCTTCCCTTTGTTTTCTTACCTAAAACCTTTCTTTATATCCTGGGGAAAAGAAAACATATGAAGGGTGAGCTCAAATGCTCAGTAAGGGTAAAAATGGAGAAAATAAAACAAACCATATACATTTGAACTTCAAAACATGAACATAAAATTTAAACGTCAAAATCTTGAGTTGTGAAATAAATCTTGGCAGTACATAAGACATAGATCATAAAGGAACATCAATCTTGATAAAATAGCATGGAAATAAAACATGTAATTTTAAAAACCATTAAGAACACGATATGATTTCCATAGTAGCCAAGGAATTTCTTCCAAGACCATCTTAGTGGACAAAGTCCCTTTCTGAATCGAGTTCACTCCTCGTTCCAGTCCTGTAACACTGAACCGAATTAACTTACCGTTCCAGCCATGTCTATCTCATGAGATATAAATCTTTAAACAATGCATTGGAGGGAGATATAGGTCCCACCCATCTCATAATGAAATCATTCTTACTTGTGCCACAACATAAACATAAACCATTCATCATAACCCAAAGAATAAAAATGGGTTTCATAAACATAATCCCATCATAACATAATCCATATAAAACAAATGGATATCATTTCATCATAAGAAAAGTGGAAACATGTAAATAATAGATACATTATACTTTAAACATACACATATGAAATAATGTCATCTTTTATGGAAAATGGTTTTGAAAAAAAACACTTGAAATGAATTCTTGAGGAAAATATCCTTTCTTCTTCAAAATCATTTTATTTTTACAAAATGCCATGAAATTTTAAAAGAAAAGGATTTTGTTGAAAATAGTCATGAAATCTTGTATAGTAATATTCTTGAAAATAAGGATTTATGAAACCATAAAAATCCGTTCATGCCATATAAGTTTAAAAAAAACATTCTCCTCGTACTTTTGTTGGAAAAGTCAAAAAGTATCTCATATGACAATCAAAAGAAAAATTCCTTCCAATCCTTGTGGTAAAAGTCATAAAAGGGTAAAAATGACTTTAAACATACATTGAATAATACTAAACATTTTATGAAAACATTTTTAGAAAACATGGACATGGATGATAAACATAACCCTAGTAAATACTTACGAATAAACAATCTCAGATAAGAATGAGATTGTAATAATTATCCCTTACCTTATGTCTAATTTCTTCCATATGTGTCTGAGACTCCTATATAGTGGGTTTAAAAATATTATTAACTTGTAACAGAACCATAATAATATTTATAATATCATATATGATTCACTTACGACTTTATATTATCCGTTCATTTGTCAATTCCATGTTAAAGAAGCGTTTTGGGTAAAATCGTTTCCTTTATCATCCGTGTTTTGACTTGTAATTATTAATATTATTACTTATTTCATGATTACTTAATTACAGAATATAAAACATGATTTATATATAATATATATTCAGAATATACTTATATATAATAGATCGATAAATGGAAAGAAATACACCGTTCATGGAGACGGTAGGCCGTACGTACGCATGAACGCTGTTTTTCGTTTCCTTATTGAATTGAATGGAATTAAGTAGATGACATACACATATATATAAATAAATCCAGTAGCATTATTATGTCATATATTTCATGATTACTTATTATATATACTTTATAATCATTCTTGAATTGTTAACATGGAAAATGAATCTCATCGCGTCGTGGAGACGATAATCCGTACGTACGCACGAGCGATGATATCGTTACCATATTTATTGAATGGAATTGGAGTGGATGATATAATATCATATAATCATTATGATGTTATAATCATATATAGTTATTCTTTACACCAGTATACCCATCCAAGTAAGGTGGTGGTGGAAAAACTGATTACACCACGGCGTGGAGACGGTATTCCGTACGTACACACGCGCGGTGATTTCCATTTCCGTAGGATGGATAGAAGGTGAAATAAGGTTGTTTAATATTTATAATAACATATAAGTATATAATTAATACATATTTTATTACTTTATAATGAAACAACTAAATAAGAGGAAGTAGAAGAAGAAAGAAACTTGAAAGAGTCGGTAGAAGAGATTACCTATTCCTCGATGCACCTCCTTTAAACTTATTCTTAGGGCACTAGAATTGGTCTTTTAGGAAGACTAGAACCTCTATGATATAACTATAGAGGTTTAGAAGAGTAATTGTCAGTGTTTTTCTGAGCTTCAAGGCTCAAAAGGGTGTGAAGAGAAGAGGGAAGGGGTGCCCTTTTTATAAGGGAGGAGAGGGGCACCTTTGGAAAAAACTTAAAATATTATTTTATAATAAAGTCATATTCGGTTTATAATAGATCCAAATTGATTTATTTAGAATATAAAGTGGGTATGGGTCGAAATCCTCTCAACCAATAGGTTTTAGACAATTTTAGGTTACTATTTTAACCTTATCATTTAGATTTAACTCTAAGTTAAATAATTTAGCTTTTACCACGTCTTCTTGTTTTCTTACAATATATGGTTAATAAACTTACTATAACAAGCCAAAATAACCCCAAGTGGTTAATTATTAATATATATAACCTTATCTAAGTCATTTGGGAGAACCTTATATTTTTAGGAATAGAATAACAATTAATAATATAATATTTGTTTTAAAAACTATTTTATGTCAATTTTGATACTATTTGGTAATTGATTTTTGTGAAAATTATAACAGCATGATTAGTTCAAAAAAAGTTAATTAAATTAATAATAAAATGTCATATTAACATATAAAATTAGTTTAATTCATAAAAAGTCTCAAATTACATTTATTTGGGTATTTATAACATCAATTATGTTAATATTTTATTAATAAGGTAATTACTGCATCATAATTGTGTCATAAATAAATTAAATTATTTAATGTCTAAAAATTATAAATAAAATACCATTATGTAGGGACTTTTTTATCTTTATAATTAATATTTATAGTCGAATTTATCTTATGTATAACCCTATATTAAAAATGTTTTAGTTATTAAACTTTGATTTTAACTATTTTAACTCTTCTTTAAATAAAATAATAATAAGTGTCCTAATCTAATCCAAGTGGACCTAAAGGGTATTATTTTATTCCTAAGGTTGTTTTTGGCCGAATTACACTTATCTAATAGAATTAGGACATGTGTTAGGGTAATAATAATATCATTTTTACCCTTAATTACCCTATTTACTTTTAACCGTGGTAAATAAAAGTAAAAAAGTTACCATTCACCAAAAATTATTTTTACCTTATCGAACCACATTTTACTCCTTGATATTAACCGTGTCTCTCGGATTTTCGAAATTTTACTCACAGAAGTGGTAAAATTAAGTTTTATGTAAATTTTCAAATTCTCCTAGGAGGTGGGTAAAAGACGGTGAACAGTTCAATAAAATTTTTATATATCTAAAATTATTATAAAACGACTCAAATAAATTACATTGAACTTATATATGTATTAAGTATCAATTTTTACCTAAAATAAATTTAAATAAAATAAATAATTATTTAAATAAGAAGCCGGCTTTTAAATAGTAACCCCGTGTTTTCACTATTCATCAAAAATTGAAAGTTTTCAGAAAAATACCAAAAATTCACCCTAGGATATTTTCGATATTCAGAATCCAAAAATGAAGTCCATTTTGAAAGATAAAATTTATAAAATTTCAAAAAGTGGGTATTACTATTCATAACGGCTAGTTTATATAATATTTTAATAACATATCGCTGTTTAGTGAAACTCAGTATTGCGTACAACATACGCTATCGTGGAAGGTCGCGATTGCATGTAAAGCAAGCCAAGTTAGGGTTGCGTGTAGTGAAAGACTCCTTTGTTGTTGCGTATAACAGAATCCAACCATATTTCATTTATTCATTGAATTTATATATATTTATATATATACACACTCAATGTTGTGTAGAATAACTACTATCAAACGAACTTGAAATTGTGTTTAACACGATCCAAGAATAGTGTTGCGTATACTACAAGCTAATACTGTGTTGCGTATGAGACAAAATAATCTTGGTGTAGCGTACAACAGAAGATAAGAAAGAAATTAAAAAGAATATATCTCATAAAATCTCAGGGTGTTACATTCTACCCCCCTTAAAATAAATTTCGCCCTCGAAATTCGTCGGGGTTATAAATGGTTTACTACTCAAAATTTTCTTTAATAGAAAACTACATCGTAAAAAAGAATACCAAAACTTATCTTTAAAAACTAAATTATGAAACATAATGGTTACTCAAATTAACTAATCACTGGGTTTCCACATAGGAGAACATAGGTGAAAATATGGATATGGATGAGAAATATAACCATCAAGTTCTGATGGAGAGTGGTAGAGAACATGGCTATAAAAAAGAAAAAAATCACAAAGACATAAATTTGTGATGATCTAAGGTACTATCTGATTCATCAGATATAAGGGAACTAGGACAACATTTTTGGTTTTCAAGATCATTTCCCTAATGTTGAAGAATTTTAATTAAAAGAAATACTTACTTTATTTCGGTACAATCTCACTGTTGTTTGTTCCTTGAACAATTTCCACTTCATCTCTTAAAGAAATGAAGTTGAATTTTTCATTCTTGAAGTGTTAGCAGATCATGTGATAGAATGATGGGCCATTCCATCTGTTTGAAACAAAAGGTTAGAAAAAGTTATCAAATATACATAAGTCCATCTATAGTGAGGTTAATCGTATATGATTCTGAAAATTGACTTATACTTCATCTATCATACCTCTTATTAAAATAAAACTCGTTTCTACTAACCAGGGACTTTTTGTAGGCCAGTGGTAGGTGATAAAGGCATGTCGCACTTCAGTTGTGGGTTCGATTACTACAACCTTATCCGACGCGACGGGTTGTCGCCCATCCGGCAGGTTTTCCTTTTTCTAAAACTATATTATTATAACATTCCATAAATAATATCAAAGAAAGTTCTAGCCTTAAACAATACTGACTTATGTCCAACATAATACATTTTAATCTTTAGGCTGATCCAAAATACTTCTGTCCAAGCTCATATTATAAAGAAAACAATTACTAGAAATGTCATCTGTCGAGCATGTGAATACCATCATTTATCCCCCATATATCATACGATATATCTTGTTGGTCAAATTAAAAACATGTGAATACCTTAATCATGTATTCTCTTGAAAAATGAATACCCATTGACTCTTAGTGAAAACATGAATGCTGTCAAAATTTAACACTTTCCACATACTAAAATCCCAAAATTTCTATATACTCAAACCATGATATAACTTTGTCCTTATATCAGTCATGAGATCATTTCATTTTTTCTTTATCGCTTCATTATGCACATATCATCTTCTTTCCAAAAATATTTCAATCACTTTTCATGGTTACCAGAACCATATAATTATTGAAAACCAATACATAGATATTCCAAAATTCCACGATGCCATAAATGAGATTCCATGATACTATTCTGAAATCCCATTACATAAAAACTTAATCATTACACAACATCATTTTCATACTCAACATCACAAATAGTGATCGTATGTGACTTCCCTTTATCCTTTTCCTTAAAAGGTTGCTCACGTTGATCATCATTAACCCTTGGATTAGGGCATTGATTAGCATAATTCCCCATTTCCTTGCACTTAAAGCATTGAAGTGTTAGTGGTGCGTTCTCTACAGTCTTTTCTTTATTCACATCATTAGAAACCCTTTTTCCATTACTTCGACACTCAACTGCTCAATGACCTTCTTTTCCACACTTAAAACATTTTCTATTCCCTTTAAGACAATCTACACCATGCTTCTTTCCACACTTTGAGCATAAAGAAACATTCATCTTCTTTTCACCATTATTCTGAGATTTCTCCTTGAACTCCATCTTTCATTTCTTGTCAAAACCATGATATGGATATGTTACACCAACTTCCAGTTCTACCTTGATAGCACAACACACAATTTCTTCATAGATACTAAAGTCTCTTATAGCTAATGCCCTTCTAAGACTTGGTTTTAAGCCACTGAAGAATAAATAAACTTTACTTTCAGGTTGGATGATAAAGCCAGATGCATACCTTGCAAGACTTATAAAATTCACTTCGTATATACCAACAGATTCATCATCCTTTTGCTTAAGCTCAAGGAAATCCTTTTCCATCTTTGTTTTAAGAATACGAGGGAAGTACTTATTGAAAAATAAGTTCTTGAACTCATCCCATTCCATGGATTCAATTTCATCTCGGGGCCTCGTATTCTTAATTAGAGTCCACCATTGATCTACTTCACCTTCTAAACGGTAAATAGCTAGAATGATTTTTTCATGTTCTGAACAACGAAGTATGGAAAATATCTTTTCAATGGTACTGATCCATTGTTCAACAACAAGTGGATTAGAAGACCCACTGAAAGAAGGTGGACGTTTCCTCATGAAGGAATCAATAGAATATTGTTCCCTTCTCTGCTCATTTGGAAGTCCAGAATGATTCATAGCTTGTATAAGTATAGCAATAAGATTTTTCACTCCATTTCCCATAACATTGGTCTGTTCAGGAAGACAATCATTTCATTGTCCATTACATTGATCAGCATGGTTCCTTCGGGTTCCGACCATCGTCTAAAACCCAACAAGAATAGTGTGAGAGGAAAAAATCATGCTAGGAAAAACAACATAATAAAGGGGGATTACCTTCAATATATAACATCTTATGGTTAATTATAAGATTGTAACCATAATTCTAGGACTTTAACCTATACTTATACTTAACCTTAGGGACATCCCTAGACATACCTTAGAAATATATCTAGGGATCTCACTAAAGTTTTCACATCCTAGTTTCCAAAGGTTAACTAAAACTTTCCTATGATACCAACTGTAGAGATCCAAAGCTTGAAGTACAAAGAAATTAAATTAATTTTGAGGAATACTTAATACAAAACAAAAAATAGACACCAAAGGACCGTAATAGTTTAGTGTCTTTGGAAACTTGGAACATAATCTTCTTATCTTGGTGAAAGATCTTCAACATCTTCCATAAAGATCTTCCCTTTTTTTTCTTACCTAAAACCTTTCTATATATCCTGGGGAAAAGAAAACATATGAAGGGTGAGCTCAAATTCTCAGTAAGGGTAATAATGGAGAAAATAAAACAAACCATATACATTTGAACTTCAAAACATGAACATAAAGTTTAAACGTCAAAATCTTGAGTTGTGAAATAAATATTGGCAGTACGTAAGGCATAGATCATAAAGGAACATCAATTTTGATAAAATAGAATGGGAATAAAACATGTAATTGTGGAAACCATTAAGAACATTATATTATTTCCATAGTATCCAAGGCATTACTGCCAAGACCATCTTAGTGGAAAAAGTCCCTTTCTGAATCGAGTTCACTCCTCGTTCCAGTCCTGTAACACTGAACTAGATTAACTTACCATTCCAGCCATGTCTATCTCATGAGATATAAATCTTTACCCAATTCATTGGAGGGAGATATAGGTCCTACCCATCTCATAATGAAATCATTCTTACTTGTTCCACAACATAAACATAAACCATTCATCATAACCCAAAGAATAAAAATGGGTTTCATAAACACCATCCCATCATAACATAATCCATATAAAACAAATGGATATCATTTAATCATAAGAAAAGTGGAACCATGTAAATCATAGAGACATTATACTTGAAACATACACATATGAAATAATGTCATCTTGTATGGAAAATGGTTTTGAAAAAAAAAACACTTGAAATGAATTCTTGAGGAAAATAACCTTTCTTCTTCAAAATCATTTTCTTTTTACAAAATGGCATGAAATTTTAAAAGAAAAGGATTTTGTTAAAAATTGTCATGAAATATTGTATAGTAATCTTCTTGAAAATAAGGAGTTATGAAACCGTAAAAATCCGTTCATGCCGTATAAGTTAAAAAAAACATTCTCCTCGTACTTTTGTTGGAAAAGTCAAAAAGTACCTCGTATGGTAAAAAAGAAAGAAAGATTCCTTCCAAACCATGCGGTAAAATTCATAAAAGGGTAAAAATAAATTTAAACATACATAGAATAATACTAAACAATTTATGAAAACATTTTTAGAAAACATGGACATGGATGATAAACATAACCCCAGCAAATACTTACAAATAAACAATCTCAAATAAGAATGAGATCGGAATAATTATCCCTTACCTTGTGTCCAAATATCTTCCGTATGTGTCCGAGACTCCTATATAGTGGGTTTAAACATATTATTAACTTGTAACATAACCATAATAATATTTATGATATCATATATGATTCACTTACGACTTTATATTATCCGTTCATTCGTCAATTCCATGTTAAAGAAGCGTTTTGGGTAAAATCGTTTCATTTATCGTCCGTGTTTTGACTTGTAATTATTAATATGATTACTTATTTCATGATTACTTAATTTAAGAATATAAAACATGATTTATATATAATATATATTCAGAATATACTTATATATAATATATCGATAAATGGAAATAAATACACCGTTCATGGAGACGGTAGGCCGTACGTACGCATGAACACTGTTTTTCGTTTCCTTATTGAATTGAATGAAATTACGTAGATGAAAAACATACAAATATACATAAATCCAGTAGAATTATTATTTCATATATTTCATGATTACTTATTATATATACTTTATAATCTTTCTTGAATTGTTAACATGGAAAATGAATCTCATCGCGTCGTGGTAACGGTAATCCGTACGTATGCACGAGAGATGATATCATTCCCATATTTATTGAATGTAATTGGAGTGGATGATATAATATCATAGAATCATTATGATATTATAATCATATATAGTTATTTTTTACACCATTATACCCATCCAAGTAAGGTGGTGGTGGAAAAACTGATTACACCACGACGTGGAGACGGTATTCCGTACGTACGCAAGCGCGGTGATTTCCTTTTCTGTAGAATGGATAGAAGGTAAAATATGGTTTTTTAATATTTATAAAAACATATCAGTATATAAGTAATACTTATGTTATTACTTTATAATGAAACAACTAAAGAAGAGGAAGTAGAAGAAGAAAGAAACTTGAAAGAGTCGGTAGAAGAGATTACCTCTTCCTCGACGCACCTTCTTTAAACTTCTTCTTAGGGCACTAGAGTTGGTATTTTGAGAAGACCATAAACTCTATGATATAAATAGAGAGGTTGAGAATAGTAATTGATAGGGGTTGTCTGATATTAAAGGCTCAAAAGGGCGTGAAGAGAAGAGGGAAGGGGTGCCCTTTTTATAAGGGA
This sequence comes from Viscum album, assembly GCA_963277665.1. NCBI lineage: Eukaryota > Viridiplantae > Streptophyta > Magnoliopsida > Santalales > Viscaceae > Viscum > Viscum album. The sequence continues at coordinate 1,510,775,505 of OY728156.1, forward strand.
GGAGAGGGGCACCTTTGGAAAAACTTATAATATTATTTTATAATAAAGTCATGTTCGGTTTATAATAGCTCCAAATTAATTTATTTAGAAGATAAAGTGGGGATGGGTCGAAATAATCTCAACCAATAGGTTTTAGAAAAGTTTAGGTTACTATTTTAACCTTATCATTTAGATTTAACTCTAAGTTAAATAATTTAACTTTTACCGTGTCTTCTGGTTTTCTTCCACTATATGGTTAATAAACTTACTATAACAAGCCAAAAGAAACCCAAGTGGTTCATTATTAATATATATAACCTTATATAAGTCATTTGGGAGAACCTTAGATTTTAAGGAATAGAATAACAATTAATAATATAATATGTTTTTAAAAACTATTTTATGTCAATTTTGATACTATTTTGTAATTGATTTTTGTGAAAATCATAACAGCATGATTAGTTCAAAAAAAGTTAATTAAATCAATACTAACATGTCATAGAAACCTATAAAATTAGTTGAATTCATAAAAAGTCTAAAATTATATTTATTTGTGTATTTATAACATCAATTATGTTAATATTTCATTAATAAGGTAATTACTGCATCATCATTGTGTCATAAATAAATTAAATTATTTAATGTCTAAAAATTATAAATAAAATACCATTATGTAGGAAATATTTTTATATTTCTAATTAATATTTATAGTCTAATTTATCTTATTTATAACCCTATATTAAAAATGTTTTAGATATTAAACTTTGATTTTAACTATTTTAACTCTTCTTTAAATAAAATAATAATAAGTGTCCTAATCTAATCCAAGTGGACCTAAAGGGTATTATTTTATTCCTAAGGTTGTTTTTGGTCGAATTAAAGTTATCCAATAGAATTAGGACATGTGTTAGGGTAATAATAATATCACTTTTACCCTTAATTACCATATTTACTTTTTAACCATGGTAAATAAAAGTAAAAAAGTTACTATTCAGAAAAAATTATTTTTACCTTATGGAACCACATTTTATTCCTTGATATTAACCATGTCTCTCAGATTTTCTAAATTCCACTCACAAAAGTGGTAAAATTAAGTTTTATGTAAAATTTCAAATTCTCCTAGGAGGTGGGTAAAAAACGGTGAAAAGTTCAATAAAATTTTTATATATCTAAAATTATTATAAATTGAATCAAATGAATTACATTGAACTTATATAGGTATTATGTATCAATTTTGACCTAAAATAAATTTAAATAAAAGAAATAATTATTTAAATAAAAATTCGGCTTTGAAATAGTAACCCAGTGTTTTCACTATTCATCAAAAATTGGAAGTTTTCAGAAATATACCAAAAACTCACCCTAGGCTAATTTCGATATTCCGAATCCAAAAATAAAGTCCATTTTGGAAGATAAAATTTATAAAATTTCAAAAAGTGGGTATTACTATTCATAATTGTTAGTTTATATAATATTTTAATAACATATCATTGTTTAGTGAAACTCGGTATTGCGTACAACATACGCTATCGTGGAAGGTCGCTATTGCGTGTAAATCAAGCCAAGTCAGGGTTGCGTGTAGTGCAAGAATCCTTTGTTGTTGCGTATAACAGAATCCAACCATATTTCATTTATTCATTGAATATATATATATATAGACACTCAATGTTGCGTAGAATAAGTACTATTAAACGAACTTGAAATTTTGTGTAACACGATCCAAGAATAGTGTTGCGTATACTGCAAGATAATACTATGTTGCGTATAGCGCAAGATAATCTTGGTGTAGCGTATAACAGAAGATATGAAAGAAATTAAAAATAATATATCTCATAAAATCTCTGGGTGTTACATGTTATAAGAGATCTTGGGTCATGTTAATTTTTTTAGGAGTAGGAAGACATTTATATAGGGGTTTTGTGTGTAAACCTCACTCAAATTAAATGAAATTGACACTGAAAATATTATCTCAATCACTTTTTGATCACATAAACTAATACTCTGATATTGAAAATCCTTTGTCTGGTTTCGAAAAAGGTTACTTGAGAATCTAATAAAGTTATATTATCTTGTATACACACACACACACACACACATCACGATGTAGAATATAACCTGTATATATATTTATATATTTTCTTTCTCCATTGCAATAGGTTTAACATGATGAGAAACATGATCTTCCTGAAGGTTCTTAATTCTCTATTATTAAATTATAATCAATAATATATATATATATATATATATATATATATATTAAACTCGTCATTACTACAAGTGTATAATCAAAGAGAAGAAAACATACCCAGGAATCTAACCTTAACTATTGGTGATCTTTGGTTTTAAATATGATTATTATTGGTGTTTTTATATATATATTTTTATAACTTCTCCCAAGCTATTTCAAGGATCTTCCACAAGAATCTTTCATTAAATGAGATAATTCCCACCATAATAATTGATATTGAAAAAAATATAATTGGTTTTAGCTTGATAAGATCACACTAAGATATCAACATGATTAATGAAAGAGTTTCATTATTGTGGAATGAGGGAAGAAAAGTGAAAGGGATGTCGATGAATTATGTTGGATGAGTGAATCTTATATGTAGGGTCTCAAGGTTTTAAAGTTTGACTAAATTGTGTTTATCATTGAAACAAGTTGGAAATAATGATACGACATCAAGATGGGAAGTTAACACATGGTTGAGGATGAAACTGGTGTCGAGAGAAGAAGAAGATGGTGTCAAGGGTTTTTAAACTTGATGTGAGATTGAAGATGATCTTAGGGAGATCAAACATCCAAGATAGATCAGATCAGATGACTGAAGATATATGCAGATGTTTTAAACACATTAATAGTTACCACATGCATCCGTCCCACATAGAAGTTCCACTCAGTCAACAAATTCTTTAAATATCAACCGATTCCATTTTCAATTCATTACAACATAGTAATGGATCGAAACTCGCAACACACTCCTCACACACACCCTCCACAAGCCATGCCACCCCATTGTATGGTCTATGGGCACCCTACTGGTGTAATAATTCTACCAGATCTCCTTTTCTCATGGTATGCGTGCTCCTACCTACTACGATTATCTTGCCTAGTGATTTTCTCACACATTGTTGAAATGTAGGGTCCCAAAAGTGTGGATGATATAGTCCTTGGTGGGCCTATGGTTGGCCACTTTTTTAATATATAAGTTGAGTAAATTTTGAACAACATAAGATAATTTAAGTAAAAATTATATAATTTTTTCATTATTGTTTTATATGTACATGTACTTCCTTAAACATAATATATATCTTTAAAAATTTTAATATTTGAACTAAGTTAATACTTTTCTTAACTCATGATAGAAATTTCTAATGTTAATTGTAAAAATATTATCACTAAAGATAAATAATATTATACTTAATGTGAATAATACTTGAAAATATTATAATTTTAATTAAGAATAATTATTTTAAATTAATTCATGTCAAATTTTTATAGATTCTATTTTATAAATTTTTATATTTTCATTTTATAAACATCTTACTCAAGTGACATTTTAACAAATCAAATGCTACATACTTCAGTTTTCTTTCTCATGAGGATGGTTCTTATTTTTACACTATTATGCATCCTCACTCTCATTATCTTTGAAATATTCTTACTTATGGCTATTCCTAATGATTCTAGATAAAATCTTGGAGTTCTTATGTTTATTGGATATTTTACTCTTTTATTACTGATGACTTTTACAAGTTTAATTCTAGATTAATTCGTTTCAGACTCCTATAAAGATGTGTTCTTGTATAAAAGTTTGATTTAGTGTATTGTTTTAAATAAAAATACACTATCATGATCTGAGTTATCAAGAATTATTTTATAACATTTATTAAAATAACATTTATATGCTAAAATTATGGGATGTTACATTCTTCACCTCTTAATGGAATTGTGTCATCATAGTTCTTTTCAAACAAAAGTAAACCCTAATTATTGATTCTAAGATTCAGTCTTGAAATTTATGGATCCTACAAAAATAACTTCATTATTATCACTAATCTATAAAATTATATTTAAAATTTTTATTTCAATAACTCATACCTATAGGACCCCATGACACCTTGAGAGGGGAGGGGTGAATCAGGGTGTCAACTTTTTCTTTTAAAACAAGGATCTTATTCTTACGGTTGTAGGAACTCGTTAAACCCATAAGAATGATGAGAACAGAAAGCAAACAACCAAAAGAAAAGAGAGTATGCATCACTTTTACTTGGTTCACCATTAAGGGCTACATCCAAGGAGAATACACCAACAGGTTTCTGGTCATACCTAATTCCACTAAACTTCACTAGCAGTGGATTACAAGGTTCGGGTATAGTCACTATGTCCCAGACACACTGCCTTTACAAAGTTTCAGGGATAGCTCACTACATCCCTTGGATCACTTCCCTTGAATCCACCTAGCTCACTACCTTGAGAGAAATAAAACTCAGTTTATCGACTTGAAGGTCACTTTAATAGATTTTCATTGAAGTCTTTGTCTCTGTTCAGCACGAGACACTGCTTGCATGAAAGTCCTAGATTGATGCACTTGAAAGCACTGCACCACTGAAACGGATATTCAAAACAAGCAATCAGGTTACATTGAAAATTGCACACAACACCTACCCTTTGCACGTAAGATCTTAATTTTGTGCGCAAGTTTTATTTTCGCGTGGAAAATATTTTGCGTAACTACACCTTTTACATGAAACTTTTATTTTTTGCGCGCAATTTTATCTTTTTCGCGCAACTGTAACTTTTCCATGTAACTCTGAATTTTCCATGCAACTTTATCTTTTCAGTGCAAGTACCTTTTCACGCAACTTTTACACACATTATAACTCAAATCTTCTTTAAGTCTTCAGCCATACTGAATGAAGGGGGTCAACTCTTATTTATAGGCATCACTGATCCCTACACGCAAAACCCACTGTGTCGCGCAAAAATCCCTTTCTGCATGCAAAGCTTTTTGTGAAATAACCATTTTTTGCGCACATCTCCATATTTTCCATGCACCTCATGCCTTTTCCATTTTTCAGAATTCTGATCCCAAACTACCTTTTGCGCGAAAAAACCAACCTACTTTCACTATTTCTCGAAAAACCAATTTATCTCACAATCCATGTTTTTTCACACCACTCTAATTGTTCACGCACCTTCCTTTTAGAAAAACACATCTCTCCATTTTCTGATTTTCAGGCCCAAAAATTTAGAAAACACTGGAAAACAGCACCACCATCAATACTATTGTCTGCTTGAACTGTATGATCCCTTTCCAAGAAAACATTCTGAACTTCCAATGAGTATTGAAAACAAACACAAACCATACTCTATTTCTCGCATATAAAGATTTTCATTCCAACAATACCTTTATCAAAGTTTCTAATTTTGGTGTCTCTCGCAAAGGGTCTAGGAGGGGAAATGATACCTTATGTTATTTTCAAAATTTACAATTTATCTTATCCAATTTTAACTCATGTATTTTGTATCAAAAGGATGTAAACATCAGCAAATACTAAGAAAATTATAATTATTAATATATAATTTTACGACATCTGCTTGAACTTGATTTTTATAAAATAATTTTACAGATTCATCCTAAATGGTTTCAAAATCATCTTTAATACTTCCAAAAATACTAAAATTTAAAATTTAATACATATAGGCTATGTGGAGGTCACCCTCTTCCATAGATTCTTCAAAATCAATAAGTTCTTCATATTTTTCATATAAAGTGAATTATTTAAAAATAAATTCATAGTACTATCCTAGTTTAGCATGATATGAAAATTGAGAGTAAGATTTTCTCATAGATAAACCGAAATCCTTAGAAAAATCAGGGAATAATAGAGGTATTAGATACATAATAGAGGTTCCTATAAGTAATTTTAATGTTGGAGAAAGTATCAAAGTATTCTGTGTATGAATTTAGAATAATTTTGGAATGTATCTCTTCTAAAATGGATTAAAGAGTTGTTGGTGTTCTTCCTCCTTCCATTTTGAGACTGATCATAAAATGAAAAATTTACATAATATGGGATTTTATAAAAGGAAATATACTTATAAAATTAACCTATTTCTAACCAAACGTTCTAATCTCTAAAGTTTTTAAAACTGTTTCTTTGATACCAAATGAGACAGCTTGAGAAGCGCACTCCTGGATCCGGTGCAAAAAATGTGATGTATATTCTTTTTTATAAAAATTATGTGAAAAATATATACTCCTTTTCACACCCAAAAGTATTTTTAGTCTATGTTTAGGAGGAATAAGAAAAACCTTACAACATATCAGAGTTTATATAAATTATTTATAAAATTACTATCTTATTCACCCAAGATAGCTCCCTTAAATGAAATCAAAAACCTTTGGAACTTCTAATGATCTTGTGAAAATCATTTTAAAATGTAAGGTGAGAATAATATTTCCCATCAAGGGGTTTTACAACTATAGGTAAAATCCTTTTATAAATACTATTAAAATTCATTTGAAAACATTCATTTTGAGAACTTTTCACTTTATATCAAATACAAAATATTTGATAAAATAAATAAATTTTCAAAAATATCCAATCAGGATTTTCAAGAAAAATATATAATAAAATAATTTACAAAACATTTAAAATAAATATTACTTTTAAAACAGATTTAATTTCAAAAAATGTAATAACCTTTGAAAAATACTTGGATTTCTCCTTTAAAACTTGAAAACATTACTTTGATTTTTTTGATGGAATATAATGTTACTTGGTAAACATTAAGAAATACATGATACTACTACTATTATTAAATTTATAACAACACCCCCTTGATGTCATGATATAATCCCATTTCTAATTATTACATTTGATACCCAAGTGCCAAATTTTATATAAAAACATTTTTTTGGCCTGCCTTTCAAATTCACAATCCATTAAAAAATAAATTTCTAAAAACATATTTTGAAATTTATTTTCAAAATGAAAATAAATATACTTCATCATAAGTTTCCATAAGTAAAATACATACTTTTCAAATAAATTAATACATTTAAAGGCTATATTTATAAAAAACCTCTTCTAAAATTAAAATTAAACAAATTATTTCACAAACATGTATCAAATGTCAATGAAAACTATAGTATATGACCATGAATATAATCATGAATGTAATTTATTGAAAAAAATATCTTTTTATAAATCAAATTATAAACTTTAAAATTATCATTGTTTTAACAAAATTCCCTTTTAAAGAATCTGCTTAATTTTGAAAATGGTTATTTTAAGAGAGAATTGAGTTTAAATTCTTAAACCACACTCCTATGCATGGAGGGTTTTAATAAAAATAAAACTCCTTTAAATTAATAGTTTTTTAAATAAACTTGGAAATATAGTTTTAAAAATAAAATTTACTTTACATGGAAACAAAAATTTTAAAACAAGTCACCCTTAACTCAATCTAAAAATCATTACGATCTCATCCAATCACCACTGCTAATTCTTGGAATAGGCAATAGGGGAGATCTTGGGTCATGTGGGATTTTTTTAAGAGTAAGTAGACCTCTATATAGGGGTTTTGTGTGTAAACTTCCTACTTTAAAATTTCAAAATTTACACTCAAATTAAATGAATTTTACACTACAAATATTATCATAATCTCTTATTGACCGCATAATGTGATTCTCAGATCTTGAAAATACTTTTTATGGTTTATAAAAAGGTGACTTGTGAATCTTTAAAAGTTATATTATCTCATATATATATATATCATGATGTAGAATATAACATATATATATATATATATATATTCTTTTTGCACTGCAACTGGGATAACACAACGAGTTTCAATATCTTCCTAAAGGTTCTTTCTTCTCTATTCTTAAATGTCGATTGATAATATATATATATATATATATATATATATATGTGTGTGTGTGTGTGTGTGTGTGTGTGTGTGTAACCCTTAATTTCATGGTCTATGGGAACCGTTTGGGTTCTATAAGACCACTAGATATACTCTATATATGGAATGTAAGATTCTTCTAGTAATACAAAACGATCCCATGACCCATGTGATTCATAGATATGGGGTGGGTCAGGCCTAAAAATTTTGACTGTTAAGAGTGTGGACCAATGTAGGTTGATCCTGCATGGGTGTGGGCCAAGGAGGGTTGAGCCTGCATAGGTGAGGGATTACCTGTGGGCCTGATTTAAAAAAATTATTAGTTTTACAATAAATGATTCTTTAAAATTTTAGTTTTTTAAATAAAAAGTCACAATTAAACCATGACATATGATTTCTCACTATAATGTCCATACTAATTCACCATTCATTCACATGTAAATTTTAAATAGGTCTATATTTATTATTTTAATATGATATCATATTTTTTATATAGTAATTATTAACCAAATTCACATGGTGTGTCATCTTACCTATTGAAAAATGGGACCCTCCCTTGAACATGGTTAAAATTCAAATTTTTTTATTATAATCGTAATATTTTTTGGGTTGGTTTATTATTATTATTATTTAATTTTATTTTTTATTTATAAAATAGGAAAGGTCCTCATGGGAACCCTAATAGCCACCTTTTAAACTATTTGTTACATGGAGAGTCGTCGCTCATTCATAGGTTCACATCATCACACAACCAACATCATCATTCATTACCCCTCACAAATTACTCACTAACTTTTTATTGCAATAGTTCACCACCACATCAGTGTCACCACATGGCACAATTAACCCATCAATAAATGTTTTATAAAATCCCTTAAAACTCTAGCTATTTTCAATCAATACTTATCCCCACAAATACCATTAAGAATGATAAAAAAATACTATATTTAAATGATTATAAAAATTATATTTTTTAAATGCGGGAAAGCCCATGGGATACTGGTGGGATTATGCAGGACAAAGAAGATTTGAATTTTTTTACTGCATTATATGAGGGATTTTTTAGAAAAACTTGTATGGGATCAAACTTGTATAGTCTTGGCCCGCACAACCCCAACCCACCTGTTTCTCATTACTAGATCATTCCCACCTCCATGGACTAGCTTGATGGACATCTCCCACATGGTTTACTTGTAGGGTCTCAAAAGTGTGATTGAGATAGTCCTTATTGGGCATATGGATTGCCATTTTTTAATATATATGCTCAGTAAATTTTAATCCAATTAAGAGAATTCAATTACAAATTATATAATTTTCCATTACTGTTTTATACATACATGTAGTTAATTAAACATAATATTTATCTTCAAACTTATAATATTTTTATTAAGTTAATTATTTTCTTAACTCATGAAAAACAATTATAGTATTAATTTTTAAAATATTATCACTAAATATTAATAATATCATACTTAATGTGAATAAAACTTAAAATATTACAATTTTAATTAAGGATTATAATTATTTTAAATTGATTCATTTAAAAAGTTTCTAATGAATATTTTATCAATGGTCATACCCCCATTCTATAAATATACTACTTAAGGGGAATTTTAACTAACCATACTCTACGTACTCCAGTTTTCTTACTCACGAGGATGATTCTTATTTTTATACTACTATGCATACTCACTCTCATTCTCTTTGAAGGATTCTTACTTATGGATGATCCTAATGATGATGACTATAATATTGGTGTTCTTATATTTATTGGTTCTTGTACTAATTTATTTATAATGATTTCTATATGTTTAATTTCAGCTTAATTAGTTACAGACTTCTATAAAGAGGAATTCTTGTATAAAATTTTTATTCAGTGTATTATTTTAAATAAAATGTAATCTATCATTATTTGAGTTGTCATGACATATTTTATAACATTTATTAAAATAACATTTATACTCTAAAATTATAGAATGTTACATATTGAAAAATAAATTTTGGAAAAAATGGGTGAAAAAATTGATGAGAAATATACCACTACATAAAATGTGGATGTAATAATATACAAAAATAGGCAAAAATGATGATGCTTATACTAAAATATAATGGTATTAAGCTATCCATAATTAAAAAAAGGAAATAGAACAAGATTCATTGTCCATTACTGGTGTTGTGGAAGGTTTAGAAATCATGGGCCACTAAATGTTGGCATAATATGTCTGTTTATAGAGATTATAGAAGACCTATATTAAGGGGGAATAGATATGAAGTTAGAAGAAATCCTGATGTATAGAATCAATGTTCATAGAATAAAGTAAATATTTCCATTGAGAATAGATTTTAAAGTCTTGATAATTTTTGTGAATATTGTAAAAAATTGGTCACAATGTTGGTGAATGTTGGTTTATTCCTTCCAAACACAATTCATAGAAGACCACAAAAAATTAAGAAAAAAAGTATAAATAGAGACGAGTCTACCTTGAGGAGTCAACAAAAGAATAAGATGAGAAAACAAATCCCAAGAATCCAATAAAGAAAGCTAAAATGGATGTCACACCAACTAGAAGGATATACTTCTAATGTAGTAGAAAATACCACATCTTGGACTATTGAAAATTGGACATGAACATTAAAGACAAAGGGATAAAGACGGAACAAAAAGCATAATCAATCAAAGAGGTAAATAAGAGGATTTATTTGGTGGATGAAATCTCTAAAGAAGAACCTGAAAAGTTTCCAAATAATGGAAACTTGAAGGCTAGTGAATATCTATGTATAAGGTGTAAATTTTATGGGTATATAGCTAATAAGTGCATGGATTGGTTTCTAAGAAAAAAGGTGATGTTGAAAATCAAGGTAAAAGCATCAGTGAATTGTTGTGAAAATAATGCTACTGTGAAGGAGTCCACACAAAAAAGAAGGTTGTTCCTAATTCTAAGGAGTGTTCAACTATATGGACAACCCAGTTAGAATTGGCTAAGAAGATTGATAAAGAACAAAAGAGAACATGTGCTTTAATATATAAGGTGGAAGTTCCTATTCCATCAAATAAGAAAGCATAAAATAACAATAATACCATTCCACCTAAAGATTCTCAAGATTGAAAATTCAATGGAATTTCTAGAATGAAGAGTTCTAAAAAACATGGAGTTGAAAATAAAAGGGTTTATGGGTTGAGAAATAAATATCAAGCCCCGCTTCTCTCACTAAGGAGCTATAAAATTTCACTTTATTCCCATATCTATTTATTTTTGTTTATGTGAAGGTAATTGAAGGTGGTTAATCAAAGGGAGAGAACTGAATTAGTGTTGTAATAACTATACAACAAGCAAATAAATCCATCATAGATTACTTTAACTACTATATCTTTGCAAAATTTCAAGGTAGCATCTCAAATAATGTTCTTGTAATTAACTTTTAAGGAGATCAACCACGATGAAGAGATTATGGAGTGCATCCCTCGAGGGGGATTAGAGAATATGATAATCTTAGAGAAGAAATTTGAGTAAATCTGGAATTTTGGATAGTTTTTATAATTGCTAAAGTGGAGGCATGATAATCATTTTTCCCATCCTTTCATTGATCTTATCAAATATTATTATTAATGGGGTGTAATTATTAAAACAAAATGTGGTTTTAAAGGGGGAAGATATAGTCTTTCACTTAATATAATTGATTTGTTTTTTGAGATGAGTTCATGTTATAAATTTCTTAAAAATATATTAAACAAACCCTATAAAGAGATAAATTGAGATTGATGTAACATGTTTAATATTTTTATGAAAAAATTTGATGCCTAGATTAATAAATATTGTTTTCTACACCAAGAACTTCTCATGTAAAATTATAATTGATTAACTGATGGTTCATTTACATGTGAGGTATGATTCCATTCTTCTCTCAAGAGAATCTAGATGTAACTTTCAGAAATTAGGAGAAGATATAATTTTAAATAATGGAAGAAGAATGAAGATGAGATGAGTGAGATCTTCCCTTATACTTTCAGCTTTCAATTTGTTATCAATAATGAGAAAAAATATATACTTTTGAATTAAAGATGGTATTAACATCAAATACACATGGAAATATTTAAGATACTAGTTGGATTATGATGAAAAGATACATTGGTTGTATATGTTTTCAAAATATATATTAGGAGAAAATTCAATATATACTGTCTTGGGTGATTACGAAGAGCCCAATGAAGATGAGATGATATTCATATATAGATGGGAAAAGGTGACCAAGTTGATGACATCATAAATGGATGACAAAGGTGATGGATATGGAGTTTATGTCTTGGAATACTTGGATGAAAAATTCTAAGAAGAAACTATATGCATTTGATGATTTATGTGAAGGTTTTTAATGAATAAATTTTAAGTGCTAATGGATGATTAATGCACTTACTACAAAAATTTTGGAATAATATTGGAGAAGTTGGCCACTAAAAATCATGAGAATCTCTATTTAAAGGAGAACAAGACTGGCTAGAAGTTTGGACAATCCTTCCATGGAGTACTTATCATGAAGATTGTTGTATCAGGTGAATAATATACTTTGAATGATGCTTTAAAGTTATTGGGAATTCCTTGATAATTTTTAAGGATGTTTATTCTTAATTGAAGAATTTTTGGGAATTCCATGTCATAGGTGAAAAATGGCTATGTCCTAAAGTTCACAGGATATTGTAAGAGTTATCAAAAACTTTTATAAAAGTTAATGGATAACACCCTACATTTATAAGGGTTATTTATATAACACTGTGAGGGTCATCTAGAGCTGGTATTTGGAAAATTCATAAAGATACCTAAAAGTTATAAGAGTAATATTTTCACTTTGTAAAGGTTATCACTGAATTTGTAAGGGTCAATGATTAGTGAGAATTAATAAAGGCAGAAACATTACCTTGAGCTCATAAGGGTTATTTAATAAGTTTGTAAGAGTAATCCTGATACTATGAGTGAATATTTAGAAAAGGAAGAAAATTTCATAATATTATTTTTTATGTTCATAAGGGTTATTTTACTTTTTGTAAGATTCATCAGAGAGATGAAAATTTGTAAAGACATGAATTCACTTGAGTGCGTAAGATTCATCTGGAGGACACATAAGAGTAAATATTTATTATATACGATCCAACCATTAAGAAAAATGAGATGATCAGTGAGTAATGTGATAATCATAGAATACGATATCCTCATATCATAATACAAGATATGATTAATAATTCAATTGATTTTGAGACTATTTTTTCATAAATCAATCACCAAAATATTCAATTGAGATTTTGATTCAAGTAGAGAGATTGAGAATATGATATTTGTGTTATGGAGACGTGAAAGATGTTGTGAAGCATTATAAAGATGAAGAATAATCCAAAACCTATTATGTGAAATGAGATATAGTCATTCCATATGGAAAATGTCATGAATTGAAAAGACTATTTTTCTCTGTAACAGATGATTCCATGACCATGAAAAAATCCACTGCATGAAGCCATACTGATGTGAAGGAAATTAAAGAGACTTGATGATTTTGTGGTTGGTTTGAAAGAATAAAATATTGATTCTCCCAGGTGATTAAAAATATGCTATTTAACTGAGATTAAATGAGAATAAAAAGCTGGAGATATTGTTAACCACATTTAGGGATAATATTTCACTACCGAGAATCATGGAATATTTCCATAATTTGAATAAAAAAAATATATTATTATAATTTTTTAATGTATTAAAAAAATAAAAGAACAAGGGAATGAAACTAAAGAAGTGAGAACAGATGCTGAATTCTAAGGAGACCATCCAGAGTATCAAAGAAGGAGATCAACGACATTAAAGAGGAAAGGAACATGTGCATCAATGAAGAAGAGTAATTCCTATAAAGAAAAGAACTTTCATAGATGAAATAAAAAAATGATTATATATATGATTTTATGATGCCTTGAGTTAAGTGATGTTGTTAAGTGATGTAGATGAGGTAAATCTTGAAGTAGATGGGAATATAAGGAATGAAATCATTTCATACTTATCTTAAAAAGTATACACCAAGGTGATAAGACTTAAAATTTCCAAGGAGATATGGAAAATGATTGAAAATGTGTATGAAGGAAATGAAAATATAAAGGAAATGAAAATATAAAGGAATACAAACTTTATATTTGGAGGGAAACGTTTGAAGATAATCAGATGGAAGATAATGATACCATTAATGACTAATTCACCCAAGTCAATAAGATAGTAAGAAAAATTTAAGGTTTTGATGAAACTCTGGAAGATTCAAATGTTGTAAATAATTTGATGAGAAACTTCCCTTAAATCTTTTATCCAAAGATATATTCCTTAGAAGAAGCTGATGATATATCTCTTGATGAGATGAATACCAATCTTCTCAATAATGATATGAAAAAATCCATGACATTTAAGAAGAATCTAAAAGATGAAATGTAATTTAAATCCTTGAAGACTCTCAAGATGAAATCTAAGAAGGAAGAACCACTCTAATATTCTAAAGGAGATAACTTTGATGGATACAAGAAGGTCATGTATTTTATATCAAAAAACATAAAAAGAGGAAGATTAATATACCTATGTAAGCTCCCTCTTAAATGATTTAATTATAGGAGAATTGGGAATTTTTAAATTCATTTCCCTAAAAATAAATACGATGAAACCAAAGGTGATGAAGAAGAGGATGAAATCTCTGAAAGAAGATTGAAAAGAAATAGAAAAATAAGACTTTAAGAAGAAGAAGTTATCAGGAAAGTATAAAATAATTTTTTTACCCAGGAAGAAAGTGAAGAATTATGATCCCCAAGTGAATGTAATGATGAATATTCTTCCCAATAATAACCAACTTTCATTACTTAGAATAATGCATCAAACAATGATGAGGAAGTAGAATAAAGTTATACTGAGTATATGCTAAGATTAGAAATAGAGGCCATCCCTTAGAAAAATTATAAGCTCAAGAAGGTTCAAATACTTTAGAATAAGTAAAGAAGTAAATATTTGGAGAACTTTGATCTCATATAAGATATCATAATTTACAAGGTAAATATTGCAGAATAAGATAATTTTTTTTAATATCTTAAAGAAAAATTGGCTATAAAGTAGAAAGAAATAAATGAGGTTCAATATCAATTCCTTTATGATGAAAATACCTTGAATAAGGTGAGTTAAGATTATGAGAGAGTTGTAGAGATTTAGGATGAATCATCCAAGGTTCCTAAGAAAATCAGTCCCAAGAAAAAGGTACAAACTTTTTCTAAATTATCAAGTAATACTGAATCTATTTATTTTGAGAGTACAAATATAGAACTCAATATGGAGGTGTTTGGGCTAAATAAAGTTTTAAATAATTTACTCCTAAATTTAGGAGAGTCCAGTATGAGTTTAGGAAGATAAAACCCCAAATAAAGAGGATTAATAAAGGTTGGAAGACACCTGATCAACAAATAGAATTACCTAGATAGACTAGTCAACATATTGAAAGAATTAGATTCAATGGATGCTACCAGTGTTGTGGATGTTTTTTCTACAAATCCTATGTGTGTTGTCACAAAATGTAATTTCCAAGAAACTGATATGGATCAAGGGGAAGAAGAATTGGGAAGAAAATTAGTATTTCAGTTAGAAGAAGAAATAATTTTAGAAGATAAAAGTTTGAGGCTGAAGAAATGACTATAGAGATCTCAAAAAATGCTAAATATGGGATGTTTGGAAGATCCCAACTGAACAACATATCTCAAACTTCCTGCTATCATTAAAATAGAAAGAAACCCCCATCCATATTCCCTTTTACATTTTTTTATGCTAATATATAGGGAACTGAAGGAATTAATCCAAAGTGGGAGTTATATGAGTTTGTCATTGCAAGACAGTAAGGAAAGAGTTTCTATCATGGGGTATTGATAAACATAACCAACCATGATGAGGAAAAATTGAGTGCACCACTTTAGGGGGAGAAAAATGAATATGTTACTGTCAAATTGTATTTCATTATAAAAATCCAAAATTTATGGGAATCCCTTGAAGGATGAAGTTTGAGGTAATACCCATCACACTTTTCACCCCTATTTCATTATGATAAATATGTTTATAAAGGTGGAGTGTTGGTTAATGTGATAAATGTGGAGTTATTTAACTTTCTCTTGAAATTACTGATGTGTTTTGTGAATAATGAGTGTAGGTTATGTATTTTTTGAAAAATCTTATGAACAAACCCTATTTTGGAAACTTTGAGAGTATAATTACATACATATTATTTATAAACAACATTGATGTCTTGGTGAAGTTACTCTTATTTTACTGACTTGGCCTTCCCATGTAAACATAGAGTTAGTAAACTAAAATCTCATTACTAAGAAAGCATGTGAATCCATCCTTCTATCACAAATGGATCAAGTTGAAATTCAAATTAAAAATGGGAGGAGAATCTAGGAAAGAAATGAACCTTTTCAAAAAAAGTAGAATAAGGATCAAGTGAATGAAATTTAAACCCATGGTTTTCCTTTGAATTTATTTTCAATAAGGGGGAGAAGAAAAATTCACACATATTGTAATAGATTTGAATGTATTGATAATAAAAAAAAGGGGTAGATTGAAGTTCCTATGTGTTAATTGAATATGTTGTCAATAAGGAAGAAAATATGTGTTGGATTTGCTACCATATAATAAGTAAAATGGAATGATTAGGTATTTGAGGCTGATAGATTGAAGAAATAATTTATAGAAGTTAAAGACAATATGGAAATCATATTTATTGATTGAAGTACTATTCTTGAAGTATAATGACATGTGATAGTTATACATGGAGATGGAACTATGTTTACAACATGAATAAACTATATTTAGTAGTTGTATTAAGATGTGAATACACTATCCATGTAAAGGAAAGGGTGGAAGAAATTTTAGAAGTCCATTAAAAGATAATATATTTTTACATGATGAATTTTGGAGAAGTATTTTAATTATAGTTTATTAAACAAATTGGTCAACCATAGCTGATTAAAGATCTATCTCAACCACTCATATGAGATACTAATCAACCATATGATATAAAAATCAATAAGTCCAACCATAGTGGAATATGGGAGAGATAGTGGTAAAGCATGCACAAAGTTAGGCATTGGTGCATATAAGGTGCACAAACATGAGGTAGAGTTCATACAGGACGATGTACACAATGGGCTATGAGTGTGTAAGTGTGTTTAAGATCCAACCCCATTTCCATGGGAGAGAGGCTAATGAAAAGCATATTCAACACAAATAGAATTCCATTGGGGGACTTTAGAAACAAAAAATTGTTCAATCTCATTTTAAGTATGCATATAACATGGACTATTCGATCAAGTTGATTTTTGTTGTTCTATCAGTGCCACATCGTTACTTTATTCAGTTAAGTAGGGTTCCTTGCTATGTAAAGAAACTATTCACAAATAGATGTGACCCATAACATGATAAACTCCCAACCGACTGCATTCCTTCAAGATACCACAAGCATTATGACCATGATATACTAATAGTATGAAGAGTTTGTAAGCTACAACATTTTCCAAGGTGGGCCTACAATTAAGCGTGATCAAAACCAAATACATGAGTAACTCAAGAAACCATAATATTAAAATGAACTAACCACATAAATGGAATCTACCCCACCACATGGTCATATGATCACTCAACTGATCATATAAAGTTAAAGCTACCATAAGAGGTAAGCTACCATAAGTGTCTACATGATAGATGGATCAAATACATGTTGAAAGTATTTTTGACCATAAGACTTCATGGTAGCTTGATATTACATGAGAATAACTTGATGTCACTGGTTTTCTACTCTCAAGGGTTTTGAACCAAAAATCATGATGAGATTTTGAACTTGTTTTACATGAGTGCATGAACAATCCAAAAACCCAAGAGGAACATTATACATTCATGAACATATGAAAATATGTGACATGTATTGGTTTTATGATTCTTAAATATTCTTTATAAACAAACCATGTGAAAAAATGAGGATATGATAATGTATTTAAGATGGGTCTCATGGGATACACATCATAGTAATGTGATATTTGTAGTGATTGATACATGCATGCATTTTCACATGAATGCATATAAATTGATGAATAAAGAATAATACACATGATAATAATTCATTCTATATTTTAGGAAGGAAAAATGGGAGATGAGGACAAGATCATTTGAAAACCACATGAAGATTAATTAATGATAGCTTGAGTCTTTCATGTATTTGAAAATAGGAGTTGAGATCGTGGATTATTCAAAATACCAGGTGAGAATAAATATATAGTCTCATGGGGATTTTAATGGATATAATGACTCAAGTTTGAGTCAGTGTTTAATGATAATTAAAAATTAATAAATATACTTCAGTTTTGAATGATAATATTACCTACTAGAAAGATTCAAAGAACTTGCATATTTCAGATAGGAAATATTGAATTCATGAATTTATTTTTGAGAATAAATATGTGATTTAGGTATCAAATAAAATGTAGATAAATATTATGCATACCATGGGATATTTTTGAGAGACTGAGATACATAATGATTATCGCAAAAGAAGTGAACCAATACATCCATGAGTTCTTGTGTGGTTAATAAGAAGGAGAATAAGCTGATTTCATTCAGGTGATCATGTGAATCAAAGTGAAAGGAGAACAAAACTAAACCTAATTTTATTGTTTTTTAGTTGAGGAGAAGGTGAAAGACAATAACTCTTTCATGCTACCTATGATATCATTATATCATCAGGAGATGTTTTGAGCAAGGAGAAGTGACCCTAAAGAAGTGAGAGAATGTGTAGACTTAAATAAGGACAATGATGACTATCTAAAACAAGAGAGAATATATTTGAATACTTGTCTGAGATGTAGTCTAGAGGATTATAAAATAATATTCAGGAGGTAGTATAAAGATCTTATCATGAGGTGGAAAGGTGAATCTTTTTAGAAGATAGTTTTAACTGGCGGGATTCTAGTATAACGAACCTACCGAGAGGTGGCTACTATGAACACTTAAAGACTAGAAATTTTGAGATATTATTTAAGGGGTATTTGAGGATATTACTTATCAAGGTATGTATAATATATCTTGTGCATTACATTTAAGTGATTCATAGTGTATAGTCTAGGTCTCAAAACATCACCCAAAACTGTAAAAGAGTATAATTTCACGATTGAACCTTATATATCCATGTGTTTGATTCCTTTTACATTTTGAATATTAGATTAAGGCTGAGAGATAATAAGAATATATAATCTTACTTTAACCAAACACATAGTTTTATTAAAAAGAAATAACTCATAAAAAGAAAAAGGATCACTGATTCACCCCCCCTCAGTGATCATACTTGATTTGGGATCTTCAAATATAAAAGTATTTAATGAAAAATATTTGATTAAGTTTCCTAAAGAAAAAATCATGGGAAACTGTGTAAAAATATGAGTAACAAATAGTTTTTGAAAATTTGGAAAAAATTAAACAAACACTTGGGGAAGAAATTGAAATTATGCATAATTTTTTTATAAAATGAAGGTTAGATGATAGATATGAAAATAAAAATTCATAAAAAAATATACAAGAAGCATTCTTGAACACATTTTAATAATATGTATATGAAAACATTTCTTGTTGTTGTATATAATACAAATTTGAAAAATTGGACACTTTTTTGAACATACCCATTTTCATTAATTATTTTTTATGATTTTATTAATGAGTACTCATAAAAGATAAAAAATAAATTTATGTAATAAATAAGAAAATGTAGATAATTTAATAAATTTGGTAATAAAAATTGTATATGGTGTATTGATTGAATTGAATTTTTCAATAATATATTTTTTTCCAATCAATTCCTATATTTATAAAAATGATTGATTATGGTATTATAGATTTTTCAAAAAAGGAACTTAAGAATATTTTTTGAAACTGAATAAAAAGTATATGAAAGTGATGGTTGGCTCCTTAATGTCAAGTTTTTGAAGTTTCATATGTTATAGGTGAGAAGAAAATATCTAGAATAAATAAGAAAATGTATATAATTTAATAAATATGCTAATAAAAATTATACTTGGCGTATTGTCTATTGTAAAAGTGGGTTCCCAAAACCCAACTTGAACAATACTTTTAGATTAACATATCATGTTTACACTGAGTTATTCATGACAAATTATTACTATAATAGTGTTGATATTTCTACATCTACTATTTATATGGTAATTTCCTTAGATTATTTATTGTATCAAAAGGTTATAGCAGTTTCAAGACTATAATGATAACCTAGATATACCATGATAGTAATCTTAAAATTATTTTCTATGGTCCAAATACATTATTTTGTTATGAAAGAGATGATTTATGACCATTAGGTGTTGGGGTCTCATAATAATTGAAAATTCTTCTAATGAAGTTTTCACTTGGTGATCTTGAGTAGATGAGATCACGAGGACTGGCCTAATAATAGGAACACCACATGTTTAAGGTGTCATTATTAGTTCTTATCTACAAACACATGTAATGGTCTCTAGATTTGAGATTATTATTAGTGTATAAAATTTGATTATGTAGACATAAGATGAAAACTACGACATTAATGTCATAGTGAGGTAACTTACGTTGGGTTTTTCATTGGTGGTATGACATTGATTGAATAATAAAAGATATCATTTTTCATTTTTTATAGGAAGAGATATCTTGGGATTAGTGGATTAGGATGTTATTACCTTCACTAAATCCATATCCATGGTAGAATAAGGTAAGTCTGTCTAGTTAGGTATACAAACAATAAATAAATAAAGGATGATGATGCAAATTGTGCGTCATGATTTATGAGATATCACAAGAAAAAGATATTATATTACATAGTGTGTGTTTATAGGAAAGGTTGTCATTTCTATGAAAATTTCTTATCTTATTAGGGGTCTTGATGGACTGTTGGACTATGCTTCTAGTCTATAAATAGTATTCACTACTATCGATATAGGGGCCTACATGGTCATACACTTAGCGTATTCAAAATTTTGAACCATTCTAATGAATAAGAGTATAGGATATGGTGGGACCCACCCTTGGGGTATGGGGATGTCCAAGAATATACTATTACCAATAATAAATAATTTATATTATTTGTCTTTAGAATAATTAGTGTTTAATTTATTTATTAATGTATTCAAAATATTTTAAGTGAATACATGAGAAAATATTTACTTAATAAATATTATTTTAATATTCAAGGTTTGTTTAATATTTGTGGGTATGGAGAGTCAAGTTAATGACTATCTTTTATCATTTTTGGCATTGAATTCCACTTTAATCCACAAATTTACATCTCTAGGTAAACCTAATCTACCATTCAATTCAATAAAACATTCCGAGAAAGCCAAGGAAGGCACACACAAGTTTTGAGGTGTGAACACAAGATATAAATCATCACACAATACTCTTGCATGCCTAATGCAACATAAAACATCCCATTCCATGTAGGGCACTAAAACTGGCCAAGGTATTTATGCACAATATGTTTGCATTGCGCGAAAGACCTGAAGCCATGTGGAAAACTCTTTAATTCCCAATGCAATGTCTAATCAAACCTTACACTATCATATTCCATGAAGAAGGAGTGTATCTATACAAAAGTCCTCTTCTATGACCCAAATCTTTCATGATGTCACTAAAGGCCTCATCTATATATTGAAGGCCACCCCCTTCTTTCAGATTATCCTCCAGAAGTCAAACCGTTGCTCTGCTTCACATAAGACCCATCTTCCACAACATCGTAAAAGGCATGGAATCCTCAAGGTATAGATCTTTCATGATAAGTTACCTATGGGTCCTACCTTGCATGGGATCATAGTTTTGTAATCTTAACGCAACATCTTTCAGTCCGAGTTAGGTGCATTCAAGGGTCCCTTCTATGTGAAACCTTGACCTTGTGTGCAACACTCCAAAGTTTTATGAAAGCCTAGACTTACACATAATCACCATATCCCATGCACAAACCCTATTTAATGATTTATAGATTTACTTTGTATCACAACACCATTTATGATCCCCTCTTTTATGAAACCCTCATATTTTTATGCACCTCTTGCGTGTAGCTAGAAGTCTTGCGCACAATAACTTCATGGTCCCCTGTGAGTTGTCCCTTACTCTCCTTATGCATTCATTTACATACCTTTTGATTCTCAATATAGGTATGGTAATCCCCCTTGCTTCTCAACAATTTTATTCTAACATGGACCTCATTACTGAACACTCATCCACACCATTCAAACCTATCATTTTTAAGGACACCCCCTCCCAAGGGTTAATGAGCTACGATTATGTAATCCTAAGCGGTAAGGAGTGAGTCCCCCATGTTTGCGCCACATGATATATAACTACCTAGAACTAAATTTTTTAGCACATGATATTAAAATGTAGTCCCACCCCATGCAATAAACATGGGATTCCCCATGTGTGGCTATCATATGATACCATCATAAGATGACCATTCCGCCTCAAGTAGCTTCCTCGTGTAAGTCCCACTCACCCTTGATAGGATTCTCCATATATGAGTGAAAACTAATGGGAAATTACTCACATGGAATGAGATCCTACTCACATGGAATGACATCCTCCTCAGACAGATTCCATGCGTAAGCCCCACACCATCACTCATTAGTGCATATTTTTTTGATATGACCGTAAGGTTTACTACTCCCTCTTGTTTATCACACTGAGAATGACTCACATGGGCTTAGAGGTTAGTAGTGACCATGCCATCCAAAATCCATTTCTATGAGCTGCTTCTATGTGTAAGCCCCAACATGTCCCATCCAACAGGCCTCATTCTTGAGGTGTAATCCCTAAACATACTCATGTTTCCTAGGTGATACCCATGTGTAATCCTCAATCACATCATGTACTCTCAGGGTAGCTCCCATGAATAATCCCCAAACATTTTCCCCACTTTCACATACCTTTTCAATAAGTTTCAGACCCAATTCCCCTTTATAAACTATGGGGGATTTGATTCCCAACTAACTGGGAAATTTATGAAGCCACTTTGAGGTCCAAACCCAAAAATCCAATCTACCCACTCTTTCCACTCCATCCAATTCGTCCATAATACATCTTGGTTTTTACCCGGGCTACCACATCCTGGCAAGATCATGCCACCCACTTAGGCCGATCCTACGTGTAAGCCCCATCAGCTCCATCACCACTCCTAGTAGCACCCAAACATCTCATATGTGTAATATCTAAACAATACAACCAAGAGAAATACTATTGATATGTGCATCTCACATGCATAATCCCCAAACTATCCATAGAACTACATGGGTTTTGATCCATGTCTTTTAAACAGTGTACATAGGATGCCTCTTTGAGGTTCAATCCCGACCAGCAGTAAACCTTGGTGCCACCCATCCCAATGGTTTACCTCCCTAATCCTCATTCAAGGGAATTCTGATAAGCCTCATCTTTATCTATGCAAGACATTAAACTCGCAACCCATCTAATGATGCTACCCTATGCTAACATGGGATGCCTGAGGTGAAAGCCTTGGTAGATATGCGACTATGGTGTCTGCTACCTCATACTAAACATGGGAGGCCCAAGGTTAAAGCCTTAGAATGTATGATTTTGGTATCATATACCTTATTATCAACATGATATGCCTCGTTTTCTGTTCCAGAGATGCCTCCATGAGGTACCCTCCTTTGAAGAGGAATACAGGTGAACAATGTCCCCAATTTCTAGACATGCCAATGATTACTAACATGACTACTCTCCTAACCGAAGGTTAATGCACTATCAAAACCCCTTGTAATGTCTAGAAATGACCAATGTAATTAACCAGGATCCACAAAGATATGGTACCAGGAATGAGTTGTGAGAACATGTCTTAATCTATGAGCGAGACACGTACTCAGTGATGAGTTCCAAGTAGGAATCCATTTAAGGAGGAATTGGCATCCCATTATCCCATTTTGATCAATGATAATAAATCACTGATGAAAGTGATGAATGTATCCCACCTTTGGAAAGAGGGAATGATGGGTAATAATTCATGCCAGTGTCACGATGTCATGCTAGGTCATGCGTCCAGACGAAAGAATCATAAATAGAAATGGTGAACCTAACATGAATCTCTTCTCATCCACATGGGTACTAATAGCATTTGAGACATCAGTAGATTAACATGTCACCAAATCCAACTATCTGGTGTGAGGCCCCACTAAGAAAACAATGGGCCCAGTGTGGAGCTCACTAGAAATTGGGGTAGTTGAATGTTGAGAATTTTGTGATGAGACATTGTTAGCATGGATATCTCTCTCCATATATGGAAGATTGGATGGTGTTGGGTAATTATTAATTTATTTCTTGGTATACATATTGATGGATGAATCTTCCTGCTTTGTAGGACCCAATATGTAGGAAAACAACAATTCAACATCCACTGATGTAGGGGCATGCAAAATTTTAATGCTGAAATCCCACATAACCCTACCTCTTCCATGAAATACACTACGCCATCAGCTACCACATTCCCATTCCCCATCTCACCATAAAATATCATTTAGAGTAGGGAGATCAATGCCCTCATAGGACAATACGAGTAGAAGGGAGTCATCCCCATGAGGGATATGGCTTTCTAGGACCTAGGGGATTCTATTACTCACTAACACCGCCACCCCCAAGGGCCACATAGGAAGCCAATTCTCCCCACTCTAATGAAGAACCACTTTGGGATCCTCTCCCTAGAGTGATCCCATGACTCTCTCCCCTACACTGAGGAGTTAGGGGACACCCGAGTCACCCTGGTAATGAATACTGCCCGAGAGTCACCCATGTTGGCTCCCACCAGACCTTGTCAATGCCAACAATGAATGGTCTTATAAGTCAAGAAATAGGTGGAATACACCCTTGATCTACCACCCCTGGTCTGAATGTCCCGATGTCAATGCTGATTGAAAGATTAAGAGGACGCCCGATAAGTGAAATAATCTTCCATAGATTCCATGGATCCTACCACCCTCGACGCCTTCTACAAGATCCTTTCCACTGTAGAGCAGGGACCCATCAATGCCTGGTTGGGATCTAGGACCCAACCTACCGATATGATGGTTGGTTTGACTCTATCAGCTGCTAGTGTCATAAAAAATCATTATATACCAGTCCGTGATGATGAGATCCAACATGAAGGTACTCCCCATACTATCTCCTACCAAAGAGGCGGCCCTCCCTACTTTCACAATCGATATATAGGTCCTACCCATGTTCCTAGAATCAGTCAATGCAGAGTCCCTCCCCACTTCATTGACATCCAGTGAGGTGGACATATCTATACTCAAGGTCCCTAATATGGAGGTCCTAATCATATCACAGACCCCTAGTGTGAAGGTCGTCCTTATCCTATTCTCCGCTCCAACACCAGACAAAGCAGAGGTCCTCCCCACTTCATCAGTGATTAGCAGGGAGGTCCTCCTCATACAAAAACCATATAGAGTGGAGATCCAACCCACTCCTTCGATGGTAAATATGGAGTCCCTCCCTATATTCCCAGCATCAGCCATAGTGGAGGTCCTCCCCACACTTTTGGAAGCCAACACATAGGTCCTACCCATGTCTAGTTTAATAAATGCGAAGGCCCTACTCTCATTTCAAACCACCAGAGTAGAGGTCCTACCCACTACTTCAGCGATTAAAGTGGTGATCCTACCCACATCGATAGAAAATGATACAGAGTTCCTCTCTATATCCCAACTGATAAAATTGGAGGTCCTCCTCATGCCATCACCCACCAATATAGAGGTCTTACCCATGTTGAAGAACTTACCTACCCTAGAGGTACATCTCAGGGTAGAAGGGTGAACCAATGAAACCGAAGGTAGAACTATGGGAAGAGGCAAGTTGTTGTCAATCCTATTCGCTTATCATATTTTGAAGTAGAATTTTATTCAATGATGAAGCCTTCACCCCATTCATCTACATCATATTTTGGGGCATAATCTGGATGAGTGAGGTTCTCCATCCCAGAAGGTGAAATCCACAAAATTCCTAAATCCATTAATAGGTACATGAATGTGGAGGAAGATTTGGATCCCTACCAGGGTCTCATGGTACATTCATCACTGTCATCTCCATTGTTATTCTCAACCTAAACCTGATATCAAGGAGAGTTATTATGAAGTATGATTGGTGATGATCATTCAGTAGACACACAAATGACTGCCACTACCATTAAACATGGGGAAATGGTGAGTACCCTATACTGTAGGTATGTGATGATGCGGTCAGCGATTCCCCTGAGAGAGGACATGACATATAGTGACTTGTCAACTCACACAACAGTCCCTCTATCATATAGTTCACTACCACACCAGTCCACATATGCGCCACTACCAATTCTTTGACTATCACTGATCAAAGATTGGTCCAACTAAGATCCAGGTCCTACTTCTGAATAGGTAATACTGTGGGACACTATGGACACTAATTAGTTATTAGTAGTGTTCTTTCCAAATGAGGTTCTGAACTATGACATCCTAGAGTACCTCACTGAGGAACATGTCATATGTTTTATCTGGACTATTTGGGTGTTGTGTTTTCACCTCCTTGATTGTCAGTTGGTCTATCCAAGGGGCCAAGAGCATTTTTACAACATTGATCAGTAATGCCGCATGGCTGAGTTAGTAGAACTCTCAGTTTATGAGTATCCTGCATCACATGGACACCACTAAACCCTTCAAAAAAGACGCGTCTAGAGCTCCATAGTTCTCCAAAGAATAATTGAAGAGGTGTCTTCATACATGAATATCCATGTATGGGGATAGTATTCCACTCTCCACTTTAGTAATAATCATGAAATAGATTAATTATCCTAGTGATATCAAGGATACACCCTTAGATATTGTCACAATGAATATGGATGATCTCACATTTCCTAAGGATGGGAGCACCAACACAGAATCTGATGCAGAGATCCCTCCCATTGGGGTAGCGTAGTATTAGGTGGACCCTCATACATGTGTTCTCACCCATATGTAAAGGGATGAACTTGGAATTAGCGATACCTTCACATCATTTTTGGAAGGTTGGAATCTCAATAAGGGAAATCGATAGCTTGAGCCCTACTTTCTACTTGAAGTCACACATAATAAAAAGGTTAATCTCACTATATATTCCCTTTAATTATAGATCATAGATCAGAAGAGGCTCATTGATGATATCCCTACTGTGCGGCACCCAGATTATGGAACTCCTCAATAGGATCATGTCCCTTTTTCACTTGGGAAGTAGGGGGATCCATAGTTCCTTCTTGACTAGTTTCCCCTAGTTGATCCTGGTGATCTCGTGCAGCTGAACAAAGTATAGGTTGGAGTTTATGGAAAACATCCATGTTATGAATTTCCCAATCCACCCGAGCAGTGTAAAAACCTTCCTCAATACCTAAATTAATCTGATCCATGAGCCACTAAGCCTGTTTACCTTATTGATGTGCCTACTAATACCTTGGTGTTTAGGAATATTCAACAAGAAAAGAATCCCCACCAATATTATTTTGTAGATACTCTCACTGATCACCTCATAGCTCTAGAGACATGATAGGTGGCCATCCCTCTTGATGAAAAACCATATACAGCTTGGGTAGACGACATGCGAGCACCCCCAGACTTCGAGAATCCTACTTTCACCCCTTCAATGGGATGGGTGACCCATTGAAGCATTTTTACGACTTCATCTCAAGGTGTGGACCCATATTGGGGACCCCATAGAAGAAGAATGTGGCCAAGATTTGATGTTTCATTCGGAAATTGGAAGGAGATTCCTTTGTCTGTTACAGAAAATTACCCATTGGGTCTATCACCAGCTGGGAAGAACTTTGTAGGGAGTTTCTCTACAGGTTCAGCTGCACCATATGCAAGAAAAGTATTTTCGACCACTTTAAGTGAAATAAATTGAATTATGAGAATTTCAAAGACTTTACCATTAGTGGAAGGGCCTCACGGGCTTGCTCGACATGCCTCTAACTCAAGAGAAGCTACTCACGATGTGAATGGGTGATGTCAAGACTAAATTGGTCCCTTCCCTCATCACTCATAACTTTCTAGGTGGGTTCTGGGATTTCTATGGTAAGGATTAGTTCCTAGAGGAATCCTTGTAGTAGGCCAATCAAGCACACCCATTTCCTCTTACATCTTCTACAATAAGATCCTCCAAGATAGAAACTACTACCTTAGTGCAAGTGGGGGCCCTATATCCACTAGAGATGTTGCCAGCAGAGCCTCTCTAGGTGCATCCTCACTAAGTACAATAGCCTCATCAAGATCATCCTCACCCAATGTATAATTGGTAGGTTCCTCCTCATCCAGCATTACCTCCTAGGTGAGATAATGTGGATCCTACCCCTCTTTAGGCTCCAAACACTCATTAGGGTCAAGCTACCAGATCTCCCTTCCCAGGTAGGATAAACTAGACCTACTCTTTAAAATAATTAAAAGTCTCTAGTTACTTCCAAAGCGACTTGGAACAAGGGGTTATGAAGACACAAAAGTTCAAGAAACCCCACAAGGGTGAGCTCACTGATTTACCTAACCACTACCCTTACCACATAATCCTTGTACATACCATTAAGAATAGATACATGTTCAAGTATTGGCTCCAGGACAAAGTAAATAATATTGTGGTTATGTTGGGCCATGTCCTGAAATAGATGGCACAAATCTCCACTGAGCCTGAAAATGACAGTGATGTTTCTAGTGAATGGAAATAGGTTTCCAATCATGAGACTCAAAATTATGAAGACTGTTTGGATCACAAGGCAGTTTCTCGTGCTCATGGCATCATTCGTTCCCGCTAAGACTAAAATGAATCATCTGAATTCTTTGTGCCTTATATGGATAAGGCCTCCATGTCTTCATCATATACTTCCACATCTCAGAATAGTAGGATCTGATGTCTCAAGGGAATGAAAATTCCCCCACTGATGCCAAAGTCTTCTCATACCCTCTATGATTTCATTCCTCCAGAGATGGTAATTACACCCAGGATCCCCTAGTATTGGAAGACTCCTTTGACGATGGATAGGGGTATGAATATGTGAACACCATTGAACCAGTAGACCCTAACATGATCCCCAATGATGAGGAATATTAGATAATACCTCTTAATGCTCCTAGACTACATCATCGACGAAGAAGTCTAGGATATGAAATCTTCCAGAATGCCTCGTCTAGTGCTTCAAACCATACTGTGCATGCTACCAAGACCAGACAATAGGTTCTCTGTAGGGATCAACAAGCATAGTACTTTCATCTAGTTTTATCAGAATCACCACCACTACTGATCATGATAATCTACAAGGTAGAACATCCACAACCACACCATGACCATTCATGTCTAGCTAAAGCCATGCCTTAACCAGATAATAGTTATCTAGTGGTGGTCCTAGGTGAGTTATTTGAAAATTAGCAAGATATTTCTAGAACTAGTTAGAATCCAGTGGTTTATCCAATAGTTCCTATCATGCCTCCTCCCAAAGAGGAACCCATAGGGAAGAAATGTTAACCTAGAATAGAAGTATAATGTGCTAAATCACCTCATCAACATTCCTTCAATGCTCTCAATCCTCAAGGCCCTACACATGTTAGGAGAAATGAATGAGGCCTTCGAAAGAACTGAGGATCCCCCTCTAGTTTGAAATTGGTGCAGCATCTATAGATACCTTCTATACTAAGGAATTTGAGTGAGTAGAATGCTAAGTCATCATATCTTTCTTTGAAGAGGATGAAGGCTCCCTTGTGTAGGGGAACATTTGCCCAATTTAGATCACCATCAAGTTCAGTGGCATTTTCATCATTGTCTAGTTGATATTGGCTCTGGGATCATTCTCTTGTAGGTTAGGACTAACTGAAGTAGATATGAGTCCCTATGACTTGAAGATTTATGGCTATTAAAGGATCGAGTAGGGACCAGGAGTCAGGATCCATTTGAAGACTGAGTTCAGTAGTTTGGTAGAAAACACTAGATTCATGGTTATATAGTAGGACACTACTTATAACATGTTGATGGGTAGGACCTGGCTCCATCTGCATGAAATATTTTCCTCTTCATATCACCAATGACTTAAGTACTCCCTAAATGGTCAAGTAGGAATGCTCCAAGGTGACGCATCTCCCTTTGACTCCTTTTAAGGAAGTTATATGGACACTGACTATTACAAGAGATAAGAAAAGTAGGCTCAGACCAATTATGTCGAGCACACCAACTATTGTGGCCATCCTGTGGATGGATTTGGATGATGTATTTTACTTCTCGATTTAGCATTTAGAGGCTATGACACTATACTTGAGAAATTGATTTTTCATTTTCATAAGGAAAGGTCTCCAAGTACCTATGTACAAAAAACATCGAAATATTACCTCAAAATCCTACATAGATTAGGCTCAAGTGATACCATAACCCCTACCCCTATTAGGTATGAAGATGTTTTCCTAATGGATACAATTGTACATCATACTTTCTTATTCTAATAAAATAGGTTAAACTGACAAAAAAAGACCCATCACCATTTCATTGACATTAAGCATGGACCGCATGGTCAAAGGCCTGATGAAATTGGAATGAAAACCTCTGTCTCTATGTCTTCAATATAGTAGGAATCCCCTAGTAAAGATTCCACATCTGCCCAAGCAGGAACTAGTGTTCCCTCAGAATCAGTTGGTCTAGAAGAACCATCTCCTCCCACTATTCCACCTACCTACAATGAGAAAGAGGATATAGAATATGATCTTACCATATTTGAAGGGGGTATCTCTACCATTGTTGATGAGTTAGTTCAGGTGAAACTTAGTACCGAGGAAGATCTGAGGCCGATGTTGATTAGTGCATCCCTGCATTTGGAGGAACAACAACAATACATGGATTTCCTAAAGTATCACTATGATGCGTTTTCCTAGAGCAATAAATAGATTCCAAGGATTGACACTTAGGTATATATCCACCATCTCGGTATTCTGGTGAGTCATCATGGGTTCAAGAAACCTCCCATAAAAATGTACCCTTATCATGGTTCCATGGCCAAGGCCTAAGTTGACAAGATTATCAATGCCATATTTATCAAGGAATTTTAGTACCCCAAGTTTCCAGCCAACATCATTCTAGTCAAGAAGAAGAATGATCCGATCAGAGTCTATATCAACTTTTGGGACCTCAACCGTCGTTGTACAAAGGATGATTTCCCCCTTCCCATTATAGAGATGTTGATCGATGACATAGTTGGGTTACATGATCTCTCCTTTATGGACAGATACTTTGGATACAACCAAATTCAGATGGACTCCAAAGATGAGTAGTATACCACCTTTAGAGCACCATAAGGTACTGCCTATTATCAAGTAATTCCTGTTAGTCTGAAGAATACAGTGGCCACATATCAGTAAGCCATGCAATGCATCTCAAAACTAATCCTAGGGATGCTAGCGGAATGCTACATGGATAACTTGGTGGTAAAATACCAATAGTTTTTGGACCATCTTAGAGATATTGAGAAAGTTTTCAGATTACTATACTCCTAGTAGTTGAATATGAACCCCTTGAAGTGTGATTTCGGGGTAACCTGTGGAAGTTTTCTTGGTTTCATCATTAGCTATAGAGTCATTGAAATCAAACCATAGAAGATCAAGGACATAAACTAGATGTCTACTCTAATCAACATCTGAGAACTCTAGGGTCTTTAAGGCCACTTGGCCTATATACACCGGTTCATCATGAATCTGGCTTGAAAGTGTAATCCCTTTTCTCAATTAATAAGGAAAGGTGATATCTACTAGTGGGATGAAGAGTTCCAGAATATGTTTGAGTAAATAAAGTAGTATCTATTATAACCTTTGGTTTTGATTCCACCCATCATTAGGAAGCATTTGGTACTTTATGTGTCTGACCTAGAGATATCCCTCAACACCTTTCTCACTCGAAAGAACAACAAAGAGACTGAGAACAGTTTGTACTATCTCAGTCAGATGCTCCTTGATACAGAGTCTAGATACTATCTTATTGGGAAGATATGTCTCATGATAGTTTTAGAAGTTCATAGTTTGTGGAATTATCTACAAAATCATGAGATGTAGATGGTGTCCCATGTGGATATGCTAAAGAATATCCTGAATCACCTGATGTTGACAGGCCGACTAGCACATTGGGCAATGATACTGTAGTAGTTCAACATCAGGTTCATTGCTCATAAATCCATTAAGTTCAATCACTAGAATACTTATTGGACACCCATCCAACCCCTAAAAAATTTCCTCTAGATGTTTATTTCCCAAATGAGGCCATACTCTCAGTGGACCAATCTGTTCCATTCTGGTAGATTAATTTCATTGGTGCCTCCTAAAGCCTAGTTGGTATAAGGATTAATGATCCCAAACTCAATAGAATAGGACTGGGGATCATCTTCATCACCCTAAAATAAGCTATCCTGCCCTACTCATTCTTTTTATTAGAAGGATGCACAAAAAATGAGGCAGAGTATCGGGCTCTCATTATTGGTATGGAGTTGTTCCTCGAGATCGATATTACCTATTTTCATGTGAAGGGATAATTTGAGCTAGTAATCAATAAAATCAACAGTGATTATTTCATCAGGAATCTCAAGCTCATGACCTTATTGAAACACACCCACCAGATAATGGGTCAGTTCCCTTTTTAGCAAGAGGTAACTAATATTCCCCAATTGCAAAATGGTTAAGCCAAATTATTGGACATATTATCCTCATCTCTTATAGAGTATTACTGGGATGATCTATTCATTCATGTGGCATATCGAAGGTCTATCACTGTCGTTTCCTTATATGATGATAATAGCCAGTAGACAAACCACTTGACCACCAGTGCTTCCACATCGGGACCTCCAGACCCCCCCATAGCTGAAGAAATATTTGATTGGACAGACACTTCTTTTCAAGTTTCTTTAGCATGGCTCTCTCCTTCCTGATAGAGGTGAAAGTGAGAAAATCCATCGAAATGCAGTGTAGTTCACCCTCCAGAGTGGGACCTACCTATAGAAGACTCTCTACAAACATGGGTTTGATGGAATTATTCTCCATTTCATTCAATTAGATGATATTGACTAGGTTATATAGAAAGTTCATATTGGTTCCTCTAGTGCTCATCAGGCCGGATTCAAGATCTCCTAGTAGATTTGATGGTTGTGCTACTTCTGGACCACCATGGTCCATTAATGTATCAAGTTTTCCAAGAGGTTCCATGCGTGTCTGATTCATTCCATCTTTGTACATTGACCATTGTAGCACCTTAATACTACCAAGTATTCTTGTCCCTTTTTAGTTTGGGGACTTGATGTTGTGGGACCATATCCACCGGCGAAAGCTCGCCAATGCAGGTTTATTATGACCGTGACAGATTTATTCTCCAACTGGGTAGAAGTGATTCCTATTAAGGAGGTCCATGCCTGATCATTTATTGAATTCATGAGCTCCAATATCATCCATCAATTTAGAGTCCCTCACACTATTCTCATGGATAATGAAACTAACTTCTGAGTAGCAGAGCTAAAGAAGTTTTACACCAAGTACAACATCCAGTCCAACCATACTTCTCACTAATATGCACAGAAAAATGGAAAGATTGGGGAATTAAACAAAACCCTCTCCAATATTTTGTAAAATATTTTTGGCTATAATAAGAAATTTTGGCCATAAAATCTCCCCAAAACTCTCAGGTCTTATCAGATGATTACTAGAAATTCAACCTAGGTGACTTCATATTTCTTAGTGTATGGAAAAGAGGAAATACTACCCATAAAGATCTAGTTTACATCACTTTGAACAACTTTTTATGACCAGCAGATGCTAGAAACAATGATAGAAGTTCATATAGCTGAGTTGGAAGCCCTTGATGAAAATAGGATTCATGCCTTGAATTATCTAGAGAGGCATAATAATTATATATCCACAGTTTTCAATAAGAAATTTCATCTTAGATCCTTCCTCTAGGTTGATACAGTGCTAGCTCTCAGGATTCTGATGATACCCGATAGAAAGCCACCAAAGTTGTAGCCCAAATAAGAAGGACCTTACATCATTCATAAGGTCTATCCCAATGGTGCATACTCTTTGATCACTATGGATGGAGAGAGTATCACTCCTTTGACCAATTACAAGTTCCTTAAGAAATAATTCACATAAGGAGTTGTTGTAAATCCCTGAAACATGACATTAAACTTTGTAGATATAGTATGAGTTGTACAACTTTAAAATTCATAGCCTTAGTCTAAGAATAATGACTTAAAACTGTCTTCAGGATTATTTCCAGACTATGTTGTGTGGTGTGGGTCTTCTTTTCCCTCATTCACATTGGGTTTTCCATAACACTGAACTACACACATCCATATGAAGCCCTTTCCCACATGGTCCTAACTTTACGATATTAAACTAAGATCCCATGGTCCAGAATACACGACCATAAATTTTCTACAACAGGTCCAAGAATTATTACCTTACACTAATTGCATCCCCTATAGTCTGAATTTTAAAACTTTAAACTATATAGTTCATGAATCTCAGGAAAATGATGTTAAACTAGGTACCTAGTCCAAACTCTAAGACCTTAAACTAAAAGAATAAGTCTATTCATCATGACTTCAAACTATGTGCAAGACTTCCTTGGGAGTGTATAGCATGGTGTTGGGATTCCTTCAACCTCATTCATTTTGGGTTATAATTATCACGCCATGCACATCCCCCTCATAATTATTTATCTCCATCTTCCATACAACATGACATTAAACTGAGATACTATCATTCTAGCCATATGATGATAAACTTCATAGCAACGACATCCTTTTTTCATGATGTTAAACTATGTAACAACCATCATCCTGGCCGTACAATGATAAATTTCGCAATTCCATCATGTTCACACCTGAGAGGAAATCACCCTTGGAGTATGATAAGTGTGTTTTAGTCATACATTTTAGTGTGTTTTTATGTATTGATTTTTTATTTAAATGAATAATCTTGCCAATTTTGGAATGATTTAACTTGTTTTATGTTTATCGGAAGAAAATTAATAATCTTTGAAAAGGGAATAAAAAGGGGTGAAATTATGAACTAAAGGACCCTTTGAACCACGAGCAAAGATAAGTAGTGTGACACCAGATTTTTGAAGATGAATCAGAGATGGAAACTGAAGTAAAATAGTTACATGTCGTGCAATACCATTACACATCATGAGATTTTTCAAAGAAAAATTTCAAAGATGACAAGTCGCGACTTAATATCATGTTGCGAAAGATAGTTACACATTATGTAACTTCATTACATGATGTAACATTTTTCAAGACATGTTTTTTGAGAAGAGTTCATGAAAGATTCACACAGATTCAGAAATAGCATAGCAAAATTGGATCAGGATTACATGTCATGTAAGTATCGATGCATTGAAAAATAATAAAGATGCCATGGATGAGGATTTTGATGGAGAAGCCTATAAATACATTCCTCTTACACCCTTCCAACACACTCTAGGATCTGTAAGAGAATATGTGACACCAACAGAGGATGCAGAACACAGAGTGATGATCTGGGGTCCTTCTTCACCACCTTTCTTCACCTCTTTTCTTCTCCGAGTACCCATTATACTCGTTCTCGTCATGACTTGGTTGAGATATTAGTTCTTTCTATTTTGGGTGATGTGATTTTAGGGGGATGTATTGTTAGGTATTATATCTTTCTATTATTCATGTTTTGGATTGCTGCAACTTTCTCTATCAATTCCAATATTCTTTTTTTCACATTTCATGAACATTGTATGCGATTTGAGGGGTTTTATATTATTGAATCAGTTAATTAGATTATTTTTTGTATGGCCATTATAAAATATGGGTCAGTTATGTTTAAAAAAGGTTTTGGGTCAAATAGTTTTGTGTTATCACTAAGAATATGACCATTCCAAATGTGAAATCACATTATTAGGACAAGATAACAATACCAAGGACCACTTCTAGCCCAATTCCAACACCAAAACTAGATAAATTCATTTTTAATTAAATCCTTAGCACATGAACTTGAAATTCACTGATCCTGGAATGTATCTATCCTGATGTAAACCCCAATCCTTACTACATTATTTCTTTTTTGAAAATAAAACAAAACAATTACACTTTTTATTTATTTAATTAATTTAGAACATACGATCCATCCCAGTGGGTTCGACACTCAGAATTTCTAGAAACTAAATTTTTATTTAGTTTTTCTGAGTTTAGTAAATTATTAAATATGTTTATCCCCACAGGAATTAACAATGCCTTTCACGGGCTGTCAGCATCGATCATCAACCATTCCAAGTTCAAGAACTATGTACGGGTTGATTCCCATCCTTATGAGATACGTAGTGACACCTAGATTCTACATCCTTTTCCAGCTAAACCACCAAAGAAGAAGAAGCAAAAATGACAAAAAAATCCCCCTCTCTATGTATGGGACATAACAATTCAATGAGATGTGTTTAATTACTATGTGTGACTTGATTCACAACTTTATGGGATACATAGGGATGATCAAAATTCTCATCTCCAAGACCAACCACAAATCCATTAAACCTTCATCCCCTAGGCCTCAACTTAGTGTAATATTTAAGACTCTAAAATTTATGCAATCCTCCTCAAAAATTAATAGGTGGTGTTGGGCCTCCTTAGTCCTCATTCACATCAAGGTTGTTATGCTGACATAATACACAAATCCCTAAGAATGCCCATCCCATGGTCCAAACTCTATGACCTTAAACTAAGAGTTGATGGTCTAATAAACATGACCTTAAACTATCCATATTGATTCTAATCATCATGAATTTAAACTATATATAGGACTTTCTCCATGGTGTTTCATGCAGTGTTGGACCTCCTTAGTCCTCATTCATGTCAGTTTTTTCATGAATCTACACTACACATACCCATTTGAAATGTTCCCCCATTTTGGTTCGAACTCTATGACCTTAAATTAAGATCCAACATCCTCAGCATGATGTTAAATTGTGATGATAACCTAAAAAAATTCAGGATGACTCATGATAACCATGGGATGCCCTAGTTTCCTTGAAATATAGGATTCCCCCACAATTGTTGGTCTCTCAACAGACTGTGTTCTAGAACTATGTATGGATTGATTCCCATCCTTATGGTATATGTAGAGACACCCGAATATTTTTTCTATGGGTCTAGATGAAATTATATCAAATTTTTACTCCCTTGGACTTGGTTATGGCCTCAGCATCATGAACTTAAACTATATGCAGTTATATCTTAAAGTGAATATGTGGCACATGAGCCTCCCTGGATCCATTTCTATTGAGTTTTACCTCTTTCATGCCATATATATACCATTGGATTGAATGTTTTTATGTATTCAATACATAATGAATTTAAACTAACTACCCATTTGGTCTGAACTCCATGACCTTAAACTGAGAGATTATAGTATGAGAAAAATGACTTTTAACTGTTTTCTGTAGTCCAATAAAAATTATTTTAAACTGTTTTCCATATTCTAAGAAACATGAATTTAAACTGTTTTCCATAGTTCAAGAAACGTGACATTTAACTATTTTTAATTATTGGGTTTGAATTTCACTATAAGATATGCCTATTCCACACTTTGAGTCTTTCTTAGTTTGGATTTCCATCACCTTTAAAATTCATATAGACCCCCTAATGGTGATGGTCTTATGTCATTTTTGGATCACTTCCTATGATGGGCCAACCCCCCTAATGGATATTTAGAAGTAAAAAATGAATCATATGTTTTAAACTTGGTTAACGGTTGATCCTGCGTTTTCTCACCCCATTCATGACTAGTAGGATCTTCGTTCTTGTGTTTTGAACATGGTCAATAGTCTATCTCTATTGACCGGTCATCCCTTTATCAATACCTTGAAAGTCTCAACTTACCTTCATTCCACTCTCCTGTGTCATAGTGGATTTATAGACTCAGTATCACCCCTAACGTGTGATTCCACATGTTAGTTAGAACCCCTATAATATTCCTTGGTTTCCCACACCAAGCATGGATCACCAGGGATTATAATTTCCGGTAGGGTGGGTACAAATGTGGTCAATATACAAAAGGGATCCTTGGTCCAAACTTGACCTTAAACTAAGAGCTTCACTAGAAAATATGGTGTGGAACTGGGCCTCCTAAGGCCTCATTCACATTGGGGTTTTCACTCTACTGCACCATATGTACCTATTTTGGGAATCCTCCTTCCCTTTGGTCTAAAAATCTATGACCTTTAACTATAAATCTATGTCTAGTAATGAATTTAAACTGCATATGACCTATTTTAGGGAAGCGTGGTGTGACATGGGCCCATTGGTCCTCATTCACATCGATATCCGTCTATTTTCTAATACTTTTGTGGTATGCAAACCTATTTTTTATAATTCACATTTAGTTTATTTCCTCCATGCCACACAAATATACTGGTAATATACATTTTTATAGTCTATGCAATATGACTTTAAACTTTTTTCCAGGGTCTAGGTAGTATGAACTTAAACTATGTGCAATGTCCTAGTCATGTGACATTAAACCATGGGACGTGTCCTAATCACATGAAGTTAAACTATATCATTCATTATCCTCATTTTATGATATTAAACTGAATTTTTATAATCCTCAGTTGCATGATGTGAAACTGCAAAGCGTGTCAGGCCCTTTCCTGAGTGGTCATTCCCCGATGGTGGTCACCTTCCGCGTGGTTCACATTTTCAACTATCATTTGGCATTTGAGATAGCACTTCCCTGGAAGATGGGTTTGATATTAGTTCAGATAGACACACCTACACTAATGTTCTCTAAGTCATGGTGTCATAATTATGAGAGTGTTAGAATTCATTTTAACATTCCATCACTCCAATTCCACGTCTGAAGGGACCCCCATAACAACATGGTATCATTAAACATTGCCTCACCTACCATCCTAGGACAACATTCCCAAATAATTTGGGAAAAAAATTGATTTATGTTCTATGTTTTGAACATGTTTAGCGGTTGAACCTCCTTTTTCCCCCATTTCATGCTAACAGTACTGATATTGTGTTTCAAAAATGGTCAACAGTTATCATGTATCACCATGACACTCTCCTTGTGTTATAAATACTAGGTATTTTGATTCAGACTCCTCATTCCCCTTTGTTTGAGTTGAATCTAATGCCCTTGGCGTTATCCCATTCGTGCACTAGTGCACATCAGGGAAGCAATTTGGTGGTTCAAGGAGCCCTATCCTGCAGCCACATTCTCTCTCATCCTAAACACTCTTAGTGGTTATTAAAAAATAATAGACCTTGAGCATTCGATGGTTATCTGAAACTCTTATACAGAGTGAACAATTATGTATTCATCCCTTGTTTCTCACATTGGGCATGACCAACATGAGCTTAGGGATCGATCATTAGTTGTCTCACCAATATTATTGATGTGAGATAATTAAAGTAGAAAAAGAATGTGTCCATTCACTAAAGAGTTAAAAAAACAAGTCTAGGTGTAGAAATGGTCATACACATACTATATCCTCTCATGAGTCTTGGAAAAATATCCCCTATGGCTATGCTCTAATGATCGAATGCTTCAACTATACCATCATTTGGTGAGTAGCCACCAGGACTTGCTGCCTCCTCCCAAGCTCTTCTTCCTCATCACTATATGCTGGATGAAGTTCATTAGATCTTGTTTATGCCTGGCCCCACTCAACCTATATATTGGAAATTTGAATAGTTACCTACTTCATTTGGTTCTCAGTCACCTCCGATTAATCCCTCTATTTGCTGATGACCTCTGATTGAGCTCTGAGGAAGGCGACATGCTCACCCACTTGATCCTCTAGATGTTTAATCTCCTCGTTGACTTGTCAAAGCTTACACATGCTGTCAGAATTATCTTGGTTCTAGGAGAAGTCCATATACTGACTCCCCAACTACTTCTTTTTGATGAGATAATAACGAATTAGTGCGTGAATACCTCAAGAATACATCCTTATAGCACAAAAATTGCACAAACAACGGTGACAAGATCTCATCTGGCCCACCAGCTATGGTTCCAAAGTTTGATCAATAAAGCATTGAAAGCATTTTTACCCCATGTGTTAGATAATTTTATTCTATTCAGCCACATCAAGATCAGATTCATCCATCTCTTCAGGATCTATGGGCCATAATTTGGAAAATTATCAAGGAGTTCAGCATTAGGGTCCTCATACGACATCTTCTCTAAAATTATGGGGTCCAGGTCATGGGGAAAACCATCCTTACTTGATTCTTCTTTAACAGCCTCACCCCCACCAACCTCAAGTTATGTCCCACCAGTAGCATTAGCCTCAACCATAGCTGCCTACTTATTTGGGGATGATGCTGGATCATCTTGAAAAATCAGATTCTCATGAATAAGAGTGACCATAAAAAAGGATCCCATAGATGCCCTGAACTCATCCGCTCAGTATTCAGAGAACTACAGGGGATGAAAGAACCTTAGTAAATCTGATCCAAAAATCATAGGTTTTACTTTGTGAAAGAAATGAATTTCAAGATTCGAGAACCACCAGGTCAAGCTCCTGATTCATAGTAGATAATTCCACCATACGAGACCCTTTAAAACTAATTATTTCAATGATCAGCACCATTTCTCCTTGAGTCATTTGGGTAGAAGCTGTATAGAACAAACAAACATATTGATGCTAAATCTCTGTGAAAGTATGATTAAGGTCAAGTGATTCGAAATCTACCCTTACCTCGAGGAGGAGGTATTTTGATGATAAGCCTCTTCAGTTGAGACACCTCCTCAACAATGGGTGCTTCTATGGGGATGACTGGGCATGGACCCCCATAAATTATAAGAAGGGCCTAGGGTTCTAAGGTTTCCAACTCTACCTCCTCATCCATCCCACCACTAGCCACTTCAGACTCAGGCACATGCCCCAAGATGTGCACTTTCATACCAGTTAGAACACCTTCACCCCCTATAGTGGGGGACCCTTGCATAGTATTTATGTTCTCCTATTCAATACAAGCCTTTTTTATTAAATATTAATAGTAAATAAAATGACCAAAGAAATATGTGAGTAATTTAAACTTACCATGAGATACTCAACCAACTCTTCTTCAGAGCCATTGAACTCATCACTTTCCCTTAGACTCCCCTAATGAGTATCCATACCTTAGGATTCACCATCATCATATTCCTCCTCCTCATATTCTTTTTTGGTTTCTTCCTCGAGCAATGTTTCCTCCAGATTTAGATCTTGACCAAGAATCACCTTTATCAGGGTGGGAGGTTCTTTGTATTGTCCTCATTGACATGCGTAAACATCCATGGATATCAGGTATGAATAAATATGATCGAATTTAACCTCATCTTCAACATGAATACACCTGACATTTGGTAGTTTGATCCCATCCCTCTTTAGCTTTCATGATAGGTATTTAGGTTACATTGATCATTGCAGCATCCTCTAGGTAGGCCAAAGAGAAGGTAAGACAATGTTAGTGACTCTTTGTAGATGATATATCAAATTATTTTTAGGAGCCTCTTTTTCTGGTCCCTAGGGTCACTTCCGAGACCCCTCCACTCCAAGTATAAGGGGTTCAGCTACACTGTAAAAACCCAGAATTTCCATGTTTTTTTTAATTAAATGGTACTTTTATGAGTCTGCAAAAATTGACGATGCGTTATTCCGAGGCCCGGTGTGCCCATAATGAATTTCTGAACTTTTTTTTCCAGGTACGTTCAGTTAACATACGAGCGGGTTTTTGTAACTTTTGAACCGGTGCTCAGAATTGAAATCTAAGGACACCGTTGAACTCGCAACGCCGGTATTCTCATAAGAAGACCTTCACCTCAACCGTAGTAGGTTGAGGGTGAAAGATAGTTTTTGGGGTTTTTCGTGGGAATGAAAAATAAAATAAAATAAACTTTTATTTTATTTCTAATAAACCTCCCATGTGAAGGATATGAAGGTGGGGACCATGAGGGGTTAAAACCTCCCAACTTGAATGCTTGGTGGTGGGGACCACCCAATCTAGTAAAATCTACAATTCCAAGCTTGGTGGTGGGGACCACCCGAACCCCTCATTATGGGAGAAAAACCTCTCAACTCCCTACTTTTATTATGCAAACTCTCCTTTAATTATTCCAACTCTCCTTTAATTAATTAATCCAACCTATTTTGTGACAATATTAAATTAAACAACATATTCTTTTATGTTGGATACTTTTCATTTTGGTGGAATTGGGAGAGGAGAACCTTTGGGAGGATTACTCTCTCCAACGAAGAACCACCTCCATCGAAGAGCATTTGTCCAATGAACGATCTCAGATTGGAGGTGTGTGGTGGGTGCGATGAATGTCAAAATATTCGAATTCTTTCCTGTGCCAAGATCAATGAACCTTTGAGGTAGAGTGGTTGTTTGAATTTCTTCCCCTTACCCGTTCTTGACGATTCATTGTAAATCTGGAAGATATTATAGCTGCTTGCTACCGCTTTAACACAGAGGGCGTGGGCCAAACAAACATGGCCTGAACTCTCCACAATTCTCATGATAAATTATTTTGGTCTTTTTTATGGAGGAGGATGGAAACCAACCTCAGTGGTGCATGATAATGGCAGCCGACACCACCGTTGGCTGCGACGAAGGCGACAAATGGAGGGCGGCCGGTCAAGCTGGCCACTAGTGAATGTACGGTGCGCGACCACGCCGCAAGACCTGCCACGATGGACCGCCGCCCCGTAGCCTCTCCGCCCCTTCACTCGTGGCCACTGCTGCTCCACTGCCGTGTCGCGCTTCCTTGTTGTCTTCCATGCTGCTCCGCGGCCTCGTGACCACCCGTGACCTCCGCAGACCCCCTCGCGGCCTCCGCGGACCTCCGCGGCCTCGCGGCCACACCGAGCCGCCTAGCCTGGGCCGAACCACCCAGCACGAGCTGGAACCAGTGGGCCGGGATGCACCGTGGGCCGGTTTGACCCAAACCAGTTTGGACCAAGTCAGGTCGGGCTGGGTCGGTCTGGCCGGGTCATACTGGACCCAGACCCACTTCGACCCATTTGCGCTCTTTTGGCCATAACTTTGGCACCTGGCGTCT
Organism: Viscum album; assembly: GCA_963277665.1. Lineage (NCBI taxonomy): Eukaryota > Viridiplantae > Streptophyta > Magnoliopsida > Santalales > Viscaceae > Viscum > Viscum album. The sequence continues at coordinate 1,510,818,572 of OY728156.1, forward strand.
GTTTGACAAACCATCAACAACACTGTAAAAATTGGAGCGAGACGGTCCCTTTAGTATAACCCACTAGTGTTTTGGATAAAGTTGGGGAATGGTTGGGTTGGATCGAGCATGAATCCAACCTGGCCCTCGGGACTAAAAGGATAATAACTTACAGACCAGGCGTCCGATTGACTCACCGTCTATTACATTGATATCCCTATGGTGTGGTGGTCCTTTGGGATACTTTTTTGTGTAACTTCATGGTAGTTGGAGTATCGAACAGTGTCTTGAGGGGCGTACTCTTCCGTAGATGAGCAAGCTTTGTGTGGGAACCCAGTAGCTGGCTGTGACATGAAGAATGAAGAGCGATCCTGTGTGGGTCATCACCGAGTGATCCTGTGTGGGTCAGCATCGAGCGATCCTGTGTGGGTCAAAACTGAGCGATCCGGTGTGGGTCAGCATGGAGCGATCCTGTGTGGGTTAGTACTGAGCGATCCTATGTGGGTCAGCACTGAGTGATCCTGTGTGAGTTATCAACGAGTGATCCTGTGTGGGTCAGCACCGAGCGATCCTGTGTGGGTCAACACGAAGCGATCCTGTGTAGGTCAGCACCGAGTGATCTTGTGTGGGTCAGCACCGAGCAATACTGTGTGGGTCAACACCGAGCGATCCTGTATGGGTCAGCACTGAGCGATCCTGTGTGGGTTAGCACCGATCGATCCTGTGTGGGTCAGCACCGAGCGATCCTATGTGGGTTAGCACCGAGCGATCCTGTGTGGTTCAGCACTTAGGGATCCTTCGTGGGTCTGATTCTTAATATAGTAAGTTGAATTAGTAGTTACATGTAATTATCTCTACTACTGTACTTCAGTTATACCTGGCATGAGCTGAGTCTGTACCTATATGGTACTTTTCTTTCATGGTAATACCTTGGTGGTATTCTTCTGTGTGGCGTACCTATGTGGTACTTACTTTCGTGGAATTCCTTCCTTTTTGGAATAGTTAAGCTTTGGGATTTTGGGTTAGACCCTGTGTTTCCTCATGATTGATATGGGTATACTTAAAAACTTAGGTATATGTATGGGCATATACCTAAGTAGGGTTGTCAGATGATTTCATGCTTTATGGTTTATCCTTTGTGGATTTTGTGAGACCTTGAGGGTCTCGGGGTCCCTACTGAGTATCTTTATACTCACCCCTATACGGGCTATGCCCGCACCTTGTTGTGTTTGGTGTTGACGACAGACAACGCTGATCGAGGCTGAGGGTACCGGGACTTTAAGGTGCCCGAAGGTGGACCATATGGTGTGTTGGTACATAGAGGAGACAGGTGGATGTAGAGTGCTGATGAGGCGATCTATACCTACTCCTTAGGTAGGAACCTCGTAGGAATACCTAGTAGCTATCTTTCTATTTCAACAGTTGTATTTTATTTCAGTTGTACTTGTAACTTTACTGTTGGGCTTTTATTCCAGCCCCTTTTTACTTTCAGCACTATTTTTGCTATACAGTTGAATTGTGTTCGTATATTGATGTGTGCTTGGTTGCATGTGTTTATAGTTTATAAAGGAAATTCCTTCCTAGTTATAGGGAATACACCTTTCGGTGCTAGTCTCCAGCCCCTAGCCTATGGAAGGCGGGTTTGGGGTAGTCACGACACGGGCCCCGGGGGTCAGGTCATAACAAATTGGTATCAGAGGAGTCGATTCTACCATAGAACATATGACTCTGATCTTTATTTTTAACAATAATAGTGTTAAGTGTATTGAGTGTGGTTATTAGTTTAGAGAATCCAGTGTTGGTGCGGCTGCCGACGTATCCATACATCAGGACCCTGAATTCTGATTTCTGACTCAATACACGAAAACACTGATTGCATGTGTGTTTTGAAGAGTTTTCTTTGTGAAATATTTGAGTCAAATCACCAGATATAAATTGTTGACCGTGGTGCGCCTGTTTCTTTTATGGATGCCTCCACGCAGACAGCCAGCTAGGGTTCTGCGATTAGTACGCACTGATAGACCACCAAGCGACAAGGCCTCGGTGCAGGGCCCTATTCTAGTAGAGGCACCAGCGGAGGCACCAGCGGTACCATTACCCATTGGACCACCGATGCCACCAGATCCAACAGCAGAGGGTGCACACCGCTTAAGCACATTGAATGAGTTCCGGCACTAGAGGCCACCCAGGTTCAGTGGAGACACATACCCACAGGCAGCTGAGGATTGGCTGGAGGCTATGGTGAGAGTCTTTTGACTGGTAGGGACACCAGCCGATCTCATGGTGATCCTTGCCACCAGTCTTCTATAGGCAGTAGTAGAAAGATGGTGTAGCTTGATGCTCCAGTCTCACGACGAGGTGACACTTCTATAGGAAGACTTCGAGAGCCTGTTTCAAGCAGATTTTGTCCCAGTGACTCTTTGTGCAGTGCGCATTCAGGAGCTACTTCATCTAAAATAGGGCGGCATGACTGTGGCTTAGTACTCAGTGAGGTTCACCGACCTCTGATGCTACTCCACTGATATGGCGCGAGATCCATTCTTCAAGGCCCGAACCTTCGAGCAGGGGCTCAGGCAAGAGATCAAGGCTTTGATGATTTCTCTTAGCATCTTGACGCAGGAGGGGGTATTAGAGCGAGCCCTCTTAGTAGATATTTTTCTTGCTAAGAAGTCACCAGCAGTGAGACCCACCACTAGATGTCACGTAGAAGAGTCTTCTACAGCTAGCAGCATACAGATGTCGCAGAGGTCCAAGAGGACCAAACCTACAGGTGGACGACCGCAAGATTACGGTCGGTTGTGCGGGGCACTCAAGATAGAGCCAGTCATGCCAGGAGCGGGAATTGTTACGCATGTGACAGGTAGGGTCACATGGCTCATGACTGTCTGACCCTTCATATGGATGATCAGCAGACGGTCGAAGGACCACCCAGGAAGAGACATAGGTTCGACTGAGGAGGTCCACAGGGAACAGGTGAACGTGGCATAGGTACTGGCCGTGCAACTAGCGGTGGGCGATGATTCAAGATGTTACAGCTACCACCACCAGGTGGTCCACCTTGACCACATGGAGCAGGAGGATAGGGGCGAGATCAGCTCCAGGCATCTGAGGCCTACGATCACGGCGCTCCGGAGATGATATGAGGTACGATCTGTGTATACTACACCTTATATGCAATACTTATAGACACCAGTTTCAGTCATTCTTTTATTTCCACTGCCCTCGTTCGGACCTTGGAGATTCCGATGGAGCCATTGGCTCGATCCTTACGGCTCGAGACTCCTACGGGAGAAGATTTGATGATTACGCATTGGTGCCAGCAGTGTGAGCTTACTCTAGGTGGAAAGAGCTTCGGCTGGGATCTCCTAGTAGCGGTGTCGAGGCCTTACAATGTCATCTTGGGTATGAACTAGTTATCTACATTCCATGATCATACTGACTATATTAGGTGCAAATTGCGATGTGTCCGCATGGATGGGACCTGGATTTCCTTCACCGGTGAGAAGGGAGCCTTTGTAGTAATGATGGACTTACCCAGAGGAGAGTACAACCGATCACTCATCAGTTGGCTAGCCTTACCCTTAGATTAGTTGATGTGGAGAGTCCAAGCTATCCTGTATTGGTGGACCGGTACACAGATGTTTTCCTTGATGATGTTTTAGGTCTACCTTCTCACAGATAGGTGGAATTTTACATTGACTTGTACCTCAGGACGACACCGATATCTACACCATTATATCGGATGGCTCCCGCGGATCTTCGTGAGCTGCGGGTATAGCTAGAGGACTTGTAGGGGAAAGGGTTCATTCAACCCAGTGTTTCTCCTTGGGAAACCTCGATTTTGTTCTCCAAGAAGGCGGATGGGAGCTTTAGACTTTGTGTTGACTATCGGTGCCTGAACCAGGTGACCGTGAAGAACAAGTACCCACTTCCCACCAATCATAGAGAAGGGTTCAGTAGAGATCTTGGGATGCCTCTATGTGTAGGTGATTGTGCGGCTACATGGAGTACCATCGATGATTGTTTTCAATCATGATACACGTTTTACTTCACTTATATAGAAGGGGTTGTAGGAGGCTTTCGGGATGCAACTTCATTTGAGCACCGCCTTCCATCCTCAAACGGATGGCCAAACTGAGCGGACCATTCAGACTATCGAGGACTTGCTACGTGCTTGCGTCCTTGACTTCGGTCACAGTTGGGAGGATCACTTTCCTTTGGTGGAGTTTGAATACAACAACAACTATCACTCCACCATTAGGATGGCACCTTTTGAGGTGTTTTACGGGTGACCTTGCATATCACCTTTGTGCTGGACTGACCTAGGGGAGTCAGCACTAGTGAGACCAGAGATAATATAGGCTACCACAGAGAAGGTGCAGATCATCCAGGAGTGGATGAAAACTTCACAGAGTAGGTATAAGTTGTATGCCGATAGAAGATAGAGACCTCTGGAGATCGAGGATGGTGACCACATCTTTCTACGGGTCTCACCTCGATGAGGTTTATGGAGATTTGGCTGAGGTGTTAAGTTATCTCTGAGGTTCATTGGACCCTTCTAGGTCCTTAGCAGAGTTTGTGAGGTGGATTACCACTTAGCTCATCCACCTCAGTTTCATTGGGTGCACGACGTCTTCCACGTATCCCAGCTGAGGAGATATGTGCATGACCCTTCTCACGTCATCGACCACGAGGAGATGGACATCGACGATGTGGGGACTTTTATGGAGGTTCTAGTAGAGATTGAGGATCAAAAGGAACGGGTCATTCATGGGTGGTTGATACCTATGGTGAACATTCATTGGCAGTACGAGAACTTCCAGGAGTGCACATGGGAGTGAGAGGCTTAGATTCATGCTCCATACCCCCACTTGTTCCCTTAGTTTGAGTTGTAGCTTACAAATCCCTGATATGGGGAGAATGTAAAGACCCAGAATTTCCAGGTAATTTTTTTTAATTAAATGGGAATTTTACGAGTCTGTGAAAATTGACGGTGCGTGATTCCGAGGCCCGGTGTTCCCAGAATGAATTTCTAAACTTTTTATTCGGGTACGTTCAGTTAACGTACAAGTGGGTTTTTGTAACTTTTGAACCGGTGCTCAGAATTAAAATACGAGGACACCATTAAACTCGCAAAGCCATTATTCTCTTAATGAGACCTTCACCTCAACCACAGTTGGTCGAGGGTGAAAGATAGTTTTTGGGGTTTTTCATGGGAATGAAAAATAAAATAAAATAAAATAAACTTTTATTTTATTTCTAATAAACCTCCCATGTGAAGGATATGGATGTGGGGACCACAAGGGGTTAAAACCTCCCAACTTGAATGCTCGGTGGTGGGGACCACCCAAGCTAGTAAAACCCCCAATCCAAATCTTGGTGGTGGGGACCACCCGAACCCCCTCATTATGGGAGAAAAACCTCTTAACTCCCTACTTTATTTATGCCAACTCTCCTTTAATTATTCCAACTCTCCTTTAATTAATTAAGACAACCTATTTTGTGCCAATATTAAATTAAACAACATATTCTATTATGTTGGCTAGTTTTCATTTTGGTGTAATTCAGAGAGGAGAACCTTTGGGAGGATTACTCTCTCCAACAAAGAACCACCTCCATCAAAGAGCGTTTTTTTGATGAAAGAGCTCAGATTAGAGTCATGTGGCGGGCGCGATGAATGTCGACATCTTTGAATTCTTTCCCATACCAACATCAACAAACCTTTGAGGTAGGGTGGTTGTTTGAATTTCTTCCCCTTACTCGTTCTTAAGGATTCATCGAAAATCAAGAAGAGATTACAACCGCTTGCTACCGCTCTAACACAGAGGGTGTGGGCCAAAAAAACATGGCCCGACCTCTCCGTAATTATCGTGATAAATTATTGTGTTCTTCGCGATGGAGGAGGATGACAACCAACCTCGATATGGCATGAGAACGGCGGCCGACACCACCGCCGGCCGTGACAAATGTGAAAAACGGAGGGCGGCCGGTCAAGCCGACCGTTGGAGAAGGTACGATGCACGACCGCGCCACACGGCCGACCACGGTGGACCGATGACCCTCGGCCTCGTTTCCCATGGCCACCACTTCCCGTGGCCACCGCCGCCCCACGGGCTCGCCGCCCACGACCCTTACTGCCCTGCGGCCTCACTGCCCATGGCCATCACTGCGACGCAGCCCACCACCTGCAGCCAACGCCGCCCTGCGGCCCTCGCCGCCCCGCGGCCTAGCCGTGACACCCCGTGGACTCTCCGCACCGCCTCGAAGCCTCTTCGCGCCGCCCTGCGGCCTCCCATACTGCTCTGCGGCCTCACGACCACCCGTGACCTCTGCGGCCCCCCCTCGCGGCCTCCTCGGCCCTCTATGGCCTCGCGCCCACACCGTGCTGCCCAGGCCGGACCGCCCAGCATGGGCCAGGCTGCCTAGCACGGGATGGGTTGGAACCAGAAGTTCGGTTTGGGTATACCCAAACCCGGTTAGCCCAGGTCAGGTCGAACTAGGTCGGTCTGACCGGGTCAGACCAGACCTAGATCCACTTCGACCCATTTGCGCTCTTTTGGCCATAACATTGGAACCATGCGTCTGTTTGAAAAACCATCAATGGAACTCTAAATCTTGGAGTGAGACAGTCCCTTTAGTATACCCCATTGGAGTTTTGGATAAATTTAGGGAACATTCGGGTTGGATCGAGCATGAATCAAACCAGGCCCTTGGGACTAAAAGGCTAATAACTTATATACCAGACGTCCGATGGACGCACCGTCTGTTGCATTGAGACCCCTATGTCATGGCATTACTTTGGGATACTTTTTAGTGGGAATTCATGGTAGTTGGAGTATCTACCAGTGGCTTGAGGAGTGGACTATCCTGGATATGAGAAATCTTAGTGCGGGAACCCAGTAGCTGGCTATGACATGAAGAATGAAGAACAATCCTATGTGGGTCAGCACCGAGTGATCTTGTATGGGTCAGCACCGAGTGATCTTTTATGGGTAAGCACCGAGCGATCCTGTGTGGGTCAGCACCGAGCTATCCTGTGTGGGTCAGCACCTATCGATCCTGTTTGGGTCAGCACCGAGCAATCCTTTGTGGGTCAGCACCGAGCGATCCTGTGTGGGTCAGCACCTAGGAATCCTGTGTGGGTGAGCACTGAGTGATCCTGTGTGGGTCAGCATCGAGCGATCCTATGTGGGTCAGCACCGAGCGATCCTATGTGGGTCAGCACCGAGTGATCCTGTGTGGGTCAGCACTGAGCGATCCTGTGTGGGTCAGCACTGAGAGATCCTGTGTGGGTTAGCACTTAGGGATCCTTAGTGGATCTTCTTCTTAACAGAGTAAGATGAATAATTAGTTACATCTAATCATCTCTAATACTATACTTAAGTTATACCTGGTGTGAGCTGAGTCCGTACATGTGTGGTACTTTTCTTTCATGGTAATACCTTGGTTGTATTCTTCTATGTGGCGTACCTATGTGGTACTTACCTTCATGGTATTCCTTCCTTTATGGAACAATTGAGCTTTAAGATTTTGTGTTAGACCCAATGTTTCCTTATGATTGAGATGGGTATACTTGATAACTTAGGTATATGTATGGGCATATACCTAGGTAGGGTTGTCAGATGATTCCATGCTTTATGGTTTATCCTTTTTGGATTTTGTGAGACCTTAAAGGTATCAGGGTCCCAACTCAGTATCATTATACTCACCCCTACATGGTTTATGCCCGCACCTTGTTGTGTTTGGTGTAGATGACGGACAACGCTAATCGAGGTTGAGGGTACCGGGACTGGAAGGTGCCTGGAGGTGGACCATATGGTGTGTTCGTACACAGAGGAGACAGGTGGACATGGAGTGCTGAGGAGGTGATATGTACCTACCCCTCAGGTAGGAACCTCATAGGATGACCCAGTAGCTATCTTTCTCTTTCAACCATTGTATTGTATTTCAGTTGTACTTGTACCTTTACTGTTGGGCTTGTATTCTGGCACCTTTTTTACTTTTAGAACTCTTTTTGCTATACAGTTGACTTGTGTTTGTATCTTGTTGTGTGCTTGGTTGTATGTGTTTACAGGTTATAAATGAAATTCCTTCCCAGTTATAGAAAATACGCCATTCGGTGCTAGTCGTCAGCCCCTGGCTTATGGAAGGCGGGCTTGGGGTAGTCACGACACGGGCCCCAGGGGTCGGGTCGTGACATGCACCTTGTAACATTCCCACTACCACAGTTCCATCTTGAGTCACCCTGAAAGTCTGGATCTCCACTCAGGGAGAAACCATCTCACCTCCCTCCTTCTCATACTCCTCACTCTCCAAATCAATCTTAAGAAATTTTTTTCTCAGGATCACCTAAGAATATGTTTCCACCCAGTTGCTGGAATATTTTTTCAATAGGCCTGTGTCAATGTTGGTTGGAGATAGCTTGATGGTTTCACTAGACCTCACTATCATCATCTTTCACCACAACTAGAGAAGGATACAGGGGTACCGCTCCTTATGAACTACCGTGTAGACTCTTTTCTGCACTCATTTAAGGAATACAAATTTATTTGTGAAGCAAGATGACGTGTGAGGACCACATAACACATTTCTATCAATCTGAGCCACCATAAATTTACCCCTGAAGCTCTTTAGGTACTCCTTATTCTCTCATGAGTCTTATAGGTTTTCAACCATTGAAACCACCAGAGTCGCAAAGGGGTGGAATTTGAAATTTTCATTTTTTCCTATCCAAATAATGACCCCATTTTTATTAATCATCATCGGCTAGAACCCAACTATGTTCAACTGTGATGGCCACAGACTATCATTCAGAGGGCTAACAAAATTAAAGAACTTTTATCCCCAAGATGCACTATAATCCATCCATGTAAGAACTAGAATAACCCAAAAATCCTTCTTGAAGTATTTCCTCATGTAAAATAACCTAGTATGCTATAAAGTCTAGCTTGAACAAGAACTCCCAAGTTGAACCTATTCCCAGCTACTAGTATCTCCACCACCACCAACATTCTCTGGAGGATTTCCATCATCATTTCCCTCACTGGTAGTAACCACCCACTCAGAAATGTGTCCAAGAAAGCAGTATATCAAACCAATGGGTCCTAACCTTCCACCATTCTATGCCCTAACTTATGTTACTATCCTTACTCTAGGATAAACTAGTAGGAATATACCTTCCCCCACTATGATGCTATCAAAAAATATTTACCTCGGTCCTAAATCCTCACCTTTGGGTCCTTCTTGAGAAATAAGTTGAACCATGATTGGAATAGGATATTATTTGGGGAGTTGGGTTTGATTTTCAGCTTCTCCTTCACCAATTCTAGGATATATTGCGTTAGGATAAGAGTCTTCTCACCATCTCCCTAGGTATTATATACCTATAAGAATTCATCATATTGGAACCCCTCTAGTGGAATTACACTAATATAGTGGATGTACCATAGACTAATGTTGATTTCCCCATGGTGGAGATGAAACATGTTCGTGTCTGGGGAACAATGACTAAGGAGTTATGGAACCATCTCCTACTGATGGTAGAAATGGAACTATGATTTCCACACCACTTCTTACAACACGATGTTGTGTAGTTATTATATTTACTCCTAGAATGTGTAGTGCACCTAGTACTCCCATGAAAATTTGTTGATGAAATTTTTTCCTGATCGAAAATCTTAGTCCTTGTGCTAGCCCTGACTATTGTCTCCCATGATGCTTTGGAAAGTGGTATCATAATGGGAAGTGAATTCTTCTGCCTATGGATCATCCCTTATGATATTCTTAGTCCTCTCATTTAGTACGGAGACAATGATATCTTTGTGTTACCTGTAAATGTGGTCATGCATAGTGACATTGATGCATGGGTTCTCATCGTCACATGTGAACCACGATCATGGTGAGTCAACTACACAAGTTGGAATGATCACTTTGTTTGATAATATGATGTTCCACAAGGGTATATAATCACTTAAGAAATAATCCTTCTACAATTGCGTTAGCATGCCCAACAACATCTGGTTGTATGACACAACCCTTTTGGCTTAAAGAATATGAGGGTTCATGGTCATTTCAGCTCTTTGAGTGGAGACAAAAAATTCAATATGAGAAGCATCCTATTGGGAAATCATTTTGAATAGATATTAGAGTCCTAAGGAGTAAGTGCATAAGTTTTTAGGTCCGATGCTCAGGATGTGATGCTATGTGCAAGATTGGGCATCAGTTATGCAGAATGATGATTTATCACAAAGAACAAATTATGATATCAAAATAAGTGGCCAAAGATCGGTTTTTAATGTAGAAGGATTGAACTTATGCACACAAGAGCAGATTTCTTATCACGTGGAAAGTCAAGGTGTCACTCATAGCCCCCCTCCTCTTATTTATAGGCTTGTACCTAGTCTTCCGCACATGCATAAGGGGATTTTCATGCCCGCAGATGAGTTTTGCATGCATCCATTGGAATCATCCTCTCCCTTTGGTGTTCCCCTTAAATTCTGACCTTTTGGTCCCCTTTTATATCATATTTTGAGGGGGGGGGGGAGAATTTGTTGGTTCCAAATTACTCTTGAACCTACAAATGAACATATCTAGGTAAACCAGAGCCACCATCTGACTCAAAAAAACATTCAGGGAAATCCAAGGAAGGATTACACAAGTTTTATGGTGCGTGAACAAGATAGAAATACATGAACAAGACTCTTTTATTCCCAATGTGACATCAAAATTACCCTTCTATTCATGCCACTCAAATCATCCATGGTGGTTTCACACAAGATGTTTTCATTTCATGGAAAACCCTAAGCCATGAAAAAACCTCTTGCATTCCCAATGTGACATCAAACCAAACCTTGCATGATCGTCCACCATGGTGAAGGAGAAAAACTATAAGGAAGTCCTATTATGTGACCAGAATCTTGTATGCCACCACTAAAGACCTTGTATATATATTTTATGAAACCCCCTTCTTTAGGGTGATCCTCCAGAAGTTGAACCGCCACTATGTTGTGCGTAAGACCCATATTCTGCGACATTGTGAAAGGCATGGAATTATAAAGGGAGAGATCTTGCATGAAAGGTTACTTATGGTTCCTAACTTCCATGGGCCCATAGTTGTGTAATAAACTCCCAACATATTTTATTCTAAGTTAGGTGCATGCAAGGGACCATCCTACGTGCAACCTTGACCTTGCACACAACACTTCAGAGTTGTGCATAATTTTGGCCTTGCATGCAATAACCCTGTCTTGCATGAGCCCCCTATTTAATGATACATGTATTTAATTTGTGCCTCAACACCATGTCTGAGCCCATATTTCATGAAACACTTATGCCTTACCTGCGCCTCTGGTGCGCAACCCTCTCGGATTGTGTACAACAACTTCATGGTCCCTCATGAGTCATCCCCTATTCCCCATGTGCATGAATTTTCCTACCAATTTCTTCTCAGAATATGTATGTTAATACCACTTACTTCTCATCATAGGTATAATAACATATACCTCATTAATGACCACTCCTCTACACCATTCCAACCTGGAATTTCTAAGGCCATCCCCTTTCTAATGGGTGAATGAGCTATAGTTATATAAGCCCAAGGGGTAAGGAGTGATCCCCCCATGTCTGCCTTACATGACGTAAAAATTCCTAGAAACAACATCCTTATCACATGATGTTAAAATATAGTACTACCCCATGATATGCACATGGGATTCCCCATGTGTGGCTTTCATAGGATACCACTGTGGGATGACCATTCCACCTTGGGCAACTTCCACACGTAATCCCCACACACCCTTGATATGATTCTCTGTGTATGAGTGAAAAGGAATGGGATCTACCTCACATGGAATGAGATACTCCTCACATGGAATGAAATCCTATTTGGGAAGATTCCATCTGTAATCATCACAACATCACTTGTTGGCGTATCTTTCATGACACAACCATCAAGTTTTCTGCACCCTCTTATTTTTCACAATGATCATAACTCACATGGGATTAAAGGTCAGAAAAGACCATGGAATCCAGCCTCTATTTATATGGGATGATTCTACATTTAAGACCCAACATGTGCCATCCAACGGCCTCCTCCTTGAGGTGTATTCCCCAAACATACTCATGTTACCTGAGTGACACCCATGCGTAAGCCCCAATCACATCATGTCCCCTTCGGTCAGCTCCCATGTGTAAGCCTCAACCATTTTCCCCACTTTCACAGTCCTCATCTATAGGTGTAATCCCCAATTACACATTCAAAACTATGTGTTCTTTGATTACCAACCAACTGAGATACATAGGAAGCCTCTTTGAGTTCCAAACCCAACAATCCAATCTACCCACTCTGTCTGCTCCATCCAATTCATCCATAATCTATCCTAATTTTTACTTGGACCACCACATCTTGGTGAGATCATGCCACTAACCTAGGCCACTCCTATGTTTAATCCCCATATACTCCATCGCAACTCCAAGTATCACGTGAGAAGCTCACATGTGTAATCCCCACACAATCCAACAAAGAGAAATCCTCTTGCATCATGAAGCTCACATGCATAATCCCTACACCATCTATCAAACTATATGGGTTTTGATCAATTTATTCTAAATAGAGTACATAGGGAGACTCTCTGAGGTTCAATTTTAACCAATGGTAAACCTTGGTGACCCCCCTCCCATGGGTATACCTCCTTTATTCTCCTTCAAGGGAATTCTAATCAGCCTCATCTTCATATTCGCAAGATGTTAAACTTGTGACCCATCTCAGGATTCTACCCCATGATAATATGGGATTCATGAGGTGAAATCCTTGTAAGATATGAACCTATGATGTTAGATACCTCATGCTAAACATGGGATGCCCAAGGTGAAAGCCTTGGAAGATATGCCTTTGAAAATATATACCTCATGATCGACACAGGATGCCTCAGGTTCCACACCCCAAGATTCCTCCATAAGGTTCCCTCCTATGAAAAAGAATATAGGTGACCAATTTTCTCAATGTCCAGACATGACAATGATTCCCAACATGACTACTCTCCTGACTGAAGGTTGTTTCCCTGTCAAGACCCCTTGGAATGTCTAGACAGAAGCAATATAAATAACTGATGACCATAAAGAGATGGAACCGGGAATGAGTTTCATGAAAACATATTAATCTTTGATGGGGACCCATACTAGGAAATGATTTGCAAGTAGGAATACATGGAAGGAGGAACCAACATCCCCTCATCTCATTTAGACCAAGGAGCATACAACTTTGATGAAAGTGATGAATGTCTTCTACATTTGGAAAGTAAGAATGCATGGTAACAATGAACGCCATCATCACTATGACACACTAGGTGGTGCATCCTGATGAAAACATTAGAAACAATCACATAATATATTTATTATATTATAATCAAGTGATAAATATCTAAATGAATTTTATGACATTTCTAGTTGTTCATAACATGTTGTTTATATGTTACTTAGTGGGTAATTCATATCTGGGGGTTGTAGAACTTTTCCAGTTATTTTTTACCCCATTATATAAGTGGGAGGAAACTCTCATTTGAGGTAATGTTCACTTTATGACTTTGAGAGTCTCTCTCTCCTCTCTCCTTGTTTGAGAGAGAAGAAGATGGTCCGAGCAACTGACCTGACTTCATCATCACGAATCAGAGGATTACTATAATGATGATCATCTAGACATTGAAGGATTTTTCAGATCTCTATGATAAAACACAGATATTGAAGATCAAGGTTCCTATAGACTTGAGGAGTGAGTGTGGATGATCTAGAGAGATTCATATTTAATTCTTTAAATAAATGGTCATGAGCGACCGAAGGTTTTCGAATGTGTCTTCAAATTGAATGAGTTATTTATTTGATTTATTTTTTTGCTTAAAATATTCACATGTGATCCTTGGATTTCATATCAGGTTGTTCATTTCTGAAGATGAAGTAATAAAGTCGATCGATGATGAAATTTTTTAAATACCTAACCCATTGGATTCTGTTTCACCCATAACACATTCAATTGGAATCAGAGTGATCACATGATGATTTAAGCCAATTAACAATTAAATTTTCATTAAATTCATGTAGAGGGCATAACAATGGTACCATAACCCTGATACAAGCTTCGATTAGATCTCAGATGACAAAGTTACATCCATTAAATGTTGTAAATCAAATCCAAACCGATTATACAATGGGTTTAAAATGGATAAAACAAACACACACACACACATATATTATTTTACCCAAAGGTGAATCTTGGTCATATCCGAATAAGACAAGTTGGTCGTAATTCATTTTTTCGATGGAACGATTTGTTCCTTATGGAAGGGGTTTTCCATTCCACAATTTTTTGGAATTTAAAAAAATCAAAGTGCCTATTAGATAGGTTTTTTATTTTTTTTAAGAAAAAAAACGAGGAATAAAATAAAAAGGGTAGGGGAGGCAGCTATCAATGCTATAAAAAAAAGAAAAAAATAGGGGGTGGGAGTGGCAACCCTTGTTTTATCATCTCCAATTCCTTGAAATAATGGATCATCCATTCACAGTCCATGATGTTGACACCTAGATTTTTTCCACACATTGAAATCAAGTAAGGAAATGAAGTGATGGGTATATTGGTCTTGAAGTAAAAAACATTACAGCAGATTCTCCCTCTCTCCAATAAATGAAATATCCTCTCTCTAATTTATAATATTATATTACATATTAAAAAAATAATAAAAATTTTGATATGTTTTAAAACTGAATATATATTTAAATGAAGTTATATTTTTCTTATATAATTTTTTTACGCTTTTCTAAAAAATGACCAAATAATATGTGTTTTCTATTTTTTGATTATTTGAGTAAAATGAATATATTTTTGTTAATATTTTTAAGTGTTTACATTTTATTAAAATATTTTAAATATCAATGAATTTATTTTATTTTAAACCCGATTATATTTGTAATTGAAATATATATTTTTTTGTTTAAAAAAATTGGGTTACATCTTTTAAAAAAAAATTAAAAATAAATATGTGACAAAAATTGACCTTTTAATCATTGAGGAGAAAGTTAATATATTTTATTTGAAATATTTAAAGTCATACAATTTTTTAATGCATAAAATAATATTAAGTTTATTGTATTTTAAATATAATTATGATTCTAAATTAAAGGAAATATTTTTATAAAAAAAGGTTTATGCTGTTTTAAAAAGGAAAAATAATTTATCTTTAAAAAATAGTTTTTTAATTATTTGACTAAATTTATTAAATTTTCTTTAATATTTTTAAATACATGGAATTTTTTAAAATTTATAACAAAGATTTTTTTAGAGAAATTAAATTATTAAAATTTTACTATTCATCTTAAAAAATTCAATTTATTCAGAATTATAAAAAGTAATGTTTTATGAACAAATATTGACTATTTTTTTATAACCATAAAAAATTAATATTTCTTTAAAAATTGTTAAAATTTTATTTTAAAATTTAAAATTTTCTTATTTTTCATATTAAATAAAATTTGTATAAACTTATAAAAAGAAATGTGTTTCTTTATAAGGTCAAAAAAATAAATTTTAAGTAATAAAAATTCATAAAAAAAATTAGCTAAAAATGTTTTGGGCAAAATTTTAGGAGGTTTCTCCAAAATTACTCTAGAAATTTTTAGTGAATAACTTCAATGAAAATTAGATTAAAATTTTGAAATGATAAATTTTATTACAGAAATTCACTAGAAAGTTTCTAGTTGAATCCTTAAATTTTTTATTCAGACTTTTTCTTTGAGTTGTCTACTTGATTTTTTTATTGAATGTTTTCATTGAAGATCAGTGTAAGTTTCTAGTTTACACTGGAATGTTCCAAAGGATGTTTCACTAGAATTTCCAGTTTAAGATTCACTATAATTTCTAATGGAAGCTCATTGAATTCTCCCATGGATGTTTCATTAGGATTTCCAGTGGCAGCATCTCTACTATACTGGATATTTTAGTAAAAATATACTTTTTCTGTAGTGTGAAACTTACATAGGAACTACCACTAAAACGTCCATTGGAATCCCCAATTAATGGATTTATAATTTTTATTAATATAGATTTTGTAAAAACATATATTAAATATATCTTATAAGTTCATTTATTATAAATTTAGTTTTAAGTATAATTTCATATTTTATTTTCATTTTTATTCATATGAAATATACATTTTTAAAGGATACATTATATTTTCTTTATAATAATTATTTAACAAATATAATTCATATTTAATATCATTGAATTTATTATAAATATATTTATTAAAATTTAATTTTTATTAATATATTCTTTAGTTTTATAAATATATACGCTTGTTGTATTGTGAAACTTATACTGGAATTTCATATGGAGCTTCCATTGAGACTTCCATTAGAACTTCCACTTGATTGATTTATAAATGTTATTAATAATTATTTTTTAATAAATATATTAAATATATCATATAAGTTCATTTATTTTAAATTTAGTTTTAGTAACAATTTCATATTTTATTTACTTTTGTATTCATATAAAATATACATTCTTAAATGGAAAATTATTTTATATTTATAAAAATTATGAAACAAATATAATACATATTGTATATAATTGAATTTATTATAAATAAATTTACTAAATTTAATTTTTATTAACATATTCTCTATTTTTATAGACATATATGTTTATTGTATTGTGAGACTTGCACTGGAACTTGAATTGTATTGTGGAACATCCATTGGAATACATATTTTATTTACGTATTATATACATTTTTAAATGGAAAATTATATTGGTTTTATAAAATTTATGTAAAAAATGCAATACATATTTTATATAATTGCATTTAATATAAATATATTTATTAAAATTTAATTTTTATTAATATATTATATATTTTTATAAATATATACTTTTGTTGTATTGTTGAACATCCATTGCAACATCCACTGGAACTTCCATCAGATCTTCTAGTTGAACTCTTAATGGATTTATAATTTTTATTTATACATATTTTGTAAAAATTATATTTAACATATCTTATAATTTCATTTATTATAAATTTTCCTAAATATATACATTTTTATTCATGTATTTTATACATATTTAAATGGTAAATTATATTATTTTTATAAAATTTATGTAAAAAATGTAATAGATTTTTTATATAATTTAATTCAATATAAATATATTTATTAAAATTTAATTATTATTAATGAATTCTATACTTTTATAAATATATAATTTTGTTGTATTGTGGGACATCCACTAGAACATCCATTGGAACTTCTAGTCAAACTCTTAATGGATTTATAATTTTTATTTATATATATTTTGTAAAAAATGTATTTAATATATCTTCTAAGTGCATTTATTATAAATTATCCTAAATATATACATTCTATTTACATTTTTATTCATGTATTAAATACATTTTTAAATGGTTAATTTTATTTTTTTTATAAAATTTATGTAAAAAATGCAATACATATTTTATATAATTGTATTTCATAAAAATATAATTATTAACTTTTATTTTTATTAATATATTCTATAATTTTATTAATATATACTTTGGTTGTATTATGGAACATCCATTGGAAATTCAATTCGAACTTCCACTAGAACTTTCAGTCAAACTCTTAATGGATTTATAATTATTATTTATATAGATTTTGTAAAAAATGTATTTAATATATCTTTAAGTGAATTTATTATAAATTTTCCAAAATATATACATTTTATTTACATTTTTATTCAGGTATTATATACATTTTTAAATGGTAAATTATATTTTTTTTATAAAATTTATGTAAAAAATGTAATACATATTTTATATAATTTCATTTAATATAAATATATTTATAAAAATTTAATTTTTATTAATGTATTATGTAGTTTTATAAATATTTACTTTTTCTGTATTATGGAACATCAATTGGAACTTCCATTGGAACTTCCAGTGGAACTCTTAATGGATTTATAATTTTTATTTATACATATTTGGTTAAAAATGTATTTAATATATCTTATAAGTACATTTATTACAAATTTTCCTAAATATATACATTTTTTACATTTTTATTCATGTATTATATACATTTTTAAATGGTAAATTATATAGTTTTTATAAAATTTATGTAAAAAATGTAAAATATATTTTATATAATTGAATTTAATATAAATATATTTAGTAAAATTTTATTTTTATTAATATATTATATATTTTTATAAATATATACTTTTGTTGTATTGTGGAACATCCATTGAAACTTCAATTGGAAATTTTAATGGAACTTCCAGTCGAACTCTTAATAGATTTATAATTTTTATCTATACATATTTTGTAAAAAATATATTTAATATATCTTCTAGGAGAATTTATTATAAATTTTCCTAAATATATAAATTTTATTTATATTTTTATTCATGTATTATATACATTTTTAAATAATAAATTATATTGTTTGTATAAAATTTATGTAAAAAATGCAATACATATTTTATATAATTACATTTAATATAAATATAATTATTAAAATTTAATTCTTATTCATATATTCGATAGTTATATATATATATATATATTTGTATTTTGAAACATCCATTATAACTTCAATTAGAAATTCCATTGGAAGTTCCTATATAACTTCCACTCGAACTTCCACTTGAACTTCCACTCGAACTTCCACTGAGACTTCAACTCAAACTCCTAATGGATTTATAATTTTTATTTATTCATATTATTCAAAAAAACATATTCAATATATCATATAATTTTATTTTTTATGAATTTTTCTAAATATATACATTTTTACATTTTTATTTATATATTATAAATATTTTTAAATGGTATATTATATTGTTTTTATAAAATTTATATAAATAAATGTAATATATATTTTATATAATTGGATTTAATATAAATATATTTATTAATATTTTATTTTTATTAATATATTCTGTAGTCTTATAAATATATACTTTTTTTGTATTTTGCAACTTCCACTGGAATTTCGACTTGAACTTCCACTAAAACATCCAATGGAACTTCCACTGAAACTTCCTATATAACTATTAATGAATTTATAATTGTTATTTATAAATATTTTGTAAAAAATATATCTTCAATATATCTTATAAGAACATTTATTATAAATTTTCCTAAATATATACATTTTTTACATTTTTATTCATGTATTATATACATTTTTAAATCATAAATTATATTATTTTTCGAATATATATTTAAAAAATGCAATAAATATTTTATATAATTGAATTTTATATAAATATATTTATCAATATTTAATTTTTATTAATATATTCTCTATTTTTATAAATCTACACTTTCGTTGTATTTTTCAAATTTCACTAGAAGTTCCACTGAAAATTCTACTCGAACTTACGCTGGAACTTTATTTTGAACTCTTTATAGATTTATAATTGTTGTTTTTATATATTTTTTAAGAAATATTGAATATAACTTATAAGTTCATTTATAACGAATTTTCCTAAATATATACACTTTATTTAGGTTTTTATTCATGTATTATATATATTTGTAAATAAAAATATATATTATTTTTATAAAATATATTTAAAAAATGAAATATATATTTTATAAAATTGAATTTAATATAAACATATTTACTAAAATTTAATTTTTATTAATATATTTTTTATTTTTATAAATATATATTTTTGTTGTATTGTGCAATTTCCATTGGAAATTCCATTGGAACTTCTAATGGAACTTCCATTGGAACTGTTAATGGATTTTTAATTGTTATTTACAAAGATTTTTATACACAATTACATGTAATATAACTTATAAGTGCATTTATTACGAATTTTCCAAAATATATACATTTTATTTACATTTTTATTCATGTATTGTATATATTTTTAAATGGTAAATTATATCATTTTTTTAAAATATATGTAAAAAATGTAATACATATTATATATAATTTCATTTAAAATAAATACATTTATTAAAATTTAATTGAAATTTTCCCCCTTTTTTATTTGTTTTCTTTTTTATAATGGAAATTCTTCATTAACATTTTACCCTTTAAATAAAAATGTGTTTTTTTCTTCAAATTGGTATTTTTTATTTTTAGTTCATTTTAATATATATTATTTTTATGTAATTAAAAAATTACAGCATAAAAATGTTTATACATTTATAAAATAATGAGTTTCTCTTTATTTGAGAAAAATTTATTATTTCCAAATAATATTTTTATGAACCATTTAAATGTAATAATGTTTTGTTATATTTTTCTAAAAACATATTTTTAATATCTTTCATAAAAAATATTTTCTAAACTTGCAAAGATTAATAGTTGTTTACAACATTATTTAAGAAATAAAAATTTGTTATGTTTTAAATTTTTTTAATTTATATGAAATTTATATTTTTCAATGCTATTTTTTTTTATAAATCGATATGTTTTAATTAGTAATTTATATCAATGATTTTTATATCTAATTTTGGTTTTTGATATGTTTATGTTTTTTATCAATGTTTTTTATGTTTTTTATATTAATATTTTTATATATTTTTTATTTGTTATTATTTTCTTGTAATTTATAGTGTTTTTGTAGCATTTTAAATAGAATTTAATTATTCACCTTTGTTGTTTTTTGATATGTTTTTTATACGGTTTTGATATATTTTTTTAATGATTTAATTTTTTTATGATGTATTATAGCTGTATAACTATAATGAAATCTGAGGGTAAATGTGTGTTTTTTTGTAAAAATTCTAACAACACTATTTTTTTAATTTTACAATCAGATGGTTTTTATTTTTTTTTGAACACGCGTCATCATCTCGAGTGTACTATATTTTCCAGTAAACCTATGTAACTTGAGATGATGTTTATCTGAAAAAACCTTTTTGGGGATGTAGTGCTACCACATAGCTCCACTACGGATAATTGTAGTTAGAAGGGATGCCAGTTACCCCACCATCATGGCCCACTGTAGCCAACTCACCCTTCCACTACCCGACCCAACCAATAGGCCTCTAACTACATGGGCTCCCAAAACTGGTACCCCCCCTCTTCACTGCCTTCTGTTCAGCTCCTCAGTGTCTTCCTCTCTTTATAGGACTCCTGCTACTGGAAGCTTGTGCTTTCCCCCTAGCCTCTCATCCCGTAGCACCACTGGCTTCATGTCGTGCCTGGGCTCCCATTACGCTGGCCTCCCACTATGTCAACTCTTGTCGTGTGTCGTCCCTACCAGTCAACCCATGGTGCAACTGGGTCTTCTCGATTCATCTGACCCATTTCGGGTCCAGAATTGACTCAAATATCCTTTTAGGGGTTTTTTTGGGCTACTCGAAGCCTAAGAAGAATTTTAAAATTTTCATCAATTAAGTTATTTTTTTCATATAATAAACTTTAATTTTAGACTGAGTTTCATATATTACTTGAATTAAAATTAGTTTTAATTTTTTTTAATTATTTAATTTCCCTCGACATGAATTTATCACAATTTTTTATGCATTTATTTTGTGTATCGACTAATCATGAGCACTGACCAAACAATGTATGTATGAGATTAATTAATTAATTAATTATTTCATGTCATTGATATTTGTAGTAATTAATTAATTAAATAGATGGTATGTGCATCGTATTTCTTCCACATTATTCGTATAGGGGTCTATGTGTCCATGAGAGTTGTATTGCATGTGTATTACACATTCCTAAGACACTATTGCATGTATGTGAGTGTTTATTTATTATGAAAATGAAGAACAAAGACGTGAACAACACCAACATGAGGCAAAGTTCCAAACAAGATGTAAATAAATTGAGTGGGGTGGGAACTACTACATGAGTCAGACACAACACAAGTATTTACCCCTAGGGTCTCGGTTCACTACAAGAAAACCACCGTTTGGCGGCGGTTTTTAAAACCGTCGCGAAACGCGTTTCGGGCTGCCGTTTCACGGCGGTTTTCCGCTAAACGGAAAAAAAAATATTATTTTTTTTATTTTTTTTAATTTTTTTTTTCATTTTATTCAAGGATTAGCGGCAGTTTCGGTAAAACCGCCGCGAAATGAAATGAAAAAAATAAAAAAACATGAGAAACCCCGAAATCACTAAAATGACCATAACTTTTGATCCGGGCGTCCGTTGAAGCACCACGACCAGTAAAATCGAAGCTCATAAAGAGATATAGAGGCACATATAATCAAAACCGTGAGATGGTCTAAGGTGAGGAAGATATTAGAGTTATAAGAAAGTTGAAAAAAGTTCTCCAACTTCAAACGACCATAACTTTCACTCCGGGTGTCCGTTTGGGCTCTACCACATATCAAATCGAAGCCAGTAAAGAGAGCTACGCATTAGATCAACACAAGCAAGCTTCTATTGTGTTTTTCGACCCCAAAACCCCTCCGAAGGCCTCCAAAACCCTGTTTCTGTCACCGGTGTCCTGTCGAACTTGTCTTCAAACAAACCTAACTTTTGATCCGCATGTCAGTTTGGCCTCCTCCACCTGCTAGATCATAGCTCGTTCGATGAGCTTCATTTTGACTAGTCACGTCATCCACATGCACTCCTAGATCATATGTTATGTCCTTTTTAGTTGGTATCGGGTTTGTTATGTTTTTCAATGCCTCGTTTCTAGCACCCGTTCCCCGTCAGCTTTTTTTAAATGGTCTTAACTTCCGATCCGCCTGTCCATTCAGAATCTTTCACCTTTCGAGTCGAAGATCGTTTCAGGATCTTTGATTTGACAGGTCGCGGATCTAAAACAGACTCTCGGATCATAAGTTATCTCCGTTAATGTGAGTCCAATGTTTTTGTCTCTTCATGACTGTTTTGACGGGTTTTAACGGTAGCTCCATTTATTACTGTTTATTTGGGTTTCCATGACTTGTTATCTTTATCAATGGTTTTTTATGGGTTATTATGACGATTATGTTGAATTATTAAGGAGTTTTCCAGTGTTGTCACGAGTTTTCATGCGTTCTCATTCTTTCTAATGCCTCATTCTTCAAATGCTTCTCCATCCTTTTTCCTACGTTTTCATGATTTTTCATCCCTTATCATGTCTTTTCATACTTTTTCATGTGTTTCCTTTATTATTTATTATTTATTATTTACTATTTATAATATACTTTAATTTATTTATTATCTATTATTTGTAATTGATTATTTTTTATTTTTTATTTTTTATTTTTTATTTTTTATTTATTAATTATTTATGTTTATTTATTATTTATTATTTATTATTTATTATTTATATTTATTTATTAGTTATTATTTATTAGTTATTATTTATTATTTATTATTTATATTAATTTATTATTTTTTATTTTTTATTTTTTATTTTTTATTTATATTTATTTATTAGTTATTATTTATTAGTTATTATTTATTAGTTATTATTTATTAGTTATTAGTTATTATTTATTATTTATTATTTATTATTTATTATTTATTATTTATTATTTATTATTTATTAATTATTATTTATATTTATTATTTATATTTATATTTATTTATTATTTATTATTTATATTAATTTATTATTTATATTAATTTATTATTTATTATTTATTATTTATTATTTATTATTTATATTTATTTATTAGTTATTATTTATTATTTATTAGTTATTATTTATTATTTATTATTTATTATTTATTATTTATTATTTATTATTTATTATTTATTATTTATATTTATTATTTATATTTATTATTTATATTTATTATTTATATTTATTTATTAGTTATTATTTATTAGTTATTATTTATTAGTTATTATTTATTAGTTATTATTTATTATTTATTATTTATTATTTATTATTTATTATTTATTATTTATTATTTATTATTTATATTTATTATTTATTATTTATTATTTATTATTTATTATTTATATTATTTATATTTATTTATTATTTATATTAATTTATTATTTATTATTTATTATTTATTATTTATTATTTATATTTATTTATTAGTTCTTATTTATAAGTTATTATTTATTATTTATTATTTATTATTTATTATTTATTATTTATTATTTATATTTATTATTTATATTTATTATTTATATTTATTATTTATATTTATTTATTAGTTATTATTTATTAGTTATTATTTATTAGTTATTAGTTATTATTTATTATTTATTATTTATTATTTATTATTTATTATTTATTATTTATTATTTACTATTTATATTTATTATTTATATTTATTTATTATTTATTATTTATTATTTATATTATTTATATTTATTTATTATTTATATTTATTTATTATTTATATTAATTTATTATTTATTATTTATTATTTATTATTTATATTTATTTATTAGTTATTATTTATTAGTTATTATTTATTAGTTATTAGTTATTATTTATTATTTATTATTTATTATTTATGTTTTTTATTTATTATTTATTATTTATTATTTATTCTTTATTGTTTATTATTTATTATTTATATTTATTATTTATATTTATTTATTATTTATTATTTATTATTTATTATTTATTATTTATATTTATTTATTATTTATTATTTATATTTATTTATTATTTATATTTATTTATTATTTATATTTATTTATTATTTATATTTATTTATTATTTATTATTTATTATTTATATTTATTTATTATTTGTTATTTATTATTTATATTTATTTATTATTTATTATTTATTATTTATATTTATTTATTATTTATATTTATTTATTATTTATTATTTATTATTTATTATTTATTATTTATTATTTATTATTTATTATTTATTATTTATATTTATTTATTAGTTATTAGTTATTATTTATTATTTATTATTTATATTTATTAATTATTTATATTTATTTATTATTTATTATTTATTATTTATTATTTTTTATTTATATTTATTTATTAGTTATTATTTATTAGTTATTATTTATTAGTTGTTACTTATTATTTATTATTTATTATTTATTATTTATTATTTATTATTTATTATTTATTATTTATTATTTATTATTTATATTATTTATAACTATTTATTATTTATATTTATTATTTATTATTTATTATTTATTATTTATATTTATTTATTAGTTATTATTTATTAGTTATTATTTATTATTTATTATTTATTATTTATTATTTATTATTTATTATTTATATTTATTTATTAGTTATTAGTTATTATTTGTTATTTATTATTTATATTTATTTATTATTTATATTTATTTATTATTTATTATTTTCTATTTTTTATTTATATTTATTTATTAGTTATTAGTTATTATTTATTATTTATTATTTATTATTTATTATTTATTATTTATTATTTATTATTTATTATTTATATTATTTATAACTATTTTATATTTATATTTATTTATTATTTATTATTTATTATTTATTATTTATTATTTATATTTATTTATTAGTTATTATTTATTAGTTATTATTTATTATTTATTATTTATTATTTATTATTTATTATTTATTATTTATATTTATTATTTATATTTATTATTTATATTTATTTATTATTTATTATTTATATGTATTTATTATTTATATTTATTTATTATTTATTATATATTTATTATTTATATTTATTTATTATTTATATTTATTTGTTATTTAAATTTATTTATTATTTATTATTTATTATTTATATTTAATTATTAATTATTAATTATTATTTATATTTATTTATTATTTATTATTTTTTATTTATATTTATTTATTATTTATTATTTATTATTTATATTTATTAATTATTTATGTTTATTTATTATTTATTATTTATTATTTATTATTTATTATTTATATTTATTTATTAGTTATTATTTATTAGTTATTATTTATTATTTATATTTATTTATTATTTATTATTTATTATTTATTATTTATTATTTATATTTATTTATTATTTATTATTTATATTTATTTATTAGTTATTATTTATTAGTTATTATTTATTATTTATTATTTATTATTTATTATTTATATTTATTATTTATATTTATTATTTATATTTATTTATTATTTATTATTTATTATTTATTATTTATATTTATTTATTATTTATTATTTATATTTATTTATTATTTATATTTATTTATTATTTATATTTATTTATTATTTAAATTTATTTATTATTTATTATTTATTATTTATATTTTTTTATTAGTTATTAATTATATTGATTTATTATTTATTATTTATTATTTATTTTTATTTATTAGTTATTATTTATCTTTATTTATTATTCATTATTTATTATTTATTATTTATATTTATTTATTATTTATTATTTATTATTTATATTTATTATTTATTTATTATTTATTATTTATTAATTATTATTTATATTTATTTATTATTTATTATTTATTATTTATTATTTATTATTTATATTTATTTATTAGTTATTATTTATTAGTTATTAGTTATTATTTATTATTTATTATTTATTATTTATTATTTATTATTTATTATTTATTATTTATTATTTATTATTTATTATTTATTATTTATATTTATTTATTATTTATTATTTATATTTATTTATTATTTATTATTTATATTTATTTATTATTTATTATTTATATTTATTTATTATTTATATTTATTTATTATTTATTATTTATATTTATTTATTATTTATTATTTATATTTATTTATTATTTATATTTATTTATTATTTATTATTTATCTTTATTTATTATTTATTATTTATTATTTATTTATTATTTATATTTAATTATTATTTGTTATTTATATTTATTTATTATTTATTATTTATTATTTATTATTTTTTATTAATTATTTATTATTCCTTATTTATTATTTATTATTTATTATTTATTAATTTTTTAGTGAATACGATTGTTTACACAAACACATAAATTAATAATCAAATAATTTATACATTAAATCAATTTAACATGTGATGAATGTTTTCTATTTACTGCATAAGTTGTCAAAATGATCACATAATACATTCATATCAGATACAAAATGAATCCACTCACCTAGAAATAATAAAATATCTAAAAGAAGTATTAAATCACAACGAATTTCATCATTTTAATTTGAAAAAAACCATGTGTACATGGTGCTCGTCACCTATCGTTTAGGGCGACTCCTACTACTGGGAAGTTCTTATGAAAGTGATGTGCCAACTTAACTAAAGATTACAATAAAGAAATATCCATACCTATCTAGTTTCCACTTTTTCGACAAAGAGTTAATTAAATCAAGGCTTAGATTCTTTGAAGTTGCTACTTCACTTGATAGTTCTAGGAGTCACCAGTTAATGTGGTTGACCAGTCAAATTCCCACCTTGAAACTATCCGAGTAGTGGTGTAGCCATAGTTTGAACTATGAGGATAGATTTTAAGGATCATTTCCACCATAATAGTCAAGTGGCTGAGTATTTAAAATCTAGTAGTGAGGGCTACCAGAGTTCAATAAAATAGTGGGATACATTTAAAAATTTAATAAGTAATCTATAATCAATAATCAAGATAAGAGTACTAATCTGATTATGTTTATTTTTGTAGAAAATGGAAAATAATACCATAAATACATTGTGACCCATATTGAAAAAATAATATTCCCTAACTGGTATAAATTTCCCATAGTGGTACAAGCGCTTGTGCATACAATTACAATATGAAATATAATTTTATGTGTTTGAGTCCCCACTACTTGATCATAATCCTTAAAAATCTAGTGAGGTTGAGAAAGATTCTTACTGGAGACACATGAATGACTCATTTGGTGTTTATATCATAATGATGAAATCAATGTCCAAAGAGTTTCAAATGAAACATGAAGAGATGGATTACTATACCATGTTTTCAAACCACCAAGAAGTCTATGAGGAGAACATTAAGTGAGAAATTAATGATATAATGATCAAATTGATCACGTATAGATTGATAGATGAAACTAATGTTGGTCTTAATATACTCAGGATGGTGAATTACATTGAATGATTGGAAGAATTGGGATTCAATTCGAATAAAGAACTTTTTGTTCATCTCATTCCCTCATTATTAACAATAATATTCTCTAGTTTATTTGAGAGTTTTCAAACAAATAGTTTTAAGAAACCAATTTGGTATCTTTTGGGAAAAGTTCATCAAGAATATGATAATTTAAAGAATGTTAAATATTTAATTCTTAAGGTGAAAAATACGAAATACATGGTGAAAAGGATAACTGCATGTTCACCTCCAAAGACACCTTTGAAAAAACTTTCTAAGAATCCAAGGATAAATAGGGAGATCATTGAACATGCGACTATTTGTTTCACATGTGACAAGATAGGTCACTAGATGAGAAAATGAATTGAATTGAAGAATAATCAAGAAAGATATTCTAATTTTGGTATACTCATCAATAAATTTAATATTTGATTTATACTCCTTAGGTATTAGATATAATATGTCCTTAAATATTTGTTTCTAAATACAAGAACCAAGGAAATCATGGAACATTACTAAAATTCAAGGTGTGTTCTCTAAGCGACTGATAAATGATGATACCCACATTAGCGGTGAGTAGCACACAATTTTATCTCCAAGTGAATAGTTCTTTTAAAATTATAATTGTGTGTTGAATACTACCTAAAAATTTATGAATTAATGTTGTTTATGGTATTTTATACATAACCAATAATTCATCAATACACAAATCCTTAGAAATACACGATGAATATAAAATGTAAGACTCCAATACCCAGTTATGGAAGGATAATTTTTTTTGTCTAGAAAACTAAAACTAGTTGTCAAGAATATACCAACTATAGTATTTAGAATCTTTGGAGAGAAATACCTTAGGTATTACTAAGACATTAATTTATATAGTTTTGGATAAATAAACCTTCATAAATAAAGGTATATTATAAAGATTTTACAATTAGTTCAGTTAGTGAGTGTGAACTATTGCAAGGAAAAAGTTGTGGTAAATATATAATTCATAATATTCCATTAAGAGTACTAATAAATGTAAAAGTGAAGTACAAAATATGCATGGTTAAAAGACATTAGTTTCTTTGGGCCCATGTTCCGAAGAATATCTTAACCTTTCATTCATTGATCATGAAAATATAGAGTGGATTTATTCATAAACTCACATTTTATTATATATATCAAATAAATGATGTTAATAAAGGGGATCGATGATGATTATTACATGTAAACATTGATCATTTAAATATATCATTGATTAATTCTTAAATTCTCATTTCCTTATACACCTCAGAGACATTATGTGAGTAAAATTAGCATCAATGTTGAGACTATATATGCATTATAGAAACTTCAATTATTTTTTTGAGACATGCTTCACAAATAACGGGGTTATCCCATAACCGTATACCAACTATAATAATAAATGGATATCATATGAGTTATAGTATGATACAAATTTATTATTTCATAAGAACATGTTTCAGATACAAAGTGTTTATTAATGATGTAAAAAAACTTGCATCGATCAAATACAATGTGCATCTAATGTAATTATCCTAAAAGATTCTAAGGATATTATAGAAATACCTATGACAAAAAAGTTATATTCAAGTGATTGAATATATTTATATAAAAGGGAACACATATCTATTTTAGATATTGGGAGCAAGATTGACTTGGATTTATTCTATGTCAAAGATGCACAAATAATTGGCATAGGAACAAGTTCCACAAGATCTCGTGGAGAAGGAATGTTCCAGAGACACATACTGTGTAGGAAGGATAAAACCATTGAACTGGTTTTACATTAACCATGGCTGGTGATACATTATTTATTAAGAATAATGGATCCTACAATGAAGTACTAAATTTTAATCAGTTATGATTGGCAAGTTTAATTAAAACTCAATAATAAGATTCCATGTCTCAAATTATTGGTGCTTAGTATTTTGAATGTTTAAAATCTTGATATTGTGGTGATATTCAAGATAATAATTACATGGATGGTACAAGATTGGTACCAATAAGGCTTTATTGTTTATACCAAGTTTTCATGAATAAATATATTATAATTTTCTATTTATAAAAAATACTTTTTATGATTATTATATTGGACATTGGATGTAAATACCAACTTTATTGGAAAGTGTCCATACAATTCAATGAGAAATATTTGGAGACACCAAAGAATTCCAATAAGGGGTGCAAGTTACTTAAATCTAGTTTTGGATTGAATTAATAGAAAAGATCATAGTATATTCATCTGGAATGAATTTTCACCATGTGTCTGTAAGAGGTTAGTGGGAGAGGGACTATTTTACTACAAAATTTGTTTTATAACATATGAAAAATAATTATCAGTCTTAAATTTAGTTAAGACTAGAATGGAATTAACTTTCCAAAGATTGATTTAAAGTATAAACTTAAGTTATAGGTAATAAGATCTACCAAGGTAGATCTAATAGGTTTATTAGACCGAGTTAAAGTATATATACCGACAAGGTATTGAAAAATATAAGTTGGAAAAATTTGAGAAAGAATAGTTACTAATGTCACATGAAATAAATCTCTCCAAGATGACATATATGAGACATATGAGGATATTAATGTGGTAAGTATAATTCCATATGATTCTATGATGGATCAATCACATATTAAATGCTATGTACAAGATATAATATTACCATAATATACTTTATGGTAGGAAAATATGAGTTATATCTTGGATAAATTTCTGATAAGCAGTCAAAACTATCTAATTGTACTTAAGAGAGTACAAAATATTTGAATCTGGTACTTGGAGAGGGAGGGGAACTAGTTATAAGGGGATAAAAACCAGTATTCATTTTGGTTAATATGATCAAATATCATAGTTAGGATGAGGTAATGAGAAAGAGAATCTCATTCAAACCAGTGGTAGCTATATTTACAAATATCGAGCATGGTGCGACTTCTGTTACAACTAAAGAAGTAGTGTAAAATTTGAAATGATTTGTTCCAGTTCTTGCTATCGCACCTAGTAAGAAATTTTTTATCATAATATAAATTATTATAATCCTACTATTGGTACTAGATAAGATATAAATTTTAGATAGAAAAAAAAGGAATATAATATGGGGCATCATCACTTGGGGATTCTTACTCAAGGAGGTGAAGTCGTAGATAAAAAAGTATCCACACAGAGGAGACATGGCAGACCCAATGAATAAAACCATAACTTAGCAGAAGCATAATCTTATCATATGATATTTAACAAGTATAGTTAGAAAGTTGGCTCTAGTGCAAGTGTGATTTTTATAAAAGTGGGTTCACTAAACCCAATATAAACAGTACTTTTAAATTACCATATCATGTATAAAGCGAGTTATACATTATTCATTATTTCCATAATAGTGTTGATATATTCATGTACACTATTTATATGTTAATTTCCTTATATTATTTTTTTCATATCAAAGGGTTATATCAGTTCTCCAGATGTAATGAGAACTGAGAGATACTATGATATTAATCTTAAACTTATGTCCTATGTTCCTGATACATCATGTTGATATGACATAGAAGATGTGAGACCATCATGTGCTAGGGGATCATAAGCATTCAGATTTCTTGTCATGAATTTCTCACTTAGAGTTCTTAAGTAAATGAGATCATGAGGACTGACCCAAAAATAGAAACACTACATGTTTCAGGTTTCATTGGTAGTTCCTATATATGGGAATGTGTAATGGTCTTCTGAATTGAGATTATTATCAACGTATACCATTTTATTACATACTTTGATGAAAGATGAAAACAATGAAATTAATGTTGTAGTAAGGTATATTGTGTTGGGTACTCCATTGGCGGTATGAAATTGATTGGATAATCAAAGATAGAACTTGTCACTTTTCATAGGAAGAGATATCTTTGGTCTAATTGAACTGGATGGTAATAACTTCAATAAATCCATGACCATGGTAAAATAAGGAAAGTCCATCCAGTTAGTTCAATGAACAATAAAACAATAAAGTATGATTACGCAAAGTGTGTGTAATGTTTAATGAGATATTGTGAGACAAATAGAACATATTACACGGTGTGTGTTCATAATAAAGTTTTTCATTGCCATGAAGTTTCCTTATCTACTTAAGGACCTTGATTGGTTGCTAAAATACACTACTGGGTTGTGAATAATATTCACTTCTATTGAGATAAGGGTCTAAAGAGTCACACCCTTAGTGCATTCAAATGTGTTCTCCATTCTAAAGAATAATAGTTTACATTGTGGGTCCCATCACTAGGATTTGGAGATGTTCCAAAATATATAATCACCAAGAATAAATAAATTCATATTATCACAATTTAGAATATTTGGTATTAAATTTATTTATTAATGTATTCACAATATTTTAAGTGAATACATGACAAAATATTTAATAAATGAATATTATTTTATCATTCAAGGTTCATTTAATATTTACGGCTATAACTAGTAGAGTTAATGACTCGATTTTATCACGTAATATATTTATTATATTTCGGGTATGTGATAAAAATATAAATGATGTTTATGACATGATTTGTTGGCTATAACATTTAGTTTATATCTTATTTAGTGGGTAATACATATCAGAGGGCCAATGAGCAATTTATGAGAACTTTTTACCTCACTTTATAAATGGGAGGAGGCTCTCATTTGGGATACTATTCTATGAACAATTTTGAGAGACTCTCTATCCTCTCTACCATTTCCCATAGAGAGAAGCAGATGATTTGAGCAATGATCCAAGTTCATATTCACTTACCAAAGGATTGTCGTAGCAGTGATTATCAGGATATTGATTGCTTCATTAGATCTTCACATTAGCACCTAGAAATTGATGATTTATTTCCTCTAGAATTTCAAAGTGCATGTGCATGATCTAGAGGGATCTGAATTTGGTTTATTTAAGAAATGGTTGTTGGTGATGAATGATTTTCGAATGAGTCTTGAAAATGGATGAGGTATTTATTCGATTTTTTTTTCTTAAAATATTCACATGGTATCTTCGGATTTCATATTGGGCTATGCATTGCCAGAGATGATGCAGTAACATCAATCAATGATGATTTTTTTAAATCACTAGTCCATCAGCTTCTACAATGCACCCTAGTACCATTATTGATTAAATTTAATTTGTAAATAAGCTTTTTGTCCAATCAATTCCTATAAGGGTTGGACTGATATTGATGTTACATATTGTAGTTGAACTAGAAACAAATATAGAAAAAAAGTAAAATATTTATTTATTATAATTTTAATATACCAAGTATTAATATTTATACAATTTGAAGTAATATTTTCTACCATGTTTGTAACTAACATATCCATTCTAGTGGTCAGAATAATAATAACTTTCCCAACTTGGTAGTTTAAAATTTTATGATTTTCTAAATCAAAAATATGAATCATAGAGTTAGTAGTTATGTAACATAAAAATAAACTGAAATGAAAAAGCATAAAATTTTATATAAAAGTGAACCAACCATTTAAGGATAAATTTGATAATGACAATTGATTTTTGCTATGTAACCTCATGTCAATACATGAAATTGTAAAAATTTCAACAATATTTAGAACATGTTTATTTATATTCGATGAACTTGATTTAGGAATTTACTTAACCTGTGATTGAAATTAAAATGTAAAATGAAAGTTGATGTCAAAAATACAATTTGAAAAATATTTAAAAATTTCTATAATCTGTATATTTTCTTTACAAAATTGATAATATCTATTATTATATAGCTTCCTTATAAATTAGTTTTCAATTTTAATAAATTTTTGGAATCATTTTAAAGACTTGAAAAGGGGTACAATGAACTTATGATAATCATAACTTATAACAGAAAATGTTATTCAAAATTGATAATATTG
Organism: Viscum album; assembly: GCA_963277665.1. Taxonomy (NCBI): domain Eukaryota; kingdom Viridiplantae; phylum Streptophyta; class Magnoliopsida; order Santalales; family Viscaceae; genus Viscum; species Viscum album. Next base: position 1,510,852,436 of record OY728156.1, read on the forward strand.
TAGTATATGAAATACATAATCAAAACATTAAATTTAAATGAGTAAATATTTGGATTTTTTTCATAAAAAACCATGTTATAAAATGATGATCATAAAAATGTTTGTATTGCATGGTGATACATGGATCCATCTCTGGAGAACTCGCGTCACACGCTGCAAGCCTCCGGATTTGCTCGTCCCCTCCCTAGAGGCGTCGCTGCAACGGTAGGATCTCGGCGATCTCCTCCTACCCAGTTCCCTCAAGTCTTAGTGGATTTGATTCACTTATCCTCGGAGGATGGGTCATAGGTGATCTCATTCTAGCCGAAGGAGAGGCTGTGGAACATCATTTTAAATACCTTATTACTATCATTAATCCATCTATGTAGGATGAATATCCCACGATCCACTCTTATCTATTTAGTTTCATTCACCCGGTGGTGTCCAACAACATCAATATTTTTTTGAAAGAGATCCAGATAAAAGGGAGATCAGGGAGGCCATGTACTCCCTTAATCATATGAGTTCCCTGGGTCCCGATGACTTCCATGCATCTTTCTATGCGGCTTTGTGGGACCTCATCAAGGTCGAGCTGGTTGGTTCCATTAGAGATTTTTTTCAGAGGGGGAAGATTTCCCATAGTTGTCTATGCTACCACTTTGATTCTTATACCTAACATCACCAATATTTCCTCTATTAAACACTACAGACTCATTAGCATGTGCAAATTCTCATACAAAATCCTTGCTATCATGATTAATAGGAGACTCTCTCGACACCTCCAAAACTGGGTCTCTAAAGAATAACATGGATTTGTTCAAGGAAGGTATGATCAAGATGCTATTACCATGGACCAAGAAATGATAGTTTATATCAATATGAAGACAATTGGTTCTAATCTAGATATCAAAATTGACATGGATAATGCCTATGAAAAATTAGGGAGGGGTTTTATTATCAAGGTGATGTCCTGCATGGGATTCTCGATTCAAGTGGTTGGTATCTTTTTCAGTTGTTTCAGTTACCTCTGGTTTTGATCATACTTATGGGTATAAATTATATATTTTTTAAGGTTGTATATGGCCTTAGGTAGGGTATCCCATGTCTCATAGTATTTTTATCATGGTCCAAGATTCTCTTAGCATGTTCTTGAATCATGCCATGCATGATGGCTCTATTCTCCATTTTTGGTGTAGGAACAATTATAATGGACTATACCAACCTCTATTCACCAATGACATTGTGATATTCATGAATGGTTGTAGAATATATATTTATGGTGCCAATAAGATCATTCAATAATATTTTAAGTGGAGTGGTCAATGGGTTAATTGTGAAAAAATAGTGTGTACATGGAAATCTCATGCTTCGAAAGAAGAATAAGAAAAATCAAGAATCTCATGGGTTTCAATAGGAGAAGCCTTCTTAGAGAATATTGGGGAGATCCCATAGCTAATGTTAGGCTTCGTATTTTCCACTTCGAGGGGATAGTTGGTCAGATCTCAAATAGTATCCCTAATTGGAAGAACCACTTTCTATCTTTTAGAGGCCGCATCACCCTTGTCAATTATGTTATTACCTCCATTCCAATACGGTGTTCTCAGGGCCCCGAAGTCCATTATCAATAGAATTGAGAAAACTATCTCATCCTTCATTTGTGATTCTAATTCAAAGGGTAGGTTCCATTGGGATTCATTTGGGGAGTGAAATCAGGTGGTATCAATGTCTATAATGTTGTGGACTCTATGAAATACCTCCAGGACAAAATTACTTGGAATGTTTTAGAAGGAAGTCCCCCCTGAACCAAGCTTATCATTGGGAAATATGGAGGTTATATGGACTCTAAAAAATGGAAATTGTCTGGTTTATCGCATATGTTGAGGAGTCACCTTCTGAAACCGGATCAACACACTCAGTGGATGGTGGGGAGATTAACTTCTGGAGGCATAACTCGGTTGGAGTCAAGATTTCATTTCTGGGGTTCCCTACACCAGGTATCTCATTTTATGAGGCTACCCATTATGCCTCCTTCATTGAGGCTGTTCTGGACCACAACTTACATGATATTTACAGTATCATCATTTTATCAGAGGTCCCTAATAAGATAATTTTTACTTGAGCCTCGTCTGGAGTATTCTCCACCAAAGCTTGTAGGAAATCTATGAATAGGATCCTTGGCCATGCAGGATGGGGCAGTATCCTCTGGTGTAAAGAAATTTCTGTTAAATTTAAATTTCTTACCTTGCACATCTATAATGAGGCCCTCCCTATAGACGATAATATCAGGAAGAAAGGATTTAGCTTGGCATCGAGGTGTCTGTATTTCCGTATACCTAAGGAGGAGACTCTGGATCACCACTACTTTGGTAGTTAATGGTCGCTGGCTATCTCGAGTGGCATATGGATCCCCGGTGATGGGATGCTGGAAAATACCAATGCATCTTTTCTTCATTCTTGGATCAATGGCATGACATGTAATTCTCTGGAGGCTGAGGTGAGGGACACTCTTCTATTTGTGGGATGTTGGTGTTTATGGACAACTAGGAACTGTGCGTGTCATGACAATATCATCAGTTCTTGGGTGGTCATGCATACTCGTGCTCACCGCCTCACCATCGATCAGGGTAGGATCTTAAGAAATTGGGAACATTATTCTACGTTGGGGAGAGTGGTTCCTTGCATGATCCACTTTAGGTCTATCCAAAGTGCATCTTCCCATAAGCGTTGGGTTCAGAGGAGGCCTCCAAACAGCAGGTTCAAGCCTAACATAGATTTCTCCGGTCATCTTGGTCTCATGCACGGAGGCAGCATCATCCGAGACTCCAAAGGCTTAGTGGCCATCACCTTTAACAATTTCTATAGTCAGGGTGACTTGTTTCTAGACAAAGCCAAAGCACTCCTGGATGGGCTTGAGATTTGTTATTCGATGGGTATATTGCTGACTACCTTTGAGTCAGATTCTTATGTTATTACCATCTCTTTACATTGAAAGATTGTAATTACCTAGTTGATAATGTGCATCATCCGCAAAATCAAGGGACTCATCAACCAAGCTGACCTGACCCATACATGGAATGAAGGAAAAAATGACAGAATTTTTGGCTTTAAAGTATAATCAAGGTAATCATAGAATGATCTTTTCTAGTTTGGGTTTTCTCACTCCTGGGTGTGAAAATCTTGTTTGGGCTGATGCCCTTATCTTGTACTATTTTAGACCTCCCTGACCCTGTTATCTATAGGGTCCATTAATAAAATTTCTTACTTTGGATGGATATATTTAGTGAAATTGAATTAGAGAAAACCTGGTATAATTCATAAATAGATTAGTTCTGTATTGTTAAAGATTTATGAAGTTAATTTTTAAATGTTAGTATGTAAGGACCTGTGTTTTTTCAGACTGCTATTTTGAGCAGAAATTTGAATTTTTGTTGTTGGATGCTGGTGAGGGGTAAAATAGTCATTTTAACCTACCATTTTATCTCAAATAATTTTTCTAACCACTATGTTGGTCCCATAATAGTTTTTTACCCTAGTACGGAAGTTTGGTGGAAATCTGAGCTATTTGAATTTTGGCGGAATATTTAATATTTAATATTATTAAATTAAATATTAAATTATTCACGTAGGTTCTTTTGATGATAAATTTTAAACGAAGTGTTGGATTGAGATTCTGTTTGCGCCATTCATTCTAGAATGGTGAGTTTATCCCAGGTGAGGCATAAACTTAAGTCGGGTGTCAGGGCCGACCCTGGCCCCTTTTTCTTCTATTTCCTTTTCTTCTTTTCTTTCCTTCTTCTTATTTCCTCCTCCTTGAACACACATCTTATGTGGATCCTCCTTCTCCATGACCTATGGGAGAATTTGGAGTTTGAGAAAGAGAGATATATGGAAGAAAAGAGGGGTACCATTTTGAAACTCTCGATGCGCTAAGTCAGCGTGCGACATCCGTAGATGGAGAAATCAACCGAAGCTTTGGCGGTTCCCACCTAAAGGTAGGGATATTTATGTTTTCATCATATATCCCCTTTAATTTTTTTTAAGTTTTTAAAGTCTTATATTTCTTTTTTGTGGCCTCCTGGGCCTTGATCTGGTGTTTTATGGGCGAAAACGGGTGTTTCGGGCGTTTTGAGGGATTTCTCGTCGAAAAACCCAGGTTACATGACATGTGTTACAAGGGAACATGCCATGTGTTCTTCCCATTTGGGGAAGAAGAAGTTTTCCAAATTACACTCTGTTTACTTGAAGTACATGCTGTGTGGTGGTTGGTCGTGTGTCCGACCATGTGAAAAAAGACACAGAATAGTCATTTTTGAACAGTACACGTTGTGTACTAGAAGTACACGTTGTGTACTAGAAGTACACGTTGTGTACTAGAAGTACACGTTGTGTACTAGAAGTACACGTTGTGTACTATAAGTACACGCCATGTAGTGGCACATGGACATGTGTCCGGGTGAAAACACACAAGGGATGGTGTTTTGTGAATAGTAAACTCCATGTACAGTAACTTACATGCCGTGTACTTTTACATGGGCATACCCCATGTATTCCAGAGTACATTCCATGTACTTTGTCTAGCCTGTTCTTGTCCGAGGGTTCTTTAAACCCTTGTAAGTTGCAATCCAGGGGTCCATTTTGCTTGTCATCTGTGAAAAAATGACCCTTTCCATGAGGAGTACCTTTTAAGTCCATTTGGATAACTTTTTTTTTGTGTTGGGAATGATTATAGGTGGTATGAAACGTCCCATGAATAATAATAATATTTCAATTATTATTATTTGGCGATTATTGAATCAGACGTATCTTCTACATCTGATGTCTATTTGACGCACCATTAGAGTAGTTGTGACCCTGAATTAAAGGTAGAATTTTAGATACTAATTTTTGGTGCTAAAACTGAAATCATGTGTGGTCCCCACTCAGGATCGTTATGGTGGATAATACCTTTTTCACTGGTTGGCCGTTTTGGGCGAGTGAGTAGTCCATTATGAGTATTTTTACATTTAAATCGAAATGGTGGAATTCTCTTGAAATTTAGAGGTCATATAAATGATGATTTGGGGGTTGTAACCAAAAGTAGAGGTTCTTCCTCCAGTTATCGAGTTCAGTTGTCACTTGGGAGTGAGACTTGGCATATATGATAGGTTGGGTGTTCAAACAAACCTAATTGAGAACTTTGATATGAGACGAGCTGTAATCTATCTCTCATAACCTATGATTTTGAGTAATTCCCCATTTTGAGATGTTCCCTTCTAGACTTTGAGTCCGTGAGACAAGATACTTCCAAGAATCTATTGAGGGATGCCTTTACTTATGCACTGACCTAGGGAGTCCCTTGTAGGATCTCTCTCCTGTTTTCTTTTTGAGAGGATCCCTATTATAGGATGCCTCTGTTGTTCTTCGTTTGAGGTTTCTATGTAGGATTCCTTCCTATATTTTTTTTATAAGTATCCCATGTAGGATGCCTTCTCTTGTGTTTACCTGGAGGATCCTGAATAGGATGCCTCCTCAGTGTTTGACTTGAGGTACCCAGCGGGTGCCCGTGGTATGACTAACCCTAAGTCATGTGTCGAGTTTGGGTAGAGATGGTTTTTGGGTGTCACATAGAACCCATGCCCAACTAGTAAGCCCATGGGGATATGATTGTATTGTTGGGTTGGGCGTTCGAGCCACCCTCACTCTTTGTTATGTTTCACATGTTTATTGCTGATGCAGTGATGTTCACCAATGGTGCTTCCTGGTTAGTGGCTATCGAGCCTGATGCATGGAGTCTTCCTTTCTGTTGGGATGCCCAGATGTTCTTACTGGGATTCAATTTTCTTATTGGGATTCCAAACGTTCATTCTTAGTAGCTGGCTTCTGAGCCATATTATTTCTAACATTTACCGATATACCCAGAGGTATTACCTGGGACTTGGCTGTTGATTATGAAAGTATATATATATTGTGATATATATTTTTTTGGGATGATCATAGGTCCTTCTTGGTATCTGACTGTTGAGCCTTACTTGATGTTTACAGTATGCCTTGAGTGATACTTAGATTCCCGTTGTAGGAATTCCTTGGACAAACTCATAGGATAGATGATACATGATGAGGATGATTATACTCTCCTCGATTTAGGCATGACGACCCAAGAATCATGGTAGATTACGCACTCCTGAGCGGTGGGGATGATTATGATCTCCTCGGCCTATGATCTAAATGATTCTGCTCTTCCAGATCAATTACGAGACTTACAGGGTGGAGTAGGGAGTCTCATCGAGGAGTTACCTCTTTATAGATCGCCTAAGGGTATGCCCATTAGGGATCATCTGAGTTCCAAATGTCGCGACCGCCTACGGACCGAGACTGTAGGATCAAACATTGGAATAGATTCATAGTCCTGAGTAGCATAGAGAATGACTTAGTAACCTTTTACAGGATATCCAGATGTGCTTCCCAGAATCTTTGTTTATAGGTGGGGACAATTATGCTCTCCTGAACCTATGATCAGAATGATTATTCTCTTCCGGATCCATCAGGATTTAACGTAGGTATATGGAATCATTCCTTACAGGATTGACCATTGGTATATAGTATCCTTCTTTACAGAATTTTCTTTTGGTATACTATATCCTTTATCCAGTGATTGGAGGAGACTATGGGTGAACCCTGGTGTAGGACGAGCATCCCCCTGTGGTGACATAGCTTGCTCAGATACATTTCTAGAGTTGGATGAAGCAGGTACATGTTGATGAGATTAAGGACCCAGATATCAACTTAATTATACAATACTTGAGTGGAACGATGTCCAACTCAATTCCCTTGCACAGGATGTCCAGGCGATCGTGCTTATGAACCCAATGATTGACTGATGATGTGGTTTCTTGTTATTTGATTCACATACTCATGAATATTAATATTTATTTATATGTGTATAGGTATGTTACTATACATGTATACATATATAGATATAGAAATCCATGATGGAACTTTCTCAGTTGATAGGGATTACAGACCCTGGGTTTGACTATGGTTGCACGTTTGGTATACTTCATTTTTTTGTGTTCCAGCTAGGTTGAGCAGATTATTGTTGCATACACTTTTAGCAGCACAGTTATAGGTTTCTTTTTAGGGTGGCCTAATGAGATTATTTCTCACCCCTGCACGTTTACCTCGATGTATGTGTAGACCTTATGTCAACTTTTTAGGTTGATCACGAGTTGCATGGTGGATAGGGTTGATGCCCAGTGTTTCATGATCGAGTGAAGCTGCTTGAGTGGTTCTACTGATTGGGCTGCTGTAGTTCGACAGTGTCTAGAGATCAGGTACGTGGGTTGGCTCAGAGTTAGTAGTTGATCCCTGTACTTTTACTTTCAGTTTCTTTAGTACTTGTATCTGTATGGTCGGCTTACTGGGTGACTAGTGTTGTATTGTATTACATAGTTGTTTAAGATTTTACAACATTTTATTATTGCAGCTTGTTCTATTTCAGTTTTTTATTGATTTCAAACTATGTTTACATTCCATTGTGTATTATACATAGTTATTTCCAATGTTTGATTACTCTATTATGAGGTCATAGTCTCCCCACTATCACACCCTTGGCCCTCACTTCTAGTCAGAAGCCTCTGGTGTATGGGGAGGCACACTTGAAGCCTTGTGCCGAACCAGCTCAGAGCACTGATTTATTGGCTTCTGGGTCGGAACATTACAAAGTGGTATTGGAGGAGTTTCTTTTACTGGTCTTTATTATTTGAGATATGGTAGTCATGAGTATTAAGAATGTGTCAGAACCTATGATGGATATCAGACTGGTGTGTTGAGAACACTTGTTCTGGTAAGAAGTCTTGGTTTCTAGGGTATGGGATTGCTATTCTAATTTTTGATGTTACAGTTGTATATTATTTTTACCTTGAGAGACACACATGTTGTGTGTGGGTGTTATGATTTACTCTGAATCTTTGGCTCTTGGCCCTTGGTAAGACATCAAAGATGGATTTTGACTCTTGGCCGACAAAGTCAAGAGGCATCTCATTTATCATACTAGGCACGTATGATTCACAACATATAGTCCTGATAGTGTGTGTTTTTACTAACGTCTGAGATATTTGGGTCTACTTACACATACTTTTTACTCTGATGGCAGGTTATGTGGATCTACATTAGGACATTTTTTTTTGAGAGGATGACGAATCATTCCTCATGAAACTTCTACACAGTGACCCTAGTAGGTCAATATGGAATGTGATTCCTTTCTATTTAACCCCTTTTGGGTGTTTTTTCTCTAGTTTGTGGTTATCTAGTCGGATTGCTGAGTATGATACCGATAGATACCAAGGTTTTTCTTGTGAACTAGACCTCTTTAGGGTATTTTCGTATACAGATACCCAATGAGTGTTAATTCTGCTTTTATCTTATGCTTTCATTATGACCTCTAGGGAGTATTTCCTTATGGGAATTCTTAGAAAGGATCAGGGCCCTCGTAGGCTATGTTTTAGTTTTGAACCTTGTTGGTCGTTGTGATCTTACCTACTTTTCATAGGTTTGGATCTTATGGTAAAGGTGGTTAGACCTTGTGACCCAGTTGCAAGGCTTGTTCTGTAGGGTTAGGTGGAAGACGTAAAGACCCTTGGTTTTGACATGAACCCTTGTAGGTCAATGTCTGTTCTATTCTAGGGAAACCTATGTGAGAGATGGTTGAACCATGCTTGAATCCTGGTCAGGTTTTGGGTAATATGTTTGCATGGCTTGGAGGGATATGGACATGCCTTCAGTGAAATCTTATTGTACTTTTGTAAGAGACAATCATGTGCTATCTTGATTCTTCTTGAGTAATAATGAGAGAGCTTAGGCCCTATGCCGATCTCCTTTTTCTTCCTTATTGATCTTCCCCATTGAGGAGGTAACCTATTTTAGTTGCACTCTAGGAGTGGTGTAAGGAATGCCATATAGTGGGGAGTGAACCATTGTCCTTATGAGGGTACTTTTCCTCATTTTAGTTAAAGTTTGGTGTTTTCCATGAGCTTTTGAGCTCAGAGTTTCCTTTTAAGATGCCGATAAGGGTATTCCTTTGGTGGGGAGTACCAGACAGGTCATAGTTAAATGTATTCCATGTAGAAGGCAGTTGTTAATTCTATTAGGATGGTCTTTGGACAGTCCAAATAGATTTTTTGTGCACATGCTCAAGTTAGGAGCATGGTTGTTGGTCCTTTCACTGGGCTTCTTAAGGATGAGAAGGTTTATGGTGGGGAGTTTGTAAGGACCTGTGTTTTTCCACACTGCAGTTTTGAGCAGAAATTTGAATTTTTGCTGTTGGATGCTGGTGAGGGGTAAAATGGTCTTTTACCCTACCATTTGATCTCGAATAATTTTTCTAACCACTCCATTTGTCTCTGAATAGGGTGTTTACCCAAGGACAAGAGTTTGATGGAAATATAAGCTGTTAGATTTTTTTAGGAATGTTTAATATTTAATATTATTAAATTAAATATTAAACTATTCATACAGGTTTGTTCAGAAATAAATTTTAAACAGAGTGTCGGATTGAGATCTCGTCTGCACCATTGATTCCGAAATGGGGAGTTTATCCTAAGAGAGGTATAAACTTGAGTCGGGCATTATGGCTGACCCGAGGCCCATTTTATTCTCTTTCATTTTATTCTTTTCTTTCCTTATTATTTATTCCTCCTCCTTGCACACATCTCTTGTGTGGCTCCTCATTCATCATGAACTATGGGAGAATTTTGAGTATGAGAAATAGAGAGAGATGGAAGGCCAGAGGGGTACCAGTTCGAAGCTCTCGATGCGCTGAGTCCGCGTGCAGCACACGTGGATGGAGAAATCAACCGAAGCTTTGGCGATTTCCGCCCGAAGGTAGGGACATTTATGTTTTCACTGTATATCCACTTTAAACATGTTTTTTAAGTTTTTAAAGGCTTATATTACTTTCTTGTGGCCTCTTGAGGCTCGATCTGTTGTTTCGGGGGTGAAAACAGGTGTTTCGGGTGATCCGAGAGATTTCTCGTCGGGAAACCCTAGTTATACGGCGTGTGTTACAGGGGAACATGCCATGTGTTATTCCCATTAGGGGAAGAAGAAAGTTTCTTAAGTTTAAACCATGTAATATGAGTACACTCTGTGTGGTGGTTGTCCGTGTGTCCGGCCGTGTGAAAAAAAGACACGGAATAGTCATTTTTGAATAGTACATGCCGTGTATTAGGAGTACATGCCGTGTAGTGGCATATAGGCGTATTTTTAGGTAAAAAATCACATAGGATGGAATTTTATGAATATTAAACTCCATGTATAGTAACTTACACACTGTGTATTTTTACATGGGCAGAACCCATGTATTTCAGAGTACATGCCATGTACTTTGTCCAGCCTGTTCTCGTTCGGGGGTTCTTTAAACCCATGTAAGTTGCGATCTAGGGGTCTATTTCACATGCCGTTAGTGGCCACATGACCCTTACTTTGGGATAGACATTTTGAGGCTAGTTAGAGAACTTTTTTGTGGTGGTAATGTTTCTCGGTGGTACGAAACAACCAAAAAATAATAATAATATTTCAATTATTATTATTTGGCAATTATTGAATCAGACGTATCTTCTACGTTTGATGTATGTTTAATGAACTGTTAGCAGTATTGTGACCCTGAATTAAATACATAAATTTAGAGACTAATTTTTGGAGCTAAAACTAAAATCAGGTGTGGGCCGCACTTGGGATCATTATGGTGAATAGTACCTTTTTCACCGGTTGACCATTTTGGGCGAGTGAGTAGTCCATTATGAGTATTTTTCCACATATATCACAAATGTGGAATCCTATTAAAATTTATAGGTCATATAAAGGATGTTTTGTGGGTTATACTTTAATGGGGAGGTTCTCCCTCTAGTTATCAAGTTCAGTTGTCACCTGGGAGTGAGACTTAGCGTATCTGATAGGTTGGGTGTTCGGACTAACCTAGTTGAGGCCTTTGATCTGAGATGAGATATAAGATATCTCTCGTAACCTATGATTGTGAGGATTTCCCCCTTGTGAGACGTTCCCTTCTAGATCCTGAGTCCATGAGACCAGATACTTCCAAGGATTTGGTGAGGGATTCCTTTACTTATGTACTGACCTAGGGAATCCCTTGTAGGATCTCTATCCTATTTTCCTTTGAGAGGATCCCTATTATAGGATGCCTTTATTTTTCTTCATTTGAGGTTCCTGTGTAGGATTCCTTCCTTTCTTTTTTTATAAGGATCCAATGTAGGATTCCTTCACTCGTGTTTACCTGGAGGATCCTGAATATGATGCCTCCTCAGTGTTTGACTTGAGGGACCCAACGAGTGCCCGTGGTTTGACTGACCTCGAGTTATACGTTGGGTTTGGGTAGAGATAGTGTTCAGGTGTCACCTAGAACCCATGCTGAACTAGTAATCCCATGGGGTTGTGACTGTAGTTTTGGGTTGGGCATTCAGGCCTCCCTCACTCTTTGTTATGTTTCACTTGTTTATTGCTGATGCAGTAATTTTTACCAGAGGTGCTTCCTGGTTGGTGAATGTCGAGCCTAATACGAGGCATCTTCCTTTCTGTTGGGATGCCCTAATGTTCTTAGTGGTTCTGTTTTTCTTATTGGGATTCCAGATGTTCTTTCCTAGTATCTGGATTCTGAACCATGTTATTTCTGATATTTGCTGGTATACCCAGAGGTATTACCTCATACTTGGCTATTGATCCTGAATGTATATATATATTGTGATATATATTTTTTTGGGATGACCATAGGTGATTCCTGGTATCCAACTATTGAGACTTACTTTATTTTTACAATACACCTTGAGTGATACTTGGATTACCGTTGTAGGAATTCCATGGATGGGCTCATAGGATGGATGATACATGATGAGGATGATTACACTCTCCTAAATTCGGGCATGACGACCCAAGATTCATTGTTGATTATGAACTCCTGTGTGGTGGGGATGATTTCACTCTCCTCGGCCTATGATCAGAATGATTCTTCTCTTCCAAATCAGTTACGAGACTTATGGGGTGGAGCATGGAATCTCACCAGGGAGTTCTCTCTTTAGAGATCTCCTAAGGGTATTCCCCTCAGAGATCATCCGAATTCCAAATGTCATGAATGCTTACAGACTGAGACCTATGACTCAGACATTGGACTAGATTTTTAGGCCAGAACAGTATGGAGATTAACTTAGTAGCCTTTTACAGGATATCTAGACCTACTTCTTATAATATTTATTTACATGTGGGGATGATTATGCTCTCCTAAACCTATGATTAAAATTATCACACTCTTATGGATCCGTCAAGATTGACCATTGGTATATGATATCCTTCCTTACAGGATTGACCGTCAGTATATTATATCCTTCTTTACAGGATTTTCTGTTGGTATATGGTATCCTTGTTCCAGTGATTGGAGGAGACTATGGGTGAACCCAGGTGCAGGAAGAGTAGCCCCCTATGGTGACATAGCTTTCTTAGAGACATTTCTGGCATTGGATAAAGCAGGTACATGTTGATGGGGTTATAGACCATGAGATCTACTTAATTATACATGGTTTGAGTGGCATGACATCCAACTCAATTCCCTTGCGCAGGATGTCCCGAAGATTGGGCTTGTGGACCCAATGATCGACTGCTGATGTGGTTTCTTGTTATTTGATTAACATACTCAAGAATATTTATATTTATGTATATGTGTATAGGTATGGGACTATACATGTATACATATATAGATATGGACATCCCTAGTGGAACTTGCACAGTTGATAGGGATTACAAACCCTGGGTTCGACTATGGTTTCACATTTGGTTTACTTCATTTTGTTGTCTTTTAGTTGGGCTGAGCACATTTTTGTTGCATAAACTTTTAGAAGCACAGTTATAGGTTTCTCTTCAGGGTGGCCCACTGAGATTATTTCTCACCCCTGCACATGAAACTCTATGTACTTTTAGACCTTATTTATTCTTTTTAGGTTAATAACAAGTTACATTGTAGATAGGGCTGAGGCCCAGTGTTGCATGATCGAGCGAAGCTGCTCGAGTGGTTCTACTGATCGGGCTATTGCAGTTCGACAGTGTCTGGAGATCGGGTATGTAGGTTGGATCGAAGTTTGTAGTTAAGCCCTGTACTTTTACTTTTAGTTTCTTTTGTACTTGTATCTATATGGTCGGCCCAGTGGGTGACCAGTGGTGTATTGTATTGCATAGTTATTTGGGATTTTACAACATTTTACTATTACAGCTTGTTCTATTTCAATTTTTTATTTATTATGAACTCTTTTTTACTTTCCACTGTATATGATACTTAGTTATTTATGCTTTTTTTCTTACTTTGGCCTAAGGGAATAGTCTCCCCACTATCAAACCCTAGGCCCTCGCTGCTAGTCGGTAGACTCTTGCATATGGGGTGGCACACTTGAGGCATTGTGGTGAACTGACTCAGAGCACCAGTTTAGTGGATTCTAGGTCGGGATGTTACACAGTGTATCATAATTTCCAAAATCTATTAAATTTATTATCAGTGAGAAAAATTTACAGATGAAAACTTGAGCAGTTATTTAATATGAATTTAAAACCCAAAAATTAGTTAATCAAAAAATTACATTTTAATATTTGATGGATACATAATGTTACAATTCAGAACCACCGATCACCACAATAAAACCTTAATAATATTGAATCATAGAATAAAGCTCTGTAAGTTTTGTAACTAGAACCATTATATGAACCCAATGTACTAAAAATGAGAAGAAAAACCATGCCCTAGTCATCACACCAGATCGACACCCTAACACATTTAAGCAAAACAAAACTCTCGAAAACAAACATATAAAGAAAAAACAAAAGAAAAAAAATGAATTTCAATAATAGATTTTATATTGTCCATAATTTAATCCTACATCCATTAGAGAACAACACTACTTATTTTCATTTCAAGAAAGAGGAAAATATTAAAATCAAAATCAAAAAATTCAGATGATATTAAATCACTACAAGTCACAGTTATAAGTGGTCCCACCCAACTAATTTATAGTGGGACCCAGATGGTCAACCATTTCACCCACATTCCAAAATCTATGAGGGACACACTATTGGTCTTTACCACCTCTAATTTCCCATAGGCCACTCTCCCTCAACTGATGTTTTTTTCTAATGAATCAAAGTACTTGTCATTTTACTCTCTAATGATTCACATGAAGCCTTTATAAAATCTATAATTACTCCGAGAAACCACTAAGAAAATCCTACGTAAATTAATCACAATGATTTTTTATGAGCATGATATTATGAACTTCCAGTATTCGAACATGACCACTTGCATTCCCACTTCTAGAAAATGTCCTCCGAACTATGCCTGCCTCATATCGGCCTTCATCTTCTATGATACTCCAATAGTTCAAGTACCTTGTTACATAATCATTTCTTCCAAACATAGTAAAAGGAACTTGAAATTAGTCGTAATACTTTCTTAACAATATCCTAATTGAAGACTTATTTTAAGGATTCAAGATTCCTCTGACACTAAGGTAAATTATGACCATTACAACTTTCACAACAATAGTCAGTGTCTCCATTACACATTCTGTCCACTCAAGTACCACTAAGGAAAAATGCTTCTTTATACTTTCCCAAACTAAGACCTTGGAAAACCTGTTAGCTAGATTCTGATTTCTACCGATCGTCTGCAACTTTAACACCCCATCCTCTAGTATCATTCAAATAAAATGAACCTTCAACTCAATTTTCTTTGTCTGTGAGTGAAATACCAGATATTTAGCTAAATATTTTTTTTCTAATGATCCAAAAATATAAAACCACTTACCTAACTCCTTTTAGGTTCCTAAAATAAACACTTCATCCAAATAAATTTCTTTCCTTCCTCCATGATGGAAACATACTCTACTTTCATTGTGGATAATGCTATAACCAGCCATAACCTCAAACTACAACTTATGGTTGTCCCTATGATGTTAAAACCCAAATGCATGTTACTATTTTATGCATTCATTTCTCCTCTAAAGTTCTCATCAATATAACCCTATAATGGATCATCCTTTCCAAAATAGAGGGTTAAATATTTCAAACCTTTGAGATATCAAAGAATCCACTTCATATATTCCTATAGATCCTTTCCCAGATTTTCCATAAACTAGCTGAAAACACTTGCTGAATTTGCAATTTCCATCCTTGTATAAACCATTACATACATTAAGCTATATACTATTGATTACAATAGAAATATTTCTTTGTACTCAAAAAAATATTCTATTTTTAGTGTTATATCTTTGGATTACATGAAATTTCTAGCCAATGGGGTTGGAAAAAGTTTACATCTAGTCATTATGATCTTTTTGATGACCTTATAAATGTATTCCTCTTGACAAAAAACCAATGATTTGATAATCTTGGCCTCTCTCAATCTATATCCTCAAAATATTCTCAGCTTCCCCAAGTTCCTCATGTCAAACCTTCCAAACAAATAAAATTTCATCTCCCAAATCTATTTCAATTTTAGACCTACTGGGAGCATGTAATCTATATAAAAGAGAAAGATAATGAAATCATAATACTTGAACACCTTCAGGTAGCAACAATGGTCCGAGTTGGTCTAGTCAAACCCCTTCTCATCCAAAAAGTAATCAAATTTATGGTTATATATCCTTGATTATTTCATAAAACCATAAAGTATTTGATTTAGCTTACACGCTATACCCTTGTTATTTTTTTCATAAAGCTTACTGGTTTCTTTATATAGATTTCCTCCTTAAAATCACCATAAAGGAACACCATTTTCACATCCATCTTTCCTAAATGCAGAATTTTGGAAG
Source organism: Viscum album (assembly GCA_963277665.1). Taxonomy (NCBI): domain Eukaryota; kingdom Viridiplantae; phylum Streptophyta; class Magnoliopsida; order Santalales; family Viscaceae; genus Viscum; species Viscum album. Next base: position 1,510,868,248 of record OY728156.1, read on the forward strand.
CAACCTAACTCAATGCTACCCAAATGGTTGTGTGTGATAATGGGTGAGAGAATTTCATAGAAATAAACTCCTTAATTCTACCGAAATCACTTCACAATAATCATGGACTTTTACTTCATTCTATTATCCACTTCTTTTTTCAACAAGTAAAACCATATTTTACACAATGATTTATTCCCCTATGGTAGTTCCATTAGCTCCTAGGTTTCATTTTCAAGCCAAAAATCCATTTTATCTTCCGTGGAAAACTCCCACTTTATAGAATCACTAAGAATCATTGGGCTCTCATATATCCATAATAAAAAATTAATGTAATTCTGTTTTAAACCATTTAAATGGTTATCTGATCTTGGTAGATCCCCGCAACTCAACACAAGGTTCTTCACTTTTTGGAACCACTAATTTTGGAATTTCACCTTTTGGATCTCTACCCAATGATTCTAAAGTTCTTCAGATTTTTGGTTCTTTATATAACCTTAATAATTCTTCCAAACTTTCCATATTATATTTACTTTTCAAAACCTCTAATATTCCAAAATATCTATCTATATAAAATTAGATATGACCATTCAATTATTTTTTCTCAACTCCACCATCCAAAAACTTCTAATCTTTTTAAAATACCTTCTCATTGAAGAGAATATTCCAACTTCTAATTATTTTTTCATTTTTCATTATTTCAAAATATATATCCAATGTTTTTGTCTCCATATATATAAAATAAAACACTATTTTGAATTTTCTTTGAGTGTTTCTTGATCCTTGGAATGAATATGGACATAGGTGAGACTTATGAAAAATTTTCGGTGAGAAATTTATATTGGTTTTTCATACCACAACCATTCAAGAATATCTTGATCCAATGGAGCATAAGAAATTTTGTTCAAAAGAAAAGTCATACAATTGACTGTTGCTTCTCAAAAATCCTTGAGAATTCCAAAATACAGTCTCATGCTCTAATCCTCCTCACTTAGCATCTAGTTTATCCCCCTAAATGCACATTTTTTTGATGTTTTAGGAATAATATTCTCAAACCTAATTCGTTTTATAATGACCTATACTTTATATACATTTATATTACTTCATAATTGAAGTATATTTATTACAACATATAACAAAACCATAACAGGACCATATAGGTATAGTGTCTTTAGAAACTGGGAAACATAAAAAACTGGTTCATAAAACATCTATATTGTCTCCCATTTATTTCATCGTAGCTAGACTCCTTTTGGAATATCATACTTAATACCATTCTTCCTAACCTTGGGAAAAGAAACATATGAAAGGGTGATCTCAAATCCTTAGTATGGGTAAACAAAGGAGATATCAATCATATATAACATTGGAAAATCTTATCCTGCATATATGAGATCATAATATCATGACATGGGATAAATCATAGAAGTGAAATGTAATCCTAATAATCATAACATAAGAAATGAAATTTTGTGGCATACACACATAAGCATAGAAAATCATTTCATATTAGTCAATTCTCTTTTCCAATACCATTATAGTGGACAAATTCCATTACTGAACCGAGTTCTCTCCTCGTTCCATCCCCGTATCACTGAACCAGATTAACTTGCTGTTCCATCCATGTCTATATCATGAGATATAAATCTTAACCCAATGAATTGGAGGGAGATATATTTCCCACCCATCTCATAATGAAACCATTCTTATGTGTGACACAAAAACACAAAAACATTCATCATAGCATAACCCTTGAAATCAAATGGGTTTTTAAACATCCTTCCATAATAATCGATATAAAACAAATGGATTTCCTAAATAACATTCCATCATAAAAACAATAAGATAATTATAATAATAGGGATAGTAAAATGAATCAATTTAATCTTAGATGGAAAATAATTTTGATAAAACACTTGAGCTTCATTCTTGAGGAAAATATTCTTTCTTTTTAAATAATGTTTTCTTTTCTCAAAATGTCGTTAAATTTTAAAAGAAAATAATTTATTTGAGAATACACTTATAAATGTGTAGAAGAAGATTCATGGAAATAAGTAATTATGAAGATGTAAGAACCCATTCATTCCATATAAGTTAAAAAATATATTCTCCTCGTTATTTTGCTAGAAAAGTCAAAAAGTACCTCATATGGTAAACAAAAGAAAGATTCCTTCCAAACCATGTAGTAAAAGTCAAAATGGGTAAAAATTAATTTAAACATACATAGAATAATAGTACACATTTTATGAGAATATTTTTAGAAAACATGGACATGGATGATAAATATATACCCTGTAGATACTTACAAATAAATAATCTCGGATAAAATGAGATTGGAAAAGTTATCCCTTACCTTAAGTCCTGGTATGATTTGTATGCATCCAAACCTCATGTATAATGATTTAAATAATGTTACTGATTTATTATAGAATCATAATAATTTTTATGATAACATTTATGATCATATTTTCATCCATTTGTTAGTAACATTTCATTGTTACTTGTTATTCGGGTATTAACTGCTTTATGTACTTATGTTTGTTTTTTCAGATAAGTCCTTATTCCTCCTTTTAGGTTATATTTATATCATTTAAATAATTTTATTAGTATAATATATATAATATATATTCATTAAATTCATTTATATAATCATGGATTAATTAAGATTATGTAGAATGAATCACATCGCACCGTGGAGATGGTAAGATGTACGTACGCACGAGCGACAAAATCCTTCCCATAATTGTTGAATGGTATCAAAGTGGATGGTGTATATATAGTAACCAAAGACTTTTACATATAAAATTACATGATTTTAAGCATAATTATACATCAGAGTACAAGCCAAGGAACGTTAAGTCTAGTGTCTTGGAAGACTAGGTACATATAATAAAAAACATGGGGCTAAAAAAACACTTCTTTATTTAATCTCCATAAAGAGCTCCTAACTTCATTTGAGCCCTTACATCTGCATAGGGTACCCTAGTGAACACATGAAAAAAGGGGTGAGCTGAAAATCCCAGGAAGGGAATGAACATAAGGATACATCTTAGTCACATGAGTTAGGAGGCATGACATAAAGATATCTAAAGCATGGAACATATGAAATCATATCGTATAAGCATGGGTTCTTATAAAAATGGAATCATATAAATTTGGAATAATCATAAAACATTTCTTTGGCACAGTTCAAGGATAACTTCCAATCCCATTTCCCATTTTAGTACAGGTCATGGCTAACCGCCAATCCGGTTTCATATCGCATCTCATGAGACTAAACCTTACCCAATGCATTGAAGAAATATCTGGGTGCACCCATCTGAAAATTTCCATGAATATTCTTGCCACATAAATAATCTTTCTACATAAATAATTATACATAATCAACCATACATAAACATAAGGATACCCATGGAAATAATTAGGTACCACAATCATGGCATAAATCATAACTAATGAGCGTATCATGAAAGTGTCCATGAAAGAAAGGGATTAGAACATACATGGACATTCATAGGGTTAAATAAGATTATAACATGGTATGTGATCTCAAACAGAAGTGAAAACATATAAGGAATTTATTTGATAAACATTATCATTAAAACATTTTTTGTACGGTTTTAAGGAAAATACTATTGAGTTTTTAAAATAGAAAAGAGGTCAATATTTTATATAAAACCAGAATTGAACCGAGAATTTTTTTCATAATAAATATAATAATTTTATAAAGACAATGGTGTCACAAAACAGAGGATAAAGTGCACTTGAAATTGGGTAAAAATTTGGGAACTTCCTTTAAAACGAGTGTGCTTATTGGGAAGTATCGAGGAGGGATTCACTTAAAAGCATGTATATCCCCAAAAGAGAATTATAGATGGATCTTGAAACATGATTTAGGATAATATAAACATAATTTATAAGTTTTACATAAAAATAAAAGACAACTACATTTTTCTAAAAATAAAGATAGAGCAACCCGAAGGAATAAAGGAAGTTCTGGTAGAATTCATTACGGTTTATTGGCATGGTATCGGGTGTAACTAAGAGGGATTGATGAGAGAGAAAAGGGGTTTCTCATCACTTATAAATCAAGAGGGTAGTACAGGGGATGTGTGTAAACATACCCCGTCATTAGGGATTGCACATAAAATGGCATAGCATAGAGGACATTATTGATTAAAGAGAGAAATGGAGAGGATCCCTTACCTTAAATCTGTTGGTGTTCTCCAGTTGTTATTAAATACCTGAATAAACAAATCATGATTATTAATTCATAATTCCAGAACCTCTTATATATGTAGTTGATTTATTATAACCATTTTTAGTTCATTCAAGTCCTTCTTGATTAGTTATAAGGTTCAATTTCATTGTTTGGCCTCGTTTGTTTACTTGGTTTTAAAAGATACATTCACTTATATTCAAGTTCGAATAAACCTGAAATATGGAAGTGGTTGTCCATAAATGAAGTTATATGATATTACTGAACATCCATGAGATTAAATGGTTTTAAATTTACTTTTTTTTCTTATACTGAAGTCGAACTATTATATAAAACCATAGTGACAAATGTTTTTGTTAATCAGTGGGTTTGATTACAAAGAACATGTTTTGCTGTATAACTTAATACTATTTGTAAAAAAGGATTAAAAAAATAAAAATAGGTTATATTAAATATATAATAATCTGGTTAAACCATAACACAAATGGTTTTATGACCAGAATTAAATATTATAATAGAAATGGATAAACCGTTGTCCTTGAATGTGATAAATTAGCACATCTCAAACGGTGGTTTCATTTCTTTCAAATAAATAGTGGGGAAAGGAGAGAAGATAATGAAATATCCCATTAGTATGAAAACATTCCATAACATGTATGTTAATGGATTTATCATACTATTTCGGTGAAGGGAGGTGAGGAAAGAAACAAAAAGAAAAGAACTTAAAAAAATGAAGGAATTGGAAAGAGGAATTTACCTCTTGAGGCTTCCTCCTTTGAGAACCTCTTAAGGGGAGAGGTTTTGGTATTTTAAAGTGGCTGGGAGCTTTTGGACGTGAGGGAGGACCTTGGGTAGATATTTGGGTAGAATATTGTCAAGACACAAGGCCTGGGAGGAGTAAAGAAAAGAGAGAGTGAGGAGGGTTTTTATAGTGGGGAGAGAGGGGATTTCTCAATATAAAATTCATTATATCCACAAAAGACGAGGAATAAAGAGTCTTCCTTGACCAAGAATACTAATTTTATCATGTGATCCCGAAAAAATTGGTCTTACAATATTAGAACATCATCAATGACTCAATAAATCCATTATTTTGTATTTATTATAAATTATCATATTTTTACTATTCATCAAAAATTCAAGTATTTCCGAAAAATCTCAAAAATTCACCATAACCATTTTTATATGTGTATAATCCAAAAATGAAGTCCATTTTTGAAAAATAATTTTCTAAATATGATTATTTTAATATTTAATTAAAATCATAATTTATTATCAAAACGAGTTTTAAAACATTCATTTACTCATTCTAAAATATAGTTATATCATACTTTAAACTTGAATAATATTTATATACTATCATAGGTAATGTTACTATTCATTAGGGTTTATCACTATTTGTAAGGGTATGTTACTATTCATTAGGGTTGGTTACTATTCACCAAAAATTAAGTTTTTCTTATCGGACTCCAAATAACTTACTGATTGCAACTATGTATGTAGAATTTTCGAAATTCCAAACACAAAAGTGACAAAATTATGTTTAAAAGTCACTTAGAACTTAGTAGCTCATTATGTTGTGTTTTCATGTGATTTTATGACATCTTTAGAAGAAGGGAATTTCCATTGAAAAACATTTAGTTGTTATATTCTTCCCCCTTATGAAATTTCACCCTCAAAATTTTGTTTTACATTATAATCCAAAAATAGGTGCGGGTATTTTTCCTTCATTGCTTCTTATAGTTCCTATGTTGCCTCTTCATACTTATGGTTTCGCCATAGTACCTTGACCAGATGAGTAGTCTTGTTGCGTAGAACTTTGTCTCTATGATCCAAGATCTTCATTGACTGCTCCTCGTAAGAGATATCATCCTACAACTATATCACCTCGGAAGAGAGTACATGTGAAGGGTTTGGTATGTACTTCCTTAAGAGGGATACCTGAAAGAAATAATGTACTTTCTACATGGTAAGTGGAAGTGCCAGTCGATAGGCCACAACTCTGACTCGATCAAGGATCTCAAAGGGTCCGATGTACCTGGGACTTAACTTCCATTTCTTTCTGAACCCCATGACCTTCTTACATAGAGATATGCGTAGAAATACCATGTCTCCAACTTTGAACTCAAGGTCTCATCGACGGTTATCTGCATAATTCTTTTATCGACTTTGGGCTGCCTTGATATGCTGCTGAATGGTTTTCACCTTCTCCACCATTTATTCGACAATTTCAGGTCCTAGTAGCTTATGCTCACTAACATCATCCCAACACACCGGTGTTCGTCACCTTTTCCCATAAATAGATTCATATGGATCCATTCGGATGCTCGAGTGGAAACTATTGTTGTAGGAGAATTCAACCACTGGAAGATGTTGGTCCCATCGTCCTTTGAATTACATAGAAAACACTCCCAACATGTCTTCTAGTGTCTGAATAGTTTTCTAAAATTGGCCATTAGTTTGAGGATGATAGGCCGTACTAAAGTTCAGTTCAGTGCTTAGATCATGTTGGAGACTTTTCTAGAACTTTGAGGTTAATCTCAGATCATGATAGAATACAATAGATAGTGGTACTCCATGCAGCCTTACCACTTCTTTGATGTAAATCCATGCAAGTTGATCCAATGAGAAATCCTCTAGAATCGCAATAAAGTGAGATGTCTTTGTAAGACAATCCACAATGACCCATATAACATTTTTTCCTCTAGATGTCCTTGGAAGTCCAGTGACAAAGTCCATAGTAATGGTCTCCCACTTTCATGCTTATATGGGTAGTGGTTGCATCATCCCCTTATAATTTTGTCTCTTAGACTTTACTTGCTAACACACCAGGCACTTTGATGTATATTTAAAAATCTCCCTCTTCATATTGTCCCAACATAAGTTTTCTTATAGATATCGATACATCTTTGTGGTTCCTAGGTGGATAGATAAGGTTGAGATATGTGCATCACCCAATGGATCCTTCTTTATCTCTGGTTCAGATGGTACACATAATCATTTCCCAAACCTTACAACTCCTTCCTCATCAATTTTGAAATTGGAGGATTTCCCATTTCTAATAGCTTCCACCGTTTTTTGAAGTTCCACATCCTTTCTTTAAGCATCCTTCATTTTTTCCAAGGGTTATGGTTGAGAAATCATTTGATAAAGGATTGATGATGCTATTACCTTAATGATTTCCATGTCCATCCTTTTCAAATCTAAGAATATCAGATCCTTTTCAATTATCATCATTGATAAAGATGCAGGATCCTTTCTACTTAGAGCATCTGACACCTTTTTTGCCTTACTGGGATGGTAGTGGATTGAGGATTCATAATCCTTAATGATATCTATCCATCTTCACTGGTGCATATTAAGGTCTTTCTGTGTTAATATATATGTGAGACTCTTTTGGTCAGTATATATCTCACACTTCTCCCCATATAGATAATGCCACCAGATTTTCAATGCAAAGATCACCGCCACCAACTCCAGATCATACGTGGGATAGTTTTGCTCATGGATTTTTAGCTTCCTTGAGGCATAGGCTATCCCATTATCATTTTTCATTAGCACACAACCTAGCATTTCTTAAAAGAATCACCATACACCACAAAGAGTTATCTACTTGAAGGAAGTGTGAGTACTAGCGTAGTGATAGGCCTCTTTTTCAACTCCTTGAAACAGTCTTCACATTCCTATGTCAAGGAAAACTTTACTCCCTTTTACGTCATCTTGGTAATTGGGTTTGAAAATTGTGAAAATTTCTTCACAAATCGTCTATAATACCCAACTAGACCCAAAAAGCTGTGGATCTCCGTTACAGATGTTGGCCTAGGCCACTTTTTAATTGCCTTTGTCTTAGAAAGGTCCACAGATATCCCTTTGCTGGTGATAACATGCCCCAAGAATGATACTTTCTCTATCCAGATTTCACATTTACTATAATTTTCATACAACTTATTCTTTCTAAAAGTCTTTAAAACAGTTTTCAAATGCTCCTAATGTTCCTCCTTTCTCTTGGAGTATATCATAATATCATCAATGAAGACTACCACAAATTTGTTGAGGTAATATTTAAAGAATCTATTCATTAAATCTATGAAAATTGATGGAGCGTTAGTGAGTCCGAAGGGCATCACTATGAACTGATAGTGTCCATACCCCATTCGAAAGGCAGTCATGGGAATATCTTCCTTCCTCACCTTTTATTGGTGATATCCCGACCAAAGGTCCACCTTAGAGAAAAAACTGGCCCCACGAAGCTGATCGAACAAGTCATATATTCATGGTAAGGGATACTTGTTCTTTATCATTATTTTATTGAGCTCACGATAATCAATGTATAGGTGCATTGATCCATCCGTCTTCTTGACGAAGAGGATTGGAACACCCTAGGGTGAAGCACTCAGGCATATAAAACTCTTCTCCATATTCTCCTATAATTGCTTCTTTAACTCTTCCAGCTCTACAGTGGCCATTCTCTAAGGTGTCTTTGAGATAGGCAGAGATCCAGGGATACATTTAATTGAGAACTCAACCTCTTGATCCGGAGGAAGACCAAACAACTCTACAATGAATAGATTAGTGTAATACCTAACAACGGGCATGTCTTCAAGCACGATTCTCTCCTTTGTCTCATTCATTTGAGCTAGATATGATTGCTCATAAGGCAATAATATCCACACTTGAGAAAAAGATTCTAATGTAGATTTATCTTCCTCCTTACACTTGTAAAGAATCATAGGATGATTCGAGATGTGAAAAGTGATATCCCTTTTATGACAGTTGATGTTGTATTTGTATAAAGATAGTCAATCCATTCCCAAGATAGCGTCAAACTTCACTAAAGGAAGTATGAAGAGATTTTATGGGAGGTTCGGTCCACAAATGTTAACTGGGGAGGAGTTATAAACCATGGACACAATAATTTTCCCATTCGTTGTTCTCACAGAAAAAATTTCCTCCAAATTTTGAGGTGGTGTTTTAATAGTTCTACTAAACTTGCAAGATAAGAAAGAATGAGTAGAACCAGAATCAAATAGTATGTTCACTATTATTGAATGAATAACTATCATACCTGTCACTACATCATTTTACAGCTCCACCTCAGCAGTAGTGATAACACAATCCCTTCCTTGTTTCCTTGGAGGTTGTTGTTGATTGCCTCCGACAACCCTTGGATTAGGGAAATTGTTCTCATAATGCCCATGCTCATTGGAATTGTAACACTATATTTCAGACTGAGTATTGACTTGAACCTTCCTTTCTTCTTCTGCATTAGTGGGATTCTTCATATCCCGACATCAGTTCTTGACTGGATGACCAAAATTTCCACATTTGAAGCAATTATTGGTTCCCTTTAGACAGTTACCAAGATGCTTCTTCCCACAATTTTTGCAAGTGGAAAAGTCAGACTTCTTTTCATCATGGGATTTGTTCGATGAACCACCCATGTTGTTGTCCATTTTTCGCTTCTTATCACTGGGCCCATGAGACCACTAAGAGTCTCCAATCTCTATTTAAACCTTAAGGGCACAACCGAAAATCTCCTCCTAACTGTCAAAGTCTCGAATTGCCAACGCTTTTTCATATACTTGGCTTTAGTCCACTACAGAAGTGATCCACCTTGCTTCCAATGTTCATGAAAAAACCACAGGTGTACCTTGAAATCCTTGTAAAGTTTGCTTCATATGCCCCGATGGACTCATCTTCTTTCTACTTGAGTCTGAGGAAATCTCTTTCCATCTTGAGATGGAGGGTTCAAGGAAAATATTTTTTGAAAAACATCCTCTAGAATTCCTCCCAATACATGGAATCAATTTCCTCTTGGGACTTTGTATTCTTGATTAGTGTCTACCACTGATCAACTTCCCCATCAAAACGATATACCACCAGTACAACTTTATCTTCTTCTGAGCACTGGAGGACGGAGAATATCTTTTCAATGGAGTTAATCTATTGTTCTGTGAGGAGGGGATTAGAAGATCCACTAAACATGGGAGGCCTTTTCCACATGAAGGATTCTATGAAAACTTTCTCTTTCCTTGGAGGAGGAGGACGTTCTGCCTGATTCAAGTTATTATTCATTACTTGAGCTTGTTGAACAAGTACTGTCATGAAGTTTTGAGCACCCACTCCCATCATATCTGGTATATGATTAAGGCAATCTTCACATTTCCTATCACATTGGTTGTTGGAACGTGTTCTTCTATTTCCCTTCATTAACTAAGAAAAAGAATGTATAATTAGGGGTCCATAAAACTTATTTATTGAGCATAAAAAGGAAACTTTCAACATAAAAGGGTAAACTTATAAAGAATAAGTATATCCTAACTTGTGATTCCTTAGGTTTAAATCTAGGTTATCCTCAATCTATTTCTTAACTTATATTCTTATGGTTTTTTCCCTTAATAATGGTTTGTACTAAGCTCGTAAATCTACCGAAGCATATCCCCCAGGAGTGTCGTAACCAAGAGTGCATCAAGGCCCGTTGTTGTGCACTAGTTCCCGTTCGAGTCTAGCTCAAAGAGGTGTTTTTGGGTTTTACCCCTAGATACACCTGTGCCAGAGCCGCCTCTATCTGATCGTATCCATAGAGGGATGTATTTTCTTTATAAACCACTTACTCAATACTCACCAAATTTTTTGAATGTTTTCTAATACTTAGTCTCATCCCTAAGGTTCTCACTAAGGTGCTCTATTCCTAATCTCCAAAAATAACTAGACCATCCACTAATACCAACTATATCAACCCAAGCATTTTATATATAACATTACATGATTTCAGAATAATTATACATTAGAGTACAAGCCAAGGATCGTTAAGTCTAGTGTCTTGGAAGACTAGGTACATATAACATAAAACATGAGGATAAAAAAACTTCTCTATTTAATATCCATAAAGAGCTCCTAACTTCCTTTGAGCCCTTACATATGCATAGGGTACCTTGGGGAACACATGAACAAAGGGGTGAGCTGAAAATCCTAGTAAGGGAGTGAACATAAGGATACATCTTAAGCACAAGGGTTAGGAGGCATGGAATAAAGATATCCAAAGAATGGAACATATAGAATCATATCGTATAAGCATGGTTTTGTATAAAAATGGAATCATATAAATGTGGAAGAATCATAAAACATTTCTTTGGTACAGTTCAAGGCTAACTGGAAATCCCGTTTTCCATTTTAGTACGGGTCAAGGCTAACCACCAATCTTGTTTCACATCACATCTCATGAGACATAACCTTACCCAATGCATTGGAGCGCTATCTAGGAACACCCATCTCAAAATTTCCTTGAATATTCATTCCACATAAATAATCTTTCTACATAAATAATCATACATAATCAACCATAAATAAATATAAGGATACCCATGGAAAGAATTAGGTACCACAATCATGACATAAATCATAACCAATGAGCGTATCGTGAAAGTTTTCATGAAAGAAAGGGATTAGAGCATACATGGAAGTTCATAAGGTTAAATAGTCTTATAACATGGTATGTGATGTCAAAGATAAGTGAAAACATATAAGGAATGTATTTGAGAAATATTAGCATTAAAACATTTTTGTGCGGTTTTAAGGAAAATACTATAGAGATTTTAAAATAGAAAAGAGGTCAATATTTTATATAAAACCAGAATTGAACCAATAAGGTTTTCATAATAAATATACTGATTTTATAAAGACAATGGTGTCAGAAAATAGAAGATAGAGTGCACTTGAAATTTTGTAAAAATTTGGGAATTTCCTTTAAAACGAGTGTGCTTATTGGGAAGTATTGAGGAGGGATTCACTTAAAAGCATGTATATCACCGAAAGAGAATGAGAGATGGATCTTGGAACATGATTTTGGGGCATAAAAACAGAATATATAAGTTTTACATAAAAATAAAAGACAACTACATTTTTGGTAAAAAGAAAGATAGAGCAACCTGAAGGAATAAAGGAAGTTCAGGTAGAATTCATTATGATTTATCGGCATGGTATCAGGTGTAACTAAGAGGAATTTATGAGAGAGAAAATGGGTTTCTAATCACTTAGAAATCAAGAGGGTAGTATGGGGAGGTGTGTAAACATACCCTATCATTAGGTATTACACATTAAAGGGCATAGTATAGAGGACATCATTGATTAAAGAGAGAAATGGTGAGGATCCCTTACCTTAAATTTATTGGTGTTCTCCACTTGTTATTAAAGACCTGAATAAACAAATCAGGCTTATTAATTAATAAGTAAATAACCAATTATATATGTAATTGATTTATTATAACCATTTTTAGTTCATTAAATTCCTTCTTGATTAGTTTTAAGGTTCAATTTCATTGTTCGGGCTTGTTTGTTTACTTGGTTTGAAAAGATCGGTTTACTTATATTCAAGTTCAAATAAAAATGAAAGATGGAAGTGGTTGTCCAAAAATGAAATTATTTGATTTTAGTGAACATCCAAAAGATTACATGGTTTTAAATTTATTTTTTTTTACTTATATTGAAGTTGAACTATTATATAAAACCATAGTGACAACTGTTTTTGTTAATCGGTGGGTTTGATTACAAAGAACATGTTTTGCTGTATAACTTAATACCATTTGTACAAAATGGTTACAGAAATAAAAATAGGATATATTACATATATAATAATCTGGTTCAACCATAACACAAATGGTTTCATGACCAGAATTAAATATTATAATAGATTTTGATAAACTGTTGTCCTTGAATGTGCTAAATTAGCACATTTCAAACGGTGCTTTCATTTGTTTCCAATAAAAGGTGGGGAAAGGTGAGAAGATAATGAAATATCCCATTAGTATGAAAACAATTCCAGAAAATGTATGTTACTGGATTTATCATACTATTTGGGTGAAGGGAGGTGAGTAAAGAAACAAAAAGAAAAGAACTTAAAAGAAATGAAGGAATTGGAAAGAGGAATTTACCTCTTGAGAATTCCTCCTTTGAGAACCTCTTAAGGGGATAGATTTTTTTATTTTGAAGTGGCTGGGAGATTTTGGACGTGAGGGAGGAACTTGGGCAGAGATTTGGGCAGGATATTGGGAATATACAAGGCTTGAGAGGAGTGAAGAGAAGAGAGAGCGAAGAGGGTTTTTATAGTGGAGGAGAGAGGGGATTTTTCAATATAAAATTCATTAATTTATTATTTCCCCACAAGACACGGAATAGTGTGTCTTCCTTGAGCAAGAATAGTAATTTTATGACATGATCCCGAACCAATTGGTCTTACATCAGTAGAACATCATCAATGACTCAATAAATCCATTATTTAGCATTTATTGTAAATTATCGTATTTTTATTATTCATCAAAAATTCAAGTATTTCAGGAAAAACTAAAAAATTAACCCTATCCATTTTTCGATGTGTAGAATCCAAAAATGAAGTCCATTTTTGAAAAATAGTTTTCTAAATATGATTATTTTAATATTTAATTAAAATCATAATTTATTATCAAAACCAGTTTTAAAACATTCATTTACTCATTCTAAGATATGGGTATATCATACTTTCAACTCGAATAATATTTATATACTATCATAGGTAAGGTAAATATTCATTAGGGTATATCACTATTCATAATGGTATGTCAGTATTCATTAGGGTATGTTACTATTCACCAAAAATTATGTTTTTCTTATTGGACTCCAAATAACTTACTGATTGCAACCCTGTATGTTAGATTTTTGAAATTCCAAACACAGAAGTGACAAAATTATGTTTAAAAATCACTTAGCACCTATTAGCTCATTATGTTGTGTTTTCATGTGATTTTATGACATATTTATAAGAAGGGAATTTCCATTGAAAAACATTGAGTCGTTATATTCTTCCCCCCTTATAAAATTCCACCCTTGAAATTTTGTTTTACATTATAAGCCAAAAATAGGTGTGGGTAATTTTCCTTCATTGCTTCTTAAATTTCCTATGTTGTCTCTTTATACTTATGGTTTCTCCATAATACCTTGACCAGATGAGTAGTCTTGTTGCGTAGAACTTTGTCTCAATGATGCAAGATCTGCATTGGATACTCCTCAGAAGAGTGATCATCCTCCAATTGTATCACCTATGAAGAGAGTACATGGGAAGGGTCTGGTATGTACTTCCTTAAGAGGGATACATGAAAGACATCATGTACTTTCGATGTGGTATGTGGAAGTGATAGTCAATAGGCTACAGCTCTGACTCGATCAAGGATCTCAAAGGGTCCGATGTACCTGGGAATTAACTTTACTTTCTTCCTAAACCTCATGACCTTCTTCCATGGAGATATGTGTAGAAATACCATGTCTCTGACTTTGAACTCAAGGTCTCGTCATTGGTTATCTGCATAACTCTTCTATCGAATTAGGGATGCCTTGTTATGCTACCGAATGGTTTTCACCTTCACCACCATTTCTTCGACCATTTCAGGTCCTAGCAGCTTACGCTCACTGACTTCATCCCAACACGCCGATGTTTTCCACCTTTTCCAATAAAGGGATTCATATGGTGCCATTTAGATGCTCGAGTGGAAACTATTGTTGTAGGAGAATTAAACCAGCGAAATATTTTGGTCCCATCCTCCTTTGAATTTCATAGAACACACTCTCAACATGTCTTCCAGTGTCCGAATAGTTCTCTTAGATTGACCATAAGTTTGAGGATGATAGGCAATACTAAAGTTCAGTTCAGTGCTTAGAGCGCGTTGGAGACTTTTCCAGAACATTGAGGTGAATCTCAGATCACGATCATATACAATAGACAGTGGTACTTCATGCAGTCTTACCACTTCTTTGATGTAAATCCATGAAAGTTGATCCAATGAGAAGTCCTCTCGAATCGTGATAAAGTGAGTTTTCTTTGTAAGACGATCCACAACAACACATATAACACTGTTTCTTCTAGATGTCCTTGGAAGTCCAGTGACAAAGTCCTTGGTAATGTTCTCCAACTTCCATGCTTTTATGGGTAGTGGTTGTATCACCCCCTTAGAATTTTGTCTCTCAGCCTTCAGTTTGTGACATACCAGGCACTTTGATGTATATTCAGCAATATCCCTCTTCATATTGTCCCATCATAAGTTTTTTCATATATCTCAATACATCTTTGTGCTTCCTGGGTGGATAGAGAAGGTTGAGCTATGTGTGTCACCCAATGGATCCTTCTTTATCTATATATTGGATGGTACACATAATCGGGTCCCAAACCTTACAACTCCTTCCTCATCAATTTTGAAATTGGAGGATTTCCCATTTCTAATAGCTTCCACCCTTTTCTGAAGTTCCACATACTTTCTTTGAGCATCCTTCATTTTCTCCAAGAGGGATGGTTGAGAAATCATTTGAGAAAGGATTGATGATGTTACTCCCTTAATGATTTCCATGTCCATCCTTTTCAAATCTAAGAGGATCAGATCCTTTTTAATTCTCATAATTGATAAAGATGCAAGATCCTTTCTACTTAGAGCATCTGCCACCTTGTTTGCCTTATTGGGATGGTAGTGGATTGAGCATTCATAATCCTTGATGAGATCTATCCATCATCACTGGCACATATAAAGGTCTTTCTGTGTGAATATATATGTGAGACTCTTGTGTTCAGTATATATCTCACACTTCTCCCCATAGAGATAATGCCACCAGATTTTCAATGCAAATATCATCGCCACCAACTCCAGATCATACATGGGATAGTTTTGCTCATGGATTTCCAGCTGCCTTGAGGCATAGGCTATCACTTTATCATTTTTCATTTTCACACATCCTAAGCCTTTCTTATAAGAATCACTATACACCACAAAGTGTTCTCCACTTGGAGGCAGTGTGAGTACTAGCACACTGATAAGCCTCTTTTTCAACTCCTTGAAACAGTCTTCACATTTCTGTGTCCAGAAAAACTTTACTCCATTCTATGTCAGCTTGGTAATTGGGTTTGACAATCATGAAAAATTCTTCACAAATCATTGATAATACCCAACTAGACCCAAAAATCTATGGATCTTCCTTACAGATGTTGTCTTGGGCCACTCTTTAATTGCCTTTTTCTTTGAAGGGTCCACAGATATCCCTTTGCTGGTGATAACATGCCCCAAGAATGATACTTCCTCTATCCAAATATCACAATTATTGTACTTTGCATACAAATTCTCCTCTCACAAAGTCTTTAACACATTTTTCAAATACTCCTCATGTTCCTCCTTTATCTTGGAGTATATTAGAATATCATCAAAGAAGACTACCACAAATTTGTTGAGTTAATATTTAAAGACTCGATTCATTAAATCCATAAAAATTTCTAGAACATTAGTGAGTCCTAAGGGAATCAATATGAACTCATAGTTTCCATACATCATTCGAAAGGTAGTCTTGGGAATATCTTCCTTCCTTACCATTTATTGGTGATATCCTAACCGAAGGTCCACCTTAGAGAAATAACTGGGTCCACAAAGCGGATCGAACAAGTCATCTATCAGTGGTAGGGAATACTTGTTCTTTATTGTGATTTTATTGAGCTCATGATAATCAATACAGAGGCGCATTGATCCATACTTCTTCTTGAAAAAGAGGACTGGCGCACCCCAAGGTGAATCACTCGGGTATATAAAACCCTTCTCCATATTCTCCTGTAATTTATTCTTCAACTCTTCCAGATCTACAGTGGACATTCCATAAGGTGTCTTTGAGATAGGCAAATATCCAAGGATAAGTTGAATTGAGAACTCTACCTCTTGGTCAGGAGGGAGACTAGAAAACTCTTCAGGGAATACATCAGTGTAATCCCTCACGATGGGCATGTCTTCAAGCAAGATTATCTCCTTTGTCTCAATAATTTGAGTTAGATATTCTTGCTCATAAGTCAACAATATCCACACTTGAGATGAATATTATAAAGGAGATTAATCTTCCTCTTTACACTTGTAAAGAATTGGAGGATGCTTCGGGATGTGAAAATTGATCTGTCTTTCTCGACAGTTGATGTTGGATTTGAAAAAAGATATCCAATCCATGCCCAATATCGTGTTAAACTCCACTAAAGGAAGTATGATGAGATTTTCTGGGAGGTTCAGTCCACAAATGTTAACCGAGGAGGAGTTATAAACCATGGAAACAATAATTTACCCATTCGCTGTTCTCATAGATAACTTTTCCTCCAAATTTTGAGGTGGTTTTTGAATAGTTCTACTAAACTTTTAAGATATGAAAGAATGCATAGAACCAGAATCAGATAGTACATTCACTATTCTTGAATGAATAACTAGCATACCTATCACCATATCGTTTTAAGGCTCCACATCATCAGTAGTGATAGCATAATACCTTCCTTGTTTCCTTGGAGGTTGTTGTTGATTGCCTCTGACAAC
This sequence comes from Viscum album, assembly GCA_963277665.1. Lineage (NCBI taxonomy): Eukaryota > Viridiplantae > Streptophyta > Magnoliopsida > Santalales > Viscaceae > Viscum > Viscum album. The sequence continues at coordinate 1,510,885,792 of OY728156.1, forward strand.
CCTCAGCTTAGGCAAATTGTTCGTATAATTCCCATGATCCTTGCAGTTGTAACACTATACTGCAGACTGAGTGTTGACTTGAACCTTTATTTCTTCTTTCGTATTAGTTGGATTCTTCATATCCCGAAGGCATTTCTTGACCAGATGACCAAACTTTCCACATTTGAATAAATTCTTGGTTCCCTTCAGGTAGTTACCAGGATACTTCTTCCCACAATTTTTGTAAGGGGAAAATTCAGACTTATTTCCATTATGGGATTTGTTCGATGAACCACCCATGTTGTTGTCCATTTTTCACTTCTTGTCACTGGGCCCACGAAACCACTGAGAGTCTCCAATCACTATTTCAACATTGAGGGCATAACAAAAAATCTCCTCATAACTATCAAAGTCTCGAATTGTCAATGCTTTTTGTAGACTTGGATTTAGTCCACTAAAGAAGCGATCCAAATTTCTTTCAATGTTCGTGAACAATCCATAGGTGTACCTTGAAATCCTTGTAATGTTTGCTTCATATGCCCTGATGGACTCATTTTCCTTCTTCTTGAGTCCGAGGAACACTCTTTCCATCTTGAGGTGGATGGTTCAAGGAAAATATTTTTTGAAAAACATCCTCTTGAATTCATTCCAATCCATGGAATAAATTTTCTCTTGGGACTTTGTATTCTTGATTAGTTTCCAACACTAATCAACTTCCCCATCAAAATGATAGACTGTCAATACAACATTCTCTTCTTCCAAGCACTGGAGGACGGAGAATATCTTTTCAATGGAGTTAATCCATTGTTCTATGAGGAGGGGATCAGAAGATCCACTAAACATGGGAGGACTTTTCTACATGAAGGATTCTATGAAAACTTGCTCTTTCCTTGGAGGAGGATGGTGTTACGCCTGATTCAAGTTATTATTCATTACTCGAGCCAGTTGAGAAAGTACTGTCATGAGATTTTGAGTACCCTCTCACATCATATCAGGAATATCATTAGGAAAATATTCAAATTGCATATCACATTGGTTGTTGGAACATGTACTTCTATTTCCCGCTATTAAATAAGATAAAGAACATATAATTAGAGGTCTTGAATACTTATTTATTGAGCATAAAAAAGGAAACTTTCAACATAACAGGATAAACTTATAAAGGAAAATTATATACTAACTTGTGATTCCTTAGGTTTAAATCTAGGTTATCCTCAATATATTTCTTAACGTATATTCTTATGGGTTTTTTTGTCCCTTAATAATGGTTTTTACTAATCTTGTGAATCTACTAAAGCATATCCCCCAAGGGTGTCGTAACCAAGAGTGCAGTAAGGCCTGTTGTCGTGCACCAGTTCCCATTCGAGTCTAACTCAAAGCGGTGTTTTTGGGTTTTACCCCTAGATACACCTGTGAAAGAGCCGCCTCTGCCTGCTCGTATCTAGACAGGGATGTATTTTCTTGATAAAACATTTACTCAATACTCACCAAAATTTAGGAATGTTTTCTAATACTAAGTCTCATCCCTAAGGTTCTCACTAAGGTACTCTATTCCTAATCTCAAAAAAAAACTAGACCATACTTCAATACCAACTATATAAACCGAAGCCTTTTTCATATAACATTACATGATTTTAAGCATAATTATACATCAGAGTACAGGCCAAGGATCGTTAAGTCTAGTGTTGTGGAAGACTAGGTACATATAACATAAAACATGGGGCAAAAAAACACTTCTTTATTTAATCTTCATAAAGAGATCCTAACTTCCTTTGAAACCTTACATCTACATAGGGTACCTTGGGGAACACATGAACAAAGGGGTGAGATGAAAAGCCCAGTAAGGGAAGGAACATAAGGATACATCTTAAGAACATGAGTTAGGAGGCATGCCATAAATATATCCAAAGCACGGAACATATGAAATCATATCGTATAAGCATGGGTTCATATAAACATGTAATCATATAAATGTGGAAGAATCATAAAACATTTCTTAGGTATGGGTCAAGGCTAACTTCCAATCATGTTTCCCATTTTAGTACGGGTCAAGGATAACCACCAATCCCGTTTTACATCACACCTCATGAGACTTAACCTTACCCAATGCATTAGAGCGCTATCTGGGAACACCCATCTCAACATTTTCATGAATATTATTTCCAAATTAATAATCTTTCCACAAAAATAATCATAAATAATCAAACATACATAAACATAAGGATACCCATGGAAAGAATTAGGAACCACAATCATGACATAAATCATAACCAATGAGCGTATCATGAAAGTGTCCCTGAAAGAAAGAGATTATAACATACATGAAAGTTCATATGATAAAATAGGATTATAACATGGTATGTGATGTCAAACAGAAGTGAAAACATATAAGGAATGTATTTGAGTAACATTAGCATTAAAACATCTTTGTGCGGTTTTAAGGAAAATACTATAGAGATTTTAAAATAGAAAGGAGGTCAATATTTTATATAAAAACAGAATTGAACCAAGAAGGTTTTAATAATAAATATACTGATTTTATAAAGACAATGGTGTCATAAAATAGGGGATAGAGTGCACTTGAATTTGGGTAAAAATTCGGGAAGTCCCTTTAAAACGAATGTGCTTATTGGAAAGTATCGAGGAGGGATTCACTTAAAAGAATGTATATCCCTGAAAGAGAATGAAAGATAGATATTGGATCAGGATTTTGGAGCATATAAATAGAATGTAGAAGTTTTACATAAAAAGAAAAGACAACTAAAATTTGGTAAAAAGAAAGATAGGGCAACCTGAAGGAATAAAGGAAGTTCGGGTAGAATTCTTTACGGTTTATCGGCAAGGTATCATGTGTAACTTAGAGGGATTGATGAGAGAGAAAGGGGGTTTCTCATCACTTATAAATCAAGAGTAAAGTATGGGGGAGGTGTATAAACATACCCCGTCATTAGGTATCACACATAAAATGGAATAGTATAGAGGACATTATTGATTAAAGAGAGAAATGGAGAGGATCCCTTACCTTAAATCCATTGGTGTTCTCCACTTGTTATTAAAGAACTGAATAAAAAATTAGGCTTATTAATTCATAAGTCGAGAACCTATTATATATGTAATTGATTTATTATAACCCTTTTTAGTTCATTCAAGGCCTTCTTGATTAGTTATATGGTTCAATTTCATTGTTTGGGCTCGTTTGTTTACTTGGTTTTAAAAGATCGGTTCACTTATATTCAAGTTCGTATAAACATTAAAGATGGAAGTGGTTGTCTATAAATGAAGTTATATTCTATTAGTGAACATCCAGGAGATTAAATGGTTTTAAATTTAATTTGGTTACTTAGATTGATGTCGAACTGTTATATAAAACCATAGTGACAACTATTTTTGTTAATCAGTGGGGTTGATTACAAAGAACATGTTTTGCTTTATAACATAATACCATTTGTACAAAAGGATTATAGGAATAAAAATAGGATATAATACATATATAATAATCCATTTCAACTATAACAAAAATGGTTTAATGACCAGAATTAAAGATTATAATAGAAATTGAGAAACCGTTGTCCTTGAATGTGCTAAATTAGCACATCTCAAACGGTGCTTTCATTTCTTTCAAATAAAAGGTGGGGAAAGGAGAGAAGATAATGGAATATCACATTAGTATTAAAACATTCTAGTACAAGTATGTTATTAGATTTATCATACTATTAGGATGAAGGGAGGTGAGGAAAGAAACCAAAAGAAAAGAACTTAAAAGAAATGAAGGAATTGGAAAGAGGAATTTACCTCTTGAGACTTCCTCCTTTGAGAACCTTTTATGGGGAGAGGTTTTGGTATTTTGAAGAGTCTGGGAGCTTTGGGACGTGGGGGAGGACCTTGGGGAGAGATTTGGGTAGAATATTAGCAAGACACAAGACTTGAGAGGAGTGAAAAAAAGAGGGAGTGAAGGGGGGTTTTATAGGGGAGGAGAGGGGATTTCTCAATATAAAATTTATTAATTTATTATTTCCCCACAAGACAAGGAATAGTGAGTCTTCCTCGACTAAGAATAGTAATTTTATCATGTGATCTCGAACTGATTGGTCTTAAATCAGTAGAACTTTATCAATGACTCAATAAATCCATTATTTAGCATTTATTGTAAATTATCATATTTTTACTATTCATAAAAAAGTCAAGTATTTCAGAAAAATCTCAAAAATTCACCCAAACCATTTCTCAACATGTAGAATCCAAAAATGAAGTCTATTTCTCAAAAATTGTTTTCTAAATATGATTATTTTAATATTTAATTAAAATCATAATTTATTATCAAAACCAGTTTTAAAACATTCATTTACTTGTTCTAAAATATAGGTATATCATACTTTCAACTTGAATAATATTTATATACTATCATAGGTAAGGTTACTATTCATTAGGGTATATAACTATTCATAAGGGTATGCTACTATTCATTAGGGTAAGTTACTATTCACCAAAAATAAGTTTTTTCTTATCGGACTCCAAATAACTTACTGATTGCAACCGTGTATATCGGATTTTCGAAATTCCAAACACAGAAGTGAAAAAATGATGTTTACAAGTCACTTAGCACTTAGTAGTTCATTTTTTTGTGTTTTCTTGTGATTTTATGAAATATTTATAAGAAGGGAATTTCTATTGAAAAACATTGGGTAGTTACAGTATAGTATCTCATAATTAGTATATTTTTATAATAATCATATATAGTTATTATTTACACCATTATACCCATCCAAGTATGGTGGTGGTGAAAAACATATTACACCACAACATGGAGATGGTAAGTCGTACGTACGCACGCGTGATAATTTCATTTTTCATAGGATGGATAGAAAGTGAAATAAGGTTATTTCATATTTATAATAACATATCAGTATATTTTTGATACTGATGTTATTACTTTATAATGAAACAACTAAAGAAGAGGAAGTAGAAGGAGAAATAAATTTGAAAGAATCGGTAGAAGAGATTACCTCTTCCTCGACGTGCCTCCTTTAAATTTCCTGTTTTGGAATTAGAGTTGGTCTTTTGAGAAGACTAAAACCTATAGAATGTTACTATGAAAGTTTAGAAGATAAATGGGCATGGTTTGGCCTATCTTGAAGGCTCAAAATGGAATGAAGAGGAGAGGGATGAGGTTCCCTTTTACAAGAGAGGGGAGGGGCACTATAAGAAACTCTCAAAAATATTATTTTACAATTAAATTTTAACTAAAAAATTTCCAAAACTTATTTAATTAAAATATAATATTATATTTGTTCTAATACCCTTCATCTAATAATATTTATACAAGTTTAGAATATTTTTTTATCCTTATATTTTTGGTTTAACCCTTATTTTACCCTTTTTAATCTTACAGTGATATCATGTTATTTACATATTATGGGTTAATGTAATTACCACATCATGTAAAGAAACCCAAAAAAAGTTATTTATGACATGGTTGGAATTATATCAACCATTTTTCTAAATATTAGATTTTTATGAATTTAATATAATTTAATAAACTATTTTATGTTTTATGTTATAAATTGTGTCAATTTTGGACACTATTAATACTTGACTTTTTAAAAATTCATAAAAACTTTATTCCTTAAAAATAAGGCATTAACTCAAAGATAATATGTCAATGTCATCCAAAAAATTTGTGGATGACATCAAAATAACAAAATTAATTTTTTTTTAATATTTATAAATTCATTTATTTAAATCTTGAATTAATGAGGTAATCACTACATCATATTTGTATCATAAATAATACTATTTATATAATCTTTAAAAATTATAAATAAAATACCATGATTTTTGGAAATATGTTTAGATTTATAATGACTATTTATAAGAAAATAGATCAGTTATATAACCCTATATTAAAATCGATTTACTAAAAGTTATATGTTTTGGTTACAAATGTCTTCACTTTAAATTAATTTTTATAAAATGTCATTTTCACATCCATGTGAATCCATGGGGTCCCAAAATTGACCCAAGGATTCCCATGGTAGGAAATATTTCATCCAATATGATTAGGACACGTTTTAGATTAGTATTATATTATTAAAATATTATTTTTTTACCCTTATTTTCCAAATTTACCCTTTAACCATGGTAAAAAAAATAATTACTAAAGTTACTATTCATAATGTCCCAAAATAAAAGGTACCTATTTACACAATTTGGAACTTCTGATTACAAATATGGAATAAATTTTTCCAAATTAAAAACACAGAAGTTTTAGTAATTGATTTAAAATTAATCCCATTGTTGAAATGAGAAAACGAGTTTTAAAAGTTAAAACATTGTAAAATATTGAAATGTTTTTACCCATGAATTCAATGTAAAATTAATGATAATGACTTACATTATATTAAATGGTAAAAATATATTCTATTTATACTTTAAAAACATTTAATATTATAATTTAACTATATAAATTATCTCGATGAAAAAATTTGTTTTTAATTAAAATTTAGTGTATTTTTAATATTCATCAAAATATGAAAGTTATCAGAAAAATATCAGAAATTTTTCCAAAGTAAATTTTTATACCTCGATTAAAAATAAAATGTTTATGTTTTCATATAGGACTTATTAATGTGAAAAAACTTAATTTAAAATGGATTCTCCATTCAACGTTATAAAATTGACCTTTTTTAAAAAATAGGTTCTTATACATAAATAGGGTTTTATTCATACCATATGACTAAAATATCAATTAGATGAATATAAAAAAATATTTTATTTAGTATATAACACATATATCTCATTAATCTCATTACCAAATGTAATTAACTAAAAAAATACAAATATCTAATTGATTTATATTTTTCATAAATAATTAATATCCAAATAATTCATAATGTATTTTCATAAGTTAGTTATAATTATTCTTGCTAACCTAACTGCTAGGATATAACGGTAATTTTATATTAGGGGCATCTCTTGGTTTGTTTAAATTCACAATTGCGTGCAAATTAAGATACTGAAGGATAAAAATTATTTAAAGAAAATATTTCATAAAAACATCTGGGTGTTACATTCTACACCCCTTAAATTGAATTTCTCCCTCGAAATTAATCACTTGGAAATAAACAGATGAGGATACCTCTCCCTCATTATATACTCAAGTTTCCATGTAGCTTCTTATAATTGGTGGCTCCTCCATAAAAATTTAACCAAGAAAGTTTTCTTGTTTCATAGAACTTTTTCGATATGATCCAAAATCTCAATCGGTTGTTCTTCATAAGAAAGATATTTCTCCAGCGGTACAACTTCTGAGATTAGTACATGTGAAGGATCATGTATGTACTTTCTTAGGATGGATACATGGAACACATCATGAACTTGAGAGAGATTTGGTGGAAGCACCAATTGGTAATATACATTCCCAACATGATCCAAAATTTCAAAAGGACCGATATACCTAGGGCTCAACATGCCCTTCTTTCCAAATCTCATTACTCTCTTCCAGAGACAACTTTCTTGTTGGCTCTGAGCTGCTCTTATGTGTTGTTGAATAGATCTGAACTTTTTTCCCATTTCATCAACAAGATCAAGTTGTAATAGATTTCTTCCCCAAAATTCATCCCAACAAGTTGGACTTATACACTTCTTTCCATAGAGAGATTCATAAGGATCCATATGAATACTTTAGTGAAAGCTATTATTGTAAGAAAATTCCACCAATGGTAGGTGTTGATCCTAAGAACATTTTAAATCCATAGAGCAAGCTCTTAACATTTCTTCCAGAGTTTGAAATGTCCTCTCAGACTGACCGTCTGTCTGAGGATGATAAACAATGCTGAAACTTAACTCTGTATCTAGATCATGATGAAGACTTCGTGAGAACTTCAAGGTAAACCTTGGATCCCGATCAGATATAATGAAAATTGGTACTTCATGCAATTTTACCACTTCCTGTACATATATATGGGTATGTTGATCAATATATAAATCCTAACTAATAGAAATGAAGTATGACGACTTCATAATGAGATCAATTATAACCTATATATCATTATTGCCTTTGGATTTTTTGGGAAGTTTGATGAAAAATTCCATAGTGATGTTTTCACATTTCTATTATGGTATGGGTAATGGTTGTAACGTCCCCTTAGACTTTTGTCTCTCAGCCTTAACTTGGTAACAAACCAAGCATCGAGAGACATATTCAGCGACATCTCTTTTCATTCCATCCCACCAGAAGTACTCTTTCAGGTCCCTATACATCTTTGTGATTCTATGGTCAATAGAGAGTGAAGAACTATGAGACTCATCAAATAGTTCCTTCTTTAATTCTGGTATGGGAGGAACACAAACCTGGTTCTTGAACCTTATTATTTCATCAAAATCAAGGTTGAATTTAGGGACGTTGTTCACCTTCTTCTGTAACTCTACATCTTCATTCTGTGCCTCTTTAATATTCACTTGTATAGATAGTTGAACATTCTTTTTAGAAAGATAAAATTTCTCCCCTTCTGTTATAATTTTAAGATTCATTCTTTGAAAATCCAAAAATATTGGATCTTTTGTGATCCTCATATTGGATAAGCTATCCTGGTCTTATCGACTAAATGCATCTACCACCTTATTTGCTTTCCTTGGGTGGTAATGTATTGAGCAGTCATAATCTTTAATCAACTCCAACTATATTCTTTGGTGCATATTCAGCTCCTTTTTTGTGAAAATATTCTTTAAGATTTTATGATCAGTAATATCAAACCTTTCACCATAAAGATAATTCCTCCATATCTTTAATGCAAAGATTACTGCTTCTAACTCCAAATCATGAGTTGGGTAATTATGCTCATGGATTTTCAATTTTCGTGAGGCATAATATATCACCATATCATTTTTCATCAGAACACACCCTAGCCCCTTCTTGGATGCATCACTATAGATCACAAACCTTTCTCCACTACAAGGTAGTGTGAGCACAGGTTCATTGTCTAACCTTCTTTTTATCTCTTTGAAATTCTCTTCACATTCCTCTATCCAAAAGAACTTAACTCCTTTCTGAGTCAACTTTGTGATTGGATTAGACAATCATGAAAAATATTTCACAAAACATCGATAATATCCATCCAAACCAAGAAAACTTTGGATTTTAGTTACTGTTGTTGGTCTCAACCATCTTTCAATAACCTATGTTTTTGCTGGATCAACAGATCCCCTCTCTTGAGATTATGTGACCCAGAAATGAAACTTTTTGAAGACAAAATTCACACTTGGTAAATTTAGCATAAAGATGATCCTTTCTCAGGGTCTTCATTACAATTCTCAAGTAATCTTCATGTTCTTCCTTTTTCTTTGAATAGACAAAAATATCATCTATAAAGACTACCAAAAATTGATCAATATAGTCTCTAAATAATCTATTAATTAGATCCATGAAGATAACATGGTCATTAATAAGACCGAAAGGCATCACTATAAATTCATAGTGTCCATATCTTTTACAGAATTTCGTCTTTGGTATATCCCCCTTTTTGACCTTTTATTGATGATACCGTGAATGAAGATTAAACTTATAAAAGTATTGAGATCCACATAGTTGGTCAAATAAGTCATCAATGCGGGGAAGATGATATTTTTTCTTGATAGTGATCTTGTTAAGTTCTCAATAATCAATGTAGAGTCTCATTGATTCATCTTTGTTCTTAAAAAACAGAATAGGTACTCCCCAAGGTGACACAATAGGGCATATGAATCCCTTATCAAGATTCTCTTGGAGTTGCTTATTCAATTCCTGCAACTCAATTAAGGCCATTATATAAGGTGTATTTGAAATAGGCATAACACCCGATATGAGTTCTACAGAAAACTCAACATTATGATTTGGTGGAAGACCTGGAAATTCCTCCATAAATACATCATCAAGCTCTCGTACAATGAGAATATTCTTAATCCTGAGTTTATCCCCAACAATTTGAGATAAATAACCTTCATTTATTGGAATCAAGACCCATAAGATGGAAGAAATTTCCACTGGAAGGTTATATTCATCGTTGCACCAATAGATGATCATAGATTGATCTGGAATATGAAATGTGACTTACCTTATTTAGAAATTGATATGAGCTCTATATAAAGAAATCCAATACATGCCAATAATGACATCAAATTCCATTATAAGAAGGATCAGAAGATTTGCAGGAATCACTTTCCCACAAACTTCAATTGGAGAAGAATTGTAAACTTTTGATGCGACCGTTGTGCCATTAGGATTTGTCATAGCAAACTCAACATCTAATTGTTGAGGTAATTTGGATATAAACTTACAAAATTCCTTAGAAATAAAAGAGTGAGTGGATAAAAAATCAAATAAAACATTTTCTACTTTAGAGTGGATGATAAGTGTACCTTTCACCACTTCATTATCGTACTCCATGTCACCAATAGTAATTTCATGTGACTTTCTCATGTCTTTGGCCATAAGACTTTGTTGATGTCGATCATGATCAATAACCCTTGGATTTGGACATTGATTTGTATATTGACCCATTTCCATGCACTTGTAACATTTAAGTGTAGGAGGTGCATTTTGTGTACCCTTTTCTTTGTTCACATCATTAGACATCTTTTTACCATCACTTCAGCATTCAATTGCCCGATGACCTTATTTTCCACACTTAAAACATTTACTAGTTCCTTTAAGACAATTACCTCCATGTTTCTTTCCATACTATGAGCATAATAGAAAAATCATCTTCTTTTTAGTGTGGTCTTTATATTTTCCTCTGAATTCCATTTTCCTATTCTTATCAAACCCATATGAATAATGGGTTACTACAATCTCCATATCAACATTGAGAGAACATCGAACAATTTTCTCATATCTATAAAAGTTTCTTATGGATAATTTCCTTAGGAGACTAGGTTTTAAGCCACTAAATAATCGATCAATCTTACTCTCAAGTTGGATAATAATTCCAGAAGTGTACCTTGAAAGTCTTGTAAAATTTGTTTCGTAGGTACCAACAGATTCATCATCCTTTTGCTTAAGTTCAAGGAAATTCTTCTTCATATTTGTTATAATAATACATGGAAAGTACTTATTGAAAAATAAGTTCTTGAACTCATCCCATTCCATGGACTCAATTTCATATATTTGACTTATATTCTTGATAAGACTCCACCATTTACCAGCTTCACCTTCCAAACGATATACTGCTAAGATGAATTTATCATGTTTAGAACATTGTAGAACTGAAAATATCTTTTTAGTGGTACTGATCCATTGTTCAGGCACTAAGGGATCAGAAGACCTACTGAATGAAGGTGGATGCTGCCTCATGAAGGATTCAACAGATTGTTACTACTTCCTTTACTCGTTTAGAAGTACTGCATGATTCATAACTTGAGAAAGTTGTGTGATCATGGCTACAAGATTTTTTTGTTCCAGTTCCCATAAAATTTGTTTGCTCAGGAAGAAAATCATTACATTTCCCGTCACATTCGTCATTAACACAGTTCCTTTGGGTTCCATCCATTGACTAAAACCAAGAAGAATAGTGTGGGAAATACTAAACATAACAGGAAAACCAAACAATCAATAATAAAATTTCAATTTAGAACACTTTAGGTGTAGATACCCAAAGATTGACATACATAGACATTACATTACTTTTTCAGAATATCTAATACATAACAAAAACAAACACACAAGGACCGTAATAGTTTAGTGTCTTTGGAAACTCGGAATATAATCTTCTAATCTTGGTGAAAGATCTTCAACATCTCCCATAAAGATCTTTTTTTTCTTACCTAACACCTTTATTTATATCCTGGGGAAAAGAAAACATATAAAGGGTGATATAAAATTCTCAGTAAGGGTAAGCATGGAGAAAATAAAACAAACCATATACATTTGAACTTCAAAACATGAACATAATATTTAAACATCAAAATATTGAGCAATGACATAAAACATGGCAATATGTAAGGAATAGATCATAAAGAAACATTAATCATGATAAAATAGCATGGGAATAAAACATGTAATTGTGGAAACCATTAAGCACATGTTATGATTTCCATAGTATCCAAGGCATTGCTGTGATACCATCTTAGTGGACAAAGTCCCTTTCTGAATCGAGTTCACTCCTTGTTCCAGTCCTGTATCACTGAACCGGATTAACTTACCGTTCCATCCATATCTATCTCATGAGATATAAATCTTTACCCAATGCATTGGAGGAAGATATAGGTCCCACCCATCTCATAATGAAATCATTCTTACTTGTGCCACAACATAAACATAAATCATTCATCATAACCCAAAGAAAAAAATGGGTTTCATAAACATCATCCCATCATAACATAATCTATATAAAACAAATGGATATCATTTCATCATAATAAAAGTGAAACCATGTAAACCATAGAGACATTATAATTGAAACATACACATATGAAAATAATGTCATCTTAGATGGAAAATGGTTTTGATAAAACACTTGAAATGAATTCTTGAGGAAAATATCCTTTCTCCTTAAAAATCATTTTCTTTTCACAAAATGCCACACAATTTTAAAAGAAAAGGATTTTATTGAAAATAACCACGAAAACTTGTAGAGGTGGATTCTTGAAAACTAAGCGATATGAAACCATAAAAATCCATTCATTCCATATAAGTTAAAAAAACATTCTCCTCGTACTTTTGTCGGAAAAGTAAAAAAGTACCTCGTATGGTAAACAAAAGAAACATTCCTTCCAATACTTGTGGTAAAAGTCATAAAAGGGTAAAAATGACTTTAAACATACATGGAATGTCATGAACCCCTCCCACCAAAGATGCCCCTCCTGAGCTGGCAATGGTGAAAGGGAGATAATGACCCCCGAGTCCTTCCACCAGAAGGCCCCGGGTTGGCGACTAGCACCAAGGGTATGAGTTTTCACAAATATGAGAGGCATTACCCTTTTTATTATTTAGGATCGGGAAATAGGATGAGTCAACCACCAAAAAGGAAAAGAGAAAGTGTATAGAAATAAACCCAAACCAATCCCACATGCATATTTAAACAATTTTATAACAAGGTACAAGTACAAGAAAGCTCAAAAGTACAATACCAAAAGAAAACAAAGGTACAACAATAGCAACAACTCCAACTGTCTGACTAGTAGGGTCCCGCACGGCCCTGGTAGTCCTCCTGGAAACCTGAAAGTAAACGTAGGGTGAGAATACACATATACTCAGTAGGGAAACCTAAATCTCTCGTGAACAAGTGGGGAGACATCCTAATGTCCCGTGAGAACAACCGAAGAAACCTAACAAGGGAATCTATCCATCCAACCTCATCAGCCACACTCACCAAAACACAATCATAATAGGTATTAGTAGTATAAGAAAAAGAGTATTTGGGTACCCCGCACCATTTCCCATTAGTTAGCTGAACGTCCTGACGCTGTCACACTCTCCCCGCCCGCACACACCTGGGCCTCACAACCACACATCCCGCCTGCACACACCTGGGCCTCACAACCACACATCCCTCCCGCACACACATGGGCCTCATCCCGAAGATTCTTGGGAATAGTAATAGTAATAGAACTCTCGCCCGAAGACACCTGGGCCTAAATCAAAACCTACCCGAAGAGTCTTGGGTGTAAGGTCGCCTCAAGCCATTATAGCCTATAAGCCTGCCCGAAGAGTCTTGGGCCTAATCACCCCCATCAAAACCTACCCAAAGAGTCTTGGGTTTAAGGTCGTCTCAAGCCATCACAACCTAGGGGAGAAGGAGTAGGAATGAGCTAGTAACTATGGGAAAATACCCTCTCCCATGAAATGGGAGTGTTCGGCACTGAGTGCTCAACATGGGTGTGGTGCGATAAAACAAAAAAGATACATATATATATATATATATATAGCAACCACTCAGCCCAACCTATGGCTTCTAAAAAGAGAAACTGAGAAAGTGCCTCGGCACTGCTACCACGAAGCATGCATACAAAAAAAACCCCAACCCCATTAAGGTTTTCACGTTTCAGAAGAAATTAGCTTATTTTGTTCCTTAACTACTGGGAAACTATCCACAACTAACCACTTCAATCGTTCGTAAAACATATCCCTGCCATCCAAAAAAAAAGTTAGGGAAACAAACACATCAACACAACAAGTTCCTTCTTATTAACCAACCAACCCATTGATTATTATTTCCATTTCATTACCAATCCCCACCATTCATTAAATCTTCCACATTTATTATTTATTAAACGCAACCCAAAGTCCGTTCACATTCAACCCATCCCCACAGCCCCGCTGCCAACCTCCATAACCACAACCGCACCGAAACCCGTACATCAACACCTCTTTAATACCATTTATTGCAGCCCCGCTTTCCACCCAAACCACAACAACCCACAAAACACCCCCATCACATGCCACATAACCAAGCCAACACCCACATGTTCATTATTCCATTTTGTTTAACCAGGGTGATCACACAAGGGTTCCAAATTTTCATTTAAATAGCCAACTTTATGTGATTAACCAATTCCACATTCAACAAAGTTCCATTCAAAAAAACGGTCTAGAAAGATAGGGAAACATTTAATTGTGCAAGAAAAGGCCCCCAACGACCGTGATTTTCAGTAGGCATAAGCCTATTCATTTCACTACATAATATCAAAGGATATAAAAAGTAAAGTAACAACAAACAAAAACTTCCCATCCCCATTCTTTAACCAGTTATTATCTTTATTTTAAAGGTTCAACCATTTCTCTTGAAAACAAAAAGGATACCCACCCCGCATGATGCACAAATTAGAGAGACGAAGGTAAAACCCCTACCTCAATAGGTTCTTGATCGCAACGCTCCTCCGGATCAACTTTAGAAGACGTTCGTCGGCGTCTCGGAAAAACCTCCTCGAGTGGAAAGGAAGAGCCGAAGGAAAGACAATGGATCCAAGCACAGAAGTTCCGCCTCGTCGTTACGATCCCGTGGTTGCTGACGGATCGTAAATCAGAGCTCGGATGAAAAAGTTATGGAAGAAAGAGCCTTCGAGTCTCTTAAGAGAGCTCTGCTCAGAGGAGAGGGGAGGAGAGGTGTGAGTTGAAAGGAGGAGGGGACCCCTCCTTTTATAGACGTGAAAATCAAAAGTACATGGCATGTACTTATGATACACGGCGTGTACTCGGCCGTTTTCACACGGTCTCCACGCGGCCTCCAACACGGTTCTGCGGCCATGGACTGGTCAACACACGGTTTGAAGGTAACGCATACGTGGGGAAGGACTACACGGCGTGTATATTGGACACACGACGTGTACTCATTTATTGCACACGGCAGGGACACAGCTCCAACACGGCACACGGCCAACGACTGGTCAACACACGGTAACGCGTACGCGGGGAGGGACTACAAGGCGTGTAGTACTGGACACACGATGTGTACCCATTTTCTTCACGCGGCAAAGACACGACCATCCACACGAGGTATACCCGGCAAGAGGGTACACGGTGTGTACTCAAAATACATGGCGTGTAGTTTCAAAATTCTGGAAAGTGTGGGAAAAGTCCATTTTACCCTCCAGAACACTTTGTGGCCTTATTTTTGACAAAGGAATGGGCCGGAGAGGTCTGTGCCATTACATCAGATATCTCTTAAAACATTCTCATCCCCGAGAATTCAAAAACCAACCTAGGGGAACCCAAAAAGATACCTCTTAGGGTCCTCGTTATAACAGGAACCCAACCAACAATCCTAATTATAGGTGTTAGGAATTCCTTCTCCTATGTCGAGATATTATCCGCTTTAGGCGGCACTGACTCACCTGCACGGGTTTAATCGCATCCTCATTAATGCGTCTCAATTAAGGATTGGGTATTCCCACTTCTATACATTAGTATTTTCAACTCGAACTACCCCCCAACACCATACAACCAACACACTGCCCGAACACGTGGTTTTGGGAAAATATTTCTCCTATGTCAAGATATTATCCGCTTTAGGTGGCACTGACTCGCCCGTACGGGTTCAATCGCATCCGCATTAATGCGTCTCGATTAAGGGTCAGGTTTTCCCCCTTCCCACACATCTGGACATGTTACACATTACCAAGGAACAAGGAAACAAAAGGTCTCACAACTGACAAGCCAAGCATTCCATATATCAAAGGTACATAGTACAATATCATCACAAAGCTCAGAAGAACAAGGGAAAACACAAGTCAAAACAACTCCGGGTATTGAGCGTGCATCTGGGTCTCCCACTCCCAAGTTCTCTCCTCGAGACCGTCATGCCTCCACAACACACAAACCAAGGTAATGGTACATCCACGGAGAACCTTCTCTTTACGATCCTCGATTCTGACTAGCCGTTCCTCGATGGTCGCGTCGTCTCCCATATCCAACTCTTCCCAGTCGATAACGTGAGAGTCATCGTGTAAGTACCGACGAAGATGGGAGACGTGGAAGATGTCGTGGACTTTCTCCATCTGAGGTGGCAGGGCCAGCTGATATGCCACCTCGCCGACTCGCCTCAGCACCTCAAAAGGTCCGATGAACCTGGGTGAGAGCTTGCTCCCTTTCCCAAACCTCCACTACCCCCGTCGAGGGGAAACCTTTAAGAACACATGATCTCCCACCTCGAAATCCAAGGGCCTCCTCCGACGATCAACATAAGACTTCTGTCAGTCCTGAGCCGCCTTCATCCTCTCACGTACAAGCTGTACTTTCTCCGTGGTGCTCTGCACTACCTCTGGCCCAAGAGCACCTGTCTCACCAACCTCTACCCAACAAATGGGTGAACGACATGACCTTCCATACAAAGCCTCAAATGGTTCCATGCCAATAGTAGAGTGGAAGCTGTTGTTGTAGGCAAAATCTACTAAAGGCAAGTGTCGTACCCATGATCCTCCGAAATCCAAAACGCATGCTCGCAGCATGTCCTCCAGCGTCTGGATAGTCCGCTCTGTCTGACCGTCGGTCTGAGGGTGGAAAGCAGTGCTAAGGCATAGCTGGGTGCCAAAAGAATGCTGTAACCCCCTCAAGACTTGTGAGGTAAACCGAGTATCCCGGTCTGAGATGATAGTCCTCGGAACTCCATGCAAATGCACCACCTTGTCTACGTACCTCTGTGCTAAGGTACTCACCGGGCCCGACTCCTTGATTGCTAAGAAGTGAGCTGATTTTGTCAGACGATCCACCACTACCCAGATAGCATCATAACCACCCTGAGCTCTGGGTAGTCCTGTGACGAAGTCCATTGAGATGTCATCCCACTTCCACTCCAGGACATCTAAAGGATGCAACAACCCACCGGGAACACGGTGTTCAACCTTCACTTGCTGACACACTAGGCACTTAGCCACAAACTCCGCCACTGCCCATTTCACCCCGGGCCACCAAAACTAATCCCTCAGGCCTCGGTACATTTTTGAAACTCTTGGATGTACTGCCAAGGCTGAGCTATGGAACTCATGGAGAACTCCCTCATGCATCGTCTCTAGAAAAAAAAACCTTCCATGGAAAAGCATCTGATGTCAGCTGTCCTCTGACCATCCCTCTGGAGCATTCCCCTGATCGACACGATCCCGCATCACCTCTGCCTCGGAGTCCCCCCACTGGGACTCTTCCACCTGCTGAGATAAGGAGGATTGCACCATCATCTGGAACAAACAGCCTCTAACACCTTCTTCCCTTGCATCTAAGTGCAGGGCATCCAACTCTCCCATCTCCTTTCAAGAATCAGCAGATTCCCGTACCACTTCCTTATGTGACTTTCTACTCAGGGCATCAGCCACAACATTGCCCTTACCTTCAGTGTAAGAGATCTCGAAGTCATAGTCTTGGAGAAACTCAACCCATCTCCGCTGCCATAAGTTCATGTCACGCTGGGAGAAGATATAACGCAGGCTCTTGTGATCTGAGAAGACCACAAAGTGCTCCCGAAAGATGTAATGTCGCCAAAACTTCAATGCGAACACTACTGCTACAAGCTCCAGGTCATGGGTGGCATAGTTACGCTCGTGAGGGCGCAACTACCTAGACCCATAACAAATCATTCCCTTCTTCTGCATCAGCATGCACCCCGGACCAAGGCCAGAAGCATCACAAAACACTTCATACAACAACCCTTCCTCTGGAAACCTCAGCACGAGAGCACTAACCAACTTCCCCTTCAGGTAGTCGAAAGCTTTCTGGCACTGATCGCTCCATAGGAAGACCTGATTTTTCATAGTCAAAGCTGTCAATGGAGCAGCAACTCGAGAGAAGTCCGAAATGAACCTATGATAGTAACCTGCTAACCCCAGGAAACTACGAACTTATGCTATGATCTTGGGTGCTGCCCAAGAAAAAACTGCCTCCACCTTCGACGAGTCCACCGATACTCCATGCTGAGACACCACGTGCCCAAGGAAGTGTACTTCTTGCTTCAAGAACTTACACTTTGACAATTTCCCGAAAAGCTGGTGGTGTCGAAGGACTTCCAAGACTGCCCTGAGATTATCAATGTGTTCCTCCTCTGATCTTGAGTAGATTAGGATTTCATCGATAAACACAATGATGAAACGGTCTAGAAACTATCAGAAGACAAAGTTCATAAGTCCCATGAACACAGCCGGTGCATTCGTAACTCCAAACGGCATCACTAAAAACTCGAAGTGCCCATACCTGCACCTGAAAGCTGTCTTCGAGATGTCACTGTCCTTCACCCTTAGCTGATGATATCCAGATCGTAGATCAATATTTGAAAACCAACCTGCTCCCCTCAGCTGGTCGAAGAGATCATCTATCCTTGGAAGGGGGTAATGATTCTTGACTGTTACCTGGTTCAGCCTTCGGTAGTCTATGCATAGCCTGAGACTACCATCTGCCTTCTTCACGAACAAAACTGGAGCACCCTATGGTGACACACTGGGTCGAACAAAACCCTTCTCCATCAGATCGTCAATCTGAATCCGCAACTCCTGCAACTCCGAAGGTGCCATCCGATAAGGGGCCATCGAAATCGGTCGGGCACCAGGTTGTAAGTCTATCCTGAACTCAACGTCACGTCGGGGGGGTGGGGGGTAGAGTCACAAACTGCTTAGGAAAAACATCGAGGAACTCCCCAACAACATATGGGACATCCATCATCTCTGTATTAACTGGAACCACTGATAACCCGGCTAACAAAGAAAGGAGAGGCTCCACACACCGGCTTCCCACCTGATAGCTCTTCTTGCCAACAAAAGATACGCGCTGCCCATCCACGTCGGAGAACACGACTCTTCTCCAGAATTAGTCGATAACGACACCAACAGAAAACAACTAGTCGATGCCTAGGATGACATCATATGGCTGCATTTGTAACAGAAGAAGGTCCCCACTAGATCGATGTGGTCCCAATGTCAGCCCACATCCCCAACAAACAAAAGATATGCTGGTCTGGCCTCCAACTGGTGTTCTCAGCACTAGTGGTACGGAAAGTCTCTCTACGTCTAGTCCCAAAGAATGGGCTAGACCAGGTGTAACAAATGAGTGTGAAGCTCCCGAATCGAACAAAGCAGAAACAAGAGTACTGAAAAAACAAATCATACCTCGCACCACCTCTGGTCCTGTTGGAGCTGCCAACTCTGCTTCGTGCAACTGTCCATGCCCAGCTCCTCTGCCTCTCTGATGTCGTCCACTTCCCCGACCATGCCCTGGTCGAGGTTCCTGAGGAGCACCCTGAGGTCGGACTCCTCCCAAAAAGTCTGCCCTCAGAGGAGCATGGTCCTGCTACTGCTGGAAGGGCCTCACCGACAACTAGTGCTGCTGCGGTGGGTGCTGAACCTACCCACCTCCACCGTACGGATATCGGGTCGGGAACCGACTCTGAACGTGCCCGAAACCTCCACAAGAAAAACACCTCGGTCCTGGGCTCGTGGAAAAGGGACGAGGACCCGAAGATCTGAACTGGAACTGCTGGGGCCTGCTCCCCACTGGCCTGAACCTGGAAGGTCCTGTCACAGGAGACCTGCTGCTGACTGCCTTCCCCTTCGACGAACCTGGCTGAAACACCTCACGTGGTGCACCTCCCAGTGAGTGCATCCTCTCTACGACCTCTTCCTTCTTCTACACTGCCAAGTACGTCGGAAGGGTGAAGGGGGTGACAACATACTAGAGCGAAGAACGAAGCACCTCCTCCAAACGTCTCGCCCGAGACTCCTCATCCGGAAAGAGATCCGGAGCAAAGCGCAGGAGATCCTTGAACTTGATCCCCAACTCTCGCACGGACATACTCCCCTGCTGAAGGGAGATTAACTCCTGCCGCTTCTCTACCTGGATCATGGAAGAAAGAAATTCCACTCGAAATTCCTTCTCAAAGTCATCCCATGGAACCTCTACCTCTATCCTCTCTCCGAGGTAGAGCGTCCACCACTGTCGCGCTGTACCTCTCAGCTGAATGACTGCTAGGGGAACCCAGTACTCCCTCGGAGCACGGATCAAGGTGAAAGTGATCCCTAGCTCCTCAAGCCACCCCTCTGTCTCCGTATCTGAAGTACTACCCTCGTACTTCTTGAGGGTCTACTGCTGGAAGGAACGGAGAGTCTTCTGCCACTGGATATCTTCCTCCTCTCGGTCAATCCTCAACTGATCGACTACCTGGATCTGCTGGGCCTCGGCTGTCTGAGCCACCCGGGGACGATGTCCAGGTGCCATAGCTGTACGGTAAACAAGGATCACCTAAGCCCAAGTAGTAAGGAAATTTCTCAAAGTTTTAATTATCATTTTATTTCAATTTCTTTCCCAGAACACCCAAATCAAGTAAAACACAATCATGATGATGCATGTAACTTTCCTAGGGTATCTACCCTGCAATCAACGTAGTCTCACTTGGTTGTTCGGTAGGCTCAGATTCCTTGCATCGGATCACGAGGGCCCTAAAATCCCATGTCCTAGCCGATCTTCCCTGGCCTATGTCATGTACCAAGATTGACTAACATTGTCACCTTACCATCCCATGCATTCCTCACTATGCCTAACTCCAGACTTCATCCTATCTCTCAACCTCCCTTTGATACCATTCTGTCACGACCCCCTCCCACCAAAGATGCCCCTCCTGAGCTGGCAATGGTGAAAGGGAGATAATGACCCCCGAGTCCTGCCTCCAGTAGGCCCCGGGTTGGAGACTAGCACCAAGGGTATGAGTTTTCACAAATATGGGAGGCATTAACCTTTTTATTATTTAGGATCGGGAAATAGGATGAGTCAACCACCAAAAAGGAAAAGAGCAAGTGTATAGAAATAAACCTAAACTAAGCCCACATGCATGTTTAAACAATTTTATAACAAGGTACAAGTACAAGAAAGCTCAAAAGTACAATACCAAAAGAAAACAAAGGTACAACAACAGCAACAACTCCAACTGTCCGACTAGTAGGGTCCCGCACGGCCCTGGTAGTCCTCCTGGAAACTTGAAAGTAAACGTAGGGTGAGCATACAAGTATACTCAGTCGGGAAACCTAAAGCTCTCGTGCACAAGTGGGGAGACATCCTAATGTCCCGTGAGAACAACAGAAGAAACCTAACAAGGTAATCTATCCACCCAACCTCATCAGCCTCACTCACCAAAACACAATCACAACAGGTAGTAGTAGTATAAGAACAAGAGTATTTGGGTACCCCGCACCATTTCCCATTAGTTAGCTGAATGTCCTGACGCTGTCACACTCTCCCTGCCCGCACACACCTAGGACTTACAACCACACATCCCGCCCGCACACACCTGGGCCTCACAACCACAAATCCCACCCGCACACACCTGAGCCTCATCCCAAAGATTCTTGGGAACAGTAATAGTAATAGAACTCTCGCCCAAAGACACCTGAGCCTGAATCGAAGCCCACCCGAAGAGTCTTGGGTGTAAGGTTTCCTCAATCCATTATAGCCTATAAGCCTGCCCAAAGAGTCTTGGGCCTAATCACCCCAATCGAAACCTACCCAAAGAGTCTTGGGTTTAAGGTCACCTCAAGCCATCACAGCCTAGGGGAGAAGGAGCAGGAAGGAGCTAGTAACTATAGGAAAACACCCTCTCCCATGAAATGGGAGTGTTAGGCACTAAGTGCTCAACATGGGTGTGGTGCGATAAAACACAAAAGATACAGATATATATATATATATATATATATATATATATAGCAACCACTCATCCCAACCTATGGCTTCTAAAAAGAGAAACTAAGCACGTGCCTCGACACTGCTACCATGAAGCATGCATACAACAAACAACCCCAACCCCATTAAGGTTTTCACGTTTCAGAAGAAATTAGCTTATTTAGTTCCTTAACTACTGGGAAACTATCCACAACCAACCACTTCAATCGTTCGTAAAACATATCCCTGCCATCCACAAAACAAGTTAGGGAAACAAACACAGCAACACAACAAGTTCCTTCTTATTAACCAACCAACCCATTGATTATTATTTCCATTTCATTACCAAGACCCACCATTCATTAACTCTTCCACATTTATTATTTCTTAAACCCAACCCAAAGTCCGTTCACATTCAACCCATCCCAGCAGCCCCGCTGCCAACCTCCATAACCACAACCGCACCGAAACCCATACATCAACACCTCTTTAATACCATTTATTTTAGCCCCACTGTCCACCCAAACCACAAAAACCCACAAAACACCCCCATCACATGCCACGTAACCAAGCCAACACCCACATGTTCATTATTCCATTTTGTTTAACCGGGGTGATCACATAAGGGTTCCAGATTTTCATTTAAATAGCCAAATTTACGTGATTAACCAATTCCACATTCAACAAAGTTCCATTCACAAAAACGGTCTAGAAAGATAGGGAAACATTTAATTGCGCAAGCAAAGGCCCCCAACGACCGTGATTTTCAGTAGGCATAAGCCTATTCATTTCACAACATAATATCACAGGATATAAAAAGTAAAGTAACAACAAACAAAAACTTCCCATCCCCGTTCTTTAACCAGTTATTATCTTTATTTTAAAGGTTCAACCATTTCTCATGAAAACAAAAAGTATACCCACCCCGCATGATGCACAAATTAGAGAGACGAAGGTAAAATCCCTACCTCAACATGTTCTTGATCGCAACGCTCCTCCGGATCAAATTTAGAAGTCGTTCGTAGGCGTCCCGAAAAAACCTCCTTGGGTGGAAAGGAAGAGCCGAAGGAAAGACAATAGATCCAAGCTCGGAAGTTCCGCCTTGTCGTTATGATCCCGTGGTCGCTGACAGATCGTAAATCAGATCTCAGACGAAAAAGTTATGGAAGAAAGAGCCTTCGAGTCTCTTAAGAGAGCTCTACTCAGAGGAGAGGGGAGGAGAGGTGTGAGTTGAAAGGAGGAGGGGACCCCTCCTTTTATAGGCGTGAAAAGAAAAAGTACACGACATGTAATTATGGTACATGGCGTGTACTCGTCCATTTTCACACGGTCTCCACGCGGCCTCCAACACGGTTCTGCGGCCGTGGACTAGTTAACACACGGTTTGAAGGTAACACATATGCGGGGAAGGACTACACGACGTGTAGATTGGACACACGGTGAGTACTCATTTATTGCACACAACAGAGACACAGCTCCAACGCGGCACACGGCCGACGACTGGTCAACACACGGTAACACGTATGCGGGGAGGGACTACACGACGTGTAGTACTGGACACATGGTGTGTACCCATTTTCTTCATGCGGCAAAGACACGGCCATCCACACGGGGTATACCCGGCAAGAGGGTACACGGCGTGTACTCAAACTACACGACATGTAGTTTCAAAATTCTGGAAAGTGTGGGAAAAGTCTATTTTACCCTCTAGAACACTTTTTGGCCTTATTTTTGACAAAGGAATGGGCCGGAGAGGTCCGTGCCATTTTTTTGACAAAGGAATGGGCCGGAGAGGTCCATGACATTACATGGAAGAATACTAAAAATTTTAAGAAAACTTTTTTAGAAAGCATGGACATGGATGATAAAAATAACCCCAATAAATACTTACGAATAACAATCTCGGATAAGAATGAGATTGGAATAGTTATCCCTTACCTTAGGTCCGATATGCTTCGTACGTATCCGAACCTCCTATATAATGATTTAAATAATTTCATTGACTTATTACAGAATCATATTCATTGTTATGATATCATATATGGTTCACTTATGACTTTATATTACCCATTCTTTTTTAAATTTCATGTTAAAGCAGCGTTTTGGGTAAAATCGTTTTATTTATCGTACGTGTTTCGACATGTTGTTCATGATATTATTATTACTTATATCATGATTATATTACTTCCATAATGTAAATCATGATTTATATATCATATATATTCAGTATATACATATATATAATAGATCGATAAATGGAAAGAAATACACCGTTCATGGAGACGGTAGGCCGTACGTACGCATGAACACTATTTTTCGTTTTCTTATTGAATTGAATGGAATTAAGTAGATGACATGCATATATATAAACATAAATAAAGTATCATTATTATGTCATCTATTTCATTATTATTCATTATATATACTTTATAATCATCCATTAATGGTTAACATGGAGAATGAATCTCATCGCGTTGTGGAGACGGTAGTCCGTACGTATGCACGAGTAATGATATCATTCCCATGATCATGGAATTGTATTTAAGTGTATGTATAATATTTCAGAATCTATATCACTTTACAATAATAATATGTAGTTATTTATTTACACCATTATACCCATCCATGTAAGGTGGTGGTCGAAAAAAGATTACACCACGGCGTGGAGACGGTATTACGTACATACGCACACGCGATGATTTCATTTTCCGTAGGATGGATAGAAGGTGAAATAGGGTTGTTTAATATTTATAATAACATATCAGTATATAATTAATACTTATGTTATTACTTTATAATGATACAACTAAATAAAAAGAAGTAGAAGAAGAAAGAAACTTGAGAAAATCGAAAGAAGCGATTATCTCTTCTTCGACGCACCTCCTTTAAGATTCCTCTTAAGGAAGTAGAGATGGTCTTTTGAGAAGACCAGAACCTCCAGAGTTTTTCTAGGGAAGTGTAGAAGAGAAATGGTCAGGGTTTGGACGAGTTTAAAGGCTCAAAAGGGTGTGAAGCGAAGAGTTAAGGGGTGCCCTTTTTATAAGGGAGGAGAGGGGCACCTTTGGAAAAACTCAAAATATTATTTTATAATAAAGCCATATTCGGTTTATAATAGCTCAAAAATGATTTATTTCGAAGCTAAAGTGGGGATGGGTCGAAATACTCTCAACCAATAGATTTTAGATAGGTTTGGGTCATTATATTAACCTTATCTATTAGTTTTAACTCTTTGTTAATTAGATTGACATTTACCATGTCACATTGTATTTTTATATTATATAGTTAATAAACTTACCATATACATCCAAGCAACCCCCAAGTGGTCCATTAATTATACACATATCATGATATAAGTATCTTGGCCGAACCTTATAGTTTTAGGAATATAATAACAATTAATAATATAATATTTGTTTTAAAAACTATTTTATGTCAATTTTGACACTATTTGGTAATTGATTTTTGTGAAAATCATAACAGCCTGAATAGTTCGAAAAAAGTTAATTAAATCAATACTAACATGTCATATTAACCTATAAAATTAGTTTAATTCATGAAAAGTCTCAAATTACATTTATATGTGTATTTGTAACATCAATTATGTTAATATTTCATTAATAAGGTAATTACTGCATCATCATTGTGTCATAAATAAATTAAATTATTTAATTTCTAAAAATTATAAATAAAATACCATTATGTAGGAAATATTTTTATATTTCTAATGAATATTTATAGTCGAATTTATCTTATGTATAACCTTATATTAAAAATGATTTAGTTATTAAACATTGATTTTAACTATTTTAACCCTTCTTTAAATAAATTAATAATAAATGTCCTAATCTAAACCAAGTGGACCTAAATGGTCATATTTTATTCCTAAGGTTGTTTTTGGTCGAATTACACTTATCCAATAGAATTAGGACATGTGTTAGGGTAATAATAATATCATGTTTACCCTTAATTACTCTATTTACTTTTAACCGTGATAAATAAAAGTAAAAAGTTACTATTCACCAAAAATTATTTTCATCTCATTGAACCAAATTTTAGTCCTTGATATTAACCATGTCTCTTAGATTTTTGAAATTCCCCTCACAGAAGCGGTAAAATTAAGTTTTATATGAATTTCCAAATTCTCCTAGGAGGCGGGTAAAAGACGGTGAAAATTTCAATAAAAGTTTTATATATCTAAAATTATTCTAAAATGACTCAAATGAATTAAATTGAACTTATATAGGTATTATGTATCAATTTTGACCTAAAATAAATTTAAATAAAATAAATAATTATTTAAATAAAAAGTCAGTTTTTAAATAGTAACCCAGTGTTTTCACTATTCATCAAAAATTGAAAGTTTTCAAAAAAATACCAAAAATTTACTCTAGGCTAATTTCGATGTTCCAAATCCAAAAATGAAGTCCATTTTGAAAGATACAATTTATAAAGTTTGAAAAAGAGGGTATTACTATTCATAAAGGCTAGTTCATAATAATATTATAATAATATCTCATTTAGTGAAACTCGGTATTGCGTACTACACACGCTATCGAAGAAAGTCTTGATTGCGTGTAATGCAAGCCAAGTCAGGGCTACATGTAGTGAAAGATCCATTTGGTGTTGTGTATAACATAATCAAAACTTATTTCATTTATACATTAAAAAAATCTATACTTAATATTGTGTAGAATAATTTCCACAAAACGAACTTGAGTTTGTGTGTAACACGAGCCAAGAATAGTGTTCCGTATACTGCAAGCTAATACGGTGTTGTGTATAGTAAAAACTAATCTTGGTGTAGTGTATAATAGAAGACATCAAAGAAATTAAAAATAATATATCTCATAAAATCTCGGTGTGTTACATTCTACCCCCCTTAAAATGAATTTCGCCCTCGAAATTCATCAGGGTTATAAATCATTTACTAATTCAAAGACTCTTTCATAGAAACCCACATCGTAAAAAGGAATACCAAAACATAACTTTAAAAACTAAAGTATGAAACATAAAGGTTACCCAAATTAACTAATCACTGGGTTTCCACATATGATAACATAGGTGGAAATATGGATATGGAAGAAAAATCTAACCATCAAGTTCTGATGGAGAGTGGTAGAGGACATGGCTATGAAAAATCCAACAATTAGAAAGCCATAAATTTGTGATGATTTAAGGTACCATCTGATTCATCGGATATAAGGACACTAGGAAAACATTTTTTGTTTTCAAGATCATTTCCATAAAGTTGAAGAATTGTTGAATTAGAAGAAATACTTACTTGATTTTGGTACAATCTTACTGTTGTTTGTGCCTTGAACAATTTCCACTTCATCTCTTAAAGAAATGAAGTTGAATTTATATTCCGTGAAGTGTTAGCAGATCATGCGATAGAATGATAGGTCATTCCATCTGTCTCAAACAAAAGGATAACAAAACTTATTAAATATATATAAGTCCATTTATATTGATATTAATCGTATATGGTTCTTAAAATGGACTTATAATTCATATATCATACCGCTTATTTAATAAAACTAGTTTCTACTAACCAGGGACTTCCTGTAGGCCAGTGGTAGGTGATAAAGGCCAGTCGCACTTTGGTTGTGGGTTCGATTCCCACAGGCTTGTCCGACGCAACATGTTGTCACCCGTCCTGCAGGTTGTCCTTTTTCTAAAACTACATTATTATAACATTCCATCAATAATATCAAAAAAAGTTCTATCCTTAAACAATACTATCTGATGTCTAACTTAATCTATTCCAATCTTTAGGCTTACCCAAACTCATAGTATAATGAAAAATATTAATAGAGAGGTCATCTACCAAGAATGTAAATACCGTCATTTATCCACCATATATCATAAGAAATCTCTTGTTTGTCACATTTCAAACATTCTAATGCCTTAATCATGTATTCTTTTGAAAAATGAATACCCATTGAACCTTAGTGAAAACATGAATGCTCTCAAAAGTTAACTCTTTCCACATACCAAAATCCCAAAATTTCTATATACTCAAACCATGATATAACTTTGTCCTTATATCAGTCATGAGCTCATTAATACTATCAAAAATTTCATTATCTCCTTATACCTTCATTATAAGAATATCATCTACTTCCCAAAAATATCTGAATAACCTTTCATGGTTATTGGTACCATTCAAAATATACTTTCAAATACTTTAGGAAAAACAATAGTGTAAAAATCCTTATATGTGTCTTTATTCCATAGTACCATTACCTATACAACATAACACTTGATAAACGTAAATCATTCCACTACCTTCTTAAACCATTGACCGAGCTTCAACAATTATTTCATCTCATAGATCATTTGTAGTCTCTTCATTATCAACAACATAAATACTACCCATACATCCATGCTGATTCTCTTCATGATACTTTCCCTTAGGGAATTGGTTTTCATAATTCCCGTATATTCCACATTTAAAACATTTAACCATTGTTGATGTCTTAGTAATACCATTATCCTTGTCCATGGTGTTAACTGATCCTTTTCCTTTGCAATTACTGGCTTTCTGTCCTTCCTTTCCACAACCAAAAAATCTTCCTGTTCCTTTGAAACATTCTCCTTGATGTCTCTTCCCACATGATTCACATGAGGAAAATTGAACTTTATTTCCTCTATGATCATCAGGAAACTCCTTCTTTCTCTTATTAACTGATTCAGGAAACTTACCAATGTTGAGATTATTGATCATATTATGAGATTGCTGATTAGGCATAATAACGATGTTTCACCTTCCAAATCCCATTTCATTTTCTTTATCATGAAGAATATCATTCCATTTTCCATCATATCCTTCATTATCATGAATCTTCCTGTTTCCAGCCATTTTCTAAAACCTAAAAAGAATAGTGTGAGAGGAAAAAATCATGCTAGGGAAAACAACATAATAAAGGGGGAGTACCTTCAATATCTAACATCTTAGGATTAATTATTTGATCATTACCATAATTCTAGGACTATAACCTATAATTATAGTTAACCTTAGGGACATCCCTAGACATACCTTAGAAATATCTCTAGGGATCTCACTAAAGTTTTCGCATCCTAGTTTCCAAATGTTAACTAAACCTTTCCTCTGATACCAACTGTAGAGACCCAAAGCTTGATGTATATACACATTACATTACTTTTGCAGAATATCCAATACATAACAAAAACAAACACACAAGGACCGTAATAGTTTAGTGTCTTTGGAAACTCGGAATATAATCTTCTAATCTTGGTGAAAGATCTTCAACATCTCCCATAAGATATTATTTTTTTTCTTACCTAAAACCTTTCTTTATATCCTGGGGAAAAGAAAACATATAAAGGGTGAGGTCAAATGATCAGTAAGGGTAATCATGGAGAAAATAAAACAAACCATATACATTTGAACTTCAAAACATGAACATAATATTTAAACATCAAAATATTGAGCAATGACATAAAACATGGTAGTACGTAAGGCATATATCATAAAGAATCATTAATCATGATAAAATATCATGGGAATAAAACATGTAATTGTGGAAACCATTAATCACATGTTATGATTTCCATAGTAGCCAAGGCATTGCTGCCGAGACCATCTTAGTGGACAAAGTCCCTTTCTGAATCGAGTTCACTCCTCATTCCAGTCCTATATCACTAAACTAGATTAACTTACCGTTCCATCCATGTCTATCTCATGAGATATAAATCTTTACCCAATGTATTGGAGGGAGATATAGGTCCCACACATCTCATAATGAAATAATTCTTACTTGTGCCACAACATAAACATAAATCATTCATCATAACCCAAATAATAAAATGGGTTTCATAAACATCAACCCATCATAACATAATCTATATAAAACAAATGGATATCATTTCATCATAATAAAAGTGAAACCATGTAAAACATAGAGACATTATACTTTAAACATACACATATGAAAACAATGTCATCTTAGATGGAAAATGGTTTTGATAAAACACTTGAAATGAATTTTTGAGGAAAATATCCTTTCTCCTTAAAAATCATTTTCTTTTCATAAAATGACACACAATTTTAAAAGAAAAGAATTTTATTAAAAATAACCATGAAAACTTATAGAGGTGGATTCTTGAAAATTAATCAATATGAAACTGTAAAAATCCGTTCATACCGTATAAGTTAAAAAATCATTCTCCTCGTACTTTTGTTGGAAAAGTCAAAAAGTACCTCGTATGGTAAACAAAAGAAAGATTCCTTCCAAAACTTTTGGTAAAAGTCATAAAAGGGTAAAAATGAATTTAAACATACATTTGAGAATACTAAACATTTTATGAAAACATTTTTAGAAAATAAGGACATGGATGATAAACATAACCCCAGTAAATACTTACGAATAACAATCTCGGATAAGAATGAGATTGGAATAGTTATCCCTTACCTTAGGTCTGATATGATTCATACGTATCCGAACCTCATGTATAATTATTTAAATAATGTCATTGACTTATTACAGAATCATATTCATTGTTATGATATCATATATGGTTCACTTATGGCTTTAAATTACCCATTCTTTTTTAAATTCCATGTTAAAGCAGCATTTTGAGTAAAATCGTTTTATTTATCGTACGTGTTTCGACATGTTGTTATTGATATTATTATTACTTATATAATTATTTAATTACTTACAGAATGTAAATAATTATTTATATATCATATATATTCAGTATATACATATATATAACAGATCGATAAATGGAAAAAAATACACCGTTCATGGAGACGGTAGGCCGTACGTACGCATGAACGCTGTTTTTCATTTCCTTATTGAATTGAATGGAATTAAGTAGATGAAATGAATATATATATACATAAATCCAGTATCATTATTATCTCATATATTTCATTATTATTCATTATATATACTTTATAATCATTCATGAATGGTTAACATGGAGAATGAATCTCATCGCGTCGTGGAGACAGTAGTCCGTACGTACGCACGAGTGATGATATCATTCCCATGATCATGGAATTGTATTGAAGTGTATGTATAATATTTCAGAATCAATATCACTTTAAAATAATCATATGTAGTTATTTATTTACACCATTATACCCATCCAAGTAAGGTGGTGGTTGAAAATAGATTACATTACGGCGTGGAGACGGTATTCCGTACGTACGCACGCACGGTGATTTCGTTTTTCGTAGGATGGATTGAAGGTGAAATAGGGTTGTTTCATATTTATAATAACATATCAGTATAAAAGTAATACTTATGTTATTACTTTATAATTATACAACTAAAGAAGAATAAGTAGAAGAAGAAAAAAACTTGAGAAAATTGAAAGAAGAGATTACCTCTTCTTCGACGCACCTCCTTTATGCTTCCTCTTAAGGAAGTAGAGTTGGTCTTTTGAGAAGACCAGAACCTCCAGAATTTTTCTAGGGAAGTGTAGAATAGAAATGGTCAGGGGTTGGTCGAGCTTCATGGCTCAAAAGGGTGTGATGATAAGAGGGAAGGGGTGCCCTTTTTATAAGAGAGGAGAGGGGAACCTTTGGAAAAACTCAAAATATTATTTTATAATAAAGTCATATTTGGTTTATAATAGCTCCAAAATTATTTATTTTGAAACTAAAGTGGGGATGGCTCGCAATAATCTCAACCAATATATTTTAGAAAGGTTTGGGTCATTATATTAACCTTATCTATTAGTTTTAACTCTTAGTTAATTGGATTGACATTTACCATGTCACATTGTATTTTTATATTATATAGTTAATAAACTTAACATATACATACAAGAGACCCCCAAGTGGTCCATTAATGATAAAAATATCATGATATAAGTATCTTGGCCGAACCTTATATTTTTAGGAATATAATAACAATTAATTATATAATATTTTTTTAAAAACTATTTTTTGTCAATTTTGACACTATTTGGTAATTATTTTTTGTGAAAATCATAACTTCATGACTAGTTAAAACAAAGTTAATTAAATCAATAATAACATTTCATATTAACATAGAAAATTAGTTTAATTTATAAAAAGTTTTAAATTACATTTATTTGTGTATTTATAACATCAATTATGTTAATATTTCATTAATAAGGTAATTACTACATAATCATTGTGTCATAAATAAATTAAATTATATAATGTCTAAAAATTATAAATAAAATAACATTATATAGGAAATATTTTTAGCTTTATAATGAATATTTATAGTCGAATTTATCTTATTTATATCCCTATATTAAAAATTATTTAGTTATTAAACATTGATTTCAACTATTTTAACCCTTCTTTAAATAAATTAATAATAAATGTCCTAATCTAATCCAAGTGGAACTAAATGGTCATATTTTATTCCTAAGGTTGTTTTTGGTCGAATTAAACTTATCCAATAGAATTAGGACATGTTTTAGGGTAATAATAATATCATTTTTACCCTTAATTACCCTATTTACTTTTAACCATGGTAAATAAAAGTAAAAAGTTACTATTCACCAAAAATTATTTTCATCTCATTGAACCACATTTTAGTACTTGATATTAACCATTTCTCTTGGATTTTCGAAATTACCTTCAAGGATGTGGTAAAATTAAGTTTTATGTGAATTTCCAAATTCTCCTAGGAGGTGGGTAAAAGACGGTGAAAAGTTCAATAAAAGTTTTATATATCTAAAATTATTCTAAAATGACTCAAATGAATTACATTGAACTTATATAGGTATTATGTATCAATTTTGACCTAAAATAAATTTAAATAAGATAAATAACTATTTAAATAAAAAGTCGGGTTTTAAGTAGTAACCCATTGTTTTCACTATTCATCAAAGATTGAAAGTTTTCAAAAAAATACCAAAAATTCACCCTAGGCTAATTTCGATATTCCAAATCCAAAAAAGAAGTCCATTTTGAAAGATAAAATTTATAAAGTTTCAAAATTAGGGTATTACTATTCATAAAGGCTAGTTCATAATAATATTATAATAATATCTTGTTTAGTGAAACTCAGTATTGCGTACTACACATGCTATCGAAGAAAGTCTTGATTGCGTGTAATGCAAGCCAAGTCAGTGCTGCATGTAGTGAAATATCCGTTTGGTGTTGCGTATAACAAAATACAAACTTATTTCATTTATACATTAAACAAAATCCATACTTAATGTTGCGTAGAATAATTTCCACAAAACGAACTTGAATTTGTGTGTAACATGAGCCACGAATAGTGTTGCATATACTGCAAGATAATACAGTGTTGTGTATAGTACAAGCTAATCTTGGTGTAGTGTATAATAGAAGACATCAAAGAAATTAAAAATAATCTATATCATAAAATCTCGGGGTGTTACATTAGGTTTTATCATTGGTTATTCATGGTCATTTCTAAAACACTAGGATTGTATCCCATACTTATACATATCTTTATGGTTCTTACTAAGGATTTCTAATCCTAGTTTCCAAAGGTTTACTATACCTTTCCTCTAATACCAACTATAACAACTCATACTTTACATACATTGATATTAATTCAGAATTGAAGTATATTTATTACAACATATAATAAAACCACAACAAGACCATATAGGTATAGTGTCTTTAGAAACTGGGAAACATAAACAAATGGTTCATAAAACATCTATATTGTCTTCAATTTTTTTTCATCGTGACTAGACTACTTGTAATATGATACTTAATACACTTTTTCCTGACCTAGGGAAAAGAAACATACGAAAGGGTGATCTCAAATGCTTAGTAAGGGTAAAAAAAGGATATATCAATCATATATAACATTTGAAAATCTTATCCTGCATATAAGAGATCATAATATCATGTCATGGGATAAATCATTGAAGTGAAATGTAATCCCAATAATCATAACATAAGACATGAAATTTTGTGTCATACAAAAATAATTATATAAAATCATTTCATATTAGTCAAGGATCTTTTCCAAGACCATCATTGCGGACAAAGTCCATTACTAAACTGAGTTCTCTCCTCGTTCTATTCATGTATCACTGAATCAAATTAACCTTCCATTCCATCCATGTCTATCTCATGAGATATAAATCTTTACCCAATGCATTGTAGGGAGATAAAGGTCCCACCTATATCATAATGAAACCATTATTATGTGTGCCACAAAAACATAAAAACATTCATCATAACATAACCCATGAAATCAAATGGGTTTCTTAAACATCATACCATCATAGTCGATATAAAACAAATGGATTTCTTAAATAACATTCCATCATAAAAACAATCAGATCATAGTAATAATAGGGACAATAACATGAATCTATGTATTCTTAGATGAAAAATAATTTTTATAAAACAATTGAGCTTCATTCCTGAGGAAAATATCATTTCTTTTTCAAAAATGTTTTCTTTTCTCAAAATGTCATTAAATTTTAAAAGAATAGAATTTAGTTGAGAATAAACCTGTAAATTTGTAGAGAAAGCTTCATGGAAATAAAGAGTTATGAATATGTAAAAACCCTCTCATGCTGTATAAGTTAAAAAAACCTTCTCCTCATTCTTTTGCCGGAAAATTCAAAAAGCACCTCGTATGGTAAACAAAAGAAATATTCCTTCCAAACCATATAGAAAAAGTAAAAATGGGTAAAAATGAATTCAAACGTACATATAATAATAGTACATATTTTATGAAAATATTTTCAGAAATCATGTACATGGATGATAAATATATACCCTATAGATACTTACGAATAAACAATCTCAGATAAAACGAGATTAGAAAAGTTATCCCTTACCTTAAGTCTTGATATGATTTTTATGTATCCAAACCTCCTGTATAATGATTTAAATAATTTTACTAATTTATTCTAGAAGAATAATCATTTTTATGATAACATTTATGATCAAATTTTCATCAGTTTGTTAGAAACATTTCATTGTTACTCATTATTCGAGTATTAACTGCTTTATGTACTTATGTATTTTTTGTCAAATAAGTCATTATTCCTCTTTTTAGGTTATAGTTATATAATTCATATAATGTTATTAGTATAATATATATCAAATATATTCATTCAGTTCATTTATATAATCATGGTTTGATGAAGATTATGTAGAACGAATCACATCACACTGTGGAGACAGTAAACCGTACGTACACACGAGCGACGATATCGTTCCCATAATTGTTGAATGGTATTGAAGTAGATTGTGTATAGTATATAATAATTAGTATAATGTTATAATAATTATATATAGTTATTATTCCCACCATTATACCCATCCAAGTAAGGTGGTGGTGAAAAATAGATTAAACCACGTTGTGGAGACGGTAAGCCGTACGTACGCACACGCGATGATTTCATTTTTTGTAGGATAGATAGAAGATGAAATAGGGTTGTTTCATATTTATAATAAAATATAATTATATTATTGATACTAATTTTATTACTTTATAATGAAATAACTAAAGAAGAGGAAGTAGAAGAAGAAATAAATTTGAAAGAATCGGTAGAATAGATTAACTCTTCCTCGATGTGCCTCCTTGTAATTTCCTCTTTAGGAACTACAATTGGTCTTTTGAGAAGACCGAAACCTATAGAATGTAACTAGGGAAGTTTTTAAGATAAATGGTCATGGTTTGGATGATCTTGAAGGTTCAAAATGGAGTGAAGAGGAGAGGGAGTAGGTTCCTTTTTATAAGAGAGGAGAGGGGCACTTCAGAAAAATCTCTAAAATATTAATTTATAATAAATTAAATTTCGACTAAAAATGGTCCAAAACTTATTTAATTAAAATATAAGAATATTGGGTTTAAAATAAAAATCATCAAATAATATTTATACATGTTTATAATATTTTTTTTATCCTTATCTTTTTGGTTTAACCCTTATTTTACCCTTTTTAATCTTACAGTGATATCATGTTATTTACACATTTTTGGTTAATGTAATTACCATATCATGTAAAACGACCCAAAAAAGTTATTTATGACATTTTTGGACTTATAGAAACTATTTTTCTTAATATTATATTTTTATGAATTTAATATAATTTTATAAACCATTTTATGTTTTAAGTTAAAAATTATGTCAATTTTGGGCACTATTCATCCATGACTTTTTAAAAATTCATAAAAAATTTATTACTTCGAAAATAAGGAATTAAATAAAATATAATATGTCAATTTAATATAGAAAATTCGTGTATGATATCAAAACAACCAAATTATATTTGTTTTTATATTTATAAATTCATTTATTTAAATATTTCATTAAAGAGGTAATCACTACATCATATTTGTGTCATAAATAATACTATTTATAAAATCTCACAAAATTATAAATAAAATACCATGATTTAGAAAATAATTTTATCTTTCTAATTAATATTTATAAGCAAATAGATCAGTTATATAACCCTATATTAAAATTGATTTAGTGAACGTTATATGTTTAGGTTATAAATATCTTTAATTTAAATTAATTT
This sequence comes from Viscum album, assembly GCA_963277665.1. Taxonomy (NCBI): domain Eukaryota; kingdom Viridiplantae; phylum Streptophyta; class Magnoliopsida; order Santalales; family Viscaceae; genus Viscum; species Viscum album. The sequence continues at coordinate 1,510,922,349 of OY728156.1, forward strand.
TTACAAAATGTCATTTTCACATCCATGTGAATCCATGGGGTCCCAAAATCTACCAAAGGATGCCCATGTTTGGAAATATTTCATCCAATAGGATTAGGAAACGTTTTAGGGTAGTATTATATTATTAAATTTTTATTTCTTTACCCTTATTTACAAGATTTACCCTTTAACCATGGTAAATAAAATAATTACTGAAGTTTCTATTCATAATGTACAAAAATAAAAGGTACTTATTCACAAAATTTGGACCTTATGATTAAAAATATGGAATCAATTTTTTTAAATTCAAAACACAGAATTTCTAGTAATTGATTTAAAATTAATCCCATTGTTGAAATGAGAAAACATGTTTTAAAAGTTAAAACATTGCAAAAGATTGAAATGTTTTTATCTATGAATTCAATGTAAAATTAATGATAATGACTTAAATTATATTAAATGGTAAAAATATAATCTATTTATACATTCAAAACATTCAATATTATAATTTAAATATATAAATTATCTTGATGAAAAAAGTTGTTTTTAATTAAAATTTAGCGTATTTTTATTATTCATCAAAACATGAAAGTTATCTGAAAAATATTAGAAATTTTTCCAAAATATTTTTTTATATCCCAGTTCAAAATAAAATGTTTATTTTGTCATATAGAACTTATTAATGTGCCAAAATCTTAATTTAAAATGGGTTCACCATTCAACATTATAAAATTGAGCTTTTAAAAAAAGGTTCTTATACATAAATAGGGTTTTATTCATACCCTATGACTAAAATATCAATTGGATGAATATCAAAAAATATTTTATTAAGTATATAATACATATATCTCATTAATCTAATTACCAAATTTAATTAACTCAAAAAAATACAAATATCTAATTGATTTATATTTTTCATAAATAATTAATAGACAAAGAATTAATAATGCACTTTCATAAGTTAGTTATAATTATTCCCGCTAACCTAACGACTAGTATATAATAATAATTTTATATTAGGTTCATCTCACGGTTCATTTAAACTCACGATTGTGTGCAAAGAAATCTATTGAAGGATAAAAATTATTTAAAGAAAATATTTCATAAAAACATCAGGGTGTTACACCTTTTATCCAATAAAGCCTCTGAAATTCCTTACTACCATATTCACTGCCATTATCAAACATGAAAAAATTAATCTTCATTTACACCTATTTTTTCACCACAACCATTTATAAAAAACACTAAACACCTCATATTTATGTTTAAGTAAATATATACATTCCTTTTTGAATCATTTATGAATGCAAAAAAGTACAACAACCCTTCGTGAGAAAGATCTGGTGTAGGCCCTCAAACATCTGTCTGCACGAGCTCTAACTTCTGAGATTTAAGTGTCCTTAAATTTGTGATAAATGTCATTTTTTATACTTTAAAAGTATAAAATATCAAAATATATGAAATTCATGTGTCCGAGTTTCAGTATATTCTTAACCAATAGGACTGTAACGTCCTGTTTCTGGGTGCCGCCCAAAGGTGCCCCGTACCCGGTTGGTCACATGACCTCAAGAGAATTTCCCCAAACACCAGAGGTTGTGGACTAGTAGTGAGGACCAAGGTTTGATAATGAGGAAACTATAACCCCATGTCCAGAGTATACACAATAGAATAACCAATAGTAAATATTTTCATAAGTATTTATACCATACAATAGAAGTAAATAGTGGAAGACCAATAGTATAAACAACTGCAACATATATATAAATAAATGATGCATGTCACATGTATCTAGGAAAGTATCCAAATAAGTCACAATTATAGAAATAAAATACTGAAACCAAAGTACAAAAACAGTAAACTCCAACAGCATCGTAAGCCTCAGCTTTGTCCCATGCTCTCCAACTCCAACAACAATCAATTACCTGATGAAGAAGGGAACTTACGCTTCTCTATACCTACAACCATATAATCATTTTGGGCCCAAGAGTATGAACCAAACATGGTGTAAGATTAATCCAAGTAGGAAACCACAAAGATATTTGTGCTTAACTGTCAGTGAATATATATAGAAGACAATATGAAAAATGAATCAATAAACTAGGAAGTACTCAAAATTAAATAATCCTAAAGTTTACAATTACATTCATTTACATTTATTAATTATTCAAACAATTGAATAATTCAACCTCGGGATCTAGCCTAAGCTTTATATCCCCCTGTATAATAATAACAAGATACATCTCAAAAGACCTTTTAAACAATAAAGTAATACAGAGTCCAAGCTTTTACTCTGGCTTGGCAGACTCATCATAATCAATCAATCATTCATAAGCAACCATTTGGGAAATTTCTCACTGTCTGACCCCTATGGTTTAACATATCATCGATTAAATAAATAATGAACCTATGATAAAGCTCACACAGTCTAACCCCTTTGGTCCCATATCGCACTAATCATTTACAAACAACCACCTAGGTATCTCTCATGGTCAATAACCCTCTTAGGCTGCATAGAAACAATAAAATATAATGAACCTTGGAATCTCTCACAATCAATTAACTATGGTCAAAAATTCATTTAATAACGACCCTCTGGGTAGCTCTCACAGTCTCACCCCTCTGGTTTATGACCACCTGAAAACTCTCACAGTCAATAACTCTTGGTTAACATAGCAACAATTATACATAAATGACCCTACCTCAGTAATATCTCACAGTTAATTCCCCTTGGCCATACTTTCACAATGAGAAACACATTCATCTCAAATAAACAATAACTCCATCCTAACAACACTAGGCATGAAAAATAAATCAAGCCTAACATGCTTTCCAGACCCAACAACCATAATCAAACAAACATTGGAAACACACCCATAATCAAAACATAAACCTTATACCTAATCAATAACGCTTTCTTAATCAAAAACACCACAACAGTTCTGAAATAGGGTTAAATTCCATAACATGCAATACCCTAAACATGGGTATTTGGAAATTTTAGCATGTATAATCCAAAGAAAACCCTAGAAAGGTATAAAACACCTACCTCAATGTTGTATGATGAACACTCTAGAATGTGGACCCTTGAATTGGCCTAGAATGATGTAGATCTTTAAAAAGGTTAAAATCGTTTGACCTTGAATAACCCACAAGAGAAGAGGAATTAGGAAGAGAGGCTCTAGGGAAAGAGATAACTCACCGGGGGGAATCCAACACACCCAACGACGTCTCAATCGGAGATCAGACGGAGGAACGAGAGGAGATCAAAAATTTTCATCTGTACATCGTTCTCTTGTATGAAAAATGGGGAGAATAAGGTGTTTCTAGAAGTGAGACGCGATCCAGCACCGATATAACAAATAAAAATAAAAGCACACAATGTGTTCATTTAATGTAAACACCATGTACTAGCCTCAACTGGCCCCCACTTTTGGCAGTCTTCTAGGTCCCCCATATAGCTATATACTCATCCGTTACATGACAAGTACATGGCTACACGTGGTAACCAAGTACACAACGTCTACTCAAAAGTAAATGACATGTACTTAGAAAATTTCCCTTTTTTTTCTTTTTTCTCAAAACAACCTGAAATAAAGATCCATACATGAAAATAAGATTCGAATTCTTACAGAATTCCCCCCTTAAAGCAATTATTCCCTGAATTTCCCTTACAAAGGTGGTGAAGTAGAAATTTCAAAAAAAATTGGCCATTGTGATCGTACGTCAGACTCCCTCTCTCAAGTCTCATCCTATAATAGCATGTGCTTCCATAGCACCCATACCATAGGAACAAACCATCCATGGGGAACCTTGTTGTTGTGATCCAAAATTAGAATAGGGTGCTCCTCGAAGAATTCATCCACCCCCAAATCAACCTCCTCAGGTTGAAAAACATGAGATGCGTCTGAAAATTAATGATGTAACTGATAAACATGGAATACATCGTCCATAGCCTGATACCTATGAGGTAACTACAACTGATAAACAACCATCCCGACTCTCTAAAACCTCAAACAGCCTGATGTATCTCTTTAAAAGCTTACCATATCTCATAATCTTCTTGTGTCCCAACCTCGATGTGAAATGTAAGAAAACATGATCTCTGACCTGGAAATCCAGAGGTCATCTCTGTCGATCAGCATAAGATTTCTACCGAGACTGTGTAGTAGCCGTCCTCTTCTGAATAAACTCCACCTAACCAGTGGTATCCTAGACAAGATGAGGTCCCAACATAGCTGCCTCTCCTTCCTCCAGCAAACATAGGGTTGATCAACATGGCCAACCATACAAAGCCTCATAAGGTTCTATCTGAATCGTCACCTGAAAACTATTATTATAGTAATTATCAACTAGGGGTATGTGTTTCTCCCAAGAGCCCTCGAAATCCAGGATTCATGCTCATAGAATTTCCTCCAAAATCGGGATTGCGTGCTCAGACAGAACATCTGTCTGGGGATGGTAAGATGAACTCAGAAGTACCTGTGTACCCAAAGCCCTCTGTAGTCCTTTCCAGACACGAGAAGTAAACCGAGCATCCCTGTATAAAACAATAGAGTGTGTAACCCCATGAAAATGTTTGATATATTAGATGTAAAACTGTCATGAACCAACCCAGGTCAACCCTGAACCGGTCACCCGAGTCAGCCCACGACATGGCCTCAAGCGCGTCTCCCCTAATGATGGAGGCTGTCGACTAGCGATGAGGGTGTAAGGTAAGTCAGAGGGAGACTGTACCCTCTTATCAAAGTGAAGAAAAAGGACAAAATATAGAAATAGAAGAAGCAATGTATATAATAAGAAAGCAGTGGAAAACATTTTCATTTAAAAGGTTAGAACAAAATTGGCGAACATCTATTTATATAGAAGACGCAAGCACGATATGCTAATGATAAAATGGAAGCAGTAAAAAACGCAACATACTTACACATCAATGAAAGAAGTAAATAAACAAAAGACTCAAGCCCGAGGAAGATCTCTATAAGCATCCCGAGCCTTATCTCAGTCCTTTTCTCCTAACTCCAAGTATAAGAAACAGCAACGAAAAGGTCCTACAACCAAATATAATCTACTTGGGTACCCCAGTGCAATGGAAGACCGAGTAGGGTGTGAGATATAAATCTCAATAGGCCAGAACCACTGGGGTTTAGCCCACTCTAGAAAATGAAATATAAATAAATAGTGTGATGGTATTTCCAAACAATAATAATGCAATACAAATGATAAATGCCCGTCCAAGTTCCAAAAAGGACACTTGAAGACAATACCTGCCTCGGCCCATAGCTGGAATAAGAACCTACTTAAAACAACACAAGTACATTTGGTTCAAGAATAAAGATACTTTTTATCATTTTTCTCACTTACTCTATTTGTTCACTTATCATTTCAACTCAGGTGGGAAATCCATTCATTCTTACCTTTCTTTATTTGACCAGATTTCACTCAGGTTTTAACCACATCTCTCATTCTTTTCATAAATCATTATTATCATTCATTTGGTGTTGAACGCCATGCTAAGAACCCCAATTCTCATTTAGTGTAGATCACCATGTCTAACACCCTAAATCACATTTGGTGTAGATCTCCATGTCTAACACCTAGATAATTATTCGGTGTAGATGTCCATGTCTAACACCCTATATCACAAGCTTGGATAACCATTGGGGAGAAACGCCAAGTCCAAACCCAACTTTTAAATTGGTCTAGAACGCCATGTCTATGACCCAAAGTATCACTCATTAATTACCATTTATCAACTAATTAATTAGTCAACATAGTTCCTATTTCATAATTAATTCTTCACATTTAATCATTCAAATCTGTTCTTCAACATTTCCTAATTATTTCTCATAATTAATTATCTTTGATTAGCATTATGGCACTTGAATGAGAAATAGAAGGTAAAAAAAGCATAAGGAATCAACATGCCTCAATGATAAGTTATTAATGACATTAAATGATACAAGCGGAAAACTTGTTCAAGCTATGTATTATGTTCAAACTACTGCATTACATTTATAACTTAAAGAACAAGAAAAAGGGACATTTAGGCAGGACACACCCAAGGGGGTGTCCAAGAGGCAAGGCGAGCACCCAAGATGGGATTCACCATAAATGAAGGCCACAATGGGCATGAGTGAACCACCCAATCATTACAATAAGATATAATGGGGCATCACCGAAAGGTTGCGATAAGCGACACAAGATGTGCCATGACGTAAGCGCCGAAGTAAAGGGAAGAGGGTAAACACCCTACACTAAAAGTTCTAATTACATGTTAAGCCATGAACATAGGAGGTGTCTTGGCACATTTATTATTATTATTATTATTATTATTTTCAAGACGCAACATTATTTGAGGTAACTAGTAAGGTACGTGTACAAGCATGTCATTTATCAAGTATAACATCAAGCATAAAGAGTCATAATACATTTATGCAAGCAAGCATAAAAATCTACTACTATATATTTATCTTAAAGACAGATCACCTCTAATGGAGGAGTTTTATTAGAAAACATGTCATTACTTTATCAAACAATTCACTTAGTGATATTTAACATTTATTTTAAACTCATTTAACACTTAACAAAATTAAGAAGCCATGCAATAAGGATGAAAATCAGGAAACGTTGTCGCTAAATTTTTAGATTGAAGGCAACGCACCTCAGAAGAGGGGTTTTATTATAAAACCATGACCTTTATTATGAAACAAACATTTATTATATTTACCACTTCTAATCTACGATTAATTTCTTAACTTCATTAATTAAAAAAACAATTAATTTAAAGACTTAGCTGAATTAATTAAAATGTAATAAAAATGCAGTGAGAAATAAATTAATGCATTATTTAAATTAAATGGGAAAAAGAAAGGGATCCTACCACAAGTGGAACTAGGTCGTCCGCACCGGTTATCAATGATTTCTAACTGCGATCAGTTGCTCACTCGCTGCGCGCACCTGGAAACTATCGTCACACCCTTGGATGACGACAATGCACTGAAACCGCCTCACCTTCGGCGGCGATTGTTGGAACTCATACCAATGGGTCTCAAGTGTCCCTTTTCACAACCTCAGAAGTTCGAAGTGGAGTCGATTCATGGAGAGGGACTCTAGGGGGGGGGGGTTGGCTGGGGCGCTGGCACAAAAGAGCTACGGTCGGACAGCGGTCGGAAGAGGACCGAACTGCTGGTAAAGATAAAGGGGCCACGGGACAGAGAGGGGGTGGATTCACCGGACTAGGAATGGGGAGGGTGCGGCTTCGCCGGACTGGGGAAGAGGAGGTTGCAGTGAACAGAGGGTGAGGCGGACGAGGTGGATGCGGGGTCGTGGGGTCACGGGGTCGCCGAAGGCAACTGGGATGGTTGAGCCGGACAAGGATGCGGGGTCGCAGAGGTTCGGAGGTGGTGCCGCAGCGGCTGGGAGGCGTAGGGAGTAGGCCGAGATGGGAAATGTCACCTGGAGGAGGGGCAGGCCGGAAACGGCTTCGTATAGGGAGGAGGCAGAGGGCCTCACGCGGCTGATGCACAAAGAGGGGGGAAAAGGGGGAGATGCGGGTATATTTAGGGTTTTCTCTTTTTTTATTAACATATAATAATAATAATAATAATAATAATAACAATATTATAAAATTTTGTTATTATTATTATTAAACACTTTATAAAATTATTTTTAGTTTAATTTAACCTACTTTTCATCATTTATTTATTATTATTATTTTTCAATTTAATTCATTCCTCCAATTTTATTATTTATCTAAATGGTTGGGAAACCGCGCACACACCAGGTCCGAACGCACGATCGCTACTAGCGGTGCAGTGATCGCGTACCCAACCTGACCGAATGCGTGGTGACCACTAGCAATGCGGTGACTGTGCACTTTCTAGAAACCCACCGAAAACATCAAAGCTTCAAAATTAAAACCCGGATCCAAACCCAACTCTACCCAAAGGCGCAGGACCGAGAAAAGAATAAAACAATAAGTGTCAGTGGTCGGGGTGTGATAATTCTCCCCACCACAGACACTTTCCTCCCCTAGAAAGTCATCAAGACAGCAGTTGACAAGACTTGAGTTCATGACCAGACAAAATCATATAGAACCGAGAGCCTCAGGGTGGCCATTCGCCACAAATGTCACACCCGACCAAATAAAATTCCACTGTCTGAGGTTGTGGGGAGAACATTAGAGGGTTCTCCCCATGAAAAGAATTCACTAATCCAGAAATCCTTAAAATCCGAACTAACCCCGCCCCCCACAGGGGTAAAGATGGGAACTCCCAAACCAAACTCATCCCACCTTCTCAACTCTAACAAAACAACTCCACCACTAGAATTTAAAACCATCACAGGACAAACGAACACACTGGGGAAACAGGACGGAGGAATCTCCTACAAAACCGAAACACACTAAAGGAAAACACATGGATAGGTGCCCGAACTAAGGAGGGGACTAGAAAATCCACCCATTAATTCATAAAACCAAAAATTCCCATGATGAATGCAATTGATACCAAATCAGAATCATAATGAGCCCGCTATTCGTGGGACAAACACCCTTGAAGGAATACAGATAATTTAAATTCCACATTTAGAGCGGATGAGGCCGCTTGGATTGCAGCACAATGAGCTCATCACACCAAAAAATCGAGGATGAGTTTATGAAGGTGACAAGAATTGAACAAGAAAACCTTGGATATTTCCATCTGAAGTTGAAAACATGATCTGTGTCGATGTTCCACTCACCCTCAACAGCTCCGGACTATGCGCGGGCTTCACCCTGAGACCTGTGGTTGGGGCCCTGATGACTGAAGCATCTCCTACATCACAGTCAAGCATTTTCATCCTTCGGTCCCTAATTTCTTCCTCTCTGATGACACTTCTTTCAGAACTCTCACTGGTGGCCCGAACTGCCGCACGATAGCAAGACTTCAAAGGGACGCGACAAGGTGACTTAGAATGCTTGAACCAGCCATGCTAGTGGCATGCATGAGAACGGTCCAACAAACTGGGAGTCGGTACAGATGGAGATAGCTTCTTGGATACAAGTTCCTCCATCATGAACTCCTTTCTAGACGGGGAACCTTCATGAGAGTCGACCCCCACCAATTACATATGAGACTCTAATGATGATGAGACATCCCACCTTTACTAGTCCAGAACTGAACCCTAAAATAAATATGAGATGGTATGAACCTTAACTACCCCAGGAGTTCCCAACAACCTGAAGATACGCTATCTTTCCAAACTACACAACTACCTCTAACAGAACTTGATTACCTCGATAAGCAAGAAACACACAAAAAGAACTGGGAACTGGGCGTAATTCATTAACAAATTTTAGAAGCTTTCTGGGAAGCATAATAATAAAAACACAAAAAACAACATCGAAACCAACATCAACCCAAAACTCAATCAAAGTAACAACACAAGCCAAGGCAACATGACCATAAGCCAATCATATAAAAACACAAGAAAAAACCACTTTTCCAAAACCGTTATTCTTTTAAAATTTTAAAAACTCACCGATATCACCCTATGAACCATCACATGTGCGTTCATTCAATCTCGCTCACATCGGCTGCAAACAAGTTCCCCTACACACTCTCCGTACATACCCACGCATGTATGACCCTCCATAATGAGTGCCAAGGTTTAAACACTTCTTTTTTCCTTACCAAATCCAAACACATTCCATGTTTTTCTAATACGATATTCTTTCTCTGTAAAAAAAACCACTTTACTAATTTAATTTTTTTTGGAAGGAACCCTTTTTTTCATTTAGAAATCACTTTCATTTCCAACACACACTCACATTGATCAAGTTCAAAATGAAACACAACAAACTATAAACCATCGGAAAGAGTGACTGGTGTCTGTGCCTTACCCAACAACATGGTGGTGAGTAATTCTCCAAGTAAGGCACAACACCAAGAGGACCTTAAACCGGGAACTTGGACTCCACATGGGTCACCACCCCATGTGAGGCCGCAACGTAAACCGATTAGCTCCCATTGTCATCCCTCAATCCAAAACAACCAAAGACAAAAGACTCAAATCTCGGACTACCCCTGGTAACTCAGTTCTCATCACAAGTGCTGTTGATTAGGCACTGACCCGTAACCTACCTCCTGAACCCCGATAGTCTTAATATCCTTCTACCAGACAACCCAAATAACAAGAACCTGCTCTGATACCATTTTGTCACGAACCAACCCAGGTCGACCCTGAACCGGTCACCCGAGTCAGCCCGCGACATGGCCTCAAGCGCATGTCCCCTAACGCTGGAGGATGAAAACTAGTGGCGAGGGTGTAAGGTAAGTCAGGGGGAGACTATACCCTCTTATCAAAGTGAAGAAAAAGGACAAAATACAGCAACAAATAAAGCAATGTATATAATAAGAAAGCAGTGGAAAACATTTTCATTTACATGGTTTGAACAAAATTAGCGAACGTCTGTTTATATAGAAGACGCATGCATGACATGATAATGATGCAATAAAAGTAGTAAACAATGAAACATACTTACACATCAATGAAAGAAGTAAATAAAAAAAGACTCAAGCCCGAGTAAGACTTCCATAAGAATCCCGATCCTTAGCTCGGTCCTTTGCTCCTAACTCCAAGTACAAGAAATAGCAACGACAAGGTCCTACAACCAAATAGAATCTACTCTGGTACCCCCGTGCAATGGCGGCCCGAGTAGGGTGTGAGATATAAATCTCAATATGCCGGAACCACTGGGGTATATCCCACTCTAGACAATGAAATATAAATAAACAGTGTGTTGGTATTTCCAAATAATAACAATGCAATACAAACAATAAACGCCCATCCAAGTTCCAAAAAGGACACCTGACAGCAATACCTACCTCGGCCCATAGTCAGAATAAGAACCTTCTTAAAACAACACAAGTATATTTGGTCCAATCATAAAGATACTTTTTATCATTTTTTTCACTTACTCTATTTGTTCACTTATCATTTCAACTCAGGTTGGAAATCCATTCATTCTTACCTTTATTTATTTGATCACATTTCACTCGGGTTTTAACCACATCTCTCATTCTTTTCATAAATCATTATTATCATTTGTTTGGTGTTGAACTCCATGTCAAGAAACACAATTCTCATTTGGTGTAGATCTCCATGTCTAACACCCCGAATCACATTTGGTGTTGATCGCCATGTCTAACACCTAGATAATTATTCGGTGTAGATCACCATGTCTAACACCCTATATCAAAAGCTTGGATAACCATTGGGGAGGAACACAATGTCCAAACCCAACTTTTAAATCGGTCTAGAACGCCATGTCTAGGACCAAAAGTCTCACCCATTAATTACCATTTATAAACTAATTAATCAGTCAACACAGTTCCCATTTCAAAATTAATTCTTCACATTTAATCATTCAAATATATTATTAAACTTTTCCTAATTAATTATCATAATTAATTATCTTTGATCAGCATTCTGGAACTTGAATGAGAAATAGAAGGTAAACAAAAGCATAAGGCATCAACATGCCTCAATGATAGGTTATTAATGACATTAAATGATACAAGCGAACAAATTTTTCAAGCAAGGTATTTAGTTCAAACTATCGCGTTACATTTATAACTTAAAGAACAAGGAAAAAGTGGCATTTAGGCAGGGCACGCCCAAGGGGGTGGCCAAGAGGCAAGGTGAGCACCCAAGATGGGCTTCACCATAAACGAAGGCCACAATGGGCATGAGAGAACCACCCAAGCATTTCAAGAAGATATAATGAAGCATCGCTAAAAGGTTGCGAAAAGCGGCACAAGATGTGGCATGACATAAGCGCCGAAGTAAAGGGAAGAGGGTAAACACCCTACACAAAAAGTTCTAATCACATGTTAAGCCATGAACTTAGGAGGTGTCCTGGATCATTTATTATTATTATTATTTTGTTTTCAAGAAGAAACATCATTTGAGGTAACCAGTAAGGTACATGTAGAAGCATGTCATTTATCAAGTATAACGTCAAGCATAAAGAGTCATAAGACATTTAAGCAAGCAAGCATAAAAATCTACTACTACATTTTTATCTTGAAGACAGATCACCTCCATTGGAGGAGTTTTATTAGAAAACATGACATTAAATTATCAAACAATTCACTTAGTGATATTTAACATTTATTTTAAACTCATTTAACACTTAACAAAATTAAGAAACCAAGAAATAAGGAAGAAAATCATGAAACACTATCACTTCATTTTTAGATTGAAGGTAGCGCACCTCGGAAGAGGGGTTTTATTATAAACCCATGACCTTTATTATGAAACAAACATTTATTACATTTACCACTTCTAATATATGATTAATTTATTAACTGCATTAATTAAAACAAAAATAAATTTAAAGACTTAGTTGCATTAATTAAAATGTAATAAAAATGCAGTGAGCAATAAATTAATGCATTATTTAAATTAAATGGGAAAAAGAAAGGAATCCTACCTCAAGTGGAACTAGGTCGTCCACACCGGATATCAATGCTTTCTAACTACGAGCAGTTGCTCGCTCGCTGCGCGTACCTGGAAACTGTTTCCACACCCTTGGATGACAACAAATCACCGAAATCACCTTGCCTTAGGTGGAGATTGCTGAAACTCATACCAAAGGATCTCGAGTGGCCCTTTTCACAAACTAGGAAGTCCATAGAGGAGTCGACGCATGGGGAGGGACTGGGAGGGGGTGCTAGCCGGGGCGCTGGTGCAGAAGAGCTGCGGCCGGACAAGGGTCAGAAGCAGACCAGACTGCCGACAAAGAGAAAGGGAACACGAGACGGAGAGGGGATGGATTCACCAGACCTGGAATAGGGAGGGAATGGCTTCACCAGACCGGGGAAGAGGAGGTTGTGGCGAACAGAGGGCGAGACAGACGAGGCGGACACGGGGTCGGAGAAGGCGATCTGGATGGGTGAGCCAGACGGGGACGCGGGGTCACGGATGTTTAGAGGTGGAGCCGCAACGGCTGGACGACGTAGGGGGAAGGTCGGGACAGGAAGTGGCACTGGGAGGAGGGGTAGGCCGGCAGCGGCTTCATACAGGGAGGAGGCTGAGGGCCTCGCACTGCTGATGTGCAAAGAGGGGGGAAAAGGGGGAGATGTGGGTAGATTTAGGGTTTCCCTAATTTTTTTATTAACCTATAATAATAATAATAATAATAATAATAATAATAATAATAATAATAACAATAATAATAACAATATTATAAATTATTGTTATTATTATTATTAAACACTTTATAAAATTATTTTTAATTTAATTTAACCCACATTACGTCATTTATTTATTTATTATTATTTTCCAATTTAATTCATTCCTCCAATTTTATTATTTATCTAAATGGTTGGGCAACCACGCACTCACCAGGTCTAAATGCATGATCACTACTAGTGGTGCAGTGACCACACACCCACCCGGACCGAATGTGTAGTGACCTCTAGCAATGCGGTGACTGCACACTTGCCCGAAACCCACCGAAAACATCGAAGCTTCAAAATTCAAACTCGAATCCAAACCCAACTCTGACCAAAGGCGCAGGCCTGAGAAAAAAATATAACAATAGGAATCCATGGTTGGGGTGTGACAAAAACCTTCCAAGATCATCAAAACTGAAGGTTTCCTTGATCGGTAAAATTGTGTAACCTTCATGATTCAGTCAACCAAAACCCAAACTCCATCATTCCCTCAAGGCGACCTCAGTAAACCTGTCATAAAATCCATCACGACATCATTCCACTTCCACTCAGAAATGGGTAACCGCTGTAAAAGCCCTACCGGTCACTAATGATCTTCCTTCACATGCTGATAGTTGTACCATCTCATAACAAAACTAGCTACATTTTTTTTATACCCGACCACCAATACTAATGGGTTAGATCTCGATACATCTTGGTGACACTATGATGAACTACCCAAACTGAGGAATAAAAATCTTGCACCAACTCCTCACGTATGTCTACTAACACCCATACATGTCCATGGAAATGAAAGATTACATCATCACCTACGGTCCACCCAAGAGTAGGGTCCTCTCTTGACACACTCTTTTGTACGAATAGGCCTTCGGAATCTGATAGCCGCCTCATTCACAATAACTATAGTAGAGTATATGTAATAGCTATAGAAGAAATAAACTTATAACCCAGTCTGTCATGAACCTCTAGAAAAATCTCAGAGAACAGATCCATAAGCTACCACACACTGCTGGCCTCCTGAATTGCTTGCATCTGAGTCCTCCTGCTCAATGCATCAACTACTCTGTTTCCTTTTCCAAGCATGTAGGCAAGCTCAAAGTCAAAAGACTGAAGGTAATAAACCAATCTTTTATGTCTCAAATTCAGATCACACTGAGTAAAGATATACTTGAGACTTTTGTGTTCAGTGAATAACACAAAATGATATCCCAAAAGATAATGTTTCTAATAGCGTAAAGTATGAACAACTGCAGCTAACTTGAGATCGTGCGTCGGGTAATTCCTCTCATGTGGCCTCAACTACTGAGACTCATACGCAACAAATCCTCCCCCATGCATAAGCACTACTCCTACCCCAATACATAAGGAATCACAGTAAACGATGTAACTCTTTCCCAACTCTAGAAAAATCAGTATCGGTGCTAAAGTCAATCTCCATTTCAGCTCTTGAAATGATTAATCGCAGGAATCTGTCCATAAGTAATTTTCACCATTTTTATTCAGGAATGTTAGTGGTACTACGAAGTGTGAAAATTTCTATATAATGTTCCTGTAGTAACGAAACAGCCCCAAAAAACTCCACACCTCAATGACGTTCTTAGGATGCTCCTAGGAAACTACCACTCTCACTTTCTTTGGGTCTACTGATACTCCTGTCTCTAGGATAACATAACCCAAGTAGTGAATTTGGTCCATCCAAAAGTGGAACTTTGAGATCTTAGTATATAACTGATTCTATCTTAGTGTAATCAAAATGATCTCAAGATGGGTGGAATGGTCATGTCGAGTGTGAGAGTACACCAAGATATCTTCCACGAAGAGTACCACAAAAGAATCCCAGTCAGGATGGAACACTCAGTTCATCAGTTCCATAAAAACTAATAGCGTGTTTGTGAGACCAAATGACATAACCAAATACTCATATAGACCATACCTAATCTAAATGGATGTAAGAGTTATATCAGCTGGTTTAACTCAGAATAGATGATAACCAGATCTCAAGTCAATCTTTGAGAACACCTGGGCTCCTCTAATCTGATCAAAGAGATCATCTATCCACGACAAGGGATATCGGTTCTTGACTGTTAACTGGTTCAACTTTTGATAATACACAAAAAGTTTGATGTTATCATCCTTGTTCCTCACAAAAAGGATAGGAGAACCACAAGGATAAGTATTGGGTCAGATGAAACCCTTCACCTGTAACTCCTCTAACTACTTCTTGAGCTCCTGTAACTTCGGTGTAGCCATCCTATAAAGAGAAATGGATACTGGTTCCACTCCTAGCATAAGATCAATTGATAAATCTACCTCTCGTTCTGGAAGAAAACCTAAAAATTCATCTATAAATACATCTATAAAATGATCCACCATTGGAGGAAAGTTAGTCTGTGAAGTCCCCTGGTCATCTAGATATAAACCAGAAATATGGGTGGTAACTCCTCCCAACCCATGATGCTCGGGTCCAGATCTGCCCACCTGGATACCCCATTCACCCTTATGTAGAAAAGACCTTCCATCTGGTGATGTGAAACTCACCCTACAGTGATACCAGTCGAGAAATACTAAAAGGAGACTAACCAGTCCATTATGAGAATGACATCAAAGCCTATAATCTCTAAGACATTGATGTACCATAAGAAGTGACACCCACAAAACTCAAGAGTGAAATCCTTTCAATGACATACACTATCTGTCCTAATCCCTAACAGAGTTTCTAGCATCATAAAATCATCATAAGTAAAGATACAGAGCCCAAGGCTCTCCACAATGACAAAAAATATACAAATATGGGAATCCCTTGTATCGAAAAGAGAAGAAGGTAAAACTAAGGGAACTAGAATCATACCTATAACCATAGAGGGTCTGAGATCCTACTACTGCTGGGTCTGCTCCACTGTAAAAGTGTAACCTATATCGTGGCCCTGTGACCCTGTATGGCTACCTTAAGCTGATCCAACCTACTGTCACTGAAAGCCTGCTGACTGGATACTAGGGCCACAACTACCTCCTTGTCCTGAATGGACTATCGAACTCTAGGTCCCTGACTGATGAGAAACTGATGGTCCAGCTTCTAAATGTAGAGTCATAATAGAACAACTATCACCTTCTGCTGGTGAGAATACCCAGAAAAAATGCTAAAGGTGACCCATCTTGCTGTAAGACCGACACTCAACTGGGTCCTTCAGGCAATGTGGTCTCATGTTCCCACTCTTCCTACACTGGTAGCATACCACCTGGATACCAGAAAAAACATCATTTGAAATCTCCCTATGGCACTTCCTGCTATATATTGAAGGAGTAGTAGCCCTGTATGATGAACTTCCTTGGATCTCAACTCCAAACTCCCTCAGATTCTGCTCAGTACTCACCACCTGGTTTACTATAGCCATCACCCAAGTCAGCCTGAAGACATTCACCTGTGATCAGATGTCATACCTGAGACCATCCTCAAACCACCTAGAAAAAGGTAACTCGTCACCTTCCAGAATAGGTGTGAAGCGATGGAGCTCTGTAAAGAGAGAATAATAATCCATCACTGAAAGAGCGCCTTGCTCTAAATGCATGAACTCTCAGGCTCGATCGACCCTCAACGTCTCAGGGTAGAAGTAGTCATAGAAGGTCCTATGAAACTGTTCCCAATAAATATCCTGATGATGTCCCACCTGTGAGATACCATCCCACCATATCTCAGTTTAATCACATCGCATGTATGTAGCAAGCTTCACCCTCCTCTCTAAAGGCATCTCCAGATGCTCAAAGATAGAAAGCATGTCCTCCAACCATGACTCTTCATCTTGTGGTCCTCCATCCCCAGAAAAAGTGGGATGCTGCTGCTACTGGAACACCCTCGTTATCTCCTCCATATAGGGGTAGGATGCGGTGCTCCCTGGAAGGTCTGTAACATCCTCAAAAAGCCTTCATGAAACTGTGCATTACCACCTGTGTCTGGTATAATAGTTGGTGCTAGAAAGGGAACAATTGGAGAATCTACTGGTAGTCCCTAATATATCCTTTCTAGTGTTTGGTCATCACCCTGTACCTGGCGTACAACCGGATAACGTCTTGGTGGTACGACTCTGCAAGGTCAAGCATACACCTCAGTTCAATATTATCAAGGAAAACAAGTTAGAAGTGAAAGAAAGGAACAAGATAATAAAACATTCAAGTTTTACAAAACAGGGTTACACGACATGTATTACCACTAAATGACATGTTCCCTTAAGATTTAAACATGGCATGTACATCTGCATAACTTAGTCATGTAACACCCATACACATGGTTTGTTTCGCCTATGACACGATGTGTAATTGACTTTCAACTCCTTCCTAGGTTCCTCTACATGGCTAGAACTAAACAATTCTCTCATGGGTAACACTACACGGCGTGTTCACCCTAGACATGGAATGTACTACTTAAGTTCTCTCCACCCATGTCGTTAGTCACACGGCTAGATACATGATCGTTTACCACTTGGTGTGTACAAGATGGAAACAACGTGTACCATCTGAATTTCATCAACCAGTGTCGTTAGTCACATGACCAGAAACATGGTCTCTTACAACATGGCGTGTATTCCTAGTACACAGTGTGTTCTACCAAGATTTTATCAACCCATGTTTATACTCACATAGTCAGTCACATGATCAAGAACTACACACAACACGTACTTAAGAAAAGTTGTTTCTTCTATAATAGAATAACACATGGCATGTGTTCATAACATCACACGCCGTGTTGTCTAGGTTTCCTGAAATTAGGCCTCTAAAACTCATCTGAAACCCTTAAAAACATAAAATTTTGTCCAAGGAATGGAAAATTATGACCTAGGAGAGACCATACTCCCGTGAATCAAAGTATTTCATCCTTATTCATATCATAAATTGAAAAAATTCAATTAAAGTTCAAACATGATCTACCAAATTCCGATCCAAGAGGGCCCATAACACCTCAGGGACCAAGTTTTGGTATCCATCCAAATGAAACTTTAAATATTCCAATACCCTATAGAAATAACAAGTATTCTATCACGACATATATCACAACAACATGTATATCAAGCACAATATCTATCACAACAACATGCAATCAGTAATGAACCCTAAATGGAATGAATAGAATGCATGATATGTGATCTCTATTAAGTATCTATATGATGCATGAGATGGAATACCCTCATCTCATTAGGTTTAAAAAGAAATATAACCTCAAGAATATCAATTATAACAATACAAAACAAGTGAATCACCCAACGATGAAATCAAATCTACTATAATAATTGAAAAAATAGAAAATTACAATATTCCAGGTAACTTGGATTTTCCATGTACACGGGTTAGCTACTCCCGAGCAAAACTTATTAACAACTACCCATTCCTTACTATCCCTATCTGTAGGCTCCAAATAGTAAGACAAATCAGAAAAAAAACTCCTATGATACCACTTTGTAACATTCTAGTTTCAGGTGCCGCCCATAGGTGCCCTTACCCAGTTGGTCACATGACCTCGAGCACATTTCCAAAAAGGCCAATGGTTGCCGACTAACAGCGAGGGCCAAGGTCTGATAATAGGGAAACTATTCCCTCATTTTTAAAGTATACACAACAAAATAACCAATAGTAAATAGTAGCAGAAGTAGTAATACCATTCAATAGAAGTAAACAATAGAAGACTGATAGTATAAACAACTAAAACATATATATAAATAAATGATCCATGTCCCATGTATCTAGGAAATTATAAAAACAAGTCAAAATGCTGGAAATACAATACTAAAAACAAAGTACAGAAACAGTAAACTCCAACAGCATCTCAAGCCTTAGCTTGGTCTCATGCTATCCAGCTCTAATAGCAATCAAGTACCTGATGAAGAACGGTGTTTTCACATATCTATACCTGAAACCATATAATCTGTTTGGGCCTAAATGTATGACCCAAACAGGGTGTGAGATGAATCCCAATAGGCAACCACCAAAAGATCTGTGCTAACTTTTAGTGAATATATATAGCTGACAATATGAAAAATGAAGTAATAAGATAGTAAGTACTCAAAAGTAAACAATCCTACAGTTTCCAATTATATTAATTTAAAATTTTTAATTATTCAAACCATTGAATAATTCAACCTTGGGATCTAGCCTAATATCTATATCCCCCTGTATAATAATAAAAACAGATGTATCAAAAGACCATCTAAACAATCAAGTAATACCAAGTCCAAGCTTGTGCTTTGGCTTGGAAGACTCATCACAATCAATCAATAATTCATAAGAAACCATTGGGGAAAGCACTCACAGTCTAACCCGTCTGGTTTAACATATCATCAATTAAATAAATAATTACTGTCTAGGAAAGATCACACAGTCTAACCCCTTTGGCCCCACATAACACTAATCATTTACAAATGACCACCTGGGTAGCTCTCACAATCAATACCCCTCTTATCCTACATGGAAACAATAAAATGTAATGACCCCTGGAAACTCTCACAGTCAATGCCCTATGGTCCAACATTCATTTAATAATGACCCTCTAGGTATCTCTCATGGTCTCACCCCTCTGGTCTATGACAACCCGACAACTCTCACATTCAATACCTCTGGGTCTACATAACAACAATTATACATAAATGAGCCTACCTTGGGAGGCTCTCAAAGTCAATTCCCCTTGGCCATACTTTCACAATATAAAAAACATGCATCTCAAAAAAACAATAACTCCATCCTAACAACACTATGCATGAAAAAAATGCAAGCCTAACATGCTTTCTAGACCCAACGACCATAATCAATCAGACATGGAAAACACACCCATAATCAAGGCAATAAATCTTATGCATAATCAATAACCCTTTCTCAATAAAACACACCATAATAGGTCTTAAACATGGTTAAATTCCATAACACTTAATACCCTAAACATGGGTATTCGACACTTTTAGAATATATAATCCAAATACAACCCAAGAAATGCACAAACCACCTACCTCGATGTTGTACAATGAACACTCTAGAACGTCAGCCCTTGAATCGACCTAGAATGGAATAAACCTACAAAAAGGTTAAAATAATTAAACCCTGAATAACCCACAAGAGAAGAGGAATCAGGAAGAGAGGCTCTAGGGGAAGAGAGAACTCACCGGTGGGAATCCAACACACCTCGTGACGTCACAATCAGAGCTCAGATGGAGGAATGGGAGGAGCTCAAAGATCTTAGACTGTACGCCACTCTCCTATACAAAACATGAGGAGAAGAAGGTGTTTCTGGACGTGAGACATGATCCCACACCAATATAATAAATAAAAATAAAAGTACACAACATGTTCATTTAATGCACACGCTGTGTACTAGCCTCAACTGGCCCCCGCTTTAGGTGGTCTTCCAGGTCACCCACATAGCCATGTACTTGGCTATTACATGGCTACATGTGGCAACCGGGTACATGACGTTTACTCAAAAGTACACAATGTGTACTTATAAAATTTCATTTTTTTCCTTTTTCCTAAAAAACAATACAAAATAAAGATAAATACCTGAAAAGAAGATCTGAGTTCTTGAAAGGGAACACATATTTTCTCACTTAGGTTCCCAATATGGAAATTCTAAAACTCTATACTTTTGAAAGTAATTATTCTGGTAATTATTTCTCCACTTGATCTTCTTGTTAGATATAATATACCATCTTTAACACGTCTGAACACAACCATGAAACCCTAGGTAATATTTTACACTTCCTATGTGAATCTTATTCTAAAACCTGATTCATCTGTTCAGTAATGGAAACTAGATTCTTACATAACCCTAATATGTGATAAAATTCTTAAAACTCTAGGAAGATTTTGTTTTATATTCAGAATTTTACATTAGCCTTCCCTATGATCTCAAGAGATTTATCATCATCTAGATGGATCCTTACAAACTTCCCTAACTAATATTTCACCATGCATCCCATCTTCACCGTAGAATGGAATGAATCTCCAAAATCAATTATCCATGATTCCAATGAAATATTAAAAATCATTAGTAAACTACTCTAACCCAACTGAATAGCCCGAAGACCTAAATTTTGATTCATTTTTGGATAAACACCCTTTTAAGGGTGAATGGGAAAAACCACACAGGCTTCAAAGACGTAGAGAAAAAACAAACCCCAAAGGTCAAAAGGGCTACAATAATCCTAGAACAAGACTACAAGAAATACACCTCCCCAGCATCAACATCATTATGGAAAGCATCCACCATTGCATGACTGCTCAGCAGGCTATCCCATGTATCAATGCACGGGCCTGGTACCGATGGAAGCGCTATACCCTCTCAAACTTCCAAATCCGAATAGCCATACATGGTGAACGATACCTGATATGATCCCCTTCTGAAGCATTTCTTTGTATAATGTCTGAAAGAAGCTACCCTTGAACCCTTTTGCTACAGAATTCAAAATGTGATTCTTGCTCAAAACCCTCTAAATCTTCCATTCAGAAAACTATTTCACAAGATCAAAGATTAACCATTGGTCAAGACCTCCTTCACCAATGCACCTTAATTTTCCCCTCCACCAAATCCAATCCACCAAAACAAAAGAAACACACATTTCACTACAATGCAAAATCCAGATTCACCCAATAAAAAAGAAGAAACAACCAAAATAGATCACTAATATCTGAATCCAAGTAGATCAAGCCTATCACACAAATAGCAGTAAGAAGAGTCCATCAACACATGATTTCACCTTCACACACCTCCACAGACCCACAAACCACAAATCCTCACTGAACACATGCTGGAAGAAACATCCCGCCGCAAGCCAAAACAGCTCTTGTCGCCGCCTTCACGACCGCACTCGAGACCGTATCAGACCTCCCATTCACACCCACAACCGACATGAAAACAAGTCTACAACCATCAGACTATAGTAGAAAAGCTCTATCTCAGGACCTTCACCGCACCTCTGTGTAAACCCTATCCAATTCGGAGGATAGGTCATGAAGATGGTAGTAACGATGAACCGTTGGTCGCCCACGAAGTCACGACATTTCCACTAGATGAGGACACACACACCGCAAGCACAACGAACATGAGCACTGAGAGAGAAGCTTCCATTGACCTGAGGTGGAGAAGTGGAAGGCAATGACAGGGGGAACCCTAGCGAGCAAAGCCCTTTATAGGCACATCTCAATTTAACTCTCCAACCCGTACGATTATGGGAGACTCTGATCAATTACTCTAACCTGAAACTATGTTGTTTTTGGAACTTTAACTTTTATAATACCCCCTTCCAAAATCCACCTCACAGCCCTTGCAATCATTATTTAGGTGTCCCTTCATCTAATAATCCTAAAATATTAGTCCAAGACCAACTGAATTACCTATAATTATTTCCCTTGATCTATCTTCTTATTTCTTTTTACCTTTCTGTTGAAGGGAACATCTTAAACCTTCTGCGTTGAGTGTGATTCTGGTAGGTTCATGGACTTCCTTTTTCTTGAGATCTTCATTCATAATGAGATCAAGAATTTCCTCAAACACTAGGTTGGTTTTCCCACAATAATTATTTATGGTAGTCACCATAACATCCCAATATTCTAGAAGCAATGAAAACAACAAGAAATATCACACACCTTTCATTAATTTTACTTTATCTAATTCTATATTGAAATGAACCGACCCACCAAGGGCCCTCTTGGGATGAAAGTATGCTGAGAGTGCCTCCCCAAAAATATCCTCCAATAAACCATAGGATGGGGATTGTCACCAAGTAAGAATATCTAATAACATAGGAGACCATATCTTATAACAACCAGCAACAAATACATCTATAATACAGAATGTAATCCAAATATCTATAGGATATAGATGTAATCAAATGAATTGATCTGAATAAAATACATGCATGAGACAACAATAATAAATACATCCCATAATTTATATAAAAGGGATAGAATACATCCAATAAAATCCGAGTCATTAAGAACCGAGAATCTTCTTCATACTGTAACTACTCCTAGATCACACTCCAGTTATAATTGTCACCACTACACTCAAGAATCACCATGATCCACAATGTGTTTCCAAGCATCACTAGACATCATCCCGAACAATCCATGCTAGCTCCACATCTACCTAGAAAATCTTCGAGGATTTATGTTGTCTGCACTTATGCAAAAAGTGTGGGAAAAAGGCTCATTTAGGGGTGAGTGTAAGAATAACCAGTAGGATTCTCTAGAAACCCCAATAAAAACACAATGTAACAAGTTATATCAAATCATAGTATGAGTAATGACTAGATGGAATAAAAAGGGGAAGATAAGATATCATGTTAGCTCAAATTTCCTGGTACTAAAGAGTAGCTAGATGAATTATAAGGAAGATTACTACAAGATAAGATCAATCACTAGAAGTCTCAATAAAGTACAATGGAGTCACAAACATCCCATCTCCAACCTATGAGGGTCATAATTTCATGAGTAACTATCGATTATCATAGTATAAAAAGTCCCACAAAGACTAAAGTAGATAAAAAACCATTCAACACATCGTGAAGGCTACCCAAAGGTTCCTGATGAGTTAAAAGGCTTGAATAATCCCACATAACCTAGCCTTTCTAGATACTATACTATCACCATAATCCATGAAGGTGAGCCTTATCATTGCTGAAGTACGCTGCTCAGTCAAGAGAATACTACATCCTCTAACTCATCAATACCATATCATTAGTAAACAAATGAACTACCAAAATTATGAATCCATATAACCTCTTTAAAATATCAATGGGGGATCCATACCTTGCCGATGGATACAAAATGGTCAAGAGGATACTGACCCTGATGAAGGACCTACACCCTACCAAAGCTCTTATACAGGAGGATACCGACTCCAAATATAGATAACTTACTTCTTAGGAGTGTATAGGGGTAAACATGCCTTATATATATGTATATATAAAGTGGTGGATCCACTCCTCATTGAAATAAGCATCATTTGTGAGGATATCGACCCCAAAATCACTATAAAGATCCAACATGAACCCTATTATTGACTATCTTAAGCTAAAGAAGAAAACCATGCTCATATCACCTCACACTAGGTCTATAATGCTGAAGATAAGGCCCCCATCATGTTCTATGTGGATAAACTCTCAAGATGGACTACTCACATGACCATATTAGATTCTGAACAATGATATGCGACTAGTACATGGGTCCAAAATATGTACGTGTTGTGTAGCCCTAAGCAGTATCATAGTCATGTTCTGGAACCCCACATGGAATGTAAGGGTCTATAAAAACTACATGTAGGTTAGGACACATGGTTTATGGGGTCGAGAGTGGTACCCATCATGTACCACAACCTATCGTGTCACGTTCTACCACTACAAAAATAACAACACTCTTTAGAAAAAAACCCACATTCCAGATTCAACCATGGTCCCAGTTTCCTTATCCGAGATCCCATTAATGAGATATAACCAATTCATCATAATCATGTGTATGTATAATCAACACTTCATTTTTTATATCTCATATATTTTTTGAGGCTCTATCACACCCACAATCTCACACCCAATCATTCTAGGGGTAAATTCCATAATTAGGATTAAAAAAAACCATTGAATAATTTTTCCAAGGTATTATGATAAGGTAAATTAACTATTTTATCCCTAGGAATAGTTTGGGACTCTAAAACTCAAAATTGAGTGAAGTACAATTAGTAAAACATATGCCTTTTCACCCTCCCCACATTAAGAACTTTTTTTCCTTAAAAATAAAAAAACTGAATATCCCCCATAAATATTCTCACAAAACATCCACATGTGGAAACATCCTACCATTTAACATTCATCCTTCACATGTAAAGGTTTGAGATCTAATAAAATTCAGCACACATTTTTCATTAAAGGAAACAACCTCTTTCATTCAGGAAGATATCAGCTCCAGTCAATCTCTAGACAGGAATGAAACAAAAACATACATCTTCACTAGGCGATCCTTTCCAATCCCCTACTCCCAAAAAATATCTCTATATGAATGAAACACTACCACATGATATGAAAAGAATCCATAGTCCTTAGCCATTAATCTATGGAGGGTTCTTTTTCAATGTCAACTCTATAATGAGTGCTCCACTCCCCACCTTGAATATGATCATCATATAATAGAAATACATCTATTCAATGTCAACTTTTTCATTTAGGATGATTTTTCCATGTGGTTGTTACACCCACAATGATTCACTATGAAAGTTATTCTAAGTATCATTCTCTACTAGAGAGATATATACTCATATTTTCCATCATAAAATCCAAAATGATCATCATGAGAAAAAAATATCTTCCTTGGGAAGTGAGTGATTGTATCCCCACCTTTAGGGAACCCATACTAGTTTGATGTTAGAGAGAATTTAGTAACATAAAATTACCAAATTAACACCATTACTACCCTATACTATCTCACAGAATAGAAAAGTGAGGGTCTACCACCATTTATTGAAGGTGAACAACATATCCCTATAAAAATGAGAATCACAACTCCAAAGATATATTCTCTCATACCAACATCATCACTCAGATATAAAGTTCTCTAATATGAAGCACCAAACACCATTCCACTACAGTGTCATTCTGATCTCATCAACCACTATGGATTCAACTTCCTGATAGTTAATATTTATTCATTAAACCAGATCTCACACAATGAGAGTTTACTATACAATCAACACACTCATGGTAATACTAGAGTAATCCATAAATTCTTGATTAGTTCTAAATTGAATCACCTTAAGAGAAGGTTCATCTCATGTGAAGACAAAATCTACAATGGAGTTCACCATCTAATTCATTTAAATTCAAAATTCATCCTTGGAATACAAATTTATGAATACACTAGCCTCTCTCTAAGGATCAACCAGAGGTCACCCTTTGAAAGTGCTCTTGTATTCCTCAATATTCTAAGGAAGTGAATTAACAGCCACAAACTCCAAGAAAAAATCATGCTTACCAGAAGATGATTAACTATCTTAAAGTACAGAGGGTTAAATCTACTCGCTACCCCTTAGGGGTCCCACTCACTGGTGTTGATACATCCTTTCTTATCCACTCAATCACCATCACCTCACTACACCAACAACGGGAAACCAAATACCCTATGGTGCGAACCACCACACCTATACTCTACCAAAGAGGATATATAAATAGACCTCATTATTTACTAAGAATAGGCTCACATCAAAAAAAGGAGTGGGACAATTATTTTCACCATTAGTGGAAGTCCCCTAGCTGGCTAGGGTTCCATTGAAATCTCCATCTCCCAAACATATAATGCATGATGAATAGATATTTCTAATATTGAATGGTATAAGAGTCCATGAAGAATGTATATGAATCACATTTTTATTTAAACATGGATTTTACTAAATATAGATATCTCCTATGCATGTTATCATACACCTCAAACTATCATCACTCCATGTAGAATAATAACCAACCCAAGGTAGTGGCTTCAGGATAAAATCGATGTGGCATCCAACTCTAACTACCCTCATGCCACCCGACCACCACCAAATAACTCTTCGGTAGTTAGTGGGGGTCTATAACATGGAAGAGTTCAGTCTCACTAACAACCTCAATGTGATGGTCTGCCTACAACACCACTCTAGATAAATTCAAGAGAAAATCTAATGGGTTCATCTCTACCAAGGATTCCCAATTTTTCAACACTCTCTTATGTCACCCAACATAGGAGGTGGTACATGAAATCATGACCAAAACTCATAATCCTTTCCTATATAGTATTTATTTGAACCATATATCTCAAATAACTCCATCAAAAAACATACCTAGAAGACACCTCATAAGGTTTTTGGGCCTCAAAACATGCATGAACATAGTTGCGCCGCCCTATGAAAATTTTAACATCCTATGATTAAAACTCCATACCGGATGAAGGGATAAAAATTTACCCATGGTAGATTAGTCCCATTGCGAGTTCAAGATAAATATTCATCACTCCCTAATGAATCATAGTGTTATGTAAGGATCTCAAGGAAAGAATCATCTTATGGTTAATCCATGACAAACCAGATGGAAATGCAAGTCCCAAAATCTACCATGTCCAACCATTGGTAGTTCTAACCCAATCAATAGGCATTATCATCCATAATTAGAAAAAAGGGTAGATAAGATTATTTATATCATGGGGAAATGAAATCTCTCAATAAAATTCTTGAAAAAATACCTCATCACTTTCCATATGGCAATGGAAAGTCCCAACTACTAGAATAGGATTTCCATATCCCTACCTATACACAAAAGATGGTTATTAGTGGGTATCAACCTTGACTTGATAGGATGAACTCACATGGATTATATAATATATACAAAAGATAACACAAAAAGTAAATTTAAGATCATAACTGAATTCTATATGAAGCGTTTACCAACTTTCCTACACCTTGAAAAGAGTCCTTAAATATCTAAGTTGACTATCAGTTTATCAGAGTCCTAATGAAAGGATAAATAGGATGTTTAACCTACAATGGTATCATTAATATAATAACTGAACTAAATAACTCCTTAAAATCGTTTTCCTAAGTTTCAAAACCAACCCTCACATGTCCACAAACTCCAAAATTTTTCCTTAGGAAAAACCCAATTCGATACCACTCTAACATGACCCGACACACCAAGGATCCACCTAGGAAAATAGTAAGTTTAGAGTACCTACCCAAGACCACCTCCAATAGGTCAGGGGATGGTGACTAGAATCGAGTAAGAATATATCATAACATGGGAGGACTTAACCTATAAAAACCTACAATAAATACATCTCCCATACACATGGAAATATAAATACCATAAGGATATATATGTAAATAATTGAACTGAATTGAATACAATGGAAGCATGAGTCAATATGAACAATTACATCCCATAAGGTAAATATAAGGGAAAAATTACATCTCACTAACTCCATGTCAAAAAGTATTGAGAAGCTTCCCCACACTGCAAGTACTCATGGATCACACTTGAGTCACAACAGTCACCGCCACTATCATGAATCACAATGCTCTATAATGCATCACGAAGAATCACTAGAAATTAATCCCAACCAATCTATTCCATCTCCATGTGTACCTAGACCATATATGAACCTATGTGTCATCTGCATAGATAGAAAATGTGTGAGAATAAGTCACATACAAAGGTGAGTATAAGCATACCTAGTAGGATTCCCTAGAAACCCCAATAAAAACACAATGTAACAAGTAAACATAACTCTTGGTTTGAGTGGAGACCAGGAAGTGGATAAAAAGGAGAACTAGACACCGATTCAGCTGAAAGATCCAATGAATAATAAGGAATAATAAAATTAGATAAGATAAATCACTGATGTGTCAAGAAAATACATAGAAGTTTCTATCATCCCAAGTCCAACTCCAACCCACAAGGATCACAATTTCACGAACAACTATGGACACTTAGAGTAGTGAAAATTCCATGAAGTCCAAAGTAGATAACCAGATGTATAATACATATTGAAGTCCAACCAAGGGTACCTAAGGAATCACAAGGCTTTAAGAATCCCACATATACTGGCCTTTATAACTCTTATACAACCTCCAAAATCCATGAAGGGAAACCTACTCATTACGGAATGATGCTCACTAGTTGATGGAATACCACATCCTCTATCCCATCAATCACGTATCATCAATCAAAACATGAACCTACAAAATCATTAATTCACATAACCTCTCTAGAATAGTGGTGGGGGATCTAAACCTCTCTAATATACATGAAATGGTTAAGAGGATACCAAACTCGATGAAGGGCCCATTCCCCACCCAAGCTCCTAGATGAGAGGATACCGAGTTCATAGATAGAGGACCCACATCTCTAGTGCGTATGGGGTAATAACAACCATAAATGTATAAATTAAGTAGAGGATCCATATATCATTATAATTCATTTAAATTGAGAGGATAATAAACCCAAAATTACTTTTAATATCAAACCGAAAACATATTTTAATGAACCGAATTGTTATAAATAAAATTCCCTTTTTTATTTAATTAAATTTCGTATCATGTAATATAGAAAAAACATGCACTTATTTGTTTTTATTATATTATATAGGATTTAATGACTCTTAATAATATTTACCATTGATAATATAGTCTTTAAACAATGATCACATGATTAGTATAAATATAGGGTTTTAACAAGTCCAATTAAAACAGATAAAGGAAGCAATGGACTCAAATAGTAGGATCAGACCCCATGAAGCCCATTTATTAAAGATTATGATAGATATAACATCATTTGGATTTTACCTCGACTAATCCTAATATTATATCAAACAAATTAATCATTATCGAAATCGTATATGGGAGAAGTTCAAGCTCATTGAGATCATGACCTAAACCTTGTACACCAAACCACCCCATGAAAGTCTCACCATCATGAACCTTACTATTAAGGAATTTGCTGGTTTATTAAAGGGATATGCATAAAGACCCTAGTTATATGAGTATTTACTGTACTTTTATATAATAATGAATATATTTTCATCCTATTATTGTTACTTTATAGGTGATTTTTATACAATAAAACACAAATAATATCTTTGGGTAATATTTAAATTCAATTAAGGAATTTATTTTATTGAATTAATGTATTTTTAGAAAAAATAATATTACAATAAATTATTATTATTAAATAATATTTATTAAATATAAATGATCATATAATTTTAATGAAGTCAGATGTAATTTTTATAAGGGTTCAAAAACTATTATTGTCAAAAACCCAGTATTTATTAATAAATGATGATTATTATTTTAAAAGTGAAAATTCACATATTTTGAAAATTATTTTTATAAAATTAATTTTATTTTTTGAATCATAATGTATAAATTATGCAATGGTTATTTTTTCATAACTTTCCAAGAGAGTCAAATTTTCGTGTAAAAATTAAATACCATATAAATATATGATGTGTATTTCGACATTATAATGACCCAAAAGTGATGTGATAAAAAATATAAAAGGTATAAAAGACCAAATATATGTTTTACCTTTAAAATAATTTTATTTTAAGTTTATTTGATTTATTTTATAAATCCATTATGAGTCCTCTAAAACTTATAATATATTTTAAGGTTTTAAAACCCATTCTTTAAGAGTATGACTCACCTCCACTTAATCAAGGGTATTATTTTATTAATTTCATATATTTTAATTATAAAATAATAAAAAAAACTCCAATTTTGATGAAAATATGGATAAAAAACAATGTAAGGTCTGTGGTTTAGTTATTTTATTATATAGAGTCTAAAACCTAAGTTTGTGAAATATTAAATAAATACCCAATCATTTCCTATATAAAACCACCCAATATCCCATTTATATTCACTAAAATTACTTATAGAACGTCATTATTGTTCCATAATATCTCTATATTCCCCCAAAGGTTCCCCAAATACCTCAAGAATCCCCTCCCAATCATTTGCATCACACACTCAAGTAAGGGACCTCCCACTCTCCTTTTGTATTCAAGTAGCTCTTTTATGTTATACTTCTTAATTTCCATTTTTTATGTTGGTATATGTTCTTAAATAACCCTAACTATAAATTGTATTTATATATGATGAGATACCACTTTCACTCTCACTAATCCCTCCCATGAACCACTATGTATACTTGTTTCCATTCTGAAATTTAGTAAGGGATCCTCACCTTCAATTTTTATTCAAGTTTCATTATTATATTAAGCCTTATATTTACAATTAATTATGTGGTGATATTTATTTAAATGTACTTATTATAGAATATTTGTTTCCCAAATTATTATAGAACACTTTCTCTCTCATCAATCCATTTTATGAAATTTTATGTGACGCCTTATGCTGCCAAAATTTCACCGTGTTTTTCCATGCCAAAATAATTGTGTAGTGAATACCATACCCATTTCCTATCAAGGGTGTTAAAATTTATAAAATAATTCTTATTTTACTTATTACTTACATGTGTTTATTCTAAACTCTATGGTAATGGAATAAAATATGATGATGAATAAATCCGTGTTGTATGATATATGTGGCACACTTAAGCATGAAAATGAAATGAATGTGATAGGTGCACCTAGAATAATATAGTTCCCCATTACATTAGGTAATGTTTAGTATCAGGAGATTTCATTTTGGGACATAGAGTTAACCTGATTACATTATGAGGATTTTTTTCTATCATGATGTCTTGACATTTATCCTTGACCCATGTTTATGATGTAGTGTTTTAAGTTGTTTCCACATTTACCATGTTTTTAAAATCATGCTATATCAAGCCTTGTTATTCATGTTTATGATTATCACACCTTTTATTCCCCATTGATACTCCAAATTTCAACCAGGTATCACCTTATTCCATGTTTATTTGTTTATTGGTCTTTATAGCTAACCCCTTTCTTATGTGTGTCCCCAGGTTATCCCGTGTAGTTTTAAAAGCCATGGAATTTTAAAAGCATGTTAAGGAAGTTTTAAATAATTTTGTTGTATCCCATGTTCAAGATGTTATTTTATGTACCTAATATCCAAATAAACTAGAATTGTCAATATTTCAAGTTGTATTATGTGTAATTTTTTTATAATAAACCATGAATTAATGAATAATAGATATAAGGGTTGTCATAGTTGGTAACAAAGGAAAAGTTTAGTTATTTTTGGGATTATGATTTGAAATATCTAGTGAAAGACATAGGTATAAGACTAATTTTATGTAAACATCCCTAAATTTTGATAATTATATTTTATGTGGTTTATCATGAAAATACATCCCTATCTAGATATTACAAGTGGACGTGTTTCTGGAACATATATACCTATGGGTAAAAACTCTGACAAGGTGCGTCAAGCCTGACTCAGTATGACCTAGTCCATGAAAATATGCCTTACTATGAACATGGTTTGAAACTCCTGGGGGATATTCATTGGTAAATTCATAAGGTCATTATGAACCATTATTAAGGGGGAAAATGCCTATAAGAATACATGTTAGGAAATAGATCATGGATAATGTAGATCAAAGTATAGAAATTCATAATTTAAGGAAATATATTTAATTTATAAGTTATCTCTTTAATTTCATTGGATTCCCTTCTATGTGTTTAATAATTTAAAAATACTCATCCCTAATTTTCCCATTATTCCAGACAATGGACGAAAATAGGAGGAATATGATAAACAATCAATGTGAAGGGAAATGTGATGACTTCCCCAATGATACCCCAAAACCAATGGGAGTAGGAATCACAAATCATGTGACTATACTCTCAGCCGAATCAGGCCACGAATAGAAAATTGGATTAGGAGGAGTTCCCAAATCCCCCTAATAGAGAACAATCTGCTATTGAGAGCTTTATGTGACAAAGGCCTCCGAATTTCAATGAATCATATAATCCCTTAATCAAGGAAAAATGAATCAACTCCATTGAGAAGATCTTATACATCCATTTATGATCCAAACAAGAGAAGTTTCTACTGGCTGTTTATTATATAAAGGTAGAAGATGATAAGTACTGGACATTTATCAAGAATACAAAGCCTGATGAAGATATCAAAGTGATGGGGTGGAAATAATTTTGGAAAATGTTTTTGGATAAAGGTTTTCCTTACACTATCCAACATAAAATGGAAAGGGACTTCCTTTCTCTCAAGAAAAAAGATGGAGAATATATCAGGACATATGAGGAAAACTTCGCAAGACTTTCATGATATACTTCCGACTTTTTCGTTACCCCAGAATGCAAGGTTTACCATTTTTTTTGTGGGATAAATCCTAGTACACAAAAATACCTAGAGATATGAGACTTTGATGGCTATGAGGAAATTTTCCTATGTTCCCCCAAATCTGATATGGACGTCGGTGAATCTCAGAGGTATCACAGGGATAAGAATCATAAATTAGAGTTTAATTCTAGTGGTCTGATGGAGAAATCTAACGGTTCCAAGAAATTTCAACATCCCACTTATCAAAGTTTCGAAAATAATCACCACAGAAATTGCCTAAGGGGGATGAGGAAATGATTTAGATATAGGAAGGAAGGGAACCTATCTTGCGATTTCTGATAGGAGAAACCCACTAATGCAATAAAGGGAATTAATTCTCCAATAATCCCTTATCACATTTTTCATTTATACAACTTCAAGGAACTAGGACACTTTGTAAACCAATTCACTAAGCTAAGGGTTTTTTGAGACAACCAACAACCTCCAAGGAAGTAAGGGATATATTTTTCCATCACAACCCCTGAGGTGGATCCGGACAACAAAGTTGTTACAAGTACCCTAGTTATTAATTCAATGATAGAGAATATACCTTTTGATTCTAGTTCTATACATTCCTTCATATCACAAAATTTTATTAAAACTATTCAAACTCCTCAAAAAAGAATGAAAATAGAGTTATAGATGAAAATGGAAAATGGGGAAATTATTTAATCCTGAGTAGATAACTAATCCCCTATCATAATTTTTGGGCTAAACTTCCCAAAAAACATTGTCACACTCCCTTTGGTGGAAGTTTATGCAATTATGGCCATGTACTGACTTTCCCTATATAGATCCAACATAAATTTACATGAGAATGAAATCACTCTCCATATTGAAAATCAACCCCCAATTCTGTACAAGTTAAAGGAGAAGGATGAATCTTCTTTAATACTAATATCACAAGAATGAATATCATTTCCCTATAAGAAATCATATCTAGATCAAATTATTAATTCTAAGAAATGAATCATCCTTGAATACATGGATATTTTGAGGGAATATGCTGATTTGTTTCCTGAGGAATTTCCTAGTCTTCTTACTAGCTAAGAGGTGGAGTTTTCAATCAAAATTTTACCTAGGGTGTTACCATTATCCAAGACTCCATATAGAATGGCTATTGTGGAACTTCAACATCTGAAGAAACAACTATAGGAGAATCTAGATAAAGGGTTCATATTCCCAAGTGATTCACTATGGGGTGTACTATTCCCCTTAAACAAGAAGAAGGATGGTTCAATGCTACTTTACATTAATTATCATGATCTCTACAAGATCATGATAAAGAAAAAGTATCCTCTGCCATAGATTAATGAATTGTTTGATCAACTACACAGAGAACAATACTTCTCTATGGTGGATCTTCAGTCGGGATATTTTCAAGTTAGGGTGAAGAAGGTGGATATCTCTAAGACCAATTTTTATAAAAGGTATGAGCATTATGAGTTCATTTTAATGCCATTCAGACTCACTAATGCTCTAGAAATATTCATGGACTTGATGAATAGAGTCTTTATAGATTACCTTGAAATTTTTTTGGTAGTCTTTATAGATGATATTCTTATATACTCCAAAACCAAGGAGGATCGTGAGAAGAATCTGAGCACTGTGATAAAGACCTATTGAAAGGAGAATATTTATGTGGAGTACAAAAAATAAAAGTTCTTGTTGAAGGAAGTCTCATTATTGGGGTATATAAGACTTCAAAAACAAATGTAATTAAAGGATAGATAAGGCCAACATCTGCAACATATATCCATAGTTTCCTTGGATTATATGGGTATTATCATTGATTTTTGAGAAAATTATCATGATTTTAAAACCTTCTAACAAATATATATTGAAATGGAGTCAAGTTTTCATTAAATGATGAGTGTGAAGAGAGATTAAAGGATTTAAGAAGAAGGATTATCACCACCCTTATTCTCATAC
The DNA here is from genome assembly GCA_963277665.1 of Viscum album. NCBI lineage: Eukaryota > Viridiplantae > Streptophyta > Magnoliopsida > Santalales > Viscaceae > Viscum > Viscum album. Next base: position 1,510,957,299 of record OY728156.1, read on the forward strand.
TACCCATAAGTAGAGAACTTTTCATGGTATTCAGTGATGATTTGAATAAGGGAATGGTCCGTTTGTTAATTCAGAATGAAAAATTCACAGCCTATGCTTTAATTCAGTTGAAAGTTTATGAAAAAAAATACCTAATGCATGATATGGAGTTGGCTGTAGTGATATTGGCTTTGAAAATATGGTGGAATTATCTCTTTAAGGAGAAGTGTAAAATATATATGGACCAAAAAAGTCTCAGATATATATTCACATAGGAGGATATGAATATTCTCCAACAAATATGGTTAGAGATGATCAAGGACTATGACTGCTCAATTCATTACCATCCTAGGAAAGTGAATAAAGTGGAAGATGATCTAAGTAGAAATATCCAACAATTATATCATTGATGAGAATTTAGGGGGATCTGATATTATTATATTTAGAAAGTATGGACATGGGAATCATAAAGGAAGGAACATCATGAATCCTTTCACAAATGATTTCTCAAATATCTCTTCTGGAGAGTTTAAAGGATGCTCAAAGAGATGATGTGGGAATTCAGAAAAAAGTGGAATCTATAAAGAAAGGAAAATCCTCGAAGTTCAATGTTAATGAATAAGTAGTTATGAGATTTGGGTCAAGACTATGTGTACCATAAAATCCTAGGTTAAAGAAGGATTAATTGGATGATGCACATATCTCAACCTTCTCCATTCATCTAGGAAGCACAAAGATGTATTGAGATTTCTAAGAACACTATTGGTGGGACAATATAAAAAATTATATAATGTAATATACATCAAGATGTCTTGTATATCATAAAGTGAAAGTTGAATGAAAAAATTCCAAGGGGATGATGGAACCATTACCCATAACTATATGAAAATGGGAAAAAAAAATCAAAATTTACATTGTCACTGGACTTCCAAAAACATCCAGAGGAAACAATGATAACTGGGTTGTGGTGGATTATCTTACAAAGACTGAACACTTCATTGTAATTTGAGAGGAATTCTCACTAGATAAACTTGCAAGTAAATACATTAGATAAGTGGTGGTTCTTCATGGAACACCACTATCGATTATATCCAATCGATATCCAAGATTCACCTCTATGTTTTTGAAAAGTATCCAACATGCTCTAAACATTGAGCTAAACTTCATCATGGCTTATCACCCCCAAAATTATATCCAATCTTAGTGGACTATCCAGAAACATGAGGAAATGTTGAGAACATGTTCAATTGGCTTCAAAGGAGGATGATATCAATATATTCCTCTAGCTGAGTTATCTTAAAGAATAGTTTCCACTCAAGAATCCAAATGCCCCTATAAATAACTTTATGGGAATAGGTGAAGAACACATGTATTCTTGGATGAATTTTGGGAACAAAAATCTTCTAGATCCTGAAATGGTTGATGAAATAGTGGAAAAGGTTTAGATCATTCAATAGAACATCAAGTTTGTTCAGATTTTATAGAAGAGTTTTGCTGAAAATTGTCGATTAGACCTAGAGTTTTCTATTGGATACATGTTATTTCTACACATATCTATTTGGAAGAAAGTGATGAGACTTGAAAAGAAGGGAAATCTTATTCCAAGAGACATCGACCCCTTTGATATCCTTCATCACATTAAAGATATGTCCTACCGATTTTCACTCCCACCTAACCTATATCAAGTACATGATGTATTCCACATATCCCTCTTGAGAAAGTACCTATTATAACCCTCACATGTACTCAATCCAGAGGTGTTACCATTAGAGAATTATTTTTCCTATGAAGAGAAAACAATGAAGATCTTTGATCATAGAGAAAAAGTTCTACTGAATAGTACAATGCACCTGGTCAAAGTGTTTTGGAGAAACCAAAAGTTTGAATAATCAATATGGGAACTAGATGAGGTGATGAAATAGATTTACCCTCATCTATTTTAGTGTGAGAAAAGAAAATTTTGAGGGAAACATTTCTTAAGGGGGGAAGATTGTAATGATCTAAACTGTTATAAATAAAATTCCCCTTTTTTATTTAATTAAATATATTATTTTGTAATTTAGAAAATACATTCACTTATTTGGTTTTATTATATCATATAATATTTTAAATGAACATTATGCATCTTTACCATAGATAATATAGCCATTTAACAATGTTCACATGATTAGTATAAATATAGGGTTTTAACAAATCCATTTGACACAAACAAAGGAAATGATGGCCTCAACCAGTAAGATCGTACCCTATAAAGCCCATTTATTAGAGATTACAAGGGAGATATAATCACTAGTATTTTCCATTGACCAATCCCAAGATGAGATCCAACAACTTAATCATGAGTGAAACCATTTATGGGATAATTTCAAGCTCATCGAGATCATGTCTCAAACCATGTATGCTAAACCAACCCATGTAAGTCTCACCATCGCGCACCTTACTCTTAGGGAGTTTTTTGGTGAATTAAAGGTATATATATCATGATCCTAGATATATGAGTATTTAATTTACTTTTATATAATAATGAAAATATTTTCATTCTATCATTTTTACTTTATAAATCATTTTTATACAATAAAACACAAATAATCTCTTTGTGTAATATTCAAATTCAATTAAGGAATTTATTTTGATGAATTAATGTATTTTTGAAATAAATAATATTTTAATAAAATATGATTATTAAATAATTTTTATTAAACATAAAACATCATATAATTTTTAGAAAGTCAGATGTAATTTTTAAAAGGCTTTAAAAAATATTATTATCAAAAACCCATAATTTATTAATAAATAAAGATTATTATTTTAAAAGAGAAAATTCAAATATTTAGAAAATTATTTTGATAAAATTAATATTATTTTTGGAATCATAAAATAAAAATTATCTAATGGTGAATTTTTCATAATTTTCTGAGACGGTCAAATTTTCAGGTAAAAATTAAATACCGTATAAATATACGGTGTGTATTATGAAATTATAATGACTCAGAAGTTATTTAATAAATACTATAAAAGGAATAAAACTCCGAATATATTTTTTTACATTTAAAATAATGTAATTTTAAGTTTATTTTATAAATCCATTGTGAATCCTCCAAAACATATAATATATTTTAAGGTTTTAAAATTATTTCTTTAAGAGTATAGCTCACCTCCAATTAAGACAGGGTATTATTTTATTAATTTAGTACCTTGGTATTATAAAATAATGAAAAAAAGTCCCATTTGGAAGAAACCATGTTAAAAAACCATGGGAATGTTTGTGTTTTTGGTTATTTTTTTATAGAGTCCAAAACCTAATTTTGAGAAATATAAAAAAAATCCCAATCATTTTCTATATAAACTCACCGAAGATCCCATTTATATTCACTAAAAAACCTTATATCATGTCCTTAATCTTCCCTACCCTCTCTATATTCCACCAAAGGCACATCCAATCTATAAATAAGTCCCTCCCAAGCATTTGGAGTCACACACTCAAGTAAGGGATCTTTTACTGTCCTTTTTTATTCAAGTTACTCTGTTATGTTATTCATGTTAATTTACATTTTCTCATGTTGTGATATGTTCTTTAATATCACCATCACTATCCATTTTATTTATATATGTTTATATACCACTTTAATACCATTAATCCCTCCCATGAACCATTATGTACACTTTCTACCATGCTGGAATTTAGTAATGGTTCCTCACCTTCTCTTCTTTATTCAAGTTTCCTTAATATATTATTCATTTTTACAATTAATTATATAGGGATATGTCTTTATATTTCCATATTACTTATTATTTGATTTAAAAATTATTAGATACCCATTTTTTTCTCATCAACCCATTTTATGAATTTTGAAGTGACACCGTTATGCTGTTAAAATTTCACCACGATTTTCTCTGCTAAAAAAATTGTATAGTAAATACCATACCCATTTCATATCAAGGGTGTTAAAATTTATAAAATTATAATTATTTTTATTATAACTTACATGTATTTATTTCATACTCTTTGATCATATAATAAAATATAAATATGAATTAATCCATGTTTTATGATCTATGTGGCACACTTAAGCATTAGATTGAAATGAAAGTGACAGGTGCGCCCAGAATTATATTGTTCTCTAATGCACTGGGTAATGTTTAGTCTCATGAGATATCATGTTGGTATAGAGAGTGAACATTATTCGTTTATTCTAATTTTTCTATCATTATGTATTGGCATTTATCCTTGACCAATGTTTATGATGCAATGTTTTGAGTTGTTCCAACATTTCACATGTTATGATTTCCATGCTATATGAGGCCTTATTATTAATGTTTATTATTATCACACCTTTTATTACAAATTTATATGACCAGTTTATGTAATTCCCTAACCCCAGTTACCCATAGTCGGTTCATTATTTCAATACATTGTCATGATTACAATGAATCAAGTCCCGAAAGACTGATCAGTTTAGCAGTCTTGGAAAATATATTACTTACATGAATGCTACATTACACATTAGAAAATAAAACACAACATAAATTATCCTTTGATAATGCCATTAATATCTTAGATTAACCCTTCTTATCAATCATAATACACTTCTTCGAATCCTGGGAAAATGAAACATAAGAAAGGGGTGAGCTCAAACGCTCGGTAAGGGTAAGAAATACAACAGAAGATAATATAAACATTAGGCATTATGAATAATTCAAAACACATTCCTTTAAAAATAATAAATATGAACAATTTATGGAGATAATATGAGTTGAGTAAATAATTAAATAATAAAAAATATTCATGGGTATTCTACTATCTGAATGACCACACGAACCATCATTACTATTTTCATAATGAGGGAATGTATAATGCCAGACATTCTGAAACATTTTGTCAAGGCCTCAACCAAGACGTCTAAAAATGATTAAGGCCTCAGCCAAAACCATATATCAAATTAGGAAAGGCCTTGTCCAATTCCACGTATAATTCTATCTTGAGACCTACCGATGCACCGAGGAGCTATAGCGGGCTCTACCCATCACATACTAAGTCCAATACATTCCTCATATGAAAGGGTTGAAACATAACATAAACATTCGTATTAAAACATGCATATGAAATGTAAATACTTTAACTATAAACTAGGAATGGTATAAAAATAACACATCCACAGTAAAACATATCACAAAACCTTCAATACAATATGGAATATTTGTATAATAATAAATCAACTTCAAACAAGTTTAAAATCCATCAAAGGATTTTGACATAAATGAAATGAAAACTATTTGAAAGAAATACCTATTTCTATTTTGAAACCTTTTAAGAGTCACTCAATTATAAAATAAAACATTTATTTTGAAAATATTCTTATAAGATTGTAAGGTAAGCTTTAATGATTTTATAACGGTGTAAAATAGTCGCACTCTCTATATAAGTTAAAAAACATTCTTACCATAATTTTGTCGAAAAGGTCATAAAGTACCTTGTTTGGAAAAAAAAACAGAAAGATTCCTTTAAAAACATATAAGGTCAAATAAGGGTATAAATTAATTTAACCCATAGTCTAGTAAATAGTAAAAATGTTTTTAAATACATTTTTAAGAAAACATGGATGTGTATGATAAAGAGGTCCCAGTATATACTTACGTAAAAACAACCCCGGATAATAAAGAGATTGTGAAATTAACCCTTATCTTGTACTTTTACTTAGTATATGGTATGTTAACCTCATATATAATAGTTAAAACATTGTTATAAAATTATACAAGAACTATATACATAAATATGATATCATATATGATCTTATAATATTGCTTTGTTAATAATATTTTAGTAGTATCATCATTTCAGGTGTTAACTGATTCATTTTTCTTTATATAATTGGTTACATAATCCATGTTTTTTATGGATAGGATGTATTTGATTCATATACATAATTATATTATGTTCATAAAAATTATTTTTAATCATAAAATGAAAATTATTCGTGAATGATTACGATGAGGAATGAATCTCATCACGTTCGTGGAGACGGTAATCCCTACGTACGCACGATCGACAATATCATTATATTTATGGAGAAATATTATATAATTAGATGGTATATAATATATACAGAATAATTATAATTTTATATTTATTATTTACATCATTTATACTCATTATTATACCCATCCAAATAATGAAGTGTTTGAATAGAAAACTACACCACAACGTGGAGAGGGTAATCCATACGTACACACGTATGGTGATTTTTCCATTCATATGATGGATATAATAATGAATATGGTTGTAAAATTTTTATAATAACATAAAAGTATATAGAATATACTGGAGTTATTATTTTAGAATGGAAAAAACAAATTAAGAGGAAGTGGAAGAAGAAAATAACTTGAAAGAGGTGATGAAATATTTACCTCTTTTTCAGGTTATTCTTTTTGATTTGATCAAAAGGGCTCCTTAGGTTGTATTTATGACCAAATTAATGCCTCTAGGATGAATGGAGAAAAGTTAATAGGATATTTGGGCAGGGTTTGTCCTATACAAATGGATTTGGAGGTGTGAAATTAAGAAAAGGGGAAGTTCCCTTTTATCAGAGAGGTGAGGGTCACTTTTGGAAAAGCCTGAAATATTATTTTCTAAAAAAATAATTTTCAGTTTATAATCGATAAAAAATAATTAATTTAGACTATAAGGTGGGTAAGGGTCTAAAAACTCTCAACCAATAGGTTTTATACAAGTTTAGGTCACCATATTATCCTTATATTTTAGATTTAACTCTTAGTAAAATAGTTTGACATTTACCATGTCTCTTTGTATTTTTATATTATATGGTTAATAAACCTACTATAACAAGCCAAGAGAACCCCATGTGGTTAATTATTAATATATATAACCTTATCTAAGTCCTTTGGATGAACCTTATATTTTTATGAATATTATATAAATTAATAATATAGTATTTGTTTTAAAAACTCAATTATGTCAATTTTGACATTATTTAGTATTTGATTTTTTTGAAAGTCATAAAAACTTTATCACTTAAAATAAAATTTATTTAACCAACCCTAACATGTAATATTAACCTATAAAATTAGTTAAATTCATCATAAGTCTCAATTTACATTTATTTGGATATTTATAATATCAAATATGTTAATATTTTATTAATAAGGTAATTACTGTATCAACATTGTGTCATAAATAAAATAACTTATTTAATGTATAAAAATTATAAATAAAATAAAATTATGTATGAAATATTTTTATATTTCTAATAAATATTTATAGTTGAATTTATATTGTGTGTAACCTTATATTAAAAATCGTTTTGTTATTGAACATTGAATTTAACTCTTTTAACTCTTCTTTAAATAAAATAATAATAAATGTCCTAATCTAATCCAAGTGGACCAAATAGGATCATATTTTATTCATAAGGTTGTTTTTGGTAGAATTATACTTATAAAATAGAATTAGGACATGTGTTATGGTAATTATGATATCATTTTTACCCGTAATTACCCCATTTACTTTTAACTGTGGTAAATAAAAGTCAAAAGTTACTATTCACCAAAAACTATTTTCATCTTATTGAACCAAATTTTATTTGATGATATTAACCGTGTCTCTTATATTTTTTAAATTCAACTCACAAAAACAGTAAAATGAAGTTTTATGAAAATTTGAAAATGCTCCTAGGAGGTGGGTAAAAGAGGTCAAAAAATTCAATAAAATTCAATACATCTATTTTTATTATAAAATGACTCCAATGAATTAAATTAAAATTATATAGCTATTATATATCTATTTTGACTTAAAATAATTTTAAATAAAATAAATAATTATTTAAATAAAAATTTAGTTTTAAATAATAACGCAGTGTTTTTCACTATTTATCAAAAATTGAAAGTTTTCGGAAAAATACCAAAAATTCACCCAAAGCAAATTTTTATATTCCAAATAAAAAAATAATGTCTATTTTAACAAATTCAAAACATATAATTTTCGTTTATTAATTTAAAATTAATTCCCATTATCAAAACAAAAAAAGTGGGTTTTTAAAAAGTAAAAACTATCAAAAGATTGACATGTGTTTATGAAAAAACTTAAATGTGAAATTAATTATAATGACCTAAATTGTATTAAATTTCAAAATATAATTATTTATACTTAAAAACCTTTCAAATTCATAGTTTAACACCATAAATTATTTCAATTAAAAAAGTTGTTTTCAATTAAAACATTGTATTTTTCACTATTCGTCAAAATATGAAAGCTATCAGAAAAGTACCAAAAATTTATCCAAACTAAATTTTTATATCCCTCTTCTAAAGAACAATTTAATTTCATTTAATTGAATATATAAAAGTTTCAAATATTGGTTTTAAAAATGGTTCGCCATTAAAAGGTGGTAAAGTTGCATTTTTTGAAAAATACTTCTTTTATTTAAAAAAATGAATTTGTTCTCATATTATGTCTAAAAAACACATAATATAGATGTTAAAATTATATAGAGTATATAATATTTAAAATAAAGTTAATACTATTCATAACTGCTTTTTGAACGGCTAGTTTGGTAAGTTATGGTGTGCTCGAACTCGGTGTTGCACGTTGCGAAATCTATCGAATTACTTTAATGAGATAACATACTATGAAATATTGGGATGTTACATTCTCCCATACTTCAATAAATTTCATCCTCACAATTTTAATGTTTTCTTTGAAAATAAAAGGTTAAAAAATAGAAAAATACCTTTGTGGAAAACCCACATCGGAAATTGGGTTAATAAAATTTAGTCTTAATAAGAGGGAAAGGTAATAAAAAGGTCACCACCAAATTATGATCTCAATTATGAGAACATTGGTGGAAATTGGAGAAACATAATTGGACGAAAAAAGTAAATATTTATAGGGAGTGATTGAGGTCATCAATCAAAAACAAGTGTAAAATTGAGGGCCTCAAAGCCATCAATCAATGATGATTTAAAATATTGCCGGTTCAACAAAATATAAGGTATTAGGATAACACATTTTTGGTTTTAAGATCCCTTCCCCAAAGTTTAAGAATTAATTTATTCGTAGAATAAGAGGAAAAAATATACTTGACAAGTAGAGTTTATCCTTCAACTAATTTTTACCACAAACTCATCTTTCACTCAAGATAATAGAATTCAAAAATATTATATTCATCCTAATCGTATAGGGATCCAAAAATAATGAATTTATAATTCAGTTTTCAGACTAAAACTACATTATACAAACCAGGACATCACGTATTCCAGGGGTAGGTGATCCACCCTAGTCGCCCTTCGGTTGCAGGTTCAAGTCTCGCGGCCTTGCCGGACGCGACGAGTTGTCGCCCGACCTCCGGGTTGTCTTTTTATGACAATCCAAAAATAATATCAAGAAATAATTTAACCTTAAAAATAGTATCCAATGTAAAAAGTAATCAATTCCAACCTTTAGACTTATCCAAAATACTTCTGTCCAAACTCAAAGTCCAAAATTTATAAGGAATGTTAACACAATGAAGATCCTTTTTTCCATGTAAAAACATGTGAATACCTTCATCATGTATTCTTTTAAAACACTATAACACTCTAAATTACCATAAAATCTTATTGATTACATTCATTCCACCTTATTCCTTATATAATACTAGATATACTCCATCTATCCAAAAATAATGTAAACTCCAATAATAATGGAATATACAAATCATTAATCATTTTCAAGGTAGTCAAGAATATCCAATATAATTTTTCCAAATCAATCATATATTATTCCAAAATCAATACATCAATATAAAAACCATATTATGGTTTATCTTTCTCTCAACTAAATATTTTCCAAAAAAATCAAACCTACTATTGAGTCACTTTTCTTGGTTCCATACAATCTCAAGTCCTTAATGAAATAGTACTGCAGTACAATCCTTTTATACTGTATAATTCTTATAACATGTACATCATTAATATAGTACACAAATGACATGATACTTTAATAACAACATAATAAATCTAATCATTCCTCTTCATCTTTGGTAGTATCATAACATGAGTATTATCCAATAGAATCATTTGGAGTATACTTTGATGATTTGGACATTGCTTCATGTAGTGTCCCATCTCCTTGTAGATAAAGCATTGTACATTTGAAACCTTTTTCTTACCCTTTAAATAACGTACTTGGCGTCATTTTTCTCCACACTTATAACAAAATCCTTTTCCTTTCAATAATTTACCAAGGTGATTCTTTCCACAGTTATAACATATGGAAAAATCCTTCTTTCCCCTCTTCCCTCGATCCATCTTTCTCTCTTCCATCTTTTTCTTCTCTTGCTTACCTTCAAAGCCATATGACATAGAGAATTATTTACTTATCTTATTAACAAATGATACTATTTCTTCATATGATGAGAATACATGGGAGACTATTTCCCTTTTAAATATTGGCTTAATACCACGAATGATATGAACCTTCTTAATATTTCGATCATGTGTATTGTTGGAATTCTTATTCCTTCTACTAGGCACCATTTCTAAACAATGGAATACACTAGGTTAGTTTACGAATCCCAATGCATAATTCAAAACTTGTAAAATACATAACCTAAATTGAAAAGATTATGCATATAATCTATAATCATAAAATGTTTTCTTTGAGGAAGTATTTACTCTTAAATATTTCATAATGGCTTGTAATGAAAGTGTGAAATATCCTAAGCATATCCCCTAGTAGTGTCGTAACAAAGAGTACAACAAGGAACATTGTCGTGTACTAGGATACCCTGGGTCAAGCCCAAAAGTTCTTGTCAGAGTTTTCACTCCTATGTATATCTGTTCCAGAGCCACCTCTACCTGCTCGTATCCAGATAGGGATGTATTGCTTGGAAAATACAAAAAATATCTACATTACCAAAAATTTAGAAAGTTCTTCTATACTAATCCTCAAAGTCTATCTTTGGGTAATGTTCTCTAATCAGAGTTTTTCTAAATCTATTTCCAAGGTTGTTTCTAAACTTCATCTGATACCAACTGTAACACCCTGACTCAGTTACCCAGAGTCGATGCATTATTTTAATACATTGGCATGATTACAAGGAATCATGTCCCGAAAGACCAATCAGTTTAGCAGTCTTGGAAAATAGATTACATACATGAACGTTATTATACATTAGAAAATAAAAAACAACATAATATATCTTTTGGGAATGCTATTAATCCCCTAGCTTAACCCTTCTTATGAAACATAATAAACTTCTTGGAATCCTAGGAAAATGAAACATAAGAAAGGGGTGAGCTTAAATTCTTAGTAAGGGTAAGCAATATAGTGGAAGATAACATAAACATTTGGCATGATGAATAATTCAAAACACATGCCTTTACAAATAATAAACATGAACACTTTATAGAAGTAATATGAGATGAGTAAATAATGCCATAATAAAACATAGTCATGGGTATTCTACTAGTCAAATAACCACATGAACCATCATTATTAGTTTCATAATGATGGAATGAATAATGCCGGACATTCTGAAACATTTTTTCAAGGCCTCAGCCAAGGCGTCTAAAAATGATTAAGGCCTCGGCCAAAACCATATATAAAATTGGGAAAGTCCTCATCCAATTCCACGTCTAATTGTATCATGAGACCTACTGATGTACCGAGGAGCTATATCGGGCTCCACCCGTCACATACTAAGTCCAATACATTCCTCACATGAAAAGGTTGAAACATAACATAAACATTCATATTAAAACTAGCATACAAAATGTAAAAACTTTAACCATAAACCATGAATGGTATAAAAATAACACATCCACAGTCAAACATATCACAAAACCTTCAATACAATATGGAAGATTTATATCATAATAAATCAACTTCAAACAAGTTTAAAATCCATCAAATTATGTTAACATAGATGAAATGAAAACTATTTTTAAGAAGTACATATTTCTATTTTGAAACAATTTAAGAGTCACATAATTATAAAAGAAAACAATTATTTTAAAAATATTCTTATAATCTTGTAAGGTAAGCTTCAATGATGTTATAAGGGCGGAAAATAGCCGCACCCGCTGTATAAGTTAAAAAAAATTCTTACCTTAATTTTGTCGAAAAGGTCATAAAGTACTTTGTTTGGAAAATGACAGAAAGATTCCTTTACAAACATATAAGGTCAAATAAGGGTATAAATGAATTTTACCCATATTCTAGTAAATATTAAAAATGTTTTGAAATGAATTTTTAAGAAAACATGGATGTGGATGATAAAGAGGTCCCAGTAGATACTTACGTAAAAATAACCTCGGATAATAAAGAGATTGTGAAATTAACCCTTACCATGTACTTTTACTTAGTCTATGGTATGTTAAACTCCAATATAATAGTTAAAACTTTGTTATAAATTATACAAGAACTATATACATAAATATGATATCATATATGATCTTATAATATTGCTTTGTTAATAATATTTTAGTAGTATCATAATTTCAGGTGTTAACTGATTCGTTTTCCTCTATATGCTTGGTTACATAAGCCATGTTTTTTATGTATAGTATGTATTTGATTCATATAAAGAATGATATTATTTTCATAAACATTATTTTTAATCAAAAAATGAAAAATATTCTTGAATGATTATGATGGGGAATGAATCTCATTGTGTTCGTGGAGACAGAAATCCATACGTACGTATGAGTGACAACATCATTATATTGATGGTGAAATCATATGTAATTGGATGGTATATTATATATAAATAATAAATAACATTTTATATTTATTATTTAAATAATTTATACTCATTATTATACCCATCCAAATAATCAAGTGTTTGAATAACAAACTACACCACGACATGGAGATGGTAAGCTATACGTACGCACGTATGGTGACTTTGTCATTCATATGATGGATAGAATAATGAATATGTTTTTACCATTTTTATATTAACATAAAAATATATAGAAAATACTTGAGTTATTATTTTATAATGGAAACAACAAAGAAAGAGGTTGTGGAAGAAGAAAATAACTTGAAAGAGGTGATGCAATATTTACCTGTTTTTCGGGTTCTTCTTTTTATTTGATCAAAAGGGCTCTTTAGGTTGGATTTATGACCAAAATAAGGCCTCTAGTATGAATGGATAAAATTTTGGAGGATATTTGGGTAGGGTTTGGCCGATCCAAATGGATTCGGAGGTGTGAAATTAAGATAAGGGGAAGTGCCCTTTTATAAGAGAGGTGAGGGTCACTTTTGGAAAAGTTTGAAATATTATTTTATAAAAAAATAATTTTCTGTTTCTAATGGATAAAAAAAGATTTATTGAGAGGATAAGGTGGTTATGGATCTAAAACCTCTCAACCAATATGTTTTAGACAAGTTTATGCCACCATATTAACCTTATATTTTAGATTTAACTCTTAGTTAAATAGTTGGACATTTACCATGTCTCCTTGTATTTTTATATTATATGGTTAATAAAATTACTATAACAAGCAAATCGAACCCCATGTGGTTAATTATTAATATATATAAACTTAACTAAGTCATTTGGATGAACCTTAGATTTTTATGAATATTATATCAATTAATAATATTGTATTTGTTTTAAAAACTCAATTACGTCGATTTTGACACTATTTATTATTTGATTTTTTTGAAAGTCATAAAAACTTTATCACTTCATATAAAATTTATTTAACCAACCCTAAAATGTCATATTAACCTAGAAAATTAGTTTAATTCATCAGAAGTCTTAATTTACATTTATTTGGATATTTATAATATCAATTATTTTAATATTTCATTAATAAGGTAATTACTGCATCATCATTGTGTCATAAATAAATTAACTTATTTAATATCTAAAAATTATAAATAAAACTTAATTATGTGGGAAATATTTTTATATTTCTAATGAATATTTACAGTTTAATTTATATTGTGTGTAACCATATATTAAAAATGTTTTAGTTACTAAACTTTTAATTTAACTCTTTCAACTCTTCTTTAAATAAAATAATAATAAATGTCATAATCTAATCCAAGTGGACCAAATAGAATCATATTTTATTAATAAGGTTTTTTTGGTCGAATTATACTTATCCAATAGAATTAGGACATGTGTTAGGGTAATTATGATATCATTTTTACCCTTAATTACCCTATTTACTTTTAACCATGGTAAATAAAAGTCAAAAGTTACTATTCACTAAAAAATATTTTCATCTTATTGAACCAAAATTTTCTTACTGATATTAACTGTGTCTCTTGAAGTTTTCAAATTCAACTCACTAAAGTGGTAAAATTATGTTTTATGCAAAAATTGCAAATGCTCCTAGGAGGTGGGTAAAAGACGTTAAAAAATTCAATAGAATTTAATAAATCTAATTTTATTTTAAAATGAATCTAATGGATTACATTGAACTTATATAGGTATTATATATCTATTTTTACTTAAAAATAATTTAAATAAAATAAATAATTATTTAAATAAAATGCCGGTTTTAAATATTAACGAAGTGTTTTTCACTATTCATCAAAAATTGAAAGTTTTCAAAAAAAATACAATAAATTCACCCAAGCTAATTTTTATATTCCAAAAACAAAAATGAAGTATATTTTACCAAATTTAAAACATAGAAGCTTCATTTATTAATTTAAAATTAATTCCCATTGTTAAAACCAAAAAGCAAGTTTTTAAAAAGTAAAAACTATCAAAAGATTGACATGTATTTATGTCAAATTTATATGTGAAATTACTTATAATGACCTAAATTGTATTAAATGATAAAAATATAATCTAATTATACTTCAAAATATTTAAAATTCATACTTTAACACTATAATTTATTTCGATTAAAAAAGTTGTTTTCAATTAAAACATGGTATTTTTTACTATTCGTCAAAATATAAAAGTTATCAGAAAAGTACCAAAAATTTATCCAAACAAAATTTTTATTTCCCAATTCTAAATAAGAATTTAATTTCATTAAATTGAATATATAAAAGTGTCAAATATTGGTTTTAAAAAGGTTTCTCGATTAAAAGGCGGAAAAGTTGCATTTTTTGAAAAATACTTCTTTTATCTAAAAAAATAAATTTTTTCTTATATTATGTCTAAGAAACTCATAATATGGATGTTAAAATTATATAGAGTATATAAGATTAAAAATGAATTTAATACTATTCATAACCTATTTTTTAACGGCTAGTTTTGTAAGTTGTGGTGCGCTCGAACTCGGTGTTGCGTGTAGCGCAAGCTATTGAATTACTTTAATGAGTTAACATGCTATGAAATCTTGGGGTGTTACAGTGTCTATCATATATCACCTTATTACATGTTTATTCCCTTTATAGGATTTATAGATCAACCATTTCTTATGTATGTCCCCAGGTTACCCCATACAGTTTTAAAATCCATGGAATTTTAGAAGCATGTTAAGGAAGTTTTCATTAATGCTGTTGTGTCCCATGTTCAAGATGTTATGATATATACCTAATTATCGATGAAACGAGAATTCTATATATTTTGGATTGTATCATGTATACTTTTATTTAATAAATCATAAATTATTGTTTAATAAAGAGAAGGATTTTTTATACCCATCATCAACTACACGAAGATAATGGAGTCAAGCAAGCTAATATCACCTCGTTCCATGTATTTAATTTAGAATATCAGTCCAACATCATGTCAGAAATGGATATAAACTCAATATGTACTACCCTCATGCCCAGATTAGAATCCCAATAATAATATACAACTAGTAGGTGGGTCTGGAAGATATATATGACATGTTTCATATGTTACCTGATTTGTATCCCTAAGCTATAACATGACCATGTTTTGGAACCCCACAAGGAATTCTAGGAAAATCGACCACCAGGGAATGTACTCCCTATACATGCCATGATGGTTGACTAGGGGTGCACAACAAGTGGGTTAAGTCACATGACATAGGATTTTTTATTCTAACTAAAACCCATGCCGCCACACCCACAAGACACACGATGTTTGTTTTTATACACTAAATGTCTTTTAGTCAAGTATTTCAACCCAGATCCATATTTCCACCCTGAAATTGTGCCTTCTTATCTAATTTCACATGTGATCACACCCATTCCTTTAACTAAGGTCCAAATCATGGATTTAATGCCATCTAATTTTGATCTTTAGTAATTTATTTCCAAAAAAGAAATCCACTACCACTTGCGTGATATTATCATCATCATATGATGCTGCATGGGAAGATATAGGAACTCCTTACTTTCTCATTCCTCCAACATCCAAGGATTGATCAACTTACCAAGATCTCGGATGTAAAAATTCAACAATCACATATGGTTCAGGGATTCGATCATGATTCAAGTTAGACCAAGATTGTCGACTTACTATCCTACCCATAGAGAAAACCAAATAAAACAATAAAATGAATATAATTGATTTTGTTTGAAAACCCAACCATCAATAATTGGTGTGGATGCTAAAGAATATATAAAGAAAAAAAATGCTAACAAATCAATCCAGGATAAATATAAACTCTAAATTTGAAGGTCCATGCAAATTTCAAGAATCAAATGATGATTTTCAATATATTAATGGAAACCACAAGTGACATAGAGAAAGACAAAAATAAAAAATTCCTCCCTTAAGGTATAATGATCGATGCTTGAATCCATCATTAATTCCATGCCCTCCTCATCGATGTCGTCGAGAATTGGGTCTCGTTCCTTTGATCTGATGTCGCCAACACCAAAGTCCGACCTCTCTCTCAACCCTCCTCCTATCTCATGGGTTCATAGAGATAATATATGAAAAACCCTTGAGAGAGACATAATGGGGTTAAATATAGATTTATTCTATGATTTTATATAATAAATAAAAAATCAATTATATAATTATATGAATTAAATTAATTAATTAATATATTCACAACATTAAAAACTCAAGGGTATCACTATAATTGAAACCAACATCACTCATAGGGAATAACCATGTTCTAGATTCGACTACAATATCATTTTCCTCATCTAAGTTCTTGTTAGTGAGATATAATCAATTCATCACAATCATGTCCATATAGACTAAAAATATCATTTTTATACCTTATATATTTTTTTTATCAAGGCTCCTTGGTGAATGAGGTTTTGCATTATCTTAACTCTATGGTAAACACCATACCCAAGATTTAATGAAACCAACATATAAAATTTCCATGTTTTTTCTAGGGTAAACTTACTATTTTACCCATGAGAAGTTCTAATGAATATGAATCATAAAATTGATCTGAGAGTCAATTGAAGAAACCAGGGTCTTTATAATGATGACTCTAAACCATGTTATTGTCATTGTCATGATCAATCACTAGTATTCATTCCAATATTCTCATACTGAATAACCTCTATCTCATGAACACATTATTCATTAATTTTGAATTATTTTACATATATGTTAGGGCCTTTATCAGCTTTATTGTGATCTTCACCTGCTAGATATTATAGGAAATATTCTATGCTAGTGACACCCATATCATTCCAATTTCCTTCCTATCAAGCATTTACAATTTCATTTTTCCATTTATTTTAGTTTGAATCTTTTCAATGAAACATAAAATTCCATTTGAAATAAATAATCCTATATTTGTATCCTATAAAAAACAAAGTCTATCTCATCAAAATTGTCCATCTGAACCTTTTATTCTTTAGACATTATTCCTTCTAAAATATTTGACTACAACTAAAATGAAAAAACATGAATAAAAAAAGGTACTTGATGATTTTATTTATGAGTGTGTATAATATTACTGAACCAGAAGATTTGATACCACTTGTTAGGATTTAAAACAACCAATCACTTTAATAAATCCTTCAGAAAAATCCTAATAACTCAATATAAAATAATTAATAAGATAAGATACACCCCAGTAACTATATCTAATCGACACCCTTACATAATCAAGAAAAAGAACTCCTAGAAAGAAACACAAAAATAGGAAATGATAAAAAAATGGGGATTGAAAATAATAGAGTTTATATGGTTTATAATTTATCCGTACATCCATGGGATAACACTATTTATTCCTTTAATTCTAGGGAAGAAGAAAATATTACAATCATAATAAAAAATTCCGATGATATTAGATCACTACAAGTCATAGTTAAAAGTAACCCACCCCAACAATTTATAGTGGGTACCAGCTGATCAACCAGTTTCACCTCCTTCTAAAATTCATAGGGGACTCATCATTGGTCTTGGATACCTATGATTACTCATAGGTCACTCTTCCTTGGAATTTTTTTACTATTTATCAGTGAAATTAATTCTCACATAACTCTATGATGATTCATACATAACCTTTGAAAAAACTTTAGTTACTCTAACAATACCATAGATCTCACCTTATGTAACTTCATTAGAGTGATTATTATGTCTTCTTGAGATTCCACACTTAAATTATCCAAACACAACCACTTGAACCCCCAGTTCCTGAAAATGTCTTCCAGAACATGACTACCTCCTGTCAATCTTTAGCTTATATGATCCTCTAATAGTTTGAGTCACCTTTTCTAGAGTCACTCTATTTGGATGTAGAAAATATAACTTGAATATAGACTTCACACTTTCTTAAAAATCTCCCACTTGAAGAATAATTTTAAAGATTCAAGATTCCTATGACACTATGGTAAATTATGACCATTCAAACTTCTATAAAAATGGTCATCATCTCCATTCCACCTTCCAATCACCCAAATACCACTAAGGCACAATAACTCCTTATAAATTCACAAACTAAGACCTTAGTAAACTTGTTAGCTGGATTCTGACTTCCACTGATCTTCTACATCCCCAACACCCCATACTTCATTATATTGTTGATAAAATGAAACTTTAGTTCAATGTGATTTTTCTATGTTTGAAACAATGGATATTTAACCAAATGACTCGTGTTCCAAATATCACCAAATAAATACCCACTTACCTAACTCCTTTCGATTTACTCTAACAAAAACCTTACCCAGATCAATTACTTCCATTCATCCATGATGTCTACATACTCTTATTCTATAGTGGATAGTTCTACAACCATCTCTATCCTTGAAATCCAACTTATAGCAGTCCCTATGAATGCATACCCAAAAACTATGGAACTCTTATTTGCATCCATATATCCTTCAAATTTTGAATCAACATAACACTATAATAGGCCATTCATTCCAACACACAAGGTTACATCTTTCAAACCTTTGGTTAGTCAAATAATCCACTTCACAACTTCACATAGATCATTTCCAAAATCCATACTAAACTAACTTACAATTCTCACTACATGTGCAATGTATGGACCTATACAAACCATGACGTACATCAAGCTACTAAATACTAATGAAAACATAACTTTCCTCGCGCACTTATGCACATTTTTTATTTTATATTATTTCCACAATCCATAAAACCCTTGATTTTCAATATTCCATAGACACTCTACTTTCCATAGTATTGGTAATCAATTCTTCTAAAAATTCCATATTCTATAAGTTTATTTCACATAAAACTCTATGATGTGTGACTATCCAGCTAAGGTAAGTTTTATTACATCAATGAACTGGGTACTACCCATATGAATACTATAACATTGAAATTGTGAAGTATGTCTATATTCTACATTATTGGATTTCATATATTATGATTAATGTTTTTTAGAATTTTATAATATATATTATTCTGATTTTTTCAGTGATTATGATCTATGAAAACATCTCTATTTGATTTATCATAACTTTTAGAAAGTGTTTCAAAAAACCAATATGTGATTTATGACAGAGCATCAATGCCTGTATTTTTTTCAATGACCATTTTGTTATTAATAATTCATTCCATAATTTCTATTAATCCTAATGCCTTTTATTACTTATATTCAAATGTTTTGTTTTATTTTTAAATAAACCTTAAATTTTGTGAACACAATTTCTTAACATACACCTTATCATACCATTAAATTTTTTTATAATTTAAGAGGAATGATATGATGAATCTAGCCTACGATTGAATTTCATAAATTTGTAAAACAAAATTCACCACCACTGCAGGTTTGTGATGTATTCATTTCTTATGTCATTAAATATTTGATATTTTGAATCTTATAGTTCCTTTAAAAAAAAACTTATTTATTTACCCTCTTTAACTACATGTTCATGTATTGATTCCATTTATTTACATTATAATAATTAAATTCAAAAATTTGATGGCATAAATGAAATTCTACGTATTGAGATGTACATATAGGGACCATTTTTTCCTGATATTTTGAATTTCTAGTGCATTGTTTATTTGAATGTATCTCATTCATTACCGAAATTTTATCTACATTTTTAATGATTTACTCCAATAATATAATTCTTCGTCATTTTGTTTTTATAGTAAATATTATTAAGAACATAATAAAAATATTTTCTATTTTCTTACATAATAAAATAGAAAAAATATTTATACATCTATCAGAGAATATTCAACCAAATGATAATTATCTAAAATAAAACCTTAAAACTTTATAATAAATTAAATATTAATTTTATTAATATTATAGTTTATATATTATTTAAGATTCATTAACAGTTTTATTTTAAAATATTACTCCACCCATTACTAAAGTTTCACCAGTGTCGTATAATAATTCTCATTCAAACTTAACATTACAAGAGTGACCATTGATTTCTTACACCTTTAGTTTGGTTCTATACCGATATTATATTGATTTTCTAAACTCGTATTGTTACATAACAATCTTTGATATGTCTAAAATATAGGAACCGTTTTTCAAAAAATCATATTAAAAAATTCATCTTAGTTAGTGAACATTGAATTCCTTTAATTACTACGTATTTATATTAATTGATATTGAATTTATATACACAAAATATAGTTTTCAACCTTGTATTACATATGTATTTTGTTGATTAAACTACCATAAACATGAATAAGAGACCATTATGTACTCTTCCTAATTGATGGAACTCTTTTTATTTTCATTTCAAATAATTTTTCCATTGATTAAAAGTATAAATATTGATTACAGATAAAAACATTGTACTATTCCATGATTATGTATTTAGTTTAGTTTTTCATTTTATGTTACTTTTTTCTACAATGGTAATAGAATTACTAAATTAATATCATTTTCTCTTTGTTATGAATTACACTTTAGACCTTTAAAACATGAAAATTCCAAATATTTATCCTTATAATAATCATATAAATTCCAAAAGATATATAATATCAAATAGTTACATCCTTAATCCTCATATTCCAATGGTATGATTTTAATTTGACTTCTTCACTATGAAGCTGTGCTATTTGATACAACTGATTTCACTCCCAAATTAATATTTTATAAAATTATTTTTATTTAAGTTATTTTTATTTATATATTTACTATTATTATAAAATATAATTTATTAGACTTGTTCACACATATTTTTTCAAAAATCTATCTATAGTTATTGAAATTTATATCCAAATTTACTAGTGGATTATATAAATCTCTATATACTATTTAATGATATTTTAAAAAAAATATATTTTTAATGACCTATTCCCAAGACACCTTTTCATTTTTGTTTTCCATAGGCCTCTAGGTACCAAGGGGGTGTTTAGGGTATTATTTTTCCATAAAATTATCAAGTGTTTCCTTGGTGTCATGGTAGTAGGTTGGATCATGGTAGCATGTGTCTCACGATAGAAGGTTGTTCTTATGGTAGTTAGTTGGTCTCATGATAATAGGTTGAATAATAGTATAAGGTGGCCACATAGTAGGAGGTTGGTCTCACAGTAGTAGGTTCGCCCATGTTAACAGTTGGTCTCATGGTATCAGGTTGACCTCATGGTAATAGGATGGCCTCATGGTAGTAGGTGGTTTCATGGAAGCAGGTGGTCTCACTATAACAGGTTAGTCTCATGATATCAGGTTGGTCTCATAGTAGTAGCCACCATAGAAGGTTTCTCTCATAGTAGCAGTCATGATAGCATTTTGGTATCATAGTAGTATTTTAGCTCATGAAAACAACTTTTTCTCATGGTAGCAGTCATGGTAGTAGGTTATTATCATAATATATGGTTGGTTTCATGGCCAGTTTTTCCCAGAATGTTGTAAATGTGAATTTTTATCATAAATATGTATATAAATTATTAAATAAAGTAAATTAAGGGATATTTCAAAGAGGATATTTATATCCTCAATTTCATAAAATATCAAAGCTTTTAATATGGATCTTTCAACATTAATTAATTTTGATCTGCATTAATGTTTAATTAATGTCTGATCCATGGTATGTAAATATCGATGGTTTTGTATCCATAAATATAAAATGAATATATTTCCCTCATTTGAATATTTGATCAACTTCTTTGAGTTTGGATGAACCAATATTTTCTTCTTGAACCTTGAGGATTCATCTTTGTCTATCAGGAGCCACCCTCTTTGTGTTTTTGGGAATTTTAAATAGTTTGTTTCACTCTCTATTTTCTATATCATCAAGTCACTTTTGAGGTATGAGATTATTTCTCTTTTATTTTTCCTCCTTCTTTAAAAAAATTAAAGGTTGTTAAATCACATATCTTTGGGATATCCAGGTGGAAACATCATTATCTTCTCTTTCCCCTTTTTTGGTGTAGTGTGTTTGGGATATTATTGAAAAGATTGGGAATTCATTAATTCTCATATTATTTTATGTGTGATCATAAAGTTATCATGATTTATCTATTTGTGTGATAGTGAAATTAACTATATTTAAAATTAAACTGAATCAAATAATGAACCTTGATTTATGATTGTAGCGATCTCATGTGTTTGAATCATGTTATCAGTTTTCCTATTATTTTACTAGATAGTGTGATATAATTTATTTACGTTATGGTTAATATGTTTTTTATTCTATGGTTTAACATGTTTGATATGATGGAAATGGTTAAATAATGTAAAACTTGTAATGTTTCTTGGAAAAAGAATTAAAGAGGCATGTTTAAATAAAACCGTTCTTATGATTTGATGGAAATCAAATTAATTCTTGAAGAATGTTTAAATAATTCAAAAAATTTAATATATCATTCCTTTAATTTTATATGGATGTAACTTGTAACAAATGAATCTATTAATAAAATATGGTAATGAACTGGTTCTTTAATAAAGATTAATGTTTTAGGCTAAGAAAGCATGTTTGATTGTGAAGGCTAAATACCTTGGTGTTTAGAGCCTAGATGCCATGTCGACTATTTTTTGTTTCTATGATACCTTATGTGATTTATATGGATATGAGAATTGTGATATAATTTGAGCCTAGATTGTCTAATGGTTGACGAGACATGGGTGGGGAGGCCTAGGTTTGTGGAAGCAGTTGTGGGTGGTGATGATGGGATAGATGCATGGTTATATGCATGGTGGTGTTTGGGGTGGAACTAGGACTGATGTAATGGGTTGGATCTAGGATTTCCTATTCTGGTTCTGAAATATTGGATGCTTTCTTTTTAATAAATTTTCTTTAAAGATTAGATGATAGTGTTTCTTGTTTATGAATTTCTTTCCCCACTGCTTAAGGTAACCAATTGTGCATGGTTTATACATATATTTGATATAATTTTAAGAAGATTCCTAGAGTACCCAAAATTATTGAATGATAATGAATAATAAATATTTTAACCCATGAGGTTGGTGGTTTAATGGAATTATAATGATAATTATTGAGGAACCGTGGAACAGTTGGTTTGTGTCAGAAGGGAATGAAAGTCGGTTAATGAACATGTAAATGAAAATCTTTAACTTAATGTGTAATATTTACTATAAATAAATAATTAAAATACTTATTGAATTTTTTTATGATTATACTATATATTTTACTTAGTAGTGGAAGCTAGGAGTCCGAGTGATGATAACTACAGTTGATCACATGAATAGGTTGATGCCCATAGTGTGGTTGTGATCTATATATATATATCCTATATTTTATGTGATTTCATATGCTACACCACACATGATGGTAGTTTTACTCACAACCATTGGACTTTAGGGTGATTTCACCCCCAAAATCCATGTTGGCATGGAACAGATGACTGACTACCCCCTCTTTCCCCACTCTCTTCTTCTGGTTGTATTATGTGCTAGTATGCACATTGGTTTCACTTACAATATATGTGTGTAGAGGGATGTAATGGATTGTGTTTATTTCACACACATTTATCTCCAGATATAGTGTCCTATGGATTACTATAGGTAAGTAATGTATGAGATTTTATGGATTGAGGTATATTAATTGAAATACGGGTTTTGGTGGCTCTCACAAACTACTCAATTACCATTTGAAGATGTTGCATGAGATTATAATATGATGTTATTCATGAGGTTCATGGTATTTCATGATGAGATGATGTGATGCACAAGGTTCATGATATAATATTGTAGCACCTGCGTCTTAGGGTTGAATTTCTTTTGGAGAGAGTTGTATCAAGACATGTGATGTTAGGGAAGAGTGGAAACCCAGTGGGGAAGTGTTAGTAGGGTAAATTATTTTTTATTATATTGGATATTATATTATCCTTATATTTTATACTTGTTGAGAGATCCATGGTTAGATTAGGAGCTTATTATTCCTGTTTAGTTTAAGAGTTAGATTCACTTGTTTATTCACTGGGGTTTAATATTCTTTCTTTATCTTTTGCATAAGAGGCTATGAGTGGGATCTTACTAAGTATACATGTTATGCTCACCCTATGTATATATAAAATATTTTTCAGGACCACATGATATGGTTTGTGATTGAGATAGACATTAATTTCTTGTGGTGTTATTTGGGAGCTGTTTGGGCTTGGAGGTCACTGTTGAGGATTTTAATTTTGGTACTTATAGTTTACCTAACAATTGTTTCAGTATGTAAGACATTAAATGTCTGTATTTGAGATATTTTATTATATCATTCACATGATTTTTATGTTGGTTTTATTTTATATCCCTTTTCCCATGTTCTTTATATAGGGTAATGCCTCCTATTTGTGTGTATGATATATTCTCAATGCTTATTTCTAATCTATAGACTATTGGAGGAGGGATTTGGGCATTATTATCTCCCTTATCTCATTGTCGAACCAAGAGGGGTACATTTGGGAGGGGGAAGGGGGTCATGAAGAGTGGTATAAAAGGTTTAGTTTGAGGGATAAGATTCACTTTAGAGGTACGATATAGAAACTTGGGCTTAACATATATGGATATTAAATAATTTTAGTTGAATAATCATCACATTAAAAAAAACATGCCTAAGAACCATAATAGTATAGTGTCCTTAGAAACTTGAAAAAAAATATTCTAAATCGGTGAAAGATCATCAATGTTTCCCACAAAAATATTCCCCTTTAGTAATTATACTTAAAACTTTCTTAATAACTTGTTGAAAGTAAACATAAGAAATGAGTGAGCTTAGATTATTAGTAAGGTTAAACAAAGTAGATACATGAGGATAACATCAGAATAAGGGTATGAGAACTTGATAATGAAATTTGAAGATCATACCCTATAAGTTAAAGATCATCTACACGAGTCATGGAATAAATATTGGTAGTTCATAAGATATGAATCATAAGGGAATCAAGATAATAGGACATGAAATCATAACTGAGGAATAAGACCTAGAATATTTGGTATACACATAAGAATAGAAAATATTATATCAAGGCCAGCTACCAATAACTTCATAACATGTTAGTCTTGGGCTAAAAATGATGTACCTACTTTAGGATTAGGCTAACAACCTGTGTACCCTCTTATTTTTAGGCTTGGTCTACAACCCAAGTACCCTCTTACTTTCAGGCTTCGGATATAACCCTTGTACCCTCTTGGTTTTGGGATTGGGATACAACCTATGTACCCACTTGTTTTCTGGATTAGTATACATCCCATGTACCCTCTTGTTTTAAGGATTGGTCTATAGACCATGTAATTTTTTGAGCTCATTTACCACTTATAATTACCCAATTAATTGAAGGGAGATATAGGTCCCACCTATCACATAATTAAATTATATATACATGTTCTACAAGATAATAAAACTTGCATAATATCATAACCCATAAAAAGAGATGGGTTTCATAAACATCATTTCATAACCCATGAAATTAAATTGGTATCAAAAACATTTAATCATACCATAACCTATGGAAAATATATAGGTTTCATAATCATTTAGTCCTATAATAACCTGTGAAAGGAAGAAAGTTTCATAAACATTTATCATGGTATAACCCATTGAAGAGAAATTAGTTTCATAAACATCAATCCATAAAAATATAGGCCATTTAGAGAAATAATATGAATGGTATCCTTGGATCATATCCCTGGTAAATCCTAAACTAGGTACATCATTTTAGATGGATAAGGAATATGAAAGATCACTAGAAACATAAATTTTCTTTGAAAATCAATTTCTAAAATATATAAAATTTTTAAAACACTTTTCCTTGAAAATACTTTGAAAACATAAATAGTAATCATGAAAAACAATTTAAAACATTTCTTTAGGAAAACATCCTTTACACTTTAAAAAACACTTTTTAAAACCTAAAAACATTTTAACGACCATTTTCCTTGAAAATAACCTTGAGAACTTATAAATAATCTTGAAAACATTTTGAAAACCTTTTTCTTTGAAAATAATTTTAAAACTTATAAAAGAGTCATTTAAATAATTTATATAATTTTCTTTGGAAACAACCTTTTGAAAACATATAAAGGAAGCCTTGAAAATCATTTAAAACACTTTTTAAACGCAAAACAATTTTTTTGAAAACCATTTTTCTTTGAAAACCATTTGAAAATAAGAAATGTTACAGAATATTAGAAAAAATATTTTCTTCAAAAAAAAGAACCTTTAAAACATAAAAAAAACAAGAATCAAGGAAATTATGGTCATGATAGTGGGTAAGTCTATACATTCAAAACATTCCTTTTGCACCTTAAAAGTTTAGAAAAGTTTTTTGATTGAAAAATAAAAAGAAGATTCATTTTAAATTTTTTTTTAAAAGGTAATACAAGGGTAAAAAAGTTCTTTAAACCTAATAGTATAATGTTAAAAAAATTCTGAAGGATGTTTTTAGAAAACATGGTTTTTAAAGAACATATATTACAACCTAAAGGAGATATAAAGTCATATTTTCACAAAAATATTTTCATAATTATATTAAGTACCAATGAGTGAAACAATGGTAAAATTAATTTTATATAACATGAATATTCACAAGGTAAGAAAATTCATGAGAGTTATCGAGATATGGATCATAATATTTCATCAATAGAAGCATTATCTTAAAAAATCTTGATAAATGATGAGATTGTACCTAGAAACCATTACCATTTTGGTAACATTGAGTCATAATAAAATGGAAATAATAACATTAAATAAAGCTTAAAATATCATAAAAATAATTATATTAATTAAATAACATTTCAAAGGTATTATATACAGCTCATATAAAAATATAGGTGCATAACATGGCATGTGTCTCAAAGAAGGAAAAATGAGACAAAAGTACATTACCGATTTGGTAACTTATGAGACATAAACCCCGTGAAAGAAAGATCATAAAATGGATATGTAAATATGAATAAATTTAATTATATTAATAATATAATACATACATGGAAAGTATACACACCACACAAAATAAATGAGTGGGGAATGAGGCATGTATCTCACATAAATAAAAAGTGAGATGAAATTCCCTTACATTGAGTCTTGAATTTCTTCGTACAAATTATAACCTACGTTATAATAAATATAGGTTTATCATAAATCTACCACATAACCATATTATTATATACAATATTATATGTTATTTTTTATGAATTTATATTACTCATTTATTAACAACTCCATGTTATTGTTACATTTTGAGAAATATATTCTCTGTTTTTCGTATATGTTTTGGATTGTTATTATTGATTCCTCTTAATTAGATCATGATTTAATTATTTATAGAATTTAAATAATGATATAAATTTCATATATATTAAGTATATATGTATTTATAACACTACGGCAAAATCACGATTTAGCGGCGGTTTTTTTTCGTTTCGCGGCGGTTTAAACCGCCGCTAAATAGATTGGCGGTGGTTTTGAAAAACCGCCGTGAAATCGTGCGTCGGGAAACTATTCGCGGCGGTTTTTAAAACCGTCGCAGAACGTTTCGCGACGGTTTTTTAGTGGCGGTTTTTTAATTTTTTTTTAATTTTTATTTATTTATTTATTTATTATTTATTTATTATTTATTTTATTTATTTCGTATTTATTTTATTTATTTTGTATTTATTTTATTTATTTTGTATTTATTTTCTTTTTCTTATTTATTTTGTATTTATTTTATTTATTTTATTTTTCTTATTTATTTTGTATTTATTTTATTTATTTTATTTATTTCGTATTTATTTTCTTTTTCTTATTTATTTTGTATTTATTTTATTTATTTTATTTATTTCGTATTTGTTTAATTTATTTTGTATTTATTTTATTTATTTCGTATTTATTTTAGTTATTTCGTATTACTTTATTTACTTTATTTATCCATGCATGAAAATCTCATGCACATGCCCATGCACTTCCCATGCACATGCCCATGCACATGCCCATGCACATGCCCATGCACATGCCCATGCACATGCCCATGCACATGCCCATGCACATGCCCATGCAATATAAAGAATTACTGGGTTTGGTGAGATTTGAACCCCTAACCTCTTGCATATTTTCCAAAGACGTAACCACTCCAGCAAGCTCGTCATGTGGTTAATAAACCGAATTTAATATACTTATATATATTAATTGAAAAAACAAATAATACATAAATAATAGATATAAACTCAATAATAATAAATAATAAATAATAAATAATAAATAATAAATAATAAATAATAAATAATAAATAAATATAAATAATAAATAATAAATATTAAATATTAAATAATAAATAGTAAATAATAAATAATAAATAAATATAAATAATAAATAATAAATAGATAATAAATATAAATAATTAATAAATATAAATAAATAATAAATAATAAATAATGAATAAAAAATAAAAAATAAAAAATAATAAGTAATAAATAATAAATAATAAATAAATATAAATAATAAATAATAAATAAATATAAATAATTAATAAATATAAATAATAAATAATATATAATAAATAATAAAAAATAAAAAATAAAAAATAAAAAATAAAAAATAAAAAATAAATAATAAATAATAAATAATAAATAATACATAATAGATAATAAATAATAAATAATAAATAATAAATCAAAAATAATAAATAAATATAAATAATAAATAATAAATAATAAATAATAAATAAATATAAATAATAAATAA
Source organism: Viscum album (assembly GCA_963277665.1). Taxonomy (NCBI): domain Eukaryota; kingdom Viridiplantae; phylum Streptophyta; class Magnoliopsida; order Santalales; family Viscaceae; genus Viscum; species Viscum album. Next base: position 1,510,986,694 of record OY728156.1, read on the forward strand.
TAAATAATAAATAAAAAATAAAAAATAATAAATAGTAAATAGTAAATAATAAATAATAAATAAATATAAATAATAAATAATAAATAAATAATAAATATAAATAATTAATAAATATAAATAATAAATAATTAATAAATATAAATAATAAATAATAAATAATAAATATAAATAATAACTAATAACTAATAAATAATAAATAATAAATAATAAATAATAAATAATAAATAATAAATAATAAATAATAAATAAATAATAAATAATAAATAATAAATAATAAATAAATATAAATAATAAATAAATATAAATAATAAATAATAAGTAAATATAAATAATAAATAATAAATAAATATAAATAATAAATAAATATAAATAATAAATAGTCAATAATAAATAATAAATAATAAATAATAAATAATAAATAATAAATAAATATAAATAATAAATAATAAATAAATATAAATAATAAATAATAAGTAAATATAAATAATAAATAATAAATAAATATAAATAATAAATAGTGAATAATAAATAATAAATAATAAATAAGAAATAAGAAATAAGAAATAAGAAATAAGAAATAAGAAATAAATATAAATATAAATAATAAATAATAAATAATTAATAAATATAAATAATAAATAATTAATAAATATAAATAATAAATAATAAATAAATATATAATTAATAAATAATAAATAAATATAAATAATAAATAATAAATAAATATATAATTAATAAATAATAAGTAAATATAAATAATAAATTATAAATAATAAATATAAATAATAAATAATAAATAATAAATAAATATAAATAATAAATAATAAATAAATATATAATTAATAAATAATAAGTAAATATAAATAATAAATAATAAATAAATATATAATTAATAAATAATAAGTAAATATAAATAATAAATAATAAATAATAAATAATAAATAATAAATAATAAATAATAAATAATAAATAAATATAAATAATAAATAAATATAAATAATAAATAATAAATAATAAATAATAAATAAATATAAATAATAAATAATAAATAAATATAAATAATTAATAAATATAAATATTTAATAAATATAAATAATTAATAAATATAAATAATAAATATAAATAATAAATATAAATAATAAATAATAAATAATAAATAATTAATTTAAATAATAAATTTAAATAATAAATATTAAATAATAAATAAATATAAATAATAAATAATAAATAATAAATAGTAAATAAATATAAATAATAAATAATAATAAATAATAAATATAAATAATAAATAATAACTAATAAAGAAATATAAATAATAAATATAAATAATAAATAATAAATAATAAATAATAAATAATAAATAATAAATAATAAATAATAAATAATAAATAACCAGTAACAAATATTATTATTATTAATAATATTTTCTTATTATTACTAATAAATAATTAAAAATAAATAATAAATAATAAATAATAAGTAAATATAAATAATAAATAAATAATAAATAATAAATAATAAAAGTAACACATGGAAAAGTATGAAAAGACGTGGTAAGGGATGAAAAATCATGAAAACGCATGAAGACGGATGGAGAAGCATATGAAGAATGAGGCATTCGAAAGAATGAGAACGCATGAAAAATCATGACAACTCTGGAAAACCCCTTAATAATTCAACATAATCATCATAATAACCCACAAAAAACCATTAATAAAGATAACAAGTCATGGAAACCCAAATAAACAGTAATAAATGGAGCAACCGTTAAAACCTGTCAAAACGGTCTTAAAGAGACAAAAACATTGGACTCACATTAACGGAGATAACTTATGATCCGAGAGTCCGTTTTAGATCCGCGACCTGTCAAATCAAAGATCCTGAAACGATCTTTGACCTGATAGGTGAAAGAGTCTGAATGGACAGGCGGATCGGAAGTTATGACCATTTTAAAAAAAGCTGACGGGGAACAGGTGCTAGAAACGAGGCATCGAAAAACATAACAAACCCGATACCCACTAAAAAGGCCATAACATATGATCCTCCAGTGCATGTGGGTGCCGCGACCAGTCAAAATGAAGCTCATGGAACGAGCTATGATCTCGAAGGTGAAGGTGTCCGAACTGACACGCGGATCGAAAGTTAGGTCCATTTGAAGACAAGTTCGACGGGACATCGGTGATGAAAACGGGGTTTTGGAGGCCTTCTGAGGGGTTTTGGGGGTCAAAAGACACGAAACAAGCTTTCTTCTGTCGATTAGGTGCATATCTCTCTTCTCTGGCTTTGATTTGATATGTGGTAGAGCCCAAACGGACACCCGGAGCGAAAGTTATGGCCGTTTGAATTTGGAGAACTTTTTTCAACATTTTTATAACTCTAATATCTTCTACATCTTAGTCTGTCTCATGGTTTTGATTATATGTTCCTCTATATCTCTTCATGAGCTTCGATTTGACTGGTCGTGGCGCTCCAACGGACGCCCGGATCAAAAGTTATGGCCGTTTTAGTGATTTCGGGGTTTGTCGTGTTTTTTTATTTTTTCCTTTCATTTCGCGACAGTTTTACCGAAACCGCCGCTATTTCGCGATGGGTTTTTAAAAAACCGCCACTAATCCTCGAAAAAATTAAAAAAAATAAAAATAAAAAAATAAAAAAAAATTAAAAAAATTATGGCATTTCGCGGCGGTTAAAAAACCGCCGTGAAACGGCGGCCCAAAACGCGTTTAGCGGTGGTTTTTAAAACCGCTGCGAAAAAACCGCCGCTAAACGACAGTTTTCTTATAGTGTAATAATCTATATAATATTAAAATATGAAATAGAATACACTGTTCATGGAGACGGTTGGTTGTACATACATATTAACAATGTTCCCATTTTATTGTCATATTGAAAGAAGAAATGTAAATGAAATATATGTATATATATAATATAATTATAGTATCATTATTATTTCATATATATCATATAAGTTCACTAAACCCATCCTTAATACATTTCATTTAGAGTGTAAACGAATCACATCGCTTTGAGGAGGAGGTAGTCCACACTTCTCAAACGAAATTATCATATTTACAAAAAATGAATAGAATGAAGGTATGCATTATATAATAATTTAATAATCATAAATATATCATATAAATCATATAAAAACTTATTTTTAATCATAAATACCAACCATGATAGGTGTTAAAGTAAAAACAAACAGCATTGTTTCGTGAGGCAGTAGTTCACCGTACACAAGAATAAAACTGTGTGTAAGTTTGTTACCCATTAGATAAAAGTGTGTATAATAAGTGTAGGTATAATACTTACCATAAAAACATATCAGTATATTTAGGATAATTATGTCATTATATAATCATGGAATAATAATAATCGATGTGGTGTAGAATGAAAATAAAATAAAGGAGCTTGAGAAAGGATGTTACCTTTTCCTTAGGAAAATCCTTTTTCTTTGCACCAAAGGGATTACTTGGATGAATTTATACAAAAATTTAGGATTATAGAATGAAGTTAGGTATTTTTGGAGCTTATTTGAGCAGAGTTTGGGCGATCCAAAGGGCTTGAGAGGTGTGGATAAGTGATAGGGGTGAGTGCCTTTTTATAGTAGAGAGGGGTGACATTCTTATAAATTTTTTAAAAGGGAATTCCACCAATGTTTTAACTATAAAAATTGGATAAAATAATGAAAACAGTATTTCAAATGGATTATATATTTGAAATATGTCCATAAAATTTATTTTTTAAAAGTTTCTAAGTCATTTTGACCCTTAAGTTTAAGGTTTAGTCATTTGTTAAGTTAATTTATCTCTTAATCTAATTAATTTTATTCACTTTCACTAATATTTTTGGTCAAAAACTAATTTAAAATTATTATAAATTTGAAAGAATAATTTTTACAAATATAGAATCAATTTTTCCAAATTATAATCACATAATTGGCATATATTAATTTAAATTTAATCCCGCAGATGGGACGACGAATCAGATTTTTAATGTAAAAATATTCAAAAGTTTGAAATGTTTTTATATCCAATTTGATTGTGAAATTGATTCCAATGACTTATATGGGATTAGTTTATTTAAAATTTATATAATTAAACTCTAAAACCAAAATAAATAACAATTTAAATAAATAATTAAATTAAATGAAAAATTAGTTTTGAATTAAAATTTAGTGTTATCCACTATTCATCAAAAAAATGAAACTTCACATAAAAATATAAAAAATTCACCATAAGATAATTTTTATATTCCAATTTCAAAAATTATGTTTATTTTTTCAAATAAAAATTATAAATGTGCCAAAAATTAAATTTAAAATGTGTTCACCATTAAAAGAGGTAAATTTACCTTTTAGAAAAATATATCTTTTGTATTAATATAATTAGATTTATTCTTACCTTATACCTGTCAAATATATTGGATTAATATTAAAAATATTTATTGAATATATAATATATAATTTTTTTTAAAACATTAGTAAAAAGTGTTTTTTTAATTTATTGAGATAAAAATGTGTTTGTACATAGAAAAATTGTTTTCATAGAAAAGTAATTTCTTTATTTTCAAATATTTATTACATTCACATATCATAATTAATAACCAAAGGATTCATTTTATATACATGTCTAAATAATATTTTCACAATTTAGTTAGTCCTATTTGTAACTTTCATTCCAAAGGATATGTGGTAGCTATAATAATATTTTAATAATCATATTAATAGTATGTTGTTATTCGGTAAAAAATAGACCTTGAGTGTATTTAAAGCTATTGAATGGACTTAGTATTGTGTGTAATACAAGAAGAACATAGTATTGTGTGTACCACAGGATAATCTAAGTGTTGCATTTAGTTCACAATTAGCTTGTTGTTGTGTATTATTCAAGCCAAATGTGGTGATTTAATATAAAAAACTAAATTTAGTGTTGTGTGAAATCAAAAATATCATAAGATAAAATTAATTCAAAAAATAAATTCACAAAATCTTGGGGTGTTACACTCTACCCCCATTAAAATTAATTTTACCCTCCAAATTTTTCTGGGTTATTAATATTTTGGTAATTGAAAGTTCCTATCGTTGAAAAAAACATCATAAAAATGAATACTAAAATGTCCCTTAAAAAGGGAATGTTGGAAACATAGCTATTACCCAAAGTAACTCATAACTAGGTTTATAGATAGGATAGAATATGTAGAAAGTTAAAACACAGACATAGAAGAGAAATCTAACTATCAAGTTTTGATAGATAGGGATAGAGAACTAGTTTATAAGAAAGTTAAAATAAAAGATACATAAATCCATGATAATCTAAGGGGCCATTTGATTTTGTAAAGTCCTGAGTTTTTGAGTCGGGTCGAAAGCCACTCCCTTTTTAAATTTTCAATTAGTGGCTATGCTACTGTTTTTTGTTGATCAAAACTCAATTCTGAGAGTTACATCAACTTTATATAGTGTTTTTGGGTTAGTCTAGAGGGTTTGAGAGTGGCCCAGGTGTTTTTTTTGGTTTTGGGTGCATTTGAGGCCAAATGGCCTTTTTTGGGTTGCACACAAAGGGCACACAGTTATGGGAAAACTGTGCGGCCCCTTCTAGTTAACCATGCAACATGTTTTTGAACCGGTTCATAGTTTTTATAAACCATGTGAGAGATATGAAAGGCCATGTGTGGGGATTTTTAGTAATTTTAGAGTCTTATACATAGTTTTTTCATGGTTAGAACAAGGAATACGAAAGGCTACATGAGTATTTACACTTACAAAATACCTATGCACTATAACCCACACAATTTTTGCACAGTTTTGAAAACCGTGTGGACTAACTGTGTAGCCCTTGATGAGTTATTTTCTTAATTTTTCTTTGTTTTATTTTTCTTTACTTTTCTTTAATCTCTCCCCTTTATTCACCCTTGTCATGCACATAATAGGATGAAGCTCTCTCCTCCTCTCCTTCAGTTGATTTTGATCCCTCTCCTCAAGTGATGATCCATTCTTCTATCCGTCTAAGGCTCTAAGAAAAAATAGATAAGGATAACATCACCCATGCTTATTATTTTTCTATCTTTTGCCCCACAGACCACTATTTACATCCAATCAAATTTTAGGGCATATGAATGAAACTCAGATCTATATCAATCTGCTTAAAATTGGTGCTTGATATCGAGTGCGCCTATATCTACAAGTCTAAGGTAGATGGTGCATATGTGGTTTTGTGTTTTTGTGGACTTTTGGGTGGTGTAACCTTTAGTGTATTTTTGGTTATTTTTATATAGACCCCATTATAACCAATGCTTCATATCAAAATGACCACGTGACCTATAACGTCCCGAATTTAATCAAGGTATAGACCATTTAAATTTTTAGTCAAAATCCTTAATGTGACCTAGGGCGTGCACCTATGCACCTTGTTGCGGGTTCCGGGAAGATATTAAAATTATTTAAATAATTGCATGAGTTTTTTGTAAAATATTACATCACACCCTAGCATAGAGTTCGTGTTAAAAAAATTTTAAAATGGATTAAGAAGAATTCTAAGGAAATGAAAAGAAATGAAAAGGGGATAAAAATAAATAATAGAATAAAAGTGGTTGGAGAAGAGTGGAAATAATTAAAATGGGTTAACCCATTTTATTAATTATTTTAATTTCTACCTACCTTTTTTTATTATTTTTATTATTTTATTTTATTTTATTTATTTTCCTTTTTTATTTATTTTTCCTTTTCTTTTTTCCTCTCAATTTTATTTCTTTCTTTAATTTTTTCTCTCCCTCTCCCTCTTCTCCCTCTCCTCTTGGTGCGTCACCCCCTGTATTGCACCTTGTAGTGACCCAACCTCCTCCTCCTTCAAATGACCACTACGAATCCATTCGTACTATATTATCTTTACTGTCAGGTGTGTAGTAGGGCTCTCTGTATGGTTAAAATCATGCACTAAGAATCACATGATATCATCCACTATCCGTCGTTCAGTCTGTTGCAGGAGGTTTTTACCTGAAATTGGATTTTTTCTAAAATCATCTAATTTCTTCTGTTTTAGGTCAAATTCAAGATTATCTTGGCACATAGGATCCTCTAAAATTACAAGGTAGGGAATCTACTCTCTTTACCATCGTTTCGTTGTGTCTTTTAGATCGGACATTATGCTTCTCATCGGTGCCTACTGATTATTTTCAATTTTTCCTGTTCTAATTTAATTAAATTACTTGGTTTGACTATTGCACCATTTCTTGAGATAAACTAGATGGTTTAATTTTTTGTAACATCTTTGGATACCCCTTTGATTGTGCTGAGGGTTTTGGCCTAAATTCCATTAGCGTTGAATAATAATTTATTAATTTCATCTGTAGCATGACCCCTCTTTGGTTGAGTTTTAAATCAAATAAATTATTTAGGATAAATATGAACCATGAATTTTTGGATTTTTTCTGGTTTTTATGCCTAATGATTTCCTTGTTAAAAATTCTTATCATGATATGATATTATAAAAGAGAAAAGTGATTTTTTATTCTTTTTCTGATAAAGTGTTTTGACTGTGACTGTTTGGATTGAATGATCAGGAAGTACATGGTTCTTTGTTGCCTAAATTGTTTTGTTTCAATTCAAAATGCATACTCTATGATATTTTCTTCCTTGAAATATAATTATATTCAGGGTGGTGAGACAACATGGGTTCTGTATTAAGGAACAGACATGGACTCTATATTATTAATTGGTTACTACACTATATGCTGGGGAGGTGGTGTCTTAGGCTTTTCAAAACATGGGTTTCCCTGGGTTTTCTATATACTCATGAGTGATACTCATTCCTTAAGGGAAAATAAATGACAAAACCATTGAAAAAGTGGCTATGCCATGTATCAGGTGATACTTGATCCCTTATATATTATACTTGAGATTGAATCATGATAAAGTCATGCCTCGAACGATACTTTATATTATAAAGATTTACTTGGATGAGCTCAGTGGTATTGGATAACTTAAAAGATGCACCATAGTGATACCTTTATGATGGGCTTAGACTCTAACTCTATGATTTAATATAATAATAATGATAATGCATTGAAGGTTTTATTTGAGGATGCTTTAGGTTCCTTGTGAATTGTGATACCTTTCTGGTGATTTGAAGCACACTTTGTTGATAGATAAATTATACCCAAGCTAAAGAAAAAGCTTGGGAGCATATTCATTTTTTTCGCCTTCTATTTTATAGCCTTTATTTATATATATACACATCCTGCTTATTACAGGTACTTTATTAAGATTCCTGTCTTAGGAAGAAGTAAGTTGTAAGGGACGGGTGCCGTTGAGAAACCGGACCAAGTTATAATTATTTTATTTTCTTTAGTAAATTGCTTGAATTTATCATATTCTGGAACATTGCCTGTGTTTAAAGCATAAAATGAAAAGGTTTATACAATGTGGGTGTTGACCTACTAGGATTTTATCTCACACTTGGGTTCTGTTTGGTACCCAAGTAGACTTTATGTCTGTAGGTATGGATACAAGGAAGCATGCCACTCCCAATGCTTGATTTCTTTTCTGTTTTGGATAGAGCTTGTGGGCAGAGGACTGAGCCTATGCTCAGGATGTAGTTGTTTCATTTTGTGTCAGTTTCATTACAGTTTTTATACATTCTTATATTCATACTTTTCATACATTTATTTTAGTATATACATCATAGCATGATATCATTGTGTATTTATTTTGATTTACCAGCTTCCACACTTTTCATTTATTTAGTTGGGATTATTTAATTGCATATACTATAGTTTGTTTATTTATATGTTTATACTACTTGTTATATTTTTTACATTTACTATTATCTATTACCTTTGAGGGAATATTCTCCCCCATGGATATGTTAAAAAATATATCGCTACTAGTCAGTAGCCTTTGGAATTCGAGGAGAAGCGCTTGAGGTTATGTGGCCAACCTAGCTCGGAGCACCCTTCCAGTGGCTCCCAGGACAAAGAAGTTTCAAAGTGGTATGAGAGGCAGTTATTTTTTCCTTTTGTATTACTATATGAGTTAGACAGGAGACTAGGATATAAGAATTTGGAATGCACCCTGTGCTTGGGAACAACTAACCCATGTACAGGGGAAATCCAAATTCCTAGGATGGGATTAAAGTTATGGATTATTCCAATTATTGTTGATATAATTTCACCATTGGGTGACACACTTGTTTTGTATTGTTATTGATATTGGTATTATTCAGAAAAAGGTTTTTACCATTTAATCCTACTGATATGAGAGTAATGCATTTATATGCATCATATTTGGATCCATAGGAATTAAAATTACATGCATATTGCCATACCATATCTACTTTCAGTGCGAATCTTCCTGTTTTCATGGGAGTGCTGTTGTGCATAGTTGTAAAAATTTGAAGTTCATGTTTTTTAAATATAAATTTGTGATATTTGTTAGATTGTAACTTGAATTTACCTAGAAAATAGGTGGCATGACTTATTTTAGTGATCCTTATAAGTTTTCTCTTCCTTATCTAGACTCGGCTGTTGGAGCGGGCTATCTGTTGTGCTGTGATCATAGGTATGCTATCTATCAACCCTCTTTATTACACCATTACTGGTCTTCCTCATCTGCTATGAAATTATTTTTAAAGGTGTGTGGTTGGATATTGTAGACGAATACCACTGTGATGTCTTTGTGCCATACCGTAAGAGAGTGGAGATGAGAACATTCAAGAGATTGTGGGTCCTGAACTACTAGAAGTGCCTCTTGTAGTGCCTCCAGTAGTGTTAACTGTGGAACCACATACTATCGATCTTATGATGGGACCTAATACATAGTTAAGGTATAGTCTCAAAAGGTTTATGAATTCAATTTAGAATGTTCCCAAACCTGCCCTCTCTATGGAATAGCTTACACGAGACTTTCTAGAACAACACCCACCCACCTTCTCGGGGAGTGGTGGTCCGCATGTTTTAGAGTCATGGATAGAATACATGAATTCTATCTTCTACCATCTTGAGATACTTCAATAGTGGAGTTTCAAACATACAGTCTACATGCTTCGTGACTCACCCAAGCATTGGTGGGATGTTATTTCTCAGGCGGAGTAGACCAAAGACATGGTTTGGGAAGACTTCCAAAGAACATTCTACAATCACTTATTTCCACATACTTTTAGAGATTATCATTCTAGGGAATTATTACATTATCAACAAGACTCTATGGTAGTGTTAGAGTATTCTACTTGATTCACATAGCTTCAATGTTTTGATCCATATCTGACCGATGACACACAGAAAACTATGAAATTCTTTGAGTATGGACATGAATCTACCATCCGGTCATAGGTGAACGTATTTTAGTTTACAATTATTATATAGATCATGAATTAGGACCTAATTTAGGAAAAAATGTCAGGGAAGCTAAACATGTGAGCCTGGGTGGTTCAGTTCTGAGATAGGGTGATAGTTCTTTAGGTAGTAGGAAGTTACACTTTGAGGGCCCACTTGGGGAAAATTCCATCCAGACAATATATACTGACAACACTTTCATATGTCATCAGTGTGGCAAGATCAATAATAATAATCCCAAGTGCACTAGGAACCTAACAGATTGCTGAGCTTGTGGAAATATGTGTCACCTTCAACATTTCTGCCATTCTTTCTCATCATCATCTAGTGGCAGATGATCCTTACCGGCACCTCTATCAGGTATGTGATCTATGAATCCATATACTATCATCATCAGTATAGAGAACCTACTCAGGCTAGTCAGACAGTATCTAAGGGTCGTGGTTCAGGCCTTATGTACGTAGTGAAACCAACACCATAGGAGAAAAGTGCAAGACCATCTATGGTTAGAGGTACTATTATGGTAGAATCTACCTTAGTTTATTCCCTTTTTGATACCGATGCATCACACTCCTTTTTATCTACTACTGTTGTTTAAATTCTTGGTTTTATAATCAAGTACCTTTGAGGCGTCATGTCTCCCAAAACTCCTCCAGGGGTTAGGATAAAGGGAATACACTAGTGCCAAGAGTTCCCCTTGAGATAGGTGGGTACCATTTCTTTTGGATTTTTTACATCCTTGATATGTTTGGCATAAATTTTATTATTAGTATGATTTGTATCGCTCCTTGTTGTGACCAATTGTATTTTTATCATCGTCAGGTGTCCTTCAAATCTCCATAGGGTGAAACATATCTACACAAAGGATAATGGGATATACAGGTAGATCGAGTTGGACATAAATGTGCAGGATCAAGAAGAGTGACAGTTCATTTATCAAGTCTCTTCATGAGCGATCAAGGAACACAATTAGTGCAATTCCTTCCCATTGTGGATTGTTTCAGGGACATATTCTCCGATGATTTATCTATATTACCTCTCATGAGGGATGTGGAGTTCACTATCGATCTAGTGCTAGGTGTGTCACCAATGTTTATTCCTCCTTATAGGATGGAACCTATAGAGCTACTAGAACTCAAAAATAAACTTGAAGACCTAAAGGATAAGGGTTTTATCAGGACTAGCACATCGATGTGGGGTTCAACAGTTATTTTCTCCAAGAATGAGGATGCTACCCTCATATTATGTGTGGATTTTCATCAACTCAACCAGCTTATGATAAAGAATCGATATCCATTGCCTTGTATGGATGAAATCTTCGATTAGATATGAGGAGAAAATATTTTCTCCAAGATTGATATGAGATCGGGATATCACCAGGTGCATGTGAGACCATCTGACAAACCACATATGGTGTTTCAGAGTAGGTATGACTTGTATGAGTATCTGGTTATGCCATTCAGCCTCACTAATGTTCCAATAGTCTTCATGGATCTAATAAATTGATTTTTCACCCATAAATTGATTCCTTTGTGGTGGTTTTTTCTGATGGCATCTTGGTGTATTCACACTCGAGACATGAACATGCAACCCATATTGAGATCATGCTGAGTACACTGAGAGAGAACCACCAATATGAAAATATCAACAAATTCCACTTCTAGATTGGTAAAGTTTGCTTCTTGGGTCATATAATATCTGAGTCAGGCATATCCATTGACCCAAAAAAGACGAGCATCGTAGTTTCATGGGAGTATCCCACGAATTTTTTCGACATATGCAGTTTTCTTGGGGATTTCTGTTTATTATAGGTACTTCATCTAGGATTTCTCCCACTTAGTAGAACCTCTTACGTCCCTGACTAAGAAGGGTGTCCAGTTAACCGGGTTATAATCTTGTAAAAAAATCTTTTCTATAGTCAAAGTGAAGAATAACCTCAGCTCCAGTCCTGATTCTGCCTGATATAAACAGAAGCTATACAGTTTACTATGATGCTTTAGAAATTAGATTGGGTACAGTTTTGATGCAGGGTGATCAATTCGTGGCTTATGAATCCCACCATCTGAGACCTAATGAGAGGAAATATCCTACACATTACATTGAGTTAGAAGTTGTTGTTTATTATTTACACGATTGGAGGCACTACTTATTGGGTGAGAAGTTCATTATTTACATGGATCATTAAAGCTTTAGATAAATCTCCATAGAGTGAGAATTGAATTTAAGAAAGTTCAGGTGGTTAGAATACCTACAATTGTTTGATTTTGAGATTTCCTATACCGCTGGTAAGAGAAATGTCATGGATGATGGTTTGAGCCAAAAAATGAAGACACAAGCTATCCATGAAGCCAATAGTGAGTGGCATATGATGGATTTGTTTTTTGAGATGCATTTAGAGGATCCAGAAAAGCATGGAAAAGTAGTTATAACAGCTCCTATAGTGAAATAATATCTTCTGGAGTGACTTCATATGTGACATTTATCTGATCCATAGGGACTCATTTTGAGGTAAAGCGTCACAGGAGAGAACCCTCGTTCTAGTTGTGTTGCTGATGGTAGTGAAACTTTACTCTATTGTGTCCATGTATGGGTACCTTTAGGTATACAGGAACAAATGATAAAGTAATATCATACCTCTATTTGGGTAGTTCATCCTAGACTTAACAATATATATAGATACATGTGTATTCAGTACTGGTGGCCAGGTATGAAGAAGAAGATAGTGGGTTTCAACACTCGGTGCTCCACTTGTCTACAGGTGAAGGCAGAGAACCAAGGACCTGCTAGACTTCTATAGCCTCTATACATTCATGAGTGGAAATGGAATGAAATAACCATAGATTTAATTATATTATTTCCAAGATCTCCTCAAGGCAATGATGCTGTATGAGTGATTTTCGATAGATTGACCAAATTCATGCACTTCCTACCTATCTAGGAGACCATATCTATTGATGAGTTAAGAGTAATGTATATCTAGGAGATAGTGTGACTTCATGGCATACCTCATTCTATTGTCTTAGACATAGATATCCTCTTTACTTCATAGTTCTGTCAAGGGTTGTACAAAGCACTGGGTTCGTAGGAACTCTTGAGTATGATATATCACCCTCAGACCGATGGGTAGTCCAAGAAGACTATACAATTGTTAGAGGATATTCTATGGGACTATATCCTTGATTTTGGAGGCTCCTGGGAGAAGCTTTTTCCTCATTTTGAGTTTACCTATAATAATATATTTTAGTGGACAATTAAAATGGCTCTGTATGAGGCCCTCTATGATAGATTGTGTCTTTCAACTTTATGCTATCTCGAAGCAGGTGATGCAGCTCTGTTGGGTCCTCACCTTGTGTAGGAGACTTCTGAGAAAGCATAGATGATTTAGAACTATATGACTACTGTAACAACCCGAGATTTTTTGAAAAATATTATTTTAATTTCATCAATGTCTTGTGCTACACCAAGATTACCTTGTGCTAAACGCAACACTGTATTAGCTTGCAGTATACGCAACACTATTCTTGGATCGTGTTACACACAATTTTGATAATAGTTATTCTACGCAACATTGAGTATATATATATATATATTAAATGTATAAATGAAATATGGTTGGATTCTGTTATATGAAACAACGAAAGATTCTTGCACAACATGCAACCCGGATTTGGCTTGTACTACACGCAATCGCGACCTTCCTCAATAGTGTGTGTTGTACGCAATACTGGGTTTTACTAAACAACAATATATTATTATAATATTGTTATGAACTAGCCGTTATGAATAGTGGTAACTAAAATTTGAATTTTATAACATTATTATTCATCTTACACATTTCTAGAACATGGTATAAGAACAAAATAAATTTTTCGGGTAAAATAAGTATTTTTCAAAAAATGTAGTTTCACCGCCTTTTGATGGCGCACCCACTTTAAATCTAGTTTTTGACATGTTTATAAGTTTAATTTGATAAAATAAAATTCTTATTTTGAATCAGGATATAAAAATTTACATTAGATAAAGTTTTTATATTTTTCCGATAACTTTCATATTTTAATGAATAGTAAAAACACGCTATATTTTAATTAAAAACAACTTTTTTCATCGTAATATATTATGTTGTTAAATTATAATATTGAATGGTTTTAAAGTATAAATAGAATATATTTTTACCATTTAATATAATGTATGTCATTATCATTGATTTTCCCTTGAATTCGTAGGTTAAATCAATTCAATCTTTTGCAATGTTTTAAAGAAAAACCCGTTCTCTTTCGACAACGGGATTAATTTTAATTTAATTTCTGCAACTTTTGTGAATTGAATTTGAAAAAATGGATTCCATATTTGGAATCAGTGGATCCAAATTATGTTAATAAGTTACTTTTTATTTTTGGGAATTATGAATAGTAACTACGGTAAATTTTATTTACCATAGTTAAAGGTAAATCAGGTAATTAAGGGTAAATAAAATATTTTAAAATTACCCTAAAAAATTTCAAAATCCTATTGTATGACTAAAAGTCGACCCATATCACCTAAGGATTGGATTAGATTTAATTAAATTTTTTCAATGAAAATAATTTAATTATTACTAAAACCAAAGCATGTGACAACATGTCACTTTCTTAAATCTTATAAGTACAATAATTTTAATCCAGTGATAAACTTCATGAAACGTCAAACATGAATAGTATCCAGAAATATAATACAATTATCTACATCATAGGAATTTATTTATAATTTTTAGGGATTAAATAATTATCATTTATTATAACACAAAGATGATGCAGTAATTGTCTTATTAAGGAAATATTGACATAATTGATGTTATAAATGCCCAAATAAATGTAATTTGAGACTTTTTATGACTTAAACTACTTTTATAGGTTAATATGACATGTTATTGTTTATTTAAGTAAATTTGTTAGAACTTATCATTCTGTTATGAATTTCATAAAAATCATGTACCAAATAGTGTCAAAATTGACATAAATTAGTTTTTAAAACAAATATTATATTATTAATTGTTATTTTATTCCTAAAAATCTAAGGTTCGGAAAAATTACTTATATAAGATTATATATATTAATAATAAACAACTTGGGGTTCTTTTGTCTTGATATAGTAAGTTTATTAACCATATAGTGTAAGAAAATAAAAAGACATGGTAAAAGTTAAATTATTTAACTTAGAGTTAAATCTAATTGATAAGGTTAAAATAATAACCTAAACTTGTCTAAATCCTATTGTATGAGAGGATTGCGACCCATCCCCAATTTATCTTAGAAATAAGACCCTTTGGAACCATTATAAACCGAATTTGACCTTAATATAAAATAATATTTTGAGATTTTCCTAAGGTGCCCCTCTCCTCCCTTATAAAAGGGAACCTCCTCCCTCTCCTCCTCACACCAATTTGAGCATTCACGCTCAGACAACCCCTACCAAAATATCTTCTCCACTTCCCTAGTATCATCCTAGAGGTCATGGTCTTCTTCAAAGACCATCCTTAGTTCTTTAAGTGGAGGTTAAGAAAAGGCGCGTCAAAAAGAGGTAATATCCATTACCGATATTTTTCAATTTATTTCTTCTTCAACTTATTATTCTTTAGTTGTTTCATGATGAAGTAATAACATCAGTATTTCTTATATACTGATATGTTATTATAAATATGAAACAACTCTAATTAACCTTCTATCCATCCTACGGAAAAAGGAAATCACCGCGCGTGCATACGTACGGAATACCGTCTCCACGACGCGATGAGATTCATTCTCCACATTAACCATTCATGAATGATTATAAAGTATATATATAATGAATAATAATGAAATATATGACATGTTAAATCTACTGGATTTATGTATATATACATGTATGTCCTCTACTTACTTCCATTCAAGACAATAAGGAAAGGAAAACAACGTTCATGCGTACGTACGGACTACCGTCTCCATGAACGGTGTGTTTGATTTCATTTATCTATCTATTATATATATATATACTGAATATATATGATATATAAATCATGTTTTATATTCTGGAAGTAAGTAAATCATGATATAAGTAATAATAATGTCAAGAACAACAAGTCCAAACACCTACGATAAATGAAACGATTTTACCCAAAACGCTTCTTTAACATGGAATTTACAAAATAACGGGGAATATAAAGTCATAAGTGAACCATATATGATATCATAACAATGAATATGATTCTGTAATAAGTTAATGACATTATTTATATCATTATACAGGAGGTTCAGATACGTACAAAGCATATCAGACATAAGGTAAGGGAAATATCACAATCTCATTTTTATCTGAGATTGTTTATACTTTGGTATTAAATGGGGTGTATTTTATCATCCACATCCATGTTTCCTCAATATTTAATATTATTTCCATCCTCATACAATTGTTTAAATCCAATTTTACCCTTCGGTGATTTTTTAGTATAAGATATGAAAGGAATATTTTGTCGTTTTTCGTACATGGTACTTTTTCACTTTTCCGACAAAAGTATGAGAAGAATGTTTTTTTAACTTATACGGCACAAACGGATTTTTACGGTTTTATAAAGCCTTATTTTCATAAAGATTCCTCCAAAATATTTCATGACTATTTTCAACAAAATCTCTTTCTTTTAAAATTGCATGACGTTTTGTGAAAAGAAATTGATTTTGAAGGAGAAAGGATATTTTCCTCAAGAATGGAGTTCAAGTGTTTTATCAATATTATTTTCCATCTAAGATAATAAAAGGTTTATGTTTATATCCCTATTATTACATGGATTTGATTATGTTGTGATGGAAATATTTTTATGAATTCCTTTATCTTATATGAATTGTTTTATGATGTCATGTTGTTTAAGAATCCCATTTTTATTACATGGGTTATGCTATGATGTATGGTTTATGATTTTGTGGCACACATAAGAATGATATTATTATGAGATGGGTGGGACCTATATCTCCCTCCAATTAATTGGGTAAAGATTTTATATCTCATGAGATAGACATGGCTGGAATGGTAGGTTATACCGGTTCAGTGAAACAGGACTGAAACGAGGGTGACTCGATTCAGAAATGGACTTTGTCCACTAAGATAGTCTTGGCAATGAGTCTTGACTAATAAGATATGATTATCTATGATTATGTGTGTATTCCACAAAGTTTCATGTTTTAAGTTATGATTATTGGGATTTCATTTCACTACTATGATTTATCCCATGTTATGAAATTATGCTCTCTTTTGCAGGTTAAGATTTCCAAAATGTTATGTTCTTATTAATATGATGTGATTGATATTTCTTTTGTTTACCCTTACTAAGAATTTGAGCTCACCCTTTTATGTTTTCTTTTCCCCAGGATATAAAGAAATGTTTTAGGTAAGAAAAAAAAAGATCTTTATGGGAGATGTTGAAGATCTTTCACCATGATTAGAAGATTACGTTCCGTGTTTCCAAAGACACTAAACTATTACAGTTCTTGTGTGTGTTTTTTTTATTTAATAAGTATTCCACAAAAGTAATGTAATGTCCTTGTACGTTAAGCTTCGAGTCTTTACAGTTGGTATCAGAGGAAAGGTTTAGTCAACCTTTGGAAACTAGGATGCGAGAACATTAGTGAGATCCCTAGAGATATTTCTAAGGTATGTCTAGGGATGTCCCTAAGGATAAGTATACGAATAGGATATAGTCCTAGAACTATGGTAACGATATTAGATTAAACCAAAGATGTTAGATATTGAAGTTACTCCCCCTTTATTATGATTTTTGCCTCTCACACTGTTCTTTTTGGGTTTTAGAAAATGGCTGGAAACAAGATGATTCACGATAATGGAGGATATGATGGAAAATGGAATGATATTATTCATGAGAAACCAAATGAAATGGGATTTGGAATTCCAAACATCATTATTATGCCGAATCAGCAATCTCATAATATGATCAATAAAGTAAAATTTGGTAAGTTTCCTGACTCGGCTAATAAGAGAAATATGGAGTTTCATTAGGATCATAGAGGAAAGAAAGTTCAATTTCCCCTATGTAAATCATGTGGGAAGAGGCATCAAGGTGAATGTTTCAAAGGAACTGGAAGATGCTTTGGGTGTGGAAAAGAAGGACACAAAGCCAGTAAGTGCAAAGGAAAAGGTTCAGTTAACACCGGGGATGAGGATAATGGTATTGCTACGACATCAACAATGGTTAAATGTTTTAAATGTGGAATGTACGGGAATTATTCAAACCAATGACCTAAGGTAAAGTCTCATGAATAGAATTAGTATGGTCGTATGGGTAGTATTTATGTTGATGATGATGAAGAGACTACAAATGATATGTGAGATGAAAGAATTGTTGAAGCTCGGTCAATGGTTTAAGAATGAAGTGGAATGATTATATGTTTATCATGTGTAATGTTGTATAAGTAATCTCATGGTACTATGGAATAAAGAGACATCTAAGGATTGTTACACTGTTTTCTTTCCTTGAGTTTTGAAAGTGTATGATTAATGGTACCAGTATCCATGAAAGATTATTCAGATATTTTTGGAAGGTAGATGATATGCACATAATAAATGGATAAAGAGAAAATTAAATGTTTGATATTATTCATGAGCTCATGACTGATATAAGGAAATAGTTATATCATGGTTTGAGTATATAGAATTTTCGGTTTTTGGTATGTGGAATGCGTTAACTTTTGACAACACTCATGTTTTTACTAAGATTCAATGGGTATTCATTTTTCAAGAGATTACATGATTATGGTATTCACATGAATGGAATGTGACGAACAAGATATACGAGGGATAAATGATGGCATTCATGTGATCATTTTCTCTATACTATGAGCTTGGACTGAAGTATTTCGGATAAGCCTAAAGATTGGAATGGATTATGTTGGACATAATTTAGTATTGTTTAAGGATAGAACCTTTTTTCGATATTATTGATGGGATGATATAGTAATGTAGTTTTAGAAAAAGGACAACCTGTAGGACGGGCGACAACCCATCACGTCGGACAAGGCTGTGGGAATCGAACCCACAACCGAAGTGCGACTGGCCTTTATCGCCTACCACTGGCCTACAGGAAGTCCCTAGTTAGTATAAACTAGTTTTATTTTATTAAGCGGTATGATATATGAAGTATAAGTTCATTTTTGGAACCATATACGATTAATCTAACCATAATATGGACTTATAACTTTTGCTAACCTTTTGTTTGAAAGAGATGGAATGACCCATCATTCTATCACATGATCTGCTAACACATCACGAATAACAAATTAAACTTAATTTCTTTAAGGGATGAAGTGGAAATTGTTCAATTCACGAACAACAGTGAGATTGTACCAAAATCATGCAAGTATTTCTTTTAATTCATCAACTTTAGGGAAATGATCTTGAAAACCAAAAATGTTGTCCTAGTTCCCTTATATCCGATTAATCAGATAGTACCTTAGATCATCACAAATCAATAGCTTTGTGATTGTTGGCTTTTTCATAGCCATGTTCTCTACCAATCTCCATCAGAACTTGATGGTTAGATTTTTCTTCCATATCCATATTTTCACCTATGTTCTCCTACGTGGAAACCCCGTGATGAGTTAATTTGGGTAACCGTTACATTTAATACTTTAGTTTTTAAAAGCCATGTTTTGGTATTCCTTTTTACGATGTGGGTTTCTATTAAACAAACTTTCGAGTAGTAAAACATTTATAACCCCGATGAATTTCGAGGGAGAAATTCATTTTAAGGGGGGTAGAATGTAACACCCCGAGATTTTATGAAAAATATTCTTTTAATTTCATCAATGTCTTGTGCTACACCAAGATTACCTTGTGCTATACGCAACACCGTATTAGCTTGCAGTATACGCAACACTATTCTTGGATCGTGTTACACACAATTTTGCTAATATTTATTCTACGCAACATTGAGTATATATATATATATTAAATGTATAAATGAAATATGGTTGGATTATGTTATACGAAACAATGAAGGATTCTTGCGCAACACGCAACCCTGATTTGGCTTGCATTACACGCAATCACGATCTTCCTCGATAGTGTGTGTTGTACGCAATACTGGGCTTTACTAAACAACGATATATTATTATAATATTGTTATGAACTAGCCGTTATGAATAGTGTTAACTAAATTTTGAATTTTATAACATTATTATTCATCTTACACATTTCTAGAACATGGTATAAGAACAAAATAAATTTTTCAGGTAAAATAAGTATTTTTCAAAAAATGCAGTTTCGCCGCCTTTTGATGGAGCACCCACTTTAAATCTAGTTTTTGACATGTTTATAAGTTCAATTTGACAAAATAAAACTCTTATTTTGAATCAGTATATAAAAATTTACATTAGATAAAGTTTTGATATTTTTCCGATAACTTTCATATTTTAATGAATAGTAAAAACGCGCTATATTTTAATTAAAAACAATTTTTTTCATCGTAATATCTTATGTGGTTAAATTATAATATTGAATGGTTTTAAAGTATAAATAGAATATGTTTTTACCATTTAATATAATATATGTCATTAGCATTGATTTTACCTTGAATTCGTAGGTTAAATCAATTCAATCTTTTGAAATGTTTTAAAGAAAAACCCGTTTTCTTTCGACAACGGGATTAATTTTAATTTAATTTCTGCAACTTTTTTGTATTGAATTTGGAAAAATGGATTCCATATTTGGAATCAGTGGATCCAAATTATGTTAATAAGCTACTTTTTATTTTTGGGAATTATGAATAGTAACTACGGTAAATTTTATTTACCATAGTTAAAGGTAAATCGGGTAATTAAGGGTAAATATAATATTTTAAAATTACCCTAAAAAATTTCAAAATCCTATTGGATGACTAAAAGTCGACCCATATCACCTAAGGGTCGGATTAGATTCATTTAATTAAATTTTTTCAATGAAAATAATTTAATTATTATTAAAACCAAAGAATGTGACAACATGTCACTTTCTTAAATCTTATAATTATAATAATTTTAATCTAGTGATAAACTTCATGAAACTTCAAACATGAATAGTCTCCAGAAAGATAATACAATTATCTACATCATAGGAATTTATTTAGAATTTTTAGGGATTAAATAATTATCAGTTATTATGACACAAAGATGATGCAATAATTGTCTTATTAATGAAATATTGACATAATTGATGTTATAAATGCCCAAATAAATGTAATTTTAGACTTTTTATGACTTACACTAATTTTATAGGTTAATATAAAATGTTATTGTTGATTTAAGTAACTTGGTTCGAACGTATCATTCTGTTATAAATTTCATAAAAATCATGTACCAAATAGTGTCAAAATTGACATAAATTAGTTTTTAAAACAAATATTATATTATTAATTGTTATTTTATTCCTAAAAATCTATAGTTCGGAAAAATTACTTAGATAAGATTATATATATTAATAATAAACAACTTTGGGTTCGTTTGACTTGATATATTAAGTTTATTAACCATATAGTGTAAGAAAACAAAAAGACACGGTAAAAGTTAAATTATTTAACTTAGAGTTAAATCTAATTGATAAGGTTAAAATAATAACCTAAACTTGTCTAAATCCTATTGGACGAGAGGATTTGAACCCATCCCCACTTTATCTTATAAATAAGACCCTTTGTAACCATTATAAACCGAATTTGACTTTAATATAAAATAATATTTTGAGATTTTCCTAAGGTGCCCCTCTCATCCCTTATAAAAGGGAACCTCCTCCCTCTCCTCCTCACACCAATTTTAGCCTTCAATCTCGGACAAACCCTGCCAAAATCTCTTCTACAATTCTCTAGTATCATCCTAGAGGTACTGGTCTTCTTCAAAGACCATCCTTAGTTCTTTAAGTGGAGGTTAAGAAAAGGCGCGTCAAAAAGAGGTAATATCAATTACCGATCTTTTTCAATTTCTTTCTTCTTCAACTTCTTCTTCTTTAGTTGTTTCATGATAAAGTAATAACATCAGTATTTCTTATATAATGATATGTTATTATAAATATGAAACAACTCTAATTAACCTTCTATCCATCCTACGGAAAAAGGAAATCACCGCGCGTGCGTACGTACGGAATACCGTCTCCACGACGCGATGAGATTCATTCTCCACATTAACCATTCATGAATGATTATAAAGTATATATATAATGAATAATAATGAAATATATGACATGTTAAATCTACTGGATTTATGTATATATATATATATATGTATGTCATCTACTTACTTCCATTCAAGACAATAAGGAAAGGAAAACAGCGTTCATGCGTACGTACGGACTACCGTCTCCATGAACGGTGTGTTTAATTTCATTTATATATCTATTATATATATATATACTGAATATATATAATATATAAATCATGTTTTATATTCTTGAAGTAAGTAAATCATGATATAAGTAATAATAATGTCAAGAACAACAAGTCCAAACACCTACGATAAATGAAACGATTTTACCCAAAATGCTTCTTTAACATGGAATTTACGAAAGAACGGGTAATATAAAGTCATAAGTGAACCATATATGATATCATAAAAATGAATATGATTCTGTAATAAGTTAATTTCATTATTTAAATCATTATACAGGAGGTTCGGATACATACAAAGCATATCGGTCATAAGGTAAGGGAAATATCACAATCTCCTTTTTATCCGAGATTGTTTATACTTTGGTATTTACTGGGGTGTATTTTATCATCCACATCCATGTTTCCTCAATATGTAATATTATTTCCATCCAACTACAATTTTTTAAATCCAATTTTACCCTTCGGTGAGTTTTTAGTAAAAGATATGAAAGGAATCTTTTGTCGTTTTTCGTACGAGGTACTTTTTGACTTTTCCGACAAAAGTACGAGAAGAATGTTTTTTTAACTTATACGACACAAATGGATTTTTACGGTTTTATAAAGCCTTATTTTCATAAAGATTCCTCTAAAAGATTTCATGACTATTTTCAAAAAAATCTCTTTCTTTTAAAATTGCATGACGTTTTGTGAAAAGAAATTTATTTTGAAGGAGAAAGGATATTTTCCTCAAGAACGGAGTTCAAGTGTTTTATCAATATTATTTTCCATCTAAGATAATAAAAGGGTTCTATTTCTATCCCTATTATTAAATGTATTTGATTATGTTGTGATAGAAATATTTTTATGAATTCCTTTATCTTATATGAATTGTTTTATGATGTCATGTTGTTTAAGAATCCCATTTTTATTACATGGGTTATGCTATGATGTATGGTTTATGATTTTGTGGCACACATAAGAATGGTATCATTATGAGATGGGTGGGACCTATATCTCCCTCCAATTCATTGGGTAAAGATTTTATATCTCATGAGATAGGCATGGATGGAATGGTAGGTTATACCGGTTCAGTGAAATAGGACTGAAACGAGGGTGACTCGGTTCAGAAATGGACTTTGTCCACTAAGATAGTCTTGGCAATGAGTCTTGACTAATAAGATATGATTCTATATTATTATGTGTGTATGACACAAAGTTTCATGTTTTAAGTTATGATTATTGGGATTTCATTTCACTACTATGATTTATCCCATGTTATGAAATTATGCTCTCTTTTGCAGGTTAAGATTTCCAAAATGTTATGTTCTTATGAATATGATGTGATTGATATTTCTTTTGTTTAACCTTACTAAGCATTTGAGATCACCCTTTTATGTTTTCTTTTCCCCAGGATATAAAGAAAGCTTTTAGGTAAGAAAAAAAAGATCTTTACTGGAGATGTTGAAGATCTTTCACCATGATTAGAAGATTACGTTCCGAGTTTCCAAAGACACTAAACTATTAGGGTCCTTGTGTGTGTGTTTTTGTTATGTAATAAGTATTCCACAAAAGTAATGTAATGTACTTGTACGTTAAGCTTCGGGTCTTTACAACTACAACTCAATTCATACATAAATATCATATTGATCATCACCACAGAGCTCTTGATTTTGAGGTGGGACATTGAGTCTTTCTTCTTGTTTTTCCAAGGTTGGGTCAAAGGAAGATCAGAAGGCAGGGGAAGTTATCACTGAGATATGTCAGGCCATTCGAGATAGTAGAGAGAGTTGTCCTGGTAGCCTATAAGTTTCTATTACCTCAAAAGTACCATGTCATGCATGAATTATTCCATGTATCTCAGCTTCTAAAGTGTCATCTAGACCCATCACATTCATTTGATCCTAAAGGAATTGAGCTCAAAGTGGACGTATCCTTTGAGGAGAATTTGATCTGTATTGTTGATCATAGCATGAATGTTCTATGAGGGAGTACGGTTCCTCTAGTCCAGGTGTTATGGAAGCATGGACATTTTCAGTATGAGACCTAGGAGCAGGAGACCAATGTGAATGCTCAATGGCTGGATCTTTTCTCCGAAGATGTTCCACTACCCTCAGAAGGAAAACATATGGATGAGTTGTCTTAAAGAGGGGAGGTTGTAAAATTCTGGATTTAATCAAGGTATGGACCATTTTAATTATTATTCCAAATCCTTAAAATGACCTAGGGTGTGTGCCTACACACCCTATTGTGGGTCCCGGGTAGCTATTAATATTTTTCAAATAATTACACGGGGTTTATGTAAAATATTACATTGCACCCTAGCACAAAATTCAGGTAAAAAATAATTAAAAAAGGATTAAAGAGAAATAAAATAACTTTAAGTAAATAATAAGAATTGAAAAGGGGATAAAAATAAATAATAGAATAAAACCGGTTAGAGAAGAGTGGAAATAATTAAAAAGGGTTAACCCATTTTATTAATTATTTTCCGTTCTCCCTCCTTTTTTATTTTTCTTATTTTATTTTATTTCATTTTATTTATTTTCCTTATTTATTTATTTTTCATTTTCTTTTTTTCCTATCCCTTTTATTTCTTTATTTTCTTTTTCTCTCTCTCTTCCTCTCCTCCCTCTCCACTTGGTGCATCATCCCCTATAGTGCCCTTTCCAGCACCCCAACATCCCCCTCCTTCGATAGTCTAATGCGACTCTGTTACTCCTCTATTTTCTTCGCCATCAGGTGCACAATAAATCTATTGGTAAGGATAACATCACACACCATGAATCGTTGGATCTCATCCACTATTCATCATGAAATCTTCTATGGAAGGTTTTTACTCAAAATTGAGTTTTTTCTAAAATCATCTGATTTTTTTGTTTTAGTTCAAATAGAAGATTGTAGTAGAGTGTATGATCCTATATGGTTTCAAGTTAGGGTGTATACCCTCATTCTTATCATTTTGTTTAATTTTTTAGATCTCACGTTTTGTTGCTCGTCGGTGCCTACTGGAGATACATATTTTTACCATTCTAATTTAATTCAATCACTTGGCTTGACTATTAAAACCTTATTTGAGATCAAATATATTGTTTAATTTGTTTCAACATCATTAGATACCCCTTTGGGTGTCCCAACATATTTGGCCTAAATTCGTTTATCCCTGAATAATTAATTTATTAGTTGCATGTGTTGTGCGACCCCTCTTTGAAATAATTTTAAATCAAATAAATTATTTAGGATATATCTAAACAATAAATTTTGGACTTTTATTGGTTGTTTATGCCTAATTATTTCCTTGCTAGAAATTCTTACCATGCTATGCTATTATAAAAGAGAAAAGTTTATTTTTCTTCTTTTTCTAATAAAGTGTTTTGACAGTAACTGCTTAGCTTGAATGATCAAAACACACATGGATCTTTGTTTCTTAAATCATTTTTTTGAAATTATAAATTCATACTCTGTGATATATTCTTCGTTGAAATCTAATTAAATTCCGGGAGGTGAGATAATGTGGGTTCTGTATTAAGGACCACACATGGACTCTTTGTTCCTGATTGGTTACTACACATTGCACCGGGGAGGAGACGTCTTAGGATTTTTCAAATGGGGGTTTTATTGGGTTTTATATATACTCATGAGTGATACTGATTACCTAAAGTACAATAAAAGATTGAACCATTGAAAAAGTTTCTATTCCATGAATCAAGTGATACTTGACCCCTTATGTGCAATACTCAAGATGAACTCATGATAAAGCCATGCCTCGAGCGATACTTGGTATTTTAGAAGATTTACTTAGACATGATCAGTGGTATTGGGTAAATTGAAGGATGTAACATAGCGATACCTTCAAGATGGGCTCAGAATCCAACTCTAAACTTTAATATAATAATAATTATAATGTGTGGAAGCTTTTATTTATTGCAGTTTTGGGTTTCCTAGGAATTGTGATACCTTTCTTTTGCATTTAATAAAACATTATTGACACATAAATTAGACCCAAGCTAAAGCATAATCTTGGGGGCATGTTACTTTTTGTTCTATATTCTATATTTATAGCTTTTATATTTATATACATCCTTCTTATTACAACTACTTTATTCAGATTCCCAGCTTAGGACGAAGCATGTGGTATGGGAGGGGTGTCGTTGAGAACGCAGACCAAGCTATATATATATATTTTATTTTCTTTAGTTAATTTCTTGCATTTATTGCATACTGGAACAATTCTTGTGTTTACAACATGAAATGGAAAGGTTTAGACCCTATGGGTGTCAACCTAATGGGATTTTATCTCACACCCTGCTCGGGCACCGTTTGGTACCCGAGTAGACTTTATGTCTATAGGTATGGATACAGGGAAGCATGCCCCTCATAATTCTTGATTTCTTTGTTGTTTTGGATGAATATTAGGGGTAGAGGACCGAGAATATGTTTGAGATGTAGTTGTTTCAATTTGTGTCGTTTTCATTATAGTTTTTATATCATTCCTATATTCCTGCTTTCTGTACTTTTTTTAGTACATACATTTTAGCATGACATTATTGTGTATCTGTTTTGATTTATCAGCTTAGCACTATTCATTTATTTAGTTGAGATTATTTAATTTATTCTTCTATAGTTTGTTTATTTATATGCTTCTGCTTCTTATTATAATTTTTTTTTCTGCTATCTATTACCTATTACCTATGTGGGCATAGTCTCCCCTAAAGATACATTAAAAAAGACCTCACTACTAGTCGGTAGCCTCTGGCTTTTGGGGAGATGTGCTTGAGGTCATGTGGCCAACCTGGCTGGGAGCACCCTTCTAGTGGATCCCTGGACATGGATGTTACATGACCCTAAGGGAATCCACTATGCATGCCCAATGTGATTTCGGATGAGCAAGTTCAGGTTAGAGGCTGTTTCTCCTTGTAGTATTTCGGAATAGGGTTCCATAATTGTCTGAATTGAATTATTTTGATTTAAATTGATTTATTTAAATTTTTATAACTTGGTTAATTGGATTTGAGGCATTTGAGACCTTCATACTGATATATTGTAATCATTAGATTGTGAAATTCAATCTGTTAAATTTAATTTCTTTCTTAAGGTGTTTAAAATTGATATATATATATATATATATATATGAAATGATGAATTGGATATGTTGAGACCCATTGGATCATGACGGGCTTGGCCCAAGGTTGGGATGGCATGGACATCAAGATTGAGGTGATGAGATCATCTGGCTGGGCTTGGCCTTGATTTCTTGGGTGGTTTGACCATAGTATTGGGCATCGAGGATGTCATTTGAGGCAATGAAACCTTAAGGTTGGGCATGGTTTGTGATATTGGGATGACAAGGGCATCAGATTTGAGTGACATGGTCACAAGGTAATGAGGTTCCAATTTGTGTGGATTAGGATCTATTTTGGTTACTACTGCTCACCGATGATGGCCAAAGCACCGATTGAGTCGTGTGTACACTGGTTGAATCTTTGATGAGATGGTTTTGACTACTCATGTAGGTTAAGGACCATAATAGTAGCAGATTAGGTATTTATGGTTTTGGGATGCTGGCCACAGAAAGCCACATAGAATGTGATGTGCCTTCCAATGTTAGTGTTGAGGATAAAGTTTTGGGGTTGAGGCTTATCAAGATTGAGGCCATGGGACTATATTTTTAATTGAGGACAAATATTACTATTCATTCAATTTTAGATCCATGGGATGATGTGTGATTTAGAGTAAGGGTCTATGGGACCAGGTTAATATTTTTTGGAATGTCTTCAAGACATCGATACTATATTAAGGAACAAGGTGTCGGGAGGCATGATTTTCCAGATTACATGATTGAGGTGGAACTTGAGAGTTTACATTGACTTTTGACATTAGGGGTGCCTTGGGACATTGGCCAAGGACCATTTTTACTTATGAGATTCTCACATTGGCCGAAGCATGTGACACCTCCCTGGTGGCTACTAAGCACCAATAGAGTTTGTGTTTGTTTGTTGTAACTAATTTATTTTTGTATCACACCTGGTTAAACACATATGCTCGGTACACACCTTTGGGTGGTATCCTACTAAGATTTGTACCACACCCTACTAGGTTCCTTCGGGATCCATGTAGACTTTATGAATTTAAATTAAGGAAAAGGATCATCCTCAAGAGTTGGATCTTAGTAGTTGATTGCATGGAGATTGGCATCATACCTTGAGGTTGTTCTTAGTTGGAGTTTGTCTTTTTTTAGCTTTCTTTCAATTTCATGATGCTGTTTTGTATATTGTATGTAGCTACAATGGTTATCCATGGGCGCTCACCTTGGTACTTTATATCTATGACCTGAAATAGATTAATGTTGTTCTAGATGGTTTCTACAAGTGGTGTTTCTGGAATGATGGCTTGTTTATTTATCTTCCACTATAGTTGTGTATTTATTTCTTCTACTATTTATCTAATATTGTCTGTGCTTCCACCAATGGAAAGTTTAGTTTGAGTCTACTGAGTCTTATTATTTATACTACATGATTTATATTATTACTTTGAAAATTATTATATCTTTCCATGATGGTATAGTCTCCCCAAGATTTTTATTTACACCCTCGCTACTAGTCGGAAGCATTTGGCGTACGGGGAGGTGCACCGAAGGGTAGTAAAACCTAGCTCAATAGCACTGTTCGGGTGGATATTCGCGTTGGGGATTCTACAACTTGAACTGAAGAAGTTTCTTTTACCTATTTTTTAGTATTACTATTTGGGTTATGGTAGACTGGAGATTAGGTTGTAGTTGGAACTTGATTTTGAACTCATGCTTGTGCTCCTGCAACCCCATGTACGAGGTACATATTGAGGTACCTTGGGTGGAAAATTATATTCTATTTTTCTCAAATTATTATTTATATGATTTCTTTCTCAGTGTCTCATGTGTAATGTGATGTTATTGGTTATGATATGTGGAACTTGACCTGATGAGGCAAGGGATGATAATATAGACCGTTAGCTCGGTATGTAAAAGGGGGTTGCGATGCTTATTTTGGCTTGGATTTAGATAGTCCCATTTACGGTATTTTAAATTTATAAATTCATTTATGCTTTGTAAAATGATTATACTATGTTAATAATATCAAATTTTATGTAAAAATGAGAAATTCCATGATTTAAATCCTTTTGAAATGTAAAATGTGATATGAAATTGTTATTCCAGGTTGTGTATGTGTGTGTATATATATATATATGAGATTTCATGTGATATGTGATAATGGGCCTAGCTCTTACAGGAGTAGGCGTGTGATATGGTTGAGGTGATTTCGATCATCAGGATTGGGTGACTCAGTTGTCGTTTAGAGGAAACGATGGTTGTTGGGATGGGATAGGCCTAGGGATATTGTGATACTTGGCTCTATTGAGGGAAGGTAAGGAGTCCATGAGGCTGGGATGCTGTGGGTCATGGTTTTGATAGGGGAGAGTAAGGTTAGTGGAATTATGATTTCATTTACTACTTTCCTTATCTTCATATATATATATATATATATGGGATGTATGACCATTTTATGGTATTCAGCGGCTTGATACCATGATGACTCTAATGGAGCATCAGGAAAGAGAGGATAGGGTGCCGTTAGTGCACAAGCAGGTTGAGGCCTCAGAGATTCAATAAGACTAGGTACATGCTCAAGAACATGCTCATGGACAGGATCAGATACATGATCAGGTTTAGGATCCAGTTTAGGAAAGGAAAATTTAAGACCATATAGTGTTTGGACCATGAATTGATGAGAAGATCCAATTGATCTTGGTACATTTCTTATAGGGGATTAACAGAGATTATCATGGATCAGATCCATCTATGGATTACCTTATGTAGTACTTCCAGTCATAGCACCCACCTCTTTTTCAGGGTGAGGGTGGTCCTCAGGTGAATGAGAATTGGATATAGAACATTCATATAATCTTTGAGAAGATTGAGGCACCTCCAGGGTGGAGGGTCAAACTCTCAACATACATGCTTAGAGGATTAGAAAATCACTAGTGGGAAATATAGGTTCAGGCTGGTAGACACGAGGGACTGTCCTCAAAGATTTTTGAGGCTAGGTTCTTCTAGCACTTTCTCCCATAGATGCCGAGGGAGGAGAAATATTGGGAGTTCTTAAGCCTTCAATAGGGTAACATGCCCATCATGGAATATGCAACTACCTTCATAAAATTGTGTGGTTTCAGACCTGGTGTGGTAAGTAATGACACCTATAGGGTGAGACACTTTAAAGATGGTTTATGACACACTATTTGGGTGTAGGTAAACATTATTAGGATGGACTCATTCTCATAGATGGTGAATTATGCGCTCATTTCCAAGGGAAACTTGGAGGATAGATCCTACTTGAGTTGTGAAGTAGCTTCAGGTGATGCTTCAGGTGGCTGAAAATGAGGCTGAGATGAGTACCAATAGGGAAGTTAGGCCAAGAACTTAGCCAGACCACCTCGTGGTATCTATGTAATGGTTTTATTTTAGTGTGGACAGTCAGGAAATGTATAGACTCAGTGTGATCAGCCTTTACAGTAGTTCCAATTAGGTGGACAAGTCATAAACCTTCAGTGGTTATGTAGGAAGCCTTATCAAATAGTCGAAAGTTAAGGGAAAAGGAAGACTCAGTGTTCTTAGGTTGGTTCAGGATTGGCACCAGGTGATGGTAGCCACAGATCCGTTTCCCATGGAGAACATGGAAGAGACAGTGGGACCCAGCCAGGGGGTCAGTGACTAGTGAGTTGAACAACACCACCATCAGGTTAGGTATAATGTAGTCAAGCTTTAGGCTAGGTTCATGCCATGGAGCTGTCAAGGGCTGAGCAGACTGGTGATTTGATGATAGTCAGAGGTACACCATGGGCGTGGCTATGAGTTTTTTCTATTTTCTTTTGCCATGACTTGTTGAGGCATGTTTGTTTTGGCATGTCCTAATGAGTATGTCTATATTGGGTGCATGAGGTGAATAATCCATACATAGACTAACCGGATGATGGTAAGTAGGTTAACACTGGATCAGGTGTGTGAATATATATATGAGGTTCTTAGCATCAGGAGCATTGTTGGATGCGAGTTTTGAGGTGATTAGGCATCGGGGCATCATAGGGATGCAAGTTACTTGAGGTTCCTTGGGCATCATATCATCAATGATGCAGTTTTTGATTCAGGTGTGGGGAACCAGGATTGTTTTGAACATCCATGGGATGAGAGACCTCATTGCGCTATGTGTGACATGGGTTCGAGGTGGGGACCAATGTGGTGAGGTATGTGAAATGGGTGATAGAAATGACATAAGAGAACCTGGAAAGGTGAAAGAGTGACGATGAGTCATGGGAGGATCATGGATTTGAGAATTGGTTGTTTGACCATGGTTTTCATTGAGATTTTGTTGAGGATGGACTGAGTTCATAAATTCTTAAGGTGGTGAGAACCCTTGAGGAATTTGACCTTAACCCTTGCGACCAGGGTAATATGATTTAGTTTTTAAAGGGATGGGTATGTTTGGTACCGTTTTTGTGTTTTTTTGGTAGCTTGGGGATGAGCTATGTTAATGTGGGGAGATTGTAACGTCTCCAATTTTTGAGTCAGGTTGAGAATCACTCCCCTTTTCAATTTTCTAATTAGTAGCTTTTCTAATTTTTGTTTTGTTGTTCAGAACTCAATTATGAGAGTTTCATCAACTTTATATCATGTTTTTTGGATTATTCTAGAGTCTTAGAGTGTGTCATGGGTTTTTGGTTTGGTTTTGGGAGCATGAGAGGCCAAATGTCCTATTTTGGGTTGTAGGAAAAGGGTGCACAGTTTAGGAGAAAACTGTGCGATCCCTTTAAGTTAAACATGCAACATGTCTTTAAACTGTCACATGATTTTTATAAATAGTGCAAGGTAAGAAAATGACCATTTTTTGGGCTATGTAGTAATTTTAGAGGCTTCCACATGGTTTACACACAATAAGAGAAAACCGTACAGAAGGCTACATAGGTTCTTCCACTTAGGCAGTACCTATACACTATAACCCATACAGTTTGTGCATGGTTTGGAAAACTATACGGGCTAACCATGCGGCCCTTTCAGGGTTCTTTTTTTTAAATTTTATTTATTTTCTTTTACTTTCATTTTCTCTCCTCTCTCCCCTTTCTCCTCCCTTAACGTTCACACTGTAGGAGGAAGCTCCCTCCTCCTATTCTATGGTAGAGTTTGATCCCTCTCCTCAATTGGTGATCCATTATTTGATCTGTCATAGGCCATAGGACCACATAGATAAGGATAATGTCACCCATTATTCTTCTTAGTATATCTTTTTCCTCACAGACTGCTGTTTCCATCCATTCCAATTTCAAGGAATACTATGGATACTTTGTTCTTTGTCAATTTACTTTAAATTGGAGCTCAATATTAGATGTGCATATCCCTACGAGTCTATGGTAGGTGGTTCATATTTTTTTTTTGGTTTTTATGGACTTTTGGGTGGTGCAACATTTAACACTTTCTTGGTTATTTGGAAGGAGACCTCATTAAACCTCATGATTAATATCAAAATGATCATGTGACCCTAAGGGATGTTGTTGGGCATGAAAAAATTGATTTCGGATGAGCAAGACCGGGTTAGAGGCCGTTTCTCCATGGGGTATTTTGGCCAGGCGTTCCAAAATCTTCTAAATTGATTTTTTTGGTTTAAATTGATTTGTTTAAATTGTTATGTCTTGGTTAAACAAAATTGAGGCATTGAAGACCTCCCTGCTAATATCATGTAATTGTTAGATTTTTCAATTCAGTATGTTAAATTGAATTGCTTTATTAAGTTTTTTCAAATTGATTTATATATATATGAAATATTTAATTTCATAAGTTGAGACCCACGGGTTTGTGATGATCTTGGACTGAGGTTGGTATGGAATGGACATCGGGACTGAGGTGATGCGATTATCTGGTTGGGCTTGTCTTTCATTTAATGGGTGGTTTGACCATAGTATTGGGTGTTGAGGATGTCATTTGAGGTGGCGAGGCCATCCGGTTGGGCATTTCCCATGATATTGGTATGGAAAGGCCATTAGATTTGAGTGACATGTTCATAGGAGAACAAGGTGTCCATTGCTATGGATTAGGATATATTTTGGTGACTATTGCTCACCCATGATGGAAAAAGAGAAGATTGAGTCATTTACACACTGGTAGACTCCATGATGAGGTGGTTTTGACAGCTCGTGTGAGTAGATGCCCCTAATAGTAGAGTATTAAGTATTAATGATTTGGGGGGGGGGGGGGTGCTTTACATAGAAAGAAATGTGGAAGGTGAGGAGCCTTCAGATGTGAGCGTTGAGGCTGATGGTTGTGGGTTGAGGCCTGCTGAGATTGAGTCCATGGGCTTGGATTTTTATTTTAGGATATATATCACAATTCCTTTGGTTTTTGGTCCTTGGATTGACGTGTGCTTTCAAGTAGAGTTTCATGGGTCCATGTTATTATTGTCTGGCGTACCTTCGGTACGTCGATACTATATTGAGACATGAGGTGTTAGGAGGCACAAGGTTCTGAGTTACATGATTGAGGTGGAACCTAAGGGTTCACTTGGACTTTTTACATTAGGGGTGCCTTGGGCCATGGGCCAAGGAACCCCTTTAATTTTGAGAATCTAGCATTAGGTGAAGCAAGTGACACCTCCCTGGTGGATTCTAAGCACTAATGGATTTTTTGTTTATTTATTTCATAATACTTCTTATTTATTTTTGTATCACATGTTCTTAAACACATATTATTGGTACGTACCATTGGTTGGTATCCTATTGAGATTCATCTCACACCCTGTATGGGTCCTTCGAGACACGTATAGAATTTATGAATTTACATTCAAGAAAAGGATCAGCCTGAGGAGATGGATCTTAGTAGTTTCTTGAATGAATATTGGTACAGGGCCTTGAGGTTATTCCTAGTTTTTGTTTCTCTTTTGTTTATCCTTCTTTCAGTTTCATTATGTTGTTTTGTATATTATGTTTAGCTATAGTGGTTATCCATGGGGTCCGTCTTTGGTACTTGATCTGTATAACCTTATATAGATGCATGCCGTTCTATTTTGTTGCTACAAGTGGTGTTTCTAGCAGGATGAATTGTTTATTTATCTTATGCTGAAGTTTTTTATTTATTGCTTCCGTTATTTATCTGATATTGTCAGTGCTTTTCCCAATGATGGGTCTGGTTTGAGTATGTTGAGGCTTATTATTTCCACTGCATGCTATATATTATTACTCAGTCTAGTATATTATCTTTCCCTAAGGGAATCGTCTCCCATAGATTTTCATTTACACCATCGCTGCTAGTCTATAACCTATGGTATATGGGGATGTGTTCCTAAGGCCAGTGAAACCTAGCTCGATAGCACTGTTTGGGTCACTATTCTAGTTGGGGATTCTATAGATTTATAAAAAATGAAGGTAATAGGATAATATTATTGGTTTTAAGATCATTTTTCATAAAGTTTAATAACTTTCATGAAAATATATACTTACATGATTTCAGGAAAACCTTAACCTTTGTTGTTCATTGATCAATTTACACTTCATCTCTTTTTCCAAGAAAAAAGGTGAATTTGAAATTTCTGAAGCATTAGTAGATCATGAGATCTATAAAGAGAATGATAGGTAATTCTATATGTTTTTATCATAAAAAAGGATATAAGATGTTACCCAATATGCATAAATCATCATATGGTGAGATAATACTTTAATTATTAAAACCTCATCCAAATTTTAAATTAAACCATTACATAAATAGTCAAACTTATAACCCTTCTGAGAGATGAAAATCCAAAATATTATAAGTAAGGTCACTAAATCATATTAAAATTGACCCCCCATATACCATAAAGTATCTATTAATTTTCACATTCCAAAAATGTGAATACCCCATCCTGTATTCTCTTGAAACATGGTAATAATGTGAATTACCCTAAATACTTTTAGAGAAAATGCATGCTTCCTTATTCGAAAGTTTACTGGATATAATACTTAAATCCAAGAAGTTTTAAACTTCATCCATGAGAATTTAAAGTAATTTATCCACAAATCCTTAATCAGTTATAAGGTCATAAATACTATCCCATTTACTTTATCCATATTAGTATCTCTTTATCTGTATAAAATATCATTTTTTCATCCTCAGAAACATGTTCAGGGTTACCTTCCCTTAATCAAAATATTACTTTTCCATTAATTCATTTTTCTATGTCATCATCACCATTTATGATATACTTTAGAATACTTAATGAAATAATTATACTAAAAAACTTATATATTTCATGATTCATATAACTTAATCTTTGAATTATAAAACATAAATAGTTTATTCATCTAAATTTATTCTTAAACCATTTCTCAAGATTCATCATATTATTCCTTAATACCACTTTCATAGAATATGAAATATGAATCATGTCTTAATGTTCCATAACATCAATATAATCATGCTTTTTATGTTTAATATAAACAATACTAGAAGAACATCCCATACCTTTCACATGTCATTCACAGTCTCTTTATATTCAGCAGTATAACCAATACTCGTACAACCTTCCTGATTCTCCTCATGATATTTTCACTTAGGAAATAAATTTTCATAATGACCATACTTTACACATCTGAAACATTCAATGATAACAAAGTTCCTTCTATACCCTACCATTGTATAAAAGAAAAAAATCATAGTGTGAGAAACATTTATCATAATAGAAACAACATAATCATAAAAAATCACTTATATAATGGATAAATCATGACACATAATTCTTTAATCTATGAAAAATTAGCTTTATACAAGGTCATTCATAGCCAATATATATTTAAATCCTTCATGACAGAACTTAATAATTTTTTTAATTCCCAAAGCATGTTCCCCAGGAGTTTCAAATGAGGTGTTCAACAAGGCTCATTTTAGTGTACCAAGTTATGCTCGAGTGAGGCCCAAAACACCTTTTTAGAGTTATTACCCCTAGGTACATCTGTTCCAAAGCGACATCCATTTTTAGTATCCAAATATGGATGTATTTTTAGGAAACCACCCACTCAATGATTTACTAAAATTCATGGACAATTTCTTATACTTTTCAACATCCTTAAAAATATCCTTAGATACATCCATATATATATATATATATATATATATCCTTAGAAATATTTCTAGGGATATCACTAAAGTTTTCTCATATAGTTTCCAAAGGTTGAGCAAAACTTTACTTTGATACCAACTACAATGACGTATGATTAACATAAATGTATATGATGTCATTTTAGATGAATATTAAGAACATTACAAAAAAATATGCCTAAGAACTGTAATAGTTTAGTCTCTTGGGAAACATGGAATAGAATCTTCTAAATCAGTGAAAGATATTCAATTTTTACCACAATGATCTTCCCATTTAGCACTTCTACTTAAAACCTTTTTTCATAACGTGTGGAAAGGAAATATAAGAAAGGTGTGGGCTTAGATGCTCAGTAAGGGTAAACAAAGGAGATACGTAATAATAACATGAACATAAGGTTATGTGAACTTGAGAATGAAATTTCAAGATCATACCCTTCATATCAAAGATAAAATAAAATAGTCATTTCATAAATATTGGTAGTTCATAAGACACGAATCAAAAGGGAATTGATATAATAATTCATGAAATCATAAATGAGGAAAAAGACATAGAATATGAGGAATACACATAATAATATAAAATATTATGTCAAGGATACCAACCATTACCTTTATAACATGTTATTCTTGGTCTATAACCTATGTACCTGCTTTGGTCTTGGGATAATAACCCTTGTACCCTCTTATTTTTTGTCTTGGTCTACAACCCTTGTACCCTATTGTTTTCGGGCTTGGGCTGTAACCTTTGTACCCTATTTTTTTGGGCTTACGCTATAACCTATGCACCCTCTTGTTTTTAGGCTTGGGATACAACTCGTGTACCCTTTGAGATCTTATAATACTTAACATTACCCAATTCATTGAGGGAGATATAAGTCTCACTCATTACGTAATAAAATAATACATACATGTGCCATAAGATAATAAAACTTGCATCATATCACGACCCATAAAAAGATATCGGTTTCATAAACATCATATCATAACTCATGAAATTAAATGGGTATCATAAAAATTTATTCATATCATAATATATTTAAAAATATATAGGTTTCAAAATCATTTCATCCTAGAATAACCCATGAAAGGAAGCAGGTTTTGTAAGAATGTATCATGTTATAACCCATTGAAGAGAAATGGGGTTGGTAAACATAAATCCATAAAAACATAGACTATATGGAAAAATAATATTAATGGTATCCTTGTATCATATACCTAGTAAATCATAAATCAAGGATGTCATCTTAGATGGAGAAGGATTTTGATATATCACTTGGAACATAACTTTTCTTTCAAAATAACTTGTTGAAACATATAAAAATTTCAAAATCCTTTTCCTTTAAAACACTTTTAAAACATAAAAAGGAATAATTAAAAATTTATTAGAACATTTATTTAGGAAATTATCCTTTTCCCTTTGAAATAAATTACCCTTTTTAAAATATAAAACATTTTAAAGACCATTTTCATTGAAAATAACCTTTAAAATTTATAATTAACCTTGAAAATTTTTTGAAAACCTTTTTCATTGAGAATAATTTTGGAAAATCATAAAATAAGTTTGAAATCATTGAAATAATTTTCATTGAAAACAAACTTTTGAAAACATATAAAGGAATAATTGAAAATAATTTAAAACCTTTTTTAAACATAATTTTTTTTGAAAGCCCTTTTTCTTTGAAGACCATTTGAAAATAAATAAATTTCCAGAATATTAGGGAATTTTGTTTTAAAAAAAATATCCTTGTAAAATTATAATGGAATTATCAAGGATATGATGTTCATGATGGTGGTTATGTTCGTACATTCTGAACATTACTTTTTCACCTTAGAAGTTCAAAAAAGTGTCTTGATCGGAAAAAATCCATAAATTTCATTTTAAAACCATTTTATAAAAAGTTAATACATGGGTAATAATTTCCATTAAACATTATAGGATAATAGTAAATAATTTTTGAAATAATTTTTGGAAAACATGATTTTGAAAGATCACAGATTTCTGACCAAAAGCTGAAATAAAGTCAGATTTTCATAAACAAATTTTCTTAATTATTTTTAGTACCAAAGAATGAAAAATGGTACCATTACATGGATATAATATGAATATCTTTAAGTTCAGAAAATTTATGATATTTCTTTAGGTATGTATCATAATATTTCTTCAATGGAAGCAAAAACATAAATAATATTGATAAATGATGACATTATAGCCATAAATGGTTACCACTTTGGTATCTTTGAATCATAATAAAATAGAAATAATAAAATTACATGAATTTTAACTTATCATAAAAATAATTATATTAATGATATAACATTTAATATGTAGTATATAAAACTCATAGAAAAATATAGGTGCATAGCATAACATGTATCTCTAAGAATGAAAATTGAGACAAAATTACTTTACCGATTTGGTAACTTTTGAATCATAAAACCCATGAAAAAAATATCATAAAATGTATATGAAAATACACATAAAACTAATTATAATAACCATATAATAAATTCATGTGAATTTTACACACCACACAAAATAAATGAGGGGTGAATAAGGCTTGTATCTCATGAAAATAAAAAGTGCGATGAAATTCCATTACCTTAAGTCTTGAATTTCTTCATACACATTCAAAACTCTTATATAATAAATATAAGTTTATTATAATTATAATATATAACCATATAATTATATTTAATACCACATATTATTTATTTATTAATTTATATTACCCATTTTTTAACTACGCCATGTTAATGTTACGTTTCAGGTAATATCTGCTTTGTTTTTCATATATGTTTTAGCTTGTTATTCTTGAATCCTTTTAATTAGATCATGATTTAATTATTTCAAGAAAATAAATAATGATATAAATATAATTTATATTTAAAATATATTTATTTATAATAATATATATAATATAGAAATATGAAATGGAATACACCGTTCATGGGGACGGTAGACCGTACGTATGCATGAATGTTGTTTCCATTTTATTATCATATTAAAAGAAATAAAGTAAATAAAATATATGTATATATATAAAATATCATTAAATTAGAAATAGTATTTCATATATATCATATAATTTCACTAAATCCATTCTTAATACATTCCATGTAGAGTGTGAACGAATCACATCACTTTGAGGAGGCAGTAGTCCACACTTCCCCAATCTAAATTATCATATTTACCCAAAATGGAAAGCATGATGGTATGAATAATATAATAATTCTAAAGGAATAAATAAATCATATATATCATATAAAAATAAAGTGTATATCATAATGACCAACCATGATATGTGGTAAATGAAAACAAACAACATAATTTCATGAGGTGGTAGTTAGTCGTACACAAGAATAATATTTTCTTTACCCATTATATGTAAGAGTGTATAATTTTAGGTATAAAAATTAGATAAAAAACAAATAATTATATTTAGGATACTTAGGTTTTTTTATAATCATGTAATAATAATAATTTAGGTGGTGGAGAATGAATATAAAATAAAAGATCTTGAGGAAGGATGTTACATTTTCTTTGGGTAACTCCTTTTGGTTTGCACCAAAGAGAATCCTTGGACTAATTTCTGAAAAAAGGGATACTTTTATGGTTAATGGAGGGATTTTTGAAGATTATTTTATTAGTGTTTGGTAAATAAAAATGTCTTGATAAGTTGGAGGGGTGAGTGCCTTTTTATAGTGGAGGAGGAGTGACATTCTTTTAAATTTTTGAAAAGGGAATTCCACCCACATTTTTACTTTGAAGATTGGACCCAATAATAAAAAAATTATAGAAAATAGTGTATACGGTTGAAATATTTCTATATAATGTATTTTAAAAATTTTACAGGTCAAATGGACCTTAATTTTTAGGTTTAGTCTTTTGTTAAGCTATTTTTTTCTCTCAATCAGTTTAATTAATTTTAATCACTCTCACTAATATATTTGATAAAAAACTAAGTTGAAATTTTTATACATTATAAATTATTTTGATTAAAAATATGGAATCCACTTTTAAAAATTCTAATCACATAAGTGGCAGAAATTAATGTAAATTTAATCCCACAGACGAGACGACAAAGTGGGTTTCTAAAGTAAAAATGTTTAAAAGTTTGAAATGTTTTTATATCCAATATCAATGTGAAATTGATTCCAATGAACTAAATTAGATTGATTGATTTAAAATTTATCTAAATTAATTTTAAAACCTAACTAAAATATAATTTAACTATATAAATAAATTTGATGAAAAAGAAGTTTTGAATTAAAATTCAATGTTATTCACTATTAATCAAAAAAATAAAACTTCATAGAAAAATACAAAAATTCACCCTAATATAATTTTTTTCATTACAATTTAAAAAATAAAGTTAAATTTTTCAAATAAAAATTATAAAAGTTTCAAAAATTAGATTTAAAATGCGTTCTCTATTAAAAGGTGGTGAAATTATCTTTTAGAAAATATATCTTTTTATTCATAAAATTGTATTTTATATTACCTTATACATATAAAATCTATTGGATGAGTACCAAAAATATTGATCAAGTATATAATATATAAATTTTATTGAACAAATTAGTCAAATGTGGTTTTTTAATTTACTGAGATAAAATCATGTTTATACATAGAAAAATAGTTTTCTTTGAAAAGTAATTTATTTATTTTAAAATAGTTCTTACATTCACTTATAGCAATTTATAAACAAAGAATTAATTTTATATAAATGTGTAAATAATATTTTCACAATTTAGTTAATATTATTTGTATCTTCAATTCCAATGGCTAGGTTATAACTGTAAAAATAGTTTAATAATCATATTAATAATATATTGTAGTTTAGTAAAAAACTCAGCCTTTCGTGTAATGAAATCTATCAAAGAGAATCAATATTGTGTTTAATATTTGAAAAACATAGTGTTTTGTGTACCATAAGATAATTTAAGTGTTGTGTGTAGTGAAAAATTAACTTGGTTTTTCATATGACGTAAGACAAATGTAGTGCTTCAGTATAAAAAAAACTATATTTCGTGTTGTGTGAAATGAAAAATATCAAAAGATTAATTTAATTTGAAAAAAAATAATTCACAATGATCTTGGGGGGTTACATAGGAACATGTGAGGACTACATGAGTTGGTAAGAAAATAATGTTAAGTAATATTATCATGAAATACAAAAAGGTTAGAATAGGTTGGAAATAGGTATTTAAGGCCCCTTGGGATTTAATGTGGGGAACATTAAGTTTATTGAGTCTACTATGTGATGTGGTATTGGTTGTATGGTAGAGACTCAAGAAAGGATCATGAATCATTATTATTTTCATATGTTGAAATGGAAGGACCTTGGGATTAGTTTTAACCTTAAATAAATAATATATACATATTAACTATTCCATATTTAGAGTTTAAGAGTTTCTAACCCCTTGTTCTTTTGAAGGTATAGCTCTAGGTTGAATTCCTTATCAGGTTCTTGCTGAAGATGCTCAATAGGAAATGACAATAGGTTTCCATAGAGTTGAGTTCAATGATGAAAACACTTATTGGACGAAACTTTGAGAATTTAGTGCTAGTGTCTTTAGAAGTATAAGGGATTCATTTTAGAATTAGATATAGAACACTATTTTGAGAAGGTGGAGAAAGATTTTAGTTCAATCCATGATCAGACAGAGAACTATTTTTAATTGGTAGTGATGATGATGCATTTGAAAGCTAGGTCATGGTGGATTTTATTTCATGGGGATTATGACGAGTCTACTTTTTCATGAGAGAAGTTCTAAGAACAAATTTAACCTAAGTTTATTTCTACTACTACAAAGATGACTAGTCACCATGATTTTCTTACGCTTTTACTGAGAATTTCTAGTTTTCTGGAGTATGGGATCTATTTTAGGACTCCATTTTGATATACTTCGGACCTATTTCTAGATAAAGAGGCCAAAAAAAACATTTTAAGGAGGTTTTAGATTCAATGATTCAATTACAGGTCACCCTATTTATACTGATGATGGATGTTGAGGTGCTAGTAAGAGTAGATGTCATTGACAGGATGTTGTCCTGGACCATTTCAACATGTGAGATGAGTTTTCAAGATTCTCCACATATTATATCTTTTTTTGGGGTTCCTAGTTTCCTAGATAGAAGAGTTTTCAAATAGGCTTGGGTAGGTCCTTACCCTTATCATCTCATTTCATTGTGTGTGGATGATATTAAACCCTTGACAAGGTATCATACACATGTTTTTATTATGGAGGAAATGTTAATCATCTGGGTGAGTTATTGACCTTTCTAAGCTGGAAACATGTGTCATGTTCTCTGATTTAGGTTCCTTCGTTTTAGAAATTCCATCCAAAGAAAAATTAACAGGGTGATTCAGTTCTTGATCATTAGAGGGGTGTTAGGGAAGGAAGAAAATAACACCATGATACTCCTAATACTTAGTGACCAGATAATGACTATGGAGGTGGTCGTTATTAATAATAAATAGGTTATGATGTTGGCTGTGAACAATTTCATGCTTTAGAGTTTCTAGTATCTAGTGATCCAGAAATCATTCACTATACCATTTTATTATTTTCTACTTGGCCATATGATTTTTTTATTCAAGAGCTACATACTCCTTCATATTATCTTCCTTGGTTTGTAATTTTAGATTTATGGTGGAGGGTGTTCTAGTTCTCTTGACATTTATTACATGTTTTAGAGTTTGAGCTTATCATTATGAGGTTTCTAGAGACTATGAGCTAGTGTGGGGGTATCATCACTCTTGGGAAAATGTTTTATCTTTATATATAATACCAAATTATATTATCCTTATCATGTATTGGATGTATTCTTTTTAGGATATCATATATTTCTTTAGGAGGTAATTTGCATCCTATGATTTTGACCACGTTTCTGCCATGTTTTTTGTAAGTGAGACCCTCATATGGTTTGGTGGCATGTTTTGTCCCTATTTTTGTTGATGAAAGATTTTATGTTGATCCCATTGGAGGTTTAGCTGAAGGTGTTTTATAGGGGTGTATAAAAATACCCATATGTCTTTCCTAAGGAGGTTGTGGAATTACACCCTCAATGGGAGATCAAGTTCAGGATCAAACTACAGTTGAGATATTTTTTGATGTTAATGTACCCATATTAGATAACCCCTTCAATGTTATGTGAACATTGATTATAGATTGATGATATTTTTTAGTGAGATTTTATTCTTCCAAATGTGTCACCTTGGGATGCACTGATTCTGTACATAAAAAAGGATGATGAAATCCTGTTTTTGTGTATCGATTGTCATCAATTGAATCAGGTGATAATGAATAATCATTACCCTCTTACATGGATTGATGAATTATTCAATTATCTAAAGGGATATAATTATTCTTAAAGATTGATCTACTATCGGGATACCATCAGATATAGTTAAAGGATGAATATATTCTAAATACTACTTTCAAATGTCATTATGTTCATTATAAGTTTTTTTGTGATACCTTTTGATGTGAATAATGACCCATCTATTTTTATGGTTTTGATGAATATAGTGTTCCAAGAGTTCCTGGATTTTGTTCTGGGGATTTTCATTGATGAAATCATTGTGTAATCAGTGTGTAAGGAGGAAAATTCAAAGCATCCAAAAAATGTTTTAGGATAACTTCCTTATCATTAAATATTTGGGAATCTATTAAAGTG
This sequence comes from Viscum album, assembly GCA_963277665.1. Classification (NCBI taxonomy): domain Eukaryota; kingdom Viridiplantae; phylum Streptophyta; class Magnoliopsida; order Santalales; family Viscaceae; genus Viscum; species Viscum album. The sequence continues at coordinate 1,511,031,196 of OY728156.1, forward strand.
AATGTTTTGGGATCATGAAGTTAATTTATCGAGGCATGTCATGTCCCAATGTAGTGTAGATGTGGATCCTTGGAAGATAGAGGTGGTCATTTCTTGGGAATCCCCCAAGACTTTTGTAGAGGTCAAAAAATTCCTTAGTATTTTAGGCTAATATAGGAGGTTTATACCCGACTTCTCTTGAATTGTGACTCCTATGATAGAGTTAAATAAAAATGATATAGTGTTCTTATAAACTAAATAATGTCAGGTAGATTTTGAGTATTTAAAGGAGAAGCTGGTCAACGAACTTGTTCTCCATTTTTTAGAAGAGGGATTTTAGTTTGAGGTTTTCTATGATGCTTCATGTATTAGTGTTGAAAGTTTCTTGATTCAGTAGAGGGATGTTGTTTCTTATGGGTCTTGATAGTTACACCCATATTACAGTAACTATTCCCCATATGATCTTGAGTTGGAAGTAGTTGTGTATTCCTTGAAGTTACAATGACATTACCTCATTGAAAAATGATTTGTGGTTTTCACTGATCACAAGATCCTATAGGTTGTATTATTCTAGCATAAATTTAAATTGTGGTAATGATAGTGGATTTAATTCTTGAAGTATTTTTTTTGAGATTTCATATACACTGGGAAAGGGTAATGTTATAGTTGATTCACTAAGCAGAAAGTCTTGAAATGATACCTTTTTTGAGTTTGGAGATTCCTAGAGAGTTATGGAAGATATATTAGTGATGCATCTTGATATGAGAGAGGTTGGTGGAAAATGTTTACTTTCTTAGATAAAAGTGAAGTTATGTTTGTTATAACAAGTGGATGAGTCCCAATTGAGGGATTCTGAGGTAGAGGTCTAGAGAGACCAAGTTGTATGTGGTGATGCCCCTGATGGTTTTTCTGATGATGATAAACACTAATTATTGTTATAGGGAAGGATTTTAAATCCTTAAATGATGGGTGATATGGATATATCTCCCTTAATTCCTTTTTATGGTTTTCCTCTATTTGAGAGTTATCTTCCCCTAGGAGATGGTATCATGGTTTTGAGCCTTGTTTCTCTAAGTGGAATGGTTGTGTTCTAGTGATGGTAAGATGAACTATTTCCCCCAATTGATGAAATCTCATGGTAGTATATTTTTCCCCTTCCATGAGTGTATTTTTTCTTGATATGACAATATACACGAGTGGTATATCACAAGTGATTTTTTGGACCTCCTTTCCATTTTTTATTTTGGAATTTGTTTTAAAACTCAATGATGATAATTGTTTGATAGGTTTATAATATAATTCCATGGTTTCTAAAAAACATTTCCTTTGTGTTTTACAAGGCCTAGAGGTTCCAAGGGGCTGTTTTATGTCTTCCTTTCACAGAAATTATCATGTTTTGTCTTGGTCTCATGGTAGCAGGTTGGCTCATGGTAGTAGACAGTCTCAGAGTAGCATGCTGGTCTCATGATGGCAATTTGTTCTCATGGTAATAGGTTGGCTAACATAAGTAGGTGGTCTCATGATTGTAGGTTGGTATCACAGTAGTAGGATGGATCATGGTACCAGGCAGTTTCACATTAGCAGGTTGGTCTTATGGTAGCTTATTGAACCATGGTAGCTTCACATTAATAGGTTGGTCTCATAGTAGTAGGTTTTTCTCACGATAGTAGTCACAATAGTAGGGTTTTATTAAAATATTATTCATGGTATTATTATGGTCTCATGATTTCAAGTTGTCTCATGTTATTATATTTTTTTTATAGTAGCAATTAGAGTAGTAGTCTGGTTTAATGGTTCATTTTTTCAAAATATCCAATTATTCCTATAATGTCAGAAATATGAATTTTTATTGTAAATATGGTTTTAAATACTTAAATAAGGGAAATTAAAAAACATTTAAAAGAGTATATTTATATCCTTAGTATCATAAAATACAAAATATTTTAATATTTCTCTTTCTCTTTGAATTAATTGAGATTAGTATTGATGTTTTACTAATGTTTGTCCTGTCATATGGAAATATAGATGGTATCATATCCATAAATCTAAAATAAGTATCTTTACTTAATTTGAAGATTTTATATATTTATTCACCTTTTGACGAACCAAAATTTTTTCTTCACCCTTGAAGAGTCATCTGCATCCATAGAGAGCCACCTTGTTTTTGTTTCTTAATGCATTCAATAGTTTGGTTTACACTCTATTTTCTATAGCAGCGAGTCACATATGAGGTAGATAATTAATTATATTTATTTTTTCCTCACTATCTAGAAAATTTAAAGGTTGTTAAATAACTGATATTTTTGAGAACCAAGAAGCAACATCATCATATTTTCTTTCTCCTATTTTCGGTGCAACATGTTTGGGTGCTTCTTGGAAAGGAAGGGGAATCGTTTCATCTAATATTATTTTTTATTAAATAGTAAAGTTATCATGATTTATATCTTTGGGTGATGAGGGAATTAACCTTATTTATTATTTAACCATATTAAAGAAAGAGTATTCGTTTATGATTGTAGTAATAATACATTTTTATAAAATGTTATCAGTTTTCCTCTTACTTTACTTGATAGTGTGATGTATTTTTTTATGCTATGGTTAGAATATTTTTTATGATTTGGGTTATTACGTTTGATTTAATGAAAATGGTTAAATAATGTAAAATTATTAAAAAAAGTTGACTAAATAATTATAAAGTCATGTTTAAATAATAATATTCTTCTTATGATTTGAAGTAAATAAAGATGATTCTTCGATAATGTTTAAATAATTCATAGATTTTAATCACTGATGACCTAGGTTTCCTATGGGTGTAACCTATGATAAATTAACTAGTTACTACAATATGGTAATGAATTGGTTGTTTGATAAAGATATTTTTTTTGTGTTTAAGAGAGCTAGCTAGCTTGTGAAGGATAAATGCATTATTTTTTAGGGCCTAGATTCCCTGTTGGATATTTATTATTTCCACGTTACCTAATATGATTACTCTAGATATGAACCTTTCAATGTTACATAATGTTGGTCTAGAATGGATGATGGTTGATGAGACATGGTTGGGGCGGCAAAAGTTTTTGGAAACAATTGGCAGTGGTGATGGTGGGATGAATGTGTGGTGATATGAATGGTGTTGTTAGGGATGACACCAAGACTAATAGAATGGGTTAAAGTTGGTATTTACTATTTTTTTTCCTGAAATATGGGTTGATTTCTTATTAATGGGTATACTTTAAAGATAGATGGTCGGGTTGCCTGTTTTTACATCCCCTTCCCCACTTCTTGAGGGAGATGGTTGTGCATGGTTTATGCATCTCTTTTAGGGAAGCCTAGGAAGATTCCTAGAGTATATGAAATTATGGAATGACAATGACTAATAAATGTTTTAACCCTTGGGGTTGGTGGTTTAATGGAATGATAATGATAATTACTAAGGAATCATGGAACTATTGGTTTATGATTAGAGGGCATGAAAATCAGTTGATGATCATGTAAATGTAAATCATTAATGTAATGTAAAATGTTTAATGGAAATAAATAATTTAAAGCCTCGTTGAACATTTGAATTTTTATTCACAGTGAAATCCAAGTGTCCAAGTGAAAATAAATTTAGTTAATCCTAAGACTAGGTTGATGGCCATAGTGTAGTTGTGATATATATATATATATATTATGAGATTTTATACGATACCCCACCCTTTTTGGTATGGTGAATGACACCCAATGAACTTTGAGAGTGTGTTTCCCTAACAACTAGGTTGGTGAAAAAATGGATGGCTGATTACCCCCTCTTGCCTCTGTCTCTTCTCCTGGTAGTATTATGTGATGGTATGCACAGTGGTTACCCATCCCATATATTTGTGTAGAGGGGTGTAATTTCTTGTGGTTATATCATATACATGTATCTATGAATAATGTATCATATGGATTATTATAGTTTTATTGTTTGTGGAATGTTATGGATTCGTTTATAATACATGACATACAGGTTGTGATGGCTCCTAAATACTACTCAGTTACAATTTGGGGAAGTTTCATGCGATGATGAGATTATGTGATGTGTGGGTGCATGATACATGATGATGGGATGATGTGATGTATAAGGTACATGATATGATACAGTATCCCAGATGTATTTAGGTTGTCTTACTTTTGTATAGATATGGATCAGGACGCGCGACATTGGGGTAGAGTGGAATACCAATATGGAAGTGGTAATAGGGTATCTTCTTTGATATTATGTTGTATATTATATTATTCTTGTATGTGATAATTTTTGAGAGATCCATGGTGAGGATGATAACCTAGAATACCCATTTAGGTGATGAGATAACTTCTCTTATTTTTTCATTGGTCTTTAGTTTGTTTTCTTAATATTTTGTATGAGAGGAAATAAGGAGGTTCCTTATGAGAGTATACATGTTATGATAAAACTAGGAATATGTAAACTATTTTTCAGAATGTAGGATATGGTTATTGATAATGTTGGAAATTACTATCTTGTGGTGTTTTTTAGGTGTTGTTTGGACTTTGAGGTCACTGTCGAGGATTTTGATTTTGATTCTTGTAGTTTACCTTAAAGTTGTTTCAATCTGTATGACATTACATGCATGTATTTTGGATCTTTTATTATATCTTGAGTAGAATTTTTATGGTGATATTATCTTTTCTCTCTCTCCTCCTATTTTTCTTAGAGGGAAATTCCATACCTTTGTGTGTATGATATACCCTTAGTGATTTTTCCCATATATGATCTATTGAAGGTGGGATTCATATATCCTTATCTCCCTTCTCTCATTTTCATTCAAGGAAGAGTACCTTTGTGTTGGGGGGGGGGGCATGACCATATTTATCATATATTAATAATGTGAAAACTTTGTATTACTTGAATTGTTATAGATATACATGATTCAACTATCTCATCCACATAGTCTTGTGATTTCAATTGGAAGAAAATGAAGATTTTAAAAGGTGTATTGAAATAATTTCTTCCTTTTATTTGGGATTTCTCTATATATGTAGGATTTATTCATGTACTATCTAAATTCAAAATTGTATTTAATATTTTTATATATATATATATTATCTATTGTTAACATACATTATTCTATATTTCATACTCATACACTATTCATTGAAATTTCTAAGAACATTCAATGTTTTTTTTAATATTTATATTTCATTTATTTATTTTTTTCTTAGTACTTTATATGTTAAATTTTTTAAATATCATAATTTTTTTGTCCCACTTATCATAGTACAATTAAAAATATGTCAAAAAATTGAAAATACCAATCCAATTCCAAGGAAGAAATATTATAAATAAAATTAACATGGTTTCAAAAGAAATTTTTTGTTCACATAGGTTTGTAAATTATTTTCAACATTATACTTCAAATATATATGTCTCCCACAATATTTATTAACTTCCATTAATAAATGTGAGGTATATGTACCATATCAAGTTATTTACATTTAAATAATGAAGTACCACACATTTTTTAAATTGATACAATGTCATGTACATATTGTGGCTTGTAAAGTTCAATAGCTTGTCATTATCAACTATACTTTTACATGCTATATTTCCCCATTCCCATTTAAAATAATTTTATATACTTCAATGAATAAGTCAGCTAAAAATTAACTATTTCATTAAAATATTATTATCTTAGATGATAAATAACTTTAAAATTTGTGCACAGGAAGAGATGGTTTGAGTTTGTATACTGAAATTAGCTAAATGAGTAAGTGGTTGTCAGAGAACATTTGAAAAAATTATATATATTTCATTTAGTTAAAAACAACTTTCTAGATATTTGCATATATTAATTTTTTACATATATTTTTTGTATCAATTTTAGGTTCATCTACAAAATGTAATCCCAATAACAATCCACTAATTACTGTAGGAACACATTTATTCTATAACACTCCATACATAATGTTCAAAACACCACCAATTTTTTTGATAAAATCCTTACAACCATCATATCTATTATATGTGAATAAAGGGAATTACCATTACTTCTATGATATTACAGTTCTCTTTTCTTTTTAAGTCTTATCCAACATTATTTTTTGATAAAGTTATTCTAAATTGATAGTTTATTGATATATCATGCATGGTTGGATTCTATAATTTATTAAAATTTAATCTATTAGGTAATTTTTTAATTTATAAAAGCTATTGGGTCAAAATTATTAATGCGTAGTTACTTTATGTATCAATAAAGTGCATATAATTAATATAACTGTGTTATATATGTAAATTTTCTTTAAAATTTATAAACAACATTGTTACAATCTATTCTTACTCACAATAAAGTTACATTTATTTTATGTGTCATTACTATCTATGTGTAACTAAGAATTGTTTTTTCATTCCATTCCATGTGAATTCTCTAGGGGTTCATCTTAGTTTAAATTTTTAAAGATTAAATTTTAGAGTTTTTTTTTCTTATCATTGAATGAAATCATATGTTTTGTATATGTTTTGAGTCTATATGTTTTCAATATTGGTTCATGTGTTTTAAGCCATTTTTTGATTATAAATTTTCTTTGAATTCTCCTTCCACTACACTAGATTTACTATCACTAATGATCCTTAAATCATTAGAATTTGGATTTTCACTCAATTAAATTCTATTTATATAATTATTATATATTATTTTCCATTTATAAATAATAGTTTATTTAATAAAATATTTTATTTTTTATCTTTATGAAAATTCAATGTAATTAAGTCTCACAACTTTTCATTGAGATACTTGAATTAAAATTATACCCATGACCTACCTTATTACCTTAATCATGATGATTCCAATACAATTACATAACCTAATTCTAGTATGTGAAATATCTAATTATCTATCTCAGTGGACAATGAAGTTTGGTCTTTTTTGAGAAATCTATAGGTTTATTTTTTATTTTTTTTAAAATCACCCTATTTAATTTTCTACGATGCATAACATTTAATTTTTTTTATGAAATTAAAATTTTATAGGTTGGAGTTGGCCATAAAAACAATTACAAATGATTCTACTTTTATATTTTATTTCTTATCAAGGAAAACATTATCTCACTTTAAAGTCTTATCATTTTATTTTTTGATTCATTTTCTTCAAAATTAGGTATGTTAAAACTATGAATTATTATTTTCTTTATGCCTCCATTAACATGCATTCTATTCTTATTTGTATAAATTAATTTTGAATATAGTGTACATGGTTTAAATGAAGAAAATATCCATCTTGTAGGAAAAATGATAACTTTGGATTTCCAACAAAGCCTAACATCTTCAATTATGAAACAATGTTGATCAATATGAAAATTTCAAAATATAACATTTAAAACAATCACTAATATTTAGAATAACATACATTAAAGGTTCACTTACTTAAAAAAAATCACCAAAAAATTATATATTTCTAGTATTTTGCAAAAAAAAAAATCAAAGTAAAAACACTATATACATTTTTAATATTACAAGTAGTAACAATAAATTTCTATTGAATCTCTTTAAATAATTCTTTATACATTGAAGATAAATATTTAGTGGAAAAGATAACTTATTGAATCATGATTTAAATTAAGGAAAGATTATCATGGATGGGTATATTAAGATCTGAGATTAGATGGCTAACTATTTTGAGGATATCATTAAAGATGATTTGAAGAGGAGGGAATTATCCATCGATTGGACAATATGAAGGTTGCGTGATTCCAATACATAACATTTCATAGAATGGTATGGTGTTTTATTTTGTGTCTTAATTTCTTTTATCATATACTTAGGGTTCCACTCAACCAAAAAATGTTTCTTTATTGAAATAAAATATATATTTATTCTAAATCATTATTTCTCTCCTTTTTCAATTTGTTTCCACATAGGATGTTTTTTTTGAATGAAAATTACTGAACAAGTGACGTCATTAAAATATCATTTCCATTAGTTTACTCGATGGTACATAACTATGTTATCTACTATATCAATAACTATTACATTAAATAAAAAATTTCTGAATTATCTTTTAATATTACTTTTCCTTAAACAATGGTTACAAAAACATTATCACTATCTATACGTTTTTACAATTTTAAAATTACTACATCCATTACTAGAGTTTTGAAAAGATAAATAAATTTAGTAATTTTCACGGTATTAATTATTAATTAACTATAGAAAAAATATCAAAATAAATTTTCTACTGTTAAATGAAATTATATTTTTAGTTCATGGATTCATGATTTCAAAGGTATATGACACTAGAAAAATAATTTTATAACAGTTTTAGAAATTCATAAATTATAATATTAAATAAAGTATAAAAAAACTAATATCTTGTAAATTAATTTAATATCACATATATAAGTCACTCAAATAGTTTGAAATTAAAAAATAAACAATAGAAGTATACACTTATTTTTACATATATTCTTTACTGAATGTGCAATATAAAAATCTCATTTTTTTTGAATTAACTCTCTCAAAATGTTGTTTAATCTAATTATTGAAGATAAATTTACTAGATGATTTTGATGAAGAAACCTTTCTTGATAGTGAAAAAGGGATCATTTATTTCACACATGAAACTTCAAGATGAAATGATAATCTAAATCAGGTGAGTTCATATTTCAATTTAAATAAAACAAAGACAAAATAATGACTAAATTATATTTTAATTGAAAATTTTATTTCCCAAACGGTATTTTCTCACCAGGTGGAAAAACCATTTTCCATTTAAACCAAACTCAATACTTTTTTCTCACACTTTTATTCACAATATATATTCTAACAGAAAATTATATTTCAATGCTATATATTCCAATATTTTTACAATTATTAATTAGCTATATTTTTTCTGTACAAATCATATATTATGTGAAAATTTAGGTGAAATTATCATTATTATATATATAATTAATTTATAATATATTATAATTCATATTGGGTGGTTCCCAAGTGGTAAAATCCCTATTATCCTACATCAGATACCCAAGTTCAAATATAGGTGGGGGATTATTTTCAAAGTTACCATAGTAGTACTGTAGTGATAATGTAATAGTATAGCTATTCACATGAAGTGGGATTTTGGGCCCTAGATTTGGGCCTACGGCCCACAGGGCCTTGATGACATTAATGACCTTCGGGACATAGGGACTCTAGACCATCATAGGCCTTTGGTTCATAGGGCCTCTAGGCTATGAAAATGTGTATCATGTGATATGTTAAGACTAGATGAATGACACAACATAAGAGACTAGCAGTGCAACATGGAAACATAAATGCATCGTCGGGTGGATGGACATGAATGATGGGTGGGTACAACAGTTCCTATCATCATCCATATACCCCCATGGGCTTATGACATGGGACAAATATGTGCCCTACCCCATAAATACCAGTGTAGTAAGACCAGTCAGATGGTGTTACCCAATTGGTTGGCAATGCAATGGGATGCCACGTAGGCATCACTGGGTGTTCAGCTCAAAATAGAGATGATTGTATGGAAACTGATCAACTAACCCTCATCCTACATGGATCTATGATGTGGGATGGAGGGGTTACCTACCATGGTGAGTCAGAACCAAAACGATTCTTGTGGGGGGGGGGGGGGTAATTTTCAGGACTAGGAACACGATGTGATGACTACTGATGGGGGGTACAAGTCTAGTTTAATAGACTAAAAATGGATACTCATTTGGTGAAACCATGTATTAAACATTCAAGTCCCTGAGATTTTGGGCCACCCAAGTTATAAGGTCTTTTTACCTCTGGGCCATCAGGCCATGTTTGTAATAAATAGGTTCATTGGGTGCCAGCCATTCCTTGTGAGGAGGGATGAGGCCTGACCTTCTTGGATGCTTGAATGCGTGTGTTTTTGGGTTACTTGTAATCCCTTCTACCTATAATAAATTAAATAATATATTATAAATTTAATTATATTTAAATCTAACTAATAATATATATAATTATATTTAAATATAATTAATAATATTTTTAAATATCATTATATATTTATATAATTAATAATACGTTTTAAATATAATTAAAAATATTTAAATACAAATAATAACAAATAATATATATATATAAATATATAATTTTAACATATATTATTAAATATAATTAATAATATTTAAATTTCTTGTAATTATAAATTATATTTAAAAATAATTATTAACATACATATATAAAATTATATTTAAATATATTTTATTGTATGAATCTAAATATAAATATATTTTAATATACATATATATATATAGAAGTATATATATAATAAATTAAATTTATAAATAATATGTCTGTGTGTGTGTATTTATATATAATATGAATATATTGTGATTAATAGACACACACACACACACACACATGTGTGTGTGTGTTAATGTAATTGTAATTAAATAAGTAAATAATAACTTGTATATGTAAAATAATATCCTTGAATATATATATATATATATATATATATATATATATAAATGATCTATAATACAGAATGAGCTTGTTATGTCGAGTGGATATCCAACAGCTTCCCAGCTTATAGCACTTGGATTTGAAAACCAATTGCCTCCCAAGGCCAGTTTATATATACACACACAGAGAGAAACACACATATATAGTTTTGATTTTATCCGCACAAAAAAAGCACTGATATAAGATTCCTCTATCAACGGTAACCTTTATAGTATTAATAAATGATTCCCTTATCAACGTTTTCTAAAAAATACTGATAATGGCCTTCCCCATTTTTTATTTTCAACATAATCGCTATACCATTTCTTTTTCTTTTCTTAGATTTTCACAGAGGAGAAGTCCTAACAAAATTTCTCTCAAAGTTTTGGGTGAATCAATTTCTAAACCTATATTAGGTACTCAAAATATGGTTTTATCTGTTTGTTTATGGATCAAATATGTTGTATGTGATTGATCTAGTTTTACCATCGAGTTCTTAATCAGACACACAAACAAACTCAGAAAACTGAATATATATATATATATATGTATGTATGTATATAATTTGTTTTTATACCCACACACATAAATGTATATATATAGATACAAATATTTAATTTTTTGATATATATATTTCTGTATATATATCACGTACATTTATACAATACACACACACAAAAAAACACACACAAATATAAATTTACACCTATGAATATATATATATATATATATATATATCTGTGTGTGTGTGTGCACATAAATTTATAAGCATATATATACATAAATATATGTGTGTACATATAATATCTCAATATGAATTTGAATTATGTAAAAATTTAAATAAATAAATAAATAAACACACATATATACACACGTTAAATGTGTAAATATTATGTTAAAATATACTTTATATGTATAGTTCATACATTTTATACTTTATACATTGTGTACTTTATAAAGTATACTTTATATGTATTGTTTATGTTATTATTAATATGTTTATAATTTATTTGTACACTTTATATGTGTATATAATATATAAATTACATGTATACTTTTGTAGACTTTATAAATTCATATATTATATTTCATTAGTAAATTATTTAAATATATACTTTATATATTTCACACTAATAAAATATGATACTTTATATACATATTTTTTGTGTGTCCAATAATTTTTTAGTGAAATATGAATAATGTTGAACCAAATAGGGTGAATGTGAATCAAAATAGGATGGATGAAAATAATATGAAAAAAGAGTAAGTGAATGGGGCCAAAGAGTTCATTAAGTTTATAAAAGATCATGTAGATGGCCCTTATAGAATTATCTATCTATGTTTACATTATTGTTATTAAATATGAATTTTTCCAAATGATTTGGAAGAATATTTGACCTATTATGAAATTTATCAATGTTTTAAATGCTAGTCTAAACATAGGGAATAACTAAATGCAAGTATTGAGTGAAATAATAGTATGGTTTATGGAAAATCTGATATCAGTACTATAGGTCAGAGATAAGGATAAATTGGAAATAGGGGGTGAATTGCCTATATAAAAATTAAAACTGAGAGGGTGATTAAAATTACATAATAAAAAAATAACAAAATATATAGAGAGTAAGCATAGAAGAAATATCATATCATGTAATGATAAAATGTTGAAGGAAGAAAAATCATGAATGCACACAATAATTAATTTTAGATTATGATAAACATGAGTTCACAAATAAAAATTAAAGAGATTATATAATAAATGATATCATGAAAATTTGAATATAATTTATAAAATATAATATCAATTTAAATTATGCAAGAATCATATAAGAATAAGTTGTAACAAAATAACACAATTCTATATGAATATGAAATGCAGAAATAAATAAAGGAGAGAGAGAATGTGTGATTTGATAAAGTAATTCAAAAAAAGTTAAGTGTGTGTCCCTAAGTCTCCCCCCCTTTGTTTGAGAGGTTTATGTAATTTCACCATTGATTTTAATTAAGACCAAGAACTAATTCCACTATTTATTTTTTTGTGGAAGTACCAAGAAATCAAGATCTCTTAATTTTCTATTTGTGAGTACCAGTCCGTTACTTCGTGGTTATGAGCACCCTTTGTAGAAGAGATGGTGATAAGAGAGGTTTTATTTATGAAAATATGTTAGAAATAATGTATCATATATCTAAAAGGATAAAAAATATGAGATAGAGTTATAGAGATAAAATTATATTTTGTGATCCTAAGATATTGAGAATTAGAAATTGGATATTGAGTGTTCTTTGATAGTGGTGAATATGATCTATCTGATTCTTCATTAGCACATTGTAATTTTTTGTTTAATCCACAGTGAAAATATCAAGCCTATAAGGAATACTATTTATATCCTATATAAGTGTTAAGAACATTCTATAATCCACATGAGTCATTAAGAACTGTTAAACATGGGTTAAATACCATAGGGTCCACCAAAGATTGAAACATTAATATTCTTCTTGATTCTTACTGAATACCCAGTAATCTCCACCAGATGGAAGGTGGGATGCCTAGAGGTCCACTTATTCTATATAGAAACCATTGAATAACTAGTGGGCAATAACAGTTACCTGTTAGCCTTCTAGTAGCATGGATCATCTGCTTTCTTTCCACCAGTTGGCTGGTATCTATCCACTGGATGGCCGATGGACTTCCCATTAGTTTTCCATTATATCCATATAACACCGATTATCCAGTTCCCTACATTGGTAAGTCATTTCTTCCTACATATGCAAAAGACTATCATGGCCCATCATGATTCCATCTAAATACTTCAATCAATATTGAAACTTCCTTCCTTGATTTCAACATACCTATTAGGACTTCAGTAGATCTTTAAAGACCTTTAAGAAAGATCCTCTAATTTCATTGTATTTTATTTGAAAACCCAAAATTGATATTCAATATAAATGATGAGACTCACTTAAATGAAACCATTAAATAAAAAATTGAGTTGTTATCATTAAAACACCATGATATAGAGGGAAATAGAGGTTCAAGAATATCCCCCTTTTGATGATCATAGACACTTAATATAAATCGTAATGTCAAGAGTAAATAAAACCATATATTCAATATGATCAAGAAGTAATAAATACAATTCATCAACCTTTGAAAATACACAAACTTCTCCCCCTATACATCAAAAATTTCTCAGCCTTTATGAGACTCGAAAGGAAAAGGGAGAAGAAAAGACCATTTAAAGATATTCAATATAACTTCAAATATTATTTGAATAAATTAATGATAAAATATAAGGTTAAAATTAAATATTTAAAATAATATTAAAAAGATATTTGAAAAAGAAAAATATTTTTAAATCAATATCAAGATTTAATTCAAAATATTTTAAAATCCAAAGAGAAAAAGAGAAAATAAAAATATTTGAAAACAAAAAATTTGAAATACCAATTTCTCCCATTTTAGTAATAATAAAATATAAAAGAGATAGAGTGAGGATATATTGAAATTATGTTAAAGAGGTAAATTAACACTAATGACTTTAAAAAACAATCCCTATATAGATCATCCTATAACATCATTAGTTAGAAACAAGATGGCGGCTAATTTGAAACCCAGAATAACTTCCCCTACCCATGAATAAAATAGATCAATTCAAAACTTCACTGGATAAGATTCCCCTTAAATTGATGAAAATAATAAGGAAACAAAAAATTTACCACAAGAGGGAGTGAGACTAACAATAGTATAAATTATTTCAAGAGTAACATATTAATCTCAAAAAAATATCAAGATCCCCTTTTAAAAACAATAAATATCAAGATTTTTTATATTTTTAATAAAAAATATTTTTAAAAGGATTCTAGAGAGAAATTAAAATTTTCAAATAAAAAACTTTCAAATTTCAAACAAAGATGATGAAAAATTTTAAAAAAGGGGAATTATCTCTTATAAAACCATTTAAATAGAGGATTCATGAAAATATTTGAAAGAAAATTCAAGAAGATGATTTCAAAAAATTCCATAAGGTAGGGAATTCAGGTACATGCTAAGAATAAATGTTATTACAATAAAGCATATGTTTTTTCATACCAAAAAGTAATATTTTATACAAAATCTATAAAAAAGTAAATAATATATTGTAGGTAATAATAATGGATGAGAAATAAAATCATTAATAGGTTAACCCCATGTATAAAACATTTAGTACTCATTATCCAATTATAAAACTGAAAATATAAATAAAACATACATAAGATTAATTGATTGTCCTAAAAAAATATTTAGAGTTGATTGATCCGATTTATGAGAATCAACCATATTATATGTACAAGGGGTTTAGTGGCTAAGTTATGTAAAAAATAAAATGTGAGTGCCATTTTTCACCCTTGTGAACTTGGGTCCAATAATTTTAGCCAATAAACATTTGTATTTTGAAACAAATATGGGTCCATAAGACAAAAAATTATTTTGGAAAACAAGATTTTTAATATATAATTTTATATTAAAAATATAAGAATAATTATTAATAGATTTAAGTCTCTTGTATCTATTATTTTTATAATCTCAATTATATATTAGATTCCCATTTTTAGAAAAATAATTAAAAACATATCTTGAGATAATGATTTTACAAAAGTAATATTTTTGGAATAACTAGAATTAATCAAAAATAAAAAACAAAAATTAATTTTATGGTTTATTGAAAACCTTTGATCATATCTTGATATTGATCACTATGGTTTAATTGAGTGAGATTATTTTTAAGCTCTTTGTTTTATGATATTAAATTATCAATGTTTGGTTGTTCTTGTAATTTAGAAAAACATATTTTTCATTATAAAAGAGATCATTATATTAAAATATTTATACTTTTCATTAAGAAATTGATTTTATTTTTTGTTGAGTTATTTTTATTTTAAAATCAGTTCATCAAAAAAACTCTCAAGATAATTTTTATCACTATTTAGTTATTGATTATTGATTTATCTAGAAGAGTAAAAGGAAGAGGAAGAATAAAAAAAGTGGGATAATTAACCTCATCATTTACCTCGAGATAAGCCATGTGGAATTTGGAACTTGTGTGTCTTAATGGGTTGGATGATGTTGGGTTGAGAGAGTTATCACTGGCACTCTAAGTCAAAACCTTAAGAGCTCTATTACCCTATATCTTATTTTTTATATTCTTTTTAAATATGGGAAATTTCAGTCTAATATGTCTCTTCTTGTTGAATTCAAAACATGTCACATTTGGATCTCTTTTTTGATATTTATTTTTAGCATGATGGAAGGATTCATTTTTTCCTTTATTGCTTTATTCAATTTCTTAGTCAAGAATTTAATCTTTATATCACTTTCTTAAGATTCATCATTATCATTATCCTTGAAAGTAATTTTTATTTTGCATCATTTTTTATCTTTTATTATTTATCTTATTTTTTATATTGATTCTTCATGGTTATCTCATTGGTAATGAGAGCATTGTTATGTTCCTTGACTGGTATGTTTTAATGCCATTATCTTTTTGGATTACTGTCACTTTAGGTTCCCAATTGAAAGTTAAAACCCTAAGGATTTTCATGAATAATTTTTTTATAGTAAGAGTATCACCGAGTGACTTTTTACCATTTATTATGTTAGCAAAGTGCATAAATATCTCTGTAATATATTCATTAGGATACATACTAAAACATTCAAAATATTATCTCTACATATAATGTATAGTATCTTTTACTTTATTTGATCCATGATAACCAACTTATAGAAAATTTTAGATTACCTAAACTATTTGTAAAGTAGATATATTATTAAATTCATTTTGGTTTAAACCACAATGAAAGGTTTTCATAGATTTACCATTTTATTTAAAAGCTACAATATTACTGGGTGACCATTTTTAGTCCTTTTCAGAAATAAGAATATAACCATGCAAAAAAATATTCCATATAGGATAAATAATAGATATAAAAATGGTTGATATACGATAATTCTAATAATTATAATTTAGACCATAAAAATAAAGTGCATGAACCATAAATTTGCATTTAGGATAACAATGGGTGTTTGTAAAATTTTCCTTTTAAAATGAATGATGTAACGCCACAACCCCAGTTACCCTGATTCAGTGCATTATTTTAATACATTGACATGATTACAAGGAATAAAGTCTCAAAAGACCGATCAGTTTAGCAGTCTTGGAAAATAGATTACATACATGAACGTTACATTACACATTAGAAAACAAAACACAACATAAATGATCCATTGAGAATGCCATTAATCCCCTAGTTTAACCCTGCTTATCAATCATATTACACTTATTGTAAACCTCAGAAAATTAAAACATAGAAAGGGGTGAACTCAGATGCTCAGTAAGGATAACAATAAACTGGAATCTTTCATAAATAAGCATAAACATTTAAGGCAATGTATAAGACTAAAACAAAAGCATTTTAAACATGAACTTCAACATAATATGGAAAAGATAAAATCAAATAATTCCATTTACTTATTCACATGGATATTCTACTAGTCGAATAATCACATGCAATATCAATAGCCACTTTCATAATGATGGAATGCATTTTGCTAGACTTTCATAACCACATAGTCAAGGCCTTGTGCCAAGACTACAAATAATATTTTGTCAAGTACTTTTGCCAAGACACTAGTTTGTCTCATGAGATCGACCGATGCATCGAGGAGCTATAGCAGGCTCCATCCATCACTTACTAAGTCCAATGAATTCCTCATATGAAAAGGTTTAAACATAACATAAACATTCGTATTAAAACAAGCATATGAAATGTCAATACTTTATCCATAAAACATGAATGGTATAAAAATAACACATCCATAGTCAAACATATCACAAAACCTTCAATACAATATGGAAGATTTTTTTCATAATGAATCAACCTTAGTCAAGAATAAAATCCAATAAACGATGTTGACATAATTGAAAATGATCAATAAAACTCTTTTAGAGAAATACCATTTTTTCATGAAATCGTTTAAAATTCTCACAATTTATAAAGGTAGTAATATAAAAGGGATTTTTTAATCAAAGTTTACCATACCAATTTGAAACTTTTTAAAAGAATTATCATTTCAAAAAATTCATGTCCATATAAATAAATCCTTAAAATCATTTTGAAAACATGGACATTAATTAAAAGGGTTTAGAAAGATAAATCTTTAAAAAATTTAAAATGATGATCAAGTTAAATATACCCTCCTATAAAACCTTAAAATATTCATTTTAAATCATTTTTATAAAATATGGGTATCTATGATAAGTATTTCCCAGAAAATACTTACACACGAACAATCTCGGATAATAAAGAGATTGAGGAAATAACCCTTACCTCATTGTAATCAATCGATTCATATGAAAAATAGTCAATAACCACAAAATGAATCACAAGAATATCATGAATATAAATAGAATCATGATAATATATATCAAATGGTAGTACACAATACACCACATTCAATAAATAAGTGGTGAACAATGGAAATCTCAGGAAATTAAAAGTGAGATAAGAAACCCATTACTTTGTACTATCCTTTAGTCGAGGGTACGTTTAACCACTTGTATAAAGACCGTAGTATGTTATTAAATTATTAGAGAACCATATCAATATTTATGATATCATATATGATTCATTTATGATTTTATACTACCCAATTAATAATAATTTCCATGTTAAATTTACATTTCGGGTAATAATCGCTTTCTTTATCATACGTGTTTTAACTTGTTTTTCTTGATTGCATCACTTAGATCATGATTTAAATACTTATAGAATATAAAAAATCATATATATTTAGAATATAAATATGTATAATAGACATATATATGAAATTTAAAACACCGTTTATGGAGACGGTAGACCGTACGTACGTATAAACGATGTTTCTGTTTTCATATCGTATTGAACAAAACTAAGTGAATAAGATATAAGTAAGCACACACACACACATATATATATATATTTATATATCTAGTAGAATTATTTTTTCATATATAACATACTTATTAATGATATATATATTTTATAATCATCGTTGAATAAAGAACGTGGAAATGAATCTCATCGCGTCGTGGAGATGGTAATCCGTACGTACGCACGAGAAACAATGTCATTATATTGATGGAGAAATCGTATTTAATTGGATGGTATATCATATATACATAATAATTAACATTTTATATTTATTATTTACATAAGTTATACTCATTATTATACCTTTCCAAAAAATGAAGTGTTTGAATAACAAACTACACCACGACGTGGAGACGGTAATCCGTACGTACGCACGTATGGTGACTTTTTCATTTGTAGGATGGATAGAAAAATGATTATGGTTGTACCATTTTTATAATAACATCACAGTATATATCAGATAATGGATTTATTATTTTATAATGGAAACAACAAATAAAGAGGAAGTGGAAGAAGAAAATAACTTGAAATAGGTGATGAAATATTTACCTCTTCTTTGAGTTCTTCCTTTTGCTTTGATCAAAACAGCTCCTTAAGATGGATTTATGACCAAAGGAAGGCCTCTAAGATGAAGGGAGGAAAGTTTGAAGGATATTTGGGCAGGGGTTTTCTGAGACAAAAGGATTTGGAGGTGTGAAATTAAGAGAAGGAAAAGTACCCTTTTATAAGAGAGGTGAGGGTGACTTTAGGAAAAGATTGAAATATTATTTTATAATAAAATCATTTTCGGTTTATAATGGCTCCAAAATGATTTATATAGAGGCTAAGGTGGGGATGGATCGAAAACCTCTCAAAAAATAGGTTTAATACTGGTTTAGGTCACCATATTAACATTAAATTTTAGATTTAACTCTTAGTTAAATTGTCTAACATTTACCATGTCTCTTTGTAATTTTATATTATATGGTTAATAAACTTTCTATAAAATTCCAATCGAACCCGAATTGGTTAATCAATGTCATATGTATTATTATATAAGTCTTTTGGCATAACCTTAGATTTCTAGGACTATTATATCAATTAATAATATAATATTGTTTTTAAAAACTATTTTATGTCAATTTTGACACTATTCAGTATTTGTTTTTTTGTTAAAATCATAACAGCATGATTACTTTGAAAAAATTGATTCAGTCAACCCCAACATGTCATATTAACCTATAAAATTAGTTTAATTCATTATAAGGATCAAATTACATTTCTTTGGGTATTTATAATATCAATTATTTTAATCTTTTATTAATAAGGTAATTACTACATCATCATTGTGTCATAAATAAATTTAATTATTTAATGTATAAAAATTATAAATATAATACCATTATGTATGAAATAGTTTTATATTTCTAATTAATATTTATAGTCGAATTTATCATATGTATAATCCTAAATTAAAAATTATTTAGTTATGAAAACATGAATTTAACACTTTTAACTCTTCTTTAAATTAAAAAAAATACTAAATGTCATAATCTAATCCAAGTGGACCTAAAGGATCATATTTTATTCATAAGGTTGTTTTTGGTCTAATTAAACTTATCAAATAGAATTTAGACATGTGTTAGGGTAATAATAATATCATTTTTGCCTTTAATTACCTAATTTACTTTTAACCATGGTAAATAAAAGTCAAAAGTTACTATTCACCAAAAATTATTTTTATCTTATTAAACCACATTTTACTTATTGATATCAAATTTTTCTCTCAAATTTTTTAAATTAAATTAACAGAAGCAGCAAATTTAAGTTTTATGAAAATTTGCAAATGCTCCTTGGAGGAGGGTAAAAGACGGTAAAAGTTCAATAAAATTTATACATATATAAACTTATTAGAAAATGACTCCAATGAATTAAATTGAACTTATATATGTATTATGTATCTATTTTTACCTAAAATAAATTTAAATAAAATAAATAATTATTTAAATAGAAATTTGGTTTTAAACAATAACTCAGTGTTTTTCACTATTCATCAAAAAATTGAAAGTTTTTAGAAAAATACCCAAAATTCACCCTAAGCTAATTTTGATATTCCAAATTCAAAAATGAAGTCTATTTTACCAAATTAAAAACATATAAGTTGTATTTATTAATTTAAAATTAATTCCTGTTGTCAAAAAGACATATTTTTAAGAAATAATAACTATTAAAAGATTGACACTTGTTTATGTTGAATTTCAAAGTGAAATTACATAAAATTTCCATCATTGAATTAAATGGAAAAAATATAATCTATTTATACTTACAAACCATTAAAATTTATAATTTAACACTATAAATTATGTTGATTAAAAAATTTGTTTTCAGTTAAAATATAGCATTTTTCACTATTCACGCAAATATGAAATTTATCCGAAAAACACCAAAAATTTATTGAAACTAAATTATTATGTCCCTATTCTAAAGAATATATTTATTTTGTCAAATTTAATAAATAAAAGTTTCAAATATTGGATTTAAAAATGTTTCACCATTAAAAGGCGGTAAAAGTGCATTTTTTTTGAAAAATACTTCTTTTATCTGAAAAAAATGAATTAGTTCTTACATTATGTATAAAAAAACTCATAACATGGATTCTGAAATTATAAGGATTATATAAAGTTTAAAATTTAGTTAATACTATTCATAACTGCTTTTGAACGGCTAGTTTGGTAAGTCATGGTGTGTTTGAACTCGATGTTGTGTGTAGTGCAAGTTATTGAATAACTTTGAAGAAATAAAGTACTATGAAATCTTGGGGTCTTACATTATTACCTCCTTCAATAAATTTCATCCTCACAATTTGAAATATTTCTTCGAAAATAAAAGTTTGAAAATAGAAAATACCTTTGTTGGAAAACCCACATCAGAAATTGGGTTAATAAAATTTAGTCTTAATAAGAGGAAAAGGGAAATGAAAGGGTCACCACCAAATTATGATCTTGATTAGGAGAACATTGGTGGAAATTAGAGACACACAATTAGAGGAAAAACGTAAATATTTATAGGGAGTGATTGGGGTCATCAATCACCAACAAGTGTAAAATAGAGAGCCTCAAGTCTCTCAATCTATGATGATTTAAAATACCATCTGTTCAACAAAACATAAGGTATTAGGATAACACATTTTTGTTTTTAAGATCCCTTCAGTAAAGTTTAAGAATTAATTTACCCATAGAATAAGAGAAAAAAATTATATATATATACATATATATACTTGACAAGTATAGTTTCATCATTCAACTAATTCCGACCACAAACTTATCTTTCACTCCAAAAGATTTCAAACACAAATATTTTATTTATCCTAATCGTACAGGGTTCCAAAAATAATGAATTTATAATTCACCAATCAGAACCTTTAAAAAAACTAGATTATACAATCCAGGGACTTCACGTAGTCCAATGGTAGGTGATAAATCCCAATCGCACTATGGTTGTGGGTTCAATTCCCGCAGCTTTTTTCGACACGACGGATTGTCACACGGTCTGCGTGTTATCCTTTTTATAAAAAAATCCAAAAATAACCTTAAAAATAGTATCCAATTTCAAACTTAATCCATTCCAACCTTTAGACTTATCCAAAATACATCTATCCAAAATCACAGTCCAAAATATATATGGAAGTTAAACACAATGAAGATCCTTTTTTCCATGTAATAACATGTGAACACCTTCATCATGTATTATTTTAAAACATGGTAACAACCTGAATTACCGTAAAACATTATTGATTACATTCATGCTCCTTTATTCTTTATATAATATTGGATATATTCCTTATATCCAATTTTTTTTAATATTCCAACAATGATGAAAAAAAACTATTAATCAGTTCAAAGGAAGTAAAGAATATCCAATATAATTTCTCCAAATCAACTATCTCTTATTCCAAAATCACTACCTCATTATCAGGACCTTATTAAGGATTACCTTTCCTTAAACCATGTATTTTTCAAAAAAATTAACTTGTTATTGAGTCACTTTTCTTGGTTTTACACAATATTAAGTCCTTAACAAAATAGTACTACAGTACAATCCTTATATACTCTATAATTCTTATAACATGTAAATCATTAGTACAATAATCAAATGACACAATACTTTAATAAAAACGTAATAAATCTAATCATTCATCTTCATCTTTGGTAATATCATAACTTTATTATTATCCAATAACTGCATTTGGGGTATACTCTGATGATTTGGACATTGATTCACATAGTGTCCCAACTCCTTGCAGTTGAAGCAATTGTACATTTGAAACTTTTTTCTTACCCTTGAAATCACATACTTGGTGTCCTTTTTCTCCACACTTATAACAAACTCCCATTACCTTAAAGCATTTAACAAGGTGATTCTTTCCACAGTTATCACATATGGAAAAATCATTCTTTTCCCTCTTCCCTTTATCTATATTTATCTCTTCCATCCTTTTCTTCTCTTGTTTCCCTTCAATGCCAGAGGACTGATAGAATTATTTAATTATCTTATTAACACATGATACTATTTCTTCATATGCTGCGAATACATGGGAGACTATTTCCCTTCTAAATGTTGTCTTAATACCATGAAATATATGATCCTTCTTAATTTTTGGATCATAAGTATTTCTGGAGTTCACATTCCTTCTACTGGGCGCCATTTTTATACAATGGAATAAACTAGGCCAGTTTGTGAATTGTAATGAATAATTACAAGCTTGTAAAATACCTAACATAAATTGAACAGTTTATGGATATAATCCATAATCATAAATTTTTTTTCTTTTAGGAGATATATACTCATAAATCCTTCATAATGATTTGTAAAGAAAATGATAATTATCCTAAGCATGTCCCACAGGAGTGTTGTAACCAAGAGTGCAGCAAGGCCCATTTTCGTGCACCAGTCCTCGTTCGAGTCTAGCTCAAAGTGGTGTTTTCAGGTTTTACCCCTAGGTACATCTATGTCAGAGCCGCCTCTACCTGCTCGTATCCAGACAGGGATGTATTTTCTTGGAAAACTCATAAAATCTCTACATTATCTAAATTCTTGGAAGTTCTTATATTCTAATCCTCAAGTTATATCTTAAGGTAATGTTCTCTAATAAGAGTTTATCTAAATCTAGTTTCCAAGGTTATTTCTAAACTTCCTCTGATACCAAATGTAATGCCCCAAACCCAGTTACCCAGAGTAGGTGCATTATTTTAATACATTGTCATGATTACAAGGAAACAAGTCCCAAAAGACCGATCAGTTTAGCAGTATTCGAAAATAGATTACATACATGAATGTTACATTACACATTAGAAAACAAAACACAACATAACTGTTCCTTTGATAACGCCATTAATCCCCTAGCTTAACCCTTCTTATCAATCATAATACACTTCTTGTAATCCTGAGAAAATTAAAACATAGAAAGGGGTGAGCTCAGATGCTCATTAAGGAAATCAATAAAGTGGAAAATTTCATAAATTAGCATAAACATTTAAGGCAATGTATAAGACTAATACAAAATCCTTTTAAACATGAACTTCAGCATAATATGGAAAAGATAAAATAAAATAATTCCATTTACTTATCCACATGGATATTCTACTAGTCGAATAATCACATGCAATATCCATAGCCACTTTCATAATGATGGAATTCATAATGCCAGAATTTCATAACCACATAGTCAAGGCCTTGTGGAAAGACCACAAATAAGATTTTGTCAAGGCCTTGTGCCAAGACACTTGTTTGTCTCATGAGACCGACCGATGCATCGAGGAGCTATAGCGGGCTGCACTCATCACTTACTAAGTCCAATTCATTCCTCATATGAAAAGGTTTTAACATAACATAAACAGTCAATACTTTATCCATAAACCATGAATGGTATAAAAATGACACATCCACAGCCAAACATATCACAAAACATTAAATACAATATGGAATATTTTTATCATAATAAATCAACCTCGATCAATAATAATATCCAATAAAGGATGTTGACATAGTTGAAAATGATCAGTAAAACTCTTTGAGAGAAATACCCTTTTTTAATTAAATCGTTTAAAATTCTCACAATTTATAAAGGTAGTCATTTAAAAGGGATTTTTGAATCAAAGTGTCCCATACCAATTTGAAACTTTCTAAAATAATTATCATTTTAAAACATTCATGTCCATATAAATAAATCCTTAAAATAATTTTGAAAACATGGACATTAATTAAAAGGGTTTAGAAAGATAATCTTTAAAACATTTAAAATGATGATATAGTTAAATATACCCTCCCATAAAACCTTAAAATATTCCTTTTGAAATAATTTTTATAAAATATTGGTATCTATGATAATTATTTCCCAAAAATACTTACCCACGAACAATCTCGAATAATAAAGGGATTGAGTAAATAACCCTTACCTCATTGTAATCAATCGAGTCATATGAACAATAGTCAATAAACACCAAATGAATCACAAAATATCATGAATATAAATATAATCATGATAATATATATCAAACGGTAGTACACAATATACCACTTTCAATAAATAAGTGGGGAACAATGAAAATCTCACGAAATTAAAAGTGAGATAAGAAACCCCTTACTTTGTACTTTCCTTTAGGAAAGGGTACGTTTAACCTCCTGTATGCAGACCTTAATATGTTATTAAATTATTCCAAAAGAATATAAATATTTATGATATCATACATGATTCATTTATGACTTTATGCTATACAATTAATAATATTTTCCACGTTAAATTAACATTTCAGGTAATAATCACTTTCTTTATCGTACGTGTTTTAACTTGTTTTTCTTGATTGTATCACTTAGATCATGATTTAAATACTTCCATAATATAAAAAATCATATATATTTAGAATATAAATATGCATATAGACATATATATTAAATGGAAAACACTATTTATGGAGATGGTAGACCGTACGTACACTTAAACATTGTTTCTGTTTTCATATAGTATTGAACAGAACTAAGTGAATAAGATATATGTATGTAAATATAAATATATAAATATATATATTTATATATACAGTAGAATTATTATGTCATATATTACATACTTATTAATTATATATATATATATATATTATAATCATCATTGAATGGTGAACGTGGAAATGAATCTCATCGCATCGTGGAGACGGTAATCCGTACATACGCAGGAGCAACAATATAATTATATATATGGAGAAATCGTATGTAATTGGATGGTATATAATATATAAAGAATAATTAAAATTTTATATTTATTATTTACATCAGTTATACTCATTATTATACCCATCCAAATAATGAAGTGTTTGAATAACAAACTACACCACGATGTGGAGACGGTAATCCGTACGTACACACGTATGGTGGATTTGTCATTTATAGGATGGATAGAATAATGAATATGGTTGTAACATTTCTATAATGACATCACAGTATATAGAAGATACTAGCTTTATTATTTTATAATGGAAGAATCAAAGAAATAGGAAGTGGAAGAAGAAAATAACTTGAAAGAGGTGATAAAACATTTACCTCTTCTTCGGGTTCTTCCTTTTGATTTGATAAAAAGGGCACCATAGTTGGCTTTCTGACCAATGGAAAGACTCTAGGATAAAGGGAGGAAAGTTTGGAAGATATTTGATCAAGGTTTGGATGATCCAAAAGGCTTTGGAGGTGTGAAATAAATAAAAAGGGGAAGTTCCCTTTTATTAGAGAGGTGAGGGTCACTTTTGGAAAAGCTTGAAATATTATTTTATAACAAAATCATTTTCGATTTCTAATGGCTCCAAAATGATTTATTTAGAGTCTAAGGTGGGGATGGGTCTAAATCTATCAATAAATAGGTTTTATAAAGGTTTAGGTCACCATATTAACCTTAACTTTTAGATTTAACTCTTAGTTAAATAGTTTGACGTTTACCTTGTCTCTTTGTATTTTTATATTATATGGTTAATAAATATACTATAAAATGGCAATAAAACACCAATTGATTCATTAATTTCATATATATTATTATATAAGTCTTTTTTCTAAACCTTATATTTTTAGGACTATTATATAAATTAATAATATAATATTTGTTTTAAAAACTATTTTATGTCAATTTTGACACTATTTGGTATTTGTTTTTTTGATAAAATCATACCAACATGATTAATTAAAAAAATTGATTGAATAAACCCTAAGATGTCATATTGACCTATAAAATCAGTTTAATTCATCAG
The DNA here is from genome assembly GCA_963277665.1 of Viscum album. NCBI lineage: Eukaryota > Viridiplantae > Streptophyta > Magnoliopsida > Santalales > Viscaceae > Viscum > Viscum album. The sequence goes on from OY728156.1 coordinate 1,511,057,842, forward strand.
AAGTCTCAAATTAAATTTATTTGGGTATTTATAATATCCATTATATTAATATTTTATTAATAAGGTAATTACTGCATCATCATTGTGTCATAAATAAATGTAATTATTTAATTTATACAAATTATAAATAAAATACAATTATGTATAAAATATTTTCAAATTTATAATGAATATTTATAGTTGAATTTATCTTATGTAAAACCCTATATTTAAAATGTTTTAGTTAGGAAAACTTGAATTTAACACTTTTAACTCTTCTTTAAATAAAATAATAATAAATGTCATAATCTAATACAAGTGGACCTAAAGTATAATATTTTATTCCTAAGGTAGTTTTTGGTCTAAATACACTTATTCAATAGAATAATTAAATGTGTTAGGATAATAATAATAATATCACTTTTACCTTTAATTGCACAATTTACTTTTAACCGTGGTAAAATAAAGTCAAAAGTTAATATTCATAAAAAATTATTTTTATCTTATTGAACCACATTTTACTTACTGATTTCAACCATTTCTCTCATAGTCTTGAAATTAATTTCACAGAAGCTATAAGATTATCTTTTATGCAAATTTTCAAATGCTCCTAGGAGGTGGGTAAAAGACGTTAAAAGTTCAATAAATTTTTTATATATCTAAACTTATTATAAATTGACTCCAATGAATTAAATTGAACTTATATATGTATTATGTATCTATTTTTACCTAAAATAAATTTAAATAAAATAAATAATTAGTTAAATAAAGAGTCGGTTTGAAACAATTACTCAGTGTTTTTCACTATTCATCAAAAATTGAAAGTTTTTAGAAAAATACCAAAAATTCACCCTAAGATAATTTTGATATTATGATTTCAAAAATGAAGTATATTTTACCAAATTAAAAACATATAAGTTTCATTTATTAATTTAAAATTAATTCCCGTTGTCCAAATGGCGTATTTTTAAGAAATAATAACTATTAAAAGATTGACATTTGTTTATGTCAAATTTCAATGCGAAATTACTTACAATGACCAGAATTGGATTAAATGGTAAAAATATAATCTATTTATAGTTACAAACCATTAAAATATACAATTTAACACTATAAAATATTCTGATTAAAAAATTTGTTTTCAGTTAAAATATAGTATTTTTCACTATTTACCCAAATATGAAAGTTATCAGGAAAACACCAAAAATTTATTGAAACTAAATTACTATATCCCAATTATAAAGAAGATTTTTATTTTTTCAAATTGAATATATAAAAGTCACAAATATTTTATTTAAAAATGGTTCACCATTAAAAGGCGGTAAAAGTGCATTTTTTTTTGAAAAATAGTTCTTTTATTTGAAAAAAATGAATTTGTTCTTACATTATGTCTAAGAAATGCATAATATAAATTATAAAATTTTAAAGATTATATAAAGTTTAAAATTCAGTTAATACAATTCATAACCAATTTTTAATGGCTAGTTTGGTAAGTCGTGGTGCGTTTGAACTTGGTGTTGCGTGTAGTGCAAGTTATTGAATTACTTTTAAGAATTAACGTACTATGAAATCTTGGGGTGTTATAATTGAGCATTGAGATCAGTTAAAATATTTAAAAATAATTTTTTTTGTGAATAAGTATATTTTGAGAGAAAAAAAAAGATCCCATCTGATACCAAATGTTGGTAAGTGATAATGATAAAATGCATAGAGGGAGGTGGGGGGAGTACTACCTTTATAAAAATTAAAAAATTAAGATCAATGAAAATTAAAAAAAAACAATAATAAAAGTTATAGAAAGTAAGAGTAGAACACATATAATATTAAGTAATTATAAAGTGATGATGTAAGATAAATGATGAATTCCATTAATAATTAATTTGAGATTATGATAAACACGAGTACACTATTAATAATTAAAGAGATTATAAAATAAATGAGATCATAATAATTTTGATATGTTTTATAAAATATAATATAAATGTAAATTAAGTTGTATGTGATGTAGATTAAGGTGAATCAAAATTATGTGATTATGTAATTGAATATAAATATGAAATGCCGAAATAAATAAAGGATAGAGAGAGAGATATAGTTATATAATAATGGAGTTTTGCAATAGCTCAGTGTGAGCCCTTACACCTCCTCCCCCTAGGTTGAGAGGTATATTTCATTTATATATTTATTTTATTAGATATAAAGTATCAATTACTCCCATTATATTTATAATAAGTAGGAATAAATAGAGATCCCTCACTTTTCCCGTTGTGAGCCCCCATACCTAACTTTGTGGTTGTGAGAACCCTTTGTAGAAGTGGTGGTGAGAAGAGATATTTTATTAGTGAAAATACATTACAAAATAGTTATCGTATCTCTCAAAGGATATAATAATATAATATAGAGATATAGAGGAAAAATTAAATAGTGAGAACCCAAGAGATTTGAAATTAGAAATTCATTTTTGTGATTTTTTTTGAGAGTAATGAAGATGATCTCTTTAATTTATCGCTGTAACACTCCATTTTTTATTCAATCCATGCGGTAAACTCAATCCTCTTAGGAAACTTTTTTATAGCTTATAAAAGTTTTTGAAACATTATAGAATCCACATGAGTCATTAAGAACAGTCAAATGATGGATAAATACTACAGGGTCCACCAAATACTCAAATTTTGGAATTTTACTCGACACCTACCATCTACTTGGTAAGTTCCAATGGTTATTTGGTGGGTTACATAGAGGTTAAATAATTCTATAAAGACAACATTGATTATCTAGTGGGAAGAACTAGAAACCTGGTGGCCTTCTTGTAGCCTATAGCTTCTTTAAGATTTCTTCCAGTTGGCCGATGGGCTTCCTCTAAGTCTACGCTTTTGCCCATATGACACCGGTTAGCCAATGTCTTGCACAGTCTAGTAGGTGAAACCTACAAATGATAAATACTTTTATTGACCATAATTCCTTCATAATAAGCCTTCAATTAATCTGATAACTTCCTTACATGATTTTATCAATCCTATAAAGAACTCAATAGATGTTAAAAATCCTTTAAGAAAGTTCCTCCTATTCTATTATGTTTCACCACAAAACCAAGACTTTATATGAAACATAAACATTTAATTCACTTAAATGAAATTATTAGATAAATAATTGAGTTATTTTGATCATGAAAACACCATGATAGAGAGCGGTAAAAAAATAACAATTCTATACAATTATGAAGATTATATTGAGGATAATACAAAATTGGTTAAATATAACATTTGATATTATTCAAATTAGTTTTATAATCTAAATAATTTTATAAATATGTTATTTTTTTATAGTGTCATCATATAGAGGGAATTATCATCCATGCTAAAATAATGTAATTTGAAAGCTGATAATAGATGGAGTGGCACTATCTTTACAAAACTATTTGTTTCTTGAAGGATATATTACTAGATGATAATGATATTACTTATCAAACATATGATTATACATGAATGTTAAGATCCATAATTAAGAACTACAAAAAAAAGTTTATGTAAAAATGACTCTATATTATTCTAAAAAAACTATGGTTTACTTTGAAAATGTCCTAAGTGCGATACAAATTGATACAATAAAGATGAATTAAATCTTTAAAAAGTTGTATGTTACTTTTCAATCATTAAAAGGTATAATCGTTTATAAGGAACTGAGGTGATTATAAGTCAATTGATGTGACATGTAGATAAAATAATTCAAGATGAGAAACTTTTAACACCTATCATATTCTCCTTAGTGGAATTAAATTAAGCATAAGTACCTTAATTTGTTAACAAGAATAAAAATATATATATTTAAATATCTATAGATTTCACGGTTTCTTTTTTTGTATAATTAATCACTCAAAGTGTATGCCCAACTATGTTGGTAAATTATAACTTACTACTATGGTTATGCATGAATTAAAGGTGTATTATTTTGTCTCTAGTTATTTAAATGGAGATAAAACCTAGTAATGATATTTATCTTTATAAAGATCCATTGATTGAATATTTAAATCTTACATGCGATATTATTGTTACTATGTATGATATTCACAATAAAGAATATTTTAGATTGAGATACAAGTTTTTTTGAATAATAAATGATTTTCCTATTTATAGTAATTTTTCAAGGTATAAAATTAAAGGAATTTTTTGATATTCTATATATAATAAAGGTACACACTCATTTAGGTTAACTTCTTTATGAAAAAAATGGTTCTTAGAAATAATAAATTTTTACCCTTATAAAATAAATATCAATTTTGGATAACAACATTAGAAGGAATGTTTAAAGAAGGTGATACACCTTCTTCATTAATTGGTGATAAATAGTTTGAGAAAGATTTTTTTTTGTAATTTTTGGTAAATGTTTCACAAAAAATAATAAAAAATAGATTGTAAAAATTGATTAGTTTTATTTAAGTTAATATATTTTGATTTTTATGATTCTATTTTCATAATGTCATACATATAGATAAAAATAAATGTAATAATGTCATTGAAAAATTATTAAATACACTAGGAAAGATTATATATAAAGTTAGGGATATGTTATCAATGATTGATATAGGGATAAGGGAAGAGTTGGAACTAGTGTGGAATATAAGATGAACTTTTCATCCCTCAGTAGCTTATACTCTTTCTAAGAAAGAGAGATTTTAGTTTTTAAACTTTTTAAATAGAACAATAGTTCTAGAAGGATATCCATCATATATCAAACATATTTCTCTTATGAATTAAATGAAGTTAAAGGTTTTTAGATCATATTACCATCATGTTTTGATGGAATATTTAATACTTGTGGCTATATGCTGTATTTTTCTAAAAAAAATTCAATATAAAATAACTAAACTCTTATTTTTAAAAGTTATATCTAGAAAAGTTATAGACCGAACAAAATTTTCCATAATGTTTAATGAAATTAATATCATACTATATAAATTGGAGATATTCTTACCACCATCATTCATTTATATAATATTTTACTTGATGGTTAACTTATTGAGAGAGCTCAAGATATGTTGTTTTGATGTTAACTTTCCCCCAAAAATATATCTATCATGTTTATAAAAGCTACACATTTATATATATATATATATATATATAATTTTTTAAAATGTTATTACGTTTGAAATTGTATTCAAAGATAAATATCTGTAATAGTCTCTCATGACATTGTTGGTTTTCAGAGTGTAAATTTAATTATCAAACATAAATGGTTTAGATCCTTTATTTTGATTGTATATAAACTAATTAAGTGAAATAAAATTATATCAGGTACACACCATGTTATCAAAGTGTTTGAAAATAAATCAAAAAATGAAAATCTTTTCTTAATACCCACCATGAAAAAGTAAAATTATATACTAAAATTAATTTTAATATAACTTGATTTTTTAACATTAATTAATTTTTTAATAGATTAATGGATTCTCATTATAATCAATCAATGTAATATTATAATATATTTTATGGATAGATGTATGAATATCTAAAAAATCGACCATATATGATATCCCTTCTGAACAAATAATTCACTATCTTCAATGATTTATAAAAAATAATTCTATTATATGTTTTAATAATGTTTTTTCTATGATAGTGTTGTTCTTAGGTATCATTAATTACATTGTATTAGGACACTTAGTGAACACAATAAACCTATAAATTTATATAAATAGATAAGTACCGGGTCATATATAATAAGATTTCTCTATATGAGCATATATCATAAAAAATTTATTATATTTATCAATGTTTTTATAGTGTTCAAAAAAATGAATGAATATGTTTTTTAAAATTGCATCTACAAATATATTAAAGATTCGGTAATCTATCAAGAAATTATCATCTTTAAAAATTTATTTATGAGAATAAATATAATTTTATTTATAACATTTTTTAATCTAAATTCAAGAATTTTTTTCAATTTTATATTTTTTGGTACCTTCTATCAAAAATTTATTTTAAGAAATATTAGGGTGTAATAAGATCTGATAACATGTGTCAAATTATCACAACTAATAAAAAACCCCATGTTTTCATGAATATTTTGGAAAATTATTGACTATTCATCTGTGATGTGTAGAAAGGAATTGTATGAAAATTCAATATTCGATGTTCCCAAAATGATCCAAAGTGTCCTGAATATTAAAAATCTTTTTAGTTTTATAAAAACTATCAAACCAATAAAATTGAGTAATTGATCATGGATTATTTATAAATAATGTAGATTAGTATAGTGTTATTTTTGGAGATAAATATATAATGGTAACCCATAGTTTTAATCAATAAAAAAGAATTTATTGTGAATAATTATTTTAGTTATACATGAATCTACAAGATTATTTATTTCTTTTGAAATGCATTTTGTTTTTTAAAATAAATCAAATCAATTTTGAGAGTTTATATTTAAATGGTTGAATTATTTTATATGTTTTTGTTAAAAAATAACCTAATTTTTAAAATCACCAATTTCCAAACTTTTTTTAAAACTAGATAAAAATTTATATTCTAAAAAATAGGTGCCTAGAGCCTGGTATGATAGGATACAAAATTTTATTTTGAAAAATGATTTCACAAAATTTTAGGACGATCCTACTCTTTTTATAAAAATATTTCTAAAATTTATTTTAAGACCTCATATATATATATATATATTAATGATATTTTTGTTAGGCCTACTAAGAAATATTTTTGAAACACCTTTTCACAATTCATGAAAAATGAATTTGAAATAAATTTGGTGTGATATTTAAATTATTTAAAAGGATTTTATATTTATTAAAATAAAAATTGTATTTTTTTAAATAAATGAAATCATAGAATATATATTTTAGTTTTTTTCTTTTATAACACAATTTTAAAAGAAATTCCATGAGTTTCAACAATAAACATGATTTGAATAAAACTAGGAAATTAGTTGAATAATCACTTTATTGTTGTGTGATTGAAAATATAATCTAAATTAATTAAATATGAATTATATTATATTCAGTTATTTTATATGTGATAGATTTTAATCAAATAAAAAGAAACCTTCTTTGGATGAAATTAAATATATTTTCAAATACCTCAATATTACATTGAATTTTGGGTTATTTTACTCTAAAATAGACTCATTCAATTTAGATAGTTATTATAATGTTTATTATCATGTTTGTATGTTTTATATAAATTGAAACTTGTGGACATGTCACTTTTTGGGAATTCACTTGTTTAACAGTTTCATAAGAAGTAAAATAATGACTTATGATTTATTATTACACTAAAATACATATCTTCAGGTAATTATTATTTTTAGATTTAATTGAAAAAATAAACATTACTATACTATTAATTTAAATTTAAGCATATACCAATAATATTTGGTAATAAAAGACCTATTAATATTTTCAAAAAATCACCTGGTCTTACTATAGACCAAAATACATTTATATAATAAATAACTCCTTGAGTGACCAATATCTAAAGGATGATATAACTCTTTATTTCACCAAAAATAATTTTCATCTTGATGATATGTTTACCAATAATTTTATTATTCGGAGTATATGATATCAAGAATTATATTGGAATGGTCAATTATTCCTAAGAGAATCATTATTCTTGTGATTTAGTTATTAAGATAATTTTTATAAGATTTTAATGGATTTATTTATATATGATATTATGTTGATAATTTTATTCTTAGATCGTAATTATTTAGAGTATTTATCTTATTTTAGTTTTGTTTTTATAATTTACCTTTATTGGTAGTCTAGCTTTTTAATTATTGGTTAGTTGAGCCTTAGAAGAAACCAATAATACAGTAGGGAACAATATTTTGAACGAAATTTGAGTTGAGGATGAACATACCATAATTATATGTTGGTTATAAAATATTTATTTTTAAATTTTTAATTAATTAATTAATTTTATTAATTTTGGATTATTTTTTTATTTCACTCAATAAATGATAGATAATCTCTCTTATTTATTTACAACCCATGTAATTCTCAACCATTTTACTTTAAACCTATCTAAAACCTTCAAGAACCTGATTTTAACCTCATTTACTTAATTTTAACCCTATTTATTTTTAAAAGCATGTGAAACCATCTCAATTTTTTTTTTCATATTCTAGTTCTATAGCCTAAGGAAATTGTATTGAAACTCATTCATCGAGTGAGGAGAATTGACATGGTAATAAATATAGAGGAAGCACTTTGAACTCATTTTGAGTAAATAATTACCATGTTCATGATAGTTAGGTCAAATATTAAAATCTCTATGATATAAAATAGATTTAATATGAATATATTTGTTTTATGGTTAGTTGTTTAGATACAATTTTGGTAGAAACTATTAAAAATGGGAATATTTTTTATAGGCTAGTAAAATAGTTTTACTTATGTGTTAAGTTTATATTCAATAATAAAAAGGATATTTTTAAATTGATGATTTTTGGTGAAGTGATAAACCTTATATTTAAGGATTGATACAAATATCTATGAATTTTATATATAGGGAAAATTGAACATTGTACTAATTCTAATAAATTATGAAATTATCATTTCAAGGATGAAAAGGTTATAAATATGCTGACAGAAAATGAAATTTCAAAGATACTAAATGTTTTATTAGTAAATAGATAAAATGATATTTTTTTAAATTCTATAACATTATGTTTTCCCATGTAATGGTGAATTTAATACCCTAATATACTAATAAACTTTAATCATGTATTTTCTTAATACTAGTAAAAGGATAAATCTATGTTAAAACCTTATTAGGCATATTGAAGTGGTCTATAAATGCTTTCATGGTAAAAACCCTACCATGTTCTATATTAATTTGAAGATATTTTGGAGGCTTTGAGAATGAGTGGTCAAGGTGAAGACTCTATAGATATATCAAGTGGTTTGATAATAAAAGAGAAAACATATAGAAAAATAATGGCAAACTGGAGTCCTTAAAGAATATGTTGGGTGAGATATGTTGATACACTACAAAAATTTGACTTATACCAACAGAAATTTATTGACAGATAATATATCTGTTGGTAAAAATGAGTAATTCAAATAGATATTAGATTTTATTGGTATTGATTTTAAATACCAAAACTTGTTTTTAACAACAGATATATTTATTGGTATTGATCACTTAACACCAACAAAGTTTTTACCAATAGTTAAATCTATTGATTTATCATACTAATATAACATTTATTTTACTAAAAAATAAATATGTTATTAATAAAAAATATTAGCAACAAATAATTTTCCTTCAATAAAAAATGATACAATATACCTTTCAATAACGACATATATTTTATCAATCATCAATTAATAAAAACCATGTATATATATATATATATATTTATGATAAAATTCAATATCCATTTCCTAAGGATTTTTTAAAAACAATTTATTAATTGATTTTAATTTTCAAATTTATATAAATATCAATAGTATTTATAATTTTTAATATTATTTATTTGATAAACATTTAAAATAATTTTTATAAAATTAATAAACCCTAATCCGTTCCTCCACCCAACTACCACCGCCTCCACCCTCCTGCGTTTTTCCTCACATCCCGATGCCCCGCCTTGCGTCCCTCTACCCCGCCTTACATCCCTGTCCTTATCAATCATCACCTTCCAAAAGATCACTCTGATGTGCTTTAGGATGGCTGGTATTACGAGGCTACCTACGGTTGAAGCTCCGGTGAATAATTTGTTGCATTCACCCAGCCATTATCAGATTCAAAAAAGAGGGATGAAGCATCAGACCCAGTCAAGAACAACAATGGCATGGTAAGAAACACATACATGAAAATGGTCAACATAGGACCAAATTATTGTACAGTGCACATGCCCGAATTTTCCAAATGATCCCTTTGGAAACCAAAATTGTGAAATATGGAATATGTGAAATATGAAATTTTCATTGAGGGGAGAGCATGAGTGTTGAAGTTCTACCCTACACAGTATGGGATTGTGATGCAACATCGACATCTTTATAAGGGGGGTATGTGGTCACAAAGAAGTGGCTAGATGTCCTGCCCATAAGAAGATACATGCTGAACTGGTAGGTGGACAATTTATTTGATGGATGAATCAATATTGACATACATTTTTCAACTTGAAGGTACAAGGAAAAGACATCCATGATCAAAAGGAACATTCACTTATCTTTCTCTTAATTAATCAATTACCCTGTTTTTGAGAACCACTAGAATAATGAAATGTTCATTAGTTTAGAATTCATACATCAATTTTAAGGAAGAAGTAATATTTTTAGACCTGTGCATATTCTTATTTGGTATAAATACATTGTGAAGTGTTATATGTGCAATTTATCCACTCAGATGTTTTTCATCCAGGTTTCTTAGACTTCTACGTTTCACACATGGCCTGGCATCTTCCTAGATTGCACACCTAGCATGTGTGTGAAATTTGGAATCTTGAAATTTTTTCAGTGTTCCCATTTCATTCTCTCTAGAATTTGGAATCTATTTTAGTGTTCTCATCATCATTGTTGATAGGGCATGCGAATAAGAGAGTGACTTGTATTAGAGTGGGAAATTTTTTTTAACCAACAATAAACCTGTTTCATTATTCAATCAGTAAGCATGGGAGCACTACCCAGGTCCGTGACATATAGTAAGGTCCTAACACCATGATCATGGAACTGCAAAACCATCACTATCACTAACACCATCAATGACATAAAATTATAACATGGGAAACAGAAATCCAGATAGGTATTGAAAGTATCAGAACTAGTCACCAGCAACATCTAAACAGAGTACCCAGGATGGAAGGGAGAGACAAACCCATCAGCCAGGTGGAATCTGGTCACCCTGTGTAATGATCCGGACATTCCTAAACAAGGAATATCCAACTCCATACTGATGGCCCTGAGTGACAAACTATAATGGAACAGCTGGTCAAAGTATATATCTACAAATGGTGACATAACAACATTAGTTGAGCTGCATGAATCTAATGTGAACAGATCTTTGATTGCCCATTGTAAGTCTTCCTATATTTTCCTTGATTATTAGGTTCTTTTTTGTGGTTTTAGTGGATAGTTGTACATGTACTAATCATTTAATTTGAGGGAGGGTAACCCAAGTGACTTGGGAGGGTGATTACTTGTGACTTGTATAAAATTAGGTTGATTGAAATTTAAGAAGAGGATGGATGGTTCATCATTTTCTAGAGGATAACACCCTCTCATTATAGGAAAGTACTTTCTTCATTTGATTTTATTTTGAATCAAACTTCTAGTTCCTTTTTTCACCTGTTGGAACGGCGTTTTTTTATGATGGTTGTGTGTTAGTTCCTGATATTTTCATTCAAATAATCACTGCACTAAGTCTGTTCAACTTGGTTATTACAAAACTACTTGGTTGCTTGTAAAACATGCTGGGTGTTGATTCTAAAGGCATGCTGGTGTTTTTTTGACATTTAATTTTCATGGGTTGTTTGTTGAATATTATATTGAATATTCATTTGTTAAAATCATGTATGTGGAAATACCTTCCTACATTCTTTTAGAGCATCGTTACAAGCTGAGTTAATTTGATATTTATGGTAAAGAGAATTTCATGCATGATGAATCCATGATTGTTTGATATACTCATGAGCTATAATTATAACATGAAATATTATCCTTAGATTCATTTTTCAATGGTTGGCTTTGAAATTTTTGGATTCGTTTATGCTAAATTTTATTCCCACTCAACCAGGAGGACAAAGCTACACTTTTCAGGGAGTTATTGTTTTTTTTCTGTACCCCTTTTTTTCCTACTCAATTTCTTAAAACTATGTTCACCATATCTCAGAATATAAAAGGAGTAAAAACTTTTTTGGGTGAATGTTTTATCAGAATTATAACATCCAACTTCATGGGTTTAAAATACCACATATGGGATGAGGTATAGTTTTCTTTAAAACTACAATCTGTATGTTCAATCATATAAAGTGCACAAAACATTGAATAAACATGCTCTTTACTAACATTTTTGTTTCAAATTTATCCAATAAAACTTATCATCGCAGGGTGGCTTTTAAGATCCCTAAAAGAAGAATCAGTCTAAGATTATTCTTGGTGTTGTAACATGAGAAGACTTTCCCTTTCCCTTTCCCTCCACTATTCTTTTCTCCACTCACACTGATTCGTCATTATTTTTTAAGTTTGTACAGATTCATGCCAACCATATCCATGTGGACTGGGATTTACATAATAATGAGAGAATGGGTACCCAAATACCAATACATGCATCTGAATAACATGACATAGGTGATAATGAAGAATCAATAGATGACATTTAAGTATTTAATTTTCATTGGGCATTGATCATACTACTTTGTCTTTCCATGTAGATACAACACATCAAAGGCTTTCCCTGTGATTGGGAGACCAAGAAGGAAAGAGTCCATCATCTATTCTCAAAGATACTAAACTATAATAAAATTTCATGGCATTATGAATTGGATTACAATTATAAAGTCAGATATGATCTTCCAATTCAAAGATCTGTAAAAAAATCCAGTTGATTTTGGGGGATGTTGGAAAGTAGACAATATTGCAGCCAGCTTGGAAGGGTGGGGAAATAAAATTATGTGATGGATTACAGGCATCCTTTAATAGGTTATCAAGAATTCTACATGTACCTCTCATCTATGGATTGAAATATCTATTTTACAGTGTGAAAATGTTATTCTCTTTGAACAAATAAGAGTTTCAATCTTTATGTATTTTCTCTTTTGAGTTCTGTAAATTATTTCTATGCGGCTTGAATTTTTTTATACTTTATTATTATTTTTTGTTTCAATTCATGTAGATATTTTTATCTGATTTTGGGTATGTTTTTTGACTGTGTGTGGTATAGATCTTAGAGCTGAAGGATGTGGCATAACATTGACTTGAGGTTCCTCAATGGTACTGGAGTTGACATGGTTTTTTTCTTCTGGCGACTTACTTGGGGGTGATGAATGATCTTTGGAAGAAGTAACTACTCTTCTACCATGATGAGTGTTGGAGGATTTCAGTCAAGAGATGATAGTGTAGGAGGATTTTAGTCAAGAGATGACATGGGTGGTTGGGGTGCGGTGGCAGCAACTGAATAGATAGATCTTGGGTTTTGTGTTTTGTATAGTCTTTTCAATAAGCTTCAACTATGTATTGATTCATTTTGTATTAAATTTCATTATTAATATAATTAATGTTTTTTAAAGTTTGAAAATGTGTGAAAATCATATTCGGATTAATAATTAAAACATGTGGATTATTTATGACAAATTAATAAATATAATATGAAATTTTAATAGCAACAAAAATTTATAATTTTAATTTAAATGTAATTTATAAACATATAATATATGTTAGTAATATTATTACTAATAGATATATTTTTCACATGAATATGTTGCTAAACACTTTGAAAAACATATATATTATCTGTTGGTATTATTATAATAGTAACAAAACTATTTTATCTGTCATAATAACATTTAGTGACATAATTTTTACCAACATTTTAGTGATAGGACAATTTTTTTTGGTAAAAAGTTTTACCAAAAAAAAAATCTACTTTTACCAACAGATATACCCCTCTTAGAAAAAGATAATTATTTTGTAGTGATAAGGTCTATGACAGTTACACTGTAGTAAAAGAACTATCCCCTCCTAAAGGTATGGAGGATCCTAGTTTGGATTCAAATGATAACGTTATATATGTTGAAGATGAGGAAACCATATAGATATGTTTATTCCACTTTATCAAGAAGAAAAATAGGAATCAATAAAAAGAGACATTGCTTCATGAGATAGAGTAGAGTATTATGAGGATGATATTAGTTTTTATGAAGCTTTGAGTGACATTATTAGGGGATTAAATCCCTTAGTTATCATACTAATATCTCTTTGAGTGAGACATTTTTTACTTTTTCATAGTGTAACTCACTAAATCAACATTGATTGTTTAGAGTCATATTTTATTATAGGTGAGAAATAAAAATCTCCAAATTGAATTAATTTCGATTTTTTTGATCAAGTGGTAATAATCATGTCATATTATACCCATACTGATAAATGTTTCTTTATATTTTTTAAGGGGACTAATGAGAGAATATGGGACATCCAATATTTAATGAGACTTTTGATAAAAGATAGGAAAAAACTATTATCTTAGAATCAGTGAGAGATGATGTTAAGGTGAATTCTAAGGACTGTGAAAATTTTATAGTGTAGTATATGTTTGTAAGGTATATGATGGTGTGTTTCATATTTTTTATGAGTTATAAGATCCTTTTACTAATATATTTTTCTCCACTAACGGAGGAATTTAAGAATTCTCTAGTTAAATTTGTGATTGAGATAGATAATATTAATTTTAGTGAATTGAAATTATTGAGTGGATAAAATTTATTTTTTCTTAAAAGTAATCAAGAATACATAAATGCATCAGTGTATCTAAATGGTATAAATAAATTATAAATAATTCATTCAATGTCTTATTTTTCAATTTTAGATGATTGTAAATTTATTAAAATTTTCCAAAGATCTAGGGTTAGATATAGAATCAATTGAATTTAATATTCATTTTCCTTTATTTAGGAAGTTTGATTTTATTACTATGACATTGGTGGATTTATGGAAATATTTGACTGAATTATTTGGAAATATAGATAATTTTCAATGGAATATGGAATATTTGTGACAACCGGCCACAAAATTTCGACTAATCCTACTCAGATCACTATTTTTCCAACAACACATTTTGATAAGGACTACTTAATGAGATTTACCAATTTAAAGTTAAATTAAAAAGCTATAACTCTTAATCCTATAGTTCAATATGATCTTATCTTTTAAAGTAATAATATTAGAGAGAATATAATCCTAGTTTTTAATAAATATATATGTCTGGTAAGAGATACATTTAGTATTGAATAGGTATTCGAGACAGAATCATAGAAATCTATAAATTACATAATAAATTTAAATAATATTGAGATTAATAACCACACTACTTAAATTACAATGATGGTTAGAAATTTTTTGGATCGAGTTAGAAATGGATTGAACATTTATTCAAAATAAATTTGATAGGATGTGAATAATAAATATGCGGTAAGGGATCAATTAAATATAAATATTGACATGAAACGACAATTTAAAACTCCAAGGCTAGATATTATTACACCTAAGTTTAATCATATATAAATATAATTATTTTTACAATATATTACATAAGAATAAATTAGAACAGGTTTATAGAAACTAAAGAGTAGTTAAAAATGTTATTGGTTCAATGTTTTGAGATTTTACAAAGATGTATACCCATCTAAGCATATTTTCTTGAGGAGATAGAGTAGCGGATGAGTGGATGAAACAAACTAATATGTATTATTTTCTTATGAAAAATATTATTGCTTCACCTCTATGAATATGTATTACCCTTGATTCTATTTATCATCTCCATCCTTCTATAGAAGGGAAAGAACCGACTAGAGATTATTGATCCTCTTATAGAGAAGGCTCTAACAGGGACTAAGGAAACCTATTTTTTAGATATTTTTATGTCTAATATCTCTCAATACTTAATTTAAGTTCCTTTATAAAGTTTATATTGTAACCCATAATTTTCATACAAAAATATTACATCTTATTGAATGAATATTAAATACATAACATTATGATTAATTCTATAACCATAAAGGATTAGTGCAATTGAATCCCTAAATATATAAAAAAATTTGTACATAAGTTATCTACATTATATCCCCCTCTATACATTGAAATGAGCACCCTTATTAGACATATCATACTTAAAATATTTCTTCATATCCTAGGGAAAAGAAAACAAAACAAAGGGAGAGTTATGATACTTATTAAGGGGAAACAAGGAATATATCAGTGATCTTATAATCATTACATGATCATAAGGGTATAAGAACATGATAATAACATTTGAAAACCATACATAATAATTATTAGATCACAAAAATGAGTCATGGAATAAAGATTGGTAGTTTATAAGACATTAATAATAATGTAATCAAAGTACAAGATCCTTGAGAGTATAACATTGAAATAAGATCATGTTGTAAAATAGTATTATATAACATGGAATAATCATAATCATAGAAATATTCTCTCAAGGATACCAACCAATACATTCATAACATTTTAGATTTGGGATAACTACCCTTTTACCTTATTTTGGATTGGGATAATATCCCATGTACCCACTTTTGATCTTGGGACAACCTCCCATATACCCCGTTTCAGGCTTGAGATAACTTCCTATGTACATTATTTTGGGCTTGGGATAACCTCCCATATATCCTTTGAGCACATTGAACATTATTATTTACCCAATTTACTTTAGGTATATACAATTTCTGGTCCACCCCTTACACAATCCTAAATATATTCATATGTATGCCACAAGATTATAAAAATATACATTATAACTTAACCCCTAAGAAAGAAAACAGGTTTCACTAATATTTTTTTCATCACAACAATAAAAAATCCAGGGAAAGAATAAAGATAATATCATTGGATCATATTCCCAATAAAGCATAAATAACATCAAATAATGTTATCGTAAATAAAAAGTTAATTTGAAATATCACTGAATCATTTTTAAGGAAAACATCATTTTTATATTGATAATAATTATTTATAATATAAAAATTTCCATATTTTTATGAATAAATTTTCTTTGAAAATTTTCATGTAAAATTACAAAAAAGATTCAAATAATTTAATGGTCATGATGGTGAGAAATTTGATTCATTCTATGCATGCTAAAATAAATATTCTATTCATATTTTCGATAAAAAGTAAAAATTAATTTGTTCGGAAAATGTCCAGAGGATTCCTTTGATACATTTTTATAGAATGTAAAAAATGGGTAAAAATGAATTTTAAAAAAACATATGAGAATAGAAAAAAATTATTGAAAACATTTGAAATAAAACATGGACATGGAACAAAAATACTCCTGAACAAAGAGGAAATGGAACCTATTTTTCTTTAAATAATTTTCCTGTTCATTCTATGTAAAAAATTGAATAAATAGAACTATTAAATTAAAATTTCATAGATAAAAAGAGGATTCATATATTAAAGGGTTTTATCAGAAAAGTATTATATAATTTATTTCAGTGGAAATTCAATCATGAACAATACCAATCAAAATGAGATTCAAAACACAAATCCCTTACCAATTTGGTAACTTTTTAATCATAAGCCCTATGGAAGGATAAATTCAAATTAAACTTCAAATATCATGAAAAATATGATATTTATGATATAACATGTAAAAGGGGTATTAATTATTACACTTAAAATAAGACAAGTTCACAACATAACATATGTATAAAAGAAGAAAATCTGAGAAGATAAAGAATTACCATTTTTATAATCTCTAAATAAAAACCACATGAAAGAGATATACTTGGATGAATTCATACATACATATAATTTTAATGAGAATAATCATAAAAGAAATTAATGGGAATTGTATATAGAACACAAATGTGACAGGTGGTGAATATGGAATATGTATCATAGAAATAAAAAGTTATATGAGAAACCTATACCTCAATTTCGACTTGCTTTAAAAGTAATCTGACCTCCTCTTCTTTATTAGGCATCTTTTATATCCCCTATTAAGGAAATTATAATAGTATTTTAAGAATACCAGATCCTCAAATATGTGGATATTAAGGTTTATAAGAGAATTATTATGGTTTTGGTTGAGATAGGTGGCTCAAAATGGTGTAAAGAATATAAATTAGGGGTGTCCTTTTGTATTGGAGGTGAGAGGCACTCTTATATTTTTTCATAAGTATAAAATATTATAAAGTCACATTGATGGAGAATTGGTTCTAAAACAACATGGATTTATAGATAAGGATGATATGGTAATAATATAATCTTAAAATCAAATTTATATAGATTTGTATCATTTTAAACCTTATATTTTTGATTAACCCATTTGTTAACCATTTTTGACATTAACTATGGTAACAAATTTTTTAATCTGAAAGGGTTATACATTTTTGTATAAGGTAAAAATTTATTTACAAATGGCCAATAGATGAAATTTTAGACCATATATTATCCCCTTTATCATATTTAATGAATTTTATGATTTTAAATAATTTAATAAAATATTTTTTTAATAAAATATCATTATTTTTCATTTTTACACTATTGATTTTATGCCACTTTAAAGTTAATAAAAATATAATGTATATAGAATATAAACCCTTTAAAAATAAATTATACATTATAATTACATATATAATTTATGGAACATTATAACCCATCTAAAAAAAATATTTTTGATGAATTTAAAATCATTTACTTTTTTTTTTATATTTTATACACAAACCCTTATTCAGTGTTATGTAAAAATTTTCTATAATTATACCATTAAAAAAATTGTAAAAAATCTAAATCTTAAAAATAATTTAACAATTTTCAATTTTTTTTATATTTTTTCATAATATATTCTTATTCTTATTTGAACGTATAAAAGAAATTAAAAGAAAGAGAGTGATATTTTTGAATTTTATTTAATAAAAATAATATAAATGTCATTATCAAAGGGAAATAGAACTAAAATGTCATATATTCTAATTTAGGATGAATATGGTTGAATTGATAATGTAAAATTAAATAAATAAAATTTTTGGGTTGATTTTGAGACCTTATATTGTTATTTTAACATCATTTTACCCATTTTACCCTTATTGAGCTCACTAATATTTACCATGGTTACTGTTCATAATAACAAAAATATAAAGGGACCTATTTACCAAATTTAAACCTAATTGTTGCAAATATTGTATCCATTTTTCAATATTAAATCACTATAAGTGTAAGAAATAAATTTTGATATAAATGTGAAAAACATAATGAAAAACCATATTTAAGAAAATGTGTTTTTAAGCATAAATTAACTTATATCAAAACCATGAAAATTAATGATAAAAATGGAATTAATTAGATAATTATATATAAAATGGATCATATGTAAATTTATATTAAATATAAAATATAATGGATCTTTTAATTTAGTTTATTTAATGAAAAGAAATGACTGTATTTGAAAAATCAGTATTCTTCACAATTCTCTGAAAAATCAATCATTTTAGAAAAATCAACCATTTTAGAAAAATCCGAAAATTTCACTCTATGTTAATTTTTATATAATATTTTTAAAAACTATTTCCATTTAATAAAATTAAATTTATAAAACTTGCATAAATTAATTATAATTTCATCGCACAAAATGCAATACAAATCACTTTTAAAGAGAATATATTTTAGAAGCATAAAATGACTTCACTGAAGTTGAGTGGTTATTTACTAATACTTAATAAATAATTTTTTACTAATTTAGACCTTTATAAATTTATTTCATAATACATTTAATCATATTCATACTCCCTAATTCAAGTACAAGATTATAATTATAGTTCTATAATATATCATAATTTTATTAAAGCTTGGCGTTGCTTCTTAAGCAAGCTATAAAACCTTTTTTTATTAAAAAATAATATTTTTGGGTGTTATATTCTTTCCCCTTAAATAAATTTTCATCTCTTAATTTTATATTTATGACTAAAGGTTCAACATTTGAAAATAATTTTATTAAAAACCCACATCGTATAGAGGGATAATAAAACTTCCTTTGAAAAAGTTAATTGAGAAACATAAATCTCACCTAAAGTAACACATATTCAGGTTCCAAAGTAAGGATAACATTAGTGGGATGTCAAAATATAGACAAGGAGTAGAAAAAAAACATTCAAGGACTAATATAGAGTGATAGAGGACATGATAATGAGAATGTTAATGACCATAAAACCATGAATCATTGATGGAAGAAAATATTTCAACTCATCATAATTGAAGGTAAAAGGATAAATTTTTTTAAGATCATTTTACTAATTATGAGGGATTATATTATATTAATTATAGAGAAAATGAGAAATATACACTTTCATGATATCTTTTCATTTCATAAACTCAATGTCATCCTTTGGTTATGCTTTAGTCAATTTCCACTTCATCTCATACTCCATGAAATAAATATTCAAGATGAATTTTTCACGCTTGAAGCACTAAAATTAACTTCTAATAGATCATAAGATAAAATCGAATAATTAAAATTCATTCCTTATATCTCTAAATATCTTTAAAATAAAAAATAGTTAGTACAAGTTATCCAATATGTATAGATATAAAACATTAATATTATAACTAAAATCTCAACAATAACTCCAAAAGTTATACTTAATATTTAACATTAAGATTACTCTAAAATATGTTTGAAAAAATTTAAAACCAAAAAATCCGAAATATATATTTTCATGATAAACATTAAAATTTATACCCAAATAACATAAAGTTTCTCACAATTTCATATACCAAAAATGTAAATACCTTGATCATATATTCTCCTAAAACATGATAATTACCCGAATCACCATATAAAATCCATTAAAATATATATTTATAGTAAAATTAACTATATAAAATATATTCCATAAATCATAAAATGAAATAAACTTCATCAAATATTACCTAAATTACTGACCAATTTCAAGGTCACCAATAATATCCAACTTACTTTATCAAAATAAATCATATATTTTTCCCAACTAAACATTATTTTCTCAATACTAGGAGAATATTAAGGATTATCTTTCCCTTAATCACATGCTCTCAGAAAATATCACCTTACCACTAAATCACTTTTCTTAGTTATCATTACCATTGAACATATTCTTTTAAATCCTCAAAGAAAAACTAATATGGAGGAATCCTTACACATTTAATGATTCTTATAAATATAATATCATTAATATAACAATTATACAAAATTAATATCAAATCCCAAAACATAAAAATTCAATCCTTCCACTTCAAATATTGACATAGTATTGGTCATTCCTTATCCAAAAAGTCAACCCTTTTATTAGGGTATTAAATTAGATAATTCCCATGTCCCCCACAAACAATACATTGTATTTATAGAAAATTAATTACTCTATTCCCTTTATTTACACACCTAAAACATATTATACTTCCTTTGAGACATTCTCTTGAGTTATTCTTCCCATATTCAATGAATTAAAGAAGTTGAATCCTATTTCCTCTATAGTATTCATTAAATCAAATTTTTTCTTATTAGGGGTGTTATAAAACTGTCCTATGTTTAGATTATCTATCTTAAATGAGACAAATATTTAAGAATAATAACAAGGTTTCACATTATAGCTTCCAAAACATTTGGTTTCTCATGAGTAAAATCATTCCATTATCCATCACATTTAGAATTAACACGACTCCTCTTAGTTCCAAACATTGACTAAAATAAAAAATCATATTTTGAGAAACAATAATCATAATAAGAAATCATATAATAATGAAAATAATTTTTATTATGTCTAAATATCGCCACATGCCTTTCTATATATAACACCTTAGGTTTAACCTATGTCATCTTGGATCATCATCTATTCAAATCCTTCATAATTATTCATAAATAAAATATTAATTAACCTAACCATATACCCTTAGAGTGTCCACCCATGTGTAAAGTCTTAGGCCTACTCATCATGCACCAATAAAGATCAAGTTAAACCTAATCCACCCCATTAAATGTTTTAACCCCTAGGTGCATCTATGCTATAACTACATCCACTTTAAAGTATCTAGATATAGATGTATTTTTTTACTAAAACCACACTCATTTATTTACCATAACTTAGTATGTTTTGCTATTATTAGGATTTTCCTAATGTTTCTCACAAATGTTTTCTTATCTTATTTTTCAAAAATAACTAAAATTTTCTCATATACCAACTATATTGACTCATACTTTTAATACATAAATATTATATCTTATTAGATTAATATTCATTACATAACATTACAATACATTCCAAAATCGTAAAGGTTTATTGTCTTTGGAAGAACGGATAAATAAAAAATTAATATATAAATAATCAGCATAATCTCACACTTCAATACATTAAAACTAGAACCATTATTAGATACATCATACTTAAAACCATTCTTCATATCCAATGGAAAATAAAATTTAGTAAAGGGTGAGGTAAAATGACCAGTAAACTCAAAATAAGGGATATATCAATGATATTATAAGAATAACCTTGGCATAAGGGTATGCGAATAGGAAAATGAACTTTGAAAACCATAGAAAAAAATTATTAGATCATAAACATGAGTCATGGAATAAAGATTTGCTAGTCATGAGTTATGAATCATAAATTAATCAAAGAATATGATCCATAGGATTATAACATTGGAAAAAGATAGTGTCTTAAAATATTAGAATAAGCATAATCCTATAAATATTATATTAAGGATACCCAATAAGAAATTTATAATATGTTTGGATGGGGATAACCACCCATATACCTGCTTCATGCTTGGGATAACCTCCCATGTACACTCTTTCATTCTTAGGATAACCTCCCATGTACCCTCTGGTGGGCTTTGGATAATCTCCCATGTACCCCCTTTGAGGCTTGAGATAGCCTCCCATGTACCCTTTAAGATCATAAAACATTAATATTTTTCCAATAAATTAGAGGTATATATAGTTACAGGCCCAAAAATGACATAACCATAAATATAATCGTATGTATTCCACAAGATCATACGAAAATTCATCATAACATAAACTGTGGAAAAGAAAATGAGCTTTGTTAATATTTCATCATCATAACTAGAAACAATGTAGATAAATAATAAATATGGTATCATTGGATCATATCCCTAGTAAATAATAAGTAACATAAAATTATTTTATAGAAAACACCTTTAAAATATCACTGAACATTTCTTGTGTAAAATACCCTTTCCATCTTGAAATCACTTATTTATAATCTAAAACTTTCCAAAATGTTATGAAAAAAATTTTCTTTGAAAATAACCGTGAAATTTTTTAAAGTAAGATTAAAATAACTGAGTGATCATGATTCCATGAAATTATATTCATTCCATGTATTTTAAAACAACTATTATATTCACATTTTCAATAAAAATTTAAAGGACCTCAATCAGAAAATGAAAAAAAGATTCCTTTGAACCTTTTTATTGAAATTAAAACATTGGTAAAAATGAATTTAATAAATCATATGAGAATAGAAAAAAAAAATTTAGAATTATTTTTCAATAAAACAAGGAAACATAAGAAAAATATTCTCATCCAAAGAAGAAATAACGTCTGTTTTTTTAAAAACATTTTTCATGATCATTTTAATAATCCAAGTGAGAAAATTGTACTGTTACTTGAAAATTTCATGAGTAAATAAAGGAGAAGAAAATGAAATGGTTTTATCATAAATGGATCATATAAATTCCTTATGTTTAAATTAAATCATAAAAAATAATTTTTACGACGATATTTGAATATAAATCCATTACTGCATTGGTAACTTTTGAATCACATGCCTTATGAATGAATAAATTATAATGAAACATTAAATATCATAAACAATAGGATATTGATGATATAAAATTTCAAAGGGGTAGTAATTATTCCTTATAAAAGAATTTAGGTTCTTAAAATAACACATGTCTTGAAGAAGAAAATTTGAGACGCTAAACACTTAGCATTTTGGTAAGATCTGAATCAAAACCTCATGAAAGGGAGAGACTTAGATGTATTTTTAAATACCAATAATTTTCATGAGAATCTTCATAAAATAAATTCATGGTTAGTTTTCACACCACACAAAGGAAATAAGTGATGAATATAATATATTTAGCATAGAAATTAAAATGAGATTAGAAAACATTACCTTAAGTTTGAATTGATTCAAAAGTTCTCTATCCTCCACTTATTCAAAAGACATCCTTTAGACCCCCTCTTAAGAACTGTGCTGATGTTGGGTAATCATTTAAGGTAATTATACCATTACTAGTTTTTTAAATTAAAATCATAAAATTAAGTTAATCATGTTAAAAATAAACTTTTTATATTTTTTCATAACATATTCATATTCTTATGTAAACATATAAAATAAATTAAAATCAAGAGAGTGACATTTTGGATATTTTATTACTTAAAATAATATAAATGTCATTATCATAGGGAAATGGAACACAAATGAAATATAATTGTTATTAGGAATACTAATATAGAATTAATATCATCAAATGAAATAAATTTAAATTTTGAGTTGATTTTTAGACCATATCTCATATTTTAACCTTATTTTACCAATTTTACCCTTAACAAAGTAACAAATATTTACCACGATAACTATTTATAATAACAAAAAATAAATGGGAAATGTTAACCCAATTTGAACATCCAAATTTCAAACATGGTATCCATTTTTAAAGATTAAATCTATATAAGAGTAATAAATCTATTTTAATATAAATATATAAAACACAATGAAAAAACATTTTTAGAAAAATTCATTTTTAAGAATAAGAATTAACTTATATCAGAATCATGAAAATTACCAGTTAAAATGGAATTAATTAGAATTATTTAAATAAAATCAATCATATATAAATTTAAAACCAAATAAAAAATATATTGGTAATATTAAATTAATTAATTTAATTAAAAGAAATGACAACATTTGAAAATTTGTTATTTTCACTTTTCACTGAAAAATCAATCATTACAGAATAATCCCAAAATTTTACCCTAATTTAATTTTTATATGATTATTTTAATTTTTTATTTTATAAATTAAAATTCTTTAAATTGTGGTAAATTAATTATAATTTTCCCATACAAAATTCAATAAAAAGAACTTTCGAAGAAAATTCATTTTAAAACCTAAAAGGACTTCTCTAAAAATGATTTCTTATTTACTAAGAATTAATCAATACATCTATATTGAATGGGACCATTAAAAATTTATTTCATAATTCATTTAAACATTTCATATCCCCTCATTAATTGTCTAGGATATACTAATATTTTTATAATATATCAAGATTTTCTTAATGGTCGATGTTAAGTGTTAAGAAAGCTATAAAGCCTTTTATTCATTTAAACTAATTTTTTTGGGAGTTAAAATTCATCAATAAAATTGATTTTAATTATTATATCTTATTGAATGTGTTTTATTTATTTAATGATTTCTCTAACTCTACTAAATATGTTAAGTATAAAATTGGGTAATATCTAACTACTATGTAATATTACTTATGCTTCAATAATTTCAATATTATCTTAGATCTTCTATGATTAATTATTAAAATTATTCAATTTAGATCTGATACATAATATAATATTTACTGATATGCTGAAATTAGTGATATATTATTAAATTATCACCTTTAATGTGCTTGTTTATAAATTAAAAATCTTTTTGATGTTAAAGGGGGAGAAATAATGGAAAATAATGAAAGATTATGTGCTATAATATTTTTTTAATTGATTTGAATTTATTACATGGATTATATTTATTTATTTATTCAATAATCGTTTTCATTTACGATGAGTTATGATCTGTCTTTGATACAACTTTATATGATTTGTAATCATCAAAAGGAAGAGTTTATTAGTAAATTTCCATCATTTTTTAGTTTTAATGAATCCAAAGTCATGTTTATTATGAGATTAATATGGTTAATTAATGTTATGGATACAATCAAATCTAATTTATTTTCAATTGAAACATTTTCAAGAGATTAAACTTTTATTATTAAATAATTAAAATTTAATTATATAACCTTTATTAAAATTTGGATTATTTTGGAGACAACTGATCATGATAGATCAGTTAACTAACCATACTAATTTAGTGTAGTAACCATGAAATTTTAGTTAGTTATCCATATAGTTCAGTGGAATGACCATGAAAATAATTTTTAAATTTTTATAAGAATAAATCTTCATGCCTTTATAGAAAACCTATAAAGGCTATTTTCTGTTTTTTTTTAATTTTGTAATGGATATAACTAATTGTAACTTTGAAATCAATTTTTTAGGTCTCTATACTCCACCTTCCATGTGAAATTATATACTTATTTTGATTATTATAATTTTATGAATAATTGTTTTAGTTCTAACAAGTATTCATACAGAAGAAAAAATTGATCGTGCACATTTAGGGAATTAATAATACACATGACTTAAACTAACTATATAGTACACTCTAAATTTACATCAAGACTAGTCAACTATTCTATAAATAAGTATTATTGAATGTGTATTT
Source organism: Viscum album (assembly GCA_963277665.1). NCBI lineage: Eukaryota > Viridiplantae > Streptophyta > Magnoliopsida > Santalales > Viscaceae > Viscum > Viscum album. Next base: position 1,511,084,080 of record OY728156.1, read on the forward strand.
AATGTATACAATAACTGATAAAACACACTTTAATTTTGTGATTTTGATAGAAAATCATACATACATTCTATATTAACTTAAGTAATAATAATAATCAACTTTTAGTGTTTTATTCAATAAAAAAAAAATATGATTAGGACTCTTATATATAGATGATATTGTTTTTTATACACTCTCTTGAATAAAATAGTTTTACAACACTATGATTTTGTGTAAAGTCAACAACTACTTGTTGTGAGTCAAAAACAATGAAGCATAATACCTTTAAATAATGATACGACTCTAGGAGGGGATAATTCACCAAATATAATAAGCCTCCATCATATGATACTATAAATAATAATAATACATTATCTAATATCTATTTTTTTCATTTTATTTACATTTTAGAAAGCTAGCTTGCATTTTATTTCCTATATATTAATTCTTTCTATTTTTATTGAAAATAAGGATGAATAAAACCTTTAAAATAATTTTCGTACCTAACTATATCTTACAATTAATGGAGATATATGTGGTATAAATTGTAGATCCTTGATAGAAGTTTCTAAAATTGTTAACCTATTTCAGATTTTTGTCTCACCCCTTAGGAGTAAAACTAACTCATAATTATAAAAATTTAATTGGTAATGATTTATGTCCACTAGAGGGTATTTTAATCTACATTATATTTAAACGTTTTGTTTATATCTACCATGAATTTATTATTCTTATATTTTTAATGGTTATTATATTTTTTAATCAAATTATAAATATTATTTCATTATTTTTTTAAGTAACATGTATATTTGTCCAAGATCTATGTTAAGCCATTTTATTCTAAAATTATTTATATATTATGATTATTTGTTTATTATAGGGTTGAATATTTTTTAGTTAGAGTGAAAATATTTCAAATATTAATGTTTTTTCAATTATTAAATTGACAAATGATCAATAATTTTTACAATTATTTAGAAAATACCAAATCCTTTTTATTCACTATTACTAATAGTTACTTTTTAAATATTGGTGATTTGAATATTTGAATATTTTAATTTCATATTTTAATTTTTATAGTTCAATTAACCCCCTCTTTATATACCATTGGGGTAAAATCTATTTTTCATTATTTTATCAATATTATCTTCTTTTTCAACCTAATATCATAATCTTGAGAAAATTTTATTTTATCCAACAATATTAATCAAGACTCTAAATTTAATAGATAAGTTATGGTTTCCACTTTAATAATACCAAGATCATTTTCCTTATATCATTATCAAATATGTTATACAACAAATATAACATGTTCATTGTTATATTATCATTTTTATAAAAATTTAAAAACTTTATTTTCTTCAGCAAGAAGATAATAAATATTTCAATCATATTATTTGAGAATTTCAAACCAACACATTTTATTCATGTATATATTTTTTATAAATACATATTTTAATCTTATATAATATGTATACATTTCATGTTTTATCATAATATAAATAAAACATCCATATTTTCTTAGTAAATTAAAGCTCTGTAAGATATAGGCCCGGTGTTTGAATTTTTTTATTGAGTTAATAAATATCATTATATATAAGATATAATTAATTTAATACTACCAATTTCCTATTATTTGATAATAATGTTAATAAAATAGAATTAACTAACCTTTATTTTAAATCTTTGATTTATCTATATCATGGGGAGTTCGTTGGGTTTTATCCCTTCCAAAAATGAGGTCTTGGTTTCAATTCCCACTCGACATAGTATTTTTGGGGATTTTCCCACTATTTTTAATGTGATCTTACATACCCCTCTTATAATCCCCTCTCTTGTATAATTTCCCTTGTTTCTTATATCAAATAAAACAAATATAATGTAATTGAATTGGAATGAAGGGGAAAAATTGTTTGTTGATTTATTCACAATTTTTAGTTCATTTTAATTTAATATACTTTTATTGGTTCGAGGTATATATATTGTTCTTGAAGATTATTATCACACTAGGGGCTAGTTTATCAATAGGGAGAAGATAAACCTATATATCTCAAATAGATTCTTAGGCATGCAGATCAAATCCTTGTGTAATATTCTCAACATGTAGGGGGTTTCTTTTTAATAGAGTACTAGGGTACCCCTTTGTCTTTATAAAGGGTGTTAGTTTTCCACCTTGACTATATTTTTAGTAGGATCACAATTCAATCTCTCAATTAGAAAAATAACTTTTTATCTTTTGGAGGAAGGGTATCATTGACAAAAAACATCCTCTCATCCATCCCTATTCATTCTCTTACAGCCATCAGGGTTTTGAAGGGTGTAATTTATAACATTGATAGTATCCTAAGAGGTTATATATGGGATTATATTTAGGAGGGTAAAAGGAACTAGGTTTTCTAGGATAGGATGACCATGCCCATTCAATAAGGGGGATTCAACATGAGAAATCTATCAGATACTCTTCACTACATACTTGAAAAGTTGTTATGGGAGGTATTGAAGAACACACCCTATGGGGGAAGACCATGTCTACTAGTTGTACGGGGATGAATAAATGATGAGTGGACACATGTCCCCTTATGTTATGAGATTTATACTCACATAACGATCATGAAACCTCTTACCTCATAGATTATGGGGAGAGGTGATATCTTATTTTGGTACCAAAACGTGGTAGGTTATTTTATTGGCTTCCCAGGATATCTGGAACCAAGAATATCCTCCGGAGAGGCTAGTAGGTACACAATATTTACAATCACTATCTAAGAAAAATATCAGAAAGGGAATTTTGATCTCATTGAAATAAACTTCGAACCTAAAAAGTGTATTTTCATGGCATCATCCTCAGGGGAATTCTTTATGAGTGTCTTCCTATGGGATATGTTTAATCAGGACCACCTTGATAGTTGGAATAAGATGCTATGGTGAAAAATGATACCCATAAAGTATAATTTCATTACAAGGAGAATAATAAACCAAGAAGTTCTTTCTAAATATTAAATTAAAAGAATAACCATCCCCATTTTCTCTAGGCGCTCATATTGTCAGAAGAATTAAGAGGAGAGATCAAACCAAATATTTTTTGAAGGAGAGTGGGAACACACATAATTGAGATTTTTTGGGGACATCGTAGCCTTATCATTATAGAATCTCCTCAGTTTTACCTTCCTATAATGGTGGTTTCATGGTGCAGTAGATGTGGGCCCTAAAAAGACGTCCAAGGCTATATTTTTAAATGATGTTTGCTGGTGCATATGGAAAGAAATAAATAGGGCCATACATGAGGAGTTTATGGCTATGTGAAAGTCCCATATTATTAGAACTAAGAGTCTTCTTATCAAAACAGTTAGATTGTTTAAAAACTGACATGATGCTCCCACACTTAGACCACTCCAAATGAACAACCTTATCGATCAATCCTTGTACAACACTCCATAGGTCCACTAGGTCCGATGGTGTCTACCCCTTATGGGGTTCATGATAAATATGGATGGTTCTTGTATCCAAGGAGTCATGAGGAGGAGAGGGATAGTGTGGGACCCAAAGGTCTCTAATATCCTAGAATTTTCATCCCACTTTGGTCACAGAAAATCTTTACCGGCTAAGGCTAAGGCAATGCTCACAGGTCTAAGCTTCTATTACCAAAGGAATATCAAAATAAAAGAAATATTAGCAGATTATATTATTTTGAAAAACTCTCTACAAGGTAAAATTACCAACCCATGGTCGATCTCCTATATTATAAGAAAGTTTAAAATCATGATTGACAAAAAAATCCATGTGTTCCACACCTAGAGTGAGGGAAACAAAATTTCACACCATCTTGCATCCATGGCTGACCAAGGAGATGGTGTCATTTGTTTCACAAGAATGAATATCTTGAAACCCAAGGTAGAGGACCTTGTAATAGAGGATACCTGCAAGATTCATTGTTTCAGGTCTCCTTAACATGTTTCCTACTCCTTATTATTTACACTCTTTTTCTTTGAGTAAATAATAAATAATAATTATAGAGGAGTGATAGACGGTTATCTAAAAAAGAAAAAGTTTCAACTAATTACCTATATAGACATGTTAGTATGAGTAAAATATGGATTCATATAACATTTTTTTGGACATAAAAGGTTTTATACCATATCAGCAGTAGTAAGGTGCACAACTACCCCATCCTTTATTACTCTATTTACATGTAATGTGACTTATGACAACCAAAATTATCATTATTAAAATTTATATTTAACTTATTTTCCCTTAAATTTTGATGGATAATTATCAATTTTTTGGGCTATTTATATATTTTTTATCAGACAAAGATATTATCACTAAAAAATTATCTATATATTCTATGAAGACTATTAAATAAATCCATAAATATGATACATGTAATCACTAGTCAAAATAAAATATGTAAAATATCTCAGTGTTTATAACTTGTGTCAAATTACATAATTAATATATCATTCTCCATCACTTTCAACTGGTGGTGTCCAAAGCTGAGAAATATCTTCAAAAAATGTTGATCTTCCTTATCTAGTTATGTAAGTCATCAATAAGATTAAAAAAATACATGTTCTGATGATAAAATTATTTAAACACAGATAATCAATGAAAAATTTCATAGATACATATATATTTTTAGTAAATAGAATGGGACCCCCTATGGTTGACAGAAAGAGTAAAATCTTTAGTATATAATTCCTTCATTTTATCTTTAGATCTATCAATTTTACTAAGTTCTTATGATACATGCGTTTAAAAAATAGCGCATAATCAATGAAAAAATGAATTCATAATTCAACTTCTCAATCAAAAAATATTCCTATCAAATTATTAATATATATATATATATTCATGTTTATAATATCCATTATATCAATCCATTTCTTTTTTTAGTGATATAGAAAAGTTTATATTCATCCTTATTTAATCCTATTTTTATCTCCTTGAAATTATATCAGTAATAAAATTATATTCTAATGAGAAAACATAAGATTATTTTGAAAATTTAGTGAAACTTTGTTAGATATAGAATCTATTTTTTATCCTATAATGAAATCTAATGCATATCCATATCAGTATCAAATTCCAATTTTATAATAAAAAAATTTATTAGAAAAAACCCCTATATAAAATAAAATGAAAATACTTGTGATCCCTAGTTACACTTATACCTTCATTAAGTGTTTTTACAATTGTTCATACTCCGTATTTTTTATAGATACTCCGATATTACTTGATAATTTCCAATTATAAAATAATTTATAGGTCTAAAATAAAATAAACCATTAAAGAAGTTTATATAAATAAACAAGGTACCTATAACTATATCTCTCAAGAATCTATATTCAGAGTTTTAATAGAAAATTAATTTTATTTACTTTTATACTCATGTTAATATCAATATCCATCCCATTCCTATCTCTAATAATATTTATTCTACAAAATGAAATATCTTATTAAAATTGAATAATTTCACTATCAAATTACCATCATATTTTGACATAGGTTCTCCACAATCATTTACATAAATAAAAAACTTATATTCCTTTTCATTATTTTAGGAATTGAAAAATCAATTCCTCTTCCTACCATCTCTCTCTAGTCTAGGTAATCACATTGCTTTCTCTATTAGCATATTCCGAACCTTTAGATTATATAGTATATAGTAGTTGATAAAGTTAATTTTAAAGGTATAAAATCTATCCATTTTACCACCAAGTATCATGTTTAATGTAAAATTGTCTTTCTATACTACCATTATGTTATCCTATTTTCATTAAATTATTAAATTTTCACTTCATTAAAATTTGATAATCTGTAGGAAAATATTTTGAAGGTAACTATATTTAAATTATTTCCAAGAAAAGGATTATATAAAATTTTTATCCTTTGTAATTTTCATTAGATACCACCTGTAACACCCTGAGTTTTTTTAAAAAAATAGAATGCTGTGTTCGATAGCATATGCAATATGCGACATCGTGTTTTAATGAACCTCAATATACTATTAATATTTCTATTTATGAACAATACTTATAACCGAGCCATCAAATTTTTTATTATGAATATAATTAAACAAATTTTAAAAATTAAGTATTAAGGATAAATAAAATAAATTGATAAATAAGTACTTAGTTTTTGGTAAAGTCTTTAGAGGCTTTGAAAATACCTTTTTCTAAAAAAATGATTCTTTTTTTCTTTTTATGAAAAAATGATTTAATTATTTTATACACTATTAAAAATTTTATTTCAAAAAATTATATTTATTTTTTAATCAACATTTCAAAATTATCATATGATCATTTTTTGTGATTTTTCTAAAAAGATTAATTAATAATGAATAATGAAAATATTGGATTTTATTGAAAATTTCCATTTAATTTAAACCATTTATGAATATATATTTTGTTTTAAAATGGTTTAAAATTAAATATAGTTCAATTATTTTGTTATTAACCCAATTTGGGTCACTTTAATCAATTTAATGTTGAATTTTGATAGAAATAATTTTTATACTTATCAAAGCCTTTTCATTGGAAAACCATTTTTTCATTACTTATGTGGGTTAAATCATAAATTAAATTCTACCAATTATGTGAAATGTTTTTTTGAAAAATATATTAAATATTTGGAATTATAACAAATAATCTGTTATAATAATTCCAAATTAATTTTTTTTCATAATGAATAGTAAAAATAATAAAAATTAATTACCACATTTAAGGTTAAAATGGATTTACTGGGGGTTAAACTAAAATAAAAATGGTTAAAATGAACTAAAAACTAGTCCATATACTATTGGATAGACATATTTCCGCCTTATATATTATAAGGTTCTACAATTATACTCATTTGTATCCTTTTGGAATATGTAAAACGTGGTTATAACTATTTATTTTCAACAATTCCAAGTGTGTCCTCTCCCCCACTCATAAAAGGAAACCCACTCTCCCCTCTTATTTGCACTTAAAAATCATTATGTTTTATAAAATAAATACCCAAATAACTTACTTACTTCCCTAACCATTTAATAGAGTCATTTTTTATCATAAATCCTATCTAAGGATGATTTAGGTGCAATCCTAAATAGGTTTCCCGAAGAAGAGGTATCGTTCTAAACTGAGTATCTTTGTATTAATTCTTCTTCCACCTCCTTAAAATCTTACTCAATCATTCTTATATAATAGAGTCAATATATCACATATAATAATATTTTATTATGTTAATTTTATAACTTAAATCTATCTCCACATTAATCAAATGGGAAATGAAACCATCATTCGTGTGTACGACAAACTACGGCCTCACGAACCGATGTAATTTGTTTTATATCATGCCTCTAAAGACAGTTAATGATGATGTATTGAATTATTATAAATTACATTAATGAAATATTAATCATTATTTAAATTTAATATATTATATACCTTCTTACTTTAATACACATTAAAAAATGATAACTTCATTCATGTGTGCAGTAGATCACCTTATCACGAAGCAATGTTATTAGTTTTTTATTACCACGTCACATGGATGGTATATATAAGTGTATTTAAAGAAATAATATTATATTTATGATATAATTATCATTATTTAAAGGTAAAATAATTTTTACATTCTTTATATTAGGATCTTTTAAAAATGGAAATGTTACACATGTGTACGTATGGCCTACCATCTCTATTATGCAACAAAGTTTATTTTTCATAAAAATAATTCATGTTTTTTTAAAATTATTTTTATGTATAAAAATTTTAATGGTTTTATTATTATTATTTTTAGATGATGAAATAATAATCTCTTTTACCCTAGTCAAATTTCCATGGTGATTTTGGATACATGAGTTGAACATCATCAAAACATCTAACTTGAACTTAAATGATTATGTAATTAAATATAACATGATAATAAATAAAATAAAAGTAATAATAAACTTGTAAAAGATTAATTTAAAAAGTTAAACATGTGTTATTTTTAAATATGTTTTAGATTAAATTCGAGACGAGGTGTTGTGAGGACGTGCGATTTCGAGGCCCGGTGTTCCTAGAATAAATGTTTAAAATAAATTAAAATATCAAATAGAATATATGTGAAGTTTTACTAAAAAAGTGTAATAACATATAAATTGTTACTCATATAAAAAATCCAAGGGCAGCGTTGAGTTCATAACAGTGGTTTTACCCTAGGCGCGACCTAACATTGGTCAGTGCGGGTCATCTGTGGAATGTTTTCACATGCGTTTTAATTGAATAAAATAAATTGATGAAAATTTATTTATTTTCTATTTAATCGATGTAGTGGCATAGTGACAGGTTTATTTTAAAAAACTGTTTGGCAGATATCTAAGGTTAGGTTCATAACCCTATAGTCCTCTGAAGGGCCTGGAGAGAGAGATATGGAGAATCCTCTCAGCAGGCGATGACAGAACTTCAGATTAGAGATCGAAGAACGTCATTCTTGGTAGATCTTTCCAATGAAGATGAAATAAAGACAGATATTCAGAAACGAGCGATCAAAATCTTGGCGTAATGTGTAATTTTGATTCTTATTTCTTTTTCTTGATTCAGATGATGAACGCAGACAAATCCATGAATAGATTAGCCTACAGATTGATCGTACTTGTGGGATGGAATGATATTTGGAGGTATTATCAGGTTTTTTTAGAGTATTGTTTTTGATTCATTCATCATTATTATGGTAATGTATCGAGGTAAGAACAAACAAGGTACGAGGTTTATTTATCAGGCTTGTTCCATGTTCTTTTTCTCCCCCGGATTCTTGTATTCTTGATGCACGTTCTCTGTTCTTCCCCAAAATTTTAACAATTGATCATTGTGCCTTTGATTCTTAGATCCATGATACAAAATTGGAGATCCGACATCAGGATGACTAGATGGCGGTTCAACGATGACAAAAATAGATGGATTGAAGCGATTTGAAATAACCTATTCTTCGGATGAGTTTCATCAGGATGGATTAAATATGATTTATGAGTTGATTAAAGGCACAAAACCCATAAATTTGGTGTTAGGATGGTTAAATGACCTTAGACATAGAGTTTTGAGGAAAATTGAGCACCAAAATGAGATCTGGAAGATCAACAGAGGCATGTAGTGGAAGAACACAGGTTTCTGGAAAACTTGATACACACGACGTGTAGTCCTGGAGACACGACATGTGTTCATCATTGGAAAACTATCCATGTACCCTCAGAGGTACACAAACATAGGGTGGAGTACCCAAGTTTCCTACATGGAGTGTACTCCTCCACAAGACATGGACTCAACTAGTTACATAGAGTACCTCGTGTACTGGTACATGAGCAAGGATACAGGGGATGAAACCAAGTACTGGAACACAGTCGAAGTACCCAGGTGGACACCAAATGGAAGGACCTGATGTGTAATCCTCACAACATTCTGTGTACCCATATTCTATGTGAAATGGGTTAGAATGACATAGGTCATTGTATATGGGTAGTAACTGAGGTCAAGGGTCATGAAGTGTGATCCTACTACACATTGTGTATCCCTTTATACATGAATTTATTCTCTTTTCCTTTATATCTTGGACAAGTTTCACTAAGGTTTTTTTCCTCTATCATTTCCATGAAGGCATCTTTTATTCATTTCCTACTCATTGGACTATGACCCCTTTATTAGGATTTCATATATTGAGTTGTTGAAATCCCCTAAGGGGCCCGAATTGGGATCATATATTCTTTATTCATGCCCTAGGTGGAGTTCTTAGGTATTGATGTTACCGAAACTACGCGATCACCTATCCTCTACTTAGAAGGTTAATCCAGATTGAGTTTTTTGGTATCACCCCATGGCCCTGGATATGATCATCATTTATTTTATCATATATATCTTTAGATCTATTAGTGTATCAATCTCATGGAGAGACCCGGAAAGAAGTACCTCTCGTACAAATGTCATTAGTGCTATCAGACTCAAGAGTGTGTTTTCCCGGATGAGTGCTTTGTGAAATCTTTGAGATGAATTTATAAGTTTGGTATGTAGTTTTTGTGGCTTACCTCTATACTATGCATCTTGGTTGAGTATATCTAGATGTTATTTTTATATGTTTTTTAGAAAAATAACTGTGTAAAGATGACTGTATCTTTCCTTTGTTGTATTTGTTTGTGGTTTTAGGGTGTCCTACTGAGTATTGTTATACTCACCCATGAATAGGATTTTCCCACATGCGTCATGTCTTGTACAGACGATCAACCCTTTTGATGGAGCCCTAGGTGGACCATGACTAGACGGTGCTTTGTGAGACTAGATAGACCAAGGTGTGTTGCTATAGATTTCAGAGAGTAGTCCCAGTACATTTTTTCTACAGGTTGGACTTGTGTTATAAACTTCTTATAGTGGTATTTTATTTTTCCCTATTTAGTTTACCTTTATTTCTCTCATAATATGGTTATGGGATATAGTGGTATGCATGTATTGTTTTCTTAGTAGTTTTTACATTTCATCATTTTGTGGGTTTGGAGATGTGTGTGTGCATACAAGAACATAGGCAATGCCTCTCATGTTAGTGATATTCCTACTTGATGCTAGTCACCAGCCCCTAGCCTTTTGGGGGTAGGCTTGGGGAGTCGTGACATGGTACCCATTGGGATGGGTCATGAAAAAGTGGTGTCAATGGGGGTAGTCGGTTCTACTTTAGGACTGGGAGTCTTTGAGATTGGTTTGGGTAAACCGTGTTAAGTGTTTTGAGTTCAGATTTCAAGATAGGGACTGAAGTGTTAGTGCGGCGTCTGACATATCCATACACTAGGACTTTGATAACTAGATTTTGGACTCCGTACATTAGAATACTAATTTTATGTAAACTAATGGTACATGCATCATATATTAATGGGTTGTGGTTTCCATGTCCTTCTTGAGTCATCTCTCCAGATATACTCATTAACCATGGTACATATTTTTTTTCATATAGGAAGCCTTTATGACACATACCATCTTAGATTCAACAGCTTGATCATGAGTATGACCCCCTCAGTGAAGACACTTCGATACATGGGCCAATTCCCTAGATCTCACCTCCAGGTGGTGCACCGACCATACCTCCACCTATAGATTAGCATGTGGTGCCCACAGTACTAGAAGATGTAAAGAACATGATGAGAATTCTCCATGAGTTTCAATGAAATAAAGCCTTTAGGTTTTGAGGTGAGCCCTACCCATAGGTGGCGGAGGACGGGCTTGAGGTAGTGGATCGAGTTTTCTGACTAGTTAGGAATCCAACAGATCTTATGGTGGTCTTGGCGGTGATCCTTCTACACAACTCAGTGAAATGATGGTGGAGTTTTGATATCTAGACTCATGAAGAGGTGAATATTTCGTGGAAAGAATTTGAGTTCTTATTTAGGGAGGAGTTCTCACCAGTTATTTTGAGAGCTGTGCATATTTGGGAGCTTCTCCAGCTCTAGCAGGATAGCATGACCATAGCTGATTATTCATCAAGGTTTACCAACCTTTATAGGTACTCAATGAATATGGTTTTAGATCAGTACTTTAGGGATAATACATTTGAGAGAGGTCTGCGTAGGGACATCTAAGCTAGTTTTATCCCTCTATGAATTCCAACATATTCCAAGGTAGTTTAGCATGATTTTGTTGTTAAAAGATTCTTGGATGACCAGATACAACCAACGATGGTCATTAGTGGACATGTAGAAGAAGAGACCTCAACAATAGGGAGCCAACATCAGTCTTAGGGACCCAGACATTGGATATGTTTCAAGAGTAGGTCCAAGGATATAGGATATGTAGTTTAGGGATCATAGGGTGGGTCCATTCATCCTAGAGATAGGCAGTGTTATTCATGTGACAGTAGGGGACATCTCGCTCGAGGTTTTCTGACCTCCCATACTGCTGACATGGATATTGTGGATGGACCATCGAGGCAAATACAACGGTTAGTGCAGGCAGATCCATAGGGTGTGAGACATGGAAGAGGAGCTAGGAGAGTAGTTGTATATGGTCAATGTTTTTACTTGAAACCACTACCACCCCTAGGTGGTCTATTCTAGACTTAGGGAGATAGAGGACATGGTCAGGGACTGTTTGCTTGCGGTTGAGGCATATGAACCATGGTCACCAAGAATCATTCGAGGTATGATCTGTATCTTTTATAATTTATATCCACTACTAATAGACATAAGTGATATTCATTACTTTCTTTCCCCATATCTTGTATGAGACCTAGATATTCTAGTTTAACCATTGAATCAACCCTTAAGATTGGAGACACCAACTGGATGAGTCTCAATGATCACAAACCTATACCAATGGTGTGAATTGACCCTTGGAGGTGAGAGTTTTGGTTGGATCTTCTTAGTGGAAGCATCGAGGGCTTATGATGTCATTCTTGGTATGGATTGGCTATCTACACTCCAAGCCCATATTGACAATTTTAGTTGAACGGTGTGGTGTTTCCATAGTGATGGAAGGAGTTTTACCTTTTTAGTGAAAATGAAACCCAGATAACATAGGATGGGCTCATGCATAAGAGGTTGTATCCAAATACTCATTAGTTGGCTAGCCTGACCCTCAGTGCAGTAGATGTTATTTTAGGATTGAAATGATTCTAATTGTAGAATCGAAATAATGATGTAGATTCTCAATATACAAGAGGGGGAGGGGGATGAACAATTTACTTTGAAAAAATTCCTTTGGAACTTTTAAAGATGGCAATGTTTAACAAAGTTAAACAAGGTAAATTTACAAGACCTCTTAGTTCTACAAACTTGCTTGATTCTAGAAATGTGTTTCCAGAAATGAAACTTAAGAAAAGTTTACAACTATAAAGATTCAACCTTAAAGCGTATATAATCTCACTAATTAGAGTAAAAGTATAAGAAAGTATAAAATAGTTATACTTTCCTCAACAACAAAAATGCAGCAGAAATCTTGAAACAAAACAAGTAACAAGTAGTAAATCTTTTAACCAAAAGAGAATGGTATCCAACAACCTTGGATAAAGGTCCCCTAATTTATACTTTCAAGAAAGTCTGTCTTACCCACACCATGGTAAGCCCTCGATACAAATATCAGAATCTATCTCGCTATCCCTGCAAGCCCTCAAACATCAAGGTAGTCGGCACCTATGTCTTTATATCCCTAGAATCCCTCGAATTCACTCAGCAACATTCAGAGTCGCATGAAGAAATTCTGAACAAGATGTTCAATACACACAAATCAAAGAAGTATCTCTCTAGAAAACACTTTAGCGGTATGCAATCTCTAGAGTTGTATAACAGTTAATCAAAGTTCATGTTGTGGGCTCTTTCAAATGAGCTCATATTTATAGGCACATATTCAATGGTCGACTCCCTCCTCCAATGGTCATATTTTTCCTTGAATTTCAGAGGTACCGGTACATGTGTCACTCAAAAAACAGTTGGTTAGAAACAGAAAGCACGACATCATTTTATAACTATAGAAAGAGTAAGAAAAAAGTATCATTGATTAACCAAATCAATATTTTGGAATTTAAGGAAAAATAAAAGTTCGGAGTCTAACAAAAGAACCACACAATGTCAATAATACATGAGTATTTATATTCTGTATTCAAAATAATTCGGAACCTGAATTCCATAGAATTCTGGAGCTTGAATTTCAAGGAAATTGGGAGTCTGAATTCATAAGAATTCGGAGTCTGAACATAGAAAATTATGAGTATAAATTCAGAGAATTCGGAATCTAATGTCACAAAGTTCAGAGTCTGAATTTAGAGAATTCGGAATCTGAACTCAGAATGTTCAGAGTCTGAATTCATAGAATTCGGAGTCTGAACTTAGAAAGTTTGGAGTCTGAATTCAGAGAATTCAGAACCTGAATTCAAATTCTGAAAACAGAATTCTCTATATCTAAGTATTTATAAGATTCCAATGTTTTAGTTATGAAACTGAATTTTATACTTAGAAGGAAAATGAGTTAGATTATAATATGAATAATGAAAACAAGGTAAGGATAAATTTACTTGGGGAAGGAAAATTTCCTTATAAATTCAAAACATAGGGAAAATAAATTTGCCTTAAGTTAGAGTGTTTGTGATTTTCAAAACAAGAAGGAATGGAAAATTCATAAGGAAACCTTATTTTTCCAACAATCTCCCCCTTTTTGGAAAGCACAAACATCCTTATGAAAAATAATACAAGGACTTAGAAAATATTTTTCTGGAATTTTAAAATAAAACTTATCTCCCTTAACACATTGGAAATGATTAATGTGACTAACTCCCCCTTAGGATTTGGAAACACTAAGGATCACATTCTTTATTACTGTATTTAGACTTTTCATTTTATTGCATACGCAAATCTTCTTGGATAAGAACCCCCCATTAGATGAAATCCCCCTTAGGGAAATTTCTTCTTTTACTTAGTATTCTTTTTTATCATCCCTTTCCCCCCTTTATGATTTTCAAAACAGATTAAAGGGAATGAAAACGGAAATATGATACCTAAAATATTAGTACTAAATAACCAAAAGACGAGCAGCCAAAAATTTCATTAAGATTGGAAGAATTTATACATGGAAAAAATACAACAAAAGATCATAATTGAACAAGATTATCCTTACTTTTCCTTCGGCATCGACTTCTTTACTATGGTTTTGATCTTCTTGAGTTCCTCATAATCTTCCTCTTCATGTTTAAGAAGCCGATCTTGGTATTCTGTTTTCTTTGATAAGGTTTTGGTTTTTTCTTTCTAAGCCTTAAGAAATTCTACCTGTCCCTTTAGAACTTCTTCTTGATTTGCAATTTTTTCCTCAAGTTCGGTTCTAAGAACACTTTCCATATTCCAACTCTGAGAAAATGAATACAATTTCCCATTCAGATCTTTGACTTCTTGCATCTGAGAGATTTTTCCAGAGTTAGATTTTCCTCAAAACTATTTTTGATATCCTTAATCTTCACATATTCAGTATCAAATGCATCCTTGAAAATTTCTTGGAACTCATAAAGAATTATCATATCTTATATAGTTTTATATGACCATATGGTCATCTTCTTGCAAGATCTTTTGTGGGATTCATAGTTTATGAAAAAGGATTTGAAATTGGCCTCAAGTTTGATGCACTTATCTATCACCATGGATACTGAATCTAATTTCTGATATAAGAAGTGTGGAAGCATCTGGCATCTCTAGTCTATACTGGGAAATATTGGTATAGTCCCAACAATTTCTTTAAAGACTGGACTACAAAATCATGTCAAATGGAGGATGATTCCAAATCAGAAATTTTTCTTGGTGAGGTTTCATTTTCTAACACATCATCTATCCTCTTTGAAGAACCACCAACATCATTATTCTTCACCATAGACTTGGTAAGTGTATCAAATACTACTTGTTTTCCCTTATCAATGTCCGGAATGACTTCCAATTGATGAGGAGATTCATTTTCACTATCAGATAGATGATCGATTTTGTCTTCATCAAATTCTTCCTTTTCGGCTCCTGCCTCAACATCCTCTAGGTGAATAAAATATTTATTGATTCATTCTTCTTCAGATGGTTTTTTACTTTGTCATTAGCCTTCTCTTCATCCTTCCAAGGTGTAGCAAGCTTTGATAATTCATCTTGAGAGGTTTGGAATGATAATTTCTTAGAAGGGCTTTCCTTCCCATGAAAATCCACAACTAATTTATCAAGTCTTTAGTATCACCAGTGCGTTATTCTTCTTCTTCTACTACTTATTTTTCATCTTCTTTTTTTTCCTTTGAATTTCTACAGAGTCACAAACTTCTATCCCAGAGTCTCTGTTAAAGGTTCTATCAATAAGGATTCTAGTACCAGAATATTCTCAGAAGCTTTTTCAGCATCCTTCAGAAGGGATTAAACTA
Organism: Viscum album; assembly: GCA_963277665.1. Classification (NCBI taxonomy): domain Eukaryota; kingdom Viridiplantae; phylum Streptophyta; class Magnoliopsida; order Santalales; family Viscaceae; genus Viscum; species Viscum album. Next base: position 1,511,099,923 of record OY728156.1, read on the forward strand.
TTTCAGCATCAAACAACTTATTATTATTATTCTTATCTTTCTCTTTCTTATCAAGTTCTTCATCTACCTTCTACCTTAAATATTTTTCTTCAGAAGTTTCCAAGCCAAACATAGGCTCCCCTTATTTATAATTTTTTTGTCTTCTCTCCATTTAGCCACAAACTCATCAGGATATGATTTTTGTTTCTTTGGCTTCGGTGGTGCAGATTGGGTTTCCTTAGCCACTGGGGTTTTTTCCTTATCTTCCACATCCTTCAACTTCCTCTTTCTTCTACCCTTTTTAGAGGTCTCAACCACCTCCTCTTTCTTCGGTAAGGCTTCTGCCTCCTCCTTAAGAAAATCATAGAATTTATCGGACTCTATGGAAAAACCAATTTTCATCCTTCTCAGGGTGTCATCACTCAGAAACATGACTTTGCAATTTCTTGACATAGATTTGTAAGGAATTTTGAAGGATTATAGACCCCAAACAATCATCTTTGAATGAATGACTGGATACATAATAATATGAGCCTTCAGATTTCCATTCTTTATGTTCTCAATCATAACAAAGATATGTTTAACCAAGTTTATCTTCTTTAGGTTTACCATGAAATCAAGAATGTACATACCAATTTTCTTCAAAGTATCCTTATATCCTTTTATTTTTATGATGAATCCTTGAACCCACAATTCAAAAATCTGATAATTTATAGTCAGGTGAAGAATCTTTGGAGTCTTTACTTCTTAGAGACCAGAGAAATCCATGGACTTAACCTTAACAAAAATTCCTTGAACATCAGGCAACTTATGAGAGCAAAAATCAGCTTCCAGCCTTGGTGTAAGAAAGTGAATATGTCATTCCATAACACATGAAAGAAAACTTACTCCCCCCTTCTTCCTTGAAGAAAATTACTGACTCATAGAATTATATTAACAAATTAAGATATACCAAATACCGAGCTTTTGGTTTTGAAAGGAAAACACTTTCCCACCCATTTAGCTTTATATTCTTAGAGATAATAGAATCATACTTTATGAAAAACTTCAGATCAACTAAACTTTCTCTGTATATCTGCCATTCATAGATTGGTTTGATAGTTGACACATCTTTCAGAGAGGAGTCTTCGACAGAAATTTGGATGTAAGAAAGATCTAAGAAGTTCGGAATAAGCTTATGTAGGAGGGAAGAGCATCAGCACGTGAAGGCTTGAGTTTCGATGTGGGAAAACCATCGAGGGGGGGGGGTCCTTTATATAGGAAATTGAGGCAACGGTTCAAATTCCATACTCAGTCTAACGGTTGATAAACCTTCTGATCAGATTTGATGGTTGAGATGATAGCAGGAAGGAAATTATGATAGAATCCGATCTTTTGAGGTTTTAAAAAAACATTCTAATTTAAGAAAAAGTGAATATGAAAATTTTGAAACAGATGAAAATACCTACATCTAAAAGATGATTGCGAAAATTTAAGAAAGGAAACACACCTTTTGGATTACTAGGATGTTTATTTGTAATGGGGAAAATTCTTCTTGAAGAACTTTAGATTCTAAAAATTTTGAATACGAAAATCTCCATTACGAAAATTTTAAGTACAAAAATCTTCATTATGAAAATTTTAATTAATAAAATCTCCATTACATAAATTTTAAATACAAAAATATTCATTACAAAAATTTTAAGTATGAAAATCTTCAATACGAAAATTTTAAGTACAAAAATCTTTATTATGAAAATGTTAAGTACGAAAATATTCATCAAGAAAATTTTAAGTACAATAATCTTCATTATGAAAATTTTATGTACGAATATCTTTAATACGAAAATTTTAAGTACCAAAAAAAATTTAGACTATGAAAAATAAATGTACTCCTCATATGAAAAGGAGTTCCTTACTGTAAGGAGATTGGTTTCAACAGGAAGTTAACATGGAATATTACCTTACTGTAATCATTCCTAAATTTTTTTTAATGTATTCAAATCTATCAGAGGGTAAGGAGTTTTTAAAAATATTAGCAAGTTGATCTTGTGTTCCGATAAATTGAAGAATTATATCCCGGTTTTGTGTGTGATCCCTAAGAAATTGATGCCTAATATTTATGTGTTTTGCACAAGAGTGATGTGTAGGGTTTTACATAAGGAAATGGAACTAGTATTATCACACAAAATTTTTGTTTTGGAAAAACTCATACCATAGTCTGTGAGTGTGTGTTGCATCCACAACACATGAGCACAACAACTTCCAGTTGATACATATCTTGGTTCAGTAGTGGAAAGTGCTACAGAGTGTTGCTTATTTAAGGACCAAGAAACTAATTAATCTCCTAAGAAATGACAAGTTCTAGATGTACTTTTCCTATCCATTCTACATCTACCAAAGTCAGTATCAGAATTTTTTTAAAACAAAATCATTTCCATTAGTGTAAAAGAGTCCTAGATCCATGGTTCCCTTTAAGTAGCAAAAAATAATTTTCAATGACTTTAAATGAGATTCCTTAGGATTGGATTGATATCTTGAAAATAAGAATACTAAAAATATTAATTCTGGATGACTAACTGTCGAGTAAAGTAGACTTCCTATCATACCTCAAAAAGATGTTTGATTTACTGGTTTCCTAGTTTCATCAAGATCAAGTGAATTTAAGCTACCAATGGGAGTACTTAAACTCTTAGTGTTTTTATAACCATACTTTTTAAGAATATATTTAATATAATCATGTTGGGATATATAGATTCCTTCTGGTTTTTGAGAAATTTTAAAACTAAGGAAAAATGTTAACTCACACATCGTACTCATTTCAAACTCAGATTTCATTATATCTGAAAAGGAATGAGTTAAAGGTTGCTGAGTTGAACCAAATATAATGTCATCAACATAAATTTTAACAATAAAAACATTTTTATTATCTTTTTTTATAAAAAGGTTTGGATCAGCATTTCCCTTAACATAATTATTTTGAATAAATAATCCTCTAAGTCTATCATACCATGCTTGAGGGGCTTGATTAAGTCTGTAAAAAGATTTGGTAAGTTTGTAAATGTGTTCAGGATGTTTTGAATCTTCAAAACTAGGATTTTGTTCAACAAAAACTTCATCTTTTACAAAACCATTAAGGAAATCACATTTAACATCCATTTGAAAAAGTTTTAAATGTAAGAATGCTGCAAAGGAAAGTAGAATGCAGATAGATTCAAGTCTAGCTACTTGTCATAGGTTTTGTTCATAGTCTATTCCTTCCTATTGATTATAGCATTTATCAACCAATCTATCTTTATTTCTTACTATGATTCCATTTTTGTCACATTTATTTTTGAAGACACATTTTACTCCAATAACAGAAGTTTCCATAGGTCTTTTAACCAAGGTCCAAAATTTATTCCTTTCGAATTCATTTAGCTCATCTTGCATAGCTTTTATTCAATCATCATCACCTAAAGCTTCATCAGTGATTTTTTATTCTAATTGGGAAAGAAATGATAGATGTTCTATTTAATTCCTTAAGGAACTTCTAGTCCTTACAGGTTGATATATATTACCAATGATACTATCACTGGGATTATTTTTAAGAAAAAACTAATTTGGGTTTTGTAAAACCTATTCATCAACAAAGGGTAGGAAGTATTCTGGGGTAAATGCTTCAGAAATATTTTCTTGAACATTTTCCATATCAGAAGGATCTTCCATAAAATGTTGATAATCAGTTTTTGAATACACATCCGAAGATGTAGGTTGAGGTTGTTTAAAAACAAAAGGATCAGTTTTATCAAATTTAACATGTACTGTTTCTTTATCTGTACAAGTATTTTTATTGAAAACTCTATAATCCTTAAAAGTTGTGAAGTAGCCTAAGAAAATTCCTTCATCATATTTTGGTGTGAATTTGTGTAGATTATATTTAGTATTTATAATGAATACCTTGAATCCAAAAACCTTAAAGTAGGAAAGTCTAGGTTTTCCACCATTCCATAACTCATAAAGAGTTTTATTAAGAAAAGGCCTAATCAAAACATGATTTTAGTATAACAATAAGTACTTACAGCTTTATCCCAAAAATGTTTGTCTACCGAATATTCACTCAACATGGTTCTTGTTATCTCTTGAAGAATTATATTTCTTCATTCACCAACACCATTTTGTTGAGGTGTTCTAGGTGATGAGAAGTTACGAGTAATTCCGTTTCTACAACAAAAAGTTTCGAAATCAGAATTTTGAAATTCTCCTCCATGATCACTATAAATAGTTATCAAAGGATGGTTTTTCCCATTTTTAACTTGGGCTCTAAAACTTTTTAAATAAGAAAAATCTTCAGATTTTTTTTCTTGAAAATAAACCCATGTAAATATAGTGTAATCATCAACTAAGAAAAATACATAATAATTTCCTCCAATGCTTCCAATTTGTGTTAGACCAAAAATATCCATATTCACTAATTATAATGCATCAGTAGTTGAGAATTCACCGACTGATTTAAAACTTGATTTATGTTTCCTACCATATTGACAAGGATCATGAACTTTTGAAGAATCAAATCTAAGCTCTGTTAGATCCTTAACTAGTTTTTCGTAGAGATTTTGCATAAGTTCCTAAGGTTACAGTGTCCTAACCTTCTATTCCACAACCAAGAATGATCTTACATTGTACTAAGGAAAGGTAGATCTTGGATTCTAAGGCCTACTATGTTTAATGTGTAAACATTCTCTTTCCTATTGGATGAAAGAATAAAATCTTCCTTGGAATTGTTTACTAATCACTTTTAATTCCTAAAATTCACAAGGTAACCTTCATCACATAATTGACTTATGCTAATGAGGTTGTTCTTAAGAACCTTAACAAATAAAACATTTGAAATCAATGTTTTTCCAAGAAGAAAAATGTTACCTATACCAATAATTCCTCCCTTAGCATTATCTCCAAAAGATACTTTTCCTCCTTTCATCTTGATAATATTTTCAAAGAAGTTTTTGTTACCAGTCATATGCTGGGAACATCCACTATCCATGTACTAAGTATTGCTGTTGGTACTCAATTTTACTGAAAATAAGAGTGTTAGACTTTTAGAACCCAAACTATCTTGGATCTAGAAACTTCAGAAAGAAAAATTTTAGGAATCCACATTTTCTTTGAAAAATAAGCTTTATGAAAACCTATAGACTGAGTTTTTTTAAGGAATAATTTTTTCCCAATTCCCACCACACTGACACTTGTGTAGAACGGAGCACTTTGTAGAACAAAATAATTGTAACTAAAAATCGGTTTTGAACTTGTATAACCTAAACCAAAATTATTCCTTTACGGTCGAATTTGAGAATAAAAATCATCAAAGTTTTCCTTACCTAAGGTAAAGTTTGAAAAAAAACTTCCTCAAGGAATATATATCTGACTTTAGTCTAATAACTAAGTTCTTGTCCTCAAAAACATCAGTTTTAGTACTAGAGTTAGGCTCAAAAACATTTTTATTAGAAATTACTTTTCTAGATCCTTAGAAAGTTTATCCTTCTCAGAATTAACTTCCACAAGGTTTTTTTTGAAATACTTTAAAAATCAAGGGTTTTCTTATTAAGATCTTTAGAAAGATCTGATATTTCCTTAGTAAGAATATAATTACTAGAATTTTATTTATCAAGCTTTTTCTTTACTTTAGAATTTTCATTCCCAAGGAGCATAGAAAATCTAGACACTTCTTTATAGGTTGGTAAAGTATTGTCTTCATCAGAAGAAGATTCTTCATCCAAGGATTCTTAATATTTACTACCACTATAATTAGAATTCAAGGATACATTGGTGATGGGTTCATCATTATGTACCTTATCCATTAAACAACTATTTTCAATAGGTAACTTGGCTAGTAAACCAAGATTCTTCTATCCAGAAGATTCGTAATCTAAAGATTCATCGAAAGAGTCTCCACCACTGGCACTCCAGGTTTCATTAGCTTTCAAAACTTTCTTAGATTTAGCTTTGTAGTACTTATTTCTATTCCTCTCAGAATGCTTTTACTTTCTATCTTTTCTCTTAAGCATAGGACAATCAGGCCTTATATGTCCAGCTCTTTTGCATTTATAAAAAGTGACATCAGAGTCTTTCTTATCCTTTCATTCTTTCTTCTTGTATCTATACTGAAAGTCTTTCTTCCCAACTATCTTGTTCATCCTTTGAGAAAGATTAGATAATTCATTTTATAAAGATTCACTTCCACTGGATTCAGATTGAATAACAACCTTCCTAGATTTAGATCTTGTAACTCTCTTAGGAGTCTTGGCTTTCATATGATTTGATGTAGTTGTAAAAGAAACACTTCCATTCCAATTATTATTATTAACATTGTCAGCATCTCTATTCATTCCAGTCTTATGTTGAAGAAGAGTTCCAAAAAGATCATCAAGAGTAATCTGTAAGACTTTCCTATTCTCATCTATAGCTGTTCTCTTGGATTCCCACTCATTAGGCATGGTGTCTATAATTTTGTCTACAAGTGCCTCCTCATCCAATATTTTTTCACCCATTGATTGTAAGCTATTGATAATAGTAATAAATCTCTATTGTACCATAAATATAGGTTCTCTATAAGGAAATAAAAAACCATGGTATTCATCTCTAAGAATATCTTTTCTAGTTTCAATAACTTTGGAAGTACCAAAATGTTTAACTTCAAGCTTCTTCCAAATACAATTTTCTGCTTCACAAGAAGAAATCTGGCTATATATATTCCTGGTCATGGAACACAACAAAGTATTGCATACCTTATATTTTAGTTGATATTCTGATTTCTATTGATTAGTAAAAGTTCTGAATTCTATATTAGGAATCCTGTAATCTCCAGTAAGAAAAACAATGTTTTCCTCTCTAGTGTTAATAAAAAAAGTCTTCATGCGATCTCTCCAATATTCATAATCATTCCCATAAAAAATAGGTGGTCTAGTAGGATTTATGTTGTCTATGGAACCAACATTCATTCCTTCCATATTGAATATTTTACACACAAACTTGTCAGTAATAAAGGTTTGTAAACAAGGATAAAAATATCCTAAACAAGGAAAATATAGAACATTGAAAAACTTGAGAAAGAAAACTTATATGTGAATATAAGTATTTCAGAGACCTCCTATGATACCAATTGTAGGATTGAAATGATACTGATTTTAGTATCGAAATAATGATGTAGATGCTCAATATAAGATGGCTCTTGCAGAGCTTCACGAGAAATCAGAATATCAATATAATATGTTCAAAGATTACCTCCCTACTAGAATATATACATATGTATTTATTTACACCATGGTATGGAACTGATATATGTACCTACATATCAGATGGCTCTTGCAGAGCTTCACGAGATGAGGGTGCAGTGGGAGGACTTGCATAAGAAGGTATTTTTGAGACCTCGTTTTTCACCCTGAGAATCTCTAATTTTGTTTTCATAAAAGGTAGATAGGTGCATGTGGTTTTGTGTGGACTACCAACACTTGAAATAGGTGACCATGAAGAATAAGTATCCACTAAAAATAATCGATGACCCTTTTGATCATTTGAAAGGGGAACGATGGTTCTCGAAGGTTGAACTCAGATCAAGTTATCACCAGCTACAATTACGAGATGAGGATATACTGAAGATGACCTATATATGTCTTTAAAGTCATTATGAGTACACGGTGATTCCCATTGGTGTGATGAATGTGCCAATAGTGTTCATGGGACTCATGAATCGGATCTATCAGCCTTACTTAGACCGGTTCATGGCAACATTCATTGATGATATCCATGTGTACTCGACATATGAGGAGGAGCACATGAGACACTTAAGGATGGTGATGGATTTTTTCTTAAGAGCACTAACTTTATGAGAAACTCTCAATGTTCAAGTTCTGAATTCAGGCAGTCCACTTTCTGGGACATGCTATCTCAATGGATGGAGTGGTAGTGGACCAAGACAAGGTCAAGGCGGTATTAGAATAATAACCACCTACGAATGTGATGGTGGTGCAGAGATTCCTTGAGCTACTATGAAATTATCAGTGATTCATACATGATATCTACAAGAAATCAACACCTATGAAAGTTTTGAGTTGAATAGTGTAACATCCTGGTTCAGGAAGCCACCCAGAGGCGCCCCATACCCGATTGTTCACATGGCCTCAAGCACATTTTCCCAAAATCCAGAGGATTCAAACTAGCAGCGAGGGTCTTGAGTGTGATAATGGGGAAACTATGCCCCCATTGGCAGAGTAACATAGTGGAAGACCACAATTATACAATAGCAGAAGCAGTAGATACCAAACAACAGTAACAACGGAATACTGATAAAGGAAACAACTGGAGGAGATATATATATATATAAATTATGAATGATACATATATGTCAAGGAAAACAGCCAAACAAAGTCACAAAGCTGGAATACAATAGTGCTAAACCAAATTTTAAAAGAAAGCTGATAAACTCCTCAGCACTACAAGCCATAGCTTGGTCCTATGCTCTCCATCTCCACAACAATCAAGAACCTGAAGTCGAAGGATTCTTTCCCTTTTCTATACCTGCAACAATATAATCTGTTTGGGCCCAAAAGCATGACCTAAACAGGGTGTGAGACAAAATCCTAGCAGGAAACCACCTGAAGATCTGTGCCTAACAGTCAGTGAATATATGGCAGGTAAAAGTACAGAAAGAAATAAATAGGAAAGAACTTAGGAGCAAACAATCCACAGTTTCTATCATATAATTTAAAAACAAGTAATTAACCACTGAAGCAAGTAGAACAAACAGGTAACCCTCTGGGTATTTCACACAACCTAACCTCTATGGTTTAACCTACAAGTACTAGTAACCCTCTAAGAGGCACACACAGTCTCACCCCTCTGGTTCAGATAAAGAATAGACTCTATGGGTAATCACTCACCGTCAATTCCCCCTATAGTCTCGTAACGTACTAAAGGTGATTTGGGGAAGCACTCAACATCTCATTCCCCCTGTGGCTCATGTCGAGGAACTACAGACACTCTGAGGAAGCACTCAATGTCAATTCCCCCTATGGTCTCGCATAGTACTATAAAGACACTCTGGAGAATCCCTTACGTCCATTCTCCCTATGGTCTACTACACTAGGTTCTCACAACCCTGTTTAAAGTCAGCAAATATCGCACTATGTAATGGCTAAAGTAACCTCAAGAACTACTTGGCTAACATTCTACAACATCTCATCATGGAAGAACAACAGTCACACCATCCTACAATACTAGGCATGGAATTGGCAATAACCTAATAGGAAAAACTATACCAAACAGTCATAAACAAGAAAAACATGCATGGGTAATATATCCAAAGCACATAAAATTACCCTATTCACAAACAATAACCTCTAATCAGGCATACAAGAAAAGAAGGCAACAACAAGGGAAAAACCAAAAACATGCAATACCCCATTTATGGGTATTAGTGTAATTTTCACATAAATACTCAAAGAATTTCTACAGAAAGGAACAAATCACCTACCTTGGGGTTAGGAGATCAATATACTTTAACCATGGGGCTGGAATCTCCTTAGAATGTCAAAGATCTACAATAATGTCTAAAACGTTCAACCCACGATAACTTGAAAAAATAAAAAATCATGAAACGAGGTTCTATCAGAAGAGAGAACTCACCGATGCGATTCCAACACAATCAACGGAGTTCGATTTGGAGGACGGACGAGCTCTTGGGTGTTCATAAAAGATACATGGCCGTTCATGAGCTTATATCCAATCAAGACCAAAAAGTAGACGTTTCTGGTGATTAGACGAGACCCTGGTGCATTTAATGAAAAAAATAAAGTACACGACATGTACTTTTGGAGTACACGGCGTGTACTCTCCTTTTCTGTACCCTGCTTTAGGTGAACTCCATGTCACGCCTACATGGATGTGTGTGTGTCCATGACATGACTAACACATGTCCTCCAGCAGTATCAATGTACACAGTGTGTACTTTGAAAATTTCAAATTTTCCTCTTTTCCTCAAAAAATGACCCGAAAAGGAAAAACATACCTAAAAAGAAGATCTGGGTTCTTACAAACATCCCCCCTTAAAGAAATTTGTCTCTTAATTTCCCTAGAACGGCGTAGAAGAAGAAACCCCTAATAGCTCCGGCCACTGTGCTCGCACATCAGCCTCCCTCTCCCAAGTCTCATCTTGTACCCGCTCGTGCTGCCATAACACTCGTACCAGAGGAATCAACCGGCCACAGAGAACCTTTGTACTACAATCAACAATCCGGATTGGATGCTCCTAGAACGAGGAATCCACATCAAGTTCAAGATCCTTGGGTTGAAGGACATGAGATGGGTCTGAAAAGTAATGTTGGAGCTGAGAAACGTGGAAGACGTCGTACATAGCCTGATACGTCTAAGGTAACTGCAACCGATAGGAAACTGGCTCAACTCTCTCCAACACCTCAAACGGCCAGACATACCTCGATGAAAGCTTACCTTGTTTCCTAATACTCTTGTGTCCCAACCTTGGTGTGACATGCAGGAAAACTTGATCCCTGACCTCGAACTCCAGAGGTCGTCTCCGCTGATCAGCATAAGACTTCTGACGAGACTGTGTAGTATCCATCCTCTTCCAAATCAACTCTATCTACTTTGAGGTCTCCTGAACAAGATGAGTTCCCAACAAAGCTACCTCCCCTACCTACATCCAACATAGGGGTGATCGGCATGGCCTACTGTATAAAGCCTCATAAGGTTCTAGATGAATAGTTTTTTGAAAACTATTGTTGTAGGAAAACTACACAAGAGGTATATTATTCTCCCAAGAACCTCCAATGTCCAGAATGCATGTTCAGAGAATGTCCTCAAGCACCTGAATCACATGCTCAGACTTGCCATCTGTCTTGGGATGGTATGATATACTCAAAAGCACCTTTGTACCCAAAGCCTTCTGAAGCCCCTACGAGACCCGAGAAGTAAAACGCGTATCCCTGTATGAAACAATGGAGTGTGGAACTCCATATAGATATATAATCTCTTATATGTACAACCGCCCTAGCTCATCAACACTAAAGGTATCCTTGATCGGAAATAAGTGAGAAACCTTTGTGGTTCTATCAACTATGACCCATACAACATCATTCCCACGAGGTGATCTTGGCAACCCTGTTATGAAGTCCATCACGACGTCTTTCCACTTCCACTCAAGAATGGGTAACTGATGTAAAAGACCTATTGGTCACTGATGTTCCTCCTTCACCTAATGACAAGTAGAACATCTCATAATGAAACTAGCAACATCTCTCTTCATACCAGGCCACCAATACTGGTGGTGAAGATCACGATACATCTTGGTGACACCAGGATGAAATGAACAAACAAAGGAATCAAAGTCTTGCATCAGACCCTCACGTATATCTGCTAGCACCCATTCATGCCCCTAGAAACGCAAGATCTCATCCTCACCTATGGTCCATCTAGTAATAAGGTCCTCTCCTGACACACTCTCCCGTAGGACTAGGCCTTCAGAATCTGATAGCTACCTCATTCTAACTCGATCAAGAAGCGTAGAGGTAACAAATACAGAAGATAGAAAAGTTTTCCCCTATCTGTCGTGCACCTCCAAATGCATCAAAGAGAACAGAGTCATAACTGCAGGCCTCTTGAACTGCTTGTAACTGATTCCTCCTACTCAACGCATCAGCCACCACATTGACTTTCCCAAGTGTATAGGAAAGCTTAAAGTCTAAGGACTCTAGGTACTCAACCCACCTCCACTCTCTCAAATTCAAGTCACACAGAGTGAAAATATAATTGAGACTTTTATGGTCATTTAAAACCAAAAAATTCTCTCCCATAAGGTAATGTCTCCAACAGCATAGGGAATGAACAAAATCTCAAAAACTCCGGAACATGCATCGGGTATGTCCTCTCATGTGGCCTCTACTACCGAGACCCATACTCAACAACTCCATCTCCCTGTATAAGAACAACTCCTATCCCGATACCTGAAGCGTTATAGTAGACAATGTAGCTCTTTCCTGGATCTAGAAAGACTAGTATCAGTGCTGAAGTAAACCTACCTTTCAACTCCTGAATGGCTGACTCACAAGAATCTGACCATAAGAACTTCGCACCCTTCTTGGTCAGACCCATCAACGATGCTACTAAGTGTGAAAAGTTCTGTATGAAGCGTTTGTAATATCCATCCAACCCTAGAAAAATATGCACCTCAAAGATATTATTTAGCTACTCCCAGTAAACTACTGCTCTCACTTTCTCTGGGTCCACTGATACTTCTGTCTCAAAGATAACGTGGCCCAAAAAGTTAATCTGGTCCATCCAAAAGTGGCACTTCTAGAGATTAACATATAACTGATGCTCCCACAGTGAACTCAAAATGATCTCAAGATGGGTAGCATGGTCGTGTCGAGTGTGAGAGTACACCAAGATATCATCCACAAAAACCACCACAAAAGAGTCTAAGTATGTACAGAACACTCAGTTCATCAGTGCCATGAAAGCTGCAGGTGCGTTTCTGAGACTGAACGACATAACCATATACTCGTATAGACCATACCTACTCCTGAAGGCTGTGAGAGGTATATCTGATGGTCTAACACTTAACTGATGGTAACCAGATCTCAAGTCGATCTTCAAGAACACTCGAGCTCCTCGAAGCTGATCAAAGAGATCATCAATCCTAGGAAAGGGATATCGGTTCTTGACCATCAACTGGTTAAACTTCCAATAATCCACACAAGGCCTGAGAGTACCATCTGCCTTCTTCGCAAACAGAATAAGAGAACCCCATGGAGAATTACTAGGTCAGATGAAACCCTTTTCCTACAACTCTTCTAACTGCTTCTTGAGCTCCTGAAACTCAGGTGTGGCCATTCTATAAGGTGGAATGGATACTAGTGCTGCTCCTGGAACGAGCTCAATCAAAAAGTCTTTATCACGCTCCGGAGGCAAACCCAAAAAGTCATCTGGAATGAAATATCTGAAACAATCCACCACTAGAGGAAAGTCTAACTGTGAAGTCCCTTGGTCATTCAGATAAAGACAAGAAATATGGGCTGTAAATGCCCCCAACCCATGGTGCTATGGACCCGCTCTGCTCGCCCGGACGTCCCACTCGCCCTTATGAAGAAAACATCCACCCTCTGGTGATATGAAACTCACCCTGTGGTGATAACTGTCGAAGACTGCCTGGAAGGGAACTATCCAGTCCATTCATAGAATGACATCATAGCCTGTCATCTCTAGGACATAGAGGTCCTATAGAAAGTGATACCTATCCACCTCTATAGGGAACTCCTTGCACTGACTTACACTAGCTGTTATAGTCCCCAATGGTGTGTCTAGAGGCAAAGTATCTGTAGAGGAAAATATGTAGAGCCCAAGGCTCTCCACAACAGCAACTAAGAAAAAGCTATGGGAATCCCCTGTATCGAAAAGAGTAGAAGATAAAACTGAGGCTACTAAGATCGTACCTAGAACTGTAGAGGGTCCGTGATCCTTCTCTTGCTGGGTCTACTTCACTGCAAAATCCTGACCTGTACCATGGCCCTGTGACCCTGCCTGACCGCTCTGACCTGATCCACCCTACTGTCCCTGAAAGACCGGTAACTTACCACCACGACCTCGACATCCACCTCGACCCGAATGGCCGGAGGAACTCCAGTTCTCAGACTGGTGAGAAACTGGTGGCACTGCACTTGTACGAGGAGTCATGGATGAACCCCTGTCACCAGCTTCTAGAGAGGAAACCTGAAAGAAGTGTTGAAGGTGACCCATATTTCCATAGGATCAGCACTCCAATGGGTCTCTCTGGAACTATGGCCATGTATTCCCAGCCATTCCACACTATTAGCATACCACCTGGCTACCTGAAGATGTGTCTTGCTTCCTCGGATCACCGCGCGTAGACTCCATATGGCGCTTCCTGCTATCAGCTGGTGAAGCACTAAATCTGGAAGTGGAACCACCCAGGAACTCAACTCCACAATCTCTAATATTTTACTCTACAATCAGTTCCTGGTTGATGATGGAAGCGATGGAATTAAACCTGAAGATATTAACCTGTGAGTAGATCTCCCATCTAAGACCATCCTCAAACTTCATTTCCAAGAACAATCCATCTCCACCTTGGAGGTGTATGAAATGCTGAAGCTCATTGAAATGAGAGGAATACTCCATGAAAAAAAGAGTACCCTGCTCTAGGCTCATGAACTCCCGGGCCCAATCAACCCTCAAGGTCTCTGGATAGAAGTAGTCATAAAAGACGTGCTGAAACTCCTTCCACGCCATAACCTGCTGATGACCCACCTGTGAAATCACGTCCCACCACCTCTTGGCGGAGTCTTGTAGAATGTAGGTAGAGATCTTGACCCGCCTTTCGGTAGGTGTCTCCAGATGCTCAATGATCATCATCATGGCTTCTATCCATGATTCTGCAGCCTGAGGTCCTCCTTTCCCTGAGAAGGTGGGAGGATACTGCTACTGGAAAACCCGTGTCAAGTCTTCTATAGTCAAGGAAGGAGGTGGTGCTCCCTAGAAGGTCTACATCATCCTCATAAATACCTCTTTGAACTGATCATCATCTCCTTTGTTAGGTACAATGGATGGTGGAAAGACCGACATAACACGAGGATCTGCAAGAAGCCTATGATCAGCCAGATCTGGCGTCTGATCACTACCCTTCAACTGGCAGACAACTAGAGGACGTATCAGTTCCATGACTCTGCAAGGTCAAATACACACCTTATATTAAATATTATCAATGACTGAAAGCACAAAGGAAAATAAAGGAATAGAAGAAAGAAATCATTCAAGTTTCATAAAACACGACTACACGACGTGTATTTTTACTACATGACGTGTTTCCTCAAGTCGTTCACATGAGCATGTACTTCAGTTTAAACTAGTCGTGTAACACCCCAAACACATGGCGTGTTGTCCAAAAACATGGTGTGTACATGAATCCTTTTTCCCTACCTGAGTCCTTCTACACGATCAAGCCACATGGCTCTCCTAAGACAAAACTAAACGGTGTGTTCTAGGTAGACACAACGTGTACTAGACAAGATTTACCTAGCCCATGTTGTTAGTGACATGCCCTGTGTACGTAGGTCACAATACATAGCGTGCTCTATAAGGACACAACATGTACTAAGAATTCCCAATAGACCGGGTGGTTAGCTACACGGCTGACACTACACGACATGTTCCAGGCGGACACAGCGTGTATGAGATAGGATAACACCGACCCGCGTTGTTCACGACATGGCCGGGTACCTGGGTTAGACTACACAACGTATTAAAGGTGGAAAAGGTGTGTATAAGAGGAGACTCCACCGACCTGTGTTGTTATCTACACGGCTGGGTTCCTAGGATTATACTACACGGCGTGTACAACCAGTACACGACGTGTTCCCACGATATTTTCCCTATCCCATGTCTCTGCCCACACGACCTGTGACATGGTTAGAGAATACACAGAGTTTACTTAAAGTACACAGTATTTACTTAATAAAAACTATTTATTCCCGAATATAAGAACACATGGCGTGTAGTCAAAACTACACAACATGTATTCTGGGTTTTTCTTTACAATAAGCCTCAGAAACTACTCCGGAGCCCAGAAAACACTGAAACGAACACTTAAAGTTCCAAATTCTAATCTGTGAGGGACCATAATCCACGGAAATCAAAGTTTGGCATCTTTAACAAGTTAGAAATAGGGTAAACAAGACAATGAACCACCAAATTCTTGTCCATGAGGGCCCATAACACCTCAAGAACCAAAATTTGGCATTCATTCAGATAAAACCTTACACAATCAATGCTCTAACAAGAAGCATATATTTTTATCAAGGCATATATCACAAAAACCTGCATATTCTACACAAAATCTATCACAATAACATGCCATCGCTAAGCATCCTAGATGACATGGAAATAATTAATGACATGTGATTTCTAGAAAGTTCCTATATGATGCATGAGATGGAATACCCTCATCTCATTGGGTTGTGACAGAAATAGAACCTCAATAACATCAATGGTAACAACACAAAACATGTGAATCACTCAAGGTGAAATCAAATCAACTGTAATAAATGAAAAACCAGAAAAATTGGATTAAACGAGGTAGATTGGCTTTTCCCTAAACACGGGTTAGCTACTCCAGGGCACAAATTATTACCCAGTACCTATTTCATCCTATCCCAAGCTAATGGCTCCTAACAGTAAGTCAAGAGAAAATAATTCCTTTGACACTACTTTGTAACGTCCCAGTTCTGGAATCTACCCAGAGGTGCCCCGTACCCGGTTGGTCACATGGCCTCAAGTGCATTTCCACAAACTCCAGAGGCTTCCGACTAGCAGTGAGGGCCTTGGGTGTGATAATGGGGAAGTTATGCCCTCATTGGATGAGTAACACAGCGGAATAAAACAATTATACAATAGAGAAAGCAGTAAATACCAAGCAATAGTAACATCGGAAGACTGATAAAGTAAACAACTGGAGTAGATATATATATAAATGATGCATGATACATATATTTCTAGGAAAACCTCCAAACAAGTCACAATTATGGAATACAGTAGTTCCAAACCAAAGTGAAAAACAAAGCAGATAAACTCTTCAGCTTCGCAAGCCATAGCTTGGTCCCATTATCTCCAGCTCCACAATAATCAAGAACCTAAATTCGAAGGGAGATTTCCCTTATCTATACCTGCAACAATATAATCTGTTTGGGCCCAAAAGCATGACCCAGACAGGGTGTGAGATAAAATCCCAGTTGGAAACCACCTGAAGATCTCTGCCTAACAGTCAGTGAATAAATGGCAGGTAAAAGTACAGAAAGAAGTAAACAAGAAAGAACTCAACCACAAACAGTCCACAGTTTCTATCGTATAATTTACGAACAAGTAAGCAGCCACTCAAGCAAGTAGTACAAACAGGTAACCCTCTAGGTAGTTCATACATATTAACCCATATATTTCAACCTACAAGTACTAGCTACTGTTTCGGTGCGGATGTGCGTCGGGTTACGCTGTTCCGCCAGGACGCGTTCGCGCGTGCACCCGTCAACCCGAGGGGATGGGCGCGCGGCTTGTGGTCCCGCAGTCCCGCTTTCCAAGGGCGGGCGGCATCCGTCCCTTATTCAGGGGCGTCTGCTCCTTGATCGAAACCGGGATGATGGGATGTCGGCTTCTCCTTCCTTGGACGTCTCCTCGGAACTTGTTGCCTAATCCGGGTCTCCCTCATAGACTTAAGAATGTTCGTGAATCTCGTTCCCGGCGCCATATCTTCATGGACACCGGTTAATTACGCTGCTTCCGCCCGGACGTTCCAAGGAGTCGGGGCGGGGCAGCAACCTGCGGTGAGAAGGCCGGGTGGCTCTGGGTGCTGGGGGCGTGTCGTAACACTGCGGCTCTGCACATCTGTCTTCCGTCCCTAATAGGGCTTCTCGAAGGCATGATGGCCTGAGGCATCCCGTACTAGGTGCGGGGAACTGTGTCACCTGAGGTTTTCCTCAGCTTCCCGTGTTTAACACGGGGTATGCCGCGAGTTTAACGTCCAGCGGGGACGGCATCGGACCGATCAACACGAAAAGTGGATCAGATGACAGAACCCCTTGCGGGGAACCTCCGACGCTGGGGCCAGCACATGGGCGGCTTCCCAAGTAACGTGGAGTGAAGTGAAGTGGCATGACCCCACCGGGATGTGGCGGCCCGGGTAAGGATCAGGATGGATGATGGAGTAAAGAGCTTGGACCCCAGAGGGGCTTCCTACGTACCGCGCGTTAACGCGGATCAAAGTCAACGTAGTTCGGGTATACAGTTTAACGTCATGCTGGACGTCGGCAAGCCGACTCACGAAGAGGTCGAGGCCGCCGGGCGGAGGATTGAACCGAACCACCTCGCACAGAGGGGGATGGAACGGCCGGGTGGATCACAGTTTCACGTCATGCTGGACGATAAAAGGGGAAATGGAAAAGGGGGGCTGTGGGGAGGCACCGCGGAGATACACACGGGCAGTCTCCCACAGGGGCGGATTCATAGGTGAATCGACGCAAGCGTGAACCCTGGAGGGGTCCACTGATGGACGAACCGACGTAAATACGACCGGGACGACCAGGTGGTGGGCTTGAACCTCGGGGAGGCTTCCTACGTACCCTGTATAGAAGACAGGGATCAAAGTCCACGTAGTTCATTCTGTCAGGACTTACGCACTTGGGGCAGCCCGGTTGCGGCAAAACTCAGTTGGAAGGGACTCGGACCAAAAGCAGAAGACACCTCGATCCCAGTCATACCCTCTACTGGCTTCGGCCGTGGGGAGGCGCAATGGAGATACACATGTGCAGCCTCCCACGAGGAACTAGGGGTTTGTAATACCCTGCCCCCGTAGGGAAAAGCCACTCCCATTAAATCGTCCCAAAAGGGGGACAATCCCGACATCCCTGCAGAGACGAGCGGGTGGGGGCCACATCCAAACCGGGGGAGACCCTGCGTGCGAGGCACGGGATCGAATGATGCGGACGGTTTAGCGTCTTGCCGGACGAAGTACAGTTTAACGTCATGTGTTGAGGACGAAGCGGACGGTTTAACGTCTTGCCGGACGAAGTACAGTTTAACGTCATGTGTTGAGGACGAAGCACTTGGCAGTTTAACGTCTTGCAGCGCGGACGATGGAGGCTAGGCAGTTTAGCGTCGTACAGCTTGGACGTATGCTGAACGGTTTAACGTCTTGTAGCTCGGACGAGGTACAGTTTAACGTCGTGCAGGACGTATATGCAGTTTAACGTCATGCTGGACGAATATGCAGTTTAACGTCATGCTGGACATACGTGCGTGTCACTTCGCGCAAGCCTGGAGGGCCGCACGGGAAGACAACGCACGGTGCGGGCACCCAGGATGAGGATCATCGGGCGCCACGCAGGCGGGTACCCTTAGAAGGTCAACGGGGACGACCCTGGCAGATTGCGCGCAAAAAGGAAGCTTTGCGCGCAATACTGCGGGCCGGCGCGCAATCGGGGCGGCTGGCGCGCAATTGGGCCAGTGCCTTGCGCGCGGATACTTGAGAATGCTCACACCGGGCTTCGAATAGCGCGCGGGGGCAACGGCTCATTCTCTAATGAATGGCCACTTGAAAGAAGGGGGGGTGCGCGCAATCGGGCCGGATTGCGCGCACCCCGGGGGCAATTGCGCGCAAGCGGGTTCTTTTGCGCGCAAAGGCCTTAGGGTGAGTGTTTATTCAAATGAAAGGAGCCAGCGGGGATTGCGCGCGAAGGCGGACCCCGAGGCTTTCTTGCGCGAAAGAAAGGAGGTTACCTGAAGTTCGTCATTGCGCGCGGAAGGGGTTGAATTGCGCGCACGGGAGACGTTTCGACTTCCAGCAACCTTTGAAACGTTGGGGGTCGCCTTGTATTTATAGGCAACCCCGGGCGCGGAATCCAGGGTGCGAGCGCGAAATTCTTCTCGCGGGCGCGGAATCGGGCGCGGCGCGTAAGGGAGTCGCGCGGACCCGCGGCGCGCAAAATTGCGCGCCGGACCGGCGCATTGCGCGCATCCCGGGGGGTTTGCGCGCGGAACATCACCTTTGCGCGCGGGCCTCTGAAATTCCGCGCAAGGCCTCCGGGCCCTCCGAAACATCCTTCCGACTCCAAATATGACCTCGCTTTCCGCATCCGGAGCTTCGTTTGGGAACAACGGACTTTTCCGGCGTCTACAAAAGCCCCCCCTCGGAATCTGATCGGCGAGAGGTCGCAACGATCGGGTTCCGAGGGAGACGCCGGAATGCCGAAGTCCTGGGCGGCGCGGGACTTAGGCGCGCAAAAAGGGGCGCCGGTCGCGAAATTCGCCGCTGCGGTCGCGCAAAGCGCTTTCCGCGCAGCGCGGACCCGGCCTCGCCTATAAATAGGGGCGCTGGGTCCCGCGTTCCGTACTCTGGCCTTCCGCGCGATAAGCTCCAAAGCTCTCGTGCGCGAAATTGCCTCTTCCGGTCGCGAAATTCGCCCGATCGGCGCGCAAAACCGTCCGGATTTCGCCTGTTTTTGCGCGAAAACCCGGAACTTTGCGCGACAGTCTTCCCAATTGCGCGTCGTCCACTTGGATTGCGCGCCAACCTTCAAACTTTTCCACCAGCCTCGTCCGATCCCGCACTCTTCATCCCTTAACCCGCACGACTCCCGAAACTTCTGAGATGGCCGCGCACAGAGGAAATGAGGGGGATGCCGCCACTCGCAGAGCTGAGATGGCGACGAACGAGGAGGTTTACGGAGCCAAGGAGATTGTTTCCAACAATCAATCCTTGTTCGACTTACTAACGCCGGCCCAGAAGACATATCCACTGTCGGACAACCTGCCGCTCTGGAACTTCGGCATCCTCGATGAGGTTCCGGTGCCAGGATTCGAGGTTGACGCGCCGCGAACCTGGGTGACTCGGGAGGACGAGCTTCACCGCTATAACATCACCAACAATAGGCATCCTGCCAGGGAAACCAGGCACTTGGATGTCTACGTCCTGAACCCGAGGACGCGAACCATTGATGGGGGTGAGCCTACAGCGGAGAATTCTCCAGCCCTCTACTCGAGCACATACCGTCAGAGTGTCACTGACGACACCAAGGGCTGGCTGAAGGACTGGGACTTGCGATCCGGGGGCAACTTTACCAGTGAATGGGCCTGGGCGTTCTGGGTACGCCACACTTGCGATCACTTCGCAGAGGAGCTGCGGTACATCAGCCTGTTCGAGGCGGTGTGGACGTCGCAGTTCCACTTCTACCAGCAGTCTGAGCTCGGGCCGGAGCTGTTCACTCGCTGGTCCCCGGATACCAACACCTTCCATCTTCACCATGGGGAGGTCGGCATCGGTCTCTGGGACATCCACTGCATCGGAGGTATCCCGCTGGAGGGCTACCAGTACGATGAGTTCCTGCCACCGAAGAACATCTGGGAGGACAGGTCACGGACTCCCATTCTGACCTGGCATCTTCTTGACCTGGCTACGCAGCGGCTCGGGATCCAAGACTTCCAGAAGGACATAGCCTACAAGGATTGGTTCGGCCAGTTCCTGGAGCATGACCCGGCGGTCAAGATGCCAGGCAGGGGGAAGCGGTGCCCGACCGCAGCTCAGAGGAGCCGGAACGGGTCGTACTGGCGGGTCCTGGAGACGGGCGATTACCGCTCATGGGGGTACCGCGTCATCGAGGCCCGGGACCCGAACGTCCGGTACGCGGCGTTCCTGGCCGCCTTTCTGAGCGGGTGGCTCCTGCCAGTGCGGGATGCGAGGATGGGCGTCCGCCCGGCGACGCTGGCGATGGCGGGCGCCATGGCTGCCAATAAGAGGTACAACCTCGGGGTCCCAGTACTGGCGAGGCTGTATGCCATTCTGGGACGCATCTCACGAGGGGGGTCGCCACGAAGGATCTGTGGGCCCTTTCAGTTCTTCCACGGATGGGTGGCTGCTCACCTCGGTGGGTATACGTTCCCAAATGCCATCAGTCCTCCGGGCAACGGCCTGCGACCCTCCCTGCTGAACATTGCGGGGGTCGCTCCGATGACCCTCAGTGAGGAGGGCATGAGGGTTCGGATTGGCAATCATGCCAATTTCAACTTCAGCCCGTTCCCCACTCCCGTCGGCCAGAT
Source organism: Viscum album (assembly GCA_963277665.1). Classification (NCBI taxonomy): domain Eukaryota; kingdom Viridiplantae; phylum Streptophyta; class Magnoliopsida; order Santalales; family Viscaceae; genus Viscum; species Viscum album. The sequence continues at coordinate 1,511,121,526 of OY728156.1, forward strand.
GATCGACAACGGACAGGGCCCGCTGGAGCAGCATGAATACTTCCTGAACATGCGGGGCGGGGTGCTCGTGACTCGGATCGACGGGAAGGTGATCTGCGAGCCTTACGTGCCGACCCGGTTCGCCAGGCAGTTCGGGTGCCTTCAGCGGATGCCGAAGAGGGTATTCACTGCTGTCCGGGAGGAGATGAACCCTGGCGTCCTTCGCCAGATGTGGCTGATGTTCGTCGCCTTCGGCTCTGGCGACGTCATCACTCTCCCTCCTACCGGGATCGACGCAGGCTTGGCAACCGAGTACGCCGAACACTGGGCCATCGCGTACCCTGAGGGGCTCTTGCGGAAGCTAGTTCGGCGGCTCGAGGCTACCCGTGCGGAGACCGGGCGTCAAGGAAGGAGGCGAGGCGCCGCCACACGGGGGAGAACGGAGGCGCGCCAAGCAGCGGGGCCGGCGCGAGCAGGGACTTCGGCGGCGGGCGCATCGCAGGCTGCCGCTACGACCTCAGCGCCCAGAGAGGGGGCACATGCGGCGGTCGAGGAGCGGCCCGGGAAGCAGGTGAGACGTCTGCTCGAACCCTCCCACGATGCAGTCTTCCCGGCGCTGTGGTCGGCCTGGATGACCCTGCGGCAGTCACTGGGGACCGACGTCATCTGGAGAAAGATACTCAGAGAAGGAATCTATCTGCCAGAGGTCGGGCGCCTCCAGATCACCGACAGGGTGGACTTCAACCGGCAATATGCATATCTGACGGCCATGGACGAGTACGCGCGCCAACGTGGTCAGCGTGCGGAGCCATCCCTTCTGGTGAAGGTGATGCTCGGTCTCGAGCCCGCTCCGGAACAGATGCCGCCGGAAGAAGATGACAGTAACGACTCCGATGAGGAGGAGACGGGGGAGGATGAAGGCTCCGAGGGAAGGTCCCATCGGGGGAGCCCACGGGAGAGCGGCGAGGTGGCCGGCTCTGACAACGTTGATGTCACTGAGCTCCTCGAGGTCCGCTTCTATCCCTACTCAACTTGCTTCATCCATTCTCTTATGCAGCTTCTAACCCGTTTCTCCATCCTTCTCAGGAGCACACGGACGTCGGTCAGGCGTCTTCAACAGGAGTAGGAGAGGCGCCAGCAGGACAAGGCGGGGGCCAGGCACCCATTATCGAATTGACAAGCGCTAAGGGGTCCCCTGCTGCAACTGTTCCTGCGGCGACCGGGGTAGCGGAAGATGATGCTCCGAACTCCCGTAAGTCTCCCTACTTTACTGCTGGTGCTTGCCATTGACGATCCGTGACTAACCATGGCATGCCCTGCGCAGTGATCTCAACATCGGAGGCTCGTCGGGTTGCCGAACCCGGGCCATCTACGAGTGGACCAGTGGTGGACATGCCGCCTGCTCCGGAACAGGCTTCCCAAACCGAGCCGGCCCCACCAACTGCTGATCAAGGGGCTGCGGACGTCGGCGGTGCTGCCACCGGAGAGAGGCTGGGGGCTGACGAGGGTGTCAGCGCCGCTGGGGAGAGAGAAGAAGGTTGCCCGGATGTTGGGGAACCTATCCCTCGTGAGGACCTCCCAGGGGCGGACCCTGCAGCAGACCTGCTGGCTGCCTTCCCTTCCTACCGGCCTGCCGACCCCGAGGAGATGGATGACTCGGACGCGGAGGCAGTCGAGGATAGCCGGGTAACGCGACGCAGGGGGTGGAAGTGCATCCAGCGCTTCCTCAAGCGAGACCCATCAGAATGGCTGGGGCGCATGGGATCACTTCAGACCTGGCTGCGCTTCCTGTGTGCCGGGGGAGCTGATGCTCAACGCCTCCATCTGACGGTCCGTGATTTCATGGCCGAGAAGATGCGCGAGAGCCGCCGGCGTGCCGCCGGCGCACAAAGTCGGGACATGTCGGAGAGCACGCAGGCGCTCATCGCGGCAGAGCAGGAAGTCCGGCGCCTCGAAGGGCAGGCGGCAGAGAAGGAGGCCTTCGTCGCAGCATGTACCGAGCTTGTGGAGCAACTATCGGCACAACTGATCGACGCTCAGGTACAGCTGACGGAGGCGGGCCAACAGATGGTCACACTCCAAGTCGAGCGGGAGCGTGCACGGGCCAGGATTGACGAACTGCGTGCTGCGACCGCCGACGAGGAGAGGGCACGCAGAGAACGAGAAGCAGCCCTGGAGGCCGCCAGCCAAAGGGTAGCGGCATTAGAAAGACTCATTCAGCACGCTAATCCCTAAGGGCTGTTTTTTGCCATTCCCAGAACATTTGCTTCCGCTACTTAATATTTTGATCCACTTGTATGAATCACCATATTTATCTGCGTCTTTTGGTTTAACATGCTCAACCACAAATTGTTGTCTTGCGGGAGTGTTAACCAAGCATCAGGCATCCACAATTGGGCCTGGGTTTCTGGAGAAAAGAGGGAGGTCATTCCTAGGAAAGGAGACCTCAGACCTAACCAATGTATCGTCCCCCAACTTGTTCCAACACACGAGCGGGACAACGCTAGGGGCGTTGAGATTTTATCCGAACATAGGGAAATGAGAAAGGGTGAATCGCGTGTCCCGAATCCAGACATCCACAACGGTCGGCCTTCCAGGAAATGCCCAAGACGGTAGGCGGACAGTGGATCGACCATAACAACTGCAATAGACGGACCGAAAAAGGCCATCATTCATATTGCAGGAGGCGGACCACATGTCATCATGAATACCGCTTTGGGGTTCCTTCAGACACAAGGGTGGAAAATCCAGATCAACAGGGCATGCGAAGCGTGGGGCGAAGTGACGATTTGTTCGGGCAGAATCCAACGCTCTCAAAATTGCGCCACCGTGGGGAAAACGTACTAGGCGGATGCACTAATCTGGCCGTGAGTCACCTCAATTCTCAGACAGCACCTCTCTGACGAGGAAACCGTCGCTTCCCATCCTTGCGATGGGGCATCCCGAGCTGAATCGGGGAGAATATTACGACTGCACCACTCTACCCGATGTCAGGCCAGACGGCCGACGGCGAGGAGGGGCGGGACTTAACGATCCCTGAGGCTGGACCCGAGTCGAAATGCCCGGGCGTTCCTACGTACCCCATCAGGCTGGAGATCAAGCCATACGTAGTTCTGAGAGTGCAGTTTAACGTCATGCAGGACGTAGGACCCCATTTGGGGTAGATCTTAGTTTAAGGTCTTAGAGCTCGGACCATAAGGGCTGGATCTTAGTTTAAGGTCTTAGAGCTCGGACCATAAAGGTGGAGGATCTTAGTTTAAGGTCTTAGAGCTCGGACCATAGGGCTAGAGGATCTTAGTTTAAGGTCTTAGAGCTCGGACCATAAGGGCTAGATCTTAGTTTAAGGTCTTAGAGCTCGGACCATAAGGGCTAGATCTTAGTTTAAGGTCTTAGAGCTCGGACCAGAAGGGGAGATCTTAGTTTAAGGTCTTAGAGCTCGGACCATAAGGGGGGATCTTAGTTTAAGGTCTTAGAGCTCGGACCAGAAGGAGAGATCTTAGTTTAAGGTCTTAGAGCTCGGACCATAAAGGGGGGATCTTAGTTTAAGGTCTTAGAGCTCGGACCATAAGGGGGGATCTTAGTTTAAGGTCTTAGAGCTCGGACCATAAGGGGGGATCTTAGTTTAAGGTCTTAGAGCTTGGACCATAAGGGGGGATCTTAGTTTAAGGTCTTAGAGCTCGGACCAGAAGGGCTAGATCTTAGTTTAAGGTCTTAGAGCTCGGACCATAAGGGGGGATCTTAGTTTAAGGTCTTAGAGCTCGGACCATAAGGGGGGATCTTAGTTTAAGGTCTTAGAGCTCGGACCATAAGGAGAGATCTTAGTTTAAGGTCTTAGAGCTCGGACCATAAAGGGGGGATCTTAGTTTAAGGTCTTAGAGCTCGGACCATAAGGGGGGATCTTAGTTTAAGGTCTTAGAGCTCGGACCAGAAGGGGGGATCTTAGTTTAAGGTCTTAGAGCTCGGACCAGAAGGGCTAGATCTTAGTTTAAGGTCTTAGAGCTCGGACCATAAGGGGGGATCTTAGTTTAAGGTCTTAGAGCTTGGACCAGAAGGGGCTCAAAGTACGCCGCATCCGGTCATATCCCCTGGATATGCAAAGATGCACCGAGGGATAGTGTCAAGAGTGTCGAGGTTTCGCCTGGTCAGAATGGGAGGTGGAAAATGTGAATCATGCGGCCATTCACTCAAGGACTGGGGGCACCGGCGTAACGATATGGGAGTACTGCCGACCGTGGCGGAAAAGCAGCATCAATATCGCACTAACCGTTGGTGGAATGAGGCAGCAAACGAGCATCGACCGCTCAATCGCAGGATTCATATCGATTTGCTGCCCGAGGCCATTGGGGGTACCGGCCCGAGTCGGTGGGAGAGCACTGAGGCATTGTGTCCGAACCGTTCACGGGGGCTCCACCCAGGGCGTAGACGATGGGTCCGAATGAAAGGGAGCACGAAGCCTGAAAAGTGGAGGAAACCTGACCAAGCGGATCCTGACCCTCCTGGCAATAAACCAGAGTACTCTTGACACCGGTGGACCACTGCAAGGGGTCGGGTTACACGCCTTGAGGGTGACCTGAAGGCGGCGGATTCCCCAGAGAAGGGGGAATCTCTAAGAGGTGGGGGGCTGGACCCGAAGTTTCAAACATCCGGGCGTTCCTACGTATCCCATAAGGATGGGAATCAAGCCGCACGTAGTTCTTGAAGCGCGGTGCAACACAATCGGGCACCAGCGCGGGGAAGAGTGCGGGTCTGACCCTCGCACACAAAAGGAGCGGCATTTGATATTTCTTGTTTGTCCTTAAAGATGAATGGTTTTTCTTTGTGCGGCGACATGCCCGTGATTGAGAAATCTCTGGCGTCGCCACAATAATCAAGCCATGGAAGGCATTGATGAATGGTGTGGTCATTAACCAGCACCCAACATGAGTGTCCCCTGAGGAGGACATCACGATGCAGTGCCGTTTTTCGTCGGGCGGCCAAGACGATCACAGTTTACGGTCGTGTGGTAGGACCAGACAACACAGTTTAAGGTCGTGTGGTTCGGACCATGGAGGAATCCGCTTATTGCGGTACGGCGGACACGGCGGAGGTGGGAGCATACCCAGCCCTGCGGTCACGCACGATTCCAGGAAAAGAGTCTTGGGATAGGGGTCTGCGTATGTCCATCACCCGAGGGGCAGAGATGCTAGCCTCCAGATATACTGGGCCCAGAACGCAATTGTTCGGGCGACTCCCTCCTCCTTATGGGGACGAGGGTCCAGCTACGCATGGCCCTTAGGGAGGATATCTGCATATATCCTTGGTGCTCAGATCATGGGAGCCTCGAACGACATCATTACCCTGGTTGGTCTGCCTAACGTGTAGAGGCGTACCGGAGGTCGGTATGAAGAGAGTGTCAAGATCCCACTACAACGCACAAAGGCGGAGTGTGATGAGGACTGCGCAACCAATGTTCAGAGCCCGAGAGAGCTGACATGGCGATCAAGGACGTTGCTGACGCATTCGCAACACAACATCCGATCGCGTCAGCCTAAGACGGGGCAAGCAAACGAGCATCAACCGCTCAATCGCAGGATTCATATCGATTTGCGGCCCAAGACCCACCGGTAAATCGACCCGGAGCGGCGGGAGAGCACTGAGGCATCGTACCCAAACCGCTAACGAGGACCCCTTTGAGTGAAGGCTCGAACAAGAGGAAGCGCGAGGCCTGACAAGCAACACAGGACTTGTCGGGATTGAATCTGAAACTACAAGTCATAGACCGAAGCACCCAAAACATGTTAACAGATCTCCGGAAAGGGTCGGAGGACTCACCCTGAGAGCAACCGAAGGGGGGCAGGTCCCCGTGATCAACCAAGAGACGGGGCTGGACCTGAGACACAAGCGTCCAGGCGGTCCTACGTATCCCATAAGGATGGGAATCAAGCCATACGTAGTTCTTGAAGTGCAGTTTAACGTCATGCAGGACGATGAGGGGTGTGAGGTAGTCCCACAAACGGGGGAGGCGTACGGCGCGGCCAGTAGACCGACGTGAATGAGGACATAATCCCCTGCTCACGCGATACGCCTCGCACAAAAAGGAGGGGAACTGGGGCCAGAGGCCCAACGCGGGATAAAGATTCCCGGGAAATGGGGCTGGGCCTGAAACATGAATGTCCAGGCGGTCCTACGTATCCCACAAGGATGGGAATCAAGCCATACGTAGTTCTTGAAGTGCAGTTTAACGTCATGCAGGACGATGAGGAAAAAAGAAGGGGGGAGAAGAAGGCATCCCCAAACGTGGAGGGGGGCGTACGGCGTGACGAACAAACCGACGTGAATGAGGGCATAGCCCCGCACTCACACCATACGCCGCACACCCCGGGGCAACTGGGCCAAGGGCCCGAGATGGGATGGAAATTCCCGAAGGATGGGGCTGGGCCTGAAACACGAGGGTTCAGGCGGTCCTACGTATCCCATAAGGATGGGAATCAAGCCGCACGTAGTTCTCGAGTGGCAGTTTTACGTCATGCAGGACGAATGCTGAACAGTTTAACGTCTTGTAGCTCGGACGTAGTGCAGTTTAGCGTCATGCAGGACGAAGCACTTGGCAGTTTAACGTCTTGCAGCGCGGACGAATGCTGAACAGTTTAACGTCTTGTAGCCTGGACGAATGCAGTTTAACGTCGTGCAGGACGTGGTGACACTCAGGCAAAGTATTGCTTGAGGAACCTAGCGTTGGTGGGAGGAGTGACACGCTCACCATCCATAGTTGCTAGGGAGTACGCGCCATTGAGATAGACCTTGTGGACAACAAAAGGTCCCTCCCACTTGGGCTCCAACTTGGGCGGCTTCCTGCCGGGGATCATCGGTGCTCTTAGGGCTAGCACTAGATCACCCTGCAGGAAGGAGCGGAGGCGAACCTTCTTATTGAAAGCTCGAGCCATCCTGCTTTGATGCCTCTCCAAGTTGTGCAAAGCGCGAAGTCTATTCTCATCCAGTGCTTCCAACTCGACTAGACGGGCTTCAGCAACTCTGTCCGGCGCTTGCTGGTCGTAGACCGCAGTGCGCAAGGACGGTAACTGGATCTCGATGGGCAGGACGGCCTCAGCTCCATACACCAGGGAATAAGGGGTCATCTGGGTGGAATTGCGAGTCGTCGTCCGATAAGCCCAGAGGGCGTTGGGGAGCTTGTCCGGCCAACTCTTCTTGTTCTGACCAACCATCTTTTGCAGAATGTTAGAGAGGGTTTTGTTAAACGCCTCGATCTGTCCATTCGCCTGCGCATGATAGCGAGATGTATGGTTCGAGCGGATGTTATACTTGGCGTACAACTTCTTCAACTCGGCTGCTCGGAAATTGGTTCCGTTATCCGTGAGGATAGCGTGAGGCACTCCAAATCGATAGATGATGTTGGAGGTCACGAAGTCAGCGATCGAACAGGATTTGACCTCTCTGAGCGGAATCGCTTCTGCCCATTTGGAGAAGAAGTCCGTGGCGGTCAGAATGAACCGGCACTGGCGAGCTGTCGCCGGCGGGTAAGGTCCCACGACGTCCAGTCCCCAGACTGCAAAGGGCCAGGAATACCTTGTGGTATGGAGAGGCTCCGGCGGCCGATGCACAAAGTTCGCATGAACCTGGCACGCATGGCACCTCCTGGCGTACTCGATGCAGTCATGGATCATAGAGGGCCAGAAGTATCCCAACCTCCGAATCTGGTGGGACAGCTTCGGCCCAGTTTGGTGGGCGCCGCATGAACCAGCATGAACCTCTTGCATGACTCGTGGGATCTCAACTCCCTGAAGGCAACGGAGGAGAACACCATCAAATCCGCGTTTGTAGAGGATCTGCTCCAGGCCGGGACTGCTCTGGAGGACGAACTGCGATGCGCGGCGTCGAACTCGCTCGCGCTCGGCCCGATCTGACGGAAGAATGCCATGTTGGAGGTACTCAACCAAAGGCGTCCTCCAATCAGGGGCTGATCCGACTGCTATATCTGGGGTACTCGGGGCTCCGGGCATAGGGGCAACCGTGGTGAGATTACTTACCAACGGGCCGCGATCTTCTTCCGGGATAACGGGAGCGATGAGCCTGCGGCGCGTCACGCGGACGATCAGGTTGTCCTGTTCAGGTTCCGCAAGCGACGCAGCCAGGCTGGCCAAAGCATCTGCTCGACCGTTCTGCGACCGGGGAATATGGACAATTTCTGGCCGAGAAGGGAACCGGGCCATCAGAAGGAGGGTGCACTCCAACAATGGCACAAGTTCCGGCTTCCTGACAACATAGTCGCCATTGATCTGCTTAACGACCAGTTCGGAGTCCCCTTTCACGCACAGACGGGGCACGTCGATCTCGAGAGCTAACTCGAGGCCGGTGATGAGGGCATGGTATTCCGCCTCATTGTTGGTACAGCCCTCTGACAACAGGAAAGAGTATGGCAGCACGGCTCGCTCCGGGGTAATGAAGACGATGCCCAAGCCCACTCTATTGAGCTTAGGATTATCGAGTCTTCTACCGGTGGGGCTCCGGGAGGCACCGTCAAAGTGCATCTGCCAGCATGGATCGGCTCGATCAACCGAGAGAATGGTCTCATCAGGAAAGCCTAGATCCAGCGGCTGATCCGCGGAGGTCGGGTGAGCGGCCAGAAAGTCTGCCAACGCTTGCCCTTTGATGGCCTTCTGAGACACATACCTGATGTCGAACTGCTGGAGAATCACAGCCCACCGCGCTAGACGGCCAGTCAACATAGGTCGGCTCAGGATATATTTCAACGGGTCTACCCGAGAAACCAACTGTACCTCATGGTGCTGCAAGTAGTGCCGTAATTTCTGTACGGCAAATACGAGCGCCAGGCAGCTCTTCTCGATGGGGGAATACCTAACCTCCGCATCGAGGAGCATGCGACTGAGGTAATAGAGGCTATTCTCTGTTCCCTCGTTGTTCTTCTGGGCGAGAAGGGCACCCAGGGACCGTTCCAGGGCGGTCACATAAAGGACCAGCGGCTTTCCGGATACGGGCGGCATCAGGACCGGAGGTTGAAGCAGGTACTGCTTGATTTCCTCGAAAGCGGTCTGACACTCTTTATCCCATACATAGGTGACACCCTTCTTCATAAGCCGAGAAAAGGGCTTACACTTGCCGGCCAGATTCGCGATGAATCGGCGTATATAGGCTAAGTGGCCTTGGAACCCTTGCAGTTCCCAGACGGTACCCGGGGGAGGCATCTGGCTAATCGCCCTGATTTTCTCTGGGTCGATCTCAATACCCCGGTATCTTACCACAAATCCAAGGAACTTTCCGGAGGTGACCCCAAAGGCACACTTCAACGGGTTCATCTTCAGGCAGCGAGACCGGAGGAAGCTGAACACTTTCTCAAGATCTTTGAGATGGTCCTGACGCTGGCGCGATTTGACAACCAAGTCGTTGACGTAGCATTCCACCAGTGTGCCGAGGATTGGCTTGAATATGAGGTGCATCGCCCGTTGATAGGTGGCACCTGCATTCTTCAGGCCGAAGGGCATGACCCGGTAGCAAAAGGTACCTTGGGGGGCCCTGAAGGCAGTGAACTCCTCATCCTCAGGGGCCATCCGAATTTGGTTGTATCCGGAGTATCCATCCATGAAGGAGAGGGCTTGGAACCCTGCTGTGGCATCAATCAACAGCTCTGTCACTGGAAGGGGAAAATCATCCTTCGGACAGTGGCGGTTGAGATCGCGGAAGTCGATGCAGACTCTAATCTGCCCGTTCTTCTTCCTGACCGGCACAATGTTGGCCAGCCATTTGGGGTACTGAACTTCCCTCACGAAGTTGGCTTTGATAAGCTTGTCAACTTCGGCCTCAACCATGGCACCATGGGATGGGTGCATTTTCCTGGGAGGCTGCTTGAGCCCGCGATGGTTCGCCGGGAGACCAAGGCGGTGGACGGCTACCTGAGGATCTAGCCCCGGCATCTCGTCATAGCCCCAAGCGAACACATCACGGTGCTGCCTGAGAAAGTCCACGTACTGCTGCCGCTCCTCAGAGGGCATGGCGGCACTAACCAACGTGGGTCTTGGATCGGCCTCGGTTCCAAGGTTCACCTGTATTAACTCATCGACCGTGGCGGGGACGCCCTCCTCAAAGGCTGGGGGTGCATCTTCCACGTCCTCTCCACTCGGGGAGGGATCATCCACGGGAGAGACTGCGTTGGAAACTGCATTGGGGCTACCAGATCCTGCTGGGCCACTGGTGCTGGCGCGGGCGGTCGCGGCCGTCTCATCAGGAGACTCGCGGACCGTCAAGACCATGGCGACGTCCAACCGGTGAATCGGGAGGACGTAAGCGTCATCCAGACTTGCCCAGGGATCGCTTGCAACAGCGACAGGCTCAACCTCACCTGCCAGGATCTGCTTATCCTTGCTCTTGTAATAGTCCGCGTCCAGATAACGGGCTTCACATGAGGCAAAAGGAGAGGCATCTCCTTGAAGCACGCCTACTCGACCATTAAGGGAGTATTTGAGGCATTGGTGGTATGACGAGGGAACCGCCGCGTGAAGGTGAAGCCATGGCCTGCCCATCAATGCGTTATACGCAGTGTCCTGAGAGACTACCATGAATTCGGTGTTGGCAACCAAGTCACCGAACTGGGTCTTCAAACGTATCTTGCCGACCGGGGTTTGCTCGGTGCGGTCGTACCCCTGGATCCTGAGGTCGGAGGGAATCAAGTCATCCTCAGACAACCCCAATCTCCGGAGCGTCCGAGTTGGAATCAGATTAATCCCGGACCCCGTGTCGACAAGACAACGCCGGACTTCAAGGCCATTGAACTGGCCAGTGACATACAGCGGACGAATGTGTCCCTGTATAGGAGGGTCTTCATCCTTACCAGAGAACGAGATAACTGCCTGACATTCGGCGTCCTCGATCGTTTCGGCGTGAAAGGCCTCTGCAGCCGCAACCTCTGTCTCAAACTGGAGGGGGCTTTTCAGGGCTTCAACGAGTGCCTCGCGCATCTCAGATGACATGCGCAGAGCCTCAAGGATGGAGAGCCTTGCTGGGATGTCGGCCAAGTGCTTCAGGACATCATACTTTTTGGCCAAGCGCGAGCTCCTAGTTGCAGGAGGTTGCTCTGCGGTTGGTGGCATGACGGGCCTTACCGGTTGGATCGGCGGCCGACTGGTACTTGGCGCATCTCGCTGTTCACTGGTCGCAGTCCGGGAAATGGTCACCGCACTGGAGTCAGGAGGCCGGGATGGACTTGTGGCAGGGCGGAGCTGGTCGTGACGCGGCTGAGGCGGTTCTGCCCGGTCCCATACCACAAACAGTGGCGGAGGCGAATCCGTCATCCCCGGATGGGGAGCCTGCGCACGTTGAGCTCGATCTTGAGCCTGCTGCCTAGTCTCAGTGGCGTGCACGGCCTGGCTGGAGGTACCAACGGCTGTGCCCCGGCGACTCCTGCTGCTGCGGTTCTTCCGACGGTGGCGACGACCGGGGACACTAGGGAGGTCCACCTGGTGTTTTTCAACGTCGGGAACCGAAAAGGGATTTACCAGCTCGACGGTGTTAACCGAAGCGTACCCAATACCGTCATCGGACGAATCATCCATCACCGGGCGGATCCGAGGAGGGACCCCCATCTCCGGGGGCATGAAATCGCCGAGAGTACGGGACAGTGGCGGAACTGGCGGGGCGCGCTCTTCCTTCTTGCGCTGCCGCCGTTTGCTCCTCTTGGAGGAGGCAGGCTGGGACGACGATGCCGAAGCAGCACCCGCAGGTTCTGGGGGCTCAGGCTGATTCAAGCGCGCACGGATGATTCCATGGGCGCGAATGGTCGTCTTGCGGGCCATCCAGTTATTGTACTTCTGGGACCCGCGGTCGGAGACCAGCTGCCATTCGTCCTCGTTGCCACTATCGTCATCTGATCCCACGAACATGCCCGCCACTTGTGCTGGAGCTGGGCCCAACCTGATTACATTGTTGTTAATCTGGTCTTGGAGCCAGTCCTTGAACACATAGCACCGCTGGATGGTGTGCCCCAGGGCTCGATGGTAGGGGCAGTAGCGGGGGTTATCCGTGAGATGTGCCTCCTCTGGCTTCCAACACTCAGGCAGTCGCACAATCCTCTGCTCCAGGGCGCTCCGGAAATAACCGGGGACCTGATCCTCATGAAATGAGTACGTCAGGTGTCGCGGGCCTCTGGGAGCGTGGTCTTGACGAGGGGCCGGAGGGGCCTGCCGAGGAGGTGGACCCTGATTATCTCGCCTGGGTTGCAGCGGTACATTACGCGGAGGGGCTGGCCGGTTCTGAGGCTGCCGTTGCTGGGCCGGGAACTGAGCCCGTGGAGGCGGATTCCTGTGAGGCTGTGGAGCTGGCCTCACCGGCAGCAGCTCCAACGGCCTGGGAGCCTCTATCTGGGCCACAGCAGCGGGCTCAGCCCTGCTGGCTCTCCTTGCAGGAATCATAGGAGGCAGCGGGTGTGCCTGGCTGGCCTGTTGCAGGGCTTCCTCAAGACGTTGAGCTTTGTCTGAGAAGTCCCTGAACCCTCCGGGGTAATTTTGAGTGATCAGGGAAGGGACCAGCTCGGTCTTGACGTTCCCGACGCACATTGTCAGCAACTGCTCCTGAGTCAATGGCATGTCAAGGGAATACGTGAGACCCTTCCATCGGGCGACGAAGTCCGCGACTCGCTCATCAGGCCTCTGCTTGCACTTGAAGAGGTCTGCGATACTCGTCTTCCGGGTCGTGGAACTGAACTGGTAGAGGAACTGTCTACGGAGGTCCTCCCAGCTGGTTACCGACCCGACGGGAAGCTGGCTGTACCAGACAAATGCTGGCCCTTCCAGTGTCTGAACAAAGCAGCGAAGCTTAGCGGCCTCTTGCTGCGCCGGAGTCCCCAACATAGGCCCGCACCTCGAGTTGAAGTGGGCCAAATGCTGTGGCGGATCTCCAGTCCCATTGAAGGGGGCGAAAGTGGGATTCCCGAATCCCGGAGGCGCCGGCATGTCATCCACCCATGCTGGGTATGGCTTGCCGTCCGGTGGGATCGCCACCTGCCGAGTCTCCAAGGCTTCCAAGCGGGCAATGAGTGCCGCCATCGGATCGTCCGGACATGGGTTCCAGTCCTGGCGAGGATCTCTAACCACGAGCGCATTGCATGGCCCTTCAATCGGGTCGTCGACCGGGTCGTCGAACTCGGAAGCTCGTGGGATGGCTGGCGGAGCGGCCCTTGGGGCAGCGGGAGGAATCCGAGCGGGGTCCCTCAAGTAGTCCCGCCGCTCGGGAGGGTGTGGCGAAACATACCGCGCCCTCTTGCCATAGGCAATGGCCTCTCTCCTGTCGGCGAACACGGCATGATCACGGTTGCCCGGGAGAGTCTCGTCGAGGTGTGGTTGTTCCGGTCCCTGCTGTCCTGGCCTGGGATCACCGTAGTCAGGCCGCCGTTCTGCAGCGCGCTCGGCGAGGAGCTGGTCAACCAGCTTCTTCTGTTCGGCGAGCTTCTGACGTAGCGTAGCCTTCTCGGGATCCTCCTCTGCCCTCTGCATGGAGGCAGATGGGTCGGCGGGCTTTATAGCCTCGCTGTGCTCTTTTCCTTTGCTGACGTTTCGGCTTAACGTCAGTGCTTCAGTGGGCGCGGGGAGCCCCAGGAGGTTCCTCTGATGACGAGTAACTCTCACTGATGGATCTGACGACGGCTTGTCTTCGGGGGGGAAGCCCCCGTCGAGAAGTTCCAAGTCGTTCCCCTCTCCCGACAGGTCAGCCATGTTGACCGTTACTGTCCCTGGGGATATACCCTCAGGGCCACCCAGCGAATCGGACTGTCGGCGGATCACACTGAAGCGTAGGGCAGCGTACTGCCCCCATCCACGGATATACACGTGGGGAGTGGCTTCCTCGATAACTTTGCGGAGTACTTGAAAACACTCAACGCATCGTTGTTGGAGGGCCTCATGGTGCCCAAATGACCCGGGGTGCCGAACCGCGGGGAGCATGGCCAGGTCAATTTGACGGCACTGCTCACCAATATCCCCCAGGTGCGCTTGACTCCCGGGGTATGGCATTTGTAAGCGGTGAAGACAGGAGCGAGTCTCCCGGAGAGTTCGGCGGAAGCATTCGAACTCATCCGGGGTGAGCGATTCGGGTGCATCAAAGCCCGGTCCTGCGACTGGCCAAAACTTCTCAGGGAAGTGGCCCTCTGCAAGGACGGTCCAGAAGCTCCACGACTCAAACTCGGGACCCATATCTCCTTGGTCCTCTTCAATGGCTGGGAACGGACGGGGAACTGGTAGTGGTGCCGAGGCGGGCCGCCGGGCCGACGGGCTGGCCGGCGGTGAATACGGCGAGCAGGCCGATTGGCCTCCATATCCCGGACCTTCCCCTGAGGGTGGCGGTGGCCTGGCTACCACATCACGATAGGACGGGCCGGCGAGCGAATATCCTGCCGTAGCATCGGTGCTCGCCGAGGGCGCACCAGATCGTGGTTCGACCGTCGGTCCCCAGAAAAAGTCTCCGGTTTCTCTGATCGAGACGGAAGGCACTTCCGGAGGGGCCGGTACCAACCGCAAGTTTGATCCTTGGGGGTCTACCAGGCCCTCGTTACTCCGGATATACCTTCGGAGAGAAGCGGGGATCACATCGATCTCGCTCTCGGGGAGCACGAGGCTGACGTGCCGCATTCCTACCCCTGCCCTTGACTGGCGGGATTGGGGAGAGGGCTCAGTCGCCGAATCGTACTCCGCCTCTGAGTCAGAGAAGCAAACCGGTCGGATCTCTGTCCGGAATTCCGTAACATTCTTCCCTCGGCGTCGACGCCTTGCCTTCCTGCCCCTGGGTGGTTCTTCGGGGCAGGGCTGATCTCTGTCCTGGCGTCCTCCGGCCGCACTGGTGCTGGGGCCAAGAGGACTGGGAACCAAGGTGCGAGGGGCACCGGGACAGATATCAAAGGGGACGCGGGGAGAGATGATTCCGGGCAGGCCTCCGGGCCGGGATTGGGAGGTGGGATGACCCATGCCTCCAGAATCGGCCACGCAGAGTAGACCCTGCCGGTGAATAGCGCTACCGCGAGGTGGTCCGCGGTGGCTACTGCCAGTGCCAGCAACCGGGAGAGTCAACCCAACCTGCCTTTGGGGCGGTCGGGGCCTCGATCCAGGTCGGGCATAGGAGTTCCCCCGCTCAGGATGCGCAGAGGCCTGGCGACTGGAGCCAGCAGTGGCTTGGGCCAATGCGGCCGCTGTTGCCAGAGCCCCAAGGTGGGCATCCTCTTCCGCTCGTGCCCGACGTTGGCGTCGAGACAGACGAGCCGGGATGAGCGGCGCGGGCAGGTGGAGAGCCTGTTCCTCGACTTGAGGGGCCTGGCGGCGATGTCGCCGTGGCCTGGCGGGAGCCCTTATCGTGGATCCCTGGAGCGGACCTCGGATAGGGTGATCCTGGGCATCTCCCACCTCATCCGCATAAGGAAGGGAACTGTCAGAGCGCTCCGGGGATAAACTCCCGAAGCGATTGGACGTTGAGGTAGGCAGCGGTGCCTCCCTGCGCGGCCCTCGGGGGCGGCGGTGGTGGCGAGGCGCAGCCTCCTCAAGGTCCAGGCGAGCCATTTCCCTAGTGGGGATGACTCCCTCTTCCTCGTATCTCCGCACCAGGGTGTTGATCACCCTTCTCTGGATGACCTCCGAGGGGGAGAGAGGGCGTGGTCGTCCCGCAATTGCGGCTGCTGGGACGACTGTGGAACGGGCAGGACCGCGCGGAGTAGCCGCGTCGGTGTTTCCCCTGTCCCTGCGCCAGTGGGCGGGTGGCGATCAGGCACTAGATCGGGCGACCTGATTTCTGCAAGCAGGGAGAATGACCCATTAACACTGACAGGAAAAAGGAATCGACAACCAACCATTAGCGCCACGACGCCTCCCGTGGGGGGAACCCAGGCCCTCGACGTTGCGAGACGGAGTGCCCGATGTCCCTTCCCCAGCCCCTGGCGGGTAAGACTGAATGCTTGGCCGGGCAACACGCCGGTCTTCCAACACCTCTGAAAGCCATCGGTCTTCGTATCGAGGAGAAGAGATTCACGTCGGGTTCACCATTTTTCTGTTTCGGTGCGGATGTGCGTCGGGTTACGCTGTTCCGCCAGGACGCGTTCGCGCGTGCACCCGTCAACCCAAGGGGATGGGCGCGCGGCTTGTGGTCCCGCAGTCCCGCTTTCCAAGGGCGGGCGGCATCCGTCCCTTATTCAGGGGCGTCTGCTCCTTGATCGAAACCGGGATGATGGGATGTCGGCTTCTCCTTCCTTGGACGTCTCCTCGGAACTTGTTGCCTAATCCGGGTCTCCCTCATAGACTTAAGAATGTTCGTGAATCTCGTTCCCGGCGCCATATCTTCATGGACACCGGTTAATTACGCTGCTTCCGCCCGGACGTTCCAAGGAGTCGGGGCGGGGCAGCAACCTGCGGTGAGAAGGCCGGGTGGCTCTGGGTGCTGGGGGCGTGTCGTAACACTGCGGCTCTGCACATCTGTCTTCCGTCCCTAATAGGGCTTCTCGAAGGCATGATGGCCTGAGGCATCCCGTACTAGGTGCGGGGAACTGTGTCACCTGAGGTTTTCCTCAGCTTCCCGTGTTTAACACGGGGTATGCCGCGAGTTTAACGTCCAGCGGGGACGGCATCGGACCGATCAACACGAAAAGTGGATCAGATGACAGAACCCCTTGCGGGGAACCTCCGACGCTGGGGCCAGCACATGGGCGGCTTCCCAAGTAACGTGGAGTGAAGTGAAGTGGCATGACCCCACCGGGATGTGGCGGCCCGGGTAAGGATCAGGATGGATGATGGAGTAAAGAGCTTGGACCCCAGAGGGGCTTCCTACGTACCGCGCGTTAACGCGGATCAAAGTCAACGTAGTTCGGGTATACAGTTTAACGTCATGCTGGACGTCGGCAAGCCGACTCACGAAGAGGTCGAGGCCGCCGGGCGGAGGATTGAACCGAACCACCTCGCACAGAGGGGGATGGAACGGCCGGGTGGATCACAGTTTCACGTCATGCTGGACGATAAAAGGGGAAATGGAAAAGGGGGGCTGTGGGGAGGCACCGCGGAGATACACACGGGCAGTCTCCCACAGGGGCGGATTCATAGGTGAATCGACGCAAGCGTGAACCCTGGAGGGGTCCACTGATGGACGAACCGACGTAAATACGACCGGGACGACCAGGTGGTGGGCTTGAACCTCGGGGAGGCTTCCTACGTACCCTGTATAGAAGACAGGGATCAAAGTCCACGTAGTTCATTCTGTCAGGACTTACGCACTTGGGGCAGCCCGGTTGCGGCAAAACTCAGTTGGAAGGGACTCGGACCAAAAGCAGAAGACACCTCGATCCCAGTCATACCCTCTACTGGCTTCGGCCGTGGGGAGGCGCAATGGAGATACACATGTGCAGCCTCCCACGAGGAACTAGGGGTTTGTAATACCCTGCCCCCGTAGGGAAAAGCCACTCCCATTAAATCGTCCCAAAAGGGGGACAATCCCGACATCCCTGCAGAGACGAGCGGGTGGGGGCCACATCCAAACCGGGGGAGACCCTGCGTGCGAGGCACGGGATCGAATGATGCGGACGGTTTAGCGTCTTGCCGGACGAAGTACAGTTTAACGTCATGTGTTGAGGACGAAGCGGACGGTTTAACGTCTTGCCGGACGAAGTACAGTTTAACGTCATGTGTTGAGGACGAAGCACTTGGCAGTTTAACGTCTTGCAGCGCGGACGATGGAGGCTAGGCAGTTTAGCGTCGTACAGCTTGGACGTATGCTGAACAGTTTAACGTCTTGTAGCTCGGACGAGGTACAGTTTAACGTCGTGCAGGACGTATATGCAGTTTAACGTCATGCTGGACGAATATGCAGTTTAACGTCATGCTGGACATACGTGCGTGTCACTTCGCGCAAGCCTGGAGGGCCGCACGGGAAGACAACGCACGGTGCGGGCACCCAGGATGAGGATCATCGGGCGCCACGCAGGCGGGTACCCTTAGAAGGTCAACGGGGACGACCCTGGCAGATTGCGCGCAAAAAGGAAGCTTTGCGCGCAATACTGCGGGCCGGCGCGCAATCGGGGCGGCTGGCGCGCAATTGGGCCAGTGCCTTGCGCGCGGATACTTGAGAATGCTCACACCGGGCTTCGAATAGCGCGCGGGGGCAACGGCTCATTCTCTAATGAATGGCCACTTGAAAGAAGGGGGGGTGCGCGCAATCGGGCCGGATTGCGCGCACCCCGGGGGCAATTGCGCGCAAGCGGGTTCTTTTGCGCGCAAAGGCCTTAGGGTGAGTGTTTATTCAAATGAAAGGAGCCAGCGGGGATTGCGCGCGAAGGCGGACCCCGAGGCTTTCTTGCGCGAAAGAAAGGAGGTTACCTGAAGTTCTTCATTGCGCGCGGAAGGGGTTGAATTGCGCGCACGGGAGACGTTTCGACTTCCAGCAACCTTTGAAACGTTGGGGGTCGCCTTGTATTTATAGGCAACCCCGGGCGCGGAATCCAGGATGCGAGCGCGAAATTCTTCTCGCGGGCGCGGAATCGGGCGCGGCGCGTAAGGGAGTCGCGCGGACCCGCGGCGCGCAAAATTGCGCGCCGGACCGGCGCATTGCGCGCATCCCGGGGGGTTTGCGCGCGGAACATCACCTTTGCGCGCGGGCCTCTGAAATTCCGCGCAAGGCCTCCGGGCCCTCCGAAACATCCTTCCGACTCCAAATATGACCTCGCTTTCCGCATCCGGAGCTTCGTTTGGGAACAACGGACTTTTCCGGCGTCTACAGCTACCCTCTAGGAGGCACACACAGTCTCACCCCTTTGGTTCAGCTAAAGAATAGACTCTCTTGGGAAGCACTCACTGTCAATTCCCCCTATAGTCTTGTATTGTACTAAAGGTGCTCTTAGCAAGCACTCAACGTCTCATTCCCCATGTGGCCCGTGCCGAGGAACTACAGACACTCTGAGGAAGAACTCAATTTCAATTTCCCCTGTGGTCTCACAACGTATTATAAATACCCTATGGAGAATCCATTACGTCCATTCTCCCTATGGTCTACTACACTAGGTTATCATAGCCTTGTGTAAAGTCAGCAAGTATCACATCACGTAACGGACAAAGTAACGTCAAGAACTACATTTATAGCATTCTACAGCATCTTATCATGGATGAACACCAATCACACCATCATACATAACTAGGCATGGAATTAGAAATATCCTAACAGGAAAAACTAGACCAAATGGTCATAAACAGGAAAAACATGCTTGGGGAATACATCCAAAGCACAAAAAATTACCCTATTCACAAACAATAACCTCTACTCAGGCATACAAGTAATGCAGGAAATAACAAGGGAAAAACCAGAAATGCGCAATACCCTGTTCAAGGGTATTGGTGGAATTTCACATAAATAATCAAAGAATTTATACAGAAAGGCACAAACCACCTACCTCGGGGTTAGTAGATCAATATACTTGAACCACAAGGCTTGAATCGCCTTAGAACATCTAATATCTACAAAAAAATCTAAAACGTTCAACCCACGATAACTTGGAAAAGATAATAATTCACGAAACAAGTTTCTTGAAGAAGAGATAACTAACCGATGCGATTCCAACGCAATCACCAGAGTTTGATTTCGAGGACGGATGATTGCTCGGGGTTTCGTCGAAGATTCACGGCCGTTCAGGAGTTCTCGGCAGAAAAATACCTAAAAGGAGATGTTTCTGGCGATTAGACGTGACCCCGATATGTTTAATGAAAAAAAGAATGTACATGGCGTGTAATTTTGTATTACACGGTGTGCAATCGCCTTTTCCGTACTCCACTTTAGGCAGCCTCCATGTCACCCCTACATGGCCATGTGTGTGGCCATGACACAACCAAAACACGGCCTCCAGCGGCATCGAAGTACACGGCGTGTACTTAAAATATACACGACGCGTACTTTGAAAATTTTCAGATTTTACTCTTTTCCTCAAAAATGACCAAAAAAGGAAAAACATACCTAAAATGAATACCTGAGTTCTTAGAAAAAGAGAATCCTTTTGTGCAGACAAAGAAGTGCCAGTAGGCTTTTTAGCAACTGAGGATATGTTTGATGAGCACTCTGATCTTGAGATTTCTAGTGGAGGGTGTTGAGTATGTAGTATTCTGTGATGTATCAGGAACTAGGCTTGGTTGTGTCTTCATACAGAGGCAAGCAGTGATTGCCTATGGTTCACACTACTTGAGAGCACATGAGTAGAACTATGCGACCCACTATGTTGAGTTAGTAGTGGTAGTCTTCACATTGAAGATTTGGTGACACTACCTAATGAGTGAGATATTTATAATATACTCTGATCACAAGAGTCTCAAGTATATCTTCTCTCAGAGGGATTTGAACTTAGAATAGAGGCAATGGTAAGATTTCCTCTAGGACTATGACTTTGAAAATTTCTATACTCCAGGGAATGGGAACATGGTGGTAGATGCTCTCAGTAGGAGACATAGTTCACAATTGTTGAATGAGGTGTCAAAGTAGTTGGCCTCATTGTAGTCATCCTTTTTAGATGGAGATATATTAGCTTACCTCTAGATGATGGTTGTTACCCCTCCACTCTTACAGCGAGTTAGAGAGGCACAAATTGGGGAAATATACTATGAGACCCTATATGCTCAGATTCTCATAGGGAATGCTTCCGATGGATATTCAAAATATGGGGAGCATTTCATTTTTTTCATAGGACGTACAGTAGTTCCATTGATGTTGTGGGGGGAGGTTCTGAGGGAGTTTCACACATCCTCTTTGGTGGTACATCTTAGTGTGACGAAGATTTACTAGGAGCTCAAGCCTCAGTTTTGGTGGTTAGGGATCAAAAAGAGAGTGGAATAGTTTGTTTCTCAGTTCCTTACTTGTCAGCAAGTGAAGGCTGATCACCAGCTTCCAGTGGGTTTAAATCAACCCCTTGAGGTGATGAAATGGAAGTGGGATGTGATATTGATGGAATTCATGATGGGTTTACCACATATGTCTAGGGGACACGATGCCATATTAGTGATTATTGATCTACTCCCCAAGTTTGAACACTTAATAGCCTTCTATGAACAGTGTTCAGTTCAAAGATTGGGATGCCCTTATGTGTAGAAGATAGTTTGACTCCATGGAGTTCCATCGATTATTATTTTAGATTATGATTCATGATTTACATCCCAGTTTTATAGGGGATTTCATGAGGCATTTAAGACCCATTTATACTTGAGTACAACGTATCACCCACAAATGGATAACCAGATAGAGTAGACCATTCGGGTTCTGGAGGAAATATTGTGGGATTGCATGTTAGAATTTGGTCATAGTTGGTAGGATCACCTAACAGTAGTGGAGTTTTGATACAATAACATCTTCCATTCCACCATTGGTATGACAACATTTGAGTATTTGTGTGGGGAACTCAGTAGGTTGCCACTTTTCTGGGCTAACCCAAGAGAATCAGTACCTATGGGCTTATAGTTTGTATGAGTTACTTCTGAGAAGGTTCATATCATCAAGGAGTGGATGAGGACTACAATGAGACATCATAAGTCTTATGATGACAGGAGGCAGTGGCCTTTTGAGTTTGAGGAAGGAGACCATGTGTTCCTATGGGACTCAACTTGATGTGGATTATAGATATTTGTAAAGGGATGAGAGTTATTTATGAGATTCATAGGCCCTTTTCTGATACAATGTAAATTTGGAGAGGTGGTGTACCACTTAACTCTATATCGACATTTAAAACAGGTACATGACATCTTCTACATGTCGCAACTGAGAAGGTACGTGCATAACCCATCACATGTCATTGACTGGGGCAAGTTGGACAACAAGGATGGATCAACTTTTCCTAAGTAGCTAGTGGTGATCAAGGATCAGAAGGATATAAACCTTTGTGAGAGATCGATTCCTTTAGTGCGTGTCTGTTGGATGCATGTGAATCTCTAGGAAAGCACTTGGGAGAGAGAGGTTCAGATTCATGTTAAATACACTCATCTTTTTGAGTAACCTTTATTTTTGATTTTCAGGGATGTAAATCCCCAAGTTGGGGAGAATTTAATGTATCGTATTATCCATTTATTATTTTTAAATACTATTTAGATTAAATTAGAAACCATGAATAGAGACGAAAGGCGATTTTGAGTCCTGGAGTGCCCATAATAAATGTTTTAAATAAATTAATATTTTAAACACAACTCATGCACAATTTTCATTAAAATGTCGAATAACATATAAACAGGTTCTAGGATCAGAAATACTAGGGCCCTATTGAGTTCAGAACAATAGCTTTATCCTAGGTGTGACCTAACTTTGGTTGGCATGGGTTGACTGTGAAATGTTGTCACAGGTGTGTTAATGAATAAAATAAATTAATAAAACATTATTATTTATATTTGGTCGATGTAGTGATAACACGATAGGTTTATTTTAATAAAATATTTGGCAGAGGCCCATGGATAAATCATAACCCTAGAATCCTCTAGAGGCCATGGAGAGAGATATCTAGAGAATCCTCTAGGAAGGAGACAATATAACTTCAAACCAAAGATCGATGAACCTCGTTCTTGGTAAATCTCACCAATGATGATGATGCAATGACTGATCTTCAACAACAAGCAATCCAAATATAGGTATGATGTGTTATTTATACTCTTCTTTCCCATTGATAATTACTATGATGAACAAAAACTAATCCACAAACATATTAGACCATAGATCAATCATTCTTGTGGGATGGGATGATATTTGTAGGGTTTATTCAGTTTTGGTTCTAGAGATTTGTTTTTGATTCAATCATCATTCCTATGAGAACTAATCAAAGATGAAATGAATAACAATCTAGGTTCGTTCATCAATATTGTTTATTGTTCCTTTTATCCCCCCGATTTATTGTGTTCTTGAAACACATTCTTTATTATTCCACTAACCATTAACAATCAATTATTTAAAATTTGATTCTTAGATAAATGATATCAAATAGGAGATTTGACATTGCGACAACTCGATGGAGGTGCAATGACAACAGTGGCAGATGGATTAAAGCTATTCAAAAGAACTCATTCTTTGGGAAAGTTTCACTAAGATGTATTAAAATAGATTTTTGAGCTTATTGAAGGTGTGAAACCCATCAATTTGGTGTTAGGGTGGTGGAATGGCCTTCAATCTAGAGTTTCTAGGTGAACCAAGCACTAGAGCGAGTTCCATAAGATCAGACTAGGCATGCTGAGGAAGAACATTAGTTTCTAGAAAACCCAATACACATTCCATGTAGTCCTAGATACACAGAGTGTGTTCATAATTGGACAACTTGATGTGTACCTTGGGAGGTACATGAACACAGGGTAGAGTACATTGGTTTCCTATATGGAGTGTACTCCCCTACAAAATATTTCCTAAAATGGTTACAGGGACTACCCCATGTACTGGTACACAGGAAAGGATACATGAGAAGATTCCATGCACCGGAACATAACCAAATTACATGGGAAGACCTTGGATGGAAGTACACAACATGTAATCCTTACTACATGCCATTTACCCATATTCTACAAAACATGGTTTTGGAATGACATGGGATATTGTACATGGGTATTACCCATTGTCCAGGGACATAATGTGTGACCCTACTAGATGCCATGTAACCCTTTCTACATGGCTTGATTCTCTTGTCCTCTATATCTTGTAAACGTTTGTCTCAGGTTTGTTCCCATTATCATTTCACTGAAGGTAGGTATGAATCATTTCCTACTCATAGAACTATGATCCCTTCAATAAGACTTCCTGGATAAAGCTTTTGGAATCCCCTGAGAGGCTTATTGTAGGATCCTCTATTCATTCTTCTTTACCTATGTGGGGTTCTTAGGTATCGACGTAACCAACACTACATGGACACTGATCCTCTACATGGAGGTTTAATCCATATTGAGTTGTTGGTATCACATAATGGCCCTAGATGTGATCCTCATCTGTTATATCACATTCTCTTTAAATCTATCAGTGTATCTCTCTCATGGTCAGACCCAATGAGGAGTACCTCTTTGATAAAATCATCAGTGCTATCAAACTCAAGAGTGTATTATCCTAGACGAGTAACTTGTGGAATCTTCGAACTAAATTTATAGGGTTGGTATGTAGTGGTTCTAACTTACCACTAAACTGTGTGTCTTAGTTGAGTATATCTCGATGTTCTTGTTATATGTGATGTAGACATATACCTATGTCGATCTGACTGTATTTTCCTTTATTGTATTTATTTTTTGTTTTGGGGTGTCCTACTGAGAATTTTTATACATACACCTATATGGGATTTTCACACACATGTAGTGTCTTGTGTAGAGGATCAACCCTTCTGACAGAGTCCTCAGAATACTAGGACTAGACGATGCTTTGTGTGACCGAACAGACCGAGGTTTGTTCTAGTGGCTTTCAGACAGTAGTCCCAATACTTTTTCTTATAGGCAATACTCGTGTTATATTCTTCTTATGGTGGGATTTTATTTGGCCCTATTTTCTTTTTCTTTCTTTTTTCATACTCTGGTTGTGGAATATAGTGGTATGCATGATTTTTTTTCTTAGTGGTTTTTATATTTCATAATTTTTTGGGCTTGAAGATGTGTGTGTGTGTACAAGTACATAGGAAATGCCTCCCATGTTAGGGATATGCCTAATTGGTGGTAGTCACCAGCCCCTGGAATATTGGAGGTGGGCATGGGGATTCGTGGAATGATCCTCACTAGGTTGGGTCGTGACAAAAAGTTTCTTAAGAAATTAAGTAATTAACATAATTTTATTATTCAGTAAGATATAAAATGCACATGATGAATCAGTTTTAAGGTAAGAGATTTCTCTAAACCATAATTTCCTTTGGGTTTTATCCATTCTCTCTCTAACTTAATTCATCTCTATATTTTATTATTTGAATGATTCAAATTATATATATATTTCTATTAAATATATACCTAGTGTGTTATACTTTCATTTGATGGGATAATAAATACATTATTCTCATTTCTTAAATAACTTCATTATGAAATTTCATTTGATTATGATATAAGGTAAGATTATGCAACCCATTTTCTTTCCAAGTGTAATTATTATGTTTCGCCTTATGATTAATCTCCTTTATTTGGAACACATAAATCATGAAAAATTTAAGATAGGTTTGACTATATAGTTCTCTAATGAATTGTTTAAATATTTAGTCTCTTGAAACTTCATGTATGGGATTAAAGAGTAAACCAAATAGGTTATGATAATTTTTACACCATGTTATTTTGTCTAGGGAGTTATCCTTGATTCAAGATTATATCATGTTATATATTTATTCCACATTTGAAATGTTATCATGATCTTGTGATACCATTTTATTTATATTATTCTTCAATTTGATTACTCTAGACCATTATATTTTATGATATCATGTAATACATTTTACTTACAAGTTATACATACTTATCATTTTTATTCTCTTAGTAGGATTTATTGATCACCACTTTCTTTTATGTATTTCCCTAACTTATCATTTTTAGTTTTAGTTGGTCAAATGGATTTAAGAGATCTTTAAAGAGAATAAAAATAAATATTTTACATTTTAGTTTTCATTTATTGTATTGTGAACCGTGTATTCCCAAGACACTAAGAATCATGATCTTTGGGATGTACTTATTGAATATTAATGTTTAAAAACCATGTAATATTTTTTATAAAGGGAATGAGTCACTATAGTAGATAAAAGAGTGAAATGTTTAGTTATAATTTTGAAAATAGGATGAGAAAAATTTAGTGATAACCATATGGAAATTTGTAAGAGTAGGAAAATATCCTAGAATTTTGGTGAATGATAGAGTGAGTGGTTTCCAAGAAAATATATCCCTATTAAGATAATAAAATTGGGTTTGGAATCGAAAGAACTATACCTAGTGGTAATAACCATGAAAAAAGTGTATTGAGTTGGACTCAATCCTCAGCTTATACATGAAAACAATCCTTTATGAAAACCTAGATTGACCCTCTCAGGGTATATGTTTTGGAAATTAAAAAAAATCATTACAAACTAATATAAAGGACTTAAAAAAATTGTTAGGTTAGAAAACCTTATAAGAAACATTATAATGGATAACCTATATTGAAACCTAAGAAACACATAAGTTAGGATATACTTATCATTTTCAATTTATTACTTCTAAGTTTATAAGTTCCCTTTTATATTTTCACATATACTCATTTTTTTTATTATCTATTATTTTTTTGTTAATTGAGGGAAATAGGAGAAACTGTGACAAAAAACAACATGATAGGAAATTTTATTATTTCCCCAATGATATACCTAATCTTATGAGAGTGTGAGATAAGAAAATCATGGCAGTACTAATGAGCTCAAGTAATAAAAAATTAATTGAATCGTGAGAAACACAGTCCTCATCCTAAGAATGATAAAGTTTTAGATGATCCTATTTTGAAAAACAATGACCCATAACTTCAGTGTATCTTATAATACCATCATTTAGGAACAATGTATTAACTCCATTTACATGATTTTATATATCCCCCCATTCTCAAAGAAATATAATGTTTTGATTTCCATTTATCTTATTGACGGAGAAGTCAATCGATGGTGGGAACTGATCAAGAACATGAATTCCAAAAAGTATATTGAATCTATTTAATGGGAATAATTCAAGAAAATATTCTTCAATAAAAATTTTCCCTGAACTACAAATATTAAAATGGATAGGGAGTTACTCAACTTGAATAAAAAGAAATAAGATTATATCAGGTAGCATAAGGAAAATTTAACAAGGCTTGCACGGTATAACTCTGTCTTTGTTATCAACACCAAAAGTAAGATAGATTGTTTCTTTAGTAGGTTAAAACTAATTCTATTAAAAGATTTAACAATTTTGAAATTTGATATTTATGAAGATATTTTCCATTTTTCATAAAAGTGGATATGGAGTTTGGTAAATATCAGTGGTATCATGGGAATAGAGACAAAAAATGTAAAATTTTGTTTTCTGTTGGAGTATCAATAGATATATTCTAGTGAGGAATGAAAAAAAACATCCCACCTATCAAAAGTGTGTGAATAATCATCATTTAAATTGTTTGATGTGAGTCAGGAGATTTTTGAAATATAGAAAAGAGGGGAATCAAGTTAACCGATGCTAGAGGAAAATTAATAAAACCACAAATGTGGAAGAAGAAAAGAATATTCATAGAAACATTGAGCTTATGGTGCATTATTTCAATTGAATGAAACATCATAATTATATAATAAAATTACATAAGAAAAGGGTTGTCTTAGAAAATCAACCACAACAATATCTAAGACCTAGAGAGAAATTAATAGCATATACTATCACTACTTCTGATGTGGATCCTAATAATGATGTGGTTACATGTATGGTAGTTATTCATTCAATAATAGAAAATTTACTATTTAATTATAGTTCTATATATTCTTTCATATCTTGTAATTTTAGTAGAACCATTCAAGAACCTCCTTAAAATATTGGGTTAATCTATATATGAGAATAGAAAACAAATAAATGGTTTTATCCCAAGTGTATAACTCATATCTAGTCAATGTTTGTGGAAATAATATTCCCAAAAATATAATCTTCCTTACATTAGTGAAGTTTGATTATATATTGTGTATGGATTGAATATATTTATATAAATCTTACATCAACTATCAAGAGATGGATATCACTCTCAATGTCCTAATTTATCCTAAGAATCTAGAAAAGTGTATAGAAGAGGATGAATCTTCCTTGGAATAATCTATTAAATAATGGTAATTGTTACCA
Organism: Viscum album; assembly: GCA_963277665.1. Lineage (NCBI taxonomy): Eukaryota > Viridiplantae > Streptophyta > Magnoliopsida > Santalales > Viscaceae > Viscum > Viscum album. The sequence goes on from OY728156.1 coordinate 1,511,149,290, forward strand.
TAAAAGAAATCATATTTTTCCCAAATGGTTGAGATGAAGTAGTGAATCATGCTTAAATACATTATCACTATGAGAGATTATACTAATGTATTCCATGATGTGTTTCCCAGTCTTCCTTCTAACTGAGAGGTTAGTTTCTCAATTAAACTTATACCTATATCTATGCCCATATTTAAGACTCCTTACTGAATGGCCACCATTGAGTTGGTAGATCTTAATAAGATGTTACCAGAGAATTTGAAAAGGGGTTTTATAAACCAAATTTATTTTCTATGGGGTGTAATGGTCCTCTATATCAAGAAGAATGATGGGTGAATGTGCCTTTTTATTTATCATTTTGAACTTAAAAAATCACAATAAAGAACAAGTACCCCTTTCCATAGATAAATTATATATTTGATAAACTATGTGATGAACAATATTTCTCTAAGGTGGACCTTGAGTTGGGATGCAACCAATTAAAGTTAAAGGAGGATACTCCTAAAAATACCTTTTAAATAAGGTATGGACATTTTGTGTTCACAGTGATGCTTTTCAAACTCGCAAATGCTCCAACGATTTTTATAGAAATATTACCTTGATAAATTTATGGAATTATTTGTAGATGATATTCTAATTTACTCCAAAATAAAGGAGGTGAATGAGGAGAATTTAAATAATGTGCTAAAATCATTGATAAAGGATAATATTTGTTCAATGTACAATAAATGTGGGTTCTCAATGAAGGAAATATCATTATTGGGGAATATCATCATCACCAAAGGATATCTGTAGACCCTTTTAAGATAAAGGAAATTGAGAACATGCCTAGATCGATATCTGAAATAGAGATCCATATTTTCCTTGGACTAGATGGGTATTACTAATGATTTTTGAGTAACTTCTCGTGATTGTCATACCAAATCACCAAGCCAACATATAAGGGATTAATGTTAGTTTAAACTATATAATACAAATAAATCTTTATGGATTTTAAGAATAGGCTTATTAAATCACCAATCCTCAAACTTCCATAATGTATATAAATTTGTATGGTATAAATAAATAATTCAATGAAGGTATTAGGATATGTATTGATGTATAATGATAAAGTGATAGCCTATGACTCAAGGAAGATTAAGGTTCATGAGCATAACTATCCCACACATGATTCATAGTTAGCTGTAGTGATATTTGCATTGAAAATCATGAGACATTTTCTCTATGGAGATAAGTTTGAGATTTATATGGATTATAAGTTCCTAAAATATATATTCACATAGAAGGAAATTAAAATACCCCAAAAAAGGTGGTTAGATCCGATGAAGGACTATGAATGCTCAATAAAAAACCATCATATTAAAGAAAAAAAAGTAGAAGACGCTCTATAGAAATGATCTGGAAACATAATAAATAACGAGAATTGAGAAGGATACAATATTCTTAGACTTTTAATTGATGTACATGGGAATCATGAATGAAGGACAATGACCATTGCTTTCTCAAATTATTTCTCATCCATTCCTTCTTGAGAAGATAACGGATGCTCAAAATTATTTTGTAGAAATTCAGAAGGTGTAAGATTTAAGAAAAGGGAAATCATTAGAGTTAAAAATTTATAAATAATGATTTTTATGATTTGGTTCATGACTATATGTACTATAAAATCTAAAGACAAATAAATAGTTATTTAATGATCTACATTGATCGACATTCTCCATACACCGAGGGAGCACAAATATGTGTTGAGATCTATAAGAGCACTATTGGTGGGACACTTTGATGAAGGAGATCATGGAATATTCATAAAAGTTTCTGTTATGTCAGAAAGTTAAGGATTAAAGGAAAAATTCTAAGTGTATGATCTAACCATTACCCATACCAACATGGAAGTGGGAAAACATCACCATATTCTTGGTCACTGGCCTTATATACAAATCAAGATGAAATAACACCATTTGGGTTGTGGTGAATAAAATTTTATAAGATTATAATGTTATTTCAATTTGATAATACTTATCACTCAATAAAATCTCAAGGATATAAATTATAGAGGTGGTGTGGCTGTTTAGAACACCACTATTGATGGCATCTGAGTGACATCCGAGATTAACCACCAAGTTCTAGAAGAGTCTACAACATGCTCAAAATACTAAGTTTAACTTCAATATAACTTATCACCCCTAATTAATGTCCAATATGATAAGACTATTCATACACTAGAAGAAATGTTGATATCATGTTAAATATACTTCAATGGAGGATAGGGTCAACATATTTCTCGGGTCATGTTCTCGAATAAAAATAACTTCCACTCAAGCATCCAAATGGATTCATATGAATCCATTTAGGGGAAGAAATTTAAAACAACATCATGTTGGGAAGAAGTGGGTGAACACAAAATATTGGGACAAGAAATGGTTTATTTGATGGTGAAAAAATTTAAGAACATTTAGAGACACATCGGTACTTCTCAGAGTTTCCAAAAGAGTTATGCTGATAATCACCAATGAGACCTGGATTTTGATTTTGGGGTTAAAGTATTTCTCCACATATATAAATGGAAGGGATTCATGAGATTCAGAAATAAGGGAAAGGTAATCCCTAGGTACATTTACCCCTTTCAGATTCTTGATTTCATGGGAGATATTATTCATCGACTATCACTTCCACCAACCCTTTCTCAAGTGCATAATGTATTCCACGTATCCCTCTTTAAGAAGTGCATACCAGATCCTTCACATGACCTAAATTCAGAGGTGGTATATTTAGAAAATTAAATCTCTTATAAGGAGAATTTGGTCAAGATATTTTACCATAGAGATAATGTTCTATAAAAAACTCACCTAGTCAAAGTACTATGGCGGAACTATAAATACAAAGAGGCAACATGGGCAATAGAGGAAGCCATGAAGTAGAAGAAACTTCATATATTTTCACCTTAGTATTTAATAAAAAATTTTGAGTGAATGAATACTTAATGGGGAGTAATTTAAAACCCCTAGTTTTTTAAAATATAATGTTATATTCGATATCATATGCGACACACAACACATAGTTTTAACGAACCTCAATATAATATTAATACTATTATTTAAACCTGACCATTATAACCTAGCCATTAAATTTATCAGTATTAATAGAAATAACCATATTATGAAAATTAATTATTAAGGATAAATAAAATATATTTACAAATAAGTACTTAATTTTTGGTAATGTCATTATAAGCTTTGAAAATACATTTTTTCCCCAAAATGATTTTTATTTGTTTTTATGAACAAATAATAAAATTTATTTTTAGCAAATAAAAAAAATATTTTAAAAAATGCACTAAATTTTTGGAATTAATATCTCATAATTATCTTAGTATTGTTTTTTGGAAATTTTCTAAAAAGTTTATTTTTTAATGAATAGTGAAAAATATTGGATTTTATTGAAAGTTGCCTTTTCACATAAATCATTTTAAAAGGTATATTTTGTTATAGAATGGTTCAAAATTAAACTTATTTTAATTATGTTATTATTAAACAAATTTAGGTCATTATAATCAATTTATTATTTAATTTTAATATAAAAACTTTTTGATACTAATCAAAACTTTGTCTTTAGAAAACTGTTTTTTCGTCACTTATGTGGGTTTAATTTTAAATTAAATTATGACAGTTATGTGAATTGAATTTGGAAAAATTGTTTCTATATTTTCAATAATTATAATTAATATTATATAATATGTTGAAATTAATTTTTTTTCAGAATTAATTGTAAAAATAATAAACCTTAATTACCACATTTAATGGTAAAATGAGTTTACTAAGGGTTAAACTGAAAAGATAAGGGTTAAAATGACCTAAAAATTGTCAAAATACGATTTTATATCCATATGTATATTGTATATTATCTAAGGTTTTATAATGGGCCAATTTCTTCATTTCATCCTGTGTAATATGTGGCTATAACGTTTTATTTTAAAAAAATTCCAAGTTTTTCGTCTGCACCACTTATAAAAGAGAATCCCCTTATCCTATCATATTTACATATAAAAAGATTAATTTTTGGAAAATACATAACAAAATAAATTTATTAATTATATCCACACATCATATATTCATTTTTTATCATAAATCCAATCTAGGGAGGATTTAGGTGTAATCCTAAAGAGGTGATCCGAATAATAGGTAAAAGTTTTAACCGAGCATTTTTGTTTTATTTATTATTCCACCTCATTTAAATATTACTAAATCATGATGATATAATAACATCATTATATAACATAAAAAAATATTTTATTATGTTAATTTCATAACTTAAATTCATCTCTACTTCCATCAAATGGGAAATGAAACCATTATTCATGTGTACGACGGACTACCGCCTCATGAAATGATGTGATTTTTTTCCCATAATCACCTCTCTTGAATATTCATGATGATGGATTTAATATTTATATATGATATTAATTAAATATTAATAATTATATAAATTTAATATATCATATTACTTCTTACCTTACCAACCATTAAAGAATGATAACATCGTTCGTGTGTATGATGGATGACCACCTCTGGAAGTGATGTGATTTGTTATTTATTACCATATTACATGGATGGTGTATGTATGTTTATTTAAATAAATAATATGATATTTATTATATAATTTTAATTCTATAAATATAGTATAAAACTTACCTTTTTTCTATTATTATTATTGAAAAATGCAAACGTTATACATGTGTACATACGACTTACTGTCTCCAAGATTGTTACATAGTTCATTTTTCATAACCATATTTAATGGTTATATTAAAAGTATAATTTTTATATAAAAATAATAATTATTTTATTATTTTTACTATGTATATTATTAACTAATAATATATTTGACCGTATTCAACTTTCCAAAGTGATTTTGGACATATGAACCGAACATTTTCAAAACATCCGACTTGACCCTAAATGATTATGTTATTGAATATAACATGATAATAAATAAAATAAAATAAAAGGAATAATAAACATGCACAATATTCTTAATAAATTAATTAATTAAAATAATTTTATTATTTGGGAACATAATGAAATCATGTGATGAATCAAGCTCAAGGAAATGGATATCTCTAAACCACCATTTCTTTTGGGTTATGACAATTATCTCTCTAACTCACTTTATCTCTCTATCTTTAATGATTAGAATGATTTTAAATTATGTATATATACATCTTAAATATATTACTATCATATTCTATATTCCATTTTGGGGTAATAAATTTCTTATACTCATTTCAAAATTCCTTCATTATGAAATTTCCTTTGATTGGATATGATGTGATATTATACAACCCATTTTCGTTATATGGGTAATTATTATTTTATGATTTATGATTGATCTACTTTATGTGGAACACATAAATCATGAACATTTTATTATGGGTATAACAATATAGTGCTCTAATGCATTGGTTAAATCTTTATTCTCTTGTGATGGCATGAATGAGATTAGGGAGTGAACTTAATCCATTATGGGACTTTGTCTGCCTTGTGATTTTATCTAGGAATTTATCATTGACTCATGTTTATTCCATGTTATATATTGTTTCCACATTTCCTATATTTTGATGATATTATGATATAATTTTTTTATATTATGATTCTATGTGATTATTCATGAGCCTTTTCTTTTATTATATCATGTCATACTTTTGACTCATATGTTATGCTTCCTTATCATGTTTGTTCCCTTACTGGGGTTTTTAGAGCACCCCATTTTTTAAGTATTTACCTATGTTATCCTAGGTAGTTTTTGGATCTAAAAAGTATTTAGAATATTTATAAGGAGAATAAAAATAAACATGTCATGTTTTAGTTTTCTTTTGATGTATTTTGAACCTAGTCTTCCAAACACACTAGGACTCATGATATTTGGGATGTAATTACTAGATATTTATATATAAAAATTATTTAATAATATTTTTAAAAGGTATGGGTCTCTATACCACTATTGAACAGATTTACCTTTAAGGTGTTATATTAAATAAGTTACCTTTAGAGTTACTTCAATTATATTTCCTAAAGTATTCACCCATCCATAAACCTGACTTAGTTTCATAATATACTAAATGTTGGTGGATGTTGTATAATGAAATGTTATTCCATAAAAATTTTCTAATAGGGGGATATATTTTATTCCATTGATTGTATACCAATACCCATGACATGAGTTATTATAGTTAACATAGTTATAAATTATTTTACACCAACTACCAGTATCGTAGGTTGTTGATTCAAAATGGATCTTTATTCCTACGACCCACTTTTAATTTGTTTCATATTTTTTTTATATCACAACTTTATCCATGAAATCTAAAATTAATATAAATTATAATAACAATTATAATAATTCACAACATTATTAATAAATAACATAAAAATTATTTTTTATACAAGAAAATAACGTATTTTACCTCTGTTTATTTTCACAAATATTAACACATAAATTTATCTAAATAATTCTATAATATCAAGTTTTACAAACCTTCCTATGTATGAATATTAATAAAAAATATTTATAATACATTATCTTAATAAAAGTCCAATCCTCCCAATATCATAGTTTAAATATATAAGGTTAATGGTTTTATTCACAGTCCTGATATAGCCTAGTCACAAAATCCACCTCACATATGTGTTTAAAAAAACAATATTTTCAACTTCCTGAAATATATTTTAGAAATAAATTTTATTATCAATATTATATCATTTGGAAACCCAGTTGTCATTTGAACTATAGTATAATAATAAAAACATTATAAAAGGGAAAACTAAGTGAAATTATAAATATTAGTAAAGGGCATAGAATATAAAACTGATATTAATGAATTTTGAAAAATGATAAAAAAATTATACTGCTTAATATTTTTCATAAGTGAGAATAATATAATAAAAAAAAAATCAATAAAATAGTAAAGAAAAAATTCTAGGCATCATATAAATTATAATAATGAATATTTTCATCATTTCCTATCATAGTGGGTTTGGCTCAGAGCATGAATATATAATATATTTTATATTGAGAATAAAATATTTAAGAAATGTGTCATAGTGATATATAATTTTAGTCTCACCCACCATCATATAAAATTTCTAGATATCATAAACATTTTATATCCCGAAACAATTTGATCATGAATAGTTAAAAATGAAAATAAACATATTACATGAAAAAATAAACCCCTAAAAGGTGAAATTATATTTTTGAAGATATAAGGTGTCTATAAATGGTGATTCATTCTTGAGATGGTATGATGGTGGTCTCATATAAAATGGTTGTTCATGGAATTCTTTTTGGTGCATTCTTTCTTCCTCTTCTCCCACTTCTTCTACCATCTTTGTCACACCTAGACCCGACACTAATCAGAAATTTTATTTATTTTGAGTCCTTATTTTTTTCATTATATTTCCTAGTAAATTTTCTCCACAACCATGAGTTTTGGGGCATGAAAATCATGTCATATGATTAAGAAGAATATAATTTAAAAACACTGTGATAATCATGTGACAACTTTTGTAATTTAATAGAGTCAACCATATGACAATCACGTGGTTTTATGAAACATGTAGCATGCCTATGTGTAGTCCTCCAAGATTCTAGTAGATATTGTATGGATGGTTCATTATTTGGATAAAAATGTGGACAAACCATTCATAGTGTCCAAGACCGGTTAAAATTTTAAAATTCCCATTTTACTCTTAGTAAATTCAAACCCTTAGAAGGGGTATCTCCCTCAAACTCTCTCCTCACACTCAACATGCCAAAATGGGATCCTAGATGCATGCCCCTCATCATATCCTCTCTCTATTATCTACCAATTTATTCCCCATTTCTTGGTATGATCATCTCAGGTGACCATTCCTCCTCCTCTGTTACTTTCTTCTACCTCCTTATTTACGTCATCGTGACATGAAGTCAGCCAAACCCTATAGTTTTCTTATGGTTTATTTTTTTGGTTTTATTTTCATATAGGGGTTACTTTCATTTTTAGTGTTCCTTGGACTCTATTGAGATGGTATTGGGTCTTGAATATCAAAGTAAGCACGTTCTCCTTCGATTTGGGGTAGGTTACCCTATGTCTGAGCCTTTAATTTGAAAAATAAAATTACTTGATTGTTTTTGGGGTTTTTGTTTTAATATAAGATAAATATATCTTTTAAAATGGTTGAGATTATTGGAATGGGGTTTCCCGTGATATTCATAAATTCCTAAGCATTTTCCATGTTTTCCTTGACTACAGAATGTATTTATAACCTATTTAATATTATAAGAACCTATAGTGTTTGTTTTCTATTCCAAATATTTTTAAATACAAAAGTTTCTAAAGGATAAAAATGTTTTGTACTTTCGTATGGTTTTCTATAATGGTTTTGTGGAATATTTTGTTTTCAAATAACTTCAAAATGGTTTCTAACTATCTTCCCTTATTTTTAAATATGACTTATTCACATATCACTATATATATAGGTATCCTCAATATACATTTTCACAAAATGTAGGGTGAATATGTACATCAGGTAAAGGGGTATATATCAATATTGAGGTGAATATGTTTCAAATTTTAAAGAGTGGATTTTTAATTTGAGAAGACATGGTTTAAAAGTGGTTTTACAGATGATCAATATTTATTTCCAATTTTGAAGGCTCAGTTAACTGCTTGAAAATGTTGATTTATGTTTTCCTTGGGTTTGGAATTGAATTTTGGAAGGAAAGATGTTTCCTTGGAAGTGGTTTATAATTCTTGAAATAATACGGCCCGGTTGGTACCTTTGATTATTTTCCTAAAGTGAAGGCATTTATAGAACCCCTATAAATTAAAGAGGGTCTTCACATGGTTGTTGTTGGGAGGTGGGCTAAGAAAATGAGATGATTAAATAAGTGAACTCGATTATGGTATTATGTGAAATCCATATAACCTATAATTTTTACTAAGGTCATGGGAGACTAGTAATTGTAGTTAAAGTTAAGAGATAGTTTCTATTTACTTTTTTATTAGATCCATCAGATACCCCAAATTAGGCAAATGACCATGTTAGTCTATTCCACTAGTGAGGATAGTTTAGGGAAACAAGTTGGTCATTAACTATGGATTCCATTAACATAGTAGAAGATGGTTCCAAACTAAGTATATAGAGGGTGTCTAGGAAAATCCCATGATAACCATTTTATAGGTATTATGATACCCTCTATTTAGTATTGATTTTATTAAATGATTTCAACTATTATGGTCTAATTGGAAACTCTTTATTTATTATATGTTTATACCTATTATACATTCCTCTATTTTATATCCCCTTTAGATATTCTTTCTACTATAATTATTTACATATTAAATTCTTCTTTCATCACATTTTTCTTCATATAAATGGTTTTTTGGAATGTTATTCACTATTTAGAAACTCTTTTGGGAAATAATAAGGGAAAATTGTTCTTATGAATCATCAGCCTATTAATTATTTTAAAATGAATAGAAAATAATATTTTTTTATATTTATATTTTTAAAATATAATGAAATTATTCCCTTATTAAAGGTAAAAATATGGTGTGGTTTATCTATTTATATCACTATAGAGCTTATTGATCATGCCTATATTATCATTTTCAGTTTTAGGTCTGACTAACTCTTCTAATCCTAACCATGGGGTGTTTTAGTTAGTTTGTTGTGTGGTGAATCATCTAGTAATAAGGAGTATGGTATATTTTAGTTTAGTCTAGTTTTATTTTCTTTGATCACATTGGGCACTTAGTATTTTATGTATTTCTATAGTCATACTTGTAGAGATATTCGGGTGGCTGATGATAAGAATTTTGTTGGAATTTTTTCCTTGTAGTATAGGGGGACTGGGGTGGGGAGGGAGGTTTTTAGTGCTTAATACTATTTACAAATTTAATAGTTTGATATTAGTTTATTCTATTTATTTTCCACTGGCATGCTCATTCGATGTACAAATGGGCCATGTCAGAATTTTGTTTAATTTATGATGTTTATTTTCTTAATTATTTAATGGGTGAAATAATTCCAAGGTGGTTTTTACTTGATTCCTAGGAACAAGTACCATCCCATGGGGATTGGTAATACTAATCAGGCCTTGTCGTGGGCTATCTTGGACATCCAATAGTGGGGTGAGTTAGGTTGGTTTATGATAGAATAGAATCAGAGGATTCATGTTATTTTCTCTACATGAACCTTTGTTCTATTGTATGTAGACCTTATTATTTGGGATTACTGGAATATAGAGATAATATCATTAGGGATTAGGAGGAAGGTCATGGTTTGGTTCCTAGTCATCACTATTCATGATGAAAACTAAGTTACCAAGGGATGTTGGGATTTTTATTTTGATCATTTATTTTTGGGATGAAACATGGGTTGATCTGGTGGTACACGGTGAGATCACATGGATTAGTAATAGGGAAACACATACATGGTTTAGGGTTAATCTTGATGATGGATGTGTGTTGGAAACATGTTCCACCAACCCATTCTATCAATTCATACATGGTCACTAGTCCATTATTTGTTATTTATATGTTTTGTGTTATTGGTCAATTTTGTTGTGACTAAATTTTTACAAAGGGTTTTGGATTTTAAAATAATTTTCCAGTAAAGTTTTAAGATTTGAAAATTGGAATAATGTGTTTCAAAATGGTTTTATATTGCAAAAAAAAAATTATAATATGAAAATGAGACTTTTTTTTGTGGGTAAATTTTCTACAGAAAAATATTTTTATGGTATTTATGTTGAAAATAATGTTTTAAAATAATGGGAATCATATTTTAAATATTTCCAAGAAAGTTTTATAAATAAATTTTTAAATAAATAGGGTTTCCTTAATTTATAAAATGGATTTAACAATGAAAGTGTGATTAAAAATATGTCCTTTAAGGAAATTATTTGGTTTAGAAAATTGTTTAAAGGTGAATTTACAAAATTTTAAGAAAAGTGGTGTTCACCCCAAGTGGGATTTATGAATCTAAAATTGTTTTACTTATATTAAATCAGAGTTTGGAAAATGTATTGAAATATAAGATTTATGGAATTTTCAAAGGACTATGAAGCGTTTTTAGTGTATTTTTTTCAAAATGTGTCTCAAACTTTCAAATAAAATGTTTGGGATTTAAAGGGAAAAGATGAAGTTATATACATATTTTTTAATTTTTAAACATTGTGTTTTTAGTTTTAGTTTATTAATAATGTTAGTATCATTTGTCTTGTACTAGTAATAATGAATAAGGGGATTCATGTTTTGTGTTATTTGAGTATCCCCTAAAAAATTCTTAGAAATGAGTGGATCGTCTGTCTCTAGGATGTCTTTCTCTATATCTAGGTGAAGATAAGTTTTAGGAATTGTTTTTGGTTATGAATTAGAGGTTTGGTATTAGTGATTTTGAGGTAACTTGGGTCTTAAAGAATTTCTAACGTAGCATTTTCCTAGTTATTCCCCTTGATATCTTCTTTGAGAGTACCAATTATTTCAGTGATCATTACTTTTGATGAGATTCGTGCCTTATTATGGGTATCACTTCATTAAAATAGAAAGTCTTAGGTGAGTGGTTGAGATTAATTTTAAAAGTTCTTTGATTATTTTAATCAGTTGGGTTCACTAATGATTGGTGTTCCAAGAGTTGGAACTAGGTTATCTTTCCTTGACCCGAGACTGGATCCCAAGTTGATCTTATTAAGGAATTTTTGATTGGGGATTCTTAAGACACATATTGTCTAATTATTCAGATTAGTTAGTCTCTATTTTATTTTTATGGGTGGTAATCCTTCTAATTCTTATTTTTAGTAAGTGTTTATGTTTTTTGGGTAGTTCCTTGCTTGATATATCTTGACTGTAAGAAATAGTTTTGAGAATGCTTGGGATTTTGTGGTTCTCTCGGGAACCTTATATCATTTTTCTATATTTCCTACCGCTTCTAGGTTTCCAAGTTTATCTATATGAATCTTATCTAGGGGAGAGGTTGTGTAATTTTTTTCCTTATTTTAAAAATTCTGGTTTTAATGGAAGTATATTTTAAGAAAATATTGATATCTATTATTGGGAAGTGTTTGTGTTCCTCGTTATATGAATCATTTCTCATAGATCGTAGCTATAATTATGAATTGTGAGTTTTTTATAGACTATGAGATAAATGTTTCACTAGATTACTAATATAGTGGGGAGGTTTCCATATATGGGGCTTGTGGTAATGTTGGCCTTTAATATTTCTTGTTGTATATTTATTTATTCACATCCCACTCAATCCTGACCATAATTGTCTGGTTGAAAAAAACTATGGGTCATGTGAAAGATTCTCCTGAAGATATTGAATATACTATTATGACATTATTTGTTCATTTCTATGCTAGGGGATAGGGGGGTTTTTCATTTTGAGCTTGTTTTCATAGATCCAAGTCTATTACTTTGATTATTTTTTGGTTAAGGTTCATTGGTCTCACTAGATATTTATTTGAATGTTGGTTTGGATTTTGAGTATGATCTCTTAGCCTATTGTGTGATTTTAGGGATTCTGGGTTTTTTAAGGATAGGTGAGTGCTTCTTGGTCTTTGTATTTTTCAGATTCTCACTCTGAGTAGTAGTTTTTCCTTTCTTTGGTCTATATAAACCAAATATATTTGGAATTTTTGAGGGAAAAAAGTGTCATGGAAGGGATAATTATCACACCCATACCATTCAATACTATGATTATTTATTTATTTTTGAGTCCTTATTTATTTCATCCCCATTATGGGTAATTGTTCCCAAAAACTATGAGTTTTTTGGGAATGATAATCATGTCACATGGTTTTAAAAACCATGAAGAAAGCAAGTGATAGGTACTATAATTTGACAGATCCAACCATATGGTTGAAGAATAGTTTAAAAAATATTTAACCATTCCCTTATGTGGTTCTCCTCAAGCCTAGTTGTAGGAACATGATAAGAACACGATTTGGATAACTATACGGCAAAACTGTGCTCAGTGTCTAAGAGTGGTTAAAATTTTTAAATGCATATTTTACCAAAGTAAATTAAAACACCTAAAAGGGGTATCTCCCTCACCCTCACCCCTTACACTCAACACACCCAAGGGGGGGCTCTAATATGTGCATCTATACTCTTATTTTCTCTCCATTCGTGGATGATTTATTGCCGTTTTCTTGGTGAAATCATCTTAGGTGAGCATTCATGCTCCCCATCACATTTTTCTTCCTCATTATTCTTTCGCTCATTGTTGAATGAGGTCAAATAAACCCTAAGGTTTTCTTAAAATATATTTTTTGTGATTTTATTTTCATATTGGATTTAATTTAATTTTTTTTACTTGGACTCAATTGAGATGGGGTACAATCTTACATATCTAAGAGAATGAGTTATCCTTTTATTTTAGGTAGGTTACCCCATGTCCACACATTTAATTTGAGAACTATAATTTATTGATTATTTTTCTATGTGTTTTTATTATTTTTTAAGATAAATATATCTTTTTAAATGGTTGGTATTATTAGAATGGGGTTTCCCTTGATATTCATAATTTTCCTAATCTTCTTCCTTGGGTTTCATTGACTAAAGCATGTTTTTGGACCTATTTGAAATAAAAATAACCTTGGGTGTTTGTTTTATTTTCCAACTGGTTTTAAATGTGAGTTTGGAAATGATAAGAATGTTTTATACTTTTAGTTGGTTTATATAAAGTCATAGTAGAATATTTAGTTTCCAATGAACATTAAAATGATTTCTAACTCTCTTAATTATTTTTAAATATGACTTATTTTCATATCCACACACACAGATGTAGGTATCCACTTTTTAAATATTCAAAAAAGGTTGGGTGAATATATAAATTGGGTTAAGTGGTATTTATATATATATATGGAAGTGCATATGTGTCTACGTGTAAATAGAAGATTTTGAATTTGAGAATCTATGGTTTAGAATAATTTTTCAATATGATTAATATTTATTTCCAAATATGATGTCCTTGATAGAATCTTGAAAATGTGGTTTGATGATTTACTTTTTTTGGAATTTTATTTTTAAAGGAAAGATATTTCTTTAGAAGTGATTTATAATTATAAAATATCTAAGGCCCGACTGATACCTTTGAATGTTTTCTTAATCTGAACGCCTCCATGGAATCTCTCCAGACTAGGGAGGTTCTTCACATGGATGGTATTAGTATGTGGGCCAGGGATATGAGATGGTTGTATGTGTGAAATATATTTTTGTATTATGTGAATGTCACCTCACCTCCCATTTTTACCAAAGTCATGAGATCCTAGGTGTAATAGTGAGAGTTGATGGACGTTCTCTATTTAAGGAGAGATTAGAAGGACTAGATTCCCCATGGTAGGTGAATGGCTAAGGTCAGCTATGCCACCAGTGAGGCTAGTTTTAAGGAGGTATTTTTTATAGACTATAGAACGCATTGAAACACTGATAGATGGTTCTGAACCAAGTAATTCTAGGTTATCTTTTCTTGGTATCAATGAATATCCAATGATAATTATTTTTCAAATATTTTTCTTAAAACTATTTTTTGGTACTTTAATAAAACTATTTAAAGTGTTAAGATCTAACTAGAAACTCTTATTTTAGAACCTATTTATACTAGCTCTACTTTACTCCATTTAATAACACATTTTGATATGATTTTTATTGTTGTTATTTCCAACTGAAATGATTATTTCATCACATGATTCTTCCTATCAATGTGTTTTTGGAATGTATTTCTCTCTTTGGAAACATTTTTGGGAAATAAAAATGGAAAATGGTTTTTGAGAAGTATCATCCTATTATATATTTTAAAATTAATGAAAAATAATATTTTTATATATCTACATTTTTAAACTAGAATGAAATGGTTTCCACTTTAAAGTTAAATCATAAATAATGGTTTCTATTTAGGAATCCATAACAAGCTTATTGATTATGCCTATATTATTATTTATAGATATAGATTTGTATTACTCTTTTATTTACTCCCATGGGGTGTAGGGATTCTTTTGTTGGGTGGTGACTCGTATAGTCCCAATGAGGAATATATGTTAATTTTTTGTTTCATTTTAGTTAATTTTTTTCTCCAGATTTTCCACTAAGGGTTTTACTAATTTTTATGGTTAGAGGTGTAGAGAAATTATTATGGCCATGGATAAGCATTTTTTGGGAATCATTTTCTTGCACAAGAGGGATACTAAGGTGGCGAGACTGGTTTTTGGTGATCAATATTGTTTACCACTTACCTGGTTTGATATTAGGTTTTTTTATTTATTTTAAACTAGAATGTTCATCAAATGTATGGTTGGGTCATGCCCGAATTTTGTTTAATTATGATTTTAGTTTTATTAATTATTTAATGGGTGAAATAATTTCTAAGTGGTGTTTTCACAATGTACAAAAATTTTTTCTAGGCTGTAAAGATTGGGAACACCCTTTGGGCCTTGTCATGGGCTGGATCAGGTGTCTGATAGAGGGAAGGCTCGGGTTGGTTCATGACATTCTTCCCCACCCCCTTCAAATTTCACTATATTTTAGATTAGTTTCTATGTTAGTTCCATATCACATTAAAAATCATGGTTTTCTAAATTATGATTCCATGTTTATTAGTTTCCCTTAAATATCATTCCTAGTTAATTTACGGTACCTTTAGATCCAGTCAAGGGGGTCCTAAGGAAATCTCATATTTTCATTCATTGTTTTTCATCTTTGATGAACTTTAGAGGATGAATATGTTTATTTACTAGCCTTTACAATTACACAAAATTATTTTATTGGTGTTTACTCATCTTCAGGTTAAAGTCTCTCTCTATTAGTGTTCTAATATATCCACTGATGCCAAGGATTCTATAGGATGAAACACTTCATTGATGTTACCTCTATTTACAATGGTTTCTTGTCCTCTAATTTCTTTGCATCATCATTTTAGTTTACTTTATTTTTTATTTTCTATAAACTATAATACCCCAAGATTTTGTAAATTATTGTTTTTTAATTAATTTAATCTTTTGATATTTTTCATTTCATGAAACACTAAATAAAGATTTTGTTACACTGAACCACTAAGTGTGTCTTTCGGTATATGCAACACCAAGTAGCTTGTATTACATGGAAGTTTAAGTTTCACAAAACTACAAGATACTATTAATATTATTATTAAAATATAATTATAGCTACCAAATAACTGTTGAAATGGAAATTATGAATAAGATTAAATAAATTGTGAAAATATTATTTAAAAATGTATGTAAAATGAATCCTTTTGTTATAAATTATTATAAATGAATGTTGGAACCATTTGAAAATAAATAAATTACTTATCTAAGAAAACTATTTTTCAATGTACAAACACAATTTTATCTCAATAAATTAAAAAACCAATTTCAATTAATGTTTTAAATAAAATTTATCTATTATATATTCAATAAATATTTTTTTCCAATCGTCTAGTAGATTTAATAAGTATAAGATAAGAACAAATCCAATTTTATGAATAAAAGTAAGTATTTCTCAAAAAGGTAATTTTACCGCCTTTTAATGGAGAACCCATTTTAAATAATATTTTTGAAACTATTAAAATTTTCATTTGAAAAAATAAAATTAATTTTTTGAATCTCAATATCAAAATTTAATTTGGGTGATTTTTTTTTATTTTCATGAAATGTTTCATTTTTTACTGAATAGTAAAAAACATTGAATTGTAATTCAAAACTATTTTTCATCTAACTTATTTATACATTTTAATTATATTTTAGTTTAGTTTTATATTTTAATTAGACCAATTTTAAATAAATTAATCCCATTTAGTTAATTTTATTTAATTTCACATTGAAATTGAATATAATATTTTTTTGAAAATGTTGAACATTTTAATTTTAAAAACCTTCTTTGTCGTCCCGTTCGTGGGATTAAATTTAAATTAATCTATGCCACTTATGTGATTAGAATTTGGGAAAATGAATTAAATATTTTTAATCGTAAAAAATTATAATTTCTAATAAGGTAATTTTTTATCAACACGATTAGTGAAAGTGATTAAAATTAATTATAGAGATTAAGAGAAAAATTATATTAATAAAGAAATAAACCTCAAAATTAAGGAACAAAATTACCTAAAGCCCTGTAAAAAAGTAATTTTATTGCCATATTTTTACTCTATTATCCATTTTATAAATTATTGGATCCACTTGACAAGGGAAAAATGTTGGTGGAATTCCATTTTCATAAATTTACAATAATTCCACTCCTCCTCTACTATAAAAAGGCACTCACCCCTCCCACTTATTCACATATATTAACCCATATTTCTCACCCAAAATAGAGTAAAATAATCTCCCTACATCTCTATATTCAACCTATAAAACTCCATGTGGGAAGAAATCCAACCAAGGAATCCTTTTGGTACAAACCAAGAGGAGTTACCCAAAGAAGTGTTAATATCGTTCCTCAAGCTCCTTTGTTTTATTTTCATTCCACATACCATAAAATCATATTATTACATTATTATATAATAAACTAAGTATATTAAATATTATTTTATTAGAATATTCTTTAGGTTATACCTACACTACAAAAACTTCAATCTAATGGGTAATGATCTTACTGATGTTTTGTACGACGAACTACCGCCTCACGAAACAATGTTTTTTGTTTTTTCTTTACCACCACTCATGGTTGGAAATTATAACGGAAACTCTATTTTTATATGATATATATGATATTTGTTATTAATTTAAGTTTCTTTAATTATTATATAAAATAGAACTTTATTATTTCCATGTTGTGTAAATACGATATCTTTGTTCAGGGACGTGTGGAATACCGCTTCCTCAAAGCGATGTGATTATTCACACTTTACATGGAACATATTAAGGATGAGTTTTGTAAATGTATATGATATATATGAAATAATATTTATACTATAATTATAATTTATATATATATATAAATACATATATTTAATTTATATTATTTCTTTCAAAATATAATTAAACATCAACAATGTTCATGCGTATGTATAGCCTACCGTCTCCATGAACAGTGTATCCCATTTCAAATTTCTATAGTTTATAGATTATTATAAATTAATATGTACTGAATATATATGATACTTATATAATTATTTACATTGTAAAAATAAATAAATCACGATCTAAATAAGAGGATTAAGAATATTAAGAGAAAATATATACAAAAAAAGCATATATTACCTGAAACGTAACATTAACATGGAGTTGTAAATAAAAGGGCAATATAAAGTAATAAATAAAATCATATATGGTATTAGATACAAAAATATGGTTATATTTTAGATTCATAATAAACATATTTTTATTATACAGGAGGTTTGAATGTCTATAAAGAAAGTCAATATTAAGGTAAGGGTTTTCTCATTTCACTTTTATTTTCCATGAGACACAAGCCATGTTAACATATTATTTATTATATGTGGTTTGTATAATGACCATATATGTATTATATTATTATTATACATAAATATATGGGTATTTATATATATATTTTATGTTATTTATTTCATGGGATTTATGTTTCAAAAGATACCAAATTGGTAAAGTAGTTTTGTCTCAATTTACCTTCTTCGAGACACATGCCATGTTATGCCCATATATTATTCTATGTGGTGTATAAACTAACCTTTTACATGTTATATAATTATTATACTTCTTTAAATGATATATTTATCTCTATTTAATTTCATTTTCTTACATGGATATTAGGATTCAATGTAACCAAGTGGTAAAAGTTTATTACAACAATCTCATTGTTTATCGAGATGGTTTATGATTATACATTAATTATTAAAAACTTATGATCCATATTTCAAGAAAAATCTGGAGTTTTATTCAAATATTTTTATTAATGATATATTCATGTATTAGAATAATTTTCCCACTCTTTAGTACTTAAGATAATTAATAAAGTGTTTTTAAGAAAATATAAATCTCTCTCTCTCTTAGGTTTGAAATCTATGTTACTTCAAAACCATGTTTTATAAAAGTGTTTTAAAAAATGTTCTAATGTTATCTTATGATATTTAAAATAAAAATTTAACCATGTTTTTCCTTAAAAAAGGTTTTTTTAAAATGTAATCTTATTTTCATTTTCTGATCAACACACTTTTATAAGCATTTTATGGTACAAATAAAATGTTTGGAATACATGGATTTATCCACCGTAATGACCGTAATTACTTTTAAGATTACCTTTCAAGTTTAAAACACTCATTTTTTAGAAATTGTTTTTCCTAATATTCTGAAAATTCATTATTTTAAGTGATTTTCAAAGAAAAAGGTTTTAAAAAAACATGCTATGTTTAAAAATTGTTTCAAATGTTTCCAACTTTTTTTTATAAATTTTCAAAGAAAAAGGTTTTCAAAAGGTTTTCATGAATTATTTATATGTTCTCAAAGTATTTAAAAAGTAAAAATGTTTTGAAAATGTTTTGTATCTTTCTTATAAAATTTCCAAGATATTTTCAAAATAAATGGTTTTGAAAACTTTTTGAAGCATTATTTATATGTTTTCAAAGTGTTTTCAAATAAAAAGGTTTTCAAAATGGTTCAATGATTATTTTATATATTTTCAAGGAAAATGGTTTTTTAGATTCCTTTATAAATTTTCTTACTTATTTTTATATAAAATGGTTTTAATTTTATTGTGTTTTTAAAATAATTTCTCGAAGAAAAAAGTAAATTTTATTGATGAAATGTTTTTAAAAGATATTTAAAAATTATTTTCCATATAAGATGACATTATTTGGTGTTACTCATTCCTTTCTCAGAGATATGATCAAAGGGTTCCATTAATATTCTTTATGTGAATGGTTTTTGTTTTTATGAAATGTTGTTTATAAAACATATTTCTCCTTCATAAGTTATATGTTTATGAAACCCATTTCCCTTTCACGGGTTATATTATTATGAAACCCATTTCACTTTCATGGTTTATATATTTATGAATCCCTTTTCTTTTTATAGGTTATGATTTTATGAAATAATTATGAAAGCTATCTCATTTTCAGTGGTTATGATATGATTTCATATTTATGTTTCACATTTCATTTCATTGGTTATGATATGATTGTCTACGATCTGGTAGAATGTGTTTGTATGATTTAATTATGATATGGGTAGTAACTATATCTCCCTCCAATTAATTGGGTAAAGATTTATATCTCAAGAGATAGACATGGATGGAATGTGAAGTGAAGTCGGTTCAGTAAATGACTTTTTCTATTGATACAGTCTTGGGAGTGAACCTTGAATTATAATATGGTCATGGGAGTGAACCATGACTACCAATATGGTATAGGGAGTGAACCCATAATAATAAGACGTCCTTATAATAAATTAATTTATTACTCTAAAAATCATTTTTATATGCTTTTTCATCTTCCAAAAATTATATGTATTATTCTTATGTTATTATTTTATGGATTATGATCTTTAATAACTTAATATTAATGTCTTATGAACTACCAATATTTATGCCATGAATCATGAATATGATCTTTGATATGAAGGGTATGATCTCCAAATTTTATTCGCATGTTCTCATACTCTTATGTTTATGTTATACTTATGTATCTCATTTGTTGACCCTTATAGAGCATCTAAGATCACACATTTCATAGATTCCATTTCCCTAGGTTATGAAGAAAGGTTTTAAGTATATGTACTAAAGGGGAAGATATTTGTGGGAAACATTGAAGATATTTCAATTAGTTAGATAAAATTGTTCCAAGTTTCTAAAGACAATAAATTATTCAGGTCATTGGGCTTGCATTTTTCATAATGTTCAGAATATTCATCTAAAATGATTTAATATCCCTATATGATAATATTGGGTCTATATAGTTGGTATGAAAGGAGAGTTTTAGTCATCCATTGAAAACTAGGATGAGGAAATCTTAGTGAAATCCGAAGGAATATTTCTAAGTATATATCTTGGGATTTCTCTTATGATAATCCTTAGGATTCATAGACTTAAAAGAAGGTTTCATAATTTATATATCCTATAAGATATATGTTATGATTATGTGGTTTTACGCTATGATAAGTTATGATCACACTATTATTTCTAGTTTTAGTCAATGTTAGGAACCAAAAAGAAGTATATTAATACTGAATGTGATGAAAAATTTCCTAATGAGCAGTGAAATGGGATGATCACCAGAGTGAAGGATGTTGTGATAATTCCTATTCAGTTTTCATGGAACATGATTAACAACATGTAACTTAACCAAATATCAGAATCACAAAACAAGATAAGGAATGAGTTCACTAAGAGTTTAGGTAATGGAGACAAAAGAGGGAATAAGATTCAGTTTCTTTTGTGTTGAGAATGTGGGAAGAAACACCAAAGTTAATGAAATAATGTAACAAGAATAAGTTTTTACAATAGAAAAGAAGGGTACAAAAAAAGTAACCACAAAGAAAAAATGAAGAGTTCAGTTAACATAATATATGAGAATATTTTCATTCTTAATACATCATCAAAGGTTAAATGATTTAAGAGTGGAATGAATAGTCATTATACAAATCAATTTCCCAAGAAGAAAGATCATAAAGAGAATCAGAAATTTGGTATGAGTAATGGTTATATTGCTCCTTCTAATGATACTATAGATGAAATGTGAAAGGAAAGAGGTATTAAGTAATAGGATGAGTAACCCTACTTATGTATTAATAATGAAGTGGATTAATTTAATTTTTTATGCATTTGGATTAAAGAATTTTGTTATATGAATGGTGAAATATATTTGGATTATTTAGTTTTAGTTTTTCATTAAGGATTTAAAAGAATATTTTTAATGGTTCTAATAGACTAGAAAAGTGATTTCATGGAATGGTGAAATTTTTACCAAGGGAAAATAATACTTAATTTGTTTCTAATGCTGAGATAATGATATTTGTATAATGATATCTAGGATATGAAAAATTAAATTAGAAAATAATGCTTACCTTAGAAAAATAATGATTTTCCAACAAGTGTTTCATGCTATCATTGATGAAGTTTACAACATTTTTGGATTTAAGGAACTTATCCAATAAAATTTGGAATAATTAAGCATTCATGTTTTCTATAAGGATTTTTGAAAATTTATGTTTTTACAATGTCTCAAGAGAATTCATGATAAAGGTATTCACATGTTTGGTATGTGAGAAACAAGATCTTCTTTATGATATATGAGGTATCAATGCTAAGTTGTTTTTGAGAAATTTAGAGACCTTATTTATAATGTTTTGTACTTCCATGTTTTGGAAGGGTTATATGGTTAACCATTTGGGGAATAGTTTAAGTTAAAATTCTGATGAGGTTTTAGAGATTATATTATTTTATCACCATATTAGTATTTATGCATATTGAATAACCTGTGCTAACCATTTTAATATTATTATAACTAAAGATAGATGAAATTAATTATAATTAAACCTAATGATCTATTGATACCTCATTAATGAGAAATTTACTTTTATTTCTTGAAATAGGAGATTAAGGGGAAATTGACTGAGGTACAAAAAAGCCTAAGATTGTGATGAAATCAAGTAAGTGTATATTCTTATGAAAATTATTCAACTTTAATAAAGGTTTATTGAAATAAAGTTTTGTTCTATTATCATCATTATTGATGATATTAATGACCTCTTTCACACTTCTTCAGTTAATGGTTTTGTGATTATAAAATGTCTTTGGATCATCCACGTTCTTATGATCAATGACGTTTATCAATCTATATGATTATTTTCTATTTATTCCATGTACATGTTTAAACTTCCCACCCATGTTATCCTTTGTGGAAACATGGTTACATATTACTTTGGATAATTGTTATGTTTATAACTTTCTTTTTTTTGAAAAAGTATTTGTATTCATTTTTATTATGTGGGTTTTTATGAATCGAACTTTCAAGTATTAAAGCTTTAATAAACTATATGAATTTCAAGGTTGAAATTAATTTTAAGGGGGAAAGAATGTAACACCCTGAGTTTTTGTAAATTATTATTATTTTTTCAAATTAATTTAATATTTTTTATATTTTTCATTTGATGTAACACTGAATATAGATTCTATTATATGAAAGTTATTTGTGTGTCTTGCATTATACAAAACAAAAAATTATGATTATGATAGTTGAAAAAAAATATATTATCTTATGATACACAAAAAACTATGTTTGGATTATATTTCACACAATATCTAGTCTCTTCAATGGATTATATTACACGCAAGGTCTAGTTTTATTGGGCTATAAGATACTATTAATATTATTATAAAAATATTATTATACCTACCATCTAAACGTAGGAATAGATGTTAAAAATAAGATAAAATGAATTTTGAAAATATTTTTTAGACATTTATAAAAAATTAATCCTTTGTTTATCAATTATTATAATTGAATGTAATAACCATTTCAAAATAAAGAAATTACATTTCTAAGAAAACTATTTTACTATGTAAAAACACAATTTTATCTCAATAATTAAATTGACCACTTTTTATTAATGTTTTAAATAAAATTTATATATTATATATTCAATAAATTTTTTTATACTCATCCAATATATTTTATAAGTATAAGATAATAACAAATCCAATTTTATGAATAAAAATATGTATTTTTCTAAAAGGTAATTTTACCACCTTTTAATGGAGAAACCATTTTAAATATGTTTTTTACACTATTAAAATTTTCATTTCACAAAATAAACTTCATTTTTGGAAGAATAATATATAAATTTACTTTGTGTTCTTTTTTGGTATTTTACTATGATGTCTCATATTTTGACCAATAGTGTAAACATTGAATTTTAATTCAAAACTAATTTTTCATCTAATTGATTTATATAGTTAAATTATATTTTAGTTATATTTTAGATTTTAATTAGTTATATTTTATGTAAATTAATCTAAATTAGGCCATTGTAATCAATTTTCAATTGAAAGTATATATAAAAATATTTCAAACTTTTGAACATTTTTTTTAAAATCGTCTTTATTATCCCGTCAGTAGGATTAAATTTAAATTATTTTCTGACACTTATGTGATTTGAATTTGGAAAAATGTTTTCCAAATTTTGAAAAATAATAACATATAATTTATAATAATTTCAACTTAGTTTTTGACCAAAAATAATATTTAATGTTGTTAAAATTAATTAAATTGATTAATATAGAAATTAACATAACAAATGACTAAAACTCAACCTTAAGGGACAAAATGACCTAGCACATTTGTACAAATCTAATCTATGGCCACATTTATATCTTATTCTACTTTTTATAGATTATTTAGAATTATTGGAGAAACCTTACATGGGAAATATGTGGGTGGAATCCCATTTTCAAAAATTTACAAGAATGTCACTCCTCCTCCACTATAAAAAGGCACTCCCCCTCTCACTTATTCACACCTATAAAGCCATTTTTATCAAAAAATATAATAAATTAATCTACCAAAATCAGAAAATTAATACTAGAAACAAACCTTTGGAAACAAATCCAATCAAGTAATCCTTTTGGTGAAAAGAAAGAGGCGTTACCCAATAAAGAGGTAACATCCTTCCTCAAGCATATTTGTTTTATTTTCATTATCCACCCATAAAATATTATTATAACATTATTATATAATAAAATCATTATGATAAATATTCTGAGACTCTTTTTATTATAATGTTTTGACCTAAACTTACACACACTTCTATCTAAGGGTTAACAAACTTACCTTTCTTGTGTATGACGAACAACTACCTCATGAAACAATATTGTTTTTTTCATACTACCTCTCTTGGATGGGAATTATGATGGGAAATATTATTTTATATGATATACATGATATTTATTATGGATTTAAGCTTCTTTAATTATTATATAAAAAAAACTTCATGATTTCTATTTTTTGAAAATACGACAACTTTTTTTGAGGACATGTGGACTACTGCCTCCTCAAAGCGATGAGATTCATCACACTTTACATGGAATGTGTTAAGGATGGTTTTACTAAATTTATATGATATATATTAAATAATAATTCTAATTTAATGATAATATATATATATATATATTCATATATTTAATTGTCTTAATTCTTTCAAAAGATAATTAAACGGAAACAACATTCATTCGAACGTTTGACCTGTCGTCTCCATGAACAATGTTTTACATTTCATATTTCAATATTTTATAGATTATTATAAATACATATATAATGAATATATATGATACTTATATAATTATTTATATTTTTTAAATAATTAAATAATTATATAAGTAAAAGGATAGAGAATAACAAGCCAAAACAAAAATGAAAAACAAAGCATATATTACCTGAAACGTAACATTAACATGGAGTTGTTAAAAAATAGGTAATTTAAAGTCATAAAAACAATATATGGTATTATATATAATAATATGTTTATATTTTAAATTTACAAGAAACATATATTTATTATACATGATGTTGTAGGAAGAAATTCAAGACTTAAGGTAAGGGTTTTCTTGTTTCACATTTATTTTTCGGGAGACACAAGCCATGTTAACGTCCTATTTTTGTTATATGTGGTGTGTATAATACCCATGGATGTATTATATTGTTATTATAATTAAATATATGATTATTTAAAAATCCATTTGATGATATTTCTTTCATGGGGTTTATGTTTTAAATGTTTCCAAATCAGTAAAGTAATTTTGACTTAATTTTCCATCATTGAGACACTTGCTATGTTATGAAACTATATTATTCTAGGAGGTTTATAAAAATAAATTTAAAATTTTATATTACGAATATAATTCTTTCAATTATATTTTATGCTTCATGTAATTTCATTTTCTTACATGGGGAGTATGATTCAAAGTTTCCATGTGTAAAAATTTATTGCAATAAACTCATTATTTGTTAGGATTGTCTATGGTTATACTTCTATTGATGAAACCTTATGATAATTATTTTATGAACACTAATTAATTTTCTTATCATATTTTTATTCATGACATATTTATTTTTTATAACTATTTTTACACTCTTTTCTACTTAAGATAATTAAGAAAGTGATTTAATGAAAATCCGACTTTATATCCATCTTTGGTTAGAAATCTGTGTTCCTTCAAAATGATGTTTTATATAAATGTTTCAAAAAATTTATACTATTATCTTATGATATTTAAAATAAATTTTTATTATTTATTAACTTTTAAAAAAAGGGTTTTAAAATTTTGATATTCTTGTCATTTTCTGATTGAGACACTTTTCTAAACATCTTACGGTGCAAAATGAATGTTCAAAATGCATGGGTTTATCCACCATTATAACCATCCATACTTTTAATCTTCTTTTTAATGTTTAAAATTATAATTTTTAGTAAATTTTTTTTCAAATATTAATTAAATTTATTTTTTTAATGTTATTTTCAAAGAAAAAGGTTTTCAAAAAATATTTTATGTTTTAAAAATGTTTTAAATGTTTCCAAGAATTCTTTAAAATTTTTCAATAAAAAAGGTTTTAAAAATATTTTCAATAATTATTTATATGTTTTTAAAGTATTTTAAAAAATGTCTTTAAAAAAGTTTCCAATCATTCTTTATAAGTTATTAAAGATATTTTCAAAGAAATGGGTTTCAAAACGTTTTCAATCTTTCTTTATAAGTTTTCATTGTTTTTTTCAAATACAAAGGTTTTAAAATTGTTTTTAATATTATTTTATAAGTTTTATAGGAAAAAGTATTTCAATTTTTTTCAAGATTATTTTATATTTTTTCAAGGAAAAATTAATTCTAGATTATTTTATAACTTTTCAAATTTATTTTTATAGAAAATGGGTTTTAAAAGTTTTTATGTTTTAAAAATATTTTTTCAAAGAAGAAAAGTTATTTTACAAAAGAAATGTTTTTAAAATATATTTCAAAACTATTTTAGAAATAAGATTACATTAATTTTTGTTACTCATACCTTTTATTGGGATATTATCCTAGGGTTCCATTCATAATATTTCTCTTAAGGATTTATTCTTCGATGACATGATGTTTATGAGACTCGTTTATCATTCATGGGTTATATATTTATGAAACATGTTTATCATTAATTTATTATATGTTTATAGAACCTATTTCACACTAATTGGTCATATATTTATGAAACATGATTATTTTCATGGGTTATTCTTTGATGAAATTATTATGAAACCTTTTTATTTTCACAAGTTATGAATAATTACATCTTTATGATACCCATTTCATTTCATGGGATATGATATGATTTTTTATGATCTTGTTTAAAATGTATGTATGATTTCATTATGATATGTGTGGTACCTATATATCTCTACAATGCAATTGGTAAAGATTTATATATCTTGAGATTGATATGGATGGAATGGGGAGTGAACACAATTCAATAAATGACTTTGTCTAATAAGATAGCCTTGGGAGTGAACCATGAATACTATGATGGTATGGGAGTAACCATGACTACAATTATGGTATTGGGAGTGAACCCATACTACTAATTTTGACTAGGCAGTGATGCATTAAATACTGTAGAAATAATTTTTATATGATTATGTGTCCACCACAAATTCTATATCTTATTCCTATGTTATACTTTCGTGGATTATTATCTTGATTCCCTTATGATTCACATCTTATGAACTACCAATCATTATTCCATGACTAATGTATATGATCTTTGATATGTTGGTTATGATCTACAAATGTTATTATCATGTTCTCATACCCACATGATTATGATATGCTCATATATCTCCTTTGTTTACCCTTACCGATCATCTGAGCTCACCCCTTTCTTATGTTTCCATTCCCAAAATTATAATGAAAGGTTTTATGTAGAATTACTTCAAGGGATGATCTTTGTGTGAAACAATGAGGATATTTCCTCGAGTTATAAGATTTTGTTCTAATTTTTCAAAGACACTATACTATTACGGTCTCTAGGCATGTATTTTTTGTAATGTGTTGAATATTTATCTAAACTAATGTAATATACATGTATGTTAATCCTAGGTACTTATATTAAAATAATATTTTGGGGGTCCTATTCAATATTAGATGATATGGTAACTATACTTACTCAAGATACTCAATATAATAAGTATAAATATATCCTCTAACTTCAATGAAAACTTTCACATATTTTTATGGTGAGGTTATCCTTCCATAGGCTTTGAAATTTAATCTATTATTTCTTCTTTAAAATTATGTGTATCCTATAAATCTCAAATAAGTCCAGTAATTATGGATTTAAAATAACCTCAGTGTTGTTAATATCTGGGATTGGGTCTCTGGTGGGTCTCGATGCTATTAGTGTCACCAATTCATTACTTGGAGTTTATGATGGATTAATTAGTTAGAATATATGATTTATAGAGATTTGGAGGAGATATTGGGCCATCACAGTACATAGACTCATTGAGTTTGATAGTGATAGATAATGCATGGTCATAGTCTGGCCTCATCGGTACAATACGATGATGGTTTGATTTAAATGGTAAAATCCTTGGACTTGAGTAGTTATGGGTGGTGGGAATTTCACCTTCTAGATATGTTGTTACAATTTACCTATTTTTTCCAATGTGAAACCTTATTTGTTTTTTAATTTTCTCATTTTTTTCCCTTTGTTTATAATAAAAAACTATTTAAAAAACCCTAATTTAAAAATGAATCTAATGAGTCAAAAAATATACATTTTAGAGGAAAAAAATGATAGTATTATGGATTTGATAAATAAAAATTAGATGAAAAATAGATATTAGTGAATAAAAATAATCAAAGATTTTAGCGAACTATAAATAGAGTTTAAAACAAAAAAATAACTATATAGGACCTCCTACATTCCCTCTATGATACTCTTGCTAAACAATTACTAAATAAAATAAAATATTATAACATATTACATTTCATTGTGAAATTAATAGTGGTCTGTATAATTATTATTATACTCAAAAAATAATTTTAATTCACATTTTATTATGTTTAACATTTATTTTCCATTTACAAAGTTACATTCCCATGGGGTTTTATGTTATTGACGTTCTATCATCATAAAGTTTGAAGTTACAATTTCATGGGTTAAGATGTTCCATTGTCATGTAGTTTTAAATTTCATCTTCACTTTATTTGAAGCTAAATATACATGATATTTAATGTACTATATCTATATTGCTTTCTTATTAATGTAGGTGACTTAACTAAGTGGTAAAGTCTCCCTGTAATCTTGTATGAAACCTTGGTTCGAATCCGAGTGGGATCAAATTACCGTGGTACTATAGTATTAATGTAGCACTATAGTAGTGTGGGTACTATTTTGGGGGTAATATAGATATGGTGTTGTTTAACTTATTCGGGATTCTAGGAAATGTATTTTTTCTTCAGTGCACTGGGCCTTCGAGGCACTAAAGTTAGGCCTTAAAGGCTTTGTACTAGAGTAGATTCAGACTGATGGAGTACAGGATGATGTGATGTTGGTCAATAGAGAAGTTTGTATGAATATTAGGAGGACCATATATGGAGTGAAAAGCATGATCCTGAATATTGGCCTTTCCCCACTCTATATAGGGTGGTGATTGTGGGCCCTGAAAATGATGTTAGCGTGTTGAGCTAGAGTAGAAAGATGGTAGGAAGGTAGGAGTCTATTCTAGTGTAGGTCATTTGGTCCACTTATCTAAGGACTATGTACCATCGGTCTTTTGAGCCATGTATTCTAGGCCTTTGGGATAGGTAAAGGTTCCCAATCAAACCAATTAAAAATTAGGTTTATCTAGAAAATAAAATAATAATGGAATTGTAGAAAGTTATATATTCATAGGTTTTGATGATTTATCTACATTGAATTTTTATTTTAATATTGAATTTCCAATGTGATGGTGTTATTTTATTATGGAGTTAAAGTTTTTAGAGAGAGAGATATATATTTATTATGTTGTATATATATTTGAATACATATATTTTTATAGTGATAATACTGATATATAGTCAATATATAGTTATATAAATATGATTATCTTTAATATTCAGTGATTTATCACTTATAAAGTTTTATGTCTACCATGGGGATGTCTACAAAACCATGTGGATATAAAATAAATAAATAAATAAAATATTATTATCCCTTCCATTGGAGAAAAAATATATGAATGTTTATATAATAAACAAAGAAAGAATAGAGAATTTAAGAGGAGATATATATTAATTGGATTCGTGTGTAATAATGTTGTTTATTAGGTATCTTATTATTTTTTATAATATAAATAAATAATAATCAATCAAATTTATAGGTGTAAAGTTTGACACTTATATTTTTTATAAATTCTAATTAGTAATTAATAAATAAAAAAATTATTTATAAGAACAAGCTCGTACCTCGTTGATCCCATAACATCATTCTCTAAGAGGATTATCCGGGTGATGTGTTTTTTTTTAATGTTTTGGAATGAAGATAGAGGTATAATAAAAACAATAAATGAATTATATAAATGAATTTGATGTCATATTTGTACGTATTGAGAGAATATGAGAATATACCTATTTATAAAACTTTGTAGGGATAGTATTTGTAATTTTATTTGAAAACATATGAATTTTTTATAAATTTCTATCCTAGACGTTTAAATAATGTTTTGTATAATTTTATTTTCCACTTATTTAAATATATATGTTCTTACATCATTTTTTATTTATTACCTTACAAAATCACTAATTCCATCATTTTTATCCCATTAACATTGCATAAGTGTGTAAATCATCATTTTTATCACCTATTATATTGAATAGGTGAATATGTCATCATTTTTGTTGCATCCTAAAATATATTATCTCTATTTATTATAAATCCATTTTTACGATTTTTTATGTATTTACTATATTTAATGATTCTTGATATTTTAATTCATTTTTTTGAAGATAAATATTTTTCCACTTATGAAAGACACTTAAAAATGCACCAACCATAATATTGATAATAATAACATAATTTGAAACAAAAGTATCATCTATATTATAATATATATATATATAAATATATATTATATTCTTGTAAGTAATCCTTTAATTACTTAATCAAAATCCCTTATTGTATCATGATCATATATAATACTATTTATCTCTTTCTCATAGTGCATCGATCTCATAATAGCCTCTATTAATATCAATTTTTCTTACAGTCAGACACAATTAGGAAAAAGTGATTATAACTTAGCTTGGCACATATATAGAAAAAAACTTAGAGTGTGAATTCTCTCATAGAGCCTATTCATTTTTCCTTCAGGTTATAAATGGATCACATGAGTATATTAGTTGAAAAATGCACTTTTTATATAGATATTTTGTACCTTAGGGGTTTAAAATAATTATTCATTATATTACTCATCTTATATGGATAAGATAAAATTATTCTAATCATATATTTTTATATGAGTTATTTATCTATTTCAATGTCCAAAGACTACTTAATATATACCTATTTATCCAAAAATTTATTAAAAAAATTAAGAGTGATTTATTTTGTAAAATTTAATAACATGTTAATTATTATATATATATATATATCTATAAGGCAGATTTTATATATTGTAGTAAAGGAAGTTATCTATATACCTCAAGTTACCGGTTTATTTCTACCTCTTAACAACCATGTAGTGGAGGAACCTGATGGAAGCAACGAGGCATTCTAATTACCCATGGTCATCCTTTTATATTATTTTTTATTTACAATAAATATTTACATTATCTGAAAAATTATTAATGACACAAGTAAAATATTATTAAGAAACTATAGGTTATATAACCTATCTAATGAGGACAATTCAAAAAAAAATACTCAATAAAATGGAAAAAATATTGTATAATAAGATAAATATCATGTTAATGATTTTTCTTATGGAAAAAAGTGGTTGAAAAAACAACTTTAGAGGTCAAGGAATTATTGAGGTAAAAATTACACAACCCTTTTACAAGAAGATAAATTTTTTTCAATGAAAATTCATAATGGTTTAAACTATATAACTTATATTTTCCAAATAAATAATTTTACCTATGTGTGAAGTTATTTATATTTTCTAATAATTATAAAAATATTCGCAAAAGTAATAAAAGAATCCCACTTCATCTCAAAGGTAAAACTACCTTAGGGTTTATAAGGAGAAGATTCAAACCAATAATGTTGGGAGATAAGAAAATAAATTGTTGACACCTCAATTGGTATACAAAAGATACCAAGACTACCTCCCCCATCCCACCTCATATATTTTAGGGGTTTATTTTAATACACAAGTCCTCTAGAATAAAATAAATATATGTCCCTTTATTTCTACATTATAGAACATAAAAATTAAAGGATAAATACAATCAATAATATTAATTAAGTAAAATTTTATAATAAACATAAGTAAATAAAATAACTATAAGTTTAAAATATGATTATTCAAGATCAATTAAAAATACAATTACTATGAACATCACTTTAATAAGAAATAAAAATATCCTCAATTAGGTAGAATTTTTTAAAAATAAATATCAGGAACCTATGGAGAAAACTATGTGAATAAATGTGTAGGGTTTAAGGGGTATATAAAGGAAATTAATTGGAAATATGACCATTATAATGATTAAGGTATTTATTGAAAATATAAACATAAGATTAGTAACCTAAATATATGAATATTAAAGTTACCCTTATGAATAATTGATGAAATAACTATATAAATAAATATATAATAGTATATGGATATCAGAATTTCAAAAATAAAATTTATGACCTACCCCATTGAAATATTTCAAGGTATAACAGTGAAGATGAGAGTGAACCCTATATCACACCTCCAATAGGCCATGAGTTGGAGACTAGAAATAAGGGTATACGAACACAAATATATTTGGAATTACCCTAATAAATCCTAGAGATATAGTATAAACCATTAGTCAACTTCATATAAAAAACTAGACCCAATCCTTTATGTTTTTAGTGTAATATAAAATAGTGGTCTTCAAAATAAAATATCAAAGTGAAACTCCATTAGAAGTAACTCAACAAACAGAAACACTCATCGCATGTTTTTACAGTTCGTCTCAATCACCAAATTCCTCCAGGAAACCTATAAACACACACAAACACACACCCAATCACACATAGGGGTGGGAATAAAAGTTTACTCAAAAGGATAATCCCTAAAACCATCTCATTCAAATGTCGAAGAAGTATGCTAATTTATCTTTAAATAAACAACATGAACAACTCATCACCTAAACTAGATGAACTATTACTCAATATTTCAAAGGTCCACTAGAACAATGTAATGTAAAATTATAATAATATAATAACAATCAAAGGAATGTATCAAGAAGGTGCCCTATAACTACTTCCCCACTAAATTAGTCACTCTCGCAGCCCAATAACATATTCCTTGGTGATATCATTCATATTATATCCACATAACCACTTTACTAGATATCCATATCATACCATTACCACATATCAACAATGACATATCACATAGAAAAATCAATAATGTAACCATATCATACTAAAAACATTTCCTCATTCCACATCACCACATCACAAATTCACAACACAACCTCATTATTATTGGGAAACATGAACATGAAAGGAATAAACCCTGTTCACTCCTTCTACTATGCATGTCCCCCACTATGCATCAACCAAAAATATGTCATATTAACTTTATACACAGTCCATTACATCTCATGGACCACAAAAATAGACCATCATAGCCTATAATATATCTAGAAGAGAGATATTGAGAGAGATCAGTGAAGAGGTAATAGTTAACCATATATTCTCTTTAAAACCTAGACACTGGACAAAACATAGAGAACATATTGGTGTTAGTAATGATAACTAAATATTGTGGTGGTGTATAATAAATAATTGAAAAATAGTATATAATTAACCAAACAAGTCCAATTTAAGGTTTGCCTCATAAATAGGTTAGCATTTACTACTATAACCAACTATATCCATATCAACTTACCAACCTAATACCCAAAACTACTTCCATAACACCACAACACCACATCCCCATAATAATCATAAATTATCATTTTATCACATCGTTATAAGTTTAGAGATTTACCATTCACCAAAAAATTACAGTCATTATTCCATAATTTATTCCATCCATTAATATCCCATTTCACTCATCCCCATTTGATATTTCATTAAACAACCCATTATTCATCATATTTATCCCATTTATTATTATGAAATTTCATTAATTCAACACCATTACACATTACAAGTAAACTAAATAACAACCCATTATAACCACACCCAACACCACTTCATTATCCAAAAAACCAACTAATATCCTCTACAACAATGTCACTAAAACCAAAAAGTCATTAACTTTTTAAAAATTATATCCATACCAATGCCATACCAAAATACATACATCATCACCCCATAAAAACAATTTTTTTTATCAAAACTACTCTAATAACAGTAATAATAACCCACAATGCAGTAGAAAACAACAACAATCATATAATTAAGACAACTAAAACAATTTATGTCATGAAATGCTCCCACTAGGAACCTCTATTAGGTCTAGAGTGAAGAAAAGAGTGATCCTCATGGCTTACAAAAAATAATATCTTGGTTAGAATGTAGTGATTCTATTTTTTCCTTGAACTATTTTTAAATATATCGAGGAATGTTTTTGGATCCAAGAGATAAGACAATGTGATATTCTATGACCTAGAGAGACTTAGAATTGATATATTAAAAATATTAATTATATTTTATCAAATGAACACATTATTTTTTCCCATTATTTGGTACGAAATATAGAAAATATGAGACCCTAGTTCAATATTTAGTATGGGGTTTACACAAGGTGTTTCCTAAGGTTGATCAGTGCAAAACATTCAGTGGAGTTAGTCGTTGGCGGTGCATTTAATTCAAATAAATATTAAATTTATTTATTTTATTTTAAATTCCCATGAACCAAAAACACACTATATAATTTCTTCTATAAAAATTTACTAGGGTTATCCACATAACCCTAGGAGCTTTTTGGAGAGTAAACCACCTTTATTTATTGGCAGATTAAATTATAGGATGTTAGATGATCAGGTCGAGGTGGATCAAGAAGAAGTGAACGCAACACGACTACCCCTATACAGGAGAATGCAGTATTCATCAATAAGAAATCCATAAATGAGGTATTGGTTTTTCCCTTATTTTGATTTATCAAGAATGAATATCTAATCTTCTTAGATTTATAGAATTTTACTACCTTCACATGACCCTAAAAAATTATAGATTTAATTTATCTAATTAAATACCTTGTTCTAATTATTATCTCCCTTGATATCCATAATTCATGATTGTTTTCCAAGAAAACCTGGACAACGATAGTTTCACTTTCTTTGTGTGCTTCGTCCCACTTCATTCTTCACATTCTTCACTATTGGCCTATATGGTCATGGTTTGACATTTCCAGGGTGGTTTTGAGAGTGATAAGATCCCCAGATTCATGTTAGTTTTATATAAGATGAATGGATTTGTGATTTGTAGGTAGATTGGGAAGGATTTTGGTTTGTGGGTGACCCTTCATGGATTCCAGATCTTGAGAAACAATTTGATCAAGATATAAGTGACTAGATGCATAGTTTTTAACATTACAAGCTTTGTGTAGATCACTGTATTCAGATTTTGATCCATAAAAGGAAAGTAATTGATGGATGGATGAATTTTACATCGATCCTATGTGTTAAAATGGTAGAAATCATGGTGGAAGAAGAAGATCTGGAGAAGAATGAAACCAGGATGTTCAGCCTATGAAAAATCCGACTAATGAAATGTATTTTGAAATAATACACATAGTGTAGGATACCCTAGATGTATAACTTGTGATTTAGGTGGAGTTAAGTATCAAATGTAATAAATTTGAGATAACATGTCCTGATAACCTCTATAAGTGTCCAAACCATGTGCTAATTGGCATAGATTGAGGACCTAATGTGGTCGGACACATTAGGTACTTTGGGAGTACACAGGAATGGCCCGATACTCAGGCATAGATAGGTACACAAACAAGTACACGGGAACAACCCAAAGAACATGAGAACAACCAAGAATACATGGGAATACCCTGAGTGGAAGATATATTCCATTTACCACTTATACAATCTATATATTTCCACATGTCTAACTAAGCCATGTCCACACTAGGACACGACCAAGTGTCCAGGTGAGGTCACATGCTGTGTGACCCCAAGGACACACCATGTAACCCTATGAGAAAATTTTACCTCTCATATATCCTTCATTTGAAGTTGTATGTTAGACCCTGAATAACCTATCCCGAGAATTTTTTAACATAAAATGAAATTATAGACTTTGTGGCATCTTTTCAGATACGACATTAGGTGTTCTGATTGTGACACAACTTCAAGTGATGCTTGATGATGGAAGTGATTAGGGTAGGATCATCAGAGAGATAACAAGGTTGGAACTCCCCTATAACATAAGGGTGAAGGTCCCCTATAGACTTTTTATAGGTAGAGTCATCACTTCAGTACACTGGTTGTGGTCCCTTTTTATATAGAGTGGAACCCCGTTGTCTCAATTTCCAATAGCATGTGGGTCCTCCATGGAAGTTCTAGATCCATCAAATGTAGAGCATTGTTGTGAGGATATTTCTCCTCCACACATATTCAAGTGAGGTTGAATTTGATAATGGGCCTCATTAATGTGATTTTAGAGCAATAAGAAGACTTATAGACTTTTTATAGTATGTGTGATGAAGATCCCTTTTCTCTCTCTAATAGGTTTCTTTATGATCATATATCTATCATGGGGGTTTCCCTATTATTATGGGTTGTGATGACCATTGTTGTATATTTCTATTTCTCCCTTCATGTTTTTCATGGAATCCCACTAGGAATGTATATAATCACCCTTGCATGGGCTTTGCCTGCAAGTGTGGTGTCTTAAGTAGGTGAAGAATAGATTGGAAGTGACTTTGGTGGATCTTTGTGATACTTGGGTTCATTGACCACATACGGTGGCCAGGACTTGGAGATTAAGAGTTGCGATCTCTTTGTTTTCATTTATTCTATTTTTTCAGGTTGGGACATCATTTATTGTTAGGCATTTACTTTTTTACCATTTTTTTCTATACTATCATAATATGCTATTTTTTCCAAGAGATTATTTCATTCATGTTTACACTCTAGATGTATTGTATTTTATATTCCTCTACACTCTTGTATGGAGAATGTTGGGTTCGTGCATACAATTATATTAGGATAAACCCTATTTTTTTCCTTCTTGGTGCTTGTTTCCATACCCTAGACTATTGGAGGTGGCCTTGAGGTTATCATGGGCCAGCCTTCAAACATCCAGGAGGGTCCCAACGTGTCGGGTCGTGACATGGTGACTAGCACTAAGGGTATAAAACACACAAATGGCGGGAATTACCCTCATAAATCCTAGTGAAGTAGAAACAAACCAGCAATCAACAAATAATATAAATAAAACAAAATTGAAAACAGTTCCACAATTCAGGAATAAAATAACATAAATTCAAAACCAAAAATAATACAAATAAATCTTATAGGTAGCTAATCTATAGTAAAACCCAAAAATAAAAGCTAATTCTATCCATATTGGTCCCCAAAATATCCCTAGAAACCAAAAAATAATTCTATATTCTTAGGAATGATCATAACACATGTACTCAGTAGGATTTTTCCCAATACCTATCATGTAAAAGTGTAAGAGGCATACTAATTGTCCAGTGAAAAAACAACCAAAATAAACAACACCAACCAGGTAAACTTCCACCCAACCTCACCAAGGTTAGCTCACGTTGTATAACATACAAGTGTAATAATGTAATATCATGAATATAAAATCTTGTTCCTCATAACTAATAGTTTACTATTGTTCTACTCTCATTCCCTAATATCGAATGACCTTAGCTCCATCCCTTCTATATCACCAACACCCCACAAAAACACATCCAAAAAAACATAACCACATATCCAAAGCTCATCAGTACATCATAATTCATAATAGTTAGGTATCATTAACATGAAGGATATCAACCTCATTACCCCCCCATATCACGAATGACCCCCACTATACATACCACATCATCATACCATCCTCATCACATCCATATCCATCTCATTAGGGTGTCAAGAACATTAAGGACATTGGCCTCATAACCACAACTCACCATGGATTCCCCTAATAAGTATTAATGACACCATATAATATGCCTGGAGGAAGATAAGGGAAGAGGATGTAGTCATGTATCTAGCCTCACAAACTTGTATGTTGGGGAAAACACTCAGATGGAAAATCATTTGGGTTTCGTAAAGGTTATTAGGCTTGTGCGGGAGTGTGTAATGAAATAAAAAGGAAAATAAATCATGTGTTTATATATAGCCACACACAATCCTAATATAGAGGGTCCATACCAATCCAACCCCATCAAAACCAACAACCATCACTATACCACCATTTCCACACACCGATACCACTACCATTTTAATTCAATCTTTCCCCAAAATACCATAAGAAATAGCCAAAATAATCATCCCATATTCCCATTTTACCCCATAATTTAACTATTCTAGGATTACTATTTCCAAACTCATTAATTTCATTATGTAATTCATATTCCATATTTAACTAAAAACCACTAAAGATGTAACGAAAATTATTTCCAACAACTAATCATTTCAATTTAAACATTAATAATTTCATGTGAATCATAGACATTTTTTTCTAGACTATGCATTACTACTAGATTTACCATTTCCACCACATTATATAGTTATTTGGTATGTCAAAAATCATCTATCTAATGTAAAATTATCCAAAATATCAATATCTACACCTCTCTTTCCATAGGCCAACTCCATGGACCTACAGTCAAATGCTAACATCCATCATATTCCTTTAAACATAATGAACTACTATTGCCCCAAGACCAAAAACACACTAACCATTATAGACTCACTACCCACACATGCTTACCAATATAACCCTCCTTCCCACACATATCACATTCTTGATCTAAAAAGAAAAATACCATCGTCTTATCTTCATCATCCACAAAAAACAACCAAAACAATCAATCACATGAATCACATAAAACCTTATAAAAACAAAATCATAAATCAACATTTTCATCATGATTTCATATTTACTTAATATCACTTACATGAGATACCAAAAAAATTCACCCTCCAAAATTTAATTAATTATAAGTATTAAGTGATTATTCCCTTTATTAAAAGGTGATCCCAACAGCCCAGTCTCAGTAATAAATAAGTTATTCATAGCAGAAAATAATTCTCCAAAAAAAAATGAACAATTCAGCATTGTTCAATAATAATAAGAACACAGTAAAGAATAAGTTAATCAATCCCCAATCCCTTCCGATTTACTTTAGTATGGTCTATTATCCTTTTTTATATAAAATATCACAATCCATACAATGAAAACACAGGCATGAAACTTTTAAAATTTTCAAAAATAAGGGTTAGTTCTTAAATCCCTTACATTAATATGAAGGTTTCAAGGATGCAACACATAATAATTGAGAAATTTAAGATCAACCCTCACCAAACATAAATTAAATTGCTTATGAACCTAACCACAACAACCAACCATAAATACAATATGAATACTCAAACCAATATTGAAGAAACTCACCATAGTGAACCTATAAAAGGATTAAAGAATAAGAGAGGGGAGAAGAATAGTAATAGATTTAACTTGATCTAAGAGGATTTTATCTTGACAAAACATGAAGTTTAAAATCTCATTAGAGATGGCTAGAGATAATGTAGAGGATCTACAACTTGATAGGGATCAAAGGAAGAGAATGAAAATTGAATCAAGGAAGTCAGGAACCTCACTATATAAAGGAAGTACAAATATACTCCACTATAGTTTAGAGATTCCCACTACAACCATGTCCCCCTTGGTCAAAGGATATACAAGTTTCCAACATTTTAACCTTCAAACATTACATGCATTCAATACCAATTTCAATACCTTTGACTGCCACAACACTATGAACAATGGCATAGAGGTTTTCATTTTGATCCCTAGATGATAACTACAACTTTCCA
This sequence comes from Viscum album, assembly GCA_963277665.1. NCBI lineage: Eukaryota > Viridiplantae > Streptophyta > Magnoliopsida > Santalales > Viscaceae > Viscum > Viscum album. The sequence goes on from OY728156.1 coordinate 1,511,189,449, forward strand.
CAAAGGCATAAGGAAAACCCCTTTTCTGTTTTACCTCTTGACACCAAAGGATAAAGTGTGGTGAGCTCTAGATCATTATGTTTTCCCTCTATTATGTTCTCAACCCTACCTTATCCTTACACACCACGACACTGTGTAGAAGGAATTTCACACCTTCATATCCCATTTAAGGATAACACCTCTAGAATCTAGCGTCACCATTCCCTTCACCATTGCATGAATATTATAATTATTTCTCACAGGAAGACTCCTCCACACAAAATGCTATCCACCATGGGTGTTTCAGACCCTGTGGTGCACTAAGAACTAAAAAAAGTGTGCTCCATGGATGAGGACTAAAAACATACAACTTCCCAGACTTATCTATAATATGCTCATCTCACAATTACCATATAAATAAAACTACATCCACCCTATTGGTCTCCATGATTTGGTGAATTACATTGATTTATAAAACTCAATTGTAACCTACAGAACACCTAAAAATACTTCCATGACACTACCAACACTAAAAAAACACAAATTAACACACCAAGAAGGTTTAGGAATTTACATTAGATAACTCTAAAATAATATTCATCCTTGAGATTTAGATCCATATTTAGAAGGAAAACTACATACACTTCCACTAAGCACTTATCGGGAGACAACTCTCAAATGATATAACATCCCAAACTAAATGGAATAGCCAAGGAAATAAAAAACAAACTTGATAAGAACCAAGGAAAAAACAACCCCCTAGTAAATTAAAATAACCATCTCAAACATTATACAAAAAAAACTCAAAATAACTTAGGATACTGAGTTCACATCAAGGAATCACGTTCCTACTTCCTCTCCTTTGTAACACTATGCCTCCACAAAACACGAACCAAGGAAATGGATCACCCGCATAACACCTTCTCTCAAAAATCTTGTATATCAAATGGAAACTCTACAAATGATACATATTACTTGATATAAAACTATCTACAATGCATGATATGAGTACCATCATGAAGATATCACTAGATCTATGATACATGGGAGGTGTTATGGATCGTGTCCAATTGTGGAGGGAGTACTAACCGATATGCCACCTATCCAACATGTTGAAACACATTAAAATGACTAAAAAACTTGAGGGAGAGATTACGATCACGTAAAAGAATATATTTTTGATGATGAGGGGAAACCCTCAAGAACACATGGTCTTTAACCTCAATCTCTAATGGTCTCCTTTACCATCTTTTATAAAACTTATAAATATCCTAAACCTCATTGACTCACTCCCGAAATGATTGAATCCTATTTATTGTTTTATGAACCACATCAAGAACAAGTATCACTAACTCCCTAACATCATTACATCATAATGGATAGTGAAAAGTGTAACAAAATGACCTATATACCCTATCAAACTTGTACCTGATGCGATACACCACATACCAGAAGGGTGTATCCAATCCCCATGAGCCGGTGAATGGAACTTGGGAATCAAACAAGAACCTAAGGGAATGATTTTTTACAAACTAAATCACAAAAACATGCGATATATACACATATAATAAATAAACAACGAAATATACATATACAAGCCATAATAGATAAAGAAAAATGAAAGAGATTCAATTGAAAAAGGTTACAAATAGTCTCTAAGAGACAAGTCCAACAATAACTAACTAAAAAACCAAATAGATACTCCAAAAACTCCTTGTGATAACTTGGGAAACCTCCCACCATCTCACCACCAGCTATCCAAATTCCAGCTAACATAAAACCTCACCACCTTACTACGATGCCTTTCCATTCCCTACATTGAAAGAAATAACTCGATCTATGCACCACTGAAGGGGTACAAAAGGTGTGAGATAACATGATAAGTAGGATATCACCTGGGAATTACATATAAATCCCATGAACAATAATACAAGTATGATCATATTTGAGGAAAATAAGACAGGATAATAGTTTAATTATTTTTATATCAAAATCATGGAAAACATTTGATTTCCATATTTTACACATTTCCAAAAGATGTAGGTAAATTAATTTCCGGGAATTACACACACACACACACACACATATATATCAATATATATATATATATAATCAATGAAAATAATATATCACATATCATATAAATTCATGGAAGTATAATCAAAATAGTACAATCCAAAAGAATCCCAAACCATCCAAATGCACAAGTAACATCATGCCAAAGATCACACATGGTTAGGAAATCTAGGAAACTAATACCTATCATATAAAATCATATGCACATCAAGACACTATACATTTTTATTTATTCTTGAGAGAATAGGAACACCCTAGCAAGTGTACCCCCGACGGGTCTAACAAGTCTCTAGAACAAAAGACCTAGGGAGTAGAGGAAAGCCTTGGGAAAACCCCCCAATAGTAGAGGATACCTGCTACTATACCTTCCACCTAAGTAATAAAGGCTTACTATGTTCCCTAATTTTCCAAACTAATTCATCAATAATTTTTATGAAACCATGCGTTGGAAACCATTTCACAAAACCATGTCATAATGATTTGAAAACAAATTTCATTTACCAAAACATGGGGAAACAATATTTTATCAAAATTTCATTTCCAAAAACAAAAATAAAATTAATAAATCATTCCAATTAATTTAATAAAACAGTTTATCAAAAACAGGATCAATGTAGTTCACAGACATAAGCTAGATACGGAACCCCCTACTTTAAAACTCATGGTCGCACATGCCCACAAAGGGATCCGCCAACAAGAAGAACACAACAATGATAATCAAGGTGATATTATATATATAAATATCTTATTATTGATGTAATTTAACAAAAGGGTCAGCAGAGAATAGGAAGCAACACATATATCAAGAATGCACACCCACCACACCATAACCAACATGGATTGGCCCCCAGAGCATGATCATACAACAAATCTACATAGTAAAAAGAGGAACCATCACTATGAATCAAAAATCCAATATCAAAATGAAAAAACACTACCATGATCAAAGTTAATGAAGAATCATAACAGATTACTCACCCAAATAGATTAAATCCAACTAAAATGGTGATAAATCAAAAAATTAAACAATCTAAATCAAATTAAGACTCCCAAAATCACCAGAGAAGAGCTCTAGGTTGAGATAAACGAGTGATGAATAATAATGAATGAAAAATTTGTCAATGAAGCACCCTAAAAGATGACCTTAATGTAGTTACATGACATGTAACCCCTTTACATGTCATTTAATTCACAGGGCTGAAGTACACTGAAAAACTTGATTTATTTTTATCAAAAATCAAACTTTTAACATTACATGTCATGTAACAATTACATGGTGAGTACTCATTCCGTGTAAAAAGTCCATGACTTGTGTCTAGTGACTAATTACACATTTCATAACCCATTTACATGTTGTGTAATCATCAATCAGATAGCAGAAAAACCATATTCTTATACATAAACCCCAAACCAACATGGATGTTATCTGAACTTAAGGATAACCATTAACACATTTTACCCAAACTCCATTAATTAAAAAGAAATAAATCCCTAAAATTTAGGTGACTTTTATAAAAAAAATTCTTCATCTCTAGGAGTCCTAAGATTCACCCAATTAAAGAGGAAAACTAAAAATTTGAAGGGGAATTCATGGAAGAGGGTAATGAGATGTTATAAAATCCCCACAAAAAGAATTTAGATCCCTTGAAGGTCTTGTGGAATAATGATGTCTAGTAAATAAGTGAGGCCACTAATCCCTCATCAATGTCTTGTACTCCCAAGTATCATGAGAATCTGATCCATGCCATCATAACACTCTAACCAATTTAATAGACTTCCCATGTAATTCTTTCACTTGAGAGTCAACTATCTCAACTAAATGCTCAATAATAAAATCATCTGAATATAACTCAATATCTTCCCAAAACATAATGTGAGAGGGATCAGGATGGTATTTACAGAGCTACGATGTGTGGTAAACATTTCAAATTCCTATCAAATGATCCGACAATGACTATAGATAAGAAAACTTCCCTAGCTTCTCACGGACCAAAAATAGTCTAACATATCTTGGAGAACATTCCCTATTTTATAAAATGATAGTGAAACAACTGAGAAGAAACCTTCAAGAAAACCAAGTCTCTTATAGAAAACTCCAAAGGGTGATTTTAATGATTTGAATAATTTTTTTTCTAAATTTACACTATTATCAAACATTTATGTATATTCAAAATACTTGTAGATGTCTCCTGAATGAAACCCAATAAAACTAAAGAAGATTTTACCACATATTTCGAAAAAATAGGTGATATACAAGGGTGCCCATAAAAATATTTGAAGGGATCCATTTTGATCAACTACTAATTAATTTTTTTGATAATAAAAATCAACCAGTCCTAGATGGCTATCCCAAGATGCACTAAAATCCAAGACATAGGCATGAAGAATATCCTCCAAAATCTGAATAGAATGCTTCATCTGACTATCTATCCCTGGATGATAAGCTTTACATAATCTATCATGAGTCCCCATAGACTCATAAAGACTCCTCCATATCCTTTACGTAACCCCTGGATCCCTCTATGAATAATGGTAGAAGGAACCCCATGTTTCCTCACAATTTCATGCATATACATCATACCCAGATCCTTAACATTAACAGTTTATTTTATTAGAATGAAATGAGATGACATCGTAAACCGATCAATATTCTCCTAGTAAATATTCCTCTCTCAGGAAGTTTATAGTAATAAAAAACAATCCATGGATAACTCATCCCATTTCCAAACCAGAAATAAAATATGTTAGAGAAAAAAAAATGTTTCAGAAGATCTGCCTTAATCTGTTGGTAGGTATAACCTCGTGAAACATAATCAACAATGTCACACTTCATACCAAACCACCAAAATTGTTGTCTCATGTCATAATACATCTTAATAGTTCCTTTATGAATATATCATTAAAAACTATGATAATAAAACAAAAATGAGTACCTAATAAATGATGGGATGATAAAATGATCTCCAAAAATGATAATACCATCTGAAGAGAGATAGACCAACCAGAAATAGTCTCCCCACTATATAGGGTTTCTCAAATTCCTATGAAATCATCATCCTAATATTGACTCAACATAATAGACTCAAGGAGATATGATGATAACTAAACACTAGTCAGAACCATACCCGAAACATCCTCCTAAGAATCAAGATACAACAAAACAAAAAACCCCGTAAGGTTCCACACTTACTTAGAATCCAAAACTACTTACGATGGAACATTCTTACTAAGTGAATCTGCAATGAAATTCCCTTTCCTTAGTGTGTAGGTGATTCAAATGTCAAACATCTTAATTTATTCCCATCACCTTCTCTATATTAGATTAAATTCCTTCTTAGAAATGATATTTATTAAACTATTATGTTTATAAAAGACCGTGAACCATTACTCAAAAAGATAATTCTGCCAACAATTATGTTCATGCTTGACTGTAGAAATATTTAAATCATGAGCAGGGTAATTCTTATCATGTATTCAAAGATTAAAACAACCATAAGCTACCACATGATCATCCAAGAACACTACCACAAAAATGTTGAGATACAGATTGAATATCTGATTCATCAAAGCTATTAAAACTACATGAGCTTTATTCAGACCAAACATCACCACAAGATATTAGTATTAGTGATACCTACTCTTGAAATCCATCTTTGGTATATCAAACACCAAAAATATGAGCCGATGATAACCTGAACAAATATAAATATTTAAATACCACTTTTCCCATTTAATTCATAAAAAAAATCATCCACAAAATTAAAATGATGCTTATTCTGAACCATTACCTAGTTAACTTATGATAATCTATGTACAATTGGAGTGAATTGATAAGATTCATGGAAATGAGAATTTCAGCTACCCAATGATAAATTATTGGGTGAACAAACACCTTTTTTATTGATATTCTAACTAAAAAATGATCACTTTCTTCTCTTTTGGTTCCATATTATAGGAAGGTATCTATATTGGCTATGTACCTAGTACTAGGTCAACCATACACCTACCTCCCTCTCTAGAGGATAACTAAATAAATAATGTGGGAAAATATTAGGTTAATACCAAACAAAAGTGGGAAGTTCAATAATAGAAAAAGAATCATTTGGAACAATTGATATAGTAGACAAAAAACTTCTGATATCTAGAAGGGAAGGTCCTATATGAACCGACCTTGGATCCCACTCTCCCAGAAACACTCGTTTTCTCCCATCAGCCTCAAGAAAATGACACACGCTGATGATAAAAATCAACTTTGACATGATGATAAATAAGAAAATCCATCATAATAATGACATAAAACTTATCTAGACCAAGAACAAGAAAATATACGACTATCTCCACATTAACCATCGGTAACACACAAATTGGACATAGAAACCTTTTCTATTTCCTCTTCTCAAGAGGTGTATCGAACTCTATAACAAAGGAAATGAGTTGTATTGGAAGCTTAAGCACATAAAAAGAAAGATATATATGATCACGAAGCAGTAGTATTAAATAATGAAATCACTACTGAATATTCGATAATGAAGGTACCTCTCACTATCGCTGGACCCCCATATACCGCCACTGATCATTCATCTAATGCATGAAATTAATTCACTCCAAAGACCTATAGAAAGATCCCTAAAGTCTTTAAATAATCCGACTAACCTATAGTATCCTTTAGATTCTACTATCTATGACCATATAAATATGTAAACATATCTTTATAGAAAAACAATAGATAACCATAATGTCCAAAACCCTTGAACATCTTTGTAAGTAAAGGGATGAACACCTGGTGTGCCCAAACTTTACACACTAATATAAATTCATAAGCACTCTAATAACTATAATTTGAGGTGACATGATACTTATTATCGAGAACCACCTCCATAATTCCTATGGTGTTATTTCCACTTTCTATTTTTCTTTGGTGCACCACTAAATATTATACTTGGTCGACGAGAAGGGGCGGATCCAACCTTCCCTACCATATTCATTTCTACCATCATAGCCATTCCCACTCTTTCTGCATTGGTAAAAATGTTTAGCACAATTACCTATGATCAAGTATCCTAAATAATACCCTAGAGGTACTTAGGATATTTCAACTATTCATTCTTTATAATGTTTGGTGTAAGATGAACTAGCTCAACAAACTGATTGGTGTACACCGGCACCAAACTCTATCCTTGCTTTAAAGAGAGAAAGTCTATGTACTTTACCATAATCAGTAACTCTATTCAAAACTATTAGAAGAAGATAGTTTTAAAACCCTCTAGCCAATCCCACATGCATATCCTCCAACACCATAGAATCCCCCCAATGATTTCAAGGACCCTAAAGTCTTAATATTGTACACTTATTCCTAATACTCTCAATTGTATTTAGGAAGTTAAAGATATGGTTGATCCTATCAAGAAAGTCCTCCACCTCTTGATTTTAATTCACACATTTAATGGATGGCAGATTCTCATGCAAGAGCTCTTGTGGTCAATCTCTTTCTCCCAAGGCTCGAAGATGTATCTCAACTACTCTGTTCTGAAATTGTGGCACATTATGGTCAAAAAAATTATCTAATCCCACAATAGACCTGATAAAATTCTTATCAAGGGGAGGATACCCTTGAGGAGAATAAACTACAATTACTTGAGGAAATCATAGAACACATCTCAGAGGCATGTTTCTGCACACCGAAGTAGAATAAACAAGAAAGAAAAATTATAATCTCACATTAAAATATAAAAAGGCACTCACATTATTATACCTATCAAGTACTAAAAATACTATCTTCAGTATATCAAACACCCCAAGAAAATTAAAACCCAAAACCCAAGCTCTAATATCAAACTGTAACAAACCAACCCAAATAACCTCTCAAACTGGTACCTCACACGATCCGACAAATACCCAAAGGTCATTCTCAATCCACATGGGATGAAATCTAGCACCAAAGAATCAAAAAACAACCTGAGGAAATTATTTCACCCAATATGAATAAAAAAACATAGAATATATAAACATAACAGAAATAAACAATGGAAGATATTGATACATTTCATAATAGATAATGAAAAATGGAATCAATAAAACTTTAAAATGTAGAAAAAAATGTCTATGAGACAAGTCCTAATACAAAGTAATAAAAAAACCAAACAACTACTCCATTAGATCCATGTGATAATGTGGGAAACCACTAACCATATCACCACCAACTACCCAAAAACCATCTGATAGAATACCTTACCAGCTCACTGTGGAACCCTGGCTTTCCCTACATCAAAATACATTACCAGGACTATGTACCGCCAAAGGGGTAAGTAGGTTATGAGCTAATATGATCGACAGGATATCACCCAGATGTTTCATATCAATTCTATGAACAATAATCTGAGCATGATCAACTTTAAAGAAACCTAGGTATGATAACAGTTTAACAATTTTTCTATAAAAAGTATTGAAAAAAATTTATTTTCTCATTTTGATACATTTCCAAATAATGAAATTAAACTAGTTTCAATTAACTTAATATCTATATATCTGTAAAAATAGATATATCAAATCATATCAAAGCATGTATCACATATCATATAAAATCATAGAAGTACTACCAAAAAAGTAAAAGCCAAAAGTAGCCTAAATCATCCCAAATCACAAGTAACATCACTCCAAGGATCAAAATAGGTTGTGATAGCTAGGAAAATAATAACTAAGATAGAAAATCACATACTCATCAAGCCACTAGACATATTCATCAAGTCTAGAAAGTTGACAAACACCCTAGAATGTGAACCCCCAACATTTCTAACAAGTCTCAAGAAAAATAAACCTAGGAAGAATTGAAAATCCCCATGTGAATACCCCCATGATATTGGATGATACCTATTAATATACCTTCCAACTAATTACCCAAGGTTTCCCATAGTATCTAATTATCCAAACCAATTCATAAATCAATTTAAATCAAACTATGCTTTGAAAACCATTTCAAAAAACCAAGTCATAATGATTTGGTAACCCTTTTCATTGACCAAAACTAGGGAAAACCAATATTTTTAAAAAAACCATTTCCACATAAAAAAATAAAATTATTCAATAATTTAAATTCATTTAATAGAACAATTTATAAAAAATAGTAGCAATTGAGTTCACCAAAACAAGTTAGAGACAGAATCACCTACCTCAAAACTCAGAGTCACACATGCCCACAAAGGTGTCCACCATCAATAAGAACAAACAAACAACAACGAATCCCTGATAATAAATCTATACATATTATATTTAACCCAATTAAATAAAAGGTTTATATGATAAGATTAAACAACACCTAAATCAACTATGCACACCTCTTCCCCACAACCAACAAGGATTGATATCAAGAACAAGATCGCACAACAAACCTATAAGAAAACAAGAGGAAACATCACTATGGATAAAAAATAAAATATCAAAATGAAATGACACCACCGTGATCAATAGAAATGAATAAAAAAATTATTACTCACTCGGAGAGTTACAAACCAAACACAATGGTGATCAATCACCAAACGAATCAACACAGATCAAAAAGAGACTCCCAAATTCGATGGAGAAGGGATATAAGTTGAGAGAATAGAGGGATGTAAATGAATAAATGAAAAATAAGTCAATTCAGAACCTGAAAATTTGACCTCCAAATAGTTACATAACATGTAACCCCTTTACACATCGTCTAATCCGTGGGGATCAAGTACATAAAAAACCCAATGAAGTTTTTTATTAAAACATGATATTTTAACATTACACATCATGTAAGAATTAAAAAATGTATAATACCTTCATTCCATGTACATAGCTCATGAATTGTGTCTAGAGACCAAATACATGTCAGGTAACCCCTTTATAAATTGTGTAATCTCCCAAAACACAGTAAAAAAATTGGATTTTGAAACAAAAAACTGAAACCAACTCGGAAATTCTTCGAACTTGAAGAGAACCCTAAAAATAAATTAACACATTTATGCCTATACTCTTTTAATTAAAACAAACATACATCCCCAAAATTTTGTACATTGTTCTAATAAAACGTTCTCTATACTTGGGAGTCCAAAGACACACCCAATTAATGAGGAAAACTAGAAAAGAGAAGGAAAATATCTGAAAGTAGGTAACAAGATGATACAACATGGCTACTCGTATAGTACTACAAATCGATCCATGATAATGGAATTGTAAAATATATTGTAACAGACAAACTCTGGCAAGGGAAAGTGCTTTATCCATGATTCACCAAAATATAAGATGTAAGAATGAACCATATCATTCAATGTCTTGATGGTTTTCTCTGTCTACCCATCAATTTAAGGATAGAAATTTGTGATAAGAAAAAATTGGGATCCAATATCATGTTGTGATCCCCTTAAAACTCACAATTTGAAATGAGGATCCTGATAAAAAATGATGGGCCTCAGTACCCCCTAAAGCTACACCACCTCATTTATATACTAACTCATTAATACCTTCATGAAACTTGACTCCCTAATCAACACATAGTGGGATGGATTTTTAGCTGTTCCAAAATCACCCAAATAACATCATATCCTACTTATGATTTTGGTAGAATATTGAATAAATCTATTGATATGTCATCTAATTTCTACTCTTGGACATCCAATGGTTTCCTTAAACTAACAAGGACTTGATGCTCTACCTTTACTTGGCGATAGACTAAGAACCATGATATGAAATATGTCTGTTCATGGCATGATAAATCTTCTTCACAATAGGATATACTACCACTATTGAGCTATTTAACTCTCATATGACTTCTTTTCACACTATCAATAAAACATAAATCATCCATGGAAACATCAACTGGTGTTGATCAACCTATGATCATCCCTCTAGAGAATCATCATAGATGATATGGTATTTCATGTTCTTTACTAACAAGTATACCCACTGAGAATATTCCACTTGCGACATCAAGGACGATTTCACTATCAAATGAAACAAATGATAACTAACTCCATCCTCCTCAACATCAAGATACTTCTCTAAAATATCCTCCATCCTTCTATAGACATCTCGAGACTCCCAAACAACATCTTTATACGAATTTATAATCCGTACATCCACACCTATATTTACCTTCCTTGGGATTAAAATATCTCAATATCATAGTCCTATAGAAACTATATCTACCTCTTCTATCATATATTCATATCTTACTAAGAGAAAAAATACACAAGGCTCCTTTAATCTATACAAACCAAAAATCCCTAACTGATGAGGTAATGTCTCCACAAATTCTAAGAAAATGACACCTCCACCAACTTAATATCATGTGAAATATAGTAATACTCATGGGAAAATAACTTCCTAAATGAATAATATATCACTACCCTTTAGTTTATTAACACACAACCCAATCTGATACAATAAGTATCACAGATCACCTCAAACATCACCCTCCACGAGAAAATAAAGCATCAAAGAACTAAAAAACCTCTCATTCAGATAATCAAAAGATTCTTAACAATTATAAATCAATAATAAGACCTAATAATATATGATTAATAATGTAAACGGGGCATATAACTGAGTGAATTTGAATGTGAAACACTAATAATATCTTGTGAGACTGAGGAAAATATGAACCACCACAATATTCGCGAGTGATTCCATGGAAACAATAACCTAAATTTTAAATAAATTTACTACCACCCCTATTTAGACACCACATTCCCAATGAAGAGAACCTCTCTCATTCAACACCTTCACCTAAATATCTTCCCATAAAGATGATGGTGTCAAAATACATATAGAACAAAAAATATGGTTTCTAACATGCTCCCCCTATAACCTTGAGTATATGAGAATGACATCGATGAACATAACCATACAATAATTCAAAAAATCATGATAAATGGAGTTCATGATTCACATGATCATATCTGGGTAATTAAAGATAGAAAACGACATAAATATGAATTATAAGTTTTCATAACAACTCTTGAAAGAAGTCTTCAGGATGTCCTCCTCCTAAACTTTTATATAGTGATGTCTAGACTACAGATCAGTCTTCAAAAACTATTTGGATACCTTTAATTGTTTTAATATATAATCAATCATTAGAAGAGGGTAATAGTTCTTGATCTTTACATGATTCTACCACCATTATTCTATACATAACTTCAGACCATCATCCCACTTCTTGGAGAAGAACATTAGAAAAGACCATAGAGACACACTGGGTTGGATGAATCCCTTCTACGTTAGATTTCCAATATAAATAATCAACTCTAAAAAAAATAAGGTTCCATTTTATAAGGATCCTTCAAAATAATATAGGAACCATGTTTTGGATATGCTATTAAATAAAGGGGGTAAAACCAGAACCTTCATGAGAAAAACATCAGGGAACTCCACCATGAATCTAGGGAACTCCACAACCTATGATTCTATTGAACCCAATGAAAATGTTTCTAATTAAGACAACAATAGAACCATAAATCTATTGAACATCTAATTCTCCCACACACTAATGAACACCACGCATTTACCCTCATTGTTTCTGAAAACAACTCTCTTCTGAAAGCAATCAATGTTCGTACACATAGGCTATAACTAGTTAATGTTAAGATTTACATTGTATGGTTGTGTCTAAATTAGAAAGAAATCCACAGATGAATAATGTTACCCAATCATCAAATCATAACCCTAAAACAAATAAATCATACTTTTCTGACCTCCAACTGGTGTGATCAATTCTAGGTCCACTAGAATCCTTTTCAAATTGTGCCCCAAGTAATAGACAACAGAAGGTGTAGTAAAGGTGAGAGAAACTCCACATTAAAACAACGAATAAGTCATGGTAGAAGATATATATATGGTACCTCAAATGATCGTTGGAACCTCTATTGCTGGCACATCTATAACATGAAGCTATCCATATGTTTCTCCCCACCTCGCTACTAATGACAACCTCCATGGTCACACTAATCACCACATATAACTAATGGAAAATATAACATGATACTCAGCTATAGACCAGATAAAATATAAAGATATCTCAATTTCCTCCAACCAGTAATCTGTCTCAAGAGAAGAGATGCCCCCCTCATACTTAGTAATACCCAGATGCTAAAACTCACTCAATATCTTTTTTCATAGATCATACTCTTTAAAAAGGAAAAACCTTACATGGTAAAATAATTCATCCTAATGAACCTCACCATCCTGAACCACACATAGAATATTACACGCTAGTATTTAGAATAAAACCCTAAACTCCAAGGTCCCGTACCACAAAGTTAATTTAATATGATTTATTCAATTAGATTTATTTATTTTCTAAAAATCACCACATATCCCACTATAAGTGAAACAAGAATTATGTAAGTACATTTCCTAGGTATCTAATATGTATGAAAAAACATTTCAATTAGATATTTAGTAAACTCAGGGCCCTTGTGTCAGGCCATGGGGTCCCTAAAATTTTGTGTTGTAGTCAGTATCCCTGAACAACATCATCCACCAAGCTCAAATAGTAGCATTTCCCTACTAACCCACACAATCCTTATTAGTACATGACTTCAATATCTATCCGAAATCATAACCAAAATCTTCGATACAACTTTTTCATGACCATATCGTACTAGAAACCCCTCCCGGGCCTATAATGAAGAAGATAGTGACTGACGAGGCTCAAATCTAATAGGCACTAGGTTGGAGATTGACACCAAGGGTATAAAACATACAAATGAGAGGCATTACCTCACAAATAGTAGAAAAGTGGAAACAAAACACTAATCATTATCATGATATAAATAAAATAAAATTATATAATAGTCCCACAATTCATGAATAAATATAAACGAACACAAAACCTAAAAATAATACCAATAAAACAACTACTTAGTGACTTTACAACAGAACCCCAAAACCATGCTAGAACTATCCAACTCAGTCACCAAAAAAACTCTAAAACCCATAAAATTAATTTATATATATAGGGGTAAGTATATCATGTATACTCAATATGATCATACCCAAGATATCTCTTAAAAAATTAGAACATTCATAGATATTATCTAATGAACTAACAACAGAAAAAACCAAAACCAACAAGGTAAACTACCACCTAACCTCAGTAAGGATTCCTCACCAAGTATCACATCCAAGTGTAATAACATAATATCAATAATATAAAAATAATTATGAAACTATAGGGTTTCTAAATTAAATGTGTTGAATCTATCATGAAACTTCAAATCCTCATATTTTTATTAAATAAATTTAGTTATTAAGTATTTCAGTCATTAGAAGTTCATTCTATATAAGAATAACGACTTAAACAAAAAATTAAAGTGATATAATATTTATAAAAAGTTCATTGTGATTTATTTAATAAATAATTAAGTGAACCACTAACTAAAAAATATCCCTCTTTAGAAAAAATAAGACACACAAGAAAATTTGAAGAGAGGAACTAGAAATAAAAAGAAATATCTCTATAGTCTTCATAATAGAAATTTTATCTCCATTTATTTTGAAAAAAATAAAAAAATGTTATTAGAAGAAAATAAGTACCACCCATTTGAAAAAATTTGATACAAAATAATAGATAAATAATAATTCTTTTCTTAAATTTCCCCCACTTTGTGATTTTAAAAAATAAATATATAATAATGAAACAATTATAAAAAAAATTATAAATTTCCTTCCGTTTGATAACTAGTTTATCATATGTTCTGATTAATTTTTCAAATTATATATATTATTTGATAAACTACAATATAGTGAGCTTAATTGAACTTTACTATCTCCACTAGTGTTAAGGATATTATCAGAAATCTCTATATAATAAAAGACACCATTCTTCATTATTACTATGAAATTCACCTTATTCTTTAATAGTATGTGAGAGTGATTAACCTACATTCAATGGTTTTACTACTTTGAAAAAAGAAAACATTAAGAATCACAAATGGTCTTATTAGCTTCTTCAGATGCACTCTTCTATAGATATTTCAGAAAAGAGAAAATTCTGTACAGAATAGGTGAATATAGAAAGAGAACAAAATACATAAAAATCATTGACATTATAGGCCTTATATATGCTTTTATTATTTATATCATCCAAAAAGTTTTCCTTTGATGTATGAGTAGTTCTCAAAGGCATGAACATAAAATAAAAGGCTAAAAAATATTCTATAAATATGGTTTTAAGAATTAAATTGATTTTTTTGAATGATAAATGTAAAAGTTCCATTTTTAAAATATAATATAAAATCCATCTATAATAGGAAATAAAAACATTTATGAATTTTGAATATCAACCATATGATAAAAAATAACAGAAATGTAATAGTAAAATTCATAGTTGAATTGATTAAAACTCCCTGAAGTTAAATTCCAAAAATAATGGTAGGTTATCCAATATTAAGGGTGACATAAGATTTTTTTTATTAAAAATAATGACAAATCGTATCGATTAGAATACCCATAAGGTTGAAAATTAGATATGTTTGAAAAATGGATTAGTATGAAAAATACATAGGTTTTAATAACTGATAAGATTTTTGGATTTTTTTTGAAATATTTTATCCCCCATTTTATTTAGTAGTGGGGTTTTTAATGAAAGGGGATATACGAAACAAGGATTGTATTAAAGATAAATTAAGGATGATCATTGCCAAATTATTTTTAATAAATATTAATCAATAAAAATTAATTATTTTTTAAAAATATATGGAACCCTATTTTATATTCTTATAAAGTTAATAATAATATATTTTTTTGTGATCCCTAATTAAATGGTGCCATATATATATATATATATATATATTGAGTTATGTACTTGATTTATAGATAAGTAAATGGAGAATGAATTGTTAAAAATAATTAGAGTTCTAGTAAAACTCAAACCAAAATTTGTGAGTGTGTGTTGTATCCACAACACTTCAGAAAAAAAACTTTCAACTGCTTCATATTCTACATTAAAAGTTGGAAGTACTAATTTTTTTTGTTTCTTACTAGACCAAGAGAAGAAAGATTCTACTAATAAATTAAATGTTCTAGAACTAGATTTTATATCTAACCTACGACCTACACATTTAACATCTGATTAACTTTTTAGAACAAAATCATTTCCATAGGAATAAAATATTACAAGTTATGAAGTATCTATAAGGTATCAAAAAATGTGGTCTACCTCTATCAAATGAGATTATTTTTTATTATATTGAAATAACACAACTTTACCATACTAAAAGAATAATGTATGGTTGACTTGCAGGGATATATAGTAAAATTAAGATAAAACTTCTATACATTTTTTGATATACTAGTTTATAATTTTTATCAAGATCATGTTTGAGAGTAGTTACTACCGGGGTACTTATGTTTGAGGCATTATAAAAACAAAAATGTTTGAGTAGATATTTAATATATTTATATATTATTAAAATATTTCCTTATGATTTTTAAAAAATCTAAAACCCATTGAAAAAAGTTAAGTTCTCCCATCATATTCATTTAAAAATCATTTTTTACAAGTTCAAGAAAACTATCATATGGATATTTTTTGGTCTGAACCAAAAATAGTGGCACCAACATATATTTTAATAATTATGGGGTTTATGGAAATTTTATTTATAAAAAGTGGTAGACCAACACATATTTTAAAAATATTATTTTGAAGATAATATTCAGTAAGTCTATCATACCTAGGACTTGGGGCATTTTTAAGTCTATAGATTGGTTTTTTATGTTTGAATACTTAATATGGAAATTTAATATCTTTAAAACTAATATTTTTTTCAACATAAATTTCCCCTTGAACATGACCATTATGGAAATAACCTTTCATGTGAATTTAACATAAAGTATAATTTAGATGAGTTGTAAAGGATAATAAGATCATGATATATTATAATATATCTACTTGTGAAAAAGCATTAGCATACACTATGGTTTCTTCTTGAAATTTTAAATTTATAAATAATACTTGGTTTCTTTCTAATAGTAATTCTATTTTCATCACATTTAAAAAAAACCAATTTTACTATAATTATTAGTAGATATGTAAGACATTTAGACATGGTCCAAAATTTTTTCTCTTCAAATTTATTGAGATTTTATTGAATGCACCTTATCTAAATTCAATTAAATAAATAATCATCTTACATTTTTGGTTCAAATTTTGATAATAAACCATGACACCCACAATTATTTCTTAGGGAACTTCTATTTTTAACAATTTGAATTATATAAAATAATATAATTGAAAGGATGATTACTTAAGATCAGTAAATTTTTGGGTAAAGTGGTAATATAAAATTTAAATAATGAATTTAGAACTTCTGTTGAAGTAGATTATAGATATTTGAAAAACAATATTATTACTTTTAGAGTATTTAAAATCCATAGTTGTGAATTAAATTCTTGAAAATTAACAGAAGTATTTTTTCAATCATAATTAGTATTATGAATTTTTTTATTGGTAAAAAATTCACTAGATTCATTAATTTTACATGAATCATTTTCTAAAAAACATTAGTTAATTTATTAAAGACTATATAAAAGTTACTAGTTGTATTATATCCTATAAAAAATAATTTTTCAATTTTTTCATCATGTTTATACAAGTGATATTTCATATTCAGGATGAATAATTTACTCTTAAAATATCTCATGCAAGAATTTTTTAGATTTCATCTAACCCACAGTTCATAAAGAGTATTATTAAAAAGATATTTGAGTGAAACTGGATTTATATTATAACAATAATTACTCAAGGCCTCATCCAAAAAGTGTTTATCAATATAATATTCACTGAGAAAAGTTTAGTAAATTTATTGAGGATTTATATTTCCACCTTCAACTACACCATTTTTCTATGGTGTTATTGTGGAAGAAAAATTATGAACAATACTATTTTTTACTATAAAAGTATCAAAATGAGAGTTAACAAACTCACCCCCATGATCACTTTAGATAGTAATAAAAGGTATGTTTTTATAATTTTTAACTAAAGAAAAAGATACTTTTAAATTATTAAGAGATTTAGATTTTTTGAGTGATAAAATAGAGTCAAGTAAACATAGTGTAATAATAAACCATAACATATACATAGTATTTTCCTTCAATACACCCAATTTTGGTAGAACATAATAAATCCATTTGTACTAACTATTAATCTTCAGTAGTTGAGACTACACTATTAGATTTAAAAAATTGAATTATGTTGCTGACCAAATTGAAAAGGATCATAGACACTGGTTGAATTAAACTTATGTTTTGATAGATCCCAAATATATACTTTCCTAGAAATTTTGGTTAATGTTTATAAGTTACATTGTCTTAATATCCTATTAACTAACCAATATAAGTCTATGGTTTCACTTGAAAAAAAGGAAATTCTCTTCTTTTAATTCTTTCATGTAAAGTGTAAGAATTTTCAGGACTACTGACAAATAAAAAAAATTATCATATAAAATTTGACCAATGAACTTATTATTACTGATGTTCACAAGATTTCCCCCCTCACATAAATGAATTATAATAATGCAGTTATTAGTATGTCCTAAGACATATAATACATTATAAATTAGTTTTTTATAAGAAAAGAAACTTTAATAATTCAGTTGATTTCACTCTTTTCAACATCTTCAAATGTGAATTATCCTAATTTCAATTTATTTAAAATTTATAAGTTGTAGTTATCTCCTATTATATATCTAGAACTACCACTATCAATGTGCCATTTTTTCTAATATAAATCATCTTATTTTCCTGAAAGGAATAAAATTATGTTCTTTATACCAACACATATTGGGATCATGTTTTGTTAGAAATAGAATTTTTGGAATCCACATATTCCTAACTATTTTATATTGAAAAACATCTAGTTCTTATTAAATAAAAGATTCATGGAAACCAAAATATTGAACTTTTTTTAGGATAATACATACTCCAATTACCTCATGTTTAAAATTTAGTACCAAAAGGATCACTTTTAGGTAAAAATTTGTTAGATTTAAAACAAGGTTTACCAAAACTATAAACAATTTTATTTAAAGTTCTAGAGGGTATTATTTTTTTATAAATATTATCAAAATTATCTTTAATCTTAGTAAATTTAGATAAAAGTATCTTTAATTATTTAATTTGAAAAATTAAATTCCGATTGTCCATCGACACAGATATGCCCCCATTAGAAGCTTCTCACTCATGTATTTACCATTTTATCAATATTTTCTATATCTAGAAGATGTGTGTTGTTTACATGTGGATATAACCTTCAAGAGAAACAATATTTTATGATCATTGATGAGTTTTCTGGTGAGACCTCATCTCATTGATGATGGTGCCTCCCCAATCAATGATGTCATGACTCAGGTATGGAAGAAGTTCGAAAGAACCTGGAGGTTGATCAAAGTCCTTATGTGGGGGAAACATTATAGATGTGTATTGGTGATGGTATAATTTAATGATCATATATTATGCTAGCTTCATCAGTGTGGTGGGTGACTACTTGGGTAGTGGAAATGAGTAGATCTTGTTTCACTAGAGAGGTAGTTTTTTGGTGGGGGAGTTTTCAACTGGTGGTGTCTACTTGGGGTCACATAGTATATGCTTATAGATTAGGATACTTGATGGAATCATTCATTGATAGTGGTATCAGTGAATGGGGTAGGTAGTGGCATTAATAGTGGAAGGTTGTGTCGTCAGGGTTTGATGATAGCCCGTTGTCAAGTAGCAGTGTGGTTGTGATTTTCTTGTATGATGGTTCTACGTAGGTTTCTCTATTTATATAGACTTGGTTATTTGAAAATTGTATAATTCTTTATAAATTGGGAAATTTGGTTCATCACTTGTGGATTTCAGGTTGAATTAATAGAATTAGATGAACGATTCAGTTCATAAGGTTGGAAGTGCAGAGACACTGTCGGGTGTGAGGCCTCATTTTCAGGGATGAGCATATTGATGCTCATCATCGTACCTTCCATCCCCTTTTCTGGTTATAGTGTTTCCATATTATGTGAATTTATAAATTGGTACTGGTTTGATTATGTAGTGAAATAGGAAAATGATGAAATAACAGGGCCACACATGAATTAGTGGGTGGGAGGATCAAAAGGGATATGGGTGTGCTGGCACCCATCATCTGGACCTCCCCCAAACCACGGATGGAGGGGTTCCCTTCCTTGGTTCATCTTTCCAACTTGATGAAACATACCATAGTGGTGGTAAGAGTTAATTATATTTTAACAATGGAATCATATTGCAATGAAAACCGGTGTGTGTTTGTGTTTGTAGAGTGGGGGGGGGGTAACATTTGACTAGTGACATGACATGTTGTTGAATTTTCACTAAGTTCTCTGGGGACATGTATGGGTCTTTGGGTCTTTGGGCCTTTGGGCCATGATGAATTAAACTTATGGTCATCTATTATTCTAGTTCATATAAGGGTTTCCACTTAATTATTTTTAAAAGTGTATTTTCTATTTTCTAATTATAGATTTTCAACCAAAACTATTTTAAAAACTTAACGGATTTCTAATCAACTAAATTTTGATCAAAAAAATCCACAGAAAAATTATTTTTTAAGTCTAATTCATTTCAAAATTTGTAAATTTATGAAGTTAATTTAAAAATTCATATATTAGATGAAATAATTCTTTCTTTAGTAAACATGTAGGTACTTTTAAGTTTATTCTTTTTTTATTAATAACAGTTACACATCTAGCTATTTTATCTATAGTAGGTAAAATTTATGCATCATTTGTTGAATTTTATTTTTTTTAACATATTATGGATTAATTTTTTTATATTCTAATGGAGTTGATAATCAATATAAAAATTATATGTGAATTTAGAATCTAAAAATAAAATTTTAATTAATTTAGTAGTTACATTTTCCATGAAGCATTTTTTATGTTTTTGAATATTGGAATAGAAAACAGTTATTTTTTTGCTTTATGATCCACTATCTTCTAATGAACTATCTGATGATGTGTAACCTTCCCTAGAACTCCACATATCAAAATATTTCAATATTTAATGTTATTTTATTTTATAATTCCTTATTATATTTCTATTTTTCTTCTTCAGTTTTGGACAATTAGGTATAATATGACCTTCCTTTTTATGTTCATAACATATAAATTTTTGAATATTATTTATTGTTTTTTCTATATTTCGTATCTCTCCAATGACCATTTCATATTTTTTAAATATAAAAAAGTTTATTCATTCTTCTTAAAATCTGAGAACGTTCATTGTTACCATAATTTGAATCACTTAGATTTGAGTGCTAACATTTCATCCTTGAAATAAGAACTTTAGAAGCAGTATCATAAGTATTAAAGGTAACACGATCTGGGTTACCTAAATTAGAATTTAATTCTACTCCATTTTTTTAATTTCTCTTTTTTATTATCTCATTTAATTCTTCTCTCTTTATTTATTAGTGGTCTAATTAATTCAAACATACTGAGATTTCTCAAATGTTTAGTATCATTAACAGATATAATCTTGGACTCCCATTATTTGGGCAGAATATCAAGAATATTTTTAAAAAGTTGATATTTCAAAAAACCCATTTTCACCTAAATATTTTATACCACTTATTATGGTCATAAATAATTAATTCATTTATTTTATAGTTAATTCAAGTATAAATTCAAAGTGTTGATAGTTAGATCTTAGCATATGCATTTGAGTTAATAAAACATTAGATGTTACAAAATGTTTAATCTCTATATTTTTACAAAATTACATTTTCTATTACACATGAATATATATGTATATATATGTCATTGGTCATAAAACACAATATCTTATTATGAAATTTATTGTTTACTAGATATTCTTTCTTTTCTTAATGAAATAATTGAATGATATCCTTCCCTGAAAATTTATTGTTTCTAGTCATCATGAAATAATTTTAAACTCCTGTATTAGTGAAGGTGGATATTATATGATGAGGCCAATAATCCTAAAAATCTATATCAAAAGATGGTTTTCAGGGTTAGATTTAGATTTCAAGTGTTCCAACTAGTGATCCCACCATAAAAAAATATATTTCTTCTATCAACACAATTATTGTAAGGAAACTTAGTTGAAAATCTGATAAACTAAAAGAAATACAAGCTAAAGTGAAAGATTTATAGTTAATCTCATAATCAAGGTAAATAATACCATTGATACCAAATGTTGTTTTGAGGTATGATGGATAATAAAATTCAAGTTTGGGGGGGAGTGAATTTTAGTTCTAAAATAAATGTATAAATTTTTATCCTCTTTGATCAATAGTTGATTTGGTTTTTATATTATCAATCTAGTAAATTATTAGATTAAGAGAATTATAAACTATATGGAATACGATTGACACAATAGAAATAAAATGATAGGTATTTTATATTACTAATGAAACAGTTAACATGACAGAAATTCACAAGCAAAACATGAAGTATTAGTTAATGAAAAAATATTTTATTAAAATGATATTCATAAAATAAAAATTTTAAATGAATGTGTATAGTGGATATGCCAAAAAAATCCAAGGTATCATGGAATTTAAAATTTTGATAAGGTATCCATGTATTTTATACCTATCAAAAGGTATGTCTTCCTATACTTGTAATCCCTCGACATAACATATATGTAGTAGATTACATCCAAAAAATTAAAATACTTAAGCTCTGCCATCCTAGTTATGAAATCCCTCGAATGGATGATCAGTAATTCATCTTCCTTCTTATACTTGTAAGACCTTGATCACATAGGATCAATAGAATTTTTTTTACAGAGGAACTTACTAAAATTTTTAAAACACAAACCATAAAATGATAGTTCTAAATAGAAACACTCAGAAAGAAAAAGTTTAATCTAATAAAAAGATCTCATAATAATAAGAAATTAAAAAGATTAAAAATGATTTTTTTAGAATGATTAATGTGTGTAATTATTTCTCCTAACACTCGATGTAATACTTTATTAATTGGAATTATTATAATAAAGTCCAATAGTTAAATTCCACAAAACATGGAGTCAATTATAACTACATTGACAACAACTCCTTCATCTAGAGATGGAATCATCATGTTTCATCATATATTGATGATTTAATGTATCACCTATATAGTTATTATAAATTTTTTGGATTTAATATAGCCTAAGTCTTTTAGTCACCATATTTTTATAAAATATATTTAGTTCTCCTGTATTTCATTTATCAAATATTCATTCTATATAAGCATACTGATATAATTTTTTTTATGTTTGATCGTATTATATAATGTGTATTGTGATTTCAAAATAAGTAAAGAAATGATTCATTAAATAAAATAAATAAAAATATATCTTATTTTAAATCAATCAATAAGGGTGGTACTTCTATACATTTAGAACTTATCCACCTGGATTTTTGACCATATATAACAGTAAGTATTAGTTGCAAAGATTTTGTTTTTTTGTTGATGATTTTTCAAGATTTACATGGGTTCAGTTTTCAATCCTTAAAATTGAGGCGTGTGTAGTCTTCATGAATTTTTGAAAATAGGTTCATAATGGAAATGATTCAAAAAAAATTTCCTTGAGAATTGACCATGTAGAATAATTTGAAAGCATTGAATTTTAATAATTTTACTAAAATCATGGTATACAACATATGTTAAATATATAGAAAATACCTCAAAAGAATGAAATTATAGAAATGATAAATATTACTTTTCATGGAATCTCTAAAACAATTTTATGTGAATATAGTATGCCAAAACATTTTTCAGATAAATCCATTTACATATCCTTTCATGTCATAAATAGAATTCTTGAAAGACCAATATTAAAGAAAACACACTTGGAGTTATGGAATAATAGAAAACCAAAACCGGATACTTCAAAACATTTGGATATAAGGTTTATATCTTGAACACCAATGATAATATTGATAAGATCAACATAAAGGATGATGATGAAATATTTTTTGTTTATTCTACTACTTCTAAATACTATAGAGTTTTCAAAAATTATTCTAGTAGATTTCGAGAGTCAATTAATATGATGTTTTATGAAATCAATACCTTTATTCATAAGAAAACTCCCATCTATGATCTGAATGATTCTATGTGTAATTTGGGACATTATATTCCTATTAAAAGTTAAAATGATGATGAACAAAAAAAATTTCACAAAAAACCTTGTTCAGAGAGGATAGAAATTGGAGAAACTAAGAGTTTACTACCAGGAAAGTCTAGAACCTTAAAAGACAATCCCTTAAAATCTATTATTTTTATTTTATATTTAATATTTAGAACTATAAGTATTTCGAAATCTATTTTTAAATTTTATTCTATTATATCATTGATTAAACCTAAAACCATAGAAAAATAATTAAGTGATGAGAATTGGGTTTTACCTATTCAAGAAGAATTGAACCAATTCAAGAGGAACATGATTTAAGAATTAGTTTATAGACACAATTTTAACCTTTTGTTGGTACTGAATATGTTTTTAGAAATAAGAAAGATGATATAGTAGTGATTATTAGAAATAAGGCTAGATTAATGGCTAATGGTTAGAATCAAGAGGATGTTATAGATTATAAAAAACATTTTTTCCTGTAGCTAAATTAAAATCCATTAGAATTATATTAACCTATACATATCATGTGAATATTTTTTTTCAAATGAATGATAAATATACTTATTAAATGGATTTATTTTGGAGGATGATTATTCTGAACCTCTTGGTTTTGAAAATACTATATTTATAAACTATATTTCCAACTTATAAAATAATTACATGGTTTTAAACAAGCACATATATCTTAGTATGAATGACTTATTTATTTTAGTTTATCATATTATTTTTTATTTGTCTTTAAAGATCCTACATTATTGAATAAATCATCAACTATAGATATTCTTATTTTTCAAATATATGTTGGTGATGTTATTTTCAATTGAACTAACCGAAAACTGTGTAAGTAATTTTTAAAACTCATCGAAAAAGAGTTTTAAATGAGAATGATGGGTGAGTTTAATTTATTTCTTAGTTATAAAATCTTTCAGAAGGAATTTTATAACGTGTTAAATCCAAAAAATTATATTCAAGACTTACACAAAAAGTTTTTATTTTAAAATAGTAATGTATATTAATATCATTTGAGTAATAATATTAAAATTGATATGGATGATGCTAGGAATCCCATAGATAATAAGTTACATTGAGATATAATTGGGTACCTATTATATATAAACTCTAGTATACCAAACATCATGTTTGATGTATTTATTTGTGATATATTTCAAGAATATCCTTTGTAATCCTGTTTAAAATCTACCAAAAGTATTTTAATATTTTTAAACAGTTTCATATCAATTTATTTTCATTTTAGAAATATAATTATTTTATCTAATTTGATATTATAATGTTGACATTGGAGTATATATATTAGATAGAAAGAGTACCCCATGAACATATTACTTTATAGAAAATTTCTTGGTTTCTTGTTCTATTAAGAACAATATTTTATTACTTTATATACTAATAAAGAAGAATCTGTTGTAGTTGGTAGTTATTGTGAACATGTTTTGTGGATGGAACACACCTTTTATCATTTTGGTTTTAATTATAAACATGTTCTAAAAAATGTTATAATTATAGTTCTATAAAAATTTCATAAAATCAAATAATCCATTTTTGGACTTAGAATATGGATATTTTTCATCATTATTTGAGAGATTGAACTCAAAAGTTAATATTTCTATTGAACTTATTAACATTAAAATTTACTTGGATAATATTTTTACTAAGACTATTTCCAATGATTGATTTAATTTTAATAATGAAAATTTGGGTTTATTTGGGTTTAAAT
Organism: Viscum album; assembly: GCA_963277665.1. NCBI lineage: Eukaryota > Viridiplantae > Streptophyta > Magnoliopsida > Santalales > Viscaceae > Viscum > Viscum album. The sequence continues at coordinate 1,511,215,358 of OY728156.1, forward strand.
GAGTTTCACTTATTTTATCCATGTTTAATCAATATTCTATTTTTCTAATTTATTGGATCACTATTTTATCTTTATCTGAATTATTTTCTTATTTAAATTATTTTTATCATTATGTAATTTATTGAAAAATTTATTTTATTTTCAGTATTATAATCTCAAATATTATTCATCTCAGGGTTCCAAATATATGTTTTATACCTTATTACACAACCTACTTTCTGATATAACATAATGGGGATAATAGGGGGTACAAAATTTATTTCTACTAATTCCATAATCCCGTTTCATTAATTTCTCTTTCCATGGTTAAAAATATATATATATTTTATACTTTAATTTACATATTTTTTATCTTTAAATGGGGTTATTTTTGGACTATATTGTTTTGTACACTTTATAATCCAATATAATATCACTTAATTTTGTGTTTTTTATGCTCACAAATACCCTAGTTTTTTAGTGATATTATTACTTGAGAGATTTCAGGTTGTTTTTTTATTTAATTAAGAATCTAAATGGTTTTTAGTCTAGATTTTATATTTATGAGATTATAATATTTTGGAATAATCCAAACATTTCATCTTATTCTTAATATTTTTCTTGAGGATCTTATATATCAATGAAATTATGTTTCATAATCAGTATAATTTATAATTTAGAAAAGTTATAAATCTTAAGAATCATAGTTGAGATAAATAAATTTAATAAAGTATCATTAGAATAAAAAAAATAGGATAAGTAAATTAATTTAGACATTGTTTTAAGAATATGGATATATATTTTTTATGGATGGAATTATATTATGCATCTTTATTGGTTGAATTTTCATATAAGTCAAAAATATTATGAATCCACATGAAGTTAATAAAATATATTACGTATTTAAATTCATCAAAGGAAAGGATGTTACACAATCTCTAGAGTTAAGACTTATATTATGTATTCTAGGAATATGTAATGTATTGAAATTTTGAAAAAATAATTTATATTACACATCTTATAGGTATTAATAATATATTACTTATTCAGAAGGAATTGAAGTATTTTGATATTTTGGAAAAGTATGGACTGAAAGGAAGTTCCTTACATATATTATGTTGAATATTTGTATTATATATTCACTAACTTTATTACAATTTTTGAGTTTCAATAAAATGATAATATTTTAATAACTGATACTTCCATATACATGATTAGTTACTTTATCTATTAAATAATTAATACTATCAAAACCTTGTCGAGGCCAATATTATTTCTTCGATCTAGATATACTCATTGCATAGAGACTTGAAAGCTGGTGAATTTATGTTTGAATCTATAAGGAATATTTTTCTAAATATTAATCCATTTTTATGATATTTTAAAATTAAAATGTTTGAATTATTGAGTATTATCATTATTTAGATTATAGGTATTTATTGAAAGATTTAAATTAATATTGAACTACTTATTGACATGGATAAATTTATAAAAAACTGTTGACTGAGTTATTCTATTTTGACTATAAATGTGAGATGTTTATAATGAAATTGATAATTTTATTTATTTTATCTCAAATTTATACAAATATTATTAAATTGTTTATCTTGGTAAATGAGTCTAAAAAATTTATGAATATCCTTAAAATAAAATTCATACATCTCTCAACTAGTTCATTATCAAATAGGAAAGTACTGAATGGTTATAATCTCTTTTCAATGGACGAGATCAGGGAATAATCTAAATTAATTATTTATATATATATATATATATTTATTATAGATATATTTGAGTATACATATAAAACATACATATAAAAGTGACTTTCATAATCTATTTTTTACACTGTGATTTTTCTCTTTCTTATATACAACCTTTTAATATAGGCTGATATTAAAATTGAAGAATGATATTGAAGAGATATAATGATACTATACTATAATATAATATCTACTTCTAGGATTGAAAATTTTAGGTTTATTATTTATCTAAAATAATTTCATCTTTCAATAATCAATTATAAGTTTTCAACTTTTAGATGACTTGTATTCAAAATTGTACATATATGTTTCTTATAAATTCAAAATTATTGTACTAAGTGAGGGAGAGAGGATGAGATTGATTATTATAAGGGAGATCATGGTAAAATATCTTGAAACATTTTACAAATTTTAAAATTATTAAACTTTGTCTAGAGATCCCTATGATAAGGATCTATTATAAAATCACTAATCTTAGACTAAATGTTGGTGGATAGGACTAGGGGAATTTCATTGTTTCCCCAAACCTCTATAAAATAATGGTGCATCTTTCCCTAAAAGTTTATTTTCATTTTTTATGTAATATGATTTTAAAAAGGAATAAAATATTCTAAAAATTTAAGAGGGATGTTTAAATTATCCAATAATTTAAAGCACTCAATTCACCCCCTCTTGGGGCTTTGTATCCAATATTTATCAGACAATATAAAATTATACATCTTTTTGTGTGGATACCTAGATTAGGATAAAACGTCATAATTGTTTTTGTTTTTTATTCAATTGGTTAGATAATAGGAATTATGATGAATATTAAATAAAAACTCATAAGGATTCCTTATTAAAAGTTTAAAAATTCCCTAATATATTGTTATTTTATTGGGATTCTTCATCATCGATGTGCACATCAAGATCACACTAGTGAGGCACAACAAGATGCAACGATAGGTCTCTATACAGTTGATGTTAACGAGGATGAGTCCTTAAAGAAGTTACTATGTGAGTTTCAGTGTCAATTCCTTTAAAAGTAAAATGGATATATTTTTAATCATAATACTAAGGCATGATTATAGGAGGTGACGACTACTTTCAGTTTGATTCATGTTAGGAAGGGGAATTGGATTCCAATGAAAGTTATTTTATTTTTAAGATATTCTCTTTATTGTTTGATCGTTTCCTCTTTCATCACAAAGAGTCATGTAAGTACCTAGATACTTATTTCAGGTATGTTTTCCTTTTTCTAGTGTTTTTGAGGAAAAAGAAGAGTTTTCTAGTAATTTCTTAAGTACACGCTGTGTACTTTATAAGTACACACCGTGTACTCGGTTACCATAGGTAGCTGGGCGCGGGTCGTGTGTGGTGACCTGGAGACTGCTGAATGCGGGGGCCGGTGAAGGCAAGTACACGCCGTGCACTTTTTTTTCATTAAATGTACCGGGGTCGCGTCTGATGGAAAAAACCATCTCCTTATCGACTTAGTTCATCCGAGGGCATCTTTATGGCACAAATCTACAAAGAGACCTCTATCGAGCATCCTTTCTCCGAATCGGACTCCATTGGTTGCGTTTGAATCACATTAGTGAGTTCTCTCTTCTTCTTGAACACCTTCTTTTGATTCCTTCTCTCTCGTGATAAATCGCGGGTTGAATGTTTTAGACATTTTTGTATATCCATGATTTTCTAAGGTGATTCAATGTCTAAGAATCAAGTATATTGATCTCCCAATGCCAAGGTAGGTGGTTTGTGACTTTCTATTGAAAGTCTTTGAGTTTTATGCGCAAAATTGCCCAATACCCTTGAATGGGGTATTGCGTGTTTACTGTTTTATCCCAATTAGTTTCCTTTTATGATTTTATGATTTAATAGAGGTTAACTAAATCTAAATAAGGTTAATTTCTATGCTTTTTAAGTTATTGAACATGCATGTTTTTTTTATGACTGGTTGGTCCTGTTTAGCCTGTTAGGCTGCCTTATTGTTTCCCATACCTAGTACTGTAGGATGAAGTGTTTGTTTATCTAACACGTTGTTATGTTGTAGACTATTATACAAGTAGTTCTTGAGGATTATTTTGGCCATATTGCATTTCTCTTCTCGTTTGACTTACATAGGGCTGTGAGAACCTGGTGTAGTAGACTATAGGGAGAATGGATGTAAGGGCTTCTCTAGAGTGTCTGTTATTACTATTATGAAGCAAGTCCATAGGGGGAATTGACGTAAGTGCTTCCTCATAGTGTCTGTAGTTAATCGATGCGGTACACATGGGTAATGTGACATAAGTGCTTCCCTAGAGTGCCTTTTAGTTACCGATATGAGACTATCAGGGGAATTAACGACGAGTGATTCCCCAGAGAGTCTACACTAAAGCTAAACCAGAGGGGTTAGACTATGTGTACTTTCTGGAGGGTGTCTTGTGTTTTCTAGGTAGTACTAGAGGGGATTAGGCTGTGAGTACATCCCAGAGGGTTATCTACTTGTGATTATCTATTTAATTTCCATGTGGAACTGAATTCTTTGAAACTTTGGAATTGTTTACTGTTGAGTAATTTCTTGTTTACTGCTTCTTTTGTTTATTTCCTACCATATATATTCACTGAATATTAGCCATAGGTCTCTTGGTGGCTTCCTACTGGGATTTAGTCTCACACCCAATTTGGACCATGCATTTGGGCCCAAACAGATTTTATTGTTGCTGGTATAGATAAGGGAAAGTGTCCTTCTAATTTAGGTACCTGATTGATTTGGATCTGGAGAGCGTGGGAGAAAGCTTTGGCTTGTGATGTTGTGAAGATATTTACTGTTTTTCTTATACTTTGGTTCAATACTGTATTTTAGCATTGTGAATTGTTTGGATGATTTCCTAGACAAATGTATCATGCATCATTATATATATGCTCCAACTGTTTATTTCTTTAGTCTTCTGATGTTTCTTTTTGTATATTAATATTAATGCTTCCAATATTTCTTTGTGTTTTACTTCCACTCTATTACTCATCCAATGAGGTCATAGTTTCCCCACTATCACACCCAAGGCCCTCGCTTCTAGTCGGCAGCCTATGGAATTTAGAGATATGTGTGTGAGGCCATGTGACCAACCATGTACGGGGTGCCTCTAGGCGTCTTCCAGAACCCGGATGTTACAAAGTGGTATCAGAGGGGTTTATTTTCTTCTTGACTTACTGTTTGGTGCCTATATCCAAGGATAAGATGGAATTGGTACTTGGTAATTAGCTGTGCCCGGGAGTAGCTAACTCGTGTATAGATAAAATCCAATCTACCTCATTTATTGAAATTTTCTAGTCTTGTAATTTTTCAGTTGATTTGATTTTCACCGTTGGGTGATTCACATGTTTTGTTCAATTATTGTTGATGTTATTGAGGTTCAATTTCTATTTCAACCCGATGAGATAAGGGTATTCCATCTCATGCATAATATAGGCACTTATTAAAAATCACATGTCATGAATTCCTACCATGCCATTTAGGGTGCATTAGTAATTTCATGTTGTTGTGATAGATGTTGTGATAGATATACATGTTTTTGGGATAAATGACTTTATATAATACCTAATTTTGATAGGGTATTGAATTTTGTATGGTTTTGTTTGAATGAACGCCAAAATTTGGTTCTTGAGGTGTTATGGGCTCTCATTGATTGAAATTTGGTGGATCATTAATCTGTTATGCTTGTATAGGACATGTATAAGATGCCAAGCATTGATTCGTGGGGAGTATGGGCCCTCATGGATCAGAATTTGGCACTTTAAAGTTCGTTTCAGTGTTTTTCTGGGTTCCGGAGTAGTTTCTGAGGCTTACTACTTGGAAAATCCTAGAATACGTGTCGTTTAATGATGAATACACTCCATGTGTTCTTCTGTTCGGGATGAAATTGTTTTTCTTAAGTACACGCCGTGTACTATATGTACACACCGTGTAGTCGCTAACCGTGTCTCAGACTGTGTGGGTGGGGACATAAGGTTTGGAATCATTGGAAGGACATGTTGTGTACTAGATGTACAAGCCATGTTGTAGAACCATGTAACCGGCAATGTCACTAACAACACGGGTCAGTTGAGTATTTTCTAATACACACCGTGTCCATCTGGAACACATTGTGTAGTGTGAGCCGTGTATCCAGCCATGTCACTAACAAAATGGGTTAGTGTAGCTCATCTAGTACATGCCATGTCAGGAACGAACACGCCATGCAGTCTTGTTCTAGGAGGACCATGTGTCTTAGTCACGTAGAAGAACTCGGGAAGGGGAAGAGAAGTCAAGTACACACCATGTGTTTGGACAACACACCATGTGTTTGGGGTGTTACACGACCAGTTGTGGCAGGAGTACACACCCGTGTGAAATGATTAAGGGAACATGTCGTGCTGGCATTATACACACCTTGTATTCATGTTTTTAAAATCTTGAATGGTTTCATTCTCCTATTCCCTTCTTATACTTCTAAGTTTCAGTCCTTGTCAATCTTGATCTATGGTGTGCGCTTGAACTTGCAGAGTCATTCCACTGAGACATCCTCCGGTTGTCTGCCAGTCATAGGGTAGTGACCAGACACCGGACATGGATAGTTAGGGACTACCAGCAGATCCTCCAGTAGTGACAGTCTTGGAACCAGCCATCATTCTGAAAATAGGTGATGATGCATAGTTCTGAGAGGGATTTATAAGGTTCATGAAGACCTTCCAAGGATTACGAAATCCCACCCCTTATATGGCAGAGTTGATGCAGGTTTTCTAGTAGAAACACCCTCCCACCTCCACAGGGGAAGGAGGACCTCATGCTACAGAGTCATGGTTAGAAGCCATGCTCTCTATCTTCGAGAATCTAGAGACACCTCCAGAGAGGAGGGCAAAGCTCTCTACGTACATGTTTCAGGATTCCGTAAAGAGATGGTAGGGTATGATATCATAGGCGGGAATCCAGCAGGTTATGGCATGGGATGAGTTTTAGCATAACTTCTACAACTAATTTTATTCGGATAATTTGATGGTCGATCGAGCCTGAGAGTTCATGAGTCTGGAGAAGGGTACTCTTTATCTTATGGAGTATTCTTCTCGCTTCACAGATCTGCAATGATTCACGACTATTCCAGAAGGTGATGAGTTATTCCTGATGAGGAAGTTCAAGGATGGTCTTAGGCACGACATCCGATTGCAGGTGAACATCTTTAGGTTGACTTCCATCACTTCTATCATCAACCGGGTGCTGATCACTGAGCGCAATTTGAGGGATTCTGGAGTTGTGGGTATAACGACCCATAATTTACATACATTTTTATTACTTCAGAGTTGAAGCACACTTGTTAAAACATATAACAAAACTAGGAAAGGACCGTATAGGTATAGAGTCTTTAGAAACTGGGAAACATAAACAACTGGTTCATAAAGCATCTACACTGTCTCCCATTTATTTCATCATATCAAGAGTCCCTTTTGGAATATCCTACTTAATAACCTTCTTCCTGACCTGGGGAAAGAAAACATACAAAAGGTGAGCTCAAATTCTCAGTAAGGGTAAACAAAAGAAATATCAATCACATCATATTCATAAGAACATAACATTTTGGAAATCTTAACCTGAAAAAGAGATCATAATTTCATAACATGGGACAAATCATAGTAGTGAAATGTAATCCCAATAATCATAAATTAAAACATTAAACTTTGTGGCATACACACATAATCATAGAAAATCATTTCTTAGTAGTCAAGACTCATTTCCAAGACTATCTTAGTAGACAATGTCCATTTATGAACCGAGTTCACTCCTCGTTTCAGTCCTGTTTCACTGAACCGGTTCAACCAGCTGTTCCAACCTTGTCTATCTAATGATATATAAATCTTTACCCAATGCATTGGAGGGATATATTGGTCCCACCCATATCATAATGATACCATTCTTATGTGTGCCACAAAATCATAAACCATACATCATAGCGTAACCCATGTAATAAAAATGGGATTCTTAAACATCACGTCATCATAAAATAATCCATAAAAGGATATCGTAAAAATAATTCCATCATAACATAATCCAATCAATGTAAAAATAGGGATATAAACAGAACCCTATATCATCTTAGATGAAAAATAATTTTGATAAAACACTTGAACTCCATTCTTGAGGAAAATATCCTTTATACTTCAAATTTTTTTTTCCTTTCTTAACATGTAATATAATTTTGAACTAAAAGAAGTTGATTAAAAATAAAATTGAAAACTTGTAAAGGAAGCTTCTTGGAAGTAATTTTTTAGAAATCCATTCATTCCGTATAAGTTAAAAAACATTCTTCTTGTACTTTTTTCGGAAAAGTCAAAAAGTACATCGTACAAAAATGACAAAAGATTACTTTCATATCATTTACTAAAAACTCACCGAAGGGTAAAATTGGATTTAAACAATTGTAGGTGTATGGAAATAATATTACATATTGAGGAAACATGGATGTGGATGATAAATATTCCCCAGTAAATTCTGAAGTATAAACAATCTCAGATAAAAATTGAGATTGCGAGATTGTCCCTTATTTTAGGTCCGATTTGCTTCGTAAGTGTTCAAACCTTCTGTATAATGATTTAAATAATGTTATTGACTTATTCCAGAATCATAATTATTTGTATTATATCATATATGGTCATATTCTTGGCTTCTTATTAGTAATATTTCATTGTTACTTGTTATTCAGGTGTTTATTGCTTTTTTTTCTTATGAGTGTTTTGTCGAATAAATTCTTATTATTCTTTTTAGGTTATAGATACCTCATTTACAGAATGGTATTAGTGTAATGAATATCATATTTATTCTCTCAATTAATTTATATAATCATTATACAATGAAAATCATGTAGAATGAGTCGCATCACATTGTGGAGACGGTATTCCGTGCGTACGCACGAGCGATGATATCGTTCCCATGATCGTGGAATTGTATCGGAGTGTATGTATACTATTTCAAAATCAATATCAATTTACAATAATCATATATATTTATTAACTACACCATTATACCCATCCAAGTAAGGTGGTGGTGGAAAATAGATTACACCACGACGTGAAGACGGTATTCTGTACGTACGCACGCCCGGTGATTTTGTTTTCCGTAGGATGGATATATGGTGAAATGGGGTTGTTTCATACTTATAATAACATATCATTATATGAGTGATACTGGATGTTATTATTTCATAGTTAAACAACTAAATAAGAATAAGTGGAAGAAGAAATAAAGTTGAATGAATCGGTAACAGAAATTACCTCTTCTTTGAAGCGTCTCTTTGAGACCTCCTCGTAGGGCACTAAAATTTGTCTTTGGGATGTTTCTAGGGAAGTGGAGAAGAGAATTTTTCAGGGTTTGGACGAGCTTGAAGTCTCAAAGTGGTGTGAGGAAGAGAGGGAGGAGGTTCCCTTTTATAAGGGAGGAGAGGGACACCTTAGAAAAAACTAAAAATATTATTTTATTATAAAGTCATATTTGGTTTTTAATAGCTCCAAATTTATTTATTTCGAAGCTAAAGTGAGGATGGGTCTAAATCCTCTCATCCAATAGAATTTAGACAAGTTTAGGTATCTATTTTAACCTTATCATTTAGATTTAACTTTTTGTTAAATAATTTATCTTTTACCATGTCTTTTTGTTTTCGTATACTATAAGGTTAATAAACTTACTATAACAAGACAAACGAACCCCAAGCTGTTTATTAATAATATATATAACCTTATCTAAGTCATTTTTCTGAACCATATATTTTTAGGAATAAAATAACAATTAATAATATAATATTTGTTTTAAAAACTATTTTATGTCAATTTTGGCACTATTTGGTAATTGAATTTTGTGAAAATCATAACAGAAATATTAGTTCAAAAAAAGTTAATTAAATGAATACTAAAATGTCATATTGACCTATAAAAGTATTTTAATTCATAAAGAGTTTCAAATTACATTTATTTGGGTATTTATAACATCAATTATACCAATATTTCATTAATAAGATAATTACTGCATCATCATTGTGTCATAAATAAATTAAATTATTTATTGTCTAAAAATTAAAAATAAAATACCATTATGTAGGAAATCTTTTTATCTTTCTAATTAATATTTATAGTAGAATTTATCTTATGTATAACCCTATATTAAAAATTATTTAGTTATTAAACATTGATTTCAACTATTTTAACCCTTCTTTAAATAAATTAATAATAAATGTCCTAATCTAATACAAGTGGGACTAAATGATAATATTTTATTCCTAATGTTTTTTTTGGTCGAATTAGACTTATCCAATAGAATTAGGACATGTTTTAGGGTAATAATAATAACATTTTTACCCTTAATTTCCCTATTTACTTTTAATCATGGTAAAAAAATTAAAAAGTTACTATTCACCAAAAATTATTTTCATCTCATTGAACCACATTTTAGTCCTTGATATTAACCGTTTCACTTGGATTTTTGAAATTCCACTCACAGAAGCGGTAAAATTATGTTTTAGGTGAATTTGGAAATTCTCCTAGGAGGTGGGTAAAAGGCGGTGAAAAGTTCAATAAAATTTTTATATATCTAAAATTATTATAAAATGACTTCAATGAATTGAATTGAACTTATATAGGTATTATGCATCAATTTTTACCTAAAATTAATTTAAATAAAATAAATAATTATTTAAATAAAAAGTCGGGGTATAAATAGTAACCTAGTGTTTTCACTATTTATAAAAAATTGAAAGTTTTCAGAAAAATACCAAAATTTCAACCTAGGCTAATTTTGATATTCCGAATCCAAAAATTAAGTCCATGTTGAAAAATAAAATTTCAAAAAGTGGGTATTACTATTCATAATGGCTATTTTAGTAATATTTTAATAGCATTTCGTTGTTTAGTGAAACTCGGTATTGCGTACGACGCAAGCTATAGAGGAAGGTCACAATTGCGTGTAAAGCAATCCAAGCTAGTGTTGTGTGTAGTGAAAGATTACTTTAATGATTCATATAACATAAAAACAAAAAATTTCTCATAAAAGTGTTAGGTGTTACATTCTACCCCCATTAAAATGAATTTCTCCCTCGAAATTCGTCACTTTGTAACAAACAGCTGAGGATACCTCTCCCTCATCATATCCTCAAGCTCCCATGTAGCTTCTTCTAATTGGTGGTTCCTACATAAAACTTTCACCAAGCGAGTGGTCTTGTTCCGTAGAACTTTTTCGCTACGATTAAGAATCTCTATCGGTTGTTCTTCATAAGAAAGATCTTGCTCCAGTGGTACAACTTCTGAGCTGAGTACATGTGAAGGATCAGGTATGTACTTTCTCATGAGAGATACATGGAACACATTGTGAACTTGGGAGAGATTCGGTGGAAGCGCCAATCGGTAAGATACCTTCCCAACACGATCCCGTATTTTGAAAGGACCGATATACCTAGGGCTCAACTTTCCCTTCTTTCCAAATCTCATTACTCTATTCCAAGGAGATATTCGTAAGAACAATTTATCACCCACTTCAAACTCTAGGTCTTTTCTTTGGTTATCGACATAAATTTTTTGTTGACTCTGAGCTTCTCTTATGTGTTGTTGAATAGATATGACCTTTTCTGCCATCTCATCAACAAGATCAGGTCCTAATAGCTTCTTTTCCCCACCTTCATCCTAGAAAGTTGGAGTCCTGCATTTCTTTCCATAGAGAGCTTCATAAGGAGACATCTGAATACTGGAGTGAAAGAAATTATTATAAAAAAATTCCACCAAAGTTAGGTGTTGATCCCAACCACCTTTGAAATCCAAAGAGCAAGCTCTCAACATACCTTCTAGAGTTTGAATTGTTCTCTCAGACTGACCGTCTATCCGAGGATGATAAGAAGTGCTGAAACTCAACTCTGTATCCAGAGTATGCTGAAGACTTCGCCAGAACTTCGAGGTAAATCTCGGATCCCGATTAGATATAATAGAAAGTAGTACTCTATGAAATCTTACCACTTCCTTCACATATATCATGGAAAGATGATCAGAGAGAAATCCTCTCTAATATCAATGAAGTGTGCTGACTTTGTAAGACGATCAACTATGTCCCAGATAGCATTATTGCCTTTTGATTTTTTAGGAAGTCCGGTGACAAAGTCTATAGTGATGTTTTCCCATTTCCATTCAGGTAAGGGTAATGGTTGTAACATCCCCTTACACTTCTGTCTCTCAGCATTATCTTACTGACAAACCAAGCATCGAGAGACATATTCAGCCACATCTCTTTTCATGCCATCCCACCAGAAGTACTCTTTCAGGTCCCTATACATCTTCATGCTTCCAGGATAAATAGAGAATGAACAACTATGAGCCTCATCCAACAGCTCCTTCTTTAATTCTGGGATGGGAGGAACACAAACCCGATTCCTGAATTTTATTATCCCATCACAATCAAGGTTGAATTCAAGAACATTTCTCACCTTCTTTTGTAACTCTACATATTCTTTCTGTGCCTCTTTAATCTTCACATGTATAGATGTATGAACATTCATTTTAGAAAGATACGATTTTCCCCCTTCCATTATAATTCCAAGATCCATCCTTTGTAAATCCATAAATATTGGATCTTTTGTGATCCTCATTCTGGATAAGCTAGCATGGTATTGTCGACTTAATGCATCTGCCACCTTGTTTGCTTTCCCAGGGTGGTAATGAATTGAGAAGTCGTAATCCTTAATCATCTCCAACCATCTTCTTTGGCGTATATTCAGCTCCTTTTGTGTAAAAATATAATTTAAACTTTTATGATCAGTATAAATGTCACACCTTTCTCCATAAAGATAATGCCTCCAAATCATTAATGCAAAGATTACTGCAGTTAACTCCAAATCATGTGTTGGGTAATTTTGCTCATGGATTTTCAACTGTCGTGAGGCATAAGCTATCACCATATCATTTTTCATAAGAACACACCCCAGCTCCTTCTTGGATGCATCACTATAGATCACAAACCTTTCTCCACTACAAGGAAGTGTGAGTACAGGTTCACTAGATATCCTTCTTTTCAACTCCTTGAAATTATCTTCACATTCCTCTATCCACACAAAGTTAACTCCTTTTCGAGTCAACTTGGTGAGTGGATTAGATAATCGTGAAAAATCTTTTTCAAAATGTCGGTAATATCCAGCCAAACCAAGAAAACTTCAGATCTCGATTACTGTTGTTGGTCTCGACCATCTTTTGATAACCTCTGTTTTTTCTAGATCCACAGATATCTCCTCTTTTGTGATTATGTTACCCAAAAATGCAACTTTTTGAATCCAAATTCACACTTGGTAAATTTCGCATAAAGCTTATACTTTCTCAGGGTCTTCAATAAAATTCTCAAGTGATCTTCATGTTCTTCATTTCTCTTTGAATAGATAAGAATATGGTCTATAAAGACTACCAAAAACTGATCAAGATAGTCTCTAAAGACTCTATTCATCAGATCCATGAAGATAACAGGGGAATTAGTAAGACCAAATGGCATCACTATAAATTCATAGTGTCCATAACTTGTATGGAATGACGTCTTTGGTATATCCTCCCTTTTGACCCTTAATTGATGATACCCTGAATGAAGATCAATGTTGGAAAAGTATTGAGCTCCACGTAGTTGGTCAAATAAGTCATCAATGCGCGGGAGAGGATATTTTTTCTTGATAGTGATCTCATTAAGTTCTCGATAATCAATGCAGAGTCTCATTGATCCATATTTCTTCTTAACAAACAGAACAGGTGCTCCCTAAGGTGACGCACTAGGGAATATGAATCCCTTATCAAGATTCTCTTGGATTTCCTTCTTCAATTCCTGCAACTCAATTGGGGAGATTCTATAAGGTGTCTTTGAAATAGGCAAAGCACCCGATACGAGTTCTATTGAAAACTCAAATTCATGATTTGGTAGAAGACCCGAAAATTCCTCTGGAAAGACATTATCAAACTCATGTACAATGGGAATATTCTTAATCGTAAGTTTCTCTCCAACCATTTGAGATAAAGAACCCTAATTTAGTGGAATCAAGACCCATAAGATGGAAGAAATTTCCACTGTAAGGTTTTGTTCATCCTTGCATCGATAGATGGTCATAGATTGATCTGGAATATTAAATGTGACTTCCCTTCTTTGGAAATTGATATGGGCTCCATATAGAGAAAGCCAATCCATGCCAAGAATCACATCAAATTCCACTATAGAAAGGATCACAAGATTTGAAGGAAGCACTTTCCCACAAACTTCAATCGGAGAAGAATTATAAACTTTTGATGCAACTGTTGTGCCATTAGAGGTTGTCACAACTAACTCAACATCTAATTTTTGAGGTAATACGGTGATAGCCTTAGAAAATTCTTCAGAAATAAAAGAGTGGGTGGATCCAGAATCAAATTAAACATTTTCTACTTTAGAGTGGATGGTAAGTGTACCTTTCACCACTTCGTTATCGTACTCCACATCGCTGATAGAAATTGCATGTGACATTCCTTTGTCTTTAGCCTTAAGAGTTTGTTGACATCGGTCATCATCAAAAACCCTTGGATTAGGGCATTGATTGGCATAATTCCCCATTTCCTTGCACTTGTAACATTGAAGTGTAGGAAGTGAACTCTGTGTAGCCTTTTCTTTGTTCGCATCATTAGACATCTTCTTCCTATCATTGCGGCATTCAAATGCCCGATGACCTTCCTTTCCACAATTGAAAAATTTACTTGTCCCTTTAATAGAACTCCCTCCATGTTTCTTTCCACACTTTGTGCATAAGGGAAAACTCATCTTCCTTTCAGTGTGCTCTTTAGATTTTCCTTCGAATTCCATTTTCCTCTTCTTATCAAACCCATATGACTGATGGGTTACTCCAGTATCCATCTCAACTTTGAGAGCACATCGAACGATTTCCTCGTAGCTATTGAAGTCCCTTATGTCTAACGCCCTTCGAAGACTTGGTTTTAAGCCACTAATGAATCGATCGATCTTACTCTCAGGTTGGATAATAATACCAGAATCATACCTTGCAAGTCTTGTAAAATTTTCTTCATAGGTACCAACAGATTCATCATCCTTTTTCTTTAGTTCAAGAAACTCCTTCTCCATATTTGATTGAAGAATACAAGGGAAGTACTTATTGAAAAATAAGTTCTTGAACTCGTCCCATTCCATGGACTCAATTTCATCCCTTTGCCTCATATTCTTAATAAGATTCCACCATTGATCAACATCTTCTTCCAAACGATACACTACTAAGATGACTTTATCATGTTCAGAACATTGAAGAACTGAAGATATCTTTTCAGTGGTACTGATCCATTGTTCAGCCACTAATGGATCAGAAGACCCGCTAAATGAAGGTGGACGCTGCCTCATGAAGGATTCAATAGAATGTTTCTCCTTCCTTTGCTCGTAGGGAAGTACTGCATGATTCATAGCTTGATAAAGTTGTGTGAGCATGGATACAATATTTTTCATTCTAGCTCCCATAACGTTTGGTTTCTCAGGGGGACAATCATTGCATTCCCTTCGCATTCCTCATTAACATGATTACTTCAGGTTCCATCCATTGACTAAAACCAAGAAGAATAGTTTGCGCAACACTAATTATAATAGGAAAAACACATAATCAAGAATAAAATTTCACACTTAAGGTCTTATAATAGGTTGTTCATGGCCATTTATAAAACACTAAGATTGTGTTCTATGCTTAGACTTATCCTTAGGGTTCTTACTAAGGCTTTCACATCCTAGATTCCAAAGGTTGACTATACATTTCCTCTGATACCAACTACAATGACCCATACTTTACATAAATTTTTATTACTTCAGAGTTGAAGAACACTTGTTACAACATATAACAAAACCAGGAAAGGACCGTATAGGTATATAGTCTTTGGAAACTGGGAAACATAAACAACTGGTTCATAAAGCATCTACACTGTCTCCCATTTATTTCATCATATCTAGAGTCCCTTTTTGAATATCCTACTTAATAACCTTCATCCTGACCTGGGGAAAGAAAACATACAAAGGGTGAACTCAAATGCTCAGTAAGGATAAACAAAAGAAATATCAATCACATCATATTCATAAGAACATAACATTTTGGAAATCTTAACCTGCAAAAGAGATCATAATTTCATAACATGGGATAAATCATAGAAGTGAAATGTAATCCCAATAATCATAACTTAAAACATGAAACTTTGTGGCATACACACATAATCATAGAAAATCATTTCTTAGTAGTCAATACTCATTTCCAAGACTATCTTAGTGGACAATGTCCATTTCTGAACTAAGTTCACTCCTCGTTTCAGTCCTGTTTCACTGAACTGATTCAACCTGCCGTTCCAGCCATGTCTATCTCATTAGATATAAATCATTACCCAATTCATTGGAGAGAGATATAGGTCCCACCCATCTCATAATGATACCATTCTTATGTGTGCCAAAAAATCATAAACCATACATCATAATGTAACCCATATAATAAAAATGGGATTCTTAAATATCACGACATCATAAAATAATCCATAAAAGGATATTGTAAAAATAATTCCATCATAACATAATCAAATAAATGTAAAAATAAAGATATAAATAGAAACCTATATCATCTTAGATGGAAAATAATTTTTAAAAAACACTTGAACTCCATTCTTGAGGAAAATATCCTTTCTACTTCAAATAACATTTTCATTTGTTAAAATGTCATATAATTTTGAACTAAAAGAATTTGATTAAAAATAAACTTGAAAACTTATAAAGGAAGCTTCTTGGAAATAATTTTTTAAAAATCCATTCATTCTGTATAAGTTAAAAAAAGCATTATTCTCACACTTTTGTCGGAAAAGTCAAAAAGTACCTCGTGCGAAAAACGACAAAAATTCCTTTCATATCTTTTAATAAAAACTCACCGAAGGGTAAAATTGGATTTAAAAAATTTTAGATGGATGGAAATAATATTACATATTGAGAAAACATGGATGTGGATGATAACTATTCCCCAGTAATTTCTGAAGTATAAACAATCTCGGATAAAAATTGAGATTGCGAGATTGTCCCTTACCTTATGTCCGATTTTCTTTGTAAGTGTCTGAACCTTCTGTATAATGATTTAAATAATGTTATTGACTTATTCCAGAATCATACTTATTTTTATGATATCATATATGGTCATATTATTAGCTTCTTATTAGTAATATTTCATTGTTACTTGTTATTCGGGTGTTTATTGCTTTTTGTTCTTATGCGTGTTTTGTCGAATAGATTCTTATTATTCTTTTTAGGTTATAGATACCTCATTTACAGAATGGTATTAGTGTAATAAATATCATATTTATTCACTCAATTCATTTATGTAATCATTATACAATTAAAATCATGTAGAACGAGTCACATCACATCATGGAGACGGTATTCCGTACGTATGCACGGGCGATGATATCGTTCCCATGATCGTGGAATTTTATTGGAGTGTATGAATAATATTTCAGAATCAATATCACTTTACAATAATCATATATATATATATATATATATATTATTTACACCATTATACCCATCCAAGTAAGGTGGTGGTGGAAAATAGATTACACCACGCTGTGGAGACGGTATTCCGTACGTACGCACGCGCGGTGATTTCATTTTCTATAGGATGGATAGATAGTGAAATAGGGTTGTTTCATACTTATAATAATATATCAGTATATTAGTGATACTGATGTTATTACTTCATAATGAAACAACTAAAGAAGAATAAGTGGAAGAAGAAATAAAGTTGAAAGAATCGGTAACGAACATTACCTCTTGTTTGAAGCACCTCTTTGAGACCTCCTCTTAGGGCACTAAAATTGTACTTTAAAGAATACCAGGACCTCTAGGATGTTTCTAGGGAAGTAGAGAAGAGAATTGTTTAGGGGTTGGACGAGCTTGAAGGCTCAAAGTGGTGTGACGAAGAGAGGGAGGAGGTGCCCTTTTATAAGGGAGGAGAGGGGCACCTTAGACAAAACTAAAAATATTATTTTATTATAAAGTCATATTCGGTTCTTAATAGCTCCAAATTAATTTATTTCGAAGATAAGGTGGGGATGGGTCGAAAACCTCTCATCCAATAGAATTTAGACAAGTTTAGGTATCTATTTTAACCTTATCATTTAGATTTAACTTTAAGTTAGATAATTTAACTTTTACCATGTGTTTTTGTTTTCTTACACTATAAGGCTAATAAACATACTATAAAAAGCCAAAAGAACCCCAAGTTGTTTATTATTAATATATATAACCTTATCTAAGTCATTTTTCCAAACCGTAGATTTTTAGGAATAAAATAACAATTAATAATATAATATTTGTTTTAAAAACTATTTTATGTCAATTTTGACACTATTTGGTAATTGATTTTTTTAAAACTCATAACAGAAATATTAGTTCTAAAATAGTTAATTAAATAAATAATAACATGTCATATTAACCTATAAAATTATTTTAATTCATAAAAAGTCTCAAATTATATTTATTTGGGTATTTATAACATCAATTATGTCAATATTTCATTAATAAGATAATTACTGCATCATCATTGTGTCATAAATAAATTAAATTATTTATTGTCTAAAAATTAAAAATAAAATACCATTATGTAGGAAATTATTTTATCTTTATAATTAATTTTTATAGTAGAATTTATCTTATGTATAACCCTATACTAAAAATGATTTAGTTATTAAACTTTAATTTTAACTATTTTAACCCTTCTTTAAATAAATTAATAATAAATGTCCTAATCTAATCCATGTGGGCCTAACTGATCATATTTTATTCCTAATGTTGTTTTTTGTCGAATTACACTTATCCAATAGAATTAGGACATGTGTTAGGGTAATAATAATAACATTTTTACCCTTAATTTCCCTATTTACTTTTAACCGTGGTAAAAAAAGTAAAAAGTTACTATTCATCAAAAATTATTTTCATCTCATTGAACCACATTTTAGTCCTTGATATTAACCATGTCCCTCAGATTTTTTAAATTCCACTCACAGAAGTGGTGAAATTATGTTTTATGTGAATTTGGAAATTCTCCTAGGAGGTGGGTAAAAGACGGTGAAAAGTTCAACAAAAATTTTATATATCTAAAATTATTATAAAATGACTCCAATGAATTGCATGGAAATTATATAGGTATTATTTATCAATTTTGACCAAAAATAAATTTAATTAAAATAAATAATTATTTAAATAAAATTCGGTTTTTAAATAGTAACCTAGTGTTTTCACTATTCATCAAAAATTGAAAGTTTTCAGAAAAATACAAAAATTTCACCCTAGGGTAATTTCGATATTCTGAATCAAAAAATGAAGTCCATTTGGGTAAATAAAATTTCAAAAAGTTGGTATTACTATTCATAACGGCTAGTTTAGTAATATTTTAATAGCATATCGTTGTTTAGTGAAACTCGGTATTGCGTATGACGCAAGCTATAGAGGAAGGTTGCGATTACGTGTAAAGCAAGCCAAGCTAGTGTTGTGTGTAGTGAAAGATTCCTTTGATGATTTATATAACATAAAAAAAAATATTTCTCATAAAAGTCTCAGGTGTTACAGTGGTCCTAGGCGGTTCGACATCCGAAGTTAGTATCCCTCCTACTGACAGTAGGAAGAGCCACAGGGGGTCTTCATGTGGTGATCCAAGGAGATGAGAAACTTCTTCTGGTAGCAAGGTGGTGTGCTTCTAGTGTGGGAAGAGTGGGAATACGAGGCCACATTTCCCAAGACCTAGTGGAGTGCCGATATTGTGGTAAGATGAGCCATCTTTAGTGCTTCTATCAGTTTTTCTCACTGGTAGCTGGTGACAGGGGTTCTTCTATGACTCCTCCTACAGAAGCAGCACCACTAGTTTCTCACGAGTCTAGAAACTGGAGTTATTCTGGCTGTTCAGGCCGAGGTGGAGGTTATGACCATGGTAGTCAGTCACCATGATTTTAGTAACAACTGGGTGGATCATCATAGATTGGTCAGGCAAGGTTGCAGGGTTGCAGTATAGGCCAGACTTTTGCAGTGGAGAAAACCCAGCAGGAGCAGGATCCCAAACCCTCTACAGTTCGAGGTACGTTCTTAGTTTCCTCAGTTTTAGCTTCTGCTCTTTTCGATACAGGGGATTCCCATTGCTTTATATCTGTTTCTATTTTGGAGAGCCTTGGGCTCTATATATTTTCCTCTACTGATATCTTGACGATAGACACACCGTTGGGGATAAGAACAGCTAGCGTACGATAGTGCAGGAGTGCCCTCTAGTGGTTGGTGGGTGTCACTTCTTATGGGTCCTTTATGTCCTAGAGATGAAAGGCTTCGACTTAATTCTCATAATGGACATGTTAGTTCCCTTCTATGTAGTTGTCGATTGCTATCTTTGTCGGCTGAGTTTCACATCACAGAGGGTAGATCGATTCTTCATAAGGGTGAATGGGATGTCCAGGTGAGCAGAGTGGGACCTGAGCATCATGGGTTGGGAGGAGTTACAATCCATATTTCTATTCTATATCTGGATGACTAGGGGACTTCATAGAAGGACTTTCCTCCTGTGGTGGATCATTTCAGGGATTTATTTCCAGAGGAATATTCAGGTTTTTCTCCAGAGAGAGGTGTAATTTTCTATTGAGCTCGTGCCGGGAGTGGCACCGGTGTCCATTCCTCCTTATAGGATGGATACACCAGAGTTGCAATAGCTCAAGAATTAGTTGGAGGAGTTACAGGAAAAGGGTTTCATCTGACCTTGTACATCTCCTTGCGGTTCGCATGTCCTATTTGCAAAGAAAGGGAACGGTACCCTCAGACTTTGTGTGGATTATCGGAAGTTGAACCTTGTTGACAGTCAAGAATTGATATCCCTTTCTAGGGATTGATGATCTCTTTGATCTTCTTCAAGGATCCCAGGTGTTCTCCAAGATTAACAAGAGATCTGGCTACCATCAGTTGCATGTTAGACAATCAGATGTACCTCTTACAGCCTTTCGGAGCAGATATGGTCTATAACAGTATGTGATTATGCCATTCAGTATCATGAACGTGCCTGTAGTTTTCATGGAACTGATGAACCGAGTTTTCCATCCATCCTTGGATTCTTTCATGGTAGTCTTTGTGGATGATATCTTGGTATACTCTCACACTCGACAAGACCATTCTACCCATCTTGAGATCATTTTGAGTACACTGAGAGAGCATCAGTTATATGATAAGATCTCAAAATGCCACTTTTGGATAGACCAAATTCACTTCTTGGGTCATGTTATCTTAGAGACTGGAGTATCAGTAGACCTAGATAATGTGAGAGCAGTAGTTTCCTTGGAGAATCTGAAGAACATAATTGAGGTATGGAGTTTTTTATGGATGGCTAGATACTACAGACATTTCATAGAGGACTTTTCACTCTTACTAGCACCACTGTCGGGCCTGAATAAGAAGCATGAAAAGTTATTGTGGTCAGACTCCTGTGAGTCAACCTTTCAGGAGCAGAAATAGAGGTTGACCTCTGCACCTATACTATTATTTTCATAACCGAGTAAGATCTATATTGTGTACTATAATGCATCATGTATCGGGCTGGGAGCTGTTCTTATGCAGCGAGAAGGAGTCGTTGTATACGGGTCTCAGTATTTGAGGCCACATGAGAGAAATTACCCAATGCACGATCTCGAGATGGCTGCAATTGATCATGCCTTACACTATTGGAGAAATTATCTTCTAGAGATCATTTTTTGGTTCTCACTGAACAAAAAAGTCTCAGGTATATCTTCACTCAGTGTGATATGAATTTGAGACAGCAAAGGTGGGTTAAGTACCTTCAGTCCTTTGACTTTGAGCTTGCTTACACGTCTGGGAAAGGTAATGCAGTGGCTGATTCACTGAGCAAAGGACTAATGTATAGGAATTTCAGGAGTCCAGTAGTGAGTGGAAACTAATGGCCCTGTTCTCTGAGATGCATTTGGAGGTGCACGACAGACAGGGGAAGATGTTTCTATCTTCTGTAGCTGTTACCTCTACTCTTCTTGATCAAGTGTGAATGAGGCAGCTATCAAATTCTGAAGGCCTAGTCTTACATGTGAGTGTGTTAGGAGAGGACCATATTCCTGGATGGATAATAGGCGAGGATGAGATCTTGTGTTTTCATGGGTGCATATGGGTGCCATCAGACATACTTGAGGAGATGATGCAAGAATTTCATTCCTTAGTTTGGGCAGTTCATCCTGGTGTCACAAAGATGTATCATGATCTACTCCATCAGTTTTGGTGGCCACGGATAAAGAGAGATGTTGCTGGTTTTGTCATGAGGTGTTCCAACAGTCAGCAGGTGAAGGTAGAGCATCAGTGACCAGCAGAGAATTTGCAGTAGTTACCCATTCTAGAGTGGAAGTAGAACGATGTCGCGAAGGATTTCATGATAGGTTTTCCAAGGTCACCTCGAGGAAATGATGCAGTTTGGGTTTTCATTGACATACTCACAAAGGTTTATCACTTCTTTCTGATCAAAAAGTCTTTCAGTGTTGATGATTTGGGAAGATTGTACATCTGCGAGATTGTATGTCTACATGGCGTTCCACACTCTATTGTCTCAGACTGGGATTCCTGTTTTATTTCTTAGGTATGGTAGGGGATTCTGAAGGCTTTTGGTACATAGGTTTTTTTGAGTACAACTTACCATCCCCAGATAGATGGCCAGTCCAAGCATACAATTTAGGTGCTTGAGTACATGGTTCGAGCATGCATCCTAGATTTTAGAGGTTCTTGGGA
The DNA here is from genome assembly GCA_963277665.1 of Viscum album. NCBI lineage: Eukaryota > Viridiplantae > Streptophyta > Magnoliopsida > Santalales > Viscaceae > Viscum > Viscum album. Next base: position 1,511,237,885 of record OY728156.1, read on the forward strand.
GAAGCACATACATCTTGTGGATTTTCCCTAAAATAATAGTTTTCAAGCAACTATTCAGATGACACCTTATTAGGCTTTTTATGGTAGAAAATTCTGATCACTTTTATTTTGGCTGGAGGCAGGAGAGGCAGCTATGCTGGGACCCCATCTTGTGTAAGAGACCACAGAGAAGGTCAAGTTGATTTAGAAGAGTATGTATACTACACATTCACGACAGAATTATTATGCTGATCGATGGAGATGACCTTTGAAGTTTGAAGTTGGGGATCCGGCTTTCCTATGCAACACACTGAGGTTGGGACATATGAGGATTAGGATACAAGGTAATATTTCTCCAAGTTACGTCGGGCCGTTTGAGGTTTTGGAGAGAGTCGGGCCGATTACCTATCAGCTGCAGTTACCTCAGAGGTACTGGGCTATGCAGGACGTCTTTCACGTTTCTCATCTTCGACGTTACATCTCCGACCCATCTCATGTTTTTCAACCCAAAAAGGTTGATTTAGAGGTGGACACCTCATTTCTGGAGCATCCTATCTAGATTGTTGATCGTAGTACGAAGGTTCTCCATGGACAGTCTATTCCTCTGGTACGAGTGCTATGACAGCATGGGTGAGTACAGGATGAGACCTGGGAGAGGGAGGTTTATGTACAATCATAGTGGTTGGAGCTTTTCGAGGATTCTTTTCCTACGCCGCCTTTCTAGGGAAATTCGTGGATAAATTTCTATAAGGGGGGATGTTTGTAAGAACCTAGATCTTTCTTTTAGGTATGCTTTCCTTTTTCTGGTGTTTTTGAGGAAAAAGAGGAGTTTTCTAGAACTTTCTTAAGTATATGCCATGTAATATATAAGTACATGCCTTATACTCGGTTACCGCAGGTAGCTGGGTGCTGGCTGTGTCAGGACCATGCACACGACCATGTGTGGTTACTTAGAGACCGCCTAATACGGGGGTCGATGAAGGCAAGTACCCACTGTGTACTTCTAAAGTACCCACCGTGTACTTCTAAAGTACCCACCGTGTACTTTATTTTTTCATTAAACATACCGGGGTCACGTCTGAAGGAAAAAACCATCTCCTTCTTGATCTAGTTCACTCGAAAGTGTCCATACGACAAGGATCTTCACCGATCCCCTGATCGAGCATCCGTTCTACGAATCGGACTCCGTTGGTTGCATTGGAATCGAATCGGCGAGTTCTCTCTTCTTCTTGAACACGTTATTCTTATTACTTATCTCTCTTAATAAATTATGGTTTGAACGTTTTTAGACGTTTTTGTAGATCTACGACATTATAAGGTGATTCAAGGCCTGAGACTCAAGTATATTGACCTCCCGACGCCGAGGTAGGTGGTTTGTGCCTTTTTGTAGAAAGTATTTGAGTTATATGTGCAAAATTTCCTAATACCCTTGAACTCGGTATTGCATGTTTACTATTTTTTCCCTGCTAGTATCTTTCTATGCTTGTATGCTTGAATGTAGGTTTATTGAATGTGAATAGGGTTAATTTATATGATTTGGAAGTGTTTTCCCATGCATGTTTTGTTTACGACTGGTTGGTCCATCTTAGCCTGTTAAGACGCCTTGTTGTTTCCCATGCCTAGTACTATAGGATGGAGTGTTTGTTTATCTGACATAATTTTATGTTGTAGACTATTATCCAAGTAGTTCTTGAGGTTTACTTTGTACGTATTTCATTTTTGTGCTATTTTGACTTACATAGGGTCATGAGAACCTAGTGTAGTAGACCATAGTGAGAATGGACGTAAGGGCTTCTCCAGAGTGTTTGTTTTTACTATTACGATGCGAGACCATAGAGAGAATTGATGTAAGTGCTTCCTTAGAGTGTCTATAGTTCCTCAACGTGGGCCACAGGGGGAATGTGATGTAAGGGCTTCCCCAGAGCGCCTTTTAGTTACTGATACAAGACTATTGGGGGAATTTATGGAGAGTGCTTCCCCAGAGAGTCTATACTAAAGCTGAACCAGAGGGGTTAGACTGTCTGTACTTCCCATAGGGTTTCTTGTGTTTTCTAGGTAGGACTAGACGGTATTAGGCTGTGATTACATCCTAGAGGGTTACCTATTTGTGATTATCTGTCTACTTTCTATGTGGAACTGAATGCTTTGAAATTGTGGAATTGTTTACTGTTGAGTAATTCCTTGTTTACTAATTCTTTTCTTTCATTCTGGCCATATATATTCACCAACTATTAGGCATAGATCTCTTGGTTGTTGCCTACTGGGATTTAGTCTCACACCCTATTTGAACCATGACATTGTGCCCAAAAAAATTATATTTTTATAGGTATAGATAAGGGAAAGCATCATTATACTTCAAGTACATGACTGCTTTGGAGTTGGAGAGAATGGGACCAGGCATTGGCTTGCGATGCTGTGGATATGTTTACTATTTTTCTTGTACTTTGGTTCAGTACGTTATTTTAGCATTGTGACTTGTTTGGATTCTTTCCTAAACATATGTATCATGCATCATTATATATATTCTCCAGCTATTTATTTCTTCAGTCTTCCACTGTTTCTATTTGTATGGTAATATTAATGCTTCTGTTATTGCTTTATGTTTTACTTCTACTGTGTTACTCTTCCAATGAGGGCATAGTTTCCCCACTATCACATCCAAGTCCCTAGCTGCTAGTCGGCAGCCTCTGGCGTTTGGGGAAATTCACTTGAGGCCATGTGAACAATCGGGTATGGGGCGCCTCTGGGTGACTTCCAGAACTAGGACATTACAATTCATAAGTTTCATGGGTGAATATTCATAATCAATTCTATGATGATTGTCATTCTTCAACCATGAAGGTGTAACATCAGAGGGAGAATCTTTTACTTCACCCGATAATATTTTGTATGTGAGAGTTTGGAACTCAGTTAAATATCCTCCTTTTATATTCTTCAGAACTCTTATTAGATGAATAATATAGAGTGAGTCATTTATAGGTGGTGTTACTTCTATAGATTTAGTATAAAGTCACATCATTCATATTAATTACATTACATGAGGTTTTGGTGTAGCAGAGGTTATCAATAAGATATACACTCAGATTAGATTGTCATAGAATTTAAAGATATCAAGATTTCTTAAGTAGATGAGTTATGAGAAGTGTTTTTTAGTTTTCTAGTTACAAAAGTTTTAGATAGAAAAGAGTCATCTTTAGCTACCGTCATCTCTTTTCTCCAGATTTGGAAATTCTCAAATCCCTATTAAAAGATTGAATGTTTTTTTTTGTTTTTTTGTGAACGTATTGACCATTGGAATCTTGATTGTATAGCCTACCTTGGTAGTAATTAGGGAGCTAGAATAATACTTTAGGTTTATCTGTTGCAGTAATAGCCTATCAGGTAGTTGTAATAACCAGGTTCTCCAGGTTTTGGTCACTAGAGAGGAGATGAGGAGGGATAAAGAGTTCCCCATGATTCCATTTATCCTCAAAGAGATAGGGAATACTGTTTCAATGGAGGTCATCAACATCAGGTCTACCAAGTTTATAAAGTAGGATTCTATCATATGCATGTGATAGAGTATCCAGTATTAGGTTAACCAAAAATCATACTATGTACAATCTGTCTATTTTCTACTTGGGTGAATTATTTATTTGATTCATAAGATACAAATTATTTCATTATGACCACCTTGGTCAAGGCTCTCAGAATTGGTATAGAGAGAATTATAGTTCCTTTAGTGTTGACTATGTCAGTAAGAGTTCAAGATTTTTTTAATGATGTATGTATAGAATTTAAGTTAATATTATATAATCATCTCTCATTATAATAGTTCTTATTTTTATGGATTTAACCAAAAAATTTCATTATTGGCATGGACTGGTTGTATTTATTACATGATTTCATTGATTTATTTGGGTGGAGATTTATATTCTTCATTATTCACTATGATTATTTCATTTTTATTTGTGAGAGGGAGCATTAAATGGGTCAAAGAGATGTCAAGACCATATCTTTTATGATCATAAAGATAATTGTCAATTAATTAGTGGTTCATCTGTTGGTTTTTTTAAAGGTTATATAAGAGTACTCGAGTTTTATCCCCAAAGAGGTTGTAATACTACCCCTTAGATGTGAAATCAATTTTGGGATATAATTATGACCAATTTCCTATATTATTTCAATATTTTCATATTGTATTTTTCATTTTGATTTGCAACAGATGTGGAATAATTTTAAAGATCTATTGCTGATGGGTTTCAATCAACCTAGTGTGTCACCTTGGGGTGATCCGGTCTTGTTTGAAAAGTAGTTGGATGGAATTTTGTGATTGTCTATCGATTATTATCACTTGAATCATGTCAAAATAAAGAAACAATATCCTATTTCATGGATTTATGATCCATTCAAACAGTTGAAGAGTGCTAACTGGTTCTCAAAAACTAGGTTCTGGTCAGTGTATCACCAGATGAAGTTAAAAGATGAATATATTATGAATACTTCCTTTAAGTGTCATTATGGATAGTATAAGTTTGTGGAAATTACATTTGGGGTATCTAATTCACTATTTGTATCCATGGGAATGATGAAATCTATGTTTGATGAGTTCTTGGATCAATTTATAGTAGTGTTCATTGATTAAATCCTTTTGTATCTTATGTCTAAGAAAGAGAATAGAGAGAACATATGATACATTTTGATGGTTATTAAACATAATTGACTTGTTAGGAAGCTATATAAGTGCATGTTTTAGACCTATGAGTTGAATTTAGTGGGGAAATGTTATATCTCAATTAGGAAAATATTTGGATCCTTTAGTGATTGATGTGATTATTTCTTGGTTAACAACCAATAATGTTGTTACGGTTTGAAGTTTTCATAGTCTTGTATATTATTTATATAAGGTTATCTTGATTTTTTCATGTATTTGTACCCCTATAATATCCATGAATAGAAAGGATCATGTATTTAAGTATATTTAATAATGTCATGTTTCTTTTATATATCTAAAAGAGAAGCCGGTTAGTGCTCTTGTTCTTTATTTTACCGAGAAAGGAGTATTGTTTGTAGTTCTGTTGTTGTTATTCATGCCTTTTATTGGGTTGTGTTTTGATAAAAAATATAAAATTCATTTCTTATTGGTCATGATATTTACGACCTCATGAATATTACTATGCTACCGATAATCTCCACTATTCCCCTGTTTTGTTTTTCTTGAAGTTGTAGCAACAATATCACATTAAGGAGATTATTTTAATCTTGATGGATCATAAGTGTTTGGGATATATATTCTCAGAAAATGAGTTGAATTTTTGACTACTAAGGTTTATTGAATTCTTATAGGATTATGACTTTAATATTTCCAATACACAGTGGAAGGTGAATGTAGTTGATGATGCATTGAGTATGATGTTGTGTGGATATGTTTTTAATGAGTATAGGGATGTACGAGAAGAAAGAGAGAAACATTGAGTATTTTACCTTAATATGAAAGAAGTATATGGTATAGGGTATTTCTATTAGATGACAATGCAATAATCCCTTAGTGAAGTGGTTATAAGAATCTCATTTGGGGGAATTTGAAGTGGCAGTTTGGTGGGATTTTTTTCGGGGGATTCCCAAAAGGGATGTTCAGAGTAAGATCAACATTATATGTTTTTCTAGAGGAGGCTCTTCATTATTTTAATGGTTTGTGATGTGATTCTCCATGAGTTTCATAGATCACCCTTGGTGTTGTATCCTTGAGTTGATAAGATGTAGTATTCCTTGATAAGTTAGTTTTGGTGACCAAGGAAGAATTTACCAGTCACAATGAATGTATTTTTTTGTTTAGTCTTCTGGATGGTGAAGATAGGGCATCATGTTGTTGGTGGGTTAAATAAATTGTAGGATATTACTTAGTGGAAGTGTGAGGACATTTCTATAAATTTTATGACTGGTTTACCTCGAACTCAAGTTGAATATGATTCTATCTTGCAGATCAGAGTTTTTTATGTTTTCATCTCACTTATTAATGATTAAGTAATTGAAAAATGTTTATTTCATATCAAGGTAGTATTTGAAGAATATTTTGAAGCTCCATAGAGTTATGAGGATGTATATATTTGACCATGATATTATTTTACCTCCTATGTATTGAAGGGTATCAAGTGAGATTTTGTTTCTGTCAATGATACTTCAATAGAGAATTTCCTCAATAGAAGAATGGTCAGATGGAGAGAAATATCTAGACATTGGATGACATGTTTCATGAATGCATTCTAAATTTTGTGGGTTCATGTGTGAAGTACCTATACTTGGTTGAGTTTTAATATATTAATAGTTATCACTCAACAGTTGGTGTGGATTTTTTTGAAGTTATTCTTAGATGAAATTATAGATATATGTTGTGTTGGATTATGGATCAAGTTTCAACAATCCATGGATTGAAATTAGTATATATAACAATAGAGAAAGAGTAGGTGATTCCTAATTAGATGAAGGTTTCTCATTATTGAAAAGGTCCAATTATTATCATAAGAGGATTCTTATAAAGTTTGAAATTAAAGGTCATTTATTCTAAAAGGAATATCCTCATTGATGTAAGTATAGAGTTATTATAGTATGTAATATTTATCCTTGATTTGATGGAATATTCCTGGTGTTTGAGTACATTAGTGAAGTTCAAAATTTATTGGATCTTATTCCATAGATGGATCTGAACTAAGATTATTTTCATGTGACACAACTTTTTGAAATCAACATGATAACTCCAATGTCATTGACTGGGGTGATTTGTATATTAGAGGTGATGTGATTTTTTATGAAATAGTTTTTGTAATTCAAGACCATTAAGATAATGTGTTTTTGGGGAAAACTATTCTTTTGGTTTGTGTCTTTTGTAGACACAATGGATTAGAATAGTGTACATGGGAATGTGAGTCCCAGATTCACACTCAATACCTTGAGTTATTTGATGATTTATTTTTTTGAGATGATATATGTGACCTTGGTTTTATTGAATATAATGATTTTGTTAGTGTTTTTTCCCTTCCGTTATGATTTTTATTGTGATCTAACTATAGTGAGAACCCTATTTTAGAGTAATCTCATGGGATGTTTGTATTATGATCTGTTTTGTTTCCTTTCCTGGTCTGATTTTGATTCTTGAGAAAGAGAATCATTTTTGAGGTATCTAATTTAAGGTATTGAAATTTCTCAAACTCTTAATTTGTTGCTTATCAGGTTTTAGGGAGTTTGGGATATTTTGTAGTTGTCTTATGGGTGAGGAAATGAGTTTTCTGTAGTTTTTTCCTATGAACCTAAACCTCATCATGATCATTAGGTGTTGCAACATGGTTAGTCAGTTGGAGAGTCATGTTGTGGTGTAATTTATTCTAGTTGTGTTGTGAATGTTTAAGGTTTATTATTACATAAGGGTATTTTCTTGGGTTAATATTACATGGGGTCCTCTATTTTATTTCTGCATGGGATCTGCTTTAACCTGGGGGATTATTTTTTATGACGTGAAGGTATGGTTTTTTTTGTAAAATATTATATGGGTTTTTTTAATATCATAAGGGGATTTTTTATTTTAAAATTATAGGTGTTGTGTTGTGAATCCGTGGATTTAATGTTCCTCGGTTATGTCATCCCATGATGTTTTTTCCAACGTGAATAGGCTATGCCATGGACATGGCTTATGATTTATTAGGTTAATAGAGAAGGGTGAGAATTGAATCATGATTTCTGGGGTTTGAGCATTGTAGCATGATACCATTGGTCACGTCATGAATCTCATTATTCTCATAGAATAAAAGCCCATTAAACATGAGGAAAGTGGGATCCATGTTTGGAAATTACACAATGATCATTAGATCTGAGCTCATTCCAGCTTGATTAATCCTTATCATGATATAATGAAATGGTTTCTTGATTTATTTATAAAAATAGAGTTCCCCTCAAAATCATTCTATTTACATATTGTTCTTTAGAACCCTAGGTATTAATGGGAGGATTTTATATGCACCTATTCTTATGTGATTAATCTTTATAATTTTTTTTTGTACAGTGGATACCTTTGATCCAAGGTATCTCTTTTCATATTTTCTTATCTTATATATTCTAACATTTCTACTTTCCAAGACATTATAGTATTATTTAATTGTATTTTTGGATTCTTTACTGATTATGTATGTAGGTTTCCTGATGGGATGATGTTATTAGTATTTTTCAGTTAATCTTGGGGATTTCTATTGGGGTTATTAATCAATCATCATGTTCCCACTAAGTGATATTTGAGGCTTTTTTTGAGGGAGGGGACTTGAAGCTCTCTTATTTTAATATGCCCTAGTTTGGGATTAACATTCTTTAGTTTTCAATGGGTAAATGGTTGATATTCCATCATTAAATATAATATTCTAGACTCAATGAAATTTAAAGTGCATTTATGTTTCAAATATGATTATGACAATGTTAATGTTATTAGTTTATGTTATTTCATAGATTCCATAGTAGTTTGTTGCAGCAATTTTATTTTTTGGATATAATATCTAATTTTTTTAATTAACTAAAATATGGAAAGATGAATAATAAATTGATCATGTGACTGATAACTATCAACATAATTTCATGTAATTTATTAATATTTTTGAGATGTTGAGTTAAATAACTTACTTCATATCTTTTTTTTGAAAATCAAGATTTAGCTTATAATGATTTTGGTTCAGATTGAATATATTTTTTCATGTTTCTATTCATATATTAAAACATTTTATTATAAGTTTTAAATAAATAAAGTGATCCATTTAGCTTCCATAACATTGTAATGTCACACTAAACATGGTATTCCACTCTGAATTTGATTCATTAGAAGAATTTGATTTGATCCTAATGATGTTGTAATAAAACCTAAATAAATATGATATTACTATTGAAATATTGTTACAAAAAATTTTATAAATTGAAATAATCTTTGAGGAATGGAAAATTATATATAACATCTGATTTATTGCTTGTGAATCATATCAGTTATTTTGAGAGATATGGTTTTATTTTTTTGTAGTGATATTTACTAAGGAATATTGTGTGTGAGAATTTATTCTCAAATCCATTAGTTTTAATTTTTTTAATTATTCATTTTTATTTTCGTGATAAAAAAGATTTCATTGAGGAATATTTTACTTCATATATTCTTGATTGATGAGATTATAAGGGTAGAATTTATTTCCCTTTGAATAGTTTGTTTGAAGATTTTTAGGGATAATACTTATTGAATATCATGATGATTGAAGAGAATCTTGAGGATATATGTTCCAACAACTAATGCTTTGTTGAATAATTTCATAGTGAAAAACATATACCTTTCGATAGGTTTATTAAATGAAGTTCCTGGTTTGAGATTGTATACCTTAGTTTTAGTTGTCAAACCTCCCATCGCTTTGGTATTAAAGAAAAGAGTTCCCTCAATAAGAACTATTTGGCAAATTAATCCTTTATAGGAGTTTTTGAATTATTATTTAGAAATTGATTTTTTCCATTATATTGTAGTTAATTTTTGTTTGTTTATATTTATTGGTTTAGAAGGTTTAAATTATGTGAGATTTATTCTTATAAATTAAAATTTTTTCATTGAATTACTATGATTTTTAGAACTTATATATTAAAAAAATTTGAGTTTGTGTATGGGATAAAAAACATAGCTGCTCTTTCAACTTCAATTTAACCCTATTGATGGTTTCATAGCTTTATTATTTGGGACAACATTTGGTTTAAAATCCTTTCAGTTTATTTTTAATGTCTTATATATTGGATATCTATTTACCTTATATTGATTTTTGGGAAGAGGAAATATAGTTTTTTTAAATATTTCATGTATTATACTAGTTGGAAGCATGGAAAATATGAACCTGAAAATGACACCTATATTTGATAGAATAGACTATGAGTAATAGTGTAATTTTATGGAAATGTATCCCATAAATACCATAGTATAAAATTGTATTATATTAACTTGAAATTATAATATTTCAGAAAAAGAAGTTACTTACTTTACTCACGAAAAGAAGGAATAATTTCAACATAATTTTTGAGTGTTCAATACTTTATTGTACAATATTAAATGGTTCATATATAGTTAGGTTTCATATTTTAGAATTGCATGTGGTGTATGAAAAAATGTAGAAGTGGCTCATTTCAGAACATCACTGGTTCTAGAGATAAAGAGTTATTTTATAAGAGATGATTTCTAATCATTTAACTTTCTTCCAGGTGAATATGTTACTCAGATGCAAGAAAGGTTTATAATGGTTGTGAATAGTCTGAAATCAATTTTTGAGAAGGAATTATTAGATAATCAGTTGTTTGGGAAAATCATTGATATTATTTTTAAAAGAGTTGGCGTTTAAGATAACTTCAATTGAATATACTAAGTATATTAAAAATCATATTCTAGATGAATATATTAGTAATCTTATGAAATATTACAGAATAATAAAGAGAGATGAGGAGAAATAATTAAATAAGAATGAATAATTTTTTACTAAAAATTAAAATGTATTTTCATAAAATGAAAATACATTCAATTTTATTACATCCCAGAGAAATTATAGATGATATTTATATAATAGTTGTTTCAAAATTACTGAGGGTAAGATTTCAAAATTTTCAATGTAGATGAAAAAATTAATGGGAGAGAAGGACATATAAAAAGACCATTAAAAGGGTAAAAAAGAGATGTATTTGAAGAAATATTCTAGAGAAGTTATCTATTATGAGTGTAACAAATGAGGGAAGATTAGAACTGAGTTTCCTAGAATAATAAAAAATAAATAATTCAATATATCTTAAAATATACGAGAAATGAAATTGTTCAGAGGCACAATAGATATGTGGAATGCTAGTAAAGATCGATCTTTAGATGACAGTTAATCTAATGATTGAAATGAAAATTGGATGGTTACCAAATTTTATACAAATTCCCCTCATAATGAAATGTGTTTCATTGGAAAGTTAATAGATAAATTCATTACTATTTTGTATTCAGATTATGATTATATTTTTTCTTCAAATTGTGATACTGTGGTTTCCACACAATCACTAGATAATGTGGAGAAATATGTGACTCGTCTAGAGTAAAGTAAAAAAGTTTGAAGAAGTATTATGACAAAGATAAAGAAGATCTTTCTATGGATGGTGATACTAATAAAGAAATAAAGTAGTATGTATAAAATATTGAGGCTTAATATTAAAGACTATATACTGAGTATTTGTAACTTATAGAAGAGGTTACTTAAAAGAAATACGAGGTTACTAATTTTAAGAAGTAAATTTTAGAATTATCTTCCAAAATTAAATCCAAAAATATTTTTATGAAATCTATAGTGGTTAGGATTGAAGATAAGAAAAAAAATTGGTGTTGATGGTCAAAATATTTTTTTTATAACTTTACTTTCAGAAGGAATAATTTTTACAAGAATAAAAAACATTTAATTCCAATGAAGAAAACATATGGACTAGGTTTTAATACCATCAGAATAAAACATTTTCAGCAAAAAATTTTCTTCCTAAGGAGTTCATTGTTATATTTTAAATATCAAAGGGTAATAAATTAGATGTATTGACTAATACAAAAAATATATTTCATTTCAAATTTATAATTCAGGTTATATAATAATTGATTTTAAAAAGCTTTTAACATCGATTACTTATATAATTAACATTAAATACATTGTATTTGTTGTTTTAACATCAGTTTTTAAACAATTTATATTAAAACTAAATTTTTAATGAAATATATTTAAAAATTGCTTTAAAACTCATTTTAATGTTATTTAAAATATAAATAACGTTAAAAATTAAAATTTTGTGTTTCACCAAAGTGTATTTCAATTTTTTTAAATCCCACCTTTGAAATTTTAAATTAATTCCTAAAATTTGTCATGTAATGGTATAATTTTATCCACTTACATTAATATGTTTTCACACTCCACACGTATTCATTTCTAATAAACTCTTTTGGTCTTCATAATTGTTCCACTGGTTCTTCTATAATAGATTTCATTATGGTGTTTATAATTATCTTTCCATAATAAAATTTGTTTATGATTAACATTCTAAATTAATACACTTATTAATGATTAGTTTTCTGGAATGAAGAATTCTTATTTGGATTGTGTTAAAAATAAAAATCTTCTATCAGAGTCTAAAATTACTAACAAGATGAAACTTCTGAAGATTCATGAGTACTTTCCTTAGAATAAAATTATATTTATAGACACTATAAAAATATTTATTTTTTTCAATGTTTTTATATTTTTATATATATTTAATTTGGTTTATTTAAATTTTAACTTTAATTGTTCTCATATTTTCTATCAAAGGGATTAATTAGTGTTGGAAATTTTTTTAATAAAATTGAAATCTTTTTTATATCGCTCATTGTATAACCAGAATTGAAAGTATAATTCAATAAATGTTTTTTAAATGACATAGGACGTTATTTTCAATGTTATTTATAGAAAAATATTATATAATATAAATTTTTACATCAATTATACAATAATTAATGTAAAAATTATTTTAAATAATTATTTTAATGTATTCTAAAATAACTAAAATTAAAAAACATATTTATTACATCACTTAAAATAAAATAAACTTAAATAACAATGTTAAAAAAATAAATAAAACAACCGAAAAGATCTATTTTGGAATTTTTGATAAGTGTGTGATGAAAATAGATAAATAATTTTGAACTCCCCAAGCATTTATCTTAAAGGAACTCACATATATTAAGCTGAGGTGAGTTGGAAATATGTAGGTTCTAAAGGTATTATTTGTTAACATTTCTAATAATAAGAAATTATAGATGCCAAAATCAAAATTTTTTCTTAGGAGAAGATACTGCATAGTGACAACTAAACTAAATCATATGGTACTTAGTATTTTTTTACTTTTAAATATTTCATGTTTTATGTATACAAAATATTTTTAAATTTATACTTTGATATATTATATTTTCACTATATTGTAAAGTTTATTACTTTTATATATGTTTTTATACCTTAAAAGGTTATATTTTTAGTTAAACTCACTGTGAGAGGATGAGGTTTTTTATTTGGATAAATTTTAAATTTTTTGATTAATATGTTTTATAACACCTATATATATGGGGAGTTTCTATTTGGATAAAATTTTTGTAGAGGATTTCTTATATCTATCATTAGGATCTATAGATATGAACATGATTTTTGAGAACAACTTCCAAAACCATCTGAATTAGAATTAAATCATATGGGTAATGGAAGATAATGTCTGGAATGCGCATTTCATTTTATTATTATTTTGTTTTATTATTATTTTTAATATTTATATTTTAATTTCTTTTATTCTAAATATGTTATTATAATATTTTAGATTTTATGAATGATCATTTTTTTATTTTACCTAGTGTTGTTTACCTCTCATGGATTTTATTTGTGGTTTTATTGTCCTAAAGAGAGTGAAAGTTTTTGTGTTAATATTTTAGAGATATATTGCTTCAAAAAAGGTTTTCCATATCAAAAAGAGAATTATCTTGAACAAATAATCGAAATTAATGAAGTTTACATTCTAGATAGAGATTGTTTTCATACTATTGTTGAATAAAAAAGGTAGAGAAATTTTAAAGTGGAGTATATTAGTATTTTTATATTTTCAATATTTCAAATATTTTTTTTATTCATTTTAGCTTTCATATCCAACTTGTTTTTTAAATCAATAGTTCCCATTTTATTATTTTTTGGAGTTTTTTTCTTCATAAGTTCACATTTATAATTCCAAAAGGGGAGTAAATTTGTTTATATTATTTATTTATTTCATATATGGGGATATTATCATCACATAACGAGGAGAAAATTATTTACCTATATTATTAAATGAAAATCACCAATGGTGATTTTTTAGACAATTTGAAAGTTAATGAAGTTAAAATAGAGAGAAGTATATCAATGGGGGAGATTAAACTCTAAAAATTCATTGCATATCATAAGGGGAAGTAAGTTTCATGAAACTTATATGAAGTTTTATTCCCTTTGTTGTTTATTTTGAATTCAACTATTGTAACTATCATACATTATTATTGATGTTGCACACTTCACTATATTTTTAAATATTTTTTAAAATCACCAAGTGGGAAGGAATTTAGATGAGTATGTTTTAATTTATTAGAGTTGTTTTCATTTGTTAATCTATTGATTATTTAAGTTATATAAATTTTGTTGGGGAAATATTATGATTTTTAAGAATTAAATTCTTCCAGATGATAAAACCAGTAATAGGTTTATCAGAATTTATAGGGATTTTTTCATTTTAAATTTTAGTCAAACATAATTTCTATGACATTTATTATGATTTTAGAAAAGGAAATATTTTTGAGTAAAATAACTTCATTTGTATCATTTGTTTTAAAAAGAAAAATTGAATTTATACTAACTTTTATTTAACTTGAATTTTATTATTTTTTTACATGGGATGTTTATAACTTCTAATTACAAGTATTGATAAACTAAAGTGATCTGTTTAACTTTCAAAACTTTGTAAAGTTTCAAATAAAATTTTAATCTTCATTGATATATATTTATTATAATCATGTGATATAATTATGATATTATTTCATCTTACCCGTATGAAATTTAATATTACTATTATATGTTTATTATAATGTTTTTATACATTGAAAGAAGCTTTGAGGAATGAAAAAATAGAAAACATTCCATCGATTGGTTGTGAATTATTTCAATGATATTGAGGGGTTGAGTTTATTATTTTTCTATAATTATTTTCTATGATCTTCCATGTGTGAGTATTTTTTGTAAAATATATCTATTTTCCTTTTTTAATTTATTCTTCTAAAATTTTTAATTGATGAGGTTTTAGTGATGAATGTGCTACTTCTGATTTTATTGATCAACAAGATTCCAAGTTTGAAATGTATTTTATTCATGTTGTTTTTTTGAATGAAGTCTGAGGATAAGAATTTCTATTGATCATGTTGATCAAATATAATCTCAAGGATTTATCTACCTACTAATGATGTTTTTTTGAAGAAGTTTCTGGTGAAGAATTTATACTTTCTGATAATTTTAGTTAATTTAGTACCTGGTTTGGTCTTGTACACCTTGGTTTCCATTTCCAAACCTCCAACCATTTCCAAATAAAAGTAAATAGTTTCCTAAATTTGTTTTAGTAAAATATATCATTTATAGTAATTTTCCAATTTTTATTTTAAACTGTTCATTTTTTTATATTTCATTGTGTTTAATTTTTAGTTATTTATGTTTCTCAATTTCATTGGTTTAATTTATATGATATTTATTCCAATGAATTAATTTTTTTACTTCTATTTACTCTAATCATTTGAAACTTTTATGTTTCAGAAATTTTACTTTTTAATTGAGTTGAAAAATTGAGTTTTTTTCCAACATCACTTCCGCCCATATAGAAGCTATCATACTTTTCTTATCTTGGAGAATAAGAGATTTAAATTGAGTATATTTATTTGAAATTAAATTTAATTAGTGGTCATTATATTTTTATATTTTATGGATTCAAATAATGTTCATAATCGATTAATAACTTTCAAGATGGTAAGAAAATATGATATTACTAGAATTAATATCAGTGGCCAACTATGTTTAGTATTTTTTTTCGTTATGAATGTATGAATTGGTTTAATTATTTTTGATGATTTTTTATTGGTATTATTATCTTTCTACAACATATTTTATAATATTATATACCTTTCCATGTTTTAAATTGAAACCTAATTCTATGATGGTAGGAAATTTTAGGGTTGGCTATTTTTGATATTGTTATATTGGTGGACTGATGTGGTTAATGGTTGTATGGTACAAATGGTGTAGAAAGGTATTGGGGATGATAATTTGGTAGTGTTTTTGAGTTATAAGTATTCCTCAGTTCCAAAATATCCATTGTTCAACTATTTTTTCCTATTTAATTTTCTTAATTCATTTGTGGAATTACCTTTCCTTGAAGTAAGAATAAATATGGCTTAGTGCTTGAAGTTATGGAATGGTATATTTATTTTGAACTAATTTTATAGGTCTTTAATGAGGAACTAATATTGATATAATGAATTAATAATTACATTATTAATGATCGATGTAATTTAATGAAGGTACAAATAAATAAGATAGTTATAAAAATTTGTAAGTAATTAATGGGATATATTATGTATTGAATGAGGTTTTAAGAAGTTGTAATTATGGTGTTAAAAAATTAATAGTATTTTGGAAAATGACTAGGAATTGATGATGGAATATTGTCTAATGGTTGGAAAAAAGTTAATAAAAAAAGTGATAGTAATACATCTTAATGCTTGTTGTGTGCTTGAAAGAGTTTTTTATTCATAGTGGTTAGTATTGACACCATCCATGTTATTTGGGAAGGAGATAGTAAATATCATTATAGATTTAGTTTGCAACCTTAGGATATCTTTTATGCTATTAATTATTAATTATGGTATTTTTATTTTTTACACAACACAACCAAAGAAAGATACCATGATCAAAATCTATAATTTTCCTTGTGTTCTAAGGGACATTCTAAAATTTAGGTTATTGAGGATACAAATGGATGAATACTCCCATACTCATATCTCTATTATAAACATTGTATGATATATGTGTATGTACTAGATATGAAGGACTACAATGATAGGATGTGTAATCATACTAGTTTTAGTGGAACACAGTTATGACATACATATATATATGGGTTGTATAAGATTAAGTTTATAGTTTATACATGTTTCCTAGTTTTTATGTCTTATGATTAGTACATGTGTATTTATGAATCTGCTATAATAGCCTATAGTGTAGTGTGTTTCTTATATAAGATATAATATATCTCTATTTTACTATGATATTATTGGATGTGATCATGAGACAACTATTATTGTAATTGTGGCTGTGATGTGATTTTATGGATGAGAAATGTGACCAATAGATGGGATGGGAACACCAAGACATATGATGTTGGGGTTTAGGGTGATTGGTTTAGTGAGAGTGGAAGTGTGGTACCTTTGTTTGTATATTGGTTTTCAATGATATGTTACTTACTTATATGAGATATTTTGTAAGTTAACCTTGGTTTTGATGAAAATATAGTTTACCTGGTTAGGTAATGAGTTGGTTTGACAATTTTTTCACTGGGGATTTATAATTATTCTAACATATTTTCATGAGAGGTTTTGGGGAGGATGTTACCGAGTAAGACTATATGTTCACCCCTATGTATATATATATATATAAATATATATATTAGGTCCATTGGAGGGATTTGGTGATTGATCATGGCCTTACTAGCTTGGGTGGATTGTTCATGGTTAACTGGTGAATATGGATTGATACCTTAACTATTTTTCATGATATTTCTTCATTTCCAATATTGATAGTTTGAAATTTCAAGTGTTGGGATTGGATAATTTATATTTTAGATTTTATTGGTGTTATATTTATCCTTTCCTAGGCATTTTATGGTAAATTCTTCCAATATATGTGTGTTTTATATACTCGGTGCTAGTCTCCAACCCGTGGCTAATGGGAGGTGTGTTTTGGGGGTCACCCTTGTCTTTATGGGTAACCCAAGAGGGGTAACAGTGGGGTTGGATCATGATAAAAACTAATGAGAAATATAATAAAATATATACTAATGGAATAAGTAAATTTGGAAGAAATAAAAAACATTTCATTCTATATAAACAAATAGGAGTACATACCCTCGAAAGGGAAAAACAAAAGAAAAAAAACAAGATTGATTCGATCAATAAAATAACTACATATACAGACTAGATAAATAAAAAAATTGACCCACCACAAGGAAACTATGATTAAAAGAAATAAAAGAACAAAAATAAAACCACAACTATAGAGAAAGCTATCGTTCTATAATAATAAATGAAATTCAAAAAACAGTCAATGAGAAATAAGCCATATAGATATAGATCAAGCCCAGAAACAATTGATAAAAGAATATTTCAATCATGTAATTATGTTAATATTAATTTTAAAGGAGAAAATAATATCATCAAATAAAACTGAGGGGTTTAAAGGTTTTCAAGAAATATTCGGTCATTTCTGGCCTTCAAAACAAGATAGGCAGTCATGCTATCCAATATTTTTCACAAATAATAGTGAATATAGGATGATAATTAAAATGATAAAATGTAATCTAAAGGAAGGGGAAAATCAAAAAACTGAATAGATATTGTTGGACTCATCAGGTTTTACTCATGTTTTAATGATTACAAATCCTATAAATCCATTTTAATCTATCTGATATCATGTGTAGAGATGGTTGGTTTATTTATGATTTAAATAAACTTCCAATAAATCCAGTTAATCCTAAATCATGTGTGATTATTATAAACTATTTATAACTTTGTTCTATGAGGATTTTCTTATATGAAGGATTACATATAAATCATTCTATGAACATTACCGCTTAAGAATGATTACAGATATTTGGCTACGTCTGAGAAACCGTGAGTCTGCCACCGGTTATGGTTTTTGGGCAAAGGACCCCGACACCGTGACTTAGCCACTCTGACACAAACAACCCAATAATCATGAATCAGAATCCATGAACCATACACCATCACTCAGACACCATGAATTAGACACTGTGACTCAGACACCATGACCCAAACACTATGATTCACACATCATTACCAGTTTCAAATCTCATGAAATTTGTGACAATAGTTCCTTCCTACAATCACCAAGTCACCATTTAAGGTTTGAAAAAGCACCAGACATTGTGATCCTAACACCGCATCTATGCTACCTGTTCTTGATCTTAACACTACTATTCCATCATGACTGTCTCACCGCTCAATGGAAAAGAAGAAGACACTGTTTTATAGTGACACTATTTCTAGGTGACACCATTTCTAGAAATAATGTGACACCTTTCGTTAATTAGTTTTTTCATTTTCAATTTAATTTATAAAGGTCATATTTGAGTCATTTAAATGCATTGACATAATTAATATTTCATTGTAGAAATGAACCTAATAATACAAGGTACAAGGTGCAGAATACATGAATCCTATCAGCTCTAACACATGCACTCTGAAAGAAAAAGAAAAAAATGGCATTGGAAGAAATAGATGAGAATTATAATAGTAGATGCGTGAGAATTTTAAAAGGAGAACCGATATATGATAGAAGAAACAATTGAAGAACACATGGATAACTATCAATTCCCAAGGCTAGAATACAGTAGAACAGAGAAAAAAACAACTTCCCAGTACCACCTTTAAGAAGAAAACGACCAAGAAAACTTACACCATGAAACCTACAGACTTGCAATACTATGTGTTTTACAGGAGGACTTGATACTTGAATCTCCCTCATCCTACAAGTCTAGAGCTACATAGAATAACACTCGGAGAACTTATAACCTTTTCTCATCATCTTTTCTTTATTTTGTACTGGTTTTAGCTTTCAAGAAGTGTGTGAATGTCTGTATTAAAATACACACTGTCTGCATCACTAAACCAAACAATACAAGATATCATTCCTATCATATCTTTCTACATCTATTTAATCCCATGGATATGTGTGGAAGAGGTCTTTTTGTAACCTGGTAGTTTATACCCACAAAGAATAGTTGAAGAGTTCGTGTGACATGGACATTCCTTTACACTATTATTCACCCTGATCAAGGGTGTGGATCAAGTTTATTAATATAAACGGCTTAGTGGAAGGTGATCACTAAGTTTAGTAGATAAGGTCTCGGCTTGAAACTGAACCACTTTTTTTACCCACTGTGTTATTTAATTTAGTTTTTCTCTGTTTTACTGTGTATTTCATAAAAAACTAGATTTTACTTTGATAGTTAGTCTTGGATAGAAGAAATAGTTGTTATGTCTTATTATAATAGCTTTAAAAGTAGTATCAATAACTCATATTGATATTACTGAGAATTAATCAATCTTATGAGAGATTATTTGAACAGTTTAACTTTTATAACAAAATTACCTTGATTAACTAGTATGTATTCATTTTTATTGGGGAACCTTTCTAAGAAAAATTTTTAATCAAAATTTTTAATAGATACTCAATTCACCCCTCTCTTGAGTACTCTACTCTGACCAACATTTGGTATCATAGGAGTTTATTCTTATTAAGACTCTATTTTTAAATCTATTCAATTGTGATTTTAGTTGTACTTTAAAGATCTTTTAATTTCTATTAATTCTAAATTTCTGGCCCTTTAAAATTGTTTTATTGTTATGGATAATAGACTGGAAGGTGCTATTAAAAACTAACCACCATTATTTAATGGAACTAATTATTCCCTGTGGAAAATAAAATTGAAAAATCATTTAGAAAGTTTTGGATTTGAAATTTGGTCTTTAATTATAGATAAGTATAAGATTACTTCTACTGATAGAATTACTTAGGTTGACCCAACCAATACCTCTTATAATAAAAATTGAAAATCTACGAATTCCTTATATTTATCTTTTGGATATGAATAATTAAACAGAATATCTACATGTAAAACTGCCCAAAAAATTTGGGATACATTTTCTGTTTCATATGAAAGAACTTCTAGTGTGAATGAAATGAGAGTCAATACTTATACTATTAAATATGATAATTTTAAAATAAAGCATGATAATAATTTTTCTGACATGTATATCATGTTCAATTTTTTTTAATACAATAATTTCTCTTGGAAGAGAAGTCACTTCAAAAGTAAAAATTATGAGGATTCTCAGATTCCTTATTCATAGATGGAGAGGAACTTCTGTTTTTATTAGAGAGTCACGTGACATCCACAAATTACCTGTAAAGGAACTCATTGGGAAACTAATGATGTATGAAGAAGAGATGAAAGTCAACAAGAAATAGGAGGATGAATCCAAAAGAAAATCTATGGCATTAAAGACCCCTACCTCTAAACACAAAGAAAATGAGAAACTACATGTCTTTGTATAATGTTCTAGTAGTGAAAAAGTATCACCTGACAGTGATGAGGAGATGGATCAATTAGACAAAAGGTTTAATAAATTTTACAAAAGAAAGATATTTTTCAGAAATCCTAACTTCAAAGGAAGATATAATCCAAAGGGAAGATGGAATAAGGTTTGGAAAAGAAATGACTGGTCTGATGAGATAGTATGTTATGAATGTAATCAAAAGGAACATGTAAAGACTGATTGTCCCAAGATCAAGTATAAAAAGAAATACAAGGAAAAAGATAGAAAGTATAAAAAGGCAATAAAAGAAAATTGGAGTGCTTATGAGGATAGTTCAAGTGACTTAGAGTCTTCACATGATGAAGAGGCTAACAAATCCAATATGGGTTTCATGAAAAACACATCTGAGGTAACACTAGAATCTCTTTTACAAAATCCATATTTTTCTAGAGATGAATTTGATTCTAAAAATATGTCTAAATAAGAAATGTTTGATTATTTCAATATTCTTAAAGAGACATGTAATTAACTAAAAGATAAATACAAGTCTTTAAATAAAGAATATGCTCTTTCCTGAACTATTAAATATGAAGTTATTGTAGAAAGAGAGAAAACTGATCAATTACTCAAAGAAAACAATGAACTAATGTTATCTAATGAGAAATCGAAAAAAGACCTAGAAGGGTTTAATAATGGTAAATATACCTTGGTACAAATGCTAGGTAAACAGATTTCTCCTAAATACATGACTGGTAATGGTTATCTACCTCGTAAAAGAAATTTTGGAAAAATCAATTCGGTTTCTAAATTTAGAACATACATATTTACTCCTAGTTCAGGAAAAAAATTCTTCTAGTTCAAATTTTGATACACTCTCTACTTTTTTCAAGATTTTCTAGACCAAATTGAGTTTATTTTTCAAGTAATTTACATAATGATTTTAGGAAACCTATGAGGCAGATCTGGGTTCCTAAAGCACTAATTACGAATATTACTAGAACCAAACAAATATAGGTAATAAATTCTGTTTTTATATTACTATTTTGTAGAAACATTGTTTAAAGAGATATTGTAAAAGCTTATGGTTCATGGACAGTGGGTGTTCAAGACACATGACAGGAGACTATTCATTATTCAAGAACATAATAAAAATTGATGGTGGACATGTCACCTTTGGTGACAATACCAAAGGAAAAATCATTAGCCTTGTCCAAATCGATAACTCTAACTTAGTTTTAATTTCCAAAGTAATTTTGGTTGATGGAATAAAATATATTCTTCTTAGTATTTCACAAATATGTGATGATGGATTTCATGAAAAAATTTAAAAATTATTCTTGTAATGTTTTTAATTCTAAAAAGGAATTAGTATTATCTGCATTGATAAATGAAAATGTATACTCTGTTAAAATAGATTATTTAGTTTCTCAAAATGATTCACGTTCAAGTGTATTTCACAGAGTCATGGTTTTGTCATAGAAGAATAGGACACTGCAATATTCACTCCTTTATAATGATAACTAGAAAAAATTATTCAAAGACTTACCCAAACATGAGTTTCCAAATGATAAAGTGTGTAATCTTTGTCAAAAGGAGGACAACACAAAATTTCCTTCAATCCAATGAAAGAAATGAAAAATTCTCAACCTCTAAAGTTGGTTCACGTAGATTTGTTTGGACTATCTAGATTTTCTAGTTTAAATGGGAATCACTATGTTTATATTATTATAGATGACTTTTCTAGATATACTTGGACTTTATTTTTGGCTCACAAAAGTTAAGATTTCTCTCATTTCACAAAATATGCTAAAACTGTAGAAAATCTCAGTGGACTTAGAATTAAATCATTAAGAAGTGATCATGACTGTGAGTTTTATAATTAAGAGTTTTAATCCTTTTTATTAAAAAATGGCTATAATCATAATTTCTCTACCCCTAGAGCACCTTAATAAAATTTAGTTGTATAAAGAAGAAATAATACCTTGCATGATATTTATAGAACCATGCATAGTGAATTTGACTTACCTATTTATTTTTGGGTTGAATCTTTAAATACAACATGCTATATCATTAATAGAGTGTTAATTAAACCTATTCTTAAAAGAACTCCATATGAGTTATAGAATTATAAAAACCCTAATGTAAGTTACTTCAATGTTTTTGGTTGTAAAGTCTATATCTTTAATACTAAGGCCAATCTTGAAAAGTTTTCATCCAAGAGTGATGAAGGAATTTTTCTTAGATATCCAATATTTAGCAATGACTATAGAGTGTTTAACAAAAGAACTAAATGTGCGAAAGAATCTGTCCATGTCATGTTTGATGAGACATACCTGCATGAGCCTAAGACCTCTATAGAGAACCTGGAGGATGATATGTCAAATATGGACATAAATACTAAATCTTTTAACTATACTATAAAGTAATTGGTGAAAACTTCTAGTTCTGGAAATAATCCATATTTAAGTCATAATGAACCCGAACCTGTTGACGAACCTGAAATCACTAGCCCCTCTTTTTCTATAGCTGTTAGAACCCTTAAGAACCATACTTTATATGATTTTTCTGGAGATTTAGATAAAGGAACTCAAACTAGAGGTTCTCTTAGAAATTAGGTTTAACATCAAGTTTTCTTGTCGGAAATAGAAACTAAAACATTAATGATGCTATCAATGATGAATTTCGGGTGAGATCTATGCAAGAATAACTTAATCAATTTGAAAGGAACAAAGTTTGGAAACTTGTTGATATACCCAATGAAATATTTACCTTAGGAACTATGTGGTTGTTTAGATATAAGGTAGATGAATATGGTAATATATTTAGAAACAAGGCTAGTTTAGTTGCACAAGTCTACAATCAAAAAGAAGGAATTGACTATGAGGAGACCTTTTCACTAGTAACCTGACTTGAAGCCATAAGAATCCTACTTTCATAAACCGTACATCTAAATTTCACACTATATCAAATGGAGCTCATGGGTGAATTTTTAAATGAGTATATAGATGAGGATGTATTTGTTGAACAACCAACAAGCTTCACAAATCCTCAATTTCCAAATCATGTTTTATAATTATCAAAAGCTTTATATGGTTTAAAACAAGCTCCAAGAGATTTGTATGATAGATTAAGTACTTTTATTATTTTTAAAGGTTTTATAAAAGGTATAGTTGATCGTATTGTTTTTATAAAACGAATTTCCAATGATGTTTTAGTAGTTCAAATTTGGGTACATGATATTATTGTTGGATCTTCAAAAAATTATTTATGTATTGAATTTTCTAAAATGATGCAAAATGAATTTGAAATGAGTTTAATTAATGAACTAAAATCCTTTCTTAGATTTAAAATCCTTAAAAATAAAGATGGTATTATTTTAAATCCATGGAAATATTCTAAAGATATTCTAAAACGTTTTACCTTGGATAGCACTAAAAGTAGTAATACTCCAATGAGTACTACTTATAAGTTGGATCTTGATGAATATAAGAAATATATTGATCAAACCACTTATAGAGGAATTATTGGAAGCTTACTCTACTTAACTACTAGTCATCCTGACATTATGTTCAGTGTATATATGTGTGCTCGTTTTCAAGAAGACCCTAGGGACTCTCATTTAAATTCACTTAAAAGCATTTTCAAATACCTCTAGCAGACAAAAAATCTAGGACTATTCTATCCCAGAGGACAATCGTTTGAGTTAGTTATTTATTTTGATGCAGATTTTGGTGGTTGTAATTTAGATAGAAAAATAACTTCTGGAACATATCACCTTTTAGGAATGTCTCTAGTATCATGGTGTAGTAAGAAACAAAACTATATTGTATTATCTACTGCTGAAGTTGAATACATTGCTTCTGGTAGTTTTTGTGAATTTTTTTTGATGAAACACACATTACAAGATTATGGATATCAATTTAGTCATGTACATATATATTGTGACAATACAAGTTCTATTAC
Source organism: Viscum album (assembly GCA_963277665.1). NCBI lineage: Eukaryota > Viridiplantae > Streptophyta > Magnoliopsida > Santalales > Viscaceae > Viscum > Viscum album. The sequence continues at coordinate 1,511,262,780 of OY728156.1, forward strand.
CATCCCAAAAAATCTTATTTCACACTCTAGGACAAAACAAATTGATGTAATAGATCACTTTTTGAGAGAGAATTATAAAAAATGTGATATCACTTTGGAATTAATTGGAACTTATTATCATCTTGCTAATATATTTACCAATACATTAAATTATGAAAGGATAGGTGGCATCATACATGAATTAGGAATGATAAATCTTTAGAGGGATTCCCCCACTGAAGCTACGATTTCCATTGGATGGGGGATTCCCCTTCTGTGGTGATCTGGGTGAGCTTTGAAAGTATCCCCCTTCCCTTCCAAAATCCCTCTATTCTCTAATTGTTAGACAATATGGTTGTAAGGTTTTTGGATTTTAATGAGAGGTCGAGGACTTTGTGCCATCCTATATCACCCTAAATTTGCATGGTAGTCAGCGTCTCCAAACCCCCTGTTGAAGAAGTATGGATCGAGGTTGAAAATGAGCTTTCGTGCGAACAACTAGTAGATTTTGAGAAATGGTATGATATCTATGCTTCGTGTTGTTTATTGGGTCATCTTCTATAGGATTTTCATTAACTGTTTCGAAAATATTCAAATTTGGTTGATTGTATAATTTCCCCCCCTAAGAAACAATCGATGGGTACCTTGTATCCCATTGGAAATAGCGTCTCTCTACAGAAGAATGATGCAGCCATGGATGAGCCTTTACAGCTTGTCCATTTGAGGGGACATACCTGGTGTAATTACCCTGTTGATAATGGTATGTGCCTTATTGCTGAAGATATGGTTCCTCCTACAAAGCAGGATGTTTCAATTCCTAATCAGATCACCCAGAATAACGAGTATTTGAAGTCAGTACCTCTATTTTCTTATCCCAAGGTCAAGGATGTTTTCAACAGGTTGATCAGAGATCTTAATGGTATGAAACACCCAGTGGTAGTGACTTCTCAGTGCAATGTAGTGGGTTTTTTCACTCATTCTAGTTTAAATTGTACCCATTATGAGATGAAAATCGTTATTGATGAAACTCACGAGGTAGTTCCCATGACTCCTGGTGTTGGTTCTTATATGGAGGAAGTCCGGTCACCTGTTGGAGGACAGGTTGTGGCCACAAAGATTCAAACCAAATTACATCCTAGAAAGAAAGTTTCTGATATTGAGATCGACAATCATTTTTATGGTTCAACTAATGAAGACCCAATGCAGGAGGTTGAGAATGATCAGAGAAGATACACTATGGATGAGCAGTAGGCCTAGGAGAGCATGACTAGTGATGAGAACAGGAAGGGAAACCGTAAATAGAACAAATATTAATCATATTTTACACCTCCCATGGAGACACATTTGGAGAAAAAATTAAACTCTAAGAAGATGGATGATGATTCTTATCATCAACCTTTAGATTTACTAATGATTTCAGATGAAGAAATGGTTGAACAAGTTTTATTTCTTAACGCTACTAAAGAAGAAGATACTAGAGAGGCAAGAAGGTCTTTGAGGATGAATCTTAATGAGGAATAGTATAACTAGATAGACAGAAATGACTTGATTTTAGTTGGGGGTTTCAACAATGGGAATATCAGTCTTGAGGAGTATGTTCATACTTGGGATAAATTGTTGCTAAGGCTTAAAGATCTCTTAATAGATGAACTAGAAACTCAGGTACACAATATCTCCTGGGAACTATTTAGGGAGCCAAATTATGGTAGTCTTAAATTTTCTTTTAATGGTTCGGTTATTTCCTTTTATGTCTGAACCATGGTTTCTATCTTTTTTATAAAAAGTGTTTGGAAATAAAAAAATTAATTTTCAATCAATCCCAGTTAACGATTTCACAAGTCATTGTCTTGAAGTTGTTGTTTCATGTTTATGGTCTCAAAGATAATGATTCTTAGTTACTATCTGGTACTTATAGTCTCAAATAATACAGTCTCACCGTGTAGTGAAACACCGTAAATATGACACCGGGAAAAACTATTCTGGTCTCACCGTGATAATCTGTTCTTATCTCACCGTAATGACACTTTTTGCGATTTATTTTTAATTTATTACCCATATCACTGTATTGATGATTTTATTGTTTATATCCCACACTTTTGAATTTTCGTCACTTGAAATCCCTATATGATAAAAACCAAATGCCTTTCACTATTTTTTCCTTCATGATCTCTTCTCCCAAACATGAAACCTTTCTCCCTCAAAACATACGACCTCTTTCAGCCCTTCATATCTCTCTATATCTTGAACCCCTCATTGAATGACCAAGATGAATTTCCCATCTTCTTAAACTCTCGAGAAGTGCATATCAAAGAAGAAAGTGAAAATGACACCAAAGTTAGCTCCAAAAGGACCGCTGAACCCGAATCTTGTTGAGAGAATAGTAGTTCAAGAAAAGAAAATCTTCCATGAGTGGTTACTGATAAGTAAGTCCTTGGTTTTGAAAGTACTAAAAGAGTAGAGATGGTTGGATTGGATCATAAAAGGGAAAAGGACAATTTATCCAAAGCATGTTTCTCAATTTTCTCAGTTTCTTCAGTTTTTATTCAATGTAAAATATGGTTTTAATGTGAGGAGATGGATTAATGGACCAAGATACACCTTTTCCCTGATGTTATGGGATTCCTTCCTAGGGATACCCCATGAATGAATTTTTGAGGACTACCAGAGAAGTCATTCTCCTCCTAGTGATATTCTTGTTTTAGAAGAGGCATTGAGATGCTTGACTGGAAATAAGAAGAAAAGAAGAGTTATTTCTGCTAAGTTAGATGGGGAAACCAGATTGTTTTATAAGTTTATTCACAATTTAATTATTCCAAGAAAAGGATATTTTTATACCCTCAAATATCAAGATGTATTTTTGATACCTATTATGAAAAATGTACCCAATATTAACCTATGCAAGTATGTTATAATTTATTTCTGTGAGTTGATTAAGACAACCTCAAAGTCTACCTCCTTTTTCTACTCAAGGTTAATCTCTACTATGCTGTATGCTGAAGGAATAGTTGGAAAAAATGAAGAAGTCATTATGGAATGTGAATTCTGTATCATAATGGATATAGTCAAAAGGATGAAAATTAGTTGGAATCCATGAAAAGAGTTTTGGGTGGATAATAATGAAGGATTATATGAAAAGTTTAATATAGTTGAGCACCCTTTAATACCTAAGAACATATCTAATCCTAGTTTGGAACCAAGTGAAATTGTTGTCTATCCTGTTGAAGGGGAAGAAAAGGTAGTTGCACCTATAAAAGAAACTATCTTAGATAAGGAAGACAATGGAACTATTCCACAAAACATAGTGGAGAAGGAAGCACCTGTTACTGAAATAATAATTGATTTGGAAGAAGAACCTGCTTCTGGAAAATAATATGTTGTTAGTGTAAAAGAAAAGGTTGTTCCTAAGGATCATCTAGAAGAATAACTTTCTCTTGAGAAAGAGGCTATGGTTGATCTAAATTTTTAGGAACAAGATAATCTTGATGTTATGCTATCTTTTGATGAAAAAATGGAAGAAGCCTTTCAGCTGATTATAAAAGAAATTCGTGAACGTGTTGGAGATTATCTTTTAGAATCAGTTGAAGGAACTTAATTTCTTAGTCTTGTGAGATATGCACTTGTTGAGGGGAAGCATCACCATAGTATTGAAAGATTTGAAGTTCCTAATATTGTTGATCATAGAACTATGGGTGCTTGGTATAAGTTACCTAGGTACTTTGATGTGGATGATGCCTAGGAATCCTCGGTTAAAGGCATAGAGCTATATACTATGTTTCAATTGAAATTGGTCTCTACCCTAGAGGTAATATCTGCCAAGGAACCCGAGCCTTTCTCAGCTCTTGTTCACAAACCGTTACAAGAACCTCCTTCTTTTGTGATTCAGAGTGATTTTAAAGCCTTTGGAGTTACTTTATTTGTTAGAGTTGAAAAGCTCATATACACCCAACCTAATCCTATATAAAATCTATGTGAAATAGATGTTGAATTTCTGTTAGAGAAGATCATATTAAAGATTCAACTAAAAATTATTCATGAAATTCAAGAGGTTAGAATTGAGAACAAATAGCTAAGTGATAACGTGAAGTCTCTCCGATCTATGGTTGATGATATGGAAAAAGTCATGAAATCAAGAAAATATCATATTTCTCATCCTATTGCGGATGTTAGTGGTAAGATTCCACAACAAGTTACTTCTCTATTTCAACTAAACTTGACTTCATTAGGTGACAAAGTGGTTGAAAAAAGAAAGAAGATAGTCAAAGAGATGCATGATCTTTTTATTGGTACCAATAAACTGACTGATGAGTACAATGGATTTCTATATAAATATCTGAATCATCTCAATTCCATCACTTTAGAAGTTATAGCATTTAGTGCCTCTAGAGAAAAATCTCAACCCATTGATAGTGATCTTCTCATAAATATGGTTAAGGAGGAACTTCATTCAGTGGTAAGTGGATTTGACAAGGAGAGTCTATCTACAGTTGTCAAGAATAGTGATAGAGTACTTTATCTGGTTAGGATTCATTCCAATATTTCAAATTATTCTTAAGAATAAATTACTAAGAAAGTGGATTTATACTTTAATAGGATTTTCTCTAAGCAAGATCTTAACAATCATTTCAAGTATCTTGTGGAGAATTTGAAAACACGTCCTGTCACTCAAATATTCAATAATGAAGTTCAAAAGATGAAATATTTCACTCCTTTATTGGACAAATTCATGGAGAACAAAGTAGATTTTGAGAAATCAATGTAGTGTGGTGGTGAGATTATTACTAATTTCATTCAGTTGTTGATGACTTATCTTTATGTGCAGAGAAATGATACTGTGGCTCCTGCAGCTGCACCTTTGCGGCTTGGTTTACTTCCTTCCTCATCCATTACCTTTTCCACTACCTCAATTTCTATATCATAGGCTCTGAGCCAGATCAGACCTGTTATCCTTGACCAAAAATTTCCTAGGTCTTCCACCAAACCTACTTTGGCACCATACTTTTTTGAAGGACTCCCTCTTCCTTCTCTGAAAATTGGATCACTCCCTTCTTAAACTTCTACTTCTGCTCCTGTCACTCCTTCTGATGCTACTGGAAAGGAAAAATAGAAGATAGCTAGTAATAAAGAAAAGTGAAACATGTATCTTGGTGGGGATATTTTTTACTTTTTCATAATGATTATAATTCCAAATATCTTTCCATATAATGAAATGTAAACTATTGTTGTCTATTTTTTTATTTAATTTCTTTTATTATCTTTCTTTTTTTAAACTTCTTGATAATCCAAAAAGGGGTAGATCAGTACACTAAGTCCCTAAGGGAGAGAAAGCACACTAATAATAGATATAAAATTCATATGATTTGTGATCATAAAAAAGGGAGAGATTGATGGACTCCACAGGTTTTACTGATGTTTTAATGATCAAAAATCCTGTAAATCCTATTTTATCTATCTCATATCATGTGTAACAATGGTTGATTTCTTTATGCTTTAAATAAACATCCACTAAATATTGTTAATCATAAATCATGTGTGATTATTTTAAAATATATTTAACTTTGTTCTATAATGATTTCTTATATGAATGATTAAGTGTAATTCATTCTATGAACATTACTGCTTAAGATTGTTTATAGATAATTGGATATGTCTGAGAAACCGTGAATCCGAAACCAGTTCTGGTTTTCCAGAAAAGGACCCAAACACCGTGACTTAGACACAGTGACCCAGACAACCCAGGCACCGTGACTCCGACACCGTGACCCAAACACTGTGACTCAGGCATCGTGACTAAGACACCATGATGTATACACTGTGACCCAAGCACCATGATTCAGACACCCTAACCAGTTTCATATCTCATGATGTTTGTGACACAGGTTCCTTTCTACCATCACCGAGACACCATTCAATGTTTGGAAAATCACCAGGCACTATGATCCTACACCACATCTATGGTACCAATTCCTAATCTTAACACAACTATGCTGTCATGAATGTCTCACCACTCAATGGAAAAGAAGAAGAAACAGTTTCTTGGTTACACAATGTCCAAGTGACACCGCTTCTATATAGACTATGACACCGTTATTTAATCTATTTTGACATTTTCAATTTAATTTCTCACAGTCATTTTTGAGTTAGTAAAATGAACTGACATAATTAATATTTCTTTGTAGAGATTTCACCTGATAGTATGAGGTATGAGGTATAGAATACATGTATACTTTTAGGTCCAAAAAATACACTCTAAAATAAATAGAAAAGCATGGCACTAGAACAAAGAGATGAGAAGTAGAATAGTAGACACAAGAGAATTTTAAAAAGATAACCAATACCTGGAACAAGAAACAACTGAAGAACGTACAAATCACTCTCGATCCCAAAGGCTATACTACCATAGATCAAAGCCAAAAACATCTTCCCAGTACCACCTTCATGAAGAACATGAGCTAGATATCTTACACTTTCGAACCTGTAGAATTGTGATACTCTATTTTTCACAAGGGAACTCGATATTTGCATATGCCTCATCTTACAAGTCTAGGGTTGCATAGAATAACACTCAGAGAACATCTATCCTTTTCTCATCATCTTTTCTCTATTTTGTACTATTTTTATCTTTCTTGAAATGTGTGTATGTCTGTATTAAAACACACATTGTCTCCGGCACTAAAATGAAGGATACAAGATGTACTTCCTTTTATATCTTTTTAAATCTATTTAATCCCATAGATAACTGTGGAAGAGGTTCTTGTGTGACCTGGTAGTTTATACCCAAGAGTAACAGTTGGAGAGGTCTTGTGACCTGGATAATCCTTTCCAATGTTTTTTACCCCGATATAGGGTGTGGACCAAGTTTATTAATATAAATAGCTTAGTGTAAGGTGATCACAAAGTGGAGTGGATTAGGTCTTAGCTTGAGACTGAACCACTTTGTTTAACTGATGTGTTATTTAATTTATTTTTTCTATATTTTACTATTTATTTTAGAAAAAATATGATTTTACATTTATAGTTATTCTTGGATAGAAGTTATGATAATTCTATCTTATTAGGATATATTAAAAAGTAGTATCAATAACTCATATTTATATTACTGAGAATTATGAAATCTTATGAAAGACTATTTGAACAGTAAAAATTTTATAAGTACAAGTATAAGAGAAAAAATACGGTATCTATTATAATTATAAAAGTTACAAAAAGTATATAAAATATAATCCATGATAGGAAAAAAGGAACATCTTATATAGGTCGTCAGTCTGTTGAGTGAAATCTTCCGCATAATGAAACCATGCTTGGGAGTGACAGATAAACCCCGACACACCATGTTTAACATTGGATTATCCAATTTTATTTAGAACCCAACAACATAGATGGTCATAATAGAAAAAGGATCACTATTCCCTCAGTTAGTCTAACTTAAAATTTTTCAATGAATCTTAATTCAATATAATGATTTGTCACACAATTTAATAAGACTCCTAAAACCCCAAGAGAAAGATTGAATGAAAGGAACATCCCATGAAGAAAATACTCTTATGTAATAATGATTAATCCATTTCACCAAAAAAGAATCCTTCAATAATATCAAACTCTATATTTGTTGAAGAAGAAGAGTAAAATTGGATTTAAGAGTATAATTATTACCAATGACACCATTACTAACAACAATACATATATATTTCTTATAAATAACGTTTTTAGAAAAAAAATTTATAGCATGTACATATAAAACTATGATAAAGACTGTTAATAATTATAAAAATGGTTTTGGGGTGATTAATAATGTGGTCCCAATAATAGAAAATGGAATTGGGAATATATTTAACACAAACAACATAAAATGAATGACAAAAAAGTTTATATTAATGATAACTAATACAAGCTTTCATTTTCTATACCAATGGGAGACCGTTCAAGATATAAAAAAATTCTAGAAGGTAGGGGAACAAAAAAAATAATGAATTGGTAAGATTCTTATTGAGAATATCAAGAAGCTCAATATACCTATTATAGTCACATAGGTTAACCCACTAAAAAATATACAAGCATCAATAGAATTAATGGATAGTCTAGATATAAAGATAAAAACATTAAGAGCATTGGAGATTAACTTAACAGAACAATTATTATATCTAGAGAAGATAAAAAAGTCATCCAAAAACAAAACATGGGTGATCTTCAACATGTGACACTTAGGCCGATATCTAAAATCTCTAAGACTTAAAACTCTCCTAAGAATCATATATAAAAATTCTATAACAAGGATGAAAATAAAGGGATAAAGGGGATATCATTCTCTCAAGCCTTTCCTACCATGAAAATACCCATACAAATCCTCATTGATCATAACAAAGTATTGAGAAAAACTCACAAAAGACATAATTCATTTGATAAACATAGAAGGAATGTTAAAAGTGAAAATAAATTTTTCCGAAAAATCCAACAACACAAAGTCGCAAGTCCAAGAAAGGCCAATTTTAATGAATAATCTTAGGTTAATGTGCCTTTGAGAATAATTATGAACCAACTATTGGACATGTAAAATATTTTGAGAAATATCATTACTAGAGACAAAATCACCCTTATCCACCCATACCATGTTGGGAAGAACATTTCTTAATATGACATGAAATCACATTTTCAATGCATTTATAGATAAAATTTTAGTATGATATGGTTCTAGAATCATGTGGATACTTAGGACACTTTACCTTAATAATACGATAAATAATGGTGGAATTAAAACTAGGGGGAAAGTATGATTATGAAATTAATCCCTATACCCCACTATGATAATAGATACCAACATACCCAATGATTCTTTTAAAAATATATCAGAATAAATTATTGGGTCCCATGGATTTATCATTACTAACAGAAAACATGGAATCCTTAATATCTTATTCATAGTGAGGGGAACATAGACTAAGATAACTTCATTAATACACTAAAGTAGAGTGGAAAGACCATGGTAAATATCACAAGAAGGATATGGGGTGATAATAATGTTCGAGTAAAGCCCAAGGACCATATATTTAATAGAATCTAGGGAATCAAACCAAGAATCATGATCACTTGTAACTATACTAATAAAATTTCTATATTTCCTTACCTTTATACAAGTATAAAAATATTTATAATTGATATTTTCACTCTATAACTAATATACATTTTACCCTTAATTAACAAATTTTTTTTCAAAACCCATATTTTTGTTTAGATATTTTGTTAAGATCACATCCTCAATACAACGAGATTCATCTCTTGATTTGATTAGTATTTTCTATAGAATCGGGGATAAATCATCCATAGCATGGTTAATCTGATGAAAAAATCATGAAAAACCCTTATAAAACCTATATTTAAGAACCTTTTAACAACCATAAGACTCACAAAAATGAAATAAATATAAGGATTATGATAGTGATAGACCCAAGTGTGATGGAATAAAAGAATAAAATTATTCTCTTTACAAACAGAATTGAAAATTATAATAGGACTAGCTACATTATGAATTTAATAGGTATTAATGATACTTAGGCAGTGATCCGAGATCCCAAGAGCATGAAACCAAATATATGAATCCTAAAAAACATCACACTAAAGAGAATTTACAATAAATCTATCTAACATATTGAAATAGAGATTATATATTTTTCAATTATACATGGTGTAGAAGAAACCTAAAAATGGGTGATCATCAATACCGTAGGAACTCTAAAAATTATAGAGCTCCTAAAATTATCTAATAGAGAACTTGTGGCAATAAAATCTATTATAATAGGAAAAAAATCATTAAAAATACCCTATAACCATCCATTGTTCATCCTTAATATTAGGTAAATGAGTAAAATCAAACTATAACATCCCCCCATGTTATATATAATTAAGGCCATAAACTGGCCCTAGAAGACAAGACTTAGAACCTGATTTAAACATGAAATGTAATAGTGAGGCCAAAAAAACAACTCATAAAGGAAATTGGAAGTCAGGTTCCAAAGTACTAGAATTATATAATTATCCTCTTAAGAAATGTTTTTACTAGAATACTAGTTATAGAAAAAATAATAATGGGAGTTAAGATTATGATTTTGAATATAGATTTTAGTTTCCAAGATATCATCAAGATCAGTGTTATACCTAAGTATAAAATCCTTATGATCCAATATTTTAGAGGGGTAAATTATTACATTAATATTCTATAAGTAATATATCATTTCAAATGATGGTTATTTTTAATGAAATTGAACTTCCAAGAACACTGATGAGCCTGAGCTACCTTAGCAATTCTCTTTCTCTTTTTATTTTGAAAACTAAAAATCAGCATATAAAAAAATCCTTATCAATAGGTGAATGAGGGGGAGGTAACCAGAAATAATTAACCTTACACACTGGGGGTGACTCTACCTTATTAGATGAATCATACTACTTGGGTGAAGGACTAGTCCCTACCAGCCCTAATTCTACCCCTTTGGGCTTGAAAAGATATTCTTTACTTTTTTAATGATTTTTTTAGTAGAATCCTAGGAGCAAGGTGTCCTTGAAAAATTTAGTGAATATGTGAGGTCCCCCATTTCCTTATCTTTTAAAGTTCACTAAGAACATAGAGTAGGTATCAATATTACATTTTTGGGTCATTTTTTTTCCACCCAAGGATTTAGTTCCAATAGAGGGGGTCATGACTTAGGACCCTTCTCAAAAAATTTATCATATTTTTCCAAGACAACCTATTGAAATGCATGAATTTTCAAAAAATAAGATTTAAGACATAAAATATACCCATAATACCCAATATAATATCCAAAATAAAACATCAGTATTGATAGGGGAAACCCCATATTACTTCCAAGTTTCTCTTGATTTCCATGAACTGAACCACATAATGATCATCACGATATCCAACTTTTATTTCTCCTCTGTACCAATAAAATAAAATTTTACAAGAGTTAAGAAGGAAAAATATGTACTACAAGAAATGGGTATTTATGTTGCACCATAAGATTTTAGAATTCATTTTCCTTCAAAAATATATTTTATTGTATATAGTATATTCTATATAGAGCTCAAAAGAACCATAATATACAATAAAAATTTAATTGTTTAAATACAGTTATTATGATCTACAAATTATTTAGGTTGGTATGAATTAGAATAATCATATTAAAAAATATATTTATAATTTTTTTATTAATAAAATTAATAATAAATCTTACATTTATTATCATTTTTTTGGAAATAAGGATAATTTTTTTGAAGGTGAAAAGATATTTTTCATAAAATTATTTTTTTGTGTGCAATGTATTTTTATCTTAATTGTTGAAATTAATAACTATTAATAAATGATTATAATGAAATAATATGATAATATATTCAACTAAATGAATTATAATTCATTTCATTATGATTATTAGGAAATGAATATGAATAAAGTATTTTTATACTTAAAAAATACATTTTCTTCAAAATTGGTTTTTATTACATTTTGTGCATGGATATTATAATTAATTTTTTATAATTTTATAAATTTTATTTGAAATAAATTTAGTAATTTTTTAAATGATATTTTCATAATATTCTTTGGATGATTGTTTTTGGGATTTTTCAGAAAAGACTGATTTTTGAGTAAATAGTGAAAAATACTAATTTTTAAAAATAATCAATTTTTTCTGTAAATAATAGAATTTAAAAGTGAAATTTTTATTTTAATTTGGTTTTAATGAAAAAATAGATCCATTTTATTTAAAACAATCTAAATAATTTCATATAAATCAATATTTTTTTATTTTAGTTTTAGTTCATTTTTTTCTTAAAAACACTATTTTCTATAAACGTTTTTCATTAAATTTTGAATTATTATATTAAAAATAATTTATTACAATCATAAAAAATTAAATAATAAAAATTAAATCATAAAAACGATACCAATAAATTTTAATAAGGACTTTAATATTGTTTAATGAGTTCAATTTATTTTTTTCATTATGAATAGAAACCACAGTAAAAAAGTTTAACCATAGGTATGGGTAAATTAGGTTAATTAATGTAAAAAATAAGTGATAAGGCAATAAAATAACATATTAATTCTTATTGTATAATCATCTTTAGGACCTTATCATATTATTTTTATAATTGGATACTTTTTGAGACACTTTCCTCAGATTAAGACTTTATAATTTTAGAAGTTTTGAAAAATTACTTGTGTGTCACTCCCCTCACTTATAAAAGGGCACCTTCTATCCTCCCTTACTCAAAAATATTATGTAATCAAGTTAGGAAAATTCCATCCCAAAAATCTCCCCATAATACCTACCCACGTCTTAGAGGTACTGATATTTTCAAAGGAATAATTCTAGATGGGTTATGGTATAATACAAATGTAGATATTTGAGGAGAAGGTTTAAGTCCTAACCGACCTATTTTAAGTTTATTTATTCTTATAACTCATAAAAGTATTCTTAAAACATGATTAAATAATGAAATAAGTATCTTATATGTACTTAAAGTTTATTATGATAATGGTAAATTATTTATAATATCCTTTTCCATCTTTTGAGAAATGAAAACATCGCTCATGTGTATGTGTGAACTACTAACACCATTAAGTGTCATGTTTTGTTTCTCATACTAGATTAAATAGTTGGTTAAAATGGTGAAAAAAGGAATATATATGATATTTATTAAATAATCGCGATTCTTTAAATGTAATTTATTAATTAACTGCTTATCCTTTCTATTCAGTGGACATTGACAACGACAGACATGCATACGTGTGGAATACCACCTCAATAAAGAGATGTGATTCATTTATCATTTTCAACTTATAAGGATAGACCAAAGGATGGATATAATAAATAAATATGAATATATTAACATATTTATGAATTTTGAAACTTATAATACTATCTAATTTATTTATTTTTCACCCATTATGGAAATAAAAACATCATTAATGCGTATGTATGGACCGTCGTCTCAATGAAATGATGTGGATAATTTTTCTTGAATACATTAGAAGGTTGATTTTAAAATTGTATATAATCTATAAATATTATATTCATAATATTTTTGAAACTTTTTATTTAATATATCTATATAATATTTGAACATGTTCAAAACATCGAAGTTTTTTTGAGGTTATAAACCAAATGACCTCGAAACATCCAATATAAACATAAACATTTTTAAATCTAAATTATTCATGGTAACAAATTAAATAAAATGAATAATTGTAATTAAATAAAACGTAAATTGGTTCTTAATTATGTAAATAACTAATATAAGTTCATTATACATGAGTTAAATAACATATTTGGAAGGTTAGGATATAAGGTAAGATATTTCTTATCTAAAATTACATCCTTTTCGACTCATTCCATTTTCACCACATGTTTTCATTTTTGTGGTGTATATTTTATAATATGAATTTATTTTATCATTAATTTAATGAAATTAAATTGGTTTAAAATTTATTTTAAATTTCTATTGTTTAATTTTCTATTGATTCAAAGGTGAATATAATCATAAGGGATTTTTTATTTAAAATATTTTTTCAAATTATTCCTTTAAAATATTTATCCAAGATATCAAAATTCATAAAAATGATAAAAAACAATTCTTATTTATAAAAAAATATTGTATAAAATAATTTTGAACTTATTTTTACTTTCATTTTGAATGTTTAAAGAGAATTCATTTTAACATTTACCGTATAAGTCATATTGATGTTTTCTTACCAAAGTGAAAAATAATGTTTTTTAATGTATAAAATATAAATAAATTTTTCCAATATAAAATTCATTACTAATTGTGAATATTTATATAAAAGTTTTCTTATTTTTTCAAATAATATACTTTTCCCACACTTTATTGATTTTTTCATTTTTAATAGTTTTCAATGAAAAAATATATTTCTCTTTATGATTATGAAAAAATTGAAAGTGTTTTTCTAATGGATTGGAATAATGTTTTCAAGTGTTTTATGAGGAAAAGTTAATTATTAATTTTTTCCCATGATATAGAACTTTTTCATTTTAAATAATGATGTGTGATCCTAGTATAACTCATGAAGATTGGTGAGCCTGATATATCCTCCCAAAGCATTAGGTAATTAATATTCATTAAATGGGAAAACAAGAGATATTAATTAGTTTCATACACCAATGGAATTAACTAAGCATTAGTTATTCTGAGATGTGATAAACATGAATGAACATGAGTTATGAATATGATTCTTTGAGTTACCAATATTATTCTAAAAAATGGGGTTTTACAAAAATATTTTGACTTCATGAGGTAATAAATGTTTATGAATGTTTAAAGGTGAAATTTTTTTAAATGATTTCACGAGTTCCCACATAACTCAATATAATTTCATGGTTTTAAAATGATTAATAATTGGTTCTAAAATGTTTTATTTAAGGAAAAATTAATTTTACATGTAGAAATGTACTATTTTTGGGCTCAAGTTTTATCAAGAAAAATGTAAATGTATTCACGAGTTTTTATGATTTTTACTAGTCTAATGGGTTTAATTTATTTCTATATGCCTTTATTGAATTTTTTACTCATACCATGTTGTTAAATGTTTTTTTATTGGGCATAAAGATGAGTATGAACTATTATGAAGTCTATCTTCAAATAAATAATATTTTCCTTGAACAAAGACAGTCTATGTTGAATGAAATAGGAGTGTAAATTGATTAATCCCATTTTTATGGGAAAAATGGACACTAAGTGTCAGTATTCCCTATGTAATGTAATGTGTTTTCCAAATTATCTGGAACAATAGGATAAAAACATCCTCAAAATGTAATAAAGTGAAACCCTTGTTATAGGTCTTGTAATTATGGGATGAATAAGGCATGAGTAATTATAGTTTTTATTAAAGTAATGGTTTATATAAATTCAGATGTTAGGATGATTTAGATAAGGATATTTTATTAGTTTTATACATAATCATGGATTAATAATTTTATGTCTGATTATAAGTTTAAATACATTGATACTAATTTTTATGTTTTACATAGTGATAGTAATTTGAGAGATGTTAGTATATATTTGAGGTGTATAAAACCCTTACGATTAACTTATTTTTCAATAAAAAGGTGATCTAAGGAAGAATGATTTTATATTTTGTGGACATAATTTGAAAGGTATTGATAAATATTATGGTAATATGATATTTGATGATGAGGAAATTATGGTTAATTGGGATAAAAGGGTTATTACATTTTGGGAATATATGGTATATTGTAAACTTAATCTTAAATCACAAAGGCCATATTTTCTTCTGGATAATCCCCCTTTTATGGGTTGGGGGAAAAACCTTACATGACTCATAGGCCTAATGGAATAAGGCCCAATACATGACCTTTGAAGACCCATGATCTTAGAACACTTTTAGAACTACCCCTCCCCAGAATTTATGTCATTAAAGGTGCCTAGATCCCCAACTCACATGGATGATCATCTAAGAGTTCCCCATATAGATCTATACGATTCCTGGAATTAATGGAAATTTCAATACCCTCTTGCTCTTCCAATACAGTTAGCTCTTCTTGGGTGGATATCAGTTGCTTTGAATCCTCTTATGGGTCCTTCTTATGTGTGGTCTGCCTAGGCCACTTCTTAGTACTTTTGTTCCCTAGGTCTTGGTGGCCCAAAGACCTATGGTGTCTCGATGGCCCTATGGCCCAAAGGCCTCTGGTGGCCCAAATTCAATGAGACCTGTAGGTCCAAACCGATGGCTTGAAGGCCTGAATTAGATCAATAGTCTTGGGTGCTACAATAACACACAGTACCTGCTACAACACCTACTATAGTGATTCATATATTCTCCCCCACTCGGATTTGAACCTGGGTCTTTTAGATGCCAACAATGACCCTCTACCAATTAGGTACTGGAACTTTGGATATGAACAATTGTACATATAACCATGAGAATAAAAATTTATTTGGTGACTGAGTGATGACGATATTTTTTAATATATTCACTATATTGGGAACATTATATGATTTAGTTAAATGGAAATATTTTTTTCTATGAAGGGAATTTATTTGGGTAATAAATGTTGAGAAATTTATTAGAAGAATATGGGTATTAATTATAGATTTATGGTGATTTAGGATAGTTATGGAAAATAATAGAATATTTTGGAGATTATATGATTAGGACACATATAATTTTGGTATGTGACTTTATAAGTGATTAATGTTGTTTAAATATAAATATTAAATGGATCTTGAGAAATTATGTGATCAAATCCTTTTAATTTTTGGGTTTTTTTAACTCGATCAAGAATATTTTCAAGATATATAAGGTTAGTTATTTATTGAATGTTTAATGTTTAACTTTTGGCATTACTCTAGAATATTTTAGGATTAATGTATTATTTATTAATATTGGAAATTATCTTATCTTATTAAAATCATGTTAGTTTTGGTTAACACCAAAATACTAGAGGAACAACTTTTATCCTCTTGTGGATAATTTGATCAATTAGAATTAAATTTAAGTGATTTATTCACGAAACAATCCTCCTGAATATTTATTTCAAGGATTATAATATTATATAGAAGTTTAAATATTCTCTAATCACAACCCAAGATTGAAATTGTAATTATTGAATTGAAAGAAATAAATAAGTATATTTTATTTTATTAATTTTCAATGATAGTAAAATAATCCTTAAACATTAGAAAATAATATTGAAGAAGAAAATTATATCATTTTATAGTCATTTCTGATGCATTTATGGTTTTTTTCTCATAAATTTATACCATTTCATCTTAAATGGATCTTCTTTACAAGTATATGTTTTCACTTATGACTAATGTTCTACTTATTTTGGAACTAGGATATTTGTTATTCAAGGAAATATTAATATTTACTTTTCCCTCTTTTTGAAAAGGTTGCTTCATTATACATTTTCAAAGTGTGTGTTTTCAATAAAGGTATTTTTAAATAATAATTTTTTCCCTTTCATGATATTATGTTTTATCTTCTACTCTTTAGAATTTTTTTAAATAAAAATATTATAAACCTTTTTTATTGGACACAAGATAAAATTATAAGGACATAATATCTTTAATTGGAATAGAATGTAACACCCCACGACTTTATAATATATTTTCATTAAAATATATATTAGACAACATGGAATATATGAAACACCAAGATTAAATGATCCAAGATATACTATAAAAATACTATTATTTAAATATGATTGTTATTACCTAGCCATTAGTTTGGTGTGTATGGATATGAACAATAATATTATACACAAAATGTATAATTTTTTTTCTTAAGTAAATGAATAAAAAATATTTTTATGATTATCAATTGGATTGAAATAAAGACAAATTATTTTAGAGGTAAAAGATATATTTCTTATAAAACTATTTTTTTTACAATGTATTTTTATTTTAATAGATTAAATTAAACACTATTATTAAATTATTTTCATGAAAGTGGGTTATATATTCAATTGAATCAATTTACTTCCATTTTAATTTTATTATCAGAAAAATAATGATAGTAAAATCATTTTTTTCTTCAAAAATACATTTTCTTGAATAATGGTGTTATTTAATTTTATGCCTAGATATTATAATTAATATATGAAAAATTTAGAATGTTTTTGAGAAAAAGAAAATAACTTTTTAAATCATCATTTTATAATTGGATTGGGATGAATTTTTGGAATTAATTTGAAAATATTTAATTATGAGTGAATAGTGAAAAATGTCATTTTTTTGAAATATGGCATTTATTTTATTTGAATAATGTAATTTAAAAGACCCTTTATATATTTTATTTTATTTTAAAATAACATAAGACCCATTTTTTTAAATATAATCTAAATAATTATAAATATATTCTTGTATATGTTCATTTTTATAATTAAAAACACAATTTCCTAAAGGATGTTTTTATTTTTACATAGATAATTTATATTATAAGTAATTTATAGAAAATTAAAAAATTGAAAATTGAATAATGGATTCCATATTTTTAATAAATGGGTTCAATTTTATTAATTAGTTTAATTTCATTTTTGTTCATTGTGAATTGTAATCATGGTAAAAAGGTGTTACCATAGTAAAGGGTAAATTAGTTTAATTAAGTTAAAATTCTCAGTGATAGAGCCAAAAAAAATTATATTAATTATTATTGGATTATAGTATTTATAACCTTATAACATTATCTCTAAAATTATACTATTTTGGATAAAATTTTCACATGATTAAGAGTTTATAACATGTAAAATTTTAGAAAAATCATAAATTTTTCACACCCTTCCCTTATAAAAAGGAACTTCCTATCCTATATTCCTATGATATTTTGAGCACTTTGGTTTATCATAGTCCAACACAAATCCTCCACAAAATCCATATGCATGTATTATATGTCATTCTATTCTCGACATTCCAATACTATAAGAATTAATGTGTAATCCAAATGGAGAAACTGAGGAGAAGGTATAAGTCATAACTGAAAGATGTCAGGTTTATTTCTTCTTCTACATCCTTAAAATCTTTTTTAACAATTTTTAAATAATAACATAAATATTTCACATATATGTAAATTTTATTACAATTATGGTACAACCCTTTTTCATCTCCTTTTCTATATTATACAAAACAAATACATCACTCTTGCGTATGTGTGGACATATACCTCTATGAAGCCATGTGTTTCATTTTTCATCACCAAATCACATAACTTGTTAAAATGATAGAGAAATGAATATATATTATATTTATGATATAACTATGATTTTTTAAATGTAAAATATTTCAAATACTTGATTTGTTATAGGATGGAAAATTACTAAGGGAAATTTTTTTTTTGGTGGATGACTCATTTTGAGGATCAAGGATTGAATTGGGGGTTCGATCCATTATACATCAAAAAGAGAATTTTTTGGATGAGTCGCAAGCATCATGTGGTAACCTGACGCTTTCATAAAACCAACCAATGTTGGTCAAGTAGACTGGGATCCTCCAGCAACCACCACCTAGCTGATGAGGGCCATTGGGTCACCAATACTCTACCCATCTACTCAAGAACACCACCATGACCTACTAGGTAGCTAGTGGTGTCCAGGGGATAGATGGGGGGGGGGGGGTGTTGCACCTTATTATGAGGGGGAAACTTTTAATTTTCCCCTATACCCTACTTAATTCCTCTCCCCTCTTCTCCCCCAACCTTATTCAAACCAGTTGATGATAGAGGCTCCCTTCTTAGTGATTTTTCTCTTTGAAGATCAATTTTTGGGAATTTTAAATATCATTTTTTGGTTTATTACTTTGGGTATGTGTAATCTCATACTTTCCTTAAAAACTTGTTTCTTATTATTTTGTTTCACTATAACCTAAATTCAATGAATTTTGGGTTATCATCATGGAACTAATGAATGGAGATCGATTCCGGTGGTGTTTCTTACCAATTGGGTTCCTCCATGCTTGAGGTAGGAATTCATTACCTTTATAATAAACATTAATACTCATATATTCCTTGAATATTATGTTAGTGTTTGTAGCCATGTTATACCTCTATATTAGATGGTAGTTTTAGTGGGTGAGTTCTATATCGATGTTGGATGATTGTTAGAGTGGGAGTATAGGTTGTGTGCCTTGGATGTTATATACCTTGAATGAAACATGTTATAGCATGGGTTGAAGATTGATTACTTCCATATTTATGTTCTACAATTTAATCTGATTAGTGTTTTGTGATTGTGTACTTTTATTATTTCACTATTATTGAGGGCATAGTCTCCCAATGATTCCTCTCAGTCAATCTCCTCTAGTCAGAGGCCTCTTGCATATGGGAAGGAACTCATGAGGTTATGTATTTTCCAAGCCCGAAATGGGTGATTTATGTTGGGGTGTTACAAAAATGGTATCAAAGATATTTTTTTATTTTGTTTGAATATTTGAAATATATATAAAGGATAAAAAATATTTTTGAGACATAAAAATGACATTATTCCTAGGAGTATCTATCCCACGAATGAGGGAAAAACTATTCTTCCAAGAATGGGATTTATGTTCTTACTTTTCATTTTTACTATTGACTAATTTCATCTCGAGTGGTACACATGAATTTTGGTATTAATGATTTTGATGTTCACGATATATGAGTATTTTTCTATTTGAATGACTGGAAAGGGTGGGTGTATTTATGAATTATTGATAGGCACATAGGTTCACATGTTATGAACCATGTTACTTGTGATTTATCAAGTATTAAATCAATTAAATATCTATGATAATATATTTAGTTCTTTTACTGAATACATTATGATGAAATTTAATTTATTTATCTTAATCATGTTCTATTATTTTATGTTGTCTATGAATAATATGTATGTATGTATAGCATGGACTTGGGCCTTTAGTGTAAAGTTATGAATTTGTGAATGTTCTTTCCTTGGCATTTTATCATTTCAATTTTAAATTTATTTTTTGAAAACATGAAATTTTACTAGTACTAGATGATGTAAATTGATTTGAATTTATTTTTGGTTAAAAATAGTTTTTTGAATTCCAATTGGCTATTGTATTTTTATGATGATTTTTTGAAATGAAAATTTGGATTTTAAATATTTTTTGGACCATTGAGACCTCACTTAGAAAAAATGTTTGGTTTTATGGAATTATTTTAAATGGAAAAAATGGTCGGTTATCATAATGTGGGTTTAAATGAAAATGTTATTTTTATTTGATTGTTTTTAATTTTTTTGGAAATGGGTTAAATATTTTTTGAAAAAATTTGGTATGAAATGGGACTCCAAAAGGTGGAAACAGTTTGTCCCATTATGCTGGAATTTTTAAGAGTCCCATTTGACACTTGTGAACTCTGTTTTTTTGATATTCATGTGATACCCCTTGGGATACTTGTTTTTCTTTATGGTTATCATATCCTGAGTTTAATTTTTGTGTTTTTGTTCTTAGAAATGTGGTGGTGATCTGTGAATGTTGTTTGACGAATATCCTCCTTAAGTAGATAACCTCAGAGGTGGTTGATCAGTTTGGACATGACATGTTTGTTTAACAATAGAACCTTGGAAAGGTTAGGTTGTCTTGTGATGTGCCATGTGGTAGATACATGTATCCCTCTATAGTGAGTGAGTGGGGTTTTGGGAAATGGGTCATTATGTGAGTGTTTGAATTATTATGGGGATCCCATAGTGTTTAGGTTTGGGGGTGTTAATCCAAGTAATGGCATGTGAGTATAATGGGTTGTTCTAGGCTATTGACCAAAGTTATTAGGATTCAGATCTAAATGTGAGAGTTTGGATAATACAATTGTCTGATAATGGTAATACTTGGTAGCCATTGGTTCTGTATTGGTTAGTTGGATGATTGGTTTTGCAATCATAGATAGGCTTGTGAGTGGTTATTCTTCATGCCTTGGGCGGTGAGATAGAGAGTTTTCTATGATTTATGGTGTGTAATAGTGTGAAATGGGTTGTGGAGAACCTTTCGGTAATGATGATTGACCTATGCGAGACTAATCACTTAGATTAATATGGAGAAGCATTGATTTAATAAAGTGTGATCTTGGTGAGAGTTTCCAGGCATTGGGAGTAGCTTTAGAGTTTTTTTTGGAAAATGAGACCAACCAAATGTTGAGATGTTATTAACTATGGTGGTTCATGGCATGAACCAGGCTCCCATGCCTCATAATGTATAATGGGTAATGATTAAGAAGGTTTGAAAGGAGAGAAGAAGGTTTTGTCTATTGTTTTTGGTTTGGGATCGATGTTAGTCCTTGGAGTGAGATAAAACAATTTGTTTTTCCTTATATCATTATCAAACATGAATTATGTTATAGACTGATACTATGATAAGATGTATAATTAATAGGGAAACATATTGAAAATTTCTTTTAGGGCTTGGGTTATAGGGTTCAAGTAACCTTGAGCTTTTAAAATGGTTTGTAGAGTTTTAATATCAATGAGTAGTTGGAAACAATGTGAAATATTGGTCGGTCATTTATTTGAGAGTGTTGCATATAGATGGAAATATCTCTAATGGGTAGTTCCATGATGAACTACCATGGGTGTAGGCAGGTCATGAATTTTTAGACCTCTCTTTCAAGTGTCCACACAAAGAAGTGTAGCAACATGATCCAAGGGTGTGTCTAATTCGATATGTGTAGGTACTCATGAGTGGGGAGTGGTGCTTTAATGGGTCAGTTAAGGATACGACCATGGTGTTGTTCCAATTGTTAGGTTCCGAATTTGGTGTTGGTGATGGATTTTCTCATCATTTCTGGGTGTTAGAAGATCATAATTAGGAGGTGATAATACTTTAGTGGGTGAGACTGAGCACCTTCAGGTAAATCTATCCAAAAAAGAACTAAATATTTCTTTTGCATAGAAATGGGTATGGTGAGGTGAATACCAAATTGGAAATGTTGTTTCAAACATGGATGACACGGTTTTAGTATCTAACTAATGTTCTTGGAGGAAGAAGATGTATCTATGCTTGGTGATAGAGTAATGAAGTAGTGGAATGATTGGAATTTGGAGATAAAACATAGGGTTTGTCATGTTGTCGGTGTGATAATCCCCTTGATGGGAGGTGGTATAGTGGATGGTGACCCTTGTTAAAGAAGTGTGAAAAAAACAACAGGATATGTGATGACGAGTTTTGATAAAAGGATTGTATTTTTTTCGTTCCAAGAGTATTTCATGGCTGCTGGTTTTAGGATAGTGCCAACTGCCACTGTTTGAAGCAACGCTCTCAATT
This sequence comes from Viscum album, assembly GCA_963277665.1. NCBI lineage: Eukaryota > Viridiplantae > Streptophyta > Magnoliopsida > Santalales > Viscaceae > Viscum > Viscum album. Next base: position 1,511,285,529 of record OY728156.1, read on the forward strand.
CTGTAAGTACTCAGTCTTGGGTCGCATTTCATATCTGAGTGTGATATTCCATGGCCATCCATGGAGCTCAGGCCGAGGATCTCTCATATATGGGGCTTCAACAATTGGAAGCTCCTTCCTATTGGGCGCGGATATTTTCATATCCTATTGAGTTCGCAAGAAGAGCTTGAATGCGTCTGGAGAATTGGCAATGTGAAACTAAAACCGAGGATTCATCGCCTCTCTGAATGGGAGTTTTCCTTCAACCCTCACAATCACAAAAATACTACGGTGCAAATCTGGGTGAGATTCCATGGTTTGAACTTCTTCTTTTGGCATCCCAAAATTCTTAACGACATTTCTTCCTACATCTGACCCCGATGAAGATAGACCATTGTAACACCCCAAGATTTTATGAAAAATATTCTTTTTAATTTCATTAATGTCTTGTGTTTTACGCTACACCAAAAGAAGCTTTCACAACATGCATACTTGACTTTCCTTTCATTACACACAATCACGACCTTCCTCGATAGCGTGTGTAGTACGCAATGCCGAGTTTCACTAAACAACGATATGCTATTAAAATATTATTAAAAATAGCCGTTATGAATAGTAATAACCACATTTTAAAATTTTAGAAATTTTATCTCTCAAAATGGACTTCATTTTTGGATTCAGAGTATCGAATTTCGCCTAAGGTGAAATTTTGGAACTTTTCGGATAACTTTCATATTCTGATGAATAGTGAAAATTACTAAATTTTAATTAAAAACAACTTTTTTAATCGAAATAATTAATAGTGATAAATTATTAATTTTAGTGGTTTTAAAGCATATTTAGAATATATTTTTACAATTTAATACAATTTTGGTCATTGGATGTAATTCTACATTTAAACCAGACATAAACAAGTGTCAATCTTTTGATAGTTATTATCTCTTAAGAACACGCTATTTGTTTTGATGACATGAATTAATTTTTAAATTAATTAATGCAACTGATATGTTTTGAATTTGGTAAAATAGACATCATTTTTGAGTTCATAACATCAAATATATCTTAGGCCTAATTTTTGGTATTTTTCTGGAAACTTTCATTTTTTGATGAATAGTGAAACGACTAAGTGGTAGTTAAAAAACTGAATTTTTCATAAAACTTAATTTTACCGCTTTTTTGAGTGGAATTTCGAAAATCCAAGAGCCACGGTTGATGTCAGTATGTAAAATGTGGTTTAATGAGATGAAAATAATTTTTGGTGAATAGTAACTTTTTACTTTTTTTTACAACGGTTAAAAGTAAATAGGGTAATTAAGGGAAAAAATGTTATTATTATTACCCTAACACATGTCCTAATTCTACTGGATAAGTGTAATTCGACCAAAAACAACCATAGGAATAAAATATGATCATTTAGGCCCACTTGGATTAGATTAGGACATTTATTATTATTTAATTCAAAGAAGAGTTAAAAGAGTTAAAATCAAAGTTTATTTACTAAAACATTTTTAATATAGGGTTATACATAAGATAAATTCGATTGTAAATATTCATTAGAAAGATAATAAGATTTCCTACATAATGGTATTTTATTTATAATTTTTAGACATTAAATAATTTAATTTATTTATGACACAACAATGATGCAGTAATTATCTTATTAATGAAATATTGACATAATTGAAGTTATAAATACCCAAATAAATGTAATGTGAGACTTTTTATAAATTACACTAATTTTATAGGTTAATATGACATTTTAGTATTGATTTAAGTAACTTGGTTCGAACTAATCATTCTGTTATGATTTTCACAAAAATCAATTACTAAATAGTGTCAAAATTGACATAAAATAGTTTTTTAAAACAAATATTATATTATTAATTGTTATTTTATTCCTAAAAATCTAAGGTTCGGCCAAATGACTTAGATAAGGTTATATATATTAATAATAAACAAATTGGGGTTCGTTTTTCTTGATATGGTAAGTTAATTAACCTTATAATGTAAGAAAACAAGAAGACATGGTAAAAGTTAAATTATCTAACTTAAAGTTAAATCTAAATTATAAGGTTAAAATTGATACCTAAACTTGTGTAAATTCTATTGGATGAGAGGATTTCGACCCATACCCACCTTATCTTCTAAATAAATCAATTTGGAGCTATTTTAAACCGAACTTGACTTTATAATAAAATAATATTTTGAGATTTTTTTAAGGTGCCCCTCTCGTCCCTTATAAAAGGGCACCTCCTCCCTCTCTTCCTCACACAACATTGAGCCTTCAATCTCGTCCAACCCCTACCAATTTCTCTTCTCCACTTCCCTAGAAACATCCTTGAGGTTCTGGTCTTCCTCAAAGACCAATTTTAGTGCCCTAATAGGAGGTATCAAAGAGGCGCTTCAAAGAAGAGGTAATTTCCGTTTCTAATTCTTTCAACTTTATTTCTTCTTCCACTTCTTCTTCTTAGGTTGTTTCATTATGAAGTAATAACATCAGTATCACTAATATACTGATATTTTATTATAATTATGAAACAACCCTATTTCACCATCTATCCATCCTACGGAAAACGAAATCAACGCGCGTGCGTACGTACGGAATACCGTCTCCACGCCGTGGTGAAATCTATTTTCCACCTCCACCGTACTTGGATGGTTATAATGATGTAAATAATAACTATATATGATTATTTTAAAGTGATTTTTATTGTGAAATAGTATACATACACTCCAATACAATTCCGCGATCATGAGAATGATATCATCGCTCGTGCGTACGTATGGACTACCGTCTCCACAACGCGATGAGATTCATTCTCCATGTTAGCCATTCATGAATGATTATAAAGTATATATAATAAGTAATAATGAAATACATTAAATAAAAATGATACTGGATTTATGTTTATATATATGTATGTCATCTACTTAATGCCATTCAACTCAATAAGGAAAAGAAAACAGCGTTCATGTGTACGAACGGTCTACTGTCTCAATGAATGGTGTATTTCTTTCCATTTACTGATCTATTATATATATGTATTTTATGAATATATATTATATATAAATCATGTTTTATATTCTGGAATTACGTAATAATGATCTAAGTAATCATATGAATAATTACAAGTCAAAACCCAGACGACAAACGAAACAATTTTACCCAAAACGCTCTTTAACATGGAATTTACAAAAGAACGGGTAATATAAAGTCATAAGTGAACAATATATGATATCATAAAAATGAGTATGATTCTGGAATAAGTCAATGTCATTATTTAAATCATTATACAGGAGTTTCGGACACTTACGAAGAAAATCGGACCTAAGGTAAGGGAAATATCACAATCTCAATTTTATCCGAGATTGTTTATACTTTGGTATTTACTAGGGTGTATTTTATCATCCAAATCCTTGTTTCCTCAATATGTAATATTATTTCCATCCACATACAATTTTTTAAATCCAATTTTACCCTTCGGTGAGTTTTTAGTAAAAGATATGAAAGGAATCTTTTGTCATTTTTCATACGAGGTACTTTTTGACTTTTCTGACAAAAGTACGAGAAGAATGTTTTTTTAACTTATACGACATGAATGGATTTTTAAAACATTATTTCCAAGAATAATACTTTACAAGTTTTCAAGTTTATTTTTAATCAACTTCTTTTAGTTTAATGTTGTATGACATGTTAAGAAAGGAAAAATGTTTTTGAAGCAGAAAGGATATTTTCCTCAAGAATGGAGTTCAAGTGTTTTATCAAAATTATTTTCCATCTAAGATAATAAAGGGTTTTGTTTCTATCCCTATTATTATATTGATTTGATTATGTTGTGATGTAATTATATTTATGAATTCCTTTATCTTATATGAATTGTTTTATGATGTCACGATGTTTAAGATTCCCATTTTTATTACATGGGTTATGCTATGTTGTATGGTTTATGATTTTGTGGCACACATAAGAATGGTATCATTAAGAGATGGGTGGGACCTATATATACCTCCAATGCATTGGGTAAAGATTTTATATCTCATGAGATAGACATGGCTGGAACGGTAGGTTATACCGGTTCAGTGAAACAGGACTGAAACGAGGAATGAACTCGGTTCAGAAATGGACTTTGTCCACTAAGATAGTCTTGGAAATGAGTCTTGACTAATAAGAAATGATTCTCTATGATTATGTGTGTATGCCACAAAGTTTCATGTTTTATGTTATGATTATTGGGATTACATTTCACTACTATGATTTATCCCATGTTATGAAATTATGATCTCTTTTGCAGGTTATGATTTCCAAAAGATATGTTCTTATGAATATGATGCGATTGATATTTCTTTTGTTTACCCTTACTGAGAATTTGAGCTCACCCTTTTATGTTTTCTTTTCCCCAGTATATAAAGAAAGGATTTAGGTTTAAAAAAGAAAAAGATCTTTATGGGAGATATTGAAGATCATTCACCACGATTAGAAGATTATATTCCGAGTTTCCAAAGACACTAAACTATTATGGTCCTTGTGTGTGTGTTTTTGTTATGTACTAAGTATTCTGAAAAAGTAATGTAATGTCTATGTACATCAAGCTTCGGGTCTCTATAGTTGGTATCAGAGGAATGGTTTAGTCAACCTTTGGAAACTAGGATGTGAGAACTTTAGTGAGATCCCTAGAGATATTTCTAAGGTATGTCTAGGGATGTCCCTAAGGATAAGTATACCTATAGGATATAGTCCTAGAACTATGGTAATGATATTATATTAAACCAAAGATGTTATATATTGAAGTTACTCCCCCTTTATTATGATTTTTGCCTCTCACACTATTCTTTTTGGGTTTTTGAAAATGGATGGAAACAAGATGATTCATGATAATGGAGGATATGAAGGACAATGGAATGATATTCTTCATGAGAAACCAAATGAAATGGGATTTGGAAGTCCAAAAATCATTATTATGCCGAATCAGAAATCTCATAATATGATCGATAATGTAAAATTTGTTAAGTTTCCTGACTCGGATAATAAGATAAAGATGGATTTTCATGATGATCATAGAGGAAAGAAAGTTCAATTTCCCCTATGTAAATCATGTGGGAAGAGGCATCAAGGAGAATGTTTCAAAGGAACTGGAAGATGCTTTGGGTGTGGAAAAGAAGGACACAAATCCAATAAGTGCAATGGAAAAGGTTCAGTTAACACCAGGGATGAGGATAATGGTATTGCTATGACATCAACAATGGTTAAATGTTTTAAATGTGGACTGTACAGGCATTATGAAAACCAATGCCCTAAGGGAAAGTCTCATGAAGAGAATCAATATGGTCGTATGGGTAGTATTTATGTGGATGATGATGAGGAGACTACAAATGATATGTGAGATGAAAGAATTGTTGAAGCTCGGTCAATGCTTTAAGAATGTAGTGGAATGATTACATGTTTATCAAGTGTAATGTTGTATAAGTAATCTCATGGTACTATGGAATAAAGAGAAATCTAAGGATTGTTACACTGTTGTCTTTCCTTGAGTTTTGAAAGTGTATGATTAATTGTACTGGTATCCATGAAACGTTATTCAGATATTTTTGGAAAGTAGATGATATGCGCATAATGAAGGGATAAGGAGAAAATTAAATGTTTGATAGTATTCATGAGCTCATGATTGATATAAGGACTAAGTGATATCATGGTTTGAGTATATAGAATTTTGAGGATTTTGGTATGTGGAAAGTGTTAACTATTAAATGCATTCATGTTTTCACTATGGTTCAATGGGTATTCAAGAGAATACATGATTAAGGCCTTTGAATGTTTGGAATGTGACCAACAGGACATATCTTATGATATATGGGGATCAACGATGGTATTAAATCTCTGGTAATCGTTTTCACTGTAGTATGAGAATGGGCTGCAGTATTATGGATAAGCCTAAAGATTGGAATGGATTATGCTGGAAATAAGTTAGTATTGTTTAAGGATAGAAGTTTTTTTCGATATTATTGATGGGATGTTATAGTAATATAGTTTTAGAAAAAGGAAAACCTGCAGGACGGGCGACAACCTATCGCGTCGGACAATGTCGTAGGAATCGAACCCACAACTGAAGTGCGACTGGCCTTTATCGCCTACCACTGGCCTACAGGAAGTCCCTGGTTAGTAGAAACTAGTTTTATTTTATTAAGCGGTATGATATATGAAGTATAAGTTCATTTTAGGAACCATATATGATTAATCTCACTATAGATGGACTTATGTATTTTTTGATAACTTTTCAAAACTTTTGTTTGAGACAGATGGAATGACCCATCATTCTATCACATGATTTTCTAACACATCATGAATGACAAATTCAACTTCATTTCTTTAAGAGATGAAGTGGAAATTTTCCATAGAACGAAAAACGGTGAGACTATACCAAAATCATGAAAGTATTTCATCTAATTCCAATTTCATGAACTTTAGGGAAATGATTTTGAAAACCAAAAATGTTGTCCTAGTGCTCTTATATCTGATGAATCAGATGGTACCCTAGATCATCACAAATTTACGTCTTTGCGATTGTTGGATTTTTCATATCAATGTTCTCTACCACTCTCCATCAGAACTTGATGGTTATATTTTTCTTCTATAACCATATTTTCACCTATGTTCTCCTACGTGGAAACCCAGTGATGAGTTAATTTGGGTAACCGTTACATTTCATACTTTAGTTTTTAAAGCCATGTTTTGGTATTCCTTTTCACGATGTAGGTTTCTATTAAACAAACTTTCGAGTAGTAAACCATTTATAACCCCGACGAATTTCGAGGGCAAAATTCATTTTAATGGGGGTAGAATGTAACACCCTGAGATTTTATGAAAAATATTCTTTTTAATTTCATTAATGTCTTGTGTTGTACGCTACACCAAAAGAAGCTTGCAAAACACGCATACTTGACTTTCCTTGCATTACACGCAATCACGACCTTCCTCGATAGCGTGTGTAGTACGCAATGCCGAGTTTCACTAAACAACGATATGCTATTAAAATATTATTAAAACTAGCCGTTATGAATAGTAATAACCACATTTTAAAATTTTAGAAATTTTATCTCTCAAAATGGACTTCATTTTTGGATTCAGAGTATCGAATTTAGCCTAAGGTGAAATTTTGGTACTTTTCGGATAACTTTCATATTATGATGAATAGTGAAAATTACTAAATTTTAATTAAAAATAACTTTTTTAATTGAAATAATTAATAGTGATAAATTATTAATTTGAGTGGTTTTAAAGCATATTTAGAATATATTTTTACAATTTAATACAATGTTGGTCATTGGATGTAATTCTACATTTAAACCAGACATAAACAAGTGTCAATCTTTTGATAGTTATTATCTCTTAAGAACACACTATTTGTTTTGACGATGGGAATTAATTTTTTAATTAATTAATGCAACTGATATGTTTTGAATTTGGTAAAATATACATCATTTTTGAGTTCATAACATCAAATTTAGCTTAGGCCTAATTTTTGGTATTTTTCTGGAAACTTTCATTTTTTGATGAATAGTGAAACCACTAAGTGGTAGTTAAAAAACTGGATTTTTCATAAAACATAATTTTACCGCTTCTGTGAGTGGAATTTCGAAAATCCGAGAGACAGGGTTGATGTCAGTAAGTAAAATGTGGTTCAATGAGATGAAAATAATTTTTGGTGAATAGTAACTGTTTACTTTTTTTACCACGGTTAAAAGTAAATAGGGTAATTAAGGGTAAAAATGTTATTATTATTACCCTAACACATGTCCTAATTCTATTGAATAAGTGTAATTCGACCAAAAACAACCATAGGAATAAAATATGATCATTTAGGCCCACTTGGATTAGATTAGGACATTTATTATTATTTAATTCAAAGAAGAGTTAAAAGCGTTAAAATCAAAGTTTATTTACTAAAACATTTTTAATATAGTTTTATACATAATATAAATTCTATTTTAAATATTAATTAGAAATATAATAAGATTTCCTACATAATGGTATTTTATTTATAATTTTTAGACATTAAATAATTTATATTATTTATGACACAACGATGATGCAGTAATTATCTTATTAATGAAATATTGACATAATTGATGTTATAAATACCCAAATAAATGTAATTTGAGACTTTTTATAAATTACACTAATTTTATAGGTTAATATGAAATTTTAGTATTGATTTAAGTAACTTGGTTTGAACTAATCATTCTGTTATGATTTTCACAAAAATCAATTACTAAATAGTGTCAAAACTGACATAAAATAGTTTTATTTAAAAAATATTATATTATTAATTTTTATTTTATTCCTAAAAATCTAAGGTTCGGCCAAATGACTAAGATAAGGTTATATATATTAATAATAAACAACTTGGGGTTCGTTTGGCTTGATATGGTAAGTTAATTAACCTTATAGTGTAAGAAAACAAGAAGACATGGTAAAAGATAAATTATCTAACTTAAAGTTAAATCTAAATGATAAGGTTACAATTGATACCTAAACTTGTCTAAATTATATTTTATGAGAGGCTTTTGACCCATCCCCACCTTAGCCTCGAAATAAATCAATTTGGAGCTATTTATAACCGAACTTGACTTTATAATAAAATAATATTTTGAGATTTTCTAAGGTGCCCCTCTCCTCCCTTATAAAAGGTCACCTCATCCCTCTCTTCCTCACACAACTTTGAGCCTTAAAGCTATACCAAACCCTTAAAAATTCTCTTATCCACTTCCCTATAAACATCCTAGAGGTTATGGTCTTCCTCAAAGACCAATTTTAGTGCCCTAAGAGGAGGTCTCAAAGAGGCGCTTCAAAGAAGAGGTAATTTCCGTTACTAATTCTTTCACCTTTATTTCTTCTTGAAATTATTCTTCTTAGGTTGTTTCATTATGAAGTAATAAAATCAGTATCACTCATATACTGAAATTTTATTATAAGTATGAAACAAACCTATTTCACCGTCTACCCATCTTACGGGAAACGAAATCACCGCGCGTGCATACGTACGGAATACCGTCTCCACGCCGTGGTGAAATCTATTTTCCACCACCACCTTACATGGATGGGTATAATGATGTAAATAATAACTATATATGATTATTTTAAAGTGATATTGATTCTGAAATAGTATACATACACTCCAATACAATTCCACGATCATGAGAACGATATCATCGCTCGTGCGTACGTACGGACTACCGTCTCCACGACGCGATGAGATTCATTCTCCACGTTAACCATTCATGAATGATTATAAAGTATATATAATAAGTAATAATGAAATATATGAAATAATAATGATACTAGATTTATGTGTATATATATGTATGTCATCTACTTAATACCATTCAACTCAATAAGGAAAAGAAAACAACGTTCATGCATATGAACGGTCTACCGTCTCCATCAACGGTGTATTTATTTCCATTTACTGATATATTATATATATGTATATTCTGAATATATATTATATATAAATCATGTTTTATTTTCTGGAATTAAGTATTCATTATCTAAGTAATCATATGAATAATTACAAGTCAAAACACGGACGACAAATGAAACAATTTTACCCAAAATGCTCTTTAACATGGAATTTACAAAAGAACGGGTAATATGAAGTCATAAGTAAAAAATATATGATATAATAACAATGAGTATGATTCTGGAATAAGTCAATGACATTATTTAAATCATTATACAGGAGGTTCGGACACTTACGAAGCAAATCAGACCTAAGGTAAGGGAAATATCACAATCTCATTTTTATCCAAGATTGTTTATACTTTGGTATTTATTGGGGTGTATTTTATCATCCAAATCCATGTTTCCTCAATATGTAATATTATTTCCATCCACATACAATTGTTTAAATCCAATTTTACCCTTCGGTGAGTTTTTAGTAAAAGATATGAAAGGAATCTTTTGTCGTTTTTCGTACGAGGTACACTTTGACTTTTCCGACAAAAGTACGAAAAGAATGTTTTTTTAACTTATAAGACATGAATGGATTTTTAAAACATTATTTCCAAGAATCATCCTTTACAAGTTTTCAAGTTTATTTTTAATCGACTTCTTTTAGTTTAAAGTTTTATGACATGTTAAGAAAGGAAAAATGTTTTTGAAGGAGAAACGATATTTTCCTCAAGAATGGAGTTCAAGTGTTTTATCAAAATTATTTTCCATATAAGATAACAAAGGGTTTTGTTTCTATCCATATTATTACATTGATTTGATTATTTTGTGATGGAATTATATTTATGAATTCCTTTATCTTATATGAATTGTTTTATGATGTCACGATGTTTAAGATTCCCATTTTTATTACATGGGTTATGCTATGATGTATGGTTTATGATTTTGTGGCACACATAAGAATGGTATCATTAAGAGATGGGTGGGACCTATATCTCCCTCCAATTCATTGGGTAAAGATTTTATATCTCTTGAGATAGACATGGCTGGAATGGTAGGTTATACCGGTTCAGTGAAACAGGACTGAAACGAGGAATGAACTCGGTTCCGAAATGGACTTTGTCCACTAAGATAGTCTTGGCAATGAGTCTTGACTACTAAGAAATGATTCTCTATGATTATGTGTGTATTCCACAAAGTTTCATGTCTTATGTTATGATTATTGGGATTACATTTCACTACTATGATTTATCCCATGTTATGAAATTATGATCTCTTTTGCAGGTTAATATTTCCAAAAGATATGTTCTTATGAATATGATGTGATTGATATTTCTTTTTTTTACCCTTACTGAGAATTTGAGCTCACCCTTTTATGTTTTCTTTTCCCCAGGATATAAAGAAAGGATTTAGGTTTAAAAAAGAAGAAGATCTTTATGGGAGATATTGAAGATATTTCACCACGATTAGAAGATTATATTCTGAGTTTCCAAAGACACTAAACTATTATGGTCCTTGTGTGTGTGTTTTTGTTATGTACTAAGTATTCCGAAAAAGTAATGTAATGTCTATGTACTTCAAGCTTCGGGTCTGTACAACCATCGCATGATTAATGCTGATATTGGTATGTACACGAGGGTGATGGTGGAAGTCAACCTGGTGAACAATATTTTGGATACGATTGTGTTCAACGCAAATGAGTACAAGGAGGAGGTTCGATTGGAGTATGAAAGATGACCGCTGTTCTATAAGCTTTGTAAGATAGTTGACAATTTGCTACTAAATTGCCGAGTGATTAAGAACGAGGTGAAAAGCTGAGATGATCAACCCAAGAAGGATCTGTGGAATCAGGTCAGAAGGAAGAAGAAGGAGCACGCCATCTCCACTGGGCAGCAAGAACCTATCATGAAAAAGGCGAAGAGATGGGTGAAAAAATTACCTCACTTGGGGTAGACCTCCAGTGTCAAGTAGTCTGATATGGTAGAGGAAGAGGAGTTCGAGAATGTTGATGTTGTGTTAATGGAAGAGATTGATAGTATGGTGGGGGACACTATTGAGAAGCCTCTGGACTCGACTGATCACACTGATTCAGGTTGCTGCTTGTTGGGTGATGATCCGCAGACTGAGTCACATGAGGAATTGATCAATGGAAAGGATTTCACTCCATTGGAGGCCTCTAATGGACATCTCTCCATCTCTTATGGGGATGATTCAGGTATGTGGTCTAATGGTGAAATTTCAGGTAACCCTTCAGTTGCAAACAACATTATTGAGAATTCCATAACAGTTACAGTGGGTAAAAAACCTGATTATTTTCATGTTGACCCTTCAAATGTACCTCATACACAACCTAATAAGTCTGATTTGTGTTCAAGGGATACCACTATGGCTAAGACTTCAAATTTTAATTCCGATAAAATTCATCTTGATACTACTGTACAAGTTTTACATGCTAATAAATCCATGGTTTCAATCTTAAATGATCAGATAGTGGCAGTTGGAACTATGGACACTGCTGTTGTCTTCTCAAGAGCATCTGAGTCAATTATTGTTGACTCTTTATCTCTAAGAGACTGACCAAAGACTCTAAATTTATCTGCAATTTCTTTGGAAAAAAATCAAGGTTCTAAAATTACAAATGCTACTAATCTATCTGATGCATCTAATTTGAGTAAACAGGAAAATAAATCCAGCCCTACCTCCGCGCATGATCCAATAATGTCAACAAGGAAGAAGGGCTCGGGAGGCCTAAAAAAGAGATTTCTAACTCCAAACGTAGGTTTAAATGAATTATTTATATTGTAATTTTCAGGGTATGGCTAACTCTGACAATTTTATTGTGCTTAAGAGACTACTTTTGACTCAAAAACAAAAATTATTTTCTATTGATGAACCTAAAATCAACTTCTCTTTGAAATATTTTCATTTATCCTATTTTGGTGACAATTTTCTAGGTGCTTTCAAGGATGGATCTGCTACTGGAACTCTTTGGTTATTTTATCATTCATCCTTGCAGTCTGTTTCTATTGTCAAATTTTATGATCAAATTTTTACTTGTGACTTATCCTATGATGGTGTTCATGTTTTTTGCACTATGATTTATGCTAAGAATAAATATCAAGAGCGCAGAGACCTTTGGCATGATCTTCTTTCCCTCTCTAGAGTTATCCAGGAACCCTGGTTTGTGATCGGGGATTTCAATGCCATTCTTTCTCCGAGTGAAAAAATCGGTCTGTCACACTCTTCTATTTCTTCAAGAGAATTCAAATATTCTATTGAGGATTGTGATCTTATAGATATCAACCTCACTGGCGCTAAGTATACTTGGTACCGAAAGTGTTTTAGTAGGGTAGTGGCTAGTAAACTTGACAGAGCTTTCACTAATACTGCCTCCCTTGATAAATGGGATTCCATATCAAGTATTACCCTACCCAAGATCAGCTCTGATCATCACCCCATTCTAGTCAACCTCCACTCTAAGGGCTTTAAGTCTCCTACCCCTTTTAAATTTAACAATGCTTGGGCTGCGGATTTGGATTGTTCTAAAATGATAAAAGACATTTGGAATGACATGAGGCATCAAAACAATGCGTTTGCTTTCATTACCAAATTAAAGTTCCTAAATCAAAGTCCCAAGGGTTGGTGCAGATCTAAAACAATTCATATTGACAAGGACATCTCCTATTTGTAGAAAGACCTTAGTTACATTGAAAATTCCAACACCTTCTCAGATTTTTCTCTTGATCCGTAGGCTGAAATTAGTACTTCATTAAAGCTCCACTCTCTTATGAAACTCAAAGATAACATGTGAAAGAAAATTTTCAAATCCAAATGGATTTCAGATGGGGACATGAATACTAAGTTCTATAATTCTCTCCAAATTATTAGAAAGGTCAGTAGGCCCCTTGTCTATCTTAGAGTTGATGACACCCTTCGTGACACTGAAGATGTTATTTACAACCATGGTGTTGAGTATTTTTATAATCTATTCAATGGTCCGAAGATTTGAAAAGATATTTTTCCTAATATTATTCTGAACATGGTTACTATTGAAGACAATATTCACCTCTTAAGAACACCTCTGGATCATGAAATCAAAGACACGGTCTTTAGCCTTAACCCTGATAGTGCCCCCGGGCCTGATGGTTTCAACAATGGTTTCTTTTAACTCTACTGGGATATTATCCATTTGGATGTCTGTAAATTGGTCAAATCCTTCTTTTCCACTGATACCCTACCACACAGGATTAATGCTCAATTCCTTACTCTTATTCATAGAGTGGAAAATGCCGCTGAGATTCACCATTTCCGTCCTATTGCGCTCATCAACACCATTTATAAAATAATTACCAAACATCTTGATAATAGACTTTCCCCCATCTGTCATAAAATAGTTTCCTAGAACCAATTTGGATTCATTAATGGAAATTGTATTCAATATTGCATTTGCCTTGCCTTATAATGCACTAATTTTCTGAATAAAACCACTAGGGGAGGTAGTGTGGCCATTAAGCTTGACATCAAGAAGGCTTTTGATACCATGTATTGGGGCTTCATCTTAAAAGTTCTCAAAAGATTTGGTTTTAAGGATTATTTTACTGATATGATAAGCACCTTATTCAATTCAGCCTCTATTTCTGTGCTGGCCAATGGGGCTCCTAAAGGTTATTTTAAATCCACCAAGGGAGTTAGGCAAGGTGATCTTTGTCTTCTATTATTTTTGCTATTGCCGAGGAATATTTGAGTAGGCTTCTCATGAGCCTTTTGGATCAAAATAATATTATTCCCATCCTATATTATAGAAACTTAAATGTTCCTACCCACATTTTATATGATGATGATATTATCTTTTTCTTAAAAGGTGAAAAAAGGAACATCCAAAATTGTAAAAGTTCCCTATCCCATTATGAATAAATTTCGAGTCAGGATATTAGGTGGTGTAAATCCTTTGTTTTCTTTGGGAAGAACTTTTCCCCTACCAGAAAAAGTTTCATTATCAATTACTTAGGTATCAAGGAAGTCAATTAAACCTTCACTTATCTTGGAGTTCCTATCTTTTGGGGAAGGACCAAATCCATTTACTTTCACATCATTTTTGATCAAATTACCAAAAAAAATTCATCCTGGAAGGGTAAATCTTTGTCTAGGGCTGGTAGAATTTGTCTTGTTAAATCTACAATTGTTTCAAAAATGGTTTACTCGATGATGGTTTACAATTGGCTTTCTGGTCTTCTCAAGAAAATCAATAATTTCATTAAAAAAGTTTTTTGTACTGGTAGTATGATTGAAATAAGTATTACGACCATTCCCTAGGTCACTTGTTGTAAACCTATGGACAAGGGTTGTCTGGGAATTAAAAATCATAAGCTTTTTAATGATTCTCTCCAAGACAATATGACTTGGAAGTTGATTCATAGCAATTTTGATTCCAATACCTTTCTCAAGACTTGTTTCATCACCAAGCTTAAGAATGGTAATAGGAGTTACTTTGCTTCTTCCATCTGGCCGTCCATTAGACAATCCTTCATTAGCATCATGAACAACTCTAGATGGACGGTTACTGCAAATTCCACTATGAATTTTTGGATGTATAATTGGACAGGGGTCCCATTAATCTCCATGCTGACTCCTGACACTCTTCCTGATAACACCAATTCCACTATAAGGGATGTGATTCTTTCCCAAGATATCTTCCTCCCTAATCACATCAGTAATATCATTGACAATTATCCCTTCTCCAACACTGAGTATTTCCTCATTTGGGAGCTTCTTTTAATGGAGTCCTTGACTCTAGAAGTTTCTACAAAAATAATTTCATTAATTTTGTTTCCAGACTTATTTGTTTGAAAGTGCTTATCAAGCCTTGGATCAAGCCCCCAAGACATACTCTTATTTGGAGTATTGCCCATAATAGGGTCCCCACTGAAGTGTGCCTACAATCTTTTGGGATACCTCTTTGCTCTAGATGTCACATGTGAAATCAACACAGAGAGGATGATAATCATTTGTTTTTGTCTTGTACTATAGCTGAAGCTCTTTGGAATTACATTCTTGACATTTTTGGTTGCAGATGGTCACCTCTTGATAATATTAACTCCCAATTGCAGCACTGTGTTAATTGGGATTTCTCTATGCAGATCAAGAATATTTTTTTGACTGTGGTGTCAAAAATCATGCATGTGATCTGGTATGATAGAAATAATTTTATTCATAATAAATGTTCCTTCAATCTCACTGCAGGTAAGATGCGTATTATCATTTCCATCAAGGATGCGGCATCTCTCCAGAAATCTCATTGTGATAACTTTGTTGGTGATTTTGATATCCTTCACCGTCTTAGAATTGCGGGTTCTTACAGGCAGCCTAGACTCACCATTGAAGTATTCTATCAAGCTTCTCTTCCAGGATGGATCAAGGTGAATGTTGATGGTGCCTCGAGAGGGAACCCTGGTCCGGAAGGCTATGGAGCCATCTTTAGAGACTATCTTGGTAGGTTCCATGGATGCTTCTTCGGAAGTTGTGGTACGACCTCAGCTTTGGAAGCTGAAATGTTGGCACTGATTCATGCTATGAATTTTACCAAGCAAAAGGGTTGGACCAAGCTATGGGTCGAGAGTGATTCAACCACTATTGTCCAAGCTATCTGGAAGGGGGTGGTGCACCCTTCCTGGCCTCTCACCTCTAGATGGATGAATTGCCTTGCATCGCTCATGGATCTCAACTACATTGACACTCATTCTTTTTGAGAGGCGAACATGGTTGATGATAGGATTTCCAACAAGGGTATCAATCAGGATATTACCTGGCTTGATGTTTTTCCTGGTGATCTGCTCCCGTTTTATGAAAAGGATTTTAATAAGACTCTGTCTTTCAGGCTTTTGTAACTCCTTTTTGTTTTTCAATAAATTGTTCCTTGTTATTTGACTAAGGCACCACCTTTAAATATATATATATATATATATATATATATATATATATGAAACAACATGATGAGAACAATAGAAGTGATTCAACTGAGAAGTAGAAAAAAATCTCAAAGATACAAGGTCAAATGAAAGGGAAAAAACAAGACAACTACTCCAAGAGTCTCCATGTGATAGTTTGGAAAAGACACCACCATATCACCATCAATATACCCAAACCTATCTGACAAAAAACCTCATTTCCTCAATGTGGTGCCTTACCTTTTCCAATATCGAAAGACCAAAAAAAGTATTTTCATCACTAAAGATGTACATAGGGTGTGAGTTAATAGGATCAGTAGGGTATAACCCATATTTTCCATAATAATTCTATATATAATAATCCAAGAAAAATCATCATTAATAAGAATAATTCATGATATACAGTTTCACAATTTTTATCAAAATCATGAAAAAAATATTCAATTTTCCCAATTTCTTCACTTCCAAATAAAGATGTTAAATCAGTTTCAAAGCATTTCTTATAAATAATAAAAGAAGATATATTGAAACAAACCAAAGAATACATCACATATTATATAAAATCCATGGTATTACAACAAAAATAGTACAAGAAAAAAATAATATGTAACATCATGCTAAGGATCACACTAGGCCGAGATAGCTTGGAAACTCATACCTAAACATAAATAATAGTGCATTATTTAAACCTATATAAAAATGAATCATGTCTAGAGAGAAAAGGGACACCCAAGAAAGTTAACATACCAAGAGGTCTAACATGTTCCTATAACAACATGCCTAGGGAGAAAAGTAAACCCCCATTAGAAAATCCCCCAAAAAATGAATGTGGAAAATTACTACACCTCCCACCTAAGTACCCATGTATTACAATGTGATCTATTTTCCAAAAAAAATCATCAAACCATTTCATGAAACCATGCTTTGCAAACCCTTTTAGAAAACCATTTCACAATGCATTGAAAACACTTTTCATTTACAAAAAACCAAAGGGAAAACCATTTATTACAAAAAACCCATTACCATACACACAAATCACATCATTAAATTGTCAAAATTAATTTATAAAACAATTTATCAATAAATAGACCAATCTAGTTCACAAACACATGCTATAGATGGAACCACTACCTCAAAACCCGGGTAACACATGCTCGTGATAGAACCAATAAACCAGAATAACACAAAAAAAATACAGAGGCCCTAAAATCAGTCTATACATCTTAGAACTGATTAAATTTAACAAAATATATTAATAAGTAAAAATATCACTACATACCTAGAGAAGAAAAAACCTTCACACCACAACCAATAAATGATCATCCCTCAAAAGAAGATCACACAACAGATCTAGAAAAGAATCAATGGAATTAAAACCATAGATCAACAGATCTGATAATGCAATGAAGCAATGCTACCTTGATTAAAGGAAATGAATAAGTAGAAAGGATTACTCACGTATAGATTTAAAAACCAACTTAAATGGAGATCAATCGCCGAATGAAGGAATTAAGATGGAGTGTAGGTCACCAAAATCAATGGAGAAGGGATCTAGGTTGAGAGAAAGTTAGGTTATGGAAGAATGAAATAAGAATGAACAGTGTAGTGACCTAAAAAAGAAAACTCATGAAATATACATGGCATGTTATTCCGTTACACTTCATGTAATCTATTTGGTATATATATGCCAAAAAATCCAACTCCATTTTATTAAAAACTCAATTTTCAACATTACATGGTGTGTAATATTTACTCTATATGTATTCCTTCATGATGTGAAAGAATCTCAAAACATTATCTAGGAAAACATTACATATCTTGTACTCCCATTACATATTGTGTAAATTATCATTAGACTACAAAAATAGTATACCATTACATGAGAACCCAAACCACCTTAGGAATTCAGATAACTCATGGAGAACACTAGTAAGTCATTACATATTTATACTTAGACTCTATTAATTCAAATAAACAAAAATCCCTAAGCACTAGTTAATTTTCCCCAACAAATGATCTAGATCCTCAAGAGTCACAAGATGCATCTAATTATAGAGGAAAAAAGAAAGGAGAGTGGTCTGGAAGTGGGTAATGAGATGTTACAAACCCACACCATAAGGATCTATATACCCATAATGTCATATAGAAGAATGAAGTCTAGTAAAGAGGTGGGGATACTACTCCATCATCAATGACTCATGCTCCCAAGCCTCATCAGAATCTGACCCGTGTCACCATAACATTTTGAGGAATAAAATAAACTTCCCACACAAGACATTCACATGAGATTCAGTTATCTATACTCGATGCTCCATAATAGAAAAATCTTTCTCGAACTCAATATTTTCCCATTCTGAAATGTTAGAAAGACTAGGATTGTATTTCCTGAAATGAAATATGTGAAACAATTATGAATTATTATCACGTGAACCAGTTGTAATCATTTATAATCAACCAACCCAAGTCTCTTAATGATCTCAAATGGTACAAAATATATCATATCTAGCTTTAACACTTTTCCAAGATGAATGTAACCCAACTGAGTAGAAACATTCAAGGAGATATATTCAACTATGGAAAAATCCAAAAGAAAATTACCTTGATATGAATAATATTTCAACTAACTATGAGCTGTAACCAGATTCTAATGTATATCTAGAATCCTCAATGACATATCCTAAACCAAACTCAGTAAAACCAAGGAATATTCACCCACCTCATCCCAAAAAAGTCTTGAATTGTACGAGTGATTATACAGAGCCTAAAAAGGATCCATTCTGATTGATGAATTATAAAGGTTTTTATTAGAAAAATCAACCAATCCTAGATGGATTTCCCATGATCTACCAAAATCTTAGACATAAGAAAAGAGAATATCTTGTAGGATATTAATAGCATGTTTCATCTAACTATTTTTCTTTTGATGATAAGCTATACTCAACCTAAACTAAGTCTCCATCACCTCTTAGAGACTATTACAGAACCTATAATTAAACATATGAATAGTATGAAACAAAATAAAATAAGTAACCCTATGTAGCCTCATAGTCTTATAAAAATATAGCTTACTGAGATCTTCAACATTAGGGTTGTACCTGATCAGAATGAAATGAGTCAACATTATCAACCAATCAAACACTACCCAGATAGCCTTCCTACCTTGGTCATTCCATGGAAATATAATAAATAATTTTGTTTATGCCTCAACTCATTTCAAATTAGAAGTAGAAGAGGCTGATGAAAACTTTAAAATTTCATATGCTCTATCGTTATCCGTTGGAAGGAGTAACATCATGATATATAATCAGCAGTGTCATGCTTCAGACTCAAACACCATAATTTCTGTATCATGTCATAATACATCTCCAAAGTGCTCTGGATGAATGTAACATGAAGAAATATGATAATTAGACAAAATAAATATACCCACTTATATATGGTTGAAAGAATGATTCCAAAAACTAAGAATACCATCTAAAGAGAGAGACAAAACAAAAACAGTCTCCCCACGATATAAGGTTAATTGAATTCCTCTAAACCCATCATCATGCTGTTGAAAATGCATAATAGACTCAAGGAGAGATTATTATAACTAATCATTATCCAAAAAATACCTAAAAATTTTTCTTGAGGACCCAGTTACAACTCATCAAAGAAACCTATAAAGTTCCACTCTTCAGTCGATTCATGAATAGCCTATGATGGTAATTTCTTGCAGGGAGTATCTGCAATGAAATTATCCTTCATTGGGGTGTACTTGATATAAAATTCAAACTTTTGAAGGTATTTAACCCACCAACTCTATCTGGTAATAATTTAGTTTTGAGAAAAGATATATCTCAAACTCTTATGGTTCATAAAATATTGTGAATCTCTCCTCCAAAAGATTGTTCCTCCAACAATTAAGTGCATATAAAACTATAGAAATCTCTAAATCATGAGTGGGGAATCTTTTATCATGTGATTGAAGCTAGAGAGATCTATAATCTACCACATATTCATCTTGAATAAGCACATAATCCAAACCAGAACTTGAAGCATCATAGTATGACACATCCACCTAACACAGATCATGTAAGGTCAAAATAAAAGATGATGTCAGAATTCATTTGAAATGATTGAAATAAGACTAGAAATTTACATTCCATATGAATTTTACCCTTTTTCTTGTAAGTGTATTCAATGGTGATTCCATCTTTGAGAAATCCTGGATGAACCTTTAATAATATCCAACAAGTCCAAGGAAGCTTAAAATATCAATGACATTCCATGGTTCTTCCCATGAAAAGACAACCTTCACCTTCTCAGGACCAACTAATAATCCATTTTCAGAAATTACATTCCCTAATAACATTACTTCTTGGAGCTAAAAATTTAACTTCAAAATATTTCATTACAAATGGAGACTCCTAATGATTTCTATAACCAAAATAAAATAGTTCTTGTTGTCATGCTTAGATCATGAATATACGAAATTATCATCCATGAACATAACAAAAAAGCATCGAGATACTGATGGAATATCTGATTCACCAAATCCAAAAAAATGTAGAAGAGTTTGTTAGACCAAAACAATCACAATATATTTTTAATGACAATAACTAATATTGAAATACATATTAAGCATATAATAGTTCTAAAATATGATTTGATGATAAACCAACTAAATATCAATCATTAAAAATTAATTTCCACCCTTTAACTGATAAAATAAATCATTAATATGAGGAAAATGATACTTTTTACAAAATTTTACCGAGTTAAAATACTATTAGTCCACACACAATCATATTTAACCATATTCCTTCTTAGAAAAGAGCACTAGGGATTCCCAAGGAAAAACAATAGGGTTAAATAAAACCCTTTTCCACCAGGCCGTCCAACAGATTATTGAGTTCCTTAAGCTCAGATGGACCCATATGATATGAAAGTATAAAAATCAAGATATGTACCTATAATGGGGTCAATCATTAACACCACCTCCTTTTCTGGAGGTAGTGTTGAGAAATTGTTTTGAAAAATGTCCGGGAAATCCTTAAAAATTGTAGGAAGATCAAAACTAGAAGAAAATTCATTGGTCTCAACTACTATAGTAGACAAAAATCTCCCTAGATCTGGGAGGGAAGGTCCTACATGATCAAACCTTAGATACCACTCTCCATGAAACAATCATGACCTCCCATCAACTCATGAAAAGAGATATTACAATGATAAAAATAAACCTCATCATGATGAGAAAAAATCCAATACATCTTGATGATGATGTAAAAAATAAATATTGAAAATGGGGAAATACCAAACTAAATAAGTATCAACTATTATTACATAACAAGAAATACAATGAAACCCTTCTCTTTCCTCCTCCCAAGTGGTGTCACTAACTGCATATTGAAGGACATGAGCTCTATAAGAAGTTTAAGCATATCAACAAAATGAGTATATATAAATGAGTAGGAAGCACTGGTATTAAAAAAATTACCACTACCAAAGATGCAACAAATATGTTAGCAATCACTCTCACTATACCCACATCTACCTACACCAGAAACTTATCTACACTATAAAGGTTCTTCACTTATGAGTCTTATGGATAGATCCCTAAAGTATATGAAGCATCTTACTATTCCATAATATCTATTTGTATACTATGATCCCATACTATATCGAGGTTTAGAAATACCCAGATAGAAACACTATAAATGACCATAATGTTCACAACTATTTCACATATTTTTAAGTGAAGGAAAATTTTATCATGAATTCTTGACTTTTCCACAATAATAAAAATTCATATCCACACCACTAGCTGTAAATAGAGTTTTTGAAGAGACATGCTACCGAGAACCACCTCCAAAACTTATGAGATGATCTTTCCACATCCTTTTTTCCCTGGTGCACAACTAAAGCTACCACTAGGAGTAAGAGAAGGAGAATAATATCCAAATTTTCCTATCATATTTATTTATTAGATCATATAACTATCCACTATCTATTCATAGGTACAAAGAATCCACAAAAATAACTATGATATTTTATTTAGTCATAAACAATATATCTACTTCTAAGATTTTAGATGACAATTATTTATAACCTCTTGTGAAAAATGAACTAGCTCCGCAAACAAATTTTTGTACACAAAAAACAAACTCTCTTCATACATCAAAGATAATAACTCTAGAGACTTCACTAACATCAATGACTCTAGAAAAAAACTGTTTGAAGATGGGAGTCTTAAAACCCTTCTAGTCCAAGTCCATATTTCAATCCCCATGTACCATAGAATCCAATAATCTCTTGTTAGGAATATCAATTTTGAACACCATAAAATTCACCTTGATACTCATAGGTGTATCCAAGAATTTAAAGACTTGATCAATCTTTTCAAGCATGTCCTCCACCTCTTGAAGTTCAATCGTACCATTAAAGGATGGTGGATTCAAATAAAAGAAATCTTATGATCAATATATGTCTCCTTAAGATCCAGGATATACCTCAAAAATTTCATTATATTCTTTTTGTACAATCTGATCAACAACAAAAACATCCCCTAATACGAATTCAATAAAATTAATATCTATAGAAGGATTCCCTTAAAGATTATCAACTGCACCCTCCTATGGAACTCGAAGAACATGTTTCAGAGGTAAACTACCGGACATTGAAACAAAATAAATGATTAGAATAAGAAATAATGTCAGTTAAAACCAAAAAAACACAATCAAGAACATATATTTACATCAAGAAGTCAAAATGGGAGAGACAAATCCCAACATCCCATGGTAACATGAGTCTCATCACGACAGAAGCTGGCTTGGTACTCACCTCATCCAACCTCTTGAGTTCCAACAATCCTATCTCTATTCAAAAAAAATTCCAAGATAAAGAATATTGATGATAGACATACTTCGATACCAAACAATGATGAAACAGACTCAGATACCCTCTCAAACTGGAACTGGACCCGAATTTCAACATACCATAAGGGCATTCTCAATCCCTATAGGATGGCGTCTAACACTTGGGAAAAAATAGAAAAAAATAGAATGATTTTTATCAACATGAAGAAGAGAACATGATAGATATATAAACATGTATAGAAATAAAAAATTGAATAAAACATGAGTATATATATTTCGTAATAGAAATATAATAAAAAAGGGATAAAACTGAAAAGGTAGAAAAGAAATCTCCAAGAGAAAAGTCCAAAAAGGATGAAAAAACCAAAGGAGTTACTACAATAAACTCCATGTGATAGTTTGGAAGAAACCCCACAATATGAACATCCCACTAAACAAACCCAACTGAAAAAATACATCACATTCTCACTATAACACCTTTTCTTTCCTACACCGAAAGACATAACCATGTCTTTACACCACTGAAGGGTATATAGTGTGTGAGCTAACAAGATCAGTAGGGTCTCACCAAAGTGTTCCATAACATGTCTCTATACAATAACCCAAGTGTTCTCAACATTAAAGAAAACAACACATGATATAAATTTTAGGAGTTTTTTTTATCAAAATCAATGAAAAACTATTTTGTTTCCCCATTTTAAACATTTCCCAATAAAGAAGATAAATCAGTTTCAAGTCACTTCACATACATATATCAAAGCATGTATGTCAAAATAAACAAATTAGGTATCAAATATCATATCAAATACATGGTATTTAAATAAAAATAGTATGATGACAAAATGAAATCATAGGTAACATCACTCAAAGGACCATACTGGGTGAGGATAGCTAGGAAACTCATACCCAAGCATAGACAATCACACACACATCATGCCACTGAAAAAATTCATCAATTCTAGAGAGTAGAGGAACCCCTATAAAGTGAACCTCCCAATAGGTCAAATATGTACCTAGAATAACATGCCTAAGAGTGAATGGAGACTCATGAGAAAACCCTCTAATAGTATATGTTTAATGTTACTAAAAAAATTTCAAAATGCTTTGAAAACCCTTTTCATTTACAAAAACCTAGGGAAAATCATATTTTATAAAAAACCCATTTCCACACACACAAATAAAATTATCCAATCATTACAAATAATTTAGAATTTTTTTATTAATAACTAAAGTAATGAAGTTCAATAAAATAGGCTATAAATGGAACCACCAACATCAAAACCTGGGTCACACATTCCCACAGTGAAATCCACAAATATAAAGAAAACAAAAATGGAAACATAGGCCAAAGAATCAATCAACAAAACATATAATTGATTTAATTTAACAAAAGGGTTAGTGAATAAAAAATATTACAACATACCTCAAGAATTCACACCCACCACACCACAAACAACAAAAGATCATCCCCCAAAAAATGATCACACAACAGATCTAGAAAAAATCAAAGGAATTACCATCATAGATCAAAAAATTTGATAATTCACTGAAATGATTCCATCACGATCAATGTAAACAAGAATTTAGAAAGTATTACTCACCTAGAGTGATTTAACCCAACTGCGATGGAGATCAATGATTGAAAAAAGTGATTTGGATGGATTAGAGGTTCCCAAAACATTTAGAGAAGGGCTCTAGGTTGAGATCAAGGAGAAATGAAGAATAATGAAATAATAAATATCCATGAAGAGACCTAAAAGAAAAATCAGGACATTTTCATAACTTTTAATCCCATTAAAAATCATGTAATCCAAGGGTTCTATATATGTAAAAGAACCAATTTTCTTTTTATTAAAAACCATATTTTTAACATTACGCAGTGTGTGATCTTTACACGGTGTGTATTCTTTCAGAATGTGTAATAAACTCATGACATAATCCAGGAAAACATTAAATGTCGCATACTCCCATTACATGGAAGGTAAATCCCCAATAGACTACAAAAAAGATTATTCTTACCTGATAACCAAACCAAGTCAAGTGTTCTTCGAATATGGGGAGACCCCCACTAATCCATTACACATTTATACTCAAACTCCATTAATTCAAATAATCACATATATATTAACATTAGATCATTTTCCCTAAACAATTATCCACATATTCGAGAGTCCCTTGATGTACCCAATTAAATAAGAAAACGAGTGAGAAGATGGGAATTACCTAAATGTACGTAACATGATATTACAACATAGTTGGATGTCTTTAATGATTTAAGAAGTTGGTGGGTTTTGAGGAAGACATTAAAAGGTTGTTAGAATGGAATGATTTTTTAGAAAGGGTTTTTCCCTTTGAGTTGAACCCATTGTTATTCATATATATAATCCTATGTGTGAAGCATTAACAATGCATGTGGATTAGGGTGTTTAGCAAGCACCGAGATGATCTATGAATGTGGTCTGATGGTGATATAGTTTTTTAGTGCATGTAAGGAGCGATGTGTAAGTGAACCTAACCCATTTAAAGAGGTGAGTTATGGAGGTATGTATGTATAAATATATTAGGTCCACTAGTAAATGAGAGATTCCCTTATTTGAGCAATATAATTGTTAGATGGGTGTGAACAAGTAGTGCTGACTATTAAAGTGAGACATAGACCATTTGGAATGCTTGTTGATTAAATCTGGTAATGTTATTGTTACTCATGGATGTGTGGGAGACCTATACATTAGGTTGTTAATGATATTTTGGGTTGAGATATCTATTTATTGTGAGTATCATCCATGATTATTGTGGTACGAAAATTAAAAAAGGTCTATAAGGTAAATTTATTCCTTTCACTCGAATGCATGATTATATGGACGTATCTGTGGAGAGATTTTTATATGTGAGTTAGATGTCATGAAGATATGTTGAGTTGTTTGATAAGGAATACTAGAGATACTTATTTAGGACGAGATGTTATTAGAACTAGATATTACAATGACCCACACCATTACATACTAGAAAATTCCTAATGGAATTTGAGTTTCTATTTGGTGGACAATTGAATTTGAGGATTGAGGCTTGGATTGGTGATTTGACCCTATGGAAATCCAAAAGAGGAATTTTTTGATGGGACACAAGGATTGGGTGTTTAAACAAGGATTTTGGGGAATCAATGGATACATTCTAACTTGGAAGGGATAATGAAGTAGCCAACAACCAACTGGTGAGGACCACCAGCTCATCGATGGTCTCCCTTTTAGCCTTAACACACCGTGTAGTCCTAACGACTCGCCAATGATGTCTAACTGCTAACCGGTGGGGATGTTGGGAAATTTTAGTCAAGGGAAGATTTTTATATTCCTTTATATCCCCATAAATTGACACCCATCTTCTCCCCCAACCTCATTTGAACCATGTTATTAAAGAGGCTCCCTTGTTGGCAATTTTGGCTCCTCTAAACTCAAATATTGGGAGGTACAAGTTATATTCATAGCTATTGATTCATAAAAGTAAGTTTAACCTCATACTTTCCTTGAAACTCAATTTATTAGTTTTTCATTTCATTTGATCTATAATATAATGAATTTCGGGATTCTATCAAGCAATTGGTGAATTGGGCAAAATTGAAGTGGTATTTCTTAGCAATTGGGCTCTATCATGCTTGAGGTAAGAATTTACTACCATTATATAGAGCATTTATTAATTTTTTTCCTTGTATTTTATTTGAATGTTTTAATAGCCCTATGAGACCACTTATTTTGATGTTATAATGAGTGGGTGAGGCCTGTATCAATTTAGGAGGTTCGTTAGAGGTGGAGTGCAGTTTGTGTTCCCTTGAATCGATAAAAATGAGCATTATACAAAAAATGTGCTTGAGGATATATACTTAGGAATCTTTTCTTGTAATGGTTCATTCAATCTTGGTTATAGATAGTGTGTATTGGATATATAATATAAGGGTTCTAGTGGAGAATTACCATGTACGTGTGTCTTGAAATGCTAAGTGGGAGGTTTGTATCGAGGTATAATGGTGGAGATGTATTCTTGGGTAAATAGGCATAAGAACTGCCTTCTGGGATCCAGATGTGTCGATATGAATCTAGTAAGTGAAATAGGGGTCTTTATGATTAATTGGTTACTTTATGTGTGATGTGAGGGTGAACACATGTGTGGGGGTTCAATCACATTGGGATGGGGTTGTGATGATATGTATTACCCTTTCTTTTTTTGTTGTCACTTATGTTTGTGATATGTTTTTCCTCCCTTGAGTGCACTGGGATGGGCCAAAGTGAATCCTTGACCATGAATAACCCTTTGTATGGTCTTGTGTTTATGTTGGTACTCCCATGAACTCTCAAGATGGGTCACTGTCACAATTGACCTCCCAAGAATCCTTGGGATTGGTCGATGTTCTGATTATCCTTCTATGAACATTTAGGATGGAAATGTGAGATGGTTGGGCTTTCCAAGAACCTTTGGTATGCGATGATGTGATAATGATACTCCCATAAACCTATGGGATGGTCCAATGTGATTTATTGGACTCCTAGAACCCATGGGGATGGGTCAGTGTGAATGATTGATCTACTGAGAGTCTTTAGAGGTGGCTCGGGTTACTTGATGAGGCCATGACCTATGATCAAGCATGATTTGTGGGATACTTATGCTTATAAGATTATGGTAGAACCTTCCTTCTTGAAATTATCTAGAGAGGATAGATCTAGGGATCGTGCATGATGATCTATAATTTTGTAAGTTTATTTATGTATCTATTTTACTATATTGCATACAATTTTATATTACATAATACATTTATGATAATGACTGTTTCGTAGTTCCTTGAAACGTGTGTTTTAGATTTAAGAATCACTATTTCCATGTGGTTTCCATTGGATTTATTCATGGAACTGGAAACACCGAACAGTTCATTATCCAAATAGGACCTTATTTCCAAAGGCATGCATTCGTTATGTTTTAAACTTTACAATACATAAGAAGGTGCATTGGTCAAGAGGATGGGAGGTCGGACTCATCACACCCTTTGGGGGGGAATTATTGTCTACTATGGGGCTCTCTTTGTAAAAATAAAATATCTTCATGAATCATTATTTATTCACCAAGGATAACATAAGTATCACTTGGAATTTATAATCACTTATTATCATGTGTAAAACACTAGAATCATCAGTATGTATTCAAGTTTCTTCATTAAAAAAAATATACATATGCATTCGAGGTTTTCCATCAATGGTATCCTCAAATATACTGACTATAGATTCTTTTAATCATCATTTTGATGATACTGGTTTTTAAGCCACTCAATGGGGTACTCTGGAATATATTTTCATCCAGGGAGACGAAGGTTTGTTTTGATCTTGGGATTGTGGCCATAAAATGGGATACCTATGAATCCTTGTGAATGGAATCAGAACCCTCGTAGTTCGGTGTCGCTTAGTAGGACACATCATACCTTTTAAGGTCATGTGATAAGGACCTCTAAGTGGATGGTGATTAGTTGAAACTTAGTGTTGGACTTATGCAGAAGCATCCCAAGGAACTTGGAAGGGATATGGGTTTCCAAGTATGATCAGTCCCTGTTGGGAATATTTCCCAAAGGGAATAGGGTTGATTTGAAATGTTGGGTTTGAACCTCAAGGAGGCTTCCTACATATCCCATATGGATGGGAATCAAATCCCACATAGTTCAATAAATCGCATAGGAGAGTATGGTCCTATCAGAAAGATGAGTATGGGATTCCTGAAAAGGATGCCTTGATGATTTGAGGATTGAATTATGGGATTATTTCCTAAAGAGGATTCCCAAATTGGGAGAATTTAGGGTTAGATTCTTGAGGAGGATATCCAGTGAGCTTGGGATCTAAAAGAACTTCCTACGTATCCTGATGTGAACAGGAATCAGAGTTCTTGTAGTTCCTTACCATGAGTGTTTGTGCACATGTTGCAACCATCACGTATCTATATGCCCACGTGAGTTAAGCTCGGTGTGATAAAAAAGGGGATGTGTATTATTTAACAATGTCACTTCACACTTTCAAAATTTTCCTCCATGCTGATGGAAGAGGGAACGTCGACTGTAGAAGAGGGAAAAGAGACAAAACTTCCTTCTATTCTATTTACATTGGACAAGGGTCCAATGTATGGAATAAAGGGTGAAGTTTAAGGGCCTATACCATGATGTTTTCCCTAAAATTAGTTTTGGTAGGGGAGGGAGACTTCTCATATGATTGTGTGGAACATCAAGTATGAAGTGTACCTTATCTACCAAAGGCCTGAGGTTCTGGGTCGCCTCTTTGAGAAGGGCGAGGACGGTAACCATCCCTCCTCCAAATCGGGAACCTACCAACACTGTTTCTGGGAGAAAAGTACATGTGACTGTGGATATACAACCCCACAAGCATCCCATGAATCCTAAACCCATTATGAAACAAATGTGGGAAACCTATGACTATGGAAATAAAAACCCAAATAGGAGACACACTGATGTGCCTTTCCCAAAGGATTGAGTAGTCAGGAGGTTTTGGTTGAGGGTTCAACTCAGGCCCTTTCAGATAAAGAAACCAATGAAGAAGATACCCTGCCATGAATGGATTTTAAAAGAGGGTACTTGATCTGGTCACATAGGTACTTCGCAGAAGTATTCCTCAAAGGTATCCCTCATTATTTGAATTGTTCAAGTATACCATGTAGCTATGGCGCACAGGTATACCGCACAACTATGGTTCGCAGGTATACCACACAGGTATGGTGCACAAGTATACCACGCATGTAAGGATGATGACTGATGAATGTGAATAACTTCAAAATATGATTATCCCATTTAATTATCTCTTATATCATGGTTTAGAGAGATACCTGAGACAATTTGAGGGATCTAGGAGAAAGAGCTATGCAATGGGAGCTTTAGAGAGTCGTTCATTTTTTTCAATCCTGAAATGGGGAGCCCAAGGGATCTATTTATAGGAACAAATGGGCCTAGTCGAAGAGTTGTTTCCCATATAGGTATTTCTCCCAGCTTTACCATGGAGGTATTCTACATAGGTGCACCAAGATTCTTCTGGCACGGAGGTCTGGCGCAGGGCTACTCTGCATAGGTAAGTCGCGCAGCTCCGCCTCATAGGTGCTCCATGTAGGTACATAAAAAATCTTCTGGTGTGGAGATCTGCTATGGAGGTCAACTATATAGGTCAGTCATGGAGGTCCACCCCGTAGGTCAGCTGCGGAGGTCTGACGCATAGGTTAGTTGCGTAGGTCCACCACGTAGGTCAGGCGCACAGATCCGTAAAGCTACTCCGTCACGAATCTCTTCAGGAGTATTGTTGACTTTCCTTTGTTCTTTTAGAACCTTGATTTGGGATCTGAAAGATCTAGAGTTCTCTTTATATTCCTTTTGGTTAATTTCTCAAGTAGTGTCAAAAAAAAATCCCCCCTCAGGATTGGATTCAAAACGTACAAAGAGGGTCGAGTCCAAAGGTGAAAGTTGCCAAACAACACATGTTTACCGCATAGCTGCTTTACAGGGGTACAACACGAAGAGGTTGCATGTAGTCCGAATGCATAGGTCTTAAGTTGCCTATAAATAGGTCTCACCCATCATGATTTTTTTCTTCATCTATGATTTCTCTGAAATTTTGTAGCTCTTATTACGTAGCTCATTCTCCTAGCTATTATTGCATTGTGCTCTTGCATAATTTCCTTGAAACCTTCTCTAGGTAAAATTAATTACACAATGGAGATATACCAAAGGACTTCACCGTTGGGGTTGTTCTAGGATCCTTTGTGAAGGACCTATGCGACCGACCTCATCAAAGAATCTACGTGACTTGCCTTGTCGAAGGACCTACACGACATGCCTCATCGAAGAACCTACGTGAACAATGTCCTTTTCCAAATTTTTTTTTGATTTCCTCTCTAAAATTCTGACCTGGAAGTTTGGTAATTATTTTGCAGGAAAGAATGAATCATTTGATGACTCATACTAAAGAAGATAAGTCTTGCCAAAATGAAATGATAAAGATAATCAGACCAGACTATTCTGATATTGTTGACAGTACTCTTCCTGGGCTATAGAAGGGTCTAATTCCATACCAACGTGACTACAAAAAAATTCCTTATTTACCCTTGTACGGGCATGGGGTTTTACAAGAGTCCCATGTTCCATCTATTAATAAGTACTTTGAAAAGAATTGGTTTCTTAAATACTTCAACTGTAACTGCATAAATATTAGTGCAAAGGGGTTCCAATTCAAGAAGGAACAATCCCTATTAGCTGTATCCTTCATCACAGTGGTTGAACTCCCAATATGAAAGAACAGGTTGTAGAGCAAAGACCACATTGTTATGATTCCACTTTTTGGGATTCTAAAACATATCAATCTAATGGTTGGAAAGGATATTGGGACCTTCGTTCTGGAGGGGGTGTAAAACCCGAGTGGATGTGGGTATTCTGGGTACGTCAGACTTGTGGACAATTCAGAAAAGAGTTATCGGACGTTCATATCTAGGAAGCTGTCCGGATGGGGAAAAATATGTTTATAAAAATGAATTCATTGCTGAATTACTATGCCAATGGGGTCCACAAAAAAATTCCTTTCATTTGATGCACTGTGAAGTTGGTATTAGTCTCTAGGACATTTACCAAATAGACGGAGTTCCCATTCTTGGGGAAATGTATGATGAATTCATTCCACCTACAACAAAATGGGGTAATGTTTCTAGAACACCATCGCTAGATCATGAATTATTTAAGATAGCGAAGAATTTACCTAAGGAAAAGAAAGATATTCATTCTAGAGTGTGGATGGAGGCCTTCTTATAACCAACAATAGAGGAAGGTCTAACCTATGGACATCCTACTATTTGTCCTTCTGCAGATAACTGAGGCAGTTCAGGCACATATTAGCCTACTCTGGAAATAGGTGATTATAAGCATTGGGGCTATAAATTCAAACCCGATATAGATGCAAAAGAATGCTTAGATGCCTTCCTTTCTATGAGGATAAGTGTTTATTTGCTTCCAGTCTGTGAATCCAGAGGTGGTATAAGATCAGGGACTTTCACCATTGTAGCTAAATTGGTAGAGGGGATGTATATTGGGTTAGAAACTCTTTTATTAGAAAGAATTTACCATATCATACTACATTTATACAATGGGAAGGCTCCATTTAGGATTTTAGGTCAGTTCCAAGTGTTCTGGGGCTAGATTACAACACATTTTTATTCATTACTCAACGTTGAATTCAGTCTGAGTTCCCAATGGTCTATTCAACCCATTTTTACAGGATGTTTCTGGTATTAAGCCTTTGAACATGAGACCTGACGAGGTGCTAAAGGTATTGAATGTCTCCGGATAATTCAGATTCTTTCGTTTTGGTAACCCACCAGTTGGAACATTTATTGATGATGGTAAAGAAAAGAATTATGAGTTGAGATATTATATGATGGAATTCCGGGATGGCGTATTATCAACCATGATTGATGGTGAAATTATATTCAAGGCTTAGATCCCATATAGGTTTACTTATCAGTTCATATGCCTTCAACAATCAAACACTTTTCCACCTACGTATGTCAGATAGGAGAAACAACCAATGGTAGCATGACAATTATGAATTATAAGAGCTTTTGAGGTATCCAAATTGTCGATTAGTCTATATCCATCAGATGCATCAATTCGATTGGAAGCTGGGTATGCCAAAGCGTGGGCCTTTTCATATTTTCAAGGGGATTTGATGAATGGAATATATCGAGTGGAGACTAAAACAACTGTTGAATGTGGAAATCTTAGTTAGAAGTCCAAGTCCATGAATGATAAATAATTTTTGGAGGTTTCAGAGCCCTTAAAACATCTTCGCAGAAGGTATACCAGGAAGACCAGGGCTAGAGAAGAAAACCCTCCAACGCCAAGGCGATTCAATCGCCACCAACAAACAGAGATTCTTATTCCATCTGTTGAACTTTCTGAAGAAAGGAGGCCTGAAGAAGTTCTCCAATCAAAAGGTGTTGAATCTATTCCACAGTCAACCATACCAAGATTGAATTATGTGCAACCTTCATCCATTAATCATTGGGAGAGTGTAACACGTGATCTTAGGGATGCCTAGGCATTTCTACAACATGAAATTCGAATACCAGATATTGGTGACATCAAGGAACCTTATGATTGCAATCCAGACAATCACTTGGATGATGTTCAAATGTATATTGTGTATCTGGAGGTTTTTATATATGCAACTGATGAAAAAATTCCAACCTCTAAATTATTATCTCATATGTTGGACTTAGGAGTCCGTGAAGGGGTAATTTCCTACTCTGAGGAGGAGTGGAATATTTATGTTAAAACTGAGAATGAATTTCCCTTTATATTTTGTCTCAACTCTACTTCACCATTTATCATCATTAATCTTGATGAAAATGTATTTTTGCAGCTTGAATGTAGAGAAGGAAGATCCAGACATATTATCGAATCACCTCAGTATGGTCCTACAACCTGTTCTAATGATGCAACAAATGATCATCCCAGGTCACCAAAACATTCTCCAGGGTCAAGAATCATGACTGGGGTAATGAAGACAGATAATCCTCAACCATTACCTCATGTTTCCCCTGCTAAGAGGAGTGTTTCAATATCTCCCCAATCTTTTGAACAAAAATGCAAGAGATCAATGAGATTTATTCGAAGCGTTCTCTAAAAGAGTAAGTATTTATACGATACTTAGGGCATACAACTTGCTCAATATATTCTGGTAACCATGTGTTATCCTCTTGTTGGATCTATGTCTCTCTCCTCTCTCAGGGGATTAAGAGATGATTCTTCAAGACCAGAAAAAAAGCCTGGAGGGAAACCCAGGTTCATGCTGACGAATCTGACATTTTAGTAGATTAATCATCAAAATATTCAGCTATACCAGCACCTAGATCTTCTAAGAGAGAGTAAATTCATGGTAAGATTAAATACATTCCTTAGTTGCTTTTGTCAAAGGATCCAGAAATAAACATTGATATTCCTATTGCTTTAGAAGAAAGGAATGAAGATCCAGGGAAATCTATGAACAATGCTGATGTTGACCCAAACCTGGAAGGACCTAATGCTAGCATACCAATTGAAGACTCAACGGAACAAAATGTTAGCGAAGTTGATTTAGGCATCAACCAATGTTTTTTGGATACCTTTAATGGTAAATATTCTGCAACATTTCAGGTTGTATACACTAGAATGATGGTCACCCTTAATCCACATATTGATATAGTAGGTTCCATCAAGGAGTTTGGGGATTTTCATGAAGAAATTTAAGGACTTAAGTCCCTATTATTGTATTTTTAATACATAATTTCTCTTCAACTTGATACTTTACATGAAATTGTACCTTATGCAGGTTTATCTACAGAAAATGTTGTAAAGGCTATTCGAGAACTAGGTGTTCCACATTATCCTTCTTCTAGGGCTGGAGAAATACCTACAGAGGATCCTTCATCAAGAGATGTTTCAGATCCTTCAAATGTCATAACTGAGCAAATCCTAGGAAATTCCCCTTCTCAAGAAACATCTGCTCAAAAAACTGAAGCTGAGAATATGGGGAATGAATCCAATCATGTAGCTAAATTTTATTAGGTAAATATAATCATCTGTTTGAATCATATTTTTTTCCTCCATTTAAAACTAATAATGACCTTGATTTTATTATTTAGGGTTATCAGTTCCTAGATTAGAAGGTGAATCTTCTACAGTCCCAAGAGATGTAGAACAAGGCATCTCTTTAAGAGACCTATTTCTAGAGTACATTTTACCTCATGGTAGTGACTCAGATTTAGACTTGGAGATGCAATATGCTCTTGGTATGGAACGTAAGAAGACATGACAGCATATCTAGAGAATAATTGATGAAAATCCTTTAGATGAATTTTTTTCCCATTTTTCAAAACTCCCAACATTATTCTGCATATTGTGATTTGGTGGATTTAATTATCAGCTAGTCTATGATGCCATGAAAGAGACTATTTGCCTACGGGAGCATGAGAATAAGATGTGACAAGATTTTGAAGAGGCTAAATGCCACATCAATATTATTGTATTTCAAGCTGCAGTAATTGAGGCGGAGGAAAATCATAATAAGAAATCACTCAAGTTTAGCCAACAAATCAACGAAACCACGAAGGAGTGGTTATATCTTCAACAAAAACTGGATGTTGTTCATAACAAGCTTGACCAGTTGAATCAGACATTAAGAGAAATCCAATTAGAGGGGATAACTACCATTTCAACTTCTAAGGAAGCACTTCATCAGGAAGATGAGGCTGGAGTTTCTCAACTATCTCAACATCAATAGGCAGCTGATAGAGCTTATGAAGTCATCCAATAAAGGAAAATGTATGTTGAGAGTTTATTCTGAAACATGATAGAGAGGCTCTATTTTGTGAATGAACCTCTATTTTCATATGAATGAAAGAAATTTTGTTTTCAATCATAAAAAAATTCATTTCTATTTTTCATGATTGCATTATGAAAAGTAAATGATGATAATTATTCCTTTATGTTAAACAATCATTATTATAAAAATAAGAATGAAGTGCTCAAAATATTCTTATTAAACCAGGGGTCCTAATGAGAATAATTTTACTGCTTCTAGGGTTATATGGATAACCACACAAATTTTGTATCTTTTGACCTCTTTTTTTATTTCTCAATATTACATAAATCATACAAAAATGTATGTTTAGTGTGCTAGGACTCGACTTTTGTTTATAGTTCCCCTCATGAGTTCTAAATATAATGAGTACCAAGTCTTTTGTTACTAGTAGTTTAGAGTCATGCATGTTGGACTATTAAGAGATAATATTTAGGGTCAAATAGCTTTGACCATAAATTTTGAATTAGATTCCAAACAAGAATCAGTGGTTATGAATTGCTTTAATATTCTTTAAAAATTTCCAAGGGGAACCTTGAGACAAGATTTATATGGCCACCAAATCTAAAACCTGTATCAACATAAGGGGTGTCTTTTCCAGGAATGAAGTTACCATTATTTAACAATCCCCTTATGGGGTCCACATTATGGTGGGCCAACTGGGGCATATGTTGCATAGCTAAAAAGTGGTATCTTTCAACTGAAATGAATTTAATGTAGTCAACTTATGCAAGGCCACAAAAGGGAATGTGCTACATAGTAATGAAAAAGAGTTCTTTAGGAATTTAACAAATTTTGTGTATAAGTAATGGTTAAAATTTTTCTAAAAGAGGAATTTTTAACATCATATTGTGCAGTTTTAAGTCATGCAGTGAGTACATTGCACTAGGGAGATTTAAGTCATGCAGTGAGGACATTGCACTGTGCAGTTTTAAGTCTTACAACGAGGACATTGTGTGGATTTAATTTAAGGTATTTTTCTCTGACCAAAGGTATGATAAAACTCTCCCAATTTCTTGATAATTTGTTTGGAAACATACTAGCATATTCAGGTGTGGAAGGGAAAACTATAACATGTGATTTAGGATTTTCTGGAACTGAGGAATGATATGGGAAAAGGGATAAAAGAATTATAAGAAGTATTTTCTAAGAATGAAGTTACCATTACTTGAAAAAACTGTTATGGGGGATGTATTATGCAGGGCTAACTAGGGAATATGCTGCATAGCCAAATAGTGGCATCTTTTGTATGACAAGCATGTTATGTAGGCAACTTATGCAAGGCTGCCTAAGGACACATGCTCGATAGTCAGAAAAAAGAGCTCCCAAAAGTTTGACATTCTATTGCTAAAAACTGAATAATGTTTATGGAGATTCAGATTTTCCAAAGCATAGAGTTTGATTTATGGAGAAATGTACCTGAATATGGGAAGGTTATTTCAAATCAAGATACCCAAAAAATCGGGGGAACAAGACTTTTATGAAGGTCTGACCCAAATGTAAAAGATATGGTGTCCGTAGTTTTAGGTCATACAACTTGGACCAGAGATGGAAACAATATATGATATGTGGCCACGTGATTTCAAGGTTATTTAATAGTACATCGAACACCTGGTGAGGGAAATGTGTAAACCATGTTCTTGAAGATTTTCAGATTGTGAGAAAGATAATGAGACAAATATACTAGAATGATTGTTTTAACATACAGATTTGTGTATATTGTCAACAAATATTAGAGGGAAAAAATATACTATAACTAAGAACGAAGTAACCATTATTTGAAAAACCTGTTATGGGGGCTGTATTATGCAGAGCTAACTAGGGAATATGCTGAACAACCAAATAATAGCATCTTTTGGCTGAAAGGCCTGTTATGTATGCAACTTATGCAAGACTGCCTAAGGGAACGTGCTGCATAGTCAAGAAAATGAGCTCTTATAAGTTCCAAATCCTGTCACCAGAAACCGTAAGAAAGATTATGAGGATCTATAAATATTCAATATTTAGAGTGTGAAATATGGATGAGGGTTTTTTTTCAATGTTTATAAGAAATATTTAAATCAATATTGACCATGAGTTTGATATCCTTTACATAGATCTGGCTCATATGTAAAATGGAGACTTTATTTATTTCCTTTGAATGAATATGACGTTGTGCAGTTTGAAGTCATGCAATGAGAACATTATACTATACAGTTTTGAGTCATGTAGTGAGGACATTATACAATGTAGTTTTCAGTCATACAGTGAGGACATTGATAACCCCATAAGAAATTAAAAACACCTTATTTATAGGAATAATCCATTTACCCAATTTCTAAGCCCACGTGAGCTATGCTCGATGTGAGAAACAAGGAGCAGTAAGGGTTTCTTTTATAATGCGAATGTGATGCAAATGAAGAATAGGGGAATAAGATTTCCATGCAGTTTAATGTCATGTGGTAAGGAAGACAATGAACAGATGTGAAAAGAAAGACATATTGTGACTGGATTAAGGGATAAAAAACCAAGTGTCACTATGGGTCTTCCTAGGGAATGAATCAAGTTGTACATAGTTCTTAAAACATTCCCTAGGCATATTTGATTTTTTAAAGAAGAAATAAATGGGGGTTTTTTCTTCATGTGGATGGGCCTAATATTTAAGATCTAAGCGTCTTTATGTATTTAATTGAAAATGAGAATCAATCCATATGTAGTTCTTCAAACAATCATTCCTCGTGATAATGGAGTTTGACATGAAGAATGGGGGCTTTTTTACACATTCTAACAGAATGGTAAATCTTAAAATATAAAATGGTATAAGGACCAAATAATATGTCTTAAGGAAATGCTCTGTATAGATCTGATTCATATATAGGAGGAGAAAAAGGAAATAAGAAGATTCTATAATTATGGTTGGGCCCAGAATTGGAGATTCAAGCGTCTCTATGTATCTCATTGAAAAGTATAATCAATCCATATGTAATTCTTGAAACATGGTCTCTATGCAGATCTGACTCCGACATAGGAAAGAGAGACAATCATGTAATACTAAGAAGTAGTGATGATGCCAATGAAATTTTCTTATAGAAGCTTCTAACGTCAAATATAGAAAACATTAGTTGTACATATGATGTCATGTAGTTTAACATCATGAGATAAAGACGAAGATGCTACGCACTTAAACGTCTTGCAGCATGGATGCTTATGGTTGTTATGTAGTTTAATGTCTTGCAACTAGGACATGGGTGTTGTGTAGTTTTAAGCCATTCCACAAGGACATTGTACTCTATAGTTTAAAGTCTTGAAGTGAGAAATAATGTGGTTGTTATGCAGTATAATGTCTTGCAACTAGGACATGCGGGTTGTGCAGTTTTAAGCCTTTCAGTGAGGACTATAGTGTATAATTACACAAGGAATTTCTTCAAAAATCTCGCATTGGTTGGAGATGTAATGAGCTCCCCATTCATTGAGATTAAATCATATGCTCCATTTTAATAGAAGTTACATATGGAATAAGGTCATTCCCTCTTTGGTTCATGTTTTGGAGGTTTCTTTCCTGGTATCATTGGAGTCCTAAGGACCAATACCAATTCTCCTTGAAGGAATGAATGAAGGCAAACTTTATTATTAAAAGCTTGCAATATTCTATTCTGATAGACTTCTAGATGATGCAAAGTATGAAATCTTTTCTCATATAATCGTTCCAACAATTGAACCATTTCTAAGATCTTTCATTTATAGAAAACTGATCACAGATTGCAACTCTAAGTGAAGGCAATTGGTTTTTAATTGGAAAAACTGCTTCGGTTCCATATACCAATGAATAAAGAGTTTCTTGGGTAGTAGTACGGGTAGTTGTCCGATAAGCCCATAAAGTATTCAAAAGTTTATCAGGCCCTGATTTCTTATCTTTATCCACTATCTTTTGGAGTATATTTGATAGAGTCTTATTGAAGGCCTCTATCTGTTCATTGGCCACTGCATGATAGCGAGATGAGTGGTTGGACATGATATTATGTTCATGATATAATTTTTTTACTTTAGCAGGACAAAAATTGGTTCCATTTTCCATCAAAATAATATGAGGGATGCCAAATCTGGTGATGATATTAGTTTTGAAAAAACTAATAATGCTTTTGGATCTGAATTCCTTGAGAGGTGTTGCCTCGACCCATTTAGAGATGAAATCAGTAACAGTGAAAATATACTAGAACTACTTAGTTGTGGCTAGAGGATAAGGCCCTACTACTTCCATTCCCCATGTGGAAAATGGCCAAGAGTATTTAGCTATATGTAGAAACTCATGGGGTTGTTGAATGAACATGGTATGCACTTGATAAAGATGAAATTTTTAAGAGAAATCTGTACAATCATGTGTCATTGGAGGCCAAAAGTATCCAAGACTTCCGATCTGATCGGAGAGTCTGTGCCCAGACTGGTGGGCGCCAGAAGCTGTTGAATGTACTTCTTTCATGACAGTTCTGGTATCTTCTCAATCAATACACTTGAAGATAATTCCATCAAAGCCATGCTTTTAAAATATCTTTTGGTGGTATGGACTATCATAAAGTGTAAAATTAGCCGCTCGTCACCGGTTCTTCTCCTTCTCAGCCCTATTTGGTGGAAGTACCCCATTTTGAAGATATTCTATGACGGATGTTCTCCATCCAGTGGTATGACTATATGGTTCCAAAATAGGTCAAATTTCATGAATTTCCTCCATTCTCATTTGAAAAAAATATAATACCACATGACGATTGGTTATGCTGATAATTGTTTCATCCCGATTTGGATGTGCCAAGGCTATAGCTATATTAGCCTAGGCATCTGCTTGGGCATTTTATGATCGTGGGATATAGGATAATGTCAAGTCTGAGGGAAATTCAGCCATTAACTATATGAAATAATCACACAAAGGGATTAACTCTTTCTTCTGATCTAATATTCCCCATTGATTTGTTTGATTAAAAATTCTGAATAACCTTTTACCTTTAAATGATCTATTTGCACCTGAAGGGCCAATTACAAACCTACGACGAGAGCTCGGTATTATTCTTCATTGTTTGTACAACATTATGATAATAGGTAAGAATAAGACAATACTTCCTTTTTTTGGGGAAATAAGGACAATGCCTAATCTAACCTTGTTGAGTTTAGGGTTTTCCAGTCTCTTCCCCGTTGGACTTCTGGAAGCACCATAAAAATACATTTCCCTTGTTTGGGAATTATCTTGAAAAGAGAAGTCTTTTTCATCAGGAAGTTTAGTATTAAATGATGTATCTTACTCAGATGGGTGCTCAACAAGGAAATCAGCTAGAGCTTGGCCTTTTATTTCCTTTTTAGGCACAAACTAGATATCAAACTGTTGTAAAATAACCACCCAACATGCCAGACACCATGTAAGCATAGGACCACTGATGATAAATTTGAGCGGGTTATTACGAGACACTAATTGGACCTCATGATTTTGTAGGTAGTGTCTCAATTTTTGAACTTCAAAGATTAATTCCAGGAATCACTTCTCAATAATTGAATACCGAGTTTCCGCATCAAGCATAGTGCGAATGAGAAAATAAAGGTTGTTTTCATTCCCAAAATTATTCTTTTGGGTGAGGAAGGAAGCTAGTGATCACTCTAAAGCTGTCACGTTGAGAATAAGTAGTCTTCCTTCAACAGGTGGCATCAATACTGGTGGAATCAAGAGATATTTCTTTAGTATATCAAATGATTCTTGCCAATCCTTAGTTCATTGGTAGGTAACTCCCTTCATCATTAATCTGGTGAAGGGTAAACATTTTCCTAACAAATTGGCGATGAACCGCCGAATATAGGACAAGTGTCCTTTAGGTCCTCTTACTTCTTTCAAATTTCGAGGATGTGACATACCAAAGATTGATTTTTTTTCTCAGGATCAACTTCGATACCATGATGTCGTACAATGATGCCAAGAAACTTTCCGAAGGTTGCCCCAAAACACATTTTAAGGTGTTCATCTTCAAATTATGTTGCCGAAGTTTGTGAAATATGTTTTCCAAATCAAAAAATTGATTATAAAGTTGTTTGTATTTGACTACAAAATCATCCACATAACATTCAACAAATTTCTCGAAGAAGGGTTTGATGATATGGTGCATGGCACGTTGGTATGTTGTGCCTGCATTCTATAAGCCAAAGGGCATTACGCTCTAGAAAAACACTCCTTTAGGAGATCTACAGGTTGTATATTTTTCATCCTCTGGGGCCATTCAAATTTTATTATACCCAGAGTAACCATCCATAATGGAAAGAGCTTAATAGCTTGCTGTTGCATCAAGTAGGAGTTCAGTAATCGAGATTGGAAAATCATCTTTAGGACAATGCCGATTAAGATCTCTAAAATCAATGCAGACTCTAATTTGATCATTCTTCTTTTTGACAGGGACAATATTGGCTAACCATTTGGGATACTGAAATTTTCTGACAATGTTAGCCTTTATAAGCTTATCAACATCAGCTTCAATTTTAGTGGCATGAGTTGGGTGTGTTCTCCTTGCTACTTGCTTGAATCCATGATGTTCTTCTAGAAAACCCAATTGATGGGCAGCTACATCAGAATTAAGACCTAGAATTTCTATATAATTCCAAGAAAATTTATATCAATGTTGCTTTAGAAAGAAATTATACACCTCCTTCTCTTCAGAGGTCATGGACGTACTAATTAATGTGGGGCGTGGATCTTCTTATGTACTCAGATTTATTTCTCTGAGTTCATCCATGGTGGTAGAGACACCTTCTTCAAATGCTGGAGGAGCATCCCTGAGATCTTCCTCTTCTTCCTTGTTATATGTTACCTCTTCTGTTTCCATTTTCATAGTAGATGACAAGGCAATACTCCCAGAGTTAGGGCAAGAGTCAATATTTGAACATCCCAAAGAATAAGCCACCATATATGACCCTACTAATGACAAAGGGTCACCCTGTGGTAAAGAGGGATAGATAGATTGAGAATCAACATCTTTGTCTTCCTCTAACATTTCTACAATTTCTTCAATTATGATTGATGAGGTAGAGGCTTGTTGTAGTTCAAAAGATGAAGTAAAAAAATCTCCATTCAAGTTTCCATCATTGTTTGGTGTATCAATAATTTCTCCAATGTTGTCAGGCTCAATTGCCGTAATTGACATTATAAAGATTACTGGATGAGTGCATGGATTTGGTTTTACCCTTCCAATTTTATTAATGGTTAGCGCATAATCTATACTCAAATGAATGAATGGATTTTCTAGAGTCTTTTCCAGTCCATTTGGTGCATTAACTTTGGTTATATCCTTGGTCATGGGCATCATTCCTTTTGTGTGATAAAACTCTGCCTCAATGTATTGAGATTTACATGTTTTGAACGGAGCCTTGTCACCATAAAATGTCCCAATTTGACCATTGAAACAATATTTCAGACATTGGTGATGTGACTATGGTATGGCTACATGTTGATGAAACCAAGGCCTTCCAAGAAGATTATTGAAGGCTGTGTCCCTTCAAACAACCATGAAATCTGAATTAGACAAAAGATCTCCAAATTGTGTTCTGAGTGTAATTTCATCTAGATGTTCTTGTTCATTCTTGTCATATACATGCATGATTAAAGTCGAAGGAGATAAGTCAAATTCATTCATGCCCAATCGACGAAGTGTACAAATGGGAATGAGGTTGACCCCGAAGCCATTATCAATGAAGGCTCGTTGGATATTTATGTCATTGAACTTCCAGATAGATATAAAGTTCTGATATTCCCATGTACCACATGGTCTTCATGTTTATCTGTAAAAGATATGACCGCATGAAATTATGCAGAATTATTCTCTATACGGTAAACCTCAGAAGTAACAACTTCAGTTTCAAACTCTTGAGGACATGACAAAGCCTCAACGAGTGCCTCTCGAAGATGTTTTGATAGATTCAAAGCAACTAGAATTGTAAACTTGGCCAGTACTTGGGAAAATTGTTTCAAAATATCATACTTTTAATCCAAAGGTCTATGTTTCCTAGCTTGGAGATCCATTTTTGTAGGTTCTTTGGAAGTTGATGCTTCTATTGTAGATGTACTTTTTGTTGGATTAGAAGCTGGAAATATTGCTAGCTTTGGTAAATGAGACTAACTAAGTCTATTTGTTTGCAGAGAAGAAGATGGTGTAGCTTCTAATCGGTCTTCTAAGATAACTATGTCAGAACTGAGCCTGTCTTTTATTGAAGAAACTTCTTGTTTTTGTTTATCCCATTGAAGGTCCCTTCCATGAGTTTCTACCGCATATACGGTTTGAGAAGTGGTAGAGTTAAAATGGTGGTTTCTAGAATTCCCACATCTTCCCATGTATCCTTGACCTTGGCCTCCTCCTCTAGTTCCCCAATTAGGTAAAAGGAATTCAGGTTCACTATAATCAGAATCACCATTGGCATAAGGATCAGTTAAATGGATAACATTAATAGAACCAAAGATCAATTAATCATCTAATGAGGATTTTGTCTGATAGGTTACTTCTGGTTGTGCCATTTGGTGGGGCGGTGCCCGTGATTTTGAAATAGATAGCATACAATATGCTAGGGTTTGGGACAAATTTGGACTTGATGCGAGCTCTTCTTCTTTTGAATACTCTTTATCCTTATGACCACTTTGTTTCTTTGACGAATGATGTTTTGATGAAGATGGTTTTGATGTGGCAGGAGTGGCAGAAGACCCAATTGGTTGCTCCAACTGTGTTTGTAAAATAGCATGAGTCCGGTTG
Source organism: Viscum album (assembly GCA_963277665.1). NCBI lineage: Eukaryota > Viridiplantae > Streptophyta > Magnoliopsida > Santalales > Viscaceae > Viscum > Viscum album. Next base: position 1,511,329,908 of record OY728156.1, read on the forward strand.
ATCATTTTTCTGATCATCCAATCCTCATATTTTTGCAAACTTTTACTTTTAACATCTTGCCATTATTCCTCTTCCTATGGATTGGTGGCAGTAACACAATCTACTTGAGCTGATGAACTTTTCAATTTTACTTTTCCAGAGTCTGCCATATTTTGCAGAAGGTATTTGAAAAAAAAGCACTCCTGAATGCGGTGTCCAAACATTTGATGAAAGGGACAATAATTTGGACGATCTTCATCTCCATCTTTTTTTGGATTCATTGGCCTTGGAAACTGAACCAAATTGTTTTCTAAGGATGAGTTGAAGTAGCCAGGAACATGCTCATTCCTGAAAGAATAAACATTATTTTTTAATTCTTAAAACATTTTACGCATTTGATCTCTTTGATCATCTTGACGAGATGGTCATTACTGCTAATGCTCAGGAGGTGGAGCCTTTCAGAATGATTATGATCTTGAAGTACAAGCAGGTAGAGGTGCCTATTTGAGTGTGAATGTACCAACTTCTTTATTTTCTATTCTCCATCGTGGAACTGATGGAAATACATGACTTTTAGCCTTAGTTTCTGTAATAGAGTCTTCTATCTACTGATCCATTAAAGTAAGGCATCGAAACCTTCCTATGTTTCTCCCGGGGATCAATGATGAGCATAATTCATAACATAAATTTAACACATAGATTGGAAGCAACTCTTCTTAAGGGAGTGCTAAACATAAAGAATATGTCAATCCCTTTCACAGAGCAATGAAATCTGAAACTCTTTCATTATACCTTTTCTTACAATTGGTAAGATAAAAAACTATCGTCATTGGTAGTGTTGAGCTAAATTGAAGAAGTAATTTTTGACGGAGATCTTCCCACCCAGTAATTGATCGAGATTACAAACTTTTATACTAGAAAAAATATGGTTCTTGTAAAGACTACACAAAACACCTAAGCTTAACTGCTTCTTGTTGTTGAGAAGTTCCCATAATATGATCAAAACTAGAAACAAAATGTGTTAAGTGTTGTTCCGGATCTCCCGAACCATTAGAGATTGTGAATATGGTATTCAAAAAATTTGGTGGGGTAGGAATTGCATCCACCAATTCAGGGGAAGCTCTCTTTTCCAGCTAAATTGGTGCACATCATTCCACCATAACTTCCAATCAAGTCATTAATGCCTCAATTGTGTTCATAATAATTTGGGGAATATCCGGTTGAGCTGGATTCTATGCAGGTATTGCAACTGGTGCTTGAGCTAGTGCAACGACCGATAAAACCATTGATGGTGGTGTTGATACATGCCTTGGATAACCCATGGGAACAGGTCTATTAGGATGTATATGATCATGTCTTGATTGTGTACCCAATGGATGAAAATCATTATCTTCATCCGTAGTTACTACAAATCAACTTTGCTAAGGAGATCCTACATGATTTTCAAGTTAAGTACTTTACTGGGGAGTACGTCTAGTAGAAATGCTGTTTCGAAGAAACTCTGCATTGAGCCTTTTCAACTCCTTCATTTCCTTTCCTTGCTGTGAAAATATCTCTTCAAGTGGAAGATATTGAAATTCTCCAATGGAAAAGTGAGATGCAATCTGAGTTTTTTAGTTTCCCCTTGTTAGATACCTTTCAGAGAGGGGAGTTAGTTATTTGAAGGCATTCCTAAATTCTGGGTAAGCCTCTAATTTCAACTACACTCACCTTCTTTATTTGCCTTAGTGTGTACCGTATTGTGGACAAGAACTTCATCTTCGGATTCCCCTGAACTGGAATTATTTTCTGGAGGATCTTCTGCCATTATGTTAATAACATTCGTTGATGCATAACACATTGATGGCATTCTATCGGTGTTTCTGCTAGATCGTCTCCCTTTTTGTTTTTCACAAGATGTCGTTCTCCTATATGAAGAATTCCATAGAACTTTTTGGCAGACAGTAACATGAATAGAATCATTGGATAGTTTAGTTGTATGATTTCCTTGTTGCTTCTTCTCTAATTGGGAGAAAACTGACTTTTGTTGAGGAGGGGATTGTAGATGTGAAAAATTCCCCAGCCTTGTAGGCTAGGGTAGATCATGTTTTTCTTCTTCTTCAAATCTTTGAATTGTTTTTAGTAAATTTGAAGGTTGAAATAAATGATCCCCAGCCTGGAAAGATGGGGTGATTCTTGAACCACTGTAGCTAAAATTCGTACAGCTACTCTTCTGATTTTGCGGATTTTGGTTCAGAAATTAGTTGGGTGCATCATTTGACAATCACTCAAATCATCAGTTTCAAAAGATCATTGTTCTATTTTAGAAATTTTCATCCTTTGACTCCTGACATCCTCTAAATGTGGTGCCTTCTCAAGATTATCAAAGGCCTAATGTAAAAATATCTGAATGACTTCTTTTCATTGGGATTTATTTTGACGAGAATTGGTTGAGGCTTGTTCTTGTGCGTACATTTGATTACATACAAAACCTATTGATTGGGGCCGTCCGTGGGAAATAACATTGCATGAGACCACTTTTGGAAGACTTTGCTGATTTTGGAGTGCAGTGAAATGCAATGCTCTATATTCACCCCATACTCTGATGTGAACACTATATGGGGAATTAGAAATTAATTGGTGTGGCCTCATTAGAGCATTGAGACATGCATGATGAAGGGTTATCTATTGGTTTTCAACCCTTGGATGTTGGAAAACTGAAAGAGATTCCAACTCAATTTGGAAATATAACCTTTCTATTACCTTTACATGATTTTGATTTTCATCATATGGTAAGACTTTAGTTTTCAAATGATGAATAGTTTTCCATAAGTTGAGAAGAATTTCATGAATGCAATCTTCTGTCATCAATTCTAAAATATCAAACTAAGAATTTTCTGAAGGCCAGAACATGACTGGGATTTCTCAATTATTTAATTGCTTCCTCATGTTTAACACATCTTTTTCATCTTGAAATAGAGGTTTTTCCACTTGGTCAGATAGAGTGGATGAACTATATTAGAAGATAAATGACCCAAGGGAAGTTCAGAGAATGAATATTACCTTAAGATTTCTTCTGACTGAGAAAGTGTTTCACCCATAAATGAGAAGGCATCAGACATGACTGGCCTTGTGTTTTCAAGTGCCTCGAGATAGGAGGGATTTCTTGTTGCTACTTTGTTAATTATGGAATTGTTTTGAAAATGCGAGATACTACTACAGAGAGGACTTTCACAGCGAATACCATCACGGGGAGGACCACCATGGTGGATTACAGTAAGGGATAAATATTCTTTCTCCTTGGTCTTCTATCCACACAGAGGGTTGCCGTGGATCTCATCTGAAGATTGGAACTCTGGATTGACTGAATTTTAATGAATCAAGCCTTCACGATGAAGTGTCTAATGAGAAACTTCTGAATTACAACTACCACTCCCAAAATTTTGTAATGAGAGGGTAGGATCTTGACCAGCAACAAATATATGTTTGAGGGCTTTAATAACTCTAGCATTAAGAGGAACCAAATCACATCTTGATTCTTGATTTTCAAATGATGCTTGAAGATACTTTTTTGGGTGTTATCTTATAATTAGTTAGGGTCACCTACTAGGAGAAGTGGATAAAATGGGAAGGTGTATGTGCCTACCTTGGAGTAGTTATGGAACAGACCAATTAACACTAATTGGAAAGGGAGTATGTTTCCAATCCCGTTTTCCGTATGATATAAGGGAATATTCCCATGACCCTATTAGAATTTAACATAGGTGTGTATCTGCTTCTGGATGGAATTCCGATGTGTCATCCCATGTGCGGGGAGAGATTTATATGTCTATTTATCTGATACTGCTGAAGTAGTTGTTAAAATATCCTGGCATTCTTTCAGAATATGGGCAGGAATATGCATCTCCCCTTTCACCATTGATAAGATATGTTTGGTGACTTCAGCAGCTAGAACGAGAATATACGTCCATTCTATATCTAGAGTTGGTGTATTTTCCTTCTCCTATCAAACTTTTTCTGTCAATGGATATTGATAGTACTCATGCATGGGGGTAGAGATTTGGGTCTTCCCTAAATTTATCATCAATGCTTTCCGACTTACATCTCCGGGTGCTACCAAACGAGAATGTTGGTAGGCTTGATGAACATTGACAGGTGTATGTACCTGCTTGATGTTTTCCATCATGTATGGTTTACAAAATTCCATCAATACTGGCAGAAGAGACTGCTTATAGAAGTGGTGATTGTAAAAAGGTGTATGTTCCAGTGTACTAGTAGCCACCATATTAGATTGACAGGCCTCTTTAAATGTAGTCAGACGAGCCTGTTGACTGGATAATAACTTGTAAGAAAGTGTATGTGCCTATTTACAATACTCCACCGGGTTTATCGGGGGGGATTGGTGAGTGGTTGTTATACAAGCTTGCTAAGAAACAAAATTAGGACGGAAAAGTGTATGTACCCTCTCATTGTTTTCCATCGAGTTAGGTCGATGAACTTATCCAAAGGAGGTAGAGGTGAGAACTGGCTCCCGGTTAACCAGAAGTTGTCCTTGGTGATTCGTCTTTCTTGCCTGAGTCTGAGAGACCTAGGCCAAACGTCTAGAGGAAACACCCCAATCACATTTGGGGTTCACTACCGCATGATTTTGGCAGCGATTGCTAGTGGGAGTCCTCAAGAAGGAGTCCTACATTCTTGAATTGAGGCCTTGAGTGACCTCTTGATCCACATCCCTATAGTACGGGAGGGAATAGTTGTTTCGTTCTGGGGATAAGGACTCGAAATAGTTGGAGATGTTGGTTTGCACTATCTGCTTCTTGATCATTGGTCATCATTGGCCAGAAGATTGAGGATTGTTGTTAACCTAGAGGGCCTGTCGAGCATCCTCTAAAGTTGGGATTGTAATATGATGGTGATATTCCTTCACCAGCACATTAGAGACCCAACATTGAAGATGTTGGGTTGGTGATAACGTCCTTCCCATGGATGGAGATCTAGCTTGAGCAGCTGTTGGGAAATTCACTAATATTGTCTTGGAGAAATCCATTCCTTGGATTGATGGGAGTTCCGTGGAAAAGTAAGAACAATGAAAAAATATATTAAATCAACATCTTTCCAAATGAATACATTCCTGATTTATTCCTTTGTTTGGACTTCATTTATCAACTGATAGGGTCCTAACATATGGGTAACATAATTAACGTGGTTAAGGATTCACGATGGGTTCACCATTTTTGTTTTGTAGTTCCTTGAAACGTGTGTTCTAGATTTAATAATCACTATTTCTAGGCAGTTTCCATTGGATTTATTCATGGAACCAGAAACATCCAATAGTTATTTATCCAATGAGGACCTTCTTTCCAAAGGCATTCGTTCGTTATGTTTTCTACTTTACGATACTTAAGAATGTGCATTGGTCGAGAGGATGGGAGGTCAAACTCATCACACCCTTGGGATGGATTATTGTCTACTCTGAGACTATCTTTGTAAAATTAAAATATTTTCATGAATCCTTATTAATTCACCAAGTATATCATAAGTATCCCTTGGAATTTTAATCACTTATTAAAACGTGTAAAACTTAAGAATCATAAGTATGTATAAAAGGTTCTTCATTAATAGAAGTATTTGTATGTATTTGAGGTTTTACATCAATGGTATCATCTAATATACTTATTAGAGATTCTTTTAATCATAGTTGTGATGATACAGGTTTTTAATCCACTCAGTGGGGCACCTTGAAATTTATTGTCATCTAGGGATACAAAGTTTTGTCTTGATCTTGGGATTGTGCCTATAAAATGGGCTACCTACGTATCTTTGTGAAAGGAAACAGAACCCTCATAGTTTGGTGTCTCTTAATAGGACACATCATACCTTTTAAGGTCATGTGATAAGGACCTCTAAGGAGAAGGTTCTTAGCTGAAACTTAGTGTTGGACTTATGCTAAAGAAGCCCAAGGAACTTGGAAGGGATATGGGTTTCCAAGTAAGATCAGACCCTGTTGGGAATATGGACCAAAGAGAGTAGGGTTGATTTGATTTTTTGGGTTTGAACCTCAAGAAGGCTTCTTACGTGTCCCATATGGATGGGAATCAAATCCCACATAGTTAGATAAATCTCAGAGGAGAGTATGGTCATATTATAAAGATGAGTTTGGTCTTACTTCCTGAAAAGGATGCCTTGATGATTTGAGGATTGAATTTTTGGATTATTTCCTAAGGAAGAATGCCAAATTGGGGGAATTTAGGGTTGGATTCCTGATGAGGATATCCAGTGAGCTCAGGCTCTGAAAGAGATTCCTACATATCCGAATTTGAACAAGAATCATATTTCTCATAGTTCCTTCCAATGAGAGTTTGTGCACATGTTGCAACCATCACATATCTCTAATCCCACATGATTCATGCTCGGTGTGAGAAACAAGAGGATGTTAAAGATTCAACAACGACACTTCAAACTTTCAATTTTTTCCTCCATGCTAATGGATGGGGGCGCGTTGACCATGGAAGAGGTCGAGGAAATGAACCTTCCATCTATTCTATTTACATTGGACAAGGGTCCAATGTAAGGGAGAAGGGGTTAAGGTGAGGGTCATATACCGGGATGGATTCCCTGAAATTGGTTCTGGTAGGGGATGGACACTTCTCCTAAGCTTCCACAGAATAGAAGGTGCGAAGTGTACCTTCTCTACCGAGGACTTGAGGTTCCAGGTTGCCTCTTTGAGAAGGGAGAGGCCAGTAACCAACCCTCCACCATACCAGGAACATCCCAACACTTTTTCTGGGAGAAAAGTCCATGTGAGTGTGGATATACAAACCCAAAAACATCCCAAGAATCCTAACCCCATTGTGAAAAAATTGTGGGAAACCTCAGACTGTAGAAATATAAACCCAAACCAGAGACACACTGATGTGCCTTTTCCAAAGGTCTGAGAAGTCGGGAGGTTTTGGTGGAGGCTTCAACTTAGCCCCTTTCAAATAAGGGAACCAAAGAAGGAGATACCCTACCATGAATGGCTTTTAAAAGAGGGTACTTGATCTGGTCACGTAGGTACATCGCACAAGTATGCCATGTAGGTACCCAGTGTTTCTTGAATCGTGCAAGTATACCAAGTAGATATGGCGCATAGGTATACCATGCAGCTATGGCGCGTAGATATACTACACAGCTATGGTGCACAAGTATACCGCGCAGGTATGACTGATGACTGAAGAATGTGAAGATCATCAAAACATGCTTATCCCATATAATTATCTCTTCTCTCGTGGTTTAGAGAGCTACCTGAGACAATTTGAGGAATCTAGGTGAAAGAGATATGCAATGGGAGATTTATAGAGTCTTTCCCTTTTTTTAGTTCGGAAATGGGGAGCCCAAGGGCTATATTTATAGGCACAGATGGGCCTGGTCAAAGAGATGTTTCCCATGCAGGTATTTCACGTAGCTTTTCCGTAGAGGTATTCTGTGTAGGTGCACCAAGATTCTTTTGGTACGGAGGTCTGGCGTGAGGATACTCCACATAGGTAAGTCATGCATCTCCACCATTCAAGTGGTCTGCATAGGTGTATAAAAAAATCTTCTGGTGCAGAGATCTGCCACGAAGGCTAGCCACGTAGGTCGACCGCAGAGGTCTGCCAGGCAGGTATGCCACATAGGTCCACCACACAGGTCAGCCGCATTGATCCGTGAAGATACTCCATCGCGAAGCTCTTTGGGAGTATTGTTGATTTTCCTTTATACCTTTCAAACATTTCTTTGAAATCTGAAAATCTGGAGTTCTCTTCAGTCTTTTTGGTTTATTTCTCAAGTTGCGTCAACAAAGACGCATTGGTGGAATCTTACTGGGTTTATACTCACATCCTTCACAGGTATCTAATTTCCCATGTAGCCTTTGTTGTTAAATTATTTAGACGATGGATAAAACATAGTTTAGGGTAGTTGTATAGGAGGAGTAGGTTGGTTGTGGTGATGTGGGGAATGAAATCAGGATCATTATGGAGATATATTTTATTTATTTATTCCTTGTTTATTTATAGAGACATGTTGTATGTGGGCATATCCCTTAGATTTCATATGATTTTATGATATATTTTATAGATTGTGTTACTATTTTATTTCTTTCTTTTTTATGTTTCTTTGTTTACTCTGATTAATGTTTCAAGATTTCGTACACTGAATGTTTTTCTATACCTAAGGACATAGTATCCCCAAGATTAAGCTTAGTACCTCACCACTAATTGACAACCTATTATGTATGTATAGGCATTCATGAGGTCATGTATGGAATCATCTTATACTATGTGATTCAAGTCAATGTGATACATATATTACTTACTTTCTTACAATTTACTTTAGTTAGAAATTGATAACATCGCTTGTGTATATGTGTGGAATACCACCTCCACAAAGAGATGTGATTTTGTTTTCATTTTCTCCTTATAAGAATGGTTATAATGATTGAATAAATAAATAAATTTGATATTTATAACATATTTATGATTCTAGAAAATTAAAATATTATCTACTTTATTTCTTTTCCACTTATTAGACAAATGAAAACGTCATTCATGTGTTTGTACTGACTACCACATCCGTGACATAATGTGGTTCAATTTTTATTACCACAATACATGGTTTGTTTAATTTTTTTTAAAATGTATATATATGATAATTACTATATGTTTATGATTTTGAATTTAATGTGACTATAACCACTTTGACCATGGTCAACACATCGATGTTGTTTTGAGGTTATAATTTTAATAACACCAAAACAATTGATATTATTGTAAAACTTTTAGTAACTAAATACGAAATTATAATAAAAAAAATAAAATAATGAATAATAATGAAATAAAAAAAATTCTTGAGTAAGTAAATAATTTATTCATGTTCATTATATAAGAGTTAGATATCATACATGGAATGTCGGGATACGTGGTAAGGGATTTCTAATCTCAAATTACTTTCTTTGAGACTCATGGAATTTTCACCTCATGTTTTCTATTTTTAGTTTATATACTTCCATATGAATACAAATAACTTTCAATTACCCTTCTTTAATGTTCTTTTGAATCAAATTTTAATAAATTCATAAGTGGTTTTTTATAAAACCATATTTTAGAGTATTCCATTCAAATATTTTTCCTTCATATCTATGTTTTTAAAAATGTTCTAAGAATGCTATTATTTATTCAAAAAATGTTGTTAAAAATTATTTTATACTAACTTTTAATTTCTTTTTAAATTTTTGGAAAGTATCTTTTGAACATTTATCATGTGGTTTATTTTAGACATTTTTTTACCAATGTGAAAAGAGTGTTTTTTAATATATACATGTTGACCACATTTTCCCTCCACCATAACTATTATTCAATATAAATATTACACTAAAATATAAAATTAATTTTAAAAGAATATATTATTCCGAATAATCTATTAACTTTACTATTTTAGGAGTTTTCAATGAAAAATGATATTTATATTTATGACTGCGTAAATATAAAAAGAATTTTTCTAATGGGTTCAATGTTTTTAAGGGTTTTATGATTAAAAAGTGAAATAATTTAATTTTTTGGTTCATCATATGGTACTTGAGAATTATATATATAAATGGGTGATCTATATATATCTCTACAATGAATTGAGTAATGAATAGTCTTTAAAGGTAAAAAATGGGGGAGATAACCTCGTATGTTACTCTTAAGAAATTAACTAAGCATAAGTTATTCTAACATAGTTTAAACATGACTATACATGATTTATGAATATGATAATTCATGGTAATAATATTATACTTTAAATAATTTTTTTAGATATATTTTAATTTCATGAGGTAAGGGAAGTTAATGATTTTTAAGGTGAAATGTTCTGAAATGTTTTCGTTGATTTACCACGTGTCGGAATATGCCTTCACAATTTTCTAATGATTAGTAATGTATTCTAAAATGTTTTATTTGACAGTTTTTTATTTCTCATATGTGGAATTATATTATTTTTTCCCAAGTTTCTTTTATAAAATGGAATGAGTTTCTATGGGTTTTGATGTTTTTCATGGGACTAACGAGATTCATTTAGTTTTATATCCATTTCTAATTTTTTTTCTCATCTCATTTATTCAAATAATTTATATAGTGTTTAAATATGATAAAGAAATATTATAAATTATTTTTTTTATTAAATTATATCATCCTTGAATTAAGAGAGTGTGTCTTCAATGGAGTATGAGTGTAAAATAAGGAATCATAGTTATGGTGAAAAAATGGACATTGAGTTTAAATATTCCCTATTAAAGGTATTGTTTTTTTAATTCAATAAAATTATAAACCTAAATGATCCTCAAAATGTAAAAAATACACATTCTTATTATAATCCACGTAATTAGGGGTTGAATAAGTAATGGGTTGTTATAATTTATACCACGTAAGGTCACCATGAACAATGATCTCAATCCATATAGTAAGAACATATAATATTATATAAGATAAATTACCAGTATATATTATATATGCTACAAACATCTAACCCTTACCAAAAGAAAATATATTTAGCCAAAATTTTCCATTAAAACTCCACAAAAAATGTATCTCTAAATTAAAATAATGCATATTGTTTAATATAAACATTTAAAAGAATAATAAAAAGGACCTCCAAAAACTACACCCACTAGATATATTCATGTCCCTCAAGGACAAACCCCAAACATCCATTACCTTGATCTCACCCAACACACACCTCAAATATCATGGGGAGAAAACAATGTATTACTCATTTAGTCCTCCAAATAGCATGATAACCCAATAGACATTATGTATCACATATCCTGAAATTGTGTGGTGTAGTAGTGTATGGGGATGTGACCAATGCGGTCACTTCTATATTGGAATGGTGGATATAAGAACTATAATATAAAAAAATATATTATATTACAAATTTTATATGTCACTATAGAGACTCCTAACTCTTCCTAAACCTCAAAACAAACAACCTTAAGAAATCCTTAAATCAAGAAATAGAAAAATTTCAGAATTTTAAAAAATCATTAATCTTTAGAATATTAGTTAGAGGATATATTAAAAAAATATATTCAATAAAATATATTGAATACATGTTTCTATGCCCAATAATTCCAATATTAGATCCATATGTCTCTATAAAAAGACATCACATAAACCTCCATTAAATCATATCTTGATGCACACACTCTTTTAATAAATTACTTATATGAAAGATCATTTCTAACAAGTAATCATGAGAAATACTGGACTATAAAAATAGATATTTTTATGTAAAAATGGATATTGTAAAAATATATAAACTATTTAAAAATATTTTGTGGATAATAGTAAATAAAAAATAATTTTAAGGATAATCCTTGATCAATGATAAAAATATATTGAATAATTATGAGTCTATATTAAACCATAATTTGAATATAACCATATAAAAGGACATAAATAATCCTAATAAATACCTATTTAAATATTAATAAACCAAGTATAATTTAGAGAAGTTAATAGTGACAAAAATATCTAGATCTAGAAGATATTCATACAAAAATATCTTTTTTAATCAAATATTTAAATTAATTTTATTGTTCTATTTATAACACAAAAATTTATGCCACTTATGAAATCCGCTCAAATAATCATATTACATAAAATTAACAATAATAACATATTTATAATTAAAATATTATATAAATTATAATATATAAATTACTTTCTATTTAAGAATACTTTAATTACATTATCACAATCTCTTAATAAATAACAAGAATATACAATATAATATATCTCTTTATCATATAGAATAAATTGCATAACAACCACTACTAAACAAATTTTACATTGTATTTGTTGTAAAGGATGAAAATTGAATGAAAATTTTCTTGGTACACATATATATTAAAACATAGAGGGTTAATTTCTTTCAAGAGATTATTTACCATGCATATAAGCGAAAAAGGTAGAATGTGATATTAAGAATCCCAAAAACATGATGTCTCCCATATATCATTTTGACCATATAGTTTTAAAAATATTACTATTTATACTACCATTCCAATTTACCTAAGAAAATAACATACTCATAATTTATTTAAATATGATTTATATTAATATTCCAATAGTTATATACTACTTAAAAAACAATGATTCATTCAATAATTTATTAACCATTCTATTAGACAAATAGAATTTTGAATTAAATATCAAGTTAAATTAGTTTTCCATATATTTATATTTTTCTAAATTATTGTGGTGATATAATGGTAGGATTAATTTAGTATATCCTTAAAGTCACAAGTTAAAATCAATCCTTCCACAACCTTAAGGTGGATCACACCTAGGATATAATAATTTATTATTATTACTCATTACCATCATACTGTAAAAGTTTATAAAAGAATATATATATATATATATATATATCATAGTAAATATTTTTTGGATGAATTGAGTTGTTTTTGAATCCACTTTGGAGGTTAAGGAGGATATGAGTGAAAATATATCACCACCATTTTACCAATGGATTAAATTTTTAGGAATGAATTCATAAGGGTTTTTATAATAAATCTCACTTTTTTAGAATGTAATTTATTAAATATATGTAAAATTAATCCATTTTACTTTCAAAATGATTTATAATTACTAATAATTAAAAAATTATGAATGAGAGTAATAATATATCTCCCATTGTGTCATAAAGGGAATAACACATTATATAAAAAATATCAGGGACTCTAAATCAAAACAATGTCAAATATTGTTTAGGTACAGGGCCTTATGCAATTTATTTCACCATATTTATTGTATAATTGATCAACAGTTTTAGTTTTAAATCCATAAAAAATATATTAATAATTTTACTAAATAATAATTTTTCGAATCTAGGGTGTATAGTTAAAGTTTTAACTATTTTTGAAAGACTTGATATCTTATAATTATAGTTAGAGAAATTAGTTTTATAATAATAATCAATAATTATTATTAAAATAATATATTAAAAAATTCTCAACATTAAAAATTCAAAATTAATTCCAAAAGATAAAAATATGATTTTTACATTGATTAATCTCCAAATCAAATTCAAACAACATTTGATTTAAAAATGTGATACACAATCCTCAATTTCATTCAAGAACATGTTTTAGAGAAAAAAATATGATCCTAAACCAACCACTGATCCATTTAGAAAAAAATTACTTATTTAGAGTTACAAATCAATATTTTCTAATGTATATTTTTGGGAAATAAATTATTTAATAGGAAAAAAGATATAGATTAATCAATATATAAATAGAATAAAATTAAAAAAACATAATTATACATAGAATGAATACTTAAATATGAATTGTAAATACTTAAAATAAATCATGGTCATTATAAATCAAATATCATTGAAAACGCAAATTAAAAATAGTATAATAAAAATTCAGGTGAAAAAACAATAAATCAATACTTAATAAAATATGTTGAAAATAAAATTGATTACATTCAAGAATAATTTTAATCAAACTAATTAAGACCCATAAAATAATAGTGATCATATAAATTAAAAAATTTCTCATATTTAATTCTAATGATTTTTTATAAAAACAAAATTCTATTTATTATTTTTATAAAAACAATATGATCAGAATTCATTATTTATTTTTTCAAGAATGATGTTGATATCAAAAAACCATAACCTAATTCTTATTTATCCAATAACAATCTTTGTTTTCATAATATGAGATATTTATATGGTTCTAAAAAACAATAATATTTAAAATATAATAGTGGTGAGAGAAAAATATAAATATAAATATAATTTTATTTAGATTCAAGCTTGATTTAACAAGAATTAACCAAGACTAAACTATAATTAATTAAGAAAAAATTAGTACCCCTAAATAAAAACGACCATATAAAAAATAATGATGCTATGAAATTTAAAAATTTAATTCAAAATTTGGGTAATGTTATATTTTCTTCATCCATGTTGAAAAAATGACTGAAATGGATTTAAAATTTTATTAATACATAATCATAATAATGTGACCCTCTATATCTTTATAACCTTGAGAAATTTTATGATTTAAAATATTTAACTATTAAAGGGAAATATTGATGGCATAACAAAATGAACCAAATAAGGTATTTCAAAAAATATTGATCATAAAATACATCAAAAAATTATTTACACTTATAACATGGAACTATAAGAAAGTATATAAAAATATATTAATATTCTTGAAATTAATAATTTACAATAAATACATAATATTACCAACAAATTGATGTAAAACTATAGGTTTTAAATGAAAAAATTAACCTTATCTTAAAAAACCATAATAATGAAATTATGTTCCCATAATTATATATAAATAATTTAAATTTGAATTATGGTCAAGGATATTGATTGAAAAAACTAGTTACTCATCAATTTTCCCTACATGAACTATGATCCAAAAAGAAACACTCACAAATAATCATGAACTACATGAAATTACATGTTACATGATCTGACCCCTATGAGTAACCTATAAATAATATATTAATCTTCCCAGAAAAACCAATATGTGGTTAAATTTATTATTAAGGATCAGAAGGTCCCCCAATTTATGTACATAATTTCCCCTAATACTTTATATAAGAACTTATAATTATAATATTTACCTTCCATTGCATCTCTTAGAAAGGTATATTCTTTTATCACCAACCTATCTCTCTTACTACTCTTATATGAACTATTTTTTAGAAATTAATATATAGATACTAATAAAAGTTTTTATAATATTTTTATTATGTATGATAGTAAAGATGATTTTTTTCTTCCCCTTTTAGACTGTATATCTTGATTATAATCGTATAGAAATTAGATAATTTAGGTTATATCCCTTACTAATAAATATCATTAAAGTAATAATTGTGATGTGAGGTTATTGTGAACAAGAATTGTATATAAATAACTATTTAAAGTCCTTACATATGTTATAGGTGAAAATTATTGAATCATATATGACCCAAATTTAGAAATAGTATATGGATATTTCCATTATTATCATTTTTTTATATTTAGTTCTATTCTATTCATGTCCATATTAACCTCAATATATTAGGTTGTCCATACTTGTTAAGTTTAAATCTTTGTATTATATCATATATTTTCATACACTTAAATCTAAATATATGTTTTTTGGACCAGTTAGTAGTCATGGGTGTAAAATTTCATTAAGAGATTTAAGGAATTTACTATTTATAGGTCATATATAATTTATTATCCCTTGATGATATTTAGTAAGAAAATGTTGATCCCATAATAGATTTCACTTTAGGCATGATTCTACCTTAGTCAAATTTCTTAAGGTTTTTGAAAAAATTCATACAAGACATAAGTTTCATAATATTTACATTATTTATATCTTGTTATTATACAAGATGTTAGAAGAAAAATTTAAGACTGTAGTTATTCAAAACACTTGGTGATCTAAAAAATAATAATTTAATTTATATTTAATAACTACAAACTAGATTTTAAAAAATAATTTTCATGACTAGTTATTGTCTAGACCCTACTTCGATTCAATAATAAATCTGAGGGTGATATCCCAAGATAACCATTAATATTATTAGGTTAGGTTAAACAGATCATGGTTATGAAATAAAAATATTAGTGGAATTATCTTTATGAAAATTATTAACTCCTAACATCAATAGAAAACAACCCAATGTTAATATATCACTGATTACTATTCCAATATATTTAACATTTTACCTAATAATATATGGAATAGATATCATAAAAACTATATAAAATGAAAATAGTACCATTAACCTCATAATTCACCACCATTTATCATGGGATAGTACTCCATAACACCAATAATGATCTCAACCAAGTTGTAAAAACAAATCATAATATACGTGATGTAAGACTTGTGATCTGAACCTAGATCAAAAATTTATAACCCATAACTAATTAAAATACATTATTCTAATAGTGACCAACAAATATATATAAAAAATATATGTCCAAATAAAAAACTATTCATATAATTTAATGTAATCATTAAAAAGAATAATAAAAGAATGTTTAAAAACCCACACCCACCAGATAGATTCAAATACCTAAGGAAATAATCCATACCTATAATACCTGGATAAAATTCATTACATAACTCAAATACCAGGGAGAGAAGACTAATTAATATATATCTATCCCTTTTAAGGGAACAATCACATAGTGTATATTGGGATGCACTTATCTTGAAATTGTGGGTGGTGGTTTCACCTAGTGATGTGACCAAAAGGGTCACTTTTGGAATAGTACTGTGGATAAAAAATAAAAAATAAAAAAATATTACATTATATTCCCGCATTCATTATTAATCTACAAAATTTCAACCCGTTATCCACCAAAATTAAAATTTCATCATGAGAAAATTATGTCAAGAACCATTGAAGTGTCAATGTCCTAAAAAAACCAACATCATTATCTTATCAATAGGAGTAGATAATGAATAGTTATGTTCTTGAAAATAAATTCAAAATTCTACCCCATGTTTAAAAATGTTAAAATTAAATCTATATGTCTTAGTAAAAAATGTTTTAAGACACTAAAAAAAAGTATATATTGACCTAAATTATTTTGTAAAAAGTTATCTATATAAAATATCACCACGAACATATAATCACATAAAATAATTGAATATTAAAATCCAATATTTTATAACTAAACCATGATTATTAGAAAAATCATATATAAAATATCATAAAAACACATGAAGATAATTATATATAAAATGTTATTTACATGAGTATTATATCTCAAGGATAAATAAACATAGAAAACTCATTATACTGGATCCGAATATATGATTATTACTCCCAACTAATATAAACCAAAAACCCATAAATAACACTAATTAAAATTGAATAAACATCTTAAAATATCAAGAAGATAGAAGAGAAAAAAATTCCAAAATACATAATACTTTTTTAAAAACTCTAGTTTATCATCAAAAGGTCTTGTTTTTATTCTATCTATTTCTTACAATTTTGTATTCTCATTCAAAAATCCACTCAAAGACTTTAATATCTTGAAAATAATTGGAATAATATTTTTATAAATAAATTATCATATTTATTATAATATATACATTACCATACAATTAAAAATACTATAACTATCACTTTCTCACATATGTTTTTATTTTAGTAGAATTAAACATAGGGACGTGGAAACCAAAAAACTAGCCAGATCTAAGAAGAAGGAAGAGTATGAATCCTATGACTTGCTCCAAAATAAATGAAAAACAAGATAATGATAATTGAAAATTAATTCTTATCCCATCATAGAACATAAAAAACTCATAAAATTAATCTGAATCCATTATCACAATATCAAAATAATGGATTATGGAGTGTATAGAGAATATACCCAAAATGTATTATATATTTTTATTTATCAAGAAATAATATTTGATTCATAGGTTGTAAATTTCCCTTTATTCTTGAAAATAATGTTTATAAGATATATGAATCACTAAATAACCTAGGTATGTTATTCCATCACCACTGAGAACACAAATAGTTCTATGAAAATGGATATATTATAAGGACACTTTCTCAGAAAACCCTTCATAAATAACACTACCTTACCCCTTAAACACCATAAGAGGAAATTCATTTACCAAATATATTTTAGTGTCATAACTAAAAACTAGAAGGGGGGAAATAACTTCTATAAAGAGAGGGGAACCCATAAACCCCAAATGTTTCCAAAACCACACCATTCATTGTCATAAGAAGGGTTTATGAGGCAATGATAGAGAAATATGGATCCATGTTCTACAATACTATTTATTAATGAATTTGTAAGACTAAATTAGTTAGTATCATTTTTATGAGAGTTTTTACCATGATAAAAGTATTAAATTATTTTCACCTATCAGAAACAAGGGCAGTTGAATCATCAGATAAAGGAAAAATACACCCATTTTAGTCTGATTGAACAATTTAATTTTATATACATTGGGAATAAAGTCCAAAAAATTAGAGGATTTTTTGGGAATAATAACATTCTATATAATCCATTTTAAATAAATGAATTTTAACAGTACTAGACGTGTAATGTTGTTAGAATATGTGGTTTCTGAAGTCATAGGGTTAGCCATGTGAACAACTAGAGAAACAAACATTTAAATCAGATTCACCTCATTATGAAATCAACCACCATTATCATTTCATTTAAAATTTACAAATAGTAAACTTATTGATTAAAAAGATAAAAAACCCCAAAATTGAAATCCATGATCACTGCTTAGCAATAGGAATAATCACTAAGAGGGTGTCTTTGATAGGTCCATCTCAACACACATAAGTTTTAATAGAATGGGTTCTTTAAACATAGAATGATATAATTTTTTATTAAAACCATTGAAGTTTTTCCATAATTCCATTGATAATATAATGGTTCTTTATATAAAGACAAATTTATGAAAAAATGGGTTGGAAAGATTTTATTTTGAAACCATATCCTTTATTAAAGTTTTAAATCCACCCAAAGTGAAGAAAACATTGATTGTTTCATTGGCATGACTCAGATTACCAGGTTTGGAAAAATATTTTATTTGAAAACCAATGAATGATAAAATTGAGGAGATTTAGAATCCTTTTTTCACCATGAATTTTAAATCCTAAGATGAGTTTACATGCATATCAAATGACTTGATTGATGGATGGTATAATACTAACATAGTGATGTGGTTCTGACTGTGGTTTATTTCCTTATCATAGAACTCCATTAGTTGTAATAATAAATATAGCAATATCATAACATATAACCATTAGAGTTATTTGAATAGGGGAAGATAGGAACATTTATTGAGGAACAAGTGAGTTGGGTTGAATATTATGAAAATATTTAGAGAAGGATTGTGAGGGAATCATTGATCCCACCATTGAACGTTAATCCACAAAACTGGCCATATAATGAGGTTAAAGTCCCTCATAGTGGCCATTTTAAGGATTTTTCTTGGACAAGTAGATACATATATAAGAAAAACTCATTTATATACTTTATCATAAGTTTTTAAGACATAATAGTTATATATAATACTCTCTATATCCATTTTAAAGAGAATCGATCTCACTATAGCCTTGATTAATCTCATTACTGCATATTATTGGTCAAAATCATGTTAAAGTGATTTAAAATCAGAATCACACACATATAATAAAAAACCAAGAGGTGTAATATTATCTTATGTTCAATTTATATATAATTTAATTTATTAGGATAGCATGTGTTGATATGTATTCTTTAATCATGGAAATTACCCTAGATTTCTATGCTTGGGGTTTTGATCCCATTCTTCTTTAGACTCCTCCTCCTAAAGTCCTAATACAACCTTATAATCATCATATATTTATATATAATATATTTTTTCTATTTTAATGGCTATGTCCACCGAACATATAGATGTTTATTCAAACATTAATTAACCATTACAATAGTCCAAAAAATTTGGAATTAAATATCATATTAATTTTATTATATATATATATATATTTATAATGAATATAATTTATATGATCATTGAAAAATGTTGGTGCGTCCATCAAGTCAAAATTTAATATACCCCTAAACAACCATATGGTTATGTACCCTTTATGATTAAATAATACATTACAATTACTCATGATAAAACCGTTTAATTTATTTTTTAATTCATCAAAAATACTTATATCAAATAAATAATTATTAATAAAAAACATAATTATTATTAAAAAATATTAGGTCTTAAAACTATTTTATAAAGAAATTATAATAAAAAATCTTTATCAAAGTGAAATGATATTTCAAAATATATTAACTATCATGGTAAATGTTTTATGGTTGAATCAAATGGTTAATGAAATCACAAGGGAGCTTGAAAATTTTTTGAGGATGAAATAACACCACCCTTTTACCATTGGATAAAATTTCAAGTAATAATTTTCCTAAGCATTTAGATTATATATATATATATTTTTGAATGAAATAAATTTTCATAATTTTAAATATTAGTTTTTTATTTTTTATATGTGGTTGTAATTAGATAATTTGAAGTAGAGTAATACGAGCCTCCAACTACATCTCAAAGGGAACACCACTTTTTGTAAACAGTGTAATGGAATTTAAATACTAGGCATGTTAAATATTATTTGAAGTATCATCAAAAATGAATTTTATAATCTATATAGTTTAATAAATTTATGATTCATTCATTAAATCCATCAAAAATATATTAAAAATTTTAAGAAATAATAATTATGTAGTCTAAGATGTCTAGGAAAAGTCCCGAGCATTTTCAAGAGATTTGAAGTACTATAATTAAATATATAGTAATACTTTATTTGACTATTAATAAAAAGTTATAACTATAACTTCAAAATTGACCAAAATATTTTACTCAAAAAATCCAAAATTAGTTCCAATTGATAAAAAAACAATTTCTATAATTAATTTTCTATAAATCAGTCTCTAAAAACATCTACTATCAAAATCCAGTTATAAATATTTAATTTAATTCAAAAAATTATTTTGGAGAGAAAACATGGGTCACTAACATACCAATGATCAATTTAATACAAAATATAAATGTGAAGAACTAGGAATCAATATCATTATGATGCATATTTTTGGGAGATAAAATGATTAGAAAATCTAAATATATAAATTAAATAATAGAAAAGGGTTATAAAATTTCATAAGATTAATTATATTTTTATGGAATAAATAATTTTAAATTTTAAATAAAAAAATAAATTCGTATTATTATAAATTAAATATTATATAAAAAATCTTTCTAAAAAATAGATTAATGAAAAATTATTTGGAATAATAATATTTTTTTATAAAATAGATCTCAATGAAACTTGATCATATTTAAGAATAGTTTGGATGGCATAGATCAAGAATAATAACAAACAATTTATAATAGTTTTTTTCTAATTTTGGAACATTTAATTATAATGTTTATAAAAAATAAAGAAATTATTATTATTTAGATGAAAAATAAATCATAACCATAATTCATTTTTAAATTATATAAAAATAAATTTTAGATAAAAATACTTTCTCCAATTCTTTTTATCTAACCATAATAATTATGTTCAACTTATGATAGAGCCTTATGGTATATTAAATAAAGTGTTTTGTGATTATGATAGATTTGATAGAATAATATAATTATATATCATTTTAATAGATTTTAAGCTTAGGATTAATAAAACTATTCAGTAGTTAATGACCTCCAATCATGAAAAAATTTATATCCTAAAGGAAATACATAATTTTTAAAAAATGAAATTCAATTTCAAATTTTGACTGTCTTATACTTTTTACAAATGATTAAAATATTACTAAAAATATTTATATATTTAAAATAATACAATCATAAAAGTAATCATTCACCCCATGAAAAGTGATTGAACAAGAAATGGTTTTTCTAGACATAAGAAAAATATTGATTGAATAATAAGAGTAATTACCTAAGGTATTTATTTAAATCATCACCCTGAAATACATTTTCAAATTATTTATTCTTATTACATGTAAATATAAGAGAAGATATAAACTACAAAATAATTCTATAAGTAAACAATTGAAAATAAATTTATGTTATTATCCATAAATATATGGACATATTTTTTTTCTAGATAATCCAATTCAACCATATCTAAAACAAACCTTTATAATTTAACGAATTCTCAAAAATTGAATTTGAATGATTTCAATCAAAATATTCTCAAGCAATTTTATTCAAGAAGTAGGTGACCATAAAATTTTCTAATAGTAACTATGATTCAAAAATAAACATTTAAAAGAATCATGACCTATATGAAACTATGTGATGCATGACTATACCCCTACGAGTAACCTATAAATAGTATATTAATCTTATAAGCAGGACCAATAGGTAGTTGATTCTATTTTGAATGATCATAAAGACCATCTATGTTTGTATCCCATTTCACAATCCTACTTAATAACATAACATCAATTTCTATTATATTAATTATAGAATATATAACATCAAGTTATATACTTATATCACCAAACGATCTATCGTACCACTTTCTATTGATATAATTATAATAAATTTTTATTTTAGGGGTGTTTTGGAACCAAGATAACGGATGAGATCCCTCACATTTATTTGTGAATAATGTTTTGGCATCTCCTAGAACAAAGTAGATTCATCAGTGGTTTTTAGTGCATCATTTCTACCGTGGATTCCCACTTCCCAAATTATGTGATGGGTTTTTGAGTGTTGATTATCAATTAATCAATACGACAAAAATAACAATAAAACCAATGACCCAGTAAATACAATTCTTGAAATCAAAACCATGCATATCTAAAATGAATAATATTGTCACATGCACCTTACTTAGATGAGCTCCCATATAATTTATAATAATATAATCTTAATGGTGATCAAAACATAGAAATCAAAAGAATAATCCCTCCATAGTAATTTCATGGGTTTAATATAAATCACCCATATAAAGAGTGGGAGTCTCCTCACACCCATCATATTCTAGTATCTTGAATTGTAAAAGTGTAAAGAGAGAGATCAAGATTCAGGTATGGAATAATCGACATGAATTAAGTACAGATATAAATCAAAACATTATAATGGTGTAAACCTTCTTATATAAGCCCCATGTATATCCTAGGCCTTCATGAATTTTCTTGAACTTTATGTAACATTCAATTAAATTCCACCAGTGTACAAATTATTTGTAAAAAAATGATAAAAAAAATGCAAAATGTTTTTAAAACATATAATTATATCTCATGTGGAAGACAAATCCAATAATTAACTTTTAATGATCGACTATAATGGATAATAGTAAAGACTTATGAATCATAAAATATGATTCTACACTTTATGACACTCTAAATTGTAAATTATTATTTTTGAAGGGAGTGGAATGTTATTAACTAACATGCCTTATGATATCCCTATAATATCTATTATGAAATAGAAAAAATACATCACATACAAAATAGATTTAGGGTATATCTCTTTTAATCTCCCATCATCACTCTAGCCTCACCTTATTTGTTCCTTCTCACTTTATATTGTATCATATACAATAACTTATAAAACCGTATCCCAACCCCATTTTATATTTCTCTAAAATAGCTTTAAAAATATCTCAACAACTTATCCTTTTATCATATTATATAAAATACCACATGAATACCAATCCCAAAATCATTTGTGATTAAGTGTCAATTTTTTTGGAGTAAATCTATAATTCAAACTCAATACATATTGAGTTGACCAAGAAGTGTGAACTCGTAGTCCTTTATTGAATTGAAAATAAATATTAATTACTAAATTCATAAATTTAATAATATCATTTCTTTTA
Source organism: Viscum album (assembly GCA_963277665.1). Classification (NCBI taxonomy): domain Eukaryota; kingdom Viridiplantae; phylum Streptophyta; class Magnoliopsida; order Santalales; family Viscaceae; genus Viscum; species Viscum album. The sequence continues at coordinate 1,511,353,280 of OY728156.1, forward strand.
GAAAATAATATGTACTAATCAAGCTACAAAGGGATCTGGTGTGATCTCTATCAAATAAAAGTAACTCTATACCCTTGTCTCCTAGCCACATCATACACGAAAATGAATTTTTATATGATCCCTTTTCCAAAGACATTGAGTGACCTTGGGATATTTATTATGAAAATCCCATATATCCAACTAATGCATCATTAATTCTATGATTATATATTAACCAGTTTGATGAATACATCACATGTTATTTACCTTTATAGATTATAACATCACATTCCCCTTACCCAATTAGAAGATAATATCATATGTGTTAACTAGGTATGATCGTACACTTAATTATTCTATCTCAATTGAGGTACTAGATGTCATACTCATAACATGAGAGGATAAATCTCATATTGGTTGACATCTAATCAATGAAATGATAACCTACATACCCTACCACCACAAGATTAGGTATTCCTTAAGGATTTTGTAAGAATTATATCATTGTATAAAGGTTCTCATGATTTTTATCTCACCAAATTCAGGTATTGACAACTCTAAATATGAACCATGAACCCCTATTATACCAAATAAGCATTGTATAATACTCAATGTGGTATACGTTTTGCATCATCAAGTACAAAAAGCTCATTTTGTGCCTCTGGAGTATATTTTATATCTTCTTATAATAATTGTAATGATACTAACCTTAACATTTCAACACAACCAATAATATTCCAGGACTCATATCAGTTAGGGATAACTCAAAGTTTTAATTTGATTTGTCAATTAACATTTCACTTCATGACATATATATATTTATATTAATCTAACATGAATGAATGATAAAGTAAATATTTTCTTTTATATAAACAAATAAATTTTATATTATTAAACACTTTATGAATACTCAACAAAACCATATATAAGATCTCATCTAATATAACACATATGATAGACTAATATATTAGCCTTATATTTTCTTCATTATTATGGTTGTGTTAAACTCATTATATCTCTATGTAATTATAATCTTATTGTGAAAATTTGATAAAATCCTCCCACTAAACATATTTAATGAGTAACATCTATGAAGTTATCTAGTTTGAAAAATGACGAGACTTCTAAATAATATACCAAATTTTAAACCCTATGAACATAGTATTCAAACTTTAAAACTTCACAACATTCAATGATATAATGATATTAACTTATGAGGTATACCTGTAATGTTTTATGAATTCATAATCATTATCCTTGGAATCAAATACATCAAATTTTGTCTAGGAAATATTTTGGTAACTAATGCATCTATTTACATTATTACTTCACCAACACAAGATAAACTCTTTTAAGATAAAGTTTCATTCACATTGTATTTTTACTAGAATAATATTTTATTTTTAACTTTGAAATTACAAAAGGATATAAATAATCCCAATATACTCTTAGACACTATATTCTCTTTATAATATCATTCTAAGATACACAAAAAGCTTTATGATTATGAAATAACCTTCATTTCCTCTCAATAGGAATATTAAAAAATAAACTTTCTAATCCATATCTCAAACGGTATTTTATGGTTTTGGAATAATATTTTAAAGAATATTTTATTCTTTAAAATATATAATTGATGGATTTTTTATCAGATCCCTCATATTTTAATAAAAAACTAGTTACATTTTTTTATCTAGGATAAAATGTCTTTTATCCTTATCCTCTTATCAATTATTTTATAGAATCTAAGGAATCAAAAACAAGGGGTTTTAAATACATCATCTAATATTATTCATAAAAATAATTTGTTAAATTAATATCTTATGACATAAGATAAATGAGATATATATACAAAAAATTTCCTTCGATTCATCTAAGCATAAAAAATTTCTTGGAATTAAAAAATCTTAATAGAAACAACAACTTCTATATTTTAATACAAACTATATTCTTTATCAATTATTTCCTAGATTTCAAGATTTTGTATATTAAAAAAAAATTTAACATATATATTAGGTATCATATAAGAATAAAATTACAATAATTAGTTCTATTACACTTATTCCTAACATGGATTTTCTATAGAATTTGTTGAAATTTTCCTCATATTTTAGAAAATTCAATCCTATAGAATCAATAATATTCTTTTCTTACACATCATTTAGGTTTTAATGACCTTGAATAAATGTTATGATGAAACATTGAAGTATTATCCAACTAAGTCTTATTATTTAAATTTTATCTTTTACCCACATGTAATATCTAGGTATTATTATAACCAAAACATCCCAATCCCTAGTTCATCATTTCTCATCTCTATAAGAAAATGAGGAAAAACATTCTTGAAATAATTCACATTGTTACAATGTTTCCAAATATTAAAACATAATGAATTATATATATATAATAATATTTTATGAAACCTTAGGTGAATTATTCTATGCATTACAAAATCATATAGAACAACATATTGAATAAGTTCAATAGTAGGTAACTTAGAAAGGTGCTGATCTAACTCATATAATTTATTACTTAATAATTTTTCTTAGGTTTTATTCCATGTTATGGGGTTTATTACATAAATATTATCCTTTTAGATATATTTATCCCAAATTTATATTTGATGAAGATAATTCCATTTATCTATAAAAGAATCTTTTATCAGATAAATATCATGTTCTATATTCACCGAGTAAGGAATTTTATTAATTGTTCTTGCACTAGAATTACAATCCCTTATAAAATCTAGTATATCTATTAGTGAATGAAGATACATATTCCCCTAATGAATGATTCCTCTTGGGATTTAAACTTAACACTTTGATATTTTGTTAGTAAATTATACCAATCATATCATATATTACTCTTGGATTGTTAATAAGTCAAATTTTTACGTAATCCATCATATGGATAAAATCAAAACCATTAAACTAGTATCCTTTATAAGGATTCCTTACCTTAGTGTAACCCAAATATTAAAGTGATATTTTGTTACATAACTCTTAGGGTTATACATTTCCACCATGTCTTACATAACATAATCCATGGACACCCTGATTTGGTAGAACCTACTTGGTTTAATGATTGAGGTATTGACATGTGTTTTCTTTTGAAGGAATCTAAAACTTATTATTTTTAAAATAGGATTTAATCACCCCATATTATCTCAGGTTATTACCTTTACATGTATGCATGTTTTGGATGATTTATTTTTGAATACTATTCCTCCCACCAAATTAGTATATTAAAACCATATTGATGTGTAATTATTTACCAAACTAATAAATTATGTTACTATATAAAATTAAAATAAAACTATATTTATATTTATCTAAATAAATCCCATGAGTAAGGTACATGAAATCCAATTAGTTAGTGGGGACCTAGTATAATCATACCTCAAGGACATGGTATAGAAACCATGAACCAAAAAGTCCTCTTGTTAGTGTTGTAGCCTCAATCCTTCTAGAAACAAATGGGGATCATCCCTACTGATCCACCTAGAATACTAGTCCTAGCCTTTAAACATAGGTAGCCTGGTTTCCTAGGTGGTCTATTTCAAATGGTGGTGAGTTTTTATCAGGATAAAATATATGAACATATCATTTTCCTAACCAAAAAACCCTCCAAAACAATCACCACCGATATCCTTCAACGAGTGCACGTCCTTTTCCAAGCCACACACCAATTTAAAGCCTATACACTAAACAAATGTCATAAATTATACATTCACACTCACATAATATTTCTAAAATAATGGGGTATGCCTCAATAGGGGGTTTCCACTTCCATGAATTCTTCTTAATGTTTTATACATGCCTCATTAATTTATAAGGAATACATTAATTTTATACAAAAAATTCCAAATAGTTTTATGTTACAAAACCGTTTAAAATTAAAATTGAATCTTCAAGGAACCTATCATTTAAAAACAAAATTGAAACCATACTTAAATTGAAGAAATCAATTTTAACAGTTTAAGATAATTCTTAGAAGCCACAATTGAATGCAGTTTCCAAGAACCCAAAAAAATTATATATATATAGATAAAACCTAAATTTCATATAAATTGAAAAAATATTTTAAAACATCAAGAAATTATAGTTTTCACTTTTAAAGGACTGGTTATAGAGGACCTACCTCAAAATCAAGGCAAACAGCTAAAGATGACTATAACTCAAATCTTCATTTTTCTACTTGCATGCATATGCACCTTCATACATATATATATGGACACGAAGACCCTATTTACATATTTTCATGGATAAATATGCACAAGTTGTTCCTTAAATATATTCTTAGACTTGCATATACATATTTTTACTTACATATATATTCATCTTAATATACACAAAAAATAACTCCAATAACCTTTATATATATTCATCTTACTGTGGGTTAAAATATATTAAGGGGAACTTATATATATACATGAATACCTATACATACATGTGAAAGTATTTCAAAACTATTACCCAAAACCATAGTATTGACGTCCAATAAAACCTAGAAAAATACTGGAAACTCAAAATTAAAAAAACCCATAATTAAAATTTAGAAAAGAATAAACACACAAGAAACCATAACCAAAATTTATGGGTAAAAAACTTCCTTCAATGGTCATGGATAGAACAAGTGATAACATGAATAATTACCCTTACACATTTAGAACGACATGAAATTAGAAACCAAACCCCCCATTAGGGCTCAACCGATCACGAGCCACTATTAGAAGATGATAAAACTGAGAGGAAGATAAGGATGGAAGGAAGAGGAAGGATTACCATGATGAACACCCCGGAAATCGGTGGAGATAACATCCAGAAACCATATAAGAGGATAGGAGAGAGGTGTGTATGGAGGGTCTTCAGTCATGGGGGTTTCAAGATAAAGATAGGAAAGGAGGGAGGGTGGTTGTGTGACCTAAAGAAGAAAATAGTGGGTGGGGAAAGAATGAGATAATAATAATAATAAATCTAGTAAAAATAAAAACCATAAGATTATTATTATTATTTAAAAAATTATCTTTTTTTTATATTTTAATCCTTGAAATCATGCACGGTTTGGCCGAACGGTTGGCCAAACCCTACACCAACTGTGAACCTCTATTGGAGGCCATGGACAACCAACATGGGTAGTTAAATAAATTTAAAAATAATGGATTGGCCATATGATTTATCTCTATCAAAATTATATATATTATCGCTTGGTCTGTACCTGATTTCTACTAATTGTGCACCGAGAATGCACCTATGCTGGAGACCCCCAAATTTTAAAATTTAAAACTAGTTCAACATGAATCTAAAAAAAAGTAGTTATAATTAAATAATTATTAAATCATGGTCAGGGTGTGAAAAACGATTTATAATTTACCAATTCATTATTTACCCACCATAAATATATAAATATAAATAATTTATATATATTTATTATATTAACTCTTTTAAATTTGTTAGTATAATAAATTTCACTTCAAGTATATAATATTTAAAAAACTAGAAAAATTTTATATCTCTTTTATATTATGTAAAACAATTACATAATAAAAATATCACATATTTAATATTATTTAAACCTTGATAAAATCAATTAAAAACAATCCTTTATATATGGTTTAAATAATTTCTAAAATATTTCACTTTTAATTAAAAATATTCAAATTACATAAATATGAACAATTTAATTTTTAAATATAAAAACTTTTATATTTTCGTTATTTTTTAATTGGAAAACATTTTATGAATTACCCACATAATTTCCAAATAAAAATCATATATCTAAAAAGCATGTCATGTAATATATTTTTAATAAGGTACATTAATAATAATTTTGGCACTCTTAGACATGTTCCACACATTTTTCCATATAAGGAAACATGTCATGATTGTGGAACTATTTCTACTCTCATAACATATGCCTATGATATTTTAATAAAGTAATTTGTCTATAAGTGAATAGGTGATGATAAATCTGGTTTTGATGACTTCATATGAAGACCACTTGAGATGAAGATTTTACAAGTTGGAATCCCATGCAATAATAATTTATTTTTTATATGAGTTATTTAGGGAGTTTTTTTTAATAATTTTGAGACTTACTTGACATTAAATTTGGTGGAGTGGATAATATACATAGTATTTTACTTTATTTAATGTGTTGAAGTATTATTATTTAACTACACATTTTTCATTTGTCTCTAAGATACATACATAAGTACATGCCATGGTGTTTAAAGGAACAACATCATGAACCTTCAATCCATCATATTATTCCAACCAAAGACTTATCATCCCAATTCCAATGGTATTTGTATATTTCCATACTTCATGATTAGGCTGAGATCGAGTTTATCAAATATTGAGATGAAAATTCCATGGACCACCATGCATGAATTACACCCTTGCATGTAAGATATATCATGAAGAAGATGATATTACCAAGAAATATGTTGTTATAGTGTGATACTCCTCATATAATGTGTTTCATGAGATTGAACTCCATTTAGGTGGAGTTTCATGTGATTTTAATCAATTGTATTGGAGTTTTCATCAAAGTAGAAGAATGATCACATGGATCTCGATGCACATTTTTTCGACATTCAATTATTTTAAAAACATTTGATATCCTTAGTAATGTAAATAAACCTTTAAATAATATAGAAATTATATCATATTTGGTTTCAAGTCATATATAAATAAAAAAATCCAATAAGAAAGTGGGGAGAAAAATTGAGTGAATCAGATACTCATGGTGATATATATTTCTGTTATGACCTCTTTTAAATGAGTTCATATGTGAAAAATTATAGTATGAATATATAACTCAATTATATTCTTGTTATGTAAACATATCCTACCTAAACATTTCTTCTCTGTTTTCTCCTTGAGATGCGAGGAATATCTTGAGGTTCCATGATGTTCATCCAGATATCCTGAAGAAACCGAGATAGTGTTTTTTTGTGTACAAGATTTATCACATTTAGTGTTGAGATATAATAGAGATATCTAACATCACAAATAATAATTCTAGTTTCTATGTATCCTATTAAAAAAATTGGTATAAATATTTATAAATCATTTTATGAATGGACTATGACTTAATTTTTTATCTACATATGCGAGCATCGACCGCATGCCCCACTCATGTGATTTCCTAGCCATATAACAGTTATAGTATTGAGATCAAAAATAATTTTCCTATTTTTATAAAGATAATTATGAAAAAAATAAACTGAAAAAATATAGAAATAAATGAAATTTGAGGTAACACAGAAAAAGAACCATAAAATAAAATGGATAAAAAATATAGGTAAATTGAATGATCACTATGGGTAAATATGGGATCAATACTCCCTCACTATTATAAAGAGAAAACCCTCCAAATATCTCTGTTGAATAATGGAGAAATAAAACTCAAAAAATAACACACATAAATGTGGGAGGATATGTGATAAATTTGATGAGAAATGTAGTGGAATCCATTAAATATTATAGGAATTCCTCACACCCTTTTATATTCTCTTCCAGATAGGTTGGTGGGGTTTGACCACCCATCAGATAACCAACCTTGTCTAGCTCCATTAGAAAATTATGGGGCAACACCATACTTTTAATAAAAATTTTCGGCCTTATCTCCCACTTGTAGATTTGATTGAGAACCAATCATATCTACACACATACTTTATATCCATGAAACCGTAATCCTCATGTCTCTATAAGGCCACTCAAGGACATGCACTATCTAAATTTATTAGAGTCAATATAATTTATTAAGAAATCTTATATATTTTAGTTATTATGAATTTCAGCACATTCACACTTTCTTCCTCTGGTAAATATCATAAAAAGTGATATTGTATCTGAATATGCTTCATCCTAGAATGAAAAATGGATTCCATGAAATGTAAAAGGTTCTCAAAATAATGCAATTTCCTCTTGTATATTACCATGATCCTCAAAAAAGTTTCTCAGTCAAAATCACATCTTTAAAATCATGTGTGGCTTCCATATACTCTTCCTCGGTTAGGGATATAGCCAAAAATAAATGTAACTTTGGAATCCATCACACATCTCTTACTATAAATGTAAATACATAACTACTAGTGAATTTACTCATGTTATAATAACCCAAAAAATATTAATCAACAAGGCCTCTGATATTTAAATCTATCCCTCCATAATATAATGCAACATCTAAGGCCTCCTTGATGTATCTCATGATCATCTTCACTGTTCTCCAATAGTCACAACCAAGATTATCTATATAACAACTAACTTCTCCCAAAACATGGGCAATTTATATCCTAGTAAAAACCATAGAGAACATTAAAATTTCATCTATTAATTCATATGGTAATCAATAAATCTCTATCCCTTATAATTTAATACCAGGAATCAACATATAGGATAAATTAAAATAAACTAGAAGAGGGATAAAGATAGGATTGCATTCATTCATATTGAATCATTTCAAGAATTTCCATAAGTAATTATTCTATGATAGAAAAATCATAAAATTGTTTATGTCTTCATAAATTTTCATTATTAGAATCTTATTCTCCAGTCCCAAGTCCTTTATATCAAACTATATAGTCATAGTGCCTTCTTCTATTATATCTGATCATGTTTGGGGCTCATAACCAACATGTAATCCTCATATAACAAAATAATGATAGAATAATTACTATACAAACCCCTAAAATATTCATATGGATTTGAATAATTTCTTATATATCCAAGGATCATGATATAACAATCAAATCTATTATACCAACACCTCGAAACTAGCTTGAGATCATAGAAACATTTGTTCAACCTAAAAAAAGTACAATTTGACTTCTTTTTCATAACATTCCAGCTGGAGAATATAGATGTCTTCACCATGATCAATATAGATAAAATACAACTTCACATCCAGATTCTCTAGATTTAATCTATATTTATCACTCATCACCAAAAGTACTTGAATATTGGTTAGTCTAACAACATAAGAAAATATTGAATTAAAATCAATACCTTCCTTTTTATCACATCCTTTGACCACCAGTCCCGAATGATATTTTTCCATGTTTTAACAAAACCAACCACAAACAATTCAGATATCAATTGCGCACGCAAAGGCCACCAACGGCCTTGACTTGTCACTTTTCCTTCCGGCCTTCCTTCTCTTGCTTCCATCCTAGGAGGCGTTTGTCGGGTTTGGCGAAGGCGGAGGACACCGAAGGACGTCGTCGGATGCGACGTGATCGGGACCTTTTGAGGTAGGGGTTTACCTTCGTCTCTCCTTTGCATCATTCTTGATCTTAAAGATCCATTTTTTATTGCTATCCTTTTCTATATGAGGTAATGGGACATGAACTCATTTATTTTTATTGTGTATTTATTGATGTTCTTCAACATTACTTCCATCCATGAGGATACATATTAGACTCTGGGTTACCTATATAAAAGAATATTTCTCCCCAGTATCTATCAATAAGTAGTATGAAATATTTTTCTCAGTGACATAGTTTAAGTTAAAAACTTGTGATATTTTCTCATGATTTAACAATCGCGATCCAAACTCAACTGATACTTGATCATCATTCTCTGGTAATCACCCAGAGTAAATTGGTTCTTCCTTATACATTTCCTCTACTATGACTATTGTAGTTATTGTATTCTCTTTCTTCATATCATCAACAATAGTCATATTCACCCTGTATTCTAAAAAGAGGATAACTCTACTGATGAAAAATTTGTGGTAAGTGGGTTCCCAAAAATAATACCACTTCATACCATAAACGTATCCCATGAAGATACAAATCCTAGATCTTGAATCCAACTTTGATCTGTCCTGGTCATTAAATAATGCATATAGAAGACATAAAAAAGTATGTAATTGAGATTTTTGTGTGAGTTTACCAGTACACATCTCCATCATTGTCTTCATATCAATCTCCATTGATGTATATTAGTTGATCACATAATAGGTGGTGTTCAATTCTACCCCAAACTACTTCTCATTTCTCCTAAGTTTATTTTTGTGGTATAGACTCAAGAGATACTTGATCATAATGCTATGGTTATTCCTATGTGGAAACATGTTCTTCGTTGGATTTTTACTCTACATATAAAATTTTATATTATGTATTATTTTTCTCTATGAATTAATAATTTTTCATTTGAACCATGTCTTAGTAAAAAACAACACATCTACAGATGATAAGCTTGTTGTAAGTGGGGTCGTACAAAGGATTCCCCTACACACCTTTTACATATCCTAAGAAGATAAATTTCATGGATCATAAATATGACTTCAATATTTCTTGATCATTAAATAGTGCCTATACAGGACTTAATAAAGTATGTAACTGATAATTGTTAGTGGTTTTACTAGTCCATATATCCATCAATGTCTGTAGATTAATCAGTATTAAAGGAGATTAGTGGATAACATAACATGCAGTATTCACTAATTATGTCAAGAATATTTTGGAAATTCTTAATGTTTAAAACATATATATTGTTCTATTCAATAGGTTTTTGTTCATCCACTCTTATAATCTATTCTATTAATGAGTTAATGCCACCATGAACTATCCCCTGATTCCTCCCCATTAAAAATATGTATCAAACTTCTTTCTTTTATATTCTCCACCATTTTCAGTCCTCCAATACTTAACCTTTTTTTCATATTCAAGATCCTTATGAAATTTTAATTTTTTAAAGAATTTAAAAATATTATCCTTAATCATGATTGGGTACACCCAAAATCTCTTGGATAGTCATCAATGAAGGAGAAAAAGTTCCTTGCTTCTCCCAGTGATATAACTAGTGCTTGAAAATTGTTCGAATAAAATAAATCTAAAATCTATTTTATTATCATTGTCAACATCATAACCTTTTAAACTACATATCACTGTAAAAAAATCTAAAAAATGGTAAGGATATAATTTTAATACAGTGTTTCAAATTCAGATAATTAAGAATCTTTATGCCTCTTTCAGACACATGACCAAGTTTTCGATGCCATGACACCATTAAGGCTTTCATATAGGTAGTTTATGAGCCAAATATCTATACCTACTTGTAAATTTTACCCATAAGAGAATGATATGGGGTCATCTTTTACGAATGGATATTTTTTGTTTCATTTTAATTCATTTCATTTGAACTAATGTGAATGCCTAATGAGGTCACAGAAGTTTTGAGCGTGTTTGGGGCTTGTTTGGAGCTTGAATCATGAGTTCTCAAAATAAGTAGTTGGGATGCATGGTTAGTAGAAATCATGATGCCTAGTTTTCATGATATCTCCTAACCTTGGGGGGTGTTCAATGAGTAGAAGTGGGATGCATGGTTTGATAAAATCAGAAAACCTCAGTAACACACCCATGTGGGGGATTTGTAGTTTTTAACAGATCCAAAAAAGTATAGTTTTCACATGTTTTTCAAAACTGTGTGCATGAACCATGTTGGTAATCTCTTTGGAAAATGGGCCAAGCAAGGTTAGTGAAAGGTTTGGAACACTTTGCGGCCAAACAGTGCGACACATGGCTTTTTGGGTATAATTACTATTTCCCCTTTAAAATTCTAATATACTAAACTACCTTCCTATTTACTACTCTAGAATACATGAGGTCTTCATATCCTCTTTTGAGATATTCATCAAGATTTTGAAGTAGTATTTGGTGTTAATTTATTGTCCAACCTCGGATTTAAGATCTGATTACTTTGTTGGATTCCTCTCAATAAGATTCTTAGTACATAGGATCATTTTTTTCATTTCTATTTGAATCAATTGTGCTAACTTTATGTAAGATAATATTCCATATTTTCACGGAGTTTATATATTCTTATGTTTTCTTCCAATATGGGTCGATTTAAGAGCTGATACTAAATAAGTTTTCTACCATGAGTATAAGGTAGGTGGTCTATACTTTTTCCCTTAAATTCTAGTCATTTTTACCCTATTTCTATTGTGATTCACACCATATTTTTTGGTGTTTCTCATAAATTAATTCATTAACTTTATTTAATTATTATAACCTTGATAGGTTTCCCATTAAACACCATGATATGGTTGGAGGTTGTCAACCTCAACCTAGACCACCCTTGGGGTGTGTTTTTTGTATCTTCCCCATGATATACCACCCTGTTCGATGTGTGTGAGTTCTCCATCTTAGTGAGATCCATAATGAAATAAATGAGACAATAGGAGAAGGATTATATCACCTTTAACATTTGATTAAATATTATTAAAATGATTAAATGAGTTTAATGGAAAACATGTAATGATTTGGATGAACTATTATATTGGTTATGTTTATGATATGGTAATGATTTGGATGCCTTATACATTTATACTCCTTGGACCAACCTGACCATGAATCCATGTACATTTATACTCCACAGATATAGATTACTTTGTATATATGGGACATTTTTAATCTTGATCCTACTTTTTTGGACCGTCTTGGACACGCTCCGTGGGATGTACCCAATAATTTTACAAGTTTTCTATGGAAATGCTCCATGGACTCGATGAGTATAACTTGGTCATTTTATATCTTGGACCTGAACTTTGTATAAATGACAATAGATTACTCATCATAGGCCATAGTGGATGTTATATCATGTTTTATAGATAATAATTTTTTATGATTTCTTGTTTACAGTGATCCTTGTTAGGATAGATAGTATCACATTTTCATATATCACTTTATTCCTGTTATATATTTCACACTACATCATAATATATACAAAGACTAAATTTTTCATAGAAACCATTTTTGGCGGGCTATTGAGTTTTCCCTCACACACTGTTCGGGACAACGTCAGGTACATGAATAGATTCCATGGATATAGTTATGGATTTTGGAAAAAACCTCTTTATGATGCCTAAATGATTATCATATAGGACCAGGGGAGAACAATGCTGAGTTGAAGTTCATGATTCTATCTATGGTTATATCATTTTGGCCTTTTTTTATTTGGATACAAGTATCGTACTATGTTCATTTTTCCTTGTATATACTAATTTTTATATAGACTCATTATATATACAGTTTTTATATGATACTACCTTGGATTTATTTATTACTACTTCTATCTGGTTTCTTATTTACTACTACTATTGATTTATATTATTCCATGACCTTTTCATTAATATAGTGCACCATTATGACACTTTGATTACGAGGTTATAATATCCCCACTATACTAATTTAGAACCTCCCCACTAAAAGGTATCCTCTAGCGTATGGGGAGGCACACTTGAGTCCATGTGACCCACCAAATCAGGGCATTGTTTTTTAGCTTCTAGGTTGGGATGTTACAAAGTTGTATCATAAGATTTTTTTTCTTTCCTTATCTTTTTGAGATAATAGACATAAGATTAGGAATGAATTGGGACTTGGTTGTAAGTTGTTGTTAGGAGTAGCTAACCCACATTCAAGATAATTACCATGTTTCCTAGAATGAGGAATTGTGTAAAATATTTTTATTATAATAGTTGATTTGATTCCACCATTGGGTGATTCACAAGATATATGATGTTATTATTATTAATATTGAGGATTACAATTTTTCCTTGTCCCACTATGATAAAGAAGCATTGATCATGCATAATTTTTGTCATATATGGAATTGACATGTCATGAATAGGATTTTCTATATTGGGTGAATTTCATAATTTCATAACATTTATTATGTGTTCTTTTGTTATAGAATTTTTATCGACTATCATTTCATGCAGGGAGCTAATAAATAACTGGTTGGGATTAAAGTGATTCCCAAACAAAATTTATAATTTGTATGGGACCTCATGAATTAGAGGTGGATATTCATATAGTTCATCCTTTATGAGAAATTTTTTGTACTAATGATAATGAATTTAAATGAAATCTAATTCAAAAATGAATGGTTTCCATTATATATATAGGAAATTTAAATTCAAAATGTATTTTCCTCTACCAATTGAAATCAAAACTCTGTATACTGGAACCCCTAAATTATAGTGGAGAAGTTGACCTAGACCCAACTTTAGTAGTGTGCAGTAGGTATTGTCTCTTGTGTTTTTTATGATTGTTCCTATTTCCTAGTCTTAGCATTAGTATTAGGCAGATGTGTGTGGATTCGTTATAAGAAGACTTGTATTGATTCTATTTTTATATATATGATCTTGTTGTTACCAAATATTTTCAGAGGCATGTGTTTGGTATTTTTAGAGAGATACCACCACTAAGATCTTTAATTATTCTCCAAGAGGGTGGTGACGACCATGCTTTGGAGGTGGTGTGCCCTGAACCACCAATAGTACGTTCAGTAGTTCCACTTGCGGGATTGCCCATTTTTCTTGATATGGGTGTTCATGCCTAGTTCTATGAGGGTTTCCTACAATTTATGTAGACCGCTCAGGGATCCCTGCAATCTGCCTTAACTATGGAAGAGTTGACGCACATGTTCCAGGAGCAACATCCACCCACTTTTTTTATGGATGGTGGTCTATTGGATGTCAAGTTGTGGCTTAAGTTTATCTTTTCTATCATAGAGAACTTTTAGATTCCTCCAAAGAGACGGGTCATGATCATGATGTATATTATTTGGGGATCTTCCAAGAGTTGGCGGGATGTCCTGAACCAATAAAGTCTGAATCTAGATATGATTTGGAATTATTTCCAATACATCTTATTTGACTAATTTTTCCATGATACTCTGAGATCTAAACATACTATTGAGTTTATGCATCTGGAGTAGGGTTCTAGGAATATTATGGAGTATTAATCACACTTTATATATCTTCAACACTTTGTGCCTATCAATCTTGCTGATGAGCCATCTTGGGTAAGATGCATTGAGGAAAGTCTCAATCATGTCATTTGATCGCATGTGAATGTGTTTCAGTTGACTATCACAACTAAGATAGTAAATCAAGTGCTTATTTCAAAACATAAATTAAGGGAAGATGGAGTCCCAGAGTATGGAAGTTCAACTTTTCGATCTAGTAGATCAGTTTCAGTTGGAAGGAAACGATGTTTAGAGACATATCATTCGGGGAATAAAATCCAGGGTTTGAGTTCTAGTAGTTCAGTCATCTACATCATTGTGGATGGTAGGGACCCATGGGTAGCTAGTATGATAGACAACCAGTCAGGAATCAATCTTGATATAGGATAGTCCATATATAGTAGTTATATTGGGAATTTCCTATATTGATTCGTTGGAGGGGGTCGACACTAACTCTAGATTTAGGAGTAGGATTCATATACATGTGTCAGGTTGAGAGTTGGAGTATTACTATTTGTTCATGATGAGGGGGTGGTCTTGGATGAGGGATCCAGACATCAGTTGAACCTTGATAGTAGAGTGGGAATGATCATGATGGTTTGGCTATTTCTCTAGACTTTAGTTTAGGACTGATATTTTTCATACATCCTATACTTTAGTTGAATAGTGTTAGGTATTCTATAGTGAGAGGTATGATTTTAGTACCTCCTACTCTAGTGTCCCCCATTCCAATAAAGGGGATTCAAATTCATTCATATTAATACCTATTATGGAGATAACTTTCCTCGATGTTCAGTTTTCTAGTGGCATTCTGAAACCTAGTACTCCTTTAGGGATATGATCAGAGAGTGTATGCTAATGAAGGGAACTCCCCCTTGAGATAGGTGGGGATCACTTCTTATGAAATAACTTTATTCTAGAAATTATTGTATTTGTGTAAAAATTACAGTGCACTGGTTGGTTACTGATCATGACTAAGTCAATTTCAATCATCATAGGGTAACCTCCACATCACCAAAGGGTGATCAGTATATCAACAAGGGTGAGTGGTATGTATAGTCAAGCAAGTATATAATAGAGCATATTGTGATGGGCAATATGACAATATGAATTTCTAGTTTATATCTGAATGATCATGGAATGTAATATGATAAATTCAATTTTCTGTTAGATCATTTCTAGGATGTCTTCCTAGATGATTTTTTTTGGTTTACCTCCTTAGAGATATGTGGATTTATTTATTGATAAGGTTCTAGGATATACGGAAGAACACATTCCTCCTTATAGTATAAAAACTATTGATATGCATGATCTCAAGAGATAACTAAAGGAATTAGAGGTGAAGAGGTTTATATGACCTAGTTTTTATCTATGGGGTTCACCGGTCCTTCTCTCTATAATGGTGGATGGAACCCTTCATTTATGTGTAGATTTTTAAAAATTGAACCAGTTGACATGTAACGACACAAAATTTTACTAATAGAAATTTCCCTTGATCTGATAAAATGTATTATTTTGTAAAAATGTTATATAAAACCCATTAACTTATTTTCTTTTATGTTTTTGGATTTTAAAATACAATTAATAATTGTTACTGTTTATAATATAGCTGTTGAATAGTGATCACATGATTAGTATAAATATAGGGCTCTAACAAATCCAATTTACTCAGAAAAAGGAAGCGATGGCCTAATCCATTAGAATTTCTTCGTACGAAGCCCATTTGATAGATCATGGATATAAGGTGGAGTCACTGGGGTTCTCTTTTGACAAAACACAAGACAAGATTTAACACATTATTCTCGAACAGAACTGCCTACGGGAGAAGTGAAATTTGATAGAGATTACCACCCGAGCGATGTTATCCAAGCCGCCCCAAGAGCCTGTCACCATCGCACACCTTACCCTTAGGTCATATGTGGGTCTTATAAGGGGTTATGTAAAAAGAACCTATCACTATGATTATGTGCATTATTTTTGTATAAAATAAAGAACATACATTCATTTTATTATTGTCATGACCAGTCATCGGGGCCCGTGCCGTGACTACCCCAAGCCCGCCTTCCATAGGCCAGGGGATGGTGACTAGTACCAAAGGCGTAAATCCCAATAACTGGGAAGGCATTTCCTTTATAAAAGTAAACAAACACCATAGAGTACAAGCATAAGTAATACACTAAGTACAAAAGAAAGGTCTGAAAATTAAATGGGTTAGAATACTAACCCAACTGAAAAGTATAGTTACAACTAAACGAAAGTACAACAGAAAAGACAAACAACTGGAAAATATAAGTAGATCCTCGGTCGTCCACCTCGGATCCTACCTGAAGGGTAGGTACAGATAGCGCATCTCCTGGATCGTCCACCACAGACCCTACCTGAAGGGTAGGTACCAATAGCCTCCTCAACGCCCTCGCCCGTCAACCTTCTCCGAGTACCGTCTCGTCGGGAAGTCCACCTCCGGATACTGACTCGTCGTGAGGTCCACCTCTAGGTACCGTCTATACCTCTAACACTCGGCCTCCATTAGTGTTTTCCGCCATCTGCATCTCACACAATGAGGTGTGGGCATAGCCCGTGCAGGGGTGAGTATAACGATACTCAGTAGGGACCCCGTGACCCTCAAGGTCTCACTAAATCCAACAAGTATAACCACAAAGAAGGATCTAACTGATAACCCATACTTAGGTATAAACCCATACTTATACCTAAGTTATCAAGTAGCCCATCTCAATCATGAGGTATCACACAAATATGAAATCGACAGATAACCACTACATAGGTATATTCCCAGACATATACCTAAGTTATCAAGAAATCCATCTCAATCATGAGGAATACACAAAGGTCATTTACTCAGCTCAAACTAGGATTTTCATTAATGATATCGAAACAAAAAACTGCTAAAGATCTCCTCCTCTGTCATGTATGGTGATCCAGTCATGACTCCAAGGCGCTTCTCACTATCCTAAGACTACTGAGATACTCCTCCTGTCGAGTACCGCGGGTCTGCCACCCAAACATAGTAGTGCTCCCCGCTATGGGTCTGCCACCCCAACACAGTAGTGCTCCCCCTAATAGCCTACAAAGGTAATCCTTCTGTTGAGTACCGTGGGTATGACACCCAAACATAGTAGTGATCCCCGCCATGGGTCTTCCCCCAAAACACATTAGTGCTTCCCACTAGGCTATATAAGTCACTCCGACTCGAATAGGACAAGTAGTTATCAGGACTCAGCCAGCTACAAGGTCTCCGTAATCCGTACGCCCGTCTCCACGAGAATCCTATCCACGATCTAATGGTCTATAATACAAGTATCACAAATTCCCACGAAGATGTATCACAAAGAACCGCCTCGTCACAGGGGTCTCAATACAATAGACGACGCATCAATCAGACGCCCGGTCTGTGAGTTATTAGTCTTTTCGTCCCGGGGGCCTGGTTGGTTTCGTGTACGAACCAACCCGACCGTATCTCAAATGTACCCTGAACTCTCATAGGGTATACTCATAGGGACCGTTTGTCAACGAGATTATCAACACCACTGAAGGTTCGTCAAATGGACGTCCGGTCTGAAAATTATCGGATTTTCCGTTCTAGGGGCCCAGTTGTATTTCGGGTACAATCCAACACGTCCTTACTCCAACAACATCCAAACCTCAGGAGAAGTATGCCAAAAGATCCGCCTCATCAAGAGGAATCCAAAAAAGTCGACGGCACGCCATTCGGACGTCCGGAGCTAAGGTTATAAGTGTTTCCGCTCGAAGGGCCCAGTTGGTTTTGAATTCGAACCAACCTGGCTGTACCCATACTTGGCCGAAATCTTGAGTGTAATATACCGAAACGACCGTCTCGATCGAAGGATCAATAAGAAACTAACGGTTTGTCAGTCGGAGGTTTGTAGCCCATGTTATGGGTGTTTTAAAGAAAACTTTCTGAAAATAGGGGGTATAGGATCGGTCCGACCCGGCCCAATACCCCCTGGGTCTGCCCGAACCGGGCGACCTGACCCGGGTTCGGGTCCAGCACGATTGGGAGCGACCCGGCCCGGCGCTGGTGACCCGGCCCGGCCCGGCGCCGGCGGCCCATCCCGATGCGGGCGGCCCAGCCCAGCGCTGGCTGCCCGGCCCGGCTGACGTGTTCCAGTCCACGTGACCCACGCGGTTGACCACGTGGGTGGGTGACCTGGTGGGGGACGGCGCCTAGAGGGGCCTGCCCTAGCCACAGGTCTGGGGGGTTACGCCCCCCAGTTTCTTCAAAAACAGCCGGTCATAATGGCCGGCCCTTGGACATCCATGGGACCCCTTCAGGTCCCGCCTCCTAGTGGCGTCGGCGGCCGGCTCTGCCAGCCGCGTCTTGAGACCCGCCACAGCCTTAAGTCGCGGCATACATTCTCCAGTGCAACGCGACGACACCGCGCCCTGCCGCCTGAAGTCACCTACGGACAGCTCTGCCAGCCGCCCCTGCTGGTTCTCCGCGGCCTTAGGCCGCGGGTCGTCTCGCCGGCGAGGCGCGATCGCGCCGCGCCCCTCCGCTGCAACCCGCTCCGGCTGCAGATTACCTCGACTTCTTCAGCGGAGCGCGACGGCACCACGGACCACCACCGTGGCCCATTCCATCCGCGGTCCTCTTCGTCCCCGCGCAGTGCAATGACACCGCTCCGCCTTCGCCTCAATCATCAATAAAGAACAACAAGAAAAAGTGGAGGAGAATCGGAAGTGTTTGTGTGGTCCGGTATCCTCTCGTTACGATGATAACATTCGGTCAAAATTTTAAACAATGAAGGTCGATGATAAAACATGAACAATAGAATTAACCCCTACCTCGTGTGGTTCGTAGTTCGTTGACGATATAGCGAAAGGGAGTGGAAGCCGGTTCGTTGACGTCGTCGCAATGTAAGAGGTGAAGGTGACGATGGTCATTTTCCAGCGTCGCAGAAGATGTGGTCGTAGGGTGAGGTTTCGAGGACGGTGTTGGCGTGCGTCCAAGGAGGGAACGTCGTCTCACACTAGCTGCAGAGAGAAGAAGGAAAGTCATGTCGTCTCTCCTTGTGGTGACGACGTTCTTTGTCGAAGAGGTGACGTTCTTCGCGGGAGGATGAAGTTCTTCACCGAAGGATGAAGTTCTTCAAATAAAGCTAGAGTTCTCCCAAATCTCCTCACACAACAATTCTAACCCGAAATAAAATAAGGCTTCCTCTTACTTTATTTTAGTTTTCCAAGCATTCAAAATTACAAAATTCAAATTCCAATTCACTTAATTAATTAAACCATGAGTTGTCTAATTAATTGGGTGAAAGGTTGGCAACATTCTATGAGGGAGAGAGAGAGAGGAAAATTCACCCCAATAAATACAAGGGGGTTTTCAACCTTAAAATAATGGAGTTTTATTGGAGGTTTAAGGGGTTTAGGGAATGTGAATGGTTGGGGCTCGTGTGGGCCCCACCTCACAATTATCCTCACATAGGTAGTTAGGAGTTTGTGGGTCCCATCCAAACTACCCCATGTAGGATATAACCACTAAAGATAAAGAATAAAAATTGTTCCACAATTTTTTTATTCACTTCATATTTAAACTACAAAATTTAACTACTTCTCCCGTGAAAACGAATCTACGGTAAAAGTCCTATTAAGCAATTACCGGTGCTGCGGTTTCATCGGTGCCCTTGGATTTAAATTACGAGCACTGGTTTGAATGATAGAAAATCCCGCTAATTCCTTCACTGAATGTACCCGAGATAAACTTCAGAAATTGATTCCGGGCACACCGGGTCTCGGAATCAGGTTCCATCAAAAACTGCGCACTCAAAAAATCCAAAGAAATTAAGAAAAAAATGTCGTTGAAATTTTCGGGTCTTTACATTACTCCCACCTTAGGACTTTACGTCCCGGTAAAGCTAGAACACAACTAGGGAAACTAAAAGAGGTACCGAGCATGCATCTGAGCCTCCCTCTTCCATTTTCTCTCCTAGAGGTTCCCGTGCTAGCAGCGAAAGCGCACAATAGGAATCGACCATCCCCATAGGACCCACTCATGTCGATCCTCAACTTCAACTGAAACCCCGTGAATGTCGCCCCTTCATCGATGTCCAGCTCTCCGTGGTCAATGATGACAGATAGGTCATGCACAAATCTCCTCAGCTGAGATACGTGAATGACGTCGTGCACCCGGTGCAATTGAGGTGGAATGGTCAGGCGGTTAGGTACCTTGCCTACTCTGCTAGGGACATGGAAAGGTCCGAAGAAACGTGGAGATGACTTGCCACCTCGGCCACATATCTGTAGACCCCGTCGAGGTGAGACCCTTCTGAAGACGTGGTCGTTACCCTCGAACTCCAGTGGTCTTGTCTTCAATCAGCATATGACTTCTGTCTACTCTGTGCAGTCTTCATCCACTCATGGATGATCTGAACCTTCTCCGTCATAGCCTGAACCATTTCATGTTTTACATGTGCTGACTCTATCACTATCCACAAAGGATATCTGAAACGTGGCCAGCAGCTGTTGTCTCACCACTCCCAACATCTGAACGCCCTATCTCTTACTAAGAGCATCTGCTACAACGTTCCCCTCCCCAGGAGTATAAACTATCACTAAGTCATAGTCCTGGAGGAATTCAAGCCATCACCACCATTTTAGGTTCATGTCTTTCTGAGAGTAGATACACCTGAGACTATTTGAGATGGAGAGAACCGTAAACTGTTCGCTCAACGAACAATGGGTGAGACTATCCAATTGTAAGAACTCATCTCCACCCATTTTTGTCTACGTTCCACCAAAGATCTGCTGGGATCTCTCATATGTCGAAAAGAGAAATTTGGTCTCATCCCCTAGATGAACCACGTTATTTGCCTAATATAATAAATCTTGACATGAATGATAAATTCATGCCATGGACGACGTTGTAAGGCCTCGACGCTACTTCCAAGAGATCCAACTGTTACTCTCACCTCCGAGGGTCGAGTCATGCTATCGGCAGTAGTGTGTGGTAACTAGGTCTTCTCCAGTAGGTATCTCGAAAGTGAGGGTCAAGTCAAAGGTTTCAAACTGGAACCTCTTAGTAACAACCATATAGAAAGGACTGGAAGGTAAAAGTCACAAAGAAAGGTGTCTTTTATTACTTCAGCTCAATTTACAAAGACACATACAACTACAACATCAACAAAAAAGAAGCTAGAAGAACCATTAACCAAGGCCCCATGCCAGGAACTAGTCCCGCTCCTGTCCACCTGCTTCTGGAGCTCCACTTCCTTGTCCACCGCTCAGCTGCTGCTCAAGCATTTTCCGCCGCTTCTATCTCTGTGGCTCCTCCAACGCTTGTAGATCAACTATGCGGGGAGTTGGACAGTCACGTACCATGTGACCCTGCTTGCCGCATGAATAGCACTTTCTGCTCCTCATATGGTTGTCTCTATTTCGTTTTCCTCGCACAACCGAACCTAAAACCCGAGGTCGCCCACTTATTGGTCTGGTCCTCTTGGACCTCTGCATCATCCATCTCCTGCCTACAGATGACTTAGCTACTGATGAAAAACCCTACGGCAAGGGTAGAGGCTCGTGAGTATGCTCAGTGTGTATAGTCATTGGTATAAACTCCACCCTGAAGAAGGTCTCGAAGTCTCCCCAGGTGAAGGTCATTCCAACACAAAACTAGAACATGTGGATCCACCAACTCTCAGTTGCTCCCTGGAAGAGGCTAACAGCTAGGTACACCATCAAGTCTGTGGGTGTCCCAGCTGTGTGGAAAGCTCGTGCTACAAACTCCAGCCAGTGTCCAGCCATTTGAAAATTGGAATCGCCTTGAAACATTGGAGACCCCTGCCGCTGAAACCCGTGCATCGCTCTCAAGCAGCGTGCACTCTCTACTAGTGTCTCAACTAGTAGAGGGCCCTGTACTGAGGCCTCGCTTCTCGGTGAGCTATCATCACCCTCTCCACCTGGTACCTGCGCTATCAGACTAGGTGAAGACATCCTAAAAGAAACAGATGTGACACGGTCAAAAGATTATACCTGGTGAGATGACCTGGATTGAGCTGTTTTAAAAGAAAATTTTTGAAAACACACACACAATCAGTGTTTTCATGCACTGAGTCAGAAATCAGAGGTCAGGGTCCTGGTGTATAGATATGTCGGCCGCCTGCCGAAACACTGGACTACCTGAACTAAAAACCACACCATGTACCCTTAACACTATTCCTTCACAGAAAGAAAAATATCAGAGTCCCATGTTATGCGGTAGAACCAACCTCCCTCTGATACCAATTTGTCACGACCTGTCTTCGGGGCCATGTCATGACAACCCCAAGCCCGCCTTCCATAGGCCAGGGGCTGACGACTAGCACCAAAGGCTTAAATCCCGATAACTGGGAAGGCATTGCCTTTATAAAAGTAAACAAACACCATAGAGTACACGCGTAAGAAATACACTAAGTACAAAAGAAAGTGATGAAAATTAAATGGGCCAGAATACAAACCCAACTGAAAAGTATAGCTACAACTGAACTAAAGTACAACAGAAAAGACAAACAGCTGGAAAATAGAAGCAGCTCCTGGGTCGTCCACCTCGGATCCTACCTAAACGGTAGGTACAGATAGCGCAGCTCCTGGATTATCCACCACGGACCCTACCTAAAGGGTAGGTACAGATAGCCTCCTCAACACTCTCACCCGTCAACTTTCTCAGAGTAATGTCTCGTCATGAAGTCCACCTCCGGATACTGACTCGTCATGAGGTCCACCTCTGGGTACCATCTATACCTCAAACACTCGACCTCCGTCAGCGCTGTCTGTCTTCTACATCCAACACAATGAGGTGCAGACATAGCATGTGCAGGAGTGAGTATAATGATACTCAGTAGAGACCCTGAGACCCTCAAGGTCTCACTAAATCCAACAAGGATAACCACAAAGAAGGATCTAACAGATAACCCTTACTTAGGTATAAGCCCATACTTATACCTAAGTTATCAAGTAGACCATCTCAATCATTAGGTATCACACAGATATGAAATTGAAGGATAACCACTACTTAGGTATATGCCCATACATATACCTAAGTTATCAAGTAACCCATATCAATCATGAGGAATATAAAAAGTTCATTGAATCAGCTCAAACCAGGATTTTCATTAATGACATCGAAACAACAACTACTGAAGAGATCCTCCTCTGTCGTGTATGGTGATCCAGTCACAACTCCGAGGCGCTGCTCACTAACCTTAGACTGATGAGATACTCCCCCTTCCGAGTACCACAGGTCTGCCACCAAAAGACAGTAGTGCTCTCCACCATGGGTCTGCCACCCCAACATAGTAGTGCTCCCCCTAATAGCCTATAGAGGTACTCCTTCTATTGAGTAATGCAGGTCTGCCACCCAAACACAGTAGTGCTCCCCACTGGGCTATACAAGTCACTCCGACTCGAATCGGACAATCAGTCATCATGTCTCAGGCCGCTACAAGGTCTCCGCACTCCGTACGCTCGTCTCCGAGAGGATCCACTCCCCGGGCTACTGGTCGATACTCCAAGTATCACAAAGTTCCACTAAAAAGTATCACAATGAACCGCCTCGTCCCAGGTGTTTCAACCCAATAGACAGTGCGTCAATCGGACGCCCGACCTGTGAGTTATTAGCCTTTTCGTCCCAGGGGCCCAGTTGGTTTCGTGTATGAACCAACCCGACCATATCTCAACTATACCCCTAAATCTCATAGGGTATAAAAATAGGGACCATTTCTCAATGATATTACCAACGCCGCTAACGGTTTGTCAAACAGACGTCCGTTCTGAGAGTTATCAGCTTTTCCGTTCTAGGGGCCTGGTTGTATTTCAGGTACAATCCCACCCGGCCTTACTCCAACAACGTCCAAACCATAGGAAAAGTATGCCAAAAGCTCCGTATCATCAATAAGAATCCAACAAAGTCGACGTCACATCATTCGGACATCCAGAGCTCAGGTTATAAGCATTTCCGCTTCGAGGGCCCAGTTGGTTTCGGGTTCGAACAAACCCGGCCGTACCCAAACTTTTCCGAAAGCTTTAGTGTAATATACTGAAACGACCGTCTCGATCCAAGGATCCATACGCAACTGACGGTGCTTCGATCGGAGGTCTGTATTTCAAGATATGGTTGTTTGAATGAACCTAGTATGAAAATAGGGAGTCTGGGCCAGATCCGACCCAGCCCAATACCCCCTGGGTCGGCCCGAATTGGGTCGACCCGACCTGGGTCTGGGTCCGGACCAATTGCGTGCGGCCCGACCCGGCTGGCATGGCAGCGCCGCACACCACTGCTGCGGCCCGCTCCGGCCATGGTCCTCTTCATCCCCGCGCGGTGCAACGACATCGTGCTGCCTTCGCCTCAATCATCAACAAAGAACAACAAGAAAAAGGGGAGGAGAATCAGCCTTGTTTGTGTGGTCCGGTCTCCTCCCATTATGACGACAACATTCAGCCAAAATTTTAAACAATGAAGGTCGATGATAAAACTTAAACAATAGAATTAACCCCTACCTCATGTGGTTTGTCCTTTGTTGACGATATTGCGAACAGGAGTGGACGTCGGTTCGTTGACGTCGTCGCAAGGTAATAGGTGAAGGTTACGATGGTCGTTGCCGGCGTCACGGAAGATGGCATCGTGGGGTGAGGTTTTTAGGATGGCATTGGCGTGCATCCAAGGAGGGAACAACTTCTCACACAAGCTGCAAAGAGAAGAATGAAAGGCACATCGTCTCTCCTTGTGGTGACGGCGTTCTTCGTCGAAGAGGTGACGTTCTTCGCAGAAGGATGAAGTTCTTCACAAGAGGATGAAGTTCTTCAAATAAAGCTAGAGTTCTCCGAAATCTCCTCACACAACAATTCTAACCCAAAATAAAATAAGACTTCCTCTTACATTATTTTATTTTTCCAAGCATTCAAAATTACAAAATTCAAATTCCAAATCACTTAATTAATTAAATCATGAGGTGTCTAATTAATAGGGTGAAAGGTAGGAAACTTTTAATGTGGGAGGGAGAGAGAGGAAAAGTCACCCTAATAAATACAAGGGGGTTGTCAACATTAAAATAAAGGATTTTAATGGGAGGTTTAAGGGGTTTAGGGACTGTGAATGGTTGGGGCTCATGTGGGCCCCACCTCCCAATTATCCTCACATGGGTAGTTAGGAGTTTGTACGCCCCATCCTAACTACACCATGTAGGATATAACCACTTAAGATAAAGAATAAAAATGGTTCCACAATTTTTTTTATTCACTTCTTATTTAAACTACAAAATTTAACTCCTTCTCCCGTGAAAAATAATGTATAGTAAAAGTCATCTTAAGCAATTACCGGCACAACGGTTTCATCGGTGCCCTCAGATTTCAATTCGGAGCACCGGTTCAAAAGATAGAAAAACCCGCTCGTTCGTTCACTGAACGTACCTAAGATACACTCCGAAAATTGATTACGGGAACACCGGGGCTCGGAATCAGGTGCCGTCAGAAACTACGCACTCATAAAATTCCAAAGCAATTAAGAAAAAATTTTCCTGGAAATTTTTGTGTATTTACATTTATTGTTACTTTGTAAATAGTTTTTAAAGAACAAATAGTATTTTTAGTTAATATTCAATTAATAAATATATTTTTCTAAATTAATGGATTTTGAAGTAAATAATAATTTAATAAAATGTTATTACTAAATTAAATTTTATAAAATATAAATGATCATATAATTTTTATGAATACAATTGTAATTTTTATTGTGGTTTGAAAGCAGTTTTTGTCAAAACCCATGAATTTTCGATAAATGTCGGTTTTTAATTTAAAAGTAAAAAATTAAAATATTTAGAATATTATTTAGATAAAATGAATATTATTTTTAGAATCAGGATTTCAAAATTATCAAACGGTGAAGATTTCATAATTTTCTGAGACATTAGAATTTTTGGGTAAAAATTAAATACCGTTTAAATATATAATTTTTTAATGACATCATAATGACCCCCTAGTGATGTAATAAAAATATATAATTGGAATTTTCGGCCATTATATTTTATAACTTTGAAATAATGTTCTTTTAGGGTTTTTTGACATATTTTACAAATCTTTAGTGGGCCCTCCAGGACTTATAAAACATTTTAACATTTTAAAATGATTTGCCTGAGAGTGTGACTCACCTCCACAAAATCAAGCCTAATATTTTAATAATTTCTACTATTTGACATATAAAATAAATTTTTTCTCTCCATTTTGTAAAAAAACATGGTAAAACACCTTGTGATGGATTGTGGCTTTGATTAGTTTAATGCGTGGTGTTGAAAACCTAAATAATAAAGAATTTCCTCACCTTTCCTACATAAACCAACTCAATCTACCATTAAGCATCACTAAAACCATTTTAACCTCGAGAAAACCCTTCCCTTATCTCTATAAATCCTCCCATGGTGCCCCAAGCTCCCAATAATCCCCTCTCAAGCCTCTCCCAAGCCTTTGGGATCACACTTCCAAGTAAGGGATTTCTTCCTTTCTCATTTTTTTCAAAAAAATGTTGTTATACCATTAAATTTTAAATTAAAAATTTTTGGGTATGATTTATCACCTCACCATACTTCCCTCATTATGTTAGAATGATGAGATACCTATTTCTCTCTCATTATTTCCCCCCGTGTACTCTCATTACCATGCCGAAATTCTGTACGGAATTTCTCTCTTCTCATTTACATTCATGAAATTGTTTTATATTATGCATCTAAATTACATTGAATATATTATTATATTATGTTCCATGACCACCTTACTATCTATTTCATTTATAAATGATGATATACCCCTTTCTATCTCATCAACCCATTTTACAATTTCTATTTGATGTCGTTATAGTGCCGAAGTTACACCAAAATTTCCCATGCCAAAATCATCTTGTAAGTGAATACCATACCCATTTCTCTATCAAGGGTATTCACATTTATGCACATGTACTTTTTGATTTAAGAATTAAATTTATTTATTCCACATATATTATTCTTGTAATAAATTATGAAGTTTAATGAATCCATGTTGTATGATCTATGTGGCAAAATTATTCATGAAATGAAATGTTTATAAAGGGTGCACCCTGATAGCACTCCAATGCATTGGGTAATTATTAGTATCATGATACATCAAATGAAATGATTGTTTAATAATGATAATTAAATTTAAATGAGGGTTTACTCATGCTCCATGTTCATTGAGCCTCAGATCATGCTAATATCTTGTTAAATGTTGTTTCCACATTTCCATGTTATGATAATCATGCTATATCATGCATTTATGTTCATGTTTCTCATGTGCTTCAATGATATGCATATTTACTAACATGTGTTATAGTATTCATGTTATGACTTTTTAATCCCTTATTGGGCTTTATAGCTCACCTTTTTTTATGCATGCCCTCAAGTTATCCAATACAATGCTATGTACGAAAGAATGTTGTGGTCATGTAAAAGAACTTTTCAATAAAGATGTTGGGTTTTAGGTTATATGTTGTTATGTAATGTTTCAAATTTCCTAAGACACTAGAAATATCAATCCTCAGAGTTTTCTTATGTGCAATTTTATGTAATAAACCATGTTTAAGTGTAATAAATATCATGGTTATTATAGTTGGTATTAGAGGATAGGTTTAGTTATTTTTGGGATTTGGATTAGAAAACCCTAGAGAAAGTCTTAGGGATAAGACTACGTATAATAAACACCTCCATAAATGTTGGTGAGTATAGAGTAATTGGTTTATCAAGAAAATATATCCCTGTCTGGATATGAAAAAGTAGAGGTGGCTCTGGCACAACTGTATCTAGGGGTAAAACCCGAAAACACCACATTGCGCTAGACTCGAACGAGAACTAGTGCACGAAAACAAGCCTTACAGCAATATTGGTTATGAAACTCCTAGGGAATATGATTTGGTAAATTAATAAGCTTCTTATAAACTATATTTAATAGAACATAAAAAATTCCCCTAAGAATGTATGTTGGGAAGTAGATCATGGATAATATAGATTGAAGCCTATAAATTCATAAGATATGGAAATAAATGCAATTTATAAGTTATACCTTTTTTCCATTGGATTACCATTTATGTGTTACCCCTAAAATTCATCTTATTCAAACCAATGTCCAACAATAGGAGGAATTAGTCTAACAACTAATGCGAAGATCAATGTGATGACTGTTCCAATGAGATACCCAATCTGATGGGAGCCAATCAAGATATTTTTCATAATACACTCTCAATTAACTCTTGTTTTGAATAGAAACATTGGTCAAGAGAAACTTCCACCCCCCCCCCCCAATGAAAGAACAAGACGTAATCAAGAGCTTTATTAGACAAAGGCCTCCTAATTTTAATGGATCATTTGATCTCTCAATCGCTAAACAATGGATTAACTCCATTTAAAAGATCTTCTCTATCCTTCAATGTTCCGAACAAGACAAGGTTCTTTAGGATGCTTATCATATGGATATTTAAGCTAATCAATGATGGAAATTAATAAAAATATGAATCCTGAGGAAGAGAATGAGGAGTTTTAAGATAGGGATTTCTAGAAAATGTTTTTTGATAAATATTTTCTATGAAACCTTCCACCTAATATAGAAAGGGAATTTCTTTCCATCAAGAAAAAAGACGACGAATTCATCAGAGCATACGAGGAAACATTCACAAGGCTTTTATGATATTCCTCCGGCATTTTCCTAACCCCTGAATGCATGGTTTAACACTTCTTTTTAGGGGTAAAACCTAGCCTATGGAAAGATGTGAAGATCCATGACATCAATAGCTATGAAGAAATTGTCTGATGTTCCCTAAAAGTAGAAATGGAGATTGATGAATCTTAGGGGTATAATTGGGATAAGAAGCATAATATGGACTTTAATTATGGTGGTCTGATGGATAAATCCAACGGTGCTAAGAAATTATAGCACCCCACCTGACAAAGGCGCGGAAATAAGCACCCTGGAAATTGCCTAAAGGGGATGAGGAAATGCTTTAGGTGTGGAAGAGAAGGGAACCTGACCATTAACTGCTGACGAGAAAACCCACTACTCTTCCAAAGTAGAGGAACACTCCATTCAAACCTCAATTCATTTTTCATCATTTCAACTACAAATAACCAGGGCACTTTTCAAACCAGTTCCCAAAGACAGGGGTTTTTGGAGGAAACCAACAACCTCCAAGGTAGAAAGTGAGCACTTTTTCTATCACTACTGCCAATGTGAACCCCAAAAACATAGCGGTGATAGGTACATTAGTTACTTACTAAAGAACAGAGAACATGGTGTTTTATTCTTGTTCAACGCATTCTTTTGTATCCCAAAAGTTTAGTAGAGCAATCTCTACACCACCACAAATTATGGAAGTAGAAATGTCAGTGAGAATGAAAAATGGGTAAATCATTGAATCCCGTGAATACAACTCCTCCCTTGTCATAATTTTTATATTGAAATTCTTGGAGAACCTAGTCATACCCCCTATGGTGGAATTTGATGAAAATCTTAGTATGGATTAGCTTTCCCTATATAGAGCCAACATAAATTTTCATTAGTGGGAAATCAGTCTCCATATGGAAAATTGACCCCTGATTCTGTATAAGTGCGAGGAGGAGGATGCATACTCTTTAGCACTATAATCTCAAGTTTGGATATTACAACCCAATGAGAACACATATCGTTCCAGATGATTGAGCCTAAGGAAGTAACCATCTTTGATGATATTCCTATTCTGAGGGAATTCACTGAAGTGTTTCCTAAGGAATTGCTTGGTTATTCTCCTAGAAGAGATGTAGAATTCTCTATTGATCTTATACCTAGGGAATTTACAATAACCAAAACTCCATATAGAATGGACGTTGTGGAACTTCAGGAGCTAAAGAAACAACTACTGAAGAATCTGGATAATGGTTTTATATTCCAAAGTGCATCACCATGGTGTGCACCAGTCCTCTTCGTCAAGAAGAAGGATGGGTCAATGCACATTTTCTTTGATTATTATTAGCTCAAAAAAATAAAAATAAATAACAATTATCCTCTACCAAATATTTATGACTTGTTTGATCAGATATATGGAGCACAATACATATCCCTGGTGGGTCCATGGTCGGGATATTACCATGTAAGGGTGAAGAAGGAGGATATCATCAAAACTACTTTTCGTACATGGTAAAGGCACTATGAATTCATAGTAATGTCTTTTGGAATCTATAATGCTATAGAAATATTCATGGTCTTGATGAATAGAGTATTTAGAGATCACCTCAACAAATTTTTGGTAGTCTTTATAGATGATATTTTAATATTCTACAAAACCAAGGAGGAGCATGAGGAGTATCTAAGCACCATACTAGAGACCTTGTGAAAGGAAAATCTTTATTCAAAGTACAAAAATCTTGATTTCTGGTTGAAGGAGGTATAATTATTTTGTCATATAATTATAATAAATGATATATCTATAGATCCCTCGAAGATAATTGTAATTGAGGGATGAACGAGGCCAATGTCAGTGATGGATATTCATAGCTTCGTTAGGGTTAGCTGGATATTATCGCCGATTTGTGAGAAATTTCTCACAAGTGTTAAACCCTCTTACCAAGATAACATAGAACAGAGTCAATTTTTACTGGAGTGATGAATGTGAAGAGAGTTTCAAGGAGTTGAAAAATAGGCTTATCGTTGCACTCGTGCAGACACTAACCATAAGTGGAGAACTTTTTGTTGTATTTAGTGATGATTTGAAGAAGGTCCTATGATGTGTGTTGATGAAAAATCATAGTCATTTTCTATGCTTCAAGGAAATTAAAATTTCATGAGTAAAACTATCCAACACATGATCTAGAGTTGGCTGCAGTAATCTTTGCTTTTAAAAGTAGGCAACATTATCTCATTGGGGAGAACTGTGAAATATACACAAATTAAAAAATCCTTAAGAATATATTCACACAGAAAGAGTTTAATATGAACCAACGAAGATGGTTAGATATGATCAAAGACTATGACTGTATGACCCCTTACCACCCTAGGAAAGCGAACAAGGTGGAAGATTCTCTAAGTAGAAAAGACCCATTGATTCTATCATTGATGAGAATTGATATGGATATAATTTTATTAGATTTGATGAAGATAAACATGTGAATCATAAAGAAGGGAACATCATTATTCTTTTCACATATGATTACTCAACCATATCTTTTGGAAATGTTAAAGGTTGATCAAAAGGATGATGTGGGAATTGAGAAGAAAGTAGAAACTACTAGAAAATGGAAATCCTCAGTGTTCAATGTTAATGAAGAAGTAATTGTGTGATTTGGGTCATGAATATTTTTTCCATAAAATCAGAAGGTAAAGAAAAAACATTTGGATGATGCACATAGTTTGAATTTCTCCATTCAACTAGGTAACACAACGATGTATCGAGATCTTCGAGGGCATTATGAAGAAAGAGATCATTGTGTATACATCAAAGTTCCAGATATGTTAGCAGGTGAAGGATACGAGGCCGAAGTGTAAGGGGATTATTTAACCATTACCCATACCAACATGGAAATGGGAGAACATCACCATGGACTTTTTCACTGGAAATTCAAATACATCCAAAGGAAACAATGGTATCTGTGTTGTTGTATATTGCCTTACTAAGACTGCACACTTCATTGAAATTCAAGAGGATTTCTCATTGGATCAACTGGAATAGATATATTTATCAGATAAGTGGTAAGGGTGCTTGGATTACCACTATCTATTATATCTGATCGAGATACAAGATTCACCTCAATGTTCTGGAAGAGTCTTCAACATGCTCTAGATACTGAGATGAAGTTCATTATGACTTATCATCCTCAGACTGATGGCCAATATGAGTGTATTATCCAAACACTCAAAGACATGTTGAGACCATTCTCAATGGAATTCAAAGGAAGATGGGATCAAAATATTCCTTTGGTTAAGTTCTCTTAAAATAACATTTTCCACTCAAGCATCCAAATGGCTCCTTATGAATCCCTTTATGGGAAGAGGTACATAATCCTAAAATATTACGATGAGGTTGGGGAGAAAAAACTCATCGGTCCAGAAAAGTTAGAAGAAATGGTAGAGAATGGTAAGACCATATAGTATCACATTAAAGATACTCAGAGTCGACAAAAGATCTGTGCTAAAAATCGTCAATGAGACCTAGAGTTTGATGTTAAAGTCATGGTATCCCTATGCATATCGCTATAGAAGAGAGTTATGAGATTTGGGAATAATGGAAATCTTAGTCCAAGGTACATCAGCCATTTTGAGATCCTTGATCGCATTAGAGCAGTGAAATATTGACTAGAACTCCCACCAAACCTATCTCAAGTAATTAAAGTATTCCATGTATCCCTCTTGAGGATGTACATAACAGAACCATCACATGTTCTCAATCCATAGGTGGTACCATTGGAGAATGACCTCTTCTATGAAGATAAGCCGGTGAAGATCTTAGATTGTAGAAAAAAAGTTCTACAAAATAATATAATACCCCTTGTCAAGGTGTTGTGGAAAAACCACAAGTCTGAAGAAGAAACATGGGAATTATAGGAAGTGATGAAGAAGAGTTACCCTAATCTGTTTTAGCGTGGGAAAAGGAAATTTCTAGGATGAAATTTCTTAAGGGGGGACGATTGAAATGACCCAAACTTTTACTAATGGAAATTTCTCTTGATCAGATTTAATGTATTATTATGTAAAATGGTAATGTAAAACCTATTCAATTCTTTGGTTTCATGTTTTTGGATTTTAAAATACCATTAATAATTGTTACCATTTCTAATATAGTCGTTGAATAGTGATCACATGATCAGTATAAATATAAGTCTTTAACCAATCCAATTTACTTTGAAAAAGGAAGTGATAGCCTCATACAGTAGAATTTCTCCGTACGAAGACCTTTTTTTAGAGCTCAAAAAGGAGGTGGTGTCACTAGGCTTTGATTTTTATGAAGACCAATATGAGCTTTAACACGTTAAGTTGAAACAAAACCAGCTTTGGCATAAGTGAAATCGGATAGATATTACCACCCAAGTGATATTATCTGAGCCACACCAAGAGTCTTCCACCATCGCACACCTTACCCTTAGGTCATATATGATTGTTATAAGGATTTATGTAATAACACCCTAACACTATGATTATGTGAATTATTTTTTTATATAATAAATAACATACATTCATTTTATTATTTTTACTTTGTAAATAGTTTTTAAAGAATAAATTGTATTTCTAGTTAATATTCAATTAAGAAATACATTTTGATGAATTAATGTATTTTATTTAATTAAACAATATTTTAATGTAATATTATTAATAAATTACTTTTTATTAAATATAAATTATTGTATAATTTTTATGAATACAATTGTAATTTTTATTATGGTTAGAAATTTGTTTTTATCAAAACTGATGAATTTTTGATAAATGTCAGTTTTTATTTTAAAAGTAAAAATTTACATATGTAGAAAATTATTTATATAAAATTAATTTTATTTTTGGAATCAAGACATTGAAATTATCCAATGATTAATTTTTCAAAATTTTTTGAGATAGAAGAATTTTAGGGTAAAAATTAAATACCGTTAAAATATATAATGTGTTTTATGACATCATAATGAACAAATAGTGATGTAATAAAATACTATAAATGGTATGTTCAGCCAATATATGTTTTAACTTTAAAATAATTTTATTTTAGTTTTATTTTATTTATTTTACAAAGCCTTAGTGGACCCTCCTAAACTTATACAAAATTTTAACATTTTAAAATGATTTCCTTGAGAGTGTGACTCACCTCAACATAATCAAACCTAATATTTTAATAAGATCATCCATTTCCATTATAAAATAATTTTTTTCAGTCCACATTGGAAAAAACCATGGGATGGTTTTTGGTTTTGATTAGTTTAATGTGTGGTGTCCAAAATGTAAATATTAAAGAATTCGCACTCATTTCCTATATAAACCAACTCAATCTCCCATTCCTCTTCACTCAAACCATTTATAGCTCGACCAAACCCTTCCATACTCTCTCTATAATCTTCCCAAGGCTCCCCAAGCTCCCATGAATCCCCTATCAAGCCTCTCCCAAGCCTTTGGGATCACACATCCAAGTAAGGGACTTGTTCCTTTCTCATTTTTGTTAATTTTTTTATATTGTTATACCCTTTTATATTCAATTAAAAATATTGGGGTATGATTTATCACCTCCACCATAATACCCTATTTATTTTTTAATGATGTGATACCAATTTATCTCTCATTAATGCCTCCCATGTATACTCGTTACCATGCCCAAATTCCATAAGGAATTTTCTCTTCTCATTTACATTCAAGAAATTATTTTATATTATGAATCTAAATTCCATTACATATGTTGGGATATTATTTTCCATGAACCCATTGCGGTAAATTTTATGTATAAATTTTGTGATACCAATTTCCCTCTCATCAAACCATTTTATGATTTCTATTTGACGTCGTTATGCTGCAGAAGTTACAGAAAAATTTCCCATGACAAAATCATCATGGAAGTGAATACCATACCCATTTTACTATCAATGGTATTCACCTTTATGAACATGTACGTGTTGATTGATGACTTAAATTTATGGATTCCACATCTCTTATTCTTGGAATAAATTATGATGTTTAATGAATCCATGTTGTATGATCCTTGTGGTACACTTTTGCATGATATTAAATGTTTAGAAATCGTGTACCTTAATAGCACCCCACTGAATTGGGTAAAGATTAGTATCATGATATGTCAAGTGAAATGAGAGATTACTCATGCTAATTAAAGTGCAATGAGGGTTTAATCATGATTCGTGTACAATGAGCCCTGCCTCATGCTAATATCATGTTAAATGTTGTTTCCATATTTTCTTGTTATGATAATCATGATATATAAGGAATTTATGTTCATGTTTCTATTGTGATCCATTAATATGCCTATTGCCTAAAAGTTAATATATTCTTCATGTTATTATGTGTTTACTCCTTTACCAGGCTTTATAGCTCACCCGTTTTTTGTACACATCGTTAGGTTATCCCATGAAATGTTATGTATGAAGGAATGTTGTGGTCATGTAACAAAATTTTTTAGTAAAGATGTTGGGTTTTATGTTCTAAGTTGTAATGTAATGCTCTTAATTTCCTAAGACACTATACCTCTCAATCCTCAGAGTTTTATTAAGTGTAATTT
Organism: Viscum album; assembly: GCA_963277665.1. Taxonomy (NCBI): domain Eukaryota; kingdom Viridiplantae; phylum Streptophyta; class Magnoliopsida; order Santalales; family Viscaceae; genus Viscum; species Viscum album. Next base: position 1,511,389,262 of record OY728156.1, read on the forward strand.
TATATAATAAATCATGTTTAAGTGTGTAATAAAGAGCATGGTTTTTATATGACAGTTAAGAATCAGTATCCTTTACCCCATATCGACGAACTATTCAAACAGCTCTGAGGAGCCAATGTTTTCTCAAAAATGTATTTAAGGTCACGTAATCCCCAGGTGCGTGTCTCGATGACAGACATACCTAGTATAACCTTTTGTAAAAGGTATGACCTTTATGATTACCTGTTTATGTCATTCGGTCTCATGAGTGTGTTGAACGTTTTCCTGACCTTGATTAATCAGGATTTACATTCATATATAAAATCATTGACAATGGTTTTTTATGGAAGAAATATGGTTGTATTCTCACACTCAACATGATCATGCAAAAAATCATGACATCATTCTGAATACACTGAGAGAGAAAAGGTTTTTTTACAAGCTCACAAAATGTCAGTATTGGATAGATAGAGTTTACTTCCTAAGTCACATCATCATAGATATAGGAGTATCTATGGACCTAAAGAAAGTGAGTGTTGTGGTTTGTTAGGATAATCATAAGAATGTCTTTGGTATTTGGAGTTTCTTGCTATTGGCTAGTTATTACAGGTACTTCATCAAAAAATTATCATGTATAGCTATGACTCTCTTTGCCTTGACCAAGAAGGGAGTAAAATTTTAATGATATGATGTTTGTGAAAAATATTTTTAGGAACTAAAGAGAATATTTAATTCAGCACCTATCCTAATGTTTCTAGATTTTGGATGAAGTTATAAGGTTTACTATGATATGTCATCCATCAGGAAGAAGCAATATTGATGTAGGTAGATAGAGTCATGGTGTATGGGTCTCAATAGTTGAGACCTCATGAATGGAATTACTCAATGAATGATATCATGTTGGTAGTCATGGTTCATGTCCTGCAATATTAGAGGCACTATTTGCTGGGAGAGAATGTTGTGGTGTAAAAAGACCACAAAGTACTCAATTACATGTTTATATAGTGTGACATTAAACTTCAACAGAGATGGTGGGTTGAGTATCCCTAGTCATTCAATTTTGTGATGGCCAATACTCATAGTAAATATAATGTAGTAGCTGACGCTTAGAGCCAGATTACTCAGACACAGGTAGTTTTGGAGGACAATAGTGAATGGAAATTGAAGTTATTGTTCTCTAATATGCACTTGGATGTTCATGGTAGTCACAAGAAGAATTTTATCTCATCCTTGGTAGTAAACTACACTCTTTTGGATAGGGTGAGGATATGAAACTATAATATTATGATAGATTATTCCTAAGTGATAGTGTGGTAGGTGAGGACCCACCTAAAAGTTGGACCATTGGGGAGGATGAATGTTTTTGTATAAATTAATGTGTTTGGGTTCTAGAAGACATACCAGATGAGTTGATGTGTGAATTTCATGCCACATCTTAAGAAGTACATCCCGATGTCACTAAGATATACTAAGACTAACGTCGCTGGTATTGGTGGACTGGTATGAAATGGGTGTGGGGGTAGATGTTTTTTCAACTAGATGTTCCACCTATTAGTAAGTGAAGGAAGAACACTAGTGACCAAAAGGTATTTTATAGAATTTACCCATACCCAAGTGGAATTGGATGATGTAATCAAGGAATTCATGATCAAGTTACTAAGGTCACCTTAAGGTAGTGATTCTATATGCATCTCTGTGGACATTCCCATGAATTCCACCCATGTATTTCGTATCAGAGAGACCTTCTCATTAGATGAGCTTGGGAGACTTCATATCCATGACATTTTTTCCTTTATAGGGTTCCTCACACAATTTAATCAGATAGGGATGCTTGGTTTACATCTTAGTTTTATAAAGGCTCGTGGAGGGAATCATGTATGTAGGTGATTTTGATAATGGTATACCAACCTCAGACCAATGTCTAGTAGGATCACATATTATAGGTTTAAGATGAAATTCTTAGAGAATGCGTCCTCAATTTTTCTAGCTCTTGGTAGAGACAGAAAACCAACGTTAAATTCATATACAATAATATCTATCAAGTGACTATAAAAATTTCACATTATGAGGATTTATACAGTAGGACATTCCAATTAACGTTGTGTTAGATAAAGGTAGGGGAGGAAACACTAATAAGACCACATCTAGTTCAAGATACTTCAAATCAGGTTCAAATGATTTAGAAATGAATGGATATAGCACAGTCTAGATAGAAATATGATACTGATTATTTTTTATGACCTCTAGAGTTTGAGGTTGAGTATCAGATCTTTTTTTTGTATCTCACATAGGATGGGGAATAGATGAATTTAGAGATATGGTAAGATTTCACCACTATATGTTAGGCCGTTTGATATTTTTGAGAGAGTCAGGTAGGTAGAGTGTCTGTTGTAGTTACCTCATACTTTTCAAGCCATGCATGATGTCTTCTTTGTATCTCAACAACATAATTATCACTTAGACCAATATAATACTATTTATCTAGATGATTTTGAGTTACAAGTTGATTTTCCCTTCTAGGAGAGTCATATACACATCATTTATCGCAACATGGAAGTTCTTTGAGGAAGATCAATTCCTTTATATTTCGGTGCTATGGTATCACAAATATGTGAAGGATGTGACCGAGGAAGGAGAGGTAGGAATATATGCTTTTGTGGAATGAACTCTTTTTAGTTGATTTTCCACCTTCAAAAGAATAACTCAGGGACACATTGTCTTAAGAGGGAAAGATTATAATATACAAAGTTTCTCTATGAGTATGGGTGTTTTGAATTTCAATTTAATTCCATAGTTTTGATCTAATATAAATTCCTAGTGACTTAATGGGAGTTTTGGGGGTTCCCATGACTTTCATATCCCATATATTGAGATTTTAAAAGAGGCATATAGAGAATATAGTAAGTAGAAACTGTGATACCCAGTTCTCATAGTTTCTCTTAACTATGTAGGGTAATCTAATGAGAAGAAGTGGGACACACTATTTGATGATACAATGAACCTTAGGGCACATTATCATGTACGGGACTATAATTTATAAAAAATATAAAAGGAATTTTTTGTGCACAGTTTCCCAAACAGTTCATAGGTACCATGAAGCTTCTCTGTGTGGATAGTGGGCCAAGCACATTTGGTGCATAATTTGGCCAACCATGTAGCCAAACCATGAAAGACTTGGATTTTCGGGTTGAAATTACTATTTCACCCTTAAAATTATAATAAACTCAACCCACGTTCCGATTTAATCCTATAGTATATATGAGGTATTATTCTACTCCTTTGGGAGCTTCTACAAGACATTGAGGTTGGATTTCGTGCCTTTCCATTTTCCAACCTCCGATTAGTGATCTGATCATCTCATTGGATTCCTCTCAATATGTTATTTAGTCCTAAGACTTATATCTTATTTTTTATTCTTTTTAATAGTTCTATTTTTGTTCAATATAAATTTCCATTTTTTAATATCATACATCAATTCTTCTATTTTTTCCAATATAAGTCATGTTAGGAGCTTATAATGGATCAGTGTTCTACTACAATCAAAAGGTTGGTGGTATATAAATTTTCCTGTAAATTATAGATGTTTTATATCTTGTTATTATTGTGAAACCTGTTAGACCTTCCAGTGTTGAACCTAAAATAATTAAATGTATTTATGAAATTATTTGAACCATTATAGGTTTCTCACATAGCACCCTAATGTGGTTGGAAGTTTTCCACATCAACCCAGACCACCTGTGAGGTGTTTTTTGTATCTTCCCCATGACATAACACCCCATTGGGTGTGTGTAAGCTCATCATTGGAGCCTCAATGAGATAAACGAGATACTAAAGAATGATTTTGATGAATTTTACATGTGATTACATGTTATTAAAATAATTAAATAGGTTGAATGGAAAATTTGGAATGAGTTGTATGAACTCATAGATTGGGCATATTTATGAGATGATAATGATATGGATGCCTGGTAAATTTTCACTCATTGGATTCTGATGACTGGGATGTCATGAAAATTTTTTCTCCATGGATCTGGATTACTTTAGATTCCTAGAAAATTTCTTCATTGGGGATCTGACTTGCTTGGAAAACCTTGGAAATGCTCAATGGGATCTAGCCATGTCTTTACTGAGTTTTATATGGAGATTCTACATGGAATCAATGGGGATTAACTGGTCATTTATACCTTGGATCTATCCTTTATATTCTATAAACTAGATTACTTAACATAGAACACAGTGAATGTTATGTCATGATTTATATATGGACCTTTTTATGATTTCTGATTTACAGTGAGCCTTGGTAGTCTTAATAGTATCCCATTTACATGTATCACATTATTCTTGTTATATATTGTACTATTCTTCATCTAAAATACATAGACTAGGATTGTTATAAACACTATTTGAAGTGTCCTACTGAGTGTTATATCACACCAACTTTGGACCTCTATTGGGTACCCAGATATATTTAATTGATATAGGTAAGGCTTGGGGAATGTGATCAATTTATGATTCTTGATTTATTATCAAATAGAAGAAGGGGAGGAAAGGACTGAGTGGAGGCTCAGGATTCTATCCGGGGATTTTTTGTTTTTTCTTTTTGATTGTTTGATACATATATTGTACTGTATGCTTGTTCCCACGTATTTCCTGTATTTTTTATATAATAATGACATATTCATTTTTTGTATATGATATTATGTTGGATTTTTTTTATTTCTCATTCTATTTTCATATTTACTTAATGTAACTACTGATTTATATTACCCTGACACCATTTAATTAATCTATTATACCTCTATAGAACCCATATTATGAGGGTATAGTCTCCCCAATATACCACCATTAACACACACTGCTAGTCAGCAGCCTCTGGCATAAAGGGAGGTGCGCTTGAGGCAATGTGACCCACTGACTCGGGGCACTGTTTAGTAGTCCCTAGGTTAAGGGATTCTAATAAGCATATACTGGTTATCAAAGATCTTATCTACCTTCATCACCCCAAGCATGCCATTTAAATTTCTCAACAGTCCATTGTTGGTACAATTCTTGCATTTGATATCATCAAATTTCCCAAAACCATATGTTCTTATTCAAGACCTTCACATGGCATAATCCTTGGATTGTTTGAACCATACTATCATGAATAATCAGTTTGATGGAACCGACTCCAATTATACTTATGCTGTGATTTTATCCCATTTAAACAAGAATTTTTTGTGATAGTTTCGTGATGATCAAACAATTCCATCTGGTATGTCTTGTACTATGTTGCTCCAAAGTTGATTATCCATGAATCATTAAGATATTGTATACCTCCAGGAGTTATCACCGCTTCACTGATGAGAATGTCCTCACTTCCATAAGTACTCACCACATTTATACCCATGTCATGATTCTAGCTAACAATGGAACTGTGTTTCATCATCTCACCTATTGATCATTCTACAATTTCTAGTACATAATCATCCTTCCACAACATTTCCCACATATTCATTTTCCATAATAGAAAATTATTCCCATTGAAATTTTCAATCTCAAATTTCACTTCCATCTAGGAACACTATCAGTATTGAGCATCCAATTTTTCAAGATAGTGTATGTAATAATATTAATAAATTATTTATGATGTGAATGATCAACCATAGTTTCAATCATAGAGTATACTAAAATTTATGAGAATTATTAATACCTGAAAAACTAAATAGAATCAGGAAAAAACCTTGATTTGATACCACATATTAGTACTAAAAATGATTTACCAAAAGTTAAAGTGATAATTAAATAATAAAATAAAGTGAAAAAGTGGAAATACATGACACCAGATGCAATATGGAAAACCCCAGAAAAATAAAATGGGTAAAAACCCATGAAAAATGGATGGATAATTATTGGTAAATGAGAGTACAGACACTCCCTAACCTATTAAAATACGAGAATCATTATAATATATATCTATAATTATGGATAAATAACACTAAAAGAATACCAAAAAAAATTATGGGAGGAAGTGGGATAAAGTTGATGAGAAAATAGAGGAATCCAAGGCATTCAATGGGAATGCCTCACCCCTACTACTCTTATTCACTAGATAGATTGATGGGGGTTTTCCCACCCACAAAATCGCCGACCACACCTACCATCATTAGAAAATTAAGGGGGATTGCTATCATTTTAATTAGAATTGACAAAATATTTGATCTCTGGATCTACCTCAATTACGCGGTCACATGGCCCCATTTTTTAACATCGTCAAACATATTATATAAAGACCATGAAAATATAGTAATGTAAAAATTAGATTTCACACAACCACCCATACCGTATAAGGTCATGTGATAACCTATCCCATAAAAGGCCATACAGTTGATGGTATAATGTACATGTGGTTGCCTAAATTCACAAGACTCTAGTCATGCGACCCTCGTTATGTGAATCTCTTCACATGACTCTCACCAAGAAACCACCACTCATGTGGCACCAATTATGAAACCTTACTCATGTGATGGAACTTATGTTTCCTAAGTCATGAGACCATAGTCATGAGACCCTATTCATGTGACCCTAGTTATGTGACCCTACTCATGCAGGCCAATCTCATGAGCCAGTCACACGACCCTCCCTTAACTTATGTGAGCATCCCTACATCATATCTATTCATGATGAATTCTTCAAATATTTGGTTTCAATTGACCTGAACATAATAAAATACCTCTTATATATGAATGGATGAAAAATCACTAATATGGTCTCTCCATGTTAGTGGGTTGATATCCATCACACAGTCGGTAGGTGGGAGATTCACATAGTCTCTCTCGGAAACATGATGATGATGAAATAGGCTCTTGATGATAGAATCCTCCATGCTCACTATTTATCACACAATATGCCAATGATGTGCTATCAATGATAGAATGACTCATAGTTGTTGTTGATCACATGATTTCCATGACTTAGGAAGATGAATTCCACCACCTTCATATATTTCATATGGATCACTATCATCATGATGTGGAACCAATCATGGTAACTTTTTCCTATAAAACCCCCTTGAGGTATCCAATTTATGGGGGATAGAGAATAGGACTACGATGTGGTAATAAATATAAGACATAATTATTTTTGAGATTTTGATATTTGGAGACTCCAACTTAGATAATTAACAAGTTACTATTATATATATTTTTAATACATCAAATTAGAAACACTCTTAAGTCATATGACGAGTTGGTTGAGAGTTGATCACATGTCTTTTGGTGTAAATATTTACTACAAGTATCTTATTTAGTTGTTCAATCTCTTGATAGTGCCCCTATCACATGATTATAGAGATATCATTTGATCACGTGATCAAAAAACCACATTTAGGTTATGAAACCATAGGTTCCATATTCATTCACGTGAGAACCTTATGTGATCACCTGACCATGGTCTATTCAGAAGATCCCCTAGCCATGATCTATTCACATGGAAAACATTACCCCACTTATGCCATATTCCATTCTGAAGGCATGTATAAGAAACAAAATATTCCAATTCAAGCCAAATATAACTCAAATGGGAACCTTCTTTGGTGTAGGCCATATAATTTCTCTCGTCTATATGTCCAAATCACCCATCAGTATGATTATCATTCCTTATCCACTTTTAGATGGGGGAATGAGTAATTATGAGGGGAACCCATTTTTGTGTAAGTCCCTAGATTCTCTTCCTCACTTTTCCTTATTCTTAAGGTTCCATATCCATATACTAGGAATCCAATTTTGTGTAATCCCAAATATCTTCCTCACACGGATATTTCCCCCATGAGTCATAGCCACACCACATGATTCTTTCCTACGTGTAATAACTAATATATCTTTAATATTGGTAGCATTATTGGATAATCCTATTTCAAATATAATTTTATGATCTCATGAAATTTTTATGATCATAAATTATCTATCTATTCTTACATTGAGTATGAATAACATTGTCTTAGAGATTTGAATGATAATTCCATTAGCATGATGAAAATGAACCCATTGTGACTATCCTTTTAGGTATAATCCCTAACTACATTTTCCCCTTATCAAAGGGAAATTTTTTGCCAAGATATATTATTTGAAAGGTATATATTTCCAATAAAGCATCTCAAGGTAGCTTTAATGCATAACACCTACTCAATTCTCATATTTTACCACCTTTAAAGACACAGGTATCCAAAATGGAACTCCTATTAATCGAAAACATGCATTCTATTGTCTAATTACTAATGGATAAGACAACCTAGAAAGAGATTATCATGCATATGTCTAACACCAACCATTTCTAGTAACCTTTCTCCTAGTCATCCATACCACATAACATTAAACTATACTGATTGATCCTTGTCACATGAACTTATAATGTATGAGACACCCCATCAGGTGGCACCATATTACATGGGTTCTGATTTATTTCATAAGGATACATAATAATTTCCTTTCAAGGGATCATTATTAACACCAAAAAACATCCAAATCCTCCAAAAATGATGATAAAATAAAGAATGCACAACTATTTAGCTTTAAAATAGAACACCATAAATTAAAAAGGGGTTGATAAAGAACCTGTAATAGGTGAATTTTTTCACATCAACACTTGATTTTTATTGGATCATTAGAATAGTGGTAACCATCCCCATAATAGGATTTGTGAAGGATTCATGAACATATCTTAAATCTATAAGAGAGTCTCGGATCATAAAATAATTCCCCCCAATATGGCATGATAAGCATGAATTCCCATTGTATAGACCAATGTTTATTATGAAGTTTCACCGGTTAGAAACCCTAGTGATCACATACCATTAAAAAGTAGGTCTGGAAGGATGTTAAAATTAAATCATCATGGATTTGGAAGCCATCATGTGATTACATCATAAAAAAAATGATAAAATTAATGTTGATGATTGTAAAACCACACTCAAACCCGCAAAATAAATCATTGAGAAATATATAAAATATCTTAGGAAAACAAATGGTGAACCTAACATTGAACCATTAACTTTTTAGAACCTTTTACGATTGAATTTCCTATTCCTATTAGGCCATTTTGTTTAATGTACCTTGCACAAAAAATGGTAAACACTTCTTGAATCTATTAATTGTAACAAGGCATTAAAATCTAGAGAAGAATTAATTTTGCATCCTTTGACTATGAAAGTGATTGATCAAATGTAAAAATATTTATTAATATGTTTCAATAATAGTTAGATTATTTATGTTTTTTAGGACCTTCATGACTCTGACAACACTTTTGTACCTGCATGACACCTCAATCCACTGCACACAACCAACTATCATGTCGATCATATGAATCAACTACCATAAATACCATGAACTAACTGTCATAATGTAAACTATCACTAACCCAACACCTCTAAAATAAGTTGGTGAATAGATTGATTCAGGAGTGTAGTTGCATTAGATATTTCCCAACATTGGAGGTAGCTCATGAAAAACTCCAGAAGAATAATATTTCTGGACTACCCATAAACGATGGGCTATGTTGAAGAAAGTGGAACATATTTACATGTAAAAATACTTTAAGTTACTATCCCCAAAGGGGAAAACCCATAACTCCCTTATCATTGCGATGTAGAGGAGTAAACTCCCCACATCAATGAAACCACCCAAGCGATTCCTTGGAGGGATCATATCCACTGTAGCCAACATCACTAACATGTGAAGCCAAGTCTATGGGAAGTTGTAAAGAAAGTTGTTCCTTACTTAATAACATTGATTGTGGAAACCAATAGGAGATAATATTAGGGGTATCTAACCACTGAAACTCCAGAAAATATTTATATTTATTTTACTAACAATCCCTCTGAGGCCGGTAAGGGTCGCACAAAAGCATCCCAAGGAAAATCCCAGACCACCAAAGGCCTGATGCCTGAAACATAATCCTAGAAAAAATTGGAAATAAGCAAATCTTAGGGATAACCTCATAGCATAGGGTTGGGTGAAGTTGAATTATTTTTAACATTTAATTCATCCATAATATCATCAAGTGGAGAGGCATGAGACTTGATTACATATGCTTATCTTCAAAAAGAATTTGTACTCCCTACTGTATGTTTTCCATTAGTAAACATATTTATTATTGGACCAAATAATGTTGCGAATCGTGAAACAATAAGAGAATCTGAACATTTGGGATATTGGGAATATACACATGAAACATAATATCAAGTTCTGATCCACAAAATAGGATACACCACTGATGAGGAATGCCAGTTCACATATGTTTGTATCAACATGGTATTGACTATGTATGGAGGATTTATACATGGTTATAATGAGTATATTCTTATTGAGGAAATTTTAAACTTCTACAAGTATCCAGGCATGGGAAGGTTGTACCATTCTCCAATCCTAGTGTTCATAAATAAGAAATTATAAATATTACAAATTCCTATGGGAAAAATATTGATAGATCATGTTCATAAGGTCAATAGTTGACATAGTTTCTAGTGTCTATGTCCAGATATACATAAGTGCCCACCCATACTATCATTGATAAAGGAAAGGGTGTCTTTATGTGTTAGATCAATAAAACCCTCAAGTATGATAAGAAAATATCTACTGAATAACAAATGACTCAACTCCATCATAAGAATGATGATTTTTTTTAAATTATGGACATTCCTCAAGGATATTTACCTTGTGGTGAAATACAAGCATCCACATACAAATAACCTCTTTACAGTGATGTTACCCAACCCATAGGGTTAGAGAAATTTTCATATTTATACCACCTTTAGGGGAGAATTTCGATATTTTTTCTACTTCACCCTAGACTATATGGATGGAGGAGTTTTCATTTTTTCCAACCCCTCAAAGAGTGGATCTAGGAATATGGTCGAATTAAGTATACACAAAAAACATCCCCACGACAGTCACTATGATCAATTATAGTGAGGGAATAATCAATGCCCAATATATCAATATCTTCTATAAATACCTTGGAATTGATCGAGGTTGAGGCACCACCTCCAAGACACAAAATTCAACCATGTTCTTATGCCAATAAAGGCATGTATGTCACATAGAGGGATCATGATTTTCATTCAACTCTCAAAGTACAGAGAATAAAGGTATATTTATTACTACATAAATAGGTTTCTAGGTATTTAAACATAAACATGGAGAGTAATTTAGTCATCATCATGAGGATTAGTGGAAGGATAGAAAAATTGGTAGATCCAAGAGACCATCTAATATACTGCCCATACCAACAATTTACAGGGAATAAAATCAGAACGTGATTTATATTTATGTATTAGCCTATATAGTAGATAGATTAGGGGATATTGAAGAAACCCACACCTGAATATCCACTTATTCCATGTGATCACCTTGAATAGAACATGCAAAGTATACCAATGTATTAGACCCATTTATATCTTAATGATAGAAATAGAAAGTCATGTTCCTGTAGTCCTGATCATTTGTTAGAATACTTTACCCACATATTATAGAACACAATTTTTGTTATTTTATGGATCAAGAGACCCTAGGAGGTAGTCCTGAATTACCATCCCAATTATTATCTTATCATTGGATTTTTTGGAATACAATTTAAGGATGTTTTTTATTTAAATATTGGATCCATAGATAGATTGAAGAAGGCTTGATATAGTTTGATAATATCAATCCTCTTATGACATGCATGAAAATCATTCTACTCAAATAGATAAGACTCCCTCTTAATGAGTTATGAAAACAATAATGTCTTTACCACATGATGTCAAACTACACGGACACATTTTACCACATGTTGTTGAAATTTATAGACACATCTATACAACATGATGTCAAACTACATGGACATATAATTAGTTCATGATGTTAAAAATAATGGACACTTACTTACCACATGAAATTAAAATTCATGGACATGTTCTTACCACATGACATTAAACTACATGGACATTTCCTTACCACATGGAATTAAACTCTATGGAGATTTCCTTATCTCTTGATGTTAAACTGCATGGACACATCCTTAATGCCTGACATTAATCTTCATGGACACATATTTAGCATATGATGTTAAACTACATGGAAATTTCCTTACCACATGACGTTATACTACATGGACACATCAATAACACATGCATTAAACATCATAGACACATCAATTCAATGTGATGGAAAAATACATGGAAACATCCTTACGACATGACATTAAACAACATGGACACATCATTGTCACATGATTTTAATCTATAATACATAAATTTCATAACTTAATGACTATAAAATATATAATATTCATTCCAATAAACATAATATTATAATTCACATCCCATGTTCATTACGTAGGACTCCAAATTTCTTCGGTACATTTCTTATCGAATGCTGTTAAACTTTATGACACAATGTCACTTTGTGGGATATACCTTAAATTTTATGTTTGCGGAATATTAGTGTATAATGACTCTAGAGTATGGGCTTACCATCCCATATTGAGTTTTCTTCAACAAAAATAAGTTAAGAAAAATAAATCTTACCTCATCTGGGTATGAAAACCTTATCCACATAGGGTTTTCTTCCATTTTAATCCAGGACACGTTTCCATTTCCTGAGAAATTCATTGCACATGAGTCAGATATATGTAGAAAATAGAAATTACCCAATCCCCTATGTGTGATATCAATAAATATAAGGTACATAACCTGTTTCAATAAAAATACAATAGTCATGGTCATCTATGATAAACCTTATATCAATTCTCATTTGGAATACTAAATTCTAGAATACTTATGCAAGACCTACACATAAATTTTAACATTATCTAAACACACTAGTCTCAGATAGAACCACAATGTTCTCTCATTATTTATATACTTCATCAAAATAAGTAAATATAGTTTCCCTGGAAATGATCTAGATATGTCAGGGGACCTTAATATCAAAACTACATGTCTCTTGATTTCTATAGTTATATGATATATAATGACACCCATAATTCCTAAACTGGGTGTAGCTACAAAAAATGAACCCCCAAATTTTCTTTGTTTTTAATACTTCAATAATTCACATTGAGTATTTCTCTTATTTAGTGCTTATGAAATCCCAACTCTTAATTACATAACATTTCATTATATTTTACAAAGAGAGGATATTTTAAAGATTAGTTTCTTGGAAATCAGGTGCATACAACCTGAAAATAAATAAAAATTCAAATCCACTTGAAAGAATTATTCATGGGATGATACTAGGTACATTTACTACATCTCATATCTTGGGGACATACATTAAAGGAAAGGGGTGAGCATAAATCTATGTAAGGGGAAAAATTTACATACATTCGTGAGGAATATCAATATGAACTTGAGAAATATCACAATGGAATGAGAAATGAAAAAAGTTTAATTTCCTAATAAAAATAAATTTAGTCATAGCATGGAAATGTGGATAAAAAAATAAATTTATAAAATCATAAGAATATCACCAAGGTTAATCACCAAGGTGTCATAAATGAAAATTAGCAAGGTGATTCAATATGGTTTTATAAAATATATCACATACAGAGATTAATTATTTTACCCAAAAAATTGGAGCACTATAAAGTTGAAAACTTAATATGTATTATATAATGTGATCCACATATATCATAATAAAAAATTACATAAATAACTCATGGATTATAAAAAATGAGTTTCATATCAAAATCATGGTGTTTCAAAAGTTCCAAAAACATGACCATTCTGTCATTTTAATCCTCAAGAAAGGAAATTTCGGTTTAATGTCTGTTAAAAAAATGAAATAAAGAATTTTTACATTTAGGTGAATAACCTAGTAAAATAAAGAGGTTTTGGTATTAAAAAACATTAAATATAATTTATTGAGGAGAAGAGGGAAATTTAGAAAAGTAAATTTAGTAGGATAATGGGGATAATATATAGTTTTAAAAAAGGGGAAAATGAGATAAGATATGGTTCCCCCTTTGATAAAACATAATTTAAAGTAACAGTGTGATCAAAAGGGTAATATAAGAGAGTAACTATAACATTTAGATAACATATATGATAAGAGTTTCTTGGATTGAATTGAAAAGATGGATAAGTCCCTTACCTTGAATATTCACTCCTAAAACATGATGATTGAGAACTCGGGGGATTGACGATACATTGGGGGGACTCCTTGGGAGGTAAAACCACAATATATTTGTTTAGGATCTATTTTTAGTATAAATAAAAGGAGAAATGGGTGGGTATTAATAGCAGTAGTGGATTATTTTTTCAACAATTTCCAAATATAAGACTTAGAAATAGAGGTTGTGGAAAAGGAAAAACCATGGGCTTTCCTAGGGTTTCTAACATTTGGGACATATTTTATGTTATTGTAACTCACAATAAGCAAAAATAATTTTTATCACTTCTTTTGGAAAAGAAAAGTAAAGTTTTCAAAAAATAATATTTTTAATGTTAAAGTTTCCATTTTAGACTTTAGAAAGTAACTTCTAGGTTTGAAAATTGATTAAAATATATTAAAATACTTTATATTAATAAAAAATATATTTTAGGCCACGGATTGTGGTTAACTAAATATTACATCATTATGAAATAATTATGAAGTCATTAAACATACCTCAAACCTCAAACTTTATTTTTACTATTCACAGAAAAAGTATTTTCTAAAGTTTTCATTAGAAAACCATAACCTTAATTATACATGATGATTTTAAAAATGATTTTTCATTTATCATAAAAATTCACTAAGTATGATAATTTTTTTCTTTTAAATATAAAAATACTTATTTATTAAATTAAATAGCGGGTTGAAAATACAAAGTCAAATTTATGAAAAATAAAAATTTTCAATGTCATAATATATTTATCATTTCATTTATATTTAAAAATGAGTGTTTTTATAATAATATTTCATTAAAATAATTATTATTCATATTTCCTTATTTTATGATAAAAATTTTTATCTTATATAAAAAGTACAATTTGTGTCTGAAAATCAATTTTAAAAAACTATTATTAAAACAAAATTGATGGAATAATAATTTAATTTATACAAAGGAATTACTATTTAAGTAACTAATTCCATTACACAGAACCCCTTATTACACCTGCATACATCCTAAGAGTAAGGTGTGCAATGGTGGATGTTTTATGGGGCGCCTCATCTAACATTGACTGAGTGGTAATATTCAATAACTTGATCTTCTAATGTAGGTGATTTCAATCAAGATACAGTTTCTAAAGCTTGGATTGGGATTTTTCAAGGGAAAAACCCATTGATGATACCTCCCTCAAATGTTTTGACAAGTGGGATTCAAATGGAACAAATCTACTAGTGAGGATATCGACTATTCTTTCTATATCAACCATCCATTGTCAAATTTAATTTATAAACACTAATTACAATGTTAAAAATAATATAAAGAGTGTAGATATCAATGGTTATATTGACCAATGGTCATAATTGAAAAACAATAATATAATTTTCGAATCCATATGTTAACATTTCCAATTATATTCACTTTATTATTAAATATATATTGTTTAATTGTGTATACAATAATATAAATCTCATTTTCAGGAATAAATTATCATTCAAAAAGTTTGGGTCATTATATTCTTCCCCCCTAAAGAAATTTCATCCCTGAAATTTCAAATCATTCTCTTAGTATAGAAAAGGTATGTGTACCCAAAAGCCCAGGAACCAGGAGACCTGTCCCTAAGAACATTATTATATAAAAAGAAAAAGAGTTCAAAAGCTAGGGATTCTTACAAAGCCTCGAGTACATGAAACCATACATGTCCGCGTACACAAGTGAAGCACAGAAACTAGGGATCGTAAAAGGCCAAATCGCATCCATCGCTGCAATCGCCTGCTTAGATAAAGAATACTCTACCTGATTGGCTTCCCGATAGGCAAGTGATACAGCCAACCGCAAATGAGCAACTTGGTCGAGGCATGCAACCCATTGGGCCATCACTCGCTATGGAACATTGCAGGATCGTGATTCCAATGCATGAACCGCAAGCTGCGAGTCTGACTCAATCCATAACATATTACAGCTAAAACGAAAAGCATACCTGACCGCATGAATAATCGCCCAGAGTTCGGCTTCATAGGCAACTCCAACATCAGTAAAATGATAAAACCATCCCTTAATAAAGCCACGGTATGTGTGAAATACACCACCACACCCTAATAATCTCGGTGCACCAACTGTAGCTCAATACACATTCACCTTGAGCCATGGACTGATGGGAGGTATCCAGCGAATGTGCTTAAGAACCCTAGGTGTCCGCGGCCGACCGGAGACACCAAGCAACCTAAGAGACTGTAGATCAGAAATGCTGTTAGACATCACACCTATTTGAGTCTTGGAGGGAGCATAAACCTCCCTATGGATAGCCGCCATTCCATTCCGCACATGGATGCACCTGATGTCAAAAAAATCCACATTCCGGGCATCCCAGACAGCCGCAACCAGAGATGTGACAGACACCAAAAGAAAGTTCCCAATCTGCTCGCTGCATGTGAACCTGGATAGCCCTGCCAACAAGCCCTGTAGAAGCAGATTCCAGTCAATATTTAGCCCTAACAGGCGTACAATATATTCCCATAACTGTTGAACATAACTGCATTCAACGAACAGGTGCTGAACACTCTCATCAGCAGCCATACACAGATGATAAACCGATGCAAGATGAAGTCCACCCCACTTGAGTTGATCATGAGTTGGCACCCTGTTCTTCCAGAGGCGCTAAAGCAACAAGAAATGAGAAGGCTGGATGAAGATCGTTCGAAATTTAACCATCCAAGAAGGTACGTGATAGGATCCTCCACAAACCAGCCGGTAAAAATCCCAGCTCTTGGACTTCCTATTCCGGTTACGCCTCTATATCACTACATCACGGTCCATAAAGGAATAATTCTGAATTTCTTGTTCCACCTAGGAGGGAACCATGCTACAAAAAGAATGAACATCAGAAATAACGTCACCAATAGAAAGAATCCTTTTATTATAAGGAACATTCATGCTATCCTGCAGCGGCCTCTCAAGCCATGCCGTAGTCCAGCAGTTGAGATAAGATTCCCTGCAAACCATCCATTTGATGTCATGGGCTATAAGACTGAAAGATAATCTAAGATATGTCCAAACTGATGATGTAAGAAAATTCCTCTGCCCATTAAGGAGACTTCTGGTAAATCTATTATACAGGAAATCACTATACCCATCCTTGGAAATCATATCCCATGTAAAATTCCCAATGAGACCTTCATTAAACGCCATGAGTTCCTTAACTCCGAGGCCTCCCAAATCAACCGGTTTAATGTATTCCTTCAGGAAATAGTGAAAAGATTCCTCTCATGGACTGACGCAGTCTAAATGATGTTTCTAATCATTCCCTGAAGTTCCTTGATGAGACCTCTAGGCCATCTATAAAGAGAAAAAGAGTAGAAAAACTTAGAGGTTATCACTGAGTTGACAAGGAAAACCCTCCGATCCATAGAAATCACCTTCCCTTTCAAGCTAGCAAGCTAATTCACAATGTTAGAATAAATTCCCTCTATATGTTGCCTCTTCACCCGTCCCCAGAATAGGGGAACTCCTAAATAATGGAACGACAAAGAGCCTTTTTTCACCCCCAGATGTCGAGTGATCCTGTTCTTCTTACCTACCCTTACACCATTTCCAAAAACAATGAAGGATTTCTCCCAACTGATTGCCTATCTAGCCACCTCCTCATAGTGCTGGAAAAGAGCTTTGATGGAAGAAATGGTTCTCCTCGAGGCTTGCCCAATCAAAAGAATATCATCTGCATATAGTAGGTGAGATAGAGCAAAGTCATTCATTCCTGCATTAATTTTCTTGTACAGGCCCATATTGGAAAGATCATTAATACATCGACTAAGATAATCTTCAACAATCACAAAAAGGAGGCCAGAGAGAGGATCACCTTACTGCACGCCTCTGGTGCAGGGAAAAAAACCTCTTTGTGTGCCGTTGATGAGAATGGAAAGCCTGGTAGAGTAAAGAATGGTGCTGATTAGCTTGATGAAGACATCTAGAAAACCATACCATTTCAGAAGATTAAGAAGAAAGTACCATTTTTAAGTGTCAAAATCCTTTGATATGTCAACTTTCAGAGCGAACAAGCCATCATTCGACTTCTTCCTCATCAGGTTGACACCCTCCGAAGTAGAGAAAAGAAAATTATGAATGTTTTTCCCCGGAACAAAACCAAATTGATTATCAGTAATCATGCCATCAACCAACTAGACCATTCTGTTCATGAGAATCTTAATAATGAGCTTTGGGATTGTGTTTCCAAGTGCAACTAGCCTGAAATCCTTGATATCAAGAGCATTACTCTTCTTAGGCATCAGGGCAATGAAATAAGAGTTCATCCCAAACAGAAAGTAAGAGTGATGGAAGAAATCCTTAATGGCACGAGTGATATCATTATGCAGAATTCCCCAGTAAGATATGTAAAATTTGTTGGTGAAACCATCCAGACCTGGAGCACTATCCACATTGATAGAGAAAAGTGCTTCACGAATTTCCTCCTTCATAGGAGGGGTAACAAGACACTGGTTATTTTGCTCGCTAATTCATGGGGTTATGTTCCCAACCATCCTCTGAACGTTGTCCAACCCATAATCAGAATACAACTCTTTAAAATGGTCCACAACCACCAGAGATATCTCATTTTCAGATGTGAAGAGACACCATTGAATTCTTATCACCTTATCTCTTGCCTAGATTTTCTTCTCCTTATGTAGCCGGTTGAAAAATTTGGAATTCATGTCTCCCTCTCCGAGCCATCTGACATTCTGCTGGTTTCTAGCCAGCCTTTGTTGAAGAATTAGGAGATCATCCAATTTCATACGAGCCACTATCTCCTCACATGACAAGGAAGGCTGCTGCTGATTTTGAGTCTGTATAATTGAAATTTCTTCCTTAGAAGCTTTAATGTCACAACCAAGCTGAGAAAATGACTCCCTACTCCATTCCTTAAGAATCATTTTGAGATGCTTCAGTGTCACAACCAACCTTTGTAGAGGACTGCCAACCGGCTCATGCTTCCATGCCTCAAGCACAAGTTCCCTACATCTATTCTGCAAGGCCCACCCATTATTGAAACGAAATAGAATGGGGCCTGACCATGAAAATTGCATATTAAACTCCACAACAATAGGATTATGATCCGAGTGATGCTTCGGTAGTTTAAAGCCAGAGACTCCATGTGCGGAACCTTGATCAGCCATCTGAATAATGAATCTATCAATCTTGCTCACTTGCCTCCCATTCCAGGTCTGACGACTCCATGTAAATTCAGCTCCAGCAAGGGGAACCTCAACAAGGTTTCAATACTCAAGACAAGCAGAAAAATCAGCAGCCACAATCCTATTAAAAGTGTATCATATCTTCTCCTCAGGCCTCAATACAATATTAAAGTCTCCAAGGGACACCCATCTTTGATCCATCAGTTCAGAGACATCTTTGAGTTCCACCCATAAATCCCTTCTTCTGATATATGAAGTGTAAGCATAAAGGAACGAGGCGGAAAAATGATGATCATCAATGATGCAAGAGAGCAGGACACTCTGGGGATTCTTAACCCAAGAGGTGACCTGAATGGAGTGGTGCCGGAGAACCCACAATTAATCCATCTCAGAATCATGTAAGTTGCTTGACACAAACTGATACCCAATATTGTTCAAATTGAAGCCATTCCAGTTATCAAACATGAGCTTCGGTTCAGCAATGCCAACCAGCCGAGGTTTATGGGACACAATAAAATGTCTAAGTGTCATGGCTGTTCGGGAATTTCCCAACCCCTGACAATTCCAGAAGAATATCTTTATTATATTTGGGCCATGCCCCTTGTCTGGGGACCCCCTTTGCTGCCATAGTCTATTGGGCCTTGCCCTTCTTCCCTTTGCCTCTTTTTCCTTTCCCTTTAGGGTGGCTTCCAGTCTCAGGATTCATAGGTGAAGCCACTCCACCCTTATCCACAACAATCGGCTAAGACACATTCTGCTATGCGTTGTGTTCATCCAACTCATTATTCAAGGCCTTCGGTGAGGTTGATTGCTCAGGGATAAGGGACCCTATAACAATGAGGTTAGCCTGCTCCGTCTCAGTCTGCAGAGTGCCTTCAATGGCATCTGACCATAAGATGCCACTCAATGGCATTAATTTGTTCTAGGATTTTGGGTGAGAAGGCTCACTATTCGGGATACTCATATGGGCAGCCTTGGAGGGAGTTTTAAGCACAAATTTCCCCCCTGAATCAGGTACATCCAGAATCATGCCCTGCACATTTGTACTTCTATATTATTGTCTCCTCTAGCTCCCACATCACTTCTTCATTTTAATGTTTCTTCCATAACACTTTGATGAGGTGGGTATGCATGATGCGTAGAACCATGTATCTACAGTCCAAGATCTCCACTATTTTCTACTCATAAGAGAGGCCATGTTTCAGTTGTACCACCACCAGATTCATTACATGTTTCAGATTAGGTATGTACTTCCTCAAGAGAGATACATGGAATTCATTCTGAACTTGATCAAGATTTGTGGAAGTGCAAGCTGATAGGCCACTTCTCTTATAAGATCAAGGATTTAAATGGAAATAATGTACCTATGGATAAGCTTCCCTTTACTACAAAACTACATGACTCTCTTCAATGGTAAAATTTTAAGGAAATATTTTTTCCCACATCAAATTCGAAGTCTCATCAATGGTTGTTAGCCTAGATCTTTTTCCAACTCCGAGTATCCTTAATGTGTTGTTGGATAGCATGAACTTTTTTGGTCATCTCTTGCACAAGATCCGGACCAAGTATCTTTATATCAACAAATTCATCCCAAAAAGCAGGACTTCTACATATCTTCCCATATAGGGCTTCATAGAGTTCCATTTGAATAATAAAGTGGAAGCTATTATTGTATGAGAACTCAACTAATGGTATTTGTTGATCTCATCCACCTTTAAATTTCATTGATCATGTTCTTAACATGTACTCAAGTGTTTCAATAACACTTTCAGATTGGACATCAGTTTGGGGGTGGTAGTTCATATTGAAATTCAATTTGGTACTTAGATATTGTTGAATAATTCTCTATAATTTTGATGAGAACCTTGGATCACGATAAAAAATGATTGAAAGTGAAAATCCATGCAACATTATAACACCTAGATGTTTTTTATGTTCAATTTTATTTATATAATTTTTTATTTTTTAGTAGAATGAATTGAACACAATAATGAGTTTAAATGAACCTCCAAAAATCCTTAGTATAAAATTTTGGCTACAACCTAGCTTTTAGGTTAGCAAGAATAATTACAAATAACTTATGAAATTGCATTATGAATTCTTTGGCTATCAATTATTTTTAAAAAATATAAATTAGATATTTGTATTTTTGAGTGAATTACTATTGGTAATGAAATTAATGAGAGAAATATTTTATATAGATACTAAAATATTTTTTATTCATCCAATGGATATTTTAATCATAGGGTATGAATAAAACCTATTTGTTGTATAAAAACCCAATTTTTTTTAAGAAAAGGAAATTTTACGCCTTTGAACGGGAAAACCATTTTAAATTAATATTTTGACACATAAATAATTTTTAAATGAAAAAATTAAACATATTATTTCAAATTGGGATATAAAAATTTACTTTGGTTGAATTTATGATATTTGCTTATAACATTCACGTTTTGATGAATTGTAAAAACACAATAAATTTTAATTGAAAACAACATTTTTCATTGAGATAATTTATATTGATAAATTATAATATTTAATAGTTTTAAATTATAAATATAATATATTTTTATCATTCAGTATAATTGTTTTCATTGTCAATTACTTTACATTGAATTTTTATGTAAATACATTTCAATCACCGGTAATGTTTTAACTTTTTAAAAAAACGCATTCACTCATTCCGAAAACATGATTGATTTTATATTAATTACTTCAAATTATGTGTTTTGAATTTTTAAAAATTGAATCTATATTTAGAGTTAGTAGGTTAAAATTATGCTTACATGCTACTTTTATTATTGGGCATTATGAATAGTATCTTCAGTAATTATTTTTATTACCATGGTTAAAGGTAAATATGGTAAATTAGGTAATTAAAGGTAAAAATAATATTATAAAATTACCTTAAAACGTATAAAAATCCTATTGGATGCAAAAATTCATCACTTATCATCTATTTTTTCAAAATGGAATCACTTTATGGCCACTTACCTAAGAATAAGACATGAATCTAATAAAAACTAACGAATGTGAGAAAATGTCACAATCTCATTTCATATAAGTATATAAATTTTATTATATGGATATATATGAGATAATATCGACTATAGATATTCTAAAGAAATATAAAATAATTAATATATCATTGAAATTTATTTTTAATTTTTAGTGATTAAATAATTACTATTGATGATGACACAATTGGGATGTAGAATTTAATTTATTAATTGAAATATCAAATAAATGGTTTTTAAAATATTAAAAGAATATCATATGAACTAATTAATGTGATTCACTAATTTTCTAGGTGAATATGACATATTAAGTGGGTATTTAATATTTTAATTGAATTTATATTTTGTGTGGGTTTTTTAAAATTTAAATAAATGTATTTTTCAAAATTGACACTATTAATATTTTATAAAAATAACATTTTATTAAATTATTAAAAAATCATAGAAATATTTAGAAAATAAAAAGTGATAATTATAAGATCTAAAATGTCATAAAATATACATTTATGGTCAATTAACTCCATATAATTAATTATTTATAACCATTAATTATTAAGAATATTATTACCACAATTACAATTAATTAGAATAAATAAGTGTAAGTTAAAAAGATATGGTTTAAATTGAAAAAATATCATGTCATAAATTTATTGGTTGATTAGGTCACATCCTTATCTCATCTCATCTTCAAAATCTGAACATTTTGAAGGTGTTTTGGTAGATTTATATTTTATTATAAATTATTATTTATGGAGTTTCCAAAAGTTCCCCTCACCACAATTTTAAAAGGGAACCTTCTCCCTCACCTCTTCACTTCATTTTGAGCTTTCAAGCTCAGAAATCCCCTAATATGTTTACTTATAAACTTCCCTATTTCATTATAGAGGTTTTGGTCATCTTGAAAGACCAAATCTAGTTCTCTATGAAGAGATTTAGAGGAAGCACATTGTGGAAGAGGTAATCTCTTATACCGATTCTTTCAATCTTCATTCTTTTTATACTTCCTCTTCACTAGTTTTTAATTATAAATTAATAAAATAAGTATCACTAATATACTAATATGTTAATTTCAATGTTAAACAACCATATTTCATCTTTTATCTATCCTAAAAAAAATGAAATCACCGCTTGTGTGTATGTACGACTTACCGTCTCTACGCCGTGGTGTAATCGGTTTCTCACCACCACATTACATTGATGGGTATAATGATGGAATTAATATATATATATATATATATGATTAATATATAATTATATTTACTTTGAGATAGTATAAACCATCCACTTCCATAACATTAAACAATTATGAGAACAATATCTTCACTCGTGCGTACGTACGGTTTACCGTCTCCATGGTGAGATGTGATTCATTCTACATAATATTCATTAAAAATGATTATATAAATGAATTGAATGATTAAATATGATATATATTATAATAATACCATCATTTAAATGATATTACTATAAACGAAAAATAGGAATAATAACTTATCTGACAAAACGTGCATAAGAACATTAAGTAATTAATACACGAATAATGAGTAACAATGAAATGTTACTAAAAAATAGATTAAAATTTGATCATAAATGTTATCATAAAAATTATTATGATTCTTGAATAAATTAGTAACATTATTTAAATTATTATATTGTAGTTTCAGATACATATGATGCAAATGGAACTTAAGGTGCAGGATAACAATGAGAATCTCGTTTTTATCCAAATTGTTTATTCGTAAGTATTTACAAGGGTATATTTATCATCCACATCCACGATTCCTAAATTTTTATTTCAAAATAATATTTATATACTTATAAAATTCTACCCATTGGTGAATATTTACTAAACGTTATGAATTGAATCTTTTTTTGTTTTCAGTACGAGGTAATTTTTTACTTTTCCAGCAAAAGTACAAGAAAAATGTTATTTTAACTTGTACGGAATGAACTGGGTTTTACGCTTTCATAATGATTTATTTACTTGAAGCTCCCAATAAAAGTTTATGATGTTATCTTAACATTAAATTATTTCTTCTAAAATTTTGAAGCATTTTGAGAATGGAAAACGTTTTTGAACAAGAAAGGATATTTTCCTAAGGAATTATTTTCAAGTGTTTTCTCGAAATTATTTTCCATCCAAGATGACACTCTTTAAATAGGGTTAAATTTCTAACCCTGTTATTATTATGACATTATTGTGTTTATGATGCAATATTATTTAAGAAATCCATTTATTTTTTATTATTTATAATGGAATGATGTTTAAGAAACCCATTTTCTTTGATAGGTTATACTATAGTAAATGTTTTTATGTTTTTTTGGAACACGTAAGAATGGTTTCATTTTGAGATGGTTGGGAACTATATTTCCCAAAAATTCATTGGGTAAAGATTTATATCTCATGAGATATAAATGAATAAAACAAAAATTAAATCTGGTTCAGTAATATAGGGTTGGAATGAGGAGTGAACCCGATTCAGTAATAGACATCATATGCAATAATGGTCTCAACAATGATCCACAATTAATATGAAATGATTTTATATGATAATTTTTATATTAAATGAAATTTCATTTCTTATATTATGACTATTGGGATTACATTTTACTTTTATGATTTATATCATGACATGATTTTATAATCTTTTATATACAGGATAATATTTTCAAATGTTATGTTCTTTTGACTATGATATGATTCATATTTCCATTACTTACCCTTACTAAGAATTTTAGATCACCCTTTCATATTATTGTTTTACCCATGTCATGAATAAGGGTATTAAGTAGGATATGTAAAAAAGGAGTCAAGTTATGAAGAAATAAGCGATAGATAATGCAGACATTTTATGAGCCAATTGTTTATGTTTCCAATTTTCTAAAAAAAAATATACGGTACTGGTATAGTTTTTTTATGTTATTTAATAAATATTTTTCAATTTTTAATAATATCTATATGTAAATTATGGGCCGTTATAAAAATCACCACTTCCTTTACATAAATATGGGAACATTTTTTGTAACGACCCAAAGTTTTTCAATGGAAATTACCTTCTTATAATTACGTCAAAAAACAACATGAAAACAAAACATAATGAACTAATAAGTGATAATTTACCTTTAAACATAATTTTTTCACTTCTGTGTTTGGAATTTTGAAAATCTGACATACACGGTTATGTTCAAGATATTTTTGGAGTCTAGTAAAACAAAAATAATTTTTGGTGAATAGTAGCATACCCTTATGAATAGTAACATACCCTTATGAATAATGATATACCCTAATTAATAGTGACCTTAACTATTATAGTATAAAAAAAATATTCAAGTGAAATTATGATGTACCTATATTTTAGAATAAATAAATGAATTTTTTAATACTATTTTTTTAGTAATAAACCATGATTTTAATTAAATATTAAATTAATCAAATTTAAAAAATTATTTTTTAAAAATGGAAATTATTTTTGTATTCTAATTGTCAAAAAATGTTAGGGGTAAAGTTTTGGTATTTTTCTGAAATACTTGATTTTTTGATGAATAGTGAAATACCGTAATTTACAAAAATAAGCGAAATAAGATAATTATAGAGTCATGTGTGATGTTCTGCTGATGTAAGCCCACATGGTTTGGGATCACTTGATAAAATTACTATTATTTGAAATTCAAGACTAACTATTCCTTGTCTAATGGAAAATTAATAAACTAATGAAATTTTATATTAAGGAAACCCATTTCCCTTCCACTATAAAAACCACCCTTCACACCCTCATTTCCTCACACCTCTAAAGATCCAAGACTTCTCGAAACTCTACCCAAACATCTTCCCTATCCCCTCTCCCACGTTCAAGAAAATTTGGTCTCATCAAAATTCCATGCCTATCTTCCTTAAGGAGAATCTCAAGAGGAGGATTTAAGAGGTAATTTCTCTTCCTCTTCTCCTTTCATTTCCTTTCAAGTTCAAGTTCATTTATTGATATCTACGCACCTATATTCATCAAAATGGTATTTTAACTCTATTATTATACATATAATGAATTATATGGTGCTAATGGGATATTATATCATCCAATCCCATTTCCGTCTTCTTTTTTTTATTGAAGAGAACGTTGTTCGCGAGGTGTTAATTTATCACCTTCAAGAACAAAATGACTTATTTTTCCATTTCTACCATCAGATCTAGTCATGAAACCATTTTTATGGTTGAAACCGAATTTTTTATATGTATTATTTCTTATTTAAAGTTCTGGAAATAACTTATGGTCATATTACTATGTGGTAAATTAAAACAAGTTCGTTGTGATCGAAAACCGCCCAAATTAACCCAAATAATCATCATTTAATTCTTATCTAATGATTCACCCACAAGGATCTAATATGATTCATTATAATATCATTAAAAACCTTTTAATATCATTAATAACATGTAATATTAGTTCTAGATGTTTACCCATGTTCTACCCGAACTTAAATTTAAGAATACAAGTGAACCACTCAAGAAAACCATAAAAACAAACATTCCTGAATAATGTTTTGTATACTCTCTAACTCATCCAAAGGCTCATAAAATCAACTAATGAAACCATAATGAACCATATTAATTTAAAAAATGTTCTTTATTTCTAATTAATGAACATAATTTCATTATACAGGACATTAAAGAGAAGGAAGCATTCAGATTGAAGGTAAGGGGAAATTCTCAAACCCAACTTTAATCCTTCGGGTTCTCCCTCTTTTACTCCATTATTTTTGATATAGTTACTCCTTAAAGATAATTTGTTCATAATTTTCATTCCTTTTCTATTATATACATTATTTTCACTGGTATTTATGAAAAACCAAATGTTTTTCCAAAGACCTCTTCTTTCAAGAACACACCTTTTACTTATCATTCAAGATTGACGGTTCTTGTAACATGTATATTATTACCTCATTATTTTGGGAACAAAATGTTTTTTAATGTGTTATTATGAGATGAAAACCATTCCTTTTCATAGGTTAATTATTTTCATTTATGTTATATGTTCATTTTTTCATGCATGGTAAATGATAATGTTATGATGTGACGAGTGTGCCCAGAATTACATAGCGCAATATGAATGTTTAAATGTGATGGGTGTGCCCGGAATTATACAGAGCTCCAATGCATTCGATAAAGTGATGAATCTAATTAGTAAATGTGAAATGATGTGTGAACACAATTATATCTTGGTTCACAAGTATGTTTTGTTGTTAACCACTAATAAATGATGTTTCATTTTTATGCATTTCCACATTTCAAGTCTTATATTTATGTTTACTCTTATGTTCATGATCTTTTTTCCGATGTTGTGATTACGATCACCCCATGCTATATTGTTCTTATATATCCTCTTACTGCGCTTTTAGCTCACCCCTTTTGATGTATATCCTCATGAGGGTACATGTACTAAGGAGAGGACAAGTGCCAATAAGAAGCTAGAGAAGAATAAATTAAATAAATGTTTATGCTTGATGTTGTATTTGTTATGTATGGTCCTAGTTTTACCAAGACACTAAACCTTTGGATCCTCTCTGTGTAATACTTTTATATTGAAAAATTTTCTATTATTAAATATTCATTTACTTATTCTCCCTCACTGATCATCTCCATAAAGAAGGCTATGAGAGGTTTTTCTGGAAACAACTCTGGTCATGATATATCTCATTTCTAAATAACTATAGGTTTTTCATTCAAGACTACTATGATTTATATACTTCTGAAGATGATCTTAGAATTATACTTTGAGATCCAGTCTATCCCCAGTAAAATGATGAATTCCATCACGGGAATGACTACTATAATGAGATGATATTGTTCTCACCAAATTCAATACTAGAGTTTATATAAATAGTTAATTCTTGGATAATCTATCTAAGAGTCTTAATTGATAACAATATTTCTAGTAGTTTAAATATTGATTCTATATTGATTGAAAAAAAGGAGGAAATGAAGGAATGTGTAGAAATAAAATCAAATAATTTACTTGATAAATTTTAGAGAACAATAAGAGTACCTACCACCACATCATTTGGTTCCTTTACTTCATATATTGTGATATAAAATTTCGGACCATTCTCCCTTGGCCAATTCTAGTGTTGATGGAGATTCAACTCCATTACCTTTTGATTTTAGGAGTGATTGGAAAAGTTATCAATCTATCCACACTTATATAATTGGGAATCATGATGAGCATGCTCTATCTTCCATTTTTATTTAGTGTTGATAAGTTGTGGCTACACATCACTATGAATGTTCGGACCTATATATCAATTTCTTCCACACTTAGAGCATTTTCCGCTCATGAGCCAGTAGTGCCCTGAATGATTTTCCCACATTTGTGTCATGTGGGAATTTTCACTTGATTTTACACTCTTATATGATCAAAGTCCCTACCTATGTTTGGATAAAAATATCCATTATTTTCATTATATATGTGTGAAAACTAAATATCTCTAAACACCAATTCAACCTTTTTAGCACTCTACACTATTTCTCATAGCTGTAATAGACTCGATTGGATAGATTTCTCTATATATTGGGTTTTATTCCACTGCATAATCTAACAAAATTTCCATTAGGGTCTATAATAAATCTATAGGTGTAATGATAAAGTATTTTAAATTTCATCTCATAGATTCCCACAGATTTATTTTACTTATTCTTCAGTTATAGAAATACTATTTCCCTTTTCATTCACATCAAATGGGGGAAATATTTACTAAAAAAGGATCCATGAACTCTTTCCACTACATATAATCAATATCCCTTTCTTGAACCATGTTTTTAATTAGTGTACCCCACTAATAATATTCTCTCTCTTAGAGGTACATAGCCAGGGTGACTTTCACTTATTCTGAAAAACATTGTATAAAAAATAAATTTTCAATAGAGTTTATCAATTTTTTTTCCATCAATGTGTCGGTGGATCCAATGAAATAAGGTGGACATTGGTGCATAAAGGAATTAAAATAAATTTGTTCCCTTCTAGGTGAGTATGGTCTCTTGTATTGATTCAATTTATTGTTTATAACTTGAGTTCATTGATTCATCATTCTCATGAAGTTTTCCATTCTAGTTTCTATAGGAGGGTTGTTAGTGCATATTTCATTGCGCTCGATATTTACACAATTCATCCTATTTCCAACCATTTTCGAAAATATGAAAACCATAATGAGAAACTTTCTTATTTTAATAATCATATAATTATAAAGTAATTATATATCTTAAAACATCTTTATTAAATACGTTATTATTTAACAATATTTACATTAACTACAAATCCTTCACAATGATTCAAAAAAATCTAGTGACTAACCAAACATACCCTCCATGAGTGTCAACCCATAAGTACAGTAAGGCACGTTTTAATTCACATGTTCCTATTTGATTTTAGATTAATTTGGTGTTTTCATATGTTACCCATAAATACCTTTATTCTAGACCCACATCCACTTGTTCGTATCTAGTCATGGATTTCCTTTCTCGGAAACCACTTACTTAAAACTGCTCCAAAGTACTAGGGAATTTTACTTTATTTAAACTTTTCCCTAGGATTAATCCTAATGTTTTAAAATCCTAATTTCCATAAATAACTAAACCTCACTTTGATACTAAATATGGAATCTCTCATTTTTAGTTAAAAACTTTTCATTAAGCTGTACAAATAGAGGATATTTTAATGTTTTGTTTAATGGAAACCAGGAACATAAAACATAAAAAAATAAAACATTGTTATAATACACTTGAAAGGATTATTAATGGGTTCATCCAATGTAAATTTACTAAATATTATATCATATATATATACATCAAATGAAAGGGGTGATCATGCATCACAATAAGGTAAACATTTGACATATATTTATGGGAAATATTAATTAGAACATGAGGTATATCACTGTTGCGTGGGAAATGGAAAATGAGGCATATAACAATAAAAATTACATGTGTAATAACATGTAAATTTGGATACAAAATTTAATTTATAAATTATTAAGATTATCACCAAGGCTAATAAACAAGGTGCTATATATGAAATTTACGATGGTTATTCACTAAGGTAGCGTAAAAAAAGTCATCTCTAGAGATTAAATTTTTTACCCAATGCATTGAAGCACTATAAGGGTATTCCATTAATTACTATTATTTAATTTTATAAATATATATCATAATAAAAAATTACATAAATAACACTCGGAGAATAAAAAAAAAATTTCATATCAAAATCATGGTGTTTCAAAAGTGATTAAAAATGTGATCATTATGTCATTTTCATCCCCTGGAAAGAGAATGAGGGTTTCCTTTATTTTAATACAAGAATAAAATAAATAATTTTTACATATATTTAAATACCCTTGAATGATAAAGTTTATTGGGTATTCAAAAAAATAAAATGAAAGAGAATTTCATGTGGAGGAGAGAAAAAATTTGAGAACTAAATTTAGAAGCACAACAGGTATAAAACATGGTTTTGAAAAAGGGTCAAATGAGAGGGGAAAAGGGTCTACCATTGATAAAACATAATTTTTAATTAAATTTACTATCAATTTAGTAATATAATATAGTAACCATAACATTTACAAGACATATATAGAAAGAGTTTCCTGAATCAAAGAGAAAAGATGGATAGTTCCCTTACCTTGAAGAGTTACCCCTAAAACTTGAGGATTGGGACCTTAGGGGTTTTATAAAACCCTAAGAGGAATAATTTGGTTTTAAGACGACAATAGTTTCTTGGATTATGGATATTGAGTAAATGGAAATGGATAAATGGGTGGGTATTTATATAAAAAGTGTAGGATTTTCTTAATAAATTTCAAATATAGACCTTGGAAATATATGTTTTGGAAAAATAAAAAACATGAGATTGACCATGTTTTTTTGCCATGTTTTTTTAAAATTTGGGATATATTTTAGGTTATTTTAACACAAAATATACAAAAATCATATAATATTACTTCTTTTGGGAATGAAATTTAATGTTTTCACAAAAATAAAAATTTTAATGTAATGTTCCATATTAGAATTTGGAAGGTAACTTATAGGTTTGGAAATTGATTAAAATATATTAAAATACTTTATATTAATAAAATAACACATTTTATTCCATTTATTGTGTTTTAATATTTATTAAATCATTATGATATAATTATGACATCTTTAAACATACCTCATGCCTTAAACTGTATTTTTACTATTTATCAAAAATGTATTTTAGAAAATTCATATTAATTAAAGATAACCTAAAATAAAGGTTCTAATTTCAAAAATTATGTTTATTTTATCATAATAATTCTCTTAGTATGAGAATTTTAACTTTAATATGTAAAAAAACTTATTTATAAAAAAATAGCTGGTTGAAAATGAGTTATAAATTATCCAATGCTTAAAAATTTTCCATGTCATAATAATATTATCTTATAATTTATATTTAATTAAGAGCGCTTTTTCAACACTATTTAATTAAAATAATGATTATTCAAACTAAAATTAATTATTATTAAAAATTATATATATTCTGAAAAGTAAAATTTGTGTTTGAAAAATCAATTTATCAATACTATTCCAAAAAATGGAATTGATAACATAAAAATTTTATTTAAAAAAAGGAATTACACTTTAAGTAACTATGTCCTGGACACATAACCCCTTATTACATAAACAGACTCCCTGAGTGTAAGGTTTGAGATGGTGGTAGTTTCATGGGGTGCATCAGCTAACATCGACTGAGTGGTAATATCAACCAACTTGAACTTCTCCCATAAGATATTTTCTTCGTGATTCACTTGTTGAAGCTAGTCTTGGAATTGGTTAAGGGAGAACCCAAGTGATGATACCTATCTCTTATGTTCTAACAGATGGGATTCACATGATATCAGTCGACTAGTTGATTCCATCAACTCTTCCATCTATATCAATCATCCTTTATCAAATTATTTTGATAAAAACTAATTTTAACATTTAAATCATTATCTAAATTATTTTTTCCAATGGTTATATTGACCAATGGTAATATAAAAGTATAATAAATATGGTCACATTTACCATTATATTCACTTCATTATAAAATAAACAAGTCTTTTTTTTGTACAATATAATATGACACTCATTTTCAGGGAATAATTATCATTTCAAAATAATGGGTCATTACAGTGAAAAGATACGTTTCATCAACTTTTTTTTATGATTCATATCCATAAAAAACCAATCACAAGCCCTTGTTACTTAAATATAAACCAAACAATAGGTTATTCCCCTCTTTATGATGATAAAAATATATGGTTAGTTCAATTATATATTATTGACTCTCACATAGTAAAAGTATTCTTCCATCTAATTCTTGTTTGTCACATGAAACTTGAATCATGTGATCTAAGAGGCTTTGAATGATTGCTTCAATCAGTGTAATCAAGAGGAAAAAAAAATCAAAGATACAAAATTCAATGCTACATGAATATAAATTGTATATCATTATATCATTCCCACATGACATTAAAATTCCTTATCTTTAATCCTATTTGTACATTTCAAAATTTCATAACACATATGGTCAATTCTATAAGACCTTAAACTATATAGAGTGTACTTCTATAAATTATATAAGTTATTTACATGAGAGACCAATATATGTAATATCCCTAACAACACATGGGTCTCACTTGTATCCCCATGTTAGAATGTAAATATTACCCATAAAACATTGCTCCATTATGGTGATTGGGATTTCTCCCTCATCCACATTGTGCCCATTGATGACCCAATATTGATATATGGTATTACATTTTTGTTACACCTTAGGTAGATATCTAAAAATACCGCAACATATAATACCATTGGAAATGATGTTATGAAACCTAAAATTTACATCATCGTGCATAGCATTAAACTTCAAAAACCATCAACCATTCTCATTCACTATCAAAGCACTGAAACATCCCAAATCATATCCAAATTTAGATTGGAAAACCTCTACCACTCCATTAAAACATCCCTACCTATAAATCACATTTGATGTCTCATATTTCTCAGATTAGAACAAACCATTGATGGATATTAGTTTCAAGTTCATCTGGCGTCACGAGAAACCTCTACATTACATTTTAGAAATGGTCTAATTTGGATAATGTATATTTTCTTCCAATATTACCTACCAAATAAGGACATATTTTTCATAAATTTTTTTTCCTATGACCTCCATATACCATAAAAGTATTATAGTATATCCCTTCCTTAAAATATGTCAAGTGGTAATCAATTATTTGTATGTAATATACTATCAACCACAACCTAAGAACCATTATCCAAGATATAAAGCATTATCATCCTCTATTCAAAAGGGTGTTAGATCATTCTTGGCCTCAGGAGACTTGATCGTGTAATTGTGTCATGCATCCAATTTTTCATGGTCCATGCATCATTGACATAAAATATGTTCTCATTGGTCCACATGTTATGTCCTTATGTTACATATACCGAGGTCAAAGATATATGACCTTAAAATCCAGCCTTAGATAGTCCAGATCGCAAGACCCTAAACTCATAGTGAAAGAGACACAAAACATGTCAGAATGAAAAAAATGTAAAGGGTTGTATGATAAAACATAAATTAGTCACTCAATAATATTTTATCATTAAAATATTACTAGAAAGTTATAGTGAAAATAAAAAAAGAACAAATCATGTAGGGCGCAATATATGGCTCAAGAAGAAGAAGATTC
Organism: Viscum album; assembly: GCA_963277665.1. Classification (NCBI taxonomy): domain Eukaryota; kingdom Viridiplantae; phylum Streptophyta; class Magnoliopsida; order Santalales; family Viscaceae; genus Viscum; species Viscum album. The sequence goes on from OY728156.1 coordinate 1,511,423,292, forward strand.
ATGCTGGAAATATCTTCTTCGTTCATGAAAATGTAAAAGAAATAATATTTCAAATCCCAGTCTATATTATGTGTTAAATATTCCATGATTTGATTTTGAGGTTACTATAACACTCCTTAAGTCATCATCCCCTATTACATCATTTCATTTTAAGAGCATTTGAATCCCAAAAAATCTTTAGTGGCTATCCATAATGTGTTTATCTTTCTTCAAGGAAAACCTCCATTTGGATATGATAAAATTACATAATTGGATCATGTATATGATCTCCTGATCTGTAATTCCAACAAGAGGAAATACCTATCCTGACAAAGGGATCATATAATCTCTATATTCCGTGGAAACACTACAGTAGATCCCATAATTCAAATTTATGGAGTGTTCATTCATTGCATGTCTGTCTCATCATATCACCTTTGATTCTATCTGCATGAGTCATGACTAACCTAATCCATATTTACATCATTTATAAGTATTTTATATCTTTGATATCACTCCCTTTTGCATCAAACCCATTAATGAAGAAAGTATGTCATACCTTATTTTCAAATCTTCTTGAGGTTCTCGTCACATGACCATGAATTTGATTTCATGATGTTTGTTATCATATTATATTAAACTAAATTTTCATTATACTTGTGGAATGATGATAAACTAGATGGTATAAGTCCATCCAACATAACTCTAAACTACATAGATTTGATCATTCCCTAAGTCTTATTTACCCCCTATATAAGAGTTCAATCAATTTATAAGTCCGTAGAACAAAATCCTCTAGGGCCTCATAATGTGAATACCCCTATTACTTATATAAGAGTCATATATATGTCAAGAATCATTCATATTAGAGCTATGTGTGGTTAGATTCATATCCCCATAGAACATGTAGTGTTTCCTAGAGTCCCTAAGCTTGTCCCAGTCATGGAAATATAAAACTTCCCAACCTCGTATTAGTACATGACTCGATCAATTTTATTTTATGGTAGGTATTGTAATTTTTCTGAAACCAGATGAGTTTAATTTATTTTATACATGGAATAGTTCTACAAAAATATATAAATTTGGTAATTCCCCCTACTATGTATTAGATAGATTGGCACATGAGTCTTTGACATGGGTTCCCACATGTATGGAGCTGTGTTAAGGAAATTTTCCTTTCCTCAGCATCTGAGTCTGATATATGTAAAGGACCATCATTTTAAGAAGTACACTTATATTAATTTCTATAATAATCGGATATGTAGTGATTCTTGGATCCTCTATCCCATTCCCTATCATAAACATAAAAAAAATCCCCATTTACCCTACATGTGAGATAAATATGTATCTCGGAACATCTTTTTATGAACTATGTATGGCTTGATTATTTTAATAAAATTATACTTAGTGGTTCATAGGTATCATATCATGAAACCAAAGATAATTTATAAGAGAAAATTCCCCCTTTTTCATCATCACTTAATGTTAAACTGCACAACAATAATCTACGATGCAAGAAATTAAACTTGATAGCATGTTTCCTCACTTCATGATTTTAAACTATACAGAATTAGTCTCTTTTCTATGAACCTAAAATATGTGACACCCTTGTCCATGTTTTATGACCATAAAACTACTAAGAGTGTCCCACCTTATTGATCCTAATAATAGGCTTTCATGATTGAAAAATTTATGTGGTAAGTCTTAGTGCATGATCATTTATACATATTGACCTGCATTGAAATATGAATATTATCCCCCTTCATCCATACATTGGATATATATCTATGAAATGGTCATATTGAATGAATTTAAAATGGATAGATTCTGACATTTGTGAGATATATAGAGACACATTGATCTTCTATCTAGGGCCAACTAGAAATTTTGTCATTTGAAAGAAATGGTATGATAATTCCCCCCTTCACCATGATGTTTTGGACTCTATAAATTCCTTAAATAAACATTCCCTATGTTGGAATTACTTTACTACTCTCTTAAAAATGAACTCAATCAGTGTATAATAATCCATTTTAAAAACTACATAGTGATTCCTGATATCCCCATCTTGGGCCCAATGATAGTTGATTCCTTATTGTATAATGTTAAACTGAAAGGGATGTGGTCTTTATGGTGCGAAGATCATACCTTTAAGTGACTGTACACCCAATAATTCTATGTTATATGTCATAAACTAGAGAATTTTTCAATAAAAGGTGGAGTAACATTTAGGGTGATCAAACCCATATTGAGCATATTTTTTCTCCATAAATGAGATATTCACCTCTGATGTCAAGATCATCACCGAGTTAGGACCCATTCACTTATAATTATATAAAAATTAAGGACACATCCTCTTGATTCTAACTTAATAGAAACATTGGTAATAAATAATGGATGTTCTAAAAGAAACCCTCTAGGACATGGTAGTGAAAAAAATTCCTCTAATCTTTTGATGTAACTGCTAGGTGATGTTTTGGTCCAGAGGATAGATCTTTCTTATTCTTCATGAACTATCCTCCAATAGTGAAGCAATGGTTTTGAAAATTACAAATGGAAAAAATACACCCACTAGTCTCTACTTCCCATTGATTCAGACATTCATATGTATGGTTTACTTTTTCCCCAACACAAATATTCAAGTAAAATAAAATTTCTTTGATGTTACATATTCTTGAATCATCCCCACATTAAAATAAAGATTATGGTATCTATTTCTATTGGATATGTATGCATCTCCCATGGAAACCCAAATTCTTTGAGTGGGGTATTCTTATAGTAAATACCAAATGGTCAAATTTTTCTGACCATAAACATTATTAACCCTTAGCTAAGGTCGTAAAACCTAAAACCTTATCCATATTTGGTCCTAGTGGAATGAAATGAAACTACATGAAATAAAGTCTTTACCACCTGAACTTAAACTATAAAAAAATATTTCATCCTATAAGACCATAAAATTCTTAGATAATGGACAAGTTTCCCCCATTACATCTTGACTCTAGCCCCATATGTTGTAAGGTTTAAATGACCCTCCATTTTGTTCAGGTATCTTTTATCTTCAACAAATAGTCTATCTAACATATGATTGTGTTGCCAAGGACTATTCTAAAACTTTTTAGATATCCCCTCTTCCACCCAACCTACTACATACCACTTTAATATTAAATAAACTGATTCCTTGAGCACATATTCTCTTGGAATTCCCTAGACCTTGATTTAACATTATCTTGGTTTTCCCTTTCATATAAATATTGATTACATAGAATAGATGATCAGAAATTCCCCTAATATGAATTATTATTGAACAAAATCACCTTTGAACTTGTGAAGTAACTCGTATGGGAGGTTTTGGTCTTAGAGTAATGGACCCTAGTAATCTATATGAGAGATTTCTATAATGGTGTGGAATTGGTCTCCACTATTACTAATTTTACGCCTAATCCCTCCAGTCGACATTCCTTTATCCTCAATTAAAAAATTTTGATAAGTGATTTTGTCCATCCATTTTTCTATCTGCCAATAGATCATGAATATTTATTTTTTGTTCCATCATGCTCTTTATAATCCATTGAGGATCCTTTAATCCACATGAGCATTAATTTTATAATTTTTTAGTACACCCTACATGTCCTTATAGACCAGTCTATTTCATGAGACTAATATTCCTTAGGTGTGAGTAAGATATATATAATATGCCTCACATTTAATAACCAACAACAAATTAAAATACTGTCTAATGAAATTTAGTATAATATACACAATAGTTCACAAAATCCAGGTCACATGACATTAAAATGTATAAATTTCATCCTAGTTATATGATGTTAAGCTACTTATCACTAGGTCCACATCCCATGACTGTAATCCACAAAATTTCCATGTCTTGGTAGACTGGTATTAAAACACGTGACATAAGGTCAATTTTATAATATATTAAACCTCTAAAATTGGGCCATCCAATATGACCCATTACCTACATGATATATTAATCTATATAATGGTATCTAGAATATAACCCCTATCCATGAATTTATGATAGGGTTGAATGATACATTTCAATGGAAACTTGTATCTTCTATCATGGGTATAATCTATAGAGATTATCATGGTTCACATCACATATTGGGATAAAATATGAAAATTCTTTTTCCTGACATGAGAGTTTGACCTACATAGAGGTCCCTTGTCTATACTCAGGGATTCAATGGTTATAGATACACTATCTAATTTTAATGTAATGGTTAACCCAAAATATGACCATTATTTTCCCCTTCTCAATACGTAATTTTTCCACTAGTTAACTTGTATGAAAGTGAAAAATTATCTTTCCATGTAAATAAGTTAGGTCAATATAGGGATTATATAAAATATCTATTTATGGCTCAATTAATATTTCATCATTATATGTATTGACGTTTGGGATCATTATCATAGACCAAGATACTAGTTTTATTCAATTCCATGACCTTTCTATTCAAAATAATGTTTTAATGACACTAATTCATCCATTACATATGATATTAAACTACATAAAATCGTCTTAGAAACATAATGTTAAACTATATAGAACTCTGTCTACCAAGGATGAACATAAACTAATGAAATTATCCTATTTACATGGCCCAAATCCCACACATAAGAGCCATATCCATGTAGTAAATCTTGGTGAAAGGTATCTAAATTTTATCATCATACATAAAGATGAAAATTCCTCCATTTGATAATCCTTTTCTTTTAGAATTATGACTAAAAATCCCCCAAAAATTTCTATATCTCCCCTTCCACACACACCTAGGATACACATGCAATCTCGTAATCAACCCTCGATTCTCACCCAAACATGACTTACATCATTTTAGGGGTATTAATAAATTAATCCAAATAGTGTTACAGAGGTTCCCAATATTCATGTGGCTGAGAGTTATATCCTAGTAAAATTAAATTAAAATTTATGATATGATATCCTTACACTAAGTATGTCTCCCCTTTAAGTGATTTCATACTAATTAATTTCATGTTATACCTCTTCACCCTGAGAACGAGTTCAAGACATAGTGGGTTAAAATTTACAGTTTTATAACTCATCTTGAATATAATTTTATCTATCATCTTATTTCAAATATTTAATGTTGTAATCACCACATTCATTTCCCATTCTCTTAGAATTCCATGAACCATGAGCATGCAAACCCTTGGTTTCCCATTTATTACAATATTTGTAACATGGATTGATTGATTTGAAAGAACTGTACTGGTAATTTATAGTGAAAAAAATAATTTCTTTTCAGTAAGTGAAGTAACTCTTAGGGGTGTATTGGTCCTAAAGGAGAGGCCCCCCTTAATCTCTATATGCAATTTTCCTAGCAGTGTGGAAGTAGTTTTCACAATTACTAATGGTCAACATACATCCACATCTCTCTATTTCCTGATGGTTCATAAATTCATATGTTATGATTAAAACATTCCAAAACCCAACTATTTATGTGGATTAAAATACCCTAGAAGTTACACACTTCTGTATTATACCCATTTTCAATTCAGGATTATGAAATCATATTCTTGTCCCCTTTCATATCTGGGTATGCCTCTACTATGGAGACTCCAAAGCCTTGAGTTGATTATTCCTATTGAAATTCAAAAAATGGATTATGTCATGTAACATTAATCCCCATGATTTAGTGGACCGACCTACATGAATATAAAATACATCCACAATTCCTTGTCATATCATTATCTGTGACATTGGGATCTCATTCACATTGGATATTCTTTTTCATATACAACTATGTAGTCTAAAATACATTATGGTCTAACTTTTCTGACCTTAAATGTTAGATCCCATTGGTTTGTCTTACATAACTTTAAACTGAAAAAATGAAAGATTCATAGTACTCTCTAGGTTGAAAACCACCAAAAGGAAACATGGGAAAAATTTGATCATTTTCTCTCCAGGTATGAACCTCACATAGCTTAGGAAAATTATTTACTGTTAAAGATAGAAAATGCGAATAAATATTTCTAGTTGAAAAATTTCTATAGAGAACCTAACGAAAATCCACATTACTAATAACTAATACTATTGATAACCATATTAGATAAAATTTATTATGAAAAATAAAAGAAAATAAGCTCATAGGGACCATTCAATGGACCTATAAAAAACTATGCTACACTCACATGGTCAATAAACCTAGAAAATACTCATATCACACATTTGTTCCTCATGACTCATGCGAGGGTATATATTATTATCATGTCTTGAAACTACATAATATAGGGTCCATCGTATATGAACATAAATTTCATATTGTAATTAAGACTTTATGGAGTAAACTATTGGAGTGAGAATTAGATTCATGTAACTCCCCCACCAGATCATAGATACTTTTCCATGGTTCTTTGGTGAAATGAAAATGTATTTTTTCCTATATAGGATCTTCCACAATATATTTCTTCACCCATGAACAAATTTTTAATGTTCTTCCCATAAATGCATGAGTTTATTCTGAATGGGGGACCATTTATCAGAACTATATTCAGCTTTATTCATATTCACACATGATACAAGTGACATCATGATCTCCTATATTGGGTCCATTTTTAAATTAATTTCCATTCCAATACCTTTTCTATAATATAATTAATATCTTTTCAAATTAAATATCCATTCCATGAGTTGAGGTTAGTTTTTTTTGGAAACCAAAATTCCTTAAGTTAATTATTCATCTTGTTGAATGAAACGCCTTGAGTCAAGATTCTCCTCTTAGTGATACCCAAAATACCCATGTCAAAAAACAACTCTTATAAAATCATATGATTGGGTCTATTGAAAAATCCCACTAGATAATCAAGTATGTAGAAATGTTATCTCTGTATACCTTATAATAAGATTATATTTGTTCTGAATGAATCTAATTATAGGGTGGTATTTTATTGGTACTTCTGAATGTATGCCACACACCTTTCCAGGGAAGGAAACATGTATCGATTGTGGAACTATTTATATTTCTCAAGGAAGGTGCCTATGGTATTTTGATGAAATGAATTTTTCTACAAGTTAAGTGTTTTTGATAAATCATGTTTTTATGATTTCATATAATGAATAGTTTATATGAAGATTAAAAATGTTTGAAGGCCATGAAAAAATAATTTATTTTTTTCATGAAAGATTTTGAGAGTATTGTTACAGAATTTTTATATGACCTTGCCATTATATATGGTGGAAATAATTATATAATTATGTCTAATGAGTTGAATCATTATTATTATACCGAGTAATGGTTATCCATCTTTGAGATACATATATAGGTATATGGCCATGGTATTTAATTAAAATACATCATCATCCATCTACACATCTTCCTCCTCCTCCCATAAACCTAGTAGCCCGATGCCGTTGGTATTTACATGCTTTAAGACACCATGAAAAGGCTATGATCAAGTTGATTCTATATTGAGATGAAAACCCCACATACCAGTAGACAGTCATGTGCCCCATTCATGTATGCTACATCATGAAAAGCATTACATTGATGATAAATACATAGTTTTATTTCCAAACTCAAAAAAAAATATCTCATGAGTTCAAACATATTTTTGGAGGAGTTTCATATGATTTTTATCAAATTCACATTTTTTTTAAGAAATGGGAAGAATAATCACTTAGAGTTTGAAATTGTTTCCTTCATAATTTTATTATTTAAAAATCGGTCACCATCTTTTAGAATTTTAATACTCCTTAACGAGACAAAAAAATTCAAGGAGATGTGATTGGAAGTTATCTATAAACTTCAAACATCCATGCCTAATGAGGGGACAAAAATTGAGGGAATTCATGTTTTAGGTGCTCTATTTTTCACATATGGCCTCTTTTCATGGACTTCTTATATAAAGAATTATGGTAAGGTAGTCACACTTGATTCTCTCCATGTTACATGAACATGTCATGGATTAAAACATCTACATTGCATAATATTTAAAATGAAAGGACAGCACAAGGTTCTTATAAGTTCATCTAGATATCACGAATAAACTATGAAAGTGAGTATTACATGTACAAGATTTGTCAACGAAAGAACTCAGACTCTATAGATCCATCCACCTTCAAAAATAAGAGGACCACTTTACAAGTATACAATTACATAAATGGAGGGATACAATTAAAAATCTTGTGATGAGAGGTGTGATACTTAACAACATATCTGTTTACTCAAGCATCAATTTCATGTCTCGAACATGACACAATACCACATATCACACTTTAACCATAATTGGGTTTTATCAGCACTAAACATAAATCACTAATAACTATTATAAAAAACCATTGATAAATGACATTTTTATCCACAATAAAAAGAGAAATGATAAAGGTGTACCCATTATCAGAGTTTTTTAGTACTCATAAAGTTTCATCTTTATCAGTTGTTTTCATAGCACTGATATTTTTTTAATATAAAATATAAATAATAATTATAAAACTATCATATTTATATTCAAAAATTAATGTTTATTTATATACATCAATATCAAATTGCATATATGTATTTAATATAAATATGATATATTAATATATATATATATATATATTAATAATTCAAACAATTATATAAATATTAATGATTTATTATTAATATGTGATATTTGAACTTATATATTTATATCAATGTCTTAGCATATATATGTGTATGGAGTATGTTGTTTTTGTGTGTTTTTTGTGTATGTGTTTATATAGATGTTGTACACATAAAAATGCTTGTACCTGTAGGTAAATATATGTGCACATGTACGTGAGATATACATATATAAATATATAACATGTGTACATGTGTATGTTTGACACTTAAATAGTTAATTATAAATTTTTAAATATATATGATGTTTTAAAAAAAGTACTTATAAAATTATAATCCAATAAATATATATTCAAATAATTATGAAATTATAAAAAATATTTTTAAATAATACATATTTTTATTATATTTATAATTATACATACTTATATATTAATATATATATATAATTATATAAATATATATAATTTTAAAATGTAAATATATTTGTAAATATAAAAAACTATTTAAATTTTATGTATTTATAATTATAATAATATATAAATATATATTCAAATAAATATACAATTATAATAAATATATGTAAATAATAAAAATATTTATTATATTTATCACTATATATATATATATTAATACATATAAATAATTATATACAATTATATATTAATATATATATAATTATATAAATGATGTTGGGGGCTTTCCTAAGTGGTAAAGGCTTCCTGTAATCATGCATCATACTAATGTTTAAATTCAGGTGGGAGTGAATTGCCACATACAGGCAGTGGCACATGCTGGTAGTGACATAGGCATGACACAAGCTTGATGACGTAGGTAGTATGATGTAGGTATGACGCTGCACTAGGCCTTTCAGCCAGTTTGTGGGCCTTTGGGCCCTATAATGTGCTTCATGTCTATTCAGTCTTCGGGTCATGTATTAAATAAATAAGGATTGATGGGGGGATATCCCTTAGGGGGGCTATGGCCCACCTTTCTGGAATATGTGTGTGAAATGTGTGTTTAATGTAATTGTACCCCCAAACACCTAATAATATATATATTATTATATAAATATATATATTTATATATAGATATATATTTATAGAAATATATATAATTATAGAAATATATATAATTATATAAAAATATATAATTGTATAAATATATATAAATAAATAATTTTTTTATAATTATATACAAATATTTATAAATATATTTATTTATAATTAGAATTATAAGTAAATAAATTTATATATATTTTAATTGTTATAAAATTATAATAAATATATATGTTTTTAACAGCTATAAAATAATAATAAATATATTTTTTTATAAAAATATTTATTATATCTATAATTAAATTGAATTTTATATTAATAATGTAAATAAGTAAATAAAAAAGTAAATTTATAATTATATATATATATATATATTTATAAATAGAATTAAAAATAAATATATAAATAATTATAAAATTATAAAAAATATATTTATTATATTTATAAATACATATATTCATTATATTAATTAAAAAACATATTTATATGTTATTATATATATATATTTTTCTATTAATATATATATTTATAGATATATATTGATATATATATATATAAATATATATAATTATAAAAATGTTTTTAAAATTATATATAATGTCTTTTTAAATTTACTTAAATAATATATATTTACTATGTTTATAGTTATATATATTTATATATTAATATATATATATATATAATTATATAAATATACATAATTATATAACTATATTTATTAAAATATATAAATACTTTTTAAAGATATTTATTTATAATTTTAAATATAAATAAAAAATATATATTTAAATATTTATAGAATTATAATAAATATATTTAAATAATAAATATATTTATCATATTTATACCTCAAATGATGTGAACCATGGACTAAAATCCATGGTCTTTGAAAATTTAATGTTGAAAAAGAATATACATAAGAAAAGAATGCGTGGGGTTGTAATATTAAAAAGTGACATCAACCATGCCACCAAAATAAATGATCATTCAACAATCACCTTTTTTCTATTACGCCTTCCTGAAGACCACCCCAACCTCTCTGTTGTATGCCTCTCTTCTAGTGCTTAGGATCTTGTCAAGTGTTATCCAGATAATTGATTCCTGATGACTCATCTTCCTCATCACGAGGCTTAATTGTTCCCATGAAATAATTATTAAAAATACATCCATCTTGATTTGAGGGATTATCCTTCAGATCATAATTGCTCCATTCATTGACATTCTCAATATCTAAGGTTTATGATTTAATTAAATAATTTACATGAACACTGCCAATTCCCCATAGAAAGTTTCCCTACTATAAGATTTGTTTAAAAAGTAAGGAAAAGTAAATCTATTAATACTTTGGCCAGTGTCTAATAGGGTAGTGGCACCCTCCTCATTTTCTACCTTCCCTTCTGAAGTACAACTAATAACATAATCACTAGATATATATTCATAATCATCCTGAGAAATAGTTATGTGAAACAAGTCCTCATGCCCACTTGAGAGAGTAAATGAGTCAATGGACATCTAGATCTGAGAAGGTGATGCCTATACAGACTGAGGTTTATACTCAGATGATTTAAATTTTTGAGGAGATAAATGTAGTTTCATAGACCCTTATCCCTTGATCACATCTATTGAGATAGAGAAATACATATCTACTGATTCTCCCAAATGGGATGAAGTCCCCAAGGGCACCTTGTTCTGACAATCTGAACTCATAGAGGTCTCAAAAGTTGGTTGTGCTTGTTGAGTGACAAGGAAAATACCATTATACATGGATTTTCTGGGTAAAAACACTCTAAAAACCTCATTACCCAAAACATTTTTTCCCTTGGATAGTGAAGATTTATGTTATTGTACTAGATGTCTAGTCACTTTCCCAACCAACTAAGGACTAGTCATCCCAACCAGTGATGTCTCTATATCACCAACCTATAAAAACACCCCCTACATTTGAGCATGCACTTCTCTCAACACCGAGCCCTGCGATGCATCATGATAATTATGAGGATATTTTTGTATCATTTCACTAGGCCTCCCATCACTACTGGCCATCAGAATGTCAATAGAAAAATCCCCAGGATTATTTTTAACCATTCATTCACCTATTACCTGATGTTGTAGTGGAAGATCCATATTTCCAACACACTCTAATAGTGAGTGTCCACTGCCATATATTTCTTATACACCTCCTTTCTGACCATATTTCCATGAGGGTCAAACATACCATTTTTCATACGATGCATTTTCCAGAACCTATTAGTTGGATGTCCTTTCACCCAATAATTCCAGTAATCCATTTTACTAAAATAATTTTTATAATAATTCCCATTTTTTATATATCCCTTATAAAATTAGAGAACAATTTCAAATACAAAAAGAAGGCCGAATATAAAATCAGTGGAAGATAGAACAATTGTCTTGATAAGAGGAGAGATAAGATAAACATTAACAAGTAACCTAGAAATGTGACCATATATGTCCCTTTCTGTCCCTTTATCTATATTGAATAGAACACAGTCTACTGAGGCAATTTACCTATGAATTATTGGGTGCTAAAAAATTATCTCAAGCCATGTATTAAAATCTATAGGTGGGTAACAGAATTATTGACATTTAGAGGACTAAAAAATGGGTTTCAATTCTGTATTTTAAGAATATCAGGCTTCATGTTGATGAAGCCCTATCCATAGGTTTTGGATTTTTGATATATAGAGGAAAGCACAATATGGAAGAAACCACTCCCAAAAAAATTCATTTGCTCGTCATAAAATCCCCAAAACTCCCTGACTTTCTTCCTGATATTAACGAGATTCCATTTGCGATCTTTATCATTCAAATAAAGTTTACCAATAATTATATAATGATATATGTATAATTGTTTCAATATATAAAATTATATAAAAATACTTATAATTATATTAAAATCATTTTAAATATATTTATTTTTAATTATATTTCTAAACAAAAAAAATTATTTATATAATTTTATAATTATATTGAATATATTTTCTGTATTTATAATAATATATATTAATATAATAATATATATATAATTATATAAAAGTAAATAAATATATTTATAATTATATAAAAATAATTTTAAATATATATAAATAAGTTTAAAATTTTAATAATTATGTATTTATATTTATATTTACAAATACATATAATTAATTATATAATTAATTATTTATAATGATATAAATTGATTTTTTTAATTATATTTATTAAAATATTATAATTAGGTCTTAGTAAGAACTTTTTTGACATTGATAAGGATTTAGTTCTATTATCTCTAAAAAGGCACTCAGAAAACATATTGTTATCCACACTAATAAACATTGACAATGGTCCATTTTATCATCACTGATAAAATTACTCTTTATCAATGTTTTATTTGAAAGGAATCAGGAAAGCCTTACCATATATTTTAAATAAAACACTAACAGAGTCCTCCACCACTCATTCCATTCAAGCTCTCACATAACCTAATCCCTACCACTGCACTTCATTAATATTGTTTATGAATTGATCATCTCAAAATCTATGGTATGTGACTATTTCTAATCCTCTGTAATCACGATCCAAACTATGCACCTGATCTGATTCCTATCCTGACTTCAAAATAATCTCCCTCCTAAAACCCATGATGTGTTTCCCATAAGAATCTTCCCCTATCATGAATGACATCACCCATCCATGTATATGGTATTGATGTCATCTAGGACATATCTTATCTTCATTTCTTCCCAAGAAGCTATTGGTGGGAGATGGTTGACATGGGGCTACTCTAGTTTTTCTTATTCAAACACTTTCAACATCATTACGCGATTAAAATACTATTTTGTAGGGATATAGATATATCAAGAGAGTGAGTATTGAAATAATATTTAGGAGGATGTTCTATATTGTAATTCATCTATATTTTCATGTTTATGGTAAGGGGAACTTATAATAAAAAAATAAAATTTGATGTTTTAAAACTTATTATAGTGAAAATTTATTTCAAAAATTATCTTTTCAATTTTCTATATAAATGACGTTCAACATAAGTTTATTTAGTTAAAAAATTTAGTTAAATTTTATTTCCAAGATGGAATTTAAAATTATAATATTTTTTTTGAATAAATGAGTATTGGAAAATATATTTTTTATAAAGGTTATTTTTTGTCATATCTCCAAAAAATTTATTTTCTTTTAAAAATTATCACCAAATAATAAGGAGAATAATTAAATTCGTATCTTTTCTTTTACTTTATTTTGCATCAAAAAATGAATATAAATTAAATTTACAATCATTTATTTGTTTTTTTATTTTAAATTTTTTAAAAATATATATCTCTTAGTTTATAGTTTTTTTAATTTTTTATTTGGAAATGATAATGATATATTTAAATAAAGGTATGTGATAAGTTGTGAACCATTTATCCCCCCAAACATCCTTTTTTTATAATTTTCCCAAATAGTATGAACAACATACACACAAGTGATCTTATTTGTCCTTGATCTACCTCCCTGATTCGCCACCCAGTCTCTCGTACCTTGAGAAATTGTTAGTTCACCCTCTCTTATATATTCATATTTATTTTCTATAATTCATCATTATTTATCACTCATATTTCGTGGAGATCCTCAATATCACCACAAAACAATCCCCACATATCATGTATGGTGGTGAATCTAAATGATAAGTAGACTGTATTTTTTCAGGGCATAAATAGTAATCATCTCCAAGTTCAACGTATTATTCATACTCACATTGATTAAAATAAAACAATCAATCTCATTTTCTTATAATTTTCTCTCACAATCCCATGCATTAATACCATAATTTCTTTTCAAAACATTCATTATCTTGGGTATTTTTATTTTTAGTGACCATAATAGTATCATATTTAAATATTATTTTATTTCTAAGAAACCAAAATATGGATAGTATATTGTCCCAAATGATGGGAGAAAAAATTGGAAATCTGAAAAATTATAACTTTGTATAAAAATAGTTATCATGTATTGATTTAGATAAATTTTTATAAAGAATTGTATTAAAGGATAAATGTTGATCATCATGATGTTGGGTTCTAATAGGGGATAATTCTCTCTCGAGACCCGAATTAGTGAAAGGGATGGTACATTAGGTTTATATAATATAGAAAATATTAATTATAACTGACACAAGTACCATCATAACCATTAATAAACCAATTTATTAGTTTAAAATCCTAACCATTAATAATCATAACTTATACTAATATTTTAATCATAAGATAAAATTTCTCTATGAAATAGTATTTATGAATAATTTATTTTGTTAAATATTAATGTTACCAAATCAATTAGGATGTATATGAATAGAAAATTGATGGATTCTAGACATATGAAAAAAGAGTATAAGGATGGGGTGAAAGAGTACACCATGTTTGAAAAATATCTTGCATATAAACCATATCAAACAATTTTTCCATGTTTATGATACTTTTATTAAAGAAATATTAGTCTAGAGGAGTTGGAAGAACACTTTATTTGACACATAATTGATCAAAGTAATAAATATTGGACTCAATAAGAGGAAAAGAAAAATGTGTCTAGTGACTGGGATAAGATCACATTTTATGGATCATCTGTTATGATTTGAAGATTGTAAAATGATGAATAACATATCTAGGATTTGATTACAAGTGTCTAAGATGATGAAGATTGTATTAAGGAAATAAAAATTATAGTCAAATATGCACTTTTTGATTGTCCTTTTTTGAGAAGTTAAACAGTTGCTCAAAGATACCATTGTATGTTGGTTGTAATAAATATATAACAATTTCATCCATAATAAAGCTGTATAATTTTAAAATTTATAAATAGATGGAGTTACACCATTTATTCTGTTCTACATTTCTGTTGATTGATATGATACCATAAGATAATGAACCTCGTTTCCTAACATATGATGCCAAAAAAATGATTTGTTAAATGGGAATGATCTCTGAAAGAATACATGACCTTCAAAATGATTGTGTACTATTTTTCAAGGACCAAAAATCACTTAAAAAGTGCCTAAATCATGGTGCTTCTCAATATAAGAAATATTAGTTGGTTCCCAAGAAAGTTTTTTAGTACATTGAAATCATTCCAAGGTTTATGTGCCCCTATGGAAATTAGGAGACTACAAGATAATTGATGTGGCACATAGATAGAAGAAAAACATATTGGAAACATTGTCACACAATAGAATCTCCTCAGTAGAAGAAAAGTGATCACGATTATCCTAAATTAGAAAATGAGATACAAAACCTTTTTCTTACACTATATTAAGATAGAGTGAATACTTTTGGTTTTCAAAGTACCAATCAGAATACATGTATTATTATGTTGGTAAATTATATCATTCCACCATGGTAATGCATGAATCAAAAATGCATTATGTTGTCTATGCTTATTTCATGACCAAAATAACTAAGTAATGATATTTATGTTAATTTGGCTCTATTAACTGAATACTTGAAATAATTTTGGGATTCATGTGTTAAGTTGTTTGATTCTTATAGAAATGATGATTTCTCATTGAGATCCATGTTGTAAAAGATGATAAATAAATTTTCTTCTTATGAAAATATTCCAGGATACAACATTAAAGGTATTGAAGAATTCTCCACTCGAGAACAAGGTATACAATCAATTATGTTGAAACAATCATTGAAGAATCTATTTATAGGACATCACATATTTTTACCCTGATGAAATAAGTATAGAAATTGGATAGAATAATTCATTGGGAGTTTAGAATAATGTAAAAAACTGTCTCCACTACTTGGTCATCATCTATTTATGAAAGTAAAAGATATTTTTACGACCCAACCCATACTAGGGCTTGAGCCACAACTCTCCCAATGTAGTCTTCATAGGATATGGGTTGGGGAAAATCATAGAAAGAATAATTAAAATCAAGGAGGACATTTCCTAAAGTATCTTTACGTACACACCCACAAACACCCCAATGAAATAGTGAAAAGATAAAATTGAAATGCCTGTATAAATCTATTCCAAACTAGAGTAAAATAGAAGCACCAAAGTAAAATGGTCAAAAAGGAACCCACCAAAAGAAAACTGTAGAAGCATATGACCTTCTCGAAAGGATGGAAACACTACCAAAAATAATTGATGGAGATATCCTTAGCCCAAGATTCGTAAACACCTTGTTTAATCTATATCACTAAGATCCACCTACCTTGGGTCCTTAGGGGACTATATCTAATGGTTTTTTGTCTTTACAAGACATAAAACTTGTGTGAGAAATTCCTATGCCGGGGTGGGTATAAAAAAACTCAGTAGGCACCCCAAAAACCCAAAAATAAAGGGAGTAACTGAAAGGCGAAAATATGATCGACCTAGCCAGAGGGAACCCCATTAAGAGAGAAAATCCACATCAAATAATCATTTCCATTATAGTACTAGTCATCTTAGTTAAATAATAATCCCTAATAAGAGGTAAGGAGAAGACTCTATCCCACAAGTCAACCCAACAAGAGAGTGAGACTAAACTCATTGAAACATAAGAAGCTTGGCATTGTGTGAATATGAACTTCTTGTTGAGACTTCATTGCCCATAGAAGGATAGTGGAATCATCCAAACATAAGATGCTAAACATGGAAAGCAAGTGGAATACCCCACATGTGTTCTCCTCCCATGGAAGAGAAGTAACCAAAAGTAAGGTATGTGAACATAAGTGGTATGTATACTCAATCCTCATGGTGTGTCAACCCAAAATGTGAAAACAACACAAGGTCTCCCAAGAATCACCCAGATATAATCATAACAAAATCCAAGTCTCGTGAGGTACTGAAATCATTTCCAGAAATGATATTATATTTGAGGCTCAAAAGGTAATCACAAAACCAGGAAAACACACTCCAAGAACTCTTTAATCCTAGATGGAACTCATTCGAGTGATACACTCCATCAGAAACTTCTTTACAATTTTGAATTGTTTTTTTGAGAGAATGTGATCCACTTAGAACAACATATATGGTCTATCTCTAGTCCCCAACATAATAGGTTCTTCTATCAATGACCTATACCCTGCACAAGGATAAATAAACCCAGGGGAGAGGCCCACTCCTCACCACTTCCCTATAGTTCAGGGATCACTTCTCTAAACCATGTATAATGTTCATTTTCTCTATGAGAGGAAACCGATTGAACCACACCTCTCATTTACCCCATATTTTAGGGAGCATGTAACACCCCAAGATTTCATAGTACGTTATTTCATTAATGTAATTCAATAGCTTTCACTACACGCAACACCGAGTTCGAGTGCACCACAACTTATCAAATTATCCATTAAAAAAAGTGGTTATAAATAGTATTAATAGAATTATTAATCTTAAGTACTCTATATAATTTTAACATCCATATTATGTGTTTCTTAGACATAATATAAGAAAAAATTCATTTTTTTTAGATAAAAGTAGTATTTTTCAAAAAATACAATTTTACCGGCTTTTAATGGAAAAACCTTTATAAAACACATATTTGAAAAATTTATATATTCAATTTAATGAAATTAAATTATTCTTTAGAATAGGGACATAAAAATTTAATTTGGATAAAATATTTGGTACTTTTTTGATAATTTTCATATTTTGATGAATAGTTTAAATACTAAATTTTAATTGAAAACAAAATTTTTAATCAAAATAATTTAAAGTGTTAAATTATGAATTTGAATGGTCTGTAAGTATAATTAGATTTAATTTTTACCATTTAATATAGTTTAGGTAATTATAAGTAATTTCACATTTAAATTTTACAAAAAAACATGTCAATCTTTTGATAGTTTTTACTTTTTTTTAAAACCTGCTTTTTGGTTTTGAGTCGGAAATTAATTTTAAATTAATAAATGAAACTTATATGTTTTTAATTTGGTAATAAAAACTTCATTTTTGTATTTATAATATCAAACTATCTTACGATGAATTTTTGGTATTTTTTTGAAAACATTCAATTTTTGATGAATAGTGAAAAACACTACGTTATTGCTTAAAGCTGACTTTTTATTTAAATAAGTAGTTATTTTATTTTAATTTATTTTAGGTAAAAATAGATAAATAATACATATATATGTTCAATTAAATTAATTGGAGTCATTTTATAATTTGTTTATATAAATAAAATTTTATTGAACTTTTTACCGTCTTTTACCAACCTTCTAGGAGCATTTGAAAATTTTCATAAAACATAATTTTACCACTTTTGTGAGTTGGATTTCAAAAATCCGAGAAACACAGTTAATATCAGTAAGTAAAATGTGGTTCAATAAGATGAAAATAATTTTTGGTGAATAGTAACTATTGACTTTTATTTACCATGGTTAAATGTAAATAGGGTAATTAAGGGTAAAAATGATATTATAATTATCCTAACACATATCTTAATTCTATTGGATATGTGTAATTTGACCAAAAGAAACCATTGGAATAAAATATGACCCTCTTTTTCCCACATGAATTATATAAGGAAATTTATTATTATTTTATTTAAAGAAGAGTAAAAAAAGTTAAATTCAAAGTTTAATAACCAAACAATTTTTAATATAGGGTTACACAAAATATAAATTAAACTATAAATATTAATTAGAAAGATAAAAATATTTCCTACATAATGGTAATTTGTTTATAATTTTTAGGCATTAGCTAATTTAATTTATTTATGACACAATGATAATGTAGTAATTACCTTATTTATGAAATATTAAAATAATTGATATTATAAATATCAAAATAAATTTAAATTGAGACTTATGATGAATTACACTAATTTTCTAGGTTAATTTTACATATTATTATAGGATATCAAATTTTTATTCGAAGTGATAAATGTTTTATGACTTTCCAAAAAATCAAATACTAAATAGTGTCAAATTTGACATAATTGAGTTTTTAAAACAAATACTATATTATTAATTGATATAATATTTATAAAAATATATGGATCTTCTAAAGGACATAGATAAGGTTATATATATTAATAATGAACCACATGGGGTTCTCTTGTCTTGTTATAGCAAAAAGAGACATGGTAAATATCAAACTATTTAACTAAGAGTTAAATCTAAAAGATATGGTTAATATGATGACCTAAACCTATCTAAAACCTATTGGTTGAGAGGTTTTCGACCCATCCCTTCCTTATCCTCTAAATAAATCATTTTATAACTATTATAAATAAAAAATTATTTTACTGTGAAATAATATTTCAAGCATTTCCTAAAGTGACCCTCACCTCTCTTATAAAAGGGAACTTCCCCTTCTCTTAATTTAACACTGCCAAAGTCATTTAAATTGGTCCACACCTACCCAAATATCCTCCCAAATATCCTAATTTTAACCTAGAGGCCTTACATTGATCATAAATCCAACCTACGAAGCCCTTTTTATCAACTCAAAAGCAAACACCCGAAGTAGAGGTAATAATTTCACCACCCTCTTTCATGTTCTTTTCTTCTTCCTCTTCCTCTTTCTTTGTTGTTTCCATACCAAAATAACAAATCCAATACCTTATAAATACTATGATGTTATTATAAATATGGTACAACCAGATTCATTATTATGTCCATCCTAAAATGACAATGTCACCATACGTGCGTACGTACGATTTACCATCTCCACGTCGTGGTGTAGTTTGTTATTCAAGCACTTCATTATTTGGATGGTTATAATAATGAGTATAACTAATGTAAATAATAAATATACCATTTTATTTATTATTTATATATGATATAACATCCAATTACATAGTATTTCACCATTAATATAATGATATTGTCGCTTGTGCGTACGTATGAATTACCTTCTCCACGAACGCGATGCGATTCATTCCCCATCGTAATCGTTCAAGAATAATTTTAATTTTATGATTAAAAATAATGTTTAAGAACTTAATAAAAAACTGGATAGGAATAAAATACATCCCATCCATAATAAACTTGTCTTACGTAACCTAGCATATAAAGGAAAACAGATCAGTTAACACCCAAAATGATGATATTACTAAAATATTATTAACAAAGTAATATTAGAGGATCATATATGATATCATATTTATGTAAATAGTTTTTTATAATTTAATAACAATAATTTAACTATTATACAAGAGGTTAAAGTACCCTTGACCAAGTAAAAGTACAAGGTAAGGGTTAATTTCACAATCTCTTTATTATCTGAGGTTGTTTTTACGTAGGTATCTACTGGGACCTCTTTATCATCTACATTCTTATTTTCTTAAAAATGTATTTCAAAACATTTCTAATATTTACTAGACTATGGGATAAATTAAATTTTACCATTATATGACCTTATATGTTTTGAAAGGATTCTTTTCGTCGTTTTCCAAACAAGGTACTTTATGAACTTTTCGACAAAATTAACTTAAGAATATTTTTTTAAACTTATACGGAGGGTGCGGCTATTTTATGCCATTATAACATCATCGAGCTTCCCTTTCAAGCTTATAAGAATATTTTAAAAATAAATGTATTATTTTATAATTATTTGACTCTTAAATGGTTTCAAAATAAAAAGAGTTATTTCATTCAAATAGTTTTCATTTCTCTATGTCAATATACATTGATGGATTTTAATCTTGTTTGAAGATGATTTATTAGACCCACAAATATTCCATATTATATTGAAGGTTTTGGGATATTTTTGACTATGGATGTATTGTTTCTATACCATTCATGGTTTATGGTTGAATTATTGAAATTATTTACGCTAGTTTTAATACGAATGTTTATGTTATGTTTCAACATTTTCATATGAGGAATGTATTAGACTTAGTATGTGATGGGTGGAGCCTTCTATAGCTCCTCAGTGCATCGGTTGGTCTCAAAATACAATTAGATGTGGAATTGGCCGAGGCCATTCCCAATTTTATATATGGTTTTGGCAGAGGCCTTAATCATTTTTAGATGTCTTGGACGAGGCCTTGAAAAAATGTTTCAGAATGTCTGGAATTATACATTCCCTCATTATGAAATTAATAATGATGGTTCATGTTGTTATTAGACTAGTAGAATACCCATGACTATGTTTTATTAGGGAATTATCACTTAGCTCATATTCCTGCCATAAAGTATTCATATTTATTATTTGTAAATGCATGTGTTTTGAATTATTCATCATGCCTAATGTTTATGTTATCTTCCGCTGTATTTCTTACCCTTATCGAGAGTTTTAGCTCAGACCTTTCTTATGTTTCATTTTCCCAGTATTCTAAGAAGTTTATTATGATTGATAAGCAGGGTTAAGCTAGGGGATTAATGGTGTTCTCAAAGCATAATTTATGTTGTGTTTTATTTTCTAATGTGTAATGTAACATTCATGTATGTAATATATTATCCAAGAATGCTAAACTGATTGGTATATTGGGACATGATTCCTTGTAATCATGCCAATGTATCAAAATAATTCACCGAATCTGGGTTACTAGGGTCGAGGCATTACATAACACTAGCTTCTAAATAACCTATGAGACCTATATCGCTCTTTCATGGAGTCAGCCACACCACGATCTGTCGAGGTAGCACTAACTCCTAACAAGGTATCACACATATCATATGAAGGGGCCTACTCCTCATAAGCATTCTCAAATGTCGCGGGATATACAACTACAATGGAGGATCCACTCCCTGTTGTAACTCAAAGATGGCAGAGTACTACTCAGTAGGTGAGGAACCACACCCTAGAACGATAGGGGAGTACTGATTAGAGAAATAGGGACATGCATCCTGGTTTGATAGGGGAGTACATCTCAGTAGATCAAGGAAAAGAAGCCTAACATGGTAGGGGAGTATCACTCTGTAGATAAAGGACCCAGACCCTGGTACGGTAGGGGATTAACAACCCCAGGATAGAGGAGCCGCTCCCTAGCACGACAAAGGAGTACCAACTCTTCCAGATCTTTTACTATAAAGGAATAAAACCCTTGAATGACAGGGGAGTACCAAACCCAGGCTAGAGGACCCACTCCCTAGAATGGTAGGAGAGTAGCTACTTTTTCAAAACATCAAGTATAAAGTACCCACACCCTAGAATGATAGGGGTGTTCTGAATCCAAGGATAGAGGAATTGTACTCTAACCCATTATGGGAGTACCAAATCTACTTATATGTCACATATAGAGGACCCACACCCTAGTACATCAGGGGAGTACCAACTCCATGGATAGGGGACACAAACCTCCATATATCAGGGTAGTTCTTAATATATCTATCAAACAAGTATGGAGGTCCCATTCCCTAACAAAGTAGTGAATCATTGACCAACTTTATGAACTATACAGGGAACCCTCACCCTAACCCATTAGGGGAATACTAATAGTTCTGACAGTCCATCAACGAGGCCTGACATTCCATGTGTCTACCCTGAACACCCAAGTCTATAGAACTCAATCAGCACACCTTGATACTATTTTATTTTTTCGGTGCTGACTCACCCACATGGTTTTAGGTCACATCACAAGGACATGTATTGATGGGGGAAAGAGTTTCTCCACCTCATGAGTTTTAGGCTATTTCAAACCATCCCTCATCCCAAATAACAGATAAAAGGTAAAATAACCCTCGACCATGACATGAGGAGTCCAATAACAACTAAAGAAAAGAGGAAAGGGAATCATATGCCCAGATGTCACATGGGAGTACCAATCCAAACTTCTCTCTTGAAGAACCACACTAATCTCTAGCATCAGTCAAGCACTTCTAAGAGGGGAATCACATTTATCATAAATCTTTTAGTAACACCCATGTGGGTAGGGGACCCGTTATCTATTCAAAAAGGGAAGAACCACATTACTAGTCTAAAGAGTCCAAGGAACCCATATCCTAATGAAAAGGGGAGGGTACCAAATCCTATGTCAACCTTGTGATTCAACCTAATCGCTTCCCAAGATTTGCATTTTTACCCAAACATCTTGACCAAAACACACAACCTTGTACCTTTTCGTCCAAAACAGAGTCCTCCATCATGTTATATGTGGAATGAAACTCAGGATAAACTACTCATAAGACCAAATTAGAGTCCCATAAAAGGTTATAAATAATGAAAAATATATCAAGAATATCCACTAAGAGTATACGGCATGCAGTGGGGCACACATGGAATGTCATCCAACCCAAGAACATGGTCATGTATCTAGTCTACATGGTTTCCAACCCATGTATGGGTAAACTATGTGTAAAAGAGGCACACAACGTGTCCCTCTTCAACCGAACCCTTTCCGTGTAGTTTAACCCATACTCGTGTACCAGAAATTGTGTCCATGTACTTTGGCTGTTTGTTATTACACGACCATGTGTTTTCACATGATGTACCAAGACATGTCCCATTGCCACATGGATTGGGGAACTACACAATTTGTAACTTTGGTACACATCATGTAGTCCCCAAAGATCATATTACATAAAAATGAAGGGATACACAACAAATGTCACCACCTAGACATAGTGTAGATGGTAATTGTAGTCAGGAATCACCTATAAAAATGCTCGGTTCTCCCAGATTCTACCAAAAACCGATTGATCTACATATTAGGGATAAAAAAATTATAGTTGGGCTCTATAACCTTAAAAAAATTAAAAACAAATGGGATTTGGACTTAAAATCAAAACCCCCTACCTTGATTGGGAAACAGAAAAGATTTAGATGATGAATGATGCCTATATCATTCTACTTATTGATCTAATGCCGATCTTCTTCTGAAATAGAGATCGGTGGCACCTCATTATGATGATTTGGATTTTCTTTTGTTTGTCACCAAGGGAAGGATTGTGGATAATGAGATTTGTAAACCCTTTTGTTTTGGGTGGACCAATATGAGGGGAGGGGTGAGTGTATTAGGTTTAGGTGAATAAATTAATTAAAATATAATTTAATTAATTAATACACCAAAAAACAACCTTGCTAGTTTAACCCATCCAAAACTCACAGTGTAGACAATTTTATGTTACAACTAGGGTAAAAATAACATTCTAGACTCAACTATTGCCTCATAAATCCAATCTTAGATTCTTCATGAGATTAATTCCTATTTTCAAGTGAAGTTGCATGCTCATGAAAAAAATATTTAATATTTTTTAAAATCTATACGACAAGACTCTCTAGGCCCCTAATTGATGCACCAACTCAGTTACTGAATTCTGAAATAATCCAACGTCTTATAGGGAAAAGACCGAGTCTCTATAGTAATGGACACTGATTTCGGTAATTTTTTTTGAAAAAATTGATCAATTTTATTTAATTACGATTCTGGAGTTTTTTGTACATCCATAATTTTCTTTATGTCATATATATTGAAATAAATATATGTGATAGTTCATTTTCACATTACTATGTACATCTAGAAAAATGATGGATAGAATTAAGGATTATATAGATAAGATTTAAAGGAGAATACAAGAATATCTAACTCTAATAAAGGCCACCATTAAGAAAATGATGGGCTTCATGGATCCAATAACTACAGGATGACCTCGTTTGGTTAACAAATATTTGACAGTAGATGGTTTGTGTCCTTTGTATAGGAAGAATAATATCTTTTTGATCCATTATAAAGTCAGTTTTCCACCACTAGGTAACTATTTGTACTCTTTGGAAGTGGGGTTACTATAATAATTGAACCAACTAGTTGGTTCCCTTCACTTGAAATCTAGTGATACACATAGAAGAACACCATCAAGCATGGACACCTTGACTTCATTTTATATCCTTAATCAGGTCATCAATTTTTCATCCATGGAAATAAATGAAGAAAGATGTTTTTTTGAAGACCTTAACAAGACATCAATATAAAAATAAGATTCTGTTGAATTATATGAATTTTAATTAAAAAAACATTCAAACCCACCAAAAATTAACTTTTAGAATCATAGGTGACTATTAGATATCATTAAAAAACAGAATATAGATAGATGAAATGATAATATTTTATGTTTTATGGTATTTTTTATCATATTATCATTAACATCCCACATAAACATGATTTTCAAGATATTTAATTGGAGATATAAAAACATCAATAAAATTTGAAATAGTTATTTTTGAATGAAACGGAATGTGTGTAATGATTTTAAAAATAATAGAAACAACTTTATTAAAATAATTAATGTGTTATACAAGAATGAAATGTATAAAATAAGTTCAATAGACCTTATTCAAATCATTGATTTTATGGGTATTGTTTATCTATACACTATGATACAACTTAGAGATAAAATACTAATCTTTAGTGAATATCAATAACTTGATCCTCTATTGGAGGAGAAAATATTTCTAAATTGACACTTAGATAATTTCTTTTTCATTTAGTTTATTTAGTTTGTATTTATTTCAATGATTTTATATAATTATTCATTCTTTGTTATACTACCCATAAAGTTAGAAGTTGGGTTATAATTCCTATTCAAAAGGTACGGGTTTTACTAAGGAAAATAAAAGGGAAGGGGATTATTTATGACTTAATCTAGGTAAAATCATGGTTCTGGTCCTACCTCCACTTCAAATGGAAGATCCTTAGTTGTTCTTTGGGGTTTAAAAAAGTAAGGGGGATAGGGTTAAGAAACTAGGTCAGACAAATTATTATCTTGGGTTAGTCCTCTTTGGTTTTAAAAGAATTTTGTAAAGGACTATATCTCCCATTAAAATCATTATACTACATTATACAAGTGTAAAAATATCATTTCATCTCAAAGGGATGAATACTGGAGTATGATCAATTAGATCAAAAACTAATATAAAAATCACTGTATTTATCTATCTTTATTTTTTTTGATTCAATTACTCAGCATTGATATGTTGTTAAATTTTATTAAAAAAATAAATTGACCAATATAATAACCATTGTTCAACTCTAAATAAGACCTAACACCCCCATGTTACATGAATAATTATTCAAATTTTCCCCACGTGGCAGAAATATATAGAATTATGTACTTGAAAAATCATATGTATTAGAAACATGAAAAATTGATACACATGTATCTACTCCTATGATAAAAAATTATTTATATAGAGGTTTATATTCTATAAAACCATTTGTATTTCTCCCATAGAAAAATCATAGGTAGAGACACACTAAAAAACCTTAAATATTTTTTCATGGATTATGATTCAGATCATTTATTTTTATGATACATTCCAAAACATTCCTTATTATACTTCACTCATTATTAATTATAAAATTATTAAAAAATTTATAATATCATTTTTGTGGCTAAAAATAATAATAAAATACGTTCCAAAATATCACATCATACAAACAAATTTTTATCCTTCATTTATTTAAAGTTATCGTTATTATTTTATGATAATCAATTTTTTTTACCATAGGTGTAGAGGGAATCCCTACAAGACCCAAAGGTCTAAAGGTATTATGGCCTTATAATTGAATGGTTTATGAGTCAAAAGGCTAATACCTTTCCACTATTAGAACCAAATATACTAAAAACTCCTTTCATCTCAGACAACTATTCTCCTAACTCTCTTCATGACATTGTTCTTAACTTGTAGTCCCATGTACAGAGTTTCATGGGAAAAAAGTAATTTCTTCCATATCACTCATGAAATATTGGGTATAGTTTTATCTAGCAGGTATATTATACATATACAATCCATTTTCTTCATGATTATATATTTTCACAGAACAATAATCATTTTGTTGGCTTTGAGGCCTGGTGGCCCGAAGGCCTATTATGGCATGAAGGACCTTGATGGCTAGAGGTTCATATGGATAAAAGTTAAAATTATAGGCCGAAAATCCTATTTGAGATGAATAATACTAATTTTATATTTCAACATATTAATAACAACTACATCCCCAATAAAAATTCTCGTCCACTAAATTTTTAACTCTATTCTCATACAGGATGATGAGGTGACTTTATCACACAGGGAAACCCCTAACTACTAATCATTTTCCTCATTTTTCAACACTTAAATCAATCATCCTTAGAAGAGTTTCATAAAAATATAACCAACATCATTCAATGTCCAAATTATATATAATATTCATTTCATTTTTATGTTTTGATAATATCTTAATGAAATTTATCCACAACAACCATTTTCAATTATCAAACTCTAATTTTATATAAAAAATATGGATTCATATATAAGAATATAAAAAATAAAGACTCTATTATATATGAGTTTTGAACGATCTAAAAATTAAATTTATATGATAAAAAATTTATTTGTTATATATAATCAGAAAATTAATGTTATCTAGAAAAAATACCCAATAAATAAAAAACTAAATATATATAATTAAATATATTGGGATGATATCACATAGGGGTGTGAAGGAATAATTTAGAAAATTTAGGAATCATAATTGGTTTATTCCCCGTTATTATAATTTTTTTATAAGGAGACTTGGGGAAATATTTTCTTCAAATTCCATTTACTAGTTTTCCAACTCATATGTACTCATTATTTATGATATTATCCTTGGAATTAATTTTGAATAAATCATATCTTATGTTTATGTTTCTATTTAATATTTTATTTGATTAATACTAGGTTTATATCTCTAATTTTATCGTATCAAATAATAGTATGTATCACCAATTTATTTAAAAAAACCATGTAATTATTTCATCATGAGAAAAAATTGGACGCATGGGTAATAGAAATTTACCTTTATTATGTTATGAAAATATAATAAATTTATATTTATTTAATTGAATTATTATAAACAATTAACCCAAAATTAAATCCCAAACATAAATTTAATTATGTTAATACTTTGTTCCATATCAACAAACATCAATACAAGAAACATTTTTTTTTATTTTTTTCAACTCTACAAAGCAATATTTTTTATATTTAGCCTTTGAGATATCAATGATATAATTTACTGCATCCCTCAGACTGTAATTTGGTTCCCCTTTTCTTCTTTTAAACATGAAATTATTTATAAACAATCTAAAAATTGTATATCATGAAATAAATGAATCACTAAATAATATTTCATAATTCTATATAGTTAACCTATATTTTATTCTCATCATTCATTACCTTATTTTAAGAAACACAAATATTTATCCACTAGATATCATTCCATTGTTTGAAATAATTTTAGATTTAATATTTTATAATAATTTTCTTTTGGAATATATGAAAAGTATAAAATTCTAAAGAAATTAATTCTAACATTAAGAGATATCAGAAGACCTATTTTTATAAGAGGAATATAATATTATAATTTTTCACTTACTGATCCTCAAATGGTGATGGAATCTACATGCACTAACCCCATTATTTGACTATGAAAATGTATTGGGACCGCCTAGAGATATTATAAACAAAGAGAGGTATTTAATTAGTGTCAGTATACTTATACATCAATTTTACGTTAATCCATTTAACACATATTCCCATAATATCTACTTTGGTTGATAAGAACTTGTTAAATAAGAATGCAATATAGGAAGATGCCAATGTTTGTTAATAAGATTTAATTCAGAAAAGATAAAAAAATCCATGTAACATTATGGTTAATATCCCATAAGAAGAGATTCTTCCTTATTATCAAGTAATGAACTATTATGGGTACAAACATGAAATAATTAAATTATAATTAACCATGAATGTTGAATTCAAGGAATTTTTGTCCCTTACTATAAGATAAAGATCATTAACTTCATTGAATAATGATAACATGTGTTCTCTGGAGTCCATATAGGTCTATACGAACAGATCTTCTTCATCACATACATCAATCAAATGGTATTTATTTTGATTACTCATAATTCGATTGTAGATGAGTGTATTCTAGATATCTCATGTTCTCAAACTATATAAGATGTCTCATATATTTACATAGAACTCTTCTACTTATTAAATGTTAAATGGTACTTATCTTCATGTAAAACCCATTCTATACTTCCCCCCACTTTGAAAATTTAAGTCCAACAACTGATTATGTTTTAGGTCTCTTAATTCCATCTTCTTCATTTGACTTTCTAAATGTGCAGTTTTTAAAGTTGGGAACATTCTCATCACAAGAATTATTATCCTTAGAATATAGTATAAATTATCTTTATCACCTATATTCTCTATATGATATATATATATATAATAGTTCATGTAGAATAGTTTCTTTAAAAAAATTTAAAACCCTCATATATAATCCTCTATTTCATAGATTCCTCATATGAATTTTCTTTTCATGATGCAAAAAAAATCATCAATTTAAACTCCAAATCATTGAGTAAAATAAATATTTTAATTCATCATAAAAATATGGATGATGATCTATCCTATTTCATTCACAAGATATTCAAATTATAAAAAACATCCTCTTTCAAATAATCATCATATTTTAATTCAATTTATGCATGGAATTCATAAATATTTGAATTGTAATCAATCCACTTTTCAAACATATATTATTATTTTTCCAATGTACAAAATACCAGGATATAGATATTTGATTAGTTATATTTTAATATGCGCAGTATCTTCTTATGATTAGGATACATTAATTTTATGAAAATAACATATGTATAGATGGAATTTGTGCAAAGACATTTGATCAAAGATATACTCTTTAAATTAGTACGATAAAATATGTACCCTTGAATAATTATGATATATCCTAAACAACTATTATTATTAGAGTACATATGATCACATAAAGACTTACACATATTGTATGAAATCACTATTCTTCCTATTCATCATCATCTTTATAGTATCTTATGATGTGGATCCCTCTTCTGCTTCAAGGATAAAATCTCAGAATCCCAAAATTACCTTGGATATTTATCCTGTACCTTTGAATAGACCATGATCATTAATTTAATCATGATGTTTGTTTAATGTGAAATATCATTGTTTTATTTTCTAAATTTAAACTGACGTTATTCATAATATCAAAGTGATTTTTTGAAATATCGATCCAAGATTCTTATAAATTTATATTTAAATGTTTTATATAGACTATTTTCCATGTAAGTAAATTATCTTATGGGAACATAAAGACACTAAATTAGTCCAAAATTCAATTATCTAAAGATTAATTAACTTATGTACTTTTATTTATATGAGTCACATAGATAAATTACATTTTATTACCGTATGAAATTATATTTAATTTTTGAATCTTTGGAAATACATATTCATGATTATATGGCTCATGTTAGTGGATCGATAAGGAATAACTTGTGGTAAAATTATATATGTTGTTAGTATATTTATCATGAGGATTATCAATATGTCTTTGAAGATAAATTACATAAAAAATAATTATACATACTGAATAACAAAATTTCTATTGACCTTATATAAAACACATACACACAGTCAGTAGAGTGACCAAAAGGAACAATCAACCATATCATGTATGCAGTTAGTGGATTGACTATATCAATGAAATCAATTTCTTGTTCTAGTTTACAATACTATATAATCATGAATTATTAAAATAAATACAGAACATTCTACACATTCTTTAGGGATTCTTAATACTTCTCAATACCACCCCAAGCATATTTCCATAGTGATATAATAGTTAATTTCCCTTTATAATTTTTCTTACATATGGATTGATCACATGTATCTTGGATGATACCACTTAATTATATCAATTTTCAAAAATATTTTAATATGTTTTGAAATAGTGTTTCTTACACTTTCCGAACACACAAATTAAAATCAGTCAAGTGAAAAAAGTGAGTTTTGATTTAAATAAGAACTGAAACACATCATGCTTTATAATATTATTTTAATTTTTTAAATGATATTAGTCACCCTTAATATCATAAGAAATTCTTAATGAAATAGGTACGAGGTAATAAGAATGTATATCTTCTCAATGAATTTTTACCAAAGAAAATTCATAAATTTTAAATATTTATAGATTTAATGATCATAGAATCATCCATATAAACTCCCCCTCAATTGATGACTCCACTATAATATCATAAAGAATGGTATCACCATCTTGAATTCATTATGATTCAATTTTTTAATATAATAATAATATTAAACATTTAATAATAATTCATTAGGGGTGATTCAATTCTTCAAATATTTTTCAAGATATCATGTATCTCATTTATAACTAGATGAGTAATTTGATAAATCTAATGTACCATTTGTACATCCATTTATACCTCATCAAAGGATATTTCTTAACTAAATTTTTGTTAAGATACCAACTAACAGATCATGAAAAAATAGGGCAATTATATAGTTGAGAATAGTTATTCTAGCTTACATATATTATATATATCTAAATTTTATTATTAAAATCTCTATTATTCCCCATAACTTTTAGCCTTTAAATAAAGAAAAAATAATTATGAAATATGGGGAAAACAGCATTTTCATTAATTTTAGTGCCTTGAATGATAATTATTTATCATCCAATTACCCTTGTAAATTTGTCTCCATGTTTGGATGGTTACTTTATACAAGAAAATTTTATTTTGAAATATATTTTCTCAATTGGTTTCATCAAAATTTTTATTACTTATTAGTTTTCTTCTTCTTTCTAATATGAGTTATTAAGTCATATGTATCTATTCGTTCGTTAATCATGTTCCCAATATTTCTTATTAGGAAGTTATAATTGTTACACATTCATTGTAATTATGTCCATCCATATTGAATAAATCATATAACTCATCTTTATATTTGTGTTTATCCCCCATTGACATCCTATAATGAAATTTGTTATCTTATTTATATGTAATATTCAATTTTTCTTTAGATATTTCCTTCTATATGTCATCAATTTTACATTATTTTTCTAAATAAGCAATAAATATTACAAAAAATGTCTTAAAAATTTGATCATACTTATTAGTTTATCCACAATGTTTTATGTGATAATCACTAACATAGTAATTTTATTCCCCCTTAGATTAGTATTAAATTCTAATCTCAATTTTTTACTTTTGAATATCTAATTCATGACTTATTTATAGGTTTTTAGAATGTTTCATCCTTTTCAAAAGATAAAAAACATATCCCTTTTGGTGGAGCTTACATATTAGAATTCATATGATTATTTGAACTATAATAATTTTTATCTACTTGTTACCCATGAATAACTCATTATCCATATTAACATAATTCATTAGAATCTATTTTTATAATCTATCTCATGATTCTTTCTTATGTTAGGGTTTAATTGATTATATATATATTATGGTTTTATCTAATCATTATATGCAGTTTCGTTTTTTATTTATGTATATTTTCATGCCTCCTCACATTGAACACATGAATATTAAATATGATAAATATCAGTAAGAACATGACATCTTTTTGAGTTCGTGATATTTTTATTAATAGTTTATGGATGTTTCTCCTTACAAGACTTTATCCCCTATAAATTATATTCTATTTTCTATATGGTATAGATGGATTTTACCAAAAATTCAATTCACTATGCAAAAATATGTTATAATAAAAAAATAACCAACAATCCCTGGTATATTTCATTGAACCACAAGTGTCTAAAATATTTCATATTTAGAAGCATCCTCTATTTTAGTGGTTTCATTAGTTGGTTTTTATTAATTTGTGGAATAACTCTTAATAAAGTTAATTACATCCACCTTGGATGTAGTGGTGGGTTTCAAATCATTTTTATTAATACACTTTTGATAAATTTAAGTTTCAATCCACTTCTATATATGTTAACATATTTTGAAAAAATAATATTTTATGATGTTGGTGCTACCATTCCAATCACGGATTCCATATGATGATAATAAGATGACCATATAATATGTTTCCACTATAAATATGTATTATAATAAAATATTACTCATTTTTTGTTTGTGCGGAACCATCTTTATTTTCATCTTGTCAGGACAAAATTTATTATACTAATTCCAAAATTTTAAATTGAATATCAATATATAAAAATTTAATAATGAGAGAGAATTACCCATCTTCTATTATTTTTTGTTTTTCTTAAAAATATTTTCTTGGCCCTCCAATGTTATCTTCATGAATATATCTCTTTTCTTTTATAACACAATCAATCTATTCAATACTATTGGTATTAATCCATAGTTTTTCATCATTGAGAGTAGTTAATTGTTTTAATGAAATGGAATTATCCTTAAACACTTTCATAGAATCATACCATTGTTAAATCATATTAAGACTCTCATTTTTAAAATAGATGTAGTGTTACTCAATCTCTATATTCATTGGACTAGTAAATCAGTCTTTTTTGGGGATTATAACCCATTTTGTTACCCATCAATTCAATAACTTCTCCATATATTCATTCACATCCTCATGGTTAGAGATATCTTACTACATACTACCTAAAATTCCACAAATATATGATAAAATTTCATTAGGGTATTGATGTAGGATAAATTTTATAGAATTAATTATTTAATATATTGAATCCTCTTTATTTTGATCTTTCCATTTTTATGTGGTTATTTTGGGGGAAAATTTTAATAAATTAATTTTGAACCCCCATATTCAAATATATAATTAAAACTATATGAGACAAAACTATTATATAATTCCCCTTTGGTGGATTTAGTGACCTGATCATCATCTTCTATATTGGATTTTCCATGGTCGTAGTTGTTGTATATGGAATATAGTATTCCTTCCTCTTTACATGAAAAGAATGGATTCTCAATATTGAATTTTTGGATAGATATATTATTATTATAAATACTTCAATGAAACATACATTGATAAACATAAATTAGTAAATAGGTTTTATTCTCCCCCCTCTAATATGAGGCAATTCTAAACTTCATTTCATCATTTTTCATTTTCTTCTTAAGGCTATTGGAATACATTTTTTTATGATTATATTTACTGGGAAATCATAATCTTCATCGAATATTTACTTTTTCTATAAATTTAAATGATAAATTCAATTCAAAAAACTCATTTATGAGAATATGATAGAGGTTTGTCCATCTTTGATAATAAATTTTATCATTAAATAGGGATTTTTTGAACATTGAGTGGGGGAATCCATTTTGGTAGCCAATTACTATAATTTATTTCCAATACCTTTATTATATTTTCAAAACTTTTGTGATAATATATCTATCCCTTATACCTCATTTGGGTTCTAATATTATGTTGAATTGGGATAAAGAAAAAAAATACACTATGATTTATTAAGAAGGTTAACCTATCTATGGAAGAAATGTAACTAGTATATCATAGATAATATCCTAGTTGAAAAGATTTATTCTTATTATAAAATAATGATTACGAAAGGGTATTAATTTGAACTCATTATCCTAGAACTAGTCATGAAAAAATAATGTAAGGGGGTATTTTCCTTTTAAAAAATTTAATGTTATTGTTGTTACTTGAATGTAGATAACCAGTGTTATCTTGATCCCCTCTTAGATTGTATGGATAAAACTTCTTCCTCACTCTCAGTAACCATATGGGACACACCAAGCTTCCTTATAATTCAATAGTAGATGATTATATGATGGATATACCATATTAAAAAACTATATATG
This sequence comes from Viscum album, assembly GCA_963277665.1. Classification (NCBI taxonomy): domain Eukaryota; kingdom Viridiplantae; phylum Streptophyta; class Magnoliopsida; order Santalales; family Viscaceae; genus Viscum; species Viscum album. The sequence goes on from OY728156.1 coordinate 1,511,458,425, forward strand.
ATATCTATGATGTGTATGTTACACTTTTCATTGTATTAAACTTTATCAGTGTCTAATGGGAATTATTCTCATGTAGCACTAGTTCCTTCTCTATATCTTTCATCAATACTTCATGGTAAAAAAAGATCATGTATCTTGTTTCTCACTTTCTTATCTTTCTTATATCATTTTGAATATGAAGTTCTCATATTCAAGGACTGTCATGATAGAATAACTTTTTCTATTCAGTGTATAGTTTCAATTCATTTTATTAATTATTCTTCAAGTAAATATATATATAATTGTTTTAGTGGTGTCTTATATTTCTCATTTTAGAAGTACCAAAAAAAATTTCTTCAAATTAATATAATATTCTCATGTTTTTCTATTTTAATATTATATTAAACTCATTCCTTAAAACATAGATTCATTATTTTAATGAATTATTCTTTTTGATCATAATTTTTTCTAAAAAACATAATTTGTTTCATTTGTGAATTGTTAAAAGTATACTAATATTTCTCTATAATAGAATTCATAAAATTTTAATACATTACATTAATCATGTAATATAGACATTGAAAGTATTTGTAAAATATTTAACTACTAATGGAATAAACTCAAATTCATATAACTAATGACATATTCTCACATGTCATATGATATAATCTATATTCTCTAAGAAATAATTTTTTTTGAAAGACTTATTCATGGATGAGGATGTACAATAACTTGAAGGATTACACTCATCCCCTGAAATCATAATTCATAATTTTTTCCTTCTTCAACAAAGTATATTGAAATTTGTACTAGGGTTGTATAAAATGTAACTAATATTTATTACCCATCATTTCAATTAACTTTTTACCCTTGTATTTTATCTTGGATCATTACCATTTGTTTGACCATAATTTTTTATCCACGACTAACATCACAGTTGAATAAACAAAATTAAATATCTAATTATTCAGAATATCAATATATATTATTTAAAAATATAAATTCATCATTATCATATATTTATATAGAAGATTTTATAATGGGGTCTTCATCATGCAATTAAGTTATATTTTGGGAACATCCAAAACCCATTATTGGCCAAAAATTCATATATTTATATACTAATTTCCTTTTCCACTTTTTATTATTCTAGCTACATTGGTAAATTCCCTTATGCTTCATTTCCATAGGATAATTCCTTTATAAATGTTTCAAACACCTATTTCATCTGTAAGTAGCTCAACTCAATTGACCATCTATGAATCAAGAGTATCTAAATGATATATGGAGTCTAATGAACTAGAGTTTTATCAATGTAATTTCACTTTTGACTACAAAATTATTTCATATATAAAAGTATAGTATTATATAAATCACATGAAATACATGATAAAATAAAAAACATTTTTTTATATTTATTTTAACAATAATTGTTTTTGAATAAATATGGACATAATAATTAAATATATTATTATGGAATAAAAAATGTAAATAAGATATAATTAATATAAACAATTGGATATACTTTATCCCAAAGAATAATCAAACAAGGAACAACTATATAGAAATGTAACAGAATGTTAGGAATGTTATATTCATTTTTAATATAGAAATATATAAAAAGTATCGAGAAATTTTTTATTAATTAAGCAGGGATGAAATTTTAGATATTTATAGAATTTATGGCCGAAAAGACCATTAGAAATCTGATTTTCTAAATATAAATCTAATAGTTAGAGTAGTAATCTGATGAATGTGAATAGTGAAATGGTCTTTAGAATTGTATCTACACCTATAGAATTTTGAAATAATATTTATTTTTCTTATAAAAAAATATCGAATACTTATATCATGATACTAGTAAACTAATATTTTAAAGATGAAAAAATATTTTTTTTTGTTTTTATGAATCATATAATATTTATTTTCATTTCAATATTAAATATAAATATTAAAAATTTAATTAATTTTTATAAATTCTTATTATAAAAATATATTATGTTGAATTTAAACTATAATACAATTTTATAATAACATAATTAACTTTTCTATGGTTTAGGAAATTATTTTTCATATTAAAATATTTATTTTTCAATTAATTAAGGTTTTTTAGAAAGTAATTATATCATATATAGAAAACTAATTTTATGTAACAGATTTTATTTTTGGAATCTAAATTTCAAAAAATGTAAATGGGTAATTTTTGGTTTCATTCTAAAGTAGTTTAATTTTTGTTGAATTTTAATATAGGGAAAAATATTATAATATGAATTATATGAAATATATATATACAAATGATTCTGGGATGATGTATAGGAACATTATCTTTTAATAACATGAAACAATTACTTTATTTAGTCACACCAATATAAACTATTTTTAGTAATTATAAATAATTATAAACTAATTAATATAATAATCATCAATACCCCTCTTATCCCGTTATAAATACCAATCCTCAAAAAACCCTCTCCTAAAAAATTATAATACTTGGAGACTTCAAAAAATATATATAAAATTATATGTAACTCTTGCTATGTTTTAGAAGATATTTTATCCTAGAAGGAAAATGTAACACCCCTGGTTTGCGGCATGTGACCCTTTTTATACATTTTTATGTATATGAAGTGGTTGGGTATTGTTTAGGAGAGTTTTGGAGATTTTATAAGGGTTTTAGAATGATTTGGATGAATTTTTAAGGCTACATAGTTTGATCATGGTTAGGGGAAACCATACAAGAATCTCAGGTAACCATGTGATATGCCACTATTCACCCAGTAACATCCACACTGTTAGCGCACTTTTTTCAAACAGCTTGAGATAATCATGGAGCCCAATTAAATAAGTTTTTTTTTAAAAATGGGGTTAGTTGGGATTTTACCTAACCCTATCCTTTATCCTCCAATATAAACCCTATGAGGTATTCCTTGATCTCATGGGTTATAGGGGATCACCCACCCATTTGAGAAGAAAATTATTGGGGTTTCTTGATGGTTTGAAAGCAGTTCATATAGGGTATGTCTGCCATCTTGGTTGATTGTTGGTTTTTATAGATCTCAATTCCCTCTCTCCAAGTTTTCACGATCTACATCCATTGAGTTTAGATCTAAGGCTGTTGTTTCCTTATGTGATGATATATAGTCTTTTTGATGATAAGTATGGAGATCAAGAGTGGTTTTGGTGGAGTGTTTTCCCAGATTTGTGGTTCGGTTTCTTTTGTGTCAATTTCACAGGAACCCTGACGCTAGGTGGCTTCTCTCTCAATTCAAAATTGTTATAAATAAAAGGATTGTTCCAACTAAATGATTTTTCTTGAATTAATTAGTGATTTTTTTGTGGGAAATTTGTTAGAAATCTGTTTGGTAATGTTTTGCGTATTTTTTTTTGGAAAAAAGGGTTTTGCGGTGAAATGTTCTTGTTGATGGATTATAAAATATTGATTTTAAAATCAGTAAATTTGGTTGTTTTATGGAAATGGTTTGAAAAAATTGTTTTGAATAAAAATGGCATGCTTTATTGAAATGTGATATGTAATGGATGATGCTTCAAGGAATTTTTGGATTATAATATGGTTATTGGAATGTTTTTTTGGCTTTGGTGTGATATAATATTTGTTATTATCTTGTGCATGATTCTTTTTTGTGATTGGAATGATGTGATGTGGGTGGGGAGTACCACTTTAAAAATAGGATGGAGAGTGGACATAAGGGACACCATTAAGGATAAGTGGGCAGGATGAACCGGGAAAGTAGTAAATGAGGTTGGATGAGTAGTTCCACCATGTTTGTTGCATTGTTGTGTGTTTCTATGCAAGATGAATTTTTTTTTCATATGTGAAATGGTGAAATGTCTTATGGAATGGTTTTTTGGTGTTCCCTTTGGTTTCATTATTTGGGTAAAGGTGGCTTGGTTAAAGTGTGTTTTCCTTTTATGTGACTGTTAAACTATTTGATGTTTTATATAAACTATCTTGTATAATGTTCCAACAGTTCCTTCCTAGTGGCGTGTGTAGGGTAGTCATTTATGGAAATCCTAATGATTATTATTACTCACCCTTCTTGAGAAATTTTGTGCTTTTATAGATGTTGTATTCTGGGACACAAGTAAGAGTAAAGCATCTCATTTTTCTAGCAGTTCTTCATATTTAATTGGCGGTGTAGTGGTTCTTGGAGCATGGAGTTTGGTGTGGAGCTATGAATGGTGTCATAATTACATGAGGTATTTTTGTATAGTCTTCCACTTGGTGAACTAATATTTGTTTGGTTTTATTGATTTTTAGGAATTTTTATGAAGTAGATTGGTGGTCTTTAGGTAATATATGACTATGGTTTCTATGATACACGAGTCATATAGTTTGTGGGTAATGGAATGTCTATTTGGTTGGTTTATCTCAAGGGAAAATCACTCCCCAATTTTTTCATGAAGCCCTGGTTATTTATTTCTTACCTGTTGTTCCTTTGGAATGTCTATTAAGGACATGTAACACGTCACCACCTTCTGAAGCCAATGTAGATGGGGAGGATCATTAAAAGTGGTATCCTTTTGTTCGGTCCTTGGATTTCAAGTGAATGATGTTTTTCGGTCCATTGGCATTGATTGTTGGTCTTGGTGTTGACATTCGTTATTGGTCCATTCTTTGATTCGGGATGGTATTAAGGAATAGGATTGTTGGAACATGGAATTTTTAGCATAAAAGGACGTAGCTAACCCGTTTATGATGAACTTCAAGTTACCATGGATTTGGGTACATAACTGTTTTGGAGACACTTATAGGCATTGGATATCTCATTTTTGTGGGTGTAGCCAATGATATTAGCATGGAATGCATGCTACAAATGGATTATCTCTAGGATGGATATTTAATTTGTTATAATGTATTATGTTATGGTATAAATATATGAATGTCTAGAAAATATGGAAATTATTTCAAATGTGTAGATTTAAAAATAGTTCAATTTCAAAAAACAAGCTGTATTTTTCAGAATAGTGTAACATTAGAAATATGAACTCCTGGAAAGCCTAGTTGTGACAATTTTTATGTAAATAAACTTGAATCATAAGCCCTTTCTTGCTACTAGTGTCTGTCTTATGGTTGTTTTTGTGTTGAAAAAAATGGTTTTGGGTAGGCGTCTTGGAGACCAACTGGAGGAGGCTGCTAAAAATATGGTTGCACCTAAGCCTCAGATGAACCAGAAGTTAGTTTAGAGTATAGTGAAACCTTTTCAAGTTGTAGAATGTGGGAATAAAGTGCATGAACCAAATCATGTGGATCATGGATTTCAGTTTCAAAAACCGAATCCTCCCATTTTTAGGGGTGATTCGGAACCAGAAATGGAAGAATCGTGGCTGAATAGAATGAATAGTTTATTTGAATTATTAGGTACACTGGTGGAACTGAAAGTGATGTTATCAACATAGATGTTTGAAGATATTTCTATTCAGTGGTGGGAGTATGAGGTCCAAGCTTGGATGGACCAAGGTGTTACATGGGAGGGTTTTTAAGAGTTGTTTAATAAACAATTCTACCCTCATACTTTCAAAATTCAGTACACAATTTATTTCATCAATTTGTAGTTGGAAAAATTATAGGTAATAGAATATGAATCTATGTTTATGCACTTTTTGCAGTTTTCAGCCAAGGTAGTGTGTAGAACATCCTTGATGTCGGGCATTTTTGAAGCTCGGTTGAGGTAGGGAATTCATTCCAAGATAGCAATGCTATGCATAAATGATTTCATAGAGATGGTGAATAGAGATAAGGTAGATGAGTGAGATATTTTTGTGGTTAAAATAGGGGGATGTATGTTAGTACCCATGTGAAATAGTAGGAAATCTAATGCTATATTTTATTAGAAGGGAGGCTCTTATTTTTAGGGTGAGAGAATGGCTCAGAATCTAGTTGTAGGATTAGAATCTCCCTTTAAAGCCTCAGAGTAAGCTGGGATGTTTTCTAGTGTGGTTCTATGGGCCACATGAAGTAAGATTTTATAGCACAACCTTGATCATGTCATAAATGTTAGTAGATAGGGAATATTCAATGGTATTTCCATAATTTTCTGAGGTCGGGTGTTCATGACACTATTAAGTGGTCGCTGGTGTTCGATGACTCGACATAATGGGGGAAGAAACTTAATCCTTATCAGCAGAGCCATGTTAGTTAGGGCGAGTCTATGAATACCTTCAAAACTCAGTATGGTAACAAAGAGTAGAGTATGGCAAGCAAGAATATTTTTGGTGATGAGCTGGTGGTTATGGATGATCAGTCTAGACCATCCACTGTAGGAGGTGTGGTTCTTATAAATTCTACATTGATGTAATATTTGTTTGATATCACTCCTTCACATTATTTGACTTCTTTCCATTATGTTAGTTTGCTGGGTTTAACAATAGAAATTATGCCCTCAATTTTTTTTTTAAAAAATACTCTATGTCAAAGAGAGTGTCGAGCCTTCCTGTGTAGATAATGTTGCATAGTTGTGGAAGACATTGAATTGATGTGGGATTTCTTAATGCATGAGATGGATGCTTATTATCTAATATGAGGAATGGATTGGATCATGATGTTAAGGACCACATCGATTTCTTTGTACTAATGGTGAGTTTTATGATAGAAGATGGCATCAAACATCTATTTAGAGGGGAGAATAATGAAAGGTGGGGTGAAATGGGTTTGTTGGAAACAACTGTTGGAACAATATCATTTTAGTTGGTAGCATTGTCATTAGAATCAGTGGAAGGTGTTGAATATAGAGTACTTCTAGCAATAGAAGGTCAGTTTATGGATGATTTCTCGAATAATTTTCTGGGTTTCCTCCCTTGAGGGAAGTGGATTTTATGATTTATTATCTTTCTAGGACCAGTCCTATCTCACTTTCATCTTACTAGATATAACCAAAGGAGTTAAGAGAGTTTAAAGTGTAGTTGGAAGCATTAGAAAAAAGGGTTCATCCATCCATGTGCATCTCTATGGGAGCAGTGGTTTTATTTTTTAAAAAGTTATATGGAAATTTTCAGATATGTGTGGATTATTATAGACTTATTAATGTTACGATAAAGAACCAATATCCACTTCCACACATTGATGATTAATTTGACATGTTCAGGGAATATCAGTGTCTCTCCAAGGTTTACTTGAGGTTAGGATATCATTACTTACAAGTGAGGAAGTAGGATATCTCTAAAATAGCTTTCACAAGTAGATATTGACATTTTGATTATGTGGTTATTCCCTTTGGTCAAACGAATACACAAATGTTGTTCATGGAATTGATGAATTAGATAATTAAGAGATATATCGATTATTTTGAGGTGGTATTTGTTGATAATATATTGGTATATTCCATGAAAAGGGTAGAGAATGAGTATCACTTGGAGATGGTACTGAGGATATTGAGGGATCATTGTTTGTATTCCATATTATTGAAGTTTGAATTTAGGATATAAGAGGTTCATTTCCTAGGCCATGTTTTTTAGATGGTTTTTTTAGTTGATCTCGAAAATATAGATTATGTTATCTTTTTGAAACCGCTAAATAACATTATGAAGATACTGGGGTTACTTAGTATAGCTAGTTATTATCGACATTTTGCTCTTGATTTCTCATGATTGGCATCCCCGATGATTTCTTTGATAAAGAAGAATGTTCCAAATCAATGGTATGAGTAGTGTTAGATATTTTTTTCAGAGCTAAAGGGATGCCTTACATAAACACCAATCTTAGTTTTTCTAGAACTAGCGAAATGGTAATTGGTGTATTTTTGACGCATTAGGATTATGGTTAGGGTGTGTGCTCATAGAGGGGGATAATGTGGTTGCATATGGATCAAGGCAGTTGAGGTTTCATTTGAAGAACATACCAACACATGATTTGGAGTTGGCGACACTGGTTCATGCTTTGCGATGTGGCATCATTATGTATTCAGTGAGAAATTCACAATGTGTATGAATCAAAAGAGTATATGGAATATTTTCTCACAAGGAGAATTGAACTTGAGGAAAATGATATTGATAGAGTATCTCAAGATGTTTGATTTTGACTTAATGTACACACTGGGCTAGGGAAATTCAGTGGTGGATGCATTAAGTAAGAAATCATATGCTCAGGTGGTAAAACAAGTAACAGATCAGTGGTAGTTGATGTCAGTTATAGCCGAAATGTGGTTGGAATGTGAGTAATGGGGTGACAGAGTGGTCTTTCTTCTAGTTTCGTTGGTTCATGACTTAGTGGGAATGGTTAAAGAGGCTCATGCATCTGATTCTGAATGTATGGCGATGAGGTTGAAACATAATGATATGGAGACCATCGAGGGATGAGAAATGAATTGTAATTCAGTTTTGTGTTTTTAGAATTGGATGGTGGTACCAATGGACTTTTAGGGGGAACTTATCTGGGATTATCATCATTCTTGCTGGGCTATCCATCCTAGAATTCATAAAATGTATAAGTTGTTGAAATCACAGTTTTTCTGGGTTGGTATGAAAAGGAAAGTAGCCGAGTTAATTTCGAGATTCTTGACTTGTCTGCATGTCAAGGAAGATCATCAACAGCTTCCATGAATGTTGCAATATTTTCTTATTCTATTGTGGAATTGAGATCAAATAGTGATGGGTTTTATGACAGGTATCCTGGGAATGGGCTGGATGCACGATGCCATATGGGTGATTGCGGATCGACTCATAATGTTATCCCATTTCATCCCAACTCCTGAATCTCATATGTTGGAGGTTCTGTCCAAAATCTATATATGGGAAGTGGTAAAGAGGCATGAAGTTCCAATTTCGATTGTATCAAATAGAGATATGAGGTTCACATTTCATTTTGGTAAATCCTTTTAGCAAGACCTTGGGGAAAAATTGACGATGAGCACGACATATCATCCTTAGAAGGATGACCAATTCGAGATGATGATACAAACTCTGGAGGTTATGCTAAGGTCTTGTGTGGTGGATTTTGGTGGCTCATGGGAGGAGCACTTACTGTCAGTGGAATTATCATATAATAATAGTTATCTAGCCTCAATAAATATGTATCCATTTGAATAATTGTATTAGAGTCCGTGTATTTATCCAATTTATTCGGTGGAAACTGGTGAAATTTCATTTCTTAGAGTGATCTATAGCTACCCTAGACTTTTACATATAACATTACATGAATTTATGCATAATTATACATCATAGTACAAGCCATGGATCGTGAAGTTTAGTGTCTTGGAATACTAGCCACATAAATATGAAAACATGGAACTAAATAAAACATTTCATTCTTTTGTCTTCATAAGGAGACCCTAACTTCCATTATGCTCATAAACATTCATAGGGAAACATAGGGATTACATGAACAGAGGGATGATCTAAATTCGTAGTAAGGGAATAATAATAAGAATAAATTCTTAAAAGATGTGTTAGAAAACATGACATAATGAAATAAAAAGTCATATATCATTTGAGATAATAACATATAAAAATAGAGTCTTATAAAAATGGAATCAAAGAAACTTGGTATCAAATTAAAACATGAATTTAGTATGATTCAAGGCTAACTGCCAAGATCGTTTCCCATAGTAGTACAAGCCACAACTAACCGCTTAGACCATCACACATAACATCTCTTGAGACATAACTTTACCCAATGAACTAGAGCACTATATAGGCCCACCCATCTTAACATGTTCAGGAATATGCGTTCCACAAAAATAATCATACATAATCAATCCTACATAAATGTAAGGGAACACATGGAGAGAAATGGGTATCACATTCATGACATAGAGCCTAACGAATGGGCGTATCATGAAAGTGTACATGAGAGAAAGTAATTAAAAAATAAATTGAAATTTATAAGCTAAAATAGTCATATATAATGGTATGTGCTGTAAAACAGCTGTGACAACATGTGAGACTATTATTTAAGAAATTCTTATCATTAAAACATTTTAGTGCGGTTTTAAGGAAACACTAAAGAGATTTTAAATTAGAAAAGGAAAATATATTTTATATAAAACCAGAAGTGAACCAATAAGGTTTTCATAATAAAAATACTGATTTTATAAATACAACAGTTTCTTAAAACAAGGGATAGATTGCACTTGAAATTGGGTAAAAATTTGGGAAGTTCCCGTAAAATGAGTTTGCTTGCTGGGATGTATCAAAGACCGAATCCCTTAAAAGAATTTATTTCCCCAAAAGAGAGTGAGGGAAGGATCTTGAAACATGATTTTGGATCATATAAACAGAATTTACATTTTTTAAATAAATATAAAAGACAACTTCATTTGGGTAAAAAGAAAAATAGAGCAACCTAAAGGAATAAAGGCGGTTCGGGTAGAATTACTTACAGATTATCAGTATGATATCGGGTGATCTTAAGAGGAATTAATGAGATAGAAATGGATTTATCATATTTTATACATAATGAGGAAAATATGGGGGAGGAGTGTAATCATAACCCATAACTAGTAATTACACATAAAAGGGCATAACATAGAATAAAATGTTGAATAAAAGTGAAATGGAGAGGATCCCTTACCTTAAATACGATGGTGTTCGACACTTGTTATTAATGAAATGAATAAAAAAATTAGGTTCATTAATAATTCATAAATCTATTATATATTTTTAATATTTATTATAACCTTTTAAAGTTATTTATAATAATTTTTATTTGTTATGAGGTTCAATTTCATGGTTTGGGCCTTTTTTCTTAATTGGTTTTAATGAGCTGTTCACTTATATTCATGTTCGGATAAATATGTAAGATGAAATAGGTTTTCCAGAATTGAAGTTATATGATATTAATGAATACAAATTATATTACATGGTTTCAAATTTAATTTGCTTACTTATAGTGATGTCAAATCATTGTATAAAACATTAATGATAAACGGTTGGATTAATTTTTGGGATTTTTCTCACAACTAACTTGTTTTGTATTATTATTTTACATCATGATTTGATATTGATTACAGAACATTAAATAAGATAATACACACATATATTATTCTGGTTCAACCCTAAAAATGGTTTCATGATCAGAATTTTAGATAGTAATATAAATTGATAACCTACTGTCCTTGATTGTGCTAAATTAACACATCTCAAACGGTGTTTTCATTACATTAAAATAATGGGTGGTGAAAGGAGATATGATGACTAACTTATACCATTAGTATAATAGAATTACAGTACATGTATTTTACTAGAGTTGTCCTTCCATTTGGGTGAAAGGAGGTTAGCAAAGAATCAAGAAAAGAGAATAACTTGAAATGAAATAAATCAATTACAAAGAGGAATTTATCTCTTGAGTTTATCTCCTTTGAGAACCTCTTAAGAGGTGAGGCTTTGGTATTTTGAAGAGACTAGGGGTTCTTGGAATTGGGTAAGGATCTTGGGTGGATATTTGGGCAGAATTTAAGTAAGGCTGATGGCTTGAGAGGATTGAAGATAAGAGGTAAGGATGGATAGTGTTTATAGTGGAGGAGAGGAGGGTTTTCATAATATAAAAATCATTAGTTTTTTATTTTTCTATAACACATGAAATAGTTATGATTACATGACCAAGAATAGTAATAAATACATGTTAGTTCAAACCAGTGGCCATTAAAATCATCAATGACTCACGCATGATGTAGAAGTTCATGTTTAAGCATTTGATGCAAATTATCAGATTTTACTATTCAAAAAAATTCACATATTTTAGAAAAATCCTAGAAAATCACCCTAAATTTTTTTCGACATGTAGAATCGAAAAATGAATTCCATTTTTTAAAAATATTTTTTTAAATATGTTTAATTTAATATTTAATTAAAATCACAATTTACTCAAACAATAACTATTTTAAATTTTTTTCCCTATTCCAAGATATAGGTATATTTTACTTTTACTTGAATATTATTTATATACTATCATAGGTAAGGTTAATATTCATTAGGGAAAATCACTATTCATAAGGGTATGCTACTATTCACAAGGGTAAGTTACTATTCACCAAAAATATGTTTTTTTATTAGACTCCAAATAACTTACTGATCGCAACCGTGTGTGTCATATTTCAAAACCTCAAAACACATAAGTGACAAACTTATGTTTGAAGGTCACATAGCCCTTAGTAGTTCATTAGGTTGTTATTTCATGTGATTATATTACATAATTATAAGAAGTAAATTTCCAATGAAAATCATTGGGTCGTTACATTCCTCCCCCATTAAGAAATTTCACTCTCAAAATTTTATTTTACATTCTAGGACATAAACAGGTGCATGTACTTTTCCTTCATTGCCTCCTCGAGTTCCCATGTTGCCTCTTCATACTTATTGTTCCTCTATAGTACCTCGATTATGTGATTTTACTTGTTATATAGAACTTTATCTCTAAAATCCAAGATCTTCACTTGCTACTCCTCTTAAGAAAGATCATCCTCCAAAAATACCACCTATGAAGAGAGTACATGTGAAGGATCTGGTATGTACTTCCTTGAGAGGGGTACATGAAATTTGTCATGTACTTTGGCCATGGTAGGTGGGATTTCTAGTCAATAGGACACAACTAAAACATGATAAAGGATCTCAAATGGGACCATGTACCTAGTACATAACTTCCCTTTCTTTCCAAATCTCATGACCGTCTTCCACGGAGATATGCATAGAATTACCATGTTTCCAACTTTAAACTCAAGGTCTCATAGATAATTGTCTGCATAACTCTTATGTCGACTTTGGGCTTCCTTTATATACTGTAAAATGGTTTTCACCTTCTCCACCATTTCATCAACCATTTCAGGTCCTAACATTATATGCTCAATGACTTCATACCAACACACCGGTGTTCTGAACCACTTCCCGTAAAGGGATTCATATGGTGCCATTCAGATGATTGAGTGGAATCTTTTGTTGTAGGATAACTCAAACAGTGGAAGCTGTTGGTCCCTTCCTCCTTTGAATTTCATAAAACATGATATCAACATATCTTCTAGTGTCTAAATAGTTCGCACAGATTGGACATCAATTTGAGGATGATAGGCTGTACTGATGTTAAGTTCAATGCTTAGAGAATATTGAAGACTTTTCTATAACTTCAAGGTGAATCTCGGATCACAATCAGAAACAGTAGATAGAGTTACTCCATGAAGCTGATATAAATCTGTAAAACTTGATCCAATGAGAATACCTCTCAAATTGCGATAATGTGACCTGTCTTTGTAAGATGATCCACAATGACCCATGTAGCATTGTTTCCTTTGGGTGATCTTGGAAGTCCAATGAAAAAGTCCATGGTAATTTTCTTCCACTTCCATGTTGGTATGGGTATTGGTTGCATCACCCCCTTAGACATTTTCCTCTCAGCCTTCACATGTTTACATACAAGGCACTTTGATGTATATTCAACAATCTCCCTTTTTATAGTGTCCGACCAAATGTTATCTTAGAGATATTGGTACATATTGTTTCCCTCTAAGTGAATAGAGAATGTTGAGCTATGTGTGTCATTCATAAGATTTTTTATTTATCTCTAGATCACATGGTACACATAATTGTGACCCAAATCTTACAAATCAATTCTTCTCAATCATAAACACATAGGATTTCCCATTCCTAAGAGATTCCATCATTTTTTGAATTTTCACATCTTTTCTTTGAGCATCATTTATTTTCTCAAAGGGGGATGGTTGAGATATCATTTGAGAAAGGATTGATGATGTTCCTCCCTTAATTATTCCCATGTCCATCCTCTATAAATATAAAAATATCAGATCCTTTTTAATTCTCTTCATTGATAAAGATGCATGATCATTTCTACCTAGAGCATTCGCCACCTTATTTGCCTTACCGAGATGGTAGTGGATCGAGTAGTCATAATACTTAACGAGATCTATCCATCTTCACTAGTGTTTATTAAGATATTTCTGTATGAATATATATTTGATACTCTTGTGGACAGTATATATCTCACACTTCTCCTCATAGAGATAATGCCACTATATTTTCAACAAAAATACACTACCTCTAACTCCAGATCATGCATAGGATAGTTTTGCTCATGAATTTTCAGCTACCTTGAGGAATAAGCTATAACTTCATCATTTTGTAACAGCAAACAGCCTAGCCCTTCATTGAATCATCACTTTACTCCACAAATAGTTCTCTACATGTTGAGAGTTTGAGTACTGGCATAGTGATAAGCCTCTTTTTCAACTCTTTGAAATAGTCTTCACATTACTGAGTCCGGAAAAAATTTAATCCCTTCCATGTCATTTTCTTCATTGGGTTTCAAAATCATGAAATGTTCTTCACATATCACCAATAATACCTAGCTAAACCCAGAAAGATGCGGATCCCTGTTACAGATGTTGGCCTCGTCCACTCATCAATCGCCTTTGTCTTGGTAGGGTCTACAGATTTCCCATTAAAAGTGATAAAATTCCCCTAGAATGATACTTCCACCATCCAGAACCCACATTTACTGTAATCCTCATAGATATTATCCCTTCACAAAGTATTTAAAATAGTATTCAAATACTCCTCATGTTCCTCCTTTCTCTTTAAGTATATCAGAACATAGTCAATATAAACGACCACAAATTTTTCAAGGTAATCTCTATAGACTCTATTCATTAAATCCATGAAAATTGCTGGAGCATTAGTGTTTCCAAAGGGAATCACTCTAAACTCATAGTGTCTATACCTCATTTGAAAGGTAGTATTGGGAATATCTTCCTTCCTCACCATTTATTGGTGATATCCCATCTGAAGGTCCACCTTAGAGAAATAACTGGCCCCACAATGCAGATCAAACAAGTCATCTATCCATGAAAGGGGATACCTGTTCTTTATCATGATTTTATTGAGGTCACGATAATCAATGCAGAGGCACATTGATACATCATTCTTCTTCATGAAGAGGACAAGCGCACCTCATGGTTAATCACTCAGGTGTATAAAACCCGTCACTAGAGTTTCTTGTATCTGCTTCTTTAGCTCTACCAACTCTACTATTTCCATTTTGTAAGGTGTCTTTGATATAGGAAGAGATCCAGGAATGAGCTCAATTGAGAACTCAACTTCTCAGTTAGGAAGAAGATCATACAAATCTTCAAGGAATACATCAATGTAATCCCCCACGATAGGCATGTCTTCAAGCATGATTCTCTCCTTTGTCTCAATCATTTGGGATATATATTCTTGATCATAAGAATGTAATATCCACACGTGAGATGGTAATTATAAAGGAGATTCATCTTCTTCCTTACACATAAAAATAATTGGAGGTTTCTTCTGGATGTGAAGAGTGATCTCCCTTTCCCAATAGTTGATGTTTTCTTTTTATAAAGATAGACAATCCATGCCCATGATAGCGTCGAACACCACTAAAGAAAGTATGATGAGATTTTACAGGAGGTTCAGTCCACAAACATTAATCGAGGAGGAGATATAAACCATGGATGCAATAATTTACCCATTCGCTGTACTCATATATAAATTTTCCTCTAAATTTTGAGGTGGTTTTTGAATAGTTATAATAAACATAAAAGATATGAAAGAATGAGTAGAACCCGAATAAAATAGTACATTTTCTATTCTTGAATGAATAATTAGAGTACCTATCACCACATAATTGGTTGGCTCCACCTCAGTAGTTGTGATAGCACACGCCCTTTTTTCTATGGAGGTTGTTGTTGAATTCCTATGACAACCTTTGGATGAGAGAAATTGTTTTCATAAATCCCATGCTCTTTTCAGTTGTGACTCTGCACCATTGGATGAGCGTTGATATGAACCTTCCTTTCTTCTTCCCCATTAATGGGATTTTTCATATCCCTTTGGTAGTTCTTTGCCCGATGTCCCAGCTTTTCACATTTTAATAAATTCCTGGTTCCCTTTAGATAGTTTCTAGGATGATTTTTTCCACAACTTTTACAAGTGGGATATTTGGGCTTCTTTCCATGATGGGATTTGTTTGTTGGACCACCCATTTTGTTATCCATTTTTATCTTCTTGTCACTGGGCCCACAATACCATTGGGAGTCTCCAATATCCATTTCTTTAGAGACCCAGAATTTCCATGTAAATTTTTTTTTCTTAATTTCTTGGGAATTTTAAAAGTCAGCAGTTTCCGACGGCGCACGATTCTGAGTCCCGGAGTGCCCAGAATGATCCTTCAATGTTTTGTTAACCTTAAATTAAGATATGTATGCAGTTTTCCTAAAAAAGTGGAATAACTGTTAAACGGTTACTCAAATCAGAAATCTGAGGCCACCGTTGCGTTCAGGATGGAGGGCTTACCCATTGAGTGACTTAATTTAATTCGGCACGGGCCTCCTGTGAAAAAACCTAAAAATGACATAACCATAAATAAAATAACAATAAAGTTATTTTATTTTTCAAATGCTTATAACTCACAAATGGTAGCTCGTATTAAAAATACGGCACCACCGCTAAACTCATGAGGGTAGGATTTATTTAATAAGATACTAACTTGGGTTGGAGAGGGCCACCAGAGAAAGTTAGTTTTTGGCCGCAAATAAAATAATTAAGTGTAAATTATTTTATTGTAAAATTCATAACTTTTAAACAGTAACTCGGATTGGAAATTTGAGGGTATTGTTGGGTTCGTTGGGGCGTGTTTCACCTAGGTAGAGGCTAACCTTGACCGCAGTAGGTTGAGGATGGCTATTATTAATTTTACGAACCTTTTTTCGGGTAAGTTCAATAAACGTGCGAGCGACATTTTATATCTTTTGAACCGGTGCTCGGAAATGAAATCTGAGAGAACCATTGAACTCACAGCGTCGATAATTTCTTTTTGAGACCATCAACGCAGTTGCATTTTATCGTGAGTAGAGGTTAGTTTTGGGGGGTTTTTAAATAAATTTAATAAAGTTAAATATATAACTTTATTTTATGTTTGTGGTTGAAACCTCCAAGGGGAGGTTAGAGGTGGGGCCACCACACCCTAAACTCTCTTGGGAGGATGTTATGGTGGTGGGGCCCACCCACACATAACCTCTCTTGTAACACCCTGACTCCACTAGGATGGTGCCGGTGCATTTCTTGGGATATTGACATGGTTAGAAGGAATGAAAATCCCGAAGGAACGATCAATTTAGTAGTCTTGAAGAAAATAGATACACTGATGTAACTCACATTAGATTGGAAAAGGTTACAAAATACAATACATAATAAAAACTAAAAACTGCATCCACAGGAACTCAATAAAAGGCCTTCTCTTCATCACCTGTTGAATATAGACAAAGAAAGGGGTGATATCAAATGCTCAGTAAGGGTTAAAAATAGCAGAAGAAAGAATACAATAATAAGTGAATCATAGACAATCTAACATAATCAATATGGCATGCTGAATAAATGAAATACAAATTCCATTAACAAACTGAGAATGTAACTGCATCCATAGATTTTTTCATAGTGAAAACCTCATGGATAATAATAACTGATAATGAATAAAGAGAGTGATTATTAATTGGATTTCATGTATCTAGAACAAGAAACCATAATACTATGGAAAGGGTTTAGATCTGTGGGTAGAAACCCGTCTGATTTTTTGGAAACAAGCTTGAAGGGTTTGTCGCCAAACTTTTTTCTCTCATGAGACCTGCCGATGCATCGAGGGGATATAGCGGGCCCCACCCTCCACTTAATTTTCAAATAATTCTTTATACATTTACTCAATATGAGATATATATTCCTTTTCAATATCCGTATAGATTAGAGTATACCGATTCATCAATATTTCCATAATTAAAATAACTTTCCAAATAAACACTGTATGTAAAATGGTATACAGTTTAGACAACAAACATATCCATGACATGAGATTATGGATATTTAATATAAATATAATTTCAAATTAAATGTGATCTCAAATGGGCAGTAGGTACACCACATAAGGATTATTAGGTGCACAATATAATGATAGTCACAAAGAAAACATAGTTGAGACAAAGTCCCTTACAACAATGTGATCGGTCGAATCATATGACAAGAACGTAATAAATATCAAGTGAATCATTGAATTACATGAATATAAAGAGAATAATGTTATTATATATCAAATTAAAGTACACATATACCAAATATAAGGAATAATTGGCGAACAATGGAAATCTCACAAAAATGAAAGTGACATGAGAAACCCCTTACCGTATGCTTGAAGGTGTTATAGACTTGTTATTAAAGACCTAAATAAACAAACTAGGATTATTAATTAATAAATCCAGAACCTATTTAATATTTAATGGATATGGTATAACCTTATTAAGTTCATTAATGGCCTTTTTTTTAGATTTAATAGATTCAATTTTATTGTTTTGGAATCATTTTCTTACTTGGTTCCATGCTGTGTTTACTTGTATTCATGAATGGAAGTTGGTTTGAAATATAATTAAACATAAATAATTGTTAATATATATTATTTGTGAAATTAAAGAGACATAAATGATTTTATTGTGATTCTGGTTATATACCATGAGGATGACTCATTCAATGAGTTAAAAAAAACCTGAATTTGGCTTGCCAGTTTTGTGCTCAATAAACTTGTTTTTTATTATTATTCCATATTACGAATATATAAAGATTCCAGAATGTTAATCAAGATAAAACCCATATATTATGACCCGTTTCAACCGTATGTTTTGTTTCATGACCAGACTTGGAAGAATTAATGGAAATTGAAATTACAACATCCACGATGTCAGTAATTCGACACATCACGAACAATGTTTTTATTCCTTAAATAAGGGGGATAAGAGAAGAATAATGATGAATAATATTCCATAAACATTAGAAAATCCATAATATACAAAATTCTGTAGAATACAAGACTCTTGGTTAAGATGAGGTGAGGAAAGAAGAATAAAATAAAGGAATCTTAAAATGAAAGAAAACTTGACAAATTTCCCACGAAAATTCGGCAGCCTAACGACGTCTCTTAAAATTTCATAAAAATAGTTTGATGAGAGGAATGGAATATATCATCATTAAAAAAAATATGGATAGTAAGGGGTAATATTTAATGAATTATCCCAACACAAGCCAAAGGTAATGGAAGAGAATAACATAAAATGAAAGAAAAGAATGAAAATAAAAGAGGTTGTATACCTCTTGATCTCTTCTCCTTGAGATCCTTCTTAAGGGCTTTGGTTTTGGTCTTTTGGTGAGACCAGAAGCTCTAGGACGTGGGGAAGAGACTTAGGAGGATTATTGGGCAGAACATTGAGGATATTCAAGGCTTATTGGAGTGAAGAGAAGAGGTGGTGGTGGTGGGGTTTTTATAGTGAAGGAGAGGGGTAAAGTTTGAATATTTAATTTCATTATTTTATTATTTCCATCAAGACAACCAATAATATTGTTTCATGTGACCCATAATAGTAATAATGGAATGTGAGTTTGAACCAAGAGGCCTTAAATCACTTATGATGTCAGAAATAGTGTATTTAACTGATAAATTGAATATACAGTATTTTACCGTATTTCACTATTCATAAAAAATTACAGCATTTCAAAAAAAATCCAAAAATTTACCACTACCATTTATCGACGTGTAGAATTCTAAAGTGAAATCCATTTTTTAAAAATAATTTTATATGTATTTTAAAATTAATTTTTAAATAAGGTTATAGTTATTTCGAAAAATAACAATCTTGAAGTGCAGTTTGTTTTATGTGACAATGAAAAATTAATTAAGATCCCATTATCATATTTCCTTAAGAAAATAAAATAATAATATTATTTACTATTCCTAAGGGTCATATTATTATGCATATTACTATTCATAAGGGTATGTTACTATTCACCAAAAATCAAATTTGGTCTATCAGACTTCAAATGACTTACTGATCAAAACTCTAGATGACCATTTTTCGAAATTGAAAACATAGAAGTGGAAAATTTATATTTAATGGATAGGTTTTGACTATATATTAAATAAAATAGTGTTGTTTCAAAGTAACACAGTGATGAATATAATTTATTTAATGGAAACATACCATAAATTGTTTGGGTTGCTACATTATTCCCTCCTTCGGAAATTTCATCCTCGAAATTTTATGAATAAAGCCCACTAAAATATATGGATGGTTCTTCTTCATGAAATCCTCTTGTTCCCATGTTGCTTTCTCCATGTTTTTATTTCTCCAAAGAACCTTTACTAGATGGGTTGTTCGATTTCTCAATACCTCCTCCCTTGTGTCAAGAATCTTGATAGGCTTTTCCCAGTATGATAAATTAGGTTTGAGTTCTATTTCTTCATATGTGATTACACACGTTGGGTCTGACATGTACTTATTTTACAACGATACACGAAACACATAATGAACTCTAGAAAGATTTGGTTGCATCCCTAAACGGTAAGCTACAACTCCGATTCTTCCCAAAATTTCAAATTGTCCTATGTACATGGGGCTCAGTTTCCCTTTCTCACCAAACCTTAAGATGCCCTTCCATGGAGATACTTTGAGAAATACATTATATCTCACTTAAAATTACAAGTCCTTTCTCTGGTTGTCCGCATAACTCTTCTACGTACTTTGGGATGCTTTAATATGGGCTAGTATTTTCTTCACCTTTGTCATGGTCTCTTCAATATGTTCTGGGCCTATAAGTTTCCTCTCACCAACTTAATCCAAACAAGTTGGATCTCGACATCTCTTTCCATATAATGCTTCATATGGAGACATTTTAATACTAGAATGGAAACTATTATTGTATTAATATTCCACCAAAGGAGAGTATTGATCCCACATACCTTGGAAGTCAATAGAACATGACCTCATCATATCATAAAGAGTTTGAATAGTCCTTTCAGATTATCTGTCAGTTTAGGGGTGATCTGTGGTACTCATATGAAGCTCAGTATTCAAAGTCTTATAGAGAATTTTCCAGAATTTTGACGTAAATTGGGGATATCAATCAGAGAAAATTGATATAGGTGCACCATGAAGTCTCAAAACTTCATTAATATAAAGTATTTCCAGTCTCTCAAGTGGTAACTCCTCTCTTATTAGAATGAAATGTGATGTTTTAGTGATATGATCAAAAATTACCCATATTGCATCATTCCTTCTATGTGTCCTCGGTAGTATGGTGAAAAAATCCATCGTAATGTTATCCCACTTACACATAGGAATTGGTAGAGGTTGCAACACTCTTTTTTGATGTTGTTCTCCACCTTCACCTATTGAAAGACTAGACACCTTGACACATAATCAACAATTTCTCGCTTCATATTATCCCTACAAAAATATTCCTTCAGATCTCTATACATCTTGGTGCTACCCAAGTGTATAGGGAAATTTGAGCTATGAGAATCATCTAATAGTTCCTTTTTTTTCTTAGGTACTGATGGAACACATAACCTCTTCCCAAACTTTAGAACTCCTTCTTCATACACAATGTCATCTAGTCCTCCATCCTTAACTGCATTAATTTTCTTATGCAGATTCTCATCATCAGATTGAGAAATTTTTATCTTCTCTAGTAAAGATGGTTTAGCAATCATTTGAAAGAGGGGTGATGTTTCCCCTTCCTTAACAATTCCCATATCCATCTTTAGTAGATCCATAAACATAGGATCTCTTTCAATCCTCATTTGAGTCAGAAGGCCATGATCTTTCTTGCTTAACGCATCTTCCACCTTATTTGCCTTTCTTGGGTGGTAGTGTATTGAACAATCATAATTTTTGAGTAACTCTAGCCAACTTCATTGCCTCATATTGAGTTATTTTTGTGTAAAAATATATTTCAAACTCTTGTGGTCCGTATAAATCTCACATCTCTCTCTGTTGAGATAATGCCTCCATATTTTCAGATCAATGATTATGACTGCTAACTCAAGATCATGAGTTGGAAAATTTTTATGATGATTCTTCAACTGTCTTGATGCGTAAGAAATAACTTCATCATTTTGCATAAGGATGCAACCCGGTCCATTATTTGATGCATCACTGTATATTACAAATCCATCACTTCCAGATGGAAGACTCAAAATTGGAGCATTGACCAATCTTATTTTCAATTAATCAAAGAATTCTGTATATTCATTTTTCCACACAAACTTAACTCATTTACGTGTGAGCTTGGTTAGTGGGTTATCCAGTCAGGAAAAATTCTGAATGAAACATCGATAATAAACTGCTAAGCTCATAAAACTGTGTACCTCAGTTATGTTTGTTGGTGTGGGCCATTCTTGGATTGCCTTTGTCATTTCAGGATCAACTAGGATTCCATCTTTAGAGACAATATGGCCAAGAAAATAAACTGACTGAAGCCAGAATTTTCACTTTCTAAACATCCAATATAATTTATTTCTTCTAAGCATTTTTAGAATAGTTCTCAAATGATCCTCATGGTCTTCATAGATTTTTGAGTATACCAGGATATCATCGATGAATACCACAAACAAGTTATCACGATATTCCTTGAAAAATCTATTCATTAAATCTATGAAAATAGATGGTGCATTATTCAGTCCAAAAGGCATCACCATAAACTCATAATGCCCATACCTTGTTCGAAATGCTATCTTCGGAATATCTTCCTTCCTCCCATGTAGTTAATGATATCCGGATCGAAATTCAATATTTGAAAAGTATTGAGCTCCCTGAATTTAGTCAAATAAATCATCAATCTGGGGCAGATGATACTTATTCTTTATTGTAATAGCATTGATTCCCCAGTAATCAATGCAAATCCTCATGAATCCATCTTTCTTCTTTAAAAACAAGACTGGGGCTCCCCATGGAGAAACACTAGGTCGAATAAATCCTTTGTCACTCAACTCTTCTAGTTGTTTCTTCAACTCCACTAACTCCAAAGTGGCCATTCTATATGTGGCTTTGATATAGGTCTTGCATCAAGAATTAAATCAATAGAGAACTCAACTTCCCACTCTGGAGGATGTCCAGGTAAATCCTCTGGAAATACATCAATGTACTCTCCCACTATGTGCACATATTCAATTTGAATATTTCTTTCCTCTCCCATAGATATTGGTTTATCTTCCTCTCCAAGTATTACATTTAGTAGATCTACTGGGGGTGGTTCTAGATAAGAATCAGGTGGTGAAGTTTCTGCCCTAAAGACAAGAGATTCTACACCATTTCCAAAAATTGCAACTTCCTTTTTCTTGCAATAAATCCTCGCATCATAATTTGATATCCAATCCATACAGAGAATTATATCAAATTCATTGGTGGGTATGATGATAAGGATAGAAACTAAAGCACATTTTGGTGTGTGGAGGGGGACCAATCGGCGTGCCTTTGCTGCAATGATACATCCCATGGGAGTTTTGACTGACAACTCCTTTCTTAAATAAAATTGGACATATCTAATTTTCATTGAAAACTAAGGGGATATAATTGAATGCGATGATCCAGAATCAAATAAAGTGTTGGCTATGTTTGAGGAAACAATTAAAGTACCTTCCACCACGTCACAAGGAACTTCAACCTCTTCGGTTGTAATCACATAGGCTCTCCCTTTCTCTCTTGTCTTTTTTAGGAGGCACGTTTCCTTGGAACTTAGGACACTCATTTGCATAGTGTCCCTTCTCTCTACAATTTTAGCATTGAACATCATTTAATTTGTTCTTCCCCTTGCATTCATTAGATCGATGACCCTTCTCTCCATAGTTATAGCAGACTCCCTTTCCATTCAATCATTTCCCGGGACGATTCATTCCACATTTCTTTCATAATGGAAAACTATTCATTCCCTTGCTCTTCTTTGGTGCTTCTACTTTTACTTTGTTATAACAATGCCTCTTCTTATCATGGTTTCCTTTGAAAAAATTTGATCTAGAAAATTCCTTCTCTGTTTTGATGGCACTTGATACAATTTCATCATATGATGAAAATGATTGAGAAGCCAGTGCCCTTCGAAGACTTGGCTTAAGAACTTCAAATAAATGATCAATCTTGTCTGCTGAGTCACGTACATAATCCATAGAATACGTGGATAGCCTTGTGAGGTAGCCTCATACTCTACAACACTCTCTTCTTCCCTTTGTTTTAATCCAAGGAACTTCCTCTTCATTTCAGTTCACTGTTCACAAGGGAAATATTTTTCGAAGAATATTTCTTTAAAATTATTCCATTACATATCTTCTATTTATTCTTCCTCCATGGTATTTTGAATTAGGGACCACCATTGATCAGCATCACCTTTGAGAAAATATACTTATAGTACTACCTTTTCATTTTCATTGTATCTTAACGCCATGAATATTTTTCCAAGGGACTTGATTCATTGCTCAGCAACCACTAGATTAGTATTCCCACTAAAATATGGGGGCTTCTTCTGCATGAAATGATCCAACATAAGTGTTGAATGGTTATTCTTTAAAACTTGAGTAAGTTGTCCGAATGTGGTCAGGATCTGATCTGCTCCAACATTGACTATGTTGACTTGCTCAGTAGAGAGATCTTTACCGTGCCCATGAGTATTGATTCCCCTTCTTTCATTAGACTCCATTTCTAAATATTTTGATACACAATAATAGTTTTTGAATCTCAAATAGAAAAGTACTCAACATAGATTGAGATTTTATGCATACCTAATCTTATAAACATGGTTCCTATAAGGAAAAATTTACATTAACTCCTTCATAATGTCTTGTAAATAAAACATGAATTATCCTAAGAATATCACCCATGAGTGTCGTAACCAAGAGTGCATCAAGGCCCGTAGTTGTGCACCAGTTCCTGTTCAAGTCTATCTCAAAGCGGTGTTTTCAGTTTTTACCCCTAGATACATCTGTTCCAGAGCCACCTCTACCTGCTCATATCCAGACAGTGATGTATTGCTTAAAATATCCACACAATCTATTTCTTACCAAAATACCAGAATGTTCTTGTATGTTTATCCTCAGATACTACCTTATGCCTTTGTTCCCTACTATACATTTCCTACTCTAGTTTCCATGTTTTCTACTAAACTTCCTCTGATACCAACTATAACACCGCGACACCACTCAGTTAAAGCCGGTGCATTACTTGTGATATTGGAATGGCTAGAAGGAATGAGAATCCTAAAGGAACGATCAGTTTTTGTGTCTTGAAGAAACTAGATACACTTATGAAACTCACATTACATTGGAAAAGGTTACAAAATACAATACATAATAAAAACTAAAAACTGCATCCACATGTACTCAATAAAAGGCCTTCTCTTCATCACCTATTGAAGATAGAAAATGAAAGGGGTGAGATCAAATTCTCAGTAAGGTTTAAAAATTGTGGAATCATGAATTGAATAATAAGTGAATCATAGACAATCTGAAATAATTAATATGGCATGCTGAATAAATGAAATACCAATGCCATTAACAAACTGAGAATGTAACTGCATCCATAGATTATGTCATAGTAAAAACCTCATGGATAATAATAAATGATAATGAATAAATAGAATGATTATTAATTGGACTTCATGTATCTGGCACATGAAACCATAATACCATTGAAACGGTTTAGCTCTGTGGGAAGAAACCTGTCTGATTTTTTGGAAACAAACTCGAAGGGTTTGTCTCCAAACTATTTTGTCTCATGAGACCTGCCGATGCATCGAGGGGCTATAGCGGGCCCCACCCGCCACTGCATGTCCAAATAATTCTTTATCCATTGACTCAATACGAGAGAAATATGCCATTTCAATATCCGTATAGAGTAGAGTATACAGATTCATCAATATTTCCATAATTAAAATAAGTTTCCAAAAAAATACTGTATGTAAAATGGTATACGGTTTAGAAAAAAAACATATCCATGACATGAGATTATGGATATTTAATATAAATATAATTTCACATGTAATTTTATCTCAAATGGGAAGTAGGTACATCATATAAGGATTATTAGGTGCATAATATAAACATACTCACAACGAAAATGTAGTTGAGACCAAGTCCCTTACAACAATGCGATCTGTCAAATCATATGACCAGAATGTAATAAATATCAAGTTAATCATTGAATAACATGAATATAAAGAGAATAATGTAATTATATATCAAATGGAAGTACACTTATACCAAATATAAGGAATAATTGGTGAACAATGGAAATCTCACAGAAATGAAAGTGAGATGAGAAACCCCTTACCATATGCTTGAAGGTGTTCTTGACTTGTTATTAAAGACCTGAATAAAAAAATTAGGACTATTAATTCATAAATCCAGAACCAATTTTATATTTAATTGATATTTTATAACCTTATTAAGGTCATTAATGGCATTTTTTGGATTTAAGAGATTCAATTTTATTGTTTTGGAAGCATTTTCTTACTTGGTTTCATGATTTGTTTACTTGTATTCATGAATGGAAGTTCCTTTGAAATATGGTTAAAAATCCAGAATTGTTAATATAGATTATTAGTGAAATTAAAGATACAAAAATGAACTTATAGTGATTCTGGTTATATACCACGAGGATGACTCATTCGATGAGTTAAAAAAACTTTAATTTGGCTTGGCAGTTTTGTACTCAATAAACTTGTTTTGTATTATTTTTCCATATTATTAATGTATAAAGATTCCAGAATGGTAATAAAGATAAAATACATATATTATGACCTGGTTCAACCATATATTTGGTTTCATGATCAGACTTGAAATAATTAATGGAAATTTAAATTACAACGTCCACGACATCAGTAATTCGACACATCACGGACAATGTTTTTATTCCTAAATAATTGGGAGAGGAGAAGAATAATGATGAATA
The DNA here is from genome assembly GCA_963277665.1 of Viscum album. NCBI lineage: Eukaryota > Viridiplantae > Streptophyta > Magnoliopsida > Santalales > Viscaceae > Viscum > Viscum album. The sequence continues at coordinate 1,511,485,133 of OY728156.1, forward strand.
ATTTTCCATGAACATTAGAACATCCAGAATAGACAAGATTCTTGAGAATAAATTACTCTTGTTTAAGATTAGGTGAGGGAAAAAGAATAAAATAAAGTAATCTTAAAATGAAAGAAAACTTGACAAATTTCTCACGAAAATTCAACAGCCTAACTACTTCTCTTAAAATTTCATAAAAATAGTTTTATGAGAGGAATTGAATATCTCATCATTCATACATAATATGAAAATTAAGGGGGAATATTTAATGAAATATCCCAACACAAGCCAAAGGTAATGGAAGAGAATAACATAAAATGAATGAAAAGAAAGAAAATAGAAGAGGTTGTTTACCTCTTGATCTCTTCTCCTTGAGATCCCTCTTAAGGGATTTGGTTTTGGTATTTCGGTGAGAAACGAATATCTAAGAATTGGGGAAGTGACTTGGGAGGATTATTTGGCAGAAATTTGAGGAGCTTCAAGTCTTAGAGGAGTGAAGAGAAGAGGTGGTGGTGGTGGGGTTTTTATAGTGGACAAGAGGGGTAAATTTTGAATATTTAATGTCATTATTTTATTATTTCCATCAAGACAAACAATAGTATTGTTTCATGTGACCCCTAATAGTAATAATGGAATTTTATTTCTAACTATGTGGCCTTAAATAACTTATGATGTCATAAATAGTGTATTTAACTGATAAATTGAATATACGATATTTTAACATATTTCACTATTCATAAAAAATTCCATAATTTCAAAAAAATCCCAAAAATTCAACGCTACCATTTTTCGATGTGTATAATTCAAAAGTGAAATCCATTTTTCAAAAAACCTTTCTAAATATTATTAATTTAATTTTTAAATGAGGTCATAGTTAATTCGAAAAATAACAATCTTTAAGTGGAGTTAGTTTTATGGGACATTGAAAAATTAATTAATATCCCATTATAATATTTCATTAAGAAAAGGAAATAATAATAATATTTACTATTCATAAGGGTCATATTAATATTAATATTAGTATTCATAAGGGTATGTTAGTATTCACCAAATATCAAATGTATTCTATCAGACTCCAAATGACTTACTGATCATAACACTAGATGACCATTTTTTGAAATTCAAAACATAGAAGTGGAAAATTTATATTTAATGGATAGGTTTTGACTATATCCTAAATAAAATAGTTTTGTTTCAATGTAACACAGTGATTAATAGAATGTATTTAATGGAAACATACCATAAAATGTTTGGGGTGCTACATCCCTTGTGAGGATTATTAGGTGGGGCCCACCCGACCTCTCTATCTCCCCTTTAACCCCCTTGAAATCCCTCTTGAATGTGAGATGACACTTGGTTTCTCTCCTCGCCAATTAATTGTTCCAAATACAATATAATTAATGTGCCAACTCTATGTGTTAAGTTAATAAACTCAATATTAATAATTTGGTATCACACCCATCGTGGGAAAATAATTGGCAGAGGAGAGCGGTCTTGGGAGAACCCTTGGAGAAATATCTTCCAACAAAGAACGAGGAAGACGCTCGAGCCCAGATCAGGAGTCTCTTTCGGGGGTGAAGAACTCCAATGACACCACCTTCATTGACTTTATCTTCTTCCTCATGCCACCTCCATCAACGATCGATGTAGGGGTTTTATTTTGAGGTATGATAAATATATCTATGTTAATTCCTCTTATTGTTGAATTTCAACGACGATGGCCGAACAAACATGGTCATCAATCCACCCATAGACCATGATCCTTTTTCTATTTTATTCCTCGCGCGTTCTTCATCGAAAAATAATTAAGCACACTGAAAACTCATTGTTACGTTGAGCATGGAATAAGGATGCAAAGACCTCGACCCGAGGATCACAAATCTCCGATCATCACAATTTTCGGACTTTGAACGAAGATAAAGTGACCCACGGAAGGGGAGACGCGGCGGTGTGATTCTGGCGTGTGTTCAAGGCACGACATCAAGTGATATTGGAAATGAGACAAACTGCAGTGGTCAGCGTGGCTTCAGGTGAGCAAGGCATCACTACAAAGGCGGTCTGGCGGTGTGCGGCGAGTCTGAGGAGGCTTTGGCTGGCAGTCCGGGTGTGCAGTAGGTGACCAGGCCGCGGGGTATGAGACTGTCGAGGGAGGACCATGTCACTGGGGAGGTCAGCTCATGGCAGGCAAGCAAGGCAGGAGGTAGTAGATCTGGTGGAAGAGGTCACCGCGTGAAGGGTTGGTCGATAGGGTTTGGAGGTTGGGTTGGAGGTGCTAAAACATGAAGGAAGTGATCGATTGGAGAGAGAAAGTATAAGTTGATGAAATAATAATAAAAAGAAAGGAATTAATTGATTCAGATATTTTGCAATGCAGAATAAGAGCTCCAAAAACGTGGATTGATTTTGGAGTTAGGAATAGTAAATAAATAAATAAATAATAATAATAATAAAATATTGTTGGTATTACTTTTGATAATGAAACACCTTTTTGTATGCAACTTCTCCGTACGACCTTGGTTTTACAAACCGTCTGCGGAGGTGTGACCCTGATTCCAAGACGGAAATTATGAGTCTAATATTGGATGTCTTTTTTGAGTTTTTGGATCGAGTACTCGAAACACTCAAATAATAATAATAATATATTATTATTATTAAATCTTCAACACGCCACAACTTCTGCATACGACATCTGATTGACTTGCCATCAGTGGCGATGTAATCCTATAATTAATATGGTTGATTGAAGTCTAATATTGGACACTAAATTTTGGTTCGTGGCTCAGGTCCACAAAACACCCAATAATATTATTAATATAATTATTGTGGGATCTTATATCTGACATACCTCCCTCATACGGTGTCCAAATTCCGAACCGTCGGTCGTGCTAAAATCCTTGAGAAGAGGCAGTCCTATTGAGATACTCCACATGACTTTCAAAGAATGTTGGAGTTTGTCCAAGTTGGATCACACACGAATCCAACCGGCCCCTCAGGACTAAAAATTTAATAACTCACAGTCCGGGCGTCCGATTGACGCGCCGTCTGTCACGTTGGGTTCCTTATGATGAGACAGAACTTCGAGATACATCTACTTGAGACTTCGTGGTAGTTGATGTATCGAAAAATTGCTCGAGTAGTGGACCCTCCCTAAAACAAGTGTGCTGTGTGCGGGAACACTAGGGATGGCTGTGTCGATATTGTACCTGAATCCTTCGTGGGTTCGACAGTGATTACTATTGTACCGAAATCCTCCATGGGTTTCACAGTGATTACTATTGTACCGGGAACATCTGTGGGTCTGACAGTTCTGACTTATGTTCCTGGATCCTATGTGGGTCTGTCAAAAAAACATGTCCTGTATCCTATGTGGGTCCGACAACTTAGCTGGTACTGTATCCTATCTGGGTCCGATAGCTCAAATGAAACATAGATGGTCATGTATCCTATGTGGGTCTGACAGCTTAGCTCGTCCTATATCTTGTGTGGGTTCAACAGCTCAGATGAATCATAGCTGGTCTTGTATCCTATGTGGGTCCGACAGCTTAGTTGGTCCTGTATCCTGTGTGGGTCTGACAACTTAGATAAATCATTGAATACATCTGATCATCTCTATCTCTCAACTAATGATGTTTACCTGTGTGAGCTGAGTCATGTCTTTCAACCTTTATCATTGAGGTGATTGACTTTACTTCCTTTGTGTACTAGGTTGTTCTTGGGCTCGAGAGTTGGATCCAGACTATGATTGGTAACTTTGGTATATGTGTGGGAATATACCTAAGTAAGGTTAATTGATACTTCATGATTGTATCTTTATTTGTGGTTTATCCTTGTTAAATACTATGAGAGCTTGAGGGTCTTGGGGTCCCTACTGAGTATCATTATACCCACCCCTGCACGGGATATGCCTTCACCTCATTGTGTTGGTTATAGATGACGGACAATGCTGATCGAGGTAGAGAGTTGTAGGGATATACGGTACCCGGAGGTGGACCACTTGGCGAGACGTACACGGAGCAAAGCAGATGGAAATTGGGTGCTGAGGAGGCCACTGTACCCAATCATCAGGTAGGAATCATGGAGGATGACTTAGTAGTTTCTGTTTTACTTTACTGTAGTTGTACTAGCTTTTCAGTTGTATTTTACTTCACTTTTGGGCTTGTATTTCCGGCCCCATTACTTTCAGCACCCTCTATTGTTTATAGTTTTTACTTAGTTTTTTACTTCCATATGCATACTAGGTTGTTTTGTTCACTGTTATAAATTTAATGCCTTCCCAGTTTTGGGATTTATGTCTTTGGTGCTAGTTTCCAGCCCCTGGCCTATGGAAGACGGGTTTGGGATAGTCACGATACGGGCCCCGGGGGATGGGTTGTGACAATTTCATCCTTGAGGGCCCAATGGAAAATCTCATCATAATTGTCTATGTCTTGAATCACCAACAATATTTATAGAATCGACTTTATCCTTCTAAAGAAGAGATACACCTTTCTTTCAGTGTTCATGAAAAATCCAAAGTTGTACCTTTCAAGCCCTGTAAAGTTTTCATCATACGCCCCAATGGACTCATCTTCCTTATACTTGAGACTGAGGAACTCTATTTCCATCATGATATGGAGGGTTCAAGGAAAATATTTATTAAAAAACATCCTCTTTAATTCCTCCCAATACTTTGAATAATTTTTTTCATGGGACTTTGAATTCGTGATCAGTGTCCACCACTGATCAGCTTCCCCATCAAAATGATAGAACATAGTATAAATTTCTCTTCTACCTAGCACTAATGTATGGAAAATATCTTTTCAATGGAGTTAATCTACTATTCTGAGAGGAGGGGATCTGAAGATTCCATAAACATGGGAGGCCTTTTCCACAACAAGGATTATAAGAAAAATTTCTCTTTCCTTGGAGTAGGAGGGAGTTCCACATGATTCAAGTTATTATTCATAACTTGAGCCAACTGAGCAAGTACTATCATGAAGTTTTTAACACCCGGTCCTATCATATAAGACATATCATTTGGGAAATATTCACATTTACTATCACATTGGTTTTGGAAAGTGTTATCATGTTTCCTGCAATTAACTATGGAAATGAACGTACAATTAGAGGGCTTGAATAATAAGTTGTTGAACATAAAAAGATAACTTTGAACATAAGAGGATAAATATGTAAAGGATAAGTATATCCTAACTTTTGATTCCTAAGGTCTAAATCTAGGTTGTCTATGATATATTTCTTAATTTATATTCTTATGGGATTTTCCCAAATAATAATGGGTTGCACTAAGCTCATGAATCTACCAAATAATATCCGTAAGGAGTGTCAAACCAATAGTGAAGCAAGGTCCATTTTCATGTACCGAGATACTTCAGGTCAAGCCTGATACCCCTTATAGGAATTTTCACTCCTAGGTACATCAGTGTAAGGGCCACCTCTACAAGTTTGTATCCATTCATGGATGTATTTTCTTGATAAACCACATACTCTATACCTACCAAAATTTAGGGATGTTTTCGTATACTTTGTCTCATCCATAAGGTTACTACAAAATATCTCTATTCATAATCTCCAAAATTAACTATACCATACATCTAATACAAACTATATCAACCCTAGCCTTTTACATATAACATTACAAAATTTTAAGCATACTTATACATCAGAGTACAAGACAAGGATCATGGAGTCTATTGTCTTTGAATACTGGGAATATAAAAATAATAACATGGAAATAAATAAAACATTAATTTATTTAGTCTTTACAAAGATCCCCTAACTTCTATTGTGCTCGTACATCTTCATAGGATAACCTTGGGATAACATGAAAAAATGGGTGAGCTGAAATTACAGTAATGGAATAAGAATAAGAATAAATCCTTAGCATATGGATTAGAAAACATGACCTAAAGTAATAAAAAGGCATGTATCATAAGTGATCATAGCATATAAACATTTATTAATATAAAAATGTAATCATAGAAATGTGGTATCAACATAAAACAAGATTTTAGTATGAGTCAAGGATAACCTCCAAGATTGTTTCCCATAGTAGCACAAGCCAAGGATAACTACCAAGACTGTCATACATAACATCTCATGAGACTTAACTTTACCCCTTGCATTGGAGTGATATCTGGGAACACCCATATTAACAAGTTCATGAATATTATTTCATCATAAATAATCATACATAATCAATCACACCTAAACGTAAGGGAACACATGGCAAAAAATGGGTATCACATTCATGACATAAAGCATAATGAATGTGCATATTTTGAAAGTGTCCATGAGAAAAAGGAATTAAAAAATACAAGGAAATTAATAAAGTAAAATTGGAATATAGAATGATAAGTGAAGTAAATCAAAATTGAAAACATGTAAGAATAGTATTTAGGGAATTCATAGCATTAAAACCTTTTAGGGAAGGTTTAAGGAAAACACTAAAGAGATTTTAAATTAGAAAAGGAGAAAATATTTTATATTAAACCATAAGTGAACCAAGAAGTTTTTCATAATAAAATTAATGATTTTATAAAGACAACTATTGCTTAAAATAGAGGATAGAGTGCACTTGAAACTGGGTAAAAATTTGGGAGGTTCCCTTAAAACGAGTTAGCTTACGATGAATTATGAAGGAGGGAATCCATTAAAAGAATTTATATCACCAAAATAGAATGAGGGAAGGATCTTGAAATATGATTTTGGATCATATATAAACCATTTAGAAGTTTTCAATCAAAATAAAAGACAAATTCATTTGGTACAAAAGAATGATAGAGCAACCCGATGGAATAAAGGCATTTCGGGTACAATTCGTTAAGAATTATCAGTAAAATATTAAGTGCACTTAAGAAGGATTAATGAGAAAGAAAGGGATTTATAATCTTCTATTAATCATGATTAAATAATGGGGGAGTTTCATAATCATACCCCATAACAATTAATTACACATAAAAGGGTATAACATATAGGATAGTCTTGAATAAAAGTGAAATAGAGAGGATCCCTTACCTAAACTCCGATGGAGTTCCCCACTTGTTATTAATGAACTGAATAAAAAATTATTTTTATTTATAATTCCATAACCTATAATATATTTTGAATATTTATTATAACCTTTTGATGTTCAGTTTATTCCATTTTTATTGTTTATGAGGTTCAATTTCATTGTTCTAGTCTGTTTGCTAACTTGGTTTTAATGACCGGTCAACTTATATTAATATTCAAATAAATATGTAAGACGAAATTGGATGTGAAGAATTGAAGTTAAATGATATAATTGAACACCCAACAGATTAAATGGTTGAAAATTAAATTTTTTTACTTAGAGTGAAGTCAAATCTTTATGTAAAACATTAATGATAAACGTTTGACTTAATTTTAGTGCTTTTGATCACAACTAACTTGTTTTGTATTATTATTTTTAATCATGAGTGGATAATGATTAAAGAACACTAAATAATATAAAATACACATATAATAAACTGTTTCAACCATAAAAATGATTACATGGCCAGAATTAAAGATAGTAATAGAAATTGATAACCTGTCTTCGTTGATTGTGCTAAATTGACACATCTCAAACGATGTTTTCATTTATTTCAAATAAAATTGTCAAAAATGAGACATGATAATGAACTTATCCCATAAGTATAATATAATTCTAGTAAATTTATTTTATCGGAGTTATCCAACCATTTGGGTGAAAATAGGTTATGAAAGAAACAAGAAAAGAAAAGAACTTGAAAGAAAATAAAAGAATTGGAAAGAATAATTTACCTCTTAAGTTTATCTCATTTGAGAACTTCTTAAGAAAAGAGGATTTCGTATTTTTAAGAGAATAGGGGATGTTGTACGTGGGTATGGATCTTGTAAAGAGATTTGGGAAAAATTTAATTAAGTCATAAGACTTTAGAGGAGTGAAGAGAAGAGGTAAGGATGGGTTGTATTTATAGTGGAAGAGAGGAGGGTTTTCATAATATTAAAATCATTAGTTAATTATTTTTCCATAATACAATACATAGTGATGATTACATGAACCCGAATAGTAATAAATTCATGTTAGTTCAAACCAATGGCCATTTACATCATCCCTAACTTAATCATGATGCAAAAATTCAGGTTTTAGCTCTTATTGTGAATTATTAGATTTTACTATTCATAAAAAATTCAAGTATTTTAGAGAAATCCCAAAAATTCCCCCTAAACATTTTCGACATGTAGAATCAAAAAATGAAGTCCATTTTTTGAAAATAATTTTCTAATTATAATAATTTAATATTTCATTAAAATCAAAATTTAATCGAAAAATAACTATTTTAAAAAATTTATTTTTTTATTTCAAGATATATGTATATCATAATTTTACTTGAATATAATTTATATACTATAATAGGAAAGGTTACTATACATTAGGTTATATTAATATTCATAAGGGTATGTTACTATTAATAAGGGTAGGTTACTATTCACCAAAAATTATGTTTTTCTTACTAAACACTAAATAACTTACTGATCGCAACCGTGTATATCAGATTTTCAAAATTCAAATCACAGAAGTGACAAGCATATGTTTAAAGGTCACATTGCACTTAGTATTTCATTAGGTTTTGATTTCATGTGATTATATAAAATAATTATAAGAAGGTAATTTCCATTGACAAACATTGGGTCATTACACGAACCTTGTCCATGAGATGATAGAAAAGATAAAGGTGATAAAGATGAGGATAGTGACCACCTAGATTCGTCAGAAATTGTATGTGGACTATCATCGATGACCATTGTTGTTCTAGGTGGGTGATCATGTGTTTTTAAGAATCTTTCTTAGGTTTGTTCATCGTTAGTTTGGAATGTAGTGTATGTTATCTCAAAGGTATATTGGGCCTTTTGATATAATTGAGTATACTGGAGATGTGGATTGTTGGTTGGATTTTCCACCATAGTTTAGTTCGGTGCATAATATGTTACATATCTCATAGTACAAAAATATTAGCCAAATCGGGACCAAGTGATTCGATGGGATCATGTTGAGCTGTAGCCAGATGCTTATTAGGTGGACATTCTAGCATAGATTTTGGAGAGTTAAGAGAATGTCTTACATGGGAAGAGAATCATTTTAGTTCAGGTTTTGTATAAACATGGTCAGATTTAGGAGGAGACTTCGGAGCAGAAGAAAGAGATGCTCGGGCAATGACCCAAGCTCTTTCGACAAAGTGATGGTTCTCTATTTTCTGAGGTTGAAATTCCAATGGTGGGGAGAATGTATCACCCCCATGTTTGTGTTATGTATCCTTTTTTATATATTTTTATGTATATGATGTGGTTGGGAAATGTTAGGTAGAGTTTTTAAGGGTTTTGGAAAGTTTTGGAATTCTTTTTATGATTTCACGGTTTGAAAACAGTTCAGGGAAACCATGTTAGAATCCCAGCTAACTGTGTGATTTTCCACTATTCAGATAGTAGCATCCACATGGTTTGTGCATGGTTTGTCAAACCATGTGAGCTAATAATGTGGCCCAATTAAATTAATATTTTTTTAAATGGGGTTAGTCATAATTTTTTTGAACTCTCTCCTTTCTTCTCTCATATAAAATCTATGAAGGATACCATGATCTCAAGGGCTAGAAGGTCTCTCCAACCCATTTTGTAAAAAAATCTAATGTGTTTCTTGGAGGTTTAAAGGTAGTTCATCTCGAGTAAGTATCCCCTCTTAGTTTCTTATGGTTTTCTCTAGACATACTCTTATTTATCTCTTAGTTTTCTAGATCTACATCTATTGCATGTCAATATATGGGTTTTGCTTCCTTAAGTTTTTATATTGAATATTTTTGATGATATGGAAAGAAATATAGAGTGGTTTTGGTGGAGCGTTTTCCCAGATTTGTGGTTCGGTTTCTTGTGGGTTGGTTTTTCCAGAACCCAAAAGGTAAGTGGATCCTCTCTCGAATCCACATTGTTATAACTTGAAGGATTATTCCAATTAATTGGGGTTTATGGAATTAATCAGTGATTTTGATGTATAAAATTGATTATAAATCCCTTTGGTAATGTTTTGTGAATTTTATTTGGAAAAAAGAGGGGTTTGTGGTGAAATGTTCTTGTTGTTGGATTTTAGAATGTTGATTTTAAAATAGGTAACTTGGGTTGTTTTATGGAAATGGTTTGATTAAATGGTTTTCAATAAAAATGGCTTTCTTTATCGAAATGTTATATGGAATGGATGCTTCCTCAAGGTTATTTTGATTATGAAATTGTTATTGGAATGTTTTTGTGGCATTGGTGTGATATATTCTTAGTTATTGGCTTGTTAATGTTATATTTTCTATTATAATGATGTAAATTTGGAGGGGATTAAGACTATAAAAATAGCATTGAGAGTTTATGGAAGGGCCACCATCAAGGATAAGTGGGTGGGAAGTACCACAGGATTTGGAAAGTAGTAAACCGGTTTGGACGGGATGTTCCACCATGTTTGTTGACTTGTTGTGTGTTGCTAAGAAAGATGAAAATTGTTATGCTAATGTGAAATGGTGAAATTGATTATGGAATGGTTTTTTGGTTTTCCCTGGGGTGGCATGGTTTGTTTAATGGTGGCTCGGTAATGGTGTGTTTGGATTATTAGTAATTGTTGAACTATTTGATGTTTTATATAAACTGTCTGGTATAAGGTGCTAACAGTTTTTTCCTAGTGGAGTTTGTATGGATGTCATTTTGGGAAATACTACCTCATATTATTACTCACCCATGATTTGGAACTTTGGTTCTTTTTTATATGTTGTATTTTAAAAAATAGGTAAGATTAAATCATCTCATTTTTCTAGTGGTTCATTGTGATGCTTTGGCAGTGTTGTGGTGCTTGGAACATAGAGCATCGTGTTGAGCTATGGATGATGTCATAGTTCCATGGGGTCTTGTTGTTTAGTCTTCCACTTGGTGATCTGATATTGGTTTGGTTGTATTGGTTTTTGGGAATTGTTATGGAATAACTTGGTTGTCTTCCGGTAATATATGACTCAGGTTACTATGTTACATGAGTTATATAGTTTGTTGGTAATGGATTGTTTTTTTGTTTGGTTTACCTTAAGGGAAAATCTTTTCCCAATTTCTTCTTGAAGACCTTGACATTTATCTTCATCCTTTGGCACCTTAGGAACATCTATTAATGCAATGTAACACCTCCCTCCCTTCCCAATCCAATGAAGAAGGGGTGGGGCATTACACCCAATCCAAAGGTTCCATAATTAGAATCATTATAAGAGACATCCAAAAGTGAAGGCAATCCCATATACCATGATTTTAATGTTTCTTCATCACAATTCTCCAAAATAATTCTTTCTAACCTGGAATAACAACTATAGTATCATAAATTTACTATAAAATTATGTTTTTAATGTTATATATATCATCTATCCTCTTATCATAATGACTTATTATAAATAAGAAATTATTTTTCACAATATTTTGTGTTCACCACCTCCATAAACAACATACATTTTTTCTTTACACCATCATCAATGATCACAATATAAATATTATTATGGTAAAATATGATGAAAAACATTATATTCTAACATATTCTATTTTTTATTTAATTAATAATAATTTATTTAAGCAAAATCGATATAGTTTGTGATGTTCTGTAGAACCTCCAAAATAAACTAACCTTCTAGTGATTAGATTTATAGAAAATAAATAATCCATATCTTAGCAAGATTTTGTTTATTTTCGACCATTTAAAACTTTTATAAGGCCATTAATATCATCCCATTTTAATTATACATTTTTTCCCATTTGGAAAGAAATTCAATAAATATCAACAAACTAAAGTGACTGTTGAACCCCAAAATGAAAGATGTCAAGAAAAAAAATCATAAAAAAATCTTAATAAAATAAAATTTAAACTACAAAATAGTGTTAATAAAAAATTAATATTTTAAGTATGTTCAATATCATTTATTTAAGAAATATATTTGGATTATTTTGGATGTTAAGATCAAGTGAATAATAATTCCTAACCTAAGGTAAGAGATCTCCCAAAACCACCCTATTTTATTTGGGTTGTTATTAATCAATTAAAAACTAAAATTCCCTCTATATTATTATTATTTAATTCATTTATATTCTTTATATATTTCCCACCCATATATACCTAGATTCATTTTACATTCCATAATGGGGATATACATGTTTTAGTAGTCCCCTTCTCAATTAATTTCATTAGGAATTGTTAATTTAAGGGAACATATATATTTTATTACCTCATTTAAATTACCACTCAATAAAAATTTTTCTTACCTTAAATAGGTTTTTAAAAAATTAAATAATTATGGAAAACTACTTTTTGTTCATTTCTGGTTTATGGATATTTTTATTCCCTTACCCTCTTATTGATTATTCACCAATTTCTCTAAAACTACACATAAAAGGAACATTTCAAAAAATATTTTCCACTAAATTTTATGTCATTAATTTACATGGAATTACTATTCATGTCTTATTCATATTTATTTACCTAATAATTTTCAATAATTATTTATTCACTCCATTGATGGAATTCATTATGATATGTCATTTTACGATGTTATAGGACATTATTATTTATCCCATTTCCTTTCCATCAGTTTTCATATTCTTATTCCTTATGTCTTGGTAACTTATGTTGAACACATGTTCATATACATGTTATTAGGGATTCAACTAGATAGTTCTCCATTTCATTGTGTAATGTTTATGACTCATGATACTATACATATAGGATTAATAAGTAAACTTAATCCATGATGGGACTCTATCCACCGTGTAAATTTTTCTTTGTGGTTATCATTGGATTTTGTTTATGTCATGTTCTATATTTTCACCAAATTACAACGCTTCCACGATATCATGTTTCCTAGAAAATTATTTCATTCCACTATTTGATCAGCCATGTACCATTCCATTTATGATAACAGGATATGTTATATGATTTATATGTCATTCTTCTTTATTTTCCTTATTCCCTAACCGGAATTCTAAACTAAACTATTTTTATTATTTATTCCTCTAGATATCCTATATTGTTTTATTAGCTCAATGGAATTAAAAAGCACATTAGGGAGACTAAATATATCGTTTTATGTTTTAGATTATTATTTATGTTTTATGAACCCAATATCCAAATGATATTATTCATCTCGATCATTTGCCTATGTTTATATGATATTGATGTTAAAGATCATTTAATAATTTTGGTAAGAGACTTGGTTAACTATAGTTTTTATTAGAGGTAATCCTATTTAATTTTTAGGATTTGAAAAAGAATAATTTAGTGGAAACACTATGGATAAATGTATGTATGGGAAAATCAAATGAAAATTTGGTGATGTATATTGAAACTATTTTTGATGAAATTACATACATATATTGACACTAAAACTATATTTTTATCTAGCGTAGATGTTTCTAGGTGTAATAAATTCAGTTGGGATCATTGTATAGTATTTTAACATGAACCGTTTTCATGAAAACAAGGCTTTCTTCACACCATTTTTGACACTCAAGTGGGATATTATTTAAAAGTTCCCAAACACATTATTAACCATTATGAAATACCTAAATACATAGTTAGGATAGAAAACATAAAAAGATAATTTTTATAGATTAAATAGATTGAATCCTATATACTCATTAGTTATGATATACAGGTTATTTATAATCCAATTAATCTATTCTCATTATTTCCCTTTTATATTTTTTGTTTGATTATTCTAATCCCTAATTTAATATCATTTTTTATGTAATTGTAGGAAATAAGGGGAACTATGATAACAAAAAATAATAAAGGAGATTTTATGTTTACGATAACAAGATTTCTAACCAGATGGGAGTGAGAGTTGAGAACTTCTTGGACGTACTTGATCCAATAAGTCAAGTAATGAATATTAACATAAATCTTGTGGAACACCCTACTTCCCATAAGAAAGATGTAGTTTTTGTTGAGTCCTTTCTGAAATAATTCCCCCATGATTTAGTGTATATATTTATCCTCTTCTCAAAACAATATATTAACACCAATGAAATAATATTCACCATCCTTCACTACTTTGAGAAATTAAAATTAATATTGGTTGTATATCGCATTATGGGAGAAGCATATCAGTGGTTGACACAAATCAAAAACCAACAAATCCGAAGTATAAAAACAAATCCATAAAATAGGAAGGACTTAATAAAATATTATTCAATTAATATTTAACCCAAAAACTCCATATTAAAAAAGAGAGGGAGTTCATTAAACATAATAAAAAGAAAAATGAGTCAATTTGTGCTTATTAGGAAAATATCGCAAGGGTTGCATGGTATGTATCTATCATTACCATCGATCCAAAAAGAAAAGTGGATGAATTATTCAGTGTAATATAGATGAATATTTGAAATTTAAAATCTATTTAGGAATTCTATATTTATAATAATATTGAATTTTGTTTCATAAAATGAGAGATAAATCTTGGTGGCACTATTTTGTATATAGGGGAAGGAGAAAAAAAAGTGGAAAATGAATCAAAATTCTTGGGGACCAAGGAATGGACCCCATGAAAGAAATAAACACCAACTACTAATTATTCAAAATTAAAGGAAGAAGTAGTCGGAAAACTATACCATGGGAATAGAGTGATTGTTCATGTTTGGGAAAGAGGGGAATTAGGATAATTAATACTGATGGGGCATGTAAAATCCCACTAATATGATAGAATAAAATAAGGTTCCAATTAATTTTTAGGTGAAAGTAAGTAACTACAAAACTATGAAAACCATTACCCCAAGACAAGGGTTGTTAGAGAAAACCAATGAAAACAACCCCAATGTCCAATTAATTAGGGTTTGTATTTTTATATGTCACTAATAATGAGGTGGATCCCATAAAACATGTGATGAATGGTATTTTTTATACATATAATAATAGTGGATGTACTATTTGGAGGACCCTGGGATGCCTTGAGAGGGGAGGGGTGAACTGGGGTGTCAAATTTTTCTTTTAAATTATCTTATCTTGCTCCCATGATGGTAGGAACGTTCCAAACCTATATGATGGATATAAATATCAATAAAACAATAACATGCAAAGAGACCACAAATTTTTTTTACTTGGTTCACCTTAAAGGGATAAATCCAATGATCATAAGCCGATAGTGTCTCCATCATACCAAAATCCACTAATATTCAGTAGTTGTGGTGTACAATATTTGACACAATCACTCTGTCCCAGGCACAATGGCTTTATAATAATTCAGGGATAGCTCACTACATCCCTCATAACACTTCCATCGACTCCCCCTTGTTCACTTCTAGGGGAGAATTCTTACTCATTTTATTGAGTTGAGGGTCTATTCAATGGATTTTTATTGAAGTCTTTGTCTCAGTCTAGCAAAAGACCCTACTAGCATCGATGTCCTGAATTGATGGACTTGAAGTCACTGCTCTCACAAAATGGATATTCAAAAGCCTATTGGAATTGTAACACCAGACATGTGTGCAATACCTCAACTTGTGCACATGATTTGGGGATTGTCATGAAAGATGAATTTCATTAAACCCCTACTTTTTTCTTAACCTTTATCCATTTCAAAACAACACTGAAGGGTTCACTGGGTCTTTTTAGACTAAAGGAACATCTCATGCTCATGATTAATTCTCTGTAATTCTTTCACGGGAAAATCTTCCTTGAATCAGAGCAACTAAATTTTCGTTGGAAAATTATTAAGTCCCCCATGGGGGTAGCTGCCAATTTATAGACCCCAATTACCCTGAATGAAAGTTTCAGACACGTCTTTTTCGGTGTGCACAATATTGTTCTTGAGCGTGCAAAATCCCTTTCGACATCGCATTGGGCGTATAAGATTCTTCCATGCAACACCATATTTTGAGCACATTTGATTCTTTCATTCACTTTATTCCTTTTCTATATTTTGATGCACTAATCCCAAAACAATCCTGAATACATGTTTCTAAACACCCATCAATCTTGTGCGCAACTCCCTTTTCCAAAACAACATTTCTCCATATTCAAATTTTTGGACGCAAAAAATTGTTTAACACTAGGAAACAATACCACCTTCAATATTGTTGCTCACCTGAACTGTATGATACCTTTCCTGGAAAACATCCTGAACTTGTAATGAGGATTGAAAAAAAAATCACAATCCATTTCCTTCAAATAAAGGTGGTGGTTCGAAAACTGTTTGATTTTGGTACTATGGACACTTTCATATCATACAAATGTAGAAGAACTATTCAAAACCAACATAAAAACATGGGAGATGAGTTACTTGTGAGAGAATAAGTTTTTAAATTAATATATTTCATGTATATAACTCATCTCCAGTAATTTTTTGTGAGATAAACCTCCCATATATCCTTTTAATAGTTAATTTAGTTGAATTTGAAGATATATTAGGAATGGATTTATTATAATTTTATAATGGCATCATCAACTTCAATAATATGGAAGTCACCCCCCTTATCCCATTTCATCACCTAGTTATTTACATGTTTATGGAGATGGATTGATTTCCTTTAGAATTTAATTCTCAATCATAGATATTATTTCCTTATGATAAATTATATATAAATCAAATGATTAAAAATAGAGATAATCAAGCTTGAAGAAATGACCATTTTGTGGGACTATTTTGATGTTTTCCTCAAAGAGTTTCATGGACATCATATAGAACAATATTTAGATTTATTAGTTACACATATAACTATAAATATACCAATGTACAAAAATACTTATATAATCGACACAATTTTTTTTGAAGAAATGATGAAAGAGTTACAAGAGAATCTAGACCAGGGTATCATATGCCCAATTGTTTCCCCATGGGTTAGACCAGTACTCTTCATTATCCAGAAGTAAGGGTTAATTTAATTGTTTGGTGGACCTACTATGTCATAAACTAGCCTAAATACAATGTAACCCTAACACCCGAGCCAAGACTGATGTTTACCAATGTAAATTTCTGACCCCCATGGGTTGATGGAAAACACCTAGAATAAATCAAAATGAGTGGGAATGAATGTTCCACAAAAAATGGTAAAAAGATATGAAATTCAATATTCATAAAAGAAAAATCCACATGGAGAAGTGTACCAAAAGTGTAATAGGTATTAACAACCTAAAATACATCATCAAAATTACTAGAAAAAGGTAAATCCACCCATGTCTGAAAAGACATAGAAGATCAAACCCCAAAAATCAGAAGTAATTCCAAATATAAGTGGTGATTCCCCATTTATCAAAACTATAAAGAAAAAATCTACAAACTCTGAAATAAAATAGGTAGTGTGTGATATAAAATGTCAGTAGGGAATCACCTAAGATTCTATAATAAGCTTTCAAATAAATTATAAAAACAATGATTCAAATTTAAAATACATAGTTATGGTAGTAAAAACAGTATTGAAAAAATAATTCATTACAATTTCATTGATGTAAATATTTCAAAAAAATATCTTAATAAATATCTTATATAAATATTTTATTTAAATTCACAAGCAATTTTTAAGATATTTTACAAAAAATAGATTATATATATAAAATAATTAACAGTGAGCTACATGGTCATCATTCAAGAGGTATGACAGATCATGGTTATGTGATCCTCACACACTTGAATAGTTAATCATTATAGTATGTATACACACACCCTTGAAGAAATGATCAAAGAGGACTCATCATAATACCATTGGGCGATGTGACCTACTTTATATGTTTTTTTTTGACGTTTATGGTGTCAATAGTGTGTTTTCCCAAATAAATCACTAACTAAATAGTATTTAATGGGCTCTAAAAACGAAAAAAATAAGTAATTTATTTCAAATATAATCAAAATAAATTCATCCCTTTATTTTCCATTTCAATATGCCAATTTAAATTTAAAAACTAACATGTTTTTTAATCAATTTATTCCTTTTCATGATAAAACCAATGGGTTATTATCAAAACTATTTAATCAATTTTTCTCAAATAAAAAAGTTAATTTAATTTCATAAATCACTTTCACAATTTCCAAAATATTCGATAAAATATAAATCACACCATAATTCACTGTAATTGGGGGGTTTGCCCCAATTTTCATGCCAATATTAATAAAAAACCAATTAATAAAAAACAATGTTATCAGAACAGAAATGAATGAAATTTTATTTAAATCAAGAATTTTTTGTTCAAATGAATTTGAAAATCATAAACAGAACCACCTAGTGAACAAGGAGATCAAGTCCCACAACATCCACAATGGGAAACACCAAAGAAGAACATTGAAAATGAAGATCTGAAAATCAAACCCAGATTCATGATATAAAATAATAGGTATTAGGTCCTCCAACAATGTAGAGATATAATAACCCTAATTAAAATAGAGGAGGACAATGGGAGATAAGGAACAAGGAGAGAAAATATATCTGTAAAGGATTGAAAGATGATCATATAGCCTTTATTCACATTTTATAGGGTTTGGAGGAACCAAAATGGGTCCTTGGGATCCCTCACCACATTGAAAAATGATATATGGAAATATAGGTTTGAGAAGGGTTCCAAAGAGGTGTTCGTGTTATTTTAAATTAATTTGATCAATAATTCAATATCGAACCAATGGTAATATGGGAATGACCACATAGTTTTTCAAACTGTGCATCCTAACCTTTTTCCCCCTACTATAGGGTTTCATGATATCTCCCTTGTCTGTGAATAGTTTGACAAACCATATGCTAATTGTACAAACACCCACTATCATGGTTTTCACGAGTTTCACTATCAATACACATGGTTTGGGAATACAATGTGCCAATTTTCCACAACGGAAGAGAGCTATAAAATTTCCAAAATTTCACCCAAACACTACTAAATGAAATCCAATTAAAGAATGATCAAAAGAGGTTTTGGGAAGGACATGAAAAAAGTAATAGGATATTATAACCTCCCCCCATTGAAGCATTCCATCCCTAGAAATCCTATTAAGAAGATTCAATGTAAAAAATATGAGTTCACTACTCTCACATCATTGCCTATCCCTCCCAAGTCTCATGGGTATCAGAACCTTGCTTCCATAAAACTCAAACCAATGTAATCATCCTTCCATAAAGTACCTTAGTTTTAGAAGCAAATATCCAGACTAGATGCTTAGTTACAAATAAATTAGGCTTAACTTTGAGAACAATCCAACTCAAAATATGAGATGGATTAGAATGATACATTCATAACTAAGATACATGGAACAAGATATGCATCGACATCAACTATGGTTGAAGTTCTAAATTATAATCCACTTTTTAGACCTTCTTAGTAACCTCAATTTGTTCCAAAAAACAATAAAGATTATTTCCTTTCCTCCCAATCCATTAGTCACCCTAAAAGAGGTGAAAATGTAGAAAACACATGGTCAGAAATATAATAATCTAATGGTATGTGATGATAAAAAGTAGAATATTTATACCCGATCAATGTTGTTAACTTTCTCAGACAAATCCATTGAATCTTTTTTTTATCTATTGACCAAATCCCAGTTCAACCATGGAACAGTCACCAATCTTTGACTAACATAACATATATTTAAAATTCCAACCATAATAGACCTCAAAAGGAGGAATTATAATCAAGGAATGGTAAAAAAATTTGTACAAAAAATCAATCAGTCTCTAATGGTCATCCTAAGTGCCACCAAAGTCAATAATGTTGGGATGAACCATATCCACAAGAATAGGTATTTATATTTCTAATTTTCCATCCAAAAAATGATTTATGTTTCCCTTAAATAGACTTAAGATCTTAGTTCCTCCTAATGGCCTCTCCAAAAGTGAGAAGTAAATTAGGGAACTCTCTCAGAGAGCATAGCGGAAGTAAATAAAAAAACAATCTCTTTAACATATCTATTTTAATTCTCTTTTACATTTTTTCTATCATTAATAGGTATAATGTCAACTAATTTGGTCATTATATCAATCAAACCCCATATCACATTCTTATTTCTCTAGGTATGTGGAAACCCAACCACATAGTCGATAGAGAATTCATCCCACTTCCATGGAAGTACTATAAGTGTCTAAAGAAAAGTCGATGGTGTCATTTTTCCGACCTTACCTTTCTAGCATGTATAAAAATTGGAAAAAAATTAGTGATGTCACATCTCATACAAGGCCCCAAGAATCAATGATCCATATCATAGAACATATTCATGTTTATTCGGTGTACCACCCTTTGGGATTTATGTAAATACCCCATAACTATTTTCCTTACAACTAATGTCACAAAAAAGCTATTATAATAACATATAATACCCTCTTTTTAGAATGAATTGTAAGAAATGGTCTCCCCTCTATAAATATAGTCTCTAATTCCATATAATTAATCATCAAGATGTTGTTTTTAAAGAATCATCTCAGGAAGTGAATAGGTTGACTAATCACTTGCCATGAAAACCTCAACCCATTATTCCTAGACTCCAATAGGCAACATTTAAAAAGATACCCTCAAGTTACATTCTTATAATGAATCGTTAACCACATGGGTCAAAATTTGTCTACTTAGAGAATCTATAATGAAATTTTATTATCCTAAGGTATAAGTGTTTTCAAAGTCAATATATCTTTATCCCAACCAATTACATTGGTAGGGATTCAAATATTCTTGAGAGAAAATATAACTCAAGATCTTGTGGTCAAAATACATGGTAATCCTTTCTCTTAAAAGGATACACCTCCATCTTTTAAGTGTATGCATCCAAGACATGAGTCTAGGATCATGGGTCTGATAATTATTATCTTCTGTATAAATATTCAACGATCCATAGGTACTAACATGATAACCTTAAAAAATATTATATCCCAAACATAAACATGATGTGTCACAAAAGACCAAATTTCCCTACCTGGCCTCCATAAGAGTCAACACTAGAACAGTAGTCAAATAGTGTTTTAGCTAAACAAAATACCTATGAAATTTGACATACCAAGAAAAAAAATAATCCCTTACAAGATAGAGTAATCCTTAGAAAAGATAACTTTTATAAGTCCTTTTTAAACTAAAAATAATATCCATCTAAACCCAAAAGGCTACGTATATTGAAAAAAATTCACTATTGTTTCGATTTCATAATAGCTTTCACCTTCTTAGGATTAACTAAGATACCATGTCTTTACACCAAGTGTCCTAAGAACATCACTTAATGAACCCAGAAATGAAATTTTGATAGAGTTTTATAAATTTGGTGACTTATCAAATATTATATAACTTCTCTCAAATGGTGCACATAGTCCTCCACATAAATAGTTTAAAAAAGAATTTAATCCACATAGAAAATCATACAGGTATTAATTTTAAGATATTGTTCATTAAATCCTTGAAGACTGTAGGAGAATTGGTTAGAACAAATGTCATGATAGGGTACTCATAATGTTCGTGCCGTGTGAAGAAGTCTATTTTATTAATGTCATACTCTTTTATTATCAAATGAGAATATCCAAATCAATGATCAATATTTTAAAACAACATTGACAATTTAAAATGGTAAAAAAATATAAATCTATAGAAAACATTATTTTTTCATTAAAGTTACTCTATTGAGTTTTTTTAATCAACACAAAGGAAAAGTGACCCATCAACATTCATATCAAATAGAAACGCTGATTCCCAAAGTGACACATCTGGGAATATAAAGCCTTTATATAACATACCATCTAACTGAGTCTTAATCAATTTCATTTTATTTGGTTTTATCAAGTAGGATGAAATATATATGGGGTGGGTACCCGACACTATGTTGATAGAAAACCATACCTCCATTACTGAAGGTAGACAAGATAAGGAAGAAGTAAAAACATCAGGAAACTCAATGAAAACAGGGGGATATCAACGCTCAAACATTCATGCTCAAGATCAAAAGAAGAAATATATATTAATTTCTTCATCACAATGTAAGAAGTTATGAAACTACTTGACCGTGGGTCCCATTCTACATGAAATATATATAATACCCCATCAGGTGTAGTAAATGGTACTAGACCAAGATAAAAATCAATGCAAGGTTTATTTTCAATGAGAAAATCCATATTGAAAATGGAGTCAGGTGGTTTCGTGTCAGGAACTAGAAAATCCCAAGAAATATCACAATCCAATCACAAGAAAATCGAACTAGGGTAACAATTACCCCACACTCTCTTTATTTTGAGGGGTGTAGTAATGTTCATCACTTAAGATAAAACATCTGTAGGAATAATAAGAAAATTCACATTATGTGTCTAAATGAATGAGATGTACCATTATCAAATAATTCCTTCATTAATGAATAATGTGTAGTGATGGTACCTCTCACAGTTTCTTGACTCATATCTATATCATCTGGATACTATTCCACTCTATCAAGAAGATTCATTCCAGCAATCTATGTTTGGAAACCCTTTGTTCATAAACAAAATTATTTGTCCATAGTTTTATTGGAAACTAATGATACCGTGACACTATTAATAGTGTAATAGACATGGTAAAGCTTCTGTATGTGACCTGAGAATCTAAATGAATCATATAGTCTAGGTTCCTTAGTGAAATCCCATTTTGAGTGCCCAAGCATTCCACAGTTTTCATAGAGGAAAAGGACTCTTCTTGAAACTATAAGAGGTATAGAAAATCCATAATATAGATAACCATTACATGAATCATCGTTCTTCATCTTTCCTTTATTTTAACTCATAAAAACCCACTAAGTGAAAAGGAACTCCCTTCAACCATACCACACCACCTAGTTC
The DNA here is from genome assembly GCA_963277665.1 of Viscum album. Classification (NCBI taxonomy): domain Eukaryota; kingdom Viridiplantae; phylum Streptophyta; class Magnoliopsida; order Santalales; family Viscaceae; genus Viscum; species Viscum album. Next base: position 1,511,507,894 of record OY728156.1, read on the forward strand.
CACTTAAACCATCAATTCTCTATCTATAACATCAACATAAGAATTGATATTCAGAAAGAAAATTTGAGAAAAAATATCATATTGACGTTCCGTATCAAAAATTAGGGTCTTTAAATTCCTATTTGATACTATCTCAGGTGAAAACTGAATAATAAAAGAGAAATATTTTTCATATTTAGTCATAAAATGGTCAAAATTCTCAAATTTTTACGACTTGACAGCCTTAACCAACACAATCGACTCTAGACTGATTTTTTCGGTCAAAAGTGATTTAATTTATTTCATCTCTAAGACATTATGATTTTTCACTGCCACCTTAGTGTCCCACCATATCAATCTAGGACCCTCTAGGTGGCATATTTCACAATAATTTCAATATGTTTCTCAAATAATTTATATAGAAGCTCAATATTCCTCAACTAATCCTCATCCATTTGAGGGTTGTTTGAGAATATGAATGCTAGTGGATTATGGTGGAGGAACTCTTGAGAAGGAATCTAAAAGTCATCCCTTTGAGGTTCCATTACTAGAGGCTGAATGGGAATGAGGGTAGGTATATGTCTTAGATCGTGGACAACATGCACAATAACTTCAACCAGGTTCTATTCCATGGGTGGATTTTCTTATTTATGGTCTTAACCATCATCCTCTTGAATCTAATTCACAACTACTCTCAGAGTAATGATGCTATAAACCATCATCACAAAACATTGAATACATCAAAAAATATACTAAGATCAACATTCAAAGAAGAGAAAGGTGGGAAATTAATTCAAATTTATATATAAGAATGATTTTAATTTTAATCTATTAATGTCAAAATCAAGGAGAATACTATATAACTAATCCTCAATATGTCGCTCCCAAAACACACATGGTAACTTAAGTCTCATTACTATGATATATGGTTAGGAAATAAATCACAAATACCCCTTAATTCCAAAAAATGACTTCACAACTACATACTTACATCAAGGAAAGCCTCTTAATTGTTAGCACTTTTTCATGAAATGGCCTTGACACACTTGTAACCTGACACCCAAACTAACACTGACATGGCCCGAAGGGTTTTCAAAATATCAATGGGTTGGAAAAAATCCCCTGTCATAAAATAATATGAATGCTGGAATAAATTTTCCACAAACACAATGTAATAAAGAGACACAAGTCTATATGCAAAAACAACTCTTTAGGGAGACGATTAAAAAAAGTCAAATAGGTATCAAGAACACAAATTACACCATCAATGTACTTGAAAACATGATAATAAATGAAAGTCCTAATGGAAAAAATATCTTATAGCACAAAGATCAACAACAACTATCACCTCGAAGTGGTTCAGTCTCCTTGCTCGAACTACATAGGAGGAAATATATAAATTCTCAAAGGCACAAGTAGGGTATGATATAAAATCCTTGTAGGTTGCCACAATAGATTACACAATAATCTTACATATTAATTAACCAAATCAAGTATCCAATTTTAAATAAACATGAAATGTTGTAAAAATAATATTTAGAACAAATCAAACATTACATTTCAATTGATTGAAATATATCTAAAAAATTACTTAATAAACATTTTTTATAAAATTGTTTATATAAATAAAAAGGAATTTTTATAATATTTTACAAACAATGGAATATATATCAATGAATTATAAATGAGAAACATAGTCATTTAACACGAGGTATTATTTTTCTAGGTTATTAGAACCTCATAAAATCGAATAGGTGATCAAAGAGATATGTGCACACACATCCATCAGATAGTGGAAAAAGATAACTCATCACTATCCAATTGAGGATGTGACTTATTGCATATGTCTTAATAGAGTCATAATTCATAAATATAGTGTTTCCCAAATAACACACTAACCACCTAGGCTTTAATATTCTCTAACAACATTAAACAGTAGGAAACTTATTTCAAAACCATTAAATATATATTTAATTAATTTTTTAAACATTTGAATATTCCAATTTCTATTTGAAAAAAAAAGAAACTATTAAAAAATTCATTCATTATCTAGAATAAGGCAAATGGGATATCATAAAAAATATTTAATCCATTTTCCCAAATATTAATTCCAAATCAGTTTGACAATTTAAATTCCACAGAATAATTTCCATGACTTCCAACAAACCAAAATAAAAATAAAATTCACTAGAATTGGGGATTTCCCTAATTTTAAGGAAAAAGAAAATAAACATCAAAATCTAATTTTTTTACAGTTCAATTGAATGAAATATAATATAAATCATGAAATATTGGGATAAATCAATTGGAAAATATTAAATGGAACTAACTACTAAAATAATGAGATCAATTCTCCCAATGAATGCAATGGGAAACTCCATGAAGAATGTCACTAATGATGATCCATGATTCATGATATGAAACAATAGGTATTATATCCTCCAACGATATAGAGATCTAATAAATCAAAACAAAGAGAGGGGTAGAGGGAATGAGAGATGGAACAAGGAGAGAGAACTTATCAAGAATGGATGAATGATGATGACATAGTCTCAAACCACCATGTAGAGGGTTCGAAGGAGAAAAAATAGGTCCTGATGAGTTCTCGAAACCATGAAAAATTAAATTGGGAGAGTTAGGGTTGAGCAGGGATCCAAATAGGGGTTCATGAAATTTTAAATGAATTTTGAAAATAATAAAATCTTACATGGATTTCTTAGCTTGGAAGGGCGTCACAGTTTATCAAAAAATGAAACCTAACCATAAAACCAATGCCGTTGGGTTTCAATGTCTCTCCATGCAGGGTGAATGGTTTCAAAATCCATTAACCAACCTGTCAAACCCTCCCTTCATGGGTTTTCATGATTTTAACTTGCAATGTGGATAGTTTGGGAAACCCGTCCGCCAATCGTTCACAATATAAGAGTCCTAATTTTCTTTCATAATTTCACCCAATAAACCCCTAAATGAAAAAAATATAGTCAAGATCAAATATTTTGTTTTAGAGTACATTAAAAATGTAATATGATGATATATTATACCTTTTTAATAATAGATGGACACCATGAGTTCATAGTGATTCCCTTTGGTCACACTAATTATCCAATAATTGTTATGGACTTGATGAATAGAGTATTTAAGGATTACATTAATAAATTTTTTGTAGTATCAATTGATGACATTCTGATATAAACCAAGAGTAAGGAAGACCATGTTGATAATATTATAAACAATTTTAAATACATTATAAAATTAATATTTATTTTAGAATAGCACCAAGATTAAATTTTTGAATGATGAATTTCTATTCTTAGGGAATGTTAATAGCATAAAATAGATATATTTATTTCATTCTATGACCATGTTAATTTGGGAGCTACCCATTCTAGAAGATATAGTGGATATTAATTTTTTTTCTTGTATTATAAATATATTACCGATTATTTGTGAGAAATTTATCATGATTTTCAAACTAGAAAATCAAGATGAATTATAGGGGAGTTATTTTTTTAGAATGTTAAATAAGATACATGATTCAAGGAGATAACCAAGTTTTCTTATTTATACGCCATTATTCATGATACCATCAATTGGGGAACTATATATGGTATATATATATTCTTAATAAATCGTTTTGGTTGTTCACTTATTCAACTTAAAATTGTTATAGTGTATTTCTTAAGGAATTTAAATGTATAGAAGCCTAACTATCCCGTGAATGATATAGAGTTCACTACCACCATCATTGAATTTACTGTTTAGCAACATTATCTATATGGGGAGAGGAGTGATATATATTTATATTGATAAAAATATCATCAAATATATATTCTTATAGATTGAGTTTAATATGTTATAGTGAATATGGTTAGTGTTGAGAATTATTAGGTATTCTTATTCCACTTCCATTTAAGGAATGAAAATAATGTCAAAGATTCTATAAATTTATAGGATCCAAGGACCTTATACATGAAGATAATTGAGAAGGATCCAATATTCATAAATTTGAAAAATATTTAAAATGATCTTATAATTGAAGGAAAATAATTATTTCTTTATCAGATGATTTCTCAACCAAACATTCTATAAACGATAAAGGAATCTTAATGATCTAATGTGGAAATATATAATAAGGTGTAAGATATAAGAAAATGGGAATCTAAAGAGTGAAAACGTGATGAAGAAGGAATTGTATGATCTATGTCAAGACTACATGTACTATTAAATCCTATGATAAATAAGGTCTCCGTGAATGATGCATGTTGAATGATATTTTCTAGTCACCTCACAACAATTAAGTCATATGAAGATCTAAGAGAGAACTAATTGTGGGAAAATAAATAGAAGGATATAATATAATATACATTAAATTGAGTGGAATGTCTTCATCTAAATAAAAATTGAAAAATTCCATTGGGATAATGAAACCATCATCTATTCCTAAATGAAAATGAGGGATCATCACAATAGACTTGTTCACTCTCCGTCTAAATATATCTTGAGAAAATAATTTCCCATGTGTTATTGTCGATCCTCATACAAAGATTGTGCACTTCATTATAATTATAGAGGACTTATAACTCGATCAGTATGGAAGCATATACATAAAGTATGTTTTTAGGATGTATGGTACACAACTATTAACTATATTTAACTGAGATATGAGATTTTCCTCTAGGTTCTGATTTTTTTCAACATTCTATATAAAATTTGTTTAAGATTACTTTTGATTATCACCTCCAAACTAATTGATAATAAAATAAGACTATCCAAAAACATGATGTAACACCTTGACTATAGTATCCCAGAGCTGATAGTCATTTATCTATAATGTCACAAAATAACATATAATCACATTATGAATGATTAAATAATTCTGTAGACTTTAGTGATTATATACATAAATTATTATCAAATTAAAATAAAAAATAAAAAATTGAAAACAATAATTATTTTGATAAATATATTTTTCTTACAGTAAATTAGTTATTTCATTCATAGTTTCCCTGTTGTTTTCACAGTGATAGGAAAACATAATAAATATTGAGCTCATATGATTATCAAAAAAAATAGTATAGGAGAATAAATCATAAAATAATTAAAATATGAATAATATAGAACATATAAATAATAATCAAATATATAGTATAATTAATACCATAATAAGGTACTAAATCCATCTATGACGTAAAAACATAAAAAATCCCAAGGATAATACTAACTAGTTTCATAATGATAGAATGCACAATTTTGGATATCATAATCTTACCGTCTGGTACATGAGATATGAAAATATACCTAAATAGGTAATACGTATGCCAAATTACCCAACTAGTTTGATTCATAAGACTTACAAATGTATTAATGGGATATAAAGGGCCCCACCCATCACTTACTATGTCAAATTCAGTCATTATATAAATGGGGTGAACCATAATCAACAAATAATTCATATTAAAAAAATAGTGTATGAAATTTTATAATTTAACACAATCAATAAACATAACATAATAATAAGTCATCCAAAGTAATATTGATAATTTAATAAAAATTTTACACCCCTAAGAAATCATAATATTCACCAAATAATATTTATAAACTTTAAAAAGATTGGTCGATATTATTTTAAAGAAAATAACATTTTCACAAATTTTAAATCTAAGAATTTCTAAAAAATTAATGAAGAAGTTTTTTTAAATAATACAAAAAAATGTAAATGAATCTTAAAATCATTGAGTGGTCATGAAGGAATAAAATTCAATTCATTTTGTGTATGTAAAAATAAATATTCCATTCTCATTTTTTTGTAAGAATTCAAAAAGTACCTCATTTGGAAAAATAAAGAATGATTATTTGAAAACAATTATTGAAATTCAAACATGATTAAAAATGAAATTAAAAAATCATAGTATAAATATAATTTTTTTGAAGAAATTTTAATGAAAAAATTTAAATGAAAGATAAAGATTATCAATGGAACAAAAAAGTCTATGTTACATTGAAATATTATTTCTATCTCCCTAGTACATAAGAGAGGAATACTAAATAAAAATATTTTTTTTGAAATAACTATACTAAAAAAAATATAATTTATTTATTATATAAATATCATATAATTCCCCAATGGAGTCATGAATATAAACAATCCTAAATAATGATCGAATATTGATATAAACAAATAACTCCCATCATAAATTGTTTCTATGGTTTTGAACATAAGTATAAAAAATATTGGGTTTTTACGCATCTATGCTCAACCATAATCCTATAGATCCTACTGTAACATCCTAACTCAGGTTCCTAACATCGGTGTCCTGATCTGGTTCACTATGTGACCTCAGGAATGGCTCCCTATACACTAGTGGGTTCTCAATAGCAGTGATGGTCAAATGTCCATCATGGGTAGACTATAAGCTCTTTATAAACGTAATACCACAACAAAATTAAATAAAAAATAACCAAATTACAAATAACTATAACTAGGATAATATCAACATCATTAGATGACCAAAACTGGAAATATAATATCAAAACATAATAGTGGATATGTCATACCAAAGTATGTGCCATGTGTACAAATGAAATACCAAAATTAAGGATACAGAGAACTCCCTGGTGGGTCCTGAACCACATCTAGTCCCCCCATCCATGATCCATCCAAGATCATCTATATAGAACAGGTTCATTTCCCTTATTGTATCCTCCATACATGATGTCTATTCATCCACTGAATAGGAAACTCGAGTAGGGTGTGAGTAAAACATAGTAGGACACCACTAACTATGTCTAAATAAAATCTAGTCAACAATAATATATTTAGTTTTTCAAATTAACAAATTAAAGTTATAAAGTAAATAGTTTACACTTATTCAACTACTCATTAATTAACCACATAACACCTAGGTTCTTGAGGACACCTGCTCTCTCAAAACCTACTTCAGTCCGTGCCAGAGTCTAAGCTATCACCAATGGATATCGTATCTCTGATTTCCATATTTAACATTCGTCATCTCAAATCACATATGAATATGACTATTACTATTTTTCAATTCAAATCCCACATGAATGCTACTGTTATATTCATTCCATGAAGCCATGTTTGAACAAATGAGTATCACATGCGAATTCCATTGTTATAGTTCACAATTTTGTTTCACACTCTGGTATTTTGATGCAGTAGACCATGTCCTATAGACTATTATCAAATTTGAAATCCATTGTTAACATTCGTCATATTTTTTCACACTATGGGTTTTTCATGCAGTAGACTAGGTCCAAAACATGATTGTTAAAATAATTAATTAGAAAATTAATTAATCACATCTTGTCTATTTGGTAATTCAATAATAAATTAACCACATCATGTCTATAGATTAATTAAACAATTAATTAATCAACTCTATAAATTTCATAATGAAAATAATTTCATATAATTAATTCAAAAATTAATTAATTAAATTAAAAAATCTTAATAAAAAATAATTAATCAATCAACTAATTATTCAGTTCAATAATATCAATCTCTCCATAATTAAGTCATCAATTAATTAATTATAATCAATAAATTTCACAATCCCAATATTCCCATTAATTAATTCAGAAATTAATTAATCAAGTTAATCATTATCAATAACTACATAATTAATTGAAAAATTTATTATTTAAATTAATAATCCCAATATTCCCAATTTCACAATTTCCTCAGTTAACTAATTCAAAAAATCAGTTAATTATATCTATAAAACTCAATTTTAAATCATTGAATATAAATTCTAAAATAAGATACATGTAATAGAATTAAATAATTTTGGATTTGAATTATAGACCACCAACCTCAAGTATGATGATATACACTCACCAATAGAAATCCCTAATTTGAGTGGAACAATGACGTAGAATGAGATCTAGATTAGAAACCCTAATTCAAGATCAAACAATATAGATCCCATAGAACCAGTTCTAGGTAAAAAAAATAATGGATTTAGATCTAACAAGAGAGAGGACAATTCCCTTTAAAAATGAGGGAATGATGAGAGAGAACAAGGGGACCACATGAGATTAGATCCTCTTAGCAGGAGGGGTGCAGATCTTTAATCAGGACATGAATTATAAAGAATAGTGGTCATAAGGGCATTGAATCTATATATTTACCTCCAAAATCTTGAAAGAGATATTAGGTTCGAGCTAGGACTGAATAGGGGTTAATATGGGGGGTCAGGAGTTTTAAAAAATAATTTTCGGGTTAATTAAAAATCCTAACATGGTTTTCTAGGAAGAGGTGCACAATTTTATAAACAGTGTTCCTTAATCATGCACCACTTATGGGGGGGGGGGTGCAGGGTTTCTACTAATATTGTGCACATTTTGTAAAACCATGTTCTATCCATGCATACTGTCTCTATCCAAGGTTGTAGAGTTTTTGAAAACCATGCGCAAAACATGCACATGGCCTACTACTTCCAAAATTATCAATTTGCATAAAAAAAACCCCAATGTAAGACCCAAATGAAAAGTAATCTAGAGAAGGGGAAAGAGTACTTTAAAAAGAGCCTAAAACATCACTAGAAAAGGTCAGGATATTACAATATCTCTACCTTAAATTAGATTGTCCTTGAGCATTACTACCAAGCATCTCTAAGATTCCCATTCACAAATATTGGGACACTAAGCCCTTATATCTACTTTAGTATCCCATGATTCCTCCATAACACATAGATGTATCCAAAATGAATGAATTGTTGGAATGGTATTTCTACTTGACACCTTTTCACTATGATCCAACACACATATCAAACTATTCAAAAATTATACATCTATATCATGCTCATCATCATCCAGAGAAATCATAGGATAAGGGTTGGGATGATACTGATAGATTTTTGACACATGAAAAAAATCATGCATAGAATTGTATTTATGTGAAAGAGCTAATAATACACCCCCAGTTCCATTATCTCCACACCCTCAAAAGGTACCACAAACCTGGGTGTTAAAATTTCCTACCATTGTGTCCTATGGTGAACAAATCTAGAAAACTCCCAATGGAATAAATGACCACCCTCTGTAATTTATAGGGGATTTTGACATCTATCTGCCTAAGAATTCGGCCTGCTCTATGACATAGCCATACATTTCCAGATCAAATAAACCTTCTCTGATGTCTTCAATACTAGTTTCGGCCCCAAAAACTCTTACTCACCTATCTCAATCTATCATAATAGTGATTTTTATGGCCTATCATAAAGAGCCCTGTATGGTTCCACATAAATAGTTTTCTGGTAACTATTATAATAGGTGAATTCTACATGTTCATAGGTGCTTTTCCCAAGATCCACCAACGTCTAGAACACTTGTTCACAAAAAATCCTCATGAACCTATATTTTGCATTCCAACTAACCATATATTTGTGGGTTGAAAGTTGTATTCAACCAAACGTGTATTCCAAGTTCCTTCTACTAATCCTTCCAGAAGAACGAATTAAAAAAATGATTCATCATTTGAAAAAATAGTCCATGGAACCCTGTACATGTGGAATATCTCTCAAACATATCATAATACTAACTAATCCATGGATAAGGTATCCTGCACTACCCTAAAATTATTTACCATCATCAAATAATCCAAAATAACCTAGTTAGAGTCATACTTCCATGTAGTTTTCAGAATACCAACCACATATTCCATAGTCACTTCATCCCAATTTCATTCCAAACTAGGAAACATATTTAGAAAACCACCAGGTCATTAATTCTCGGCCTTTACCTATTTATAGCTGTAGCATCATGTCATGAAACATTCTATCTATTTTTTTCATTCCATTCCACCAAAACTATCATCAAAGGTTACCATACATTTTTTTCACACCTAGATGCACCGAAAAATTCGATGAATGATATTCTCACATAATCACCTCCTACATGATCATATTCATAACTACCCAATTCCTGAAAAAGATAATTTTATCCTCATCTATGCTCTAATTTAAAGGTGACTCCCCACCTTCAAAGAAATCCATCATGTTCAATCATTCTAGATCTTCATAATTCCTTTCTATGACCCGTATCAAGAGAGTAGACTCCACTAAAATTGTTACCATATCCATACACTTCTAAATCACCTGAACCAGAAACGGCATCTCGTCTAGTACAGTCATCATCCTCCACTTAGCACTAGACTCCCTGAACATTCTGAGTCAGTGTTTTCTTTCCCAATGAATCAGTATGATTGTTTTCCCATTTAGGGTGAATATGCTAGATCAAAATCAAATGAATGAATATTCTTTACCCACACCTATTACTATAGATTCAAATATCATTGTGAGAAGATATAAATTTATCTCTTGTGATATATATACACAATAAAATTCTCACCCAATATATAATTCCTCCAAAACCATAAATCATAAACCACTACAGCAATCTTGAGGTCATGCATAGAGTATTTCCAATCATGTTGTCTCAACTAACAAGACAAGTACACCAGAATTTGATATCCCTATGTCAACACTTCTCCAAGAACTATATAAATAGATTTACAAAATTCCTTTCACCCCTAACCATATTCGAGTAGGATCATGATTGGTTCTAATTTCAACCACTTAATCAACTCCTATAGGTAATTCTCGCATACTTCTAACCATTCAAACTTTACATCTTCTTGGTCAAGACTAAAAGTGCTGATTTTAAATGGGAAAAGATTGGAATGAACCTCTAATAATGTCCAGCTAACCCCAAAAAGAGACAGATATAAAAACAATTCTTGGGTTTCTCCCAAGAAGAAACTACCTTAACCTTCTTTGGGTCTCGTCACACACCTTCCTCCTATATTAGGTGACCCAAAAAAGTGTACATGTTCAATTCCAAAGTGCCACATAGATAGATTAACGTATTGATGATTCAAACTCAGTGTACTTAGGATGATGTTAGGATGTTGGGAATGATATTTATGAGTCTTGAGTACACAAAGATATTATCCACAAATACTTCCAAAAACTGATCTATGTATGGATGGAATATTTGGTTCATCAAGGCCATAAACTCTTCAAGTGCATTCATCAACACAAACAACATTACAAAAAACTCATAAAGGCCATATTTTCTCCTAAAATCATACCCTAGTATATCCCAAGGCTGATATCTCAACTAATGATACCCCGATCTCATGTTAATCTTTGAGAATATACTAACTCCCCTCCACTGGTAAAAAGATCATAGATACATGGAATATGGAACTATTTCTTTATAGTTATCTAGTTTTACGTTTAGCAATAAATAAAAAATCGTATATTCTCATAAATATTCATTATAAAAAACACGATAGAACCCCATGGAGTCGTACTTAAATAGATAAAATCTTAATCATCTAACTCTTCCAGCTGATTCATGAGCTCTTGAAGGTCTTTCAGTGCCATTATGTAATTTCAATTGGAAACTATATTAGCCACTGACATGAGATCAATAGTAAATTTCACACCACTATCTAGTGGAAACTCTGAGAAGTCCTTAGGAAACAAGTCCTAAAACCTATTTACTATGGGTGTAAACAAATCACTCTTTTCACCTCTTTCATCCCATAAAAAACTAGAAACATGGTTTGTATGCTCCCCCAAGTACTGGTGAACTAGTACTGCATATCCTTCCTTCATATCCCACTACCCCGGGTGTGTATAATTGTCACCATTAAGAGACATTAAAGTCTCCCTCCAGCATTAACAATCTATGTGTTTATAGTATGATACTATCCAGTACATACCAACAATTTGGTTGAATCTTTTCATGTCAATAATTTAGATATCTAATAGAAAATGATACTCCTCAACCTTGAGAGAACATTCTATACATAAGAAGATGTCACTAGACCATACTCCCAGTAGTGTATTTACTGTCAATACCTGTGTCATGAACTCTACCACTAGGTTCAATCCATTTACATGTTTTGTAGAAATAAAATAATGGGAGGGACTGATATCAAATATGGATCTTTCTTGTAGAGAACCTATAAGAATAGTACCTACCACTATCAAAATTCCAAACTCATTATCCACAACTGTAGGTTGAACAATATTCAATTGTATTTCCCATATTACTTATGATGAAACCAGATTCCCCTAAGCTACAACACTATTCTCATATGGTAATTATTTCCTAGAATCACCACATCTACCACCCCTACCACCACAACCAGTAGAACTCTGTCTTCCAGACATATATTGTGATGAATTTCTCCTCCCCACACTCTATCTTTGTCCAGCTTCTCCATCAGCACTTGTCTATCATAGGATCATGAGGAATGTCTATAGATGTCCCACGAAGTTGAATCCATGCCACTCTACTGGTGGTTATGTTCACTATCTCTTGATGTCTTTCGACCTACATCATTGGTGATAGATCACTCGAGTAAGATCCTGAGAAATTTATCCCTTTTTCTATGTACTCTTCTTCCCACTACTGAAGATATCGTTATCATAATAATGCTTCATGTTATTAGAAGTCATAACTCCTTACTATAGTGTTGGAACCACCTTTCCTTCACTGGAAGCCTCCATCAGGTTCCCCTTTGTTATGGGAGCATGATCCACCACATCAGCAAAATTATTTAACCAAAATATGATAAAGTTGGACATAATCTCACATTTAATCCCATTATGGAAACATATTATTTTAGATGTATCATTACCTAAAAACATTGTATATAATCATTCAAAATCTATAATGTTACAAGTATAGTCTATCACATACATACTCACCTGAGTCAAAATCTTAAACTCACCTACTCACTCCTACCTCAAGATCTATTGGATAAAAGTTCTCCTAGAACATGTCCTTTAAGTAATTCCATAGCATACCATCATCTTGTCCAGTCCAAGCCAAAACATCAAACTAATGCATCGATAATCCTCATATAATTTAAGCTTCCATCATGATCATCTTATCAACAAGAGTTTACAAATGTCCATGAATCATCTGAATAGACTCAATCCAAAACACAACTTCCCAAGGGCCACTCTCTCATTTTAAAGTTGGAGGGTTTTGTAACTAAAAATCAATGGTAAAGTCGGAAATTATATTCGAAACTATCTCTAGTTCTCTTTCCATGAATTTAGAAATGTTCCCTTGGAACTACTCCCATACTTCCTCACCCTTCACAATCGATGCCTTAGGTTCCACTACTAGTAGATCATCTTTAGCCATATCCTCCTTTCATCATCTCAATAAGTTTATTCAAGGAGAAATATCTATAAAAAGAAAAATATATGTCTCATTACACATTGAACAACTTTTTATCATTTTTAAGTGGAAAATACAATAAGAAACTATGTGTCTTTTTCCCCAAACCCTGCCACATAGTCAAAATTGAGTCGTTATCACAACCCGTAAACATATCATGTCCACGTCTTGGTTAAAAATGCTATAGTAATTCTCATTATAATATTTATCAATAGACAACCTATATTGAAATATTTCATCAATTATGGTTTTCATGTTCACATTAGGCACCTTTTTCAATTCAATTTCATAATAATATAAAACAATTTAAGATCAACAACTTACCGAAATTCCAATTTTTGATGCATGTGTAAAATGATGCATGTTAAAAAATAATCCCCAGTGTCTAGAATGATTTATTCTTACTAAACTATCATGCCATTATGGCCCATGAGTCAAATCTCAGAAAATATCAAAAACCATTATCACATGACACAACAAGAGCATCACCCATGGTGAAATAATATTCAACTATAACGTGAACTACCCAAAATAGAAATCCTACCCTAGGTACTGGGGTTTCCCCCATACATGGGTTTGCAACTCCCTTGCCCAAGCTCATAACCAAGGCCTAACTCTTTGTACTCTCCCAACCACCTTTCCCAAATAGTAACACACAAAAAAGAGAATAAACTCTTATGATTCCACTTTGTAACGTCCCGAAGTAGTTTAGACACACTAATTCCCCAAGTCAGTTTTCTAGGTGACCTTAGGTGGGCCTCCCCGTATTCCAGAGGATGTCGACTAACAACGAGGGTGTAATGTCAATAATGGAGAGACTATACCCTATTTGTCAAAGTAATGCCACAATATAATTAAATAATAAATATCCAAATAAAATATAAAAATAACGAGGATAATACAAGTATCATAATATGACCAAAATTATAAATACAATATGAAAACTATATAGTAGATATGCCATGCCAAATTAAATTCCAATTGTCAAAATGTAAAAAAAAAATTCAATACACTGAAAACTCTTTAGCGGGTACCGATCCATGTCTAGTTCTCTCATCCATGATCCATACCAGATCATCCATCTAACATAGGGCATTACCCTTATCCTCTCCTAAATACATGATGTCTATTCAGGTACAAATTAGGTTGCTCAAGTAGTGTGTGAGTACAACTTAGTAGGCTACCACCAATGAAATCTAAATCAATATATATTCAATGTACTTTTATGTTTTTGTATAATGAAATTAATAAAATAAATAAATTAAATAGTTTAAATTTATTCAATTAATCTTTATATAACCACATAACACCCTCGTTCCTGAGGAAACCTTCACTCTCAAAACCTGGTTCAGCCTAAGATGGAGTATGAACTATCCCCAAGGGATATCATATCTTATAAATCGATTATAACCATATATAATCTCAATAAATATTTGAATGAACTTGTTACCATTCATTGTATAAAATCACATATGAATTACACTTTTAGCAATCATTATATCTAAACCTATATAAATGCTACTATCATATTTCATCTTTTCAATCACACTATGTTCTTTTGATGTAGTAGACCATGTCCCTCATATTATTATAACATATGAATTCCATTGTTACCATTGAACTTTTTTTACTATGGGATTTTGATTTAGAAGAAAATGTCCCACACACAATTATCACATGTTAATTCCACTATTATAATTCATAATTTCTCTTCACACTACGGGATTTTGATGCGGCATACCATGTACCACATATGATTATCACATTAATTAATTCAATAATAAATTAATCACATCAATTTTATTAATTAATTAAACAATTAATTAATAATATCAAGTCTATTAATAACTTCAAAAATCAATTAATCACCTTTATAAATTTCATTATCAAAATAATGCTCAATAAATAATTCAACAATTAATTATTCCAATTCAATAATCTCAATATAAAAATAATTAATTTGACAATTAATTATTCAATTCAAAAATCTTAGTATCACAATAAATTATTGAATAATTAATTATTTATCATTAATTAATTTCATAATCCCAAAATTCCTATTAACTAATTCAAAAACTATTTTATCATGTTCAACAATCATAATAAATCAATAATTAATTAAATAATTAATTATTTCAATTCACAATACCAATATATCCAATTTCAAAATTCACTTAATTAATTAATTCACCATATTAATTAATTATATGTAATAAAATAAACTTATAATCATCTAATTTAAATTTTAAAATTACATATACATAATTTAATACATTATTTTTGGATTGGAATTATAGTCCACCTACAAAAAGTTTGATGAGAACATATCACCAAGGTAAAACCCTAAAAAAGGTACTAAAACCGAAGAAAAATAGTACCTATAAATAAACTAATAAAATCACCATAAAGGGATCTAATCTTACAGATACCATATAATATTTTCATATATCCTTTCATCAAATGTTTATTAACAATTTTTTTTTAAATTTTCTCTTATTGGTGATAATTAATTCATTTTTCATGTCTCTTTTAGTTCATTAGTTTTGGTAATAATTATTTTATTTTGGTTAACTAATCCCTATAATCTTTATGATGATATAAAATTCATATATATTCATTATAAAAATATTTCTAATTATCCATAAAATCATGATATAGAAAGATGAATGACATCATTCACTGATATTGTAGGCCATACGAACGCATGAATACTTTTTTCATTATTCAAAAAATTATTTGAATAAATTTTAAATAATATTTCATCCATTAAATATCATTTTATAATATATATATATATATTATTTATTTATTATTTATAACCTTATTATAATTCATGTAAAGAATAAATGAAAAACTGATCATATCGCTTTGTGGTGGTGGTAGACCACACGTTCGCATGAGAAACATTATCTTGTTTCTATTGGATTGAAAGATATTATGGTAAATATGATACTATATTTCCATAAAAAAATATGATAAATATAATATATATTCATTAGATATATGTTTATAACCGTTAGTGTAAATTGGTGATGAAAAATGAATTATATGGCTATATGGGGAGGGTAAACCATACATACAAACAAGTAACATTTTCACATTTTTTAGGATGAAAAAAGAGATGTAAAAGTTTTTTCCCATAAAAATAAAAATATAAAATTATATTGAAGATAATATATTTATTATTTTATTATTATAAAAAGAAATATAGGATTTATAAGAACAAAAAAATTGGAATGAGTTGTAAACACCATTATCTCCTCCTTGAGAATCCAACTTTAGATCCCTACATAAGAGCACAAGTGTTAGTATTTTTAGAATATAAGAACATATAGAACGTGGATAAAGATTATATATAAATATATTTTTATTTTTTGTTGATTTATATGGATCATTAAGTGTGATCATGTGGGTGGAGGAGATGTGTTTTTATAATTGAGGTGAGTGACACACTTATAACATTTCAAACCATTAAAATGTTATTAAGAATATAAATTAGGAATATGGATCCAAAATTAATTACATTTTAAGATGATAAATCTATGTTCTAAATAAAACCAACCAATGAAGTTTGATAGATTTTGTATCTCATTTTAACCCTTATTAATTTAGATCAATACTTAGCTAAATCTGTCTTGATCCTAATTATGAGAATAACTTTTTTGATATTAAAAGGTTATAATTTTACTTATAATGTAAAAATTGGGTCATAATTGAATATGTGATTAATATTTATCCCTTTTTAATATTAATTTTTATCCTGAGTTTATTTAATTATTTTTAAATAATTTTAGAACATTTTATTTTCAATAAAATATCAGTAATGTCATTTTTTAAAAAAATTATACAATTTAAAATTAATGGTATATAAATAGACATGGAATTAAAATATAAACCTATAAAATATAACTAACATGTTATAGGTATATATTAAACTTTTGGTAACAATTATTCACCCAAACAATATGACTTTAATAATTTTTAAAATTAGTAACATGATTTTTTTACTTCTTGCACAATAGATTTTTTGGTGTTGTGTACGAATTAAAAGTAATTAAGCTCTAAGAAGAAATTATAAAGAAAATAACATCAAAATAATATTTTCCTCAGATTTTAATTAAATATTTATAATGCATATTATTTTCATTTTATCTGTTTTAAAAAAATTCTGATAAATTAAATTCCAGACAGGGGCACTTTTGGAATTTTCATTACTTAATATATTATATTTGGAATTATAATGAAAATATACCCCATAAACAATTAAATTTATAGTAAAAGGTTATAAGGGTGAAAATAAAATCATCCAATAATAATTTAGATGAAATTTTGTGGCCATATCACTTAAATGTAACATAGGTTATCCTGATTTACCCATTTATCATGGTGAATAAGTTTTACAGTTATTACTATTCATTATGAGTAAGAATTAATTCGAAATTATTAAATAATATTAATTAATATGAAACAAATATGGATACATTTTACAAATTTAAATATATATAATTGTAATAAACCAATTTTATAATAAAACTACAAAGCGTGAAAAGAAAAAGTTTTCTGAAAAATGAGTTTTTTAATCTAAAGGTATTTTTATTCCAAGATCATGTATAATGTTGATTTATATATAGGTTTATTATTTTTAAATGATAATTATATTAATATAGGATCAAATTTAAAACATCATTATACTTTTACAACATTAATATATGATAATTTTACAAAACTAAGTATTTTTCACCACTCATCCAAAAATCAATATTTCAGGAAAAATTAGAAAATAGCACACTAATATAATTTTGTAATACCAGTTAAGAAAATTTAATTTATTTGAGAAAATTAAAATTATAAAATTTGATAACTTCTTTTTTAATCATATTACTAAATTAAACTATTTGTATTGTGTTATTGTTTTTCTAGAGAGAAAAGATTATTATAATTGAATCTCGAGGGTTACATTTTCCCCTCATTCAAGAAAATTCATCATAAAAATTATAGGATGTCAGTTCATGAATGTTTTTGGGTAGTTATTCATAATATCATCTTTTGGTTCCCATATCACATGTTCCATCTTATGATTTCTACAATTTACCTTTACTAGTTGAGTTACCAAATTCGTCAGCATTTATTATATATTGTTCGGAATCTATATAGGGGTTTAATAATAAAACAAACCAGTTTCCAATAATATTTCATCAAAGGTGAGAGCATGTGTTATACTTTAATTTACTTCCTTAATAAATATATATTAAACTCATAATGTTATTTATATATTCTAGGTGGTTTTAGTGAACAATAATCTAAAAATAAAATTATTTAAAGAATTTAAAAATTTATTATGTACCTAGGGATTAGTTTTTCATTATTACTGTATCTTATAACACCCTTCTATCGAGATACGTTGAAGAAAATATTATCTACCAATTAAAATTAAAAATATTACCTTGGTTATCACCATTGATATTTTTCTTTCATTGCGGCACATTAGTATGGAAATGAATTATCTTTACATTATCATTTCCTCATCCACATATTTTAGGACCAAATTATTCCTTCCACTAACTTCACCAAAATAATTTGGAGAATGGAATCTCTTGAAATATAATTATTTATATTAAACTATTTGAATACAATAATAGAAGATAATTTTATAGTAAAATTCTACCAATGTAAATATAGATAACACATATATTTAATGTCGAGAGAGAATAACTTTAACTGGTGTTATAATGGCCGAATAGTCCTCTCAGCCTTCCTATCAATTTGAGGATAATATGTGGAGCTCAGAGTAATATTAGTCTGAAGATACTAAAAATGAATTATCCAAATAATATTTTTAAATCATGTGACATAGTTAAAAACATTCCAAAACGATACCACATTAAGTCTTAAAACATAATTAATATAGAGTTTTGAAATATCTTAAAGATATAAATAATCTATTATAGTGAGGAATGGAGTCTATTTTGTGATAAGATCAACAATAAAAGATATAGTATAATTTCTTCCTATTCTAGTTGGTTATCCAATTACAATTTCAATTGTAATTTCATCCCATTGACATATAAGGACACATAGAGGTTTCATTACTCATCTACGGTTTTGTCTCTTAGAAATTACCTTTTTAATATCAAATAATCTTGATCTATAATCAGAAATTTCCCACAACATATTATCCTACACAAAATGGTCCTTCAAATACTTATAAATATTGGTTCCAAAATGTTGTATAATGAAATTAAATATATGATAATGATCTAATAAAATAATTTCAAAAATGGTATACCTAGAAAAATAAATCATTAAAAAATTAAGAACACCTTATTAATAAATAATTTCTTCCAACATCCCATCCTTTATAGATTTAATTATCAATTGAAAATTCCCATAACTAATTTTTTTTATATTTTTCAATAATGATTTTTTAAATCATTTGTAAAATGTTTGATGTTTAGACATAACAAATAATTAATATATCTAGAATTACCGAGTCCATAAATTGATAATCTCTATAAACCATCATCTTAGTCAGATTTCCTTGATCGTTTATACTCAACAAATCAACTACTATATTATAAAATCTTGTGTGGTCGTGTACAAATAAATCATAATCATTGAGTAGTTCTATCTTTATCATTCAAATCATGTTGAGTTCTTTATGTGAAAAGACATATTTCAAATTTTTTTGATCATTTTATATCCCACATCATTGGACATACGTATAATGTATCAATATATTCACATAAAATTATAGAATCCAACTATTTATCATGGGTTGGATTATTATTTCATGCATATTTAATTGTATTTTAAAAAAATATCATTCTATATACGGACACATCAATGTACATTCATTGTTGTGTCACTATATATGAAAACTCCACCCCCTCCTTATAGTAGTGTCGATATTGGTTCATTGATCAACCCCATGATTAATTCATAAAATAATTATTCTTTATTCCTATTTTAAAAGCAAATAAATCAATTTACATGTTAACTTAGTTGATGGATTTTATAATCGAGAAATATCTTGAACAAAATGCTAATAGTAACATTAAAATCCAGGGAAAATGAGTTCATATTTTATATTTCTTTGTGTAAGAAATTATTTAACTACCTTTATCATTGAATGATTAGTAGATATTTCATTATTAGAGGCAATATTTTATATAAAGGAAACTTAATCAATCAAAAATTCCGACATGACAAATTTCCTATATAACTTCTTTTCAATAATATTTTTAAGAATTATTCATAAATTACTCTTGTATCCTTAAAACATTTGAAGTATACCAAGATATCCTTAATAAATACCATAAATAAATTATTAGAATATTCATTGAAAATTATTTTTATAATTCTATTAAAATTAATGTTGTATTAGTTAATAAAATTTTATTTCTATAAACATGTAATGTTTATAACTCATATGAAATGTTTTCTTTGAAATATATTACTTCCTTACTCATTATTAATGGCACCAAAAATTAATATCAATCACAATAAAATATTTGTATTCTCAATGATGATCAAAAAATTCATCAATGTGAGGTTGAGGATATTTTTTCTTCACAATTATAGAATTTTACACAATATTTTTTTGAGTTTTCTAAATAAATAACTTTATGGTTATGTGAGAACCTTACAACCAAAAAGACAGAAAAGGAATCATTCTCAAGGGGATCTATAGACAATCTCCTAACCCCTCCTCCTTAAAAAACATAATAGGGGCTCTATAAGGAGAAACCATATGGCATATGAATCATTTTTCACAAAACTCTCATAGTTTTTTCTTTAACTCCATTAGATATAAAATATAAATCCTATATAGTTTCATAGAAATAATATATTCATTAGGGTTGATTTAATTAGAAAATGAAAATTTATAATCAGGTTGATGTCTTAGTAGTTCTTTATGAAACACATCAATATGTTCTTTCAAAATAAAAATATCTTTTATATGATTGTAACATTTCCCTTTAATACGGGGTGTATTATATTATTCTCCAAAAATTTATTTAAAGAGAGATAAAAGGGGTGGATTTATATATCATTTAGATAATTTAGTCTCCCATATATAGATGTGGGATTCCATACCATCATTTGAACTTGTATTCTCATTATCTAAACAATAAATGTTTTCATTAAAATTTGAAATCCAATTGGTACAAAGAACTATGTCAAATTAAACCATTGGTATATTGATTAATTTCCAAAAGTCCAGTCTATTTGTTATAATTAGAACTAAATCCCACATCCATGTTGTAATAATATTTTTACGATGATTATTGATTGAACGTTATATTCTTAAGGTGCTACAAAAAATATCTATTACTCTTGGGTAACATAGATGATGTAAAAGTGTGTGAAGATCCAAAACCAAATATATTTTATTTTATAATTTGAAGCAATGATCAATATATCATCTAAAATATCTTTAATAACACTAATATCCTCTACAGTGATCACATAATCTTGGCCTTTATCCCTTTTCATTTTATGAGGAATGTTCCTCTATTAATTAAGATAATCCTTTTTATAATGCCCCAACTCCTTACAGATGATGCTTTGAAAATTGGAATAAAATTTGTTTACCTAATATTCATGATACTAATGGAATTTATATATAAACATTACAAAAACCCATATGCATTGAGATTATGATCCATGGTTTAGTTTACAATTTTCTAAAGGTATAAAATTTTATCATTCTTATTTGTAATTATTATATATTTTATTTTTTATAGTGCTCAACCACCCTATTCTTATCTTTCATTCCATCAAACCCATTATTAATAATGAATTTATTCTCTATCGTGATAAGAAATGATATAATGTATTCATATGATGTGATGGACTTAGAGACCAGTGTCAGTGAAGTTATTTGATTTATCCCATCAATGAACCATTTATCTTACTCTTTGGATTATAGACATAGTCCCTAACATCACTTTATAACATAATAATTTTTGCCTCAAACATAAAAAAAATTTCAACTTCCTTATTCCTAAGATTTTGGAATTTTATCTCCATATACTCCTTTTTATCATGAGAATGATATTTTCCAGGAAAAGAAACCTAAAATAATTTAGATACATTTTTGTTTTTTCTTCTTCATCCGTAGTGTATTGAATCAATAACCATAATAGATCTGCATCCCCCATGAGATGGTGAACTACCATGACAATATTTACCCTTTAATCCCATTCCAATGTAATTAATATATTTTATATGTAATAGGCCTATTTTTGAGCTATAAATTTAATAACTGACAAATTAAAATATGGTATTTGTTGATACATGAAGTGGTCCATCATTACTGAACTATTTTGACGTTTTATAGTCCAAAAAATATGAGAATGTTTATTCATCATAACCTAGGTTATCTACCCTATTATATTTATAATTTATTCTTCCCCGTATCCATATCCAATCAAACTCAAGTATTATTACTTGACCAATAGGGAAATAAATATATATAATATGAGCATTGATACCATTTATATTACATCCATAATATTCAATTTCTAAATAATATTATACACTATAGTAGATCATAATATAATGAATAATAATGTATAATTACCAAAATCATGAATCAATAGTCATTGAATGATAATTTTTCTTCATACATTCACAAGAATATAATTATAGTATTCATGGGAATATTCTCAAAATATAAAATTATTTTCAAGTCTCTCATAATATTTTTTAAATAAAATCTGAATTAACCCAAGAATATCAACCATGAGGGTGAAACCAGGTTTTTAGTAAGGGAACAATAATCATGTATTTAAATGATGGAAAAAATATACCCCGGAAACTCTTTTTGGGTTTCTTACCACTATATGAATATTCTCCAAATACATATTCACTTATTGTATCTCTAAATGAATTTATTGATTATAAAACCATAAATTCATTACCTTACTAGAACATTTACAATTATATTTTATTATTATACATGTCCTAAATGTTTTTCTTAGGAATTAAATTTCAAATATATTTTTTCCTAAATTTAGATTAGAAAGATTCAACTAAACGTCATCTGATACATTCTATAACACCCAAAATCTAGTTGGATAGAGTTTGTGGTTATATTTCTACATTGGAACAAATAATTTTTCATTGCATTTATTAAATCCTTGATTTCATTCGTATATCCCGTCATGGTATCCAAGGGAATGGAAAACACATTAATGAGTGATCATAGATTCATTATATGGGGAAAGAGTACAACATAAGTTATGATATAATAAATTCAACTAGTATAATATGGAATAACTAAAGAATAATGAGACATTCCATATATATATTACCATAAAATGGGACTAATTCC
Organism: Viscum album; assembly: GCA_963277665.1. NCBI lineage: Eukaryota > Viridiplantae > Streptophyta > Magnoliopsida > Santalales > Viscaceae > Viscum > Viscum album. The sequence goes on from OY728156.1 coordinate 1,511,531,439, forward strand.
ATATATAATATAATTATTTTAATCTAATGGATAATAATATGCTGATTAAATAAGAAATAATTCACACTATAAGATGTCATAATATTACCATCAGGGCCTTATCCCAAAGAAATATATTTAAATAGGTAAAGAATATTCCAGAAAACCAGAATAGTTTGTACCATGAATCCTACAGATTAATCAAGGTGCTATAATGGGTCTCATTCACCACTAAATAAATCCAATTCATTCATCATATAAATGGGGTGAAATATAATCAACATAAACATTCATATTAAATAACTAGAATATGAAATGTAAATATTTACACCAAAAAATAAATATAAAATAAATATAACTCATATACCCTATGATGGAGTATGTTTTCAAATTAATACACCCTTAATAAATCATATTATTGGAAAACTAATGTTAACATTTATTAAATAATTCACTGGAAGATTTTAGAAGGAAAATACCCTTTTCAATTAAGAAAAGTATTAAAATTTCTAAAATTTTAATGAAAATATTATAATTGAAATAAATATTGATAACATTTAATGGATTCTTTAAATTATTGAGCATTTATAACAATGGGAATTTTTTTTCATGTAGTATACTTAAAAAAATATTTGTTTCCCATTTCGGTGAAAAAGTCTAAACGTACCTCCATTAGAAAATGACAAGTTCATTACTAGAAAAATTATTATAGAAAGTAAAATATGGGTAAAAGTAAAATTAGAAAATAATTGTTGAATATTAAATCCATTCTCGAATATAGATTAATTAAAACATGGGGACATGAGAAAAATATACCAGATCAAATTGAAAACTAGGTATGTTTATTTAAAAAAACATATTTCAATCTATAATTTACACAATAGAAGAGAATGATATGATAAAATTAAATATTTATAAATAATTTGATTAAAATAAGTTATATTCTGTTTATGATATAAAGGTCATATAATTCCCCAAATGGTGACCAATACTCAATTAATCATATAAAATGATTTGATTTTGGGGTAAACTCTTATCATGTGTCAAGATTCCTTAGTATGTGTTGAAGAATCCAGTATAATACATACATATTTATTATACATATTTTTTTGAACCATAATCTTATATATATTTCCATATATGACTTACTTATAAATTTCTTCAACCTTTTATTATTATTATTTTAAAATCATTATTCCGTGTGATAGTTGCCTCATTTTTCATGAATTTTTTTATTTGATAGTTTTGGATATGGTTATTTTATGAATATTTCATCATTTAAATATTTACAATGAAATAAATACCAGGTATATTCATTATATATATTTATTACCGTCCATATATGTTATGGATAGAATTATTAATTACAACGGTAATAGATATGTTAAGCCTTATATGCGAATGAATGATATTTTCACTTCTTGAAGGACAGTATGAAAAATTGAAAATAAAAATTCACTATCAAGGAATAATTGATCTATCATATATTATATATATATTTATTAAATCTATCTTTATTACCATCCATATAAAGAGGAAATGAAAAAGTGACCGCATAGCTTTGTAGAGGTGGTTTTCCACATGTATGTAGGAGGGGAATTATCATTTTCCAAAGGATATAAAGGTAATATGATAGATATTATATAATAATTAATGGCATATAATTATGTCATAAATTTAATATATATTAATTTTTTCCTTATATATTACCATTCAAGTAACATGGTGAAAAATATTAATTACATCGTTGTGTGAATATGATATTTCACATGTATGAACAAGTGAATTTTTTTTAGTAATCATAGTATAGAAAGAGATGGATAATGGTTTAACCATAATAATAGTAATATATATTTATATTTATGATTTTAGAGTTACTATTTTAGTAAGTCTACATGAATTAATTGGATACAGGAGAGGAAATTATTTTTAATGAGTTATAAAAATGATTACCTTGTTTGAGAGAAACCTCTTTTGTATATATTTTTACAGATCATGAGGATTGATTATTGGGAAGCCAAAAAAATCAAAATTTTTATAATTATGGATAGGATATATTTAGAAAGGTTTTTTATATAGATGGTTTATTAGGTCTAAATAAGTGAGTGGATGTAGTTCCCTTTTATAATTGAAGTGGGAGACACAGTTGAAATTGTTAAATGTTATAAAATATTATTAATTAAATTTACTATAATAATGGATCAAAATTGACACATATTATAATTAAGTAATAATAAGGTCCAAATAAATCCAAAAAATTATTTTTAAGATTTTTTTGACTTCATTTAATAACTTTTAAATTTATATTTTCAATTTAGTATACCTATTTTGAAGATAACTGTCGTGACAACTTTTCAAATATTCAATTATCATAATTTTAATCATAATTTAAACAATGGACTATAAATGGACATGTGATTTAATTTTAGAGCATTTATAATCTGAATACTCATTGATAATTATTTTTATGAATTTTTAATATTTTAATAAAATATATTTTTTCTTATAATGTCATTAATGTCAATTTCAAAACAATTATATTAATTTGATATTAATAAAATCAAGATTTCTGTTTAGTTATAATGAAAAAATTTAATAATTCCATAATTAATTATATTTTAATGTAAAATCCATTGGTCACTATAAAAAACTAAAAAAAGTTTATTTTTAGTAATTTTTATATTAATCACTTTTTTTTACTACTTGAACAAACACTATTTTTCATTGCCTATAAATTTAATGTAATTAATTAATAAAAAAATTTAAAATAAATTACTATTATAAATAAGTATTTCATATTTAAAAAAAATTATAACCTAAATTTTCATCTTTTTGTACATATGTAAAAATGTTAGAGAATTTTTTTCATGAACATGTCATTATAGAATTACATTTACATAAAATATCACATATGTGTTTCAATGGAAAAGTGTCCCATAAAAAATAATTTTTGTCTCTATGATAATAATTTTTAAATCCATTCATAAAATAGGAATTTAGTTAATTTTTTTTTGTATTTTTCATTAATTTTTATGCTAGGATAACCTCATTTACATTTTATCACTGTGATGATTTTTTTTGTTTTTATTATTCATTTGGACAAAAAAATATGTTGACATCATTCAATAATAATAATAATTCTTGATTATAGATATGGATTCCATTTTTAAAAGTTAAACTTATATTATTACTATATATTAATTTTATAACAATCCCAAAAATCATGATGAAAAAATAGTCCTACGTTGAGAGGTATTTAAATTCTAAAGGTAATTTTTATACTAAGATAAAATATAATTTTATTTTCAATATAATTTGGTTATATATAAATGATAATAGATTAACTTTGGAACCATTTTAAAAAAATTAGTAATTTTTTAATGGCAATTAATGATATTCTTACAATAATAATTATTTTTCATTATTCATTAAAAAATCAATGTTTTTAGAAAAATCAAAATAAATTACATTATTTTAATTTTATTATGATGATTTCAAAAATTAAATTTATTTTTGGAAAATTATATTTATTAATTATGATCATTTAGGATTTAATATCATTATTGAATAATTCTATGTGCATTGTGTTATTTTTTCTAGAAATAAATGATTACTAAAATTGAATCTCTGGTGTTACACACGTGTATATATTGATAGATTCCGGGATATAATTCAATATAGGAAGGATAGAAATATTCCAATGGTTGATTTTAAAAAAAAATATTATTATCCAACCCATGATTTAATTTTTTATATATTAATAAAATTAGATGAATAGATTTAAAATATATGTGTGATGGAATATAATTAGTAAATTCAAGATGGTGGGACATGAAATGTTGGAAGAAATAGGAGAGAAGGTCATGACCATTCAGCATCACACCCGGGATTCTCAAATATGAAAAATAGCTATATTGATAAAGATTGGAGTGACATGTAGTATTAGGAGAGAGATAAAGTGTTCCTCCATATTTCTCCATATAAGAGAGTCATGAGATTTATAAATAATGGAAAATAGAAGTCATAGATATATCCAAACAACTTAGATTATTTATTGTAGTAGAGATGTGGTATATAGACTACACTCTTACCAAATCTATTTCAATTACAAGACATGATCAACGTATCTATATCACTTATGAATGTACCAGATCCCTCACATGTATTCAATTCAGAGTTCGTGGTGTTAGAAAATGGTATCCCATATTAAGACAAACATGTGAAGATCTTGGTCTATAAAGACAATGTTATATGAAAAATGAAAACTCACCTAGTTAAAGTACTATGATAGAACCACACATATGAGTAAAAAATATGGGATCTATGGGAATAAATGAATCAATATGACCTTCATTTTTTTTCATATATATAGAAATGAAATTGATAGGGTGATTTTTTATTGGGGAAGAATGCAATGTCCTATAATTTTATCAATGGAATTTATCTTTTAATTATATAATTTTTTATATTTAGTCACGTTGAATTATATAAATAACATTCACTAGATGATAAAACAAAAAAAAAATATTTATTATTTTAAATTTAAACTACATTTATTAAATATATATGCTTATAAAAATTAAAATCATAAAAATGGAAAGACATTGAATATATGAAAAGTATAATATGAAAATTTAGATCTTTTTGATACCCCAGAGAAATCACACTCATGAAAAACACTTTAAAAATAAAATTCTTTATGATTAATAAAATATTCATTTTAAAATGAATATATAAATAATTTTTATTGTAAATAAATATAATTTATGAATTGATAAAATAAAAGGTATGTATAGAAATTAGTGAACACATATGACTGTTACAACTGCAATAATTAGAATAGTATTTATACAATTTGAATAGTATTCTAACCATTAGGAATAATAACATGAATGTTAGAATAGTATCCTTATAAATGGATGTGTAAAATAATATTTAAGTGGCTTATAAAACAAAAATATGGAATACATTTATCATGATATATGTAAATAAATGTTTTAATGATGATAAAATTAGTATTTTTTGTAAGACATAAGTTATATGTTCATTTAAAAAAATATATAAATATTTGAAAAAATTAAATTTTAATAATATTAATTTCTAAATTAATATTAAGTTTCATTATAATTGTAATATAATTTTAAAACACAATAAGTAATTTTTAAAAGGGTAATAAATTTTTTCAAGATATTCAAATTGGTATTTTTCAAATAAATAAGGGAATTATTTAAAAGATAAATATATTTTCAATAAATGGATTCAATTTTTTATTTCTAAGATATAAAAATTTTATGGGTTATTTTTGGGTTTTTTCTCATATAGTTTGATTTTTTATGAATAGTAAAATACGTTAAAATATAGTAATTTGCATTATAGTTAAAATACCTAAACAACGAATCATATATATCATATGTAACCATTATCATATCCTAAAATGCACTAATTAATTTATATAGTCATAAGAATCATCAGTACTGAATGTATTAAGAAGAAATAAAAATCTAATGAATATTATATACAAAACACCCCTTTCATCCCTTTATAAAAATCACCCCAAACTCATGTTTTCTTTACACCTTATAATCCTTGGAGTATATACGAAAAAATCCCAAATATCTTATCATAAATATTAAAAAATAAAATAAAAAGTTTAAAAAAGGTCCAATGATATGGTTCCTAAAGAGGATTCCTAATAAGAGACATATTTTAGAGACAGTAATACCCTCAACAGAGAGTTTAATTTTTCTTCAACCTCATCCTCTGAAAAACATCCATACATCATTACATAATGACTCTAGTATCATTAATATAATAGAATTTTATTGCTTCCATGGAATATATATCACACATCCTCTTAACATATCTTTCTTATCCTAAAAACAAAATCATCTTTCTTAATCGGGATAATTTATGACCCCCACAAACAATCTATATCCTTTTTCTACACCACCATCATGGTTGGTAATATAAATAATATTATTGTTAAATAGGATAGTAAAAATTAAATTATAACCGATTTTAGCATATTTAATGTACTAATTGAAATTTTATTAAATGAAATGGATCAAGATCAATGTGATTGGTAAAACTGCCTCAAAGAACTAAAAGCGTAATGATAAAATTGATACTAAATGAATCATCCATTTTTCACAACACATATAGATATTTGGTACTATATTAATTCATGTAATAATGTGAACATGGTATCCTTTACATTATTAATATGTATCCCCATTATGTAAGAAAATTAATAAATTTACAAAAACTAAAGTAACAATCAAATCGTGAAATGAACGACCTATGGACAATAATTATTTTCATAGTATCTTAGTAAAATGACTGAGAAAAAAATAAAAAATTATGATGATAATAAATGAAATATATGGGAATAATGTTTTATATCCTATACTTAATAAATATAATTTTAATATTATTTATTTTAAGGGAATGTGTAGAATAATTATAGAAATATTGTAAGTGATATCTTTAAACTACCCTATTTTGTATGGGTTGTTCTTTCTCTATCTTTAAAAAAATTTATCTATATTTGAGTTATTTACTTCTTAAAAATTCAGTATATATTTTAAAAAAAATTAATAATTAAATCAACCAAACATTTAATGATCCATATATTCATTTCTATTTGTTCTATTATCAATATCAATAGTTAATAATCGATAATTTTAGAGAACAATATGTTTTCTAGTCTCATTTATAGTTCCACTACATTAATTTTTCTTAAAAATATATTTATTCTTAAATAAATTATTTTATGATAAAAATCTATTTTTCCTAAAATACGGTTTTATGGATAATATTATTCTCTTAACAACTTTATTGATTCTTCAACCTTTTTCCTAAAACACAACATTAACAAAATATTTCTAAAAGTATTTATCCACTACTTTTTAGGTCATCATTCCAGATAGAAATCATCATCCTATCATATTATTCATTACATACCATTAACCAAAAATAATGATTTATTCCTTTAATTAATAGAATATTTCAATATATTAAATTTATTTATGTTATAATGTATGTTTTTAACACATTTCCACTATATGTTTTTTTATGCTTATAACTTTTGTAATATTTCCATACATGGAACACAAATTCTTTTATAGGGTATGACGGGTGATCCTAGATAACACACTAATTACCTCTGTATTTTTATGTCTTATGAGATGATATTTGTGGGATTAGGGAGTAAGCCTATTCCATGATGGGACTTTTTCCACCATGTGATGTTGTCTTTATTGTTATACTTGACTATACTTATGTAATGTTATATGCTACTACAAAATTCCAATGATTCTATGAAATTATTTTTTAAAAATAAAAATTTCACCCCTCCAAGTTATCACTCATGTACCATTCCCCTAATGATATAATGATCGGTCATTTGATTAATCTACTATGATTCTTTATCATTTTCATTACCATTACACGATTTTTATCCCAAGAATTGTTAATTCATCTCCTATGTTATCATATGATATATTAGGATATCAAAAGGATTTATAATCTAATTATGGTGATTAAAATATATTGTTTTTATTTTAGTTTCACATTGAGGTTTTATTTATGAATTCTCCCAATGACATTAGGTCTCTATATCAATTCATTATTTTTATTGGATATTTTTATTTATATTAATGTAATAATATTTGTAAAATACCAGGATCATGATATGATATTATCGGGTCAACCACAAAGATGAATTGTGAGTTAGTTTATATCAACTGTATGAATAACAGTTAGACCAATCACATGGATAAATTTAATCCACGAAAAATACATAATCATGAATAAATTTAGTGGACTAAATGTAAGGAAAAAGACCCCATAAGACTCATGTTGTAGGTGGATGAAACATATAAATGAAATCCATTTCAAATTCTAGTTAAAATTATTTTAGATTAAATAATTATTTAATGGAATATTGTGCTTCATCAACTTTATCCCATTTTTTTAAATTTTAACTCCATAAACTGTACATTCAGATTCAGTGCTTGTAGACACATGATTTAAATATTCTTTTTTTAAAAATCAATTAGATCTCTAATGTCACCATCCATAATTACATTAAAAATAATTATTATTTGATATATTAAACACAAATGTAATTTTTTAGTTTTATAGATTTAATGAATTTGTAAAAATCGTAATTATTAAACCCCAAGACTACCTCAAGTAATGGAAATTAATTTATTACATATATGGAACTACTTAATTAATGAGAATTCCTAAACATGTACCATAAATTCATCAACACATTATATCCTTCAAAAAATGTAAAATTGAATAATGTTCTTCAAATCCAAAGGAATGGAAACCCAATAAATTGGTGAGTTAAAATTCATAGTAATGGAGGAATATAACTGAATTAATCATGGAATAAACATGGTGTTAATGTTATAAAGTAATAGGAAAAAATATGTAGCTATAATCAACATAAATATGAGTGCATGATACTTCCCAGAAAATAAACAAAAACATTGATATCAAAAATAATGATCTCAATTGATGGAATACTTAATGTCATGCATTAATATCCTAATATGATGTTATTATGACAATACAATTACTTTTAATTTTATAATATCCATGACATATTTTAAAAATATGTATGTATAAAATATATAATTAATTTTTTTTGTCCCCTAAGACCATTCGATGCACTGGTGACCTATATATTTTTTAGCCCTATGATTCTATTGATTAAGGCCAATGCATTCACCATTAGAGTAAATAATGATTTTCACACCATTACCTAAGGAACCTATTAATTAATTAAACATGAATGTCGGTAATATTAAGGATACGTAATTTTAAATCATGATCAACTTGAGTCAGTAGTTAATAATATTCAATAATATCAATACTTTTCCATATGTAAATGAATGCGATAACATGGTCATAAACCATCAATAGAAAGATGGTGGATATTGAAATAATACATATTCAATATTTCAATAATAATCTTTCTAGGAATCAAAAAATAAATAAAATAAATAAAATTTCCCTATGTAAATAGAATAAAATTCATTCTATACTAATATCATGAGATTAATATTTCATAAAATATGCTCATCACACTATATAGAGAATTGAGTATATGGCTAAGTAAATAATAGAATTAGATTATCATAATTCAGCAAGATAAAGAAGGTGGATAGTGTCAAAATTACAGAAACCATGTGTAATAAATAAAATATAAAAGGTTTTTTACATAGATAAAAAACCCTTCTAAAAATAATATTTGAGCAATATCATAAAAGTACCTATCCTAAATAATTGTTTCTTCCACAAGATAAATACAAAAGTAAGATATACCTACAAACACACACACACACACATAGATATATACCAGAGGAGAAATCATGAATCATAAGCCAGATTAGATTAAATCATTTTTAAAATAATAATTCACGTGGAAGTAAAAATAAAAAAATATTATAGAGATTTTTTAACATTGGTGAAAATTCAAAATTTATATGTCACGTTTGAATTAAAATTTATACTTAGTGGAATGAAAGATTTTAAAAAAATTTAATTTTAAGAAGAATATAAAATAAGGGATTCTTTAGAATTAATGTTTCTCTTCAATAATCAATCATAAGAGGATAAAGAATATGAAGGTGAAAGGATAATATGTTTTTATTATTTTCACAATACATTTGTTAAAAAATAAAATTCTAAAATCAGTAATAATACAATAAGTTTTATAAAAAATTAATATTCAAAAGGATGATAATAAAATACAATAAAATAAAAAATTGGGACAATATAACCCATATAAATTAGAAATTATTTCATAATAAATCAATATAACAAATTATATGAATAATTTAGTTTACAATATCCCTTTTAAGAAATGTACTCCTTAAATTATGAGACATTTGAAATTAGTTTATGTGGTAGAAATTAATACAATAAAAAAATTACAATTAATTTAATAAAATGGAATAATTTACACAACATTTATTAAATAATTTCAATTGAATAATTAAAACTCAATGATTTCAAATTAATTTAGAAAACAATGATTATGATTGGTGAACCATATGGGTCAAAATACATTTGATGAAAAGAAAATTATTTTTAATGATTAATCACATGAATTACAAGAAAATAATGTATATAACATTCATTAGATTATAAATGAATGGAAACCAATTCAATATAAACATGGTTTATAACATGTAACATTTCTCAATGAATAATAATTGTGAAAAAGAAAAATCATGTGTATTGAATTACACTTTAATCAAAACCCCTTGAAACATAGGCTTATTTTATTAAACTGAAAATAAAATAATTAAAATATTATTCATGATATGATAGATCAAATTGGTATTATATACACCACATAAATGGAATTTGGGTCATAAAATTAATCATTTCTAAAAGAGATTAATTTTAGATGAAAAAAAATTATCTCAATCGTTATTCATTTTGTACAATCACCCAAATACTATAATAATTAAAATAAGATCATTATATAAAATTGGAGGAACCGTATTATTAAATATAAAAATTTACATTACTCATTTATAATCATTATAAAAATAGACAGACAATGATCTATATATCTATATATTAGTTAGCATTTACCTATTTCCAACATTGGGTGACAGTAATTTGTATCACTTTGAATGAGTTTAATAAATGAGTTATTGGAATCTATTATTTTCAAAACTGAATCACTATTAGATAATTTAAGATACTAGTGGAGATGTTTCATGATCGTTCATAAATCTATAATATCAGTGTATGGTACTTTTTTTTACGAACCATGAGGTCGAAATCGATGATGAGCTTGTTTCAGTGATTATTAATGAATAATGTGCGATTTCTTAATTAATGAGTTAAATGATGTTATAACCCGAGAAAAAAAGAAATATTTATTGAAATATTTATATAATATTATAAATTTAGATTATTTCTCATTGTAATACATTTTATAAAAGCACAGTAATTTTTATATAGGTTTCTAAACCAACCCAAACATGAACACACCATGATTAATGGATGATTATGACGTGGTTTAGTTGCAATATAATTATTAAAAATAATTATGATATGATTTATAGTTTATTAGTGTGATATATTAAAATTTTAAATAATTATAATTCAAATAAAGCAATATGAAAATATTATTTAGTATGACTATCATGATTTTCCTCATAATATGCATGTTTATGACTATTAATGTAACAATTATCACATATTTATTATATTAATTATATGATGAATAATTTATATTTTATTGATAAATATCATGAAATAATTAACCAATATATTCATGAAACCCATATCTAGAAAAATCATTGAATGGTGGTGATGAAAAATAAAATGTGTCGTTTATAGAGGTGGTAGTATGCCCATGTGCATGAGGAATGTTTTATTTATTAAACTTTTTGAAAGGGGGTTAGATAATTTCTATACCATAAATAAAATAACACTTTGGTAAATTATTTATAATAATTTCACTATATACATATGTATATAGGGTATTTTCAGGTGGTTGGATTAAGTGGATAAAGAACAAAAGTTCATGTGTAACAAATAATTTCATTAAAATTTTTGATATTTTTTCAAGTATATATTTTAAATGAAGGACTTGAGGCCCATAGACGGGGGATAAAAGATAACATTAATTTATAAGGGGATCTTGAATAAGTGAAATTCATAGAAATTCATGGGAATTTATATGTATAGTTGTGTATTTCAATGGGAGGGACATATCTCATTTTACAATTGAACAAAATGCGAAAATATTCAGACAATTAATATAGGAAAGTGATAAGAATGGAATTTCATGAATGATTGGTTAGTTAGATAGAGAAATGGTAGGTTTGAAATGTGGGTATGAATTTTATAAATTCAATTTATTTCAATAAAAGTCATGTTAACTTTTAAATATTAATATTTTTAGATACCACATTCAACCATTTTAGTACTATTAATATTGATTTAAAAAAGTTACCATAGTAAATATTTTTCATTAAAAACTTAATATCACCCTTCATAAAAAATTTCAAGATTATAAATATGAATTTTAAATCCATTTAAACTAATTAAAATTTTAATTACGAGGAAACTAACTTCCTAAATTAAAACATAAGATATAACAAATAATATTTTTATAGGAAAATGTCTATTATTTAATATATTTTTTGTATTATGTTTCCGATCAATTACTAATTGAATGATTTGTTTATTTTTTTTAATGTTTTTAAAAAATACATTACAGTCATATTTTAAATAAAAAAATTAAAATTATTTAGTTAATATTTAATTATATACAAATAAAAATATTACCTTTACGTATTGATTATTATTTATCCTATGTAATTTATTTAAAAAGATTAAAAATAATTTTGTAATAGTTATAAAATTTATACATAACTATTATATATATATTCCATTTTATAAAATAATTTAACATTTTTATGTGAAATTAATTTTAACAATTTCTAGTAAAATTATTTTTTTAGAAAATATCAACAATTTAACTAATACTATCATTAATATGATGATTCTAAAAATAATATATATATATTTTAATATTTAAATTAAAAATATTGACAATTTAACATTTAAAAAAAGGATATATACAATAAAAATTTGTTTTAATGGAAAATAAATGTTTTAATCTTTTCAAATATTTTTATTTTTATTTAATATCAATAAAAAATTAAATTTCTATTAACCAATTATTCATGTGAAATTAATTTTATATCCGTTAATCACGTGTTTTGCTAAATATAAATGCATACCACATAAAAAGGAAACATTTATAAAAATAAAATTCTATAAATAAGTTAGATGTATTATACATTTTTGAAATATGAATTGAATTTCATTTATATTTAATGTTTTTTTATTTTCTATTTTTATTCATATTTAATAAATTGGATACTCAAAATAATTCCATTATTTCAACAGTTGGTTTTTAACAGTCTAGACATGTCATTGTTCTATTTTAATTTGGCATTGTGTTTGAAACAATTTATTTAACATATATAATATTTTAATAGAAATAACATTTTAGAATTTAGGAGTGTTACTTACGACAACTAAATAAATTACATCTTCAAAATTTGACTCATATAATTAAGTTTATTTGTATATGGATATCTTAATTAACCATACACCACTACATGATCATTGGTGTATTTATTTTATGGAATGATATTTAACAAAAAAAATTAAAGATCATTATAGATAGAGATAACATATTTATAATTTCACATAAAATTATAATAATAGATTTAGATATATATCAATATGGAATAACATTCCAAAAACCAAAAAATTATTTATATAATAATCATTCCACAAGGTATTTTTAGTTAAAACTCAATATCGGGTAGTGGGCGAAAACATGACATATGACACTATAAAATATGGCCTAGAAACTCAATATTTGAATATTTTATAGTTGTTTCTATAACATTTCCTTGTTCACATGGTTGTTCATGACTATTTCCCAGGTTATCACTTGAATAGGGATGTTGATATGGATAATTACAAAATTCCTTAAAAATAAATAAATGAATTTTTATAGATTATCTCATTCCACTATGCTTGTGAATCTAATAAAATTAATCTCCACACTTATTTCAATTACCTGTTTGTATAAGGTTGTCCCCCCCAAACTTCTTCCAAAATTTATGACATTTAGTAAATTGAATCTTCTTTCCTTGACCATCATTACCACCAAAATTTTTATGAAAATGTCAACCATATATTCATTTGTGTGTAATTAATTTCAACTTTTTTCTCCTTATTAATTGTAGTTTTTGATTTTTGGATTAGAATAATAAAATTATTTATCACTCTATCCATTATCCAGTGAGGTTTTTCAATGTGACTGTGTTAGAAATTTCCATGGAATCCATGGTTATCATTGTTATTTAGAGCTTCAACCATTATAAAATCCAAAGAGAGTTAAAATGAGTGGTGATAATTATAGGGTAATAATATAATATTACACAAGGAAAATTTAACCTCAATATAGGTGATATTAAAAAGAAACAATGTTAAACTATAGTCCTTAAACCACAACTTGTGTCATAATCAGTTTAACATACAAGACTCTCAATTTATCATATATCATTCTTGGTACATCCTAGGTTACTTTGAGTTGATATTTTCAAATTTTAAACCTAATACTCAAATTAATGACCCTAAATTACATTTATCATTTTTAACATATTATATCCAAATAGTAGTTTAAATTTATTCTCTCAAAATCTATCTTATCCATCCATAAACCATATTTATCATTCCTATAATAATATAACCACATATATATATACCCTTACCATATACTATAAATAATAAACCATTATTAGATTCATTTTTTGATCACATTTAAACCAATTACTAAAATAAAAATGGTTATGATACTATGAGAAATATAAATATGAAAAAAACACTTTGGATATGTCCCCCCTTAAAACCCCTTTTTTTAACAATTGATTTTTTATTAACTGAAAATTATTATTTATTTGATTATTGAATCACTTTTAACAGAGAAGTGAGAACCACCGAGTCTAACAGGACAACCAAAACAACAACATAAAATAAATCAAACAACACATGTCCTACCTCACCCCAGCAGCTACCTCAAGATTATGCCCCCACCAAGCATGAGTACTCGTCCACTAGTCTCGTGAAAGGATGCACGGGCACAGAACCGATGGTCAGGCTATACCCTCTCAGTCTTCTACTCCAAGTTCCATACAGAAGTGGCGGCCTTATGCTCTAAACCCCATCTGAAGCAGATCCATGTAACAATCAGCAAACAAAACACCAAAACATATCCAGTAGAATAAGCTGATAGAGAAAGTTATTAACTAAATCACTCATAGTTATTTGTGAAGAGAAGGTTATTAACTAAACGATATCCCTGAGGATTTTACAGTCTAATGTGCTGTAAGTCAACCTTATCCTTCACCAGTTAATAATAGTGCTTATAACCAATACACCTTCTTTGAGGATATCACTACTAGGTATCTCTTGTCTAGAATAACATCCAATTTCTTTTATTTATAAAGGTATTTAATTTCAATGAATACCCCATACTGAATACATTACCATAAGATCAAGATGTTATCATAGAATTAGTCTTACTTATAATATTTTCTTATAATTTCTCTCATCTTAATCCCTAAATAAGATGAGAGTTATTTCCATACCATTACATCATATACAATCATAAATGGTTATATATATATTTTAAATATTTATTGACCCTAACTTATTATGCAATAATCTATTTCCAAAAAAACATCCTAATAAATAAAGTAATCTAAACCAATTACTTTGATACCAATTGAGATGATATAAACCTGTACTCCTGGATCTACTTCTCATAGACTCATACATTAAATACAATATTTGATATTTCATTTATAATACTAGATAAAAAAATCTATGATTAAAAAATCTATAATAATTATTGAATATATTATATCCAGGATATCCTTATAAGTTAAGAGATTTATATATTATTTGAAATAATACACTAATAAAGTCCATTTATTTCTAAAATAATAGTTTTTTATTAGATATAATAGAATTATTAATTCATGATATATTTTTCAACATATCCCATAAAATATTTCAGATGTGTTATTAATTTTAACATTCCACATTCAATAATATTATTCATAACATGGTTAATTGAAACATAAGAAATAGTTGAACTCAAACATTCAGTGTGGGGAATATATAACCAATGTAACATTAAAATATACATGGAATAATTATTATGGTATGAATATGTGAAAAACATTAAGTCATAAAAAAAAAGAAACTGAGTGTATGATATATCCAAGACAGTAAATAAAAGCAAGGATATCAATAATATTAAATTAAATCTGATTGAATGCATACTGTATAAAATAAAAAACCTTCTATTTCGGCCTTATACTAGTATAACTACATGGATTCAAGACTCCATTAATGAAATCTTGTTTAGTGGGACAGATATAAACTATATACAGAAACATGTTTAGTCTCATGAGATATTTTGTTGTATCAATGTGATATATTATATTTGGTCTCACCCATCACCAAAATAATTCTAAGGAATTAACTATAATATTCAATAATAATTTTTATACCATTAACTAAGGGACCTCTAAATTAATAAAATATGGAAAACCATATATTACAAGATATGAAATTTTAATACATGATGAACTAGTGATTTTATTTAATAATATACAGGAATATAAACAATTTTTCCAATGTCTATAAAAGTGATAAAATATTTTTAAATCATAAAAATAATGAAGGTTTATGGTCAATAAATATATAATCATCTATCCAATAATCTTATATATTGGAATAACCTCATAGGGAATTCCAATACTTTTCCCCACCTTAATAGAATAATTTTTTTTCAAGGTGACCATTAGTCAATATAAATTAGGATAAAGTGTGATGTTCAAACAATATAGAGAAATGAGTATAAAACTAAGTGAATACCATAATACCATAATAGTTTATAAGATCTCAACCTTTCATTAGATGTCGCTTACTATTTTTGCGTATTATTTTAACCATGTTTTATTTAAACCATGGTTAGGTTCTACATTATGGATATTTTAGTTGATGTTGGAGAATTATGGATTCCCATGGGGATTTTCATAGTTCGGGCACAGTTAGTGGAAAAAATGTAGTTTCTCTAAAAAACTATGCACCCATTTTTGGATCCACAAGAGGTGGTGCATGTTTTGAAAAAATAAAGTGTCCTACCATTCCAAACCATGAACTCTTGTATATAGGGGGTTTTCATGTTTGGAACACAATTTGTAAAACCATGTTCCCAACAGGAGTAAACATGCACCCCTTGAATAGGGGCACATAGATAAGGGTAACAGTTTTTTGAACCATGCACACATCCCAATAAACCATGTGTAAGGAAATAAAAAGGCCCATATTATAATTTTATATTTTCAAATAGATTTTATTATCACTAAAAACCCTATTTTGACCTAGTACAATTTGATTCATTTTTAAGGGCTCTTAAGAGGGTTCACATCCTTCTCGAACCACTTTTTTAGAAAATAGAAGATCTAGTTTAATAATTAAATCCCCTTTTTAAGGGTTTTTACTCCTCGTTTAAAATTATTCTCTCTTCATTCTTTCTCTCAAATTTTTGTGGGGTGATTTCATCCATCAATAATTGGCTTAGATATATGATTTAATGGATCATGTTTCATTGGATCATGATACTAGTATTTGATTCTATATCCATTCCACCTTTTTTATCTCATTAATTTTACATTTAATTGAGGATTAATATTTGGAAAGTGTTCTTAAAAAATATATAGGTCGGTGGTTTAATTTTTAATTCCCATTATCTTGGTTATTTAATTTTATATGTAGTTGTTCAATATTTTCTATAGTTTGTAATTTCATTTAAATTAAATATGGAAATTTAATATTATGAACTTGAGAAACATTTATGGATCCCTATTGACACATTAGATATTCGAAAACTATAATTTATGGAACCCCATGGGGTGTTCCAATATATATAAAATTATGATTTAAGTAATCTGAAAAAGGGGTATAAATTGTTAATGGATTTTAATTAAAAACATTGGTCATATTGATAATGGTAATTAAAGGGGTTGAGTGTCTTAAAATTAAAGTGTTAATTAATTGTGTGATTAAATTTGGTAATTGGATTAATGATGAATTTTTAATGTTATTCCATGTGATTAAAGTAATGAACTGTTGAAGTCATTAATTTATGAAATGGTAATCCATGATGACAATGATTGAATAAAAGGTTAATGATGTTTAACCATGACATGAATGTGATATCTGTGATTTATTGATGAAATAGTTTTGTGTAAGTTTTTTATTATCCAAATACCCATGGGGTTTCACAATGATTCTCTAGGGCACCAACTCATGAATTTGATCAATGAGTTTTGGGATATGTATTGATTCTCTAAATTACCACACAACTCTTGACTGATTCTCTAGGCCCCTAAGATATCTTTACTGGACTAATAATACATATTTCAATGATATAAAATTTGGATTAGATGAATAATTAAAACCTATGAAATAATAAAATTTAAAAATCCTATGATGTGTGGTTGAGACTGTACATGGGCCAAACTATTATTGATTTTTTATTGTCACTGTGAACCTGGGGACCTATTTGTTAAATTAAATAATATTAAATTTGAATATTTTTTCTTTATTATTTTATATTTATTCATTATAAAATTTCATATACTATTATTTGTTGAATAATTATTGATACAACATTGGTTTTGGACTACTTATTTTTTCATACATTATTCAGTCTTCCATATTGGTACCCAAATAGACTTCATGTTTTCATGACAAAATATGTGAATGATCCCTATGATTGATGGTTGATATGGGATTTGAGGTAGATTAATAGATGAGGGAACCATACCTAATGTCAATAATTTCACGTGACTTTATAGTGTGGCTTATTCTGTGTTTTTAATTTAAACATTAAACTTTTATGGAATGACATATATACTACTTTTGTTTATCATCATTTTAAATGTTTTTGGATTTATTCATGTGATGTTGGTTGAGTATTGAGTATTATTGTTTTATAATTCAACTATTGTTTATTTATTTCCATTACTATGATACTTTTATAAATAGAATAAACTTTTTCACCAATACATATTATGACCTAATTGATAGTTATATGCCTCTAGTGAATGGGGATATGCACCTGAGTTCATGAAATGAACTATCACATGGATCTGATATGTTAACCCAATGATGGGATGTTAAATAGTTGTATAAAGGTGGTTTATATTATTTTTAGTTTTCTTATTATTTTGGAATGATATTCAAGAGACGTATCTGTGTTTGGACATAGTCATTAGCACACACATGAGAGTATCTAACCTATTTTTGGTGAACAACCAGGTACCCGGGGTGGGATTTTTGTTCATAATGATTTATATTTATGTTAAATATTTTTTTTTACTTGGGTGATGCACTTTTTGTGTGATGTTGTTATTTTCCTAATATTTTCCTCATTCCCCAGTAAGTTATCGGAGTTGATTATACATTCTTCATTCCGTAAAGTCAAGATTCTATGTGACATGCATCATTTGAGATAGACATGAAAAATACGGTTCATGGTGAGTTTATTAAATGATTTTTTCCATTTCATGTGTACTTTAAAATAAATAGTTTCTAATAATGAATTTAAATATTAAAATGTTGATAAATGTTTTATTTTTAATTGGATAAAATATTTTAGGATTATAATCCCTGAATTATAAAACTTGATTACCCTGTATTAGAAATGATCCATGTGAGGGACGGTTGAGGGTAGTTATAGTGCTTTGGTTTTGAACATGTGATTGAGTATGGGTGATGTATTTTTAAATAATTTTGTGTATTGATCTTATTTTAACACGTTAAAGATATGTTATGTATAAGGATATGTGTGTTTTTAAATATATAGACAATATTCCAAGATGATTATTTTTTATAGGAAAATTGGAGTACATAGTCAGAAATGATACTCCAGTAGCAGAACGAGATGCTATATTGGTTCTAGGTGAATGGTAAAAAGAGAAGTACCATGAGAAAATTATTTAATTTATGTAGTATGCAGAGAGATACCCAGGGTGGGAAATATGGAATATGTATATCCTGACATAGGAGTTTCAATTGCATCACCCTTCGATAATTACTAGAGAGGGTGGACCTGAGGTAGGTGAGTTATGGATTGATTATATCCAGATAATTGTAAACCATCTAATGAATTTCATTGAGAAGATTGTCAAGTTGTATGATTATATGTTATATAGTCTAGGGATACATGGGTGGGATATTAACGATTGGGATGAGTAGCTGGATAACATGGTATGAAACATATTTCATAGGAATTTCATTGAACACTTTCCCCTGATATTCATAGGAAAGAGATAGAAGTTGAGTTAATGTGGTTGACCTAGGAGAGTACATCTCTGATGGACTATGATAGACCCTTACTGACATGATGAAATTTTGGTCTAGTGTAGGTAATAGATGTGACAACTGTGGTAATGATACTTCACTAGAAAGACTTAAATGTGAGAATATATCCCATGTTAATATATTTCAGTTGAAGAAGTATTCAGATATAGTGAAACAAGCTCTAATTTATTTGGGGAACCTAAAGGAGGCTTACATTGGAGGACATGTGTATTTTTCTTGATGATGAATATTTACTCCTTCTGAGGGTAGAAAGTGTTATATGATAATATCAACCATTGAAGTGGAAAGAAAAATATCCAAGGAGAAGGATCAGTTACATAGGGAAATAATCAAGTGCCTTACCATTAGTGTGGAAGCTTATGGAAACATCCTGATTGGTTTAAAAAAAAACCTTTATACTTCTAATATTGAGTCAATAATGGGCATATACAGTGGTTTTGTACAAACCCATGATGTGTGAGTAGAGATGGGGGAGATAGGATACATAAAAGTATTGGAAGAGGGTATCCTACTATGAACCGACCTGGAAATTGGAGTTCTAAATGATATTGAGGATGTGGAAATAGATGAGTTACTTTAAGGAAAGAGTCCCTTTGTTAAAAGTGTTATCAAGTACATGGGACTTAAACTTCAACAAATGGTATAGGTACATGACACTTACTTGTAGTTTAGTATGCAATGGTGGATACAAAGGTTGGACCATTGATTTTTTGTGGTATTATTGTTGTATCTTATATATTTTATAAAACATTATTTGATTCAAGAGTCTCACAATTTGTTATATCATCCTATCTTATGAATGTTTTGAGTCTAATGATGGAGTTTGTGAGTGAGGTTATGAAAATTGACACACCATTCGGTGTTTTTCAAGGAAATATTTTTATGAAAAGGGTATTCTCTATAGGTTTTGTGACTATCATTTTCTTTTGTATCATTACAAATATGGCATGGATAGTTTTTATTTCATTATTGGGATGGAGTGGTAGGTATCATTCTAAGTGCACATATATTTTTATGATAATTTAGTGAACTTTATGTCTCTTGAGGGAACTAATAATATTCATTATAGAGAATGAGATATCTAGGAAGGCCTTATAAGGCCTGTTCACTAGTAATTAGAAGATATCACTACCTTGGTTTCATTACTTTTAATGAATTATGGGGGTCTAAAGTATAATGACTTTCTACCCATAGTGGATTTGTACCTGGATATGTTTCATGATTAGTTCTCAAGGATGCCACTTTTGAGATATTTAGAGTTTACGATTGATCTAATTCCAAGATATGAACTAATTTCTATTCCACCACATATAATGGAACCAATAGAGCTTCAAGAGCATAATAATCGACTGAAAGTGTT
Organism: Viscum album; assembly: GCA_963277665.1. NCBI lineage: Eukaryota > Viridiplantae > Streptophyta > Magnoliopsida > Santalales > Viscaceae > Viscum > Viscum album. The sequence continues at coordinate 1,511,552,806 of OY728156.1, forward strand.
TATGGATAAGGGATTTATCCATATGATTATGTGACATTGTGGTTCTCCAGACATTTTTTTTCTAAGAATGTTGATGGTACCTTATGTTTATGTATTGATTACTTGATGTCTAACTTGACTGTAGTGAACAAAATTTATCCTCCTCCACATGTCAATGATATCTATGTCTAGTGGATAGAATATTTTTTATTCTCCAACATTGACTAGAGAAATCCATATCATTATTTAATACTTAGACCTTCTAATATATCATAGAATTATTTCAGAAGAAGTTATGGAATATAAAAGTTCATCATGATGTCATACTGGCTGATGAACACTTTGGTTATGTTTATGGTCTTGATGAATCAAATCATTTTTCTGGACTAAAATCAGTTTGTGGTTGTTTTGTGGACTTCATGGGGGGTAATCTAGGGGCATCTTAGAAAAATAACGTGATTCAGTTGATTTTGGATTTCCTAAAAATATTGTGAAATATTTATTCTATATGGGAGACACTCATGTTTCATCAGTTTGATATGATATATGTTTAATATATAGTCTATTTGATTGAGGTTCTATATAGTATAGCTTCAAATCATGATTATATCTTTATGTCATGGTTTTAAAATGACTTACATATGGATTTGGTTACACATGTGTTTATGAGTACAAAGTTTTAAATATATATAGATTAGAAATTAGAGCATACTATACAGGTTCTAGAAGACATGCTAGAAGAATGAATCCTAGATTTTTGTGGATCTTGGGAGAAAAACATAACACTCATTTAGTTCTCTTAAAAATAATTTATTAAGAAACTACCCAAATGGTATTTTACAATGTTATTGATATTTGGAAATGTGTATTTCCTCTATGTTGGATAGATTAAGGTGATCTTGAGTTTATTAGACCAAATCTAGTGCAAGAGATTGTAGAGAAAGTCTAATTGAATAAAAAATGCATGTCTATTTCTTAATGTTGGTATAAATCTTTGGAGATCGGTGTCGTCCACCCCTTGTGTTTATAGTGGGTGATCATGTGTTCTTTCGGGTGTCACTATGATTGAATCCCCATAAAATTTGGAAGAAGGGTAAGTTAGTGCCTTTGATTTTTGGACCGTTTGAGACCGTGGAGAGAATCAGGCTAGTAGAATAATGATTGGTTCTTCCTTGAATTTATATTGATATGGATGATTTTTTATGTGCTAAATATTTAGCAGTATCACCCCGAGCCTTCTCATGTGATCTATGAGGATGATTTTGATATTGAGGATGATGGGTCCTTTGGAGATCATGCTATTTTTGCTATGGATTTTAGTGAGAATGCATTTATTGGAAAGATAATGCCGATATTTTTAGTTTTGTGGTTGTATGGATGTGTTTAGGAGGAAACATGGGAGAGGGTTGTATATATATGGGCTTAGTGGCCTGACCATTTTACCATGGAGTCTTACAGATTTTAGGGAGTATAGATCAATGATGATTTATTATAAGGTGGAGACATTTAATGATATTGACCTTCTTAGAGAGGTATTGTACTCAATTTCTAGTATTATTTTTGACTTTTTTATTTATACCATATTTGGGTTTTACATTAGGGGTTGGATTAGGCTGATTTCAATAATTTTGGAAGCCCATGGGTAAGTGCATGGTTGGTGTACATTTAGGATGAATTGTACGGTTTTCCCCAGGAATCAATGTACCCCTAGTTGAATCCACATGACTTGGAACTGATTTTAACCAAACAATGTGTCCCCATACACAAAATCATGCACAATTAGATAGAGCTGTTTGTATGGTTGGTGGATGGATTCTCATACCATTCACCCAAATTAGAGTAAACATGTAGCCCATGGATATGGGATCATAGTTAAGGATAATGGTTCATAAAACTATGCACCCCTCCTAGGAAACCAATCATACATAAAATTAAAGCCCTAAATTCTTATATTAAAATAATTAAACTCTCAGTTATTATCTATTAACACCAAGTTTAACCAATCATTATTTATATTTTATTCTGAGTTTTTGGAGACAATTACAAATATCTTCAAACCCATTTATTCACAAATAAATATTTTGGATAAAGGATTGAATCCTCTTTGGTAAGTGTTTTCTCCCTCGACTAAAATTCCTTTCTATTAAATCACTCTATATCTATATCTGTTGAGACGGATTATTTCCTTTATATTGAATTGATTTGGATCAAGATTTTGATGGATCTAGTTTTGTTGGATCTTGATATTATTTTTCATTCAAGATCACCTTCTCTATTTTTTTTGATAGTTTTACACTGAATTGAGTAATAATTTTTGATAAAATTAACCAATGATCATGAGGTATGTGGTCTAATTTATAATCTTTATTGTTTTGTTGTGTTTTTAATTGTGAAATTATGTTCCAAAATTGTGAAATTTTAATTAAATTTAATAGGTTAATTAAATTTTATGAAGTTGGGAACCTATCAATGATCCTAGTAGACCAATTAGAGATTGTGTAACTGTAAATAATGTCAAGAAATGGGGTCTTCCAATATATGTAATATAATTATTTGTGGAATGTGAAAAGGGGTAATAATGGGTTATTTAATTTTCATTAAGGTCATTATTCATATTGATAATGGGAATTATTGGGATTATTATCTTAACTTTTAATTGTTAATGAATTGGGTGATAAATTGTTCTTAATTTTATTAATGATGATTTTTCATGTTTTTCCATTTTTTTAATCTAATTAACCACGGTTTGAATTTATAATTAAAATAGTAAACCCTGATGAAATTTATTAAATAAATGGTTAACGATGTTGAACCATGATATAAAAGTGTTATATGTGATACATATGCTTCATTGATGATTAATGTGGGGGTCGAAGACTAATTATCAAAAAACCCATCAGGAATTAAGCTGATGATCCATGCCCCAAACTCATTCATATAAACAATGAGTTGTCAAATAGGGACTGATGGTCTAAATACCCATGGGGTTACAGTTTGATTCTCTATACCCAAAGACTTAGTAATTGGATTGATAATCCATGTGGCCATGATATGGAATTGGAAACAAATGAATAATTAAATCCAATAAATAAATTAACTGTTACATTCCAATGGTCTATGGTTCAAACTCTAACTTGGAATGTAGAAGGATTTATTAGTTTGGGTGTCACTGTGAACTCGAGGGCCTATGTGTTTGATTAATGAATATTAAACAATATAAATATTGAAATTATCATTTTATATTTATTCATTATAAAACTACATACAGTTTTATAGACTGGATATTTCATTAGACGTCATTTGGGTTGTTCTAATGAGTGGTACCAAGACCCTATTCAGGTTGACTGATCAGTACCTGAATAGATATCATTTTTTTCAGACATAATACGGGTTAGAGTCATATATTAGATGGATGAGTTGGGATTTAGGAGGGGGAATGAATTATTAAACTTTAAATGATGTTGGATCCCACATAGGAGTTTAAATTGTGTCTAATTTTGGGTTTTCATTTGAAACATGACTCTTATAAGGCATGGAATATTTACTTATTTGGTTGATTTTCAATTTCTAGGTGTTGGGATTTACACATGTCATTTTTGATTAGTAATGATTATTTTTGTCCTATAATTTTCCTATTTATTACTTATTTGCACTATTTTTCTTATTTTATAAAGAGGGTATAGTATTCCCACATTTCAAAGTAGACCCTTGCCTCTAGTCGGTAGTCTCTAGAATATCGGGAGGCACACTTGAGGTCACATAACAAACATGGTAGGGGTAATGACTGTGACTCTCAGTCTAGGAAATTAAATCATAGGACTTTTGAAGAGAGAAGGTGGATGGTTTTTAAAGTATACTACCCTAGTTTGATAAATGAAACTTATATGGATATTGAAATATAGGAAAAAACCCTTCTAAATTTATTCATTCAATGGTATCATAAAAAGGGGATCAGAAATCAATTTTTTGACAATATATGTTAAAACCTCTAAATTCTAGAAAATATATTATATTTGAAAAATTATGTAAAATAAATCACATTTATATACTTTTTATGATAGAAATTTATTTGGAAATGAAAAAATAAAGTATATTTTATAAAAATATTTGACATTAAGAAAAATAAAAATTGATATTCCACTTTCAATATTAACATTTTAATGGCGTTGGTAATGCATTTCAAAACCATTAATTTTAAAATTAATCTCTAATAATGGAGTCTTCAAATAAAAATAATAATCATATTATAAAAATGATGACAGGTGAGAAAACAAATGAAAGATATAGAAGATAATTGTTCTATTATTTTTAATATATCATTGTTAAAAAATTACAAAGATAGATAAGTGAAAATCATTAATTTTTTATAAGGACTTCAATTTCCCATAGAGGAATATAAAATAAAACATAATGGAATATTTTTATGGATGAAAAAAATCATAGAACAAAGATGTTCTTAATGAAGAAATATAACTCAAGGAAGGTAGACTTGAGTTATCAATATCCATTATGAGAAAAATACTCCATGAGAGATTAATCATATGAAAATGGGTTTATTTTTTATAAATGAAAAACTAATAGAATAACAAGTAATACAATAAATGTGTATAATTAAATGAAAATTAGATAAATTTAATGATTATAACTAAATGAATTAAAAGTGTGTTAAAAATACTATTATGATTGAGGTAAAACTTGTGTCAATTTACATTTAATGAAAATAACATGATTTTGAATATTTTATACAATTAATTACAAGGAAACAATGTATGTAATATTCATTGGTTAATAAATTAAAAAAACACCATACAATGAAACACTGTGTATAACATTTAATATGTGAAAATAAATTAGAATCGAGACTAAGAAAACACTTGTGGCATGAGTAACCCTTTTATAAAGACAACATGAAAAAATGGTTTTGTAATTGAAAATAAAATACCATGATTAAAATATATTTTGGATATTATTTATCAAATATACAGATTATACCCTACATAAATGAGATTAGGTTCATAATAAAAATCATTTTTTAATGAGAAAAATATGACATAAAAACCATTAACATGGTAGTAATTAAATATATAATTGAACAAAACATCCAATATAGTTAAATATTGTACTTTAAATACATACTAATGAAAAAAAAATTCCTATCTATAACCATTTATAATCCTCATTTATAATCATTATATATATATTATTTAGTTTTTAAAAGTTTTTAACTCTGGATTTTTGTAGTCCTTATCGGGTTGTACAAGATTTGTTAAAAAGGTGTTTTTGTCTACACATTTTCCAAATTATGTCACAATTATATCAACAAAGTTATTTTAATATATTTACCAATATTTTTTATTAATATATAAATTCATTACATAGGTTTTTATGATCCATAAAATTTGAAATAGACTATGATCGTGTTTCTTCAATTCATAATGAATTAAGGGTTATTTAATAATTATAGAGTTTAATGGTAATATAACATTACTTGATGAAAAAATAGTACACACACACACACACACACATATATATATATATATCATATTTTATAAGTAAATAATTTATTAGTGTAATCCATGATATAAATTCATAGTATTGTCTAAATAGTTTCTCAAACTAACCCAAAAATCTTCCAAACAAGATTAATTAATGATAATTAGGTGGTTTAGTTAACATATCATTATAAATAATGAAAAATTATTTTATTTATTTTTTGTGAATGATAAATTAAAATTTAATGTAATTACTATAAGATGTGATGGATATGAAAAATATTATGTAGTATGAAAAAACTATTTACTCTTTTTATACTTGTTATGATGATTAATGTCACACTGATTTCTTATTCAAAATATTAATTATTGAATACTATTTTATATTTAATAAATTAATATAATAAAATAATTTCCATATCTATTTACTAAATCCATTTATAGAACATTCCATTAAGATTTGTGATGAAAAATGAAATGTGTTATTTTTGGAGGTGGTTGTCCACACATGCACATGGGAAACATTTTTGTATTCTCACCACCTGAATATTATGGGAATAAAAAATTGTTAAAATATTAATATAATATCATTTATATATGTTATTTATACTATTTTTATTGTAAATTTTTTGAAATAATGAGTATGGGGAAGGGTTTATGAGAAGGATAATGAATAAGTGAAAGGGAAATGCAATATTTATGGTGATAATTTGGATATTCACAAAAAGTATAAATTGAAAATGATGGAGTTGAGGTACTTTTTTGTTACAATGGGGAATAAAATGTTTATAGGTGATACTATTTAATTAAATAAGAAAGTTTTTTTATTTTAATTTTGAATTAGATGTGTCGCTTAAAGTAGGAGGAATTGGACTCCTTTTATAGTTTAAAAGGGGGGACATATATTTTTAAAAAAAATGTTAGGTATGTGATAAGAATAGAATTTCATCAGATTTAGGTGATATATATAGGGGAATGGTAGGAAATATATGTTTTAAGGACTCTCATAAAAAAAATAATTTTTATACGGGGTATGTGACAATTAAATTATTAATAAATCTTGATAGCTCATTTACCCATCTACCCTTATTTATCTTGATTAAAAAAATATAGCAATTATTTTATTACTAAAAATATAAGGTGGCCCTAAAAACAAAATGCAAAAACTCTAAATAATATCTTGGGATTCATATAATCTTATTAAATAATTAAATAATAGACCAATAACTTTTTATTTATATCATAAGATGTAAAAAAACTGCTATTAATAAAAAATATATTTTTATATAAAAACTGATATTTATTCTTATTTCCAATTAATTAATATTTTAATGATTTTATATTTTTAGGTGTTTAAATATAATATTAAATCCATGTATTAAATTATTTTAATTTATTATATTTATATAATTATTAATTCTTTAAAAAAAATTACTTTTCCTTTGGTAATTAATCATTATCCTAAGTAAATAATTTTTAATGTATAAAAAAACTATTTTCATATTTACAAATTTCTCCCACTAATTCTAAATATAATCTCTATTTTATCAAATAAAATGTATACATATTGTGAAGATGAATTTTAAAATTTGTGCACAATAACCTCATATATTACAAAATTTCCAAAAAATCATCTAAATCGAATTTTGTAACGAAGACTCTAAAAATAAGTCATTTTTTATTTTAAAATTATATATTTTTGATATTTTTATTTTAAATAAAATGGTTAGATATTTAAAAATATTTTTATAAGAACCTATATTTTTAAAAAATATCAACTATTCTTATTCTTATTTATTATAAATTACAAATTAAACTAATATTTACTTAAAATTTATATCCAATATATTTTATCACCATTAAATAAATATTTTTTAAAATTAAAATCCATATCTCCAAAAAATTATATATTTTGAGAAATTAATTTCTATGAATAAAATAAACATATTATTCATTATTTCTATACCAATTGAATATCAATCATTTTAACACCAATTTTATTATGTTTCTATAAATATTTCATAATGTGGTTACTCATATTAATTCTCATTAAGATAGAGGATATGTTTTAATGGTACTAACATTTCTTGGTTTTGTTTTGGTTTGATTTTCAATGTGTAGAATGATATTGAAAACATTTAATTATTTTTGGGTAATCATATTTTATAAATTTTGGGTGTTATAAGCTCTCCCATTTAAATAAATTATTTCTTTATAATTTTACTCATAAGATCAGATTAATTTATATTTGGAACACATATTTAACCATACAACTCTAGCTAATCATGGGTTTGTTATGTTTGTGGATTGATTTTATCTATATAAACAATTCTAATGAGAACTTTATAAAGAGATACTACCCAATAATAATTTATCATATAATTATATAATAACCACTATATACTTAATGAATAACTTCCCCTAAACCCTCAAAAATTCTTTTGTAATTACCATGCCACTATGACAACTTATTTATAACTCAATAGATAAAAAATGATGAAAACAGTACATAATAAAAATGAAAATCTAGAGTAAAATTTCATTATCTAATTCATCAGTGGTAGTTTTATAAGATATATCATTTTTTCATGGTTATTAGTGACTATTTACCAATTTTTCTATTATATTGGGTCATTGAGTCATCTAATTTCTATATACGTTATAATGAATGCAATATATATTTATAGGTTATCTTTTCCCCTTACACCTGTGACTCTAATAAACATCATCTATACACTTATATAATTACCTATCCATTTAGGAAAATTTCACCCATAATTCTTATGAAAATTTTGATATGTATTAAATTTTACCTTATTTCATTCATCATGTTTTCAGCGGATTTTCAAACATATTCAATCCCTCTATTCTTTCGTGTGTTTGAGATTTCAAATATTTTCATGTTTTTAATCAGAATTATTTATATCTGGTTTGGAATAATTATAATATATCACACTCTAGACTTTATCCCTTTAGGTTGTTCATTGGGATAATTTTTTCATTATTTAAGGAATCCTTGGTTAACATGTTTCTTTCACTATCCAGTAATTACTAATAAAATAGTTAACATGGGTTATGATCATTATAAAATAAAAATAGAAATTAAAAATATAAAACGTTTCCCTCAAAATTACTCAAAATATAACACTATCATGTTAGTCTATAATTAGTTTATCTCATCATGGAATAGATTATGGTCAACCAATATCACTCTTAGATTGATATTTATAATTCTTGGTTTTGAAATGTTACTTTGAGTTATGTTATCATATACTACTAAACATAGTCTTAAAAACATAGATCATAAATTAATGTTATCATTCATAAATATTTAAATCCAAATTATCATAGAAATTTATACTCTAAAAATATTACTTTTCCTTCAAATTTTTTAATCATTGATATAATAGTATAGACATTAATGTATATACCCTAATCATATACTCTCGATAACTTACCTTTCTAATCTTCATTTTTCAGAACATGTTTGAAAATTCCACTACAATCATTATGGTTATGATAATATATAATACATGAACATAAAAACATAAATATAAATATTTCTTTCCTTATGACACATTTTTTTAATATATGGTACTTTTGAATCAACCTATGAATCTCTTTATTCAATCTATTAATATCAGTGATAATTTATATATTAGGTTCACTAACCAAATTTGTTAAAATCGATCATAAATCCATCATAATGTTTCCTAAAGAAAAATAGATTAACTAAAATATATATCTCAGGAGAGTCTAGATAGGTGTATTGTATGACATATTCATTATGCAGTGTGTCACAATTTACATAATTCCCCACATATCCAATTTTGAGTTATTACCCCTAGATGTATTTGTTCCAATCAACATTAATATTCTATTATCCTGACAGGGATATAAATTCCAGGAAGACTAAATACTCATAACCATAAAAATTATTTATCATGTCATCCTATACATATATCTATTCATATTATTTTTCAAAATATTAACTCATCATAATCCTTAAATAATATGACCATTATTTCATTTTCATTAAATCATATAATATTCCAAAGGTTTATCTATAACATGTAAAAATGCGATCAACCCTAACTTTTCTACCATTAAATTATATCGAATAAATATTTTAATCTACAATGTTATAAAAGTAGTTATTTGATACCAACATTGATGATCCAGACTCATACTCTTGGATTCGGTGCTCAAAGACATACATATTACATATTTTCTTTGATTCTAGCTATAAATCTTGGATTTTTCATTCCATCCTTAGTAAATCTATAATTATTAATGAACTTCTTATATCCAAAACACATTTTTAGGTTTATAATATTAAATAATTTTAAATAAACATAATCTAATTAAGCCCATTTATTTCTAAAATAATAATCATAATTTAATTATAATCATGAAACTAATTAAGTCATGAAAATTCATTAATAGATCCCACAAATTCCCCTATACGTGAAATCTTTTAGCTATTTATTATCTTCTACATTTCATCATAACCCGATCAATGGAAGCATATAAAATTGATGGGATGAAACTCTTAATAAGGTAAACATAGAAATGATGCAATCATGGAATATATATTATTATATGAATTTGTATAGAATATGAATAAATAATAAACATATCATTAATATAATGATATATCCATGAATGAAATGAAAAACTGAGACACTAATAATAAAGATTTCATACTTATGGAATTTATAATTCCACAACTCAAAAACTTGTTTTCAATTCCAAATAAAAATATAATTACTTATCATTGAGACTACAATCAAGAAATCTTGCATAAAATGGGAATTTATACACTAAATCTCCAATTGTATTTTTTCTAATGATACCTATGAATAAATCAAGGGTTTATATAATTCTATGCCCCCATCTTCAGATTTTGTACAATGTATTGAAAAGAAGATTGAGTAAGACTTTTCATACCATTCTCTAAGGAACCACTTACTAAATTAATCACATGTATCAATATATTAAACTATATAGATTGTTTATACTTGATCAAACTATATATATAGTCAATAATATTCAATAATATTACAAATTTTCCCAAAAATAAACAAGGGGATATTATGGCCATAACCCATCTAGAGATAGAAGGTGGATTAGAAAACAATACATAGTTAACTTGAAAATAATGATCGATATTGAAATAAAACATAATGAATATCCATAATTTTCTCTATATTAATAGAATAATAGTCATTCTTGATGAACTATATCAAAACTGGATTATGTAAAAATGTGATGTTAACACCATACAGAACAATGAGTATTCGAATAAATCATATGATAATAATACGATCCTATACTTATAAATGAATAACAGGTATTATTTCAAAATAATAGAACCCCATTTCAAAAAGGTAAACATAGATTGATATTGAAATAGATGGAAAAACACATTGAAAAAAGAAATCTTCGAATTGTATCGTAGAATAAGTGATTAAGGAAAATGTTTTTTGATATTATAAGTTCAATATCTCAAATTTTATCTTGTATATATTAATGGAAAAATCATGAAACATAAAACCCTTTAGGTAAAATCATTCTTTAAATAATATGTGGAGTGGAAATAAAACCATAAAATATCTTTTAAAAATCATTTTTACCATTGAAGAAAAATAAAAATGTAAATGTCACCATCAAAGGTAAATTTTGAAATGTGACATGAAATATTTTGAAAACCCATAATTTATAAATAATTTCCATAATGTATCTTATAAATACTATACAATTTATCTTATAAAAATGTGGAGAGGATGAATAAATATTTTAACATGATAGATGAGACAATAAATATTTGAATAAGGTTTTTTGTGATAAAAATGAAAAAAATGATAGAATACGTCATATTATTGTAAAAGGAAATAATTTATTAGAATTAAAAAATGTAATTTCAAGTGAATAATCAAAACTCAATTAATTAAAATTGATTTACTATAAATTCAATATCCTAAAGTAACAAATGCGTTAAAATAAATTTGATGAAAAGGTCATTATTTACTAATATTTATCCAATTAATAACAATGATAATGTGTATATAACATTCATGTGACATTAAATATATATAAAACCATAAAAATAAAGCATGGTTCATAACTTGTAACATATATCAAAGAATCACAATTGAGAACATGAATGACCTTGCATCTTGAGAAAAAGATTTTATCAAAATTCATTGAGAGAAAATGATTTTAATTTAACATCAAATAAAATGATTAATAGATATTTAGTAATAGTGTACCTAAAAAAGGTAGAATATACAACTCATAAATTAATTTAGGTACATAATACCAATAATTTCTCAAAGAGAATTATTTGAGAGAAAATCCATTACCTTAGTCCTGATTCATTATTCACTTCGATTGGACGTCCATAATTATTAAATTATGATCATTAAACGCATACTAATTAAAAATATTAATAACTCTAACAATTTATACCCTTAATTTATAAAAATTATATATATATTAGTTAGTTTTTTCCTAGTTTCAACATTGGGTATAGGAAATTTTCATCTCATTAAAATAGTTTCAAAAAAGTGGTGTTGTTATCTTTCCTTATAACACCTCATTACCTGTTTTTATGTGTTTTGGATGATTTATTTTAGTTTCCAATGATTGAATTAAATATGGGGTTTTTCTAGTGTTTTCATATATTATTGAATTTCTCTATGCCTTTGCCTTGTTTTCACATGTTTTGAGAATGTTCAGACAATGTCTGTAACATGGAAAGAATGGGGTCACACGGTCTAAGAATAGTTAAACTAAGTGTACAACCTAAGTAGGAACCACTTCTAGGGGCTCTATTTTGGGTGAATTGTTAGACACAAAATTATTATTTACCATGTGAGCAAACCCAAGAAATCATGTGAATGATAATTGAAGCCCCAAATTTTTAATTAATGTTTTAAAACCCATTTATTAGCACTAATGTAATGGCCCAGTCTAGCCCACGATCATGATATTGTCTTCTTTGGGCCTAGCATGCATGGTTTTGTTTTTTCATTGGGTTCTGGCCCCCAGGAACCCCCCAGGAAAAGTCATCATGATTGAAGAGGTATCCACACCACCTTATAAAGGGGTGTTTCATGATCCTCCTCCTTTGATGTGGGAATTCCATAACCCACCCACCCTAGAAGGGCCCAACGTCCCTGCTGGCACATCAAATGGGCACCAACTCTGATACCATTTTTAATGGCCCAGTCCAGTCCACGATCATGATATTGTCCACTTTGTGCCTTTCCTGAATGATTTTGTTTTTCCCTAGGTTCTGGCCCTCAGGAACCCACCCGGAAAAGGACTCAGGATGGGAGAGGTATCCACACCAACTTATAAAGGGGTGTATCATGCTCCTCCTCCTTCGATGTGGGATTTCCATAACCAACTTTGTAACGTCCTGGTTCTGAAATCCACCCAGAGGTGCCCCATAGCCAGTCGGTCATGGCCTCAAGCACATTTCCCCAAATTCCAGACGCTTCCGAATAGCAGCGAAGGCTTGGGTGTGATAGTGTAGAAACTAAGCCCTCCTTGGCAGAGTACATAGCGGAAGTAAACAAACAAACAATAGCAGAAGCAGTAAATATCCCTCAATAGTAAACCGCAGAATACTGGAATAATAATAAACTGGAGCTCATGTATATCTAGAATAATGCAAGATACATATGACTAGTAATGTAGCAAAACAATTCACAATGCTTGAAATACAAAGAGTGCCAATCCAAAGTACAAAATAAAAAGATAAACAACTCTTTAGCATCGCAAGCCTATGCTTGGTCCAATGCTCTCCATCTCCACAGCATGTCAAGTACATGAAATATAAGGGTACATTCCCTTATCTATACCTACAACAATATAATCTATTTGGGCCCAAAAGCATGACCCAAACAGGGTGTTTGGAAAAATCCCATTAGGCAACCACCTGAATATCTGTGCCAAACAGTCAGTGAATATATGGTAGGTAAAAGTATAGAAAATAGAAAACATAAAAGTACTCATTAGTAAACAATCCACAGTTTCAATATCAAGAAAGAGCAAAAAAAAAGCTAAAACCCAAATAGGTAACCCTCTGGGAAGTACTCACAGCCATCCACTCTAGTCCTACCTAAGAAGTACAAGCAACCCTCTAGGCAGTGCACTCGGCCTATCCCCTCTGTTTTAGTCATAAGAATTCATAAATACTCTATGAGGAAGAACTCACAATCAATTTCCATTATAGTCTAAGGAATTCAGGGACTCTATGAGGAATCTCACATGGTCAATTACCCTTAAATCCCCAATGTCAACGAATCTCTGAGAAATCTCACTCGGTCAATTCCCCTTATTGCCCAGGTCGTTCAAATAATTTTAAGACACTCTGAGGAAGCTCACACGGTCAATTTCTTTTATAGTCTAACGTAGTCAAGGAATCTCTGAGGAATCTCACTCGGTTAATTCCCCTTATAGCCCAAAGTTTTTTAAATACTCTCTGTGGAAGATCACTTAGTGAATTCCCTTCATAGACTAAAGTGCTCAAAGTCTCTCTGAGGATGCTATCTCGGTCAATTCCCCTTATAGCCTACTACACCAGGTTCTCATGGCCGTGTGTAGATTAAAAAGAATAGCAATAAAACATAGCCAAAGTAAACCTACACAACTACATGGATAATTAGTATACAATATATCATGCAAGTTAGAGTACAAATATTCCACCCTACAACTCTAGCCATGGAAAATAGGCAAGGTGGCCAAACAGGCTAAATAGGACCAAACGGTCATAAACATGGCATACATGGGAAAAAATATAGAGCATATATAATCAACCCTATTCACATTCATTTAACCTCTACAAAAGCATACACGCATGGAATTCAATCAACATGGGTAAAATGGTAAACACGTAATACCTCATTCAAGGGTATTGGTCAACATTACACATAATACAAAGAGACTTTGAACGAAAAGGCACAAACCAAATACCTTGGTGTTAGGATATTTCTATATGTGAACCTTAAGGCATGAATCACCTTATAATGTCAGTGATCTACAAAAATTTATAAAACATTCAAAGGAAGATAACTTGATAAAGAAGAAGAATCATGAAACGAGGCTCAAAGAGAAGGGAGAACTCAACGATGTGATTCCAACGTAACTGACATTGTTTGATTCAGAGGACATATGCTCACTCAGGGGTTCATCGAAGATTCATGGTTGTATGAAGATCTAGGTCAAAAGAGACCTAGAAGAAGAGTGTTCTGGCTATTAGACACGACCCCAGTACGTTTAATGAAAAAAATATACACGGCGTGTACTCTCCATTTCCGTACTCCACTTTAGGCGGCCTCCAAATCACCCCCACACAGCCGTGTGTGTGGCCTCTACACAACCAGAACATGGTCTCATGTGGAAAAAAGTACACTTTATATACTCATAATGTACACGTCATGTACTTTGAAAATTTCTAGAAATTCCTCTTTTTCTAAAAAATGACTAGAAATGGAAAAACATACTTGAAAAGAATATCTAGGTTCTTACAACTAAACACATCACACATTAATATAAATCTGATCCTTTGGATCTTAAGAGAACCCTAAAGCCATTTTGGTTCTCTAAATAGTATTTTATAGAAGATAGAAGTGCCAATCAAAGTGGTCATCCACCTTATGTGAGTTGTTTTATTCATGATATGGGCTCTCTTATTTTCTCATTATTCCTACTCACTAGAGGTTATTATAGAATTGTAAATCATGGTTGATTTATGTGTAATTATAGATCTAGGATATATTCTCTCCTATAAGTATTTCTCTTCTAATTTTTAGTGATCATCAACAAATGGGACATATATAAGATTCATTTTGGGGTTTTCCAAGTATCTCAAGTTGGTGTTTCTATTAGTTTCCTTCATCTTGTAATTCATTGATTCTTTTTAATTCACAGATTAATGTTTCTTTATTTCTAACACATGTTCTAAGAAATTTATCATTGAAATTCAAAGAGAATTCTTCTCTAGCCTAATAATATTCAAATTGAACATGTAATTACGTGAATGGATGTAATCTAGGTCTCTAATAAATTTTCCAATATTTTTAATAACATATTTGTTTTCATTTATTTTGAAATATCTATTAATAGATGTTTTGGTGGAAATGAGGTATTTTCATTGAGTTTTGATTTATAAAATTAAATTCCTTGATTTGATTTAAATGTGTTGAACTATTTAATGTATTCTAAGGAGTTTGAAATGAATGAATTTTTTAAATTACCAAGATACCCCTTTTAATGATATTACCTTTGTTTTGAAATGGGATATATTTTTTAATTTGAAATAAATTTTTTATTTATCTGGAAAGATTTTGAAAAACCATGTTTTGAAATGTATTCAAACCATTTAAAATTATTATACTTCCCATAAATGATTTAGTCTATCTTTGAAATAAATTTTTCTTCCAAAGGCCAATTTAGAATTATTATGATTAATTTTTAAATTACGCTCATTTGATTACCATTTTTAAATTTTGAATTGTATAAATGTATTTAAATTTAAATTGATGATGCATAATGAAAATTTTCTACTTTATAGAGATACAATATTGTAATAATCCAATAATGTTACTTTTTAATTCTTATACTTCCCATTTTTGGGTGCTGAAAATGGAATTATCTATATTGAGGGGGTTTAGGGGTGGGAGTGAGATGTGATTAGAGGGAAAGTTCCCATGAATGACCCTGATAAAGATCCCTATTGTGGTTCTTATAATGTGATTATCTTACTCACATATTCTGAGTATTCATGAGAAAATGGATTGTAAGTTGGTATGGCCTAGATATGTGCTTCACAAGTGGACTCACACCCTTATAGAGGATCTATGGAGAACTTGAAAGCTTCATTCCTTGAAAATTATTTCAAGAAAGTTGGTGTGTGTGAAACTAGATTGATTATGACCCGTGAGACTGGATGTAATCCAAATAATTAGTCATGTTGTAATTTTATTAGCAATTCTGAGATAGACTCACTATTTTAACTTGGTTGTAACCATTAAAACCATATACTTGATACTCATTACATGAAATCTTTCTTTGACACAATTTGGTATCATAATTTCCTTTATTGATTGATATATTATTTTTATTATGAAACTTGACTCTATTGTATTTAATTTTGTTTAATTTGGATATGAGGAGAATATTTACATTTTACATGATTATATATATCTATCTTGTGAAATTAATTTCAAAACTTTTTGATGAAAATTTTTATTTTTTTAACGGTGGGATTTCTTTTTTTACATGTTTGGTTTTGATAATGAATTATAATTGTTGTAAAAAATATTGGTTAACCATGATTTTTAAAATATTTATTGTACACATCTTTTAAAAAATTAGAATTATCTTATTAATTAACTACATAGAATAATTAGAGAAATCATATTAGTCTCTTTTTCTCACACACTTCTTGTACCTTTTAGTGTCTGTAGCCCTCTTTGATCTTATAACATGTATTTCTTCTTTCTTCTTCCTTTGTGGATTCGTGCTATGGTGATAATGGTTGGGTGAATTTGGAGATACTGGATGTTTTTGGACTCCCAAGTGGCATGTTTTGGTTGTTATGTTCAATTTTATATTTTCATAGTGTATTTTTGTACTTTTATATGTATATATTGATCTATATATTTGATAATGTATGTGTAGTGTACTCTATGATTGTAATCATTTGAGGTTAAAATCCTTCCCAATGATTATTTATAAATTCCCAAGTGCTTTTCACCAGCTCGCAGAGATTAGGAACACTCTTTGGGTTAGTGTAATATCAGATCAGATATTAGTTTAGATGTTATTCTAGGTTGGTTCATTACAAATGGTATTGGTCCAAGTCATTCCTTATAGGGAATACATGATTTTTAATACCCATATGTTATTTAGGGTGATCCTTGTTAGAAATAACATTAGGATTGTGTCAGGACTAAAGAAGAAATTCTTGTGTTTGTTCTTGATCATCACCCCTCATGATGAGACTTGTGCTACCTGGGATGTTGGGAACTGATTCATTATTTTGTATTATTTTATTCTAGATGTAAAATTCTGTTTAGTTTCCTAATTATATAATTTTTTATGTTTGGAATCTCTAAATATTTTTTATTCAGAATAGAATTATTATGAGTGTTTCACTATGACATAATGGCCTGATAAACTATGAGGTATTGGTGTGAATAATATGGAAGTAAATATATGAAATATTAAGATATTTTCATTAGTTTTACCCACCCATGATACTAGTAAATGTATATTTCTACTCTAACCAAAACATGATACATTATCGGTTATCATCTTGGTGAATCCACATGAGTGAGGTTAGTTAAGAGAACTATAGATATGGAATGCTTCATTCTCTTATGTTCTTGTTTAAGCTTTAATCCATTGTTGATGATTTTAAATACTTTTTGAAAACCAAAACCGTGGATTAAATTAAGTTTTTTAGATCTTTGAAAATTGTGTTAAATTACCATTAACTGATATTTATGAAATGTTTGGTTTGGAAACCTTATTATCAAAGAATCTTGTGTGAAATAGTAAAGGATTACTGAAATCTGTGTTTGATATATATCATTATTTAACATTTGGAATAAAAATAGTAATTTTTTTAACAATTAAATATTTTGTGTTTTGAAATAAATGATGCTTTGATAAAGTGGTTTTTTGTTTTTTTGAATGATACTGAGTTATTTTTTTCTGTTTCTATTATGCCTGAGATTATATGCCTATGTCTTGTGATGAAATGAAATCCCTCCCATATATTTTTTCAAGAAAGATAGATTGTCTTTTTGGTGATCTAGTTCTTGGGTTGTTCTTCATGTATTCCATAGGCAGTTTCTTACATTGTGGATTCTACCCAGACTCAACATTGAGTTATAGATCCAATGGCCTTCCATCCTTTTAATGACATCCTTGAATTCATGGATTTTTATATATCTTGTTATAAAGGAAATCAAGGCGCTATTAGGGATGTAATATTTCTTACTGTAGTTGATGAAATTGTTTATTCTCTTAAGAATCTTGTTACTCCGAAGGTTATAAATATCATCTCATTATTTGAGGGTATGCTAAAAAAAGGTTGGGATGTTTTGATTCCTTCTTGTCTGTATGAATTAATGCATTGTGAATTCATCAAGTAAATCATCATTCAGTGCCTGTATCCTAAGGAAGTGAAAAAGGAAAACGTTTTTGAGTTGCTCTGTTTTTTCAATATAAACTATTAGTTACATAGTATGCTAATAAATTTTCACATTTGGTATGTTTCAATAACATTGATTATTTGTAATGATTTTCGTAAGGATATCTATTTTAGAAAACATATTCACCCATACATCTTAAACCTCATTCCCATGTATGGGTTTTTATCTTCCTTGGAGATACTCAATATGGTTTTATAAGATGAAGTGGAGCTAAAAAAACAACATGAATGTATAAATTCTACATGGATGTCTGTTTGATGGAATTATCCTTGAAAAAAACAAGGATTTTATGTTTTTGAAAGCTTTTGTCTTGAGGTCTTTGTTAATGATATCTTATGGAAAATGGTTTGAGTCATTTTTTAAATTCTAGAGTAATAAGGGTTTCTTTCTCATGAGATATTTATTGTTTTTCCTTGTTGTCCCATTATTTTGAATTAGTGTTTAGAGATAAATTTTGATATATTGGATGATCTATCCTATGAGAGTGAAGTTCCTTGTTTTGGAAATGACCTAGATGTTTGAGAAATTTTTAGTTGGGCTTGGATAGAACTTATGAATGTACTAATGTATCTGGGATGATGTGCATTTTTTTAGACTAAGAAATTGGTTTCCCCATCATATGATTTGATGAGCTGACCATGGTATGAGAATCAACTTTGGAAATCTAGTGTTATCATTCAGTATATACCTAGGGTTTAAATCATTGTTATTTATTTACCTTGTTTATGGTTTCTAGAGCTTATATGTTTCTCATTAGTCAGTTAGTGAAGTCTCTACTTTGGGTCTTAGGGAAGTTCATTTATTATTTTACACTATTTTGGTGAATCATATAATGTTTGGGAAACCTATTCTAGGTTGGAAATATTTCTCAATTTTAGAGACATGTGAAGATCATGATGTTGTGTGTGAGTTATTAACCATTGGGTGAGTATACATTCCTAATAGAAGGGGGTCATATGTTTTGGGCATGGTTAAAATAAGTGTGTAGCCTATGTGTGTTGATATTCTTGGGGCTCTCTTTGGGGAATACAGTTAGTCTCATAGTTAGTACTAACCATGTAGAAAAACCTATAAAACTATTAGAATTGTTAATAAAGAAACAAAAATTGTAATTAAATTCTTGAAACACACCTAATTATCCCTAAACACCTCACACTCGATCATTAATTTGATCCATTATATTTTGGGAGAAACCTAGTGCCATTTTGGCTCTCCAATACTCATTTCACGGTGGATCAAACTACTAATCGACGTGATGATCCTATTTCGATAAGTTATTTTCTTATTGATCATGTATCTACAATATTCTCTTAAATCATTCTCCATAGTGGTTATTATGGCCCTGTGAATCACGGTTGATTGATTTGGAATTTTATATCTAGGATCTCTTCTCTCTTATCATGATCTATCTTATTAGATCTGATGATCACTAACAACGAAAAATCATTTTAGAATCATTATGGTATGATTCCTAATATTCATAGTAAGGTTTTCTATGATTTTAATGAATTTGTATTGATTAATAATAGATACTTTTTTCTTAATTTATAACACATTTTCTTTGAAATTTCTCTTTGAAATTTTTCTTTGAAATTTATTTTTGAATGCTTGTTTGGAAATTTTTTCATTAAATTGAACATGTATTATTTGAATGGATATAATCTTGATCTCTTAAACAATGTTTTTGATTTTTTATTGACATATTTGTTTTGATTTATTTTCAATGAAAATTTAATGGTTTTTTTGGTGGAATTGAGGAAATATTCTTGGGTTTTTATTTATAATATAAAATTCATTTATTTGAATTAAATTATATGCAATATTTTACATTTTTTATATAGTTATAGATTCTTGAATTTTTCAAATTAACCAATATAACTCTTTTAATTTTTTAACTTTGTTTTGAAATTGGTTATATTGGGTTTTTGAAATAAATGATTTATTTACATGTAAAGATGGTTTAAAACCATGTTCTGAAATTTATTAATAAAATTTAAAATTGTAATACTTATTTTGAATTATTTTGGGTTTCTATGAAATAAATTATTGTTTTTAATGGCTGATTTGAATTTTTATTAATTTTTTTAAAAGGAATTTGGTATGATTACATTTTTAGACTTCGAATTGAATAAATGAATTTGAATTGAAATTGATGATTCTTGATGGCCTAGTTGGAAATTTATGATGAGTTTCTCTTATAATAATCCCTTAATGATCCTTTTTGATTCTTATACATCCCATTTTTTGGTTCTTAAAAGGGTATTATTTACTCTATGGGAGTTTGGGGGGGAGAGTTATATGTAATTTTTGGGAAAATTCTCATGATTGATACTGATAAGGATTCCCATTGTGATCCTTGTAACATTATTATCTCACCCACCACTTTTGACTAGTCATCAAAAACCAGAAAATTGGATGGGTTGACCTATATATATGATTTAATATAAGAATCACACTGTTCTAGTGGCTACATAGAGAACAAGAAAGGATCATTCTTTGGACATGTGGACAAGAATGTGGTTCCACATCAAATGATTTTCTGAAGACAAGATATAAGACTGAAAATTAGACATTTTATTATTTGATTACCTATCATGAGGTGGAATTACTTTAGTACCAAGGGTTTACTTGTGAAATCTATATAATTGATACTCATTACAATACATCTTTTTTGTCACCACATGGATGTTTCCATACCTGATTGATATACATATTGTTATTTTTTATAATGAATTTTTTTTTGAAACATGTCTTATTTTTATATCAGGTGAATGTTGACATATTTTTTTAATTTTTTTGTTTTTCCTTGGGACATGATGTGAAAATATTCTTTAGGAAAATTTTTATCTTATAAATGGAGTTTGATTTGTTAAATTATTTTACTGTTTTTAAAAAACTTTTTAATTCAATATTTTAATGTCTTTATTTTACTCATATTTTAGAATATTTTAATTACATTATGATTTAAATAAAGAGAATATTTGGCTGAATCATATTGGTATCCTTAGGTCACACCATTATAAGTAATTTGGGTGTTTGCAACCCCTTATGATCATATAGTTGGTGCTCGTGTTTTCATCTTCCATTCTAGGTTTCTTCTTGGGTGACCAAGGGGTGTGTGTATTGGGACATGGTTTGTGGTCTTAGACCACAAGGAGGTGGGTTTGATTGTTATGTTCCAATTTCAGTTTTCATAGTGTCTCTGTATACTTTGATACATATGTATTGAATTATATATGTTATGATATTTCCATAGTGTACTTTTTTATTTTAATATATTACAGGAGAAATCATTCCCAACAATTATTTATTAATTCTCTAGTGCTTTTCACCATCCCATGGAGACTCGGAATTGTCTTTATGATAGTCTCAAATCAGCTTCGATATGAGTTTAGATGGTATTATAAGTTGATTCATTACATTTCATCTACAAAATTAAATATTTATTAGATCAAATAATCTATGAGGAGATATTTTATATGATAGTTTAAAAATAATTATTTCATTGCAAATTTTTTTTGAATCCATATGGTTTAAATTAGTAATCTGCATGTTTTGGTGATTATTAATGAATGATTGTTGATTTTGTAATTAATGAGTTTCTAAGTGATATAAACACGCCTGAATGAAGAAAAAATAGGTGTTTTCAAAATTTTATAATTTCATTATTGTAGGTAAGTTATCATAGTCTTCCATGATATAAATTTATAGCATTATTCATGTAGGTCGTTAAATAGACCAACAGATGAACACGCCTTGATTAATGGATTATTATGTGTTGGTTTAACTAAAATGTAATTATAAAATAATAAAGATTATATTATTTAGGGTTTTTCAGATTTATATATTATAATTTCTAGGATATAGAATAACAATTAATGGTATTTAAATATTACATAGTCTGAATAAGAAGAATTTTCTCCTAGTATGCTTGTTTATAATATTAATGTTATAATGGTCACTTATTTATAATATTAATAATAGACTTACTAATATATATTTAATGAATATAAAAAACTAATGAAGTTTAATATATATTCAGGAAACCCATTTTTATAACCTTCCTTGAATGGGGGTGATAAAAAATGAAACGTTTCATTCATAGAGGTGGTTGTCCACACAGACCCCTATGAAATGTTTATATTTTTTATACCAGGAGAATAAATAATGTATATATGTTAAATATAATAACATTTTAATATATTTATTATAATTATTTCATCATACACATATTATATGAATGGGATTGTGGGATAGTGTTTCAAAAAGATAATGAGTAAAATAATAATTTTAAGTAATAATGACGTTGAAAATCTGGATCACCTATTGAAGTGTTATTTAAATATGAAATATTTAAGGAATATTTTTGAAGAAAATAATTTTAAAAAATGTTAATTGGATATAAATAATTAAATAATTTCATATTATTATGGGAATTTTGAAGAGTAATAGTGCCTTATAGTAGGATGAAGTGAGGTCCATTTATTGTTGAAAAAACGTGGAAAATATTTGGGAAAGAATATAATGTAAGTGTTAAGCATGGAATTTCAAGGATGTTAGGTGAGTTATGTGGTGAAATTTTTGGTTAGAATTTAGGTATTAATTTTATACCAAAATATTCTTTTTACAATGCATAAGTGAAATATTGATTTTTAAAAATTAATGATACTTCAATTAATGACATTGCCCATACTAATCTTGACTAAAAATTACCCATGTTAAAAAAAATTTACAAAAAATATTAGATGAAAATTCAGAAGGAATTTTTAAAATATAAACCATTATTTTAGATACATTTAACATAATTCAAATTCTAAATTAGTGAAATTTAATTTTTAAATTAAAACATAATATATAGGAAAAACATTTCTATAGAAAGAGGCATTCTTATGTATTAAGTGATTATTATTTTTATTTAACAATAATTATTAAATTTAGATGTGTTTATATATTATTTATGTGTTTAAACATCATATTACAGTCATATTTCTAATTAATTTAATTTAATTTATAGAGGTAAAAAATAATTCTTAAACAACAACAACATTAATTTTACCATTATAATTAATCAGTATTCAAAGTAATTTATTTTCAATGAATAAAAATAATATTGACATATTTTACTAATTATCACCTATGGATTCTAAATATATATTCTATTTTATAAAATAAAATTAATCTGTATATGTAAAATAAATTTTATCATTTGGGAACAAAAAAGCTATTTTTTTAGAAAAAAGAAAAAAATTTCATCATATAATAATATTAATATGATTACACCAAAAATAATAATCATTCATTAAAATTAATGATCTATATTTTATAAATCTAAATTTATAATAAAAATATGAGTTATAATGTAAAACTATATTTATTGTAAAATTTCATTTTAAAAAATATCAATGATTCTTATTTGTATTTATTATAATTTATTAATTAATTTTTTTTAAAATATTATTCATATAAAATATTTTTTCTCATCATTAACAAAAGGTTTATTGAAATAAACCTGTATATCACAT
The DNA here is from genome assembly GCA_963277665.1 of Viscum album. Lineage (NCBI taxonomy): Eukaryota > Viridiplantae > Streptophyta > Magnoliopsida > Santalales > Viscaceae > Viscum > Viscum album. The sequence goes on from OY728156.1 coordinate 1,511,577,034, forward strand.
AAAAATAAAATATTTAGAATACAAACTTCTAAGTATAAAATAATTTTATTTGTCATTTAATCTATAATATTTTAAATTATTCATTATTTCAAGTAGCCTTATTTATTTCTATAAATATTTCAATCTTTTGTTACACTAACTCATTAACCTTAATTAAAAAACATGTTCTTAATGTGAAAAACATATCATGTTTTTTTGTTCAATGTTTCATGTGGAGATAGCTATTGAAAACATTGAATTTTTAGGTAAAAATATATTATTATTTCAAGGCGTTATATAGAATTTTTCTACACTTTATCCAAGTAGACTTTCTCTAGGATGAAACTCTTATATTTATCAGATCTTCATGAAAAATATAAATATTTAAAATAACTGGAAGATTCACAATTAGAATCAAAATCATCTTTTTATGATTGAATTGATGTTCAAAAAACATCACATGACATCAACTACATTATCTTTTTATCACAACCACTGCTAAATATTTTGAATATAAACATAATTCACTAGTAGCTCATTTTTTTCATGAATATAATAATCGCTCACAATTCAAAATTTTCTTTACATCTATAAACTAGAACCATTATTCATAGATCGACACACAGAATAATTCAGACATGGGTATTTTTATTCTTCAACATGTAAACCAAGACAATAACCAACTTCTTGGCATTAATGTTTTTTCTATAATTTTTAAAATAACATTTAAAGCTCAATAAATAAAATATCTTTTTTTTTGGTGATATACACCCATATCCCTATTTATACTAGGGCCTTTGACATTCTTTTAAACCCAATTATACTTGACATATTTATGTGAATTGAAAATAAGTAGAACCCAAATAATTTTTGGCTTTACAAACATTCTTCTATATAAGGGTTTCAAAAAAATATTACTCTAATATTGTTCAGTTATTTAATATAAGAATCAAGCGATGTTTACTAATATCATTGTAATTGTTTTAATCTATTCTGTAAGATACTTATTATATATAATTTATTTACATATTTATTTACATGGAATCTATTTGGTTGGTAAATTTACACTTCATTTTGTAAAAATCCTTTTTGAAATATAAATTTTGATGAGTATTTTAAATTCATTTATAATAATTTTCAAAATAATATAAATAAATACTCCAAAGGTATCTAATATTACGATATCAATAAAATTTAAGTCTAAATTTACACCATAATGTTGTTCATATCCCATTTTATCATGTTTAATATTATTTCTTATCAAATTTAAATTGTAATTAATTTTTTTTATAAAGCTAATTAGTTCCATTTTCATTTTAATATATTTTTTTCACCAGTGGATGTATCATAGGATGTAGTATTGTCTTGTCACTACTTAAGATATAATTTTAAATAATTTAATATAAGAATATATCATAAAGAGACAAAGGGGAAAGTAAATAATGATTATGTGAGATATTGACATATAAAATAGTTCTATATGCATATTATAATAAATATAACAAAATTAAATAATAAATATTTTATAAATAATAACAAAAAATATATTTAATTTATTTGAAATAAATATCAATAATTTATAGCATATCAAAATGATATTTTTGTAAAAAAAATCAGTGGGAAACTATTTAATTTTCTATCATATGAAAAATACATGTAAATTTCGGATAAAATATGAAATGATTAAGGTATTTAGTAGAGTTACTAGAGTATCCAATGAAATTATATGTAAAATAAATTCTTAAATGGTCATTGTATATAGATATATATTAGTTTTAAATAAAATTATTTAAATTTTCATTGTTTCTCCTTCTACCATGGCACAAAATTATTAATGATCATGGATTGCATGTAAAATTATACTAATAGATTTTATGGGTGATTCCCATAATTTATGGATACCTATATTGGTGTGAATTGAATCCCTTTTAGTGAGGTATGTTATATTAAATACTTTTGATTAGTTTTTATGTAATAACTTACTTTTTTTTTGTAAATTATGGTTCACATATAGGTTTGGGGAGATAGTTTTAGAATATTTATGTCAAATTACATTTTTTCAGAAATTTAAAGGATTGCCATTAACTTTATTAAATTTCAGATAGTTTAGAATGTATATTTATGAAAATTTTAAGGTCAATTTCCATGTGGTCTGTGAATTATAGGATTTTTAGGATACAAAAGAACACTTGGTGAGACGTATTATGTGAGTATTAGTTCATCACAACTATCTAATCAAGGATAGTTATTTATATTTGATTCTAAATCACAATTTATTTCTATTTTCCCCACTAATAGCCTTACGTTAATTTAAATATATTATATAATTTTATGTTTTTTTTGGATTCTTTGCCATTTAATGATAATTTTATCTTAATGATTGGATGGACTAACACTAGATCAATGGTGTGTGAAATCCATTATTTTTTATTTAATCTATTATTTTAAATTTTTTATCCTTATTGAGAAGTGTAGACTAGTATATCATATTATGATTGAAAAAAACAAAGATCCTATATCTTTATTAGAAGGAAAATGAAATAAATTTAATATTAAGATTAATTTAAGGATTAAAATAGTAACTCTATCATCCGTGTTGATCTTTGGAATTATTAGGATTCATTTCAAACCTATATTTGAAATGTTTTATCTAATGACAGTTTTAGTACATTGATGTTTTTTTATTCTTCTTTCTTAATTTAATTGGATTAGTTTCTATTTATAAATTTTCATGGGGGAAATTTTTATTTAATATATAAGTAATGTTATATTTCTAATATTATGGTATACTATAGAAATAATTAATGTTTGGAGACTTTGAAAATCATTGAATTGAATTTGGAAAATTAGAATCATTTTACGGAACATATGATTTTTTTAATTTAATTTTATGGAAATTTATGCTAATGGGATTCTATAACACCCCAAGATTGCATAGTACATTATCTCTTCAAAGTAAATCAATAACTTGTGCTACACGCAACACGGAGTTCGAGCACACCAAGACTTACCGAAATAGCCATTCAAAAAGCAGTTATGAATAGTATTAACTGCATTTTAAATTTTATATACTCCATATAATTTCAACATCCATATTACAAGTTTCTTAGACATAATATAAGAACAAATTCATTTTTTTAGATAAGGTAATTATTTTTCTGAAAATTCAATTTTACAGCCTTTTATTGGTGAAACTATTTTAAATCTAATATTTGACACTTTTATATATTTAATATAGAGAAATAAACTTCATATTTTGAATCGTGACATAATAATTTAGTTTCAATAATTTTTTGGGGGTTTTCTGATAACCTTCATATTTTGGTGAATAGTGAAAAATACTAAATTTTAATGGAAAACAAATTTTTTAATCAAAATAATTTATAGCATTAAATTATAAATTTGAATGTTTTGGAAGTATAATTAGATTATATTTTTATCATTTAATAAAATTTTGGTCATTATAAGTAATTTCACATATACATTTGACATAAACACGTGTCAATCATTTGATAGTTTTTACTTTTATAAAACACAATTTTTTGGTCATGACAACAGGAATTAATTTTAAATTAATTAATTAATCTTCTATGTTTTGAACTTGGTAAAATAGAATTTGTTTTATAATTTGAAATATCAAAATTATTATAGGGTGTATTTTTGGTATTTTTCGGAAAACTTACATTTTTTCATTAAGAGTGAAAAACACTACATTATTATTTAAAACCAACATTTTATTTAAATAATTATTTATTTTATTTAAATTTATTTTAGGTCAAAATAGATATATAATACCTATATAAGTTCAATGTAATTCATTGGATTCATTTTAAAATAAAATTAGATGTATAAAATTTTATTGAACTTTTTAACGTCTTTTACCCACCTTCAAGACACATTTGAAAATTATCATAAAATGTAATTTTACCACTTCTGTGAATTGAATTTCAAAAATAAAAGAGACATAGTTGAAATCAGTATGTAAAATGGTTTTCAATAAGATGAAAATAATTTTGGGTGAATAGTAACATTTGTCTTTTATTTACCACGGTTAAAAGTAAATAGGGTAATTAAAGGTAAAAATGATATTATAATTACCCTAAAACATGTCCTAATTCTATTGGATAAGTTTATTTTACCCGAAAACATCCTTAGGAGAAAAATATGATCCTTTTGGTTAACTTTTATTAGATTAGTACATTTATTATTATTTAATTTAAAGATGTGTTAAATGTTTTAAATTCAAATTTTAATAACTAATCAATTTTTAATATAGGGTTATACATAAGATAAATTCGACTATAAATATTTATTATAAAGCTAAAAATATTTCTTACATAATTTTATTTTATTTATAAATTTTTAAGATTAAATAATTAAATTTATTTGTGACATAATGATTATATAGTAATAAGATTATCAATGAATGTTTAAAATAATCTATATTATAAATATTAAAATAAAACTAAATTGGGGATTTTTAGTCCATCAATGGATTTTTTAATTTAATATGACATTTTAGGGTTTATTAAGTAATTTTTTTGAAGTTATAGAGTTTTTATGACTTAAAAAAACAAAATCCCTAATATTGTCAAAATTGACAAAAATAAGTTTTTAAAACAAATACTATATTATTAATTGATATAATATTTATAAAAATATAATGCTCATAAAAAGGACTTCAGAAGTTTAGATATATCAATAATGAACCACTTTGGGATCTCTTGTATTTTTATAGTATGTTTATTAACCATTTATTATAAATTTACAAGAAGACATGGTAAAAGTCAAACTATTTAAAAGGGTACTTCCCATTCTCTACAAATAACACCTCCAAATCCATTTGGACCGAGAAAACCCTGACCAAATGTCCACCCAACTTCCCTCAAATAAACCTAGAGGCCTTCCTTTGAGTAGAAAGCTAACCTAAGGTTCCCTTTTGTTCAAATCAAAAGGAAATTCCCAAAGAAGAGGTAATTATTTTATCACCGCTTTCAAAGTTATTTTATTCTTCCACTTTTTATTTCTTTGTTATTTTCACAAATAAATAAAAACTATAGTAACTTCTACATAATTTGATGTTATTATGAATATGGTACAACCATATTCATTATTCTATCTATCCTATGAATGATAATGTCACCATGCGTTCGTACATACGACTTACTGTCTCCATACGGTGGTGTAATTTGTTATTCAACACTATGTTATTTTGATGGATATAATTATGATTTATATATATAAATAATGAAAATAAAATGATATTTTCCCTTTATAATTATTATACAATCCAATTCCATACCTTTTATTTATTAAATAAATGATATCATCGCCCATGTGTACGTAAGACTTACCGTTTCCACGATGTGATGAGATTCATTTCCAGGTTCACCATTCAACGATGGTTATAAAAATACATATTATTAATAAGTATATAATATATGACATAATAATTCTACTTAATATCTATATATATATACATATATATATATATGTATGTATGTACTTACATATATCTTATTCACTTACTTCTGTTCAATATGATATGAAAATTGAAACAATGTTTATGCGTATGTACGACCTACTGTCTCCATAAACGGTGTTTTCCATTTCATATAACTATCTGTTATACATATTTATATTCTAATTATATAATATATATAAATTATGTTTTATATTCTGGAAGTATTTAAATCATGATCTAAATGTTATGATCAAGAATAACAAGTTAAAACACGTATGATAAAGAAAGCGATTATTACCTGAAATGCTAATTTAACATGAAACTTATAATTAAATGGTTATTATAAAGTCATAAATTAATCATTTGTGATATAATAAATATGAATATGGTTCTGGTATAATTAAATAACATGCTATGGTCATTATACAAGTGGTTAAACGTACCCTCTACTAAAGGAAAGTGCAAGGTAAGTGTTAATTCCTCAATCTCATTATTATCCGAGATTGTTTATTTGTATGTATTTTCAAGGAAATATTTATTATCCATGTCCATGTTTCATAAAATATTTTTTCAAAATGATTCTTTTAAGGTACTATATAACTAAATCATCATTTTAAATGTTCTAAATATTTATTCTTCTAAATCTTTCTCGTTAACATCCACGTTATGAAAATAGTTTTAAGGATTTTTTATATGGACATGATTGTTTAAAATATTAATTACTTCAAAAAGATTCAAAGTGGTATGAGACACTTTGATTAAAAAATATATTTTAACTTACTTCCATTTTAAATGTGTGACTTTTAAATGATTTCACAAAAGGTATATTTCTCTCAAAACGTTTTACTTATCATTTTCAACTATTTGAACATTAATTTTATATATTATTATTGGTTGAGATTGATTTATTATAAATACAATATTAAATGTTTTATTGAATGATTTATGATATGTTTGACTATGAATGTTCTATTTTTATACCATTCATGGTTTATAGTTGATGTACTGGCATTTTTTATGTTATTTTTAATACGAATGTTTATGTTATGTTTCCAAAATTTTATATGAGAAATACATTGGACGTAGTAAGTCAAGGGTGGAGACCTCTATAGCTCCTCGAAGAATCGGTAGGTCTCACAATACAAACTTGTGTCTTGGTACAAGGCCTTGACAAAAATTTTATTTGTATTTTTGGCACGAGGCCTTGGATATTTGGTAATGATGTTCGGCGTTATGCATTCCCTCATTATGAAATTAATTATTACATGTGATTATTCGACTAGTATAATATCCTTGTTCATGTTTATATGGTATTTTTTGATATTTTTTCTATATTATGTTCATTTTTATGTTTAAAAATGTGGTTGTTTTTATTACACATCTTTCCATAAAAGTTTATAGCTTCCAAAAAATTATTAACCCTTACCGAGAATTTGAGCTCACCCCATTCATATGTTTTATTTTATTATGATGCGAAGAAGTGTTTTATAATTGATATGCAGTGTTATGCAAGTGTAATAATGGTGTTCTCAAAAGATTATTTATGTTGGGTTTTATTTTATAAATTTTATTGTAAAGTTCATATATGGAATCTATTTTCTAAGACTTCTAAACTGTTCGCTCCTTTGTGACTTGATACCCTGAAATAATGCCAATGTATTAAAATAATGCACTGCCTCCGGTCATCTAGGGTCAGGAAATTACATTTGGTATAAGATTAAGTTTAATACAATCCTTGGAAACTAGATTTAGAAAAACTATAACCAGAGAACATTACCCTAAGATACACTTTAAGGATTATTATAGAAGAACTTCTTAGAATTTTGGTAATGTAGAGATTTTGTGTATTTTATTAGAAATACATCCCTTTATGGGTACGAGTAGATAGGGGAAGCTCTGGAACTAATTTACAAAGGAGTGAAAACTCTAACAAGGAGTTTCGAGCTTGACCCTGGGTATCCTGGTACATGACAATGAGCCTTGCTGCACTCTTAGTTATGAAAATCCCAAGGGATATGCTTAGGATAATTCAAATTTTCGTTACAAGACATTATGTAGGATTTAGGAGTAAATACTTCCTCAATGAATTTTTTTATGATTATAGATTTAATGTATAATATTTTTATTTTACATTATGTATTTTACTTGTTTGTAATTATTAATTACGCTTCATAAACTGACCTAGTGTATTAAATTATTTAGAAATGGAACCCAGTAGAAGGAATGTGAACTTTAGCAATACGCATGATCCAAATAGTAAGAAGGATAACATCTTACATGGTATTAAGCCAACATTTAGAAGGGAAATATTCTCCCACGTATTCTCATCATTTGATGAAATAGTATCATGTGTTAATAAGATAAGTAAATAATTCTCTGTGTCCTGTAGCTTTTGAAGGAAAACAAGAGAAGAAAAGATGGTAGAGAGAATAATGGATATAGGGAAGAGGGGAAAGAAAGAATTTTACAACATGTGATAACTATTGAAATAATAGCCTTGGTAAATTCATGAAGGGAATGCAAGTTTTTTATAAGTTTGGAGAAAAAGGTCACCAAGTATGTTATTTTAAGGGTAAGAAAAAGGTATCAAATGCACAATTCTTCATTTTCATGGAGTCGGGACATTACGTGAATCAATGTCCTGATTATCAGAGTAGGCCCCAAATATTTCTATTAGATAATAATAAAGTTATGATATTACCATAGATGAAGAGGAATGACTAGTGTTATTATGGTTTTATTAATGAATTATTTCATTTGAGTGTTGTATCAATGATGTACGAGTTATATGAATTATGGAAATAAATAAAGATTGTACTACAATACTATTTCATTGAGGATTCTAGATTATATGGTTCTAAGAAATATGAATGAATAGAAAGTTAATATTTTTGGAAAATACATGGTTTAATGAAATATAAAACTTAATATGGTTCTGATATGGAGGTAGTGATTTTTGAATAAGTTATGATTGATTTGGAAAAAATATATTCGATATTTCTGACTACTTTGAAACTAAATAATTAATATTTTATCCCATTATTGTTTATATTTACAAAATTTTTGGATATAAAGAGTATATGCAGTATAATATAAAGAATAAGGTAGTATTAATGTAATAATTAAGGTTTTATGGTAATTTAGGGTGTTACCGTGTTTTATAGGAATACATGATGAAGGTATTCACATGTTATTACGTGGCAGAAAAGAACATCATTGTGTTTACCTTACTTATAAATTTTGGACTGTGAGTTTGGATAAAGTGTATTTTGGATAAGATTAAAGTTTTGAATGTGTTAAGTTTGACATTGGATACTATCGTTAAGGTTAAAACATTTCTCAAGATTATTTTTGGATTGCAATAAAAAGGACAACCCGGAGGTAGGGTGACAACCTGTCGGGTTCGGCAAGGTCGCGAGACTTGAACCCGCAACCGAAGTGCGACAAGGGTGCATCACCTACCACTGACCTACGTGATGTCCTCATTTATATAATTTAGTTTTTTTAAAAATTCTTACAAAAGAATTATAAATTCATTATTTCTGGAACCCTATACGATTACGATAAATAGAATATTCTGGAAATCTATTATCTTTTCAAGTGAAAGATGAGTTTTTGGTAAGAATTAGTTGAAGGAGGAATCTCTACTTTTCATATATATTTGTTTTCCTATTATTATATGAATAAATTAATTCTTAAACTTTAGGTAAGGTATCTTAAAACCAAATATGTTTTATCCCAATACCTTATGTTTGGTTGAACTGATGATTTGTTAAATCATCCTAGATTGATGGCTTTGAGGCCCTCAATTTACACTTGTTTATGATTGATGACCTCAATAACTACCTATAAATATTTAAGTTTTTCTTCTAATTATGTGTCTCTAGTTTCCACCAATTTTCTCTTAATCGAGATCATAATTTGGTGGTGACTTTTTCGTTTCCCTTTCCCTCTTATAAAGACTAAATTTTATTAACCCAATTTCTGATTTTTGATTTCCACAAAGGAATTTTAATATTTGTAACCTTTTAATTTAGAAGAACAATTTCAAATTGTGAGGATGAAATTTATTTAATAAGGGGATAATGTAACACCCCAATATTTTATAGAATGTTATCTCTTAAAATTAATTCAATAACTTGCGCTATATGTAACACCCAGATCGAGCACACCACGACTTACCAAACTAGCTGTTCAAAAATTGGTTATGAATAGTATTAATGGAATTTTAAATTTTCTATACTCCATATAATTTTAAAATCTATATTATGTGTTTCTTATATTTAATATAATAACAAATTCAATCTTTCAGATAAAGGAAGTATATTTCAGAAAATGCAGTTTTACCGACTTTTATTGGTGAACCCATTTTAAATCCAATATTTGAAACTTATATACATTCAATTTGAAAAAATATAATTCTTCCTTAGAATAAGGATATAAAAATTTATTTTTTATAAATTTTTGGTATTTTTCTCATAACCTTCATATTTTGGTGAATAGTGAAAAATACTAATTTTTAATTGAAAAAAATATTTTTAATCAAAATAATTTATAGTGTTAAATTACACATTTGAATGGTTTGGATGTATAATTAGATTATATTTTTATAATTTAAAATAATATAGGACATTATAAATAATTTCACATTTAAATTTTACATAAAAACATGTCAATCTTTTGATAGTTTTTACTTTTAAAAAACCAACTTTTTTGGTTTTGACAACAAGACTTAATTTAAAATTAATTAATGAAACTTATATGTTTTGAATTTTAGAAAATAGAATTATTTTTTTTAATTTGGAATATCAAAATTATATTAGGGTGAATTTTTGGCATTTTTCTGAAAACATTAAATTTTTGATGAATAGTGAAAAACATTGTGTTATTTTTTAAAACTGACCATTTATTTAAATAATTATTTATTTTATTTAAACTTTTTTTAAGTCAAAATTGATAAATAATACCTATATAAGTTCAATGAAATTCATTAGATCCATTTTATAATAATATTAGATGTATAAAAGTTTATTGAATTTTTTAACGTCTTTTAACCACCTTCTAGGCACATTTGTAAATTTGTATAAAATTTAATTTTACCACTTCTGTGAATTAAATTTAAAAAATATTAGATACATGTTTGAAATAACTAAGTAAAATTTTTTCAATAAGTTGAAAATAATTTTTTGGTGAATAGTAACATTTGTCTTTTATTTACCATGATTAAAAGTAAATAGGGTAATTAAAGGAAAAAATGATATTATAATTACCCTAAAACATATCCTAATTCTATTGGATAAGTTTATTTCGACCAAAACCAACCTCAGGAATAAAATATGATCCTTTTGGTCTACTTGGATTATATTAGGACATTAATTATTATTTTATTTAAAGAAGAGTTAAAAGTGAAAAATTTTAATTTTAATAAAAAAACATTATTAAAATAGGTATGTACATAAGATAAAGTAGAATATAAATATTAATTAGAAAGATAAAATTATTTCATAAATAATGGTATTTTATTTAAAAATTTCATATATTAAATAATTACATTTATTAATGACCTAATGATTATGCAGTAATTACTTTATCAATGAAATATTAAAATAATAAATATTATAAATATAAAAATAAATGTAAATTGTGGATTTTTAGGCCATCCAAGAATTTTATTGGTTAATATGACATGTTAGGGTTTATGAAATATTTTTTTTGAGGTGATAATGTTGTTATGACTAATAGAAACAAAATACCAAATAGTGTCAAAATTGGCATAAATGAGTTTTTAAAACAAATTCTAAATTATTATTTGATAGAATATTTATAAAAATATAAGTTTTAGCCAAAGGATTTATATTAATTTAGATATATCAATAATTAACCACTTGGGGATCTCTTGGATTTTTATAGTATGTTTATTATCAATTTATTATTATAATACAAGAGGACATGGTAAAAGTTAAACTATTTAACTAAGAGTTAAATCTAACAGATATGGTTAATATAGTGATTTAAATTTGTCTAAAAACTATTTTTTAAGAGGAGTGAGACCCATACCCAACCTAGCTTTGAAATAAATCAATTTGGTTCCATCATGAACCAGAAGTGATTTTTTAATAAAACAATATTTCAAACTTCCTCTAAAGTGACCCTCACCTCTTTTATAAAAGGGTACATCCCTTTCTCCAAAAATCACACCTCCGAATACATTTTCCTCGGCCAACACCTGACCAAATCTCCCCCAAATTCCCTCACTTTATCCTAGAGGACTTCTATTAAGAATAAAGACTACCTATAGATCCATTTTTTTCAAATCAAATGCAAACACACTAAGAAGGGTTAATTTTTTTATCACCTCTTTCAAAGTTCTTTTCATTTCTACATTCTCTTTCTTTGTTATTTCCATAAAAAAATAATAAATCCAGTACCTTCTACAAACTATTATTTTATTATAATTATGGTACATCCATATTCATTATTCTATCAATCATATGAATGATAATGTCACCAAGCGTGTGTACGTACGACTTACCATCTTTACACCGTGGTGTACTTTGTTATTCAACACTATATTTTTTTGGATGGATATAATTATGAGTAATATAAATATAAATAATTCAAATAACATTATAATTTCACTATATAATTAATATACCATCAAATTCAACACCCTTTAATCACAAAGGAAATGATATCATCGCTCGTGTGTACGTACGACTTACCGTCTCTAAGACGCGATGGGATTCATTTCCAAGTTCACCATTAAATGATGATTATAAAAATATATATTATTAATGAGTTTGTAATATATGAAATAATAATTATACTATATATATATATGTATGTACTTATATATATTTTATTCACTTACATCCATTCAATACGATATGAAAACAGAAACAAAATTTATGCATACGTACGACCTACCGTATCCATTAATGGTTTCTTCCATTTAATATATCTATCTATTATACATATTTATATTATAAATATATATTATATATAAATCATTTTTTATATTCTGGAATTATTTAAATCCTGATCTAAATGATACGATCAAGAATAACAAGTTAAAACACAAATGATAAAGAAAATGATTGTTACCGAAAATGTTAATTAAACGTGGAAATAATTATTAAATGGGTAGTATAAATTCATAAATGAATCATGTATGATATAATAAATATGAATATGGTACTAGAATAATTTAATAACATAGTATGATCATTATATATGAGTTGAAACATACCCTCGACCAAATAAAGGTTCAAGGTAAGGGTTAATTCCTCAATCTCATTATTATCTGAGATTGTTTAAGTGAAAGAATTTTCTAGGAAATATTTATTATCCATGTCCATGTTTCATAAAATAATTTGTCAAAATGACTATTTTAAGATATTTTTTAACTAAAACATAATTTTAAATGTTTAATGTTTTCATTCTTCTAAATAATTCTCACTAATGTTTATATTTTCAAAATAGTTTTAAGGATTTATTTATATTGACATTATTGTTTTAAAATGTTAATTCATTTAAAACGTTTCAAAGTGGTATGGGAAACATTGATTTAAAAATCTATTTTAAATTACATCCTTTATAAATTTGAGACTTTAAAATGATTTCACAAAAGCGATATTTCTCTCAAATCATTTTATTGATCATTTTCAACTATGACAACATCATTTTTGGATATTATTATTGATTTTGGATGATTCATTATAAATAAAATATTCAATATTGTATTGAACGATTTATGATATGTTTGACTATGAATGTTTTATTTTTATACCATTCATGGTTTATGGTTGAAGTATTGAAATTTCATATGCTAGTTTTAATAAAAATGTCTATGTTATGTTTCAACATTTTCATATGAGGAATGAATTAGACTTAGTAAGGGACAGGTGGATCCCGCAAAAGCTCCTCTATGAATCCATAGGTCTCATTAAAAAAACTAGTGTCTTGGTATAAGTCCACAACAAAAATTTTATTATTAGTCTTGGCATGATGCCTTGGCTATGTGGTAATAATGTCTGACTTTAGCCATTCCCTTATTCTGAAATTTAATTATTAAATGTGATTATTAGACTAGTAGAATATCAATGAGAATGTTTATGTGGTATTTTTTGATTTATTTTTTCCATATAATGTTCATGTTTATATTCAATAGGCTGTTGTTTTTATTACACATATTTCCTTAAAAGATTATATCTTCTGCTATATTAGTTATCCTTACTGAGCATCTGAACTCACCCCATTATTATGTTTTATTCTCCTAGGATGAAAATAAGTGTGTTATGATTGATATTCAGGGTTAATCTAGGGGAGTAATGTAATTTTCAAAATATTATTTATGTTGTGATTTATTTAATAAATTGTAATGTAACATTCATATATATAATCTATTTTCCAAGACTGATAAACTGATTGGTCCTTTAGGACATGATTCCTTGTAATCATGACAATGTATTAAAATAATGCACCAGCTCCGAGCTTCTGGGGTCAGGGTGTTACAGATATTGTATTAAAAATGGGTTTTATTTGAAAACAATTTTGTATTTAAAATGTTTTTTTAATATTATTGACAGTAAACTTTTTAAATTATGTTAATTTTTAGAAAAAATGTATTTTAAATATATGAGGCATATAAATAATTATCATAAAACATTGAAAATTTCCACAGTAAAAAATAGACATAAAATTGCATTTCTCAATATTAAAATTTATGCGAAGAAACATTGCATAATAAAGAACAGTATTGATTCCAAACGCTAAGGTTGATAATGATTCATTATATTGGAATTTTAATCACAATTTTATACATTCGATTTTTATATATGTATCTTCATTCCCTAATAATAATATTATAATATTATTTTTTATGATACTTATATTATAATTTGACATTTTTACGAATAATATTTGTTATTTGGGTGAACCATGTTAGGTTATCTAAATTTTATATACAATAGAATGAGTAGGTTTTATTATATTTATTTATCTTATGTATAATGGTTTATAATAATTTGTTTTAATAAATAAAATTTATACTAAAAAAAGAAAATTAGTTGTACAATTTAAAATTAAAATCATTAAAACGCATTCTAGTGACTAAAAAATTAAACTAAATATTATTTCTAATATCTTTACTATCTTAACCTCTTTTGAATATATAATTATTGTAACATGATTAAGAAAGAGAGAATTATTATTTTTTTCATTAGTAATAATATATAATACCTAATTTTATAGATTTTGATGTCATCATTTTACCATGTGTTAATAGGGGCTTATTCAATTTCCACAATGAACAGATCTTGATCTTTTTCCCTTTTTATTTTTCAATTCATTGCATATCGATTTTATTAATTCAATTACATTTTATATTCAATGAAAAATAAAAAATAATTATTAATTTGTATATCATTAATAAAATTATTTCATTAGAATATTTTGTTTTTTGTTATTATATAGGAAAATAGATCCACACAAATTTTTTTTCATCCATACTCATTTCAAAATAGTAATGATCGATAATAATGATTTGGTATTAATAGTAATTTCCATATTGGACATAGAGATAGTTATCATAATTTTATAATTTTAAATGTAATTATTTCATTTTTGTAATTAAGTTATTTTTATCATATTATATGAAAAGAGAAATGAATTATTATTACATTAATGAAACCTATAAAAATTAAAATCTAATCCCATTATTCTGAAACTCTAGTGTTCTTAGAGGTCGAGGATTATAATTTATCTAGTAATCATGGGAAGATTTTATTTTTATTTCATAAAATGGAATCTATAACAATGATGGGATGATATGGGCTATAAATTAATAGATAACTTTTATATGAATAATTATAAATGAATTGCGAATTGATATTGAATATGATATCATTTCCATGAATAGGATTTGAAAATGAGTTCTTTTAATTATTTATTTTAAATGTAACTTCATAAAATTTCAATTTTGAAAAGAATTTAACTAAATTTAATTTCATAAAACCTTATTAAATAATTTAATTATTCATAGTATGATTAATTTTATGGGAATATTGTAACTTTAACATATTATTATAATTTCAATGTGAATATAAGTAGTTATTTTAGTTTCAAAACTTATTTATTTTATTGGAAAGTAAAATACTATGAAATTATATGTAAATATGATTTGATGCTCTTTTTTATGATTTAATTATATAAATAGTCTATGAAGAGAATAAATTTCCTCGTAAAGTTGTGTGGTGTATTTAAAATATTCTTGAAAATTTTAATCCCTTGTTTCATTCCATTCCTGTGATTATAAGTGAAGTAAAACAATAATTATTTAAAGATGTTGATTAACCCATATTTTTATAGAGGAATAAACCTATTTTATTTAGTCAACAAAATGGGGTTCTAAAAGATAAGGATTTGATAGAGAGAATAAACCAAATATTTTGGATCCAAAAAATTATGGATTCATTTAACATTGAGATCACTATATACATTTTATAGTATTTGATGTATAAATGGTGGGTGATAGTGACTAACTAAAATATCCATGAATATCATTCACAGTTTAGATTACAATAGTTTCTTTGTAACTAATTTTACAAGTAGTTACTAAATCAGAAAAAAATAGATTGTATAAAATCCATGTGAGTTATATAATATTTCTCTATAGATATAAATTTGAAAAATGATCTTATAACATAAAATATTATAATAAATTATTGCACCATAATATAAATATTTTATATTTAAATTCAATAAAATATATGGAATATTTTTATTCTATATGATATTAAATCCACTTCCCATATACTGAAGAAGTTAGTAATGGAAGAATAAAAAATTATTGAGGTTCATAATGTTATTTCATCCAATAAATGATCAAATGATGGAAAAAATTATTCATATAGATATAATATGGAAGAAAGATAGTTTTATCTATATAGTGGAAATAATTTAATTAATTGTTTATTTTCATCTTTTGGGGGGATCTGGAAAATTTTTTATCATTGAGATAACATGGGATGCCATATGATAGAAATTATAACAAAAATAAGTGTATGTATTTATTATGACAACCGTAGAATACTAAAGTTGATCTAATCTATTCTTAATATAGTGTTAATTAATAGAACATATAATAAACTACATGATTGACTTCCACTATAAATAATTCCAGGTTTTCTAGAGAAGGATCATAGTTATTGAATTTTTTCAATGCTTAATTGGGACAGACATATAGTAACTAATGGAATTTAATTAGAACAAAAAATATACCTAAAGAGACTAAGGATAATCATATGATAATATGAGGCCCATTTCTGATTTTATCAACTTTGAACTCTACATGTTATTTCAGATTATATCATTTACTTAATTAATTTTTTTCTAAATTAATATTATATCAATTAGTTTTCCACAATGAATTGATTTCATATACAATTAATATTTGTAAATCTTTGAAAAAAGGGTGAGGTAAGCTCTGAATTTTCAACTATGTAATAGATATCCAATCAAATTTCATAAATAATTTATAGGAATACCACATAGAGTTGTTCATATACATATATCATTGAATGGCCCTTATTTTTATTCCATATTATTGAATTATACTGGTAGATTAACTAAGGATGATGGTATCTTGACTGATGTTGAAGATTAAAATATTCAATCAAATATTTGACAATAGAAAAAGTGTCTTTTCCCTACAATAAATATATAAGGTGTGTTATGATTTTGTATAGGATTTTGAATGTGGAATGATGCAATGTTGGAAATTAAACCCCCTAAATCACATAGTGAAATTTTGATTTATCAAATAAAAGGAAAAAAATATCTTTTCAAATATTATGTTGATAATTTTATATCATTAGTTTACGGAGAATGATAGAGATAGTTTAATTACAACATTTTAAGGGGAATAAACTAATTTTCAAATTTTATGTTGAAGGGAAAGAATTTCTTTTCAAATATTTTGTTGATGATTCATATTTTCCATTACTTTTATAAGACATTTATTATGGTGTTTGTGTAAGCATTATTAATTTATCGATAATCCAAATATGAAAATGGAATATATTTATGAATTATTTTAAGTAATTTTCTTGAATCATGAATATTTGTGTGGTTTCTAAAAATTCCATTTATATGACCAAAGATGTTACATAATGATTCATACTTTAATAATATGTAATTATTGAACATTATATAATAATTTTCATGATTCATTAGAATAAAAATAATTTTGAAATTTGGATCTCACTTTGATTAGTTATATATTACTTATATTTTATTACGTATTAATGAAATAAGAATCGCTAAAAAGTGCATTATTCCCAAAGTGTTTACAGATTGGTGAGATGATTTGTGTCATGAACCTGTTTATGGAAAATAATGTAGACTTACCTTACCATCAGTTTTAGTGTTAGTAATATATGGAAATGATTTTTTGTACATTTTAATCCATCTAAAATAGGTTCAGTACGAGGATAATGTTCTAGCTTATATAACATGAAAACTATGATCACAAAATAATAATTAACACAGAAGTGAATTTATGTTATGTATATTTCTTATTATTTGAAGAGTTAGAGACACTATATATTCAATGAGAAATTAAATGGATATATATACTAAAAAATTTAATATACACTATCATACTATATGACATGAAATTGTGGTATAAAATGTGGGTGAAATATTTTCAATATTTATAATTAAAATTATTTTATATACTAGTATAGGAGAATGTTTCAATAATTTATAGATCCATAATTTTCATACTCATGTAGTCAATGAAACAATGTTCCAATTGTAGAAAATGATCTCATTAGTTTTTTTAATTAGGAGATTAAAATTAAGGGATCCATTGCGGAATTGTTTTATGTTATATAACTTATACAGTATCGTATTAGGTTATTGAGGTAATAAAATAAATTTACTTAAAAATCATATCTGATTCCTTAAAATGTAGAGATAAAATTGATATTTGGTAACTTATAGATAACTTTACCCATTATTTTGTTGATAGATTTGTGGTTACCCTCGGTTGAATTAAGATTTCCTAAATTCACTTCATAAATCTATCTATTAATTTCATATAAGAGATGTCAATATATATCATGATAGGATTTTATGTTCTTTGTTGATGGGGAAAAAGAAAGTGATATCTATATATGGTTATCAATGTGAAACATATCAATGAGAGAAGGATACACAAAAAATATGTGTAATATTGTTGAATCCTTTATATTTTATAATATATAATTATGTTAATATATTGGATGTTTTCATGACTACTTATTTGATATATTAAGTGAATATTTATTTTATATTTCAAATTTATAAATAACATATTGAGTTATCATATTTATTACCCATTTGGGAGATGATTTCGATTGACTACTCATCTTTCTCATATTCATTGTATTTGGTTATGATTCGTGGAATTTAATTTTCAATCCAATCATGTAAATAATTGGCATTTTAGAAATTTATATCCCACTATTTGAAAAAATAAATTCCCTAATAGGTAATGAAGTTATAAAAAAACAAGAACTACTTTGGTTATTTTGAATAGTTATATGGTCTATCAAATTTTAATGACTATTATGCCACATAACTACTGATAATTTATCAATTGTAATGATTCCATTAATATAAGTATAGTAAGGTTAATGACAATGTTCAATTCATACATACATAGGATATGCTAGCCTTTACCAGTAGGATTGTACCCCATAAATCCAATTTATTGGATTTTTCAAGGTAGATTGCATGAGAAGCTTGACCCAGCTTCCATATTAATTTGAAATTCAACAACTAAATCCTAAATTAAACCATTTTTTGGATAATTTTTATATCATCAAGGTCTAAATCCAAACCATTTATGTCAAACAACCCCAAGAAAATATCATTGTTACACACCTTAACCTTAGGGCATATATATTTGTAATAAATCAAAATGTATATAGACACTAATCGTATGATTTTTCATATTTTCATTCTATAAAATATTTAATATATTAATAACATTTTAATGTTACATTGTTAATGATTGAATAATTATTTTAATAAAAATTAAATTATGATATGATAAAATCTAGATTTAATTTTAGGGAAAAACCAAACTTCAATTAGGAAAATAATTTAAAATGGATTAATAATTCTTTAAAGGAATTATATTATATTAAAATAATATTATTATGTTTTTTTATTAAATATAAATGATAATATAATCTTTTGAAGTCAAAAATAATTTTCATAGTCATTAGAGAACTATTATTGTTAAAAAAGGAATATCTTTTTAATAAATGTAGACTTACTTATTAAAAATTTTATATTATCATAAATATATCTTTATTTCAGCAAATAAATATTATTCTTTATATCAGAATTTTGAAATAACCAGACAATGATTTTTTCTAAATTTGTATAGACAATAATTTTTTGACTAATATTTACTACTATATTAATATTCTGTGTGAATTATGATATTATTATGAACTAAAATTCTTGTAATATGTTGCATAAAATGTATCCACAAAACATATATATTTCCCCTAATAAAAAATCTATTTTATGGTAATTTTTTAAAATTTTATAAACCCTGAATGAATCATCTTAAATATATATTATATTACAAGGTATTAAAACCAATTCATTAGAATTTTGGCTCGCTTCCACATCAAAAAGGGTATTATTTTAATGATATCAATTAATAAAAATCTAAAAAAATTATATTTGGTAGAAAAAATGGGTAGAAACCATTTTATTGTTTCTTGTTTTGATTATATTATAATTTAATTCATGAAACCTATTTTGGTGATTAATAAATAATTATAATCCTATTTTCTATATAATGAAATAATGTACCATTTATCATAACTAAAAACCCATTAATCATGAAATTAATCATCCCATATATATATATATATATACCTCCCAAGGTGTCCCCTAGATCTCAAGATGCTCCATCCAAGCCATTGGAATCATCATTTCAAGGTAAGGGATCCTCTCATTCTTATCTTTATTCAAGCACCTCTATTATATTATGCCTTTTTTCCGACATATAATGTTGGCATATTATTTTAATAATAACTCTAAAATACAATTATTATTTAAAAGTTATTATAGACCCCTTTCACTCTTATTAATATTTCGATTTAACATTTATATATCCCTATTATAGTGAATGAATTATCCTGTGATTTATTCCATGAAAAATATTTTCTTTTTATTAATACACATAATTATTTCTAGTCAATTGTACTCAACTAGATGTAATTATCCTCTAATGTTTGTGGACTTCCATTCATACAAACCACACTTAATGTTCATTGTAGTAATATTGATTAATGGAATAATTATGATGTATGATTCATTTTTAATACTTATATGTGTATTAGATAAGAAAATTATGTTTGTGACCAAATATCACTCCAATTAATTTTGAAATGATATAGTCTCCTAAGAAGTCATATATGGGATTACTAAGTAAATTCAATCCGTTATGGAACTTTGTCCACCATGTTATGGTATCTTAGTCGAAATAATTAACCCATGTTTATGTTTTCTTGTTTTATGTTGGTTTCACATTCCATGGATTTCATTATGTAATCATGTCATATCATGCCTTATTATGCATGATTATGACCCTCATCCTTCCAATGTTATCATGTTATATAATTCCTTATAATCCACAATTATGATCCATATTCCTAGGTTTTATTTATGATATCATGTAATAGGAGTGTATGCCTTCTTTGTACATGGGATAGAAAACTCTATTAAGAGAATTAGTGATAATACTAAAATTGGGTAATATACCTAAATTTTTGTATATAGTATGTATTTTCTAGAAAAATACATATTTTTATGAATAAATAATGTGGATGTAACTCATGCACAAATTTTTATGGTGGTAATAACACAAAAAGGAAAAAATGAGCTAGGATCAATCATTACCTAGTGTAAGGCAATGAGCCTTATAGAACAAATAGATTATCACATCCAAGGAATATGATTTGGTAACATCAAGAGATCCTTATGAACCATTATTATGTGAACCAAAATTCACCAATGAATTTTTTTAATAAAATAGTTCGTGGAAACCATAGATTTTAAACTTAAAGTTCATCTTTAAGTGAATATATTTCATTTATGCGAAATCAATTTAATTTTAATGATTTTTTGTTTACATGATTAATATTTTAAAAACCCCATTAAAAATTATAAATTTTATATATTCAAATGGCAGTAAATAGGAGAAACTAAGTCAACAAACAATGAGAAGATTAATGTAGTGGATACAAAAAACCGATGCCCGACCTGATGTGAGAATGTTTAGGGAACATCATGAAAAAACCTTTCAAACTAATTGATGTTTTGAACCGAAATTAGAATCAAGAGAAACTCAAAAATTCCTATAACATATATATTTTTTCAATTGAAACTATTATTCAATAGTAGACATGGGATTTTAGCATATCTTATGACACCTTAACGGTAGAACAATGGATCAACTCCCTCGAGATGATTACCTCCATCATTTAATTCTCTACACAATATAATGTAATGTGCGTTGTTTATCATATGGAAGGAGAAGGTAGTGAGTGGTGGATATTTTAAAAAAATAGGATTTTTGGGGAAGAGATCAAAGTTATTGAGTATAAATAATTATATAAAATATTTTTGTTCAAATAATCTATTGACACACTATGAATAAAAATATTGGGGATCTTCCTTTGTCTCAGGTAAAACGTTAATGAATCCCATATAGAATACAAGTACTAATTCAAAATATTTTGATGATATAAAATTGAGTTTTTCATTTACCATGATTATATATTTTTCCACTTCTTTGGTTGGTCTATTCCATGTATACGAAAAGACATATCCATTTAGGACATTAAAATCATTGATGGAATTGTTTTATGTTCCCTAAATATCATAGTATAGAATAGTGAATATCAAGGTTTTCATAGAGATAATAAGTGGAAAATAAATTTTCATTCTCTTGTTATGGTGGTGAAATATAATGGTGGAAGAAAATAAAAACAACCATCATGTAAAAAGTGTGGCAAGAAGAATCCTAGAAATTTACTAATGGGGATGAGGAAATTATTTCTGTGTGAGATGGAGGGGGACTTATGTAGATATTGTTGATAAGAAAGCCCCAACCATGAGATGGAATAAATGAATTATTCAGTCAACCCTCAACCAATAGTATAGTTTTTCAATTGTAAGGAATATAGACATTATGAAAGTTGATTCATTATTCTAAGGGTTATTTTAGATATTCAATGCTAACAAACTATATAAAAAAAGATATCATGTCATCACTAATTATGAGGTGAACCCTGACAAAAAAGTGGTGATATGTATGATAATTATTAATTCCTAAATAGTGAACTCAATTTTTGATTATATTTCTAGACATTATTCCATATCAAAAAATTATAGTTTATCTATTCTATTATCACCTCAAAATATAGAAGTTGAATTATCGGTGATGATAGATAATGGGTTTGTTGTTTCATCCTAATAATAAAACACATCCATTTTCAATATTTATGGTATGACCATCCTAAATTTCTTTGATGCTTCATTTAGTAGAATTTTATGATATTGTAGTCATGGAATATCTTTCCTGATATAAATCCAATATAAATTTCCAAGAGAAGGACGTCACACTCTCAATCAGGAATCTCCCTCCAAGTATATAAATGTTCAAAGAAGATGAATAGTCATATTTTGTACCAAATTATCAATATGGATATTAATTCCTTGTGACTATGCATATCTAGATCAAGTGATTGAGACTAAGGAAAATACCATCCTTGAATAAATATTAATTTGGAATGAACAAACTTATGTTTTTCACGAAAAAATTACCAATTTTCCTCATAGTGGAGGGGTTTTATTATCAATATATATTATACATATTGTGTAAAAAATATCCTTGAATCCAAATAAAATGGTTTATGTTCAGCTTGAGGAGATTAAGAAGATACTATGGGATAATCTATATAAGGATTCATGTTCCAATGTGCTTTATCATAGGGTACACCAATCCCCTTATTAAAGAATAAAAGTGGTTTAATCCACCTATTCATTGATCATCATGTGATTATAAAGATCGTAATAATGAACAAGTTTCATCTACCATAAATTGAATACCTTTTCAATCGACTATTTGATGGCCAATAATTTTCTGTGGTCAAATATCACTCATAATATTCACATGTCAAGGTGAATAAAGGTGTTATCCTCAAGATTTCTTTTCGTAAAATGTATGGGCAGTATGACTTCATAGTGATTCTATTGGGACTCACTAATTCCCCTAAAATTTTCATTGATGAAATAAATAATTTTTTTAATAATTACAACAATTTTTTTGTAGTCTTAATAGATTATTTTATTATCTACTCGAAAATAAATATAGAACATGAAGAGTGTTAGAATTATTCACTAAATACTTTTCAAATGAAAATGTTCTTTTAGAAGTATATTAAATGTGAATTTTAGTTAATCTGAGTATCATTCATGGGGAATTTTATCACTATTAAAGGTATTTATATTAATCCTTTTTAAATTAAATAATTAAAGGATGTAAAAGTATGACATTTTTGAGGTAAATATGATGTTTCCTTAGATTAGATGGGTACTACTGTTGATTTTATAGAAAATTATCACGATTTTGATACCAAATAGCCAGGCTTACATAGAAGAATTCATTTTTGTTTTGATAGATGAATATGAAGAATATTTTAAATAGATGAAGAATATAATAATTATAGAACATTTCCTCACATTACCCTATGTTATGATGTATTTATAATCTACAAGGATGAATTAAAAAATAGATTGGTTTGTGTATTCTAGAATGATGAAAAATTGATAGACTACACATCCTACAAACTAAAGATCTATGAGATAAACTACCCAAATCATGATCTAGAATTGGCTATAGTGATATATTCATTAATGATATGGTATAATTACATATATTGTGAATTGTGTGAAAATTATATAGATCACAAAATAATCGGGTATATATTCTCATAAATTAAACATAATATATTCAAATTATGGTGGTTAGAGAAAATAAAGGGCTATGATTTTTATACTAATTAATATCATGTGAAAGAAAAAAGTGGTAAACTCTCTGAGCATACATGATCCCACAACTCTATCCACAATGAGGATAATAAGGGATCTAATCATAATGGACATGAAAAGGTTGGATATGAGAATAATAAATAGATCTTCATCTAAAATTTCTCAATTAAACTCCCAACCATGAATTCATGATAGGATCGGGGATTCTTAGACATATTTTCAGGTGATCGAGAAGAATGGAGAGAAAATTATTGAGTTTAAATTTTCATAACGTAGAGTCATCCGGTTTTGGTCCTAGATATTGTTTACTATAAAAATAAGATTTAAATAGAGAATAAAGGGATTATTCCTATATATCATCCCTCTCTATTCCTCCGTAAATCCCTGTGATATATTGAAATTTTACATAATACAACTAATGGGATAACCTGAAGATGGATTCTATAGAGTTTTTTCTCTATATGCTTGGTATGAAAATGAGTCAAGGTGTAACAATAGAAGTCTTAAGATAAGACAAAACCATTTCCCATACCATTGTGAAAAGGGGAAAAACTAACCCTGGATTTCATCATATGAATTCCCAAGACAAATAGAAAATATCACCAAATGGGTGGTAGTGAATATCCTTAAAATTCTATCCCATTTAATTTATATTATGGTATATTTCTCTCTTGAACATATTACCATGATATACATAAGGGAAGTTGTAATACATCATTTATTTTCACCCAATATTATATATAATAATGATCCAAGGATTAACATGAGGTTTAGAGATGCTTTTAGAAATAATTCTTTATAGAACTATGCTTCAGAAATACTTATCTCCCTCTAAAAAATGGTTGTCTGAATGGGCCATTCACACCTTCAAGGATATGATGTTATCATGTTAATGGATTTTCAAGGATTTTGGGACCATTGTATTCCCCTACTGGATTTCTCATATAAAAATAGTTCCCACCTTTTCATTAAAATGGATCCTTATGAGAATATATATGGGAACATCTGTCAGACTCCAATATTATGAGATTTATATGTAAATATGAAAAGGATGGGGGAATTATCTTGTCCAATAAATGAAAGAGAATGACCACTATATTCAGCATTATAGGAAATCCTGACAAAGTCATCGGAATATATATATAGATTATCATTAACATGATCTAGATTTGGGATTAGAGATTACGTGTTCTTTAATATTTCACTATGTATGAAATTCATGAAGATTTGGATGACGGTAATGCTTATTACTAGATACATCATGATCAATCAAATCATTAATCTTATCAGAGAAGTAGTCTATTAACTAGTGTTCCCACATAACCAATCTCAATTCAATGATGTGTTCTAGGTATTCCTATGGAATAATTAAATACTATAACCCTCACATGTATTAAATATAGATGTGGTACCATTGGAAAATGATATAACATGTTCGGATAAGTTGGCGGAATCTTATATTTTAGAGACAAGGCTCTATGAAATAAGATAAATCACCTGGTCAAGGTGTTTTGGTGGAACAACATGTTTGAGTAAGAGACATGAAAACATGAAGAGGAAATGAAATTGACCATCCCTTATAGTTTTTGTGTATGAAATGAAAATTTTAATTGATAAATTTCTGAATGGATGAATATTTTAATGAATCAAACTTCTATAAATGGAATTCCCTCTCATTAAATAGATAAATTCATTATTAAGTAATCATTTTATAGAAAACAATTTAATTACATTTGATAATTTAAATAGATATATATTTTATAAAATATAAAAAATGTTATGAATCGTAAAAATTAATTATGAATAAATTTTTAAATGACCATTATGATCAGTAAATTAATGGTTGTGATAAATTCCAATTGATATAGATGAGAGAAGTGATGCCCTCGACTAGCAGGATCATACCATATGAAACCAATTTATCAGAGCATATATGAGAGGTAGAATCTCTAGGAATTTCCCTTGGTAAATCTCAATATGATAATCAACAAAAAACAAATGACAAAAAACACTCATTGAAGAATTTCATGCTCATAGAAATGAAGGTGTAAACCATGTATGTCAAAGAACCTAAAGAAAATAAAACAATAAAATTATTTAGAGTTATGGAATTCACTAGTTTAATAAAAGTATATTTATATTGACACTAGAATTATGAATTTATATATATTTATTTAATAAAAATTATTATATTTACACTTTTCTAAATATTAAATATTAAATTAATAAATAACGAGTTTAATAATGATTATACTCTCATACAACGAAACACAAATTGTATTGCTATAAAATGTATATTTTCAATCATGACATTTTATTTTTATATATTATTGAAATTTTTAGATGAAATTATATTATAATAATATATTATTATTAAATAATATAATATAAATATAAATAATAATGTGATTTTTAGATGTCAAAATTAACTTTTATAAGGATCAAAAAATTGTTATTATCAATGAAACATATATTTTTCAATAAATATTGATTATTAAATTTTAAATATCATTTTCTAAAATATGTATAATTTTTTAATAAAATATCTTTTATTTTTCAAATCATCTTGTTTAAAATATATAATGTTTATTTTTTCACTATTTTTGGAGATAGTCAAATTATTGAGTCAAAATTAAATACAATATAAGTAAACATTATATACTATGACCTCATAATGACCCAAAATTGTAGTAATATATTCCATAACAAGTATCCAGGACCAAATATATATTTATCATTTAAAATACAATGTTTGTAGAATATTTAATTAATTATATAAACCCTTATTGAATCCTCAAAAATAAATATTATAATTTGTGGTTTAAAAATCATTTCATTATAAACATTACTCACAATAACATCATCGGGAGTAATATTTTGATGATATCTATACATAAAACTATAAAATAAAGAAAACCAATCCACATTGGTTGAATCCATTTCCAAAAACCATGGGTTGTTTTATGTTTTTTATTATTTATTCATATAGTGTACAAAACTTATGTTATGAAATTGATAATGAACAATCCTGTCCTTTAATATATAAACCCACCCATCCTCCCATTTTACATAACATAAAACCCTTGGAAAAAAAATTAACCTATCCATCCCTCTTAATATCACTCCCATGTTTCCTCACATTTTTAAGAATATCCTCCCATGATTTTTAAAGCACTATCCCAAGGTAAGGGGTCCACTCCTTCTCTACTTTGTTAATTTACCTCCTTTGTATTATTCTTTAGGTTGTCCAATTGTTCATTTTTGGTGTTTTTTTTCACACGTACCCCTAAAATAATTATTATTTAAAAGGTTGTAGAGACCCTTAACTCTCTCATTAACCCCTCAAATGAATCCTTACATACCCCAGTTATGCTACCAGAATTATGCCATGATTTGTGTCCTTACCAAAACATTTTTTATGAATTCCAATACATATTTACACTATATAATATTCACCTATATGTTACAATTGTTAATTTATTTATAAAATCCATTAATATAACCCACAAAACATTATATTTGGATTAAAATTGATTAATGAAATATTTATTTTTTATGATTCATGTGTCATAGTAATCATTGTACATTATATAAAAGTGATGGATGTGTATAGATATACTAAAATTCATTGAGTTATGTTCTATTCTAATGAAACATTATTTATAGGATTGGCGAAAAATCCTAATCCATTATAGGAATATTTATTCCTTGTAACGAGGTCTTATAATTTATTATTGATCTACCATTAGGATTTAAAGTTTAATGTTGTTAGCACATCACCATGTATCCTTTGTGATTTTATGTTATTTATTGTCTTATTATTCATGATTTTGATTCTAAAAACTCTTTTTACCATTATATGACCCTTGGAACACATGTACTTCTTTACCTTTTTATATTATTTTTTATTCCCTTACATCGATTTATAGGAAAAAACTTTCTTATGTATTTCCCTATGTTATCATATACTATTTTAAAAGTTAAATGGAATTATCTATCCATGTTATGTAAATTTTAAATAATTTTATTATATCCATGAATCATGCTTATTTTATATTTACCTATTTAAACAAAGAATCTACAAGTCAATATCTTTATGAATTTTATAATGTTTTTTATAATTTAATAAATAATGAAATAATGTTTACTAATAATACTGGTTTTTATAGACTAGATCTAGATTCCCATTTTGCATTGAAACTCTATAAAGTGATGAAAAATGTTAGGGAAACTATGTAAAAAATGAGCACTACTTATCACTCCAATATGATTTAGAAATAAAAAATGACTATATTGATAAAAGGTTTATTACAAGAACTATTAATTTAAATTTTTATATACCAAGTATGATTGTAATCATATTGTGTAATATATATATATATAAATTAAATCAATCCACCAATACTCCTTGAAAATTTTAGAGTAATTTATGAATAGTTTTTCCCTTCATAAATTTATTAGGTATGTTATTGGTGAAGGTATTAATTGTCCTAGTATTAGTTTTACATAAAATATTCTATATATTTTCTTTTTTAAAGGATGAAAAAGATTCAAAGTTCAAAAAAAAAATATATGCATGGATGATGACATTTTGTGTTCATGGTTAGTGATCAGGTAAACATATATGTGTATCATCGACCATGACATAGATTAATTGGGAAATAATAAACATTATCTTCTTATATTATGTGGCCATTTGTGGTTATGATATACACTAGATAAGTTGAATACTATTTAAATGTACCAACAACTTATAAGAATATTTGTAATAAATTTACCCTTCATTGGTGAATTAAACCCTTTCAAATATGCTAAAGACCATTTCTTTTCTCCTTTAGATTTTTTCAAGGGTTTAATGGGTTATCTAGAGTGATGATGATGTTTGAGGGGTGGATAGAGCCTATAGCCTAGAGGCTGTAGTTTCATTGACTAGATGTTGCAGCTTAGTCATGTTCTTTACGGGGGAGGAGAAAATTTTTCATTTCACTCTTTTAACCATCTTTCTTCACCAGATTTTTCTTCTCCTCACATGCATATCTATGAAATCCCATGTTTTTTATATTATCCTTTAACTATAGTGTAACTCCCTAAATTACCATATATTTCCTCTTCTGTTTGAGGTAATTGAAGGAGCTAGGTAAGGCTACAACTCATATTCCTAATTTTCTTAATCATCCTTCTTTAGGTCTCATGGAGTTTAGGGATAATATTCCCTATTTTGGGGGATTTTGTTTTGAAACATATTTCTTCTTGATTGTCCTAAAAATGATGGTTGACACATAGTAAGTGGATTTTTAATTAAAAATTTTATGTGATCTTAAAGCATTATATTAATTAATTTCCATATTTTAGAGTATACTATGTTGGGTCACATTAGACTACTAAGAATTAAACCTAAAAATAAAATTTAGTTATCTTGTGACTGAAATTATTGTTTAATCCCATTTTGAAAAATGATAAAACTATTGAGGATATTATATTGAATCTTTGGCCACCATATAAGGTGATATTAGGTTACATAATAATAAAACTAATATATGTTGGATAAACAAGGGGTTTTATGGATGTGTCTTTAGACTACTATTATAGGGAAAGAGGTTCCATAGGTTTTCATTAAGACTCATCACTCTTAATGTCACATGTTCATCACTTAGAAATAACAGTAATTTTGTCAAGGTTACATAACCACTTTTAAATTAATGTATAATGTGAGAATAATAATATCATTTATTGTTCTATGATTTGATGGGTTATTAATGAAATAGAAATGATTCTGTATAAATATTAACTAGGAAATAGACCTAGTGATAATTAAATAGAATAAATTATTATATAATTAAATTATCAAGTGTAATGAATAAAATGATGAAGTAATGATTGATGAATATTCATGCTGAGTTGAGATCCATTGAATCATTCTTAATAATAATTTATTGATAATTATCGGTTGAGTTCTTTGAATTTCATATGATGGTTGGTTCCTAGGAATTCTGGAATGAGTGCCCAGATTCCATGTGACCCAAGAGGTCTGGGAACATTGAGATGAGTGTCAACATTCCACATCATATATGATGCTTTGGAATTTATGGTTGAGCACCTAAAATCCATGCAACACACGATTTTTGGAAATATAGGGTTTCACACCTATATTACATTTGATTCTTAATATTTTGAATTCCATCAGTTAACTAATGAATTTAGACATTATAACATTGTAATTAGAGACATATGATACTAGATAAATATTTTATATAGGATCGTGGTTTCATCATACTGCCCAAGTATCGAGGATATTTTATTATATATATATATATATATATATATGATTTTATAGAATTATTTTTCATGTAAATTTGAATTTCCAATATTGGAATAAACTAAATATACATTTAAACAATGATAGTGGAAGACTATAGATTTGTACTCGTATCATGCTTCAGCAACTAGTTTGTAGATAAGAATTCATAGTGGAGTTATATATATAGAATAAAAATCACATATTAGATGATTTTGGATGTGGCATAGGATGTAGATCTTTATTTGGGGACTATCTAAGTACTATAATCTCTTTGGATGTTTTGTAGTTTTTTTTGGTAATTTTTTAAATTCAAAAATGACCATATAACCTGTAATATTGGTTTTAGGGAATGGTAATTTTTTTCTTTCAATTAACATTTATGTTTGATGGTGTCTTCATTGAGTGGTTCAAATATAGATAATTTTATTGATTAATGTAATTATTTAACTTATGAATCATGGATAGATACTTATGTTACTACATCATTCTAGAATAGAGTAATATATATCATTAGTAAGTTTTCTTGAAACTATTTATACTATAATTGTACTTTTTATGTTATTTAATGTTTCTATGACAATTTATATGGTTATTTAATTTATTTTTATGGAGGAATTATATTTTTTGAATCTTTAATTTATTAAAAGTATTATTCTTGGATACTTATGAGAATTATTTAGTGACAGTAAAATAAAGTTCAAGTCATAAATTATATTATTTCTTATTCTATAACATTTTATCAAAACTCCATATATCTACATCTTGGATAAGAAAAAATTATAATTTATAAAAAAAACATACATGGATGAAAACCCTAAATGGATAAAGTGACATGAATCATATTTCTTATAGAATAAACCTAGTGTGGTCAGATAGGGATAGAATAAGAGATTGGGATACATATACTATATTATATTTGATATATATAATAACATGTTGTTGTTTATTTTATTTCTATAATAATATTTTTTGTCATAAAATAATTCTATATTGTGATACAAGGAATGTGTTTGGAATTGTAGAGTAATGAATCCACATCAACCCCCAATTGAGCATTAAAAGGGTGTAGATTAGAACACCCAAAAAAATTCAGACATGATCCCTTATGGAATAGAGTGTATCATATTATTATAAAATCTATGTGTGTTTGTTACAAATTATACCGGTGATGGAGAGGCAATCTCTATGTGAAATTTCCTCTACGTTTAAGTTGAATATAGAGTTTATCTCTCACAATCCAAAATGTTTACATGAAAAGGCAGACCTCAAATAGTTATGTATTAGGTTGATTTTTTTCTATCATCATTTATCATCTCAAGGACCCTAAATATATAAGAGTTGTGTTTATAGTTTTTCTGATTTGAGTATATGTGAGGAAATGGTGGGACATTTTAATCTGGGAAGAGAAGCATGTGGGAATGACATAGAGGGTCATTGAGACCCCAATATATGATTGTTTATTCCTGAATACACTGAGGGAGGACATGAACAATGAATTCATGCACATAGATTAGGGTTGTATAGTAGTCAAGGATTTCAATGAGTACTTTACAAATTTTTAGTTCTTCACACCATTGATAATGTATGAAGATGCCACTTGGGAGAAGTAGATTTAATATTTTTTATGATATATGATCCATATTCATGTAAATTTTTTTAATATTAAAATATTCACCAACGTGATAAAGAAGGTTCCTATTACTAAAAAACACTATAGTAGTGGAAGAGGATCATAGAAGAAAACTTATTTAGGGACCTATATTAGGTCAACTTGTATCTCAAAGCACTAATATAGCGGTTATCTCTAATGTGGTGGTTGAAAAAGTAGAATGATTAATAGGTTAGTGCAGTTTCATCAGTGTGGTTGATGGGGTCACATTCAACCTCCATGTAAACAGCCACAAATGGAATTCTAAATTTCTAAAAAATATGGTACCTATATAATTTTTCTAGGAGAGTGTATCTAGTTCCATTTGATAGAGTATCTAAACATGTTTTTCGTTACTCAATAAACTTGGATAAACTGCAATAGGCATGTTAAAATATCTCTACATACTAATACAGATTTGAAAGAGGTCATCAAGCATATTTTTCGAAGCTTCATCATGATAAAGGTGGATAACGGTGGACGAGCTATGTTAGATCAATGGGTCATGGTTTAGGTTCTTCAGAGATGTTTCCAAAAAACAAAACATACTCTTGATGATAAGGATTTCATTCCATTTATAGACTATAGAAAGATCATATTAGATTAATCTATATACTATTATTTATTATATATTGGATATTCTCATTATTTTATATCTACTTTATTCATGGAAGAATATTCTTACATGTTTAGTACTTGTATGGGGTAATTTCCACCCACACTTCGGTGGGAGTGTGATCAGAGGTAATTCACTAGTGTTGGGAGTGTAACTCGTAGATTATGGTTTATCAGTTTCTATGAGATCTCATTTTAATAAAAATGGCCATATTTTAACTAATTATTGGTATGAACTACCTACTTGTTTACTATGCTCACATTGAAACACCCTAAAATTCAAATGAACAACATTTTATTTGACAACATTCATGACGTGCTTCACTAAGAGCATAAGGGAATATAATATACCCAGACTCTACTATATATTAAATATTTTAAATATATTCAATAAGTTATATATTTTTTAATTAATGATTCACTATGTTACCTTTTTTTGCATGCAAGTTAGACCTACCACAATAGCTTGTGTTACACGCAAGACTGAGTTTCACCAAATAACAATGTATTATTAAAACATTATTTCTTTATAAAATATGATATATATTTGCCGTAATTTTAGGGATTATGAATATTATTAACAAAATTTTTAAAATTTATTTTTTATATGAATATAAAATTAATTCATTGGCTACCAAAAAAATGAGAAACAATAATAAGAACCAATTGGATATAAAAAGAAATATTATTATTTATATGTTTCCAAATGAGTTTTGTCTTAAAAAACATAGTTATTTATGATTAATGACTGATTTTAATTAGATATGTATTCTATATATTGAATAAAATATTTTCATTATTCATCTATTATATTTTATATGACTGAGATAAAACTAACCCTATTTTATACGTAAAACATATATTTTTTTAAAGGCGATTTTACCACCTTTTAATAAAGAACCCATTCTAATATAAATTTTGATAGTTTAATTGATTTAATATATAAAAATAAACTCCATATTTTTAATATAAATATATTAAGTAGTTTATAGTGAATTTTTGATTTTTTTCAGAATCATATCATTATTTAATGAATTGTTAAAATTCAACATTTTAGTTCAAAACTGCCCTTTCATCTGATTTATTTATAATAATAAATTATCTTTTATATTGGGTTTAAAGTTTAATTAGAAAATACGTTTTCCATTAATATAATTTATTTCATTATAGTCAATTTTAAATTGAAATTTACTATAAAAACATGGAAAACATTTGGACATTTTTACTTAAAAAACCCGCATTGTCGTCCCACATACAGAATGCATATTAAATTAGATTCAGCCAATTTGTTTATTTGAATTTGGAAAAATGGATTTCATATTTTTGATAAGAATAATTTATAATCTATAATAATTTCAACTTATTTTTTGAACAAATAGATTTCAAAAATTTATTAAAATTATTTAAAATTATTAAGGCAAAATTAAGGTTAATAAAGGACTAAACATTTAACTTAAGGGACCAAATGACTTACCCAATTTTAAAAAATCAAATGTATTGAAATATATAGGCCATAAAACGTTAATTATTTATATTGGTTTGTTTTTTATGACTTTATTTAGGTAATAAAATTTTTACACTGAACTTGTTTCCAAAAATTCCAAGTGAGTCCTTTTCCTTCCCTATAAAAGGCCAACACCTCTCCCACTTCTTAACACCTCTAAAAACAGTTAGTTTTATAAGAGATATAAAAAATATATTAAAAAAATTCCTCCACTTTACCATGAATCCTGACTTTGGGAAGAAACCCTTCCAAGGAATCCTTTTGGTACAAACCAAAAGAAGTTACCCATTTTAGAGGTAACATATTCTCTCAAGCCCTCAAGTTTCGTTTCCATTCTACACCCAAACCAATCTATTTATCACATTATTATATAAAAAACCAGTATAATAAATATACATAGATATTTTTATGTAATGTTTTTGACCTAAACATGCACACACCATCATATAATGGGTGACGAACATACTATTTTTCTATACGACGATCTACCAACTCAGGAAACGATGATTGTTCAATTTTCTTTTAGAACCTATCATGTTGGAATTTTTATTATAAAGAAATTTATATAATATATAAAGTATATTTTATATTTATTTAAACATAATTAATACTTTTATAACAAATAACTTTAATACTTCTCAATTTCCATTAAAACAATATTATCATTTGAGGAAGTGTGGACTACAACCCCCTCAAAATGATGTGATTGCTTCACACCATATATGGAATGTATAATGGATGGTTTTAATAAAAAATGTAACATATATAACATAGATATGATATTTTAATTATAATATACATATTTATTTTATATTTTTCATTCTTTTTTTACAACAATTGAATGAAAGTACCATTCATGCATATGTACATCCTACAATCTCCATGAACAGTGCACTTTATTTCTAATCTACAAATATAATGGACTACTATAAATACATGTATAATTATTATATTGGATAATTAGTCAATGTATTATATTATTTAGATGATTAAACCATGATAAAAATAATTATATCATCAAATACAAGTTAAAACTTACTCTAGAAAACTAGGCAATTAACACCCAAAATAGTAAAATCAATAAAAGTTATTAACAAAGGGGAAATAAAATATTATAAGGGATTAATATATGATATTATAAACATTAATATGGTTATGGTATAAGTTATTAACATATTTTATAGTACTATAGATGAGGTTAAATACCCCAAAACAATAAAAAGGTTAAGGTTAGGGAATTTAATATCAACTTACAATTCATTTACACTTATTTTTTATTATGATCTAATTAACTTTTATCCAGTTTATATACTTCTTTATTCATGTTATATCATGAATTAACTAATTATCATGAAATTATAAGTTTTATTTAAAGTCATACCTTTTTTGATATTATTATTCAAATTTTTCAATGCTTGATGGGACACTTTGGAATGTTTAAATATTATTCCCCTCATTATTTTTCATAATGATTATATTTTCAATCCCACTTCCTTTTGAGATTTTTAACCTTATCCTGAAACCATAACTATATTATAATAATTTTTCATTGAAAATTTTATTGAATATCCATATTATCAAACATTGTATATTTGTACTTCCTAAATTGTATAGAATTTTACATATGGGGTCTACGTTGATAATTATTTGATTATTTTGTATAAATATAGAAAATTCTATATTATTTATTCAATATTGATATTTGATCAGGAATATTTTTTATTTTAATTATTTTACATGAGGATGGTTTTGGAATGAAAATTAATGGTGGGTCCCATAATTTATATATCTCTTTGATGCATCATCAAGTTCTCTTGAGTTGAATGATTGGATAAAATCAATCTAGTTTCTAACTGTGGTTACAAACCATCTGGTGAATGATATTTATTGTATAGGATTTCATGTTCACTGGACCTGAAATCCATTAATAAATCATTTTCTTCATTTAATTTTAGTTTGTATTCATCCATGATACTTTGTGACGACATATCTATGGATATAATTAATTTTCAATTTTTTGATTTACTGCATGAATTTAAATTTCTTAACTTCACATATTTATTACTCATTATATAGTTTTAAAAGAAATGTGTTCTTAGATATTTAGCTTTACATATAGATTTATTAATTATGATTTCTTTTGTATTTACCATTACTGAGAATTTTAGCTCACCCTTATTATGTTTCTTTCTATAGGTTATGAAGAAGAGAAAATTTGAATGTCCTTTCAATGATG
This sequence comes from Viscum album, assembly GCA_963277665.1. Classification (NCBI taxonomy): domain Eukaryota; kingdom Viridiplantae; phylum Streptophyta; class Magnoliopsida; order Santalales; family Viscaceae; genus Viscum; species Viscum album. The sequence goes on from OY728156.1 coordinate 1,511,613,903, forward strand.
CCGTTTATTTAAATTTATTATGCATAATGTTTTATTTTGTTTTCCCAAAGTATTATGGGTACAATGTATATAACATAACATTCCTAGACTGCTAAAATGTTCGGTCCTTCATGATTTCATTCCTTTTAATCATGCCAATGTAATAATATAATGCATTGAATCCGGGCTTCAAGAGTCCAGGCATTATAGTTGGTATCAGAAGAATTTTTGGAGAAAAAACTGAAATAGATTTAGAAAACATAGATTTGAGAGAGTAACCAAATGATATATTTTTAGGATAATTATAGAATAATGTCCTAGAATTCAGTTAAGGAAGAAATCAGGTAGTTATTCCTTTAAATACATCCCTTTATTGATACTAAAAGTGGACATGGTTCTGGAACAGAAATACCTAGGAGTAATAACTCTGGCAAGGTGTTCTGAGCTTGTCTCGGGGTTAACTGGTACACAACAACGGGCCTTAATGCACCCCTTTTTTGACACTATTGGGTATATACTTATAAAAATTCACATTTTCTTTACAAACTATTATGAATGACTATTAGGTTAAGATATCCCCAAAGAAACCATGTATAAAATTATGAGATCAACAATGAATAAATTTTTTAATTTATCTTAAATGTTTCACTAGTTTCGGGATGATACATTATGTTGTGATTTAATATAGTGTATTACATTGTTTAGAAATGGTTCGTAGCAAAAGGAATGTGAAATCCACAAATGATTGTGATCTAAATGAAAAAAATATAATATCATTCATCAAATTTAGAAAAACTTTTGAAGGGAAATAGTAACATAGGTATTCCCTTCATATATGGAAGTAATATAATGTGATAATGATATAGGTAATGAATTATCTATGTCCATTGTATTTGATGGAATACAAGACATGAAGAGGTCATCTAAGCCCCATGAAAAAGGGAATAAATCAATGAAGATGGAGTGAAAGGATGATTTTTGGATGTGTGATAATTTTTAAAAGAAACACTCCCGTACATGTTTGAAGGTAAATAGAGTTTGTTTTATGTGTGGAGAAAAAGGAAACCATGTTCATAATTTCAAGTGTGATAAATATGTTTCTAATGCGTAATTCATCAACATAAAAGAGACGAGACACTATGTGAATCAGTGTCCCAAACTTCAAGAGAATATACCCCAAATGATGTTGTTGGATAATGATCAAGTTATGTTGTTTCCATAGGTTAATAGTAAACATTAATATGGATATTAAAAAATTATTCCATATTAATATTTTATCAGAATTGTTCTAATTATAAGATTTATTTAATATATTAGTGTTCCAATACAATACCTTTTTGTTAAGGATTTTATATCTTATGATGAATGGTATCGTGAAAAGTGATTCATTAGAAGTTAGAAGTTTTATAAAACACATAATTAAGGGATAGATACCCATTAATATATTTATGATGTTGAGAGAATGATGAATAAATGATTTGTTTGAATAATTGATGAATACATTGGAATTAATTAATTACATGTAGACATGTGTTCTATTCCATCATTAATGGAGTTTACATCCCATTTGGATTTAAGGACTTTATCAAATAACACATGTCTTATTTAAAGAATATGTTTGAATGTATGTTTCCAATAAATTTATATGGTGATTTGAGTGATTACCATATTTTAAGAGGATTCATGATGATTTTATTCACATATTTGGAATGTAAAAATTTATAGATTCTTTATATTGATTAAAGGATAATGATAAGTTCATTTTGGAAATTCATTGACCATCATTCTAAAGTGTTGGATCATAATATTTTGGAAAATTTAACCATTAAGAAAATCATTTATGTTGATCTTTTGATGTGGTTTTAGAGATTTATATATTACATCATTATACTATGAATATTCTTATAAGAGATAAAGTAGAAATAGATCACAAAATAGTAAAAGGAAAATATTGTGTTTATAGAAATGTATATTAACTTATATTATTACAGAGTGATAGAAGTAATTATCTATAGAAAAAATTGGATTTTAATCAAAACATTTTTCTTATTATAATCATTTTTGATGATATCAATGACATATATTCACACCTATGGTTTATAGTTTTGAAGTAAACATAATTCATCTAATAATGTTCTCCAGCACTCTCTATCTGAACATGATTGTTGTAATTTTTCTCCCATATCCGTGTTTCCATTTCGAACCTATTTTCTCCAACTAGGAAACCCTATTACGTGATAGTTGTACTTTTATTTACATATTATTAATAAGATGTGATATTAACTCTATTTACGATGTGAGTCTTTAAATTTTTTTATTCAATCTATATTTTACTAAGGCCAGGTTTGAATTGCGAGAATGAAATTTAAATAAGGTTAAGAGAATGTAACGCCCTAAAATTTTAATATTCAACATTTTATTCGATAGCGTGCATAACAAGTGTCATGAAGCGCGTAAGGAATATAAAATCCTGAGACTATAATATATATATATTAATTTAAATATATTCAACACCTGATATATCTTATAATGAATTAAACATTGAGTTAGCATGTGTTTCCATCAAGAGCTACCTTTCTCTATAGCTTGTGTTACACAGAAGACTGAGTTTCACTAAATAATAAAGTATTATAAAAAAATTATTACTTAATATAATATGATTCATCCCAACCAATATATTAGTGAATATGAATAGTATTAACATAATTTTAAAAATTCATGGTTTATATAAATATATAATTAATTCATTGGTTACCAACTAATGAGAAATGAAAATAATAACCAATTTGATATAAGAAGAAATGTTATTATTTATATTCTTCTAAAAGAGTTATGTACTAATAAACATAGTTAGATACAATTATTTAATTATTTTAATGAAATTTACCTGTTATATACTCAATAAAATATTTTTTATATTAATCCATTATCATTTATATGCATTAGATAAGAAGAAACCCTATTTTACACATTAAAACCTATATTTTTATAATGGCAATTTTAAAACATTTTAATAGACAACCCACTTTAAATATGCATTTTCAAACTTTAATTGATTTAATATGTCAAAAAAAGTTCATATTTGAAAGGGAAAAAGTGGAATTAAGTCATGCTAAATTTTGTATATTTTTTGGGAACATAACATTTTTAATGAATAGTCAAAATACTGCATTATACTTCAAAACTGATTTTTCATATGACTTATTTATATGGTTAACTTATTTTTTATATTGGTTATAAAGTTTAATTAGAGAATATTTTTATCAATTAATTCAATTTAGTTTATTATAATAAATTTCTATTTTAAATTTATCATAAAAACATAGCAAACATTTGGATGTTTTTACTTCAAAAACCTGCATTTTCACCCCGCTTACAAAATGAATATTAAATTAATTTCTTCCACTTCTATGATTGGAATTCGGAAAAATGGATTCAATAATTGGAATACTAATAATATGTAATTTTTAATAAGTATAAGTATGTTTTTTACCAAAACTGTTAGTAATTGTTACTAAAATTAATTACAATTGTTAAGGAAAAATAAAGTTTAATAAAGGTCTAATCCTATATATTAATGGACCAAATGATATTTCCACTTGTCCAAAACCCATTGTATTACCATATATCTCCCATAAATCTTTCATAATTTCATTTTATTGACTTTTTATGAATTTATTTTTGAATTGAAATGTGTACACCTAACTTATTTCCAAAAATTCTAAGTGAGTTTTTTTCCTTCCATATAATAGGACACCACCTATGACACTTCATCACACCTCTCAAACAACATAGTTTTGAACATGATATGATAAAATTGATTTATAAAATTCCTCCCCAATACCTTGAATCCTCTATTATTGTAGTAACCCTTCCCATGAATCATTTTGGTACAAACCAAAAGAAGTTACCCAATTAAGAGATAACATCTTCTCTCAAGCTCTCTAGTTTAATTTACATTCTCCACCCCCTAAAATATATTTATTCAATTAATATATAAAAAAATTACCCCCAATATACTTGGATTTTTTTAGGAAATGGTTTTGACCAACACGTACACAAACCTCTATATAATGTGAAACAAACATATTGTTTTTATGTACGTCGAATTACGACCTCACGAAGCGATAATTGTTCAATTTTCCTTTACCACCTATCATGATTGAAATTACGATGATAATCATGTTTAAATATGATATAAATTTTATTTATTATTTTATTAAACTTATTTAATCTTTTAATAACACATACCTCTAATACTTTCCATTTTTCTTTAATACGATGTTATTGTTTGTGGAAGTGTGGGCTTCCGCCCCCTCGAAGCGATGTGTTTCGTTCACACCATACATGGAATATATAAAAGATGGTTCCAATAAACCTCGGTAAAATATATAATAAATATATTATATTATAATTATAATAAAAATATTTATTATTTATTTTTCATTCATTAAATATAATAATGGAATGAATGAATCATTCATGTGTACATACAGCCTGCCGTCTCCATGAATGGTGCACTTAATTTCTAATCTTATAATATAATGGAATACTATAAATACATTTATACTGATTATATATGATAATTATTCCATGGTATACATTATGGATATTATGAAAACAAGATATAATAAATTTTAACAACACATAACAAGTTAAAACGTACTCGAGAAAACTAGGTAATTAACACTAAAAATATTAAAATCAATGAAAGTTGTTATAAAATAGGAATTAAAATATTATAAGGAATTAATATATGATATTATAAACATTAGTATTGTTTTGTTAAAAATTAGTAACTTATTTTTAACCACTATATATGAGGATAAATACCACACAACAAAAGTATGGTTAAGGTAAGGGAATTTCGTATCAATTAAAAATTCATTGAGATTTATTTTTTATTATGAACAAACTCGATTTTATTCAATGTATATACTTACCTTTCCACTTTATAAAATGAATTCACTTATTCTCATGATTTTCTACATTTCATTTAATTTCATAAATTTCTATATAAAATGAATCAAATGTTTAAAAGTTATATGGTACACATTGTAATGTTTAACGATTATTCTCCTCAAGAATCTTTTTAATGATTATATTTGTAATCTCACTTCCATTTGTGATTGTTAACCTTATCTTGAAAAAATAAATATATTCTAATAAATTTTCATGATAAATTTAACTGAATATCAATATTATTATAGAATGGATATTAGTATTTCTAATGTCATTAACCATTTTATATATGGTGTCTACTTTAACTGTTATTTGATTATTTTGGGAAAATATTGATAATTATGAATTATTTATTCTATAAAGATATTTGGTAAGTCGTATTGTTTTTATTATATTTGAGTAATGGTTTGGTCTATAAAATATGTGTGGATACCATACATTACATATCTCTTTGATTCATTGACCAGTTCTCATTAGATGTATAAGTTGGCCTAATTAAACATGTTTATATTAGTGGTTTTAAACCATCTTTTTAAATGTATTGATAGTATAGAATTTAATTTTCCTTATACATGAAATAGGTTAAGAAATAATTTCCCTCATTTATTTTCAATTATTATTTATCTATGAGATTTTATATCAACATATATAAAAATTAAATTTTGTCTTAGTTTATTGATTTATAGATTCAATTTCGGTTTCTTACATTGAAATAATAATTATTCCTTATCTAGTATTGTAAATGGGAACTGTGATCAGTTATTTTACCTTATATATATATTGATTCATTATTTCTGGTATTTTATTTACCCTTAATGATAATTTTAGCTCACCCTAATTATGTTTATTTCACTAGGTTATGAATAATATAACATTGAATAATATTTCAAAGATGCAGTTTATTTTAGTTTATTATTTAACATGTTTTATTTGGTTTTCCCAACATATTATGTGTCTCATGTATGTAATTTATCATTCAAAGATGGTAAAACTGATCATTCCTTTGGTATTTGATTCCCCGTAATGATGACAATGTAATAAAATAATGAACCAGATTTGGGCTTCTTGGGTTGAGGCATTACACATATTTACTATTACCATAGGTGGATGTCATTCAAAACTATATATGCTAATAAAAATATTCAGGTCATAGAATGAGATATTAAGGTAAATAATCCAGAACCATATTTTATGAATTTGGGAGATGTTTCCACTCATGTTTCTAGTGTGGTGTTATATAATAGAAGAATTTAGTGGGTTGTTTTCCCTCCCTTGGTGGAATAATTCCAATAAAATATCTAGAAAAATTCATGGGGATTCCAAAAAAAGATAGATAAGGTTCATGATCGATCTTATATCAGGAATAAGACTTATTTATATTCCACCATATAGGATATACCATATAAATCAATGGGAACACAATATTATTCTATAGAACTTGTATTCCAAGGGATTCATTTTTCCATGTTTCTATGCTTAGGGATATATATTACTTGTTTCTAACAAGATAGATGGTTCATTTTTATTAGGTTCTTGTTACCAGAAATTGAATTAATTAATGGTAATGAAGTATTAATTACTACAAAAAATTCCTGAATTATTTGATTATGTTAGATGAATGATGGTTTTATCTTATTTATATTTGAAACCAGGATAACAACAGGTGAGGGTGATATAATCTAATGTACCTCATATGGGTTTTAGGAGTAGGTATGGTTCTTATGAGAACATTTCTATGTCATTTATCTTAATGAACATGTTAATTATATTCATATTCATGACTGTTAAGTACATCCACTAGTATCTAAATTAATTCATATTCATTTTTTATTGATTTACATTTTCACTCCATCTCAAAGGAGGAAAATCCTCAGTATTTGGCGATTGTATTTTAAATTCTAACTGAGCATAGGATTTATGGCAATCTCCCTTATTTTATTTTATATAAATAATTGTTTCATTTTCAAGAGAGTGATATATCTGAGGTAGGTGTATCTATTATCCCGAAGAACATTAATTTCATGGTTTCATTGGAGTGTACCAATAATTTTTTTTAAAATATGTATCTTTCTAGGATTAGTATGAAACTATTATATATTTATCTTATATATATTCTACTTGGAATTTACTATGACTAGCCAACTAAAAGGGGGTCAAGTATTCATGTTCATACTCTGATAATGATTAATTTTAGAAAATTAAGAAAAGGTTGGGCATAACACTAATCATGACTGTAATAGATCCATATTAGATGAAGGAGGTATTGTTGTGGCTTAAGAAACATAACACTTGAGGCCTCATTAATGAAATGAACCTATATATAACCATATTTTCATAGTAGTGGTATATTATTTGAGATGAATTTTCTAATACCTATTGGGTGAGAGAACAGAAGATTACACTGACCAGAAAATATTGAAGTATATATTCTCACAATGGTATGTAAACCATTAATAGTAAAGGAGGTTGGAATAACATAAATATTTAGAGTTCAATATATAATATAGTCTTTTAATGGGAATCATGGTTTCTAAATCTTTAAGAATGAATACTCTGGCTTAGGTTGTCTGGTCATCTTATAGTGTGTGTCAGTTTATGGATCTATTAACTGAGAATGATTTTGTTGTGAAGGAACATTATTGACGAGTTACCATCACATCACTATATATTGCGACATTAATAATCAATTTTATTAATATGCTTCAATTATCCTATATAGTTTTCTTTTCTCTGATATAATGTATTTATGGTGGGGTGCTTCAACCCAACTAGATTATTCATTAGTATGGGATTCTTCATGTCCATGATTTTATCATTGTTCCACTAGGTATATGGGAAGAGTTAATGATAGAGTTTTATGTTTTTAAATGGGTGGTTAACCATAAGATGACCACGATGTACTGATATATTTTATGTTAATACTTGTCAGCCAAATTTTTTAATGTTTTTGATAATTCTATCACTGCATGTTCTACCTATCCGTAAGTGAATCCTAAGCACTAGTGACCCACTAATATTCTATAGTGATTTACCGTTATTAAGTGGATGTTGGGTAAAGTTACTATATTATTTGAGTTTGAGGTTCCAAGGACACCCCCAGGTTATGATGTCACGAGTGTAGTTGTTGAGTGTTTAAATTTTTTCTCTAATTTCATTCCAATCATGAATTTTTTTTCTAAGAATGATATGGGGTTGATTTTGATTTATTAGATTTTATAGTTTCCTAGGGTTTCCCAAACCATTTCCTCAAATAGATATTATCTATTTACGTCTCACGTGATGAAGGGGTAACAATTTTTACTATGTATATAGTTACTTTTGGGAACATCATACCGCCCCCAGATAGATGGGTAGTTATATTGATCTATAAATATTCTTGAGGATATTCCTAGGGAATACATCATTAAATTTGGATGCTCTTGGGGATAGAATTATTCATATGTCCAATTAACCAACAATAACAATAATCAAGTGACCCACAAGATTTGTCCATAAGAGGAATTTTATGGGATTTCATTTCATTCAACCTCTTATTGGATATAGGTTTGAAAGTAAATGATTATTGGATTGAGTATTAGGCATGAGATTTTTGAATATGTATAGAAATCTAGGAAATGAATAGTGACTATGTTGAATAGGAAAAAAATCATGGATCAATGTCACTATCCTCTTGAGTTTGAGATAGGTGACCAAGTATTATTGAAATTTATACATAGATTGGGGAAACATAATATGCAGAAACAGTGGAAATCGATACCCATATACCAAGGGCCATATGAGATTTTGGAGTGGTTTACGACAATGACATACTTACTAGCTCTTCCATAGTAGTTTAGTGTTATACACATTATGCATCAAAATTGTTTTATTTAATGGTATTTTATTTATAAAAGTCATTTTCTTAATATTGATCACATTTATGACAATACCAATGTGTCCTTTTATAAGAAACATGTTTTTATTATGGATTATAGTGGGATGATTCTTGATGTTAAGTATGTTACACTTGTTCATGTGAATTGGAAACAAAAATGCATTCATGAGAAAACATTGGTGTGGGAATTTGAAATGTATAATATGTGGCAATAATTTTCCTATGAAGATGTCAATAATTTTCAACAATGTGTCTCGAGCATAAATTTTATTAGTGGGGAGATTGTAAAAACTGAACCTTTGATTGAGGTACAAAATACATTATTATTTTTGAATCCCCTAAATTATTTCTTTAATGATATGTTAGAGGAGGATTACTAGGTATCATTGGAGATCAATAGGATTTAGTGGTGTATGGTGACTATGTTATAGAGATTTTAGTTTCAATATCTAACTAGTGGATTCTATTAGTTCAGTTGTCCTGTTGGGATTATACTAGGTAGTCTTCAAGGGACACTGATTAGCCTATGCATGCCACCAACTAGTTTGTGGGGACTCTAAAAGTTTGTGTGTGTGTGTGTGTATGTGGGATGGGTAGTTTTATCAATTATTCCTTTAACTAATGTTTAATTTTATTCCACTCCTACACATAGTAGCCCACATGTATGTTATTCTTATCCTCTTCTTCAAACATGGTGGAACTCTCTCATTTCGTATCCATCTCTCCTTAGGTTTTAGGTGACTAAAAACAACTACTAATTTTATAATAACTATTACCTATTTTCTTCTTTTAATATACTAACCTCATCTCTCTTAGAACTTAAAAATAATATACCCTATTTTCTAGTCTTTGGACATTTATCTCATTATCTATCATATTTTCTCAAACTAATGGCTAATAATCCCTACGTAGAAGTCTAATAATATTATGTATATGGACTTTTAACTATAAATTTTGGTTTCTCAATATTATATTCAATTTTTGGTGTGTGGTAATATTAATTTAAAATGCATTCAAACTTGAAATATTATTTCATTATCATATTCCTCAAATTATTTATAAATATCCTTAAGGACCATGAGATTACTATAGAGGACCATGTTTTGAATCATTTATCCACCCATTAGGGTAAAATTGGTTTACATAATAATTAAATTAAGGTTTCTGGGAATCACGAGGGGTTTCATGGGAGCATCCATGGACTCTGATAAGATAATAAGGGGTTAGTACTCATCCCTCTAAATTAACAAGAGCCTCCAATAGAAGTTACATTAATTGGTTTAAGGGAATGTAACCCCATTTATGTTTATTTTGAAAGTGGGATAAAAAATATCCCACCTTGTTTTATGATTTAATGGGTTTTACATGAAATAAAATGGAATTTTTAATTCATTGAATTTCACCATAGGCCTAGTGATAATTATATAGAATATATGAAAAAATAAATGAATGAATAATTGAAATTAATTAAAAGATGAAGCAATGATTGATCCATGGGAATTCTAAGATGATATTCTTATATTCTTTATTGATATTCAATGCATGAAAATTCTAGGATGAGATCCATGGATTCCATATGATTATTAGTGCTTAGAAATGTCAGGATGTGTTTCATGATTCCTTATGACCAATGATATTTGGGATTTCTAGGATGGTTTCAGTGATTACATGTGATATATGATCCTTGTAAATATTGAGATGACCATTTGGAATCCATGTTATATAAGATCTTCGAAATATCCGGATGAGAATAAAAATTCCATGTGATTCTAAAAATTAATTAATGATATAATTGATCCATGTAGTGTAGTCATTATAACAAAGTGATCAGACACATAGATCACTAGATGAAGTAGGTTTCTTGAAACTGTTGTCATGGTAGCAGAAAATGATTTAGATTACTATATTTTCATTTATTTTGTTTCTTCTTTAGACTAATATTATAAATTACATAATCATGAACTAGATTTGGTTAAAATTTATATAATTTTAGACAATGTTATTAGTGACCTATTATTTCATACTCACAAACATCTTCAGTCTTTGATTAGTACCAATAATGAATTCCGGGATCTAGGTTTGGACATAAGAAATAACCCTAAAGAAGATGTTTTATATTTTCTTGGTTGGAGAAATGGAGTTGTTGATTGAGCTAGGACTTAGAACTAATGTGTTTTTTTCTTATTTTTGTCTCATTTTTGCAACTTTATTTATTTTATACTTATATAGAAGGCCACATGAAATTTATGATTCACCTATTTTAATATAATAAATTTTTTTATAGCATTGGTTATATAGTTTTCCATTAACTACCATATGTTTTTATTTACGTTTTTATGTCTAGTTGGATAATACGACCCTTCTTTAGTCCCATGATTTAAGATGTGATAATTATGACACAGTCTCCCCCAAGTAACATAACACGACCTTGGAACTTGTCGAAAGCCAGTCACATATAGGGTGCTGATCTTAAGACCTTGTGGAATCCTAATCTAGTTACTATTCTGAGTGAATTAGGATGGGTAAATCACTTCATTAATGATATTTTTCAGGTTTCATTCTTGTAATGTTATAAATGAGATTCATCCCATATGTCAAATTAGGTTATGGATCATCTTGAATATGATATTTATTTTAATGAGAAAATAGATTTGGGCATTGATCAGAAAATGATATTCCTAAGGGATTATGAATCTTATTAGTTCATTTTCTATGACCTTATAAATAAGTTTAATAAGATATATTTACTAAAAATAATAATATCTGATATACATATTAGAAGTTATTTTAGATAATAGAGAAAAATTAATTTTTAAGGGTATATATTATTATGGATGGGAGATTTGTTAAGCCCTAAATTTTGTACACAATCATTAAATTGAGTTATGGAGGAGTCTAGGATAAAACTGGAGGTTGGAAGATATTATTAAGAGATACATGGGTTTGGATAATGATTTTACAACTCCACAGGAACACCATGAATTTCAAGAATGTTTAAACTTTATAAAAGGTATGGTTTGGTTAATCGTTAGATAACCATGATTGTTAACTATGTATTATATATTTTTTGGATGTTAAATAATGAATTAATTACGGGATCATGCATCCTAACCATCCATTCAATAGAAGTTAGGATTATTATTTTTTATATCTGAATTGCACCAATTTAAATACCAAAATTTGAAAAACCAATTTTGACCTAGATTAGGGATGTATTATTTTATAGATTATCCACTATTTATTGAAATATTGTTCTCATGGATTTTTTATATTTACAATAAATCAAGATTAAAATAAATTTTAACATTATTATTCATGTTTTTCATAATTTATTTTCTATATAAATATATAAGGTAAATTATCATGGTTAATAAAAGCTTGGAATTAGAAATACTATATCTTAAATAATAAATAAAAGAATAAAAATATTAATTTTATATTAATAGGAACATAAATATGGGATAAATAATTTAATACCCCAATCTTCCATGGTACACTTCTCTTTGAATAATACAATAGCGTGTGATGTACGTAACAACGAGTTCAAGCGCATCATGACCTATCATACTAGCCATTTAGAAAGCAGTTATGAAAAGTAATAACCACATTTTTAATTTTTTATATATCCCATATAATTTTAATGTTCTTCATTTGTGTTTTTCTAGAAATAATATAAGGATAAATTTAATTTATCAGATAAAAGAAGTATTTTTCAAAAAATATATTTTTTACACCATTTAATGGAAAAGCATTTATGAATACAATAATAGACACTTTTATATATTCAATTTTATGAAATTAAATTCTTCTTCATAATAGGGACATAAAAATTTAGTTTGGTATAATTTTTGGTGTTTTTATGATAACTTTCATATTTTGATGAATAGTGAATGATACTAAATTTTAATTGAAAAAAAAACTTTTTAATAAAAATAATTTATAGTGTTAAATTATATATTTTAATGGTTTGGAAGTATAATTTGATTATATTTTTATCATTTAATCCAATGTTGGTCTTAAGAAGTAATTTTACTTTTAAACGGGACATAAACCCATATCAATCTTTTGATATTTTTACATCCCAAGAACCTGTTTTCTAGTTTTGACAATGGGAATTAATTTTAAATTAATTATTGAATATTATATGTTTTTAATTTTTTAAAATAGACATCATTTTTGGATTCATAATTTCAAAATTATCTTACGGTTAATTTTTGGTATTTTTCTGAAAACATTTATTTTTGGATGAATACTGAAAAACACTACGTTATTGTTTTAAAACTGCATTTTTATTTAAATAGTAATCTATTTTATTTATATTTATTTTATTTAAAAATTGATACAAAATACATATATTAGTTAAATGTAATTAATTGGAGTCATTTAAAAAAAAATTAGATGTATAAAATTTTATTTAATTTTTTAACGTCTTTTACCCTCCTTCTAGACACGTTAGCAAGTTTGAAGAAAATGTAATTTTACTACTTATTTGAATTGAATTTAAAATATCTAAGAGTCACAATGTGGTTAAATAAGATGAAAATAATATTATTTGAATAGTATCTTTTGAATTTTATTTACCACGATTTAAAGTAAATAGAGTAATTAAAGGTAAAAATGATATTATAATTACCCTAACACATATCATAATTATATTGGATAATTTATTTAGACTAAAATAAACCTTAGGAATAACATATTATTCTTTTGGGTCCACTAGGTTTATATTAGGACATTTATTATTATTTTTATTTAAAGAAGAGTTAAAATTGTTAAATTCAAATTTTAATAACTAATTTTTTTTGCATGGGGTTATACATAAGATAATTTCGAATATAAATTTTAATTAGAAATATAAAAGGATTTTCTATATCATGTTATTTTATTTATAATTTTTATAAACTAAATAATAGAATTTATTTATGACACAATGATGATGTGGTAATTACCTTCTTAATGAAAGACTAAAATAATTGATATTATAAATATTAAAATAAATGTAAATTGAGACTTCTAATGCATTACATAAATTTTTTAGGTTAATATTACATGTTTGAGTTGATAAAATTTATTTTCTTATAAGAAATATTATTTTTATGACTTTCACAAAAACCAAGTACTAAATAATGTCAAAATTGATATAAATGAGTTTTTAAAAAATACAATATTATTAAATGACATAATAGTCTTAAAAATATATGGTATGGTAAAATTACTTATATAATAATATATATGTCATTGAAGAACCACTTGGGGTTCTTTTATCATTTTATAGTATGGTTATTAACCATATAATATAAAATAAAAGGAGACATGATAAATGTAAAACTATTTAACCAATTGTTAAATCTAAAAGGAAAGGTTAATATGGTGACCTAAGCTAGTCTAAAAGCCATTGGTTGAGATTTTTTCGACCCAACCCTAATTTAGCCGCAAATTAAATTCTTTTGGAGGCATTATATAATGAATATGACTGTACAATAAAATAATATTTCAAGGTTTTCCTAAAGTGAACATCGCGTCTTTTATAAAAGGGTACTTACCCTTCTCTCAAAATCACACCTACAAAGACATTTGTCTCAGCCAAAAACTAATCAAATATTTTTTCAACTACCCTCAATTCAACCTAGTGGCCTTAAATTTGATGAGAAAGCCAACCTAAGGAGCCCATTTGATCAAACTAAAAGGAAGAACCCGAAGAAGAGATAATTATTTCATCACCTCTTTCAATGATTTCTTCTTCTTCCATTTCCTATTTCTTTGTTGTTTCAATACCAAGATAATAAATCTAGTACCTTATACATACTTTGATGTTATTATAAATATAGTAAAACCATTTTTATTATTCTATCCATCCTATGAATGAAAATATCACCATATGTGCGTACGTACGACTTACAGTCTCCACATCGTGGTGTAGTTTGTTATTCAACAATTAATTATTTGGATGGGTATTATAATGAGTATAATTGAGGTAAATAATAAATATAACATGTTAATGATTATTTATATACTATACACCATCCAATTACATATGATTTCACCATCAATAGAATGGTATTTTCGCTCATGTATAAGTAAGGATTACCATCTCCACGAACGCATTATGATACATTCCCCATCGTAAACATTAAAGAAAATATAACATTTTATAATTAAAAAAATAATTTTTAATAGGATTATATAATTCTTTATATGAATCAAATACATCGTATCCATAAAAAATATGACTTATGTAACAAACCCTATAAAGAAAAAAAAATCAGTCAACACCCGAAATAATGATACTACTAAAATATTATAAAAAAGAAAAATTAAAAGATCATATATTATATCATATTTATGTATATGGTTCTTGTATAATTTAATAAAAAATATTTCACAATTATACAAGAGTTTAATATACCATCAACTAAGGAAATGTACAATTTATGTGGTTTTCATCTCACGTCTTATTCCTGTGAGATTGATGTTATTCTGCCACTATTTTATTTTGTGGGGTGTATGTACTTCCCATTATTGTATTCTATGTGTAATATACTTCAATTTATGGTATTGAAATCTTCATTTTATGATATTTCTTTCATGGGTCATATGTTTCCTATGTTACCAAATCAGTAAGGGAATTTTTAATATCGATTTTCACTCATTGGGTTTTTCACAAACTTCATTGATTATTGTACTCCAAGAATATGTGTGAAATAACGATTTATTTATTTATGTTGTAATTTTCACTCCCCTTTGTGTGGATATACATTTGATACACATAATTACTCCATTTATAAATTCTCAAGTCATTGCTATAAACTTGATAAGAGTAATCTTAAATCAATTTCCATTCATTTATTTTAAAATACAAGTCATTGGTGTTGTCATTACAAGAATATGTGTGAATGTCCTATGATTTATTTACACTAAATATCCAATAATATTGAGTGTATTTATATATGTCACAAATAATTATATCCTTGATTTTTTCTTTAAAGTAATGATACATTCTTTATAAGGGATTTCATCTCATTTTCAATTCTATTGAGACTTCTTTATTGTGATGTACTAATTCAATATTATATGGTGTATATACTATAATTTGACATAGTATATCATGAATCCCTTTATTTTATTGATATTATAATGTTTTTATTACCTCGGTTATTTTTATTCAAATACCATTGATTTGGTTAGGAACTCTAACTAAAATATCACTTTAAATAAATCTTTCTCTTTAATGTCCATGTTTTAAATTTTTTTAATAATTTATTTATATGGACATGAATTTTTTAAAATTAAAATTCCTTTAAAAAGTTTCAATGTGGTATGAGACACATTGATTCAAAAAATCACTTTTAATTGATTTCTTTGATAAATAGTGAGACTTGTAATTTTTTTCAAGAAAAGAGGGATATTTCCCTCAAATAGTTTTACTGATTATTTTCTTATATGTCAATATCCTTCATTATTTTTGATTGAGGTGGATTTATTATAATACAATATTCCATATTGTATTCAATGAGTTATGATATGTTTGACTATAGATGTGATCTTTTTATACCATTCGTGGTTTTTGGTTAAAGTATTGACATTTCTTATGCTAGTTTTAATACATAGTTTTCTATTACGTTTCAACATTTTCATATGAGGAATGCATTAGACATAGTAAGTGACGTGTGGAGACCGCTATAGCTCCTCGATGCATCGTTAGGTCTCAGGGGATAAACTAGTGTCTTGGGACAAGGCCTTGAAAAAAAATTTATTTGTAGTCATGGCATGAGGCCTTGACTATAAGGTTATGATGTCCGACATTATGCATTCCATCATTATGAAATTAGATATAGATATTACATGTGATTATTCGACTAGTATAATATCCATGTGAATATGTAAATGTAATTATTTGATTTATATTTTCCATATTATAGGGAAATTTATGGTTTAAAAGAATTGTGTTTTAGTCTTATACAATTTATTAAATGTTAATTCATATTTATGAAATTTTCAAGCTATATTGTTATCCTTAATGAGCATATGTGATCACCCCTTTCTATGTTTTATTTTTCTTAGGATGTAAATAAGTATGTCATGATTAACCTGCAGGAATAGGCTAAGGTATATGAGTTTGTTCATAGGGGACATTCTGTTTTTGTTTTTATTTCATTATGTAATGTAAAACATACAGGTGTATCTAGTACATCTAAGGATACTAAACTAATTGGTCTTTCAGGACTTGATCTCTTATGATCATTCCAATGATATTTAATAATGCACCGACTCTGGGTAACTAGGGTGAGGTTCTTATAGTTGGTATCAGAGGAATTTTAGTACAAACCTTGGAAACTAGATTTAGAAAAACTCTGATTGGAGAACATTACCCTAAGGTAGACTTTAGGGATTAGTATTGAAGAACATACAAAATTTTTGGTAATGTAAATATTATATGGGTTTAAAATAAACACATCTTGGTCTGGATACAAGTATGTAGAGGTGGCTCTAGCACAGATTTACCAAGTGGTAAATCCCGAAAACACCACTTTGAGCTAAACTTGAATGAGAACTGGTGCATGTCAATGGGTCTTACTGCACTCTTGGTTACTACACTCTCGAGGGATATGATTTTGATAATTCACATTTTCATTACAAACTGAATTTAAGGATTTTTATATAAGGTGAGAATAAATAACCTTTTTTAATCTTAAGGTGTTTTATATTGAAAATAAGGTGTCATGATATTCTCTAAACAATTTTATGACTATTGTTCCTCACACAATGATTTCTGGTTTTAGTCAATGGTTGGATTCCAAGGATGCCCAAGTAATATTGAACATTATTTACATGGTGGGAATAGTGGTTGAATTGAGCAATGAAATGAAATGTTTATAGGCATAAAAGATATTTTGTTCATGCCGAATCAGTTTTCCAAAAATATGATCAATAACATATATATTAACCAACAACCGGACTCAAAAAATAATAGAAAGGTGGTGAACGATAAGAGCTCTAACAATGGAGACCATGAAGAAAAGAAATATAAATTTTCATCATACATGAAATTTGAGATAAGACACCTAGGAAAGTGTCTCAATGGAACAAAGAAATGATTTATATGTGGGGAAGAAGGACATAAAGTAAATAATTGTTGAAAAAATGAAGAATAATATAGATGAAAATAAAATTATCTCAAGAATACATTTACAATAATTTTCCATAAATTTAGGGGATCTGGGCTTTACCCTAGTCAATTCCCTATTCAATAGGATAACCACTTGGTCAAGGAAGAACATATGTGGAAATAAATGGATGCAGAAATGTTTAAAAGTATTAGTGCTCTTTGTTGATGGAATTACTTTAGAAAACTTTTCTCTTGTATGTGTAACCCTGTAGTTTGTTATTCAAAAAATGCTATTCGAGGAAGAATAATTTTTTTGTGTGGATATAGTTATAAATAACCATTTGGGTTTATATAAACCATGAATTTTAGGAAATTACAGGTTATTAATTTTTTGGGATGAAAATGTGAGGTATTAGATAAAATTTGTGGTTAAATTATATTTTTGTTATTTTTAGGAATTTATCTCATTTTGAGAATTTTATAAAATATAGTTTTTGAAAAAGGACAACACATAGACCGTGTGGCAACCCGTCACGTCGGAAAAAGCTACGATAATTGAACCCACAACCAAAGTGCGACTGAGATTTATCGTCTACCACTAGACTACATGAATCCCCTGTTTAGTGTGACTAATTATTTTTAGTTAAATTATTTTATTGATCAATAATAAGTTGATTTGGGATATTATATTTTATCAAATGGATATCCTTAGTGTAATAAAATGATTTGGGGATTAAGTGACAAATGTTATTTTGGAAGACGTTCGCTATTTTGGGAAAACTATATTCATAAGTACAATAGAATACTATGAGATTTCATTTGAGGAGTAATGGTGATTTATAGTGATTTGTGTTATTTATGTAAATTATTAACCTATCATAGAGAATATGTGATTAGGTTAATTACTTTTAAGTATGTGAATTAAAGAGTAGTAGATGTTATTTGGATATACAATTTAACATGGAAGACTACGTAATCAAATTCTCTTGAGTTTTGGGTTTCAATCTTAGTTTGGATTATATTGAATGATTTTAAGGACAATTGTTTATTTAATGGTATTTATTGACCTTTGGGTATTGTTAGTTCATCCTTTTTGGATTATGTGATTCTCTATAAGTTGATTCTAGCTCTTCAAGTGTGACCAAGTCATCTTGAATACTCATTGTTTAGAGTAAATGATGAGTTTGTGGTAGCAAGTAGTTAAAGTATGGAACTCAAATTATCAAAAAAATTATTATTCTACAGGGAAATCAATTCTTAAACCTTAGGGAAATGATCTTAAACCCAAAAATGTGTTTTCTTAATACCTTACATTATTCATCATAGATTTTGGGCTTCGATGCCCTCAATTTTCCATTCACTTGTCTGTGATTGATGACCTCAATAACTCCCTATAAATATTTATGTTTTTTCTATAATTATAATTTCCACGAATATTCTCCTATTACAAATACAAATTTGGTGGTGACTTTTTTATTTCCACTTCTCTTTTATTCAGACTAAATTTTATTAACCCTATTTTTGATGTGGGTTTTCCACATAGGTAATTTCTATTTTCTAGCCATTTATTCTGAAGAACAATTTCAAATTTAGAGGATTAAATTTATTGAAGGAGGGATGAATGTAACACCCCAAGCTTCCACCGTACACTTCTCTTTGAATAATACAATAACGTGTTCTGTACACAATACTGAGTTCAAGCGCACCACACAAGAAAGCTTTTTAGAAAGCGGTTATGAATATTAATAACCAAATTTTGAATTTTTTATACATCTCATATAATTTTAACATTTTTATTTGTGTTTCTTAGACTTAATATAAAGACAAATTCAACACAATACTGAGTTCGAGCGCACCACACAAGAAAGCTGTTTAGAAAGTGGTTATGAATATTAATAACCACATTTTGAATTTTTTATACATCCCATATAATTTTAACATTTATATTTGGGTTTCTTAGAATTAATATAAAGACAAATTCAATTTTTCAGATAAAAGATGCATTTTTCAAAAAAATACAGTTTTTCCACCTTTTAATGGAGAACCCTTTCTAAATATAATATTTAACACTTTTATATATTAAATTTTATGAAATTAAAATATTTTTTTAGAATTGGGACATGAAAATGTAGTTTGGTTAAATTTTTGGTGTTTTTCTAATAACTTTCATATTTTGATGAATAGTGAAAGATACTAAATTTTAATTGAAAACAAATTTTTTTAATAAAAATAATTTATAGTATTAAATTATACATTTTAATGATTTTGAAGTATAATTAGATAATATTTTTATCATTTAATACAATGTTGGTCATTAGAAGTAATTTCACTTTTAAACTGGACATAAGCACATATCAATATTTTGACAATTTTTACTTCTCAAAAACCCACTTTCTGGTTTTGACAATGGGAATTAATTTTAAATTAATTAATACAAATTATATGTTTTTAATTTTGTAAAATAGAAATCATTTTTGGATTTAGAATATCAAAATTATCTTGGGGTGAATTCTTTGACATTTTCTCAAAACATTCAGTTTTTGATGAATAGTGAAAAACATTGTGTTATTGTTTAAAAACTAAATTTTTATTTAAATAATTATTTATTTAATTTAAATTTATTTTATGTCAAAATAGATACATAATACCTATATTTGTTCAATGTAATTAATTGGAGTCATTTTATAAAAAAAATTATATTTATTTAATTTTATTGAATTCTCTAATTTCTTTTACCCACCTTCTAGGTACGTTAGCAAATTTGCATAAAACATAATTTCAACGCTTCTGAGAATTGAATTTCATAAAATTTAGAGAGAAAATGTGGTTTAATAAGATGAAAATAATTTTTGTGAATAGTAACTTTTGAATTTTATTTACCATGGTTAAAATTAAATAGTGTAATTAAAGGTAGAAATGATATTATAATTACCCTAACATAAGTCATAATTATATTAGATAAGTGTATTTTGAACAAAATAAAACTTATGAATAAAATATGATCCTTTTACTTCCACTTGGTTTAGATTTGACATTTATTATTATTTTATTTAAATAATTAAAAGTGTTAAATTCAAATTTTAATAACTAAAAAATTTTAAATATAGGGTTATAAATAAGATACGTTCAACTATAAATATTCATTAAAATTATAAAAATATTTCTTACATCATGGTATTTTATTTATAAATTTTAAACATTAAATATTTAAATTTATTAATGACATGATGATGATGTAATAATTACCTTATTAATGAACGATTAAATTAATTGATATTATATATTATAAAATAAATGTAAATTGAGTCTTTTGATGCATTTGAAAATTTTTCTAGGTTAATGTTACAAGTTAGGGTTGATTCAATTTTTTTTGAATAAATCAGATTGTTATTACTTTCACAAAAACCAAATACTAAATAATTCCAAAATTGACATAAATGAGTTTCTAAAACAAATACTATATTATTAAATGATATAATAGTCATAAAAATATTAGTATCGACCAAAAAACATATATAATAAAATATATGTCATTAATGAACCACTAGGGGTTCTCTTTCAATTTTATAGTATGGTTATTAACCATATAATATAAAATAAAAGGAGACATGGTAAATGTTAAACTATTCATCCAAGAGTTAAATCTAAAAGATAAAGTTAATATGGTGACCTAAACCTATCTAAAACCTATTTATTAAGAGTTTTTCAACCCATCCCCACCTTAGCCTCAAAATAAATCCTTCTGGATCTTTTATAAACTGAATATGATTATATAATAAAATAATATTTCAAGTTTTTCCTCAAGTGACCATCACCTCTTTTATTAAAGGGTGTTTCCCCTTATCTCTAAATCACACCTCAAAATCCATTTGGCTAGACCAAACCCTACTCAAATATCCTCACAACTACCCTCACTTCAACCTAGATGCCTTACTTCAATCAGAAAGCCAACTTAAGGAGCCCTTTTGATCAAATTAAAAGGAATCACCTGAAGAAGAGGTAATTATTTCATCACCACTTTCAATGTTTTTTTCTTCTTCCACTACCTCTTTCTTTGTTGTTTCCATACCAAAATAATAACTCCATTACCTTCTACATAATGTGGTTTTATTATAAATATGGTACAACTAGGTTCATTATTCTATCTATCCTATGAATGAAATAGTCACCATACGTGCATAAGTATGGATTACCATCTCCACGTCTTGGTGTTGTTTGTTATTCAACACTTAATTATTTGGATGGGTATAATAATGAGTATATAATTGATGTAAATAATAAATATAACATTTTAATGATTCTGTATATATGATATATGATCCAATGACATATGATTTCACCATCAATAGAATGGTATTTTCGCTTGAGCGTACGTACAAATTACTACATGCATGAACAGAATGTGATTCATTCCCCATCGTAACCATTAAAGATTAAATATCATTTTATGATTATAGAAATAATGTCTAAGAACATAATATCATTCTATATCTGCATCAAATCAATCATATCTATAATGACCCGCCCCAACCTCATTGTCTTGAGGAGGCGGTGAGGGCTACTTGGCCTTAAGGGACGTTCCCAAGACCCCAAAGGCTGGCAATAAATGTCGAGGGCTTCAAGATCACGTTGGGGAATGATTTTCCCATAAGACAAAACCAACCAAACCAACAACTAGTGATGCATACACTTTCAAACCCAAACATGTATTCCAAAAAGGCAACCAAGTTGTTCCACAATACAACCCAAAACCAACACAACCAACAATTTCAAAGTACAAGCGGAAACTAAACAACAAACACTACGAGCCATGACACCACCATAGCTCCACACCGTGCTCCATGCTCCAAGATCCACCGAGACATCACAATGCACCACTAAAGGAGGGAGATGCCTTAACTTTGCCCACATCACGATATACAACATTTGTAAATACACTAACGTGCCAAAGAATGGGGTGAGTACTAAAACTCAGTAGGTTTTCCCCAAATGACTTCCTACATAGCCACTAGGATAAAACTGTTAGCACACTTATATAAAACAGTTTATATAAAATAATCACAAGTTCTACCATTACCATAAGCCAACCACACTTTTACCAAGCCATTTCACCAAAACTAAACCACCAAGGGAAATCCAAAAAAACAAGACACAACCATTCGAACATTAAGACATTAGCAAAAAACTTCCATCTTTCAAATCAATGCACAACAACACAACCATAAAAACCAAACGACCAAACGGTGGAGCTTCTGTCCTACCTGTTCACCCATTTACACATTAGTGGCACTTCTCGTCCACTTACCATTGATGGTGGCCCTTCCGTACAATATCCATCCCATTTTTATAGTGGTACTTCTCGCCACTTCCACCCAACATTCAAAACAAGACAATGTCATGCATATAACCCACCAAGGTGACAAGCACATGCAATTAAAAAATTCCATTGCATATAAATCCCCTTCAATAAGTCACCCATTTATTGAAAACCATTTTCCATGCCAAACAACATTTCAATAAAACAACCATTTCTTGCGAAAACCATTTCCATCAATCATTTTCACAAGTCAACCATAGCATCCAATTTTAAAATCACCATTTTAAAATGCACAAGAATAGCATTTCACCAAAAAACACATTTTTCCCCAAAAAATCACCCAAGGGATTTCCTACCAATTTTTCATAGCAATTATAAATTAATTTTCAACACAACAATTAATTGTAACAAGCCACCACTAGTTCTAACCATGTAGAGTCGTGAGGGAAGCCACCTACCTTTAGGGTTCCCAAGAAATCGACCCACAAGCCACCGCACCTCAAATCCGGCGAACGCACCACCAAAACCTCTCTAGATTCCATTCTCTAGTATCTATAAGCCTTAAAATAATCATCCAAGGAAACCACAATCCTATATCTACACACAAAAAGTGTATATCTTGAAATCCAAGAATGATAGTGATGTATATCTAGAGGAAAACACAAGGAAACCAAGAGGAGAGACATAACCAAGAGAAACCACCTTCAAACCGCCTTGAAACCCCTTTGAATCGCTTCCAAATCGAGTGGGAGAGCACCCTTAACCCCTGAGAACCGAAAATTCCAAGTGAGGCTAGAGTGGGAGGAAGATTGGAGTAAAATAGGTTAAGCCCGAGGGAGCACAAAACTTATAAGCATATTTTTATGTGGTCACACGGTTAGTCTGCACGGTTTGGAAAACCGTGTGCTAACCGTGCGCGTGATACTGCCTGAGGAGAAAGGGTCTGCACGGTTTCTTCAAAGGTTTTGGAAAACCGTGCGCAGGCCGTGCAAAGCCTATTGTCTTCCTTTGCACGGTTTCTTGGAGAATCCGCACGGTTTCCACTAACTGTGCTCAAACCGTGCACCCCTTTAAAAGCCTCCAAACTCATCCAAAACCATTCCAAACTCTCCCAACTTTTTCCCAACTCATATTATGGATTTTAAACACATAAAAATGCATAAAAAATGGCCAAATACCTCAAACTGGGGGTACTACATTCTCCCAACCATTGTAATTTCCGTCATCGGAGAGTAGTGAACCCGCCCTTTGCCGAAAGAGCTCGGGCCACTGCTCGACCATCTCTTTCTCCCGCTCCCAAGTCTCCTCTTGAATCTGACCATGTTGCCAAAAACACGAACTAAACCGATGATTCTACCCTGAAAGAATTTCTCTTTCCTATCCACAACACGCACTAGCACGTGAACCAACGAAGCATCCAGTTCTAGCTCAACATGATCCCATCGAATCACATGGTCATGATCCGGCTGATACTTTTTCAACTGCGACACATGAAAAACAATGTGAACCAAACTGAACCTAGGTGGAAAAGAAAATTGATAAGCCACCTCACCAACCTACTCAAGAATATCAAAAGGGCCAATATACCTCAAAGATAACTTTCCCTACTTCCCGAACCGATGATGTCCTAACCTTGGAGAGATCCTCAAGAAAACATGATCACTCACCTTGAACGACAACGGTCGTCGACGAGGATCTGCATACGATTTCTGATGACTCTGATCCATCTCCATTCTCTTCCTGATCAGCATGATCTTCTCTGTCATCTCCTGGACAATACTTGGTCCAACCATCGAGGACTCACCCATTTCCACCAAACATAGTGGAGAACGACATGACTGCCCATACGACGCTTAAAATGGAGCCATATGTATGGATTCTTGATAACTGTTATTGTTTGAGAACTCAACCAATGAAAAGTGCTCCTCCCATGAGCCACCAAAATCCATGACACAAGCCCAAAAAATAACCTCTAGAGTTTGTATCATCCTCTCAGATTTACCATCCGTCTGAGGGTGATACGCCTTGCTCATAGTCAACTGTGTCTCAAGGGATTGCTGTAAGAATTTCCAGAAACGATATGAAAACCTCAGATCTCTATCTGATACAATCAAAACTGGGACACCATTCCTCTTTACCACCCACTGGATATAAATTCTGGACAGATCCTCCACTGCATGAGATTCACGAATTGGAATGAAATGGGCTGACTTCGTTAGCCAATCCACTCTCAACCAAATGACATCGTGATTTTTGACCGTTCTAGGGAGACCTGTAACAAAATCCATCACTATCTTGTCCCACTTCCAAACAGGGATCGGTAAATACTACAACATTATTGGTGGCCTCTGATGCTCTTCCTTGACCCGATGAAAAGTCAATCATCTCGAAACAAACTCAGTGACACTGGTTTTCATGCCAGCCCACCAGAACTGCACTTTAAACACTTTATACATTTTCTGAATTCCAGGATGAACAAGCCACCTGGAATGATGATACGCCCTGAGAAGATCCTCCTAACAAGAAACTCGTATGACCATCCGATTCTGAAAAGACAAAACTGAATCTCCATTCAGTTGCCAACCCTCAATGGTCTCCCCACCATTGAGTCTCGACCCCATGGTCACACACTCAGAATCAGATATCAATGCCTCTTTAACCAGGCCAACCAAGACAAGAATCAACAAAACCAGAAAGAAGACCACTCTATCACCCTATTCCTCATATTCTAACCGCATATCAGCTATAACCGACATCAACTACCACTTGTCTGATGTCGATTTTACCACATGAGAATATGATTTTTTTCTTAATGCATCTGCCACCGAATTTCCCTTACCTGGTGAGTACATCAAGTCAAAATAAAACATCTAGAGATATTTTATCCATTTCCTTTGCCTCATGTTCAAATCCCTTTGTGAGAAAATGTGCTTCAAACTCTTATGATCTGTATATACCGTGAATTTCTCTACGAATAGATAATGATGCCACACTTTCAAAGCGTTGACCACTACTGCCAACTCCAAATCATGAGTTGGGTAGTTCTTCTCATGCACCCTCAACTGCCATGAGCCATACACAACCACATTATTCCCTTGCGTGACAACACACCCCAACCCTGATCTTGATGCATCACAATACAACACGTACCCTTTTCTTGGTTTTGGAAAAACCATGATTGGTGCTGATTTAAGGAGACCCTTTAGCTCTTCGAAACACAGCTAACATTGTTCATTCAACTGGAATGGAACATCCCTTCATGTCAAAGCTATCATCAGTGATGCCATACGCGAAAAATCACGAACAAAACACCGATAATACCAAAATAGACCAAGAAAAATTCGTATCCCAAACACATTCTTTGGCGGTTTCCATGAGATAACAGCCTCTTCCTTTTCTGGATCCACTGAAACACCTCTTTCATAAATCACATGGAAAATAAAATGAACATCCCATATCCAAAAGTCACACTTTGACAATTTTTCAAACAATCGATGATCCCTTAAGATCCCCCACACTATCGCCAGGTGCTGCTCATGCTCTAACCTTGACTTTGAATACATAAAAATATTGTCTACAAACACCACCAAAAATGAATCCAAATATCTCTAAAATACTTGATTCATCAATGCCATGAACACCGCTGGCACATTCGTTAGACCAAAGGGAATAACCGCATATTCATAATGGCCATATCTACTTCTGAAAGCTATTTTAGGAATATCCTCCATCCTCACCCGCAATTGATGATATCCCCACCTCAGGACGATCTTGGAGAACCACTGGGCTCCCATAAATTGGTCGAACAAATCATCAATTCATGGAAGTGGATATTTATTCTTATCGTAACTTGGTTAAGTATAATATAATCAACACATAGCCTCAAAGTTCCATCCGCCTTTTTCACAAACAACACCGGAGCTTCCCACGAAGACATGCTAGGCCGAATAAACCCTTTGTTTTCTAACTCTTCCAACTGGAATTTCAATACTCGCAATTCAGCCGGTGCCATCTGATAAGATGGAAGTGAGATAGGACAGGTCCTTGGAAAGAGATGAATCATAAACTCCACTTCTCTTACAGGAGGTAACCTAGAAAATTCTTCAATAAAAACATCCATAAACTAATCCATCGCTACTGGAAGAACATTCTGCTCAACACCATCTACCGATTCCAATGACAACACTGCCAACTTATACAATAACGTTCCCACTACTGGTTCCAACAAACCCGTTGCACCCTTCTTTTCATGCCCCTCTCCTCTAAAGAGATGTCTAACACCATCATGTGTTGTAAAAGCCATTGTTCTCACATCACAATCGATGTGGGCCTTAAAATACACCGGCCAATCCTTTCCCAATATTACATCATAACCATCCATCTCAATCATTGAGAAATTCCATATTTTCTCTACCTCACCCACAACGATACAACATTCTCTACATAAGAAGGATCAACAGTCTCTTCGACCCAGAAGAGTTTGATGTTTCAAAACTGAGGGCATCGTTTCTACCCCTAAACCCAAAAAATCAACCACAGGTGTAGCAATAAAAGAGTGTGGAGAACCTGTATCAAACATCACTTGCATCAAGGTAGAATTTAAATGAATAGTACCTCGCATCGTGGATGGTCATGACTGATCATCCACCAAAACCTACTCAGCTTCAAAAACATGTTTGATTGCTACACTCTACTCTTTATTGCTCTGATGAGGCATCATGGTATTCTGACAATCACCATGACCCACATTAATTTGCTGAAGAGGGGTGTGATGTTTTCCCCATCCCGTCGAAGCATACGACGTCTGCGATCCCTGAGGAGTGTCACGTGCACCCAACCTTGGAGAATTCCGACGATAACGCTGCAGATGCCCCCATATAATTACAATTATGACATGCTCGAGGTTGTGTCACACAATCCCTCTTGATGTGGCTCGTAGAAACACACTAAAAACATCCAAGCTTGCTCTGGGGTTCAGAGGAAGATTCACTGATCCTGCCATCAGATTATATTCCATATTCCCACTCTGGGAATAAGTGTCCCTCCTTTTCTTGAACCCAGCATTAGAGTTCCCACTCTTCCCCATGGGTACCACCACGCTTCCTCTACCCGGAGTGCCCAAAAAATCATGTTCAGCCACCAAGGCTCTATTCACCATCTATGTGTAATCATCTATACACAGCACCGCTATCTTTGAACGGATTTCTTGCCTTAACCCTGCTTCAAAGATCCTTGCCTTCAATGACGTGCTACCTGCCACCTCGGGTGAAAACCTCACTAAGCTCATAAAAATAGCTGCATACTCCTTCACAGACATAAGCTTTTGCTTCAAACTAAACAAATCAGTCGTACGCAGAGTACTGAATGTCTGTGGGTATAATTGTTTATTAAACAAATTTTCAAAGCCTTCCCACATCATACCCTGGTCCGTCCCCACTTGGACTACCAATTCCCACCACTGAAGGGAAAGATCTTCCAAAATATATGTGGCCAACTTCACTTTTAACTCTACCGGTGTTCCCAAGAACTCAAAGATCTTGTCCATTCTATTTAACCATGCTCCTGCCCTCTCCATCTCTGAATCGCCCATGAAGATGGGTGGATTCTGCTTTTGAAACTGAACTGCATGATCCACATTCCTTGGTTCATCCACTTTATTTCCACTTTCCACGGTTTGGAAAGTGTGCACTATTCTTTTCACTAGCTGGTGGTTCACTTGAGGCTCGGGTGCTACCAGATTCTCTGCAGCCTCCTCTGATTGGTCTCTACGACACCTACCCGATGCCATTTCTATAAACAGAAAACAAAAAACCATGAGTCTCACTTCCGTAGACATCACGAAATCCCATTTCAAAATGCATTACACAACACTATCACAACAAGTCTTTGCACCTTTTACACATGTTCCATGTTTCATCATTTTGAAAACCAAACCATTTTCAAAATACTAATTTATTAACAATAAAATTTCACACATTCATATCACATCGTAAATAATTATACCCTAATGAAATATTCATCCTAGGGGGAAGTCATTTCTACCTTATATGCCATGCCCATCTCATTGGCTACACCAACGAAAATGATATTTTCAATGCCTATAAGTGTCTCTAAAACACTTATATACCCAAACCCCTAGTAACTTGAATTTCAGTATATAAGGGTTATCTACGTCCTTTTATGTTATACATTCCATGTTCTGACATTCTTACACCTTTCTACCATCCCAACTCAAGGAATATACCACAATGAATGTCAAAACCAATGTACCGAACAATCTGATACCACTTGTAAGGACCCGCTCCTACCTCATTGCCTTGAGGAGGTGGTGAGGGATACTTGGCCTTAAGTGAATTTCCCAAGATGCCAAATGCTGGAAATAAATTTTGATAGCTTCAAGATCAAGTTGGGGAACAATTTTCCCATAAGACAAAACCAACCAAACCAACAACTACTGATGCATTCACTTTCAAACCCAATCATTTATTCCCATAAGACAACCAAGTTGTTCCACAATACAACCCAAAACCAATACAACCAACCATATCAGAGCACAAGCGGAAACTAAACAACAAACACTAGGATCCATGACACCACCACAGCTCCACACCAAGATCCAAGCTCCAAGATCCACTGAGACATCACAATGCACCACTAAAGAAGGGAGATGCCACACCTTTCCCCACATCATGATATACAACTTCTGCAAAGACACCAATGTTACAAAGTAGGGGGCGAGTACTAAAACTTAGTAGGTTCTCCCCAAATGACTTCCCTACACATGCCACTAGGATAAAACCATTAGAAAACATATATAAAACAGTTTATATAAAATAATCACAAGTGCTACCATTACCATAAGCCAACCACACCCTTACGAAGACATTTCACCCAAACCAAACCACCAAGGGAAAGCCAAAAAAACAAGCCACAACCACTCCAACATTCACACATTAGCAAAAAAAATCCATCTTGCAAAGCAATTCATAAGAAAACAACCATAATAACCAAATGACCAGGTGTTGGAGCTTCCGTCCTACTCATTCAACCATTCACACTTTAGTAGCACTTCCCATCCACTTACCATTTATGGCGGCGCTTCCTTCCACTATCCATCCCCTCTCTATAGTGGTACTTCTCACCATTTCCATAGAACATTCAAAATAATCCAATTCCAATAATATAACCCACCAAGGTCACAACCACATGAAATCAACAAATTCAATTGCAAATCAATCCACTTCAAAAAATCACCCTTTTATTGAAAACCATTTTCCAAGCCAAACAAAATTTCAATAAAACAACCCTTTTTATTGAAAACCATTTCCATCAATCATTTTCACAAATCAACCATAGAATCCCATTTTAAAATCTCCATTTTAAAATCCACAAGAATAGCATTACACCATAAAACACTGTTTTCCCCCAAAAATTCCCCAAAACATCACCCAAGGGATTTCCAACAAATTTTGCATAACAGTTCACAATTAATTTCCAGAAAAACAATTAATTGTAACAAGAAACCACTATTTCTAACCAAGTGGAGTCGAGAGAGAATCCACCTTCCTTTATGGTTCTTGAGAAATCAACCCACAAGCCACCACACCTCAAATCCGGAGAACGCACCACCGAAACCTCTCTAGATCCCTTTTCATAGCATCCATAAGCCTTAAAATCATTATCCAAGGAAACCAAAATCCTAGATCTACACACAACAAGTGTAGATATAGAAAACCAAAAAATATAGGGATGTAGATCTAGAGGAAAACACAAAGAATCCAAGAGGAGAGACTTACCTGGGAGAAACCACCTTCAAACCGCCTTGAAACCCAATTGAATCGCTTCCAAATTGAGTGGGAGATCACCCTTAACCCCTGAGAACCCAAAATCCCAAGTGAGGCTCAAGTGGGAGAAATATTGGAGTTAAATAAGTTAATCCCAAGGGAGCCCGGAACTTATAACCCTATTTTTAAGTGGTCGCATGGTTTGTTCGCATGGTTTGGCAAACCGTGCACACCCTACTGCCTCAGGAGGAAGGGTCAGCACGGTTTCCTCCCAAGGTTTGGAAAACTGTGATCTAGCCATGTCAAGCCTACTATCTCCCTTTGTACGGTTTCCTAGAGAATCCGCACGGTTTCCACTAACCGTTCTCAAACCGTGCACCCCTTTAAAAGCCTCCAAACTCATCCAAAACCATTCCAAACTCTCCCAACCTCTTCCCAAATCATCCCATGCACATTAAACACATAAGAATACAAAAACAAATTCCACATACCTCAAGCCTGGGGTAATACAATATCCATAACAAAAATGACTTATGTAACAAAACAAATAAACAAAAATGAATCAATTAACACCTGACACAGTGACACTACTAAAATATTATTATCAAAGCAATATTAAAAGATCATATATGATATCTTATTTATGTATATGGTTCTTGTATAATTTAATATCAATTATTTTACCATTATATAGGAGTTTAACATACCCTCAACTAAGGAAAAGTACAACAAAATGGGTTTTCATCTCACTTCTTATTCCCGTGAGATTTATGGTATATTGTAACTATTTCCTTTAGTGTGGTGTATGTACTTTCCATGATTGAATTCACTATGTAATATACATTAATTTATAGGTATTTAAATATTAATTTTATGATATTTTTATCATGGGGTCTATGTTTCGTATGTTACCAAATCGTTTAGGGA
The DNA here is from genome assembly GCA_963277665.1 of Viscum album. Lineage (NCBI taxonomy): Eukaryota > Viridiplantae > Streptophyta > Magnoliopsida > Santalales > Viscaceae > Viscum > Viscum album. The sequence goes on from OY728156.1 coordinate 1,511,645,852, forward strand.
ATTTCTATTTTTGATTTCCACTCATTCGGTTTTTTCGCAAATTTCTTTGATTATTTTACTCCAAGATTATCTGTGAAATCACTATTTATTTATTTATGTAGTAATTTATTATCCCCTTTGTGTGTAAATACTTTTGATACACATAATAAATCCATTTAAAAATTATCAAGTCATCGATATAAACTTGATAAGAGTAATCCTAACTCAATTTCCATTCATTGAGTTAAGTATATAGTCCTTATAAGGGATTTCATCTCAATTTAAATTCAATTGAGACTTCTTTGTTTTTAGGGAAAAATTCACTTCTATATGGTGTATATAATCTAATTTTACATAGTATATCTTGAATCCCTTTATTCTCATTATGTTATAAATTTTTTATTACCTCAATTATTTTTATTCAAATGTATCTCTTTTGGTTAGAACTCTAACTAAAATATCATTTTAAATAAATATTTCTCTTTAATTTCCATGTTTTAAAAATGGTTTTAAAGATTTATTTATATGGACATGAATGTTTTAAAATTAAAATTCCTATTGAATTTTTCACAGTGGAATGGGATGCTTTGATTCAAAAATAACTTTTAAAAAATTTCATTGATAAACAGTGTGACTTTTAAATGTTTTCAAGAAAAATGGGATATTTCTCTCAAATAATTTTATATATTATTTTCATTTATGTCAATAAAATTCATTATTATTGATTGAGGTTGAATTATTATAATATAATATTCCATATTATATTGAATTAGTTATGATATGTTTGATTTTGGAAGTGATATTTTTATACCATTAATGGTTTATTGTTAAAGTATTGACATTTCTTATGATAGTTTTAATATGAATGGTTATGTTATGTATCAAAATTTTCATATGAGGAATGAATTGGACATAGTAAGTGAAGGGTGGAGCCCGCTATAGCTCCTCATGCATCAATAGGTTTCATGAGACAATGTAGTGTCTTTTCACATGGCCTTGACAAAATCTTATTTGTAGTCTTCACATGAGGGCTTGACTATGTGGTTAGGATATCCAACATTATATATTCCATCATTATGAAATTAGATATTGATATTACATGCGATTATTTCACTGATAGAATATCCATGTTAATATGTAAATGGGATGATTCGATTTATATTTTCTATATTATGATGAAATTTAATTTTAAAAGGCTTGTGTTTTAGTCCTATACATTACCATAAATGTTAAAGATTATTTTTGAAAGTTTCCGCTATATTGTTGTCCTTAATGAGAATCTGAGCTCACCCCTTTCTATGTTTTATGTTTTCCAGGATATGAAGAAGTATGCCATGATTAACCTTCAAGAATAAGCTAAGGGATATGAGTGTGTTCAAAGGGGACACACTGTTCTTTTTATTAATTTCATGATGTAATGTAAAACTTGTCTATGTAGCTTGTACTTCCAAGGCTAGTATACTAATTGGTATTTCAGGACTTCATCTCTAGTGATCTTTCCAATGATATCTAATAATGCACGGACTGTAGGTAACTAGGGTCGGGGCATTACAAAGAATATAACAGTTGGATCTAGATCTGTGATGTTTCAAGGATTATTTTCTAAGGATGATGGATTTTATTATTACCAATGAATGTAACGACACATTTATGTATTTCATGTTATTATTTTTATATTCATTAATATTTTTATTTATTTCTAGTATAATTACTTAACTAATATTGATTTTATAATCCATAAATTTTATAGTTGTGAAAAATATTCTAATTTAAAAAAATACAATTGTTATCTTTCTAAAGTCATTTGAATAATTTTAGTAAATAATAAATAGATTTTGAATCCATGGGATTGGGTTTTAAAATTTATTTGTATAAAAATAGTTAGGAAATGTATTCCATGAAATTAAAGTGTTTTATTTTCAATCATTATTGGATATAAAATGGAAAAGTTAGTGGTTTTGGTTAGGTAAATTATTTCTAGGAATAATGTTGTGAGAACCAAGCTCCAATTATTGTAAGTGAGCATTAAAATTATGCAAAAATATAATATAATTCACTTTTTTGTTTATAAAAGCCCAAAAAAAATTATAGGACGAATATCATTTTTTTAATTTATTAGTCAACATTATCCAACAATTAACCTTTTAAAATTTCCATAATAAATAAGATATGAATTATTCAAAATTTAGTATTAAAATATTCCTCCTTTTATTTATAATAAATTTTAATAATATTCATAATTAATCTTTAATTTTTTATCAATTGTATTTAAATATAGATAATATCATATTTAGGCTAAAAAGTGATATTTTCAAATTATTATTAAGTTCATAATATTTTCCATTTTAATTAATTACAATAAAATTAAATATTGAATTATTAAAATTATATTTATAAATTATATATAAAAATATGTGAAATTAAATAAATATAGTTGTTATTACTATTTATATAGTTAATGTATGATCATCTTATGCTTTAGAAATTAATTTTCATGGAAAAACGTTTTACAACATGTTTTTTGGGTTTAATTTTATATCACATGCTTTCACTACTATGAATTTCATTTGATAAAATGGATCCCATATTCTTATTAATATTAGTTACTATTAGTTAATATTTTAAATTATTTTTTTAAAAGTTAATAGAAAATAGTAAAATCTAGATAACACAATTATGGTTAAATTGGGTCTACCATGGGTTAATCTAAAATGATAAGTGTTAAAATGACCTAAAGAATCTATTAAACCACATTTGTTGATTTTATTTTGATCATACCGTTATAAACTTATATTATGAGTTATTTTGGATCAATTTTTCTTTTAAAGTGAATTAAAAATATTTTAAATCATTGAAAAATTAATGTGTTCCACTCACCTCAAGTATAAAATGTTCACACTCTTGTCACTTATTCCCACCTCATGAGAAATTTATCTAGATCAAAAGATACCAAAATATATCCCTTGCATCCTAAAACATAATATAGATGTTATTTTACTCCGAAAAATGAAACATTAGGGTCCATAAGATTATATCCAATGGATTTATCTCAAATAGAAGGTAATTATCACAACCAAGAGATATATTGTATACTTGATATTTTTCCACCATTAATAATTGCCTAAAGGATATAATAATATAACTATATAATATAATATATATTGATATGTTATTATCTTTATGTAATAATAATTTTCCATCTTCCTCTCCAACAAATGGGAAATAAACCCATTGCTCGTGTGTAGGGAAAATAACCTCCTCATGAATCGATGTATGTTTTTTTAATCACATCCTTGAAAGGAAAACAATAATGAATTATTTCCATAAACATTTATTATAATTATAAAACAGAATTTATTTTTAAAATTCATCATATAGTCTACTTTATTACTCTTTATCCCATTAATGAAATTATAATGTTGTTCGTGCATTTTCAAAACATACTATCTCCATGAAAGAATCTAATAAATTCTCTTTGTACAACATTAAAGTATTATTACAATAATGTATATAATTAATAAGTTTTATATTTATCAAAGTTATGTAATTTTTTATACTATTTAACAATAATCAATTCATTAGAACTGGAAGAATCGTGAGGAAACATATATGATAAAAGTAAGTAGTTAACACATGAAATAATCATAATAAAGAAAATTATAGAATAATTCATATTAAGATGTAATTAGTGGGTCATATATGATATTATATGTATGAATATGGTTCTAAAACAAATTAATTACATGTTTTAATCAATTATTCTAGAATTTAAAACATATTCAACAATGTAGATGTGGGATGATACAAATTTCCTATTAATTTTTACTACATCAAGACATATTTGTTATAAAACCCAATTTACTATTATGTATGATATATACTTCAAAATTGATGTATTTAACATGAATATATAATTATATTTTATTATTAATCTTCCAATTCATATTTAATATTCCAATGGTATATGATTTCAAAACACTAACAAGTTATGAATTTATTTTTCAATCTCATTTTTATAAAATGTATTATGTTTTTCAATAAAGGAATAACATAATATCTTTAAAAAAATTAACCTAGTTCTCATACATTAAATTTTTTATAATTTCCCTTTTTTTCAAAATTTCAATCTCTTTATAACATGATTCATAAAAATAATTTTTTAAAATAAAATATGATCTTATTTCACTTTTGGATCAGGTGTATTTGTCCTACATATCAACATTTTTCAATTTTTTTTGAATTTCAATTTTATTTATTCAATTTATTTTTCAGGATTTTTTCCTTGGAGTTTTATCATATTTATGGAAATATTTAAATTTTTTATCCAAAAGATCCATTTTGGGGTTTATAAAATCTCATAAGGAAATATTCTTTTTAACGTATAAGGTGTTAATGTATTTTCCCGCTCCATTAAAAATTTTCTCTTATTTAGGTTCCCCTAAATGATTTAAATGGTTTAAAAAAATAATTTAATTTAAATGATTCAATTAAATTTTAATATATTCATGTAATGATAGGTTTTCTTTACCAAATATTGTTTTATTATGAATTAATGATCATATCTCATCTCATGATTAATTTTTGGGCCAATAAAAGTCTCTTAAAACATTGAATTTATCATGATAAATTTTCAATTCAAATTATATTAGTTCATAAAAATATAAATTCATTTTTTCATATATATGATTGTTACCTCATTTGTATAGTATTTATACATATGGTGTTTAATAACTAATGTTTTTTATTGAATGGGGAAATCTTAATATTATTTGTCCTTTAATAAATATATATATATTTTGATAGGGAATAATATTTACCAACTAAAAATATAACTAAAAATATGAATAATTAATTTCACATAGAGTTACTAGTGGTTCCTAGAATTATACAGCCCCTCGATGCATTGAACGATCTCATGGGATAAACCAGTTGGCCAACATTATTAATCATTTTTTTGTGTAATAATTCCCATGGTGTAAACTTTATAATTTTAAGGACTTGGATGTAAATATATCATGATGTATGAGATAGTGAAGTCCAACATTATTCATTTCGTTTATTAAATATTTTTTTATTATTATCAATGTGATTATTTTCTTGATATAATACATGAATTCATTTGGCACTCATGTTATTTATTAAATCGAACATGCCTTAAATAATTTATCTTTCTATATTGTTTTTCCTACATAATCATGATATATTTTATTATAAATATATATTACTAGAAATTTTAGCTCAATGGTATTTTTTCCTTTCAAAAGGATATAAAAACGAATCTAGGAGTGAGTCTTGGAACACATTGTATTTAGTTTCACTTTGTTTTTATATTTTCTTAACAATGTAAAATGGGAGGCATGATTATATATGGTTCTTCAAGAATACTAAACTGGTTGAACCTTGGTGACGTGATCTATTGGATATTTTATCAATGATATAAATTATATTCCAACTATTTTATAATATATATGAGGTTTATTATAGTAGGTATTATAGGAATTTTTAAAGATACAATTAAAACTATATTTATTACATTATAAATTAGGGAATACGACCCTATAAAAAACATTGCGAATATGTTAAATCATAGTATAATATAATAAATGTTTTTAAGGAAAATATAATGTGGTTTTCTAGTAAGGAATCTCTATCTGGATATAAAATTTGGGTGTGTATTAGGTATAGTATAATGAAGGGGTGATTACTCAAAAAATAGCCAGTCAAGTATATATCAACCATCATTATAGTGCACAATGAATTTTCCCTTACTAAACACTTAGTTAGAAACTCTTGGGTGAGGCTCATGGGTGAAATATCAGTTTATTTATAAATAGTTATGAATGGTTTGAAAATATTTTCATTATTTAAATAAACATGTTTTATGATTTTGAGATTAGCTATACATAAATTTTTTGTTTGTGTAAATTTTAACACCATATATCAAATTATATAATATAATTAAAAATAATAAATATTATGAACTAATTAATTATAATGAATTTTGGATAAATTGAACCTATAATAATGAATAGTATCAATACTCATGGAAAATATAATGATTTCTATATAGATCAAAAAATAAACCTATTTTTTGAGCTCAAAAGATTAAGGATATTTTATGGTAACTGACCCATGTTATAACCAATATCCATGCGCATATGGATAAACATGATTCCATGGGACTTGATAAACCTATATAGGATTATTTCATGAAATAAAAACCACTTTATTTTAGTGGGAAAAAATAATGTAGTGGTATTTGGAAAAAGGATTAGGTCCCTCAAAAGTATAATTATAGAGATGGGATGAAATGAAAGGGAGAAAGTTATGTTATAAATGTATTATCATTAAAGATATTTTAGTAGGTGGTGGTTATTGATCCATAATACTAGATATCATGATGAAATAAATCATATGGTATTGAGTGCTTAAAAATTATCATTAAATAGAAAATATTACGATCGTTAGAATTGAACTAAAATGAAGAGACTATCCCTCATATTATAGAAAATGGAAGTGGAATATATTATATAGAATGATGATAAATTTACAAGACTACCAAGGAATTATATGGATTTCATATGTAATATGAAAAGAAAGAATGATCATTTCATTGAAGGGTATACGCTATGAATTTATTGGGAACTAGGTTCACAAAATTCTTTCATCTAATGATGAAATAGAATTATATTCCATAAAAATAGAGAATCAATTTTCCATATCCTATTTCCGTAATAGAAATCAAGAGAAGAAAAGGTAAATAGAAAAAAAAAGGAAACACATCAATGAAGATGAAAGGAATGAAGTAATTTCAATCACGTAAAATTTTGGAATTAAAAATTCTATAAATTTATAAAATTATATTGGAGTTTTATATAAGTTTATAGATATGGTTTACCTTGATAATGATATAAAAAGGGAGATAGAAACCTATATTGTTATTAAACTATAGTTAAATCTTTAATTATTCACATTAATATTCCATTCTTGAAGAGCACATACTGCAGAAGAGGTCTAGGGGAGAAGGCTAAGATTATGCAATAACTACCATTATGGTTGATGTTCATAATGATTTAGTGGAAGGTATATTGATAATAGGATCATGTTTTTTATTAAAATATTTAATTTTAGATCTTCTCCCTATTTTATATCCCCTTTTTCAAATGATATTTATATAATTCCCTAGAAACATAATATGGGAGTAGTCTATCAAGACACCTGGAGAAAATATTACCACAAAAAGGATGTGTCCCTTAGATTCCATTACGAAACATATACATAACAAATTCATAGAATTTATTATAATAATTATGTTTAAAATTGACATAATCATTGGTATAGACAATCTTCAAAAATGTAATTCCATAATTTATTTGCAATGGTAGGAAATTATGGTTCATGATTAAAATCACGAATTCTATGAATTTAGTGGGGACACATCATCATATAGGTCTTTTGTAGATCAACCAATATTATCTCACACAAAATTGTTTTTTTATTAATATATGGAATGATCAAAAGATGGAAAATATAATATTAAAATTGAGAATGTACCAATTTTACAAATAAAAATTAATTTTTTTCATAAGGGATTAAGAAGAAATCCGCTAGAACATCATGTTGAGTTTTTTATTAATTTATTCTTTTATGAAAGCTCTATATCAAATACAACCTATAGAACCATCAATTAAGAAGAAATATATTTTAATAAATAACTATTTTAATTTTTTAATGAGGGATTTATATTCCCTAGTATTTCATGGTGGGGTGCCGATATTCTTTCTATCAAGAAGAATGATGGATCTATGAGGGTTTTCAATGATTATTCAAAAATCAATGCTATTATGATAAGTATAAATTATCATTGACCAAAAATTTATTAACCATTCTATGAACATGATAGATATAAATATTTTTTAAATATTTTCCTTTGTTCTCAGTGTCAATAAGTATGATTAAATAAGGAATCCATACTGAATACAACCATTTATATGGGGTGCATATAGTATTGGTTTATTTTAATTCCATTTTGTTTGAATTATGAAACCATAATTTTAATGGATATAATTAAAAGTTTATTGGTGAAATATTTGATAATTTTATTGTGGATTTTACTAATCCTGTCATGGTGTATTGAAAATTATATAAAATCATCATAATAACATTAAGACCTTTCTTTAGACAGTGGATGAAGAGAGTTATCTAGGAAACATACAAGTGTGAATTATGGATTTAGAAAATTTACTTTACTTCCCTTTTTTTTCTTAGTATATAATATCAATTGAACTAGTATGGAAAATGGTAGTAAAATAATTTCCAACACCAATGAGCATAACCAAGGTACAAATTTTTATTGGTTTGGTAGGATACTATGAGTGATTTGAACAAAAGTTTTCTAGATTATAAAACCTATTATGAAAGCATCTATATAAATAGATTTTGTTTATATGAAAAAGGTATTGTTAATTTTTTTTTGTAGAATTAAAGAGTAAATTGCTTAATTCTATAATTTTTACATGTGCATCATGTAGTCATGGATTGATAACATATAATGATGCATAAATGAAGTGGCATAGTTGTTTCCTTATAAAAAATTAAAATTCTATCTCTAATGAATTAAAGAATTTAATGACACTTGAACCAAACTATCCAACTCCTGATCTTGATTTGGAAGTAGTAATTTTTATTTGATGTTATATAGACATTATATCTATAGTAAAATATATGAAATATTCATAGACCGTAAGAGTCTGAAACAAATATTTTCATCAAAATTTCTCAATATGAGGAAAAGTCAATTGATTGAGATACTCAAGAATGATAATTTATCAGTACACTATAACCAAGAGAAAGGAAATATGGTATCACATTATTTAAGAATGAATTATCATGGATTCCAAACCAAAACGTGAATTTACTTGGAACCTATGATAATTATTTTACTGAATATTGATATGTGAATTATTAAGTAATGTGAATCATTACTACTTTGACATTTTTTGAAAATGTATTGGGTCCCCAACCCTAGAATCTTAGAGCTCGTGCCTAATTTATTGTATTGGTATACGATACAGTGAATCACATATGAAATAAAAATAATAATTTTAAATTATTGGAAAACTTGATATATACATGTTTCTGATATTAATTTTGAATACACAAATTAAAACATATATTTATATAATATAATTATTATATCTAGTATATTATTAAATATATTTCATTGTAAAATTGATAGATTTTCATAACAAGAAATAAAATAAAGGTGATCTCAAATACTTAGATCTGGTTATGTATATCAGAATCTATCATTAATCATTGAGAATAATAAACATTTAAAAGAAAATTACTAAAAAAATTACATTTAAATAAATGTATTATAATAATCAATATGGAAATGTAAATAACTAAAAACAAAACCCATTTAATCGATAATATGACTATAATATATGGATAAGGAATAATCAATGTGGAATGGTAATATTTTGAAAACACAAGCCATATAATCAAAAAATGGTAATTAAGTACAAATATAGTTAATATCATTGTACAAATATCATGGATAATAGTAAATAAATTTTGAATGAAGGAAATTCTTAGTTAGTAGATGTCATGTTCCCTAGGAACATGATACACCTACCATCATTATATATCCTGCATATAGTTTTTAACTAATAGGTAAAAGACCATTTAACTATGTTAGTAACATTAATTCATCCCATGAGTCTATCGAGGCAGAAATAGGTATCTAAAATCAAAACCCACTCATGTCCTGCATGAACAAATCATTCATCATATATAGAATAATTTTTTATTTCATAAAAAATTTCCTTATCAACAAATATTTGTGTTGAGTAATGAATATAGACTTCCAAAAATTTCCCCATATTAAAAAATGACATTCAAAGTCTAAAATCGTATAGAGAAATGATATCTTATTTAAGAGATAAACATATTAATGAAAAATAATATGGGTATTGTGGTGAAATTTAATATTCAATTATCATAGGATAATGAATAATTCAAGGGGAATTTATTGCCTCTAAAATTAGAACAAGGAAGGGAAGGTTAATAAAATCATAGAAAATAATAATCATAAAACATCTATAGAGAGAATAAGTATTTTATTAATACAAATTATCCTCAATTTTTTATATTTAAAATGAATGTTTTTTTTCATTGATGAATAAAAATAACATAAAAATATATTTAAAAACGTTTCTGTTGAAAACATAATTTTAATTTTGAAAATCACATTTAAAACATCAATAAATTTGGAAATAATTTTCATTGAATATCAATTTTAATAACTTATAACTTCTCAAATATTTTAAAAAAGTACACTTAAAAAATAAATATATAGACATGAAATTAATTCTTCAAATAAATTATGATGGGAAATTTTTTACATTCTACAAATGATAAAAATAATATTCATTTCTCACTATAAAATGGATAGAAAACTATCCTGTTGGGAAAATTAAAAGAATATTAATTTAAAACATTTTATAAAAAACAAAAATTTTAAATATTTAATTTATTAAACAAATATATATGTTTAAAAACGTTTTTTGGAATCACGTTTAGAATACATGACACATGAAGAAACATATTTCTAACCAAATAGATAAATGAAGAATTTTTTTTCAAAAACATTATATGAATTATTTTTCGTACCAAATAGTTTAAAAAATTTACTATTTCATGAAAATATCTTAACTAAATGGAGGATAAGAAAATTAAATGGGTTTTTATATAGTGATTGAATAATTATCTTCATCTAAAATAAATGAATATACAATATTAATTAAAATATGATTCTGAAATAAACCGTAACAAATATCTTAACATTGAAGTGTGGATTAATAAATTAATTTATTATGTGTATCAAAATTAAATGCATGTAAAATAATTGGAAATATAACCTAAAAATTTTCGTTATCCAGAAATTATTTGAATTTTTACAATAATGAAGATGTAATAAAATAGAATGAAATTAAATTCAGTTAGTAAATTATTTAACACTTAGCAATGTTAAAGTCAACCCCCAATGGGAAAAATAATTCTAATTGAGACATAAAATAAAATTATTTATTAATTCATAATGATATAATATGTAAAATGGAATGTATACAAACCATATAATAGAAATTATGTTCATTAATTTACTATATTTCCCAATGAAATTAAATTTAGGGAATATCACTTTACTCATTTTTTATTCGATGACCATGATTTAACTTCATGTATAGTGGTTTGAACCATGTTATAATCTTATAATAGAACATTATTAATATTTATTATATCATATATTACCCATGTACAACATCTAATAACTCATTTGTTAATAATCATTCATTAGTTTCATTGTTTTCTGTGTTAATTAATTTATCTTCTCATTCATTATTTAACATCATAGTTCAGTTTCTTGGTCATATTTTATAGTTTAATAATATCAATAATTCCAATCCTGAAATAATTATCAAAATAATGAATAAATTTTAATTTATTTCAAATTATGAAATACGACTCTGAGAAATGAATAATGTTACCATCATGGAGATAGTAGACCTTATGTACTCTAGATTAATGTTTTCATTTACCAATAGTCTTTAAGGAAAGAAGGTAAGTATTATATTATATTCCTAGAATAATAATAGTATAATATATAACATATAATTTTTTTAAATATACTTATTTATTTTATCAATGCAGTTTGGTGACGAAAAGAAAGCCACATCATTACATGAAGGTGATAGCCCACATGCACCCAAATGGCATTATCATCATTAATTAAGTGAAATGATAAGATATAAAATGATTTATATTATTTTTTAATAAGGATATATATATTTCATGAGTATCATAATTTTTTAATTTATATCACATATAATCATTAAATTTAACCTCTTCACCTTATGTGTGATGCGTTAGTCAAAGAAGAATCATATCTCTTCATGAGGCGGTAGCTAACCATACACACGAGTGACATTATCTAATCATCTATATAAAAAATTTAAAAAATTATACATTATATAATGAATTCATAGGTATAAACATGTTAAAAATAACATATTTATTCATTATATCAATCATCGCACCCTACTATGAGAGGTGGTAAAGGAAAAATGAATGACATTGGTTCGTCTGGTTATAGTCTCTCGTCTACACAAATTATGATTTCATAACCCATAAAATGTAAGTGGGGATTTCTGAATATAATTATATTAACATAATTTTTTATATAATTTAATATACTGATGATATTATTCATAATGGTTTAAAAATAATTTATATATATTGAGGAAAGAAGTAAAATAAATATGGTTTTGAATGATTGTTACCACTTCATCGGGTAACCTTTTTAGGATTGAACCAAAAGATTCCAACATTGTATTTAAGCACAATATAATGATTCTCGTATTATAGGAGGTAATATGGGAACTTATTTTTTTTATTTTATTTTTCAATCTAAATTGATTGAGATGTGTGAAGATGTTAGGGGAGTGAGTTCACTTTTTTAATTTAAGAGGAGTGTATTTTTTAAAATTCCCATAACAATTCAGTAATGAGAAGTTACTCTCAACCTATGTGGATAAAAAAATATAATTAATGGGTTAGAGGGATTATATAGGTTATTAAAACACCCCATTAAACAAAAAAACATGTTTTAAACATGTTGTACCTTAATTTTAATGTTTCCTTACTTTTACCATTTTAGTTTTTTACTATGGTAACTAGTCTTTATAACCATGTTAATATTAACATAAAAATTATAATAATGTTAGAATAATTATATAATTTTAAAACACTATTTATAATTATGAAATAAAACATTTCAAACTAAAATCACATGAAACACGAAAATTAAAATTAATACAGGGGCATGTGATGTAGAAAAACAACGTTTTAGCCTTTACAGAACTAACATAGTTTTTACTATTTAGGTGTCAATATACTCAATATAAAAGAATAATTGGTCCATTTAAGAAAAATAGTTTAGGTTTTTAAAAATTCACAGGTCAATATTTTAAATATATATATTTTTTATGAATTTTAAATCATTAAACAATATATAATTTTTTATAAAATAACATTAAAATCAATTTTGACATTATTTGTTTACTTTAATTTTATGAATATGAAGATAATGATGGAAATATAATATATTATTTTAAAACATTAATATAATAATATATTTCTCTTCAAAATTATTTTAGGACAATAAATAATTCAATTGACTAAACTTTTATTATTTTTAGTATCACTTTTTTATATTTATATTAACTAAATAAATTTTAAATTGGTGTTTCATCAGCATCAAAAGTAATTGTTTCATCTCAAATAATTATAAATAAATTATCATGACAAAAAATAATCATTTATATTTCAAAATAATAATTATAACTGGTCATATGTTGATTTTGTTCCTATCCCAAAGATTTAAGAATATTAAAACCAAGAAAGATTCCTTTTTGTCTTTTACTTTACTTATCTTATTATATTGGTCACTTTTATGGAAATGTTTTACAAAAAATCATAAAAAATATCATATGTTAACAATGGTGTGACTATGTCCATGCAATGGGTATTCGACATGTCGACATGTCATTCTAACACTTATCTTTTTAGTTCAACACGAGGTAAATTAATTTTTACCTTAAATGTGTTAATTAATTTATACTACTTTCAGTAATAAATTTGGTAAACAATTAATTTTAATTAAATAATTAATATATATTATTCTAATTACAAATATGGAATCCATTGTCCTATGTTAAATTAAAATATTTTGAAATCATTAATTTCAAATTAATCTTACAGAAGCGATGTGAAATAAGTTTTTAAAGTGAATATATTCAAAATATTTCAATGTTTTTAAATCATAATTTAGTAAGAAAATTATTCCAATGAACCAGGTTATATTAATAGATATATATTTTATTATAAATTTACTTTAAACCCTTTTAAAAATATAATTTAGTTTTCAAAAGTAATTAAATATAATAAAATTTTTCAATTAAAATTCTGTAATTTTCACAATACATAAATAAAATTAAACCTTTCAGAAAAATACAAAAACCCTAAGACTATATTGATATTATTATTTCAAAGCTAAATTTTCTTTGGAATATAATTATAAATAATTTTGTAAATTTTAATTTTAAATTATGTTCTCAATGCCTCACTAAACTGTACTTTAGAAAAAATAAAGGTTTTATGAAACAATTTCATGTTATTTGATATGTTTTTTATTTTATTTATAATCAATAGATAAACATAGATTTCATAGTTTATTTAGTACTATTCATTCCTGTAAATTTAATTCATATGTTATAATTTTATACTATATTTCAGTTCCTTTAGACTCAAGCTTGTATATTTCACAATCTCTCGAAGATCAAAACTTTAAAGAAATATATTTCGTGGTTTGTTTAAGATTAGTGTAACAAGTCACATAATATATTGAAAATAAATTTATTATTTTATTAATTCATGGTGTGACATTCTACCCACCTTAAATAAAATACATACACACAATTTAAACATGATATCGATTAACAAAGGTATGATATTAAGATAATACATTATTAAAAAATCCAAATTTTAAAAGGGTAAATAAAATATTTTCTCAATAAGAGACAAAGTAAAGTATAATTTTCATGTGTAATAACACATTAGTAGGTTACCATGTATGAGAGCATATTTAGGAAATGAAATCACGACATAGAAGAAAATACTAACTCGCAAGGCTTAATGGAGAGTGGTAGAGGTCATTGATCATATGAAGGAGGGTGATGCAAAGAAGTAAATGACCAAAAAACCATAAACCAAATAATCGTGATAATGATTTTTTAAATAATATAATATTATGATAATTGGGAAAAAATTGGACCCTTTTACAAAAGATTTGGAATTAATTTCCTATCCATTAATATAATGAAATATACTTTCTTGATATTTTAATATTTAGTAATCACAATTACATCCATTTGTTTGGCTCTAATGAATTTATAATTCATCATTTACTCATAGAAATGAATATACAAAATGGAATTTTTAGGCTTGAATCACTATAAACAAGATTTAATGGATCTTAATATTGATAAAAGAGTGAAATTTTCTTCCATATATCTCAAACTATTTCCCAAAAGAAATATTTTTAGTAGAAGTTATACAATATAAAAAATAAATATCTAAACCAAATAAGTAAAAACCCATGTTCATTAATAATACTTTTCTTATTATATTTAACTACAAACAAGAAATTATTTACTAGGTCAGCACATAAGACATTTTTAGGTGCTAAACCATTATCTTCTTTTGTATATTGGTTCAAGTACCACGACCATGAAGAATGCAATGGGCTATCTCCCAATATGTGGGTTGTAATTTTTCTAAACTATATTAATTTTATTCCTATAATATTCCCATAAATAATATGATGGATATCATTGAAATTAATAATTAGATAACCTTTTCACTATGGATTTCAATACATCCCTTTTTTCTATTAATTCTAATAATATTAGTTTATGATTATTATAAATACATTAAGGATAATATTAACCCTAAAAGAAATCAATACCTTTAAAAAAATTTATAAAATGTTAAGGCATTATTCCTAAAATAAATTTTCTACTAAAACTTATTATTTCTGTAAGTTTATCAAAAAAATATATTTAATCATGGAAGATTCCTATCATATAAAAAAATTAGAGGGTTTGACCATATGATCTTTCTTAAAATCATTATCCCAAAATAGTATTCATAACTCTTATATTAATAAATAAATATATCCTTCTAATATTTTACACAATCCAAATATATTTCATGGTACTTATAACCATAATTAAATTGGTAAATACTTGAATAATTTAATTATAGAGTCTAAAATTATAGATACTTCATCCATTTTATTTCAACTTAGGTAAATATATTTTTAAGGGTTTAACCCTTAGAAGTGGAAATTGACTCGGATGACACCCAGGTTGTACACATTTAAGAAAAAAAATTATAAATGGACCACTTGGATGGGATTTATTCCATTCTATCATAATCATCATATTTCATTAGTAATTAATTTCTTTCTACCACACTTTTCCATAGGTAAATAATTTTCCATTATATTGGGACAAATTCAATTCCATCTAAAACACCATAGGTTTAATCATTCTAATTCATTTTTGATATCTATTCAAATAGTTTATAATGTATTGCAATGTAAATTTAATTATCATAAGTATATCTCCAGGGAGTGTCAAACCATTTATATAGTACAACCCATTTCCATACACTAGTTGATTGATGGTTCTAGCCCAATTCGATCTTTCCTGTGTTATTACACCTAGGTACTTATTTTCTAGAACCTTTTCCACTTGTAGTATCCATAAATGGATGTATTACATAGAATAACGACATAATATCCTTTTTTTAAAAACCTTTGGATTTTATTCTATACTTATCCTCAATGTCTGTAAAATGGTTTTGTTTCCCCAATATATTAATTCTTGAATCTTATTTCCAAGGAATCTATAAAAATTCACATAATACCAACTATAGTTACCCCAACTACTATATCCTAGAACTAGTTCATTCTTTAATACATTTTCATAAGATACAATTAATCATTTCCTAATGAACCAAATAGTTTATTAGTATTTGTGTTATATATATATATATATTTCCTATAAAAAATTTTAATATAGAAATTACAACATAATTTTTTTGAGAAAATCATTATTCCATCAAGAATGTCCTGGTTTATATTTTGTAGTACACTTTACATATTTATAGGAACTGAAAAAATATAGATGAGATAAAATGATCAATAATGGTTAAGTATTGTTGCAACTATCATGAACCAATTTGAATAATCATTATAGAAAAGATAATAAATGAACTCACATATCATTCAAATAATTTTAATATAATAATAATTATAGAAATCTAAATAATTGAAAAAAATATCATCCAATAAATGAAATGACTGCCATAACTAGATAAGGCATAATCAATGTGGAAAAGTAAATAATTTAAATAACATGCCATCTAATCAAAAACTGGGAATGAAATGAATCCAGAAATAACATAATTGAAAAAATATCATGGGTAATAATAACTAAATTATGAATGAAGTAAATTCTTATTTACTTGAATCATGTTTCCTAGTAACATGACACCTCTATCAGCGATATACACCCTCAAGATATTTTACAATTTATTGGTTGAAATACATTTAACAATGCCTAGCATATTAGTTCACCCCCTAAGACTACAGATGAATTGAGGGGAATTATATAAATATCCCCCACCAATTAATTTAATTCCCAAACACTAATCGTATATCTAATAATCGGTTTAACTCATAATTTTTTTCTTTATAATCAAATATTAGTTATGTGAAAAATATCCAATTATAAATATATCTGTAGATAAAAAAATTGCTTTCAATGTAGACCAATATATAGAGAAATGACATATTGTTTATGAAATAATTGTATCAATGATTAATAATATAGATATATAGGTGAAATTCATTGTACAATTATTAATGGAATGGTAATAAATAAATTGTATGTTTATGACTACAAAAAATGAAACATAAAATCGAATATCAATACTTTCTTGTGTCAAAATAATTATAAAACATACAATGGGAGAATAAATATTATATCAATATAACATATAACTTGATTAGTATATGAAAAATTAGTATTTTTTTATTTATGAATATAAATACCATCAAAATATATTTAATTTTTTTTCAGTAAAATATCCTTTTCATTTTGAAAAACTCTTTTTAAAATTAATAAACATGAAGAAAAATATTTTATTTGAAAATAAATTTATTAAACTAAGAATTTCCAATATATTATGTTATTATTTAAAAATATGCATGTAAAATTGTATATTAAACGTAAATTAAATGACGAAAATGTCTGTGGGTAATTTTGTACATGACAAACATGTTAAGAAGAACATTCCATTTTCATTTTAATTAGGTTAGAAAAGGGTCTTTCTTGAAAAAATAAAAAGTATATTCCTTTGATTTCTTTTGAAAATAAAAAATTGGTAAAAATTTCTATAAAAATATATTGTGAAAATATTAAATATATTTGGAATAATTTTATTTAAAACATAGATTAAGAAAAAAAAACTATTTTTATGGAAGAGAGAAATGATGTTGAATTTTCTTAAAAATATATCTAATATTTTAAGCATAAGATGGTGTGAAAATTATAATAATTCTAGAAAAGTACTCTAATAAATAGTGTAGAGTAAAATAAAATGAATTTATTTAGAAAATTATCATGTAATTTCCTTCATATTTTGTTTAAGAACAAAAAATATTGATTATAATTGTATTATGAAGTAAGCCCTAACAATGATCATAATGTTGAAGTGATAATTAAACAAATAATTTATTTTTTGTATGAACAATAAATTAAAATAAATAAATTATAAAAACAAAATAATATAATCAAAAGTAATTATACACATAATCTTATAATATAAACAATAACGAAGAATTAATATAACCTAATATGAATAAATTGAGTTATAAAAATCTTTAACATTTGGTTATTTTCAATTAAAATCTCATAGGATTTAGTAATAAAAATTTAAACCTAAAATACCATTAATTATTAATTAATAAAGATATATCACTTCAAATGGAAATCAAATACACCGTACAAAATACATTAGTTGTGTAATATCACAATATTCCTCAATGAAATGTAATTGAGTCGAAATCTTTTACAACATGATTATTTTAGGTTGAACATGATCTAAAACCTTATATAGTGGTTTTAATATTTCCATTAACTTATAAAATACCTATATTAATATTTATAATATCATATATTATTATTTCATAACATATTATCTCTCGTTCATTAATAATTATTCATTGTTTTCATTGTTTCATGTATTAATTGTCTTGATTAATCATTAACTCATTGTGAATAAATTTCTAGTTATTGTGAATATTATATAGTTTAATAAAATACATAATAATAATAATGAAATATTTATAATAATTATACATCAATAATAATTTTAATACCAATCATGAATTCTGGGTTTTAGAAAATACATTTGTCATGATCATGGAAATGGTGGGCTATATGTGCGCATGAATAATGATTCCATTTACTAATGATAATTATGGAAATAAGGAATATAATATATTTTATTTATATATAAATTTTTTTAAAAGTATACAATGATTCATCATGCATGATGTTTGGTGAAGAAAAGTGAGTCACGTCGTTTAATGAATGTGGTTGTCCACACGTACAAAATTGACATCATTATCTTTCATTGAGTGAAAATACCAGAAATAGAATGATATAAATTGTCTTTTAACAATGATAAATATTACATTATTATCATAATTATTACATTAATATCACATCTAATAATTAAATTTATCCTCATCTCTTTATATGTAATTAGTTATTGAAAAAAGAATCACATCACATCACGAGGAGGTAGTACAACATACACATGAGAAAATTTATCGTTCGACCATCATATAGGTATTAAAGAAAGGTATATATTATCTATTGACTCAAAAGGTATAATATTTTTATAAATAAAATATTTATATAATTTATATCTATCATCACACCCAACCGTTAGAGGTGGTAATGAAAAAATGAATGACATCAGTTTGTGAGGAAATAGTTTTCCATACATACAAATATTAATTCTATAAAACATTTGATTGACGTAGGGATAAGTTTAGGTATTTTAATTAAAATAAATAAATTTTATTATGTTTAGGATAATAATATTATTATATCATCATGGTTTAGTAATAATGGAATATGGTGGATGATGAAATAAAATAAGAAATCTCATTAAATAACTTTACCTCTTTTTCATGTAACCTCCTTAGTTTTTCTCCAAAATTCAATAAGGGATATATTTATGTGAACAGTATGGAATATAATATTATATTAGTAATTTTGGGAAGTCATTCGGATGGGGTTTGGTCATGAAAAATGTCTTGAGGTGTGTAAACATGTAAGGGGTGTGAGTTCCCTTTCATAATTGAGGAGGAGTGGCATTTTTTGTTAATTACCCAAACTATTCAATAATTGGAAATTAAACTCATCCCAATAAAGATAAAATTATAATTCCATCTAAGGATAGTGTATATGTTTGGTAAATTACTTCAAAACAAAATAATAAAAAAAATTAATATGTTTTGGTTTAACTTCTATGTTTTATTACATGTACCATTTGGGGTTTTCACTATAGTAACTAGTCTTTTTAACCTAGGTAATTTATTATTAATATTTTAATAAAGTGAAAATTATTAGATAATTTAAACAAATGAGTTCTAAATATTATATCTTTTTTATAATATAATAATCAAATGTGTGTTGAAAATTAATTCTATCACAAGTGCATATAATTCACAAAAACATCATTTTAACTGTAATAGAAATAACATTGTTTTTACTAATTACTAGTCAACATTGTCACTATAAGATAATAATTTTTCAAAAAATGTAAAATATTTAATATTTTCATAAATTATCTAATAAATTGGTAGAATAATTGATTTTTAGGAATCTTAAATCTTTTAAGAAAACATCATTTAATATAATGTATCAGAAATTTCAATTTTGAAATTATAAATTTTATTAGAATTTAAAAATACCATGGAAACAATTGTATAAGAATATATTATTTTGATACAATATTAAAATGATATATTTAACTATAAAATTAATGGATCACAATAATTCGTTCAATTTACTTTACTTTTAATTATTTTTTTATCATTTATATCATTTTTCTATTAAAAAATAATTACTCATTTGGGGTTTCATATAATTTTAATGTAAATATTTTATCACTAAAAATAAAAAATAAATTTTATTGATAAAAAAACTCTTTTATCTTTCAAAATAATAATTATAAGCAAAATTATATTGTTTTTTCCCATAACACATCTTTATAGATTTTAAACGTAATGAAGGTTCATTTTATGTCTTTTTCATTACTGAAGTTATTTTATAGGTCACTTTCCTGTTAAAGTGTCCCAAAAAATCACCAAAATAGATAACAAGATTATAATTGTCTAAATATGTCTATATAAGGGATTTTTTAAATACGGATGGATAGTTTTCCCATATCTTCTTAGTTTATCCCCCGACAAATCAATTATTACTTAATCTATGTTTGCTAATTTTTAATGTCTTCTCAATTAATTTTGGTCAAAAATTAATTTTTCCATATTATATAATAAAAATTACAATAGTTCAAAATATGAAATAAATATTTTTTAAAAAAATTAAGAGAAGCGAAATAATTAAATTCAAAAATAATCATGCAAACATGACGAGAAAGTGTATTTTTATTTAAAAAAATTTACAATGTTTACAATGTTTTTATATCAACATTTAGTATGAAAATTATTATAATCTACTAAATTAGATAATTAAAAATATAATTTAACTATTTATTTATTAAATCTATTTAAAATTATTATTCATAATTGTAAATTATATAAACTGAACTGCATTTTTTAATTAATATTATGTATTTTTCAATATTCATCAAAAAATTAATCTTTTTAGAAAAAAATATGCTATGATAATTTTGATATTATAATTTTGAAAAAAAGTTTATTTTGTAATTTAAATTTTATAAATGTGTTAAATATTATTTTCAAATTAGGTTTATATAGTGAAACTAAACATTCTTTTCAAAAATGATATATTTTTGAAAACATTAATATTTTATTTAAATTATTCATAATTTATTCTTAATATTAAGATAACAAAAACATTTCTCAATTTAGATAGTATTATTCTTACTCATCAATTTAATTGATATGTTATAATTTTGTAATATATTATGGTTCATTTAGACTAGAGGTTGTGTGTTCCGTAAGCCATTAAAGATATTAAGTTTAAATAAATATATTGTATGGGTTATTTAAGCTTGGGTTTGTGTTTTAGAAACCCTATTAAATAAGATAATATTATGGTAGAAATTTTTTCCAGTAAAAAATGTTAATTTCAAATGATTAAAATTTCTCACCATTATCAGGTAAATATTTAAAACAAAATCAATGATAATAATAAAAGGAAATTGGGAAACATTCTTTTTAATGATGGTACTCTGAAATTTGGAAAGTGAAAATGTTCTATATCTGTAAATAATCTAAAAATAGAATTATTATATGATTCTTATAGATTAAATTTCCCAATACCTGATTTTATCGCCATTATATATTGGGATTCAAAGGAACATTTTTTTCCAGATATTATAAAGGTGAAAATTTCTGATTTTATACCAAGATGATTAGTTTTTCAACTAGTGAACGCTGTCAGGGAGGATCCTAGAGAATCCATGAGACACCTATATTTTTATATGTTGAAATGGGATGTTGTTTATATGGAATTTTTTATAGGATTACTGAAGAAACCTAAAAATATTGATGTAATATGGGTTATCGTGGATTTCTTTTCCAAATATGTATGTTTCCTCACTATAAAAGAATATTTTACTCTTCTTAAAATTCCAAGACTCTATATTTATAATGGTTTATGTATTCATGGTTCTCCTCCTCTAAATGAGTCTATTTATGATCCATAATTTACATCATATTTCTAGAAAAATCACTAGATGGTTATTGATACCAAGCTTCATTTAGGTACTTCCTACCATCATCAATCTAATGGATAGTCTAAAAGGAATATTTAAAAATTATAATATATGCTGATTTCATCATAGAATTTAATATATGTTATATGGGATCATCAATTACATTGATATAGTTTCTTTATAAAAATATATTCCATTCAGGTATTTTAATGTTTTTTAATGAAGCACTATATTGAAGTAGATGTCATACTCTAACTTCTTTGGATCAATTTAGTTAGATGATTATTATATGACCATAATTTTTTTGGATATAACAACAAAGGTAAGAACTATTTAGACCAATATTAAATTATCTCAATCAGATAATGATATTTTTATCGATAAATGAAAGATTTTTTTTGGAATACCATGGGGGATATAATGTTTTCTCAAATGTATTATTATAGAAGGGTCATATATGGTTTAGTAAGAATGATAAATTAAGACCTAGTTACATAAAACCTTTTAAAATATTGATTATAAATGGATATGTTTAATACCATTTGGAAATAACACATGACCACTATAAAGTAGAAGATGTGTTCTATATGAAATTGTTATGGATGT
Source organism: Viscum album (assembly GCA_963277665.1). Lineage (NCBI taxonomy): Eukaryota > Viridiplantae > Streptophyta > Magnoliopsida > Santalales > Viscaceae > Viscum > Viscum album. The sequence continues at coordinate 1,511,669,072 of OY728156.1, forward strand.
TTTTGAAATACCTAACAGTTGTTCTCACATACGATTAAATGGATTTGAAACATGATATATCTTACATTGAAGAGCCCATACAAATTAATCACACTATATAAATAGTGTTTCAAATTTTAATAAAGAAAATTTTAAATGTAATTTTGAGAAATCATAACGTGGAGGAAGAAAATTGGGAACCTAAGGATGTTATAAAGAATCACCGTCATTTTTTATATTGTAGTATCTATGAAAATTTAAAGGATGAAATTACTTATGGGGTTAAGAATATAAATACATGTTTTCAATTATATTATGTGTTAATTTTGTTATAAAAATGTAATATAATTCAATATTTTGTTATCCATTGCACAAAAATTCTATTATAATGGGATGAAAATCGATCTTGAACTTAGTATGTCAAAATAATGCAAAAATGAATTTTTAAAATTTTCCATCATTAAAGAAATGATTTAATCATCATAAATGCACTATTTAACTATTGATCCATTTATTTATAATAATGTTTTATAATATATAAAATTAAAAATTATTTATAATCAATTTTATTGAAATAAAGATAACATCATCTCAAGAAAAATGAATTTTTTTAGAAAATTGTTTTGAAATGTGTATTGTTGTTCCATTAAAATTGATTAAAATATTATCAAAGAATTAATTTTCAAATGAAATATATATAATAAATATGTATAATTTTGTATTAAAATAAATAAAATGATTATTATTAATATTCATATTTTATAATTAATATATTCTATGCCTTGAAAATATCAATTTCAGGAAAAAACATTTTTGGTCACATTTTTTAGATTTATTTTGAAATCAAATTATACAAAATTGGTGAATTTAATTTGATAATATGAATCGAATAATTGGAATAATAATAATATATATTATCTAATAATTTAAAAATAATTTTGGGTAATAATTAATAGTAAAAATTGTTAAAAATATTATATGATTAAGGCCTAAATGGGTTTACAGAGGGGTCTATCTAAACATTTATGGGCTAAAATGACAAAAGAGTTGGTTAAACATAATTTATTTTTTATGTTGTGAACCTAAACATATCTAGTATAAATTCAAGTCATCTTGATATAGGATTCATTGAAATATAAATAATAATATTTTAAACCCTTGGAATGTTTAAAGACATCCACTAACCTCAACTATAAAAGGGATCCTATTACCCCGAATTGTTCGTAATTCTAGAGACATTTATCTCAACAAAAAATTGAGAAAAATATATTACCAACATCCTTATAAAAATTTTAGTGGGGTTTGTCTTCCCAAAAGTCTATCCCTAGGGTTCATATGAATAGCCTAAATGATGTTTTTCTAAGATAAGGTTGTCATCTTAATAATGCATATCTTTTTTTAATTATTCTTTTACGACCATAAATAGAGTCTTCATAATTAAAATACAATAACAGAGGTATCTCCCATATACCTAAATTTTTTTATGTTTATTTTTTAATATTTATCCATATCCTTCATCATTAAATCAAAAAAAACCATCTCTCAATTTTACGATGGACTAATGAGTCAGTAGTCGATGTATTATGTTTCACATCACCACCTCATATGGCTAGTCATTATGTTAGAAAAATTAATATATATGATAATTTTGAAAAAACATACTTCTAATTAAATATCTTATACTTCTGTACACTTTCACAAATAAAAAATTGATAACATTGCTCATGCATATGTATGGCTTACGATCCCCATGAAGAAATTCAATTCATTTTAAAAATCCACCTTTCATAAATTACTCTAAAATGTATTAAGGTAACAAATATTGTATTTATAACATTAATATAATTATAGAGATGATGGAACTATAAAGTATTCCCCAGAAATAGAATATCCATTATGAATCATACCGGAGAAAACTAAGGACTAAACACATAGATCAATTATAATAATGAATGATTATTAGTGAGTTAGTGATAAGATGTTATATGTTGATCAAATAATAATTTATAAATTTAATATTCTTATAGCTTAAAAGAATTTCAATTTTAAAACCATTATATATGAGTTTAAGGTATGTTCATTAAAGTAGAAGCATGGGGTAAGGGATTTTATCTCAATTTCCAATATATTTTTATATATTTGATATTTTGAACTAATTTACTTTTATGTCCTATATATACTACATATTTTATGTATTTAAAATTATTATATAATCATTCATGATGCCTAATGTTAAATTTGGGTTTTAACATTTTTTGGTTTATAATTAAAATGATTCCCATGTGGTATGAAATATTCTTATATTCTCATTTTTTAGGGGAATATTAATTTTTTCATTGGATGTATATTATAATAAAACCTTCATAAACATAATTTATATTCATATCCAATTGATAATTAAAGGTTTACATTATTTTCTTCTTAATTTACCTATTATTGAAACATATCAATAAATAATATGTTTAAATCTAAAATTGATCTTATTTTTATTTTTATCAAGTGTATATATCTTCCATATCTATATTTTTAATAATGGTTTTAAAATAGAAATTTATATGTTCTAAAAATATTTATTAAGAACATTTTATGTCATAATTGAATTTTTACAAGGTTATCAAGGAATATTTATAATTTTTTGAAAGGCAATTTTTTTAATTTTTTTATAAAATGTCAATTGTAATGTTTCTTTTAAACATATACTTTGTTAGTGGAGTCTTTTTTTGCCATAACCATGTTATCTTATTAATCTTATTACAAATGTTTTTAGTGGTTTTAAAAATAAAATTCATTAATGATAATTAGTTTTGATGTTTTTTCTTCCATTTTATTATATTCTATATAGGACGTGATTTTACTATAAAATAAATAATTTTGATCATTTTATTGTCATCTATCATTTATTGATTAATTATGTGGTCATTTACATTCTCTTCAAACATTCACTTTCTTGTGATAAATTTTCTTTTGAAATTAAATTTCACATAAATTTCCATATTCGATGTATCATGGATATAATTATTTCCTAAATCATATTACATTTATGATTAATTTTTTTACTATTAATGTTATATGATTTACTGGGGATATCAAAATAATCAAAATAATTTACTCAATATAGAAATTTATCAATAGAAAATGTAATTTTTTTGAATTAATTTTATGTCACGTCCCCCTTAATCCAATTATATCCCTCTTTGGATCGCAATGAAAAAAGGTAGATAATGACCTTCGAGTCCCACCTTCAGTAGGCCCCGGGGTGGTAACCAAAAATAAGGGTATACATATCTCACAAAAAATAGGAGGAATTTCCATTTTTAAATAAACAAGGTATGGATATAAGATGGTTCATCCCCAAAAAAACTCCAAGATATATATATATATAAGAAATCCTAGTCTATCCCACATGAATATTTAAAACAAAATTGTTACAAATAAAACGAAAAGTCCAATATAAATACAAAAAACAAAGCTAAGTAGTTTTGGAAACAAATTTTGGGAAGAAGAAGAACAAAAGAGAAGTCTTTGAGGATTACTCATGAAGACCTTTCGCAGAGCCCCATGGTCCCATGCCCACCGTGGAGCAAGGAGGCGGGAGGCTTCGTGAACCCCTTTGACATTGGTGACCCCACCGCAGAGCAAAGAGGCAAGAGGCTCCGTGAACCCCGTTAATGTTCATGAGCCTACCGTGGTGCAAGAAGGTGGGATGCTCTGCAAATGAATTTGGCGTTCACGAGAACCCCGCACAACAAACTCTATCTTCTCACTGAGTGAGGTCTACTTTGCAGCACCTCTTGCCTATAAATACATGGCTCCCCTCGAGCCCAAAGGATGGATCATCTGACCTTTCACCTTTTCAACTCTAAAATCATGAATCACTTCTTGCTCTGCAAACCATAAGCTTTTCAAGGTACTTTTCCAATGCGAAGTGCCTCCCCCTTTTCTTTATTTCAACACCTCTTCTAAGAGGGATTCATTTCATATAGCCCATGGGCCTTCAAAAAGGAAGGGGATCCCCACAGGGACTCGGGTTGTTGCGAAGCATTTATGCTTCCAAAAACATGCTCCATACCTACATGACCCACATGATAAGGCAAGGTCACGGTGCTTCGTGAAGCACATTGCTTCACCACACTTTGCTTCATGAGGCACCCATGCTTCGCGAGTGCCTTTCCACTTCACCAAGATCCTCCCATATTCACCTATTCCCTATTCATAGCCTAGGTGAATTCACTTCACGAATCACATCCCTTCACAAAGCCCCTCCACTTCATGGAGCACTGGAGTATCATTAGTCTTCTACCTATGAATCTCTTCTCTCTGTACCTCCTTTTCCCGTGGGTCCCTTAGTGTTTGCATGAAGTAACTTCAAAGTACCCTGAATGATACTTCCCATTATGTTGCTTGGCCTAATACTTCTTCTCATAGGCACGCTAACTACTATTTCTTCTTTGTATAGCCATGCTAACGTGGAACACCAATGGGATCACCTCTTGACACCACCTAGTCATGGCATTTCTAATTCCTTCTTTCCCCCAAGGGCGGGAAGGTATCAGTTATGTAATTCCTACTAATGTAGAGAACACACACCACATCTGAGTAGTAGGAAATTAAACTGCCAAGCACCATCGTCCTCAGTACATAACGTTAAACTGTGACCTTACCCCATGCCTTTCACACAGAGCGACCCACCTTTGATGTTATCTATTCCCACTGGTCTCCTCGGGAGTGAAATCATTCCTCACATTGAATGAAATCCTCTTTATCAGAGCGGCGTTTGTCCGTGGGGAAAGGGAAACCACCCTAGTGGAATCCCCTAGCTTTCCTTGCAGGATGTAGCACCTAGGCTCCTCCTCTCTTCCTGGGTGCCAAATCCCTCTCCCTCTAGGCTTTGTCATCACCTGGTCCTCCCTCTCGGAGTAAGTACCAATCTTCACCACCCTAGGTTGTTAACCACATGTAAGCCCCTGTTTCCTCTTTGGGCTGCTACCTGCATATCAGCCCTATTCTAGTTTCCACAGATGCACATTTCATGACGTAATCGTCAGGTCTTTACTGCCTCTTATTTCTCACACCGAGAATGACTCCCATAGGGTTAGAGTATGCATCAGCCATGAAATCCTCTTTGTGCAACCAAGAGTGTAGGCCCCAGCACCTTCTGTACTACGAGGTATTTGATCCTTTCCAAGGAAAGGTATGTAAGAAGAATCGCGGAGGTTCAATCCCACCAACCATTGGTACCGACCACCTTTAATTCAGTTCCCACTCCACATGAACTATGTGGTCCACGATCCTTGCTAAGTCAAGGTACGTATGAAACCTCCCTGAGGTTCAAGCCCCCCATCTATTGGTTCATAACCCCTTCACGTCGATTCCCACTCTACCTGAATTATGTGGTCTTTGATCCTTTCCAAGGAAAGGTATGTAGGACACTTCCATGAGGTTCAATCCCACCAACCATTTTTCCCAAACATCCTCATGCCAGTTCACCAACCCCTTCTCAACTACGTGGTCTTTAATCCTTGCCAAGGAAAGGTACGTAGGAAGCCTTTCTGATGTTCAAGCCCAACACTCGATATTTCCGACCCCCTTCACGTCAGTTCACCCCCGTCCTGCATGACGCTAAACTGTGGGCCTCAATAAACGGTAAGACATTGTTCCCCAAGTCACCAGTATGTCGTTTCACCCACCCAAACTATGTGGAATTTGATCCTTTCCAAGGAAAGGTACATAAGACACCTCCCTAAGGTTCAAGCCCAACAACTGTTCAACCCCATGTCATCCTCCACGCCGGTTCACTGACCGCTATCCCATAGGAACTACATTGGTCTGATCCTTGTCTACTAAGTAAGGTATGTAGGAAACCTTCCTGAGGTTCGACCCCATCCAATGGTAATTTATTTCGACCCCGTCTAGTGGTAAGATATTGTGACCCCATCCAGCGATAAGCCATTGCGACCCCATCTTGCGGTAAGCAGTTGTGACCCCATCCAGCGGTAATCTGTTGTGACCCCATCCAGCGGCAAGCCGTTCTGATCTACTATCTGGTGGAAACCCTTTGAAATCCCCAATCGGTGGTAATCTGTTGTCAGATGAACTATGAGGACTTTGATTCCCTGCCATGGGAATACGCAGGAGGTCTCTTTGAGACTCAAGCCTAACATCACTATCATCCTCGAGTCGACTTCATCTCATTCCCCACCAACCTCATTAAACCCTTCATCATCCATACTGATTCTTACTCGGTCCGCCACATCCCTGTGGGATCAGGCCGCCTAATTCTCCATTCCCCTTAAAAACAACTGAGAATCTTACCACACATTGGCCCCAACATCAGTGTTCCCTCCAAGGTTTTCCCGCATCTGATCCACTCTAATCAGAGTTTTGATCAGTCCGATCCATATCTGCTAGATGTTAAACTCATGGAGTACCCTGTGTTAAACATGGGAAGATAAAAAAAACCTCCGATACATGCCTATGACATAAAATTTCCTGTGTTAGATGTAGGATTCTGTGGGAATCCGTTCCCTTCAGAAGCCATATAAAAATGGAAAGAAACCAAGATGCACCAGTTTCCCAACGTCCAGACATGCCCGTGATGTCCAGCATGACTACTCCCCTGACCGAAGGTTTCTTCCCTAACTAGACCCTTTGGAATGTCCCGACAGAAGAAATGTAATTAAATGGTTTCCATGAAGATATGACACTAGGAAGAGTTTCAAGAAAAATGTATTAAATCTATAAGGGAAACCCGGATTTGGTGATGAGTTCCGAGGAAGCATCCTCGGAAGGAAGAACCGACAACCCATCATCCCGTTTCAATCAAGGATCAAACTTCCCTGAACATGGAATATATGCCTCCTCCTTTGGAAAGTATGAATGCATGGAAACAAATAGCGATGTCGTCCTTGAACAGGATGGACATGCGAGCCACAGTGAAAGAATCAGAAACAGAAATGGTGAACCTGGAATAAATATATTCTCCTCAATGTGGAGATTAGTAGCATTCGAGACAACTGTGGAATAGCATGTCACCAGATCTAGCTATCCGGTGTCGGTTCCATGTATGTAAATAGTGGGCCTGATGTGAAACTCACCAAAATTTGGGGCAGTAAAAACATTGGACGTCCTGGTCTATGATGTTGTCAGTATGGATCAATCATACCAGCCATGGAGGATGAAATGACATTTGGGAACTGGTCATCGATTCCCTTTTTCTTTCATCACTATTGAGTTAATATCCCTACTTTAAAGAACTAAGCAGCTGCACCCAGAACTCGATCACTGCCTGGACACCGACGCAGGGTTAGGGTAGTACCAGTGCGCCAGTCCCGCGCGGTTCCGCCTCTTCTATGACAGTCTCAATGGAAACGATTTCCAGGTGCCTCCACCCCATCTCTCCTTTAGAGTTCATCCAATAAAGGGTGATCAATGACCTCGAACACTGGTACAAGGAGGAGGGAATTATCCTGACTCGGGATATGGCCCGTCTGGATTTAGAGGCATCTATGCCTCATCTTCAACTCCACCCCCAAGGGCTGCACCAGGAGCCACTACTACCCCATCCAATGTATAACCAATTCGGGAGACTCTCACAAGAAAATCTCAACAACTCCCTTCCCTATGCCGACAAGTTTGGGGATATCCGAGTCAACCCAGCGAGGAACCCATTCTAGGGGATCCCAGCGAGGGCTCCCACTTGGCCACATCAATGCCGCCACCCATTCTTACTTGTCGAGGAGCAGGTAAGCCATGTACCTACACCATAGGCTCTATTCCATCTAACCTGACGTGAGTGTTGAGCGCAAGCCAAAGAGGACTACCCCCAAGGGGCGTCAACGATAGTGGCTACTGGGGACTGAGCCACCACTGACACATATAACCAAAACCCTTTGTATTATGAGTAGGGACATTCATACGACTGACCTGGATCGAGGCCTCAACTACCCGACGGGGTGGCGGGGTCGACTCTCTTAGTCTCCATCACAAGCAGTGGCCACCGCGGACTAACTCGCAGCGATGCCACCCAGTATGGATGTCCTCACCATACTGCTACGAAAGAGAAAGTGGGCCTTCCCCGCTTCCAGGCTTAGCATGGAGGACGGACTCGCACCACCTTCAATTAAAATGAGGGTCCTCCCTATGGCGGTGACGCTCAGTACGGAAGACTCTCCCATTCCCACTACACTGGATATGGAGTCATTCCTCCCGCCATAGACCCTTGGTATGGGGACGTTGCACATCTGGTCAATCTCCAATGTGGGGACACTCCCCATGCCCTCGTAGTAGCGGGAGAAGGTCCTCCTCACCCTAGCATTCAGAGGAGTGAGCGCCGACTTCACTTCACCAGAGCCCAGCACAGATGTCCTACCCTTGTTCAAATCAACCAGTATGAGGAACCTCTTCATACTGATGTCTCTGGGGAAAACAAGTCTGGAGGTCTTCCCCATGATCCGACCAGTTTCAGTGGAGGTCTTACCCACTCCAGCACTACCCACAGAGGTCCTCCCCATATCCACTTTGATATCTTTCCTGGTGCTCCTCGCACCCCAGCTGACTAAGGTGGAAACCCTCTCTACCATATCACCAGTATGACCGAAGGACCTCCTCATGTCAGGAATATACCCTATTTCGAAGAGCCATCCAGGGTCAAAAAGGCATGTCATCGTCGTCATAAGAAGAATTCTAGAAAGGTCTAGATTGAGATCAAACCAGTCTACTTCATAGACTCCGATGCAGAGTAAAACTCGGTGCTAGAACCCACCACTCACTCTTCTGAGTCAAGGGATAGGGTAGAAATGAGGTGCATTATCCTAGTACTCCATGATTACGAGGTCCATCAGATTCCCGCCTCCCTCCGCATGTATATTCAGGAGGAAGAAAATTTGGCAACCATGTAGGTTACGGTCGTGCAATAACAACCATCATCACCAGAAGCACTCTCAACCTCGACTAGAGATCATGGAGAGCTATTATAGGGACCAATGGCAGGCGAGCAGTAGTGCAGCCCATCACCAGTAGCCCCATCCCTTATACCAGGAACTGCGGTCATCAGCCAGTCTCACCGTGACATCATGGCTAAGTCACTTCACTCAATGGATGATAGCATGAGATGCGGTAGTCTATCAGCGCACATGACATATTATCCACTGGCCAGCCTATCGTCCCAGCGGTCCGCTTCAGTTCCCCTACCGGTTCCTCAGCCGCCTCTAGTTGATGACTAGGGCAATGAAGGGCCAAACCTTGAATCTGAGCCAAGGATTTTATGGAATATTCTCATATCAGAATAATTATATAATATGTTTTGGCCTGTGGCAGTGAAAAATATCTTTGCACCAGAATCCCTCACACAATAGGATGTTGATTGTTTCCATCAAAACCTCTGGGTGATGCACTTTCTCCTTCGTCATCAGTGAGTGTTTTATCTGAGGAGTCAAGCACATTTTGAAGTCAGTGGCGAGAAATGTCATCTTTTTTCTTTGACTGCACTCCCCCTGTCCCAGTGCCCTGAGTCACCAGGATTCCATGGGGCCCTCTAATAGCAATGGATTCAGTGTTACAAGGTACTCTACAAGATTATCAAGGAGGATTCCCCTCACCAGCAGATCCGTTGCTGGGGACAATATGCTTCCCTCCTCTTCAGCCCTATTCAATGGAAACATGACTCACTATGAAACATTAAGGACATTCCCCCAGGTAGAGTTGCAGTCAACATGTCCACACTATCGGAAGAGGAAAATGAGATGGAGATCTAGACCAGGGACCTCCCCTTGAAGGCATTCCACAACTACTAGATCCCTCAGGGAGGGTTACTCGTCAACAAAGGAGCCTGTTGGGTCTCACTATGCCTACCAAGGCATTAGTCCTTAGCCAGAATTAGAGTATGGGTAACGAGAATCTTGAAGCAGCCTAACCCTCTAACCCATCTGACTCAATGCAGAAGATAGAGGAAGACCCTGAAAAGGCCGCATTGCATCAGCTGCTTCCTGAATAGAATAAGGTGGTCGGAAACCTCCTCACAGAATGAGCTGTAGAGCGATGGCCAAACTATGGTAATCCTGGGTCATGGAAATAGGAGCAGGAATAAATTCCCCTCAGTAAGTTTCCTCTAGCCGACCCTGACCATCCTGCCCCCACAGACAGGGTTGAAGACAGAACTTATGGAAAGAGGGCGCGACATGTCTCACCAAACCCTGTGGAATGCCATGACAATCCAAGGGACCCAGCTCGAGTTCCACCAACTGACCTAAGGATCATTCCACCAGCCACTTCACGAGCCACTTGTCCTGCTTACTATGTTGGAGAACCCGCTAACACACTCGTGGTTAGGGATCACCATCAAGATAGGGACCCCCGCCCAGATGACCCAATGGCGGCACTAATTTCCTACCTTGAGGCATTGGAAATTTGACAGGTGGAACTCCCACCTGATGTCAAGCCACATCCGGCGTGGGTGGATGATATGGCAGCACCCCCAGGTTTTTGAAATCCCACCTTCTCCCCCTTTAATGGGAAAAGGGACCCGCCATAGCACCTGGCCTAATTTACCTCATGGTGTGGCCCCATGTTGGGAACTTCAGCACAGTAGGAAGTCACCAAACTCCGTTGTTTTGTGCAGATGTTGGAAGGCCCTGCATTTTTCTAGTATAGTCAGCTCCCCATAGGATCAGTGACTGACTGAGAGGACCTCCTTAGAAAATTCCTCTACCGGTTTAGCTCCATCACGTGGAAAACGAGTATCGTTGACCTCTTTAAGTGAAAGAAAAGTCCTGATGAGCGCATCGCTGGCTTTGTCGCCTAGTGGAAAGGACTCACGTATTCCCTCGATATGCCGCTGACTTAGGAGAAATTAATAACGATGTGTGTGGGAAATGATAAGATGGAACTAGTTCCCTCTCTAATCACCCACAACTACCCTGGTGGATTTCAAGACTTCTCCGATAAGTCCCAGCTCCTAGATGAATCCTTACAAAGGGCTAAGCAAGCACGTTTGTTGCCTCCTGCGATCTCTGAGAGAAGGTCCGCCAGGGCCGAGCCTGCCGTAGTGGCCCAAATAGAGGCCCACGGTATATTAGAGTTGTTCCTAGTGGAGAAAAATCCACAACCTCATAGAGGCCTGCCACCACAGGTGTAGTCTACATCCCAGCAGCGGCCGCCTCAAAATCTGCAGGTTCCCCTGCGTAATGTGCCCCCACCACCCAGGCATGATAACCGAGTTCCGCCTCCTTTACAGGCTCTTCCTGCCCCCTCGTCAGGTCTAGGCTCCAAGGGCCCCCTTCTCTGATAGGATAAACCATACTTACTCATTCAATGAGACTTAGGCCCCTGGTTACTTTCGCAGTGCCTTGGAATAGTGGGTTTTGATTTTTCTTGAGTGCAGAAGGCTAGAAGAGGAAATCATTAATAATCACCCTAATTACTTCCCCTATCAATATATCTTGGGGAAGACTCTCTAGAAGTGCTTTGTGATCAATGAATGGCTTCTAGACCAGGTCAACAACAACATAGTCAGGCTGGGCCTAGCCCCAGTGCAGGTAGCATGTGTCTTTGTAAGGCCAGACAGCATCATCGACAGTGAGGGCGAGTAGCATCATGTTTGCAGTCGTAGATCCTAGAAATATTACGACTGTACGGCTCGAAAAATAGTTTCCCATGCCCATGGTGTCATTTGGGAACCCCTGAATCAGCCACAAACTTTAGAAGCCGCAACCACCACTTCTGCATCATCGTCTCAGCCGACCTCTTCCCATAAGAGCAAACACCAGCGACACAAGGGAAAGAAAATTCCCTCGATTGTGGGAATGTTATCCCGAATTCTAGGTGACATAATGCATGCAGGGATGGTGATAACTCCTAAAATATGTCTAGTAGTGGATTAATCTTCAAGTGATGATCAAGGGTACACTTCTGTTAACACCATGGAGCTGGTAAACCCTTACATGACTCCTGATGATGGGGAGTTCCAGGAGGATCTCCCCAACATCCCTAGCTGATGCCAACGTCGATGGATCCACGACCATATGGTTCGTCGAGGAACATAAATTGGCACTTCCAACCAGATCTTACATGCCTCTGAGACCAGACAGCAGGACCAGTGCGGAGCTCAGCACACGCAACCTCCTCATCCAGTGTCATCAGGCCCGCCTCCACTCCCGTTTGTGCTACTGGACCAAACATAGCCAGCTAGACCTCACCGTGATCAAACATGATTCACCCCGGACCGGTCCCAGTCAGCTATCCCCAGTATGTTAGGGACTCTACATGCTTCGAATAGTGAGCATCGGGACATTCCCAGCACATATCAGCCATCGATCTAGCCATCAGGGCCCGCCATGCCTTCTGTCATAGAGTGACCTCTTGTAAGCATATGTTAACACCTGGTGTAGAAGTACAATGTTCCAAAGCATCTTTCCAATATTCCATCAAGTCTCCCCATCCATGAATTCATTCACCTGTCATATGTTGTTCATGAGGACCTCGTTGAGGCTTTAAGATTCCCCCTCCAGTTTGAGATGGAAGTATCAGCCGTAGAAACTTTTCATGCTGAAGCGGTCGAGAATGATGAATGTCCGGCCATTATATATTTCTCTAGAGAAGATGAAGGCTCTCCCATATAGGGGAACATTATACCACTATACATCACTGGACAATTCAATGGCATGGAGGTTCACCGCTGTCTTGTTGACATGAGATCTTGAATTAATCTAATCCCGACTCGGACACTGTGAAAGCTGGGATTTTCTAAAGATGACCTGAGTCCCTATGATATAAGAATACATGGTTATGACAGGTAGGAATAGACGTCGTTCGGTAAGATCCATTTGAAGACACAGTTTCATCGCCTATTTTCTGTCACCGAATTTATGGTACTCTCCCAGGACACTACATATAATGTGTTGATGGGAAGGCCATGGCACCACCTGCATGCAGCGGTTCACTCATCATATCACCAATGCCTCAAGTAATCCTTTAATGTTTGAATGGGTGTGATTAAAGGAGATTCATCTCCCTTTCCTTCTCGTGAGGCCTTCTATCTAGATGCCAACTACTACAAGAGAAAGGACAAGAAGATTCAGACTAGCGAGGTGGAGCATGCCACAGCTTTGACCGACCTGTGGATAGATCTAGATGATGCCTACGTCTTTCAAATCCACCAATTGGAGGCTACAACCCTAGACATGGGACAATGCTTCATTGTGCCTCAGACGAGGAAGTAACACAGTCCTAGGTCTAATAGATGACATAAAATCACCTCGTACTCCTATAGAAATTCAGCTCAGGTGATCCCGAAGCCTCTTATCCTCAAAAGGTATCAGGATGTCTTCACCATAGCAAAGACAATACATCATACATGATTGTTCCACTGGGATGGAATTAACGAGATCATGATAACACACCATTATTGCTTCTATATCATAAAAAATGTCCCTTTGGGTCGAAGTCCAAATGGGATCAGATCAACAACCTTCATCACTATGGTTGCAGTAGCACAGAGGTCCTCTGATGTAGTGACTACTACCGCTCATGCTGGTACCGGCCTCCCATCAGGATCTACAAACTAAGCAGCAATTACCCCCATCGGGGATCCCCCGTATGCAAGTGAAGAAGAAGATTTAGGGGATTTTCTCTTACCTTTGAAGAGGGTGTCTCTAACAGATTCGACGAGTTAGTACAAGTGAAACTCAGTAGCGAGGCAGACTCGAGGGACACATTGATCAGTGCCACCATGACCCTCGAGGAGAAACAATAATACATATACTTCCTAAAACAACACCGTGATGTATTCTCTTAGAGTTATGGTGAGATGCTTGGACTAGATCCTATGGTATCTGTCCAACACCTCAGTCTCCCTACGAATCATTTCGGGTTCAAGAAGCCTCCCAGAAATATGCACACTTCTCACAGTGCCATTGTAGAGGTAGAGGTTGCTAAGATGATCAGAGCCAATTTCATTAACGAGGTCTAGTACCACAAATGGCCTGCCAATATTGTGCCAGTTGGGAAGAAGAATGGACATATCAGAGATTGCATCAAATTCCGGGATCTCAACTATCACTGTCTGAATGATAATTTTCCCATTCCAATAACAGAGTTGTTAATTTAAGATACATCTAGATTCCAAGCCCTCTCCATCATCTATGGGTACTCTGGGTACAACCAAATCCAAATGTCCCCTGAGGACGAGGAGTACATAGCCTTCATGGCCCCACAAGGTACTTTCTGTTACCAAGTCATGCCTTTCGGTTTAAAAAATGCAGGTGCCCCCTACGAGCGGTCTATACATCGCAAATTTAAGCTAATCCTTGGAACGTTGATTGAATGCTATGTGGACGATATGGTGGTCAAATCTCGCCAGTGTAACGACCATCTAAATGACCTTGATAAAGTGTTCAACTTCCTCTTTTCCTATCACTTGGATTCAATCCCATTGAAGTTTTACTTTGGGTTCACCTCTGAAAAGTTTCTCAGCTTCATAGTCAGATATAGGGTCATTGAGATCGACCTAGAGAAGATCAAGTCCATTAGCCAGATGTGTCCTCCAAGAAATATCCAAGAACTTCAATGTTTCCAAGGCCATTAAGCCTACATACGTGGATTCATCGCAAACCTGACTGGAAAGTGTAATCCATTTTCTCAGCTCTTGAAGAAAGGCACCACATATGAATGGGAGGAAGAGTGTCAGAAAACGTTCGAGGAAATCAAGTAATATCTGCTCCAGCCTCCAGTCTTAATGCCACCCATCTCTGGAAAGCAATTAGTCCATTATGTGACTACCCTAGAATGATCTCTTGGTGCCCTTCTCGCCCAGAAGAACCATGAGGGGATGAATAATTGACTTTAATACGTTAGTCGTATGATTCTCGATATGGAGACTGGATACTCGCCCATCGAAAAGAGTTGCCTTGCATTGGTATTCGCAATAAAGAAAACATGGCATTACCTGCACCACCACGAGGTTTAGATGGTATACCAGGTAGGCCCACTAAAGTACATTTTGAACCGTCCCATGTTGATAGGTCTTCTAGCTCGGTGGGCGGTAATCCTCCAGCAGTTTGACATCAGGTTCGTGCCCCAAAAGGAATTCAAGGGACAAGCATGGGAAAACTTCCTTGCTGCCCATCTGGCCCCAGCTGACTAGTCCTTGGATCACAAATTTCCCACTAAGGTGATGGTCTTGGTAGACCAAGCCTTGTTGTGCTTTCAGATTCACTTCGATGGTGCTTCTTGAAGCCCCACTGTTAGGAGGCTCAATGTTCCTAGGCTCAATAGGGTAGGCTTGGGTATCTTCTTTATTACCCTAGCGCAAGCCATTCTTCTGTACTCATTCCTATTGTTAGAAGGCTGCACCAACAATGAGGCAGAGTATCAGGCTCTTATCACTAGCCTCGAGCAAGACCTTGAGATTGATGTGCCCCCATTTTCATGTGAAAGGGGATTACGAACTAGTCATCAAGAAAATCAAAGGGGACTATATCGTCAGAAAGCCAGATCTCATACCATTTTTGGAGCATGATCTCTAGCTATTGGCCTAGTTCATATCTCAGCCAAAGGTTACCCATGTCCCTTGGTCACAGAATTGTTGAGCTGATGCCTTGGTCGGCCTAGCTGCATCACTTCTAGATCCCTAGTAGGATGACCTGATTATTCACATGGAACATCGATGGTTCATTTCTCCAGTCACACCAGATGATGATAAAATCCCATAGGTAAGCCATATTACCATCGACACCTCTATGTCAGGACCCCCAGGTCCCTCAGATGCATGGATTTAATTGATTCCCAACTGGAGATCCCCCTTTTTCGAATATCTCCAAAAAAATAATCTCTCGAAAGATCGGTCCGAGAGAGAGAGAGAATTAGATGTCGTGCACTACAGTTTACCCTCCAGAGTGGTCCTAGCCTTGATCAGATCCTCTACAAGCACGGGTTTGATGGTGTTCTCCTCCATTGCATATAATGAGTCGAGATTTCTCTGGTCAAGCAGGACATTCATGTCGGTTCTTGTGGCACCCACCAGACTGGGTAGAAGCTAACTCACCAGATCCAGAGACGGAGGAATTTTGGCCCTCCATGATCCATGACTGCATCGAGTTAGTGAAAGATCACTGTCGTGGACGCCCTCAAATGATTAATGTGATTTTGGGGTACTTAGGTGCAGCAGAGTGGCTGACCAAGGTTGTCTCTCAAAGGAGGAAGTGAATTTAACAACTTATTAAAGGTATTCTAAAAATAGAATAAAAGAGAATAAAATAAAAACACTACTTTAGAGGAATGGGCTTTTTAATGTTTATGAATCTAGAAGAAGTTTTCTAGAAGAATATTGAATTTTTTTTTTTTTTTTGAAATGAATTTCGATTAAAATGACACAACAAGAAGATGTTTTTTTAGAAATCTATTTTAAAAGGTGTAATCGATCTAAATCTACCTCTTCATTCACATATTAATAATTATAATTTAAATCAATATCTACATAATTATGATCCCCTAATTTTTTATCCCTCAAACCCTACGAGAGTTAACTTAACCACAAAGATGAAATTACTAAAACCCTAGGCTAGCTTCGGAACACGCAATCGCATCACCCTGCTTTGATTGTTGTTTTTAAGATAGCTCATGGTCAGTGGTTAATTAGAGCACATATGAATTCTGGAAATGAGGATGAATTGTTTTTAGGGATTATATTTTAACTCTACAAATTTATCTCGTGTGGTCTTGTATTACCGATTAAGATTACGCTCTCACAATTTACACAAAATCCCGACCTCGTGTGTTTTTGTGTTAATTGTTCAATTCCTTCATTAGTTTCATGTAATTTAAAAACAAAATTCATGTATCATATTATGTGAATTAAAGTAGTTCATTGATTCAAAATAATTAAATTAAGAGGGTAGAAGATATATCGATTACTAAAAGACTACTCTTCCATGGGTGGCGTAATCATCGTAGAAGCGTTTTGCATGTGCAAAGGCTTATAATGGGTATAACCCAATAACGCTTCTACTCAACAATTCCAGACCAAATAGGAAGATTAAGAGAAAAATAAATTTAAACAAAAAATAAGAAAATAGAAGAAATAAAATAATAACAAATAAGTTTATTACTAAAACAAAATCAATACAACATGAAGGAGAAGAAGAAGGCTTCGTCGAAGGGATCCTTGCTTCAAGAGCTTCCCTTACGGAAATGGTTGGAGAATTGGAGTGGATCCACTTATCCAATGCCCTAAACTTTACAATTCACGTCCCAACCCCTCCAAATGATAAAAACTCCAATTTATAGAGGGGAGGGGAGGAGAGATTACAAGTTGTTTCAAGTGTGAATGTGGAAATTCGGACAAATATTTTATTCCAAATTTAACCGCCCATTTGACCTTCAAAACACGTGAATTTTCCGGCCTTCTAGAAGGATAATATGTGAGGATATGGGTCCTATATCTCCTATGAAAATGGGGGCCTAATCCATTCCCATATGAAGGAGTTATGGCCGAAATACAGATGCTTTTCCATTCTGGCGAGTCCATCCCAACTTTGACTTCATGGACCATTTTGAACAAACAAATGCACTCTTTATCTCTAGTGTCCTGAATAAAAGTTGTATATAATTAAGTTATTAACACTGTTACAAAATTTCAAGTTCAAATAATAAATATAAAAATATGTATCTTTCAAATACTACCGTGAACTATTAAGGGTAAATCTGGAATTTTCATCAAATATTCAAATGAATGATCTAATCCCAAATAAATTATAATTACACATATTTAACACAATTTGAAGAAATTATATCATTTATTATCAACAAAATATTCAATAAAATAGTGTTTTATCAACTCCCTCACACTTACCCTTTTGCACCCCTGAGCAAAATCTCATATCAAGTAAACATCAATATCAAATCAAAACCAATTTTAAAACACATATCCTTGAGATAAATAAATTTCACACCATGAATCAAAACATATAATGCCTCATAAAAAACCTTATTTCAAGTTCTTCATTTATATCATTCAATATATTTCCACTTCATTTGTCCTCGCATGCACAAAACACTTACCTTGCTTGAATTTTCTCTCATCACTCAAATATCAATTTTTTTTTGCAATGTCTTTCTCATCCAAACTCATACAAGAGTCACCATAGGCTTGATAGATTCCTACATTGCCACCCGATGTGATTCAAGGACATATTTTTATCATGAGGACTTTTCAGGGTTGTTCTGTGGCTTTCGGTTGGTAGGATTTAGATGTGAAAAATTCTGAGGCTAAATGAGGAGGGCTTGACTCTTTTTTGAGCAAAATTGCATTAATCTAATTTTCACTTAAATATGTTCTTCTCTTCAATCTCCTTAGTATCAATTCAGCTCCATCATCATGAAAAGTCATGAAGAGTTTACACCATTCATCATTTCAGCATAAAAATTTTCAATCTTCTCAAAAATGATTTTCTTGAATGCTCCAGATGGGCACATCTTTCCACCTCAATTAGAAGCTCTAGAAAAGGCACAGCTTCACTTGTCATGAAAGCTCCAGAAATGGCACAGATTTCAATATAACGAATTTATTCAGTAGAAAACGCATCTCTTCAAAATTTAATTTTCCACCCAAAGTATCACAGAATTTGGTGGCACAACACAAGATAGATTCCCCCACACTTAAGCTCAACTAGATTATGCAATATCACTTCAAGAGTTGGTTGGATAGGGAAAATTGGCTTGTAATGTGGCTAAACTAACATGCTATGCATGGATTCTAAGGGATAAATGGATTAAATATTCAAGTTATGCCATTATAAAAAATAATTATTTGAAATAGGGGCTTTAATACGAAACAAATGCCTCAATCATTTAAACATATGTACCTCAAACACTCATGTTTTGACAGGAATAGATCAAATTCTGGTTAAATCATGCATGGTTTAGTTCTCTCAAGAAGTTAGGTGAATGTAAAGAATATGAAAATAATGATTTAGAATCCTCACAGGAAAGTGATTTCAAATATAAAGACAGTGAGATGTGGCATGGGATTCAAAATTCAGCGTACTTTCCATGAAATTACTAAATATTTGAACTTGAAACAAAGTCATTTTTAGCATTCATTTAAGCTCAGTTTCAATGGATAAATTTTTTCACTCATTGATATGCATTTAAAAATTGTGATGAGAGTCATTTCATCTAAGAAATTTCAAAAACCCAAAGAAAATTGAAAAATAAACACACAAAATTTGAAAAACACACATTTTTTATTTGGTTTTTTTAAAGGAAAACAATTGAAATTACTAAAATAAAAGGGTCCCTCCCCCGTACATTTAAAATATTGCATTGTCCTCAATGTGAACCCATGAGATGATATATGCACATGAAATGAAGAATTTTTAATTAGGATAAATAATATAAAAGTGAAAGGGTTAGGAACAACCTGATGTGATCAAGTGATGATGGGGTCATGCAGTGTGATAAAATCCACTACATTAGTAGGAAGTTCCTCAGTGTATCTCTTCAAACGTTGCCCATTGACTGTAAAGCTCCTTCCAGTGTCCTCTTGTGTGATATCCAGTACACCATAAGGAAAAACATTTGATACAATATAAGGACCTAACCATCTGGAACACAACTTACCAAGAATCAACTTCAGTCATGAACTGTAGAGTAGGACTTTCTCCCCAACATGAAACTCCCTTTTTTGGATCATTTTATCATGAACTGCTTTTGATCTTTCCTTTTAGAGCCTTGAGTTCTCATATGATGATAGTCGAATCTCCTCAAGCTCTTGAATTTGCAACTTCCTTTGAATTATAGCTTGGGCCAATTCCATGTTGCATTTCTTTATAGCCCAATATGCCTGAAACTCTACTTCCACTGGGAGATGACACGCTTTCCCAAAAACAGTCCGAAATGGGGACATACAAATGGGGGTCTTGTATGCTATTCTATAAGCCCACAATGCATCATCCAGGTGCTTGCTCCAATCCTTCCTATTTGGCTGCACAGTTTTCTCCAAAATTTGTTTCAACTCATGATTTGAAACCTCAGCCTGGCCATTTGTTTGGGGGTGGTATGGGGTTGATGTTTTGTGTGTCACCCCATACTTTCGATGTAGGGAACCGAAATTCCTATTGCAAAAGTGTGTCCCTTGGTCCCTGATGATAGCCTTTGGTACTCCAAACCTGCAGAAAATTTGAGCCTTGACAAAATCCACTACAACATGAGAATCATCAGTCCTGGTGGCCTTGGCCTCCACCCATTTACTCACATAATCAATAGTAACCAAAATATACAAAAATCCAAATGAACTAGAAAAAGGACCCATAAAATCCATTCCCCAAACATCAAAAATCTCACAGAATAAAATGGGTTGTTGGGGCATCTCATGTCTCCTTGAAATATTTCCAGTGTGTTGGCAACAAGGGCAGGACATACAAAACACATGGGAATCATGGAATAAGCTAGGCCAATATAATCCAGAGTCTAAAACATTCCTAGCTGTCCGTTGGGGTCCAATGTGTCCACCACAAGCAAGTGTATGACAGAAATGCAAAATAGACTCAAACTCATTATCGAGAACACACCTCCTAATGACTTGGTCACTACACATGCACCAGAGGTAAGGATCATCCCACACATAAAACCTAGAGTCACTTTTTAATTTTTGGACTTGACGTTTCTTTAAATTTTCAAGTATTTCAGAGGCAACAAGGTAGTTCACTAAATCAGCATACCAATGATGCGTACCTGAGATGGAATAAAGATTCTCATCGGGAAAAGTGTCCTGAAGTGGTACCTGGTCCATGGTGTCATCTTCTAGTGTGTGAGTAAGCCTACTCATCTGGTCTGCCACCAAATTCTCTGACCCCTTCTTTTCCTTTATCTCAAGGTCAAACTCTTGAAGAAGGAGCATCAAACGGATAAGTCATGGCTTTGCATCTGGCTTCTTTAGGGGGTACCTCAAAGCTGCATGGTCAGAAAAAACAACTACTTTAGAGCCCAATAAATATGAACAGAATTTATCTAAAGCAAATATGACAGTAAGAAACTCCTTTTCTGTGGTAGTGTAGTTTGATTGGGCTGAATCCAATTTCCTTTATGCATAGGCAATCACATGTGAACGTCCTTCCACCCTCTGAGATAAGACAGCTCCAACCGCGAAGTTGGAGACGACACACATAAGCTCAAAAGGAATCTCCCACCATGGGGGTTGTATGATAGGTGGAGTGGTCAGACATTTCTTTAGCTCGTCAAAGGAAGTCCTGAAAGAATCATCAAACACAAAATCAGAATCCTTTTGGAGTAATCGTGACATAGGAAGAGCAATCTTACTAAACTCTTTGATGAAGCGCCGATAAAATCCTTCATTCCCTAGGAAAGATCTAACATCACACACACATGAAGGATATGGTATGGATGAAATAATGTCTATCTTAGATCTATCAACCTCTATCCCATGTTTTGACACTACATGCCCTAAGACAATGCCGTGCTCTACCATGAAATGTCACTTTTCAAAGTTCAGGACCAGATTTTTCTCAATACAAAGATTCAATACCTTTCCCAAACTCTTTAGACATTCATCAAATTAAGATCCATACACTGTAAAATCATCCATAAATACCTCCATGCAGGTCTCAATAAAATCAGAAAAAATACTCACCATGCATCTCTGGAAGGTACCTGGGGCATTTCAAAGTCCAAATGGAATCCTCCTGTAGGAAAATGTGCCAAAGGGATAGGTGAATGTAGTCTTCTCCTAATCCTCTGGAGCTATAGGAACCTGAAAATATCCATAAAATCCATCCAAGAAGCAATAGTGTGTTTTCCCAGCCAGTCTCTCAAGCATTTGATCAATAAATGGGAGGGGGAAATGGTTCTTGTGAGTGGACTGATTTAGTTTCCTATAATCAATACACACACGCCAAATGTTTTTCACCCTCATTGGAAATAACTCATATTTCTCATTTTTAACTATAATAAAACCACTATTCTTAGCCACAACCTGAGTAGGACTTACCCACTGAGAATCTGAAATGGGAAAGATTATACCTGCCTCAAGAAATTTCTCAACTTCTTTTTTAACAACATCTAGGAGGGTGGGATTGAGTTTCCTTTGTGGCTGTCTCACCGGTTTAGCCCCATCCTCCAAGAGAATCCTATGCATGCAAATGGAGGGACTAATACCGGATATGTCAGCCAAGGTCCACCCAATCTCCCTGATGTTCTCCCTGAAAATATTCAAAAGCTTTTCTTCATGTTCCAAAGGGAAATTGTTAGCAATAATAATAGGTAATCTCCCACCACTCAACAAGTATGAGAATTTCAGATTTGGTGGCAATGGCTTGAGTTATAATGAAGGAGGGTGTTGTATGGATGGAGACATTGAAGGAACTGAAATATGTACACAAAGAGCATTAGTATCAGAATAGACATCATCAAAATTAGAGAATAAAACATCAAATCCATTAGCATACTCAACATCCATGTCATAATCAGAGTGAACATGATCAAAATCAAAATATGAATCCAAATCAAATCCAAGAGAGGATTGTGTATCAGCAACATGTGTGGAAGTTATCTTAGACATCAAACTCAAACCAATACTCATTATCTCCCTAAGCATAGGACAATCAAATTCCATGGAGTTTTTATTTGGTGGTTCAAAATGGGAGATAACAAAAACAGAGTGATCCTCTGAGGGGTACATCATGGAATCCATAACATTAAATATCACAACTTCATCCCCAAATTACATGGAATGTGTACCCTCATTGACATTTATGATATTTTTTGCAGTTTTTAGGAAGGGCCTGCCTAAGATAATGGGGGCATGAGAACTTACCTGATCATCCTCCATGTTAAGAAAATAGAAATCTGTTGGAAAGATCATGTCTCTTACTCGGACAAGTACATCCTCAAGAACTCCCACTAGATATGTCATAGCTCTATTCGCCAACTGCACCACTACTCTTGTTGGATTCAACTCACCAACCTGTAAGGAAGAGAATACAGAGTGAGGCATCACATTTATGGAAGCACCTAAATCACAAAGTGCATCAGAAAAGTGAAACTCCCCTATGGTGCATGGGATGGTGACTGTCCCTGGATCCTTTCACTTTTTTGGCATTGCTAGAGTTGCTGTAATGAGTGTCGAGACATTCCTTCCAAGGTTGATCCTCTCATTTCCCTTGATCCCTCTTCGATTGGTGCAGAGTTCTTTTAAGAATTTGGCATACCTTGGGATTTTCTTAATGGATTCAAGTAGAAGAATGATGATCTCCACACGCTTTAATGTTTCCAAAACCTCCTTTTGCAATGCTTCTTCAGCCATCTTCTTGGTTTGAACAACCCTGTTTGGAAAATGAAGGGGTTTAGGAGGAACATCATCAATCATTTTCTTACCTTTATATTTCTCCTTGTATTGCTCATCAGTTGGTATGGAATGCGGCTTCTCTAGAGTAGAGGTCAATCTCGGTGGAATGGTAGGTACATATGTTTTGTTCATTTGCTTCCCACTTCTCAATGTGATGGCACTAACATTACCCTTTGGATTTGGAGTGGGTTGGGAAGGTAGATTTCCGGAATTCTTACTTACAAGTTCATGGAGGGTGGTGGCAATCTGACTCATTTGAGTCTTCAACTCCCTCAGCTCCGAACATTGACTCTTCAGCTCATTCTATTGATTAAGAAAAATTTGTTTCAATAGATCATCAGTGTTCGAGTGTAGATTGTGCTGGATATTCCCTTGTTGTTGACTCATTGATGTTTGAGCTTCGAATCTCTTTTGGGGTTGTTGGAAACCCTGTTGGTAAGTTGGAAGCTGCTGGAAGTTTGGTTGAAAAGGGGGCCTTTGTTGTTGTCCAGAGCCATACCTCATGTCTGATTGATCCTTCCACCATTAGTTGTATGCTGGATCAAACTTCTGTTGGGGATATGGTTGTTGTTGTTGCTGCTGATATGGTCTCCCAGGGAACACTGCTGCACAATCTTCTATTTCTTGGAGTTCTGGGCAACAGTCAGTTGGGTGGCTTGTCTCAGTGCAAATACCACAAGGCCTTGAAGGAGGGGGTAGAGATGTCTTTTGTGCCAAAGCAATTTGCCTCACTATAGTGGTCAATTCTTCCAACTTAGTGTCAATCAAATGACTTTCAAGAGAAGAATGACTTACCTGATATACTCCCCTGACATGTGGTGTACCTCTATCACCAAATTGTTGGGATTTTTGGGCCATCTTGTCGATCAAAGCACGTGCATCTACTGGTGTCTTGTCCACCAATGCTCCTCCAGCTTCGGCATCCACCATGCTCCTCTCCATGGGTGTGAGTCCTTCGTAGAAGTATTGGATGAGGAGTTGCTCACTGATTTGGTGATGTGGGAAGCTTTCACACAACTTCTTGAATCGCTCCCAATACTCATACATTGACTCCCCTTGTGCTTGCTTGATCCCCGAAATCTTCATACAAATGGAAGTGGTCCTTGATGCTGGAAAAAATATCAGCAAGAAAAGACGTTTTAAATCGTTCCAACAAGTTACATCTTCGGGTTGTAAATAATACACCGAATCTTTCACAGCTCCATCAAGTGAGAATGGGAATGCTCTAAATTTGATTTTATTTTCAGAAACATTTCTTGGTTTAAGGGTTGAGAAAACTATATTAAATTCTTTAAGATGTTTGTTTGGATCCTCACCAGATAAGCCATGAAATTTTGGAAGAAGGTGAATTAATCCAGATTTCAATTCAATGTCCGATTCGAGGTTTGGGTATGCAATACAATTTGGTTGATAGTTAATATCAGGTGCAGCCAATTTTCGAATGGTTCTATTAAGTTAATTTCCATTACTTCCAGCCATTGGTTCCTCTTTTTTGTTTGAATTTGAATTGATTCCAATTTCAATGTTTCGAGAAGAGAGGAATTCACCAACTAGTTGAATATTGAAACTTCCCGTAGACTGAGAATGTCTGATTCGAGCCCTAAGGCTACGTTCAATATCAGGGTCAAGATCTAAGAGATCTTAGAGATTTGTTCGTGTCATAAATCAAATAAAAATAAAAATAAAGAAAGTGTACCATAGTAAAAAGAATGAGAAGTTTGAGTTGATGGTCCAAAAAGAAGTAGAAGAAAATAAAAGAAGAAGAAGAAAAATCGGATTGGGTAAAGAAGGAAGAAATAAGAGAGGAAGAGAATAAAATGTAACATAGAATAAATACCTCTAATTGGTTGAAATAATTACTTGCATCCCCAGGAACATCGCCAATTTGAAAGAGCGCTGTCGTGGGCAACCTCAAATGATTAATGTGATTTTAGGGTACTTAGGTGCAGCAGAGTGGCTGACCAAGGTCGTCTCTCAAAGGAGGAAGTGAATTTAACAATTTATTAAAGGTATTCTAAAAATAGAATAATAGAGAATAAAATAAAAAAACTACGTTAAAGGATTGGGGTTTTTTTTATAGTTTATCAATATAGAAGAAGTTTCCTGTAAGAAGATTGAATATTTTTTTTGTTTTTAGTTTTGAAATGAATTTCGATTAAAATGACACAACAAGAAGATGTTTTTTTAGAAATCTATTTTAAAAGGCGTAATTGATCTAACTATACCTCTTCATTCACTTATTAATAATTATCATTTAAATAAATATCCACTTAATTATGATCCCCTAATTTTTTATCCCACAAACCCTACGAGAGTTAACTTAACCACAAAGATGAAATTACTTAAACCCTAGGCTAGCTTCGGAACACGCAATCGCAACACCCTACTTTGATTGTTGTTCTAAGGATATATTATGTTCAGTGGTTAATTAGAGAACATATGTTTTCTAGAAATGAGGATGAATTGTGTTTATGGATTATATTTGAACTCTAAAAAATTTTCTTGTGTGGTCTTGTATTACCGATTAAGATTATGCTCTCACAATTTACAGAAAATCCCGACCTCGCTTGTTTTTGTGTTAATTGTTCAATTGTTTGATTAGTTTCATGTAATTTAAAAACACAATTAATGGATCATATTATGTGAATTAAAGTATTTCATTTATTCAAAATAATTAAATGAAGAGGGTAGAAGATAGATCGATTACTAAAAGACTACTCTTCCATGGGTGGCGTAATCATCGTAGAAGTGTTTTTCATGTGCAAAGGTTTATAATGGGTATAACCCAATAACGCTTCTACTCAAGAATTTCAGACCAAAGAGGAAGATTAAGAGAATAAGAAATTTAAACAAAACAGAAGAAAAGAGAAGAAATAAAAGAAGAACAAAGAAGTTTATTACACAAACAAAATCATTACAACATGAAGGAGAAGAAGAAGGCTTAGTCCAAGGGATCCTTGCTTCAGGAGCTACCCTTATTGAAATGGTTGGATAATTGGAGTGGATCGACTTCTCCTCTTCCCTCAACTTCTAAATGCACGCAAAAATTCTTACAAATGAGAAAAACTCAAATTTATAGAGGGGTGGGGAGGAGATGTTACAAGTGGTTTCAAGTGTGAATGTGGAAATTCAGCCAAATATTTTATTCCAAATTTCACCGCCCATTTGACCATCAAAACTCGTGAATTGGCTGGACTTCCAGAACTATAATATGTGAGGATATTGGTTCTATATCTCCTCTAAATATTTGGGCTTAATCCAGACCAATATGAAGGAGTTATGGTCGAAATACAGAAGCTTCTCCATTCTGGCGAGTCCAGCCCAACTTTGTCTTAATGGCCAATTTGAAACAACCAAATGCACTTTTTAGCTCTAGTGTCCTGAATAAAAGTTGTATATAATTAAGTTAGAAACACTGTTACAAATGTTAAAATTCAAATATTAAATATAAAAATATGTATCTTTGAAATACTACAGTGAACTATAAATAGTAAAACTGAAATTTTCATCAAATATTCAAATGATTGATCTAATCCCAAATAATTTCTAATTAAACATATTTAACACAATGTGAGGAAATTATATCATTTATTATCAATATAATATTCAATAAAATTGTGTTTTATCAGTTATCCAGAAGATTCCATGCATTCCAGGTTCATGCTAACTTCATGCATCAGTCGCCAGTGCCTCTCCACACTACCAAGTACTCTTATCCATATACAACCTGGGGACTGGATGTCATGGGACCAGATCTTCCGGTGATAGCTTGCCAATGTCGGTTCATCCTGACTGCTACGAATTTCTTTTCCAAGTGGGAAGAGGTAGTTCTGCCTAAAGAGGTCAAGACCCATTCTCTCATTGAATTCATAATCTCTGATATCATCTATCAATTTGATATTCGTCACACCATCCTCACTGATAACATCTTGAACTTCCGAGAAGTTGAGTTGATGAATTTGTACGCTAAGTAAAATATCCATTATAACCATACCTCCTGCTATAATGTGCAAGAAAATGGATAGATTGAGGAATTCAACAAAAACCTCTCTGACATTTTTCAGAAAATGGTTGGTCAGAATAAGAAGAGTTGGCCAGAAAAACACCTCAATTTCTCTCTGGGCTTATCGGGAAATGACTCGTAATTCCACAAAGGTGACCCCATATTCCCTAGTGTACGCAACTGAGGTTGTCCTTCCCATCATGCTTTTGTTTTCTTCATTACTCACAACATTCTATGACCAACAAGTGCCCTATAAGGTAGATGAAATCCGTCTAGCTGAATTGGAAACACTTGATGATAATAGGGTTCGTGCACTACACAATTTGGAAAGGCATCAAAATAAGATAGCTATATCCTTACACAATAAGTTTCACCTCTACTATTTCCTGCAAGGTGATTTGGTATTGTCCCTAAGGACACCAATGATACCTGCCAGGAAACCAGCCAAGTTGGAGCCCAAATTGGAAGGATCGTTCATTGTTCACAAGGTTTACCTCAATGGTGCGTACTCACTAGTAGCCCTAGATGGTGAGCATATAACTCCTCTCACCAATGTAAAGTTCCTCAAGCAATACTTTGCCTAAGCTAGCGGGTCCGACATGACCCTAAACTGTTTGGTCCCACACAACCCTAAACTGCATGGCCCTACATTACATTAAACTGTAAAACGTCCCACATGAAGTAAAACTGTATGTCGTCCGACAAGATGTTGAACTACACCCTTAGAACTACATATATCTTGATTCCCATATGCATGGTATATATAGGAATACTCAAACATTTTTTCTTTAGTCCAGCCCCCAAAATATTTTCATTGAATATTCCTCCCTGGGGGGTAGACTTCTGGGAGGATCCTTGCACGACATAGTGGAGGTTTCATTGGCCCCACTCATGTTAGGATTATGATGATTGCACTCTATGTTCCCTCCTCATTCCTCTATTCTCCCACGTCTCCACTACATGACATTTAACTGCATGGCCTTTAAGAACTATGTACAGCTTGATTCGCATCCTCATTGGATACGTAGGAATACCTTGACATTTC
This sequence comes from Viscum album, assembly GCA_963277665.1. Taxonomy (NCBI): domain Eukaryota; kingdom Viridiplantae; phylum Streptophyta; class Magnoliopsida; order Santalales; family Viscaceae; genus Viscum; species Viscum album. Next base: position 1,511,697,452 of record OY728156.1, read on the forward strand.
ATATGTTGGCCCAACCTAAACTCCAGAATATCCCCTCGGGTCCAGACAAATGGTGTGATCCAGGATTTTTCATTAATTCACATTGAGTTCATCATAACCCTACCATGTGTTCCACTCCCTAGAGACTTCAACCTCTTCCATCATCCTTCTTGACATTGAAATGAACGGACACACTTATGCTTCACTCACGCTCCTTGTTTGGGACTCCATCATATTTCAAGTCCAAAAGGTCACTTGAATGGCATGGATGCTCGGCCAAAGGTCTCTCTTACAACTTCGGTCCAACTCCCATGAGGATGTTGACCATGAAATTAATACAAATCCCGCATTGTGAATGTGGTCAATGGGTGATCCTCATTTCTTATTCCCATTACAGCTCAGTCGATATGGAAACTATGTTTCGAAAATGGTCAACAGATATCTGTTGTCGTTAACGCCACCCCCATTGGTCCCAAATATTGAGTGTAGTGGCTCGTTCTACCCCGCTATATCTTAATTTCATAGTATCCCTCAGGTGATGCCAGCTATCTGACCCTTATATGATAGAGAGATCCATGTCCTAGTCTTCGTTTCCCTAACTGAGCATTTCTCACATAGGATTAGGAACTACGATGAGGTAGAACCCACAGAATATGTTATGTGGCCACAGCTAACTGGGATACCCAATCTCTGGTCCCTCGACCCTTTCGGCCTCTCATATCATGTTCTCATTGGGGATTGCGTGGTATGGTATGGACTCACATCCTTATTCACGTTAGGATATCTGGCCATTCCACACACATCCCCATGAGGTGTTCCTTCTTCACTTACACCCCATCCAAAATCACATGCCCTTCCATGCTTCACGGGCCCCATCATTTGGATTTCCGTTCTTCTGTGTCCAAAAGGACCCCCAACTGGCATGGATACTTAGCCTAAGGGATCTCTTACCACTTCAGGCCAATGCCCTCAAGGATGTTGAGTAATAAATTTATACAAGTCTCGTGTTGCAAATATGGTCAGTGTTCAATGCTCATTGGTGTTCCCATTTTAGGTCACACTATAAGGATGTTATGTTCCAAACATGGTTAGTGGTTATCCTTTTTCATTGTCACCACCCCCGTAGATCCCAAACATTGAGTGTGGTGGTTCATCCTGCCTGCTATATATTTGAGTTGTGATTCCCTTCAGGCGCTGCTAGCTATCAGACCCATATATGATAGGGAAAGAAGAATTCGGCTCCTTGATTCCCCCACGAAGAAATTCTCACATGGGATTAGGATATTTCATGAGGTGGTAACCGTATAAGTGGTCATATGGATAAAGTTGGATGGAATGACCTGCCTCAAGTCCTTCGACCCCTTCGGACCCCTGGCCCATGATCTCATTTAGGATTGTCTGGTGCAGTACAGACTCATGTACCCATTCACGTCGGGCTATTTTTCTATGCCACACATATACCCTTGAGATATCCCTTTCTTCAACTATCATCTATTCCATGATAACAAGCCCTACCATACATGGCATGGCCCATCATTTGGGTTTCTGTCACCCTCTATAACCAGAAGGGCCCCCAAATGGAATGGATGCTCGGCCCAAGGGCTCTCCTACCATTACGAGCTAACGCCTTTGAGGATTATGAGTGACAAGTTGATACATGTCCCGTGTTGTGAATATGGTCAGCATTTGAAGCTCAATTGATCACCCCCCTTCTTGTCACACAATGGTGAATATTTTGTTGCGATCCTTGTCAACAGCTATCCTCCATCATCATTGTCCCTTTGTGGTCTTCCAGAAGCACGATGATTCTCCCTCTCTGTCCCACACATCTGACATTAAAATAGGCATATAAGGTCCTATCTCTATGACCCTAAACTAATATCACCTACGTCCTCATTGTAAGACATAAAACTAAAAGCTAGCCATGACGTTCTATACAAGGCCTAGCCACAAGCCCCTCAGCATTTTCGAGCCCTTGGCCCAAGTTCTCACTTAGGGTTGTATGGTGTGGTGCAGGATTATGTCCTCATTCACGTCGGGTTACTCACCGCGTCGTACACATCCCTAGATCAGATACATAACCACTACCTTCTGCCTCACTGCAAGATGTTAAACAAAAAATTGGTCAGGACTTTCTATACGTGGCCCAACCTCTGGCCCCTTGGACTTTTTGGGCCCTGGCCCAAGTTCTCACTTAGGGTTGTATGGTATACACACATGTTCTTATTCACTTCGGGTTACTCATCGTGCTATACACACCCCTCATTGGGGTATCTAGACCTTATTTTCATCATCCCTTTTCTCGAACTATGTGTGGATTGATTCCCATCCTAATGGGATACGAAATATCGCCCAAATGTATAGACTTCAGGTCCAACCCCATCTCTTAGTGATCTCCCAGTTATTTAGGCCCCTTGGCCTGCATTCTTCCATGAGAGGGATATATGGTGTGGTATGGGATTATGTCCTCATTCAAGTATGGTTTGTAACAATGACGTCATGTACCTCTCTCTCCTGAGAGTTATATGTCTCTTTGTTCTATACTCATCTTTCCAAATTGGCTGCACTCAAGTTGAGCCCCTCGGCCCTCTACGGTGATTCACCAATTGTCCCATGAGTACTCTGGTCTAGAACCTAGAGTGTCAAATTCTACCTGGACATGTTTTCACCCATTTTCAGGATTTTTGTTCCCCTTAATTTGGGCTTCCAATATCTTTCACATCCGAAGGGACCCCTAAATTTCATGAATTCTAGGACTAAGGGATCTCCTAACATTATGGGCCAACTTCCACGGGGGTTTCTAACAACAAATCGATACAAGTCCCACATTGCGAATATTTTCAGTGGTCGATGCTCATTTGTTGTCCCCATTTCAGGCCACATGATATGGATGCTGTGTTTCGAACACAATCAATAGTTATCCTCCCCATAACACCATAACATTAAAGACCAAAATATCAGTCACATGATTCACATCATTTTCCACCTCATCATGTCTATGTAGAATTTCGGCACTCCTGGCACTATCCCTCAGTCCACATTTTCACATTAGGAGGAAAAAAGCTTTGGTAAAGGCCTTATATAGGGCTCCACACTGACTTCCCTTTGGCATGTGTTACAAGTATTACAAAAACCTCTTCCTCCCTTTTTTCCCACAGCGATTTTGACTCATGTGGGCTTAGGAATCGGGTCGAGGTTTTCCCTACATGGAAGGATTCCACCTCTTCATGGTCCATTCTCTATGACCATAAACTAAGATCTCTTTCAGAACTACCTTTAGCTTGATTCCCATTCCCATGGGATACATATGAACGCTTAGACATCTTCTCTTTGGTCCCAACCCTAGTTCCACTAATTTATCTCTTCTGTTCTACCTTCGGAGCTTTAAATCTTATGGGGCTGCGTGGTGTTGTTTGGTATTATGTCATCATTCTTATTAGGATTTCATTAGTCACACCATGTACGCCCCTTTCTAGGGTTTATCCCCCTACTTCCTATCCTACATGACATTAAAGTATATGTTGTCTCGCACGATGTTAAAAGGCACCTTCAACAACATTTTGTGACTTGATTCCCATTCCTATGGGATAAATAGGAACACCTAGATATATATCATTTGGGTCTAGCTCAACTAAGAGCTAGCCTCTCTTGTCACATATCCTCCAGCCTATTCTGGCCCCTTGGCCTGAGGTTTCACTCACAGAATCACGTGTAGTGTAATGTGGACCTCGCCCTCATTCACGTCAGGTATAATTTATCACACCATACACATTCTATATTTAAGATCATCTCTCCTATATAAATCCAGGCCATATGACATTAAACTATGTCTCCTAGTCCCATCACATGACCCTAAACTGTGATATATCATCCAAGCCGCATGATGAAAAATAGCGTTTCATCATGGTGTCCTCACTCGAGGGGACATCATGTTTGGTTTCGGTCACATGCCATACCATTTCTCAATGCCTTCATATGGCTTGGTTCTTTTGGCTATGCCTAGACATTCTATCGTAGACCCTTCGATTCACAAAAAGAACAAATTCATCCTTGAGGACAAACAAGATATATCTAATACCGCTTCTTTTAGTGAAAGGGCCAGACTCGCTCAAACTTATTATCCCTAGAACTGGTATCCTACTATTCAATACATATAACTACGTGCGGCTTGATCTCCATCTTTATGGGGTGCTTAGGAACGTCTGTGCACCTTGTCTCGGGCTCAGCCTAACTTCCATTCTTGGTCACTCAACCTGAAACCTCCCCTAAGGAGCGCATGGTGATCCAGACCAGGTCCTCATTCAAGTCAGTTCTTGTAATTGTATCACAGTGTGTCTCTCATTTCCTATAATCTATGGTCCAAGCTCTATGATCATAATCTAAGACCACTCCACGTCCTTACAGAAAGAGGTTAAACTGAACGACATCTTCCAGAACAATTTTTGACTTGATTACCATCTTCATGGGATACGTTGGAATGCCCTGAAATTTTTGACTCCAGGTCCAGCCCTAGGAATCCATAATCCTATCCCCCCTCTTTCGTCCCACGAACCTGAACTCAATTGGGAACAAGTGGTGTGGCGATTACCTCTTAAGTTCTTGTTCACATCGGTTTTTTTAATAGCCACATAATGTGTTTCCAATATCTTTCCCAGTGGGGTATGAGTTCTATGACCCAAAACTAAGATCTCCCTATGGGAACTGCGCATCACGTTTGGCTATTTCTCCACCCTGTGAAATGTCCAATAAATTAATCCACCTTAATTGTCTACCATAGGACCTTAAGTTTAATGTGTGTGAACCCAGGACCCTTGTCCTTCGAAAGAGACTTGACTCCCTCTATCTGATGTGTCTCATTGTCGTACTCAGATGTGTTCTAACAAAGAACCCGATGTATAGAATTTTCATAGGGGAATTCCCCAAGTTCCATGTCCAAGCTTCCTGAGCCCTTCATTTGGATCCTCATCCTATTCAATGTCTGAAGTGACATCCTTTGCGGCCTGGTCTCATGCCACACTGGCTTACCTACCATCCTGGCCCAACATCCCTGAAGATCTCAGATGACATTTGCGACAGGTCCTGTGTTTCGAACATGGTCAACAGTCAACCCTCATTTGTCTATCCCCATTCCAAGATAACGTGATATGGATAATGTGTTTTGAACATGTTCAACAACTATCCCCTATCTTCATGCCACCACCATTTTGGTCCAGATCTCGAGCATCATGATTCACATAATTCCACTTTCTTATGATTGAGTGGAATTTCAACATACTCAGCTTTACTCTTCCGCCCTTCTAAGTTATATTGGTGGATCAAAATAATTGGGATGTCATTCACCTAGTGTCCCATCACCCCTTAAGTTTTAGTTCATGTTCTAGGAAAGTCACTTCACTACTCCTTGTTTCCCACATCGAGCATGACTTATGTGGTCTTAGTAGTTCTGGTAGGACGTGTATAGGCACAACCATTCCATGCATGCCTTTAATCATCCCACATGATGCTAAACTGTTCCTCATAACTAAGCATGGCTTGATTCCCATCCTAATGGGGTACGTAGGAATGTCCATGCACCTTTCCTTAGGCCCAGTCTAATTTTTTACTTTTGATCCCTTCACTTGAAGAGCCTACAGTTGATACGTGGTGTGATCTGGAATTCAAGTCCTCATTCACGTCGGGTTTATAGTTACCGCACCACATACTCCCTTCCCGGGATCTTCTCTTTCACTCCATGTCCTATCGTATGACGTTAAACTGCATGATTCCATATTTCCTCAATGTATGACACTAAACTGTGGTTCAAACCGGAACAAGTTTAGGATGCCCTATGTTAATCATGGGATGCATCAGTTTCCTCTCCAGTGAGGATTCTCCCTACCATTGTTTGTCTCTGACCACAATGTTCCCCAAGAACTACGTTTGGATTGATTCTCAACTTCATGGGATATGTAGCGACACACATGCATTTTTCCTTGGGCCCAACCACAAGTTCATTAACCCTCTTGGCCCCTCAGCCCTGATCATGATTCACTCTCTATGACCTTAAACTAGGAGCCTACAGTCCATGAAACATGACTTTAAATTGTTATGCATGGTCCATGCAGTATGACCATTAAACTATGTGCACCTTCTTTACCGTATGACATAAAAATGTAGGTCCTTACTAGAGAGATCCTATTTGGGAGTATGTTTGATCCCTGATCAGACCGATGTACCCACCTAATTTGTATCCACCACGGTGGCGTAATTTCAAGAATGTTGGACTCCAGTTGAACGACCTATCACTTCACTCTCCATGATTATCATTCCATTTATTCGGATCCTCATACTCCTTTACGTCTAGAGGAAACCCTTAACAATATGGATGTACAGATTATGTCTCACCTACTATCCTACGCTAATGTTTCGGAAGACTAATGGATGGCATTTTGTTTCATGCCTCATGTTTCAAACATGGTCAGCGGTCAGCCCTCATTTGTTATCCCCATTCCAGGATAACACAATAAGGATACTGTGTTTTGAACATGGTAAACATTCATTCTTAATTTTCATGCCATCACTATAGTGTTCCAAATCATGGGTATTGTGATTCACACCTTCCATTCCCCCTATTCGGTTTTATTCCAGTGCCCATGGTGTTACCTCATTCGTGCACAAGAGCACACTGGGAAAATGGTAATGCCAATGTTATGAGAGTTTCATTATCTAGAAAAGTCTCCCCCTTCTCTTCCTGGAAATCTGGGTTGGTTGTTCAACCTTCAAATGCCCAAAACGTGGTCAGCACTCTAATGTTCAGACAGAATAATATAGCAATCATCCCTTGTTTCTCACATTGGGCTCAACCTGCATAAGCTTAGGGATTGATCACTTGTCGTATCATGAATATAATAGATGCATGTAAATCCAACACTAATAATGGTACTCATGCATGATATGGCATCAAATAATCAAATCATGAAAGTACGTTATAAGGTTTGTGATCTCTACAACACCCAAGGGTCTATCCCTCCCATGGATGGGTTAATCCCGTCAAAAGAAAGTTGAAGCTCCGCCAACCCCTGGCTTATGGCATCCTAGATTTGTTGCCTCCTGTTTAGTTCTTGCTCCTCCTTGGTAGTGATGGAGTACAATTCATTAGATGAAATCTGGGCCCGCTCTACTTCGGTCTGGATGATGGTCATCTCCTCCGAGGCTCGCTTCAAGCCCTCTTCAACCTCTACAAGCTAGGCCTTCAATCGCAATATCATCTCCGATTGCGTGTTAATGGTGGCTAAGTTATCATACACCTAGACCTTCAGCCATTGAACTTCATTTTTAGCCTCCCAGAGCTTCTTGATGTTCACCACTTTCCTCTTCTTCCATCCCACACCAAGGCCACAGTCATACTCTTGAATCTTATCTGCTATAAGATCTCGGATGATCATGTGAGGACATTGGGCGTCCACTCCCCTAGCACATAGTTCATGTAGTCACAAGCAAAGTCTGTCCATCTCATCCATCCATAGTTCTTGGGGTTTGTCATTAATAAAGTGCTTGATCAGCTTGAATGATCGGTGACAGACTATTTTGTTGTCCTCTTTATCATAGGTCATCTCATCCTAGTCAGCGTGTTTGGAAGAATCATATGCAGGGAATGCCCTCAGGAACTCATCAGCAGGGTCCGCGTATAGTGTTTGATCATGCATGACAAGACCTGGGCTATCTGATCAATCCTCATCATCGGATCCCACCTCAATAATCATGGGCACATGCCCACTGGCAGTCCCACCAGTGATCGAGAGCACCACAATTCTGTTAGACTAGATATATGCCTCCATGATCACAGGCATTCCCCTGGGAAAGGCGACGCCAGAAGTCCTGACCAACCTCGCCACAATATCCCATGCCAATCGAAGAACTGTACACACTAAAAATGAGAATGGATGTTAGTTGACATGGTCAATTGGTAACTTCTGAAAATTTTGTAAGAGAAACTTACAAAGTTCGAATTCCTGGTCTCATTCTTAGGTTGATGTTATCAGGACCCTAAGGCATGATCCCTCATATATTATCGAAAGATATGAAAGCTCAGGAGAGGTCACCTTAGGTGTCCTAGCCCTTCTAGACATAACAATTGATGCAGACATAGGTGTGGATCCCAAAGGCCCAAAATCTTCATCCACTATGGGACGAGAACAAGTTTTGTGTAGGAGGTCCTCCTGCATAGTTCAGATGTTAGTAAGGAGTCCAAAATGACTTGGAAGCATACCCTGAGGAAGGGGCTCAGGATTTTACCTTGAGGGCCTCTATGGACTCTTCAAAGTCCTAGGCTTGATCTATGACATTTCCCTCTTCCAATGAACTCCCTCTACCAGCCTCAACCCCACATGAGGACTTGTCTGATTCATCTGGAAGAGGGAAGTGCTCTCTCTATTCAGCGTCCAACAATTGTGGAGGGACCATACGATCCAGATGCACCTTGACATGGTCTATAATTGGACGTGGGGAACCCCAAGAATGCACAATGTCCTCCAGCTCTTCCATGTATTTCTCTACCTCCACCTGGGACATTGTCATGTCGGCCCTGATAGGGCATATCCCATGTAAATCAATCCCAAGACAGTTCAAGTGTTTCCACATCTCAAAAGGTCTGAGGAATTTCCGGTTGACTTCCTAGATGTGCCAGGCCTCTGGGGAGATATCATTCCTTGGCATGTCTATATGGTGTAGCTGCTTCCCTAGAGCATGGGTTGGTATACTACGATATCCTCTCGGTAGCCTCCCCTTTGGATGACTCTATTATTCTGTAACCACTGGGTCCGCTACCACTGTGTGATCTATCACTGCTGCCTCACCCTCAACTAGTGTGGTTCTCGTCGCCATGGTATCCCTACCACCATGAGATTCCCTTTCCACGTTTCTCCCCAATCCTTGAGGTTGGGGAGGATCATCATTACTGACCCGAATGGTTGGCTGCTTCATCATCTACCTCGGGTAGGCCGCCTCCCAGCTTTGGTCATACTACTTTTTTAACATGAAGATAGTAGTAGGTGGAGGCAGCACATTCTGCATCTTCCCATCTTCCCATGTGAACATGATACCCATCTAACTCATCGCACACATGTGTTCTTTATGGCGCACTCCTAGATAGACCCACGAAGCCAGTCGCTGCAAACACCAAAACTGCTAGGAAAATTGGTGCGGGGTGTACGGCTCATAGAGGGTCTCATGGTCCACCCATTCCATTAGGAATACACCGTGAAATGCCAAGAGATAGGACTAGTGATCTTCCATTCCTTGGCCGTCGTCAGTAAAAGCACCTGTTGGCAACAGAAACGGGTGAACACCGAATTCCTCCACCTTCCACACCCGGTTCAGTACCAAAGGTGAGGTCAGCTTGGCCAGAAATCTTCCTGAGGCATTTAGAATAGAGGGGAGGATTTTCGACCCCAAAGGCGAGATGGGGTTTGGGAACTCATAACCCCCCCCCCCAAACATGCGCCACTATACACCCATATAGTAAGAGGTATGGCCCGCTTAATCTATGTGGCCTCTTCCCCTTGCTGATGTGTTACAACATCTTATATAGTTTGGTGAACATCTGGATCCTAAGATTGACTCACCCTCTTGTCATGAACATGGATTCCATAATGAATGTACGGGGTCGCACTCCCATGTTTGTATTCCTCACCTGCAGGATCCAACCACAAATGAGTGCTATGATGAATGACGCCATCCGAACTATTGGTTGCTGCTCGGTGCTGATGCTAAATCCACAGGTTTTTTACCAGCTTTTCTCCATGAGATGCCAGTACGAGTGCTCGTTGCCTCATTGATCCCCCGTTGGAAAATTCATAGGCCTCACTGGAAACTACCTGTCTTCCGGGATGTTCAGATTCTGCTTGAACCACCACCTGAAATGGACATCCCTTACGGCATCGTTGTCCTCTCTCGACACCAGCTCCATCAATTCCATCACCAGCATCAGCATTTCCTCTAGATCATCTCATGAAATCATGATGTGGAGGAATTCATCATACATAGTCCCAAATATCGGTACCCCTGAGATCTGGTGCACGTCCCACAAGATGATACAAACCTCCCCATAGTGTAAGTGGAAGGTATTGGTCCTCCATGACCACCTACTCTGAAAATCAGACATTAGCTACTTCGGCTGATAGATGTGAAACTGGGAGGCCCAAGCTACCTCATATAGTCCCACCCTCCTCAACTCTGGCCCAAACTCTTCACAAGAAGAACCTACCCAGTAGGCCCCGAACCAATCATCTGTGAATTTGCTTCCCTGGCACAGGTCCCACTCCTCAGAACATTCCTTCCCCAGGTTCCTAAAGGATGCCTTCAAGATTTTCTGGTACATAGGGGGGAGTTCTACGGCTGCAATGCCTTCCCATCCATGTTGTTCAGGTGGTTATATAGGCAGTCAGCATTGACGAGCATGGAGTCTTCTCGAGCATGGCCGTCTGCCGCCCTAAACCATTGGTGCTAACACAATGTACTCTTAAACCAATAAGTTGGCCCATCCCCAATTACTTCATGAATGAAGACGCCATCCCTCAGACCAAAGTCGTATAAAGGCAGAGTATTTAACTGTGGATAGTTCTTATGGCTATCCGATAGCAACTCCACCCATGAACCATGGTTAGAATGGCTCTTTATTATATCCCCTAGGCTCAAGCGGTTTTCCATCTCCTCCCTTTGGGCAGCGTCCATGAGGACCCCTCTAGTAGCCTCTTTATGAACCATTTAGTTTTACGCTTTGGTGATTTTGGTGTTTAGTTCATGAAGACCTTTCATGAAGCATTGTCGTGGAGCTCGTTCGCAATGAATGTACACATAGCCCTACCCCGACCTTCAAAAGAAAGTTTTTAAGAGTTGTTTCAAATTCGAAGACTCACTTTTCACCACGAAGCAGGAGGACCGATTCGCAGAGAGAAAGCATGGAGTAAGTAGAGCATCACAAATTGAGAGCGCTATATGCCAAAAGCACGGAGGAAAGAAAGGAAAAAAGAGAGTTCATCTCCCCTATTTATAGGAGACGACCTTCTGGGCATCGTGGCATGTCCATACCATGCTGGGATTCATGGAACGATCATCATGCACGTTGCCTATTCTCCTCATGATCCCTCTTCAAGAAATAGATTCACTGTCAGCTGATAGATTTTGGCGACTGACCCTCAGACTTTGACACTTTATTTCTCCTCAGATATAAGTCTGAGGGGGGGGGGGATTTTTGGGCGCCAATATTTGGGAAGAATTAGAACAAGAGGGAAGTATCTGAGGATGCCTCACGAAGGCCTTTCACGGGGCCCCATGGCCCTATGCCCACTGTGGAGCAAGGAGGAGGGAGGTTCCTCGAAACACATTGACATTCATGACCCCGCCGCGGAGCAAGGAAGAGGGAGGCTCCGTGAACCCCTTTGATGTTCGTGATCCCATCACCGAGAAAGGATGTGGGATGCTCTGCGAAGAAATTTGATGTTCACGTGTCCACCGCAGAGAAAGAAGGTGAGATCCTCTGCGAGCCGGTTTGATGTTCACGACCCACCGCAGAGTAAACTTTGTCTTTACGCCAAGATATCTTTGCTTTTCAAAACCTCTTTACTATAAATACAGGGCTCCCCTCAAGGCCAAAGGACAAATCATCTGACCTTTCACCTTCTAAGCTCTTAAATTGAGAATCACTTCTTTCTCTGCAAACCATGATCTTCTCATGGTACTTTGGCATTGTGAAGTGCCTCCCCCATTTCTTCAATTCAACCCACCTTTTGAGAGATATGCCTTTCATGAAGCCCACTAGCCTTTGCGAAAAAAGGGGATCCCCATGGGGACTCGGGTTGTCTAGAAGCATTTATGATTTGCGAAACACCCTCCATAAACACGTGAACCACATGCTAAGGCAGGATCACTGTGAATCACAAAGCACATTGATTCACCACACCTTGCTTTGTGATGTACCCTTGCTTCATGAAACATTTCTTCATGAATACCATTCCACTTCATGAGGTTCCTCCCATATCCACCTAGGCCATATGCCTAGCCCAGGTGACTGCACTTCACGAAGCACATCCCTTCACGAAGACCCACCCCCACTTCATGGAGCACTTGAGCTTCACAAGGATTCTACCTATGAAACACTTGGCTCTACAACTCCTTTTCTCATGCGACCCTTCAGGTTTGTACAATGTAACTTCAAATTCCCTTGGATGATACTACCTTTTGTGTTGCTTCACCTCACGCTTCTTCGTATAAGCATGCTAATGGTTTTTCCTTCTTCGCATAGCCACGCTAATGTGGAACCCCAATTAGATCACCTATAGACACCCTCTAGTCACAACATTTGCGATACCTTCCTTCCCCCGAGGGCATGCAGGTATTAGTTATGTAAGTTCTAGGGGTGCGGAGCGCACCCACCTCGTCCGAGCTGCAGGATGTTAAAGTGACAAGTGCCATCATCCTCAACACATGGCGTTAAACAATGACTCACCCCATGACTTGCACATAGGGCACCCCACCTTGGACGTTATCTATGCCCACTGGTCTCCACTGGAGTGAAATCTTTCATCAAATGGAATGAAATAATATTTATCGGATCAGCATTCATTAATGGGGAAAGGGAACCACCCTGGTGTAAGCCCTTAGCTTTCCTTGCAAGAGGAAGCACTTCAGCTCCTCCTCTCTTCCTGGGTGCCAAATCCATATCCCCTGGGCCTTTGTCACCACCAGGACCTCCCTCCTGGAGTAAGTCCTAATCTCCACCCCCAGGCTGCTAACCACACATAAGCTCCTATTTCCTCTTTGGGATACTACCTATGCATCAGCCCCATTCTACTTCTCAATGATGCACCTTTCGCGACATGATTGTTAGGTATTTTCTCACACTGATCAAGACTCACGTGGGCTTTGAGTAAGCATCGGCCCTGACATCATCTCCAGTCATCCTAGAGTGTATGCCCTGACACCTTCTGAACTACGAGGTCTTTGATCCTTGCCAAGGCAAGGTATGTAGGAATCCTCCCTGAGGTTCAATCCCACCAACCATTGGTCCCGACCAACTTCATGTTGGTTCCCACTCCACCTGAACTATGTGGTATTTGATCCTTACTAAGGCAAGGTATGTAGGAAGCCTCCCTGAGGTTCAATCCCACAATCCATTGGTTCCGACCCCCTTCACATCGGTTCCCACTCCACCTGAACTATGATTTCCTTGATCCTTACCAAGGAAAGGTATGTAGGAAGCCTCCCTGAGGTTTAATCCCACCATCCATTGGTTCTGACCCCCTTCATATTGGTTCCCACTTCTCCTGAACTACATTTTCTTTGATCCTTGCCAAGGAAAGGTATGTATGACACCTCCCTGAGGTTCAAGACCACCATCCATCTTTCCCGACCATCCTCACGTCGGTTCACAAACCCCTTTTGAATGACGTGGTCTTTGATCCTTGCTAAGGCAAGGTTTGTAGGAATCCTCCTTGAGGTTCAAGCCCAACAATCGGTTGCTCTGACCCCCTTCATGTTGGTTCACCCCTGTCCTGTATGACATTAAACTGTGGACCTCAATTAGTGGTAAGTTGTTTTTCCCCCAGTCAGTGGTAATCCGTTGAACCCACCCGAACTATGTGTACTTTGACCCTTTCCAAGGAAAGGTATGCAGGACACCTCTCTGAGGTTCAACCCCAACAACCATTGGACACCAGTTCCTCCTCCACGTCCATTCACCTACCTCCATCACAAAGAACTACATGGTTTTGATCCTTGTCTCCTAGATAAGATACATAGGAAGACTCCTTGATGTTCGACCCTGTCCATCAGTAATCTTTTTCGACCCCGTCCAACGGTAATCCATTTCGACCCCGTCCAGTGGTAAGCCGTTGCGACTACATCTAGTGATAAGATGTTGCAACCCCATCTAGTGGTAAGCCATTGCAACCCCATCCAGCGTTAAGCCGTTGTGACCCCATCCAGCGGTAAGCGGTTGTGATCCACCATCTGTAAGTAATCCATTGAAATCCCGAATTGGCAGTAAGCCATTGTCAGATGAACTACGAGGAATTTGATTCCCTACCATGGGGATACGTAGGAGGACTCTTCAAGACCCAATCCCAACATAACCATCGCCATCGAGTCGACTCCATCTCATTCTCCACCTACCTCATTAAACCCTCTATCATCCATCCTGATTCTTACCCAGGCCGCCACATCTTTGTGGGATCATGCCACCTCATTCCCCATTCCCCTTAACAACAACCGGGAAGCTAACCACACATTGTCCCCAAAATCAGTGTTCCCTCCAGGGGTTGCACCCATATGATCCACTATAATCAGTGTTCTGATCAGTCTGATCCATCTTCGCTAGATGTTAAACTCGCAGTATAGCCTGTGTTAAACATGGGAAGATGAGGAAAACCTCAGATACGTGCCTATGGCATAAAATTCCCCACGTTTGACATGGGATTCCTTAGGATTCCACACCATATAGAATCCCTATAATAAGGGGAAGAAACTTAGATGAACCAGTGTCCCAACGTCCAAACATTCCATTGATGTCCAACGTGACTACTCCCCTTATCGAAGGTTGCTGCCTTGACCAAACCATTTGGAATGTCCTGATAGAAGCAGTGTAATTAACCAGTGACCATGAAGATATGGAACTTGGAAGAGTTTCATGAACAACGTCTAAAATATATAATGGAGACCCAGACTAGGTGACGAGTTCTGAGGAGGAATCCTCATAAGGAAGAACCAACATCCCATCATCCTGTTTTGATCATGGAGAAAACGTCCCTAAACATGGAACAGATTCTTCCCACCATTGTATGACAAGAATGTGGGGCAACAAACATCGCCGCCATCCTTGAACAAGAAAGACACACTCCCTCCGAAGAAATCATTAGAAAGTGTAGTAATATGAAAAATATCCTAGTGTTTGAGAATGTAAGGTCCATTATGGTCCTCATAATCCACCTAGAATCTTGAAAATACTTTTTACATAAGTTGGGTGATCATAAAATTATATAATGTAAGGGAAAACCAAGGTCTCTCATACACAAGTGAGAGAATCATACTAATGCTCCCTTGAGAAAATAATAAAACCCAACAGAACCTAACAAGGTATATTAACCATCCCATCCACACTAAATCACACTCATAATGTAACAAAATCTAGGTAAAGTAATATAGATATTACATTAATGATTTGGGTACCCCACACCACTTTCCACTGGTTTAGACACTATTTCTTAGTGGAAAACTTCCTTGCACTCCCAACTCTTCCAAAAATACCATGTCACAACCCACCCACACACTCTTGGGCCTCACAGATAGAATCATCAGCATGGAAAATAAATCACATCATATCCTTCCCAGACACATAGGCCTCATAGATAGTCTCATCACCTTGGAAAATGAATCACATCACATCCCTCTCAGAGACACATATACATCACAGCTATAGCCTTCACCATGGAAAAAAAGTACATCACTTCCCTCTCACACACACCTTGGTCTCACACCACATCTCTTCCTAAGGAAACCAAGGAAAGAACATTTCATCCCCACCTAAATACATCTAGGAAATCAAAACTCCTACACGAACACATGGTCATCACAATGGAAAAACTATTAGAAGAATCTTGGACTTCCATTGCTGGGAGGAAAGATTAGGGAAGAGAGGGTGGCCAACAATACATACTCCCACCATGCTGTTTTGGAAAGACACTCTCCCTCATGAAGGTAGGGGTGTTCATAACATTGTTCTCAGCTAGGGTGGGGTGTATATATAAATCAAAAAGTAAAAAATACATGTAATAAATATATGATATCAAACAATCAAGCCCAACATATGGGTTTTCAACCAACAACCAACTCACCAAACTTCCTTTATTGCTACCTCTAAATTTACAAACACACAACAAAACACAATCTCAATTCATACACCCATCCAATTCAATTAACCCATTATCATTATTTATTAAACTATTAATTTATTCATTCTATCTCTACCTGGGAAACAACCATGTACAAGAAACGACAAGAAGCACTAAAAACTCCCAAAGCGTAAAAGAACCATGATAAATCAAACCACTATACATTCCCCTCTATTTAACAACAATTCATGTCATAAAATACTGATCCTGAAATATGGAAAATATTTGTACAATTTATTAATGGTTAAGAACCCATGCCAACCACTATCATAATTATTCATCAAACTCATTCTCCCTAATCCATCCCCTCAACAGAGAGAACTCCCAACTGATAGCCACACCCAGAAAAACAAATCATTACAACCATTATTGACAACCCTATAGAATAATCACACCACACCCATCACATCTAGAAACACAAACATAACAAAACCCAATCATAACCCTATTGTACCACACTTCCCATTCATTCCACTATCAACCAATCTCTCAACTAGAGATTCCATTACACAAGCCAAACTACCCCAAATCACAAATCCATTCCCACAACCCTAATACAACACAAGTCATAAGAAGCTCATGCACAACACACCACTTCAAGAACCAAGGAATGTAATATTCATATTTTACGAGGAATTACATACTCGATTTCCACTTGTAAATTCATTGGTTCTCACATAAACAATAAGATCACAGGGAATCCAATTATTTTATATGAATATACATGGTTAAAAAATTTCATGTATTTGTTTAATGGGAAGAAGAAAAAAATGAATTCACAAACAATCTATGTGTATCCAAGGACCACCAACGATAATGATTTTCAGTAGGCATATAGCTCAAACAATTCACAAAAAAACAAATGGATCGTACTCCACATTTTCCTAGCCCTTTATAACTATCTATAACCGTTTAAATTATCTTTATTGAATTTGGATATATCTATATTTAAAAGGATACATCCATACACCCACCCCCACATGATTAAAAAATTGAGAGAGATGAAAGAAAACCTACATGAGAGAAGAAGTGACCATCACATCATTATTATGGCAAAAAGGGGTGTGCAAGTAGCAGAAAGAGCCTCTATTGAAAAAATGCTCCAAAGGATACAATAAAATGCATAGATACTTAAGGATTAGAGGATTTGGGGATGTCCAGTATCAAGTGAATGTAGAAGGAATGAATAAAGGGAATTCCCCATGGCTTAGAAGGATTAGATTGGAAACTGTTGAGATATGAAACTATTTTGAATTGTAATTTAAGATGGATCTCAATTAAACCGCACATTTTGAAAAATTAGGAGGATCCTTGAACATTATAAAAATAAATGATATGACTCATAGATCTTGAAATATATTAAAAAAAATTTAAACATGTTATAAACTCATTCTACATAAATGAAAATGCTAATGGGGAGACACTTGAAAATATGGATTTTTTTGGAAATTTGAAAAACTATTGGAAATAACTTCATATTAGATGAGTAAACATTGTCATTAACCATTTAAAATAACAGTTATGAGTCACCAATGCATTTCACCAGTGCAAGTCACCATTCAATGAGCTACCAGTGCGTGTCACCATTCAGGGGGACACCAGTGCCAATCACCATTGGCTGAGCTACTAGTGTGAGTCACCATTGTGACTCACCAGTCCTAAATCACTACTGGACGAGAAACCATTGGTGAGATACCATCATGAGTCATGGATACGACTTACCATCATGACTCACCATTGCAACATACCATCAGCAACCTTCTATTGGAGAACTAAAAAACAAGATTTTTTCTCAAAGTGTTGAAATAATACAACTTGACATCCCGTAACACTTCAAACACTTTATTTTCACAATGTATTGGACTAAAGTGGTTGAAGAAATTATATAAAATATCCCAAAAAAATATTCCATCACTTTAGAATTTAAAACCAAACCCATAAATAATAGAGGGGTTTGAAAAACCACCCATTGAGATACAACTCAAGGATCTCTCTTTACTTGAAACCTCACTACTGATTTCAATTTTCAACAAAAAATCACCCAATATTTTTCAAAAGATGGTGTGAAACCTCAGAATCGAAGAACACCCCCTATGATATCTTTTAACCCAACCAATAATAAGACACATCAAAAAACCACAATAGCCACACCATCCTTGTATAGGTTTAAGGGAACTCCCTCATCCATGGAAATATACTATCTTCTCTGGGAACCATTGACTATCCCACATGAGTTTAAGCACAATAAAAATTAATGTTTCATGATTAGGAATAATTTATTCCCATTTACACTTTCCTTGAATTTATCACATAGTTCACCAAATATAAAACTACTAAGGTAAAACCAATCATCTCATAAAACAAGGTTCAAAAATTACATTAAAAAATGAAAAATAATAATCCAAAACTGAAAACGACTCTTGGTACTGGGAAAAAATCTCCAGTTATCACTCCCAAGAACTCTCATACATTCCCCCAAGCCTCCATAACACACAAACCAAGGTCATTGTCTTTCCATGCAACACCTTCTCCCGATGATCCTTAAAATATACTGGCTTCTCCACGTATATCGAGTCCTCCTCAATATTCAAATCTCCCCAAACAAGGACATGGGATTCATCATGAAGATACTGTCGATGTTGAGATACGTGGAAGACCTCATGGATCCTCTCCAACAATGGTAGAAATGTTATCTAGTATTCCACCTTGCTAACTCTCCCCAACCCCTCGAAGGGTCTGACAAACCTGGGAGAATTATTGTTCCCTCAACCAATGCCTCTGCTACCCACGGTGAGGGAAAACATTCAAGAACACATGGTCCCAAAAAATTAAATCTAAGGCCATGATCATGTGATTGGAATACGAATTATTCTATTCTTACACCACTTTCCTCCTCTCACAAACAAGAAGAACCTTCACTGTCATTCTCTACACTACCTTGGGGCCATAAAATGTTGTCTCCCCAATCTCTGTCCATTAAAATGATGAAAAACATGGTCTCCCATAAAATGCCTCAAACAGAACAGTGAAAATGGAAAAGTGATAGCTATTATTATAAGAGAACTCCAACAGGGTTAACTGTCACACCAAATACCCACCAAAGTCCAAGAAACAATATTGAAACATATCTTTTAGTTTCATGATAGTCAGTTCTATCATCCCATCTGTTTGAGGGTGGGAGGCATTGCTGAGGCATAACTGAGTGCCAAAAGCATGCTAAAATCCCCTCCAGACTCACGAGGTAAAATTTGTATCATGATCCTAGAAAATGGATCTTATAACTCCATGAATCCATACCACCTCATCCATATATATCATTTCCAAGGCATCTACTATGAACGAATCCTTTATCACTATGATGTGATCCAATTTCGTCACCCGATCCACTACAACCTGGATATCATCATAGACCCCCCGATCTCTAGGTAATATGGTAATTAAATATATTGTAATGTAATCCCACATCCAATCATGGACATCTAAGGGTTGCAACAAACCATTTGGAACACAATTCTCATTCATCACCTGCAGTCACATTAAGCATTTTTTAAAAAATATGCTACTACCTGTTTAACCCCACGACCCCAAAAATAATTCCCCAAGCCATAGTACATCTTAAAAATCCTTAGGTGTTCCTCTATGTGTGAGCTATGAAACTCTCGGAGGACTCTATCACACATCATAACTGAAAAAATAGCCATCCATCGAATAACATCATATTCTAACCGTCATCCAACCATCCCTCCAGAGTATCACCAAGGAAATCATAACCATGCATCACCTATACCTCAGAGTCTCCCCATTGAGACTCACCTACCTTCTACATCAGAGAATATTGTACCATCATATGAAATAGACATCCTCTACGTCAGTCATCCCTTGCATCCATGGTCAAGGATTCCAACCCCACTATCACTTTCTATGTGTTCATATATTCCTGAACAAACTCTTTATGCAACTTTCAACACAATGAATTAGCCTCAACATTACACTTGTCTATGGTGGATGGTATCGAAAAATTTTGTTCCAAAAGAAACTCCATCCACACCTGCTTCCATAGTTTCATATCACTCTTGGAAAAAAATACCACAAACTCTTATAATCCACAAAGACCAAAAAGTGCTCCCCAATGAGGGAATGTTTCCCTAACATCCGTGAAAAAATGACCACTACTAGCTCTAGACCATGGGTGGAAGTAGTATATTCATGAGAATTTAACTTCTGGGACCCATAAGAGATCATTCCCCATTGCTTCATCAGCATGCATCCAAAACCAAAATGGAAAGCATCCCAAAATACAACAAACACCACCCCATCCACCAGAAACTAGAGCACTGGATCACTAACAGAGTTCCCATTTAGATAACCAAATGATTTCTTGAATTTCTTAATCCACAAAAAATCTTGGTCCTTTTTAGTTAGAGATGTCAAGGGAGTTGCATCTTGAGATAAATAATTCAAAAACCTCCATTAATTTCCCACAATACCAGGAAAACTGTGAACCTATTCAACATTCATGGGTGATTTCCAAGAAAAACTACGTCAACCATCTATGGGACTACTGCTACAACCTTCTATGATTCCACATGCTTAATGAAATGTACATATTATTTCTAGAACTTACACTTGGAAAGAATTCTGTAGAGATGGAGGCATCGAAGGACTTCCATAAAAATCCTAACATGTTCAGTATACTATTCATATGACTTTGATTAAATCAACATGTCATTAATGAATATGATGATGAACCGATCCAAAAACTTAGAAAAGATGAATTTAATAATCCCCATGAACATGGAGGGTGTGTTGATAACACCGAACGATTGGACAGGAAACATGATGTGTCCATACCTATAATTGAAAGTATTCTTTTGGGTATTTCCTTCCTTCACCCTCAACTGGTGATATCAAGACTACATATCGATCTTAAGAAACCAACATTCCCCTCTCATCTGGTCAAAAATATAATATATATTTGGAAGAGGGAAACATTTCTTGACTGTCACCTGATTTAGACTCTTGTAGTATATGAAAAACCTCAAACCACCATCCTATTTCTTTGGAAACAACATCGAAGAAACCCAAAATGAAACAATGGTCTAGATAAGGCCCTTCTTCATCAAAACATGTATCTAAATCCACTAATCCCACAACATTGAAGTATCTATCTGATAAGGAGATATCAAAATCAGACAAGAACTAGGTTGTAAGTATATCCCAAACTCAACATCACGTCTAGGGAGTAGAGTCACTACCGCATCAGGGAAAACATCCATGAATTACTCCACTACCTTGGAATCCTCCACCATCTTAGAATAAAATGATTCCACTGGTAACTCATCCAACAAGGAGATAAGGGCCTATACAAGTTGACTTCCCACCTCATAACTTCACTCGCCAATGAAATCCACATGCTATCCATCCACATATGAAAACACAAATCTTCTAAAAAAACAGTTGATAATAGTGTGAACAGAATAGAAAAATTTAATTTCAAGAATGAAATCATTTGGTTGAATCTATAACAAGAAAATATCCCACCATGATTTATGCGGTCCTATAATATGTCTACATCCATAACACACATCAAACAAGTTGGAATAACCTTTAACTGGCATACTCAACCCCATGGTTATGGGAAGCCTCTCAATATCTAGTCCTAGAGAATAGGATAGACCTGGTGAAATAAAGGAGTATGACAATCCTGAATTAAAATAAATGAAAAAATGGTATTAAATAAACTGATCATACCTATAACGATCTTTGTTCATACCAGAACTGCCACCTCTACATTGGGTTACTAACCACACCCATCTAAAATTACCCTCTGCTGACTACCACCTACATGGCCATTCCTGGGTCTATGTCCATGAGAAACACCCAGAGGACAGCCTCTACCTAAGTTATCTCCCCTCAGTGGAGCATGAGACTATTGTCTCCACTACTGAAAGGGTATAGTTGGAAACTTCTACTGAGGATAACACTGAAATTTCTCACCTCCATCATACAAATCATGAAAGGCCAATTGGAACTGATTTTGATGATTCCTATGGAATCAAAAGATGATACACCTTTCCCAAAGTTTACAAAAAAGAAAGAAGTTCAAAGGGTCAAAAAACTACTATGTTCGACTCCCTACTGGTCAAAATCTTGAACGCCCTAGCACTTGAGACGTACTGCTGGTAACCTTGCCTCTCGAAGATCCACGTTGTCTCCCTCTTAGGGTAGACCTCTTCATAAGTGTATTTGATCAATCACTTCTACCATCTTCTGAACTGTAAAGTATGTCAGTGTTTTTTAGGTCCTTGAAATATGTATTATAGTTTTATGAATCGCTACATCTAGGCGGTTTCCATTGGATTTATTCAAGGAACTGGAAACATCCAATAGTTCTCTATCCAAATGGGACCTTCTTTCCAAAGGCAGGTGTTTGTTATCTATGAACTTTATGATACTTAGGAATGAACATTAGTTGAGAGGATGTGAGTTCGGACTCATCACACCATTTTGGGGGGAATTATTGTATACTCCTTGACTCTCTTTGTAAATTTATGATATTTTCATAAATCTTTATTAATTCACCAAGCATAACATAGGTTTCCCTTCTAATTTACAATCAATTATGAACATGTGTAAAATCTATAATCATCCGTATGCATTCAAGGTTCTTCATTAATGGAGATATCCATACGTATTCGAGGTTCCCCCTTAATGGTATCCTCTAATATACTATTTCAAGATTCTTTTGATCATCATTGTGATGATACTGGTTTTTAAGCGCCTTAGCAGGGAACTCTTGGATTTATTTTCATATAGGGAGACAAAGGCTTGTTTTGATTTTGGGATCATACCCATAAAATGGGCTACCTATGTATCCTTGTGAAAGGAATTAGAACCCTCATAGTTTGGTGCTACTTAATGGGACACATCATACCTTTTAAGGTCATGTGATGAGGACCTAACCATATAGTTCAATGTCATGTGGTAAGGACATCTAA
This sequence comes from Viscum album, assembly GCA_963277665.1. Taxonomy (NCBI): domain Eukaryota; kingdom Viridiplantae; phylum Streptophyta; class Magnoliopsida; order Santalales; family Viscaceae; genus Viscum; species Viscum album. Next base: position 1,511,720,352 of record OY728156.1, read on the forward strand.
GCGAATGGTGCTTAGTCAATGTTTTGTGTGGTACTTATTCCAAAATAGCCCAATGATCATGGAAAAGATATGGGTTTCCATGTTAGATTAAACCCTATTCGGTATATTGACCATGGAGAATAGGGTTGTTTTAAAATGTTGGGTTTGAACCACAAGGAGGTTTCTTACGTACCTCATATGGATGGGAATTGAAGCCCACAATGTTTGATAAATTTCATATGAGAGTATAGTTCTTTGAGAGAAATGAGTTTGGTCTTACTTCTTGAAAATAATGCCTTGACGATTTTTAGGTTTAATTTGGAGATTATTCTTGAGGATTCCCATATTAATGGAATTAGGGTTGGGTTCCTAAAGAGGATATATGATGAGCTCGGTCCCTGATAGGGCTTCCATCTTATCCTGGTTTGAACAGGAATCAATGTTCTCATAGTTCCTTCAACCATGAGTCTCTGTGCACATGTTGTAATCTTAAAAAATCTCTAAGCCATCGTGAGTCATGCTCGGTGTGTGAAATAAGAGGATGTGAAGGATTCTACAATGACACATGGATTTTTCCTCCACCACTGGTGGAAGTGGGTGCACCTTTGGCGGTGAGAGGGGAGGATGCCTAATTTGACCTTAGAAGAGGGTGCGGTGATGAGCCTTCCCTCTATTCACTTTACATTAGACGAGGGTCCCATGAAAAGAGGAAGGTATGAATGTTAGGGTCTTACACCAGGATGGATTCCCATTTGAAATTGGCTGGGGCTTACTCCACAGGAGGATGCCCATTTGAAATTTAACCTGACATAGGAGTCAGGTGATGTGGTTTGAGGAGTTTATTGAGGACTGTATCTACTCAAGGTACTTGAGGAATCCATAAGGAGAGTCAAAAATCGTAACATGTGAAAGGAACTAAGAGGAGTAAGTTGACTCAAGGAACTTCGTTGAGTGTGATGGAGTGTCCCAAATCATGTTATTCGAAGGTAGAAATTTGGACCACATAAAGGGCACAATAGAAAATTTCATCGACTGGATCTGAAAAGTTCATGGTGTGACTCTCCATTTTTCATGGGGGTCAGTGATGGAAGTGAAGGGACCAACTCGAAAGGTGGGGAACACAGGTTAACACTACTCTCGAGAAGGGGTGTGGGGGTGTAGCCCCTGTGGTATAAACCAGAGGGGTCACGTAGGTTCTCCTCCAAGGTGCCTCATGAAGGTTATCAACGTAGCTCCCTCATGTAGGTATTCTGTGCAGGTGTGGTGCATAGGTGCTCCATGCAAGTGTTCCGTGTAGGTGCATCGTGCAGGTGCTCTACACAAATGCATGTGTTCTAGACCATTATTGGAATTTGAACCACTTCCCCCCCCCCTTTAATTCTATATTCTATCATGTTTTTAGAGAGTTACCAGAGAAATTTTTGGGGATTTGAGAGAATGATCTTTGAAATGGGAGCTTCTGGGTGTCTTTCAACTTTTTCAGTTCTGAAATGGGGAGCCCAAGGGTCCTATTTATAGTGATGGATGGGCATAGTCGAAGGAATGTTTTTCTGCACAGGTCCTTCATCTAACTTCTTTATTTAGGTCTTCTGAGTAGGTGTGTATAAATTATATTTCCATTTAGGTAATCCGCGTAGGTCCTCCATATAGGTCTTCCATGTAGGTCCTCTGTATAGGTCCCTTTATGAATTTTACCCATCTTCTAAGTGCCATAACGTTTGATCCGTAAGTCTATTTGTTCTCCATGTCCAGTCAAATTGAATGTATTTAAGATATCAACACTTATTGAGATGGTAAATACAGCATGTATTATTGGAATAAACTCGTAAATTGAATTTAATGTGTCGACCCCTTTTCATCATCGATCTTGGAAATCCACTATCGACTCCTGGATGGGGGAATCATTCCACATATCCCTCGGTATGGGGTAGTATCAAAAAATGGGGGAGTCTCTTCCAAGAATGAAGTTACCATTATTTGAAAAACATGTTATGAGGGTTAAAATATGCAGGGCCAACAGGGGAATATTCTACATACACAAATAATGGCATCTTTTGACTGATAGGCTAGTTATGTTGGAAAATTCTGGAAGGAAACCTAAGGGAACATACAACATAGTCAAGAAAAAGATCACTAAAGAATTTATCATTTTTCTATTGATAGACAAGAGAAAACATGATTTGGGTGACTCAAGACCAGAGTGGTTGGTTTTTCCACGGGATGGAATTTTAAAAATGAAAGGGTTGTTTTATGCCGACATATGTCATGAATAGGAAAACCAATTCTATAAAAATTAGGTGTATGAATAATGATTGAAATTATTCAAAAATAGGAATTTATGATATAAAACTACGTAGTTTAATGTCATGCAGTGTGGACATCGTACTATGTAGTTTTAAGTCTTATAGTGGGGACATTATGTGGATTTAATTTAAGGTCTTTTAGCTTGGACCAGAGGTATGAAACTATACCAATTTCTGGATATTTTTTTTGAAAATATACTACAATATTTATGTATGGAATGGAAAATTGTATACTTTGATTTAAGAATTTATGAATCTGAAGGATGATATGGGAAAAGGTCTAAATGCATTAGAGGAAGACTTTTCCAAGAACGAAGTTACCATTATTTGAAAAACTTGTAATGAGGGTTATAATATGCAGGGCCAACTAGGGCATATAATGAATAGAAAAATAGTGGCATCTTTTTACTGATAGGACAGTTATGTAGGAAACATATGTAAGACCACCTAAGGGCATGTGCTGCATAGTCAGGGAAAACGAGTTCTTATGAATTTGGAAATTTTGTTACTAAAACCTGAAAAATGTTTATGGAAATTCAGATTTTCCGAAGCACAGAGTTTGGTTTATGGAGAATGGTACCTGAATATAGAAAGTGTATTTCAAACAAAGAAGTCTAAATAATATAAGGAATATGAATTTTATGAAGGTCTGACGCAAATGTTAGAGTTGTGGTGTCTGTAGTTTTAGTTCATACAACTAGGACTAGAAATGGAAACAGTATATGACATGTGGCCAAGTGATTCCAAGGTTACTTCACATATATTTGAACACATAGAGAGGGAAATTTGTAAACTATAGTCTTGATGAATTTCAGATCAATAGAATGATAATGGGACCAATATACCTGAATGAATATTTTAAAATACAGATTCTTATATATTATCATCAAAGTTTAGTGGGGAAAAAATACTATAACCATGAACAAAATTACCATTACATGAAAAACTCATTTTGGAGGTTGTATTATGCAGGGCCAATTGGGTCATATACTGCATATCCAAATAATGGTATATTTTGACTGACATTCCCATTATGTAGGCAACTTATTCAAAGCCACCTAATGGAACATGCTACATAGTCAGACAAAAGAGTTCTTAGATATTCGAAATTCTTTCACCAGAAACCGTAAGAAAGATTATGAAGATCTGGAAAATATTAAAGATTAAGAGAGTGAAATATAGAAGGGGGTTGGGCTTAGATCACATAAGAAATATTTTAATCCATATTTTCCATGAATAAGACGTCCTTTACATATATCTAAATCATATGTAAAATGGATACTTTCTTTGTTTCCTTTTGAATTAATTTTGTGATGTGCAGTTTAAAGTCATGCAACGAGGACATTATACAGTGCAATTTTAAGTCATGCAATGAAGATATTAATAACCCCATAAGAAATTGAGACATCTTATTTATATAATGAATCCTTTTACCCAATTTCTTTATCCCACATGAGCTATTATCAGTGTGAGAAACAAGGAGAAGTATGGGATTCTTCTAAAACAAAAAGGTGACACAAGTGAAGAATATGGGTTTTAGATTTCCATGTAGTTTAACATCATGCAGTAAGGATGAAGATGAACTGATGTGAAAAGAAATACTTGTTGTGGTTCGACTATGGGATAAAACCCAAGTGTCACTACATGTCTTACTGAGGGTAATAATCAAGCTAACATTCCCCATGCAGGTTTGGTTCATATTTAAGGAATTAAAGGGTATTGTTTTTTATATATTGTGGATGGACCCAAGATTGATGATCTAGGAATCTCTACGTATCTCATATAAATAATAATTAATCCATATGATGTTCTTTAAACAATCATTTCCCACACCAGTCAAATTTTACATGGGAAACAATGACTTTAACACATTCTAGAAGAATGAGTAAATTTAAGAAAAATGAGAGTATGAAAATAAAATTATGTATCTTAAAATAGCACATTGTATAGATATAATTCATATACAAGATAAAAAAAAGAGAAATAAAAATTTTGTGATTGTGGCTAGTCCCAAGATTAGAGATCCAGGTTTCTCTAAGAATCTCATATAGATAAGAATCAAGTCATACGTAGTTCATTAAACATGGTCCCTATGCAGATCTGACTCAGACATAGATAAAGGATGGACTCAGGTGACACTAAGGAGTAGTAATGATATCCATGGTGCTTGTTTATGGAAGCTCCTAATGTCAAGTAGAGAATAGTTTAGTCATATAGTTTAATGTCATGTAATGAGGAAAAATTGAGTCATGTAGTTTAGCGTCGTGCGACAAGGACAAAGATGCTATGCATTTTAACATCATGTAGAATGGACACATACAGTTGTTACGTAGTTTAACGTCTTGCAACAAGGACTTTATACTATAAAGTTTTATGCCTTGCAGTATGGACATGGGGGTTGTGCAGTTCTCAGTCTTGTAGTGAGGACTAATGGTTTGTGTAATTACATAACGTATTTTTCAAAAATCTCACATTGGTTGGAGTTTTAATGCACTCTCCATCCATTGAGATTAAGGAATAAGCTCCATTTGAGTAGACCATATGTATAGAATAAGGTTCTTCCCACATTGGTTAAAGTTTTGGAGGTTTCTTTCCTAGTATCATTGGTGTCCCAAGGACCAATACCAATTCTCTTTGAAGAAATGAATGGAGGTGAACATTCTTGTTGAAATCTCATGCTATAATATTCGGGTAGAATTCTAAATAATGCAATGTATGAAATCTCCTTTCCTCAAACCATTTTAGCTCATAAAATCGTTTCTAACACCTCTCATATGTTGACAACTGATCACAGATTGCAACTCTAATTGAAGGAAATTGCATTTCAATTGGAAAAAATTCTTCTGTTCTATATACCAATGAATAGGGAGTTTCTTGGGTGGTAGTACATGTAGTAGTCCAATAAGCCCATAAATCATTCAGACGTTTTTCGAGCCACGATTTTGTATCTTTATCCAATATATTATTTATTATATTTGATAGGGCTTATTGAAAGACTATATTTGTCCATTGAACACAACATGGTAGAGGGATGAATGGTTTGATTTGATATTATGTTCCTGGTATAACTTTTTTACCTAAGTAGAACAAAAATTGGAACCATTTTATGTCAAAATAGTATGAGGGACACCGAATCTGGTGATTTTGTTAGTTTTGAAAAATACTAACTATGATTTTGGCTATAACTTCTTTGAGAGGTATTTCCTCAGACCATTCGGATAAAAAGTCAGTAGTAGTAAGGATATACTTGAATTTCTTAGCTGTAGTTGGAGGATAAGGTCCTACTACATCCATTCCCCATGTGGAAAATGGCCAGGATTATTTAGCTTTATGTATATACTTCAGGGGTTGATGAATGAATTTGTAATGCACTTGTAAGGGATGGCATTTCTTAGTGAAATATATACAATCCTACATCATTAGAGGCCCAATGTACCCAAGACTTAAGATCTGATTAGAGTCTGTGCCCAGATATATAGGCACCACAAAAATCTAAATGCACTACATTCATGGCAGTTGCAGTCTCTTCTCCATCAATACATCTGATGAGGTTCCATCAAATCCTTGTTTTTAATTGATTTTATGATGTTATGGGGTATCATAAAGAGTAAATTTGGAAACTCATCGTCGGATCTATTCTTTTTCAGCCCTATATGGTGGAAGTATTTCATATTGAAGATATTCCATGATGGGTGTTCTCCATTCAGGGGTATGACTAAATGGATCAGAAATAGGGCTAATCTCATTAATTTCTACCATTATGGGATGAACAAAAGGTAAGACCACACGACAATGTGCTATGCTAATGATTGTCTCATCCAGATTGGGATTTGTCAGTGTTGTAGCTGCATTAGCCAGTGCATCAGCTTGGGCATTTTGTGATCGAGGGACATAAGACAATGTAGGCTCTGAGGGAAATCCAGCCATTATCCTTCTGATGTAATCACACAAAGGGACTAAATCTTCTTTTTTCTAATAGAATATTCTCCATTTATTTTTATTATTACTAATTCTGAATCACCTCTCACTTTTAAGTGATTGACTTGCACCTAAAGGGCCAATTCCAAATTTGCGATGAGAGCTTGATATTCTACTTAAATATTGGTACCATCTACTGAAAATAGTAAGGAGTAAGGAAAAAATTCTTTTTTAAGGAAGTGAAGATAATTTGTAACCAAACTTTTTTATGTTTTGGGTTTTCTATTCTCTTCCCTGTTGGACTTCTAGAAGCACCATGAATGTATATTTCCCATTTTGGTAATTTTCTTAAATATAGAGACCTCTTCATCATGAAATTTAGTATTTAATGATGTATCTTCCACAGATGGGTGTTCAGCAAGGAATTCAGCCATAGTTTTGCCTTTTATTTCATTCAGAGTTATAAAATAGATATCAAACTTTTTCCAAATAAAAGCCCATCGCCCCAAACATCCTGTAAGAATAGGACGATTGAGGATAAAATTGAACAGGTTACAACGAGACACCAATTGGATTTCAGGATTTTGCAGGTAGGGCCTCATATTTTTAACTGCAAATATTAATTCCGTGTAGCACTTTTTGATACATGAATATCGAGTTTCCACAGGAAGCATAGATCAACTAAGATAGTAAAGTCTATTTTCATTCCCAATATAATTATTTTGGTAAATAAAGAAGCATAGTGATCACTCTAAAGATGTAACATAAAGAATAAGTGGTCTTCCTTCAATAGGTGGAATTAATACCGGTGGAGTCAGAGATATTTCTTGAGGGTATTAAATGCATCTTTCCAGTCTTTATTCAACTGATAGGTGACTCCCTTCTTCATTAATCTGGTGAAAGGAAAAAACTTTCCTACAAAATTGGTGATAAAACACCGAATTTAGGCCATGTTTCCTTAGAGTCCTCTTAATTCATTCAAATTTTGAGACAATGACATACCAAGGATTTATTTTGTTTTATCAGGATAACCTTTGATACAACGATGGAGTATAACGAAGCCAAATAACTTTTCTGAGGTCACCCCGAAAGCACATTTCAAGGGGTTCATCTTCAAACTATGTTGCCAATGTTTATTTAATGTAATATCTAATTCATCCTAGTGATTGGAACATTGTCTGTATGTGACCACCAAATTATCCATATAACATTCAACAAATTTCTCAAAGAAGGGTTTGAAGATATGGTGCATGGCACATTGATATGTTGCACTTGCATTATTGAGCCAAAGGGTATTACCCATATAGAAAAATACACCATGAGGGGATATAAAGGCTGTAAATTCATCATCCTCATAGGACATATAGATTTGGTTTAACCCAGAGTATCCATCCATGAAGGAAAGTACTTCATATCCATCTGCTACATCAATTAGAAGCTCTATAATCAGATCTGGAAAATCATATTTAGTAAAATGAGAGTTAAGATCTCTGAAATCAATGAAAAATCTGATTATCCCATTATTATTTTTTGCTGGGACAATTTTGGCTATCCATTTGGGATATTTAACCTCCCTGACAAAGTTATCCTTTATAAGCTTATCAACACCAACTTCAATTTTAGAGGCATGAGTTGGGTGTGTTCTTCTTGCTGCCTGTTTAAATCCATGATGTTCTTCTGGAAAACCCAAATGATGGGTGGATACATTAGTATTATGACCTATAATTTCTATATAATTCCAAGAAAATATATCTCAATGTTTCTCTATAAATGAAGTATACACCTCTTTCTAATTAGATGTCATGGCCGCACTAATTAGTCTGTTGCGTGGATATTCTTATTTTCCCAGATTTATTTCTCGGAGCTCATCCACATTGGTAGAGACACCCGCATATAGTGCTGGAGGGGCATCCTTGAGACCTTTCTCTTCCACGTCATTATGTGTTACCTATTCTGCTTCTACTTGCACAGAAGATGATGAGGCAAAACTTCCAGAGTTAGGGGAGGAGTCAGTATTTGAAAATCGTAAAGAAGAGGCCACCATATCTGACACTACTGATGATGAAGGGTCTTTCTGTGGTAGTAAAAAAGGGATGATGGACTGGGAATCAACATCATTGTCTTCCTCTATCCTTGATACAATTAGTTCTATTCTGATTAACAAAGTAGAGGCTTGTTGTAGTTTAGTGGATAAAATGAAGTAATCAAAACATAAGCTTCCATCACTGCTTAGTTAATCCATAGGTTCTCCCATGTTTTCTATCTCAGTTGCTACAATCGACATTATGTAAGTCACTAGAAGAGTGCATAGATTTGGTTTTACCCTTTCAATTTGATTAATTGGTAGCACATAATTTTTACTCAAATGTATGAATGGATTTTATGGAATCTTCTCCAAACCATATGGATCATTATCTTTGGTTATCTCTTTAGCCATAGATCTTGTTCATTTGGTGTGATAAAACATTACCTCAATGTATTATCAATTACTCATTTTGAATGGAGCCTTGTCACCATATAGTGTCTAGATTTTACCATTGAAATAGTATTTAAGACATTGGTGGTATGATGAAGGTATGACCGAATTTTGATGCAACAAAGGCTTTCCAAGTTGAATGTAGAAGTTTGTGTCCTCAAGAACGACCATGAAATATGAAATAGACATAAGATCTCCAAATTGAGTTCTTAGTGTATTCTCACCCAGAGGTTCTTTCTCATTCTTTTCATATCCCTGCAGCATTAAAGTTGAAATAGATAAATTGGATACGGTCAGGCCCAATCAACGAAGTGTTCAAACATCAATGAGGTTGAATCTAGAGCCAATATCAATGAAATATTGTCTCATGTCTATATCATTGACCTTGAAAGATAAATACAAGGGTCTGATATGTCCATGTACAACATCATTTTCAGCTTCATCTATAAAAGATATGATTGCATGACATTCTGTAGCATCATTCTTTATACAATAAACCTCAGCAGCAACAAATTCATTTTCAAACTCTTGAGGACTTGACAAAGCCTCAATAAGTGCTTCTCGAAGATCATTTGATATATTCAAGGCATCCAAAATCAATAAATTGGCCGGTACATGGGCTATTAATTTCCAAACATCATAATTTTGATCAAGAGTTCTACATTTACAAGTATAGAAATGTGGTTTTGCAGGTGATTTGGAAGTACATGCTTCTAATGTAGATATACCATATAATAGAGGAGAAGCTATAAATACTCCTAGATTTGGTAGATTAGACTGATTAGGTATATCTACTTGCTAGGAAGAAGATGGTGTGACCTCTAATCATTCCTCCAAAATAATAATATCAGAACCAAATGTATCTTGTATCGAAGAAACCTCATGTTCTTGTTGAGCCTGCTGAAGGGAACTTCCACGAGTTTCTGCCGCATATATAGTTCAAGTAGGGGTAGAGATAAAATGGATCTTTCTAGAATTCCCATGTCTTTCCCTATATCATCGACCACGGCCTCATCCTATGCTTCCCCAATTAAGTACAAGGAAATCATACTCATTATAACCATAATCATCATTTTCAAAAGGATCTATTAAGTGAATAACATTAACATAGCCGAAGATAAATTCGTTATCTGATGAAGATTCTACCGGACAGGTTTGTTCTGGTTGTACCGTTAGGTGGGGAAGTGCCCGTTCTTTTGAAACAGATTTCATGAAATCTTCTAGCGTCAAGGAAAACTTTTTCCTTGACACGATCTCATTTTCTTCTGACTATTATTTTCCATTCCGATCACCTCACTTCTTTGAGTATTGACCTTTTGATGAAGGTGGATTTGATGTGGAGGGAGGGTTAGAAGGCACAATCGGTTGTTTCAACTGTGTTCATAAAATGGAATTATTTTAGTTGATCATTTTCCTCATCATCTAATCATCATATTTCTGCACATTTTTACTTTTAACTTCCCTCCATTCGCCTTCTTCCTCTGGATCAGTAGTCGAAACGCATGCTAATTGATCTGATGAACATTATAGTTTAACTTTTCCAGAGTCTGCCATTTTTTACACGAGGACCTCAAAAAGAAAACACTCATGAATGGGATTCCCCAACATATGGTGAAAGGGACAATAATTCGTAAGATATTATTATAATTATTTATTCTGTTCCTTCGACCATGGAAACTGAACCAAACTATTTTCCAGAGCTGAGATTAAGTTACCAGGAACTTGTTTGTTCTGGAGGGAATAAACATTCCTTTTTAATTCCTCAAACTATTTTTTCCTTTGATCTCTTTCATCATATTAATGAGTCGGTCATTGTTGATGACTCTATATAGGAGGATCCATTCTATACGATGAAGGTTTTGAAGTAGAAGTAGGTACAAGTGTTTTATTGAGTGTAACGGTAGCTGCCTCTTCTTTCCCCGTTCTCTATCCCAGAGTTGATATAATTACATGAGTTTTAGACTTAGTTTCAATAATAGAATCTTCTATCTGTTGAAAATTGAAGTAAGGTCTTGACACCCTCCTGTGTATTTCAAAGGGATCAGTGGTTTTTGTAACTCATCATGTAGATTTTCCACAAAAATTGGCTACAAATCTTCTTGAGGATGTGCCAAACATAATAAATATTTTAATACATTCAACCGTGCAATGAAATTTGAAACTCGTTCATTATCCCTATGTATAAAATTGGTAAGATAAAAAACTGTCATCTTCAGTAGAATTTAGCTAAATTGAAGAATGAATTTTTGACAGAGATCTTCCCATCTAGTAATTGATCGAGATTGTAAACTTGTATAATAGAAAAAAGCTGGTCCCTGTAGTGACTTCACAAAACACCTAAGATTTATTGCTTCTTTTTGTTGAGGAGTTCCCATCATAGGATCACAGAGAGAAACAAAATGTGTTAAGTGTTGTTCTGGATCTCCCGAACCATTAAATATTGTAAATTTGGTATTCCCAAAATTTGGTGGTGGAGTAATCAGGTCCACCCATCTAGGTTAAGATTTATTTTCCGGCTGAACAGGTGCATGTCATTCCTCCATAGCTTTCAATCGATTTGTTAATTCCTCAATTGTGTTCATAAGAATTTGGGAAATATTCGGTTGAGATGGAACCTGTGAAGGTACAACAACTGGAGCTTGAGCTGGTGTAACGACCAAGAAAACCACTGGTGATGGTGCTGGTATTTTCCATGGATAACCCACAGAAACAGACTTATCAGGATGTGTTTGATCCTTCCTTGGTTGTGTACCCAATGGAGGGAATTCATTATCCACATCTGTAGTTTCTAAAAATACTCTTTTATAAGGAGCTTCTACAGGATGTGCAAGTTGAGGAACTGCATGGTAAGTATGTTTATTAGAAATGCTAATTCAATGTAACACTATATTGATTCTTCTCAACTCCTTCATTTATTCTTCTTACTGTGCAAATCTATCTTCAAGTGAAATAGATTGACCTTCTCTAGTAGAAAACTGAGATGAAATATGTCTTTTACCATTCCACATGTTAGATTCCATTCAAAGTCATGGGAGTTGGTTATTTGAAGGCATACCTAGATTCTGGGCAAGCCATTGATTTTCGGTACTTACACCGTCTTCATTTTCCTTAGTGTGTATCATATTATGGATAAAAACCTCATATTCTGATTCCCTTGAACTAGAATCATTTTCTAGAGGATATTCATAAAGGGTGTTAATGAAATTTACTGATGCATAATGCATTGATGGAATTATGTCAATATCTTTGTAAGATCGTCTCACTCTGTACCTTCCATGAGACTCTATTCTCTTATTTGATGAATTCCTAGGAACTGTTTGGTGGAAAGTATTGCAAAGGGAGTCCTTGGATAGTTCAGTTGTGCGCTTTCTTTGCGGCTTCTTCCCCAATCGGGAGAAAACTGACTTCTGTTGAGGAGGGGATTGTAGAAAGAAAAAATCCCCCATCCTTGCAGGCTGGGGTTGTTCCTATTCATTTTTTTCAAGGATGGGGCTATTTGTTTTCTTTTTCTTCAATATTATGAACTTTTTTTGATGAATATGAAGGTTGAATTAAAACCCCCATCTTTCCAAGCTGGGGTGATTCTTGATCTACTATGGATGGAATTCGTGCAAATGCTCTTCTGATTTTGAGGATTCTGGTTCAGACATTATCTAGGTGCATTATTTGAAAATCACTCAAATCACATGTTTTAGAAGATTGATGTTCTATTTCAGACCTTTTCATTATCTGATGGCTGACATCCTCAAAGCCGGATTCCTACACAAGATTCTTAAATACTTGATGTAAATGTAACATAACAACTTTTATTTGGTCATGACTCTGATAAGAGCTGGTTAAGGCCTATTCTTGAGAATACATTCTATTACATACAAAATCTATTGATTGTAGCCGACCGTGGGAAATAACATTTCATGAGACCACTTTTGGTGGACTTTTCTGATTTTTTAGTGAAGTGAAATGCAATGCTCCCTGTGCACCCCATCCTCTAATACGAACATCGTAATGGGTGTAATAAATTAATTGGGGTAGCCTCTTTAGAGAATCGAGGCATGCTCACTGAAGCTTTATTGGTTGTTTTTCGCCTTTGGATGTCGGGAAACTGAGAGAGATGGCAAGTGAATTTGGTGTTACAATCCTTCTATTACCTTAACATGATTTGTATATAGATCATACGATAATACATTGGTTGTAAAATTACAAAGATTGTTACATAAATTGAGGTGGATATCATGAATACAAACTTTTACCATCAATTCCTGAATTTTATGCTGACAATTTCCCAATGGCTAGAATAGGACTGGTATTTCTCCTTTAGCCAATTTTTTTCTCATGTTTAACATATCTTCACTGTATTTTACTAGAGATTTATTCACATGGTTCAACCAAAGTTGATGCTCTGTTTTAGAAGACAAATGACCTAAGGGAGGATCAAAGAATGAATGTTCTCTTAAGATGTCTTCTGGTTGAGAATGTGTTTCACCTGTCAATGACAATGCATCAGTCATGATTGGACTTTTGTTTGAAAGTTCCTCAAGATATGAAGGCTTTCTCATCACTACATTATCAATTATAGAATTATCTTAACAATGCAAAATACTACTATGGAATGGACATTCAGAGTGAGTGCCATCTTGCGGTGGATCTCCACGGTGGATTATAGTAAGGGATGAATCCTCTTTCTCTTTAGTCTTCTGGACACATAGAGGGTTTCCATGGCTCTCATATAGATATAGGTTCTCTGGATTGGCATAATTTTCATGAAGCAAGCACTCATTATGAAGTATATGATGGGAAATTTCCAAATTACTACTACAACTCCCATAATTTGGTAATGAGAGGATAATATCTTGAGCTGCAATAGAATAATGTATGAGGTCATCAAGGACTCCTGCATTAAGAGGATCCAAATTGTAGTTTCACTCTTGATTTTCCATCCATGTTTGATCAGACTTATTATTTGATATTATCTTACTCTTAGTTTGGGCCAGCTTATGAGATAAGTGGTTATCATTGGCAGGTGTATGTGCCTGCCTTAGATTGGTTACTGTAACGGACCGATTACCTCCAATTGGAAAGGGTTTATGTTCACGATATTGTTTTCTGTATGATCTGGGGGATTACGACCCATGACCCTCCTAGAATTGAACATGGGGGTGTATCTTCTTTTTTATGGCATGCTGATGTTTCATCCCATATGTGGGGACATATTTATGTGTATATTTCCATGGTACTACAGATGTAGTTATTATAATATCCTGGCATGCTTCCAGAATATTGGAAGGGATTGGTGTATGCCCTTTCACTGTTGACAAGATGTGTTTGGTGACTTCAGTGGCCTGAACAGAAATATACATCCATTCCATATCTTGAGTAGGCATATGTTCCTCATCCTATCCTCCTTTTCCTGTCAATGGGTATTGACAGTACTCATGCATGGGGGTAGAGAGTTGGGTCTTCCCTAGATTTATCGTCAGAGGTTTCCGAATGTCTTCTTTGAGTGATCCCAAATGAGACTATTGGTGAGAATGATGAACACTGGTAGGTTAATGTGTCTGCTTTCTATTTTCCATCAAGTATGGTTATCAGGCATTCATTAATACTGTCAGACGAGACTGCTGGCTGAATTGGTGATTGTAAGTAGGTGTATATTCTTATTTCCCATTTTCCACCACATTGGATTGGTGAACTTATTTAAATGAATTCAGATGATCCTAGTGACTGGATGATAATTTTTAAGTAGTTGTATGTGCATTTTCACAATACACCACTGGGTTTATCTGGTGGGATTGGTGGGTTACTGCTAGACGAGTCTCATGGACAAAAAAATTAGGATGAATGGGTGTATGTGCCCACTCATCGTTCACCATCAAGTTAGGTTGATGGATTTATATGATAGGGGAAGAGGTAAGAAACTACTCCCTATTGATAGGATGTTTTCTCTGGCGATACTTCTTACAGCCCGAGTCTGAGTGAAAAGGGACAAATGTTCAAGGCAACACCCCCACCATGTTGGGGGTTCACTAACACATGCTTCTGTTTGCAACAATTGTTGGTCAGAGTCCTCATGAAGGACCCATGCATCCTGAATTGAGGCCCCGAGTGACTACTTGATCCACTTCCCAGTAGTACGAGAGTGATTGGTTGTTGTGTTCTAGGGATAAGGATCCAAAATAGTTGAAGATGGTGGAGGGAAACATCTGCTTATTGATTATCATTCATCGTTGGCCGGACGATCAAGGATTATTATTGACCCGGAGGGCTTGTCGGATAGCCTCCAAAGTTGGGATTGTGACATGCTGATGGTACTCCTTTACCAGCTCGTTGGAGGCCCAGCTTTGAAGACACTGGGTGAGTGATAACATCCTTTCCATGGATGAGGATCCATCTTGAGCACTAGTTGGGAAGTTCATAGATGTCGACTTGAATAAATCCATTTTGGATACAAGGGAGTTCTGAGAAAAACATGAAAAAAACAATACACTCCATAAATCGATATCTTTTAGATGGATATATGCATGATAGATTCTTTTGTATGACCTTCCTTTATCAATTTATTGGGGCCTAACATGTGGGTAACATTATTAACTTGTTTAAGGATTTAAGTTGAGTTCACCTTTTTTGTTTCGTATGTCCTTGAAATGTGATTTCTAGTTTTAAGAATCACTGCTTCTAGGCGGTTTCCATTGGATTTATTCATGTAAATAGAAACATCCAACAGTTATTTATCCAAAGGGTACATTCTTTCCAAATGCAGGTGTTCATTAACTTTAAACATTACGATACTTAGTAAAGTACATTAGTCGAGAGGATGAGAGGTCATACTTATCAGACTCTTTTGGGGGAAATTATTGTCTACTTCAAGACTCTCTTTGTATATTTAAAATATTTTCATGAATCCTTATTAATTAAACAAGCATAACATAAGTTTCTTATGGAATTTAAAATCACTTATTAACATGTTTAAAATTTAGAATCATCAGTATGCATTCAAAGTTCTTAATTAATGGAGATATCTATATGTATTCGATGTTGTCTGTAAAGACCCATAAATTCCAAGGAATTTTTTTTCTTAATTTTCATTGGAATTTTACAAGAACACAGTTTCTGACGGCGCCTGATTCCGAGGCCCGGTGTGCCCGGAATCAATTTCCGATGTTTGGCTCGGGTACGTTCAGTAAACGGACGAGTGGGTTTTTCTAACTTTTGAACCGATGCTCGGAATCGAATTCTGAGGGCACCGATGGAATCGCAACGCCGGTAATTGCTTAGAAACGCCTCTTCCAGAGTTTCGTTTTCTCGGGTGTGGTTTTTAATTTTTGGGCTTAAAGTTAAGAAATAAAATAAATTGTGCGACAAACTTTATTTTATTTCACTTAAGCCGCTTGGATGCCACTTGAAGCCACTTAAAGCAGCTTAAGCTGAGTTGTTGCGGATAGGGTGATATCCAAAAATATCCTACCCTCTTGGTAGGATATTTGTGAGGTGGGACCCACACGAGCCACACCGTTTCTTTCCCGCTAAGTAACACACCCGCGAAAAGCCTTCATTATGAAAGTCAACTGACGCGTTTTCTTATTTTCTTAATGCACCAATTAATTGGGCAGTTTTCTTCGTTGAATTAATTGGGCGGTTTATTTCGTTGAATTAATTCTACGAATTAATGGGTCGTTTCTTATCTTTTTTTTTCAATTCCTAAATTGATAATAAAATAAGTTGAGGACATATTTTTTTTGGTTGAGGGGGTTTGTGTTGTGTTAAACCTTCGGGAGAGCAGAGAGAGAATTCTTCATTCTTCGACGAAGAACGCGAAGAACGCGAAGAACACGAAGAACGCTCCGACCTCCGACGAAAAACTCCAAACCCTCGGAGATCGACGACGTGACGCCGACGACTCTCCTTCCACGACGTTTCTTCCGCGACGAGAAAATCCGCGACGATCCCTCATTCGAAGACTTCGACGAGGTAGGGGATTGTCAAGTTGAGAATAATTTCATTCCCTTAAATTCTTTCTTTATTTCTTTCTTTCATTCTCAAGAAAACAATGAACACGGATCAACTTAATTACCTAGTTGATCCAAGAAACGTTTTCCTTGCGGGTTGGGAATTTCTGTTGCAGGATGTTATGGGGGATTATTTTTATTTTTGATCGTGATCTCATCTGTCGCCTTTCTTCCTTCTTTTTTTTGGGCCGCCTATTATCATACTAACGGGGGAAGGTCGGACCGCACGAACATGGACTACCCTCCATCCCCCCTTGTTGTTTGAGATCGTTGCGGCATGAACAAAGGCGAAATAGTGCAACGACACCGTGCGGACACGAGAAAGAACGTGGCGAAGGAGCGCGGCGCCGTCGTGCCGCGCCGTTGAAGCCGAGCGAAACCGCGGGCGGAGTCGGGGCCGCAGAGGAATTTTAAAGACCCCGCGGTTTGCTGTTGAAGTGAGGATCGACGATCGATGGGTAAGCAGGCCGCGAAGACATTTTGAGGGCCTCTTAGTGAAGATCTGGTCCTGGGAGGACCACTGGCGAAGACCGCACACAAAACGGACCACCGGAGCGCATCCGGTGGCCCGCGGAAACTCCTGCCGGCGCGCCACATCGGCGCGGCGGCGGCGGCGGTCAGAGCCGGCGGCCGGCAAAACCCGCCGTAGCTGAAGCCGCGGGGGCGACGCGGTTTCGCGGCCGCGCGGAACCGGTGGAGGGACGAGGCCTGACCGCCGCGTCCACCGGCAAGGCGGCCCCAACCGGGGCCGTGGGTTCCTCACGCGGGGGGCAGCGCGCCCCCGCGACTTCCGCGCTCGGCCGCTCGACCGAGCCGAGCCGGACCGGCCGGCCGAGCCAGGCCGCGCCCTGGCCGGACCGGACAGGGCCAGCCGGGTCAGACCGGGTCGGGTCGACCCGGTTCAGCCGACCTCGGGGGGGGGGGGGGGGGGGGGGTTCGGGCCGGGTCGGCCCGGGCCCAGACCCCCCCGTCTTCAGACTGTTTTCGGTCTTTTGCCCGTAACATGAGCTACGAGCCTCCGAACGACGTGCCGTTAGTGGCAATGCGATCCTTGGATCGAGACGGTCGTTTCGATAAATTGAACTCAACGTTTTGGATTACTTTGAGTTCGGCCGGGTTGGTTCATACACGAAACCAACCGGGCCCTCGGAGCGGAAACACTCATATCTTGAGCTACAGACGTCCGATTGATGTGCCGTCAGCTTTGTTTAATTCCTCTAAGTGAGACGGATATTTTGGCTTACTCCGCTTGAGGTTTGGATGCAGTCGGAGTGCGGACGGGTTGGTTCTCTCACAAAACCAACCGGGCCCCTGGAACGAAAAAGCCAATAACTTCCAGACCGAGCGTCCGATTGACGAGCCGTCTGTTGCATTGCGTTCCTGTTGACGATACGGAACTTTTGGCTTCCTCCGCCCAAGTTTTGGATGCAATTGGATAGTGGCCTGGTTGGATCGCACCGAAATCCAACCGGGCCCCTGGAACGGAAAAGCTGATACCTTTCTGACAGAACGTCCATTTGACGAACCGTCAGCGGCCTTGGTGATCTCGTTGAAAAACGGTCCCTATGAGTATACCCTATGAGTGTTCGGGGTATAGTTGAGTTACGACCGGATTGGTTTGCACACGAAACCAACCAGGCCCCTGGGACGAAAAGGCTAATAACTCACAGACCGGGCGTCCGATTGACACGCCGTCTGTTGCGTTGAGACCCCTATGACGAGGTGGTCCTTTGAGATACTTCTTTGAGGGACTTTGTGATACTTTGAGTATCGACCAGTAGATCGTGGATCGGACCCTCCCGGAGACGAGTGTGTGGAGTATGGAGACCGTGTACCCGGCTGAGACCTGACGATTTCTTGACCGACTCGACTTGGAGTGAGTCGACTAGCCCAGTGGACAGAGCGCCCGGTATTTGGCGAGAGACCCACGGCGGACGGAGCGCCCGGTAGTTGGCCGCAGACCTGCGGTACTCGACAGGAGGAGTACCTCTGTAGGCTATTGGGGGGAGCGCCCGGTATTTGGCGACAGACCCACAGCGGACGGAGCGCCTGGTAGTTGGCCGCAGACCCGCGGTACTCGACAGGAGGAGAACCTCAGTAGTCATAGGTTAGTGAGAAGTACCTCGGAGTCGTGACAGGACCACTGTACACTCCAGAGACGGAGCTCTTCAATAGTTACTATTCCGATAATGAAAATCCAGGTTTGAGCAGAGACTTTTGACCTTTGTGTTTACCTTATTATTGAGATGGGTCACTTGATAACTTAGGTATATGTATGGGCATATACCTGGGTAGTGGTTATCCATTGATTTCACAATCTTTGTGTTTCCTCATGATTGAGATGGGTTGTTTGATAACTTAGGTATATGTATGAGCATATATCTAAGTAGAGGTTATCTGTTGAGATCTTCTTGTGGTTATCCTTGTTGGTTTAGTGAGACCTTGAGGGTCTCGGGGTCCCTACTGAGTATTTTTATACTCACCCCTGCACGGGCTATGCCCGCACCTCGTTGTGTTGGTTGCAGACGACCGGCAGTGCTGACAGAGGCCGAGTGTTTGAGGACGAGTCAGTACCCGGAGGTGGACTACACGACGAGTCAGTACCCGGAGGTGGACTACACGACGAGACGACACACAGAGGAGGTTGACGGACTAGAGTGTGGAGGAGGCTATCTGTACCTACCCTTCAGGTAGGATCCGTGGTGGATGACCAGGATATGCACTATCTGTACCTACCCTTCAGGTAGGACCCGAGGAGGACGTCCCAGGAGCTGATTCCTTCTTCCAGCTGTTTGTCTTTTTGCTGTTGTACCTTGTTCAGTTGTAGTTGTACTTTCTTTGGGGTTTGTATTCTGGCCCATTTACTTTTCAGCATTTCTTTTGTACTTAGTGTTTTGCTTCCGCTTGTACTCTATGGTGCTTGTTTTCTTTTATAAAGGAAATGCCTTCCCAGTTAAGAGTACCGAGTGTGGTTTTCAGTTCAGGGAGTCCACACCGTTGGCGTAAGTGTGATTATCGAGTCTCCTCCCAATGTATCTCCGAGGTTCAACGGACCTTTCTAGGTCCTCAGCTGGGTAGGCAAGGTGGTTTACCGCTTGACCCATCCACTTCAGTTGCACTCGGTGCACGACGTTTTCCACGTATCCCAACTGAGGAGATACATGCTTGACCCTCCGCATATCATCGACCATGGGGTGCAGGACAATGGCGATGGGGTTACTTCCATGGAGGTTCTAGTGAGGATCAAGGATCGACAGGAGCGGATCCTACGGGGACGATCGATTCCTATGGTACACTTTCTTTGGCACCATGGGAACCTCCAGGTAAGCACATGGGAGCGGAAGGATCAGATGCGTGCTCAGTACCGCCTTTGTTTCCCTAAGTTTGTGGTGAAGCTTTACGGGGACGTAAATCCCTGTGGTGGGAGTAATGTAAAGACCCGTAAATTCCAGGGAATTTTTTTTCTTAATTATCTTTAGAATTTTACAAGAATGCAGTTTCTGATGGCGCTTGATTCTGAAGCCCGGTGTGCCCAGAATCAATTTCTGAAGTTTGGCTCGGGTACGTTCAGTGAACGGACGAGCGGGTTTTTCTAACTTTTGAACCGATGCTTGGAATCGAATTCTGAGGGCACCGATGGAATCACAGCGCCTGTAATTTCTTAGAAACACCTCTTCCGGAGTTGCGTTTTCTCGGGTGTGGTTTTTAATTTTTGGGCTTAAAGTTAAGAAATAAAATAAATAGTGCGACAATCTTTATTTTATTTCACTTAAGCCGCTTGGAAGCCACTTGAAGCCACTTAAAGCAGCTTAAGCTGAGTTGTTGCAGATAGGGTGCTATCCAAAAATATCCTACCCTCTTGGTAGGATATTTGTGATGTGGGACCCACACGAGCCCCACCGTTTCTTTTCCGCTAAGTAACGCACCCGCGAAAACCCGTCATTATGAAAGTCAACTGACGCGTTTTTTTATTTTCTTAACACACCAATTAATTGGACGGTTTTCTTCGTTGAATTAATTGGGCGGTTTATTTCGTTGAATTAATTCTACGAATTAATGGGTCGTTTCATATCTTTTGTTTTTCAATTCTTAAGTTGATAATAAAATAAGTTGAGGACTTATTTTATTTTGGTTGAGGGGGTTTGTGTTGTGTTAAACCTTCGGGAGAGCAGAGAGATAATTCTTCGTTCTTCGACGAAGAACGCTCCGACCTCCGACGTAGAACGCCAAACCCTCGGAGATCGGCGACGTGACGCCGACAACTCTCCTTCCGTGACGTTTCTTCCACGACGAGAAAATCCGCGACGAACCCTCACTCGACGACTTCGACGAGGTAGGGGATTGTCATGTTGAGAATAATTTTATTCCCTTAAATTCTTTCTTTCTTTCTTTATTTCATTCTCAAGAAAACAATGAACACATATCAACTTAATTACCTAGTTGATCCATGAACGTTTTTACTTGCGGGTTGGGAATTTCTGTTGCAGGAAGTTATGGGGGATTATTTTTATTTTTGATCGTGATCTCATCTGTTGCCCTTCTTCCTTCTTTTTTTTGTGCCGCCTGTTATCATACTAACGGGGGAAGGTCGGACTGCACGAACACGACCGACCCTCCTTCCCCCCTTGTTGTTTGAGATCGTTTCGGCACGAACAAAGGTGGAACAGTGCAACGACACTGTGCGGACACGAGAAAGAACGCGATGAAGGAGCACGACGCCGTCGCGCCGCGCCGTTGAAGCCGAGCGAAACCGCGGACGGAGTCAGGGCCGCGGAGGCATTTTGAAGACCCCGCGGTTTGCTGTCGAAGTGCGGATCGACGATCGATGGGTAAGCGGGTCGGGCCGCGAAGACATTTTGAGGGCCTCTCAGTGAAGATCTGGTCACGGGAGGACCACTGGCGAAGACTGCACACAAAACGGACCACCGGAGCGCGTCTGGTGGCCCGCGGAAACTCCCGCCGGCGCGGCGGCGCCGGCGGTCAGAGGCGGTAGCCGGCAGCGGCCGGCCGCCAGGCGGCGGTGGTGCCCGGCTTGCCACCAGCAACCGCGGCGGCAACGTGGTTCCGCTACCGTGCGGAACCGGTGGAGGGACGCGGCCCGGCCGCCGCGTCCGCTGGCAAGGCGACCCCAACCGGGGCCGTGGGTTCCTCACGCGGGGGGCAGCGCGCCCCCGCGACTTCCGCGCTCGGCCGAGCCAGGCCGCACCCGGGCCGGACCGGACCGGGCCAGCCGGGTCGGATCGGGTCGGGTCGACCCGGTCGGCCGACCCAGGGGGGGTCGGCCCGGGTCGGCCCGGGCCCGGACCCCCCGTCTTCGGACCATTTTCGGTCTTTTGCCCGTAACGTGAGATACGGGCCTACAAACGACGTGTCGTCAACGGCAATGTGATCCTTGGATCGAGACGGTCGTTTTGGTATATCGCACTCAAGGTTTTGGATTACTTTGAGTTCGGCCGGGTTGGTTCGTACACGAAACCAACCGGGCCCTCGGTGCGGAAACACTCATATATTGAGCTACAGACGTCCGATTGACGTGCCGTCAGCTTTGTTGAATTCTTATAAGTGAGAAGGATATTTTGGCTTACTACGCTCGAGGTTTGGATGCCGTCGGAGTGCGGTCGGGTTGGTTCGCTCAAGAAACCAACTGGGCCCCTGGAACGAAAAAGCAAATAACTTCCAGACCGGGTGTCCGATTGACGTGCCGTCTGTTGCCTTGTGTTCCTGTTGACGATACTAAACATTTGGCATCCTCTGCCCGAGTTTTGGATGCAGTTGGATAGTGGCCGGGTTGGATCGCACCGAAATCTAACCGGGCCCCTGGAACAGAAAAGCTTATACCTTTCTGACAGAACGTCCCTTTGACGAACCGTCAGCGGCATTGGTGATCTCGTTGAGAAACAGTCTCTATGAGTATACCCTATGAGTGTTCGGGGTATAGTTGTGTTACGGCCGGATTGGTTCGCCCACAAAACCAACCGGGCCCCTGGGACGAAATGGCTAATAACTCACAGACCTTGCGTCTGATTGACGCGCCGTATGTTGCGTTGAGACCCCTATGACGAGGTGTTCCTTTGAGATACTTCTTTGTGGGACTTTGTGATACTCGGAGTATCGACCAGTAGCACATGGAGCGGACCCTCCCGGAGACGAGCGTGTGGAGTACGACGACCGTGTAGCCGGCTGAGACCTGACGACTGCTTGACCGAATCGACTTGCAGTGAGTTGACTAGACCAGTGGATGGAGCGCCCGATATTTGGAGAGAGACCCACGGCGGACGGAGCGCCCGGTAGTTGGCCGCAGTCCCGCAGTACTCGACAGGAGGAGTACCTCTGTATGGTATTGTGGGGAGCGCCCGGTATTTCGGGACATACCCACAGCGGACGGAGCGCCCGGTAGTTGGCCGCAGACCCGCGGTACTCGACAGGAGGAGCACCTCAGCAGTCTTAGGTTAGTGAGAAGTACCTCAGAGTCGTGACAGGACCACTGTACACTCCAGAGATGGAGCTCTTCATCAGTTACGGTTTCGATAATGAAAATCCTGGTTTGAGCTGAGACTTTTGACCTTTGTGTTTACCTCATGATGGAGATGGGTCACTTGATAACTTAGGTATATGTATGGGCATGTACCTGGGTAGTGGTTATCCGTTGATTTCACAATCTTTGTGTTTTATCATGTTTGAGATGGGTTGCTTGATAACTTAGCTATATGTATGGGCATATATCTAAGTAGAGGTTATCTGTTGAGATCTTCTTGTGGTTATCCTTGTTGGTTTAGTGAGACCTTGAGGGTCTCGGGGTCCCTACTGAGTATCGTTATACTCACCCCTGCACGGGCTATGCCAGCACCTCATTGTGTTGGTTTCAGACGACGGGCAGTGCTGACGGAAGCCGAGTGTTCGAGGACGAGTCAGTACCCAGAGGTGGACTACACGATGAGTCAGTACCCGGAGGTGGACTACACGACGAGACGACACACAGAGGAGGTTGACGGACGAGAGCGGGGATGAGGCTATCTGTACCTACCCTTCAGGTAGGATCCGTGGTGGACGACCAGGAGCTGCGCTATCTGTACCTACCATTCATGTAGGACCCGAGGAGGACGACCCATGATCTGCTTCCTTCTTCCAGCTGTTTATCTTTTTGTTGTTGTACCTTTTTTAGTTGTAGTTGTACTTTCTTTGGGGTTTGTATTCTGGCCCATTTACTTTTCAGCATTTCTTTTGTACTTAGTGTTTTGCTTCCTCTTGTACTCTTTGGTGCTTATTTTCTTTTATAAAGGAAATTCCTTCTCGGATATCGGGATTTTACTCCTTTGGTGCTAGTGGCCAGCCCCTGGCCTATGGAAGACGGGTTTGGGGAAGTCACGACACGGGCCCCGAGGACGGGTTGTGACATTCTCCCACAATGGTATCTTCTAATATACTATTTCAAGATTATTTTAATCATCATTATGATGATACTGGTTTTTATGCCACTCAGTGGGGAACTCTGGGATTTATTGTCATCCATGTAGATGAAGTATTATTTTGATATTGGGATTGTACCCCTAAAATGGGCTACCTATGAATCCTTGTGAAAGGAATCAGAACCTTCATAATTCGATGTCGCTTAATGGGACACATAATAACTTTTAAGGCCATGTATTAAGGACCAAAACATTCAGTTTAATGTCATGTGGTAAGAAAATCTAAGGGAAATGTTCTTAGTCAATGTTTGGGGTGGGAGTTATACCGAAATAGATTGATAATAAAGGAAAGGAAATGGGTTTCTGAGTTTGTTTAAACCCTACTAGTAATATGTCCCAAGGAGAATAGGGTTGATTTGAAATTTTGGGTTTGAACCTCAAGAAGGCTTCCTACGTACCCCATGTGGATGGGAATCAAATCCCATGTAGTTTGATAAATCTTATTAGATATTATAGTCTTTTGATAGGAATGATTATGGGATTACTTCTTGAAAAGAATGACTTGAAGATTTTTGGGTTTAATTTTTGTCTTATCTCTAAGGAGAATTCCCAGATTAAAGGAATTAGGGTTGGATTTCTGAATAGGATATCTAGTGAGCTCGGGACCTGAAAGGGCTTCCTATATATCCTTATTTGAATAGGAATCTGAGTTCTCATAGTTACTTAAATCATGAGTGTTTGTGCACAAGTTGTAATAGTCAAAAATCTCTAAGCCCACGTGAGTCATTCTCGGTGTGAGAAACAAGAGGTTGTGCAAGTTTCAAAAATGACACATGGACTTTTTCTCCTCCACTGGTGGAAGAGGGCGCACCTACGGCAGTGGGAGGGGATGAGTCCTGAGTTGACCTAAGAATAGATGTGAGGAAATGAGCCTTCCCTCTATTCACTTTACATTAGAAAAGGGTCCAATGAAAGGAGGAAAATATGAAGGTTAGGGGATTACACCAGGTTGTCTTCCCATTTGAAATTGGTTGGGGATTACTCCAAAGGATGATGCCCATTTGAGCTTAAACCTGACATGGGAGTAAGGTGATGCGGTTTGAGGAGTTTATTGAGGAGTGTATATACTCAAGGTGCTCAAGGAATCTATAAGGAGAGTCCAAAATCATAACATGTGAAAGGAACCAAGAAGAGTAAGTCGACTCAAGGAACTTCATTGAATGTGATGGAGTGTCTCAAATCATGGTATTCGAAGGATAAAAGTTGGACTACATAAAGCGAACAATAGAAAATGTCATTGAACATATATGAAATTTTCGGAGTGTGACTCTCCATTTTTCATGGGGATCAATGATAGAAGCAAAGGGACCAGCCAGAAGGGAATGAACCACATGCCGACACTGTTTCTGACCAGGGTATAGGGGAGTAGGCCCCATGGTATAGACCAGAGGGGTCGCACATGTGATCATCTAAGGTGCCTCTTGTTGTTTCTATACATAGATACCCCACAAAGGTACAACGTGTAGGTGCAGAACGCAGGTTCTCTGTGCAGATGCTCAGCGCAGGTGCATCACACAGGTGCATCGCATAGGTGCTCCACACAGATGCCTGTGTTATAGACCTTGATGGGACCTTGAACCAATTCCACCGTTTTATTTATCTCTCCTATCATGTTTTTAGAGATTTAACTGAGATAATTTAGGGGATTTGGGAGAAACATATTCTCAACGGGAGATTCAGAGAGTCTTTCAACTTTTTTAGTTCTGAAATGGGGATCCCAAGGGTCCTATTTATAGGCATGGATGGGCTTGGCTGAGGAAACGTTTGTCCACGTAGGTCCCCCACGTAGCTTCTCTACTCTGGTATTGTAAATAGGGGTGTAGAAATTATATTTTTGAATATGTCCTCTCTGTTGGTCCTCCATGTAGGTCTTCCATTTAGGCCCCCTTGTGAATTTTACCCGTCTTTCGAGTGCCATAACTTTTTATCCATAAGTCTGTTTGGGCTTCGCGACCAGTTAAATTGAAATTCATGAAGATATATTCACTTATTGAGATGGTAAATACACCATGTCATCTTGGAAAAAACTCTTAAATTGAAATTAGTGTGTTGAAACATGTCATTATTGATCTTGGAAATCCACTACCTACTCATAGATGGGGGAATCATTCCACTTATCCTTCAGTATGGGGTATTACTTTGGAACATAGGACTCCATAATGCATCTTCTTACTTCATGGTGAAAACATACTTACTTATAATTTACATTTATTATCTATGTGAGAATCATATCTTCAGTTTTTTAGAGAAGGTAATGATACAAATTATGTGGTGTCAACAGTCGTCAACGTAAAGGGAGTAACGACATCCTTGATAGGGGGAAAAATGTCTCTTCTAGTAATGTTGCATGACACTCCTAATTGGAAGGAGATTTGGGAAGAAATAAATGATCTCCTTGAACTTAATCGCCATCTCTTATACTGACTTACTCCCCTACATGAGGGAGAGTACCCTTTTCCACTTATCAGCCTTCATGGTTTGGGAAAGGAATTCTTCTCAAATATCCTTATCAAAATTGACCCATAGAACGTCAACCTTTTTACTCTCCCCCCAGGTACATTGTCTACCATTTATGTGTAGATCCCTGCATTTGGATCACTGCTAATAGAACCCATTACTTTCTCCGAGCCTAGATCTAACTGAAGGTGATTTCAATCTCATCGATCCATCTCTCTTTATCCATGTCCGAAACACTACCCTTGTACATTCCCATGTTTTGACAATAGAAATCATGTAACAGTACATACCACTGGTCCTCCTCCTCCATTACATCAACCCTCCTCCAATCAACCAGATTTTTCTAATGAGCCTCATCCACCCATGCCCCATGTGGATGATGACGGAGCTCCAAAGTTGAAAAGGTGAAAAAGTACTTCATAAGCCCGAGTAGTATGGAATTTTATTTAAGATTCATTTTAACTAATTCAACTCATGTATTTATCCATTTAAAAGTTAAAAAAAACAACCCAATTCATAGAGGAACACATGTCATTTTGATTCATTTTCATTTCCTAAGGTCTCTACCTTGAAAAGGGTGTAGCCTATCATGGTCGTTCAGTATAAATAGATTCCTTTCATCAGAACATAGGGGCTCTAAAATCCCATGTCCTAGCTAGTCTTCCTTGGCCTATTTTACACAAAAATATCATTTGACAAGGTTTCCCTACCATCCCATGAAATCCTCACTATGCCTAACTCCAAACTCCATCTAATATCTCAATCGTCACCTCTAATACCATTTTTCAGGAACCCTCCCTCCAAAGATACCCCTCTTGTGCTAGAAATGAAGAAGGAGGGATAATGACAATCCATTCCCACCTCTAGTAGTTCGAAGGATGGAGACTAACACCAAAGGTATAAAAATATCAAAATATGGGAGGAATTTCAATTTTTAAAGAAACAAATTCAATAGATAATAAGGTTCATTCACAAAACAACACCATGATATATATGTATTTATATATAAGAAATCCAAATCATCCAGACATGCATGTTTATAAATACTGTTACAAATATAATGACAAATCCAAATAAATACCAAAATAAATCAAATATGTGACGCAAAAACATTCTCAAAGAACGATCTTGTAAGGTCTAACACATTTAATGTAATCCTCTTGGAAACATGGAAATATTTTTTACATATGTAGGGTTATTATATAGGTATAATTAGTTGGAAAACCCAAAGTCTCTCATTAACAAGTGACAGATGAATACTAATTTTACTATGATAAAACAACAAAACCCATCAAAACATAACAAGGTATACTAGCCATCCCAACCTCAACAAGTAACAATCACTAAGTAAAACAGGTCAAGTAAAGTAATATAGTAAGAACATCAATGATTTATGTGCCCCAATCAACTTCCCACTGGTTTAACCACTCTTTCTTACCATAAAATGTCCTCGTGCTTCCAGATCTTCCAAAAGAACCAAGTCAAAACCTAGAAGCACACACTTGTGCTTCACAGCTACTCCCATCACCTAAGAAAATTAAGCACATCACATCCCACCCACACATACCTAGGAATCACAGCTAGTTCCATCACCTAGGAAAACGAAGCACATCATATCCCACCCATACAGACTTGGGCCTCATAGCTAGTCCTATTACCTGGAAAAATAGAACATAACACATCCTGACTGTATAAACCTGGGACTGACAGTACATATCATCCTAAAGGAACTTGGGAAAGCACAACTCATTTCATCCCAAAGACATCGAGGAAAGAAAAACTCAACTACACACACTTGGGCCATAGAAACCACATCCTTTACAATGAAACATAGGATACCACCACCTGGGAGAAGGAGTTACAATGAGGGAGTGACCAGAAATCTATCCTCCCATTTGGATGTTTTAGAAAGACACCTACCCATGTGAAGATGTGTATGTTAGGAACATAGTGCTCAACTAGGGTGGGGTACATACAGAAATCATAAAGAAAAAATAAAAAGTAATACATATATAATTTCAAACACTCGAGACCAACCTATGGGTTTCAACCAAAAACCAACTCACAGAACCACCTTTACTGCTACATCTAAATGCACAACCACAAAACAAGCCAAAAACACAATTCAAACCTCAAACCAATTAAATTAACCAAATCTCATTATTTATAAATCTATTAATTTTTTCATTGCATATCTACCCAAGAAACTACCTGCTACAAGGAACAAAAACTTGCATAACAAAAGTCCAACATAGTGAAAGTACCATGCTAAATTACCCCACTTCACATTCATCTCCATTTAACACCAATTCCTAACATAACATACGAATACCAAGATACATAATGGCTTTATACATGTAATTAATGGATAATCACCCATGAAAACCATTGCCATCATCATTATTTAGAGTCATTCAACCCAATCCATTATCTGAATAGAGAAAACCCCCCATCTCACAACCACATCCATCAACACATATCATCACAACCATTCTTGGTAGCACTACAAAATAACCACACCAGACCCATCAAATCCAACAACGCAATCATTGAAGAACTTGATCACATCCCTGATGTACGACACATCCTATCCACTCCACATTCAACAATATATTACCCTAAGATTCCATTACACCACCCAAACTAACCCACACCACATAGTCATGCCCACAAACCTACTATAAGACATATATGAATAAACCCACACCTGACACACCACTGCACGAACTAAGGAAAGGCATATTCAAATTTAACAAGGCATTCCTTACTCAATTTCCCCTAGTTAATTCAGGGGTTATAATAGAAATAGTTTGATCCTGGAAAATCCATTTATTTTAGCTGAATATTCATGGTTAATAGATTATATATATATTTTTATGACAATCAGACAAATATGCATTCAAAAACATTCTGTTCACAATCAAAAACCACCAATGAACATGATTTTCTATAGGAATATAGCCTATACAATTCACAACAATTACCAAAAAAAATAAATATCAAATCATACATCACTTTTCCCAAGCCACATAGAATGATATGAAACCAATTAAATTACCTTTATTGAATTTGGATTCCACTTTATTTAGAAGAAGACATTCATAAACCCATATCTCATGGAACATAATTGAGGGAGATGAAGGGAAACATAAATGGAAGAATAATATATCAAAACTTTCTTATTGTGCCACAGTATAAGGTTCATTTAATGTAGGACGATCCTCTAGGGAAAACATAGTCTAAAGGCTATAACACAATTCACATCTCCTCCAGGACGAATGTGTCTAGGGATGTCCGGTATCAAGAGAAAGGGTAATGAATGAATAAATGGATGGCCTATGGCATAAAATGGTTAGATTCAACACTCACTGGATATAAAATGGTGTTGAATTTACATTGAAGGTGTATCTCAATAAAACCATGTCCTTTGAACATTTAAAGGATCCCATACTTAAAACAAATTAAATATATGAATCATATCCATTTAAATGGCTTAAAAA
Organism: Viscum album; assembly: GCA_963277665.1. Lineage (NCBI taxonomy): Eukaryota > Viridiplantae > Streptophyta > Magnoliopsida > Santalales > Viscaceae > Viscum > Viscum album. The sequence goes on from OY728156.1 coordinate 1,511,750,454, forward strand.
CTCTTAAATATAGTATTAAAATCATTTTACATAAAATATAATGTTAAAGGGGTGAAACTGATAAATCTGGAAAAATATCCCTAAATTTGAAAAACTATTGGAAATGAATCATATTTAGATGATTCAAAAATACGAGTCATTGGTGCAAGATACCATTCTGAGTCACCAGTGTGAGTCACCATTTGGGGAGATACCGGTGTGAGTCACTGTATGATGAGCTTCCAGTGTATGTAAATATTCAGCAAGCTACCATGGTGAGTTACTACATCGACCCACCAGCCTGGACTCATCATAGGTTGAGCTACCATTCTGTTAGCTACAGTCACGAGTCCCCATAGTGACTCACCATCATGATGCACCACTGAGACTCATTGTCCCGATTCACTACCTTGACTCACCATCGTGACTCACAAAAATGACATACAATCAGCAACCTACCATTGGAGAACCTAAAAAACTGGATTTTTTTCAATGGGTTGAAATAAGTCACCTTGACTTCCTAGAACACTTCAAACACTAGTTTTTAAAAATATAGTAGGATAGAGATGTCCAAGTCATTACATTTTATCATTATGTGTATAAGGAATGAATTGAACCTGAAATTATGTATGGGTTTTAAAATTACACAGACCCTTAATTCATCACCATGATTCATAAGACCAACCAATTCCCAAGTCTAATTATATTGGTTTATGGTGTCTTCCTTACAATAGTTTAAACATTATTTGGGAATGACCGTAACAGAAATGATATCATGGTAACTCTGATAATGAAATATATAAATTTTATTCCTGAATTGATAATTAGTTGATTATTATGCTTGATATTAATTCAGTGATATTATATATATATTCATTTCATACACTAGGTATTGATTAAATAAAATTTGATTTCAATTATTTTCCTTTCAATATTGATTACGACTCATTTACTCATTATAGTATCCATTTTACCCAAACATTAAAGAGAATTTAGGAATATTATTATTTTATCATTCTTCTAGGATATAAATAAGTAATCATTTAATGAGTCAAAGGGTGAACAATATTTACTTTCACTATGTTTTTTTTCAATATAAAATGGGATACAATTTTATACCTTATTTTTCAAGACTACTAAAATGTTTGATTATTGTTAATGAGGTAAATTATATCTTATATAAATGTAATAATGTAGACACTAGATCTTGGTTAATAGTGATGAGGTTTTCTCAAATGTGGGTTTTTACGGTTTATTTGGAAATATAACATATGATAAAAGAATAATGAAAATAAAACATAGTTAAGAAGAACCTTATGAAAAATTATGAGATATAAAATTTAATAACATTCCATGGGTTTGGAAGATAATTTTATTATTGGAATCAAATAATATGTCAAAATATAAATGAAATATAATTCAGTGTGGGTGATAATATGATCTTTGGTAAATATATTTAATTATTATTTAAATATGTTATCATAATTATAATAATAAAATATATTATAGCAATGTTAATTATATTATTTTTCAATCATGTTATTTGTTTTCTAATTTTATTTTTGAATTTCGTGTAGTATTGAACATATTTTGGAATCTCATGGGTGAGTTGGTTTTTATTATGATGGTCTATTATCTATAAAATTGTTTTCTAAAATTTATGTTTTGAAAAATTACATTTCTTTTAAAAAAATGAATTGAATTATTAATTTCCTGATTTATAGGGCATGGAAATTCATATAATTGTCTTGAAAAATCATATAATAACTATTTTAATCAGCCCAACATGTATACAAAAGTGTACATTTATTTAGTGCATGTCATGATGTTAGAAATGGTTAATATTTCTATAAAATTGAAAAGAACCTCAAAGCTTATACAGAGGTATTATTTTTCAATTTTGGGATACATTGGGGTTTAGGTGTGTTTACTATCCATTACTAGTAATCATTGTTATTATTTACTTCCATTATTTATTTAATTTCATATAGAATGTTTTTATCCTATTCTAATGTATTTTTTCTAAAATTTGGGGAAATGTTTTTACTTTTTTTTGAAATTAAATATCTTATTTAGTATATAATTATGGGAATTTTAATTTTCAAGTACAATAATTACCCATAATATTATTTTATCCCTCAAAATATTTTCCACCATATAGAAATTGGGGCACAAACTCAAGTTTTGGAAGTATTTCCCAATTTGGGTAATTAGATGATTATCTAAACTAGGATTTTCATATTCTTCAACTACATTAGTAAATTTTATATATCTATATAATATATATTATTTACTAATAAAATTTATTCCACTATATGTCTTAAGTAATATCATTCATTATTGGGGTTTTAAATTGTTTTTTTGCATGTTTTGGAAAAGTTATTGTCCATCAAAACTCATCCAACATTTCAATACACTTGTCCTGAAGAAAATAATTGGTATTTTCATTTTTCATTTTTTATAACACCTACTTCATAATTATAATCCAAATGCAATATTATTAATATATATTAAATATTTGGGTATCATTCAAAGATAATTATAATTTATCATGATTTTTTATACTCAATAATTACACATCAGTGAATTTTATCTGGAAATATTCTTTCAAAAAATTTGTTTGACCTTGTCACTTTTAAATGAAATTAGAATTTATTTTTAATATAATTATCATATTCTTTATCACTGTATGATTTTTAAATTTCACAATGACAATCAGTAACAAAATTATTTTTTGTATATTACTTTATATCTTTTACATCATTAACATATCTATTGGAAAACTTATTTTGTCCCTCATTGGGTATTTTATTATTTCTATAACAATTTTTGTGATCTATTATAGTAGCTATATGTCTTTTTATTGATGGAGTATCTAAAAAAATTCTTTATCAGTATAAATTACAATATTTATATTCATTAGCACAATCATTTTAATATTGAGTTTTTAGGAAATGAATTGGAAAATATATTACAATTGGATTAATTTTGATAAAATACCCATAATGTTGTAACTTTTACATGGATTGAGGGTTATAAATTTTTAATAAAAATTAAATCCTAAACTAATACATAATATAATTTATTATTAAAACAATAGATGTTGAAATAGTTCATTATGTATTATTAAATTATCTGTTCATCCTCAAAATAATCATATTCTATTATTGATTCTATACAATAACCAGTTAATGAGAACTTCAATGACTATCCAAATATATATCCATTATATTATCATCCATTTAGTGATATTATCATATCCTAACTCTATGATATTATCTCATAATTAAAATTTCACCATCATTCTATAACATTGTCGATAATAAATGATTTAATTTCTCCTAACAAGGGAATAATGAATCAAATTTTATTATAGGAATGAAAAAACAAAAGATTATCAAATTAGAATTTTTTTTTGCATTTTATCATCATTGGTCCTTATAAATGGATATGAACTTAATAAAATGCCCTAGTATCACTTCTTTTCTTAGAATTAGTAGATGTTATATTGATATTAAATTATTTAAATACATGAATGATGTAACATCAATATCTTATTAATTTTATCACAACTATTGAATCCTTATAAAATACATGTTTATCTTTCATTCTGATGTTGTGATTGATTAATATTTTTTCAAAAAAACACTATGAAAATATTTGGAAAAGATATAAAATCCTCCAACCCCCTCGATCTAAAATAAATTTCTCTGGATCTATATTTATATAATAGAAAATATTTTAAATGCTTTATTAAAAAAATAAGTCCAATTAAAATGATGTTAATAGCTTGTACTGAGTTATATAACTGACTTAAAACGTGACGATTATGTTTTTACCTATTATAATAAATACAAATCCTTTATAGTTTAATTTTTCATCAATATTTAATCTATATCTAGAGTTCTTTTTTTATTTTCTATAATTAAAAAATTTAACTTTTCTAATGATGGTCTATTTTATATTTCTCAAATAAATTAATATTTTCTATGTTATGTGATGAAAATATACTTTATATGATCCATGTTCATTACCTGTAAATATTTTTATGAAATTTTAGCGATATTATGATTTTAAATTTTATTTCATAGAATCACTTATTTCTATTAGTGGTTTTATTTCATGGTATTTTTATAAAACCATGATGCATTAGTCTGATATTATTTTTTTCATTATTATTTATCTTATAAAAATAAATGGAATATTTTCAATAATTATCTGATACATTTCTAACATGAGAAATTAGTGTAAATTATCATCCATAATCTTTTTCAAATAATATTTTGAGATGTATTTTACTTTTTTACTATACCATCCACATGAAATGTAATATTCCTTTAATTTTTTAACTCAATATTGAGAAATTATTTTAATTCCATATTAAAATTACCACAATCATTACTTCTTAAAAATATTCATCAAGTTATCATAGATGAAATATTTTATTTTTTTGTGAAATGTTAATCTGTATAATAATATGACATGTTTTAATATATAATTCCAACAACTCATTTATTGATAATTTTCTATAAATTTTTAAATTATTATAATGAAAAGTGTAAGGGAAATATCCAAATATATATTTTCTCACCTAACAAGATCTTTGACTAATATTCTAATCATATCATTTCCTTTTGAAATTCTACAATTTGGAATGTTTTTATTTTACTAAGACATTTTAAAACATGAGTACCTCATTATCAGTGAGAGAATTTATTTCTTTTTAATTTTTTATTTTACATATTATAACCTTAAAATTCTTTTCCTTATTATTAAATATTATTCCTTTTAATATTATAGTTATGTAATTACTGATGTTTACATATTATTAAATTTTATGATAATTGATAATTGATTATAAATATCAAAAATGGTAGACTCATGCTAAGACTAAAATCTGAGAACACATGTAGAATGTTCTTCATATCTAATTATCACATAGGTGTAATGATACAAATCATAAATTGAAAAAAGAGTGAAATTTAATATTTTTATTTTTCTTATTGAATTTTATCTCTTCGTCACACTCATTATAATCATGTTCTATAGAATGTATTTACTTCATTCAGTTTCTATAAAATTATATTAAACATTATCATACAATTATATGTTAGTTCCCTATTATGTGCTATTATTAAAAAAATTGATACACTATATTTATGGGTTATCTAGTTTCAAGATAAACAATCACTCAATAAATAAATTTATCACGAAAAAATTTTCTTTTGATCTCTACAAAGTTTGGTTTGAGTTTAATAAACATAAATTACTTGATTTTATCTAATTTTAACATTAAATCAAAAAGTAGACAAAGATTATCCATGATTTAGATTACTAAATATGTTGTTTTTATTTTATATTGTTTCAAAAATTTATTGCAATCCAACTTCATATGTGAAAATCCATAGACCCATAATTATAGATCATTTTCTAAATATATAAATATTTTCACAAAATATAATATTAATACAAACCCTAAGAATCATAATTTTAATGACCATCTGAACAATAATATTACGATGTGAGCCTTAATCAACTCATCAATATAGTTTTAATATTAATGGTTAAATTTTATAAAATATCATTGATCTTTTTCGTGTAGAGTTTGAGAGTATAAAGAAATAAATTTACATAAAATACCTTAATATAAAAATTCATAAAACCAGTCATTATCATTTAAAAAAAATAAATGATTCTGAGATCTATATTCTTGTTTTATTCAATAAAAACATTCCTTAATAAGTATGGGTTAAAGATAACCTTTCCATAATTTCTATTTATTCATAATACCTACAAAAAACATTTGAAAATGTAGGATGATAAAAAATATATAAGTAAGAGACACAATAAAAAATGTTACCCAATAGTAGTTTTTTAAAACTATAAAATCCATATATTGTTAGTAAAATTTATCATGAAATCATATTTTTTACCAAATATTATCAAACAAAATTTAATAATAAATAAGTAATGAAAATGTATAATCCTTTGTGTTTTGAATAAAACATGATAACCCATGAATATTTTTTCATGAAAATATACACCTCCCCTAGAATATAGGTCACACATTTTTTTAAACATATATATTTTTGTTACATTTTAAAATCAAATAATTTTCATAGAATCAAAAAAAGTGATATGGGTACATTGGGAAATTATCTTTAAATTTTCCATAAAATAACCCTTATAATTTAATATCTAAAAATCATATTTGCCTAATCCTATATGAGTAGCTGATCACCATAAAAATTCAGCACCTTACCCAATAAATTTGAGAGCAATGTGAGACTCACTAATTAATACACATATATTAGGATCAACTTTCATTCATATTACATTTCCAATATATAGAAAGAATAATACCCATAAAATATTCAATTTAAAATTAAAAATAAATTAAATTTAGATTTAATCTTGTACAAAACAAAAAATTCAATTATCTAATAATAATGTTAACAGATTTCAATTTCTATATAAAAAATTTAAAAAAAAAATATTTCATAAATATTAAGAAATAATGTTTTCTTGAAAATAAAAATAAAAATTTAAAAATGATGATTCAATGCAAAAAATCGATCAAGATAGTATGAATATTCATTCATTAGGTTATGTTTAAATAATGATCCTTTAAACACATTAAGAATGAATTTACAAACTACTCATTCCAATAAAATTAAAATTATCCATTTTAATCCGCTAAAATGATAGTTAAACATTATTTTATTATTACCTATCAAAAACCTTTAATTACATTTAAAATAATCAAAATTAATTTCAAACAAAGTATAAATTGATGAAAATGTGTTGTAAGGATTAATTTTGAATAAAAGTTTCAAAATAAAGTCCATTCAGACTTTAGTATCTTTTAAATTAAAAGAAAATTGAATGATAGAACTAGAAAATAATTCATAAAATACATGAATTTATATAAATTAATATTAAAAAATCTTCATGGATGTTCATTCATGGAATTAAATGGTAGTTATTGTAAATATTTCATAAGTATCCAATGATGGGAATTTAGATGACAAGGCCCTTACTGTAAGATTGGATATCCATGTACATTTTTTAACTCATGTATACTATTATTATATTAATTTTATAAATTCATATGAAATGTTTTTAGTTTTATTCCATAATTATTATTCATTTTATTTAATTAATAACCATGAATTATATAGTAATTAAATTTATTAATTTCCTATCAGATCTTTTGAGAACATTTGGTTCATAATCCCAAAATGACTTCGATAAGTTGAAGCTTGTAAAATTGGTCACTCATCCACAATATCGTTAATATTGAAAATAAAAAAACTATATTTTTTATATGTAATATTTTTAGAATTATTCATTAAAGTGGTCATAAAAATGAATAACATCACTTCAGAGAGATGTAAGTCCACACATACGAACAAAAAAAAAACCTTTTCCCATATATATTATAGAAAAAAGGATAATGATATATTACATTTAAAATATCAAAATTATTTCATTTAAATTTAAATACTCCTCAATTACATCATAATAACCATTTATCTGTGTTGGGGATGAAAAAAACACATAACATCGTGGAGGTGGAATTCCCCACATACGCATTAGTGATGTTTTCATTTTAGAATCGATGGAAAAGGAGATAAAACAAGGTTATCACATCTATATAATAATTTTTAAGTATATGTTGGAAATTAACATTGTTATATAATTATTTAAAATTAATATTTTAAGGTGGTGGAAGAATATATTAACTTCCAAGAACACTGTTCAGAGCTACACCACGTCTTTTAAAACCTCAATTTTCTTAGACATTGTCCCTTCAAGATTAAGAATTTTCGTGAATAAAAGACCTCTTGGAATTTGGTTAGGATTTTATGAATTTAACTTGAAAGGTATTTTTCAATATTAAATGCTTCATAGATGTGAGTATGATAATAGAGTATATACCCATGTATAAAAGAGATGATTTTCACCCTTGAAATTATTCAATGATTTAAAATAATATGAAGTCTAATTCTTGGAAAAGTGTAGCTTAAATAATTAAAATTATAATATAATGTGGTATTGTTCTAGATATTCCTATTGAATAAATATTAAGATAATATTTTGTGACATTATCACTTAGTATTATCTTTAATTGACCAATTATACCCTTTTACAGAGGTAACAATTTTTTATACCAAGGTTGCTATTCAAATGAAAAAAATTAAAATTGAACATAATATATTTTTTGAAATAAATGATTCTAAATATGGGAAATATTCAGGATTTAATTATTATATTTTATGAAATTAATTTTAATTATATAAAAGAGAACACAATTAAAATAATATTTAGAATAAAAATTAATTTTATACATAAAAATAAACATATTTTAAACTCAAATATAATGCTAATTATAACATAAATAATTGTATTATATTAAATCAAAGTAATATTATATTAATTAATACCCAAATTTGAGAATTAAGGGTTATTTTAATTATTTTATTCAAATAATGAAAATGAAAATTTGGAAAAACATTGTAGTTTAAACTATACACATAAAATATTTTTTCATAAAAATATAAAATATTGATCATATGATAATATTAACATGAATTTTTTTAATAAAATCATATTTATGAAATAAAATTTTTATAAGTGGTAGAAATTAAAATTTTACTTCTATTTGGAATATTCAACAGAGAACAATTTCAATGAAAATGAAATTTTAACCATAGAATAACTTTTTTCTTATTCATTACCTAATAAAAAAATTACATGAATATTAATTCCTTTTTTTGATATATTATATTAACTTTTAATTATAATAAATTATAAAATATAGATTAATTTAATCTATTAAAATGAAAATACATTAGATAGATAATTTTTTTATCCACAATATTTCATTATTTAAAAAATATTATCATCATTTCAAAAAATTGACAGTCTATATATGATTAGTTATTAAATTTATTACGTAAAAATATTATGAATATTTTTCACAATAATATTATTCTTATTCATCTCATCCAATCTTAAGACTAGGATATAATGGTCATAATTATATAATAATATTTCAATTGTATATCATGGTTTTTTGAACTCGATGACGTTTGTGGTTCAATAAATAGTATGTACTATTTATTGAAAACAATATCTAATAAAATATCAAAGTTTTATATTATATAACACTTAATGGACATGTTTCCTCACAAATTAAACCGTTTTCTATTAAAAAGGGATGAAATTTTTTTAACATCAATTCTATGGAGTGGAAACCAAAACATATGATCATGAAGGGAAATATATTTTAATATTTCAAAAAATACCATTTTTAAAAGACCACATCATAAAAAGATATGATAAAACATTTTTTATAAATATGAAAAGTGAAATAAGAAGGTCACATGGAATAACACATAATCATTTTCCCAAAAAAGGTGAGAATTAGGGGAAGTGGAAATATGAACACCAATGAAAATATGATGCTAAAAAAGATAAAAATTGTTCTTAATGGAATTAAAATTATACCAAGAAATTTTAGTTAGAGTAAAGACCTCTGACTTTTTATTAAAAATAATGGAAAAAGTACAGAGAGCAGGGACACAAATGAGGAATAATATCTTGTCCAAACCCAATCAATAGTTCTAATCAAAATGGGACAATTATATACCCTAAAAGTCAAAAAAACTATCACAAACAGTGCAAAAATATCACAGAATTCCGTAATCCCCCACTGTCATTCAGTGAAACAAGATCACATGAGTAACATGCACAAAACCAGTTGGGGGTTTCCATCTAAACAACAAAATCTTCACAAAAACGATCATCACACATACCATTGTAAAAACCACTGCAAAAGACCTCAAACCCATCACTGATACCACATCATTGTTGTACCACAGAAACAGAGAAACAACAAAACAAATCCACATCCAACCTAGACCCAACTTAATAACTAAAATGAATATACAAGACTAAAAAACACAGACCAAGGAAATAAGAAAAGCTTCACCAAAACTGAACCACAAGGCCACCACCTCCTTCAATCTAGTACACGACGAATAGATCCACCAAATGAATCCAGACGAAACAGAAATGTGACATAAACCTCACAGAAATAGCTATAAACTGACTCAATGTGTGGCCAAAAGAGCCCAGTCCAAATACATAGAGTCTACAATGCTCCACATAAGACAAAACATGGCATGATCTCGTATGACCAAAGTATCGGAGGGAAGCTGATCCGCCGCAAGGGAGAGGAAGGTGACGGTGGGGGGAGGGGGGAAACCTTTTGTGGATCCCTTTATAGGTGAATTTCTTACCACATATATTTATGGAATTATAATTATAATAAATGTTGTTTATTTAGGATAAAATTTAAATTTAAAATTTTACGTTCCCCAAATAGAGAAGTGACTATCAATCCATCAGAATTTATTATAAAAGGAAAACATTATAATTTCTAGATCATTTTTTATATAGATTGATAGAATTTTTTACAATTAATATATGGAACATGATAATATATACTTTATTTCTCTATATCCAAAAAGAAAATTTAATTCTTTGGTTTTGTTTAAATTATTTTTCTTCAATTACTTCATCCCATATTCTATATGATCAATGATGAATTATTCATGCCTAAAACCAAACAAATTAATAGTGAAAGAATTATGATTTCTATTAAAGTATAACATGTTATTTCTTGTACATCTATCCATTTTCCAAAACCAGAAAATGATAGCACATGATAATATAATATCTAATATAAAAAAACACTAATATGTATAATAACTAAATTTATCTGAATACCCTAAAAAATATAACCTACTAATCAATCGTAAAAAAATCAATAATTAAAAAAACATAAAGCTCTAAAAATATTCATGAAGATTTTCTGTTCCCAAAAAAAGTAGAAATATTTTATGATATATACTTTTTATATGAACTTATCATTTATCCCAAAATTATATCAACCACTCAAAAAGTAAAAAACCAAAAATCTACACACACAAATATTATAATGTTTAAAATATGATAATATTTTCAAAAATAAAATATTATATTAGTCAATAAATTAAAACAAATTTATTGTATAAATTCAATTTATCATTAAAATTGTGTATTCCAAATATAGATAAATTATTTATAATTATCATTAATCACTTTTTCCAAAAATTACTCTTCAATCCCATGGTTATCTATAGAGTAAGACATATATTCCAAAAATTTAATAACCATTTTACAATATTAAATAAAATTACATCAACATAATTAATCTTATAAACATAAAATTTTTCAGTACCCTTAAATGTAGGTCAAAAAAATATAAATGGATTCCTCAAAAAATAACCTTTTCAATAAAACGTATACTAAATTCAGAGGTAGTGTTCTGAAAATTTTGACTAAATATATCATTCTTTATCATAAAATCTGTTCATATTAGATAAAAAATGGTTATCTATTCCTTTAAATGTATGATAAAACAAAGAGTTATTAAATCATGATGTAATATAATCCTCTAAAACTATCCATTTATAAATCAAAAATTCATTTATAATTATACTAAAATATCTCAAATACAATATTTAATGTCCCACTCCTCAAAAAACCCATAATTATGAGTTTAATTGATTAGATAGAATTTTCATATATTCCCATGAATATTTAGGATAAAATATTATTGAATAATACAAACCATGACATAAAAATCCCATTATTAAATAATGTGCACAATGCCACTGAATATCTAATTATTAAAAAAAATGTTATTCTTAAATTTAAAAACATCATTCATTCACAAAACATTTTCTTGAACTAGTTTATGTCATGAATAACTGTGACATAATCCCTACAAAAAATTAATCCCCATGAAAAATTTTAATTCATAAGAGGATTAAAAAAAAGTTAATTAATGTCTATATAATGAAAAGAAACAAATTATTCCATTTGAAAAATTTTGGAACTCAAAATTTATTTTCCATTTTATAATATTAAAATTAGGGATCCAATATTACCTTACATACTCCTTAAATATAACTAATTTTCAAATGATTTCCATAAATCATATAATAATCATTAATTAAGGAAAAATTATAATCAATAGGGTTTCTAAAAAAAATTATAACCCATTAAAATCCATTATTGAACAAAATCACCCTACAAATGCGTCATAATTTTATTAAAATTATTTTTTTTCTCACCATATGAAATATACAGGTTTCAATAATTTTTTTTCAAAAATATAAAATTCATGTATCTATATTGGAAAATATTGTTTAATTCAAATTTATAATAAACCTTACAATGTAATCACTTAACATGATAATTTACACATATATTTGTGTATCTAATCACTTGTAAACTTCTCTAGTTTACCCAATGAATTGGATATCCATATCATGCGCACTCATCATTAGATTTATATCATAATTACATATCATTCATGTAAAATGTATATGAACCATATAATTAGAAAAACATATATAACATTCAAATAGACCTAAAAGTATTTCTAATTGACATTTTTTTCCATAAGAAACCATACTTTCATGTATCTCATAAAAAATATAAGAAATTTATCATTCCTTTGAAAATAATTCTAAAATTAGAAAATGTGTGGAGAAATTGACAATAATATTATTTTTTCAAATAATCACTAGAAAAATTATGTAAATATTAAATGTAATTAAGGATTATGATGTGGAAAATATGTTTATTAGTTAATCATCTTAATAAATATCATTTTCAAACATAGTTAATGAAGGTAAAAGAAAGACTATATAAAAAATTTAAAAATATTATTTTCTATACAGTTTCTGTAAAACTAGAAAAAATTTTAATTCTAAAATTATAAACATGTGATATTTAAATAAGAACATTCATAAAAAATTTAAAACAACCACATCATCGATGAAAAATATTTTAAGGAATAACTAAAACCATTATTTTTAGATTATATTCCCTTATGAATTTAGTAAATTTTTAATCAAATAACATAAAGGGATTAAACATGATTTGTTTCTAAAAAATTACTTTTTTTTGTAAATTAATTTTTAAACGAGTCAATATAGATGTTCATAACCCACACTAAATTAAATATGTGGTAAAAATTGGAAAAGTATTAAGGAATATAAATTGAGAAGAGGAATCCCTCATGTGATGTCCAAATTGACATGTACATACATCAACTACTTTATAATAAAAATATATTAATATTATACACTCATAATAAAATTTTCAATGTTTATTAAATTATTTTAATTATTTTTCATTCATTTATTAACGTTTTTTATATTTAAACTATATTGATTAAGTTCATGTTAGAAGTTTAAATGATGTTTTGATCATAATAAAAAAATGAATTTGGTTGGTTGGACATCATAAATAGGGTATATATGAAATAATATAGGTAACATTAATCAAGACATAATTAATTTATTTATACGTTAAAATACGTTTTATAAATAATAATTAAAGGGTGAAATAAAAAATTAATAACAACATTTCCTCGAGGTGGTAGTCCAGACACTCACCCATAAGAAATGTTATCATTTTACAATAGATGGAAGGTAAGAAAAAAAAACTTACATATTATCTCTAAAAATCAATTTTATATGATGAGTATCCTAAATAATAATTAAATCCATTAAAATAGACTTCCTTTAACGATTTCTATGAAAAATTAATCACATCACTTCTTGTAAGTGGTAGTCCACATGTAAGCACAAGAAATGATTTTTTCCAATTATATGGAAAATGAGATGAAAAAGGTGTATGATATAATAATAGTAATATTTTATTATAAGGAATAAAATGATTTTATTATATCATAATTTTAGAATTTTTTTGAAAGAGTTAGAAGATTAAATAAACCTAAAAACACTCATATAAGAGTAATACCAATTATTTTAAAACCTCCATTGGTTTAAACTATAAGCCTTCTATGTATGGTACTATAGAAAAATGGACCTATAGGACATCATGAGGGATGTTTGGAGGCTATTTATTAAGATATATTTTGACATAAATGGCTCAGGATGTGTCAAGAAAATATGATATTAATTGAATTTTACAATAGTGTGGAGAGATAGTCATGTAGTTATTGAAATTTAAAAAATAATAAAAACCCTCTTTTATACGAAAATGGAGGAAAACAATTAAAATATAAAAATAAGGGCCTAAGAGTTGATATAACATTATCTAATAAAAATTTCTTCAATTCTTTTGACCTTACTGCTTAGTTTTAACGTCAATTAACACCTTTAACCACTTTACTATGGTGAAAACATTATTACCATGGTATATATTAATAAAAAATTTAATATTTAACGCATTAATATATTTTAAAACAAGTATTAAAAATATGAAATATAATTTTCAACCTTCAATATGTATAAATTGGTGAAATCAAATTTAATATAATATCACAAAACACAAAAAAATATATTTTTTTTCAAAAAATACATTTTTATAACTAAAAATGACCATATAAGAAATAAAATATAATGCTGATTAATATGGATTTTTTTATATTTTTTAAAATAAAAAAGATAATATATTATCATAGAACAAAATCCAAAACATAATTTTACATTTAAATTAATTTAATTTATATAAAAACTATAATTTTTCCTAAATCACAATTTTCACAATTCCCAAAAAAATCTAACTTTTCAAAAACAATTCCCAAATAATTATTCTAATATTGTTTTATAATTGTTATTTGGAAAATTAATTCCATGTTACTAAAAATATAATTTCAATGTGAGATATTTTTGTTGTTAAATCTACACACAAAATGATATAAAACCCATATTTGGATGAAAATGACTTATTGAATCTTAAAATAACTTATCCTCATTCATTTCATAATATAAAGTACAGAAATGAATATAAAATAATTTTATTGGATATATAATCAAATAATTTTATTAGAATCATATATCAAATAGTGAATAATTTATTCCACTAAAATAATAACAAATTACACAATTAAATACTATTTTATGACAAATATCCCATTTTCCCTAAAAATAATTTAGCTTAATTTCTAACCAATTGATAATAAATATATAAGTGATTATTAATTTTATTGTCTTAATATATATATATATATATAATTATTTAGTTGTTGTTATTAAAACACATGAATCCAAAGACTATGTTATAATAGTAATATTTAAATAATTAAATCTCTATATTATATTGTTCATTATTTCATCATAGTTGCTCATAAGGTACAGGAAATAAAACATATTATATATTTAAAAAACATAATGTAACATTTAAGGTGTGAAATTCTACCCTATTTAAGGAAATTACTCTTTATAATATAAACTCATATATAAAAAATGCTTTGAAACATTCCTACCAACAAATTTCAGTAGTGAAATATATATCATATAGTAATAAACAAATTAATGATGAAGCATATAAATTAAAAAATTATAAAAGGGGATAATAAAAATTCAATTTGAAAATAGGAAGAGTAAAATATGATGGTCAACATGAATATCAAATAATTTGGTTCCCAAACAGTGTTAAAATTGGTAAAAAATGAAAATATTGACATGGAATATAAATCACCACTAAAGAGGTTGAGAATTATTTTCTACTACATTATAAATTAATGAAAATATTTTATTTTAGGAAGATGATTGTAATTAAACTCTGATTTCAAAAAAATGAAGAAGAGATAATCAATTTATAAAAAATTATTATAAGTAGGAAACATTTGTAATTCATAATTATTTTTATATAAATTGAGGGAATATTTTCCCACCAAGATAGTGAAAATTGGTACATATAATCAATTAATTTCTTCCAATCCAAAAAATTAATTTTATTTATTGGTTATTTTTATGAAACATTACAACCTATGTATAATACAATATTCTAAATTATAAATGATGAATTTTTAATTATGAAAGTACTAAAATTATCTTTTAAAGGCTAATAAGATCCACAGAAGAAAAAAATTTAATTTTAATCTTTTTTTGATTTCAGTAAAACGAAAAATGATTTAATAAAATAATATAATACAAAAAATGGATAAACCATAATATGTATAAAAACTAAATTACTCTCTAAAGCCTCAATAATAAAACCCAATTTTTAATATTAAAGCATTCCATAAAAAATTAACCTTAAATATCTTTAAAATATAACTGAACAAGTTTAAAGACCAAATAATCATAAATATTTGAGAACATTTTCTTCAGAGATCAACTTATTATTTATCAAGAAACAAAATCAAACTCTCATCTAGTCACTTATCCCAAATAAACATTCTCAAATCATATAATCTCTAAAATATTGTTTTCTTGGAAATATAAATATACAATATTCCATGAATTAAAAAAATATATATTTCATGAATTATAATTACCTTAATCCATTAATGTTCCCAAAAAATTGAAATTAATTAAAAATTACATTAATCACACATTCACCAAATCACCATTCAATCCTATGGATATCAATATAATAAAACATATCTACATTAAATGTAATAACCCTTTTAAAATTATACATTATTACTTAAACATAAAATATCTTATTAACCATAATAGTTATAAATAAAATTCATCTAATTTGGAAAATTGATAAAATCATTACTCCTCAAATAATATTTTCACTCAAAAAAATTAAAAAAACAAAAGGGTTGTATTACGATATATATAACCCAAAGTGAACATAATTATCATAAAATCCATTCAGATAAAACCAAAAATGGGGTTTCCATACCTATAAATTTAGTGTCGACCATAGTCTTATTGATCAATGATGGTATCAAAAACTCATAAAATATCATAATCTAAATTATCCTAACCTCTAAAGTTATCTGAAACTATATTTGATACCAACTATAAAAACTCACAACATAATAGAAACCTTTATAAGAGTTGAAAATAAATGAATGATCTCTCATAAATTTAAATGATCATTTATATTTAAAAATTTAGTGAATTAAAAATCTATTAGATTTGAAAAACAAAAAATATAGGACACTTCCACATATTATAATTTTTTTCATAATCAATGTATCTTTAAATTTAAACATTAATTTCATCGAAGACAATTTTTATTAATAACTTATGTGACACCATTAACCTTTCTATAGTCCTAACACAATCATATGATGGCAGAAAAATAGTTGGAACAATTTTATAATGTTAAAAAATATTATTAAGTGATATAATAAGAAAATGACCTCATTATTCCATTTAAAAAATAATGAAATCCATAAAATATTTTCCCTCATTAGTAACACATTTTCATCTCAATAATTAATTTATATACTCATGAAATCATATTTATTAAAAAAATTTAGAAAACATTTCATATGGAATAATGAAGGAAAAATCAAATTCATGTGGGAATATTTCAAAACACGGGATGTGATGAAACCCCATTTATTAAAAAATAAACCATTCACCCTTAAAATCCACCATATATTTCTAAAAACATCAGATAATTTTTTCTTACCATGTGATTTCACAAAAAAATTAATTAATTGAAATAATAAAAATGTACTATAAGTCCCTTTGGAAATTATCCATAAACTCACCCTTATGATAATTCATAAAATGGAATAACTAACAAGAAAATTCCAACATCTCTTTGTAGAAACCCCGAATAGGTAAACTCCATCAGATTACCCATTGAATTGGAGAGTTATGTAAGCCTCAAATATCATAAAAGATGTATTAGGATCACCCAAAACTTATATAAAATAGAAATAAAAATTTACTAAATAAAACATTTATATATTTCACTTTAACCATAAATTTTTTTTATGTAAATCCCTATGATTTGAAAATACAAACATTGAATTCGATTTTGTTTGTGACATGATACACAGTTATTATAAAATAATATAACATAATAAGAATGTAGGATATATACTTTTTAAATAAATTAAATCTCTTCAATATATTTCATTACATGAAGCACAAAATTATATTGAGTTACATGCAACATTATGTTTAGCTTTTATCACACAAAACACTGATTTTAGATTATTTTACACATAACAATGAGTTTAAAAAAATGTGGTGTATTATATAAATATTATTATTTAATATAAAAGTTATAAAATATAAATTAAATTGGTGGGTATAAATTGTAACAAAAAATTATTAAAATTATGGTTAAATATTTATTAAAAATAAAATAAGATACATTTTAACGAAAAATAAATAGTTTCATAAAACTATATTTTTTCTAAAGGAAGATTTTATCATGTTTTAAATGAATAATTTTAAATTAATTTTCACCAATTCTATAAATGTTTATTGAAAAAATAATTTTTCAAAAAATATTACCAAAATTATCAAAGGTTTTTTTTCTGGGATATTTCTAAAATATTACATTTATCAATAAATAGTTAAAAATACATAATTCTAATAAACAAATCCATTTCATTTAAATATTATATAAGGTAAAATTATATTTTTAATTTTTTAACATAAAATTAGATAAATTTTATCTAAATTAATCCAAATTAGTTCATTGGAATAATTTTCTTATAAAATTTTGAAATGACAACTTTGTAAACTTCTGAAATGTTTTCTCATTAAAACCACTATTTCTAATTTTTTATGTGGGATTAATTTTAAATTAATATTATCCACCCTTGTGAATTCCATTATTAAAATGCATTTCATATTTTTAATCACTATAAATTCTAATTTCTAATAAGTTTAGATTAATTTTTACCAAAATAAATAGTAAAAATAGTAAAAATTATATTTAGTGGTTAAGATAAATATAGATTTACCTAAGGGTTAAATTAATATAATAATGGATAAAAATATATATAAACATTTACAACACCGATTTTGTATCCATATATCATCTCCACGTCATCTATATTATATAAAGGTTTATTTTGTATCCCTATATCATATGGAAGAATGTTGGACCATTAAATTATTTTCAAAAATACCAAGTGAGTGATCTCCCCCACTTGTATAAGGACACCATACTATTCTATTAATCAACCAATGAAAACATTTTCGATCATAAAATACCCAAATAAATATTCTTACAACCACCCTCATATGATCATATAATCCTTTTTGGTCATAAATCAATCCTATGAAGGATTTTGTGAAAACCTAGAAGCATACCCGAATAATAGGTAATACATTCAAGGAGAATATTTATTTTCTATCATTATTCAGTTCTAAACATAAAATACACCAATAATGATATATTTAAATTAGTATAATCTATATTCTAGTCTATTTTTATAATAATTCCATGACCTAAGTACATTTAATCTCTATCAATTGGGTTATTGAATCATCATTCATGTGTACGAAGGACTACCGCCTCGTGGATAGATTTCATTCATTCTTCCATTACGAATATTCAAATTTTTATATAAATATGGATATAATGTATATATAATTTATTTATTAAATTATTATTATTATAATTTAATTATATCATATATGTCGTTTTTAATTCATTTTCCACAAGGGATACGATAACGTCTCTCATGTGTATAGTAGACTACTGCCTCATGATATGATGTTATTAGTCTTTCAAAAACTCTTTACCTGTAATGGTAAATGATTAAGGATAATGATAATATTGATATAAATTACATAATTAGGACATTAAATATATATTAACATTCTTATACAGTAAAATATATCATTTTATTCATTACTATTTCACTAACTTAAAGATGATAACACCATTCATGTACGTGTGGATTACAACTTTCACGATGAAATGTTAATCAATTTTGGTCACCAAAAAATCTTTGATATATAAAAGAATATAATATGTTATATATGATATTATGATAATTCTTAAAAGATAACATATTACTCACCTTATTTCTATACTGATCATTGAAAAATGGAAACGTTACTCATGCGTACGAATGACCTACCATCTCTTTGATCGTAACGTATTTGATTTTTCATAACCATATTGGATTATTTTATTTGAATGTATAATTAATGTCCAAATTTGTTAATTAGTTAATTATAATTAATCTGTGTATGATATGACTATACAATATCCATAAGAACTAAAACCACATGATGAAACACATATGATAAAACAAGGTAATTTACACCCAAAAAAATAAAATAATGAATGATTATTAATAAGAATGTTATAAGATGTTTTATATGGATAGTATATTATATTCTAATTATAAAATTGGTTATATTTTACTTTAAATACATCTTTAAACCAATTATAATGATGTTAAATAATGTTTATTGAAAAAGAATCCAAAGTTAAGGGGTTGGTTAACTCAACATACACATGTTGGGTTAAACTTCTGCTTCATTGATTATAACCTACAAAGACTATGAGTTTAATAAATTTGGTTATTAGATATTTTATTCCAATTTTTTATGTGAATTTATAGTTCATACACATATTCATATCATTGATAAAATCTCACTTCAACATTATGATCATTTTATGGTTTTATTTTATAATCTCACTATAATTGAGATCATTTATTATTGAATATCAATTAAAGGATATTACATGACCATTTACGTATAGAAACAGTTCAATTTTTTATCCTATGGTAATTCATTATATTATCATGTAATATTATAATTTTCCACTATTTAGTACTTAAAGGAATTGAGAAAGTTTGTTTGATAAAATCCAACTTCATTTCTCTCTTCTATCCAAAATATGTTTTTGTTTCAAAATGATGTTTTAGAGAAATGTTTTTAGTTATTTACCATGGATTTTTTTAATAAATTAATTTTTAACAACTATGACTTTTAAAAAATTAAAGTAATTTTATATCATTTCTAAAACAATTCTCATTTAGATTTTACCAAAAATGTGAATGAAACATTTGTTTTAATGAGGATGACATGTAACATATTTTCCACCTTTAGGGCCTCAAAATATCTCAAATATTCATGTATATGTTTTCATTTTTATATGTAGATAAAATTATTTAGAAATTATTTTCAATTTTAAAAATTTATTTTCCAAATTAAAATAATATTTTATTCATGAATATTTAAAAAAAATTATTTTATTTCTATTCATTAGAGACATCAACCCTTTTTTCTAACTATAATACACTATTTGACATGATGTATTGATTTCATCGTTATTTTCATTCAATAGTTTATGATCAGTTTTACTATGGATATGATATTTTGATATGATTTTTAATATTACTGTGGATGGTTTATAATTATGATTATTGATTGGGGAAGTATTAAATTTTTTATTACAGTATTTAAATATGAATTTTTATATAATTTATATTTATACCCCTAATATGAAGAAAAAATTTACATAGTATTTAAGTTGTTGTACCTATTTAATGATAGAAAAATAATGCATCAACCTGTCTTGTGAGAAAAATCAATTGGACAAATTAGATGGGTTCATACCCACATATAAAAAAACACTTAAGGAATTATATTGACATTAATAATCTTAATTAAATATCTTAAATCACCAAATATATTTTAATAGGTATTCCATCATTATGAATTCAGATATGGATATTCCATGTGAATATTTTATTAGTTAGAGTATCAATGTTTAATATTTCAAGAACCAGTATTATTTATATAGAATTAATTTATTTTAAGTTATTACTCTATTATTATTCTCAAGATTTTGATTAAATGACATGTCTTTCACTTATATAGCTTTCCATATTGATAATGAAAACATTTTCATGATTGATTCCGTTATATAGAACCATTAACAAGAATTTGATCTCACCCTTATTTGATTTTAACTTCCCTAAAACCCATTAAGTGTACTATTTTAGATATTAAATAATATTATAGAGGTAATAATTTTATTACAAAAAATATTATATTATAATTAATGTTTTAAAATTTAATATAAGAATTAATTATATATCTATTTTACCAATACTACTAAGATATTTTTTTCATTTGGGATGATATCCCTTAAATCTTATTGAAAAGTAAAAAAGTATGGACTACTTCAAAACTATAGGGGATAGGGTCATTATAGTTGTATCATAGGAAGTTTAGTAGAAACCCTTGAAACTAGATTTACAGAAAATATAGATTACGGATTATAACCCTATGATAGACATTGAGATTAAGTATAGAAGAAAATACTGAGGTTATTGTAAGGAAGAGATTATGTGGTTTTCCCTTACAATACAAACTTATAGGAAACTAAATGTAGAACTGGTTCTAGAAATGATGTGACTTGGGGCAATATATCCAAAGAGGGAACATTGAAATTCACTCGATTTTCAACTCGTGAATGACACCATGTCTTAGTGAAAACCAAGTTTGACTCTACCTCGGAATATTTGTAGGATAATTCGAATTTTCATTATAAAAATTTTTAATAAATTTTTGAAAAATGGAATCCCCAATAAAACCATTCTTTTTATTATGATATTATCAACAAATAAAATTTTCAATTTATGTTAAGTATTTCACAGTATTTAGAACTATAGATTATGTTTCATAATTATATGACCCAATTTAGTGAATTAAATCATTTCTAAATGGATCATTCCATAATTAATATAAACCAAATCAATGATTGTAATGAAAATATTAAAAATTCCATTTATTCGATATGGTTAAAACAATATTTTTAAGGGAATTAGTCTCTCCACAATTGTCATCACATAAAGAAAATGTAACCAATACTAAAATTATTTCTAAATAATTATCTAAGTATTATGGAATCAATGGGACATACTAGAAGAATGGGATTATAAGGAAAATTTTATATAAATAGAAAAAGAGAATGAATGATTTTCCCACATATGAAAATTCCCGAAAGAAACTCCTTAGTTTATGCTGAAAGGTAATGGGATATTTTGACAATTCTGGAGATAAAGACCACTGTTCTTTTTATTGAAACTCTAAGAAAAAAGATCCCAAATTATAAATCATCATGTGTATGTATATGGGACACTATGAAAATCAATAACTCTAGCATGAAAATAATATAACTCAAATGAAGCTAATAGATCACGGTCAGGCTTATTCTATTACCATAAATGAAGTGGAGTGATTAATGTTCTTGGGTACAGATTAAAAAATTATTCTATTTTAGTATTTTATCAATGATATTCTAGTTATTATAATTAGAAAATTTATAAGGATTATACTACGATAATTTTTTTTAGGAATTTAAATTTTATATTAAACGATACCAAGAAAAGTGATTTTGTAAAAATTTTAACATCATACAATACATATGAATATAGTAAAAATAACCCTTAATATTTTCCAAATTTTTTCTATAATGGTGTTTGAATAAAGTAATTATTGATATAGATAAATTAAATTGGATAGTGATGGACACCTTGGAACTAATTAATGATTTCTTGGAATATTATTTTATAATATCATTAATAGAGATTAAAAAATATTTTTATTTAATTAAAAAATCAATTAATCCATCATTTACTTACAGAATAAGGAAGAATTAATTATTTCAATAATGTTTTATGGATATTAACATTATTATAATGTCTCAAGAGAATATATGATGAATGTACTCAAATTTTTGGTGTGTGATGATTAAGAGATACATCATATTGTTTATGGGATTAATGGTAGGTGAATTTTTTAAATTCAGTGTTGTTCATTCTAAATTTCTAGATCATGATCATTTGGAAGGATTTTAAGGTAATGAATTTATGAAAGGGTTCATGTTGAACTTTTGGATGAGTTTTTCGAGATTCATGTATTACATAACATTATGGATATTCATTAATATCAGAAAGAATAATCTAATCATATTGTCATAATAATAACTAAAGATCAAAGGAAAGTATAATTATTCTATTAATGATGTTACCATCGAAAAAAGGTTAATTATTTTGATTCACTCAAAAAATGATCATTTTTAGATATTCATTTCTTGGAATACGTAATGAATTGGAAATTAGGGAATATAAAACTAAATGATGAAATTTTTCTTATGAGATATAATGATACCACGTTAGTATATTTCTTGATATAATTATATAGTAAAATAGTTCCCTAACCTTATGAATAGTACCTAGATAAAATAATGTTATCGAATCATATTCATCTATAATAAATTTAATGGTATTTTAAATAATAATACATTTATTACTTTGAGGCCCTTAAAATTCCATTGATCAATTACTTTATTTTGATTAATTACCTATGTAACTCATTATAATTATTTATGCTTATTTTTATTTCCATATCTTAAAAATAAACCAAAGTTATTATATAAAGACTCCATATAATTTATTATTCCATATGACTTTATACTTATTTTTATATATTATTAAGGTAATGTTTTTTCAACCCTTTTACCATGTATGGTTTTAAAGAATGGTATTTCCAAATTTCAAACCCTTTATATCTATGATCATTTTTTAATTTAAAGGATTAAGATTATTTAATATTTTTAGAATGTAAGACAATACTATTTTAAAATAATAACATTGTGTTTGACAGTGAATATAAAACACAACAAACCACGTTAAATAAAATACAAAACCCTATGGCTTTATGATATATTTATTTTTAAACAAACTCTATCTCTAAAAAATATTTCAATACATTCAACAATTAGTTTATCTTTCATAACATGAATGAAAATGTATAGCTTGAAATACAAGAAACACAAAATTTATATTTCATCACACACAACACTGATTTTAAATGAACTGTAAAATATTATTAAAATATAACTATTTAATATAATATTTACAACTTAGCGGTTAAATTAGCCGGTATATATATTAAAAAATAAATTATGAAAAATATTTTTACCTAATGACTATAAATAAAATAATAATAATTTTAAAAAATAATTGTTATCATATAATATGAATTAGTCTAAATAGAATTTTAATATCTCTCATCACACATAATTTTAAAAAAAAATCACTGCTTTTAGAATTGTGTTTTTTTAAATACAAATTAATTTTTGATACCGAAATACCAAAATTATATAGGGGTTAATCTTTGGTATTTCTTTGAAATATTTTATTTTATATTGAACTACAAAAAATAAATTTTTTTTAAAAAAACTTTTTTATTTAAATAATTTATAAGGTTATATTATATTTTGAATTTGTTTTAATGTAATATTAGTTCAATTTTATATGTATTAATCCTTTATATATAATTTCACCATTTTAATATTGGTTTTTATACAAAACTGTTATAAAATTTTATTCATTTTTCCCTTAAAAACATGCTTTCTCATCCCATATGTAGGATTAATTTTTAATTCAAATTTTTCACATAATTGAAATTTTTTTTAAAAAATTTATTCTATATTTTAAATTATTGTCATTTATATTTTCTAATTATGCTGACATAATATTTGAAAAAAAATAAATAATGAAAATACGAAAAATTTATTAGTACGGTTAAGGTAAAAAATTGATTTACTAGGGCTTTAATCAAGAAAATAAGTGATCAAAATATATTTACAACAGTTATAATACCCATTGATTGGATTTATTTCCCACTTATCTCTTTGAGTTTCATTAATGATCTATTTTTTAGACCTTGTGACATATAAACCACACGAGGGAACTCAATTATTTTAAAAAATACGATGTGTGTCCTCTCCCCCACTTATAAAAGTCCACTAGTCTCCTATCTTCATCACACCATCACAAACTTATGGTTCTCCCAAATCAAAAAAGAAACATAAATTCACAACATCCATCATCTCATCATATATTCCTTAATTTTGGAATAAATCTATCTTATTAAGGTTTAGTGAGAACTTAATGTGGATACATAAAGAAGAGGTAATTTTCTTCAACCAGAATATTTATTTAATTTATATCTCCAATTTATTAAATTAATAATAAACCTTCAATATATAATATCCATACTATCATACATATACGTGAATGTTTTTATAATATTTTCATGACATAAAACCACATCCAACACCATCAAATGTGTTACAAAATCATTATTCATGTCTATGGTTAACTATCGTAGCGTGAACCTATGTATTTCCTTCTTCCACACCTTTATAAGTTGTTTATGAAGATGAATATAAAGTATAAATAATAAAATTTTAATATATTTCTTCCAATAGAGTAATTGTATCACATATATATATATATATATTCATTTCCAATCTTAATGGGATATGATAACGTCACTCATGTGTACGACAGACTATCGCTTCACAAAGAGAAGTGATTTTTCTTTCAATAATTCTTTACACTGAATGTAATAAAGTTATATTAATGGTTATATGTGATATAAATAAAAAATAATGTTATTATAAAAATATTTAGGATCCTATAGTTAAAATATAAATCATTTTCTTTGTTACCTTTTTTCTCAATTAAAAATAATAACATCGTTCGCGTATATATGGACTACTGCCTTCTTAAAAAATTGTGACACTCTTTTCCACACCATTGAACAATAAAGATATATATAAGTATATAATATGTTATATATGATATTATGGTCATTATTTATAGATAATATTTTACTTATGTTTATTATATAATGAACATTGAAAAAGGAAACCTTACCCAAGCTTACGTACGACCTATTATCACCATTTTATTAACATGCTTAATTTTTTGTAACCCTCATTCATGATTTTATTTAAAAGTGTAATTAATGTAAATATATGATAATTAGGTCATCGTTATTAATCTATAGATTATATAACTGTATAATTTTTTGAATAGTTAGATCATTCATGAGAAACATGGATTAAAAAAAGGCAATGAATGCCTGAAACAATGAAAATAATTAAATATTATTAATAAATTGGTAATAAGATATTATTAAAGATCATATATGATATTATGAAAATTAATATGGATATTTTTTAATTTAATAACATGTTTAAAAAAATTATACTTATAGAAACCCCAGTCTCATGTATGTAACACTTTATTTATGTGTTTAAAGTATGTGATGTGTTCGGGTGGTGTATGGGATCAGTTGGAGAAATTATGGAACTTTTTTTTTGATTTTCTAGAGCTAAAAAATTTGTTTGTAGTTATTAGAATATGTGGAAATACATTTTGAAATTGTGAAATGTGAATAATTGACATATGGGGAGGTGGATGGTTAGGCGCATGGTTTGGAAAACTATATGACCATCTAGGAGTAATTGTGAAATGTGAGGTATAGTGATTATGCATAGTTGGCACATAATATTTCTAACCCTATAGGACACCATTAAAGGTTCCTCGTGAGGTTGCCTCCAGTACATGTTTGTTGAAATGTTTTCATAGCCATTCTAATAAAATATACATGGTTGTAAAGTAGGTCCTAAAATGTGGATCTGGATTAGTATTAGCTCAAAACCACTAATCATTTTAGTATTTTTGACCCTATGAAACTTTTCCTCCTCCCAATGTATGTAGAGAATTTACCCTTAAATAAAGAAGTGATATGATTCCTAAAAATATTTCATTGAAGGATGATTTCCTTGGAAAGCCTTTGTTTTAATTGGGGTTCCTTAGATCCACTTCTCTTCCAAATCACGGATTCATAGATCTGATTCATTAGGTATTGATCTATGATTTATGATGCTAATAATAATGATTTTTTTCTCTTTTGGTGTTATGAAAATAGATCTAATATGGATTTTTGGAGATTCAAACATATTCAATTGAATAATTTATGTTATTATTGGCTTTCTTAATAGTTTATGATGTAGGTGTATTAACTCTAGAATCCCCTTTCTATTTATATAAGGGTTGATTTTGAAATGATTTGTTTTCTAAATATTGACTTTTAAATTTCTGTGAAATGGTTGGTGGGATCCTTATATAGTAATTACTTGTTTAATTGAATTATTTTTGTGAAAATCGCTTTGTTTATGGAATATAAAATGTTTTTATAAATATTTATTTGTTTCAATTCAGGTAAAATTATATTTTAAAAAGGTTTTCAATGAAAATATATTTTTATCGAAATGAATTTTCCACAATTTTTTTGGCATAGTTTTTAAGTATATATGGTTGGTGTGTGTTCATGTTTTATTTTATGAGGCCTTGTTGAAATTTTACCTGGTCCATGCTGCCAAAGGTGTAAGTGAACTTGAGATATTGGATACCTTGGGAAGGCTTTACGAATCGTTGAGTGATAGCTCATGTGTATAGAACTTTCACCTAGGAATGGTTTTTTGGATGTGTGGATGTGTGTATTGGAATGTATTATTCTAAATGGACTATGAAATTATATATAAAATATTATTGGTTTCTTTCAATAAAAAATGTTTTGGTTTGGATTTTTTTTATTATAAATAGTTTTGGTTTTGTGATAAACTATTTTAAATTGTCTAATATAATTTTATATATATATATATTAGTTTTTTGTAAATTTGATAACATGTTCTATCCTAGTGGTGTGAGAAGGGAAGTCATTTGGGGAAATCCTTATATGTTTCATTAGTATCCCCTTGATTAGGAACCTTAGTACTTTTAAAGATATTGATTATTAGGACGTAGGTAAAGGCACCATATCTCATTTCATTAGTGATTCATACAAATTCATTGGGTTGTATTATTGAGTTGGTTAATGGAGTATGTTAGAAGTTGTGGGGTTGTGTATTCAGAAAATTTGAGTTTTTTGGTTTAGACCTCTACTTTAGATCTCTGATTTCAATTTTGATTTGGTTTGGTTGTCATCAGTTTTATTATTAGTTTGGTTTTATTTTGAGTTTCATTACAGTTTTATCATGAATCATATAGTAGTTTTGGTAATGGAGTTATTGGTTGTGGCTACTTTTAGTATTCAGAGGGAATGTTGTGCCGCAATTGTATTAAATAAATTAGAATTTATTTGCATCCTTTAAAATCTTGAGGATGTCTCCTAAGGAAATGAAGTAATTTTGCATTAACTAAATATAATGACGAGGGGTGGGATATTATAGTACTATAGGTTAAATAATGAAAAATCAAGTATGACCATGAGGGAAGATATTTTTAAAATCAATTTCCACTCAATGTGAAAAGAATATAATTCCTTGATTAGGTCATGAAAAGATTATACCTGTAATGAATTTTGAATAACTTATACTATATTAATAATTTTTAATGTTAGTTTAATGTTGTTAAACATATTATATTCATTGATTTATTATAAATTTAACTTTAATATAATTTTATGGGTTTATTTTATAGTATCCTTATAATCATGATTTTTTATTCTATAATATCATTTGATGAAAATTGCACGACCATTTTCTAATAAACCCATTAAATTTTATAGTCCTTTTATTATTCATGATATTTTAATATAATAGTAATATTTCTATATTCTTTGGTACTTAAATATATTGAGAATTTTTTTTAAGAATATCCAACATCATTTCTTTATTCATCCAAAAATTAGTTTTTCTCCCAAACCCATATTTTATGAAAAAGTTTTCAAAAATTTTTACTGCCTTTTAAATTATTTATTAATAGAATATTTAAAAATTCTTGATTTTAAAATGAAATTCCATGGAAGATTATATCACTTTTCAAACCATTCAAATTTGGATTTGACCAAAAAATATGAAAGGAATATTTGTTTTTACATTTACAACATGTATGTAATTTTATAACATCATGAATTATTATTTGTTAAATAGTATATTCTATGTTTTTATGCTTATTTTCAGTGAAATGGGTTTTTGAATATTTTTTATCTTCTATATAAATTTTTTTTTAAATTAAAAGTTATTTTAATAAATAATTTTTTAAATTATATTTTTATGGTATTTATATTCATAAAAGACATCAACCCTTTATTATTATAAAAATCTACTATGTAAATATTATATTTAAGTCATTATTATTAATTATTTGGATGGATAATGATTAGTTTGAATTTAGATGTTCCATTTTGATACCATTCACCATATTACTCTATATTGTTTATGGTTATGTTTATTGATTTTAAAAAGCATTTAAATGTAATATTATAGTTTTTTACTATGATTTTGTATGTTTTTTATTGTGATTATACACATTATATTCAGAATGAAAAAGACTTAGTTTGTGATGAGTGTTGGAGTTAGTGGTCTAGAACCAACTACTTTGTACATTATTCATTAAATAAAAACCTTATCACATCTTGATTGTTCTTCTGAATGACATGTCATGTGATAATGTCCTAAGGACAACTGTTGTATTAAAGGTTCATAGCAGATCCCTGCTATGATGAGAACCTGGAAGTGCCATAACACTGTTCTTGAATGTATGTTCTATGGCTGGATGATATTATTTGAGGCACACAAATAAAACAGGTCATTAGGGGTGAGGACTCATAAAACTTTGAGGCACCTTCTCATGGTGTGCTCCCTTGGTAATATCCAAGAGAATATTATGAGAATGAGACCCACCAGTAGGAAATCCACATTTCATAGTGTCATTGAATGTTATTATCTGTGGACGTGTGTATTGGTCCTTAGACTTTACGATTATTATTAATGGGTATTACAACACGCGCACTTAGATGTATTGACAAAAACTGTGATGACACACTGTTCGCAGTGAGGTAGGATACGTTGGGTGCATCACGAGTAATACCACATTAATAGATAATGCGAGAAAGGATTTGTCCATTCCGTTCCATAACGGAAGTAGATATTTCAGGCCCTTTGATGGAATTGATATAGCCTAAAAAAATCCATGGCCATGGTAAGGTATGGGAAAGTTCAATTCCGGGAAGTCAAAGAAAAAATAATCAAGCACATGGGTTGATGGCACTAGCATGCAACCCGCTTGATTGGAGATATCGAGAAAAAGGGATTATATTACATGGTAAGCGTTTGTTGGAAGTGACACATCATTACGGCGTTAACTTCTCTCTCTATGGGTGCCTTGGCGTGTTGCTAGACGCTAACCATGGAATTTAGGCAGGCTCAGCCTAATGCCACTAAGAAAGAGGACTAGAGGGTCACACACTAAGTGTGTACATGTATCTCAGTTAAATATTAATTTAACAAGTTAAATAAATATTATTCCCGACTGTGGTTTAATGATTATTTAAGGATGTCTTATCACATTTATATTGACAGTAGTTATTTGAGAGAATATATTGTGGAAAAAATAATATATTTATTAGTGAGTAATGCAGTTACATTTATTTAAGAAATAAATAGTAATTACTCAAGGTCTAATAAATGTGGTGGTGAAAAATGGAAAATAAAAGTACACGCCGTGTATATTAAATATACACGCCGTGTAGTTTAATTGAAAAGAAGTACACACCATGTATTAGTTATTACACGCCGTTTAGTTTTTTCAGTTGGGATTTTGAGGATTTAATATTGTTTTATTAAATGATATTTATTATAATCAGTGTGGGCGCATGTAAAGGAATTAATAATTCGACATGGGGGTTTTCAATAAGAGTTAATGAAATAAATAAAGTGTGTAACATGTTTATTTATTGTCATAACCTTATTAACCTCAAACCCGATTATAAATATCCTTGCAACCCCAACATTTTAAAATATCAATTTTTTCGCACAACGAATTTGGATATACTCTCAAGCCAAGAGAGAATTCCCTTTCCACCAAGAACACCCTCATGTTACGAGAGCAAGATCCTCCACCGGATCAAGGCGGTTGAAGGCGGACATCGTAAGCGAAGGTTATTCCGCACTAGCACCCAGAGATCCCTTCGGCGACGTTCGGAGATACGTGACACATGTTTGGATCACCGCTAGATGAATCCTACACTTGGATTCTACAATGCAATGACAGATCACTGAATCGTGACCGGACACATCAACGAAGAAATAATTCCAACGAGGTAATTCTTATGCATTAATTAAATTAATTATAATCAACATATGATGATCCTCCGCAAGGGTTCTGGAAATCTTCTTTTCTTTTAGTTCTTCATACTATTCTGAAGATTCGGCGTTTTATATCGTGACAGATATCGGATTGAATGTTGTTTAATGTTAAAAATAAAGTTGGGCTAACCCACCGACGTGCTTCCTCTGTGCCCGAAACCTACAAGTGGTATCAAAGGGGTCATATCATTGATTATAATTATTTAGTTTTTCATTGGTAATTTATGCATTTAATAATTTAGTTATTTCAATTCATGTTTAATCGTTCTGGAAATCTGAATATCGATATCTATTCCTCCTCCGACGTTTCTCGTTCACCGCATAGAAACAATTTTTTCTTTTAATTTTGATTAAAATAAAATAGAGGAACTCATCCGGAGGAGCCAATCATTTCTGGCTATATAACACGAGAATACACGACGTGTATTCAGAAGTACACGCCGTGTAGTCTAGGTTCAATGCATTGACTGATCCGCCAAATCAGGCCGTGTATTGGATTCTTTCTAAGAATTTAAGACACCATGTGTTGACCAGAAACAGGTGGCACATGGTTTCTAGAATACACGCCGTGTGGTCCAATGAACACGGCGTGTAGTCCCTTTGGGTCAGGGTTGGGTCGTGTACTCCGTACATGGCCTGCCCGGCTGGAAACTGTGTAACGCAGAAACTAAACGGTGTGTGTCCCACTGTACATGCCGTGTAATCCAAAAATTTCTGATGTACATTAACACGCCCTATCCCCGGGTGTGTACTTCGGATGGACGGTGAAGAAAAGTACACGCCGTGTAGTCGGAACTACACGCCGTGTACTCACCCAAATTACACAGATTTATTAAAATTTATTATTATATTATACAAACCCTTGAGACGTGTACCATGGTGCAGGCGTAAAGCTGAGGCACAACACGTGATAGGTGTTTTATATATATGTGTTTAATTTAAAATCTGCGTAATAAATGGTAATTATCCTGGTTTCCTCCAAGGTACAAGTTACATATAAGGATAATTTTAAATGAATTTATTTTTTTAAAATTATGATGGATGATAATCTCAAGGAAATTCAGAAAAGGGATTTAAGATAAAAGGATTGATTAATTAAAGAAAATTAATTCATTCGAGCCTGATTTATCTTAAACAAGAACGATTAAAGAATTGAATGGTAGTCTAATTTATGCATAAATATAATTGCATGTATGGATGATCATGAGCTAGACCGAGACCTTTGTATGTGAATGGTTTTTTTAATTAATTTATTTAAATTAAATTTGTTGGCCTGCGAGCCATCTCCTCATTAATATGTAGGGCCTACGCACCCAAGGATTCTTTTATGTAAAAATCTATTTAACCCTCACATGTGTGTGAGATAAATGCATATGTAATGGATGGATCTCCCAAGCTAGTGGAGGCGGCTCAAGTCAGGAGCCAAGGTGAAACCAATCCAAGGAGATACAAAGGTGGACAGGTGGAAAGCTGTAAACACAAACCCGAAAGGTTCAAGGTGTTTCTCCCCTAGGTCTTGGGTTATTTTATCAACTGTTAGATAAACTAACCAATAGAAAAGCTCATGATCATACCATTTATTTTATTTCTGTCAGTTGCATGGTTTATTTATTGTGATGTGTTGTCACGGTCACACAATTAATGAATTAAACGAGCATGCAAGATGGAACTAAAATAAAACCGGCTTATATGTAAATATTATCTTAGACATGGTTAACCACTTAAGTATATCCCACTTAATATTAACTAGCATGTAATCAAAGATAATAAAATGAAAATTTACGTATAAGGATAAAATCCCTCAAATTAAATATTAAGTCGGCATAGCCTTCTATAATCTTGGTTAGAATCGAACCATAGTTCAAAGTGTCTGACCAACCCTAGTTGGGGTGCTTTCAATTACCGGGGAATTATAATTCAAGGTTTTGGGTTGACTTGACTTGGTTCGAATCAAGGGTTGACTGCCACAGCAGGACTTGGTGTGACCAAGAGGCAAAGGTTGAGGAAATCCAAAAAGGATTTCAGGATTGGGGAGTCCACTTAGCGGATCAAGGAGCTGCGAGTTAATGTAGTTGGAATTTTAAATGCCTACCTAAAACCCTTAAAGTTGCTTGACCAACTCTAGTTGGGGTAATGCGAAGGGAAATATGGATCCATGCCACTAGAATATTCATGCAACAGAATATTCCGAAGTCAATGGTGAGGGCTATTGGATTTCGATGAAATAGTGAGAGACTAATAAGTATTAATTTATTTATTTGTCTCAATTTTTGTAATAAAGTACTAAACCTTTGCTAATCTTAATTGGTAGAAACGACCATAAAATTACTTCAAACATATCATTGCCCACCATACTCGAAAAAGAAAACCTTCTCACCGACACCAATTTCCAAGAGTGGCAGAGGCGTTTACGCGTCGTCCTTCACCACGAAAGGAAATTATATGTGCTGGAAGATCCTATTCCAGTTGCGCATGGGAAAGAGGCTAGTGATGGGGAATTATCTCTTTACATGAAACACATGGATGATGCCACAGATGTCCAGTGTTTCATGCTATCGGCCATGTCTAATGAGCTCTTGAAGCAACATGAAAACATGGATGCGTATAGCATTATGTCTCACCTTAAAGATCTCTACCAAGATAAGGCGAGACAGGAGAGGTATGAGATCTCCAATGCTTTGTTTACCATGAATCTTGGAGAGTCTGTGCCAGCTGGGCCTCATGTAGTCAAGCTTATTGGCTATATTGAACTCTTGGAAATCTTAGGGATTAAATTCTCGGATGAGTTGTGTATAGATCTCATCCTATCATCACTGACCAAGACCATCTCTAGCTTTATTGTCAACTATAACATGAGCGGCAATGAGAAGAGTCTGTTGGAGCTTCTGACCTTGATTCGCCATGTAGATAAGGACATGGGGCGTGACAAACCCACAATCCTTATGGCGAACAAGAAAAGGAAGGACAAGGCAAAGGGGCCAAAGACTTATAAACGGTCTGAAGCCCCAGAGCACCGTCCCTCCAAGAAGGGGAAGATCCAAGGGAAGGGTAAGGAACGGGAAGCAGTGTGTTTTGCATGTGGCAATCAGGTCCACTGGAAGAGGAACTGCACCCAAAAGCATGGGGATGCTAAAGGTGCGTTTGTTATCGAGTGCAATCTTTCTATTTCTACACATTGGGTATTAGATACAGCTTGTGGGGATCACATCTATATTCAAATGCAGGAACCATGTATATATAGAAAGATCGCAAGAGGAGAGGTGGATCTTTGAGCTACCAATGGCGCAAGGATGGCTGCGTTGGCTATTGGCGACTACCACCTCTCATTGCCGACTGGGATGATTTTGGTTTTACATAACTGTTATTATGTGCCTAGTGTTACCAAGAACATAATTTCTGTATCTTGTTTGGATATGGATGGATTTGTTTGCAAATTTGGAAATAAGGGTTGTTTCTTTTATAAGAACAACGTATGTTATGGTATGGAACATTTAAATAATGGTTTGTATGTATTGAATTATGAAAAGTAAGTGTTGGAAATCGATAATGAAAAAAACTCACAAGACTCATACATCACCCAGTTATGGCATCACCCCCTTGGTCATGTGAACGAGAAGCATTTTACAAAGCTCTGCCAAGATGGCTATTTAGACTCTACTGAGCTAAAACCACTTGATAGATGTCACACTTGTTTACAAGGAAAAATGACCAAGCCGACTTTTGGTGGACAAGGTGAAAGGGCCACAGAGCTTATAGGATTGGTACAAACGGATGTGTGTGGACCATTTCCAGTAGAAGCTAGAGGTGGATATTCTTACTTCATTACTTTTACTGATGATTTGAGTAGATATGGATATGTCTACTTAATGAGGTATAAGTCAGAGTCCTTAGAGAAATTTAAGGAATTCAAGAATGAAGGAGAGAATCATTTTGGTAAGAAGATAATGAAGCTTCGATCGGATCGAGGTGGATAATATATGAACCAAGAGTTCATCGATCTTCTATGGGTGTCTGAGATTCTATCTCATCTCACTCCTCCTTATACACAACAGTGGAATGGTGTTAGTGAAAGGAGGAACCACACCTTGTTGGACATGGTGAGGTCGATGATGAGTCATGTGGATCTTCCATTATCCTTTTGGGGATATGCATTACAAACTGAAGCATACACATTAAACTGAGTACCAACTAAGGCGGCAAATCGAATTCCATCCGAGTTATGGAATGGAAGGAAACCCACTTTGTCGCACACACGTGTATGGGGATGTGAGGCATTTGTTAAGGCATTCTCAGGCAACAAACTAGCACCCCGGGGCATGAAGTGTATCTTTATAGGATATCACTAGGAAACAAAAGGATATTACCTATATAACCCTCAAGAAAATAAAGTGATTGTCGCCAGACATGCCATATTTCTTGAGAGGGACCACATCCTCAAGAAGGATAGTGGGACCAAGATTGACTTCGACAAAGTTGATGCTCAAGATACACAGGAGTTGGTACAGGAACAAGTTCCACAGGTCCCCGTGGAAGAGGTTCCAGAAACACAGGTACTGCGTAGGAGCTCAAGAGAGGTAAGGGAACCAGAGAGATTTGGTTTCCTAGTCACCGAGGATGGTGAATCATTATTGTTGGACAATGATGAACATCTCTCCTACAAGGAAGCAGTAGAAATCTTAGAATCAGGAAGATGGCTAGAAGCTATGAATTCTGAGATGGATTCCATGTATCAGAACCAAGTTTGGGTTCTGGTCAATGAGCCAGTTGATGTAAATCCTGTTGGATGCAAATGGGTATTCAAAAGAATGATGGACATGGAAGGTCAAGTTAGCACCTATAATGCAAGGCTAGTGGATAAAGGATTCAGACAGTGTCAAGGAATTGACTATGATGAAACCTTTGCATAGTTCTCATGTTTACATCCATAAGAATCGTACTTTCCAAAGAATCTTACCATGACTACGAGATTTGGCAGATGGATGTCAAAACAGCATTCCTTAACGGGAACCTTCAGTAATATGTCACCAGAAGGGTTTGTGACACCAGGTAAATCCAAACGGGTTTGCAAGTTGAAAAAATCCATTTATGGATTGAAGAAAGCATCCATGTCATGGAACATTCGATTTGATGAATCCATAAAGGAATTTGGGTTCATTAAGAACTAATTTGAGCCATGTGTTTATAAGTGGTTTAATGGGAATGCGGTCATCATCCTAGTGGTATATGTTGATGACATATTTCTTATTGGAAACGACGTACCAGCCTTACAGTCAGTTAAGGACTAGTTGAACAAGTGTTTCTCAACGAAGGACATAGGAGAAGCAGCCTATATTCTAGGGATGAAGATTATTCATGACAGATCCAAGAGGCTGCTTGGACTAAGTCAGGGTACATACATTGACTAGATACTAAAGATATTTAGTACGGAAAAATCCAAGAGGGGATTGGTTCCAGTGCCACATGGCTTACATCTTTCTAAGAAAATGTGTCCCCAGACACAACAGGAGAAAGATAGGATGAGTAAGATCCCATACGCTTCAGATATAGGATCCATCATGTATGCCATGTTATGTACCGGGCTTGATGTTGCCTATGCACCGAGCATGGTAGGAAAATATCAAGCAGTTCCAGGAGAACAACATTATAATGCTGTTAAGACTATCCTTATGTATCTGAGAAGAACCAAGGATATGTTTCTGGTGTATGGAGGAGATGAGGAGCTTGTCATCAGAGGGTATGCTGATGCTGGTTTTCAAACAGTTCAAAATGATCTGAAGTCGCAATCTGGATATGTTTTCTGTCTCAATGGAGGAGCTGTGAGCTGGAAGAGTTCAAAGCAGCCAGTTTTCACCGATTCTACAGTAGAGTCTGAGTATATAGTGGCTTCTGATGCAGCCAAAGAAGCTGTCTGGATTTGGAACTCTTTCTAGGAGCTTGATGTGGTGCCTATCAGTAATGATCCCATTACATTGTATTGTGATAATACTGTAGCGGTGGCTCTTGCAAAAGAACCAAGGTCACATAAACGGACAAAGCACATACTCCGGAAGTATCAACTCTTGAGGGATTTCTATCAAAGGGGTGAAGATGTAGTGAGCAGAGTGTCCATGGAAGAGAACGTAGAGGACCCCATGACTAAAGGCCTATCTCAGCAGAAGCATGAATATCATGTGAGAGCTAGCGGGTTAAAGGTTGTTAGAAGTTGGCTCTAGTCCAAGTGGGAGTCTGTTGGAGTTGGTGGTCTAGAACCAACTACTTTGTACTTTATTCATTAAATTAAAACATTATCACATCTTGATTTTTCATCTGCATGACATGTCATGTGATAATGTCCTAAGGACAGCTGTTGTATTAATGGGTCGTAGCGGATCCCGGCTATGATGAGAATCCAGAAGTGCCATAACACTATTCTTGAATGTATGTTCTATGGCCGGATGATATTATTTGAGGGACACAAATAATACAGGTGATTAGGGGTGAGAACTCATAAAACTTTGAGGCACCTTCTCATGGTGTGCGCCCTTGGTAATATCCAATAGGATATTATGAGAACGAGACCCGCCGGTAAGAAATCCACATTTTACAGTGTCATTCGATGTTCCTATCTGCTGACGTGTGTATTGGTCCTTAGACTTTAAGATTATTATTAATGGGTATTACAACTCGTGCACTTAGATGTATTGACGAAAACTATGATGACACACTGTTCACAGCGAGGTAGGATACGTTGGGTGCATCACGAGTAATACCACATTAATAGATAATGCGACAAAGGATTTGTCCCTTCCGTTCCATAAAGGAAGTAAATATCTCAGGACCATTGATGGAATTGATATAGCCTAAATAAATCCATGGCCATGGTAAGTTATGGGAAAATTCAATTTCGGGAAGTCAAAGACAGAATAATCAAGAACATGGGTTGATGGAACTAGTATGCAAACCACTTTATTGGAGATATTGAGACAAAGGGATTATATTACACGGTAAGTGTTAGTAGGAAGTGACACATCATTGCGGTGTTAACTTCTTCCTCTATGGGTGCCTTGGTGTGTTGCTAGACGCTAACCTTGGACTTTAGGCAGGCTCAGCCTAATGCCACTAAGAAAGAGGCCTAGAGGGTCACACACTAAGTGTGTCCATGTATCTCAGTTAGATATTAATTTAACAAGTTAAATAAATATTATTCCCGACTGTGGTTTAATAATTATTTAACGATGTATGATCGCATTTATTTTGACACTAGTTATTCGAGGGAATATATTGTGGATGAAATAATATATTTATTAGCAAGTAAAGCAGTTACATTTATTTAAGAAATAAATAGTCATTACTCAAGGTCTAATAAATGTGGTGGAGAAAAATTGAAAATAAAAGTACACGCCGTGTATATTAAATATACACTCCATGTAGTTTTATGGAAAACAAGTACACACCATGTATTAATTATTACACGTCGTGTAGTTTTTCTAGTGGGAATTTTGAGGATTTAATATTGTTTTATGAAATGATTTTTATTATAATCATTGTGGGCGCTTGTCAAAGAATTAATAATTCGACATGGGGGTTTTCAATAAGAGTTAATGAAATAAATAAAATGTGTAACAAGTTTATTTATTGTCATAACTCTATTAACCTCAAACCTGATTATAAATATCCTCACAACCACAACATTTTGAAAGAGCCATTGTTGTGCACAACGGATTTGGATATACTCTCAATCCAAGAGAGAATTCCCTTTCCACCAAGAACGCCCTCAAGTTACAAGAGCAAGATCCTCCACCGGATTAAGGCGGTCGAAGGCGTAAAAAGCATGCGAAGGTTCTTCTGCGCTAGCACCCGGAGATCCCTTCGGCGACGTCCGGAGATACGTGACACACATGCGGATCACTGCTAGAGGAATCCTACACTTGGATTCTACGGCGCAATGACGAGTCACCGAATCGTGACCGGACACATCAACGAAGAAATAATTCCAATGAGATAATTCTTATGCATTAATTAAATTAATTATAATCAACATATGATGATCCTCCTAAAGGGTTCCAGGACTCTTCTTTTATTTTCGTTCTTCATTCTATTCCGAAGATTCAGCATTTTATATCGTGACGGATCTCGGATTGAACGTTGTTTAATGTTAAAATTAAAGTTGGGATAACCCACCAACGCGCTTCTGCTGCACCCGGAACCTACAATGAGTGGGGCCTAGTTAACGATACCTCCTTGACACATCAAGAGGTATCATGTGACAAATCAGTTGGCCAAATCATCTTTATTTTTACCCATATATTTAAACTATCTTGAGGATAGATCATGATTGTAACTATCTCTTGGATCTAACATGAATGTTCAAAATTACGACATTATGCATCCATCATTAGGAATCTAGTTATTGACATTCCATATGATTATTTGATTAGTTTTAATATAATGGGTTATGTTTTAAATATTATATGATTTTGTATATTTAAATACTTAGTCATCACTTATTACATAATTATTATGGTTATGTTATTGATAAAATGGAATATGATTCAATTATATGTCATTTTATAATAATTATTATTATTTTTTCATGAAATCATCCATTGTATATAACCCGTACTAATCATTTGATCACACCCTTATTTTTTTCCATTCTTAGGAACCCATAAAGTGAATTATGTTTGATATTTAAGGATATTCTAGAGTTAATATTTTATTCTCAAAAATACAATCATGTTGTAAATTTTTTCAAATGTATTGTAAGACTCAAGTAGGTGTATAGTTTACCAAGTATACAAACTATTTTATCATTTCAGATAATATTCCTTGTATATTATTCAAATTTAATAATATAGGCATAACATATGAGATATAGGTAAAATTTTCAATAAATTTGATTTTACATTCAATCCCAACATCA
Organism: Viscum album; assembly: GCA_963277665.1. Taxonomy (NCBI): domain Eukaryota; kingdom Viridiplantae; phylum Streptophyta; class Magnoliopsida; order Santalales; family Viscaceae; genus Viscum; species Viscum album. The sequence goes on from OY728156.1 coordinate 1,511,791,126, forward strand.
ATATCACTTTTAGATATGTCATGAAAATGAGAAAAGTTTTTTTCCTTGTAAAATAATTTTAAAACTAAAAAAATTCTAGAATATTGAGAAAAATATTTTCTTTAAAAAAACCATTGATAATTATAATGAATAACCACTAAAATTTTTCTTCACGATGGTATCAAAATAATGTCATTTAAGTAATAATATAATTTATTATTCTTATCCCAATAAGGTAAAGAATTTCCAAAATGACACATTGTTAAATCATTTTAAAAGTTACATCTTTACACCATTGTAATGAAAAAGAAAATAGTCAATAATTACCATTAGTATCATTTTATTTATAAAGAATATAATTTATGGAACATTTAAAATAATCATGACATGGAAGAAAAAATATTTGGAAGGAATATATTAAAATATTATTTTTAAAATATTGTCCCTTACAGGTTTTGTAACTTTTTAATTAAATAAACATTAATGTATATAAATTCATAATAATTTATAACCCATGTGGATTTTAATAAATTATGATAATTTAAATCTTTATGGAAGTTAATTTAACACTCCAAATATATCATTTGTTGAAAATTACAAAAGTACTATGGAATAGGAATTGAGATAAAAAATCTTTTACCTCATGTCCAAATCACGATAGACATAATTTAACTCATATTTAATAAAATTACATAAATTTTATACAATCTTAAGAAGAATTTTCAGGTTCATTAAATTTTCATTATTCTTTTATTTTTATTTTTTATCCAGTATTATATAGTTAGTAAATTCATTATGTAACAGGAATATATTTTAATGAAATTATATTTATAATCCCAAAACAACTTCGGTAGGATATCCATGGAAAATGAGGTTATTATTCACTGAAATTGATAATACTAATAAAAAACTATTATCATGTGTGTATATTAAATTAATTTTAAAATAGTAATTAATAAAGAAAATGAAAACCGAATCACGTCACTTTATTGAGGTGGTAGTCTACACTTGTGCATGTGTGGAACTATCATATTACAATGCATGGAAGGGAAACATGGTATGTAATATATAATCATTATATTATAATAAATATTTCATTAATATCTAATATATTTAGTAAATATTTCACAATTACTTTCCTTGTGAGTTATTATAGAAAAATGAAACACAACACCTCTTGGAGGTGGTAGTCTACACGTATGCACAAGTGACATTTTTCATATTCTATAGGATATATACTGAGTTAAAAATTTTACTGTCCTTAAAAATAATAATATTAAAGTATATTCAAGATATTTTTTATGTCATCGTGGTTATATAATCATTTAATGAGTCAATATAATAAGTTTACATGAAAATTGTTAGTTTGGAATTATACCTCTTCTTTAAAACCCTAATTGGGAATACACATTATAAATTGTTGGTTTAGATCATTAGTGATTCTAGGACCCCTACAAAGTATAGATTGAGGTCTATAAGTTATTTGGATAGTTCATGGTTGATATAAATGTCTCGATACATGTGAGGTGGAGTGGAGAGTTTGTTATCTTATATAAGGGAGATGGGTTACAGTCATGTATTTTCTAAATGTTTTAAAATAATTTAATGAATTATTTATTAGAAAATGGAACTGAAAATATTAAATCCAATTATAAGGTTATTAGGATCGAAATCATATCAACTTATTAGAATTTATAGAATATTTTTTTATCATATAACATAGTTATAACCATAAATTACCCCTTTTGCCCTTTTATTATAGTGAAATTTTTTTATGACAGATACTATTATTTATAACCAAAAATAAGATCGAACTCATATAAAATTTTGAACCTCTTCATTCAAAATACTGAATTGTTTTAAGATTCCTTATATAAAATGAAATAATATATTAAATATAAGATATTGAAATTAAAAAAAATCAAAAACATACAAAAAATTTAATGTTTTCGATAATAAAATAGTATAATGATTCTTATAGAATTAACTACACATATTAAATTTCAAGGGATATTACATTAATTTAATAAAAAATATAAAATATAAATGGAATTTTATTTGATATTATTGGATGAATAAAGAACCCAGTTTATTTAAAATTATGAGTTTTTTGATATTCAAAAAAATATCATCCCTTTTAGTACAATACCAGAAATTTATCTTAATATTATTTTATCAACACTATTTCCAAATTATTTCCAATTTATTAATTAATTTTTTTTAAATTTGGATGAAAGTACTTGTAATTTCATTACACAGAATGCAACCGATACACTTATTTAAGAAAATGAATTTCTAATCCAAAAGTTGAATTTATATTCATTCCTTTAAAAATAACTATAATTTAATTGAATATTAATTAATTTTATGATATATATAATATAATAGTGTAATTATATACATTTACAAGAAATTTATTAATTTAATAAGATAAGATAAGATAAAGGTATATTGTGAACATAAGAAAATTTTTATAAAAAATATACTTTTTCCAATCAACATATTTTATCCTTATTTCACATAAATTGATATTCAATATATGATTTATTTTTCATTTTATTATGTATCAATGTTATATATATTTCTTAATGCGGTTAATAATATTTATACCCTCCAATCCAATAATATTGTTATATGGTTATATTTAAATACAGATATTTCAATAGTATATCATGGTTCATTTAATTTCGATGTTTTGTTCTTTGTAAAGAATCAAAAATAATTACTTATTTTAATATAAAATAAAAAATCATGATTTTACATTTTAACCCCTTAATTAAATCATCTCTTTATAATTTTTTTATTTCCTGATGAAAAGGGTTTAGAAAAGTTTCAGCATCAATTCCATAAAGTGGAAGATAATACATATGATCATAAACTAAAAATACTTTTTAATATAAAAGACATAACTTTGTTGGAAATTGAAAATATAAAAAGGGATAATAAAATAAACTCTTGAAAATAATAAATGGTAAATTAGTAGGTCATCTAGAATACCTCATCATCACTTTCAATAACATGGATAATAGTAGTGGGAGGTGAAAATATGGTCATAAAAGAGAAATAACCACTACAATAGATGAGAACTATTTTCAAAATTGTAATAATTTATAGGAAAATATTTCATTAAGTATTTAACAATGAATTAATATTTTATTCTCCTCAATAGAAGAAGATATCATCAATAATTTTAAAATTAATGTAAAGGGGAAAAAATTTCATTTGCTATTAATTTTTTCAGAGTACAAGGGATTATTTTACGATTGTTGATTTTATAGTGGTCATATTTAATTAATAATATTTATACAGTATATCATGTTTCGTTTAATGATGATGTGGTGTGTGGTACACAACATAAAACATAATATTATTTTAATGGAATATAAAATAAATTATTTTGGTGTTATAAGATATATAATTCATCATCACACTAATATTATAGGAATTAAATTTATCAATTAATTATTTAGGGGAATCTTATAAACATGTAAAATTTTATTTAACACCTATTATCACCTATAAAAATGGGGAACATAATAAATGAGTTATCTCAAATTCCATGGGTAAGGAACCATTCATAAACCTAAAAAACCCAGAGTATTTTTGGCAATTATTTAATATATTACATTTTTGGATCTCTATAGTTTTGAGATGTAGAGAATTATTTAATAAATCATACATAAAAATCTAAAATATAATGAAGGGGGAACTTCCATGTAGTATCCCCTTATCATAGAGCATAAAACATTTCAAAATGAACACATTTTCTTTTAATAAAAAACATTATTATTTTCAACTGGAATTCGTATTTATTAAATCTAATCATTAGTAACAATTAAATTCATTTAAAATTTTTGTATGAGCATAAAAATCCTAGTCAGGTATATAAAAATAAATAATGAAACACATTAGTCCATGAAAACTCTTAAAATTTTCAAATCTGAAAATAAACATTGATCACAAAGAGAACATTTTCATACACATTAAATAACATTATCTTCCCAAAATGATTCATAAATATTTTAAAAAAAAATTAATGTAAAATTAAAACTCATAATGGTTTATTTAAATTATTAAATACCCATGTTAATATTTCAAAAAGGTATAAATTTGAATCTCAATAAGTTGCATATAGAATATTTTCAAAAAATACACTTGTTTCATACCTATTCATAATCACAAAACTTAAATAAAAACCAATATAAAAATAGATAAATCCTATTAGTAAATTTAGTAATTATTTACATATTTTAACTTCGATTACTATTAAAAATGGAATAACCTACCACTTTATAAATATAAAAATATTTATAATTAAGAATGAAATAACCTTATTCACATATAAAATTTATATTTTAGGAGAAACATAATCATTTCAAAATATCCTATTACAAAATTAATTAAAGATATATAATGGGTTCTCCCATATATATTTTATATTGGAATAACATATTATCATATTTTAATCCTATGAACCATAACATAAATAAAACACATGAAACATGCATCATAAAAACGTTTTTTCACTCAGAAGAAATAATTTTCATATATTGATATTTTTGTTTCTTATAATGTTAAAAATACTCCCATAATCAAGGTATCAAGGGTAATTAATTATATAAAATACGGATAATTATAATGAAATCAAAAAGTAAAATGTTGTATATGGAAGATGAAAAATTGGTTGGTGTTGTTGAAATTAAAATAGATCATTCCTTTGGTGTTTTTGTAAATAAAGTAAAAAATGATCCATTTAAAATATGTTAAATAATACCTTTTGATAACATTTATATGAAATTAATAACATTCAAAAAAATCATTTTAAATTTTATTTATGACTATTTAAACACATCCATTATTGTTTTAAAGAATATATATTGGTTAGAATGGTTTTAAAAATTAATTTTAAAAACACTTTTAAAGTTGTTTTTAATGTAATTCTTCCCTTCCCTTGAGTCTGAATATTTACATCATTCCTTATCATACTGAATAAAAAATTTATTATAATTATTAACATTATTAATATTTTATTTAATTTTTTATTCTGTTTGCCATTTTATAATCAACTAACAAATAAATTATGTTCATGTCAAATATTTTTGACAAAATTTTCCATAAACGTACCAAACAACTTTGGTAGATTCAAAATAGTAAAAAATTTAATTATTTAATAATATATATAATATAAATAAATTAATCATGATAATTTTTATACATAATTTATACCTTTAAATACATCTATGAAGGATGGATTTCAAAAATAAACTATGTTACAATAAGGAAGATGATAGTCCGTACATACACATGAGTAACAAGTCCATTTTAAATGATCATAATAGAAATAGGTTAAGATTTATGATATCATTAATTAATGATCATTATAGAATAAATATCATAATATTTATTTAAGGAAAATTATAAATATAATCCATGTGACGTGGTTATGAAAAAATGAATCACATCGATTCATGGAGGTTGTAGTCCACACGTACCTATATACGATGATATAAATTTTAAATGTATATAAAAGTAAGAAAAAAAATATGATATCATATCATTACAAAATTATAATTATATCATGAATATATATATATATATATATTATCTATCATTATAACCATCTATGAGAGATTGTGATGAAAAATTAGTTACCTCGATTTGGAAGGCTGTAGTATATTTTACACATGAGAAAAGAGTTTATTTACCATTTGTTTTAATAAGATTTAGATATTGGTTATTCCATTAACACAAGTACATAAAATTATATTTCAGTAAATTTTTTGTTATTTAAATATTTTTAAGAATATTTTAAGGGGGTAGAAGGTAAAATAAAAGTAAAAGAATTTGTTAAATGCTCTACAAATTATTCAAACAATAACCTCTTTAATAAAACTTAATCCCCCTGTACTTAGTATGATCTATAAAATAATACCACTATAATGTGGAGAAGTAAATTTCAATGGATTTTTTCATGTATTTTCTTATGAAATTTCTCGAGGTTTAGTGTATGGAAAAGTGTATTGTGTTCTCTTTAATAATGATGGGACAAGTATTTATTGAATTATTAATGAATAAAAGAAATATAAATTAATATGAATTTCAAAGTGGATAAAAATTAAGAATATTCAAATATATGAATATTATTATTAGTAATCCTCCAATAAAATAAATAATTTTACATGTTTAAGTTATGAATTCACTATTATTATTTTGTATACCTTTGTTTACCCTTTTTATGATTACCACGATGAAAAATGATTTTTTAGTTTAGGGAAAAAATACATACTAGAAGTGGATAATTGGACTAGAAATGAATAATGGTTAAAAGTTTCAACCATAGACCACAAAATTGGTATAATATTATATTTTTAAGAATTCTAAATAATTAAAATAAATATTATTTATTATTAAATTACATTATTTTGAATTCTGTAAAAACATGAATTATTATAATATAGTATGTATAAAAGTCTTATCAAATGGTTTCAAAATGACATGGAATCAATGATATAAAGTATGTGGTCCTAATATATTCAATAAATATTTTTTACTGGTTGTGATATAATTTTAAAATTTATCTTCTGGATTAACCCATCTATCAACCAATATTATCCTTAACTATAGAATTGAATTTTAAATATTACATGATACATTAAACTCCATGTAATCTTATTTCCAATATTACAAATCCTAATGTGGTTGTCACATTGATATGAGGGTTGAATATATATCAAACACTTTCAATTCAAAATAAGTGTGTCCTCTTAATGGGATGATTATATCTTTATTTTTAGAATAACCACAATAATGGCCAACATTTTTCTAGATGAATATTATCATAAAAAAATAATATTATTTTTTAACATTTTATTTTTCAATTTATGTATATATTAATTAAAAGAAATTTTTATCATGGAGTATTCTTACTTTAAACAAAATTTGATCGATGGAATTATTCTATAGAGATACAATCTTCCTTTAATCATGAACTACATGTCTCAATATTTGTCCAACGTAATCCTTTTCTAGAACATCCATGATCTATATTATATAGACCCTAAAATCATACTATATTGATATTATAATTTTCCAAGATAATTTAATATGTAACATATTATTAAATATGGTCAGAGAACCTATTTAACTAATTTAATGCACTTAGTACATCTCTATTTAATTCTATAATTGAACTAAATCCAGAGCAATATTAACATTTTGAAAACTTGTAGGTCCAATATTATGAAAAATATTAAAATACTTCTTCTCACAAAATCACAATATATTTTGTTAAAATTTAATTCATTTTACTGAATTTTAAAAACTGAAATAAAACATTCCATATTATTTATCTAATTTCATTCATGGATATTAGACAAAAATCAGTCATCTTCAAAATAGAAATTTTGAAATGGAATATTTTATTTAAATTTTATGTCAAAATCCTCGAGAAATTTCACCAATTATGAAATTTTTATTTCTCCGTGAATATAGACGAATAAATAAATCTTGTAATCTTCATTTTTATTCTCATTGATATTATATCTAAAATTAACCATTAGTACCACCTTAAAATAATTCATATATTTTATTTTCACAAATAATTTTAGTTAATATTATATGATATACTAATCATTATAATTTATGATTATATGGATACACATTCTTCATTTTAATCATATATATCTCATTATAGGAAGATACATTCTCACGAAACTCCATGAAAATAAAAAATGATCTAAAATGGAATTTTGAAAAGTAGAACTTCATTACTGAAACATTTGTTCAAATTCATGAAAAATTAAAATATTTTGGTTAATGTAATGATACATTAATAAATCATAGTTCAAATCATATACAACCTTTGTGTGCATAGAATTTATATCACGTAGTGCATGTATATATAGAAATATCTCATGTAGAATCATCATATCTGATTTCGTCAAACATTACATCTATATAACACTACATTACTAGTTTATTTTACACTAATCATCAGTAGGATATGAAAATATTTTTAATCTCACATTGAGTATAAAATTCTATAATTAATATTATGTCTACATTGTAAAAATCATTTTACTAAAAAACCATGAATTTATCTTGAATTATATACAGTAATATTCAAATGTATTGAAGACTAGTCCAAATATATATTATTTTAAAAATATAATAATTCCATATTATAAAGTCTTTCAATTCCCAATTATCGTATTTTTCGTTATACATTCATCATTTATATTTTTTAAGCCTTTAAAAAATTGATCAAAAAATCTATAACATCATCTAAAAATGGAATATACATCTTAAAATCATCAAAAAAAATTCAAATATTCACTAGTAATAATACATAACAGTAATAATTATTCTTGTAGTTCCAAACATGAACATATCAATATAGATCTTATATACAAAAAAACTATTTCTATAACATATATTTTCACTGAAGGAATGAGTTATAGAAAATTCATATAAAGTAAGACACAATTTAGGATATAAATATCAACTATCTCAACCATTATCCATATAAATCCTAATATATCTTCACAAATCTATATTCAGATCCTTCTATCATATAAATTATTATTGTTCTCTTTGATTTTCACTGTATATTTTCATCAAGTGCAACATACCATTGCATGGTTGCAACATTCATTCCATTTGGATTTAGTAAGAAATATGTCGTAAATCAATGTATCCTCATACTCATCCCAATATATGTGGTTAACTTTCTTAATAAATCATATGGATTCCTAGACTACCATTCTAAATATTTTTCAATAAAATACAAATATTTTTGTCACCATATATTTTTCTTATATTTTTATTTATATTCCCTCCAAAATTATCAAAGGGTTATATATGGGTATCTTTATAAATATTAGTACCCCTTATTTCAAATATTATTGGAAAATATTCAAAAATAAAATATCACAATTTTCCATATAAATAATTACTTCATTAATTTATAGTTTTAAAACAACATTATGATATTTAGATTTTAAGTGTTTATAATCCTCCCTTATTATGATTCTATTTCACAAATAATCCAAATGATATTAAAAATTATATTTATAATTTTATGGATCTTTAAACAACTATTTACTTCTTCAACTCTTAATTGTTTTTGGTTCACCATCTATTTAGACTTTATTTCAACTTATTCTGCAAACGTTCTCTTAATTTACAACATTATTAACCAAATATTCAAAAATTTCCATAAAACCAATCTTACCATGAAAACATCATTTTTTTCAAGAACAATGGTGTAAAAAATCCTTATCAAGGAGTCATTAACATATCCTCTAATAGAACACTATTCAATGATTGAATTAGGAAATGATATAACAAATAAATAACTAAATTGTTTTCACTCCACTAAATTTCTACCAAAGACACCGTGAATCTTTTTCCATTAATTCCTAGAACAATTATCCATGTTTTTCTATTACATTAACGAAAATTTACTATTTAATAAACCATAAATCAAAATTTCAGAGATTCATACCACTTGTAAATGATTTCAATTTAATATAAAATGACTAAACACATAGATATATCGTTTCTTCAAAAGTAGAAGTTTCAAGATCTTAAACTTCATTAAACACCCAAAAAATATTGTTTATGATCATCCATTAATAGTTTTTTAAGAACATCCATAAGTTATGGAGTTAACGTATCGAAGAATACACTAATCCCATTCCTTCATGGATAAATTATGATGATAAATAATTATATATCATGAATAATTTATAAATTTTATCACTAATCTATATTTTTCACATAATATTCATTCTTCACGAGTTTTCCTACTACCCCAATATTTTCAGACGCCCCCCCTAAAAAATGAATGATTCCATTTATTTACTTCTAAATTAATATTTATTTTACATAATAACTCAAATTTATCATTAATATTACTTGACTATAGAACAATATCAATGTAACTTCTACTTAATTAACTCCATTTGAAATTTGATATTTATCATTTAATATCCACCATGGATACTTGAAGCCTCATATTGAAAAAGATTAATCCTTCAAAGAAATGGTTCTATATCCAACACAATTTTCCATATATTTTCTTTTACCTCATCCACCCCATGAAAAAGATATCCCCCTTTATCATATTCCACTTCTTCAATAGTCTAAGATGTTAAATTTTAGGGGATAGGGGTACATAATAGACATACTCAAACAAAAGATTATGGTTTATCTTTATGAACTAACCCACTAATTCCAAAATGGTGAATATAATTATTGGTGGTTAAAAATTGAGTGATACAATTTTTACACACTTTTGTGGATCATTTATTATCATTCTTCAATCATATATGTCTTGATGTCCTACAAATTATTATATGAATAAAAAATCATCATATATTGAGGTGACCCAATCCATTCAAAAATATAAAATAGATCATTTTAGATAAATATTTAATAAACAACATAATAAAATATTCCATAGAACTATTATGGTTTAGAGTCTTTATATACTATTTATAATTCTCTTATTTCATGTAATATCTTTAGTAAATCTCACAGTGATCTTTTCATATAGTAAAATTCTTAGAAATGACATAGGTAAATGAACGTAATATAGAGTTATTTTATATTATTAGTATGGTTATACATAATAAAAAACAATCAATGCTCATAAGTGAATATAAGATTAGAATAATGGTATGAGAATATAATCAGAACTTACAATAATCTTTCTTAATTATTCATATATCATTAATCCAAAATCATTTCATAAGGATTCTTTATAACAAAATACATAAGTCATAAGTTTAATGAATCAAAAATAATCAATCATGATTCAAGAGATCATTTCATAAACATAATACATATGTATGTTTCCTAAAAATATATAGATAATACAATTACCTCAATAAGGGATCACATTAAAGGACATTATAGTGGATTCACCTAAATCCCCATTAAATAATTTTAAAAGTCAAGGTTATCTCCCAATAAAATCATAGTGGATAGAGTCCCTTACTAATAAAGGTTCACACAAATTCTAATCTTTATTATCACATGAGATGTTTATCATTACCCAATTCATTCAAGGGGTATATAATTCAGGTCTTACACATCATAAAATCAATACAATAAATATTTGTACCACTAGATCATAAAACATTTATCATATCATCATATAAAAACCAATGGAATGAAAATAGGATTCATAAATAATTTATTATTTCATCATATAAAAACCTATTGAAATGAAATTAATTTTTATAATGATTTAACAATAACATAATTTACATATGCAAATGAAATTGGTTTCATAGAATCACTCATAGATTAATATCATCAAAAAACATATAGAGAAATAATGTGGATGGTATAAATAGTTCATATCCCAGTGAGGAATATTAAGACTTAAAGGATGTAGTCAAAAATAAAAAATACCTTTAAAATTACATTCGATCATTTTTATTAAAACATGAGAAAATATCCTTTTATTTTGATAACATTTGACTAAGAATTTATAGAATATTGAGAAAAAAATTCCATGAAATTATGAAATATAAATTATAAATAATTCATTAATGAAAATAATTTTTGTAATAGTAATAAAATATATTTAGGTCATATATGTTAAAAGAAAATATTTCTTTAATGAAATTGTGAAAAGTGAAAAAATATTTTTTTGAAAAATAACATCAAAAAAAAATTACATCTAAAATATATCTAAATAAATGTAATTTTAATGAAAAGTGATTTTTTTAATCATTTAATGTATCAGTAGGAAATTATAGAAAACAATAATAAATATTATCAACATGGAATAATACTTTTATTGCACAAATGGGATATAAGGATGGATTCCCATTACAAATATTTTATCAACAATTTTATGTACCAATAGAGAAATGTGTTACTAATATATATGAATCCTATAAATAAATATAGGATAATAAAAAATTAGGTGTTTCTTTTAAAATATCCACATAATTTTTATTAATGTAAATTTAAGCATAAAAAATACTGATGAAAATATGATTAAAACAAAATTCCATCACTTCATGTTTTTCCCACTTCCGACAAATTATAATATTATATATAATAAATATAGATTTATTATAATTATATATATTCAGAAATATTTATTCATTAATGACAATTTATTATTATATTATAATTTCCAACTATCATTTTATTGTTATTTTCTTTATTAAAAGAAGCATCTGTGTGAAAGTGGTCTATTTTCCATTCATTATTCTGTTATATAGTTCTGATAATTACACCATCATGATGGATTCATAACATAAATATTCATAATATGGACAAATATATAATATTAATTATTTACATATTATTTTATAATCATTCATATATTATTGATAGAAATTGAATTATGCCACTCTATAGAGACAGTTGTTTATACATACGCATGTTGGGTGTTTTAACATATTCTATAGATTGAATGAAAGAAAAATAAATTCATATTATCATTTATAAAATCACCATTTTATTATTTAAATTGTATTTTTTAATGAAATGATTCTCTATTACCAACCATGTAACATATATATTAATAATGAATCACATTAGTTCATGGAGTTTGTAGTCTACGCGCACACATGAGTGAGATTTTAATTTTCCTAATGATAGAAAAGTAAAAAAGTTATAAAACATATAATAATTTAAAATTAATAATCATTTAATAAATACCATATATAAACATTACATCAAAAAAATTACTATCCATGAATGATGGTTATGGAAAATGAATCATATCACAACATAGTGGTGGTAGTCCACACATAGGCACGAGCGACACTTTCATTTCCCATTTAATATAATGGATGTGTAAAATGGATGATAGATCAACATAAGAGAAATTAATAACACAGAATATATTGATATAATTATTTTATAATAGATATGATATATTTATTTGAGGTATAATAAGTAATTAAATTGACCTAACTTATTTAAGAGTTATACATATTTGTTAAGAAACCCCCTTGGCTTATAATTTACGACATGAATATATCGTAAAAAATATAAAAATGACCTCAAGGTTGTGGGGACAGATTTTTGGAAGGTAATACAGTAGGTATTTGGTGATATAAAATTCTCAGGGACTCTGAGGAAAAGATTTAAATTGGTTTCCTTTTATGTGGCATGTAGAAGATAAAATTTGAAATTTTAAAATTAGTAACATATAAGAATAGTTTTCTCAAGGAAAATAGATTTAATGTACAAAAATAACAAATATAAGATGATATAGAAACTAAATATATTCATTTAATAGGATTTAGATATGTTTATATTTCAATTTAACACAAACCACTCTAGTTTAACCACTGATTAACACCTATTAACCTTTTCTGTGGTATTGAATTTTTACCGCAGTTACTGTTCATAATGAACAAAAGGTAGACTGGAATTATTATATAATATTATTAATTATGATTATAAATATGAAATTAATTTCATAAAATTAAATCTCTATAATTTTAATAAATTAATTACAAAATAATCCCATGAAATTAGAAGGAAAATATTTTTCTGGAAAAATTCCTTATTAAATATAATTTTATTTACTCAAAAATTAAGCATGATTTTATTTAAGTTGGAAAGAATTATAAATTTTTTAATATAGAGGAACTATTTAATTTTTAAAATAAATCGACATCAAATGGGACTTTGTAAATAATTAAATGGAAAAGATAAATTTCTGTAAAACATTTCGAATTCAATATTCACAGAAAAAATAATATTTTCATAAAAATACTAAAATTTTAACCTTTGAAAATTTTGATATACTGATTGATTATTTTTTAATAATTTTTACAAAATAAAATTTCTAAAATTGGTAAAATAATTTATAATATTTTATAACTTGTAGTGAAAAAAGTAATTTTTGACGAAATAATATTTTTGAATCATAAAATGACTTCATTAAAAATTGTGTTCTTAATTCATCAGATTTCATAAAAATATTTTTATTGAGTTGGAATATTATACATACATTTCATAATTTATTTAATTAGATTCACACCCTCTAATTAAAGTTTTATGTTATAAAGGTATATGATATAATTTTTTTCTATAATTGGGATTTAATGTGACGTTTTCTATTAGATATAAAAATTCTTTTAAAGGGAAATATGTCATAAATTATCATGATGTTACATTATAAAAACCATATAGGAATTTCATGATTGATTTTTTATCACAATAATATAAAAAAATATAATTCTTTCTAATGACATCATGAGGTTCCCATAAACCATCCTCCAATTTGTGGCAAAACAAGATAACATTGATCAAGTATGTGGTATTGTTACACAAAACTATCACTATTAGATCTATAATCTAATATGTGCTTCCATTATAAGAGATATCATGTTAAAAATTTATTTTATATATGTTCAATACATGTGAATGATCATGTATGTACTTCATAAAGAGAGTTACACGGAACACATCTTGATCGTCAGAGAGATTAAATATAAGTGGAAAGTGATTAGAAAATATAATGGTATGATCGTGAATCTTGTAGTGAAAAATATATATAGGTATCATTTTTTCCTTAATTAAATATATAATAACATTATTAAACTTATAAATTTATACATATACCTTCTTATAGACATAGAACTTCAGATCTCATGGATAGTTTTTAGAATAAAATTTTTTAAACTGAAGTTTACCAAATGTGATTCTAAATAGTTAAAAAATATCCTTTCATTTAATGGACATCTTAGGTACCAATACCTTTCGTTCTCCAAATTTATCTCATCACATTGGAGTTACCCAGATCATACAATTCAAGGATTCATAAAGATCCTTTTGAATTCTCGATTGAAGTCTATTATTGTATGAAAAGCTAACCATAGAATGGTAATGACCCCAAACACCATTAAAATCTATAGGACGTGATATTAAAATATCATTTCTGGTATGAATGGTCCTATTATACTGAACATAAATAAAAGGATGATGTAATATAATGAACCTCGTAAATATATATCCAAATCATATAAAATATATCTCCAGAACATTGAGCTAAACCTCAAATCATGATCCAATAAAATTGAGAGTGGTACTCCATGAAATTCCACCATTTCATGATATATGTCACTTATTGTTCATAATTTCAGAAATGATCTCTTATGGATATATATTTTAATTAATTTTTTATAAATCAACTATATCTTAAATATCATTATTCCATTATTATTTTTTTGGAGTCCAATCATGAACTCCATGTAAATTTATTCCCATTTATATTCTTGTATGAGTAATGGTTTTAAAATCCCCTTACACTTATGTCCCTTATCCATAACCTTATAAATCTCTAGAGACCAAGATATATACTATAAAATATCACTTTTCATGTTATCCCACAGGAAATAAATTTCTTGATATCTATATCTCTATACACATCATTATTGTATAAAGAATGATGAAATATGAAATTCGTCCAACAAATCATTCTTCAAATTTTGTTTTGAAAAAATATATACTTAGTTCTTATATCATATCATTCCATCATATTAATGCTTTAACTAAAGTAAAATCTTTACCGTCTTCTATAGTTCCAAATCCACATTCTAGGCAACTTAAATCCTTACATGGATAGATGGTTGATCATTCATCTATGAAGTATATGATATTTCCCCTAAAATAATTATTTCAAGATAAATAATCTATAAATTCATAAATATTAGATCTATTTAATTGCCTATAATATGAATCCTATAATAGTCTTTTCAACATAGAGATTTATCCACTCTGTTCACCATCCCAGGGAGGTGGAGTACTAAGAAATCATAACCTTTAATCAAATATGACCATCAAATTTGGTGAAAATTTATATATTTATATGTGAATATGATAATAATTATCTAATGATAAATATATATAAATATCAACCCTTTCAATATATTGATAATTATAATATATATTTAAAATAATATAATGATTTCTCCAAACAATAAATCATTAGTCAGGTAAATTTTTTCAAGTGGATTCTATTAGTGGGAGGCATAATCCAGCACTATTTCAGTATTTATGAGGATTAATCCTCATTTAATCTTAGAGTCCTCACTAAATATTACAAAACATTTTTACTACATAGATGTCTATACAATGGTGAGATGACCAACCATCTTTTCATCTCCTTGCAATTTTCCTCACATTCTTCTATCCAAATGAACTTGTCTTCTATATGATTCAACTTTATTATTGGATTATATTTCCAAAAGATATATCTCACAAAGTGTTGGTAATATCAATCCAACCCAAGATTATTATGTATCTCAGTTTCCGTGGTTGTTTTAGATCATTATTTAGTAACATTTTTCTTTAATTTATTTACTGATATACCCTCAATTAAAATTATATGAACAAATAATTCTACTTTCTATTGAGAAAATTTACACATGGTATATTCACTATAGTATTTCTACTTATTAAAGGTCTATATAATGGTCCAAAATGTTTTTATTCCCATACCTTTTATTTTTATATAATATAATATTAAAACATCTCATCCTTAACCACCAAGTCCAAGCTATAATTCCATAAGGCCTCGGGTGTGTTGGGAATATATTGGGTTGAAGTTGTTTTTCGGATAATGGTTGGCTAGGATATGTCATTTAAATTTTGTTATATATATATATTTTCATTATGAGAAATAAATTAACATTGAATTTTTGGTGATCATTGGTAGTAATTCCTAAATAAAAATATGGGATACAAGTTTCATAAAAAATTCCATCATTTATTGTTTTCTATTATTACGTTATTTTCATGGAAATGTTGTATTTTCGGATTCACATGTTTTATGAAGTGGGTTGTTATTTTAGATCTATAATAAATTTTTATATTTCAATAATAAATTTGATGATTCATTATTGTAAAAAAAATCTATACATTACATGTTTTCTAAAAACTTATGAACCATGTTTCGTGAAAGAAATAGGGTTAATAGTTTTTCTATGTCTGAAAATTCTATATCGATCTATATATTATATCAACATGAATAATTCCTGTTAAACCAGGTATTTTTTACATGGATAGTGATAATAATTTATGTAGTATAAGTATTCGGAATATATATCATCAATTTGAGATGTTCTTGACATAGAAGTTTTTTAGTGCCATGAGGTTTGAATTTTTTCATGTTGAATGTTTTAAAAGCTACAAATAGACCGATTAATTAAATGGGACGATCCATCGATATAACCAATCCTTTGAATGAACTATTATTTGATTTGTTTTTAAATAAAATAGGTCACTATTTATAATGGTAAATCATAAAAGTTGTGGAATCAATCCATCATAACCATTGTAATAGCAATCTATTATACATGTAGTGACGCCAATAAGATATCATATATAGAATTATATTAGAGGTAAAACATCATAATATCAATGTTTTTTCTAATTGACTATATTTGTTGAGTGGGATGAATCTGATATATTTTTAGCACGAATCAATCAATTGATATTTTTCCACAAATGAATTGGGGGAGGTATGGGATTCAAAAACCTATCAAATAGATTAAATACAATAATTAAGTCAACCATTTTTATTACACATGAATTATTTGAGTGAGACCTTAAAATTGTTCTATTTTTAGTGGATGTTTTGATTTGATTCAATTGCATTGAGAATAAACATACACAAATTGAAACTGATCTATTTAATGGGAAATAGATAACAATCTGTCACATGTATAGTATCATTGATAAGTCATCAGATGATAGGCTTCATCAGACTTCATTCCATAAGACTCAAGAAAAATTAAATAACTAATAAATTTATAAATTTATCGATGTTTTAATTAGATATTTTTGGGTTTCTAAAGTGTTTATAAGATTCAACAATTTTCATGGAATAAAAAATTTCAGTATGATTGGATTATTGGAGTAAGAATTTATGAGCTGCTGAATCACAAAGAAAAACTATGTCAGACTATCTGTGTTCCAAAATATGATGTATTGAATTGTAAAGAAAACTATTTTGGACTATCGGTGTTCCGAAATAATATGTATTCTAGACTAAGATGTTTTTTGGACTAAGAATTTGTGATGTTCCTTTTCAAAATAGTTTGTGATTTCATATGTTCTGGAAAATTCATAAAGATTAAAGAAGGATCTAGAATATTTAAAAAACATATAGTAGTGGACAAAATGATGTTCAAAGTAAAAGGAAATTTTTTATTATAGAATTTATTTTAAGTACAAAAAGGACATTGGTTTCCCATAATTTTATATTATTATATGAATATAACTAGAATTCAAAGTACAATGTTCTCTGGAAGAATTCTAACTATTGGATATTGGGAGAGTGTTGGTATTTTTGAGACATAGTTTGTTGAATTTCTTCCAGATGAAATATTATAGAAAAAATTGTTTAGATAGATGAAGTGTTCAAAATATGTTTGGGTTAATTTTTTTATATTAGAAAAAATGGAACTCATTGTCCATGTAAACAACATAACCAAATAAGACTAATGTATATAATAAAAATTCAGATCTATTTTTGGACATACAAATCATAGTGAGCTATCTAACTGAGATTTTGTGCGAGGTCCAAATATGTTTCCCATATATGCTACTCGGTATAAAGGTGAATAATTGTTTTTTAAACATTTATAGTAATGTAGGTATTTTAATTTACATAGTTAAATGTTTAGGAATAACTTTTTAAAGTTTCAAAACATGTTATAAAAACTTTTTTTAAAACAATCATACTCTATTAACACATGTATTAATCTATTTATCATAATTTTAATGTTATTTCCTACTTTTTTTATCCACAAAAAAGATTATTTTCTAGTGGATTATGTGGGGATAAATTACTTCTAAACCAATCCAAGGACTAGACACTATTATTTATTTGTGGACCATGTATATACAGGGGTTCAGGTGGATATTTGAATATTTTGTTTTCATAAAAATGATATTTTGAAAAAAAGGAGAAGGTTATTATAAAATAATGGTGAAAAAAATAAAAATATATAACTAATTCACCCAAAACCCTCTGAGTGATTACATTGATCTTTGTTGATCCTTTTCAAGGTGTGAATCCTTATATTACTAATCCTTTTGTCCTATAGAAAGGGTCTAAGGTGGAAACATTGGGAGAATATACCCTCAATAAGAGTACATAATAAAAAATAAATAAGGAAACAAATAATCATTATACAATCAAAGTTACTTGTAACCAAAACATATAATCGATATAAATTAATATAGAAATTATATAATCAATAGTCAAAATAAGAAAAAATGAATTGATCACCCATAAATCTGATCATGTAGTGGATATAAAATATTCAAAGTACCGTATTCTTTACAAATCCATGCCTCATATCATTCTGATATCCAAACTCATAGAGTGCTATCCCACTAAATGATAAAATTCAAACCTCATCCCAACTTGTACCAATAATATATGGCGAATTTTTAGGTACCCATGTTCTAGAGATGCCCGAGTATGGTGTGAGTACAACTCAATAGTGCGCCAACAATGTAGTCTAGTACCCAACTATAAAAATTGACTATTCACTCGTGTAGTGAGATTATAAAAAGTAAAATAAGAACTCACTTAACTATGAACAAACAATATATAATAAAAAAACATATAAGAAAATATAACTTTATACTGAGCAGTTGTTTTCTCAACAATCCAATCAAAACCCTTTAATATACCTACATTATCTCTATATTGGAATGTGGCCTTAATGATGTTTTGACAAATATGTTTCCAAAAAAGTCCCCATATTCATCCAAAAATAGTCACAGGGATGAGTGTCTCAGGTCATACCATGAAATTCAATCATAAATGATCTCTCTCAATAGTTTTCCATGCCCAATACCTCTATTTTAGACCTCACTAGGTCATTATCCCATGTCGTTATATATTGGGTCCAATCATAAAGCCCATAATTCCCCACATTCACCTCTTTTCTGAGGTTACATAGATAAGAATTTCCCCATGTTAAGCCACATAGGGCCATATCTTCTCATAATATAGCATCATCCTATAATCATATCACATACAACATCTGAACATGCTCTCCCTCTTGGTCTACCCATCTACAAAAAATCAGATGAAACTTTGGTACCATTCATAAGACACTAATAACATAGAACATATAAAAACATCACATGAAAATAGTGAAATTGTACTAATAAAACACCTCAAATGCATTTTAAATACAAAAAAACGTATAACAAAAAAAATGCATAACAACTCATTTGGAATCCATATTAATTGTCATAAATAGAAACACCAAAGTAATCAATGTCAGTATTATTATCAAGGGATACACATTCATAAATATGAGATCATGGTATTAAAAATGGTCACAAGGATTCTACGTGACATGTATGATTTTCACACATCTATTGGCCCATGAAATATATGGAAGACATTTATGATCAAGCCTCAGTGATCGGTAGTGAACATCAATATATGGAAAAAGGATCCTTCATTGTCTTTGGAATGTTTTCCAATTACATTTGGAGTAATTTTTATAATTACTAATAACTGAGGAATTATTAATTAAATATACAATACGTGGTTTTTTGTTAAAAAATTATTAATTTAGGGATTGTTTTCCTAATAGAAAAATATTCATAACTCATGACAAAAAACAAAGAATAATACTATATGATACATTACTTATGACCACCTACCTATAATTGATTCAAATATAAACCCTAAAAATAAACATATATACCCTTATTCATCCATTTTTATTAAAAATCCGTCAATAACAAAAATTTACTATTTTATGAATAATCCTTCTAAATTAATTAATTATAATTTTTTAACTTTATTAATTATTTATATAGAAACTAAAAATATAAATAGAATGGAATGAACAATAAAATTCTCACCAAATAGCATTTCTTAGTTATAACCACATCCAACCATCAATAGATGACTCATCTCACATTTCAAAAATAAATCAAGGAAAACTCCCTTTCAAGTTGTAATAAAACAAGGGAAAATATATTTAAAAAATTTAAATAATATAAGAGAAAACCCATGAGACATACATAATTCAAAATGGCCATCAATTACATGCGTTCATTAATATAATACATCCTATAACCATTCTAATCAAGAGCCATATCATTCATGGAAAATTATATCAAAATTATTTAGAATTTTTATTCAATTTGTCAATTAGGAACCATCCAATGATAAATAAATGAACAAGTTAATTGGGTGGAAGATGATTCAATGATAATCGATCTATCAATGTATTTTAAAGTACAATACATACCTATAATGCAAAGACCTAGATTTTTACCATGTATTTTTTTAATTATATAGAATTATTACGAGTCCACAAAAATTGACGGCGCGTGATAATGTGGCCTGGTGTTCCCTAAATGAATATCTGAATTTTTTTCGAGTAGGTTAAGTAAATGCATGAGCGATGTTTTGTAACTTTTAAACCAGTGCTCAGAATTTAAATCCTAGGACACTGTTGAACTTGCAGTGCTGATATTCGCTTAAGGGTACCTTCAACTTGACCGCAGTAGGTCGAGGGTGAAAGTTATTTTTCAGACTCCTCATGGGAGAAAATAAAATAATCTTGTTTTATTTTATTTTGGAAATTAAAACCACCCATTTGAAACATGTAGGTGGGGACCACATGATGGTGGTCAGGCATTTAATGTTGGGAATTAAAATTCTGGTTACAAAAAAAGGTGTGACCATATTCCACTTTAATTAATAAGATTCATTAATTAAGAATTAATAAATCAAATTAAACCCTTGAAATTCCCTAATTAATGTTCCAACAAATTAAATGATTAATCAATAACCTTAATCCTATTAATTTGGAACCTCATCTCTCATGGGGGAGAGGATTGGAAAAGGGGAGGAGATTTGAGAGAACATTCTTTATTGAAGAACACCCTCTCCAACAAAGATCATCCTCCAGAATCAATAAATGAGGACGATGTTTGAGCCCCGATCAGAAACATCTTGCCGCAGCGACGAACGCCGACATCACCATATTCATTGACATTGCCTTATTCATTGTGAAAACTCCTATGGGAGAACGTCAATATAGGGGATTTATTTTATTTATCTTTGATTTAGTTTATTTATCGATTCATCATATTCTGGTTTCAAAGTGACGATGGCCAAAATAAGATGGCCATCGTCTCACACATACCTTGCCTCTTCCCTTTTTATTTTCCGTGCATTCTTCGTCCATTCTTAAACTCCAAATATTTAATGACACTGGAAATGAAATATTTTGTCGAACGCGACATATGGACATGGATCCCTCGACCTGAGGATTGCGAATATATGATTGTTTTATTTTTCGGGCTAAGAACGGAGATGCAGTGACCCGCGAAAGAGGAGGAGGTCCGACACACTGACCGACCACATGAAGGTAGGGTGGCATGCATCCGCACTATCAAATGAGCAGGAGACCGAGAATCCTTGGCCACAGTAGAGGCTGAAGAGTGGATGACACCTGGCCTGCCACGGTGGAGCAGTGGCGTGCGACCACGCCACTGGGAAGAGGAACGACTACAACACCTGGCTGGCCATGGTGGATCAACAGGACCCGATTGGGTACCGTGGGTTATGTGACAGCGCCCTAAGGAACTGCCCTTTGTCATTCCGAATGGATGTAGGGTGCTTTCCCTTCATCACTAGCTCAGGCAGACCGCACCACACGGCCACGCCTAGCGGGCAGGGCCGAGCCTCCCCCTACGTGGGCCAGGATGGACCAAATCCCAGAGGTGTAATCACACAAAGGACCAGGCCATCCTGGCCAAACCTGGGTCGGGTCGGTCTGGCTGGGTCAGACTGGACCCAGGCCCAGCCAGTCTGAGTTTCGCCTTTTTCGACGTAACTTGAGAACTGCGCCTTTATTTGACAAACCATCTACGACACCATAATTATTTGATTGAGATGTTGTTTTTTCTATACTACACTTGATTTTTAGATAAATTCAGAGTATGGGTGGGTTGGATCAAACCCCGAATCCAACAGGGCCCTCGGAGTGTAAACACTAATAACTTATAGACCGGGAGTCCGATAGACCCTCCGACTTTTGTCTTGGGTCCCTAATGATGTGACAACACCTTTGTGATAACTCTTTGTGGGACTTCCTAGTGGTTGAGTTAAGACCGATGTATTGGAGAGCGGTTCTTCCAAGTGCGCTGCGTACAGAACCCAACGACTGGCTGGGACATGATGAAAACTGACGATTTTGACTCAGAGTGACTCGACAGGTACCGTGGGGAGAACCTCTATATGATGCGGTAGACCCACAGTGGGGAGAACCTATATGGGATGTGGAAAACCAACAATACTCGATAAGGGGAGTACCCCAACATGCCACGAGGGGGAGCACCTCTATGTGATGCGGCAGTCCCACGGTGGGGAGTGTCTCTGTGTAACGTGAAAGACCCACGGTACATGACAGGAGGAGTGTCCCAATAGTCCGAGTTTATTGGGAAGCGCTTCCGTGTGATGCGGCAGACCCACTGTACTCATTAAAGGAGGACTTCTCCAGCGGTCGAGGTGTTCGACGTTGTGACTGAGAATGTAACTTGTTTCTAGGCCTAAAGAATCTGTGGATGGCTATTAGAATTCATAGCTATCATGTGTGGGTCAACATCATAATCATTTTTCTCAGAGTTGTTCACCTGATTTGAGCTAAGAGTCTAATTGAGGTGAGACTCTAATTGAGATGAGACTCTAATTGAGTTGTGATTATTGCATTGTGCTTTCTGTTCAAGATCATGATTTGTGAATTTTCTTATGGAATTCTCAATGTCCTTCAGGGGTTACAGGGCCCCTACTAAGTATCAGTATACTCACCCCTGCACAGGCTACACCCGCACCTTGTAGTGTCCTGTGTAGATGACGAGTAGGTGGGTTGATGTTTAATGGATCCAGGACTAGGAAGTAAAGAGAGGAGACGGGCGGACGTCGAGTACTGAGGATGAGATATGTACCTACCCTTCAGGTAGGTTCCTCGAAGGATGTCCCAGTAGTTTTTTTCATTCTTCTTTCAATTGTATTTTTTTTAGTTGTTCTTTTACCTTTACAATTGAGCTTGTATTTCGGACCCTATTACTTTCATCACTCTTTTACTACAATAGTTTACTTCACAGTTGCTTCTTATAGTGTTCATGGACCATGTGTTTGTATAAGATTGAAGGAAATTCCTTCTAGTTTTAGTGATTATGCCTTTCGGTGCTAGTCACCATCCCCAAGCCTATGGAAGAAGGGCTTGTGGTAGTGACGACACAGGCCCCGGGGGATGGGTCGTGAAAAATTGGTATTAGAGGAGTTCAGTTCTATCATAGTACATGGACTATGATTTTTTATGTGAAGCAATATTGTAAATTGTTATGAGTGTGTTTTTTTGTTCGGGGAATCTTGTGTTGGTGTGGCAACTAATGTATCCATACACCAAGACCCTGACTTTTGATTTCCAACTCAGTGTATGGAAACACTGATTGCGTATGTCTTTTTCAAAAGTTTTCTCTATGATATCTTTGAGTCATCTCACCAGGTATAATATTAATGACTGTGTAACACCTGTTTCTTTTCTGGAATCCTCCATGTAGATTGCCACCCAGGGTTCCGGTTAGAGTATGTGATGATAGCCCACTGAGCAACGAGGCATCATTGTAGGGCCCCCTTACAACAGTTGTACCATCGGGTGGTGTATGAGCAACAACACAACCCATTGGGAAAACAATGCCACTAACCCCAGTAGTAGAGGGTGCACACCCCTTGAGTGCGTTATATGAGTTCCAGTGCTAGAGGCCACCGATGATCTGGGGAAAGACAGATCCACATGCAGTTGAGTACTGGCTTGAGGCTGTGGTTATAGTTTTCCGACTAGTAGGGACACCAGTTGATCTCATGGTGATCCTTACTGCCATTCTTCTTCAGGTAGTAGTGGGAAGATGGGAGGGATTTATTCTCCATGTTCAAGATGAGGTGACTCTCATCTGGGCATACTTCGAGAGCCTTTTTAGGGCAGAGTTTGTCCCAGTGACCTTATGCTTAGTGAATATATAGAAGATTCTCCACTTATGGTAGGGATGCATGACCGTGGTTCTGTATTCAGTTATATTCACCAACCCCTCATGCTAATTCACTAATATGGAGAGGGACCCTTTCATCATAGACCAAACCTTCGATCATGGGATCATACGGGAGATTAGAGCTTCGATGGATTCTCTCAGCATCCCAATGTAGCCAGGGGTGTTAAAACGAGTACTCTTAGTAGAGAGTTTCCCTGATGAGAAGTAACCGGCATTGATACCCACCACCAGATGACACGTAACAGAGTCATCAGCAGCTGGAAGAAGAAAGATGATTCAGAGGCCGAAGAAGACCAGACCTACATGTGAACGACCGCAGGATACAAGGTCGGTGGTGCGGGGCTCTTGAGGAAGAGCATGACATGCGAGGATCATGCAGTGTTACTCATGCAGCAGGAAGGGTCACATGGCTTGCGACTTCCCGACCCGCCATACAGACGACCAGAAGACTGTCGGAAGACCGCTTGGGAAGAGGCGAAGATTCAATCAAGGAGGTCTGTAGGCAGGAGGTGGATGTGGTAGTGGAGGAGGCTGTGCAATTGGCGGTGGACGACGATATGAGTTTCTACTGCCACCCACATCAAGAGGTCCACCCTGACCATAGGGAGCTAGTGGACATGGATGGGCTCAGCTCCATGTAGCTGAGGCCTATGACCTTGGCACTTTGGAGATGATATGAGGTACAATATGTGTCTACAACACCCTTACTACAGAACTAATAGACAGAGGTTCCTGTTTGTCTTTTATTTCTCCGACCCTTGTTCGGAGATCGGATATTCCGGTGGAGCCATTGGATCGATCCATACTATTTCAGAATCCTACAAGAGCATATTAGATTATTATGCACTAGTGCTGGAAGAGTGAGCTTACTCTAGGAGGCGATAGCATCAGCTGGGATCTTCTAGTAGCGGCGTTGAGGCCTCACGACGTCATATTGGGTATGGACTGGTTATCCACAATCCATGCATAGATTGACTGTATTAGTCACAACGTGCGGTGTGTCTACACAGATGGGACTAGGTTTTCCATCACCAGTGATAAGGGAACCTTTATAGCGTATGATGGACTTACCCAAAGGAGGGTGCAGCTGATCACAATTAGTTGGATAGCCTTACCCACAAAGTGATTAATGTTTAGAGTCCAAGCTATCCGGTATTGCTGGACCAATATGACGATGTTTTATCTAATGATATTCCGGGTCTACCTCCTCACAAAGAGGTGTACTTTTACATTGAATTGTACCCCAGGAAAACACTAATATCTAATCCATCATATCAGATGGCTCCCGCAGTTATTCGAGAGTTTTGGGTAAATATAGAGGACATACAAATCAAGGGGTTCATTAGGCCCGGTGTTTCCCCTTGGGCAGCCTCGATTTTGTTCACCAAGAAGGCAGATGTGAGTTTTAGACTCTATGTGGGTTATCGTTGCCTGATACAGGTGACCGTAATGAACTAGTACCTACTACTGAGGATTGATGATATCATTGATTAGAAGAAGTGAGAAAGATGGTTTTAGAAGAGAGACATTTGATTAGGCTATCACCGGCTCAGGTTACGAGACAAGGATGTGTAGAAGACGAATTTCAGATATCGGTATAGAAACTATATGTTCATGGTTATGATCTTTGGTGTGACCACCTCCCTAGTAGTGTTAATGGGACTCATGAAAAGGATCTTCCATCCATACCATTATCGTTTTGTGGTATTCTTCCTCGATGAAATCCTAATATACTCAGTGACAGAGGTGGAACATGCCTATCATCTGCCGATAGTTACAGACACACTCCGAGAGTACCAACTTTATTATAATCTCTCTAAGTGCCAGTTTTGGATATGAGTGGTTCATTTTCTAGGGAATGTTATCTCAGAGGCTAGAGTTGCAGTGGACCTAGTGAAGATTGAGGTTTTTCTTTATTAGGAGCCACCCAAAAGCGTGATGGAGGTGCAAAGTTTCCTGGGTTTGTCCGGTTACTACCGAAGGTTTGTTCCTGCCTTTTATAGAGTTGTGATACCCTTATCATCACTGAAAAAAAGGGGAAACCCTTCTTATGGTAGGAGATATTCCAGTGGAGTTTCCAGGATCCAAGGAAAAGACTGAAGAGTGCCCCCATCTTAAGGCTACCATAGGAAGGCATTGGGTACATAGTCTATTGAGATGCATCAGAGACCATGCATGGATGTGTCCTGATGTAGGAGTGAGAAGTGATCGCCTATGGTTCTCTACAGCTATGACAACATGAGACGAACTATGCTACCCATGACCAAAAGTTAGCAGCAGTGGTATTTGCCTTGAAGATGTGGCGACATTACTTGATGAGCGAATGTTTTACAGTATACTATGATCACAAGAGTCTCATGTATATCTTTTCTCAAAAGAACCTAAACTTGAGATAGAGGTGTTGGTTGGAGTTCCTCCAGAACTATGACTTCGAGATAGTCTATACTCGTGGGAAGGGGAATGTAGTAGCAGATGCACTCAGCAGAAGATAAGGTATATATTTTCTGAGTGAGGTTATGGATTATCTAGCCTTCTTATGGATATATTATGTGGATCGAGATGGATCCGGTTATCTTCATCATTGATAGTCACTCCCCCACTCCTTTAGCAAGTTATGGAGGCACAACTTGGGGACCCTGACTATGAGGCTCGACGTGCTCAGATATCCATATGACATGAACCTGATGAATTTTCGGAATATGGGGACCACTATATCCACTTCAGAGGGTATATTACGGTACCAATGTCAATATGGGAGGAAGTGTTGAGGGAGTTTCATACATCCCCTCTAGAGGTACATCTAGGAGTGGTGAAGATGTACTAGGACCTTCGGTGTTAGCACTAGTGGTCGGAAATGAAGAATGATGTAGCAGAGTTTGTCTCTCGGTACATCAATTCTTAGTAAGTGAAGGTAGAAAAGCAGGTTTTAGTAGTCTTATTTCAGCCACTAGAGGTGCCGTTGTGAAAGTGGGATGGAATTTCCATGGACTACATGGCATGAATTCCACACACATCTAAGAGTCGTGATTCTATCTGGGTGATCGTTGACCGACTCACCAAGTTGGCCCACTTCATACCTATCAAAGAGAAGGGATCAGTAGAGAGTTTGTGACTTCTCTAGGTATAGGATATTGTACGACTTCAATGAGTGTCATCTACAATTTTCTCCGATCATGATGCATTTTTTACTTATCAGCTATGGAAGGGGTTGTAGGAGTCATTTAGGACATAGCTTTGATTGAGCACCGCCTTCCATCCTTAGACATATGGTTAGACAGAGCGGACCATTCAGACCCTCGAGGTCATGCTACATGCTTGTTTCCTTGTTTTTGTCCATAGCTAGGAGGATCACTTTCCTTTGGTGGAGTTCACGTATGACAACAAATATCACTCGACTATCGGTATGGCACCATTCGAGATGTTGTACGGATAACCTTGTAGATTACCACTATGCTTGACTGACCCATGGTAGTTAGCACTTGTGGGACCATAGATGGTAAGGGCTACCATGGAGAAGGTGTAGATCATCCAGGAGCGGATGAAGACTGCACAGAGGTGGAATAAGTCCTTTGTTGACTGGATACGGACACCTCTTGATTTCGAGGATGGTGACCATGAATTTTTACAGGCCTCACCTCGACTAGGTTTGAGGAGGTTTGGCCGGGGTGGAAAGTTATCTTTGAGGTTCATCAGGACCTTTCAGGTCCTCAATAGAGTTGGTAAGGTGGCTTAAAACATAGCTCTTCTTCCGCAGTTTCACCTGGTGCATGACGTTTCCCACGTATCCCAACAGAGAATATACGTACATGATCCTTCACACATCATGGACTGGGGAGAGCTGGACATCAAAGATGGGGCGATGTTTCCAGAGGTTCCAGTGGATATTGAGGATCGACATGAGAAGGTCCTTCATGAGTGGTTGATACCTCTAGTGCGTGTTCGTTGGAAGAATGGGAACCTCCAGGAGATAACATGAGAGTGGAAGGCTTATATTCATGCTCAGTACCCACACTTGTTTGAGGCTTTTGGGAATGCAAAGCCCTGAGGTGGGGAGATTGTAAAGGCCCATATTTTTACCATGTATTTTTTTTAATTATATGGAATTATTACAAGTCCAAGAAAATAGGCGGCGTGTGGTTCCAAGGCTTGGTATTCCTGGAATGAATTTCTGAACTTTTTTTCAGGTACGTTCTGTAAATGTATGAGCAGAGTTTTGTAACTTTTGAACCAATGCTCAGAATTGAAATTTTAGTACACCGTTGAACTCGCAGAGCCGATATTTTCTTAAGGATACCTTCACCACGACCACAGTAGGACGAGGGTGAATGTTAGTTTTTGGACTTTTTGAGGGAGAAAATAAAATAATCATGCTTTATTTTATTTTGGAAGTTAAAACCTCACATTTTCAACATGAAGGTGGGGACTACATGAGGGAGGTCAGACATCTAATGTTGGGAATTAAATTCCTAGTTACTCTAATAATTGGTACAACAATCCTTTTTTTTATTTTTTTTAAAAGGTAATGCTTTGGTCAAAGACCAAAGCACAATTTATTGAAGATCAAAAGATTACAACATGCGAAAAGAAGGGATTTTTTTACAGTCTCTATCAAACAAATACAATAAGTCAGGGGGAAAAGTGTCCATCCAATTCATGCTTTGATGAACACCTTTGTTGGCAAGAGAATCAGCCACAGCGTTCGCTTCACGGTAGGCATGAGTAGCAATGTAGTCAATATCTTGAAGAGAGCTCAGACATCTCGACCAAAGAGCAGTAAGAGGCCAAGCAAGATGGATGATACCATTCCAGATGGCATGAACAATAGTAGTGGAGTCACTTTCAATCCAGAGCTTTCTCCAGCCCCTTTGGAGGGCAAAGTTAACCGCATGGATGACTCCCAACATTTCAGCCTCAAGAGACGAAGAGTGCCCACAACCAGCATAGAAGCAACCCTGGCACTGGCCATCTGAGTCCCTGAAGATAGCACCACAACTGGCGGGGCCAGGATTGCCTTTAGAAGCACCGTCAACGTTCACTTTGATCCATCCTGGCATGGGTGATTGCCAGAATACTTCAAAGGGACGTTTAGTCTTTGGAAAAATGCCAGGCACACAGATGCGACGAAGAATCTCAAAGTCGCCAATCGAGTTGTTGCAACATTCTTTTTGAATTGAGGCAGCTTCGTGAATCGCAATCAGAATCCGAGATTTTCCTGCATTGAGACCAAAAGAGCGATTATTATGAATAAAATCATTTCTTGCGTACCAGATTTCATGCAGGAGTTCTGCCACGGCCGCAAGGAAGAGATTTTTGATCTGCAAAGAAGCGTCATATCTAATGCAATTTTTGAGAAACAAACAAATAGAATCAGTTAAAAGCCATCTGCAGCTAAAAATATCAAGAACATAATTCCATAAAGCAGCAGCCGTCGCACACGACAAGAAAAGGTGGTCAGCATCCTCCCTATGCTGGTTACACAAGCAACATTTCGAACAGAGTTGAATATTAAAAGCTTGGAGACAGGCTTCCGTGGGTAATCTATTGTGAGCAATATGCCAAATGAGAGTGAGACGAGAAGGTTTAATCCACGGCTTATTAATTGGTACCACAATCCTCTTTAATTAATTTTATTTGTTAATTTGTAATTAATGAATCAACATAAACCATTGAAATTCCCCAATTAATGTTCCAAATATTAATTGAATGATTAATAGACCTAATCCTATTAATTTGGAACCTCATCTCTCATGGGGGAGAGGATTGGAAAAGGGAAGGAGATTTGGGAGAACATTCTTCAACAAAGAACACCCTCTCCAACGAAGAGAATCCTCTGGAATCTAAGAATGAGGATGACACTTGAGCCCGGATCGGAAACATCATGCTAGAGCGAAGAACGTCAATCTCACCATATTCATCGACATCGTTTTATTCCTCATGACAACTCCTACCAGCAAACGTTAACGTAGGGGTTTTATTTTATTTATAAATGACTGAATTTATTTATCGATTCATCATATTCTGGATTCATAATAATGATGGCCAAACTAACATGGACATCATCCCACACATACATCTCCTCTTCCCTTTTTATTCTCCATGTGTTCTTCATGCGTTCTTAAATACCAAATATTTAATTATTCTGGAAATTAAATATTTTGTTGAGCGTGACATATGGACGCGGAGCCCTCAACTCAAGGATCGCGAATATGTGATCGTTTTATTTTTTGGGCTAAAAACGGAGATGCAGTGACCTGTGGAAGAGGATGAGGGCCAGTACACCGGCTAGAAATTTGAAGGTATGGCGGCACGTGTCCACACCATCGAATGAGCAGGAGACCATGACTGATTGGCCGCAGCGGAGGCTGTAGAGTGGCTGGCACCTGGATGACCATGGTGGAGCTGTGGCGCACGATAGCGACGCTGGGAGGAGGATCGACCGGAGCACCCGGCTGACCGTGGAGGATTAGTGAGACCCTATTGGGTGCCACAAGTGACTTGGCAATTCCCTAAGGCTCTGACCTTTGGCATTCGAAACAGAAGGGGGTGCTCCCCCTTCGGCACCGACTCAGGCTGGCCACGCCAGTGGGACCTGCCCAGCAAGTTGCGCCCCCAGGCAGGGCCACCCCCTACGCGAGCTAGGCCGGACCATGGCCTAGGGGGATGGACCAACCAAGGTCCAAGACAGCCAGGACAGGGTGACCTGAACTGGGTCTGGTCGGACTGACCCATGCTCATCCGGACCGAGTTATGCCTTTTTGCCATTACTTGAGAACCGGGCGTATGTTTGAAAAACTGTCCGCGACACTAAAATCCTTGGGTTGTGACAGTCCTTTTGGTATAATCCACTTGATTTTTGGATAAAGTTTGAGTACGTAAGGGTTGGATCGAACCCCAAATCCAACAGAGTCCATGGAGCAGAAACAATAATAACTTACAGACCGGGCGTCTGATTGTCATGTTGTCTCTTGTGTTGGTTCCCTTATGACGTGACATAAATTTGGGATACTTATTCATGGTACATTGGGGTGGTTGAGGTATAACCGATGGCTTAGGGAGAGGTTCTCCGAAGCGCGCTATGTACGGAACCTTGTGACTGGCTGAGACTTGATTACTGCGGACCATTTCGACTTAGAGTTACTCGATAGGATCAGTGGGGAGTGCCTCTGTGTGACACGACATATGCATGGTACTCGATAAAAGGAGTACCTGAGTAGGACATGAGGGGGAGAACCTCTATGTGACACGGCAGAACCATGGTGGGGAGTGCCTTTGTGTGACATGGTAGACCCACGATACTCGATAGGAAGAGTACCCGAGCAGTCCAAGGTTTGTGGGAAGCACCACTGTGTAACGCAGTAGGCCCACTATACTCATTAGAGGAGGAGTTTTTTTTGAAACCGAGGTGTTTGATGTCAGGACATGGAAGGCTAGTTGTTCATAGGCCTAGAGAATCTGTGGATGGATATTAGCATTCATAGTGATCCTGTGGGGGTCAGCATCATAATCCTATTTCTCGGAGTTGTATGCCTAGTTTGAGTTGAGACTCTAATTGAAAAGAGACTCTAATTGAGTTGAGTCTCTAATTAAGCTGTGATTATAGCTTTGTACATTGTGATTGAGATCATGGTTGATGGTTGTCCTTGTGGAATTATGATAAACCTTCAGGGGTCTGGGGGTCCCTAATGAGTATCATTATACTCACCCTTTCACAAGATACACTCACACCTTGTTGTGTCCTGTACAGATGATGTGCAGGTGGGTTGTGGTTTGAGGGATCTAGGACTAGGCGGTACACAGAAGAGATGGGCAGATATGGAGTGATGAGGAGGCGATATATACCTACCCTTTAGGTAGGATCCTCAGAGGAAAACCCAATAGCTATTTTCCTTTTACTTGGAGTTGTGTTGTATTTTTCAGTTTTTCTTGTAGATTTATAGTTGGGCTTGTCTTCCGGCCCCTTTTACTCTCAGCACTATTTTACTACCATAGTTTACTTCAACGTTTCTTCCTGATGTGGTCTTGTACTGTGTTTTTGAATAGTATTAAAGGCAATTCCTTCCTGTTTTAGGGAGTATGCTTTTCTGTGCAAGTCGCCAGCCCCTAGCCTATGGAAGGTGGGCTTTGGGTTGTCATGGTATGTGCCCCAGGGGATGTGTCGGGACATATAAGAACATCCACAATGACCAATTTTATGATCCTTCCCCACATAATGAATAATAATTCCAAGCTCAAAAAATAGAGAAATACCACGACAACATTCACCAACAGAAAATATCTAAAACATTTAATACATTGATCGATGACATTGGAATCTATAGATTTGGAAATGGAATGTTATATGTATTAATTGATTCAAGGAAAAAGAGTTTGTTCTTGGAGAAATAATAAGAACTTAAATTATTTCACTCTAAAACATAAGTATTTATGACTAATACACTTAGATCCAATGAAAACAAAAAATGAGTGGTGTAATTTTCCTAGAAAATCCATCAGAGTATAAGTGTTTGAGATTCCTAGGTGAAAGAAGAAGAATGAGATTATAATAAGTTGTTTAGATCCATAAAAGGGGGATTAAAATTATGAAATTAATTGGTCTATGATTTGGTCATAGGTTTTTGAAACCCTCATCTAACCATGCAATCTCCTCTAAATCGGGATTCATGGTTTCTTATAAAATGTTTTACATTTTAACAAACTGCACAACCAAACCATTCATAAGAAGAATGGTTTCCCAGAAAGCCTATACACTTAAATAGATTTTCTTCTTTAACCTTGTATATGTTATATAGATACCTAAAAAGGAAATTAACATGAATAAACCATTTGACCTAACCATGAACCTTCCACATGGTTACAAATGATATGATTCACACTTAAACAAACAATGCATCCAAACTATGCATAGACCATATAGTTATTATGGAAATGATGAAAACATAAAAAACCATTCATCATAACCATGCATATCTTAGAAAGTTCCCAAAACTCAAAATTTCATTTAAAAACATCCTATAACTTCACCTAAACAACCAAGGCTCTAAAAAGGAGGAAACAATAAACATTCCCTAAGAGTTTTAACATGTGACAACAATGGTTATTATAATGATAATATATAAATAATACCATAAGTGGACCAAGGTTATAACAAAAGAAACAATTTATTACATCTAGGAAAATATAGTGTGAATTAGTAAGTCTAAATGGAATCCCTAAAAATTCACAATGATCTTACCTCATATGGATGAATTTATTTTATATATCCTCCTTATTCAATCTCAATTAATGATATTCAAATCGAATATTAATCTATAAAATATATTAAAACCATCTGATTTGATCAAATATATCATAATAATTGGGTAGAGTATACATTATATTGATATTATTATGTTCCTGATAATCAATATAATGACATATTTCCCCTTTTTTATTATTTAAAAAAGGACAGGTTCACTTAATGGTGAAAAACTAGGGCATATAAATTCCGTTTTAAGATTCTCTAAGAGGTTCTTCATCAATTCCTGTATCTCAATTGAGTCCATTTATAATGTGTCATTGAAGTATTTGTTTTTTAGTTATGAGTTTTATTAAAATATCAACATCCCAATTTTGGGGAAGACTATGAATATCTTTATTAAACATATAAATATAATAGTTAAAAATAAGTAAGTACAATTTAATATTCATCTTCATCTTTCAACAAAAATATGATCGTAAGATGTTGTAGAATATAAAAATAGGATTCCCTTAATTGATTAGTGATATGGATGCTAAAAAAGGAGTTAGATTCCATATCAAATGTCATATAAAATTTAACCAGAGGGGAAATTATAATATCTATAGAAGGAACATTCACACAAACCTATATTATTGAGGATCAATATATTTGATATTTTAACATGAAACATCTAGGTTTTTTAAAAACTCAACATATAATAATAAAAGTTATTAATGGAAATACATACAAAAATTTCAAGATATAAATATATTCTTACAATTATAATCAAATATGATACATAAATATTTGTTCAATCTTATCACCACCTCAATTTCATCAGTTGATCATAATTTCAATTCTAAAACCTAAATGGTTTGGTTTACTATCATGAATAATGTGAGAAACAATATAACAATGAAAAATATTTTATAGGATATCTATGTAATGACAAATAATTTTCAATCAATTACATATTAGTTTTAATCTGGGGCTTTCATGGTCATAATATATTCAAATCAGTCATAATGCTCTGTACATAAAATTTGAATTAACTCATGAATATACTATGGGTGTTTCCAATGAGGTATGATACATAATACTACTCTTAAGGCACTGGTGATGATCAGGTTACTAACCAATATTTGACATTCATTCTTGTTTACCCTAGGTGAATTTCTGCCACATTTTTATCAACATTTTAGTATATTGACAAGAATTTATTTGATATAAAATATTCACAAACATTACTGTACCCAATATTTTTGGATTCTATTTTATACATATACATATCATTAGGGGGTTCGAAAAATATTTACTGAACCAAATATCCCAATTATAATTAAACTGTAATCTAATAATAATTGAGGTAAAATGAGTATTTAAAACATATATATTGCATAATTTTAGATGAATATTAAATACATCTCATAAAAAAATTCCTCAAAATTATAATGGTTTAGATTCATTGGAGACTTGATATATAATTAACAAATTTCATGAAAATCCAATTATATCTAAAACAATTATCTTCTTTAAAAGTACATATTTTATAAATAACCTATAGAAAACCTTTCATTATAACCTTTTTAAAGGAAACATAAGAAAGCGTACTCTTAAATTATCAGTTAGCATAAATATAATAGATATTAAGAAATTAACTTAAGTTATCATAAGGTACATAAAATGGTATGATAAAATAATAATATTTTAAAATAATCATACACAATCTATCAAATATCATAAATCATAAATCATGGAATAAGAGTTTTTCAAAACAAATTCTATAAGAAATAGGGGTGAGAAATAAACAATAATCAATCACGATCTATGTAATCACATCATAAATTTAATACACAAGTTTCTAGAATATGAATAATAATATAAAATTATTTTTGTAATCCAGTCTCAATACTAATTTTATTATAGTAGATTGTGTTCACTCCCTATACTATCATTTCATTTTTTAAGGTTCATCCTGAAGAAAATCATAGTGAACATATTCCATTAATTAACTAGGATCACTCTTCATTCTAGTCCTTATTATCTCAATATATTTCCATATTTACCCAATGCATTAGAGATATATATAATTACGATCCCCCAGTCACATAATGGGAATGATTTATATGTGTGCCACAATATAAAATACCATTCATCATGTCATCATACGATGACCATGGAAAGGAAATGGGTGTTATAAATGCTTCTTCGTTTCTTCATTTTATAACTCATGTAAAATAAATGGGTTTGATAATGTTTAAATATAATATTAATTAAACCATTGTAAAGGAATGAGATTCATTGAATTATCCTCAGATGATAATAATGATAATTTATATAGAGAAGAAAAGTGTTTGGTATCATAATATGATAACCTCATTGAGGAAAATTAATACTTAACATAAATTAACAAAGATGAGAAATACATTTAAAATATCATTCAAATGATTTCTTGAGAACCTGATAAAAGATCATTTTATTTTGACGAATTTTCTATAAAAACATTTTTCAATATTTTAAAAGTGTTTTTATTTAAAAATTACCAATAAAACTTCTAAGGTAATCTTCAATGTAAATAATAGTAAATATGGTTGGAAAACCATTTCCTTTTAAATACATTAATTGATAACATTACTTTGAAACCTTCATAGAAATACAAAAAGACTTATTTGAAGAAAAACAACATTAAAAAAATAATCCTTTTTAAATATATTAAATGGTATTTAAAATTACCATTTAATAGAATTTCAAGTACATTTAAGAACATTCAAGGAAAAAAATTAATAGTATATACATCGAAGAAAAATTTTGTTGACAAAAAAGGAAATAAGGTTGTCATATAATTTAAAACAATTTGTTGAATATGTTAGCTTCCAAATAGATGAAAATATGAATATTAAATCAAAATCATATAATAATACGAGGATATGAAAATAGATGAGGTGTGATAGAAAATATTTATACAAGTTAGCTATATTATAATTTAAGAATAAAAAATCCTTTGTAAAATGAGATTGCAACATGAATCCATTACACAATGTTCCAAATTTCTACACACATGTTAAAATATTTTTTATGATAAATATATATTTTCTATAAATTTATTCCCCCACAATATTCATACATTAATTACACTTTATCATTCATTTAATATTTCCAATTACCTTCTTATTAATAATTCATCCTTAATATGAACATGAGGGTGGAACCTTGTACGTTTATTCAATTTTTTAGATCGACTGTTTTAGTACATAAATCATGGTCATGGTTTCATATTTTAAAGAATATTAATCAAGAAACTAGTATCATATTAATTCATTACATAATCTTTTATAATAATTCATTAAAATCAGAAACTAATAATGAATTATATCACTTCTGGGGTACAAAAATCAAATGAAATCATTGGGGATGTTTTCAATACTTGATGAATGGAAAAAATAGAGTTGAATTTTAATTCACCATGATAGAAAAATTATTATTTCCATAAATTAGTATATATTAATTCATTATTTATTTACAACCACCCATGTAAAATGTAAATGAAAAATGACTCATGCCACTTTGTAGAGTTGGTAGTCCACACAAACGGAGAAGCCACATTATCATTTTCCAAATGATATAAAGGTACAAAGCTAGATAAGATATTTTAATTATAGGGGAATATTTGTTTCATATGTTTCATTTATAGACACTAATTTCTTCATAATAACCATCCATTAATTATGTTTATGTAAGATGAACTATATCACTATGTGGAATCTATAGTCCACACATACACATGAACAATATATTCAATTCCAATTTTAAAAAATCGAGGTGGAAATTTTTTTATAGACTGTAATAATGAAAAATAATTATATTTAAGATACTTAACTAATAATATTATAATATATACTATATATTTATAAGAGGTGGAAGATGTGACAAAATTCCATGTACTCATTTAACAGTTATACCTCTTTGTTGGGAACCTCTATTGGCTTACGACTTAAGCCTTAAAAAATGTAATTATGACCCAAAAAGACCTTGAAAACATGTGGAAGGATGTAAAAAATTCATTAGGGTAGATAATCCCTAATATATAATACTAATTCAGTTTTAGGAAGATATGATATGCATTTATCCTTTATAAGGGGGGGAGTTGAAAGATTTGTAATTTTCAAAAGAATGAAATATATTAGCATCTTACTGATGAAAAATGGCTATAAATTATCTCATTCTCAAATATTTAATGATATAGAACTGAAATTTATTTATAAAAGATGATTTAAATACATTTCTAGATTATGTCTACCATTATTTACTTAGTTTAACACTATTTTATCCCCTTTAATCTATTATCATCATGGTGAATTTTGAACCCACATACTATTAATAATGACAGAAAAAATTAATCTTACCATATTATATAATATTAACTATTTTGTTTCAGAATATGAAATACAATTGATCAAAATCAAAATCAATAATTGTCTTGAACTAATTTTAAAAAATGTAAAATTTGATTAAATAGAGTTTTCTAGAAAAATGATTTTTTTAATATAGATATTCTTATATATTTAATTAAGAATAATTAAGGTTATAATGAAATTATTGGATTATGTTTAATAAAAAAGAAAATATTGTAATTTTGAAATAAATTAAAAAATTATACATTGATAATACTTGGATATAAAATAAAAATTTCTATAAAATAATGATTTTATCACCCTTCACTATAAAATTAACCTTTTAAGAAAAAATCCCAAAATTTCACCATAAGATAAAATTAATATAATAAGTTCAAAAATGATATAATTTTTATAATATATAAGTTCATAAATTTCAAAAATAATTTATAATATTTTCTCAGAAAATTTAATAAGCTTAGTTTTGAAGAAAATATTTTTCATAATTATAAAATGAATTCACTAAATAATCAATCATTAATTATTAATAAATAATAAATAAAATGATTTTGACTAGGATCATTATACATATATTTAATATTTTCCCCCTACTCGTAACATCCAATCTAAAAATCTGGTCTTCAACATATACTATATCATGGCCCATTTCGACGTGGGGTTGCATATAAAGCAAGGTATCAAAGAAATAAAATTTATTTAAAGAGAAATATATCATAAAATATTAGGGTGTTACATATTTTATCTGATGATACTTTATTTTTATATCATTATTCATAATTTTCATACATGGAATATCTCTCCCACTAACCTATACTTATTTTTTGTATTTTTTGTTAGAATTATAAGGAATGCTTCATGTGAATCATCTTCAATAGCTACTAGAGTCACCTTGAACATAATTTTGATAAATATATAATTCATGAAATATCATTCCTTTGTATACACATTAAACAAACCATTTCATTCTTCCATGTAATTTATTTTCCTTCATCTAAGAGGGATTCTATGAATAATCTAACATTATCTCTTGATGAACCCATTGTTCCACTCTCTATTTAAACTCATCCAAATAAATTGATCAGTTTATCAATGTTATTGATTATACACCTTTAATTATAGGAATACCCATGTTATATGAGTACGTTTTAACTTTAATGAACCCTATTCATTTATCATGATAAAATTTATTATTTTTCATCTAGTTATCAAAAATAAAAAATTTCTAAATAAACTCATACTATATTTAGTTATCCAATTGTTTAGATATGGATGTATATTTTCTAATGACATTGAGACTAGTGGATACTATTTTCATACACATTATGTGTACCATGATCCAAAAAAGTAACAATTTTTTTCTACTATCCTTTGAGAGAATTATATTAAAGATTTATAAAGGTTTATAAATTTTTACACAAATTTCATATTTTATTTTCCACTCCATACAGTTATTGATACATACGTGGTGTAAATTTCAACCTTCCCTTTTCCTTTCATGGAATTAAATTTTAGAATAATATCATTGATCTTCACATATTTATCCATTAATTGGGTATCAATATTTTCTATCCTCAAGATTGATTAGTTTCAGATTTTATCATCCTTCATGTATTGTTTTTAAAGGGATAATTAATTATTTTTCCTCTTTCTCAAGGGATATTTATTTTTCTACTTTCATTGCTTGTTTCTGGGTGGGTATCTTTGACCCATCGTTTTTCTGTGTATTTCCAAAAAAAATATTATCCAACACAACTGATAATTTCATTACTATTCTATTATTGCCACAACCCTACCCATGTAGGGGATTGAGCCACGACTACCCCATGCCTGTCTCCATAGTCCAAGGGGTGGCAACAAGAACCAATGGAAAACAAACTTAGGGAGGAATTTTCTTATGTACCTGTACACACATTCACAACAAACTTAATGCACAAGTGCAGAGGGAATGGAAAATAAGATAAATACTACTATCTATAAACAAAAACAATTCATCGACCTCTAAATAGTACAAGAACATGTGCTATAACATAAATTAAAAGGAAAAAGGGGGGAAATACATGCCCAACCCAAAAAATGCCACAACCTAGTAGTGAATGAAAATGTAAAATTGTTAAGAGATATCTAATCCAAGATCCCAATTTAAGACCATCGTATGTAGTATAAGAACACATATCCTGAAGCTCCTCTGAAGTCACGATCAACCTGTTTATTGTTTTCTTACGGATTGATATGTTCACGAAAATATCATTTAGGGGTATACAAATACACAGTAGGATGCCCTAAAAGGTAAAGGTGGAGCAGTAAGAGATACCACTAAAGTTAAAAGAAGTATATAGAACTTATTGAAATGAAGAGTACTGATCAACCCTAAAATATAGTGAATGAAAAATCATCCAAACACAAGGACATCAACATTGTGAGAAGATTATATTCTCATCGAGTCATCTCAACCTCTAGTAAGAGAGTAGACTCGT
This sequence comes from Viscum album, assembly GCA_963277665.1. NCBI lineage: Eukaryota > Viridiplantae > Streptophyta > Magnoliopsida > Santalales > Viscaceae > Viscum > Viscum album. Next base: position 1,511,832,297 of record OY728156.1, read on the forward strand.
CCAAACATTAGATTCTAGACACAAAAATCATGTGTCATGCACCATGTGACTTCACCTCTACTAGAAGGAGAGTAACAAAAACCCAAGGAGTGGCTACTAATATGGGATATATACACGCTCAATCAAAGAAGTTTAAACGAGGGAGTCAGGGGATCTCCATCTCACTAATAAGCCTAGGAAAAGGGTCATCAATAGTTCCATAAGTATCCATCAATGATTCTCTACATGTCTTCCCTGAAATAGAATGTCAAATGGGTTCATCATTACACATTAATACTTTCTACTTTGGGTGGCACTAACTCACCCTCACAGTTTTTAGTTCACATCACAATAATACGTATCAGTAGGAAAAGTATCCATCTTCTTTGTGAGTCCAATGTTATGTCAAACCATTTCTCTTCACTGATCTGCATAGTCAAAAGGTTGAACCACAAGGTGAAGGACCCATGAATAGCTTCGCTGGAGGGTTCCACTCTTGTTTCATTGAGGACCCATGCCCAACCTGATTGGAGGGTTCTACTCGGAATAGGATGATAACCCATGCTCAGGCAAGCTGGAGGGTTCCCCTCTATTCATCGGGTACACACACCCTATTATGTTGAGGGGTATAATCACATGGAATTAAATGGCGACCCATTGAACAGTCCTACTAAAGGGTAATATACTCTAGGGTACTTCCTAGGAACCATCAGCGAAGAGACCCACTACCCATCCCTACTAAATGGAAGTATGCCAGAGTGTACCCAAAAGTACCATCAAGGATCCCACTCCTCAGCCCAGCTAGGGGGTTAGCCTGGAACATCCATTGCAGAACCCATTTCCCAGCCCAACTGAAGGGTAAGCATAGAACTGACTTCAGGGAACCCACTACCCATCCCAACTGGAGGGTAAGCGCTGAAAAATCGTCCCAGTGCCTAACCCAGATAGATGGTAAACCCTAAACATCCATCAGAGAACTACGCTAGCCATCCCCACTAGATGATACTTATTGGAATGTATCAATGAACTACATTGGTTATCCCTTCTAGATGGTGCCTCTGATAATACTGTAAGATCACTCCCATCGTTGGATGTCACCCTAAATGGGAGTCACACTCAGAACATCTCACATAGCAAACCAAAATCTACTAAATAGTGAACCAGTGCATTCTACATGAAAAAACAATCAGGATGGGCTACTCACAAGAAAAAATTCTGTTCAAAAGTAGGAGATATGATAGGTTGAAGGATTATATTTTGGTACATGGCGTGTGTGGGTAACACACACTATGTGACCCCACCTCATTGCCTGGTCATATACCCGGCCATACTCAGGTACTAAACTATGAACTATTACCCCTTGTCATGCTAGTGAACTCTTGGATTACATGGTACATCTGGTCAATAGGATGATGAGCACATTACACTCAGCGCTGGTCCTAAGGGTGAAAACAAAATTCTACCAAAATACATCCTCAAACTAATCTAGATAATGAAAAGGTTCAGACCATTGTAATATTTTCAGGAAAGCACAGAAGATAAAGTATTCATTATCCTGAACTAAACACTCAGTTATGAAACGTCATTTCACCGTTTTGTGAAAAAATAGTGCCTCATGGGTCCCACATCTGAAACTCCATATAAAATATGAGTATTGATCTTTTTCGATCCTCATAGAAAAACTTATGGGATCGGAAATTCATTTTTCCAAAACAAACACCCAGTAAAAAAGTCAAAATTCTCTATAACGTGCATGAATTATGCTCCGTGGGGCCCACACCATGATTTTGGTTTAAGCACTTGAATTTGGAATTGAAACATCCACCTTCATTTGAGGGTCAGGATTCCACTGACAACCCATCAATTGGATTTCATAACTTGAAGCTATGTCAAATAAAATATGTCCCAATAACTATAATAATAATATAATTTGTCATTTGGTGCATCTGATCCAAGAACCTGCATTATTTATCAAATATTTGTCTTGAAACAATCATCTCAAGGTCATGCTTATACTCTCATAGATAGTACATCCGTTGGATGTTATATGAAGCAGTTATGGCAGCTTAAATATTAAATAATCATATTAAATCTAATTATTCATTAGTGTGTCATGGACCGACATCCATGTTAGGGAATAATCATCTTAAATGGTCTTAAAATGATAGTATTGCAATTGGGGTCATACCACCGCTGATGTAAGGGAAATCAAACTCCCCAAGTGGGATTTATGAGGGTTAAAAAAGAGTTAAAAAGAAAAATAATAGTAATAGTAATAGTAATATTATTATTTGTATTATTTTTTTCTTATCTCTTCCCCCTCCTAACCCTAGAAGCTATCCCCCTTTACCCCATATCCACGGATCCTACCGCCGGCTGGGCCCGCCGCCAGCCTTCTTCTGCTGCACCTGCTGCCGGTGTCATCTAATTGCACTTACCGCCAGCTGCCGCTGACGGCGCCCACTATTGGCCTTCTCAAACCACCTCGAACTCAACCACCATTATGTTTCCTACCCACGCCACTATCCCCAGGTCTCTCCACCTTCTTCACTAGTTACCCGCTCAAGAGATGTTGATGATGCCTTGGCTGTAGACCGTCACCTGAATCTGAGGAAACCTGCGGCCCTGCCGCCTACCTCGCGTTGCACACCTCCGGAGACCCCCTCACATATCTGACCACTTACGACAAACCCACAGATACCACCTACTATTTCACTTAACGCTGCAGTTCTAATTAAACTCTAAAGAGAGGAAGGGGCCAATCTTCATAGATCCATGATCCGCTCGATGATCCATTGATGTTTCTTCATATCTAAAAGTAGACAAAGAAGAATATTTAATGAATAGTGGAAAAAGGGGATCGATTGATGGCTATTTTAGTTCGTCCAACTTCATTGATGTTCAAAGAATCAACATTGAAAATGAAACAATTTTTTATGAATCCATAATTTCAATTGGGGATCCAGAATCCAATAGAAATAATTCTATCTAGATTTGGATTTGTTCGCTATCGATGAATATGCCCACCAATGATTGTTGTGTTTTCCGCACTCCAATATTTTCAGATCTGCAGTGCCTTCAAGACAAGTTGAAGAACTGATGTTTATTTTTAAAATGAATGGAGGAGATCTTCATCAGTGGTGGAAAGGGTTATGAGAAAAAACCCCAATCAAGAAACCTTTAGTACATATTTATATAATTTCTACAAGTCACCCACCAATGGTCGTGGGATCTGAAAATCCCATACCCTCTCCCTTTATGTTCCTCCTAGGTAAAACACTATGCTACTAACTCTACAATGGTGTAATATTTCCAATATAAATTCATGTTCAAATGTTATTCAAAGCAGCATGAAACAAAAATTATTTAATAATTTTATTTAGGTTTTCAACCTCCTTGGCTTTTTCTATAGAAAAATCATGCCAACAAATTTTATGTTCTACCTATGGTAAACATCATGCCCAATACTCAACCATTACCTCGGATTTCTCATCCAATCTACAATTTTAAAGATATACTAGTATGTCCTTATTCATAGTGTTTAAATGATTATTATTTTTATAATATTTATTCTGGGAACTGCAGTCCTTGGAATGAACCACCATCTCAGTGCCTGTCACGGGAAATATATGTAAACATATTCCAATGTCTAATAAGGAAATGGCTGGGTCTCTATATCATTCCCACCTTCATGATTTTCATCCATAAAAAGAAAAACTTGGGAAACAACTCAGGATACATAGCTCAGAACTAACTCTTCCACACCCAGGAACTCTCCTACACGTTCTCGTATTGTCACAACATTCGAACCAAAGGGATGGTCTATCCTCATAATGGCTTCTGTTTTCAATGATGTGCGTAGGATTATGCACATATCTCTTCAACTAAGACAAGGAAATAATTATGCACTAGATTCAACTATGGGGGTAGGTAAAGGTGGAAGAAAACCTCACTAACCATCTACAAAATTCTAATGTCTTGAGTAACTTCAAGGATAGCTTGTCCCCCTGCAAAAAACTAACACGCATGCCTTCAATATATTCTCCAACACCTTGATAGTGGGATCCGTCTGCCCTTCAGTCTGGAGGTGAAAGGATGTACTCATCTATAACTGGGTCCCAAAACCCTCCTGTAGGACTCTCCATAATCATGATGTAATCCACATGTCATGATCGTAGACAAACATTGAGGGATCCACAGGAAGTTGGATGATTACACATACATACAACTACCCCAAACTCTCTACCGAACTCTACTCTCTAATAGCAAAGAAGTGCACCAACTTCGTGAGTCGGTTTCTATCAACTAGATGGAATCATGTCCCTTCACTATGCATGAATTCTCTTTGAAGATGTCTATGGAATTTCTATCCAATTTCTACTCTAGTGTTTCAAGAGGCTGCAACAACCCTTAGGAACATAGTGCTCAGCCTTTACCTGCAGACAGGTGAGGCATCATGAGACGAGTTTAGCTACACTTTAACTCATTCCATACCACCAAAATTTCCACTAAAGATCCATGTACATATTCCATTAACTAGGATGTATAGTTATGGGATAAGTGTGGAAGTATCTCATCACCTCGTCCATCATCTCTAAAAGAAAAAATTTTCCATTAAATAAGATTTCAGGATTACTTCATCTAGAATATCCGTATCATACATCGCATATGGATATATGATCATGTAGAACTCCATAGCTGAGGTATCTTAGTTGGGAATCTTTCACATTCTCAAGGATAGAAGGATTTGGCAGCATTGATTATAGAAAAATTGTACCCTCCATCTTCAGTAGGGTCGACTGTAGGGGAGCTAACAGGTCTGAAACATCCAATACTAGGCTCCCATGGGAATTTCTTAATAAGGGAATCTTCTAAAACATTACAATTTTATAGAGTATATACTATATTGAAGTAATAGTACTATAGTAAAATCAACTATTTTTGCTTCCCTAGGTTCAGTATCTCTGAGTGAAGATGCACCTGAGACTCTTCTTGTCTGAACAATCCATAAAGCGATATCCCATAAGGTAGTGTCTCCACATCCTCAAGGAGAGGACTGCCATTACCAGCACTAGGTGGTGAGTTATATAGTAATATTCATGGGTTACCAATTACCTCAAAATTGAATTCATAATTGTTATATCAAGGTTGACTTTGATCATGCAAAGGTACTAAAGAAAAGGGCATGTAAGTAAACTCCTTCACCCGCAAGAAGCAAGACACAGAAAGCACATGGCATACCCCGCATGTCTTCACCTCTCATAAAAGGAGAGTAACCCCAAATCAAACACTCCTCCACACCCACTAGTTGAATACCCCAAAATATTAGTCAATTATATAAGGTCAATGGAAATTATAGGACATGCTCTGACACTCCACTACAAAACCCCTCCATGAGTTTCCTTTTCAGAGGGACTCATCCATGACACCTTGATACTATCCACTTTGGGTAGTACTATCATTCCCTTACTAATTTTCTCGCATCACAAAAAGTCATCATAGTGTGGGAAAGACCTCTATTCCTCATCCACTCAATGATATTTCTAATAACACAAACACATAGTTACACTAACACCCCATGTCACCCTTGTAAAAACATCAAGAAAGATGTCGAGAAGAAGGAGTAACAAAAAAAATTTCTAAACTTTTTTAATAAAAATATATATTAGACACATAGTGTAACTCTTATCATCTCATGTGATAAAGTATCATAGAAATCCATAACATGTAGCTGACAGTGGCCTCAACCACTATCCCCCTCAACCTAACGTTGGACGCCTAGTGGTGATGGTGGAATGATCTTTTAGCATCATCCACAACCCACAACTACTCTTAATCTACCTACACCACCTTCCTAGGGACCACCGTATCCCTACCTAAGATATCCTTGAACCTGGATGTAGTATAAGCTAGGGGTATTAATACTCATGGAAATGTTGTTGTATTTAATCCCATGAGAGTGTGCATTTCAGTAACCAGGCTCTACCAATTCCCAATTTCTTTATGGAATGTACTGAATTTCAAATCCGGCATCTGACCCATCAGTGTTCAGCAAAGCCTAAAGTAGTGGACCAACAACTCAATCCAAAACTCTACTATTTAGGGATCTGACTCACTATGAAACCTAAATGTTCTATGATAGTAGAACCTATGGAATGTGGAATGCCTGTGCACGCCCTTAGCCTGCTCTGTTTGGATTAACCGTTTCTCAGCATGTGGAGGTGCTGCTACCTATTCACATAGAGGGAGGGGATCATTTGATGGATCCTGAACTGGGGATTTGTCGCCCATGGAATCATCATTACGAATCAGAGCTTGTATCTATGATATTTGTCATTGTAGAAGAACCTTATAACTTATGACATAGTACTATGGACAAATGGAAAATATATACATATATATCAACATCAATGGGAAGCTGAATCAAGATGGAATGTCAATGACACAATCCTATATGATGCATGTACTAGTCTTCCCTTCAACAAATTTCTCAGCATGAGAAGTAAACAAGAAGGTAATCAAGGGATGACCGCTGCACCATCACTGGACTCCCTGGCCTGAAAGCCACATTCGAGACATGTTGACACAATTTCACTAAACCCAAGCATTTTTTTATGGAAATTTCTGAATAATATCCGAAGGGTCAAACCACCTCAAATATCACTTTGTCACGGTACAAACCATACTGGGGATTGAGCCGCAACTACCCTATGCCCGCCTCCCTGGTCCAGGTGGTGGCGACAAGATATGAAGGAACAAAAAATTCAAGGAGGACTTTTCTTAAGCACCTATACACACACACATATCCCCTCATTAAAAAATTTTATAAGGGAATAGAAAAAGAGATAAAAAACTACTGTATATTAAAAAATAAAAATTCATAGACCTATACACTGTACAATAATTATTGATGTAAGTAAACTAAAAATAAAAAGGGTAAAAATATTTGCCCAACCAGAAAAGTGCCAGAGCATTGGAGTGACTAAAAAAGATAAACAAATTACAGATCCCCACTCATGGATCCCAATATATGACCACTGTATGTGGTCCAATGATCTGTGTATATAAGCTCCTTTAGAGTCACAATGAACCTGTTTATCATCTTCTTAAGGCATGGTACGTGCGGGAAAATCCCATGTAGGGGTGAGTATAAAAATACAAAATAGGAAACCTTTAAAAGGTGAATGGGGAGGAGTAAGAGATAAAACAAGGAGGAAAGAAGTAAATAGAACAAAGTAAATAAAATATTATAGTCCAACCCAACATTATAGTGAAATAAAACTCATCCAAACAAAAGCAGATCGACACTATAAGAATATGAACATTTTATCGAGTCTTCGCTAAATATAGTAATGGAATAGACTCTTATAACCATGAGAAGATAGACATAGAAATCACGTGGAATACCCATCACGTCTTCACCCCTCGTGGAAGGAGAGTAACCAAAACCCAAGGTGTGGGTATTATAATAGGATATATATATTCGTAGTCAATGAATCCCAAATGATCAAGAAAGGGGATCTACATCACACATCTTAGAACATTAAAAGGGTCACCAACAATTCTAGAAGAATCCATCAATGATGCATGACATCACACACATCTTCCCTAAACATGTTTGTTATATGGGATCAATCACTATACCTTGATACTATTATATTTGGGAGAAACTGACACTCCCTAAAAGTTTTTAGGTCGCGTCACAAGGATGCATATAAGTGGTAAAAGTGTCCCCCTTCCTTGTGATTCCAAATTTAAGTAAAAAAATGTCTCGTAAATGATTCAAATAGTAAAAAGGTCATGCCTCAATGTTGAGGACCCCAACCCAGCCTTACTAGAAGGTTCCACTCTAGTGTCATCAAGGACCCATGCCCATCATGGCTGGAAGGTTCTACAATGAATAGTATAAGAACCCTTGTTCATCCCAGCTGGAGTGTTCCACTATAGTCCTCGGGTATCTATGCCCTAGTACATCAGGGGTGAATCATCATCCTGATGTTGATGGGGGCCCACTGCCCAGCCCCACTAAATGGTAGTTTTTTTAGGGTAATACCCAACAAGATACATCAATGGGACCCACTAGTTAGCCCAGCTGAAGGATAGTATGTTAGAGGGTACCTGGAATAACCATTAGGGAACCCACTACCTACCTTACATAGAGGGTAAGACTAGAACTGCCTTTAAGGAACCCACTTCCATGCCTAGCAAGAGGGTAAGCCCACAACTACCCTCGGGGAACCCACTCCCCATCCTAGGTGTATTGTATGCATAGAACTGCTATTGGGGTAATCAGAGAACTGCACTAGCCATCCCGGATGGATGGTAGCACTCAGAATGAATCAAGGAACTACACCGACCCTCCCTGCTAGATAGTATATATGATAATATTGTAATATTTCTATCAACATCAGGTGTCTCTTGGGATTCACGTCACACATAGAACATCTCACATCCTAACATGAAAGATACTATAGAGGGAACCATCGTTTCCCATGTAAAAACACACTAAAGATAGGCTACTTACAGGCCAAAATTTGAGTATAAATGAAGGAGATACTAGAGGATGAAGTCTCATAGTGTGGTATGCAATACGTGTGGGGACCACATGACATGTGTCCCCACCTTGTCACCTAGCCATATACCCTACCATAATTCGGTACTATACTATGCACTAGTACCCCTAGGTGTTCCATTGTTCTAGAAGTGTAAATGATATATCTGGCCAAAATGCTGATGAGCACACGATGCTTGTCGTTGATCCTAAGGGAGAAAACATAATTATTCCGACATGCCTCCTCATAAAAACCTAGATAACCAAAAAGATTACACCATTGATATCCTTATGAAAAAACACACATGATTTTCTACCCATTCGCCTAAATCAGACACCCGATGAAGAAACAACATTTCACCACATTGTGAAAAATAGTGACTCATAGGGCCCATGTATAATTCCATAAATAAAATATAAGGATCACACATGTTTGATCCTCCTAGAAAAACATATGTGGTTGATTATAAACTTTTCCAAAATAGACACCCAGGGAAAAAGTCACATTTCTCTACAACACACCAGAACCGGGCTCCAAGGGGCCCCCAACTTGATTTCAGCTTAACAGCCCAAAATTGGTATTGATACCTCTACCTTAATTTCATAGTCACAACGTCACTAATATCACATCAATTGGACGTTATACTGGTAATATATGTCAGATATAACATTTCTCAATAATAATAATATGATACATATGAATTTCTTGCATCCATGCCACAAGTCTGAATTATGTATCCATTATTGGTCATGAAATGACCATCCCAAGATCGTGGTTACACTACCATAGATAGTTCATCATTTGGACATCGTATGGAAATGTTTTGGTTAGTTAATGATTTAATAATATTATTAAATCAAATGCTTCACAAGTGTTTCATGGATGCAGGTCATGGGTCTGAGAAAAATCATCCCAAATGGCCTTAAAGTGACAGTATTCCAAATGGGGTCATACCTCCACTAACGAAACATCAGTAAGACTCCCCAAATAAGAGTTGTGATGGTTAAAAAAGAGTAAATAATAGTAATAATAATTATTATTATTATTTTTTTATTTTTCTATTATCTCTTCCCCCTTCAAACCCTATCCACTTCCCCCTTTCCTCCGTACATGCCACGCCCACCACCGATCGCCTCCGGTCGCCTCACACCCATCTGCCTCTGGCCACCTTGGTCCTGACCCCCACTATGTTTCCAACCCGCGACATTGTCCTTGGGAGCTGCTGCCCTCCCCCTCAAACACCCACTTGGGAGCCGCCTCTACAGCCTCAGCCACAGACCCTCGCCTCAACCATGGCCACTGATATCTATCTCGCATTGGAAACCTCTATTGACCACCTTACACATCAGACTGCTATCAGATGACCCGAACGAATAACCCCATTCTTCTCTTGTGACTGCCGTTTTGATTTAACTCGAAACGAAGGAACAATCACATATCTACAATCCTCAGGGCCCAATTTTCAAATATCCATTCTCCACTAGATGATCCATCATCATTTAATCGTATCTAAAACTAGATGACAAAGAATGTGTGTTGAACAAATAAAAAAGGGGACTGATTGTTGGTCTTGTTACTTTGGCCATTTTCATAGTTTTTCAAAGAAGTAGAATTGTGGAAAAACATTTTTTATGAACGCATAAATTCTGTTTGGGATGCAGAATATAATAATTATGAATCATACCTGTATTTTGATTCATTCATCATCGACAAACATGCCCGCTAGAGATCGTTGTGTTGTCCACACTATGACCTACGTTGATATGAAGTGCCCTCATGATCCATCAAAGATCAGAAGTAGATTTTACAAAGGAGAGGATGAGATCTCCTTTGGCCATTGAATGGGTTATGAGACAAAAACCTATTCAAGAAACCTTATGAGCCTATTTATTGAATTTCCACATGTCACTCTTCAATGGTCGCAGGATCTGAAAATCTAGCGCCCTCTCATTTTATGTCACCCATAGGTAAAACACCATGTTACGAACTCAACTATGATATGAGATTTTCAATATGAATCCCCTTTCAGAAGTTACTTGAGTTAGTGTCAAATAAAATAATTATATATATATATTTTTTAACTATGGTTTCTCTCTCCATGTCTCTTTCTACATAAGACCCACACCAACAAAAGTTATGTCTCCCCTAGGGTAAACACCGCACCTCAGAATCAACTCTGACTTCATATTTATGATCTGATCTACAATTTGAGATATATACCATTAACTCATTGTGAATAGTATAAAAATACTCCATATTTTAATAAAATTTATTCTGGGCATGACATGCCTCAGAATCGCAGGTCGTCTCAGTGCCTAGCTCTGGAAATATATGTAGAAATGTTCCAAAGTCTTACAAGAAACAAATCAACTCTCTACAATTATCCAAAACCAAATCATCTATAAATTAATAATAATGTCCATTCACTTTACCTAATTGATCCATATTTTAATATAGAGATTGGATATTATATTTTATATTTTATAAAAATTATATAGTTTGATGATTTGGTGGAATCACCACTTTTTCCATGAATTATCCATACACTTATGTCTTAATAGGTGAATTTGTTCTTATTTTTTTAATTATTTCACAAAACTATTTGAGAAATATATTTAATTGTAATAAAAAACTCACTTACCAAAATAGTTTTATTATTCTTCTCAAGATTATTCTTCATATTCAACCACATCATTAAATTATACATAAGGTAATATTTATCCAAATATTATAAGACTACATGAATCTTAGTTACATCCATTGGATTTCATTTAATATTATCCAAATTAGTTGACGTACTAAATGATTTTGCATAGTGATAAGTGTTCTTATATACATCTTTTATCATTGATTATTCATATATATTCCCTTAATATGCATAAAAAATTATATCATTACTCAAAGTAAAATAAATATATCGATGAATATACGTAAAAATACTATAAACACAATATAATAGAAACACAATAACTTATTTTCAGAAATCATTCCTTGGTTTATTAAAAATATGATCTCTCTTTATTTATTCCATGTAACAGAAAAATATCACTAAAAATTGAAAATTGAAAACCATGTCAGAACCATTAAACAATAATACCACTTATTTGGAGTTGAAAAAAATATTTGTACACACTACAGGAGGGATTAATGTAACTAACTAATAAAACTTCATCCTTATACTATGTTATCCCCAATTAATTAATCTTTTTCCAAAAATAGGAAGGAAAACCTTTAAACTTATTATCCTATCAATAGTGTTCTCATCAATTCATCCAAAAAATATGTAAAACTTTAATCTGTGTATAAAAAATTAGATTGTATATTATTCAATACAATGAGAAATGTATAAGGAGAACACATATATGATTTGTTAATGTTACAAATTTCATTGTTCCTCATGTTTAGTGTTTAAAAATTTTAGTTTCATATTCATCCATGAATATATTGACTACTATTTGCATGATTTAGTAAAGATGGACTACTGACCCAAGGGTCACTTAATCATCCTATAGTGTCCCATATATTACATACATTGATATTATAACATAATATATATATTTAGTATATTTTACCAATATACATAAGAGGACCATACAATATTAGTTTCATTAGAGACTACATACACAATATTCTTTCCTCTCCACATATCTTCAGTATCTCTTATATTGATCTTCAATCATTATAACCTTTATTGGCATACCATACATACAAAAATTATTCATAACTTGGGAAAATGAAACATAATAATTGGTGGGCATTGATTATCGATGATTGTAAAAATGAGAGATTGTAATGAATGATCCTATGGAAGGATAAGATAATACTTATATCATAAAAAAGAGTCATGGAATAACATTTATCATTTCAAAATACGTGAAGCATAAGTTTTAGGAATTTTCTAAAATCAATCATGATCCATGAGTTAAAATTAATATTAAAAAAACATATCAGAATATTTTCCAAACCTTATAGTGATAAAAAAATATCATAATTCAGGTTTAACTACTAATACCATCATATCAGACTGAATTTGTATCATAAACAGATTCCCATTTTATATAGGATCACACATCAGCTCCTGTTTCCCATGTCATAATAGATTTTCCATCCCTTCGTTTTTCCCATTGTATATCATCCACTATAGATTGTTACCAATAATTATCTGACTAGATATAAGGAAATTCTCAATGAATACAAGGGATTCAGTTGAAAAACCCCTCATATAAATAAAACTATACATATTTGGGAAAAAATATTTTAAAACATTAAATATTTCAAAAAATTATAACCCATAGGATGGAAATGGATTTATAATCATTTCATCATTTTATCACACTATAACCTATCATAATTGAATGATCCTCATAATAATATTATCTCTACAATCATAAACCATCTAGAGAAATAATAAAGACCATTCCATTTAATCATATCCTTAGAACATCATATGTAACATCAAAGGATATTATCCATGATTAAATATGACATGAAGAGATTAATTGAATATTTCATTTGGAAAATATATATATTTTATTTTGAAAACAATTATTTAATGAATAAAAAATTTAAAATTTATTTTGGAAATAATTACTTTGAAAAAACCCTTTATACATTGTAATGGATGTATCAAAAAATTGTGTGGTCAAGATAGTGGTAAGTAGAGTTCATGAATATATAGTAATTTTTTTTGTTAATATCTTCATTAAAAATTATGGAATTCAAAACATAACATGAAGATTTAGGAATTTGATGATATACATGATGAGACGGCGGAGGTCTCCCGATGAATTCCCTCTGTAGGTGACGACGGCGGCCTCTGTGCCGATCCCTCCCCCTTCGATGGGGGAGGGAGAATCGTCGTATCTTAGGAGGGCGAGGGCCTTCCAACCTTTCTCTAACCCGGAGTTTCTCCCTTCCTTCCCGAATGTGGCTTCAAACCCTAAGGTCCCGGATCTGGTGGACGGGGTCCCGAATCTTCATTTATCCTCGACGGAGTTTTCTGAGTCGACCAACCTATTGAATCTCACTCTTGTTGCCCGCTTCAAGGACAAGAGGCCCTCAGTTGATGAGTTTGATCGCTTCGTTTTTGGTTCGTGGGATCTCCAAGAACGAGCGGTGGTGGGTTTACTCGATAACAGGCAGATTATGGTTCGCTTCGAGACGGAGGCTGATTTGATAAAAGCATGATCAAGCGCGCCTCATTTTTATAAGGGATCCCGCTTTCTGCTGCTGCGGTGGTCATTCGACCTGCACATGAAAAGGGATTCACCCTCAATCGCAGTTTGGGTAAGTTTTCCCAAGCTTTCCCTACCGTTCCAGAACCCTGCAATTATCCGAATGCTTGGAAATATGGTAGGTAGATTCCTTTGCGCGGATAGTCGAACTGAAGCGCTCTGTCATCCAGTGAATCCTCGTGTTTGTGTTGAGATAGACGCATCTAGATCTCCCTTTGAGTATGTTTCTGTCACAATCGGTGAAGAGTACCGCTGTAAACAGCGGGTAATTTATGAAGATTGGATTGATTTCTGTGGGTCTTGCAGGAGGTTAGGGCACTCGACTGAGGTCTGCCGTAGGGGACTTCCTCCTCGGTCGACCAAGGGAGATGGTAAACGGAAATATATCCCCCCATACTTGAAGGAGAATAACTGTCTGCAGGCTGAGGAGAGTTATCATTCAAGACCAGTGGAGCCGGCTACCAGAGGAGAATGCTCTGGGGTGGCTTTGATGACACTGGATGGGGAAGCAGTAAGGACTGGTAAGGCATTTCTGGAGGGTGATTCGGGTACAGGGTCTTTGGATGGGAAGGGGCCAGGTAGTCATCCGAATTTGGATTGTTCGAAGGATTCTAGGAGATTGGATCCTGTAGCTCCTCCCTTTATACCTTTGAGTAATAGATTCTCTATCATTGCCGAGGATGGTCGATCTGAATGCCTGGAAGAGAATGATTTTGCAGGTAAGGAGAATGGTGACAGGGCCTTAGAGGATCAGTTGGCTGGAGGTTTGGAGACTGAAGTTGGCTTCATTAGAATGGAGGCTACGGAGGTTATGCAAGAGGGTGACAAGGGACTGGGGTTGGAGGGATCACCCTTGGCTGTTTGTACAGCAACCAGAAACTCCTTTGTGATGGGAGCTGATGAGGGCCAGGCTGAACAGGGCCTGGAAGCAGTCCCTGCGGTAACAGTGGATGAAGGTGCTTCAGTGGGGGTGCTTCTGCGGGTGATAGAGAAGCCTACTACAGGTCAGGTTGATAAAGGAAGGGATTTCCCTTTGGGAGGGACAGAGAAGGTGAGCAGAACAGGTGACCGCTTGTTCAGTGAGGTGGTACAGAGTGAGCAAACCTCCTTTCCGGTTGGAGGGCCTGGTTCACCCACAGTAAGACGTCGGTCAAGGAAGGATTACTCCTGTCTCCCGCGGCCGATGCAGACTCGTTCAGCATCTAGGAAGAAAGGCAAGGTCGTTGTGTCTTTTGCGAACAACATTGTGGCTGAAAGGACTTCACCAGACCCGGTTCTGGAACTTCTCAGGAATCGGGTGCAAAGTCCTCAGTATTGGAGGACACCAGGTTGGGAGACAGCCTCGGCCACTGGAGAAGATGAGTCTGGCAGGGGATGCGGAGAGGAGTACGCATTTGATGATTTTTACTAATGTTTTTAGTGTGTTGATTGCTGTTTCTGGGTTTTTGTTGTGGTTGTACGCTTGGGCACCGGAACCCATTAAACCGGCTTTTGAAAATCAAAAAAAAAAGGATTTCCAGGAAGATTTAATATGTTTTTTAAAAAATTAAAAAATGGTAAAAAAGGATTTAAAAAAGATTGTATAATAGTAATATAATTAATGAACACGTTATATAAAACATTTATACATAGTAAAAATGTTTCCTGACCAAAAAAAGAAAAATAAGGCTAGGTTTTCATAATATCATTTTCTGGAAGATTTAAATAGTAATGAGAGGAAAATGTTATTGTCAAGTTAAATTTATATGAATAAGCATACGGGATGAAACTTCATGTTATTATTTAGAGAGTTATCATGAAATATGATTATAGAAAACATTATTATAAACCATACTAGTAAACAATGAGATTATAAAGCTAAACCCCTCCCACATTGGTATCTTTTGAATCATAAGACCCATAAAGGAATAAATATAATTAAAAATTTAAATGTTATGAACAAATTGAAATTAAATAATTAACATGTTATAGGGGATTTTTAAGCAACACATAAAAATAAATAGGTGTGTGAAATCAAACACGTCTCAACAAAAAAAGACTACAATGAAGAACCCTATCCACTTTGGTAACCCCTGAATCATAACTTTTTGAAAGGGAGAGCTTTTGATGGAATATTCAATCCCAATAATTTTCATGGAATGAATAATAGAAAACATTCATGGGTTATATATAACCCACACAATTGAAACAAGTGGTGACTATAGAAAATGTCTGAGAAACATAAAAGTGATAATAGAAACTCATATGTCAAGTTAGTATTACTTGGTGTCTATTTGAACATCTTATATAATAAATATATCTTTGTTATTATTCTATTATTGAATATTAATAATTTATACAATACAATATATGATTTACTAATTATATTTTATCACCCATTTACTAACTTTTTAACAATTGTATCTAGTGATAACTATTTCTTTTTTCATGCTTGTTTTGGTTCGATGATCCATGTACATGTAATATAAATATTTTTCTCTAATATAAAATATTTAAATATTATAATTATTATCATATTTATTCATTATATATAATTTTCTATTTCTAATAAAAAGTGTTGTTGAGAAATTAATTATATCACTTCTTGTATAGGATAATCCATACATATACATGAGCGATGTTTCCACTTTTTGATAGATGGAACAAAAAGGAATATAAAATAATAATTCACCATTAAAAAAATTATTATATCATAAATATTACATTTTTTCATTATAAAAATCACTATAACTATCTGTGTAATGGATAATTGAAAAAAGAAGCATATCACTTATTGGAGGTGGTAGTCCATATGTATGCACAAGTGATATTATCATTTAAAAAAATATGTAATGGTAATAAAATAAATATGATAGTTAAGTTAATAAAGAAATATATATTATTAATAATATATATATACAATAAATCCATCATTATAACCAATTTATTTTTAATATTATGACAGAAAATGAAACACATCGTTATGTCGAGGTGGTAGTCCACACATACACACAGTTAATAAATTCATTTGCCACATGACAGAAGATAGATGTGTAAAAAAATTCCATCAACATAATAACATTCCATTTTATGGGATTAGATTTTATTATTATATTGGAATAGATAGGGTAGAATTGAATAAGGTAGAATAATATGTGAAATGAAAATTACTTTTCAATACAATTACATCCTGTATGAAGGACCTTATTTGGATATATTTATAAAGACCTATGATTTGTTCTTTTAAAAGTAATACAAACTGTAATGTGTATATGGATTTTAATAATAGGTTTTTTCATTGTTATTTCAATCTATGTTACTCCAGAAAATTTAAATATGAGAGAGGAGGGGTGTGATTTTATATGGATGGGAATTTATTCTATTGAAAATTTTCATTAATTTATAATATTATAAAGTCACAAACTTTGAAATATGGTATGAAATTACCTTAATTAAATATTAATTATTCCATTTGATGAAAATAAACTCATTGAATAAGATTTTGAAATGTTTTAGGTCATTTTAAGTCATTAACTCTTTAGTTTACCCTGAATTAACACGTTTTTCCATAAACATAGAAACATATTTTTAAATTATGAATGGTTATAAATTAATTTATAATATAAAAAATGGTAAATAATTTTTCATGGTATTAAATTTAGAGAATTTAAAATACACCTTCTTATTTCAAAATTTTAATTATTTTTAAATCATTTAATAAATTATTGGTTATCAAAAGATACCATTAAAGTTATTTTCTGAACTATTAAAAAAATTTGACATTAACGAAAATATTATGGAAAATTAGTTCAAAAAAATACATTTATAATGTCTTGACACACTTATATATATCAAATAATTACTGCAACATGATAATTCACCAATTTGTTTTACTATTAAAAATTTTAAAAACATTTATTATATATTCCTTTAGCCGATTAAATATTGTAGTAGTGTTGCGTAAATATTTAAGGTAATTTTTTATACCTAAAAATTAAAATAAAATTATCATGGAAAAATTAATTACTATTTTAAAAATTTTAAAAAAATCCTAGACTAATTATATCCATTCCAAAAAATATAATAGATTTTAATGTAAAGATTTTGACATTTTGTGTTTACTATTTTCATAAAATAATATAAATATTACCATCAAATAAATATCCCCCCAAGTTTTCCTCTTTTCATTAAATGGATGATAATCTAAAAACTACCCTAATTAAAAAGGATGAATTCATGTGATGAAGAAATTTTAAATCCTTCTCGGAATTGTTAACCACATTTACCCTTTTCACCCTAGTTGAGGTGAAAAATATTTACCAAGAATACTATTAATAATGATAAAAGGGTAATATTTACCAAATTTGAACCTCATTATTCCAAATATGGATCACATTTCTCAATATTATATTCACATAAGTGGTATAAACACATTTTATAATACTAGAGAACCATTTAATGAAAACATTTTATTGGAATTGTTTTCAGAAAATAACTATCTTTTGTTATCCCATTCTTAGAAAAATATTTTGATGAATGTGAAAACTTTTTATTGAATATATAATACATTTATTTCATTAAAATATTTTATAAAAAGTAATTAATTTAAATATTTAATATAAAAATAAATTGCGCACATAAACCCAACTTTCATAAAAATGTGTTAAGACAAAAAATTACTTATACAATAATAAAGTAAAATTTTGATTCATATATAAAAATTACATTATTTAGAGTTAATTTTGAGTTTTGTTTGTTAATATCACCTTAAATATATAAATTGATTTTTAAATTATTTTATATAATGAAAATAAATGAATGTTTTGAAAAATTAAATATTTTTTATTATTAAACTAGTAAGTCATATATATTATAAAAATCCTAAAATTAACTCTAAGATAAATTTGATATTATAAATAAGTAAGTTATATAAATTTTATCAAATAAAAATGTAAAATTCAATAAAATTTGTTATAATATTTCTATGTTAGAATTAATCTTTGTTTTGTGTGTCTAGAGAGTTAAAAATCACCTAAAATTTATTTAAATATTGATAAATTAAAAAATATTTTGGTGTTTCATTATACCCACATAAATAAATTTCACACTCACAACATTTCTATAAGATAAAAATGTCAACATTTTCAAAAAAAATTTGTAAAATTGGAAATTATACCACGGGATTATAAAACATCTTTTATAAAGAGGAAGTGAGAAAAGTAATATATACCTAATATAAAACATAATTTGGATCCAATATTAAAATACAATTATTAGGAAGATAAAATATATACATTGGGGAAAAATCTATTTACTAAATCATAGTGATATATAACATGGTAAAATTTATTTTAATAACCAAAAATAGTAAATATGTGAGGGGTTAAAAGACCATTAATTAATTATAAATAATTATTTAAATGAATTTTTTGATTTGAAGGTGATTTTATTAAACATGACGGATTATAAAAGCAACCATAATAGAGAATGTGGAAAAAATAAATTACTTGATATATTTTCATTTCTTAATCACTATACCATCTTTTGGATTTTCTCTAATAATCTCCAATTCATTTATTACATAAAGAAATAAATATTAAAGATGAATTATTCATGTTTGAGGAACTATAAATTTCTATTTTTCTTATCTTATGATATATACAATTATATAATTTCAATGTTTTATTCTATGAATATTTATATAAACTGTAATTGTTAGCACAAGTTATCCAATATAGATAAACACAAAACATGAATCTCTAAATCCTAAACAATGACACATAATGTTCATCTTAATGCATTCCAAAATTAGTTAACCTTAAACTATCCTCCAAAATAAGTCTGAATGAAATGAAAACCATAAAATATAAAATAGTTTGATGCCTTTTTTATAATATAAATATTTATATTTCCCCCCAAAAAATCAAAATTAGTACATAATGTCATATACAAAAGACAATAATTCCTTGATCATATAATCTTTTTAAAATAATAAAAACCCAAATCACTAAAAACCCAAAAGGGAAAAAATATTCTGGAAAAAATTAACACTATAATTATTCCAAATATAAATTAACATATTATAAAATATTTTCAATTAATAAAACATTCCAATAAACATCATCTTAAATCAAATTATCATCATGTAAATAATCATTTTCGTAGTACCATTACTATATCATTAATTTATAAATATAAATCATCATTCTATCCCAAAAAAATCATCATGATCTCTACACGAAGCACATGATAATAGATAACTATCCATAAATCTTTTTCCCCTTAAAATATCATATTTCCACTAGATCACTTTTATAGGTATTATATACCATTCAACATATTCATGAAAATAATCAATCAAGAAAAACTACAGAAGAATTCTTAGATGATTAATGATTAATATAAAAAATCAAAGATAATAAAAATGTACAAAAAAATTATTTAATCCCAATATATAAATACTTTAATCATTCTAAATTAATGATTTACATTAGATATTCCCTTAAATGGTGTAGTATTTAACCCATAAATTATGGAAGTGACTTGGATAATAACCATGTTCCCCATATATAATCTTTGATTTCCATGAAAGATAATTACTATATAACCATTATTTCAAAATTGATATATTCTTCCCATGTCATTGAAGAATTCTACTAAGTTATTAATCTAATATTATGTTAATAAATGAAATTAAACATTCTTTCTCTAATATATTTTCCACTTAAACATCCATAAAATTCTATTTTCCTCTTATTATCCATTTTAAAAACTTCACTTTTTTTATTTTTCTAATAAAATTTCATGATATATAATTTGGTATAATTAAAAGGTTCAAATTCCATACTATAATCTAATTTTATTTCTCAAGGGGATAAACATGGAATTGATTGTAAAATTCAGCATAAAAATACTTCCTTCATTTTATATCCATTGAATAAAACCAAATGTAATAGTGTGAGTGAAAATAATCATAATTATAAATCATATAATCATAGAAAATACTTTATATTCTTTCCGAATAAAGAAACAACATTTTCAATATATTAAACAATAGGTTTAACATTGTTTATCCAGGGTCGTTATCTTTCCAAATCCTTCATAGTAATTGATAAAGAAAATTTGAATTGACAAAATCATATCACCCGATAGTGTCTAACGATGTGTACAGTCATAGTCCCACACATCACACACTAGTAAAGATCATGTTAATTCTCAATCAACCACAAACATATTTATTACCCTTTTGTACATCTGTGCCACCAAAAAATAACTTTTTAGTATATAGAAACTGATGTATTTTCAAGGAAAAAATGAATCCCTTACCTTTCCACAGCATTAGGATATTATCCTATACATAAACATATACATAAGGTTATTTATAATGATTTCAAAAGCTAATATCTAACTTTTATCTAAAACCTAGAGTGATACCAAATATAAAGGCCCATAATTTCTACCACCCATCTCCAATGTTAATATCATATTGTATTTGGGAATTATCTCCCCTCCTGATCGGAAGGGGGAATTTCATGTCCTCCTCTGTATGAGAAGGGAAATTATTTCATGCCATCTTCAAACTCATATTTTCTTCCACATTTCCCAAGGATTATGCTTTTTCTAAAGGTTTCAGATATCTTCCAAGAGGTTCCACAACTCACCCTCCTCCCAGTAGAGTTCAATGGTGCCTCGAACCTCTGCAATCTCACTCTGGTTGCTAGATTTTGTCCTCATCGACCTTTTCTTGATGAGTTAGGTGGGTTCATCTCAAAATCATGGGAGCTGTAGGAGCATGTAGTCATTGGATTACTCAACCTAAGGCACATCATGATCCATTTTGGGATGGAGGAAGACTTGACTGCTTCATGGTCTAGGGACTCTCAAAGATTCAATAGTTCTACATTTTACCCATTTAGATAGTGCTTCGAATTTCATATGTGGTGGGATCCTTCAACAGTTGTGACATTGGTAATCATTCCTGGTCTACCTCTTTCCATTGACAACCCCTCCATATTTTTTTCTCTCAGAAATATGATAGGGCGATACTTGTGTTCATATTTCTGTATAGAGGTTGTGTTTCACCAAATTTTTCAGAGAATTTACATCGAGTTTAATATTGCACAGCCACCGATGAACTTGGTCTAGATCACGAATTCGAAGGAATTTCATTGGAAGAAAGTGGTTTTTTGAGTCATGGATGCATTACTGTGTTAGTTGAAGTCGTTTTGGACATTTAGGATCTATTTTTCCTAGGAGAAGGTTGAACTGTGCCTCATAAGTGTCGAGGAAGATGATCATATGTGGCTATGATGACTCTTGAATAGATCAGATGTTGTTGCATGTGAATAGTGAGGATATTTTGTTAAGGAGAGGGTGCACAAATGGGAGCAAGGATAGTCTCACAGAGGATCAGAGTGGGGTCGTCTCTTTTGTGAAGGCATGTGATGATCTCAAAAACTATTCTGAGTTGGGAATTTGTGTGGAGGATTCTCCCATTGGTTGTGTAGTGGTTGAAGTAGGAATATATGATCCCATAGAGGCCTCTACACCTTTATTTTTAATTAAGGAGGTGCGGTTGTCAATGAATCCTCCAGTAAGGCATGTAGTTGATCAGCTAAAGTGTGATCTTGGTATTGATAACCTTACCTCTTTGGAAGATGCGATGGTCCCTTATCCTCTATAGTTGGAAGCCAGTTCAGTGGAGCTATCTAGCACTATGGCTTGTGAAGACGGTGCAACAGGTGTGGGTAATCATACCTTGGGTGGAGAGGTGATAGTGAATGTCCCTACATTTAATATGTTTGAAGGATTCGAGCAGCAGGATGACCATGTGGTGGAAGGTCCTCGTGAGCTTATAGATGTCAGCACGTCAATTGTTTCTAATAACCAGAATGCAGTGGATGAAGAGGAAAAAATGGGTAAGGAGTCCCATGATGGTCATAAAAATGAGGCATACTCTCAATGTTTGGCTCCGATTGATATTAGCAGGAACCCACATCTAGAACATAGGATTTTGTATGCTTCAGAGGATGCGTTGTTGGAAAAAAAATGATGGATGCAGAAGTTATGGCTTTGTGATTATTAGTGAAAAGTGGGGATATGTTTCTGAAAGCGATAAATAAAATGATAGTGGCACTATCAGACCTTCTTATAGTAATGTTGTTCATGGTGGGAAGACTAAGGTATCCTAGAGTGATGGAGCTTTCACTGATCCACCAAGGAGACAGTCGATGAAGGACTACTCTTAGCTACCGAACCCAGTGAACACTAGGTCTTATTTTAATAGAGAAATAAGGGATGCCACTACTTCTAAAAAAATAGTTATCTCTACCAATTTTATATAGAGTAGCCCTAGTTGGAACAATTGAAGATTATAAAACAGTACTTTAGGCTCCTAAATCATTTCAGACCAAATTCTGAGTGAGAATTGGCCATTGTGAAGGAAGAAAATAATGATGGATGTGGTGAGGGGCATGATTATTATAATATGTAGTTGTCTTCTTTGGATGGACTTGTCGTTTGATTGTGGGTAAGCTGCATGCACTCATCCTTTCTCTTGTCCAATGGAGTTTTTAATTATATTTAATAAATGGTTAGATGTTTTCTCCTCTAACATGTATTTTCTAGTATATATATATATATATATATTACATATCAATTCCTTAATATTCAATATATTTCACAAAAACCTAACTAAGTATCATAATGGTTTAGTGTATTTCAATTATAGTTACATATTCTTATAATTTAATTATATATATATATAAAAATATATAAATGTTATTCTAAAATTATACACTTCTTTGAAATACATTATGTGTAACCTTTCATCATAACATGGGTATTGGAAACATAACTAAGTGGTGTGCTTAGATGATTTGTAAGGGTAAAAATGGGAGATATCAATCATTGTTCATATGAAATCATTATATAATCATTATATCATATACCTGATCCATGGAATGAGATCATCCATTTAAAAATATATGAATCACAATAGTGAGGATTTTTTTACAATCAATCATGATCGTTGAATTAAAATAATATGTATAAAAAGATTTTATATAAATTTTATGGAATCATCATTAAAAAAGAAAACATATCATATGACAATGTTAATTGTCATGCATATCATATCATAGTGGTTCAAGAAGAATCGACTATTCTCAATATCATAGAGGATTAAGCATCACAACCAAATTACTATATCATAGAATATATAACATCTATACATGTTTCTCACAGTAGATCAACCACTTAAAATCATTCCCCAAAATTATTTCAAGGGATATGTGTATTTTCCCAATGCATTGGAGGGATATAACAAACCCACAAATCATGTAAATAAAACTATAAATATTTTTCCATAATATTATAAAAATTCATTGTTTCAAAAAAAATACACCATAGAAAAGAGATGATTTTTATAAAAAAATTAATCATTTAATTATATCATAAACCCTGGGAAATGAATAAGGTTCAAATGCATCTTCTCATTATAAATATAAACCATCCATAGAAAAAATATGGTTAGAATCATTGGATCACATCCCTAATAATTCAGAAGTAACATCAAAAGATTCTATCATTGATGAAACACGTCTCTAAATGATTAATATAGTATTTATTGACTAAAATAACGTACTAATTCTGAAAATATTTATTTAAAATCAAATATTTCCAGAATACTTCAAAAAAATATTTTTTAAAAATGTTCTTGAAAACTATTAATGGAGGCTTCAATAAAATTAATTGTCCTAACATTTGAATTTTTCTTTCATATTGTAATGATTAAAAAAATATTTTCTACACTAATTTTATAAAATTTCCATTAATTAGAAAATTACACGAATTTGGTTTTTATATATTTTCAGAGAAATCATAATAATGGGTAAAAATTAAATTAAAAAGTGATTATATAAAATATAAAAATTATAAACAAAATTTAGAAAATATGGATATGGAATAAAAACATTTTCTGAATGAAATAAGAGAAAGAGGGTAGGGTTTTATTAAAGTTAATTTTTAAAAATTTTTACGTTTGAAAGAATTTAAAGTTGTATTATTACACAAAAAAATCCATTGAAATATATTGGGGAATAAAATTAATGTGATTCAGGAGAAGTTGAATATTAGAATATTTCCATATCAAAAACCTAATCATAAAAAATCCTTGTAAATAATGACATTTTATCCTAAAATCATTACATCATCGGTTACTTTTAAACGTCAATACCCAATAAAAAATAATATTGAAGGAATCATTAAATTTTAGTAAAATAGGGATAATTGTTATATAACTTCTCAAAGGGGTAGTATATACACCTCATAAACCTAAATAGTTTTGTAACATAAATCATGTCTCAATGAGACAATATTTAGACAAGTAATCCTTAAAACCTTTGTAAAAATGGAATGAAAAACTCATCAAATAGAGTGATATAAATCCCTTTAGTTTTTATGAGAATAATCATAAATAAATTCATTGATATTACATAAACCAAAAAAACTGAAAATGGTAATATGGAAAATGTATCAAAAAACAAAAGTAAAATGATAAACCCTTACCTTAACTTCAAATTTTTATGAATGTAATTGATCCTCCTGAATAGTAATTGTATATTTTTTATAAATATATTACAAATGTATACTCATAAATAAACACAATTTATGATTTACTTATAACATGTTATCAGAAGCTTATTAACATTTTTTAAAATTTACTATTTCATGTGACAAATATATTGTTTCTCATGCATGTTTTGGTTATATAGTACCAATAATTTTATTTCAATCTGACTTATATGATCTAATTTTTTTAATCATTTCTAAAGTATAGATATTAATTAATATATATATATATTTATATCTCTTAATTATTTGTTTTTGATGAAAAATTAATTACATTACTTCATGGATACTGTAATATGTACATACACAAGAATTATTATTCCACTTCCCTATGGATAGAAAAAATAAAGTTAATTCACAAATAAAATTTATTGAATAATATTTAAATCATAAATATAATTTAAATTCTTTATGTAATTCCATATCACCATCCATATAAATTATAAATAAATAATGAAATAGATTACATTGTGGAGGTGGTAGTCTATACATACATGCGAGCGATGATATTTTTTGACAAATAAAATAATGGTTATAAGGTAAATAATATAATATAATTATAGAATAATAACTATTATTTAATTATAATTTATAAAAATTAAATTATTCATAATAAAAAATAACGAATAATCATGATGTGAAATGATACATATCACTAAATGGTGACGGTGGTCCACATGTACACTGGAGTGATATATTCAATTACCCTTTTATGTAAAAGAGATGGAGAATGGTTATTCCACCAAAATATTTGCATCCTGATGTATAGTATATATTTATATTATTATATTTTAATGTATAAAATATAATTTAAGTAGGTAGGAGAAAAAGTAAATTGAAAGCACTTGGTTAAGATGATTACCTTCTCTGTGAAGAACCTCCTTTGGATTTCTCTTTAATGACCCAATGGATGGTAATATAAGAGTCAAATAACCTATAAAATGTATCTATGTAATGTAGTAATATATTTTTTATTCTTTTATGGAAAATTTTGGTAAAATTTATGTAATTAAGATATAAAAGGGTTTTCTATTTATAAGGGAGGGATGTGGAACTATAGTAATTTATAAAATTATATACCACATTCATGGAAATATGGTTTGAAATTTTCATAATATAAAATTATAGTTTAAATCATATAGAAATAAACACATCCAATAGTATTTAGAATTTTTTTTAGGAAATTTGAAATTACTATCTCTTCAGTTTGACCCCTATTAACCCTTTTGGTCTTCAACTGTGATACAAAGTATTTAATAAAAAGGGGTTATAAATTTATATCTAAGTTAAAAATATGCCCCAAATTATTTATGTGATGATATTATAGGAAATACACCATCTCCCTAACCCCATTTCAATATTTTTAATATTTTTAAATAATTTTATAAAATATTATTTAACATAATATTCCCTTATATTAATTTCTCAGAATACAGACAATGTTATAATTTAATGACAACATGATTTTAGTGGGATTAAAATACAAATTTTTTAACATTACTATAATTTTATATTTATCTATAAATTTTTCGGAATACTATAAGTAACCAAAATTTTAATGATTTTATTGTTTTTTGAAACATTTTTTATATTTCTCAATTAAAAGATGAAATACTATTTCATTGTTGCGTTAGAATTTAAGGAAATCACTTGACCACTAAATATTAAAAATTAAAAACCATTATTTATAAATAAATATATCATAAAATTAATTTCTGATAGAACATATCATGTTTTTAAATATATGATTAAATTGTTGAGATATTAAAATAAAGAGAGTGATATTTTGTATTTATAACTTTATAAAATTATATAAATTTTCTAATCAATGAAAAATTGGAAAATGATTGCAAATATATAAAAAAAGTTGATAATTACTAAATCTAACTAATATTATAGGGAAAAGTTATGTGTGTGAGAAATTTTAATTTCATATCCTAATGTTTTAACCATGTGCAACACTTTTTACTTATAAATAGTTAAAAAATATTTTCTATAGTTATTATACATAATGATGGAAAATAAATTTCACTAACTTACTAAATATAATCTTATGGATTCTTAATTGGGAATATATTATTCATCATTAATTTTATAAATTCGTAGAAATAAATTTTAATATATGTTCACAAAACCGAACTACAATGTTTTTAAAAATATGTGTTCTTCAATATAAAAATAGATTAATTTTGTATCTCATGTACATTAAAAATCATTAAACAATTGGGACGACATTTTATTAAACATATAATATATTTATTTATTTATAATCATTTAAAAGTTTTGAATAATTTTATTAATTATGATAAAAAACATTCTACGTATAAAATAATAATGAATGGAATTGTTTTTATACCTAAAGATGCGCCCATACTAACATAAATCCCAAAGATGATTTAATTGTAATTTATTATATTTTATTTATTTAGAGAATTTGTTTACTATAAGATAAGATTTTACAATAATGGTATTTTTAAATATCATGATTTAAGGGAAATAAGTGAATGTTATAAAAAAAATATTATTTTTCATTACTATTCAAAGGGTTAGCTATTTTAGAAAAAAAATAAATCTATGTTAAATTTTATAATATAAATCCAATATTAATATCCAATTTTTCACATAAATATTATAAAAGTGATATAAATTAATTATATCATATAATTCATTGGTTAATTCTTTTTGTTGTATGTTAAACAAGCTATCAAACAATTATAATTTTTATAAGGAGATATAAATTCTAAAATATTCAGTTTTTACACTTCCACTCCTCTATGAATTACTTTAGTAAATAATTTATAATTTATAGTTTTGACTGATATCTTCAATAGCCAATATAAATTAATATCTTTTCTAAGCCATCATAATTTACTAGTAAACCATAAATCTTCATGTTTATATTAGATAAAACATAAATCTTCACAGCATCCAGCTTCTAACTCACCAATTCTATATGAGATCAACTAATTTATGTGATGGTTTAATGCAAGACATAGAGATTTTGAAAAAAACATATTATTGAAATCTAGTGATTCATATAATATTAAATGAAATTTTATTATGATACATTTATTTAAATAAATTATTATAATGAATGAAAACAATAATACATTATGAGGTAGAAATGTGAAACAACATGTTGAGAAGTACTAGTGGAGTAAATACAATTATTTATAAAAATACAATAAAAAAATATCCTCATGGTTCTCCATGAGGATTGTGACGCCAAATAAAACTATAGAAACATGAAAAATAATTATTAATATAATATAAATGGTCATATTAGATTCAATGAATGACATTTAGTAAAACATTTTAGGTGATATATTGGAACATAATTTGATTATTGTATATATGGACATTGAATTCAGAGAATTCATATATATAGATATTATAAATATATATTTTAGGTAAATTTTGTTTTAGTTTTCTCAAAATGAAAATAAAATTGTTTGATTGTAAAAGAGATACCATCACTTAAAAAATCAACAAGTGAAAAATGAATTTTTAGTATAAAATATTAAATTAATATAAAATCTAAAATTAATTTATTGTGATATTTAGAAATTTAAATAAATTAAACAAATTAAAAATTATTAAATTATGGTTCTCATTGTGGAAATAATATCATTTTATGATTGAAAATAATATTATCATAAAAATGGGTTTTATTGCATTTTTGAAAATATATGATAATTATATTAATAAAAAAAAAATTTCAAAAATAATCCTAAATTTTGATCAAATCATATAAAAATTATCATACTGTTGATTTTATGTATTTTTAGGAAATAAATGATTTTCCAGTGACTACTGAAAATAATGATATCTATTTAAATTTGTATTGTAGTTTCATGGATTTTAAAAGTTTCATTTTAGTTAAAAATAGTTTAAAAATAAAATTCATAAGATTATATTATTTATAATTCAACTTAATTCATTACAATCAATTTTATGCATCAATGTTTCATAAAAAAATATTATACATTGAAATGATTAAAAAAACTATTTTTCACGCATTGTTCATTTTTGACATAAATAAATTTATTATGACATCAGTAAATTTAATATTAAAAATTGAATTAAATATTTCAATTTGGAGGTCCAATATTGGTAATTAGGACACTTTTATTTTCTTTTATTTCTAATAGTAACCATACTAACTTGTTTACCCCGGAAAATTTAAAATGGGTTAATTAGGGTAAAAACTAATTTGATAAGGGTTTAAATTCATTCAAAAACACGAAATTATTTCACAGGAAGAGTTCATTTCCTTAATAATTATAATAATTTAAAATTTTATAATTTTACTATTTAATGTGGATTTTTAACTTTATAATCAATATATTGAAGATAAATTAATAAATGTCACTTACTTACCATTAATGTGAATAATAAACTAGTATTAGGATAAAAAACATCGGTTTGTTTAAAAATATTTATTAGAAATATTAATGAGTTAATTTTATCATGGTAAAATATTTTCAAGTTTTAGTGATGGAATAATTACCTTATATTATTACACAACACTAGAATCATGGTTTTTTAATTTGTAGAAAAAATCATATAAATTGTATTAAAAAATAAAAATAATATTTTTTATTAGATAAAGTGTTCCCTAATTTTTTACATCAATATAATAAATTAATAATGTTTTAATATTTTATATAAAATTTTCATGACACGATTTATGTTATTAAATTCAAATTAAATGAATACTGTAAAAAACTACATTAACGATATTTTTAAAAAAATAATATAATACAATATTATTTATGAAACATAAAAATATTTCTAGAGGACATATAGGATGATAAATGATTTAAATTATCATTCGTCTTACTTTAATGAGAAAATTGTGAACTTATTAGAAAAGTTAAAACCATTTAATATTTAAAATTTGTTTACAATACATAATGTTGAAATAATTTAATAAATGAGATAAACTAAAAGGTGCTGCCTATAAAGTCACAAAATCCTATTTAAATTTCATTATATATTGATATTTATACCCTTGAATCTTTTTATCATAACTCATATATATTTTGAATCATTATACAGTTAAAATAATTTAATTATATTTTAATCTCTTTTATAATTCCATGTGTTTCATTTCCTTACATTATAAAAGAAAACCAATTATATGTTTTCTTTATAACTATTTTAGTCCACTATCTTAATTGAAAACCATCAAATTTCCTCATAAAAAATTATAGACAAATTTTATTGGATCTTGTTTTCATAAAATACTATTCATATGGTCTATATTAAGAGATCTAAATGAGGCCTAATGAAGAATAATTAATATTTCTACCATAACACAGTCAATTTATTTCTTATTATATATCCTCTAATTATATGGAATTAATCATAAAATATTAAAATCAGTATCATATATATAATAAAATTTTATTATGATTATGTAGTTATTATTACCTTACCTCTTTTCCATCATATGAGAAGAAAATGTATCGCTTGTCCATACCAGTGGACTACCGTCTCCTTTTAGAGATATAATTCATTTTAAATTAAAAATTTCTTCTATAATTACTATTATTAGCATATATTTCATATAAAATATATATGAAATAATAATTATTTTGTATTATAAAATCATATATAACATTATACTCTCATATCCATTCGAAAATGAAAATGTCTCTCGTGCATATGTGTGGACTACCAACACCCCAAAGAGATGTAAATCATTTTTATCAAACCATTTCGATCGATGGTAATAAGAATAAATTTAATAAATTTATGAAAATAATATGATAAAATAATTATTTTCTAACTGTGACTTATTATTTACCATTCATTCATTCCATCAACTGAATATTAAAATATGTGTTCATGCCTATGTAAGGTAAACTATCTCAATGAATAGTGTTAGTTATTTTTCCTTCTCTATCATTTATTGATAAATATAGATTTTTATACATAATTAATTTATATTATATTTATAATATAATTAAAAATAATGAGTTTTCAAAACCATTATCAAATTTTAAGGACCAGAACTACTATACTAAAACTATCATGAAGAAACAAAATAGTTAACACATGGAAAAAAAATTTTAACAAGGAAATATATATATATATATATATTGAGATGATATTAAAGGAAAATATATGAAATTATAATAATATAAATTATTTATTAATATAGATATATTAAATTTAAGTTTAGTTTTTATTGGGTTAGATATTTTTCTAGTAAAATCAAACGTGAGTTTATGGATTTTCATCATACTATTTATTTATATTAGAGACATTCCATATTTCCCAATTATTTAATAAAATTGAAGTGTATAATAATAGAGAATTTATTTTATAAAAATTATCATATAATATATAGGAATTTATATATCCATCCATGCTTATATACTTCATGGTGTTTTGATTATAATTATACCAATGTGGTAAGGGTTTTATTTACAATGTCATTATTGGATAGTTTTTTATTTTGTTTTGGATTAAAAAATTTAATGATATACATATAAATAATCTAAAAAGCTTTCTTATAGTATAGTTATTACCAAAAATTTAATTTTTATCTTTTAGTTTCCTCTCATCATGTATTTAGGGGACATAATAATATTTTAATGAAAACTGACATTATTTTAGTCTTCGGTGAAAATTCAGTTTTATTTCATATAAATGTTTTGTAAAATTGAATTTTATAAAAAAAATTAATTTTATCCTAAAAACATTTAATGTTTTTTAATCCATGAATTAATTTTCATGAAGTGGTTTAAATTGAATATTTTTATTATTTTCCAAATTATGTATTGTTGATTTTTAAAGAAAATGTCCACGAAATCATTAATTTAACATAGATTGCATGAAAATATATCCCACCATCACTTCAAATAAATTACTTTATGCTTCCACAAAATTTTTCTAGTGATATTTAAAAATAATATTAAAAATTTGGTTAATTAATATACGTCAAATGATGGATTTAAAATTGAAAAGTGAATTTTCCACTAGAATTATTCCAAGTGATATTTTAAATGATTTTTTCATTTAAGATAATATAATTTGATGTTAATTATTAATTAATAGTGATATGGACCTATCGTACCATCAATATTCTTTCTTTGGATGTATTATGATTATGGGGATGAGTTGTTTGTGTAACCCATTTATTTTCCTCATGCTATGTCAAGATGATATTTTGAAAATTTGATGAAACTCGTTTTCTTTCCATAAGAAACAAAACATGGAAAAAAATTATGTTCAATTGGAACACATAAAAATTGATAATTATTCACTCATATCTGGTCCAAGATTATATATCACATTATTTGATTGCTGAAATATGTATATCTTGGGGGACAATTATTACTCGAATAGGAAGTGAAACCAGTTTAGTAATAGTCTATGTACACTCTGATAGTCTTGGGAGTGATCCTTGATTAAGGATGTGATGGAATAGAGAGTAAACCATATACTATATGATAATATTGAAATTTGGAATTAACTAAGTAAATTAAATTTTATGATATTGTGTATGAAACAAATGTTTTGTCACGACCCGTCCCCTAGAGCCTGTATCATGACTACCCCAAGCCCGCCTTCCATAGTCCAGGGGCTCGCGACTAGCAACAAAGGCGTAAATCCTTAAATTGGGAAGGCATTACCTTTATAACTATAAACAAACACATCAGATTACACAATTGTAAGGAAACACTAAGTAAAAATTTATACAAAAAGAAATGATGGAATGTAAAAGGGTCCGAAAATACAAGCCCCGTTGAAAAGTGCTAGTAAAATTAAAGAAAATTAAAGTAGCTACTAGGTTGTCCTCTGGGGTTCCTACCTAAAGGGTAGGTACTGGTGGCCTCCTCAGCACTCCATGTTCGTTCATCTCATTGGTTCACCATCTCACCGAGTGATGCACCTTTGGGTACCATCCAGTCCTGCTACTCTCTACCTCAGTCAACGTTGTCTGTTGTCTGCAACCAACACAACGAGGTGCGGGCATAGCCCGTGCAGGGGTGAGAATAATGATACTCAGTAGGGACCATAAGACCCTTAAGGTCACACAAGATCCAATAAGGATATTCTACAAGGTATGAAATCAACAGATAACCATTATTTAGGTATATTCTCATACATATACCTAAGTTATCTAGTAACCCATCTCAATCATAAGGAAAACACAAAACTCATTGACTCAGCTCAAACCAGGATTCTCCTGATCTAAACAATGACAACTGGAGAACTCATCCTCTATCGAGTACAATGGGCCTATCATGACATCAAGGTGCTTCTAACTATCCTTGGACTACAGAGGTACTTCTCCTGACGAGTACCACGAGTCTCCTGCCAACTACTGGCGCACCTCCATTGTGGGTCTACCGCCAACTATCTGGTTATCCCCCTAATAGCCTGCAGGGGTACTCCTCCTATTGATTAACGTTGGTCTGCCGCTAACTACTAGGTGATCCTCCGTCATGGGTGTGCCACCAACTACCAGGAACTCCACACTGGGATAGTCGAATCACTCTGAGTCAAAACGGTCAAGCAGTCGTCAGGTCTGCCAGCTACTAGGTCTCCACACTCTGTCTTCTCTTCACTGGGAAGATCCGCTCCACGAGCTATAGGGAAATACTCTAACTATTTCTAAGTTCCATGAAGAAGTATCTCAATGTTCCACCATTTTATAGGGGTCACAACGCAATAGACGGCGCGTCAATCAGACGCATAGTCAGTGAGTTATTGACATTTTCTTCCCGGGGCCCGGTTGGATTTAGGTTCAAACCAACCCAACCGTACCCCAACTATGTCCAAACCTCAAGTGGGGTATGCCAAAAGAACCTTCTAACTCCACATTTTTCATCATCGCAGACGTTTCGTCAAACGGACACTCATAGCCCACATAATGGGTGAAAAGGTGTATTTTGGTCAACGAGTCTGGACTGGTGTCCGACCCAGCTAGCGGGTCCAACCCGGCCTGAGTGGGCAGCCCGACCCGGGGGGGGGGGGGGCGGCCCGGTCCGTGGGGGTGGCCAGGACCATAGGGGTGACCCGGCGGCCGCGTGGCCTGGCTGCCAAGCCACTGGCAGCGCCCGTCGGGGCCCACCCTAGCGGTGTCCAGGGGAGGCACGTGCCCCCTGGATTCCAGAACAGATGAACTATTCAGGTGGGGACCAAACCGGTGCCAGGTGGTGTCGGTCCAAGTCATGCGGAACCCAGCAGTGTCCCGCTCCTCCTGGTTGGCCGAGCGGCCAGCCGCTCCGCACCATCGTTGGCCGGCCAAATGTCGGTCGCCTCTACTAATCCGTTGCGGCCTTCCCTGGCCGTGTCTCTCCATCTTCGCACTGCGCGACAGTGCCACGCCCTTCTGCCATGGACCTCTTCTCCTCCACGTGGTGCGACAGTGCCACACCCTTCCATCGTGGCCCAGCCTAGCTGCGACCCCTTTATTCTGTG
Organism: Viscum album; assembly: GCA_963277665.1. Classification (NCBI taxonomy): domain Eukaryota; kingdom Viridiplantae; phylum Streptophyta; class Magnoliopsida; order Santalales; family Viscaceae; genus Viscum; species Viscum album. The sequence continues at coordinate 1,511,867,113 of OY728156.1, forward strand.
TAGCGCGACATTACCACGCCCTTCCAGCGACCCGACGGACTTGCACTACCGGTTTCTTCACAGCTGGCCCGATGCGAGGCTACGTTGCTCCGCTACGGTCATCAACAAGCGAGGAAAAATGAAGGGGGATGTTCAAGCAGTGTTCGTGCGGTCTGAGCCCTCCACATTATGGTTATATCAGTCGGAAAAACATTACCCATTATTGGACGACATAGAATGGACGAATTTCAAACTCAAATCCCCTACCTCGTATCGTTGTTTGTTGTCGATGTCGCAGAAAGGCGTACATTGATTTGTTAACGCCGAAAATGAAAAAGTCGATGATGTCGTCGTCAGCATTCTTCAAGGACGGTGCTCCCTCCTTTTTTGTGGTTGAATAAGGAATAAGGTGTCCATTTTTCATCGGTGGTGATTCCTCATTGGTGAGTTCTTCCTTCTTTGGCATTCTATCTATAGGAGCTCCTCCTCTCCTCAATTCTTCCTTCCAAAAAAATAATGTTCCCAACAGAATAAAATAATAGTTTGTCTATTATTTTATTTTTTTGAATGCATTCAAAAGGAGAATTAATTAAGGGGGCTCCACATAATTAATTCTTGTGTGTAGGCACAAATTAATTAAGGGAGTTCAAGAGGTTTCATGGGTGATGGCTCCATAAATGGTAAGTTCATGGGTTTTATCCTCGGGTGGTCCCCACCACTTTAAAAGATAAAAGGTGTTTAGACCTCAGGTGGGCCCCACCACCATAACCTCTCAAGGGAGATTATGGGGTTGTGGCCCCCACCCCTAACCTCCTCTTGGAGGTTTTAACCACCAAATAAAAATAAGCTACACACTTATTTTTATTTAATTTATACTTAAAAACTCCAAAAGGTAACTTTCAATCTCGACCAACTATCGTCTAGGTGAAAGTATTTTTAAGTGAATACCAGTGTTGTGAGTTCAACGGTGCCCTTTAATTTCAATTCCATGAACCGGTTCAAATTTTATAAAATCTCACTCGTACGTTTACTGAACGTAGCTGAACAAAACTTCAGAAATTGATTCTGAGCTCACCGTTCCTCGGAATCAAGCGCCGTAAAAATATGAAGACTCTTAAAAATCCCATGTATTTATGAAAATAAATTTCCCCAGAATTTCTGGGTCTTTATATTCTCTCCACCTCAGGGCTTTATGTCCCCTTAAGCTACAACATGAACTATGGGAACAAATGGGGGTACTGGGCACACATCTGAGCCTCCCGCTCCCATGTGCTCTCCTGGAGGTTCCTGTGCGGCCAATGAACACGCACCAGAGGTATCGACCATCCACATAAGACCAAATCATATCAATCCTCTATCTCCACTAGAACCTCCGTAAAAGTCGTCCCATTGTCGACGTCCATCTCTCCATGGTTGATGATGTGGGAAGGGTCATGCGCATATGTCCTCAGGTGAGATACGTGGAAGACGTCGTGCACCCGGTGCAACTGAGGTGGAAGGGCTAAGCAGAATGCCACCTCTCCTACTCTGCTGAGGACCTAGAAATGTCCGATGAATTATGGAGATAACATTCTGCCTCAGCCAAATCTCCGTAGACCTCGTCGAGGTGAGACCCGTAGAAAGACGTGGTTGCCATCCTCGGACTTCAGAGGCCTCCGTCTCCTTTCAGGATACAACTTATGCCTACTCTGTGTAGTCTTCATCCCCTCCTGGATGATCTGCTCTTCCGTAGTAGCTCGTACCATCTCTAGTCCCACTAGTGTTGACTCCCTAGAGTCTGTCAAGTACAAGGGTGATCTGCAAGGTCTCTCGTACAACGTCTCGGAAGGTGCCATCACTATGGAGGAGTGATAGGTGTTGTTGTAAGAAAACTCCACCAAAGGCAAGTGATCCTCCCAGCTATGACCGAAGTCTAGGAAACATGCACATAGCATATCCTTGAGGGTCTGGATGGTCCTCTCGGTCAGACCATCTGTCTGATGATGGAAGGCGGTGCTGAAGAGAATCTGTGTCCAGAAAGCCTCTTGCAACCCCTTCCATAGCGGGGAAGTAAACCGTGTGTCATAGTCAAAGATAATAGATAAAGTAACTCCATGTAAATTCACACTCTCTTACACATAGAGGCATCATATGCTCTCTACTAAAGCGTTCTATCTGATCTGTAGGATGTGGGCCGACTTGGTGAGCCGACTGACGATCACCCTAATCGAGTCATGACCCCTAGATGTATGTGGAAGACTCATCATAAAGTCCATGGATATCCCATCCCACTTACATTATGGGACCTCTAAAGGCTTAACCAAGCCTACTAGTACCTGCTGCTCTACCTTCACTTGCTTGAAACTGAGGCACCGTGAGACAAACTTCACTACCACCTTCTTCATACCTGGACACCAGTGCTGTCATCGAAGATCCTAGTACATCATCTCCACTCCTGGATGTACCGCTAGAGGGGAAGTGTGGAACTCCCCCAACACATCCTCCTAAAGAGACACTGGTACCAAGGTACATCGTCTGAAGAGGATGACGGGCTCCCCACATTCAAACAATCCATCAGGTGCCTACCCTATGGATATCTGAACATGTCATGTCTCGCAGTCAGCGTCCCCATGCTACACTTCCATGACTCACTGAAGAAGTGCGGGAGGGACCATACGAGACTGTAGAAATGCTACTCCATATCTTTCCACAAAGGATATTTTTGAAGAATCCATCTAATCAGTCGCCTCTCCCAGCAGCGGAATACCAGATCTCCCGCTGAGCGTATCTGCTACAACGTTCCCCTTCCCATGAGTATAGAATATCTCGAAGTCATAGTCTTAGAGGAACTCGAGCCATTGACGTTGTCTCAGGTTCAGGTCATTATGATGGAAGATATACCTAAGACTCTTGTGATCAGATTACAGGATAAAATGGTCAATAATCAGATAGTTCCGACACATCTTCAAGGTGAAGACCACTGCTGCTAACTCCATGTCATGGGTAGCGTAGTTCTGCTCATGCTGTATCAGCTGCTGAGAACCATATGCGATCTGTGCTCACTCCTGTATTAGGACACACCCAAGTCCGGTCCCTGATGCATCACAGAAAACTAAGTACCCTACTCCTTCCTCTGGAAGCCTCAAGATGGGGGTACTAGTGAGCCTTTTCCTCAGCACCTGAAACCTCTGTGGGCATCACTCCAAACATAAGAAGTGTTTCCCCTTCTTTGTCAGGGCTAATAGTGGTGCTGCAACTCTGGAGAATACTAGAATGAATCTATAGTAGTATCAAGCCAAACTCAAGAAAATCCGTACCTCCATCACACTCTTGGGTGGCTCCCAAGAAAGTACCGCCTCGATCTTCACTGGATCCACTCCAACTCCAACCTCCGAGATGATGTGTCCCAAGAAGTGAACCTCTCGAATCCAAAACTAGAACATCAAGAGCTTACCATAAAGCTGGTGCTCTTGGAGTGTGTCCAGTACTACCTGCAAATGGTTGGCATGCTCCTCCTCAGTAATCGAGTAGATCATAATGTCATCGATGAAGACTATGACAATGAGATCGAGGTAAGCCTGGAAGATCCAGTTTATAAGACTCATGAAAACAGCTGGAGAATTGGTTATGCCGAAGTGCATAACCAAGAACTCGTAGTGGCCGTACCGACACCTGAAGGTCGTCTTCTGTACATCCTCATCTTGAACTCTTACCTGCTGATAGCCTGATCTGAGTTATATCTTCTAGAACCACCGTGCTCCCTTCAGCAGATCAAAGAGGTCGTCAATCCCCATGAGTGGGTACTTGTTCTTCACGGTCACCTGGTTCAGGTGAAGGTAGTCGACACAAAGCCTCAAGCTCCCATCCACCTTTTTGGAAAATAGAATCGGGGATGCCTAGGGAGAAACACTAGACCATATGAATCCCTTTCCCTGAATGTCCACTAGCTATACCTACAACTCACGATGCTCAGCAGGATCCATCCAATATGCTAGAGTAGATATCAGTGTTGTCCCAGGGTACATGTCAATGTAGAAGTGCACCTCTCTGTGAGGAGGTAGTCATGTAAAACCATCAGGGAAAATATCCGCGTATTGGTCTAGCACTACAGGATAAGTCAGACGCTCCACATCAACTGCTCCGAGGGTAAGGCAAGCCAACTGGTGAGTGATCGGTTTCACCCTCGTCCGAGTAAGTCTGCCATGTGCTACAAAGGTTCCCTTATCGCCAGTGACGGTAAACCTGGTCCCATCCATGCGGACACACTGCACTTTGTGCCTCATATAGTCGATCTGAGCATGGATTGTAGATAACCAGTCCATACCCAAGATGACATCGTAAGGCCAAGATGCTGCTACAAGGAGATCCCAGCCGAAGCTCTCACCTCATAGAGTGAGATCGCACTGCGAGAAATGTGCGTAATCGTCGAATCTTCTCCCGTAATAGTCTCTAGCCGTAAGGATCAAGTCAACGGTTCTGTCAGAATATATGAGCTCCGAACGAGGGTAGTGGAAATGAAAGAGTGACTGATATCTATGTCTATAAGAACTATAGCTAAGGTGGAGTGGACACAGATCTTACCTCCAATCATAGCCGGAGCGTCATGATCATATGCTTCAGCTACGTGAAGCTGAGCTCTCCCCTCTCCACCCGCTCCCTATGGTCGGGTTGGACCTCTTGGTGGTGGTGGTGGCAACACCTCGAAACATCTTCCACCGCCAGCTGCACGTCCAGCTCTTCTGCCACGTCGGCATACTCCATGTGGACCGCCTAGATCGAACCTCTACCTCTACCTGGGAGGTCCCTTAACTATCGGATGGTCATCAGAGCGGCGGGTTGGGACAATCACAAGACATGTGACCAAGACCGCCGCATGAGTAATACTGTCCTATCCTAGCACGTCTAGCTCTTTATCCACTCTTGGTGACCCGCACAACCAATCCCGAGTCGTGTGGTAGAACACCTATAGGTTTGGTCCTCTTGGACCCTTGAAACATCTGTCTACTACCAGATGTAGAAGAATATGTTGTGTGTCAGCTAGTGGTGAGTCTCACTGCTGGAGACCACTCAGCAAGGAAACTTTCCACTAGGAGGGCTCTCTCTAGCACCCCCGCCTGCATCGGGATGCTGAGTGAGATCATCATAGCTCTGATCTCTAGCCTGAGCCCCAACTCGAAGGTCTAGGACCTGAAGAATGGGTCCCGTACCATATCAGTGGAGTAGCATGATAGGTTGGTGAACCTTGCTGAGTACTGTTCTACTGTCATACTACCCTGCTGTAGATGTAGTAGCTCTTGTATCTACACTTCTTGAAAGGAGGCTTGGAAAAATTCCACCCAGAATAGGCTCTCTATGTCTTCCCAGAGTAGCGTCGCCTCGTCATGCTTCTGGAGAATTAGGCTCCACCATCTGCCTACTACTACCTGAAGGAGGCTGGAAGAAAGGATCACTATAAAGTTTGCTGGTGTCTCTACCAGCCTGAAAACTCTCACCAAAACCTCCAGCCAATCCTCAGCCGCCTTGGGGTCCGTCTCTCCCCTAAACCTTGGTGGCCTCTGGTGATGGAACTTATGAAACAAAATCATGTATCATGCATCATCTACTACTGGGGCTGGTGGTATCGGTGGCCCAATGGGAAGTGGTACCACTGGTGCCTCCACAGGTAATGGTCCGTGCACCGAGGCCTCGTCCATTTGTGGGTTGTCAGTGTGTATGACTCTTGCGGCACTAACTGGTCATCCTCGAGGAGGCATCCTGAATGAAATAGATGTGACACAATCAAAAGACTATACCTGGTGATCTGACCTGGTTGAGCTGACTTAAAGAAAAATATTTGAATCACACATGCACTCAGTGTTTTTGTGCACTGAGTCAGAAATTAGAAGACATGGTCTTGATGTATGGATACGTCGGCCAACCACACAAACACATGACTCCATGAACCAAAAACCACATTTAGTACCCTTAACACAATTGCTTCCCAGAAAAGAAATATCAGAGTCCTAAGTTCTACAGTAGAACCAACTCTTCTGATACCAATTTTCCACGACCCGTCCCCCGGGGCCCGTATCGTCACTACCCCAAGCCCAACTTCCATAGGCTAGGGGCTGGATAATTTCACCAAAGGCGTAAATCCCTAAACGGGGAAGGAATTTTATTTATAACTATAAATAAACACATCAGAGTACACAAATGGAGGCAAACACTAAGTAAAACTGTATACAAAAGAAGTGATGGAAAGTAAAAGGGGCTGGAAATACAAGCCCAATTGGAAAGAACCAGTACAACTGAAGAAAAGTAAAGAAACTACTAGGTCATCCTCTGGGGTTCCTCGTTTGAGAGTTCTTCCTTCCTTGGCATTCTATCTCCAGGAGCTCCTCCTCTCCTCAATTCTCCCTTCCAACAAAATAATGTTTCCAAAAAATGAAATAATAGTATGTCTATTATTTTATTTGATGGCATGAATTCAAAACGAGAATTAATCAAGGGGGGCTCCACTTAATTAGTTCTTTTGTGTAGGCACAAATTAATTAAGGGAGTTCAAGAGGTTTCATGGGTGATGGCTCCATTAATGGGGAGTTCATGGGATTCATCCTCGGGTGGTCCCCACCACATTAAATGATAAGAGGTTTTTAGAACTAGGGTGGGACCCACCACCATAACCTCTCATCAGAGATTATGGTGTGGTGGAACCCACCCCTAACCTCATCTTGGAGGTTTTAATCACCAATTAAAAATTAGCTACACACTTACTTTTATATAATTTATTCTTAAAAACTCCAAAAACTAACTTTCATTCTCGACCAACTATCGTCGAGGTGAAAGTCTTCATAAGTGAATACCGGTACTATGAGTTCAACGGTGCTCTCAGATTTCAATTATAAGAACTGATTCAAAAGTTATAAAATACCACTCGTACGTTTACTAAACGTACCCGAACTAATCTTTAGAAATTGATTCTGAGTACACCAGGCCTCAGAATAAAGGGACGTAATAATTCACGGACTCAAAAAAATCCCATATATTTAGGAAAAAAACTTCCATGGAATTTTCAGGTCCTTACATGTTTGTCTTATGACCTTGTTATGCTTTCATAGCTCATATTTTCTGATTTCATTATGGTTTATGTCAAATAAACTACACAGATTTATGTTAGGATTAATGACTATGATCACCATCATTATGTTTATTGATTTTCATATATTTAATTCATCCCCTCATACCATTATGGCCATGTTATGTTTAAGTGGTCATTGATATATCCCTTGTTTACAATAAATGGAAATCATAACCCAAATTTTCTTATGTTTCCATTACCTATGTTATGAAAAATTATTTACATATTTTGGGTTTATGAAAATTAATATATAGTATTATCATTATGCTAGATGTTAAAGAACATTCATGAAATTTTAATATGATGCATCTAGTATCCAAATACACTAAACAATTATCGTTATAACATTCAACATAGAGTTATGAAATGATGATTCATCTATATATGGAAATTAAAGGACATTATAGTATGTATCCGAATAGGGTTTACATAATATTTTTATATTAGGATTATAAATCTTTTGGGAATCCCTATTGATATGTATATGTAAAGGATAACACCATAAAGTTTTATTATGGTAGAAATTATGTGGTTTCCCTAAGAAAACATTCCTTTATGGATTCTTAAACTGGATGCGGTTTTAGAATAGATAGTTGTTTGAGTAATAACCTAAAAGAGACCTAGTAGTGTGTATATCAACTTTAATTCTAATACATAATGAATGTGTCCTTATCAGAAAACTAACATTACACTCCCATGTGATATTGATGAGTGAAATCACAATTTCTATCTAATCCATTATGATTTATTTGAATAGATAATTACAAATATTTTCCTTTGATAAACCTAATGAGGCATATTTTATAGAGAATGTGTCATTATTTAGACATGCGAAAAAAATTCATTATTATTTTATTTCATAGAAATAAAAATTTTTCTCACACTATGTTATTTTTTATTAATCAATATATGGTTCCATATTGATTAATGAATGTATTGAATGACATATACAACAAAATAATTATACTCATTAGAAACTAAATTAAATATGATTTAGAAGGTGAACCTTATGATTATTCCAAATCAACTATCTTTTTATATGGTTAAAAATCTCAATATGGGTGATATTATTAGCATTAATTATATGATAATGATATATTTTCATTAATACAATTGATGAATGATTATTTAGCTTCTTATAAGACAAATGTGTGGGAAGAAGATCTTAGTGTAATAACTCAGATGAATATGAAAATGTATTATCGGTTGAATGGAATGTTACATGGTAATTCACTTTAGATGGTAAATGAATTATTCAATGCAAATATTTTAAGTCCATTATAGAGTAACAATTATTGTTCAATAACATATGCATGTATAATAGGGGAATTACCTAATCCAATGAAAAAAATCCATGTATCAACTCATAGACCATGAAAGGATCTATTCTATTTGAATTATTAGCGTGAAATTAATGATGTATTTATATATTAGGATTTGTTAATTATATTGTGAATTTTTTTATCAATGGTAAATTAATTATAATAGTAATGACGTTTTTAAGGATTTCTCTATAATAGTTTTTATTTCCGAAAATAAAAAAATTATATAAGAAAATTAATTTAGTGAGAACTGTTTTTTTGGGAGACCAAATATTGAAAGATAGATAACCAGTAATATATGATTTGTGTTAATATAATAATGTGTATTCCGTATAATGATTTGATGATATAAATTTCTCAATTTCTGTGAACTTGGAATTGATTGTTGATTTGAATAAATAGTGAATTATTCAACGTTATTTTAGTTTTACTAAATATTTTTATATATGGAGGATATATGAATTTTTGTAAGAATTTTTGTTTTCATTGAGGTTTTATGTGCTATGTTTTTTTGGTGACTTAAAGCTATTACTATGTATTTTGAAGAATATAGTATTGTGGTTTAAATATTTTTTTTATATATGATATTATTCAATTTTAATTTTTTCAGATAGTGGGATATAGAATATTTTTTAGGTCAAAATATCATCATTAAAAACAAAATATTTTATATATAATAATGGGCATTCTATGGATTAAATTTATAGATGGTACGGAAACATGATTAAATATATTTTGGTAAAATCCTTCACATTTTATGATTTTATATTGACTTTTTTGTAATACCCCATGATTTTATGGTTCGTCGATTTTAGAATTTAAAAACATGAACAATTTATTCATCATGCTGTTCCAAATTGAAAACCGTAATATAGTATTAAATACGATGGTTAGAAAAGTAATGCGACCATTAAGAATAGTATTATGACCAATAAAATAGTAAATTCACCTATAAAAGTATAAATAAAATTTAGGTATCTTATAATTTATAGATTATGTTAAATTTATATCATGTAATAAGTAAATAAATTTTTTAAAAAAAGTAAAAACAAAGTGTGGTTATTTTTTGGAAATGATTTTTTTAATTTTATTAATGAAAATAATTATTTAAAATAAAATTTATTTTCATAAATTAGATACACAAATAAATATTTCTTTTCATATTATTATAAGATAGTTTAATGATACCTTAATTATTTTTTGGACATCCTATATAATCAGCTTTAAAATTAAAATGAATATTTTTTGGGTAAATGATTATTTTATTTAGAAATTTAATTTCACATATTTAAAAAAATATTTTAATAAAATAGTTTCCTTTTATTCAGAATACTTTAAAAAATCATAGGATGAAATTTTGGTAATTTTTTAAATAGTTGATTTTTTTGTGTATTGTGAAATAAGTTATTTTATGGTATTCAAAGAATACTTGAATTCTTGAGTAAAGGAAAATTTCTGGCATACGTAATCAAATAATCATGAAAATTACGTCACTATTTAATATACTTAGTCATGGGAATAAAAACTATTCTTTCCATAAGACTAAATAATAATCTAATGAATTAAATTATCAAAAAATCCAATCTCCTCAATTATACATACCACCACTCACCACCTCTTCTTCTAAAACATCAATAAATTTGAAACATGTCCAATTTATTCCCAATAACAATAAAAAACCTATAAAAAATATTTTATACTTTCTTGTCTCACTAAAATACCAATTCAAAATTCCTTAAGGTGGTTCTGAAGGAGGAAAATTCAAGAGGTGAAATCCCATTTCGTTTATTATTTTCTATCAATTTCATTTATTTTCTTATCCTTTATTTAGCACCACTATCCAAACATGAATTATAATTCTATTATATTATAAATAAAATATTTCTATATCCACAATCAATTATTTTTCACTTCCCCTTTTTATTCTAGAAATTAAATAATCACCTGTGAGCTGTGGATTTACCGCCTTTATGGATGATGAGTTTTCATTAATAGATTCTGCTTTAAAGGCTTATCATAAAACCATTTTACAGTTTAAAAAGAAAATAATATATGTTATAAATATTAATTAATGATATCTAAATAGTATATATACGAAATATTAATTAATAAAACAAAACTCATATGTGATGATGAAAAAAACCATAAAATAATCCAAACTATTATCACTAATGTTTTATCAAATGAATCATCCAAATTTCAGAAAAAATTACATATATGACCATTTGATATATTATATGTTCATTAATAACATAATAATCCAATTATTGATATCGATTATCATTTTATATTATCTTTATTACATGTAAACAAGTGAACCAATCCTGAAAACCAAGGAAACAAACAAATTCGAATAATGGAATTGAATATTATAACTCAGAAAAATGACCATAAATGAACACAAAGAAATTATAAAAAATAAAATATATGTTTCATTGGTTTTGGATTATTTTATTAATTAAAATAACTTAATTACCTAGGAAATTATGTTCAAGTTCACAATGCTTTCATACATAATGTAAGGGATTATCCTTGAACCTCGATCTTTCATCCAGGTCATTCTTTCCCTCTCATCACCCCAATTTATTTCATCTTTATTTTAATATTATTATTATAAATTATATTTATATTCTCTAAGATCATGGCTTCATATCATTTGATATTTCTTTATTTTGGGAAGCCATTTTTTGTAAGGTTCCCATTACAAGTCCTCTAAAGAAATATGGTCGATTAAAGGATACATCCCAATTTCTTACACATTTTCAAGTAAAATCCATAATCTATTATAAGGAACTGATATTTTCTTAATGATACAACTATTTTCATTAAAAAATATTTTAGTAATTTTATGGTTTTATAAAAACCATTATTACTTTTCCTCGTTAAAGAATCCTTTATGTTTTATCCTAAACCACACTAAAGTAGCTCATTTCTAACAAATATTTTAGTATGTTTTCACATTGGTTTCATATAATTTATGAATTATTGAGAGTTTATCAATTCCATTTTCATTTATGAGGTAAAAATTATTGCAACCTAATGTTAAAAAATCTATTTTTACAATATAACTATTATTCCCAATGTAAAAAGACTATTTATCTCAAGAATTTCTTAATTGTTTTATTAGATTATTTATATCTATTTAATATCAATTTTTTGGATTTTATTTCTGATATATATTAATATCTTATGATAAAATACACCATATTTTATTAAATTATTAATGACCAGTTTGACTCTGGATGTTCTATTCATGGTTTATGGTTGAAGTATTCACTTCTCATTCCCTAATTTTTCAACTTGAATGTTTATGTTATGCTTCATAGCTTTCATGTGAGGAATGAATTGAACATAATAAGTGTTGAGTTTGTATCATTATAGCCCCTTGATTCATTGGTATGTATCATGAAACAAACTAGTTTGGGAATTGGCTGACGTCATACCCAATTTTTGATCTTTTTTGAAGTCTTGACGGTATGTTAAGATATAATACATTATGAATTCCCTAATTATGGAACTAGTAATTGATATTCCATGTGATTATTTGATTAGTAAAATATCCATGGTTTAGTTTCATTCTCATGTAAATATTTATGGAATTATTTAATCAACTTTTATTCGAGATATATTTTACTCAAGATTGTGTTTTAATTGAATCAGTTTTTATTTATTCACCATGACATATTTTTTATGTTAATCTATAACAGCATACACTATATTTCATACCCTTATTTTTCATATTATATCATCCATATATTATGTTTTGTTTTTAATCAAGATATAAAGATGTATATTATGACTAAGAGGCATGGATAATATATTTGTTTTCAGAACTTTACATTGGAGTTCTAATGATTTTTCATTAATGTTTTAAGGTAATACATATGTTTGATTTTGGTTTTCCAAATATACTAAAATATTATTTCATTTGGGATGTGATAACTTGTTCATATTACCAATTTAATAAATTAATGCACCATCTTTAGGCTATTGGGGTTGGGGACTTTAATGTTGTTATCATAGGATATTTAATAGAAATCGAAGAAACTAGATTTAGGAAAAACAATATTAGGGTACATAACCCAAAGACATAATATTTGTACTAGCATATAATAACATCCAAGAGTTTTTGTAGAGTATATATTTTTTGAGATTTCCAAGAAATACATCCCTATCTGGATTCTACAAGTTGATTTGATTCTAAAAAAATTGAACATATGGGTAATAAATCATACAATGTTTGTCAAGCCAGACATGACGTAACCTAGTAAATGATAACTTTCCTTATTGCGCACCTGGTTTAATATTCTCGAGGTTTATTATTATGAAAATTCACATTTTCCTTACAAACCATTATGAAGGATTTAAATGTTAATATGCATTGAAATAAACAATGGTAATGATTATCAGTTTTTATATTCATAAATATTCGTTTAATGTTAAGTATTTTTCTCGTTTGATGTAAAAGTTATAACCTAATTTACTGTATTCCATTGATTATAAATGGAACTTAGTGGAAGGATTTAAAATTTTATCAATGCATGTTTCCTAGGTAGGGATTTCCCTCCCATGAAATATAATGATGTTAGTGTTGGATTTGCAGCTAGAGATAAACATAAAATAAATATATTGGGACAACTAAATTAGGATATGGGAAATAATATTACTTGAATGGAGTAACCCGATATAAAATGCAGTCCTATGATGTCAGAAAACTTAATGAGAAAACAACCTCCATCATTTAATGGGACTATATACCCATTCGTAGCTAGGAAGTAGATAATATCCATAGAGAAGGTATTTATCGCTTTTAGAAGTAATAAAAGGGAGGAGGTTATCATATAAGTTTATCATCTATAAGGAGATGAAGATCAATGGTGGAAATTATTTCAAAACAAAATAGAGGTAGAAGAAATTGAATATATGGAATGGAAGGATTTAAATGAAATATTATTGGAGAAATAATTCCCTCAAGAACAATGAGAAAATTTGAAGAGGCAATTATTAAGTCTGAGATAGAAAGAGGATAAGAATTTTTCCATATATGAATCCAACTTATCATGGTTTGTAAGGAATTCCATATACTAAATACATAATCCAAGTAGAAAGATTGATTTATTCACTAATGGGATAGAAAAATTCCTCTAATGGGAATTTTTCTACCAAAATTTTTCATTATATAGAGATATAGTATCATGTTCTATCACAAAAAATAAATAATAATCCCAGTATTATAGAATTAAAGGAAAGAAAGAGTAGAAAAGGGATATTAAATAATCTTGAAAAAGGAAATAAGGAAAAAGGGAAGACATGAAGAGTTGACAATCCATCCTATAATAAATGTGGAAAGAAACATCATAGAACATTCATATTAGGATTGAGAGTATCATACAAGTATGTAGAAAATGGCTATGAAGCTCTGGATTTTATGGGATTGAAATAAGCTGCGACTGATAAATTCTACATTTTTAAAGATATGGGACATTATGAAAATGATTTTATTAAGCGTTAAGTAATGTTTCCCCAAAAAAGGATAAGGTAAGAATTCCAAAAATATGAAAGCATAACTCCTGAGGTCGATATTACAAATGATATTAGGGCATGTACTTTCATAATCACATCAAATTTAGCTAATGATTTATTTCATTCCTTATTATCAAATTCTGTCATATCTTTCAAGTTTACACTAAAAAATAGATATCCCCAATTCAACATAATATAGGATTTTTGATTAAAGTATATTTTTTAAACCATATTTCAACAATTATGTTTCGATCTGTTCCTACAATGAAAAAATGTACTTTACTTACTGATTTTATCATCATACCTACGGTTGATTTTGATACAATCCATTGTATGGATTGGTTATCGAAATGCAATGAAAAAATTTATTGAAAATAGAAGTAAATTTAGACTAATAATGAAGGAAAAGAATTTATCATCATTATATGAAAAACTTCATTATATGAGTCATATCTAGATCAACAACTAGTAGCTCTTCTAAATGAAATTCTTGTGGAAGTAGAGAAAACATCATCTATAGATGATGAAATAAGTCATCAAATAAAAAATGTATGTATTTTATAGGAATAGATTGTTGTATTTTCACAGGATTTATTAAGACATCTTCTAGTGTAGGATGCTGAGTTTTCTATTGATTTATCCACTGATCCAAGAATTATTTAAAAGACCTTCTATAAGATTCCCTTTGTTGAGTTAATAGTGCCGATGAAACAACTAAAATAATTGAGCGAAAAAGAAATTTATACACCCTGATATTTCACTTTGGAGATCTCATATTCAATTTGCTAAAAATAAAGAAGGATATATATAGATTTCTACTGACTATAGGGAGAAAACTGTTGTTATGATCACGAACATGTTTCTGTTACCTCATGCTAATTACATATTTGATCAACTTCACGATTACAAATTTGAATATTAATATTCAATCTGTTTATCATCAATTGTATGTGAATAATGAATATATTCCTAAGATATAATTTTGAACTAGGTATGGACTCTAGGAGATTAAAGTATTTTCATTTAGACTAACAAACACTACAACTATTTTTATTCAACAAATGAATAGAGTGGTCAATTAATATATTGATTCTTTTTTATGGTTTTTTATTATGATATCTTTATGTATTGCAAAATCAATGAGGGACATAAGAATAACATGTGGATTTCTTCACATACAATTAGAATAAAAGTGTTATGTAAAATGTCTAGTAATTTTGAATTCTATCTTCAAATAGTTTCATTTCTTGTCTATATTCTAATAATCATGGAACCTAAAATGATTCTCCAAAGACAAAGGATGTTTAGTAATGGAATACACAATGGAACACGATTGAGGTAAGTATTTTCATTGGGTTATAAGGTTACCATCATCATTTTGTTTAGAATTTTTCCTCACTAGCTTTCCTATTAAACAAGATTTCTCATAAAGTGGTAAAGATTGTATTCCCAAACAATTGTGTGGAATGTTTTGAATAATTATAGAGAATATTAAATACTCCTCCAATATTTACTATACAACAATGAAATTGTGGATTTTTGATATACATTGATGAATCAAAGAAAGGACAAGGATATGTCTTTATGTATAATGATAGAGTTATTTCCTATAAAGAAGGTTATTTAAAAACTCATGAGTAGAACAATCCAATTCCTGATCATGAGTTAGCAGCTGTAATAGTTTCCCTAAAGATATTGAGACACCATCTATTTGTTGAATGATATGATATATATACAGATCAAAATATATTTAAATATATATTCACCTAAAATAACTCAACTAGAGGTAATGGAGGTAGATCGAGATACTCACGAATTATGATTTTTTAATAAACCATCACCCTAGGAAATAAACTAGTATAACAGATCCATTGAATAGGAAGAACCATACAGTTCTAAAAAAATGTGGATTGACAAGGATCTTATGTAAATGGATCTTATAATGATGGATATAGGAATTATCATGGAATTTGAAACATCACTAATTTTTCAAATGGTGGAAAAACCATATTAATTGGAATTCATTAAAATGTTTTTTTTCCGATTATATGATTTTTCCAAAGAAAAATAAATTTGTTAATGATGGGAAATTGGTAGGCATTTTATATGAATAAGGCATC
This sequence comes from Viscum album, assembly GCA_963277665.1. Taxonomy (NCBI): domain Eukaryota; kingdom Viridiplantae; phylum Streptophyta; class Magnoliopsida; order Santalales; family Viscaceae; genus Viscum; species Viscum album. Next base: position 1,511,883,153 of record OY728156.1, read on the forward strand.
TTAAAATTTGGGATGATTCTTGGTGTTCCCACTTTACCTAATATAAAGAGTTAATTATTGAATGATATTCATAGCTCAAAATTATCTACACCTCATGGAAGCACTATGATGTATAGAGATTTGATATAACATGTAACACCCCAAGCTACCACGGTACGCTTCTCTTTAAATAATACAACAACGTGTGTTGTATGCAACGTCGAGTTTTAACACACCAAAACCAATCAAACTAGCCATTATGAATATTAATATCTACTTTTTTAAATTTTATAAATTTTATCTTTCAAAATTGACTTGATTTTTCGATTGGAATATCGAAATTCCCTTAGGGTGAATTTTTGATATTTTTCTGAAAACATTCAATTTTTGATGAATAGTGAAAAACACTGAGTTGTAGTTTAAAACTGAATTTTTATTTAAATTTTTATTTATATTATTTAAATTTATTTTATGTCAAAATAGATACATAATAACTATAAAAGTTCAATGTAATTCATTGGAGTCAGTATTTAATAATTTTAGATATATATAAAATTTATTGAACTTTTTACCGTCTTTTACCCACCTCCTAGGAGCATTTGAAAGTTTATATAAAACATAATTTTATCACTTCTGTGAGTAAAAATTAAAAAATCTGAGAGACACGATTGATATAAGTAACTAAAATTTGGTTCAATAAGATGGAAATTTTTTTGGTGAATAGTAACTTTCTTACTTTTATTTACCACAGTTAAAAGTAAATTGGGTAATTAACTGTAAAAATGATAAAATTATTACCCTAACACATGTCCTAATTCTATTGGATAAGTATAATTCAACCAGAAATAACCTTAGAAATAAAATATGAACCTCTTTGGTCCACTTGGATTAGATTAGGACATTTATTATTATTTAATTCAAAGAAGAGTTAAAAGAGTTAAAATCAACGGTTAATAACTAAAACATTTTTAATATAGGGTTAAACATTAGATAAATTATACTATAAATATTCATTAGAGATATAAAAATATTTCATACATAATGGTAGTTTATTTAAATTTTTTTAGACATTAAATAATTTAAATTATTTAATGACAAAATGATGATGTAGTAATTACCAAATTAATGAAATATTAAAATAATTGATATTGAAAATATCCAAATAAATAAAATTTAAGACTTTTTATGAATTAAACTAATATTTTAGGTTAATATGAAATATTATGGTTGGTTAGAAGAATTTTTTTTGATGTAATAATGCTGGTATGAATTTAGCAAAAACAAAATACCAAATACAGCCAAAATTGACATAAAAGTTTTTTTAAAACCAATATTATAATATTAATTGATATTCTATTACTATAAAACTATGGTTTGGAAAAAAGACATATATAATGATAGGTGTATCATTGATGAACCACTTGGGGTTCTCTTGGATGTATATATTATGCTTATTAACCATATAATATAATAATACAAAGTGACATGGTAAATGTCAAACTATTTAACTAAGAGTTAAATATAAAAGATAGGGTTAATATAGTGACCCAAACCTATCTAAAATCTATTGGTTGAGTTTTCCTCAACCGATACTCACCCTATCCATTAAATAACACATTTTCAATCCATTAGAAACTGACACTGATTTTATTATAAAATAATATTTCTAGATTTTCCTAAGGTTCTCCTCACCCCTCTTATAAAATAGAACTCCCCCTTCTCTCTAATTCACACATTCAAAGCCATTTGGATCAGAAAAACCCTACCCAAATACCCTCCCAACTGTATTCCTTTCATTTTAGAGGCCTTTATTTTGACAGAAAGCCATCCTAAGGATTCATTTTGATCAAATCCAATGGAAGAACCCGAATAAGAGGTAAATATTTCCTCACATCTTTCATGTTCTTTTCTTCTTCCACTTACTCTTTATTTGTTGTTTCCATTCTAAAATAATAACTCCATTATCTTATATATATTGTGATGTTATTATAAATATGTTACAACCATATTCATTATTATATCCATCCGTTGAATGACATGTCACCATACGCATGTACGTAAGGCTTACCATCTCCACGTCGTGGTGAAATTGTTATTCAATACATTGTTATTTGGATGGGTATAATAATGATGTGTAATTTATGTAAATAATAAATATAACATGATAATTATTCTATATATATGATATACCATCCAATTGTATATTATTTTAATTTCAAAAGAATGATATTCTCGCTTGTGCGTACGTACGGATTACCATCTCCACAAATGCGATGAGATTCATTCTACATCGTATCCATTCAAGACTAATGTTCATTAGATGATTATGAATAAAGTTTAAAGACTTAATATAAATATGAATATTAATAATATACATCCTATACATAACAGACATTACTTACGTAACAAGGAATATAAAGGAAAACAAATCAGTTAACACTCGAAATGACGATAATACAAAGATATGTTTAACAAAGAAATGTTAAAATATCATATATGATATCATATTAATTTATATGATTATTTTATAATTTAATAAAAATTATTTCACCATTATATAGGAGGTTAACCTACCCTCAACAAAGTAAATGTAGAAGGTATGGGTTAATTCTACAGTCTCTTTATTATCCGAGGTTGGGTTTACATAAGTATATACTGGGACCACTTAATCATCCACATCCATGTTTCATAAAAATGTATTTCAAAACATTTTTACTAGAAAAAAGAGTAAAGTAATATATAACCTTATTAAACCTTATATTTTTTGAAAGGAATATTTTCATCATTTTCTAAACAAGGTACTTTATGACCTTTTCGACAAAATTTAAGATAAGAATGTTTTTTTATCTTATACGGCGGGTGCGGCTATTTTCTGCCATTATAACATCGTTGAAGCCTCCCTTACTATATTATAAGAATAATATCAAATATAAATGTTTTCTTTTATAATTAGGTGACTTTTAAAGGATATCAAAATAGAAAGAGTTATTTCTCTAAATAGGTTTTGATTTCATCTATGTCAACATCTTTTGATGGATTTTAAGTTTGTTTGAAGTTGGTTTATTTTGATACAAAACATCCATATTGTATTGAAGGTTTTGTGATATGTTTGACTTTGGATGTGTTATTTCTTTCCATTCATGGTTTATGGATAATGTATTGACATTTCATATGCTAGTGTTAATACAAATGTTTATGTTATGTTTAATCCTTTTCATATAAGAAATGCATTGGACTAAGTAAGTGATGTGTGGAGACTACTATAGATCATTGATGAATTGGTGGGTCTAATGAGAAAAACTAGTGTCTTGGCTCAAGGCCTTGACAGAATCTTATTTTTATTCTAGGCACAAGGCCTTGACAATGTGATTATGAATGTATGGAATTATGCATTCCATCATTATGAAAGTGGCTAATGATATTGCATGTGATTATTCAACTAGTAGAATATCCATGGGAGTAAGTAAATGGAATTATTTTGATTTATATTTTCCATATTATGATGAAGTTTATGTTTAAAAGGATTTTGTTTTTGTTTTATACATTTCCTTAAATGTTTATGCTTATTTATGAAAGCTTCTGATATATTGTTATCCTTACTGAGCATCTGAGCTCACCCCTGAATATGTTTTATTTTTTCCAAGATGTGAAGAAGTATATTATGAATGACCTGTAGGGATAGTCTATGGGATCTCAATGTTGTCTATGGAAAAAATGTTGTTGTAGTTTTCCATTTTATGATGTAATGCAATCCTTATGAATGAATCTAGTACTTCCAATGCTACTAAACTAATCAGTCATTCGAGACTTGATCTTTTGTGATCATGCCAATGATACGTAATAATGAACTGACTTTGGGCTTCTAGGGCCGGGTTATTAAATGTGGTATTAGATGAAGTTTAGTACAAACCTTTGAAACTTGATTTAGATAAACTCTAATTAGATCTCATTGCCCTAAGATAGACTTTGAGGATTAGTATAGAAGAAATTAATAGAATTTTGATATTGTAGAGATTTTGTGAGTTTTCCAAGAAATACATCCCTATTTCGATACGAGCGGGTAGAGGCGGCTTTGACACAGATGTACCTAGGGGTAAAACCCGAAAACACCACTTTGAGCTAGACTCGAATGGGAAATGGAGCACGACAATGGGCCTTGCTGCACTCTTGGTTACGACACTCTTAGCGGATATGATTAGGATAATTCTTATTTTCTCTACAAACCACTATGAATGGTTTATGAGTATATACTTCCACAAATAAAACATCTTTTTTAGGATTATGGATTATTTCTATAAAATATTCAATATATGTTATTTTTTTACAAGTATAGAATTATGTATTTGGATTCATAAACTAATCTAGTTTATGCCATTGTTTAGAAATGTCACCTAGTAGAAGGAATGGAAACCATATCATTCAATTCACTCCATGTAGGGATTTCCCTCCTACTAAAGATAATTTTAGTGGAGCTGGTGATGCAACTGGTGCTGATCCGCTAATTACCATACTAGGACAACTCACTCAGGTTATAAATAATAACCATACCCGTATGTAGCACCCAGATCCACAGCGTGGAGGATCAATGTTAGATCACCTAATGACGAAATAACCACCAACATTCAATGGGGATACAAATCTATTATTAGCTGATCAATGGATAAATTTCTTAGAGAAAATATTCCACGCTTTGGGGAGTTGCGAAATGGAAAAATTTATCATGGCGGTTTTTCGCCTCACTGTAGATGATAATTAATGGTGGTCATTGATTCAAAATAAAACAGAAATTGATGAGGTATGAAATATGAAATTGAGGGAGTTTAAAAAAATTCATAGAAAAATACCTCCCTCATTACCATCGAGCAGATATGGAAAGACAATTTCTGGGTCTGAGGCAAAATGAGGATGTGAATGTCACAAAGTATGAAGAGAACTTCACAAGGTTAGTGAGGCATGCTGTAGATTATATACTTAACCCAAGAAGTAAGATTGATCATTTAATTAATGGGTTAAAACCATTTGTCCATCGAGAATTAGTCTCACAATTCTTCTCTTCATATGAAGATATTGTATTATGTGATATCAAGACTAAAAAAGAATTCTCTAAATCTTATGACTTTAAAGCAATGCAAGAGAAGAAGAAATCTGATGAACAGTCTAGAAATGGAAATAAGGGGAAGAAGGGAAATGTTTAATATCTATCATACTGTAAATATGGTAAGAAACACCCTGGTAATTACCTGAAGGGAATTATAGTCTCTTACAAGTGTGATGAAAAAGGCCACTATGCTCATGATTGCAAGGGGAAGAAAGAGGCTGTCGATTTTGAATTCTACAATTGTAGAGAAATGGTGCATTATGCGAATGAATTTCATAAGGATTAGGGGAAGTTACATTAGAAAATGAAAAGGGATCAACACTAAGATTATACTATCACTACTGCTAAGGTTGAAGCTCCGAAAGATGTAGTGGAAGGTAATTTAATGGTTTCCTCATGTTTAGAAACTGCTTTATTTGATTCTGGATCATCTCATTGTTTCATAGCTTCCTAGTTTGATAAAATTAGATATTTACAATTTGATTTAACAAGGGATTTTTTAGTCAAAACTCTTAAGGGAAGTATCATTACAACAATGTTTTGTTAATCATTCCCCATTAGGGCATATAAATGTTCTTTATCTGTGGATCTCATCATCATACCAATGATTGAATTTGATATAATCCTCGATATGGATTGGCTTTTGGACCATGATGCAAAAATTCATTTTAAGAAGAAGGAGGTTACTATTTTTGATGGCGACGATAATGAACACCTTATCTTTAGAGCAGAATCATCCTCACCTAATTATTATCTAGATCCACCCCTAGTAGCTCTACTAAATTCAATTATTAGGGAGGAAGAGAATAAAATTACTTTGGGTGAGGAAAAGAATGTTCAAACAGTGGATGTACCTATTGTGAAAGAATATGTTGATGTGTTTCCATATGATTTACCTAGTCATCCTCCAGAATGAGAAATTGAGTTTTCCATTGATTTAATTCCTGGATCAAGGCCCATATCAATGACCCCTTATTGAATGACCACTGTGGAATTATTAAAACTAATGAAAAAACTAGAGGAATTGAGTAATAATGGATATATTCACCCTAGTTTTTCTTCTTTGGGATCCCTTATCCTTTTTGTTAAGCAGAAATATGGATATATGAGGTTGTGCATTGACTATAGGGAGACCAATGCTCTAACAATAAAGAACAAGTATCCCCTACTTCGCATTGATGATTTATTTGACCAACTTTATGGAGCTCAATACTTTTTAAAGATTTACCTTCCATTTGGATATCATCAGTTGTGTGTGAAGAAGGAAGACACTATGAAAACATCATTTCGAACCACGTACGAGCATTATGAGTTTACAGTAATGCCTTTTGGATTGACTAATACACCCTATATCTTCAAGGATCTAATGAATAGAGTTTTCAAGGAATATCTTGATGTATTTGTAGTGGAATTTATTGATGATATCTAGGTATACCCTAAAAGCTACGAAGATCATGAAAACCACTTGAACATTATACTGAAGACTCTGAGAATACATGAATTATATGGGAAGTTTAACAAGTGTGAATCCTGGATTCATGAGATTTATTTTCTTGGTCATATTATCTCCAAGGATGGAATCTCTATTGTTCCTTCCATGACCAAGGAAATCCAGGAATTTACAACACCGATGAGTATAAATGAGGTACTCCATTTTATTGGCTTAGCAGGTTATTATCGAGGTTTCGTCCAAAATTCTTCCCGGTTGGATAACCCATTAACAAAGCTTACATGAAAAGGGGTTAAATTTTTTTGGAAAAAATAATGTAATGAATGTTTTGAATAATTGAAGATAAGATTTTTCAATTCTCATATCTTGACTCTACCATCGAAGAATGATGGGTTGGTTATTTATAGTGGTGCATCGAAGAAAGGACTTGGTTGTTTCCTTATGAAGAATAATAGGGTTATTTAATATGCATCAAGATAGCTGAAAATTCATGAGCACAACTATCCTAATTATGATCGTGAGTTAAAAGCTGTAATATTTTATTTGTGGATTGTGAGACAATATCTCTATGGTGAAATATGTGAGATTTATACTGATCACAAGAGTTTGATGTATATTTTCACACAGAAAGAACTGAAAATGAGGCAAAGGAGATGGCTTGAACTACTCAAGTATTATGATTGCAGGATACACTTCCACTAGGGGAAGGAAAATAAGGTGGAATATGATTTGAGAAGAAAGGATCCTGGAGTTTTGAAAAATATGAGAGTTGAAAAGGATCATATATACATGGATCTAGTTAAGTTGGACATAGGGAAAACCATGGAAGGTGAAACATCAATAATTTTTCAAATGATTTCCAAATCATATTTACTAAAAAGGATATAAAGTTCTTAAGTTGATTATGAGGTGTTTCGAAAGAATGTTAAAGCTGTGATAATGGGAGATTGAGTGACTTTATATATGAAGATGCAATTTTGAAATTTGGGAAGAGACATTGTGTTCCCGATATACCTGATCAAAAAAGGGAATCGTTGGATGATGCTCATAGTTCCAATTTCTCTATACACCATGGGACAATGAAAATGTATAGTGATTTGAAGGAACATTTTTTGTGGCACAAAATGAAGAGGGATATTGCTGATTTTGTGTCAATATGTATGGTTTTTCAACAAGTGAAAGCTATAATGAAACAGCCTGGGGGAGTCATGAAACCTATTCCCATACCATAGTGGAAATGGGACAATATTACGATGGACTTTGTCATGGGACTACCAAAGACTCCTAGAAAGAACGATGCAATATGGGTTATTATTGATAGTCTTACAAAGTCAACACATTTTCTTGCTATAAAGAAAGATTTACCACTTGAATGTTTAGCAAGACTATATATTAATAAAGTTATAAGACTTCATGGAGTACCGATATCAATGTTTTCTGATCATGCTCCCTGTTTTACATAAAGATTCTGGGAATGTCTTCAGAAAGCCCAAGAGACTGAACTTCATTTGAGCACTTCCTGCCACCCCCAAACTGATGGAAAATCATAACGGACTATTCAAACCTTAGAATACATATTGAGATCATGGTCACTTGACTTTCAAGGTAGATGGTATTGATACTTACCTATGGTAGAATTTTCTTTTAACAATAGCTTCTATTCCAGTATTCAGATGGCCCAATATGAAGCGTTATACGAAAAGAGATGTCTCACACCAACCTGTTGGGATGGTGTTAGTGAAAGAAAACTCGTTGGACAAGAAATTATAGAGGAAACGATGGAAAAGGTGAAGGGAATCTGAAACCATATCAAGGCATCTCAATGTAGACAGAAGATCTATGCTGATAACTGAAGGAAGGATTTGGAATTTCATGTAGGAGATCATGTTCTCATGAAGGAATCTCCATGGAAGGGTGTTATAAATTTTGGTAAGAAGGGAAAATTAAGTCCCAGGTACATCGGACCTTTCAGAATTCTAGAACGAATTGGGGATGTAGCTTACCATTTGGAAATGCATCCAAATCTCTTCAAAATTCACGATGTATTCCATGTATCACTGTTGAGAAAATACATGCCTGACCCCACACATGGACTCACCTATGATAAATTAGAACTGGAACTCGATCTGTCTTATTGCGAAGAGATTTTCAAGGTTCTTGATACAAGAGAACAAGTGTTGAGAAACCAGAAAACTCGTCTAGTAAAAGTTCTATGGAGAGACCATAAGATGGAAGAGGCGACATGGGAACCCGGGGAACTTATGATGAAGAACCAACCGAGTCCTTTACACAGTAATACTCTATAAATTTTCAGGATGAAATTATTTTAAGGAGGGGAGAATGTAACACCCCAAGGTTCCACGATTTGCTTCTCTGTGAATAATACAATAGCGTGTGTTGTTCGCAACTTCGAGTTCTAACACAACACAACCAATCAAAACAGCCATTATGAATAGTAATACCCAGTTTTTGAAATTTTATAAATTTTATCATTCAAAATGGACTTCATTTTTGGATTCTGAATATTTAAATTAGCCTCGGGTAAATTTTTGGTATTTTTCTGAAAACATTCAATTTTTGATGAAAAGTGAAAAACATTGAGTTATAGATTAAAACCGAATTTTTATTTAAACAATTATTTATATATTTAAATTTATTTTAGGTAAAAATAGATACATAATACCTATATAAGTTCAATGTAATTCATTGGAGTAAGTTTATAATAATTTTAGATATATAAAAATTTTATTGAACTTTTTACCGCCTTTTACCTGCCTCCTAGGAGCATTTTCAAATTTACATAAAACGTAATTTTACCACTTATGTGAGTTGAATTTCAAAAATCCGAGTGACATTTTTGTTATTAATTAGTAAAATTTGGTTCAATAAGATGCAAATAATTTGTGGTGAATAGTAACATTTTACTTTTATTTATCACAATTAAAAGTAAATAGGGTAATTAAGGTTAAAAATGATATTATTATTACCTAACACATGTCATAATTCTATTGGATAAGTATAATTCGACCAAAAATAACCTTAGGAATAAAATATGAACCTCTTTGGTCCACATGGATTAGATTAGGACATTTATTATTATTTAATTCAAAGAAGATTTAAAAGAGTTAAAATCAATGTTTAATAACTAAAACATTTTTAATATAGGGTTACACAAAATATAATTTTGACTATAAATATTAATTATAAATATAAAAATATTTCCTAAATAATTATATTTTATTTATATTTTTTTAGACATTAAATAATATAATTTATGTATGACTCAATCATGATGCAATAATTACCTAATTAATGAAATATTAAAATAATTGATATGATTAATATCCAAATAAATATAATTTGAAACTTTTTATGAGTTAAACTAATTTTCTTGGTTAATATGACATATTATGGTTGGTTGGATGAATTGTTTTTGAAGTAATAATGTTGTTATGAATTTAGAAAAAACAAAATACCAAATAGTGTCAAAATGGACATAAAAAAGTTTTTAAAACAAATATTATATTATTAATTGATATTATATTCCTAAAAATCTATGGTTCTTCCAAAATACTTTTACTATGATAGGTGTATCATTAAATAACCACTTGGGGTTATCTTGGAAGTATATAGTAGGTTTATTAACCATATAATATAAAAATACAAAGAGACATGGTAAATGTAAAACTATTTAAGTAATAGTTAAATGTAAAAGACAAGGTTAATATAGTGATCCAAACCTATCTAAAACTTATTGGTTGAGTGTTTTTAGACCCATAAACAACCTAGTATTTAAATAATCCATTTTTGAGCCATTAGAAACCGAAAATTAATTTTTTATAAATAAATATTTATAGCTTTTCCTAAGGTTCCCCTGACCCCTCTTATAAAAGGGCACCACCCTTCTCTCTAATTAACACATTAAATGCCATTTGGATCTACCAAAACCTACCCAAATACCCTCTAAACTTCCCTACCTTCATCTTAGAGGCCTTACTTTAGTTAGAAATCCATGATAAGAAGCCCTTTTGATCAAATCAAAAGGAAGAACCCGAAGAAGAGGTAAATATTTCATCAACTCTTTCAAGTTCCTTTCTTCTTCCACATCCCATTTCATTGTTGTTTACATTATAAAATAATTAATCTAGTATATTATATATACTGTGATGTTATATTAAATATGGTATAATAATATTCATTATTCTACCCATCCTTTGAATGAAATGTCACCATACGTGTGTATGTACGACTTACCATCTCAACGTCGTGGTGTAATTGTTATTCAACACATTATTATTTGGATGGGTATAATAATGATATATAATTGATTTAAATTATAAAAATTACATTATAATTATTCTTTATATATGATATAACATCCAATTATATATTATTTTAATATCAAAAGAATGATATTGTCGCTCGTTCGTACGTAGGGATTACCGTCTCCACGAATGCGATGAGATTCATTCCACATCATGTCAATTCAAGAATAATTATCAATAGATGATTAGAAATAATGTTTAAAGGCTTAATATCATTATTAAATGAATAAGGTACATCCTATACATAACAAACATTACTTATGTAACAAATCATATAAAGGAAAAAAATCAGTTAACACCCAAAATGACGATAATGCTAAGATATTATTAACAAAGTAATGTTGAAAGATCATAGATGATATCATATTAATGTATATTATTCTTGTATAATTTAATAACTAGTATATAACCATTATACAGGAGGTTAATTTACCCATGACCAAGGAAATATACAAGGTATGGGTCAGTTCTATAATCTCTTTATTATCCGAGGTTGTTTTTTCAAAAGTATCTATCGGGACCTCTTTATCATCCACACCCATGTTTCATAAAAATGTATTTAAAGAATTTTTTTACTAGATAATGTTTAATGTAATATATAACCTTATTTAAACTTATATTTTTTTTGAAAGGAATCATTCTATCATTTTCCAAACAAGGTACTTTATGACTTTTTTGACAAAATTTACGATAAGAAAGTTTTTTTGACATATACGGCAGGTGGAGCTATTTTCCACCGTTATAACATCATCGAAACATCCCATACCATATTATAAGAATATTTTCAAATATAAATGTTTTCATTTATAATTACGCAACTTTTAAATGATTTCAAAATATAAATAGATATTTCTATAAAAAAGTTTTGATTTCATCTATGTCAACATCCTTTGATGGATTTTATGTTTGTTTGAAGTTGATTTATTATGATACAAAACATCCATATTGAATTGAAGGTTTTGTGATATGTTTGAATGTGGATGTTTTATTTTATACCATTCATGCTTTATGGATAAATTATTCACATTTCATATTCTAGTTTTAATACGAATGATTATGTTATGTTTAAGCCTTTTCATATGAGGAATGCATTGGACTAAGTAAGTGATGGGTGGAGCCCTCTATAGCTCCTCGATGCATCGGTAGGTCTCAGGAGACAAACTAGTGTCTTGGAACAAGGCCTTGACAAAATCTTTTTTGTAGTCTTAGCACAAGGCCTTGAATATGTGATTATGAAATTCTGGCATTATGCATTCCATCATTTTGAAAGTAGCTATTGATATTTCATGTGATTATTTGACTAGTAGAATATCCATGTGAGTAAGTAAATGAAATTATTTTGAATTATATTTTCCATATAATGATTATTTTTATGTTGAAAAGGCTTTTCTTTTAGGTTTATACATTGCCTTAAATGTTTATGCTTATCTATGATAGCATCCGTTAAATTGTTATCCTTACTGAGCATCTCAGCTCACCCGTTTCTATGTTTTATTTTTACCAGGATGTGAAGAAGTATATTATGAATTACCTACAAGGATAGTCTATGGGATATAAGATTTGTCTATGGAAACAATTTTTCTGTTTTTTTTTCAATTTATGATGTAATGTAAACCTTATGATTGTATCTAATACTTCCAAGGTTAATAAACTAATTTGTCATTTAAAACCTAATCTGTTGTGATCATGCCAATGATACGTCATAATGCACAGACTCTGGGCTTTTGGGGTCGGGGTGTTATATAACATTTATGGATAGATAATATGAATGGGGAAATTACAAATTAGGTATCAAGATGCATAGTCTTTCAATGGGTGAAGGATGAAAGAAAACAGCCTAGAAGACTCATTCAACCTCTACCCATTCATACATAGAAATGGGGTTAGATTACTATGGATTTTGTCACTGGATTACCAAAAACTCCAAGAATGAATGACTCAATATGTGTAATTTTTGATAGAGTTACCAAATATGAACATTTCCTTAGTATAGGGGAGGATTTTCTATGGGAGCACCATGAACAACACTATATCAATAAAGGTGTAAGAATTCAAAAAGATAGTCATTCAATTATTTATGAAATTAATCTATAATTTTCAATAAAATGTTGGAATATTGTTTATAAATATATGTATAATGATCATTATTTGAGTATAACTTATCACCTTCAAATATATAGAAACTTGAAAGTATAATTCAAACCATAGAATTCAGGTTTCGATAATTATCACATGACATTCATTGTATGTGGGATCAATATTCACCTTTTGTAGATTATTTATATGATAATAATTTCCATCCAGTTTCTCAAATATTACTATATGAATAATTATATGGGAAGATATGTTGTACACCAACTTATTGGGATGAAGTTTTTGAACAGAATCCTATAGGCCCAAAACTTATGGAGGAAAGAACGACAATGGTATAGACTATTGAATCCCATATTAAAGAAGATCAATTGAGGAAAAAGAACTATGATGATAGTTAAAGGAAGTATTTTTTTATTTCATGTGGAAGATTACATTTTCATGAAAGTATCTCCACAGGAGGGGGTTTTAATATTTGGTAGGAAAGGGAAAACAATCCCCATGTACATCGGACTATTGGAAATATTTGAGATAATTGGAGCTGTAGATTACTTTTTCGTGATTCCATATAGACTTTATAATGTACACAATATTATCTTCATCTCTTTGCTAATAAAGTACATGTGAGATCCTAGGAAAGTTTTTTACTTCTGAAGGAATATAATTGGAACCTAATTTGTCTTACTTTAATGATCATATTTAGTTTCTAGACACTAGATAGAATGTGTTGGGGAATTGGATAACTTCACTAGTAAAGGTACTTTATAACAATCATAAAATTTACATGGTGACATGGGAACTAGAGGATATTATAATTAATAACAACCCATATATTTTTATGAGGTGAAATTATAAAAAATTCAATGAATAAATTTTCTAAATTTTGGTTGAATGTAACACCCCAAGATTTAATGGAATGTATTTTTTTAAAATTTATCATCTTTTGTAGTTTATAGTTCACGCAACATCATGTTTAAAACCGCAATATACTGTTAAATATGATATTTAGAATGTTAATTTGACCATTTAGAATAATAATATGAACAATTTAATAGTAGCATCATCTATTAAATTATAAGTAAATGTTAGTTACCTTATAAAATAAAATATGTAATATATATATCATGGAATAAGTAAATAAATGTTTTAAAAATGATAAATTAAGTGATAGTATTTTTGTGAAACAGTAATGCTTATATTCAATTTTATAATTAAAATAATTATTAAAAATGAAATTTATTTTCATAAAATAAAATCCTAAATTTACATTTTGTTTTCATGTTATTATGAGAAAAATATGTGAGACCGTAATTAATTAATGAAAGTGTCATAAAATCAGTTATAAAATTTAAATCAGTATTTTTTTGAGTAAATAATGATTTTATATAGGAGTTAAATTTCATATATTTATGAAAATATTTTCCAAAAATTGTGTCCATTTTTTGAATTCAAATAATTGAATAACGGAGAGGGTGTTTTTTATTTTTCTACAATTGTGGAATTTTTGGTGAATAGTGAAAGACATTAATTTATGGTATTTTACAAATACATGAATAATTATTTCATGGATGATGTATGCATAATGTATTCCCATAATCTCAGACTATCATTGTCTATTTACTTTATTTAGTTAGGGGATCCAAAACTATTTATCGTATTGATCCAAAATAAGAATATTATGATTTAAATAATAAAAAACACCCCTCTCTGCCACTATAAATACCACCCTCACCACCTATACTCCCAACACTTCCAAAGCCTTTCATATTGTCCAATATTTTCCTAATACCTCTCTAAAACCACCCCCACGTGTTATGTTATTACTATACTCACGAAAGTATGACTTGAAAATTATTTATGGAGGTTCTCATGGAGAAGAATTCAAGGACTAAAATCCCCTTTGGTTCTTTTAATTTTTTTAAATATTTTCTTTTTTTTATCCTTAACTTACATCCTCTGTCCAAATATGATGGATAGATCTATTAAATTACATATACTTTAATTTTATTATGATAATGGGATATCCACTATAAATTCATTTTTATTTTTTTATTCAAAAAGTGAAAACATCATCTTTGATGTCTGGATTTAAGACCTTCATGGACAATGAGTTTTAGTTTTTCAATTTAGCTATCAATGATGGTTATAAAACAATTTTTTTTAAAATAGTCATCAATATATTTATTTAAACTTATTTTATGTTCTTGGCCCAGTATATATATATATATATATAGATAAATATATCATAAAACAAAACGAGTGCGTGATGATAAAAAACACAACATAATATAAACAATTATCATTAATGTTTTATATATTGAATCGTCCTCAAATATATAAAAATGATATGTATGGCCATTAAATCATCTATAATTTCATTAAAAACATATGAACTCAATTGTTTATAACTACTTACATATTACACGATCTTTGGTATAGTTACAAAAGTGAACCAATCCAGAAATCCAAGGAAAAGAAAACGTTCCTATGAAGAAATTGTATTTTATTAGTCATCCAAAAGACCATAAATAAACTCAATAAAATTATAATAAATAAAATAAATATTGAATAGTTTCTGATTAAAATTATTAATGATTCTAATTTCATTATCGGGGTCATTATCTAGTACTGTAAAACACTGTCGGACATACGGTAAGGGATTCTCCCCAACCAACATCTTTTCATTTGGGTCACTATTCCTATATCTTTAACCAAATATAATTATTATTTAATATTATATAATTATTATAAATTTTATTTATAAGTTATAAACTCATGTATCTTGGTCAATTATTATTTCTTTTTTGAAAAAATACATGTTTTATATGGTTCCTTTTTTTAAATACTCTCAATAGGAAAGCCCGATTAAAAAGTACATCCAAATTTATTACCCATTTTAAAGTACACTACATAAATAATTATAATCTAACAGTATTTTTACCAAATGGAACATTTTATAGTTAAAAATTATTTTATTTCTTATCTAGTTTTATAAAAAAAATTAATCCCTTCCTTCATTAAGAACCCTTTTATATTTTCTCATAAACCACACTATTGTGTATCAATTCTAAATACTTTTTTTACACATTTTCACTTTAGTTTGATAAAATCTATTCCTTTAATATAATTTATTTTTTAAATCCATTTTCTATTATGGGATATACTTGATTACAATATTTTTTTATAATATTTTGTTTTCAAAAATAATCTTCTTTCAAATATAACAATGGAATTCTTGTCAAGAATTTCAAAATGGTTTCATTAGATTACTATCATCTACGTCAATAGCATTTTTTGGAATATATACTTAATAGTGGTTGATATATTTTAATACCATATAAAATATATTATTAAATGGTTTATGGTCAGTTTTAATGTGGATGTTCTACTCATGGTTTATGATTGATGTATTCACATTTCATATAAAAAAATTTAAATATGAATATTTATGTTATGTTTCTCCCTTTTAATATAAGGAATGAATTGGACATATTAATTAATGGAAGGGGATCACTATATGAACTCGATAAATTATAAGGTCTCATGAGAAAATCTAGTTTGGGTATTGGATGATGTCTTACCTGTTATGGTGTCTTGGCTGAAGCCCTTACGATATGTTATGATGATCAAAATTATGCCTTAAATCATTATGATAATAATAATTGATAGTACTTATGATTAATGTATTATTATTTTATCAATGTTTATGATTATTTCTCACGTGATTATATATAGAATTATTTAATCTTCTTTTATTATATCAATATTTTTCTCATTATTTTGTTTTAATGGCTTGCATTTTTAGTTATTCACCATGACTTGTGGTTTATGATTTTGCATGATATCTTCCTATGTATTTCTTAACATTATGAAGAATATAATATAACCCCTTTATAATGTATTATTTTCTACCAGTATGAGAACAGGTATATTATTTTTGATTTCAAGGATAATCTAAAAGTTTATGGATGCTTCGAATGAAGTGGCGATGTTGTTTTACCTTTCAAGTTACAATTTAAAACATATGTTTAATTATAGTTTTCAAAAGGTACTAAACTATTTGTTACTTTGGGATGTGATAACTTATTCATAGTAACCAATTTAATAAATAAGGCATCTAATCTAGCATACTCGGGTAGATTTCATTATAGTTAGTATGAAACGATGTTTAGTAGAATACTTGGAAAAAAGATTTATAAAACAAATTTGGTTAGAAAATAGTAATATAGAATTTGAGGATTAGAATAAAATAAAATAATATATTTTTGGTAAGGTAGAGACTTTTTGGGTCTTACTATAAATATATCCATGTCTGGATAATACAAGTGGATGTGATTATAGAACAGATATACCAAGGTGGATCTACTCCAAAGAGGTGCATCAGGACAGACTCAGGGTAACCTAGTACATGACAACATTCCTTACTATGCACATGGTTTGACACTCCATGTGTGTATTCCTCAGAAAATTCTCATTTTCATTCCAAACTCTTATAAAATGATTTAAAATTAAATATCCTCTAAAGAAACCAAGTTTATGAATCTGAGAATAAATATGCCAAAACATTCCATTTAGGTTATCTTTTTTTCTAGTCATAAATAATTAATTATAACCTAATTTTTTTTATTAAATTATTTATAAATGGTACCTAATGGTAGGAATTGAAACTATATCAAGGTAACTATCCGAAGTAGTGACTTTCTTCCCATTAAAGATAATGATATTGGATATGGATCCACAATTGGTACCAAAATACTTATAAATATATCAAGACATCTAAATCAACATATGTGCGACACCCTTATTCAAAAGGGGAAGACTTATCCACAACGTGATATAATAATAATAGACTGATTCATGAGACAACATCCTCCACTATTCAATTTGACTAAAAACCCATTTATAGCTTATAAATGGATATGATTCACAGAGAAGATATTTCTCACATTGGGAAGTAAGGAAAGGGACAAGGTTATCATAGAAGTTTATCATCTATACAGATATGGATATCTATATTTGAACATAATTGATAAAAATGCGGATGATGAAATTGAAAATATGCAGTGTAATGATTTTGTAAAAATTTTATTAGAGAAATATTTCCATCATGAAGAATAAGAAATCATGTAGAGTAAATTGTCATTTATGAGATAGAAAGTGGAATAAAACGTTATAAAGTGTGGAGACAAATTTATAAGGTTAGTAGGGCATCCCAAAGACTATATTCATAATCCGTGGAAAAATAATTATATATTCTACAATGGGTTAAATAAATTCCTCAGAAGGGAACTAGCATCCCAAAATTTCGCAGCATATAATGACATTCTCATGTTCTATCAAGACATAATCATATTTCAATTGTTCACATGACTTTAAATGAGAGAAATAAAAGATGGGTGTTGCTGAATACTATAGAAAAAGAAATAATGAAAATGTGAATAAGGGAAGAGTTGACATTCCAACGTGTAATAAATTTGGAAAGAAAATTTTTATAACAATCCTATTTGGGATGGGAGTATGTTACAAGTGTGCATAAAAAGGCCACCAAACCCATGATTTCAAGGAAAATAAAGAAGCTACCAATGTTATGTGAAACAATTTTAAATAGATGGAAAATTATGAAAATTATTTTCCTAGGAATCTAAGGAAAATTACATAAATATTCCAAGGGAGATTGCCTAATATTATGCAGTCACAACTAATGATATACAAGTTCCCATTGAAGTAGTGGAAGGTAGTTTAATTATCTCCACAAATATATCTAATGGTTTATTTTACTATAGCTCATCACATTACATTATATCATACCAATTTTCATAAAAAATTTACATTTTTTAAATTCACCATAGAAATGGATTTTTCATCAAAGACTCATAGTGTAATCCTTATATGAATAATGGTATGAAGATATCCTCCTATTATGACCCATAAATGTTTATAATTACTAATTTTATCATCATACCTATAGTTTATTTTGTTCTAATGCTTGGTTTGGAATGTATTTAGAATAATAATTCCAACATATTTTGAAAAGGGAGGGAAATTTTGATTCATGATAAGGGTATAAAATTAATCATATTTATAGGGGAGGATTCATCTTCCAAGTCATATCTATATCCAACTCCAATTTCTCTACTAAATGAAATTCTTTGGGAATAGAGAAAACATCAACTATGGATGAAGAAATAAATCGTCAAACTGAGGATTTACCAATTGTATGGGAATAAATTAATGTATTTCTACTCGATTAACCTAGACATCCTCTTTAGAGGGATATTGAGTTTTATATAAATTTAACCCCTGATACAATACCTCTAGAAAGGAATCCCAATATAATAGATATGGTGGAGTAAATAGAGTTAATGAACTAACTTGAAGAATTGACCTCAACCCCACTTTATATTATCCCACTATAAATATTTCATTCATTCAATTACAGCTTATCACCCTGAAATATAAAGGAAGTATAAAAGGACCATTCAACCATCAGAATACATTTTTAGATCTTACTCACTTGACTTTCATGGTTTGTGAGATCAATATTTACTATTGGTATAGTTTTCCTACAATGATAGTTTCAATTAAAGTATTAAAATGCACCATTTGAAGCGTAGTATGAAAAAACATGTCGAAGAGTAAATTTTTCAGATCAATTAGGTGAAAAAAGCTTCTAAGACTAAATAATGTGCCGGAAACATTGAAAAGGGTAAGCACTATTCAAAAAATATCATAATAGCTCAAAGTAGAAAAAATTTAAATGTCGATATTTCAAAGAATAGTTTTCAATTTCAAATGGGAGATCATGTTTTCATGAAATTATGTCCATTGAATGGTGTTATAAAATTTGGTAATAAAGATAAATTGAGCCCTATGTACATTAGAACTTTTCAAATACATGAGAAAATTGGAGTTCTGTCTTATCATTTGGTGATTCCATCTATAATTTATAAAGTAAAAAATTTGTTCAACATATCATTATTAAGGAATTAAATTTCATACACATCACATGATCTAAGTTCTAAATGAATAGAATTGGAACCTAATTTATCTCAATGTGAAGGTAATATCTAAATTCTGGAAACTAGATAGCATGTGTTCAAGAAACAGTTGACTATACTGTGATGATACTTTGGAAAAATCATAAAATTGAACAGGTAAAATGGGGACTAGGGGAATTTATGATGTAGAAATACACAGAATATTTAAATGATGTGAATTACTTGAAATTTTGAGGGTAAATATTTTTACAGGATGGGAGAATGTAACACCCAATACTTTATGGTATTTCTCTTTTGAAAATTAAATACATTGATAGTTTATACTTCACACAACATCGAGTCTGAAATCATAATATAATACAAAGTATTACTATTGGATTCATAATGTGATGATCAAATATAGTAATATTATCAATATAATATCAACCTCACGTATGAAAGTATAAATAAAATTGAGTTATATTATAAATGATAATATAGTTTATTTATATAAATAAATTTGTAAAGAACTGTTTTAAAAATGATAAATTAAGTGTTGGTATTTTTGTGATTGATAAATGTTAATATAAAATTTTATAATTACACTAATTATTTAAAATAAAATTAATTTTCATAAAACATATTCTTAAATTAATTTTTTTCTTATTATTAAAATATATTTTTATGAGACCTTAAATAGTTTTTTAACATTTCATATAAACAATTTTAATATTAATATTGTTATATGTTAAGTAAATAATGAATTTATTTAAAAATTAAATATATATTTTAAAAAAATATATTCCTAAAAACAAGTCCAATTTTTAACATTACATTTAGAAAAAAAAATTGATTAATATTTTGGATTCATCTAAAATAGTTGATTTTTGTGAATAGTGAACTACAATAATTTAAGGTATTTAACATATACACGAATTATTGACTCATGGATGATGTATGGATGATGTATAGATGATGTATGGATGATGTAAACCCATAATACTAAATTTAACTTCACTCGTTACTATTTATATTAATGGCACAGAAAAAAAATTCATAATATTGATCCAAAATAATAATCCAATGAATTAAAAAATAAAAAATCACCTATCTCCTCCACTATAAATACCACACTCCCAACCTCTTATTCTCACACCTCAAAAGACTTGAATATTTTACAATTTCCAATTTGAATATATAAAAAACCTCTCGCTAAATCTATGGTCTTGATGGTCTCTCCAAAATATAATTTCAAATTCCTCAAGGAGGTTCTCCAAGAGGGGAATTCAAGAGGTAAAATCCGATTTCTTTTTTTTAATTTTCATTCAATTTATAATATTCTATTAAAACATGAATGATAACTCCGATATCTTATATATACTTGAATTTTATTTTTATAATGGTATATCTATAGTAATTTTTTTTTCTTTACCTTTTCTTAAAAAAATGAAAACCACATCTATGAAGGGCCGATTTACCACCTATAGGCACAACGTTTATTCATTTTTCAATTATGAAATCAAGGATAGTCATAAAACCATTTTTAGTGTTAAAACATAATTTTATATATGTAATTAAAATTATTTAATGTTATCTATCTATTATACATATATAATATTAATTCATAAAACAATGCTAGTGTGTGATGATAGAAAAAAATACAAAAATAATCCAAACGATTGTCAATAGTATTTTATATAACGAATAATCCTAATATATGTAAGATAAATATATAATACCGTTAAGTATTATTTATATTTTTTAGTAACATATAACCTTATTTTTTGACAACTATTCCCATTTAAATGATATTTGGTACTTATGTAGAAGCGATCTAACCATGAAAACCAAGGGAACAAACACTTTCAAATAGTGAAATAGAATCTTATAACTAAAAAAATATAATTAATGAACATAACAAAATTATAATAAATAAAATACATGTTTAATTTGTTATGAAATATATTATAAATGAATCTATTTTCATTATCCATGATGTTGTGTATAAGTTTAGAATGCTTTCAGACATAAGCTAAGGGTTTCTCCTCGAAACTACATTTTTTCTTTTGAGATATGTTATCTCAATCTATACAACAATTTGATTATTATTTAATTTTATTTATTCTTTTACATTTTCTATAAATGTTCCATTTTCATGTGTCAAGATCATTTTGTCTTTACTAGAAGTGGGAACACATGTTTGATAAGTTTACAATTTCAATTTCTCCCGATAAACAAGGCTGATTCAAGGGTAATTCTCAATTGTATACACCATTTCAATTATAATATATAATATTTTATAATGAACGAATAATTTTATAAAATTAGCCTTTTCAAAATAAAGAATATATTTTATATATTTTGTGGTTTTATGAAAATATATAACCCTTTTTTTTGTTAAAGACTCTATTGTACTTTTTCCTAAACCACACTAATGTGGACCACTTCTAAATACTATTTTTACAAGTTTTAAATTCAATTGGTTATAATTTATACCTTAAATATAATTTGTTTTTACATTAATTTTATTTTATGGGATAAATTGTATTACAATCTAATTTTATACAAATGAATTTTCCAAAATAACTTATCCTTCCTATGTAAAAAAGGTATTTCCTTAAATAATTTATTAATTGTTTTGTTTGGGTATTTTCATATAATTCAACACCCATTTATGTATTTAATTCTTCCTAGGGTTTTTTCTCTAATAATACCATATAATATATTTTGTTACAGGTTTTATGATCAATTGTAATGTGGTAGTGATATTCATGGTTTGTGGTTCATGTATTCGCATTACGTATGCTTGTTTTTAAATACAAATGTTTATGTTATGTTTCACCATTTTTAAATGGGGAAGGCATTCGTCTTAGTAAGTGACGGGTGGGGCCTGATATATCCTATACATGCATTAGTAGGTTTCACGAGATAAAATATTTTGGGTATTTTATGAATTCTTACCAATCTATAGTGTCATGGATAAAGCCTTGTCGATATGTTATGATATTTGACATTATGAAAACACATATTAGGATACAAGTAATTGATAGTCCATGTGATTATCAGACTAGTAGAACTTCCATGGTTAGTTTTATTTCTTATGTTATTATTTATGGAATTATTTAATAATATTTTATTCCTACAATATTATGCTCAAGATTTTGTTTTAATGGATTTTGTTTTGAGTTATTCACCATGTATTATAGTTTTGGTTTATTTATAATAGATTCCACTATACTTATTAGCCTTATTTAGAATCTAAGATCACCCAATTCTTTTGTTTTATTTCTCTCCAAAATTTGAAGATGGGTATTATGATGAAATTTCAAGTAAAATATATAAGATAATGGATTATTCCAATAGATTTTTATGTTTTTTCATTTAAAGATGTAATGTTAAACTTATGATTATTTCTTGTTTTCTAAACCAAATAAACAATTTGGACCTTTGGGATAGGATAAAATGTTTATATTACTAATGCCAAAAATTAATGCACTAATTTCAGGATACTAGGGCTCGTGTCATTACATTTATCATGGAGATGAGTAATATTTTGGCAGATATTTGATTTCATATTATATATATATCCATCTGATTTACCATTTGATTTAACATAAATGATTACATAATAATAATAATTTTTAAAAAATTTATTTTAGTGGAAATGTAGGAAATCACCTTTGTGTTTTAAAAAATAATCAAGTATAAGGTAATTTTTATAATTTGGGGTGAATTTTTATGATATGAATTTAACCGTTGGACTTAGTAAGATGTTTTCAAGTAAAATATATTAGTTCTTCATATGAATGTTCATAAATATATGAAATTATTTTACATAGTTATAACCATTTTGGTTTTATTTAATTATTGGAGATAATATGAATTTATTTTTATGATTATGTGCATTTTATGATCATTTAGAAGTTGATGTTTGTGATTTTACCATGAACAATATCATCTTTAACCCTCATAATGTGTATAAAAAGATGATATCACGGTATAAATTTCATAATGTATGAAATACTACTTTTCATTAAGTATATTTCAATACGTTTTTAGTCTATAAAGTAATGGAATTCCTCATCTCTTGAAATGGGATATTAAAAAAAATTCTTCATATTGAATTCATTTTTAATGAATGAATTGTTTTTTTTCACCCATTGATTTATAGTTTTTAATTCATTATATTTATCATGATAATTCTCATTCTTATGATTAAATTATTATATCACTCCCAATAATTATTTGGACACTATATTTTACCTATATGTATATATTCTCACACCATACTAATGTAATACTATTTAGAAACCTAGTAATGTGTTGTTATAAAATACGTTATATTTCATCATTCCCTCTTTCAAGAGGTTTTTTTAACACTTTACACAATGATGTTTTTAAAAAAGGATATTTTTATTTTCAAGCCCTTGATTACTGAGATCAATTACAAATTAAGAAGACACAATTTATTAAATTGGGGAGAATGTAAAACCATGATATTTTAAAATAATGTTTTGTTTTAAAGCTTGTTATACATATATTATAAAACTAGATTGAACCATGATACTTTTATTAATATATATTAATATAATTAATGATAGACATAAATATAGAATTAGGTTTCAATATACAACAACATGATGAAAAGTACATGTGGATTAAAGAAACATATATATTAAAAATACCACAAATATAAAATCATTATCCTCATTGTACTCCAGGAAGAATGTGACATTGAATTTAACTATGAGAAAAATAAAAGAATTTCAAATACAATAGACATAATAATTGTAGGTTAAATGAATAAATTTTGTGAAGTATGTCAGGAAATATAGGAATGAAATATGAACCATAAATATATGGTTATCAGACACATATACATTATATAAATATATCATATAGACATATATCTTTATGGTTTTTTCATTTTTTAGTCTGTTAGATACGACTATAATATCCTTTGATGGAATAAAATATATATTCAGTAAAATATCCTATATTTGTAAAATAATATTTTAACTTAATACATTCACTATTTATATATTAGTTTATAGTAAAATTTATATTATATATCCTATTTCATAAATTACAATTCCTTTCATTATGGTTATTAAAAAAATGATATGGTAATTTTATGCATTAAATTTTTTTTCTAAAAATGGCTTTAATTTATTTTATGATAATTTTTTAAATAATTTTATACCATATTAGGAAAAGTATTTTAAAAATATAATCTTGTTTTATAAATAATAATAAATTTATTATAGTAGATGCTATAGAAATTTTTCATAAAAGCTCATTTTTAAGAGAATATTAAAATATTATAATTTCATTGAAAACTATATTTTGGTTTTAGTAATTTACCAAAATACAATTTAATTAAAATTTATATAAATGTAAAATTATATACATGATGTTATTAATAATCCAAGTATTTTTATTGGAATCCTTTTTATGTATGAATATGGTGTAAAATATTTTTAAACATAGAAGGAAATTTTTATAATGACACTATTTTTCATTGTAGTTTTCATTTTTTTATTAAATTGATTTCATTAACTTTTATACATTTTATATCAATAAATTATGTCCATATTTGTAATTAGAATGTAAAATGTTGTCAAATATTTCAACTTTTTCATCATAAATTGTAACCAAATTAATTTTTCATTTTTACTATATGGGTAATATGGGAATGTTAAGGATAAAAATATTGTGAACATATTTCAAATTATTTCAAAAACATGTTTTTAATTCCATGTATTAGTATATTTCATCTAAAATCATCCAAAATTATTTTATAAGAATTTTTACAATGTAAATTTTATTTTGAACTTTATATTATTTATGTAAGAGATAATGTAAAAAATGTCCCTTTATTAATATACATAATATTTTATGAATGAAATAAAATAAAATTTTCTTTCATTTATTACGCGTAATTTGAAAAATAAATTATTTTTCAATCAACCATTTTTTTTTAAGTTTTTGCAATGAAATAATGATTTAAAATTCTTACTAAACGTTAACAAAAAACATGTTCTAGTAAATAAAAATTAAATATTTGAAATCATATAAATTTATTTGTTTGGCCAATAATAGTGGCCCAAAAATTATATAGATTAATATTAGAAATGAAGAATTTATTAAAGGTTTATATTCAATTTAAAATGAAAGTATTATGTATTTAATGTCAAATTATATGAATTTTTTTAAAATAACATTAATGATGGTTGATGCTGAATAAAAATTTATGCAATTATTTTAAAATCATAATGATACGAGAAGAGGATAGTTATTATTTTATATGGTATAAAATTAATCTCCTATAAAATATTTAGTTAATTTGAAACCTATAAATAAATATAAAAACCATTAATATGGAAATATTCACTACCAAAGTTTTGGATAATATGAATTTAAAAAGGTGTTGAATAATGATATGATATTTATAATGACCCTAAAACCTATATAAATTTAATTGGATGATTATATTTCAACCATTTAATAATTTTCATATAATTCATGTGTCTTTGGAATCATTATAATTCAAAAATACATTAATTATATTTAATTCATTTTGTAATTCCATGTGTTACCTTTCCATCCCTTCAGAAATTCTCTCCTTCTATATTTATTGACACCACATTTAGTAACATATATTGAATGAATTCATAGTAAATTATATTATTAAGTTACCTATACACTAATTAGAGGACCATATCTTTATAACAGAACATTCCAAGTGTCCTCAATAATGGTTTTAATGTGGCTATACCGTAGAAGAGGTAATACACCTACCTCACCGCTTTCAGTTAATTTCTTCTTCTACCAAAAAAATATATATGTTACTCATATGTAAATAAAAATATAAGAATATTAAATAAACATAAATGGTATTATATATATGTAACAAAAATTATCCACCATATTTTCTATAATTAGGAAGTGAAAGTATTGCTTGTGCGTATGTGTGGACTACCGCATCCACATATTGATACAATTCATATTCCATTTCGATAATTCATGGATGATTATAATGATGGATTATTAATTTATATATTATATTTTGGACATAATTTTACCTATAGTATTGTATTATAATATCTATATTCTTCATTTTTAATCTTCTGGAAAGTGATAATGTCAGTCTTTTGTATGTATGGACAACCATCCCCACAAAAGTATGTAATTTGAAATTCAAATAAATTTTATGTAGATATTAATATTAGTTAATTTAAAGAATATATATATAACTGATATGTTAATGATTATGAAAATGTGATATATTATTTATTATTCCTTCGTTCCATCCTTATAAGAGTGAAAACATTGTTCTTACGTACGTACAATTCATCATCTCCTTGAACAGTGTAATTAATTTATCACTAACATTTACAGATAAATATAAATATATAAAAACAATGTATTTATAAAATATTGGTATCATTATTTAAATTCTGGTTTGTATTCAAAAATGATAAAATTTCAAGGACTTCAATCTCTCAATTGAAACTCTCCAGAAAAAGAAAATAGATAACAACCAGAAAAATCAATTTTAATAAGGAATTAATTATAAATGGTTCATGAAATATTATAATGAGATAATAAATGATATTATATGTTCATAAATTATTCTGGTATATAATTATAATAAATTTAACTTCATTATATACGAGGTTAGAGTGATTTTCAATCATGTAAAACTTGAGGAAGGGGATTTTCTTCCCACATATTATTTATAAGAGTGACATTATATATTAACAACATTATTATTTTAGGTGTTTTATATACTAAACCTAAGTATATTTTGTTATTAATCTCATAAATATAATTTCTATTCATATATCCTTATAATTTTATTTCTATTTAGAGTTTTTTATTTGAATATTACCAATGTGGTATGGGGTTTGTATTACAATCTCAATACTTATCGGGACTTTTATGAAAAAGTTTTATATGATCATATTTCATGATATAACTATAATAAAACTCATGAATTTTCTTATCCTAATGTTATTTATTGAGATGACTATTTTTAATTTTGTTTTCCTCTCTTCTAGTACTCATGATACCAAATGAATATGTTTAAGGAAAATGGATTTTAATTCTCTTTTCTGTAGAAATGAAAATTCCTTATATATCTATATTTTCCTAAAAAAGATCTAATAATTTTTTAAAACTCTATTATGGTTATTCTATTTCACTTATTCAAATTATTGAAATTTTTCAAAAACATTCAAATTTGCATGTTGCTTTCATTTTCTAAACTTTTAATTTTTGTATTTTTATAGATAATTTGAAATGAATATTTGTTCCAATGTACATGAAGTTAATATAATTCTATACTCCCATGGATCATTAATGTATTAAGGTCACCCTTATAGGTTTCATGTCAATTTTTTAAAGAAAATGTTTTCTTTCATATTTTTGATATTTTAATATGTTATATAATTTATTTCAAAGTGATAATTTTATTTTCCTCATGAAATTATCGAAGTTATCTTTTAAGGGAATTTTTAAATTAAGATATGATATATTGATGAAACATAAAATGTTTTATGGTGTGATCTAGAGATACCATCCATATTATTCATCTATATGTATTAGTATTATATCGATTATATTTTTATTAATTCCCTTTATTTTATATGGGTTATTTAACAATTAAATGTATAAACATTTGAAAAACATATTTCCTTTCCATAGGGTATGATATATGATTAATTATTTATGATATTATGGAACACATATGATTGGATATGTACTATGTGATTAGGGGTGAAAAAATTATATAAAAACACTAATGCATTGAATAAATATAGATATATAATTACCTAATAAGGACATGAATGGGGAGTCAACCCTTTTAAATAAGGATCTATTTGCACTATTATAGTCTTGGGAGTGATTATTTTCCAAGGATGTGATAGAATGAGGAGTTAACTAAATCCACTATGATTTAATTTGATTTTTTCCTTGAGAAAGGAAATTATTTTCTATTATTTTGTGTATTCCACAAGACTATGTCATATTCCATTATTATTCCTTGATATCTCATGTTCTTTGGTATCCTTATTATTAATGTATTACGAACTTTAACATTTTATGCTAAAAATCAAGACTAAGATCAATTAAATACTGGGAATATACATTATAATATTATATTAATCTTTTAGTAGTTATATGAACATGTTATTATTAAGTGATCATTTATATTTTCCTTTTTTACCCTTATTGAGTATATGAGATCACCAATTATTATATTTATATTCTATAGGTTACGAAGAACGGTTTTATGTGTGTTGTTTCTATGAATACTGTTGTTTGGGAATATCATTTTTTGGAGAAGTTTAAGATAATTCCTTAAAGAAAATTATTGTCTACCATGTATTCAAATGCATCAAACCATGATGGCTTAGGAATGAATAATAATGTTTTTAAATAAACATTTATCTATTAATATTTAATATATATATGTATGAATAATGTATTCCACTACAATGAATATTCATCTTCCATAGTCAATGAAACTTGAGAGTATCCACTCAATGTTAGGGTTTACTCTTTATCATTACAATAAACATATTAAAAACCAAACATTTTCTAGATTATTATTTTGAAACAGTTTAATAATTTATTTTTTTCAAATGTCTTATTCAGCAATACCAAGATATATTAATGGAAATTAATATTTATCTGCATTGAATCTTACATTTAACCAAATGTGACAGATATAATCCAATTATATATTTTCAATATTTCTTCTTTAACATATAATATCCATATTTTTTTTCTTTCTACATTTATGGTACTACCATGATGAATTGGATATAGACTACAAAAAAGACCTTTTAATATTTCATTACAGTTCCAACATTACAAGTTGAGTTAATCGTTTAATGCTCTATATAGTCTATTTTTTTAATTGAAACCAAATCATAATAATTTTTCTTCAAATAACGGGGCTGCAAATTACAAAAAATGTTTAAATAACTATTCCACTAAAATAATTTTATATTATTGTTCACATAGAATTCTCTCTAAAATATTCAAATCTCTATAAAAATGACAATTTATTCCTTATATTTCCCCCTTGAAAATTTCACATTATTCTCTCCTCACATAAAACTATATATGTAAGAAAATTACATTTAAATTATGATTCAATATCCTCTAGAAATTCCCATGATTTTCATCATTATAATTATCTTTGAATATTGGTATTTCAATCATTGTGGATATGTTTATTTTAATTCTATAAAATATTTAGTATTCTATTCATTATTAAAATCATCTTAGGAAAATTATTAGTTGACTTTTTTAATGAAAATGAGTTATTAATCAAAATTGTTTTAATCCAACTAATATAATATTATTTGGAATTAGATAATTTATCATAATATTATGTATTTCAGTGAAAAAATATATATTCTCTCATAGATTTAAAAATATCATTGTTATTCTTTCATGTAAATCATAAATATAGTTATTCGCATACATATATTTTGTTTAATTTAATTTGACATAATCATTTCTATGTTAATTTCACAAAATATTCTAATAATTTGGGTCAAATGCTATATTTTCATCCTATGAATGAGTTAATATCACACATCCCTTCAAAATCCTTATTTATCTTACACCAGGTTATAATTTTTGAGTTAATCACACCCAACACCTATTTTATCTAAAGTAACTCAAATTTTCTAATTTAATCTGATTTAGTCTAAAAATTTGTGATTAATACCACATAAATATTTCCCTTCTAGTGTTAATCATATGTATAAATGGAAAAAGTTTTCAATTATATGTAGAAACCGTTTTTTTAAAAAAAGTGTCACTTTCTTCTCTAAATGTTTTGAAAGAAACTACATTTCTATACTTTAATAGGAAATTAATATAGAAAATATAATAAATTAAATAAACTTCAAATTAACATAGTCTTATTCCAATAAGACTCATTTATTTATTACAAAACATTACAAATTATATGCAAACATAATCACTTCATCTAGACTCACAATTATACATTTTAAACACATAACAATTTTAATTGCATATTCACTTACGAAAAATAATGTAATTTTATTAATAAAAAAATTTAACATCTTATTAATATTCTTTATTAATTTTTTTGGATTAATATTCATTATAATAATTTTATATGATTTTTAAAATAAAAAAGAAATAGTTTTATTCTGACTGATGTGTTTCCCATGTATCATATTTTTTTCATTTATATATAAATTCATATAATTTTGAATTTTTGTTTTAAAAAATGGATACCATTTTTTATTTCAATATACCTCATATATAATACTATACCTTTTTGGGAATATTTTTAACTATTTTCTTTTTATGTTAATAGTGATGAATATGATTTTTTTTAAATGTCATTTGATTCCTGGTATTTAAAATGGTCCAATCTATTTTGGACTAGATTTATTGTAAATTTATTCATACATTACAAAAAAATTTGAAAATAATTCCAAAAAATTAATCATTTTACATTATTTTGGTATAAA
The DNA here is from genome assembly GCA_963277665.1 of Viscum album. Classification (NCBI taxonomy): domain Eukaryota; kingdom Viridiplantae; phylum Streptophyta; class Magnoliopsida; order Santalales; family Viscaceae; genus Viscum; species Viscum album. Next base: position 1,511,914,601 of record OY728156.1, read on the forward strand.
TTCATTTTTGGGCTTTAAAACACAATTTTATAAAAAAAATTACTATTGTGTTTTGTGAATATATATTTAAATAAGTTTCATAAAAATATAGAAACTGAATTGCCAAAAATGTATCCTATATTTTGATTTAATGGTTTTAAATTTATTAGTGAGTTAAATTTAAATATTAGTCATAATGAATAATAATAATTGAAACAAAACACCACACTGAAGAGAAAACAAAAAAAATTTCTCAATACTATGTGATAAAGTCATAAAATATCATCTTAGATTATAATTTCTAAGATAAATTTGAAATTTTTAGTGACAAATTTTAATTGGGATAGATTAATTTCAACATTCTAATGAATAATAATTCATATTACTTTTAAAATTTGAAAAAAATACGATCTCCACTTCCTTCCCTTATAATGCGAACCTCATATAAGCTAGAATTCACACAAATTGAGCTATTTATCTCATCATATCATTGATATATTCCTTATAAAATTCCCTCCCCATGTCCAAGTGATATTTTATTCACCAAAATAACATTCTATAAGGATTAATATGAAATGTAAAGGAGGTTTTCCAATGAAAATGTATAATTCTTCACTGAGATCAGTGATTCATATTTCTTATTCCACCTCCTTTAAATATTATATAAATATTATTATCTCCTAATAAAAATATCTTTTATTCACATTTATGTTATAATTTATTTTTTAAAATGCTTTTTGATATAATTTTCCATCCCATGGGTAATGAAGACATCACTGATGCATAGGTGTGGACAACCAGCAGTACAAAGTGATGTGTTTTATATTTCATCACAGGACCATGTGACTAGTTAATATAATTTATATAATTATAATATATTATATTAAGGAAATAATTAGTATTATTGAGTGATAATCTAAAATATACCAGCTTACCCTTCCTTCCATTGGAAAATGATAATGGCACTCACGTGTACTTACGAACTACCACCTCAATGAACTAATGTTATTTGTTTTTTCAATTATGTCTTTAATTAAATGTTCTAAAATTGTATTTAATTTATAAAAATAAAATTTTTTCTTGATTAATATTTTATATATAAATGAAAATTGTACCCTTTTACCACTTTTAACTTTTCGATGCTGTTTTGGGATTATAATGCAAATAGAATATTTCTTTTGCATAATATCAATTAATTTAAAAATATATAATACATGTTAATTAATGAAATAAATTGGTTTATGATAAGATAATAAACATTCAAAAATTTATTAATAATTATATAATCAAAATATGTTTTATATGTTGTTTCTAAAAATTTATGTAGTGATTTAGGATTGAGGTAATGGAATTTTCATTAAAACTTTACTTTTAGTAGTTTAATGTGTGCCTTTTAATTTTACTCTATATCCATGTTGAAAAAAAATATTCAGTAGAATTTATTTATAAAAATAAGTTATTTTTAAAATTAATTTCCAACTGTCCTTGTATTTTTAATATGGTTTAAAAAATTGAATCTTTTTATCATTTTCTATATTGGACAGTTTTGGGACTATTACTAATTTCAAAAGAAAGAAATTAATCTTAACCTATATGAAATGAGAAGAATTTATTTCATCATGACCATTATTTTTTAGAATGAATACCATAAATTTTTTCATTATTTCATAAAGCATATATTATTTTCCATTCCTTGTTTAATTTTTTCATTCATAGTGTTTTTGGAGGAAATGGGTTTTTATCTTTAATTTTCATGATTATTGAATGTTCTTCTTTATATATTTTAAAAAGAATATTTTACAAAAATATATTATTTAAATTAAGGATTAAATATGTTTTATATATCCTATAGTCCTTATAAACTGTTTGTGATGATGTGTGACCCTGATATATATCTCTATTTAAATGGGTAATGATTTTGTTCTCTATGGAATAAATTTTCAAATTAATTAGGTTTGTTATTACATTTTTAAGAGTTTATGTATGAGAGATTTTAAGAGTGATATCAACAAGATTTTATAAGGTAGCAAATTTTTTTTTCTATTTTTCAACATTGGTTTTCATAGATTTATTTTTATTTTATAATGTAATCTATTATGACTATGTTTAATGTAATATTTATTCTCCTTATTGGTGAAATGTCTGTTTTATAAAAAAATAATTGAGGAGTTCTCTTGTTTTACTAGTAACCACTACGACAATGATTTATTCCATTGTGATTTGTTGTAAGATTTTAATTATTATATTTATGAAATCAAGATTATTTTATGTTTACAAATTTGAATATCTGAGATCATAGTTTATTTTCTAAAAATGGAAATGTTTGATTTTGGATTTCATGATTTTCATAATAGACTAACATATTTCTATATTTTTGTGTTCCTTAATGTTTTTTCTATGATTATCGAAAGTATTCAATTTTTTTCTAAGGGTATATAAATTTTTATGGAAAATAAAAAGCTCAACCATACCCATATGGGGATACTCATAAAATTAGTGAATGTTTTATTATGTAAAGCTATTTTAACTTTAAGAATCATATCTTTGTGGAAAAAAGTTAATATTGAGTGTATGTGACGATTTTTTTGTAATGGGTTTATATAGGATATTATTTTATAATTCTATAAAATTATAAATATAAAAGATATTGAAAACAGAAAAAAGTGAAATAATTGATATCAATAAAATAATTATGGGTTGTTAAAGGAGTTGGTTATCATAATTTTTATCATAGGATGGTGTAGAAAAAATTATATTCGGGTATGTGATTACGAAAACAAAATTATGTTATTTAAATATAATTTTTATAAAATCACGACAAAACATTGAAGGCTTATATGATTATTTTTCTAATATATATTTGTTTTTGAAGTTATTCTGGAAAATAAAATGTGTTGACTGAAGTGGTATGAAATTATGGGGATAATTTCATTCCTAATTAGAAACAAATATTTTTTTTAATTTAGAAAAGATCAGTTTCTAGTAGTGCTTACTCAGTTGAGGTAGGATATTAATGTTTGTACCCATATTATAGACCAATTGAAATCTATATATTGGAATATTTTTACAGCGGAACATTTAATAAACCAACACCATATTTAATTTAGGGGAATCATAATCCTTTTTATAGTTGAAGGATTGGTCAATTCTCTAGAAGAGATATTCATGGTATTATATTTTTTTAACCTTTTGAGGTTAATTTTTTTCCATTTATCATTTCAAAGGATATACAAATAAAAATGTGAAATTATTTAAAAATACCAAAAAAATATATTTAATTTATGTAATCAGGTGCTCATTATTTAAATATAATTTCCTTGAAAAGTTATAGTGACCATTTTTCCAAAAATTAACATTACATAATAATTTGGAATACTGAAAACATTATATAAATAGATTCCAAAATAACGTACTAGTATAGTACATTTATAAACATGGAATCATAAATAGTATAACATCACTGAGCTACATCATTTCCTAATAGTTTCTTCTTGAATAGAACCCTTATTATACATATCATACATAATACATATCATCATCTTTTGGGGGAAGGAAACATTAAAAGATATAAGCACAAATGATCAGTAAAGGTTAAAAAGTGACAAATATATGAATAATCATGAGAATAAGGGTATGAGAACTAGTTCAGGAAAGTAGATTCTTAATCATAGTGTACTAAAGATCATTAAAATGAACCATAAAATAAACAATTCAATTTTTCAAGATAAGAATCATAAAAAAAATAATGAAAATATGACATGAAATAATACCATATGAATAAAACATGGGCTTGTGACAGATAGATAAGAATATATAATGATTCTTATAATAGTTAGGGCATCGCTACCAAGGTTGTCTTAGTGGATAATGTCCTTTACTGAACTCAGTTGACACCCCATTCTAGCCCTTTATTACTAAACTGTGTTCAGTCCTTGTTTCAGCCATATAATAATGAACTAATTTCATTTCTCATTCCATCCATGTCTTTGTCATGTGATCTAAATCATTACCCAATTCATTGGATCAATATATAGGTCTCACACACCTCACAATGAAATTATATATACATTATCCACAATGTAATAAAAAAAATATTATAACCCATGAAATTAAATAGGAATCCCGTACATGTAGTTATATCATAACCTATAGAAAATGATATTGTTTTCGTAATCATTTCATAAATTTAATAACCCAGGAAAATTAGTGGGTTTCAAAAGCATATAACCTATGGAAGAGAAAAGGGTTTCATAAGAATCATTCTATAAAAATATGACCCATTTGTGTAGAAAAGTTTGAATGGAACCTTTGGATCATTTCTGAGATGCTCATGAGTAACATCCAAAGATGTCACCTTTTATGAAAATTTTATTTAATGATATTCTGAAAACATTTACTGGGGAAGATATCCTTTATTCATGAGAATTTTTTTAGAAATAATAAAACTTTTGAAAACTATTTTCCTTGAAAAAATATAAAATAATCTTGAAAACGTTTTGAAAACTATTTTTTGATTATTTTTGAAAACTTATAAAGAAATCTTGAAAGTGTTTTGAAAACAATTTATTTTTATATATATTTAAAAAATAAAAAAGAAATATTAAAAACGTTTTGAAAACAATTTAAATGAAAATACTTTAAAAACATACAATGAAAACATGAAAAAGTATTTGAATTTTTTTACTAGAAATCTTATGAAATAAACATAAAAACAATCTGAAAACTATTTATTTAAAAATAATTCGATCAATTATAAGTAACGATTTAAATATATTAAAATACATTTAAAAACATAAAATATTGTTGATTTTTTTTAATAACCACTTTTAAAATAATTAATATCCCGATTATTTTGAAGAAAAATTATTTTAAAAATAGAATAACATTTAAATATTGTAATGTATGATTCATGGAATGTCTGTCATAATGGATGGTAAATCTATAATTGACATAAAGATACCATTTCTTTTTTTCACGGTAATACATTAGAAAAATGCCTTTTTAAAAAGGTGAAATAATATTCTTTTGAAAAAATTTGTAAAATATAAAAATAGGAAAATTCCAATTGAATATTATGAGAGAATAGTAAATATTATTGGAAACAATTTTTATAAATCATGGATTTGAAGGAACATAGATTTTTAACCGAAGATAGCGTGTATCAGGATTTCTTATAAAAATATTCTTAACTATAATATGCACCAAAAAGTAGAAACATTTAACCAATAAATGAATATATCATGAATAAACATGGGGATAATAAATTTCACTTATTTACGTGAGAGATGGAAAATAATATTTCATCAAATGAAGCATAAACATAAACAATATTGAAAACCCATGAGATTTTTTCAATAAACTATTAACACTTTTTAACATTGAAGCATACTCCCCATGTAAGAAAAATGAGATTAAATGATTCATAAAATACTAAAAAAATTAATATATTCATGATATGACATTTATAATACATTATACACACCTCATGGAAAAATATAGGTGCATATCATGGATTGTGTCTCAAAGGAGGGAAATTGAGACATAATTACTTTACCAATTTGGATACATTTGAAACACAGAACCCATCTAATAATAATCATAAAATAGAAATGGTAATAACCATAATTTCATTTATAATAATAATTGAATAAATCTCTATTTGGTATACACACAATATAAATAGAATGAGAGGTGAGTAATGAATGTCTCTCAAAAAAATAAATAGTGAGATGAAATTCCCTTACCTCGTGTCCTGACTCTATTCTTCCTCAACCGACCATCCTATACAATAAATGAAATTTTATTATACATCATTCATGGATAATTATTCTTATATATAATTACATATATTGTTTTATTATTACCTTTTATTAACATCTTGTTTACAACTTTAAGTTTGGTTTCACTCGTGGTGATATTCGATTTGTTCTTCCAAAATGTCTTAATTTGTTATATTTTTGGTCCTTAGAATTTTATCATGATTTAAATAATATACAGAATGGGTTAAATATTATTTACATACCAAATATTTGAATTATAATAATCCATATAATATGTATATATTAAATTGAATACACAATTCATGGATATGGTACAAAGTACATACAGATGAACATTATTTCTCTTTTTATTTTATCTTTGAAAGAAAGAAATAAAATGGTAGATATATGTATATGTATATATATTATTATTAAACTATAATTATTATTTAATATATATCATATAATTTCACTAAACACATCCAACATACATTCCATGTAATGTGTGAACGAATGACATTGCTCTGAGGGGTTGATAGTCCACACTTTCTCAAACAAAATCATCATGATTACATTAAATGGAAAGTTTAAATACATTTGTCTAAAAAGAATTTAATATTATTAAATATAGTTTAAATATAATATATACCATATATCTCTAGATTTTCTATCATAATGTCTATTTTGAGATGCATTAATGGGAAAATAAGAAATCATGGTTTCGTGAGGCGGTAGTTCATCGTACACATAAAAAATATGTTTATTACCCAATAGATGACAGTGTGTGTAAGTGTGAATATATACCTAAGACTAAAATAACCTAGTAGAATTAGTGTACACTTTTAATTATACAATAATGTAATATGAAATGTAGAGGGGGAAGATCGTTAAAAAATAAAAGAACATGAGGAAGAATGTTTACTCTTATTCTGGTAACTCCTTTTTTTTCACAAAATGGATTTCTTGGATTAATATATTCACAAGGGGAGTATTATAAGATTTTTTGATTTATGTTAAGGATATATTTTGGTAGATATTGGTCGAGCCAAAGTTTCTTGAGAGCTGTGAGGAGGTGGGAGGAGAGGAGGCCTTTTTATAGTGGAGGAGTGGCACAATTGTAAATTTTGGAAAGGGAATTCTAATCACCTTTTCCACATGTAAAGTGGATCCAATAATAAACCAAATTATTTAATGGATGATAGTTTAGAATTATTGAAAACCTATGACTCTTTTACTTGTTGTACGGTCGTTTGGTTTCTTAAAATTAATGTTCAGTCCCTTATTAATCTTAATTTTACCTTAATCATTGTATTTAATTTTAACTACATTTAATAAAACATATTATAAAACATTATGTTGAACCTATTTTAAATTATAAATTATGATTATTAAAAATATGAAATCTATTTTTTCAAATGAAAACTTGAAATTTCTCAGAAATTAAATTAAATTTAATCAATAAAATGGTACGACAATATGAGGTTTTAAAGTAAAAATGTCCAAATGTTTGCTATGTTTTATACCTGAATTCAATGTGAAATTGGTTAAAATGATCTTAATTAGATTAATTGATAAAAATATTATATAATTAAACCTTTAATTCAATTTAAAATGTAATTTAACATTATGAATAAAATAAATGAATAGAACATTTGAATTAAAATTCATTAATTTTGACTATTCATCTAAAAATAGAGGTTCTCCAAAAAATCCCAAAATTTCATCCTAAGATAATTTCAGCTTTATGAATTCATAAATTAAGATTATTTTATGGAATTAAATTTATTAATATGTCTAAAATTAATTTTATTGTTTTTCATAGAAGGAAATTAAATGTAATTTCTTTTGAGAAAATAACATTTTTAATCATATAAGTAATTTACCAAAAATTATAAAATTCACCATCAATATGTTTTATTTATATAAATACATCATAGATAATATTTGAAAAGTATTTATTACTATTAATATTTATATTTTTAATTAATAATATATAATTATATCATTTAGATAATTATACCAATACAATTATATTTTGTAGAAACTCAATGTTTGTCTAACAAACACCAAGTCAGTGTTCCACGTAATGTACATCAAGTCATCATTCCATGTAAAACAAGATAAAATATTTGTTTCTTATAGTTAATTATTAACTTTTTGTTCTGTATAACACATGTAAAATTTAGTTATTTTATAAACTAATCTATAATCAATGATTCATGAATTGAAATATATAAAAAAATTAATATTATTTCATAAGAAAATAACAAAATATCTGGGTGTTACATTCTACCCCCCATAAAATTAATTTATCCCTCAAAATTAATATAGGATATCAATGGTCTAAAATTTTAATTTTTTATTCTTAGAATCTTACATCGTAGAATAAATACTAAAAAGTTTCCAAAAAAGTGAAAGTTGGAACTATAATGGTTTCCCAAAGTAACATATAAATAGGTTTCCCCATGGGAGAACATTATTTAGGAGTGAATATTTTACATATTGGAAAACATGACTATTTATACGGAGTGATTTATTTTGTCAAAAACAGACATTTAATGATCAAAGAAACATTGTGGTCCTCAATGTAATAAATATGCGGTGATTTATAAGGATATCAACTCAATATAAATCAAGGTATTATGATGAAACATTTTTTATCATTATAATATATTTTAATAATTCTTTTTATTGAACAAGAATATAAGGATATATACATAATTTATATTTTTAGATAAACAAAATTTCATTCTTTAATTATTCTTTTAACTGTTTCTAATTCATCCATTTCCTCAAGAAAGGGATGTCTTGAATTTATCGTTGATGCCTGAAGCACTAAAATAATGTTCTAGCAGATATTAAGGCCCATAAAAGATTATAATGGATAATTATTCTATAAATACTCTTAAAAATAAATATGGTTAATTTATTAATCTCTAAACATAAAAAGTAATAGTATTGTTTCATCATAAAAAATTATTCCAAAAATATAGTTACACATTAACTTTGACTTCTCATAAGAAAATGGTAGGCATGAAACACTTATCATACTTCATTCGTGGTTTCAAGAACCACGAACTTGCTATACATGATTGGTTGTCTTCCAACATACGTGATGTTGTTTCCTAAAACCACACTAATATAATTTCCAAAATAGATTTGATGAACATCCTATATATAATATGAATCCCCAAAGTTCTTTTTAACCAATGTTTTTAGTAAAATATTTCTACATTACTACTTATTATAATGTTTATATTAAACTTTTCAGGAATGGTTATCTTTAAAACAATTATAAAAGAAGAATTTCCAAAATAATATAAATAATTTCAACAAACTATCATAGCATTGATCCCCATATATCACAATGTTGCTTTTGGTTGTCACAATCCAAACACATCAATACCCTCATGGTAAATTTTCATGGAACATGATAACAACATTAATTATGGTAAATAATTTTTTTAAACATGCATGCTTCCTTATTTCATAAATTACTAGATATATTCCATAAATCTGAGAAATTATAATCTTAATCAATGATAGCCTACTGTACTTTTTATATAATACTTAATTAGTTCAAAGTTAATTGGTACCATAAAATTTATCGTAACATAAGAAATGTATTAAGGGTTATTTGTCCCCTAATAATGTGTTTTCATTAGATATTAAATTTCCATTAAATCACATCTTGATTCCATATGATCCATTGAATGTATTCTTGTAAATCATTAGTGAAAAAACTAGAAATTTATTATATATATTTTATCTTTCCTAAATCGTGAATCTAAAAACATAAAATCATTTATTTCTTCATACATAATACATTAACAAGGATAACTCATCCAATTACATAATACCTCTTCTCTTCCTCATTTCATATTTAGTCTCTTCATCATCAACAATGTAACCATTACTTGATCTTCTTTAGGAGCATTCCTCTTGGGACATTTAACGGAATAATGAACATTTTTTCCACACATAAAACACAAAAATATAGATAATGTATTAAGGAGGCCACCATTATCATTTATTTCACAAAAAAACTCTTTATTTTTTAACTGTAGTCAGTTTCTTTGTGTCTATATTTTATATAGTAGAAGACATATTCTCATTCATCTAAAACATTATCTTAGGTGATTTTTCCACATCATCGACACAATGCAAACTGAGTCTTCTATACAATATGGTATCCATCACATGAACTCTCAAGGAAGACTTTATTTCCCTTCATTAGTGATTCTGATTACTGGTTAAGGTAAAAATTATTAATTATGTTATGTGAAAACTTATTAGGCATGATCACCACATCATTCACTCTAGTAATCGTCCAACCAAACTTCTCATTAGAAAATAGTACATCACATTCAATGATATTATTGTTCTTTCTAGTTCCCACCATTGACTAAAACAAGGCTCATAGATTTATAATTTCATATCAATGCATAAAACCACATATTCCTAAAATTAATTACTTATATGATGTCTGAATCAATACACTTTCTATAATCTACAACATCCGATTTTAATAATATGTTATTCATATCCAACATATATTTAAATACTTAATGATGGTTCATGAAGACTAAGGTAATTTCAAAATCATACCCCTCATGAGTGTTAAACCAGGTGTAGAACAAGTCACGTTGAAATATAGTATATTACCCAAAGTCATTCCCAGAACATTTTGTCATAGTTTCTACACCTATATATTGTTTTTCTAGATCCACATAGAAATATTGTATAAAGACATGGATTTATTTCTATGAAACCACTCACTCTATTTTTTTTACTAATATTCAAAGACATTTTCCAATACTTCTCCTTATCCATAGGCATAATAGTAGATATTTTATTAGGGTTCTCAATAATGTTTTCTCATAATAACTTCTAAATGTTAATTAATACATTTCCCAAATAATATCTTTAGAAACCCTTGATTCCAATATATTAACATTAAATAACTTCTGTAGAATACTTAAACAAATATACAAACAGTTTCCCAGAGACCGTACAAGTATAGTGCCTTTGGAAACATGGAAACATAAACTTTGGAATCTAAATAATATTCATAATCTCCCACTTGGTTATTCATTACTAGAATATTTCTTAGAGACATCAAACATAATACATATCTTCATAAAATGGTGGAATTATAAGTTATGGTAAACAACAGATATACGTAAGAATAATCTTTAGGATAAGGGTATGATAAAATGATCATGATTTTATAAGATCATTACATTCATATCAATAATCATAAACATGAATAATGGAATAAATCAAGGTAGTTAAAACGACATGAATCATAAGGAAATAAATAATATAAGCCATGAAATCATAACATAGAAATAAAACATGGGATTCTAGAAGAAACGTATGCATATATAATGATTTCCATTAAAGTCAACACATTGATCCCAAATCCATCTTAATATAAAATTTTCATCACTGAATTGGGTTCAAACCCTATTCTAGCCATGTATTATTGAACCATGTCTAATCCTCAGTATAGCCCTATAATACTCGACTTAGTTCATTTCTCATTCCATACCTGTAATATTGAACTGATTTCATTTCATGTTTTATCCATGACCATATCATGATATATAAATATATACCCAATTCTTTAGAGGGAGTCATAAGTCCCACCCATCTCAAAATGAAATAATACATACATCCACCAAAATATCATTAAATATCATTTCATAACCATTTAAATTAAATTGGTATCATAAACATATAATCAAATCAAGTCTAATGAAAAATGATGCATTTTCAGAATCATTTCATCATTAGAATAATCCAAGAAAAGAATTTGGTTTCAAAATAATATTACTTACGGAATAAAACTGGAGTCATAATAATTTTTCCATCAAAACAGAACCCATTCAAGAAAAAAGTATGAATGAAACCTTTGGATCATTCCCTCTAAGAGCCTGAGTAACATCAAAAGATGTCATCTTTGATGGAAAATAACTTGGTATGATGTTTTGGAAACATTTATTAAGTAAAATATCCTATGATCATGAAAATTGAATGTTTGGAAACAGAAATTATTTTGAAAACAATTTTCCTTTAAAATATAAGAAAGAATATTGAAAATGGTTTGAAAACTCTTTCATTGAAAATAATTTGAAAATATATAAAAATTTAATGATAAAATTTTGAATATTATTTCATTGAAAATAATTTTATACCTTGTAATGAAGTTTTGAAATTTTTTTTAAAAAAATTATCGTAAATATAGCTTTAAAACTACTATCTCAGAAATACATTAAAAAATTATAAAAAATGGTTTAAAATTATTAAACTACTTTTTCAAACCTAAAACATTTAAAAAACCTGTTTTCATTAAAACCAATTATAAAATAATGAATATATAGAATATTCGGAAAATAATTTCATTAAAAAATAAATAACTTTTTCATATTGTTATGGAATATATAATGTAATGTCAGTTATAACAGCGGGTAAATATCAGTATATGAGGTAACAAGAACATTTATTTTTTCATAGAAAAGTTTTGAAACATTTCTAGTTCCAAAATAGATATTAATATTTCATTATAAACATTGGTAAACTAAAAAAGGGAAATATTACATATAAATTTTATAAGAGTATATTACAATATTCTTTGAAACCCTCTTTAGAAAAAATAGTTTTAATAGAACATAAATATCTGACAGATGAGAGGGTAATGTCGAGATTTCTTAAAAACACTTTCATAACTATCTTACATACCAATGAGTATATAAATAGTAAAAATACATGAATATATCATTAATATCTAGAGGATAATAAAATGAATAAATTTTCTCATGATATGGATAATAATATTCATAATTGGAAGAATAATTATAAACAATCTCGAAAAGCTATGTGATTATTTCAATAAACTCTCAAAAATTAGTAACGTTGAACCATACTACCCCTGTAAAAAAATAAAATTATGTGAATCTCAAAATATCATTAAAATAATCGGATTCATGATATAACATATCAATGGAATTATATAGACCTCGTGTAAAAACATAGGGTCATAACATGACATCAGTCTCAAAGAAGGAAAATTTAGATAAAATTACATTAAGGATTTGATGTCTTTTTAAGGATAAACCCCATGAATGAAATATCATAGGTTGGATTTCACAATACCAATAGATTTAATTATATGAATAATATAATACATCCTTGGATTTTTAGACACACAACACAAAAGTAATTGCTCGGTAATAAAGCCTGTATGTCATGAAAATAAAAAGTGAGATGAAATTCCCATACCTTGCGTCATGACTCTTTTCATACTCATACATGATTCCTCTATAATAAAAGTTTGTTTACTGTAAATATTTTTCCAAATAATTTGATTATATCTAATACCACATTTGTTTTTATTATGACCATATATTACCTTGTTGTTAACAATCATATGTTATGTTTTAACTTCATGAGATATTTTCTTTGTTCATTGTATTTTTCTTAACTTGTTATATATTTATTCCTTATAGGTAGATCATTGTTTATTAAATTTAAATCATGATATAAATATAATATATATTTATTATATGTGTGTTATAATAATATATAGAATATAGGTGTCGGAAATGTAATATATTGTTTATGGAGACAATAAGCCGTACATACACAGTAACATTATTTCAATTTTTATTTTTGTATTTAAAGAAAGAAAGAAAATGAAATATATATATTATAATTCTAGTAGAATTATTATTTCATATATATGATATACTTTAACTAAATTAAACCTTAATAAATTCAATTTATGGTGTGAATGAATCACATCGCATTGAGTAAATGTACTTCACACATCTTCAAATAAAATTATCGTATTTACACTAAATCCAAAGAATAATGATATATGTTGTAAATGGATTAAATAATATTAAAGATATAATAAATATATAAGATATAATATATAAATATATTTTCTATCACAATTTCCACCATGATAGGTAGTAAAGGAATAATGAACAATCATCATTTCTTGAGGCGGTAAATCGTTGTACATGTTAATAGTATGTTCGTTAACCATTAGATGGATGTGTGTTTAAGTGTATGTATAACCAATAAAAAATCCTATTATATTTATGATACTAGTTTTTTTTATATAGTCATGGCTGAATATTTTTTTAGGGGTGGATAACTGAATAAAATAATAGAATGTGAGGAAGAATGTTACCTCTTATTTATGTAACTCGTTTTGGTTTTTGCCAAACAGATTACATGGTATTATTTATCCCCATGTTGAGAATTATAAGATTATGGGAGGTAAATTGAGGATGTCATTGGGAAGATATTTTTTATCCAAAGTTTCCTGATAGGTGGGAGAAGCTGGTAGGTGTGAAGGCATTTTTATAGTGCAAGATTAGTAGAAGTCTTTTAAATTTTGGGAACGGAAATTCCACCCATGGTTTTCCCATGTAGAGTGAATCAAATAATTGATAAATTTGAAACAAGTGAGGGTAGGGTCAAAATATTTCCAACCAATGTCTCTTGGAAACGTTTCTAGGTTTTTGGGGCCCTTATTATATATGGTTAGTCCTTTATTAATCTAAATTTTACCCTAATAATCGTAATTAATTTTAACTGCATTCACTAATCATTTTGGTAAAAAATTAAGTTGACCATATTATAAATTATAAATTATTATTATTTGATATATGGAATCTATTTATCAAAATTACAACCAAATAAGTTAAAGAAATTAAATTAAATTTAATCCCCCATATGGGGTAACAATGCGGGGTTTCACTAGTGGAAATGGGCTCTATACCAACACTTATATACCAACAATTTTAAAAAACCATTGGTATAGGGAGAATATACCAACTTTTTATACAAACCATTAGTATATTATGTGTAGAATCAAAATATCCCAATGTTTTACGTAAACTATTGGGTTAGTCTCCAATTTTCAAATATTTTCAAACAGTTTTAAAAAACTGTTGGGATACACTATATATCCCAACGTTTTTAGAAACCCATTGGGAATGTTTTATCCTAAATTAATATTGGGACTATAGTTCCCCATTCACTCAATTTCTTCCTTATTTTTATGCTCCCTCTTCCCCATCATATCAAACATCGGTCACCAACAGATCCATCTTCAATCAATTAGTTTTTATTCTTTTACACTTTAAATCTGTAAGTTGTAGCTTAGTTTTGTTGTTATGCATCTATTATTTTTTGTTTTCTATTTTTATTTGGCTTAAAGAAGAGCTCTGAGTGGTAATTCATCATCCTTATGGGTGGTCAATTAGGATGTAAGACAATATGATTTCATCTTACCTTATATATCTAGTAGTATTATTGATTTATGTCCACTTTTATTGTTTAGGACTAGTGATGTTGTTTAATAAGTTGTCATTAATGGATATAATAATGAAGGCATGGTATAAGGGTTCACATAGTTTTTATAAGGTAAACGGTGTCTACAATAATCTAGGGTCCTGGGAATGTACACATAGTACATGAATTGGATAGCCATGTAAATATACATGGCCAATCTCTTATTGTGCAAGGTATGTTTTTCCAAAGGGGGTGCTAGAAATGGACCATTGGCACATGGTCTTATTTCATGGGTATGATAACCTGATGTGTTGTCCATAATATGGGGTGAGTAGTAATTAGATCAGCCAAAACACTTTCATCCCTGAAATCCCAGACTATATGGAACATGTTTCTTCATGATACACGGAGTTCAGTAAATGATTTTGTCGAACACAAAGTATTTATTCACAAAGATTACATATATATTATTTTCACCAAATTCTACACAATTTTACCACTAATAATATATGTTTTTTATGGGGGGAGTGATTCTAAAATATCAATTTCAAACCTCCATTGAAAAAATAGAATATCTAATTACATGATTAATAATCTATGATGCCAACCACTTCATTTTAGGGTTCCATACATCTAATAAATTACTCTACACCAAAAATAATCCATAATTCATCCCCCAAATCTAATATTTAGGTCGTTCAAACATCATCCCTCAATTTTAGGGATTTTTTTTCTCTAAACCATACCGAAAATGTCGAATAATGGCCTAATAGGATGACGAAAATAAACTTAAAGAACAATGGTCTGAAAAGTGCATGAGTGAGGTGAAACCCCATTATGGGATAGTGTGATTCCATTTAATTATATCATAATATTGAACATGGTGGAAACTATGGTAAAATTAATATAAATATATGGGTTCCATAATATAACTACATTCCGGCTAATGCAAAGATAAAAAAATGATTGATGAGGATGAGGGAGGTGGAGATGATGGGGAGTGGATGAGGATGAGGATGATACTTATGATGACAGAGATGATAATGATGGTGAGGAGGGATATATTTATCCATTCAATTTTTTACTAATATTACTCAAATATTATCTAGTCCCATTCATAAATCATGTTGTACTTGATACTTTTTCTTGTTGTATTTGTTACCAAAAATATTTTTATTTGCTAGAAAATTATGAATATTCTTGATTTGGTTTTTATTTATATAACATTATATAATGTTTCATGATCCTAGAAGTTGTTTTTACGGTCATCTAGAAGTCATCTAGAGAGGTTATGTGTTAATATGAGTGAAATTTGTAACCCATAAGATTTCCTAAATCAATGTTTTACATTGAAATCAAGGAATTCGATCCACCCAGATAATATCATATCTTATATCATGGTAAAATATTCCCATGGTGTATAAGCACACACCAGGATCCTTACTCACCACTATTCCCTTAGGACCTAGTCCAATCACATGAAAATAGATCCATATGATTATAAATTACTATATAATATCCTTCGAATCTACCCATTTTGTAAGGATATCATAATTATCAACCTACTCTATATAACTTTTGTGGGGGATGTGCAGGTGGGGAGGGGGCTGTATAGGGGGAGGGGGTGAGAAGGTGGGGAGGGGGTGTGCAAGTGGGGGGGGGGTGTAGGTGGGGATGGAGGTCAGCAGGTGGGGGTGTGTAGGTTTGAGTGGGGGGGATGTGCAGGGGGAGGTGGTGAGGGGGGCTGTACGGGTGGGGAGGGGGGGATGTGCGGGTGGGGGGGGGTGTGTAGGTTGGGAGGGATATGTGGAGGTGGGGGTTTGCAGGCGGGTGGCGGTATGAAGGTGGGGGTGATGGTGAGGAGGGAGGGTGTGTATAGGTGGGGAGGGGTTGTACTGGGGGAGGGTGTTGGGGGTGGGGTGGGGTAATGGGTGGGCTATGTAGGTTGGGGGGGGGGTATAGGAGGGTATGGGGATGGGTTCCCATGGTTTTCACAAATGGACGAGGAAAAGGGGACCTCAAAATTCAAAAACCTATTGGGAAATGTTGTAATTTTCTCCTCAAAATGTCCACTAGTAGTCTTTTTTAGTATTTTAGTATCCACCTCCACCCATCGATGCTCCCATAGGATCTTGAGCTACATATCGATCCCCATTATGATATCAAAAACTCATTTTAGATTTCTTTCATCCCTCGTAAATTGAACTCAATAATGTATTGAAAAACTAACCCCTCCCATAATTAAAATTTTAATATTTTACTCAAATTATGAACACCCGTATGGACTCTAGGTTTTAAAAAATCCCCACTATAATTTTTATCATCCCCATGAAGTATCAGTGGACAACCCATACACATATCGTGACCTATGTTGGTCAATAATTTAATATTGAACCACCATATTCCAATGACAACCGATCAAGAAACATATATGTAATAATCATTTATTTAAGGTTCTCTGACCGAAAATCCAGATCCAATGCCTGTTTTCATAATTGTAACACAAAGATGTTGATTACATAAGCCCATATATATAAAAACACTAGTAGTGTAATTGTTAAACACCTTTCAAGATTATGGTTCTCCCCACCATAATTTTAAACTTACCACCACCAATTCATATGTTTTAGTGCCTAATCCATTGAATATTCATGTTGTATCAATTGTCCCATGTTATATTAACAGGGCTAAAATGGCTTCTAACTCACCTCACCTAAACATAAACAAGAACACTAGTTAAAAGAAATAACTCTTCCAAATCATACACTATAACATTGGTTAAATGGAAGAACCCATCCTTATTACTGAATTCCATACATGGATGGAAAAAACCATCATTCAGGAATATACCTGTAATGTATAGGCTTTTCACAAAAAAAATATCACTTAAATGTCATGAAATTCCAATAGGCACCGATTCAATGATATATTGTTTACATGTTCATTCATGTTAATAGGTTCTGAAAGATTGGAAGAGAATATTTCATGTTTATGGAAATAAAATTAACATTGACTCTGATATAAAGAGCTTTATATCCTTCACATCCCCTTCAGGGATAATAAAATGAAACTAGATATGACCTAGAAGAACATCCACAATTTTCATCATGTCACATTTTCATCAATATGGAGGTCATATGTTTGTAAATTTGGTATTATTAAAACCCTCAGCACAAAAATAAATCATTAGATACAAAATATTGTATTACTTGTGTATGTATAATTTTCATATATTATCCAATATTGTTACTGCTTCTCCAATGATCCTCCTCGTTGATATCCCAAACTTTATCTCAAAGGTTATTATCTGATACAAATATATGATTCAAAGATTCAGATTATATATCTAATTATCCCAATGGTAATAAATACAAAAAGGTGAACCTTAGGGGAGAAATATAGATTGAAATCATTACCCCATAACTCATAGTGGGAGGTTTTTAGCTTTGGATAATATATTATCAAGACAATAGTGGGGAAACCCATTATGAGATTTGAGGTCAACCCATCCTAACACATGAAAATGTAGTTCTTCATCCATCAATAAATCCAATGTTAACATATAAATGGGGATTCATATCATTAGAATTAATAAACACCCTTAGGAATTATTAATCCATTATAGTGTTCTCCTGATATCTCCCTTGTTATTTTAAAGGGACGACATCAATCATACGTAGAACCATGGATTAGAACCTACATTATCTTATATGTATTCCAAAAAATGATACTATATTCTCAATGTGTCATGTATAATGCATAAGTCAATACAATATTGTAGAATAGAAATATAGAATGATATCATAGATCATGTACACTTCTGTTTCTGATATATCGATACCCTGATAGATCATCAGTGCATCTATGTGAAATATTACAGATTCAATAATGTTGAGTAATAATTGAATATTAAATGGTTCCATATATTTTCTTAAGTGTTGATGAATAACATTAATAATTACTATGGTGCACCTTGTATTTATCATTATTCTATATATTCAAGTTGCATGAGTAATTTTTAGTGTTGTATTTTCCCTTTATATTGTTTGGATGAATGTTTTTTAGTATATTTATGGATTGTTGTGTAGAGGGGAGTTAGGATACTAAACCACTATGTGGCATGTTCTGGAGAGGGGAGGTAGGCTGCTACTAAGTTTTTTTCTACAGTGGGGAGGCAGGCCCACTGATGTGTTATGGAATTAGAAAACACTATACCAAAGGATCAAAAACCATTGTTATATATCATAAGATTCGATATATACCTACAGTTTGAAGTAACCATTGGTAAATTAATATACAAATAGTTCATAAACTATTGGTATAGACTTAAATATGCATATATACAAACAATTTTGCTATAACCATTGGTATAATTCCATACCAACAGTTTATATAACCATTTATATAGCTTCAATCCAAGATATATACCAATGGTTTCACATCGTTGGTAAAAAACTATTCCATCAATTTCTAGAAAACCATCAATATATTGTAATTTCTATTTCCCTATACCAATGGTTATTTAGTAATCATCAGTAAAAGGATATCCCTATGCCTCACTAGCCAATAGTATGGGAAAATATTGGTATAGAGTATAACAATGTTTTCTCAGCCTATACCATGTGTTTGAAACTGTTGGTATATGCTTCGTTTCCAGTAGTATTGAAAGTGAAAATTTCCAGAAGAATATAATTTATTTGTAGCCAATTTCAAATTGAATCCAATTCCAACAAAAATTATTGGATTAATTATTAAAAATATAATCTAATTTATCTTTTAAAACAGTTTAAAATATAATTTTCTATTATAAATAAACTATATTTAAAAGTAAGATTAGATTAAAACTCTATATTTTTCACTAATCATCCCAAAATAATGGTTCTTCAACAAATTCAAAAATAATTCCCATATAATAATATATATTTTAAATCATAAAATTTGTAGTTTATTTTATCAAATAAAATATATAAACCTGTCTATAATTAATTTTTTTTTCAAAAAATGACATCAAAGGCATTTTATTTGAGAACATAGTATTTTTAATCATATTAGGACATTATCAATAATTATATCCTTAATTATGAATATGTTTTATTAATATATATCCATTATAAAAAAATATAAAAATTAGTTATTACCCTTTATATTACTACGTATAACGGATATATATACATTAACTCGTTTAAATTATTATAATAATAAATTGATGATTCGTAAAAACTTAGTGTTATATGTAACATATGATATGTCAGTGTTGCATGTAACATATGCCAAGTAGATGTTACATGGAAAATAGATAAAACTTATGTTTTTTATAGTGAAAGATTAATTGTTTTTTGAGTATAACTCAAACTAAACATAGTTCTTTAGTAAAATAAAAGATTTTTAGTGTTGCGTAAATTGTAAAATATAAAAAATGATTATATTAATTTGAAAAAAGTTTACATAAAAAATCAATGGGGTTCAAAAAAGAATTTTGATATATTTTACCATCATACAATGGAAAAGGGATATTTTAGAACTAATTAAAATGTTGGAGGACTCTGTTTCCAAATTTGAATCTAATTTACATAGCATATCATGGTATGAATCAAATTTTACTTTTGAAAATGCATGTAAAGTTATATGGGTTTACACATGTTTGATAACAAATTTAGTAATATAATTTTCATCTAGTGAATTTGGAAGATATGAGAAAGCTTTATGAAGTGATAATATGATCAAAATGAGGTTTTTCATTTATTATAATTTTTATAAGAAAAATTATATGTGGTATGAAATTAGAATGCATCATTTAAATAAATCTGACATTAATGAGTTTAAATTTACATCTACTAATATGTGTGACTAGAGGGATCACATGGAGTGTATTATGGAATCTATAATGTTTTATCCATCTGATATACTGAAATTTTTTGAACAATTTTGAATATAAAATATTCTTGGAAAAGGAAAGAAAATATAATATAATCAGGAAGCCAAATGATTCAAATGAAATTAGATGTTCCATTATGATTGTGATTGTATGTCGAAATGTATGAATGATAGTAAGAATCAGGAAACAAGTAAAATGTTGTAGTAAATTTATCTGTGATAACCATAAACAATTTGGGGATATAATATGATGTGGTGAGAAGTATGTAAATTTATTACTCATATTAAGAATTTTTTTTCATTTCTTCATTGTCTAAAAATGATTTTATTTCATTTAAATTTATTGGTATAGTGGAAATATTTCATTACTAATTCGAGAAATAAATTTTAGTAAATAATAATGGTGTAAGTATTAATTAATCAAATATTTCTACTAGTATTCATACGATTGAAATTTTAACAGTTTTTCCTAAAAATATTGTTTTATTTACATGAAAATATTATTTCTAAAAAATTCATAAATGTTAAATCATCTAATACTATGGCCGTGGAAGTGTGGAAAAATCATTCAAATTACATTAACATTCAATGTTTTATTAAATTAGATGTTTAGTTCCAACAATTATTGTAAAAAATGGTCGGTTATACTTCCCACTATCAATGTTAACTGGAAAAAAACACAATTTAATATGGATAAAGAATTATAATAAATATATTTAAAACTTGAAAATTGGATGGGTAAATTCTCTAGAATCACTCATTGTATATATAAAATACTATTTCTATAATTATAGATATTCTTCTTTGAAGGGACATGGTTTTTTATTAATTTATGATGATTTGGTAATTATATATGCATCACCCAAATTTAAAATCCATGAATAATATTACCTTACAAATTATATTCTATGGTAATTAATAGTTATTTCTAAAAAATAATGGGATATGTTTTTTATATGGTAAAATGATAATTATATATATTATATAAAATAATAAATTATACATTCACTCAAAAATAGTGGAAAATTTGGTACGAGTTAAGGTTAAAAGTAATTAAGGGTAATGATTTCATGATCAATTATCTTATAGGTAATGAAAATGTTATCGCTGATTCCATGAGTTGAATAGATAATGAATAATTATATATTCTTCATTTGTAACAAGATCCTTTAGTAAATTACATAATTAATATTGAAGAATAGATTTATAACACTAAAACTCCACAACATTTTTTCACGTGTCAGTGCAATCATACCTGTCATAATGAATTAATCATGCTATGAAGGATGATCGATGTTTGAGATAATGAGTAGATATAGTTAATAATATTATGATTCATAAATTTAATATTAAAAAATAAAGTTAATTTCTATATAGAAAGGGGTTTTGTGTTCCATATAATCGTGATTTGACGATTTAATAGTTGAGTGAATCTTATACCTCCTTATTCTGTATTCACCATGATTAAATTATGATATATTGATACCATTGAGAATATTATTGTTTTGAATTATGAACTATTATATTATTCATTTTATCATGAATTTTTTTACTTTGCAATATGATATAGATAAAAGAAAACTACCTATGGGAATACCATAACATTTTCTAGTTCCTAAATAGAAATTAGAGAATATAAATTTTGGATTTCATGGTGGTATTAAGAAAGGAACCTCTATATAATAATGTGATTTGGGTTATATTTTACTGATTAATTAAATATTCAAATTTATATTTTTTTAAATAATTACTATTTGTATTAGATTTCTTGAACTATCCTTAAATAAATAGTTATATTATATAGATTCCATCACTCAATTGTCTCTCATCATGACCCCATCATTACATCTAATTTTTATAATGGACTTAAAAATTATATGGGTATGGAATTAAATTTCAGTACATCTATTCAACCCCATTCTAATGGATAGTTATAGACAACTGTATAGAATTTGGAAGATTTGTTTTGATCTGAATGATGGAATAACAAGGGATGTTTGGATCATAATTTTTCATTAGGGGAATTTTTATACTATAAATTTTTTTATTGTAATATATAGATAGAACATTTTAAGGTATTAAATGTAAGGTAGTTTATAAATCCAAAAAATTGGGATGATTTAGTGTAAGGATTATGCTTGTTGTAGAACAATTAGATGAAATTGGTGAGAAGATAAAGACGATTTAGTAGCACATTATGTTATACTAGAGAAGGAAAAATATTTATATACATAATATAAGGAAAGATCATTCATTTTAGGTAGAAGATCATGTATTTCATTTAATATACCATTGTAATGGAATTGTGAATTTCATGGAGAATGGAATATTTGTACCACATTTTATTTGTCTATTTGAATTTATATAAAAAGGATTAGTTACATATCTAGTGTCCTTACCTTTGAGTTTATATTAGAACATGATTTGTTTTCTTTTTCATTGTTAAAGAAATATTTACATGACGATTTTCATGTTTTGATCACATAGGTATTATACATGGAAGGGTATGGTTGCAATTTGAAAAAGTTATTCAATATTATAGATCATATATTTTAGAAGTTATGGATTACTCTAACTAAAGTGGTTAATTTTTTTGGATGAATGACATGATTAAGGAAGAATCATGGTATGAAGAAAATTCAAGGAGATATAAATATCCGTATATGTTTATATAAATAACAAAATTGTAGCAATTTATATTCCTAAAAGAACATAATAAATTGAAAACCATGGTAATGTTAATAATATATATATTTATTTTCTTATTAGTATTCATGATAAGATATTTTTTTATACATATTCATTACAAAAAATAATGATTTTTGAAATAAAAAATGAAATATTTTTCTTCCAAATTAAGTTTTCTGTATGTATTATATGTATTTATTTAAATGTAAACTTTCTAAATTTTAATATTTTATTTCGTAAAAATGGAATTAATTTTTATCAACATCAAATCAAATATAAATGAGGAATTTTTTCTTCAAACCAATTATTTTTTTGTGGATAGTGAAAAATATAAATTTTTATTCACTATCAATTAATGTCATGTATTATAAATGGTTCAATATATTTTATATTGGTTTAAAATAAAACTAGTATAATTTTAGTAAAATATATCCAATTAAATTCATATAAATCATTTTTATACCTTATTCTGTCATAATTTATTTTGTCGATTTATAAACCCATTTTTTAAAAAGAATTCTTTGAATTTTTAAAAGATATATTAAAATAATTTTATAAAAATTCAAGAAAATTACTCATAAAAAATAGATTTTATATTTTAAATCTGTATGATTTATTTCAGAACTAAGTTCACTTTTATTCCATAGTACATTGAATCCATGGTAGAATGTTATTCCATAGTAATTGGTAAAAAAATATAAATTGAGATTAAAACTAAGTGATAAAGTCTCAAAACCTAATTTTTCATATTATTATATAATTATAAGTATAACCTTCCAGTTTGAATTTTTAAATGGTAATTACTCAATGACTATTTGTCTTAAATAAGACTTTATATTATATTAATACTTTCAAAAATTTCAAGACCACCACTACCCTAACAAATAAAAGGGATCGACATTACATATATTATTCATAAACATTTAACAAATATATATTTTCATATTGAATCCCAAATACCTTCCTGAAATCCATAACCACATTCTAGAGATATTTGTTTTAGAAAAATACCAATCTAGAAAGATTGAGGTGTTAGAAAAATGAGGTTTTCCAAAGAAAAAAGTTAACTTTATACCATGATATTTCATATTTATTTCTTCTTCTGACTCATTCCAAATTATATAAACATTATAATATGTTGAAAAAAATCTTCCATATAGGTAGATATTATTATGTCTTTTTTAAAACAATTTTCATCTCATTTTCAATCCTTTGGGAAATGATGACATCATTAGTGTGTTCGTATAGACTACCACCTCCATGAAGCTAGGTGTTTTTTTTCATCACTTCCTCTCAAGGAAGATTATTATATAGGATTAAATTAATATATATGATAGTCATTTAAATATTATTGTTATAGAAATAAAATATATTACATACCTTCTAAACCTTATATCAGTTGGACAACGACAATGTCCCTCATGCATATGTTTGGACTATGCTATCCATGAAGAAACATGATTCATTATTCATGTATCTTTTAATGAATATTTATAAAACTATATTTATTATATATAGATATATTGTATGTCTTTTGATGAATAATTTTCTATTTATAATTGAATAATTCTCCCTTATTCCATTGTAATCCAACAGTATTATGCTGGGATTATGAAATAAACATCCTCATACCATTCATCATAAACTAAATGTATTTTATAACTATATAATACATGGTAATTAATGAAATAAAATGGACTAGGATGTGGTAATAGAGAAAACATGTTCTTTATAATAAATGTAATTAATGCATGTTTATTATAAATTATTTATGGAATTTATGTATTGATTCACACTCAATGTAATGAATTTCTCATCAGAACCTTATTTTAAAAAATTTAATTTGTTCCTTCCATTTTTCCCCAAAAATTACTTTTTCAAAGAATAAAAATAATTTTTTTCTATATAATAAAATGTTTTTTTAAAATACATTTTAAACTATCCTTTACTTTCAATGTTAATTTAAAATTTTAATATTTAACGTTTTATATACAGGCCACATTTAACTTTTTCTACCATACTTTCAAAGAATTGTTTTAACAATATCGTGCATGAGTGGAATATATGATATCAAGATCTTTATTATTGATGAATATTACCTAGAACTTTTTCACTATTTTTCCTAAAATATCCTATTTTATAATATTATGAGGAAATTTTATTTTTAATAGTTTTCAAAGGGAAATGGTTTTTATCTCTATTTTTATGTGGGCGTCAAAGTGATTCTACATATCTCTTAAATGGAAAATATTTATAATGTAAATTAAATATTCAATTTTTTTTCATGACACATTCCATAGAAATAATTTATGATGGTGGATAAAACTGAAAAATCCCACTAATCGATTTTGTAATAATTTGTTTCATCAAGGAATATATGTTGGATTTAAATGAAAATTTTATTCTTTTTTTAGGAGTGCATGCAAGAATGATTGTAACAATGATATAATAATGATGTACCAATGTACTTATATGCTTATTATGTACATGAAATTGCGTATTCAAGGTATTCCAGTTTTTACTTTAAATATTATGATAGTGATATAATGTTTAATGGAATGTTTACGTCCCTTTAATGTATACAATGTCTATTTTCGCATAAAAGTATTCATGACTACTCATGTTGTTAAAAAAACAGACATAATAATGACTTTTTACATTTATGGTTTCTGATGATATGTTTTATGAAATTCATTGTAAAAAAATGATAATTTACTAGGTAATTAGATTAATATTTCTTCTTGATGCTTATTATGTAAATATGGGAAAATTTCATTTGGGATTTAATAATTATTGAAATTAAAAAATCATTTTATTAGTTTTTGGGTCCATTACTGGTATTTTTGTGATCGTCCAAATATTTCAAATGTATTTCATATATTTTATGGAAGAGTGAGAACTATGTTATAAAAACATATATTGTTAAAAAATAACCCAATTATTCTGTTTTCTATTGATTCACAACATACATTTTTTTATTCTAACAAGTTTATATTAAGTGTTTTAGATTACATTTATCAATATAATTAATCTTATGCTAATTCTATAAATGATTATTTTATGGTGTTTGGTGTATTTTTTTTTCAAAAATTATTTTTATCTTATGAGATTCAAAATTTATATAATGTTAACTCACAATTAGAAGACTCAATATTCAACATTTATCTTAGAAGGTATGATATTATCATAAAAAGAGTATGGTTGAGTTAATGATCCATCATTGTAACATTTGTGAGATAAAATGATGTTATTATTAAATTTTGTATTAATAAAAGGATATTCATAAAATATTGTCATGAGAAATCAAGAATAAATTATAAAAATATAAATATAATACCTTAGTAACATATTTGTCATACACTATATCATTTTCATATATTATATTGAATTTAGTTTATCTTATTAATTGAAGAAATGAATAATTTGTCTTATCTTAAAAATAATCTCACATATTTATCTTTTGATGAAATTTTTTCCATCGAAATATATTTAAAAAAATTATCAACTATGCATAATCTAATTATTACATTGAAAATATCTTGATAATTCATTTCATTCCATTAGAGAATATCAAAAAATATATTTCCCATACAAGGGAAATATTTACTTATATAAACTGTAGTGTTACCACGAATGGAAATATCTAATGAAGAAGATCTATGATAGTGATTCTACAGAGTCTCATTTCATATTTAGGAGGAATGGATTCATACCATTAATGATATTTCATATAAACCTTTCAAAAAATTACCTACTATACCATTAAAATTATTTCTTTCTTTTTGCGATAATTATTTAAGAGATATAAAATGAAGAGTTATCTGATCCATTAAGAAGATATGGAAGTGTAAAAAAATATAACACAATTATTCATGATTATTATGAACAAAGTTATGTAGTGAAGATCATACATAAATTCCCATGATGTGCATACAAGTTTATCAATTTCAAAATATATATTTATGAGCTACATATTTAATACTATCATATTCTCAAAATATAACTTCCACTAATATTAGTTTATACTTTAAATTGTGCACTAATGATATGATTTAAAATTGTAATTCACAATATTTAATTTCCACTCATTATGGTAGTGTGTATTTAGACTGTGAATAGGTCGTGTAATAGAAGATCCTGGTTGACTGTTCCTGGAAATTTTTTTAGTTAAATCTATATGTACATAGATAGTAGATCCCAATAATATGGTTGATATAGTGAAATTATCAATGATCATGGAGCTTAGTGTAGGTGGAGTGGGATTTCATCACATTAACACTTTAAAATATCATATGTGAAATATATTTCCTTTATGTTTTTAAATTTCCTATGTTTATTCTTATGAAATAAAATATTTAAACTATCATATCTGAAGAGGGAGGTTTTTGGTTAAGATTTTTTTGGGAAATCAATTCACCCTCCTCTTGAGTTTACTATTAGACATTATATAGGAAAAATAAGTACATGATCTTCTGCATATTGATTTCATTGATATCAATGGTTTATGTACCAAGATCTACATTCAATTATATTCTTTGGATAATATACAAGAAGGTATGAACATCATTAGAGCTTGGTACATTAATGGTAAAATTTAAGGTTTGATGAAGGCTCATATAACCATCCATTTGAAGAATATTGGCTTGAATTTATATTTTAATGTAGTAAAGAACGTTCAAATTCCTTAGATAAAACCTAAATAATGGGATACTATAGATGATGCATAATATTATTATAATTCCAAAGCTATGAATACTATAAAATATATATTAGGATCAGAGAAATTCATCAATGTTGATCAATGTGAAACATATCATGAAATTTGTACCGGTATTATAGCTTCATATAAAGGTACTAAAAATGTGAAGGATCTTAGATATGATACAAGCTAGCTTAAATAATGTGCTTCAAATGGATTAAATGGAAAGTGTTACTCAATTAAATAGAAGGATATCTAGGATTGTTAAAAATAATACTAATCTATGAGCACTTAACAATGAGACAATAATGTATTGAAATACCTTATAGTGTTACCACACTAGTGTGTTGGAATCTTAGATCCCATTAGAGAATCTACAAGGGTCAAAATTATCAATATAAAGGATTTCATTGGAACTATTATGAAGAATAAAGATGAAATGGAATCTGAATTTGATGAACCTATAATGATAAATAAAGAAAATGATTCCTTGATGATTTTAACTTCTAAAAATGACATTAAGAGCACAGATATACAAATTGTAGAAACATCTGATGAATATCACTATACAAGAAATTCTTGATAGAATAATAAACACTCGTAGATTTCTAAAAATATAATAAAATTATATAAAAAGGAAAGAGGATTTATAATACCTTTATTAAAGTATAGAAATTTGGGTGTTAACATTAAATAATTTATATGTTATGATTTTTAGAAGCTAGGACACCTCAAGAAAGATTGTCCACAACTATCAAAAAATAAAAAACTCGACAAAAAATCATTCAAGATGACTTGATATTGAAAAATTTCAAAGAATGATTTGAAGGCCACCGAGAGTGATGTAGAATATTATATTGAATACCCATCTTTTAATTTAGAATCTCAGACCCCAAATAAAAAATCTAACATATGGATTTTGGATCATTCATATGAGATACATTTCTATTACTCTTCTTGAATATGATAACGAATCTAAAAAACAATTTTTATAAAATGAATAA
The DNA here is from genome assembly GCA_963277665.1 of Viscum album. Classification (NCBI taxonomy): domain Eukaryota; kingdom Viridiplantae; phylum Streptophyta; class Magnoliopsida; order Santalales; family Viscaceae; genus Viscum; species Viscum album. The sequence goes on from OY728156.1 coordinate 1,511,943,916, forward strand.
TTAAATTAATATTTGTACCATACAGGTGTAAAATTAAGAAATAATATAAAACTAAACTAGGGACATATAAAAGTCATTCCATAATTTTATAAATTATGAATAGGATCAAAATATAAAAATTATCGACCATAATAACCATTTGTAAAATTTATACTACATCCAAAACTAAAAAAATAAATAGTATTGAATATTTGGAGAAGGAGGTTTATATACTTTAACATGATTCAGGTTTCTTTACTGAAGAAAAATATTATCTAGAAAAATACATGGCCAAAATCAACTTTTGAATTTAATTTTCGGAATATAAATATTGAATGAAATGAAAAGGATTTATAAGACCTATTTGGTATCTCTCTTTAAAAACAAAAACCATTCTAAATTTTGATAGTATATATTATAGAGAAAATGAACATTATTCTAGTACCTATGATTTTAAAAATCCTCAATTATTCGGTTGAAAAAAATTCTAATCCTACAATAATTTTTCAAATTATATTTCATTATTTTTCAGAAAGAAATAAAAAAGGTAGGGTCACTAAGACTCTTATATCTATCATGTTTAGACCCAAAATATTTTGGGTACCAACAAAATATGTTGTATGAATGGTTGTTATAGGGAAAAAACCACATTAACAAAAATAAATAATGGTTTATAGGGAATATTTTTTCAAGGAATATGAGTAGATATTTTTGAAATATTCTCTCACTGTTTAAGATTAATGTTGGATATATCACATTGGTTGAAAATTAAAATTGAACGATAATTGGCAGTGAATATTTTTCAAATAATCATTATTTTTTCATCAATATTGTTCATTATATTGGATGAATAAAAGAAAACCCCAAATAGAATCTCTAATTTTTGTGATTATGGCTATTCAGTTGTTTTTTCTAAAAACAGGTTTAGTTTCAATGATAAAAATGTCATGATTAAATAAAATTAAACTAAAAAAAATTTAACACTAGATCTTAATTCATAGAAAATGAAATATTTAATTTATTTAAATGATGGAATATATGATTCATGGATTTGGAATTCAAGGATTTAACATTATAAAGTTCATTACATGAAAAAGATAGAAAAAATACATCAGATTTATGACTTTCCCATTAGCAAATTGGTTAAAATGAAGCTATGTGATGCAAATAAAATTATAAACAAACCCATGTCATATTTTAAACAAATTAAATAGGTTTCTACATCAATACCACTTGATAAAATCTAAATGGATCTTTTAGGACCAACTAAAATAACATGTCATGATAGAAAATCCCTTTTATGTGTTGGTGGATTCTTTTATGAGATTTAAATGGGATTAATATTTATTACATAAGGGTGAAGCTTGTTATATCTTCATTAATTTCTATAGGCTTGTGTAAAATGAAAAGGCTATAAAAAAGTTTTCTTTAAGAAGTGGTTATAAAGTTAAATTTTAGAATCATGAATTTAATTCATATTTCCTTTAAAATGAAATTAAATATTTTTTTCTTCACCCAAGGAAACTATAACATAATGGTATTTTTTTTGGGGATGAATAGTACAATTGATGAAGTTTCTTGGATTATGTTATGTAAATATAACATTCTAACTCATTTCTATATAGTTTCTGTAAAAAATGCATGTTATGTCATTAGTAAAGTGATAATAAGACCAATATTAATTAATATACACTTTGAGTTATGGAATAATAGGAAAAAATGTAAGATACTTAATAGTATTTGGATGAAAGGTTTATATATTGAACAACATCGATAATCATGGAATATATCATTCAAAATAAGATGAATTTATCTTATGAGAATATTATACTACTCCAAAATCATAAAGAGTTTGAAAAAATGGGAAAGGATTTTTGAAGTGTAAACTAATGTTATAATTGATTAAATTGATCAATTTGATAAAAAATTAATGAAATCTAGTTGAAAAAGTTTTTATCTAAATGATATGTGTCTTGAAACTCTTGCTAACAACATTAATAAGGATGATGGTATGTAACATCATTAAATTAAATCAAATATAGTAAGGTTTGATAATAGTGAACTAGAAACTATATTTCATATATTTAGTAGATCTATTAAGGAAAATCATCTTGAAAAAGTTATAGGAATCCAGGACGGAGTAGATAGAACTGGGATAAATATTAGAATAAATATTGACGTATTTATCTTATTTTCCAAACTAAAAAAAAATACAATAATCCCAATATAATGAGAATTGGCTCTTTGATATACATGAATATTTAAATTATTTAAAAGGAAATAATGTTTGTGTGTTACTCAAAAGACCCTATGATTACCAAGTAATATGAAAAATGGGTATTCTGAAATAAGAAACATGATCATGGAATAATAACCAGAAACATGATAATATTAGTTTCAAAATGTTTTAATCAGGATGAAAAAATAGATTACAATGAAATTATTGTTCCACTATCTTGGAAAAATAAATTTAGTATTTTTCTAGTGTATGCATCTTGTATTAATTTTAAACAATAATAGATGGATGTTAAACATACCTTTTAAAGTGGATTTTTAATGGAGGAAGTGTATATAGAAAAACCTCTTGTTGTTTTCAATCCTAACGTTTAAAATTCTATTTTTAACCACAAAAAAGATTTTTATAGACATAAACAACAACCAAGAGCATGGTATGAAATATTAAGATATATTATTTTACCAAATGGGTTTACATTAGTAATGGAATACCCTACAATAATAAATAAAACTTCTTAATTAGACATATTTTAGTAAAAATATTTATTGATTATTTTATTTTCATATCAATCAATCAAAAATCCTATTACGATTTTAAAAAAAATATAAATAATTAGTTTTAAATTATTATGGTGGATATTTATAAACTTCTTAATAGTATTTTAAATTTTTCTAAAGAATTTTGGATTTTTTTAACCAACGAAAATTATTATTTTATTTATATATGATGTTTTGACTAGAAAATAGAACAGATATACAAAACATTGATGATCTCCTATATTAAACTTCATTTGAATAAAGCTGGAAAAATATATAAAAAAGTTATATAGATAAATAAATAAAATTTTATTGTATATTATTACCTGTAAACTATACATTACATTATATTTATATCATTGTGAAAGGATTCAGTCAAAAATAAAATTATCTCATTTAAATGATCCCAAAGAAATTTTTATATATTCAAAAGGAACTATGTCTTATTTTGTTCTCTTATAATAAAATCATCCATTAAATTAACATTATATTAAAATGATGGTTTTTATGGATGTAAACAATATAGAAAATTCACATGAGGAACCTAACATTTTCTAGGTAAATTCCATGTATATTGGATGAGAATGAAACAACACTTTATATCATTATAAATGGAAGAAACACAATATATTATTGTGAATAATTGAATTGTATTAAAAACAACTTAATGGATTTTGGATTTTATTTCAACTGTGTTGTAATAAAATTTGATAAAACAAGTTCAATCAACATTTTAAATATTCCAATGAACCATAACAGATAAAATCACATTGAATTAAGAAATACTTTCTAGATAAACCATTCATGTATGAATGATATCAATTTAGAATTTTGATCACTGATTATTATTTAGAATAATTTTTTATAAAACCCATTATTTCAGTTATATTTTATTTTATTAAATCATTATTAAGGTTCTTAAATATTACTTGATATTATTTTGAATATCTTTATAAATGATGACCATTTTTATTAAAATAAATACACTATTTAATTTATAATGTTTAATTTTTTGATTCTCTATTTTGAGTATTATTCATATACGAAATACACATCACCTATATTTAGAAATAATTATCTTGTACATCAATATGTGACCCCTATATTTCAGAAAAAGGAATGGAAGTGAGTCAACTCTATGAACAAAATGTTTAGAGTTCCTTTGAACAATCTCATTCACCTGGCTACCTAAACCATGTCATCCTAACTAGCCAATATTCTAAATTCTCTCAATAATGATGAAGTAAAAATGAACTGATAGAAAATTCTCAAGAAGAGTTTAGGGGAAAAGAACATTAAGAAAAGATCTTAATCGATTAGTAGTCAATTTTTCCGTACTAGATAGATGTAATATCCTTCTTATTAAAGACATAAATTTTTAGGAATGGGAATACGGGTTTGATGAAAAAAATGTGTTTATGTCTGAAAAAAAGTTATGTGAGTTCTATGAGACCAGAGTGTTTAATTAATATGATAATTATAACCACATCACTACAATACTGTACCCAAAAATGTTCTTTTTTTCCTCATTGTAAATTGAATAATATATCAAGTAACCATATGAAGGCTATGTAAATTTTAGTATTTTATTTCTCACCATTTTTTATGTTAGTCTACTAGGGATTATGAAGTCTATGTTTGGATCTTCTAATCTAGAGAAGAATTTAGTGAAGGATACAAAACTACCAAAAAAGTACTCAATATGTTTATTAAATATACCATATTTATATGCAATAGTGGGTTTTAATAAGTATTATTTCAAGAAGTTACATTTTTATGTTTATTTATTATTAATAAAGATTTCAATATAGCATGATATATAATGATGAATATATGGAAATTACAAAATAGGATGTAAATTTACTTCTTTATGGAAGAATGTTAACCATGGTTTTTAAAAAATTTGATATTTTTTGGTGAGAATATCGCCACTCATTACCATGGGTTGACAACATTAAGTGATTTTTTAGAAGAAGTGGTTTTTGTTTAAATTCACCACCGAACAATTTGGGTTCGGTAATTTACAAAGAAGATATTTTAAGAGTCCCTTCTACAACATAGTGGGAGTTATATTGAATGGGATATTCTAGTTTTATTGAAAATACTATAGTAGTTTCCATTTTAGTAGAGGGGATAGTTTTTCCATTTTGGTAGTGAAAATATTCTAATATATTAATTTTTAAGATGATCTCTATAATGGGACCCTCATTGAAAGGGTATTATGTATTTAGGTAATTTTTCATTCAAGTGGAGATGAATATCTTGAACTTTTTTAACCCCTACTGCTATGTTAGTAGTATTTAATATAATACTAGTTCCCTCCAACTAACAATATTTGGTCTCTAGAATCACAAATCAGTAAATTTTAGTCATGGAAGGATATTGAATGTGTTCAGAAAAACACCAATAATTAAAATACCAATTATTGTGAGGCGAGGGAGAGAGTTAGACCCTAATACAATTACCATAATGTTCTGAATGTCATTAGTGAAAGGGAATAACGAGAAAAAGGAAATGAATCTTATTCTATTGTTTGTGAAATAGTTAGATATGTTTTGTAATAACCATCTCTATAGAGGATACATGACATTATTTAAAAACAAAAAAATGATGATGTGAGAAGTATATAAGTTTACCAATACAAATTTCCTCTAATTTGTGGATAACATAGTAAAAAAGAAATCCCAACAACTGATTTTGTTACAGCTAATTAAATAAATATAGACCGCTATCTGTAGTTGTTTTCAGAAGTTGAATAATTATAATTTTAGTTCCTAGAGTATTGTAGTAAAATTTATACTCATGAAAATAAGTTCATTTCATGAAATTATGATAAATAATTGGTGGTTTTTGTTGAATATGTTGTTAAGAAAATTTCAATATAACCTTATATGGAATCATGGAATTAATAATATGTTTTCTCAATTTTAGGAGTGTCTTTAGTGATAGACACAATGAAATCTAAAATTTCCTCAAAGTAGTGTGACTTGCTACCCAAGGAAGTAATTTAGGATATTCAATGTGACATGATGGATGAAATCAGAAGGATTCATATGCTTCCAAAAAAATTATTTTGTTAATTAATTTTTATAAAAATAAAATACATACCATATTGCAAGAGAATGTTTTTCAATACTTTAAGAGTGGACGACAAAATCTAAAAATAGATTGAATATAGAATCATTAGATTTTGAATAAGAATAACATGCTAGTGATTTTTTTGATTAATAAAAACATAGAGTTTAAGCGAAAGGAAATGATATTTCTCTAATTTCTCATTTGATTGGAATTTTAGATAGTAATTTAAAATCAAAATTATGCTGGTATTCCATTGTGGAATGAATCCTTTTGGGGAATTTCTAGAAAAAATATAAAATGGATTTCTAAATAATTTAGAATATTTAAAGAAAAACCTTGTGAAAATTATTGATGAGTGAGTGGATTATTTAATTAATATAAGAGTGAGGTTCCTTCCTGGACCTCCATCATAGATCAACATGCATATTCTTGGAAGAGGATAAAAGAAATATGATACCCTATTAATCGTTATCAAATAGAAAATGTAAGGTTTTATGAAAAAATGTCTATCCCTATACCTGATCACTTTTCTAAAATAACATTTTTACCAATAGTTAAGTTTGATATTGATAGGGATCAAAAAAATTGATCCATCATGGAATATAAATCTATAAATTTCACTTAGAGTAATTAAATGGGGATTGGATCATCAATACATAATTTAGGAGATGTTTTTAGATAAACATATAATGATTCTCTTCTTGTATCCTCATTTCAGTTTGGCCAACCTCCATCATTAACAAAACTAACTCCAAATAATGGTTTCACATTTTAGAATTGGTGCATCTTCCCCATATTATGTGATGGTTACCTATTGGATGAACAATTTACAACAATAAGAATTTTTATTTCCTGAATGATGTGTTTTTTAAATATTTGATTGATTTTTTCATAAACTTTGGAATTATTATTGGTTATGGTATACTTTCAAACATTAAGATAGTGATTTTTATCTAAATCATTAGTTTTTACTATTTTATTATATTTCTATACTAAAGTTTTTTTCATTAAGATTTTACATTTAGAAATAATTAAATATTGTTGTCTTAGGATGTGTTTTACTCTTTATTTTGTACTATACTGTTTACTCACATATTATATATGTTTTAGTTACTTCCAAGTGTTTACATTTCATTTCTAATTTATAAGATTAATTATTATATAATCATTGAATGGATTTATTCCAGATTATGCACACAATCAGTATCATTTACTATTTACTAATGTTTCTTTGAATAATTGATTGTATTCATTATTTTACTTCCTTTTGATATAGAAAAAAGAGAGAGAATAAAAAGATAATAAATAATTATAAATTGTTATAAATACTATTTTATAGTGAAAAAATGAGAATACAAATAATTCAAAGAAAATTTCCAGAAGGGGATAATTATTACAATGCATAATAAGGAAGAATATCCTGTTTAATATTTATGTTTAAAACTAAAAAATTTAATATATGAATTTTTTTGAGAAATTTTTATTTTCTATTTCATGGTTTTTTCATTCATCAATAATGGGAACATCATTGGAATAAAGGTTGATCTCTCAAAATATCTCAGCTTTTATGTATGTTTGTTTTTAAAAAAATCCAAATTTTTAATCTACTGTTATTTTATTAACTATAATAGATTACATATATCAAAATAATTTTTTCTACATTGAATCTATAAATGGTGATATTATGATATGTGCAGTAAATATTTTACAAAAAATAATTTTATCTAATGATAATAAAAATTATCTTTTATCTACTTTGAATAACTAAAAACAGTGTTTAATGTTTATCATATTACTGAATATATTATCATACAAATATTATAGTAGTGTTTTTTCTGATCAGTGTTAGATATTAAAAATAGAATGATGTTTTGAGAAGTTTCTATCGCATGAAAACTATATACATAAATAATTATCTGAGTAAATCAATATGTTCATATAAAATATAAGTATAATACCTTAGAAATATATTTATGTTATGCTGAAATGTTATCCTACAAAATATTGAATTCAAATTATCTTACAACAAGGATATTAAAAATATCTATCTTATAATAAAAAGTCTATCAATGGATTATCTTATGAAGAACAATATTTTTATCTGATTATATTTGATGAAGTTATATTTTATAAATACCTTCATTATTAATTTTAAAAAAACACGATAATTCATTTGGTGCCTTTAGAAAATAAAACATGGATTTTCCATTTAATGGAATGGTCTACCTATATAAAGTGTCATGTTTCCATGATTGGAAGGAATCATGGAAGAATATATACTATAGTGTTGTTGTAGACATTCAATTCATATTTTGATAGAATAGAAACATAGAATTAATTGTTTATCATATCAAATATTCAAGAATTATCAACTAGACCACTATGATTAACTCATTATTAAGTTGAAAAATAAATAAGTGATATAAATTGAAGAGTTATTCCCTATATAAAGAATAATATATGGATGAGATGGATGAATATAATTTATGTACATATGAATAAACTGGATTACTATACTAAAAAATATCATACAAATTTTTTTTTACATGTCTACAAGTTTATCAATTGCACAAAAGTTGTTTTTTAGCTATATAATGAATAAAATAAACTTCTCAGAATATATATTCCACTAATTTCAATTGCAGCTTCAAACAATTTTCCTCATCCATCTCCAACATTCACTATATTAGACCAAATAGATTCTTATATATATACATATTAATGTCCTTATTTCTAATAATTTGGTATTAATCAACTATATCTTCTCAATTATTTTTCACTAAATACAATAACCAATTCCTTGGTTACAATATTATCCCCTATATATATAATTATAAATACACCAAAACTAATTGTATAATACTAATCATCAGTATTTATATTCCTCTAACTATATAATTCTTGGGGATTTATATATATTTTTTATTCCCCTTTTCAATAAATTATATAGGGTTTCTTTATTATTTTGTATTTTGAATTACATTTCATTGCCACATTTATTAAAAAAAATTCTTTGCATATCATCATCGACTCTAATACCCCTTTTTAGGATTATTAAGGATGTAGTTTTTGAGTGAAAAATCTCTCATTATAATATCAATTTTTTTAATATTAATCTCCATCCCAAATAGAACATTCTAAAATCTATATATTTTTATTTTTATACTCTTCAATTTTTATAAAAATTATTCATTACCCTTTCAGAAGCAAAAGAATGTTATATTCAATATATTTAGTCACATTAAATAGCTATTGACATCATTAATTCATTAACCTTTGTTTCTTTCCATTTGGATTTTCATTCTCACTATTCTATGAATAATATGATAAATTTTCAATATTTTCATCAAAAAATTATAATTTCCCCTTGATGCAGAATTTTACCCTGTAAACTACAATTTCATAAAAATATTTAGAGAGGGGGAAAATACATATAAAACTCATTACTATATCATATAATATTTTATGAGTTAATGATTAGTGTGTGAGTTTAGAGAATATTTTAATATCTAAATTTTTTTCTATTATACTAACTCACTTACAAAAATACTATAAAACTTCATCTTTTTAATTCATCCAAATATTCTCTTGATAATATCATTCACACTTACAAAAGAACCATTACAAGATAAACCATAAATAGTAATGTTTCTTAGTTATAGAACATATATATAGATAATAGATTATATATAAACCATAAAATTATGGATATAAAATATCTTCATAACAAAAAAATCAATATCATCAATTTCAAAAAATTCCCCATCAAAAGATACTCTTTAAGAATCCAATAACATTTTTGGTAAAAAAATTGATCAATTAAGGAATTATCCACACAATGTTAACATTTATATCCTACAATCACTGAATATTTCATAGGATCAATAATCATAATTATCAATAAAAATCAAAACAATCAGGTTTCCTGGATAATGATTCTATTATTATTTCATCTTGAGTTGTACACATTTATCATTAAGGATATAAACCACTCAGAATTTGGAATAATACCATTTATTTTTCCATTAATTTATTTTCATTCCACATTACAACTCATATATGGAATGATTCTCAAATTAACCATACATTAATCCCTATATGATTTTTACATCATCAACTCAATATAAAATTATATATCGGTTTTTGATATCCACATTGGTTGATTCACACAACTTGTTTTTATAGATTAGGAATTGGTAAAATGTTCTCTTTATCAGAACCAATTTTATTCAATGTTTTTAATTTATAACATAAACACTTTGGATCATATATATCTGTTAATCATATACAATGTAAAAATTATTTATTAATAATATAATGAATTTAGAGAGAGGAACTTCCCATATATCACCAGATCAAGAAATTAGGTTCTTCTTGGTGAAATAAAACTTTTTATCCCACTTTCATCAAACTATTAATTGATGTTATCCCATAAGTCATAACACTTGTATAAAATTTATATTTAATATTATATTTAGAATATTATATCTACATTTTAATGATAACTAACTCTATTTTGAGACTAATACTACTGGATAATATTTTTTCTCTTGATCCTTAATTAACTCATTATATATATTTATTAATTTTCTATAGGAATTATCTTCCCTAAAATTTACTTATTGAATTATTGTACAATAATTAATCCCACTTAGGAATTATTTATGACTTATTTATTAAATATACATTATAGTGACCTCATAATTAACTATCCTTGATGAATCTTTATTCACATGTTCATCCAAACATTATTCACTAAAAATGAAATCTAACATTCATTATTTTTATTTTCATTTACTCCCTAGGTGAGTGAAGATATAAATAATACATTATTGGTTATTGATGTATCATGAATTCTTGTCCATCATCACATTAATCCAACATGGTGAATGTATTTTTCAATGTAACAAGTTTTAATTGTTAAAATTGAAGCATCTCTATTGAAATATGAGTGCGTTTTCACCTTGTTGAATTTATTCCTTTTTTCACATTCCCATTTAATTCTATATTTCATTGGGTAGAACAATGAAAACATATCTCAATAATTATGTACCACATGAATTGTTTCCTAGATTTAATGTTATAGATGATTATAATTAACCATATTTCCATTGATCTTATACACACATGTGGTGTGTCCCATGATTCCAAAAAGGATTAATTTTCCAACTAGAATTCTTTGAGATCCTACAATTGTGAATTTAGAAAAATATTTCTATTTTACATCAATTTTATTAGTTAATTTCCACCCCATCACATTGTTGGTGATACTGTGGTGCGAATTTCTATAATCTCATTTCTATTAAAAGATATTAATTCCAATTAATACACCTTAATCATCACATACATGTTCTTTAATTCCATGAAATTATTCACTTCAATTGAGTTATATTTTTCAGATTATTTCTCTATTTGTATTATATTTTGAAAGGGATAATTATTTTTTTAGATTATTCATCATGAAAATTTATTTTCCTACTTCATGTATAGGTTCTTTATGTAGTTTAGTTTGAACCAAAAAATATCCCCACCTTTTAATAATTACATTCTTCAACAAAAATCCACTTTCATAATTTGTCTATTTCATATTAAAAAGCCCTCTCTAAATCCATAATTTATTAGATGAATAATTTCCATTGGAACCATCATATCATTCAGATGTTGTACTAAAAAGACAATTAGGAAGAGTAAAAAATCACTGAGATGGGGATGAATTAATGATTAAATTTTTTTGTACATCCTATATTGAAAAAATCCACCACATATTAACGTGAAAAATTTGTTCACTTACCTACACACTATGGTACAAAATGTAGGAACAATATAATTTTTTCAAGGTCCACTACTCAAAATTAGTAGCTAGTCCTTGGTATGATCCAAAATCCCTAAAAACTATAATGTATATTATTTTAATCATGTGTATTAAAAATGTGAAAACTTTATCTTTAAACTGATAATCAAATTGAGTCCCCCTATTTTATAAATATGACCTCCCATGTCTATTATATACCATATATAATAATTTCTTAGAAAAAATAGATAATACAATCACATGAAAATAAAGGGGCCTATTTTATTTTCGAAACTAGATACATAAAACTTGAACATGAAATTGGGATAATTATTCATTATTTGAAAACTCCATAACTTGCCCTTAAATTCCATTGATTTATAATTTTAATGGGGTTAACAAGGGTACATACATATGAAATGAGGGAGTTATACATCTCAGAAATGGAATAAGAAAATAATTACATGATGAAAGTAAAAGAAATTGGGTTATTAGGAATATAGTGGTTGTATAATAGGGTGAGAGCCCTAAAAAGTAACATTTAATATTGATGTAAGATGACAATATTAGGTTAATATAGGAATCTCAAAAACTACATAAAATAAGAAATCATAAGAATAAGTAAACACTAACCACTAAGACATCATAACATAGTTTTCCTAATCTAACCACCCTTGAAACATAAATGGTATATCATGAGATAAAAACACTACACAGTTCATTTTAGGGAAATATAATTCAATACCCACCCATATAATTTATGTCATATATATGGCTTTAGGATCCCCATAAATCCCAAAATATATGAACATAATTCATCATATTTATTTGAATGATTAAAAGGTATTGGTTATATATATGGTAGTACATAGTGAACTAATGATATGTAGATATAGTTGAATACCCTTGAGTAGAAATGGGGACGTGTATTCAGAAGGCAAATGTTTGGCCTAAAAAATCATTGAATAATTTTTACTACATAATGGGTACATGTTAAGGTTTTTAGAAGTGTTTAATGAGGGTTAGAGGTGGTCCCTATTTACTTGGGAGTCCTATGGACAAAAAATGTATGTGTAAAAACATATTAAAACATGAAAAATTGGAATGCACAAGACTTATTATAAGTAAATTACTTGAATAAAAAGGGAGTGGAGGGAATTAGTTATCATGAGGGTTGATTATAATAGATATGAAGGAGATTTTTAAGAATATAGACACACCTTCAGGGATATTTATAGACAGATTCATATAGTAAATTCATGATCAATGAAATTTTTATAAATAAGAAAGTGATATTTTGTAGGTACTTATTTCAAAATTATGGTTGAATAAATATTAAAATTTAAACATATGTTTTTAATATATGTTATAAAATAATCAAAACAAAAAATGATTATGTAGATTTTACCATAGTTTGTTACTAATAAATGTGATTTTAAATACTTCGGTAGGATAAAAACATAATTCCTTAAATTTAAAACTTTTTGAATCTAGAAGTGATTTATGTTTATAAAAAAATTTAAAACATTATTATATGACATTGGTTGTATATTATTCATTAATTATTATAAAAATTTACCTAATAAAAATAAAATTAAATTTTTTTATAAAATATTTTTTTATGATGGATTACATTTATAGTATATATTACATTACCTTTTGAACGTTATGATTTATTTAATAAAATTTCATTGTTATAAAATATATAATTTTTCCCAAAAAATTATACTATCTCAAACAATTATGAAAATTTAACCACTAGATAATTTCAACATGATAATTTAAAAAATGATATTTATTTTCAATTTTTATTATAAATATGATAAATTACATATTTAAATAAAAATCTTTATTAATAAGAAAATAATTGTTTTGAAAATAATAAATACATTCTATCACATTTAAAAATTACATTGGACCTCATTAAATCAGTTAATAATTTATTTATAAATATATATTATTTAACATAAATAAAATATGAATATAAATTTTATTTCAGAATTATTGAATTTATCTAGAATAATTTCTTAATTGAAACTATATATTTTCTTGAAATACTGTTTTTGTTTCTTCATTTAAAAGGAAAATTTTCATCCACTAATATAAAGTCATATATATATTAATAATTAAAAGGGATAAAATCAATTATTATTTTATTATAATGGTTATATGCAATTTTCTACTAAAAATGTCTTCAAATGTAATCTCTTATTATACTAGATTACACCAAAAGGGTAAGATGTACGATGTCAGTACATTCATTGAGATATTTTAAGAACATGTTTGGGGTCATGATATCAATAATTTGACCTTCCCTAGTAAATTTTTTCTCTCATGATTCAATTGTTGAATCTAATCTTGTGCAGGATGATGGAAAATTCACAATGATCACATATCTCGTAGTATCTCAAATATATGGGTTTCATAGGGTATGATCCTATTGCTCGGGGTAATATTTTTTTATTACATGTCAATTAGGACATATCATAACAATTAACACATACTAATCATAATGGTTTCTATATAATGGTTATATTATCAATGGTTATGAATCTTAATAGACTTTTAATTCAAATAGGCTAATGTTGTTAATATTTTACAATAGTCTAAATTATCAAAAGAAATATAGTTATGTGTTTTCTATAAATACATTATATAATTCAAAATTAATTCAACAAGAACTGAATATCATTTATAATAATATTTTTCATAGAATTATTGTATGCTCAAATACATAAATGGATATTAATTTTTATTATGAATTACATGAGTGTATTAAACAAAATAATACTTTCGTCATAGTTTTATAATGCTTTATATTTTCATCTTCTTGTAAATGAATTATCGTAGGTCTCTAATTTCAGTGTTGACTACATAGTCTATTATTATTCTTTATCATTTTAATAGTCTACTCGAAAAATATTTCTTTAGAGAGTTATATATTTTTATAAAACACTATTTAATATATCTCATCTAACATTTGTATTCTCACCACATTTTAATTTTATTTTAACAAAAAAATAAAACTAAAAACAACCTTTAAGAACTTATTGATCTTCCATTCTTCGTCATTATTCTTTAATATTATTTTGTGTTAGTTTTTCGATATATCCAGGTTGATTTTGATATAATGTGGGGAAAAATGGGGTTATTCATTTTGTATTAAACATGTTCCCTCATTCATAATATCACTGTTTTATCTGTTATATTATTCACTTGACCTATGTTTTAATTAGAGAAAATATATTTTCAATAAAATATAATTAATATTGTTTGTCTAATTTTATATAGATAACTTATTTTTATAGTTTCACACATTCTTCCCATAAAAAATTGAACCCTAAAATTATTAAAACATTTTAAATCATTTTATACTAATTTATGTGACTTTATAGAAAGGATTTGATCAATTATCAGTCATTCATATCATACTAAAAATATTTACAAATATTATTATTAAACATTTTGAATTCACATAGATCAAGAAAAAGATTTTTTTTCTAGAACTCCAGTTTTCTAAAAAACCCATTAAAAAATATTTGAATGATTCTTATAGAATTGAAATTACCCTAATGTAAATAGAAAATAAAACATAATCATTCATGAAATTAATTTTTTCGATTAATAAAATGACTCACTCATAATAAAAACATTACTCTTACAGATTCCCAATGAAATATTCTAAAATAAAATAAAGGAATCTTATTTAATCATAGTCAAACTTATGAAATCATTGCTTTCCCATTGTTTATATTTTTCTCAATAATGTCATTATTCAAAAGTAGGGTAATATAAAAATTTTATTGATCTTATGAAATTACTCTTTTGTTTTTTAAAATTCTCACTGTTTTCGATAGAATATTCTCACCTCCATCGATCATTTACATATCACATCCAACTAACTACATAAATATTCAAAAATTATCAAAATTTCAACGTAACCTTGAAATCATATAATAAAAATTACTTAATTTTAATTTTAATTTTAATTTTGTAATAATAGAATATTCTAATACCATAATTATATCCATTTATTCATCTATGATTTTTCTTCTCTAAAAAATACCAAATGTTATAGAGTTCATCATTAGCTTCAGATATCAGTATATGTTTATTTTAAATTATATATATATATATATATAAACTATAAAAACATTTCTTGGATTCCTAAGTCTCCCCATTTTTAATTCATTGTCAATCGGGGAACATAAATTTATTTAAAACTCATCACACTTAACAAAAAATCATTATACAATAATTATTTTTTACTTGAAAAAATCTACATAAGAAGGGAGGATATGGAATGATTAGAATATTTTTTCAATAAACATTGAGTTACATTATTTTCATTATATCCCTAGAAAAAATTGGATATAAATTGAAATTCCATTATAACATTTCTCAATATATGATAACATTTCATAGATTCTATCAATAAAATGTTCCAACATTCATTAACACTAAAACTATTATAAATTATCCAAAAATTCAAAGCACACACAACCACATGCTTATATCACATATTTCCACTCTTAATAACTCTCCAAATCAATTACCCCTCTAAATAAAAAGGTAAAACAGAAATCATTGGATTCTCTCTAAAATAGTTTTATTTTCCTCAATAAATATATTCTATAAATACAAAAAGAGGTAAACATAAATAGTATTGATATGTACTTATTCCCCCCATTGATTGAAATTTAAAAAATTAGTGAGATATAGAATAGATTCACCATAAATTATCGTTGAGAGGATTTAGGTTAGACACCCATCAACAACATCCATCTTTAAAATGTATCCTTATACAGTGTTTCAGCGAACTAATATTATTTCCCCCTTTGCTATATAAAAAGGTAGGTTTAACACACTTTTCACCAAATATCATTGATGAATTAATATTTTATGTCAACATGATTTTATATTGAAATAAGAAATTAAATACTAAATGAATTTACAATAGTATAATAATCAAATCCAATTATAAATTGCATAATTACATTGACATTGAGACATTATAATTGAGTCATTATCCACAATGATTAGGTTGTGTCTTCACTTTCAGCAATGTATTCGACATAAGAATTATTAATGGTCAAATAAATGTTTGTCTTTGTTTGATAACATAAAAACCATTCAATCTAGAATAAAAATCCACCATATGTGACCTCATATTATAAAAATTATCATCCTAATTTATATTTATACTTCCTTGAAATAAATAATTCCAACACTATCATACCTAAACCAAAATCATTTATTCAATTTATATACATGCGAATTGTCTTTCTTATAGTATAATGAGATTACATTTGAGTAATTTTATTCCTATAAAATAATGAAAATATATATGAAATATCTAACCATGTTGTTTTAATGTTTAAAACATTTCTATTATGATTACTAAATTATTTTATACTAACTTTGTTTCAATTTTCATTATTTGAAAATTTGATTCCCATTTAAATTTTTTTTTGTAAAATAGCTTTAAATCATCCATTAAAATTATTTTTAGATTTCTTCAAGCATAGGTATCTTGCTAAAGAAATATATGATATTCCTCTTGAAAAATTTATTGTCGAATTTTAATTCTATTAATCTAATCATGGAAATATAAAAAAGAATCTATATCCACATTGAAATATCATTAAAAACACCATCTTAATTTATAATTAAAATTATTTATTCTATAGAGAAATTAATGTTAAGTGATACAAATTTTTGATCATTAATGTAGATTATTTTTTCACTAATATTTATTTAAATTAATATAATTTATGAAAGTATTTAACTTGGAATACCATTATATCGGTAATTTTTACCAACAATATAGAAACTTATCTACCCTAGATCCATAAATTTAATTTTACTATGAAATAAATCCATGAATTTCACAATATAATCTATAGTGCCCCGAGTTTCAATTATGTGACACTTATTTTTTTCTTTTATTGTTTATAAACATTAAGGGTTAAGGATAAGAGAGTTTGGTGAACATTCAATATGTTTTTGGGGGGGAATGTAGAGGCGCACGAGCTACATATGTTTTTCCCGAACTGTGCTGAAATCCTAGTAGAAACCATGTGAAGATACAGATTCTAGATAGTTGCTTTGGAAAAATGCGATCATATTAAGGGAGACCATTCTAGGTGTATATTCGGGTGATTTTTAAGTATATAGGTAACAAACGTTTATCATACGTTTTTCCTAACCATGTGTGGGTTAAAACCACCTCCTTAAAAGGGGATCTAGTTTGGTTCTCCCATTAATCCTATCGTTTTCCGCAAAATTGTTTTACCTCGAGTGTTTTCATCTTCTATGGGATAATAATGTTGTAATATAGATTTTGAGGCTATCCTAAGGTGTCCTTTGGTGATTCGATGTAGTATTCTTGATGAATGTGATTGTGTTTCATCATTTTTGATTGGTTTCTTAGATCTACTAAGATCTACTACCCCTATATTAATTTTTTCTTCGATATATGTCCTATATGGGTAGATCTAAGATAGTGATTTACAAATATGTTGATATTTTGTCTTGATCAAGATAGCAGATGAAATATAAGTCAATTTTGTGGATAATCGGTCCAATTTACATGAGTGTTCATTGTCTGTTTTTTGTTTTCATCAAAATGATTGAGGTAGGTGGCTTAAATCTCAAATACTCTTTCTAAAATTTATTGGATTAGTTTTAATTTTTTTATTTGAAAAAAATTGATTATGAAAAGTATGGAATATATCTTCTTGAATAATGATTTACGGTTTTAGTGAAATTGTGTAATCATGGAGAATTTTTGTGGAATGTGATTATGTTTCTTTAATTAATAATTCTAATTTTAAATTATGAATTTGTTAGAAAATCTAAATGGTTTGATGTGAAATTGGTTTTCAATGTAAATGGTTTCATTGAAATGGTATTGATGTAAAATGGGTTTTAATAAAAATGTGTTTTTATTAAAATGGTTGTTGGCATGATTTTTTGTTATACATTGTCTGTGTGTTCAAGATGCATTTCCGAGGTTTGGTTGAAATATCACCTTTTGATCAGTGCTAAGGTGATAATAGAACATGTGATATAATTACCTTGTGAAAACATGGTAGATCGCTGAGAAAGCACCCATTAGTATGGAATTTTCCTAGTGAAGCATGCATAGTTGAATGTTTGAAGAAGTGGAATGGAATGGATATGCTGAAATTTAATTGAGAAATTGTTTTTAAAATCCATGTTTGGTTGGTTATTTGGAAATGCGACTTTATGGAATTTGGTTGAAAATATTAGTTTTTTACATTTGATTTTAATTGGTTTTGAGCCTTGTATTGATTTATTTATAAACAGGTTTGGTAAATAGTTTTCTATAAGCTATTTTCTATAAATTTATCCAATCATTATATCCTAGTGGATGAGTTGGGAAGTCATTGGAGAAGGCCTACTAATTCTTATACTCACCCCAGATCTGGCACATTGGTTTTTTTTAGATGTTATCTTCCAGGAAAAGGGTAAAGGTATAATATCACACATATTTAGCACCACCTCGTTAAATAGGAATTTTTTGGTGATATTACAACATGGATCTTGTGGAGATTGAAGTCTTGTGGTTAACATGGAGTTTTTTTTATCTTCCATTGTTTACTTTGAAAGTTGTTTTTTCCTCTGCTATGGTAAATTAGGTTTAGTTTGGGATAAAAAATAATTTTTTGACTTTACTTTCTTTTTTAATGGATCATATAGTGTTTGGTGTTTATAGTTTTCAGTTAATGGTTTAATTTCATAAAAGGTAAATCATTCCCCACATTCAATTGAAACCCTTTAGCATTTAATTTCTACCTTTAACATATCAGGGATATATCTTAAAGACAAGTAATGTTTCATTGTATTCTCAAGATGAGGAGAATAAGTGGGTCTTTACAAACGATGTTAGCTTGTTCGTTACTTGAAAAACAAGTATTCATCAATTTTATTGGTCTTTTATTTGAATGTTTTTCTTTTCTATTCTTTGGGTTTTGATGATAGAAATAAGTAAAAATTTTAAGACATGAGATGTAAAGCATAAAAATATGTCACTAACCTTTTTGTGCTAAACTTAAATTTATCAGTGAGTTGTGTACATAGTTATTTCAGAGACCCTTATAGGATTTTGTAATCTCATTGTCGTGGGTTTATCCGATGAGAGAAGAATGGAATACATTGTATCGAAATTACTTCCCACTAGGATTTCATATTTCATTTAAAGAAATGATTAGTGTTTTTCTGCATCTAGTCAATTTTTGAAAATGAAATGTTTTTTATTCAAATTAAATATTTAAAAAATAGCATGAATACATTATTTTGAAAATGGATTTATTTTCAAATTAAATAATTGAATTTTTCATAAAAATGGTTAAATATGAAAAAAGATGCTTTTGGAAAACAATTTTCGGTTAATTTATGGGATAGAAATTGAAATACTAAGCCATTAGTCACTATAGAGTGACACCTTGAGAGTTTTTTTGTTTTTTCAGAAAATGCCACTTGGTAGGAATCATAGAAACCATCAAAAAGAAGATTTAAGGAATTTGGTGTCACCTGAGCCATAGGTGAACCAAGAGCTAGTTTAGAGTACAGTTCAAGCCTTTCAAGCTATGTATATAGAGAACTAGAGGGATGAGACAAGGCATGTGGATCATTCTATAATGATCATGAAGCCAAATCCACCCATCTTCCATGGTGATTCTGAACCCAAAAGGGAAGATGTGTGGATGAACAAGTTGAATCATATCATCGATTTCATCAACACAACATTAGAGTTGAATTTCAAGATAGTGACTTATATGCTCATGTATCATGAACATCAGTGGTGAGATATAGAAGGGAAAGCTAAATTGGATCAAGGACTTCCTTTAAAGGATTTTGAGGAATTCTTTAACAAATAATTTTATTGTCACACAATCAAGATCCCAAGAATGACATAAATCTTCATCCTAAAGCATGAAAATCAATATATCAAAGAATATGTGGCTAAATTCATGAATTTAGTATTATTTTCACCCAATGTTATGGTGAGTGAGTCCTTGAAGGCATACATTTTTGAATTAGGGATAAGGAAGGTGATTCGCTCGAATATTACGGTGCCCATTATTATGTATTATATAGAGATCGTGAAACCATAGATAGTGGATGAATGTGATATCTCGGGATATATAGGAGAAGGAGGTACGATGATTTCTATGGGAAATGGTGGGAACTCTAATGTTGGGAGAAAGTGGATGAGAGACACCTATTTCAAAGGTGGGAGTGGGAATCAAAATGAAATGGCTAGATCAGTAAACCTTCCTCCATGACCCAATAGACAAGAGGAATTTTTCCAATGTGGTTCTGTTGAACACATTATGTGAGAGTGTACCACAACACAAGGAGAGTTCCATAATTGTTACAATATGGGACATCTTAAGAGATTTTGTCATAGTGCTCCATGGTAAGGTGCTTGAGACACTTATTAGGTGTCGCAAGAATCATATGCGTCAATCATATGAGGGTAGTAGTATTAGACTCATTTATATATTAGAGGTAGACATGGTGATTCAAGGAATTCCACAACACCTCAATAAGGGAAATCTCAACAATGAAAGAAGGAGCATAGTGCATTTGTGAAGTAATTATATAGAGATTAGCAGGTGATTGTAGAAGATATGAATAGACCATCTATGGTGAGAGAGGAATGATTCCTTTTAATTATACAATTATGCATGTTTTTTTCGATATTGGTGCACCAAATTCCTTCATTTCTTATCATGTTGTTGATCTACTATGTTTAATACCTGATATGATGCCTTATGTGACTAAACATCAATCTCTTCTTAGTGAAAGTGAATTTAGAGCACTTATCTGTAGAGAATGTTCTATAATTGTTGATGGAGATGAGATAATGTGGGGTTCTCAGTGTCGGATATGGATGTATTTGATGTAATCCTTGGTATGTACTGGTTGAATGTGTTCAAAGATTATACAAAATGTTATAATAGAATAATTAGTTTTACAACTTTGGACAACATCGAGCATCTCTTCTAAGGAAAAAGAGTATTAATGATAGGTGTAATGAGTTTTTTAGAACTAGTAGTCAGAATGATCTCTTACTAGTTTCTGTCATTAACTTTGGCATCGATATAAGATATTTACGACACCATTACTCAAGTTTTTGTGGATTAATTTTCTGATGTTTTTTGTGAAAATTTCAAAGGGTTACCAACTATAAGGGAAATTGATTTTATGATTGATCTCCTTCCAGGGACATGTACTATTTACCTTCCATATTATATGATGGAACCAATAAAATTAAAGTAATTGAAAATGAATTTGGAGGAGTTAGAAGAAAATTTTTTCATTCGACTGAGCACATATTTGTGGGGAGCACCAGTCTTATTTGTGAAGAAATAAAATGGAAAACTAAGGTTGTGTGGGTATTATAATAAGGTTAACCAGGTTTTGGTAAATAATATTTATAAAATTCCATACATTAATGGTCTTTATTATTAATTGAGTGGATCTCAATGGTGCTCTAAAATTTACTTTCCATCATGATTTCATCAATTGTGAGTTTGGATGGAACATATTTTTAAAACATCTTTTAGAAGTAGATATGGGCACTACGAATACGTAGTCATGCCTATCGGATTTAAAAATGCACCAAGGGAATTTATGGAAATGATGAATTAGATATTTCATAGATATCATGATTAATTTAATGTGGGGTTTTTGGATGAAATAATGATTCACTCAAGGGAAAAAGTCTAATCATGATAAACAATTGATGATAATATTGTAAATCTTCAGAGACCATCAATTGTATGTCAACTTATCAATTCGTGATTTTTGGATACATGGTGTACATTTCTTCGACCATGTAATTTTTTAAAATGGGGTTTTTATAGATAAAAATAAGAGAGAAGTTGTTATCTCATGGTAGCCACCAAGTAATGTCTTTGATATATGAGGCTTTCTGGGACTAGATTATTATTACTGACACTTTTTGTGAGACATTTCATGACTAGCCTCTCCAATGATATCTTTGACAAAGAATAATTCTCTATTCAAATGGACTGAAAAATTCTTTTGGTCTTCTCAAGAGTTTATCATTCATCTTAAATCATCACTTATCATGGTTTTTCTAGAATCAGGATAGGGGTACATGGTGTATTAGGACACTTCGGGATTTGGGTTGGGATGTGATCCCATGAAAGGAGACCATGTGGGTGCAAATGGTACAAGGCAATTGAATGTTCATGGGAACAATTACCCAACACATAATTTGGATCTTGTAGTGGTTCCCCTGTGCTTTGAAGGCATGGAATAATTATATCATTGGTGAAAAATTTACATTATTCACAAACAACAAAACATGAAAAAATATTTTCTCATAATTGGATTTGAATTTGAAGAAAATGATATGGATGGAGTATCTGAAGATGTTTGAGATTGACTTTATGTATACACTAGTTAAAGGAAATATGGTGGCAGATGCATTAATAAAAAATTTATATACTCAGTTGAAAAAAGTGTCTTCAGATGAATGATAGTTGATATCGGTTCATACCAACATGCCTGTGGAATGTGAAGACTGATGTGATGTTACCATATATTTTTCAGTTTCTATTATTCCTGTTTTGGTAAAGATGGATAAAAATGAACAAACATCTGATGCATAATGATTGGTTTTGAGTTCAAAAAACAATAGTTGGGATACCATTGAGGGATGGGAACATGATGGGAGTTCAATTTCCTGGTTCAGAGATCATATGGTTGTACCTATGGTTTTTTAGGATTAAATTCTTCTTGAATACCTCCATTTAAGATGGTTTTGCCAACCTGGTATACAAAAGATGTACAATCCTTTGAAGGAATTGTTTTTTTGGAGCTATATGAAAATGAAAGAGGTTGAGTTTGGTTAGATGTTCTTAACATATCAGTAATTTATGGTAGAGAAACAAATACTAGTATGTATGTTGCAGTTTTTAATATCCCAATGTTAAAATGGGAGAAGATAGTGGTGGATTTTGTTATGGGTCTACCAAGAATGGTTCAAAAATACTAATTTTTATGGGTGATAGTGGATCAACTCACTAAGTCATCCCATCACATCCCAATTCATGAAACTCATACAGTAGATGATCTATCCAAAATCTATATCCCTGAAGTGGTACAGAGACATGGAATACCAATTTCAATCCTGTTAGATAGAGATTTGAGCTTCAAATCTCATTTCCATAAATCCTTAAAAAATCACTTAGGACTCAGTTGACTATGAGTATTGTGTATCATCCCCAGACGGATGGGAAATTCTAAAGGATGATAAAGACATTGTGATAAATTTTTAGGGCTTGCATAATAGATTTTGGTGTCTCATGGGAAGATCATATAACTATAGTGCAGTTCTCTTATAATAATATCTATCAAGACTCGATACATATGTATTCATTTTTAATAATTATATGGGAATCCTTTTTATTCTCCAATATCATGGGTAGAAACATGTGGGACTTCACTATTTTGGCTGCTCCTTGTCCAAGAAATGATGAAGAATATTCAGTTGATCAGAAAAAGGATAGAGATAGATCATATTCATCCGAAATATTTTTCAAATCCTTGATAAAGGTCGTTGTTGTTCGAGGTGAGTGATTATGTGTTGTTGAGAATATCTCCAAGGCATTAACATTATAATTTTTGGAATCATGGAAATTTATATCAATAATATATTGGACCTTTTTTTATAATCAAACGGGTTTTTAGAGGTGGCATATTGGTTGGCATTTCTACCACTTTTCAGTTAAGTGAATAATGTGTTCCACGTGTCTTTGTTCAAGAAGTAGCAGCCTGATCCTGACTATGTGATCCGATAGGATCAGGTTGACCTAGAGACGGGTGATTTAATGGTACAAATAATAGTGTGGATTGTGGATAAGTAATAGAATGTTGTTCGTGGAAAATGTATCGTTCTATTGAGGGTTTTATGGAAACATGGTCAGATTCAGGAAGAGAATTGGGAACACGAGAAGGAAATGAAAGAGAAATGGTTGGAACTCTTCCAATGTAAATATGGTTTTATACATTCCAAGGATGCAAATACCAATGATATAGAGAATTTACTAAGCTATTCTTTATTTATGTAACCCTTAAGTTGTTCTTTTTATTTTTATAAAGTGTAAGTGTGAAGTATGAGAGATTTTGGAGAATTTTCAATTTGTTTTCGAGGCCAAAGGAGAGGCACATTTGATGCACACAGTTTGTCCAAACCATGTGGAAATACCAATGGAAACCATCCAAAGTTGTATATTATGGATATTATCCTAGGAAAAGAGTAATCATGGTTTGGGAGACTATGTGAGGAGGCCATTTTAGATGATCAATTAGGTACTAGATGATGGAAAATTAGAGAAATTTTTGCCTAACTGTGTGGACTAACCAAGCCTGGGTTAAAATCCACCTCCATAAAAAGTAGTTCTTGGTTGGATTTTTCATTAATCCAATATTCTTTTTACAAAAAGAGATCTAACATATGATTTTACTTATCCTACGACAACAGAAGGTTCTTCCATCGATCTGGAGGCAATTCAACGGATTCCCTTGGTGATTTGAAGCTGGATTCTTCATGTAGGTGATTGGTCTTCATCATTTTTTATTAGATTATTAGATCAACATAGATATACATCTCATCTATTCTAGGTTACTAAGATCTATATTAGATATGGGTAGAACCAAGATAGTTAATTCCATGTATGTTTATATTTGGTATCCATCATAATATGAGAAGATAACTAAGGTAGTTTCATGGTGAATCAATAATAATTTCTTGAGC
Source organism: Viscum album (assembly GCA_963277665.1). Taxonomy (NCBI): domain Eukaryota; kingdom Viridiplantae; phylum Streptophyta; class Magnoliopsida; order Santalales; family Viscaceae; genus Viscum; species Viscum album. The sequence continues at coordinate 1,511,969,358 of OY728156.1, forward strand.
GTTCTTCATCCGTTTTCAGTTTTAATCAAAACCGTTGTGCTAGGTGACTTCACACTCTACTCCTCTTGATAAAATTTATTATATTTGTTTCATATTATATTATTTTAATGAAATTTATTGTGGAAATGAAGGAATAATTAGTTTTTTTTGCGATGATTTATTGTTATGGTGAAATTGTGTAATCTTGTTGAATTGTTGTGAAATTGATTTAGTTTCTTAAATATGATATTTTAATTATAAATTATGAATTTTATAGTACATATAAATGGTTTTTTTTGGGAAAAGTGGTTTTCAATTGAAAGGTGGCTTGGAAATGGTTTTTAAGAAAAATGTTTTTCAATAAAAAGGTGTTTTTATTGAATGGGTTTTTGCATGATTCTTGGGCATACTTGGTGTGTATGTCCATATTACATTTCCAACGCATGGTTGAAATACATCCTTGTATTTGGTGTCAAAGGGATAATGGAACATGTGATATAATTACATTGTGATGACTTGGTAGATTGACAAGAAATCACTCTTGAGTGTGGAACTGTCATAAATAAGCAAGCATAGTTGGATGTGGGAAAAGTGCAATTTAATGGTTATTCCAAAATGATATTGCGAAATGGTTTTGAAATCAAGGTTGGGATGTTTTCTTAGAAATGTTACTTGTGGAAAATTGGTTTAAAATAGAACTTTTTTAAGTTTTCTTTTAAATAGTTTTGAATCTTATTTATATTTATTTATGAACTATCTTGGAAAATTATTTTATATAAACTATTTTATATAAATGTTTCTAACCTTTCTAACCTAGGGATTGGAGTAGGGAATTCATTGGTGAATCATACTGAGTTTTATACTCACCCAAGATTTGGAACAATAGTTATTTTATAGATTCTATATTCCTAGACATGGGAAAATATACTGTATTACCCTTATTTAGAACCACCTCACGATTCATGGGATGTTTGGTGATGTTTGATCATTGGGATTTTGGAGAATGGAGTATTGTGATTGCCTTGGAGTTCTTGCAGTTATCTTTCACTGTTGACATTGATAGTTTTGTTTTCATCCATTGTGTTACACATTGTATGGATTTGGTTATAAAATAAGTTGTCTATTTTTCTTTATTAGTTCATTCATCATATGGTGTTTGATTGGTTATGGTTTTTTTAATGGTTTTATTTCTTAAAGGATAAATCATCCCCCTTGTATTTTAAACCCTCCATCATTTACTTCCAGCCTTTGGTGTCTTGGGGATATTTCATAAGGCCATGTATTGATTCACTGAATTCTCATTCCGATGATAATAAGTTAATAATTACATAAACATCCTCTTATATCTCTTTATTATGGAAGTAAAGCATTACCCCTTTTTGAAAATTTGTGTATTACTTTTTGTTATAAATGTAAACAATATATCCTAATGTTATTTAATTGAGAAACTAGTAAAAATTTCCACCAAAATCAATTTAATTATTTTATAAGAATACTTTGAAGTGAATTAATTCCTTGTTTTTTATAACTTCCCCTTAATCATTCGCCTTGTATTTAAATAATTTCATGGCTCAAATAAAATTCTATTTCAATGGATTAAAAACTAATTCCTAAAATTCATTCATTCTTATAAAATCTAATAATATATTTGTTTCATTAACCCGCTATTAATTCTCCATTTCCCCCATAACATTTCTTTAATGAAAATATAAAAATAGAAAGCTATGCATAATTTTCCTCAAAGTTCATCCAGTCTAATCCATGTTTCATTTTTCTATAATGAATATTTTGGACCCCATAATTATTTATCAGTATTATATAAGGTTTATATTCAACAAAATAAACATATAATTTATCATCTTCATCCTTCACATCTAAATAACTCACAATATCTGCAAAATATTAGTGCTTTATACTAATATATTCATCTTATTTTTATCATAAGTGGAACTTTTTCTTGATGCCGAATTCTATTAATTATGTGTTTTATGAAAAATACATCAATATCATTTACAATATTCCTCATCTATTTACTATATTTTTTTTATGTAATTCTATTTAGAGGATAACCAAGGATTATTCATTCAAAACTTATCTACTCTGTTTCCGCATATTTCTCCACATTCACATTAATTATATAAGGATATACAAACACCCATATATATTATAGACAAAGAGACTTCTTAAAATGGAGCTCAAATGAAGAAATAACTAAATATTTCTATATAAAAATTGGTTGTTAATGTGAACTTATTTCAAAATTTAATATCTCTATAAATAATGATAAGTATCATTTTCAATCATCCTGGTTTGATCCAACTCGAATAAACATTCATTCATTTATTACATAACACAATTTTATTGTGGTGTGCATGGTTCACTAATATTATGGTGACTAATGAGCTTCTTAGCATAAGTATTATATTTTCCACTTGTATATTATTTCCAATTATCTATTTTGATACATTTGAATGAAAAAAACACAACCTATCTTGAATTCAAATTTTATTGAACATTTTTAAATCCACAGACTTATTCTTTGTAAAAAAAATATACAACTGATATATGTAATGTCTTCCAAAATGAATTATAAAAATTATATCAACTTAAGTATTTCCTCTTTAGAGGCCCAAAAATGTACAAATTTTAAAAATAAATAGTATTTTATGCTTGAATGTGTACATTCTTGTGTAGGGATTTAACAATATTCTAATTTTGACATGTAGAGAACATCCAACTTATCACTATTTTATGAATAGATACATCAAAAAAAAGTTATTATTAATATTTTTTGTAATTTTTTTCCATAATCACCAAGATTTTTATGCCATAATTTATTTTCCTCCATCAAGACTATGAATTATTAATTTTAAGATTCACCATCGATATCAAGTTATCTCAGGATCACTTCCGTCTTTTTAATACACATACATCTTTCAAAGTAATGACCCAAAATATTATCAATGGAATTACCATTATTATGATTATTTCCAAGAAAATACATCACATATACAAAAAAACAAAATAATGATTCTCAAAAATGATATATTATTTAAAAATAGATAATAATTCCAAATATTTCAATGGGAGAAAAATAGAAAATAACACAATAAGAATGTGAAAATATGGATCACTATGATCCACTAAAAATTATGCACTAATGAAAAAATATAGAAATAAATCATAATAACATAATATTAATTATGAAGTTGAATTTATATAACCTTATGATAAAATAGAAGTGAATAATTTATGAATTAAATAAGATTTATTTATCATAATTACGTAACCTACACCAATAGAACAGTAACGAGATAGCTGTAATAGTAATCAAAACATTAATAATAGTAATCTATCTTTCCGAATATTAACATTACCTATGAAAGTATATGTAAAATTTTCATATTTTTCTAAATTAAAATATGATAAAATTATATCATGGTATAAGTCAATACATGTTTAAAATTTTATAAATTAAATTTTGGTATTTTTTTAATTTAATTTTTTATTTACATGATTATTATTAATAAAATTATTTAAAATAATTTGTATTTTAATAAAATAGATTAAAAAATTGAGATTTTGTTTTATTATAGTTATAATACAATTTTATGAGACCATATTTAAATTTTCAAAGGGTCAAAAAATATTTTTATAATATTAAATTCTAAAATTTTAAAATAAATGAAAATTTAATTTAAAAATTAAAATTTTCATGTTTAGAAAATTATTTTAATGAAAGTGAATAATGTTTTTAAATATACATATCAAAAATTGTTTTGATGATATTTTAGGATTATTCTAAAATAGAATAATTTTTTGTGAATAGTAAAATATTGTAATTTACTATATTTATGATTATGAGATAGATACATTATATTTTGAGTCATAGATGATGTAGGAACGAATTGGAAAGAATTATCCAAAACCATTTAATTTATTTCTTCATAGGATTCCACTATATTGATAGTATTTTTTCCAAATAATTGACTAATGAATATAAAAATAAAAAACACCCCTCTCGCCCCTATATTAAAGACTCATCCAACATATTTTATATAGAATATTGAAGAAGATATATCACTCCAATTGGAAACAAAAAATCTTCAAAAATATTGCTTGACCAATTGGTAGGACCTCAAATGTTACATTGACAGAAGTGGAATAATTACAATCACATTTAAATGTGATACTAAATAGTGAAATTATAGATCAATTCATTCATGAACTGTGAATAAAAAAATATATGCATGATAGTTTTATCATTTTTATAATGAAATAAATAGATATAATTAAAGAGTTATAAAAAAGGATTTAAAATTGTTATTATACAAAAAAACAAAGCCCCATGGGTGTCGTTAATTCCAAGAGGGTAACCGAATTTATAAATTTAAAAAATTTATCAAACAATGAAAAAAAAATAAAGGGTTTTATTGGAATCGAAATTCCAAGTTTGAACCCAAAGAGATAGGGTCGTAGAAGTAATTAATATAATTAAATAATCAAGAACTATTTTATGATAGAATCCTTAACAACATGATTGAAGGAAGAGATGATGAATGGTATAGATTTTAATAAAATAGAAATAAAATATTTGAAGTTTTAAATATGGGTTTGTGATTGATTATGATATAGAATAATGGTAATGGAATTATTTTTGTTAGAACCATGATAGGTGAATCCTATGGTCATGGTAGACAACCCCAAAATCACTAATATAAACTTTTCACAATGGTCATGTAACAATTATTACTCATTAATTAGGTAACTCGAAACATTATTAAAACATAAAAAATAATCCATCTAAATTTTATTTTCTGAATCATACTCTAGTCAATGAATTGAAATTATCACTCCCTCACTAATCATGCAATGGTCATAAATGATTGAGAGATAATGAAATTTAAGAATATAGTGCTGTGGAAAAAAACTCAAATTAATTGTATTAAAAGATAAAATACCTTATTATAATCAATCCCTTATCATTAAAATTAATTTTCACAATGTATGTCCTCTAATTCAGGCCTTCAGGGGGTAGGAAACCAATGAACATATTCTATGCATCATGATAGTAGCATTCCGTATTCCAAGTGGTGGATGCTTTGAATGAATCTGATTGAGTAGAGACTTAACCACTATTTATAGATCTCCCTAGTGCTTCGGATAAAATTAAGTACATTAAGGATTGGTCCAAATATGTTCCTAGGTAGGTCTCGAGGGTTTAAACTGGCTAAATTGAAAATATGCCCAATCTGGTCCATTTAGTCATATCCTAAACATTAACATGATATGTAAATATTACACATCGTGTAATTATTTAATTTTAATTATAGGAGAAGGCCCCTTGATTGTTTGCAATAACTTTTCGGAAACTTATACTGAAAAAAATCATGTCATTTAAATGGTGTACACAATGTGTAAGTGCCATGCTCTAGTTTTCCAAATGTACATCATCCTAAAAAATGTTATGTTGTTCCACTTTCCTTCATTCATATCATGAAGTTTCTCTTAGTTAAAAAATTCACATCACTTTATTCCTTTTTAAGATATCTGATGTTCAAACCATAAAAAACTAAATAGATCAAGTCATCCAACATTTGTACTGAAAAATCAATAAACTATAAAAATAAATATATTAAAAAATAATAAAAAACATGCATCAAATACAGTCATACAAGTAGAATAACTGACATATATATAAATGGATGATATATATTGTATAAATTTTATTATTTACATATTATTTGGATCATGGAAAAAATATTCAAGTAGATGTCTACTATATTTTAATGTTTGTTCTTTGGGTCGTTTTATGATGGGTATGAAATTTGAATCTTACAATGTGAATGGATTCATATTACATAAACTAAATTGAAATAAATGTTATAAAACATGGTTATAAATTTATTTGTTTCTTTTAATGATCAAGGCTCAATATTGATAGTGAACAGAGAGTGGTGGTGAATAATTCCGTTAAAAAGTTTAAATATCCTTTTCAATTTTGACGAGTATTACATATATATAATGTTTGTATTTAGAATAACTTTACCACCGTTCAATGAAATAATGATGGTGTATGATAATTTATCCATTTTTAAAAATGAAGTTTATTAGGCAACATTTTAAAAAAAATTATCCATTTTTAACACATACTTAAAAATATATATGTATAATAATAAATGAAATTTATACATATATATGGACATATAGAAATATATTAACCCATATGTATGTGTGTGTATTAATTTGTAATTATATATATAAATATATATACTCAATTACACATTAGGAAACATATATATATATATATATATATATTCAAATATATAAATCTTAATTAACTTTTCAGTATATAAGTTAGAATACAAACTTGTTAGTATTTATATATGAGAAAAATGAAAATTTGTTAACATATTAAATATAAATATAAATATTTTTATAATTTTATTAGTTTTTATATATATAATAAATTCTTATTATATATAAATATACAAATTTATATATATATTTATATTTATATTTATATAATTATTAATATATATATATATATATGTAAATTAAGAATATAAAATGTATACTAATACATAAAAAAATTATGTAATTATACATACATTGATAAATATATTAACATATCATATAAATATGATATATATATATATATTGGTACATATAAATGTATATGTAAGTATCTTCTCACCAACGCACACACACATATATAATAATATTATATTATATTTAAAATAACATATATGAATAACATATACATATACATATATATATTCTTATGAGAAGTTCTTATAATTTTTTTTAATATTTTGTAATACTATTTGACTATATTATATATACATGTATAGACACATATTCATACATACAAAAACAAAAACCAAAACACAGTCATGTAAAAATTTATACAGGTAGACAGTGCATGTATAATTGCATTATGTGAAATTAATATATATATATATAAATATATATAATTAAACTTACTGTAATTAATTACGAGTTCAAACATAATTATATTTGATTTGATAATAATTAAGAACCAAATGATTGTTTGAAACAGTTAATTTTTAAGAAGTATAGAAATTCATATAGAATTTTAGTCAATTTATCCTTATACCATTATCATGTTCCATCATTAATCTATTTAATATTTATATTAGGTTATATTTTTTCATATATATATATATATTTAAATTAAAAATAATATATATTTTTATTTTAACATATTTATATATATATATTACTATAATTATAATAAATAATTTATACATATCTATTTATATAAATTATTTTTAATTATTAGTTTTTTATAAATGTTAATATATTTCGGTTTGTGTATTTAACAATTTATATTTGGATATACACTAATATATATATACATATAATTTAATACATAGAGTATTTATTCTATATATTTATATATAAATAAATATATTTGTTACTATATATTAACTTATATGTTATTTTACATTATATATATTTTTTTTCAAATATGTCATTAAATATTTATATATAAAATAATATACATGTTTTTATAAGTTACATATGTTTTTGTTATCATATTTCATTACATCTTAATATATATTTTATATTTAAAATACATAAATTTATGTATTTGTTATTATTTTTCATATACACATTAATATATAATGTAACATAATTTTATATAGCTTACTATGAATTTACAAATACACACACAAACAAAAACAGAAATAAATATGTATAGATATATGTTAACATGAATTTATTGAATTGTTAACATTTTATTATCATTATGTTTTAAATTTTGTGTTTTTTTGTTTATTTGAATGTATTTATGTATGAATATATTAATTATATATAAATAAAATATTTTTTTGTTATATTATACAATGATATATGGAATATAATAAATATGTATATATATTCTAACAAATTTACATAATATATATATATATTGAAGTATTCTCATACATGTTTACCTATAATTTAATATAAATCTGCATAAAATATATATATATAAATTAATACATACATATGTTGATATATTAAAATAGACACATAATTAGATATAATCTAAAACACCTGAAATATTATTATGATATTACTATATAGGAATTACTAATATATTTCAATATCAATAAAAAATTATTAATTGTTTATTATTATTGATCATTTGTTTTTTAATTAGTAACAAGTCAATTATAAATATGTTTTAATTCATAATTAATAGTAGTTAATTTAATTATATATTCAGAGCGATATTTTAAAAAATTTATTTAATATCATTATACATGTACTATCTATATGTAAATATATATATATATATATATGCGTGTGTGTGCGTGTGTGTGTGCGTGTGTATGAAATATGTGTTTTTGTGTGTCTGTAATAAAATATAATAGTTTCATATAACAAAAAATATGATGATCCGAGAAAGATTGGCCATAAAAATTTGTTATTAAAATCATGAAATGGAATTAAAAATTGGTTTACATAGATGGATATGAATACCAACACTACTTTCCACAACAACCAAAGAGTACAAAAATTATAGCTTCAAAAATGAGAACATCGTGTTCGACTTTGTGATTTCCAATTTGGAAGAGAAACTGGAACATGGTTGGAGACCCCATAAGAATTTGTATCATTCATGATTAATTGATTTAGGAAATCAAGAAATTAGATCTTTGGAGGTTGAAGTATCTATTTATTCCCACCAAATGGTCATCAGAAGACTCAAAATGGAGAAATAACATTATATGATTATTATTTTCTCTTCAAAAGAAAAGTAAGAAGATGGTGGTTGAGACACATGGATCATGTGAACCTTCATGGGATATGTGATTGTGTGACCAGAAAAAGGTCACATAAAGGAACCTACTAAAGAAAATTGGATACAAAAGATCCGATGCGACCACTTTTAAAATTACTTCAACTCTTGTGAAAGATCCCCAAACAACCAATGATCTTGTTTTAGTATCTTTATAATCTCCCCTAGGTTACGCAGATTGTTAGCTGGCTAGTTCCTGGAATCCCTTCCCAAAATAATTAGAAAATAATTGTAATGTATCAATAATGAAGAGGCTTATTGTGTTCATAAACCAACATCATGATACCTACAAGTATTTGAAATACAAAACAAAAAAAATTGGAGAAGGGGGAACCACTCATGGTCATAAACATCACGTCATGAGACCCTAGAAATCCTCACGACACTGTGGTACCACAATGACATGTCTTCCTTGATCCAAAAAAAATCCCATTGGCATTTCATCATAATCACATAAAGAGCCTCATGTATGTGAAATCAATCTAGAACTCCCCTTTTCAACCCCTAAGGAAAATGGGTGGGACAGTCCATGAAATACTCACACATCACCATAAGACATCTATTGGTCATGTGATGCAACATCAATAGGTAGAGTAAGTTTCTTTGACATTACTCATAAAATATTTCATTAACTCTCATGAATTTCACAAAAAACAATGTAAATAAAAAGAATATGAGATATTAGCCGGTTATAGTCATAAAACCCCTGTGAATAACTAATTAAGTCAATGTTTGGGTCTTGCATGCCTCATTTGAAAGAAGAAATAATCTCATGAATCCCCCTAACATGTCATCCTTATTCCATGGAATGTCCTAGAAAAGTAACCAATGATCACATGAACACCTTTTTATAGTTTTCATGATATCACAAATACAATTTCACATGTAAATATGAAAACTATTGATGTACATTCGCATACCCTCTTGATTAAACAAGCCCTAATTGTTGGAAATAATATAAAAAGGAGTAATTGTCAGGAGGGTCTCGCAATTGAGGAAAAACATGTGACACCCTTAAAGTGGTCAATGGAAGAGACTCATAAAGGCACTTAATGCTTAATCTCATTCCCCCTATATCTTGGATTCATGTGAGATACATCATAGAAAGCATTAAACTACAAGGGTGGAGAGGCCTATACACCCACTACCAATAATGAAAAACAGACATAGAAGATACAGAGAGGACTGGACACTACCTAACATGACCAGGAGAAAATCTCTCTACAGAAAGAAGAACTATGGTCATTTCTCACTAGTGCTAGATAGGATTTCATAGAGTGGTGGATCTCATGGAGGAAAAGAAATAAATCATTTAATATGTCTTATAACAGCTAGGGAAATCATGAATCACACATATGTGCTTTTTCTGATCATCCATAGTTCATATGAAGGAGTTCTTCAAGGGCATGGAAAGGATATACCTTACACATTCTAGAAAACCCATGACTAAATATAATTTCACAATTAAAAAATATTGAATTGAAAATATAAATGATAGAATAAGAATAAAATAGGCTACTTATGAAAAACACTTATACAATTGTCCTCATGGACTCATATCAACCTCCCATATCATTATGGAGTACCATGAAATATTTCCCAAATCATAAGACACTCATTCGACATACTATTTTTATCATTCTACATCCTATGGAAATTCTAAATAAAGTCACATGGAATTCCCTATACCTGCTGTTTTGATCTGACAATGACCTATTGGCTTGACACCCTTTCATACAGTACTCTTGAGATGTGTCGTCGGACCAATATGGAAGTACCAGTTTTTATTAGGTAAGTCTCATAGAATCACCCAAGTTTGTCAACAATCCCCCTCAACGCCTTCAAGGAACACCATCCATGTCTCACGTTACCCACTATCCATGTCATCCACGACAAGAGACACCCTTTGAGACATGTTATATTGACTGTTATGGCACCCTCTATGTGTGTCATCTGTATTTTGAAATGACATCTTTACAGGTATGTTTGATCATGCAAAACCTTTTGGAAAAGTTAGTCAAGTCATACGCGGGAATCCTAGGATTTGATAGACTTATCCATCCTTGTTGTGTAAGGTTAAATTATATTTGAAACCATATAGTGTATGCCCCAATCGGAGACATAATATTATATGTCCCAATTTTCGGGGAGACATTAGTGTATATGTCAGGATCCAGGGACCTATGATAACTCTGATTACTGCTATAATATAGGAAACATCCACATGGATCAAGATCCATATAAATCATCTAAGGGTATTCCCAACACATATACCCCGCTCATATAAGAAATAACCTTGATAATACTACATCCTCTATTTACCTCAATGAGTGTTGATCAAGTGATCTTAGGGAGTTGTAAAAATCATAAAATATGCACCATGAACCCCCAAAAGACTATAGAAAAATTATTGTCTAATCCCTAATGATTAAACTATGGGGACATAGATTCCTGAAACAACCATGGTATGTGGGACTCCTTCTTATGGACTAAGCCCAAACTCAGATTGGAATCCACCCTAGTGTGGGTCCCAATGTGTCTCTAAATTTTCAACCATCGGAACCCGGTCATTACAATGGGTTAATTATCTTACCCCCTCCATTAGATAATTGAAAAATTAGGGGAATACAATGACTCTAACTCCTACCCTAAATAAGATATGGATGTCACCTCTACAATGTACGAGTTCCATATTAATCTCCTAATGGATTTCCCACTATGTAAGCACCACATCAATAATCATTGAGACAACATACATGTTATCCATTGACTCCCAAATTAACCATAGAACACATCATCTTAGGGAGTTGAAATGATCATATCATTCGCATAAAGAATCTCCATCAACTAGGGAAATGTTATTGTTGGTGCCTTGACGAGTTGAATGAAATATTAAACACCATACAAAGGTATATACCTTGGGGCTAGTCCCATGGGAATGATTTATCTTTGAGAACGCTGATTCTATCTATAACCAGGATACATATTACACCTCTTTAATTCTTAAGTTCAAATTAACACCCACTTCATTGTAAGTCCCCTAATGTCTCCAATATCTCAACAATTGGGACCCAATCATTCCCATGGTATAATTATTCTGTCTCATCCACCCGTGGACTGAGAAACCAAGTGAACTATTTCAACATTGATTCTCTCTGTAATCGGGATACATTGGATGCCCCATAAGAGTAAATCCAGAATATATAGTTCCTTAAAGAAATCATATATTTCTTTTCTGTATGATCTTAAATTGTATAGGTTTAACGAACTATTTGGGTTTTGATTATGAAAATTACTAGTATATGTTGGATTCCTAAATATGGATCATTCACCTCCATGGTATATCAACTACCCCTATAATTGTAGAGAATCATGAAGCTCCCAGTGATAAGGAATCATGAGATATGTAGTTTCCCATTTCAAGGAAATGGATGAAGAACATTCAACATATACATAAGGATTCAGTAATGAGATACCCAAATTTTTAACTAGTAGATACTTAATCCAAATTTTTTTTCTTAGGGTAACTGGTATCATATCCTTAATTGGAAGAGATTTGGGAATATATCTTAAATATATAAGAGAATCCTAATGTAGGCAGCAATCCCATCCCCAAAAAGGGTGTGATGAGCCCAACCTCCCATTAGCTAAACCAGTGTGAGTACCTACGTTCCATTAGGTATGAAACCTCAATTGAGCACCTATATTTATAACTATGGACCTTACCCAGTTATGGATTTGTGAACCATTGGAAATTTATATTCAGAAAGAAAATGTTCACCCGTTGTTAATGATTGTGCAAGAAATGACCCCCACACAATTAGTTGATAGGTTGAACCAACCATACCTAGTTTTCTTCACCTCCCTTTAAAAAAATGATGAAACCTATGTGAGTATTTATAATAAAAAATAATTAGTATATTATCTATCAGGTCATTTTATATTCCAGCCATACAAAAAATGGTGAACCCGACTTGAATATCAGAAATAAATAAATTATTGGGTTATTATCAATCAGACCATATTTCATTGCATAGTACATGCCAAAAATGGGTAAATCCTAACTTGCAATGACAAAATGATCAAACATTTATTCATCAGGAAACTTTTTTTCTAATCCAATAATAATGTAGAAATACTGGAAAGATCCTATAGTTGTTCCTCTGTAATGGGGGCTCACATGTAATAAGGGCATCCTCATCTTTACCAGTCCACAAGAGTAGAATGACCAGATTATTAATAAAAGAATAATTTTGTTTTCCATGAATATTTGATTGATCATATCATGCCTATTGATTTTCACTAGTTAGTAACATTATTTTGTGTTGTATGCATGACTAAAGATAATTTTCTCAGCAACCCAATATGATATAATGAATTCATCATCCATCAATTTCTCCATATAATAACTTACGGTTGTAGCCCCCATGGGTCAAAAAATTACCACACCAATGTTACGACTATAATTACAGGTTATGAACCTGATGATTTGGGAGTATCATTAAAATAGTAAAAATATTTCCCTATAAGTGTCTTTTGTGGTAATCTAACAATGAAAAATGGAGACTCCACATCCCCATGGGAAATATGAAGCTAATCTTTTGTTCATTGATTCTATAAAAAAATTCTTCAGGGGAATATCGACATAGGGAGAAATCTTCAACCTTCATTCTCTCATGATTGTGGACTAGGTAGTCAAATGCAGCTTCCTTAATGTTCTGGTACTGCCAAGGAGGGATCCTTTCAATCACTACTACCAGGATGACACCATATGTACCCACCAATCTCCCATTAAGTGTACCACCCAACACACTACCACCTAGTACACTCATGAACATATAGAAATGAAGACACATCAGATGAGGAAGGTGTTGAACATAAATGATTGCGATCATATTTTGAGTCCAAGTAATGATGTATGTTGGAATATTCTGTTGGTAACCAGCGAGCGTGATCATATCCATGCTCAAACTGAACAATGCTATGGGAATATTTAAATAACATTGATGGGTAATGAAAATATCCCTTCCCCTATTCGTGATATCCATTGGTGTACTATGCTGTCACAAGGAGTAAAAAATTGGGTATATATTTCTACTTCAATCGAAGACATATTCTAGTACATAATGAAGATTGAAAATGTGAAGGATTATATCCCTGGACAGAATTCGATAAAATGCCAATATATTTTAGAAATAGATGATGAACTCCTCTATAATTTTTCACAACTATTTAGGATGCGGGGAAAAGAACATATTCATATCCCTACATACATGACATAAAACACTTTTTTCAACACAACGAAGTGGATGATCCTATGTAATCAAAAAATCTTAATCCCATCCATGATGATTATCAATTTATTTTGATCACGGATGAGGCATCATACATGTCTCATACTCCTGTTCCAAAAAGGGATCACCAAGTGAGAGAAGAAGATGCATCAGGATAGGGGTACAAGTCTATAAAAAAAAATTTACAATATATTCCAAAGGCCTAGGATCAGGATCATTTATTCATTATGGAGGGTTCTCACCAAGTGTGAGGGGTAAAAAACTTAGAGAAAGATTATATTCTAGTAGAAATTGTCTAGTGACATACTCCAAAGGCCTAGGATTGGGATTATATAGAAATTCTAGCCAAGGATGACCAAGTGATAATTGAATAAGCCTTAGAGCATAGTCCAATTATAATCAGTGAATATACCTACCATATTTTATTAATCACATATGTTAGAAACATATTCCTACTTCTATCGATAAATGACTACACCAACATCATTCCATAGAAATTCATGATGAGGATCATAATACATATCCTATTTTAGAGGTTCGTTAGCATATTCCGATGGGTAATTAATATTCAGAACAAGATCATATTCATGTTCCAAACGAGGTCTCACTACGTGAGAGAAGCACATCCTTCATGGAAAGCTCATATCCATTTCGTGAATGCACAATTACATATTCCAAAATATCCTAATTGGGTTCATTATCTCATCCTGAAAAAGTCTCACGAAGTGATAATTGAAACATGCCTTGGTATGGGTTCATATTCTCATGAATAGTGAGATAAATCTATGGCGCATTCTTGCATATTCTCACTTGTGGTGCATATTCCTGTAGCACCATAAGGTTATAATTTTTTTGGTAAATCACCATAATGTAGGCTCATATCTCTACAAAATATCAAAAGTAAGATTGAAATATTCCATCAATGATGTATATCAAGGACAGTATTCCAAATCTTCTTAATGAAAGTGTTCACGAAGCCATTCGAGAAGCATTCCAAAAACCAAAAGTTTTCTTCAATTCATCATCCATACTGTAAGATTCTATTTACCATGATAGTCCTACCTATGGTAGTGTGATGATGGATCACCTAGACTTTATTCATGACATCCACTGCGGTTGACCTCCACATGGAGATAACTAGCAAAAACAGGGAAATCATCCACTTTCCCAGTCACCATATTAGATATAGGTGTTCAAAACTATAAATCCTTAGAATATAGTGGTTCTCATAACATCAAGGTCAAATTCATATGGTTCCCCCATAAACATCAATAAATATTCCACTGTAGTCACAAGAAACCATCAAAAGAATCTTTTACGGTCCGATTTTATTATGGCATGTATGTTTGATAACGAAGAGGATGACATTGATACATGGAGAGATTTATCTATAAAAAATATCTCCATCATGGTCATCTCGATATCCACTTCTAACTAAGACTTCAAAGATGAAATTAAAAAGGAGTTCATTCATAATCTATGCTAAACTAAATGGGAAAATCAATAAAAACTGAAGGCATGAAATGGCCTTTATTAGAGATACAAGTATCAACTTCAAAAAATAAATATAATCAATTGGAATCTAGACCCGGATTCTATCTCTATGGCCCAAGATACAAAACCAAAAAATCATAGTGAAAATACACAACATGATTCCCACCATTTCATCACAACACTTTTTCATCTAATCATAAAATCCATGTCAAGAATCTTTATTCAGGGATTGGGAAATTATGTTGTGTCACCCATTTATGCACCCATGGTACAAAAAATCCCCTTAGTTACTGCTTCATGTAAGGTTATACCATCCTTTGAAATTAGGTGAGTAGTAAACAATCAGGCTAGTTGGTCACCAAAATGGTTATCAACTACTTGAATGATGTCCATACATCACAAACAGAGGTAGATGATCTCCCAAAAGAACATCAAAATATGACACTAAAAGATAAATTATTTAATTAATGTCATAGAGAGAACAAGTCTAATAAACCTAAAAACATCCCATAATGAATAATTACAATTATGGGAATCCATCTCACCAAGCTTCTATAAGAGAACAACAACATTGTATCTAAAAGGATTTTGTAGTGGATTCTATATTATCCTAGTAGGAGTGGGACCAGGAAAATAGGCTAGGGGAAAATATACTATCACTTCCACCTCATAGGTCATAAATTATTGAAAGGATTCAGTACTTACCGGTAGTAGATGAAAATATACTCCAATCCACTAGGGTCGAGACATTTATATCTCAATCACCATATCCAAGTTCATTATCCCATAAGAGGGTCCTGGGGAAATTAATGATGATTCCAGATCACTACCATCCCACCGGGCTAGGGGAACTCATATCTCAACTACTATCCATTGAATCACCAAATCCCCCACTGGAATAATTGGATCCTTGAAAACATTATAACTCAATTCAAATTGTGGTCCTAAATAACCTCCACCCCCAGGGCATGGGGCATTTTCAACATCATTATCATCACCACATAAATAGTCATATATAGGTTTGGAGGTAATGATCAATGGTTGACATCCCACCGTTTCCTCCAACTATATGAAAAACCAATGTGGTCATGGTCCATTCAACAAACATGAATAGAAGGAAAATCAATATCCCTTTTTATAGACCATGAATAGAGGAGGGTAAAACCAAGTAAATAAAACCCTTCTATGTTTGCAAGCCATAACATCCCAAAATGGACATGGGTTTAAATAATGACCCAGAAGAAGGAAATGTAGAATCATCCTATTGTATCAAAAGTAATGGAACAAACTCAATTGCTTGATATGAATCTATAAATTTCATCACTTTCAATATAAAAGACATTGTGGATAAAGATGAAAATTTAGTGGGTTGAATCATATAGAATATACCCCAAGAGGAGTGTGACTTGAATTCACGAACGTAGGCTGCATGCACCCAGAACTAGAGAAATATCCACTATATGGAACATTAGAATAACAAATTTCTCTCTCCATGATGGAAAACTACAATATAAAAATAGAATGGTGTGACCAAGTCCAAATCACCCCTGGAAGAGTTGAGGTTCATCCAATGGATGAACAGCTATCACAATATAAGAGTGAAATAAAAACTATATGATAATTCCCTAAGGATATTCTCATGGTAAATATCGTCATAGGGTATCATAGTTATGTTGAAGTAAATATCCATACTCCCATTAGATCTAGTTGACCAACAAAGTGATATATGAGCACTAGATTGGTTCTAGATCTATGAATCCAGTCTATATAGATGGGGAAGTAAACAATGAAAATTAATTCCATTAATTGAGGAGAATGATACTTCATTTATAAGGTAACCATTCAATCATTGAATGAATTTAGAATCAGCGGGAGGTGAAGGCGGACCCACCCCATTGACCCTCGTCTACTACCTATAGATGGGAGGCAACTTAAATAGAAGTCCACCAGAGTTTCATAATTTCATAGAGTCTCTAAATACTCAAATGGAATACATGGAATGATTACACATGCTTATCCAGCCTGAGAGCTTCTAATATCCCAATTTCTTGTTTGAAACAATTCCTCCTCAAAATTTTCACAATCCTACTTCCTCCATATTCAATGGTATAGATGACAATGAACATCATCTCACACACTTAATTTTAGAATGTGGGCCGACGATGGGGCCCTGAGTTCCATAGGAGGCAAGAAAGATGAGGTATGTTTTGAAGAATCTGATAAGAAAACCCTTTATTTGGTTTAAAGAGTTTATAGAAGGACCAAATCTAGGTTAGTAAGTCCTTATTCATCAGTTTCATTAGAAATTTAGCTCAATGATGAGGAAAATAACAATTTTCAACCTAACTGACATCAACAAAAAGGAAAACGTAAGGGATTCTGACTTCATAGAAATATATAAGGGTAAAACGTATTCACTCAACATCCCTATCTCATATGGAAAACTACTTAAACTCTATGGAATACATATATATTATTAGATTAAATCATCTCAAATATCAATAAAGTATCTAGGTGGGTTCTATTAATTCACAGTAATGGAAAAATGTATCAAAGATTCCATTCAGGGAACCCGAAACATGTTTCAGGTCGTTCCTTTAGCACAAGAAAAAAAGCTAGGCATTGAAGAATCCACAAATGTCTATCTCAAACCAATATCAGTGCCTATCCAAGAACCTACGTAGGTCTTGAACCACCCATCACCTCTTCACAAGGGGTAAAAACCACAGAATCTTACTTAGACTAAAAAATATAGAAATAAGGTACAGTTTGGATTTGAGGAATGTATTATTAAATCATAATACTTATGAAATGAAAAAGCCCATAATTATTTTTAGGCAACCATGAATAATAACCTACTCCTACTACCATAGATCTAGTAACCAAATGAGGACATCCTCAGAGAACATCTTAACTACCACCCTTTCCACACAAATCAGGGTCGTAATATATATATTGATTCATATTCAAATATGTACTTCAATGAAATTTCAAATCAAGGTAGGTGGTGTAAGATAACACCTTAGAGTAGGTGTCTTTCATAACCATTACAATTTTATAAGAAGAGTGTGATTCCACGAATGTTCTAGCTAGGTGTTCACATATGTTTGATGACTTGATGAATTGAGAAAGAGTTGACCATACAAATTCCCCATTGAAAGAATAGTTAGGAAGACCTATGATTGGTCAACAACCTAAGGATGTATCATCTACTAAATCTTCCAAAGGTGGTCTTGACTACAAGAATTAAGATGAAACAGAAGAGGGGGAGTCATATTCTTCTCCATTGAATGCTCTGACTCTTACCGATTACTTCACTACAACATCCAAACCATGGGCACTATCCCACTAGATAGAACCCTCATCATACGAATATCTCATCATCAGATCTGTAAATGTGATACAATTAGAATACTACTTTTATGATTTTGAATATGACTTAGAATATGAGTCACCTTAATAATACTTGGGAATATGCAGCCGCATGCACTGGAAATGTGGACACATGGGATATAATGGGTGTGTCCAGAATAAAATTTTTAGTTACGTCCCCAAAAATGAAATATATGTAGCAGAGTCCCATTGTTGGGCACCCCGGCGAGCCCAAAAAAGTCATCGAGGTGTCTTAGAACTCCATATACGTCGTCTGCACCCAATTATCATTCAGGACCACCAAATCAGAGTTCAATAAATTTATTATACCAGACTATGTGGAAGACCAGCAAGAGCAGTGTAACTGGAAACAAATTCTCTCACAACCTCTGTACAATAACCTATATCATCTACCTTAAATTACAAAGTTCCGTAGCCACATGTCTTGGAGGAACACCATCTTGGGAAATTAAAACCTCTATAACCAAAGTACGACATTTTAAAATAGCTATAAATTGATCCATCCAATATCTCATTCATAGATTCACTCCATCATTCATGATAACTCGGGGAAGAACATGTAGAAGCCCATTGGATCCCACATGAGTTTAATAGAAAATAGACTACAACTGAGGTTTATCAAGTATATACCATTCTATAATAATTTTCTATCTCCGTATTGTTAACTAACCAGGATCAAGAAGATGTCATCCAAGGGAACACCATGCCTATATATGTTCTATAAAAACTGAATAATGTTAATGTCTTAATGTCACTATTTGGTAATGGTTCTCAGATCATCCTCATCAGAGTTAAAAACATATAATGCCAAGGTTATGGATAAGGGGATTTGACTCTTATAAATACAACCATTCAAGGGTATGTAATGTGTGAGAATAAACCTATTCGGAAGATTATGACAGAATCTTGGTTTAAGGATATGACATGTCACACTATGTTTAAGGTTATCCATCAAGACACCACATATAATTTCCTACTCAGAAATCCCAGCTTCCATATCCACTTGGTGGTACCTTCAACATTCCCTCAGTGACAGAAGTACCCTCATTGATGGAATGGTCAGAATAATGCATGGTGGAAATCCCCATTTGAGAGTTACGTAGCCACATATTTGAAAAAATATTTATATAAAAGGAGAGTAAAGATACCAACTATGGATGCTGATATATAAGTTGTATCCCCCTAATGGATTGGGGACCGCCCATGTGAATCCATGGAGTATGCTCAAAAGAATCTATATGATCCATATATATTAGTTCATGGTAACAGACCTGGTGTCGGAGGTATAGGATCCCTCTATCCCAAGTGATAGTGTAAGAGAAAATCACCTAGAACATCTCACAACAGTGAATCATGAAATAGGGGATGGTAATATCTCTTCTCATGGCCTCCCTCACTATGATAGTGACAATTAAGACCACCGATTTCCATATTCATTAAAACATTCTACGAAAAACTCAGATATGAAATAATATGAGACTAAAATTAGGAACAACCCTCTTACATTTTAGTATGGTTTCTCCACCACCATCGATGAGCTCAAATAGATTAACATGGAAATAGAATTAGACCCACAACCTACATTGATTTTTTCTTCCACTCCCCTCAAAGTGAAATAGTTGTACACTACATTTCTAAGCAATCATCGATATGTGTTCACATTGAAATATAAATAATTTTGATGACTAAATATAGATGTGGCTATGCACAATCTCGACCAATCGGTTGAGAATCAACCCTTTAAGAAGTAATCCACGATGATTCACCCATATCAGGAAACCAATATAGATCCCAATGATGCCAAATTGATCAAAGATAAATTTGTACAAGAATTGAAATACCCAATATGTCTCACCAACGTCATGACCATTAAAAAAATAATTAACAAATTAGGGTTTTTATTTATTTTAGAAAACTTAATCAATACTTCCCAAAGAAAAATTTCACTTTTACGATCATGGAACTTTTGAAAAATGAATCTAATATATTCCAATCCATCTCCATCTTGAATGGTTATTCGTGGTAAAATCAAATAACGACGACCCCTGAAGATGCATAATAAATTTCCTACAGAGCGAATATGGGGATATTCTTCTATCAGGACATGCCTTTTCGGCTAAGTAACACTGGTACCACAAATTTAACATGCCATTAATAATATTTTTAATCCAATATTAGGAAGGATAGAAAACTATTATGTCAATGGCCTAGTTATTAAATCTCAACAATTATGTGTTCACTTCATTTATCTTAAAAAAGTCCCATTCAAGATTCAAAAACATAGTTTGAAGATGAATCCACTAGAATTTCATTTATGTGTAACTTCTGTAATGTTCATTAGTTATGTAGTATGCCATAGTGACATTGAGTTCCACCCAAATAAAACTAGTTCTATTTAGGATATTTCACACTATGAAATCCCAAATAAAATAGGGGGATCCAATTCATCCTCTCCTATAATTGTTGATTCATAGCCAACCTGGTCGGAAATGATCTCCCCTTCACCAAGACAATGAATAAGGAAATTAACTATCAATGGGATGATATCTCCATAAAATACTTAGAATGAATCAACTAGTACACACTATACCCACATGTTTTGATGCCTAAGATGGAGGGAATCTCACTCATATTTTATATGGACAATATGAAATTATAACTTGGAAACATCCTCATAAATAGAAATTTTAATGGGATAGGGAAAAATATCTACTAACTCAAAAGGACAATTATAGTTACTCATACCAGATACTATTATGTTAATAAGAACATCCCTGAACACATCTTCAAAATTCAGAAGATTATTCATTACTTGAAGCACCATGGTGTTTACCAAGTCTCTCTTATTGATCAACTCATGTACATCATTCATCTTCTAATGTTAAAGGGGTGTTTGGCCTAATGTTTCATCATTCTGTTGCAATATGACATTTATTTCATATAAAAAATTGGTGAAAGGGAAACACTTGGTCGACTTCCTCGTAGTATATACTATCTCACAAAATATATGGAATTACACTGATCTTCTAGATGAGGAGTTTTAAAATACCCACGACATATATGGGGCATGGGATATTACTTTGAAGAAATATCCTAGTGTCCTGTCTGCATAAGGATAGAAAACCTAAAGTATAATCACGTTGGACTAGGGATGGTATTTGAGTCTCTAGACAAATAAGTTTTCCATATTCTTTATCACATTAAGAAAGGTAAAAAAATGAAGAATATAAATCCCTCATCAGTGGGTTGTAACTTTTATTATGGTTCCACAGAGCCTACAAAATATCAACAATTATTTAGAACCATTGATAAAGAAGATTAATGAAGAATATTACATCAAAAAAATGAACTAGAGATAATCAGTATGTATGTTAGGGGACTGTGGGTAGAGTTCCATTTGGAGCAGACATTTCATCGTGGTACAAGATCACAAAATGCTCGTGATGAGGCATTGGATAATTCATCCACTGGCTTAGCCAACCCTGATTAGGAGGAATCAATCTTCTATATCATATAAAAATCCTACTCTTTATTTCACATTTTAACATGATTTATTAGATGAATTGGAACTTCACAAAAATAATAATATTGAGAGGTCTAGTGTCTTGGGAAATTAGAAACATTACCTAATAACATAAACATGAAATACAACATATTAATTGAAAACTTCTTTTACATTACCACAAAATTCATTGGTACTTAGCATTGCATGGGATAACTATAAGAAATAAAAAAGAAAAGGATAAGATATAAAACCCTATGAGGGAATAAATAAGCCATAACATGAGTAATACAATACATGTTAGGAAATAGTCATTTCAATGAAGCATAAGAGAACCATGAAGAAAAAATCATGATATATCATTCTTATCATAACATGGAAAAGTAGAAACAACTTAAAACACTTCATAATTAATATAAATGATTCGGGTAAACCCATTCCCCAACATGGTTGACCAATGTCTTATAAAGAATCGGGTTAATGCATTTCCCAATAGGAAATATCATGATACTGAACATTACCAATTCCATTGGAGTTTTATCAAGGCGCAACCTTAATAATCATTTCAATCTTAGGCTTAAGTGTGCCACATAGATCATATAACATGGATTCGTTCTACAAAATAATTTATTCCATGATCAAGGAATTTTTGATTCGTACATTTAAGTCACCAGTAAATATGAATATGTTCATAAAGGTGAATTCTCATGCTAAAGGAATGGGTATGGTATTCACTACATGATGATTCTTGCATGGAAAATCGTGGTGCAATTTTGATAGCATAACAATGTGATATGAAAATTCATAAATTGGGGTGATGAGAGAGAAAGGGGTCTCTAATAATTTATACATTAAATTTAAATTAATGGGATAATAGAACATAATATTCCAATAATTGAAATGGAGTTTTAGATGCATAATATAAATGAAATTCTAGAATTGAAATGAGAAGAGAGAAATCCCTTACGGAATTTTGGCATAGTAATAGGCGGGATTAAAAGATCATATGGGGATTAATGGTAGTGATATGAAGATCACATTATATATAAATAAAATTCATAGTAAGAGGATATGTAATAACATATACGAAATCAAGAAAATGGAAATTAAAAGGCATGGAATAAAAAAGATGCTTGAAGAAAAAGGAGAGAGGGGGATCCCTTACATGGATGTGTGAACCCAAAGGCTTGGTGGATGCTTCTTGGGCGGTTGGGGGTGCATTGGGAGGTCTCTAGGGAGTTAGGGGCAGATGGTGGCCAATATTCAAAGAGATTGAGTGAAGATAAATGTTTTTATGGGTGGGATTATATATGAATGGTTGGGGAATTCTTTATTATTTTCGTTTTGGACACTACACACTAAAATATTCCAAACCACAAACCATCCATTTGTTTTTTCCCAGGTTTTTTTTGAAAAAAGGTATTGGTGTAAATTATTTTATAAGGATAAGGCCCAAAATTTTTAAAATATTTCCCATGCTTATCTGGTGGTGACTCGTACTTTCCATGAAATGATTTTAAAAATCATGAATTATATTATAGGTCTTGGAGGATTCATAATGGCTTTTTAAAATTGAAAAAATAATCCTAAAATTAAATTATTTTAAATGAAAAACATATATTTGTCTGATGATATAGTTTATATTGTTTTATTACATCACTATTGAGACATTATGATGACATGAAACACATTATATATTTTTACGGTATATAATTTTTACCCAAAAATTCGTATGTCCTTGAAAATTATTAAAATTTACAAATAGATAATTTCAACATCCTGATTCCAAAAATAATATTCATTTTATCCATATATTTTTATAAATATTTTAATTTTCACTTTTAATATAAAAATGGAAATTTATTGAAAAGTCAATGTTTTTGATAAAAATAGTTTTTAAACCGTAATAAAAACTAAATTTTACCTCATAAAAATTAAATGATAATTTATATTTAATAATATTTATTTAATAATAATATGTTATTAAAATATTTTTTACTTGTTCATCAAAATATATTTCTTAATTCAAATTGAATATTAACCAAAAATACTATTGATTATTTGTAAAATGATTTACAAAGTAACAATAATATAATGAAATTGTATTCATTATTCTATTAAAAAGTAGTCATATTTTTTGGGTCTTTACACGTATCCCTTTATTACACCAGACGATTCCCTATGAGTAAGGTATGCAATGGTGGGGCTTTATTGGGGTCTTTCGGTGAACACGACTTGGTTTATGATCCCGATGAGCCCAAAATTCTCCCTTATAGGGCTTTGCTGATGCATAAGTTATTGGATCCCAGTATGGGCATGGTCTAGGGAAAATCCTAGAAATTATATCTCCATCAGACGCTCTGATAAATGGGCATTATAAGGTATGATCCTACTAGTTAAGGCCATCACTTACTTTGACTATTCCCATAGGATTTGTTAAAACCCTATATTGATACTTGTCATGTGATCATTGTTCAATGACTATATTATCAACAGTAAGGATACTTAATGGTAATTTAAATCCAATTGGACATAATAACATAAAATGAGTGCATGTGTTTTCTATATCAATAAAACATTTAATTAAAATAAAGGATTTTTTTTTCAGAAATTTTTGGGTCATTACATATCACGCATCAAGGAATGGTCTCATCGATCATAATATGTTATATGGAATATATACAAAATCTCAACACCACCTATGACTGTGGTAAATAAATGTCCACAACTATATCTATAAAGCCCATAATTGGTTAACTAAAAATTAAGACTCTCTAAATAGACCATTTTAGAAAGGAACATAAACATTTAAGTGTTTTAAACATAAACCTATATGATTTTCAAAATTATAATAAATTCATCTAAAAGAGAGAATATTTCATAATCCTCCTCAGATTCATAGTAGAAAGAGATATTCCTAATGTCATCGATAAGGTCCAAGAAAGATCTTATAGCACTAATTAATCTGGTAAAAGGCTCCCCCATCAAATCACAAGGACGATATATTACTGTAAAACCATGATACAAGACTATGTGGAATTAACAAAGAAATTTCATGCATGTAGGATTCATGGAAATATAATCTCTCAACCCTCAGAATTGTTTCATAGAACTAAATATTCTTGGTCATTTTTCATTTGGGGAATGGAATTTGTGGGGACATATCCCCTAGTACTTGATAACAAGATCATGTGCATAATTTCTAATTATAGAATCTTTTTCTAATTGGATGAGGTAGTTCCACCAAAAGAATTATGGATGAAAAAAACATCAACTTTAGGAACTCCCATATTCACCCCAGGATCACGATCCATCGCATAATATTGACGGAAAACAACACCATCTTATGTTTCATGAAGTTTAAGAGAATATACTAGGAGTAAAATATAGTGTCTAATAAATCATCCAGGTATCATAAAGGGATAAATGGATAAATAGAGGCCTTCAATAACACACATTGGAGTATACTTTAGAATATGGTAAACTAGGATAATATGTCTTGTCCAGATAATACTATCCTTTATTTATGGGCCTACCTTACCACATCATGTACTACCACAAAGGACACACCATACTCATCAGTGTGTGGGAAGGAGGTAGTGTTACCAATAAAGGTACGTCTGCATTCACTCATAAAATCCATATGTGAACAAATATCAGATGATGAGAAATTAAAAAAGTGGTTTGATGAATTGGATCTACTTGAAGAGAGAAGGATGCACAACTTACACAACCTGGAGTTCCATTAGAATAAGATCATATGACCCTTTAATAAGAAGTTTTCCTATGTTCATTCTTCTAAGGAGAACTGGTTATTTCTCTTAGGTCCCCAATGATACAAGGGAAAAAGCCTCTAAAACTATAACCCATTTTAGAATTGACATATGTTATTCATAAATTCTATTATAATAGATCCTACCCATTGGCCATCATAGATGGGGAGCGTGTCACACCACAATAAAATTCAATATTTCTCAAGAAAATAATTGCATATATGTCATCAAGAAAACCAATGTCCTTATAGAAAGAATTAAAATTCCATGTTATCATAAATTATAAAAACAATAAGTTATACTAAAATGTATTTAAAGCCCTAAAATCATGACATTAAACTGAACAGTATCCCATGTCCTAACATTATGACTTTAAATAGTATTTTTTCACTCATACTGACCACATGATGATAAACAATAAAGAGATTTTCCAAACCACATGACAATAATTTGTATAGATATCATCTTTACCACGTGATCATAAACTATATTTTGATTTTCCTAGAATCTAGGAAATAAATAGCACATAAGCCCCAAGTATTAATAGAAAGACCGTAAAATACCCACTATCTTTTTCTTGGACCAAATGATGGTAAACTATATAGAGATTTTCCAGGCCACATGACGTTAAATTATATTCCTCTATAGGAAATAATTATGGATTGAGTCCCACCATTACATGATATGTAGTAATTCCAAAACATATATGGTTTGGGCCCATCTGCCACATGAATTTTTTTTCACATCGAGTGATCCATGTCCTCATAAAAAGATGTTAAACTATATAGATAATGTCTTTTCCATATGACCGTAAAATATTAAGGTTTTATATAACTTTGAATGGCTTGATTTTCAATTTCAATTAGATACATAGAGGCACCTTGATCTTATATATTGGTCCAGCCCAATGTTATTGAAATTATCCATATCCAATTATTAATTTCCTCTATATAGTGATAGAAACTCTTCTCATTCCTCATTTATCACATAGAGCATAGCTCACTCGAGCTTAGGAATATAATTAATAGTATCTACACATAAAAAACACATACGATCTTGGCATAGGTTCATCATGTTGTTGAGGGAGAATCAATAAAAGGAATACCATGAGACCTCAACACATGACATTAATCTGTATAGTTAATGTCACTTATATAAGAGAAAACTGTAAATTCTTGTGGACCTCTTTGGAGAAGAAATCTATTGTGGTCATGGGTCTCCTAACACACCTCTATTCAAGATCTAAGTGTTACATGATTACTAACAGCATAGGATATGTGGTGATTCCTAACTCATCGAACTATGGTCGAGTCATGATAAAAAAATAATGACCCTATCTTCGTATTGGACACACTTGGGTATGAGGATCAATCTTCAGGAGAAACATGTTTCTTGATTCTCATAATCATGAAACACATAGTGATGCCCATAATTCACTCTTGATTCCAGAAAATAAATTCCCATCCCTTCGTGTCATTCGAACTTGATCCTCACTGAAGGATATTAAACTACATGGAATTTCAAGAAACATGTGTCTCTAGATTCCATTCATCACAGGATTTGTAGTGTTATCCAAATATCTAATCCTGGGCCTAACTAAAATAATAAATGGAAAAAATTCCCACCTCTATTCCTGAGCAACACCAATAGATTTTTTCTCATTCTAGACTTACATGTGTCTTGATTCTCATTATCATGAGATGCATAGTTATTTCTGCACTTCAATCATAGGTCCATCCACAAAATTCTCATCAATTCATGCATGTTCATATTCATACTCACCGAATGAGGTTAAATTTATTACAATTTAAAGAATTATGTGTGGATTGATTCTTGGTATCATAGGATATGTAGTGACATCTAGATATCTAGTACTAGGCCCAACTAAATTAGTTAATAGGTGAAATACCCACATCTATACATGATCCATATCTAAAGAGTGTTTATCATTTAAGAAACACCTAATGGTATATTCCTATCATCAAAGGATTTGTACAGACTCCCATATTACTAATCATGGGTCGTGCTACAACAACTAATAAGAAATTAGTCTGAACTACATAGGGAATGATTCACACTGGCTGATTTTGACTATGTATGAGGAATATCCATGTACAACATGTTTTCATATATAATATTTTATGGAGACTATTTCTACATAATTTTATATGTCCTTACAATATGATTTTATCCATCATAATAGACATCCATACAAAAAAACCTTAAAATGCGTGAGAAAAATCTATAATGTTCAACAATGAAATACATGAAATATATCCCAAATAAATTAAAATAAAATATGATGGTCATCATCCAATTTACATCCCCTATTAATGGACCATAAGATAGTTACCCTAGTTATCCAAGGTATGGGGTGATTCCATGACAATTTATGTACCCCCATCCATAAATCATACTTTATGTCTCAAGAAACTCAAGCTTCCAAAAAACATCCATGGCCCTGGGAAATAATTCCCAATTTCAGGGGACCCTTTTATTGAATATACATATATGTCTATGGCGCTTTAATATGAACCTATGGTCATCAACTAAATGTGTCACCCTAAAAAATGGTCATTCTGGTCCTTGTCAGCCCAAAAAACACTGTGGAATAATTGAACAACTAAGTGTGACCTAACTGACTCCCACTATGATAGTCCCATATCATTACTCATTACATGAGAGAATCAGTCCATGATTTACAATATTCTTATCCCATGTATAGAAATATGATGAGCATTTATAAACCTAGGGTGTCATTATTGATCTCTTACACACCATCCCCCATTTCGGTCCATTTGTGTCATGAACTTCAACTACATGTGCTATGGTTTTTGTTGGTCAACCATAATCTCTATCCTATAATGGTCCAAAATGAAAGACCACAACATTCTAGAAAAAATGACACAGAAATCTTTACGCCGAATACCCAACAAAGGTATTCTAAGTAAAAGTTAAGTCTTATCTCACTAAACTCTTAAAATTCAATGTTTTGGAAAATTTTAGGGAACTAATAAATATGAATCAAAACTCATAGGGTATAATTTGTGGCCCTAGTGAAATCTAGAATATGATCATTGAACCGACCTGGTTCAAGAAAATTTAGTGTTTGATTTTTGAATTATCCTCCCCTTGATAATTTTTTCATTAGGAAGTGACACAACATTTAGAGTGATCAAAACGTCATTCGATATTACACTTTCCACAAATCACTCTTCATGATTTGTGGTAACTCAAATACCATGTGTGTTCATTGGCCCTTGGAAAGTATTCTCGGATTCAAGGGACCCATTTCATAACTATTTATGTATGTATATTGATCATTAATATGAGACAACCTTCATATAAAAATGAATCACTCTACAAAAGTGTTTTCCAATCCTTTTGATCCTTAAAATATCTATCAGAAAATTAATTACATCATTGCGATATGAAGTACTCCCTATATTAATGTCTCATATCGTACTACACAATTAAGAACATTGGACCATCACATACATCCTTCTTACCAATCAATTTAAAAAGATTAACCATAGTTTACATTATATCACCATATTTTGAACCCTTCAATAAAATAGGAATATGACACTCTATTATATAAGAATTTATGGCCCAAAAATCATGAATTGAAATCAAAGGACATAGTGCTTAAGTATTACAATATAAGGGCAAAATTTCCCAAGGGTTCATGAATCAAAACAGCATGGATTTCTATCCATACCTAACCACATAATCTAGATGTTTGAGTCTTTGGAAACCTATAATGAACCCCAAAAATTGGTGGAGATCACCTTTTTCATAAACATGCTTCCAATGAATAAGGTTCATTGACATATCACGAAAACAATCTCCACCTAGTAAGAAAGGATCCTCATTGCCTATGAGCCATAGCAACATTGAGGATAAACCCAACACCTCAGAGTGTTATGGGTCATCCCCATTATGTTTACCCCATCCAATATTCAATGAATCAGAATTTTGGATTAGGGATAACCTCGCCTATAATCGAACTATCCAGGATGATCTTGTTTCTCTAGTATTTATCCATCTACTGATATTTCCTCTATGAATCTTCCTTAGCCACTAGAAAATATTCTTGGTATCAAGGACCCTATACAAGGCTATTCATGTATGACTATGGATCATGAATATGTTCCTATGGTTTTCAATAAAATACATCACTTTGAAGAATTTTCTTTCTAATCCTTGAGTGCCCTCAAAACACCATTGTGTAACAAACACCTCAGTGTGTTTTGCATCAGTATTGGTATATATTTCCCATATTCCATGACCATTTTTGAGGTCTAAGCTAAAAGTACCAAAAATAAAACAATAAAAGGTCCATGTTAAAAGACTCTAAAGAAGAATAATTTAAGGGCCAAGCTAAATGAACCTAAACTAATGTGATCGATAGTCTGATATAAAAGACCATAAACTATAGTGATAGATTATCCAATTTGGAAGACCATAAACTACAGTGATACAAGGTACTATCTAAAAGAACCAAATCTAAATCAATTGAAGGTCCAAGTTAAAAGACTCTACACTATAGAAATATCATGTCCGTGATAAATTACCCTAAACTATATAAATACTATGTTTGATCTAAAAGAACCTAAAAAAATAAATACTAGGTTCGTACTAAAAGACCCTAAAACTAAATCAATACCTGGTCCTAAATAAGAGTTCTTAAAACAAAAGAAATAACGAGATACTGAAAAAATAATCCATACTAAAAATTATCAGTTCAGAGCAAATAGAGCCTAAAAGTAATATAATAACATGTTTTAGATAAATGTAACTAAACTAAAAAAATATTAGGTCCTTCAAAAAGACAGTAAACTATATCAATACTGGGTTTGAAAAAAAAACTAAAAAGAACGAAATATAATATCTCAGATAAGAGACCTTAAACTAAAGCAATACCTTGTATATGAAAAAATATCCTAAACAAAATAAATAACAAGTCCAATCCATAAGACACTAAAACTAATAGAATATCAGGTCTAATCTAAATGAACATAAACTAATATATTTTAAGTTCTATGGTAAATTATATAAACCACAAAATAGTAGTGATTTAAACTACAAAAGTTCACCCATATAGACCTTGCTACACTAAGTGGATGCCTACGCTATCTACATGAACACATACATTCTAATTTTCTTGAACTCTAATGAATATTCATAAGAAATATATTGAACTCATATTGGGCCATCCTCTGTCTAGTCCACAACTTCCTCAAGATCAACATACCAGTTAGAAACCAACCAAATATTTGGATATGAGTAATTCTTCTACATTATTGAGTGATTCATAGGAACAGACTCATTAAGTTCATGATCAGTCCCATCAAATAATTTGGGAAATTTTTTCATTATGTTCACATCATTATATCCCCTAATGAGATAATGTATCCATTAGGGACAAATTATTACCTGAAAGGTGTTATGGGGTTTTTGAATACATGTGGGTATAAATGATGTATTTAGTAGAAGAATTAAAACATCATCAGTGAGAAAAAAATCTATAGAGGGGTAGGTTGTTTGAATGGGTATATTCCATGAATTTTAATCCCATAAATTTTTTCATACTTGGTTGAAGCCACCAAATGTCACAAAAGTTTTTAGGATCCACACTCTCCACATTATCATCATGAAGAGATATTACCATTTTCACCTCCTTCTCTATCATCTTGTGAGAAGATAAACAAGAGACCAAATCTATATGAATAGAAGTAATCAGTGTATTTTCTATAGATAATTTAAAATCGTATTAATGTGAATACAGAATAAACAATAATCATCACACACGTATCATGAATTACAATGGATTCACAAATCGTATAAGAAGTTCGTAAATCACCAGACTCCCTAAGATCTCATGGATTGTATAACCCTACCCGGAATCATGCAATCAAATGACCCCTTGGATGCTCACGATCACATGTCCTCAACAGGGTCATGGGAATCGAATGATAAACAATTAATCACATGATCATGTAAGAGAACCATATAGAACCTTCAGGACTATCAAAATCCACCTGACTAAATTTAAAAATGTTATTGAGGTATAGAACATGGTCTGTTCTAATGAGATCATGAAGAAGAGTGGTCTTGTGAATCAATCATCCCGAAAGAAGGTGTCATAGTGGGGTCTCACACTTAGGTCTTATGAAAGGGTATCGTGAGCATGGCACATGAAAACATTGAGTCGATATCGCTATGAGTGATTAGTAGATAGTGAAATAAATGGATATCTACCCCTGTATATAGGGTATTTCATAGGATAACATGAATTCCCCGGTTAGCCAATATCCACTGTTGACACCAATTTGCAATAATGCCAATGAATTAGGTGGGAATTTAATTCTCTCAAAACTGAAACCATTTCCCTGCAAACATCAATCTTGATGGGGGGGACTTTTTTTGAACCCCACCAAATAAAATTATGAAAATTCAAAGTGGAATAAATACATTCATATGGATATTTCTTTCAATGTGAAATTATTGGATGAAGATAGTGGATGAGACGTGAAAATCATGTGAGCCTATAAGGGATACACGATCATGTGACCATAATAAGGTCATTTGAAGTCACAAAAAACAAAAAACATCATGTATTATATATCATGAGGCCCCATAGAAATGTCCGTAAACTATTATTAAGGATCCCAAAACAACCACCAATTATGTTGGATTATCTAGTCATGATCCCCTAGGTTATGCAGAAGGTCAGCCGGAATATTCCCAGAATCATATAAAAAAATTCATCAATGTAGTGGGGAAGTATCCAAAATGTGGAATCATATTGCGGTAGTAAACCTCATTTGAGGAATCATTGATTATGAGAATGGTTGTCACTAACAATGTAAAACCAAACATGCAAGACCCCAATTTCCTTATAAAATAAAGTCATGGACTTAAAAGGGTAGGATGTTGGATCCATTGAATGTTTGAAGAGTCACATGATGCAATCTTGTAAATCCACAAGACACCATGATACCACAATGACATATCCTCCTTGTCTTGAAAAATCCGATTGGCATGTCATCCCTATCATGAAAAGAGCCTCAAGAATGTCTAGAAAATCTCAAACTCCCCCT
Source organism: Viscum album (assembly GCA_963277665.1). NCBI lineage: Eukaryota > Viridiplantae > Streptophyta > Magnoliopsida > Santalales > Viscaceae > Viscum > Viscum album. Next base: position 1,512,002,714 of record OY728156.1, read on the forward strand.
TTGACTCCATAAAGAAAACATATGGGATTTTCCATTAAATGATTATTCATCTACATAGTCCCTTTATTATTTACACATTACTTCATCAAAAGGTTGATTAATTTCATTTACATTACTCATACAGTGTCACATGACACCCAAACATTATAAAATAAATAATGAAAATTAAAAGAAGAGGAGGGTGTATCCCTTCACATTCGTAAAACATTTGTGATGCGCTAAAGATGTCTATAACTGTTTCTCAGAAGACTACTTAGAATACCCACCTGATATCATGAAGGACCCTAAAAAATTCATAATTTCCACCAAGAAGTCATAGACAAGTAACCCAATGTCTCAAGAATTCTTTTTGATAGGAGTCCTAATATCATGAAGATAGTTCTACATGACAATATGACATAGATAAAATTCCATTGACACCCATGAATGACTGAAGAATTCACCATTAATTGGATATAATCAAATTATGGAATCATTGATGGGAAGGATTCATGGTCTTAGAAAAAGAAGGTGACATCCTTAGAGTGATCCACGATGGATACTCACAATGAAACCTGATGCAGAAGACCTTCACCGACTAAAACACGGATTAATTTGAGATATGATGCAAAAATTAGTACAAAACCATGGTGGAGAGGTAAATACATCCCCCACACCAACATGAAAAAAAATATGATGGATAAATAGAACCATCCACTACTTATCACAACCAAGTGGATGACTCTACATGGATGAACGAACCCTGGGAACATCGCACTGATGTTAGAGAGGACTTCGAAGAGTGAAGGATCTTGTGAATTACAAGCTCAACATTAGATAATATACTAGGGAACAACTAGGGATATCATAAAAAATGCATATTATCTTCCCATGATCACCCATAGATCATGCAAATGAATTATGGAAGGAAACATTTAGGACATCCCACACAACTACTAGATCACACAAGAATTAATTCAAACAATCACAAGATAAATATAACGAGTTCACAATATATGGTCTATAAAATACTAAAAAATAAAAATTGAGAAAAATAAATATAGACTGGTCCTCATCAAAATTTCATACACCACCCAGAGCATGTTACATTAACAAGATATGTCCCCCAAATCATGCTCCACTCATTCATCATACTATTTAGACCACACAAATTCTACTAAAAATGAAAAACAATGTCACATGGAATCCCCAAGACATGTTGTACTGATGTCAAAAATCCTTATGTTCTTGATACAGTAGAAAATTTGTTCTCTTCAAAAATGTCACTTGACCCATATGACATCGTCAGTTTGTATAAGTTATGTCTCATTGTAGCACCTGGGTCTGTCAAATGGATCCTAAGATTCCGTCCACGCATTCCATATAGGTATCATGATTCACTCCATACATATCATCTCAGATATGAGAAACCCATGAAGACACATCATATTTAATATCATTGTGCCCTCCAAATGTGTTAGTTAGCTTTTGAGATGACATATGGGAAGGTTAGTTGGATCATGCGATGACTTATGGACAATTAATATATGTCATGTGAGGGGATCTCATAATTTGATAAAATTGTCTATCCTTTTTGTGCAATCCCCAATTATAAGTGAAACTTCAGAGTGCATTCCACAACTAGTGATGTGATACAATATGTACAAATTATAATGGAAATGTCATTGTATAATAAATTATCAAGGTATGATGGTTCTGATGCCTAAAGAAACTAGGATACATAAGACACCACATCGAGGTTTAGGCTTAATATTAATCTTCCATGGGAAGTCCCAACACATAATCCTCCCCCCTCTAAAAAGAAATCTTATTTATTATTCTCCATCCCATGTATCTCACAATGAGAATGGATCACATGGGATTAGGGAGTTTCTATAATCATTACATATGAACTATACATCACCATAAAGACTAGGGAAATGTTAGTGTGTAATACATAATAATTAAACTAAGATGATTATGATTCCTATAATAACCATGATACATATGACTAATTACTATGTACTGATCCAGAAATCAATTTGGAATCCACCTCAGTGTGGGTCCCTCCATGTCTATAATATTTCAACAATCAAGTCCCAATCTTTCCCATATAGTGATTACACTACCTCACCCATCAAATGACTAACAAATTAGGAAACTACAGTGAATATGATTCCTACTGTTAGAAGGGTATATATGACACCTATCTAATTTAAAATATCCATATTAATTTGTGATGGTCTATCCTAGTACCTAATCTATATATCCATATGTTTTGAGAAAGATTTCCTATTATCCCTTCTTTCTCACACCAATCATAGCTTGTGTGGGATTTGGTTGTTGTAATTGTCATATAATTTTCATCATAATTCTCCACTAATAAGGGAAATCTCAATATGTAAGCCCTAATGAGTAGCATTATATATTCACCTACATATGTGGGAATATACATTGGGTCCATTTCCAAGGTCTCAATTGAAAAATGAGAACACTAATTCCTTCCAAAACCAGGATTCATAAGATGTCTTTCTTTGGATCATACTTAAATAAACACAAAATTCAATGTATGTACCCTCATGTATCCAAAATTTCAACCATTGAGACCTAATAATTCCCATGGGATGATTATTTTTCCACATTGTGTAGTGGACTGAAAAACCAAATGTACTATGAAAAATTTAACTCTCACCATAATTGGGATACAAAGGATTCCCCCCTGGGACTCGATCATGAAAACCTCTTTCCTCAGAGCACTCATATATATCTTTTACGTTTGAATTTAAATGTCATGGGTTCAATGAATTATATGGATTTTGATTCCTACATTAACCAGGATATATTGGATTCCTCGTACTGAATCAATCCCCTATTTGAAATATTTATTTCCTCCCTACATGCCACCAAATTCCAATTCTCCTAGTTATGCAGCATTAGCACATAAGAATTTTATCATTACAGGGAAATAGTGGAAAAAACTCAGATACATATAGATGGATTCATTAATATGATCCCCTTATTTTATAATGTGATACTTAACCCATAGAATCTTATTTGGGTAATAGGTCATGTATTTGGATTAGGAAGGGATTCATGAATATATGATAAATTTGTAACAGAGGCTTGGAGCAGGAAACAATTACCCCCAACTGGTTGTAATGACCCTCACCTCCCATCATCTCAACCAATACTAGTTCCTAAAAATAGTTGGGTTTGGAACCACTATTAACAACCTTATTTGGTAAATGATTCATGTACATAATTATTGATGAGGTGACCATTGATATTTTCCATTAAGAAAAAAATGGTAACATAGAATAAATGTTTTTTTCTTAAATATACCCAAACAAATAATCCATCAGGTCAAACCAAATACACCTAGTGGTTGTCTCCCCCATTGAAAAAATCACTAATGAACATTTTTAAAATGAGCCATGAACATATGCACAATAGAAGTTGAGTCAGATTCACTCCATAGGATCATCCAACCATGAAGAAAAATATATTTAATTTTCATAATTGTGTCCAATGATTCATATTAAAAAGAAGTTCCATTCACAAGGTAAGGGTAGAACCATCCCATAACTAATACATGATAGGTAAAACATATTCCACCACTACCCAAGGGAACTAGTGCACATGAATCTACCCCATCAATGATTAATTAGATTAATGATAGAATAGGATGGATCCAATGAATTGATTTCAGGACCAGAGGTTTTTTTCCTTCCAAGAACACCATAGAGTTGTAAAATGATTGGAATTGGAAAATAATTTTTGACAAAAAAGCTTTTATTTTGGAGTTGATAATCACATATAAATGAATAGTGGTGGTCCTTGTAATAAATTAGAGAGAACTATGGTCAAAATTCAGTCCATTCCATTCACCCCATGTGTATGAAATAATAGTGGTAGCCACAATTGAGAGAAAATTGATGAACCAGTCACTTTTTCTTGAACCTATGGAGTAATTCATCAAATTTACAAGTATTCATTTGTGATTATTGATGTTGAAGGTTTCCAATAGATAATCCCATTAAATCAAAATGGAATTTTATGAAACAATGTGGTGATTGATGCTTTAAAAATCATCAATATGAAGGTTATTGTTAGGGGAATGTTGCATCCCATACTTTTGAATTAGGTTCCCCATAGAAAGATATCATCTCTGAATCCACCATAAGAGATGGGATCTTACCATAATAAAAATGAATCTCTAAAATAAAGACAACCACATAGGCATATTGATATTGTTCTCATATTTGTGTATATAGAAATCACTGGGTTGGAAAAGGAACATGCTACATGGTTTCCTGACATGGATATCTTTTTAAACATTGGTTTACATATATAGATTCAACAGAATAAGGGAGTTCAAAAAATCATGAGATAATTAAAAATTATACATTATCTCATCAATAGACATGTATTGTAGGTCATGGGGTATAACTACAAACACTTTTAGTGTATGGTTGAGATAAAAAGAATACTACACAATTAGAAAATAATTATTGTAAAGAATTCATCATGAAAAAATGATGGTATCTTTGTATGATTATTAAGTTGGCGTCTATAATGTTTTTGAGATGTAATATATATACCCATTCAAAAGTATATTAGTGAACATATTAGAGAGAAATTTCATGGACCCATCTACATATAAAATGTTATTCTACGTGAATTTAATCAGAATAGTTCCATTAAAAACCATGAGGCATGGGATCGACAAACAAACTATGTATATGGTATTGATGAGTTATATCAAATAAATAGTGATGAGATTACTCTTGTGAATAGAACCTATCCATGTAAAATTTTGGATTAGGGTTTGAATATTGTTGATGTTTTTTATTGGCGATCTAAATAATGACAATGAATAAAAAATGAAGTAACCACTAAGTTGATATTAAAAATTATTCCTTCATGGGAATTTTATTACCCTTTTAGGATTCCATTTGGGAAATTTTACTATGGATATTTTTTCAATTTGGAAACAATAAATCATAGCCTTTAATAGGGGGAAAATGAGGAATATGAAATGCACGGTCCCTTTCTTTACCCCAAGGCTTCTGGTGATGTTGTACCATTTGGAGACAGAGACTCCATATCAAAAAATAAAAATGGAATTATTATAACTAATAGTATGTCTGTAAATATCATCATAATCGCAAAAAATTGATTTAATAAAGAAAATTTTCTTTTTCAAGTCCTTACAAAAAAGAAGGATGTCATCATCATAAAGGATATATGAGGGACTGAACATATTTCTTCTATATTTTATCTTCCTATAGTGATTTTTTAAATATCATTAAAGAATATATTTAGATAGTCTTCATCAATAAATAATATGAGGTTAGAAACATGATCCCCATTTCAAAACCCTTGAGATAATTGGAAAAATAATTTTGGGGATCCATTGATAAGGAATGATATCCTTACCCTTGTAATAATGATATTAATCTAATTTATGAAATAATTTGACTAACCATGTGTCCCTAGGATGAAAATAATCAATCTCCATTTAATAACAATATAATATCTATAGTTTTCAATATTAAGGAAAGTACTATAAAAAATAGAATTCTTTTACATTATGAAAACACATTCATAGGAAGTCAATAGACACATTTTAATTCACATTATTGGAATGAATCCATGCTTATTTGGGGTGATAAATTCAACATAAAATTTCCCCAACCTGAGAGAAACAATATTATGGATGATACTAAGAATAATTTATTTTATAGAAACCATTCGGAAATCCCATAGGTTTATAATATTTTACTTCATGGTATTATGTTCAAAAAATATAAAATTAACCTAATATAGTATATAAGAATGATTTAATAATTCCCCCACAAAATTAATAAACTCTCCATTCCAAATTTTCGAGTTGAATGTGACTAATTTTTAAGTAAATCCTTGTAGACCAACATCTCTATCAATATATAGTGAGAAAAAGTTCAGTCTAATCTTTTTTTAATAGGTTCTATAATAAGTGTTGAGCTTTGAAAATCATCAACACAAGGAGTAGGGTTTTTAATCAACATAGAGGTGTTATCACACTCATCATCTAAGTACATTCTTCAAATGTATTCAACAACATCATTAGATGTATCATCTTCTAAATTGTAAAGGGTACCCTTGATATTGATAGTAATGAATAATCTCTTAAATTTCATTTCATTTTTGTATATAATGAATAATCATGGTGTTTTGATCACTATATTGGAAAAACTAATATCATATTAGTTTTGATCCATACTTTATTTGAATGATAAATGGTATTAATTCATGGATAGGGATTGTGATTCATATCTATAAGAAAGATCCATGTCTTGGATTTAAATCTTTTTAAGGGAAAATGTATTTAAATAGAATAAATTTCATCATCTAGTTTTTAAATGGCTAATTCTATCCAATCACTTCCGAGGCGATTATTGAATTTTAACATATTAAAAATTGTATGCATAGAGACACAATATAGATCATTTTTCCAATATTGCATGATCACCTCACTACATTCATGAGTGAAAATCCTTGGGATGTTGAAAATAACAGTGAGGGGTTTGAAAAAATCAATGTGGTTAAAACATCAGCCATAATGGGGTTTTATTTTGAGTGTTCATTGAGGATGGTGAAGCTAGAAACCTTGACACCATCATTTGATCATCAACAAGGACTATAAAACTTTTCAATTTGATATAATACCTTCTATATTCTGTGTATATTATCTAGGTTTAATCATATCTAGCAATATAAACATAAAATCAGTTTAATTGATAAGTGAAATGGTAGTATTAAACTACTATTATCCTTTATAATTTGAGCTGTTTATCTCATTAAAATATAAAAAAGTGTTGAATTAACCAATAATAATCCAACTTAGGGAAATAAAATCATTTTCCATCTCCTGATCTTTCTATAGGTCCCTCCAATTAATAAAATAATTTTGTTTATAAACACAGGAGTTGGACATAGTAATGTTATTCATATCAATCCAGATAGATACATCCTGTGGAATTATGTTGAATGAGTTGAGGTTAAAACATTGATGTTGTATCATAAAACCAATCTCCATTTAATTTTCATGAGAGATGTGGCTATGAAAATATAATCCATGGTATTCATTGTTGAATTACTTCTTGTTTTCAAAAATCATTTTGTGTTTGACTAAGATAATATAAAAATGATTTATGGACAATATAATGTGTCCAAGGGATATGACCGTGGGTGAGATCCCAATAATCCTAAAGTTTTTAAATAAAACATCATTGGTTAAGGGATAATTTTCTTAATAGATTTCTTCTAACAAACATGTTATTCATATAATAATAGATTCATCAATTTTTTTTACCTTATGTTGATTTTTATTGTATTTATCCTCAAGAAGCACACTACTCTTCATAGTATAATTTCACATCTCATTATTTCTATTGGGTGATTGATAATACTAGACCTCATATACAATGTATTTTCTATAATTTGATTTATATATGTTGGGGGCGAGATTAATTAGATTATGTGTTCAATCAGGGGTCCTCATTCACATATATTTTCAAGAGTTAACTTTTATAATGAGATCATTACCCTTTTCTAATGTGGTGATATCTATAAAATGGGGTCCATTTTTTGTGGAAACTATTTATAAATTCTACATGCTTTCCCCTATTTTTTTATAAAATGGTAGCATCCAATGAGGTAGACTCTGCAAAAAATATTTGATAGAATTTATTATATTCCAAGCTATGGATTTGTTTGGAGGCTTGGTTATTATTATTTTTAGAAGATACTTCAATAGTCTCCAAACCTGTGTTGGGGGAACCAACATGGTTTTTTACCTTTATCATTAGGGCCATGATCCAATGAATAGAAGTCACCCTATAATGAATTATCCATAGGATAAAACCATACTGGCTAAAATAAGTTCTCAACCACCTCCTGGATATCCACAATTCAAGAAAGATAAATCAATTCATGCTCAATATCCCTATCCTCATCCTATTGGGATAAAATGTGCAATTAATTTTTGTTTACGATGTAATCTTGTAAAATAAGTGGATTCCATACAACCTCATTTCAATCCATCTAATTCACTATAATATCCAATAATTTTTAAAACAAGTAACATTTTCAATAGAATATGTGATACGCAACACCTATCATAAATGAAAAAGTAATTAATTTTATTTAAATGTGATAGTCACAATATACTAATTAAATTGAATGTAATCAGTATAATTAAACTCACTATAAAATATATAATTGTTTTACTCATTTTTTATTAATTAATTAATTTTTTTAAAAAATATCACTCGATTTTTAATGATTATATTTTTTTATTCAAATATATTTTCCAAAAAACTGTGTTTTATTGATTTTTATGAATCAATATTATAAAATTTATTTGAAAATATGGAAAAATTATTTGAAAAAATGTTTGTAATTTTTATGCTCATAATGTAAAATTTATTATAGTATGAAATTATGGAATTTTAAAAAAATATTGTTTTTTCAATTAATAATGATGAATTTATATTTTTAATTAATGCCTCTATTTAAATAATAGATAAATAAAAATTTTAATATTGAATTTTATAATTATAAATTATTAATTATAATTTAGTATTATCCACTTATGGGGTTTTAAGAAAAATTTATACTTAAATTTAGTATATAATATTCAACACTTAAAATAATATTTTTTGAAAAATTATTTTTCATTAAATCTTATTAATTTAATATTAATATAAAATAATCCAATTATGTTTTATGAATTTTTATAAATTGATTCCATTTTTTCAACTGGTGGGACCAAATGTTGTAAATATACCCCTTTTATTTTTTATCAAGATAAATTATAACCTTAATAATTATTGTTTCCCTGATAGTTGGTACATCAGGTAATTAATATTAAAAATATTATTATAAGAATTTTTAAATGACCCTAACACTTAAATAAATTTAATTGGATGATTACATTTTTTTCATTCTCATCAATGGCTTGGATATATATAATTTAGTTTTTATTTGGATAGGATTATGGCATTTATAATATTTTCATTAAAGAAAATTAAAAAAATATTACTCTCCTGATTTCATTAAATATAAAATTTTAAATATAGATATTACCTAATTATATTATCCAAAATAAAATTTAATTTGAAATCAAAATGATATAAATTTATTAGTTTATCTTTTTTAGTTAAGAAATGTTTAACTTAAAAAATTACACAGTCTTGATGTAGAAATTAATCAATTAATGAAATATTTAAATAAATTATATTAATAATATAACATGTACTATAATTTTTGAAAAATAATGTGATATATAGATTTTATTGAATAACATAACTTGTAATTATTTTTTTAAAATATTCGATTCAGATTTTTATTCATTTCATGTTGTTATACAAAATAAAAAAATGATTAGTACTAAAATTTGTGATTAATGATATTTTATAACAAATATAATAATATTAAATGATATAAAATTACTAACAATATTAAACTCTAACAAGATAATATTTTATGGTTAACAATATTATACATGTTCCCTCTATGGGGTTTTTTTACAATTTATCGTAATTATCATGACTCCATGAGAACAATTCCTTGTTTTCACATATTGTGAAAGGGGTTAACATGGGATTAAACCTAAAATATAAGTTTAAAAACATATTAAAAAAATTATAATAATTATTTTATGAATTTATTTTGACCCATACTCATTATATATTAATTATAAATCATTTTTGAACCTTTTAGAATTAAAAGTTATTTTATATTGATTTAATATTATATGAAATTCCAAGAGTTCCCTGCCCCATTCTTAAAAACTAATCTATTCTCCCAATTAAATTACACATAAAAACAATATTTTTTCGAAAAAACTTCCCAAATACATTCCTATAATGCGTCCCCTCATTTTTGAGGTCGTGGTTTGTTCATAACACTAACCTTTGGTGTCAAAATTTGTAAAGGAATGAAAGTTATCCTAAGAAGATGTATCATTTTTAATTAACTATTTATATTTAATTTATTAATACATTTCCATAAAAAACTCTTCATTAATGAAAAAATAATATCACCAATATCATCCATATGGTAATATGTTATTATTTTACTAGTTTAACCTAAATCCGTGTCCATACTCTATCATATGGGATTGGATTTGATCATTATTCTGTATGGCATACTACCTCCCCACAAACTGAGGCAATTTTTTTCTATCACCATCTTTTAATACTGGTTATAATTAAATAATTAATATTTATTTATGATACTAGTGTAATTTTATCAAAAATATAATATATATTTTTTCTTCTAGCATTTCAATTCTTTCAAAAATGATAACATCATTAATGCGTATTGGTGGACGACCACCTCCACAAAGGGATATGAATCATTTTTAATAAATTAATCACATGAATAATATATATGGAAATATTATATATAAAATATTATATTTTAATATTGTTATAATTATTTATATTTAACATATCACTCAACTTCTTCCAATAATGATCGTGGAAAATATGAATTGTTATTCACTAGTGTGTACGACCTACCATCTCAATGATTGTAACGTAGTTTATTTAATACAACCATGGTCAATGGTAGGATTTAAAATTATAATTTATGAATTAATGTGATAATTATTTTGTAATTATTATTATTATTGAGATTATGGAGTAAATGAAACATTGATGATAGTCAGTAGACCAATGTCATTTTGGAAGTATGAACAAAATATCATCAAAACACTTGATTAAATTCAATTGATATGTAATTAAATATAGAATGTTAAGAGATAAAATATTATGAATTATAAACATGTAAAATCATCATAATTAATTATATAATTAACAGAATATTGTTATTTAGGAAGATAATCAACATTTGAGATGAGTTGGACTGAATGTAAGGGAATTTATTTTAAAAATAATCTTCCAATATTTCTGTTAAAAACTATTTTTTATTCCCAATAAATATTATCTAAAAGAGTTATAATGAAGTAATTTTTTATATTATCTAATTATTTTTTAAGGACATGTTTTCCCATGTTTTATTTTTTGGACAATGATTGGAATATAATCTTTTTTCTTTTTCCAACCAAGGTACTTTATTACTTTTTCAACAAATGCTTGAAAACATGTCTTTTTATCTTTTACTGAATGAACATAGTTCCCAACCATCATAAAAAATAATTAATTTTAATATTAACATGTTGGTTTATGGGGGTTTTATAATAGATATTTTTTACCTTTAATTTTTTTTATTTTTTACAAATAATTTTTTTCAAAATGAAAATCATATTTTTCTTGAAGAAATATCCCATGTGATCTCTCAATGACATTTTACATATAAGAAGACAACCAATTATTTCTCATAAATAATTTTTTTTATTTCATCAATAATTCTTTTTATGTTATTTTTCGTGACACCCTAATATTTTAGGGTATGCATATTTTTATTTGTAATCTCATTGATATGTTACGTTGCACGCAGCACCGAACATAATAAAAGAATGATATTATATTAATATTATCATTTAAAATGAAACAATATCACTATCATTAATTTTTTGGTAATTAAAAGGATTACATAACATATTGAAGTATATTATTTATTAAATTTTTTATTCTTTATTTATAAATAATTGTGAAACGAAATTTATTATAAAGAAAACATTTTTTGAAAACAATTTTAATGTGAACAAGTGTGTTTTATACCAATAAAATAAAAAAATCACATTTTTTATATCACAGTTATTATATATATATAATATTCAATCTAATGATTAACATTCATCTAATTTTTTTATAGACATCATATAAGAACCGATTCATTTTTACACACAAAATATGTATTTTTATAAAAATATTGTTTTACCGCATTTTGATGGTGAATTTGTTTTAAATATATGTTTTTCAACACATTTATAAATAATATTTTACAAAATAAACTTATTTTTTAATGAATAATATAAAAATTTTATATAGATGATTTTTGGGAATTTTTTGATAAGTTTCATGTTTTGAGGAATAATGAAAAAATATAGAATTTTAGTTGGAATAAAATAATTCATTTATATTACTTATATTGTTAAATTATATTTTTAACTTTTATTAAATTATAATAATATCAAATTTTATCATTTAATCTAATTATGTTCTTTGGAAATGATTTCACATTGAATTTGGATATAAAAACATTTCAATATTTTGAACATTTTCACATTAAATACACATTTTCTCATACTATTAATAAGATTAATTTTATATAATTATGGAATTTCATTTTAAAAAAATGGGTTCCATATTTGTTAATAATAATATCCACTCTTAGTAAATATGTCCCCTTTATTTTTGTATAATAAGAATATTAATTGTTGGTTTTTTTAAAAAAATACCTTAGTTATGGATAAATCACAGAATTAAGGTTAGAAAATACTATTTTATGTATTATAAAATTATCCTAAAACATTATAAAATATTAATGGATAAGTGAGTTTTGAACGAAAAATTATTTAGGAAGATTTTTTGGCCACTTGGATAATCTAGGATGACTTTATGCTTTTATAATATTTTATTCTAAGGAAATTCAAATATGAAATTCTCATGTTATTAATAAGTATTAAATTTTTAATATGATATAATTCATAATTTTTTTTGACTATAAACATTCATTTGAAAGATAAAATTTTTATACTCATTAAGGAATTTTTCTTCTGTTTCAAAAAACAAATTTTTCCTTAAAATATTAGACAATGATGATGTAGTAATTGTTTAATTATAGAAATTTTAAATAAATGATACTAAAAATATTAAAAAAAATTAATTTTAGATAATTAATATCATATATAAATTTCCTAGATATACTAAACATATTAGTGGGGGATTAATTCTTTTTCATCAAATTTATATTATATATTGATGTTTTGTTAAAAGTGACGTAATGAATTATGCCAAAATTACTATAATGATATTTTATAATAAATAACATTTAATAAAATTATATAAAACTGGTAAAAATTGAAAAAAAATACAAATTATTTGGCTAATATATAATATGTTTTTATTCATCATTTATGTGTATTATTTCATTTTATTGAATCAATAATAAGAATTAATGTGTAAAAAAGGTCAGTTTTCAAGGTAAGAGTTAAAGGGTATAAATATAATGACCCATACATTACATAAATATTTATTACTTCAGAATTAAAACATAATTATTCCAAAATATATCAAAACCATGATAGGACCGTATAGGTATAGTGTCTATAGAAATTGGGAAACATAAACAACTGGTTCATAAAGCATCTACATTGTCTCCTGTTTATTTCATCATATCAAGAGTCCCTTTTGGCATATCCTACTTAATACCCTTCTTCCTGACCTAGGGAAAAGAAAACATACAAAAGTGTGAGCTCAAATGCTCAGTAAGGGTAATGAAAGGAAATATCATTCATATCATATTCATACGAACATAACATTTTGAAAATCTTAACATGCAAAAGAGATTATAATATCATATCATGGGATAAATCATAGTAGTGAAATGTATTCCCAATAATCATAACATAAAACATAAAACTTTGTGGAATACACACATAATCATAGAAAATCATTTCATATTAGTCAAGACTTAATTCCAAGACTATCATAGCGGACAAATTCCATTTCTGAACTGAGTTCACTCATTGTTCCAGTCCTGTATCACTAAATCAGATTAAATTTCTGTTCCATCCATGTCTATATCATGAGATATAAAACATTACCCAATGCATAGGAGGCAGATATAGGTCCCACCGATCTCATAATCAATTCATTCTTATGTGTGCCACAAAATCATATATCATATATCGTAGCATAACCCATGTAATAAAAATGGGATTTTTAAACATCATGACATCATAACATAATCCATATAAGATAAAAGGACTTCATAAAAGTAATTCCATTATAACATAAAAAAATCAATGTAAATATAGGTATAGAAATAGAACACTATATTATCTTATATGGAAAATAATTTTGATAAAACACTTGAACTCCATTCTTGAGAAAAATATCCTTTCTAGTTCAAAAACATTTTTCCTTTCTTAACATGTCATAAAATTTTAGACAAAAAACAGTTAGTTAAAAAGAAACTTGAAAACGTGTAAAGGAATATTCATGTAAATAATGTTCTATGAAATCATAAAAATCCATTCATGTCGTATAATTTTAAAAAAACATTCTTCTCATACATTGGCTGGAAAAGTCAAAAATTATCTCATACTAAAAACAACAAATGATTCCTATCATATCTTTTACTAAAAATTAACCAATTGGTAAAATTGTATTTAAACAATTGTAGGAGGAAAGAAATAATATTAAATATTTTGGAAACATGGATGTGGATGATAAATATACCCCAGTAAATTCTGAATTATAAACAATCTCGGATAAAAATGAAATTGTGAGATTTTCCCTTACCTTAGGTCTGATATGCTTCGTACGTATCTGAACATCTTGTATAACGATTTAAATAAGTCATTGACTTATTACAGAATCATATTCATTGTTATTATATCATATATGGTCACATTCTTATCTTCTTATTACTAATATTTCATTGCTACTTGTTATTCTGGTGTTTATTGCTTTATGTTCTTATGCATGTTATGTCGAATAAATTCTTCTTCTTATTTTTAGGTTAAAATAACTCATTTAAATAATGGTATTAGTGTAATATATATCATATTTATTAATTCAATTCATTTATATAATTATTATTCATTGAAGATCATGTAGAAAGAGTCGCAGCACATCGTGGAGACGGTAGGCGGTACGTACGCATGAGGGATGATATCATTATTTTGATAATAAAATTGTATATAATTGGATTTTATATCATATATACATAATAATAATAATGTTGTATTTATTATTTATATCATTTATACTCATTTTCATACCCATCCAAATGATTAAATGTTTGAATAACAAACTGCACCACGACGTGGAGACGGTAAGCCGTACGTACTCACGTGTGGTGACTTTTTCATTCATAGAATGGATAAAATAACTTATATGGTAGTACCATTTTTATAATAACATCGCAGTATATTTTAGATACTTGATTTATTATTTTATAATGGAAACAACAATGGAGGAGGAAGTTGGAGAAGAAAGGAACTTGAAATATGTAGTGAGATATTTATCTCTTCTTCGGGTTCATCCTTTTGATTGGATCAAAAGGGCTCCATAGGATGACTTGTTGACTAAAGGAAGGCCTATAGGGTTAAGGGAGGACAGTTTAGCGAGTATTTAGGCAGGGTTTCGCCGAGCCAAATGGATTTGGAGGTGAGAATTAGAGAGAAGGTGTAGTGCCCTTTTATAAGAGGGTGAGAGGTACCTTAGAAAAAACATAAAATATTATTTTATAATAAATTCAAGTTCAGTTTATAATGGATCCAAAGTAACTTATATCAACTCTATGGTGGGGATGGGTCTAAATATTCTCAACCGATAGGTTTTAGATAAGTTTAGGTTACCATTTTAACCTTATTATTTAGATTTAACTCTAAGTTAAATAATTTAACTTTTATCGTGTCTTCTTGTATTTTTACACTATATGGTTAATAAACATACTATAAACTTCAAATATAACCCAAATTGGTTCATTAATGTCATATATATTATTATATAAGTCTTTCGGCCAAACCTTAGATTTTTCGGAATAGAATATCAATTAATAATTTAATATTTGTTTTAAAAACTCTTTTATGTCACTTTTGACACTATCTTGTATTTTGTTTTTTCTAAATTCATAACAACATTATTACTTAGAAAAAAATTCATCTAACCAACCCTAATATGTTATATTTACCTATAAGTTATTTTAATTCATAACAAGTCTCAAATTACATTTATTTGGGTATTTATAATATCAATTATGTTAATATTTCATTAATAATGTAATTACTGCATCATCATTGTCTCATATATAAATTAAATTATTTAATGTCTAAAAATTATAAATAAAATACCAATATATAGGAAATAATTTTATATTTATAATTAATATTTATAGTCGAATTTATCTTATGTATAACCCTATATTAAAAATGTTTTACTTATTAAACATTGATTTTATCTCTTTTAACTCTTCTTTGAATTAAATAATAATAAATGTCGTAATCTAATCCAACTGGACCTAAATGGTCATATTTTATTCCTAAGTTTGTTTTTGGTCAAATAAAACATATCCAACAGAATTAGGACACATGTTAGGGTAATAATAATATCATTTTTACCCTTAATTACCATATTTACTTTTAACCGTGGTTAACAAAAGTAAAAAGTTACTATTCACAAAAAAATTATTTTTATCTTATTGAACCAAATTTTACTTACTAATATCAACTATGTCTCTCAGATTTTTGAAATTACACTCACAGAAGCGGTAGAATTAAGTATTTTGTAAATTTTCAAATTCTCCTAGGAGGTGCGTAAAAGACGGTAAAGAGTTCTAAAAAAAAATTTATACATCTAAAATTATTATTAAATGACTCCAATGAATTAAATTGAACTTATATATGTATTATGTATCTATTTTGACCTAAAATAAATTTATATAATATAAATAAGTATTTAATAAAAATTTGGTTTTAAAATATAAATCAATGTTTTTCACTATTCATCAAAAAATTAAAGTTTTCAGAAAAATACCAAAAATTCACCCTAATCTAATTTCGATATTCCAAATCTAAATATGAAGTACTTTTGGAAAGATAAAATTTATGAAATTTTAAAAGGTGGGTGTTACTATTCATAAGGGGTTGTTTATATAATATTTTTATAACATATCGTTGTTTAGTGAAACTCGGTATTGCATACAATGCAAGCTATTGAGGAATGTTGCTCTTGTGTGTAACGAAAGCCAAGACAATGTTGTGTGAAGTGAAAGATTCCTTTGGTGTTGCATATAACATAATACATAAGAACAAAATATTTCTCATAAAATCTCATGGTGTTACATTCTACCCCCCTTAAAAAGAATTTCCCCCTTGAAATTCATCACTTCGTAACAAACAGATGAGGATAACTCTCCCTCATTATATCCTCATGTTCCCATGTATCTTATTCTAATTGGTGGTTTCTCCATAAAACATTAACTAGGAGAGTTATCTTGTTTCATAGAACTTTTTCTCTACAATCCAGAATCTCTATAGGTTGTTCTTCCTAAGAAAGACTTTGCTCTAGCGGTACAACTTCTGAGCATAGTACATGTAAAGGATTGGGTATGTACTTTCTCAGGAGAGATACATTGAACTCATCATGAACTTGAGAGAGATTCGGTGGAAGCGCCAATCGGTAAGATACCTTCCCAACACGATCCAATATTTTGAAAGGACCAATATACCTAAGGCTCAGCTTGCCCTTCTTTCCAAATCTCATTACTCTCTTCCAAGGAGATATTCGTAAGAACACTTTATCACCCACTTCAAACTCTAGGTATTTTCATTGGTAGTCAACATAACATTTTTGTCGTCTCTGAGTTTCTCTTATGGGTTGTTGAATAGATCTGACCTTTTCTGCCATCTCATCAACAAGATGAGGTCCTAAAAGCTTTCTTTCCCCAACTTCATCCCAGCAAGTTGGAGTTCTGCATTTATTTCCATAGAGAGTTCAATAATGAGCCATCTGAATACTATACTGAAAGCTATTATTATTAAAGAATTCAACCAAAGGTAGGTGTTGATCCCAACCAGCTTTGAAATCCATAGAGAAAGTTCTCAACATGTCTTCTAGAGTTTGAATTGTCCTCTCAGACTGACTGTCTATCTGAGGATGATAAGCAGTTATTAAACTCAACTATGTATCTAGAGTTTGTTGAATACTTTGCCAAAACTTCAAGGTAAACCTCAAATCCCGATCAGATATAATGGAAAGTGATACTCCATGCAATCTTACCAGTTCCTTGACATTTATCCTGGCAACCTGATCAAGATAGAAATATTCTCTAATAGAAATGAAGTGTGCTGACTTAGTAAGACGATCAACTATAACCCAGATAGCATTATTGCATTTGGATATTTTAGGAAGTCCAGTGACAAATCCCATAGTGATGTTTTACCATTCCCATTCTGGTATGGGTAATGGTTGTAACATCCCCTTGGTCTTTTGTCTCTCATCTTTAACATGATGAAAAACCAAGCAACGAGAGACATATTCAGAAACATGTCTTTTCATGCCATCCCACCAAAAGTACTCCTTTAATTCCCTATACATCTTCGTGCTTCCAGGGTGAATAGAGAATGAAGAACTATGAGCTTCATCCAATATTTCCTTCTTTAATTCTGGGATGGGAGGAACCGGAATCTGATTCATGAACCTTATTATTTCATCACAATCAATGTGGAATTCAGGAACATTTCTCACTTTCTTTTGTAACTCGGCATCTGATTTTTGTTCCTCTTTAATCATCACATATATAGATGGTTGGACATTCATTTGAGAAATGTATGATTTTCCCCTTATATTATAATTCAAAGATCCATCCATTGTAAGTCCATAAACATTGGATCTTTTGTGATCCTCATCATGGATCAGCTAGCATGGTCTTGTCGACTTAATGCATCTGGCATCTTTTTTGATTTCCTAGGGTGGTAACGAATTGAGTAGTCGTAATCCTTAATCAGCTCAAACCATCTTCTTTGGCGCATATTCATCTCCTTTTGTGTGAAAATATACTTTAAACTTTTATGATCAGTATAAATATCACACCTTTTACCATAAAGATTATGCCTCCAAATCATTAATGGAAAGATTATTGTAGCTAATTCTAAATCATGATTTGGTTAAATTTGGTCATGGATTTTCAACCGTAGTTGTGCATAAGCTATCACTATGTCGTTTTTTATGAGAACACACCCCAAACCCTTATTGGATGCATCACTGTAGATCACAAACCTTTCTCCACTTCAAGGAAATGGGAGCATAGGTGCACTAGATAACCTTCCTTTTAACTCAGTGAGATTCTCTTCACACTCCTCCTTCCAAATGAACTAAATTCCTTTTCGAGTCAACCTGGTTAGTGTATTATATAATCGTGAAAAATATTTCACAAAACGTCGATAATATCCAGCCAAATGAAGAAAACGTCGTATCTTAGTTACTATTGTTGGTCTCGACCATCTTTCGATAACCTCTGTTTTTTATGGATCTACATATATCCCCTCTTTTGAGATTATGTGACCAAAAAATGAAACTTTTTGAAGCCAAAATTTAGGCTTGGTAAATTTTTCATAAATCTTCTCCTTTCATAGGGTCTTTAATACAATTCTCAAGTGATCTTCATGTTATTCCTTTCTCTTTGAATAGACAAGAATATCTTCTATAAAGACTACCAAAAACTGGTCAAGATAGTCTTTAAAGACTCTATTCATTAGATCCATGAAGATAGCAGGGGCATTAGTTAGACCACATGGCATCACTATAAATTCATAGTGTCCATAACTTCTAAGGAATGTCGTCTTTGGTATATCCTCCATTTTGACCCTTAATTGATGATACCCTGAACAAAGATCAATCTTGGAAAAGTATTGAGCTCCATGTAGTTGGTCAAATATGTCATCAATGCATGGGAGAGGATATTTTTTCTTGATAGTGATCTTGTTAGGTTCTCGATAATCAATGCAGAGTCTCATTGATCCATCTTTCTTCTTAACAAACAGAATAGGTTCTCCCCAAGGTGATGCACTAGGGCGTATGAATCCCTTATCAAGATTCTCTTGAGCTTCTTCTTCAATTCCTACAACTCAATTGGGGCCATTCTATAAGGTGTCTTTTAAATGGGTATATCACTCGGTATGAGTTCTATTGAAAACTCAACTTCACGATTTGGTGGATGACCTGGAAATTCCTCTCAAAAGATATCATCAACCTCCCTTACAATGGGAATATTCTTAATCTTGAGTTTCTCTCAAACCATTTGAGATAAATAACCATCATTTATTAGAATCCAGACCCCTAATATGGAAGAAATTTACACTGGAATGTTATATTCATCCTTGCATCGCATGATGATCATAGATTGATCAGGAATATGAAATGTGACTTCCCTTATTTGGCAATCGATATGAGCTCTATATAAGGAAAGCCAATCCATTCCAAGAATCACATCGAATTCCAATATAGGAAGGATCACAAGATTTTCAGGAAGCACATTCCCACAAACATCAATTGGAAAATAATTATAAACTTTTGATGAAACTATTGTGCCATTAGGAGTTTTCACAGCTAACTCAATAGCTAATTTTTGAGGTGGTACGACGATACACTTTGAAAAGTCTTCATAAATAAAAGAGTCAGTGGATCCAGAATCAAATAAAACATTTTCTACTTTAGAGTGGATGGTAAGTTTACCTTTCACCACTTCGTTATCATCCTCCACATCACTGATAGAAATTTCATGTGAATTTCCATTGTCTTTGGCCTTATGATTTTTTTGACATCGATCATCATCAACAACCCTTAGATTAGGGCGTTGATTAGCATAATGCACCATTTTCATGTACTAGTAACATTGATGTGTAGGAGGTTTATTCTGTGTGGCCTTTACTTTGTTCGCATCACTAGAAATCTTTTTCCCGTCACAGTAACATTCAAATACCTGATGAACTTATTTTCCATATTTGAAACATTTACTTGTCCCTTTAAGAAAATTCCCTCCATGTTTCATTCTACACTTTGAGCATAAGGTAAATCTCATCTTCTATTCAGTGTGGTCTTCATATTTTCCTTTGAATTCCATTTTCCTCTTCTTATAAAATCCATATGAGTGATGGGTTACTCCAATATCTATCTCAACCTTGACAGCACATAGAACAATTTCCTCATAGCTATTGAAGTCCATTACGTCTATCTCCCTTCGAAGACTTTGTTTTAAGCCACTAAAGAATCGATCGATCTTACTCTCAGGTTTGATAATAATTCCGGAATCATACTATACAAGTCTTGTAAAATTTTCTTCATAGGTACCAATAGATTCATCATCCTTTTTCTTTAGTTCAAGAAGCTCCTTCTCCATCTTTGATCGAAGAATATAAGGGAAGTACTTATTGAAAAATATGTTATTGAACTCATCCCATTCCATGGAATCAATTTCATCTCTTTGCCTCATATTCTTGATAAGATTCCAACATTGATCAGCTTCACCTTCCAAATGATATATATTTGTAAGATGGATTTATCATGTTCAGGGCATTGAAGAATTGAAAATATCTTTTTAGTGGTACTGATCCATTGTTCAACAACTAATGGATTAGTAGACCCGCTGAATGAGGGTGAACGATGCCTCATGAAGGATTCAAAAGAATGTTGCTCCTTCCTTTGCTCTTTTGGAATACATGCATGATTTATAGCTTGATAAAGTTGTGTGAGAATGGCTACAAGATTTTTCATTCTAGCTCCCATAACTTTTGGTTGCTTAGGGGGACAATCATTTCCTTGCCCGTCGCATTCAGCATTAACAAGGTTCCTTCGGGTTCTAGCCATTGACTAAAACCAATAAGCGTAGTGTGAGAAACACTAATTACAACAGGAAATAAAAATAATCAGTATTATAATTTCACACATTAGGTCTTATCATAGGTTACACATGGCCATTTCTAAAACACTATGATTGTGTTCTATGCTAAGACATATCCTTAGGGTTCTTACTAAGGCTTTCTCATCCTAGCTTCCAATGGTTGACTATACCTTTCCTTTGATACCAACTATAACGAGCCATACATTAAATACATTGTTATTACTTCATAATTAAAGCATATTTATTACAAAATAAAATAAATCCATGATATGACCGTATAGGTATAGTGTCTTTAGAAACTAGGAAACATAAACAACTGGTTTATAAAGCATCTACATTGTCTCCCATTTATTTCATCATATCTAGAGTCCCTTTTGGAATATCCTACTTAATAACCTTTTCCAGACCTGGGGAAAGGAAAATATAAAAAAGGGTGAGCTTAAATGATCAGTAAGGGAAAACAAATGAAATATCAATCATATCATGTTCATTAGAACATATAATTTTGAAAACTTTAACCTGTAAAAGAGATCATAATATCATAACATGGGATAAATCATAGTAGTGAAATGTAATCCCAATAATAATAACATAAAAAATGAAACATTTTGGAATATACACATAATCATAGAAAATCATTCCATATTAGTAAAGACTTATTTCCAAGACTATCATAGCGGAAAAAGTCCATTTCTAAACCGAGTTCTCTCGTTGTTCTAGTCATGTATCACTGAACTGGATTAACGTGTCGTTCCAGACATGTTTATGTCATGAGATATATATCATTACCCAATGTATTGTAGGGAGATAAAAGTCCCACCCATCTCATAATTAAACCATTCTTATGTGTTCCATAAATTCATAAATCATATATCATAGCATAACCCGTGTAATAAAAATGGGATTCTTAAACATCAGGCCATCAAAACATAATACATATAAGATAAAAGGACTCCATAAAAATAATTTCATCATAACATAAACATAATAATGTAAAAAATAAGGATATAAACAGAACCCTATATTATCTTAGATGGAAAATAATTTTGATAAAACGCTTGAACTCCAATCTGGAGGAAAATATCCTTTCTACTTCAAAAGCATTTTTCCTTTCTTAACATGTCATAAAATTTTAAAATCAAAGTAGTTAATTAAAAATAAACTTGAAATCTTGTAAAGGATTATTCATGGAAATAATGTTCTATGTAATCATAAAAATTCATTCGTGCCGTATAAATTTAAAAAACATTCTTCTTGTATATTGGCTGGAAAATTCAAAAATTATATCATACTGAAAACGACAAAGGATTCTTTTCATATCTTGTAATAAAAATTCACCAATAAGTAAAATTGGATTTAAAAAACTGTAGGAGGATATAAATAATATTACATATTTATTAAATTTGGATGTGTATGTTAAATATGCCCCAGTAAATTATGAATTATTAACAATCTCGGATAAAAATGAGATTGTGAGATTTTCCCTTACCTTTGGTCCGATATCCTTCGTACGTATCTGGACCACCTATATAATTATTTAAATAATTTCATTGACATATTTCAAAATCATATTCATTGTTATGATATCATATATTTACATATTCTTATCTTCATATTAGTAATATTTCATTGCTACTTGTTGTTCTGGTGTTCATTGCATTATGTTCTTATGCATGTTTTGTCGAATAAATTCTTATTCCCCTTTTTAGGTTATAGATACCTATTTTAAAGAATTTTATTAGTGTAATATATATGATATTTAGTTATTCAATTCATTTATATAATCATTATTCATTGAAGATCAGGTAGAATGAGTCGCATCACATCGTGGAGACAGTAGGTCGTACGCACGTACAAGTGATGATATCATTATTTTGATATTAAAATCATATATAATTGGATGGTATATCATATATACAGAATAATAATAATTTTATAGTTATTATTTATATAATTTATATCCATTATCATACCCATCAAAATAATGAAATATTTGAATAACAAACTACACCACGAAGTGGAGACGGTAAGTCGTACATACACACATGTTGTCACTTTTTCATTCACAGGATAGATAAAATAACTAGTATGGTTGTACCATTTTTATAATAACATCACAGTATATAGAATATATAGGACATATTATTTTATAATGGAAATAACAAAGGAGGAAGTGGAAGAAGAAAGGAACTTGAAATAGGTGGTGAGATATTTACCTCTTCTTCGGGTTCTTCCTTTTGATTATATCAAAAGGGCTACAAAGGTTGGATTTTTGACTAAATGAAGGCCTATAGGATGAAAGGAGGAAAGTTTATAGGGTATTTGGGAAGGGGTTTTCCAAGCCAAATGGCTTTGGAGGTGTGAATTAGAGAGAAGGGGGATTGCCCTTTTATAAGAGGGGTGAAGGGAACCTTAGGAAAAACTTAAAATATTATTTTATAATAAATTCATATTCAGTTTATAATGGCTCCAAAGTATCTTATTTAGAGTATAGGGTGGGGATGGGTATAAATACTCTAAACAAATATGTTTTATACACGTTTAGGTTACCATTTTAACCTTATCATTTAAATTTAACTCTAAGTTAAATAATTTATCTTTTACCGTGTCTTCTTGTATTCTAACACTATATGGTTAATAAACTTACTATAAATTGAAAATAGAACCCCAATTGGTTCATCAATGTCATATATAGTATTATATAAGTCTTTTGTCTGAGAATTAGATTTTTAATAATATAATATAAATTAATAATTTAATATTTTTTTTAAAAGCACTTTTATGTCAATTTTGACACTATTTCGTATTATGTTTTTCCTAAATTCATAACAGAATTATTACTTCGAAAAAAATTCATCTAACCAACCCTAATATGTTATATTAACCTAAAAAATTAGTTTAATTCCTAAAAAGTCTCAAATTACATATATTTGGGTATTTATAATATCAATTATGTTAATATATCATTAATAAGGTAATTACTGCATCATCATTGTGTCATAAATAAATTAAATTATTTAATGTCTAAAAATTATAAATAAAATAAAATTATGTAGGAAATATTTTTATCTATCTAATTAATATTTATAGTCTAATTTATTTTATGTATAACCCTATATTAATGATTTTTTACTTAGTAATCTTTGATTTTAACTCTTTTAACTCTTTGAATTATATAATAATAAATTTACTAATCTAATCCATGTGGATATAAATGGTCATATATTATTCCTAAGGTTTTTTGGGTCTAATTACACTTATCTAATAGAATTAGAACATGTTTTAGGGTAATAATAATATCATTTTACCCTTCATTACCCTATTTACTTTTAACCGTGGTAAATAAAAATAAAAAGTTTTTATTTAACAAAAATTAATTTTATCTTATTGAACCACATTTAACTTAATAATATAGATCGTGTCTCTCATAGTTTTGAAATTCCACTCATAGGAGCAGTAAAATTAAGTTTTATGTAAATTTGTAAATTCTTCTATGATGTGGGTAAAATAAGGTAAAATGTTCAATAAAATTTTTTATATATCTAAAATTATTATAAAATGAATCCAATAAATTACATTGAACTTATATATGTATTTTGTGTCTATTTTCACCTAAAATAAATTTAAATAAAATAAATAATTATTTTATAAAAATGTGGTTTTAAACTATAACTCAGTGTTTTTCAATATTCATAAAAAAGTTGAAGTTTTCAAAAAAATACCAAGAATTCATTCTAAGATAATTTCAATATTATGAATCCAAAAGTGAATTCCATTTTGAAATATAAAATTTATAAAATTTCAAAATGTGTGTATTACTATTCATAATGGCTAGTTTATATAATATTATAATAACATATTATTGTTTAGTGAAACTCGGTATTGCGTACAACGCAAGCTATTGAAGAATGTTTCTCTTGCATGTAACGCAATCCAAGACAGTGTTGTGGGTAGTGAATGATTCTTTTGGTTTTTTGTATAACATAATACATAATAAAAAAATATTTCACATAAAATCTCAGGGTGTTACAATAACTAATGGTTAAATCCAAAAGATAAGGATAATAATGAAACTTAAACTCATCTAAAAAATATTTGTTGAGATTATTTAAACCCATAGTAATATTATAATATAAATAATTCACTTTGAAGCCATTAGGAATTGATCATTAATTTATAGTATTTTAATATTTTTAGAGTTTCCAAAAGGTCCTCTCACCTCAATTATAAAAGATCCCAACCTTCCTCAAATATTCACACCACATTTAGAATTATATATCCACTAATAAAATCATATTTATCCCCCAAACATCCCTCCCTTCATCCTAGAATCATCAACTTCGGAATAAACCCATCCAAAGTATTCCTTTTGTGAAAATTAAAAGGAGATACCCAAAGAAGATGTAACGTTCGTCAACAAATATTTTTGTTTTATTTCTTCCATCAAACAACACAATTATAATTATTTAATGTTTTTGTAATTACCTCAGTATACTCTGTGTACTAATATATTGTTATATTTAGAGTTATCTCTACACTAACACAAACTAAAATAAAATGAGATACACAATCATCATTGAAGTGTAAAGTAGACTACATCCTAGCAAACTAATGTGGTTTATCCTTCCATTAATTGCTATCATAATTTGGAATAATTGTATTATTTCTATTTTTATATGAAATATAAGATATTTTTTCTACATTAATGCTTCTAAAATTCTTATATAAATCAGTCATTCATTCTGTCCATTTTATGTAAACACGATTAATGAATTTGTGGTTATATAGACTACTGCATCCTCAAAATGATGTGATTATTTAACACTATACATGGAATGTAATAAGAATGGGTTTAGTGAATGAATATAATATATATGAAATAATTTTTCTACTATAATTAAATTATTTACATTCTTTCATTCAATATGACAAAAGATATGAAACAGCATTCATGTGTACATATGGCCTACCGTCTCCCTGAACAATGTATATCTTTTTCTATTTATATATTTTATAGATTATTATAAAGAAATATATATATATATATATAATTAGTATATTTGATATTTAGGACATGGTAATGATTCTATATATGATTAGATCAATATATAATAAGGAGGATCAAAAATATAAATAATCCAAACACATGTAAAAAAATAAGTTATTAGACGAAACATTTTTTTAACATCAAATTTTTAATAAAGAGGTAATATTATTGCAAAAGTAAATAATATATGGTATTAAATTAATTAATTTTTTTCTTTGATAGTTTTATAAAATATATATATTAATTATACCTGTGGATTTAACTGGTATTTTAAGAGTGAATTCAAAAGGTAATGGATTTTTTTTTCAATTATATTTTTGAAGAAAACATGTCTTATACACAAATTATTTCTTTTCTTTGGTGTATATATTATCCTTGAATGTTCATCATGATTATTATCTTGAATATTATGGTATTCTAATACCCTCATAATTTTTCTTCAATTGGAATATCATTATATTAATTAAAATGTGGTATGTGTTTTTTTAGAATATCATAGTTATTCAGGATTCTTGAAGATTAAGTATCTAATATGGAACAATTTTATTCCATCTTCGTGATTTATAAAACAAATTCAATTTTTTTTAATATTATAATAAAAATAAACAAATATTTTTCACCCTTGTTTTTTTATAAAATACTTTGAATGGAGTCTTTATTTTAAATGAGGTACATTATGTATTATTAAACAAAAATAAGGATGGAATGTTTATCTGTGTAGAATGAAATGATTTTACAACATTATATTGAATTAATGTTTTTATTATACCTTTAATTGTTTAAAATCGTTTTTTCAACAAAAATGTTTTATTTTTTAAATTGAATAGCCTTTTTAATGAATGATATCATTTTCAAAAAAGGGTATTTCTATCTTGAATTTTCAATGGTTTTATTAGAGAATTCTCACCTAGGTAGACATAAATTATTGAATATTATGTTTCATTTATGTTGATATATTATGATACAATTCAAAATATATTATTAAATGATTATTGATTAGTTTGACTATGGATGTTCTATTTTGATACCCTTCTCCATATTACTCAAAATTTATTATGATTATGTTTACTGATTGAGGGGTTTTATTTACATTTAAAATGAATATGTTGTTTATGTTTTAATACATTAATATGGGGAATGTATTATACGTAGTAAGTGACGGGTGATTCCTACAATATCCCCTCAATGAATTAGTAGGTCTTATGAGCCAAACCATACATGGATATGGCTGAGGCATTTCCCATTTATTATTAGATATAGATTTGGATGAGGACTTTACCATTTATTTTTACATGTCTTGGTTGAGGCCTCAATGGTATGTTTCATATGTCCATAATTATTAATTTCATAATTATGAGACTAGTTAATTTTATTTTATGTGAGTATTCATGTAGTAGAATATTCATGGTTATGTTTCCTATATCATGTGATTATTTAAATGGCATGTGTTTCAATTACGTAAATTTCCATATTTTTTATTACAGATTTACTCAGAGCTCCGTCTATATGCTTACCTAAAATATGTATTTTATCTCACCCCTTTCATATGTTTAGATTTTTCCATATTATTACAAGAAGTATATTATTACATATATATAAGGTTACATATAGGGGGAATAATGGTAGAATCAGTGAAAATATTTTTGTATTTTATGTTTTAATATATGAAGTAGATTAATGTATATATTCAGTATACCAAGACTATTATACTATTCAGTTATTTGGAATGAGATTCCTTGTATCTTATGCCAATTTTAAAAAGTAAGGCCCTGAATCTGGGGTATTTGAATCAGGTTCTTCATAGTTGGTATTAGGGAAAGTTTTGTAGAAACCATAAAAACTAGATTTTTTTGGAAATCATGGATTTTAAAACATAACCCTATGACTAACTTTGAGTATAATTCTATAAATATTATATCATTCAGTAGATTTGGTAATACAATTTATAACAACCTCTAAATCTTTGAACTCATAAATTGGGAAAAACATGTCATAATTTTGATATCCTATAAATGATTTTTCATGTCTACGTCACTATTATTAGTGTTTCTCACATTGTGATTTTAGTTTTGGTCAATGATTAGAATTAAGAAACATTATTCCTGTTATTATTTTACCATTGATGTAGAAGAGACTACAAAAATAGAAATGAAAAAAAGACAGTATTATGCAATAAAAGGATGAAGTGTTGTAAATTGTTTAATAATGAAGTAGAATGATTAAATTTCTTCAATTTTCATAACATAGATTTATTTAATCAATGATTATTTGGTTATAAGAATCATGTTGCATATAATTTTTTTTATGTTTTCTTTCTTATTTAAGGATTCGGAAGCATGAGCAGTTTCATAATGATTTTTATGGTGATCCAATATTTTGTATGAGGGAATACGATCTACATTATGTTTTTTGTGGAATATTAAGTTATGATTTATTTATTAAATTTAGAGACTTTTTGGACAACGAATTTAGATATAATTACTTTTGATGAGTATTATGGTTGGAAAGGGTTTATTCTAATTTTGGATATTATTTTTTGAGGTTATAGTATGATTTATTTGATACATATTTCAAACTATTTTGGTTCTAATAAAAATTTAGAGGTTTAATGAATTACCTGTAGACATTATGATTCAACAAAAGTGATTCATGAAAAAATATTATACTTGAATATCAGTCACCAGGTGTATGAAACGAAGTTAAAACAGATCAAACCGCATGAAAAGGCTGACATTATGACATGGAATGAAATCATGTATGTTTTCTTGAGTTATTTATCTAGATATTAAATTAATACATCAAATTCTAGAATAGTATTTTGAATCAAAAATATTATCCATTAACATTCATACTAAAAAATCAATTGACTTTTAACTGATCATAAGATATGTGCTTGTGTGATGGATAACATTATAATGACCATGTTCTATATTTATATCCATCCAAACAATGTAGTTTGACTTTTATTACATTTCAATTTTTTCTCTTTGCACTAACTATTTCTTATTCAAAATCAAAATTTTATGTTGACCATCGAATTCCCCTTTTCCAATAACCTGGAAAATGTTTTATTAACACTTTTTCTGATTAGGGTTTCCCACAAAATAATTTTCAAGCATCAAAAATTTAGGTTTGAACGTCAATTTCAAGTTTTCAAAATTAAATTTATTGAAGGAGGGTAGAATGTAACAACCCATGATTTTATACCATGTATCTTTTTAATATAAATCTCTTATATAGATTATATTCGGAGCGACATCAAGCTTAAAAAACCATGAAATACTATTTATATTATTATTTAACATTAATATATATCATAGATGTAAAATTGAGTGTTATGAGTAGGAGTAAATAAATTTAGAAAATATATTATTTAACAAATTAGTTACCAATTTTTATAATTTAATAATGAAAAAATTTCATATAAATAATAATTTTTTAGAAAACATATTTAAATGTTCACAAGTGTATTCAATGCCAATAAAATAGAAAAATCACAATTTATTGACTGTACCAATGATATATATGAGTAATATTCAATATAATTTTTAAAATTAATATTATGTGTTTTGTAGATATGATAAAATAAAAAATTCAATTTTTCATATAAAAGATGTATTTTTATAAAAATATAGTTTTTCCACCATTTAATGATGCACCTATTTTTAAAATATTTTTTTGACAATTTATAGAATCTATTTCAAAAAATTAACTTCTTCTTTGAATGTGGAATATATAAATTTATCTAGGATTAATTGTTGGTATTTCTCGAATTAGTGTCTTATTTTGATGAGTAGTGGTGAAATGGTGAATTTTAATTGAAATTTGATATTTCATCTAAATAATCTGTAGTGTAAATTTATATTGTAAATTGGTTTTAATATATTATAAAATAATTTTTTATGAATTAATATAATTTAGGAAATTTAAATCTATTTAACATAGAATTTGGATTTAAAAACATTTTAATCTTTTGACCATTTTCACTTTAAACCTCAATTTTCTCGTTCTATCTATTACATTAATTTCAAATTAATTTTAACATATTATGGGTTTTTAATTATGAAAAATGGACTCCATATTTGATATCAGATGTTCCAAATTTAATAAATAGGTCACTTTTATTTTTCGAAAATATTAATAGTAAATTTCGAAATTTTTTAATTACCACTCTTACGAGTAAATCAAGTAATTAAGGATAACAATAATACAATAAATATTCTAATATTACCCTAAAACTTATCCTAGTTTTATTTTTTAATTTATAATTGATCAAAATTATAATTGGTATGAATTTATGTCTTCTTGAAGCCACTTGGATGGCATTATGGTTTTTGATTTATTTTATTTGATGGAAATTCAAATATGTTATTATCATGTTTTTACAGTGTATTACATTTTTAATATATAGTTATCCTGAATCAATATTATAAAACAAATAGTAAATTTAAATATATAATTTATATATTTATAATGTAATTTCAGTTAATTTTTAAGATATATGTAATTATCAGAATGTTTTACCCCATGATGATGTAGTACTTGTTTCATTAGTAAAAATATCAAATAAATGATATTAAAAAAAATTAAAAGTTATATAATTTGAGGTAATTAGTGTTCTCAATTAATTTTATAGAGTAATTAGACATATTTGGGATTTATTAATGGGTTTTGAGAAGTTATTTTCTATATTGATAATTTTTTAAAATTCATGTGATGAATAATGTCAACATTAACAATAATTTTATTTTCAAATAAATAATATTTTATTAAATCTTATAAATATATGAAAATATTCAAATAGGTCAAATTAATGGGATTCGGAAGAAAATATGATTCAAGACTCATTTATGAATAATTTTACATTTTATAGTTAAGATATTAACCAATAATGAGTTAAAATTCATTTGGTCAAGGTAAGTGTGAAATGGTTTAAATAAGGGTTAAATCTAAAATATAAGGGTATTAACGTGACATAAATTTTTCAAAAAAAATAATATTTGATAGTATATAGTCCCATAATATTTTTATCATTTAAATAAATTTCATTAGATCCGTTTGGAATTGAAAATTAATTTATATTAATTTTATATTTTGAGAGTTTCCAAAAGAGCCCCTCACTTAAATTATAAAAGGTAACTTCCTCCATCACTTATTCACACCACATAGATCTATATATCTCTACCATAAAATTTACATTTATCAACAAAACTTCCATCCCTTTATCCTAGGTTCCTTATATTGGGTATAAAGACAGCCAATGTTGTTAATTTGTGCATATCAACAAGAGATACCCAATGAAGAGGTAGCATTATTCAATGAATGTGTTTGTTTTACTTATTACATAAACCAATTAAATTATTTTTATTTGATCGTTAAATAACTAAACTATTATCAAAGGTATAATTATATGTATTAATATTATGTTTTTGATCTATACTGACACACACTTTTTTCAAATGGGATATGCAATCCTCATCTGTGTGTAAGGTGGACACCCGCCTCACGAACTGATATGTCCATTATTTAATTTTCACCATTCAGGTTTGAGAATAATGATTCAATTAAAATTTTAATATTACATATATGATATATATGATGTATTTATTCATACATAATGATTATATAACACATACCTTCATACTTTTGATTTTGTGTAATTATGAAAACATTTTCTGTGGACATCTAGACTACCACCTCCTCAAAAGGATATGATTCATTCACAAATTAAATGTAATTTAATAAATATTTATTTTTATAATTTATATAATATAGATTAAATAATATTTAAAATGGAATTATATTATTTATTTAGTTTCTTTCAATATTATATGAAAGTGGAGTCAATGTTCATGTGTACTTCCCCTTTGAACGGTGTATTTCCTTTTCTATTTTTATATTTTATAGGATATTATAAATAATTATAAACAGAATATAAATGATATTTTTCATTGTTATCAACCATTTTATTATTAATTTATTATATATGTATGATTATAAGTAACACAACTAATCAAAACATATGTGAGAAAAATCTATTTTTCCTGAAACATAAATTTAACAAGAAATTTTTAATAAATAGGTAATATAAAGCCTTAATTAAAAATTTTATTAGTTTTATAGAAATTAATATGGTTATGTTTTAGATTTATAATAATAATATAGTTATTATAATATAGGATTGAATGAGTATGATGATATTGAATACATAAGATAATGAATTTTTCTTAAATTTATTTTTGTGGGAAAAATGCCTTATACCATTCTTATTTATTTTTTATGATGTATATATTTACTATGAATGTGTTTAATGAATATTATTATGAATAATATTGAATTTTAATATCCATATTATTTTCATTCATTCATGGGGAATGTGATTATTTTGATTGTAATGTGTTATTGGTTATTTTATAATGACATTATTATTTAGAATTGTTTGAGTTCAAGTCTGCATAGTTGAACATTTTCATCAATTTTTATTTTTTATAAAAAGGATTTAAATTTTATACATTATTCCTACAAAAGATTAAGTATTTTTACCCATGGTTTTATCTTTTATAAAATAATTTCAAAAGAATATTTTTTTTATTTTCCAAATGAGTTAATTTATGACTTTTTACACAAAAATATGGAATTAATGTTTTTTATGCTATATGAGCATCCATTTCCTAAATCACGATTTCTTAATTTTTTTATGATTAATTATTATTAAATGTATTTTAATGAATATTTTTTATATGAAAAATTGTGCGTCCCCTTAAATAAATTATTTTGATTTAAAAATGGGTATTTTAATCTATATTCTTAAATTGTTTAATTACAATATATCATTCTAGTATGATCTATTATGATATAATATTGCAATTTTTCTAAACATATTATGATCATTTTGATTGTGGATGTTCTATTTTGATATCATTCACCACATTATTTAGAATGGGTTTTTATTATGATTACTAATAGTGAAAAGTTATTTTTATTTCATATGTATATGTTCATTAATATTCAACCCATTCACATGAGGAATGAATCAGGCATAGTAAGTGGTGGATGAGACCATATATAGACCCTCGGTACATCTATAGGTTTTTTGAGAGAATCCATATATGGACTTGTATGAGGCATTTCCAATTTATTTTCAGATATGGTTTTGGCCTAGGCCTTATCCATTTATTTTCAAATGTCTTGGCCTAGGACTTAATACCATGATTCAGATGTCTATCATTATTCATTCCATCATTATCAGATTAGTTATTGATATTTGTTGTGATTATTTGAAAATTAGAATATCTATAGTATATTACCAATCTCATGTAATTATTTAAATGGTATGCACTTCACTTATTTTCCATTCCATTTTTTATTAGATATTTACTCCTAGCTTCTTCTATACTCATACACTTATTGATAATTTGATTTAACCCCTTTTATATTAATCAATTATTCCAAAAGATTCCATGAAGTTTATTATGTTTGATATGTAGGGTTACATAAAGGGGGAATAGTGGTAGTATTATTGTAACTATTTTTTACATTATACATTAAAATATAATGTGTATTTCAAGTATGTATCTAGTTTACCGAATCTGCTAAACTATTAAGTTCTTTGGTATGAGATTTCGTGTATCATATGAAATTTTAATAAATCCATGTTCCAACTCCGAGATGCTAGTGTTAAGGTCATTACACTATTCACTAAATAAAATTCATCAATCCTTTTTTCTTGGTACATTGGAATTGAAAATGAATTTTAAATAAAAGAAGTATTTTAATTATAAAAATTTGTTTTTAATTTTTGTTTGACAGTGTTTTTCATTGTTTTTATAATGAAAATATAAAATATTAAATTGATCTATATGGTATGTGGAAATTATATGTAAAAAGTATCAGCCTGATATAGATTATGAAATGGGTTGCGCACCATTATAGCTCACAAGTGACCCAGAAAAAACATAACTTTTTAGTGCACCTAGGTAGAACTAGGTAAGATCAATATAGATTATATGATTGGTGTTCATAGATCAAAATATATTAAATTGGGTAATGTTCCATATCTTAACAAGAAACACATATTTAGTTATGGATGTGGTTTATCCTATCAATTTAACTCAGCACTAGTTACATGTGACACTGGTGATCAATCTAATTCTCTATGTTTCAAAAATGATTTTAAATATTTTTTCATTCAAACAATTTGTGTGTTATTTTGATGTGAAAACGATTTATTTCATATTCAAAATGGTCCTTCCATTAAAAGTAATCTTTTCACGAGTTGTAATGTTTTTTACATGACAAACAATTTACTTCTTTTTATATCCCTTACTAATATTTTTTTCTCATTACAAATTTTAAAATGTTTTTCACAAGACTAAAGGATAATGAGTGAAAAGGATGAATTCATAATGAAGATAGGAAATATTATATTTGATAGGAAATGATATTCTATTGTATAGGGTTTAATTTTATGGTAAAATAGATATTGAGTAGAAATTTTCAATTCTATTGTATAAATTTTCCATGTTAGATTTTGTCATAAATATCTCAAAATCTAAACATTAAAGATATTTGGGAATGAAGGAATGTGAATTTAATTATTAAAAATAATTATTTTATTACAATTATGGTTGGGTTATTAAATTCATAATCCTATCTGTTTTCTAAATGTTACTTATAGAGGAGGTGGATCTTGTATAAATTCTATGGTTTGACCATGCATATGGTTTTATGTTTATGGATGATGTAGCATCTCTATTCATTTTATATTTTTACTTTTATATGATGATTAATCTTATTAACATACATTAAAAAATTGTGAATAATAGATCTGTTGTCAACATATTCATTATAACCAAAGAAGTTATTATTTTTGAATAACTTGGTCTTCTTTTCATATAGTATCTTAAAATTAATATTTTCCTCCTTGGTTTTAATAATAACCTCCTCAACGGGGGTGGTAGCCTATAAAATTCAACCAATACCTTAAATAAGTTCCCAAACCATGGGTTATAATTTTTTTATCCAATCAGATCAAATTTACAACTGAAAATATAATGTCTCATATAATATGGGAGTGAGAATACACCAAATTTTGATTAAAAAAATATCCATTTTTATGTTTGAGAATTTATATCATTTCTTGGGTCATTGATATTTTCTCATTCATGTATCACGGTTAGGATATGTTTTTAAGAGATATAAAAAATTCTCTACACTATCATGTTACAGTCATCAGAGAGGAGGAAAATATAGAAATAGCCACTCTCCAAGGATGTCATTCTCTATTCATAAAATCCAAAAATTGTTGGGATCCTTTCTATAAGATCACATAACATCAACATATTCCTGAAATTTTGAGTCACAATCCTTTTAGTGATCAAATAATTATAGAGTTTAAATGTATCCTCAATGGAGTCTTGATTGGTCGATACATAGGAAACAAACCCTTTCAGGAAAAAGTTTCTTAGGGATGAACTATCGAAGTTGAAAAAGGTTAGTATGAAATAATATTTAAATACATATGATATTTTATTCATAGGGATAATGTTATCCATTAAACCATGATTTAACAAGATTTACTTGGATGGGGAATAAAATAGGTTGAGTTCCTCATGACCCACATGATCCGATTGATTTATGAAAAGATCTTGGCGTGTTTTATCATGTGTGTGTGCATTTTGTACACACACACACATATATATATATGTGTGTGTGTGTCTATATATTCGATAATTATATTTTATATTAATATATTTATATGTGTGTATTAAAATAGTTACATTCTTATATATTTATATATATGTTTTAATATTGATTTACACAAACACACATGTATATATATATTGGTTAATATATATATTTATATATGTTTATATAATTCAATTTGTAATAATATATTTATATTAAAATTATATATATATATATACTAATGAAAATAAATTTATATTTAGATTGAATAATAATATATTTTTCTCTGTGTTTTCGAAAAAAACATATAAGATTATCTATATATATATTAAAATGTTAACATACACAAACCTATATATAAACTAAACTATTAATATATGTATATATATACATATAATTATAAAATAATATAGATGTATATATATATATGTATTAAAAAAATTATATATTTCCATACATATTTATAAAATATATATAAATAAAACGTTACTATGGTTTAATACATATATAAATTAGACACATTTAAAAACAAGGAAAATAATTAATTACTACTTAATACAATACTGGATAAATTATGGTAAACTAGCAATATTAAAATTCATTCATGTTTTAAAATAATTTCTTAAAATGTTGAAAAATCAAAATTTATCCCCAAATGAAGAAAAAAAGTTTTTTTAAAGTCTTAAAAAATACTATTTTTTTAATTTATTAAAAAATTTTGTTCTTCGATTGACCATATTTTTATGGGATATTGTCATTTTTTAAAATTTACAAGAAAAATTTGTACAATTATTTTTCACAATACTCCCATTTTCTAAATAACATGGTTTATTTATATATTTTAGTTTATATAGTTAGGCTATGAGGGTCACTTGATTTATTGATAAATATATACATGTGTGTGTGTATATATATATTTGATTTTTTTTGTGTTCATAATTTTTTTGACTTATTATTGGATGTATACAAATCAAACAATCTATATTTAAATCTCATGGTCTATATATTGATTCTATTTTTGTTCAAAGAATATCAACTAAGTATATTTTTTTACCATAGAGTCTATCATGGTGGTTTAATTTTTATCTATATTTAGTGGTGGTTTAATATATATCCTAATAAGTCTTCAATTTCTGGGATATTTAAGCCACCAACAAATATTCCATAAAAATAAACATTTATAACCACCATTAATTTTTTTAGACACCATAAAATATTTTTTCTTGAAATATTTTCGTAAAATTACTGCGTACATACACTTTCCACCATGAATATTCTTTTTAACACACATTTATTTAATGTTTCATTAAACCATCATGAACCATTTTAATGAAAAATTAACCCGATGATTAATAAAAAAACACCATAGAGACTTAATTTTCTACAGTGTATGAATTTAGTGTGGTAGTTTAAAAATGATTAAAAAAATATTTCAAGTAAATGGTTAGGATTCAAAACCCCTAACTTTATTTTGGAGACACTCTATTTAGAAGGAGACTTGAGACGTCCAAGGAGAGTCTTTTTGTAAAACCATATTTTTAGTAATGTGTCTTAGAGGGGTTAGATATGAATTTTGGAGAGCATTGGTAATAAAATATGTATTCAGAGTGAGGATAAATACTGGTAGAAGGTTTGTTTTCAGGGAAATGATATGGGTCACATTGAATAATGTATTATTTATACCAATGTTTTTTATTAGTAATTATTAAATTGACTATTTTTTTAAAATATTTATTTATTCTATTAACATATAAAGCAACTCATAACTAAATGAAATAATTTAAATATTTTATAAAACAGGACAAAATAAAAATATGATTTGCTTATATAAAATAGAATTTCAAATTTATTTATAAGTTTAATAGTATTGTTTATTAATATTAGATAAAATATTTCACTAATTTAAATGTATTATAACTCATGAAAAATGATCTAAAAATATTTACCCATTTTTTAATTATTATAATTCTATAAAACTTATCATATATCCGTGAATTTTTTTTAATATTCACAATAATGAAACTACTTTTGAAAATAATTAAAAATCACATTATGATAATTTTAATATAGTTTTTAATAATTTTCAATCCATTTTACCAAATTATTTATCTAAAAATGAGAAATACAACTTGGGATGTAAAAATATTGTACATAGAAAAAAATTAATTTTAAATAAAACCTAATTTTTCAATGTGTGATGACTATTATATTTGATATTATTACATGATTATTATAAGATTTAATTTTGTTTATTCATGTCAAAAAATATTTTCCAATATATAATTTATTTCTAAATTAAAAATGTTTAAAAAAAATTTAAAATTGTTTTACAATAGATATATTTTGACATTTAGATTACATTTATTTATGGTATTTCTTTACTCTTGGATTTATATTTTTCCAAAATACAATTTATTAATGAATATAAAAATTTATATGATAAATATATTAATTAATTTTCAAATCCATTCAAACTAATGGAACTAAATAAATTTTAAATTTAAATATTAATATTATTTGAAACAATTTATAGAAAAATTCATTAGAAAATAAAGTTGTAACAATATGTAACTATTTTTATCTATAGAGCATGATGAGTTATTCTGTTTAGATTATTTCATAAAATAGAAATTTTTATTTGGATTAAAATCATGGTGGTGATCTTAAAACATTTTATTAAATAAAAATGTTATCAATTTCCTCATAAACACGACTCATATATCCTACCACATTAATCACTATATTAAAAAAAATTATTCTTATTAAATTTTTATTATTATAATATATGTATCCAAATAAAAATTTTAGATTCTTATACTCATTACCACCATTATAAATGTCAATAAGATTGTCCCAAATGGATTTAGATGAATTAAAATCCATAAATTTTATAAAATTATGGTATTACTAGGATCATCTTATATGATTATGTGACAAATATTGAATTCAATATCCTATTTATTATTCTATTCTATATCATGTTTTTCTTCTTTATATACTTAGATTCTATATAACGATACAAAGTACACTTACAAACCAAAAGATCTGAATTAATGACATTTTTAGATTTCCAATATATTAAAGTCATCCACATTATATACCCGAATCCAATTATAATAAATTAATATATCCATGTTATAATAAAACAGAATACATAGAGAGAAAATATATTCCCTATAACATAGGTTCTCATAAAAAAAAGCTAGTTATAAAGAGAAAAACCCAATTATTATTTTTACTAGATCGTGGAGGGTGAATCATTTCATTAAAAAAATTATCCAAAAATTTCTTTATTGATAAGTATTTTATTTATTTAATGCCTTTATTTAATTAATACTGACCTGTATTATTTAAAATAGCGTTTATGTTGAAATATAAAATCATACAAAGAATAATGATGTTTATTAGGTTTAATCAATGTAGGATACCTCAATGGTTTGTGAAACTCAATATCGTATATAGAGATAACCTAAATGTTCATATAATATATGTACATGAAATATACTGAATGAATATTTATACCAAATGAAAAAATAATTTCACAATATCATCTTAGATTAATTAATTTAAAATGGTTGAAAATGATTTGTGACAGAAATATATAAAATAGGTTATCCAATCAATAGTTCTCTATCATTAACCTTTCTTATCTTCTTTTTAGGCACACTTAGTGGATACTTACTCTATTATTATCTCACTTTTTTAATTCAATTTTTCTTCTTTCAATTATATAATTTTAATATCCTGAAAACCCCATCATTAGCAATCGCTCTACATGATAAAGTTATATTCTAAAACCTATTGTAATAGTCCAACATCGTTCAATTTTCGTACTATATGAACAACATTTTTATGATAAAACAATGAAAAAACTATTTTTTGAATAATCCATGAATAATAAAATCCATTTTTATGAAATTTTATTAACTTAACCAGGATATCATGACTGACAATTAATGGTAAAAAGTGAAACTAAACCATATAATCAGTATACTTGAAAAACATTATTCCTAAAACTTCATAATAAATGGTCTCTTCCTCCTTCATGATGTACAAAATAAATCACCAACCGTGGGGAATGAACATAAATAACATAATGAAATGTTATAAAACATTATATATATAGAAATAACAAAGATATATATATATATAAAATATCAATATATGATGTAACTATATCCAATAATATAGAACATTTACATAATGTTAAATGACACTGATCATCATTTATACAAAAGATTATATTGTGTTACACCCATGCACACTCCTAAGAAATTGTTTATAATATATTTCATTGGATAAGGATTTTATGATATCTGTTATAAAAACTATGTTTAAATAAGTGTAAAATGTATTATTCAAATAATTCATTTAAAATGATATGTTATGTAATTGTTTGTGAAACCATACTACTACATGTCATGAACACATGTTATTTCATATTATAGTCGATGATTTTAATATTGTAAAAATACCTTATATCATTATGTGTCATAGAAAAAATAAATGAATTCACAGACTATTATACCACCTATTAATACAAAATATTTTTTCAATACAAATATTACCAAAAATATTTTTTTATAACATGTATAACAAAATCCCATAATAACACTCTATATTTGATCTTTTCCTAAAACCTTTCTAGTAAAATACATTAATATATGTTTAATGAAAATGTAAATTATTTTTTATTCTTCACTACCCCCATTATAT
The DNA here is from genome assembly GCA_963277665.1 of Viscum album. Taxonomy (NCBI): domain Eukaryota; kingdom Viridiplantae; phylum Streptophyta; class Magnoliopsida; order Santalales; family Viscaceae; genus Viscum; species Viscum album. Next base: position 1,512,043,728 of record OY728156.1, read on the forward strand.
AAGAAGAGATATACCCAAATAACCCGTATTGTTGAATATTGTGAAAAGATATACGCCCATCAAAATCTTGGACAAGAACATAAAAATGATAATCCTATATAAACTCTTAAGCATGTAATTTTTGTTCATGTGTAGTGATATTAAATATATGTTTTTTAGTTCATAAAAATTTAAAATTTAATGAAATGATATACCCAAAATGAATCTATCATTATTTTCATGGGTTCTAATATGGTAATAGTTTCGTGATCTTCCCTCACTAAAACCACTATGGTGACAATATGGAAGATGAGTATGACCCCGAAATCCTCTTTTAATAGGACCCATGTAGAAGAATAGAACCAAGGGTATATATATCATGATTTAGAGGATATAATACATGATAAAGCATCAATAAAGTTCATATATGTTCTATGATATAACAATTACTATAACCAAAATATCATTTAATGTCATAATACAATGCAATTAGGGATAATGAATGATTATCCTCCTTAAACTCCACTCAATCTACCGAAAATAAATCCACAATATCCTTTGTAATATTCTATAAATAATTATAAATAAAACTATAGATATATGATCAATTAATACTAAAATGGTTTAATAAATAATATTATCAAATACATTTAATATCTCTTTAAAAATGTGTTATAGGAAATACCGAGATTAAACATACCATAATATAATTTAAAAATTTTATTATCTAATAGTTATAAACTAACCATTGTATTTATATTTATTAATACTAATTTTTTTAAAATATTAATTTCACATATATTTATAAATGAAAATTAAATCCAACTGAAAATAAAAGACATCTTTTTACAAAAAAACATGTTTTATGCACACATTGTGTGTTTTCCATTATAAATGAAATCTATCAATATTAGCTGGTCTTATTAATTAAATTTATATATTCGAAGTGAAATAAATTTTTTAACATTAATTACATATATTCTTGTAGAAATATGATAAGAATGCATCATATTATATGCTTAAAAATTCTATATTTTCTAAAAAGATGTTTTGTTATGTTTTTTCACATCATTTGAAATTAATATTTTCCACTATTAGATAATTTTTATATAAAATCTACTTCATCATTAAATAATAATGAAAAAAATATTATATAGTGAATTGCTTATAAATTTCTGAAAAGATTAATTTTTCGATAAATAATGAATAATGCATTTTTTTCTAAAAAAATATTTTTTTTTAAATTGAAAAAAAAATCAAAAATATTTATAGTGTAAAAATTTCTCAATTTTATAATAAATTAAAAAATTTAGTCCATTGGAATAAATTTAATCATGTGTGTTGATATAAAGACTTTTTATATTAAAGAAAACTCTTTTTATGGAAAGCCTCATTTTGTTATGTTTGTGCACAAAATATAAAATTAAATTACGGAACTTCTATGAATTTAATTTTATAAAATATATTCATAAATTTAAATCTCAAAAATCAATTTTCTGTAATAATGTGAACTTAATTTTTGATCATAGTGAATATTAAATAGAGATAAAAATTTTGTAGTTATTAAGATTTAAATTTTTTTATCGGGTGTTAAACATAAATGATAAGAAATAAAATTAACAAAAACATGATAAGACCACATTAATATATAGGATTTTTCCTAAAAATTATAATATACAAATATTATAAATTTCAGATCCTTTTAGATATAAAAGATTCATGACATTAATTTAAAACATTGAACAAATAAAATTGTGCCACACATAACAATTATAAAAGGACATCCCTCTATTCTCTTATTAACCCATAACGAGTTGTTGGTTTTTTAATGATCATCCAAAATCGCTTCATATATTTCCTCCGCATTTCCTAGAGTCCTTGGTTTGATCAAAATAACATCCTATAAATAATTTATGTATAAACACAAATATGGGTTTTGAAGAAGGGGTATAATTCACCACCTTGAATATTCATTTTATAAAATGTTATATCTCTAAGGGATTGGGAAATGATTTATATATCATGATATAACTATGAAATTAATTTTTATGTCTTTATACACTATGGGATATAGGTGGTGATGCCTAATCTATTATGATTTTCGAAATAGGTTGGGATGCCTAATCCACTATGAATTGATGGTTTTTGTAGTTATCTTTAATATATGAAATGTTTTCTGTATTTATTGTTGTGATATATTTTTAGGAAATGAATATAGGCTTAATTATAGATTGAAGATGATTTATCACTCTTATGATACATATCATTTAAAATAAAGAAGATCTAGTACCTAAATTATTTTTATGAACCGTGATATATTATGTATTAAATATCTAAGTTATTTTCCTAATTTCATACAAAAATTCTTATAGTATTCATTCATATGATCAATGATATTTATCTCCCATGTTTAACCTTTTTTAGAATCATAGATCAACCATTCTTATGTTCCTAATCTCTATGTTATAAATAATTGTTTAAGTATGGTATGCCTATGAAGAGTAATAAATGGGAAGATCATTGTAGGATATGTCAAAGATAAATCATGAAATAAGTTGAATGTACATATAGTTTTAAAAGAAACTAAAATTTCATGGTTATTAGGTTTGTGTTATTAAAATGTATCTAATACTCATAAAAATATATGTAAAGTTTTTCTATTAAAATCCTGGTTTTTAATAGTTCAATACAGAGTGTGTCTTAGTCAATCATTAGAGAATAGGGTTAAATATATTTGGTGAGTACCCAGTAGATAATTATATGTATACAATATCATTATAATGTGTTCATAAGAATATATTATGTGAATTACTGAAAAATACATCTTTGTTTTGATACTATAACTACAAGTGTTCCCAGAGAAGATGAATCTAGGTGTTACAACCCAAAATGTAGTTGGTCGAGTATTTCACATCCATCATTCTGGTTCATGTTGAGTGTTCCATTGTAGAACACACATTTTTTCACACATAGGATATATACATGGGTTAATTAACATATTCTTTATTAACCAATATTATGTATTGAAATAAATGACGAGTGTGGGCTTCTTTAGTTATACCTATGGTGTCATAGGATGAAGATAAGGTGTTACGGATAATACCACCTCTAAATTTTTATGTGGTTTCTAAATAAGATTGTTGTATATCACAATATCCTTTTTGGTTTTTGTTAAAGGATGAAACCTTAAGACAACATGCTAACAGTGAATGTGACCGAAAAGGAAATAATGTTGACCCTTAAAAACCAGATTATTTTGGAGATGGAATACAAAATCTTCTTTCTATCCTCATGTTACTATATCATAGTATGAATTGTGATAAGATTCTAGATGATCAATGGAGATAACAACATACAATTGATTATTACCTAATAAAATTTCCACATCATTTTAGTAGGTGTTCTGATCCATTAGTATTCGAGTAGTCAATCAACACCATTGAGAAGATATTTTTAATTCTCCAGTGCCTGGAGGATAAAAAGTCAGTCTGAATATTTTTTTCATTTCAAATCCAAAGGTGATAAATAGTGGAACGTTATTATGAATACAAGTATTTGGGGTGAAATTAACTCTATGTAATATCATGGGAATAATAAGATATTTTCATGAAAGTACTTCCCACATATTTTATATATAATGACAGAGATGTAATTTCATGATCATATGAAAAGGGATTTGTAATCCAATTTTAATTAACAAAAATATAATAAAAAACATATATGGTATGCATTTGTTTTAATAATTACCCATACATGAAAAATATATTAATTATTTTTTATCATGAAAACTACTATCTAGAATCCATTATCCAAAAGTGAATTTAGTAGATATTTGGAAATATTTTATTATTGAATCAACATGGAAATAGAAATTGCTTACTCCACCTATTTATGTGGTTTTCATAAGAATAAGAATGTAATGAAAGATTAAAACTCAAATAAATGACAATGATTTATGAAGTTACATCCATCTGCATACTAAAAATGTGTGAAGAAGCATTGTGGTTATTTCTTGAATGGAACTGGGTGGTGATTAAATATGTAATGTAAGGTCATAAACCCTATATAGATTAAAAGGTGATTAATGACAATTTTAATTAAATTAAAGAGATGAATAGTTAAAGTAAATATCAATCATTTATCTAATATTCCAAATGAAAAGAGTGTGGGAATTATTCTAATCATTTCCTAGATGAGAAGTTTTAGGATCATGGTACAAATTAGAATCCTATTAATATAAAAGATAATTAGAAACAACATCTATTAATGAATGTAGAATTAGATTACAATAATTAAATGGTGAAAGGTACACTTATTATTCACTCAAGAAGTATAAAAATTTTGATTATGGTTTTACCAACTCTTTCATATCGAAATATTTTCTAAAGGTTATTTAATTACTTGACAAATGATTATATATTATGTTTTTGGTGAAAACTCCAAATGGTAAAATGGTCATATATCCAGTATATGGTTTTTATCAAATTATAAGTTGTGGAAATGTTCTTCTGGAAGATCTAGAAGTCCTCTCTTTGATTGAATTTTCTAGGACACTAGGAATGGATTGGATTTAATTATATAGACCCCATGTCCATTTCTATGTAAATAATATCACATTTATTAATGTAAATGAAAATATACTTATATCTCATACCAAGTATGAATACAAACATCCAATCAAAATTACATCAATCTTGTTAGTCATAATTTCAATCCAAGAAGGATATCTTCTAAATAGTGGGGTGTAACTCAACATAATATACTCACCTATTTATCAGGATATTGATGATTTATTTCTATAATGATTTAATATTTTTCTTCTATGTGGCTAATTAGTGTTTTCAATTAAAATCATATATTGTGATACAAGTATTTCAATGAATCCTTACAGAATTTCCCCAATTGTTAGGAAATTATTAGAGAAGAAACTCTATGAAATTATTAGAATGGATTCATTCTTACATGTAAATCACATTATCCTAGGAAAAATAATTTTTAAGAATAAATATGGATGAATGAAACTCTACATTGATTAATTTTAAAATAAAAAGAACATTATCATGAAAAAAGTATCATTTACCTTGAATCGATGATATTTTTGATCAATTATGTGTAGATCAATAATTTTACATGATGAATCATTGATAAGGGTACAATCCGGTGATGATAAAAAAAGAAATCATACCCAAGACATGATTTTGTCTGAGTTATGGACACTAATAATTAATAGTGATTCTATCTGGTCTTTGTGTTTCCCATTACATCATCATAGATTTAATGAATAGTGTATTTAGAGATTAACATTATTAGTTTATGGTAGACTTTATATGTAATATAATTATACTTTTAATGATAATTCAATAGAAGAAATATCACTATATTATTATGGAAAAGTACTAGGGAAAGTATAATTTGTTTAAAAAATTAACAATGTGTCGTGTTTGGATTCAAAATTATTCATTATTGTGTAATATAACATCATGTGATAGTATTTCATTTGATCCTTGAATTACAAAAATTATCGTGAAATTCCCTAGACTAAGCGTACCTACTATGATAAATAATTATAATATATTTGATAGATATTACCAACCCTTTATGAAGAATTTATCAAATATTTATAATCTTCACAATAAGTAATATTATAAGGGATCCAAATTCCATTAGACAGATGAATGTGATTAAAATTTCAAGGATAGGAAGAGAGTTTTAGACAGTGAAACTAATCTCACATTACCTAGTAGTGGATAAGGTATTTTATTCTAATTTGAATCATTAAAAATTGAACTAGGTTGATTTTTCATGAATAATGAAATGGTTATAGATTATTTCTTCGGATAATTTCTGTTTTATGATAAATATTACCCAACCCATGATTAGAAGTTAGCCACTATAAATTTTCCATTAACGATGTGTTTTCCATATCTATATAGAGAAATATGTTATACATATATATATAATAATCATAAAATAATAAAGTATATATTCAATAAAAAATATATGAGTATGATATAGATAATATAGTTGTAAGTGATTAAAGATTGTGACTTCTCAATACATTACCACCCATAGAATGTGAACAAGATAGATGATGTGTTACAATAGAAGGAACTTGCTATCATATCTACGATGAGGACTACTAAGGACCCAATATTTATGGTTTTAAAAAATATTTATATAGAAATCATATAGGAGTATGTGAAGACATATCCTTATCAAATGAATTTCCTACCACATATCCACATTATAATTAAAAAGGTGTGGAAGGAAGATGTGAATTTAAAAAAAAGGATATAAATGTTCCTAATTTAAAGTATTATTTTCGGTAGAATGATCAGGTTTGAAAATTATGTTTTTGTTCCATCCATACTATATTTTAATAATGAGCTATTTGAAGAGGATTCCTATTCTTAGTTCATTATTCATTCTTGAAGTACAAAGATGTATGAAGATTTAAAAATGTATCACTATTGTAACCCCATGATGAGAGATATTAATGAATATATATCTATGTTCTTGGTATGACATCAGGTTAAGGATAATAGGTAGTAGTCTGAGTATATGTTTCATACAGTACAATTATTAGAATATTAAAGAGAAAACATCACCATATATTATATCATCTAACTCCCCAAAACATATAAATGTCATAATGCTATTTGGGTTATAGTCAATATCCTTATAAATCTAGAACAGAACGTTTTTATAAGATAAAACATCACTCTTGATAATCTTGAAAAAATGGACATAAATAATTGGGTAATGAATCGTGGATTACCACATTCAAATTTATTTAATTCATATCCAAGGATTGCCTCGATGTTTTACTATTGTCTGTAGAAGGATCTTGACATGTGGTAATGTTTTATCACTACATAGCATCCTTTGAATTATAGTTTGTTAAAGATAAAAATTATAACAAAATATAATATGTTGATAAGTTATTCAAGAAAAGTATACAGTGGTTGGGAGAAACTCTTTCCACTAGTCATGTTCTCATACAAGAATATATTTCAATAGATCATTCATATAGATATTTATGAATTCTTACATTAAAATAATTTTATAGATTTTATGTAATTTAATTATGTGGGAGAATTAAATATATTAATATCTCATCTAAATAATTAAATGGGAACGAAATTTAGATCCATTCAGCAACACATAATGGAATCACAGAGTCAATAAAAATGTTATCCAAACAATTGTTTATGAGATATGGGGTTCAAAATTAGTGATAAGAAATTTTAATGAATTACAAAATGTTATAAAGTCATAACATTAAATAATAAAGGAATGTTTATACCTAGTTATAATACCCCCATTGAAATTATTTATCGTATTTATATGGTGGCACATTGATTGGTTCTCCCACAAAATATATGTCATGTTCAGGATCTGTTCGATGTTTCTATACTATATATGTACATACATGATCCTTCCCTTCTACATAAAATATTTGGAATAACAGTGGAGAATGATTTAACATAAGAATAAAAACATTTTTAGATTATAGATCATATATAGTTAGTTCTATTAAACTAGAAAACTCACAATTATAATGTTTTTTAATGAAACAACCAATTTGAGGGGGCTATGTGGGATTCTAAGGATATAATATGGAAGAAGTATCATCTGTTTTCTCATAATAGTTATTTAATTTGAAGGGGTAGATAATTTTTAGGGGTTATAATGTAACACCCCATGATTTTAAAAAATATATATATTTCTAATAGATTTTATTTCTTTTATAGATTTTGTTACATAAAGCATTGAGTTTATACAAACTATGATGTACTATTAAATTAAAATAATCTGGCTATTATAAACTATTCATTTTATTAATGTATATGAAATCAATTAACTAAATGATTAAAAATTTATGGTTTAATTAAGTAACAAATAAATTAATTCTTTATCACTTAATCAAAATTGGAAAAAACCCAATTAATCATAAATGTGATATAATTCTATAATACTAATTTTATTCAAAAAATGAAATTATTTTACAATAAATATAAATTTTTACTACGGTTGAGAAATTTTAATAAAATTTATATATTTTATCTTCATTAAAATATTCTAACATTCATGCAATATTTTTTCTATGTAAGGGAAAAGAATAAATCGAGTTTGTGCTTCAAACCTATATTTTATTCTAAATATAGAATCATCATGTTTTTTGCACTAATATTTAAATTATTTCATTCCAATTTATGAAAATTAATTCTAAAAAAATAAAGAATCTTTTAGAAATAAATATTGAAAAATTATATTGTGGATATTTTGTAAGAAATTCCTTAAAAGAATTATTTTTTCGATAAATAGGGGAAAATTATGATTTTTATAAAAAAAAACACTAATTATTAGTCAAGGAATTTATGTTTTTTCATTTTCTGAAATGGTTTTAAATGAAAAATTAGATAAATTATATAATTAATAATCCAATTGAGTTCATTATAATAAAAACTATATTGAATTTTGATACAAACACTTTTTATACTTTAAATAATATTTTCTTTAGAAACCTCTTTTTAATCATTTTTTCGAGTTTAATTTTAAATATAATAATTATACTAATATTTTACGCATATTATGAAATGGATTTAATATTTTAAAACAAACTTATTATAATTAACTAACAGGTTGAACAATTTTTTTTCTTAACGAATAGTAGAACAAGTAAAAATTTCTTATTGTCGGTAAGGTTAACCAAGTTCAGTGGGAGTAAATATAAAAATATAAGGGTTAAAATTATCAATAAAATCAATGAAAAATATTTCTTGATTTTATTTCAACATTAAACTTATCTTATTCTCTTAGGATCAACTTTTTTGCCTTTTTCCCATGTATGTGAGAAGAAATTATATTAAAAAATTACAAATTTAAAAGTGTATCACTCATAAATTATAATAGATAAAGAATATCCTCAACAATCCATCCATAAAGGGAATTATGTATTGTAAAAATCCTACCAAAATCCATTAAATATGTACATCCCCATGGCCTAGATTCCCTATTTTGTTTTGTAAACAATTCTAGGAAGACTTTAGTTATAAAAATGAATCTTTTTCACAATGAAGATGTATAATTCGGAACCATTAATTTTGATTTCATTTATTCTTATACATATAATAAAATTATAAAAGGTTTACATATCATGAGATAATTATTAGTTGAAAATAAATTTTCTCGAAAAAATAAGGTAAAAATGTCAATGTTATTTATCCACTATGGGATGCAGGTGATGATTCCGAATCCATTATGAAATGGAAAATTGATAGATATTCTTGATCCACTATGACTTTATTATCTCATTTAGAACAATAAAATGTAAAATGGTTTCAATAATTATTATGGTTACATAGTGTTATTATATTAATATATGTTTTTTGATTGATTTATTATTAATTCTTACATTTAAGATCTACGCCTTTTGAAATGTTATTGTTTTATCTAATCAATTACGTTTATAATCTATAATATAAAATGTATGAACATTTTATTATATATTCATGATTTCATACCATTATTCTTATCTTTTGTTTCTATATGATCAAATATTGTTTCCTCTTATGTTTACTCTATTTAGGAATCTAAAACGACCCTTTCTTATGATCCATTTCCCTAGTTCAAGAATAATTGTTTAGGTATGGTATGTGTTTAAGAATTAATAAATTTGAAGATATGTATAAGATATATTTTAGACAATTCATTAAATAAGAATATTGTGTATATATTTTCCAAATACACTAAACCAAAATGGTCCTCAGGTATGTATTTTAGAAATTTATTATATAATATTATAGAATGATGGAATAATTTTTTTGAAAATTTTGGGTCTCTTTAACGAACTTGTGGTTACTCATGATGATCGTATTTCTAAAAAAACACAACATCCATGTAAATAAAATGTGTCTTGATAGACATGTGAGAAATAATATATTTGGGGAAATAACAAGAATCATGGATGATTTTTATACAAACACATATAATCAAGAATAATTTTAATGTCATAGGGTGTTACAATTTATACTATTAACAGCTTTACTTTCAAGCATATATTTATGTTAAAAAATCCTAGAAATAAATTATCAAGTGAAATATCATTAATAATATAATAATAAATCGGGATTGGTAAAATTTAACACTTCACTTATATGATAGTTTATAGCTTGTTCCAACTCAAATCTAGTGGTTTTTTAGGAAGACACCTCAATAATAGATAAAAATCTAAGAACATAACCCCAAAAATATCAATAAAAACTTTCTACAAAATATTAATTTTAAAAATAAATAAAACTATATCGACTTCAATATCACTATATCTAAATCACCATTGTCCTCATAAAACATAATCCGATGTCATTAAATACCATAGATAATATGATTACACTATATCTCATTAAAACTATAGTATATTAATTTTATAAGCGATGATCAATTAAAACCCTTAACCACAAAATTAATAATTATTTGATTAAATATTATATGAAATAAATATCAAAATATACATTAATTAGAACCATGTATAGTCAAACTTTTGTAATCAAGAAGCATAATTATGAAACAGAAACAAAATTCATCCTAACATAGAACCCTATATCACAATTAATGAAATTATTATTACACATATGAATACTATAATATTACCAATTTATTCATTAATTCATTACATTCCATATTAAAATTGAATTTGTAATCCTTTCAAAATTTTAGATCCTCATTAAGCTTCAATTTTTAAAATGGTCCATTAATCAAAATGTTTCATTTTAAAACACATTAAGAGTGTTTAAATACAAATTTCAATTGGTACATCATTTTTTTACAATTATAAAACATGAAGATATGTAGTCAGTTCATTTTATTATTTGACTAATATATTTTTTAGTTACGATTATCATTTATCATTATCTTTCTATAACTATGAAAAACACCTCAAACATATCAAATTATTCATAAGAAATTCTATAGACCATAACATTATATATATAATACTTCATTCCCTCATATACCATTAAATATAAAGAAGTATCCTTAATGAAACATTATTTATAAATGCTTAATTCCCACAACAAATAATCCTTACTAGTTATCCCAAAAAAACCTAAAATATTATATTATAATTTATAATCTCACAAAACATATATTCAAAATATAACTAAAAACACCACCCTAGAAAATAACACCTAACCCCCCCTCTAAATGACTATTATTGTCCCCCCCTCCTACCCAAAAATAATACATCACTCTAGGGTAGGGAATAAATTGGTGTAAAATTATCTCACATATATATATATTATCAAAAACAGTCTTCATATCTTATAAAAATTATAACATGCCTCAGTTATCCTAGATAAATATAAAAAAATGTTCTATCAGTGAAATCATAACATTCTCCCAAAATCTACCATAAGAAAATTGTCATAGTGAGACAAGAGCCCAATAATTTTCAATTACAACCCACCTCACAAGACAAATTATTTTAACTAAAACATTTCTCATATAAGAAAATATAAATTCTACACTAAATTTATATTAATATTTATATTCCAAATGTACATTTGGTTAAAATAATTCTATTTCATGCTTTATACACTAATAGTAAGACACACATTAAACAAATACTTAAGTATAATGTTGTTAATGTTAGTCGATCAATAAATATATATAAAAATCATCAAATCTTCGTATCATGAAGGAAAAAGAGGGTTATATTTATTTTAATCACTAATTATAATTTATTAAATATAAATAAGATCATATATTCTATTTAATAGATTTTATAATGGTTTGAATATAAAAAATAATAATTTTATCCTCCTACATATGTAAAAGAAGTAATAGATGCAATAAAAAAAGAAAAAATCAATCTTGAATTGTGTGCGAAGAGAGGTCATAAAATATTCCCTTCCCTATGACCATAACACACAACCCAGAGACTTATTAAAGGGTGTAATGATTTACCAAAACAAATGATAACTCCTTCACTTAGACCAAAACCGAAAACATCAAGTGCAATAGAATGGAGCAGTGGGAAAAGAGTAAAAATATAGATTCCCTTTTCCGTTACCAAATCATCTCCAATTGTATTAAGGGATGAATATGAACATAAAATATTTGACTGTAACTCAATAATTTAAAAATGGACTAGTTTATCAATGGATGGATTTATACTAGGATACATCAGTTATATTATTCAATGAGAGGGGTCTATCAATGATAATGATGGTAAGTCCATTCACAAGATTTAAATTGAATAATAATTGAATTATTTAAGATAAAATAGTTACTTATAATGTATTAAACCATATAAATATAGATGTAATTCTATAAGATTTATGAACATTTCAAAAATCCCCAAAAATGAAGATAAAAATTCTATGTTGAGAAAACTAAACCTGATCCCCCAAAAATCCATGATAAAACTCCATGTTCCTTTAAAAATATTCATCACTAAGATATAATAAATTATATAGTTCAAGAAATAAAAAATACTACAACCACCATTCTATAAAGAAGTGATAAGAATGATAAAGGAAAATAGATTAGAGGGGATCATCAATTAAATTAAAAAACACCATCAAAATCATGTCATTAAACATCGATGAAAATTGAATCAAATTATTTTCCAAGTAATACCGTATGTAAACTACATTTTAATGAAATTTATTAATATCCAACCAAGGGGTGGGGAAATACTAAATTTATAATTAAAATTTATATATAAAGAATCATAGAGTGAGTGATATATTATTGGTAATGTAGGTCAGCTTAAAAATCATTTTTATGACCATGATGTGATCCTCTAAGGTGCTTCCCTTTGAAAACTATGTGAACCAATTCAATTCATTATAACTTAAGAATATCATGGTCATATGAATATACCCATATAACAATATTTGAATGATAAAAAACAATTATGTATATCCTAAAAATTATACCATCACCCAATTAACCACATAAAAATGTACACTACATGAAATATATCCATGTTGTAATAATAATAGGAATATATAACCAATAAATCAACTATTTTGGGATTTACAACATGACTTGTGTGACAATATAGTGATAGTTAGAAATAAAAGATGAAACCAACTCCCAAGAAAAATTTTAGAATCATTTATGATCCAAATAAATTGTAAAATCATATAATGGGGTGTACTAATACATATAGGATATATATATAAGGGGTTTTATAAACATTGAAATGTAATTCCCGACAACCAACTATTGATTGAGAAACACTAACGGAAACTACGCGAACAAGAACCCTGATATCATTACTCAAAAAATCAGTACATGATCAAAAAACATCTACTAAACAATATAATATCTTAACTTTCATAGACTACACAAAAATATGTAACAAAAAATCACATTGGGAAAAAACATCCCAACTAACCACTCATAGTGAAACACATACACTCAAGCTGTAACACACCTCTTCCAAGAAAAATCACATCCTAAACTAAACCCTTATCCCTAAAAACTACCTTAAAACCCTTATAATCCCCTATTTATCCAATAAAAAAATTTATTGGTCTATGAAATTTTTGTCCCTTACATATATCATACACTTCTACATTCAAAAAACATGAATACATGTACACAACTAATTATTGATCATATCAACAATCAAATCAATAAGTAATAAAAACATGGGATCTTATTTCCATGTTATAAATCATAAATCATTATATTCTATACATAACTTATTATCCATCAAATTTTTAGTACTCACATTAATCAATAAACATTACACTAATAACCATTATATCTATCGAACATACTTCCAAAAGAAATATATTTCTCCAAATATTCATATTTTATGATTATTATATATTAAACCAAATTTCATAAAATTAATCTCATTTCTCCCCTAAATTTATATATCATTGATATCCATTAACATATATATAAATTAACTATTTATTTTCGTTGGGTTTTTTTATTGAAAAATTTAGTTTTCAGAGGCTATTTGACAAAACCATGATTATGAATGTAATTATGAAAAACTTGTCAACTAATCCCAAGTAATTATCATTAATATAAAAGAATAAATATGGTAACATTAATTTTTAGAAAAAAATGTGGTCAAACTATGTTGTTGAAAATATATGTGTGTGATTTTCAATTTCATGCGTTGAATTCCCTAATTTAGATATATTTTACACTTTAATCCATGTTTCGAAAAAAATAATTTTTTTTTGATAGAAATGATTCTGATCCATTATCATGTTAAAAAATATTTTCTCATTCATTGAGCATATAAAAACATCGTTTGAGATAAGACATCTCCATTATTCCCATTTCATGAATACATCTTTCACACAATCATGGTATATCTATTATAGATGATAAGAACATGGATGATGGAATCCGTGATATTTTATCAGGAAAGAAATAATCAATGACTCAAATTCATGATTTTTGTTTTTTAAAGATCAAATCATAATCATAAACGTATAATATATGTCACTATATATTCTTTTTGTTCATAATATTTATTAGATGGATCCTATAAATTCTTTGGATTATTATTATTACATGAGGTGGGATTAATGTTTATTAATAGTGTTTTAAAAATTATTTTAATCAAATAATATTTTATTTGAAATTGATATTTGATAATTATGTATTTTTTTCATTTTTGATAGATGGATGTGGAATTTAGAAATAATTAATTTTTAAGGTTTTTTAAGAAAAACATAGATATATGGAATGTTGAATAATAGAGTTTTATTTTGTAATACTGAAATCTTTAGAAACAAGGAGATTTAGTCACAAAGGCATGATTACGATTAAAAAGTGATATTATCATAAAATATAAATAAATTTATGATAATATATTTTATGTCCCTGATAGGAAAAATTAATTTTTAAGTAAAAAATTTTTTATTTTTAATCAATGAATATTGAATATGATTAATGACTAAGATGTTTCTAGTTAAAAATAAAATGGAATTGAAATTATATTTTGAATTATAAATTTACATTGATAGAATATTCCATGTAAAATGATATTAGTGAGGTAAAATTAATGGTAATAAAATGGGTGGATAATAATCCATGATGGGTGACATTTGGATCAATTGAATGTATTTTTATTTGAAAATTGACTTATGTTACTCATTATTCAAGAAAATTCATATTTATAATGAATTACAATAATTTACTTGTGAACTCAACAATGATCTCTTTTTTTTAAGAAATCATGTGAGTTATTCTAAAGTGGTTATTTTCCAATGTCAATAGTTTTTCAATATGTACTTTATAATTTCTTAAAATATTTTAAAAATAACATTTTCTATATATTTTACAACATACCATACATTAGAATACGTGGGAGTGATTCAAGAAAAATATTACGATTTATTTTTTGTTCATCCAAAATAATATGTTTTGTTGTTTTTAGAGGTTTTTTATCATGATGTATAAAATTCGAAGGCCAAATTGTTCACTTGAAATGTAACATTGTACATATGTTAATTTATATGAATATAATTGTTTGAACATAGAACATTTGAGGAGATGGATTTTCCTTTATAGATTGTAATTTGTAATTTAATTTTAGGTGATTTTGTTTTGTCTAGAAATATAACATATTTTTTAACATGTGTTGTTTTATGGAAAAGATATTTACTTTAGATGTTTTCTTGTAATGATATTGTGGTTTTATGATAAATTTAATTTAATTTCATATTTTTTTCAATAATTTTTTAGTAAACAGTTTCCAAAATAAATATGTTTTGACACCTGAAACTAGTTATAAGAATATGTTTTTCATGGAATGTGTATTAGGATATATACAATCCATAGAATGAGCACTATATCAATTATTTTTAATATAACATTACAAAAATATATTAGGGAATGATATATTCAATGTTTATTATTATATATTTGATATCCATGAGATATTTATTATTTTTAGATGAGCAATGTTGTATAATACGATAATCAAATATTCAGAGGCATATTATATCCCTTGTTTCTACAGTACCTGAGATGCTACAGTACCTGCTATGTAATGGGACTCCCTCTACCCAGTCTAAAGAGGTCCTTGATTTAAATAAAAAAAATGAGGCTTCTGCCCCAACCTTTTAAAAAATTAGTAAATTAAACATTGATTAGTTAAAAAAATTTATTCTATTAATGGATATCATTGTTATAGTCATTCATTATGATAAAATTATTTGGGGGTGGGGGAATGCATTCATTTGTTTAATTTAGGTTCGAATAAATCATGAAATCATATTTTACATAAAACATGAGTTAACGCATGATTGTTTATGAATGTCTAGATGGAATATGTTAAGTGTCTTTCACCATTATATGGAAGTAATCTCATCTCTCACAAAAATTGAACAAATCTGAATACCATCCAAATATACCTAAATTATTCACCCTCTTTCTAGTGACATAATATCATTCTAAGGATGTGAGGATGATTACTCAGATGAAATTGGTGATTCTTGCAACCCATGTATAAACCATTGAGAAGGTAGGAAGAAGGTATCCATAAAGTGATCTTCTAAAAAATGGTTATAAAGAAACTATTTAATGAATCTATGTTTAAAGGTATGTCTTTGTTATCAATTTTAGTTTTATATTGTTTTGGGTTGTGATTATATATGATAATAAGCTTAATTTTATCTAATTTATTCTACAATGATTATTATATGTTAATTTATAACTAGAAAACCATCAGTGGTATCATATAATCACTATATATATTGATTCATGAGATAATGGATTAAATTGAAAAAAATCATATATCATATTGCCTTATATTATTTATCATGAAAAACGATTGGAATTGGGAAATATTTTTTGTTTTGTGGCATGTGATGTTTTATGTTGTGAGTGGGTTATGTCATTCAGTATAGGATTTTATAGGTGGAGACATAATTCAAATCCTTCAGCTTTCAATATATGATAACATATTATATTAGGGATCAAATAGTGTGATTGTGTTGTACCACTAGTGAAAAATAGAGTATCACATTGTAAATATGATCATGTGGGATATCATAGAATAGGACTCATGTCACAATGTTTATATTACATACGACCCTATTATAGTTTTTTATTTCCTTACAGCACAATGTTTACAAAATGAAAACACCACATGAATTCATAGATCATGATTATCTATCAAGTAATATGACCGATATGACCTTAAGGATTCTAGTATTGTTTCCTATCATTCATCTACATGAATATTAGTATATCTTTAAATACCATATAGATGGAAATTTTTTGATTTCTAATAATTTAATAATAAATTGATATAAATGGTTTATAAATACCTCGAAAAAATATTTTGTTAAATTTATTAAATTTGCTAATTTTTAAAATAATTAATTTCTCATAAATTGTTTAAAAAAATAAGTAAATTATTATTATATATTTAGTAAATAAATATTCCATTATTTTAAATTTTATTATAAAATAAAATTTTCAAATTATAAATCATAGATTATATTTTGGAAATAAATTGCTTATATGTAAATTTAAAGGATAATTTATAAAATGAATCTAATTATAAGAAGAAGGAAAATATTATTATTTTATTTTTAATATTTTGGATCATTAGTACTTAGGTAATTTGATTTGTTTAAATTAAAGGCCTTAGTTAAGGAAGCAATCGATCAAAAATGAAAATTATTTTTGGTAATTGTTCTGATTGCGTATTAAGTATTATAGATTATTCTTTATTTGTATTATTTAATTTTTTACATAAATGAATTTTAATTTAAATGATTATATTTTACATAATATCATATATCTAATGAATGTTCCACACAAATAATAATATGAATGTGTCATTATCTATAAATAGAATTTAAGTATTTATATTTATTTGAATATGAGATGTCAATAATGTATATATAAATTATAATGAGTTTATAATTTCCTTAATTATAAAATTTCTATAATTGTTTTCCCATTTAAAAATATATGAATTGATGATTAATTTAATTTATTCCTATTTTGTTAATTCATGAATATAAATCTATATTATAAATATTCGAATGATGTTTCTTAAGTTCAGTGAAACAATTTTTAAAATTTTCATAAGATAAAATAAGGTGCAACATGGTATATAATATAATTGATTTCATTTCTTTATCACATGAATTTTTATTGGTTTGTGATATAAGATTCAATTATGTATTTAGTTATAGTTTATATATATTAGGTGTCATAATTATGAAGAAATCATGGTCTATATTGAATAAAGTATCTTTTCATAGATAGTATTTGGGTCAAACTACACATCGACCAGAAGCCCTACTCCATAACTAAAAAAGTGAGAGGTAATGATATATTTCATTAATTTTACACTTATGGTGATTGATGATTTCATATTATTCTAAACCTATTTAAGAAAGTGTTTTAGATAAATTATACTTGAGATTAATTTAGAGATAAAATAATATAGTGGAATTTAAATTTGGGTTAGTAAGAAATGATAAGAATTTTTTTACATATTTGAACATCAATATGTTTTGAAAATTTTAATTCAGTGAATATAATTTAGTTACCAACTATATCACTGATTGAAAATATAAATGTAATTTCACATTCAAAATTAACATTTGGGTAAATTTTATTTAAACAATTCTTGATTTTAATTTTCCTTTGTATATTTTTAGAAAAAATCTACAGTTTTTAAATTTTCCTTGTTTATTAAATGGGTTTCACACAGTTAGTGTAACCCATGTAGGTCATTCTAAGAATCAATAAAAATTGTTTTTCTGGTCTATATAAAAATTAATTATTTGTTCACAATTAAGAAAACTTATATGGTATTATCCTTAAACCATATAAAACGAGAATAAGAATAATCTATGGTTGCTATATGTTTTTTCAAACCATGTTTATTTTCGAATATCCCATAATGTAGAACGTAGTTTGTTAAACCATGTAGCTAAACCACATGACCCAGATTAATAAAACATAATTTTATGTTTAATCCTAACACACCTATAATTACCCTAATTGTTGTTATAGTGAAGTGTTCTCTCAATACAATAGAATCCTATTGTATATTATTAGTATTAATTATCATGAAGTGATGAATTTTAATGGATCCCTTTGTTTCAAATACATTTTTCAAAGGCATGTCATCATTCAATATATATTCAATTTTTTCTCCTAGATATCTCATCTTTATCTTCTGATAAATCATATATTAGATAAATAATGATAATTTATAAGATAATTTTTTTTACATTAGGGTGTTACAAATAGATAATATGTTACAAGATGTGGAATTATTGGGATTTAAATATCATTATGGGATTCATTGAGATAACTATATAAATTTTTCTCTCTCTATCATCATTGATGACTATGAGATCGTTGAATCGGAATATAATCTTGTGAGATTCATGGATTAGTATTAGCTCTTGATTCCCATATATATATTATCCAAGAGTGTGTGTATTCCATGGAATTATTGAAATAACATTTGGTCAAGGTGTAATTTTTTCATCTAATAACAATGTTTTAGGAACTATGATTTATCAATCATTTGTAATGGAAAATTATAACATGTTTATGAAATGACTGCTAATTTATTGAATTTTTGTGTACATTGATTTCTTATATAAAATTTGTTTCCATTTAGTATTTGATAAATGAAGTTCCATTCAAAATCATCATCATCTTGTTTACGAATATTTGAATTCAAAACATGGTTTTGGGGAGAAATATTGTTTTTAGTTTGATTTTTTAAATATTATATTCCATTTGGAATTGATTTGAAATTATGAATACATGGAATCCTATGGTACATAGGATTTGGGGACTCTGTTGGGACCAATTTTCATGAACCATACGAAGTTTCACACATCTAGGGGTTCCTCTTCTCCATAAGTGAGCATGTCATGATGGTTTTACAAGACATCATTGGGTGGTTAAAATATTTAAGTGTTCCTCTTCTCCAAAGTTCATTATAATATACATATTTTTAGTGCATACAAGTCATTACTATTAAATTGGATGAGTATATTACCCATTGTAGATATATATTATCCACAGGGTATATCCATTATTATTTTATTTAATATGGTTTAATGATGTATTCTTTGAAAATAAAAAATGGACTATTATAGTATGTTTTGGAATGTATCTTATTTTAAATTGATAATAATTATTTAAAATAGAGGATTTTCTTGTTTTGGGCAAAATTTTCAAAATTTTACATCATTTATTATCCTCAATTAAAATGTTTATATTTGGATTTTTTATAATGAGTAATTATGAAATACATGATTGGATCTTATATGTGTTGTTGTGCTGACATCCATCACATATAATTTATTTTGTGTCAACCAATTTTTCTACAAGAATGGTCAAGGTGCCATTTTCTAACTAATAGTAGTTATGATAGATGGGTTTGGGACTCTTTTAGTGATATTTTGGGATGATTCCCACATAGAATATTGATACAAGTGTAATTTTATTTTGTACAACGATCACATTTGGAACATGTACATGTTTTGTGGGTTTTTTCGTATTACGTATCAATTTTATACAATTGACTATATAATAGAAATTCCATCAATCCATATCATATAAAATACTTTTCTCATTTTATTTTACTAATTTTAATCATTCCCAAAGGGTTAATATTCCTATGTGATTCTATCAAGACCACATGGATCTGGAACACACTTTTGGACTTTTTTTGAATCAATTCTGAATATAAATTGATAGAACATCCTAGTTTATTTGTGATTTTGTTTTATCAAAGCACTATTGTGGTCTTGTTATTGTTTTATTTGATATTTTGTAGTTTAGATAAATGATTTTTATCGAATAAGGGTATATTAAGAGTGAGTTATGGTACAATTATAATCAAAATGATCCTTAAGATATCATTGTCTGTTTGGAAGGGTGTATGTCATGTTGAGTTTTGAAATTATATCAGTTATTTTGTTTTTATTGAATCAAAATATTATTTATTTCTTATTTTATGGTCTCATTTCAAAATTGACATTTTACCATACCTCCCATAAGAAAATATAGAGTTTATTAGGAGGGTTAAATGGATGGTGGTTCATGTGGTAACACTAAACCTATTACAACTACAATGAGTCTATAGATTGAGACTTCTACACAATGGGACAAATTGAACAACTTTTTCAAACTCATACAAGGGAGGTGGAAACATGATCTATTTGAGGGAAATATATATCTCATGAATTTATGCACCATAAGAATCCCACATTTACTGTTTTTAATGGTATTTACAAAGAAAGGATTGTTTCGGTATGATTTATTAGATAATTAACTTGATGAATAATCAAATAAAATTTTAGTATATGGGTTTTACTTTCATGCCTAGGGGATATAGGAAGTGTTGGTGGGATACAGTGGTCAATGAAATGAAACATGATTTCTTGGACTATAAATAAAAATAGAATATATTATTTTTCTAGTGCTTCTCAGAATCCATGAATATAGTGAAGTTAATAGTGTTAATTTCCATCTATTATTTTTATTACATAGTATCATATTATGATAATATTTTCTCTTTTAATTTTTATGTTTTTTTTCAAGGGTGGGATGAATGATTTTATGACTCTCATATATTACATTTACGTTTTCAACCACAAATTCATTATCTAGTATTTAGGAAAAATAATTTCATCTACTCAAATATATTGTTAATCTTTTTGATTGTATAAATGGATCACAGAGCTAATATGGTCATATTAACATCCTCTAACATATAGTGGAAACCTTAGTGGATCACAATGAAATATAAGAAAATATCATGAGTCTGACAGAGATGGAAGTGTAACTTTTCAGTAATTCACTCAATCCAAACCACCACAAGTAACCTAAAGTGTTCCATTTAATTCATACCATTTTAGAAATAAATGGCACACTAATAGTCATTTTCCTAAAACATTGATGAATTCCAGTTCTTATGGTCATTGGGGACATTTTTATTAGGATTTTTTCACACCTCATTATGGATAAGGTTTATTATCTCCAAAGGGAGATATGGTAAACATGAAATCTTCAATGTCTAAAAGTACCCTTAAACATGCATTTTTTCTATCTATATTCATGTAGTAGTGAAGTTTAAAATGGATTTTTTTTTATGAAAAGAGACTATGATTGGTACACTTTTTAATGTATCAGCTATAGAAACAACTCTACTTGATAGTGATTAATATCATTATTTAATATCAAATTATTTTGTGATTATTTTTAAATGTTCAATGAACCCTATGTCATACATTATAGAGTTATGAACACCTATGTGAAAGAAAATAGATAAGGTTTATTTGATTTCCACTATTTTAGTTTTCGATATCTGAAGTTGATTTTATTTTTTATTTTTTGGATCTAATCCTGGATATCATTAACGATATCATATGGATGGATTGGTTAGTTTCACATTTATTCAAGGTTTATTAGTATTATAAAACGGATTCTGTTACATCCTTAATGGTAATATTTTTAAGTTTCATGGTGAATGGAATCCATTGTATTTTCAAATAGGACATACTCAATAGAAATTACAGAGTATGGTATCTATATTTTAATTTTTTGTGGGGGTAATTCATTTAGTATTGATCCTAATTTAGTTGTTATATATTTTCCAAATATAATTCTTAAACACATATCTAGTCATGAATTGTCAATCAATATAGTTCTTGGAACTAAGCTAATTTATATTCCCTACTGTCATTTGGTACCGGCTAATTTAAAAGATTTTAAAATTCAATTTGATGATTTAATGTTGAATGTTTTTATTTATCCATGGGTTTTTTATTGGGAATCACTTGTTGTTTCCTATAATAAGGGGGATGTAACTATTCATCCTTGTGTCTATTATTGTAATCTTAATCAAATGAATATTTCTAACAACATCATTTTCCTATATTGATGACTTATTAGATTTGTTAAAGGGTGAAATGTGGTTCTTAATGGTTAACATGTGTTCTTTATATCCTCAACTAAGAGATAAAGAGATGATTTTCTTGATGACTACTATCATGAGCATTCATAGTCACTTTGAATGTCTTGTGATGTAATTTATCTATAAGAATTATCCTATGATTTTTTTTGAATTCCATAACCACATATTACTAAAGATTCATTGAACATTTATTTCGTATTTGTGGATCATATCCCAGTTTATTCAAAATTAGAGGAGGAATAGGAGAATCATCTGTAATTGGACTTGGTAATCCTCATGAATCAATAACCTAATGCTAGGTAATCAAATTAGGACATTTGGATTTGGGAAGTGGTGTTCATTGTATATGTGGTTTTAAAACATGTCGTCTTAGTGGATCCAAAGAAAGTAAATTTTTTCTTATCATGGGAGTATCCATTTAATTTATTTCAAATAAAAACCGTTCTTGGATTATATTTTTATTGACATCCATTCATGAAAGAATTATCAAAACATGTATTTTCTTGTATTATTTTTATAATGAATGTGGTGAAATTCATGTTGGAATGAAAATTATAGACTTCATTAGATAAATTGAAACCTTGTCTAACCTCAGCTCCAATAAATATTTTAATATAAGGTGGTCTGAGATATTTTCTTGATATCAATGATTTAAATTTATGTCTTTTTTGTAGTTATTTAGGTTTGTAATGATGTTCTATATGAACCTTGATAGATTCACCCTCATGAAAATAACTATCATGCTAAAGATTTATAACTATTCACAGCTAATCATGCTCTAATGTATATTTGAATCTAACTTTATTGGAAGAGGTTCAATATATTTTATGATTATAATAATATGAGATATATGTTAAAGTGTACTAATTTAATCATAAAAAAGGTCAACAGGTGGATTTCCCCTGTACTTTTTACATTAGCATCGCCTACACCACGGTAAAGGGAAATTTTGTTACTCACACGATTTGTAGAAAATTACTCTCCCCATCAATATTATAGTAAATATATGTACAAAATCCAATGGTAATATTTTTCTCTCATTGTCCCAGAGATGAGGGAGGATGAGAGAAGATTTATTTTTCCCAACGAATAATTTATGTCCTCTCTCCCGATGTTGATTCTTCAAGGGAAGTTAAAGGAGGCTAAGTTCAAATATATCAAGGAATCCTTATATAGTGTGGAGACTATTTTCTAGATTTACATCTATTTGAAATGATTTTTTCTTTAGTATTAAGTTCATAATCCTAGTATCTATTATAATGACCATGATATAGTGTTTTTTTAATTCTTCATGGAATTTTCACACCAGCATAACAAAGATGTATTATAACATGAATTGTCAATTATGGGTGCTAGGAATGATGTATTAGATAGTGTACTTGGTGTCCTATTTTTATAAAATTCAGTATATTAAGGATATGTAAAAATAAATTATCTTACGTTCTTCAACTTTTTCATTTTATAGTTTTTAAATTGGATGAGGTATTAATGAATTTATCAATCATATTACCATGTAATCCCTAAAGGGGGAATTATATCTAGGTTTGGATTAATTAGTTGAATAAATGTATGTACTACATTCTAAATCAAGAAACCGCTACTATCATAAATTATGCAAATCTATAAGTGAAATATATTTTTGAGGATTCAAGGGGATCTATATTCTATTTTCATAGAGAGGGATATATGTCTTAAATCATGGTAATGGAAACCTCTCAAGAAGGTTATGACTATTTAGGTTTGATTTACTATGGAATACTATCATTAGAGAGATATCCATATAGAGAATTATTTTCAAACCATGGAGGATATTCTCAATAAATTCATAATAGATTATAGAGGATTTTATAATATTTATTTTTTGTCTATTTGAGTTTTCTTATAACAATAATTAAACATTATCTATCAGAATGGATCCTTTAATATAACTATATATTCTCCACATTAAATCACATATTTTTTGGTTGGATGTAGTTTATGAGTATCTAATGGGACATAGGACTATCCATGACATATTAGTGAAGATTTTTGTTATACATCAATGATTAATGATGGGTCTGAGTCCCTATTTTCCTTTTATAGATCATGAATATAATCCTTTAGAGTTATTAGTTAATGACTATTTTTCTTGAATGTGTCACCTATGTTTTTTCATCATCATGTTGGTATGTATAGTAAGTTTTCTTAGAAATATATTGGACTATTTGAGATGATTTAGCAGATTATGAAGGTGGAATATTGGTTGGAATTTCCATCTTACTTGACTGTAAGTTATAAAGTTTTGCATGTATCTTCTACTATGAAATATCATCATCCTCTTAATGTCTTGAATTGGGAGGATATTTCTCATTAATTGAATGTGTCTTTTGTTGAGGAACTGACATAGATGACTAATTTTCATGTAAAATTACAATGTTGAAAATATATTCCATTAGTTAGTTTTTAAGGGAGTAATAGAACATACACTCATGAGACATGGTAGCTTGATTCATTTATGAGGGAGGTATGAACTCATCTATTTTTATATCAAAAAATTATACTTGATAATTTTTGGTTTGAAAGTGATATGGTGAGGATAATTATCCCATACCAAAATAGAATTCATGTAAAAATATTGTAAATACCCCAACCCTAGTATCCCCAAGTCGGTGGTTAGTATAAGAAATTTTCACTAGATACAAGTAATTGAATCCTTTTGGAATTAATTGTTTTATAGTTTTCGAAAACTATATACATACTTTAATATCATATTTCAATTGAATAAAAAACTTAAAAAATAAAATTTTCATTGAGAATTCTATTTTTTCTTAGTATATCCCCACTTATCAATCATAATAAGCTTTCTCAAATACTGGGGAAAGGAAAAATAATACAGGGGTGAGCTCTAATGAATAATAATGGTATGTTTACAAGTGAATCAATCTAGTAAAATATTTAATTAAAAAATGGAAGGATAAATAAATGAAACACATCACATTCAATAAATTACTAGATAATAATGGTGAATGAATAATGGATGTTCAAATAATTGTATATAAGTTATCACATGTTCTTGAATCATTTAAAAGGATATTATAACTCATTATAAAATCAGATATATATGTAAATATTCTCATAATTAGGGAATTCAAAATTCTAGACAACATAACCATACCATCAAGGTCTCACACCATTATATTATACATAAATGTGTTAGGCACAAACCATTTTCACAATGTATATTATATGATGAGTATACCATTGAATTATGGGTTACAATGGGCCTAACCTATCACTTACTATGTGCAATAAATTCCTCATATGAATTGGGTCAAAAATAATAAATAAAAAATATTATTTTTCAAAACTATCATATGAATTGTTAATTCCTTATACATTAAATAATTATAATCATACACCATTTAGATTAATATGGTCATTGGAATAAAAAAAGTACATTCGTAGTCAAAATGATCATAAACCATCAAGATAAATAGTATAAATGGTATCATTAAAATTTATTCCCAATGGGGTAGAATTGAAATAAAGATTGTTCTCATTTTTTAATATAAATATAATAAAGTTTCCAATAAAAATTTCTTCCGAAAAATTTTATTTTTTACATTGGAATTAATATTTAATAACTAAACATATACATTAAATTATGAAAAAAGTGTTCATTGAAAATTAATCCTTAAAAATTGTGATGGATGATGAGAATAAATGAGTGTTCTTTGTCATGGGAATTCTTTATTCATGCCCAGTATGATAAAACAATGAATACCTTCACATTTTCATAAGAAATTTGAAAAAGTACATTGTTTGGAAAATAAAATAAACACTCCTTCTATTTTTTTTATAAAATTAAAATAATGGGTATAAAGTCCCTTAATATTTTATTTTTACTATGTTAAATCATTCATGAAAAAATTTCTAGAAAAAAAAAGAAAATATTTTCAATTGAAGAGTTAAATAAAGACAATCTTCTTTAAAAAATAATTATTTGATTTATTTAGTTATTATAGAGATGATACTCATATCAATACATGTATTCTTAATATATAACCTATTAATAAAAAAATTCAGCTCATTGAAATATATAGCATCCTATTTCATAATTTGAGACATAGTAATGAACATGCAAAATAAAAAATGAAACTGTAGTGAAATCCATTACTATTTTGGAATGTTATAAATAAAAATATCAATAGATAAAATAACATTAATGAAATATATAATATAATTATTATAAATGGATTCATGATATTAAATATCAGAGGCCTAGTATATATACATTTCAAAATAACATTTTTATGAATATAGAATACATCACATAGAAATAAAAATGATATTGGAAACCCTTATATCATGTTTTATTCATATATTATGTGTTTCTACATAATGTATATAAAACAATATTTATTATAAATCAATTAAATAACATTATGTTACATTTAATAACATATACAATTTATATAGAGTCTTTAATGTCGAGTTTATTAATAGGACTTTTCTGAAATAACTGTTTCGGATGATAACTTCAAAATTTTACATTTATGTATTGGATTAATAGTTTCAGTCCTCTTAAAATATTCATGGATAAATCATATCTACAATTTTAAGAATAATATAATGTTATTATCAAATCATTAAATATATATTTATAATATTCCAGAAATGTTTGAAATGGGATAATGAGTTACACCATTCATTATAATGGTATGTTGGATGTACACATGAAAACTATTTATATTATTCCAATAAATGATTCATAAAAAGGTAAAAAAAAAATTTCAAATTCATAGAACAATTGTTATAAAACATATTTGACAAATATTTTTTAAATATAACCTTATTAGAATTAAAGTCAAAATAATATGAAAAAATTTCACAAATATACAAGGACACAGTCACCCATACATACAAATGAGCAACATTGTTATTTTCCAACATATTAGAATAAAAGAAGGTACATGTGATATAATAATTCCATAAGTATATTAGTTTCATAAATACAATATAATAGGTCAAATAAATTATTATATCCAACTATCATATTCTACGATAGAAAAAAAAATTACATCAACTCACAAGGTCATAGTCTAGCATATACACGATTGAAGGTTTAATTTCCCATATGATGGAGGTTGAGGTAGATATTGGTTATAACATTAAGATAATAAAATATCAGAATATAAAATATACTGGTGTTATTGATTTAAAATAGATTAATATGATATAAATTTGTTATAAAAAGAAGTAAAAAAATTAATTGTAATGATCATTAACACGGCATCAGACAACCATTCTTTGTAAATGTCTATATCCCCCCTAAATTATATTTATGAAGAAAAAACAAATACTTTAGGATGTGGTTATGGATGCAAGGATTTTTTTTAGGGATTTTATTGTCCTAATGTATTAAGGAATGTGAATAAGAGTAGGGAGGAAATGACATTTTATATGATGGAGAGAGGACACACATGTAATCATAGAAATGAAAAGTGATACCCATATTTATCAGATGCCACATGTGTCAAATGTTGGGACCCATGTTTTTTCTGACTATAATTTTGATCAATTTTTTTTTAGATTCTTGTTAGGGGTTAAATGATAATTTCACACAGAAAGATGATTTTGGATAATTTTATGACTACTATATTACTCCAATAATATAGTGTTTACTCAAGGTATAGAGTTTTTTGTAATTCACAACCATTCAAATTTATGTGGAATAATTTATATTTATAATATATATTATTAAATAATATTATATTCATTTAGGGTTTCATGGACATATATTTGGATTAGAGAATCGGATTAAGATTATATCTCTTTTATTGAGTCTATAATAAGGGTCTTCTCATAAGAATTTCATAAAATATGGCTTGGATCTAATGTCAGGGTGGGCCCATATTTTGTTTCTTTTATTTTACATCAATTTATTTTATTCTATTTCCCTTTCGTCTTTCTCCCATGGTTTCTCATAAATTTACTTTGGTTTTGTCCGTTACCATGATAGAGATAGGAGAGGTAGAGGGGGAGATAAATATAGCGATGGAAGAAGGGACGGGCTATCGTGGAGTCTGACATTAGTTGCATCGTAATGTTGTAGTTGTGGATTTTAGAAATGGGGGAAGCTTTATTGGATTCTACCCAATATTAGGAATTTTTTATTTGTTTCTATAAACCACTATAATAGGATTTTTTTTGTTTAATAGAGGAAAAATGGTTCCCAGGACAATTTGAGGGGTTTCCCATTTATAAATCTCTATCACATGACATCGATATTCTATAAAACAAAAAACAACTCACTAATTAGAGAAGATGATATGTTAGAGGAGAATGCTTTGTATGGGGTATACACACCGTGTATTGGGAATCAACTGTGTAGTAGATTTCCTATCAAGATATCCATGTATGGTCATATAAATGTGTAGAGTACTTTCCAAGACCTTATCTAGATTGGACATAGTATAATGATTTACATCTATAAGATGGACATTTCAATGATCCATGATGTAGAGGGGAAGGTAATCTAGGTAGGATACACATCATGTACATGGGTTTTACAGTCCATGTACGGCTAATGTATATGCCTATGTAGGGAATTGGGAGGGGGGAGTATTGTACTGAGTAAACATTGTGTGTACTAACGTATTTCAACCCATCATATTAGGTTTTTGTATTGTTATAATTGAATATATGATTATTCATTTCATAGTATCATTAAATGTAGGCTATAATTGCAAAACCTATGTGGTTACTTGGAGATTCTTAAGTGTAATTTTAGTTGATTTCATGAACTGATAGATTTATCCACTAGTAATCTAATCTAACTCTCCATTAAGAGTGATAACCTTGATCAATGATGATCCATGAACTATCTCAACTAATTGATGATTTTTATCTTCCCCCTTTATAATTTATCCCATATAATATTTTACCATCTGGCATAAGGGAATGTATGTTTATTTTTTTTCTAGTATCCCTAGTATAATTACTCTACTTGAATTATGAAAAATAATATCCCATATAGGACTCACATATCTTCTTCTAGTTAGTAAGGGTCCCATGTGGGATATCATTGCTTAATGAATACTTAAAGAACCCCTAGAAGGATCCCATTACATATATAATGTTCTAGCCATGCCATTATGGATGACACTTCCAATGTAATCTATTGTAGAGGGTCCCCTAAAGGACACTGCTCCTTATGTTCCATTCTGACAATATCATGTAGGATGCCTCTATTTACTTACCTACAGAGGATCTCATATATGATTACACAATTTAAATTAACTTATAAGGATATCATGTAGGATTAATCTATTTTTTGTGACATGAGGGACCTCATGGGTGCCCTGATGTTTGACATACCTCGAGCTAGTACGTTATGCATGGCTAGATATGGTATCAGGTGTCACCATAAATCAATGATCAACTTGTAATATTTAATAGTTGTGATAGAAGTGTTTGGTTATCTTTTTAGAAACACTCACTATATTATTAATTAATTTTAATGGTCAATTATGGTTCCATTATGATATGCATAGGTGCTTCTTGGTTTGGGTTTGATGTGCCTGATGCGATGAGTTTTCATTATTGGGATGGATAGATGATTTTTCTTAGATATAGCTTCACATCCCAACCTATAATCATTGGGATTACCATAGGTACTTCATGGGATCCATCAAATTAATTTATTGGTATTCAATAATGTGTTTCCTAGGGTTCATAATTTAAGAATCTAATAATTTCATTATTTTATTTAGATGTCCAGATGTACATATTGGGATACCTATTTTGATCCATTTATGTTTGGATGTTATTAACCTCTATATTTTTGCTGTTATGGATGATTACACTCTCCATTACATTTGGTTCAAGGTAGATGATTAGGGTCTACTTGTTTTAGGAATGTCATTCCTAGGATAATGATTTATGGGAAAGGTGTCCCTACCAACTATACTCATGGATGATTATGCTTACCCTAGAGATAGGAATGACTAATCTCTCCAAGATATGTTACTTGATTTTGGTTTTGGGAATGGAGTAATGATTCATGGATGTAAACTCATGCATAATTACACTATCTCAGGTGATGGGATTACTATTATCTCCTTGATTAGAGACATCTAGGGGTTGGCATGACGTCTTTCTAGTGAGCCCTCCTTATACATCGCCTAAGGTTGTAACCCATAGGGATTATCCAAGTCAGAACTCATAGACAACCTACATACTAGGATATGTGGCATTGAAGATAGACTATATATACATTTGATCAGTGTCATGAAATCCATATCATTGACTATTTATAGGATTTTTTTTCATTATATGGTATCCATTATTATTATTAATATTATTACAGATAACCATTAGTGCTCTCCTAGTTATCACATGTATACCCCAATGGTGATGTTGCTTAATCAGATACATTTATAATGTTACCCAAAAAACTTATTTTGGATTAGGATTATAGACCCGTAAGATAACATAATTATAAAAATTATAACTTATATAACATCTAGTATAATTCCCTTTATATAGGATTTCTTGGTGATCATGATTAGAGACCTAAAGATAGGGTGCTATTAATTTTGGTTATTTATCACCTTACTCATGTATATTCATATTGTTGTATATGTATAAGAATATATATGTGTGTGTGTTAAATTATAAATATAAATATTTGTGAACTCACATATCCCAGTTGACTAGGATCATGGACACCATGATCAATTATGATTTCTTGTCACATATACTTAATTATTATTAAATATGTGTCTCAACTAGGATGAGAATGTGGAATATGGATGAGCTTATTATATAAGAATTTAATTTTCATAATTGGGGTGGCATACTTGGTTTATTTATCACCCTGATACATTCACATCATTTTCTATGTAGACCTTATGTATTATTTTTATTTTGAGAATAGATTTCATGATTTATACAGTAGAGGCCCAAAGATGCCTGATCAAGAATAGTTCCTCATGTGGATTCTATTGATCCAGATTGGAGCAGTTCATCAGAGTATGGGGACTAGGTAAGTATTATAGATTAGATTTTGTAGTATAAACCCTCAATTTCATTCTGTTTATTTTATATACCTATATATGTATGGGCATCCTAATGTGTGACTAGTGTTTTATGTATTTCATGGATGCTCAAGATATTGTACCATTTATCATATTTTTACAGAACGCTTCTATTTTAGATATCTATTTCTTAAAAACCCTATTTATTACTATAGTTTCTTATATCTAGTTATTTATATGTTTTACTCTTATATGATGTTGCAATATCCCTAGTGTACCACCATTAAAACCTAACTTCTTATTTGTAGCCTTTGGCACACATGGAGGTGTTCTTGAGGCCATGTCGAAAACTAGCTGATTCAACTAATTTAGTGGATCCCAGGTCACGTTGTTACAAATATGTATCATATGTTTTACTTTTCTTTTAATATACTAATTTGGATATAGTAGATATGATTATTATATATTTTCCAGAACCTGGAATGGATATCATATTTTTCTATTGAGAAGGCTTGTTTTGGTATGATGTATTTGCTTTGAGGGTAATGGGATTTATGTTATAATATGTAATGTCACGGTTTATTGTGATGTTCACATTGAAAAATCCATATGTTGTGTGTATGTGATTGTTTATTAGGGATTCGTGGCTCTTGAACCATTGGCCAGAGGACATTGATTAATTATGACTCTTAGACAAAAAATGAAAGAGGCATCTCATGTGTCATATATGGATTGTAAGATTCAAATTTCATATTAATTATATTGTATAATCATCTCTATGATATATAAAAATTTATTAAATTTAAAAAAAAAAATTTGTTTTATCAAATATTATATTTGAGGAATTCTACTAAATTTGACTGACATATGTGAATATTTCATTCTGATAGTTGCTGATATGTATCTAAGTTGATGTATTTGATGGTGAGATGATAACTCAATCTTCATGAACATGAGTTTTAATTAACCAAATAGGTGGATAAGGTACACAAAACCCATGTTTTAGTCCCCACGTATGGTTTTTTACTTAGTTTTGATTATTTAATGTGCCAATAATAGTGCAGTAATTATTTTCATGAATATATATGAATGAAATTTTACATAAAAAATAATTGTTAGTGGTTATTTACTTAGGTCACATTGGTTTATTCGAATAGATACCTAAACATATTTGGTAAACAAGAACTTAATGGGTATTGTAGTACGAATATTCCCGGTGAGTGCAATTTTAGTATATATTTTGTGTTGGTGTCATGAAGTATTGGGAGAAGTTCTGTATAATGACTATCAGTAAGGATCTAGTCCCTTCTATGATAATTTTGATAGTTTTGGACCTCATATGTTAGTGTTATATTTAATTCATTTGGAGAGTACTGATCTTTTGGTCCAGGTGGCCAAACATTATGCCCATTTTTGAGACATTGTCAGAAGGGTTGGTAGGATACACAGAGGACCTATTTTAGACTAAAAAACATGTAGGTAAATATATATTTTGATTGAGGTAACCATGAATTAGATGTTATCATGGCGTTTTTATTCATTTATGGAGTTTGATTGGTTTTACACTTATTTTTTGATGGATTATAGTTAGTCATTATGTTTTTTAGATGTAGTAATGTTGATGCATTGGGATTATGAAAAAGAACCTAAGGTGTTTTGGTATCAAGACAAGCTTTGATATTGATGACTATTTAGGTTTGTAGCCATGTTTATTAGTGTTTTGGTTTTTGTTAATATAGAAATAGTGCTTGTATAATATCATTAGTGGATCGATTTCATGTGATGGGAGGTCGAGAAATAAATCACTAAATAGGTGAGGTGTCTGATTTTGAAGATGATTTACATGAGTGATTATAGATTAATGATATTGAAGTGTCATGTTTCATGGTAATCATAACCCTGTTGTTATTGAATCATATAAGTATATGCTTAGTAAAAAATTTACTTGATGGTCATGCATGGTACTATTTAATAAATAAATCTATTGGTGGTATTGTGGGAGATGATGACCTATGTTTCAAGACTTTCTATGAACATGGTTCATTGGTTTTATAATAAATAAATTTATAACCCTTTAGGGGAATGGATTCATCAGAAAGGAATTAGGTTTTGTGAGACTGTCACCCCATATATGGATTTGGAAACACATTTTTCGGAGAAGTGGTGTTAGGAATTAGTTAAAATCATATTATATTGTTTGACATGATCATGTATCAAAGATAGAAATATATATTTTTTATAGAATATTAGTGTACAGATAGGTATATATGATCAATTTATATCTTTTTATCATCATGTATATTCTTAGAGATAATCTTATATATGATAATCGTTTTTTTAGTTTCAATTGTTTTTCTTATATGATAAAGGAACCTTCTGACGTCACACTTAAAGAGTGATATGAGGTAATAAATATATTAGAGTGTCCCCATTGGCTATTTGATATTGGAAACTATAATTTAAATTTAAATTGGAATCTTTTCTTGGGATGTTCTCCTCATATGATTTTTTAATATGATGATGAGGAAATTCTTATGATGGGGAGTATCAAATTGTTGGCAAATTAAACATCTCTCGTCTAGGAGACAGTTGCTAATACAATGAGGTTGGTCATTAGACACTAGTGATAATGTGTTTTTGGAAAATATATGGATTAGAACATGGATGGTAGTTCTTTCCCCATGGATTCTAATTGATTAAAATGTTAATGGGGTTATATTTGAAGGATTCTTATTTTATCAGATGTGAATTTTGAGATGAAATGTTAAATTTTATATTTCAGAATATTATACAGCGTAAAATGGTAATTTTCCAATGGAAAATGATTTTGGATGATTTTTCTAACCCCATAGTTAGTCCTTATATAATATTTCCACCCTTGGAGAACATGTTTTTGGAATTCCAAACCATTCCAATTTCTATGGAATAATTAAAATTCTATATATATTTGATAAATTTTTTTTTTCAAGCTAGATTTTTATGCCTTATTTGATGAATGGAGAATTGTATCGAGATTAATTCTCTACCATAGTGTCCAAAATATTGTGTTTTCCTAGGAATAGAATAAAATCATGTCAGACCTAGGTGCTAGGTCAAACCCCCATTTTCTATTTCTTTCATTTTCTTCTTTTTTTAATTTTCCTTTTGTTATTTCTCCAATCTATTTTTTGGAAAATCATTAGGGATTATCAATTTCCAAAAAAACTAGAGGATATAGAGATGAAGATACAAATATAGAGAGGGTATATATGAGGGGACATAATGGAGCTCAAGTGGAGCTAGATCATCATGCGGTAGTCATGGATCACTGAAATAAGTGAATCTTGGTGCAATTCAGAGTACTACATTTTTATGTATTTAAATAAATTCACATATATCAACTATTATTATGTTATAAAACCCATATATGATTTCTTTGGACCACTAATGGGTTTATGGAAATCATTCATGGTGAAATATGGGTGTTTGTGGAAATTTTAGGGCTTTCATTGCTGAAAATTATGACCATACAATGGGTTTGTGTAGGAATCTTCATTGTGTCTTATTCCGGTTTAGTGAAGATGATAATTTATTGATGTATTTATTTTAATGGGTATACACTTTGTGTATAGTTACTCAACTGTGGATTCGACTACCTAACCGCATATCCATTTAATAGAATGTAGTTTTTGATAGTATACGACCAGAACCTGTGCGGGCTTGATTCCATGTAGTGGTACACGACCATGAAATGTACATGAACATAACATGTAAGGTAAATGGGTATGTAATCCATATATGTTACACATTGTGTACAAGATCAATATTCCATGTACTTGTGTTTTTATATGAAATGCCTTGTTGGATTACAAGCCTAGGTAGGGACTAGTTGACACATTCCATGTACTGATTAAAGATTCAATCCACATCCCCTTTCTATCATTCATAGAATTTCTCATATCATTGCAATGACATGATAGAATTGGATAAATGTGTTGTCTGTTATAAATATATTTATTTTTAAATTGATATGTTGAAACCCTTATATTAATATATGGATTCCTAATTGACATTTTAAGAATTTTATTAAATGGAGAGTTTAAAATATTAGTAATCCAATATAGTTGTATTTGGAGATTGAGGCCATTCATATGAGATGGGACCAGAGTTGTCCCTCATGGAGGAAAATTTTGTGTCTTTCAAATAAAGTTGCACCCGTTTTTTATGTTCCATTTAACCCTAGGAGGCAATATGGTTAGATGTTTCCAAGGATCCTAATTTGAATTCCTCTACTTAAATTCAGACCTAGAAGATCCCATGTAGGATGACTCAATTGTCTTCATGTTACAATGGCTCCCCTATGAGATTATGTATCTTAATAATGACTTAGGTAGTCTTTTATATGATATCAAAACCTATATACTATTTCGAGGATCCTCTGTAGTATGCCATAATCTATAGAATTTATTATTGAGGGTCCCTTATAATATGATCATCCCTATTTACTGTTATGAGGCTCCCAATTTGGATTCCTCTATTTTCCTATCCCTAGACGAACCCTTGTAGAATTCCTAATTTTACCAACACTATTGAGGATCCCATGTTGGATTTCTCTATTATGTTATGCGACGAGGGACCATTGAGTGCTTAAATGTTTGACCTACCCTGATCTAGTACATTTTGTGTGGGTGGAGAATGTAGTGGGTTTCACTTTTAAATATATTCTAAACATGAATGCCAAAGAGTCTATGTTATTAGTGATAGTTTAAGTGTTCATACACCATAACCCTATTATTTATTCTTTATCATGGTTATTGATTATGATGTTTTGATATCCATAAGTGTTTCTTTATTTGTGGATGATGTTCTTGACATGATGACTTCTTCTTATTTAGATTCATTGATGTATTTCTTGGGATCCATCTTCTGAGACCTACCTTTCATATTTTGGATTACTAGAGGTAACTATTAGGATACTAATTATTCATTAATTATGAATTACCTTATATATCCCTTGGAGAACATTTTTGAGCCATTGATTTTTTTTATTTGGATGTCATAATGTAATTCCAAGGATACGAATTTTGAACTGTATATTTTTGGATGTTATTCTCATTATTTTTGTTGATGTTGAAGATGATTACAAACTACTATAGATGTTTTTATTAGATATGATTATTCTCTCCTCAATTTTGGTATATAATCTTTATGAATATTATATACATGCATGGCATCCCTACTAATTATACACATGGATGATTATGAACTCCCAGGAGAGAGGGATGATTATGCTCTCCCTGAATGATTACAAGATTATGGAGTTAGATAGGGTGTTACACATCCATGATTTATATCCATGAGTGATTATTCTCTACCATGTTATGGGGAACATTACCCTCTCCCTGACTAGTTAACTCAAGGTGTGGGTATAATTTCCCACCATTTATCCCTTTGTATACCCCTCCCATGGGTCGGATCATGTCACACCCTAAATTAACATGTTGTATTTCCGTTTTCAATATATCCTTTTTTATAATTATATTATTAATATTTTTATTAGTTATATTATTATTACTAGGTTTTAATGTTTTATTTTATTTTAATTTATTTTTTATTTCTTTTTTCCCCAATTTTCTCTTCCTTTTTCCCTGGTGTTTTACACGAGACCCTCCTCCCTCACATCTCCCAACAGCATGATGCCCCTTTTCCAGCTATATCCCCTCCTACAGCCTCATTTCTATGAGCCACCACTAGTTCCCCACTACGTATGTCCCCTCTCTCACATGACCAACACATGCCACCCCCTCGGGGTTCTCCTTTGTTGTGCATGCCGCACTACTCCCGCTCCTCATTCAGTTTCCAATTTTAAAAAGTTTTCTTTGTGGCTCATGTTCGTATCTCCAGGGTAATCACTTATCCACAATCCTCCTCCTTCAATTTGAATGATTTTCCTATTACCATCATGTTATCCTGTGTGCACAAACCATATGGATTCGTTTGGATGAATTTTTGAAAATTCTCTAGTTTTTAGGAGTGAAACAGATCTATCGGGATTCCTTGGTTCATTCTTTGACAACCATCCCGAAAGGTGAAGAATTTTTTTATGTTTCATTATATATGTCAATGATTTTGGGTAATGTTTTACTCTATTATACTATGTCACACTTTTTATAATTGGTGATTTTATGATTCATGTGTTCCTGGTTTTTTATGTGCATTGAACCTTGATGTGTGATTTTAGAATTTTTTTATAATGGAATAGAATTTATAATCAATTAAATTGACCTCTCCCCTTGAGTATATTATTATATAGCCACTTCTTTGTTTTTAAACCATCTAGTTTAAGGTCCATAATTTTTTAAAGGTACAGTGTTAATTTTTGTTGTGCATTGGTCTATTTCGAGTGGTTTTGGGTTGTCGTTGTCTAAGGAAAGTCGACTACGTATGCATAGGTAAGTATATGTATATATGTGGGTTCTCCCATTACATGTATATTCATCCATTCTAGTGAATCTACATGTGTGGGGAAAGGTGTGCCTATATATATATATATATGTGTGTGTGTGTGTGTGCGAAAATGTACGTGTAGGCAAGTAGTGACTCATATATGCATAGAAGCATATATTTAAGGATCCACTAGAACAAGTTTATGGCCATGAAGAGGTGTGAATAGGGTGTATGGGTCCGTATATGCATTTTAAGGAGCATATTCTTAGTTGGGGAACAACATGTTTTAGTTAGAAAGTGCTAAGGGCCGAATGTTTATTTGGTTATACCCTGAGGTAGGGCCCTTATTCTTATTCCTTTATTTTGAATCACATGATTGCTTTATTACATTAAAAACTTGTTTTATATTTATGAAATGTACATTTTCTTTGAAATTTGGTTACAGTTTCTAGAAATTATTAAACATGTGTTATGGAAAATGAAGTGTATTTTTTTATGCTCAATCGGCCTTTAGTGAATTTTCTTGAAAAGTGATTTTCCAAATTGGGTTTTAATTTGTAATGAATATTTCCAAAGTGTTTTGGACTTCTGACACATTAGTTATCAATGGGTAATGAAAATTTTCATTTTACAAAAATCTTCAATGTGATTTATAGAGAACGTGTTTTGGTGTGATCTTGAGGTTAAATGGTGATTTGGCATTTTGGGAGGATTTCATTGTTGTAATTATGGGTTCAGGTTTTTTAAATGATTTTTACATTCATTCTTCAATTGATTTTTTAAATTACTTTCGAACCTAAAAGTGTTTTTTATTATGTTTTCTAAAATGAAATATATTCATTTTAAATAATTGATCTGTTTGGAACTTTAAGAATAGTTTGTGAAAAAGGAAAATCCCTCTTGAGACATTCCAGAGTGTTTTAGAGAATGATGTCTATGTTGAATTTATGTACTATGATATGTGCCTAGAAAAGAGACTTGTGCATTTTTGAATGATAGAAAAAGGGGGTATATGCCCAAGGAGGTAGATCAATGTTTAGAGGGAGAGTGTTCT
The DNA here is from genome assembly GCA_963277665.1 of Viscum album. NCBI lineage: Eukaryota > Viridiplantae > Streptophyta > Magnoliopsida > Santalales > Viscaceae > Viscum > Viscum album. Next base: position 1,512,083,164 of record OY728156.1, read on the forward strand.
TTTGAATAAAGAGATTAATATTTTCATGTATATTAGATTTATGAAAACTGACCTCCACTTGAACAATATCACATGGGAAGCTCATGGTATTTCTGTGGGAGGACTAAGACTAGTATTCTCGATGATAAAAAAGTGGTTCGTCCTAGGTTTTTTAACAGGATGGATGATTACAACACTAACTAAACATTATGATGTTTGTAGAATACTTGGTTGTGGGTCTGTTCCTTAATAGTTTGTCATGCACGATAATGATGTCCATTGTTTTTACTATTCCATGTTTCACTATGGTATGAGGTCTCTAGGTTCCCACTTGTGCAAGATACCTATAAGGATTTCCCTTGGTTCTCTATTGCAACATTATGCTTGTGATGTGACTTTTATTTAAGTTGTTTCATACATGATGTCTCATTTGTGGAATACCAAATTTTAATCTAAACTGATTTCTTTTCACATAGAAATGTTAATGAATTCATGAGAACTATTTGGAAAATGTAACAGAATAGAAACACATTCCGTAATAATGTAAAAAATTTACGTGATTTTAAAATGAATGAAAATTTCATTTTAATATGTCTTATTTTATAAATCACATGATTGAGTTTATTTTAAATGGAAAGGGAATAGGGCATCATTACTATTTTTCATTTCTACTTATCATCTCAGTGAAAATGACTACTTTATTTTTATTTCAGTTTTAGGTTCGTATAGTTTTGATCACTCATGTATAGAGAGTGGTTTTGTGTTCCAGGGTTACCCATTGGTCAATAGTGTAATGTATTTTCTACATAGTTTTTTTATTTTTTTACTCTTCTGGTGTGGTTTTCATTTTTTTATGTTTATATTCAAGTATATGTCTACTGTTTAGGGGCCAAACCATTCCCAACTAACTCACATTGTTTCCCAACACTAGTTTCATCCTATAAATATCGGGAATACCCTTTAGGCCTTGTCGGAGACTGACTTGGGGTGACTTTTATAGGGTTGAACTGGGTTAGTTCAAGACAAAATGGTATCATATGAGGTTTTGCCCAAGTATTTTGGGGATGTTTGATTGTTTGGTGTAACACCCCGAGATTTTATGAGAAGTATTCTTTCTGATTTATTTGATGTCTTGTGTTGTATGATACACCAAGATTATCTTGCGCTATACGTAACACCGTTTTAGCTTGCAGTATACGCAACACTATTCTTGGATCGTGTTACACACAATTTCAAGTTAGTTTAAAGTTATTGTATGCAACATTGAGTGTATATATATATATTCAATCTATAAATGCAATATGGTTTTATTCTATTATACGCAACATCAAAGGAATCGTGCACTACAGGCAGCCCTGACTTGGCTTCCATTACACACAATCACGACCTTCCCCGATAGCGTGTGTTGTATGGAATGCTGAGCTTCACTTAAAAATGATATGTTAAATAAACTACCCATTATGAATAGTAATAACCACTTTTTGAAATTTTATTTTTCAAAATGGACTTCATTTTTTGTTTCAGAATATCAAAATTAGCCAAGGGTGAATTTTTGGTATTTTTCTGAAAACATTCAATTTTTGACGAATAGTGAAAACACTGGGTTACAATTAAAAAACCGACATTTAATTTAAATAATTATTTATTTTATTTAAATTTATTTTGGGTAAAAATTGTTACAAAATACCTATATATGTTCAATGTAATACATTGAAGTCATTTTACAATAATTTTAGATATATAAACTTTTTATTAAACTTGTGACTGTCTTTTACCCACCTCCTAGGAGAATTTGAAAATTTACATAAAACGTAATTTTACAACTTATTTGAGTGGAATTTCAAAAATATGAGAGACACGGTTGATATTAGTAAGTAAAATTTGGTTCAATAAGATAAACATATTTTTTGGGTAATAGTAACTTTTTACTTTTATTTACCACGGTTAAAAGTAAATAGGGTAATTAAGGGTAAAAATCATATTATTATTACCCTAACAAATGTCTTAATTGTATTGGATAAGTTTAATTCGACCAAAAACAACCTTATAAAGATAATATTATCATTTAGGTCCACTTGGATTAGATTAGGACATTTATTATTATTTTATTTAAAGAATAGTTAAAATGGTTAAAAACAAAGTTTAATAACTAAAACATTTCTAATATAGGGTTATACATAAGATAAATTCGACTATAAATATTAATTAGAAAGATAAAAAATATTTCCTAAAAATGGTATTTTAATTATAATTTTTAGACATTATTTAATTTAATTTATTGATGACACAATGATGATGCAATAATTACTTTATTAATGAAATATTAACATAATTGATACCGAAATAAATGTAATTTTAGACTTTTTATGAATTACACTAATTTTATAGGTTAATATGACATGTTAGTATTTCTTTAATTAAATTTTTTCGAACTAATCATCATGTTATTATTTTCACAAAAATCAAGTACCAAATGGTGTCAAAATTGACATAAAATAGTTTTTAAAACAAATATTATATTATTAATTGTTATTTTATTCCTAAAAATCTAAGGTTCGGAAAAAAGACATAGATAAAGATATATATATTAATAATGAACCACTTGGCATTCGTTTGGATTGTTATTGTATGTTTATTGACCATATAGTGTAAGAAAACAAAAAGACACGGTAAAAGTTAAATTATTTAACATAGAGTGAAATCTAAATGATAAGGATAAAATAGTAACTTAAACTTGTCTAAAACCTTTTGGTTGAGAGTATTTCTACCCATCCCCACCTTAGATTCTAAATAAATCATTTTGGAGCTATTAAAAACCGAATATGACTTTATTATAAAATAATATTTTAAGTTTTCCTAAGGTGCCTCTCTCCTACCTTATAAAAAGGGCACCCCTTCCCTCTTCTCTTCACACCCTTTTGAGCCTTTAAGCTCGTCCAAACCCTAGAAATTTCTGTTATCAACCTCTCTAGTTATATCATTGTGGTTCTGGTATTCTCATAAGACCAACTCCAGTGCCCTAACAAGAAGTTTAAAGGAGGTGCGTCGAAGAAGAGTTAATCTCTTCTACCGATTCATTCAAGTTTCCTTCTTCTTCAACTTATTCTTCTTTGGTTTTTTCATTATAAAGTTATAACATAAGTATTACTTATATACTGATATGTTATTATAAATATGAAAAAACCCTATTTCATGTTCTATCCATCCTATAGAAAAAAATCACCGCACGTGCGTAAGAATGGAATACCGTCTCCATGCAGTGGTGTAATATGTTTTCCCCCACAACCTTACTTGGATGGGAGTAATGGTTTAAAAGAATAACCATATATGGTTATTATAAAATCATACTGATTCTATGATATTATATCATTCACTCCAATTCCATTCAACAAATATGGGAACGATATCATCGCTCGTGCGTACGTACGGATTACCGTCTCCACGACACGATGAGATTCATTTTCCATGTTAACATTTAAGGAATGATTATAAAGTATATATAATAAGTAACCATGAAATATATGACATAATAATTATACTTTTTTTATGTGTATATATATTTATTTCATCTACTTAATTCCATTCAAGTCAATAAGGAAAGGAAAACATCGTTCATCCTTACGTACGGCCTACCGTCTCCATGAACGGTGTATTTAATTTCATTTATCTATCTATTATATATATATATGTACTGAATATATATATGACATATAAATCATTATTCACATTCTTTATGTAAGTAATTCAATATATAAGTAATAATAATATCAATAACAACAAGTCCACACATGTACAATAAATAAAACGATTTTACCCAAAACGATGCTTTAACATAGAATTTACAAAAGAACAGGTCATATAAAGTCATAAGTGAACCATATATGATATCATAACAATTAATATGATTATTTAATAATTCAATGAAATTATTTAAATCATTATACTGGAGGTTCGGATACGTACGAAGCATATCCAACCTAAGGTAAGGGATAATTTTGCAATCTCATTTTTATCCGAGATTGCTTATACCTAAGTGTTTACTGGGGTTATATTTTTCATCCATGTTTATAAAATTGTTTTTTATAAAGTTTTTAATATTATTACATGTATTGTTATAGTAATTTTTTCCCCTCTTTGAATTTTACATTGTATTATTGAAAGAATTGTTCTTTTGTTTACCATATGTGGTATATTTTGACTTTTCCGTTAAAAGTGGGAGGAGAATGTTTTTTTAAACATATACGGAATGAACGGATTTTTTTATGGTTTCATAATGCCTAATTTTCAAAAATCATCTTATACAGGTTATCCTGATTATTTTCAGAAAAATCTTTTTTTTTAAATTTCATGGCATTTTGGTAAAAGAAAATTATTTTAAAGAAAAAAAGGATATTTTCCTCGAGAATTCATTTAAAGTATTTTATCAAAACTATTATCCATATAGGATGAAATTATTTAGTATGTTTATGCTTCAAGTATAATATTTCTATGATTTACATGGTTTCACTTCTCTTATGATGAAATGATATCCATTTGTTTTATATGGATTATGTTATGATGGGATGATGTTTATGAAACCCATTTTATTTTTTCGATTATGATGGAATAATTTATGTTTATGTGGTGGCACACATAAGAATGACTTCATTATGAGATGGGTGGGACCTATATCTCCCAATAATGTATTGGGTAAATATTTATATCTCATGATATAGACATTGCTGGAATGGTAAGTTAATCTGGTTCAGTGTTACAGGACTGTAATGAGGAGTGAACTCGATTCAGAAAGGGACTTTGTCCACTAATATGGTCTTGGCAGCAATGCCTTGGCTACTATGGAAATCATAAAATGTGCTTAATGGATACCACAATTACATGTTTTATTCCCATTTTATTTTATAATGATTAATGTTCCTTTATGATCTATGCCTTATGTACTTCCAAAATTTATGTCTTTCCTCAATATTTTGATGTTTATATTTTATGTTCAATTTTGTGGATTCAGATGTTTATGGATTGTCTTATGTTCTCTATCTTTACCCTTACAGAGCATTTGAGCTCACCCTTTATCTATTTTCTTTTCCCTAGGATTTAAAGAAAGGTTTTAGGTAAGAAAACAAAAGGGGAAGATCTTTGTGGGAGATGTTGAAGATCATTCACCACGATTAGAAGGTTGTGTTCCGAGTTTCCAAAGACACTAATCTATTACGGTCTTTTGGTGTCTCTTTTTGTTATGTATTATGTATTCCAAAAAATTAATTTAATGTCCATGTACGTCAAGCTTTGGGTCTCTACAGTTGGTATCAGAGGTTTGGTTTAGTCATCCATTGGAAAGTAGGATGCAGGAACTTTAGTGAGATCTCTAGATATATTTCTAATGTATGTCTAGGGATGTCCCAAAGGTTGAGTATAAGTATAGATCATAGTCCTAGAATTATTGAAATGATATTAGAATTAAACCTATGATGTTAGATATTGAATGTACTCCCCCTTTATTATGCTTTTTTCCTAGCATGATTTTTTCCACTCACACTATTCTTTTTGGGGTTTAGAAAATGGCTAGAAATAGGATGATTCACGATAATTGAGGATAAGATGGAAAATGGAATGATATTCCCCCTGAGCAACCAAATGAAATTGGATTTGGAAGTCCAAATATCGTTATTATTCCTAATCAGCAATCTCATTATATGATCAATAATATCATCTTTGGTAAGTTTCCTGACTCAGATAATAAGAGAAAGATGGAGTGTCTTGATGATCATAGAGGAAAGAAATTTCAATTTCCCACATGTAAATAATGTGGGAAGACGCATCAAGGAGAAAGTTTCAAAGGAACTGGAAGTTGCTTTGGGTGTGGAAAAGGACACAAATCCAGTAAGTGCAATGGAAAAGGTTCAGTTAACACCATGGAAAAGGATAATGGTATTTCTACGACATCAACAATGATTAAATGTTTTAAATGTGGAATGTATAGGCATTATGCAAACCAATGCCCTAATGGAAAGTCTCATGAAGAGAATCAGCATGGTCGTATGGTTAGTATTTATATTGATGATGATGAAGAGACTACAATTGATATGTGAGATAAAATAATTGTTGAAGATCAGCTGATGGTTTAAGAAGGTAGTAGAATGATTTATGTTTATCAAGAGTTATGTTGTATAGGTAATGATAATATGGAATAAAGACACATATAAGGATTGTTACACTATGGTTTTTCCTAAAGTATTTGAAAGTATATATTGAATGGTACTGGTAACCATGAAAGGTTATTCAGATATTTTTGGAAAGTAGGTGATATGTGCATAATGAAGGGATAAGAAGATAATGAGATGTTTGATAGTATTAATGAGCTCATGACTGATATAAGGACAAGGTTATATCATGGTTTGAGTATATAGAATTTTTTGATTTTGTTATGTGGAAAGAGTTAACTTTTGACAGCATTCATGTTTTCACTAAGGATCAGTGGGTATTCATTTTTCAAGAGAATTCATGAATAAGGTATTTCCTTGTTTGAAATGTGATCAACAAGATATATCTTATATGGGGGATAAATGATGGTATTCACATGCTCAGAAGATGACATTTCTAGTAATTGTTTTCTTTATACTATGAGCTTGGATAGAAGTATTTTTCATAAGCCTAATAATTGGAATGAATTATGTTAGACATAAGATAGTATTGTTTAGGGCTAGAAATTTTTTCGGTTTTATAGCAGGAATGTTATTATAATGTAGTTTTAGAAAAAGGGAAATCCTACAGGACGGGCGAAAACCTGTCGCGTCAGACAAGGATGTGGGAATAGAACCCATAACTGATGTGCGACAGGCCTTTATCGCCTACCACTAGCCTACAATAATTCTCTGGTTAGTAGAAACTAGTTTTGTTAAGCAGTATGATAGATGAAGTATAAGTCAATTTTTGGAATCATATACGATTAACCTCACCATAGATTAACTTATGTATATTTGATAACATTTTCTAACCTTTTGTTTGAGACATATGGAATGACCCATCATTCTATCACATGATCTTCTAACACTTCACGAATAAAAAAAGTCAACTTCATTTCTTTAAGAGATGAAGTGGAAATTGTTCAAGGCACGAACAACGGTGAGATTATACTGAAATAAAGTATGTATTTCTTCTAATTCAAATTCTTCAACATTAGGGAAATCTTCTTGAAAACCAAAAATGTTGTCCGAGTGCCCTTGTATCTGATGAATTAGATGGTACCATAGATCATCACAAATTTATGGCTTTGTGATTGTTGGATTTTTCATAGCCATGTTCTCTACCACTCTCCATCAGAACTTGATGGTTAGATTTCTCTTCCATATCCATATTTTGACCTATTTTCTCTTATGTGGAAACTCAGTGATTAGTTAATTTGTGTAACCATTATGTTTCATACTTTAGTTTTTAAAGATAAGTTTTGGTATTCCTTTTTAAGATGTGGGATTCTATTAAAAATTTCGAGTAGTAAACCATTTATAATCCTGATGAATTTCGAGGGCGAAATTCATTTTAAGGGGGGTAGAATGTAACACCCCGAGATATTTTGAGAAGTATTATTTTTGATTTATTTGATGTCTTGTGTTGTATGCTACACTAGGATTATCTTTCACTATACACAACTCCATTTTAGCTTGCAGTATACGCAACACTGTTCTTGGATCATGTTTCACACAATTTCAAGTTCGTTTGAAGTTATTGTATGCAACCTTGAGTGTATATATATATATATTGAATGTATAAATGCAATATGTTTAGAGTATATTATACTCAACAACAAATAAATCTTGCACTACACGCAACCCTAACTTGTCTTTTATTACACGCAATCACGACCTTTCCCGATAGCGTGTGTTGTACGCAATACCGAGTTTAACTAAACAACGATATGTTATATAAACTAGCCATTATGAATAGTAATCCCTACTATTTGAAATTTTATTTTTTGAAATGGACTTCATTTTTTGATTCAGAATATCAAAATTAGCCTAGGATTAATTTTTGGTATTTTTCTGAAAACATTCAATTTTTGACGAATAATGAAAACACTAGGTTACTATTTAAAAAAAGACTTTTTATTTAAACAATTATTTATTTTATTTAAATTTATTTTAGGTAAAATTTGATACATAATACCTATATAAGTTTAATGTAATTCATTGATGTCATTTTATAATAATTTTAGATATATAAAAATTTTAATGAATTTTGACTGTCTTTTACCCACCTCCTAGGAGAATTTTCAAATTTACATAAAATTAGATTTTACCACTTTTTTGAGTGGAATTTAAAAAATCCAAGAGACACAGTTGATATTAGTAAGTAAAATGTGGTTCAATAAGATAAAAATAATTTTTGGTGAATAGTAACTTATTACTTTTATTTTCCACGGTTAAAAGTAAATAGGGTAATTAAGGGTAAAAATGATATTATTATTACCATAAAACATGTTCCAATACTATTTGATGAGTGTAATTCGACTAAAAACAACCTTAGGAATATAATATTATCATTTAGGTCCACTTGGATTAGATTAGGACATTTATTATGTCTTTTATTTAAAGAAGAGTTAAAATGGTTGAAATCAATGTTTAATAACTAAAACATTTTTAATATAGGGTTATACATAATATAAATTTGACAATAAATATGCATTAGAAATCAAAAAAGATTTATTACATAATGGTATTTTATTTATAATCTATAGAAATTATATAATTTAATTTATTGATGACATGATGATGATGCAGTAATTACCTTATTAATGAAATATTAACATAATTGATACACAAATAAATGTAATTTTAAAGTTTTTATGAATTTAACTAATTTTATAAGATCATATGAAATTTTAGTGTTGATATAATTAAATTTTTTTGAAGTAATCATGCAGTTATGATTTTCACAAAAATCATGTACCAAATAGTGTTAAAATTGACATAAAATAGTTTTTAAAAGAAATATTATATTATTAATTGTTATTTTATTTATAAAAAACTAATGTTCGGCAAAATGACTTAGATAAAGATATATATATTAATAATTAACCACTTGGGATTCTTTTTCCTTGTTATAGTATGTTTATTAACCATATAGTGTAAGAAAACAAAATGACATGGTAAAAGTTAAATTATTTTACTTAGAGTAAAATCTAAATGATATGGATAAAATAGTAACCTAATCTTGTCTAAAACCTACTGGTTGAGAGGATTGCGACCCATACCAACCTTAGCTTCGTAATAAATCAATTTGGAGATATTAAAAACTGAATATGACTTTATTATAAATTAATATTTTAAGTTTTCCTAAGGTGCCCCTCTCATCCCTTATAAAAAGGGCACCCCTTCCCTCTTCTCTTCACACCCATTTGAGCCTTGAAGATCGGTAAAAACCTGCCAATTCCTCTTATCAACAACTCTATTTATATCATAGAGGTTATGGTATTCTCATTAGACCAACTCTAGTTCCCTAAGAAGATGTTTAAAGAAGGTGAGTTGAAGAAGAGGTAATCTCTTCTACCGATTCTTTCAAGTTTCCTTCTTCCTCAACATCTTCTTCATTAGTTTTTTAATTATAAAGAAATTATGTAAGTATTAGTTATATACTGATATGATATTATAAATTTTAAACAACCCCATTTCACCTTCTAACCATCCTATGAAAAATGAAATCACCGCGAGTGTTTACGTACGAAATACTGTCTCCACGCCGTGGTGTAATCTGTTTTTCCACCACCACCTTACTTGGATGGGTATAATGGTGTAAAAGAATAACTATATTTGGTTATCATACAATCATATTGATTCTAAGATATTATATCATCCACTCTAATTCCATTAAACAAATATGGTAACGATATCATCGCTCGTGCGTACGTACGGATTACCGTCTCAACGACATGATGAGATCCATTTTCCATGTTAACAATTCAAAAATGATTATAAAGTATATATAATAAGTAATCATGAAATATATGACATAATAATTCTACTTGATTTATTTATATATATATTTATGTCATCTACTTAATTCCATTCAAGTCAATAAGGAAAGGAAAACAGCGTTCATGCGTACGTACGACCTATCGTCTCCATGAACGGTGTATTTCATTTCATTTATCTATCTATTAAATATATATATATATATATATATGTGATGAATATATATATGATATATAAATCATAATATAAATTCTGGAAGTAAGTAAATCAAGATATAAGTACTAATAATATCAATAACAACAAGCCCACACATGTACGAAAAATAAAATGATTTTACCCAAAATGATGCTTTAACATAGAATTTACAAAAAAAACACAGGTAATATAAAGTCACAAGTGAACCATATATGATATCATAACAATGAAGATTATTCTGTAATAAGTCAATGACATTATTTAAATCATTATATAGGAGGTTCGGATATGTACGAATCATATCGGACCTAAGCTAAGGGATAATTTTGCAATCTCATTTCTATCTGAGATTTCTTATACGTAAGTGTTTACTAGGGTTATATTTTTCATCCATGTCTATAAAACTTTTTTTATAAAGTATTTAATATTCTTCCATGTATTTTTGAAGTCATTTTTACCCCTCTTTGACTTTTACTTTGTATTATGGAAAGAATATTTCTTTTGTTTACCATACATGGTAATTTTTTACTTTTCTGTTAAAAGTACGAGGAGAATGATTTTTTTTAACTTATACAGCATGAACAGATTTTTTTTATGGTTTCATAATGCGTAATTTTCAAGAATATTATTCTACAAGTTTTCCTTATTATTTTCAACAAAATCCTTTTCTTTTAAAATTTCATGGCATTTTGAGAGAAGAAATTGATTTTGAAGAAGAAAGGATATTTTCCCCAAGAATTCATTTCCAGTATTTTATCAAAACAATTATCCATATAAGAATGAATTATTTAGTAAGTTTATGTTTCAAGTATACAGTCTCTATGATTTACATGGTTTCACTTCTCCTATGATGAAATGATGTCCATTTGTTTAATATGGACTATGTTATGATGGGATAATGTTTATGAAAACTATTTTATTCTTTGGGTTATGATGAATGATTTATGTTTATGTTGTGGCGCACATAAGAATTATTTCATTATGAGATGGGTGGGACCTATATCTCCCTCAAATTCATTGTGTAAAGATTTATATCTCATGAGATAGACATAGATGAAACGGTATGTTAATCTGGTTCAGTGTTACAGGACTGGAATGAGTAGTGAACTCGATTTAGAAAGGAACTTTGTCCACTAAGATGGTCTTGGCAGCAGTGCCTTGGCTACTATGGAAATCATAACATGTGCTTAATGGATGACACAATTACATGTTTTATTCCCATGCTAGTTTATCATTATTAATGTTCTATTTTGATCTATTCCTTAAGTACTTCCAAGATTAATGTCATTGCTACAGATTTTGATGTATATAATTTATGTTCATGTTTTTGCATTCAAATGCTTATGGATTGTTTTATGTTCACTATGTTTACCCTTACTGGGCATTTGAACTCACCCTTTATCTATTTTCTTTTCCCCTAGATTTAAATAAAGGTTTTAGGTAAAAAAACAAAAGGGAAAGATCTTTATGGGAGATGTTGAAGATCTTTCACAAAGATTAGAAGATTTTGTTCCATGTTTCCAACGACACTAAACTATTACAGTCCTTCTGTGTCTGTTTTTGTTATGTATTATGTATTCCGCAAAATTAATGTAATGTCCATGTACGTCAAGATTTGGGTATCAACATTTGGAGTTTGGATGGATGGAATCCAAGTGGTCAATAGATGGTTGGAGCATGATCACCCCCTCTTTGGAATGACACTTGATTTTCCAGGGTGGTCCGGGATGGTTTTGCCTTGATATATATGTTTGGATCTTGGTTGTTTTCAAGGTCCTTTGTCCTATTTGGGTGTTCCAAGTTGGTCTTCAAATTTGGTTCTCATTTTGGAGAGGTACAAGGTTGTTGTGCCTGGCCTGAAAATCCATGTGTAGACCATGAAATTGCCTCTGATGACATCCTATTTGATCACCTGGTTAGTGCATGGTCTGCCAAACTGTGGAACTAAATCATGTGTAGCAGTAGTTTATTCTAGAAATTGGAATCTTTATTCATTATTTTAATTGGTTGTTTTAGGGATGTTCTTGGTGTGAGTTTTAGTTGGTTTTGGGGTTTTTTTCATGGGTTGCAAAATTGATGACTGCTCTTTTGAAGTGAGATTTCCAAAATAAAAATCTTGGTTTTTTTTGAAAATTTAATTTGTTTTTTTAGATATGGAATGTGTTTTAGAAAATTATTTGAGATCATGAAATGTTTTATGAAAAGTGAAATTGAAAATGTTTTGGAAATATTTTTGGGGTTTTTAATGGTATTTTGGAATGTAAATTGGGAGTTTTCTGGGAAATAGTAATTTGCAGATGATTCATTTTAGTATTGTAAAGGATTTGTTTAAAATTTTATGGAGTTTAAAAATATAGGTTGAATTTTTTGTTATATAAATTAGATGGTTTTTTCTTGTTTTGGTATTCCTATGGACTCTCACATGTATGGATGAATGTAATTGGAAGTGGATGGTTTTTGAAACATGTGGATGGGTTCTTGAGTTGGAATATGAATATATGTAAGTGAGGTTTCATGAAATACCAATGGTGTGTGCTTGGTTTTCATGGATTATGTTGTTTTAACAAAGCATTTTTTGATTTGTGAGGTGATGGTATGATTTTTTATTAATAAATATTAAAGAGTGAACTGGGCTATAAAAAAGGGATTTTAGTGTTCTGATAATATTTGAAATGGTCATTTGTGAAAAGGGGTTTAGGATTGGTTGTTTTTGTTGATATGGTATTATTTTGGTTGATATTTGATATGGTTATGGTTTGGTTTTATGATGTATTAGTCAATGGGATTGATGATTGTTTTTTAGTTGGTGTTTCTAGGTGGAAATGATATTTTGTGTCAGAGTTAATAATATTTGGTTAAATGTGGAGGATTGTTTTGTGTGGTGATTCATGTCGGGTTTGTGTTTATTATTGAAAGTATGCCACCCAAAAATGTCTAAAGGTTCTTGAGGGGTCATTTTCACTTGTTAGTTTTATCTATACCCACAAATAGAGTGGTGGGGTCATATTCTTTTCATTGTTAGTGGTTTTACCTATGGTGGATGAGGATTGATAGGGGTTATGGGGTAACTTGAGGAAGTCAAGTGTTTCATCGGGTATTTAGGAGCTCCTGATGTTGTGAATGTAAAGATGTCCTAGTTTTGTTTGAATGATGATGTTCAGACATGAGAATAGTGATTGTTACCTTCTCCTTGCATGTTGGGGTCACATCAAGTGAACTATGAGAAGTAGAAATAATCTTTTTCAAGGTTCCCATAACGGGTTCCCCATCGGGTGCAGATGGTGAACCAGAGGCATGTTTTCTTAAAATGATCCTTTTGTGAGTCCTTATTTTTCATTTCTAATACCACACACTCATTTTAATCAAATGTGGTTGATTTTGGAACTCCAAGATATTCACCATAATATTTTGAATTGTTGTCAATAGTGTGGCTATTTAAGTCACATGGGGTAGTCTGTAAGAGGCCATTCTAAAAGATGAATCCTCAGTTGGAAGTTGTTGGTTCTTAAATATGGTGAAGTAGATGATTCAATACATCAGGTCTCCAAGAATATGTCTCGGATTAAGTCTTTTAATGATATCCATAAGTCGCTAGGTATGGGGGGGATGAAAATCAAAACTACTTCCTCTGAAATTGGAGAGGACACTAGTTGAATTTTCATTTCCAATGGTTAATTGTTTTAGGAACTTGTTTTGGATGTCTTGGTGGTCACTTCTATTTGATTTCAATAGTTGTGTCTTGTTAGTGTAAACTATAAATGGTTGGTCATTTTATGGACCAATTATAGCATTTAGGTGATGATCATATGGTAATGTATAAGGGTCAGGGATCTTATGAATCATGGTTTGTCTTGGCATTTTTTGGATGTCTCTTTTGTTTGGATTCCCCTTTTACTAGGGGTTTTAGGCTGGTCTATGTTGATATTTATCCCTATGATTGGGGTTGGCCCATTTTGGTGGGTTCATGATAGGTATTTCAATCCGCAATTTTGAAACTGAATTGAGAGTTCCCATGTGGGTGCCATTGTACTACATAGATTCTAATATGGTGGGGAGACCCACAATGGATCTCGTCAATTTCATTCCTCAGGTTGGTCGAGTGTGGCTCGAGAAGTTATAGGGTCAAACTTCAAGGTTCATGATTGGGTTTTTGAATTGTTTTGATTTGGGAAAGTCATTATTCATCTAGATTCCAAATATGGTGTAGAGATAAAAATATGACAAAATCATAGAGAACTGAGACTCCAAGGTGTTCTTATTGAGGAAAATATTTTCCAATGCTCTGCCTGACCCCAATCAATGTAGATGGTAATCCTAGACGATGGGTCATATGGAAAATTCCAATTGGTTGTCTCGAGCAGATTTTAGTGATTTCAATATTAGGGTTCAATGGGTTCTAGGTTATGATTGTGTTTGGAAATTTGAGTCCCTTGTCATTGGTTCTTTTTCATTGTAGTCTGAGTCTCATGGTTTCAGGTCAGGGATGGAATGTGAGTGTTGGATTCTCAAGTGGCGGGGGTTTCATTTTATGAATCATGGAATCCTAATTCGAGCTTTGAATAACCGAGTCGTTTGGGACATTATGGGAGAAGAAAATGTCATGGTGGGGATAATTGCCATGCCCCGACCTAGCACATTGTATTTCATTTTTCATTATAAAATTTTTGGGATAATAATAATATTATTATTATTAATATTATTATTAGTTTTATTATTATTATTATATTTTCTTTTTTTTATTTTTTTTAAATTTATTTTCTTATTTATTTTTCTCTCTTTTTCATTCTATTCTTTTTTCCCTACTGTATTGGGAGAGCCTCTCCTCCATCACCTCTCCCAGTAGCATTTTACAAGTAACAACCCAAAATTTTGAATAAATCTTGTTTCCTAATTTAATGTGTTATTTTATTTTATTTTTATACTCAACAAAAATGTTTCATTTGATAACATGAGTATAATTAAAATGAGACCATTGGGTTTTGACTGTTATATGACCATTGGTCAATATGACCGCTGGAAACTAAACGGTTTGATTATTGTCTCTAAATAAATGTAATCTTGTTTAATTATTATAGAATGATAATTCGATGGCCTCACCTAGTATTCTTGGACCGATCGAAGCCCATATAAAAGAACTTGGGAAGGAGGTAGCACCACTGGGGTTTGCACTGGACCAAACCCAAGCCGAACTTCATCCTGTGAAGCTAGAACAGAATCGCCTTCGCGAGAAGTTCAAATTGATATAAATTACTACTCGTGCGATGTTGGCTGAGCCTCCCTCGGATTATCTCACCTTAGCACACCTTACACTTAGGTCATATGCTGGTGTGATAAGGGGCTATGTAAGGAGACCATAACTGCCTTGTGTAATCCTTTGTTTTAAATAAAAATTGATATTTCATCTTATGATGATGTTTATGAATTTTCAAATGACTGGATAAATATATTATGCATATTTTTGA
Organism: Viscum album; assembly: GCA_963277665.1. NCBI lineage: Eukaryota > Viridiplantae > Streptophyta > Magnoliopsida > Santalales > Viscaceae > Viscum > Viscum album. The sequence continues at coordinate 1,512,098,762 of OY728156.1, forward strand.
TGAATTTTAGAAAAAAGGATATTTTAAAAATATTTCTGTAAACCTTATATAATTAAAAATGTGTAATGATATTCAAAAAAAGGTCTTCTACAATTATGTTCATTACGAAATTTTGGGTCTAATAAGATCAACTTGATTTTTGATGAATAGTAAATTATGAATAGTGATTTTATGCTTAGGATTAGTAATGTGACCCAATGGATTAGTAATCTCACTTAAAGAAAGTATTAATATAATCTAGGCACTTTGATTAAGTAGTGTGATTCAATAAAATGGTTAAATAATAGTTTCATAAATTATTATTCAAGTATTAGTTTTTTCAGGTGAATAGTGTTTTTTAATTAAAAATTAAATTAAAAATATTTAGAAAATTATTTTTAAAAAATAGATTTCATTTTTGAACTCAGAACATCGATATTATGTGAAGGTAATTTTTTGGGGTTTTTTCGGGAAAAATGAATTTTCGGTGAATAGTGTATTTATTTAAAAATTTAATTAAAAATATATAGAAAAATATATTTATCAAATGGAGTTAATTTTTTAAATCAGAGCATTTATATTTGGTTAATGTGAAATTTTGTGATTTTTCTGAGAAAGTTGAATTTTCATTGAATAGTAAAAAACAGTTTTAGGGTTTCTGTGTGTTTAATGACATCATAACTGTGTCATGGGGATTTCATGAGATATTTTAAGGGTTGGATGACCAAAGGTGATGAATTATTTTATTTGGGGCACCATGTGGCCTAACTTCATGGGAAATATCATGGGAGAGCGCATGGTTTTGAGAAACCCACTTATGTGGTGTCCCTTGGCCATTAATGCCTTGTCCCCTCACTTTCCTTATAAATACCAATCCATTCTCTCATCCTATGGACTCAAAAATAATTATCAATGATGTTCTGGTCTCCTTACCTCCCAAGAAGTCCTCCAAAGGTGACTTCAAGCCTCTCATGGTCCCAACCTTTGAGTTTTAAGAGTTACATTTAAGGTAAGGGATCTGACCCCCCCTCTCTTTCTTTTCAAGTGATCTCTTTTATGTCATTTATTTTATGCTCCATGTTCTTATGTTGGATGATATTATTTTATATTCATTATACTGTCCTTGTTATGTTCATATGATGAGAGACCCTATTTGATCCCCTCAATTCAGTATTTTGAAGTTTTAAGTGGCGTCGTTAGGCTGCCGAATTTGTAAGTGGTTCTTTCACCCTTCTCATTTTGAAGTTCTACTTTCATGTCAAGCCTTTCAAGTTCCTTTTTATTATGATGGTGTAAGATCTCTTTCTATCATACTGAACTGTTATGTTCATATGATGAGAGACCCTATTTTATCTCTTTAATTCAGTATTTTGATGTTTTAAGTGGCGCCGTTAGGCTGTCGAATTTTTAAGGGATTCATTGACTTTTCTCATTTTTCAAAGTTCTACTTTCATTTCAAGTCTTCCAAGTTACTTTTTATTATGTTGGGGTATGATCTCTATCTATCATATTGAACTCTTATGTTCATATGACGAGAGACCCTATTTAATCTCTTCAATTCAGTATTTTGATGTTTTAAGTGGCACCATTAGGCTGCCGAATTTTTAAGTGGTTATTTCACCTTTCTCCTTTTTCAAAGTTCTAACTCCATGTAAAGTCTTGAAAGTTCCTTTTTATTATTTTGGGGTATGATATATATATATATCATACTGATCTTTTATTTTCATATGATTATAGACCCTATTTTATCTTTTCAAATAATTTTTGTTGATGTTTAAGGGACGCCGTTAGGCTGCCGAATTTTCATAAGAGAAATATAATTTTTTTCTTCCTTCAATTTTTTTCAGTTCAAATGATATGTCCTTAAAATTTCATTACCATGTTTATATATCCTTCTTATTCTGTCCCTATACTGTTTTATGGGTCATTTATGAATGTTTAACCCATGCCCCATCTCTTTACAATGTTCTCTAAAGCCCCGAAACATAGATGTTATGCTGCATAATTTTCGTCTCAAAATGTCTCTATCTTTTCTCAAAATTATTTTATGTTATAAAGTCAATAGTCAAAGATCTTATTTCTATAGGGTTATTCACATATATATCAAAATGTTCTATTTTAAATTCTGGGATTTAAATACATGAGACCCGCTCTCCCCTTCCGTGGGTTTAAAGTGACATAAAGATCTTGTCTTTAATACAGTTTTTAAAACGTTATGATTATAAAATGAAACCCATTTATTTTATGCTATATGGGTTGTTTATGAAATGATTTATGATGATATATGTGGCTCAAATGATAATAAAGACATGTCAAGGGTGCGCCTAGATAGTGCTCCAATGCATTGGGTAAAGGCTAAATCTCTAGAGATGACTTTTTAGACTGATACCTTGGTGAATAACCTTGGTCATTTTTAATGACACATTGGGGAAAGACCTTGGTCAAACGAAATGATTTTCAATATTAAATGTTTCAGCCACATCTTCAAGTTATTAAAAATTTTATTTTCATTATGATATGCCTCATTACTTCTTTCTCATGCCTTAAAGTTCTTTTCATGACCTTATTGAAGTATCTCAAGTTCACATGTAAAATGTTTCTCTTGTTTCCCTTACTGGGCCTTCTGCTCACCCTTTCTTTTGTTGTATGTCCCCAGGTTATGAGATGCAGTAATGAACCTAGTATGAACATGAGGAGAAGCCTTTAAAGTGTTTAAGAAGAATTTTTTATGTTTTCATGTTTTAAGTTCCCGGTTTCCAAGACACTAAACCTTAAAGATCCTCGGTTTTGTAAAATGTAATGAAATTTAATGTGATAAAAAGGCGGGATGCTATAGTTGGTATCAAAGGATGGTTTAGTTATTTTTGGAAATTAGGATATGAAAACAATAGGAAGAAGCCTATAAAAAATTTTGTATGTTGGAAATCTTTCTGGTATTTTGGTGAGTATTGAGTAATGGGTTTCCAAGCAAATACATCCATGTCTGGATACGAGCAGGTAGAGGTGGCTCTGGCACAGATGTACATAGGAGTAAAACCTGAAAACACCGCTTTGAGATAGAATCAAACGGGAACTGTTACATGAAAATGGGCCTTGCTTCACTCTTGGTTATGACACTCTGATGGGATATGCTTTGGTAAATTCATAAGCTTAGTATGAACCATTGTTAAAGGAACAAAGATAAAATAAAATAAAGATTCACATAAGAATATATGATCATGGATATCATAGATGGGAACCTAGGGGATCACAAGTTAGGGTATACTTTTCTTCTACAAGTTATCCTTATATGCTTTAAGTCCCTTTTCATGATTATTGGCTAAGTATTTAAGCCCCTAATTATACTTTCTCTTCTTAGTTAATGGTGGGAAATTGAAGAACATGCCCCAACAACCAATGTGATTGGAAATGCAACGATTGCCATATTAATATGACAGAGATGATTAGGGGATTTAAAAGATTATTATTTTGGAAGACGTTCACTATTTTGGGGACCCTATATGATCGAGGTAAATAGATTACTACAGTATTTTCATTGAGGAGTAATGTTGGCTTATATTTTGAAGAATCGATGAATTTAAGGTGGACTTATAGTAATTTAGGTTACTTATGGGAATGATTAACCTATCTTGGGTAAAATATGTTTAGGTTAGATACTTTTTTTATAAGATGTTAGGAGTGGTTGGTGTTGTTTGGAGATGAACAATGAAGTATATTTTGGAAGACTATGTTATCAAATCCTTCTTGTATTTGGGTTTCAATCTTAGTTTGGTTTATTTTGATGAATTTTAAGGACCGTTATTTATGGAATGGTCTATGATGAACTTTGGGTAGTACCATGTAACTTTGAAGATTTAAAAGTAGTTTCCATTCCTATGGGATTCTCTCTTTTTGAAGAGTTGTTTTACCTTACCCTTTCGGTTTTTGGGATAATGTTTAAAGATAGAAGAAATAGATAGTTAATCATTTGTGGATTATGTGATTCTCTAGAAGATGATTCATGTGTTTTGATGAGACCATGTAGTTTTGAATTCACATTGTTTGGAGAAAAGATTAGTTTTGGTAGAAACTTATTAAAGGATGAAACTCTACATAAAGGTGGGTATATTTTCTTTTGATTTTGTTCTATGTAGTAAATGAATTCCTCAAAATCATGAAAAGGAACGTAAAACAAAAATTTTGTTGGTTTATGTTTCCTACTAGGTAATCAAAGACCGTTTAAACACATCATAAGTTTGGGATTTTCTTATGGTTAACTTTCTCTTAATCATGTTTTCTATCACTCTCCCTCAGAACTTGACCCTTTGTTTTCTCCTCCATGTCCATGTTTTCCGACATGGAATCCTAGTACGGGTATACTCGGGTGAGCTTTGTACTTCCCTCTCTTTCTTTTAAAGTGATAGTTTTACTGACTCCTTTTCCGATGTGGTACGTTCAATGAAATTTCAAAACCAAATTTTAAAAATTATGAGGATGCAATTTCTTAAGGGGGGAAGATTGTAACGACCCAAAATTTTGAATAAATCTTGTTTCCTAATTTTATGTGTTATTTTATATTATTTTCATACTCAACAAAAATGTTTCATTTGATAACATGAGTATAATTAAAATGAGACAATTGGGTTTTGACTGTTATATGACCATTGGTCAATATGACCGCTGGAAACTAAACGTTCTCATTATTATCTCTAAATACAAGTATTCTTGGTTAATTATTATAAAAAGAAGATTTGATGGCCTCACCCAGTAGTCTTGGACCGATCGAAGCCCATCTAATAGAACATGGGAAGGAGGTGGCACCACTGGGCTTTTCACTAGACCAAACCCAAGACGAACTTTATCGTGTGAAGCTAGAAAGGAATCGCCTTCGCAAGAAGTTCAAACTGATAGAAATTACTATTCGTGCGATGTTGTCCGAGCCTCCCTTAGATTCTCTCACCTTAGCACACCTTACACTTAGGTCCTATGCTGGTGTGATAAGGGGCTATGTAAGGAGACCGTAACTGCCTTGTATATTCCTTTGTTTTAAATAAAAATTGGGATTTCTTCTTATGATGATGTTTATGAATTTTCAAATGACCGGATAAATATATTATGCATATGTTTGATGAATTTTAGAAAAATGATATTTTAAAAATGTTTATGTAAACCTTAAATAATTTAAAATGTATATTGATATTCAAAAAAAGTCTTCTATAATTATGTTCAGTACGAAATTTAGAGCCTAATAATATCAACATGATTTTTGATGAATTATAAAGTATGAATAGTGATTTTATGCTTAGGATTAGTAATGTGACCAAATGGATTAGTAATCTCACTTAAAGAAAGTATTAATATAATCTACGCACCTTGATTAATTAGTATGATTCAATAAAATGGTTAAATAACGGTTTCATAAAATATTATTCAAGTATTAGTTTTTTTGGGTGAATAGTGTTTTTTAATTAAAAAATAAATTAAAAATATTTAGAAAATTATTTTTTAAAAATGGATTTCATTTTTGAACTCAGAGCTTTGATATTATGTTAAGGTAATATTTTGGGGTTTTTTTCTGAAAAAATGAAATTTCGGTGAATAGTGTATTTATTTAAAAATCAAATTAAAAATATTTAGAAAATTATTTTTATAAAATGGAGTTCATTTTTGAAATCAGAGCATTGATGTTTGGTTAATGTGAAATTTTGGGATTTTTTTGAGAAAGTAGAATTTTTGGTGAATAGTAAAAAAACCGTTTTAGGGTTTCGGTATGTTTAATGACATCATAACTGTGTCATGGTGATGTCATGAGATATTTTAAGGGTTGGTCGACCAAAGGTGATGAATTATTGTATTGGGGGCCCCATGTAGCCTAACTTCATGGGAAATATCATGGGAGAGCACATGGTTTGGAGAAACCCACTTATGAGGTGTCCCTTGGCAATTAATGCCTTTTCCCCTCACTTTCCCTATAAATACCAAGTCATTCTCTCATCCTTTGGACTCCAAAATCATTCTCAATGACGTTATGGTATCCTTACCTCCCAATAAGTCCTTCCAAGGTTCCCTCAAGCCTCTCAAGGTCCCATCCTTTCAGTTTTAGGAGTTACGTTTAAGGTAAGGGATCCAAACCCCTTCTCTTTCTTTTCAAGTGATCTCTTTTATGTCATTTATTTTATGCTCTATGTTCTTATGTAGGGGGATGTTATTTTATATTCATTATACTGTCCTTTTTAAGTTCATATGGTGAGAGACCCTATTTTATCTCTTCAATTCAGTATTTTGACATTTTAAGTGGCGCCGTTAGGCACCCGAATTTTTAAGTGGTTCTTTCACCCTTCTCGTTTTGAAGTTCTACTTTCATGTCAAGTCATTCAAGTTCCTTTTTATTATGTTGGGCATATGATCTCTATATTTAATACTGAACTCTTAGGTTCATATGATGAGAGACCCTGTTTGATCTCTTCAATTCAGTATTTTGAAGTTTTACGTGGCGCCTTTATGCTGCTGAATTTTTAAGGGATTCGTTCACCTTTCTCATTTTCCAAAGTTCTACTTTCATGTCAAGTCATCCAAGTTCCTTTTTATTATGTTGGGTTATGATATATATCTATCATACTGAACTCTTATGTTCATATGATGAGATACCCTATTTTATCTCTTCAATTCAGTACTTTGAATTTTTTAGTGGCGTCGTTAGGCTACTGAATTTTTAAGTGGTTCTTTCACCATTCTCCTTTTTCAAAGTTCTAATTCCATGTAAAGTATTGCAAGTTACTTTTTATTATTTTGGGGTATGATATCTATATAAATCATACTGATATTTTATTTTCATATGATGAGAGAACCTATTTGATCTTTTCAGATCATTTTTTTTTGAAGTTTAAGTGACGTCGTTAGGCTGCCGAATTTTCATAAGAGAAATCTAATTTTTGTCTTCCTTCCATGTTTTTCATTTTAAATAGTACATCCTTTAAATTTCATTACCATGTTCATATATCCTTCTTATTCTGTCCCTCTACTTTTTTATGGGTCATTCATGAATGTTTGACCCATGTCCCCTCTCATTACAATATTTTCTAAATCCCCGAAACATAGCTGTTATGCTGCAGAATTTTCGTCTCAAAATGTCTCTCTCTTTTGTCAAAATTATTTTATGTTATAAAGTGAGCAGTCAAAGCTCTTATTTCTATAGGGGTATTCACATATATATCAAAATGTTCTATTTTAAATTCTGGGATTTACATAGATGAGACCCGCTCTCCCCTTCCGTGGGTTTAAAGTGACCTAAAGATCATGTCTTTAATGCAGCTTTTAAAACGATATGATTATGAAATGAAACCCATTTCTTTTATGCTATATGGGTTTTTTATGAAATGATTTATGATGATATATGTGGCTCACATGATAATAATGACATGTCAAGGGTGTGCCCAGATACCGCTCCAATGCATTGGGTAAAGACTTAATCTCTAGAGATTACTTTTTAGACAGATACCATGGTGAATAACCTCGGTAAATTTTAATGACACCATGGGGATGAACCTTGGTGAAACGAAATGATTGTCAATATTAAATGTTGCAGCCACTTCTTCAAGTTATTAAAAATTTTATTTTCATTATGATATGCCTCATGATTTCTTTCTCATGCCTTAAAGTTCTTTTCATGACCTTATTGAAGTATCTCAATTTCACATGTAAAATGTTTCTCTTGTTTACCTTACTAGGCCTTCAGCTCACCCATTCTTTTGATGTATGTCCCCAGGTAATGATATGCAGTAATGAACCTAGGATGAACATGAGGAGAATCCTTTCAAGTGTTTAAGAAAAATGTTTTATGTTTTATTGTTTTAAGTTCCCGGTTTCCAAGACACTAAACCTTCAAGATCCTCGGTTTTGTAAAATGTAATGAAAGTTTATGTGATAAAAAGGCGGGATGTATATTACCCCTCATCCAGCCAGCTGCCCTCTTATGGCCTCCTTCCAGTGAGCCACCACCAGCACCCCACTCCCCATCTCCCATCTCTCATTCTATTAGCATGAGAGACCCCCCCACCCTTAGGGTTCTCCCTGGTAGTGCACATCACACCTCTCTTTTTCCTCCTTCGGTTGACAATTTAAACCAGTTTCATTGAAGAATATTGTCCAATCCTCTGAGGTAGTTTAATATCCTCTATTTTTCTGTCACGAACTGAATCTGGTCACCGCCAAAACCGGCACCAAACCCAACCTGTGACATGACCCGAGGGGCGTTCCTTATCCCCACGGGCTGGCACAAGTGCCCGGGTATCATTAATTTAGGTTTGGGAACGATTTACCCGAGTTTGAAAGCATAAAACATTAAAAACAATCCATAATATAAATCTGAAATGTTTGAGCCAAACAAGAGTTAAGTAAAAACCAGAACTGAGTACATTGGTTTAAAGATAATACAAGTGGTCCAAATAAAAATAATTATATCATCAAGATATCCCCAAGGACTCCACACGACTAGGGGTCATCGCCCCCAAGCTATCTCCACAACTCCGCACCAAGAATGAGAACTAACACCATGATCCGCCATCACCCTTATCCTTTCCATTACCTGAATCAAACATAACCAAGTCTACTTACACCCAAGGGGTGTAAGTAGGGTGTGAGACTAAGCCCAGTAGGATACCACCCAATGATTCCAAAGAGTAAGAAATACAATGTGAAAAAGCAAGCAGTTTTCAAACGCAAGGAAAGGTAGTGTTAAAATTTCAAGAAATGAAACCTCTAATTGAAAATAGTTTTCAATCCAAAATTTTCAGAATATTAACACATTAAAATAGAATTGTTAGATACTGTAATTTACTTCCAAACACACCCTAAGACATGGGTAAATACTACAAATCCAATGAGCAACAACATTGGGAACACCCCTAGGCACTAGGTTGTCTTGGGCCCTATGTACCTCGTACCTCAGTGTAAAGTAACCATAGAAAAATACTTTCTCGTGCACGATCCACTAGTAGGGAACATACCCATAACCTAGTGGTCCCCAATAATCATCCACATCGTTTAGTTAGAGTTGTCGTTATCCAAATGCTAGGTGAAACAGGGACAAAACCCATCCGGTCCACTAGCCGTACTAGTACAAGTCCGCCCCACCTAGGTACTCGGCCTTCCCCTTTTGTGCCCAATCAATTCCAGCATGCATCATAAATAAATTTTCATATAAAACACCATTACTGGTCAAACAAAACCAATACAGTAGCTATCACATTTTATACCACTTAAAACATCCAACAAAACACTTAGATTTTTCATAAAACAATTCCTCAAAATCTCGTAGTGTTTGAGACAAAAAACTCTTTATACACCTCACTTTCATACTATGTGCACATATTTAAGCTTCCAAAACATAAAAGGAATCCTACTACGTTTCAGTGAAAACACAAAATCATTTTTAGGGCAACCCCATATGGTTCAAGAAACGACATCATTGCAAAGTCTCCATTTTTACACAACACAACTCTTAGAATTTCATGTGGTTCACAAACACCATTAAAACCAGATTTTTCAGTAAAAAACACAAGGTACAATAATTAAAAACAGTATTTTTATCCCTATTATAGTTCAATAAAATCAACTAGTTACTTTTAGGGTAGCCCCAATTAAACTAATAAAACATTTCTATGAAAACCCCCCAATTTCACATGAAATTGGCCTTTAGGATTCATTTTAAATACAAACACCACTAAAACTATATTTTTCAGAAATAATAAAATTTAATAAGCATGAAAATACCATAAAAACAGTATCCAATCCACAAAGATTTCATACACAATGGAATCACCTACCAAAACCAAGGAAACCCTTGAATCCTTTGTGCGAAAACTCAAACGCACCACCGCCGCACCTCAAGAAAGGTAAACCAGACCTAAAACCAGAATTTCAGACCATAAAACACAATATAAAACCCTAAATTTTAAACCCTACTTCCTGTACATAATAAACCTCAATGATAATGGAAGAAACCCTAAGTAAATTGGATGTAACCCTAAACAAATTGAAAGAAGAAAGGAGGAGAACAACATACTTAAAATTTCTTGGATAAATCTCCCCCCAAAATACCAGTATCTGATTTCAAAAATACTCAAACCATCAATGGAGGTTCGAACAAGAATAGGTAGATCATTTAGGAATTTGAATGGGGGAAAAAGAGTAAGAATCGAAGGAGTTATGAAGGAAACAAATTACCTTTATAAATCTGCCCGAAATTTGGGTTCTTCAGAATATTCGACCTAACTCGCGATGCAAATTAGATGAAAAGAGGTTGGAAGTATATTGGACGCGAGTCCGGGTTCAAGGGGCGTGTTTGGGGCTTGGAATCACCGAAAAATCCTTAAAAATGAATAAGTTATTAATTAATCAAATTTTATTTTTAAAACTGGAATTGGGCTTTCGGGCAGGCCCTATCCCTTAAATAAAAACCCATATACACCTTTGTTATGGATTTTCAAAGGCTAAAAATTTTAATTTTGGTGTTAATATATCAGAGGAGGACATTTAGGAGTTAGAATGAGTGAAAAATATTAAAAAATGAATAAGTTATAAAAGAAACAAAATTTATTTTTAAATCTGGAATTTGGCTCACGGTTTGGCCAAATTCATGAAAACTCACCTATTCTCCATAAAAACTTTGGAAACCCCCCAAAACAAAGCATTAATGGAAATTAAAATAAAAATACATTTAAAATAAGCTATGTATGTGACAATTATTCCCACCATGAAAACATTCCGCCCCGGAAAGTCACAATAAGGCCAAAGCAACAACCAAACTCAACTGAGAAACCAAGAGGTACTCTCTTGGCAGGTTTCTCCCCCAAAGGCCATAACACCTCCAGTGATCAATGAAGGAAGGAATACTCTCAGAAACATGGATTACACCACATTCCAGAAAGAATCAAGCACATTCAGGCTTTATCCCAAATGAAAACTCCTCAAACACAATCACAACAATACTCAATCAATTTACCCAAATAAACAACAACATCGAGCAAGGTTACACTTGCCCTACTATAACTAAACCATTGGACACTCTACAATATCAATGTTTACCAAAGTAATATGTAGGCAGTTAGATATATCCAAATGATAATACCTACTTCCCATACAAAACCATGGAAAAATATGAGTAACATGTATGAAGAGACACAAATGGGCTCCCCACCATAAGAGAAAACCTATTTTGTTTTTCGAGACAGAATCAAGACACTAATAGGGGGAGGCCCAAACAGACTCCCTAGTACAAGGAGTATACATAAATTATAAATTTACAAAATAATATACATGATACCCACAGTGGGTCTTCCCACCACAAAAAAACAACCATCTTAACTGACCAGCATGGGCCGACACAGAAAGACCCATTTTTTTTAGATTTGGGAAGGGTGTAGGGTCAGTCTGCACGGTTTGGGAAACTGTGCACTAACTATGCTGATCATTCTTTCCACGTGGATTGCTAGCACACTGTCACTACTAATCGTGCAAAAAATGTGTGCTCAAACTTTCTAGCCAAATTTCCAACCATTCTCCAATGACTCAATGGAAACCAACGTGGGAGGGAAATACATTAGGCGATGACATGGGTTAAAGGCCCTCTACCTATTTCCACCGAACGAGAACAACAGAAGGAAGATGATGAAACCATGTGTTTAAACACTTTATATCTTTCACACTGAGGATATGAAATTGTACAAGGGTTTAAACAACACTGGTGTTTCCCCTGACTACGTGCCAGCTTCTCTCCGGGACCTATGGCTGGAGCTCAAAATATTGAAGCATCTTCGGCCACACAGTTAGGCTGTTGAAACCCCTATGTGGAACTTCTTCTTTCGGTGCCACAAACAACAACACCTAATACACCGATGGGTTCATCAAGACATAACACACTTCATAACCCACTTTACCTAGAAACAGTCATTTCACTGAAACAAGGGATCAGAAGATGCACACACATCGCAATTTGTTTCTTTGGGTGAGAAACAACAGAAGGGAAAGACACATATAAACACATTCCTCTAAGATATAGGATTTGATGTTTTTCCCATGGTAGACATAATCCCAACATAACATAGAACCTTAGAGGATTTTGTGACCTTCACCTTTATGGTCAAAAGAGCACACAACATCACAATGTGTCACCGAACATGACCCTGGCTATTGATAGAAACAATACATGGAACAGGACCATATTCAAAGTCCCTAAACAACAGATAAGTCCAAAAAGTGGACACAATATCCTATCATGACCGAAATCTCAAAATTGGTGGTTTAATAATAACTCTTTCTTCAAAGAAACTATAAAGAACCCAGAGGCCCTCTTAGACACCATCAAGACACTCACCCATACTAACAACGAAAGAACACTCCCACCATTGATGAATCAGGAAACTTAAGAAACTAAGGTCCCTTTTAACCTTCCACAAGCACTATCCCACTACAAAAGGATCCAAAAATCAGCTAAATGAATGGGTGTAGACTCAATTAAAAAAAGTTCGATAAAATATTCTTTATATTTATCAACTAGAGGATTTTCCAATGGCGAAACAAAACGGGTTGCACTTCAGTTGTGCATTAACCCTTAATGGGGGCGTACCTTATCCAATGAGAGAACCCAAGGACCCAACCAAGCTAGTCCACTGGTCAAAACATGCCACAAACCAGATCCAAACACATGAAGGGAACCACTGTAAAGGTATCCCAAAAAAAAATTTCAAAAGAGACCACTAACCATCCCTGCAACACAGCTTACCAACCAAACACAAACCCAAAACACAGTTCAAATAGAAGGGGTTCTTGAACTCAAAACATCTCACAACATCAACATTTTCAAAAACCCATAATACAAACCATACCAAACTATTCATCAAGACATCATGTTTTTCTTTAAAACCAATTCTTTGAAAACAAACGGTTTAGCAGTAAGCGTATCCACCAATGGTACCCCATGGGCCTCACACATGCATGTTTTTGTGCCACACCGGGCACCCTCCTCATATCCATCCCAGAACTCATCCAGTCATGCCATCAACCATCCATCATCCCATATAACCCCATGCATGTGGTCACTCATGGAAATACCAAAGGGTAAAAAAACTTCCTTCCACTTTTCAAAAACAAAATGGTCACCCAACCCAACCTTTTTCTCAAAACTGCTAATAATGAGATCAAAATCCCAATTCATATCTTACAAAACATTTCATAAGGACACAACCATTTAGATAAGAATCCATAATTCAATAAAAACACATATTCATTCCTTTCACAATCATTTCAAAACATTTCAACCCATTTCAAAACACTTCTAATTTCATAAAAAACACCATTTCATAAATCTCCATTTAATTAATAACTCAACTCTTCTCATTTCAAGACAAGGTTCTAAAAGTTCATAATTTTTTTTATTTAGTAGTCACCAATCCCAAAATCCATCTTCAACCCCCACACAAAAATTCTAGAACACTTAATTTAATCCAAAACACTTTTGAAAACAAACATCAATACGGTTCCGGATTTCAAAAGAGGTGTAAGAATACTATTTTCCATTTCAAAACCATTCTAAAAATTCAGTTCCACCATTTCATAAATCAAAACATTCCATATTTATTTTAAAATCATTTCAAAAAAACTTTACACTTCTTAAAACAAAGTCAGTTTAAAACCAAAGTTCCAAGATTTCAAAACTAAAGAACACAAGACAATGCGAGTGGAAACTAGTTTCAGTGGGTAACATGGACATATGGTTGGCGGCCATATTCCAATCACTTCACTGTCATAGAGAGTGTTCTAGGGAATATCCCTAGCTCCACATGGCTTTCCAGGCCCTGTGAGCTTATTTGAGACCATTAACCCAACTCTCTTTTCATTTCCCCTAATCATCATCAGACCAATAAAACCAAAAGACATAGATAAATCCATACTTCCCATGGTTACTTGAATCCCGTCATGAGGTGTGCTGGCCAGGCACACTACCCATGACTGAAATTTCAAGTCCCAAAAAAAATACTAGCTCCAAACTATGTTGACTCTTCCCCAAATAACATGACCCAAGGAGAGAACCTCCTCTGATACCATTTTGTCACGAACCGAATCTGGTCACCACCAAAACCAGCACCAAACCCAGCCTGTGACATGACCCGAAGGGAGTTTCCTATCCCCACGGGCTGGCACAAGCGCCCGGGTATCATTAATTTAGGTTTGGGAACGATTTACCCGAGTATGAAAGCATAAAACATTAAAAACAATCCATAATATAAATCTGAAATTTTTGAGCCAAACAAGAGTTAAGTAAAAAACAGAACTGAGTACATTGGTTTAAAGATAATACAAGTGGTCCAAATAAAAATAATTATATCATCAAGACAGCCCCAAGGACTCCACACGACTAGGGGTCATCGCCCCCAAGCTATCTCCACAACTCCGCACCAAGAATGAGAACTAACACCATGATCCGCCATCACCCTTAGCCTTTCCTTTACCTGAATCAAACATAACCAAGTCTACTTACACCCAAGGGGTGTAAGTAGGGTGTGAGACTAAGCCCAGTAGTATACCACCCAATGATTCCAAAGAGTAAGAAATACAATGTGAAAAAGCAAGCAGTTTTCGAACGCAAGGAAAAGTAGTGTTAAAATTTCAAGAAATGAAACCTCTAATTGAAAATAGTTTTCAATCCAAAATTTTCAGAATATTAACACATTAAAATAGAATTGTTAGATACTGTAATTTACTTCCAAACACACCCTAAGACATGGGTAAATACTACAAATCCAATGAGCAACAACATTGGAAACACCCCTAGGCACTAGGTTGTCTTGGGCCTTATGTACCTCGTACCTCAGTGTAAAGTAACCATAGAAAAATCATTTATCGTGCATGAGCCACTAGTAGGGAACATACCCATAACCTAGTGGTCCCCAATAATCATCCACATAGTTTAGTTAGAGTTGTCGTTATCCAAATGCTAGGTGAAACAGGGACAAAACCCATCCGGTCCACTAGCCGTACTAGTACAAGTCCGCCCCACCTAGGTACCCGGGCTTCCCCTTTTGTGCTAAATCAATTCCAGCATGCATCATAAATAAATTTTCATATAGAACACCATTACTGGTAAAAAACAACCAATACAGTATCTATCACATTTTATACCACTTAAAACATGCAACAAAACACATAGATTTTTCATAAAACAATTCCTCAAAATCTTGTAGTGTTTGAGACACAAAACTCTTTATACACCTCACTTTCATACTATGTGCACATATTTAAGCTTCCAAAACAAAAAAGGAATCCTACTACGTTTCAGTGAAAACACAAAATCATTTTTAGGGCAACCCCATATGGTTCAAGAAACGACATCATTGCAAAGTATCCATTTTTACACAACACAACTCTTAGAATTTCATGTGGTTCACAAACACCATTAAAACCATATTTTTCAGTAAAAAACACAAGGTACAATCATTAAAAACAGTATTTTTATCCCTATTATAGTTCAATAAAATCAACTAGTTACTTTTAGGGTAGCCCCAATTAAACTAATAAAACATTTCTATGAAAAACCCCCAATTTCACATGAAATTGGCCTTTAGGATTCATTTTAAATACAAACACCTCTAAAACTATATTTTTCAGAAATAATAAAATTTAATAAGAATGAAAATACCATAAAAACAGTATCCAATCCACAAAGATTTCATACACAATGGAATCACCAACCAAAACCAAGGAAACCCTTGAATCCTTTGTGCGAAAACTCAAACGCACCACCGCCGCACCTCAAGAAAGGTAAACCAGACCTAAAACCAGAATTTCAGACCATAAAACACAATATAAAACCTTAAATTTTAAACCCTACTTCCTGTACATAATAAACCTCAATGATAATGGAAGACACCCTATGTAAATTGGATGTAACCCTAAACAAATTGAAAGAAGAAAGGAGGAGAACAACATACTTAAAATATCTTGGAGAAATCTCCCCCCAAAATACCAGTATCTGATTTCAAAAATACTCAAACCATCAAAGGAGGTTCGAACAAGAATAGGTAGATCATTTAGGAATTTGAATGGGGGAAAAAGAGTAAGAATCGAAGGAGTTATGAAGGAAACAAATTACCTTTATAAATCTGCCCGAAATTTGGGTTCTTCAGAATTGTCGACCTAAATAGAGATGCAAATGAGATGAAAAGAGGGTGTAAGTATATTGGACGCGAGTCTGGGTTCAAGGGTCGTGTTTGGGGCTTGGAATCACCAAAAAAGCCTTAAAAATGAATAAGTTATTAATTAATCAAATTTTATTTTTAAAACTGGAATTGGGCTTTCGGGCAGGCCCAATCCCTTAAATAAAAACCCATATACACCTTGGTTATGGATTTTCAAAGGCTCAAAATTTTAATTTTGGTGTTAATATATCAGAGGAGGACATTTAGGAGTTAGAATGAGTAAAAAATATTAAAAAATGAATAAGTTATAAAAGAAACAAAATTTATTTTTAAATCTGGAATTGGGATCACAGTTTGGCCAAATTCATGAAAACTCACCTATTCTCCATAAAAACTTTGGAAACCCCCCAAAACAAAGAATTAATGGAAATTAAAATAAAATTCATTTAAAATAAGCTATGTATGTGACAATTCTCCCCACCATGAAAACTTTCCGCCCCGGAAAGTCACAGTAAGGCCAAAGCAACAACCAAACTCAACTGAGAAACCAAGAGGTACTCTCTTGGCAGGTTTCTCCCCCAAAGGCCATAACACCTCCAGTGATCAATGAAGGAAGGAATACTCTCACAAACATGGATTACACCACATTCCAGAAAGAATCAAGCACATTCAGGCTTTATCCCAAATGAAAACTCCTCAAACACAATCAGAACAATACTCAATCAATTTACCCAAATAAACAACAACATCGAGCAAGGTTACACTTGCCCTACTATAACTAAACCATTGGTCACTCTCCAATATCAATGTTTACCAAAGTAATATGTAGACAGTTAGATATATCAAAATGATAATACCTACTTCCCATAAAAAACCAAGGAAAAATATGAGTTACTTGAATGAAGAGACACAAATGGGCTCCCCACCATAAGAGAAAACCTAATTTTTTTTTCGAGACAGAATCAAGACACTAATAGGGGGAGGCCCAAACAGACTTCCTAGTAAAAGGGGTATACATAAATTAGAAATTTACAAAATAATATACATGATACCCACAGTGGGTCTTCCCACCACAAAAAAACAACCATCTTAACTGACCAGCATGGGCCGACAGAGAAAGACCCATTTTTTTTAAGATTTGGGAAGGGTGTAGGGTCAGTCTGCACGGTTTGGGAAACTGTGCACTAACTATGCTGATCATTCTTTCCACGTGGATTCCTAGCACACTGTCACTACTAATCGTGCACAAAATGTGTGCTCAAACTTTCTATCCAAATTTCCAACCATTCTCCAATGACTCAATGGAAACCAACGTGGGAGGGAAATACATTAGGCGATGACATGGGTACAAGGCCCTCTACCTATTTCCAACGAACGAGAACAACAGAAGGAAGATGATGAAACCATAGGTTTAAACACTTTCTATCTTTCACACTGAGGATATGAAATTGTACAAGGGTTTAAACAACACTGGTGTTTCCCCTGACTACGTGCCAGCTTCTCTCCGGAACCTATGGCTGGAGCTCAAAATATTGAAGCATTTTCGGCCACGCAGTTAGGCTGTTGAAACCCATATGTGGAACTTCTTCTTTCGGTGCCACAAACAACTACACCTAATACACCGATGGGTTCATCAAGACGTAACACACTTCATAACCCACTTTACCTAGAAACAGTCATTTCACTGAAACAAGGGATCAGAAGATGCACACACATCGCAATTTGTTTCTTTGGGTGAGAAACAACAGAAGGGAAAGACACATATAAACACATTCCTCTAAGATATAGGATTTGATGTTTTTCCCAAGGGAGACATAATCCCAACATAACATAGAACCTTAGAGGATTGTGTGACCTTCACCTTTATGGTCAAAAGAGCACACAACATCACAATGCGTCACCGAACATGACCCTGGCGATTGATAGAAACAATACATGGAACAGGACCATATTCAAAGTCCCTAAACAACAGATAAGTCCAAAAAGTGGACACAATATCCTATCATGACCGAAATCTCAAAATTGGTGGTTTAATAATAACTCTTTCTTCAAAGAAACTATAAAGAACCCAGAGGCCCTCTTAGACACCATCAAGACACTCACCCATACTAACAATGAAAGAACACTCCCACCTTTGATGAATCAGGAAACTTAAGAAACTAAGGTCCCTTTTAACCTTCCACAAGCACTATCCCACTACAAGAGGATCCAAAAATCAGCGAAATGAATGGGTGTAGACTCAATAAAAAAAGTTCGATAAAATATTCTTTATATTTATCAACTAGAGGATTTTCCAATGGCGAAACAAAACGGGTTTCACTTCAGTTGTGCATTAACCTTTAATGGGGGCGTACCTTATCCAATGAGAGAACCCAAGGACCCAACCAAACTGGTCCATTTGTCAAAACATGCCACAAACCAGATCCAAACACATGAAGGGAACCACCGTAAAGGTATCCCAAAAACAATTTTCAAAAGAGACCACTAACCATCCCTGCAACACAGCTTACCGACCAAACACAAACACAAAACACAGTTCAAATAGAAGGGGTTCTTGAACTCAAAACATCTCACAACATCAACATTTTCAAAAACCCATAATACAAACCATACCAAACTATTCATCAATACATCATGTTTTTCTTTAAAACCAATTCTTTGAAAACAAACGGTTTAGCAGTAAGCGTATCCACCAATGGTACCCCATGGGCCTCACACATGCATGTTTTTGTGCCACACCGGGAACCCTCCTCATATCCATCCCAGCACTCATCCAGTCATGCCATCATGCATCCATCATCCCATATAACCCCATGCATGTGGTCACTCATGGAAATACCAATGGGTAAAAAAAAACTTCCTTCCACTTTTCAAAAACAAAATGGTCACCCAACCCAACCTTTTTCTCAAAACTGCTAACAATGAGATCAAAATCCCAATTCATATCTTACAAAACATTTCATAAGGACACAACCATTTAGATAAGAATCCATAATTCAATAAAAACACATATTCATTACTTTCACAATCATTTCAAAACATTTCAACCCATTTCAAAACACTTCTAATTTCATAAAAAACACCATTTCATAAATCTCCATTTAATTAAGAACTAAACTCTTCTCATTTCAAGACAAGGTTCTAAAAGTTCATAATTGTTTTTATTCAGTAGTCACCAAACCCAAAATCCATCTTCAACCCCCACACAAAAATTCTAGAACACTTAATTTAATCCAAAACACTTTTGAAAACAAACATCAATACGGTTCCGGCTTTCAAAAGAGGTGTAAGAATACTATTTTCCATTTCAAAACAATTCTAAAAATTCAGTTCCACCATTTCATAAATCAAAACATTCCATATTTTTTTTAAAATCATTTCACAAAAACTTTACACTTCTTAAAACCAAGTCAGTTTAAAACCAAAGTTCCAAGATTTCAAAACTAAAGAACACAAGACAATGCGAGAGGAAACTAGTTTCAGTGGGTAACTTGGACATATGGTTGGTGGCCATATTCCAATCACTTCACTGTCACAGAGAGTGTTCTAGGGAATATCCCTAGCTCCACATGGCTTTCCAGGCCCTGTGAGCTTATTGAGACCATTAACCCAACTCTCTTTTCATTTCCCCTAATCATCATCAGACCAATAAAACCAAAAGACATAGATAAATCCATACTTACCATGGTTACATGAATCCCGTTATGAGGTGTTCTGGCCAGGCACACTACCCATGACTGAAATTTCAAGTCCCAAAAAAAATCCTAGCTCAAAACTATGTTGACTCTTCCCCAAATAACATGACCCAAGGAGAGAACCTCCTCTGATACCATTTTGTCATGAACCGAATCTGGTCACCGCCAAAACCGGCACCAAACCCAGCCTGTGACATGACCCGAAGGGCGTTCCCTATCCCCACGGGATGGAACAAGTGCCCGAGTATCATTAATTTAGGTTTGGGAACGATTTACCTGAGTATGAAAGCATAAAACATTAAAAACAATCCATAATATAAATCTGAAATTTTTGAGCCAAACAAGAGTTAAGTAAAAACCAGAACTGAGTACATTGGTTTAAAGATAATACAAGTGGTCCAAATAAAAATAATTATAGCATCAAGACAGCCCAAAGGACTCCACAAGACTAGGGGTCATCGCCCCCAAGCTATCTCCACAACTCCGCACCAAGAATGAGAACTAACACCATGAACCGCCATCACCCTTAGCCTTTCCTTTACCTAAATCAAATATAACCAAGTCTACTTACACCCAAGGGGTGTAAGTAGGGTGTGAGACTAAGCCCAGTAGGATACCACCCAATTATTCCAAAGAGTAAGAAATACAATGTGAAAAAGCAAGCAGTTTTCAAACGCAAGGAAAAGTAGTGTTAAAATTTCAAGAAATGAAACCTCTAATTGAAAATAGTTTTCAATCCAAAATTTTCAGAATATTAAAACATTAAAATAGAATTGTTAGATACTGTAATTTACTTCCAAACACACCCTACGACATGGGTAAATACTACAAATCCAATGAGCAACAACATTGGGAACACCCCTAGGCACTACGTTGTCTTGGGCCCTATGTACCTCGTACCTCAGTGTAAAGTAACCATAGAAAAATCCTTTCTCGTGCACGAGCCACTAGTAGGGAACATACCCATAACCTAGTGGTCCCCAATAATCATCCACATAGTTTTTTTAGAGTTGTCGTTATCCAAATGCTAGGTGAAACAGGGACAAAACCCATCCGGTCCACTAGCCGTATTAGTACAAGTCCGCCCCACCTAGGTACCTGGGCTTCCCCTTTTGTGCTCAATCAATTCCAGCATGCATCATAAATAAATTTTCATATAAAACACCATTACTGGTCAAACACAACCAAAACAGTAGCTATCACATTTTATACCACTTAAAACATGCAACAAAACACTTAGATTTTTCATAAAACAATTCCTCAAAATCTCATAGTGTTTCAGACACAAAACTCCTTATACACCTCACTTGCATACTATGTGCACATATTTAAGCTTCCAAAACATAAAAGTAATCCTACTACGTTTCAGTGAAAACAAAAAATCATTTTTAGGGCAACCCCATATGGTTCAAGAAATGACATCATTGCAAAGTCTCCATTTTTACACAACACAACTCTTAGAATTTCATTTGGTTCACAAACACCATTAAAAACAGATTTTTCAGTAAAAAACACAAGTTACAATCATTAAAAACAGTATTTGTATCCCTATTATAGTTCAATAAAATCAACTATTTACTTTTAGGGTAGCCCCAATTAAACTAATAAAACATTTCTATGAAAAACCCCCAATTTCACATGAAATTGGCCTTTAAGATTCATTTTAAATACAAACACCACTAAAACTATATTTTTCAGAAATAATAAAATTTAATAAGCATGAAAATACCATAAAAACAGTATCCAATTCACAAATATTTCATACACAATGGAATCACCTACCAAAACCAAGGAAACCCTTGAATCCTTTGTGCGAAAACTCAAACGCACCACCGCCGCACCTCAAGAAAGGTAAACCAGACCTAAAACCAGAATTTCAGACCATAAAACACAATATAAAACCTTAAATTTTAAACCCTACTTCCTGTACATAAGAAACCTCATTAATAATGGAAGAAACCCTAAGTAAATTGGATGTAACCCTAAACAAATTGAAAGAAGAAAGGAGGAGAACAACATACTTAAAATATCTTGGAGAAATCTCCCCCCAAAATACAAGTATCTGATTTAAAAAATACTCAAACCGTCATTGTAGGTTCTAACAAGAATAGGTAGATCATTTTGGAATTTTAATGGGGGAAAAAGAGTAAGAATCGAAGGAGTTATGAAGGAAACAAATTACCTTTATAAATCTGCCAGAAATTTGGGTTCTTCAGAATTTTCGACCTAAATCGCGATGCAAATGAGATGAAAAGAGGGTGGGAGTATATTGGACGCGAGTCTGGGTTCAAGGGGCGTGTTTGGGGCTTGGAATCACCGAAAAAGCCTTAAAAATGAATATGTTATTAATTAATCAAATTTTATTTTTAAAACTGGAATTGGGCTTTTGGGCAGGCCCAATCCCTTAAATAAAAACCCATATACACCTTGGTTATGGATTTTCAAAGGCTCAAAATTTTAATTTTGGTGTTAATATATCAGAGTAGGACATTTAGGAGTTAGAATGAGTGAAAAATATTAAAAAATTAATATGTTATAAAAGAAACAAAATTTATTTTTAAATCTGGAATTGGGCTCACGGTTTGGCCCAATTCATGAAAACTCACCTATTCTCCATAAAAACTTTGGAAACCCCCCAAAACAAAGCATTAATGGAAATTAAAATAAAAATACATTTAAAATAAGCTATGTATGTGACAATTCTCCCCACCATGAAAACTTTCTACCCCGGAAAGTCACAGTAAGGCCAAAGCAACAACCAAACTCAACTGAGAAACCAAGCGGTACTCTCTTGGAAGGTTTCTCCCCCAAAGGGCATAACACCTCCAGTGATCAATGAAGGAAGGAATACTCTCACAAAAATGGATTACACCAAATTCCAGAAATAATCAAGCACATTCAGGCTTTATCCCAAATGAAAACTCCTAAAACACAATCAGAACAATACTCAATCAATTTACCCAAATAAACAACAACATCGAACAAGGTTACACTTTCCCTACAATAACTAAACCATTGGCCACTCTCCAATATCAATGTTTACCAAAGTAATATGTAGGCAGTTAGATATATCCAAATGATAATACCTACTTCCAATACAAAACCAAGGAAAAATATGAGTTACTTGTATGAAGAGACACAAATGGGCTCCCCACCATAAGAGAAAACCTATTTTTTTTTCGAGACAGAATCAAGACACTAATAGGGGGAGGCTCAAACAGACTCCCTAGTACAAGGGGTATACATAAATTAGAAATTTACAAAATAATATACATGATACCCACAGTGGGTCTTCCCACAAAAAAAAAACAACCATCTTAATTGACCAGCATGGGCCGACACAGAAAGTCCCATTTTTTTAAGATTTGGGAAGGGTGTAGGGTCAGTCTGCACGGTTTGGGAAACCGTGCACTAACTATGCTGATCATTCTTTCCACGTGGATTCCTAGCACACTGTCACTACTAATCGTGCACAAAATGTGTGCTCAAACTTTCTAGCCAAATTTCAACCATTCTCCAATGACTCAATGGAAACCAACGTGGGAGGGAAATACATTAGGCGATGACATGGGTACAAGGCCCTCTACCTATTTCCACCGAACGAGAAAAACAGAAGGAATATGATGAAACCATAGGTTTAAACACTTTCTATCTTTCACACTGAGGATATGAAATTGTACAAGGGTTTAAACAACACTGGTGTTTCCCCTGACTACGTGCCAGCTTCTCTCCGGGACCTATGGCTGGAGCTCAAAATATTGAAGCATCTTCGGCCACGCAGTTAGGCTATTGAAACCCCTATGTGGAACTTCTTCTTTCAGTGCCACAAACAACTACACCTAATACACCGATGGCTTCATCAAGACATAACACACTGGATAACCCACTTTACCCAGAAACAGTCATTTCACTGAAACAAGGGATCAAAAGATGCACACACATCGCAATTTGTTTCTTTGGGTGACAAACAACAGAAGGGAAAGACACATATAAATGCATTCCTCTAAGATATAGGATTTGATGTTTTTCCCAAGTGAGACATAATCCCAACATAACATAGAACCTTAGAGGATTGTGTGACCTTCACCTTTATGGTCAAAAGAGCACACAACATCACAATGCGTCACCGAACATGACCCTGGCGATTGATAGAAACAATACATGGAACAGGACCATATTCAAAGTTCCTAAACAACAGATAAGTCCAAAAAGTGGACACAATATCCTATCATGACCGAAATCTCAAAATTGGTGGTTTAATAATAACTCTTTCTTCAAAGAAACTATAAAGAACCCAGAGACCCTCTTAGACACCATCAAGACACTCACCCATACTAACAACGAAAGAACACTCCCACCTTTGATGAATCAGGAAACTTAAGAAACTAAGGTCCCTTTTAACCTTCCACAAGCACTATCCCACTACAAGAGGATCCAAAAATCAGCGAAATGAATGGGTGTAGACTCAATAAAAAAAAGTTCGATAAAATATTCTTTATATTTATCAACTAGAGGATTTTCCAATGGCGAAACAAAACGGGTTGCACTTCAGTTTTGCATTAACCCTTAATGGGGGCATACCTTATCCAATGAGAGAACCCAAGGACCCAACCAAGCTGGTCTATTGGTCAAAACATGCCACAAACCAGATCCAAACACATGAAGGGAACCACCGTAAAGGTATCCCAAAAAAAACTTCAAAAGAGACCACTAACCATCCCTGCAACACAGCTTACCGACCAAACACAAACCCAAAACACAGTTCAAACAGAAGGGGTTCTTGAACTCAAAACATCTCACAACATCAACATTTTCAAAAACCCATAATACAAACCATACCAAACTATTCATCAAGACATCATTTTTTTCTTTATAACCAATTCTTTGAAAACAAACGGTTTAGCAGTAAGCGTATCCACCAATGGTACCCCATGGGCCTCACACATGCATGTTTTTGTGCCACACTGGGCACCCTCCTCATATCCATCCCAGCACTCATCCAGTCATGCCATCAACCATCCATCGTCCCATATAACCCCATGCATGTGGTCACTCATGGAAATACCAAAGGGTAAAAAAAACTTCCTTCCACTTTTCAAAAACAAAATGGTCACCCAACCCAACCTTTTTCTCAAAACTGCTAACAATGAGATCAAAATCCCAATTCATATCTTACAAAACATTTCATAAGGACACAACCATTTAGATAAGAATCCATAATTCAATAAAAACACATATTCATTCATTTCACAATCATTTCAAAACATTTCAACCCATTTCAAAACACTTCTAATTTCATAAAAAACACCATTTCATAAATCTCCATTTAATTAAGAACTAAACTCTTCTCATTTCAAGACAAGGTTCTAAAAGTTCATAATTTTTTTTATTCAGTAGTCACCAAACCAAAAATCCATCTTCAACCCCCACACAAAAATTCTAGAACACTTAATTTAATCCAAAACACTTTTGAAAACAAACATCAATACGGTTCTGACTTTCAAAAGAGGTGTAAGAATACTATTTTCCATTTCAAAACAATTCTAAAAATTCAGTTCCACCATTTCATAAATCAAAACATTCCATATTTATTTTAAAATCATTTCACAAAAACTTTACACTTCTTAAAACCAAGTCAGTTTAAAACCAAAGTTCCAAGATTTCAAAACTAAAGAACACAAGACAATGCGAGAGGAAACTAGTTTCAGTGGGTAACTTGGAAATATGGTTGGCGGCCATATTCCAATCACTTCACTATCACAGAGAGTGTTCTAGTGAATATCCCTAGCTCCACATGGCTTGCCAGGCCCTGTGAGCTTATTGAGACCATTAACCCAACTCTCTTTTCATTTCCCCTAATCATCATCATACCAATAAAACCAGAAGACATAGATAAATCCATACTTCCCATGGTTACTTGAATCCCGTCATGAGGTGTGCTGGCAAGGAACACTACCCATGACTGAAATTTCAAGTCCCAAAAAAAATCCTAGCTCCAAACTATGTTGACTCTTCCCCAAATTACATGACCCAAGGAGAGAACCTCCTCTGATTCCATTTTGTCACGAACCGAATCTGGTCACCGCCAAAACCGGAACAAAACCCAGCCTGTGACATGACCCGATGGGCATTCCCTATCCCCACGGGCTGGCACAAGTGCCCGGGTATCATTAATTTAGGTTTGGGAACGATTTACCCGAGTATGAAAGCATAAAACATTAAAAACAATCCATAATATAAATCTGAAATTTTTGAGCCAAACAAGAGTTAGGTAAAAACCAGAACTGAGTACATTGGTCTAAAGATAATACAAGTGGTCCAAATAAAATAATTATAGCATCAAGACAGCCCCAAGGACTCCACACGATTAGGGGTCATCGCCCCCAATCTATCTCCACAACTCCGCACCAAGAATGAGAACTAACACCATGAACCGCCATCACCCTTAGCCTTTCCATTACCTAAATCAAACATATCCAAGTCTACTTACACCCAAGGGGTGTAAGTAGGGTGTGAGACTAAGCCCAGTAGTATACCACCCAATGATTCCAAAGAGTAAGAAATACAATGTGAAAAAGCAAGCAGTTTTCAAACGCAAGGAAAAGTAGTGTTAAAATTTCAAGAAATGAAACCTCTAATTGAAAATAGTTTTCTATCCAAAATTTTCAGAATATTAACAAATTAAAATAGAATTGTTAGATACTGTAATTTACTTCCAAACACACCCTAAGACATGGGTAAATACTACAAATCTAATGAGCAACATCATTGGGAACACCCCTAGGCACTAGGTTGTCTTGGGCCCTATGTACCTCGTACCTCAGTGTAAAGTAACCCTAGCAAAATTCTTTCTCGTGCACGAGCCACTAGTAGGGAACATAGCCATAACCTAGTGGTCCCCAATAATCATCCACATAGTTTAGTTAGAGTTGTCGTTATCCAAATGCTAGGTGAAACAGGGACAAAACCCATCCGGTCCACTAGCCGTACTAGTACAAGTCCGCCCCACCTAGGTACCCGGGCTTCCCCTTTTGTGCTCAATCAATTCCAGCATGCATCATAAATAAATTTTCATATAAAACACCATTACTGGTCAAACACAACCAAAACAGTAGCTATCACATTTTATACCACTTAAAACATGCAACAAAACACTTAGATTTTTCATAAAACAATTCCTCAAAATCTCGTAGTGTTTCAGACACAAAACTCCTTATACACCCCACTTGCATACTATGTGCACATATTTAAGCTTCCAAAACATAAAAGGAATCCTACTACATTTCAGTGAAAACACAAAATCATTTTTAGGGCAACCCCATATGGTTCAAGAAATGACATCATTGCAAAGTCTCCATTTTTACACAACACAACTCTTAGAATTTCATGTGGTTCACAAACACCATTAAAAACAGATTTTTCAGTAAAAAACACAAGTTACAATCATTAAAAACAGTATTTGTATCCCTATTATAGTTCAATAAAATCAACTAGTTACTTTTAGGGTAGCCCCAATTAAACTAATAAAACATTTCTATGAAAAACCCCCAATTTCACATGAAATTAGCCTTTAGGATTCATTTTAAATACAAACAACACTAAAACTATATTTTTCAGAAATAATAAAATTTAATAAGCATGAAAATACCATAAAAACAGTATCCAATTCACAAAGATTTCATACACAATGGAATCACCTACCAAAATCAAGGAAACCCTTGAATCCTTTGTGCGAAAACTCAAACGCACCACCGCCGCACCACAAGAAAGGTAAACCAGACCTAAAACCAGAATTTCAGACCATAAAACACAATATAAAACCTTAAATTTTAAACAATAATTCCTGTACATAAGAAACCTCATTGATAATGGAAGAAACCCTAAGTAAATAGGATGTAACCCTAAACAAATTGAAAGAAGAAAGGAGGAGAACAACATACTTAAAATATCTTGGAGAAATCTCCCACCAAAATACCAGTATCTGATTTCACAAATACTCAAACCGTCAAGGGAGGTTTGAACAAGAATAGGTAGATCATTTAGGAATTTGAATGGGGGAAAAGAGTAATAATCGAAGGAGTTATGAAGGAAACAAATTACCTTTATAAATCTGCCCGAAATATGGGTTCTTCAGAATTTTAGACCTACATCGCGATGCAAATGAGATGAAAAGATGGTGGGAGTATATTGGACGCGAGTCTGGGTTCAAGGGGCGTGTTTGGGGCTTGGGATCACCGAAAAATCCTTAAAAATGAATAAGTTATTAATTAATCAAATTTTATTTTTAAAACTGGAATTGGGCTTTCGGGCAGGCCCAATCCCTTAAATAAAAACCCATATACACCTTGGTTATGGATTTTCAAAGGCTCAAAATTTTTATTTTGGTGTTAATATATCAGAGGATGACATTTAGGAGTTAGAATGAGTGAAAAATATTAAAAAATGAATAAATTATAAAAGAAACAAAATTTATTTTTAAATCTGGAATTGGGCTCACGGTTTGGCCCAATTCATGAAAACTCACATATTCTCCATAAAAACTTTGGAAACCCCCCAAAAAAAAGAATTAATGGAAATTAAAATAAAAATACATTTAAAATAAGCTATGTATGTGACATTTTCTCCCTCTATTTGGATTATTTTCTTATTCCTTTCACCCTTTCCTATGTGGTCAAATAATTGTGTTTTAGTTGGACAATTTTTTGAAATTCCTCTCATTTCTATGGTAGGAAACAGATAAATAAGGACTCATTGGTTCATGCTATGACAACTTCCACCAAAGGAAAAGTAGTTATATGTGTTTTGGTCCTGACATCAATGATTTTCTTATATATTTTTCTACCTTTCTTAATTGTCTCTCTTTTTATAAATGGGGATTATATAATTTATGAGTTCCTAATTTTTTTTCATTAAGTGTGTTGAACCTTACCGTTCCATTTCGGTATTTGGATCTGAAGAAATGGTGTTTCGTGTGATGTAGATTATCATCTTCTATTGTATTAGGTTTTATATATCTACTACTTGGTTTTCACACCATTTAATTTAAGCTGCTTAATTGTTTAAAGGTCCCTGGTTAATTTTGTGTAGTGTGTTGGACTATTCCAAGTGCTTTCAGGTTGCTGTTGTTTAAGGAGACTCACCAGTGTATTTATAGGTAAGTATATATATACATAGGTTCTCCCAATATAGGAATATTCATCCATGGTAGTGAATATACGGTTGTGGGGATAGGTTTTACAATGTATATATATATATATATTAAAATTCATGCGTAGGAGTGTGGTGACTAGTCTATACAAATACGCTTATATATAATGATCTAATTGAACATGTTCACGGACCTGAATAGGTTTTCATAAAGGGACATGTGTCCTTAAATGTATGTAAAGGTGCATATTTTAAGTAGGGGAGCATCAACATTTAGATATAATGTCCCAACGCTTGAATGTTCAGTTTTGTTCAACCCTCAAGTATGTCCCATATTCCAATGATTATAATTTAAATCTCATGATTGGTTGCTTGATTCAAAATCATGTTTTATATTTATGTAACATACATATGCTATGAAATCATTTTCCAGTTTCTAAAAACGATTATCCCTTTGTTTTAGAAAATGATATGTATTTTTTTATTCTCATATTGTCTTATGTAACTTTCTTATATTTTAATTTTCCTAAACAGGTTTTGATTTGTAATGAATATTTCCAATGGTGTTTGGCCTGTGTAAATTTTAGTTATAAATGATTAATGAAATGTTTAGTTTTTGAAAAATATTCCGTCAGATTTCTAGAAAATTGATTTTGGTGTGAACTTTAGGTTAAATGGTGTTTTGACTTCATTGGGAGGATTTCATCATTTTTTTCATGGGATAAAGTTATTTTCAAATTTTTAGTACTTCTGTTTTTATATATAGTTTTTTTAATTATTTTGGAACATAAAAGTTTTATTGATTATTTGATCTAAAATGAAATGTATTCCTTCTAAATAATAAAGATGTTTGGAACATTAAAAAATTTTTTTGAAAAAGGAAAACCCCTCTCGAGACATCACCCATTGCTTTTGAAAAAGATGTGTATGTTGAATGTTTGGATTGTGATATGTTTCTAGTAAGGAGGCTTCTGCATTTTTCTGTAATAGAAAAGGGGGAGATATGATCAAGGATGGTGATCAGTGGTGACAGGGTGATAGTGTGTTTGAGTAAATAGAATGATATGTTCATTTATTTTAGTTTTATTAAAACTCATCCTCAAATTAAATAGAGAACCATGGAAGCCCATGGTATCTTGGTGGGAAACTAGTACCGTTACACAAGATGATACAGAAGAGGTTCATCCAAGTTTCATCTAGAATTATTGATGATTACCATAATTACAATAAAATTATGATGAATGGAGACCACTAGGGTATTCATGTGTTCCTTACTAGTGTCTAGTGCATGAAAATGATGTTTAGTGTGGTTACTATTCCACGTTTCACTGAGGTATGAGGCCTCTTGGGCCCCACTTCTACTAATTACTTATAAGGATTTCCAATGGTTCTTTCTTGCGACAAGATTCTTGGGATGTGATTTTAATTTCTGTTGTCTCATACTTCAAGTCTCATTTCGGGTAAAGTACATTATATTCTAATGTGTTTTCTTTTTACTTATAAATGTTATTGTATTCTTGAGAACTATGTCTAAATTATAGTGGAATAGAAATTCCTTCCATAAAAATGTAAACATATGAATTTATTTCTAAAACAATGAAACCATTATTTTAATATGTCTTATTTTAAAACTATCATGATTGAGTATCTTTTTAAAGACAATGACATAGTGTGTCATTTCTATTTGGGATTCCTATTGAGAATCTCAGTTATCATGCTTAGTTTATATAATATTAATTTTTAGGATTCAAATATTGAATAAAATTATCCAAATTCAATTAACATATGTGTTAGAATTTAATAAAAAATTTGTCACACACTTGTAAGGAAAAATAAATTCTTCCAAAATAAAATTCTATCTAGTATATAATGTATAAATATAAAAAATTAAAATAAATTTGATTAAAAAAATTAAATTATTTTTTAGTAATGTATTTTTAAAAAATAAAATTTATCAAAATTTTAAAATCACATTCTTTGGTGCTTCCCATGAAATAATAGCTTCCACCTTCAAGGGATCTACTTGAACACCTTGAAGAAACACAATATTCCCATGTAAATGGAAATATCATGTTTAAAACTACAATTATTAAAAATTTCACAGATCTAGTGGTGTCAAAGAACCTTAAAAACATCTGGGATATTCTCAACATGCTCCTCTTCTAACAATTTGTAGATTAAAACATCATCGATGAATAGGACGATGAACCGATCTAAGAACTCAAAAAACAAGGATTTCATAAGCCATATGAACTTGAAATGTGCATTCATAAAAAATAATGACATGAATATAAATATGAAGTTCCCATACATACATATAAAGGTAGTCATCAGGATATATCCCTCCTTCACCATCAACTGGTGATATCTTTACTAGAGATTGATCATAGAAATCTAACTCGCCGCACTCAAATGGTCGAAAATATCATATGTCCTTGGAAAATGTTCATGGTTAGTGACTTTCACCTAATTCATCCTCCTGCAGTCAATACACAAACTCAGACATCCATTCTCCTTCTTATAAAAAAATTTGGGCTCCCCATGGTGACATACTAGGATAGATGAATCCCATCTACATCAGATCACCTATATGAATCCTAAACTCCGACAACCCAGAATGTATCATCAGATAAGGATTCATCAAAATTAGAGAGGCACTAGGCTTAAAGGCTATCAAAAAAATCAACATCCTGTCGAAGGGGTAGCATCACATCCTACTTGGGAAAAACATCCAGGAACTCTCCATCGACCTAGGGAACATCTACCATCCCATCATTCACTAATTCCACCGAAAACATAGCTAATGAGGACATAAGGGGATCCAAATGCTGACTGACCACCTGAAAACTCTGATCACTGAAGAAAACCATACACTGACCATCAACATATGATAAGATGAATAATATTTAGAAGTAATTGATAAGAGAACCTATAGAATACAAGCAGTTGATGCCGAGGATATAATCACATGGCTGCATCTTTATCAAGAAAATGTCCCCATGGGACTGATGTGGCCCCATCATTAGTCTACACCCTGATACACATCAAAAAATATGGTATATCTTAGAACAAGAGTAGTAAACACTAGGATGTATGGAAAGTCTCTCTACATCATTTATAAGAGCATGGGATAGTGTGGGATAAAAAAATGGAGTGTGGAGCTCTTGAATGAAAAAGTTCACCGACAAGAGTAGTAAACATATTAATCGTACCTTTAAAGATCTCTGGCCCCTATGGTACTCCTGAATCTACTATGCGTGATTGACCACACCAAAATAATCTACCTATCTACTAATGAAAGACTCTAAGACCATGCTTAGGTTGTGGTCCCTGAACACAAGGCACATCTAGAGGCCAGCCTCTACCTGTTCCATCTCACCTCAACCGAGTATAAGCAATCTTCCCTAGTTACTGAAATTGCCTAATTTGAAAATACTGTTGATACTGGCACTAACCCTATCCACCTCCCCCAAAAAGAGCTTAATAATATACTATTCCATGCCCAAAAAATATTTATGAACCCTATATAAGAAATAGATCAGCCCAAACCCCATAAAAAAGGAATAGATACTAGAAGGTCAAAATGGAAGCTATCATGGTCAACTACTATATGGTCAAAACCAAGAATAACATAGTTCCAAAAACCTACCACTGACATTTATACCCCTCTACGAACCCTATTGATTCCATTCGTGTGGAAAACCTCCTCATGAATTCATTCTCTTGCCAACTTATTCCATATTCTAAACTTCCCAGTATGTTTGAAACATAAAAAGAGGAACTGCATACTGAATAGAAAGACATATTGCCTCTTTAAGGAATCTCAAATGAGACTCCTCTTCTGGGAAAAATATATATGAAAAAACAAAGAAGGTCCTTAAACATTATTCTCAAATCCAACACTGGAATTCTATAATGTTGAGGAGAAAAAAGTACCTGCATCATCCCTACCTTCATAGTAAATAAATGGATTGTGACTTTGCCCTGAAAATTTATACCACCATTCATTCTCTCACATACTATATACACCACTAATGCACATCTCCCTATATCTGAATGACTTTTAAAGGGACACAATGCTCCACCAAGACCCAAATAAAACTAAAATTGATCACAATCACCTCCATCCATCTCTCTATCTCCACGTCTGAAACAGATCCCTCATACTTCCCTAAAGCCTACTTCTAGAAATCACCCAACATCATGTACACCTGATTTTCCTCCTTAGAGGGATCAATCCTACGATGATAAAACAAATGATCCTACTGATCATCAAATTCCTAAGACAATCTTGATCAATGAACATGAGCCCTAAAAAAAATGAAAACAAGGATTTCCGAATCCCAACAGTGAGGAGTTTTAAAAAGATTCATTTTAATTTATTTTTTTACCTCAACCATTTTAACCTTCCCAAAATAACCCAATTCAAATATGAACACAATTAATTATAATGAATATACCATTCCTAGGTATCTAACCTATTGGAAGACCCTTCTCACGTGGTTGTTCAATAATATCATATCCTTTGTATCAGATAACTGGGGGCCATAATGTCATGTTTACTAGATAGTCTCCCTACTCTGTGTCACATATGAAGTTCATCTAGAAATGTTTCCAAACCACCCCATGAAATCCTCACAATTCGTAACCACAAACTCCATCTTATATATCAACAACCACATCTTCTACCACTCTTTAATGACCCTTTACCTCTAAGGATACCCTCCTAGACATGTAATGAATAATGGGAGACAATGACCCCCCTTAGTCCTGCCTCTATTAGGAACCAGGTTTTTGAATAGCACTGAGGGTGTTGAAATATCATGTATTGGAGGCATTAGCCACTATAATAATATAGGATTTGGAGGTAAGATGAATCATACACGAAAAAATAAAGTCTCTAAATTAAGTACCCCAATGTAAATCTATTGTAGCGACACACCAACAATCAAGGTTCTGGATTAGTAATGTATAGAACTATCCATGTAATCCTCCTAGAAACCTGAATATAGTTTTACATTAGTATAGTGAGCATACTAGTATATTCAGTAGAAAAGGATCATGTCTCTCTTGCATATGTGAAAGAAGCATACTAATGCTTCTGTAAAAAAAATGATAGAACCAAACAGAACCTAAACATGAAGACTAACCATAACATCCTCACCAATGCACATCACTAAATAACTCAATCCAATTAATATAATATGATGTATTTAACATCAATAATATGGTACCCCACACCACTTTCCCACTGATTAGACACTCTCACATCCCAAATGCAGACATCCTGACACTCCCATCTCTTCAGAGTATGGCACGTCACATCCTCCCACACAAAAATGGGACACACAACATATCATCACACAAAATCTCACACCTAGTCCATACACCATAGAACCTCCCACCCGAAAACCTCTGGGTCACACATCACATCACATCCCAAGGAAACATGGGAAAGAACATCCAACTCATCTCGAAGACACATGGGAGACCACATCACAACTCATCCCAATGACACATGGGACACCACATCACAAATATCTCGATGAAGCTAGATCCATAATTTCATAGAAGAGTGAGCAGTGTAGAGTAGGCGGACAACCATCCATCCTTCCAAAGGGATGCTGGTAGAGACACCCCCACACATGACTATGCAGTTGTTCAACACATAGTTCTCAACATGGGTGGGGTTAATATTGAAATCTAAAGGAAGAGAAAAGTATATATATAAATATATATAGTATCAAACACTAAATAACAACCTATAGGTTCTCAAACAAACAACCAAATCACTACACCGCCATATTTTCTTCCACATATAAATGGATTTATTAGTATTTTTAAATACATTTTATATGGTCAATATCTCTCATAAGAGGATTCACATTTCCTCCACATTTAACGTTAATTCATTATACTATTTTTCATCAACCACCTTCAATCACACAAAACATTATTACATTTTCTACTTACAAATATCAAAAAAAATTACCCAAACCAAACAATTCCATTTCAAATATTATTAAATATTCATTTACCCATTACACCACATGTCGAACATCTAGAACAAAGAACCTAGATATCAAAAATGGCACAAAATCCCCATAATAAGATCACCACTCCACCCCAAAATCTTGTCTGACAAACCACCTATTTTCCTCCCCAAAAAACCTAAAAAAACCACATATCAACCCACACCCCATACAATCATCTTAATCCCCTCAAACAGTAACAAATCACAACAAATAAGGATCCATTTATAGATTTATAAAGGGGATTTTATCATAGTCCACCTTAATTTAGCAGTTTTATCACACAAACCAAAATCCTAGGGAAGCCATTTCAATAGAAATATATATGTAATTGTAGTAATCAGAACACTTACAACTAACACAATCAAATCCCCTAATTACCACAAATTTTAGTAGGGCATCAACAACATAAAATTCATAATATAAATAATAATATTAAAGATGTAAAATAATGTTAATAAAACCCCACATTACCATTTAAATTCATTTTACCAATTCATTATATTTGATTAAGCTCGAACAAACATAACTCATATGTAAACAAACGTAATCCCCTCCTGTATGATACACAATAAAGAAAAATGAGTAATTCCATATCTCAAAGAAGTCTTTCAACTCTCTTTTCATAGAAGTGTGAAGAAGAAACCATATATGAAACATCATTACACAAGAATCATGTAGATCAACATACAATACACCAAAGGCTGGTAAATAAAGAAACCAAACACACCCAAACCCAACAAAACACCACCACAATGAAACCCCAAAGAAGATTGGAAGGAAAAATTTGAGAATGAGGGGAGATGTCACCATGAATCGAAGGCGAGAGCCCAAGGATTGATCCTTATGGAAAGTAATCTCATAAAATGGGATGATAATGTTGTCAGATGCTCTAAATGAGAGGAGGGATGCTCATATAGGTATCAAGAAATAACATGAGTGGATGAAACCTTTAGAAACATTACATAAAAATGGAATTTCATGACATGTAATCCCCTTTTAGTTCATCTAATACATAGATTCTAGGTTCTACAAAAAATGAATCACAATTTTATTATTCAGCCATAAAAAATAAAATTTCATGAACAAGACCAGAAAAAACTATGAAATGAACATTCCTTCAATGTAATACACTAAATCGACGTGTCTTTTCAGCATCATCTTTGTTGCACCACCAGATTCTACTGAAAATTCCCAGAACCTCCCTAGAACCTCTCCAAAACCCAATATGGACAAGGTAATCGACTATAAGGGAATAGAATATTAGAAATATTATTTCACGGGTTTATTAACTAGATGTAATTTTTCAAATGATAAAATTGTGTTTTGACACTACCACACAACTAGGAAAGGAAGGCACTTTCCTTTATTAGCGCTAACATAAAAGCGCCGATAAAGGGGTAGGACTTTATCAGTGCTAAAAAATCACAGATAAATATACCCTTTATCAGCACTTTAAATATCCATTTATCAGTGCTTTTCTTAGCGCTAATAAAGGTTACATTTATCACCACTTTTCTCAGCGTTGATAATGTTTATTCTCTACATTAAATTAAAAACACATGTTATAACAATATATATATATAATTAATTAATTATAACATTAATAATAAATATATTTATTAGATTTATAATATTTATTAGATTCATTAATTCATTATATTTATTTGATTTATTAATTCATTATATTTATTATATATATTTTTTATATTTATTTATATTTAATATATTTGTTTTATTTATAAATATATAATAAATTTTAATATATATGTTTAATTAAAATTATTGAATATATATGTGTTTTCCAATGAATTGGGGTAAATGAATATATCATGCATATATGTTATGTGATCATATGTGTATGAATAATGTCCATTTATAGATTATAATTACATTTCACATTAATGTGTTATTGATTTATAATTCATTATGTTACCCATATAATATATATGTTCTAAAAAAATTACACTTATAATTAAAATTACATTATATTTAAAAAACAAATATATATTTTATTATATTTTCAATGATATATACATAAACATACCTTTAAAATAATTTTATAAGTATAAGTAAAGATATATTTATTTAGAGTTATAATTATTAATAAATAAATATATTTATTTATAATAAATATAATTTTAAATAAATATATAATAGTATAAAAAAATTATTAAATTTATTCATTTATCAGCACTTTTATTAGCACTGATAAAGTATGGATTTATTAACACTACAAAAGCGCTGATAAAGTTGGTCTTTATCAGTACTGAAATGGAAAGAAATTATAAAGACACCCTTTATAAGCGCTAAAAAAGTGATGATAAAGTCATACCTTTATTAGAGCTAAAAAAGGGCTGATGAAGGGGGTCTTTATCCGTGCCTTTCATTTTAGCGCTGATAAATACACCCTTTATCAGCACTTTTTACTAGCACTGATAAAGGCCCCATGGGATTTATAAGTTCCACCGGGTCCTCCTCCTCCTCCCCGCACCCTATCAAGCTTTCGTAGAAGCCCTACCATGCGCCTTCGACACTGCCACCTCTCCCCCATGGAATCCTCCTCCTCCTCCTCTACTGTGGATGCCGCCTCATTCTCCACCACCGGCACCTACTTCTCCGTATCCTCTTACCGCAGCTCCTCTTCCCCACAACATGTCAATCACGGAAGCCCTAACTTGCACCTCCGTTGCTGCCTCCCTTCCGCCTTTACCTCCTTCTCCTCCTCCTCTTTTTCAGCCGCCACCTCATTCTCCTCCTCCGGTGCCTACTTCTCCTTTTCCTCCTCTTGTTGTGGCTCCTCCTCCTCCTCCCCTGTCGTGGCTCCTACTCTTCCTCCTCCTCCACCGAGGCCTCCTCATCCTCCTATTCCACCTCCACCTCTTTCTCCTCCTCCTCCTCCTCCTTCGCCTATTCTGCTGCCTCCACTACCTCCACTGCCTCTATTGCCTCTGCTGCCTCTGAGATTACCTCGCTACCTCCGCTGCCTCCGCGCTGCCTCTTCGCAGCCTCTGTGCTTCCTCTACTATCGATGCATCCTCCTCCTCCTCCATTGGGTCCTCCTCTTTAAGGTGAGTGAAATTGAATTTTTATGAATTAACTATGTTTTCATTTATTTTTGATATTGAGATTAATTATGATTTGGCATGATTCTTGTGTGTGATGCTTGTGTGTGTGACACATGTATATGTGGTTGGTTACTTGTTTGATCTTGAGTAGCTCTCCCCACTATAGCCTTGTGATAGAAACTTGAATAGAGGGAGTATTTTTTCAAAAAGTTTTTTACACTAGATTAGGATTTCACTCCGTCTAGTGGCCATTAGTATGAATATTTTTCGGATTTTGGATACTACCCTATAGTTAGGCTAGGTAGGGTTTGAACCTTCACTGTTGGTGAATTCATGTCATCAGGTGAGTCATGCCAATGGGATGAGACATATGTTTAGTATGTTTTATATTGTACCCTATTCTCCTTTAGTTCAAAAAAAATGATCTTTTATAGGGTTTCTACCAATTCTTGACCACTACCCAGTCTCTCTAGGTTGGGTCATATACCAATTTAAATATCACATCCTATATTATAACATAACAGTGCCACCAACCTCTCACATTAGGTGTGATTCACATACCCTCTAATTCCACAACATAGTAGCTGCTCCCCTCTCACTTAAGGTGGTTCTCACCATCATATCACATAAAAAACAATTTTAGGAGGGAATCTCTGTAGACAACCGCTGACAAAACTACTCCCAACCAATACTATGTGGTCCCCATTTCTATATCTCACATCATATTATCATACAAAAGATGATCTAAGGATGGAATCACAATATCCAACCTCTATCACAAGTCAAAATGCACCATCAATAAGTGGATCTCCTAAAATTCACACACCAATCCCCTTTGACCAGTGCCTTACCACTCAATGTAGGGTCCTACCAACACCTTATCACTTAAATAAAGGACATCCATCTTGTCTCATTCAACAATACATATAAATAGTAATCTAAGGAGGGTATCTAGATATCCAACCTCTCTTACTAGCTAAACCACATCATCAATAGGTGGGAACCATGGATTATCATACTTCAACTTGGTGAAAGTCATATGAAGTCCCAATCTCTTAGTCGGTCTGACCATAAATGATAAAAGTAACCTCCATTTAGACTTGCATAATAATCTATTTAAAATCATCTAGGGAAAAGATGAAAACTATTCCCAACCTATCAACATTCTAAATCTGCCTATAAGGGAATATACTGGGTTCTACCAACCTAACCCATCTCTACTCATTGATATCAACACACACTCAACTATACATGGTAATGTCACTACCCACATGATATACCTGATCTAGACCTTGATATTCTAGTCTATATAATCTTCTAATACCCACATTAAAACACATTAAAACTAAATAATGACCATCCTAAGAAACTCACACTAGGAGCCTTGGATACCCTATTCTAATTCATCCAGGCTGTTACCAGGACCCTCACTTAGGTACCATATCATTTCTCCCCTTGGAGATCTCTTAATCCAATTATAAGGAGGAAATCCACTATGCCACACTTCACCAATACCAATATGGAATATGATACTCATCACACACACCATGACTCTTATATATCCTTAAGAAGATGTTCCCCATCATACTTGAGATATAAAACTATATTATCCATATTATTTAGTCCTAAAAATCTAATACCGACTTAATTAGACTTAGAAAACCTATCTAGGCTATAAAAATCTCATACCAAACCCGATCCTCTCATAAACAAAACTTGGAACCTCACCTTCATAGAGAAATAATCTCTGGATGATCAACAAATCACTGAAATTCAATAGAACCCTCACTCCATCTCTTGGCGGATCAAAAAC
Source organism: Viscum album (assembly GCA_963277665.1). Classification (NCBI taxonomy): domain Eukaryota; kingdom Viridiplantae; phylum Streptophyta; class Magnoliopsida; order Santalales; family Viscaceae; genus Viscum; species Viscum album. Next base: position 1,512,138,668 of record OY728156.1, read on the forward strand.
ACCCTATTTATTTACCTTGGTTGCTCTCCATTTGTATCCCTTTCACTGGAACAGATATACTCATGCATGAATGAAAAATCATGCATAAATTGGAACATGGTTTTGTATGATAGGGTCCAACTACCTCAAAAAAGGGAGTAACCCCCTCACCAAGATCAACTCATCCTCAACCAAGACTATACATGTCTTATCTAATCTTGTACCAACGATTGAGAACCAATCTCAAGGCACAATTCCCAAATAATTGATTATTGAAACTTATAATTAATTATTCAGCATAATATAATTAGGAATAATCTTTTAAAAACTCACTGGGAAACACAACACCACCTAACCACACAAAACATGCTGCGTTCATCATACGAGGATATCTTCTAGCCAATACAAACAAAATCTACACCATCTAAATTGATTTGATGTTGATATAGTGAAATCATCACAAAAATACTAGTTAAAATCATCCCAAATCATAGGTAAATAAAATATAATATTAATGGAGGATGTATGAGGGATGAAATCACTAACACACTATAAGAAACTCCCAAGAACCACCCCTCATCAGGGGGGATCAACGAGAGGAAGAGAATGGATGAATCCCAAGAACCACCCAAGTTTTCTATTAATGAGAACACCCCTAATCATTTTTGAAGTATCTAGTTTTTTATATAAATTATACTCATATTCCTTCTCCCCTAACCTATATACCCAATCTTTGGATTTCAAATAAGATGAATATAAATAAAGAATGGATGAATTCCAATCAGTTGAAAAAAGAGTATGAAGAAGGCGTGAAAGTGTTTATCAAGTTTGCAAAAGATCATGCATATGACCCTTCTCAAATCCTTTTTCCATGTTTACACAGTTGTTATTAAAAACAAATTAGTCCAGAATAGTTGGAAGAAAACTTGATCTGTCATGGAATAGATCATAGTTATACATGTTGGAATAAACATGAGGAAACAATGAATGTAGGTCGTGGTTGGGATAACACTATGTTTTATGGATCATCTGATATGATTACAAGTATGAAAAATGAAGATGACCATTTAAGGGATGTGATTACAAATTTTAATGATTATAAAGATAATATTGTGGAAATTACAAGGACCATTGAAGATGAACATCGTGATTGCCCAAAATTCATTGAGAAGTTAAAAATTTGTGCAAAGACTCCATTGTATGCCGGTTTCAGTAAATATACATCACTGTCAGCGGTACTAATGCTGTATAATTTGAAAGCATATAACGGGTAGAGTGACCACGGTTTTACGATACTACTTTCTCTCATAAATGACATGCTCAAAGAATATAATGATCTTTCGAGCCGAACATACGATGCCAAACGAATGATACGCTCGATGGGTATGATCTCTAAAAGGATACACGCCTTATCGAATGACTATATACTGTTTCTCAAGGACCATAAATCACCTAATGAATGCACAATGTGTGGTACTTCTTGATACATGAAAGATGAATCCAATCCTACTAAATTTGTATGGTACTTTCCAATCATTCCAATGTTTAGGTGCCTATATGGATGTGAGGAGACTACAGGAAAATTGGCATGGCATGAAGATACAAGAATTAAAGATGGGATACTATGTCACTCGGAAGACTCTCCTTAGTGGAAGAGAAATGATCATGAGTATCCTGAATTTGGAAATGAGTCAAGAAACCTTCGTCTTTCGTTATCTACAGATGGAGTGAATCCTTTTGGTTTTCAATGCAACAGTCACAGTACATGACCGGTTATGTTGGTAAATTATAACTTACCAATGTGGTTATGCGTGAAATCAAAATACATCATGTTATTTATTCTTATATTAGGACCAAAAAAACTGGGTAATGATATTGATGTTTATTTATCTCCATTGATCGAAGATTTGAAATTATTGTGGGATTCAGGTGTTACATTGTACTATTCTTACAAAAAGGAAGACTTCACATTGAGATCCATGTTGTATGGGAAGATAAATGAATTCCCTTATTATGGAAATTTGTCAGGATATATCATTAATATAACTCAAGGGTGTCCCATTTGCGAACAAGGTACGCAATCAATTCAGTTGAAACATTCATCGAAAACCGTGTTTCTAGGACATCGCAGACTTCTACCCCAACGACATAAGTAACGATCTTGGACGAAATCATTCGATGGAAGTTCAGATGAACGTACATCAACATCTCCACTAACAAGTGATCAATTGTTTGAGATAGTTAAGAATGTGGACAATACTTTTGGTAAACCGTCTTTGAAAAACCATAGGAAAATCGGTTGGAAAAGAGATCCGTTTTTTTTGAATAACAATACTGGAATTTTCTGTATGTTAGATATTTTATTGATGTTATGCATGTAGAAAAAATGTATTTGATAGTGTCATCAAAACATTTCTAAATACACCTAGCGAAAAAATATGGAATTAAGGCTTGGTTGGACATGGTTGATATGGGAATATGAGAATAATTTTCACTAGTGAATGTTGAGAAATGAACATTTCTTCCTCCTACTGCTTACACTCTTTCCAGGAAGAAGAGATATCAGTTTTGAATCTTCTTGAATGACGCAATGGTTCTATAGGGGAATTCATCAAATATCAAGAACCTTGTTCAATGTGCGACTTGATGTTAAAAGGTCTGAAATCACATGACTACCATGTTTTGATGCAAGATCCCATTCCTATTTATTTATATTGCATTTTTCCCAAGAATGTCTGCCATACATTAACAAAACTGTGTTTCTAATTCAAAGCTATATGCAGCAAAGTTATAGACCCGAAGAAATTTCCAAATATGGAAAGAGAAATTGCCGTTATATTATGTGAATTAGAAATGTTCTTCTCGCCTTTAGTTTTTGATATGATGGTTCATTTGATGGTCCTCTTGGTGAGTGAGATTCAACTATGTGGTCTTGTACATTACAAATGGATGTACCCCATTGAAAAGTATATGAATATTTTAAAATGGTATGCCAAAAATCAAAGTCGGCTAGAGGGTTTTATTACGGAGCTATATATTGTTGAGCAAGTTGTTGAATTCCATACCAAATACCTGTTTGGTGTGGAATGCATTGGCCTATCGAAATCTCATCACATAGGGTGTCTTGAGGGTGAAATAATTTCTAGAAGACAGGTTGTCACAATCAATATTACATATCGGAAGCAAGCCCACCTTTATGTTTTGCATAACAGTTTCAACGTTGAACCATATGTTGAAACCCACAAATAAATTCTTAGGCATTTGGATCCATCTAGGGTTGAGAAATGGATATCAGATACACATAATAGATAGTTTATAGGACGGTTTAGGGACCATATTTTTAAGAATTCCGATGAAAATCTAGAGTCAATTTCAGAACAACTTCGATGTCTAGCCATGGGACTAAGTGTGTATGTATTTTCATAAAATGCTTATATAGTTAATGGTTATAAATTTTATACTAATGACCATGATGAAGACAGTACCATGCAAAATAGTGGGGTTACACTTGTGGCTGAAGATGATTCATGTTTCCGGTGCTATGTACAATAATCGAAATACATATCAAAATAGATTACTTATTTTTATCAATGTTTCTAAAGTGTCTAAAACAAACAAATGGAAAGTACTGCGGTTATTATGTTTGTAAATTTAGGAAAGAGATCATATTTCATGAAAAAAATAGCATCTTTGAAGTGTTATTTTTGAAAATAATTACTAGTTAATTTAAAATAATTATTAATCCTTTTTGTATTTATATTCTTTCATTACTACTATGACTATCACAAAAAATCCTATTCAAAAGATGATATAAATGTGTTTAGAAATTAATGGGCAGCGTACCTGATAGAAGAATGTAAACAAATAGAGAAATGAAGGTGAATTCCTACTACTTATGTTATCATTATATGATCATGGATATCTCCCATGTTTACACTTATTGATCATCTATGATCACCCTTTCACATGTTTCATATACTTAGATTATGAAGAATGGTTTTAGAAATGATTTGAGTTTATAGTAATGATTAACTTAATGAGAGACTCTTAGTAACTAATGACATATGGAAAACTGAGCAAATACGTTCGGATTGTTTTGATACTTTAGGAAAATGATCTATGAGTCATTTGTGACGTGTACGAATCAACTGCACCTCAATCTGAAGCACAATGGGACCGGTATGGCTAAAAGTGTCCGATATCAGTTTCAAATTGACATTTACTTTAGAAAACAACAAAAGTGACATACAACAAACCGAGAAAACACTTTTGGATTGTTTCTATACTTTAGGAAAACAATCTATGAGTCATTTGTGATGTGTATAAATCGACCTCACCTCAATCTGACGGACGGTGTGACCTGTATGGAAAAAAGTGTCTGATATCAGTTTGAAATTGACATTAACATTTGAAAACAACACAAGTGACATACAGAAAACCAAGAAAAAGTATTCAGATTGTTTTGATACATTAGTAAAATGATCCATGAGTTATTTGTGATGTGTATAAATCATCCACAGCTCAATCCGATGCACATTGGGACAAGTACTACTAAAAGTGTCTGATATCAGTTTCAAATTGACATTAACATTAGAAAACAACACAAGGGACATATGGAAAACTGATCTAACACGTTTGGATTGTTTTGATAATTTAGGATAACGATAATGAGTCATTTATGACATGTACGAATCAACCGAGCCTCAATCCGACACATGGTGTGACCTGTATGGCTAAAGGTGTCTGATATCAGTTTTAAATTGAAATTAACTTTCAAAAATGACACAGGCGACATAAAAAACTGAGAAAACACATTCGGATTGTTTTGATACATTACTACAACGATTTGTGAGTCAATTTTGACATGTAAGAATCAACGGAACCTCAATCTGATGCACGGTGTGACCAGTACGACTAAAAGTGTCTGATATTAGTTTTAAATTAACATTAACTTTAGAAAACAACATAAGTGACATACGGAAAACCATGAAAATGAATTGGATTATTTTGATTCTTTAGGAAAATGATCCATGAGTCATTTTTTACATTTAAAAATCAACCAAACCTCAATCTGATGCATGGTTTGTCCGGTATGGCTTAAAGTGTCTGATATTAGTTTGAAATTGACATTAACTTAAGAAAACAACACAAGTGACATATGGAAAACTAATCAAACATGATTATATTGTTTTTATACTTTAGTAAAATGATCCACGAGTCATTTATGACGTGTTTGAATCAACCGCACATTAGTCCGACCATCAATGTGACTTGTATGGCTAAAAGTCTCTGATATTAGATTGAAATTGACATTAACTTTAGAAAACAACACAAGTGACATAAGGAAAACTGAGTAAATGAATTCAAATTGATTTTCTACTTTTGGACAATGAACCATGAGTCATTTTTGATGTGTATGAATCTATCACACCTCAATCCGACGCACGATGTGACTGGTATGGCTAAAAGTGTCGGATATTTGTTTAAAATTGACATTAACTTTAGAAAAAAACACAATTGACATTCGGCAAACAGAGAAAATGCATTTTTATTGTTATTATACTTTAGAAAAACGATCCATGAGTTATTTCTGATGGGTAAGAATCAACCTCACCTCAATATGACACATGGTGTGAGGAGTATGACTGAAAGTGTCTGATATCAGTTTGAAATTGACATTAACTTTATAAAACAACACTAGTGACATACAGAAAACCTATGAAATGAATTATTTTTTTTGATACTTTAGTAAAATGATCCATGAGTCATTTTTGATGCCTATGAATCAACCTCACTTCAATCTGACACACAGTTTGATCGTTATAGCTAAAAGTGTCTGATATTAGTTTTGAATTGACATAAACTTTAGAAAACAAAACTACTGACATATGGAATACCGAGAAAATACATTCAGATTGTTTTGATACATTAGGAAAACTATCCATGAGTCATTTTTGATGTGTAAGAATCAACCACACATCAATTTGATGACCGGTGTGACCGGTATGGCTAAAAGTGTCTGATATTAGTTTAAAATTGACATAAACTTTAGAAAACAACACTAATGACATATGGAATACCATATAAACATGTTCAGATTGTTTTTATACATTAGGAAAACGATCCATGAGTCATTTTTGATGTGTACAAATCAACCGTAACTCAATCTGACACACGGTGTGACCAGTATGGCTAAATGTGTCTGATATCAGTTCGAAATTGATATTAACTTTTGAAAACAGCACAAGTGATATATAGAAAACCGAGAATACATGTTTGGAATGTTTTGATAATTTAGGACAACGATCCATGAGTCATTGGTGACATTTGAGAATCAGCCGAACTTTAATCTGACTCATGGTTTGACCGGTATGGCTAAAATTGTCTGATACCAGTTTGAAATTGACATTAACTTTAGAAAACACTATAAGTGACATAAGAAATACCAAGAAAACACATTCTGATTGTTTTGATACTTTAGTAAAATGATCCATGAATCATTTGTGACGTGTACCAATTGACCACACCTCAATGTGATGCACGGTGTGACTGGTATGGCTAAAAGTGTCAGATATCAGTTTGAAGTTGACATTAACTTTAGAAAACAACACAAGTGACATACCTAAAACCAAGCACACGTGTTCGGAATGTTTTGATACTTTAAGACAATGATCCATGAGTAATTTTTGATGTTTGTAAATCTACCTCACCTCAATCCAATGCAAGATGTAACCATTATGGCTAAAAGTGTCCGATATCAGTTTAAAATTGACATTTACTTTAGAAAACAACAGAAGTGACATAAGGAATACCAAGAAAACACGTTTGGATTGTTTTTATACTTTAGAACAACAATCCATGAGTCATTTTTGATGTGTAAGAATCAACCACACCTCAATCCGATGCATGGTGTGACCAGTTCGGCTAAAAGTGTCTGATATCAGTTTCAAATTGACATTAACATTAGAAAACAACACAAGTGACATACGGAATATCGATAAAACACAATTGGATTGTCATTATACTTTAGGAAAATGATCTACGAGTCATTTGTGACATGTAAGAATCGCCCACACCTCAATCTGATGCATAGTGTGACCGGTATGGATAAAAGTGTCCAATATTAGTTTGAAATTGACATTAACATTAGAAAACTACAAAAGTGACATATGGAATACTGAGAAAACACATTCGGATTGTTTTGATACTTTATGAAAACAATCCATCAGTCATTTGGGAGGTGTTAGAATCAACCAAACCTCAATCTGACGTATGGTGTGACCGGTATGGATAAAAGTGTTTTATATTAGTTTGTAATTGACATTACCTTTATAAAACAACACAATTTACATACATAATACCAAGAAAATGCGTTATTATTTTTTTGATACTTTAAAAAAATGATCCATGAGTCATTTGAGAGGTGTATGAATCAAATGCACCTCAATCCGACGCACAGTGTGACCGGTATGGCTAAAAGTGTATGATATCATTTTGAAATTGACATTAACTTTAGAAAACAACACAAGTGAAATAACGAAAACTGAGCAAACACATTCGGATTGTTTTGATACTTTAGGAAAATGATCCATGAGTCATTTGTGACGTGTAAGAATCAACCACACCTCAATCTGATGCATTGTTTTACCACTATGGATGAAATTTTATGATATCAGTTTCAAATTGACATTAACTATAGAAAACAACAGATGTGACATACGGAAAACTGAGCAAACATGTTCGGATTGTTTTGAAACTTTTGGAAAATTATCCATGAGTCATTTGAGATGTTTAGAAATTAACCGTACCTCAATCCGACACACGGTGTGACCGGAATGGCTAGAAGTGTATGATATCAGTTTCAAATTGATGTTAACATTAGAAAACAACATGAGTGACATACGACAAAATGAGTAAATATGTTCGGATTGTTTTTACACTCTAGGACAATGATCCATGAGTCATTTTTGATATTTACGAATCAATCAAACCTCAATCTGATTCACAATGTGATCGGTTTGCCAAAAAGAGTCTAATATCAGTTTCAAATTGACAATATCTTTGGAAAACAACACAAGTGACATACGGCTAACTGAGCAAATGCATTCAGATTGTTTTTATACTTTAGGAAAATGATCCATGAGTCATTTTTGACATTTATGAATCAACTTCACATCAATTCAATGCACGATGTGACCGGTATGGCTAAAAGTGTCTGATATATGTTTCAAATTGATATTAACTTTAGAAATCAGCACAAGTGACATACGGAAAACCGAGAAAATGCGTTCGGATTGTATTGATACTTTAAGAAAAAAATTCATGAGTCATTTTTGATGAGTAAGAATCAAACACACCTCAATCAGATGCACGGTGTGACCGATAAATCTTTTCATTAGATAAAGAATGAGTATTTATTAAATGAGATAAATCGTCCAAAAAACATATTGATTTTACATTATTCTATTTCATTGTTATCAGAATGAAAACATTTGAGTTTATAATATTCATATTTTAGTTTCACATTTCCATATTAATTTAATATTTCATATTAATGTTTTAATTTATTTCATTATTATATTATTAACATAATATTTGTTATCTTATATAGGTGAATTTTTTTCCTTGAGTTCGGATGCTTTGTTTGGCAAAAAATACCATGGATGACAATTTTTGAATGAGGATCATGGATATCAAAGGATGAAACATCAATTTTTATAACTATTGTTGGATAATTTTAATTGTAACCATGTAAAACATTGTTTCAAATTTATATAGCAGTGTGTTTTTTTGTATTCATGATGTTAAGTAAATGTATATAGGATTGTTTTTAAAAATATTGTGTGTGCTTTGTCGTCTTTTTATTATTGGTTCATGTGGAGGTTCTATTTTTTGATGGTGTATAGCTGTACAGGTTCTAGTTGTGCAGGTGTAGGGGAAAGAGCCTTTATCAGCACTTTTTTGACCGCTGATATTGAACTCCTTTAATAGCGCTAAAAGAGCACTGATAAAGGGCCCTATTATCAGCGCTCAAGATAGTGCTGATAAAGGCACCCATTTATTAGCGCTAGAAAAGCACTGTTAATTCAAGTGTAGATAAAGGGGGGGTGTCCCCTTTATCAGACCACCCAAAAGTGCTGATAATGGAAACCTTTATCAGCGATTTTTGGAGCACTGATAAAGGGGACCCCCCTCTATCTATACCAGCATTAACAGTGCTTCTCTAGTACTGTTAATGTCAGTTTTCAGCACTGATAAAAGTCCATGATCTAGTAGTGTTCAATTTTATTAGTGTATGGAAGAGTATGAATTCATTTGATGTGGGTTCATCATTGTGTGAATATTTGATATATCCCAGGTAACTGGTCTCTATCTCTTCTTTTTTGACCATGGGACTAATAAATATACATTTTATGTTGTGGAATTCATGGATTAGGATATTTATGGGATTCAAGGAGCCTTCATATAATTTAGTTTGTAGATTCAATGGAATTACTGAAATAATATGGGGTTGTGGTGTGTGGTTACTTCAGAATTTTTTGTTTTATAAACTATAAATTATTTCTAATTTATGAAAAAGATTTAAAAAAATTGATTATGGGATCATATATTTTTTGAAATTTCATCATGGTATTTTTATATAATATTATTTATTATTTCATCTAGTGGTCTAGTTGACATCCCTATTGATGATGTTAAAAATGGAAAAGGAACCATCAACAATCTGGATATAAGTGATCTTATAAAAGGGGTATCTAGTACTAAGAGAATGGCTGGAAGGCCTCCTATGTCTGGCACACAGGTAAATGTGGGGGTCAAAAAAGGGGGAAATCATCTCGGTCTTACATTTAAATGAAGCTTCTTTTCTAGGATTATTAGGGTTTGGCCAATCATGATACCATGAGGTCCCTTAGGCTCTTCATTCTAAAACATTGGCCCCTTCTTATTGGTTTTTATGAACCCAAAACGGTTTTTTCCCCTAATATTTCCAATTTTGAAAACCTTGGTTTTCATTTTGTGGAATCCAATAGATCCTCATAAGATATTAAACAGTTATGGGTTTTGTCTCATTGTTCTTTATCTCATATTTGCCTAATTTCTAATTCTGATTATCATGTCACATGATCCTTCTTTCTTCAAGGGCTCTAACATTTCTTCTCTTTTATTTATTCCCATAACTGTTAACAGGGTCGCAGGAATTTATGGATGGATATTGGGTCTCTCAACTATTCAATCTCGGGTCCGTTGTCTATTCTTGGTGACTTTAATGCCATCATGAATTCTGATGAGAAGATTGGAGACATGACTAATTTCATCCCTTCTAGATATTTCAAATCCTATATTTATAATAATGGGTTGATTGAATTTAATCTTGTTGGTGCTAAGTATACCTGGTACATGAATGTTTTGGATAGATTTGTTGCTAGTATAATTGATAGGTCTTTTGTCAATGAGGCTTGTCTTGATTTCTAGGGTTTATTTCTTGTATGACTCTTTCCAGAATCAACTCTGACCATCATTCTATATTGTTTTACCTTGTGAGTAAGGATCCCAAACCTCCTTTTCCTTTTAGATTTAAAAAGGCATGTGTTAATCATCCTGAATGTAAAACTATTGTCGAACAAATGTGGAATTCGTGGAATGGTAGGGCCAATGATTTTGCTTGCGTCATCAAGCTCAAACTCCATAAAATAAATTTTAAATTCTGGAGTAAATATTGTTTCTGTTCCCTTGATTATAAAATTTCCTCTCTTGATGAATCTATTCGACAAATGAAGGAGCAAGATTCTTAAAATGACTTCTCTAATGAGGTTCTGGGTGAGACTCAGTTGGTTTCCAAGCTTAATAATTTCTTGAATCTCAACGATTCTTTTCAAAGAGAGAATTTTAAGGCTAATTGGATGAGAGATGGGGATAGAAATTCTAAATTTTTCAATTCTTTGCAGATAATTAGGAAAGTTTCAATGCCTATCTCTTTGGTTAGAAATGGGAATAATGTGTTATACAATAGAAGGGATCTTTCTGATCATGTTGTTACTTATTTTAAGGATCTCTTTACTGGTCATGTCCCTCTTGATGATCCAGTGGAGAGTATTATTCCGACTCATGTTAATCAGGAGGATAATTCCAATCATACATCTATCCCTTTTGACTTTGAAATCAAGGAAGAGACCTTTAGTATAAATTCTGACAGCTCCCCGGGTCCAGATGGTTTTGGGAATTTTTTCTTTCAGACATATTGGGACATCATTCATGATGATGTCTGCAGGTTGGTTACTCATTTTTTTAATGTGGATCTCTTACTCGGGGCCTGAATTCTCAATTCCTTGCAATAATTTCAAAGACTGAGAATTCTAATAAGAATCATTTTTTCAGACTAGTTTCTATGAAAAATACAATTTTTAAAATTATTTGCAAAATCATGGCTACAAGGTTTTCCTCTATTTCCTGTTAGACTGTTTCTCCTAATCAGTTTGGCTTTATTAAGGGTAGGTATATTCACGACTGTCTTATTACTACATCAGAATGTGAAAACCATGTTAAGAAATCCTAAAGTGATGGTAATATTGCTCTCAAGTTGGACGTCAGGAAAGATTTTGATACTATAAATTGGAATTTCATTTATAAGGTTCTTCATTTTTTTGGTTTTGATGATGTTTTCATTAATTGGGTTAAAAACATTTTTGAGTCAGCTCGTATCTTTATCCTTGTTAATGGCTCCCCAGAGGGCTTCATTGCTTGTTCTAGAGGTGTCAGACAAGGTGACCCTCTCTCGACCATTATTTTTTCCAGTGCGGAGGATTATCTTAGTAGATTACATTCTATTATGGATGGAAATGGGAAACTGCAGTCTATTAATGCTAGTAGAGGTTGTGTTGCACACACTCACTTGTTGTATGCTGATGATATTATTCTTTTCACTAAAGGGGATAATAGAAATATTAAAAATATTAAGCATACCCTTTTGAATTATGAAAAAGTCTCTGGGCAAGAGATTAGTTGGAATAAGTCCATTTTTTATTTTGGTAGGAATTTTCTCATTTCTAGGAAGACTGGAATTATTAGGGATTTGGGTATTCATGAAGGTGTTTTTCCCTTTACATATAGGGGTGTTCCTATGTTTTGGGGGAGGCATAAAGCTTGTTATTTTTTTGATATTATATGTAAAATCAGACGACATCTTGCTACATGGAAGGGTAAGTCCCTTTCCCTGGCAGGTCGGGTTTTCTTGGTTAGGGTTGTGATCATTTCTATGTTTATTTATTCCTTCATGGTCTATAAGTGGCTGATATCTCTTATCAAGAGCATTAATGTTTCAATTAAAAAATTTATTTTGAGCAGTAATATTTTGGAGAGAAAATTAGTTATGGTTCCTTGGAATAATTATTGTAAACCCTATGATGTTGGGGGTCTTGGTATTAAAAATCATGAAGTGTTTAGTGATTCTTTACAGGATTCATTCATTTGGAGGCTTGTCAATAGTAATTCAGAGTCTCTGGACTTTCTCCGTAATAAATTCAGGGGCAGGCTCAGGAATGGAGTTTTTAATTATCTGGATTCTTCTGTTTGGAAAGCTTTTAAATCCATCTTCTATTCCATTGACTCTAATTCCAGATGGCTTGTTTCAAGGAACTCATCTTTATCCTTTTGGATGGCCAATTGGACCGGATGTCCTTTAGCTGATTCCTTGATGAATGATGATTTTAATGTTGATCTGGATGCTATATTTAAGGATCATCTTGATAATACGAGGGTTCTCCCTAATCATATGGTTACTATTATCAACAGTTATTGTTTCTCTAACAGAGAGGATTTTTGTGCTTGGGATCCTACTATAAATGGCCTTCTTGCTTCTAAAAATTTTTATAGACATTCTATGTCTTGGAATATAGGGTGTAAATAGATGGGGGGATGTTCATATGAACTTTATTAGGCCCTCTCGGACATCTTTTTCTTAGAGACTGGCTCATGGGAAGCTTCCTACTGATTGTTTCTTTTAGAAATGTGGCATCTCTCTCTGCTCTTTGTGTGTGTTTTTCCATCAACATAGGGATGATATTGATCATTTTTTATTATTTGTGTCAATGCCTCTTCAATGTGGAAGGCTGTTTTTGATATATTTGAAATCCCCATGCCTAATATGTCTTCAATTCATCATTTCCTTCAAGGATGGCATTCCATTTCACTCTCTCCCCAATAAATGGATTTTTTTAGAGTTGCTGCTTTTGAACTCCTTCATTTTATTTGGTTTTCTCTGAATAAAATGATTCACGCTATATTTACCTTCTCGGTAAGTATGGTTTTATCATCTATTCTTGGTGCTATGCGTAATGTTGATATTCCAAAGAATCATTTTTTCTTCAACACGGTTTATGATTTGTCCATTCCGAAAATGATTGTTGTTAAGGGTAATTTCAAGCCTCTACATGGTAATTTAGATGTTCTCTGGAAGGAACCTATTTTTGGTTGGTTAAAAGTAAATTTGGATGGTGCTTCTAGGGGTAATCTGGGGCATTCTAGTTATGGTGCTGTTTTCAGGAATCATAAATGGGATGTCCTTGGTCGTTTTCATGGATCTTGTAGCTTTTCCTCTTCACTTGAGGATGGAATGCATTGTATTATAACTGCTGTTGATCAAGCTGTGAAGCGTGGCGTGGATAATTTTTGGATTGAGAGTGATTCTTCCGTTGTTGTTTTTTCCATAAGGATGGGTCTTCATCACTTGTCCTCGAAGCTTAATAATCGTTGGATTAATTGTTTGGAGACTCTATTTTCTTTGAATCATATTATCAGTCACATTTATAGGAAGGCCAATTTTGTTACTGATGGAATGGATAATAAAGATGTTAATGGAGTTGATTATGTTTGGTATGGTCAAGTTCCTGATGATCTCCTTTATTTTCTTAAAAAGGTCTGTGACAAGTATCCCATTTTTAGACTTTTGTAAGCTATATATTATCCGTGTTTGGGGTTTTTTGTAAAGACTTTTTCATCCTTATCTCTTGCCTTTCATTTTGGGGTCTGTTTTTATTTAGTTTTATTCTCCTTTTATTCTTTGGAGAGGCTTGATTATTTTTCTACAGGTTGGAACTAGAGCCTTCTGTGCTACATTCAGTTGCAGTGGTCTTCCAAAATTCTGGTCAGTTGCAGTGGTCTTCCCAAATTCTGGTGAGCCAGCTGAAATACCCTTGAGTGTAAAGGTGTTTTTTCAGGCCTGGGACGCTAGAGCTTCTTCTATAGGCCAATAATTGGAGATAAATGATTCTTTGGAGTGGTTTGATTTTAATTTTCTATTGGTATGTAGTAGCAGGCCTATTTTCAATATTTTTTCTGTTATATTTCCTTTTTTGATGCAGATTTTTTCGAAGATTCATTCGTGGAGTGTTGGCCTAGAGTTGTTTGCTTTGATTGCTATTTTTTGAAGCTCCATTATATTGTGGAATCAGTGCTGTTTCGAAGAAGTCGGTTTCTACCTTTGATGGGGGCTTGTAGGTGTCTTCGTTTTTTGGTTTTGGAGTCTTTGTTGATAAACAGATCATTCTTACACAGAGGGTATCTGGAAGCTTTCTATTGCGGGATACCTTATGCAACAGTTTCTTCTTATCTTCGAGAGCCCACCCTATTTCATTGGGTGTTTTTTTGATTTGGTTTTGTTTTCACCATATCCATACTTTATGGTTGTTTGGTGTTTGTATTTTTTCCTGTATTGTTTTTCCATTTTCATTAATAAAATTCCATTCTATACTAGGTTTTTTGTTCTGGACCACTACACATACAATCATATGTGTGTAGAACCTAGGTTTTTTTACGTAGGAAATTGAAAGGAACCACAAATGACAGCGCATGTATTTGTGTTATCCATGTTTATAACTTGGGTGGTAAGAAGTTTGTATGTTTCCCCTTCTTAACATAAAGATAATTATTGTTATTTTTTTCTTATTTTTATTACACATGATTTTATATTTTTTAGTTATGTATATATCATAAACAAATATATTATGCTGGATATTTTATCTGGTTGGGTGTAATCATTATCAAAGGTTGATTGAAATGCCTGGGTGATTGTTTAGAGCTCCTGGGGATCAAGAACACCCATCAGGTATTATTTTAAATCAGTTTTGAACCTAGATTGACTGTTCATTTAGGTTTACTCATGAAATGTAAATGTTAAAACATTATATAATATGGTGTGATTAAAATTACATCATCATATTACTATGTGTAATATTCCTTACAAAGTAAAAACTTGTCACATCCATGATCATTCAACCATATAGGTTCTCCCACATTAATGAGGACATGGATAATATTTTATAATGAGTTATATGACTTCCTAACCCCATGAGTTAGGTAACCAAACCCCTATATCATTATTAGGTTATACATATCATGGAATGCATATGAGTAAGTATACCAGAGGAAAGGTAGTGATTTTAATTGTATTATGGATTGGACATATATTTTTCTACTCAACCATCTACGAGTCATGTATGATATTATTTGAATAGTGGGATATATAAATAATATGAAGTTACCCAATCAGGATCCATGTATCAATGAGAGGGGGAGGTGGTAAATCAGTGATATCTTATTCTTTTATGTTCCCTTTCATTTCAATCAACCTTCGACTCTTCTTAACCCACACAACCACAAGAACACAAGATTTACATGGTTTTCAACTCAATAAGAGTAGCTACATCCTTGGTATGGTATGGAAATAATAAAATACCACACAATCCACTAGAAAAAAATCCTTTGATGTGGAATAAAAAAAGTAGGATATAACCATACACTCGTGTAGTACATGAATGGAAATATGCAAGTGCATGTGCACCCCCTTATCACAAATAGGGAAATACAATGTTTCAGTGTTTCTTTACAATAAAACAAGTGTATTATCTGAAGTACAACTCTTCACTTTCCTACCCAGAAGCTGGTAAGAACACCCACACACACACACACCTGAATATGTGCAAAGACCCCAAATTGTTTCCGTAGCATTTAGGGTATCCTGCACATAATTCAAATGCCTTGCACGGAAAAATCCACTTTTGGTGTGGAAAGCCTGTTCCGCACAACTTCCTTTTTGGGGAAACTTTTCACTTTTTCACGTAACTTCCCTTTTCTGTGAAAACCAATTTAATTTCACAAAACTCACATAGAGTATAATTTTATGTGCTTCAAAGCTCATTATTTTTCTAAGTGACAAGCCTTAACATATTAGATGGGGTCACCACATATTTATTGGCATTTTTGAACCTGTGTGAAAAACACTAATCTTCACGTAAAAGCCTCTTCATGCACATAAAAAACATTTTCACAAAACAACATATTTTGCACACAGTCTTGAAATTTTGATGCACTTCATTTCCATTTTTCATCATTCTGATCTCAAAAAACCAATTTCCCACAAAATTCTAAATAGTGTTCTATATTACGTGAAAAACCAATCTTTTGTGCAGCCTCATTTTCAAGACACTTTTCCGAATTATTCATGAACTCCATGCCTTTTCCATTTTTCATTGTTCAGACCTTAAATCATGCCTTGAATGCAAGATTCTATGCCATCTTCAATCTTTTGTGTAACATCCATTTCAAAAAACCCATTTCTCCATCTCCTGTTTTTTTGGCCTAAAAATTTGGGAAACACTAGAAAACAGTGCCACCCTAAAATGTTTTTTATGTAACATCCAGATCATCTATTGATTAATCTTGATTCTATTTAATAAATTCCATAACCATTATTCAGCTTTAATTACAAACTCCACTATCATGATATGTATCATTTGATCGAATATCTTTAGCATCATCAATTTTTCCATGGGAAGTATTATAACTACCCTGTCTTCCACCAGCATCTTTCCTTCCAATTAAAACTGTATACAACAGGAAGTAACTTTACTACCCATTTCCTTTACAAGGCTTGCATCATAGGTTCTCCCAACATATGATATTTGTGAAATACATATCACCAAACCATCCTCTGAATTTCCAGACCTTTATAAATTGAATTGATTTATTTTCTTTGAAAACAAAAGACAACACTCTGTAATAGAAAACTTTTTTCACTTCCTTCTCAATCCAACATGGTCCCAACATTACTAAGTGGTGTAAGGAACATAATATTGAATTCATTTTTAGTCAAATATTGAACTATTCCAACTAATAAAATTTGTAAAATTACAATGGTGAAAATATTTACGGGGAGGGGGACATATAATAAAATTCATTTTTGAAAGATTGTTATTATTTTACTCTTATGAAAAATGATTTTGTTATATAAAAAATATCATCAACAACATACAAATTAAAATGAGATAAATCTTATATAAATTATGATCATAATTTAAGAATCTTCATAGCTTTTTTTTAAACATAATAATTTATCATATCCTAGTTATTCAATTCTATGTGTTTGAGAACACATTCATGTGTAGCCACGTGGTAAATTTTTTTATCAATTAATCTATATTCTTTAGAGAGGAATAATATTATTATATTATAGTTTTAATGTAATTATATATATATATATATATGTATATATTCTTATGTAATATTTTTCTCCATGCATATACATGATATGAATGATTATTTTAATATCTTTTAGAGATGATAGATATCTGAAAAGGCAAATTATATCTATAGAAATCACACTTTTTTCATCATTTGATATGTCTCTGGAATATAAATGAGTTTTGAAAAAAAAAATTATAAATGCTATGGGGATAAAAAATCTACTCCATGTGATATCTGTGGTGAAATATTTTATCGATAATATACGTTATTAATGGTTTAACCAAAAAGATGAAAATATAATAGGACAGTCCATAAATATGTTTTTATATAGCCAATCATGTTCACTGTAAACCTATTGATATATAAAAATTACGAAATTTTTTTCATATGATGGAATTTTATGGAATATGTATGGATTATGGGAACATGGTCGATATTCCATGGTAGGAATTAGTGTCATAAAAATAAAAAAAATTAGGTTTAATATGAATATGATACCAGCTATAAGTTTTAAATTTTTTAATTATATAATATTTCAAGAATAAATGAGTTTATTTATTGAATATTTAGATTTCATTCAAATGATGAAAAAATGGATGATAAAATATATAGTCAAATGTAGTAGAATATATCAATATCAATAGAATTTGAAAATTATGGGTATTTTAATAATTTTTTCTCTTATATGATAGGATTATTTATCTACAAACATCAAGTTATTATAAATAATTTTAGATGACACATTTAATATAGTTGGTTTATGATTCATAGGCATATAAAAAATATTATTAATAGAAGATAAATATAAACATGTTTTATTTTTAGAAAAATCATTAATCCAATGGTTTCTTAAAATTTGGGGAATTATGATTCCATTTCCCATCAATGTTATATTTTAAATAATATTTTACTCTTTCAAGAGTAATTCACCATACCCATAGAATACCATATATTATTTGTATGTTATTTTTTATTTTCAAATTATTAATATTTATATAAACAAATATTATTCCTGAACACATTGGAGGGTTTTCATAATAGAAATATATTTATAAATGATTATTGATTATATGAGTCTTGTGGTAGTGTATTCCGACATTAATAGTTTTAAAATAAAAAAATATTGATGTTAAAATTAAATTTTGAGGTAACTTTCTATCCTAAATGATATTTGGATATGATGGTATAAGAATAATTTAATGAGTTATATTTATTATAAAAAAATTTAAATGAAATATTTTAATGGAAATAATAAAATAAAAATGATCAAATTGAACATAAAGGATTTCTATATAAATGAATAAATAATTTTCATCACAAATTAGAAAATATAGAGTGATATATTTTTATCACTATATTTAGAGAATTAAACTCTAGGAATATGATTCATATTAATCACAATTATTGAATACATATTTGTTCATATATGTTTTTCAATGAAAAGTTTCGTGGGAGGGCATATTTAGATGGTCACATAGAGACGCTTTACCATGTACATGGAGATGTAATGAGTATAAAAAAATCTAAATAGAGATGAAATCATATAAATTATTATGATATTTAATCATATTTTATATGATGATGAAAAAAAACATTTTTATTGTTTTATAATATATTCTTAAAAGATTTTAAGAATATAAAATGTTTAATGTTATACAAAAATAATCCTCTACATTATCATTATTTCACATTGGTTCCACACAGAAAGATATATATATATATATATAATTAAAATTGTAATTATAATCCAAAATTATTCCTTTATTAACAATAATCAGTTTTCATCATTCAGTATTATAGGTTATGTTAATTTTTTAGGTTATAATGAGTTGGATTATTATATCCAACTATAGAATATAATCATGATCTAATTGATAGATTTTGTATACCGAATGACCAATGATGTATACAATATAGATTTTCTTAAACTATGATCTGATATAATAGAGGGGCGTAGATCATATTTTGAGTTCACACTACCTATCATTGGTGAGATTTCAAGCATGATAACATTCATTATTTGATAATTTTCTAACACAATCATGGATTCATAACAAATTAGGGGGTGTTTGAGTACTTTTTTTATCATGTCATTTGTTGAAGCTCGAAAAGTATTGGAATATTAATATCCTAAGACATGTTAGACATTAGGATCCTCGTTTGGAATATATTATGGGAGTGTATGGTCATATCTATATATTACCTTTCATGTAGTTATCTATTCAGGTGAGTAGAAAGTGTTTCACTCATCAATATTTTTTTATGAATTGTGATATATTCATCAAATTTGTCACCTATACACATAGAATCGTAAATGTTTTATGTATCTATATAATATTTACATAAATTGTATAATGTGGTTACACATTATCTTATAAAACAAGATCAAATTAATAAGTATTTTGTTAAATGATGAATCTAGAGTAAACAAGTACAATGATTTAGATGTTGGATGGAGATATTGTAAGATCCCTATGTAGTATATTTAGCATTGATGTTTTTATAATTTACTATATATTAATACATTTATATATTGAAATTTTGTATTTATTATTAATTCTATAATGTAATTAATTTTCACAATTATTTTTTGACATGTTGAGAATTGATTTTTTACTTCGGGGTATTCTATATAAGAGTTTTTGAGATAATTCCAATGGTTATAAGATTTTTATTCAAAATAAATTTAATCTAATGTGATATAAGGTAAATTTGGTGATAAAATTCCAAAAGTGATTCTAATGAAACAAAAATGGGGTTTTGGTATAGCTTTATTAATTATTTTAAGTGATTTAGTATAAGGTAAAATGGGTCAATTATTATTTGTATTTAATGAAATTGGGATATTAGAGGATATATAACCAAAATCCTAATATATAGGTAATATATATGGGATATTTATGATTTGTGATTATGAATGGAATATAGTATGAGATTTATGGTTCCAAAAATTTATTTTATGAATTACTCACATATCATAAATAATTGGAGAGAGTATAATATAAGGAATGACATATGACATATCAACAAATCATATGATTAATAATGAAGATAAATGTTAAATGATTAGTATTAAAATTTCCCAAACTAATGGAAATCACTATTTAGGCCATTTCATAAAATTAATCACATGGGATGATCAATCAATCAATTTTTTGAACTCGTGAATGGGAAAAAAATTAACTCATATATTATGTAACATTTGATTTATTGAATAATGGTTTGATAATGTCATGATGGGTGATATTAATATTATTTAACTATTATATGGTGATCAATTAATATTTTCCTAGCCTTGGATGAATCCCACCCCTTTAAAACCTTACTTTATTCTATATAATTTACCTTATGAGGTTCAATCATACTAAGGATGTGATTATAATACTTCCCATGAAATGGTTGGTTCATTATTCCCATGTATACATCAATGTGAATGATCTATGATGTCTTTATTTTGTTTATATTACTAATTTTTTTAATTAATATAATAGAATAGGAATACAGAGTGAAAAGTGGAAATGATTTTTTAATTTTAATTTTAATTTTTTTTATTTTTGATCATTTTACATCTATTTTAGAGGGTTTTTAATTTCATCAACTATATTGATTATGTGTTAATCTGTACATAAAACCCAATAATTAGAGAATGTCTTTAAGATTATTTTATGTTTTATATTAAGGGATACTTGAATGCTCACAACTCTTAAGACACCTATAAAGAATTGTAGGAATCCTCTTTATAGAAAATTATGATTTTTTTATCGAGTCTCGATTTTAAAATGGGTTGGATGCTATATTTTTATATATTGGTCTATAGTTCCATAATGGTGTTCACAACTATGATAGATACATAAGGGGATTTTTTTATCTATCTTGATAGAAATTTAATAAAGAACGTATTATTTTATATTTTCTATAAAAATATTTATTTTTATTTAATTGGTTTAAAAAATTTAACTAATATTTTAGTTTTATATTAGAAATATAATATAAATAAATTTATGTATTAAAACATTTTATGAAGGGAATTTAGAATTAAATGAATCATCATAAGGTAAATTTATGCTCGTAGATGTAGATTTGTAATTTACAGTCTCTGTATTAGATCCATTATGATCTTTAATGATGAGATTACAATATAGTTCTATGTTGTTATGTATTATGGGTTATAAATATTCATCCATAAAAATAGGTTCCTACTATTTATAGACATTGGAATATGGAAGCTATTATTAAACACATGATTTTATTATTCAATGAAATTAAAACATAGATTATGTTAATGGATTTATAATATCCAAATGAGTTGGATTGAGCCAGATAGTTTTACAGATAAAATCCTCTTATATTCCAAGGAGAGGGTAGATAATAAAAAGATAACCATGTGTTTAAAAAATTGTTAAATAATAAAATTCTTTTATAATCATGACAAATCCAAAGAGGAGTTCAATTCATACATTCTTGAAGGGGAATCCGATTTGATATAAGATGTTCCTATATATACTTAGTTGTATGAAGCTATTCCATAGATCTAATTATATAATATGTTCATTCTATAATTTTATCCTAAAATTCTAAAGGTAAGTAAGGATCATGAGTATCTTGAGTAATTGGAGAGCACTATGATGGTCAATAAGTATTATGACCATTTTTTGGGGGGATATATTTTTCTTATATAGATAAAATTAAATTAAACCATTAATAGAGTGAATTCTGGATATGATTTTTTACCAAAAACTTATTGAAACCATATTTTTTATCCTTCCACTAATAAGAAGGTGGGGAATAAAGTCACCTTTAAATAAGTTAAAAAAATTAATACAATGGTATTTAGTACCATTCCTTATCTACATAGTAATGGAACCCATTTTTACAGAACATAGATTTGAAAATACATAACACCTTCAATGGTTTTTCAAAAGAGGTCAGTATTATGTAACTCGTCATACAGATAAAGTAACCTAGGTTTTACTAGAAATGTATCATGACAAGATTGATGTTTTATTTTACTAATAATAAATAAAATACAAACAATATAAGAGTCTTGGACACATGAATATTTCATTTAGCAATTTATCTTATGAGTCTAATATAAATTATTTTGACAACATATAGGGACCACACATTCCTATGAAGAAACATGTGAAATTATGGAGTTAAATAATAGGGTAGGATATGTGATGATCATGAGACAATATAATAACATATTTACCAGGGAAACATGATTACAATTGATAAAAAAATTAGAATATATTGCAGGATATAGGAAGGTAAATTTAAAACATTATATTCATTTTAAAATGATCTATTATATGATTTAAACAAATATATTTCTTTTATCAAAATTTTAAAGAGTTGATGTCTTGTTAAATATAATATATAGTTAAAAAAATATTTACAAAAATTGTGAGGACACTCAATGATTATTTAAAAATAGAAACTCATAATTTTAAGGGATGAGATAGTGAATAATATAGCTCATTTTTTATACATTTTTTATAATGTTTTAATTAATTAACCTAATATAAATCATCATACATTTTTAAGAGAGTGAGTAATCATTGTGAGTTTATTAGGGCCCATTATTTTGGAACATGATTCAAAATTATTCTATAAATAATTTTCAATTTTTGGACTACTATAATTATATGATAAAATTTCTCTTCTAGTAAATTTGGAATTTTTCTTCCACTTATTTTTTAATTTTATCTATTGATATCCACATGAGATAGATATATATTTTTCTTTAATTTTATATTAAATATATTATTGCTTTATATTTTCCTTCATATAAAAAGGTTTATAATGTTCCATGAGAGATGGATAATAAAATTTCATGTTCAGATAGAAATGATTTTATCCAAATAGTTGTTTCTCCTTGGGTCACATAAGTTTCATTTAGGATGCATAAATAGTTAGTTTGTTCATAATTTACATAAGGATAATCGAAAATAAATTTAATAATAACAAGTCACTTCATAAAATTAAAAACTATTTAAATAATATTAATGTTTATAATCATTTTTTGAAGAAATTCTTATGATTAGGATATATCCTATGAAAGGTTGATAAAATTTAAATTTCAAATATAACTATATCGTACATGTGTCTAAATTATTTGATTTTGGTAAATCCCTTATGGAATATAAATTCTCATAAAATTTTTATATCACTGAATAATTATAACTTATGTATATATATTTTCATGTATATATTGGTGATTTATGATGATATTTTTGTTTACATGGAATCAAAATAGGATTGTACAAGTCAATTTAGAATTATGTCATAGTCTTGAAAATAATGTTGATATATGTATATAAAAATATGAATGATATATATTTTGTATTCTAGAGGTGAATTTATTTAGATATTTCATCCAATATAAGGGTGTTATAATTGATGATGATAATGTTTAACTCTTAATATCTTAAGAGTAGCTGAAGAATATTTCTGACATTATAATTTCTAATGTGTTATATATATGATATATAAATATAATATATTACTTCATGGGGATAAAATCATTAATTCTAGAATTATTATTGAAGGTTTTATGTTCCTATGGCATTATATTTTCTATGGAACTATAAACGAATTGAATAAAATAGTTACTACAACTCTAATGTTGATCTTACCAAAATTTAGAAATAGAGATTCTACAAATAATGATACATATGTCTTTTTTATGCTGGATTTTAGTAGGATAGTTTATATGTATATGGATTGTAATATTTATTTCTAAATGAGTGAAACTATCCAACCCATGACATATATTTTATTTTATTTATTCACTCTACGATGTATTGGAGAAATTACTAGTATGGTGAGAGATATGTGTTTTATTCTAAACATAATAATTTAAAGTATTTTTATATCTCGTTTCGTCCATAACTGATAAAAGAAATTTTATGTATCCTCAAAAATTCAACATTAAATTTTTTTACTCACTAATAAATGTTAATATCAAAGATAACTACAAGATTAGGAAAAATCTTGATTTGAAAGATACTAATATTCAATTGAAAATAACTAGCATGATGATATACCTATATCAAGAGTCTAATTTTATCCTGATACTAAATTGTGTTATATAATATTGGTACCACCAATAATATTGTAGACTATCTTAATGAAGTGAAAAAAATATAGTTCTTAATGTATAAATATTAGTAACACCTCATTAATGTGGAAATACTATTAATGACAACTTTCTAGTAGTGGTATTGATGCTCAATTTTTGAAATACATTTTGCTTATCTTCATTTTAAAGAAGAAGGTTATGAAATAATTTCATAACTATAAATAATATGTATAACCTTGATGGTAGATTATTTACCATTAAATAAGTGGAAAATATAATTAAAAATGTATTAATAAATAGTTATACGATTTATCATATTGATTTTTCCCATGTAAAAATATAAGAATATATTATTTATAACTTATAAATTTTTGGAAATCCATGTCATAACCTATATGGAAATGTTTGAATATTGTGATGGATGTAAATTTATTTTTTACCATATTCACAAAGGAGTTATGATACTTTATAGGTGAATTTTTACTAGATTATAAATTCATATCACAACCTAATAATTTTGTACATATTTTCAATTTAAATACTTTTATTGATATATATAATGGTTTTTTTGATTCATCGTATAAAATTATCAAATATAAAAGAATGTGATTGATAATTTATTAAAATATTGTAGATATGAATTTATAATATGATGGATATTAAGTTGAAAATGAGTTTTTATTATCATCCTTTAAAATATGGGAAATCATAACGTACCATATAGATATTAATGATAATTATTTATGAATATATAATGAATATTTGTAGATCTTGTAATAATTATGTCTAGTTATTTATAATTATATCAATCATTCGTAAGAATAGAATAATCATTTTCAGATGATATATGTATGAAAATTTTAATTTCCACATTCTTGGGATAAGTTGTGAGAGAAATGTCACAGGGGCCCATTAATTATGAAAGAGATAACTGATTGAGTTCATATGATCTCTAATTTTTTTTTTTGAAAAATCAAACCATAAATAAATATTATACAAATTGAAAATGGATAAATTTTTTATCTTATGTAAGATATTGAATAATTTGGCGAATCTCACCTTTACTGGGAGATAGATGACGGGAATATTATAAAAAATTAATAGCTAGTTAATTTTGTTAATTTTAAATAAATGTATAAATTAGATAAATTGTGCATTGTGGGAAAATTGTATTGAAGTATGGAAGAATTTATTTTTTTATTTTTGTTTCTTAATTAAGATTGTGAATATATGATCCTTTTCAATTCATTTAATGAAATATTAATGATATAAATTTTGTTGTGAACATTTTTTGTTGATTATCTATATTGTTGACTTAAAGTAAAATTTCATGTTTTCCTGGATTATTACTTTGTTAAGAGTTTTATAGAAGAGTTAAATGAATAAAGATGATACATATGAGATAGTGGACTATATATGTATGTAATGGATTTAATTATTCAAGAAAGATAAATACAAGTGATTTTTATGGAATATTTTTTTTTGAGGTATGGGAAATAAGATATCTCTATAATGGATATATAAGTATATTATTTAATTTTAGTGGCCTTGGGGCAAGACTTTTATATTTTTAGAGGCTTTATTGTAAAAAATATAATATTAATAAGTTTATTAAACTACATAATACACTTATTCATATTGTTTTTTAGGAAGAGAAATGAAAAAAAGTATCTACAAGGATGGAGAATTTGTGTGAACAAATTGGTGAATTGAAAATTCATAGATAGTGATTCCTAAATGATTATATACACTATAGGTTAAATAATTTTTCCAAACCATGTAGTTCAAAAACTATTCATTGTATTATTGATATCAATATATTAGTTATGATAATTTTTTAAATATAATAAATATAATCTAAATTTTATCAAATTTAATGTACATTAAAATAAATTTTTAAACTCATTCATCATTAATCAACAGGTTTCACACAGTGATCAAGTGTATCAACATGTAATCAAATATATGATATATCTAGTCTCATTGGTTATCTACCTCTATCTCTCATGGAATGTCTGTCATAGATGAATAAATCTTGATTAATGGAATCATACATCTTAGATCACATATGAAAGAATCCACACCTTACCTTCAGGATTTTGGGTTCTGATATATCACATAAAAATATTCAACTACTATATCAAACCAAAAATTGTCAAATGGAATTTCCCATTGGAATAAATATTTTATTTTTGAATATATTATAAAAAAATGCACCACGAAATAAAAAACCAACCATTTATTTAAGAACACTATATTTAGAGAACAAATATACCCATAAAATTTAGCATAATAAAATGGGAAAAAACATAGAAAAAAAATATTGAATAATGGCATTTGAATCATTTAATCTCTTATGAAAATGAAACTCATGAAAAATTATGTAAAGATAAACCTAATATTAATGAAATACACATTTAGAAAATGATAAATTTAAAACCTTGATTAAAATTGAACTAAATGATGAATGGATTAATTGGGTAGTATTTATAGGGAGTATAAAAATAATTTGACCGCTAGAAATATTACTATTGGAAATATCACCATCGTAATAGAAACATTGATATTAAGAATTATAATGTATCTTATAAAATTACCTTTATAATAAAAAAAATTATATTTAGATCTCTTATGAAATAGAAATAATAACATTATAATAACATTATAAAAAATGGTAAAATAAATAATTTATGTTAAAATAGAATCAAATTTTTTATCGTAAAAATTAATTATTTATTTTTTAAAATACAATTTTTATGATAAATTTAATTTTCGAAAATAAAAAAAATTTATTCATATTTCATTAGTATAATAATATATTTTTTTATTTTAAAGTAAAAAGTTTTTTAAAATTGTAAGAAAGTTTCATGGGGGTAAATTTTGATCGTGTAAACAAAGGAAATTTCAATATAATAATGATTATATGTAAAAATGAAATTTCTCATATTTAGGATTTTTTTCATAAAAAGGTTTAAATTTTTTGAATTATAATGCAAAAATCATCATAATTTTATTTTTATGTTTTTTTAAAATGAAGGATTTTTGGTGAATAGAGAAATATGGTAAAACAAGAAATTTTAATTTAAACATGAAATGCATTTTCAATTAGATATATTGGGATTTAAATAAAAACAAGATCTTTTTCACACACACAAATTTCTGTTTATAGTCACTAGAATTGTCATTGTTTGTAATATTAAGAAAATAATAATGAATATTTTATTAAAAACACAAACCTCCTCCCTTTATGAATACCACCCTTCACCACCCAACTGATCCCCACATTATAGGTTCAATAAAAATAAAATACTCTAAAAAATACCTCCCCAACTCTTTATTATATATTCTTGAGGTTTTGGTCTCATAAAAAGATCAATCCCGTAGAAAAAGTAGTGTATTATAATACTATATCTGAAGGAAGATGTAACTATCTCAAATGTTGCCTATTAGGTTTCCTTCATATTCTAACACCTAAAAATATATTATATAAATAATAGTATGAAGACATATGTATGAAAATTATACAGAATTGTAATTATGTTATTTTAATCAGAACTATTTACCTCTACCCCAAGACACCAAAAACGAAATCATCACCCATAATGGCCTATTGACCACCTCTTTGGATGATGTAATTAATTATTCCGTCATCCCCTTCAAAGATAGTCATAATTGAAATTTTATTCTCAAATATATGGTTAATAAGAATATTTTATTGTTTCTTAAAATTCTAAAAATTTTATGTAATAAAAAAACATAACAAGGTCGAATAAGATAATAGTGCTATGAAAATTAACCTAAATGAACTGACCATTTATCTCCAAAATTTATAATATATGAACAATGCTTATTTTTAGGTATGTTTTATAATTATATCCTTTGATAATTTGGTAAAAATTAATAGTATTCTAGTACACATTTATAGTTATATTTTTATTTGAAAACAACCCCAATTGTTATCAAGAAACCAAATTGACCTTGTAACCATGATAAAAATATACATGATGGTGATTATGAACATACTATCTGGTAAAAATTATTATAAATGATCAAATAAAATAATAGTAAATGTTATATTTATGATAATTTCATTTATTTAAGTACATAATAATATTTAAGCGGTTATTAAAGAAGCATGATAGACATAACAATCATGTTGGGTCCCGAGATATGGAAACTCCAAAACCACCATCAATTATGTTGTGATATTTTTGTCTCTACATAACTTTATTTATGACAATTTTTTTCAAATTTAAATCTTCTTGAATATTTAAACATTTTGTTTAATATATATATATATACCTTTTTTATATTGTATTTTTTTGTAGGGATATAATTTTTTTAATTTTTCTTCTCAATTAAAAATATTAAGAAATACAAATTAAATAGAGCATCTCAAATTATTATTTCAATCCATGTACAAAATAAATAAAATTATTAATATTATATAATTCTAAATGAAGCTCATATTTTATGGAAAATTATTTCGGTTCATTTCTATTTTTATTAAAAACAATATGTTTTATGCTTCTCTATTTTTGCTTTACTCATTTCATAAATCATAACATAATATGATCCAATCTATACCTTCTTCTTAACTCATCTATTATCAAATTTTCTTCATTTTAAATCCAAATTTATGAGCTATTATCCTTAATTAAAATATGAACATTAATAAATCATAAATTTATTATTTTCTACAAAATCCTTATAATATATCTTTTGGTTATGATTTGAGACATTATTAAGAAACCCATTTCTTTTTCAAGATTTTTTATAACACTGATATATTATTTATTACTTACTTATGTGGAATACATATAAATTTACATTTTGTTGTAAGATTAGTGGTATTGGGTTATACATCACCCAATTCCTTATGTAATATTTTAATCTCATAGGATATTATGTATGGTGCATTAGAAATAAGCCAAGAACACTATGTTATGTTTCTTTATATTGATCATTGACTTATGATTATGATGTCATTGTTTTTATTATTTTCACATTATTATTATTCCTTATTGTATTTATATTATATTTTTTATTTACATTATCCATGTCATTATATATATGATTCTCAACTTTTATTATATCATGTTATGCCTCTTTACTCCAATGATATACACCAGTATCATACCAATTACCATATTAGATTTTATATACTATCCAATTCATTATATACAACCCTAGGGTATGCTATATTGTTATAGAATTTAAAATTTATTTATAATAACATTATAAAGATATAAATAATAATATTATAGTTTATTTTTATGAAGATGGGTTATGTATCTAATCTCCAAAAAGAATTATAAATCAGGATTTTTGGGTTATATTTTTTGGAATTTATTCTTCAAAATCATGTAATAATTTTTGTATGAAACTGAATTTACTATACATTATTTCTCAGAAAATTCTACTTATTTTTGGGGATCCTGTTAGGGAAATGAACAAAAAAATACCAATAATAACTTATATTGAAACATATAGATTCATATAATAATATGTATATATCATTAGTGGTTAATTCATTCTAACATCACAGTATGGTATTTTATATATTTATTAATAAATTATTATCAATAGTAATATTATTATAATTTTAGTAATTTTTTTAAAAAATGTGAATTAAACAGAGAAAGGTACTGTTTTTTATTTATTCATTAACATAAAATATCATATATGATTATAAATAAACACATGTGTTTATAACATACATTATCAGTGGAAATATATAAGGGCCCCCCAAAGACAATGAGGTAGAGTTATCTATGAAAACAAAACATGGTGAAATTATTGCGTCATAAGTATAAAAATTTTATCAATTTAAAATTTATATGAATAATATCCTAGAAAATATTTCAATAATATTATTATTGAAATTATATATATATTGATCGAGGATATGATGTGTTTATATAAAAAACAATATCTTGGATAAAGAGAACACTTCCCATATCCTAGATCATCCTCAAAATCTATAAATTTTCAAGGAAGATAGTGGATTCCTTTTGGGTAATCCTTATCAAGAAGGATATTATTTCCTTATGAGAATGCATATTTTTTAAATGATTAAAAAAAGAGAGTAATCATTGAATAAATCCCACTATATAAATATAATTTTAATGGTTACCTAAATATTTTTATAGTTTTCTTATCGATTGAGTGGAAGAGTTCTCAATTGAACTTATACAAATATCCTATTATATATATATTATAGTTACGTAATAATAACCCAATTTAACAAGAAGAAAGAAAGAAATAACTACAATATACATTTAAAATGGAATGATATTCCCTATTTCATCAGCTTGAGGTGCATATATCCTCTTTTTTAGGAAGGCCATTATGTGAATGTGTTTCTTCTTTGATTACCCTGAACTCTACAATATCATGAAAAAAGTATATAATCATTTCAAGGGATTATTGACTTTTTTGATCAACTATGAGGGTTTTATTACTTCTATAAGTTTTTGTGGGTTTATATTAAAAAGTGTTGTAAATTATATATATGACATAGATATATTTTGATGAAAATGCTTCCTTAGGATGGGTCCTGACATTAAATATATGTTGATGTAATCTTGCTGTATCGATGCATCCTGATACTATTTTACACCCAATATATAGAAGGATTACTATATTAAACCACTAGCTCCCTCTTCTAGGGACTCATGTATATAATAACCCATTATGAATAGATTAATCATGGATGGAATTATTAATGAATGGGATAACAATATTTTTAAAAAATGGTGTCACACACTAGATGAAACCCAATATGATTTATATATATGATGCTTTTTCATTATGTGAGGATTAGTAGGATTGACATAAAATATGGAAAGAATTACCTATTTTATGGTTGTGGGTGATTGTTAGAATCACATAAATTTTTCTAAATCCCCATTTCTTCTCACAACATCATTCATCACGACCAGTGAAGGAGCATGAACACATCATGGAGTGTAAGAATATTCATGTTATGAAAATTAATCCTTTATTTAGTGTAATAACTCATATTTATCAACCCATTATTTTGATATTTTAGGATAATAATAAAGATTAATCCATTAGTCTAGGTGATTCCAAAAGGGTGATTAGTTAAAATGTTCATCATTATTTCATAGTACATAAATTCTTGAATATTGATCATGTATCATATGTTTTTGACTCCACTGCAATCATTCTAGGGCTGAAAATTAGAAACTAATTAGTGGTATGAAATATTTGTACATGGATGAATAATTATGTATAATTAAATAGTTATTAATATTCTAAATATTCTAAATATAAAATAGGTTACCACTACTTAACATTACATTATATGATAACATAAAGTTAGGTTCTCCACAAGAAATTATATAAATAATTTAACATAATGTGATGTTCATGGAGACATTACACAATAGTATTTATATAATATGGAATATAAGAATCAACTAATGATAAGAAGTTAATGCAGATTGTGTTGAACCTATAGATAAATATGTCATCATTTTTTATTGGAAAAGTACATCATTTAGTGTTAACATAATATCCAAATTTTAAGAGAAAATATGTTACGAGACAATGTAATGTCATTATTGTCTTGAAACATTAGAGATGAAGGATAAAAAATGTCTACTTACATGTGACTCCCACATCTTACATCTCATTAAGAAGAATCTTTTTTTCCATCAACTAAACTCTAAGGGGTGTCATTGAATTCCCAATGATCTACCCTACTTTCTAGCCACTCCCATTATGTCATCCTACATTTTTGAACTCATTTATAACATTTCCATACACACTTCGTACTGTTATCAATATAAACGAGTTCTATGTACCTACCGGAAAATGCATTGAGAATGAAATTTTATTGATATGATTTTTAAGAAAAGTTAAATATTTATATTTTTTCAAAAATTAAACATAATTGTTATATTGTAAATAAATTTTATGTGATAGTTTCTATAAAATGTGTTTTTACAAGAAAAATTTAAATATGAAATATTCATAACTGATTTATATGTTAAATAAGGTGTTCATGGAATTCATTATTCTATTATACAATTAATTTCATTAAATTATTTACTGAAGGCATAAGTTATTTATGCATTAATCATTTGATAATTTTTTCTAAGGTAAATATGCCAATATTAATAGCTCAGTTTGATTATATCACATTTTTTTTCATTATCCACGACCTCGTATTTCTTGATTTTAATCATTAAAAATGTTATTTAAGGTGGTTTATACATATAATCTATGAAAAATATCATGTTATAAATTATTTCATTAGTAATGTTTCTCTGGGAAGAGGTACAAGGGGTTAAACTCCCCACTAACTAGTAGTAGTCTTCTGTATTCAACAAAGGTGATGGTTTCACTATCTATCTCTCTAATATTACACTTTTAAAGAATGTTAATCTCATAAAACAATATTTTTTAAATTAAAAATATCATTTACTTATGAACATGACGGATTAAAATATTTATAAATTTTTTTGGATATTTTTTTGTGAATGTAAAAATAACATTTATGTTATTTAGGTAGTTACACATTACTTTTATATGAAAACATAAATTTGTTGGGTGTGATAGGGATTAAAAAAATAATTCACTAAAATGAGGCATACATAATAGATAAAAACATGAGAAGATAAATATTTTCTAAGATTAAATAGTTCTGAATTTAATATTCACATGATGTATATTAAGTGGGTGATAATTTAAACTAGAAACCCCCAAAAATTATAAATTTGTAATTCATTTTAAATAGGCAGTTTCCATGATCTGAATAATAAATCCATGTAGGTTCTACTAAATCATAGACTCATTAGATTAAAATTAATATGGAATGAATGAAACAGGTGACAGTTGATCCCCAATGGTAGGTTTTTCCAAAGAATAGTTCCCTAGTATTGTCTTTTGATAGACTATTATGGGTGTTTTCATTGTGTAAAAATTATTAGAGAAACCCAAAGAGATATGATAGAAAAGAAATATAGTTGATTGTCTACATCTGCTTGATTTGGGAAATGATTCCCCTACTTAACATTCAATGATTCATAATTGTTATAATTTGGATATCTTTCTCCCTAACATACTTGGTGGTGAGAGAAATAGTAAATCAATCCCATTACGTCGAAAAATATTAATTTAAATCACCAAATAAATGTGATTGTTGGGGTTATAATTTCTAGATGGAGATTTTTATTTAATTTTTTCTATCTTCAGGATATAGTACATAATACTTACACAAAGATATACCTTTGTTATATGTTATGGATTATCACATGACAATCATACTCAGATCAATAATAAGTTTGACCTATATAATAGTTATGGATTGATATCTAATGTTGAGGTGTGTTTTTAAAGTTCATCATTATAAAAAACTAAATATGAATTTTATAATTGTAAATTTCATAAATATTGAATCATGGGTATCAGAAACTTGGTGTGCATCAATTATTTTCGTTTAATAACATTAAATCATATATATAAGTCAACTGAAAAAATGTGAATTTTTATTTGTATTGAAATGGGAGGAATATTTGATGCATTATATGTCAAGAGTTATAATATTATTTTACAATTTGGATTAATTATAGAAATGGAAAGATGTTATCACATTCATTCAATAAAAATAAATTTGATTTATTTGTCATGTTTGGAAAAGAGGGGATTTTTATTCACTATTGTTATCAAGGGTTTATATATATATCATAAATAACTATTTTACATATTTATAAATATAGTACATTTTTTATATAGTTTAATTTTGTAAAATAGAATCTATAATGTTGAGTATAATGAGGTCACAATTGATTATAATGCCCCTACCTATGGTGTTGCCTCCTTAGACTTATAAATGGGAAACACATCACAAAAATACATAATGAGGGATTATTGGAATCATTTTATTTAATGTCATTATAAAATGTTGAATCCTATCTATTAAGAAATTTTGAAAAATATCCTTTTATAGAAAATAGTGAAATATATAGTGGACTATTGTATATCATTCAGTATGATGTATAGTGAGGGGTAAAGACACATGAATGTTGTAGTTTTTAGTATATAATTACCTTTACAGATGAATTTAGTTAGCATGTATATGATTTTTAAAAGGGAAAAAAATTTGAATATAGTTAAATATTTTAATTTTCTATAAAAAGGTGCAAAATCAACATCTATAAATTATATATATCCTATAATCGGATTACAAAAGATGATAATTAATCTATTAATTCGTTAATCATCTCACATTT
Source organism: Viscum album (assembly GCA_963277665.1). NCBI lineage: Eukaryota > Viridiplantae > Streptophyta > Magnoliopsida > Santalales > Viscaceae > Viscum > Viscum album. Next base: position 1,512,173,510 of record OY728156.1, read on the forward strand.
TTTGGAATTTTATATACAATTCAGTTCTCATGTAACACCACAATGTAATTTTCTGTATGATATGAACCATAACAACTTATTAGATATAGTTTTATTATTGATGATTAATGAGAACGTCGTATATCATTCTGAGGTTAATCCTGATATATGTTGGTATTTTTACTAAACCAAACATCAATTTAAAATAGTTATAAATAATTTATATGATATATGGACTGGGAAATGAACCAATATTTATTTTATAAATACTTACAGAAGTGTTGAATTTTTAAAACGAATGAATTTTGATAAATGTGTCTCAAAATTTGAAAAATTATTATTTTTGGGTTGTCCAAAATGAACAAGATGATGTTATTTCTTCAATACTTTTTAGAACAATGTGTTTTTGTCCTAATTTACCACATTTCATGAGAAGTAAATTATTTATAACAGAGTTAATAGTAGGATTTTGGATTATGTGGATGTTCAAGACCAATAGATAAGAAATGTTTTCAAGAAGAAAATTTAGCCAGTTTCAGAGTGAGTTGTGGAATAAGAACCAACTAATTTTTTACAAAAACATCAATGGTCTAGAGGGATTCATTAAAATCATATAAGAAATTTATTTCAAATAGATAATGATGAAGCACTAATCTTCATAAGAAATAGCCTACCACCAACTTGGATGAATGATTAAAATCGTCTTTTGAGAAATGGTTTAAATCCTTGGAATTTTAACAGATCTCCAGGCATACCAACAGAGTTTTTAACATAGTGGATAGAATTGATGGGGTAAGATCCATATTTTTTATATGGTTTTCAATATGAAAACCGAAATGTTTGTTATTTTTATTACCTATAAATAAAAAAATAAACTTCTTGAATAAAAAAATATGGAATTTACAATGAAGAAACATTTTCTTGTATTGTTATAAAAATTACAATTTGGATGTTTATTATGGTCACAACTTACTTTGATTGTCAGATATATAAAATGGCACCCAAAACCACTTTAATTAATGGTAATTTTCTCCTGGATATTTATATTATACATACCAAAGTCTTATAAGAACCAAATGTGAGAACTAATGTCTAAATGTTGAAATGATATTTTTATAGATTGAATTAATATTTTAAGAGTTAAAATATCAGGTTTGATAACAAAATCCATGTGTTTGGTTTCATAAAAAACATATATGTTACATGAATATATATATGTATTTGGGGGAGTGGTTTTTTTATTCGAATACATTATTTAGAAGTCATAATGTCTATTAAACATGGAATTCAGACACTTCACATTGTGAAAATATGATTCATTTACATCTTCGTGAAAAAATGAATGGGTAAATCAATCTATATTGTTGGTATAGATATCTTTTGAGATATATTGTAGAACCTTCATGGATTCATTCAATACATATAAATCATTAATTTTCAAATAGGGATTAGTATACATAACTCAAATGGGTGTTTTAAAAATGTTACATTGAGAAAACCTTAATGAGTTATAAGATCCCTCTAGAGAGTTACCAAGGATTGATTGGATTACTCATGCTTCATCCAATGGGTATGTTATGTAGACCATGTTTTGTACTTGAATTAATATATTTTATTCTCCTAGTATTATATTAAGATAATAATAGAATAAAGATAAGAATCAATATATTTCTATAAAGAGTTAGATTATGTACTATAGAATTACTTTGTACATGTTCCTAGACTACGGAGGATATTATTATCTATTTATAAAGTGTTATAGGGATCCTAGAATTCAATTTTATAAAAATGTTATTAAATATAAGCATTATTTTATGTTCTGACTAAAAAAATAGAGATATTTTAGAGAAGTGTTCCAATAGAATCCACTATAATGAAATAAATAAGAATAGAAGAGTATATCACAACATCAGATGTTGTAAATGAAGTTGTTTGAATTATGCTATTCACCTATAAACTAGAGTTCGATCATATCTTTAAATGTGAAATCAAGATTTTTAGTGGAAACAATTGAGAATTTTAGAAATAAAAGGTTCCCTCATCACACAATTGTACTAAATGCATTATTTTTAAATGCCATATCACATTGGAGAACATAGAGATGGGTGATGTTTGTATCATTCTAGTCATTATAAATGATAAATTAGTGGATTCTCTAATGATACAATTATCTCAAAAAATTAATGAGGTCCATATCTATTCCCTGTTATATAATAATTACGTTTCTCTTTTATTGGATTTATAACACTTCATGATATTAAAAAAAATCAATTTATATTTATCATCCATTCATGTATATTGTGAATTATCTTACATGAATGATGTAATGGTAATATGACTTACAAAATATGACATTTATTTTTCTAAAATCAAGGATAATCATGAAGTATACTACGATGTGAAATTAGTTAATTATTTCAAATAATAAAATATTTTATTAATTATAATGGATTTAATAATAGATATGAATAATATATTTAGGAGGTAATAATTATATAATTATTTCATGGATTGAACCTCAATGTATATCCAATGTAATTTTAAATATTCATTGAAATATTTATGGGTTCATTATTATTATTAATCCTTATTTCTAAAGGATGGTGAGATACTTATAATGAAAACCTCTATATGCTAATGTCTAAATTAAATAATTCACTAGATACATAGATTATTAGGGGGTTGAATTTGTTTCTGATCATATCATCAATTGATTTGAATCCAATATAACATTTGTCCAGTAATATGCTACTCAATGAAATTTATACATCAATTTAATTAGATTAAATGAATTCACGGGAATTTATTTTTTATCCAGTTTTTTTTTGTTCAACTACTTGTATGTGGGACATCATATGTACTCACCTATTTGATAAATGATATGTTATGTATTCATTGATTTGGTTAGTCTTTTTGGTGAACCAAGAAAAGATGTGGTGGCCCATACCAGATTAAAATTGTTCCATATATGGTGGTCACTCAATTTAATTGGAATAGAGAGTATATTTTTATAGCTATGATGTATAATATATTTCTGTGTGTATATATTTGTATAAAGATGCATGTATATTTAATAAATATCACATTAGAACCCTTAGTTACTTGAGTACCACTGATGCTTCAATAAATCCCTCCAATTACATACATAGTTTAAATTAGGATTTCATATTTTTTTTAATTCCGATATAAATTTATGGATCACATAGTTAGTAGAAAAGATTGTTATTAGTTTTTAGACTATTTTTTTCCTAGATGAATATATTTTTATGAATGATTTTATAAAATGGGTTTCTTATGGATACACAGAGTTGTAGAGTTATTCCTGGAGACCATATGGATTTTAATGAATGTTATATATTTTTTATAGACTTAAAACATATTTATGTTATACATGTGACAAAAGGATATATTTATTCTACAATGTCCTTATGTTCCATCGTAACATTACGATGGTTACAATGTAATCAAGTTGAATGTGATGTAACTCAAGACTACATCTCCACCAATGTAATGAAGTCCGAATGAATGAATCTCCAACCCCCACATGGTTTAATTCTTTTTCTATTCAATTATTAATTGATTAAATTGTTCATAAAATTTAAATGAATTTTTTTATCATATTATACCATTGTATATGTAAAAAATGGGATGATGACTGATCTGTGTCATATAGAGGATGAATTTTCATTAGAAGGATAACATCCTTGGGAAACCCAACCTAAAAATATGAACTTAATTTTATAATTATATCTAATTGTACTTTTATCTTAAAACTAGACATTAAATCCTATTAACTAAAGTTTTTGTTTCATTTTAGAATAGCTGAAAAATAATTTATTTTAATATAGTCATTAAAATTTTTCCATAATAAAAAATAGCATCTTTTTAACCATATCACATGAAATACAAACCTTTATAACTCAGGGAATGGGTAAAACATAAGAAAATGGTAAACATGAATGTCTAATAAAGGTAAACATGGTAGATAATAATCAAGGAACATTAATAATTATAAATTATGAAAACATCTTAATAAAAAAATAATAATAATATATCATACTTGAGTGAAACATACCTAGAAAACAATATATCCTATAATTGTAATTTTATTAAATGGTGACAAAACATGATTCATGAATAATAAGAGAGTAAAAACATAAAACCAATAGTAATACATCTTATGGAAATAATATACCATAGACAAGTATCATAGAATGTGAATATATATCATTGAAATTACATATATCATAGAAATAAGGAATGATATAAATTTTTTGGAACAATAACGGGTATTGGCGAATATCACCTTGGTGGATCACACTCATGCACCTATGCTTTTGAGTAACAAAATAGTGACTGCATATACGTGTCTCGCGAGATATATTCTTTTAAAAAATGCATTGGATAGTGATATTGGTTTCCACACATAATTCTTAAATACATTCAAGTGAAAATTGAAAATCATTTACCCATTACATTATAAATTACCCATAGAAATAAATTGGGTATCATAAAACATTCAAAATAAATTCATTAACATTTCTATGCATGATCAATTAATTTGAATAAAATGGGGTTTATAACATTTAAAAATGTTATAAAATAACAACTTGAAATTAATTAAATGATGTCAAGAAATTGATTACCCAAAATTTATCACTTCATAAGAGAAAAATATATGGTTAAAAATGAAACAATAGTCCAGTGGATATATATAGAAAAATTAAAACGAAATAAAAAAAATTCATGAGAAAAAAATTAAGTCATATACATAAATGATAAATATAATGGTCTTTTTTATGTATATTTTTTTATAAGATACAATGAGTAATTTATAAAATAATACATTAATAATATATTCCATGATTTGAAGGGAAAAAATTATTCTGATTAAATAATCATAGAGTAGATGAAATAAAATAATCTTTTGATTTGAAATTCATTACTCAGAAGAAAACATATCATAGAACAACATCATTAAAAATTATATTTAATGTTCCACAAGGAAATATTTTACGGTAAATATGAATATAATAATAATAAATAATTTTTTTCATTAAAAATAATAAAATAGAAAATTACTGTAAATTAAAAATATTGACATGGAGGAAAAAAAGTCATGGAAATCATTCATATTGAAATTATAATTTCATAAAATAAGGGAATTATAAAGGGAAATAATTCGATGTGAGAGATGAATTAAAATAGATAAATGGCGGTAATATATCATAGAATCATCATATGTTATAACATATCTTTGTTGAAAAATCATAGACATATGGGAATGTTTATGACCAAATGAAAATATTTGATTCATGTTGACCCCTTATATTTATTCTGTCTTAGTTTAATGTGATTTATCCTCTTAAATAATTAAAATTACTATCATAATCACATATTTCATAAAATTATTCCAATATATAGAGAACCTTTTATAAAAATAGTTTATAATTATTCTCAACATTTATATTAGTTAGTTTGAATATATTTTCAAAATCTCATGTGAGTAATGTTGATCATTTTAAGAATGTTTTTAATAGTGGTATTATCCTAAAAACAAATCCCAGTGTTAATAAAACCATGACCATTAATGGTATTATATTTTAATTACTATAAATATTGATAATTTTATAATTTCATTCTATTGTCATTTTTGTAATGATCCTTTAATATGAAATTGATGGGAATAATGTTTCAGTGTTTTTTTAATGAAGATACAATATTTTATTAATTAATGAGTTACGTGTTTATATTTCCTTCAAAGGACTAAAAATAAATAATTATTTTCCTTTATTACCTGTATTCTAAATATTGTTTTTCTTATAATAAACTATGAAATTTTCTTATAGCATTGTTTATTTAGGTGGTCAAACCAACCCAAACACGGTCATATCATATTTGATGGGTGAGTATTATTATAAAAGTTGTTAATTTATTATGAATATTATTATTATAAAATTTTAATGATATTATATAGATATTATTATGTTATATAGTCATATTTAAATATATTTTTTATAAAGGTAAAAGACTATAGGAAAAATTAGAGATTTTACTTCAAAGAGGAGGCAGTGAGGACATCAATATGAGTGATATTTTGTTATTCTTAATTAAATAGGGGGAAATGGATAATTATGTTTACCTTAGGAATAATTAATTCAAATTAACAGTAATAATGATTTCATTATATATTAATGATATAAATTTATTTAAAATGTAGTGTTGAAAATAAAATAAATATGGAATGAGTAGAACTCATGCTGAGAGCTTGGGATTTACCTTAGATTAATCCTTAGAAAGGGAGGTATTATTGTACATTCCTATGTTCATAAGTTAAATTAAGTAAAAATTTATATATAGGTGGTAAAAAATATTAAATATTATATAGAAATAAAAATTTTGTGTTTTATATAAGGGGTCGTGAGTGGGCCGTTTTTTTATGTGGTGAGAATGAAATTTTTTAATAATTTTTTTTATATTAATAGGGATCACCTTTTCCAAATTCCAATAAGACACATTAATTAAGAATAATTCATGGAAGATTATTTTTTATGGATTAATTTTAAAAAATATATTAAACTCTTTGTTTAAACATGTTAGTCCTTTTACCACAATGGATTAACCTTTTTACCCATTCAGATTTTATGAAGAAAACTTGTTTTACCAAATGTAATTTATATTTTATTAACACAATATAAGGTAAAACTTCTAAAAATAATTTATATTGTGAAAATAATTTTCTTTTATATATAATGAAATTGTATTAATAAAATAATAATATTAACTTTAAAATTAAAAAATTATATATATTTGAAATAATTATGTAGATAAATGGTGTTTTTGACATTAAGTGTTCTTTATATTATTTAATAAAATAAAAAATTAAATCAGTGTTATTATATTAAAGTGTTTTTTAAAAAAATTTAAAAAAATTAATTTAAATGATTAATTTACTTGACCCGAAAAAAATCTATGCAATATTAGTAAAAATATTCTTTGAAAATTACGTCATTATCGGTTTCATTATAATTAATCATATTACTTGTAATCTTATTTTTTCATAATAATAAAATGTGGAGTTTTATATAATTTTGGCCAATTGATTCAAAATATAAAATAAATATTGATAAATAATATTTCTATTGGAGATAAAATTTTATTTTTAGATTGGAAAAAAATTTAGTAAATTGTTTTGGAAATTTGTTATTTTCAATAATAAAATGCTTTTTTCATAACATTTTATAATTTTTTCATAATGTGGTTTATTATTATTGAAACATACCAGTACAACCATTACAATATAACATTAATATTTTATAATTGTTTTATAGGGTCTTGTTATTTAATCATAGTGTTTCATATTAGAAAATTTAACAACATTATTTAAGGAAAAATATTGAGTGACTTCATGGTTAATTACATTCTACACCATTTAAATGATTTTATTCCCATAATTTAACTATATTGAGGAAAAAATGGAGGTCCAGCTTTTTTATTGCACTATGGTGTTCTAAAAAATATTTTTCTATCATATGATTCCTTTACAGTTCAATATCAATATGTGTGGTCTTGGTCCACAATACATTTTCTTATCCTTTTATGATGACCCCTAGTTGTTCCTCATATATAATATGATGTTCTAATTTCAGGGATTTTGAGTTTTTTATATGGTAATGTAAGGGTATTTAATTAGATATTATTGATACATGTAACAAATAATATACACGTAATACGCCTAAGACATGTTATAATAAATAAGCTACCTCCCTGACATGATTAAGTATCTTAAGGAGACCAATGTAGCTACTACTTAGGATTCCCTTATTCCAATATCGCATAAACCACTTCCATAAAGATATGTAGAGAAAAAAAATATCAAAAACCTAAAATTAATGTTTTCATTTTTGTTTTAAACAAAACAATTCTTTCAATATTGTAATACTTTCATATTTCATTAAATGGTTTGTAAGTTGTCGCTCATTTCATATATAATTCAGAAACCATTGGATTTAACTCTCCAAGATTATCCAAAAATGTTGGGTCCCTACATATCTTCCCATAACGACCCTAATGTGGAACAATTTTAATTTGTTCAATTAATGAATTTTTTAACACCTGGATATTTTATGAATTTTTTTTCAACAATTTAATTTTCATTAATGTTTTATGTTATATGAAACACCAAGTTTTAACAAACCGAAAATAAATATTAGGATTATAAATAAAAATCAATAATTACTATGAAACCATTAATTTTGGATGCACGAATATAAATAATATTTTAAAAATATTCCGTATAAAGGTTTTATGTAATGAATACATTCTGATAAAGAGGTAATTACATTTTTGTTAATCCATTATATGTTTTGAGAATACTATTGTTTCAGAAAATATTTTCTTTGTATTTTCTTAAAAATAAATAAATTTAATTTTTTTACACTACTAAAAAATTAATTTTTAAATGTAAACAAATTGAAATCAATATGTAAAAATTTAATTAGAGTGATTTTTTTAGAAAAATCTTACATTTCGGTAAATATGAATAAATTAATTCTTAAAAAAATGTCATTTCCCTTCTAAATAATAAATAAATTGTAAGTAAAATTGGGTTTAGAATATTATTTAAATTATGATATTTATTATATATTTCTAATTAACCCAATTAATTATTTTTGGTCAATATTTTATAGTATTTTTTTATAAATTTATTATCTTTTTGAAAAAATGTTTTTTTGTAGAAGTGTTTTAAAGTCCATACTGCTTAGATTTATATACTAAATTAAAAACCAATAAGGATTATTTTTTTAAATGAAAATTCTATATTATATATCAATAAATATAATTTATATCCATATAACGATTATTATAATTCATTGAGTTAATATATAATCATATTTTTCTTAGAATTCACTTATGGAAATACAGGTTTTTTTGTTGTGTCTACATGTTCACCCTTAAATTATTTTCTTCATAATATATGAATTGAGTGTGGAAAAATATATTAAATATTATTATAGATCATAATTAATAATATATAATTTGTCAACTAAATTTTCAATCATAATTAATAATTAAAACAATAAATATCTTTTATCATGGTTAAGGAGAATATAGATTTATATTGGGTTGAACATAAAATATATGGATTCAAATGACCTAAAAACATGTATAAAATCTATTTTCCAAACATAGTTTTACCTCATAATATCTATGTGTTGATATTGATATATTTTTGTGACTTTTTCCTTGCAATAAACATCGTTACATGGGTTTCTTCAAAAACATTATAGACATTCCACTCATATCACCTATAAAATTTCATCCACTATCATATCCTACATACACTATAAAATCCAATTTTATATGAAAATACATTGAAAAATATATTTTCAACCTACTTCACCATACTTCATATTCACTAGTTTGATAATTTATCCATCATAATTTATATATTACAGATAACCTTATGATGTTGTCTGAAAAAGTGTTATTAGGTTTAATCGAGTGTTTGTTTATGATTTAATCTTCCGCATCCATAAAATATAATTTAATTAGGATGATATAATAAGAAAAAATCTATGATATAATTATATGTTATTATATTAATTTAATAATATAATTATAGATTATTTTATATTATGTCTGTTATAAATTTATCATTCTTTTTTACGAAGGACTACTGCCCCATAGATGAATATTATACATTTTCCAACACCACCTTACCAATATAGATATAATGATAGATTTAATATAAATATATATATATATATTTAATAATTATGATATTATTATACTTTTATAATTGTTATATCACGTATACATTCTTTCTTTTAATTTAGTAAGAGATACAATAATGTCGCTTGTATGTATGATGTTCTATCTTCATGCAAAAATATGTGATTTGTTTCCCAGTAATTGTTTTAATGGAAGTTAATTTGGGTAAATTAAATAAATATATGTGGAATATATGACATAATAATTTTTATAATAAAAATTAATATATTACTGACATTTTATTCATTTTAATCATCGAGGAAATGGAAATAGTGCCTATGCAAATATATGACCTACCATCTATATGGAAGGTGTATTTAATTATATCTCACAAAATTTATGGAAAAATATAAACACATATATACTTAATATTGTAATAGTAATATAATTTTAATATTTTTTGTGATTATGGAACCAATATCAATATAATAGGTTCTAAAATACCAAATCAAATCATACAAGAAAAGAACATTTATTACAAGAAATGATATTTGAAAAGGGAATTATTTATAAATTGTTTATAATGGGTCCTAGATATATAAAATATGGTATTATATATACTTAAGGTTTTATAATATATTTATAATAATTTTATATTTACTAAAAAATAAGATTAAACTCATATGATGGAATTTCATACTTATGGTAAGTGATTTTTTATTCAAATTCCAATTTTTGAGAAAAAAGTTATATTATGAACTTATATTTTACTATGAGGAGTACATATAGAAACATTCACATTTTGAATCATGAATCTACTTCTTTTTGTGATATTAAATTTTCATTTTATGTTTTTGATTAATTTGACATATGATTGAAAATAATCTAAAGTGGTAAAGTCTTGTTGTTACAATATCTTTGTTTATCGAGATTGTTTATGATTATTATTTCAATGACGAAATATTATGATCTATTTCAAAAGAATAAAATAAATTTCTTCTCCATTTTTTATTTCATGAAAATAAAATATTTCCATTATTTTCCCATCTTTATGTATTGAATATAACCAAAAAATTATTTTTATGAAAAAATGATCTTTCGTTGTCTCTTCAGTCGAAAACCCTTTTTCTTCTATATCCATTTTTTCTTAAAAAAATATAAATTTTTTATCATTTCCCCATGTAAATAATAAATAATTTTTACCCATTTTTAATTTTTACATTTTTTCATAAATGTTTTCCTCATTTCATTTTCCAAATTATTCCCCTTTGGTTTTTACTAAAAATATAAAAGGAATATTTTTTTAACATTTAAAACAATAGTGTAATTTTCAACCATAATGAGCATTAATATCACTGAAAAAATACATTATATTTTTTCAATGTTATGTCAAAAGAATTTTTTTTCCAAAATATTTTACTACTAGTATATTTTATAGGCTTGTTTTCAATGAAATGATATTTTCCTCATGAAATATTCCATGTGATTTCTCTTTCAAAATAATTTACAACATAATATTAAATCCTTTGATGAGATTTGATATTTATTAGTGATAATATGCAAGGATGACATATTTAATATTTCTCAATTTTGATTATGTTTGAGAAGAAAATATTATTATAACTCCAATTTCTTTTTTCATGGGTTATGTTATGATGAAATGTTCTATGAATAAAAATTATATTCATGGGTTTTGATATAATGCATCTTTTATGAAAATGGTTTCTTTTAATTGGCTATTAAATAATGAATTTTTATGTTATAGTAAAACAGTTATGTATTCTTTTTATTAGGTTATGTGTGGGATATATATCTATCCCTAATTAATTTGGAAGTGATTCATTTCTAATGAGATAAAATATACTGAAATGGGGAGTGAACTCCAATCATTAAGGCAATTTTTTCACTATGATAGTCTTGTGAGAGAACCTTGTATACAATATTGTTTTGAAGAGTGAACCCATTACAATATGATATGTACTCAAGTGATCCATTAATACTACGTAAATTTTTTTGAGTTATTTTTATGCCACATTTCCATGTATTATTCCATTTTTATTCTCCTATGTCTAATTTTATTTGATTTTAATAAGATTGATGTGTAATGAACTACCAATAATTTTTCCATGACTCATTATTATAACCAATTCAATGAAAGGTATTATTTTAAAATATTATTCTTATGTTCTTATACATTTTCTTACATTATTTTTATATATATCCCTTCTTTAACATTACTAATAATCTATGATGACCCATTATTATGTTTCTTTTCTCCATGTTAGGATGATTGGTATTACATGTGATGTGTATAAAAAGGGTGATAGTTATGAGGATATTAGTTGGAGATGATGTAGAAAACTTATGAAAAATTTTCTTATGTTTCTATATTTCCAATGGATCTCTATCGTTTTTATACACAATAAATATATGTGTAATTTATTGAACATTAAATTAAAAATAGATCTAAATAATTGTGAAAAGTTTTGGTCTTAATAATTTTAATAATATTATATGTTTAGTTAAACTATGGAAAATAATTAATAAAACGTACTTATAACCTTAGGGAAATGTCTAAAGACATTTATTGGGATATATATAAGGATAAGTCTAAGGATGATTCAATGAATTGAAAAATGACATGTATTTTTTGGAAAAAGAGATAAAGAGTGGTTTCCATAATGTATGATCCTTTTATAGATAAAAATATGATTTAGATATATAATAGAGGAACTCAAGGATAATAAATCCAAAAAAGTTCTATTTAGATGGACTTAATCATCACCGGGTACATGAAAAAAGGCTATGTTGTACACATAATTTACCACTCTGAGAAGATATGCATTTGTTAATTTACATTATTTTTATAAACTATCAAGAAGGTTTTTAATAATGACCATTAATGACCAATTTTATTCTAAAATAGTCCCCAATTTAAACGTAGTTTGCTGAATTTGGACATCCTATAAGTTATTTTTCTGGATTTTTTGGTTCATCTATATGATTATTATTGCATACACAATTATTTATTATTTTAATTATTGCATGGGATATAAAGAAAACATGTTGGTTATTAGTATGACTTTCGATGAAATTATTTTATCCCTAATGAGTAATGTGGTTTGGGAGATATAACAAAAAATAATATTTTTATGATCACATAACAACTTAGTGATATTAAACATGCTGAATTTCCAATTGATAAAAATAAGTAAGAAATTTTTATCCTACCCATGATGAGGAAACATCCATATTCTTATAGTTTTTTTCTAACCCACTAGTTGTTGAAAAATGTATTAGAACCATTTAGATGATAATTTCTATTCTATAGTGATCAAAGAAAGAAAGATTCACATTGGCTATGTATATTTTGTAATTCAATGTAGATCAACTGTAGAATCTTATAAAGAATACAAGTAAACATGTTGAAATTTTCTTCCTATAAAGGGATGATTTTAAAAAATAATTTTCCAATGAGAAATATCTTTTTATTATAATCAATAAAATGTCAAATTATTTACTTATATTACTTTATAAGGATGATGAATCAGTTGGTAAATTTGAGGTGAATTCTATATGACTTGCATGGCGCACTTCTAATATTCTAATCGAACCCAATAGTAGCTTAATTGATAATTTAACTAATTAATCCCATATCCCCAAATAGTTTTTTCAACTTGGTTCATCAGTAGCTATGAAACAATATTTAGATGTGTTACCAAGTTAGTAATAGATATTGGTTTACCGACTAGTCTCCTAGTTTTTATAAGAAAGAATATGGAATTAAATATAAAATCTAAAAAAAGAGAAATTAATATTATCACTAATTCATGCTTAGTGTGTTTATAGATACACACAGAAAATTTTATTAAGGGGAAAGGTTAATTTCTTATTTTTTGTAAGGTTTTTCATCACTAAATTTGTTCCTATTGTGATGGGATGAAGTAAGATAATTAATAAAATAGAGCGAAAGTTCCATATAATTCACCAATTAATCCATTTTTTAATATAGAAGGAGTATGATAATTATGAAATCAATAATCAATTTCTAATGGTAATGATGATTTTTAATGTTATAAGCCTCTTATTAAGAGGGAAATATGAAAATTTAATATGGTCACTATTATTGATGTTGATTGTGATAAGGATGTGGTGAAAAATAAAATAACTATACCTCTTTGTTGTCTTATGTTACCCAAAACACTGTCTATTCTTGCATTACATGAAATTGCGAGCTTCTATGAATCATATTTTTATTATAATAATTATTTAAAAAATATATTTTTAACATATTTATTTGAATGGAGGGTATGAACATGATTAATGGAATTATAAAATTATGGTTTGAAAATGTATACATAATTCATTGGAAAATTAATTTTTTATTAATATAAAACATTTTTTAAAAATAAAAGGAAATTTTTTTTATAAGAAACTATATAAATGTGGACAATTGGGTTTTATAAAAAAGCAAACAAATTTTCTTGAGTAAAATTATTGAAATTTATATATAATATATTTAATCTAAATTTTTAACATTCATCCTATTTGTTTACTATAAATAATTTAAAAGAATGTCTAATTATAAGCGTAAAATATTTATTTTTATAAAAATATATGTTCACAGCCATTAAATGGAAATCCCATTTTAAGTATAAATTTTTAGACTTTTATAAATTATATTTGAAAGAAACATCTTCTTTGAAAGAGGGGTAAAAATAATTCACTTTGATGAATTGTCTTTCCATAAGTTGGTTTCTTCTCATTAATACCTTACAATATTGTTGTTCTAATATATATTTTACATTTTATTAATTAAATTTTATTTATTAAATTTTATTAATGTATCATGTTTTTTATTATAGCCTAATGTTGTATGTAATCCATGTTTTTAATAATGATTTATTAAAAAGTATTTACTAAAAGTATGTGTAAATAAAAAACATATATAGATAATAGAAGTGAAAATATTCCAATATTGGTGGTTGTATGAGATAATTAGTTTCATAAAAATACTCTTGATTCACTATTAGATCTCATAAAATAATGCTTTATGAATAGTGATAGTGCTACCACCCCACTCTGTGTACAAGAATCATCATGATCTAATCATGGAACCTTTGGCCTGTTTAGTCCCCTTGATACTAGAAGTATATATTTTATACTTCAATGATCTTCGTTGGGGTTGATCAATAAATATAGAGTATAATGTAATGATCATGCATGTACATTATAATTCATTATTTATAAGAACAACAATGCTTCACGATGGATCAGATATCATGCGGGTTTTCCTCAACTTCCATCATTCATATGTTTAATACATGAAATATATTAGGTAGATTTTATATATGGATATCATTAATTAACGGTAAAAAGGACTACATTTACAATAATACATTTTATATAAGTAATGTACACTATGAGTTCATAATTATTCAATTATGGTTAAATAATAATACAATAATGTTCATTAACATGATGAAAGGAGACTTTTGATACAACATTGAATTTTTTAAGTGGTATTTTTAGAGTACATTCTTACAAACTCATAAACAATAAATGATAATGATAATAATTTTATAATTTCTTAAATACTTTTATAATGTAGAGGTTATATAAAATTTATAGTAAATATTAATATTTTTTGGAGAAGGTGATTTTCATTTGGGTATGTATTCTTAAGAAAGGGTATATCTATATATATATATATGAAGATGGTGATTTAAGATTGATTAAAACTAGTATATATAACAATGATCCATCACTTTTTTCAATTTATCTAGGTACTATCAAAATAAACTTATGAATTTAAAACAATTTAAAAATTTTATATCCACATTAATAAGGAAGGGAATAAAATATTTCATGGAATAATGAATGTGGAGAGATCTTTAAGGAGTTAAATAAGTGTCTAACCAGTAAACCTATACTCACACTACGATTAAGAGAATAATCATATGTGATATAATATAATTCATCTATGAATGTATTGCATATTATAATCATGGAAAATTACCATGATAAAGAATATTACTAAATACAATATAATCTTAATGAGATATATTATCAAACACATAATTGTGAGTCTCTTGCAGTAACATTTTCATTAAATATTTAGAAGAATGATCTTCATAAGGAAATATAATATATATATATATATATATCATATGATATTGTGTTATATATTAACATAAAATTTTATCAACATGAACAAATAAATATGGTCATAGATTATAATTGAATATTATTTCTCAATATTTTACCAACATATGAATGAAAAAAAGTGGTAGATTCTCCAAGAGGAAAATAACATGCATCCAGATCCATGATGAGAATTGAATAGCATTATTCCTCATAGAAATTAAAGGAATATTAATTTAAATAAAGATGAAAGGAAAATAATCTTATGTTTATAAAAAAATTTCTAAACCATACATTCAATAGAATGTTTAGAAATATCATATATAAAATATTGAGAGACAAAATAAGATTTATAAAATAACCAATAAAAAATAATCAGGGTTTTATATTGGTAAATAAGGATTTATAAAAAAATGTTATGTGATTATTCATAATAAGATTTATTTAGATAAATAAATAATTATTAAATGATGTAGATAACATAATATTCCTTATCCAATAGAAATGAAAAATGATGTATAGATATATCTAATAGAAATTCTTATGGGAAAATATTATGTAGAAGATTTATGAATATATATATATAATTGTATGATATTCTAGAATTTGAATTTAAAATGGAAACAATATAATGGGATGAAAAAGTCCTATTATACCTAAATATATCTGGGAGAACATCACTATAAATTTTCTCTAGGTCTTCTGATGAGATCCAAATGAAATAATTTCTTGTTTGTTTAAGTGAACCATACTATACAGACTTATCTTTATCACCATTCATGAATATTTATATCCTGAACCACATTGAAGGATATATATAATCGAATTGGAGAGGTGACATATAACACATTTATCAATTTTTTTAATCAAAATCTATGGTTGACCATAATGCTATGGAAAATTCATTAGTAGTACTTTATAATTAGTATATATTTTCACCCTTATAATTATTTGTAATATAAAATAACTATCCAAAAACATGAGTATATGCAGGGAACTTGATATAAAGACCACAAAGGAGTGTCATATCAACATATCCCTTCAGTAATGTTCTTATATTACAATAGTATCCACTTAGTAATTATTATGGATCCTAATAAGGATGTAAATGTGGAGAAATTTTGAACAACATCAGATTCACAATAAATTGACAAAAATAGGCAATAATGAAAACATATTCGAAGAAATGGTGGATATGGTAAAATCTATTTAGAAGCACATTAAAATAAATGAGGGTAGATAGATGATAATTATTTTCAATCATCATTAACGCTATAATTTTGATGTCGGATAAAGATGTTTTCATCAATTATCTCCCTAGAATAGAGTCATTAGGTTTTCAAAAAAGAGAGTCATATGTCCTAGACACAAAAAGTTATTTGAAAATATTGATTATTTCATAATGATTTTTAGGATCAGAAACCACACATGCATTGAAAACTAAATGGTATGTTGATAAATGTGATGTATATCCTTTTTATCTAGTAAAAATATATCATATTTAAATTATATTACATCTAGTTCAACTATTTTTTTTTTCACAGAATAGATGTGGATAACCCAGATAAACGGATTCATTTTGGGGGGTTTATTGTCTTTGTATAGTCATTCAACTAATTATTACCTTTTTGTCCATAAGAGAAAATCTAAATGTCACCCACAACCATTACTATGTATGGACCTACACTCCAAAGGTTAGTGGTCCTTTGGTTTTTAAAACTCAATGATGCTTAGGAACATGAATTGGTTGAGATTGCATGGGGTTGACCTCATTAGAGTCTTTTATTTTTTAGAATTTTCACCTTCTCTCAGGCTCTCTTATATATTTTTGAAATGTTTAAGAGTCTCTTCCTAATCATGAAATGAGACTATTTTCAATAAAAAGGATCATTATAATGGAACTCTTGTTGGAATATGGAAATCTTTTTAGTGATTACATTTATATATGTATATGTGATTATTGATCTATTTCCCATTGTTGGGTATCTAATTATATGTTTATGTTGTATTACTCATCATTCTAGAAGTAGTTTTCATCCTTGGAAGCAGTTAACATTCTGAGGACAATACTGAGCCATTATTAGGCCTCTTCTGTATCCTATTTTATAACAGAAATAATGTCCAATGTAGTTCAATAAACATGTAAATATTGATATCATATAGAAATGATATATATTTGGGCACTTGGGAATCATTTATTTTCACTTGAATCCCATGGATGCATCCAACATATCTTGGTTGTGGACGGAATGAGAGTTACCATAGATCAGTCACGTCCTTGGGACATTCCCTAAGGTAGATCCCCGTGTATGGGGGTCTATAATATCCCAATATTCGAGGCTTATGAATAGATATTTACATGTAGACTGGATATTCAAGATTTAAGTGATGTTATTACTGAAAATCCATAAGCCTACATGAGCTATGCTCAAAGTTGGAATCCGGGGATAATAATTAATTAACCTCATTGCATATGGGTGTGGGGATGATGTGATGGGACATCTGGTTGGATGTTCATTATAGATCATGGGACATAAGTAGGTATCCTTCATATTATGTTTATGGAAGAAATATGATTCATCATTGTTCTATTAACCTCTCAATCTGCTGATGGATGATGAAGAATTATCACCACATGGGAGAGATTGGGTCCCGACATTAGTGAAATTTAAAGACTTATAATGAAGTGGATACCTATTCATGCTCGGAGCAATTGGATGAAATACTATGTATCATGGATAAAACAAAAATTAGAGTTACCATTGTTCGGTTTGATTAGGGAAAACACACTGATGTTTCCCTAGAATGTGGGACATATTATATTATGCCAATTATCGGGGAATACCCAATGAGGATTACATATCATGGAATAGCCTTATGACATAAATGATATGAACATTGAAACCCACTAATCCCATGTGATATATGGTATGTGTGAGAATGAAGAGATAAAAATTGATCAGTTTCATTGATTATAATTACATGACTTATGTGCGGGGACAAACCATTCAGATGATTAATATAGAGATCAAGCCTTAGTAAGGTGTCCCTTGTATCCTGGTTAAATTAGTTATTAATGTAATAATACTTCAATTTAAGGGGGATTATACTATGAGTATTTCCTTATATGCAGGATAAAACATATTTTTTCATTCATCTCGGATTAAACAATAATGATTGCTTATAATGATAGAGGTTTATGATAAAAAAAATTTGATCATTTAAACTCCCTAATACTAAGAGTGATATACTCGGTGTATTAAATAAGTGTTAGAAATTAATCAATATCACTACCTATGGATATGAGGAAAATGTGATCAGACATCCTTTTGGATGTATAATAAATATCACGATCCTTATGGAGGATTCCTAATTATATTTGAGATTAAATGAATCAGATTTATCATTTTTTAGTTGACTAGAGACTATAGTCTGTCTATTTCCTAATATTCACACTAGAAAAGGCCATCACATTTTGAGATGTCTTCTTGACATGGGATAGTTTTCTGACAAACTTCTTTTTTTTTTCTTCCTGATATATATAGATTTATACATTACAAGTACTAGTGAAAATAAAATGATATAGTTAATATTTCCGATGTATGTTTCATGACATGGACGATGTTTTTTGAATTTAATTTCATGATTAGAGTTGACATGTCCAGCTGACATGTCTAGAGGACGTTGCATGATATAGTTTTTCATTCCTTGTGGACATCTCATGTTTCGTTTTGACTGTTTTGGAAGGTATTAAATTATCTAGCCAATATATATACATGACACTTAATTATCCACGTTTTGATCCTAGATGGAATTGAGAGAGCCTTCTAGCATTTATAGAGGAAATCATGAAACCCAGATGACATGCATGGTGGGTGTCACAATATGTATCATGAAGACCTCTAGGACTACGTGAGACCTAGATGACAAGGACTGGTGTCGCCTCATGACATGGAAAACATTTCTAAAGGATATATCATGATCTTAAGGGTGATCCAAGAGGGATTCATGATATATGGGATACAATCACGGAGGGAGGCACATGAATTTTATGGAATTTTCAGAGGAAATCACATGATCCAAATGGTTGATCAAGGATACATCACAAAACTATAGTGACATGACCTGGTGCTCTCACGTGTTCTGAATGAGAGATGAGAAGTGCATGAGGATCAATGATTCTTTATTCACCTAATTATATCATATACAGTATTTATTCTATTTTTAATTTCATAGGATTCTTAAATTTTTTTAATATATGCCTGTGTTGGTCTCACATGATCCATAAGATTTGTGGGATGTTATTTGAATATGTCATTAGAGGTACATCACATCACCTCATGTGATCAAGGGAAGGGACCATTCATGCTTCCCCATCACTTATAGTATTCCCCAGATTTTAACTAGAGTAAATGTTTTATGATTAAGATAATAATCTCTACGAAATGTTCCCATTGAGTTTTGGGTGTGATAATGTGATGATGAAAGATGTTATGAGATTTTTTCATGATATGTTAGAGGATTTATAGTATTCTCCACCCCTATTATATTATTTTTTATGCAGTACATACTGCACAACCCCAGGATAGATTATATGGAAGAATTTAGTGTGGCATGTTTTCTGAAATCCAATAATAGGTTTCATGTGATTATCAGTGACCTAGGTACCATGTCATCAACACAATATTTATATGATTTTGAATAATTTAACGGGTCATGTTCAATCATGTGAACATTATATGGGGCATTCAAAAAGATAGAGTGATAAGTTTATGGGATTTTTCCAGATCAGTATGCCTATTGAATGGCCTTTTCATAATTTGAGGTGACATATATGCGGTATTCTAGAAGAAAAAGGTCAATTTTCATGGGTTCATCACAAGATTGAGATTGTTTGTCAATGTTTGACTAGCATGATCTAGGATGTCTTTTTAGTAATATGACAATGTTCTCATAATATTAGTATATCTTTATCTCTCAAGAATATTGCATTGTTTGGATTTTTTTATTTCCGTGATTATTTTTCAGTGGTTGGTGATCACACATCTTTTCATAAATATTGCCAAAGATAACCACTCTACCCATCAGCAATGAAAAATAACATAAAAAAGGCCATGTGGTGATTTGAGAGAATTAATATGGATAAATCCTTCTATTTTCATTGGATAAGGAGGGGAGAGAAAGATTTCATGGACCTATTTGATTTTCCTATCATGATAGGGGTGACCGTCCATCAGTCTCCAGTGTAATCAACTAGACATGTCATCAGGGCTTTCTATGTGTTTTGTGAACAGCATGGGTGCATCTCAATATATTTAAAATTGTGTATGATTATGACCTTATGGATATTTCCCCATATTTTCCAAGCATTTTTGGATTGATTTATAAGAATCCAGTTATTAAAAATTCATTTGATCTATAAAAACTCTTATAGAGTCATTTCATGATTAGTTATTACCAAGGATTCATTCGAAAGAATAAATAGACATTTTCAATGGGGCTTCATAGGATCATCAAACATGTTATGAACTATCCATAACCAATCACATGAACATATGATGGTCATTTTATCATTATTTATAGGTATGGTTACATGATTCCTAATTTATTTCCACCTTCTTCAACATTTAATTTTTAGAAAAGAATTTACCCATATCAATGCATTAATTTCTTTTTGGATTTTATGAAGCACATATCGCAAGAATCAACATTAAACACATTTATGATGTGGTGTTTCTAGTTTAACTCCCACTATAATTTTCCCAAGTTCCTATTTTTTTCTATATATCCCTCTTTTTTAATTTCCAAATAGATCTCTAACATGTACTAAATCTAAAGTTTTTATAGAAGGATCATGATCAATCTTATAGAAAGATATTAGTGAATATCATTGATAATATAGACAATGTTATACTCAATACTAAAAAACACCTTATCAAGTTATATTTGGAAAGTCATATGTATGATGATAATAACATGGGAAACTAAGGAAAAGAAAATATAATTACCTCATTTGTTTTCATCTTAGTGTATAAAATGATTATTTATGGAATAAATTTCTAAAAATGGGAGAATTTAATGTCCTAAATTATATATATTGAAGTTACCTTCAGGTTAAATTCCCTATTTTTGAATATATAGTAAGTCACATGAACCAGATAACAACAAATAACATAAATTGATTATAGTACATTAATTTTATGAATTAATATACATAATATAATTTAAAAAATTATTATAGGAAAATAAACAAGGAAAAAATAACTATAATTGGGAAATTTTGACAATCTTGCTCTCATTTAATAATCACATCAATGAGTAATATTTTAAATAGGAGAAAAATTACCTTAAAAAAATTAAAATTAATTTATCTAGAACCTATTGACATATTAAAGTTAATAATTATTTTTTGAACTATGAGGTATTTAATGGAGTATAAATACAGTATGATCATAGAAAATATGATCATTAAAATAGTTACACTAGTATAAAGAATAATAACCTTACAATTTATAAATAAATAGTAAAAATAATACATAATTTTTTTTAATATTATAAAATAGAAATAACCAAATTAAAATGAACATGTAAAATACAACAATATAATTATTCATTATAAATAAAATTCATTTATTATTTCAGAAAACATATATTAGTCATTGTAATTAAAATAAAATTTTATAAAAAATATATGCAAATGAAATAAAATTTTTTATGAAATATTTCTAAATAAAACTAATATATTAAAAAATGGTTAATTTTTTCAAACCATCCCTAATTTTCAAAGGGTAAAAAATTTAAGAGTGGCATTAAAATTTTGTTATTTTTAAAAAATCAGAGATCGTATTTAAATTATTTTTGATAAAATTTATTTAATTTAAGGATTAAAAATATAAAAAAAATTAGGGATGATTTTTTTCATTTTTCTGAAAAGCTGATTTTTTTGTGAGTAGAGAATTATGAGAAAATGAGTTTTTTTACATTACCAGTAATACACATGTTTAGTTGCATACATTATGGTGTATGAAACCATCATCTCAACTAAAAATGTGAAAATTAATATTTATAGTCACAGTTTTCACCATTATATTAATTATTTATCAAAAATAGTAATGTAACCAGAATTCTATTCAAAACACCCATTCCCTCCCCTTATAAATTGAACGTTTCACAACCCCACAAACCCTAAAACAAAAAATAACCATAAAATAATAAGACCCTCCAAATTTCTCTTGAACACTGTCATAAATGTTTTAGGGTGATTTTATTATTAAAATTACATTCCATTATCATATCTATTATATCAAAAAATGATATCCAATTAAAGGGATAATTATCTCAACGAAGATCTTTTAAGTTCATTTCTAATTATATCTCATACAAATATTTTATATGCATACTAATAGGATGATATAAGTATTATAAGTATTAGTAGTTGTTATTATATTAATTAATAACTAATTTATACCTTCATGTCAATTTTTCTCAAAGAAAATCATTACTAATATTATGGTCAGGTCATAACCATTATGGAAGAAATATTTCATTTTCATCACCATCATGTTCATAAACGAATTTATGTTTAAATAGTATACTGTTAAATTAGATCACATTTCATCATATTCAATATTGGATAATAATATTAGAAACTAAATAATACAAAATATTTTTTTATAGTTTAAAAAATTAATAAATAAACTATCCATTAAACAAAACAATTTGTAGATTATGAATGTTGATTAATTTTCATTATTATATTATATTTAAAATTATTAAATTTTTATAATGAAATTAAATAAATAAAATGATAATTATTTATTTTTTGACTAATATGATTAGAACATGCATCATTATCAAGAAACTGAAGTGACCTTGGAACCAAGAAACAATCATTCCATGGACAGTGAACGTGAATTTAATATCATGAAAAATTATTATAAAATATCACAATGTAAAAATAAGAAATAAAATATAAATGAAATATTTTTTGAATAAAGTATTTAGTAAACCTAATTAGGTTATTTGAGATGTTAGACCCATGTACTAAGTAAGTCAGAACCGGAGGTAGGGCAATTCCTAACCCACCCACTTTCTACTGAGTTTTTTTCACTCAAATTACATCTCTTTATGTCATTGTTATTCAAATGTATTTATTTAATATTATTTATATTTTTTAACATATATAACTATTTTAATTTATATTTAATTATTAGGTATATGCATGTTTTCCATGTTTCCTATTTGATTACTACTTATAAGAAGAACATATGTTTTAGGGAACCTATTTATTTATTATTTAATCGCAGGTAAAAATTAAATAATTTTTTTAATATATTTTTAATTAAGACTTATGCATCATTATTCAAATATAAAGGTATATATATATAAATTTAATTTCTATTTTACTCATTGTAATCATTATGATATATCTTTGGGTAACACATTGAGACAATATTATGTAACCCATTTCATTTTCCTGGGTATTTATTTTTATTTTTATCTATATATGATTTGTTAATGTTGTACACATATACACATACCTATTCTTATGTGATGGGTGGTCCTATAATAATATCACCCACTAATTCAATGGGTAATTTTTGACTCATTAGTAACCTTGTATGGGGAAAGGGAAATAAAATTTTCATACTATGTTATGTTTTCTTAGTATTATGACTAGACAAATGCTTATAATATCATTTTCTATGTTTTTCACACACATATATGTTATTATTTTCCAATTATAATTATTTATTTTCTCTATGATACCATGTGATTGCATATATGATCCTTAACTTTTAGGATATCATATTTTTCACATTACTCTTATGATATACTCTATGATCATGTTTTTTTAGATTAAGGGGGTTTTTACCTGACCCATTTCTTTATGTATTTACCTTACGTATCTTATGTAGTAATATAAGACCAATTGGATTTGGATCACCATACGGAGATGGAAATTATCATGTTGGATGTTTTTTAATGTTTTTTTATGAAACAAATCTAACAATGACACGAGATATATATGTTTTTCAGATGGGTTTATAGATTCTGTTTTAAAAAGATATAATATTATTTGTATGAGACATTGGTTATAATAATTTAAAACCATGGTTTTTTGGATTATAAAATTTCTTCATCTATATTTGGAAGACCATATTAATTTTTAGATTGAAATTGGATATATAATATTTGATTAATATGATTTTCAATATTTTTTACTACATGAATTCCATAAAAACGAAATTAACATAAAAATGAATTTTTGACCATTTCAATTTTGGATTATTTAAAATTTGGATATTTATTTTTATGGAAATTAACTTTTTTTGATATAGATAAAAAACAAAGATTTTATATTTTTAAACGATTTAATTTAATATTCAAGAATGAAAATTTTCCAAATCCTGATACTTTGGGGGCTTTAACAGAATCGCATCATTAATATTATTTTAACATAATCATTGAGATTTAATTTCATTGAAATATAAAACTATTTTTAGGTAGAAGAAGGGTTTTACAAATAAATGAATGTAATATATAAACAATTACCTTGATGTGTTTGTTAATGTATTGCAGGGTTAGGTAATGATGGATAGTAATAAAATTTTCATATATTTTAAGTTCCATTGTTCTTAACATCGAACATTGGGAACCATGAATGAGAAAATTTTAGTGGGATAATGATCCATGAAGGGTGATTATATAATCTTACACATGTATATGGATTTGATTATTTATTCATATTTCTCATGTTTTTTATAATTAGTGAAAATAAATAATTTATTTTACTTATTTACTAAAAATTTATTAAAAATATATAAAATATTATTTAAATTCAATAGGTGAAATTATAGAGGATATATATTATTATTTATTCTTAATAGTGATTCTAGGAAATCCATGTGAGAAATTTGTAACTCACCGCAAACCATACATGACAATTTTTTCAATATTTTATTTTATATTGATCGATATTTTAAGCCATATTATTCGTCTCTAATTTATCATAGGAGTTTTATTATTCAATAGGTGTGCCTAAATAGTCTATAATCAAATTGAAATGATTTACTCACCCTTATTCTTCATGTGGTACAATAAATCCAACAATTTAATGTGCATGAAATATCTAGAATTCCCATATGATTTATACCATTAAGGCCTCTCACATATGAATACACTCTTCTCTAACTAATCAAATCCAATACATTATTTATTAGGGTTATGGGTAATAAATTATTACCTCAAAATGATTGTAATCCTACTTATAATCCCAAGTCACTAGAAAAGGAATAAGATAAGAAATTAACTATAATAACAAAACAACATCATGAAATTAAATTTTTAAATATATCCTTCAATTTATATTTTATAAAACTCATATCGTCATTGTCCCAAAAAATAAATAAACAATAATTATTAAATAAAATATATATATGTTAACATAAAATTTTCAATAAACACTACAAAAGTTATAAATTTAATAACTAATGTATTAAACCATTAATACAAACCCTGGAAAGAATAATCCTGAAATTAGATGTATTTGTTTATCTAATTTAGAAATTAATATGTCTTAGTTTTTTTAATTATATATACATGAATAAATATATAATAATATATCAAATATTAATTTATGACATTTTAATTAATCTATAACATAATAAGGGATGTTATATATTTTTTGAATGACTAATAATGTTTTTAATTCCAAAATGATTAATAAAATTGTATTAAAAATCTTCCACCTGAAATATATTATCTATGTGTGTATATATATTCCATGAAAATTCAATATTTCGTTTAACACTAATATATAAATTAAGTAATAATTCATACTAATTTTGATACATGATTCACCTCAATATTTATGTCAGCTCAATATAATTATTACAGTCTTCACATGATTTAATAGTATTATCTCATATACAACACTATCCAAAGATGAATAAAATAAAGAAATTAAAAGGTTCATTGATATTATTTTTAAAACCAAAATTTATTTACCAAAAAATGTAACCCAAATATCTATATAGCCTAATTTAAATTTCATATTGCTGAGAAATTACATCTTGTGTTATGGGACTATTTCTTATATGGGGTTAACTTATATTTTTATGGATTGCACATTACTTCCATGACAAACAAAAGTCATTCAAATATAGTTTTATGCACCTTAAATAGATAAAACCTACACACCCTATAAAAAATCATCAAAAAAAATTTATCAAACATTACATAGAAATGAATATATATAACTAAATGTATATTTAGAGATGCATATAATATTTTAAAATTTTTTCTCCCAAATGGATTGTCTCTATGAATATAAAAAATATAAAATAATAAATAATGGGGAATCTCAAATGCAAAATTGGTCAAAAAATTCATCCATATAGCTACCACTAGTGTGACGATTCTTACTATTCTACTATAAACTAATGTTTTTTAGTTGGCCAATTCCCTTACCTTGACAACCATTAAAAATTATATATGCACGCAGTTTTTTTTTCTTGGAATTGATTATAACAGTACTATAAAAATGTCACCTCCACACCTAACATTTCCATTTTAATTTCATTTGCATGATTGTACAATGTAGTGAATGATATATTTTCTTAACATTTAATACTAATACATGATTCCCTGTAATTTAGAATGACAATACAATATATAAAAAAATATAAGTCTATATACCATAGTAAGAAAACCTTATTCAATATATGGTCAATAACATAACCTATATATTGTAAATTCACACAATCCATGCTTAGAAGGGATGATATCCTAGAAATAATCTATGTAATTATCCCCTAATAATAAGGGATTATGTTTTCAAAAGTACCTTTAAAGGGTTGTTCCATTATGTAATATGATAACTAGAAATTTGTAGTGCATAAAACCATGAGGAATTAGATCATTACATAGTGCAAATATCACCAAGGGTTAAAATAATGGAAAATAGTCTCATTAAATACTATATGAAGTATTCTAACTTACACATGGTATTATAACCCATATAACACAACAGTATATGACATTAGAAATAATTCAAATATTCCAAATACCCATATAAGATGAATATATGGTATATTAAAGTTCATCATATATCAATAAAAAATACCAAGGATAATAAAAATTTGAGATGAGGAATATCTTAAAAAAAATAACACTCTACTCGTTAAATTAATCATGTTAGAATAATCTTATTATCCATCATAGAAATAAAAATTTCATGTATCCTCATACCTTTTAATGTCAAAATTATGAAAATGTATTGAACGATAGATAAATATCACACATAGGTGTAGAATAAAAACATGTAGTTTATCGATATTAACCCCGAATATAATTCCCTGTGTCTATACATGAAAATGGAATTCCAAAGAAAATTGAATTTTTTATGTGGTGGGGATCAATTGTGAATCTCTATTCGTAATAGAATTAAGGAAAATCCAACATTATAATGTGATGTTTTTATACATGTGTTGAGGCATGAAAGAGACCTCTGGTGCATGAGATATTCTCGAAATCTTTAACATATGTTTCAGGATTTTTGGAGTTTCCATTTCATGATGCATGATTTGGTGTGAAATATTTTCAGGAAACCATGAAATACCTATGTGTGAGGTGGGTTTTAGTTATATTTCAACAGATTAATGTTTTATAGAATATTTAGGGAATAATTTTTGGGAACCATGAATATTTAATTGGAAACTATGCGTCTTGGAGTTGTATGGAGGCCTAGAAAAACTATGAAATGTGTTAAAAACTATGTGTAGGGAAATTCTCATGGTTGGCGTATGGTTTGGTAAACCAAGAGAACCAACCATGTGAGATGGGTGTTCAAGGATACATCCAACCACACCTTTGTTGAACAATTTGGAAAAATATGTTTTCAAATTTTGTGCCACATTAAAATTTGATATATACTATTTTCCCCCTTTTAAATTATAATATGCATTGCTCCCCTTGTTTCCCTTCTATTTACATGCATGAAAAAGTAATTTTCTTCCCATTATCTTCAACTATAATCCCCTTTTAAGGGAGTTTTTTTGTTTTATTTGATGAATGTTCTACGGTATATCTTCCAATATATTGTACTTAATATACCCTGTCATCCTCTTGTTATAATATTATTTTTTCATGTCTTTGCTTTTGGTTATAACTCCACCAAATCATGGTGGGATCATCCAAATGATATGGGGATTCCATTATTTTTACAATTAAGGAATTATTTGATTCCATTTGTAATAGGTTTCTTATTGATATAAAGGATTATTTTTCTATTTTTTATTTTCTTAGTTTTTTCCTAACTTGAATTTAATGGTAATAGTGTTGCTGTGGAAGGATTAATATTTCTCTCATCCTAGACATAAGGGTTCTTCATTGTTGTTTGATGCAGGTTGGATTTATTCTTTGATGGAAGACTTATGCTTACTGATCTATCAATCATTATGCCAAATTTAATTTGGAATAATAAATATAATAAACAATTATTTATTTAATTATATGTGTTTTCATTAAGTTAGAAACATGTTTGGTTGAGATGAGATCATTTTAACGTGATAAAGGCTTGATGGTATTGAAATAACCTTGGATTACAAGTCCATCATTGGAAATAAATGATAAAAATTTGTATGAGAAATATTGTCTTGTATACATAAGAAATTGTTCATATCAATAGATATATGAATTGTGGAAACTGGTATAACCATCATAGGAGGTCATCCACTGAATTAAATGAGTTGTTAAATAATATAATCTTTTTTGAATTATTCGCAATTTTAACTATTATTTTAAATAACATCAATGTCTATGTAAGGACTATATAAGGTGTCCAGGACTATTATGGTGCCTTGGACACCGGCTATTTTCCTTGACCACTTACTATTGAAGTCTTTAATTAATATTTGTGATATTTAAACCACTTGACATGCAGAATGGGGCTTGTATAACCTTATTGACCCTGATTAAGAGTACGTGGGAAAATCCCTATTGGGTTTCTTCATGAATTTAGATGGATAGCTTTGATAGTTTGCATGTGGACCTGTGATATGCGATGATACAAAATAGAAACACCATAGGCCATGCATGAAGAGTGGTTCATCTGACCAACCTATTGAGATATTGATGATTGAGACAGATCATGTGCCATCCATTGGTCTATTGTCAATGTAAAAAATATAGTGTATGGATCAAGGTCATTGTACCATTATTATGATGCATTGGGATGTGTCATTCTTAGAGAATTGGGAGTTTAATAGAGAACTTTGTTGGTACTAAGGACCCTCTTGGTGGTGAATAAGATGTATACTGTCAATGGATACCAGAGTGGGTTATATGTTGATTGATTAGGTCTATATAGAAGTATGTGATAATGGTACATGATAGTTGTGGGTGTAACCCTAGAATCTGATCTAATACGTAATCAGGAATGGGATGAGTTAATGATTAATGTAATAGTAATTCTGATAGCACGTATGATACTATTTTATTTATATTTATGATTGATTACATGTGATTCGTAGGATACAAGGGAATTATACATTGGGCGTGAAATATATGTGATCACATAGGATTCATATGAATCACATTATGAGATATATGAGACACTATAATTCATCATATAGTTGGGATCTAGTCCCACAACATATCGGTGATGTATTATTACAATAGATAGCATCAAAATACATTGTTGATATATTAGTCAATTCATATATGTTTAAATAAGGATACCATATTAACGTTGTATAATTTCATGCATATAGGAATGTTTGGGATGGTAGATATTCTATTGATACAGTGATACCATTTTGAATTCTCTGCTGTCTAGAATCGAATGTTAATACTGATAGTCAATTGTAAATTCATATTATTATATGGTTTATAATGGTGGTATGAGGTGATGGGTGGGTTTTTTGATTTTCTGGAGAAAGATGATTAGAATCATAAGGGTTATTTCTTCATACATTCAATTGATTCTTAGGATCCTCCCTAGGATCTTTTGGACACACAATAGGTTGTTTGGATGAAGAGATAAATGATATTGTATTACTAGGTGATTGAAAATTGGTTCTATGGCAGGCATACCTTTGGATCCATGTAGTCACCTATGAATCGGTCATTCCTAATATTAAAATATTTTCATGGGGAAACCCTTTTTAAAATCCGAAATGGGACCAAAATAAAGAATTATAACGTACAACCATTGGGTTCAACATAAGGGATTGTGGATAAAATTTTCTTATGGAGACCCTGTCAGGACCTGTCCTCAGGGCCCATGCCCTAAATACCTCATGCCCTCTTTCCTTAGGCCAGGGGATAGTGACTAGAACCAAAAGGCATATCCCAGGGAAATAGGATGGAATTGCATTTAAACTTGCGACTCACACAAAATGTACACAACCAGAAATAAATAATAATTACTAAAATAGTAAAAGAGTGTTGAATGTAAATGGGCCAATATACAAACCCAACTGAATTATAAGTATAGGAAAAGGGAAAACAGCTCTTGGATCATCCACCGGGGAATCCTACCTGATGGGTAGGTACAGATCTCGATCAAGTCATCCTTGAGGTATGTACCTTCTATGTCCAGCTCCAAGCAGCCTATCGTCTGTCTCTATGAGCCTCTATCACTATTGTCCATCATCTACATAGGACACAACAAAGTGTGGGTGAAGCCCAAGTAGGGGTGAGTATAATGATACACATTAGGGACCCCGAGACCCTCAAAAGTCTCCCAAAATCCACTAAGGATAAACCACATTAGTAAGGATGAAATCACAAGGTATCATACAACCCTACTTAGGTATATGCCCATACATATACCTAAGTAATCATGTAAAGACTTGTAAAATTCAAGGTAAATTTTTTCTTAATTTTCTTTGATATTTTACAAGAACACAGTTTCAGACGGCACTTGATTCTGAGGCCTGGTGTGCCTGGAATTTCTATCCGAATTTTAGCTCGGGTACGTTCAGTGAACGAACGAGCGGGAATTTCTAACTTTTGAACCGGTGCTCGGAATCGAATTCTGAGGGCACTGATTAAACCGCAGCGCCGGTAATTGCTACAGAACGCTTAATCCGGAGTTGCGTTTACATGAGTGAAGATTTTAAAAATTGTGGAAGTTAAAAATAAAAATTTAACAACAATTTTTTATTTTTACTCTAACTATTTAATCCTTTGGATGGAAGTTGGGTAACTACCCAACCTCCCTTGGGATGTTATGACGGAAGTGGGGCCCAGACAAACCCCACCCCTTAATATCCTCTAACCTCCTCAACTCCCATTAATTTTGTTAACTTATGTATATTAACTTATGGAATTAATGAAGTGAGTTAATGTGGAATTCAAACCCTTGAATTTCAAAAGCCTTGATGTGTTAATAAAATAAGTTAAGAACTTATTTTATTGGGTTGGTGTTTAGTTGTTTGAGAGCCTTTGGAGAAAAAGATAAGTAATTCTTGAGTTCTTCATTCTCTTTGATGAAGAACGCGAAGAACGAACGATCTCCGACGTGGAGCGCCGAGCCCTCGGAGACCGCCTTCCGCGACACCGACCCGCGACGCGACGTCTTCTTCCATGACGTTTTTCTTCCGTGACTTCTCTTTTCGCGACAGTTTTCTGTGACGAAATTTTTGTCAACGTCTTCAAATCCTCGCTTCGTGACGCTGACGTTCGTCATATATTTTATCAAGGTAGGGGTTGTTTTTTATATTTGTTCGTGTTTACCACCTTGTCATTCTTCGTGAAAATACGACCAAATGATATCAATTAACGAGAGGGGGCCAGACTGCACAAACACGGCCGACCCTCCTCCTCTATCCTTGTTTCATTCTTTGTGGTTGGGACGGAATGGCGTGGTGCCGTCGCAGCACGGGGGATCGTACGGCAAGTAATGTGTGGCGCCGTCGCGCCGCGCCGTGAAGTTGAACAAGGACGCGATGTCGTCGCGCCGCATCGAAGAAATCTGAAGACACCGTGGATGGAGCAGGGCCGCGGCGGAAGGGCGCGGTGCCATCGCACTACGCCGGACGAACCAAGCCGCGGCTGGTTCCGGGTCGCGGCGGAGCAGGTTGACCGGCGGTCGGTTCCATGCCGCCGGTGTCGGCAAAGGAAGAAGGACCGGCCGTCGCCGGTCCTTGTTGGTAGAACCGGCCGGTCGGGGCGGGCCGGCCAGACAAAAGGAAACCGTGGGGAATTAATTCCCTCGACCAGCCAAACAAAATGGCCCCCATAAATGGGGGTCCGCGGTTACACCGGGGGGGGGGGGGGGGGGCGCCCCCGTGCCAAAGGCTCGGCCGTTGGCCGAGCTGGCCAGCGCGCTGTGCCCAGGCTCGGCCGGCCGCCTGGCAGGTCCGCCAGGCCGTGCCGCGCCCAGGCCGGGCCGGGCCGACCCGGACCCAGGGCGGGTCGACCCGGTTCGGCCCGACCGGGGGGTCTCGGACCGGATCGGTCCGGGCCCGAAACCCCCATTTTCGGACTGTCTTCGGTCCTTTTCGCATAACATGGGCTACGGACCACCGATCGATGCACCGTCTGTTGCGATGAGATCCTTGAATCAAGACGGTCGTTTCAGTATATCGCACTCAAGGATTCAGAATATTTTGGGTTCGGTCGGGTTGGTTCGTACACAAAACCAACCAGGCCCTCGGAGCGGAAACGCTCGTATCTTAAGCTCCGGACGTCCGATTGACGTGCCGTCGACTTTGTTGGATTCCTCTTAGTGAGACGGATATTTTGGCTTACTCCGCCCAAGGTTTGGATGCAGGTGGAGTACGGTCGGGTTGGTTTTGCCTTAAAAACCAACCGGGCCCCTGGGATGAAAAGACCAATAACTCTCAGACCGGGTGTCCGATTGACACGCCGTCTACGACGTTGAGTTCCTGTTTACGATACTGAACTTTTGGATACATCAACTCTGGACTATGTGTCAGTTTATGTATGAGACTCTCGGCTCGTGGAGCGGACCCTCCCGAACGAGATTGTTGTGTGCAGGAACCCTAGAGCTGGCTGTGAATGCTACTGTGACTACGATGACGACTGTGCAGAGATCCTCAGTGTATTCGACGACGATGACTACAACACTCAGCGATCCTGTGTGGATCAGTGCTACCGATCATGTGTGGGACCGATCCTGTGTGGGTCAGTGCTCAGCGGTTCTGTGTGAGCCAGCGCCTACAGATCCTGTGTGGGTCCGATCCTGTGTGGGTCATTGCAGGGGTTAGTACCTATCGATCCTTTGTGGGTCCAACGACTTAGATGGATCAGTGATCATCTCTATCATTTTTCGAAGAAGTATACCTGTGTGAGTTGAATCCTGTTTTCTTTCCTATGTGGATTTTGTTGTTCTATCCTGTGTGGATTACGTTTTTCTTTCCTGTGTGTAATATGTATGCTTTCCTATGTGGACTGGGTTGTACTTGGGCTCGGAGGTTGGAGCGTATTGGAATTGATGACTTAGGTATATGTATGGGAATATACCTAAGCAGTGTCAGTTGTTACTTCGTGATTGTATCTTTCCATTGTGGTTTATCCTTTGTGGATTTTGGGAGACCATCGGGGGTCTCGGGGTCCCTACTGAGTAGCTTATACTCACACCTTCACGGGCTATGCCCGCACTACGTTGTGTTGGTTGCAGACGACAGATAGCGCTGATCGTGGTGGAGGCTTGCAGAGCAGGACGGTACCTAGAGGTGGACCACTGGGAGGGACGTACTCGGAGCAGTAGGCTAGACCCGAGGAGCAGTGGAGGCTATCTGTACCAACCCTTCAGGTGGGATTCCCAGTGGACATCTCGTCGTTGCGGCTTTACCTTTCAGTTGTTGTTTTCCCTTTAAAGTTGTACTTTACTTTCAGTTTGGCTTTGTATACTGGCCCACTTACTTTTCCGCACTTAATCTTGTACCAGCTATTACTTAGTGTTTACTTCTACTGCTTGTTTACTCTATGGTGTTAGTTTACTATACAAAGGCAAGGACTTACCTTTTTACCGGGATTTACGCCTTGGTGCTAGTCGCCATCCCCTGGCCTATGGAAGGCGGGCTTGGGGTAGTCACGGCACGGGCCCCAAGGACGGGTCGTGACAAATTGGTATCAAATTAGTTCGGTTATACCGCATAACTTTGGACTCTGGCCTTTTTCTCTGTGAAGCAATAGTGTTTAGCGTATTGATTGTGGTTATCAGTCCGGGGATTCCAGTGTTGGTGCGGCGGCCGACGTATCCGTACACCAGGACCCTGACTTCTGATTTCCGACTTAATGCATGAAAACATTGATTGCATGTGTGTTTCAAGTTTTCTTTGTGATTACCTTGTATCAACTCACTATGTATACTGTTCTGACTGTGGTGCACATGATTCCTTTTCAGGATGGCCCCACGACGGCAGCCAGCTAGGGTTCCGAGAGTCGAGCATGACGACAGCCCACCGAGCGATGAGGCCTCGGTGCAGGGCCCTTTGTCAGCAGTGGCACCGGCGGTAGCTCTACCTGCTGAGCCACCGATGCTTTCAGCCCCAGTCGCTGACGATGCACGTCGCCTTAGTGCACTGCTTGAGTTCCAGCGCCAGTGACCGCCCAGGTTCCGCGGGGAGATGGACCCCCAGGCAGCCGAGGACTGGCTGGAGGCAGTGGTATGAGTTTTTCGGTTAGTGAGGACACCAGCAGACCTCATGGTGATCCTCACAGTGATCCTACTACACACAGCAGCATGCCAATGGTGGAGCTTGATGCTCCAGGTGCACGTTGAGGTATCTCTTCTCTGGACGGACTTTGAGATACTCTTCCGCTCAGAGTTCGTCCTAGCCACCCTCCGTGCGGTACGTATCCAAGAGCTTCTTCAGTTGCGGCAGGGCAGCATGACGGTCGCCCAGTACTCGGCATGATTTACCGATCTCTCGCGCTACTCTACAGACATGGTACGAGACCCATTCTTCAGGGACCGGACATTTGAGCAGGGATTGAGACACGAGATCAGGGAATCGCTGATCTCCCTCAGCATTCCGACTCAGATAGGAGTACTGGAGTGGGCCCTTTTGATTGAGAGCTTTCTTGCTGAGTCTACACCAACGCCGAGACCCACCGCAGGGCGGCACGTAGCAGAGTCTTCTGCAGAAGGAATTCGACATATGACTCTTGGGTCCAGGCAGACCAGACCCTCATCCAGACGGCCTCAGGACACTAGCTCAGTAGTGCGGGGCACACAGCACAGAGCCAGTCTTTCGAGAGGCAGGCAGTGCTACTCATGCGGCGGGCAGGGCCACATGGCTCGTGATTGCCCGACCCGCCGTGCCGAGGAGCATCATACGGTTGAGGGACCACCGAGGAAGAGGCAGAGGGTCGACCGTGGCGGTCTATAGGGATCAGGCGGATGAGGCAGATGAGCTGGCCGAGCAGCAGGTGGTGGACGACGCTTTGAGACCCTACCACCACCACCACCAGGAGGTCCACCCCGACCACAGGGAGATGGCGGGCAGAGACATGCACAACTCCAGGCAGCAGAGGCCTACGACCACGGCGCGCCCGAGATGATTCGAGGTACTGTCTGTGTCTATTACACCCTTGCTGCAGTACTTATAGACACATGAGAGAGTCATTATTTCATAGCCTATGCCCTTGTTCGGAGCTCAGAGATTCCGACAGAGTCGTTGGCTCGATCCTTACGGCTAGAGACACCTACGAGAGCAGACTTGACGATTACACACTAGTGAAGGAAGTGTGAGCTTACTCTAGGAGGCGAGAGATTCGGCCGGGATCTTCTTGTAGCAGCGTCGAGGCCTTACGATGTCATCTTGGGCATGGATTGGTTGTCTACGGTCCATGCACAAATTGACTGTATTAGGCGCAAGGTGCGATGTGTACGCACCGACGAGAGCAGGTGCACCTTCACCGAAGAGAAGGGAGCCTTCGCAGCACAGGATGGACTTCCGCAGAGGAGAGGACAACCCATCACTAATCAGTTGGCTAGCCTCTTCCTAGGAGCAGTAGACGTGCGGAGTCCTAGTTTTCCTGCAGTGGTGGATCAGTATGCGGACGTCTTTTCCGACGATGTTCCAGGGATACCTCCTCGCAGAGAGGTTGACTTTTATATTGATCTGTACCCCGGGACATCCCTGATATCGACTCCAGCATATCGGATGGCCCCCGCCGAGATTTGAGAGCTATGGGTACAGTTGAAGGACTTACAGGGCAAGAGATTAATCTGACCCAGTGTTTCACCCTGGGCTTCCACGATTTTGTTCGCCAAGAAGGCGGACGGGAGCTTGCGACTTTGTGTCGACTATCGTCGCCTGAACCAGGTGATAGTGAGGAACAAGTATCCGCTACCGAGGATTTATGACCTCTTAGATCAGCTCAAGAGAGCACGGTGGTTCTCGAAGATAGACCTCAAGTCAGACTATCATCAGCTCAGAGTTCGAGATGAGGACGTGCAGAAGACGGCCTTCAGATGTCGGTATGGCCACTATGAGTTCTTGGTTATGCCATTCAGCGTAACCAATGCTCCATTATTGTTCATGGCCCTCATGAACAGGATATTTCAGCCATACCTCGATCGATTTTTCGTGGTCTTCATCGACGACATTTTGATTTACTCGACGACTAAGGAGGAGCACGCCTACCACTTACGAGTTTTACTAGACACACTCCGAGAGAACCAGCTTTATGGTAAGCTCTCAAAGTGTCAGTTATGGATACGTGAGGTCCACTTCATGGGACACGTCATCTCTGAGGCGGGAGTTGCAGTGGATCCTGCGAAGATCGAGGGAGTGCTAGATTGGGAGCCACCCAAGAGCATGACGGAGGTGCGGAGTTTCTTGGGACTAACTGGATACTACCAGAGATTCGTTCCAGACTTCTCCTGAGTTAAGGCACCACTCTCAGCTTTGAAGAAGAAGGGAAAACCCTTTGTGTGGTCAGACAGATGTCAGTAGAGCTTCCAGAAGCTGAGACAGAGATTGACCAGCGCACCTATCTTGATGTTGCCTAAGGAGGGAGTAGGGTACGTAGTCTACTGTGATGCATTAGGGACCAGACTCAGATGTGTCCTGATGCAGGAGCTGGTAGTGATCGCCTATAGATCACGTCTGTTGAGGCCGCATGAGCAGAACTACACTACCCATGACCTGGAGTTAGCAGTAGTGGTCTTCGCTCTGAAGACATGGCGACACTACCTGATGGGCGAGCGCTTTACAGTTTTTTCTGACCATCAGAGTCTCAGATACATCTTCTCTCAGAAGGATCTGAATCTGAGACAGCAGAGATGGCTCGAGTTTCTCCAGGACAATGACTTTGAGATAGTCTACACTCCTGGGAAGGGGGACGTGGTAGCCGATGCGCTCAGCAGGAGGATGGGCATTCAGCTACTTCAGGAGGTGACTGAGCAGCTAGCCTCTTTGCAGATATCTTTCATGGATAGAGATGGAGTAGCCTTCCTTCAGTCTCTCACAGTCACTCCTCCACTACTGCAGCGGGTCAGAGAGGCACAGCGTGGGGACGCTGACTGTGAGATGCGGCATGCACAGATATCCTCAGGACAGGCACCTGATGGTTTCTCCTTTGGAGCAGAGCACGACATACTTTTCAGAGGACATACCTTGGTACCAGTTGCTTTACGGGAGGAGGTGCTGAGAGAGTTTTACACTTCTCCTTTGGCGGTACATCCTGGAGTGGAGAAGATGTACCAGGATCTCAGACTACAGCACTGGTGGCCAGGCATGAAGAAGGTTGTGGCAGAGTTCGTTTCTCGATGCCTCACCAGACAGTAGGTGAAGGCTGGGCACCAGGTACCAGCAGGATTGGTACAGCCCTTCGAGGTCCCGTAGTGGAAGTGGGACGGGATATCTATGGACTTCATGACAGGACTTCCATGCACTTCCAGAGGTCACGACTCCATCTGGGTGATTGTCGAACGAATCACCAAGTCGGCTCACTTCCTGCCCATCAGAGAGAAGGGCTCGGTGGAGAGCATGGGACGTCTCTACATTCAGGAGATTTTACGGTTTCACGGTGTTCCATCATCTATCGTCTTCGATCGAGATGCTCTCTTTACATCCCGGCTTTGGAAGGGGTTGCAGGAGGCGTTCGGAACATAGCTGCGTCTGAGCACAACCTTTCACCCTCAGATGGATGGTCAGATGGAGACGACCATTCAGACTCTCAAGGACATGCTCCGCGCATGTATCCTCGACTTTGGTCATAGCTGGGAGGACCACCTACCCTTGTTGGAGTTCGCGCACAACAACAGATACCACTCCACCATCGGGATGGCACCATACGAGGCGTTGTACGACCGACCTTGCATATCTCCTTTGTGCTGGACAGCCCCTGGGGAGTCAGCACTTGTGGGGCTGGAGATGGTCCAGGTCATGACAGAGAAGGTCCAGGTCATCCAAGAGCGGATGAGGATAGCTCAGAGCCGGCAGAAGTCTTATGCTGACAGGAGGCGGAGGCCACTAGAGTTCGAGGATGGCGACCACGTCTTCTTGTGTGTCTCACCTCGACGTGGATTACAGAGATTTGGTCAAGGCGGCAAGTTCTCTCCACGCTTCGTCGGACCATTCCAGGTCCTCAGCAGGATTGGTGAGGTGGCTAATCGCCTGGCTCTACAACCTCAGTTGCACCGGGTACACGACGTCTTCCACGTATCTTAGCTGAGGAGATACGTGCACGACCCGACACATATCATTGACCATGGGGAGCTTGACGTTGGTGATGGGGCGACTTTTGCAGAGGTTCCCATGGAAATCGAGGATCGACAGGAGCGGGTCGTACGTGGAAGGTCGATTCCTCTAGTGTGCATCAGATGGTAGCAGGGGAAGCTCCAGGAGTGCACTTGTGAGCGGGAGGCTCAGATGTGTGTTGAGTACCCACATTTGTTTCCCTAGTTTCTGATGTATCTTTACGGGGATGTAAAGCCCTAAGGTGGGAGTAATGTAAAGACCCATAAAATTCATGGAAAATTTTTTCCTAATTTTCTTTGGGATTTTACAAGAACACAGTTTCAGACGGCACTTGATTCCGAGGCCTGGTGTGCCCTGAATTTCTATTCGAAGTTTAGCTCGGGTACGTTCAGTGAACGAACGAGTGGGAATTTATAAATTTTGAACTGTTGCTCGTAATCGAATTCTGAGGGCACCGATGGAACCGCAGCGCCGGTAATTGCTTAGGAACGCTTAATCTAGAGTTGCGTTTACACGAGAGAAGTTGTTAAAAATTGTGGAAGTTAAAAATAAAAATTTGACAACAATTTTTTTTATTTTTACTCTAAGTGTTTAATCCTTTGGATGGAAGTTGGGTAACTACCCAACCTCCCATGGGAGGTTATGAGGGTGGTGGGGCCCACACGAACCCCACTCTTTCATATCCTCTATCCTACTCATCTCCCATTAATTTTGTTAACTTATGTATATTAACATATGGAATTAATGAAGTGAGTTAATGTGGAATTCAAACGCTTGAATTTCAAAAGCCTTGATGTGTTAATAAAATAAGTTAAGAACTTATTTTATTGGGTTGGTGTTTAGTTGTTTGAGAGACTTTGGAAAAAAATATAAAGAAGTCTTGAGTTCTTCATTCTCTTTGACAAAGAACGCGAAGAACGAACGATCTCCGACGTGGAGCGCCGAGCCCTCGGAGACCGTCTTCCGCGACACCGACCCGCGACGCGACGTCTTCTTCCACGGCGTTATTCTTCTACGATATCTCTTTTCACGATGGTTTTCCATGACGAAATCTCCATCAACATCTTCGAATCCTCACTTTGTGACGCCGATGTTCATCATCTCTTTTATCAAGGTAGGGGTTGTTTATTTAATTTGTTCATGTTTACCACCTTTTCGTTCTTCGTGAAAATACGAACAAATGATATCGATTAACGAGAGGGGGCCAGACCGTACAAACACGGACAAACCTCCTCCTTTATCCGTGTTTGATTCTTTGTGGTTGGGACGGAATGGCGTGGTGTCGTCGCACCACGCGGGATCGTACGTCAAGTAATGCGCAGCGTCGTCACGTCGCGCCGTGAAGTTGAACAAGGACGCGACGCCGTCGCGCCACGTCGAAGAAAACCAAAGACACCGCGGCCGGAGCAGGGCCGCGGCGGAAGGGCGCAGTGTCGTCGCACCGCGCCGGACGAACCAAGGTGCGGCCGGTTCCGGGCCGCGGAGGAGCAGGGTGACCGGTGGCCGGTTCCGGGTCGCCGGTGTCGGCGAAGGAAGAAGGACCGGCCGTCTCCGGTCCTTGTTGGCACAAGCGGCCGGCAGGTGCGGGCCGGCCGGAAAAAAGGAAACCGGGGAATTAATTCTTCCGGCCGGCCAAACAAAACGACCCCCATAAATGGGGGCCCGCGGTTACACTGGGGGGCATGCGCCCCCCCTGCCAACGGCTCGGCCGTTGGCCGAGCTGGCCAGCACGCTGGGCACGCTGGGCCCTGGCCGGTCTTCCAGGCCAGGCCAGGACGCGTCGGGCCGGGCCGACCCGGACCCGGGGCGGGTCGACCTGGTTCGGGCCGACTGGGGGGTCTCGGGCCGGATCGGTCCGGGCCCAAAACCCCCGTTTTCGGACTCTCTTCGGTCTTTTCCCATAAAATGGGCTACGGACCACCGATCGACATACCTTCAATTACGATGCGATCCTTGAATCGAGACGGTGGTTTCAGTTTATTGCACTCAAGGTTTTGGAATACTTTGGGTTCCGCCAGGTTGGTTCATACACGAAACCAACCGGGCCCTCGGAGCAGAAACACTCATATCTCAAGCTCCGGACGTCCGATTGACGTGCCGTCGACTTTGTTGGATTCCTCTTAGTGAGACAGATATTTTGTCTTACTCCGCACAAGTTTTGGATGCTGGTGGAGTACGGTCGGGTTGGTTTTTCCTTAAAAACCAACCGGACCCCTGGGACGAAAAAGCCAATAACTCTCAGACCGGGCGTCCGATTGACGCGTCGTCTGCAACGTTGAGTTCCTGTTGACGATACGGAACATTTGGATACATCAACTCTGGACTATGTTTCAGTTGATGTATCAGCCTCTCGGCTTGTGGAGCGGACCCTCCTGAACGATCTTGCTATGTGCGGGAACCCTAGAGCTGGCTGCGACTGCTACTGTGACTGCAACGACGATTGTGCAGAGATCCTCAGTGGATTCGACGACGACGACTACAGCACTCAGCGATCCTGTGTGGATCAGTGATACCAATCTTGTGTGGGTCCAATCCTGTGTTGTTCAGCGCTCAACGGTTCTGTGTGAGCCAGTGCCTACAGATCATGTGTGGGTCTGATCCTGTGTGGGTCATTGCGGGGGTTAGTACCTATCGATCCTTTGTGGGTCTGACGACTTAGATAATCAGTGATCATCCCTATCATCTTTTGAAGAAGTGTACCTGTGTGATCTGAATCCTGTTTGCTTTCCTATGTGGATTGTGTTTTTCCATCCTGTGTGGATAACATTTCGCTTTCTTGTGTGGAATATGTATACTTTCCTGTGTGGACTGGGTTATACTTGGGCTCGGAGGTTAAAGCGTATTGGAATTGATGACATAGGTATATGTATGGGCATATACCTAAGTAGTGTCGGTTGTTACTTCGTGATTGTATCGTTCCTTTGTGGTTTACCCTTTGTGGATTTTGGGAGACCTTCGGGGGTATCGGGGTCCCTACTGAGTAGCTTATACTCACCCCTGCACGGGCTATGCCCGCACTACGTTGTTTTGGTTGCAGACGACGGACATCGCTGATCGTGGTGGAGGCTTGCGGAGCAGGACGATACCTGGAGGTGGACCACTGGGCGGGATGTAATCGGAGCGGTAGGATGGACCCAAGGAGCAGTGGAGGATTTTTGTACTCACCCTTCAGGTGGGATTTCCAGTGGACAGCTCGTCTTTGCGGCTTTACCTTTCAGTTGTTGTTTTCCCTTTCGAGTTGTACTTTACTTTCAGTTTGGGTTTGTATACTGGCCCACTTTCTTTTCCGCACTTACTCTTGTCCCAGATTTTACTTAGTGTTTACTTCTACTGCTTGTTTACTCTGTGGTGTTAGTTTACTTTACAAAGGCA
This sequence comes from Viscum album, assembly GCA_963277665.1. Classification (NCBI taxonomy): domain Eukaryota; kingdom Viridiplantae; phylum Streptophyta; class Magnoliopsida; order Santalales; family Viscaceae; genus Viscum; species Viscum album. The sequence goes on from OY728156.1 coordinate 1,512,216,409, forward strand.
ATGCCTTCCCTTTTTACTGGGATTTACGCCTTGGTGCTAGTCGCCAGCCCCTGGCCTATGGAAGGCGGGCTTGGTGTAGTCACGACACGGGCCCCGAGGACGGGTCGTGACAAATCATATAGAATCCGGCTCCAACTCTTGAGTCCAAGCACAATCTGTTCCATGAAAGAAGAAATATTACTTGTTGATAACAACATGAAGTCAAGACTTAGCTCACACAGATATACAAATTTTGTAAAGAGATAGAGATGATTAGATGTAGCCACTGAATCATCTACTCTATCAACCCCATAGAGGATCCTTGTATAGTAATCAGAGCTGTCGAACCCACGTAGGATCCTAGAACAGTAGTCTGAGCTCTCAAACCCACTTAGGATCCAATAATAGTAGTCAAGGATGTCGTACCCTTGTAGGATCCTAGAAAAGTAGTCAGTCCACATAGGATCCCTTTATCACAATGCATCCAGCCACAGGGTTCCCGCATAAATCACACATGATTCCGGGATGTTCCACTCCTCACGCCAAGTTTCACTACATCAACAGACATTAAGTCCCAAGTTGATGTATCCAGAAGATCTGTCTTGACATAAAGAACCCAATGTGAGAGACAATGCCTCAATCAGACGCCCATTCAAAGAGTTATTGGAATTTTTGTTCTGAGGGCCCAGTTGGATTTAGGTTCGATCCCTCGCGATCATACCCCAACTACGTCCAAACCTCATGTGGGGTATAACAAAATAAACATATCTTTCCAAGGTTTCTATTTCCTTACACGGTTCGTCAAATGGATGCATGTAGCTCATGTTACAGGAAAAAGAGTGGAAACAGGTCAAAGTGGGTCCGGGTCCGGTCCGACCCCGTCAGACCGACCCGACAAGACCTAGCATGGGCCGACCCGACTCTGTTCCGATCGACCCAGCCCGGCCCACGTCCGGACCGGGGTCCAACCCGATTCGTGGGTCCGACCCAGCATGTGAGGGTGGCCCGACCTGTGCTGGGTCCGGCCCGTGCGAGGCCCACGGCTGGCAGCCTTTGTGGGGTCCACCCTGGCTACGTCCAGGGTGGAGCCGCGTCCCCTGGAGTCCTGAACAACATAGCCATTCGGGTGGTACATATCTGGTGCCACGTGGTGCCAGTCCGTTTATCGCGGGACCCACGCAGTGGGCCCCACTGTTATCGGCTGGCCCAGCGGCCCGCCGACACCCACGCGGCGCCGTTGCACCGTGCCTCCTCCAGGGGTGGGCCCAGCCGGCTGCCTGTCCTCCATCACTGGGACACTTACTCCTCTGTGCGGTGCGTGCTGTGCCGCACCTTACCTAGCAACCCAGCAGCCAGAGCCACTGGTTCTCTTCACGGTCGGCTGCCTCTGCACCACCATAGCCCATCGGCCGCCACTTCCCCACCGCAGCCCATCGGCCACATCCCAATCCTTCGGTGGCGCGGTTGCGCCGCCACCATCTACCCAGCCTACAGGAGTGCACACCACCCTTCTCTTCATTCTACCATTGAAGTTCGCTAGTTTCGACCACCGGTGAACCTTCCGCGGGTCACTAGACGAGTTCTGGTGGCCCGATTATCATTTGGGAAGTAGTCATGCACTCCTTGGGACGTCTCCTTCGATCTGCAACCATTATTGAAAATATTCACTCAAATCGGTCTTGTGCTGCGATTAGCGTCAAAATCCACAAAGCAAGGTGGAGGGGTTGGGCCTTTTTCATTCATCCTAAACCCTCTCCGTTGGAGTGATAACATGGATCTTCGAATCTTAATCCATGAAGGAAAATGAAGAACGAGAAACAATTGACAAAGCTCGAACCCCTCCCTCAGATTCATTGATTTCGTGGAAGATGATGAAGAAGTCGACGACGATGTCGTCAGTGTTCTTCAATGATGGTGCTTCCTCCCTTATTCCAGAAGGAGATCGAAGAAGAATAACTTCGTCATTGGCAGAAGGAGAGTTCTTCCTCCAGATATTTTCTCCAAGAAGATGTTTTCTCCATCAAAAGAACCAATTCTAGCAACTTCCAATGGAGGGTAAAAACACTTGAATTTGAGGATCCTCCACCTAATCACATCATATAATGATGGAGGGGGGGGGGGGGTTGGAAAGAATTAATGTGGTGGTTTAGTTCAGCTGGAACCCAAATTAATTCAAAAACGTTTTAACAAAATAAAATTTAAGTTTAGATAATTTTTATATTATTCCACTTTTTCATTATCCTCCACGAAAGTTTGGAAAACCAACTTCGATTCACGACCAAATGCAAATGAGATGAAGGCCCCCCCTAAGAAATAAACGGTGCTGTAATTTCAACAATTCCCTCATATTTCAATTCTGAGAACTGGTTCTAAAGTTAATAAAACCCACTCTTATGTTCACTGAACGTACTCAAAAACTTCGAAAAAACATTTCGGGCACTCCAGGCCTCAGAATTACAGGTTGAAAGAAACTGAAGTCTTGGAATAATTCCATATAATTAAAAAAATACATTTATTTCCATGTCTTTAAATTCTCCCCACCTAAGGGATTTACATCCCCTAAATCCAAAACTCAAAAACATGGAAAAAAAGTTGGGGTATTGAGCACAAATCTTATCGTCCCACTCCCATGTTCTATCCTGGATGTTACGATGCTGCCATTGCACACACACCAGAGGTATCGATCACCCACGAAGGACTCTCTCTTGTCGATCCTCGATCACCACTGGAACCTCTGAAGATATCTCCACAACGTCGATGTCAAGCGCACCCCAGTCTATGATGTGAGTATGATCATGCATGTATCTCCTCAACTAGGATATGTGAAAAATGTCATGCACCCAGTGCAACTGGGGGGGAATTTCAAGGTACTAATCCACCTTTCCTACTGTGATGAGGACCTGGAATGGTCTGATGAACCTCTGAAATAACTTGTCACCCCAGCCAATTCTTCGTAAACCCCATCGAGGTGAGACCCATAGGATGACGTGGTAACCATCCTCAAACTCTAGCGGTGTCCGTCTCCTATCAGAATATGACTTCTGCCTGCTCTATATAGTCCTCATCCACTCCTGGATGATCTTCACCTTCTTTGTGGTAGCCTGTACCATCTTATGTCCCACGAGTGTGGACTCCCCTAGGCCTATCCAGCATAGCGATGATCTGCAAGGTCGGCCATACGAGGCCTCAAAAGGTTCCAACCCGATGTTGGAGTGATAGCTATTGTTGAATGAAAACTCCATGAAAGGAAAGTGGTCCTCTCAGCTACGAACAAAGTCAAGGACGCATGCACGGAGAATGTCCACGAGTTTTTGAATGGTCCTCTCATTCTGGCCACCCGTCTGAGGATGGAAGGCGGTGCTCAAATGAATCTGAATCTTGAAAGCCTCCTACTACCCCTTCTATAGACAGGAAGTGAAAATTGTATCTCGATCAGAGAAAATCATCAAAGGAACTCCATGAAGTCAAATAGTCTCTTACACATAGAGGTGTCCCAATCTCTCCACTGAAACCTACTATATGATTGGTAGGAAGTGGGCCGACTAGGTGAGTCAGTCAACAATCACCCAGATGGAATCGTGACCCGAGGATTTACGTGGGAGTACTTTCAAAAAATCCATGGATATCCCATCCCACTTCTACTCTGGGACCTCTAGAGGTTGAAGCAACCATTCTGGTACCTGGTGTTCTGCCTTCACTTGCTGACAAGTAAGGCATCGAGAGAGAAATTCCGCTACTGCCTTCTTCAAACATGGCCACCAGTGCTGTCTTTGAAGGTCCAGGTACATCTTCGCCACACCTGGATGTACCTCTAGAGGTGATGTGTGTAACTCCCTCAACACTTCCTCATGAAGTGACGCTAGTTCCACGATATGTCCTATGAAGAGGATGATGTTCTCCCCACCTAAAAAAAATCCATCAGGTGCCTGCCCTTTGGATATCTATGCACGTCAAGCCTTGTAGTATGCATCCCCACACTGTGCCTAGTTGAATATATGTAGGAGTGACGGTGTGACTATAAGAGGATACAACAAAGATGCTCCATCTCAATACGCATAAGAAATCTACAAAGCGGCCAGCTGCTCAGTCACCTCTCCTAGCAGCTGAATACCTGATCTCCTACTGAGAGTACCTGGTAAAATGTTCTGCTTCCCATGAGTATATACTGTCTAAAAATCATAGTCCTAGAAGAAGTAAAGCCAACATCACTGTCTCACGTTCATGTCCTTCTACAAACAGATATTCATAAGACTCTAGTGGTTAGAGTAGACTATGAAATGCTAACCCATCAGACAGTGTCACCACATCATCAAGGCTAATACCACAGCTGCAAACTCCAGGTCATGGGTAGCGTAGTTCTGCTCATGCTATCTCAGCTCATGAGAACCATAAGCTGTCACTGCTCGCTATTGAATCAGGACGAATCCGAGCCCGGTCCCTGATGTATCGCATTAGACCACACACCCAACTCCCTCCTCTAGTAGCCCTAAGATGGGAACTCTAGTGATCATCTGCCTCATCTCCTAAAAAATCCACTGGCACCACTCTAACAACACAAGGGGTTTCCCCTTCTTCTTTAACACCGATAAGGGTACTGTAACTCTGGGGAAGTTCAGCACAATTCTCTAATAGTAACCAGCCAGACCTAGGAAACATCGTACCTCCATCAAACTTCTGGGTGGATACCTAGCTAGCACAACCTCAATCATAGCTAAATCTACAGAAACTCCAGTCTCTGCGATGAAGTGTCCCAGAAAGTGATCCTCTCAAATCCAGAACTGGCACATTGAGAGATTACCATAATGATGGTGATCACGGAGTGTGTCAAGTACTATCCGAAAATGATAGGCATGCTCCTCCTCAGTAGTTGAGTAGATTATAATGTCATCGATGAAGACTACCACAAAGTGTTCAAGGTATGGCTGTAAGATCTTGTTCATGAGTCCCATGAACATTGCTGGTGTGTTGGATATGCCGAATGGAATAACCAAGAACTCGTAGTGGCCATACCAACATCTAAAAGCCGTCTTCTGCACATCCCCATCCCGTATTCTAAGCTGGTGGTAGCCCGATCAGAGGTCTATCTTCGAGAATCAACGGGCTCCCTTCAACTGATCAAAGAGGTCATAAACGCTCGGAAGTGGATACTTGTTCTTCATGGTCACCTGGTTCAGGTTCCAGTAATCTACATATATCCTCAACCACCTATCCGCTTTATTGGAGAACAAAATCGTGGCTACCCATGGTGAAACACTAGGTCGGATGAACCCCTTTCCCTACAAGTCCTCCAGCTGTACTTGCAGCTCACGAAGCTCCGTGGGAGCCATCTGATAAAATGGCATAGATATTAGTTCAGTACCGGGATACAATTCAATGTAAAAGTCAACCATTTGGTAAGGAGGTAGTCTTGGCACCTCATCCGGAAAAACATATGCGTATTGATCCACTAAAATAGGATATCTCAGACACTGCACATAAACCGCTCCGATGATAAGGCTAGCCAACTGATGAGTGAGTGGTTACCCCTCCTCTGGGTAAGTCCATCCTGCGCTGCAAAGTCTCCCTTCTGACAGGTGAAGGTAAACCAAGTCTCATCCTCGCAGACACACCGCACTTTCCTCCTAATGCAGTAGATCTGAGCATGAACACTAGATAACCAGTCCAAAACCACGATGACATCGTAAGGCCTCGATGCCGCTACTAGAAAATCACAGCCAAATCTCTCACCTCCTAGAGTGAGCTCACACTGCCGACACCAGTGTGTAATCGTCAGATCCTCTCCCGTAGGAGTCTCTAGCCATAAGAATCGAGGCAACAACTCTACTAGAATATCTTAGCTTTTCACAAGGGTAGTGGAAATAAGAGAATGACTCTCATATGTGTCTATAAGTACTGTATCTAGGGTAGAGTAGACATATATCATACCTCAAATCATCTCAAGAGTATCGTGGTCGTAGGCCTCAGCTGCCTGGAGCTAAGCTCAGCCCTGTCTGCCTGCTCTCTGTGGTTGGGATGGACCTCTTGGTGGTGGTTCTGGTAGGACCACGAAACGTTGTCCACCACCTACTACTCGGCCAGATCCTCTACCACTTCCTCTTTCTCTTTTTGGACCACCATGTTCGAGCCTCTGCCTCTCACTGAGAGGTCCCTCAACTATCTGTTGATCATCTACACAGTGGGTCAGACAGTCACAAGCCATGTGACCCTGCCTACCGCATTTGTAGCACTGCCTGCTCCTCGTATGATGGGTATTGTCTTGTGTGCCCCGCATAACTGAACCCATATCCTGAGGTTATCCACTGGATGTCCTGGTCTACTTGGATCTCTGCAATATCTATCTGCTGCCAACTGCAGAAGACTTCTCTACATGATGCCCGGTGGTTGGTCTCACTAATAGTGACTGCTCAACAAGGAAACTCTCCACAAAGAGGGATCTCTCCAACACCTTCACCTGCATTGGGATGTTGAGGGAGATCATAAAAGCTCTAATATCTCACCTGAACCCCATCTTGATGGTCTATGTCCTAAAGAATGGGTCTCGCACCATTTTTGTGGAGTAGCGTGAGAGGTCGGTGAACCTCGCTTAGTACTATTCCACCATCATGCTGCCCTGCTGCAGGTGAAGTATCTCATGTATCTGCACTACACGTAGGGTGGCTGGGACAAACTCTGCCTGAAATAGGCTCTCTATGTCTGCCCAGAGAATTATTGCCTCATAATGTGCCTGGAGAATCAGCCTCCACCATCTTCCTGCTGGTGCCTGAAAGAAACTCGCGGCAAGGATCACCATAAGGTTGGCTGGTGCCCCTACCGGTCTGAAGACTCTCACCACAGCCTCCATCCAATCTTCAGTTGCATGTGGGTCCATGTCACCCCTGAACTAAGGTGGACTCTGGCGCTGTAACTCGTGCAATGCGCTCAGGTGGCGTGCACTCTCATCTGCTAGGGCTGGTGGCATCGGTGGCCCAACGGTTAGTTTTACTGCTGGTACTTATGTTGTGATAGGGCCCTACACCGAGGCGTCATCGCTTGGTAGGCTTCCATCTCATACAAAGCCTGGAACCCTGGTTTTCTGTCTATGTGGTGCCATCCTAAAAAAAGAAGGTCTGCCACAATCAATAATTAATACCTGTTGAGCTGACTCAAAGAGATCACAAAGAAAACTTTTCAAATGAAATGCACATGAAATCAGTGTTTCCATGCACTGAGTCAGAAATCAGAAGTCAGAGTACTAGGGTATGGATACGTCGGCCGCCGCACAAACACCGGATTCCCTAAACTGATAACCACACCCAAAACACTTAACACTATTTCCATTAACAGATCAGAGCCCAATGTTCTACGGTATAACCGACTCCTCTAATACCAATTTTTCACAACCCATCCTCAGGGATCATGTCATGACTACCCCAATCCCGACATCCTTAGTCCAGGGGTAGGTGACTAGCATTTAATAGAATATCCCAAAGAAATGGGAAAGAATTTCCTTTAAACCTGTAACTCACACAGACTGTACACAACCAGGGATAACCAAAAAGTACTAATATAGTAAAAGAGTGCTGATAGTAAATGGGATAGTATACCAACCCAACTGAAATACAAGTATAGGAAACAGGAAAACAGCTCCTGGATCATCCACCGGGTAATCATACCTAAAGGGTTTGTATAGATCTTGATCATGTCATCCCTGAGGTACGTACCGTCTAAGTCGAGCTCCAAGAATCCTCTTATCCATCTCTCTCATCCTTGATCACTACTGCCTGTCGTCTGCACAAGACAAAATAAGGTGTGAGCGAAGCCTGGGCAGGGGTGAGTATAATGATACTTAGTAGGGACCATGAGACCCCCAAAGGTCTCCCAGAATACACTAAGGATAAAATATTTTAGTAAGGATACAATCACAAGGTATCATCCACCCCTACTTAGGTATATTCTCAAACATATACCTAAGTAATCAAATACAATCTGGCTCTAACACTTTTTCCCAAGCACAACTCATTCCACGAAGGAAGAAAGATAACTCGTTGAAAAAAAACAAAAATTCAAGACTCGATTCACACATGTATACAACCTTTGTAGAGAGATATAGATGATTATATGTAGCCACTGAATAATCGGTTATGTCAAACCCACTTAGGATCCGGATACACTAATTAGAGCTATCAAACCCATGTAGTATCCTGGAATAGTTTTCAGAGCTATCGAACCCATGTAGGATCCCATAGTAGTATTCAGAGTTGTCGTACCAACATAGGATCCTAGAACAGTAGTATGTCCATATAGGACCCCTTTATCACAATGCAGTTAGCGACAGTGTTCCCGTACAAAGCACGCTTGATTCTAGGAGGGTATGATCCTCAAGAAAAGTTTTGATACATCAACTGCCACGAAGTCCCAAATTGATGTATGAAAAAGATCCGTCTTGTCATAAGGAACCCAATGTGACAGACGACCCGTCTATCAGACTCCCGGTCTAAGAGTTACTAGCTTTTTCGTTTCGAGGGCCCGGTTTGACTTAGGTTTGATCCAATCTGGCTATACACCAACTTCATCCAAACCTTATGTGGGGTATTCCAAAATAACCATCTCGCTCAAAGGTTTATGTCGCCACATATGGTTCGTTAATCGGATGCATGTAGCTCATGTTACTAGAAAAAGAGTGGAAGTAGGTCAATGCGGGTCCAGGTCAAGTCCGACCCAGTCGGACCGACCCAGACTGACCCGACCCGACATGGGGTCAAACCCGGTCTGCGGGTCTTACCCGGCTTGCGAGGGTGGCCCGACCCGTGCTACGTCCGGCCTATGCTGGGCTCGGCCCACCGCTGGAGGCCCCCATGGGGTCCGCCCTAGCCGCGTCTAGGGGGAAGCCTCACCCCTTAGAGTCCCAAACGACATAGCCGTTTTGGGGGTAAGGATCTGGTTCCATGTGGCACCAGTCTATGTCACATGAGACCCACATACCGGGTCCCGCTGTTCCTGACTAGCCGAGTGGCCATCCACCTCTCACACGACGTGGTTGCGCTACACCTCTTTCGGCGGCCGGCCCCGCCAGCCGCCTGTCCTCCATCATCACGGCTAAGGCCGTGTCCCTTACTCCTCTGTGTGGCACATGCTGCGTCGCACATTCCCCAGAAAAACGGAGGCCCAAACCATCTGTTTTCTTCATGGTCGGCCTTGCACTGGTCCCCACTGCACTTCTACGGCCCGTCGGTTGCAGCCCACTCCTCCAGCGGTGCCGTTGCACCACCATCATCCACATGGCCATCCAGTGTGTCGTCCACCCTACCCATCGTTATACTAGTGACATCCGCCATTTTAGACCACTAAGAAACCATATGTAGGTCATCAGATGAGTTCCTGTGGCCTGATTCTCATTCCAGAATTAGTCGTGCAGTCCTCAGGACGTCGTCTTCTATCTACGACCATCGTTGACAAAATTCTCTCTACCCGGTCTCGTCCTGCGATTAGCGTCAGAATCCACAAAGAATGGCGGATGGGTCGGGCCGTGTTCGTTTAGCCCTCACCCTCTGCGTTAGAGTGATTACATGCGGCTTCGAATCTTAATCCACGAAGGAAAATGAAGAAAGGAAAACAATTGAAAAAGCTAGAACCCCGTCATCGGATTCGTTGACGTCGGGGAAGAATATGAAGATGTTAAGGATGACGATTCTTCCCATGTTCCAGAAGTATATCGAAGAAGAATAAGTTATTCGTTGGTAGAAGGAGAGTTCTTCCTCCACGTATTTCCTCCAACAAGAAGTTTTCTCCATCAAAAGCACCAATTCCAGCAACTTCCAATAGAGGGGAACAAACACTTGAATTTGAGGAGCCTCCTCCTAATAACATCATTTAATGAAGGAGGGGTGGCAATATTTAAAGTGGGGGTTTAGTTTGGGTGGACCCCAATTTAATTCAAAAATTTTTAAATAAAATAAAATTTATGTTTAACTAATTTTTATTTTATTCCACTTTTTCTTTATCCTCCACGAATGGTTAGAAAACCAACTTCCGTTAATGACCAAAAACAGCTAAGGTGAAGGTCCCCCTAAGTAATCACCGGCACTGTGAGTTCAAAGGCACCCTTGGATTTAAATTTCTATCACTGGTTATAAAGTTACCAAAACCCACTCCTTTTTTCATTGAACGTTCTCAGAAACATTGGAAAAACATTCTAGGCACTCTGGGCCTCATAATTACATGCCGTTAGAAACTTCAGACTCGGAATAATTCCATATAATTAAAAAAAATTACATGGATTTCAGGGTCTTTGCAGACCCATGGATCGACTACTGACTAGTGGAGTTGTGAGTATGGGAACAACATATAGTGAATATTGTTTCTCCTGATGAGAATATCATGTACAAAAACACACTGGAATTGGACAATGAATTAAGGGTGGATTGGGTGTTCACTTGATGATCGATAATGCTTATTTGGATGTACCTTAATTATATGTGTATTTATAGAGTTTTGTGGTGATACTATGGTGGTTCGTTCATTTTGATATTCTAATAAACTCTCCAGCATGAGGATAAAGTAGATATTGAGGTAGGGAATTTATATATTTTATTTTATTAAAAAATTTAATTATTTATGTTATCAAATAAAATGAACATATCAAAATATATGTGGGTTAGTATGAGACCACATTGTTGATTCCCTACGGATTTGTTTAATCACATATTGTTCATGCTTCCATTAAAGAAGGGTTTCCATGATGTTCTCACATGGTTATTGCATGAATAGGTTAGGTTGATGCCTTTATTTTAGATCAGACTATATCATATTATATTGGACATGAAGCTCTAGTATTTGAATGGCTCATAGATTTCATGAATCCAATTCTATTTCTACTTCAATTCTTTTTTCAGATGTAAGTAGATTATTAGAATCTTAGTACATTTTTATTCCATATATTGTCATTATTTTTTATAGTAAAATAATTTTATTTATTCATTATTCATACTATTATAGGTATGTATTTTGGTTTTGTATTTATGATTGTAAACTCTAATATAGGGGGTATATTTTACCCATGATATCTCTTGAATGCCCCACTAATAGTCTATGGCCTTTGAAATTTAATGAGTTGTTCCTATTTTCAAGTGGAAATCTAGGTCGGGTGACCCATCAAGTGGTGTCCAGATTGTGGAGATTCAAAAATGATTTATCATATTCAAGATAATTTAAAAACTCTTTCTTCTAGTTACAAAATCATATAATAACAATTAAATATAAAACAATTGAGGGATGTAGTTGTCACCTACAATAAGATTTAATGAATCATTCTCTGAAATATCATCCATTTCATGTAGAAAACTCATAAAAATGAGTGAATTATAGAAAAATAAGTTATATATGTTTCTTTTAATAAAACCATTATAAATATAAATATGTAAAAACATATTTCATCAGGATTATAAATGTGTAGATGGAATCCTTTGATTATTAAAAATTTTAAGACACTATAATTGATTATTAGAGAATGAAAAATAGAATAAAAATTATTACAGGGAATGGTGTGGTGGTTTTTTCCGGTCACATAAAAAGATGGAGAATAATATTTTTAATATCAGGATACAGAAGTTAAAAATAAAAATCTATCCCTCTAGATGTTTTTTGTAGTCCCATAATATATATGTGGAGAACAAAATTAACTATGGTGTAACACCACTATAATTTAGGTGGATGATAATTATTGGTTGAGTGAATTCATATGATAACACATAGAGAGAGTAAACCAATACTAAAATGGAGGAGAGTCAACGATAAATTAGAAATAACAACTATAAATAAACATTTTTCCTATATTGGATTATTGAATATGTATCTCATTATGACAATGTAATGATTAGTGAATAAGTGATATAAATATGAAAAACCCAAACCAAGAATACATGCTTCATAAACACATGTTATTAAGATGGTAATACATAGTGTATAATGGTTATGATCCCACTACCCATGTTACTATTTTATTACAAATAATGAAAATTAATAAAGAAGGGATATGACCCTATAATATCTTGTATATGGAAAAAATATCAAGCGATAACATGTTGATGAATATATACTTCTCTCTCATCCAGAGACTTTGAATCCTTTATTACATTATCACAGTTGTTCTTATAAGGAAAGAATAGAAAACACCCCCATGGAATAGTCTAATATTGAATTGAAGTCATAATCATAGATTCATCATAATCCCTTTCTCACATATTTGGTTCATGAGCCTATTATATTTATTTAGAGGAAAAGAAGCATGATTTTACATCATTAATAATGATGAAAACTACATATCTGATAGATATGGAAACTGAAATCCAATGACCCTTAATCATGATCATGGAATAAATCTCTATCTGATAGAATGAATTTTATATTAACTCATATTTTCAATAATCATTGAATTACCCCATGTTGAATGATCAATGTTATAATGGTCTGAACCGATTTATTTTTTTTATTACCACAGTCCATGAAATTAACATGGAATTGATGATCTTTCATGATTCATCACATTTTATATTTTAAATAATGTATTTCAGTGTCATAATGATTGGTTCCGAAACTACAGCAACATTAATTTTTCATAGGATGGAATAATGACATGATTTAATCCATATAGTGCATTATGTAGATCATACATGGAATAACCACAATCCCAGTGTCATGGTATTATAGAAATTATTATTAATTATCTTAAATTTTATTCTCATATTAGAGTCATCAAAGCGATGTCCTTTTCTACACAGTTTATTCATTCAAACATCACCCAAAATATACTCTTATGTAGAATTATTTTATTTCTACATAATCTAAAGTCTATTTTTTATCTTATGTAGACTATTTTTTAATCGTAAGAATGGAAAATCAGGGAATTAAATATAATATTTACACTATGATAAAATAGAACTATAATAAAGCATATTCATTTTTTCATTCTTTTTAAAAGAGCCTCAAACTCTTCCATATTCATGCTTTTCATAAATAAAATATTAAAAAACATAAAAAACTCAGAAATGAATTTACTCTACATTTTATTCATATAATTACTCAAATATGAAGGTTATTTATCCACCAGGACATAAGAAAAATTATAATATATTTGATTACTCAAACTCTTAGTATATGTATACTTCCATATTGGCTATGTCTCAATTGAGATCAACTCAAAAATACCTTTTTTCAATTAAATTCATGAGAGAATTAGAGAAACTCATAAGCAACCCCCATTTATTTGGATCTTAGAAAAACCATGGGATATTTAATACCACAATTTAATTTATTGGAAATATACATATTATATATTTTCCATGATGAAAATTCATGTCCGCAAGATTTTTATTTGAATATCAAAATGTTAATAATCCAGAGCCTCTACCCCTTCACAATAATATATCCTTCTGTATTTTTTTAAATTTTAAACAATGTAAATATAATGAAAGAGGTAACATGATAAACGAAACATACATGGAATTTTGAATAGAATGAACTACCATCAGCACTATTAAGTTACTGAATGAATCAACAATTAAAGGATTCATAAACATATCTATGAATTTACACTGTATTGTTATATAATATATTTTATTCTCACCGTATCCCCACCTTATCCTAAATGATGTTGTAATGACTTTTAATTTTTTTGAACATGAATGTGATTTCAGATTCTTTGACTATATTATTTCACTCTACTTATCACACATAACAATCAAGGAGTTTGAAAAATCCACCTCATTACTCGATATATTGTGTAAAAATAAATAGTTTATGTCATGAAAATATGGTCTGAATTTTGTTTAGCTTGTATTTTACAAAATATGCATAATATGTTATTCTTGGAGTGAAATAGAATTCATATTTTACCAATATGGAATTGACCAAAAATTTATATTTTAGACCACTGATATATTTGAACGAAAAGTCATATAAAATATATAAAAATAAACTAATTTATTATATTTTATATATCATAATGAATCTAATAGTTTCTTTGATCTATTGTTTGATGTATTTATCTTCTATAATATATGACTACCTTTAGTATATTTTTAATTAGACACATGGTTTAGCCATAATGCTGAGAAACAGGCAGAATGCCTATTCCTAGAAAATTTATTAAAATAAAATAAAAGGCAACAAGGGTGAAGAAGCATGGAGGTCAACCAAGACGTATGTACACATCAACACGCACATCCGCAACCATTAACTCACAACATAAAGGTGGTGTAACAAAGGGCCAAAAATAACTAACCTCCACAATAGCATGCTTGGAGAGAGAATCAGCACCCCGATTTTCCTCCCTAAAAACATGAGTGACAACTAAACAGAACTGCTCAAAAAGCATGAGGAAATCATCCCAATCTGAAAGATTTATCCATGCAAAATTCCTTGATCATTTTCGAAGGATTTCAACCACCAGAGTAGGTTCAAATTCCAGTAATAGGACCGTCCAGCCATGATAGGTTCCATACTGGATAGCCTTAACCATTTCCCATAAATCAGCCTCAACAGCCAAACCATTCCCATGAAAGTGATATAAACAGACCTTAACAAATCCCCTATAAGTGAGGAGGACACCACCATATCTAGAAGGTCCTGTTGCACCTGAAACCACCCCATTAAAGTTAATTTTCAAACATTGGGAAATCGAAAATATCCACCGAATATACATCATCACAATGGTCTACTTGCATCTACCAAAAAACCCAAGGGTCCTCAAGATCACCAGATTAGAAACATCATTCTGCATAACACCAATGCCAGCCTGAGCTGTCACCAAGACACCAATATGAATCTCCCGAATGCCAATAAAAGACGGGATATCTCTACTCTCAAAAACATGAGCATTCTAAACCCTCCAAATAAAAGAAACAAGCGCTGAAACAGTAGAGAGAAGCAAAGGTTTCACTTGAGTACTGCAATAAACCTGGGACACAAACTCCATAAGCTAGCCAAACCCTTCCAAGTTCAATAAATATCATGATCCATAAGCTACTTTCCATATTTTAATACCATACATGGGGTGATTTCTTAAGACCATATAATTCCACATTTAATGTTACATCTCATGAAACAAGAAATTAAATGATAAAACCTATCACTTGTTAAATTTTAACATTATCACAATTATATATTTTAAAAAATTATTACTTGATATCTATTTTGGAAATTTATTTAATACTATTGAGCACTTATGTAATGAAATATTTGAATAATTTCAATCATTATGACTATAAAAAATGTCTAATCCAAATCCATAACCTAAATTTAGGTACATCCCTTGTTACGTACTATATATTATTCCTTGGATAATTATCCTTTCTCAATGATCATACTCCCTAAAAACCCATTTTTTCTGAAAAAAAATCATATCCTTATAACATGAGATCAATTTAAAAGTTTCATTTTTCTCAATTTTATTTAGCTCTTTTTCCATGAATTCTATCTAATTAATACATTTCATTGAATCTTAAACACCTTTTTGTTTATTGGAAAATCTATGGTGGAATGCTTCAAATTCCTTGTATTCATTATAGGTTGAAATCTATTCAGTTTTCCTCCAAGGATGATCTTATATTTGTTAGCATTCTATGTCATCTGATCTTTGTTCACCCTATCACATGGGATTTCTATCTTTTGAATAATTTAGAATCATTATAAAATTTACAATTATTTTTATATTTATGAATTACACCTATTTTCTCTATCATTTCATTCAAGATATTCATTAACATCACAATTGATGAGCAGTGATGCTTTTGATAAATTTTAATTTTCAAACACAACTTCATCGATTTTTAAAGTTATTTTCCATATATTATGGTTGTTTTGTTGGAATATAATTATACTAGGTTTATATAAATATAAAATAACTTCATTCATTCTCTAATTTAACATTCAATTAATCTGGGATATGATAATTTTGTAACATAAGATTTAAAATATTATAAAACTTATATGTTTAATCATAATTCTAACTGATAACTAAAATATTTTTTCAAGTAAATTATATAAAATTATGAACCAATGGATTATATAAAATTTAATGATGTAGTTTTTCTAATCAAATACATTTATCTATCATGATCTGACAAAAATATTATACCTATAAATATATGATTAGTTTTCTCAACAATACGATTTTTTTTGGGTTTTTATTAAGAACTAAAATAATTGACTATTGCATGCCTCCATAGAAATTCTTCATGTCATTTTTTATATTTTAAACTATTATAAGACTAAAATATTTTCATATCACAAAAAAAATTAGTATAAATAATCCCCTAACATTTTTTAACTCTATCAAGAGTATCTGATTAATATAATATAAAATAGAAATAATTCATATGATTTAAATCATCGATATTATTCATCAAGTCACCTACCCACTAGGTTATGATATGATCATTTGACTACTCAAATTTGAGGGTACAACGTAATGGTGTTTATTTAAATTAATCTCCACTGATTTTTGGATGACAATAATTTTATTTCCATTTTTACATTTTTCCCATGTGTTGAGACATTCATGATGCAGTTTGGTAAATGGATCACAACATCATGTTTGATTATTATATTCATTATATTTTCCTTTAAATTCCCATGAAATATTTTCTAATACTCATTTCCCATATTTAATCCCATGAAATAGGTTTCTTTACAATCATAAATTTAAAATTTATTGTAACTTTCTCATTGTTCCTTCATCTATATTGATTCTCCCTTCATATTTCATATAAGAGATCCTTATTTATACAATGTATCATTACTAAAATTATCATAGATATAAGAAAAACATAATAAATTTTGTTTCAACCCATAGAATAAGTGAGCATCACTCTATTTATTCTTATATATCATTTTTAATCCATTTCCTCTAACATTTAATGATCCATTATCTCTAAAATTAATAGACCCACGATCATTTTATTGATATATTTTAATTTATTCATATTTCTTACCATATCAGATACGAAACCACTATTAAGCATCAATGTCATCTCTCTTTTTCTTTATTTTTATTCAATCTCAAACATTATTGATTAATATTTATTATTACTACTATTAATATATTTCTAAATATTATTTTCCATTATCCAAACTTACAATATCGTGTAAACCATATTGGATGGGCGTCTAGTTAATCATACCACCCATAATTTTACTCAAGACAAATTAATGTGTAATTCTAAATTTTCCTTCAAATTTTTTCAAATTTGTTCTTTAGAAACTCAAGTTAACTCCCCCTTGATTCATAGCCACTATTGAATTGATTCAGTGATATATTATACAAATAAACATATTACTTTGGAAAATATACTCCACAAAAAAATCTTCCTTAGAAAAGAAATGTTCTTAGATAGTAAATAAGTTACTTATTACATGATCATTATAAAATACTTGAATTTTATTTTCATTACATATTAACTTTATTCATATGAATGGATTATTTTTACTTCACTTTATCCCTACCTTTAGTCTTAGACACAATATTGTTCTTCTCCCACACTATAATAATTATGTAATTATCCGAATTATTTTTAATTTTTTGATAAAGTGATTCTTTTGTCATTGGTTGTGTGAAATTCATCTCTATTATTTTTTCATTGATTCCATATTAGGTATAATAAACTCAACTACCAATAATACTATTTTTAGAACAATAGGAAAATCAACATTATTCATTGTATCATAAGATAAAATTTCAATTTCAATAGAGTTTTCCCAAATTTCATTGAATGAAATTTCAAACACATTATGTTTTTTTTCATGATAACTTTTTGGAATAATTTTTTTTCTTAAATACCATTGACAAATTCAATCATTACGATGATATTTGATATAGTAATCTAAATCATTTTATCCCAACCATTAGTGCTTTCATTGATATTGCTCATGATTTTTATAAAATATACCTTCAATAAAATAATTTATTTATATTACAATTAATCAACATAGTTAAATTGTTAAACATTCATAAATTTTAACATTTTTTTCTCTTAGATTAATTCTATTTTATTTTAATAACACTAATAGATTATTTCTAAATTTGAACACTTTAGATTTTTCCTTATCACTGCTGTCTTCTTCATTGGAAGTCCTTTCTTCTTCCCTCAAGTGATCAGTAGGCTAATTCTATATAACTATGAATGTTTTTGGACCATCAAAGACTAATTCCTTTTTATCACATAAAATTTCTTCAAGACAATATGTGATATAATATTTTGAAAAAATTATTTCTTCTCATTTTTATTTGATCTACCTTTTTACTTTTCAATATGTTATCCCATTTTATTTTATATTTCACCTCATATATTTTTTCATGATGGACTTTTATATTTTCAATAATTGTTCTATAATTACTTATTCTTTGGAAACTATAATAAAATTTTTCAATTATTCAAAAATTGAAACAACTAAATGGAATATTACATGCATACTTTTCCTTTATCCAATGAATGTTTTACAAAAATAATGATATGGAGTTCTCAAAATAAATATATTTTCATTCATCTATGAATTCATCATCACCGTAAATCCAAGTATTATGTTTTTTATGTTCTTATCTCTTTTGGAAGGTATATAATTATCTAAATTTCATTATGTTTTGACAATAGAATTATTATACCCCACATTTGAGGTATATAACATTCTTATGAATTTTTACGTGTTAATGGTTGTTGGGTAATGTTTGGGGTGGGTTTGGAATGGTTTTGGGATGGTTTGGAAGCTTTTATATAAGTGTACAATTTCAGAACGATTCTTGGTAACTGTGCAACAACCCTAGTTAATCGTACAATAAAAGGGGAAGGTATGAGAGATGGCGCATAGTTAAGGCACACATTATCCAAAGAGTGCAGATATCCTAGGTAATCTATGCTACATGAGATAAAAGTCTTATGAATGGTTGGAGCAATGTTTTTCTAAACATGCAATGAAATCATGATGTCACCCTATGGGACAATATTAGTCACATGGTTAGAGCACATTGTTTCTAACAATGCGATCAAACCATTTCAATTATAAAAAATAGTGTTTTAGAAACAGGGCCACTCAAAAGTTTCCCCAAACCCCTAATTCCTTCTCCTATGTGTCTGTAAATATAGATTCCCACTTCTCAAAATTTGGGGAAAACCTGTAACGCCCCGACCCTAGTTACCTAGAGTCGGTGCATTATTACATAACATTGTTATGGTCACAAAAAATCAAGTCTCGAAAGACCGATTAGTTTAGTAACCTCAGAATCACTAGATACATCCAAAATTTTACATTACATCATAAAGTGAAAAACTACAACAACATCTTGTCTCCATAGACCACACTCATATCCCCTCTTACTATACTTACAAGTCATTCATAAAATACGTCTTCACATCCTGGAAAAAATAAAACATAAAAATGGGTGAGCTCAGATGCCCAGTAAGGATATCAATATAGCAGAAACATTCATAAATAAGCATAAACATTTAAGGCAATACATAAATAAAACAATAGCCATTTAAACTTGAACTTCAGCATAATATGATAGAAATAAAATGAAATAATTCCATTTAATTATTCACATGGATATTCTACTAGTCCAATATTCACATGCAATATCAATAACCACTTTCATAATGATGGAATGCATAAATCCAGACTATCATAACCACATAGTCAAGGCCATGTTCCAAGACTACAAATCAGATTCTGTCAAAACCTAGTGCCCAGACACTAGTTTGTCTCATGAGACCTACCGATGCATCGAGAGTTTATAACAGGCTCCACACGTCACTTATTAAGTCCAATGCATTCCTCATATGAACAGGTTTAAACATAACATAAACATTTGTATTAAAACTAAAATATGAAATGTCAATACTTTATCTATTATCCATGAATGGTATAAAAATAAAATATGCACAGTTAAACATATAAAAAAACCTTCAATACTATATGGATGTTTTGTATCATAATAAATCAACGTCAAATAATCTTAAAATCTATCAAAGGATGTTCACATAGATGAAATCAAATCTATTTGAGAGAAATATCTCCTTTTTTTTAATCATTAAAAAGTCACATAATTATAAAAGAAAAAATTTACTTTTGAAATATTCTTATAAGATTTTAAGGGAAGCTTCGACGATTTTATAATGGTGGAAAATATCCTCACACACCGTATAAGTTAAAAATAAATTCTTACCTTAATTCTGTCAAAAAGGTTAAAAAGGGGCTTGTTTGGAAAACAACAGAAGGATTCCTTTATAAACTTCTTATAAAAGGTCAAAAAAGGGTATAAATGACTTTAACCCATAGTCTATAAAATTTTAAGAATGATTTGAAATACATTTTAAGAACCATGGATGTGGATGAGAAAGAGGTCCCAGTAGATAATTATGTATAAACGACCTTGGATAATCATGAGATTGTGAAAGAAACCCTTACCATGAACTTTTCCTTGGTTGAGGGTAGGTTAACCTCTTATATAATGGTTAAATAATTGTTATAAAATTTTACAAAAATCATATACATTAATATGATATCATATATGATCTTTTTATATTTTTTTGTTAATAATATCTTATTATTATCGTCATTTCGGGTGTTAACTTACTCTTTTTTTATATGTTTTGTTATATAAGACACGTTTTTTTATGGATAAGTTGTTTCTTATTCATATCCAGAATTATATCAAGTCCTTAAACATAATTTTTAATCATCAATTGAGAATTAGCCTTGAATGGATACGATGAGAAATGAATCTCATCGCGTTCGTGAGACGGTAGTCCGTACATTCGCATGAGCGATAATATCATTCTTTTGATATTATAATCATATATAATTGGATGGTATATCATATATAAAGAATAAATATAATTTTATATTTATTATTTACTTTAATTACAAATCATTATCATAACCATCCAAATAATAATGTTTTGAATAACAATTACACCACGGCGTGGAGATGGTAAGTCGTACGTACGCAAGTATGGTGACATGTCATTTAAAGATGGATAGAATTATGAATATGGTTGTACCATATTTATGATAACATCACATTATATATAAGATACTAGAGTTCTTATTTTATAATGGAAATAACAGAGAAATAATAAGTGGAAGAAGAAAGGAACTTGAAAGAGTGTGGTGAATACATTACCTCTTCTGCGGGTTCTTCCTTTTGATTTGATTAAAAGGGATCCATAGGTTGTCTATTTATTCAAAATAAGGCCTCTAGGTTGAATTTAAGGAAGCTGAGAGAATATTTTGTCTGGGTTTGGCTGATCCAAAAGGCTTTGAAGGTATGAATTTGAGAGAAGGGGGCGTGCCCTTTTATAAGAGGGGTGAGGGGAACCTTAAGAAAAACATAAAATATTATTTTATAACAATTTCATATTCGGATTATAATGGCTAAAAAGTGACTTATTTCGAGGCTAAGGTGTAGATGGGTCGGAATCCACTCAACCAATATATTTTAGATAGTTTTGGGTCACTATATTAACCTTATCATTTATATTTAACTCTTTGTAAAATAGTTTAACATTTACCTTGTCTCTTTGTATTTTTATATTATATAGTTAATAAACATACTATTTACTTCATAGAGACCCTCAAGTGGTCCATTAATGATACGAATATCATTATATAAGTATTTTGGCAGAACCATAGATTTTTAGGAAATAGAATATCAATTATTAATATAATATTAAAAAAAACTCTTTTATGTCATTTTGACACTATTTGGTATTTTGTTTTTTAAAAATTCATAAAAGCGTTACATATTCAAACAAAATTATTATAACCAACCCTAATATGTCATAGTAACCTAAAAAAATCTTTTAATTCATAAAAACTCTCAAATTACATTTATTTGGATATTTACAATATCAATTAGTTTAATATTTCATTAATTAGGTAATTACTGTATCACCATTGTGTCATAAATAAATTAAATTCTTTAATGTCTAAAAATTATAAATAAAATACCATTATGTAGTAAATATTTTTATCTTTCTAATGAAAATTTATAATCTATTTTATCTTATGTATAACCCTATATTAATGTTTTTTAGTTATTTAATTTTGATTTTATCTCTTTTAACTCTTCTTTGAATTAAATAATAATAAATGTCCTAATCTAATCCAAGTGGACCAAAGAGGTTCATATTTTATTCCTAAAGTTTTTTTGGTAGAATTATACTTATCCAATTGAATTAGGACATGTTTAGGGTAATAATAATATCATTTTTACCCTTAATTACCCAATTTGCTTTTAACCGTGGTAAATAAATGTAAAAGTTACTATTCAGGAAAAATTATTTTTATCTTATTAAAACAAATTTAACTCCTCGATACTAACCATGTCTCTAGTATGAAAAAAATTCCACTCACAGAAGTGGTAAAATTAAGATTTATGTGAATTTGAAAATTCTCCTAGGAGCTAGGTAAAAGACAGTGAAAAGTTCAATAAAATTTTTATATATGTAAAATTATTATAAGCTGAATCCAATGAATTACATTGAACTTATATAGGAATTATGTATCTATTTTTACCTAAAATAAATTTAAATAAAATAAATAATTATTTAAATAAAATTTTGGTTTTAAACTATAACTCAGTGTTTTTCACTATTCATTAAAAATTGGATGTTTTCAGAAAAATACCAAAATTACACCCTATGATAATTTCGATATTCCGAAACCAAAAATGAAGCCCATTTTGAAGGTTAAAATTTATAAAATTTTAAAAAGTTGGTATTACTATTCATAATGACTAGTTTGATTTGTTGTGGTGTGTGTCATAACTCGAAGTTGTGTACAACACACGCTACTGTATTATTCAAAGGGAAGCGTAATATAGAATCTTGGGGTGTTACATTATCCCCTCCTTCAAATATTTTCTTACTCGCAATTTATAGAATACCACTACATAAAAAGACTCAGGTGGTTCTTCATCATAAGTTACTTGGGTTCCCACGTTTTCTCTTCCATCTTATAGTTTCTCCATAGATCTTTTACCAGACAAGTCATCTGGTTTCTCATCACTTGTTCTCTGGTATCAAGAATCCTGATGGTCTCTTCGCAATAATACATATCAAGTTCTAGTTTTACTTCCTCATAGGTGAGTACATGCATTGGGTCAGGCATGTATTTTCTCAATAGTGATACATGGTACACATCATTAACTTTGGAGATACTTGGCGGCATTGCCAAACAGTAAGCTACGACCCCAATTCATTCTAGAATTTCAAAAGTTCCGATGTACCTGGGACTCAATTTTCTTTTCTTACCAAAATATATAACTCCCTTCCATGGAGATACCTTCAAGAAAACATGATCTTCTACCTAAAATTCCAAATCCTTCCTTCGGTTTTCAGAATAGCTCTTCTGCCTACTTTGAGATGCTTTGATGTGGTTATGGATTACCTTCACATTTTCCATCATTTCCTCCAATAGTTCTTGACCTACGAGTTATCTTTTACCAACATTATCCCAATAGGTTGGTGTGTGACATCTCTTTCCGTATAACGCTTCATGTGGTGCCATCCGAATATTTGAATGGAAGCTATTCTTATAGGAAAATTATACCAGAGGTAAATATGGATCCCACATACCTTGAATGTCAAGTGATCATGATCTCAACATGTCTTCTAAGGTTTGAATAGGCTGTTCTGATTTTCCATCAGTTTGGGGGTGGTAGGCAGTGCTCAAATGATGTTTAGTATCCAGGGATTTCTAAAGACTTTTCTAGAATCATGAATTAAAATGGGGATCAAGATCAGAAACAATCGATATGGGTACTCCATTAAGTCTCACAACTTCATTAATATATAGTCTTGGTAGACGTTCAAGTGGTAAATCCTTCCTTATAACAAGAAAATGTGCTAACTTTATAAGATGATCAATAATGAACCATATCGCATCGTTCCTTCTAGGAGTCTTTGGTAGTCCCATGACAAATTACATCGTGATATTATCCCATTTCCACTTAGGGATGGGAAGAGGTTGCAGGAATCTTTCAGCAGGTTACCTTTCAGCTTTCATTTGTTGACAAACTATACATCTTGACACAAAATCAACAATCTCCCTCTTCATTTTGTCCCACCAAAAATGATCCTCCAAATCTCTATACATCTTGGTGATCCCACGGTGTATAGAGAAATTGGATCTATGAGCATCATCTAACAATTCCCTTTTTAAATCAGGTATATTGGGAACACAAATTCTCTTCCCAAATTTCAAAACTACATCTTCATAAATAAAGTCACTCAATCACCCATAATTCACATCTTTAATAATCTTTTTAAAATCTTCATCATTGGTCTGAGAACTCTTTATCCTTTCTAGTAAAGATGTTTGGAAACCATTTGAAAAATTATTGATGTTTCACCTTCCATGGTTATTCCCATGTCCATCTTCACTACATCCATGAAAATAGGATCCCTTTAAATTCTCATCTTGTTCAAAACCCCGTGATCATTTCTAATCAAAGCATATTCCACCTTATTTGCCTACCCCGAGTGGTAGTGTATCATGCAATCATAATCCTTGAGTAATTCAATCCATCTCCTTTGCCTCATGTTGAGTTATTTTTGTGAGAAAATATACTTTAAACTCTTGTGATTAGTATAAATCTCCAATTTTTTACCATAGAGATAGTGTCTCCAAATCATTAATGAAAAGATTGGTTCTTTTAACTCAAGATCACAAGTATGATAGTTTTTCTCAGGAATTTT
The DNA here is from genome assembly GCA_963277665.1 of Viscum album. NCBI lineage: Eukaryota > Viridiplantae > Streptophyta > Magnoliopsida > Santalales > Viscaceae > Viscum > Viscum album. Next base: position 1,512,241,116 of record OY728156.1, read on the forward strand.
TAGTTGTCGTGATGCATAGGCGATAACTCTATCATTTTGCATAAGGACACAACCAAGTCCTTTCTTTAGTGAATCACTATAAATAACAAACCCATCATTCCCCGATGGTAGAGTCAATATAGTATCACTGACTAATCTTCTCTTCAGTTCTTCAAAACATTTTTTACACTCTTTTGTCCAAACATATTTAACCCCTTTCCATGTGATCTTCGTTAATGGGTTAGCCAATCAGGAAAAATTCTAGATGAAATGTCGATAATAACTGGCTAAACCAATAAAACCGCATACCTCAGTTATACTAGTTGGTGCTGGCCTTTCTTGGATTTCTCTTGTCTTAGAAGGATCAATAGAGATTCTATCCTTATACACAATATGGCCTAGAAAAGAAATATCCTGAATCCAGAAATTACACTTGCTAAACTTCCCATATATTGCATGTCTTCTCAGAGACTTCAAGATAATGCACATGTGATTTTCATGATCTTTGTATCTTTTGGAGTATACCATGATATCATCAATAAATAACACTAAAAAATCATCAAGATATTCCATGAAAACTATGTACATTAGATCCATGAAAATAGAGGGTTCATTAGTCAGCCCAAAAGGCATTACTGTAAACTCGTAATGCTCATACCTGGTTCGAAATGCGGTCATCGAAATGTCTTGCTTCTTTACACACAACTGATGGTATCCATATCGAAGGTCAATCTCTGAAAATTATTGAGATCCATGAAGTTGGTCAAATAAATCATCAATGCGAGGTAGGAGATACTTGTTCTTTATTTTTATAGCCTTGATTTCCTTGTAGTCGATACATAACCTCATAGATCTATCTTTCTTCTTAACAAAAAGGACAGGGGATCCCCATGGAGACAAACTAGGGTGAATAAATCCCTTATTATTCAATTCCTCTAGTTGTTTCTTTAGTTCAACTAATTCAATAGTGGAAATTCTATAAGGGTTTTTCAATATAGGCCTCAAACCAGGAATTAAATCAATGGAAAACTCAATTTCTCATTCTGGAGGATTTCTAGGTAAATCCTTTGGAAAAACATCAATGCATTCTCTCACAATAGTTACATAATCTATTTGAGCATTCCATTCCTCACCCACAGTTATTTCATTCTCTTCCTCCCCAATAATTGAATTCAGTTGAGCTACTAGGGGTGGATCTAGATTGGAATTAGGTGGTGATGATTCTGATCTAAAGATAAGGTGTTCTTTATCATCATAATTAAAAATTGTAACCTCCTTCTTCTTAAAACAAAAATTCACATCATAGTCCGAAATCCAATCCATACTAAGCATTATATCAAATTCAATCATGGGTATGATGATGAGATCAGTAGATAAAGAACATTTATGTTCTCTAATGGGGACTGATTCACAAAACTTTGTTGCGAAGATACTTCCCTTAAGAGTTTTCACTAACAACTACCTTGTTAAATCAAATTGGAAATATCTAATTTTCAAAGAAAACTGGGAAGATATGAAACAATATAATGATCCAGAATCAAATAATGAATTTTCTAAACTTGAGGAAACCATTAAATTACATGCCACCACGTGTTTAGGAGCTTCTACCTCAGCAGTAGTGATAACATTATCTTGGGCTTGATCTCTAGGCCATTTATGAGGTATGTTCCCTAGACTCTTAAGACATTCATTTGCATAATGTCCCATCTCCCTGCTATTGTAGCATTGAACATTGGTAGCTTCTTTCTTCCCCTTGATATCACGAGCTTGGTGTCCTTTTTCGCCACACTTGTAACAGACTCCCATTCCCTTCAAGCAAGTACCAGGGTGTTTCTTCCCACATTTACTACAAGATGGATATTCAACTTTTCCCTTTCTTCCCCTTATTTCCATTCCCAGAGTGATTAGAAGATCTCTTCTTCTCTTTCTTTTCTTTAAAGTCATAAGACTTATAGAATTCCTTTTTTATCATGATAGCACATGAGACAATATCTTCATACGATGAGAAGGATTGTGAGACTAATTATCGATAGAGAAATGGTTTTAACCTATCAATGAAATGATCAAACTTACTCCTTGGGTTTTTATATAATTTTATGCATGCCTCACTTACATTGTAAAGTTTTCCTCATTCTTTGCAAAATTCTCATCCTCCCTTTTCCTCAGACTCAGATATTACCATTCCATATCTGCTCGATGGTCACACGAAAATTATTTTTATAAAAAAATATCTTTAAACTCCCTCCATTACATATTTGATACTTCATCACCTTCCTTTTTGTTTTTAATCAATGACTACCATTGATCAGCATCTCCAGTGAGGCGGTAAATTTCCATGATAACTTTTTCCCTTTCACTACTCCCCAAGGCATGTAATATTTTCTTTAAGAAATTTACCCATTTCCTGGATACTAGTGGACTTTTTCTCATATTGAATGTTGGTGTTTGTTTCCCCATTAAGCGATCTAAAATTGATCTTCCATGCTGTGGATCTGGGTGCTCCATATGGGTAAGGCTATTATTCATAACCTAAGTGAGTTATCCCAGTATGGTGATTAGCTGATCAACACCTGTTGCTTCACCAGCTCCACTATAATTATCTTGATCAAGAGGGAAATCGCTACATGGAGTGCATTCATTGATACAGTTTACATTCCTTCAACTAGGTGCCATTTCTAAACAATGGAATAAACAAGATCAATTTATAAATTGAAATACATAATTCCAAACTTGTAAAAAACATAACATAAATTGAACAGTTTATGGATATAATCCATAATCATAAAAATGTTTTATTTGAGGATGTACATACTCATAAACCCTTCATAATGGTTTGTGAAGAAAATGAGAATTATCCTAAGCATATGCACTGGAAGTGTCATAACCAAGAGTGCAGCAAGGCCCATTGTCGTGCACCAGTTCCCATTCAAGTCTAGCTCAAAGTGGTGTTTTCCGGTTTTACCCCTAGGTACATCTGTTCTATAGCCACCTCCACCTGCTCATATCAGATATGGATGTATTACTCAGAAAACTCACAAAATCCCTACAATACCAAAATTTTAGGAAGTTCTTCTATACTAATCCTTAAAGACCATCTTATGTCTATGTGCTCTAATCAGAGTTTATCTAAATCTAGCTTCCAAGGTTTGTATAAACTTCCTCTGATACCAACTATAATGCCCAGACCCCAGTTACCTAGAGTCGGTGCATTATTATATAACATTGGCATGATCACAAAAGATCAATTCTCAAAAGACCGATTATTTTAGTAGCCTCAGAATCACTAGATACATTCATAAAGTTTACACTACATCATGAAGTGAAAAAATACAACAACATCTTGTCTCCATAGACCACACTCATAGCCCCTCTTACTATCCCTGGAGGTCATTCATAAATTTTTTTTTCACATCCTGGGAAAAATAAAACATATAAAGGGGTGAGCGCCGATGCCCAGAAAGGATAACAATATAGCGGAAACTTTCATAAATAAGCATAAAAATTTAAGGCAATGTATAAATAAAACAATAGCTTTTTAAAATTGATCTTCAGCATAATATAGAAGAAATAAAATGAAATAATTCTATTTACTTATTCACATGGATATTCTACTAGTTTAATTATATCATGGAATATCAATAACCACTTTCATAATGATGGAATGAAAAATGCCAGACTATCATAACCACATAGTCAAGGCCTTGTGCCAATACTACAAATAAGATTTTGTCAAGGCCTTATGCCAATAAACTAGTTTTTCTCATGAAACCTACCGATGCATCGCGAAGCTATAGTGGACTCCACCTGTCACTTATTATGTCCAATGCATTCCGCATATGAACAGGTTTAAACATAACATAAACATTCATATTTAAACTAGAATACGAAATGTCAATACTTTATCCCTAAACCATGAATGGTATAAAAATAACAAATCCCTAGTCAAACATATCACAAAACCTTCAATAATATATGGATGTTTTTTATTACAATAAATCAACTTCAAATATGCTTAAAATCCATCAAAGGATGTTGACATAGATGAAATTAAAACTATTTGAGAGAAATATCTCCTATTTTTACAATCATTTAAAAGTCACATAATTATAAAAGAAAAAATTTACTTTAAAAATATTCTTATAAGATTTTAAGGAAGGCTTCGACGATATTATAACGGCGGAAAATAGCCGCAGACGCCGTATAAGTTAAAAATACATTCTTACCTTAATTTTGTCGAAAAGGTTAAAAAGGTCTTTGTTTGGAAAATGACGGAATGATTCCTTTATAAAAATATTATAAAAATTAAAACAAGGGTATACATGACCTTAACCCATAGTCCTTAACATAGTAATAATTATTTGAAATACATTTTAAGAAACATGGATGTGTATGATAAAGAGGTCTTAGTGGATAATTACGTATAAACTACCTCAGATAATGAAGAGATTGTGAAATAAAACCTTAACTTCTACTTTTCCTTGGTCGAGGGTAGGTTAACCTCCTATATAATTTTGAAATAATTGTTATTAAATTATACATGAATCATATACATTAATATGATATCATATATGATCTTTTAACATTGCTTTGTTAATAATATCTTAGTATTATCGTCGTTTCAACTTACTCGTGTTTTATATATGTTTTGTTACATAAGTCATGTTTGTTATGGATAGGTTGTATATTATTCATATCCAAAATTATATAAAGTCCTTAAACATTATTTTTAATCATCAAATGAGAATTAGTATTGAATGGATGCGATGGGAAATGAACCTCATCGCGTTCGTGGAGACGGTAGTCCGTACATACGCACGAGCGACAATATCATTTTTTTGATATTAAAATCGTATATAACTGGATGGTATATCATATATAAAAAATAATTATAATGTTATATATATTATTCAATTAAATTACACATCATTATCATACCCATCCAAATAATAATTTTTTCAATAACAATTACACCACAATGTGGAGACGGTAAGCCGTATATACGCACGTATGGTGACATGTCATTCAAAGGATGGATAGAATACTGAATATGGTTGTACCATATTTATAATAATATAATAGTATATAGAATATACTGGATTTCTTATTTTATAATGGAAATAACAAAGAAATAAGAAGTGGAAGAAGAAAGGAACATGAAAGCGGGTGGTGACAACATTACCTCTTCATCGGGTTCTTCCTTTTGATTTGATCAAAAGGGCTCCTTAGGTTGGATTTCTGATCAAACTAAGGCATATCGGATGAAGTGAGGGAAGTTTATAGAATATTTTTGTAGGGTTTGGCCGAACCAATAGGCTTTGAAGGTAAGAATCTGAGAGAAGGGGGAGTTCCCTTTTATAAGAGGGGTGAGGGGAATCTTAGGAAAAACTTAAAATATTATTTTATAATAAATTCATATTCTGTTTATAATGGCTCAAAAGTGACTTATTTTGAGACTAATGTCGGGATGGGTCGAAATACACTCATCCAAAAGATTTTAGATAGTTTTGGGTCACTATATCAACCTTAGCATTTATATTTAACTCTTAGTTAATTTGTTTGACATTTACCATGTCTCTTTGTATTTTTATATTATATAGTTAATAAACATACTATATAATTCCAAGAGACTCCCAAGTGGTCCATTAATGATAAACCTATAGTTATATAAGACCTTTGGCTAATCATTATATTTCTAGGAATATAATATCAATTAATAATATAATATTTGTTTTAAAAACTCGTTTATATCAATTTTGACACTATTTTGTATTTTACTTTTTCTAAATTCATAACAGCATTATTGCTTTGAAAAAAATTCTTCTAACCAACCCTTATATTTCATATTAACCTATAAAATTATTTTAGTTCATAAAAAGTCTCAAATTACATTTATTTGGATATTTATAATATTCATTATATTAATATTTTATTAATTAGGTAATTACTGCATCACCATTGTGTCATAAATAAATTAAATTCATTAATGTCTAAAAATTATAAATAAAATACCATTATGTAGGAAACATTTTTATCTTTATAATTAATATTTATCATCGAATTTATCTTATGTATAACTCTATATTAAAAATGATTTAGTTATTTAACTTTTATTTTATTTCTTTTAACTCTTCTTTGAATTAAATAATAATAATTGTCCTAATCTAATCCACGTGGACCATAGGGGTTCATATTTTATTCATAAAGTTGTTTTAGGTTGAATTATACTTAGAGAATAGAATTAAGACATGTTTTAGGGTAATAATAATTTCATTTTTACCCTAGATTACCATATTTACTTTTAACTGTGGTAAATAAAAGTAAAAAGTTATTATTCACCAAAAACTATTTTTATCTTATTAAACCACATTTTACTCCTTGATATTAACCGTGTGTCTCAGATTTTTCAAAATTTCACTCACATAAGTGGTAAAATTAAGTTTTATGTGAATTTGCAAATTCTCTAAAGAGTTGGGTAAAAGACGGTAAAAAGTTCTATAAAATTTTTATATATCTAAAATTATTATAAACTGAAACCAATGAATCACATTGAACGTATATAAGTATTATGTATCTACTTTATCCTAAAATAAATTTAAATAAAATAAATAATTTTTTAAATAAAAATTTGGTTTTAAACTATAACTTAGTGTTTTTCACTATTCATAATAAATTGAATGTTTTTAGAAAAACACCAAAAATTCCCCCTAATCTAATTTCGATATTCTGAATCCAAAAATGAATTCCATTTTGAAAGTTAAAATATATAAAATTCTAAAAAGTGGGTATTACTATTCATAACAGCTAGTTTGATTGGTTGTGGTGTGTGTTAGAACTGGAAGTTCTGTACAACACACGCTACTATATTATTCAATGAGAAGCATACTATGGAAGCTTAGGGTGTTACAACACCACCCTCCCATTTTTTATTATTATGGAAGGGTTTTTATGGAACATTGATGTCAGTTCATCCTTGGTATGAATCAATCCTTGGATATTTTTTGGTTTTCATTAGATCATGTTTTACCTCTCTCTCAGTTTTGTAGATCAACATCCATCATATGCATATCAATGGTTTTTGTTATCTAAATTGATGATAGTTGGTATTGTTGATTCTAGGGAAATATATCTAAGGTGGGTTTATGGAGTTTTCACCCATATTTTTGGTGTGGTTGTGTGTTGATGGTTTTCACTAAAATCCTAAGGTAAGTGGATTCTATCTCTACTCCATTTTGATATAACATGAATGCATAATTTCATATCAATATTTTTTTCTTGAAATTGATTATGTTATTGATTTTATAACCTTTATTGAAACCCATTTTGTGATTATTTTTGTATTTTTGTGAAAATGGGGTTTTTTGGTCAATGAGATCTCTGTTGGATTTTAAAATGATTATTTTAAAATTGTTGTGTTGGAATGTTTTATGGAAAATAGGTTGTGAAAAGGTTTTCAATAACAATATTATTTTGTTTAACTGATGTGGAGCATTGATATGTCAATATGGTGTTCTTAGTAAAATGATATTTTAATGGAAAAACTGTTGGCATGTTGATGAAATGGTTATTTGGAATAAAGGATTTTTTTTTGTAAATTGTTGTGTGACGTAGTGTTCAAAATGTATTGATTGATGGGAATTTGATTAATGTGGTTGAAATGGTTATTGTATATCATGTTATGTATGCCTAGGAGTGGATGGATAGTGGGTTTTAAGGACCACCATCAATGGGAAGTGGGTATGTAGTACCACATAAAAAGGGGTCAGGGTTGCATATGATGTTCCATTGTTAATGGTAACACTAAGCCCGTGTGGAAAAGTGTGAGTATGGTTGTGGTAGGCATGTGAACACACAGACATACTTCAGTTAAGCCAAAATGGCCAGAGAAATGAAATTATGGTATTATTTTCTTAGAATTATGTTGGATTGGGTGAATTGATTTAGGAAATGATTTGTTGGGATTGTTGTTAATTATTGAAATATTTTAATGGTTTTATATAAATTGTTTTATATAATCATACAGACTTTTTTGTCCTAGTTTCGTATGTGTGTAATTGATTTTGGGAAACCCTACTGTGTATTAAAACTCACCCCCTACTTTGTCACTTTTTTTCATTAGTAGTTTTTATACTCTGGGACATTGGTAAAGGTAAAGAACCTAATTTATTTAGTGGTTCATCCGGATGCTTGAGTTGTATTGTGGTTGTTGGAGAATGTATATTGGTGTGGATATGTGGTGTTGTGTCATGGATTCCTTGGGCATTGTTTTTTAGTCTTCCTATTATCACAATGACTCTAGATTGTTGTGGTTTATTTGTATTGTTTTGTTGGAATGGATATCAAATTTTTTGGTTGTATGATTTTCTATTGGTAATGTATTGTATTTCGTTACATTGTTTACATACATCATGTAGTTGTGGATAGTTATGGAACGTTTGGTTGGTTTCTTTTATTCTACAAGAATATAGGTCAATAATTTTTCCAGACAACCTCATGATTTATTTCCAGCCTTTGGAAACATGGGAATGTCACCTAAGGAAGAGTAGAATCTCACTACCTTATCAAGACAATGAGGATGGTAAGGGAATTAAAAGGGGTATAAGTTTGTTTTGTCCATTAATTTCAAGTTGTATAGTTCTTTAGCATTGATTTCTGGTCATGGAGTTGGCACTTATTATTAGGTTATTCCTTGAGTTGGGATTTTAGAAAGGAGTATGATCGTTGGAACATGCAATGTAGTTCATAAAATTATTTAGCTAACCCTTCCATGCTACACTTTATGTTACCGGTGAGTTGGGTACATAAATATTTTGGTGAAACTTAGAGAAGCATGATCTCATTTTCATGGCTGTAGTAAATAGGAAAATCATTTAATGCATTGTTAAAATGACTTTCCAATGTGTTTTCATATTTCATTTAGAATAATTATTTTTTTATATTAATGTATGTATTTTTGGAAAATCGTGATTTTGTTTTCAAAATTTCGGTTTTGAAAAGTGATTTGTCGTGGTATTCTGTAAATTGGTCGATTATCAAAAACATTGAGGAAAAAATGGTTGAACATGGGAATTGTGGAAATGTGGTATTCATGGTTATGATAGTTAAAATGTAATTGAACAAAAAAATTTAAGACCTTAGTTTCTATGGATTTAGACTTATGGTGGTTATTATTATAATAAAAACTTCTTTAGGGTGGTGTCGTAGCAACCAACCAAAGGATGCTGCGAAAAATTGGATTTCACCTATGCCCTAGGTGTTCCAACAACTAGTTCAAATCATATTTGAATCTTTCAAAGATGTGGAAAGTGGTAATATAAGTGATGAGTTAAGGCATGTGGATCACTTAGTTTAGTTTCAAAAGAATAATCCCCCAATTTTTAGGGGTGATTTCGAGCTAGAAATTGATGAATCATAGATAAACATGATGAATTGGATATTCAGTTTCCTAGAAAAACCAATAGAGTTAAAAGTGAAGTTATAGATGTACATACTATAATATCTTTCATCTCAGTTGTGGGAGTTTGAAATCCAGACTAGAATGGACCATGGTGTGATACTGGAGTGTTTTGAGGAAATTCTTAACATTTAATTCTACCCTTACTCATTTAGAATTATAGGAAAAAATATTTATGCATCTCGCAGGAGGAGAACATGTCAGTGATGAAATATTCAGCACAAATTATGTCCATATCCTGTTTTCCACATGAGATTGTGGCTAGTGTATCCTCGAAGGAACAAATATTTGGATCGGGCTTAGGGTAAGAAATTTTTTCTAAAAGTTCGATGTTATGTATATGTGATTATATTGAAATTATGAATAGTGAATCTATGTTTGGGTGGGATATCGTGGGGGATATTAGTGTGGAATCTTATTAGTACCCATGGGGAATACATAGAACTATAATGTGGGGATCAAGAGGAAGAGGAACACTTATTTATATAGTGGGAGTATGGATCAGAATCCAACAACATGATCGTTGAATATTCCATGATGCCTTAGAGTAAGTTTGGATATTTATAGTGTTGTTCAATTGGAAACATGAAGTGGGATTGTATGAAAACCCCTTTATCATGTTCTAACTACTAGAACATGGGGCATCTTCTGTGTTTTTTTAACAATTCTCTGAGGTCAGGTGTTTCTACAACTCTTCAAGGGTCATAGGAATCCTATGTCTCAATGGGATTGGGGTGGGATCATAATTTTAATCTGTAGAGATGCATTAGTCATGGTTATTATAATAATTCCATGAATTGTAATATAGGGCAGTTTCAACAGGTTAGTAAAGAGTACAGTCTTGTAAAGAAGCAATTGTTCAGATCCAAGTAGGATGTAATGGATGATTGGTCAGGTCCACCCATAATGCGTGGTATAATTCTTCTTAATTTTACCATTCTGAATATTTTTATTTATACAAGTTCTTCTCATTCATTCATTAGAACTTGTGTTATTGATTTTATTGGATTAAATGCGGGAATGATGACTTTTGTTTTAAAAATTCAAATGCCTCAAGGTCAAAGAGATTCCCGAGCCTTCTTGTGTATATAATGTTGTTTAGTTGTGTATGGGGTTGAGATATTGTAGGAATTAATAGTTCTTGATATGGTTTTTTATGATATAATACAGGATATGTATTGGATGATAATGCTTAAACCCTATATCAACTATTATGGTCGAATAGTTAGTTTCATGAAGGGTAGGAGCCTCAAACATCTCTTTAGAGAAGAGAAGATTGTGAATGTTTGTGAACTATGATTATTGGAACCAACAGTTTTGAAAATAGAATATCATTTGGAGGTTTGTATTCAGAAACGATGGAAAAGTATGGGAGAAGTAGTTTTATGATAGTGTTTTTTTAGTTTATGGATGTATTGTTTGAAAAATTCTCATGATTTGAACCTATGAGATATGTGTTGTTAATGATTGGTCTCTTTTTAGGGGAAACTTTTTCTCTCTTCCGTATTACCAGATAGAACTAGAATAATTTATGAAATTGAATGTGTAGCTAGCGTATCTAGAAACAAAAGGGTTTATCCAGCCGAGCTCGTCTTTTTGTTTGGCAACGATTTTTTCTGTTAAAAGGACAGATGGAACTCTTCATCTATTTGTCTTTTATCATAATCTTAAAAATGTTAATATAACTTATCTATATACAAATTCATGAATTGTTTTCATGTTCTATCTATTGGGGGAGGGTCTTAGTGGTTCTCCAAGAATGACTTGTGATCAAGATATCATCAGTTACGGGTGTAGAAGGTGGATATTTCCTAAATTTCTTTCCAAAGTATATATGTTCATTATGATTGTGTGGTCATTCCCATTTGTATTATGAATGCACTAGTAGTATTTATGTAATATATTAATTGTATATTTCAGAGATATCTAGAAATTTTTTAGTCATATTCTTTGATGATATACTGGTGTATTCAAGGAGAATGGCGGAGCATGAGCAATACCTGGATGTGGTGTCAGAAATATTAAGATATAATTATTTTTATGATAAATTATGAAAGTTTTACTATTGGATAAAAGTGGATTCTTTCCATTGACATGTTATTTTCCAGATGGGTATTTCAAGAGATCCAGATAAGATAGAGTTTGTCATCTATGATCCACCAAAAAAGAATTATTTTCATATACAGAGCTTCTTTTATGTATATGGGTATTATTGATGATTTATTTATGACTTAACAAGATTATATTCACTGATAAAAACAATGAAAAAAAGAAATATCCATTTAAATTAAAGTGGTTGTGCTATAAATCTTTTTTAATAGCATAAGGTCCTTCATACATTAGTATAAGTATTGTTTTTTCTAGAACCATGTAATTGGTATGAAGAGTATTGTGGTGCATCAGGATTAGGTTTGGGGTTTCCTCTCTTGAAATGAGTTCATGTGGTTGGGTATGGCTCAATGAATTTAATGTTTCATGAGAAGAACAACAAAACAAATGATTTGGAGTTGGATGTGGTGGTACATGCTTCAAAAACATGGTTTAACTATGCTTTGGTGTGAAATTCATGGTGTATACCGATCATAAGATCCTTATGAATTTTTTCTAATAAAGATATTTGAATTTCAGAAAATGGAGATGGATATCGTACATCTAGATGTTTTTCATTGACTTGATGTACAACCCAGGAATGGTCAATTCAGTGGTGAATATATTTATTAGATATAAATATGCTAATTTCATGAAACAGTAATTAGATTAGTGTAATTTTATGTCATTTATAGCCGACATGATGTTGGAATGTGAATACCAATGTGATGTATCCATTTTCATCCTAGTCTCGTTGGATCCTGATATGGTAGGTTTGGATAAAGTGTATTTTTTTTATTTATTCACATTGTGTGGCTATGAGGTAGAAACACAATTTTGGAGAGGCCATTGAGGGTTGGATAGTTAATGGAAATTTAGTTGTGTCCTTTGAAGAGAATATGGTTGTACCCATGTGTTTCCAGAAACAACTTCTTAGTGCTTCTCATCATTCTGGATTGGATGTCCACTTTGGAATTCAAAAAATGTAAAAGTCATTAAAGGAATAGTTTTAGTATCCTAGTATGAAAAGGAATATGGAAGAGTTTTTATTGAGATGATTGAATTATTAAAAAGTCCAAGAGGAGCATCAATGACCATTAAATATATTGTTTCCTTCACCTATCATTTTTTGGAATTAAAAGAACATTATGATGGATTTTGGTTCAAGTCTCCCTTGAATGATAAGGAAGCATGATGACATATGTATGACAGTGGATTGACTGATGAAGTCAAACCATTTCATTCATATTTAGGAATTTCATACGGTGAATCATCTATCCAAAATCAACATCCTTGAGGTCTTAAAGAATTATGGTGTACTAATTTTGATTGTATCAGATAGAGATTCTGGGTTCCCATCTTTTTTATAAATCCTTTCAAAATTCCCTTGGGACACAGTTAATGATGGGAATAAAATATCAACCTCATACGGATGGGAAATCTGATAGGATGATACAAATTTTATAAGAAATGTTGTGTGCTAGTGTGATGGATTTTGGGGGTTTATTGGTGGTTCACTTTCCATTGGTGGAGTTATCCTATGATAATAGTTATCACTCTACCAAATATAAGGATCTTTTTCTAGAATTTCATAGGCACCTATGTCATTCTCTACTATGTTGGGTGGAAACACGTCATACTTTAATGGTTGGTCTGAGCCTTTTTGAAGAGATGAAAGAGAAGATTAAGTTGATTAGGAAGAGAATGGAGATGGATTAGGGTCATCAGAAATTATATGAGAACCATATTTGTTGGTCTTTGTCATTTGTGGTGGGTAATCATTTCTTCATTAGAATATAACCTAGTTTGGGACATTGTTAGTATAGAATGAATGGAATGTTATCTCCAAGGTATATTGGGACTTTGTAGATACTTCTAAGAGTTGGAGAGGCGTCTTATCGGTTATCCGTTTAACTATAGTTCAGTGTGGTGCACAATATTTTTCATGTATCTCAGTTGAATAATTATCTGCAAGATCATGAACATTTGATTCATTGGGATCATGTTAAGCTAGATTCAGATGCTTTCTTAGTGCATGTGCCAGTGCAGATTGTGGATTTGAAAGACAATGTATTGCATAATAAAAGATTCAATCAAATTTCTGTTTTGTTGAAACATGGTTAGATTCATGAAGAGACATGGGATTGAGGGAAATAGATGGCAGACAAATGGCCCAATAGATTTTAGAAAAATGATTGTTCTCAACTTTCCGAGGATGCAAATCATATTGTTATGGAGAATATAGTACACCCTATTTGAGGCATGTAACCATTATTTACGAATTATTTATTGTTTAAGGAGGTTTTATAACGTTTAAGAGAGTTAGAAAATATTTTTGGATGGTTTGGAATATTTTTATAGGGTGAACCATTTGAGAATGGTTAGTGGAAACTATTAGACAACCCCAGGTAACTATGACTATAAAGGTAGAGTCATGGGAGATGGGGCATAGTTATGGTGCACTGTTTCCAAACCATGCTTCCATCCTAGGTAATCCATATTACATGATACAATGTGATTCTACATGGTTGGCAAGCGGTTTGTTTAAACATGTAAGGGAACTAAGTGGGGAACCCTTTGGGATAGTAATAGTAGCACAGTTAGTGCCCAATATTTCTAATCATGGGAGCTAACTTTTTTTGGAATTAAATATAGGGTTTTTAAAAATGGGTTTAAATAGGATTTTCCCAAAACACTCATTCCTTCTCTTATGTGTCTGTAACTTCAAATTCTATCTTCTCCATGGTTGGACAACACCTCACACCTATTTCGGAAGCTTTTGGAGGTGTTTTCCTCGAACATTGATGGTGTTTCTTCTATGTTAAGTCTCTATCCTATGGTGTTTTGTGGTTTTCAATAGATCTAGTTTTCTACATCTCTTGGTAATCTAGACCTACGTCTATCACTTATAGATATATAATTTATTTGTCCTAAAATGATGAGATTTGGGCTATTTGATTATAGGAAAATAGATTTAAGGTGATTTTTGGAGTTTTCACTCAAATTTGTGGAACAATTGTGAATTGGTTATATTCACTGAAACCCTAATGTAGGTTATTTATCTCTAAAATCTATTTTTATAGTACATGTACTATTAGTTTCAAATAAATACTTTTTTCTGGAAAGATATTGTGTTTGTGGTGTGTGATTCTTGATTTAAACTCAATTTGTAATGAGTTTTGGATTTGATGATAATTGGAGTTTTGTTTTACAATGTTCTATGTGTTGAATTTTAATATTATGTATTTAAAATCAGTCTATTGGAATATTTTTTTTGGAAAATGGGTCTTGAAAATGTTTTTAAATAAAATATGTATTTTTTTGAAGTGTCATTGATCATGGATGTGTCGTTATTATTTTTTAAATAAAATGTGTTTTTATTGAAATGGTGTTCGCATGTTGTTTTAATGGTGATTTATCTTAAAGTGTTGTTTGGTAGGAAATTGTTGTGGGACATGGTTTTTTTCATGTATTCATTGAAGTTATTTTCATAAATTTTATTTATATGGTTGTTGTCTTGTGTTGTTATGTATGATTGGGAATGGATGGATAGTGGCAATGAAGGAAAACCCTTAAAGGGAAGTGGGCTTGATGTACCACTATAAAAATGGGATGTGGTTGGACATGAAGTTCCACCATCAATGGTAACACCTAGATCATGTAAAAAAATTGTTATTATGGTTTTTGTAGGCATGGATACATGCTTAATATCTTTGGTTATGCCAATATTGAATGATAAATGACATGTTGAGTTATGTTACATAGAATTTTGGGTTTTATTGAATTCTATTGGGTAAGGATGTGCTTATCAATTATTTAATTATTGAAATTATTTAATGGAATTATATCAATTGAGGCCATATATTATTGATAGAGTATATTAAAAGGGTGGAGTGATCTCCTTACTCATTTAATAATGGACACATGTTATTTACATGGAAAATAAAATCGATTTATACTCAAACATAGTCAATGAATATCTTTATAAATAATTAAAGTAATGTTATATCTACTCATATGCACCATTATCTATGGAATACACCCTATGGAATGATCACAATGCTCTTAATGTGAAATAGTCGACTTCCCATTCCAGGGACTCATCAAATTCTCATGTAACATTAATTTTGTAGTGATTTAACCTACTATATCATGAACTACTACTTTTTAGTTTGAGACCAATTGGATCCCAAACCAATATGAATTTTTTTTACATATCCTGGATTACAATGTGGAATAATCCTTTAAAATATTCATGTATAATTTTTAATGGATAAATCACCAACCATGTGTCAAAGAAATAAAAATATTACTCTAATGTTTTATAAATTTATTCTTGTTTAAGTACCATTTTGGTATGTTACTTATCTCTAAGATACATTCATCTATCAGACATAATAAATCTCATATTATATAGAATTATTTTATTTTAAGGCAATCATATCACAATGATATTTACTCGAATGTGCCATCATTTATACTCCCACACATGATAGTTCATTGTGCTTCATATACTCATTAGACATGATTCACTAAAAGTTAATAAACCTAAATTTTATTGCATGATCACTCATCTATAGAGAGGCTTCAACTAAACAACCAGAGTATGTTCAATAACAAAAACAGAAACCCTTCAAAAACTCATGAATGATTTTCCTCAATGGTCAACTCATAACATTCCTTTAATGAATAGGTTATTTACATACCACAGTATATGATTGAATGTATTTTTCTTGTGTAGTACCCCTCATGAAGTATACATAACACTATATTTATAATGATTTAATTGAGATAAACTCACATCTCATATTTTTCGATTCACTCCATGAGGGACTTCTCTAAAATCCATAAAACCCCAAAATCAACATTACATATATCTTAAACATGTAGGATATGTTCAGTCACTTACACCACATTCTTTTTATGGACCTATACTTTAACCATACATAATCATGAGATAAGTCAAGAATTAAAAATTCTTTCTCCATGAGGATATTTTTATGTTTATAGATTTAGAGAATTAGGCCATAACTCATACATAACAAAACTTAAAAAACACAGTGTGGAAACAAACTACAGTATCCATTTCATTCATAAATAACATTTAAAATGAAACATGGTTTTTTTAACATTTAATCATAATAAAATTTTCTTTATACATCCTTGACTCTATTATCCCTTATATCCAATGAAAAAAAATTAAAAACATGGTATGAGCACTAATATATTAGAAAGGGGAATAAAATAAATAAAAAAACAATTTGTCTAAGAATATATATGATCTCAGGAAAACATTTTCACCCATAAAACATTAAATTTTTAACATACCTCATGAAATCATAAGATTCCACAAAAAAAATTCTTAGAAATAATACATCATAATGTCAACATGTGGAATCCATATCATATTTACATTTTATCTTTCAAAACAAAATATGGAGTAACCTTCACAGTTACATTTGGAATACACATCATAGTATATTCCATAAATATCATAGGAGAAACCCTTTCAATTAAATTTATCTCATTACCCAGTGCATTTGAGAGATATTATAGAATCAACCACCAGCATTTTATCACGAAACCACCCATATACATAAGCAATTCCTATGAACTATAACACAATCACTACACATTAACATGAATGGAGGATAAAAATTATATTTCCACATTACAATCATAAGATATAATTTTAAAATATTTAAATAGTCAATCTTTCCACAAACCCATTTTCATTATGAAAATACATGAATAGTGAATATGGTATTTATTTTACATTTTAAACATTAAGGTTTATAGATGAATCCAAATATCAAATAATGGTCATAGTGGTGGAAAAGTCAATTTCACTACATGCATTTACAAAAAATCTCTTTTGTCATTTAGTAAAACGATTCATAGAAAATTATTCTGTTATAAAACCTTTTAATGAAATTAAAAGACAATGGGGTTAATTATACACCATATGAAATAATATGGTGTATATTATCAATATATTCCTCAATTAAAGGAGATTGAGACAATGTACCTTACCGTGAGTCCGACTCATCACAAAAAAAATTTATTCTTGAATAATAAACATAATGTAATTTATACATTCCTGAGAACCATTTTCCAGATTATAAATCATTATATATCACTTATTACCATGTTATAAATATTATATTATTATTCAAGTTCATATTAGAAGTTCTGTCTATATTTTATACTTGATTCGAGAATGAAATGTGTATGATGTCAATAGTCAATGTGTTCATAATTCTATAATCTCCAGATTAATATTCATGACACTATAATTTTTTTTATACATAAATTATACATTTAAAAAATCATTGAGGTTTCATTATGGAAAATGAACATCGTTATAGTCATGGGGATGGTAGTTCATACGTACACATGATTAAAATTTCAATTTTTCATTGATCATTAAATAAATAAGTTATTTATTGTATTATATTTATAGAGTGATAATAATATTATTAAAATAAAAATAATAATTTGAATATACCTATATATATATAATACAAGTGATTTGGTGAATAAAAATGATTCACAACACATTATGGAGGTGATAGTTCACACATTGGCACGAATGAAATTATCATTTTTTTTGTTCATGGAATGTAGGAAGTTAATTGATATATTATTATCATATAATGGTTAATATGTAATTAATATAAAATATGAACACTAATTCCATCATTATGACCGCTCATTATATATTTTTAATTAAAAATGAATTATATTGGTTTGTTGTGGTGATAGTTTGCACGTAATCGTAAACGATTAATTTTGTTCTCATTTAATGGACGTGGAGATGGATTTATGTGATGATATTAAAATAATAACATATAATTATATTTTTGATGCATTAGTTATTATTTCATCATTGTTGAAGATATTTTGAATTTATTGGAAAATGAAATAAAATAGAAACACTAAAATAAAAACATTAATATTCATTCAGATGATAACCTTTCTTAACTATTTAACACCTTTAAATAGAGTGTTATAAAATAATATAATATGTAAATAATGTGGGGAGGAATTCTAGTATGTATTTGGGTAGGTCTTGGAAAAACCCAAAGGTTTTTGAAGTGTGAGTAATAGATTGGAATGGGTTCCTTTTTATAGGAATAGGGCGGGAGACCCATGAGTACGGTTTAAAATATAATAATTAAAGGAAAATTAGGCAAGTTTTAACATTTTATTAATCTTTATCTTTTTGTTTTAACCCCTTTTAACTCTGAGAATTTAATCAAGTAATTTACTATTAAATGGTTAAATTAATAACCAACTCATGAAAAAATTCCATTGAGTGGGTCATTAATAATATTTTATGAGTTATATAAACTTTTCTTCCAAATATTAGATTTTTAAAAATATTTTATCATTTATTTGAATATGATATATTCTAAAATATGAATTATGTCAATTTGGAAACATCATTACATGATTTATTTGATATTTCATAACAACGTGATTCCTTCACAGAAACTAAATTAAAATATTTTTAACATTTCCAATTAATCCATAGAAATCATTTATTGAATCAAATATTTCAAATTATTTTTATTTTGATATTATCAATAAAATTAATTTAATTCATTATTTCATAAATCAATTAGTGCATCATCTATATGTCATATTAAAATATAATTATTTAGTTACTAAAAATTATAAATAAATTAACACAATTTAGGTATTATTTTGTTATTTATAAGGAATATTCATATTCTAAGATATCACTAATATAACCCCATATTAAAAATTGTTTTCTTAAGAAGATACATATTTTCCATTACATTAAATTAAATGTTATTAGTGTCATAATCACACCCATGTGGCTTCCAAAGGTCCATATTTAATCCCATGGATTTTCAAGGTAGATAATAACTCATCCAATATTATAATAACTAGTTTTAGTGTACTTTTATAGCATTATAATATTAATTTTTCCTTAATCACCCTTTTTACTATTAACTATGGTAAATAAAATACTAATGTTACTATTCACCAAAAATGTTTTTGATCCTATTGAAAAAAATCATACTAACTATAAACATATATATCCATTTTTAAAAATTAAATTCAAAAATGTGGTTATATTTGATTTAGCACTAATCCCATTGAAGGATTGAGAAAATGAGTTTTTAAAGTAAAACATTCAAAAGTTCACATAGTTTTTCTATTTAATTTTAATTTGAAAAAAATGAAATGAAATATGTTTAATAAATGATAATAATATATTATAATTATACCATAAAACCATGTAAAAGGATAATATAAAAATAAAAATTAATTAGATGAAAAATTAGTTTTGATTTAAAAATAATTATTTTTTATTATTCATTAAAATATAAATGCTATCATAAAAATTAAAATAAATCATGGAAAATAGATTTTAATGTCCTCATACAATTCAATAAGTTCATATTGTCATATATAAAATATAAAAGACTTGAATAGTAGATCTAAAATTGGTTTTCCATCAAAAGGTGGAAAACTGTATTTTTTTGAGAAAGACATCTTTTGTCCAATAATTTAAATTTGTTCTTATATCATGTCTAGAAAACATATAAGATTAAATTTAAACATTACATTGAATACATTACATTTATATATATATATCATTAACAAAATACTTCATGATTTATTTTAATATTTTTTAAACATAATTATTTTTATTAGTAGTTTTTTTTTTCAAAAAACATATCCTTTATAATTATTTGATTTTTAAAAAATTTCTTAGTTAATTTGGTAACCAATGAATCATTATATAAAAATGTTCACACCATATATTCATAATTCAGTCAATATCGTTCATTCCCCCCATTATAATGACTATGCAACCACTAAAACATAAAATAAAAATATAAATAATATATTATTTTTCAGTATAACTCAATCTTACGTACAATGTAAGATTTTGTGGAAAACCCATTGCTGCATGTCGGGTACGGTATCATACATAGAGTCCCTTTTAATGTAAAATCTCAATCTAATTTATAAATATTAATAAATTTGAGAGTGAGTTTTTCTATAATTTCCTGGGATGTTACATCCTTACCACCTTTTGGAAATTGTGTGCTTGCAATTTTTAATTTGGGTTAGGTAACTAAGGATTCATTTTTAAAAATTAATTTATTGAAATCCCTCATCAAAAAAAGATCCAACAAAAATTCCACATTAAATTAAATAAATTGATTAATAAAGGTCACCTGAGATAACACATACATGTATTCCATGTAGAAAAAATGGATATGGAAGAGAAACTAACCATAACATTTCGATAGAGAGTGGTAGAAAACATGATCAGGATAATGATAAAAATAAAAGAAACACATACTTTGGGTTGGTTAAATGTACTTTGATTTTCTTGTTTGAAAAGTAAGTGAAATTGTTTTCGTTTAAATATCCTTTTCATATGGTTGCAGAATTTATTTACTACCTAGTCTTGGATCATAAGGAAATATATTTTCATGAACTATAAAGTATCATACTTTAATAAATTTACACCTAAAATTCATATTTTTCTCTACAGGATGAGTATTTAATGGTAATTTATACCCATTCCTCAAACAAAATAATCAACTTCTAGAGAATAACCTAATGAACAAAATATTAACTATATATTAATCATGTATTGAAACATTAACAAAAACCTAAAAGTATGGAAGAAATAATATAATTCCCCAAGTATAATAAACTTTAAAATAATAATGACTATTTTTAATCTCTAAAATTCAAAATTAATACCCAAAGCCCAACATAAACCATTCATCAAATAACTATCCCTAAAATTCCATAGTAATATTATAACTAAGATTACATCCCAAAAATTAGAAGGATTTAATTAAATAATATTTCAATATATGTTTAAACATTTAACACTAAATAACAACAACCACTATTAATATCTCATTCCAGAAATGTAATTTCACAAATCACATATTCTTCAACATAGGTTAATCATTTCAATAAATAACCCAAATCTCCTTAAGTATAAAATAATAACATTGATTCACCTAAAATAAAATTCAACCACTACTCCTAAAATAATATACCAGAGTATTCTATTTTCATTATGGATACAAGGTTCCCAAAATATTGAATGTCTTCCAAAATAACATTTATCACCAAATCCTCAAATTATCTTCCTATACCAAGGATATCTATTTAATAGAAAATAATTTCCTAAAATCATCATATTCTTATTCCATCATGACATTTAACTAAAATTAAAAATTCACTATGAACAAGGAATTCATATAGTATAGTGGTATGCAATGCACCCTTGTCACCCTTCGGTTGTGGGTTCAATCTCGTTAGCATTTTCAGACGTGATGGGTTGTCACCCATCCTATGGGTTTTTAATTTTTATAAAACTATATAATTATTGTAATATTTTTATAATATATGATAAAATAATATAAATATCCATAACATGATTTTTCATCAATGTTTATCTCATATCATTTCTTTTGAAACCCTAAATTTAATAACACTTAATTACCTCTAAATCAATGATCATATAAACCAAAATGGTTATCCATACCTAGGTAATTATTTCCACACTAGAGAAGATAATTCATCTTTAAATAACATTTTCACATAATAATCTTCCGGGTAACACATATTAAAAAAATTCTTCCATAATAATCCATCATCAAAAGAGAATTAATGATTTTAAACATTTCATTACCCTACAACCTACCATAACTCTAAAATCCTTTATATGTATACTTTTTAATCATTGATCATTATTTACAATTGTTTAACCTTTATTTTACAAAATATTCTTTAATAATCCCTTCTTATAAACAAAATCATGAATCATGTCAGAAGATTCAATAATGTGAAAACCCGAGACAATAAGTAATCCATACCATTCATATGTCATTTATAGTTTTTCATCTTCAAAAGGAATGGAATTATGTATTTCTGAACATATATTTTTATGGTCCTACTATTCCCATTCATGAACCTTTTTTAGGATATTGGTTTTCATAATAATCATACTCATTAGATTTAAAAAAATTTATTGATAACTCAGAATTAAATTCTTTACCTTTCCTGGTGTGAACTAAATGATTCCTTTTTTTTCCTTAGAAGTTTGTTGCTTTATGACATTCATTAACAGATCTATAATATCCTACCACCGCTTTAAAATATTTTACTAGGTTCTTCTTTCCACATCCTCGACACATATGTTATTGAATATACATACCTTTTTTTATTATTACACTAACTTCCACTATGAATCATTTTTTTCATATAAGATGAATTATAAAACTCACCAAGGATCAAGTGGTTAATCTTGACTTATGATAGTTGCGTTATAATTAACATGAGAGTTCTGATTGTATATCATATTGCAATGCCACCACATTTTCCTTCACATAATTTTTTCTTTGGTTCCTATTGGATCCAAAAATTTATATTTACCAAAATGGTTAGTGTGATTATATAAATAAAATCATCTTATAATAGATTATAAGAAAGATAAAAACTGATATATACTTATTCATGTTATCTTAGACTCATTTTATATATCTAAAATAAATATGAATCTTTCTATTGTGCTAACCATTACGGTAATATATAACTTGTATCTTATGTAGAAATATCACCCTATCATATAATGTTGTCTAAAACATTCTTTGATACCAACTATAATGACACATCCTTTAATGATACATAACTTTCGATAAAAATAGTATTAAACTTTATTTCAAATTAGGGATCATTTCAAATTTATTGCTATGGAGTATTAAGAAATAACCAATACAGAAAATAACCAAGGTAACATAATGTAGACACTTCCAACAGTATCCATTTCATTCATAAAACAAAAAAATATAAAATTAATCAAGGTTTCTCTTCATGTTTAATCATCTAAACTTTTTGATGATCCATTGTGGACTCTATTATCCCTTAAATCCTATGAATTTATTTTTAAACCATTATAGGATCAAAAAATGTTTAGTACGGGGAATAAAAGAAATAAATAATCTAATAGTCCATGTATACTTATAAGATTAGGAATACATTTCCACAAAATCATAAATTTCACCGATAAAATTGAAAGTCTTTAACATACCTCATGAAATCATAATATTCCAAAAAAACATCTTAGAAATCATAAATCATAAAGGTAACTTGTTTCATCTATATCATAATTTCTTTTTATATTTTTTTCGCTATATGGGGAGGAACCTTCATGGTTTCATTTGGAATACCCATGAAACTATATTCCGTAAATCAAATAGGATATACCTTATTGCTGGACTCTGCCTCATTATGTAATGAAATGGAGAGAAATCATGGGATCAACAACCCTAAATTTATCATAGAAGCACCTTTACAAAAGTAATTTTGAATTACCATAATATAATCATAAAACATTAACACGCTGAAAAGAAAAAACATTTCTACATTGAAATCACAAGATAACATTTCAAGATATTGACATAATCATTCCTTCCTCAAAAAAAATTTCAATTCCTAAATTCATGAAAAGAGAATATGGTATTTATTTTTCTTTTAAAATCATTAAGGTCTATAAATGATGCCAAATATCAAATAATAATCATCGTGGCAGAAAAGTAATTATCATCACATACATAAAAAAATTCCTTTTGTCATTTTGTAAAACACTTCATAGAAAATATATAAATTAGAAATTTTTTTAATGAAATTAAATGTAAAATGGGATAATTATACCCCTAATAAAAGAAATTGGTGTATATTATCAAAATATTTCTCAATGAAAGGATATTGAGACAAAATCCCTTGCTATTTTTCTGATTCATCACATACAATCATTATATTCATAAATAATTAATGTAGTTTCATTTATACTTGTTTGAAAACCCGTTTCTTGTTTATAATTATTTTTATATTACTTATTACTATCTTATAAAAATTACATAGTTTTTTGTATTTGTATCAGATGTTCTGTTTGTATTCGATATTTCTGTGAAAAATGAAGTTGGTATAATGCCAATAGTCCAGGTGGTCAAAATTCCATCATATCCAGAATAATATACATGATGTTTTTAAAAATTTTATACATAAATAATAAATTTAAATGAAAACATTATTTATGGTTATGAAAAATGACCAATGTTATATTCATGGAGATGGTAGGTTATATGATTGTCTAGGTAACTTTTTCATTTTTCATTTATCATTATGGAAATAAGGTAATTATTATTTTGTAACTCTAGAATGACCAGAATAATATTAAAATCAATAAAATAATTTAAATATAGGTTTATATATCATACATGTTATATAGTGAAAAAAAGGATTCACATCGCTTTGTTGAGGTTATAGTTCAGACATACGCACGAAACAAATTTCACATTTTTTTTGTGCACGGAAAGTAAGAATGTATTTGATATATTATTTTCATATAATGACTAATATTTCATTAATATAAAATATAAAAATTAATTTGATATTTATTTCCACTAATGAGATAAGGTCATGGAAAATTAATTATATCGGTTTATGGAAGTAATAGTTTACACGTACACATGAATGATTAATTCCATTCATATTTAACAGAAGTGGATATTGATTTAGTAGAGTGTATAAACATAATAACATCATAGTATATTGAGTATAATGTTGTTATTATTTCAGCATTGTTTAATAATATTTTAATTTAGTGTAAGAAGAATTATAATTGAAACACTTTAATAAAAACATTACATTTCTTTCAGATGAGCACCTTTATTAACACCTAAACACAAATAAGGAGGGTGTACTGCCTAAACTAAGGATTCAAGAATTTTGGGTGGGGTTTAAAGATGGGTTTCAGGTAGATAATGGATAAACCAAATGGTTTTGGGAACATTAGTAATAGAGTGGAATGGGGGGCTTTTTATAGGACATGGGAGGGTCACCCTATGAATTATTAAAAGTATTGAATTAATATAAATTCAATTCCTAATTATAATGAGTCAAAACTCTTTTATTTAGAATATATAATGTTAATGGGTCATATTATAATCATCCAAATTAAAATATACCTTTTTGGTATTTTTTTAATCCTTATATTTTTTAACCCCTTTAACATATACCATTTTATCAAGTAATTTCCACTTAAAGGATTAAAAAAATAAAAAATTCACAAAAAATGATAAATGAATGGGTTATCAAGAAATTTTTAAAAATGATATCAAAATATTTTACAAATATTATATGTTTTTAAAGTATATATATTTTAAATAAATATTTTATATTTTAATATACGCATTCTGTACATATTTCATTTCATGAGTTTTTTAAATTATCCTAAAAACTTGATTCCTTCTAAAAAAATACATTAACTTAATTAAATAATTAAATATTAATCTATAAATTTATATTATGGCATAAAATATTTGAAGTTATATTTATTTTAACATTATTAATATCATTTATTGTATTATTTCTTTAATAAATATATTACTACATCATCTTTCTGTCATAATTAAATTTAATTATTTAATTCCTAAAAATAATAAATAAATTAACCCTTTTTAGATAATTTTTTATATTTTTATGGGATATTAATATACTAATATATCATATACATAAACTAATATTAAAAAAGTTAGTAATAAGATACATATTTATGACATATTTTCCTTTATTTTAAATTAAACAATATTAATGTCATAATCACACCATAGTGGCTTCCAAAGGTCAAACTTTCGTCACAAGTATGGTCATTTTTTATAATAAAACATTAAATAATATTATTTAATGTGTTAGGAAAATTTTAAAATATTATAATAATTATTTTACTTTTAATTACCCTATTTACCGTTAACTGTGGTAAATAAAATAATAAAGTTACTATTCACCAAAAAAATTATTATTACCTATTAATCCAAATTTTTCATAATGATTATAACCATGTATTTAAATTTTTTTAATTAAATTAAATTTATTTGTTATGTTATGTTCAACACAAATTCCATTGGTAGATTAAGAAAATCAGTTTTTTGAGTAAAGCTTTCCAAAGCTAAAATAGTTTTATTATTTAATTTTAATTTGAAAAAATATCCAATGAACTAAATTTGATGTAATAATAAATAAATATTATAATTACACCTTAAACCCATGTAAAAGGATAATCTAGAAATAGAAATAAATTCATGGGAAAATAGATTTGAATTAGAATGCAGTATTTTTAACTATTCATTAAAATATAAAAGTTATCAAAAAAAATCAAAACAAAATCTCAAAACTAAATTCTTTTTTCTGATTCAAAATTAGAAATAAATTTTTCCAAATATAACATAAAAAAATTTCAAAAACTATTTTTAAAATTCGTTCTCTATAAAAAGGCTACGATACTATTTTTTTGAAAAATACTTCTTTTATCAGAAAAAAATAATTTGTTCTTATATCGTATATAGAAAACATATACATTGAATATTAAAAATTACAGTGATTATATTAAATATATATGTATGTAATAAAATCCATCATGAGTGTTTTAATTATTTTATAAACTCAATTATTATTTTTTAAATTGTTTTTTAGAAAAACACATCCTTTATATTAAATTGTTTTTTATTTAATTTACTAGTTAATATCATTACCATTTAATCATATATAAACATGAGTATACAATATTTTTTTAATTAAGTTAATATCATTCATTCTAACCATTCTAATGTCCATGTGACAAATACTAATTAAAATAATTATATTAATAATATATTATTTTTTAATATAGCTGAGTCTTGTGTGTAACATAAGATTTATGAGAAACCAATTATTGCGAGTCAAGTATGATATCATGCATAGTGTCCCTTTTAAAGAAAAATTACTATCTAATTCATAAATATTAATAAATATGAAAATATATTATTATGTAATTACCTTGGATGTTACACTGTTGGTGGGATATAAAATGAATCATTGTGGGATAATTATTCATTGAAAAATTCTAACACAATTTCACAAAAAATAAGAATATAAATTGTCTATATTAAAACCTATCATTTAAATCGTTTACCCATTTTGATAAAATAAAAATACAAATATAAAATTACCCTCATAATTGAAATAAGATTGGTTGTAATGTTTATATCATGATAAATAAAAATAGTCATTAATTAAAACCTAAATTTAATAAATTCACATGTAAGTGATATGAAATGTGGAATTCTAAGGAAATAATTTTATATAATAAAAACATATTAAAAAAATTTTCAAACCAAATAAAAAAAAATTTAACTCCTTTTATATATCTCTTATATTCCTGGCACATTGACCCTTTATATTTATTTTCATAATATAGTGAAAAACCTTGAATTTTTTTGTTAGTGTGTTTCCATTAAGATATAAATCATGATTTAAATTATTTGATACATGATATACTTATCATCATATGAAATTATATATTATTATATATATACCCATAATTATATAGATGTAAAATGAATTCAATTAACATTTTATTTTGTAATGATATATTTTTAAAAACTAATAGTTTTACAATATTAATAAAAAATTGTCAGTAGATTAATTTTAATTTTTTAAATATGATGTGTGACAAATAAAACATGAGATTTTAAATTCCTATATAGGTCCACCATAACCCTTTAACATGTTCCATGAGTACTAAAGGATGTTGATAATAATATTCAGTAAATTAGATTCCTAATAGAATATTTATGATTATTTTTTGAATTTCAATGATAAAACTAATTTCTTTAAAAAATCATGTGTAATCAATTCATAAGTCCTGAATTGAAAATTAAAAATAAAATATACTAGGATACTCTTTTTGGGTCACATTATATTAATATATAAATATTTATATCAAAGAATATTTCATTGCATGCGATATATACAAACTAGAATGTCATATATAGAACAAGAATAAAATTTACTCTAATGTCCCCTTGGACAATACCATACCACAAACACCCAATAAAATTCAACCCTACATAAATAGATTCCATGATTATCCCTTGGTCTCCTTGACCAAATTGATCTTCCAAATATCACTAAATCAATCAGTAAAAGCACATGATAAACATATATAACAATTTGATTAATCCTAGTTCATATAAGGTAAATAGAAAATGAAAAGATTGAGGTTGGGTGTAAATGGATTTGTTGTATTTTGATAAAATCCATCATATCCAATGATTGGGATTGATTATATATTTATTTGTGGAATTTGAATGGAACATGATATAAAAACCAATCAATTAATCTCTATATAAAATATAAATGTAATGAAATAATACTACTCATAGTAATGTTATAGATCAATCATAACATAACTGCCACCAAAACAACGTAATTTTTTTAAAAAGAAATTTAACATAGCATAACCCCTCATATAATACTAGATATGTGAAATAAGATAGATTTATTTTTTGGGACAATCATACCAACCTAAATACATGGTTTGGAATAATATTCCAAATAAAAACATCATGAAGAAGGTAAAAACTAGGTAACCCATCATCACATCAACATAAATTTACATGTTTCATTGTAATTACATATAAATAAAGTATCTTATATTAAAATTGCTAAAAAAATTAATGTGTTAAATGATGGAATGTTTCTATCAAAAAATATGAATTCATGTACATGAGAATGGTTAAAAATATTATTAAAAATTCATGTTTTTTAGTTACATGAAATTTAGTGGAACAAAAATTAGCCTTACTCTCTATAAGAAATAGATTATTAAAACCATATCGATTATGAGAAAATTTATTTGGGGTAAAGTGGTAAATTAATTCATGGTGTTTGTTTGATTAATAATTTGTAATGATTTTCATTAATTTGTAATGATTAAATTATATGTAAAGTAAGTGAAATTTTTAGGACATAACATGTATTATTATTCAACGATTATTGATCCCTACATTGATTTTACCCACATAGGATTATAATTTTTGGATATATAATCTCATTATAGATATGATATTTTTTTCTGATTTATATTCATTTTTTGAATATGAAATCTTATTGGTGATATTGTTGGGACTATGTAGTTTGGATGTGTTTTTATTCTCTTTTATGATTCTTTGAAATGTATTAAGAATGTTTTGTGTTATTATCTTCATAAATAAAACATAAAAAATATAATCAATTAATAATATTAAGAATTCACATCACATAATAGTAAAATTCAATCCGAAGTAGTATTCTAAGTGATGAATTCTTGGATTTCTTAATAATCATAATGATTCACAACAATATTTTTTATGATGTCATTGGATAACATTTTTACGGAAAAATCATGGGTTTAAATTTATTACTGAATCTTTTAAGAATCACGAGTTATGAATGTTCTCATGATCCATGAATATAATTTGGAATTTTTTTTGGCTAATGTGAGTTCAATTTGGTAAATTGTCAAAGCATTTTTAAAGTTCGAAGGTATTTATTCAAAAAGAACTATATTATCTTTACATTATGTTAGTTTTTATTTCATATTTTTTATGTTTTGGATGTTTTGGTAGTAAAATATATTTATTGAAAAACATTATTGAATGATTGATAAGAAAAATAATGTTATTTATGATCAATGGGATTTTTTTTGGGTTATCTCATCCAGTTAATTTCCAATAGAATGATATAAAAATCAGAAAAATTCAAATCACATGATGTCCAGAAGAACAAAGTCATCGAATAAAGTCCACTAGGAAATGTTTTTTACAAATTCAATGATGAACACGTATATTATTGTGATGTTGAAGTTTACTCATGATGCTTGAAAAAAAATTTATACAATTATCATCAAATATATGTTGGAGAATGGATTCAACCAACAAGGAGTTATTTTCCATGTTATGATATATAGAAAAATTTTCAAAAAATCATTCAATAAGTACATATGATGTTTAAAAGGGAAAACCCAGTCAGGGATAATCCGAATGGAATATTGTTTATACATTTATAACAAGAAAAATGTTGAATTATATAATTATTCACCAATTCGAAGCCCATTATGACTTTTTATAAATATATCACATGTGATGATGTTGTGATCATCATTCATAGTTAAAAATGTCATGAACAGATGATCTATGACACTACCAATCTTTGATGTATGTTTTCGAATGGTTTTGGATGTTTAAATTGGAATGAAGATTAAAGAATATTGTTGAACCATAGGGACATATATGAGCATATTGAATTTATTGGTAGATATTAATTTCACATTTCAATAGATGAGAAATTAAAAATAAGATGCCACATTTTATTTTTCTCATGAAACTATTAATTCGATGATATTTTTGTATGGGGTTTTTTTTGTACTATTCACTTTTTGAGAAAGGTGAAGTGCTTCAGAATTAGTCACGTACAAATATATAGAATGAACATATGATATCTTGAGTTTGAAGGATATATATATAACCAAGGAATCATGTTTTTAATGATTATTATGTTGCAAATTGAATGAAAAGTATTACAATAGAGGTAAATAGCATACGTCTCCTAAAATATATATTATATGTGGCAGAATGAGATGAAAAAAGAATATAAATGAGTTACTTATTAACATAAAAAACTAGATGAAATATTAAAATGGATAATTAATAAAATTAAATTTGAAAAATATGTAAACAACATAGAATTATACTGATGTACATGGAGGAAGTTCTCTTATTACTGCTAAAAAAGAATGATATGAAGTGGTATTTTGCAATAAAAAAAAATTTAGTAATTATAAGAATCACAATGATAAAAACTCAAAATGTTAGTCCAGGTTTCAATTTTTTTATAAAAACAATTTTACATAATTATATACATAGAGATAAATGAATTTTTTGTAATGATCAGAGCCAAATTAATGTTTATGGATACACTATTTTTTATAAAACAATGTAAAAAGGTAGAGTTTTCTAGTGGATTGTGTTGTATCGAATGATATCTAAATTTATGGAAATGACAAGATTTTCGTATTTTGAAGTAAAACATATAAATTCATATCTTCAATTGGAATGTTTTTGTGTTATTTCATTAGTATTATTTATAACTCTTTAATTATAGGAAAATGTTTTTTAATAAAAAATTAAATTAAAAAAGAAGACATTAATGATTTAAACACTCCACCTATTAGTAATTACATAGATTTTTTTGGATCCTAACAATATGTATATCAATGTTGAAGGGATGTTAGACTATTATTTTTTTTGGGTTGTGGGATAACAGTCTGAGGGAGTGTTTTCTCCTCATTATATAGAATCTCATCTCGTGACCCATTATTCCTAGGTTTTTTAAAGATTTTACCTATTTCCCCAACCAGTTTTTATCCTCAAATAGAACTATTTTTACCTAACTATGGTTTGGTAGCTTGTGGAATGTTATAAAAGTTTCTATATTCCTTTTCCTCAATTCTAATATATATATATATATATATATATATATTCTGTAATTACAAGTTATATTCTAGGTTAAATTATTCTTTTTCCCTTATTATTCTTTTTTCATTCTCCATACAACCCTTTTTTCATAGTTTAATTTTCCCCCATGGAATATAGTGGATATATTGGGAGAAATTAGGGTTTGGGATGGTTTTAACAGAGGTGATTTTTGTTCATGGTATATAGAGGGCATTGACTTTATTTGTTTTAATTTTACTATAAAAGGTGACATATTTTACATTATGTTGAGTAGGTGTTTTTGTCGAATTATAATGTTATAAAAGGAATGGAATTCATGATAATTGTTAATTAGTTTCAATTAAAGTTAAAAAAAATATCATACCAATTGTTATTTTATAAATTATATTTAATTATTTTCATACATGGTATAAAGGAGATATTTACAATAATATGGTATTAATTTAAATTTTAATTTTTACACATGGGACGTGATTGTATACATTCTTGATAGGGAATTTTAAAAAATTTTGGTACTAAATATGTATTTGAAACCTGTTTTTTTTAAGGTATTTTCAATTTTTAAAAATTTATACTCTGTTATGGCATGTATATTTTTCACATGATTAATATTTTAAGAAAACTGTCTATTTTTTTTTTGTTTTTTTATGTTTTTCAATGGGAATTGATTCATTAATGTATTTTAGTAAGAATGATTCAAATAAGGATTTTTTATTGATTGGTGTATGGATTCCATGAGAAATAATTATTTCAGATTCTTATTTGGAATATCAATTCCTTTAATAAAATTATTAATTACCTAGTACTTATTATCCATGTGTGATGTGTATAGACTATACTAATCATGGGAGACTAATTATATTTCTATTGGATTCATTAAGGATTTTATATATTTTATATTTTTAAATAGAGTGTTTGTAGTGTGATGAGGATTAAATAATGTATTTAATATTTATTTATTTGAGGATTCCAAGGATTTCATATTTCATTTCTCATTTACACATTAATCATGCCGTGGTAGCTTGGGTGTAATGGGACAAGACGTTGATGAGTGTCAAAATAGTATATATAATTTATTGGAAGGTGACCTATAATTGTTTTCTCTACATGGTTTTACCTCTAAATGTAAAAAAGAAGGTATGTGAGGGTAGATAAGGCAATCTAGTTCTCTATAAATTGATTGATTCTTTATATTTCCATGAGAGAGGTCTATAATAATTTTATCTTAAAACCAAGTAAATTTTCAATTATATAGACATTAAATACAAATATAATATTAATAATACAATATTTTTTGGTTTTAGACAATATGTTTCAAAACATTCACATTACCTGAGGGCTAATTTGTTTAAAATCTTGAATAGTATCTATATAAACATTTTATTTTACATTATTATTTTTAGAAATTCTCCATAAAATTTTATTTTTCGAACCTCTTATATAAATATAATATGACATAAAATTATTTATATACTATTGAGTGGAAACATAAAAAATGGGTGAGATTAAACTTATAGTGAGGATAAAACATATCAATATTCCATAATGGTTTATATCATAATGATGAGATAAAACATGAATATGTGAGAAATATCTTATTAAAAACATGTGGAATAATAATAATTTTCCATAGTTATACATGTAAGGGCATGAATGATGAAAATAAAAATATATACCATGTAAAATGTGTATGGAAACATGATGTAAGAAACATGTTACATAATGAATAACATAATAATATAACAAATAATTATGGAATGTGAATAATTATAGGTATTCATAGCCTTGATAACATAGATAACTACATCAATTTCAAGCTCATTATCTTTACATAATGAGGTATAAAATCTTAACTAATTCATTTTATAGAGATATAACACCCCAATAAAATTTAACAACATATAGAACACATTGAACTGAATATGGGTTTCCAAACATTTCATGATTGTATCACAAAAATTGTCCTCAATAATGAAAATGGTCGATATACATAATAGAAGAAACTAAAATTATATTTTTACAAGAACTTTTAGAGGGTGATTTATTGAAAATTATTTCCAAATAACTAAACCCATTGATTATAAATAGTAAAATAGTTGTGAGACTGTAAAATATTTTTCAAAAAACAATTTTTCTTTATTCATAATAAATGAATTTAGGGTTGCATTGAATGCTCATTTTTTTAAAAGGTGATGTGAGATATTTTTAAAAATAATTATTTATAAAATCTTATCTTCTAATATTGGATACATAAAAAATACATACAATATTAAAAAAATATGAATTGAATACACTTTGTAAAATTTTACAGTAAAAACAAACCACCAATAATAAAACCTTATAAAATAATAATGTTTATAATTTTGAAAGTGGAGTAGAAGATAAAAGAATTTATATTAAAAGTATAAATAACATTTATAAAAGATTGAAAAAACTTTTTTCAAGACACACATTGGAAAATTGAAATCTGAACTACCATTTTAAAATTGGAAAAATCAAATAAGATGGTAACATGAGAAAACACATAGTTTTACGTCCACGTATAATGGATAAAAAATATCATAATAGAAAATTGAGACCTAGTGGGATAAATAATTATGTATGACTATAGATTTTCTTATCTAGGATTAATTTTCATGGGGGAATATATCAAATTAGGGAGGAAGATTCCAATTTAACTCATTATTTACAAATAAATTATTACATGTGAAATAGTAGAAGAAGATCAAGGAGATACATATAAGACAAGAAGAAGATTGTGTTTTTAAAAACCATTACATGTTTGGGATGATACAATCCATATCCTATAGTAAGGAAGATAATGGAGAGAGGTAAATATTTTATGCTAAATAATAATTTAGTATATTTTCTTTCAATTTGGTAGAAGATTCAATGTAAAATTAATGATTCGTGAATGATATCATAGCTTTCATCAATGAAAATTGATTAAGATAGAAAGCCTTATATTGTTTCCCTATTTACAGAAATTCACCCTACACATCATAAATATTAAAATATACCATTTAAAACATTTTTCATATCCATTACCATTAATAAAATTCATTTAAATTGATACCCATTAATTATTTTAGAGATGGGTATTCGAATGATGTAGTCAGAAAATAAAAGAATGATATCAGCAGCATGATAGCTATAAAAATGGGATTATGAAATTACATAAATGTGATAAGAGGGTATTCTCTCATAAATAGCTAATTAGTTGAAAATAATTTATTTATTATGAAAATATGGGAGAATAATCACTTGGAATTCAAAAGGGATTATCACAAAATAAGATCTTAAATAAAAAGAGGGGTAGAGAACACATACATTTAAATGTATCTTCATAAAACATTAAATGGACATACAGAACATTATTAAAAACTTATTATTGATTTTCAGATGGAGTGGTAAGGGAACATCGTTAAAAATTTATTTTCATTAGAGAGGTATGAAAAAATTTGGGGGAGTTTAGTCAATTTATTCAAAAAAATGTCACGAAACAACCCATGAAGACCTATCTAGAAAATTGAAGGTCAAGTAACAACTACAAAATTCCCTCCTCCATATGTCAGAGGCTAAAGACAAGTGAAAAAATAAATAACGAATATGGGATAATTTTTTTTAATGTACCTTTATGCCCACATAAAACCATCTCTTTTACAAAGTGGAAAGAAAAAAATAAAGTAACATAAAATTTAGAGTATAAACCAAGCTAGAAAACACCTATTGGGAATAAATAAAGTACACAATCATAATCGAGAAAGTTATGGAAAAAAATTCATTCCCAATAATAAAAATTGTCACAATGAGAAAAAAACAAAAAAGAAGTGGTGAGACATCCTAGCTCCGGATCTCCATAACTTGACCATTGTATATATTCATAAGCACCCAAGTAAACATATTCTCTATTGAACTCATTGGTGACCGATCATCCATCTCTATAAGACATGATACATGTGGCGAAATCCAATGAAGGGGTGATTATATACATACATAGTAGGATTCTCTATAGGTTTCTAGGGAGTGATAGGAGACATGATAAAAGAATTCCTCTCAACAAAAATAAATTACTAAGTTAAACAAAACAATGAATATATTCAAATTCATTTAAGATACACATTAGAGATTGACTGGGTACCTCTATCCAATATCTCATGGATCAAGAAAGAGTCTACCATAATTTTTATGCTTCATCATCCATCTCCATCCTCTCACATCTCTATTAATAGATCTAAAATTATTGATGTCCCACCCCTCACCACTGTAATACAGAGTTTATGGGGAACAATATCTATTTAGAGGATCCTCTCCTAGTCTATTAGGGGGTACAAGTTTATAGTTATTGGAACCACCCAATGTCTATAAGGGGGATCTACATAATAGATAGTTATTGGACCCACAACCATTCCGTTAGTGGGTACCAAAGAGTGGGTATATGAACCATTCCTAGGATCTTCATTGCAGTACCACATAGTATTTATAGGACCCACACCCTAGTTCATTATGGGGTACCACTTAGTAGATAAATATAGGAACCACCCCCTTTTCTATTAGGGGTTACCACTGAATAGATAGATAGTGGACCCATACACTAGTTTAACATGGGGGTACGTATTAGTGGGTAGATGAATAATTACCTTCTCTATCAGGGGTTTAACATTAAGTAGATAAAGTTGTATGTGTAATCCATGCCCTGGTGTGATAGGGGGACTTTCAATCCTATCCTTTCTCTAATTATCTAGGCTGACCAGTTCAGTTGTCATGTTCCACTTAAGGAAGCTTCATACATGAAACAACTCACATCATATATTAAAGACCACGATGATGGCCACCATCAAGTTATAAACATATAACACTCATTATATGTTACATGAGAGTTAAAATTCAAATAAAAATAGAAATGAGAGGTAGAAGATTCTCAAGATTTACACTGCATGTTAGTCGTCCACATGGTATGTGGCCCTGCTCCACTACCTAGTTGTTTACTCTATAGTACACAGATCTCTAGAAATGTAATAATATAAAAAGTGTAAGTGTACATCATGGAATATCTCAACCACAAGATTCCTACTCATTCTCTTTTAGACATGCCCACATATAATGGCCATGTTGAAGTACATAGATTCTACCTGACCATTTCTATATATGTGTATTACCAGTGTACATGCAAATCTTCCCTCACTGTGTCACATGGTTCTTTTAGGGGGGGACCACATGGTTTGTGACATTTAAAAATCTTATAATCCCTACAATCTAACATCATGGTTATATACACTATGTGTTATTTAAACAATAATGTGTATAGTCATGTTTTTCATAGAATCAGCAAAATCACTCACATAGTTTTTGTATACCATCATGATGTTATGATTTCATCCATTTTACCACTATGAATTTGTGGAAATATCATCCATACATAGATTATAGAGATTTAGTTGTTGAAAGTCATATTTATTATCATCCCTTTGATGTCGATGCCACCTCATGTGCCGCTCGTGGAATGTTTATTGACCATGGTTACATGATCAATTGGAATCATTAGTATCATGAAACAATGGATTATAATCCATCTACAAAACTCAATCTTTATCATCATTCACAAAATCTCGAAAAATATGTGTGTTGAATCACACTTGAACATGCTTTATCATTATGTTATAGAGACCCCATGGGACAATGGTGAAGAATGATAGGGAAAATCATGAGAATAAAAGTCATAAACATCATCACCAAATCATTCTCAAAAAAATCTAGGTAGGGAAATAATGGTGAGATCATGGAATATAAAAATAATAAATTGAATAAATAATTCAATTTTTTACATGTGAACATGTGAAGAATTTTAAAATTACATTAATTAATGTAGATAATTTAATCCATTATTAGTTAATTAGAATAGGAGTAAATACAAAAAATAACATTCCCTACCTTGATATGGCATTGCTCGTTGGTGAAGAATGTATCTTCTAATGATGGTTAAGATCAACAACAATTTTTCTCTATAAAACCAACTTGATTAAGTGGTCGATCATCATGTAATGTCAATATACCAATGAAAAATATTTTAACCCCCTCTAAACGATCCCAATGTTTTTGGCTAGCTGGGGAGATACTTGGTAGAAGGGTACATATAGAGGAAATTATGTCTTTAGGAATTAAATTAATAATTAATTCACTTCCCATACCCCTCAATAACTACATTATCCAATTTTTCAGTGATGGAAAACATTATGTCATGATTTTTTTAAACCAGTAGGTTCATGTTAAAATGTTGTTTCCGATTCCCAATACGAGAATGGGTTTATGAGATATTCCATTTTTATTAAGAAATTATTCAATCCTGATATAAAATATATAAAATATTTTTATTACAGTGATTATGTGATAACTAGGCCTTGGAATAGAACATAGTCTTAGTTATTTTTATCCAAAATATTTCTTAAAATATTTTAATGTCATACATGGAAAAAGAAATATCACTATATTGTTACCTCCTTTGTTCTTTTGAACCTTGAAAAACACAAACTATTAAAAAATATTGTGAAACAGAGCCCCCATATAGATGTCCCACTCCAAAGATCACCCTAGTATTCTAACATGCCACAACATTACTCGAAATAGGGGAATAATATATCCACAAAGGATCCCCATCCTCTAATGGATCTACTTGTAATTATTTATTATCACCTGCACCATCTCTAGAGTGATATGAGATGCATCACAAATTGTCCCATCAAATATTAAACGTATAGGTTCTCCCATACAGGGCTAGGAAAAGTGTCTTTAAGATTTTATAAGGATGGATATTATTGTATGA
Source organism: Viscum album (assembly GCA_963277665.1). Lineage (NCBI taxonomy): Eukaryota > Viridiplantae > Streptophyta > Magnoliopsida > Santalales > Viscaceae > Viscum > Viscum album. Next base: position 1,512,279,841 of record OY728156.1, read on the forward strand.
AAACTCTAATAGAGGTATGTTATCCTCCCAACACTGGCTTATGACCAACAAACATGACCACATCATATCATCTATAACGTCGATACTCTGCTCAATATTCCCATCCATATATCTCTGAAAAGATGTAATAATCATCAACTAGGTCTTGAATTATAATTTTAGGCCTCTCTACAACCTTTACGTGAACTGTGAATCACACATTGAAATAATTGTCGGGGGAACTTCTTGAAGTAAAATAATCTCTCACACATACAAGTACACAAAACACTATACTAAAATCTATTCCATGATAGTAAGGAAGTGTTTTGACATTTTATTTTTCTCAAATATCACCAATATGATATCAAGAAATTTTTATATCCATGGAAACCCTATCAAAAATATCATTGATATTCCATACTATTTCCACTACCAAATCTCAAGAGACTCTAAGCAACTAGATATAACCTTATGTTCATCCTTCACCTGTTGACATTTGAGACACCATGAGATTATGTAGACGATACATCGCTTCATTCCATCTCACTGAAACTGAAATTAATTTTATTTGTACATATTTCCTACCGAGGAATATACAACTAATAGAGAAGTGTGGAAGTCACTCATCACCCCCTCTCACAATGTGGAAAGTACGACCGACCATCCCTAGAAAATTATAATGTGATTACCTCTATCAAATAATAAGTCTACGGAATATATTTTGGTTATCTTTTCATGTTAGACTACATAGTCATTGTATAAAAACTGAGACCCACTCATAAATTGTAGAAACAAAGGTGTCAAAACCATTAATTTCATATAAGATGCAATCATCTACTCTACCAGGGTCAGTTTTGAGGAATCCAACTACTCAGATTCCACCTCTATAAGGCTATAATGGGACTTACTACAAAGGGAATCGTCCAAAAAGTTTCCTTTCCCTGTTGTATATACTATCCAGAATTCATAATCTCATAGGAAGACCAACAAAATCCTATGTTTCATGTTCATTTCTTACAATGTGAATGTTTTTTAGAGAAATTGATAATATTTTTAATAAATAAATCTATCTAATATAAGATAATGAATCCAAATTATCATAGATAATTATAAAAATTACAATAATATGTTGTGAGATTCATAGTTATTGTCATGTGATATCAACTTCTAAGACCCATATGTAGTCACCACCTCAATCTGTATCAATATGCAGCTAATAAATTTTAGTAAAGTATTCAAAATATAGTATCTACTTCATTCCATCCTTCTATAGTCTCAAAATAGGATCACTCATCAGCATCAACCATAAATTCTCAAAGAACCTATATCAATTCATAGTTGAAGAAACCAAATGCCCATTCCTTGAAATGGTGGTCAAAGGAGGTCCAATCCAAGATATGTCATCCATGAAACTCTTAAATTTAGAACTTATTTGATGAGAGCCCCCATGATACTGTTACTCTTAGATTATATAAAGAATTAATCTTCTTGTTTTATGTAAAATACCAATCATATGTTGAGTACATGAGGGTTTTGATGAGTAAGACTATTATGAACTGACTCAAGAAGGGTTTAAGGGCATCGGTCATAAGTCTCTCAACAATATTGGGGTATCCAATGCACAACATTGTGTAAATAACAACTCAGTTTTACCACATAATATTTAAAAGTAAATGTTTTTATAGTCATATATTAAACTATCAAATAGTGAAAACTATTCCTAAGCTCAAACAATAATTACAAAATCACCCCAATACATTGGACAAAGTAGACATATATTAATTCAATTGGATATCATTTATGGACTATTACATGTTTTTCAAAAGGTTATCCCACCCGCATACCTTGAGCTGTCATATGTCTCCCATGAAAAAAAGTGTAATTCCAATGTGAAAAAAAAGATCTTATGATGCCTTTCCTTTTTAGACCCTCAAAACACACCACTATCATTCTTGTCCCTGCTGGGTTGACTAATGTTCTAAAACAATCATCAGGCCATCCCACATGAAATTCTATATAGAGGTCTATCTCATGGTAAAGTTATAAACATTGATATTCCAAAATTAGGATTTCATCATACTCAACCATTGTTTCAAGAATAATAGGGATTATAATATGAACTACTCCAAGGGTAATACTAGTCAACTGATAAATCAGTTATAACCTCTTATGAATTAGCTCATGATGATCGGATTGGTATTAATTCGTATCAACGAGGTAAAATATATCCCAAAACAGGAAGCACTTCCATACTCAAAAGTATCATTCTTCTGATCAAGGATGGTATATGACCACTCCATACTAAGGAAAATAAAATAGGGTATAACTATGACTATATATTTACTTTGAGTTAGAATCTCTCTCCTTACAATGTATTATCACCCCATTAGTGGAAACATGTGACCGATGATTATCATTGTAGGTTCATAAAAACATGGTCAAACAAAAATTATTAAACAAGTATATATTTTTCGTGAATATAGTATACATCCAAGGAAATGTTGATTTCTACTCGGTGTTAAAACAATATCTAGCTTAGTGGATAAATGGGTCATAAATAAACATAATTTAGACTCCGAGATAGAGGCTTCTTCTATGGTAGCTCATCCTTTACCTTTCTTGCAAGCTATCCTCATCCAGGGACTACTCAGAAATTTCACCACACCAACCTACCCAGGAAACCCAAGGATAAGGAAATCATCTACCAATCGATGACACAATAAACTTTGGGTGTCACTAACTTACCCTCATTAATTGAAATCAAATATGAAGAATGTTTCCTGGTGGGGGATTTTTTCTACTTTATTAAATTACCAAATATATGCTGAACATATATATCACATAGATTTACGGATTCAAAAAATCATATTGGTGATGTATCAACATGAAGATGACCATCTAAAGGTTTCTTATCCATGAATGATATCCAGAAAAATGTATTAAAAATGACTTCAACCACATGATAAAAGGTTCTGACTCAAAACAAAACATGGATGCTCTCTATATAAGAAACCCTTGATGTGATCTCAACATAATTGAATCATCTATTAGTATTATGGGAACCCAGTTATTCTCTATGAATGGAACTGGTTGTGATTCCAACTATATGGTTGGCCAAGATCCTCAGAAGTCTTAATACACAGATCAACAACTCCTCTATTCTGCCACTTCCTATAGAACTATCTCACCATGGAACCTTAGCATACTCATTCACTATAACTCATGATATATTCTAATATTTTTTATATCCCCATCCTACTTTGATAATATAATATAATTATTAATAGGGGTGGTGATCCTACCATACAACCAATAAAAAATATCTCAATTGATGGCCCCTAAAATGTGTAGTCTTCTCTCACAAAATTGACTTCATGATCCTAAATCAATAACCACGAGGATGCTTTCGCGGTGGTATATCAAAAGTGATCCAAACATAACATAGTTAAATGATAATACATTTATATATAGGTATTTGACTGAATAAGGGGATTCAAGGTACTCCATCCTATATGTTGCATTTACCAATGTTCCTTGCAACCAATGTCTCCTTATATTAAGTCGATAACCTATTTTTCAAAGTCCTCGTGAATGGATATGCTAGCTACCACACTAACTCTAGGTTTCCTATATTAAAAGATGAACACATGAAACATTTATATAATAGTTCTTTGTTTTCTAACTAGACCTATTAAGGGGAGAAAACAAAAAACAATCCAAATTTTGTTCCACCTATGACACTAATATCTCATGATCTGACGAACAAAGGCATGTTATGTCGGTGGAAGGTCGAGTATTAACTACACCAAGTCCTCCTCCACCAGCCAGAAGATGAAAATATTCACTAAAAGGGATAACTAATATTGGTGGATTTTTTTCAATGTACCTATATGAATAAACCAATATTTAAATATTTAATTTAAGAGGAATGATAAAAAAGATTGTAACATATATATTGTAATCACATTATTCAATAATATATTTAGAACACAAATGAGTACACCATTGTAATATGATTTTTAAAGGGTAATAATACAATCCCAACAAAAAAATCACAAATTTTAAATATCATAAAAAATGATGAAAGGGAAAAACTCTAGATTTCTAAGAACCAACAACCATAAGTGGTAAAATAGACCCAATTATTCTTATACACCTCAGAAATCACTACAAACCTATCTTTCATCTGAAAATTTCATGAGACATGTGGGAAAATCCCATGTATGTGTGTGTATATACATACCAAACATAACACCTAAAAAAGATGGTGAGTGATAGGAGACATGATATAAGTATTCAATTAAACCAATATATAGTGGAAAGGAATACCCAAAAATGATATTATATATGATCATATTAGAAACTAAGATGAGTGTGATAGAGAATAACCATCAAAAATCTCCTAATTCATGAATGAATCATCCAAAATTTCCAAGGGTATGTCATTGATGTCATAAATATACTATGCATTTCCATGGAATTAACCATGCTAAGGACCCAAAATTTTCCTCTAAGAAACACAATTGATGGATCATAATTACCACTTGGGTACCAAACAATAGGTAGAGGAACCACACCCTAGTCTGTTAGGGGCACCACTACATATATAGATAGAGGGAACAATCACTATCCCATGAGGTGAACCACTCATTAGGTAGAAGTCCCATGACCAAGTTTGTTTGGGGGACAAATCAGTATATAGAGAAACCATTTCCCAATAAATTAGGAGGTACCAATTAGTGGGTAAACAGAGGAACCCTAGACATCTTCTTCTGGGAGGGTACATATAAGTAGATAGATACAGGACCCACACCCTAGTACATTATGAGGTAAAATTCGGTATATAGAGGACACACTACATTTTCCATCATGGGGACAACACTATATAGATATATTTTTATGGGGGAAACACTCCTTTGTAACATATGGTGATTTTCGATCCTGGTATCTCTATGGTGATCCTATGCAATCATATCCATCTTAGATCATTTCCCGATGATGCATCACACTCACATCTTATCTCAAAGGTGAATATAAAGGTCATCATCAAGTTCTATGTGAAAAAACATTATGTAGGATACTAATAGGCCAACGTTCGAGTAAAAAAAGTTATATGATAGGTAAAATTTTCTCAAGATGTACAAGAGTTATATGGTGTCCACAACATATATGGACCTTCTATCAAGATTGGATATATCCTCTCCATTAAAAAAATTCTATCCATGTTGTACTACAAAACACGTAAGGGTATGACATGGTGTGTCTCATCATCCAGGGGAATACTTGTGTTATCTTGGCTGTGAAAATGTATGTAGACCAAGTGCTTGTACACAGTCTTCGTTTGAGTGTCTCTATGTCTATATAGACTTGGATTACATGTCAGGATTCCATCATTGAGTCACATGGCATGTGGGGGTTCCCACATGAGATGTGATATTTAACTCAACAGGAAACCATATCCTCCGGGACCATTGGTCAAAACTCTATGTTTTTAATCATATTGGATGGTGTGTGGTATTTTTTTCCAAATAATATATGGAATCCCTCACACAGATTCTAGATATTGTCTTGTCACCCTGATTCCAAATTCTAGCCACCCTAAATCAATGTAACAACCCTATAACCATTGATTAGGTCCCTTCCATTGAAGTAAATTATATTTATGGTCATCAACTTAAACATGCCACCATAATTCACTCCACCGGTGGTCTTCCCATCAATATTAGATTTCATAACCATGTTAATCATCAACCTCGTCATGGAATGAATCTAGATTAATCTGACAAGTTAAACCCAAATTTTCCTTCACATAGTTGAAATGAATCTAGGGGTTTGATCATGCTCAAGACTGCCTCAAAAATGTAAAACCATGAACACATAGGCTAATGATAATGAACACAAAGAATGATGGTGGGAAAAGATATTCAAAAAAGTAATATTTTTTTTGGAATTTTTTATCAACCAAAATTTCCTGGTAAGAAACCATGGCGAGATCATGTAATATGGAACTGATAAATTAAATTAATAATGAAATTCAATACGTAGGAGAATAATGTGGATTGAAAAATTTCATAAATAAATTTAGATAATTTAATCCATTCTTAATTATTTAAATTTTCTTGAAATCCAATAAACAACATTCCCTACAATGAAATTGGACCAATTCATTGTAATGAACACGTTCTCATGTGATGGAGAAGATCCACTAGGTTATCTATCTATCAAAACAACTCTGTACAGATGCCTATGGATGTCCAATATCAATCCACCAACAATAAATGATGGGACCACCTGTCAATGATACCATGATTATGTTTTTTTAAGAGTTAAATTAATTAAATAAAAAATTTAATTTATTAATTCACTGAACCTACCATCCAACATCTTCCATATTTGAATGACTGGTAATGAACATATTTAGGTCATGCTTATGGTAAACCCCATTCACCAGATTCAACTGTGGCCTCATATTTCTAATATGGAAAAATGATTAAGAAATATTACATATTCATTGAATAACTATATTCATGTGGTATAATATATTTTTTATAATTTTATAAAATATATTATAGGATCACCGACCCTCAAAATCCAATTCCATCTTAGTGATTCACTATGCAAATGTTTCTAAAAGTATTTCAACTTCATAAAAATAAAAAACTAGGTCTCTATAAAAAAATATGGTTGTTTTATAGAAAATATTGTTTTGTTCCTAGTAATAGGGGAATCACAAAAGTTTTAGGTGGGTTAGGGGGATTGGGTGAGATTGATGAATAAATGGAAGGTGGAACATGTGGTTATGAATTTCTTAACTAACATGGATTTATAATAATATTACATATATTATTCAAACATTTTTTCTTTATTAATCTTGATTATAAATTTATAATGGTTTTTGTTTTATTATTTAAATTATTATTGACCATTATAACAAAATCAGAGATAAAAAAATCAGAATTTAGGATCCATTTAATATAATTAAATTTCTAATTATGAGACAAATAACATAAATATTCAAATATAAACTAGGTAAAAAACATGTTTTTTGGAAAAAATGAAATTTTATTTTTTAATTGTTATTAATATTATTTATCATAAATTATATTTTAAAATATTATTCAATTATATTTACTTATGTATAAATAGCACATTCAAGTCTTAATTTGAAATATATAGATTTAATACCAAATATTTAGGAAGCTGTAAGTCTTTGAAAAATAAAAATTTTACCATAAGTTTTTTTTTCTATATTTACATAATAATTATGACAAAAAATTTGTTTCTTATTAGATGAAATTTAAGTAAATATTATAAATTATAAATTCATTTTTTCTTAATTAATATCTGAGAGTGATATAAATGAATTTTTATAATGAGTGTATATGGTATTAAAAAAGTATTTGAGAATAATATTACATGTGTATTAGAATTTATCTTTTTTTTCATTTAAAATAAATATATTAAATAATATTATTTTTTATTTTAAAATTTATATTTTCATAAATTTGTTTCATAAATTTCTATGCCATACATATATACAAATAGTTTCATAAAGTTGTACTATTAGTAAAAATTTTATATTGAAATATTCACCTAAAAATAAAATGTTTTTAAAAATGTAAATAATTCATCTTAAGAATACATTTATTTCTAAATCCAAAAATGATGTTCATTTTTAAATTAATTATATAAAATCTTGCAATTAAATATTAAAATAAAATAACAATATATATTGGAAAACTGTTCATATTAGATAATTTCTTGTAAAAATTTTGTGTATTTTTTATTCATATTTCCTTATATTTACTAATTATTTTATTAGTAATTTATTAAATATATTATCAGTGTATTTTTACTATTATTTAATCAAAATATAGTTTTTTTTCTTGAAATAAAAAACCAATATTAGAAATAATTAATTATAAGCATAAAATGATTTTATTTATTGATTTAGCTATACTAATTAAATTTTAGTAATAAATACATTTATTAAATTAATTATAAAAATAATTCATTTTTTTAATTCCCATATATATAAATATTAATTAAATATATAAGTTTTGATAGAAATATTTAATATTTCTATTTTACTTAACCAGATCATGTTTTCCAGTTTAGTTTTTTGTTTTTTATTGGATGATATTGAAGAAAACATTTATATGAGGAAAATATATAGTAAAATATCATGTAACCACATTCTCTATCCATTAAATAAATTTATTCCCCATTATTTTAATTATAACTTACAAACACAATTTTTCACTGGTATTCATAACACATATATGATTCAGGGGTTAATTTACAATGTAGAATCAACCTTATTAATTAATGTTGGAACATAGAACTCATATATTCATTCCAAATAGGTAGTTATAAGTATTGAAATTTTTTGAAAAATTTCAACTAAACATTTGTATTTGTTAATTTACATCAAGAATTTGTTTTCCTTAATCAGCTCCAACTATCTTCTCTAGTGAATTTTCAACTATTTTTTGGATATATACTAAAGGATATTATAATCCATATCAATTCTAAACTTATCCCAATAGAGAAAATTCCTAGCGATTTTAAGTATTAAGATCACTGTAACCAATTCTAGATCATGCATTGAATAGTTCTATTCATTAAAATTCAACTTCCATGAGGCATAGTCTATCACTTCTTTATTACACATCTGTAGACAGACCAACCACTTTTTAGATTCAAAACCATATATCATAATCCCATCTCCACAAGTGGGTAATGTGAGTATATATTCATTGATTAACCTCTTCATTGCCTCTTTAAATCATTCCTCACTTTCATCATTCTTGAAAAAACATTACTCCTTTCTGAGTTAGCTTGGTTAGGGTCTGGAAAATAGTGAAATGTTTCTAAAAAATTGATGATAATACACAGCTAATACAATAAAACTCCATATTTACTTCAAAGAGGATGGTCTTTGTCATGACCCATCCTCGGGGCCCGTGCCGTGACTACCCCAAACCCGCCTTCCATAGGCCAGGGGCTGGCGACTAGCACCAATGGCATAAATCCCGATAATAAGGGAAAGCATTGCCTTTATAAAAGTAAACAAACACAATAGATTATGCAAGAGTAGTATGCACTAAGTAAAACTGAGTACAAAGTAAGTGTTGAAAAGTAAATGGGCCAGAATGCAAACCCAAGTAAAAGTACAGTACAACTGAAAAGAAAGTACAATAGTAGTATGTAAAGCAGCAACCACTGAGCTTTCCTCCGGATATCCCACCTGAAGGGTGAGTACAGATGGTCTCCTCAGCTCCTCGAGTTTGGCCATCCACCCTGTGTACGTCCCACCAAGTGGTACACCTCTGGGTACCGTCTAACTCCACAAGCCTCCACCTTAGTCTGTGATGTCCGTCGTCTGCAACAAACACAACATAGTGCGTGCATAGCCCATGCAGGGGTGAGTATATGATACTCAGTAGACCCCGAGACCCCCGAAGTTCTCCCAGAATCCACAAATAATAAACCACAATGAAAATATATAGACACATAGTATCAACCAACTCTACATAGGTATATGCCCATATATATACCTAAGTAATCAATCTCAGTTCAGGTCCAACTTCCGTACCCAAGAACAATCTGGTCCACACAGGAAAGAATTCAATCCCATCAATGATAATGATTGAAAGACAAGACTCAGCTCACACAAGTATACTACTCACGAAGAGGGGTGGAGATGATTAGATGTAGTCTCTGAATCATCTCCTCTTCCGAAACTACTTAAGATCAAAGTACAAGAGTCGTTGCTGCAAAACCAACGTAGGATCCAAGTAGAGTAACCATCGCTGCCAAACCCACATATGATCCAAGTATATTTTCTATCTCTGCCGAATCCATGGAGGATCCAAGTACACTCCTCCTTATTGTCGAACCCATGTAGGATCCAAGTACAGTCGTCTTCGTCGTCAAACCCACAGAGTATCCCAGCACGGTAGTTGTCACAGTTGCAGCCAGCTCTAGGTTTCTCGCACACAGTGTACTCGATTTTGGGTGGGTCCGCTCCTCGAGTTAGAAGGGTTCAATACATCAACTATCACGAAGTCTAGAGTTGATATATCCTGAAGTTCCGTCTCATCAAAAGAAACTCAACACGATAGACAGTGCGTCAATCAGACGCCCGGTCTGTGAGATATCGGCTTTTCCGTCCTAGGGGCCCGGTTGGAAATGAAGTCGTTCAAACCTGACCATTTTCCAAAGATGCCTAAAACTCATTTAGAGTATCTAAAAAGGACCACCTAGTTGATAGGGTCTCAGTGATGTAGACGGTGTGTCAATCAGACACACCGTCTTTGAATTATTCACCTTTAAGTGAATACGGGCCCGACCCATTAATCCCAGTGGGTCGATGGGTGGGATTAACCCATTTTTGGCAGGTTCGACCCAGAAAAGATGTTGGACTAGCCTGAAGAAACCTTTTTCCTGGCCCGAAGGGGGCGTGGCATATCCCGAAGGGGTTTGACCGGGCCCGAAGGGGCGCGGAGTGGCCCGGCAGGGCGTGGCCTGGCCCGGCCCGGTGTGGTCTGGTCTAGCAAGGTGCGGCCGAGCTAGGCGCTGCCTCGTTGGCTTAGCCAGCTGGCTGAGCAGCTTGAATCGGAGGCTGAGCGGTCTGATGGGGCTCCACCCCTCGGCTGCCCAAACCGATGGCACCAAGCGGTGCCACCCTCTCAAACCGGACCGCTGGAGCCGGCCGGCCTTCTGGCGCAAGCGGCCCTCCGTACGGGACGCGGGTTCTCTAGCGTTGCGCCCTCCTGGCACCGCGACTTTGTTCTGCCCGACCGTCCAACGAGACGGCCGGTCCTTTCGCTGAAGCGGCCCACGAAGCGGGCCGCGGTTCCTTCCACACAACCGGCGCGACAGCGCCAGCTTCCTCCGCTGTGACCCGCTTGGCCACAGGTTTTCTTTGCATGTGTGACGGCGGCCCTTGCACCACCGGTCTCTTTTGTGTTCCACCTCTGATCGTCGATCCCATATAATTAATGAAGATCAAACGTCGGGTTGTCGGGCCACATTCGCTCAGCCCTCACCCTCCGCGTTATGTGATACCAATAGTCTGAGACAATCAAAGTTATACAACAACGAATCGAGACACAATTTTAATCCATTAAAATTGAACATAACCCCAACCTCAATAATTGACGTCGCGCGTCAAGCGTCACGGATGATGGTGTCCCGAGGAAAGGATTTGTAGACTACATTGGCGTGTGTCCATGGAGGAAGCAGCGTCTCCACACTAGATGTGGAGAGGATAAGGGAAGGTATGTCGTCGCTCTTTGTGGAGTCTGTGTTCTTCGTCGAAGTGGCGTCGTTCTTTACGGGAGGAAGATGTTCTTCAACGAAAGAGGAACATACTTCTTTTACACAAGAGTTCTCTCCAATTTATCCCAACACAACATGTGCTAAGGTAAAATAATAGGCTAATTCTATTATTTTATTAACACAAGAAATATAAATTTCAAAAATTCAAAACACTTAATTAATTAATTAAAGTGGGTCAATTTATTAATTAAGGCGTGTTGCCAAGTGTTAAAGAGGGAGAGAGAGAGAGGAAGTGGAAGGGTTACAAAAATAAATAAGAGTTAAAAAATTAATGAAGGGGTTTTAAGGAGTTTAGGGGGAGGTGAAAGGTTGGGGCCCATGTGGGACCCACCTCACAAATATCCACACATGGGTAGTAAGGTGGTTGTGGGTCCCACCCCTAACTCCCGCATGTAGGATATAACCACCATAGATATAAATAAAATTGTTCTGACAATTTTATTTATTTTAAACTAATCACCCAGTTATTAATTCTCAACCCGCTTAAAACGCAATTGCGGTAAAGGTCCCCTTAAGCAATTATCGGTGTTGCGAGTTTATCCGTGCCCTCAGATTTCAATTCAGAGCCCTGGTTCAAAAGATATAAAAACCAGCTCTTTCGTTCACTGAACGCACATGAGCTAAACTTTGGAAATTGACTTCTAGCACATCGGGCCACGAAATAAAGTGCCATCAAAATCCACACACTCGTAAAATTCAAAAGTATTTAGGAAAAAAAATTCCATGAAATTTCTAGGTCATTACATTACTCCCACCTCATATATTTACGTATCTATAAAGATAAAAAATAAACTAGGGAAACAAATGAGGGTACTGAGCATGCATCTGAGCCTCCCGCTCCCATGTGATCTTTTGGCGGTTCCCATGCTGCCAACGAATACGCACCAGAGGAATCGACCATCAACATTAGACCTGCCCCGGTCGATCCTTGATCTCCACCAGGACCTTCGTGAATGTAGTCCCATCATCTATGTCCATCTCCCCATGGTCAATTATGTGGGTCAGGTCGTGCACGTATCTCCTTAGTTGAGATACGTGAAAGACGTCATTCACTCGGTGTAACTAAGGAAAAAGGGTCAGGCAGTAAGCCACCTCTCCCACTCTGCTGAGGATCTGGAAAGGCCTGATGAAATGCGGAGATAACATTCCGCCCCATCCAAATATACGTAATCCACGTCGAGGTGACACCTGTAAGAATATGTGGTCGCCATCGTTGAAATATAGTGGTCTTCGTCTCCTATCAGCATAAGACCTATGTCTGCTCTGTGCAGTCTTCATCCATTCCTGGATGATCTGCACCTTCTCCGTCATAGCCTGAACCATCTCTGGTCCTACAAGTGCTGACTCCCTAGGGTCATTCCAGCACAAAGGTGATTTGCAAGGTGGGCCATATAGTGCCTCATATGGTGCCTTCCTGATGGTGGAGTGGTAGCTGTTGTTGTATGAAAACTCCAACAAGGGTAGGAGGTCCTCCCAGCTGCGACTAATGTTAAGGAAACATGCACAGATCATGACCTCGAGAGTCTAAATAGTCTTATCCTTCTAGCCATCCATCTGAGGATGAATGGTAGTGCTCAGGTGTAACTGCATCCCAAATGCCTCCTGAAACCCTGTCCAAAGTCAGGAAGTAAAGAAAGCATCTCGATTGGAGACGATAGATGATGGCACAACATGAAGCCGTATGATGTCCTAAACGTAGAGGCGTTCCAAGATCTCTACTAATCCCTGCTCTCTGATAGTAAGGAAGTGGGCCGACTTTGTGGGTCAGTCTACGATCACCCAGATGGAGTCATGTCCTCTGGAAGTACGTGGAAGCCCCGTCACGAAATACATGGATATCCCGTCCCACTTCTACTCCAGAACCTCTAATGGTTGTACCAAGCCTACCGGTACCTGGTGCTCCTCCATCACCTGCTGACAAGTGAGGCATCGTGAAACGAACTCTGCTACATACTTCTTCATACCCGGCCACCAGTTCTGTCGTATGAGGTCTTAATACATCTTCGCCACTCTAGGATGTACCGCTAGAGGGGAAGTCTGAAACTCCCTCAGCACTTCCTCCTGCAGTGAAACTGGTACCATGGTACGTCCCCTTAAAAGGATGACGTGCTCTCCTCCTTCAGAAAATCCATCAGGCGCCTGCCCTATGGAAATCATTGCACGTCATGTCTCACATTCATTTTCCCCATGTTGTGCCTCTCTAACCTGCTAAAGTAGTGTAGGAGTGAATGTGAGGGACTTTAGAAAGGCTTCCCCTTATCTATCTAGGAAGGATATCTGCAAAGAATGTAACTACTCTGTCGCCTATCCAAGTAGATGAATGCCTGATCTCCTGCTAAGAGCATCAGCTACTAAGTTTCCATTCCCAAGGGTATAGACTATATCAAAGTCATAGTCTTGGAGGAAATCGAGCCATCGCCATTATCTCATGTTCAGGTCCTTCTATGACTAAATGTACCTGAGACTTTGGTGGTCAGAGTAGACTGTAAAGCAATCGCCCATCAAATAGTGTTGCCACATATTCAAGGCAAAGACCACGACTGCTAACTCCAGGTCATGGGTAGCATAGTTATGGTCGTGTTGCCTCAACTTCCGTGAACCATAGGTGATCACTACCCGCTCCTGCATCAGGACACACCCGAGTCTGGTCAATAATGCATCACAGTAAACCACATACCCAACACCCTCCTCTGGTAGCCTCAAGATGGGTGCACTGGTCAATCTCTATCTCAGCTCTTGGAAGCTCTGTTGGAATCTATCTGACCACACGAAGGTTTTCCCCTTCTTCACCAAAGATAAAAGCGGTGCTGCAACTCTGCAGAGGTCTGGCACAAATCTTCGATAGTACCCAGCTAGACCTAGGAAACTCCACACCTCTGTCATGCTCCTGGGTAGCTCCCAGGCAAGTACTGGCTCGATCATCATACGATCCAACACAACTCCCACCTCGGATATGATGTTCCCCATGAGGGGAACCTCTCGAATTCAGAACTGGCACTTCGAGAGCTTACCATAAAGCTGGTGCTCTCGGAGTGTGTCTCGTACAATCCTCAAGTGGTAGGCATCCTCCTCCTCAGTAGTCGAGTAAATCAGTATGTTTTCAATGAAGACTACGACAAACTGATCGAGGTAAGGCTGTAAGATCATGTTCATGAGACTCATGAACACTGTTAGAGCATTGGTTACACCAAAGGGCATAACCCAGAACTTGCAGTGGCCATACCTACACCTGAAGGCCGTCTTCTTCAAATCCACGTCTCGAACTCTGAGCTGGGGATAGCCTAACCTGAGGTCTATCTTCAATAACCATCATGATCCCTTGAGCTGATCGAAGAGGTCTTCAATCCTCAGAAGTGGATACTTGTTCCTTGTAGTCACCTCATTCAGGAGACGGTAGTTGAAAAACAGTTGCAAACTCTCATCTGCCTTCTTGGTGAACAAAATCGGAGAAGCCTGGGGTGAAACACTGGGTTGGATGAATCCTTTTCCCTGCAAGTCCTCCAGCTGTACCCATAGCTCACAAAGCATGGCGTGATGCATCTGATATTTTGGAGTAGATATCTGTGTTTTCCCGGAGTATAGGTCAATGTATAAATCTACCTCTCTGCGAGGTGGTAGTCCTTGAATGTCATCAGTAAAAACGTCTGCATACTGATCCACCACAACATGAAAACTCAGACTCCGCAAATCAACTAATCCGAGGATGAGACTAGCCAGCTGATGTGTGATCGGCTGCCTCCTCATCTTTTTAAGTCCATCATGTGTTGCAAAGGCTTCCTTCTCACCGGTGAAGGTGAACCTGGTCCCATCAGTGCAGATACACCGTACTTCGTGCCTAACATAGTCGATCTGAGCATGGACTGTAGATAACTAGTCCATACCCAAGATGACATTGTAAGGCCTCGACGCTGCTACAAGAAGATCCCAGCCAAATCTCTTGCCTCCTAGAGTAATCTCACACTGCCTGCACCAGTCAGTAATCATTGAGTCTTCTCTCGTAGGATTGTCTATCCATAAGGATCATGCCAACAGCTCTGTCGGAATCTTCAACCTCCGAACAAGGGAAGTGGCAATAAACGAATGACTCACACATATGTCTATAAGTACTACAGCAAGGGTGGAGTAGACACAGATAGGACCTCGAATCATCTCAGGTGCACTGTGGTCGTAGGCCTCGACTACCTGGAGCTGAGCCTGCCCCTATCTTCCAACTCCCTATGGTTAGGGTGGTCCTCCTGGTGGTGGTGCTATTAGAGCCTCGAAGGTTCGTCCACCACCCACTGCTCGGGCAGCTCCTCTGCCTCGTCTTCCTGCTCCCTATGGACCGACATGGTCGAACCTCTGCCTCTACCTGGGAGGTCCCTCAATTGTCTACTGCTCCTCTGGATGGTGAGTCGTGCAGTCATGAGCCATTTGGCCATGCCCACCGCATGCATAGTACTGCCTTCCCTTCATATGGCTGGCTCTGCTCCGTGTGCCCCGCACATCTGAACCTATATCCCAAGGTCGCCCACCTGATGGCCTGATCTGCTTGGACCTCTATGACATCTGTCTACTGCTGACTGCAGAAGAATCTTCTAAATGTCACCCTGTAGTGGGTCTCTCTACTAGCATCATCTCAGCAAGAATTTTCTCCACAAGAAGGGATCGCTCCAGTACCCCTGCCTACATCGGAATGCTTAGGGAGACCATAGAAATGCTGATCTTATGCCTCAGTCCCTGACCGAAGGATCGCGCCCAGAAGAATGGGTGATGTACCACGTTTGAGGAGTAACACGTGAGGTTGGTAAATCCCACCGAGTACAGGGATACTATCATGTTGCCCTACCGCAGCTATAGTAACTCTTGGATATGCACCGCACGGAGGGTGGCTGGAATAAACTTTCAGCGGAAGAGGCTCTCAAAGTCCGTCCAAAGTAGTGATGCCTCGTCATGCACCTGGAGCATCAGGCTCTAGCATCTACCTGTTGATGTGTGCTAGAGACTCACGACAAGGATCACCATAAGGTCTGTTGGTGTCCCTATCAATCTGAAGACCCTGACGATAGCCTCCAGCCAATCCTCAGCTACCTGAGGGTCCGTCTCTCCACAGAACCTGGGCGGCCTCTATCTTTGAAACTCATGCAACACACTCAGGCGGTGTGCACTCTCTGCTGCTGGGACTGGTGGCATTAGTGGCTTAGTGGGTAGTGGTACCGCCGATGCCTCCACTATAATGGGGCCCTGCACTGAGGCCTCGTTTCTCGGTGGGCTGCCATCACACATGTATCTAGGAACCCCGGTTGGATACCTTCATTGGGCCATCCTGAAAAGAAATAGGTGTGCCACTTTCAAACAGTATACCCGGTGAGCTGACACAAAGTAGTCACAAATAAAACTTTGAAACACACATGCAATCAGTGTTTTCGAACACTGAGTCGGAAATCAGAAGTCAGGGTCCTCGTGTATGGATACGTCAGCCACCGCACCAACACTGGACTCCCTGGACTGATAACCACACTCAATACTCTTAACATTATTTCTTCACAGAGAAGAAATTATTAGAGTCCAGAGTTATATGGTAGAACCTCCCCCTGATGCCAATTTGTCACGACCCATCCTCAGGGCTCGTTCCATGACTACCCCAAGCCTGACTTCCATAGGCCAGAGGCTGGCAATTAGCACCAAAGGCATAAATCCCGATAAAAGGGAAGACATTTCCTTTATAGAAGTAAACAAACACAACAGATTACGCAATAGAAGTAAGCACTAAGTAAAACTGAGTACTAAAGTAAGTGATGAAAAGTAAATGGGCCAGTATAAAAACCCAACTAAAAGTATATTACAACTGCAAAGAAAGTACAACAGTAGTAATTAAAGAGGCAACCACGGAGTCCTCCTCCGGATATCCCACCTGAAGTGTGGGTATAGATGGTCTCCTCAGCTCCTCGGGTCCGGCCGTCCACCCTGTGTACGTCCCACCAAGTGGTCTACCTCTGGGTACCGTCTAGCTCCACAAACCTCCACCTCAGTCAGTGATTTCTGTCGTCTGCAACCAACACAACGTAGTGCAGGCATAACCCGTGCAGGGATGAGTATACGATACTCAGTAGAGACCCAGAGACCCCTGAAGGTCTCCCAAAATCCACGAAGGATAAACCACAAAGGAAAGATACAAACACATAGTATCAACTAACTCTACGTAGGTATATTCCCATACATATACCTAAGTCATCAATCTCAGTTTGGATCCAACTTCCGAGCACAAGGACAATCCGGTCCACACAGGAATGAAGTCAATCACATCAATGATAATTATTGAAAGACAAGACTCATCTCACACAGGTATACAACTCACGAAGAGGGGTGGAGATGATTACATGTAGCCTCTGAATCATCTCCTCTGCTGAACCCACGTAGGATCCAAGTACAGAAGTCATCGCTGTCGAACCCACGTAAGATCCAAGTATAGTAACCATCGCTGCCGAACCCACGTAGGATCCAAGTACAGTCGTCATCACTGCCAAACCCACAGAGGATCCAAGTACATTCTTCCTCGCTGTCGAACCCATGTAGGATCCAAGTACAGTCGTCTTCATCATTGAACCCACAGAGGATCCCAGCACGGTAGTCGTCACAGTCGTAGCCAGCTTTAGGGTTCTCGCACACAACGTACTCGATTCCTGGCCGGTCCGCTCCTCGAGTAAAAAGGGGGTCTATACATCAACTGTCACCAAGTCCAGAGTTGATGTATCCTGAAGTTCTGTCACGTCAAAAGGATCTCAACGCGACAGACGGCGCGTCAATCGAACGCTTGGTCTGTGAGATATAGGCTTTTCCGTCCCAGGGGCCCGGTTGGAAATGTACACGTCCAAACCCGTTGATTTTCCAAAGATTTCCAAAACTCACTTAGAGTATCGAAAAAGATCCACCTCATCGATAGGTTCTCAGTGCCATAGACGGTGCGTCGATCAGACGCACGGTCTTTGAATTATTCACCTTTAAGTTAATACGGGCCCGACCCGTTAAGCCCAGTGGGCCGATGGGTCGGGTTAAACTAGTTTTGGTGGGTCCATGTAACACCTGTGACTTTTATGAGAAATATTTTGTTTTTATGTTATATAAATCATCAAAGGAATATTTCCCTACACACAACACTAGCTTGGCTTGCTTTACACGCAATCGCGACCTTCCTCTATAGCTTGCGTCGTACGCAATATCGTGTTTAACTAAACAACGATATGCTATTAAAATATTACTAAAATAGCCATTATGAATAGTAATACCCACTTTTTAAAATTTCATTTTTCAAAATGGACTTCATTTTTCGATTCGTAATATCGAAATTAGCCTAGGGTGAAATTTTGATATTTTTCTGAAAACTGTCAATTTTTATGAATAGTGAAAACACCCCAAACCGACTTTTTATTTAAATAATTATTTATTTTATTTAAATTAATTTTAGCTCAAAATTGATACATAATACCTATATAAGTTCAATTAAATTCATTGGAGTCATTTTATAATAATTTTAGATATATAAAAATTTTATTAAACTTTTCACCGTCTTTTACCTACCTCCTAGGAGAATTTAAAAATCTACATAAACCTTAATTTTACCCCTTCTGTGAGTGGAATTTCGAAAATCCAAGAGACACAGTTAATATCAAGGACTAAAATGTGGTTCAATGAGATGAAAATAATTTTTGGTGAATAGTAACTTTTTACTTTGTTTTGCCACGTTAAAAGTAAATAAAAAAATTAAGGGTAAAAATGTTATTATTGTTACCCTAACACATGTCCTAATTCTATTGGATAAGTGTAATTCGACCAAAAACAAAATTAGGAATGAAATATGATCATTTAGGCCCATATGGATTGGATTAGGGCATTTATTATTAATTTATTTAAAGAAGGGTAAAAATAGTTAAAATCAATGTTTAATAACTAAATAATTTTTAATATAGGGTTATACAAAAGATAAATTCGACTATAAATATTAATTCGAAATATAAAAATATTTTCTACATAATGGTATTTTATTTTTAATTTTTAGACAATAAATAATTTAATTTATTTATGACACAATGATGATGCAGTAATTATGTTATTAATGAAATATTGGCATATTTGATGTTATAAATACCCAAATAAATGTAATTTGAGACTTTTTATGAATTACAATAATTTTCATGGTTAATATGACATGTTAGTATTGATTTAATTAAATTTGTTCGAACTAATATTTCTGTTATGATTTTCACAAAAATCAATTACCAAATAGTGTCAAAATTGACATAAAATAGTTTTTTAAAACAAATATTATATTATTAATTGTTATTTTATTCCTAAAACTCTAAGGTTCGTCCCAATGTCATAGATAAGGTTATATATTAATAATAAACAACTTGGGGTTCATTTTTCTTGTTATAGTATGTTTATTAAGCTTATAATGTAAGAAAACAAAAAGACACGGTAAAAGTTAAATTATCTAACTTAAAGTTAAATCTAAATGATAAGGTTAATAAAGATACCTATAATTTTCTAAATTATATTGGATGATAGTATTTCTACCCACCCCCACCTTATATTCTAAATAAATCAATTTGGAGCTATTAAAAACCGAATGTGACTTTATAATAAATTTATATTTTTAGTTTTTCCTAAGGTGCCCCTCTCCTCCCTTATAAAAGGGCAACTCCTCCCTCTCTTCATCACACCACATTGAGACTTCAATCTCAGAAAAACCCTACCACATTCTCTTCTCCACTTCCCTAGAAAAATCCTAGAGGTCCTGGTCTTTTTCAAAGATCAATTTTAGTGCCCTAAGAGGAGGTCTCAAAGAGGCGCTTCAAAGAATAGGTAATGTTCGTTACTGATTCTTTCAACTTTATTTCTTCTTCCACTTCTTCTTCATTAGTTGTTTTATTATGAAGTAATAACATCAGTATCACTAATATACTGATATGTTATTATACGTATGAAACAACCCTATTTCACCATCTATCCATCCTACGGAAAATGAAATCACCGCACGTGCGTACGTACGGAATACCGTCTCCACGTCGTCGTGTAATCTATTTTCCACCACCACCTTACTTGGATGGGTATAATGGTGTAAATAATAAATATATATGATTATTGTAAAGTGATATTGATTCTAAAATAGTATACATACACTCCGATACAATTCCACGATCATGGGAACGATATCATCGCCCGTGCGTACGTACAGAATACCGTCTCTATGATGTGATGCGACTCGTTCTACATGATTTTCATTGCATAATGATTACATAAATGAATTTAGTGAATTAATATGATATAAATTACACTAATACCATTCTGTAAATGAGGTATCTATAACCTAAAGAGAAGAATAATAATATATTCGACAAAACACGCATAAGAACAAAACGTAATAAACACCTGAATAACAAGTAGCAGTGAAATATTACTAATAAGAAGCTAAGAATATATCCATATATGATATCATAACAATGATTATGATTCTGGAATAATTAAATGACATTATTTAATTCATTATACGGGAGGTTCAGACACTTACAAAGCAAATCAGACCTAAGGTAAGGGAAAATATCACAATCTCATTTTTATCTAAGATTGTTTATACTTTGGTATTTACTGGGGTGTATTTTATCATCCACAACCATGTTTCCTCAATATGTAGTATTATTTTCATCCACCTACAATTTTTTAAATCCAATTTTACCCTTCGGTGAGTTTTTAGTAAAAGATATTAAAGGAATATTTTGTCGTTTTTCGTACGAGGTACTTTTTGACTTTTCCGACAAAAGTACGAGAAGAATGTTTTTTTTAAAGTTATACTGAATGAATGGATTTTTAAAACATTATTTCCAAGAAGCATCCTTTACAAGTTTTCAAGATTATTTTTAATAAAATTCTTATAGTTTAAAATTGTATGAGATTTTAGGAATGGAAAAATGTTTTTGAAGTAGAAAGGATATTTTTCTCAAGAATGGAGTTCAAGTGTTTTATCAAAATTATTTTCCATCTAAGATAAAATAGGTTTCTATTTCTATCCCTATTATTACATTGATTTTATTATGTTATGATGGAATTATTTTTATGAATTCCTTTATCTTATAAGAATTTTTTTATGATGTCATGATGTTTATGAATCCCATTTATATTACATGGGTTATGCAATGATGTATGATTTATGATTTTTTGGAACACATAATAATGGTATCATTATGAGATGGCTGGGACATATATCTCCCTCCAATACATTGGGTAAATATTTATATCTCATGAGATAGACATGGCTGGAATGGCAGGTTATACCGGTTCAGGGAAACAGGACAGAAACGAGGAGTGAACTCAGTTCAGAAATGGACTTTGTCCACTAAGATAGTCTTGGAAATGAGTCTTGAATTGTAAGAAATTATTCTCTATGATTATGTCTATATGCCACAAAGTTCTATGTTTTATGTTAGGATTATTGGGATTACATTTCACTACTATGATTTATCCCATTTTAGGAAATTATGATCTCTTTTGCAGGTTAAGATTTCCAAAATGTTATGTTCTTATTAATATGATGTGATTGATATTTATTTTGTTTACCCTTACTGAGCATTTGAGCTCACCCTTTTGTATGTTTTCTTTCCCCAGGTCAAGAAGAAGGTTATTAATTAGGATATTCCAAAAGGGACTCTAGATATGATGAAATAAATGGGAGACAATGAAGAGGCTTTATGAACCAGTTGTTTATGTTTCCCAGTTTCCAAAGATACTATACCTATACGGTCCTTTCCTGGTTTTGTTATATGTTGTAAAAAGTGTGCATCAACTCTTAATTAATAACAATTTTTGTAAAGTATGGGTCGTTATAGTTGGTATTAGAGTAAAGGTATAGTCATCCTTTGGAAACTAGGATGTGAAATCCTTGGTAAGAACCCTAAGGATAAGTCTAAGCATAGAACACAATCTTAGTGTTTTAGAAATGGCCATGGAAAACCTATGATAAGACCTTAAGTGTGAAATTTTATTCTTGATTATGTGTTTTCCTATTATAATTAGTGTTTCTCAAACTATTCTTCTTGGTTTTAGTCAATGGATAGAACCCGAAGGAATCGTGTTAATGCGGAATGTGATGAGCAATGCAATTATTGTCCCCCTGTGCAACCAAACGTTATGAGAGCTGGAATGAAAAATCATGTAGCCATGGTCACACAACATTTCCAAGCTATGAATCATGCAGGACTTCCAAACGGGCAAAGGAAGGAGCAACATTCTGTTGAATCCTTCATGAGGCAGCGTCCACCTTCATTCAGTGGGTCTTCTAATCCATTAGTGGTTGAACAATGGATCAGTACCACTGAAAATATATTTTCAGTTCTTCAATGTTCTGAACATGATGAAGTCATCTTAGCAGTGTATCGTTTGGAAGGATATGCTGATCAACGGTGGAATCTTATTAAGAATAAGAGGCAAAGGGATGAAATTGAGTCCATGGAATGGGATGATTTCAAGAACTTATTTTTCAATAAGTACTTCCCTCGTATTCTCCGAACAAAGATGGAGAATGAATTTCTTGAACTAAAGCAAGAGGATGATGAATCTGTTGGTACCTACGAAGAAAATTTTACAAGACTTGCAAGGTATGGTTCTGGTATTATTATCCAACCTGAGAGTAAGATCGATCAATTCATTAGTGGCTTAAAACCAAGTCTTAGAAGGGTGTTAGCCATAAGGGACTTCAATAGCTACGAGGATATTGTTCGATGTGCTCTCAAAGTTGATATGGATATTGGAGTAACCCATCAGCCATATGGGTTTGATAAGAATAGGAAAATGGAATTCAAAAGAAAAATGTAAAGAACACACTAAAAAGAAGATGAGTTTTTCCTTATGCTCAAAGTGTGGAAAGAAACATGGATGAAATTTTATTAAGGGGAAAAGAAAATGTTATAAGTGTGGAAAAGAAGGTCATCGGGCAATTGAATGTCGAAATAATGGGAAGAAGATGTCTAATGATGCAAACAAAGGAAGGGATATGCAAAATGAACCTATTACCCTTCAATGTTTCAAGTGCAAGGAGATAGGGCATTATTCCAATCAATACCCAAATCTAAGGGTTGATGATGATGATCAATGTCAACAAACTCTTAAGTCCATAGATAAAGGAATGTCACATTCAATTTCTATCAGCAATGTGGAGTACGATAACAAAGTGGTGAAAGGTACACTTACCATCAACTCTAAAGTAGAAAATGTTTTTTTTTTGATTCTGGATCCACCCACTCTTTTATTTCTGAATAATTTTATAAGGGTATCACCGTATTACCTAAAAAATTAGATGTTGAGTTAGCTGTGACAACCCCTAATGGCACAACAGTCGCATCAAAAGTTTATAATTCTTCTCCGATTGAAGTTTGTGGGAAAGTGCTTCATGCAAGTCTTGTGATCCTTCAAATAGTGGAAATTGATGTGATTCTTGGAATGTATTGGATTTCTTTATATGGAGCTCATATCAATTTCCAAATAAGAGAAGTAAAATTTCATATTCTAGATCAATCTATGATCGTCTATCGATGCAAGGATGAACATAACCTTCCAGTGGATATTTCTTCCATCTTATGGGTTTTTATTCCACTAAATGAAGGTTATTTATCTCAAATGGTTGGTGAGAAACTCACGATTAAGAATATGCCCATTGTACGGGAGTTTTACGATGTCTTTCTGGAAGAATTTCCGTTTCTTCCACCAAATCGTGAAGTTGAGTGTTCAATAGAACTCATACCGGGTGCTTTGCCTATTTCAAAGACACCTTATAAAATGGCCCCAATTGAGTTGCAGGAATTGAAGAAGAAACTCCAAGAGAATCTTGATAAGGGATTCATACACCCTAGTGTGTCACCTTGGGGAGCACATGTTCTGTTTGTTAAGAAAAAAGATGGATCAATGAGACTTTGCATTGATTATCGAGAACTTAACAAGATCACGATGAAGAACAAATATTCTCTCCCGTGCATTGATGACTTATTTGACCAAATACCCGGAGCTCAATACTTTTCCAAGATTGATCTACGTTCAGGGTATCATCAATTAAGGTTCAAAAGGGAGGATATACCAAAGACAACTTTCCGTACAAGGTATGGACACTATGAATTTAGAGTGATGCCATTTGGTCTTACTAATGCCCCTGTTATCTTCATGGATCTGATGAATAGAGTCTTTAGAGATTATCTTGATCAGTTTGTGGTAGTCTTTATAGACGATATTCTTGTCTATTAAAATATCAAGGAAGAACATGAAGATAACTTGATAATTATATTGAAGACCCTGAAAAAGGAGAAGCTTTATGCCAAATTTACCAAGTGTGAATTTCGGCTTCAAAAAGTTGCATTTTTGGGTCACATAATCTCAAAAGAGGGGATATTTGTGGATCCAGCAAAAATAGAGGTTATCGAAAGATGGTCGAGACCAACAACAGTAACCGAGATCCGAAGTTTTCATGGTTTGGCTGGATATTATCGACGTTTTATAAAATATTTTTCACGATTATCTAATCCACTCACCAAGTTGACTCGAAAAAGGAGTTAAGTTCATGTGGACGGAGGAATGTGAAGATAATTTCAAGGAGTTGAAAAGAAGGTTATCTAGTGAACCTGTACTCACACTTCCTTGTAGTGGAGAAAGGATTGTGATCTATTGTGATGCATCCAAGAAGGGATTGGGGTGTGTTCTTATGCAAAACGATATGGTGATAGCTTATGCCTCACGATAGTTGAAAATCCATGAGGAAAATTACCCAACTCATGATTTGGAGTTAGCTGCGGTAATCTTTTCATTAATGATTTGGAGGCATTATCTTTATGGAGAAAGGTGTGACATTTATACTGATCATAAAAGTTTAATGTATATTATCACACAAAAGTAGCTGAATATGTGCCAAAGAAGATGGTTGGAGCTGATTAAGGATTACGAATTCTCAATTCATTACAACCATGGGAAAGAAAAAAAGGGGGAAGATGCATTATGTCGAGAAGACCATGCTAGCTTATCCATAATGAGGATCACAAAAGATCCAATATTTATGGATTTAAAAAGGATGGATCATGGAATTATAATGGAAGGGGGAAAATCATATCTTTCTCAAATGAATGTTCAACCATCTATACATGTGAAGATTAAAGAGGCACAGAAAGAAGATGTAGAGTTACAAAAGAAGGTGAGAAATGTTCCTGAATTCAACCTTGATTGTAATGGGATAAAAATATTCAGGAATCGGGGTTGTGTTCCTCCCATCCTAGAATTAAAGAAGGAGTTGCTGGATGAGGCTCACATTTCTTCATTCTCTATTTATCCTGGAAGCACGAAGATGTATAGGGACCTGAAAAGTACTTTTGGTGGGATGTCATGAACAGAGATGTTGCTGAATATGTCTCTCGATGCTTGGTTTGTCAGCAAGTTAAAGCTAAGAGACAGAAGTCTAAGGGGATGTTATAACCATTACCCAAACCTGAATGGAATTGGGAAAATATCACTATGTACTTTGTCACCGGACTTCCTAAAACATCAAAAGGAAATAATGCTATCTGGGTCATAGTTGATCATCTTACAATGTCAGCACACTTCATTGCTATTAGAGAGGATTTATCTCTGGATCCGCTTGCCAGGATATATGTGAATGAAGTGGTAAGATTGCATGGAGTACCACTTTCTATTATATCTGATCGGGATCCGAGATTTACTTCGAAGTTCTGGCGAAGTCTTCAGCATACTCTGGATACAAAGTTGAGTTTTAGCACTGCTTATCATCCTCACACAGACGGTCAGTCTGAGAGAACAATTCAAACACTAGAAGATATGTTGAGATATTGCTCTATGGATTTCAAAGGTGGTTGGTATCAACACCTACTTTTGATTTAATTTTCTTATAATAATAGCTTTCCCTCCAGTATTCAGATGGCTCCTTATGAAGCTACCTATGGAACGAAATGCAGGACTCTAACTTGCTGGGATGAAGTTGTGGGAAGAAAGCTATTAGAACCTGATCTTGTTGATGAGATGGTAGAAAAGGTCATATCTATTCAACAACACATAAGAGCAGCTCATCGTCGACAAAAAAGTTATGCCGATAACCGAAGAAAAGACCTTGAGTTTGAAGTGGGTGATAAAGTGTTCTTACGAATATCTCATTGGAAGAGAGTAATGAGATTTGGAAGGAAGGGAAAGATAAACCCTAGGTATATCGGTTCTTTTGAAATACTAGATCATGTTGGGATGGTAGCTTACCGATTGGAGCTTCCACCGAATCTCTCCCAAGTTCACGATGTGTTCCATGTATCTCTCTTGATAAATTTCATACCTGATCCTTCACATGTACTCAGCTCAGAAGTTGTACCGCTGGAGCAAGATCTTTCTTATGAATAACTGCCGATAGAGATTCTAGATCATAGCGAAAAAGTTCTATGGAACAGGACCACTCGCTTGGTGAAAGTTTTATGGAGGAACGACCAATTAGAATAAGCTACATGGGAGCTTGAGGATATGATGAGGGAGAGGTATCCTCATCTGTTTGTTACAAAGTGACAAATTTCAAGGGCAAAATTCATTTTAAGGGGGTAGAATGTAACACCCGAGAATTTTATGAGAAATATTTTGTTTTTATGTTATATAAATCATCAAAGGAGTCTTTCACTACACACAACACTAGCTTAGATTTCTTTACACACAATCGTGACCTTCCTCTATAGCTTGTGTCGTATGCAATACCGAGTTTTACTAAACAACGATATGCTATTAAAATATTACTAAACTAGCCGTTATGAATAGTAATATCCACTTTTGAAAATTTTATTTTTCAAAATGGACATCATTTTTGGATTCGAAATATCGAAATTATCCTAGGGTGAAATTTTGGTATTTTTCTGAAAACTTTCAATTTTTGATGAATAGTGAAAACACTGGGATACTATTTAAATACTGACTTTTTGTTTAAATAATTATTTATTTTATATAAATTTAATTTAGGTCAATATTGATACATAATACCTATATAAGTTCAATGCAATTCATTGGAGTCATTTTATAATAATTTTAGATATATAAAAATTTTATTTAACTTTTCACCGTCTTTTACCCACCTCCTAGGAGAATTTACAAATTTACATAAAACATAATTTTACCACTTATGTGAGTGGAATTTCAAAAATCCGAGAGACACGGTTAATATAAATGACTAAAATGTGGTTTAATGAGATGAAAATATTTTTTTGATGAATAGTAACTTGTTACTTTTTTTTACCACGGTTAAAAGTGAATAGGGAAATTAAGGGTAAAAATTTTATTATTATTACCCTCAAACATGTCCTAATTCTATTGGATAAGTGTAATTCGACCAAAAAAATCATTAGGAATAAAATATGATCATTTAGGCACACTGGGATTAGATTAAGACATTTATTATTAATTTTTTTAAAGAATGGTTAAAATAGTTAAAATCAAGGTTTAATAACTAAATCATTTTTAATATAGGGTTATACATAATATAAATTCGACTATAAATATTCATTATAAAGATAAAAAGATTTTCTGTATAATGGTATTTTATTTTTAATTTTTAGACAATAAATAATTTAATTTATTTATGATAGAATGACGATGCATTAATTATCTTATTAATGAAATATTGACATAATTGATGTTATAAATACCCAAATAAATGTAATTTGAGACATTTAATGAATTAAAATAATTTTCATGGTTAATATGACATGTTAGTATTCATTTAATTATCTTTTTTCGAACTAATCTTTCTGTTATTATTTTCACAAAAATGAATTACCAAATAGTGTCAAAATTGACATAAAATAGTTTTTAAAACAAATATTATATTATTAAATGTTATTTTATTCCTAAAAATCTATGGTTCGTCCATATGACTTAGATAAGGTTATATATATTAATAATAAACAACTTGGGGTTCTTTTGGCTTGTTATAGTAAGTTTATTAACCTTATAGTGTAAGAAAACAAAAAGACACGGTAAAAGTTAAATTATCTAACTTAAAGTCAAATCTAAATGATAAGGTTACAATAGATACCTAAACATGTCTAAATTATATTGGATGAGATTATTTCTACCCATCCCCACCTTATCTTCTAAATAAATCAATTTGGAGCTATCAAAAACTGAATATGACTTTATAATAAAATAATATTTTTAGTTTCTCCTAAGGTGCCCCTCTCCTCCCTTATAAAAGGGCACCTCTTCCCTCTCTTCCTCACCCACATTGAGCCTTCAAGATCATCCAACCCCTGAAAAATTATCTTCTAGACTTCCCTAGAAACATCTTAGAGGTCCGGGTCTTTTTCAAAGACCAATTTTAGTTCCCTAAGCGGAGGTCTCAAAGAGGCGCTTCAAAGAAGAGGTAATGTCCGTTACCGATTCTGTCAACTTTATTTCATCTTCAACTTCTTCTTATTTAGATTTTTCATTATGAAGTAATAACATCAGTATCACTAATATACTGATATGTTATTATAAGTATGAAAGAAACCTATTTCACCATCTATCCATCCTACGGAAAACAAAATCACCGCGCGTGCGTACGGACGGAATACCGTCTCCACGCCGTGGTGTAATCTATTTTCCACCACCACCTTACTTGGATCGGTATAATGGCGTAAATAATAACTATATATGATTATTGTAAAGTGATATTGATTCTGAAATAGTATACATACACTCCAATAAAATTTCACGATCACGAGAATGATATCATCGCTCGTGCGTGCGTACGGAATACCGTCTCCACGATGTGATGCGACTCATTCTTCATGATTTTCATTGCATAATGATTACATAAATGAATTGAGTGAATGAATATGATATATATTACACTAATAACATTCTGGAAATGAGGTATCTATAACCTAAAGAGAAGGATAGGAATTTATTTGACAAAACACGCATAAGAACAAAAAGTAATAAACACCCGAATAACAAGTAGCAATGAAATATTACTAATAAGAAGCTAAGAATATGGCCATATATGATATCATAACAATGGGTATTATTCTGGAATAAGTCAATGACATTATTTAAATCATTATACATGAGGTTCGGACACTTATGAAGCAAATCAGACCTAAGGTAAGGGAAAATATCACAATCTCATTTTTATCCGAGATTGTTTATACTTTGGTATTTACTGGGGTGTAATTTATCATCCACACCCATGTTTCCTCAATATGTAATATTATTTCCATCCTCCTAAAATTGTTTAAATCCAATTTTACCCTTTGGAGAGTTTTTAGTAAAAGATATGAAATAATTCTTTTGTTGTTTTTCGTACGAGGTACTTTTTGACTTTTCCGAAAAAAGTACGAGAAGAATATTTTCTTAACTTATACGACATGAATGGATTTTCAAAACATTATTTCTAAGAAACTTCCTTTACAAGTTTTCAAGTTTATTTTTAATCAAATTCTTTTAGTTTAAAATTGTATGACATGTTAAGAAAGGAAAAATGTTTTTGAAGAAGAATGGATATTTTCCTCAAGAATGGAGTTCAAGTGTTTTATCAAAATTATTTTCCATCTAATATAAAATAGGTTTCTATTTCTGTCCCTATTTTACATTGATTTGATTATGTTATTATGGAGTTATTTTTATGAACTCCTTTATCTTATATGAATTGTTTTATGATGTCATGATGTTTAAGAATCCCATTTGTATTACATGGGTTATGCAATGATATATGATATATGATTTTGTGTAACACATAAGAATGGTATCATTATGAGATGGGTGGGGCCTATATCTCCCTCCAATTCATTGGGTATAGATTTATATCCCATGAGATAGACATAGCTAGAACGGCAGGTTAAACTAGTTTAGTGAAACACGACTTAAACAAGGAGTGAACTCGGTTCAGAAATGGACTTTGTCCGCTAAGATATTCCTGGCATTGAGTCCTGACTACTAAGAAATGATTCTCTATGATTATGTGTGTATGCCACAAAGTTTTATGTTTTATGTTATGATTATTGGGATTAAATTTCACTACTATGATTTATCCCATGTTATGAAATTTTGATCTCTTTTGCAGGTTAAGATTTCCAAAATTTTATTTTCTTATGAATATGATGTGATTGATATATCTTTTGTTTACCCTTACTGAGCATTTGATCTCACCCTTTGTATGTTTTCTTTCCCCAGGTTAGGAAAAAGGTTATTAAGTAGGATATGCCAAAAGGGACTCTAGATATGATGAAATAAATGGGATACAATGTAGATACGTTATGAACCAGTTTTTTATGTTTCCCAGTTTCCAAAGACACTATACCTATATGGTCCTTTCCAGGTTTTGTTGTATGTTGTAACAAGTGTGATTCAACTCTGAGGTAATAACAATGTATATAAAGTATGGGTCCTTATAGTCCATCCCGGTAGAGATATCTGACCGGCTCGAAGAAACGTGTGTCCTGGCCCGAGGGGACGGGGCCCGGCCGGGTGGGGCGTGGCCCTGCCCGGCAGGGTGCGGCCTAGCCGCGCCCGGCGCAGTCCAGTCAAGCAGGGCGCGGCCCGGCTGGGTGGGACCTGGCTGGGTGCTGCCCCGCGGGCTCGGCCCGGAGGCCGAGCAGTCCGAGGGAGTGCGGCCCCTCGGCTGCCCGAACCGGCGGCGCCGCCCTCCCTAACCGTCCAGCTAGAGCTGGCCGGCCTTCTGGCATAAGCAGACCACCATACGGGATGTAGGTTCTCCTCTACGGCACCCTCCTAGTGTCGTAGCTTTGTTACGCCCGGCTGGCCGATGGGCCGACCAGTCCTTCCACCGAAGCGGCTCGTGAAGCGGGCCATAGTTCCTTCCGTACAAGCGGCACGACGTCGCTGGCTTCCATCACCGCGTTCTCGAAATGGCGCGACGGTGTCGTGCTTCCTCCATCGCGGCCAGCATGGCTGTGGATTTTCTTGGGGTGTGCGACGGCGGCCCTTGCGCCGCCGGTCTCTTCCGCGTTCCAGCTCCGATCGTCGATCCCATATAATTAATCAAGCTCAAACGGAGGGTCGTCGAGCTGTGTTCGTTTGGCCCACACCATGCGGGTTAATCAATAGCAATAGGTTGAGACACTTAATGTTATACAACAAATAATCAAGGCACAATTTTAATCCCTTAAAATTGAACATAACCCCTACCTTGATAATTGACATCGCATGCCGGGTGTTGCGGATGACGGCGTCGCGGGGAAAGGATTCGTTGATGATGTTGGCATGCATCCAAGGAGGAATCAGTATCTCCACACCAGTATCATAGAGGAGAAGGGAAGGCATGACGTCGCTCTTTGTGGAGTTAGTGTTCTTTGTCGAAGAGGCGTCGTTCTTCGCGGGAGGACGATGTTCTTCAATGAAAGAGGAACTTCATTCTTCTTTTACACAAGTGTTCTCTCCATTTTCTCCCAACAAAACATGTTCTAATGTAAAATAATAGGCTAATGATATTATTTTATTAACACAAGCAGTATAAATTTCAAAAATTCAAAACACTTAATTAATTAATTAAAGTGGTTAGATTTATTAATTAAGGTTTGTTTGCAAAATTTAAAGAGCGAGAGAGAGAGGAAGTGGAAGGGTTACACAAATAAATAGGATTTAACAAATTAATGAATGGGTTTTAAGGAGTTTAGGGGGAGGTGAAAGGTTGGTGCTCGTGTGGGCCCCACCTCACAAATATCCACACATGGGTAGTTAGGTGGTTGTGGGTCCCACCCTTAACTACCCCATGTAGGATATAACCACCATAGATATAAATAAAATTGATCTAACAATTTTATTTATTTTAAACTAATCTCACAATTATTAATTCTCACCCCACTTAAGAAACAACTGTGGTAAAGGTCCTCTTAATCAATTACCAGGGCTGCGAGTTCATCGGTGCCCTCAGATTTTAATTTTGAGCACCGGTTCAAAAGATAGAAAATCATGATCATTCATTCACTGAACGAACCCATGATAAACTTCGGAAATTGATTTCGGGCACACCAGGCCTCAGAATCAAGTGTCATCAGAAGACACAGACTCGTAAAATTCTAAAGTATTGAAAAAAAAATTATTCCTTGAAATTTCTGGGACTTTACAGTCTTAAACTCCCTTAATTGTTTTATCTTAAAAGATCCAAAAATTCCCCTTGATCTAAAAAATTCACACTTATTTTAATTTCCATTTCTCTTTACATTAATAATGGTTCTTAGTATAGTTTTAAAATTATTCTAATGATCCTCTTTTGTTTTAGAGTAAATAATAATATCATGAATAAAGACTACGATAATTTTCCAAGGTAATATATAAGTACTGTATGCCCCAAATAAACGATGATTTTATCGGAATTTTGTAGTCCAAATTTAATTACTATGAATTCATAAAACCTATAACTTTTATAAAATGAACATGTAAGGATATCCACCTTATTAAACCAAACATTATGGCATCTTGGCCAACGAAATATCTTAGAGAAATGTTTGGATCTAGGTAGCTAATCATAAAAGTCACCAATCTATGTCATAAGATACTATTTCATTATCACATTTCTATTTAGATCGTGATAATTTATTTAAAAAAACATGGACCAATACTTATTTTTGAAAAAGAGGATGAGGCACCCCCTGGTAAATTACTTTGGTATATTATCCCTTAATCAATGATATACTGTAGCCTTTTATTTAGATTCTAGATTAATACATTGAGAATTCAATGTGGATTGAGGTATTTTTTGATAGGTCATTGTATAATATTGATTGAATATTTTACATCATGGATTGGTGGAAGACTGGTCAATTATTCTTGAAGCTCATTAGTGTATTACATGACAATGGGAATTTATTCCATGATGATTTTATATTTGGTATTAATTATTTGTGAATGATATGATTGATGATAAAAAAAATAATATCCATGTGTGAGATGTAGGTTCTAAGGAAGACATATCCATTTCCTTGATTTTATATAGAATCTGAGGTATATTTGTGAAACATATTGTGATTTAATTATCTTATAAATTTCTATTATATTTATATAAGTAAATACAATCCATACCCATAATTTCATTAACATCAACTAATTCTAGTATCAGAAAGGTCGTTGGGAATTTCAGACCATAAATTTTGATAGAGAGGAGTTATATATTTTTCATGTAATAATTGACGTATTTTTTTCACTCAATGAAATATAATGTTCTATTATATGTGTAAGTATTTGAATAGTTCTACTACTCTATTGTGGTATTAAATAATGTGTTAAAATGGAATAAAAAATAATGTTCTCTATTATAATATGTATAATTATCATACCATTCACAACTTTTATGTGGATATATTCCTCATACATTATGATTAGATATGATCTACTGTTATACCTTGGAGGTTTTCAGAGTTTATTTTATCTAATAACCCATCACATAGAGAATTGGTTCACAGAGTTTCCTTGTTCCATGTAGCTAAGACATTGGAAAATAGAATTTGTATTGTGTGGAGGATTCCCCTCATCAAACTCATTGTTGGGTTTCTCCCATTAGAAATATCTGTCTAGGTTTTCTTCCCTTACATGCCTAAAGAATTACCTCATCCCCCTTAGGTAATTTGATGTTGATTCTTCCCACACATTTGATAAGTGGAATGTTGAAATCTATTTCCATCATAAGAATTCCTAATTATAACACCAGAATTAAACTCAAATATGTATTTCTTATCACCAGGGCTACATTTAGATTCACATCCATCGAATTTTAAATTTATGGAATGTCATAGAATTTTATCATAGTACTTAATTTCCCAAATCACCATGTATTTGTTTAGACATGGATTGATCATAAAAAATAATTGGTCAACATTTTATTATGGGAAGGGAAAGTCTAGAGGATTATCATGAAATCCTTATTATGATTTCCTCATATGCACTAATAGATTCATCTTCTATTCTTCAAGAGAGAATGTTAATCCATATCTACTATAGTTTATAGAGTAAGAGTCCAATATTTATCAAAAATAATGTCTTCAATTCTTTCCACCCTATCAATTCAATATCTCTGACGAGCTTTATATTATTCATCAATGTCGATCACTGATCAACTTATCCATCTGTAAGATAAACAGTTGATATGACCTTATCGTTCCCAATGTACTGATGGATGAAGATGATATTATCAATGGATTTAAACCATTATTACATGATTAAGTGATTGGGTGATCAAATTATATTTGGGGGCCTTTATAACATAATGTATACAATTAAAAATATTCATTTTATAGGGATTTGGGCATTCTTGCTGATTCGGGTTTTAGTTTAAGGCATGAAAAAATTGAGATATTGTAGTCATCAAGTTCGCGATTACTACCCCAATTATGTTGGGCATCTCATTATTTAATTCATCATATTTCCCCTTGCATTGGTAGTTCATCTAGTTGCTCATATTTCCAAAAATTGAGCATATTAATTTGAAAATTTGGGACAATTCATATTAATCTATTGATCATAGAAAATGTAAACATTTAACATTAGTAGAATAAGACGTAAATGAAATATTTTCCTTAGCCTATGAATTTTTAAATTAAATATAATGTTTCAATGATATATTTCCTAGAAAAAGGCTATAATAAAAAAATTTATTAACCTTAATAAAAATATCAAAAATTAATTTTAATTTACTAAATAATATCCCCCATGACTATCAAATGGGATTTGTAGTATAGTTCATTTTCATACACCAGTTTTAAATTGAGTATATATTAATACGGTGTTTTCAACATAGTTGCCATTAAGTGATTATGTTCTTGTGCCATAATGACTTGAAGTATCCATAAATAGATGTATTTTTCATAGAAACAAAATACTATACATTAAAAAATCATTGGTATACCTTTCTATATTTTTTATATGCATAAATATTTATATATAGTTTTCAAAAACAAATGCTATATATCACTAGAATTTTCATTGATACCAACTATGACAATCCTTTTCTTTATTAAACAATAATTTAGGACTTATTAATTAACTTTTAACCAAATACATCATAGAATACCAAGTTCCATAGTGTCCTTTGGAGATTATATCCAAATCACGACCTAAAAAATTAGGATTCAATGACTTTATTACAATCTTCCTTAACATGATATTAAACTTTCAACACTCTTCTGAAACTTCTTGACATAACCTACATACATACTTAAGAATGGTGTGAGAGAAAATATCCACTAAGGGATTAAACAATGAATAACATGATAAAAGTACTAAATTTTACTCAATATGAATTTAAATGGGGCACAAAGTGGTGAGAATAATAAAATTTAACAACAATGAATGATACAACATGATAGAATGAATTCATCATAGGTTTTTTAAAACAATATTAAAAATTACATCATAAGAACATGTTAAGGATAAAAATTAAGGCAACATATCTTATTGTGAATATGATATTCTACTATTTAAAATATCATATGAATAAAACATTATCAAAAGAATTAGAGTTCTATCATGTCACACCATGATAATTAAATAATGTATATCCATAAGTTTGTCAAATGGATCACATAAGATAAGAACATATTTCAACAAATTTAATCCAATGATTATGAATTATGGGTTATATACATGATATTACCTAGAAAAATAATGATATTTATGATAGGTGAATGACGTTGGGTATAAACTGTGTTGGTATTCATAATTAAAAGGGTAGTAATGGAAAAAAACATAGGATCATTTTGATAACATAAGGTTGGTAAATAATGAATCATGGGTTTTTTAAATGGGAGTGAAAGGGTATTCCCATCACATATACACAATTATTCTTGTAATTGGAAATTGTAAAATTTTATAAAATTAAAATATATTTGAAAATGAAAGGAATTAGATAAATTAGGAAACTAAATAAAGATGTTAATGAGTCGATACCTTGATAATTTTTATAGAAATGTATTCATTAAAGATCTTAATGAGAGTGGATAAATGATCTTTTATTATAAAAATATAAATTTTATTTTAGAGGAAAATTTATAAATGAATTAGAACATAAAAAATTGATATTAAAATGGATAAATATAATGAATGTTCTTGAATGGAAAATATGGGAGAGATCTCTCTATCCTTGAGAGGGTGATTTGAAAAGCATGGGAGAGGAATCATGAAAGCCTAGGGGATCCTTAGGAGGGATCTAGAGAGGTGATGGAAAATTAAGGATGAGGTTAAATGTTTTTTAGTGAAGGGATGTGGGATCATGGGTGTGTTTATATAGGAAATGAGGGGGTATATTATTTCACAAATATGGTTTTTATTTATACAATAAATTAATCAAAACCTCAATAAAAACCATGGTTTTCACATGATATATTTGAAATGTTGCCTTTTATTACCTAATTTTACAAATAATTTTACAAATAGTTGATTTTTAATGATTAGTGTCTAATAAATAAGATACATAATACATGAAAAAAATGAAAATTTGTTATAATATACTATAAAGTTTTATCATAGATTTATCCTAACTTCAATTACTACATGTCATACCCTAGAGATAGACATCATTTAAATTGGTCACCATATGGCCCAGTAAGGGATAACAAGGGAAATAGTTTACATGTTATAATATTAATTATCTATAAGAACATAATGAATATAAAAAAGGAATGATAAATGGTGAAAGATGTATATAATAATGAAAATAACATGATTAATAACATTGAAAGTGGCTATAACATTTAATTGGGTAATAAAGAATAATATCATCGAGGTGTTATAAAAATTACCACGGATATTCACCAATGTATCATAAAACCTATCATATATAGAGATTAAATTATTACCTAATTCAGTTGAGATATAGGAGGGTGTACCCTTCATATTTATTATTTAATTTTAGCCAGATAGAACATTATAAAAATTTCATAAATAAACCATAGAGAATAAAAGCAACGTGTTTCATATAAAAATCATGTTGTTTATGAATGTGCTTAAAAAAGATATTTTTTAAATTTTTTAACCAATAGAAAATATAGAGAACCAGGCTTAACATATATATATATATATATTACATCTTCTAGGATAAATATTCATTACGTTAAAAAAATACCTAATAGGGGACCCTAATATTTTAGTGTCTTTGGAAACATGGAGTCCAAATATTCTATCCAGGTGAGAGATCTTCAACATCTCCACTAAGGATCTCCACCTTTAGTAAATCTACCTAAAACCATTCTTCATAAACTCCAGAAATGAAACATAAAAATGGTTGAGCTCAATTTCTTAGTAGGGGTAAAAAAGTAAGATATGTAAGCATAAAAGTGAGAATAAGGGTATAAGAACAATATCATGAAAATAGAATATCATACCTTCAATTTCAAAGATCATATACATGTTTTATGGAATAATGGTTGGAAGATCATAAGAAATGAATCAAAATAAATTAAAGGATATAATCTATTAAATCATAACATAGGATTAGCACATGTAATTTTTGGAACACATTACCATATACTGATTTTCATCGTAGCCAAGGCTTCAACACCAAGAGCATCTTAAAGGACAAAGTCCTTTACTGAATTGGGTGAACCGCCATTCTGGCCATGTATTACTGAACTGAGTGAATCCTCATTGCAGTCCACTATTACGAAGCTGAGTCAACCCTCATTCTAGCACAATATTACTAAACCGAGTAAACCCTTGTTTCATACCTACATTACTTAACCAAGTAAACCCTCAGTCTATATTAGTCTACTTAATAAACCCTCATTCCAACCATGTATTACTAAACCAGGTAACCACTCATTCCATACCTATATTCCTAATCTGAGTAAACAGACATTCTATCCACGTATTACTTAATTGAGTAAACCTTAATTCATCATAATCTATATCATTAGATATAAATCCTAACCCAATTCATTTTAGGGAGATATTGGTCCCACCTGTCACATAATGAAATCATGCATACATGTGTCACAAGAGTAGAAGTGAACATATCATAACCCATGAAATTAATTGGGAATCATAAACATGTAAACATATGACGACTTTTGGAAACAGATAGGTTTCATAATAATTTCATCATAAACAAAACCTATGAAAAGTAACATGTATCAAAAGAATATAACCCGTGAAAGATAAAAAAAATTCATAACATCAATCCATTAGAACATAATCCATTCAAAGAAAGAATATGAATGGTAAAATTGAATAATTTCCCCCTAAAGTCACTAGAAACGAAAATTTATTTAATATTATATGGGAAATAATTTTGAATGATGTTTTAAAAACACTTCTAAAATAAAAATATCCACTATTCGTTGACAAATTATTTTTATTATATAAAACCTTTTAAAAACCATTTTCTTTGAAAATATATTTGAAAACATATAATGGAATAATTGAAAAAAAATTAATATTTTTAAAATAATTTTTCTGTGATAGGATATTTTGAAAACCTTTTTGAAAACATGGTGTTTGAATACAATGGATTTCTGAACAAAGAGAGAGATGGTCAAATTATATTAAAAACATTATCTTAAGTTCCAATGAGTAAAAAAATGGTACAAAAAAATAAGTACATCTTTAATACAATTAGTAGAAGGAAACTCATTAATATTATTGAGATATTTTATCAAAGGAATGATAAACATAAATAGTCTTGAAAAAATATTATGATTGTCTCAATGAACTCTTATAATTTGGTTACATGGGATCATAAACACCATGTAAGAAATTTAAATTACAGGAAGCATAAGATATCATTTAAATAAGGATATTCATGAAATAATATGTGAAATGGATGTATACACACCTTAAAAAATAGTTCAACTGCTTAACAAAACATGAGTGTCCATGAAGAAAAATTGAGACAAAACTGTTTTACAGATTTGGTAAATTTTGAATGTGAAACCCCATGAAATAGGGATAATAGAATGGATACATTAATAAAAATAAATTAGTTATAATATACATATGACTCAATCATGGTGATTATGTAAACCACACAAATGGAATGAGTGGTAAACATAACATGAATCTCACAGAAAATAAATGTGAGATGAAATCCCCTTACATTTTGTCTTGAATCTCTCCGTACTAATACAAGATTCATGTATAATAAATATAATTTTATTATACATATTTTTCCCAACAACATTTTTATATCTATTACCATATATGGTTTGATAATAACCTTATATTACCCAATTTTTTACGATCCTACGTTATGGTTTCACTTCGGGTAAAACTCACTTTGTTCTTTAGAAGTGCCTTAATTTGTTATATCATTGATTATTATACATATATAATGACACCATAATGTATAAAATGATATAATCATAACTTATATCTTGTATAAGTATATTATAAAAAATATCATAATTAAGTAAAAACTGGAATAAACCATTCAAGGAGATGGTAAGCTGTATGTACACATGGATGCTATTTTCCGTTTTTATTTTCGTATTGAAAAAAATAATATAAATGAAATATATATATATATATATATATATAATTACTCTAAGTATATCATGTAATTCCATTAAACCAATACATTATTCATTTAATGTGTTGTGTGAATGAATCACATCAATTTGAGGGGTGGTAGTCCACACTTCCTCAAACATGATTTTCGTATTAACACCAAATGGAAGGTAAAAAGATGCGTGTTTTAAAAAGAATGTAAAAGATTAAAGAAATAATAAATATAATATTCTATACATATAAATATATTTTCCATCATAATGGCCTCTCTTATTGGTGGTAAAGGAGAAATGAATAGTCATCCTTTCATGAGGCAGTGGTTTTCCCCACACAAAAACAATATGTTCAACATCTATTAAGTGGAGGTGTGTGTTTGTTTAGGTAAGAATATTTAGGTAAAAAATCCTAGTATATGAATAATATTTTTTTCATAGAAGAAGTAAATAAATATAGTGGTGGGGGTGGAGATGAAAAATAAAGGAAAGTATCTTGACAGAAGACGTTACCTCTCAATCAGGTAAATCCTTTAGGTTTTTAAAAAAATGTTTCCTTAAGAGGGTTTCTGCCCAAAGGGAGGCTTCAAAATAGAATAGAGGATTTTTGGGAGGCTAATAGAGAATTTATTGGCCCATATTAAAATGATTTAGAGGTTTAATGAATGGGTATATATGTTGTTTTTTTATAGGGAACCAAGAGAACACAAATAGAATTCTTAGAAAAAAATTAAGTGTGCACATGTTATTACATAAAACATGTTTTACCAAACCAAAAAAAATAAATATTGGAAGGTGTACGTCTGAAAAATGGACTGAAATGGGTGTTTTACCAGTGTATATGTCATTTTTGCCTTTAATTTCATGGTTAAGTCCATAATTAAGAATTATTTGACCTTAATTGCTACAATTTATTTTAATCACGTTTATTAATCATATAAAAAAATAAAATTGTATGATTTGAATCTAAATATTAGACTATATTCCAGATTTTTGAAATTTGAAACATAGAATCAGAAAAATTGAGCTTAGTGCTAATCTCGCAAATAGGATGAAATAACTAATGCTTAAAGTGGGAAAAAGTTAAAAAGTTTTTTAAGATTTTATATTCATTATCATAATGGAATTTATTATAATGAATATAATTTTTTCACTATATGTAATATTTAACTAATTTTAACTTAATTTTTTTATAATATAATTTATTATAAATAATTAATAATACAAAATGGATGTTTTTAACTAAAAGGCAGTAATTTCACTACTCATCAAAAAATGAAGATTCTCAAAAAAAATACAAAAAATTATCCCTATGATAATTTCGACGTTCTAAATTCAAATATAATGTTTATTTAATCTTACTAAATTTATAAATGTATCGATAATTTCATTCATTTTTAGAAGTAGTTCATTCAAGGAAATGATGTTTTTAAATATAACAAGAACATTACCCAACAAAATATCTTTCATTATCAATATATTTTATTTATATAAAACAATTATAAAAAATATTTGAAAAATATTTATTTCTATTAATATTACTATATTTAATAGCTAGGTAAAAATTATACTATTTAAATAATTAAAATAATAAAATGAGGTGTTTTGCAGAAACTCAGTGTTGCGTGCATCGTATGCAAAGACGATATTGCTTGTAAGATAATCCAAGTAGGTATTACATGTGAAAGGGATGTTTGAATTTCTATTTTAATATATATATATATATATGTATATATATATATATTTCTAGTGTCCTGTGAAAAGAAAAATATTGAAATGATAAATTAATATTAAATTTTATCTTCTCAAAATCTCGAGGTGTTACATTCTACCCGCCTACAAATGAATTTTACCTCAAAATTCATTTGGGTTATCAAAGTATTAATTTGTCATGATCTGTCACCCAGTGCCCATGCCGTGATTACCCCAAACCCACCATCCATAGGCCAGGGGCTGACGACTAGCATCAAAGGCGTAATCCCCTAAAACTGGGAATGCAATTCCTTTATAACCTGTAACGCACACAACAATGCACACAGCTAGATACAATACACTAAATAAACTGTATAACAAAAGAGTGATGAAAATTAAAGGGGTCCATAAATACAATCCCAACTCTAAAGTACAATGAACTGGAAGTACCAATACAACTAATGATTGGAAAAACGTCTGATGGGTTGTCCTCCAGAATTCATACCTGAAGGGTAGGTATAGAAAGCCTCCTCAGTAATACACATTCATCGGTCTCCTTTGTGTATCGACTCGTTGTATGGTCCACCTTCGGGTACCGTCCAATCCTGGTACTCTCAGTCTCGGTCAATGATGTCCGTCATCTGCATCCAACACAATGAGGTGCGGGCATCGCCTGTGGAGGGGTGAGTATAACGATACTCAGTAGGGACCCTGGGACCCTTGAGGTCTCACATGTTCGAACAAGGATAAACCACAATGTATGAAATCAACAGATAACCCCACTTCCGTATATGCCCATACATATACTTAAGTTGTCAAGTAATCCATCTCAATCATGAGGAAAACACAAAATTTACTGACTCAGCTCAAATAGGTATACAACTTATGTAGAGAGTTAGAGATGATTAGATGTAGCCACTAAATCATCTATTCTGTTGAACCCATGTAGGATCCAAAAATAGTAGTCAGAGTGGTCGAACCCACGTAAGATCCTAGAACAGTAGTCAGAGCTGTCGAACCCATGTAGGATCCAAGAATAGTAGTTAGAACTGTCGAACCCATATAGGATCCAGGAATTATAGTCATTGTTTTCGAACCCACGTAGGAGCTATGAATAGTATTCAGAGCTATCAAGCCAACATAGGATCCAGGAACAATAGTCAGAGCTGTCGAACCCAGAAAGGATCCAGGAACAATAACCCGAGCTGTTGAACCCACATAGATTCCAGGAAAATTAGTTAGAGATGTCGAACCCATGTAGGATCCAGGAATAGTAGTCACAACTGTAGAACCCACAGAGGATCCAGGAACAGTATTCAGAGATGTAAAACCCACGTAGGATCCAGGAACAGTAGTCATAGCATTCCAACCCACATAGGATCCAGGAACAGTAGTCAGAGCTATCGAACCCATGAATGATCCAAGAACAACAGTCAGAGAGCAGCTGTCCATAGGGTTCCGCACAGAGCCTACTTGATTCCAGGATGGTCCACCCCTCAAACCAAGTGTCTATACATCAACTGCCATGAAGTCCCATGTTTATGTATCCAAAAGTTCCTTCTTTCCAAAAGAAACCCAACACGATAGATGATGCGTCTGTTATACGCTCAGTCTAAGAGTTATTGGCATTTAGGTTCTGTGGGCCCAGTTGGATTTATGTTCGATCCTACCCAGCCATACTCCAACTGTGCCCAAATATTGAGTGATTTATACCAAAAAAACCACCTCCCTCCAGGGTTTCGGTCGCCATAGATTTTCTGTAAATCGGACGCATATAGCTCATGTTATGAGCAGAAAAGTGGAAACAGGTAAAATAGGTCCAGGTCTAGTCCGGCCCTGTTGGACCCACCTAGCCCGACCCGGCCTGACCTGGGTCCAGACTGGGGTCCGACCCAGTCCGCGGGTCTGACCTGTCATGCAGGGGTGGCCCAGACCGCAGGGGAGGCCGGCCTACGCAGGGTCTGGCCCGCGTGAGGCCATCAGCTGGCAGCTCGTGTGGTCCGCCCTAGCTGCGTCCAGGGGGGAGGTCACACCCCCTGGACTCCTGAATGGATTATCCATTCGGGGGGTTCAAAACCGACCCTAGGTGGCACCGGTCTATGTCACATAGGACCGACGTGATGGGTCCCGCTCCTCCTGGCTGGCCAAGCGGCCAGCCACTTCCCGCGTGACACGGTTGTGCTACGCCTCCTCTGGTGACTGACAGAGCCAACCACCCATCCTATGCCATCGCGGCCAAGGTTGCAGCCCCTTGCTCCACCATGTGGCCCGTGCTGCTCCACGCCTTCCTCGGAGACCTGATGACTCAGGCCGCTGGTTCTTCTCACGGACGACCTTACATCGGCCACTGCATCTCCAATGCACCCCGTCGGCAGTAGTCTTCTCCTCTGGCAGTGTGGTTGGGCTACCACTATCCACGCGGATGGACGGAATGCTATCCACCTTCCCTTTGTCCGACCGGTGATGTTCATCAGTTCTGACTGCCGAAGAACCTTCTGTGGGTCACTGGACGAATTCTGGGGGCACAATTCTCATTCTGGAAGTAGTCACACACTCCTCCGGACTTCTCCTTCAATACGAAACCATTGCAGATGAAAATTTCTCATCCCAGACTCATGCCGTGTTTATCATCAAATTCCACAAAGTAAGCCAGAGGGGTCAGGCCATGATCGTTCGGCCCGCAAACTCCACGTTAGAGTGATAACATGCATCTTTGAATAATAATACTCAATAGAAAACAAAGAATGAGAAACAAAAGCACAGTTCAAACCCCTACTTTTGATCATTGTTCACTGACGGAGTCACGGTGAGTAAGATGGTGTTGTTGTCATTCATCGCGTCTGCCGCACACTTCCAATCCTGAGCTCGTGCGTCGGTTCGTTGATGACGATAAGGAGCGATGGTCGGTCAAAGACATCCCACATCTGTAGGCATATGTGGATGAAGGTCGAAGGAGATCATTTTTCATAGTCGAAGGTGTTCTTTGATGGAAGAACGCGTTCTTCATTCTTTGTTGGAAAAATCTTTTCTCCCAAATGCTCTAATCCTATTTTTCAAACCTTTTTCCAACCAAAAGAAAAGGAAACCATGGTAATAGATTATAAAATCTATCATTGGCATAAGAATTAAAAAAGGGTGAATTAATTAAGTTGGCTCCACTTGATTAATTCAAGAGTTTTTGAACAATAAATTAAAGAGGAGGATTTGGCACATTAACGGAGGGGGGGTGGAGAGAGTCTCACTCATTAATGAGGGGAGTTGAGAGGTCTTCCTCTCCCAGTATTATTATGGGGGTTTAGTCCCGGGTGGTCCCCACATCGTAACCTCTCACAGGAGGATAGGTTTGGGTGGGCCCCACCACCATAACCTCTCATGGGA
Source organism: Viscum album (assembly GCA_963277665.1). NCBI lineage: Eukaryota > Viridiplantae > Streptophyta > Magnoliopsida > Santalales > Viscaceae > Viscum > Viscum album. The sequence goes on from OY728156.1 coordinate 1,512,324,705, forward strand.
GGTTATGGTCAGGTGGTCCCCACACTTCTAACTTCTAAGAGGTGGTTTTAGCCAAAAAATAAAAATAATTCTACCCAACATTATTTTTATTTAATTCAATCACTAAAAAACCAAAAAACTAACCTTTATTCTCGACTAACTACTGTCGATGTGAAAGTCTTCTTAGGAGACTATCGGCACTACGAGTTCAATAGTGCCCTCGGTTTTCAATTCTGAGCACAGGTTCAAATGATATAGAAACCCGCTCCTATTATTACTGAACGTACCTAAAAAAACATCAGAAATTGATTTCGGGAACAACGGTCCTCATAATCATGCACCGTAAATTTTCACAGACTCCTAAAATTCCCATTTAATTAAAAAAATTACATGTATATTTAGGATCATTACATTCTCCCCACATCAGGGTGCTACATCCCCATAATACAGACCTCACAACTAATAGAACAAGTTGGGGTACTGAGCATGGATTTGAACCTCCCTCTCCCACGTGATCTCCTATAGGTTCCTATGCAGCCAGTGAACACGCACCAGAGTTATAGGCCATCCACAAAGGACCCACTCATGTCAATCCTCAATCTCCAATGAAACCTCTGTAAAAGTCACCCCATCGTCGACGTCCATCTCTCCATGGTCGATGATGTGAGAAGGGTCGTGCACGTATCTCCTCAACTGGGATACCTGGAAGATGTCTTGAACCTAGTGAAACTGAGGTGTAAGATCTAAGTGGTATGCCATCTCGCCAACCCTGCTAAGGACCTGAAAATGTACGATAAATCTCAGTGATAACTTGCTGCTTCAGCCAAATCTCTGTAAACCACATCATGGTGAGACCCATAGAAAGATGTGGTTGCCATTCTAAAACTCCAGAGGTCTCTCTCTCTTGTCGGAAGATGACTTATGTCTACTTTGTGTAGTCTCCATTCACTTCTGGATGATATGTACCTTCTTCGTGGTATCTCGTACCATCTCTGGTCCCATGAGTGCTGACTCTCATAGGTCAGTCCAGTACAAAGGTGGTCTGCAAGGTCTCACATACAATGCCTCAAAAGGTTCCATCCCTATGGTGGAGTTATAGTTGTTTTTGTATACAAACTCCACCAACGGTAAGTGATCCTCCCATATGCGGCTGAAGTTGAGGACACAAGAATGGAGCATGTCCTCGAGGGTCTAAATGGCCCGCTCAGTCTGGCCATCCTTCTAAGGATGGAAGGCGGTGCTCAAATGAAGATGCATCCCAAAAGCCTCCTGTAACCCCTTCCATAGCCAGGAAGTAATCCATGTGTCACAATCGGAGACAATAGAAGAAGGTACTCCATGTAGCCGCACAATCTCTTGCACATAGAGGCGTCTCATGTTATCTACTGAACCCTACTCTCTGATCGGTATAAAGTGGGATGACTTGGTTATTCGGTCAACAATCACCCAAATTGTGTCATAACCCCTGGATGTATGTGGAAGTCCTATCACGAAATCCATAGACATCCCATCCCACTTCCACTCTAGGACCTCTAAAGGCTGAACCAAGCCTGTAAGTACCTAATGCTCTGCCTTCACATGCTGACATGTGAGGCATCGAGAGACAAACTCTACTACCGCTTTCTTCATTCCTTGCCACCAGTGCTGTCTTCGGAGATCTTGGTACATCTTCTCCACTCCTGAATGTACCGATAGAGGTGAGGTTTGGAACTCTCTAAACACTTCTTATTGGAGTGACACTAGTTCCATGGTATGTCCTTAGAAGAGAATGATGAGCTCCCCACCTTCATAAAATATATTAGGTGTCTTCCTGGTGGATATCTGAGCACGTTATGTCTCACAGTTAGTGTCCCCACGCTGCGCCTCGTTGACTCACTGAAGAAGTGGGGGGAATGACTGTAAGAGACTGGAGAAAGGTTTCTCCATCTCTATCCACAAGTGATATCTGTAAATCATCCAGCTACTCTTTCACCTTGCCTAGCAGTTGTATACCAGTTCTCATGCTAAGTGCATCTGCAAAAATGTTCCCCTTACCAGGAGTATATATAATCTCGAAATCATTGTCCTGGTAGAACACAAGCCAACGCCGCTGCCTCAAGTTTAGGTCCTTCTGAGAGAAGATATACATGAGACTCTTGTGATCAGAGTACATGGTAAAATGCTCACCCATCAAATAGTGTCTCCAAATCTTCAAGGCGAAGACCACTGCTGCTAACTTCAGGTTAGGGGTAGCATAGTTCTTCTCATGTTGTCTCAGGTTTCATGAACCATAAGTGATCACTCCTCGCTCCTGCATCAAGACACATCCACATCAATTACCTGATGCATCATATTAGATTACGTACCCAATGCCTTATTTTAGAAGCCTCAATATGGGGGCACTAGTCAGCCTCTACCTCAGATCCTGAAAGTATTGCTGGCATCTCTCCGACCAAAAAAAGTTTTTCCCCTTCTTCGTCAAGATTGATAGTGGTGCTGCAACTCTGGAGAAATCTTTCACAATCCTCTGGTAATAACCAGCCAAACCCAGGAAACTCCATACCTCCATCACACTCCTGGGTGGCTCTCAAGAATATACCACCTCAATATTCATTGGATCTACTACAACTCCAGCCTCTGAGATGACATGTCCGAAAAAGTGAACCTCCCTGATCCAAAACTGGAATTTCGAGAGCATACCATAAAGCTTTTGATCTTGGAGTGTGTCTAGTACTACCTAAAAATGATAGCAATTATTTTCCTCAGTAGTCGAGTATATCAGAATTTCGTCGATGAAGACTATGACAAAGTGATCGAGGTATGGCTGGAAAATTCTATTCAAGAGTCCCATGAACACTGCTGGAGCATTGTTTATGTCGAATGGCATAACCGCGAACTTTTAGTTGTCGTACTAACATCTGAAGCCCGTCTAATGCACATCCTCATCTCGAACTCTAAGCTGGTTATAACCGGATCTGAGGTCTATCATCAAGAACCACATTGATCCCTTCAACTTATCAAAGAGGTCCTCAATACTCGGGTGTGGTAACTTGTTCTTCACAGTCACCTGGTTCAGGTGTCTGTTGTCGACACAAAGCCTCACGCTCCCATATGCCTTCTTGGCGAACAGAATCAGGGATTCCGAGGGAGAAATACTGGGCCGGATGAATCCCTTCCCCTGAATGTCCTCTAGCTGTACCCATAGCTCATGAAGCTCTGCGAGAGCCATCTGATACCCTGGTGTAGATATCGGTGTCTTCATAAGGTACAAGTCAATCTCAAAGTCCACCTCTCTACGATGAGGTAGACCCGAGACATCATCAGTGAAAACATCTGCGTACTAGACCACCACTGCCGGATATTTTGGACTCTCTACATCAACTTCTCAGAGGGTAAGGCAAGCCAAATGATGAGTGATAGGCTGTACTCTCCTCCGGGCAAGTCCATCCTGCGCCGAAAATGATCCCTTCTAACCGTTGAAGGTGAACCTAGTCCCATCCATGAGGGCACAACGCACTTTGCGCCTAATACAATTAATCTGAGCATGGTTTGTAGATTACCATTCCATACCCAATATGATGTCGTAAGGCCTCGATGCTGCTACTAGGAGATCCCAACTGAATCTCTCTCCTCCTAGAGTAAGCTCAAACTACCAACACCATTTTATAATCATCCAATCTTCTCCTGTAGGAGTCTCTATCCATAAGGATCGATCCAATGGATCCATCAGAATATCTGATCTTTAAATGAGGGTAGTGGTAATGAAACAGTGACTGGAAATTGTGTCTATAAGAACTGCAGCTGAGGTTGAGTAGACACAGACCGTACCTCAAATCATCTCTAGAGCGCCATGATCGTATGCCTCAACTGCAGGGAGCTTAGCTCTCCCCAGTCCACCTACTCCATATGGTCAGGGTGGACCTCCTAGTGGTGGTGGCGATAGCACCTCGAAACGTCTCCCACCACCAGCTGCTTGACCAGCTCCTCTTCCATGTCTACCTTCTCCCTACGGACCACCTCGATCGAATATATACCTCTTCCTGGTAGGTCCCTAAACTATTGGATGATCATTCAAATGGCGAGTCGGATAGTCAAGAGCCATGTGACCCTACCCACCACCTGTTCCTTGTATGACCGGATCTGTCTCATGTGCCTCGCACAACCGAACCCATGTCATATGGTCGTCCACTGGATGGTATGGTCCTCTTGGATCTCTAAGACATATGTCTACTGCCAACTTTAGAAGACTAAGCTACATGACTCCCGGTGGCAGGTCTCACTTCTGGTGACTACTTAGTAATGAAACTCTCCCCTGAGATGGCTCTCTCTTGCTCCCCCGCCTACGTCGGCATGCTGAGTGAGATCATTGAAGCCCTAGTCTCTAACCTAAGCCCCTGCTCAAAGGTTCGAGCCCTGAAGAATGGGTCCCATAACATATCTGTGGAGTAGCGCACGAGGTCAGTGAACCTCACTGAGTATTGTGCCACCATTATACTGTCATGCTGAAGGTGAAGTAGCTCCTATATCTGCACTTCACGTTAGGTCACTGGGACAAAATCCGCCCGAAATAGGCTCTCGAAGTCTACCTAGAGAAGTTTCACCTTGTCATGCCCCTTGAGCCCCAGGCTCCACCATCTTCCTACTGCTTCCTTTAGGAGACTCATGGAAAGGATCACCATAAGGTCATCTGGTGCCCCTCTTAGTCTAAATACTCTCACCACAACCTCCATCTAATCCTCAGCTGCCTGCAGATCCATCTCACCCCTGAACCTGGGTAGTATAAGGCCCTAGCCTTAAACATTACTTAATCTTGAGTTACTACAAGATTACACATTGAGGATCTTTTCAGGTTTAGAGTTTTAGAGAATTAGATCACAACTATTACATCTCAAAAGATTACAAAGTAGTCTCTTCTACTAAATTTCCATAAAATAAAAACACTTAAAAAGAAACATGTCTAGTTTCATTTTTTAGGTAGCATGACTTTCCCTTGATCCCATCCTTGACCCTATTCCATGCTACGTCCTGTGAAAAACATTTCAAAAAACTTGGGATGAGCATAAAAACTCAGTAAGGGATACACAAAAAACTGTTAGTTTGTCAAAACAAAAAGTAAACCATGTATACTTTATCAAGGTAATACTTTTAACCTTTATCAAGTAGTAAAAACTCTTCATGAATTAAATATCATTACTTACCTTTTTGTAACCAAAGTATTACCATAAAACCCATATAAAGAACACAAAACATATATAAAGGTAACTTGGGACATAAACATACTTAAGTGGAATAACCATACGGTCGACTCCCACACATATCACTTAATGGAATAGCCATATGGCCAATTTCCATACATACTTAATGGAATAGCCATACGGCCGACTTCCATACCCAATGCATTTGAGGTTATAACATAACCACCCATCCTGGTATTCACGGCACCACCCGTCATAATGTCCAAGTACCATTATAAAATCATAACACATAAAACCAACATAAAGGAATGATAACATTTCCACATTTCAATCACAATATATCATTTAAATATATTGAAATAATATAATCCTTTATCAAAAACATTTTCAATACCTAAATACAAAAAAAATGTATATGGTATTTATTTTATTTTAAAAACATTATGGCTTGTTGAGGAAGCCAAAGTCAAATAATATTCGCGGCGGCGGAAAAAGGTCGTTGTCGCCGCGTACGTTAAAAGAAACATTCCTTTTTGTCATATTGTAAAACGCTTCGTAGAAAAATATTCCTTTTGTATAAAAGTAAAATTCAAAGGGCTTTATACACCGTATACAAGAATGTTGTGTATAAAACGAAATATGCCTCAATGAATGGAGATTGAGACAAAGTCCCTTACAAAGACGATATCCTTGGTTTAAGGATAAATCAATTACATAATTATGTGTGACAAACGAATAAACCAAATATAAGTGGATATTAAGTGTAAAACAATCAGAGGTTATTCACACATATTCATAGAACAACATATTCAAGGAGTACAAGTTTATCCCAAAGAATCAAATTTGGGCTAAGAAGTTCCCTTGCAAAAATCTGACAGCCTAACGACGTAACTTCAAAAATTCAGAAAATGAGTTGATGAGAGATAAAAAGGGGATCTCATCACTTGGACATAAAATTTACATTAATCAGGATATAGAAGAACATATCCTAAAATATTAGTATGTGAATTAAAAGACATAAAAAATGATGTCTTTTAAAAAGAGGAGGGTGAAAGGTTCCCTTACCGACTTGGGTATCTTTCGAAACATACGACCCATGAAAGAAGGACAATACATCATTGATGTAAATACTCATAAATGAAGGAATATTACACAATGAGTAAAATAATGGTCAGTACATACACCACTCAAAGGAAATTGTGGCAAATGTAGCATAAATCTCATGGGAATAAAAGTGATATGAAAAATCACTTACGAATACTCGGCAGCCTAACGGCACCACTTAAAACTTCCAAAAATGGATTGATGAGATCAAATAGGGTATCTAATCACATTACAACAAAATTTACAGCAAGAGGAATATGAAATAACAGCCCCCATCATAACAAATAGGAGCTTAAAAGAAGTGACATAAAGGGGAGTACTTAAAAAGAAAGAGAGAGGTTAGATCTCTTACGAAAATTCGGCAGCCTAACGGCGCCACTCAAAACATCCAAAATGGATTGATGAGAGAGAATAGGGTCTCTCATCACATGAAAATAAAAATTATAGTAATTTTAATATATAATAACATCCCAATAACAAGAAATATTAGCTTTAGAGGGAATGACATAAAAGAGTGTACATAAAAAGAAATAGGGGAGTAAGATCCCTTACCTCGGGTCCGACTTGACTCGATCGTTCATTAATCTCCTGAATAATAAACTTGAGTTAATTTATACTTCCTTAAATAACCTTTCTAAAGTTCATTATTCCTTTTATATCACTTATTACCATGTCATAAACATTATGTAATCATTTAAGTTAATAATATTTTTTTTGCCGATATTTGGTTCTTAAGTCGAAATTGGAATTCTTACAATTACATGTTGTTCGTGTGGCCAAATGTTTATTATATCCAGAATTGTATTCATGATGTAGATATCATATATGTCATATATATCCAGTACATGCATGCATTTATAACATTACATAATCATTTAGAGGTAAGAAATGAAATGCACCATTCATGGAGACGGTAAGCCGAACGTACGCATGAACGCTACTTTCATTTCTATGTCGTATTAATGGAATTAAAACTATATTAGAGGTATGTATATTTAAATTCCAGAATTATATTAATCATTTAGATGTATCATACATCATATATATCCATTATATATATGTACTTATAATAGTACATAATATTTTGAGATAAGAAATGAAATGTACCGTTCATGGAGACGGTAAGCCGTACGTACGCATGAACGCTACTTCCATTTCTATTTCGTATTTTCTGGAATGGAATCATAATGATATAAGAGTATATTATAATTCCAGTATAATAACATATATAATATCATTAACTTTATCATTTACACATCCCACATATGGTATTAACGAATCTAATCACTTTTAGGGGGCGGTAGTCCGCACTTCCTAAAATAAAGATATCGTGTTTACCCATAATAGAAACAATAATGGTATGCCATAAATGAAAAATACAGAAGCTTAAGGAAATAATAAACATATTATATATCATATATAAAAATAGTGACATCATAATGGCCATCTTTTAAGGTGTTAAATGAGTATTGAACAATCATCGTTTCGGGAGACAGAATTTTGCCATCCACGGAAACCGTATGTTCATTAACCATTTGATGTAGTTGTGTGAGAGTGTAGCTCGAATAAATATTATAACAACATCCTAGTATATTGAAGATACTGTTGTTGTTACAGAAGAAATAAATAAAAAGAGTTTAGGAGGTTGGAGAAGCAAAATAAAACAAATGAACATGAGAGAATGAATTACCTTTAAAAGTGTAACTCGTTTTGATTTGAGCCTAGAGGATTCCTTTGAAAGGATTATGCCCAAAGGGAATCCTCTAGGATGAGGAGAGGGATGTGGAGAGAGTAAATGGGCAGGTTTTGGCCGAGCCAAAGGCTTGAGGAGTGTGTGAAATGAGGTAGAGGTGGGGGCCTTTTATAAGAGGAGAGGAGGGGCACTTTTGGAAAGTAAAGAAATATTACTTTATTTGAAAATGAGTTTCGGATTTAAAGGGTCCCACATTGATATAATTCTAGGATAATGTGATAAGGCTTCGAAATACACTCATCCAATTGGTTTTGGCCATGTGTAGGTTGTATATTTTACATTATCTTTCCATTTTATTTAAATCATTAAATAATGAGGTAATCGCTGCATCATCATGATGTCATAAATAATTTAATTTATTTAAAGTCTAAAAATTATAAAAAAAATACAATGATGTAGGAAATCTTTTTAGCTTTCCAATGACTATTTATAATCAAAACTATTACTTGTATTACCCCACTTAAAAATTGTTTTTGTAAAACATATTATGTTTGTATCATTTTTACTTTTACATTAAATAAAAAGTAATTTATGTCATTTCCCAACCAAAGTGGATCCATGGGGTCCCCAAGTTGACCCTTGTCTTTTCTTGGTCTTCCATGACACAACCAATGAGGGTAGGACATGTTTCAAGCTCATCTTATTTCATTAAAGCATTATTTTTACCTTAAACTACACTAATTACCACTAATCGCGATTAAAAACTTAATAAGTTACTATTCACCAAAAAAATTATTTTAATCTCATTGAACCACATTTTACATATTAATGAAAACCATGTATGTAAGATTTTCAAAATTCAATACACATTAGTGGTAAACTTTCATTTAACTGAAAAATCAGTTTGCTTGATTACCACTTAGTGGTTTCACTATTCATCAAAAATTGGAGTTTTTCAGAAAATTACCAAAACTTCACCCTAAGCTATATTTGATATTCCGAATTCAAAAATGAATTCCGTTTTACAAAATTCAAAACATATAAGTCACATTAATTAATTTAATAATTAATTCCTACTATCATGAAAAATAGCGTGTTTTTATGAAACAATAGGTATCATAAGATTGACACTGGTTTAAGTCCGATTTCAAAGTGAAATTAATTCCAACGACCACTATTGGATTTAATGGTAAAAATATTTTCTAATTTCACTTTAAAACCAATTCAAATGATAATCTAATCATATAAATAAATTAGATTAAAAAGTGTTTTTGAATTAAAATACAACATTTTACACTATTCATTAAAAAAATGAACTTTATCGAAAAGATACCAAAAATTTAAACAAAGTAAATTTTGATGTCCCAATTCTAAAGAAGAGTTTTATTTGTCCCAAAATAATGTATAAGAGTGATCAGAACTATATTTAATGACAGTTCTCCATCAAAAGGTGTTAAGTGAACCTTTAGTGAAAATTAGGGTATAAAAGCCTAAAATTGAATTCTTTCCGTATTTTAAGCCATTATCTTTTATTGGATAAATGTAAAAACATTTAAAAACATATATAATCATATTTTATGTATTTTTATTCATTCCCTCCAATACAAAGGCTACATGTTAACTGCCATTTAAAATAATATTTTTTTATTATTAGAGTGCAACGTAAGATTCCCAAGAAACTCGTTGTTGCGTGTTGGGTACGCCATCGAGCATAGAGTCCCCTTTAAAGTCATATTAATATTTTATTCACAAATATGGATAAATAAGAAAATGTCATATTCTTTATTTACCTGGGGTGTTACATCCTTCCCCCCTTTTGGGAATTGCATCCTCGCAATTTTAAAATTGCGCTGGGAAACATCCTTGAAAGTCCCACATCGGAACAAGAGTCGGTAAAACAATAACTTTAAAATAAAGAATGTTAAGTACAAAGGTCACCCAAGTTAACCCATACTAGGATTCCAAGTATGAAAATATGGACATGGAGGAAAAAACGGTCAGGTTCTAATGGAGAGTGATAGAAAACATGTTTAGGAGAGAGTTAACCACGAGAAAATCACAAACTTGTGATGGGTTAAACGGTATTCGATTCCCCAGTAGGAAAAGTTAATAGAAAACATTTTTGTTTTAATTTACTTTTTATTGAGTAATTTATTCATAAGTAAACATAATCACTTATCATGTTGACTTTCAACTTTTACACAAACTCATATTTTCTCCAAAAGGCGAGTATTTAGGAAGACGTGTTCAAATTAAGAGTACTATAATCAACTTCTAGAGAATCACCTAATCCAAAAAAGAGAACTATATACTTCCCATATCTTTAGACATTAACCATAACCAAAACCAAAAAGGTTAGTAAAAGGTCAGATAATCCAGAAAAAGAAAACCCTTTATAAAAAGAAAATCTATTCTTAATCTCCAAAATTTGTCCAACAAAATCCAAAGTTCAACGAGGACCATCCGATAAACAAATTTGTACATAAAAATTCCTCAAAGTAAACCAATCTAAGATTGAAAACCAAACATTTGAAGGATTTAGTCACATATTCTTCCAAGTTAAATCGTAACATTTATCTCCAAACAACATCAGTTGCTCCTAAAGTCCCGTATTGAAAAGTAATTAACCTAATCACATATCCTCCATGATAGGTTAATCATTTTCATAAATAACCCAAAATCATCTTACTCTTAATTCATAAAATCATATAACCAGAAAGAATCAGTCAAACTAACTAGGGACTTCACGTAGTCCAGTGGTAGGCGATAAATACCAGTCGCACTTTGGTTGTGGGTTCGATTCCCACAGCTTTGTCCGACGCGACGGGTTGTCACACGGTCTGCGTGTTGTCCTTTTTCCAAAACTATATAATTCTTAAATCATTCCCCAAAAAGGGATAAAATCTTCAAAGATGATCATAACATATTTTAACCTCAAGTTTACCTCATGCCTTTCATTTTCCATCATATCATATAATAACCCATATTTACCTCAAAAGTAAGGATCATATAAACTCTAATGGTTACCTTTATAATTATTACCTGAACTTCCACATCGATTAGTCATCTCATACATGATGAATCGTAGAACATACCAAGGTTCAATTGTTTGATCATGACTCCTTGATAGTTGGTTTAGAACAACCACGAGTTTCCTCATTGAATCCCCCATTTTATCTTGTATCTTAATCATAGAACCACCACAGTTTCCTTCAAACCTGTTGCCTCTTTGGTGCCTGCTAGATCCATCCATTCACTAAAAACAGAAATGTCAGTGTGAGTATATCAACAAAACCATCATGTACTAATGAGGAAGGTAAACACTAAGATACACTTACTCATTCACTTTATCTAAAACTAAGACTCTTTCTAAAATCCTAACTATTATGGTAATGTCACTTATGCTTAAAGAATACCCTAACCTCTAAAGTTATCTAAACCGACATTTGATACCAACTATAAGGCCCCAGCCTTAAACCTTACTTAATCTTGAGTTATTACAAGATTACACATTGAGTATCTTTTCAGGTTTAGTGTTTTAGAGAATTAGATCATAACTATTACATCTCAAAAGATTACAAAGTAGTCTCTTCTACTAAATTTCCATAAAATAAAAACTCTTAAAAAGAAACATGTCTAGTTTCATGCTTTAGGTAGCATGACTTTCCCTTGATCCCATCCTTGACCCTATTCCACACTAAGTCCTGTGAAAAACATTTCAAAAACGTGGGATGAGCATAAAAACTCAGTAAGGGATACACAAAAAACTTTTAGTTTGTCAAAACAAAAAGTAAACCATGTATACTTTATCAAGGTAATACTTTTCACCTTTATGAAGTAGTAAAAACTCTTCATGAATTAAATATCATTACTTACCTTTTTGTAACCAAAGTATTACCATAAAACCCATATAAAGAACACAAAACATATATAAAGGTAACTTGGGACATAAACATACATAAGTGGAATAACCACATGGTCGACTCCCACACATATCACTTAATGGAATAGCCATACGACCAATTTCCATACATACTTAATGGAATATCCATACGGCCGACTTCCATACCCAATGCATTGGAGGTTATAATGTAACCACCCATCCTGGTATTCACGACACCACCCGTCATAATGTCCAAGTACCATTATAAAATCATAACACATAAAACCAACATAAAGGAATGATAACATTTCCACATTTCAATCACAATATATCATTTAAATATATTGACATAATATAATCCTTTATCAAAAACATTTTCAATACCAAAATACAAAAAAAAGTATATGGTATTTATTTTATTTTAAAAACATTATGGCTTGTTGAGGAAGCCAAAGTCAAATAATACTCGCGGCGGCAGAAAAAGGTCGTTGTCGCCGCGTATGTTAAAAGAAACATTCCTTTTTGTCATTTTGTAAAACGCTTCGTAGAAAAAGATTCCTTTTGTATAAAAGTAAAAGTCAAAGGGGTTTATACACCGTATACAAGAAAGTTGTGTATAAAACGAAATATGCCTCAATGAATGGAGATTGAGGCGAAGTCCCTTACAAATACGGTATCCTTGGTTTAAGGATAAATCAATTACATAATTATGTGTGACAAACGAATAAACCAAACATAAGTGGATATTAAGTGTAAAACAATCAGAGGTTATTCACACATATTCATAGAACAACATATTAAAGGAGTACAAGTTTATCCCAAAGAATCAAATTTGGGCTCAGAAGTTCCCTTGCAAAAATCTGACAGCCTAACGGCGTAACTTCAAAAATTCAGAAAATGAGTTGATGAGAGATAAAAAGGGGATCTCATCACTTGGAAATAAAATTTACATTAATCATGATATAGAAGAACATATACAAACATATTAGTATGTGAATTAAAAGACATAAAAAACGAAGTCGTTTAAAAAGAGGAGGGTGAAAGGTTCCCTTACCGACTTGGGTATCTTTCGAAACATACGACCCGTGAAAGAAGGACAATACATCATTGATGTAAATACTCATAAATGAAGTAATATTACACAATGAGTAAAATAATGGTCAATACATACACCACTCAAAGGAAATTGTGGCAAATGTAGCATAAATCTCACGGGAATAAAAGTGAGATGAAAAATCACTTACGAAAACTCGGCAGCCTAACGGCGCCACTTAAAACTTCCAAAAATGGATTGATGAGATCAAATAGGGTATCTCATCACATTAAAACAAAATTTACATCAAGAGTAATATGAAATAATATCCCCCATCATAACAAATAGGAGCTTAAAAGAAGTGACATAAAGGGGAGTACTTAAAAAGAAAGAGAGATGTTAGATCTCTTACGAAAATTCGGCAGCCTAACGGCGCCACTCAAAACTTCCAAAATGGATTGATGAGAGAGAATAGGATCTCTAATCACATGAACATAAAAATTAAAGTAATTTTAATATATAATAACATCCCAATAACAAGAAATATGAGCTTTGGAGGGAATGACATAAAAGAGTGTACTTAAAAAGAAAGAGGGGAGTAAGATCCCTTAACTCGGGTCCGACTTGACTCGATCGTTCTTTAATCTCCTGAATAATAAACTTGAGTTAATTTATACTTACTTAAAGAACCTTTCTCAAGTTCATTATTCCTTTTATATCACTTATTACCATGTCATAAACATTATGTAATCATTTATGTTAATAATATTTGTTTTGCCGATATTTGGTTCTTAAGTCGAAAGTGGACTTCTTACAATTACATGTTGTTCGTGTGGCCAAATGTTTATTATATCCAGAATTGTATTCATGATTTTGATATCATATATGTCATATATATCCAGTACATGAATGCATTTATAACATTACATAATCATTTAGAGGTAAGAAATGAATTGCACCGTTCATGGAGACGGTAAGCCGTACGTACGCATGAACGCTACATTCATTTCTATGTCGTATTAATGGAATTAAAACTATATTAGAGGTATGTATATTTAAATTCCAGAATTATATTCATCATTTATATTTATCATACATCATATATATCCATTATATATATGTACTTATAATAGTACATAATATTTTGAGATAAGAAATGAAATGTACCGTTCATGGAGATGGTAAGCCGTACGTACGCATGAACGCTACTTCCATTTCTATTTCGTATTTTCTGGAATGGAATCATAATTATATAAGAGTATATTATAATTCCAGTATAATAACATATATAATATCATTAACTTTATCCTTTACACATCCCACATATGGTATTAACGAATCAAATCACTTTCAGGGGGCGGTAGTCCGCACTTCCTAAAATGTAGATATCGTGTTTACCCATAATGGAAACAATAATTGTATGACATAAATGAAAAATACAGAAGACTAAGGAATGAGTAAACATATTATATATCATATATAAATATAGTTGCATCATAATGGCCACCTTTTAAGGTGTTAAATGATTTTTAAACAATCATTGTTTCGGGAGACATAATTTCACCATCCACGGAAACCGTATGTTCTTTAACCATTTGATGTAGTTGTGTGAGAGTGTAGATCGATTAAATCTTATAAAAACATTCTAGTATATTGAAGATATTGGTTTTTTTACAAAAGAAGTAAATAAAAATAGTTTAGGAGGTTGGAGAAGAAAAATAAAACAAATGAACATGAGAGAATGAATTACCTTTAAAAGTGTAACTCCTTTTGATTTGAGCTTAAAGGATTCCTTTGAAAGGATTATTCCCAAAGGAAATCCTCTAGGATGAGTAGAGGGATGTGGAGAGAGTAAATGGGCAGGGTTTGTCGGAGCCAAAGTCTTGAGGAGTGTGTGAAATGAGGTAGAGGTGGGGGCCTTTTATAAGAGGAGAGGAGGGGCACTTTTGGAAAGTAAAGAAATATTACTTTATTTGAAAATGAGTTTCGGATTTAAAGGGTCCCACATTGATATAATTAGAGGATAAGGTGATAAGGCTTCTAAATCCACTCATCCAATTTGTTTTGTTCATGTGTAGGTTTTAGATTTTACATTATTGTTCCATTTTATTTAAATCGTTAAATAATGAGGTCATTGCTGCATCATCATGATGTCATGAGTAATTTAATTTATTTAAAGTCTAAAAATTATACAAAAAAAACTATGATGTAGGAAATATTTTTAGCTTTCCAATGACTATTTATAATAAATAATATGACTTGTATAACCCCACTTAAAAATTGTTTTTGTAAAACATATTATGTTTGTGTCATTTTTACTTTTACATTGAATAAAAAGTAATTTATGTCATTTCCCAATCAAAGTGGATCCATGGGGTCCCCAAGTTGACCCATGGCTTGTCTTGGTCGCCCATGACACAACCAATGAGGGCTTGACATGTGTCAAGCTCATCTTATTTCATTAAAGCATTATTTTTACCTTAAACTACACTAATTACCACTAATCGCGATTAAAAACTTAATAAGTTACTATTCACCAAAAAATTATTTTAATATCATTGAACCACATTTTACTTCATAATGACAACCATGTATGTCAGATTTTCAAAATTCAATACACATTAGTGGTAATCTTTCATTTAACTGAAAAATCAGTTTGCTTGATTACCACTTAGTGGTTTCACTATTCATCAAAAATTGGAGTTTTTCAGAAAATTACCAAAACTTCACCCTAAGCTATATTTGATATTACGAATTCAAAAATGAAGTCCGTTTTACAAAATTAAAAACATATAAGTCACATTAATTAATTTAATAATTAATTCCCGTTTTCATGACAAATAGCGTGTTTTTATGAAACAATAGGTATCAAAAGATTGACACTAGTTTAAGTCCGATTTCAAAGTGAAATTGATTCCAACGACCACTATTGGATTTAATGGTAAAATTATTTTCTAATTTCACTTTAAAACCAATTAAAATGATAATCTAATCATATAAATAAATTAGATTAAAAAGTGGTTTTGAATTAAAATACAACATTTTACACTATTCATTTAAAAAATGAACTTTATCGGAAAGATACCAAAAATTTACACAAAGTAAATTTTGATGTCCCAATTCTAAAGAAGAGTTTTATTTGGTCCAAAATAATGTATAAGAGTGATCAAAACTATATTTAATGATAGTTCTCCATCAAAAGGTGATAAGTGAACCTTTAGTGAAAATTAGGGTATAAAAGCCTAAAATTGAATTCTTTCCGTATTTTAAGCCATTATCTTTTATTGGATAAAAGTAAAAACATTTAAAAACATATATAATCACATTTTATTTATTTCTATCCATTCCCGCCAATACAAAGGATACATGTTAACTGCCATTTAAAATAATATTATTTTATTATTAGAGTGCAACGTAAGATTCCCAAGAAACTCGTTGTTGCGTGTTGGGTACGCCATCGAGCATAGAGTCCCCTTTAAAGTCATATTAATATTTTATTCACAAATATGGATAAATAAGAAAATGTCATATTCTTTATTTACCTGGGGTGTTACAGGTAGCCTCTAGTGCTCAAACTTGTGAAACACACTAAAGAGGCATGAACTCTCTGTTGCTGGGGATAGTGGAATCGGTGGACCAATGGGTAGTGGTACCGCTGGTTCCTCTACTGTGATAGGGCCCAAAACTGAGGCATCATTTTCTCGGTGGGATTCAATCTCCTACAGAGCCTTGAACCCTAGATGGAAATCTGCGTGGGGCCATCCTGAAATGAAATAGGTGCGCCATGGTCAAAAAGTTATACCTGGTGAGCTGACTCAAAGAATTCACAAAGAAGACTCTTGAAAAAACACAAGAAATTAGAGTTTTCATGCACTGAGTCATAAATCAGAAGTCTGGGTCCTGGTGTAATGATACATCGGGCGCCACACCAACACTGGACTCCCTGAACTAAAAACCACACTCACTATAATGAACACTACTACTTCATAGAAAATATGAAAGTCATAAGTTCTATGGTAGAACCAACTCATCTGATACCAATTTGTCACGACCCGTACCCCGGGGCTCGTAATGTGACTACTCAAAGCCCACCTTCCATAGGCCAGGGGCTGGAGACTAGCACCAAAGGCGAAATCCTTTAAAATTGAGAAGAAATTTACTTTATTACCTGTAATGCAAAAAACAGTGCATAGAGCTAGATAAAAAACACTAAGTAAACTATATAACAAAAGAGTGATGAAAAGTAAAAGGGGCTGAAAATATAAGCTAAACTGTAAAGTACAACGAAATGGAAGTACATATAAAACTGATGAAATGAAAAACAGCTGATGGTTTTTCCACCGGAATTCCTACCTGAAGGGTAGGTACAAATATCATCCTTAGTACTTCATGTCTATCGGTCTCCTCCGTGTTCCGACTCATCGTATGATCCACCTCTGGGTACCATCTAGTCCTGGTACTCTCAGCCTTCGTCAGCATTGTCCGCTGTCTACATCCAACAGAATGAGCTGCGGGCGTAGCCCGTTCAAGGGTGAGTATAACGATACTCATTAGGGACTTCGAGACCCTCAAGGTCTCACAAAATCCAACAAGGATAAACAAAAATGTATGAAATCAAAAGATAACCCCACTTCGGTATATACCCATACATATACCTAAGTTATCAAGTAATCCATCTCAATCATGAGGAAAACAAAAAACATTCTAACTCAGTTAACATAGGTATACAACTTTAGTAGAGAGTTATAGATGATTATATGTAGCCACCAAATCATCTATTCTCTTGAACCCATGGAGGATCCAGGAATAGTAGTCAGAGCTGCCAAACCCACGTAGGATCCAGGAACAGTAGTCAGAGCTGTCGAACCCACGAAGGATCCTGGAATAGTTGTCAGAGTTGTCGAACCCACGTCTGATCCTGGAACAGCAGTCAAAGCTGTCGAACCCACGTAGGATCCAGGAACAATAGTCAGAGCTATTGAACCCACGTAGGATTCTGGAATAGTAGTCAGAGCTGTCGAACCCATGAAGGATCTAGGAACATTAGTCAGAGCTGTTGAACCCATGTAGGATCCAGGAAAAGTAGTAAGAGCTATCGAACCCCCGTAGGATCCAAGAACAATGGTTAGAGTTTTCTAACCCACAAAGGGTCCAGGAATAGTAGTCAGAGCTTTCAAACCCACGTAGGAACCAAGAACAGTAGTTGGAGCTGTCGAACCCATGTAGGATCTTGGAAAAGTAGTCAGAGCTATCGAATGCATGAAACATCTAGGAACAGTAGTTAGAGAGTAGCCAGCCACAGGGTTCCTCATAAATCACGCCTGATTCCAAGAGGGTTCGATCCTAAAGACAAGTTTATATACATAAACTGCCACTAATTCCCAAGTTTATTTATAAAAAACATTCGTCTTTCTAATAGAATCCCAACGCGACAGACGGTGCATCAATCGGATGCCTGGTCTGAGAGTTATTGACATTTTCATTCCAAGGGCCCAGTTGGATTTACATTAAATCCACTTGGCTGTACCCCAGAGATGTAAAAATTTTGATTGAGTTATACCAAAATTATTAAATCCCTCCAAGGTTTCCATCACCATAGACGGTTCGTCAATCGGACGCCCGTTGCTCAAGTTATGGTCGAAAGAGTGGAAACAGGTCAAACTGGTCCGGGTCCGATCCGGACCAGTCGGACTGGCCCAGCATGACCCAGGCTGACCTGGGTCTGGACTGCGGTCTGACCGGTTTTCGGGTCCGACTCGGCCTACGATAGTGGCCCGGCCCGTGGGGGCAGCCCGACCGGCGCTGGGTCTGGCCCGCGCTGGGTCCAGCCCGCGCGAGGCCCGCGGCTGCCCGCCCATGGGGTCCGCCCTAGCCGTGTCCAGGAGGGATACCACGCCCCTGGAATCCCAAATATCTTAGTTGTTGTGGGGATTCAAAATTGGTTTCACGTGGTACTGGTCAGTGTCACACGGGACCCCCACGGCGAGTCCCGCTCCTCCCGGATGGCCGAGCGTCCAGCCACATCCTGCGCGTCGCGGTTGGGCTGCACCTCCTCCGGCGAGCGGTAGAGCCGGCCCCCTATCCCATGCCGCCGTAGCCAAGGCCATGTCCCCTTGATCCATCATGTGGCGCGTGCTACGCCACACCTTCTCCGGCGACCCGAAGAATCAGGCTGTCAGTTCTTCTTGGGGCCAGCCTTGTGTCGGCCGCCGCTGCTCCACCGCGCCCCGTCGGCCACAGTCTGCTCCTCTGATGGGGAGTTTGCACCTCCTCTATCCATGCGGTTGGCCAAAATTCCGACTTCCCTTCCCTTAGTCTCACTAGTTACGTTCATTGGATCCAACAACCAACGAACCTTCCGCGGGTCACTAGATGAGTTCTGGTGGCTGGATTCTCATTCTCGAAGTAGTCGCGCACTCCTCGGGATGTCGCCTTCGATCCGCAACCATTGCTGACAAAAATTTCTCATCCCAGACTCATGCCACGTTTAGCATCAAATTCCACAAATTTAGGCGGAGGGGTCGGGCCGTGTTCATTCGGCCCACACCCTCGGCTTTAGAGTGATAGCATGTGGTTTCAAATAATAATCCTCAACGGAAAATGAAGAATGAGAAAAAAAAACAATGCTTGAACCCCTACCTTTGATCGTTGCTCACTGATGGAGTCGCGGGGAAGAAGACGATGTTGTCGACGTTCGTCACATCCGCCGCACACTTCCAATAACGAGCTTGTGCGTCGGTTCGTTGACGACGATGAGGAGGGAAGGTCAGTCAAAGACATCCCACATCAGTAGGAGTTCGTGGATGATGGTTTAAGGAGATCATTCTTTGAAGTCGAAGGCATTCTTCATTGGAAGAACGCGTTCTTCATTCATCGTTGGCGAGAGCTTCTCTCCCAAAATATTTAAGCCTCTATTTACAACCTTTTTCCAACCAAAAGAAAAGGAATCCAAAGTCATAGATTATAAAACTTAGTGTTGGCATAAGAATCAAAAAAGGGTAAATTAGTTAAGTTGTCTCTACTTAATTAATTCATGAGTGTTGGCACAATAAATTAAAGAGGAGGATTTGGCACATTAAAGGAGGGGGTGGAGAGACCCTCCTTCACTAATTAGGGGAGTTGAGAGGTCTTCCTTTCCCACCATTATTAGCAGGGTTTAGTCTGGGGTGGTCCCCACATCGTAACCTCTTGCGGGAGGTCAGGTTCGGGTGGGCCCCACCACCATAACCTATCATGGGAGGTTATCTTCAGGTGGTCTACACACTTCCAACATCAAGAGGATTTTTTAACCAACAAATAATAATAAATCTACAAAACTTTATTTTTATTTAATAAATTCACTAAAAACCCAAAAACTAACTTTTATTCTCGACCAACTGCCGTTGAGGTGAAATTCTTCTTAGTTGAATACCGGCGCATCGAGTTCAACATTTCCCTCAGATTTCAATTCTGAGGAATGGTAAAAAAGTTATAAAAACCTACTTGTACTTTTAATGAACGTACCTGAACAAATATTCAGAAATTGATTCTAGGAACACCAGGCCTCAGAAGCATGCACCGTAAATTTTCACGGACTCGTAAAATTCCCATTTAATTAAAAGACATTACATGAAAATTCCAGGTCCTTACATAATACATGAAAGTTCCATTCATAGAAACCCACATCATAATAATGGATACTAAAACTTTCGTTAAAAAGGGAAATTTGGAACCATAACAGTTACCCAAAAGAATATATAACTAGGTTTCCACATAGAAGAACATAGGATGGGAGTAAAGATTGGAGATGAAGGAAAAGGGTAAATATTTTTTAGTAGTGATTTAGGTCATTAATCTCAAAGACGTGAATTATTTAATGAATGTTTAAGGCCCCAAAATCATAAATCTGTGATGATTTAAAAGGCCATCTGCTCAACCATAATTATGGTATTATGACAATAATTTTTTATCACATTCAGAACATTGAGTTATTCTTGATAAATTTATTTGAAGAGAATTTCATTCTTGGGATATGCTATGAATGATATATAATACATCCATTACCCCATTAAATGAATTTCCAGAAATTATCATTGATGATTAATTCACTAAAATATGTTTTTAACAAATATTATAATCCATAAAAGAATAAAAATTCCATCTATTTGTATCTTAAAAAATAACATTCATTAATAAACAAGTAACAATAATAGTTAATCAAAAATACTTATTGATTAAAAATAAATATTCAATAACTAGGACATTGTGTAGTCTATTGTTAGGAGTGAAACCCCTATCGTCCTTCGGCATGGGTTCAAGACCCACAACCTTGCCGGACTTGAGTAGTTGTCACATGACATTATTGATGCCCTTTTTTAGAAATCTCACTTATATAATATCTAAGAAAGAAAATCCTTGAAATAAGGTTAATCCTTGGTTATCCTTTTAACCAAGGTTTTAAACAAAAAATTAGTGAATAAATACTTCCTCTGAAGTTTAACATAAACTTTTCAGGAACAGTTAACCTTTTAATCCTTTTCAATGTTGAAAATCCCAAACTATAGAAAGAGAGCCATGAAAATAACTTAACTCTTATTACCCTATATAAACAATAAATCTCTTTTCTTTTCAGGGTCCATGCATGTTAATAACCTCATCATATATTCTCTTGAAACATGGTAACAACATTAATTACCATAAATCATTTTAGAGCACATGCATACTTCCGCATTCCAAAGTATATTGGATTTACCCCATAAATACAAAATGTTGTAAACTTCATTAGTGGTAGCATAAAAAAAATATAAATAGGTCCATTCTTATTTCCAATGTAATAAATACATTCTTATTTACTTATTCATATCCCACGTATCATTGTCCATACAACATTATCTTAACATAAAGAACATGTTATGTGTTTCCTTCCCATAGTCAAAATTTTAACTTTCTTAAGATAACCTTTCTAGAACATAATGACCATTTAAAATATTCTTATAAATACTAATCGAAAATATAAACTGAACTATCCATGCATAATTAATCATTACTAATTCTAGAATGAAATTAAATAAATTCTTTGATTACATTATCCATAATCCATTAACAATGTTACCTCATGTTATTACAAAATTAGTTTCTTATGTTCACATTTAATTAGCAGTCTCTTCCTTATCAGCAATGTAACTATTACTCACACTAAATTATTTATTCTCCTTAGGAACATTCCTCTTGAGACATTTAGTTTCATAATGTCCATTTATTGTACACTTAAAACACTTAATCTTAGATGATGGCTTAGGGAGGCCAAAATTACCATCCATTTCATTAACAAAACTCTTCATTTTTTCATTACTGTCACTTTCTTTTTGTATTTCTTTTCCATAGTCAAAATAAATTCTTATTCCTCTAAAAAATTTCACTTATATTATTCTTACCACATTCCTAACACAAAGGAAACCATATATTTTTCTTCTATGGTCTCTATTACCCACAATCTTCGAGAAGTCCTTCATTATTTTCCTTTGTGAGTCCAAGAATTGGTTAAGGTTTTCATTATTAATCATTTTCAGTGAAAACTAATTAGGCATGATCATGACATATTTCACTCTAGTGATCATCCCACTTGAATTCTCATCAAAAAAATCTTCCATCACAATCAATATTAATCCAGTTCTTTCTGGTTCTCACCATTGACTACGAAAATCATAGTTTGAGCATTAATTATCATAGTAGAAAACAACATTTTCAGGAAAAGAAGTACTTATAGGATGTCTAAATAATGAAACAATCCATAATATATGACATTGTGGGTTTATCCAAGGTTATTCATAGATTACTTATATTTAAATCCATTGTGATGGATTGTGAAGATTTTGTGAATTCCAAAAGCATATCCCCTGAGAGTGTCAAACTAGATGTGAAACAAGGCCCATTTTCTTGAACCATATTACCCAGATTCAAGCCCGATACATCTCGTCCGAGTTGTTACTTATAGATACATATGTTCCAGAGCCACATCCACTTATATTATCTAGACAAGGAATTATTTCTAGGACACCACTCACCCCATCTTTTAAAAAAATCCATGGCATTTTTCTCAAAGTTAAGTCATCCTTATACTTACCCTTAGAGACATCCCTAGAAATATCTGTATAAATAATCCTAGGGATTTCACTAATTTTTTATCATCCTTATATCTAAAGGATGACTAAAAATATATTTTGATACCAAATATAGTGACCAAATATTACCATATAATGATATAAATTCTTTTTAGATGAATATTCAGTATCTTACAAAAATACAAACCATATGACTGTAACAGTTTAGTGACTTTGTATATATGGAAAAAATATTCTATCCTAGTAAATGATATTCAAATATCCCATAATGATTTCCCACTTTAGTTCTTCTACCTATAATATTTTTTCATAGCCTATAGAAAGGAAATATAAAAAGGGGTGATCTCAAATTCTTAGTAAGGCAAAAATGTAGAGACATGTATGCATAAACAAGATCATATGGGTATGAGAACATGATCATAAAAATAAAATATCATACTCAGCATGTCAACAATATTATAAATTAATCATCACAAAAATCATGATAGATCATAATAAATGAATCAAAAGAATGTAATGGATATAATCCATGAAAGCATAACAGAGGAGTAAGACATGGAATTATGGCAATACATATGCATATACAGATTTCCATAGTTTCCATGGAATCAATGACATGACCATATTAGTGGACAATGACCATTACTGAACTGAGTGAACCCCTATTCCATCCCTTTATGAATGAACTAAGTGAACCCTCATTCCATCCTTGTTTTACTGAACTGATTAAAGCCACATTCTAGCATTGTATTACTGAACCTTGTAAACCCTCATTCCTTCCCTGTATTACTAAACCAATTAAACCCTCATTTATCCATGTATTATTGAACTAACTAAACCCTCATTCTATCACTATATTACTAAACTGAGTAAACCCTCATTTAATCCCTATATTACTAAACTGAGTGAACCCTATTTCTAGACCTATATTACTAAACTGAAAAAACCCTCATTCCATCCATGTCTATCTCATGGGATACAAGTCTTTTCCCTAATGAATTGGAGGGAGATATAGATCATACCCTTCATATAATGAAATCATACATACATGTTACACAAGATTATAAATAAACATAACATAACCCATGAAATTAAATGGGTATCATAATCATGTAAAAATATCATAAATTGTGGAAATATAGAATATTCATAATCATTTCATCATAAACATAACCCATGAAAAGAAGTGGGTCTCAAAAGAATATAACCCATGAAAGAGAAACAAATTTCATAATGTCATTCCATAAAAACATAATCTATTTAAACAAATAATATGAATGGAAACATTGAATAATTTCCCCATAAATCAATGATCAACCCCAATGAATGTTATCTTATATGGGAAATAATTTTAAAAGATCTTTGAAAAACACTTATTATATAAAATATCCTTTCTTCTTTGATAGATTATTTTCAATCATAAAACATTTGGAAAATTTATTTCCATGAATATAGATTTGAAAAAATATGAAGAAAAATTCAAAAAAATTAAATACATTTACCTTGAAAATGATCTTCAAGTATCATTTGAAAAAAATAGATTTTTTTTGGAAAACATGGTTTTTGAATACAATGGATTTCTGACCGAAGAGAGACATGGTCATATTTTAATAAAACCCTTATATTAAGTACCAATGAGTGGAAGAATAGTACTAATAAAAAAGTATTTCTTTAATAAACTGAGGATAACAAAAATCATGAGTATTCTTGATATATTTCATCAATGAAACCAAAACATAAACAATATTCAAAAAAATGATAAGATTTTCTCAGTTAAATAAGAAAAATTGTATACATGGGATCATACTCTCCATGTAAGAAAAGGAAATTAAATTAATCTTAAAATATCATGAAACAAGTATATTCAAGATATATCATGTAAATTTGATGTATATACACAATGAAAACAATTTTTGGTATATAATAAAAGATGAGTCTCAAAGAAGGAAAATTATGACAAAACTATTTTACCGATTTAGTAACTATTGAAAGACACACCCCAAGAAAAAAGGATCATAGAATGGATTTGTTAATACCCATAAATATATTTATAATATACATATAACTAAACCATGGTAACTGTATACACCACACAAAATAAAACAGTGGTGAACATAACATGAATCTCATAGAAATTAGAAGTAAGATGAAATCCTCTTACTATGTGTCTTGACTCTCTCCATACTCGTATAAGATTTATATATAATAAATATAATTTTATTATATGTGTTTTACAAAATAATTTTCTTATATCTATTAACATAACTTATTTTATTATTACCTTATATTACCATTTTTTTAATTATCCTATGTTATGGTTTCACTTTAGATAATATTCATTTTGGTCTTCACATGTGTCTTAATTTGTTATATCACTGGTCCTTATAATTATATCATGATTAAATAATATATAACATGAAATTAATGTAAGGTATATATAGTATAAATATATTATAATAATTTATAGAATAATTAAGTATGTAATGTATTGCACCATTCATGGAGATGGTAAGTCGCACATACCCATGAATGTTGTTTTCCTTTTTCATTATCGTATTGAATGAAATTATGTAAATGAAATAAATAAATTTATTTATTTATTTATATAATTAGAATTAATTTATCATATTTATATCATATATTTTCATGAAATCAATCCTTAATACATTATATGTGGTGTTTGAAGGATTCACATCACTTTGAGTGTGTGGTAGTCCACACTTCCTCAAACGAGATATTCATATTAACAGCAAATAAAAGGTAAAAAACGCAATTTGTAAAAGAAATAAATAAGAATAAATAAGAATAAATAAATATATAATATCATATAATACATATATAAATATAGTGTCTATCATAATGGTCACCATGATTTGTGGTAAAGTAGAAATGAATATCATCATTTTGTGAGGAAAAAGTTCGCCGTATAGAGAAACAATATGTTCAACATCAATTAAATAGAGGTTTGTGTATGTGTAGGTCAAAACCAATGACTAAAAAATTACTTATATATGGAAGATACTGGTTTTTTTACACAATAGGAAGTAATGATATTGGAGGGGGTGTAGATGGAAAATAAATGAAGGAAGCATAAAAGAAGACGTTACCTCTAAATTGGGTAACTCCTTTTGGTTTGTTCTAGAAGGTTACTTGATAGGGTTTATGCCCAAAGGGAGGAATCAATGTAAAAGAGGGGATTTTTGGTAGGATAATTTATATGATCATGGACAATCATAAATGTTTTTATAGGTGTCAGGAATGGGTAGATGTGGGGGAATGTTTTTGGAAAGGAAAGGATGTACATGGATGTTTTTGAAACAAATTAGTTTTGAACGTGTTCTTACCCAATAAAAGACTTACCAAACTGAGAAACTCATTAATGGATGGTTTATTTCCAATATATGGAGAACCAATATTTTTTGGACTGGTTTCAAGGTCATTTGGGCCCTTAATTATAAGGTTTAGTCCATAATTAAGTATAATTTGGCGTTAATTATTGTGATTAATTTTAATCAGTTTTAATTGTCATTTTGATAAAAATAATTAACATAGTTTTATAGGAATCTATATATTATAATTAATATAATGGTGGATTCCAGAGTTTTGAAATTTAAATCATAGAAGTAGAAATTTTAAGATTAGTGTTAATCCCGAAGAAAGGAAGAAATAACAGGGTTTTAGAGTAGGAAAAAGTTCAAAAGTTTGATAAGTATTTATATTTAGTATAAAATTTTAATTGATTATGATGAGTTTAATTGTGTTACTGGATGTATTATTTATCAAATTTTACCTTAAAACATATTTATAATATCATTTATCATGAGTAATTACTTAGATATAAATGATGTTTTTAAATAAAAGGTAGTATTTTTCACTAATCATAAAAAAAATGATGTTTCTCAGAAAAATCCCAAAACATCACCATAGGATAATTTCAAAATTATGTATTCAAAAATGAATTTTATTTTATTCGATGTATATGTCCAAGTATTTGTAAAATTGCATTCATTATTAGAAGAAATTATTTTTAGAAAATGATGATTTTAAACCTAAAAATGAAATTACCCAAAATATTATCTTTCGTTGTTGATATGATTTATTTATTTACAACAATTATAAAAAATATATGAAAATTATTTATTACAATTAATATAACTATGTTTAACATCAAGGTAATAATTATCTAATTTAAATAATTAAAAAAATAAAAAGATAGCTTTTATATAAACTCAATGTTGTGTGCATCGTATGCCAAGCCGTTGTTTCTTGGAGAACAAGAAAAGTAGATATTGCAAGTGAAAGGAATGTTTGACCTATTGATTTAATATATATATATACATATATAAATTTCTAGTGTCATATTAAATGACAAATATTTAAAAGATAAATTAATTTTAAAAACGTTTCTTAAAATATCAAGGTGTTAGAGAAAATGAAGGAAGGTTTCATGTATGCTAATCCCATTATTAAATATATAATTTATCCCTATATTTAAATATTCCTATATAATGAGGAGGTTATGCTTTTCACAAAATAAAATAAAATAATTTCTTGATTAAAATAGAAAAATTTGAACAAATAATTCCACATGAAAACAGGTAAGAAACATACTTTTAGAAAACATTAAAGAGAGAGTGGACATTGGTATCCTACTTATAATGTTATATTAATAAAGATATTGTATATAATAAAATGGATATAATAACATAGTTTTGAATCATCAAATACATACCATATAAAAAGAAAACATTAAAGGAAAATAGAATGTGAGATTTCCCCTACATCAAAGAGTAACTACTAAAACTCGATGATTGGGACCTTTGGGTCTTAGTGATACCATTAGATGACTCCTTGGGAGGTAAAAATACTGTCTCTTTGTGTAGGATGAAGTTTTAATGAATGGAAGAGGAGAAATGGGTGGGTATATTTTGAAATAGTGAGGGATTGTTTTATTAATTTGTTTAGACACCTCAGTTGTGGTATATGAAAAACTCTGGGCTTGACCCTGATATTTTCCCATAGTATTGGCCACATGGAACACGTATTAAATTATATTAATCCATACGAGATAAATAGAAAATTATAGTACTTATTACATAATTATGGTGTATTTAAATATATCAAAAACTTTAAATTGTAGGTTTACTATTCACTTGAAAAAATATATTTTAGAATAGTGTCATAAATTTAATATAGCATAATTTCAATGATATAATTTAAAAAATGATTTCTATTTTATCATAATAATTCTCTACTTAAAAGAGAAATAAATTAAAAATATAATATTCCATATTTTTAAAAAATTGTGAACAAAAAATGCATATTAAAATTCATTGTTAAATTTGTGACACTTGAAAAATTTAAAATTATTTTATCATTTAAATTTAAATAATATTGTTTTAATAAAAATATTTCATTAAAACAAGAAATAATAATAACAAAAATATTTATTATAATGACTATATATTTTCTATAAAGTACACTTTCCAACAAAAAATATCAATTCATTATATTTTCAAGAAAAGATAATCTCAAAATAGAAATTGATGGGAAACCAATTTTAATTAAAAAATGGATTATACAATATGTAACTAATTCCTTGACACATATCCCTTTATAACAACAACATATGTTCAAAGGGTGAGGTCTGCGATAGTGATATACTTAGGGGGAAGCTTAGCAAACATTTATTGAGCGGTAATCCCCAATAACTTGAACATATCACACAGAAGATTTTATTCGAGCATAACATGTTGAATCTCATATTGAGATTGGTCCAGAGTGAATCCCAATGATACTACCTCCCACCATGTTTTGTCAAATAAGCATTCATATGTCATAACTCTAATGGACAAGGCCATCAACTTTTCTTTTTTACATTAATTAACAATTTTCATCTCTATTTATAATACGCTTTATAACACTAAAATTATTATTGTGAGTATAGTTTCCAATAGTCATATTGATCGATGGTCATAATTTCCCAATAGTAATATAACGGTCGAAACCCAATGTTCACATTTAAAATTATAGCCACTTAATTATTAAAGGTATATTTTTTATTTTTAGTATAATATAATCTAACATGCATTTTCCAAATAAAATTATTAAAAAATATTGGTTTGTTACAACGTTCCCCATTAAAAACATTCATCCTTTAAATTTCAACTTGTGCCATCCAAATAGAAAAGCTATGGGTACATATACTTCACTATTTCCATTGTCTCCCTTGTAGCTTCATCATTCTTGTGGTTCAACGACAATAGTGTAATGAGTATGAAAATCTTGTGGTGTAGAACCTTGTCTCTATGGTCCATGGTCTCCACTGAATATTCCTCATAAGAGAGGCCATGTTCTAGTTGTTCCACCTCCATATTCATTACATTTTAAGTGTCAGGTATATACTACCTTGGGAGTGATACATGGAAAACTTCATGAACATGATCTATATTTGAAGTAATTGCAAGACGATAGGCCACTGATTTTATGTAATCAAGGATTTCATATGGGCCAATGTACCTGAGGATGAGCTTCCATTATTCAAAAGTCATATGACTCTCTTCCAATGTGAAAAATTCAGGAATAATTTTTCTCCAACATACAACTCCAAGTCCCATAATTGAATTTTAGAAAATTTGTTCTACTACGTCTGAGCAACATTTATGTTTTTTGGATGTGATGAATCTTTTTTATCATCTATTGAAAAAGATGAGGACCAAGAAGATTTCTCGCACTAGCTTCATCCAAACAAGTAAGAGTTCTACATCACTTTCCAAATAGAGCTTCATAGGGTTCCATTTGAATAATCGAATGGAAGCTTTAATTTTATGATAACTCAATTAATGGAAGATGATGATCCCACCCACCTTTAAATTAAATTTTTCATGTTCTCATCAAGTCATCAAGTGTCTTAATAGACCTTTTATATTTTCCATTAGTTGGTCAAAGATAGGTCATGATAAAATTCAATTTAGTATTCATAGCATGTTGAAGTCTTATCTGAAATATTGATTCGATACATGGATCATGATATGAAACTATAAAAAGTGGTACCCTAGGAATCCTTACCACATAATTCATGTAAATCCTGGAAAAGTGATCAGGAGAGAAATATTTCCAAAGAGAAATAAAATAGGATTACTTGGTGTGATGGTCCACTATATCCCATATTGAATTATTTACTTTGGGTGTTTTTAAGTGACCATTGACAATGTATATAGTGATAGTTTCCTAGTTACATTCTAGTATGGGTAGCGTTTATAATACCCCATTAATAATTTTTCTCTCTACCTTTACTTGTTAACACGCTAAGAACCATGTATTCTATTCAGAAGTGTTCATTTTCTTTTTATCCCACCAATAATGATCACGAAGGTCCCTATACATTTTCATTCTTATTGGATGTATAGATTAAGTAGATCTATGAGATTGATCCATCATCTCATTCTATATTTTAGACATATATGGTACACATAGCCTTGAATGAAATTTCAGTACACCTTTTTGATCAATATTGAACTTAGAAAACATCTCCTACTCCATAGCCTCTAACTTCATCTACAACAAATGATATTCGATTTGAGATTTCATGATATTTTATACTAATGAAGGTTGATAAATCATTTGGTATAAGGTAGATTATGTATCTTCCATTAGGATTTCCATGTCCTGTTTTACTAGGTCTTTGATCAAATGATCTCCTTGAATCCTCATCATCACTAACACAATAAAGCCTTTCCTACATAATGCAATAGAAACATTGTTTTCTCTTCTGGGCGATAATCAATTGAACAATCAATGTTTTTTGGATGTTCCCGCCACTTACATAGTATCAAATTCAATTCCATTTCCATGAAAATAGAAATCAATATTTTGATGGGCTGTGTATATAGTTCATTTCTCTCCATATATATTGTTCCTCCAAATCATCAGACCCAAAAAAACTGTAGCCATCTCGAAGTCATTCATAGCATAGTTCTCATTAAGAGGATTCAACAATCAAGATTCATAATCAATCATCATGTAATTTTTGATTAGGACACATACAATCCCTTTTAGGGATGCACCACTAAACAATTGAATCCTTCTCCGATAGAGGGTATAGTTAACAAAGGTGTAGTAACCAATCTCTTCTTTATCACTTGGAAACATTCTTCACAATCCTTTATACAAATGAACAAGGACCAATTTTGAGGTAAATTGGATAGTGGAATAGAAAGTCATGAATTATTTTTTCACAAGCCTCTAATAATATCATGCAAAAATAAAGAAACTTTGAATCTCAGTTACTATTTAGTCCTTACAGACTCGACCTGTGGGAGTGTAACCGGTACAGCTTTGGAAATTAATGATGGTCTATATATTGGAAAGCATCTGTCTCTTCCAGTAACCCCTAATGGTTTTGGTCATATACCTGATGGCAGTATTTCAACTCGTAAGGCATTGTTACCAATGGAGAGAAGCCCTGTGGACATGGTTCATAAGGATGAAGTTGACTAGTCCTCTGAGGAACCTGTAGTCTTGGTTCCCCATGATAGTAATCCGGGTAGAAATCCCGAACTATAATGGTTATATCTTCTGAGACCGAGGTGGCAGTGAGCTCGCAACTATCTTTGGTTTTGAACACTGTACCTTTCATGGTTTCCTCAGCTGATAACTCAGTTATAGTGCCAGAACCTAATAAGGGTTTATCTAATGGGATTGTTTTCCCAATGAGAACACAGTATGAACTTGTTATTTACACTATCACCCATGTTGAAAATACCATAATGGATTATAGGGGCAATCCCATGTACATCCAATTGAATTCTAAAACAACTGAAAAAAATCAGATTATTTCAAATATAGGTACTAATAAAAAAATTCCATTTATTCTAGGAGTAAACATTGGATGAAACCCAATCATACCTTCTCGGAATATGTCAGAAGTTCAAAGGTGAAGAATGGCTCGAGTGGTTCAAAAAAGTGGGTTCGAGCCCCAAAACTAGGTTCTAATGAATATATTATTTTGGAATTGTTAGATAATTTCCAATCTTGACACATTAAACATTCTTAAAATATTTCTAATGACTCTAGAACTTAATTTTTTTCTATTGATGAACATAAAATCAATTTTTGTTAGAAATTTATGAAACTTTTTTCTTATAGATATACATTTTTAGGTGCCTGTAATGATGGTCTTGTTGTTGAAATGCTTTGGGGTTTGACCATTCATTGTTGTAGAATGTTAATGCCTTCAAAAAATCTAAAAAAATGTTTCTTGTGATTTTTCCCCTGATGAAATGCACATTTTTGGTACCATGATTTATGCTAAGAGTATATATCAAGATCGAAGATCTTTTAGGCATGATCTTTATGTTTTAGGTAACAACATTAAAGACCCCTGGTTTGTGAGTGGTGACTTTAATGTGATTCTTACATCCAGTGGGAAAATTGGCCCATATCATTCTCCCATATCCTAAAGAGAATTTTTAGCTTCTATTGAATATTGGAATCCAGTCGAAATTAACCTCACCTGTGTTATGTTCACATGGTATAGAAGACATTATAATATGATAGTTATTAATAAATTGGATATGGATTTCACGAACTCCCATACTCTGAAAAATATAGAAACCATATCTAGCATAACCTTACATAATATTAATTTTGATCATCATCCCATCCTTGTTAGCCTTTTAACCAAAAGGATTAAACCCATTCTTACCTTCATATTTAATAATTCTTTGTCTGTTGATTTTGAATGTTCAAACATTATAAAAAAATTATTTGGAGTCTGTGAATCATCACAATTACACTTTTTCATGTATCACCAAGTTAAAACACCTCAAACAGTTCCTTAATGGTTGGTGTAGTTCTAAATATAAGTAAATTGACAAGGAAATATATACTCTTGAGAATGAACTTATCCAGATTCAAAATAATAATACTAACTCTGATTTCTCTTTGGAACCCCACTGTGAAATCAATACCTCGATGAAACTTAACTCTCTTCCTGGTCATAAAGACAACATTCACAAGAAAATATTTAAAACTATGTGGCTTTCATATAGAGATAGAAACACTATGTTTTATAATTCTATTAAAAGAATCAGAAAAGTTTGAATACCACATTCCTACCCTAGGGATGAAGAAACCCTCTTTAACACCGAGTAATCTTTTGTTAGTCATATTTACTCTTACATTGAAAATATTTTCAATACACTAAATGTTAACAAGGACCTCTTCTTGATGTCATTACAGTCATGGTGAATGTGTAAAACAATGTGTATCTCATAAGCACCCCTTTTGAACAAGAAATCAAAGACACTGTTTTTAGCCTTAATCTGGATAGTGCCCTGGGTCCTGATTATTTTAACAATGGGTTTTTCCAACATCACTAGGAGGTTATTCATATAGATGTTTTCTAACTTGTTAAATCCTCATTTTCTAATGGTGTTCTCCCCCATGGTCTTAACACTCAATTTCATACATTAATTCCTAAAGTGGATAATTTCTTTAGGATTCCTATCTTCCTCCCTATTTCTCTAATTAATTAACATTATAAAATAATTAATATTATTCTTGCTAATAGTCTTTCTTCTATATGTAATAAAATTGTTTCTTGGAATAAATTCGGTTTTATCAAGGGATGGTCTATTCAAGAATACATTTTCCTTACCTCGGAATGTACCAACATCTTGAAAAAAGCTAACAAAAGAGGAAATATTCCCATTAAAATGATATTAGGAAAGCTTTTGATACCATTGATTAGAGCTTCATCATCAAATACCTTATGTCCTTCGTGTTTAATGATACTTTTGTCGGTAGGATAAACTCCTTATTTAAATCGGCTTCTATATCTATCCTTATCAATGGTTCCCCTAAGGGATATTTCAAATGAACTAAGGGAGTCTGAAAAGGTGACCCCTTATCTTCCAATATTTTAGCTATTGTGAAAGATTAGATATGTATATTGATCACTTTCTTTTTTGATCAAAATAAACATAATCTCATACAGGCTTCCAAAAATCTAAATGTGCCTACTCAACATTTATATGCCTATGACATCATCTTCTTTTACAAGGTGATAGAAGTAATATTCAGAATTTAAAAAGTCCTTTTTACACTTATGAAGAAGTCTATAATCAATCTATATGTTAGAGAAAATCCTTTGTTTTCTTTGGATTTTTTATTATTCTAGACAATGTAACACCATCAACAATTTAGTTATCTGTGAACTTTTCTTCACTTTTACCTATCATGGACATCCCATTTTTTAAGGAAGGCCTAAATAAATTTACTTTTACATTGTGTTTGACCTGGTCGTTAATCAACGAGGCTCAAGGAATGGTATCTCACTCTCTATGGCTGGCAGGATTTGTCCTGTAAAATGTGCTATTGTCTCAAAAATGTTCTACTTGATGATGGTTTACAAATGTAAACCTGGAAACCTTTAGAAACTAGTGTTTACATAAAAAAAATTGTTTGGACTACCATTATTCTTGAAATGAATCTTGTTACCGTTCCCGAGGATACAAGATGCAAACCCTTAGGGAAGGGTAGTCTTTGAATCAAAAATCATAAGCTCTTCAAAGATTCCATTCAAGCTAGAATCACATGAATGTTGATTCATAACAACTCTAACTCTATTTATTTTCTTAAAAAGTATACCTTATGATGTTAAAGAAGGTAAATTAGATTTATATTAACTTCTCTATCTGGCCAGCCATTAGACATTCCTTTTCCAACATCATGAAAAACTCTAGATGGATGGTTATCATTGATTCGTCCATGAATTTTTGGCTAGATTACATTCCTCTAATATCTATGTTTCCTCCTAATTCCCTTCCGGAAAACACCAATTGAACTATATAGGATGTTATTCAATCTTGTAACTTTATTTTTTTGAATAACATCATTTAGAATATAGAAAATTATTCCTACTGTAATTCTAATGGCTTCATTATTTTGGAGCCTTCTCCCAATGGGATCCATGATTCTAAAAGTTTTTAAAAGCATAATTTATCCAATTATGATCTTAATTTTTTTTGGTTTAAATTATTTGAAAAACCATTGATTAAACCCTTGAAACATACTCTTGTTTTTCATGTTGCTCACAACTGTGTTCCCACTGGGAATTGTCTTCAGTCTTTTGGGATCTAACTTTGCTTTAAGTGTCATTTTTTCACTAGAATAGAGAAGATATTAACCTTCTATTTCTATCTTGTGCTTCAGCTTCATCACATTAGATTTATATTACTGACATTTTTGACTGCAGATGGTTACTCCATGATTCTATCAGCACCCAATTAATGTCTTTTGTGTATCTCAAAACATCTCAACAAATAATGAATGTCTTCTTAATATCTATTTCTATGCCTCCCTATGTGAACATGTGTGATAGAAATTCTGTTATCAACAAAAATTACTCATTCAATCTTAATGCAAGTCAGACGTGGATTCTCAATACCATTAGGGATGCTCCCTCGATTTAGAAAGCCTATTGAGAAAACACCTTTTGAGACTTTGAGATTCTTCATCGACCTCAGATTGATGGTCTCTACAAACAATTGAGTCACACTTTTGTGGTGTTTTGGAAAGGCCTACTCCAAGGATGGTTCCAAGTGAAAATCAACGGTTCCTCCAAAGGCAACCTAGGACATATGGGTTGTGGAGACATTTTCAATTACTTGCATGGCCAATGTCACAAATAATGTTTTGGCACCTGCAATACCACCTTGTCTCTAGAGGCAGAAATGATGAGTGTGATCTGTGACATTTATTTCTCCAGGAAAATGGGCTAGAACAATATTTGTATTGAAATGGATTTGACCACTATTTTCCATGCTATTTGGAATGGTGTGGTGCATCTTTCCTTGACTCTTAGTACCCGCTGGATGAGATTCCATGCTTCGCTTCTAGAGTTCAACTAAGAAATCACTCATGCCTTTGATGATAGAACATGGCTACAGATGGTATTTCTTAAAAGTGATTCATCTAGGATATAACTTGGTGGGATGACATGTATGTTGACCTTATCCCTCTCTATGATAAAGATTGTAACAAGATTCCTTACTTCCAACTCATGTAATTTCATTCATTCTATTTAGTATATTTTGTCATGGACTTTGACCGAGACACTACCTTCTTTAAAAAAATGAATCTCAGTTACTATAGTAGGTTGATTTCACACATCCATAACCATTTTATATGTATGGTCAACTATAATTTTTTCATTTTTTATAATTTCCCTAAAGAGAAAAACATATTGTAAAAAAATAACATTTTATAAACATTCAAAATAGAATATCCTTCCTAAAACATTTTAATATAACCCTTTATTGATTATAATTCTTCACATGATTTTTAAAATAAATCATTATATAATCAATAGAAACAACCACAAAGTTATCAAGGAGTTCCTTAAATATTCTATTCATAAAATCCATAAATATATCATGATCATTTGACAAGCCAAAGAGAATAATAAAAACACATGATGAACATATCATAATCAGAAGGAGGCCATTGGAATATCGTATTCTTTCACCCCAATATGATGATATGCTCACTGAAGATAAATACTATAGAAGAATTTATCCCCATGATGTTGGTCAAATAAATCATTAATTCTTAAAAAAGGGTACTTATTCTTCATTATGATCATGTTAAGTTCTCTATAATCAATTCAAAGTCTCATTGAACCATCCATATTCTTTACAA
This sequence comes from Viscum album, assembly GCA_963277665.1. Classification (NCBI taxonomy): domain Eukaryota; kingdom Viridiplantae; phylum Streptophyta; class Magnoliopsida; order Santalales; family Viscaceae; genus Viscum; species Viscum album. The sequence continues at coordinate 1,512,361,375 of OY728156.1, forward strand.
AGACAATAGGTTCTCCCTAAGGTGTTACACTTGTTAGGATAAACTGCTTTCCTAAAAAAGCATGGATTTGTTTCTTTAATTTCTCCATCACTACATTTTCTATCCTATATGTGGTCTTTGATATCTGTTTGGATCCAGAAATAAGTTCAACAGAGAAATCTACCTATCACTCTGGGGGAGATCTATATAACTCATTAGAAATTAAATCAATGTATTATTGAACTATGGGGACATTGTATATTCATATAATTTAATATCTATCTTCACCTTCACTGATAATTTCCATAAATAAGGCTATAATTGTTGATTTTAGAAAAAATTCAGGTTGAAATATGTATCCATTTAAAACTAATGTTGGTTTCACAAACAAGGCTATTGATATTTTCTTAGTCTTTCATTTGATCTTAGATTAATAATTTGTTAGACTTTATATCCCTGGTATATTGTTGAATTCTATCATTGGAATGATTACTAAAATTTTGATGAGGGTGTGCTCATCAATGTCAATACTAGAGTTTTTATACACTATTGATTCTTGGATAATCTACACATGTTTATTTTTTTATCACTCTACTTCCAGTATTTCATTTCTTGATTGAATATTATTTGAAAATTTCGAAGATATTTTGGAATGCATAGAAATACAATAAATCAATGTTCTTGATAGATTTGAGATAACAATGAGAGTACATTCCACCACACTATTTATAGATTAAACATCCTACATCATGATAGAAAAGAAAAAACCTTTAACTCTTTCCCAATGATGAGTTTAATGGTGATTCCCCTCCACAACAATCAGATTTAGAATGTGATTGGAAATGTGACCAAGATATCCACACATGAAGCTTTACGCATTAAGCAGGTTCTGAGACATCTTCCCTTTTTTGATCTTGTCAAGAATTTGATGCTTCACCTTAATATGATAGTTTTTAAAAATATGGCCATATGTTCTACACATGTACCATTTCCCTCCCCTAGAGAAAGAATTTACCTAAATGTTTGTTCCCATATATGTCCCATTTGAAATAATTTAATTGATTTAATCATATTCCATGATCAAAACTACTCCCTAAGATCAACTCAATTCATATCTTCTTTTAATTCGATCTATGGGGCCATTGTGTCTCTCTAATCTCTAGTGCAACTTTCATAGTCCTTAACATTGTTTCCTCATAGTTTTCATAGTCTCTATTGGGCAGATTGTTCTGTATATGGGGTCTTATAACACTAAAATGTCTATCACCCATTCTAATAGGATCCATTAATATGGTATAAGTTAAAATATAATGTATTTTTATGCTCATCTTATACCTTCCCACATATTCATTTTCCTTCTACTTCATATTTAGGAATTCCTTCCCATTTTCGTTTACATCGAATGAGGAAAATATTTTTTTCGAAAAAGGTTCCCTTGAACACTTCCGACTCAGTTTCTTTAATATTCATTTTTGGATTTGTGTTTTTAGTCTTCTTCTAATACTGATCATATTCCACATCTATGCAGTACACATCCATGGTGACATTCACTTATTTCAAGGATAAAAGGATGGAATATGTTTTATCTATTGAGCTTATCAACTATTCTCCAATCAATAGGTTGGTAGATCCATTGAAATTTAGTGGCCGTTGATGTATAAGGGACTAAAAAAATTCACTTCTTGGTGAATAAGGTATCTCATATTGATACAATATGTTGATAATAACTAGAGTCAGGTGATTCATTATTCTTCGGATGTATTCTTTTACTCCTTCTATTGGGAGGCCTTCAACACTTGGTCTATTACACTAAAAATTTATGTAGATTCTCAAATTTCCCAGCATATTCTAATCGAAGAAAACCTTAATGAGAAACATTTTTCATTTGATAATCTTTTAACTCTAATGGAATTTTTATACCATGAATCATTATGCTTGAATATTTTACTAATTATTAACAATTATATTTTCAATAAATCTTTAATAAGGGTTCATAAAAATATTGTGATTAATGAACCATATCCCATAGTATTTTCAAACTAAGAGTGAATCAAAGCCCGATTTAATATAACAGGCCATGGTGTGTCAGGACCAACACACCATGTTGGAGTTGTTACACCTAGGTACATCTATTTCAAATCTAAATACACTTGTTTATATCCATAAAGTGATTTATTCTCTCAGAATCCACAAAATAATTTTTGAATATTCAAAGATGTTTTTATATATTTGATCATGAAAATAGGTTTATTACTAATGTTTTCACATCAAAATTCCCAAATTTATGAAACCATCCATTGATACCTACTATGGTATTCGTCCTTTAAATTAGATTACATTTCATAGAATTTTACTAATAGAGGATATTTTAAAAATTAATGTCAAGTAAATAAGGTACAAAAAAATGAAAAAATTAAATATTAATTATAATACTCCTTAAATGAATTAAAAAAATAACCATGCAACACCCCAAGCTTCCACAATATTCTTCTCTTTGAATAATACAGTCGCGCGTGTTGTACGCAAGTTCGAGTTCTAACACACACCACAACCAATCAAACTAGCCGTTATGAATTGTAATACCCACTTTTTGATATTTTAAAAATTTTATCTTTCAAATTGGACTTCATTTTTGGATTTGGAATATCGAAATTAGCTTAGGGTGAATTTTTGGTATTTTTTTGAAGGCTTTCAATTTTTGATGAATTGTGAAAAACACTAAGTTATAGTTTAAAACTGAATTTCTATTTAAATAATTATTTATTTTATTTAAATTTATGTTAGGTCAAAATAGACACAAAATAACTATATAAGTTCTAATTTAATTCAATGGTTTCAACTTATAATAATTTTAGATATATATATTTTTTAACTTTTCACTGTCTTTTACCCATCACCTAGGAGAATTTGAAAATTCACATAAAACTTAATTTTAACGCTTTTGTGAGTAGAATTATGAAATTCCAAGAGACACAGTAAATATAAAGGACTAAAATGTGGTTCAATAAAATAAAAATAATTTTTGGTGAATAGTTACTTTTACTTTTATTTACCGCGATTAAAAGTAAATAGGGTAATTATGGGTAAAAATGATATTATTATTACACTAACACATGTCCTAATTCTGTTGGATAATTTTAGTTCGACCAAAAAAAATCTTAGGAATAAAATATGAACCTCTTTGGTCCACTTGTATTAGATTAGGACATTTATTATTATTTAATTCAAAGAAGAGTTAAAAGAGTTAAAATCACTGTTTAATTACTAAAACATTTTTAATATAGGGTTATAAAAAAGATAAATTCTTTTGTAAATATTCATTAGAAATATAAAAATATTTCCTACATAATTATATTTTATTTATAATTTTTTGACATTGAATAATTAAATTTATTTATGATACAATAATGATACAGTATTTTCCTTATTAATGAAATAATAAAAAAAAATGGTATTATAAATGTCAAAATAAATATAATTTGATTATTTTAATTCCATAAAATAATTGCATAGGTTACTATGAGATGTTAGTATTGATTACATGAATTTAGTTAGAATCAATAAAGTTTTCAGGAGTTTATCAAAAATCAATTACTAAATAGTGTCAAAATTGACATAAAGGAGTATTTAAAACACATATTATATTATTAATTGATATTATATTCTTAAAAATCTATATTTCGGCCACATGACTAAAATAAGGTTATATATATTATTAATTAACAACTTGGTGTTCACTTGGCCTGTTATAGTAAATTTATTAACCATATAATATAAAAATACAAAGAGACATGGTAAATGTCAAACTATTTAACTAAGAGTTAAATATAAATGATAAGGTTAATATAGTGACCTAAACCTATATAAATGAATTGGTTGAAAGGATTTAGTCCAATACCTACCTTATCTTAGAAACAATTCAATTTGGATCCATTATAAACTGAATTTGAATTTATTATAAAATAATATTTTAAGTTTTTCCTAAGGTGCCCCTCACTCATATTATAAAAGGGAACTTATACTTATCTCAAATTCTTACCTTCAAAGCCTTTTGGTTAGGCAAAACCCTACACAAATATTGTCTCAACTTCCCTCAATTCAACCTAGAGGACTTAGTTTGATCAGAAAGCCAATCTATGTAGCCCTTTTGATGAAATCAAAAGGAAGAACCTGAAGAATAGGTAATGTTTTCACCACCTTTTTTCAAGTTACTTTCTTATTCCACTTCTTATTTCTTTGTTATTTCTATTATAAAATAATTACTCTAGTATCTTCTATATAAAATGATGTCATTATAAATATGGTACAACCATATTCAGTATTCAATCCATCCTTTGAATGACATGTCATTATATGTGCGTACGTACGACTTACAGTCTCCACATCGTGGTGTAATTGTTATTCAAAACATTTTTATTTGGATAGGTATGATAATGATGTGTAATTGAAGTAAATAATAAATATCACATTATAATGATTATTTATATATGATATAACATTCAATTATATACAATTTTAATATCAAAAGAATGATATAGTCGCTCGTGCGTACGTACAGAATACCATCTCCACAAACGCGATGAGATTCATTCCCCATCATATCCAATTCTCATTTGATGATTAAAAATAAAGTTTAAGGACTTGATATCATTCTGTATATGAATAAGATACAACCCATACAAACTAAACACAACTTCTATAACAAAACATATAAAACAAAACAAGTAAGTTAACACCCGAAACGATGATAATACTAAGATATTATTAACAAAGTAATGTTAAAATATCATATATGATATCATATTAATGTATATGATTCTTGTATAATTTCATAACAATTATTTCACAATTATACAAGAGTTTAACCTACCCTCTACCAAGGAAAATTACAAGGTAAGGTTTTATTTTACAATCTCTTCATTATTCGAGGTTGTTTATACATAATTATCTAGTAGGACCTCTTTATCATCCACATCCATGTTTCTTAAAAATGTATTTCAAATCATTCTTACTATTTTACATACTCTAGGTTAAAGTCATTTATAAACTTTTTTGAATTTTTATAAGATGTTTATAAATGAATCTTTCAGTCGTTTTCCAAACAAGTTCCTTTTTTACCTTTTCGATAGAATTAAGGTAAGAATGTCTTTTTTTAACTTATATGGCGTGTGCGCCTATTTTCTTCCACTATAAATTCGTCGAAGCTTCCCTTAAAAGCTTATATAAATATTTTCAAATTAAATTTTTTATTTTATCATTATGTGACTTTTAAATAATTTCAAAAAAAGAGACGTTTCTCTCAAATAGTTTTGATTTCATCTATGTCAACATCTTTTGATGGATTTTAAGCTTATTTGATGTTGATTTAGTATGATACAAAACATCCATATTGTATTGAAGGTTTTATGATAAGTTTTACTGTAGATGTATTATTTTTATACCATTCATGGTTTATGGAAAAAGTATTGACAATTTTTATGCTAGTTTTAATAAGAATATTTATACTATGATTAAACCTGTTCATATGAGGATTGCATTGGACTTAATATGTGATGGGTGGAGCCCGTTTTAGCTCCGAGATGCATCAGTTGGTATCATGAGACAAACTAGTGTCTTGGAACAAGGCCTTGATGAAATCATATTTGTAGTCTTGGCACAAGGCCTTGATTATGTGGTTATGACAGTCTGGCATTATGCATTCTATCATTATGAATGTGGTTATTGATATTTCATGTGATTATTCCACTAGTAGAATATCTATGTGAATAAGTAAATTTCATTATTTCATATCTTTTTGTCCATATTATAATGAAGTTCAAGTTTAAAAGGCTTTTGTTTTAGTTATACATTTCCTTAAATGTTTATGCTTATTTATAAAAGTTTCCACTATATTGTTATCTTTAATGAGAATTTGAGCTCACCCCTTTCAATGTTTTATTTTTCCCAAGATGTGAAGAAGTATTTTATGAATGACTTGCAGGGATAGTATGAGGGGATATGTGGGTGGTATATGGAGACAAGATTTTGTTTTAGTTTTTCACTTTATGATGTAATGTAAACTTTATGAATGTATCTAGTGATTCCAAGACTACTAAACTAATAGGTCTTTCGAGACATCATCTTTTGTGATCTTGCCAATGTTATGTAATAATGCACCAACTCTAGGTAACTGTGGTCAGGGCGTTACAGTTGGTATCATAGAAAGTTTAGTACAAACCTTGGAAGCTAGATTTATATAAACACTGATTAGAGCACATAGACCTAAGATGGACTTTGAGGATTAGTATAGAAGAACTTCCTAGAATTTTGGTATTGTAGATATTTTTTGAGTTTTTCGAGCAAGAAATCGATGTCTGGATACGAGCAAGTAGAGGCAGCTCTGGCACGTTTATACCTAGGGGTAATACCTGAAAACACTGCTTTGATCTAGACTTGAATGGGAACTGGTGCATGATAACGGCCCTTGCTCCACTCTTGGTTATGACACTCCCAGGGGATATGCTTACGATAATTCTCATTTTCATTCAAACCCATTATAAATGGTTTATGAGTATATAAATACTCAAAGAGAACATTTTTATGATTATGGATTATGTCCACAAACTATTCAATTTATGTTATGTGTTTTACACATTTGGAATTATGTATTTCGATTCATAAACTGATCTAAGTTATGCCATTGTTTATAAATGGAGACTAGTGGAAGGAATGGAAAGCATATCACTGCATGCACTCCATGTAGGGATTTCCCTCCAACTCAAGATAATTATAGTGGATATGGTGATTCAACTGGTGCTGATCAGCTAATCACCATACCAGGACAACTCACTCAGGTTATGAATAATAACCTTACCCGTATGGAGCACCCATATCCACAGCATGGAGGATCAATGTTAGATCTCTTCATGAGTCAACAAACACCAACATTCAATGATAGTAAAAATCCATTAGTAGATGATCAATGGATAAATTACTCAGAGAAAATATTTCATTCCTTGGGGAGTAGTGAAAGGGAAAATGTTATCATGGTAGTTTGTTGCCTCACTGGAGATGTTGATCAATGGTGGTCATTGATTCAAAACATGAAGGAAGATGACGAAGTATCAAATATGGAAGGGATGGAGTTCAAAGAGATTTTCTTATAAAAATACATTCCTTTTGACCATCGAGATGATTTTAAAAGGAAATTTATGATTCTGAGGAAAAAGGAGGATGAGAATGTCGCAAATTATGAGTCTAACATTACAAGGTTAGCAAGGCATGCTTAAGATTATATACATAACCCAATAAGTAAGAATGATAGTTTCATTGATGGGTTAAAACAATTTCTCCATTGAGCAGTAGTGTCACAATCCTTCTCGTCGTATGACGATATTGTCTCATGTGCCATAAAGATAGAAAAATAATTCTCTAAGTATTATGACTTTAAAGAAATGAAATAAATGAAGAGATATGATGATCACTCTGGAAATGGAAATAAGGGGAAGAAGGGAAAAGTTGAATATCCATCCTGTAGTAAATGTGGGAAGAAACACCCTGGTACTTGCTTGATGGGAATGAGAGTCTGTTACAAGTGTGGGGAAAAAGGCCACCGAACTCGTGATTATAAGGGGAAGAAAGAATCTACTGATGTTCAACACTAAAATTGCTGGGAGATGGGACATTATGAAAATGAATTTCATAAGAGTCAGGGGAACTTACCTCAAAAAGTCCATGCGATCAAGGCCAAGCTTATTCTATCACTAATGATGAGGTAGAAGCTTTGAAAGATGTGGTGGCAGGTAATTTAATGGTTTACACAGGTTTAGAATATGTGTTATTGGATTCTGGATCATCGCATTGTTTCATATCTTCCCAATTTTCTATGAAAATTAGATATTTCCAATTTTATTTAACAAGGGAGTTTTCAGTCAAAACTCATAAGGGAAGGATTATTGCAAAAAAGTTTTGTGAATCAGTCCCCATTAGAGCACATAAATGTTCCCAATCTGCTGATCTCATCATCATACCCATGATTGAATTTTATATAATCCTTGGTATGGATTGTATTTCAGACCATGATGTGAAGATTTATTGTAAGAAGAAGAAGGTTATGATTTTTGAGGATGATGATAAAGAACAACTTATCTTTAGAGCAGAATCATCACGACCTGATTCTTATTTAGATCCACCCCCTGTAGCTCAACTAAATTCAATTATCGGGGAGGAAGAGAATGAAATAACTGTGGGTGAGGAAAGTAATCTTCAAATAGAGGATGTACCTATTGTGAAATAATATATAGATGTGTTTCCCAAAGATTTACCTAGACATCCTCCAAAACAATAAATTGAGTTTTCCATTAACTTAAATCTTGTTTCAAGGCCTATATCGAAGACCCCCTTATAGAATGGCCACTGTGGAATTTGTTGAACTAAAGAAACAACTAGAGGAATTGAGTAATAAGGAATTTATTTTCCCTATTGTTTCTCTATGAGGATCCCCTATAATTTTTGTTAAAAAGAAAGATGGATCTATGAGGTTATGTATCGACTACAGGGAGATCAATGCTATAACAATAATGAACAAGTATCCCCTACCTCGCATTGATTTTTTATTCGACCAAATTCATGGAGCAGAATACTTCTCAAAGATTGATCTTTTATCTGGATATCATCAGTTGTCTGTGAAGAAGGAAGACATTCCAAAGAAAGCATTGCAAACCAGGTATGAGCATTACAACGTTACATTAATGCATTTTGGGATGAATAATGCACCCTATGTTTCATGGATCTATTGAACAGAGTTTTCAAGGAATATCTCAATGACTTTTTTGTGGAATTTATTGATTATATCTTGGTATACTCCAAAAGCTACGAAGATCCTGAATATCACTTGCGAATTAACCTGAATACTCTGAGAAGACATGAATTATATGGGAAGTTTAGCAAGTGTCAATTCTGGCATGAGGTGATTTCTTTTCTTGGCCATATTGTCTCTAAGGATGTAATCTCTATGGATCCTTCTAAGACAAGATCAATCCAAGAATGGCCAGCACCAATGATTATAACTGAGGTATGCAGTTTTATTGGTTTGACAGGTTATTATCGATGTTTCATCCAGAATTGTTCCCAATTGGCTAACCCATTAACGAAGATCACAGGAAAAGGGTTTAAATTTGTCTGGACAAAAGTGTGTGAAGAATGTACAGAAGAAATAAATAGAATATTAGTCAATGCTCCTATATTGACTCTACCATCAGAGAATGAAGGGTTCGTTATTTATAGTAATGCATCGAAGAAAGGACATGGTTGTGTCCTTATGTAGAATGATAGGGTTATTTCCTATGTATCACGACAGATAAGAATTCATGAGAAAAACTATCCTACTCATGATCTTTAGTTAGCAGCTATAATCTTTTCTTTGAATATTAGGAGACACTATCTCCATGGTGAGAAATGTGAGATTTATACTGGTCACAAGAGTTTGAATTATATTTTCTCATATAAAGAACTCAACATGAGGAAAAATTAATGGCTTGAACTACTCAAGGATTATGATTACACGATACACTACCACCTGGGGAAGGAAAATAAGGTGGAATATGCTTTGAGTAGAAAGGATCATGGAGTTTTGAACAAGATGAGAATTGAATGGGATCTTATTTTCATGGATCTAGTGAAGATGGACATGGGAATAACCATAGAAGGTGAAACATCGATACTTTATCAAATGGTTGCCAAACCATCATTACTATAAATGATTAAGAGTTTTCAGACCGAAGATAAAGAATTTCAAAAGAAGATTAATGTTGTGAATGATGGGAGATTGAATGACTTTGTTTATGAAGATGTAATTTTGAAATTTGGGAAGGGACTTTGTGTTCCCGATATACCTGATCTAAAAAGGGAATTGTTGGATGATGCTTATAGTTCCAATTTCTCTATACACCCTGGGAACACCAAGACTTATTGATATTTGAAGGAACATTTATGGTGGGACAACAAGAAGAGAGAGATTGCTAATTTTGTGTCAGGATGTATGGTTTTTCAACAAGTTAAAGCTGGAAGGCAGCAGCCTGGAGGAGTCACGCAACCTCTTCCCATATGTAAGTGGAAATGGGATAATATTATGATGTACTTTGTCATGGGGCTACCAAAGAATCCTAGAAGGAACGATGCAATATGGGTCATTGTTGATCATCTTAAAAAGTCAGCACATCTTCTTGCTATAAGGGAAGATTTACCACTTGAACGTCTAGCAAGACTATATATTAATGAAGTTGTGAGTCTTCATGAAGTAACCCTATCGATTGTTTCTATTCGTGATCCCCGTTTTACTTCATGATTTTGGAAGAGTCTTCAGAATGCCTTGGATACTGAAATTTGTTTCAGCACTGTCTTCCACCCCCAAATTGATGGACAATCAGAACGGACTATTCAAACCTTAGAAGACATTTTGAGATCATGCTCACTAGAATTTAAAGATATGTGGGATCAATATTGACTTCTGGTAGGATTTTCCTATAAAAATAGCTTCCATTCATGAATTTAGATGGCACCATATGAAGCGTTATACAGAAAGAGATGTCCCACACAAACCTGTTGGGCTGATTTTGCTGAAATAAATCTCATAGGCCCAGAACTTTTGGAGGAAATGATAGGGAAGGTTAAGCTAATCCAAACCCACATCAAAGAAGTTCAAAGTAGGCTGAAGAGCTATGCTGACAATCGAAGGAAGGATTTGGAATTTTAGGAAGGAGATCATGTTTTCTTGAAGGAATCTCTATGGAAGGTTTTTATACATTTTGGTAAGAAAGGTAAATTGAGTCCCAGGTACATAGGACCTTTTGAAATTATAGAACGAATTGGGGTTTTAGCTTATCATTTGGCAATGCCTCTAAATCTCTCCCAAGTTCATGATGTGTTCCACGTATCACTATTGAGAAAATACATGCCTGACCCAACGCATGTACTCACCTATGAGGAAGTAGAACTGGGACCCAATATGTCTTATTGGGAAGTTCCTGTTAGGATTCTTGATACCATAGAACAAGTGTTGAGAAACCAGACGACTCGTCTGGTAAAATTAGTATGGAGAAACCATAAGATGGAAGAGGAAATGTGGGAACCCAAGGAACTTATGATAAATAACCACCCGAATATTTTCATGAGGTAGTATTCTAGAAATTTCGAGGATGAAATTATTGGAAGGAGAGGAGAATGTAACACCCCAAGCTTCCACGGTACGCTTCTCTTTGAATAATACAGTAGTGTGTGTTGTACGCAACTTCGAGTTCTAACACACACCACAACCAATCAAACTAGCCGTTATGAATAGTAATACCCATTTTTTTAAATTTTATTAATTTTATTTTTCAAATCGGACTTCATTTTTGGATTCTGAATATTGAAATTAGCTTAGGGTAAATTTTTGGTATTTTTCTGAAAACTTTCAATTTTTGATGAATCGTGAAAAACATTGAGTTATTGTTTAAAACCGAATTTTATTTTAAATATTTATTTATTTTATTTAAATATATTTTAGGTAAAAATAGACACATAATACATATATAAGTACTATGTAATTCATTGGATTCATCTTATAAAAATTTTAGATATATAAAAATCTTATTGCACATTTCACTGTCTTTTACCCATCACCTAGCAGAATTTTCTAATTCAGATAAAACATAATTTTACCGCTTCTATGTGTGGAATTTTGAAAACCTAAGAGACACAGTTAATATCAAGAAGTAAAATGTGGTTCAATATGATAAAAATAATATTTGGTGAATTATAACTTTTACTTTTATTTACCATAGTTAAAAGTAAAAACGGTAATTAAGGGTAACAATGATATTATTATTACCCTAAAACATGTCCCAATTCTTTTTGATAAGTATGGATAGACCAAAATAACATTAGGAATAAAATATAAACCTCTTTGGTCCACTTGTATTAGATTAGGACATTTATTATTATTTAATTCAAACAAGAGATAAAATAGTTAAAATAAAATATTAACTACTAAAAATATTTTACTATAGGGTTATACATAAGATAAATTAGTTTATAAATATTCATTAGAAAGATAAAAATATTCCCTACATAATAATATTTTATTTATAATTTAGAGACATTGAATATTTAAATTTATTTATGATACAATGATGATGGAGTAGTTTCCTTATTAATGAAATAATCAAATAAATGGTATTATAAATGTTAAAATAAATATAATTTGAAAGTTTTGATGCTATAAAATAATTTCATCGGTTAATATGACATGTTAGTATTGGTTAAATGAATTTAGTTCAAATTAATAAAGTTTTTAACACATTATCAAAAATTAATTATGAAATAGTGTCAAAATTGTCACAAAGGAGTATTTAAAACACATATTATATTATTAGTTGATATTATATTCCTAAAAATATTAGTTTCTTCCAAATGACTTATATAAGGTTATATATATTAATTAAAAAACACTTGGGGCCAGATTGGATTGTTATAGTTTGTTTATTAACCATATAATATAGAAATATAAAGAGACATGGTAAATGTCAAACTATTTAACTAAGAGTTAAATACAGATGATAAGGTTAATATAGAGACCCAATCCTGTATAAATCTATTGGTTGAAAGTATTTCGACCTATCCCCACCATATACTCAAAATAAGTCACTTTCGAGCCCTTATAAACCGACTATGAATTTATTATAAAATAATATTTTATGTTTTTTCTAAGGTGCCCCACACCCCTCTTATAAAAGGGCACCCCCCCTTCTCTAAAATTCATACCTTAAAATCCTTTTGGTTCGGCCAAACCCAACCCAAATATTCTCTCAAATTCCCTCACATCAACCTAGAGGCATTATTATGATTATAAATCCAACCTAAGGATCCCTTTTGATCAAATTAATAGGAAGAACCTGAAGAAGAGGTAATGTTTTTACCACCCTCTTTCAAGTTCCATTATTCTTCCACTTATTATTTCATTGTTATTTCCATTATAAAATAATAACTCTAGTATCTTCTGTGTACTCTGATGTTATTATAAATGTGGTACAACAATATTCAGTATTCTATCCATCCTTTGATTGACATGTCACCATACGTGCGTACGTACGGCTTACCGTCTCCACGTCATGGTGTAATTATTATTCCAAACATTATTATTTGGATGGGTATGGTAATGATGTGTAATTTAAGTAAATAATAAATATAACATTATAATTATTATTTATATATGATATACCATCCAATTATATACAATTTTAATATCAAAAAAGTGATATTGTCACTCGTGCGTACGTACAGACTACCGTCTCCATGAACGTGATGAGATTAATTCCCCATCATATCCAATTTTCATTTGATGATTAAAAATAATCATTAAGGACTTGATATCTTTCTTTATATGAGTAAGATACAAATTATCCATAACAAACATGGCTTATGTAACAAAACATATAAAAGAAAACGAGTAAGTTAATATCCGAAACGACGATAATACTAAGATATTATTAACAAAGCAATGTTAAAAGATCATATATGATATCATATTAATGTATATGATTCATGTATAATCTAATAACCATTATTTCACCATAATATAGGTGGTTAAACTACCCTAGACCAAGGAAAAGTAAAAGGTAAGGGTTTCTTTTACAATCTCTTCATTATCCGAGGTTGTCTATATGTAATTATCTAATGGGACCTATTTATCATCCACATCCATGATTCTTAAAAATGTATTTCAAATCATTCTTACTATTTTACAGACTATAGGTTAAAGTAATTTATACCTTTTTTTGACTTTTTATAAGTTGTTTATAAAGGAATCTCTTCGTCGTTTTCCAAACAATGTCCTTTTTAACCTTTTCGATGGAATTAAGGTAAGAATGTCTTTTTTTAACTTATACAGAGGGTGCGGCTATTTTTCACCATTATAAAATCATAGGATCATCCGATACGAGCTTATAAGAATATTTTCAAATTAAATGTTTTATTTTATAATATGTTACTTTTAAATGATTTCAAAAAATATATATTTCTCTCAAATAGTTTTGATTTCATCTATGTCAACATCCTTTGATCGATTTTAATCATATTTGAAGGTGATTTATTATTATACAAAACTTCCATATTGTATTGAAGTTTTTGTGATATGATTGACTGTGGATGTGTTATTTTTATACCATTCATGGTTTATGGAGAAAGTATTGAAATTTCATATGCTAGTTTTAATACGAATGTTTATGCTATGTTTAAACCTGTTCATATGAGAAATTCATTAGACTTAATAAGTGACGGTTAGAGCCTGCTATAGATCCTCAATGCATTAGTAGGTCTCATGAGACACTCTAGTTTCTTGGCACAATGCTTTGACAAAATCTTATTTGTATTCTTGGCACAAGGCCTTGACTATGTGGTTATGATAGTCTCGCATTTTTCATTCCATCATTATGAATGTGGTTATTGATATTGCATGTGATTAATTGACTAGTAGAATATCAATGTGAATAAGTAAATGGAATTATTTCATTTCACTTTTTCCATATTATGCTAATGTTCAAGTTTAAAAGTCTTTATTTTAGTTATACATTTCCTTAAATATTTATGCTCATTTATGAATGTTTCCACTATATTGTTATCCTTAGTGAACATCTGAGCTCACCCCTTTCTATGTTTTATTTTTCCCAGGTTGTGAAGAAGTATTATATGAATGACATGTAGGGATAATATGAGGGAATATGAGTGTGGTCTATAGAGACCTGATGTTGTTGTAGTTTTTCACTTTATGCTGTAATGTAAACTTTATGAATGTATCTATTGATTCCAAGGCTACTAAACTAATCAGACTTTCGAGACTTGATCTTTTGTAATCTTTCCAATGTTACGTAATAATACATGGATTTTGGGTAACTGGGGAGGGGTGTTACAAATCCTCTGTTTAATTACTACATCTTATAACCTAGAGAGATACATTACATAAAAGGGTGAGTATAATGGCCAGTAAGGGAAAGCAAGGGAAACAATTTACATGTGATTATTATAATTATCGACACTAACATATTGAATATAAAAAATTCATGAGAAATGGAAAAAGAGGAATATCATAATGAGTAAAACATAATTAACAACATACAAATGTGGATAAAATATTTAATTGATTCATTCTTAAGCATATCATCAAGTTTTATCAATGAGGTGTCAAAAAAATTACATAGGTTATTAACTGAGGTATCATAAAACGTGTCATATCTAGATAATAAATTACATACCCAATGAAATGGAACACTATAAAAGAAAACCCTGAATTTTTCACAATTAATTTGATATATATATGTCATAATTGTTTTTTGTTAATAACCTATTGTGAATAAAATAAATGGGATTCATATCAAAATCGTGGTGTTTTGGAATGTTCTTACAAACAATATCATTTTGTCATTTTGAACCTACAGAAAAGGAAGGAGGGTCACATTTATATTAATCCAAAAATTTAATAAATCATTTTTACATATATATGAATACCTCTAGTGATGAAATATTGTTCTGTATTAATAATGGAAAATAAATGTATTTCATGAGAAAAAGAGAGATTTTTTGATAAGAAAATTCGGTAATGTAACATTTAAGAAACATGGTTTTAGAAAGAATTAAAAAGATATGGTACAAGGGTCTCCCAGTCCTTAAATAGTCATAATATATTAAAATTATAGAATAAAATACTTATAATTACATATTTTGGAAACATGAATTACATGTAGAAAAATAAACGTGAAATGGAAATAGAAGTTGGGTTTTTTTTTCTTGATGAGTAACTCCTAAAACTTTTAGATTAGGACATTGAAGTAATGGGTAAACATTGGGAGGAATAATTGAAAGGTTAAAATACCATAGATTAAAATATAATGAATATTGAATAAAAATAAATTAATAAATGGGTGGGTATTTATAAAAAAACTGAGGGAGTTTTTTATTAATTTCCTTGGTAACCTCAGTAGTGCAATATCCAGAACCATGAGATTTCCCATGGTATTGGCCACTTGAAATATCTATTACATTATATTAATACAATAGAGTGGAACAAAATTTTATAATAATTATTATATAATTATGAGGTCATTAAATATACAAAAAACTGAACACCGTATTTTTACTATTAACTGAAAAACACAATATTATATAAAATTCTCATAAATTGAACTGAACTGAATTTTGATTTGATTATTTAAATATATTATTTATTTTATCATTATAATTATTTATGTATGATAAATTATACATTTAAATATGAAAATGCTTATTTATTAAAAAAAATATAGAAAATTCATAGTAAAATGTGTTAAAATTTCTAATACTATGAAAGATGAAATTATTGTATCATTTAAAAGAAAATAATTATTTTAATCAAACTATTTTATTTAAATAAAAATTATTATTAATACCAATGTTTATTATAATAATTCTATCTTTTCTAAAAAGTATAATTTCTGTCTCGATAAACAATTTATCAAATTCGTTATATTTTTAACTAATACTAAACTCAAAAATGAAATTTATTGGAAACCAAATTTATTTTTTTCAATGTGGTTAGAAAATATTTAACCGATGAATTTAAACATATCCTCTAATAACACCTTCGTATAACCTAAGGTTTAGGTGTGTGATAGTGATTGACTTTTGGGGAAGCTTTGCTTAGATCGCTCACACGATAATATCCACTAACTTGAACATCTCTTATAAGAGTTTGTGTGCAAGCATAACACGTTGATGCTTGGGTTGGGATTGTTCCAGTGTAAATCTGAATGGTTCTATCTCCCTCTCTTGTTCTAAAAAATGGGCTTCATATGTGACGACTAAAATTGGATGAGGTCATCGACTCATCTTCTTTCATTAACTAACCATTGCAATTTATATTTATAATACTAACTATAATACTAAAAATTATTAATCAGGGTAAATTTTCCAATGGTCATATTAAAAAATGATCATATTTGAAAAATAGTCATATAATGTTCAAAACTAGATGGTTTTATTTCAAATTACAATAACTTCATTATTGTATATAAATATTTATATTAAGTTTAATAAATATAACATTGATTTTTGTGATAAATTTTATTCAAAAAGTTCAGGTCATTATCATATTATATAAAGAGAAGTTTATTTCATTATTTTATATAGATGTGAAGTAATAAAATTAAAATTATACAGCTGATGTGGTAGAAGTGATTTATTTTTACAATGAACTGATTTTAAAACCTTATAAAATAATATAATATTTGCTGGATTCATAAATGGTTTTTAAATAAGTAAAATAACTTTAATGGATAATTATTTTAAATGGAAAACATATATCTTTTCATGTACACATTTTATGGAACATATAATATTTCTTTTTAGACATTATTTTGATATAATACATTTCATATAATTTTAACATATTTAATTTTCACCTGAAAATTTTACCGTCTGATATGATTATTAAAAATTCGCATAGTTTATATTCTTATTCTAAAAATAATATTTATTTTATGAAAAAAAAATTATTAATATTTGAAAGTATTCAATCAAATTATAATACATGTTTATTCAGAAATACTAGGTTTTTTTAAAAATAGTTGTTTTTTACCATTATAAAAATAACATTTCAACAAAATAAAATTATATTATAATATATATTGAATATATAATATTTGATAATAATATTTTATTAAATTATAATTTAAATTTAAAATTCAATAATTCATTTAATGGAATGTATTAATTAAAATACCAGTTTACCCAAAAAGAACAATTTATCTGTTACCATAACAAAATATACCATTTTCCAAAATAATTGCATAATTATTTATAAAGTAAAAAACAAAAAGAAATAAATATAATAATTATTTTATTGGAATGAAAGAATAAATATTCATATTATTATGGTATAAATATATATCACATTATTACACTATTAAACTCTCAGAGGGTAAGGTGTGCGATGGTGAGATTTTGTTCAGGGTTTTTGGAGAACAATGTTTGGGTCCTGATCATGATGATCTTAATATTCTACCATAGTAGTTTCAATCATGATTTATCTATTTAATAATTTCATGGTGTTTCTCTACTAAAACTATAAGATATTCTATGTGACTTGGAAACTCTAATAAATAGGCATCATAACGTACAAGAATGCTAGTCGAATCCATTATTTTATTCATTTGTGTTAAGTTGATTTATGAAAACCCTAAATTTACTAATCATAAAATCACTATTCAATAAATATATTAAAAGTTTTGATTGATGATTCATTGAATTTTAAATTAAAAATACTATATAATTGTTCAAAATATCAATATTAGACCTATTTTTTTTAAAAATTTGAAAAATAATAAAATAAAAAAAGATAATTTCATTAAAAAAAAGTTCATGTTGTTACACATTCCTATGTTTTTTAATTTTTGAATCCTATTTAAAATGTAATTGGGCAGTCATCCATGTGAACTAGACCATAAACACTATTATTTCTCTATTTTTAATGTAATGTCTTGGAAAATATTACCAAAATTAAATTTTTGTTATATCTCATTTTCAAACATCAAGTGGTTTCGTTAGGTGTGTAGTAGTGCATAACTAGAAAAATTGATTATTGCGATTTGGTGCCTTCACAAATGACCCATCATGGTAAATGGCATCACAAATATTATTTTTTGCAAAGGAACTTCTTAAAAAAAAATTTAGCAATGTGTTACTAGCTCGTCGCAAAAAAACATTCAGAAATTTTTTAAGAAACTATTTGCGACGGGCCAACGACCCATCCTAAATTGCCTCACTATTTTTTAGTCTATTGTGATGGTATGTTTCAATTAGTAATAATGAAGTTCCATTGTAATAATCCCTCGAAATATAAAAAAATTAAACGTTCTTGATGGTCTCTCACAATTAGAATTTGCGGCGGACTGTGGAAAATTATGAGTAAATTGAAAAAAATAAAAAATAAAAAATATTAATAATAACATCAAATTAATATAAATAAAATATTAATATTAATAGAATCAAATTATTTATAAAATAATAAATATAATATCATATTATTATAAATAATATAATAATATTAATATCCATAAAGTAAAATTAAATATAAAATAATTAATTAATATACAATTATTAATATTAATATTAATGAAATAATAATATTTGTAATATAATAAAAAGATATATATTCAGAAACACAATATAAATCACACACTTCTTCATACTATTAATAAAGAAATACATTCAACTGTTTCATAATAAAAAATATACATCACGGATCGGGGGGAGGGTCGTTTGGAGGAGCTAAAGGAGATGTTGGAGGGGACTCCATCCCTAAACTGCATGTCATACTTCACATGTACTCCATCTTCTTCTGTTCCTGCTCTTGATTCTGCCACCATCGATACATCTCATCCTACACCTTTTACTGGTCCTGTAACTGCTACTTCTACTATCAGAGTATCTATTTCTACAACTGTTTCTACCACTGACATATCTCCTCCTACAACCTATGCATAGTCTTTATATGCTCACTTTAAGCTTATAGCTACTCCTGATACTATTCTTGAGATGATGATAACTCTCTACGAGCTCCTCTCAGGATGGACACTGACAGCGCTAAGGTTCCATAAGAACCCCCCGGGGTCACTCGTGAGATGATACTAACAACTCCGCCTTTCTCAAAGCCAAACGTGGTCTCCTACATCCATGCTACCTCAACAAATCCAGGGTTAGTGGTCTGACTATCATTCTCATCTTGACTGCTAACATCTGTTTGAGACATCGCAGCCTAATATGACCCCTTCAATTGAAATTTAAAATGAAAATAGTTAAAATATTATTTGTAGTTAAATTTAATACTCAAAAAAACTTATACTGACCACAATCTAATGTTGGCGAGCACCTATAATCTTCCAAGTGTATGGATCCCTTTACATCCTCCTTTAAATGTCATACTCAGTAATATCAGGTTGTGTGTTTTCTTATATGGATAAAAAATAAACACATTATATTTAAAGTTAGATACAATATTTAAAAAAATTACTTACCATATCATCCCTATTCATACTAAATGTAGGACTGCTAGCGCGACGTGTCACCTCCTATCTCACCCAATTTTGAGAAACAACTAATGGTCTACTCTAACATCACCTACTCAACTATTGTGTAAATAATCCTTCCAATAACTAAGATGAAATATAATCCTGTCGATGGAGGCAACATGTCTCATAAATCACATGCACTCTTACTTTCTCCATTGCATTACTTTTTGAATTGTGAAAAAAACTGAGTGCAACGCGTACGCATAGTTCCCTTCCATTGTAACACCCCTGGAAAAATAATACATACATTGATAAATATTAGTACACTTTCCAATAAGGTGCAACTTTCTTTTCAGGTGCCTATATAATTAGAACTCCATAGTTAAGAATGCTTGGCCTAGAGTAGTAAACATTATGGGTGACCCTCTGGGATGTTTCCCAAGGTGTGAGTGAGTGAGGACAAAACACACTGAAAGAAAATGTGTTTTCCTGTGGGGACAATCATTAGCCTGATAAGAAAACATAGTGAGTAATAGCCTATGGTGTGCTAGGAAGTCAACCAAGGCATTACAAGAAACCTATTGGGTCAGATGACAAGGTTTATGGCTTGGGGAGGTGGGTCGTGAAAAATTGGTATCAGAGGAGTCGGTTCTACCACAGAACATAGGACTCTGATATATCTTTACTGTGAAGAAATAATGTTAAGGGTACTGAGTGTGGTCTTCAGTTCAGGGAGTCCAGTGTTGGTGCGGTGGCCAACGTATCCATACACTAGGACCCTGACTACTTATTTCCAACTTAGTGCACGAAAACACTGATTGCGTGTGTGTTTTCAAAAGTTTTCTTTAAGTCAGCTCAATCCAGGGCAGTTCACCAAGTATAAATCATTTGATCATGTCACATCTGTTTAGGATTCCTCCATAAAGACAGTCAGTGGGAGTTCAGAGAGAGTACCCATTGACGGCCCACTGAGTGATGAGGCTCTGGTGCATGGCCCTCTTACTATGTTGGCACCTTCAGGTGGTGTACCAGTAGCACCACCACTCGTTGGGAAGCAGATGCTACCACCCGTACTAAGGGATGGTTCACGCCGACAGATCACGTTTCATGAGTTCCAGTAGTAGAGGCCTCCGAGGATACGAGGTGAGACAGATTCCCAGGCAGTAGAGGACTGGCTGGAGGCGATTTCTAGAGTTTTCCACCTAGTTGAGACCCCAGTAGAGTGCATGGTGGACTTAGGTACTGGGGTTTCCCAGTGAGTGACCATGAGGTTGGTCTTCATAGTGATGAGGCTTCGGTACGTGGACTGATGCCTGATATAGTACCTTTGGGTAGTGTGCCAGCTATATCTCTACCTGTTGGTCAGAAGTTACAACTGGCGGTACCGGTAGATGACACATTTAGGATTAGTGCCCTACATATGTTTCAGCATCAGATACCCCTCAGGTTCCGAGGCGATCCCGAATCACAGGTGGCTAAGGACTGGATTGAGGAGGTGGCTGAGTGTTTTCAAGAGCTTATACAGCTTCGGCAGGACGACATGTCTGTAGCTCAGTATTCATCGAGGCATACTGATCGTTCCTGGTACTTGATGAATATGATACGATCAGTGCTTCGGAGCTTGGACCTCCGAGTGAGATGTTTTTAGGGACATCAAAGCCAGCACTTTTTTATTCCTATGTGCATTCCTACCTATGTTAGTATTCTGGAGAGAACCTTTGCGATTGAATGTTATTTGGTTGAGAAGATATAGCCAGTGAATGTCAGTAGTGGGAAAGCAGGAAACTAGTGCTAGTCTCAGAGACTTGAGCATGTAAAATGTTTCGAGAGGAGGAAGTGTTAAGGATAGATGAATCTATAGGGCAGCAGACATGAAAGTAGATCTAGGAGATCAGAATGAGGTGGTGTAAATTTCGACATGTTACAACCACCTGACATTGTAGTCCCCGCCAGGCTCAGGGAGATGGAGGGGAGGGAAAGAGAGTAGCTACATGTGGTCAAGGAGTGTGACCCAAGAGATCTAGGAATGATTTGACGTATGGTCTATGTCTACTAAAAGCTGCCATATTAATAGACATAGGTACCAATCATTCATTCCTTCCACGAATCTTGTCCTAGACCTAGAGTTTCTGGTTAAAACGTTTAATTGACCCTCATGTCTAGAGATACCTTTGGGAGGAGACTCGATAATCAAACTTATGCATATGGTGTGATATGACCCTTGAGGTGAGAGTTTCGATTGGAACCTCTTGGTAAAAGCATTGAGGCCATACGAAGTTAGGTTGGGTATGGACTCGACAAAAACAGTTCATACACATATTGACAGTATTAGGAAAAAAGGTTATGGTTTATCTACAATGTTGGGATGAGGTTTTCCTTAGTCGGAGAAAAAGGAAACCCATGTAGCACATGTTAAACTCATGCATAGGAGGGTGCAGTTGAACACTCTTGAGTCGGCCAGCCTTACCCTCATGGAAGTAGGAGTTTTGAGTTCCTCTAAGACTATGACTTCGATATACTCTATACTCTTGGGAAGGGGAATGTTGTAGCGGATACACTCAGTTGGAGATCTAGTATACAATTTCTAGGTGAGGCGAAAAAGTAGCTGGATGCTTTACAAATAGCCTTTGTGGATAGAGATGCAGCAACCTTCCTTCAGTATCTTACATTCACTCCCCCACTTCATTAGCGAGTCAGGGAGGCGCAGTATGGGGACACTGACTGTGAGATTTTACGTGCTTAGATATCCACAGTACAGGCAAATGATGGTTTTTTTGAAGGTGGGGAGCACGTCAACCTCTTTCAAAGGACGTACTATGGTGTCAGTTTCACTTTAGGAGGAAGTGTTCAGGGAGTTCTACACATCCCCTCTTGCAGTACATCCAGTAGTGGCGACGATGTACCAGGACCTTCGATGATAGCACATGTGGCGAGGTATGCAGACGGCAGTAGCGGAGATTGTCTCTCGATGCCTCACTTGTCAGCAAGTAAAGGCGGAACATCAGGTACAAGCAGGCTTGGGTTAGACTTTAGAGGTCCCAAGTGGAAGAGTAATGAGATATCCATGGACTGTGGGATGGTTCATCAACATAAATCTTGGGGACATGACTCTATTTGGGTAATCATCAACCGACTCACCATGTCGGCCCACTTCCTAGAGACCAGATATGGTACGAGCTACCACGAAGAAGGTGTAGATAATCCAGGAGTAGATGAAGACTACACAGAGTATATATAAGTCATATGCTATCATAAGATGGAGACCTCTGGAGTTCGAGGATGGCTACCATGTCTTTCTACAGTTCTCATCACGATGAGGTCTACGAATGTTTGGCGAAGGTGGAAAGTTATCTCCGTGATTCATCAGACCATTCCAGTTCCTCAGTAGAGTAGGCGAGGTGGCTTACCGCTTAGCTCATCCACCTCAGTTGCACCGGGTACACGACGTTTTCCACATATCTCAGTTGAGGAGATACATTCATGACCCTTCCCACATCATCTACCATGGAGAGCTGGACATTGATAATGGGGAAACATTCATGGAGGTTCTAGTAGAGATTGAGGATTGACAGGAGCGGGTCCTACATGGATGATCGATACCTCTGGTGTACGTTCGTTTGCAGCAAGAGAACCCCCTGAATAGCACATAGGAGCGGGAGACTCAGATGCGTGCTCAGTACCCCCATTTGTTCCCATAGTGTGAGTTGTAGCATACAAGGATGTAAATCCCTGAGGCGAGGAGAATGTAAACACATGGAAATTTGGTGGAAATGTTTTTCATAAATTCATTGGAATTTTACGATTCTGCAGTTTCTGAGGGCGCTTGATTCCGAGCCTAGGTGTGCCCAGATTCAATTTCTGAAGTTTTGTTAAACTAAAATTAATGTGCATAAGCAGATTTCTTGAAAAAAGTGGAATAACTCTTAAACGGTTACTCGGATAAAAAATCCAAGGGCACCACTGTGCTCAAGATGTCGGGTTTACCCTAGGCGCAACTTATGTTGAGTCGGTGTGGGCCTCCTATGAGAAATCCCAAAAATAGAATAACCGTAAATAAAATAATTAAATAAATTATTTTCTTTTTCAAATGTTTATAACTCACAAACGGTAGCTCAGATTAAAAATCGGAGACAACCGCTGAACTCATGTGGCCCTGCATTATTTAAGAAAATACTAACTTTGGCCGGTGTGGGCCACCAGAAAAATTTAGTTTTTGGAAGCAAATAAAATAATTAAGTTACAATTATTTTATTGTAAAAATCATAACCTCTAAATGGTAACTCGGATTAAAAATACAAGAGTACCTTTGGGTTTATTGGGGTCCGTTTCACCTAGGCAGAGCCTAACCTCGATTGTAGTAGGTCGAGGGTGACTGATAATAATTGTACGAACTTTTTTTCAGGTACGTTCAGTAAACGCACGAGCAACATTTTGTGACTTTTGAACCACTGCTCAGAACTAATATCTGAGGGCACCATTGAACTCACAACGTCAATAATTTCATTGTGAAACCTTCACCGTAGTTGCGTTCTGACGTGAGTGAATGATAGTTTTTTGGAGGTTTTTAATTAAGTTAAACAAAAATATGAGATAGCTTATTTTTTCTCCTTGGTGTTTAAAACCTCCAAGAGGAGGTTAGTGTGGGCCCCACCAACACATAACCTACCTAGGGAGGATATAACTAAGGTGGGGCCCACCCGAACTCCTTAACTCTTGTAAAACCCCCATTAACCACTTGGAACTCCCTATTAAATTGGGGAGCCTCTTCACCTTCTCTCATCAGTGTGCCAAACCACAAAATAATTAATGGCCTAATTAATTAATTTGAAATGATTTGAATTCTTTTGAATTAATTATGCCGACATTATAATAAGATGTCATCTTCCATCATTTTTTGGTTGTCATAAACTTTGGTGGAGCTCTGGAGAACCTTTGGGAGAATATCAGCCTCCCAATGAAGAACGCCCGTCATCACCAAAAATTGACGAACACTGTGTTCTCCCTCTTCAACTAGGGTGAGAGGAAGACACTACCCACAGAAAACATCACCAACAATGACATCACCTCCGAACGGTCATCCGCCAATGACGAGTACCATCTTCCTTCTCCTAAATTGACGAAACAACGTCCCCCTTTCGTGAAACTTTCATTGATCATCAAAAAATACGAGGTAGGGGGTTTTACCTTAAGAAGTATTCCTATTATTTTCTCATCTTCTTTGAAAGGAATCATTGTGAAGTTTTGTGATTAAATATTTTTTCATCGTGCCTTTGATGAACCAACTTCTTTCACCATAAACATAGAGGTTTTGGGCCAACCTCACACGGCCCCACACCCTCTGTCGAATTTTCTTGGTAATGTTCCACGAAGCGGCAACACGACATGGAAAAGAGGTGACAACGATGTAGATGAGGAACAAGGATCGTGCTTCCCGCAGCCTCTGCGAACTATGTCTCCACTGCGACGCCACGACGTGCCCCCGTGCCCCGCCGACGTGCTGCCCGACGCCCTCGTGCCTCGCCGGCGCGCTTCCTCTCCGGCCCGGTGCCCCCTAGCGCACTGCCCTGCGAGCCTGGCACCCCCCCCCCCCGGCGTGCTGCCCAGCCTGCCCGACACCCCCAGCTCCCTAGAGTACAGCCCCGGCGCGTGGCTCGGCTTTCCCGGTGCCCTCGACGCCTTGGCGCACTGCCCCGGTGCGCTATCTGCACCCGTGGTGGCCAGCCCGTCCCCTACCGGCGGCCTGCCTGGCGCCCCTGCTGCCTGCCGCACCCTGCCCGGTTCACCCGCGACCTGCACGGTGACCAGCCGACCTGCCTGCACCCCACGTGGCCTACCTGGTGGCCTCCTGAGCCGACCTGTGGCATCCCCCGCGGTGTCGCCGGCCGAACTGGCCAGGTCCCTGGGTCGAGTCATCGAGCCGCCTATATGGAGAATATCGGACTGAACTGCCCTCGCGGTCCGCTGGGTCGGGCCCAGCGGATGGGGTCAAAACATAGTAGCCTGACCCGCCTAATGAGACGGGTCAAACACAGCTATTCGTACCGGGTTGACCCAGACGGGGTCAGGCTAGACTGGGTTGTGCCAAGTCAGTCTGACGAGGTCGGACCGGACCCGGGCCCATTATTGACTCATTGCCTTCTTGGGCCATATCTTTGGCCCCAGACGTCTGTTTGACGAACCGTCAGTGGCACCGGTATTATTGGAGCATAGCCATCCCTTTGAGTATACCCCATGGGATTTCGGGGTGTACTTGAGTCACAGTCAGGTTGGTTCGTACACGAATTCAACCTGGCCCCTGGGACGAAAATGCTAATAACTCACAGACCAAGCATCTGATTGACGCGTCGTGTGTTGCGTTGAGACCCCTATGGCGTGGCGGTCCTTTGAGATACTTCCACGTGAGAACTCGTGACACTTGGAGTATCGACCAGTAGCTCGTGGAGCGGAACCTCCTGGAGATGAGTAGACGGAGTACGGAGACCTAGTAGCTATAGACCTGATGACTGCTTAACCGATTCGACTCGGAAAGATTTGACTAGCCCAGTGGAAGGAGCGCCCGGTTTGGCGGCAGACCCACGGAAAACAGAGCACCTAGTTTGGCAGCAGACCCGTGGTACTCGACAGGAGGAGTACCTCTGTAGGCTATTTGGGAGAGCGACCAGTTTTGCGGTAGGACCATAGAGGACATAGTGCCCGGTTTGGAAGCATACATGTGGTACTCGATAGAAGGGGTACCTCAGCAGTCCATGGTTAGTGAGTAGTGCCTCGGAGTCACGACAAGGCCACTGTACTCGACAGAGGAGGTGTTATCTAATAGCTGTGGTTTCGTTAATGAAAATCCTGGTTTGAGCTGAGTCAATGACCTTTGTGTTTTCCTCATGATCGACATGGGTTACTAGATAACATAGCTATATGTATGGGAATATAACTAAGTAATGGTTATCTGTTGATTCATACATTGTGGTTTATCCTTGTTGGATTTTGTGAGACCTTGATGGTCTCGGGGTCCCTACTGTGTATCGTTATACTCACCCCTACAAGGGCTATGCCCGCACGTCATTGTGTTGGATGCAGATGTCAGACAACGCTGACCGAGGCGGAGTGTACAAGGACAGGACAGTACCCGGGGGTGGACCTCACGATGAGTCGGTACCTGGAGGAGACGGACGGATGTGGAGAGCTGAAGAGGTTATCTATACCTACCCTTCAGGTAGGATCCGTGGTGGATGATCTAGGAGCTACTTTTCCCCTTCTAGCTGTTTTGTCTTTTCAATTGTACATGTTTGTGTTTTCCTTGTACTTTACTATTGGCATTGTATTTCCGCGCCCTTTTCATTTCCAGTACATCTTTTTTATTTAGTTTTTACTTAGTGTTCGCTTCTAGTTGTGTACTCTGATTTTGTGTGTTTACTTTTATAAAGGCAATGCCTTCCCAGCCTAGGGATTTATGCCTTTGGTGCTAGTCGCCAGCCCCTGGCCTATGTAAGGCGAGCTTGGGGTAGTCACGGCACGGGCCCCGAGGACGGGTCGCGACATCCATGCCTTTCAAATAGGCTCATGCATGCTCTCTTCAAACCCAATAAATAATTTATTATATCATGTTATTTGTTAGTTTATTTTCAAAATAAATATTATTTATTTACGTATTACCACAATGAAGAGTCTTCTCCGACGCACGAATATCAATTTTTGTATACACGTGGATGTAAAATAGGTAGGCCTCACCGTGATACTATCCATGCTCTAGTGCATAAGAAAATTAACATTTTACATCGGAGTAGAATATTTATTGTTATTTTCGTCGAAAAATGTTGCAAGGGGATGAGTCATCGGGAAAAGATCCTCTTTTATCTGATGACTGACCACCTTGCAACTTTCTTCGACATAAATCACTTATAAAAATCTACTCCAACGTATGCCCGACCATATTTTTTATATCAATTTTATTGGTAGAAAGATGCAAGGAGTCAAGGCGTCGATCGAAAGGATTGCTTTCAATCTGTTGGAAATTGTGCCATTTTTTATATGTACTCGAATTTATTATTATTTACTATTACTTATACCAATTAATTCCTATTTAATCCAATTTATTCTTATTCATTTCTAATTATTAATAATTATTAATAATTATTGCTAATTATTGAAAATCATTACAAATTATTAATAATTATTTCTATTTATTGAAAATTATTCATATTTATTGCTAATTATTCCAAACTATTACTAATTATAACTACATAGTTCTATTTATTAAAAATTATTACCAATTATAACAAATTTTTACTAATTATTACTAATTATTTCTAATTATTACAAATTATTACAAATTAAAATAATTTTCTAAATTTATTGATAATTTATTGATAATTTATTGCTAATTATTAATATTTGTTGCTATTTATTCCTAATTATTCCTAATTATTCCTAATTATTACTAATTATAGATAATTATTAATATTTATTACTATTTATAACTATTAATTACTATTTATTAGTATTTATTACTATTTATTACTAATTATAAGTATTTATTACTATTTATTACTAATTATCCATAATTATTACTAATTTAATCATATTTAACTCTATTTATTTCTATTTATTGCTAATTATTGCTAATTATTGCTAATTATTGCTAATTATTTGCTAATTACTGCTAATTACTTATATTTATTGCAAATTGTTACTAATTATTTTAAATTATTACAATTTATTACTAATTATTGTTAATTATTATTAATTGTTCCAAATTATTCATAATTATTGCTAATTAATACTAATTAATACTCATTATTACAAGTTAGTATTTATTGTTTCTAATTATTAATAATTATTAATAATTTATTCCTATTTTTCTTATTTATTCCTATTTATTCTTATTTATTCATATTTATTCATGTTTATTCCTCTTTATTTCTATATATTTATATTTATTGCTATCTATTTCTTTTTATTTCTAACTATTGCTCATTATTGCTAATTATCAAAATTTATTACAAATTATTACAAATCATTAATAATTATTCATAAGTATTTCTAATTATTAAAAATTATTACAACTTATTACTAATTATTACAATTTGTTTACATTTATTTCTAATTGTTCCTAATTATTGTTATTTATTCCTAAATATTGCAAATTATTGCAAATTATTTCAAATTATTTTTAATTGTTGATAATTATTGTTAACTATTTCTTATTATCACTAATTATTGCTTATTATAAAAATGTGTTGCAAATTATTACTAATTATTCCAAATTATTAATAATTATTCCTAATTATTCCTAATTATTGATAATTATTACTAATTATTACTATTTATTATTAATTATTACTAATTTATCCATATTTATTCCTATTTATTACTATTTATTTCTATTTATTACTAGTTATTGGTTTTTATTCTTAATTATTTCTATTTATTACTAATTATTAAAAAATATTACTAATTATTACTAATTATTAGAAATTATTACTAATTGTTACTAATTATTACTAATATTTACTATTTATTACTAATTATTACTAATTATTACTAATTATTACAATTTATTACAATCTAATAAAATTTATTACAATTTATTACTAATTATTACTAATTATTACTAATTATATCTAATTATAACTAATTATTACTAATTATCACTAATTATTACTAATTATCACTAATTATTACTAATTATTACTAATTACTCATAATTATTGCTAATTATTGCAAATTATTGCAATTTGCTCATATTTATTCATATTTATAGCTACTTATTGCTATTTATTGATATTTATTCCCAATTATTCCTAATTATTACTAATTATTACTTTTTATTAACAATTATTATTAATTATTTTTAATTATTACTAATTATTACTATTTCTTAATATTTATTACTCTTTATTAATAATTATTACTATTTACTACTAATTATTAATAATTATTACAAATTATTACTATTTATTCCCATTTATTTGAATTTATTTGAATTTATTATAATTTATTACAATTTGTTAAAATTTATTATAATTTATTACTAATTATTACTAATTATTAAAAATTATTACACATTATTAAAGATTATTACTAATTATTTCTAATTATGGCTAATTATTACTAATTATAACTAATTATTACTAATTTTAAACTTTTTTCTTGTAACGCCCCACTCTCATTACCCAGAGTCAGTGCATTATAACATAACATTGTCATGATCATAAGAGATCAAATCCCGAATGACCAATCAGTTTAGTAGCCTTGGAAGTACTAGATACAAATATAAGTTTTACATTACATTATAAAATGAAAAACAACAACATTGTGGCTCTTTTAAAGACATTCATCTCCCTTACACTATCCCTACAGGTCAGTCATAATATACTTCTTCACATCCACAGAAAAATAAGACATCGAAAGGGGTGAGCTCAGGTGCTCAATAAAGAAAACAATATAGTGGAAACTTTAATAAATAAGCATAAACATTTAAGGCAATGTATAAGAATAAAACAAAAGCCTTTTAAACATAAACTCCAGTATAATATGGAAAAGAAAAATCAAATAATTACATTTAATTATTCACATGCATATTCTACTAGTCGAATAATCACATATAATATCAATAGCCAATTTCATAACGACAGAATGCATAATGCTGGACATCATGACCACATAGTCAAGGCCTCATGCCAAGACTACAAGTATGATTTTGTCAAGGACTTGTGCCAAGACACTAGTTTGTCTCATGAGACCTATCTACGCATCGAGAATCTATAACGGGCTTCACCCGTCACTTACTAAGTCCAACGCATTTCTCATAAGAAAAGGCTGAAACATAACATAAACATTCGTATTAAAACTACCATACAAAATGTTAATACTTTAACCAAAAACCATGGATTGTATAAAAATAATACATCCACTTTCAAACATATCACAAAACCTTCAATACTATTTAGAAGATTGTATCATAAGAAATCAACTACAAACAAGTTTAAAATCCATCAAAGGATGATGACATAGATGATATCAAAACAATTTGAGAGAAATATATCATTCTATTTTGAAATCATTTAAATGTCACAAAATTATATACGAAAACATTTTTTAAAATTTCTCTTATAAACATATAAGGGAAGCTTCGAAGAAGTTATAACGGTGGAAAATAGCTGCACTCGCCATATAGGTAAAAAAAATTCTTTCCTTAATTTTATCGAAAGGATCATAAAGTCCCTTGTTTGGAAAATGACAGAAATATTCCTTTATAAACATTCTCTAAATATTCAAACAACAGTAGAAATGACTTTAACCCATAGTCTAATAAATAGTAAAAATGTTTTGAAATACATTTTTAAGAAACCCGGATGTGGATGATAATGTGGTCCCAGTAGATACTCATGTATATACAACCTCGAATAATGAAGAAAATTGTAGAAATAACCCTTACCTTTAATTTTCCATGATAATGGTTATGTTAGCCTCTTCTATAATAGTTAAATCATTTTCATTAAACCATACATGAACCACATACATAAATATGATATCATATATGATCACTTAATATTTCTTTTTTAATAATATTTCATAAGTATCATTGTTTCGGGTGTTAACTAATTTGTTTTCCTTTATATATTTTGTTATTTAAGTCATTATTGTTATGGATAGGATGTATTTGATTAATACCAAGAATTATATAAATTTTTTAATCATAAAATGAAAACTATTCTTGAATGGTTATGATAGAGAATGGATTTCATTGCGTCCATAGAGACGGTAATGCATATGTACGCACGAGCAACAATATCATTCTATTTATGGTGAAATCATATGTAATTTGATGGTATATCATATATACAGATTCTATAACATGTTATACTTATTATTTAAATTATTTATACTCATTATTATACCCATCCAAATAATGAACTGTTTGAATAAAAAAATACACCACGATGTGGAGAATGTAAGCCATACATACGCTCGTATGGTGACTTGTCATTCATAGGATGTATAGAATAATGAATATTGTTGTACCATATTTATAATGACATCATAGTATGAATAAGTTATTGGAGTTATTATTTTGGTATGGAATCAAAAAACAAAGAGGAAGTCAAAGAATAAAAGAAAATTGATAGAGGTGGTGAAATTATTACATGTTCTTCGAGTGTTTCCTATTGAGGTGATAAAAAGGGCTCTTTATGATGTCTTTGTGATCAAAGTAAGGCCTCTAGGTCGAAGAGAGGGTAGTTGAGAGGATACTTGAGAAGGGGTTGGCCGAGCCAAATGGCATTGGAGATGTAATTTTGAGAGAAGTGGAAGTACCTTTTTATAAGAGAGGTGAGGGTCTCTTTAGAAGAGAAATGAAATATTATTTTATTATACCATCATATTCGGCATATAATAACTCCAAAATGAATTATTTATAGGATAAGGTGAGGAAAGGTCGAAACCCTCTCAACTAAAAGGTTTTAGACTTGTTTAGGTCAGTATATTAACCTTATCTATTAGATGTAACTCTTAGTTAAATAGTTTAACTTTTACCATGTATTCTTGTATTATTATATTAAATGGTTAATAAACATACTACAAAATTACTAGATAACCCCAGGTGGTTCATTTTTTATATAGATAACCCTATCTATGTCCTTTTTCTAAACATTATATTTTTAATAATATTATATCAATTAATTATATAGTATTTTTTTTAAAAAACTCATTTTTTCCAATTTTGACACTATTTACTAGTTGGTTTTTGTGAAAGTGGTAAAAGATTTATCACTTTGAAAAAAAATTATTTAATTAACCAAAACATGTAATATTAACCTATAAAATTATTTTAATACATCAAAAGTCTCAATTTACAATTATATTAATATTTATAATATCAATTATTTTAATCTTTTAATAATAAGGTAATTACTACATCATCATTGGGTAAAAAATATATTTAATTATATAATGTCTAAAAATAATAATTAAAACACCATTATGAAGGAAATATTTTTATATTTCTAATTAATATTTATTGTTGAATTTATCTTATTCATAACACTATATTAAAAATGTTTGAGTTGTTAAACATTGAATTTAACTCTTTTAACTCTTCTTTAAATAAAATAATAATTAATGTTCTATTCTAATTCTTGTGGACCAAAAGGATCACATCTTATTCCTATGGTTGATTTTGGTTGAAATACAATTATCCAATAGAATCAGGACATGTGTTAGGGAAATTATAATTCCATTTTTACCTTTAATTACCCTATTTTCATTTAACCGTGGTAAATAAAATTCATAAGTTAATATTCACCAAAAATTATAATCATTATATTGTACCACATTCTAAAAACTGATGTCAACGGCATCTCTTGGATTTTTGAAATTCAATTCATATAAGAGGTAAAATTATGTTTTATGCAAATTTGTTAATGTGCCTACAAAGGGGGTAAAAGAGGTTAAAAGTTCCCTAAACGTTTATATATCTAATATTATTATAAATGACTCTAATTAATTACATTGAACATATATTGGTATTATGTATCTATTTTTACCTATAATATATTTAATTAAAATAAATCATTATAAAAAGTCCATTTTAAACAATAATGCAGTGTTTTCACTATTCATCAAAAATTGAATGTTTTCAGAAAAATACCAGAAATTCACCCTAAGATAATTTTGATATTCCGAATCCAAAAATGAAGTACATTTTGGAAAATAAAATATACAAAATGTACAAAAATTGGTGTTATTATTCATAATGGCTAGTTTGATTGGTCGTGGTGTGCTATAACTTGATGTTGCTGACAACGCAAGCTATTACATTATTCAAAGAGAAGCGTATTGTGGAATCATGTGGTGTTACATATATAATTATTAAAATTTATTAAAATTTATTTCTAATTATTAAAATTTAATCCAATTTATTACTAGTTATTAAATTCTAATACAAATTTTTCTAATTATTAAAATTTATTACAAATTAATACTAATTATTACAATTTATTACAATATTATACAATTTATTAGTAATTATTACAATTTATTAAAATTTATTAGTAATTTTTATAATTTATTACAACTTATTAGTTATAACTAAAATTTATTACTAATTACTATAATTTAGTTCTAATTATTAAAATTTATTACTAATTATTACAATTTATTGCTTAATAACAATTAGATATTACTATTAAAAAATACTAAAAAAATATGTAATTATAATTTAATTAATTTACATCTAGTTAAAAAAAATTATAAATAAAAAGAAATAAAATAAATTAACTAAACTATAAAAAAATAGATAAATACCTTAAAACAGAAGATTTCAAGGTATTATAGTCGCAAATAATTCTCTAATTTGAATTTTTAAGAAATGAAAAAGTTTAGATGAAATATTTTTCATATAGATAGAGAGATAAGTTGAGTAAAAAGTTAAATGATAAGAAAAAAAGATGTGTTTATATATAATTTAGATTATTCATGATGAGGGTATTTGCAACGAGCACCGTCGCAAATACCACCTGCAAACGAGGTATTTGCAATGGGTCACTTGCCC
Organism: Viscum album; assembly: GCA_963277665.1. Lineage (NCBI taxonomy): Eukaryota > Viridiplantae > Streptophyta > Magnoliopsida > Santalales > Viscaceae > Viscum > Viscum album. The sequence continues at coordinate 1,512,395,956 of OY728156.1, forward strand.
TATCACAAATACTAAATCCAGCCGCTAGCTTACTGTGACATGAATAGGGACCCTTCACAAATACGCTTACCCATGGGTTGGTGCATGTTGTGTGCAAAACCTTTTGTGAAGGGCGGAAAGACCTCATCGTAATTAACCATTATTTGTGATGGGCTAAATGCCTTATCACAAATAACTTGTCAAAAATAACCCATCACAAATACAACTTTACTTGTAGTGGTGGGGTTTTAATGTTCTTCCACATTCTATTGACATGGAAGGAATCTAGACCTGTATAAAATGATTTTCATCTATATTCTACACCCCAAGAACTAGAAATGAATATCACAGTACCGAATTTTATTTCAAGAGTGGATTTACCATTTGGAGGAATGGTACTCCTTCATCACCTCCTCCTTCTAATTATATGAACTAAGAGTCATCTATGAAAATATAAAAATGATCGAGAATACATTAATTTGGAATCATGGATCTCCCCCCACCAAACCTCTCATTAATAATCATACAATTAAGAAAACATATCATCAAGTCCTTGGTGTGCTATATAATTAAAGAGGTGTGATTAATATGGGATATATATACTTTATTATGATCATAAATCTTGTCTAAATGGAGTTCATCTCTAATCAACACAAACCGCCCTTTCTACACAAATCACACCATTCAAGGGTGTTATTTTATTCTTATGGTGTCAACAACCACACTTACCATCATATGAGAAAAATGAATTTCAATATCAAATGATTCAGAATACACTACCCAAAAATAATTCATTAGATTAAATTCCCTTTGAGTGAAAACATATTTAAGGATTAAATGATCATCAAAAAACAGAAAATATATTAATAAGAAAATAATGTATCAAATAATTCAGTGAATAAAATTTTATTCCAAAATCCATATCATTGTTAGGTTAGTTCTTCTAAAGAAGATAACGTTTTTTCAAACCATATTTAAATACCTGATGATCATTCAATCTAATAAATCCTAGTCCAATTAATGATTCATAATAATAAACCTCAAACCATTCACTATTTTAAGGGTATTATAATTTAATTTTAAGGTAGATTACTCTTAAACTCATGAAAAAGAACTTCATATTCATTAATCTATTTTTGGTTTCCCACATTAATGGTAAAAATTTTTAATAGGAGAAATTATCATTGATAAACCTTAGAAGAAGCAGTCATAATAACTTTTGTGACCTAGAAATTTCATATCCTGGAATAAATTTGTTGAAAAATTCTATGAAAATATTGATTCAATAATTTAGGGCCTATAAGGATTCCTTATTATAAAATTTATTTCCATATGATCCAAACACCTCTGATCATAATTGTATAGTTTGATAGATTAATATATATTTTGTGTTGCAATAAATTTTCCATGAAAATGTATAGATTCAAAGAATACTCATCACAAGAATTTAAATTTAATTGGGATATAATCCTTGAATTCTTCCACAATTGATTCCTAAAATATATGGAAAAACATATTCATTAAAGTGATGAACAATGTAGGGGAAATATTCCACACGAATGGCCTCATCAGATAGTAAAAATTTCTATACCCCTCAAAGAAAATTAGTTTATATATTTTTTCTAAACCAATTTAATTGATAACATGAACACAATTTAGTATTACTAAAATTTTTCCCCTTTAAATTGATCAATAATATTTTCAATTGTAGGAAATGGGTAATGGTACATATTTCTAACATGGTATAACTTCTAGTATTCTACAATAAGGTATGAACATCCATATACCTTGTAAAACAAATCATTCACATAATAGAAAGATGTAATCAGACTAATTAAGCCCTTATCATCAAGATATCTCATTCAAAATCCAACTCCCACAATTTAGCCAAATTAATTAGACATTGAATATTAGAAATGGTTTAGGTTCTACCAGATCAATAAATGGAATCTTTGACCTCCTATGTGGGAGGTCATCCAGAAAATTCATCATGGAAGACATCAGCGTGGATGTAAACAATTATATGTAATGACTACTTCCCCTTTACCCCTATAAATATGAGGATGATATTATCAATTTATAGAATGATATCCTGAGACTACCCTAAATCAATACCCATTCATCTATCCTGAAACTCTAACTCTATACAGTGGGAAAATTCAACAGAAACTACAGATGAGATAAATACCCTTTGATCTTGTACATTTAAAAATGATTTAAATTTTGACGGCATTAAAATACCCCTATTGGTGTAAAATTATTGTATATTCAAAATCATAAGATCATAAAAATTATGATATGATACAAAAACTATGATAAATATAGTAAACAATATTGTTAGATAAATAATTTTACCTATATGAGTATGAAGACCAATTCAAGAAGACATGGATGCACTTTTTAGTCCTAAAAGTGTCACTAAATCAACACAGGTAAAATAAATTAAAAAACAAACATAAAAAACCATAATATAGAACACATAATTTTAATACAGTACCTATAATAGTTGATAACCCCACACCAATAATATAGGTAGATAGATCCCACATATTTACCCTTCACACAATATCATATTATCCCCGAATGAGTGAATTTATACGCCAATTACAGAACAATAAGTACATTACCCTATATACCACAACAACCTCTGTGATGTGATCTTGTAGAAGGTTGTCAACTTACCCCAATATATTGATCTAAATAGAGTGGGTGAGATTCATGGGTCTATGTTTTTTAATTTTTGACACTATATGATGGAATTTACTGGAATAATATTTACAATTTGTCACACTGACATCATGAATGATTTTAGTTCACCTCAATGGCATAATCTAATTTAATATACCAAATTTTTTAACCACAATTAGATGATATATTAGGAATTTATAGAGTAGTAGTTTATTGGACACCACATGAAAGACTTTCCAGGTTGGAACTACCCCTACTCAAATCCCAAGGTTACATGTTCTTACTTCTAAATGAATTATCACATACTATCCAAAAAATCGATGCGCTACCTACTACTGATCATCCTTTTGATATAGTATTTTTATTAAAAAGTGTTTTTATTAATTCAATGAAACTAGGTTTCTTAAAAGTAAATACATGAGTATTAAACAATTATTTTAATCCAATAACAATTCATGTCACCATAGAATCCTCAACACCACATAGATATGGATGAATATAATTAAAATATTTGAACATGTAAATATAATCCATTAATAAAAATAAGCATTTTTTATAGTTCATAAACTATTTTTCCTTATACCAAAATAGGTAATTGAGGTATAACTACGTAATGAAATTATATATGATGTTTCTAAAGGTTAAACCCCAGTTATTTCTAGATAACATCCAATCATTGGGGATAATCCACATTAAGAATATGTTGAGAAAAATGTACTCAATATTTATTTTATAACAATTTTTTTTCAAATATCTTTTTAATATAGTTGATCCATTAAGCATCCGGGTGAATTAAATCATCACCCTATTAATCTAATTGACAGTGGAATTGAAAATTTATCATTATTTAAGAGGTATTTTGGTCCCTATAATGATCTTCTCTGCCTATGGATTAAATAAATTTTAAGATATTCATAAGGATAAATGTAGAAATTAAATTTCATTTAGGTGGTACAAAGCCTTTTCCACTTTATTATCAATCATAGGTGGTTATTGAGTTTTTATTATCGGAAATAAAGTAGAGTACTATATTAAACTTATTCCTAGATTATAATAATCTATGATTATGATATATATTACAAATATAAGGTCTAACTTCGGTCATCTATATTATTTTTCAATTTATTAGATAACTATCAATTATAAATATTCTATCAAAAATAATTTTTCAATGTTCTGTATATGATCAAAAAAATATTTTAGCAAAAAATATTCATGTTATAGTAATAACAGAAATTTTTGACTATCAAAAATAGAAAATGGTTATATAATCAAGGGATGTAATTATAGAATCATATTATCCTAGATGTTTAAAATAAATATAAATAAAAATAATATTTTGGTTATACTATTGTTTTATTAAAAATTTATCATCATTTGGTTTGAATAATAATTTAAAAAACATAAGAAATACCACGACATGTCTTATTTTATAACTTTCTCCCACATGTTGTGATCTGGTATGATGCATGAGAATGAATATTTTATAAACTCCTAAAGTTTAAAAGAGGAAAAAGACGTTTTTATACCCATCTAAACTTACAATTCAATCATAATTACATTTTCTATGCATATTTAGGTCTTAATATTTGACTTCCAAACAATATATCTCCTAGATACCCTCAAGATTCATTCCTAAGATCCACTATAGTGTTCTTTGAAACTATTATTTAATGACGTTGACCCAATTACTCAATTAATAGATGGATAGATTTTTAGGAACCCAAAATCTTATAACCTAGAAAAAGTTTCCATTTTACCACATTTGATAAATAATACAGGGGTTAAATTACCATGTATAAATAAAATTAGTGGTCTTAATGAATTAGATATGTATATTATTCAAATATTACATTTTAAATATAAAATATATAGCCAAAGAAACATTCTCAAATCCTTGATTTTAGTATAACATCATTCATCATATCCAAGAGAAATGAAATAAAATAAATAGAAATCTCAGATTCCTAGAAAGAGTTACTCATAGTGGATGATATCATGATTAAAGACGACATAATTATTATTCCATTATATGTAACTGAAAACATATTTCATTTATCAATAACATGGCCATGTAACTCTTATATGGAAAATAACAACATATTACTATCATTGATAATAATAACTAAATACATAATGAAATAAATATTTATTCTTACATGTCCTGATCTCAGAACTCATTATATATTTATCTTTGGGTCATTATGCCAAGAAAGTTTAATATATGAGTAGTTATACACAAAAACCCATACAATAAGGCAAGCCAATTCGTTTGTCTCATGAGAGCTATCGATGAATTGAGGGGATATATGTAACCAAGCCCCCCATAATATTATGTCCAATGATTTCAAAAATATTTAATAGTCAATTTAATTTTGAAATCTATTTTGTATTAATAAATTTCTATATTATATAATGAATATGGAATATTAATATTTCCCTAATCATTATATATCATTCAAATTAAAATATCACATGTAGAAATGGAATATGATTTAGGAAATAATAATTTACATGATAAAAATAAAATGGATATAGTAGAAATATGACATCCAATTATCAAATCAATATGGATGTTTGAAGATAAATTGAATGCTCAATGAATAAATTAGTGATAAAATATAGCCATCTATTTCTAAAAAATATATGTTTTTCAAATACAATAATATCCTTTGGAGAAATAAATGATGTTGATGAAATATATATTAAAAATACATTATTAATTTATAATATTTATAAAAAATTAAAAAATTATACGTGAAGCTAAATCTTATAAAATGGTTTTGGAAGACAAAAAATATTCTAGTATCATAAAATTAAAAAAAATTACTTTGGAAGTTTTCATAAAATAAAGTAGATAAGATGGCCCTTTTAGAAACATTTAGAGAAAATATATATAAATAATTAAATATAAATGGATAAAATAATTTTTTTTTATAAATTATTTTTAAAATAATATAAAACATCTAAAAATATTTTGAATAATATGCATATAAAATAAAAATACACACTTTTAAAAAATGGAAATAAGATCTATTTTGATTTTAATTTTTTTTGTACTTTTATAAAGACTAAATGAACGGAAAATTTATAATAAATCATAGAAAATACATAAATATTAATTGGATATTAAAAAACATGTATTCAAATAAGGATATAATATAATACTTATTCAATGAAGATGAGAGAATTTCCAAAAGCTGATATTGTAAAATAAATTTATACCCCTTTCGTAACTTTTAAATTAAAAAACCCTAAAAGAGTTAAAATTAATTGAATATTTAATAATAATTAATAAATATATATTAATTTTAGATACATAAAATGTTAATTATATAATCTTTATATAAATATACAGTTTCATAATACAATATATGCTTTAACAAAGTGGAAAATGGAGATAAAATCCCATACAAATATCATATCATTGAAAGGAGAATTAGTCAATGAAGGGATTTTGTGTCAAAAATATAAATAAAAAAACTATATGGGGAGATTAATTATTAATCAGTAAAATTTAATTTTACACATATTCTTGACATAATATAATCAATTAATAAATTATATAACTCAATAAAGGGAAATTTTGTTAACAAACCCATCACTTTGTATTCGACATGATTCAAATGTTTTATAACCTCATATATAATTTATACAGACTTATTAAAAATCTATATAAGAGTAATTTACATACTCATAATATCATATATGATGAAATTTTTACATTTAATCACCCATATATTAATAATCCCCCATAAATGTTTTTCCGAGTGTTAACTATTTCATTTTTCATCAGAATTTAGTTTACTGGTTCTAGTAATTGTACACAAATTATGGTTCCAAATTTTGGATAATTTTGTTAATTATATAAATATCATATTTATTCAGTATATATATATATATTTATTCATCATAAAATTTTCAAATTGATAAATTAATTACACTATCCATGGAGGCGTGTGGTCGTACATATGCATGCACTTTGTCACAACTATTCAAGAATTTAATGAATGAAATATAAACAATAATTCAACAGTAATGTGTTATTATTATATAATATATTTCCTATATATTTATTAAATTTATCCTTATTACTATACATGTATTAACAAAATGAAAAATAGATCACATCACGTCGTGCAGGTGGTGGTCTTCATATATGCATGAGCATCATTTTTTAGAAGGATTTGAAGGTTTTAACATTTACAAGATATTATAACAACTTTTTCTTCATAAATATCATAAATATTAATTACCTAAATAATTAAAATCATTAATTTAAATTGGTTATGAATGATTTATTATACAGCTATGAAGAGACCATAAGACGTATGCTGCCATGAAAGATGTTTTAAATTTTTACATGATATAAAATAAATAGAAAATTGTTTTACATTAATTGTAAAAAAGGTCATTATATTTATAATAATTTATTTATTATTTTATTGTAGGTTAAATATATTTTTCCAATTATTATAATTATTACATCTGAATGATTGGGTAAAGATGATGACATCTTATTTGGTAGACATCAGGTAGATCCCTTTTTAAGAACACATGCAATGGTATTTCATAAAGAGAATATCCTTTAATTCATGTATATATATTTATAATGTAATTGGATATGGGTTTGTGAATATAGGTTTATAAATAATTTTTAATCAATAGAGTGAAGTGGTGTACTTTTATTTTGGAGGGGAGGGCTATAGTTACAATTAAATAAGGTATGAAATGAATATAAAATATTTTTTATTTAAAATGGATCCAAATTTATGTAATTATAATATAAGATGATAATTATTTTAAATATTCTCACTAAAAATTTCATACTATTTTTTTTTGTTTTTACCCTTAGATTTTTTAACCTATTACTAGTTTTTTTTTCACTTTTGTGATATTTATGTGAAAAAATATTTATGGGTAAATAATGTCACTTAAAAGAAAAAGTCACCCATCAATGGACTATGGTGGTTATTTTATTGTATTGATCATGAATAATGTAACCTAGATATCATGTATACAATATTAAATTTATACTAGATAGAAGGTATCAAATCCTGAGCATGAAATAGTTTAGTAGAGTTATTAAACTATATACATAATTTAAATTTACATTAAATTTTAAAAATAAAATTAAAAAACCTGTTTTCAATGTGATCATAATTACTCCCCTCAGCATATCCATTCATATTAATAACATTAAACATACAAATATCAATGGGAAAATAAAAAAAATTAAAGGGGTGTGACAATAGTTTTTGTAAGGGTATGCGTACATTGCAATATTTAATGAATAAGTAATAACAATCAATATGGAATGGTATATAACTAAATACTTTACATATAATTAATAACTCGACATTATTCAGAAGAAATAAATGATGATTAAATAAATCCATTTAAAAAATCATATGATCTTGAAACATATCCATATTTATTATAACTAATATAATAGTAACATGGGCATCTATAACTAATTAATAATGAATGAATTTAAAAATCCACAAATATGAAACCGAAAGGACCTTTCACAAGACATGTTAATTTTTTTTATTTTAAACACATCTAATTCTCCCAAATGACTTTTCTAATAAGACCTATAAATGCATCTAGGGGTTATCTGTAACCTAGAACCACCCAAAACATACTAATTACCAACCTTGCTAATATTAAAGTGGAGAAACATAATACACATAAATATTCATATTAAAAAAATAACACAAAAAATTTGAATTCATACCCCAATAAAATAAAAATAATCATAATCCACTGAGAATAATATGGTGAATGGAAATAAAATTCACATCTTAAATTAAACTAACCATTTTCTATACAAAGAATGAATACGGATGATATCAATAGAAAATATCCCCAATGTATCATAATCATGGTAAATGATTCATGTCAAGGATAAATATAAATACATTAAAATTGTTATAAAAACAATCTCGAGGAAAATATCCACTACACTTTAAAAACAACCAATTAAAACAAAAAGCACAAAAAAAATATTTAATTAAATTTATTTCATGATAACCAAAAACCACTTTTGAAATAAAATTTAAAACATTGAGTGGGATTGATGGAATGAAAATATTTCCATGCCATATATGAAAAAAAAATATTCTCTTCACATTTTTGGTAAATGACAAAAAACATCTTTATTAAATAAATAATCAATTCATTCAAAAAAATCAACAAAAACAAAAAAAAAATAACATTAATTTAAAATTAATTTTAAAATGGTGTGATTTATTTAAAAAAAATTAATATAAAACATGTTTTTTGATGAAAAAAGGATTTGCGACTAGAGACTGAAATATTTTCAGTATTACATAATAATAATTTTTATATACTTTTAATTAACAACGAGTGTTAAAATGGTACATTTACTTGATATTGATCATGAAAACCCATAGTTTAAGTAATAAAACTTACATTATGCTAGAAATATCAAATATTTACCTAATGATATTTTTAAAGAAAACAATCCCAAATAATGACGAGATTATTAATTAAACATTTTACCATTTTGATAACAAATGAATTGTAATCCCAATTGAATAAGAAATAATAAATTGAATCATAAAATATGATTAATATAAATAGACTAGTGATATAAAATATCAAATTATATGTTCAAAACCAGAGAAATGAATATGTTTTGAAAATGGTTTATATCTCTTGGATGTAAAAGTGATATGGGAAACCCTTACATCAGTTCCATCTTCCCTCAAATGTCTCGGAACCACCATTATACTAAATATAAGTTAATTAAAAATATATTAAATAAAATAAAAACATTTATAAACCCATATATTATTTACTTATAATATTCTATCACAAGATTATTAACAATTCATTATTAAATTCACTAATTTCAATCGAAAATTATTCATTTTTCATGCATGTTTTCATATAATAATTTTGATAATTCAATTTGATAATGGTTAAATAATAAAATATGATGTTAAAAAAATATTAATATATTTTATATTAATTATATATATATTTCTAGTAATATTATAATGTACGATATATAAAATTTATTATATTTTTCATGGAGATAGTGGGATGTAAGTACTTATGAATGTTTTTTACATTTTTTATTGATGGATTTAATAAAATAAAAATAAATATTAATTAAAAATTTTCTATTTTTTATTATTTAATATATATAATTTTTATTAAAATTACATCCTTATTAAAATCCAAGTACTAATAAAATGTAAACCTTCCAAATACCTTTGTGGACGCGGTTCTCTAGATGTACACACAAGATAAAGTATTTTTTTATCAATGGATTGGAAAGAAATAAGCCATATTTATCATTAACTTCCATAAATATGGTTATATAAAACATATCATATATTTTCTTTATCTTTAATCTTACTTATATTCATTTCAATTATAGGTGAAAAGAATATCAAATCGCTTTGGGTGGCAGTAAACCATAGTACACAAGATTTGTGTTATTCGATCTCCCACCGAATGAAAAGTAAGAAGATATATGTGGTATCAAAATTAATGAAATATAATGATCTCATAAATATAATAAAAATATGACAGTTTCATCATTATATGAAACCATTTATGGTAGGGATGGGAAAAAAATTACATCGGTGCATGAGGTGGTATCCTATCACACACACGACTGACAGTTCTGTTTCACTTTTGATATTAGTGGAGATTTATATGGGTTATTAAATTAAAATTATGACATATCAGTATATAGTATATACTAGGGTTATTATATTTCCATATTTTATTAAGGTTTTAAGGTGGTGTAAGAAAAAATAAAACAAATTCCCATGTTTAATAATATTACCTCTTCTTTAGAGAGGATATTTAGGTTTAAACATGATCCCTCTTAAGAGGGACTCCTAACCAATATAAGGTCAATAAGAAGATATTAGGTATTATTTTAATATTATTAACTATGATTTCTCATATTAAAATGGTTTTGGACGTATGAATAGGGGAGGATAGGTGGCTTCATTTTATGTTGGGGAGAAGACAGATTTGGAAGTTTTGAATACATAATGTGTTACCCCCATTGTTATAATTCCAAAAAACCCAAAAATGATATATTATATTAACATAGGTATTATAGGGTCTAAAAATGTAAATAAATGGGTGTTTGATATGTTTTAGGCCATTATAAAACTTATATTATTAGTTAAAGCCCTCATAAACCCATTTCACCTTAACTACAACAATTAACATTACCATTTATAGTATTGATCATAGTAAAAAATTAATTTGAAATTATTAAATAATATAAATTTCATGATTTAAAATATGGAATAATTTTTCCTAATTTAAATTATATAATTTTTTGTAATTAAATATAATGTTAAACCGTATAAATGATGAAAGATAGGTTTTGCGAATTGAGAGGTTTGATAAGTATCAAATGTTTCCATTTCAAAATTCACTATGATTTTTCAGAAAATTAAAATAATCATTTAAATATTAACATAGTTGAAATAATTTTACACAAAATTAAAATTTAATATATAATTTATCTTCATAAATAATTTAAACAAAAATGGGGTTTTCAATAAAAATATTTTTTTCACTATTCATAGAAAAATCTATATATTTAGAAAAATCATAAAATTAACCCAAAGATAATATTGACCATTAGATTTAGGAAATTTAGATTATTTTGTAAACTATATTATATAATTATTTCTTAAAAAAATAATTTCAACTTATGTTTTAAATGAGTTACTAATCTGTTATTCGAAACAATATCATTTTTTAGAAAACAATTATTTTTCTTTAAAATGTTTCATATTATATTTCAAATTAATATATATCAATAGAATAAATTTTTTACAAGTTTAAACCACATAATATTCATATTATAGTAATTAAAAATCACACCATCTAAAAAATTACTATGTTTTATTGTTCATATTTTAAAATAATATTTTAATTGAGTGTCATGTTTCCTTCTAAATCAGTGTTGTTTACCATGAAATCTTTCGAAGGTATCAAATTTTTTCAAAAAATAAATATACTATAAATTATATAGTTGTTCGATTTTATTAAAATATTAACCATGAATTTAATATACACTATTGAATATGATGTTATTATTTTTAAATATCACCTTTCACATTCTACTACCTATAATTAATTGTTTTCATACAATTTAATATTAATCTCAATAATCAGGTTTTTGAAAATTGAAAACAACCTTCTTGAAATTCAACAATCTTATAAGGGTAAATAAAAATCCTTTTGATAAGATATAAATTGTTGTACTAATGTTAGTTATAGTAATAACTTAATTCTGTTTCTATGTATAAGAATAGTGATGGGAAGTGAATATAAAGACATGGAAGAAAAAAATAATTCAAAAATAAAGATGGAGGGTGATTGTGATAATAGATAAAAGGAATGTGTATGGTCAATATAAATTCCAAAACCACAAAACCATAAATCAAAAATGAGTTACAAAACCATTTAATTCATTTAAAAGCAATTCACTAGAATTAAATTTTTGTTTCAAGATCGTTTTCATAGTGTTCAGTAATTCCAATTCTATCTATAATGAGAATGTATAAAAATATAAATAATTTATATAAATTAAATTTCTTGAAAAAATTTCACCCTTTATTGTTTAACAATTAATTCTCACTTTATATCTTACTCTATATAATAAATATCCAAAATTGATTTTTATTCCGAAATGTTTTTTTGATAGATAATTAGAATGTGAAGTCATTCCTCACATATCTATTTATTTTTGAAAACCATAATGGTTATAACATGTTAGACAATATCACCCGAAGATTAATGAAATACAATCCTTATATTATTATCCTTAAGTCTCATATAATATTTTTTTTCCAAATAAATTAAATATTTTTTAAGGAAGGTCACAAAATCATCATTTTATTCTCCGAACAATATAATGTTTCTCTTAATGTCCCATTCGAATTACATGAATAAATTAATCACCATTTAATCTTAAAAAAATTCATTCTTTAAAAACTAAAATACTTGGATCATAAATATATTCCACAAATCAATAAATGTTGTAAAATCATGAAAAGATGAAATAAAACATAATTTCACTAACCATTTTAATTAATAAAAATATTATTGATTTAAAATATCATTATTGTCAAAATATTTGGAACATATTAAAAGTTATCCACCATTTATAATATATTTTCCATGAAGTTCAATATATCACAAAATCAAATTTATTTTTCCTCAGTATCATTCAACATATGATCTCTAATCATTTTAAAAATAACAGCTCAGTAAAATATTTATATGTTTCATGATTCTTATAGACATAATATAACTGATAATATACACATAAAAAATAATTCATCAATCCAAACATATGAAAATTAATACTTTCCCATATCATCATTATGATCCCTTAACTTCTTTTGAGTTATATTCTCTTGACAGTTGGAGAATTAATTTTCATAGTGCCCCATCCAATTATAGTTAAATACTTCAAAAATATAAATTTAATTAACTCCCTTTAAATTTTGGGCATTGTTCCCTTTATCTCAACACATTTTATAAAAATTTTATTCCCTTAAATAATTTACCATGTTGTTTGCTTCAACAATTATCACATGTAGGAAACCCTTCCATTCCTTATTCCACTTATCGGTTTTTATCATTCATAATCTTTTTCTCTAACATACATTCAAATCCATAAAACATAGTGAAGTATTTCATTATTTTTATAGAATATAATATTATTCTCTCATATGATGAGAATGTTTTTGATACTATTCTATTCAAAAAATTAGATTAATCCCATCAGAAAACAATAATTCATACTTATTAGATTACATTCATTGAAAAAGTTTACATTAATTATTCTAGGTTTCATTTCTAAAAAATGGAATAATCTATATTAGATTTGAAAATTTTTTATCATAATGAATAATCCCAAAACTAGATAAAAATATATATATAATAGAAAACAATTATGTAAATGTCATTCTAATCAACGTGGTTTCTATGTGAATGTTTCCAAATAATTAATTTTCCTTCAAACCATTCACAATGGTTTGTAAATTAAATTTTACTTATAATATGGATGTACCATATCCAGGTAAATCTAATTTCTTAGTGTGGCCCATATTCTGGTAATTGGTAATGCTCCATCCAAATCTTACATGCCTTTTTTAATTTATTACCCCTAGGTACATCTATCCTAGAGAAATGTACACGTGTATTATCAAGACCAATATTTATTTCATGGGAAAACAAAAATATATATATATTACCAAAATGTTATAATTTTTATATATAATTATAATCAATGTTTATCATAGTCTTACATTTTATAGTATAAGTATTATTTAGCCTAGTTCCCTTGTTTTCTAGTAAAATTTATCGGATACCAACTATAATGACCCCATGTATAATAAACTAGAGTTGGTGTCTACATTATTACATTTTCACTGGATTCAATTAATCACATCCTTAAGAACCAAATATATTAGTATTAATGGTATATTAAGTAAATAATTGAAATTGAAATTACATGTTAATCATAAAATACAAGAAAATTTTATGTTTAACACCATTAATACCCTTATAATATAAATTAATATCAATAAAAACACTTATAGGTGACTTGGGAAACATAAAACATAAAAAATGGATGATCATAAGTTATAATGTAAATGAGTTTATCAAAGATATAAACCATTATTTTTTTCATTTAATCTTATTCTTGGTTGATTTATATATTTCTTAATGGAGTCATGGAGTTCTTGGGGGGTGTTTGGGATTTTTCAAATTCTAGAACCCTGAAATATGAATAAAAATACTAGGCCACATGGTTAGGAGAAACCATACATCCAAACCTACATAGTTTATCTATTCATGATGTGTGAAATTTTCAGGTGCTAGGAGATCCACCAATTTTTTACAACAGTGTGACCCCAGGATCATGCTTTTCCGTGATTATAGAATTCTTGGACCACGACTTCTTGCACAGTTAGATAATGTTTATGCCATAACCACGTGAGGGTCCTCCTTGGACAGTCGCTCAGTAAAATGTTCATGCCCATTTTTTTTGAAAACTCTGCAACCAAAACATTCTCCCCTACCTATATGGGTGATTTTAAAACTCTACGCATGAAATTTTTTATGTTCAATCCCTCATTCCCTATTTATTTTTCTCTAGAAGATCACTCCTCTCCATGTCCCATTCAATACTCATTTATATTGATGTTGGGATCAAGATATATTTTCCATCAGATCAAATAACTGCTCTCCATCAGATAAATCTAAAATCTAGAGGTAGCAACTTCAATCCCCTATTTTATATTTATAATTTATCTCTTCCATTGTTGTGCTATTTTGGAGCAAGCTCATTTTCCCTATTTTTAGGGAATTGGACAACTCCATGAATAAGTTTCATTCTAACTCAATAAAATGGTAAATAATTGAAAATGGAATCAATAAAATATGAAGGTAGGTGGTATACTTGTTTCACACAAGTTTCGTTTCATTTTATAACTTGTCCTATTGTGCCTCATGTCGGACCATTCTTGTAATGCCACCAAAACATTAAATAACTTATTCCAAATGTTTTTTCAGGTGTATTATTTCCCTAAAATGAAGTTAATAACCTCATAGGTTTATCTATTTTACCTAAGAAATATCGTTGGGTATTCCTAGTATGTTATAGTCTACTGACACTATTCTAATTTATTAGTCCCCAATTTAGGTGTAATACCACTCGAATACATGCCTTTAAATATGTTTTTTAATGATTAAAATGTTGGAACATGTTTTAGGATCATATATATAAATACTTATTTGGTTTTTTCAAGATAATTGAAATCAAATTTTTTACTATTTTTATAATTTTTTTCTAAATGTTATGGTTTTCCAAACCAAATCAAACCATCACCTTACGTAAAGGGTGATAGAAGGGGTTTCAACATAAAGAACCCTCGGCTAAGATCATCGTGATAAAGAGATATTTTGGTAATTATTTTTTAAATATGATTGGGGGGATATTATATATTTATTATATTAAGTCACTTAATGTTTTTAATTTTACTTCTATATGAGTGACACCAGTTTTGTAACACATAGAGTATATAGAAATTAATTTTTTTCGAATAAATTTATTTTCATTGATGAATTTCATTCCACAGTATAATATAATACTCTTATGTTATACACCATATAATGTTAAAAATAAAATATATTCAACACATAGATTATCTTTGGTTAAAAGAAAATATTTTTTCTTCTGTGACACAAAATGTTGAGTTCCATTGATAGCTTTTGTTTCATGATAAACCACGTTTTACGAAATTGTAATATAATATTAATATTAATAAAATGTTATCATAGTTATCAAATATACGAATGAATGAAATATAGTTAAAATATTAACTAAATTATGAATGTTTACAAATATTTATTAGAATCCATATTTTATCAATTAATTAGAAATGAAAATAAAAATAATTTTACATAAAGTTAGAGTTTTTATGAAAAATCTATTAGTTTGAACATGAATAAATTTTATATTAATACATTTAGTAAATAAAGATTTTTTTGGAGATATTAATTATATTTATATATTATCAATTCAACCAAAATTTGTAACATTTATCCAATATATTTGATTGAATAACATAAGAATTCATTCAATTTTAGCAGTAAAAAGATGTATTTTTCAAAAAGATAGTTTTATTTCCTTTTATCGGTGAACCAATTTTAATAAACATTTTCAAACATTTATATTTCATATATTAAAATATAGACATGATTTTTGAAACAAAAATATGAATATTTACATTTGGTAACTTTGGGAAATTTTCTTCCAAGTTTCATTTTTTGATGAATACTAGAAAACATTGAATTTTAATTGAAAACTATATTTTCATTTAATTTATCGATATAGTTTAATTACATTTTAAATTTATTCTAGTGTTTATTTAGATCCAATATAAATCTTTTAATAAATTTTATGTAATTTATTTCAATTTCTCATTGAAATGATTATAATGAAATTTCACACTTTTGATCATTTTCAATTTATAATTCTATTGTCTCATCTCGTCCTCATGATTAATCATAAATAAATTTCCAAAAAATATATTATTATAATGTGGTAAAATGTATCCTATATTTATAATCGTAATAATATTAAATTTCTATTATATTCACCATATTTATTTTCAAAACAATGTTGTGAAATTAACTAAAACTAATCACAATGATTAAGGTATAATGAGATTACTTAGTTTTAAAAAATTTACTATGGGGTAAAACAACCTATAAACTTGTCCAAAATTAATTGGTGGGAAATAATTATAACACACAATACTATTACTATATAATATAAAATTATTGGAGGCACATGATGCAAGGTAGACCTCTCAATATTGTTTTACTTTTTATATTTACAAAAATGCCATTTGTCATCATCTGTAAAAGGGAATTTACCCCTCACTTATTCACATACCTCAAGAAAAATTCCTCATATAAAAACATAAAGAATAATCTCTATAATTCCATCATCTCAACCTATATTCCCTCTTTTTGTATAAATGAAACCATGGAATCCCATTAGTTAAAACCTAAACGTGTTACCCAAAGAAGAGGTGGCATTCTTCAACGGGATTTTGTTTTATTTGATTGTCCATAAATTAAATTATTCTTATTACATTATTATATAATAAAAAATAATACTAAATATACTGAGATGTTGTTATGTTATGTGTTCAACCTACACCAATAGACACATCCATCTAATTGGATACACAATCATAATTCATGTGTAAAAAGAACTACCGCCTCTCAAACCGATGACATTCATTAATCCATTACCACCAATAACAGTTTGAAAAAATGTTGGAAATGATATTTTTATATGATAAAAATGATATTTATGACATATATATTCTTTTATATTTATTATATAACACAAACATATATGAATTCTATTTTGTGTGAATAAGATAACATCATTCGTAGATGTGTGTACTATCGCCTCCTTAAAGCGATGTGGTTCGATAAGGCTTTACATAGTATGTATTATGTATGGGTTTATGAAAAATATGTTATATTTAAGAAATAATAATTCAACTTGAATTTATATATATGTATCATTTAATTTTAATTATATTAAAATATCATAACAAAATCGAATCACTGTTCATTCGTCTGTACAAACTTCTATACCCATTAACGATATGTTTTATTTCACTTTTCTATATTTCATAGATTATTATAAATACATATATATTAAATATATATGATTTTACATGATTTTTTTCATTATCCTATTAATTTTATCGTGATCTTTGTACTAGGATCAAGAATAAAAATTCAATGTATATAGGAAAAACAAATAGGTTATTTCGCAAAAAATAAATTTAACATGAAATTAAAAATAAATGGGTAATATATAGTCATAATAAAATCATATATGGTATTATATATAAGAATAGGATTATGTGGTAAATATAATCTAAAATAATATTTTCAATGTAACAGAATTCAACGTTTATGAATAAAGTCAATACTTAATGTAATAGTTTTCTCATATCACTTATATTTATGTGGGATATTTGTGATATTGAACAGAAATTATTTTTCAATGGTGTATATATAGACCAATTAAAAGTTATATATTGAATTTAATTTATTTCATTAATTTAAAATGTTAAATTTATGCTACTATTTCCATGGATCTCATGATTTAAATGAAACTCAATTAATAAGGGGATTTCTAGTTTCACTTTAGTTTCTATGATACTTATTCAATATTCACCACTCATTTATTTTATGTGGTGTATATAAATCCCATTAATGTATCATATTATTATTATCCCTAATATTTTGGTTATAAACATATCAATTTTACGAGATATATTTCATTTAATTTATTGTTAAAATGGATCTAAATCAGTAAATTAAATTTCTATCAATTTTCCTTCATCGAGACACATGCCATTTTATAAACCTATATTCTTATAAGAGTTGTATATACTACTTGTTGACATTTTATGTAATGATAATAATTATTTTCAGAGATTTTTTTGCTTAAGTTAATGTTTTTATTTCTTGGGTATTAATATTTAATGTTAATAAAGTCGTCACATCTTATTGCAATAATCACACAATTTATCTGGATTATTTATGATTCTTCTTCAATAGATGAAATATTATGATAATTATCTCATTAAATAACATGAAAATTTTTATTCTATGTTTATTCCTGATATATTCATTTAATGGAACAATTTTATTACTCTTTTTCATTTAATATAATTATTAAATTTATTGTAATAAAATCCCACATTATCTTCTTCTTTGTTCAAAAATCTATGTTCCTTTAAAAATAGGATTTCTAAAAATTTCTCCAAAAATGTTCTACTATTATCCTTTGACACATAAAATACATTTTTACCCATTTTTATCATTTTTAACTATTTTTTAAATGAGACTTATGGTTTTTCTTGATCGTGGGACTTCTCTAAATTTTATTATGACCCAAAAGTAATGTCTGACATGTATAAATTTATCTAAAATCATGACCTCCATTTCATTGAATTTTAATTTATATTTTTTAAATATTATTTTCACTGAAAATTGTTTTTCAAAATGCTTTATTTTTTAAAGTTAATTATTTGAAGTGTAAATGATATTTTCATCAAGATATTTGTTAAATTATTTTTAAATAATATTTCATAAGTTTTCAAAGAGGTGTTCATTGAAAAGTATTATGAATATATTTTATGTAAAAAAATTTATTTTAAAAGAATATTTATATTCCTTAATAATTCTCTAAACTGATCATTCAAAATTTTTCTCCATCCTAGTTGAAATACTTTGATATAGATTATACTATAGAAAATATATGATCCAAGGATACCATTCATATTATTTCTACAAATGATTTATTTTTTTATGGCATGAATATTATGGAAACCATGTATTTTTCATGGGATAATCTTTTTTCAAATATATTTTCATGAAACATGTTTCATTTCCATAGTTTAATCAAGTTTTGAAATAATATTTTTATGAGTTTTTAGGTATATATGAAATATCTTGGCACTTTATCAGTGTTATGTTTCATTTAAATTATGTAAATGTTGGATTTCCCTTGAAATCACAGGGTAATCTCATTACAAATATTATGATGGGTGGCCCAGATAGAACTAGGTAATCCCCTTACATCTTTTATGATAAGGTGGCCCAGATAGTTCCATGAAATCTTATTACATCTTATATAATTGGGTGACCCAAAGAGTTTCAGGTAATCCCTTAATAGTTTATATGATGAGGTTTACCATAGAGAACTTTTTGATCCCATTAAAGATTATGTGACAAGAGGTACAAATATTTCCCTCCAGTGCAGTGGGTAAATAATTATATCTCTAGAGATATACATGGCTGGAATGAGGTGTGAACATGGTTTGAAAATGGATTTTCTCCCTTAAGATGATGATGGTATGAACCTTGACTCCTAAGATAGTCTTGGGAGTAAACCGTGACTACTAAAATGGTCTCAAATTGAACCATGACTACTAAGATGATTTGTGGCATTAACCCACACCACATTAATTAAATTGATGCAACTAGGGATGGTGGGGTGTCTTGTACAGTATGTTTATCCCCATGATGTTCTATAATACATTTTTGGGATGTGCCTTGACTTATAGGGAATGATTTTATACTCTTATGTGCATGAAAAAATTATTTCTTCTTACTCTTTAATAGTTTCATGGATTATTATCTCAATTATATTTTGACTCATTTGTTATGACCTATAAATATTTATTCCCTAACACTTGATTATATTCTTTGATTTATAGGGCATAATATTCTAATGTTTTCATAATTTTCTCACAGAATTTAGATTACGTTATTATTAAATATTTTGATTGATTACCCTTATTATGAATTGATGCTATACCATTTCTTATGTCCACACTCACTAGGTTATGAAGAATGTTTTTATGTTGGATATTTAAAGTGGATGATATTTAAGGGAGATGTTGAAGATATTTAAACGAGATAGAAGGGTATGTTTCAATGATTAAAAAGACAATAAACCACTATAGTCATTAGGAATGTACATTTTTAATGTCTTGAATATTAATCTAAAATGATGTCATATAAATTTATGATAGTTATCATTCACTATATATTCCCTAGGGGGGATTTTGTGGATGTGATCAGTGGTAGGATGGTAATACCATGCCATTAGTGAGACATAGACCCCTATATAGAATACTAGGGAAGTACTCAATGGTCGTTTCTTGATGTTATGACACCAATCATGAAGAGACACATCATATTTCATTAATGGGTAACAATGGGTGGAATCATAGAATTTTTTATTTTAAAGATACCTTAGAGTGACACATGGGTCCCCACTCAAACTTTCATGGATGTAATTAGGGAGCTCTCACTTAAATTTACTGAATGTTTTTAAATAAGGAATTAAAATTTGAAATTATAACATCATGGTTGTGTTCTCCAAGACTAATTAAATTATTTGTGATAGTCCATGTTTTTATACATACTAGAACTTAAAATTTTTACTCATTTTCACTTGGTTTAGACACTATGATGTAGGATAATGTTTGTTGAATTAGGTGGGAGATCCAAGTGGAACCCAGTAAACCAGTATTATTTAGTTATTTATTTATATATTTAATTTATTCTTAATGGAAT
Source organism: Viscum album (assembly GCA_963277665.1). Classification (NCBI taxonomy): domain Eukaryota; kingdom Viridiplantae; phylum Streptophyta; class Magnoliopsida; order Santalales; family Viscaceae; genus Viscum; species Viscum album. The sequence continues at coordinate 1,512,417,337 of OY728156.1, forward strand.
ATTTTTCATTATATATTGAACTAACTGGAATGGTGAAGGAACTATTGTTGGTAGCCTACTAAGTATATATCACACATTTTTTGGGTAGTCTTTGGTACCCATTCATACCGTAGGACTTCATTTAAACATAAAGTGAAGAAGCCAACTTCCAATGAATATTTACCATTTTACATCGATTTTAATGGAATAGGATCCAAATTATTCTTGTTATTATAGTTTTAGCTGTATGTTTATGATTTTTTATTCTAGACAATAAGTTGTGTATTCACGTATCCCTTATTCATCACATACCCATTTTTATAGTTCATTGGTAATCCTCATTATTTAGTATCTATTTATTATTCAACTTCCTCATATTTTTTAATTATATTTCATGTTTTATTATTAATTTTCCACTATAATCTATTTATTGATACTACTTCTGCTATAGATGATTACTAATCCGATCATACAATGTCTTGTTTTTGTTTTCTACTTCTTTATATATATATATATTTAAATCTTACCTATGAGGGAATAAAATCCCCATAGAAATATCCTAGCCCATAATTCCTAGTTCGGATCCTCTAAAATTGATGGAGGTGAACTAGATGTCTTGTGGCCCACCACCTTTGAGAACTGTAATATGGCATCTGTGATGGGATTCTATGAAGTGTAATCATAGCTATTTTCATTTTTTTTTACTATTTATAAATTTTATAGGATACTAAGACATTATAGTTTTGGTAATTATCCATTTACTAGGAGAAGATAACCCACATCTATTGGAAAAAAATTCACCATGGATGGGAAAATTTTGTTATTCCATACACTATTACAGTTTAAAGAATATCATAGTTGGGAGATTCAATTATATTGAGTTCTTAATAATTTAGATGCCATTATAAAGGGTTTTTATTATTGATTCCATGAAATGTGGGAATATTAAAGTCATGCATCGTACTGAGAACTATATGATTAAAATTCTATTCATTATGACATTTCCTATCTATTTTTTCATCTTTAATTTCTGATGTCAATTTTGATTATTGTCGTTCCTTGTTTGCTATCACTTTTAGGATATAGAAAACATACCTGACACCTAAATTACATGACTTGAACTAATAATTTTTTCCCACATATTGTAAAGGATATACCTTATTTAGTTGGTTATGGGATGTTGATACATGGAACATCAGTCACCTGGGTTGGAATGTGTTATTAAAAGGATTAAGTGGAAACCACATTTAAATTTATACCGTGTATGGGATCTTATAAATCAGAAATGTAGATCCATAAATTTTAACCATTTAAATGGATTAAAATAGATTATTTAATATCAAATCAGAATCAAAATATTATTTAAAATTACATTCTCATCATATATTTGTGATTTTTGACCACGAAACTAATCGGAACATAGGTGTGGGATATTGGTTGTGTCACGTAAGATCCTTCTATAAGCTTTTATAATCAGTTAGACCTAACTCATAGAGTAGGATAAGGGTTGTTATGTGATTAAATGAAGTATTTATACCTGTCATTTCATTACCAATTTTGATTTCTATTATATGTCCTCTACAAGGTGTACACCTGAACATTTTAGAGCTATGAAACCACAAAATCCTCATGATATACTTCAGGAAATTAAAAATGATATCAATCTAGTGGGGGTTGTCCCCTAAGACACCTATAGGTAATCATGTAGTGAAACTTGAGGATTCTCTTGACGAACTTAAATTGAGAACCAATTTTGGCTTCCATAATAGATTCTTTTGGTTTATGAAATTTCTACATGGTTTTTTAAGACTATTCAATATAATGGAATAACAATCCCTTGAGTTCTAGTGATATAATTCTCACACCATCATGTGGGATGGTAGACCACAGACTGTAGAGTCTTTTCTAGAGGGAATGGTGTCTGACATCAATAATATCAGCAATCCTCTTGGGATGAGGGTTATAATCATGACCTATATTCTTCATGACTCTGTCGTGCGTTGATTTGAATTCCTTATTTAGGCCGATAAACATCTACATCTATTCTATGGATATTTATAGATATATAATTATACAAATTCTTTCTAAAGTCCTTGAGAATAGACTATGATTGATAGATTATGAAAATTCACCTAGGTGACATTTCAGTGATGGATTATTCAGCTCTCTTCATCGAATTACAATGTCTCACACCAACCTTGTTTGGTGATGAGTTGATGAAGATGGTTTGATTTTAGGATCGGATTGATTAATCCATCTGACAATAGGTGTACATTGTTTTACAAACTACTGTAATTATAAATAGTTAATCATACCCTCATGAATTTGTAGAACATGAGTTGAAACATGAGCCATCAATGTTCAGTTTTCGGGTAGGGATGGGTTTTATCCAGCAACAGGAGATGTTGATTTTATGGTACACGTAGGGATTGTACCTGTAAGGTTTCATTCATAAAAAAATTCTATTTCACCGGTGTGTTATGAAATGACATAGATGTCACCAGTGCATGACGAACCTGATAAAGTTTCAGGATTTGAAAAGGTTGGGTCACCAATAGAGGTTCTACTAATCCATTTACGATGTTCATAATTAATGAGGATATGTGTTTAAACTACCTTCATGTATCATATTATTGACACAACATTTTGAGAGAATTTTTTCTTTTATAGACCGATTTGGATAATTATTTAGTCATGGTTGAGGAAATCATCCCTTAGAGAATAACGGTCAACAGAGTGCACATGTTATGGCTATATATGATTCATATAAAGGTCATGGTTTTGGACATATATTTTATATGTATCCTATTCCTGAGGTGTAGAGGCTTGGGGCTTCTACCGTATGAGGTTTGATTTGGTTAACATCCACTTTAGTTTCAACCATTTTTTGTAGATACCCAAATCTTGACGTACATAGAGATTACATTACTTTTGTGGAATACTTAATGCATAACAAAAACAGACACCGAAGGACCGTAATATTTTAGTGTCTTTGGAAACTCAAAACGTAATCTTCTAATCATGGTGAAAGATCTTCAACATTTCATATAAAAATCTCCCACTTTGGTTTTCTTACCTATAAACATTCTTTACATCCTGGGGAAAATAAAACAGAAAAAGGGAGAGCTCAAATGCTCAGTAAGGGTAAACATAGAGAACATAAAACAACCCCTGAACATTTGAACGTAATAACATGAACATAAGACATCAAAATCATGAGTAATGAAATAAATCATGGCAGTGCATAAGGCATAGATCAAAAAGGTACATTAACCATGATAAAGTAACTTGTGAATAAAACATGTAATTGTGGAAACCATTAATCACATGTTATGATTTCTATATTAGCCAAGGTATTACTGTTAAGGCCATCTTAAGGGACAAAGTCCCTTTCTGAATCGAGTTCACTCTTCGTTCTAGTCTTGTTTCATTGAATCAAATTAACTTACTGTTCTAGCCATGTCAATATCATGAGAGATAAATCTTTACCCAATGAATTGGATGGAGAGATAGGTCCCACCCATCTCATAATGAAATCATTCTTACTTGTGCCACAAAATAATAATAAATAATTCATCATAAACTGAAAAATAAAATGGGTTTCATAAACATCATCCCATCATAACATAATCCATATAAAACAAATGGATATCATTTCATATTAAGAAAAGTGTAACCATGTAAATCATAGATATATTATACTTGGAAAATACACATATTAAATAATGTCATCTTACATGGAAAATGGTTTTGAAAAAACACTTGATATTAATTCTTGAGGAAAATATTCTTTCTTTTTCAAAATCATTTTCGTTTCACAAAATGCCATGAAATTTTAAAAGAAAATGAATTTGTTAAAAATAGTTATTAAATATTGTATGATAAGCTTCATGAAAATAAGGCGTTATAAAACTATAAAAATCCATTCATTCTGTATAAGTTTAAAATACATTCTCCTCGTACTTTTAACAGAAAAGTCAAAAAGTACCACATATGGTAAACAAAAGAAAAATTCCTTCTATAACACAATGTAAAAGTAAAGAGGGGTAAACATGAAATTAAACATACATGGAATATTATTAAACACTTTAAAAAAACATTTTTAAGTACAAGGATGAAAAATATAACCCCAGTAAATACTTACGAATAAACAATCTTGGATAAGAACAAGATTGGAATAATTATCCCTTACCTTAGGTCTGATATGATTCGTACGTATCCGAACCACCTTTATAATGAGTTAAATAATGTTATTGAATTATTACAGAATCATATTCATTGTTATGATATCATATATGGTTCACTTATGACTTTATATTACAGGTTCTTTTGTAAATTCCATGTTAAAGTAGTGTTTTGGGTAAAATCGTTTTATTTATCGTACGAGTTTGGATTTGTTGTTCTTGATATTATTATTACATATATCATAATTTACATACATCCAGAATTCAATTCATGATTTATATATCATATACATTTAGTATATACATATATATAAGATATAGATTAATGAAATGAAATACACTGTTCATGGAAATTGTAGGCCGTACATACGCATGAATGCTGTTTTCCTTTCCTTATTGACTTGAATGGAAGTAAGTATATGAAACACACACACATATATATATATATATAAATACAGTAGCATTATTTTGTCATATATATCATTATTATATATTATATATACTTTATAATTATTTTAAAATGGTTAACATGGAAAATGAATCTCATCGCGTCGTGAAGACGGTAATCCGTATGTACGCACAAGCTATGATATCATTCCCATTATTATATGAATTGAATTGGAGTTGATGATATAATATCTTAGAATCAGTATCATGTTATAATAATCATATATTTTTATTATTTACACCATTATACCCATCCAAGTAAGGTGGTGGTGGAAAATAGTTTACACCACAGCGTGGAGACGGTATTCTGTACGTACGTAAGCGCGGTGATTTCGTTTTCCGTAGGATGGATTGAAGGTGAAATGGGGTTGTTTCATATTTATAATAAAAAATAAATATATTATTGATACGAATGTTATTAATTTATAATGAAACAATTAAAGAAGAAGATGTTGACGAAGTAGGAAACTTGAAAGAATCAGTAGAAGAGATTACCTCTTCTACGACGCACCTATCATAAGATTCCTCTTAAGGGACTAGAGATGGTATTTTGAGAAGACCAAAACCTCCAGAATGATTCTAGGGAATTTTATAAGATAAATGGGCATGGGTTGGCTGAGCTTGAACGCTCAAAGTGTTGTGAAGAGGACAGGGAGGAGGTGCCCTTATATTGGAGAGGAGAGGGGCAATTTTGGAATCCTTAAAAATATTAATGAATAATAAAATGAAACCCTACTTAAAAACCTCCAAAAATTACTCAATTATAATATGATATAATATATGATTTTAATCTAATCAACCAATTAAATTTAAACATGTTTTGATTTTATTTTAAACCTTATCATTTAGGTTTATCCTTATTTAATCTATTTAATTTTATTTGTAGTAATAATGCTATAAATTTTATGTGGTTATAAATACTTAATTATGTGTTTTTAATTATACATAATTTCATTTTTTATGAAATTTTAGATAATATAAATTTTAATGGGTAATTTTTACAATATTTTTTAGATTTTTAAACAATTTAATAATATAAAATATCAATACTGTCAATTTTGGCACAATTATTTTATTTGAATTTAAATAAAATACACACAGAATATATGTAAGAAAAAAAAATTTAATAGATTCATAACATGTATTATTTATCTAAAAAATTCGTGGAGTGCATTACATAATTCATATAATATTTATTTTAATATTTTTAAAACCATTTATTTGATATTTCAATCAATAAAATAATTTCAACATCACTATTGTGTCACCTTTATTGATAGTTATTTAATCCGTAAAAATTATAAATAAATTTACATGACGTAGATAATTTTATTATATTTTTAGAGACTATTCATGTTCTAAGTTTCATGAAGTTTATCACTAAATTAAAATTATTATACTTATAAGATTTAAGAGAGTGACATGTAGTCACTTTCTTTGGTTTTAATAATAATTAAATTATTTTCAAGGTCAGAAGTCCATAAAATTAATCTTATCCGACCCTTAAGTGATATGGGTCGACATTTAGTCATCCAATAGAATTTTGGAAGGTGTTAGGGTAATTTTATAATCTTATTTTTACCCTTAATTACCGATTTACCTTTAAGTGCAGTATATAAGAATTACCGTAGTTCTATTCATACTATAAAAAAACAAAAGTTACCTGTTAACATAATTTGGACCCAATGAATTAAAATATGGAATCCATTTTTCAAAATTCAAAACACAAAAGTTGCAGTAATAAATTTAAAATTAATCATTTTGTTAAGAAAACGGGTTATAAAAGTTAAAACATTGCCAAAGATTGAAATGTTTTTTACTTATGATTTCAATGTAAAATTAATGGCTATGACATAAATTATATTAAGTGGTAAAAATATATTCTATTTATTCTTTAAAACCATTAAATATTGCAATTTAACCCTATAAATTATTGCGATGAAAAAATTTGTTTGTAATTAAAATATAGTGTGTTTTTACTATTCATTAAAATATGAAAGTGAACAGAATAATATGAAAAATTTATGCACAGTAAATTTTCATATCCTTATTCCAAAAAATAATTTTATTTTGTCAAATTTAACTTATAAAACTGTCAAAAACTAGATTTAATGTGGGTGCGCCATCAAAAGACAGTAAAACTGCATTTTTTTTAAAATACTTATTTGACCTGAACAATTTATTTTGTTCACATACCATGTTTTAGAAAATATGTAAGATTAATATTAATGTTATAAAATTCAAAATTTAGTTAATACTATTCATAACGGCTAATTCATAATATTATAATAATATATCATTATTTAGTGAAACCCGGTATTGCGTACTACACACGCTATCGAGGAAGGTCGTGATTGCGTGTAATGCAAGCCAAGTAAAGGATGCATGTAGTGAAAGCTCTCTTTGGTGTTTCATATAACATAATAAAAACTTATTTCATTTATACATTAAAAAAATCAATAATTAATGTTGCGTAGAATAATTCCAACAAAACGAACTTGAAATTGTGTGTAACACGAGCAAAGAATAGTGTTGCGTATACTGCAAGCTACTACGGTGTTTCATATAGCACAAGCTAATTTTGGAGTAGCGTAAGACACGAAACATCAATGAAATTAAAAATAATAATTCTCATAAAATCCCTGGTTGTTACATTCTACCCCACTTAAAATGAATTTCTCCCTAGAAATTCATCGGGGTTATAAATTGTTTACTACTTGAAAGTTTCTTTCATAGAAACCCAACTCGTAAAAAAGAATACTAATACATAATTTTAAAAATTGAAGTATAAAACCTAACGGTTACGGAAATTAACTCATCACTCTAGTTCCACAAATGAGAACATAGGTGAAAATATGGATATAGAAGTGAAATTTGACCATCAAGTTCTGATGGAGAGTGGTAGAGAACATGGCCATGAATAATCCAATAGTCACAAAGCGATAAATTTGTGATAATCTAAGGTTCCATTTGATTCATCGGATATAAGAGCACTAGGAAAACATTTTTTTGTTTTCAAGATCATTTCCCTAATGTCGAAAAAATTTTGAATTAAAAGAAATATTTACTTGATTTTGGTACAATCTTAATGTTTCTCATGCCTTGAACAATTTCCACGTCATCTCTTAAAGAAATGAAGTTGAATTTGTCTTTCGCGAAGTTTTAGCAGATCATGCGATAGAATGATAAGTCATTCCATCTGTCTTAAACATATGTTAGCAAAAGTTATTTACATAAGTCTATATATGGTGAGATTAATCGGATATGGTGTCAAAATGAACTTATACTTCATCTATCATCCTGATTAATAAAATAAAACTAGTTTCTACTAAATAGGGACTTCATGTAGCCCCGTGGTAGGTGATAAAGGCCTGTCACATTTCGCTTGTGGTTTCAATTCCTGCAACCTTGTCCGACGCGACGAGTTGTCTTTCATCCTACACTATTTTAACATTACAAAAATTATATCGAAAAAAGTTCTAGCCATAAACAACACTATCTTATGTTCTACATAATCCATTCCAATCTTTAGACTTATCCAAAATACCTCTGTCCAATCTCATAGTATAAAGAAAAGGATTACTGGAAAGTTCACAAAACAAGCACATGAATACCATTATTTATCCCCCATAAATCATAAGATATATCTTGTTGATCTCTTTCCAAACAAGTGAATACCTTAATCATGTATTCTCTTGAAACATAAATTACCATATAACCTTAGTGAAAACATGAATGCAGTCAAAATGTAACTTTTTCCACATACTAGAATCCCAAAAATTTTATATACTCAAACCATGATATCACTTTTTCCTTATATCAGTCATGAGCTCATGAATACTATCAAACATATTATTTTTTTTCATAATCCCTTCATTATGCGCATATCATCTGCTTTCCAAAATATTTGAATTACTTTTCATGGTTACCGGTACCATATAATTATTAAAAATCATAATAAACCAATACATAGATATTCCAACATTCCACAGTACTATAAATTAGATTCCACAACATTATTTTGGAATCTCATTACATAAACACATAATCATTCAACTACATCATTGTCATACTCAACATCACCATTAGTGATCGCATGTGACTTCCCTTTCTCCTTTTCCTTAAGTGGTTGCTCATGTCGATCATCATTAACCCTTGGATTAGGGAATTTATTAGCATAATGCCTTATTTCCTTGAACTTGAAGCATTGAAGTGTTGGTGGATCCTTCTCTGTAGTCTTTTCTCTATTCACGCCATTAGAAACATTTTTCCCATTACTTCGGCACTCAGCTTCTTAATGACCTTATTTTCCACACTTGAAACATTTCCTATTACCTTTTAGATAATCTCCACCATGCTTCTTTCTACAATATGAGCATAAAGAAACATTCACCTTCTTTTCACCATTGTTATGAGGTTTTTCCTTGAACTCCATCTTTCATTTCTTGTCAAAACCAAGAGATGGATATGTTACACCAACTTGTAGTTCTACCTTGATAGCACAATGCAATATTTCATTATAGCTACTGAATTCTCTTATCGGTAATTCCCTTCGAAGACTTGGTTTTAAGCCACTAAAGAATCGATCAACTTTACTTTTAGGTTGGATGATAAAGACAGATGTATACCTTGAACGTCTTGTAAAATTCACTTCGTATATACCAACAGATTCATCATATTTCTGCTTAATCTCAAGGAACTAATTTTCCTACATTGTTTGAAGAATAAGAGGGAAGTACTTACTCCAAAACAACTTCTTGAACTCGTCCCATTCCTTGGATTCAATTACATCTTGGGGCCTTGTATTCTTAATTAGACTCCACCACTGGTCTGCTTCACCTTCTAACCGGTAAACAGCCAAAATGATTTTTTCATGCTATGTACAAAAAATTATGGAAAATATCTTTTCAATAGTACTGATCCATTTTTCAGCAACAAGTGGATCAGAAGACCCACTGAAAGAAGGTGGATGTTGCCTCCTGAAGGACTCAATAGAATATTGTTCCCGTCTCTGCTCATTTGGAAGTCCAGAATAATTCATAGCTTGTGTAATTATAGAAATAATATTTTTCACTTCATCTCCCATCACATTTGGTTGTTTGGGAGGACAGTCATTGCATTTTCCATTACATTGATCAACAAGGTTCCTTCGGGTTCCAACCATCATCTAAAACCCAAAAATAACAGCGTGAGAGGCAAAAATAACACTAGGAAAACAACAAAATAATGGGGGAGTACCTTCAATATACATCATCGTGGGTTTAATTCTAATATCGTTACCATAATTCTAGGACTATAACCTATATGTATACTTATCCTTAGGGACATCACTAATCATACATTAGAAATATCTCTAGGGATCTCAATAAAGTTTTCGCATCCTCGTTTCCAAAGGCTAACTAACCCTTTCCTCGGATACCAACTGTAGAGACCCAAAGCTTGACGTACATAGAAATTACATTACTTTTGCGGAATACTTAATACATAATGATAACAAACACCAAAGGACTGTACTAGTTTAGGGTCTTTGGAAACTCGGAACATAATATTCTAATCATGGTGAAAGATCTTCAACGTCCCCCATAAAGATCTTCCAGTTTGGTTTCATTACCTACAACCTTTATTTACATCCTGGGGAAAAGAAAACATAAAAAGGGTGAGCTCAAATGCTCAATAAGGTTAAACATGGAGAACATAAAACAATCCCTGAACATTTGAACGTATGAACATGAACATAAAACATTAAAATCATGAGTAATGACATAAATCATGGCAGTGAATAAGGCATAGATCTAAAAGGTACATTAACCATGATAAAATAACATGGGAATAAAACATGTAATTGTGGAAACCATTAAGCACATGTAATTATTTTCATAGTATCCAAGGCATTTTTTCCAAGACCATCTTAGTGGACAAAGTCCCTTTCTGAATCGAGTTCACTCCTCGTTCCAGTCTTTATCACTGAACCAGATTATCTTACCATTCCAGCCATGTCTATCTCATGAGATATAAATATTTACCCAATTAATTGGAGGGAAATATAGGTCCCCACCATCTCACAATTAAATCATTCTTACTTGTGCCACAAAATTAACATAAATCATTCATTATAACCCAAAGAATAAAATGGGTTTCATAAACATCATCCCATCATAACATAATCTATATAAAACAAATGGATAGCATTTCATCATAAGGAAAGTGAAACCATGTAAATCATAGAGACATTATAATTGAAACATAAACATATTAAATAATGTCATCTTGTATGGAAAATGGTTTTGAGAAAACACATGAAATTAATTCTTGAGGAAAATATCCTTTCTTTTTCAAAATCGTTTTCTTTTCACAAAATGCCATGAAATTTTAAAAGTAAATGATTTTGTTAAAAAATATTCATGAAAACTTTTAGAGTAAGCTTCATGAAAATAAGTCTTTATAAAACCATAAAAATTCATTCATGCTGTATAAGTTAAAAAAATATTCTCCCCGTACTTTTAACGGAAAAGTCAAAAAGTACCACGTATGGTAAACAAAAGCAAGATTCCTTCAATAACACAAAGTAAAAATCAAGAGGGGTAAACATGAATTTAAACATACATGGAATAATATTAAACACTTAAAAAAATTTATGGACATGGATGAATAATATAAACCCAGTAAATACTTACGAATAAACAATCTCGGATAAGAACGAGATTGGAATAATTATCCCTTACCTTAGGTCTGATATGCCTCATACGTATCTGAACCTCCTGTATAAGGATTTAAATAATTACATTGACTTATTAATGAATCATATTCATTGTTTTGATATCATATATGGTTCACATATGACTTTATATTACCCGTTCCTTTTAAAATTCCATGTTAAATCAGCGTTTTGGGTAAAATCGTTTTATTTATCATACGTGTTTGGATTTGTTGTTATAGATATTATTGTTACTTATATCATGATTTAATTACTTCCAGAAGGTAAATCATGATCTATATATCATATATATTCAATATATATATATAATAGATATATGAATGAAATTAAATACCTTGTTCATGGAGACGTTGGGCGGTACATACGCATGAACGTTGTTTTCCTTTCCTTATTTACTTGAATGGAACTAAGTATATGACATATATATATATACATAAATACAGTAGAATTATTATATCATATATATCGTTATTATTTATTATATATACATTATAATTATTCTTAAATGGTTAACATGGTGAATGAATTTTATCGCATCGTGGAGACAGTAATCCGAACGTACGCACAAGCGATGATATCGTTCCCATAATTATATGAATGGAATTGGAGTTGATGATATAATATCTCAGAATCATTATAATATTATACTAATCATATATTTTTATTATTTACACAATTATACCCATCCATGTAAGGTGGTGGTGGAAAATAGTTTACACCACGGTGTGGAGACAATATTCCGTACGTATGCATGTGCGGTGATTTCGTTTTTCGTAGGGTGGATAGAAGGTGAAATGGGGTTGTTTCTTATTTATAATAAAATATCAGTATATTAGTGATACCGATGTTATTAATTTATAATTAAACAAATAAAGAAGAAGAAGTTGAAGAAGAATGAAATTTGAAAGAATTGGTATAAGAGATTACCTCTTCTTCAACACACCTCTTTTAATCTTCCTCTTATGGGACTAGAGTTGGACTTTTGAGAAGACCAGAACTTCCAAAATGTTTCTAGGTAATTGGAGAAGATAAATGGGAAAAGGATGTCCAATTTTGAATGCTCAAAGTTTTGTGAAGAGGAGAGGGAGGAGGTTCCCTTATATAGGAGAGGAGAGGGGCACTTTTGGAAACCTAAAAAAATAATAATTAATAATAAAATGAAACCCCACTTAAAAACCACCAAAAAATACTCAATACTAAGATGAGATGATATAGGATTGTAATCTCATCATCCAATTAAATTTAGACATGTTTGGTTTTATTTTAATCCTTATCATTCTGGTTTATCCTTATTTAATCTATTTAATTTATTTTGTAGTAATAATGTTATTAATTTTATATGGTTATAAATACTTGCTTATGTGTTATTAATTATAAATAATTTTATTTATTAATGACATTTTAGATCATATAAATTTTAATTTGTAATTTATAAAATATTTTTGTTATTTTTAAACAATTTAATAATACAAAATATCAATAGTGTCAATTCTGACACAATTAATTTATTTGAATTTAAATAAAATCCACACAGAATATATGTTCGAACAAAAATATTTAATATATTCATAACATGTAATTTTTATCTATAAAATTTTTTGAGCACATTAAATAGTTCATATAATATTTATTTTAATATTTTTAAAACCATTTATTTGATATTTCAATCAATAAAATAATTTCAACATCACTATTGTGTCACCATTAATGATAATTATTTAATCCCTAAAAATTATAAATAAATTCACATGATGTAGATAATTTTATTATATTTATGGTGACTATTCATGTTCGATGTTTTATGAAATTTATCACTAAATTAAAATTATTATACTTATAAGATTTAAGAGAGTGACATGTTGTCACTTTCTTTTGTTTTAATAATAATTAAATTTTTTCATTGTGAAAAGTCCATAAAATGAATATAATATGACCCTTAGGTGGTATGGGTCCACTTTTAGTTATCCAATAGAATTATGGCAGGTGTTAGGGAAATTTTATAATCTTATTTTTACTCTTAATTACCCAATTTACCTTTAATTGCAGTAAACAAAAATTACAGTTGTTACTATTCATAATATCAAAAAAATAAAAGTTACCTATTAACATAATTTGTACCCTCTAAATTCAACTATGGAATAAATTTTTCAAAATTCAAAATACAGAAGTGGCAGTAATTAATTTAAAATTAATCTCGTTGTTAAGAAAATGGGTTATAAAAGTTAAAACATTGTCAGAGATTGAAATGTTTTTACCTATGAATTCAATGTAAAAATAATGGTAATGAAATAAATTATATTAAACGGTAACAATATATTCTATTTATAATTTAAAACCATTAAATTTTATAATTTGACATTATAAATTATTACGATGAGAAAAGTTGTTTTAAATTAAAATATAGGGTGTTTTTACTATTCATTAAAATGTGAAAGTTAATAGAATAATATGAAAAAAAATTAAAAAGTTAATTTTTATATCCTTATTCCAAATAAGAATTATATTTTTCCAAATTGAACTTATAAACCTGTCAAAAACTAGATTTAATGTGGGTGCGCCATTAAAAGGCGGAAAAACTACATTTTTTGAAAAATATATATTTTACACGAACAATTTATTTTTTTCACATACCATCTTTTAGAAAATGTGTAAGATGAATGTTAATGTTATAAAATTCAAAATGTATTTAATACTATTCATAACAGCTAGTTCATAATATTATAATAATATATCATTATTTACGGAAACCCAATATTGCATACTACACATGCTATCGAGGAAGGTCGAGATTGCATGTAATGAAATCCAAGTCAGGGATGCCTGTAGTGCAAGCTCCCATTAGTGTTTCATATAACATAATCAAAACTTATTTCATTTATACATTGAAAAAAATCTATACTTAATGTTGCGTAGATTAATTCCTACAAAACGAACTTGAAATTGTGTGTAACACGAGCCAAGAATAGTGTTGCGTATACTACAATCTAATACGGTGTTACATATAGAGCAAGCTAATCTTGGTGTAGCATACAACACAATACATCAATGAAATTAGAAAGAATAATTCTCATAAAATCTCAGGTTGTTACAATTTTGATATAGGTACATCAACCTTTTTCTATCTATAGAAACTATGGGATCATTGGGTTAATATTATAGTATTCTAGTGGAAAGATGATTCTTGAAATGACATTTTGAGTTAGAGCTGATGGTATATGCAAGTTCAGGGGGGGCCCTTAATGTAGGTGGGATCCATTTTTTGTAGAGTTTCTTCATCCTAAAGATGATCACCTTCAATTTCATTCACGGTATGGACTGGATTGGGCCTTATCAAGACCAAGTGAATTTATATCATCCATGGGTATCATTAATATCACTCAAGGGTAGCGAATATATCCATATGGGTGAATGGGATATCTAAGAATGTAGAGATGGACCATAGCGTATTAAAGTATGTAGAGTGTTATCACATATCACAAGTATCTTCATGAGAGGTCATAAAATGATTCTAGTGGAATTTCTTCATGTTTTGAATCATTTCATTGATTTATTCAATAATTATATTTCCTATTTACCACATGATATAGAGGTCAATATCACCAAAAAGATAGTTATAGGTGAAGAACATGTGTTTATTCTTTTATATAGGATGGAACATAAATGGCTCCAGGAAATCAAGAAGAAGCTTAAAGAGCTATATGATAAATAGTTTACCTAGAATACAATATGAAATTAGGATTCACCATTTTTTAGCAAGGAAGGAAGATGGTTCCCATATATATATATATTATCAATAATTAAACCATCTTAAAATGAAGAACCAATATCCACTATTCCGTATAGATGAATTCTTGAGCCAAATATGAGTAGAAATAGATTTTGGGAAATTTATTTGAGGATGAGAAACTATCAGGTGCATTAGAGACTAATAGACATACCACATAAAATGTTCTGTAGCATGTATGGACTGTATGATTATCTACTCATGTCCTTCAATCAGATGAACATGGGGACAATCTTAATAGCTATGACAAATCAATTTTTCCACTGGAATCTCTATTCCATTATGGTAGTCATTTTAGACAACAAAAAAGTGAATTTTCAAATTAGAAAATACCTTTTCAATCATATATATATCCTGCAGAGTACACTGTTATAGAACCATATATATTTTAATCTCAATGAATTCCTCTTTTGTATCAGAATGCTTCACTTATTAGTTTATATAATTTCAAAGGCAGACATATCTGTTGACCCAAGAAACATGATCTTTGAGGATTCATTGGAAAACTAAACAATTTATATTACATATGTATTTTAATTTGGATGACTAGCTATTATAGACAATTCATATAGGATTTATCATGCCACAAAGCACCTCTTAAGGGAATTTCAATGAAGGGTGTGAAATTTGACTTGACTGAAGCTTGTGAGACAAATTTTTATGAGTTAAATAGATGATTGAATTAAATTCCCTTCCAAATTATAGATGATACATGTATAATATATGAGGTATATGTTTTTTCATAATGGATGATGTATAGATTTGTTATAATTCATGGTTTTGTGGCTGTAGTCTATGCGTCCCTCTAGGCAAGGCATCATGAGTGGAATTACTCTAAACACAACATTGTGCTAGGTGTTATAGTTCATTATATATGATTTTGTATTCATACCTATTGGGTGAGAGGTTCATCATCAATACACACGATTACATTCTTAAATTCATCTCCACATACTGAAAAATTAATATGAGTTAGAAAATGTGGTTTGAATTCCTTTAGTAATATGACTTTGAGGATCCTTACACTCATGGTATGGGTATTTTTATGACTGATTCCATAAGTTCAAAGACATAAAAATATTCTATCTAGGAGTACAATGGTGTTTGAAAGATTATGGATCTGTTTTCTAAGATACATCAGAAGCTACCGAAGAATAATGGGTAGACTATTTTAGCATCACTTTTAGTGACATTCTCCGCTCTTGACCTGATAAATATGAGTAATTTGTCAAAATTTTTATTCCACATCCTAAGCGAGGTAGTCAGAGGAGAGTACAAACCACTGGTTTGATTTTTGATGAGAATGATATTGTAGACTCCTATGGGTGATTTTGTATGCCTTATGATATTTGGGAAGACTTGATTAAGTAATATATTACTTATGTGAGGTAAGTTCACCCTTAATTTTTTAAAATGTATCAAGATATACATCTTCAGTATTGGTGGACATGTTTGAAGTGGTTGATATCAGGTTTAGTCTCTAGGTTCTCCACCTGTGTACTGGTGATGGTAGTGAACCAAAGACCTTCTAGTCTCTTATAGATTCTAGATATTCCATAGTTTAAATGGAATGACGTCATCATGGAATTTATGATTGGAATTCCAAGATACCATCAATGAGAAGATATAGTATGGATGATTTTTAATAAGTTATAAAGGTTTTCACACTTCCAATATACCAGGGAGACCTTCTTAGTTGATTATATATGGAGTGTATATATCTAGAAGATAGTGTTCCATCATGGGGTTACCCTTTTTATCACATCAGATCAAGGTACCTTATTTACCTCATTCTTCTGATAATGCTTACAAATGTAATTGGATTCACAGGTTCTGATTAAAATAGCATATCCCCCTCTGACTGGAAGTAAATATGAATGTACGATACCAGTGTTAGAGGATATTCTCTAGGATGGCTTCCTATATTTCAGAGGTTCATGGAAAATTAATATACATATTTTGAGTTTTTTATAGAAATTGCTTCAATGAAATGATTCATATGTATTTTTAGGATTCCCTTTATTTTATGACATTATGTTCATCTATGTGTTGGTTAGAGGTAGGTGATCCTACATGACGAGGTCCATATATCCTTCAATAGTCTTTAGAACAATTCCAAATGATTAGGAGCATAGAGATACAAATTAATCCATGAAGAAGAATTATACCAGTCATCTTTTTTTGAAATATAGAGTTTGAGGTGTGATATTACGTAGATTAGAGGGTATTAACTAAATTGGTTCATAGACCAATTCGAATACATGTAATGTTACCACCTCATTATGTTAGGAATTTTAAGATCATGGAGAGAGGCTGGAAAATATACCATATGATGTAGTTGTCTCATACATATGTGCTGATACATGATGTCTTCCACATATCGCATATTTAATAGTATCATCATACACAATCTCATTGTTTTTACTGTGAGGTTATATAACTCAATGTGAATCTATCCTTCGAGTAGAATCTAAAATGTATCATTTTCGGAGTTTGAAGGCTCTCTGTGGTATGTCGGCTGTAGTGGTCTAGGTGCTAGGGACGCAAAGAGATGTACTGAATGAGACCTCGTTAAAAAAGGCTGATGTGCATTATCAGTGTCTAGAACTCTTCTCTGATGATGTTTTACTACCCTCGGAATAGAAACTCAGAGACTATATGTCTAATAGGGGTGTGTTGGTAAAATTCTTGGTATTATTATAGGTACCAACCATTAGTTTTTAGTTTAAATAGCTTTTTCCCATTAAATGTTTCATAATGGGGTCCAGAAGGTATTGGGGGTGGTTAGGGATTTTTTTAATCAAAATAAAATCATATTTGAAGAAGGAGACTGGTCTGCATTGTTAGGAGAATCTATGTAACCTATCCCACATGGATTCTCTAATAGTGTTGGATGAGACAGTTAAAATCTTGGTGTCGTATAGTTTTTCTGTAACCACGAGACCCTAGTCGAATTCCCTTTCAAGATTGTAGACATCTTGGACTTGGGTCTTATCATGTTTATCCAAAATGTGTCCCTAAACCATGTGATGGTCCTCATTGGGAAGTGGTCTGGCATATGGTTAGAGCATGATTTTTCCAACTGTGTAGCCAAACTGCGAGTCCCATTCTGTCTGGGGGATTTTAAAATTATATCAAAAAAATGTTTTCTATTTAAACCCTCATTCCCGTAAACATGTATCCAATGGAGAACTCCTCTCCCTATCCCATTGAACACTCATCTCCCTCCACCTAGTGATTAAGACATGTTGTTCATCCAATAACCAAATATCTATCCATCGAATCCATATGAATTAAATATGTATGATCATCAATCCAAATAATTATATATATATATTATCTCTTCCTCTGTTATGTTATTTTTTTGATAGATCATTTTACCTATTTTATGAAATTTGAAGATTCCTCTATCCACTTTTATTCTATCTTGATTCAAAGTGAAACACTGGATAGTTGAATCACAACAAGACTAACGTATGTATAATAGTTCTTTTCCATAGGTTTTATTTTATATTATTACATTCATTGTGGCTCTGTGGGTCAGACCATTCCATTAATTCCTCTAAAAAAATAAAAAAAATAATTTCAAATGGTCTTTCTTGTGTATTATGGCCTTAGATTGTGGTGAATATACTCCTAGGTTGATCAATGTGGCTTGAAAAAAAAATTTGTATTACTTTTCCATTATATCCTAGATGGAACCATTCAAAATTTCTAGTAACCCTTTTAGGAGTATTCCTCTATAATAAATTCATTAAAAAAATATTCATAATTGTTTTGAATGATGGGACATGTGTTACTGTCCTATATATCATGCCTTATTTGGTTATGATTAGATAAATGAAATGTCCCTGTTTATGATGTTTATAAAATATTTTTTTCTAAATGGTATGGTTTTTTTTCAAAAATCATACCATCCCCTTATTACAAGGGTTATAGAATTCTGTTTATACTTATGGACCCCATGGACAGGCTCATTAGACATTAGATTGAATTTTTTAATGATTTTTAAATTTACTATTGGGGTTATTATCTTTTTATGGGATGAGCTCGCTGAGTGTTATTATTTTTACCTCAAAAATGAGTGAAACTATTTCCCTAGGTGAAATTCCATGGATAGGCTGAGTCGTTTAATGGTTATACTATCCCATTTTAGAGAATAATACCCCTATGTGTGATACTAGGGACCAACAAGGAGTTATGTTAATGATGTTATCACCCCATGCCTAAATTGACACTTCTAATTTCATTAATCTGTCTCCTTGGATGGACTTATATGGAAGAGGTTATTTTATAGAGCCCTTGGATAAATACTTGTGTCTCACTCAGTCATCCTTAAATGGGATTAGGGTGCTCTAACATTAGCTAAAATAATGTTTTTATTTAATAAATGAACCATTGAAATTTGAACTTCAAGGAAGTGTCTACCAAGACGAATCAAATGATTTAGAATATTCTAACATATTATACATTCTACCACACACATTTATTGTGGATTATCACTTGGTTAAAATAAAATAGCTTAGGATGGCATAATTAGAATTGGATGGGTGACAAAAATATATCTTAGTTTAGTGGGCCTATTAAATATTTTATTTCTATCATCCATTTATAATAAACCGAAAATTATTTATTTTATATTTTATGAAATGGATTTGTATAGACCTCGAAAGTTGTGGCCTACTAATTCTATGTCACTCCTTTCATGGGTCAACATTGGTACCCAAGAATAATTCATCTCTTAAGGTATATATAATGGGAAGAAACTGGCTTATAACGAACAATTGACTGTTCGAGGAAGGAGTTCAATGGAAGAAGAGTGAGCCTATTCTTAGGATGCTAGTAGTAGATATCTTTTTGGAATTTTATTATATTTGAATGAATGTGGTATATGTGGGTATACCATGTCCCTAAAATACTATTTTTTAAATGTTTTGAGTGAATTTTCATTAGTATTTATCAAATTATAATTGAGTTATAACTTATTTTTATCTATATTTCATGTTTTGTTATTATTATTCCCCTTCTATCTATCTATTAGTAGTGCTTCCACTATGGTAGGTTACAAGTCTGTTAAAATATTTTCTTATTATAGTTTTTATCATTCATTATATATTTTTATAATTCACACTATCCTATTAGGGTATAGTCTTTCCATGAACATGCCCTAGGCCCTCATTGTTATTCGAAAGCATCTACTACTCAGGGAAGTGCTCTTGGGGTCTTTTGGTCACCGTCTCGAGGTACCATTAGTGGAATTCAGGGAATGATGCTACAAAGAAACTTAGTAGGGGTATGTGTACAAACCAATATCTCATATAAGAATAAATATAATTAATATGGAAATGTAAATAACTGAAACACATTTCATTTTACCAATAAACAAAATGTAATACAGATGAAATAAATTATTATAAAATAAATCCATAGAAATATTTTGATGAGATTGAAACATATCCAAGGTTATTTTATGTAGTATTATAATCACATGGACATAAATAAATGATCAAATAATGGGGGAATTCCAAATTCTAGACATCTAATATTTTCAAGTCCTTTTCACAAGAAAATGTAAATTTATCATTAGAAATTTGTCCAATCTGGCGAACTGATTTGTCTTATGTGACTTGACGATGCATCAATTGGATAACTATAACCAAGTTCTACCCATCACATAATAAGTCTAATGAATTCTTCATAATAATAGAGTAAATAATAATCCATATAAACTTTTTTATTTAAAAAAAAGAACATAAGGCATGTAACTACACACCCAAATCAATTAAACCTAATGAAACACCATCTTGAATAATTTTTTCAATGGTAATAAAAATGTACATCCTCAGTGAAACTGATCCTGAATCATCCAATGAAAGAATGTGGTTGATATCAATATAATATAAACCTTTTTTATCATAATTCTAATATATTAATGATGTATTGGATGAAAAGTACTATTAAAATGTTATTACAACATTCTTGATGAAAATATAGTTTAAACCTTGAAAATAATCTTTACAAAACAATTACAATGACAACAAAATATAATGATTTTTTAAAAACAATTTTTAACATAATCATTAAAAAATTGATTGTCCCCCATTATGGGAAATATTAATCATGCAGTATATGTTAAAAATAATATTTTATTCAAATTATCATTAAAATCAAAAAATTACTTGACATGAAAATTTAATAATTTGTTTTTGTAAATAATAATATTGTATAAATTTTGTTTATTAGAAAATTTGTAAAATGAT
The DNA here is from genome assembly GCA_963277665.1 of Viscum album. Lineage (NCBI taxonomy): Eukaryota > Viridiplantae > Streptophyta > Magnoliopsida > Santalales > Viscaceae > Viscum > Viscum album. The sequence continues at coordinate 1,512,438,706 of OY728156.1, forward strand.
AAAATAAATTTTAGAAAATATTAATTTTGAAGAGAAATAATTTTGACTGAAGAGAAAAAAAATGTTGTATTTCCTTATTACCATTTCCTCAATTATTTTTATATAATAATGAGTGTAAAAATGAGAATATTACATAAAAATGATCGTGAGTAAAAATATGAGAAGAAAATAGTTTTAATATAAGAACCAAATATCAAATAAGTCCCCCATGGGAGACAGAAATTAAAAATCCTGAATAATGGCGATATTGTGAAATAAACATACCAATTTGGTAACTTAATAATTGTAAGCACTATATTATAAAAAATCATTTTATGAAGTTATAATTACCATGAATTTAAATATATTCATGATATTATATATCAATGTGTAATTATGTACACCATGAAATGGATTAATTATTGAATTTGGCGTATGTCTGAAGGATGTAAAAGTCAGACCAGAAACCCTTACATCAGGATCTTATTCCATTTTATATATCTAAAACTAATATATCATAATGATATGTTTATTATACATATAAAACAGAATTCTACCATATCTAATATGATATACTAATTAAATAATTAATTTTATCACACAATTATTTAAAAATATTTTTTAAAATTACAGTTTTCTGTGATAATCTTATTATTCCATTTCTGGTTTAGTTTGAATTTTTTTCTATTAATTGGATCATTGTTAAATAATCTATATTATTTTAAAAATGATATATGTCATGAATTTTCATGATATATTTTTTTACTTGTCAATTAATGTTTGATATTGAAAATTTGTTACACCATTTGTGGAGAATGTAGTCTATAGATACACATGAACATTGTTTCCATTTTTCATTACTAATGGAAAAAAGTAAAATAAATATTAATTACCTTTTATAAAATCATTTTTATCTCAGATATTTAATTTATATTAATCAAACACAGTCATATAAAAATCCATGTAATAAATTAGTTAAAACCCATCGCACATTGCTATGTGGATGTGATAGTACAATTGTACGCATGTACACATGTGTGCCATTTTTGTTTTTAGAATACATTGAAATATAATATGTTAATTATGGTACTATATTTCTAGAGGAATTATTTGATCATAAATATTAAATTTATTAATTAAAATTATTTTTAAAACCATCCATGTATTTTATTACATGAGAAATGAATCACATCATTTTGCGATGTGGTAATCCACTGTACAAATGAGTGGTGTTATAGTATCCCCCACAAAATAGAAAGCGAAAATGTATATTTGATATATTTATTATATAATTATAATATATTAATTAATATGATATAAATATGTTAAATATATCATTATATCATCCTTGCAATGTGGTGATGGGAAATGAATTACTGTTTTTGCGAGTACTTATTTTGTAGTTCGCACGATCGATGGATTGGTTTACCATTTGATAGAAGTGGGAATGGATCTCGATCACTTCATTTAAATAATAAAATAGTAGTATATATAATAGTTTCTTATTATATTATTATAGATTAATATTCTATTAATTATGTGGAATAATAAATAATACATATACATACATTTTCGAATTGTACCTCTTCTCCAGAGAGCCTCCTGACATTTATACATAACGCCTTCAAAAGAGTGGTCTAAAAAAATATAGTCTTTAGAATTTGAAGATGGAATTTAGGATGTTATTTTGGTAGGAAATATATGAAAAAATGTTTTTGGATGTTCGATGAGGGTGGGGGTATCCTTTTATAAGTGGTGTAAAGGAACACACATCATATTTTTTAAGATATTAGGTGATTCCATCATTTTATCATTTAAAAAAGCCTAAAAATGGGACATTATAAAACCATAGAGACTTGAGTGATGAAAAATGAAAATAAATTTTATTTCAAATATTTTTATGACACTTTTAACCATTAACTACTTAGTTTAACCCCACCACTAGTAAACAAATTTTCATAATAATCATGGTAGTTAATTTTTATTATTTTCACTACTAATTACGGTATAAAATTATACTGAAATTATTTGATATTATAAATTAGTCCAATTACAAATATAATTTTTTTTCTAATTATGACTCAAAGATTTTGTCGAATTCAATTTAAAATTAAATCACACATGCAAAGAAAGTGTTTTTTCCAAAGAGAAAATGTGAATACGTATAAAAAGATATAAAATCAAAATTCAGTTTAAAATATATTGAAATGACTTAAATTAGTTATACGTTAGTATACTTGAACTAATTTTATTTTTAAAACAATTTAAAATATATTTTAATAGTGTAAATAATTTGGGTGTCAATAAAAATCAGTATTTTTCACTATTCACCCAAAAAAATATTTTCAAAAAAATCAAAAAAATTTACCAGAGGGAACTATGAATTGTATATATAAAAAGTGGAGTCATAGTTTTGAAATTATGTTTCAAAATGTGGAAAAACTAATTTTAAATTACACATGAAAAGTTCGACTAACTACCCTTTTAAAAAATATTATTTTTGTAAAAACATTTTATTTTCTATCAGACAATTATTATTTTATATTTGTTCAATAAAAAACTAGTTAATTTATTTTACACTTGTGTAAACCATATAATTTTTCAAATTTTGTTTTATCTATTCATAGATTCGAAATTAATGTCTCAGATATATGGGTAAATTTTAAATGAAAATATTTTAACCGAGTATCACATTTCATTCAATCATTGTGTTAGCTGAATTAAAATATTAAAAAGAGAATTATTTTTTTAATAATTAAATATATTTATAATTATAGGGGTGATATATTCTCCAATAATCATTATGTTTCATGTAATATACACTATCAAAAATGTTATTTTTTTATATTATATGGTGTTAAATTTTTTTCCATATAAAATATATTTGTACTATGATTTGATTATTATGAATTTTAAATAATTTAATGTAATATTTTTTTTGGCAAATATAATTAATATATTTATTAGAAATACATGAAATATTTTAATATAATGTGTATCTAACATATATAAAATAGTTCAAAACTAACAATAATTTCAAGATAATGAGGATATGATCTTATTATAATTACATAAAAAATTAAACAATATTTTATATAACTTTGAACCATATATTTTGGATTAACACCTAGATTAAATTGTCACGTAGAACGTGAAAAATATATTTTAAAAATTAAAGGGTTATAATTGTACTTATAAGGGAAAATTTTTGTTATAAAAAAACAAATTAGGATATTTTGAAAAGTTTATAATATAAATTATACGCACTAAATATTGTTATAAATTTTAAATTATTAAATAAAATCTTATTTGGCATAATATATAATTAATGTAATATATGAAACTATTCAATTAGCTTGATTTTAATATAATCAAGGTAGTAGTGGGATGTGAATATAAACATTTCACATATCAAGAATATTATATATGCATCTATAAACATATAGGGACAATATAAAATACAAGAAAATTACATATAGTGTTTTAAAAATACATTATTTTTCATTTATACTACATGCACAAAAAATGTGTCAGCACTGTGTGATAATATATGTTAATATTTATTTTCTAAAAATTAATAGTAACTAATCCAGATAAAAAAGTTCCATTATAATTCATATAAAAATTTATAATTTATCATAATTAATTTTCATCCCTATTATAAAATATTATTATTATAAAATGAATGAATGTTTCAATTTTAAAATTACTTTATAGAATTCTTTAATTTTTTTTAAAAAAAATTATATGAAAAAGGACAAATATTATATTTTGATAGGATTATTGATGAGATAAACTAATCCAATAAAATAAATTATTAATTTTAATTAATTCTAAGATATATCACATTAGATGTAAAAAAATTAAACCATTTCACTTTTAGTAGTGTGATAAATTTTATCATGTTTATTATTCCAAATGCCTAAAAATACAAGGGAAATATTTTCCAAAATTTGACGAAATTATTCAAAATATGAAACCTATATTTCTTGATTAAATAAGTATAAACTGTATAATTAATTTTTATGATTTACCAATAAAATGTGTTGAAAAAATGTTTTATAGACAAAAAGATTCTCTTAATTATAAAATAGTATTATGCCAAAATAATAATAAAAAATTAGTTTCACTGGAAACTAATTGGTTTTTAATCATATAAATGAACTAATATTAATTTGAAAAATATTTCAAAATAAAATTTACCATTTTAAATTCACGAAATAAAAATATAGTTTTTAATAAAAATTTGTAGGTTTTTTTATTCATAGAAAAAGAAAACATTTCAAAAAATTATCAATATATCACTCTAAGATAATTTTGAAATTATTATTTGAAAAGTGATGTAATATTTTTGGAATATAATTTCTATAAGTAATAAATATGTTCTCACAAATATAATCATAAAAATTTATTGAAGAAAATTTATTCTAAAGTATAAAACAACTACAAAAATTTGACTATTATTTTCTTATGAACAAATAATTTTATTTTTATTGAGTAAGATCTTTATATATGTTTCCTAATTTTGGTTATTAGTCTTCATACTAGAAAATTCAACATATATTTTATAATTTTCATATTTTAATAATAAAGTTTTATTGTTTCTTTAAGAATGGTGTTTCATATCTTTTATACTATCGAGTAATGTTTTCATTTATAATCTATATATATTAAAAGTTATCCCAAACAACTCAAATAAATTACGATCATCATAGTATGATATAAATTATAGTGGCTAACTAATATGAAGGGGAGATGGTTTTACACCTCAAAATTAATGATAAAATGATAAAAAGAACAATACATGCATTAGCATGACCAAACATTCACTAATGACAAGGTGGGTATAATTTTTTATTGGTATATGTATAAAATGAAAAGAAAATATTAAACTTTATGAAATTTCATTTACATTCATTATCATACATTTAAAAGGATTAAGACATCCAAAATAAATATATAGTGTTTTTATATAAAACAATATATATAAATATATATATATATATTTCAATCATAACAAATGTGGTAAAAGGACCAAAAGTCAAAGGATACAGATACTTGTTAGTATAAAATTCCCAATATAATGTAATTAAGGTGTCCTTTGTGATATTGTATCCAAATGTATATAAAACCCATGATAATTTTTATATCCATTACCTAGGTCAGCCCAAAGTCTTTTTTCACATCTCCGAAGAGGGTCCATTGATGGATTAGCATGAAAAAACTATTAAATGGCCACCACCCACCCCTAATCACCTATCATACACTCAAGTGTATAATGAAACAAAACATATATAGTATAATATATAAATAATAGTCAATATGGTTTTACAAAAATGTTTATTTTTTTAAAATGATAATTAATTTATCTTTTTATTGAGAGGATCCAAACCTATGATACCGATATTGATCTTAACCCAAAATATGAGATGATAGAGAATAAGAGTTTGGGATTAACACTCGTCCTATTTAGAATATATATAATAATTTTTATTAAATAATGTATATGTTATCAATTCATGTTCACCACCTCCATTATCTAAATAAGTTCCACAGACATCAAGCATGCCTCCCTTAATTCAAGAGGTCGTGGACTGAGGGTGAGTTTTAACATGAACAGGTGGAGAGACTACCCCCTTATGCACATATAATGATAATAAATATAGATAGTAATATCCAAATTTTTATTAAAATATAATTGTACCATGAAGATAGATATCATAGATATGTTCCAATAAAATGTAAAAAAATAAATTTATTCTATAGAACATTATCTATCAAACATGTCTTATCATTTATAAAATAAAAATAAGGACCACACTTACAATATCAGATAAATTATGGTCACATATAGACCATGTGGGACCATACCTATATTTTTTATTTTTAGATAGGTATGATATTAATGTGAACCTATTAATCCATAACATAAAGTTTCTAATAATATCATGATATATATAATACATCTCAAAAATAGTCACACAATACAATGACAATCATGTTTGATGACATAATGATTTTCTGCAAAAAAATCATTATTTAAAAACATAAAAAAAATATTAGTAATCATGTAGATCTTAAACATTTCAATGTATATCACTTAATATAATGGACATAATAACATGGTCAATGAAATAATAATAAATGGGCCATATTTGATTCATTGTAAGGGAAAGTTATTATACTATGTCAGATATTGAATAAGATGAAGGACATGATAAATAAATTATTATCATGTTAAATGACAAAAATATGTCAAATGATAAATATATAAGATGTTACAGTAACATAGGATCTTGAATATATCAAAAAGTAAAAATAAAATTTATAACAAGGCTCAAAATACATATAAATAATCATAAAACATTTGAGTATTATATATTAGTGTGTAGTACATTAAAAACAAGTCATGATAATGAAAACATAGATTTTTATTAAAATGAAGATTTTCATTTAATGTTTACAAAAAGTGATAAACAACACTAAAATATGGCCCAAAAATTAAAGTAAGAACACATTTATGAGAAAATAAATTTCCATGAATATATAAACAAACTGACCATATCCATGCCTAAAAATATGAGAAAACTCATCATGCCAATTATTATTTGAAAAAAACAAATTATTTCCTCACACGACTGTCTCATGATATTTTTCTTAAGCTAATGCAATGGAGGGTGATATAGGACCACACCCATAATCATCCAAACATATTTTCTCCACTTTGAAATTAATCATAAATATATCTTAATGAACTAGTGAAAAAATAAAATAATTTGTAAACATTCAAAAATAATCTCAAAAAATATAGTTAAAAGGTCAAATGATATAAAAATATCATTTAAAAAATTAATGTCATTATAAAAGTTTTAGTATGATCACAACATCATTTCATATGAGGTGGAGCTTGGAGAAAAAATAATAGTGAAAATATATAAATTTTCACAAAACCAATAAACTATTGTAATAAAATATGATGTAAAAGTTAAATTCAAACAAATTTTGTGAATGGAAATAAGATAATTTCTATATTATAAATATTTGAAAATAAACTATCATTTAAAAAACTTAAATATTATCAAAAAATGCAGAGGGAAAGACAAAAATTGATATTAAAAGGATGAAAAAACCTTTTATTAAACCTTTTAAAATACCTTTAGCAACATAATAAATTTTATATTAAACATTAATTTTGGAAATGTTTAAACAAATTTATGAAAAAAATAACTATTTTCTATCTAAATAAATGAGGATATATTTTTTCGGATGTAAAATATGTTCAGGGATTGAAAGATTCATTGGTAAGAATGATATATATTTTTACCAGGCGTACACATTTATTTTGTGAAATATTTAATAAAAATTTGGTTATTTTTTAAGGGATATGATTTCCCTAGGTATAATAATGAAATAGAAAATAAAATGTGGAAAGGTAAGGATCAAAGAAATCATTAAAATTATATTAATTAAAGTATATTTCCCAATGTATTGAAAATTTAATGACCAGACACTTAACATAAATTATCTATTAGTTAATCAGACTACATAATCCTATATAAAAATAATAATAATCATATATACCTATTTCAAATCCATTTTAATATTTATAACAATTTATACATATTATTATTAGGGAACCAATTGAATTATATTAGTAATGTGTTTTCTCACTACGAAGATTTAAAATCGATAAATGTTTTTTGAAGTATCCAATATAGAAAATGAAATTAGAAATTAATTAATTTGATATAATGTTTGTATCTTATTAAGAGGGACTCATTCCGATAATACCAATTGATTATTATCATGTGTAAAAATAGTCACATTGATATTAAATGAATTATAAAAAAATTGTATCTTCAATTGAGACGCGGAAGAAGATTACGAAAGAGTGATTCCAATAGCATAATAACAATAATAAAATATTATAGTTTTTTAATGAGAATTAACAGTATTCTACCTTAAATAAGAAATAATTTTGATACAATGGATTGATTATGACCATATTAAATCAAAAAAATTGATACATGATTTTATTATTAAAAAATAATAATAGAAATTAAAAATAGATGGAGGAGAATTGATAGAGATATTATTTTCACAATATTTTATACCTGATCCAATTATTTAAAACTATTTATTTTATCAATTTTTGTTATTTGTAAAAATTTTGGGTTTATGGTGTGTTTTGGAAAAAAAATTAAAATTCCTTAATTCTAAAATTTTTATAGGTTTTAATCACTTAGATATATCGAACATAAAATTTAAAAAATCCATCAGGTTAGTGTGATCATTTTTTATTACCTGATTTGGGTGATAAATCTTTACCTTTTAGACCACAAGCTATTTTTAACACCAAAAGGGATGAAAAATCAATAATATTAAAAATCCTTCTGGGAAGAAAGAGGGGACCACACATCTGGGAATGATACATAAATCAGGAGAAACACCTCAACTTGAGGTTATTCTAGATGGATATGAATAAAAAATCACAGCCACATTAAAACATAAAATTACATAGAGTTACGTATTCATTAAGGCTGACATTCCATGATCAACATTAAAGTATGATATCTGAAATCCTCATCCAGAAAATGTCATACTCCTTAAATATATCATAACTCCCTATAGATGATTCCAATAATTATAAATAGTTGAATCTCAATTTGAAATTAAATTTATCTCATTTTATTAGAATGGAAAATTACTCTGATTATACTATATATAGTTACAAATAAGAGAAACCATTCAGTGGACTAATTCTTGAGGATAAATTTTTTACATTTCTTTTTCCCTATTTTCATTGGATATTTTTTGTGATTTCCAATTCTTTATCACTAATCCCAACTATCTGTACCATGGTGGGGTAAACATATGAGTGATTAACTAAGGGTTGGTTATCAATTTTGTTGTTCTTGAGTATTTACACTTAATTTAAGGAAATAACTTTTATTTTCTTTTGTGACATTTTCAATATCTTATATCGATTTTTATTATCAAATACAATCATATTTGGTTATTGATTATGTAATTTATTTTTTCTTTATCTAATGATAATTATCTCCCTCTGCTATGTTCTATTTTATATTCTATATAATATACCGGGTCTTAGTGGTGATGTACTCAATGATTGTCATTTTGTGTTAATGGGATAGGGGATGTTCCTGATTGTTTGCGATAAACAGGACCTGATGAGGTATTTCCTAAGTCATTTCTGGATAGTAATTGAAACTCCCAAACATAAGGACAAATATTAGACAAAATTAATATAATTATAAGTTTTTATCTCTCTATGATCATTTGAGAACATGATTAATGGAAAACGATAATGGAATCTCACTTTAATCAACTCATCAAAAGGGGATTGAATTATATCAAACTAGGGTAGCTATTCAATTGTAAAACTAAACTTGAAGTAATCACCCTTATCCTATCATATTATTCAATCACTTTAATTGCCTATTTAATTTGAGTAAATTTTTTTTTGGATTTATTTTATTTAATTTAGTTTATAAATTAACAATTCAAAAAACACTACATTTTTCCAATAATTAAAAAGAGACAAAATATATTGTGTGAACTCAGATTTAAGATAATACCTAGGGTTAATCACTATACTATAAATAAGTAATATTATTTTTTCCATTCTACACAATAGTCATTAATCAAAACATGTTTCCATTTCTTAAGAATTAGGTACACAATCTAATTGTATATATTTGACTCTTTTTAAAATATTTTTTTTCAATGATGTTTTTAAATGATTATTTATTTAATTAATGCAATAATTACCAACAAGTTTAAGAAAAAATTCATATAACAAAATATTACATGTAGTATGGAGTTTTTGTTATTTTTAGATAGGTGAGTTTGTTTTGGATATCAATAAATTGGGATTATTCATTCAATGAATTCACAGTTGGTTGGAGGGAATCCATGATAAATTTCTTTAAAGAAATGAATTAGGAGAAAAAATAGTTATCCCATTACATTACATAATTTTATAAATATTTCATGGTCCAATATGATTCTCCATTAGGTTTCCCTGATTTTTCTATGGAGGTACACTAAATGGTGAATATTGCATGCCACCCTTTATCTACTCCTACTAAACTACTAGAGGTTCATTTAATAAAAGTATAGAATGAAGATGAAATGACTCAAGGAGATAATATTTTCATGAAGTAATTTTCATATAATTTAGTTCAAAATGAATTTAATATCACTAATACATGTTATTTATTTTTAGATTTAGTAAACACATCTATTTACATGATGGATGTCGAAGAAAAAGAAGATGAATCTCATGAATAATATCTCGACCTCATCAAACTTGATGAACACTTATTCAAAGAAGTTCAAGAGGAGACAAAAGTGGTTTACAATAGAAAATTGTTCTCATGATAATCACAATAAAATGGAAAATTTTAAATTGATTATTCATGATTTAATTTTTTCAATGAGAATTACACTCTGAATTTCTGTTTAAGTATTACATTGATGAAATATTCTTTGAGAAATCACTAGAGGATGAAGAAGAATTGTACAGGTGGAATCCATGATAAATGACTCATTAATTATCCTACCCACACAATTTCTATTTTATGCCATTCCCATGGTAGTTAACTGTGATTACTATATCCATGGAATCCTCAGAAAAATGTATAAGTGCATGCTAAATGAAGATTTTTTATTTGTTAATGATCATGAAAATTAATCCACCATTTGATTGGGGATAACCAACTAGAACTAACCTTATGAAGGATGGTGCAACCCCAATACAACAGAGAGGATTAAATCATGACATATCATTCTTTTCTCATTCTATTTCTATTTAATTTTCTATCAAAAAATTTATTCTTTTATTTTCAAATTTTTTCATTTAGGTTTTCAGAGAGAAATAAATAGGATCTTAACACAACATTGCATTTCTATTAAGTTATTTTTTAGTTTTCCATAACACATATTTGATTATTATGATTAAATTTCAAATATTATTAAATTTTATATCCAACGTAATTCACTGAGGACATTTTGTTATTTTAGTGTGGGGGATGGAACATTTATATTTTTGGATATCCATTTTTTTATTTTCTTTTTATTTTCAAAAAATGTGTGTTTTTTTGATTTTCATGTGTTTCCCTAACCATTTTTTGTATGTTTTTAATATTAAAGATTATATTATTACCTTTTCCATTTTTATTAATCTATTCTTAAATAAATGATAAAAATTTCTATGTTTTATGCTTAAATCTTTGAGGTATTTTAAGAAAATTCCTCTGATTTTTGAGTCAAATGACATATTTCATTACCTTTATAATTTAAATTACTTGCATGTGAGGCTTATAAACGATTTTTTTTAAATTATTTACATTCACCTCACTTATTAAGAGAACTAAACCATAATTATTTTAACCAAAAATTGAGTTATTCTTGTAAAAACATGGGGGTTTGAGATATTATTGTTCTAAATTATTGAGGCATTTCATTTGTTTTAAAACCCTATTTCGTCAAAATGTTATTTATTCTTGTCTAACATGTATATTTAATACTTTAATCCCTTAGAATAAATGAACAACATGTTATTTTATACACATTATTTAAAAAGTTTCCCTTTCCAACCCATTTTGGAAGTGAAATTGCATCATCTAGTTGAACTCAAGTGTGGAGCGAAGATATATTATGTTGTGTTTAGGAATTGGGAGATACTTGGGGTGGAAATTAAAACGTTTAATATATCATTTTACTATATTTAAAATAATTATTTTGAAATTTTTGCCTTTTCTAGATCATCGAATGGATATAGAAAACTATTCTTATATGAAGTATTCATGAATAATTATATTTGAGAATATTAATTGTTTATGCTCAAATATTGATTGGGGGGTGAAAATTATGTCTTCATAAATTATTAATAGGTTATTTTATTCTATGTTGAATTAGGATATCATCATTAATGTGTGAAAATTATAATCATGTAATTTTTCCATCAAATAGAGCCATGCCATTGTCATTCTGCCTCATCATTTTTGACATTAATAAACTACCAACAAAAAACAAAATTATAACCCCACAAAGTACTCATGATAATAAAATTTTCTTGACTCATTTATGGGGGAGATGTATGAATTTATCAGGAATATAGTAACCCTTGGGTGAGTTTAGATGAGAAAAACATCATTGAAAAAATTGAAACATTTTGATAAGAAAATATTAACTTGACGTTTGTGAATTTTTCGTATGTTAGTAGAAATTAAGAGAAATTATACATAAATATATGAATTGAGAACATGAAATAATGGTTTTTATGTGACATTTTTCCTTTTTTTCAAATCAATAAACTGGTAGGTCTCATGAGTAAGTGTATTGAATTTGAATTGAATTAATTTTAATGCTTTCTTGTCAAGAAGTCTAAGTGTTATATTTGAAATAATTTATAGAGATAATATTTTTATAATTTTCTATATGATTTTAAAATATTTAAAGACATATAATTTAACAATTTGTGTTATTTTCACCAATTTTGGATACGTGGTTTGTGTTTTGTTTAAATAGGAAAATTCTATAATTTTGGAATTTTAACAAATTTTAATATATTTTATATTTAGATAAAAAAATTTAAAAGATATATCCAATTGGTGTGATTAAATTTTAGGATTCAATTAATTATGTGACACAACATTTTCATCTAATCCATGAGAAGATTTTAATATCTTAATGCCCTAAAAACAATCAATGATAAAAACATTATGGATTGATAGAGTGAACCACACCACTCAAAATGATGTATAAGTTAGGTCAAATACCTCTAATTGAGGTTATTCTAGAGGGACACCAAATAAATACACCTAGAACCATTTTACGATTAAATTCCATTTAGTTATTCACTCATTATGTTTTCCATTAAATGATCATTATTGATGGAATATTTCTAGAATCCACATATAAAAAAATTCATACTCATTAAATATATCATAACTCCCTATAGATGAATCAAATTACAATAAAATTTATAGGGTCTATTGGAATTTTAATTTCTAATGTCTTATAAGAGGGTAACCTGACATTATTTGACCATAGGGTGTTCAAAAAATGATAAAATGTGTAGTATAGAAATTATAGGGGTAACTTTTTATCTTTAATATTTATTTGTTCTATAATGTCTTAATCATAATCATTCATCTAGACTACCCTTTCAATGTGGGGTAAAAATTTCACTGATTAGGGAAGGTTTGGTTTCATATTTTCTAATTCTGGATTTATTGGACTTAATTGAATGATTTTTTGTGATGTTGTTTTAAATTTCATATATCGGTTCTTATTATCAAGTACTATTGTATTTGGTTTTTTCTTCTAATATTTATTTTTGATTTTTTCATTAATCATTATATAACTCCATTGTGTTTTGGTTTATATACAATTGAATATAATAGGTAATATTAGTGAAGTACTCGAAGATCGTCTACACATGTTAAAGGGGTAGTGGATGTTCTTGATTATTTGGGATAAATAAGACCCAATCAGTTAATTCCTATGTCATTTAAAGATATTAATTAAAACTCTCTTGTACAGGGAAAGAGAGTATACTAAACTATGAAATTGGTACTTTGTTTTGTCACCGTCAAAATTTGACCAAGGTATGAGAGGAAATTATCATGTAATCTTACATTAATAATCTTAAAATTAGAGGATTTAATTAAAGAAAATAAGGATATCATTGAAATTATGAACCCAACCCTGGCATAATCTCCCTTCTCATATCATAATTTTCAATCAGATTAATTAATTATTTCATTTAAATCCATTATTTATTGATTTAATTTATTTCAATTAATTCAAAACCAAAAATTACAAAAACACTACATTTTACCATTAATTAAAAGTGAATTTTTTATCTATTCACTCCTCTTCGAGACATGATATAGGGTAAATAACTATACTATACATAGATTATATAATTTTTCCCACAACCCAAAATATTCATGCATCAAGAAGCCTTTAATTTCTAAGTATTTTATTAATTGTTGGGATGAATCCTTAGAGGATATGATTCTAGTGGGGGTGGGTTTAGATAGGTATATGTAATTGAAAATCATTTAATCATTCTTTTAGTGAACTTTTATGATACAATGGGTGACATTGAGTTCATTTATTAGTTTAAAAAAGGTCCCTTTTTCCATGTGAAATAATGATAGTTAAGGGGTAAAAATGAAACCATATGGGGTGTTGGGTGGACTTGGAGAGTTATGTGAATTATTTAGAGACATGGTAGGTGAGATATGTGGGTATTTAATTTAACATCAAATAATTAATTCAAGAACGTGTATGTGAACTTTTAATTATATAAAATCTAAGATGATTTTTTATCCTTTTCAAATTTATTAATTTGGAATAAATAATAACCATGATAATTATTTTTGACTAAAAATATATTATGACCATTAATAACCAATTTTTTCTTTAGGAATCTGTTGACGTTCCTTTCCGTCACAAAGTCTAACGACTGAAAATGGAAATACCTTAGTGCAAAGTGATTCATCCTTTGAAGAAACATCAAAAATTGAAAAAAGAATGAACAAGGATTTCATCACACTTGGGTCATGCAAGTTTTATCAAGGTCACACAAGTATACTTGCGCGCCGCCTAGTGGTCGCATAGGTGACTTACGCGGCCACTTTTATTTTCACCCAGGGTCTTCCCTGGCCTATAAATACCCCTTGTGGGCCCCCCATTTCAATGATGGAAAAATTCCAAAACTCAGATTCGAGCTCTCGGTGCCCTAGTCTCTTCTGAGAGTCTTCCGAACATTTCTAAGGCAATTTATTACCTAGAATGGAAGCTCTAAATAGGTGAAACAAAGTCTATGTTTTGAAACTCATCAAAACTTGCGCGCTTAAGTGTCCATCCCTTAAGGGAAATGGCCACACATGGGTGTCGCCTTATCCCTTCAATAAAGCTTGCGCGCCACTCTTTTAGAATCTTTTACGGATAATACTAAGGGCTTCAGCCAAGTCTCGCCCAAGTATTACCCTAAGTGTTAACCATCGTGCTAGTACCCATGTGTCGCGTAAGTCTACTTGCGCGACCATGACTTGCGCAGCCACGTAGGACTTGTGCACCTCTCTCTTTTTGGGTGACCCTCCTGCCTATTCACTTGCTTTCATCAAATCCACCTCTCCACTTCAAGATTTAGCCTTCAGAACCCTCTTCAAAGCCGTTTATGGCATGGTTCCATTGTTGGCATCCTTATCTGAATAGAATTCTTTGGAATATCTCTCAAAACCTAGTTATTTACTTATCTTTATGTCACTAAGGTTAGATATTTTATTCATTTAACCTCATCCTTTTAAATATGAGAGGATCTTTAACATGGGCCTCTTTTTCAAAAGTAATCCCCAATCTTGAATTTCCCTAACCTGGGCCTCCTTTTTAGAAGTAAGCCCCAGTCTTCAATTTCCCTTAATTTTGGGAATCCTCCTCTGGAGTAAGCCCCAACCATAATTATTTTAATATGGGAATCCTCCTTAGGAGTAAGCCCCAAGCTCCCAAAAATCCAAATTCTCTTAACCTGGGCTTCCTTTTCAAGAGTAAGCCCTAGTCATAATTCCTCTTAACAGTCTTAATTTACTTTTTATTTGGGATTACTTCTTTGGAGTAAAACCCAATCACAAATCCCATCCTAATTTTGGCATCTTCCTCATGAGTAAGCCTCAAGTTAGAGTATCCAAATCTCTATGAAGCACATATACCTTTATGGACCTTGTTCCTGGGTTTCTTCCCGGAAGTAAACCCTAATATTCATCTATCTGGCAGTCATACATACATATGCCCCTCATCATTTCTTATAATTTCATCTTTCATGGCACAATTGTTTGATTTTACCAATATATCTTTTTACTCACATCGAGCATGACTTACGTGGTAATAGAGTGTAAAAATATTTGTGACATCTTTATTTGAGCCATCAACCATGAATAAACATGATACTCCTTTACTCAAACTACGTGGGTTCTGATTCATCTTCTAAAATAAAGGATACGTAGGTAGACCATCTGCAGGTACGATCCCAACACTGAAATAATCTATGACCTTCTGAATGAAAATAAACATCAAGTGCCCCACTGAGTGGCTTTAAAACCTATATTATTATCATAATGTCCAAGAGATTTCTATATAATGTGTCGAACGATACCATTGACTGAGAATCTATAACAAATACAGATGATTATCTATCGATGAAGATCCTCTAATACATATAAAAGATTCTTTATATCTCTTGCATATTTATTATTGATTGTCACATCTTAAGGAAAGCTCATTTTAATACTTGGTAGTGTAATAAGGATTCACAAACATAACTTAAATCTATAAAGAGAGTCCCGGAGTAGACAGTAATTCCCCCCAAAAAGGTGTGATGAGTCTGACCTCCCATCCTCTTGACCAATGAAAATTCTTAAGCCTTATTGTTCCACAAATAATGAGCACCTACCATTGGAAAGTATGTCCAAATGGGTATGGAATCATTGGATGTTTACGATTCATCGAACAAACCTGTTAGAAACCGATTGGAATGTTTAAACTTTAAATTAACAAGGTCATACCCATTTCCAGAGGAAACAAAAAATGGTGAACCCGGTGTGAATCCTTAAACAAGTTAAAATGATATTTTACTTATTTTTTAGTCCCCTATTTAAACTCAATTAGAGGGACAACAAAAAAATCAATAACATATGTGCTCATCCAAAAAATATAGTGGCCGAAATTATCTTGATTATGTTTGTTATATCAAAAAGGAACTCTTTTCAAAGATCTTCTACGTTACAGAAATGGATTTTCTTAAGTTCACACCCGTGAATACCTCTTCTGTGAATACCTCTGCTGTGAAGGCATCTGCTGCTACTCCTACCGGATCGTCGTCCGCTCTGAGGACGACATCACCTACTCAGCGTCTTCAAATCTGGTTATTAAATGCATTAGTTAAGGAATATCGTCGACACGGTACCATTCTGACTCTGGAGGCCACTCGACAAAGCCCTCCAAGTCAATAATTCACCATGGTCGTTCGGACAGCGACGACCAGCGATCAAGAAGTAGGCGGTACCAACCGCCGTCTCCAACAGTTTTGGATCGTTATCCCCAGAATGCAACAACCAGTCCCTCCCATATTATGGGGAGGTGAATGAGAAGGTCCCTTCAGGCCTTAATTCAAAGAAACAAGATTCCTCCTTGAGGGTTCTCATTAACAACCACCACCATGCTCGTGCGGTAGTGCGCCCTCAACATGATGAGGGTATCACTTTTAGGTGTTCGGCTCTGGTCCCTCAGACCCGACCATGAAAGACGAACCTCCAGAGGCAAAATCTGGTCAATAGTGATCAGGTTCATATCTCTTCCATTTCTGGAGATGTCCACCAACCTATCTTGGTTTAAAGCAACGAGCGGGCACACACACCCATCCGTTTTAATTCCGCTATCCAGCAGACTTGTCTGGAAGTAACATGCCATTCCCGCCAGGAAATTCTGGCGGAGTACTATAGATAGGAATATAAAACTATTTATAAATCATCATCTAGTCAGCAGGATTATTTGACTACATACGATGAATCCCACCAACCCAATGTGTTGACAACTAGTAAACATGCACATACACCTGCTTACAATCATCAATCATGCCAGTAGGCTCGTCTTTCAGTATTGAAGGAAGATCGTCAACCATGTTCGGCAGAGTGCAATCAGCAGGCACATACACCAGCCAGTATTGATCAAGTCTACCAATAGCCTCATTTGGTAGCACCCAGAGAAGTCAATTGGAAAGCCCCAATGGCAAGAATGAGGTAGACTCAACTCTCTACCTCCACACATGAATACTGTCAGGATTCACTAACAGGAAAATGAGGACAAGAGTATAAACACACACCTAATCCAAGAACAGATTGGACGTATATTCCCTTTTCAGTAGATGAAGTCCCCAAACACATTCTGACAATGGTGAAAGAGCAAAAGCAAATCTCTTCTCATATTCTGGATGCCTTCCAGGATATTATAATAGCTTCAGTAGCATAACATGGAAAAAATGAAAATCTATCCCTATCAGTGGAGTGACACATCAACAGTTCACTCCGGAACAGACACACACCTCTGTTCCAGTCCAAGTGGGTTGTGGGGAATACTCCCCCATGTCATACGGACAACCAAGTCAGGCACATAAACCTGATTTGAGTAAAGATAATCAGCATAACATGACTATTTCTCTTGAGTAGGCACATAAACCTGCCCATAATAACCACTTTTGTCAACAAGTGGTTCCCAACATGAGTAAGAAGGCGTCTAAGAAGAAGACTCTCCCAACACATTCAAGAAATCATGGGCCAATTTGTAGTAAGGCCTTACTCGATGATGGAGTTCTTGATACACTCAAAAAACTATCGGTTGTAACTCAAGATTCTACTCTTTTAGTTCCCAATAGTGGGAACATTAATTCCAAAGGTCTTAATCAGATACATCCTCATAAAGGCTTACTTCATGACCATTTGGTCAATATCAAAGTTTCATCATCAGATGAGAGCCACAAAACCCTTTGTGTGGCCAGAAGATCAAGGAGCAAAATCTTTCATCTTTTGCTATAACCCACCATGGTGGTCCTCCCTATGATGACGAAATTATCTGCGAAAGTCCTCTCCACATTAGTATTTCACATTTCCTGGAAAATGATCTAATAGAAAATGTGGTGATGAGAAAGCCCTCTTATCTTGAGGAACATTCCAATGTGAAGCCAGTCATGTCTGATGCTTTACCACTGTCAGGTGAAATACTTTCTCAATTAGAAGATAGAAGGGGGTGTATGTTATTCTCCGAACCACCCCTAGGTCGTTCTTCTTCTAGTTTGATTAGTGAATTCTCTATCAATCTTGTTGAATATGATGAAGCAACAAGGAATCACCAACTTTGGTCTAATCAGGTAGAAGAATCTACATTGAATGATAAAGAGGAAGTACTAAATATGAGAAAACAACTGGAGAAAGGTGAAGTGACAGTTATGTTTTGGCCTTTGGATGACTCTCATTATGACATTCTAGAGATGTTGACGGAAGCTGGAATTCATGATATTCATCTCAACATATGAAAAACTCTTTGTCATTTGAAAAATAAAATATTATCTTATGATGAATTTGAAAATCATGTCAAGATAATAAAAGGGTTACAACACAAAATTGACTTGGCATCTCTCTCAGTTTCTCGATATTCGAATGATGAAATGAAGTAGAGAGGCATTCAGCATTCATGCCTTGGCACATTAAGAAGATTGTTCCAGTTAATATCCAATTCCCCATCTGGTATTCATATCAGGGGATGTGGTGTTCGTGGAGCACTACATTTCACTGTACACTCCAGCCAACAGAGCCCGCAGAAAATGGTTTCATGCAATGTTATTTCCTATGGTCGGCCACAGGAAATTGGCTTTGTTTGTAATCAAAGCCTCACTCAAGAATGGGCCTCAACTAGTTCTTCCCAAAATCAGGCATACAGAGAACAAGTTGTTGAATTACTCTTGCATCAAGAAAAAGAGAATATTGAATAGTCTTATCGTTGGAGTGTTCACATCATCAACTGACGGAAGTGTCAGAAATCAACTAACAGTCTTTTGAGCCGGGTGATAAGAGTGGATGTAGGTTAATGCATGCAGCCAATTTCTGGACTAATGTCCATATGATCAAGAGATATTTTAAGAATATCTCAGATGTAGTAGATAAAGAACCACCCCAGCTTGCTAGACTGGGGACTCTTTTAACCCAACCCTCAAAATCAACAAATAGGATTCGAGGAGTTGAGCAAAAACAATAGGAACAGCCCCAGTCCACAGGACTAGGGACTTTTTCAATTCCTCAATCTCTCCCTCAGAGAAAGTCAGTATTTTCTATATTAGGGAAGAAGACACAAGAGGAACGAAGAGCCTAATTATCAGGAGATTCCCTCCACATTACTGTTCTTCAAGAAGTTCCTGAGGGATCAAATCAATAAAAGGAAATGTCTCATCAAGGACATAGAAGAGTACAATATCACAGAAATGATGATAGAAGGGATGCAATGTGTTATGAGTCAATCAATATCATCAATGTTGTTGTTTCTGATCCCCTAGATGAGGCTCACTCAGAGGGACCAGATGAGGAAGCTCATGCTCAAGAGGTTGTACGCACAGACACAAATGAAGAAGGTGTGCGTACATGAAATCAAAGGATTACCCAGAATCTAGGTAATCCTTTATGTAACCCGCTTCCCCTATATCAAAGGTGACCAATAAGGGGAAATGAAATAATTAGGTTACATACCCTTCCTCTTGAAAAGGCCAATCACTCTCATTAGAGAATAGATTTTCACAACAAGAGGAAGAGATGAAAGAATTAAAGAGGTTCAATGTAGAACTACTTCAAATTTTTCTTCCTCCTAAGTGTTCTGGAGTCAGTCAGCCAAGGGAATTTGTTTCAGCTACTTAGATGGATCAAGAATATCATTCTTTATCAGTACAACCTCACAGGTCTAATCCTACAGGTCATGCGCAACAACAACTGGTGGTGTTATCATCTGTTGCAGTACCAGCCACCACATCTGTCCAGGCTCCAGTTATTTTACCTTCTCAGGTCCAAGCTCAACCAGATGTTAATCAAAAGTTAATAACTACTATTGACTCATTAACAGCTCTGTTGGAAGATAGGGAGGGGAAACGAGCTCAAATTAACCAGAAAAGACAGCTTACCCTGAATGGGTTGATGCAATTCCTCCCCCCTTAAATTTTGCAAGTACCACATTCCCAATCTTTAATGGTTCGGGAGACCCATTGAAACACTTAACACATTTTGTTTCACATTGTGATCCTATGATGGGAACCCCTCAGCAACAAGAAGTATTTAAGCTCAGGCATTTTGTACAGTCATTATAAGGGCCTTCTTTTGTTTGGTATACAAGCTTGTAATCCGGGTCAAGTACCGGGTGGGTGGATCTCTGTCAACGATTAATTATTCAATTCAGCTCAACTTTTCCAAAGACAACAATTTTTGGTCTTACAAACTGTAAGAAAAGGGAGAATGAAAGGGTGTCAGATTTCATTTCTCGCTAGAAGGGATGAACATATTCCCTGAGCTTAGAACTCCCTCAAGAAGAGTTGTTTCCAATCTATTTGGCAAATCTGTGTGATGAATTATACACACCATTGATCCCTATGAAATACACATGAGGGTTTCGAGACCTTACTTAGATCACTCAGTAGATTGAAGACTCTCTTATGAAGACTAAGGATAAAACTTGTCTAATTCCATCAACTCTAGGATGGAGAATGGGTAAAGCAGAGACTTCTATAGTTACGCTTAATCAACCACATGTACCTTCTTTCACCTCAAAACCTTCATCTTCCCGAAGGGTTCCTCCACCTGAGCGTCAAAAATAGAGGCCTTTTCATCAAGATGATCAAAGAGATCAAAGAAGGAAAAAATTTGAGGATATTAAGTGAAAATTTTACTCTCTACAGAATGAACAAGTTACTGGTTACTTTATTTCGGCTTTGGAAAATAATTTGGTTTAATTTCCAAGGCCCAAGAGGCTGAATAAGGATGGAGATGAAGACCGTCCCAATTATTTTCCATTTCATCAGATGTTGGGGCACCCCATTCAGGAGTGTTTTTCCTTCAAAGACCTCCTGCAAAAAATGGTGGACTCGGGACAAGTCAAGTTGAAAGGTTCTTTAGCTCATGTAACATGTGTAACTACTACAAATCTAGAGGAAGAAGGTGAGTGGCAAGAAGTCAAAAGCAAAAATTCACAAAAATATGATGATTAGTTGGTCATAAAAACGATCAACCGAACTCAAGCCATTTTGCGAACGCAATTGAAAAAACCAATTGTGTCTTCTGCTATGAATGCGACAACAAATCCCCCTTCATCAGAGGGAAGATCCTCAAAGAAACAACATAATTAAAATAAAGAAGAGGAATCAGAAGAAGATGAGATCATGACAAAGCCCAAATTGTCTTTGAATCTGGTAGATTTTATGCCATCTACTTCGAAGCCACGGGCACCGCCCCACCAACCAGAACAAAATAAATTTTATAATCAGGCAGAGTCTTCATCAAATAAAGGGTTGATCTTTGGTTCTGTTAATATGATTCATTTAACAGATCCTTATTCCAGTCGCAGTTTTGATTTTTATGAGCCTGAATTCCCTGTATCAAAAAGAGGAATTAGAGGGAGTTCCATAGGTCTGGGAAACAGAGGAAGCAGTGGATATCCCAGAAGCCACTATTCCTATTATACCGCTACTAGAACTGTGTATGCAGCGGAAAATCATGGTAGAGCCCCTGAACAGGCTCAACAAGAACAAGCAAATTCTTCCACCAATAGTAGACTCAGTCTTGGAACAGTTATTCTAGAGGATCGGTTAGATATTCCACACTCTTCATCTTAGCAAATAAATAGACCTATTCAGTCTAATCTTCTAAATCCAGGATTATTGACAACTCCTACCCCGATACAAGATGCATCTACTTCCAAATAATAAACTTCTAAGGTACCTGTGAAACCACATGTTCCCTTTGGGAAACGCAGACCTTTGGATCAAAAGTATGATGTATTGAAACACTTGGCCCAATTACTGTCCAAGTTATCAATTTTGGATGCCTTAAAGATATCAAAGGATCTTCAGGAGGCACTCATTGAGGATTTGTCAAGTCCTCATGAATGTTAAAACTGAAATTGCTGCAGATGAAGTCTACCATGTAGAGAATGATCCTGCAGAATGTCATGTAGTGATATCCTTCACAGATGAAGATGAAGATGATGTCGTGCATGGATATATTAGACCTTTATAATTATCAGGCAAGGTCAATGGTGAAGACATCCTACTAACTTTCATTGATAATGGTTCAGAAGTCAATCGCATCCACATTCGTACACTTTATCGATTAGGCCTCATAGAATCTGATTTATATCCTTCTACTCTGATGTTGCAAGGATATGATAAAAATGAACAAGAACCACTAGGTGAGATTACACTCAGAACTCAGTTTCGAGACCTTGTATCCGATTCATATTTCATTGTTGTTGATCACAATACAGCCTTCAACATCTTGCTTAGAAGACCTTGGATACATCAACATTCGACTATCCATTCATCATACCATCAATGTCTCAAATATTGTTTCGATGGTCAAATTGGGACATTAGATGGTGATAAATCCCCTTCTAAAACATGTAAATCTCAATAAATTGAGGCGGAATTCTATCACATGAAGGGTAATGAGAAATCCACAACGAATGAGGTCACCAATTTTAATGCTCCATTCGGTTTGGAAAAGATTCCAGTAAATCCATTTACACATGTGAGTGTAGATTATGTGTTGCCTATCAGTCAAATTGACATGATAGACCCAAATCAAAATAATCCTATGGAAACCTCTATAATGTCAATTACGATAATTAAGCTCTACATCATGGGAGAAATTGGTGATTCACCAAGAAATGATGAAATCTCAAATGGGGATTTCTTCATTTCATCTGCTGAAATCTTGCAAGTCTATACTTCACCAGCCAAGCAAGAAGAAGTTATAGCAATGTCAGAGGTGAATGATGATGTTGATTCTCAATCCATCATCTCCTCTTTATTACCCAAGGAAGACCTTTCATCATTAATTAGGTCAGAAATGGAAACCTCTTCTTCAAGATGTTAAAATTTAAACATCTCTTCTGATCATGGAAATTCTACTTCATCATCTACTATGTAGGTAGAAATAGAAGTAATAACACATATTGAAGAAGAATAGGAAGATCTCAGGGATGCTCCTCTAGCTGTTGAAAAGGGTATCTCTACCACTGTGGATGAACTCTGAGAAATAAATCTAGGTACGAAAGAAGATCCACGCCCTACTTTAATTAGTGTGGCCATGACTCTTGATGAGCAAGAGATATATATTTCATTTTTAAAGAAAAATCGAGATATTGTTGCTTGTAACTATACAGAGATTCCAGGACTTGATCTTGATGTGGCTACTCATCGTTTGGGTTTTACAGAAGAACATCGAGGATTTAAGAAAGCTTCAAGAAGAACACACCCAACTTATGCTTCAAAAATCGAATCTAAAGTGGACAAGCTTATCAAATATAACTTTGTTAGAGAAGTTCGATATCCCAAATGGCTGGCTAATATTGTCCCTGTGAAAAAGAAGAATGTACAAATTAGTGTTTTCATTGATTTTAGAGATCTTAATCGGCATTGTCCTAAGGATTATTTTCCAGTTCCGATAACAGAACTCTTAATTGATGCAACAGCTGGCTATGAAGCACTTTCCTTCATGGATGGATATTTAGGATAAAATCAAATCCGAATGGATCTAGAAGATGAGGAATCTACAGCTTTTAGAGCCCCTCAGGGTGTGTTTTTATATCAGGTAATTCCCTTCGGCCTCAAGAATGCAGGCGCAACATATCAACATGCCATGCACTGTATCGTCAAACCCTTTTTAGGGAAATTTGTAGAATTTTATGTGGAATATTTTGTGGTTAAATTCAGTAAACTTTCTAATCACATGGCTGATTTGGAAGTCATATTCCACAAACTTTGGCAACAAAATTTGAAGATGAACCCCTTAAAATGTGCTTTTGGGGTAACCTCAGGAAAATATCTCAGCTTTGTTTTACGACATCGTGGTATCGAAGTCAATCCTAAGATGAAAAGGTCAATACATGGTGTATCACTTCCTTGGAATTTGAAATAATTGAGAGGAATTCAAGGATAGTTAGCCTATTTTCTATGTTTCATCGCCAATTTGGAAGGAAAAGTTTACCCTTCACCAAATTGATGAAGAATGGAGTCACTTACCAGTGGACTGAAGAATGTAAAAACGTTTTTGATATCCTCAAGAAATATCTCTTGAGTCCACCGGTATTAATGCCACCTGTTGAAGGAAGACCAAATAACCTTTATGTGACAGCCTTAGAGTGATCATTGGGTTCCTTCCTTGCCCAGAATAATGATGCTGGGAATGAAAACAGCCTCTACTATCTCAGTCGTCCTATGCGTGAAGCAGAAACCTGATATTCAAATACTAAGAAGTGCTGCCTAGCATTAATAATTGAAGTTCAGAAGTTAGGACACTACCTTCAACATCAGAAGGTCCAATTGGTATCTCGCAATAACCCGCTAAAATTCATTCTTAGTCGTCCAATGCTTAAAACATGTCCGACAAGGTGGGCAGTTATTTTGTAGCAATTTGATATCCAGTATGTGTCTTGAAATGAAATAAAGGGACAAGCTCTGGCTGATTTCCATGCAGAACATCCTTCAGTAGAAGATACATCTTTAGATATTGAACTTCCTGATGATGAAGTATTTTCTATTCAAGATCATCTTCAAACATGGGAAATGTACTTTGATGGTGCTTCCAGAAGTCCAACTGGGAGGAAAATGGATAATCCGAAATTCAAAATAGTTGGGTTAGGAATTGATCTTATTTCCCGGTAAAAGGCAGTGCTACCCTATTCCTCCTCATTGTTGGGAGGCAGTATAAATAATGAAGCAAAATATAAAGCTCTCATCGCAGGATTACAGTTGGCACTTTAGGCACAAGTGAATCACTTAAAGGTGAAAGGTGATTCAGACCTGGTAATCAAACAAGTAAATGGGTATTATACAATTAGAAAAGAAGAACTTATCCCTTTGTATGATTATGTTAGAGAGTTAATGGCATAATTTCCTTCAGAACCGACATTTTCTTATTTCCCGAGATCACAAAATGCCCAAGCTGATGCAATGGCTAATATAGCCACAACTCTGGAAGATCCAAATCAGGTTGAGTAATCATCAGTGTTTCCCACTGTCGTACAATTTCACCTAATGTTTAAACCAAAACAGAGGAAATCAATGAAATTAGTCTCATTTCTAAACCATATGGTCATACTATAGGATGGATGACACCTATCTGGGAATACCTTCAAAATGGAACAATTTCACCTGATAGAGCTGGGAAAGAACAAATCTGGAAACGAGTGGTCAATTTTACTCAGTATGATAGCCTGGAACACTTAGAGAAAATTATCTACAAATGAGGTTTTGATGGAATTATTTTCAGATGCATTGATAGTGAAGAGACAATGGCTGTCATGAAATAAGTGCATGATAGAGTCTGTGGTGCACACTAGTCTGGACATAGATTATCTGATCAGATTCAAGGGCCTGAATACTTTTGGCCTTCAATGATACAATATTGTGTTGATTTCACAAAGAAGTGTCATTCATGCCAAGTACATGCCGACTTCATTCATTAACCCACAGAGTTGCTTCGTACAGCTAAATACTCGTGTCCATATTTCACATTGGGAATAGATGTAGTAGGACCTTATCCTTCAGATACATCCAATCAGTTTAAGTACATTCATACTGCTACTGACTTTTTTTCCAAATTGTCAGAGGCAATACCTCTAAAAAAAGTCAGTTCTAAAAGAATTGTTAGCTTCATCAAGTCTAACATAATTACCAGATTTGGTGTCCCTCGTACCATATTGACGGACAATGGAACCAACTTTTGTTCATCCGAGGTGAGGAAGTTGTATCAAGTATACAACATCAAATCCAATCATTCATCTCGGTATCATGCTGCGGCCAGTGGCTAGATAGAATCTTTCAATAAGACTCTTTCAATCATACTGAAAAAGATGGTGGATAAAGATAAGAAATCATGGCCTGATAAAATCATTCATGCTTTATGGGCTTATCAGGCCACCACCCGCACTGCAACACAGTCAACTCCATATTCATTGGTATAAGGAACATAAGTAGTCTTTCCCATTGAGGTTTAATTACCATCACTCAGAGTATCTATTTGTGATTATTCATCTATAGATGAACAATCTCAAAAGAATTGGATGAATTGGAACGGTTATATTAGAAAATATTGTGCACCCTGCACCACTATGAAGTCTATCAGAATCGAATAGCACGAGATTTCAACAAAAAAGCTCATCTTCATTCATTCATTCATGGAGAATTGTTATTGGTTCTTAGAAATCCAATGATACAAGGAAAGAAACCTCCCATGCTTGTGCCAAAGTGAGAAGGACCTTATTCAATACATAAGGTCTACTCTAATGGAGCTTAATATTTATTCTCAATGGATGGAGAACTCATCACTACTCCAACCAATGCTAGATTTATAAAGAAGTATTTCATGTAACACAAATACTTATACGTCCAGCAAGACGTTAAACTACACCATCTATGGTCCATACATTTGACCTTAAACTACTCGCACCATCGTCCAACATGACGTTAAACTATGAAAAAGTCCATAATACGTCTAACATGACGTTAAATGGTGTCCTATTTTGTCCTTACTATATGACATTAAACTGCACAGTCCCCCTTTCGCCCAACATGATGTTAAACTGTGAAAAAGTCTCTAATATGTCCTACATGATGTTAAAATGTATTTTGTCCCTGCTACATGACACTAAACTATGAAACACCAATAGTCCTCACTGTAAGACTTTAAATTGCATAGTCCCTTCATATGTCCTACATGACATTAAACCGTTCGTCGTTAAGGTTGTGTCTACCTCATGTTTCTCACACCGAGTGTGACTCATGTGATCTTAGAATAAACTTCAACCATAACACTCTCTCTGGGATGCTATCCATGCATAATTACTAAAACCTGTTTTGTTTTGGGTTGTTTTCCTCAAGAACAACATTATTACCAATTCAATATTTTATTGAACTATGCAGACATTCATCCTTTCCTTCTAGGTTGGGTACATAGGAAACCTCCTGAGGTTCAATCCCAAAATCAATCTCTTCACATCATTTCAACTTCATCTCATACGATGTTGATTCATGAAACCTCCCCCAGAACCATTTTTTTTACATTGGTTCACTCTGGTCCATGCATATGACATCAAAATATCCGTACATTTGTCATGTACGACAATATACTAAAACATTACATGACACCCTCACCTATGAGGAATAATTATTTACATTGATCTCCAATCATGTTATGTTCCAAAGACTACGTGCGTACATGGCAATGCCTGAACCTTTTATCATGGGTCAAACCATCATTGCACTAAAGTCCCCTTTTCACCATTCATATGTACGAACCAAATCTGTACAAAGGGTATTTCCAGAACTACATACATCTTGATTCCCATCCTTATGGGATACGTAGGAACATTTGAACATCCCTCGAATCTAGCCCCAAGTCTTTGGGCCTAACCCCAAATTCAATTTTCAGTCCCCTAGCTGAAAAGTCCCTGTCAAAACACACAATGTGTATTTCATATTATGGTTTGAGCTCTATGACCCTAAAATAAGATTTTCTATACTCTCATCCCACGTGATGTTAAACTGTATTTCAATAACTACGTATGGATTGATTCCTTTCCATATGGGATACATAGTGAAGTCTAACATTTCAATTCAGGACCTAGCCACAACATGATTATGGTTAGCATTAGTCTGTGTATCTCTACATGCATTGAAAAAACTGCCCATTTTTATGTGTCATACTCCTATACATAAATACTTCCAGATCTCTATAACCCTTTTCTTGACATATGGTCACAAAAATTTTGATACTTGAGAGTTCTTTTGCGTAACTATGCAGCACGTTCCCTTAGGAAGCCTTGCATAAGTAGTCTACAAAATAGTCCTTTCAGCCAAAAGATGCAATTATTTGACTATGCAGCCAATTCCCTTAGGTGGCCCTGCATAATTCAACCCACTAACGGGTTTTTCAAATAGTGATAACTTCATTGTTGAGAAGAAAACCTCTGTTGTCCTTATTTTTCTTAATGAAAATGTGTAGGGATCTGCAAAAAATAGCCATCCTTAACATATTTGTCTCATACTCTTATTCGTGATCTAAAAGTATTGAAATCTATGGTTTATATTTCCATTACCTACGTTTGGGTCAGGCCTTCATAGGAGTGACATTCATCCAGTTCATAGACAATCTTGTTTGGAAATATCTTCTCCATATTTAAGTACCTCTATCCATACAGCAAACTCTATGCTTTGGAAAATTTGAATCCCCATAAACTTCCCCTGGCTTTTTAGTAGTAGAAAAGTATATTTATGAGAGTTCTTTTGCCTAACTATGCAGCATGTGCCCTTAGGCGGCCTTGCATAAGTAGTCTACATAACGGACCTGTCAGCCAAAAGATGTTATTATTTTACTAGGAAGCCAATGCCCTTAGATGGACCTACATAATTCAACCCCTTAATAGATTTGTTAAATAGTGGAAACTTCATTCTTGGGAACTACTTCTTATAATGCCTTTAAGTCCCTTTCTCACATCATTCCTCAGATTCAAAATTTCTTAATTCAAAATTTACATATTTTTTCCCACATACATGAATATGGTAATATGTTTTCAGATAAATTATCAAGGAATTGGATCAATTTTAATCCATTCGGTCAAAGCTATTTCGACCTTAAACATTAGCCATTTTATGTCCGACGTGAATGACTTCAAACTACCCACAAAAGTCAAAGGAAATCTGAAAAAAACTCAAATACCCAGCTCACTAAACATATACTTTGTATGATTTATGTAATATTGAGAAAATAAAAAAATTCAAAGTTTGTATGGTTATTTATAATAATCTTAGAAATAATCAAACTATGCTTACTAGGCCCATTGGCTTAGGTAAAAATTTAAAGCATGTAGCAAAATAAGGAATGCACAAATGATTGAAGATGAAAGTGTTTTTCACTGATGCACAAGGGATAGAAGGACATCCACAGACTGTCATCTCTTATTTTTTTTCAGGAATTAAAAAAGGATGTCAAGATAAATATTCATTTGATTTACAGCATCTCGAGATTCATCAGTAGCCACTTGAAGCTTATGCACTCGACCAACTTCACTCTTTTCAGCTTGATGGAGTGATTTCTTGGCATCTGCGATGGATTTCATACCATTCGTTTGATCTCCTTCCAGTGATTTATTTAGTTGGTCATGTTCCCCAGTAACAACATCTAACTGTTGCTGAAGGCACATCTATAGGACAACTTTCTCCTTGATCTTATGCTTCAGCTCCTTCAACTTGGCAGCATGATCAGCCTCAGCTCGGGATAACGCAACCCTGCATGCCGAAGACAACACGCCAAGGCCTGTGTGGCTCTCATCTACATGACGCCATCTGTGCACTCAACACCTGCACGCCACAGTTCCACGGTTTTATTCTTTACCATAGAGTCACATTCTCATTTCTTTCAGATCCAACTCTGAGGGGGGACTTTTGTTGATACTCCTTTCCATCACAAAGTCTAACGATTGAAAAGGGAAGTACCTTAGTGAAAATCGATTCATCCTTTTAAGAAAAATCATAAAATGACAAAAGCATTAACAAAGATTTCTTCACAATTGGGTCGCACAAGTTTTATCATGGTCGCGCAAGTATACTTGCGCGCCACATAGTGGTCGTGCAGGTAACTTTCATGCCCTCTTTGATTTTAGCCTAGGGTCTTCCCTAGAATATAAATACTCCTTGTGGGCCCCCCATTTCATGGACATAAAAATTCCAAAACTCAGATTCGAGCTCCTGATGCCCTAGTCTCTTCTGGAAGTCTTCCGAACATTTCCAAGGTAGCCAGCCCTTAAGGGAAATGTCTACACTTGCATGCTTCCTTATCCCTTCAATAAAACTTGGGCACCACTCTTTCGGAAGCTTTTAGGGATAATACTAAGGGCTTGAGCCAAGTCTCTCCCAAGTATTTCCTTAAGGGTTGACCATCGCGCAAGTACCCATGTGTCGCACAAGTCTACTTGCATGACCATGACTTGAGCACCCACGTAGGACTGGCACGCCTCTCTCTTTTTGGGTGCCACTCCTTCCTATTTACTTCCTTTCTTCAAATCCACCAATCCAACTAAATATTTAGCATTCAGAACCCTCTTCAAATCCATTTATGGAAGGGTTCCTTTGCTGGATTACTTATCTGAAAGGAATCATATGGAAAATCTCTCAAAACCTAGTGATTTAGATATCTTTATGTCACTATGGTTAGATATTTCATCCATTTAACCTCATCATTTTAAAGATGGGAGGATCTTTAACCTGGGCCTCCTTTTCCGGAGTAATCCCTAGTCTTCAATTTCCCTAACCTGGGCCTCCTTTTCAGGATTAAGCCCCAGTCTTCAATTTCCCTTAATTTTGGGCATCCTCCTCAAGAGTAAGCCCCAACAATAATTCTTTTAAAATGGGCATCCTCCTTAGGAGTAAGCCCCAAGATCCCAAAAATCCAAATTCTTTTAACCTGGGCATCCTTTCTAGGAGTAAGCACCATTCATAATTCCTCTTAACCAGTCTTAATTTACTTCTGATTTGGGCTTCCTTCTCAGGAGTAAAACCCAGTCACAAATCCCCTCTTAATTTTGGCATCTTCCTCAGGAGTAAGCCTCATGTTAGAGTATCCAAATATCTATAAAGAACATATACCTTTACGGACCTTCTTCCTGGGTTTCTTCCCTGAAGTAAATCTTAATCTTCATCTATCTGTGCAGTCATACATACATAAGCCCCACATCATTTCTTATAATTGCATCTTCCAAGGAACAATTATCTGGTTTTACCAATATCTCTTGTTTCTCACACCGAGCATGAATCACGTGAGCTTAGAGTGTAAAAGTAATTATGAAATCATTCATTGAGCCATCAACCATGCATAAACCTCATACTCCAATACTCGAACTACGTGGGATCTGATTCTTTTTCTAAAATAAAGGATATGTATGTAGTCCATCTGCAGGTACGATCCCAACTCTAAAATAATCAATGTCCTTCTGAATGACAATAAAATTCAAGTTCCCTGCTGAGTGGCTTTAAAACCAGTATAGTTATCAAAATGACCAAGATATTTCTATATAATGTGTTGAAGGATACCATTGACTAAGAATCTCTAACAAATATAGATGATTCTCTATCGATGAAGAACCTAGAAAACATATAAAGTATTCTCTAAATCTCATACATATTAATTATTGATTGTGACATCTTAAGGAAAGATCATTTTCATACTTGGTAGTGTAATAAGGATTCCCGAACATAACTTAAATCTATAAAGAGAGTCCTAGAGTAGACAATAATTCCCCCCCAAAAGGTGTGATGAGTCTGACCTCCCATCCACTCGACCAATGCAAATTCCTAAGCCTTATTGGTCCACAACTAAAGAGCACCTACCATTGGAAAGTAGGTCCAAATGGATATGGAATCATTGAATGATTCTGGTTCTATGAACAAACAAGTTAGAAACCGATTGAAATGTTTGAACCTTAAATAGAAAATGTCATCCCCATTTAAAGAGGAAACAGAATCCAAATTTTGACACAATTTAAATGATTAAATTCTTATGTTTGATAAAATTTACTTCAAAATAATTCTATAAAATATGTGTAAAAACTATTATTTTATAAAAAAATATTTTAATAATTATGTTTTAGTGATATCATTTATCATTGAATTATATTTAAATATGTTTCAATTAATTTTCATATAGGTTTAACAATAAAAATAGAGTTTCAATTTAAAATATATAAATATAAATTTAATAATAATCAATATTTATAAAATACCATTCTTTAAAAAAATAAAAATATTATCTTTAAAACTAATATATAACATCGAATTAAAATTATATACCTAAAAATTTTCACTAAATTACAAAATTTTATCATGAACATTTAAAATATATGAATCATTTTATCCAATTAAATTTTCAAAAAATGGAAAAAATTAAATTTAATATAAGCATTCAAAAATCATAAAAAAAATTTAAGAAACACATATCTTCTAATAATATAATGGAATACCTATTATTATACCAATTTATATATTATTTATAATTTTTTTACATCAATAGATATTTAATTAGGGGAATATAATTACAAAAATCATGTATTGTTACATTCTACCCCCATAAAATTAATTTCATCCACAAAATATAATTACAAATAGTAAAACATGCTATAGTACATCATTATCATTATATCATAGGGTTAAAATATAGCCTCCTCAAACATATAATTCATCCAGAGGACATTGACTATATGGAAACCCTTGTTCCTCAAAACATTCTATCTTAAATATTTGATTTTACATGGTTACTACTCATATTAATTGTCATATTCCCATAATACTACATATAAGATTAGTAAAAGTGATGGATCTAGAATATAATTCCTCAAAAGAGATATATTTAAGTAATCTTTCTCTTCAGATCGGTGTGGATGGAGAGAAAAGTGATAACTTATAACCTCAACATGATCATGGTTCATGAAGAAAAGTATGTATCATGGGCCCAAAATCCCATTAATTAAATATATCATAGTTATATTCCAATCTATATATTCCATGAAACACATTATCACTAACATCAAACTCTAGATATCATCATTGACTATATATATAAATATTCTATTGATTTTTTTACTCTTTTATATATCAATGAATAGTTTAAACCTTCTCTATGATTTCTTGACATGGTCAATAAATATCACATTCTTATACAAAAATTTATCCCATCATTTTTGAGTCCTATATATATTCCCATAAGGCGCCTCATTCAGTGTCATCTGAATATTAGAATTCAAATTCTTATTAAATGAAAAATCTACTAGGGGATGTTGTTTCTTCAATCATCCATGGAAATGAACTCTATATGATATAAACATATCTTCTGATGTTTAAATTATTCTCTCAGTCTGACCATCATTATGATGATGATTTTTTTCAAGAACTAAACTTTAAATACTTTTACTGAACATTGCGTTAAACCTGATGTCCCGATCAGATATAATGGAAAATCATACTCCATGAAGTCTCACCACTACCTTGATGTATATAATGGGATGCTAGTAATGATAAAAATATTTTTTAGTCAAAAAATGTTCCAAATTTGTAAGGATATCAACTATAAACCAAATTACAATTTATCCTTAATTTTTTTAAAGTCCGGTAATGACAATCATGGAGGAGTTTTCATTGTTATATCTCAAAAAGAGTAATAGTTACCAGATTCCCTATTTCTATTATGTGTAAACATTAACATAGTGGAATTCTAGTAATCTTTATGTATACTAAACAATTTATTTCTACATATAATGCATAAAAAAGTGTTTCTTTTGATATCTATATATATTTATTCTTCCCTGATGGATAAGGACGGGTGAACTAGGTGCATCCTAAAATAGTTTTTCTACCAATTTTGGATTTACTGGGACATATATATGGGTTCCAAAACATTTAAATCCATCCTTTTCAATGTTGAGATTTGGAATATTTACTAACATTTTTTTATATTTTCATTATATTTATATACATATTTGATAATTATATGAATATATTTTTGAGAAATCAATTAGGAAAGAGAACATTTAGCTCGTCCCATTGGGAAATCAAGAGTCATACACTATCAATCTTTACCATTGTGTATATTCAATACTCTTCATTGATATAGTATTATGGTATTTTAAACTCAAAGCACCATCAACTGTATTTTACTTCCCAATGTGATAGCTTATTATATCGGAAAAAAATTATTACCTAAAGAAATCTCTATTGTAATGCAATCAATTATTTATATGTTAATATATTTTTCATGATCTTGTGATTAGAATTTATATCTTAAAATATTATATAGAGAAAATGATGCAAAATAAATAATTCAAATTCCAATAATACTATTTATAAATATACATTTTTTAGTGTTGCTAATGAGTCATTAATTTATGTAAATCATAATCAATTACCTTATAATTCTATATGAGTATTCCACTTAAACCCTTTTTCAAATCACCACTATTTATTTCAAAACATTCCCCACCATGAGGTAATATAAGTATAAAATCATTTACCAACATCTTCTTTGGTTCCTTGAAAGTTTCATCACATTCCTCTATCCAATGGAACCACAACACCATATATGTTAACATGGTTAGTCGATTTGATAATAATGATAAATTTCTCACAAATCATAAGTAATATCTATATTACCTATGAATATAATGGATCTCAGTTACAGTGTCTTCTATAGGTAATTACTCAATAACTTATATCATTGATAGATCCACTCATATAACATATATTATTATTAAATAAACCATGAACGATACTTTCTATACACTCAATTAAGATTTTATAAATTTATAATATACATTATCAATTCCCAAGGATATTAACACAACCTAAAAATTATTTTCACTCACTTCCATGCTCATTAATAATATAATAAAACATTCAATAAAGACAAACCAAACTTAATCCACTTATTCTATAAAGAATAAATTGATTATATCAATGATGATAAAAGGATATATTGTTAAATCCAATATGAATCCCTATAAATTCATAACATCAATACGTTGTATGGAATGATGTATTTGAATTATCATCCATTTTGATCCATAAATGCTCGAATCTTGATAAATGGTGATTAAATGAGATGTAATGAATTCATATAAGTTGACCAAATAGATCACTGAAATATGAAATATGATATATATTATCATCATGATTTTTTAAGATTATAATAATAAACGAAAAAGAACATTGAGACATTTTTATTTTTTAATAAAGATGACGGATACAACACAGTGTAAAATAGTATGTTATATAAAAATATTTTATATTTTTTCTATTAAATACATTTTAAATCATTAAATTAATCAAGATGCATTATAAATATAATTTTATAGATAATCATGGATTTAGGTATGAGGTTTGTTGAAAACAAATCATAAATATCTATGGGAAGACACAACTATATGTCCTAATGTTTTAAGTGGAGGAACATCATGTTCTTTTGCATACATGACACAAAAAACCATGAATAAAATATAATTTAACACTATAAAACAAGATTATATATATTTTTTAAATATATACAATATCCTTGATATCTTGTGATGCACAAAACATGATCTTTAATCAAAATGTGAAACATTATAAATATATTATTATTTTAAAATATATAATATAAACTAGATTTTATGTTTGAGAGTATACATATGAAAAACAATTATGATAAATATATGGTTTTCACATTAATAATATATATTAAATTTTCATGTATTTATTAGAAATAAAATAAGAACCATTATATATGTAATGAAATGTTTTCATAAGAACTATTTTTTTCTAAATGGTTGTTTACTTACACTTTGGGAAAATAAATAAAAATAATTTCATACATAAAT
The DNA here is from genome assembly GCA_963277665.1 of Viscum album. Classification (NCBI taxonomy): domain Eukaryota; kingdom Viridiplantae; phylum Streptophyta; class Magnoliopsida; order Santalales; family Viscaceae; genus Viscum; species Viscum album. The sequence goes on from OY728156.1 coordinate 1,512,474,922, forward strand.
AAAAAAATCATAAAAAATAAAATTAATTTATTAATTTTACATGTTAAAATAATCTTTTGTTTTATTTGTCAGAATTTTATATAAATGATAATTTTTTGTTGAATAATTATAAATACTAATTCTTAATGAAAAACTTCCCTTAATTTAAATTATATAGAATGTTAAATAAAATTAAAATACTGTTTTAAAATAAAATTAGTTGAATAATATTAATATTTATCAAATTTTATGCATTGTAATAAATTAAATATTTAAATTTAATATTAAAATATTATATAATGTTAAAAAAAATTGTTAGGAAAATCATCTTTTCATCACATATAAATAAATAATTATAAATTAATTCAACGACTTCTTTGATTTTAATTTGATGTAATAGATTTCATACTTTCAATCAAAATAATTTATATTATATAATATGTTCAATTTAATAAATGTTCAAAAATATTAATGGGGAAAATTAGAATTAATTTCATTAATTATTGTCAAAATAGGGTTATCTACATTACATGTGCTTGTGTTAATATTTATTTTCCACACACATAGATTTTTAAATCAATAAATTAGATTCAGTAATTATAATTAGTGTGTAAAAATTATATAATAAGTATTATTTTAAATTTTTTATGAAAGGATAATTTACCTTGTTAAAGATATATATATTTATATATATTTATTTATGTAACATGGTGGAAAATTCAATTGGAAAATTAAGTAAAATTAAAGTATTAGTTGTAATATTATTGAATTATGTTTCTTTTGATAGAGTGTTATCTGAAACAAATCATAACTATTCTAAAATATAAATCAATTTATAGGTACTTTGGGGGAGATTTACTTCCCAATATTGAATAATTTTGGGTATTTAAAAAATGTAACCCCTCTTCAATTAGAAGTGGGTACTCACTCCACTCACATATTCCCTCAAATCAATTCATATTCAGGATAATACCCATCCAAAATCCAACCAAAACACCCTTAATGTCACTATTGGTAATTTGGAATTCCAGTTATACAAACCATTGGGTCATCAAGAAGTGATACAATGGAGGTTTCTCTAAGAGATTTTAATTGTCTTTAATAAGCTATTTATATTTTATTTTTTATTTTAAAACCTTCATTTATGTCATAAAATCATCCAATATAATAACACCATTTTCTCACCTATACTGAATTTCAATTGATAGATTCATATTTATTTATCATTTTAAAACATATTCTAGTTATTTTTAGTTTCTTTTAGTGAAAATACCAATTCTATTAAATTTTTTACTTGAATGTCGGTATTTATGAGTAAAAAATTATAATATATATTAATTGATTAATAAATTTTTTGAATTTTTTAGTAAATTTTATTCAATGGAATATTAGTCTAGTTTTTAGTATTTTCAAATTATTCTTAAGTTGTTTATTCTTATTAAGGTGTTTACCCAAAAAATAAACCCATTGGCTATCCCTCAACCAGGGGCCTCAAAAGTAAGATGGATTGTACCAAGACGGCCAAGATAAACATGAAGAGCCTAATGGTACACCATCCACAAGGTCATGATTGTGTGTGGTGAAATCATACTTATGTGTAGGATAGTTAGAAAGGCCCATTTCAACATGAAAGAGTTGTGGTGGTTAAGCCCATATAGTTGTGGGAGGAGAGTCTCACAAACATGGGGTAGTGGAAGGGGGCGGTGGGGTTCCCCTAACCCCTGTCTGACTTCACTAACAAAAATATGTGGAATGTTATAGTTTAAATTTTCTTGATGAGAATTACAGTTTCTGATTTGTGATGGATAAAAATAGTCACTATTACACATTGAAAATAATAATTTCACCAAATGTTCTTCTCACACTACTCACTTCAAAAACACTCATCACCATCGAGCATCACCACCTAACTCACCCTCTTGATGCCACTGTTATCTTCAACCACTATAGAACCTTCTTGGAATTTCATGTAGGAGCCTGACTTTATCTATACTCCCACTAGTGAAGCTTTTCACCTATCATGATCACCAATAGATCAATTTATAATAACAATGATGGGTATTAAATGATTCTTCTAGCCATTGATAATGATACATGAAGGATGATTTCAATGGATTCTAGAATGATCCGCACACCCACTACAATATAGAATATCCACCATATGATGCATACCATGCATAATGGAAGAGGTCATACAACCATATTTTGTATGCCATGATGTGAACAAAAGAAATAACTAGGGTTATGATTGAACAATAACACCAAGTCTCAACCTTTTTTTAGAAAATATTTCAATATTAAATGTTTAACTAATAAGAAAGAGATTTAATGAGCTTCATAAGTGGAAGACTGAAGGATATACTCCTTTATATATAGAGGGAGAGTTGTTAATGAACTGTTGGATAACCATCATAGAGGATAAGGCTCCAATACTTCCCCCTAATTTTCTTCTTCTATATTAATTTATTTTACTTTAATTTTATTTTATTTATATTTATTCTCAGTGAAGAACATAATTTTATTTCATAAATTATTAGAATATCTGGATTTTTCTTAATTTTACTCCACTAATTATTCATCTATTCTTATCATTATTATTATTACTATTCTCTTCAAACCCAACTACGACTACTACTACTACTCCTTATATTTTATATTTTATCCAAATTTTTATTTATTTTTATTTTATTATTATTATTATTTTATCACTCTCCCTTTCATAATAATAATTAATATTTTATTTTATTTTTCTATTATTTTGTTATGCCTATCCACCATTGTACCTCATACCTTAGAGAATGGGTGAATGATCGAATGATTTTCCTATGCGAGATTAGGTGTTATTTAATTCATCGTTAATGTTTATGTTATATTTTTGGTATATGTTAGTGGAATTAATGAATGTCGTTGTTTTCCACCACTACATTAAACATTAATCTAATTATGTTCATTTATTTTATTTCTTTTGCCACTATTTCATTTATTATAAATTCACAAGATGATTATGAGCCGATTAATGGATGATATGATATACAAAAAATTAGGTCATTGAGAATATAACACATCCGATTGAGGTGTTCCATCAACATTGATTACATCATGAGGAGGAATTTATATTTATAAAGGAATTCAATATTTCAAAACACTAAAAAAATTGATATTAACTCAAGCATGAGAATTCAGGATTGTATTGTTAAATTAAATTTTAAAAATAATTTCGTACAATGACATAATTTAAATATAAACCTATGACCAATTGAATTTATTATAATCACATTATTTCTGATATCAAATGTTGATTAAATTTTTATTCACCATGTATTTTAAAAAAATTTAATATAAAAAAATCATAAAAATTACCTTTTTTCATATTTTTCAAAAAAAATAAATTATGTTTATTATATTACTTATGTAGAAAAACATAGATTCTCCTTAGGTGATATTTTTCAGGTTAGCCATTGTGCTCTATTAGCCAAACAATTTAGAGATTTTTTGTTGTTAGGCCCCATAACATGCCTATGTCAAAACCGATGTCATTTCATGGGAGATAATCATTTTATTTATTACATTTCATTTTTCACATTGATGATAGTAAACCTTGTTTAAAAACAAACTATAACATTTACCCAAGAAGTATTTAAATTAATATTATTCTTAATGGACAGACAAATCACATATGCATGAATCCGTAAATAGCGCACCTTAGTTTTTATGTGACAATGTTTCTTTTAATTCTATAAATATTAATGGAATTCATATGAAAATCATTATAGAGGTTAAATTAAGTTATATAATCTGGGAACCCAAATAGGACCCATTGAAACCATTAGTTGATAGATTTGATAGGGAATTATCAAAACGCCATGTTTACATCCCAGAGTTTTATCCAGAAGTGGCCCAGACATAAGTTGACATATCCTTGTTTAATCATAATGTTTGTAAAGAACTGCCCCATTTGAAATTTTAGGAAGAAGTGTCAAAAAAATCTAAAATTTTAGATACAAAATGATGATTGGATGTTGCAATATCTATAGGAAAAATAGACTCTAGGATATAGTTTTTGATGTATCCCTCAAGAAACCTCAACCAGGACCATTAGATGAATGTTTAGTCTTCAATATTTTTATGAGAAAAACCATGATTTTGACCCCATTATTTATTATTATTCATATACAATCCATCTAAATTATCATATCCAATATCAATGCGATTAGATAGAGTGGAATCATGATGAATAAGACTTTCCTGATGAGCTAAATCTGGGAGATCAACAATATTTGGATTACTTCTATATATAATGTAACATAAAAATTTATCTCCCCATTCATCAAAAATTATATTAACTATAAACATCACATATCTATCATAATATGAATTAATACAAAACCAAAGTGGTGTAATATGAGGAAAAGATGGACGGGGACAACTACTTACCTTTACTTTATACCATCCTACTCCAAGAGGCACTCACCGTAGAAAAATATATTGACCCATAACCAAGATTGGGATATGATATTTCATTGAATCATATTTAATTTAATTTTGTCCTATATAAATTTTTTATTATTTCCTATAGTTTTGAATTTTCATACATGTCAAGTCCATTTTATGCCTTAGAGGAAGATGAAGAGACAACCCCTAAACATGTTTTTGTTGAAATGGATCATTATGATTTTATTTTACATTTATTTGAGTAAATACATGAGGGATTTCTTGTAACTCATAATTAGTAAAATAAGTAACATGATACACACTTTTAAATCAATAATTTTACTTTTAATGTTAATTTTGTTAAATTAAAAATACCTAATTAATTTTTCCTTAATTATTCTATTCATCCATCACGTATTGAGTAAGAACAGGAAATAAATTAAGATTTTTATTAAGTAGAAAACAAGATCGTGGATGATTCATAATTCATACTTCCCCTCCCTGAAATCTATACCTAATTTTTAAAGGGACTAATTTATGTACTCTATCAATGGATCAATCCTCACAAAAAAATAATAAGTGAATGATGTGAAATGAATCATGTGGTGTTTCAAGTCTATGAAGACCCAAACACCATCATATTATAGGTAATATTTGGTAGTAACCTCTAGAGGCTCTAAAAACTAGTGCACACTTGGGAGATTATACCAAGATTTATCATTACTTTCTACATGGAATTTATAATAAAATTATATTTTTAAGACACGTTTAACTTGATACCCTACTCCATATCTATAATTGTGCTTAAATGAAATGTTCCTTATGATTAATTGATCGATATACCTTTTTAGTACTTTATTGGAACAAGGAATCCCCCAAATAGCAGATAAAGAGGAATGAATCTACATGAAAAAACGGAGTTCATTCATGAATTATTTATTGTCAGAATCATTTCATTTTGTTTCTAAAATCTATCATGAAAATTTAAAAAACACTCATTCCTTGGATTTATTTCGTTATTAACTGAAATATCTAGGATATATGATTTTTTTAGGAAACATGTGATCTAGGTTTTATATTTAAATGCTAATAAATTTTAATTAGTGAAATGGTGAATTGAATTATTAGAGTGATGCATTTATATTGTAATTATGACTCTCTACTTGAGAGAATTAGTTTATTCATGTAAATGATATTTCCCTATCATTTTATGCCATTAATTTGTGAAACTAATGTCAATTTATTTTTTACTATTTTCATGACTGGAGACAATTCCTCAAAATAATTTTCCCATTATTGATAGTATTTCAAGACCATGTAATTCATACTTATTATTAGTAAAATTGGACCTATTATTATTGGATATTCCACCAACTATAAATTATATTCAATAATTTCCAAGATAATTACTATTTAAAAACAAATTTAAATTGATTTAGGCGTGATTTGAAATACCTTAATCCATGAAGAACAACTTAATATTAATCATTATCTTATCCATAGAGACCAATAATTACCATGTTAGGGATTACCCATTTTTCAAGAAAATTTTACCCATTAATATTGCATTATTTTAATTTTAAAGATATTATAGTGTTGAACATTGGGGTTTAAGGTAGTCATGGTGAATGATATGTAATATATTATAAAGAAAAGAGGATATGATCTAATTATGGGTATTGTGGATGGGTTTTTAAATATTTCATTGTATTTTTTCCTTTTGTGAAAATAAATAAAACAATGTTGGTTTTGAATTAGAAGAATATAAAATCACTATTGTTGGATTGATGCTTCTTATCATTTGTTTTTATTAAGTGGATGATAACATAATTCTAATCATAAAACTCAAAATATTAAAAAAAAATTAAAAATTGCATTCAAATATATGTATAAAAGTAATATAGAAGGCAATAAGGTGAAAGAATAATTTGAAACCTTTAATTTTGATCATGACATTGCATTGATCAAGGAATGTGGGAGTTTTTAATATTTTAATTGAAAAATCATTAAGCTTTTACTTCTAATGTTAGGCAATGTACTTTATCAATAAACCTCCTCCTTGGGCTCTAATTTTTAAACATAAATTACCAACAACTTGGATCCTCAGAGTTATTTAAACATTTATTATGAATTATTCATGGTTTTATACAAATATTTTCTTTAGAAATCTGAGAATGTAGTTCTTATACAAGACAATGTAAAAGGGGCCTCTTATCATGATATGATACAAAATCTAAATAAATTATTTCATTAGTGATGAGAGGAATGATTCAATGTTATGTAAATCATGGTTTTTAATTTTTAATAATAATGAATTTTGGTGATTAAAATATAAAAGAATAAGTTCTATCATTTTTAAGGGGGAAAATTAAATACATTAGTTTATTGTTTCATTGAAAATTGAGAAATTATAATGATATTTTATGCAGATTATGGACAATTTTATTTAATTTTGATAATAAATTATATTTAAATATTTTATAATTTTAATTACTGTAACATTATTTCTCATTTATTTACATGTTGAGATTTTATGCTTGTGTGAAAGCATTGTTTATTTGTGGGGTTATTTTACACAGTCATATTTGATACACATTTTTAAAAAATATTCTAATTATTTAAAGAGATTATTAATGAATATTCTTATGTAATTACATATTTTTTTTAGAGGCTGGTATTAAAGGATAATGAATTAATTTTTTTATTTGAATAAGGCAATGTTGAATTTTGGATTCTAATTTTATTTATGAAACTTTTTAATTATTATGGGTTTTGAAATTATATCTATGTGTGTTTTTCTATTTCAGGTTTTCAGAAAACCCCATTGGATAACCCTCATCCAAGGGCCCCATATTACACATAGCTGGACCCATGATGGTCCATTCATCCATTATGATCCCAAGGGACAGACACCAATAAACGTATGATCCCAACAGGGGTATCAAGACCTTCTAGTGCATTTGTGTGATAGATCGTGTTAGTAAGTATGAACATGGTGGCCCAACCAATGTATCAATGTGGGGGAGAGTCTTGCAATCACTCAGAAATCTACGGTTGTAGTTGGGGTCCTCTGACTAAGGTATAAAAAAATTTCTACTGAGATATATAAATTTATAATTTATATGATCACAAAGTGCTTAAAAGTTTATATTGTGGAACAAATAAAACAATTTTCAATTCACCATTCGAAAGGATGAATCCATACTATGTTCTTCTCATGTTACTCACCTCGAACACACCCCAAAACACTGATCTCTATAGCTTACTCCATCCACATGACACCATCTTCATCTACAATCACTAGGTAAACGTCCTTGGATAGACATAAGGATCTTAGATTAAGCTATAATCCCACTTATGAGGCCTCTCACCACCCATTTTAACCTCTAGTGTTTCTATTAAGAACTGTGAATGCTTTTTTATGCTTTATTAGACCATTAATAAGGTTAAATATGGAAGGATATTGCTAATCACAACCATAATTTCCCGTTCCATAGCAACTTTAAACCACTACAATCACATGTACTCTATGAACAATGACAAAAGTCATACTAACATACTATGTATTCCATGATTTAAACACTCAAAATCATCAGGTGTATCTTTCAGCACTGTGTCTATCTCTCACATTTTTTTAAAAATGTTGATATATTCAATGTTTATATGAGATCTTAGAGATTTTATATGATTTGATGATGGAATATTGAAGAAAATATAGCTATATAAATTATGTATGGGTTTCAGCTATAGAGTTCGACACCCTCCACGGAGGAGGATGCTCCTTCGCATTCTTCAAATTAAATTCTTAAATGTTTTTTATTTTATTCTTAGTTTATTATGTCTATATATAGTGTTACCTTAATATTTCATTCATATTATTAAATTAATATAATTTCAGGAATTTTGTTAAAGAAATTCCACCAATTGAACAATTATTCTTCTCATTATTCTTCCTCTTACACTACTACTTCTTTTTCTAAATTTTCATCATTTTTAATATTTTTATAATCTATCCATTTATTTGTATGTATATATTTTTCTCTTTTATTTTTTATCTTGTATTCCTTACATCATTATTTTTTTATTTTAATTTAATATATTTATTTTATTATTTTATTCTTACCCCCCACTGTGATCTCTTACCATCAAAAATGAGGGGACTATTTTTCACTTGGCCTTGGGGAGGTTAGGTGTTATTGACTTCTTTAATAATGATTATTTTATGTTTATTGTAGATGTGAGTTTCATGCATGGGTTTGGAAATTGAACCACATTAAATGAAAGATAGATATATTTTAATTATTTTATTTAAAGTATAATCACTTTCTTTCATTTGTTAGAACATCACAAAATGATGTTTTGATGATCAATGGATGAAACTACATATGATGTAGCCATGTCATATAATATTTCACACTCTCTGATGAGGTGTAGCATACACCTTGATTTTAGAAGGAGGTAGAATTCAGATTAAGAAAGGAATTATATATTTCACAACACTAAATAAAAGTATAGTAATTTTTTCATGATATTTATTGATTGTGTTTTTAAACTAACTTTAGAATAATAAAATAGAATAATGATATAATTCCAAAAAAATCTTATGAAAAACTAAATTCTTTCTAATGAGATTATGTATAGTATTTTATCCCATTTTAATTTTCTTATTCTCTATGTATTTTCAATATTTTATAATATTAAAAAATATATAACTTTATAATTTTTTCAATAAATAAAAAAAATGATTGAAAAATTTCAGGTGAATTCGATTATGTAAATAGTTAAACCAAGATGCTCCTAAAGTGAGGTAAACCTGATCAACCACTGTAATTCACTATGAAAAAATTTATAAATTTTAATTTTCCATTCTCGACAACTAGAGTGAATCAATTATTATTTTTTATTTAATACTATTTATATATCTATACTTCTAATAAAAGGAAAACGAAATCATTATTCATATGTAGATCGTACTACCACCTCATGAATTGATCTATAGTTTTCTTCATGAACACATCTCATAATGAATATAATGTATTTATAAATTATTTAATTTTTAATTATAATTACAGAGTTATACTATCATTTATAACATTTAACATCTATTTAAAATATGATATTGTCGCTCATGTGTATGATGGAGTATCACATTGTGAAGTGATGTGATTGGGTTTTCACTTACATTTTACATGGAAGGTATTATATATATATTTCACGAATATATGTTATATATATTATTTGATAAAAATTATTGAAAATTAATATACAATAGCTTTGTTTATCCTTTCACCCATTTAGGGAATGATATCTTTAATCATGTATATGTTTGACCTACAATCTCTATAGAGAGATTGGATTCATTTTCACTGTACAATTTTCAATAATTGATAAAACAGTGTCACTAATTGAAAAATTTATATTTATAATATTTATATCATTCATGATATTATATAACTATATATATTGTATAAGAACCATAATATTCATGATAAAATTCACATTATAAAATAATGTAATTAACAATAGAAACAATCTAAATAATGAAATATTAATGACAAAAAGATGGTGAAATATTATATTATTATAATATATAGAATGATATAAAATATTATGGTATTATAAAATGTTAATAAAAACATTTTATTTTTTATACATGAGTTTTGTGCACATATGATAGAATTCGATCTTGAGGTATGTTTTTCTCATCTTACTTTTAATTCTATGAGACATACATCATTTTCACACCGTATTCCTTTTTGTGGTCTACATAATTTCCATTTTATTATGTTATATCGTCAATATATTTATCTTCGTGTTATTCAATGTTTCATCACATGTTATTTCATTCATGTGGCTTGTAAAACCAATGTTACCATAGTGGTGCATATTTATTTCAAAATATCATCATTATTCAGGATTATTTATTCTCTATTCTATGAATTATTTTTTAATAATATCATAAAATAATATATTTCTTTATCTAATTTTTATTCAGCAGATTTTCATGTAATAATTAAACTTTCTCAATTTTTTTGGAAAAAATGATAATTTTTTTAAACAAATATAAGATCATATAACTTTTTATTAAAAAAATATTTTTCTTTTAATTCCATTTCTTCTAAAAATGATTTATAAAATGTTTCTAAAGATAAAAAAATGAATTATTAATGAAAAATTTACTCTTATTACATTTTTACAAAAACAATTAAGGGAATCATCAAGTTGTTTTCTAATTATTTAACATTCAGATTTTACATAATGTGAAAGCATAAATTGTTTTAACATGTACTACGTGAAAACAATTTCCCTTATCCATGATGAATCAATATTTTAGAAAATATTTTTCAAGATTAGTTATAATATTAAATGGGATATAGTTTTATAATATTTTTTGAACTTTTTATTTTAAATGGTGATTTTGAAAAATCAAATGTTATTTTCTTCAAAAATGTATTTAATGATATTTTCATTGAATTTATATTAACCAATAACAACTACATTTTTTTGTACATATAATCTATGAGGATAGTTTGTATTGATTTCTTCCTAATTAATTCTTTAAATGGTTTATTTTTTAGTTATAAGGAGTATGTAAAATTTTTTTTGAACTCACCATATTATTGTGGATGGTTTTATATTATGATAATTTTATTAGGTTAGGTGTAATAATTGTAAATAATAGTTTTCCGATAATAATGTTTAGGATAGCTATGTTTCACACCATTCATATAATGAGTGCATCAGACATAGTTTGTGCATGGTGGGCCCATTTAAATATAGAACCATGATACATCAACAAGTCTCATATGAAAAATCAATTAGCCAAATAATATTAATTTCTAATAATAGATTTAAAATTTTTTGTTAATGTTCTAGAGTGTGTGTTCCACAAGTTTTATATTATAAATTTCCTCAGTATGAGATTAGTTATTGATGTTCATGTGATTATTTGATTAGTTAGAATATACTTGGTTATGTTTAAATATCATGTGATTAATTATATAGTATTGTTTTATCAACATTATTTCTATCATATTATGCCCATGTAATTGATTTAGTGTAATGTTTTTTGGTTATTTACCTTCCAATATTAATTATTCGTATTTATTCTTGATATCTTCAAATGTAAAAATACCCTTACTGAGCATTTTTACTCCACACTTTCCTATGTTTCTTTCGATATGATTACTTTAAGTGTATAATGATTGATATGATGTTATATTTTAGAGGAAATAAGGATAAATTTTAGAAAAACACTATTCTATATTATGGGATTAAATTTATATGTGAACATCAAGCATGTATCTACATTACCAGTACTATTACACTACATAAAATATTGGGATTTGATTCCTTGAATAATATTCCAATGTAATAAGGTAATAGTCTACTTTGGGAATATAGAGTTAGTGATTTAAAAGTTGCTATCAATTGATGTTTTGTAGAAACCATGGGAACCATATTTAGAAAAAAAAATATTATAGAGAATAATCTGATTAAAGACTTCGAGGATAAGTAAAAGCATATGATAACATCATAATGTAATTATTATATAGAGACTATTTGGACTACCTTGAAACATACCCCTTAAAGGATAAAACAAGTAGAAATGGTTATAGAATATATTTATCGATGGTCAATAACTCTGAAAAGGGTTTGTTGGTATTAGAAAGTACATTATTTTTCACAAAAAAATAGTCCCTAATGGGAAACTTGATTGAAAATTTCTAAGGATATGCAAATGGGAGGTTTAAATTTTACATACAAATAATTATGTTGAATTGAAAAAATATAATCTAAAAATTTTTGAAAAAAATCATTTTTTTATTATGATATTATCCATGGATAAATTTTTCAATTTATGTTATGTGTTTCACTAGTTTTTGGGTTAGAAAAAATGTTTCAAAATGTTATGATCTAATCATGTGTATGAATTTATTTAGAAAATAAACTGAGTAGGAGGGAGGGGAGATACATCAATGCATGCACTACATGTATAAATTTCTTTATTGTGACTAATAATGATTATAGAGATGAATCTATAATAGAAAATGATGATATTTACACTATATTGGTGTAATTAACTCATTTTATGAAAAATATCCTTTCATATCTGGTGTAACATGTGTATCCACGCTATTATGAATCATTTTTACAATAAGATATGCATAAGAAAACTATAACATTTAATTATACTAAAAATATCATTCAATCTAATAAATGTAGAATTTCTATATAAAAGACATTCCTTCATTGGGGAAGAAATGGAAGGGAGAATGTTTTCACGGTAGTTTATCATTACTCAAAATGTGTAAATCATTTTTTTATCGACTCAAAACACTAAGGTTCAAGTTGAAACAAAATTTTTCACAAGTTTCAAGGTAATATTCCTCAAAATAAAAAAAATGAGGTCAATATTTTTCTATTACTACTGATGATGTGGAATGATTAATATAAATTTGTTTTTATTAATGATTTATGATAGAGGTTATTTTATCAATAATATAATAATTATATGAATTATAAAATTTTAATGTATATAAATAAAATACACTTTTATTATAGAGGTGGAAATATATGTTGAGTGGTAGTAATGACAAAATAAGTTATACAATAGAATTCATATTTTCTTGAAACATGCATGATTAATAGACAATATCTCTTAATATGCTCATGATATTGAAACAATAATGTTCAGATTGGATGTATATTTATATAGATAGACTAAATTAGATAGTTCTTATTATCATGGACTATATTATTTTCTTGTTGATTATGTTTTTTATATTATCATTTATAGATTTTATAGCGTTACTAGATTTATAGAGTATTTTTAATAATCTGGGATTTTATTATTGGATGCATAAAATTTTATTATGTTTTCTTATTAAGGTATTGATATATTTGAAATGGGACATGTAGATCCACTTCGTATTTTATTTTGAATTTATAGTCAATTTAGTGAACATAATTGAAATGTTTTTGTCATTTAATATTATAATGAAAAGTCTAGAAGAGTATCAAGGTTAACTATTTATGAATTTGATTATATTGTTTTTTATTTATTATTTACTAACATGTGATAATCAATTATTTTTTAGAAACATAATTGTAATAGATTATTACTCTTGATCATGTGATATGTTAAATGATAAATTTAGTGCTTCAAAACTGAAAAATTTAACATTAATAATTATAGATTGTCCAAAAAAAGATATTTTAATTCAAATTATTAATTATTTAAATTATTCTATTCACATATGTCAATATCCTTATATAAAAAAATAGTGTAAGATTATCCCCCAACTCTAGGAAAATGAACCTGAAACGAAAATTTTATTATATTAACATTATATGTAATGAAACAAATGGTCTCATAACTCATTAATTTTTTTTTGTTTAAATTAAATTTTATATGATCAATGATATCAATAATGTTCCTCATTTTTTTATTATCTTTTCCCATGTCCATTTCTTCACTTCCCACTAATTTTTTCCCATTTAGAAATCTAATAATGTGACTATTATAAATAACCTTCATACTTCCCATACTTTATTTTCAATATGATGTTTTATTAACTTATTTAATTTTGAAAGAGTTAAGGAAATTTATTTTAAAACTTCCAAACCATGATTATCAAGATCATTACTGAATTGTGTGGATGTAATATATTTATTGGGGTGGGGGAATAATATTGCATCCCACAATTTAAAAAGAGTAACATCATTTTAGATAGTTTATTTGACATGAAACCACAATGTTAGAATATAATGTAATGCCAAAAAGACTTTCTATATATTAATTTTCAATTAAATTCTATCTATTTTATAGCATTAGAAGGACACAACACATGTTTGAATGAAACATGATGATCTAATAAAATATTATTATTTAAAAATTCAAAAAATTATCTAGACATATAATAATTAGGTATGAACATAAATAAAAAAAAGAAAATAATATGGTTTATAAACTAATCAAATTTTTAAATTGGTGTTCCATTTATTAGAAATAAAATAAAATCCATTTGAAAGTGAAATTAATGTGTTTTTTTAAAAAACAATATTTCTCTAAAATTTTATTTAGTTCAAACTTCACAACATTAATAAAAAATAAAATTTTTCACTATTCAAAAGTTTATTAGAAAAAAAATTAATATTTTAAATTAACATGTAAAATTTTTCTTTTTTTTGAGTTTTTTAAGGTTTTCTGTAAATATAAAATTTTAATGTGTAGTGAAAAATATTGATTTTTATTGAAAACTGCATTTCTATTTATGTTATTTAAAAAATTTACGTAAGATTTTAAATTTTTATTAAGTAAAATAAGTTAAATAATATTACAATTTCTTTAATTTATTTCATCACAATCAATTCCGTTGTGATTTTTTTACTCAAACCATCCAAACGGATGAATATTTTTATTTTTGAAAATAGATTAGTTTATCACATATGTGGGATTAATATAAATTTAAATTATCTCAATTATAAGATTACTAATATATGAAATAGATTAAATATTTGAAATTAGAATAATTTATATAATATAATAATGTAAAATATTGTTTTGGTTGTAATTATAAATAAAGGAAATAAAAATATTTACATCAATTAAGGTTATAATAGTGTTTTGCGTATTTCATTTGCTTATGTAAAAATACATTTTTACAAAAGACCACAAATTATTAATTAAATTGATTCATAAATATAATATTTGGGTAAAAATTATTTAACATGGATAATTTAAATTTTATTATTAAATGGTCAATAACCTTTGTAAAAATAATAGATACAACTTACCAGGGTGAAATTTAAATAGTAAAATTACGATGAAACAATGGGTTAGAAATAAAATTATTGAAACAATTTTTTTTAGACTTGTGTATTTACCATATCATCCTTTTAATACATTATTTAAAAATTTTATAGTAACATGGGGTTAGAGTGAAACCACATTATTTAATAATTTTTGGAATATAAAAAATGACATTTTTCCTAAATCATAAAAGGGAACTCTCTTCCATCACTTATTCACTCATATAAAGAATGCTGGATAAAAAACTCCTTAAATATTAGTCCCAAAATTCATAATGAAATTTATAGGTATTCTAAAAATCCAAAAGTACCAAAACTAGGGTCCTTAATGAGTGTTCCAAAAGGGCGTTTCTCTAAGAGAAAGTGACTTTCTTCCCTAAGATATTTATTTTACATTATCATTTTACAACCTGAAATTATATCATAACAAATAAAATATAATAATATTATTATATAAAATTTTCTTATATGATATTTTATATATGTAATAATATATTTTCCATATCCACTTCAATTAAAAGGAATACAAAACATTCATTAGTGTGCAAGGTGGGCTGCCATTTCGCGAACTAATGTAACTCATTTTCCATCAACACTTCTCAAAGTTGGATACAATAAATGATTTAATATATATATATATATAATATAAATGATATAAAAATACTTATAGTATTATAATAAAAAATATGAATTCTTATTTTACATTCTTTTTATAATACGATTACGTCGCACTTGTGTATGATAGGCTACCACCTGAGTCACGTGATTAACATTTCAATCACTCATTACATGGAAGGAAATAAGGATAAATTTGATGAATACATGTGATATATATTAAATAATATCACTTATTTAGAAATAACATATCATATTTTTCCTTACCATGTCACCCATTATGTGAGTGATATCATCACTTGTTTGTATGTATAGATTACTATCTCCATGAATTGATGTGATTCATTCTCAATGTCCTCTTTTGATTAATAGTTAAATGTTTTTATCTAATGAAGGAAAATAATAATTATTATATTAATAAAATTAATTATATTAATGAACTATATCTTATGTACATGAACTGGATATTTCATGACAAAAAACACATGAGAGAACATTGAAATAAAGCCCTAAAAAATGAAATGATGAATTATTATTAAAAAAATGTGGTAGATATTATGAGAAGATAATATATTTTTTGAGATATATCATTATGGTTTGTTAATATGTTTGAAACAAACATATATTTAATACATATAATTTTGAAACATATGAAAAGGATATCGAGCCAGAGCTAACAGTTACTCATCTCACTTTTACATATATGAGGCATATTCCATATTCATCACTTATTCCATTTTGTCTGGTATATACATCCCTTATTGAAATTTTATATCATGAATATATTTATATTAATGGTATATTATGTTTCATTTGATGTTATTCATTTAATGGGATGATAATTCAATAGGTATCAAAGTTATAAGGGTTTATTTCACAATCTCATTATTAATGGAGACTATTTTCATTGAATTACCCCTAAGTGGAATTCCTTTTTTCAAGGATAAAAAATATATTTCACTAAAATCTAGTGATTTGTGAACATTTTATAAAATTTTAATATTTTCCACTCCTTGTTAATTAATATAATTGAATATTTTTTTATGAAAAGGATAATGTGTTTTCTCTTGGGCCAAAAAAGATTTTTTTTTCCGAATCAGTGTCTCATAAAAATGGTTCTTAAAGTATTTATATAAATCCTTCAAATGGTTTATTAAAAATCTTTTTACACATTATCTACATTTGAAAAAAAAATTAATGTAATCTTCATTTCCACTTCTAAATATATCATGTTTGGGTATTATTGGATCATAGTTTTTTCATGTAAAACATGAAAACAATTTCCACAAGCATGACCACTAAATGTTTTAATTATTATTTTACATGATTACATTGGTTTCATTCCATAAAATTTAATTCTAAAATATTTTTTTATCATTTTAAAAATAATTAAATATTAATAATGAAAATTTTATTTCCTTTAAATTTTTTTAGGGTTCTTTTTATGATATTTCTATTCAACAATGGAATCACGCCATTACTAAAAGTATTATCTACTAAGGATTTGTTGTATTGATATCGTCCTCTTTATTTATTTGGAAGAATTATGATTAATTTGGAAGAAGACGAAAAAATTTCATTAAAATTCATAGAATTACTTTGGATGGTTCATGATTATGTTTATTTGATTGGTGTTAGTATAAACATATCATTTTTAGTTTTTTTAATAAAAATGTTTATGTTGATTATGTTTCACCTATTTTATATGATTAACGAATTGGAATTAGTATGTGATGTGTGGAGCATGGTAATTTATATCCCTTTGATTCATCTAAATGTGTGTTTAGATATGTAAAGATTCTAAAATATATGGATTTCTACCAATATATTTAAAATTCATTGAGAAAAATCTCAAAATATCTTCCAAATGTATAGAATTAAGAATTACCCCATTATGAGATTTGTTTTTTAATTACATGTGATTATTCTATTACTAAGAATATTCATTGTTAATTTCAATTATCATTTGATTATTTACATGGAATTATTTGATCATAATTTATTCCTACCATATTAAAATCTTTGAATTGTTAAAATTTCACGTGTTCTAGTTATTAACCTTACAATATTGATTATTATTATTTATTCCTAACAACATTAATTTTAAACATACCCTCATTGATAATTTTGTCTCACCCATTTCTTATGTTTCATTCATCATGATTCCCATACATGTATCCTTATTTATATTCATCATTATGCTTGAGGAAATAATATTTCTCTAAAATAAAATATGATTCATTATTTTATGTTTTAAATTATAATGTGATATTCATTTATGTATCTACATTACAATGACTATTAAAATATTCAAACTAGATGTAATTCTTGGTATCTTATGACAATTTTATAATGTACCCACCATCTTCATGTAAATTGGGTTAGTGTCATGAAATAGATAGTCCATCAGGGAATACACCCGTATACTCTTATTCAATCAGAATTTCATACGTAGTTTTATTCCTCCAATATAAATTTTTTAATTAGTCATTAATTTTTGGTTATCTAAACCAATATTAATTATTTTTCTTCTAAAATGGGTTTATAATAATTCCTATATCAATAAATGATAATAATATTATTTTTTATATGAAATTATTATTCATTGTTCTAATAGTTTAATTTTCTTAAAAATATTAAGGACTTATATTAGTTAATGTACTCAATTACAAATAAGATCCTAAATAAAATAACTCATAGGATTTTTATATACACAAACTTGTAAATCTCAATGTTTTAATATATGTTTCATGATGTTGGGTTATCTAAAACATAAAATCCTAATTCTTTAACTTAATAAATACGTTATAATGGTTTGAAAATATAATGTTATTAAAAAAATTATTTATTAGGAGTTTCAAAATAAGTGTCCAAATATGACTCTTTTAATGAACCACATCATGATTGAGTTATTAACCAACCCATCCTCTTTGTGGGTCTTTCCCATATGTGTATATTTGAAAGATCTAGTATCTTTCTGGTTTACATAGAATGATATGAAATTTTATGGAAACCACGCAACCTCTATATTACTAAAACATTATGATGTTATCTGATACTTATACTTTTCTTTTATACTTATCCATATGTTTTAAGTGAATGTTTCAAAAAATAACCTCCAAAAATATCTAAACCCTAAATTATATCCAAATAATTTATCCATAGATAGACATAACATATATAGTATAATAATATGATGTTTTAAATAATATATCAAAAAAATTATATCACATTGTGATTGACCTAATGGTTTATTTCCTTGAATATAAACATCATAAATATTATCTTTGACAACACTGGATCATTTTTTTCATAATCATTATCCTATAGAACCATGCATGAATTCACACACTATATAATCTTTTTTATAAACTATGGAATGAAAACATAAGATAGGTGTGAGATCTAAATCTCTATCCGAGAAAAATAATATTATATTGTGATATATCATAAATAAGATGGATAATAGGAGGATGACATAATTATCTTAAGAAAATATAGAAATGTTGTTCCTTATAATCATAGAGAATTTAGAATAATATAATTTATGAATATATCATTGTAGAAAAATTATTGATATGACAAGACTAAAAATGCATATCAATAATAAAAAAACATCTCAGCAAGACATAAGGGTTCATAGTATATTAAAAAAAATGTGTAATCACGAAAAAAGCATATTAAATAAAAATTAAATTAATATTAAAAAATTTGAATAACTTGATAATTAACAATGAATCATAGAACAACTATAATTACAGAGAAATAAATGTCAGGAAACTCATTGTAACCATGCCCATGTGATCAAAATCATTAACTCAATTACTGAAAATGTGAGAAAACACATAATGTTGCTTACTATTTAAAAAAATAAATATGTATTCACTTGACTATATCATGAGATAAAATCATAAAAAAATTTATTGGAGGAAAATATAGGACCACATCCATCATTATCTATACATATCGGTGCCGTTAATAATCAAACATAAAAATATCTTAATAAATATATAGTATACGAATTGTTTTATGTTAAATTAAAATAAACTCATATAACATAAATATAAAACATATTATGATATTAAAATTAAATTCTAAAAATAGAATTACATGATATTAAAATTTATAGGTTTATCAAAATGACACTTAATGGGACAAAACCCATCGATGAAAAAATGGACATGAAACTAAAAAAATTCACAAAACCATTGAAACATTATTATATACGATAAAGTCAAAATTAAATTCAAAAACACATTTATGGAGGAATGGATAAGAGTTTTGAAAACCGTTTTACAAATATTTCCAAATAAAATATACTCTAAAATACATAATGGTTATTTGAAAATTTTTATTAGAAGATAAATAATTTTATATTGAAGGGATGAAAAATATTTTCTTAATATTTTAAAATAACCATAACCACACATTAATTTTTTTCTTAACAAATAAATTAAAAAATGGTTAAATATAATTATAATAATCTAATAAATTAATATGTGATATGTTTCCGAAATAGGGAAGATATCATTAGAGTGGAGTAAAATGTATCCATTTATGAAAAGTTTCATTTGAAAGAATGAGTGTCATTCTTACTAATTGGGGACACTAAATTTTTATATTTATTTCAAATAATATATTATTTTAAATACCATATTCTTCTATGGTATGCTTCTTGTTAATAATTTAGTAGCTTTCACTATACACAACATCGAGTTTGAGTGCACCTTGACCTGTCAAAATAGCTGTTTAAAAGGTGATTAGGAATAGTGTTAACGGAATTTTGAATTTTAGATATATCCCATATAATTTTAATATCCATATTATTTGTTTATTATACATTATCTAAGGAAAAATTCAATTTTTCAAATATAATATGTATTTTTCAAATATTTCATTTTTTCAAACTTTTAATGAATAATCCTTTTTAAATAAAATATTTGATATTATTATATTTTAAATTTGGAAAAATAAAATTATTATTTATAAGCATGAAATGGATATTCAATTTCAATAATTTTAAATATTTTTCTAATAAAATCCATATCTTAATGAATAATGGGAAATACTATATTTTTAATTCAAAATGTCCATTTTTATCTAATTTATCTATATAGATAGATTGTATTTTCAATTGGATTTAAAGTGTAATTGGATTATGATTTTTTAGTTTAATCCAATTTTTTTTAATTTTTTTTAATTTCACAATGAAAATGGATATAAACACAAGTTAATATTTCCATAGTTTTTACTTCATAAAAACCCACTTTCTGGTTTTAACAAAGGGAATTATTTTTATATTAATTTCTTTTATTTATGTGTTTAGAATTTGGATAAATGGATTCCATAATTTAAATCAAAGGGTCTATATTGTGTAATTATGTACATTTTATTTTTGGACATTATGAATAGTAACATTAGTAATTATTTTTATTTACCATGGTTAAAAGGTATATTAGGTAAATAAGTGTAAAAATAATATTATAATAATATATAACTACCTTAAAACCTTTCATAATGATATTTTATGATATATGGATTACCATGAGAACCTTAGGTCTTTTTTAGAACCCTATGGATCCACTTTAGTGTGATATGGACCATTTACAATGATTAATTTAATGATATGGAAAATATAACATATCCATGTATCTCCTAACTAAAACTATTATAATTGGGTTTATTTAAATTATCTCTTATAATACAAAGATTAATTTGAAATATAAATATATTTACTAAACCATGTTATTTTATTTATATTTTTTTGAAATTAAATAAATATATTTATTTATAACACAATGATGATACATTGATTGCCTTATTAATGAATAGTTGAAATAAATTATATTATAATTGTTAAAATAAATGAATATTTTGGTTTCTTATTATAGCCATGTATTTTTTGTATTAAATAGAAAAGTTAGGGACGATTCAATGCTTTATTTTTAAAAAAATCATGTTTTTATGAATTTAAGAAAAACATATTACTAAATAGTGTCAAAATTGACATAAATGAATTTTTAAAACAAAACACTATTTTATTAAATGATATAATTGTCATAAAAATATAATATTAGGCCAAATGAAATAGATAATTTTCCAAAGTTTATTTATGATACACTTCAGTATCTCTTGTCCTTTTATAGTGACTATATTAACTATATAGTATTCAAATAAAGAAGAAATGGAAAGAGGTAAATTTTTTAACTAAGGGTTAATGCCAAACGATAAGGTTAAATTCATGTAATAACATGTAAAAAACTATTTTATTAGAGGATTTAGACTCATAATCATTTTATATTCTAAATAAATCACTTTGAATCCATTATAACCTGATAATAAATTTATAATAAATTAATATTTCTAGACATTCCTAAAATGTTCCTCACCTCTCATATAAAAGAGAACTTATCATTCTCTTTTATTCACACTTCAACAGCCCTTTCGCTTGGCCAAAACCTTCCCAAAATTCCTCCTTACTTCCTTAATTTCATTCTAGAGATCACTATTTGGGTATTAAATGAACTTAAAGAGTCCTTTTGTGCTAATCAAAAGGAGAGATGACGTAATCAATTTATAACTTCCTTTGAAGTTATTTTATTATTATACATCCTCTTCCTATGTTGTTATCGTACTAAAATAATAAATCCATAATCTAATATATGAAATGATTTTTTTTATGATTACGGTAAAACATTATTCCACCTTTTACTCATCCTATGAAAAACAACATCATCATGCGTGCGTACGTATGGCTTATAATCTCCATGTCATGGTGTAAATGGTTTCCATCAATAAGTTATTCAGACGAGTATAATGATGAATAAAAATGACATAAATAGAAAATATAACATGACACTATTTATGTAAAATTTACATTCCATCAAATTCCATACCATTTAACCATTTTAGGAATGATTCCATTGCTCATGTATACATACAACTTACTATCTCTACAACACGAAGAGACTCATCTTCCACATTCACCATCCAAGAATGATTATAAAAATATATATAATAAATAATTAGGAAATATATGGTCAAAATTAATTTTCATAATTGATTTATTGGTGTTCCACTCAAGAATTTATTGATTAAAGTTTTTATTATCAATTTTTTCTCTTCAAATACAATTTCAAATTAGATGTACAACTCATCATATTAAAATCATCAATATGAAATGATAATTTTTCCTTCTTCTTACTTCATTGGAATACGTTGGTTTTAGAATTTTAATTTCATCCTGCAAATTCAACCACCTTAATCATATTTTATTTACTGATCTCTTTTACTAGATATCACTTAATTCTACTTGCTCTTGAGTATATTGATTTTTTTAGTCGTTTTGGTGTCATTAATCTAATAGGATTTTAAATATATTCATTATTATACTTATCAATAACCTTACTCTTCACTCATTTACAAACATGAGATACGTTTCCTTAGTCAGGGTTTCATCTCATCAAAAAACAAACATATTTAATCTTATTCATGTACCATTCATTCTTAGGAAATGAAACTTCATGGTTTTCATCATAGAGTTGATACATACACCAAAATATTGTTTGGAATGATCAATAAATAAAGATTTATTTAATACCATGTTTTATTAATAAATAATTTTTGATCTAATTCCTAGAATAATGAATGTCCCATAGTTATCAAAGATCATCTATAGTTTCATTCCAATCATTAATCGTTTAGAGCAATAAATATTTTGAATATGAGATATCAATATGTTATTCAAAATCCCTGTATAATTTCCATGAAATTATTTCTATGATATATTAACAATCAATTATTTATAGGTTCATTTTATTTTATTATTCAATGTTTTCCAATTATTATTTTTCATGCAATTCAATTAATATATAGTGGTCAAAAACACTTAAACAGGGTTAAATCATTAACTATATCTTCCCAAATCATCTTCCATTGGTTGAAACATCTTATCAATATTCATTCAATTTTTTTTATATTTCCTTATAGATTTTCTATTTTGAGTGTTATTATTCCTCCTAAATCAATTTATTATATAGTATATGGAAGCATAGTAATATTGTTAATAAAAACACCATCTTCTTTACATGTTACCAAAACCTCATGATTTCTAAGAATATCAATAAAATTGATATAAACCAATAAAAATAATTTGTTTTATAGAAAGTAGAGAATAATCTACATATTTAATTTTAATATAAAATTTGGACCCTTTTTCAGAAAAAAAAAAATTTTGTATCTTCTGACACTTTATTCGCCTTTCTAGGCTTACTTCTTGACCATTTCAAATAACAATATGTATAATTTTTTATATTTAAATTCTGTTTTAGAGAATTTTTAGATTTCAGGGAATCTTTATGTTTTTTCCACCAATTTATCTTTCTTCACATAAAAATCTGAATTATAATATTAACCACATTTAAAATATTGTTTTATACCTTTTAATGTGATTTTTTAACCTACTTAATTCCCATCACTCATTCTGACTTCAACTACTTTTATAATCCTCTTCTCAGGGCTTTCTCCAATGACATGAATATTATTATGCGCTATAGATTTGAAATTTTTTATTTTTTTCTTTATATATATTATTTCAGGAAATATATATATCCTTCTCTTTTAATTTTTAATTAATTTCTTGTTTAAGAACATGTTTATTCTCATTATCTAGAGACTATATAAACTTATCAATTTTACTTTCAAAGCAAGAATTGTTCCTGTTTATGTAAGACAAAACTATTGATCGATAATTTATTTTTATTCATCAATATTTATTTATTATTTACCATGTTATAAACCATAAATTGAAACAATTTGACTTCTAGTTTCATAATGAACACTATATATGTATCATCTCATTATTAATCATTATTTCTCAAATAAAATCAATGTTTTCATTAATTAAACATTGTAAATACCAGAATTTCAAAAACCTTACTAGATAACTCCACTAATTAATCATCTTCACAAAAATCACTTCCTTATAACAAAGAGATGAAATTTTTCATTCCATATTGTAAATATTTCTTACCTTTTCAATTTGAGTATTTGTTTCTTCATTATTTAAGGAACATATTGTCTTATCATCTTCATCATCACTAACATCTTATTTAACCTTAGACTGCATAATAATTTTAAAAAATGCATAGTACCACCATAAAAGAAGCACATCAAATGTAATTTACTATAAATGTTTTATTTTTCCCTTTAGACACATCATGTGATGACTGAAATGAGAATATCAAACATCAGAACCACAAATTCACCATAATTACTCTCATTACTTTTTTAATTCCACCTCATCCATTTTTTAAATTAGAATCTTTTCTCCATAATATCTAGATAACTATTATTATTTCTTATACACACAACTATCACTACCTTCAATCATAGAAATGAAATATTTCTTCTTATATTTTAAAAAATGGTATCTTTATCATTTGAATAATATTGTAAAATTTATAATTTAATGAATTATTTGGCTTCATATTATTATCATAACTAAATTCATCTTTATATTAATCTACCATTTTATAGCTAAAGAAAATTCCTAGTTCCACCATAGTAGAGGCATGTGAAATGTAATTTATTGTAGTATTTAACTCTTCCACTTTGAATACTTCTTGACATGAGTCACATGTGACTATAAATCATTACGAAAAAATATTTATGTAAATGTGAATATATATATTTATCATTATCTTCTTTCCTAATATTAATTTTCTTCAAATATTTTATGATATTTCCCAATCATGTGAATATACTATCATTTCACATTTCATAAGGAATAATGAGATTTTTCAGGTCATAAATTGTCAGAGTACCAAAATACTGTTATTTATGTACCAAAATATATTCATCAAATCTATCTAGAAAGATACATAATATATTCTTAATACCCATTATATTATTAAATTTCCTAGAAAATCCACTATTGGTTCTCAATATATCATTTCCTCCTCTAAAGACTTCATTCACTATTTAATCAGCATACATCATTAGATGTTCACAATTTAATCTCTAAAAATATATTTTATCTTGAATTACTTTCACATTAAAATAATATATAATCATTACTTTATCAAGAAATAATTTTCTACTCTTTTTCTACATGACTATGAAAAAATCATTCTCCGAAAGGGATGAAAATATGAAATTATTAGAATGGTCATCATTCTCCAAGTGCATTCCAACAACATCAATCACAAAAAAAATTCAAGTATAAGGAATACATATATATATATTATATCATCAAATACATAAATAATAATATAATAAGAATATGACCAGATCTGATCTCTTAATATATTGTTATTCTTCTAAAAAAAGTGTGAACCCCCTTACTATTCACTAAATTGATGTATTCAGTAATTAATAAAGTTAGATAATAAATATTCAACCAAATAGAGTGATAATTTATTTAATTAATTGATATCCCATCTATGATAAAAAATAATATTTTCCAACTCAAAAATTATTCATATTTAGAAGAAAATTAGTTTCACTGTTACTAATTTTAGGGGGGGTCCATCAAGGTGAGTATATCAAGGAGATAATTAGTGACCTCTAGTAGGTTTTTATTTATTATGAATTTTTATAATAGAAAAATTCATGAGATATTATATTTTTTAGCCTCATTAAAAAAACACATACACACCAAGGAAATAAATAAACAAAGAACACTCAATGTACATTGTTTCGAAATAAAAAAGTAATATGAAAAACTTTCCATGATCTAGACTCACTTAAGACCGTAAAATCCACTATAAATTTCATTAAATATAAAATATCATTTTAAATGTCATATTTTTTTAGATTATATATAATAATTTTTCTTCTTCCTTTCATTTCTATGAATAAAATTCAATAGATTCTTATAAAATTGAGGTAGGGATTATCCTTCATACTCTAATGACTATCTCTCAACAATATTATAGATACTACACATATCATATCTATTAATAATATGTGTTACTACATCCCTTAATAACCATATGATATAGTTTTAATTCCAAAAGTCAATCCAATGTTTTGATCACTTATTTTTCTTCTACATATGCTTCAAGAGTGTACTCTCCCTCTTCTATATTCTTTTTTTGTATTGTAGAGTACTGATCACAAATTTCCCTCTAGAATATTCTAAACAATTATTTATTATTTTATAATGAAAAATATATCTTCATTATGTCACAAAATACCCTTAATATTATTTATATATATATATATATAATTGAGGAATCCATTTCCATGTATCTCACGTGGTAGTAGGATCCTCTTATTTTAATTAGAATTTCATCTTGAAAATAAATAAAACTACTAAATTTGTTCTTCTTCTTCAACTTATCTTCTCTTACATGATTATTATGTTTATATTCATGAATCTAAGCATATGTTATATAATTTTATTAATTTTATTAATGGGTTCTTGATGATGTAGATAATTTTTTTATCCAACTAAATCAAAATGACTTCTTCCATTATGCTGTAAAAATATTCTTCATATTGAAAAATAATATCTTTTCATAGAATAACCAGAGCCTTAATATTCACTAGTATTGATCATTACATGAGGATCCCATTAAAATTTCTATAAATATAATTGATTTTGATATAATTTAATTTCAATGATAGGAACCATCTTCTCTAATGTCTTGAACAAAAAAGTACATTTTTTGATAATATATATATACAATACCATCATTAAAATCATATGAAATATTTAACCCATGTTTTTTTATAATATTAAGAAAATAATTCTTCTGAAATCCTAGGTATTTTCTATAACTCCCTATAAAAAGTATGAGAAACTACAGGTTTAGTTTATTCTTAAATCCAATACATTGCATAAATATATAACGCATCATTTAAAATATTGATTGGAGAGGATAACTCTTGAGGGGGTTGACTGAGTTCCAATTGATATTTATATTTTAAAATGTTTTGATAAAAAATTATCGCATTTATTAAGTATCCTAAAGAAAAAAAAAAAGATATGTTATAAAATATTATATTACCAATTAGCTTCTCAATATAAAAAGTACAACTCAGCTAATATTTTTTTGTCTAAAACAAACATTTGAAACCATTTTAATAGTCTCATTGAATTTATATAAACACATAGTAACACCAATTATGAAAGTAATGATTTGTTTTATAGTTCTGAATATAGTTATTGATTATTTTATGAAATATTGAAAAACAAGGAATCACATAGAAAAATGAATCACGGGGTTATATATCTAGATGCTAAAAATTCAATCTACATTTAAAAAACATTCTTCAATGTTGGTTATTAAATTATAAATTTATCCTCAAATGGAATCATGTATTTAAAAAGAATCAATAAATAATGATTTCACAGTTACACATATTCTCTTCCACAATTCTGTATGGGAGTAAAAAGTAAATACAAATACAAATATATAGTCAAGGATACACATAGTCATCCATATTTTTACTATAGCAGTACTGTAGTAGGAATTGTTGTAGGTACTGTAGTAGGTACTATAGGAGGAAATGTGCATCAGTGTAGCAGGTACTGTAGCATTAAATGTGGTGGGCACTATTTGGCACTATAGTAGTTGGGAATATTCCCCCTTTTGGGCATTCGGGCCACCGATTTTGTCCCCGAGTCCTTTAAGGCCTTCTGGGCACCCATTCCATTGGTTTATTAAGGCCTTCGGGCCACCTCAAGGCCTTTGGCCCACCTTAAGTGAAAATTAAAACCACACAACCTAAACAGAACAAGTTTCAGAAGGAGGATGACTAAGGATATTTCACCAGTGTAGAAGCAAAACAGATTGCATGAATGAGAGGGTATGAAACCTGCCTTCGGAACAAGAATGTGCATGCATGTTAAAGCCTTTCAAAACATCCATGAAATGGTGGAGAGCAGATTTCACAATGAAGATGCTGTGGAGGAAAAATTCCAAGTAGTTATTCTGGGTTGTATGTGATTTTTGAATCCTACAGGCAATGAATTCCCCTATGTCCTTCGGGCCATGTAATACTTATGGCTACGATCATTATAAGGGTTCCACCTCACCCCTTGAAAGGTATATTATAAATATCAATAAAAAATAAAGGCCTTCGGGCCATTGAAAAAGGGTAATTGTGAATAATAAACCTATAAAAAATAAACTACAATAGAGAGAGAGAATAATAGAAATTGAGAATATTTGATGAAACATAATCTAATTATCTGTAGTTGTTTAGGATTCCTTGAATATTTCCTTCTAGGGGATCTAACAAGATTTTATTGAATGTTCAATGTAATAAATTATCATAGTGTGTTTTGAAGATGTCCTCTATATTTTATAAATTTATCATAAGAGCCCATATATATTCATCAATATTTTTTCAATGAGAGGAACATAATATTAATGAAATATTATAAATAAACTAATTATTAGAATATATATATATATGGTTTAATAATTATACTCATTACATTCTAAAATACACTAGAACTATAGTTAGTGCTCCAAAATTTATCTATTGATGATATAAAAACACACCATTTTTTATGTTTAACATAGTTATTTGTATTCAACTAATGCATGGTAAAACATACTCTTAGTTATATACAATGGTTGGTTGACATGATATGTTTACTATCCCATACAATTAATTTATTTTCCAATGGTATAGGTTCACTAATTCACATGGTAATTTCACTACATTATACAATTGGTTGAATACATTTTTCTATGATATAAAATGTTGATATTCATCCAATCCAATTATATAGAACTATCTGAAAATAGATAAATAAGTCTTTAATTTTTATATTTATAGAGATAATGTTTCATCATAGTGAAAACCTTCCTAGGGTTAGTATCAAACTATTTTCATGAGTAATGTAGATGAAAAATTGTTCATAAGGGTTAATATCAAGTATTTATATTAGGATAACTTAAAAAAATTTCTATTCTTTTAATAAATTTTTTTCTCGATTCAGTTGATAGTAAAAAATACTTTTCCATTATTTACATGAAGTTAGGATACCATCACATATATGTTATGAATGGTGATATATTGATAAATAAAATAAATTGGATATAACTATATTTTTTATGCCATTTCGTATTACTAGTAATCAATATCATTTCATGGAATTGATTAATTATAGATATAATATAAACCATTACACACATTTTATTTTATTTGTCTATGTAATACTATTTCATTCATGATCACTGACCAATTATGAGAGTTCTATTTTGATCATGTGGAGACCTTTTGAAATGACCTTACTTAGCTCACTCCAAAGTAAGCAGTCCTAGGAGAGAAATAACTTTATGTGATCCATCCTATATTTCATATTATTATTAATCGTATTCTATGTCTAATAATATTCATTGGGTGTGTATAGCCCCATGATCATATAACTAAAAACAATATCTGAAGTAAAAAATAATTAGAATATTCCAAATAAATCATCGATAACATGTATCACAACATGTGAAAATAAATAGTAACCCAATGTATTCTATATTAATTTTATGTATTTTATATGTCATTGAATGAATAAAAACAATTTCAAGAATCCCCAAGGGATAATTCCTATTATCATGTCCCCAAAAATATTCCAAGTGTAAAAAAAACAATTATAGTCCACAATGATGGTCATAAGTCCTTTCTCGTTCACATATATCATAATCCATATCAACCAAAACACCCACCATCAATCATTAGTCAACTTCTCTATTCATTTTATATATCTATGAAGTCAACCCATGTACCAATGGATTCCTATTAATGTTGTTGGAATACCTCAATAGTACATAACCAATAGTGATCGTATTTATATTTTAGTTAGAATATAGTTCATGATATTATGACATAATAGTTATCTAAAATAAATAAAACAATCCTCTATCAATCATCAAGATCTATTATTACACCTCGAAACGTGGGTAATATTACCAAAAACGTTACATATATAATTATCATTATTGATTTTTAATAATTTTGTTCCACTTAATTTATATATAAAATAACTCATTAGGGGGATACATGGCACACCTCATATATCATTATATAACATAACATGTCAGGTGGATACACACCTTTATTATTCTATCACCATAAAACATAATTCATAAAGGGGAACACTGTGTCACCTATATACCTCTAATAACATCATTGATTAGATAATATTTGATCCATGTATATTATTAAATTTCATTTAGGTAATCCCACTATTTGACCCCATATTTTTCTTTTCAATCTGATTAGGGAATGCATCATATTTTGGATAAATTATATCATTCTATATTAATAAACAGACTACTTGTGTCCCTAATAAAGTGTTTCCCTATTCTTATAAGGTAATAATTATTTGAATAAAATTTATGACATGATCTAATTAAGTTGGATTGTTCATATATATTTTGAAAATATAAATTGATAGAAGACATTATAGTTAACTATGGGAACATTTAGTATTTTCTTATAGAAGGTTCTTTTCTAAATGTCATCTTATAATACATGATCAAAAGGGAGGGATCAATAATTTAGGTTAAAATGGTAAAAAGGGATTAAAGTCCTCAATTAGGGTAAGATCAAAAAATAACAAAAATTATAATAAATTTTCAAAAAGAAATGATAGACCGAACACTAGATATATCTAAAATCAAATTTAATTATTCAATGAAAATATAAAGTTTATATCTACATGGAAGATAAATGGTCTAGAGGTAGTGAAATGGAAGGATGCATGATAATGGAGAAATAGGGCATCTATATTTATTTTATCATAACTTAAAAAGCATTTATTTATGTAATTATTCTAAAACCATACTATTTCTAATGTCATTGAATTACCATTATAGCAATTACATGATGAAACTTTGGGGAAATTCCCTTGTTGTGCCCTACCTTGTTTATAGTGTGTTGCGCTATTAAAAGGAATAATGATAAAATAAAGTGCTCGAGTATAAAAATATGGAATTCCCTTACCACAACACGAATCACCTAAAAAAATATCATAATGGAGTAAACCTCCCCTTCCCCCCTCATGGTTTACACCATTTTCATCTTTCAAGAAATTACCTCTATGGTCCCAGTTTGAATCCCCTCTCTATGATGAACTAGAATTTTTGTTAACATACATCATTGTTTATCCATCAAATACATTGTATAATACATTCTACATTGATTAATTGTCATGGTGTGTCTCAACATTTTATGGTTCACCAAAAAATTATAAAAGAAACCCCTATCTATTATTTGATATATAATTTTAAGAAAACAATCATAAAATGATGAATTAAACTCTATCTTGATGCATCTAGTAATAATAAATGAGATGGATTAGGTTAATATCCATGAAGCTATTACACATGAAATATATCATTCATTGTATCAAACAACTACACATACCATGGTTCTAACTTCACTTACATTTTAATTAATTGATACACCACTCTTAATAATAATCGTAAGAATTCCCAATCTCAGACTTCAAAATCAAATGGAAAATTTCGTTTGTTAGGAAAAAACTTAGGCATGATTAGAGGGTTTGAAAACCAATTATTGATTAGTTGGATCAACTTTGAAGTCTTTTATATTATCATTAGTCTAATTATCACTCAATCATCATACATCATTCAAAATAAGGGTGATCATCATGGTCAACCATATAAATCCTCTAAATGAACCATCTGAATTTATTCCTTGTAATTTTTTCTAAAATAAAACTCAATCAGATCTAAATGGTTCTCACACAATCCTTTGAAATCCCAGACACACTCCCATAACATGACATACAATATCTAAATAGTATTATCAAAATTCCCTATTGTTTGTGGATTAAAACCATTAATAATATTCACCTACATAAAAAATCAGTTCTATAATCCTCATCAGATGTGAAAAATAATGCAATCATCCTCGAATGAGATAATACTCTCAAGAATCCCATCAAAGGAGGCCATTTCCAAGATATATCATTTTCTCTAATCATTAATAGAGAAATTAACTCATATTCATATAAAATGATGCAATTTAGTTAAATGACCCATAATTACCTATAACAAAGAAATACATCAATGTTATCTTTGATACCCCATAAAATTTTCTATTGTCATTCCACCCCACATCCACTCAACTGTGGGTAATGGATGAATAAGACATATGGGTCAAAATTTATATTCTATCAGCTCTTGATAAGTGGAGAATAATGAGACACACCCTTCATTGTCCCTCTTCATATCTGGATACGATTTCTATCTATATATACCATAGTATATCTTGTTCAAATCAGGTCAATGAAACAAATTTACGAAAATGATTCACCTATAAAATCCTAATTCATTCATGTTATAGTGACCCTTTAATTATATAAATATTATTAATGTATTTTAAACATAATAATTTAGTAAATATGAACAATGGAATATAAATTCTATTGTCATTGGATGACTGTGTACATAAATAAAAAAACATTGAACTAAACAAAAAAATATTTATATTAATCTTCTATATTGATCTCTAAAATTTATTTGGGATCCTATATCTATATAGTTTAACCGTGGTAATACATGAAAATAGGGATAATATAAAAACCCCAACGAGGGAATAAACATAGGAATAACACATAGAACATGGTTTTGAAGTAATAGCAAGACGACACAAAAAGGAATATAAGAATAATAGATATATTAAAGCATAAAATATCTAACATTGGATCAGGTAATCATGTAATCATTGGAATGTGGTAGCATTACACCACATTCCATAACTAATATTCTAAGATAACTACAGGACTATAACACACATTTTAAAAAGTCCCATAATTGATTAGGTTTACTACGCAATCCCATAAAATATAACTCATGCGAATAAAATTACCCAGTGCATTGGAATAATATCTTGTTTCACCAATAATAGAATTTTCATGCCTAAATATGCCATATCATGTATAAAATATAATGAATACACATAAGGGTTAACCAAGTAATTGAATGATTATCATGATCAAGTCATAAGGAATAACAAACAGGTGTATCATTATGTTTTACATGTAAGAGTTAATTTAAATCTTATGTGGACATAAATAAGAGAAAATATTAATATATAATTAAAAATTACATCCAACTGAAGTTAATATAAGTAAAAGGAGAGTTTAATAATCGTTATAAATGAGACACTTTAGTACTGTTTAAGAAAATCTATTAACATGGTTTTAAATAAGGTAATGAAAATTTTGTTTATATAAATCCATAAATTAACCAAGATATGGTTTCCTAACAAAATTAATGATTACATAATAGTAACTATACATTAAAATATATTATAAGGTGCACTAAAAATTGAGTAAGAAATTGTAAAGCTCAATTTAATTGGTTTTGATTATCTAGAAGAATTTGAGAAGGGATCCTTTTAAAACATATATTTACCTATAAATGGGGTATGAATTTATTTGGATACACATTTTTGGAAGACATAAATTTAATTTAGAATTATTATTAAAGAATAAGAAAAAAATTCATTAGTATAATGAAACAAAAC
Source organism: Viscum album (assembly GCA_963277665.1). Classification (NCBI taxonomy): domain Eukaryota; kingdom Viridiplantae; phylum Streptophyta; class Magnoliopsida; order Santalales; family Viscaceae; genus Viscum; species Viscum album. Next base: position 1,512,509,278 of record OY728156.1, read on the forward strand.
TTGTAACCAAATAGTAAATTGATGATTCACAGTAATACCTTAGCTTATATATGAATTTTTTCTTCACTTTCACATAATTTCTAGGACATCCAAATTATATTCAATAATAATTTGGTTCAGAACCACTTAAAAATATTTTTTTAATATAATTTTATTAAATTCTATTTTGGTCATTATGATTCGTTATAATGTATAATTTTTTTTTAGTTTCATTTGTTCTTGAATTTTAGGATTGAATGTCTTGAGTTTATGTAATGGAGTTCTTGTAAAATGGAAGAAAAAATAATCATGTGGGAATAAATGGTATTAATATACTTATATAATTTATAATGTTCCAATATATTATTCTATTTTATGATAGGATGATGATTTAGTAGATGAGGTGATAATGGTGAACATTTGTTTAATTTTGTGGTTTTTCGATCATCATGAACTATTTTTTTTATTATTTAAAATTATGTATATACATTAGATCCCAATCATAAAAAAAATTAAAATTAATTTTACTATATATTTTAACCATTATAATTGTAAAGTCTCTTGATTTTGAATCGGGTTAAAAAACGATGGTTTTTAATTTTTCGGTTTATCAATGGGTTCTTTTAAAACAAGCTCTGGAATTTTATTGTGGGTGTTATAACACCTAAATGTTTATTTTTTGGACTTTTATAATTAAACTATAATTATATCGGGTGTCCCGATGAGTCTCGGGAGCACCTGATCCAGAAAATCCCACATTAGTGGATATGTACGGGCAGCACGCTATTTTGGTCCAACCCGTGCAATTTATCATGTTTAATAAATAATTTAATTAAATTAAATAAATTTATATGACAGATTGTGATTAATTAAAATAAATCTATAATAATAATAATAATAAAGTTATTATTATTATTATGTTGGTTGTTTAATTAAATGAGTGTAAAAGAATTAACTTAATGACAGATGAAGAATTTAATGTGGATTTGGGGTCTCTCGAAGAGTCATTTTATATAAATAAAATGTATCAAAATTATTAAAGGTCCATTTATTATTAAATAGAGAAATGTGCTAATAATAATTTTTTTATTATTATTATGTTGTCATAAATTATTTTTTATTCGTTGAGAATTTAATTTCATGTTAAAGGAATGTATAATTAATGAGAATTTAATGTGGATTTTGAGCTTCTCAATGAAACGTTTAATAAAATGAAGAGTTTCATATTTGACGAAGTGTTTTTATTAAATAGGGTTGTTGGGTTTGTAAAACGTTTCAAAAATAATAATAATGAGATTATTATTATTTTAGTTTTATGAATTTAATAATTTATTTATTATTGAAATTAAATTAGGGGTTATGGGTTAGAGTTTTTATCATATTAATGATATTTTTATAAATTCGGGGTTTTGGTTTTAAATAAATGAAAGTTGGAATAATAATAATATTGATATTATTAAGATTTTTGTTTTTATTTAGTTAAATAAATGTTAAAATAATTCATTGATCAATATAGAGATTGATTTTTAATTACGAAAGGTTTATAAAGAGCATAATAAATAAGGATGCATTTCTAATTAAATGGGGATATTTTCACTTAATAGATATGTGTTTAATTTGTATAATAATAATAATAAAATTAAAATTATTATTTTAATTATTACATTAAATTAAATGTATTAATTTAAGGGGGATAAAATAAAATAAAAAGTGGAGGTGCGACCTGTAGGGGCGTGACCCCCATGCTTCCCCTCCTCTTTGCATGACGTAGAAGCACATCTGGCCTCCTCCTCCGCACGACCCTTTTCCTTGGGAACTCTAGAAGTGCAAAAACATCAGGCGACCCTCCCTGCAAAAGTGTAAAGCCTGGCTAGAGCTCCTGTAGTGCGCGACCCCTGTGGCAGGACCCCCCTACGGGCAGTACCTAGAGGCGCACGGCCCCTACTCCCAGACTCCACTTTGCACATGAAGATTCCTCTAAGATTCTTCATGAATCATGTATTCCATGTCAAGGTGAGTTCCCTTATGTATATATCCTGATTCACATCGGCCATTTGAATTCTTTCTCTTTTCTTTTTTTCTCGTCTGAAACCCTATGGTTTGGGTTTAATCTGATCGTTGTGTTCCTCTATTTTTAGGATTTGCGAATTTTGACTCGGGACCCTCGAGTCCAAAATTCAGCATCCTCCGCCAAGGTCAAGGTCGATGGTCTCAAATTATTTTTCTTCTATCTGTTCAGGTAATCTTCCAAACCCACTGTTTAGTTTTTCACTAGTTATATGAAGGCCTGTTAAATTTTTATGAGTCAACAGTACCATGTTAGAGGTGCGTTGTTCATTACTACTTTTATTCAAGTTATCGGTTTATTATATTGATTTTTTTATCAATGTAGACAATTTTCACACACACACACAGAAATATATATATATATATGATGGTGTGCATGCTTGTGACTACAAACCAATTGTGGATAGATTGATGCCAAGTACATTAATGGGTTGGGGATTAAAAATGGTTCCACCAAGAGGTAGTGTCACAAATCTCGACCACATTATTTAATAATTATAGATATTTTAACTAAATTGAGAATGTGAGTTACCATGATTATTTAACTTCTATGTTTTCTTGAAATGTTCATAAAAGATATACTCCTAGTTAGTGGTAATGTCATATCATGTTTACTGTGGTTTGTCATTTTATTTGTCTTCTTACAGGTGCTGATATATGATATGTTGATGCATGAAATTTTGATGATATTAAGTGATGTTGCCCATGTGAGATAAATTATTCCATTAAAATGTGTTGATTTCAAGAAGGTATTTCTAATTTTTTTATAGAGATAAGATTAAATAGTTAAATGATTTGAATGAGGAAGAATGGGTAATAGGTTAAATGTTAAATGTATTCCTCCAAGATGAGTATATTTCTAATATAAATACTAAAGAGAATATATTGGATGATAATATTCCCTTAAAACAAAAAATTATAATATATGTATGATAATGGAGTTATCATATCACTTTGAATAGTGGTGGAAATGGTTAGTTAGAAGACATAAGTAATTTAAAATGGAAAGTTGGAGGATCTTACCTCATGAATAAAATCTCATTGAGAACCACCATAAGGTACATTGAAATTGAATTTTTTGAGACTAGAATGGCCAGGACATGGGGAAGAGTCTTAAGATATTAATTGGTTTTAATATTTTCATTAACCAATTCTTATATGGATCATGTACAAGAAGCAGGGAGGGGTGGTGTTTATAGGGAGAAGAAATCATTGTTTTTTATTATTTTATTCAATAGATTTTTATTTTTGATCAAGGCTGTCATTAGAATTAATTATTATGACAAATCACATTAACTAGTTCCTATGAGGTATATATAAATATATATTATATCATCCATTACTCAAAAAATCACTAATTTGGGTTATAATGTGAAATACCTGAGATTAATCTGTTTCACTATTCTCCAAAAAAATCATATATTTTAGAAAAATCTGAATAGGTAAACCCAACCATTTTCCTATGTGTATATTTATAAAATGGACTCCATTTTTTGAAAATATTTTTCTGAATATGTGATATTTATTTTTTAACTAAAGTCCTAATGTATTGGAAAAATACTGATTTTATTATTACAATTGAATTTATGACACATTGAAAAAATAAATATTTTACCAAAAAATTATATTATAATTATAAGAAAAATATATATTAATTTATGAATCTATATAATGTAAAAAATTATTCATTAAAATATTAATATTAATTTTAAAATACTAAATAAGCATTTACATTTCACGAAAATACAAACACTTAATTTATAAAGTTTTTATATTTATTTACATATTCTATAATATAAATATAATATAATATAATTTATAATATACCTAAATTTTATTTATATTTTCATAGGTGGGGTTTTATTCTAATAGAAATATTATTATTCGTAATGGTCAAATAACTATTTCAATGACTGGGTTACTATTCCAATAATATAGATTTTATAACTCCTATAAAATCGTGTTACATAATTAATTAATTATTTTTGAGAATTATATTATATGACTTCTCTTTGAGATGACTGTGATTTTTACTATATGAAATATTTATAAGAATGTAAATTTTTTTCATAAATTTAAGTGTAATTACATTCTTACCCCTTTAGTATATTCACCCTAAAATTTTCATTTTACAAACTAAGGTGAATGCATGTGAGGGTACATCTTCTTCATCAAATCCTCCGATTCTCATGTCGAATCTTTCTATTTATGGTTCCTCAATAGTACATTGACTAGGTGAGTTGTGTTATTGCTTAAAACTCTTTTATATGATGCAAGATATTCAATTGTTTCTTCTTATAATAGAATTCATTTTCCATCTGTACCACCTTTTCATTTTGTACAAGTGAGTTATTTGTTATATACTTCCTCTAGAGGGATATTTTTAATACATCATTTAAAAGATACATGGTTGGAAAGATTTTTAGTCAGTATTCCTGATATCCAACATGATCAAAAATCTTGATGTGCTTCATGTAGAAATGATGTAACATCTATTTATTTGAAAATATCACGACTCTCTTCCATCGAGATATGTGGAGGAATAAATTTGCATCGACCTCAACCTATTGTCCCATAAATAACTATTTTCATATATATTTTTATCAACTTTGGGATACCATGATATGTTTCTAAATTATTTTCACCTTTTCTACCATTTCATTGATTGTTTTAGATCCAATAATATTATATTACATGACATCATCCCAATATTCCATTATTCCTCATCTATTCCTAAAATGGTATTCTAGTGAATCGGTTTGGAGGATTGAGTGGAAATTATTTTTGTTATAAAAATATAACTATGGATGATGTTGATCCCATCCTACATTAAAGTCCATAGAACTTGCTCTCAACTTGTATTCTTGTCTCTAAAAAATCTACTAAGATTGGAGATCAGTGTCAGGAGGATAAGATGAACTTATTTATAGCTCATTGTTTTGAGCATGTTGTAGACTTTTCTATAACATGGATGTTAATATCATTTCTTGATAGGATACAATCAATAATGGTACTCCATGCAGCCTAACCACTTATCTTATGTGTAACAATGCATGTTGATCAAGTGACATGCCATATAATATTAAAATAAGTTCATATATCTTTTTATGATGATATAAAACAAACCACATAGTACTATTTCCCTTAGATGTATTTGGATGTCTGGTGAAAAATTACATGGAGATTTTTTCCCATTTCCATAATTGTATAGGTAATGGTTTCATCTTACTATTAAAATTTTTCTTTTCACCCATCCTCTTTTTTCATTCCAGACACATTGAGGTATATTTATAAATCTCTCTATTCATATTATACCACCAATAGAGATGTCATAAATCATGTCACATCTTTTTGATCCTTGGGTGAGTATAGAAGGTTGAGCAATGTGCAACATTCAATATATATTTCTTTATCTCAGAATATGATGTTACACATAGTGATGCTGCAAATATTATGAGTCACTCCTCATCAATTTTAACCCATTAGGATTTCTATTTTCTATTTCTTCCACCTTATTTGTAATTTTTAAATCATTTCATTAAGAGTCCTTTATATTAATTAAAAGTTATGGTTAAGAAATAATTTGTGAAAGGATTTATGATATTCCGTTATTAATTATTCTAATTTCAATCCTTTTCAAGCCTATAATGATTTAATCCTTCTAAACTCCAATCATTGATAATATTTCAATATCCTTTCAACTAAAACCAAATGTCACATTAGTTACTTTACCTGGATGGTATTTGATCGAGTAGTCTTAATCCTTAATGAGATCTAACCATATTCACTGGAACATATTAATATCCTTATCTACGAATATATATTTGAGAATCGTATGATCTATTTCTATCTCACACTTCTCCCCAGAGAGATAATAAGGCCAGATATTCATCCCAATGACAACAGTCACCAACTCTAGATCATGTGTGTGTAGTTTTTCTCATGAAATTTTAAATTCCTTGTGGGGTATACATTCACAATATCAGTTTGTTATTAGTATTCAGTAGAATCCCTTATTTTAAACATCACTATAAAGAACAGTTAGTTCCCACTTATCAGTATTATGAGTATTGGTGCAGTATTAATTCGATTTTTCAAATATATGAAGAAGTATTAAAATTAAATATTATAGAAAAACATTACTCCCTTCTGAGTCACCTTTTTTTGTTGGTGTGAATATCAGGAGAATTTCTCCAAATTTATTTTTAATACATAATTATACCAAGGAAACTATGGATCTCTATTACAGATGTTAGTCTAGGCCACTCTTTGATTTCTTTTGTCCTGGAAGGGTATATATATATATATTCCTTTTCTGCTAATAGAATCCCCCAATAATGATATATTCTCCATACAGAACTCAGAGTTACTTTACCTTGTATATTTTTTATCCTATATGAATTTCTCTATGAAAGTACTAAAATTATCCTAGTGTTTCTCTTTCAACATGGATCTTATCTGAACATAATTGATAATGAAAAATAAAAAATTTCATTGATAATATATAAATAATCAATACATTTTTACTATGAATGATTATAGGGAATCAGTTATTCCAAAGGGATTTACTATGAAATCATAGAGTCCATACATTTTTCAGAAGCAAGTCTTGGGAATATATTTCCTCTTTACCTTTAATAGATGATATACAGACTGAATATCCACCTTAGATAAATATTTTTTCCCATATAATTAATAAAAAAAGAATATATTCATTTAAGGGGACACATTTTATTTATCTTGAATTTTTTTGTCTCATGATAATAATTGCAGGGGACCATTGAACTGCCATTATTGTTGAAAAAGAGGAATGGAACACCGCACAATTTGTATGAATCCATTGTTATGATTCTGCAATAACTAATTACTTAGTTTTTATAACATAATGGTGTCTATTCTATAAATTTTCATAATTATGGGATATAATCTAGGAATATGGTCAATAGAGAACTCGACCTCTCAATCAGGAGAATGGCCACACATTTTTTCTAGGAACAAATATGTGTAGTCCCGCACAATGGGCATGTCATTATGTAGTATCATATAAATTATCTCAAAAATTTGATCAATATATGAATTATCATAATAAAATACATAAAATTGAGATAATAATTCTAAACTACATTTTTCCTCCTTACAATTTTATAGAATTGAAGGATGTCTTATGATGTGAGGACTGATATCCCTCTCTTGAAATTTAATGTTGGATTTATATTGTGATAGAAAATACATTCCAAATATAGAATCAAATTCCACTAATGTAAGTAGTACAAGTTCCTTTGGGTGGTTTATTCCGAAAATATTAACAAGGGACATGTTATACACTTTGTATTAAAAAATTTCCCCATTTCTTTTGCACAGTATAATTAACCATCATATATTTTGGCAATTCGTGAATCATTATACGAAAGTTGATTGATACAAAATAATACATAAGTAAAAAATAAAAAATTATGTTCACAATACTTGAATTTTTAACACGAGTAAAAGTCACCACCTCATTATTTGGATCCTCATTAGTAGTAGTGATATCATATACCCTACCTTACTTCCTTGGAGGTCACTACTATATATTGTCACCAACAACCCTAGGAATTAATAATTTCCCCACATAATTCAAGTGTTCTATAATGATTAGACATAGAACTACATGATGTTTTGTTAACTTAATTTTATACATTTCTTCCTCATTTATTAGTTTCTTTCTATACCATTAGAAATAATTATCTTGACTACCCTCTATTACACATTTGAAGCATCTTTTGGTCCCCATTAGATAGTTATTAGGATGCATCTTCAAATAAATTTCTCACATTTGATGTTGGGGTTTATTTACATCATGGAATTTATATGATTATCATCACATATTAAACATAATATTCCATTTTCTATCATCATCCCCATGAGACCACTAAGAGTCTCTCATCACCATTGAATAATTAATGGAACAACATGCTATATCATTATATATGTCAAAGTCTCCAATATATAATTATTTTTTAGACATGGACTTAGTCCACTAAAGAAGAGCTCCACCTTGATTACATTATTCATGAAAATATGGTTACTTTATTATACGTGTATTGTGATTTTTTTTCATTTGGTTGAATAGAGTCTTAATCCTTTTGATTTATTTATAGGGACTTACACTACAAATTATGTCAGAGATTTCATGGAAAATACATATTGATATATATTTTCTTGAATCCTTTCCAATATATGGAATAAATATCCATATTATTCGTTTGGTTTATTTTCAGTGTCCACCACAGATCAGCATCCCATCAAAACTATAAAATTTCAGTATGACTTTCTATTTTTTTGAGCACTAAAGAATATGTAATATATTTTTAATGAACTAAATAGATTTTTTCGTTGATAATTGGATCAGATGATCCACTATTGCAATAAGGTGTTTTTCTAATATATTTTTTGACTATGACATGAACTTTTTGGGGAGAATGAAGGAGTTATACATGATTTAAGTTATCATTCAAAAACATGATATACTTGTTCCATTACATCTATGATGTTTTGGGTTACCATTTCCATCTTATTAGGAATTTAATTAGAAAAATAATCTCATTTCCTATAACATCGGTTGGTGGCTTGATTTCTCTTATTTTTATCCTTTAAATATGAAAAAGATAGTATAAATAGTGATTCTTGAATACCTATAAAATAAGAATGTAAAAGGTAATATTTAACATTCAATTATAATATATTAAACAAAAAATATACCATTTATTTTGAGTCCTTAAAATTCACTCTAGGTTATCTATTGTAATAGAATTACACCATGGATTCATACTAATGTTTACATATATTAATCTCCAAAATTAAATTGATTGTGTTGTTAAACCAACTTAGTGTCCTGTGATGTTTAAACTTGTCATTATATTTATTTATGTTTAATTATCCATAAAATATATACAAAGGAATGTAATTTCTAGTGTCTATGGATGTTTAAGAACATAAAACTAAAAAATAAAAAAATAAAAAAATTCATATCTCTATTAATCATCCATAATGAGATCCTAAACTCCATTGTGTTCCTACATCCAAATAGGATAACAAGGGGAATACATGAATAAAAGTATGATCTAATGTCATTAGTAAGGGAATAAACATAAAAAATGAAAAAAAAATTAGAAGACATAGCATTATGATATATAAAGTATAGTAACGTGAATAAAAATATGAAATAATAATATATAGAATAAGTGATCATGTAATCATGGAAACATAGATTTTGGTGGTTTCATACAACATGAAATAAACATGAGTCAAGGATACCTTCCAAGACTATATTAGATTGTGGGAAAAGTCCCTTAATGGATTAGGCTTACTCCATAATCCTATACATGATGTTTGATGAGGCTAAACATTACCTAATGTTTTTAGCACTATCTAAGAACATCCATCGTAAAAAAACTAGAGATATTTGTTCCACTTTAAGAGTATAAAAAATTAATACAATAATGGCTACCCATTTATATAAATGACTACAATGATCATCTCATAAGTCATAGTAAAAGAGTGTATCATAATGGCATACAAGAAAGAATGGATTTAATAATAATTTCCCAATGATAATGGAAAATAGCAATAAATAATGATAAATTTTGTGTAAATAAAGTGTAAAACTTTAAAAATATTTTTTAGTAATCATTAGAAATGAGACACTTTAGTGCGGTTTAAGGAAAAATATTATTTAATTATAAAAATAATATATTTGTTTTTATAATACCAGAAATGAACCGATATATTTTTTCATGGAGAAATTGGAGATTTTATTAAAATAATTATGTATTTGAAAAAATTATGTAATATATTTAAATTTTGGTATGAAATTGGGAAGTTCCCTTTTATCGGGTTTCCATATGTGGAGGAAGTTTAGAAGGGAACCTTTTAAAACATGTATATCGCCATAAAATAATGGATAATTGAACTAGATAGATAATATTAGAAAATTTACATAATATGTAGATGAATTAAACAATTATAATAAATAAATACATTAGGGTAAAAAAATAGAAAGTGTAACCAAATGTTAATTTGATGGTGCTGAGAGATCCCTTACCTTGTGTTTGAATGTGTTCCTATCTTAAAGAGAATATCACAAATATTCAGACTAGAATAAATATTAATTAAATTCATAACATTTAAAATATTTATATTCATTATTATAATTTTATTACATTCATTCATAGGAATTTTAACGAGTTATAATGATTAATTTTGGTTTTCTGGTTTCGTTTGTCGCCTTATTTTATTATAGGTTCACAAGAGTTTTAGTGTGGTAGTTATTGTAAAATGGATGAAAAATAATAGAACAAGGATTGAATTTAATTAATATTCTTGAATAAATTTAATTATTCCCATATAGAAAACTGAAGTGCCCAGATCAGTGTGAATCACTGAGAGGGGGAGGGGGTGAATCAGTGATCCTTTAAAACTTTTTACTAATTGATTCTTAATCAATTAAACCTCTATGGCTGGTTAAAGCCTCGATCCACTCTTCTTGTATCTCTCACCTTTCCACGAATGATGCAGTAAATGTAAAGGCACTGGACACAAAGATTTACAAGGTTCGGCACCAAAGGCCTACATCCTTGCCATGCTCTCCAAGCATGGATTCTCCATTATAACCTGTTAAAATTACAATGGTCGATACAGAGTCCCACTGTATCTCTCCTGAGTCCCACATGAGGGTCTTTATACTGCGTCCCACAGTGTTACCAGAGTCCCACTGGCCTGCTCCAGAATCCCACTGAAGACTTCTTCTCCCTGAGTCCCACAGGGTCTTCTCCTGGCTCCTCGAGTCACACGGGTAGCTCTTCTTCACTTTAAGCTTCTTCAAGTATCTTCAGCAGTCTCGGATAAAGACTGCTGGCCTTGCTCTTCTTCTGATCACTTGTGGTGAACAGGTCTTCTCATCTTGCTCGGGCTTTATCACCTTCTTCTAAGGATGCCCCGGCTTCTCTCCAATTACTGAATGCTCAGACAAATAATATCTTTATCTTCGGTCTGGTCCAGTCTCAGTCCTGGTCTTGGACAACTCAAATGCACACCACTGATTTGGCTATGTTCACGTGTGCACGTGCATGCATGCATGCATGCACTATCCTCTTTCTCTTCTTGGTGCAGTAGACCCACAAAGGGTGTAGTTACTTTAAGCACACACCTTCACTGAACTTCACACACTTTATCCAATTTGTTTACACACTTAGAGTGTGTTCTACTTTTGTGTGGGTCACCCCTTATTCTTCTTCTAATGTGTATACACTTTCAGTGCACACACCTAGGTTCGTCCACTTCTTTAATTTGCACACAATTGTTTCACTTTAGCACACACATGAGTTGGCCTCTTCCTCTTCTTGTTGCACACACAACTTGTTTCTTCCTCTTGCACACACACACAATATGTGTTCTTCTTTGTTGTGGTCTTCACTTGGTGCACACAAGGCACTAAGGCCCGGGTCTTCTTTGGTTGCACAAGGCTACGGGCTTTCTCCTTCACTTTGCACACAAGGCATGCAAGTCTCGGCCTTCACTTGAATTGCACACACACACAAATGTGTGGTCTTCACTTCACCCACTTGCACACACAAGGAATGCTCTTCAATTGTTCATTCACACAAAGTGTGCCCTCGGCCTTTCTTTCCCACTTCCACAAACAACCAAGCCTCGGGTTCTTCCTCACTTAGCACACAACCCGTAGGTATGTAATGCACTCCATCTTCATATTGCACTAAGCACACACATGAGACTTGGGCTATTCTCCTTCTCTTCTTGCACACACACGGCTTCTTCTTCAATTGCACACACACAGTGTATGTCTCGGACAAGGTGTGTTCAACCCGAACACAAACAAGGCGCGCAAGGGTCTGCTTGAGCCGCGGCCAACTTCTTCTCCAACAGCTGCACAAGGTATGAACCACGACCTCTCTTCCTCAACACTACCGCGCAAGCCTCACACTACACGGGCCGCGCAAGCCACGGGTGCAAGGCACCTCGGGCTTCAACCGTGGGCGCGCAAGATGTTGCGGCCACGGGTCTTCCTGTCGCGCAAGGGAGGCGCGCAGGGGACCTCTAATTCTTCTTTCGCGCAAGAGGTGCGCAAAAGGAACCCCTCGGAGCAAGGAATGCTCCGGGCTTCACTGCCGCGCAAGTGTGCGCGCAGGGCTGTTCTTCGCGAGGCAGAGCTCTCACGGGACTCGGATTTTCAAGAATACTTCAGCGCATCAGCAAGCTTGTCGAGGGCTCGGCCTCTCTTTATATAGGCAGAGGAATACCCCATATCTTCCGCGTGATTTAACTTCAAGATCCCGAAGTTTTCGGTTCTTTAAAATCTTCCAAATATTTATATTTATCCTCTGTTTCACGCGGGATCTTTCTTCTTCGGTTTCCTCCACATGCATGCGATTTATAACGCATGCATGGCCTTCGTTAAACCTCATCCATGCAAAGGCACGAACACCGAATGGCCTCGCTCCTCCGGTTGCTTCGGCCTTGCTCGAAATCCTCCTTTCATCGCATGCATGCTTATTTTATTGCATGGTTATGTTCAGTAGGCACAGACGATCACAATGGAGGTTTCAGATTCGGAAATGGTGGCCGAGAGCTCGAGATAGGTCGTCGGGATGCCTCTGGTTCAGCGGCTGCTCGCGGGAGACTTCGGCTCGAGATCGACGAAGGAGATGATCTCGCAGCCGTTGGATCGTCGATTCAATTGATTTCGGACGGCCTAGATCAGATCGCCTCGCCGCGGATGAATCGTGCGGCGCAGATCAAGCGCGCGATGGCTCGGACGGCCAGGATCTCTTCCGCGGGAAAAATGCGCGTCCCACATCGAATCCGCGGCCGGTTTTTCCGCGCTTTATAAGCCTGGCGCTCCCTCAACCCGCCAGTTGAATCTCCTCCCCTCTCGGTGCCGCCCCGCACCGAGTTCTCCCTGCGGGCGCGCTCTGCGCCCACTCCTGCCACTCGGGCGCGCCACTGGCGCCCACTATGCGTGCCTTCGGGCGCGCGCGCTGCGCGGACTTCACCACCGCGTAGCTCGGGGCTTATACACGGCCCCCCTGCCTCTCGGGGGCTGGCCCCATGGGATCCCCTTGGGCGTGGTGACCTGGTCCCACATGTGCCTTGGGTTGAACCCTTAAGGCTGGCCTCCTTGGTGGCCTAATTTTTTGGCAAAGTAAATATAGGGTACTTTGTATAAAAACAAAGTAACCACATACATAATTTGAAATGCCAAGAGCCACTCCAAGCCTTCTTCTCTAAGCCATTTCTTCTCTCTTCTTCTTAGGAATTCATCAATCCTCCTCTCATATGATCTTCACTTAGGATATCGAATTCCCGAAGGTTCTTCATCAACCGAGCTCTTGTTCAATTATTTCTTCTTCATTAGAATTCCTCCATTCTTCTTCAATATTTATTCATCACTTTGTAATGGAATTCACGAAGGGTCTTCATCTTCAACTGAGCTCCTAAATCACTTAAATTCTTCAATGTGCTTCATTGATCTAATCAGAGATCAATTGGATCAACTTCAAATTCACATGCACTAAGTGATAGTGCAGGGACTTCATTAATGCACATCATCCACTTAGTAGTTCTGGATGGAACTCCTTTCAACTCCTCATGCATTGTCACTACAATGCATGGTCTTCTAATCATGTTGTGACTTTGTATCATTAGGATACAAGTTCTATGAACTTATAGAGCAGCTCAACAATCGTCAGATTTTCTTAGAGAATGTTTCAAACCATCATCTCCTATGTCACTTAGTGAATCTCCTAAGTGACATGCATTTTGGTACCATGGTCATTCTCCTTCATCACCATCACCATCACATCCTTTGACATTCACATCTTGACTCCTTGAAATCCATTCATTCCAAGACAACTTCATGCCTCATTGACAACAAATGCAACACAATGCACTTCAATCTCCCCCTTTGTATTTGTTGTCAATACACTCCATCAGCACATATGAATGGGTCAATATGTGTGACAATATTTTCTCCCCCTTATTGGCAATCAAATGCAAAGGTGTGGTGTGGTTCTCTTTCAAAAATATCTTCCTCCCTTTGAATAGCATCTTCTTGAAAATCACTAAGAGAGGGATGATGCCACATGTTCTTCTTTAGCAAAGAACCTTTAGTAGATCAACTCTAAGTCTACTTGGGCTAACCCGGTGTAGAAAACAAGAGTGATGTAACCAAGGTACTCAATGCTGTCCAACATTCACAATACATGTGAGATCATGCTTCAGGGGTTTGAATTTTTTCAAATATTCAATGAATTCGCTAAATCCTGCACATACTTCACCAAACACATTAGAAAGTTCAGTGCAAAGATAAAGCTCCCCCTTTCATCCATTTGCCTTCAATCCATACTCCCCCTTAATTGACAAGATAAACTCAATTAAGAAACAAGGGATGAAAGTATGATTGGAATACCTTCACTCTTCTCAAGATGGAATTAAATATCAGAATCCCATCTTCTCCAGATTGGCTCCCCCTCAAGGGGTGCACTCTATTCTGTCCAAACCATCCTCCAGCTGAGAATGATCATCATCTTCAATTCCCTGCAATGTCAGCACATGTAAATACCAATGTATAAGGGAATAAGATGGAACCTCCTTGGTTCATCAACGTGAACAACAAGGTTGAGAAGATTCTCTCAACCGAGATGTCCCATTTTCACCATTCTTCACACTTGCACATTTGATCTTCATTGATGATTGTGCTGGTGTGGTTCTCAACCCATCTTCATGTGAAATCTTTTTCTTCCCTTTTGCTTTAGCAAATGCCAGAGCTTCATCTTCAGCTCTTTTTAGTTCTCTGGAAAGTTGCAACTGATGTGGCCATATGACAAGTATATCATTTGGAAGTGTGGCCTCAGTTTTGGAAATTCCACATGGTTCTTTTGATGCTGTCAAGCTACCTCTCTTAGGCAACTTATTTTCAATCAATCTCTTCTGCTTCTTCTGGATTGATTGTCTGTTTGAGTTCAGTCTGCCTCTATTGAATTTCATGGCTTCTTTACAAAGATCCATGATATGCCCTTTCTTTCCACAGTAGAAGCATTTCTTGGTGGTCCTACTGGATGCATCACCCTTCTTGGACTCAGACTCCAAGGACTTCTCTTTATTTCTCAAGCACTTCTTGGGAGCATTTTCTACTTTCTTCTGCTTGCTTCCCAAGGAATCTCTTTTAGCCAGGTTCAGTGATCTTCTCTTCATTCCAGCTTTGGATACAGTTGGAGATTGACATGTATCATTCTTTTGACAACTTTTGCAATCATCCCAGATGTTGTCAAGTAATCCAAATCTGTTAGCAGTAAACAGATGTCTCTGGACCTGTGGATGCTGCTTCTTTTCTTCTGGCTTGCTCCCCCTAGGCATGGGCTTCCTTTGTGCTTTGACATTTAGTGGATTGTACCAACAATCCTTTGCACAGTGCCCATACTTATTACAACACCAACATTGACCCACAAATCTTGACTTCTTCAGTCCTTCTGATTTTAGGGTACTTTTCTTGACCTGTTGTGATGTTTCAGGAGAGATCTGCTTCTTTACTGTCTTCATCCATATTTGTTTGGAATTATTCTTCCATCCTGCACTTTTTGTGGAAACACAATTAGAAGCATCAGTACAAGATGGTATGGATGGTACCTTCCTTTTAGAAGTTGTTGCCCTTTTATTAGAGGATGTCTTTCTTTTAGAATCATCCTGCTCAATGCATACTTGAGTAGCAACATTTCTCCTTTCAGTTGACTGGGAGGCTTTGGCTTTGGGTGATGGCTGATTTTTCAATATCACCTCTAATTCTAAACACTTCATGTTGAGGGAGTTCTTCTCATCCTCAACTGTTCTTAGCCTTCCTTCCCATTTCTCTTCCAGCTGTTTTATCTGGTCTTCATGCATCTGCTTCATTTCTTGCAATGAATTGTCCAGCTCCTTCACCCTTTTGACTTTGTCTTCTAGTTGAGCATCTTTGACAACCATTGACACTTTGTGCCTCTTTTCCAGTGCATGGAAAACTTCTTTGATAATTACTTTAAAGATTTCTTTCTCAGAAAGGCTTCTCTGCAATTCTTCAGCAGTGTCTTCATATCTTTCATTGCAAAGAGAAACTGTTTCATCTTTGGCATTTACCAGCTTTCTGAGAGTGTTGGTTATGCCAACCCTTTTAGCCAGCTGATCTTCCATAGCATTGGCTTCTTCTTCTAACTGTGATTTTTCTTCTTGAAGATCATGGATGCCTGTAGCTATACACTTTGCCACTTCCATGGGAACTGTCTTCTGAAGATATTTGAGTGCACTCTGAAGATCATTCATTGTTTCAACTTCATCACAGCTAGGACAAGATTTCTTCATCTTCTTGGCCTGTTTCTTCTTTCTATTTTTCTGAGTCTTGGCAGATATCTCCATTTGAGCATGGTCACTCATTTCCTCAAATCTTCACTTCATAAAGACTCCCTTGGATCTTTTAGAGGGAACCTCCCTCTGATACCAATTGAAGTGCCCAGATCAGTGTGAATCACTGAGAGGGGGAGGGGGTGAATCAGTGATCCTTTAAAACTTTTTACTAATTGATTCTTAATCAATTAAACCTCTATGGCTGGTTAAAGCTTCGATCCACTCTTCTTGTATCTCTCACCTTTCCACGAATGATGCAGTAAATGTAAAGGCACTGGACACAAAGATTTACAAGGTTCGGCACCAAAGGCCTACATCCTTGCCATGCTCTCCAAGCATGGATTCTCCATTATAACCTGTTAAAATTACAATGGTCGATACAGAGTCCCACTGTATCTCTCCTGAGTCCCACAGGAGGGTCTTTATACTGCGTCCCACAGTGTTACCAGAGTCCCACTGGCCTGCTCCAGAATCCCACTGAAGACTTCTTCTCCCTGAGTCCCACAGGGTCTTCTCCTGGCTCCTCGAGTCACACGAGTAGCTCTTCTTCACTTTAAGCTTCTTCAAGTATCTTCAGCAGTCTGGGATAAAGACTGCTGGCCTTGCTCTTCTTCTGATCACTTGTGGTGAACAGGTCTTCTCATCTTGCTCGGGCTTTATCACCTTCTTCTAAGGATGCCCCGGCTTCTCTCCAATTACTGAATGCTCAGACAAATAATATCTTTATCTTCGGTCTGGTCCAGTCTCAGTCCTGGTCTTGGACAACTCAAATGCACACCACTGATTTGGCTATGTTCACGTGTGCACGTGCATGCATGCATGCATGCACTGTCCTCTTTCTCTTCTTGGTGCAGTAGACCCACAAAGGGTGTAGTTACTTTAAGAACACACCTTCACTGAACTTCACACACTTTATCCAATTTGTTTACACACTTAGAGTGTGTTCTACTTTTGTGTGGGTCACCCCTTATTCTTCTTCTAATGTGTATACACTTTCAGTGCACACACCTAGGTTCGGCCACTTCTTTAATTTGCACACAATTGTTTCACTTTAGCACACACATGAGTTGGCCTCTTCCTCTTCTTGTTGCACACACAACTTGTTTCTTCCTCTTTCACACACACACAATATGTGTTCTTCTTTGTTGTGGTCTTCACTTGGTGCACACAAGGCACTAAGGCCCGGGTCTTCTTTGGTTGCACAAGGCTACGAGCTTTCTCCTTCACTTTGCACACAAGGCATGCAAGTCTCGGCCTTCACTTGAATTGCACACACACACAAATGTGTGGTCTTCACTTCACCCACTTGCACACACAAGGCATGCTCTTCAATTGTTCATTCACACAAAGTGTGCCCTCGGCCTTGCTTTCCCACTTCCACAAACAACCAAGCCTCGGGTTCTTCCTCACTTAGCACACAACCCGTAGGTATGTAATGCACTCCATCTTCATATTGCACTAAGCAAACACATGAGACTTGGGCTATTCTCCTTCTCTTCTTGCACACACACGGCTTCTTCTTCAATTGCACACACACAGTGTATGTCTCAGACAAGGTGTGTTCAACCCGAACACAAACAAGGCGCGCAAGGGTCTGCTTGAGCCGCGGCCAACTTCTTCTCCAACAGCTGCACAAGGTATGAACCACGACCTCTCTTCCTCAACACTGCCGCGCAAGCCTCACACCACACGGGCCGCGCAAGCCACGGGTGCAAGGCACCTCGGGCTTCAACCGTGGGCGCGCAAGATGTTGCGGCCACGGGTATTCCTGTCGCGCAAGGGAGGCGCGCAGGGGACCTCTAATTCTTCTTTCGCGCAAGAGGTGCGCAAAAGGAACCTCTCGGAGCAAGGAATGCTCCGGGCTTCACTGCCGCACAAGTGTGCGCGCAGGGCTGTTCTTCGCGAGGCAGAGCTCTCACGGGACTCGGATTTTCAAGAATACTTCAGCGCATCAGCAAGCTTCTCGAGGGCTCGGCCTCTCTTTATATAGGCAGAGGAATACCCCATATCTTCCGCGTGATTTAACTTCAAGATCCTGAAGTTTTCGGTTCTTTAAAATCTTCCAAATATTTATATTTATCCTCTGTTTCACGCGGGATCTTTCTTCTTCGGTTTCCTCCACATGCATGCGATTTATAACGCATGCATGGCCTTCGTTAAACCTCATCCATGCAAAGGCACGAACACCGAATGGCCTCGCACCTCCGGTTGCTTCGGCCTTGCTCGAAATCCTCCTTTCATCGCATGCATGCTTATTTTATTGCATGGTTATGTTCAGTAGGCACAGACGATCACAATGGAGGTTTCAGATTCGGAAATGGTGGCCGAGAGCTCGAGATAGGTCGTCGGGATGCCTCTGGTTCAGCGGCTGCTCGCGGGAGACTTCGGCTCGAGCTCGACGAAGGAGATGATCTCGCAGCCGTTGGATCGTCGATTCAATTGATTTCGGACGGCCTAGATCAGATCGCCTCGCCGCGGATGAATCGTGCGGCGCAGATCAAGCGCGCGATGGCTCGGACGGCCAGGATCTCTTCCGCGGGAAAAATGCGCGTCCCACATCGAATCCGCGGCCGGTTTTTCCGCGCTTTATAAGCCTGGCGCTCCCTCAACCCGCCAGTTGAATCTCCTCCCCTCTCGGTGCCGCCCCGCACCGAGTTCTCCCTGCGGGCGCGCTCTGCGCCCACTCCTGCCACTCGGGCGCGCCACTGGCGCCCACTATGCGTGCCTTCGGGCGCGCGCGCTGCGCGGACTTCACCACCGCGTAGCTCGGGGCTTATACACGGCCCCCCTGCCTCTCGGGGGCTGGCCCCATGGGATCCCCTTGGGCGTGGTGACCTGGTCCCACATGTGCCTTGGGTTGAACCCTTAAGGCTGGCCTCCTTGGTGGTCTAATTTTTTGGCAAAGTAAATATAGGGTACTTTGTATAAAAACAAAGTAACCACATACATAATTTGAAATGCCAAGAGCCACTCCAAGCCTTCTCCTCTAAGCCATTTCTTCTCTCTTCTTCTTAGGAATTCATCAATCCTCCTCTCATATGATCTTCACTTAGGATATCGAATTCCCGAAGGTTCTTCATCAACCGAGCTCTTGTTCAATTATTTCTTCTTCATTAGAATTCCTCCATTCTTCTTCAATATTTATTCATCACTTTGTAATGGAATTCACGAAGGGTCTTCATCTTCAACTGAGCTCCTAAATCACTTAAATTCTTCAATGTGCTTCATTGATCTAATCAGAGATCAATTGGATCAACTTCAAATTCACATGCACTAAGTGATAGTGCAGGGACTTCATTAATGCACATCATCCACTTAGTAGTTGTGGATGGAACTCCTTTCAACTCCTCATGCATTGTCACTACAATGCATGGTCTTCTAATCATGTTGTGACTTTGTATCATCAGGATACAAGTTCTATGAACTTATAGAGCAGCTCAACAATCGTCAGATTTTCTTAGAGAATGTTTCAAACCATCATCTCCTATGTCACTTAGTGAATATCCTAAGTGACATGCATTTTGGTACCATGGCCATTCTCCTTCATCACCATCACCATCACATCCTTTGACATTCACATCTTGACTCCTTGACATCCATTCATTCCAAGACAACTTCATGCCTCATTGACAACAAATGCAACACAATGCACTTCAGAAACTATATTCATATATGATTATGATTCATTAAATAAAATTTTATTGATGAAAATTAGTTTAGTTTGGATTTTTTTTGTTTTTTGATCTTCCTGAACTAGTTCCATTTTATTATTTAATTTTTGGTATATATATATTTATATATTATTTAAGTGAAATATAAATTTTTTAATTTAAATATTAAAATATATTTTAAACATTATCATGGTTTTAAATAATATCTTTGTAGGAATAAATAGAAAATAAAAAACCATCATCCACGAAGGTGGTGAATCGACACATAAAAAATGGGTTCATTTTTATGACATAATGTAAATAGAGGAAAATATATAATGGATATGTAATAAAGATAATAAAATTATATTATATGTATGTTACTGGTGTTTCCATGTAACTTTGGATTCTGGTTTAAATGATGAGGTAAAAGAACAAATGAATTTAAAACAAAAATGTGTAAAATTTTACGTATTGAAATTATTGTATTGACAACCTCCTAAAGGAAAACAGAAATATCTATTTTGAGAGTCCATAAAGACCTATATCTAAGGAAGTGTCTTGGGAGATGAATTGGGTTGAATATCAGCAATATCTATATCTTAGAAAGTCTGAGACGAGGGGGTGGTGTGTGGTGCAATTTATATGGATAGGAGATGGTTGTTTTTATTTATTTTTATTCATTCGTTTATTATTTTGGCTCAAAACTATCAATTGTGTTGTTTATTGTGAATATGTAATGTAATTAGTTTGTATGAGTTCTAACTAATGGTTTATTAAATCATCAATGTCTAAAAAAATCATGTATTTGCCTTGTAATATTAAATACTGTAAATTATTGTATTTTAGTATTAACAAAAAATTCATTGATTTGAGAAAAAGTTGAAAAATGATCCCCAATAAATTTTTAATTTTTATATTTCAAAAAAAACTCCATTTTATAAAAATATTTTTCAAAATATGAGAAATTAAACTTTTATTTGAAATCATCATTTATTCAAGAAATATTGTTCTTAATGTTATAACAGGGTTTATGGTAGTCTGAAAAATTAATGGTGATGTCATAAATCTATCATATAATTATAAGAAAAAACAATATTGGATTTTGAATATATTTTATGATTTTTTTTAAATCATTATATATATTATATGAATGTATATAAAGATTTAGATTTCAAAAATATAGAAACAATTAATTTAAACTTTTTATAAAATTTTTTTACTTATTCAATGACACAAATATATCATATTATCATTTATAATAAATCATAACTTTATTTATACTTTCATAGGAGACGACACTATTATAATAGCTCTGTTACTATTTTTAATGGTCACATTACTATTTCAACAGTCATGTTACTATTCCAATGATATAGATTCCTTAATTTATATAAATTACACTATTTTCATTCATTCCTTATTTATAATAATATAATTTGTATTTTCACTATGTGATGTTTTTCATTTACACTATATGAAATAATGATATAAATGAAAATTTCGTTGGTAAAACACTAGGTCATTACACTCATAGGGACTACTCCAAGACCTCAAATATAAATTACATCTAAATTATCATGAGACAGTATATTGGCACATTACCTCTATATATGTTATCCCTCATCACTAAAAATTTGAATATGATGTTTCACTTTTATTTACCATATCAAGGATTCATGAGGTAATATACATGGGAATAAGGTCCCCTTATCCATGATAATCATTAAAATCTTGGCACGTATCCACATAACGGACGTCATTTTACATTATCTTCTTGAAACTAACAACACATGATTCTGGTTTATAATTGCCCAAAATTTTTGACCCCATAAAATATATATTATTCTCCATAAATTTTTTCAAACACTACACAAAACCTAATAAACCCAAACAAAATTTACCATAAATTAAAAATAAATACACAATACACAATAACGTGGTAAACCATTATTAGTTATCAACATTAGTAAGTAAATAATTATTATGAGTTAATATTGATTTTTTATCAATATACAATTGTAGCATTATTATGGAAGTAAATATATATTTATATATGTGAACATCATAATGTCCACATTATATATCAACTCAACTAGTGCATTTAAGATATTAATGAAACCTATTTTCTAAAATGTATTTCCCATCAAAATTATGATATTTCTATCTGAATAAAATATAGTTTAATTTTTATTTTTTTTCTAAACAATAATAAATATAGATAAAATAAAAAAACTCTAAGATAAAGAATAGTTTTTCACACATTACCTGGTTTTAATTATAAATAAAATTTATAAAAATTAATATGTGAATTTTACAAAAATAACATCATTTTTTGATATATCATAATCATATATGAATAAGATGAAATTTTGGGATTTTTGGGAAGTAATTATTTTTTTGTTAATAATGAAAATAAATATTTCTATTTGATGTCACTTTTATCAAAAAAAAATTATTATAGAAATATATTGAATATTTTCTCAATAATTTTCAATAAATTTATATATTATAAATTTAAATATTTATTCATTCTCTACTCTATTGAATTGATAAACTCTTGCTCAAAATTTAAAAAAATATAGAATTTTAAATAATTTTTTTTTTCTATTTTCTTTAATTGATTAGAACAAAATGAAATGATGGTTTTGATTTCATTAAATCTTAAATAATTTTTTAGTTTTAATTATTATGTTAAATTAATATTGATCAATTTCATTGGAAACACTAACCTAATTACAATTTTTTTTCATAAAATTTACATTTTGAAAAAAAATGTTTTCCTATGTGGTATATACGCTAATATTAAGATTAATTTCCATATAAATATAAGGTAAATTTTATAAATCAAATATTATATATGATATATATATATATTTAAATAGTTGTTAAATCTTCAAATTTAGTTTTTATTCATAAAATTTATTTTTTTAGTATTACTAATAATTTCCATGATAATGGTGAATTAATTATTTTCAAATTAATATTTTATAAGTATCAATTAATTTATATCATAAAAATTAATATAAAATATATTAAATACTGAATATAATATTATTTTTAATCAAATAAATAAATATATTGACCCTCATTTATTAGTTAATCAATACTAAGTAAGACTAATAATTCATAATTGTCAAAATGTCAATTTTTTAATAAAATAACTTTTTCTACAGATTATTTTATTTAATATGATTATTTTATAATATTTAGAAATTTTATTTGATTATATAGATGATAAATTTATTTCAAAAAAAAACAAAACTTTTTTATACATTACAATATATGTCAAATAAAACATAAAATCACAGAGTCAAATACTAGTAACATTGTTTAAAAGTAAATGAATAAAATGTAAAAACATAATGGTAACAGCGGTGGAACTGTTGCATGGAACTATAGTAGCACTGTAGCAGGGCACTATATTAGTTCACTATAGCATTGCTATAGTAGTGGCAGAACTGTGGAAGTGGTGGCCCTGTAGCGGATGGGGGTATTGTAGTAGGTGTTGTAGCATCACAGTTACTGTAGCAGTACTATTCACTAAGGAGCCCTTTAAGCCAAACAATTGGCTTTCAAACCTTGTATTCATGCCACATGTCTTTAGTCCTTCAATCTATGTAATGGGTCTCCTTCCACCCACACTAAAAAGGTCTTTTCTTTCTATAATAGTTTCATGGAATTTTTAAAACAGACACAATGTTTCAAAAACAATTCTTTTCCTCTCTATTAAAAGGGGTCACAAGAATCCTTTCATAGATACACCAACCATTAAAATAATTACATGATATTTTTTTCATTTTACTATCAATGAAACCCTTTCCCTAATAAATAATCTCATATTTAAAAACTGTAAACTTACATTTTTCAGTTTTAAGGGAACTTCCTTGGAACCAATCAATAATCCAACAAATGTATTATCTAACTCTTATGTTTTTTTCATAATTTTAATATTAAAATTAACATATCACCATATTAATATGAATAATTAGGTATCACAATTTTAGATATTTTTATATATTAATATTAATACTTCTATGCATCCATCTCTATCCACTTTGGAAAATAATGGAAAATCAATCATTCATGTCTTGGGATTACTCCCTCCATGAAGAATCATTTTATTTTTCTCTTATAAGTTTCATTATTAATATGATAATCTTTAAATATGTTTTAATATAATGTGAGAATAAAAATTATATATATATATCATTGTGTAATAATGATATTATTTCAAAATATACACCTCCTTAACAAGACACATCAATCATGTTAATGTTTGTTTAAGATTGGGTTGATTAAACCACATATATGTATAATGATTTGAAATATTAATATGGATGGATATGGGAATTAAAAAATAATTTTATTATTAGAAATTAATAAAATACGATTTATTAAATTGTTCCATAAATATTATAATAATTTTATAACTTGTAATTAAATTAAAAGTTGGTTTACTAAATTTACCAAAATTAGACATTATCAATTAAAGTTTCACATAATTTAACAAGTAAGCATATGAAATGAAATAATATAATTTTAAAAATAATAATTAATACTACAGGGTCCTGAAAATTCTGCAAGGGGGAAATCTAATTACCCCAAAACATGGAAAAGGACTGAACCAGTCCATGCACTGGCTCCCAGCAATAGTACGCGGCCGGTTCGGCAGACTGCCCTTTCAGAGATGCTGTCATTCGCAAAATGAGGGAGGGGCGCCTCCACAGGCATGAACCAGGAAGACTGCTGATGAATCCAGTTCGGGCCACCACCACGAACCGTGCCAACCGGCCC
Organism: Viscum album; assembly: GCA_963277665.1. NCBI lineage: Eukaryota > Viridiplantae > Streptophyta > Magnoliopsida > Santalales > Viscaceae > Viscum > Viscum album. The sequence continues at coordinate 1,512,534,201 of OY728156.1, forward strand.
ATGTCGCGCGTGCCGTCGTTCGCGAAATGGAGGCGGAGCGCCTATGCGGTCGCAGACCACCGTCGTCCGCGGAATAGAGGCAGATTGGTGTGCCGCGGCGAAGAAACCCCACCGCGACTTATCTAATATCCCAGTTGACCGAGTCATCTGTGGGTGGGAATTCCTTCATGGTCTTCCGCAAAGGCTGTGTTCCAATCCTCCACATGACCTTATAAATAGTGATCGAGGGGCACAAAGAAAAAAGAGAGGAAGGACGGGTGAAACCCCGTGGGGAGACGCTGGAGGAATCGCTCCCGGCAGTGTTCCACGGCCATCCGTGGACCCCATATCATCTGTGGATGAACTCTTCCATGGAGAGGAGGAACCAGCCCGTGAACCACATGCGGCCAGCTCCTCCGTGACCAACCCATAACGGCCATTTCTTGTGCGGATAGTCCCTCCGCGGCCACCCCTTCCGCGAACTAGTGTCGTTCGCGAAATGGAGGTGGAACACCTCCACGGGCATGAAGTAAGATGGGCACTATACCCTTTGCAGACACCCTTTGTGAATGGCCATCTCATCCATGGAAAACACCCTTTGCGGACGACCATCTCATCTGCGGACAACCTCCTTCGCAGGTAGCCTCCTCCGCGGAAATCATCCTTCATAGAGAACACCCTTCGCGGACAACCTCCTCCGCGGACAACATCCTTCACGGATAGAAATCCTTCGAGGAAAGCCATCCTTCATGGACAACTCCTCCATGGACACCCTTCTCAGACAACGAAACTGAAAACTACATGCGGAAAGTGCCTCGCGGCCAGTCCTTCGCGGATGGCTCCTCCGCGGCCAGTCCCTCGTGGTCGACACCTCGCGGCTAGCTCCTTCACGGCCAGCCCCATGTGGAAAACCCCATCACTCGTTGGTCTATACCATAGGGGATGCGCCCCCTGCACCCCCTCTTGGGATTAGTGTCGGTCCCTTCGCTACCATCACTGACCCCCATGAAAAATGCAGAGTCGCACCACAAACTTTTCGGGCTGGGTCAACAGTATTTTACATTGTACCCTGGTGCCGCTCCAACATCCATCCTTTACATTCCATGAGTCGATCTATTCCACATTACTCTCATATAACCCCATTTCCTAGCTCCTTTTTCTAGGTTCATCCAGAAAAGGTCCGCTTTTGCGTAAGTCCCACACCAACCATTGCTAGGTATCTCTTACCCAGTCGTCCTGACCACATGACGTTAAACTGTATAGCCCTCGTCCTATCCATATGACGTTAAACTATATGGAATTAGTCAACTCTACATGACTATAAACTGTATTTCTCCCTATGTTCCAAAAACAGGGTGCCTCTTGTTCCAAACAAGAGATTCCTTATGCCCCAAGCATATGATGCCTCATGCCATGTTTACAGTGGCATAATTTCAAGAGCTCTGGAATCCATTCAAACATTCCATCACTCCACCCCACGCTTTGTGTATCCTTCATTCGGATCTTCATACTCTTTCATGTCTGAAGGGACCCCCTAAAGGCCTGGTCACATGCTGCATCAGCTCACCTACCGTCCTGGGCCAATGCCCTAGAAAACTTTGGGCAACACTTCGAGATAGGTCATATGATTCGAACAAGGTCAGAAGTCGACCCTCGTTTTTTTTTTCTCCCATTTCGGGCTAATGTGATATGGATGATATGTTTCGAACATGGTCAAAGGTTATCTTCCATAACCATGCCACCCACACTGTGTTCCGAATTTCGGGCATGTGATTCACACTTTTCATCTCCCTTTTTTTGCACTGAATCCAATGCCCTTGGTGTTATCCCGCTTCTGCACTTGCGCATAGGTGTATGACTCAATTATATTCAGCAACCCACCAGTGGGTTGGGATGATCTCATGGCCAGACATGAGGATGGCACACGAGTGTCCATCTAGGAGTATGCCCCGACCTTATGGGCCTCCTTAGAGTGTAAGCCCCAATCCATCACCTCAAGGCGTCCATCTCAGAGTAAGCCCCGATCTTCTGGGCCTCCTTAGAGTGTAAGCCCAAATACATCATTCTAGGCCTCCTCAGAGTATAAGACACAATCCATCATTCTGGGCCTCCTCAGAGTGTAAGCCCCAATCCATCGTTCTGGGCTGCTTCAGAGTGTAAGCCCCCAGAAAATGCGAACAACATGGACTTTGATCCCGACCTCCTAGATAGGGTATGTAGGAAGCCTCCATGAGGTTCAAGCCCACCACCCATCAGACCACCTGGTCTCTCTTCACGTCAGTTCCCCGAAACCTAGGCGAACTACGTGGAATTTGATCCCTACCTCTTAGACAGGGTATGTAGGAAGCATCCTTGAGGATCAAGCCCAACAACCGGTTGATCCAATCATCTCCACATCTGTTCACCGCACCACTCCTGGTTCCTCATCAAGTGAGTTCCAACACTTCGGGGTCATTAATCCAATGAGCGATGGTAAACCTCGGGCATTAATGATTCCTAACCCCTGCATCCAGTTCACCATTTCCCACTATGGTTAAATACGTGGATACTATGTTTGGGTATAAACCAAAGATTAGAGAACATATGAATACATCTTAAATCTATAAGAGTGTCCCAGAACAGGCAATAATTTCCCCCCAAAAAGGGTGCGATGAGCCCAAATTCCCATCCCCTCGACCAATTTGAGTTCTTATGGGTCACTGGTCAGATCATCCGGAAGACGCCTGCCTTTGGAAAGCAGGTCCATCAATCATTGGATACGAAACTGTGACTTTCATGGATGAAAACCAGAATGAAACAAAAAATGGTGAACCCGATGTGAATCGTTAACCAAGCATGATGAGTTTAACCTAATCCCACCCTGGGCCCCCTCATGCTCTAAAGGAGGGCCAAGCAAGGTCATTAACTACACATGGGATTATTAGATGCTTCTTTGATGGGTTTTCTGCTTGTATTTTCTAAATTGTTTTGCAGGTACCAGTTTCAGAACTCCCCTCGATCCAATGGCATCGCAAAGGAACTCACAAATGTGCGTTTCCAACAACGCAAGGTCGATACTTCCTCAAAAACAGAGGACCCCATCACCCACACATAATCTTAAACGCTGAGTTTCAGATGCGCTGATCCGAGAGTACCACGTGAATGGTACTCTCCCAACGGTGGAGGCGCTATGCACGCCCTCCAAACCGCCAGAACTCGCTGGTCGCCTGCCCAGTAGCGGCCGCAAAGGCGGATCCAGACAACCCCTATCGATGTCTCCAACTTTTTTGGTAGTCTATCCCCGGAACGGGACAATGTGTATCTCCCTTATCTTAGTGAGGCAGATGAGGTTGACGTCAAGGACTTCATCCCCAACGAATAAGGGTTCCGCTCCAAGGACCCCGCTGGAAGATTCCATCATGGTCATGCCGCGACCCAACATCCTTGCTCCGAAGAGTATGTCTCCCTGAGGACTTAGGACCATGCTCCCCGAGCTCTGGCCCCACGGACCGCCCGATGAGGGCGGCAGACGTACAATCGGGGACCGGTCATCACACAGGTCCCTAAGGAGGAGCTCTGCTGCCCAGCCACAGAGACGTATCACGAACATGCACCTACACATGTTCGCTCCTCTCAAGCCCTCCATCGAGACATGGAGGAATCGTACGAGCCGGCACACATCCCCACCGAGCTCAATAAATCCTGTCACTCACGTAGGACGACACTTACTAGGAAAGAACCTATCCCTGCCCAGGGTCGTGAAGCCCACCAGCTCGATGTGGTGGTGACCCGGCACCTGCCAGACCAGCTCCTGGCAGCTTCTTCAGACGCCCGCCATCCTGATACAACGACAATCAGCAAAGCACGCTACCCAGATGTAACAGCAATTCATAGGCGGGCATGTCTCCCCTCCATCAAAGGCCACCGACTCGATACGGTGGGAAACCAATATATGCAGGGCCAGCTCCCGGCAGATGCAAGTAAATTCCACCACCCCGATGTGGCGGAAAATGGAGAGACAAACTGGCGTATCCCATTACAGTGGCATATCCGTTCACCTGCCCTGACATAGGAGAATTGTCAGTACCCACATACCACTGGAGGACTGGAGCAGGATATTCCTACTCCACTACCAGAATGGGACTTCATACCCGTTACAGCCAAATATGTCTCTCTACATATCCTGGCAATGATGGAAGAGCATTTATCGATCCCAGATCATATCTTGCAGACTTGCCAGAATGTAATTGCATCGGCGGAAATAGCAAGGACTCGGGCCCTTGAGCCCGTATCCCCAATTGAGGCGACTCATCTAAGTGACAAGATAGCATCCTCAGAGCATATCTACATCCCTGATTCTACCCAGGAGGGTCGCCGACTATATTCTGCGATGCAAGGGCAATCAGATTGAGCAGCTTCACTCGTTCCAACTGGGGGACACCCGTCCATCACGGTGGATGCTCCAGAGTAGGTATATATCCCTGCTAAATGTCAAGATGTTTTTTGGCATATCCCAGTAGCATCACGAGACCCAATTAGACAAGGACTCAAAGGTGAAGGCTGTTGTCAACAGCAGACGGTCCCCGCTTCCCGCAAAAGAGCGCCCCGAACACGCCGAAGGCAGCTGGAAAATAAACAGTGGGTTCTTGACTCCGCTCTGTTGGAATCTAGGGTTTCTGACGCCACTAAGCACACATCAAAGGATTAGAACCATTCCCTCCCATTACAATACTATGGGAGTGGTAGTAGCAGTTGCGAAGGTCTTCCCCTCATTGTTGCTACCAGTAGCTCTGAAGGTCCTCCCCAGAGCACCCGTAGGGGCCTCCCCCACAGGCATATAACGATTGATCATGAGAGATCCTCTTTTGATGAGATTCATGGAAACCTTCCAGGTGACCAGAAGATCGAACAGTAAGAAGGTCCTCCACTTGCTGCGGTCCACCCTGAAGGTCCTCCCCGGGGTATACACTACAATCACTCTCCATGTAGTTGGACCACAGATTGTGATATTAGTCCTCACTACTATAGTCGCAATAACAGAGGCCCTCCCCGTAGTGATGTCTCATCACGACAAGAAGGTCCTACCCTTGTCGTCGCCTGCCCTAAAGGTCCTCCCCATGGGTTATGCTGCAATGGAACTCCACGTAGCCAGGCATCAAGTCACGGTGGTAGCCCTCGCCACCTTGATAACGGAGGCCCTCCCCGTAGAGACGTCGAGAAATGAGAAGGCCCTCCCCTAATTGCGGTACATTTTGGAGGCCCTCCCCAGGATGTATCCCACAGATATTCTCCCTGTGGTAGCAGTAATGGTAGCCTCACCATTACCGCAGTTGTGATTGTAGTCCTCGCCACCATAGCCGCCATTGTGAAGGTCCTCCCCGTAATGGCCCCAAGAAACAAGAAGGTCCTCCCCTTGTCATGGCATGTCCTGATGGTCCTCCCCAGGATGTGAATCGAACGTCAAGACTTGATGGTCATCCTCACCATGATGGAAGTTGTTGCGAAGGTCATCCCTGTAACAATGCCATGCAGCCAGAAGGTCCGCCCCTTGCTGCAGCATGCCTTGGTGGTCCTCCCCAGGGTGTGCACTGAAAAAATCCTCTATGTAGTAATGCATCAAGGTGTAATGGTATTCCTTTCCATTACGGCTGTCATTGCAAAGGTCCTCCCCGCGATGACATATTATATCGACAGGAAGGTCCTCCTCCTACCGAATCAAGCACTAAAAAGCCATTATATGCTGAGGCACTCAGATAGACGGGATCAAGCATGTCAGATTCCCAGATTGTCGCTAACGATTCACTTCTTCGATCAGGAGTCGTTCTAGGGTCACGTTCATCTTCTGAACCACCCCAGAATCGCCCACAAGACAGTTCGATACCTACCATTCCCACTGACACCGACTACAGTGAGATCCTTAGTTAGGATGACTAGGTAGAAGAATCACTGGCAGGGGAGTATGCCGATATACTGCACCTGAGGAAAAAACTATCCAGGAATGATATTACAATCCTGTTTTGGCCCACGACTACCTCTCAGTTCGACCTACCTAGAGAGTTGTTAGAGGAATGTGTGCACGACATCCACCATAATATATTGACAACCCTCCGCCGACTGAAATCAAGATTCCTTCCCTTTGACGAGTATGTAGACTACTTCAAGATGATAGGGGACCTCTTGCATCACATCGACCTGGAGGCCCTTTCCATGACGCGACGACAACTCCCCGAGAGGCACAAAGGGAATATAGAGGCATCTTGCCTTCATGCACTGCTTGAACTGCGCCACCTCATCAGTGACGCTCTGACGGGAGTCCATATCAGGGGATGGGGGGAACACGGATATCTTCATTTCACTCCTCTCCCCACCCAGAAAAACCCGTTCGGCATGGTATCATGCAACTTCGTCATATCAAGACGGAAATCGGGTGGTCCCCCTATTCAGGAAAGGCAACACACCCAACAGAATTGGTCCTTGAGTAAGTCCCAGCTGCGTTAGGCCCGGAGGGCACAAACCATTCAAGAAATTCCGAATCAGGACACCGAGAGTATTTAGCAGGCCTCTCACCTAAGAGAGGCCAATAAACGATCTCTTCCTTCCTCCCCATAAGGGACTGATCCACAGGTGAATTTGGCACCAGATCTGGTTCACCCCCGGATGGGGGCACGTGAGATCAGGTAGGTTGCGATAGCCATAACCACTGCTGTAATCCAGTGTCAACCCCAGCCTGTAGGGCTAGGGGAATTTTTAACAACGAATTCCCCTGTAAGACCAATACAACCGAGAGGAGACTCGATATCCAAGGAACGGGGCCAACCCCATCCCTCAGGGATGGGGGAATTTCTACCCCCTCAACAATAACCTCCCCACAAGAATCAGTGTTCTCTCGTGTAGGGAGGATGGTCAGAAGAGGGGGTTCCCATCCTATCCCATTATTTGAATCATCATCCCCTCCGAGAGGAAGGCGCACCATAAGGTCGCATCAAATAACTCTCCGCGTCACCCTTCAGCATGAAGTCCGAGGGCAATCCTAGGTCATAAATGGGAAGGCCAGCCGAAGACGTAAGATATCTTCTTTCTATTTAGAAGATAGCATCCCATCCACCCCACAATATGCATTCATCAACATCATAGAGGATGACCCTGAGGGTGACACTAGGGAAAATGAAAATCCGGACGGATCAGATGACGACGGTTCTGGTCAGGCTGTGACTCACAACGAACCCCCAGGTGTGCACACCCGGAACTAGAGGGCCTCCTTAAATATGGCCTCCCCTTCAGCTAACCTCCCTGCGCCTGCCCTGCGAGCTTCCAACAGGGATAATAATAAAGGAACTATTACCCTTAACCCATCTCCTTCTCTCGACAAAAACGAGCCACTCAACCTCGAAGAGAGGTTCGCTCAACAGGAAGAAGAGATGAGAGAATTGAGGCAGATTAACACTGAGCTGCTCCAGAGGAACCGCCTTATTGAAAGTGCGTCCCAAGAAGAGCTACGTCATGCACTCCCATCAGGTGCACCTCATATGCTAAGGCTTGCCCTGGAGAACGAAGCATGATGAGGGATGCTACCCAATTAGGCGCGTGGTTTGTCCAACTACCTAAATATGGATGGTGAATACCAGCACATCCCTCCACATAAGAGGCAACCGGAGAATGTACGCTTGAACCCTCTGAGGGTACCACAAACAGAATATGCACCCTTGGTATTGGACAACCCGAATCCTCAGGAAATGCCTCGGGCAACGCGTGCCCAGGATTAGGTCCAATAAGATGTAAACCAGGGACTCACCAACACCATCGAGGCACTAACAGCTCGATTGGAAGCAATGGAATGTCAACGCGCTCTGATACAGCCGGAGCGGAAACCCTACCCAGATTGGGTGACCAACACACCACCTACACCCATTTTTCGGAGCCCTGTATTCCCCATCTTCAATGGATCAGGAAATCCGGAGTAGAATTTGATGCACTATGCGTCTTATTGCGACCCTATGATGGGGACTCTAGAACAACAAGTAGCAGTGAAACTCAGATGCTTCGTACGAACCTTGCAAGGATCCGCCTTCGTCTGGTATATGAGTCTACCGGCCAAGTCGATAAAGAGGTGGGAGGACCTCCGGCAGTAGTTTTTATTACACATCAGCTCAACGCTGCCTAAAACAACAGTCAATGATCTCATGAACTTCAAGCAGAGGGAGAACGAGTGGGTCTCATATTTCATCGCAACATGGAATGGTCGAACCTATTCTCTTAACAGACTAATGCCTCAAGATGAGATGCTATCCATATGCATCAATAATCATAGAGATGATCCGCGAACACCGCTCATACCGGTGGAGTGCACCACTGGAATCTGCCATCTCTCAACCATTGCCCAGAGAATTGAAGACTCCCTACAGCGGACTAATTCAAAGTCCCGAATAGCCTCACAGGATCCTATGAAAAGAGCCCCTCGAGCTGAAGCATCTACTGTCACACTCATGCTGGCCCCTGTGCCCACTCCACCGCTCAGGCCTCCACCAAATCTTCAAGGCCCCCCTGCATATTAGCGGTCGCCCCCGCATAAACGGTGTGATCAGAGAGGATTGAAGCAGAACTAGTTTGAGGAACGAAGAAAAAAAGTATACTCATTCCGGGATGATCAAGTCTGTGGATAATTCATTGCCGCTATGAATTGAATCTTACTCCGCCTTCCGGAACCGAGGAGACCAGAAGAGGTCAGTCGCAATGATAGGCCAGATTATTTCCCCTACCACCAGATGTTAGGGCACAGTATCCGAGAATGCTTCATCTTCAAAGACCTTCTCCAGAGGATGGTAGATGCTAGATAGGTCGAGCTAGGGCCACCCCCAACACATGTGGCATGTATATCTACCACTGACTTCGATAAGGAGGAGGGGTGGCAGAAAGTCACATGCAAGCAGGGGCAGAAATTTGACAACTGGATGACTTGAAAGACTATCAGCCGAGCCTAGGGCATACTCTGAGCTCATCTACAGCAGCCGGTGTTTCCACCAACAGCCCCTGAAGTCGCAGATCCGATAGCATCGGCCTCACAACCCTCAACGAGCCTGTCATCTGGGCATAGTTTATGGAGGAAACAATCTCAAGAGGAGCAGTCCGCAACGAGGCCAATGTTAGCCCCGAACCTGGAAGATTTCATGCCCTTGAATTTGGAACCACGGGCACCGACCCACCAAACGACACCATCAGAGACAACCAACCAGGTTGGCCTGTCAGAGGATGAAAAGCCATTTTTTTGTTCTATCATTGTCATCCATCTCATGGAATCATTCCCTGACGAAGGGTATGATTACGAACCTGAGTTCCCTGGACGAGGAACCGAGAGGAGGAATCGCAGAGGCAAAGGATACCAGGGGAGGTGCAGCCGCGGCCAAAACCAACCCTACAGTTGGACCATGGCCCAGACCGTCAACATTGCGGAAACCCATGGGAGAGCCCTTCAAGGGACTCAGAAAGAGAGGGAATGCCCCTCCGCTTACATAAACAGCCACTCAGGCCCTGTAGTTCTGTGATACCCACCAGAGGAGGAGCAAGTGTATGGTCTCCTAGTGCGCACAAACAGACTAGACAGGCCAAGTCCTCAATACGCAGGAACACCATTGACATCCGTCCCTGCAGCCGGTCCCTCCTCATCAAATGCTCCAGCTCCCAATGCACTCTCTAAGACTCTGTCTCCAACGGAGAAGCGTTGAACGCTGGAGAAAAAATACGACATCCTTAAGCATATGGCATCAGTACAAGCCATGTTTTCAATCCTGGATGCCCTAAGTTTGATACCCAACCTCAGGGAGGCACTTATCGAAGCTTTGATCACCCCCTAGGAATTCCAAGCCGAGGTAGCTGCCGCCGAGATTTACCAGACGGAGAATGGCCCGGCTGAATGCAAGGCAGTGATTTACTTCACCGATCAGGACGAAGATTCCATCATTGAAGGACACATCAGACTGCTATATGTGTCTGGCATGCTGAATGGTATTGAGATCCGAAAAGTCTTTATAGACAATGGCTCCGGAGTTAACCTCCTTCCCCTACGGAAACTCCGTAAGTTGGGTTATAGTGAGGACGATCTAACTATCTCATCCACAATTTTGTTAGGTTACGACAAGAGTGAGTATAATCCAATGGGACATATTAAGATAAAGACCCATTTTTGTGACCTGGTAGCCTACGCAGAATTCATAGTGGTCTGGCAGAGCACATCATTCAATGCCCTACTGGGAAGGTCGTGGCTCGACAAGCACATTGCTGTTCCTTCATCCTATCACATGTGTATCAAGTACTGCATCAATGGACAAAGCGGGACATTTCCCACCGAAAAAGTCCCCTTTAGAGATCTCCGAGTCACATTACATCGATGCCAAGTTATATAAGAAAAAGAAGAAGAAGCCTTTGGTCAACATCGTCTACTGGATCCCCACTCCAAATGGCTTTGAAATGGTCCCTGATGACCCCCTCAGGCAGCTGGGCAGAGATTATGTCCTTCCCATTAACCATGTTGAGAGTAGGAGTTCAAGTTCAGACACGCATTCAGATGTCCTCATGACTTCAACCACGACGGACGAGCACGACAATGTGGGAATGTCTACCAACCCTCGATTTGGGCACGAATACTCAAGCAGGGATGCCTACGTTTCCTCTCCCACAAACCCTCGAAGGCTCGGACCAGAAACTGTCTCCTCATCAGATCAAGAAGATGAGTACTTAGGGGAAGAAGAGGGGGGAGATCCTAGGGATGCACCTCCCGCATTTGAGGAAGGTATCTCCACCACTGTGGACGAACTCAGGGAAATATACCTGGGTACCAAGGAAGACTCGAGGCCCACTCTCAATAGTGTGGCCATGTCTCCTGAGAAACAAGAGGTATATGCCTATTTTCTCAGTCAACACCGGGATGTATTCGCCTGGAATTACACGAAAATGCCAGGAATCGATCTTGTGGTTGGGACGCATCACCTGGATCTTCCAGAAGACCACCAGGGCTACAAACAGGCTACCAGAAGGACGCATCCCACACACGCCGCCAAAATAGTGGCTGAAGTCGATAAGCTCATTAGAGCAGGCTTCATTTGAGTAGTCCATTACCCCATTTGGTTGGCCAATATCATCCCCATCAAGAAAAATAATGGAATAATCCACATCTTCCTTGACTTCAGAGAACTTAATCAGCATTTTCCGAAAGATGACTTCCCGGTTCCAATCACCGGGTTGTTAATTGATGCGATGACTGGGTACAAGGCTCTGTCTTTCATGGACGGCTATTCTGGATATAATCAAATCAAGATGGCCCGAGAAGATGAAGAAGCCACTGCCTTAAGGGCCCCTTAGGGGGTATTCTATTACAGGGTCAGGCCCTTTGGTCTCATGAATGCTGGAACCACGTATCAGCGTGCCATGCATCAGATCTTTAAGCCCTTCCTGGGGAAATTAGTTGAATGTTATGTGGATGAACTAGTGGTCAATTCCATACAATGGTCGGATCACCTGTCAAACCTTGAGACCATCTTCAACAAGCTCCGACAACATAGCGTGAAGACGAACCCCTTGAAATGCACCTCTAGGGTTACCTCATGGAAATTCCTTGGCTTCTCATACACCATCGTGTCATCGAAGTCAACCCTGAGAAGACAATGATTATCCTAAGGCTGCCACCTCCCCGAAATCTCACTAACCTGAGGGGATTCCAAGGACACATAGCCTATATTAGGCGGTTCATAGCCAACCTGGCAGGAAAATGTTTTCCATTCACCAGGTTAATGAAGACGGGGGTCACGTACCAATGGATGAATGACACCCAAGAGGCATTCGAAAACTTGAAGAAGTACCTCTTAATACCACCAGTGCTCATGCCCTCGGTTGAAGGAAGGCCTCTCATTCTATATGTGACGGCCTAAGAATGGTCATTGGGAGCCTTCCTCGCACAAAATAACGACACTGGCAGTGAAAAAAGTCTTTATTACCTCAATCGAACCTTGATTGATGGTGAGACTCGATACTCAAATATCGAGAAGAGTTGTCTGGCCTTGGTCTTTGCGGTTCAAAATCTACGACATTATCTGTAGCATCATGAGGTACTTTTGATCTCACAGAGTAACCTGCTCAAGTACATCCTCAGTCACCCGATGCTAACCGGACTCCTATCCCGATGGGTGGTCATCCTGCAACAATTCGACATCCGGTTCGTGCCGCAAAAAGCCATCAAGGTCCAGGCATTAGCAAACTTTCTGGTGGATAACCCTTCAACAGGGACCAGTGCACTGGACATCGAGCTACATGATGAAGATATCTTCTCAGTTCAAAGGGAGTTCCCATCATGGGAAATGGACTTTGACGGAGCGTCCTGAAGCCCCACCGGGAAGATGATGGAAAATCCCAGATTCAACCAAGTGGGTCTGGGTATAATTCTTGTGTCCCCAGAAAAAGTAGTTTTTCTGTATTCCTTCCTCCTATCAGAGGGGTGTAAAAACAATGAAGAGGAATATCAAGCCCTCATTGCAGGCCTGGAACTCACACTCCAGGCACAAGTACGACACCTTATGTTTAAAGGCGACTCAGAGATGGTCATCAAGAAAGTAAATGGTGACTATGCTATTAAAAAGGAGGAGATGATCCCCCTGTTTGACCATGCCCAAGGGTTAATGGCCGATTTATCCACAGAACCGACATTGACTTATATTCCCTGGTCTCAGATTGCTCAGGCTGACACATTTGCCAATGCGGCCATAGCCCTAGATGACCCAGACTGGGATGAAACGGTCATCAGCATTGCTCACCGTCGAATGGTATTACCATTTTTTCAAGCTAAGATAGAAGAGATCCACGAAGTCAGTCCTATCCCCGAGCCATATGCTCCTACAACCAGCTGGATGATCCCCATCACGAACTACATTCAACGGGGAGAACTTCCGTCAGACAGGGTTGAACGAGACCAAGTATGGAGAAGGGCAACAAATTTTGTCTTATATGACGGCGCGGGTCAGCAAGAGGTCCTCTAAAACCAAGGCCTCGATGGGGCGCTCCTCAGATGCATTGACAGAGAAGAAACTGCTGCCGTCATGACTGAAGTACATGCAGGAGCGTGTGGAGCACATCAACTAGGGACCAGGATTTCCCATCAGGTTCGAAGGCTTAGTTACTACTGGACCACAGTGGCACGAGAATGCGAGCGTTTTACCACGAAATTCCACCCATTCTAGATTCCTTCCAACTTCATACACCAACCCCCAGAGTTACTTCATCAAGCTAAGTACTCATGGCCTTTTTATGTCTAGGGGATGGATTTCGTGGGACCATATCCTCCGGCCATGACCAAACAACTGAAGTATATCCTCACATCAACTGACTTCTTTTCCAAATGGGCAGAAGCCATACCCCTTAAGGAAGTCGGGGCAAGAAATATTGACAGCTTCGTAAAGACCAATATCATCACCAGATTTTGTGTCCCTCATACCATACTAACGGACAATGACACCAATTTCTGCTCAGCTGAATTGCAAAATCTATACCACGAGTACGGTATTAATGCTAACCACTCATCCTGCTACTATGCAGTGGCCAACAGATAGGTAGAGGCTTTCAAGAAGACGATGTCCAGAATTTTCTAGAAGATGGTGGAAAAAGACAAGAATTCATGTCCGGATAAACTCCTCCATGCATTGTGGGATTATCGAACCACAATCTGAACCGCTACTCGATCTACCCCGTACTCATTTTTGTACGGCACAGAGGCGGTCCTGCCCATTGAACTCCAAATTCCCTCACTCTGTGTTTCCATCTGTGATCAATTATCCAATGATGAGTAGTCAGAAAATAAACTAGGTGAATTAGAAAAGCTAGATGAGAAGCGGCTGCACACTCTGCACCACCTGGAAGTGTACCAGAACCGGATTGCATGAGCCTTCAACAAAAAGGTCTGCCTCTGGTCTTTCTTGGAAGGAGAATTAGGGCAGGTCATCCGGACCCCAATGATACCTGGAAAGAAGCCTCCAAAGCTGGAGCCCAAGTGGGAAGGACCATATGTTGTACACAAGGTCTACTCCAACGGAGCATATACACTGAGCTCTACGGACAGACAGTTTACAACCGCTACTACGAATGCGAGATTCCTAAAGAATTATTTCTCATAGAAACTTTATGGCCCTCGTCCTGACCACATGAAGTTAAACTATATGGCCTCGTTCTGAACACATGACGTTTAACTGTATGGCCTCATCCTGGACACATGACGTTAAACTTTATGGCCTCGTCCTGACCGCATGACGTTAAACTGCATGGAGCATGTCCTCACCGCATGACGTTAAACTGCACGGACAAGGTGATTTAAAAACGCCCTCTTCCCCTATGTACGGACCAGACCTGCACAGGGTGTAACATCTTTCAGAGAACTACATGAGGCTTGATTCCTACCCTCGCAAGATAGGTAGGGACGCTATAATTCCACACCCTGGCCCATCCACCTCAAAAAAAGAAAAACAAAAAAAATGCCCATTCCCCCTGTGTACGGACTAGACTTGCACGGGGTGTATTAACGTCCTCAAAGCATGACATTACACTGCATGGAGTTTGTCCATACCGCACGAGGATAAACTGCATGAATGAAGAAGAGTTAAGAATACCCCATCCCCGTGTATGGACCAGACTTGCACTGGGTGTACTCATCGTCCTAACCACATGACATTAAACTGTATGCACTCCGTCCTCACCGCATGATGTTAAACTGCACGGATTCCAGAGAACTATGTATGGCTTGATTCCTGCCCTCTCAGGATACGTAGCGACGCCAGGATCCCCAGTCTTGGCCCAACCCCATGAATAAAAGAAAAAAATGCCTTTTTTCTCCCGTGTATGGACCAGACCTGCACGGGGTGTACTCATTCCAGAGAACTACGTACGACTTGATTCCTACCCTCGTAGGATACGCAGCGACACCAAGATCCCCAGGCCTGGACCAATACCTTGAAAAAAGATGTCATTTCCCCCCGAGTGCGAACCAGACCAATAGGGGGTGTACTTCTCATCCTTACCACACGACGTTCAACTACACAGACAATGATGTTAAAAATAACCCCTTCTCCCGTGCACATACCAGACCTGCACGAGGTGTATATATTCGTCCTTACCGAATGACATTAAACTGCACTGGAGTAATCCTCAACGCATGACGTTAAACTGCACGGACATCGTCGCGACCCACCCAGGACACAAGGTGATATGAGATGGAGATACTCCTTGCACATTTGGATACATCCTTTCCATACATCAGACTCCACGACCCGGAAAATTATGGATCTTCATAACCACTCATGGCCATCGGAGGTGGAAAGTCATCGACCTGTGGACACCTTTGTATGACTATGAATACCATGCCCTCATCAGCTCTGCATATTGATAGCCCCTGTCCCGTTTACAGAGGAAATATTTCCACAGGCGACACTCTTCCAAGCTTCGTACGCTTTCCGGCCTCATAACCCCAATACCATACTTCTTGATCAGGAAGTTTATGGAGAAGTGGTTTACAAGTTCGTTCCCCTTTTAAAATTCAGGTGTTGCCAGGGTTTCTCTATCCGGCTGGACTGTGTGTCTGCCAGTGGTTCACATAGTGACCGGCATCAACAAACATCAAGCCAGGACTAGGCTACTTTGACTCAACAGACAATTGCATTGAAGATGTTTTTTGTATAACTGGACACCATTATACCCATGTGCTGAACTCTGCACTGGGAGAAATCACAGATTCTCATAATCATTCATGGTCATCGGAAGTTTAATGTTATCGAATCGAGGAAACCATTGTACAACTATGCATACCATGCCCTCAACGGCTATGCATAATGTCAACCCCTGGCTCGTCCATCAACGGAATGATTTCCTTGTGCGGGACTTCTCCTAGCTCCGTACACCTACCGACATCAGAGCCCCCACACCATACCTCCAGATCTGGGAAAGAACAAAGTTTCAGTTTACAACCTTCATCCCCCGACCAGTTTTAATTATATCAGAACATGTTGACTCATTTATCCTTCAAGTGACTGCAACAATAGTCACGAAATGGTCTGAGCTCTATGATAGATAAACTAAGAGTACCTTGTCCTAACCAAATGACATTAAACTGCATGGAATTAAGGCACACCCCCGCGCAAAAAAAAAAATAGAAAAGATTAGCGCATGGGGCTCTTTGAAACTCAATAAGCAACCAGGGATGAATATCCCCGACATGTCCAGACATTCACCAGCCAAATGACAGAATTCGTGGCCCGGATAATTGTGGATCCTCATAACCATTCATGGCTATCAGAAGTGGAATGTCATCGACCCGCAGACACCTTTTTATGACTATGCATACCATACCCTCAGTGGCTCTGCATAATGATATCCCCTGGCTCGTCCATCAAAGGCAAGATTTCCACAGGCGATGCTCTTCCTAGCTCCATATGCTTACCGGCCTCAGAGCCCCCATATCACCTTTCCTGATCCAATAAGCCCTAGAACCATGATTTACACCAATCAACCCCCCCCCCCCCCCCCCCACGTCTGGGGCATGTTAGAGTATTCAAGCCCAGTTACATTCTGATGAAGAGCAGCCTTTGGAAAAATTCCCCTGTCCTCACTGCATGACGTTAAATTTCATAGAAACCTTTAAAAAGGCCCCTGTCCTCACTACATGACGTTAAACTGCATAGCAACTGTTAAAAATTCCCCCTTCCTCTCTGCATGATGTTAAACTGCATAGAAACTTTTTAAAATGTCATCTTCCTTGCTGCATGATGTCAAAATACATAGAAACCTTCAAAAATGCCTCTCGTCCTTGCCGCATGATGCCAAACTACATGAATTATGTCCTAACCACATGAAGATAAACTACACGATCATACTCATCATGGTTTCAATGAGAAACAGAGGCTTTTATTCATCTATCAGTGCACGGGTCAGACCTGCACGAACCACCGCCGCACACCAGCATGAGAGAGAATTACTTCACCCATTCTCAGGAAGTTTAGTCTAGATAATTCCCCCATATTCAGGCACCCTCTGATCTCAATCCATACTCTGTGCTCAGAAAAAGATCCAAACTCTCATAAGCCACCCCTGGTGGTTCTAAATATCATCTTCCCTGAAGTTTCTCGTCTATCGGGAGTGGGTAGTCTTTGACATAAGGATGCCTTTGTATGACTATTCATACCATGCCCTCAATGGCTCTGCATATTGATCGCCCCTGGTCCGTCTACCAAAGGTAAGATTTCCTTAAGCAATGCTTCTTTTCGTACGCCTCTTGTCCTCTAAGCCCTCATTTCTATCCCGGGATTAGGAAACCCTCTGAGCTACAGTTTACCAATCTCTCCCACAATCCTACCTAAATGCGGAAGAATGTCTTTGACAAGATTATGGAGAACCAGGAAAATCCATTCCATCTCAGATGATGTCCCAACTGCATGACTTTAAACTGCGTCAAGCCCCAACCGTCCATTACGCTAGATAAATGCGTAGAAAGGGAACCTTTCTTCCACACTCTTGATTAATACAGATGTTCTCAAACCTTCCAGACATCACATACCCTTTCCAAGCCACCCCTGGTGGTTTTCATTTTCCATGCAACCCATCATGGTTTCCATAAGCCGGACTTCCATGAAGTCCCCTGGCCATCAGAAATGGATAATTCTTTGACTTAAGGACACCTTAGTATGACTATGCATACCATGCCCTCACCGGCTCTACATATTGATCGCCCCTAGACCATCTACCAGAGGAATTTTTTCCTTGGCCAATTCTCTTCCAACCTCTGTATGCCAACACAGTTCCCATGCCTTGAGACATGCCCTGCATACTGCTCAAATTCAAACATGTTTTCCCCCACGTGCATTTGAAGGATATTGAGACATATTTTAATCAGTTGAACCCCATTGGGGGCCCTCGCCCAGCCATATTTGGTCAAAGATGTTCGACCTAAAACATTAGTAGTTATGGTCTTGATGGAAGGACTTTAAACCGATCACAAAAGAAAGAGGCACAAAGCCTGTTAGGGCGAAAACCCGAAAAGGGCGACATAAGTAAAAGCCGGGTTACACCCGCTGGGTCCACACTAAATGGGCCCCCAGAAAAATCAGGGCATTAAAAAAAGACAAAATGTTTGGGGGGTTTCCAATAAAACCCTAGAAATAGTCGAACTATGCTCGCAGAGTCCCTTAGCTCAGGCAAAATTGAGAGCATTGTCCAATCACTCATGGATTTTCCGGACCACTCTACATCGGAATAGCCTCCTCTTCATTCCGATCAGTCCCCATTATGATGGGGGGCATTTTTAGGGTCCTCAAAATTTAGCAAGGGGAAAATCCAATTACCCCAAAACATGGAAAATGACCGAACCGGTCCGCGCACTGGCTCTCAACAATAGTACGCGGCCGGTTCAGCAGACCACCCTTTCGAAGATGCGATCGTTCGCGAAATGAGGGTGGGGCGCCTCCATGGGTGCAAACCAGGAAGACCGCCGATGAATCCAGGCCAGCCCACCACCATGAACCGTGACAACCGGCCCACATCACGTGCACCATCTTTCGTGAAATGGAGGCGGAGCGCAAATGCGGCCGCGAACCACTGTCATCTGCGGAATAGAGGCGGATTTGTGTGCCGCCGCGAAGCAACCCCACCGCGACTCATCAAATATCCAAGTTGGCCGAGTCATACATGGGTGGGAATTCCTTCATGGGCTTCCGAAAAGGCCGTGTGCCTATCCTCCTTGTGACTCTATAAATAGTGACGAGGGGCACAAAGAAAAAAGAGAGGAAGGACGGGTGAAAACCCGTGGGGAGATGCTGGAGGAATCACTGCCAGTGGCGTTCTGCGGCCATCCGAGGACCCCATATCATTCGGGGATGAACTCTTCCATGGAGAGGATAAACCTGTCCATGAACTATATGCGGCCAACTTCTCCACGGCCAACCCATAGCGACCATTTCCTTCGCAGATAGTCCCTCTGCGGCCACACCTTTCGCGAACATGTTTCGTTCGCGAAATGGAGGTGGAACCCCTCCGCGGGTGCGAAGTAGGATGGGCGCCAAACCCTTTGAAGATACCCTTTTCAGATGTCCATCTCATCCGCAGAAAACACCCTTCGTGGATGGCCATCTCATTCGTGGACAACCTCCTTCGTGGACAGCCTCCTCCGTGGAAATCATCCTTCACGGAGAGCACCCTTCACGAACAACCTCCTCCACGGACAACATCCTTCGCGGACATCAATCCTTCTCGGACGGCCATCCTTCGCGGCCAGCTCCGCCGCGGACAACCAAACCGCGAACAACATGCGGAAAGTCCCTCATGGCCAGTCCTTCACAGACGTCTCCTCCGCGGCTAGTCCCTCACAGCCGACACCTCGCGGTTAGCTTCTTCACGGCCAGCCCCATGCGGAAAACCCCATGAACTCGTTGGTCCATACTGCGAGAGCTGTTCCCCTAAACCCCCGCTCTGGATCAGTGCTAGTCCCTTTGCTACCATCACTGACCCCCATGAAAAATGGAGGGTCGCATCAAAAACTTTTCGTGTAGGGTCAACAGTATTTTACATTGCACCCTTTTCCCGATCCAACATCCGTCCTATACATTCCATGAGTCGAGCTATTCCTCATGACTCTCCTATAACCCCATTTCCTATCTCCTTTTTCAAGGTTCATACAGGAAAGGGACACATTTTCTTAAGTCCCACATGAACCATTTCTAGGTATCTCTTACCTAGTTGTCCTGACCACATGATGTTAAACTGTACGACCCTCGTCCTATCCATATGTCGTTAAACTATATGGAAATAGTCCTCTCTACCTGACTATACACTGTAGTTCTCCCTATGTTCCAAACACATGGTGCCTCTTGTTCCAAACAAAAGATTCCTTATGCCCCAAGAATAAGATGCCTCATTCCATGTTTACAGTGGCATAATTTCAAGAGTGATGGAATCCATTCAAACATTCCATCACTCCACCCCACGATTTGTGTTTCCTTCATTCGGATATTCATATGCTTTCATGTTTGAAGGGACCCCCTAACGTCCTGGTCACATGACACATTGGCTCACCTACCGTCATGGGCCAACGCCCTAGATGATTTTGGGCAACACTTCAAGATAGGTCATATGATTCGAACATGGTCAGCAGTCGACCGTCGTTTTTTTTTCTCCCATTTCTGGATAACGTGATTTGGATGTTGTGTTTCGAACATGGTCAACAGTTATCCTCCATCACCATTCCACCCTCACTGCGTTCCGAATGTCGGGCATGTGATTCACACTTTTAAACTCCCTTTGTTTGGACTGAATCCAATTCCCGTGGTGTTATCCCACTTGTTCACTTGCGCATAGGTGTATGCCTCAATTATATTCCTCAACCCACTAGTGGGTTGGGATGCTCGCATGGCCAGATATGAGGAAGGGACACAGGTGTCAATATAGGAGTAAGACCCAACCTTATGGGCCTCCTCAGAGTGTAAGCCCCAATCCATCACCCCGGGAGTCCATCTCGGAGTAAGCCCCGATCTTCTGGGCCTCCTCAGAGTGTAAGCCCCAATCCTTTATTCTAGGCCTCCTCAGAGTGTAATCCCCAATCCATCATTCTGGGCCTCCTCAGAGTGTTAGCCCCAATCCATCGTTCTGGGATGATTCAGAGCGTAAACCCCAAGCCAATGTGAACTACATGGACTTTGATCCATGCCTCCTAGACAGGGTACATAGGAATCCTCCATGAGGTTCAAGCCCACCACCCATCGGACCACCTGGTCTCTCATCACATCGGTTCCCCGACACCTATGTGAACTACATGGACTTTGATCCCTGCCTCCTAGACAGGGTACGTAGGAATCCTTCCTGAGGTTCAAGCCCAACAATCGGTCGATCTGATCATCTCAACATCGGTTCACCGTGCCACTCCTGGTGTCGCCTCAAGCGATTTCCAACACTTCGGGGTCATTAATCCAACGAGGGATGGTAAACCTCGACCATAAATGATTCAGAACCCCTCTGTCCAGTTGACCATTGTCCACCAAGGTTAAATTTGTGGATACTATGTTTGGGTATAAACCAAAGATTCACTAACATATGAATACGTCTTAAATATATAAGAGAGTCCCAGAACAGGCAATAATTTCCCCCCAACAAGGGTGAGATGAGCCCGACTTCCTATCCTCTCGACCAATGTGAGTTTCTAAGGGTTGTTGGTCGGATCATCCGGAAAACTCCTACCATTGGAAAGCAGGTCCATCAATCATTGGATACGGAGCCGTTGGGTGTTTCGTGGCCAAAAACCAGAAAGAAACAATTAAATTTTAGAATCTTAAAGTACATAAAAATATATAAATTGATATAAAATGATAAGTAATGATATCAAAATTTTTAAACAGATTCATAACAGTTAGATTTATTATCACCTAGTGTTCATAATATGCTATAAATAATTAATTTTTTTATGAAATAATTATATTAAGGATGTAATGGGTTAATATTTATTATTATGTTTTTTATATAGTACATTATTTTAGCTATGTTTTATAAATTGATGACAATTTTTCATAAAATATTAACGAAAACATAGTAATATTCTATTACAAAAAATTCCACTCCTTGATAAATGTCTAGAAACACACACTAATTTTTCATTATTTGGTGTATAAAATGCATATTTGAGATACTATATCATGTTTTATATATTAATCTTGGTATTTTATTTTAAATTATAAACCCACTATTTCATGTGGCTTTAATAAAATGTTACACATTTTGTAACAATTTATTTGTTTAATTTTTTAATCCCTTAAGAAATGTTTAAATTATATAACGTGTTTATATTTCAATGATGTTAATATTTCATTAATCAATGTGTAATTCTAATATTATTTTATCTCTTTATATTAATCATTATTTTTCAATATTATACATCTAATGGGGCTTTTACTCTATGATACAAATTTTGTAATGGTCTTTGGTGACTGAAGTATTTTATATGGGTCGCAATAAGTCTTCTTTGACTATAATTATCTCATTTAACTATTATATAAAATGGAGATTTAGTTTTTGTTTAAACCTTCGTTTCTAGGGAAATCATGATCCACAATAAATAATTGTTCCTTCATGAATTAAAATCATTCATTAAAATTCATTTTAGTTAAAATTAATTATCATTTTAGAATATATTATTCATAAATGTCCTTTTTTAAACATTCAACCAATTTTATCCTATAGGTAGTGGAAGATAAATATTTTTATATCTATATTTCCTTATATTAAACTTTATTCATTTTAAGATAAAATTCCTAGAAATTTCTAAAAATGTGGGTTTTCAACATTTCTATTACTAAATTTTCAAAAGGGTTTTACATCATTTAAAAATAAAATGTTTTATCTTATACTTCGCAATTTATTTTAATTTTTTTATCATTTTTAAGTACCCAATAATTATTATTATTTTTAAAATTTATATATATCAATCTATTTTCAATTCCAATTTTGGAAATTACAATTTATTTTTAATATTTCCTTTATTAATTAATCATTTTAAATGTACATGTTTTCAGAATATTTTCAGTTCTACTTTTTCAAGATGTTAAATATTCAAATTATTCTTTAATAATGAATATTTTTAGAATAAATGTTTTTAAATTATTTTCACTTTTCATTTTTAAATCCTTCTATATTTTTATGGGTATTATTTAGTAAAATTGTATAATAATTTTTTAAAATTGTATTATATTTTAATTTCTAATTTTTTTAATGTAATTTAAATTTTATATAATATAACATTATTATAATAATTTTTTGAAATCATTTATATTTTATGTTTATTTATTCCATTAAAGTTTTTCTCCCATGAAGTGTTGTCTTCATTATTTTAAATAAATTATTCTGTCATTAATACTTTTTGGAAATGATATTTTGATATCATTTTTCATATTAAGTTTATGGAGTATGATAATTTTAAGAAACCTATTATTTTTTTCAGGGGTTCTTTATGTTATAATGATGCTTGATTTTATGTGGACCACTTGTGAATTCCTTATGATGGTTGGGGTCCAATATCACCCTCGATTTCATTGGATTTAGTTTATTTATAAATAGATAGTAGTGAATGGAAATAAAGAGTTTGATCATAAAGGGATGGGAATGATGGGTTTTATTATATTTTCATATGTATACATTTTGAGTATATTAAAAAAGAAAGGGAATAGTAGGATATCACATATAGGATTTCATATTATTATGCTTTTCCACATTCCCATGGTTTTTATGAAGATATATTAATTTTAAAAAATGTATTTTCTTCCATGAAATCCCATTATATCATGATCATGGTATATTTTTAATATATTCCCCATATTTCTATCATGATCGGATGTCTTACGATTAATATCTTATGGTTGGGTAATGTTAGATATTTTATGATTCAATAAATATATATTTTTATGGTCTTATGTTCCTAATTCATGTTTTTTTATTATAATACATAATCATAGGATAATTTTTCAATATAATTATATAATTCCCATATTATATATCTAGCTTATGATTTAACACTTTCTGTTATTCCATTTCAATTACTGGGAATTTAATCTCACCCCTTAAATAGGATTCCAATACATATGTTAAGTTGATGATTATATCAAGTGAGATGTATTTAAAGTATCTAGATATTAACAATTATGTATAAATATTTTCAGGTTTTATAATATAAGATATTTAGATATCCAATCCTGAAGATACTAAACCTTTTGGCCTTTAGGTTATGCGATAGATTATGAGAATTATTATTTAATCCATGTGAATAATATGTTATTTAATCCATTTTATCTTGTTTCATAACATAAATTTTACTACATATCATATCATTATGAAAATTCCCCTTCCAAGGTGTATATTAAAACATGAAACCAAAAGATGTATGTTAACAAAACCACCATTCTTATCGAAGGTTCTTGACATATTGAATTAAAAAATATTTCAATATTTTTGGTTTAGTGTGTACCATGATTCTATCAACATAAATATGACATGTTAATCCTATCATGGTATGTCAAATGACTACAAACTTCATATCATGTTTTATTTAGATCTTATGTTGTTTCCTATAAATTCTTGAATCACAAGAGACTAATAAATCATCCTATGTCAAAACATGTCAAATCTTGACTCATGATGAATTAAAATATAAGATATACTCCTTACCTAGATCATGTAATGTTTGTAATAGAGTTGACATAAATCACTCTTTTAGGCCCTAAGAGGATCCCTCATAGCCATAAAAAAGAGGAACTTTATCCTTTTTCTTGGTCAAGGGCATCATCAATGATGAAAATCATAAAATGTATGAAAATAATGCTTAGTAATAGACAAAAAATATCATGAAGATATTTATATAATAATATTCTTAGTCCTATAAAAATAAAAAACATTCATAAAATTGTTATGGTATTCTAATAAATTAACAACTGATGCCCTGTGGAAATAGAAAAATTATCGATTGATCCAAAAGTGTCACATTGAGTGATTTGTATGATGTCAATGTTTCATAAGTATGCTGAAAAGTATCTCTAAATTATATTTTTTTCCTTCCTTGTCTAAGATTATATACAGATATCATAGAAAAACGGGACAAAAAATTAATCCTTATAATGATAAAATACTCATGTCTACAAGCCCATAAAAAATGAGAGATAAATTTTCAAGAGGACTAGAATCACCAACTACTTCTATTAACCTATTTGGATCATATATTATTTTTTAGATAAATTAGAAGGTTTCATTCTCAACATATGATATAATATTCTTAGTTCAATTTTATTCTACACATTAGATATTCTAAATTGATTGAATATAACATTGATATAAGGAATATGATATCAGTTATATAATTTCACAAGGTTATAACAATGATAATTGACAAATAATATGAAATGTCCATCAATAATCAAGGATAATAAAATAAGAGAACAATATGTGGGAATACTCATTCATATAAATTCATTTTCTTGGAGGACCTCAGATTGATCCTTAGACTCTAAATTATCTATAGTATCTATCCATCAAGGTGGAATATATATAGCATTCAAACATGGAATGTGGTCGATCCTGAACTAAATATCACTATTGTTTAAATACTAATAAAATATTAATAAAAATACCATGAACTAGTCAATTTTAGGGGGATATACTCCCTAATTCATCTCATGACAATCAAAAAATTATTTTAGAACCCTATGATATGTTACCACCTAGGTACTAAGGGATAGGTCCAATGGGACCTACCAAAATTTACTAAACTAATATATAGTAATTATTTTCATCCTTAAAAGACAAAACAAAATTCACTATTTAAAATTCAAATATGCTCTTGATACTAATCCAATAAATCCATCTCAAATATCACTTCAAAAAAAATCATTTCTATCATAATGAAACCCAACAAAAATTTATATATAGTAATCACTATGAGGCATTATTTACAACTACAAATTACATTGGATCAATCCTTGAAGAATTTTTTATTCAATATCACCTTATATAGAAAATCTATAGTAAGAAATAAATAATAAAAAACTAATATAAAATTTAATATTTTAATGTCATAATATAGAAAAATATAGAGAGTAATTTAATGTCAACTGAAATCATATGATTGGACTTATTATAAATATATTCATTACTACCATGTGTACTGCTTATAGAATGAGACTGGGAGGATACGTTGTCATGTTCCCTTATCTGGAACCATTAAAATATACCCCAATATTGTTGATGCTACCCCATTGTCTAGGACCAACTTCCTATTGAATTACTTGAGAATTCAAAAGAAATAAAACTTACTATTTAATATGTTATACCTACAACATTTCTTGATCCTCGTGCCATCCCAAATACTATATCACTAAATAATCTATATGACCTTATTAAATACCACTAAAAGTTCCCTATAATCCTAAATAATTATCCCTCCATTGTTTTTTTATAATATTGAATATGTATATGAAAATATATTCATAATTTATTACAGTCCCCTGAACCACCTTTTGGATGAGGAATATGTGGTTCCCCTTAATTACTACCCTACACACCATTATCCTGTAGTGAATCCTCATATCAACACTTCTTTTCTCCTAATAGCACTCTCTTTGTTCCATCATAAGAATAAATATACATTGATTCACTTCTATCATTTATTTTCCTCTATATTATTATTTCCTAATTCATGATCCATGGAAAATAAAAAATATGAATGACTATTCACATATACATATATTATGTATTTTATTCCATCCTAAAAAAATCTCCTGTTATTTTCCATTTACCTGACTTGTATAGTGTAAAATCACTACTAATAGGTGAAACATTAAACAAAATCCATAAAAATAATTCCTACATAAGTGGGGTGAATAAACATATGTTCTTTATTTTCCATTAGATTATTTACAATGAAGTAGTCATACAATGGGGTTCGTAGGTCCCTTTAGGATAATCCACCATGCTTATATAATTGGAAAAAATTATCAATCAAATGATATATTGAAACTAGTGACATGCAAGTCACTTGTGTCACCCTCTTATAATGGGGTATCACTATGTGTCTAAAAAAATCCAGGATGGACACTTCCTAGTGCGAAATAACATGGGGTCTACCCTAACCATTATACAATTGTGAATTAAACATTTGGAAGTCCTTGTGTCTGATATAACATAGATGTTCTATCTCATAGATTCTCCCACACTATAGATTATATATCCAATATTAATCACTCATATGATTTATTTTACATATTTTTTCTTGATGAAACTATATTTTGTTACCTAACTATTGGTGTGGAATGTCCATCCCTTCTCTCTTAGAACACAAACTAGAGGTTTCTACTATATACTTTCTCTATAATTCCTGACACACACCTTATAACAAATTTTTATTATATTTCTTGTTATCATGGTTAAGAAAGTATGTAATAATAATTAAATCTCAATATATTATAAAACCCCACATCATAAGGTTTCGAAGCCAAGGTTACCATTCGTTCTACATCTACCCATAAATAGGGTCATTATGACACACCAATGTGATCTGTATCATTTTATTACCAATTCCTCTTCACAAATAACATATATAACCTTTCTAGTTTGGTTAAATTTAATTACATTCATGTTCTAATGATGATAACACATAATAATTAAATTTTTGCATTTTATATATCCACAACCATATAATTAACATGTTACTTAATCATTGGAAATAGTTACACGAATTTCATAAATAAAATTTCACCATGAATTTATATTGTAAAAAACTATATAATTTACATTTTTCACTTGAAAAAACAAACACTAATTCCAAAATTAGGTTACAATTTTTAGGAATAAAAATTCATGGAACATGAATCATTAGTATATTGTATAATTCATAAACATATCCCCTCTTACCATTATTAGATAAGAGATGAATTTTATAAATCCCAAATCTAAAGAACAAGTGTATCACACTTGGCGATTTATCTAAACTGTAATGTCAAAAACAAATATTAATATTCCAATACCTAGTAACTATGAATTCCCTTATATTTCAGATAAAAACTCCTAGGCACATCATCTATACCATGACTAAAAAAACATTCAAAAATTGGTCTAATAAAACACAAAAAAAATGATAAATGAAAAAAAATTAATCATTGATTCCACATTGTAACTCACTATAAAGACTCACCCCATAGTAAAAAAAGAGATCCATATAAGCTCTTTAATTCCTTTATATTTTAAAAAGTACTCCAATTAGTAGAGGATATTTAATAATAATTATAGGGTTATAATATCATTAGATCATATTACAAGGAATAATTGTGTATGAAGAAAAAATAATATCCATCCTAAAACTATAAGTGATAATATACATCATATAATGTGAATGTAAATAATAAACCGACACATCATATATCATTATTATTGACTTAAAATTTTATACAATGAAAAAAATCCAAATCCCTCAAGGGAAGATCACACACATCCGGATCCAAAAAAATAACACAAATGTAAACAAAAATGGAAAATATGATAAATTGGTGATGAGTCATAGCCTATTCCAATATCCCATAAAAAAATAAACAAATTTTATAAACATTTAATCATATCCCCTTCCCCATTATCATGATGTATATATATGGTATTTTCATAACAGGCCATGATATCCAATAAAGGAATTTAGTAAAACAAAATTTTCCATCACCAAAGATATCGATAAATTTATCCTGTCATAATTAATTTCATGTTAAATTATTCAGATATATAATGAAATCAAAAAATAAATAAACATATATAGTTCTTTTAGATCAATAGTAATAACCAAGATCAAACATCTGTCCATCAAACTATGCCAGATTTTTGAAAAGAAGTCATATAATAACAAAAATGGTCTTACAATAACACAAAATTAAGAAAAATAGTATAACATATTCATGAGGGATGATAAAACAAATTTCCACAATATCATCATAAAAAATTATAAGGGTTACAATTCCCCCACATGATATTTTATTGTATTGATTTTTGAGGGAATATTTCCCCACCTATACATCTCTATATAATGTATATTATAAAGAGGGATACACACCCATGCTGGTATATCTTCGTATACCATAAGTCACTAAGCGGATATGTTCCCTCCTAGATTTATCATTATATTACATAAGTCATCAGTGAAAGTTACCCACCATTATTCCTTTATATAACATTACTTTATGAGGTGGCATGCCCTATATATCACTGAAATTCATTTGGGTGATGTCTCAATATTGTCCCTATATTTACCCTTTTAATATTTTGTTTCATTTGAATTTCAAATAGGTGAGGGCTGAATCATGGTGTGAAATTTATCAAATATTATAGGGATATTTTTCTAATATTGTTATGAACCCATTTCACATGTCACATTAGGTTTCACAACACCATAATATAAAATACTAAAATTAAAATAGGGAACAAGGAATTAACTTGGTCAATCACTAAGGGACATCATAATGAGAAAAAACAAAACATTTTTATGATCTAACAAATTCATCTAGACATCACTTATTTAGGAGATACAATTCTTAAAAAATAGTCACTCCTTGTCAGACTGACTATAAAAACAATTTGATTTAGGGTATACCACACTAAGACCATTTAATCACTTCCATTGTCTTCTCTTATTATCACTTATTCACATGGGTTTTTACTATGTTTATCAACATGAATTTTACCACTATATCATAATTAAGGTGTGTATTTATCTACTTTATGAAGTATAATATGCTATAATTCAATGTAATCTATAGTCTCATAAATTTAGAGCCTAAATAATACACTCAAATACAACCATTAACCCATTTTACATTTATTAAGTATAGTTATATTATGAAAAATCATGTAATGTCCTTCACACATGTGTTCTAATTTGATATTGGTATAAAAAACTCTCTTTACTAAGCTAGGTTACCCAAAATAGATCTTGTGAAACTACCTTCATTATACTGATTTTGCGACAGTAAGTTCAAAAAACTACCATTTTATAGATGCGAATCATTATCATTCCATTACACTACCTCTATTCATACAAGAATATCTTCTCAAGTATGAGTCATTGAATTATAATATTATAGTTATATTATCCTAGAGAAATTCACTCATATTTAATTCATCCAAGAATATTATCTCAAGTAAGATATTTATAAATAGAGTTCTACTAATCATTATTCCAAACCATTTTTAGATTCTAATTAAGAGACTAACATATATTTATATTAAAACCAAAACCATACGACTTTTAAATTTTAGGGAAAATCCCTCATGAAATTGAAATTCCATGGTGTCTATCTAGTGTGAACATCCTTGATTTTTCTAAAATTACTAATGTTTAACAAAATTATATGCATGCAAATTGACCAGTATGCCACCCCTGAAGAACATGATTTTTTTCATTATGTGAAGTAACATAACTTGAGTGATGTATCTAAAACTAATTAGAAAAATATTCCTTTTCACTATAATCATATATTCACATCCTCACACAAGATTCTCATTTCCATTTTCTATAAACTAACTCATTTTTATTTAAACACCTATGGAAACCCGAGAAATTATTGACAAATAAAAGCATAACACAAATATAATATCTAACATGGATAGACATTATTTCAACATTCTTCCCATTTTTTACTCGCAGAATTAGAAGGAGTAATTTAATTTAATACTCACATTATTCTTTATCTAGATGAAAAAACAACTCATCGATTACCCTTTTTTAGGTGAACATTTATTAGTATTGAAAATATTATTGGAAGAAGTAATTACACGAAAAGTGTAATTACCCATTTGATAAATCCAATATCTTCTATCATTATCAAATAATATTCCTTTATTCGACATGGATTTTATCTCTCTATAGAATTTATACCGTGAAATCCCCCTCTATGAGAGAATATCAACACATATGCCACTTTCCTATTGAGTGTAATGGTCATTATCCCCCATTGACAACAAACCCAAAGAGATACCCACTTAAAATACACCATCTAAAGCATTATATACAAATTGGGAGTGGGGATAAATACATCTTCCTCAAGTAGATGGATTCATTAAGAACATTGGATTAATATATTTTTCACAAATTGATGGGTGGATAATGGTTTGGACAAGATATCCACCACTTTCTTATTAGTTCCTACAAGATAAACAATGACCACTCCTTGTTCCACCCATTCATTGATGAAATGACATTGGATATCAATATTATGAATATAATATTGTTGTATTAGATTATTAATGAGTTCACTCAAAAAATTTGTGTCATATATGATTATTGTTTCCTACTGCAATTTTAACTAATACCATCCAACTATTTTACTATCCATATCATCTGAGGGAATGAATTTATTAAAAATATATGTTATATATTTTTTGTTCTCCATGAGTTTTATTCAAGAATATTTCTAAAAAATCCTACTCATTTACCTAAAATGAATAATTCACCACAACCTTTGGTATTTGGGTCTACAACATCACTATTCAAATGTTTGTGTCATAAAATACAGATAACTCATGATCCTTTTCTACATAGAATAAGAAACCAAAATATATTCTACATTGAAAATACCTTGTTATTCATTTAACTATAACAATATTATCATATTTTGTTTTACAATGGAAATGAGTTACAAATCTTGTTGAAGAAATGTTATATTTCCATGTTGTTATCAAATATAGAAAACATTGAATTATCATTCTATAATATTTAGGATCAATGTGTTAATAATATTTCTGATTTCTATGAATATATAAAATTGTAATTAATGTGAACATTGGATTTGAATAATGCATATTAAACATGTTCAGTTTGAATCTCACATATATAACATGAGAGATTAAGGGGTATCTATCCTTTTGAAAAACAAATTGGCCATAGAATTTTTATAGGCTCACCAATGTTAGAAATTTTGTATTCCAAACTCAGAAAAATATAATATTCATCCACATAATCTTTAATAATTTCACGAGATATGATATAATAAACATATACAAACGAATGGAACTATTCTTCCCAAGATGTTCTAAAAAAATTATTATTATAAACAACACCCCTTTTATGTTAATGTTATTTTAGTATGAAATAATCCAATCATAAAATGATTTTAGGGCCAAATTTATATTTTTAGGGAATTATATTACTTTTATTCCATTTTATCATCATACCAAATAAAAATACCATCAATTTTTCAACATGAAAAACACTATTTTACAAAACCATTAATGATTTTTTTTACAAATACATGAAAAATAATAAATCTGATACAAATATCTATACCAAATAATATTCTGAATTACTAAAGATAATATTATAGTAAAAATGCTTCCTAAATATCAACACATTCTATTTGATCATGGACTTTGGGCAACTAATGTGACCTATTTTATATTATATAACCATTTTTGTCAAATTTATTCATCAAGGATCCTTTTTTAAAAAAAATGTGATGTTCATGCTTCTTAAAAAATTAATTTTGTTTTCAAAATGATAAAATTCCACAATCTTCGATCTAAACCATGATTCATCCTTTACAATTTCATCAAATGATATCGGTTCTACCATATACAACACTGTCGCATTCTCAAAAATCATCATTAGAATTTTCATATTAGGATTTGTTTTGTCAATGATTTTGTTAGTTGGATCATCTCTTACTCTCTTGTTTATTATTTAGGGTATTTGAGAACAGTCACATTTCCCCAAAAAAATTCTTTTAAATAATCATTGTATTGATAGATTTATTCACAAAAAAATTTTTCATATAACTAGATGAAAAAGAATAGATTAATATTATTATAAAAATTTAGAAAATAGGAAACCATTGGTAAATAAAAATATTATAATCATATATAAATTCATATAAAATATGAATATGAAAACATAATATTTTACACTAAAACTTTTCTATAAAATATCTTTTTATTTGTATAAGTTATTTTCTTATGGGAGAGAAATTTTTTATATTATAATTTTTCGTTTTTTAAAATGATATTGTTTTTTTATTCAGATTTATAATATTCATATACATGTAAATTTTGATATTTTAATAATACAATTTATTTTTAGTAGAATAAAAAAATAATAATTTAGATTATATAATCATATATATTACATTGCCATGATAAAAAAGAAATAAATTCCTCTAAATAATATTTAACTATAATTAATATATATTTACCTTAAATAATTCAATAAAAATATTATATTTCATTTATAAAACCCATTTCTAATGATATGTAACGTTAATTTATGTTTTACTCTACAAAATGATTTTAATCGCTTATATGAGAAATATTATTTTTCATCACAAAACTAAATAAAATCTTTATTTTTTGATTATTATATTTTTTAAAATTATGTTCACATTATTTAGGATGGTAAATTTAATTTTTAATTATAAAATTTTTAATTTTTTTCTTAATGTTAATGACCATAAAACAATTGAAATATTTATTTTTAAATTATTGTACTATTAAGGTTTAGTAATTGCACTCGAATAAATTAAATTGATCAATTTACTGTAATGATTTTAATGATTTTAAAAAATATGTACAAATATATTTTCTTTTATATAATTCATTGATAATTTTATATAAGATTATGAAATCTTAATGTTGAAAATAAAATTTTTCTACAAATAAGTTACTCTATATATTAATTTTTTAATTTAAAATTTAAATTCCTCATATATAAAAATAGAGTTATATTAAATGTATTATAAATTTATGTTTGTGAAGTAAAAATTTATCAAGAGGGGTTTCTTTATAATTTAAATAATATATAAATTACTTTTTTAAAAATTAGTTTCCAAGGATAAAACAAAAATGGTCGTGTAAAAACATAGTGGTAAAAGTATTAAATCATGCTTAAAACACATGTCAAAATTAAGGGCCTCTGTGGATGATCGACCTTATATTAGTTTAAAAAATCAAATTTGTTAGCTATTGGTCCTTGAATTGTTTCATTCCATCATTGAAAATTTAATGGGTATTTAGAAAATTTCTATTTTCTTCATTTATAAGAGAAGAAAACTTCTAGAAAATTTATCCACCCATTACAAAGCTATAGGTCTAAATAAAACTTGACCTAGAATTTTCAATACACTTAATCCACATATTAAGGAAACTTCATTCGTAAATACATTATATATATCCTTAAGGTGATTCCCAAAAGAGAAAAACCAATGATATACCTATTGTTTTCAACCAATATCTAGATATTTTTTGTTCCTCTACCATCTCAAATGTATTATATCCCTGAAATTATAATATAATAAATGTAATTATTATGATTAAAAGTTATAATAATAACAAAATATGTTGTTTCTACCTTCTTCTAAACCCGTTTGAAAAATGATGATGCCATCATTCATATGAACACACTACCATCTACATGAATATTGTGTTCTAGTAATCTATTACCTCCTAAAATGAACGATTTCATAAATATATTAAATAAATAAAAACTATATTTATGAAATAATTATTATTATAAAAATATAATATTATGCATTCTCTAAGTGATATTAATTATAAATATTCATAGTAACATGACCACCTGAAATAAACATTTCAAGGAACTATTTTTAATTTGAGTTCGTTTTGGAAAAAATATGAAATTATATAATTTTTTTTACAAATCAAAAAATTAAATACAAATATCTATGTAATTATATAGATTATTAATCTATTTTAAATAAATTTATACCTTCCTTATTATATCGAGTAATTATCAGTAAAATACACCATATACCCTTGACTAACCAAAATAAGTAAAAACACATTAATAAATTAATAAGATATTAAATGGTTCTTAAGAATGGTATTAAAAATATAAGACTAATAATTTAGAATTTTATATACAAAAATACGTTGAATTTGTACATGATTTAAGGCTTTTAACAAATAAAATTTTCTTCATTGAGGTATAATACATATTCAAAATTTCATTCCTTTTGAGGGGTTTATATTTCCCAAGTATTTATCCGTTGATAACAATTTATAAAGTATAACTAATTTTCAAATTGATCACCCATTATACAATCTATTTATTTTAATTTTAATGACTATTATGGTTAAGTGGTTTTTTTTAAATTCAATTCATTTTAATTTAGTTTGGAATGTTCTTCCCGAACATATTTCATGTAAAATTGGAACATTACACTATTTACCATTATTATATTTTATTTTACCCTTTTTCTGGGGATGAAAGTTTATACCACAAAAAACCCTTTAAAAATGGCTATATCATGAAAAATTATAACTTCGTTATGGGATTTTTCTAACAGAAATTTCATTACCATAATTAATAATTATATTCTATGAGTATCGTTCTTTTAAGTTTCATAAATTCATCTGTATCATATTTCATAATATATTTTATCTTTTATCTCTGGGTAAAATAATTTTTTAACAAAAAAATTATTTCTTAATGAATTTCATTCTCATTAAAGTAATTTTGTTTAAAAAATATCATATTTATTAACCAAAATGTTTCCTCTCATTTCATGTTCACTATTAAAAAAAATATTTTCTTATTTTTAATTCCATATTTGTTCATACTCATTTGACCTTCCTATTTATCCATAATCACTTTCTAAATGGAAGTATTACTACATTATTTTACAATGTGGTTATTCAATAAACGTTTTTCACAATATTAAATGGCTTTTCATTAACTCAACAAATGATATTTTATCATAAACAGTACATTTTATTTTTTTATCATTTATATAAAACCGAATATATTTTGTATAAGGATATATCTTTTATATAAACATTTAAAAAAATTAACACTCGACCAATTTGAAACCTTATTTGCCTTTCGAGGTTGTGTTATTAATGATTTTATTAAAAATTGAATTTTTCCATGATTAATGGACGTATACTTTTAAAATTAATTATGCATTTTTAACGAATCAAATATTGTATTTACTTTTTAAATGTATATATTTTTTAAATGTATTCACTTTATTATTTATAAAATGAACTTTAAAAATTACTATAACATTATCATTTTCATTGAATATAAAAGCATCTTTAAAAATAATTTTACAACTTCACTTATATTGCTCACTTATTCTCAAAAGGCAGTATATCCTTTGAATTTAAATTTCACGAAGAAACCCAAAATGCTCAAGTGAAATACTATTTTTGGGGGATTGAATTTATATTCTAAACATTTTAAATTCTTTATATTAATTTCTATGCTTCGATTTAGAAAATTTTCAAATGCTATTTTTCATTGAAAGGGTTATTTATAGTGTAGTGAATATTTGTTTTTAAATGGAATAAACATTTATTGATTATTGTCATGTAGGTTCATATATCAACATATAATTAATTTTTTGGTGTTTTATATCTCATTATAACAAAAATTATTGAAGGTTTGTAATATAATCACGTGAGGGTATATGATTTTAGCATAAATCTAAAATGATAAACTAGTAATTACTATAATATGAGGTAGAATTGATAGAGGTGGGGTGAATTGTCTTTAAAAAATAATAGAACTAAATAAAAAATATTAACATTAGTAATCATAGTGAAGATTAAAATACTAAATATCAATTCCATCAAATTAACCATATTCAATCAGAATCAATGAAATTATGATTTGGTCAAGTAATCATAGATAAATAATATAATTTGAGTCAATATTCATTTAATTAAGTATATAAAATATAACTAAAAGAAAATAAAATTATTTGATAATTTTTTTGTCTATGATTAACAATATATTAAAGGAACATCGATATAATTTTATTGAATACATGTGAATATAAAATAAGTGATCTACAAAAAAAAATATGCATTGTACAAATATAAATAATAGGAATGATTTAATTGAGGAGTTCAAATAAATCTCAGTGTGATCACCTACATCCCCTTTCCTAATTTCATGAGGGTGTTGTACTAATAGTCCATTTATTTTAGTCATGATAAATTCTCTTATAATCCCATTGATTTTGGATGTTATTCCATTAAACCCATCCTTCCTTACATCCAAGGTATTAATAACTCATACTATCATTTTTTTGTTGTAGTAAGAATATTTATATAGAAATGTTTTTGAAGAATAGGGTTTTTATGGCACATATCCATAATAAATACACATAATTATCTCTCAAAATGATTTTTCTAAATTAGTATAAATATATATATATAGGTAATTTAAATTTGGGGAGAAAGTTTTATCAATGAAATTTTATACTGATTTAGAGAATATGTCACAAAATGTCACCACTAATGCTCTATTTTTTTGTTATAATTCAACATTTTGACATGACATAGATTTTATTGACAGGAAATTTTCAATTTCACTCACTTTTATAATACTCTATGGAACTCTATCTATAGACTCCAACATTTTTTGGATCCTTCAATATTTGTTCATAGTCATTATGATATGTAAAATTGAGATTATATAGGTTGTCCCTCTAATGTAATGATTTTTATAATTTTTTCATGACAGCAACTGGGTATCCATTATGATCCAACCACTGTCCAGATGCAAATTCATCTAAAACTCCACCCAAGATCTTCTGTTTTCTAGAAATAAACCTATTGACATCCTTTATATTCACTAGACCTGTCCACTTTGATCTAGCTAGTTATTTCAATTCACTTATTAGGTAGAATCCACTTCTACCATGAAACACAATCATGGTCTATCACAATTTCTCTAATGGATTTAGTGGGTCCTAATATCATCCTTCAATGATTTCAAAATAAATAAAATAACTCCATAAATATGTCTAAAGATCCTTCAAATTTCAATATGAATTAGATATGATCTATCATGTTTAAGAAGGTTCCTTCATATGTGTTATAATTTTAAACCCAATTTAGATCATAATGAAAAATATATTCAATTCAAATGATATTGTTATATTTATAATTTAGTGTTTTTTATCATGATAACACCACGAAATTTATAGAGGTTTAAAAATATCCAACTTTTTTATGATAAAAAACACATAACTGAAAAATAAAATCAATTAGAAATCCAAAGTGAATCAATTTGATAATGTATTGAATATATTTAAAAGATGATATCCAATATGTTGATGAAATAAAGATACTGTTAATAATCCATAAATATACCACACTTTGGGAAGTGACTAAATTTCTCCCCCCCCCAAACATAATATATTAAAAATATTACTCATTTTGTATGATATGTTCATTAATTTATCCGTATATAAATCTTCAAAATCATAACCTCAATGGTGATTATAAAAAAAATTATGTGAAGTGTGAAAAATATTTTCAAATAGATCATGGAGATCAATTACTTAAGATAAAACACTATAGGAATATAATTATGGCATTAACTTATTCTTTATCTCAATAAGTACGTTCAATGAATTGGAGAAAATAAATATATAATTAAATATATTCAAGAAAAATTAAAAACTAATTCGAAAAAATGAACAAAAAATCTTTTTTAATTTCAGATTTAATAGAAACAAAAAATGATATTGAATATTTAAAAATTCAACATTATGAAAATAATTCCAGTGATCAGATTCAATGGATATTTAAATAAAAATAAAAAATATAAAAAATTATTTTTTTAAAATAAATGAAAATTCAAATATCATATTACTCTAAAATGATAATAATAAAAAATTTATGATAGAGATAGAAGAAATATAATAATTTTTTTCAATAAAATAATGATATTTTGAAACAAAAAATAATATGTTCCCCAGAGAAAACCAATAATTTTTTAAATGGATAATATATTTATTATTAGACTACTTCACCTACACAAAACACAGGGAGAAAATTTGACAAAAAATATAATCTTTTAGGTCTGATGGATCATCATAAATGTTTTGGAAAATTTATTTTCACTGAGAATCCACTATATTATTTTTAAATAATTTATAATGGAATAGTCTTATAAAATATAAAATACAATTATATTTTGGTACCCAAATTTTTTTAAAGTAATTTTTAGATAAAATGACTTATGTTGCAAAATATTTCTCGCATAAAATTTTACATTATAAATATAGGAATAAAAATTAATTTATTTTTAGGTCTCCTAAATAACAAATTTATATAATTACACAAGTATATAATAAGGAAAAATTTATGAAAATAATTATATTTTAAAGGGAAATACATTTACAAAGTTTTTTATGTAAAACTTTATTTTTATTTGACAATTAAATTATGAAATAGCTTTTCACAAATTGAGGGATCCAAAAATCATTTCTATGTATTGGACACTATTGTTTAATTGAGTGAGAGGAATTTTAATCATGTTGATTTGAGTTTCAAAATAACTGGTTATTATAGTAATTTAAAAATGATGATATATATTTTTTTAGAATCTGTATTCTTTTCGTTGAGAACTTTTATACATTTACTTTTGATTCTATTATATATAATAATAAGTTTGAAGTAATATTATTATATTTTAAATTTTTTGACTATTTGGATCCTTATTATTTTAATGATATAGTGATAAATAAGGTGAATAAATACACAAGGATGAATAATAATATTTTTAGTAAATAACTTAACCATTTAACATTATATGAACCATAAAACAATTCATACTAATGTTCCTTAAGAATTTTATAAAGTTGAGTGAGTGAGACCTCACAATTAATCCAGGGAGAAACAAAATAATATTTATCCCCTTATTTAATAATTTTAAAAATATTCATTTATATAGGATATTCTAGAATGATATATCCCTTTTAATTACATTGATATAATGTTCTTTCCAATTTTTTTCATCTTGGTTTGGTGGGTTGATTTCTTATTCTTCCGGATTTATTTTTTCTATAAATGCTCAATTATAACAACAATTATGGATAAATATTCATCATCAACAACTTTTATGGATATACTCTAATTGAATTATTTTTCTTCCTTGGATTATTTAGATTCATTTTGGGTTTTTCAAAACATGGATATTTCATATTTCATATTATTTATAATACTGTATCCAACAAAAAATTTCATTATGATTTGTTGATTGTTGATCATCATTTAATTAGGTAACCAATTTCTATTAATTTCATGTATAATAGTTTCACTAATATACTTATAGTAAAATCACCCCGAAGAGATTTTAGACCATTGAAAATATTTTTAAAATGCCTAAATATTCTGTTAATAGAATAATTTTCATTTTCATAATAACATTGAAAGCCATGTTTAAACATATCCAATCTAGTATATTAAACATTATTATTTACATCATGTGTGACTTCATATACCTTCTTGATTTCATGTGTTGTTTTATAAGAAATTATATTATGGAATTAATTTTGTTCAAGCACATAATGAAGAGATATCATGGATTTTCAATTGATCCCATAAAGTAAAATACCACAGGGATTACATTTATCTTGTAATTACATTATAGAGTTTTATTAAATCATAATCATTTTACATAAAATATATCAGTACTAATTTTTGTGGAGGATATGTTATTTTTCAAACAAGAGTCATTTTTTCTAATAAAAAAGAACGCATCATGAATTGGCTCCATCGATAACACCTTGGAAAAAGTTGAAGATTTGATTCTATGTGATCATAATTAGTATCAATATATTTTTATAGACATCCGTTTTATAAAAAATGTAGGTTCAGGTAGGATGGAAATAGGAAATGAATTTAATTTCAATTTAAATTAAATAGATAATAATAAAAACAAGATTATAATAACTAAAAATAGTGAAAATTAAGATATTTTAAATCAATTAAACCAAATTATTTTATATAATTTAAATGGGTGTTATCTATATTTTATTTATTAATCATAGTGGAATAAAAATATGTGATTCATAGTTCTATTAATTAAGAGTATCAAATAAAAAAAATATATCAATAAAATAATTGATAAAATTGATTATGTAAACATGATGATATAAAAATGTGTTTTTATTTTATTTCATTGGATCATTGTGAATATAAAATAATAAATTTCGAAAAAAAACTAAGCGATGGTTAAATAAAAAGGGAGAAGTATAATTAATAGATGAGTTTTTATAAATCTTAGTGTAAGCCCCTACGTCTCCTAAAAAAATTTATTATTACTTTTCTTATTAATAATCTTATGATATTGTTGATGTTATAGAAACCCACCGTAACTTTCATTTTCATTATCATTAAAAGAAACCCATCCACAGTTACTTTAATTATAAAATCCACTCATCCCTATTGATTTTTGAAGGATTTAGAAAGAAACATGATATAGGAGAATACTAGAATATTATTTATTGAAGTAAATACATTACAAATATGATCCCTAAACTCTCAGATTGATTTTATAAAATTCATGTTTAGGTATAAATATGATTTATAGGTTACTGGGCTAATGTGATAAAAAAATATGGTTTATCACTAGAGAAGATTGGTCAAAAATACTATTATGAAAATCTATTAAATTTGTTTCAAATCATCATTTTGATTAAATGTATATTTAATTAATAATAATTTATAAATTCTATGAACTTTTACATGAATCCATGTCCTCTTTTTATATCCTTCCACAATTCAAGGAAAATTTTGGAACTATTCATAGTAATAAAGCCTAATCAAAAGGTGAATTAATATTATGGAAACCACCAAATCAATATTCTTTAGAATACCTTTTTGACCTATATTTGGTAGATGATAATCCCTATTGGATTGAAAGTTAGATTCATGAATTTTTATATCTATAGAGGCAATGCTCTGGTGAGATTTTATTTGTAAAAGTCTAGTTAATGAACCTCTTATAGATGAAATGGATCTATACAGTTGGCACCTTTAGGCCAGTGCCCTACATTGGGTAATTGATGCTTAATACAGCCTTAAAACCCCAATTTAGTGAATACATCAGTCTAAAAAAGGAACCAGTTGGCCATTGTATCTTACATACATGATTTAAATATCCATTAAATAACTCCAACCAGATCATTAATGATCCTTCATAGTTCTTTAGGACAATATTGTGATCTATCTAATATAAGATAATTCCTTCATTATTTTCTTCAAATTCAACAAAACCATTCCCATCATAAAAAACTATAATCAATTAAAATAAATTTATATAAAACATAAACGAGTGTTTTTACAAAATAAACCATGATAGAGTATGATGTATAGTAATATATCAAACAATGTATAGTTAAAAGATTGTACCATAAGACCAATATGGTATATGGGTAGTATCCCAAGTCTATGAGTGTAAAAGGGTAGTATCCAAATCCTAAGAGGTTGCATAGGTATTATCCCAATACCATGTTGGTAAAAACATACTATCTGAATCCTAAGAGGGTAAATGAGTTATTTCCCAAGCCCAATAGGGTATACTGGTTTCCAACCAAATCCCCCAATGTTCTGAGAATAGGGTTTCAATGCCTGTTCAAATAGGTTATTAATACTCATTATTTCACATATTCAACATTTTTATGTTATGTACTTAAGTTATGCTTAAATGGAACATTTTTATTGTATCATGAATCTACACTTCAATAACCTGGTATATGATTGACTATTTGAGACAATTGGTAATTATATTATGCAGCTTTCAGATCTTTTTTTAAAAAGGTTGGGGTTGAAGCCTCAATTTATTATTAAAGAAAAGACCTCTTAGAGGGTAGAGGGAGACCCAATACATATCCCGATGGCCCAAGGCCATGTGGCCTGAATACAAGTCTTGAAATCCCATTTTTAGGCCCAAAGGACCCTCTATGAACAGTACTACTACAGTACCCTGCGCAGCTACAGTACCGCCGCTGCTACAGTATCCTGCAACAGTTCCTCCGCTGCTATAGTGATGTCACCGCTACAGTTCCACCGCTCCTACAGTGTCTGCTACAATGCCCCACTACAATAACCCGGAAATTTATCCCTTCCTGGATTTGAACCCGGGTCTTTTGGATGCCAAGAAGGAGCCTGTACCACTTGGGTACATGCTCGTTGGCATGTATCTTTTAGATCTGTCATCATTCAATATTATTTTAACAATATATTTCTCTCATGGTCATTTTTTCTCATATACTAATGATCTAAACCCTGATGAAATATTGCAGAGTGTCTTTTCCCTTACTAAGATACTGATCTAACATCTTGATTATAGTTACAATCCCCCAGGTAGGAAAATGATTATTAAATATGACAAGAATAAAAGGGAATCTTGTGCGGTTTAGTTATTTATACCTTTTGACAAGTATCATAAAATAATATGGTTATTTAGATTATTGTTGAAGACACTAAAACATCTGTTCTTCAAATTTTGTGTTTATTTTTGAGTTGTAATTTTTAATTTGTGAAATTATTTATAATAATAATAATTTATTCTCACAGTGTATCAAATATTGATAATAAAAAATGTGTTTTATCACCAAATTTTTGAAATGTGGGTATATGGTTCCTTAATTACAATATGAATTTCTTCATAAATCTTATCCCCCTTCATTTACACATAGAATATTCAATATTTTGAAATGTTTTACAACCATAGAATTTGTATCAACTTCATTATTATATTTTTCACAAATTTAATAGGATTTTTACCTAATGTACTATTTCCATATTTCCCTTCAATTATTTCTTCATCGTTACGCTCAAAAAATTTACATAACCCGATATTGTAGAAAATTTAATGTTCAAAATTTGTATAGTGGCCAAAAAAACTCATCATGTTTAATATTTTGATATACTTTTTTGATATATTTATAATTAAATAAATATTATATATTTGATATATTAGTTTATACACATCACTAGGATTAAATTAAAGGTGATATAATAAGAAAATACTTTTAAATATAAATTTTACCACCTAAAATATGCAGTGGAGAGTTCTCATATAATTTAGAAAATAATATATATTAAATTTCATATTTAATTAAAATCTATTTAATAATTCACAATTAATAAAAATTCAAATTTCAGTAAAGGCATTTTATTTCTTCAGAAAAAATTACCTCAAAAATATGTTTGTAGCATTATTTTCCATGATATTATAATTAAATTCTGAAATATTGAAAATTTTAATTTTATAAGTATTTTTCTTTTTCAAAT
Source organism: Viscum album (assembly GCA_963277665.1). Lineage (NCBI taxonomy): Eukaryota > Viridiplantae > Streptophyta > Magnoliopsida > Santalales > Viscaceae > Viscum > Viscum album. The sequence continues at coordinate 1,512,577,782 of OY728156.1, forward strand.
TACTATAAATAATTTATCATAGGTTGAAATTATGGGGGATTGTTGAAAAAATAAAATTTCCAGTGAATAGTAAATATAAAAAACATTCACCAAAAAAATCATTTATTTAATAGACTTTTTAAAAACCCATTTTTATTTGGATTGGTTTAAAAATATAAAAAAATTATATTTCAAAAAATAATTCAATTTTTATATTTTTTATAAAATGTATACTTTTTCATGGAATAAAAATATTTTTGGACCTGAAAAATCATTTTTCCGAAATTGTTTTGTTATTGTGTCTTATGTATATATATTAAATTATTTTAAACTAATTATAGAGATTGAATATATAAAAATTGATCCCATAACTAGAATAAATATTTTAAAATTTATTAATGGGACTAATTAATGCTTTCCCATTATCAATAAAAACTATGGTAAAAATATTAACACGTTAGTATAAATAGTAAAATTTGAAAATTAATGTTAAAACTAATGGTTAAGGCTATTATTTTCCATCTTAATTCATATTAGATGAATTTTTTTCATCCATTATTTACTTAATATATAGATGGAATATCAATGGACATTTTTCTAGTTATTCTAATTGAAAATATATTAATACATTAGAAAATTCAAGTTTTGTCCCTCACCCAACTAATAAAAGGTCGCCACTTCTTTCTCTTCATTACACCACCACCATTCATCAAGATAAATAAACCCCTTTACAATTATCTTGTAAACATAACTTTATAAAAATAAAAGGTTATTATATTATTATTATGGACATTCTAAGGGTCATTATAAAGCGATCTGAAGGATCTCTCAGAGAAGTGGTAATAATCATAAATAAAATATTTAATTTTCCGCATTAATTTACAACTATTAATTATGTCGTAACAATTCCAATATAAAATGAACATTTTGTTATATATATATTTATATTCTACTATTTTTATTGAATAATATTAATCCTTTTCCTAATCCATATAATTGGAAACCAAAAAAAAATTAGGATTACGATGGACTACCCCCTTGTTTTCCATTACCACATTAAATTTCTAGTAATACTACGGAAAAAATTAAAATATATTATTAATATAATATTACTATGATTTTATAAATTTATTATTTAAAATATCTTCATATCCCTCCACTTTCTAAAAATTGATAACATTCTTCATGTGTATGTGTAGACTACCACTAGTACAAAGAAATGTGATTCATTTTCCATATTTTCATTCATGGATGATTATAGATTTTTATACATTGAATATATATGATATATATATCATTATTAATATTTACATGATTTTGTAACTATGATAAATATGTTAAAGATGAAATGACTAAAATGAATCTTACATGAAAATTGAAGCTGTGAGCACTAAAAAATGATGAATTCAAAAATAGATTATTTATATATTGGTATATAATTAAATAAATTGGATAATAAATTATATTAATGGTATATATATGGTGTTGTTATATAATTATCATAAATTTTAATTTATAAAAATGGGTTTTTGAAGAATATATTATGAAATTTGGAAATTAGATAAGGGTATATTTCATAATCAAATATTTATTCCAAAATATTAATGTTTATGTTTATTTTTAAGGAATTATATGAAATTTCTATGTTAAATCTAATATAATTTCTTATATTATTTATATTTTTTGGATTAATATGTTTCCATTAAATTTTACTATTTTTATTTACTCAAGAGATCGAATGATCATTTGGGAAAACTAACTATTATTTTTTATTCAGTCAAGAATATTTCACTAATAGATCTACATCATCTATAAAATTATTTAATGATTATTTATACTACTATTCAGTAGTTCATTATAACTATTATTTCACTAGTTTTACTATATATAAAATTTTAAAAATGAATATTCTAGTCATTTCTAGAATTCTGTAAATTAACCAAAGTTGTGAATATAATCAATGTTTTATCTTTTACTGAAAAAATTTCATTTGTAGTCATAAAAACTATTTTTTTAATTTATTAATCCAATATTTGTTAAAATGGTTCATTCGAATGAAACATTATTCAATGATATTTTGTTAATCATTATATTTTTAATTCTAATTTTCGAATTGAAAAATACAATTTTCCAAAAGAAAATCAAGTAAAATTATTTTCATCTATGTAAAAACCCTTGTATGATTATTATATATTTAGATGTTATAATATAATGATAACATACACTATTTTATGGATATATTATCATTATTTTCCTTGTTTAATGTATTGAAATTTTTTATGAGAGATTTTCCTATGTGAAAATGTCTTGATTACTATGTAATGTTGATTAAGTTGTTTTTTTGTTCATATTATGAAAGTAATAAAAATATTATTTAATGGGTGGGGAAAATAATTATATATCCCCTTAAATAATGAAAAGTAATCATAATGAATAATAGGTTGGTAATTTTTCCATGGTATTACACACGTTCTATGTCATGGTATGAGGTCTCAACAACAAGTTTAATATTTCCAAAATTATTCATTTCATCCTTATGAATTCATTCATATAATTCCATATGATTTTTGAAATTTTTATTTAAAATCCTAATAAATTTAAAAATCTTGTGATTATATATATGGAATTATATTATCATCATTTCTTCCAAGCATATTATTAAACCTTATTAATTTCATGATATCATCCATTGAAATCATTCCCATACATAGAAAATTATCTCACCCTTTTTATTTCATTCCTTCCCCCATGATGATTGGAAATGCACTATGATTCATATTCAAGGAAATATTATATTAAATAACAATGTTCTTAAATAAAATAATTTTTTTTTAAATTTATGTCCCCAAATTTAATGTGAAAATCATGGATTATTCTAGTCTATTGGGGCTACTAAACTATATGATCCCTTGGTATGTGATTTATTATATATAGTTATAATGTAAATAATTAACAAATGGACTAGGGTTACTAGGATTTTTGTTGTTTCATTCAAATTTTCTAACACAATACATACCATTATTCAATTCTATATTTTGAATGTATCATCACATTATAAGACCATAAAATGTTTCTAGTAGGGAGTCATGTTGTAAACCTATTTTTCATATAAGGCATTGAAATATATTATGTAATATTTGTTAAGGTGGTAATGGATATGGAGTTAGATTATATGTCCTACTGATATTGGAATTGATATTATAAAAATATTAAATATATCAAAATCATAAACCTATAGATTGTATGAAAATATCTACTAACTTTAAAATATATTCACAAATTAGAAATATAAGACCATGTGTGATTATGATATTTATGGTTTACCCTAACCACAACGTAAGGAGAATCTTCACCAGACGTTCAGTTGAGGTATTTTTTGGATATATATATATAATTAATATACAAAATTAAATACACATGTTTTATTTAAATTTAAATAACTTAATAACTTCTATAAATAACTTGTATAAAAATTATCTATGGTTATCGACATAAACCCGTAGGATAATTGAGAGGATATTGAAGTGTTCTTCATTAGTTGGGTGAATTAGAGGATTTCAAGTGATTGGACTGAGGTCGATCAAGAGGTAGGGAACATGGTAGGACATCATCGATGGAAGGGAATGTTTTTTTAACCAATGATTAATATCAATCGAGGAAGGGATCATTAATTTTTTATTTTAAATTATTTATTAAAATATTGATCATGTATTTTTTTTTTATTATTTTAATATGTATTTATCCCTCGTATGTTCCTATCTAATTTGATTCAATTAGTTATTCATGGATTTCCATGACATTGACCAAATATTTCCTCAATTTATGATGGTTAGAAAAGAAAACCTAGATAAAAAACATTTTACATTTCTTTATATACATTTCCCCTTCCTCTTCTTCATGTTGCTCTCCATTGGCCCACATGGTTATGGTTTGAAATTTTCATAATGGGTTCATGCATGATTCACTGATTAATTTGTGGTGGTGTGATTAACAATGAACATATTGGGGTTTTGAATATAGTTATATATTGATTTTGGGTGATAGTTAATGAATGTAGGATTCACAAGAAACAACAAGTGATGGGAATCACATAGATCACACAATTCACTCCATAAGATCACATGATATGTTTCCCCTAGAAATGATGCTAGAATTTAGGGAAAAGATAATTATCACTTGATGTGTGTCTAGACCCACATGTCGTGTCACATTACTGAGGAATCTAGATCTTGTGCTTGCTGCACATGCCCAACACCATATATAAGGAAACAATACATTTACATTGGTATATACAGATATGGGAGAGCTCTAGGGAATGGACATGAACACGTCTTGGAACAAGGGGATATAATGAAGTTCATGTGCATGACATCATGTATATGTCATGGTCCTCTAGGACATGGTAAGACCCCAAGTGGTGGAGGCAAGTCGTGTTCCATAAGTACACACCTTCTATGATGACATGTTTTCCATGTCTTGATCAATGTATAACACTTCTAGTCAATAAATTCGGGTCACATGCTATACAAAACCCCATTTATGCCATATATTCCCTCCATCGACTTATTCTTATTGTATATCCTTCTTTTGGATTAAAATTTTGCCCCATGAGTGGAATATCATGAGTATTGTTTTCATATATAACGTAATGGTGGTATTAATTGTGGCATGAGAAAAATGATGAGATATTTTTTGAAAATGATGCTTCTTTAGGTGATGCTTGATTATAGAAGAGAAGTATGTATGGTCTTTAGAGAGATTCCAAGGATAGTACACCATTATTATTCCAAGGTTATATATCCTCATACTTTATGTGTGTATATATATATATGGTACTACTATAAAAATATCATTGGCCCTTATATATGACGTGGTACTCCCTTGTTTTCAATTTCCTATACTTTGATGGTACCCCACTAGAGTTGTGGCTCCCTTGGATATAAAGAACAATAGTATGGAGTGAGTGAATCCACTCATATTAAATCTCTCATAATAGTTTAATTATTGGAATATATATATGTATGTTATGTCGGGTTCTCATTTACCTCTTTCATTTGCTTATGGTGAATAATTTTATTATGTCTCACTATCAATCCCACATCATTTTTGGGGGAACCCTTTTGGGTAGTTATACACACACCCCGTTATGGTTTTCTTATAAATGGGTTCTGTGTTATGTATATTATGGATAGAGCATCAATGAATTTGGTTAATCATAGTGATATAAGGATTTATTGACCTCTTATGGTGATTATGGCTCTGTGATATGGAGTTAGGCTCTCCCATTTTTCTTCTCTTTCATTTTTTTCATGTTGGGATGTATTTATTCTTTGGGTGTGTATTTTTAACCGTTATATATACGTTTTATTCTATAAAAATCTAATATATTCCCATTATGATGTTTTTATGAATGATTTTTTTCTAGTTGGTACAATTTTTTATTATTCCTCTAATTTGTTTCATGGATCCTGATGGGTTCATGTGCACATGTATGTCAAGAAAAGGTGTCCCATTTCATTTATGACATCTTATTTATTGTTTCAAACACCCAGACCATTAAAGGTAGGCATGGGGTTGTTACAGATTAACCCTACACTATCAACACCATCCCATATGGGTCTAGTCAGGATTGAGTGGTATTATATTATATCATTCCATGGGATGGTGTTTAGAGTTTCCCAATAATGTGTAATTCATTAGGAAATGGGATAATGTTGTCATGGTGTTTATTTAAGCTTTTATCCCACGGAAACCACTTTTTTGTGATGAATGGAATATCTATTCACAAGAAATCATACTACCTACATATCAACTTGACAGACTGATACATTTGTTTCAGCAAATAGTGTTTCATACAATATAAGGTATTTAGTCTTTTGACTACCCTTTCTGATTCAAATAACTATATATATTATCATCATATAATGGAAAATCTTAATTAAATTTAGGGTTCATGCATAAAGAAAACCATCCCATTTATCAATTTAGGATCATTATGAAAATATGTTGAGGAGTGAGACATAAATTTAGGGTCCAACTCAGGAATGTTTCCACTAGGTTGGTTGCAAAAATCACCCCAACATGTCAACAATAAGTTAGTACCAATTGTTCAGGATGATGATGAGTACATGTTTAGTGAAATCTTCATGTTCAAAAATCAGAGACCACTATTGTTCCATTATGTGATAGATCCCCAGGTAGTGGAAGATTGTCTAGAGTTGGAGGTAATATTCTTCAAGCTAGTGCATACCCCATCAGATAAAATGGGTTCACATTCATCCAATAATTCCATATATATTCATATAATATATGGTGTATTTTATAAAAAACCCATGAATATATAAATATCATATGTTCTGGCTTTGATTAGAGATTTAATGATGAGTTCTACCCCACATGCTATGTCTCACTTCAGTTCCAGGTGATTAAAAAGGTAAAGAGGGGTAGTATGATGGGTTCAAAGTATTCTATGAGTTGCACAATCCATACATGGTAATCCTTTGATATGGAATGAGACAAAATCTTCTGGGAGATATAGTTCATAAAGGGTCTTTATAGAGACATTTTAGACAGTGTGGTTTCCTTATTCCTACCCAAATATATTTGAGTGCTAGAAAAAAACTTGCAGAGGGGGAGATTCCTAGATAGGGATTTATTGGTAGACTAATCTAATGGCGGTAAGAGTATGGATGAGTCATATACAACTTATAGAATGAGTTATACATCAATGTATCAGGGAAAGATACATGCTCATACTTAAACATAAATGTGTGGACCAATTGATCAGGGATAACATAGAGGATTCAGTCATCCTGGAGAAGATAAATTGTATGTTTTCAATGGGAATAAACACATATATAATTATATAACGACATGAAATGTTGAGTAATTTACTGTCTAGGAATTTTAGTATAATTTTTTAATTATATGGAATTATTTAGAGACCAGAAAATTTGATGGCATGTAATTTCGAGGCCCGGAGTACCTGAAAATATACGTTGAAAAATCTAATGCTTTAATGAGAGTGCATGAGCAGTTTTCATGAAAAATTAAAATAACACTTAAACCGGAAACCAAGTCATAAATATGAGGACAACGTTGAATTCATGATGACGATTTTATTCTAGGCACGACTTATGTTTAGTCGACGCAGGAATCCAGTGAGAAATCCCAAAGAATGCAGAACAATAAATAAAATAATTAAATAAAAATATATTACTTTTTCATATTCTTATAACTCAAGGACGGTGACTCAGATTAAAAATCAAGGACCACCACTAAACTCATGACGATATTCTTTACTTAGGTAGACCCTAACATTGGTGGGTGCAGGCCAATAGTGGAAGTTAGTTTCTGGACCTAAATAAAATAATTATATATCAATAATTTTAATGTTAAATCCTTTAACATCTAAAGGGAAAATGGATTTAAAATCTAAGAGTACCATTGGATTTTTATGGCATTTCTCCCTTATGGAGAGCCTAAAATTGACTTGCACTGGTTAAGGGTGACTGTTAATTATTTTTTTGACTTTTTGTATAGTACGTTCACTAAACCTGCAAGTGGGATTTTCAATCTTTTTAACCGTCTCTTAGATAGAAAATATGAGGACACCGCTGAATTAAGAATGTTGATATTCACATAGAAATGACATGACATTTCTTGGTAAGGGCCGAGCAGAAATGATATTTTTTAGACATTTGTAGAAAATTAATAAAATAATTTAAATGAATTATGTTATATTATTTCTCACATTTGAGTGGTGGACGACGACACTAGGGGAATTGACAAGGCGGCGACATTTCACATCTATGAGTCTCATTAATAGCTCATTAAACTCGCAATGTATCGATGCAGCATCACACCATAATTAGAACATTATGACGTGTTCCTATTTATAGTTTGATGCGCCGGAGAAATATGGAATAGAAATTTTGAGGATTCTCTAGAGAACCTCTGACAGACTTCCACCCCAGCTAAGAATGAAGAACATCAGCATAACCTCTCCTTCTTTCATGCCATTTGAATATCAGCACTGACAAGCGAAACTGAAGTCTTAATCCCTCAAGGATGAACTTGAAACAAAAAACATCAAGATGTAGGGTTTTCTGAATTGATATTCTTCAACGTCCATTTCTAGAAACAATGAACATAGGTCAACTCAAGAACTTGTTTACCCATTATTTGTGCTTTTATTCAAGAGGGTGATTCATTTATGGGGATTTATTTTTGGTTCACAAATCATGGCATGTAACGATTTAATGGAGACTCCCCAAACTTCCCCCATATTTATGACTTCTAACATGGAGGGTGAAGGCTGACATGAACAAAGGCTTGGAAACCTCCATTTGTGATTTAATGGTGAATATTTTGTCTGAAGTGACAACATGGCTAGTTTGAAGTCTCCGCAGTAAAGGCATCCTCGTTCGAAGACCGTTGGAACAAGAGGCGCAAGGGATGGAACACCAGAGCACATCTAGTGGCCCGCTGAAGATTCTAATGGTGTGCCGGTGTCAGAAATGACAACCTGGCGTAGTGGTGGTGGCACATGTTAACTGTATGATGGATGGTGGACTAGGCTGATGGTCGTGTCGGCGGCCAGGTGGAGCAGTGCACTGGAGCAACGGAAGCCGCGACAAATCGGGTCGTAGCACTAGAGACCTACAGTGCCAACATGGTGCCACATTGACCGGGGTCAACCTGCAGAATGGAAATGTGGGTGATATGGAGGATGGTCAGTTGTCACCGACCGTGTGCGCATGAACGAGTAGCCCGCTCCTTGCGATCCACGCTTGGACATGGAGGGACACGACGGTCCGCCGCACCACATCGGCCTCTAATGTGGATAGTATTTGGACCATAACGATATGCCACCATCGGTTCATGCTAGTCCCACTGCCTAGTGGGCATGTCCCGCTCCGTCGGGCCAGACATGCGCCCTCTATGGGCCAATCGGGACCAGACTGGGTTGTTAGGAGACCTAGTGGGCTGGACCCCCTACCAACCGGGTCGAGTCCAGTCAGGCCTATTGGGTATGGCCCATTGGCTAGGCTAGACCAGATCAACCCCAACCCACACAAGGCTGGGTTGAGTCCCTCTTAATGAACCTAGGTACATGGGACACCCTAGGATTGGTTTGTCGGGTCGGTCCGACTGGGTCGGACTAGGTCCCATCGCAATCGGTCACCTTGTTACAAAAACACATGTATCATGAAAACCGTATGTCCGATTAATGATCCATTTATGGAATTTGGACCCTCTCGATGAGAGGGATCATTTCATATGATCTATGGTGAGTTTCATTTACTAAGAAATATGAAAAAGGGCTTCAAGACCAGTTCTCCCATGAACAATATGTACATAACCATGCAACTGGTTGAGACCTAATGACTAATAACTTTCAGCCCAGTGGGAATCACCTACATGTGACGTTACATTCCCAAAGTGGGAAGCACCTATGTGTGAATTTTTAGCCCCATGGTATGTGATGAGTAGGGGTACCTCATTAGGACATGAATAGTGGGAAGCACCTTTATGTGAATTCACAGGCCCACGGTACGCGATGGGGAGGAGTACCTAATTAGTTCAAGGTTTTGGGAAGAACCTCTATGTGACATGGCAGGCCCACTATACTCAATAATGGAGGAGTTCTCTAGTAGCTGAGGTGTTCGACGATGTGACTGGTGATGCTAATATCACATCCCAATAATATACCTAGTGTGATAAGTCTTTTATTTCATGTTTGAGGAATTGAAGTGTGCATTTTCCTATTTTTTTGGGGGCCCTACTGAGTACTGTGTTACTCACCCCTACATGGGATTCGCCCATAGGTTTTTTTCTGGTGCAGACGACTAACATTACGACAGGGGTGCTCAGGGAGACAGGATTGGTAGGGGCCACAATGGTGGACTTGGTGTCCTAGGACCAGGAAGGGCCCAATAATACTGGGTGGAAAAGACGTACAACTTGAGATTCTAGTAGCTTCAATACTCTTATAATCAGGTGGGGTATTTTTTGGATTGCCATTAGAGTTTACTTTTTGTAGTTGCTGTATTCAGTTCCTATTGGGTTTTTTTATTCTGGCCCACTTTCATTCTGTTGTACTTGTCATCACCTTGTTTCAGTGGTACATGTTTCCCCTTTTGATTGTTTTTGGATGTGTTTGGGTGTGTGTCTATGTATAGTTAATCAAGAAAATTCACACCACTTGTAGCTTGATGCCTTCGTCGCTAGTATCCAACCCCTATCCTTTGTGAGGTGGGCTTCGAGTAGTCAAGACACGAGCCCTGGGGGACTTGTTGTAACAAAGTGGTATCAGAGGGAGGTTGGTTTCCCTTGAAAGACCGGGATTCTATGTGTTTCATGGAGCAACATTGTTAAATTTTCTGAGTACAACATTTTTATTTGGGGAGTCCCGTGTTGGTATGGCAGCCGACGTATCCATACACTAGGACCTTGAATTCGTCTTTTCAGCTCAATATATCAAAAAACTTGTTTCAAAAGTATATTGTTATTTTGAATAAGAGTCATATCACCAGGTATAATTCCTTAACCATGGTATATATTGATCTATCTCAGGATGTATCTACGTAGAGGACAAGCTAGGTTATCGATGTGAGGTTGTGAGGAAAACCCGCCTAGCGACGAGGCATCCGTTTAGGGACCAGTTCTAGAGATATCCCCACTATGTGGTGTACCAAAGCTACCACTTCCCGATGGTCCGCATCTACTGGTGACGGTTCCAACAGAGGATGTTCATAGGCTCATTTCCTTATTTTATTTTTAGAGACAGAGACCTCCCAGGTTCAGGGGAGAGATGGATCCTCTGGTCACTGAGGACTGACTAGAGGCTGTGAAGCGGGTGTTCTACTTAGTGAGGACACTCTCTGACCAGATGTAGATTATAGCACTAAGCCTTCAATAGGTATTGATAGGGATATGGTGAAGCTTGACCATCCAGAATCACTATGATGCAACCCTCACATGGTTTGACTTCGGGAGGCTTTTCCATGAAGAGTTTTTTCTAGGGACATTGTACTATGTGTGCATTCAAGATATTCTTCACCTATAACATGGTATCATGACAGTGGTTGAATACTCGGTGAGTCTCACATTGAATTCTATATACTACAAACACATGGTGGGAGAACATTTCATAGGGATTGAGCCTTGGAGAAGGGACTCAGGTGGGATATCATGGATTCAGTGGTGTCTCTCCACATCCCTATGCAGGCCGGTGTGCTAGAGTGAACCATTCTGATGGAGATCTTCTTGGAGGAGCAGGTGCCCACTGTTAGAGTTACCAGTAGACCTCTGGCTGTAGAGTCTTTGGAAGGTAGTAGACTGCAGATGTGTGGGCCCAAGATGTATAGGTCTTTCAGAGGACGACCCCAAGACTTAGGTTCGGCAATGAAAGGCTTCCAAGCTAGTGGGAGTCAGATGGGGTCCAAACATTGCTTTTTGTTTGACGGGCATGAACACGTTGCACGTGACTTCCCGACCCACCATATGGGTGAACTTCATAGGGTTGATGGGCTACCAAGACAGTGGTAGTGGATTAAGCGAGGTGGTCTGTAGGGCGGCAGACGTGGTTGGGGAGTTGGACGGGCAGCAGGCAGTGGGTGATGGTTTGATGTTTTTCCACCACCACCCCCTGGAGGTCCACCCCAACCTTAGGTGGTAGGCGGACATGGGCAAGATCAGCTCCATCCAGTAGTGTCTTATGACCAAGACGCTCTAGAGATGATTAGAGGTATGATCTATATCTATTCCACCCTAGGTATAGAACTTATAGACACATGTGATAGTCAATCCTTCCTTTCCATGTCAATCGTTCGGAGTTCAGTGATTCCGATAGAGTTGTTGGCTCGATCCTTACATCTAGGGACTTTTATGGGGGGGGTTCGATGATTACACACTAGTGCCAGTAGTATGAACTTCCTCTAGGAGGAAAGAGTTTCTACTAAGATCTCTTAGTTCCAGTGTTGAGGGCTTACGATGTCATCTTGGGTATGGACTTGTTATCCATAGACCATACTCAAATCAACAGTTGTTGGCATATAGTGCAGTGTGGCCGCACAAATGGGACCATGTTTTCCTTCATCGGCAAAAAGGAAACCCTTATATTATAGGGGAAACTCTCTCGGGGGAGGGTATAGCCGATCACTCACCAGTTGGCTAGCCTCACCCTCGGTGTAGTGGAGGAGTGGATTTCTTGTTTTCCTATAGTGGTGGATGAGTACGAGAATGTTTCTCATGATGAGGTTCCAATACTAACTCCTCGTATATAGGTATACTTCCTTATCGACTTTTACCCTTGGAGGGAACTGATATCCACATCGTTATATTGAATGAATCCTGTGGAGCTTTGCGAGGTGAGGGTATATCTGGATGACTTGCAAGATAAGGGGTTTGTAAGGCCCAATGTTTCACCATTTCCACCCCCATGTTTTTTTCAAGAATGAATATGGGAGTGTGAGGTTCCGCAAGGATTACCATCACATTAACCATGTGGCCATGGGGAAAAAGTAACCCACTTCCAAAGGGTCAATGGGCACATCAATCAGAAAAAGGGGTATCCTCTCATGTGGATGGAAAGGTGCCCATAGTCTTTTCAGTAGTTGAGAAAATGGAGATGGATCGACATCTTCTAGGACTACGACTATGAGATAATCAATACTCTTGAAAAGGGGGAACACGAATACAGATGGGCTTAGTAGGAGGAACAAGTTGTGGGTGCTGAGTGAGGTGACAAAACAACTAGCCACGATAAAGGTATCCCTCATTGAAGATGTTGAAGTTATTTACCTCTAGTCGATGGATGTTACTCCCCTACTTGTATAGAGAGTAAGGGAGGCATAGTCGGGGGACGTAAAATGTGAGGCCTTGCATGCTCAGATATCCTTAGGATAGTCTCTTAAAGGATTTTCTTATGGTGGGGAGCATGTCTTCCACATTAGAGGATGCACCATTGTACTGGTGATGCTATGAGAGGAGGTGTTGATGGAGTTCCACACATCCCCACTGGCATTACATGCAGGTGTGGAGAAGATGTTCCAGGACATCCAGCATTAGTACTGGGGGCCTGAGATGAAAAATGAAGTGGCTGAGTTCATTTCATGATTCCTCATTTGTCAGCAAATGAAGGCTGAGCACCACGTTCAAACAGAATTTGCTCAGCCACTCGAGGTACAGAACAAGAAATATGATGGTATCTCTATGGACATTGTGACGGGGTTACCATATACATCTATAGGTCATGAATCTATTTGGGTGATCATTGATTGAATCACCAAGTCAGGTCACTTCCTACCCATACAGAAGAAGGTATAGGTAGAGGGAATGGGACGCCTCTACGTCTAGGAGATATTGTAGCTTCATGGGGTTCATTCAACTATTGTCTCATATTGTGATGCCCACTTTACATCCCTGTTGTAGTAGGGATTACATTAGGCATTTGGGATGCAACTATGCTTGAGCACATCCTTTCATCCCCTTATGGATGGTCCGATAGAGCGGATAATATAGACCGTAGAGAAAATGATTTGTGTGTAAATCCTTGATATTGGTCGTTGTTGGGAAGATCAACTTCCACCGAGGGAATTTTCATATAACAACAACTATCACTCCACCATTGGCATGGCCTTGTTTGACGCCTTTTATAGGAAGCCTTTCAGATCACCCATATGATGGACCGACCCATGGGATTGGTACTCATGGGTCCAAAGTAGGTACAAGCTTCAACCGAAAAGGAGTAGATCATCCAAGAGCAGATGACGACTTCAAAAAAGGTGGAAAAAGTCTTACGCCGACTAGTGGAAGATACACTTGGATTTTTAGGAGGGAGATCATGTGTTCTTTCGGGTCTCACCCCGAGAAGGATTGAAGAGATTTGGTTGGGGCGGAAGGCTATCTCCGAGTCTCATTAGACCTTTTCAGATCTTTAATAGAGTTGACGAGGTGGCGTACCGCCTATAACATCCCCCACAGATGCACTGGGTGTATGATTTTTTTACATGTGTTTCTGCTAATCAGGTATGTGCATGATCCATCACATATCATTGACTGGGGTGAGATGGAAATCAGCGATGGAGTGACGTTTGCGGAGTTCCTAGTAGAGATAGTGAATAAAAATGAGTGGGTCCTATGCGGGTGGTCGATTCATCTAGTGCGCCTTTAATGGCAGCACTGGAATTTCTAGGAGAGCACATGGGAGATGGAGGGTCAAATTTTTATTCAGTACCCCCCATATTTTTGTGTTGTTTTGTTTTGGATTTTGGGGAATTAAAGCCCTAGGGTGGGGAGAATGTAATGTCTTTGAATTTATGTATAATTTTATTAAATTATATGGAATTATTTCAAGACAAACAAATTTGACGACATAGAATTTTGAGGCTCAGAGTACCCAAAATGATCCGTTGAAAAATGTTATGGTTTAAATAAAACGCATGATCAGTTTTCTTGAAACTATAAAATAAGTCTTAAACGGTTGCCCAGGTCATCAACTTGAGGGCACTGTTGTGTTCAAGATGGCAGGTTTACCCTAGGTGCGACTTATGTTTTGATGGCGCATGCCTCCTATGAGAAAACCCAAAAATGGCATCACTATAAATAAAATAAATAAATAAAATTAATTTATTTTTCAAATGCTTATAACTCACGAACGACGACTTGGAATAAAAGTCTGATACCACCGCTGAACTCGCGAGGGTATGCTTCCTTAGGAAGACCCTAACATTGGCTGGTGTGGTCCAACATTAGAAGTTAGTTTTTGCCCATAAATAAAATTAATAAGTAACAATTATTTTACTATTAAATCCTTTAACTTTTAAACACTAACTTGGATAGAAAATCCAAAATTACCGTTGGATTTGGGGGTGTTTTTACCTTAGGAGGATCCTAACCTTGACCGGCATGGGTTGATGGTGATTGTTAATAATTTATTGTTCTATTTTAATATATGTTCAGTAAATGTGCAAGACAGATTTTATATCTTTTAAATGGTCACTCTGATAAAAAATCATAGGCCACTATTGAATTCCAAATAGTAGGATTCACCTATAAATGAGTCAGAATTGGACGTCAAGGGCTGAGTGGAAAACTAATTATTCAGACTTTTCGGGAAAAATAGTAAAATGATTTAAATGAATTATTTTTTCACACTTTTGAGGGGAGGACAACAAAACTGCGGGGAAGTGGAATGGTGGTGACGATGCAAATCATTGAGTCTCATTAATAGCTTGTTAAACTCGTAGCACAACAATGATTTAATTACACATAACAACGATGCTATTTCATAAATGAAACAATGTAACAACACAACATCACACCATAATGGGAACCCTATGATGTGCTCTTGTTTATAGTTCGACATGCTTGAGAAATATGTATTATATATTAGGAGGATTCTCTGGTGAACCTCTTTATGGACGGCCACCCTAGAGAATAACGAAGAATAGCGGTGTAATTTATCTTTCTTTCACACCATACGAATATCAGCACTAGGAAGCGACACAGATGTATTAATTCCTTGAGGAAGAACGTGTGAAAACAAACTTCAAGAGGTAGGGTTTTTAGAATTTTTGATCTTCCCCTTCCTTTTTTAGAAAATACAAACACATGTCAACTCACAAACAGGTCGACTAGTGATTTGTACATTTATGCAGGAGGGTGTTTCATTCTTGGGGATTAATTTTTGGGGTTCATATCATGGCTTGTAACGATTTAACAGAGACTCCCCAAACCTACCCAATATTAAATCCTTCTAATGCTGAGGGTTTGGGCTGACATGAATAATGGACCAAACCCCTTTGTTTGTGCACTAATTGTGAACATTTTGTTTGAAGCGAGGAAAATGCCAGTGTGAAGTCTTTGCAGTAAAGGAATCCTCACCTGGAAACCGTTGGTGCAAGAGGAGCAAAGGATGGACCATTGGAGCACGTTCGGTGGCCCGCCAAAGATTCTACTGGTGCACCAGTGTCAGCAATGATAACACGCAGTGGTGGTGGTGGCATGTTCCAACCGCGTGACTGACATAAGAGTAGGTCGCCGGCCGTGCTGGAGGCTAGGTGGAGTGGTGTGTCTGTGCGGTTGAAGTCACGACTGACCAGGCCACAACACTAGAGACCCGCAATGCAAGCATGATGCCACATTGACCGTGGTCAACTCGCGGACTGGGTTCATGGTTGACGTGTATGGAGGCTAGTCTCCATCCATCATGGGTGCATGAAAAGGCAGCCTGCTCCTTACGTGACATGCTTGGATAGGGAAGGACATGGCAGTCAGTCGCAACCCACTGTTCGCTAATGAGACTGAGCTTTAGACCAGCAGGCCATGCCCAATTGGGACGAACTTGCACCCTCTTCAACTCGGGCCGTCCACGATTGGGTCACACACGTTACTCGGTGAGCGGGGCCCCCTACAAACCGGGTCGGGTCCAGTGAGGCCTATTAGGCCCGGCACACTAGACGACCAGACATGAATGACCTCGACCCACACCAGGTACTTTCGAGTCCGTCTTAATAAACTAGGGTACTTGGGACCCACAGGATGGGTTGGTTGGGTCGGTCTGACCAGGTCGGGCTGGGTCTCGTCGTAGTCAGTCCCCTGGTTACCAAAACACATGTATCATGAAAATCGAACATCTGATTAATGATGTGTTTAAGGCATTGGGACCCTCTTGACAAGGCAGATCTTTTCGTATGCTCTACAGTGACTTTTATGGATGTAGATATGTGACTAAGATCTTGATAATATGTTCTCTCATGTGCACTATGTGCATAACCCTACGACTGGCTAAGACCTAACGACTGCTGACTTTCAGCATAGTGGGAAGCACATTGATGTGACTTTGCATGCCCATGGTGGGAAGCACCTTTGTCTGACTTTGTAGGCCCACGGTACACGACTAGTAGGAGTACCTCAAAAGTCCATGACTAGTGTGAAGCACCTTTGTGTGACTTTTCATGCCCATGGTACGCGATAGGGAGGAGTACCTAATCAGTTCAATGATAGTGGGAAGCACCTTTGTGTGACTTGGTAGGCCCACTATTATTGATAGAGGCGGAGTTCTCTAGCAGCCAATGTGTTTGATGATGTGACTGATAATGCTACTGTTACTACCATAGAATATACAAGGAGTGATATATCTTGTGTTTCATGTTTTACTTTGAGAAATTGTTGTGTTATTTCCTTTTGGTTTTGGGGTCCCTATTAAAAACCGTGTTACTCACCCTTGCACGGGCTTTGCCCGCAAGTGTTGTGTCCGGTGCAGATAACCAATGTTACAACAGGGGTGCTCATGGATATGGTATTGACGGATGCCACGATGGTGGAATAGGAGGCTAAGGAAAAGGCGAGGCCAAGTAGGATAGGTCCAACATTACATACTACTTCGGCATCCATTAACTTCACTACTCTCCTAATTAGGTGGGGTTTTCAATGGATGGAAATTATAGTTTTCTTTTTGTACATTCTATTTTCAGTTCTTTTTGGGTTTGTATTCTATCCCGCTTACTTTCAGTTGTACTTGAACTCATCCTATTTTAGGGGTACTTTCTCCCCTTTTTAGTGTGTTAGGATGTGGTTGGTTGGTGTTTGGGCATACATGTACCCAGGAAAATGGCTCCCACTTCTAGGTCTACACCTTCAACGCTAGTCACTTTCCCCTGGCATTTGGGGAGGTGGTCTTGGGGTTCTCATAGAAAGGGCCCTGGGGGGACGTATCATGGAAGGTGAGACGAGAAGACAGTGGATGAACCTACATGAAAAAGAGAAATCCATGTTCAAGGATCTATAATATGTGTCTAGTGTGGTTGTTAGGTAGACTACACTGAAAAAAGGGACTTTTAGTGTCCATTTTGTGGAGATGTTGGGAGAATATTATTCTATGATCTCCTACCACCACCAACCCTAGGTGTCCTATATCTGGATTAGGGAGATAACGGTTCTGGATTTTGGTTGTTATGGGAAAAATAATGATATTAATAGGATAAGCAAGATGTGATCTAATGTATGATATGTTTTTATTCTAGTATTTCATATATACTAGTAGACATGGGTGTTAGTAATTACTTCATCACCTTATTCATATTTTGAGATATATATCATCCAGTTAAGGATTTATTCCATAAATTATGGTATGAGTGTCATTCAAGGTTCAAGAATTAAATATCTCTATTCTTATAGTAGTGTGATATATCTCATTATGGATAGAGTTTCATGTGGGAATTTTTAGTCATAGCGATGATAAATCATGACGCCATCGTAGGAATGGATTGGTTGTCCTTGATTCATGATCTAATTGAATATATTTTCATATGAGTAAGATTCATTTTCTAGAAAAGGGACATAATAATCATAGGTGGGTGAGAGATATCTCATGAATTGTTGATTTTGTATTCTGAGTAGGAATCTACAACCCATCACAAATTAGTTGGGGAGTTTGGAACCTTGAATAGTAGTTTCAGGCATCTGGATTCCCTTGGTAGTGGATGACTATATGTAAGTCTTCCCCAAGGATGCCTATAGATAACCTCCATAGTTAGAGATAATGTTATACATTTTCATACACAATGGGAGAATAATAAAATCATCAGATTCATACTAGATGGCCCCTATCAAGCTCTTTTGGTTGAGGAATTAGTTGTGGGACCTTCTATCAAAGGAATTTATCAGACCCATTTTCTTCCTGGGGGCCCTATTTTTGTTTATGAAAATGAAAAATCGGATCATGAGGATTTAGGATGGTTATCGTAACTGGAACCATGTAATGATAAATATAAAGAACTAATAGTCTTGGTTTAATGACATCTTTGTCAATTTTTAGCTATGTGTTGGTTCTCAATGTCTAATCTCAAGTCTAGACACCACCCAATAAGGGTTCAAATGGCCAATATTCCAATGAAATTGCAATATTTTTACTATAGAATATATGATCCTCAAGTGATACCTTTTAGAATGATAAATTCCATTTATATTTTATGAATTTAATAAATAAAATCTATCATCCATACATGGAGAGACTTGTGGTCGAATTCATTAATGACATACTCATTTTCTTTGGTTAAGGGGAGGATCATTTAGAGAACCTCATCATGGTACGAGTCTTGATTCTAGATCACTATCCTTATGGGAATCTTGTGATGATATTTTTTTATCAGTGAGGTTTGTTTTTTGACGTATTTATTTTCTTATCTCAATTTTTTCAGATGGGCCTTGTGATGATTGATATTGTGATTCATTATTATCCAACCAAGAGTGTCAATGTGGTCTAAATCATTCATGTATGGGGGTGGGTATATTGGGATGTTAATTTCTAATTTTTTTATAGTAGAATCCAAATTTAAAACAGCAGTGTGGAATGTATATTCATTTAAATTTACCAATTTGGGTCATATATTCTTCATGTATTTTAGGATAACGTGGATTAGTGATCCTATGTTGGGAAACTTTAATGAGGTAGTAGAATATGTAGGGTATTTTTCTTCCTTTTTAGAAGGTTTTTAATGTGTGTTGATAGAGAGGTATGTAGTGATCACATATGGTTTGAGGTATTTGATGCCCAATGAGATGATCTATGCTACTTATTTGGGTTAGTTGGTAGTGGTAGTCTTAACCCTGAAGATTTGGAGGCACAATCTTCATTATGATCACATTTTTGTTTAAATATACCATTAGTGTGTCATATATTTCATCACATGGAGACATATTAACCTATTATAGAGTCACTAGATTATGTTCTTACAGTACTATGTATTAAATATAATCTATACCCTATAATGGCCAATGTGGAGGAAGATGACCATAATTGGATGTCCCAATTTTTCCTCATGAAAGAGGCATCTGAGTAGTTAGCCTCTTTGTAGCTAAGTCTAAAGGGGGATAAAGGTAAAATTTTTCATTAGATATCTTGAATATTCTACTATATCGGTATATGAGGTTGGACTTTTTGAAAGATCTCTACTATGTGTTCCTTTATAACCATATACCCTTCAGGGATACATAGTATGAATTCTCTGAAGTATGGGATCACATCATCATTTTCCATGGATGAACGTTGGTTCCAATTTTGATTTGAGATGTGGTTATGGATGAGTCTCATAATTCCATTTTTTGTACATTATTATGTGTAAATTATGTACATGGACCATTTGTATTACACCGCTGAAACAATTCTCCCTGCTCATGTGTTAAAATCATATTCATTACATTTCTACTTTTGAAAATGATAATGTTGAACCAAATTTTTCTATCCCAAACATTTAATATTAAACGAAAGTACACTATAACATATGATCTCAAGGAACATTTTAGTTTAGAGTTTTATTTAATTTGAAAAAAAAAATTACATAAATAATACTTGTGAATTTAAATGATCATTTCTCCGATATAACCCGAATACATTTATTTCAAATTATGTAATAAACATTATCATTATGGAATCCCACAAGAAAAAAATAATTCAAAATAAATCTTGTTAACCTTGGGTGAAAAAATCATTAGAATTTTGATATCAAAATCTCATAAAGGATAAATATAAGAATTAACAATTTAATTTCATCAATGAGAATACCTAGTGAATGAGGGCTTGGTGAAATAATCAGGTGGCAATAGAGAATTAAAAAAATCATAACAATAAATAACTGAATCATTAATTATGAATCATGTAGTATGTGTTAAAAAAAGATATTACTCGTAAGAATCAATAATCATTAACCCTCGGATATCAGTCAAGATCAATAGAAACATTATAAACCTAGGAAATAAAAGATAAAACTGGCTGGTATCTTGGAAAATTATCATTATTTAATTGTTACAAAACCCTTTCAATTGTAATAACCATACAAAAACATCCAATATGATTATCTAGAGGAAATAATCATTACATACTTCATTGGAGTGCTATCACAGCACACCCATAATATAAGCTATTGCAGGCTTATCCAAAGATATCTGGGTGCACCCGTCATATTTAATTTCGATGAATTGTAAAAAAAATAATGTATATAGGTACATAATATTATCAAAACCCACATTAAAAAATTATTAATTTCAAAACAAATTAATCGGTGATAAAATATATTACATGAAAATCATTTCGAAAGACAATTAACTTGATGAAAAGAAATAGGTTCTATTAAAGTATTATTGAAAAAAATCATAGTACATCAAGAGAACTAATAAGTATGGTATCTTTTAAAAAATGTCCCAACTTTAATATACGTTAGAACAAGGGTTTTTGACAAGGATGAATTAGAAAATCATTAAAATACGATTTAATTTTTTTTTATAAAAAATACCATTTCATTTTGTAAAATAACATTTTAAAAATTAAAAAATACTATAATATTGAAAATATATATATTTATTTGAAAAAAACCATAGAAAAATATAGTGGATTAATTGAATATAATTTAAAACATTTATTGAGGAAAATATCATCCCTATTTTGAAAACCATATTTTTAAAATATAAATCATTTTTTAAATACTTTTATTTGAAAATAAATTTCATTGAAAATGATATTGAAAACATATAATGGGATTATTAAGAATAAATTAATTTGTTTGGAAAGTAGCCTTTCCATTGTGAAAACAACATTTTTAAACAAAAAATAAATATTAGAATCATTCTCTTTTAAAATAAACATCAAAACTATAAAATATTTTTCAAATTCAATTAAATCGTTTCCTTATGAAATTTTCCTTTCAATGTTGATTTTTGTAAAAAAAATAAATAATTTTGAAAATACCATTATTATAAAATATCCTTGAAAAACCTATAAGTGAATCTTCAATGAAAATAATGGTCATCATGGAAGGAAATTTTGTTCATTCCATAAATTCAAAAAAAAAACAATTGATTTTTTTACATTTTTTAAATAAAAAAATTAGCATTGTTTGGAAAATAGATTTTTGATTCCTTTAAAAAAATTATAACTCAAACATGTGAAATATTAATTTAAAACTTAATTTTAATTATTCTAAAAACATTTATGAATACATTTTTAGAAATATTTGATTTGGAATACTGAAGGTTTTCAACCAAAACGAGAAATAAATATGATTTTTTAAAAAAATGCTACTTTTAACTATTTAATAAACATTAGAGGAAACATAAGTGTATAAATGAATTATTAATACTTTATTAGGGGATAAAATGATATGATATTTTATTTATATATGGATCATAAGCTATTTTTGTTTAAAACATAATAAAAACAATCTCACCAAACAATGTGACTGTAACATAAAATCATTACGAATTTGGTAAAATTGAACTGTGAGACCCATAAAAGAAATAAATTAAATGAAACATAAAATATTATGAATGTAAATAAATTCATGATATTACATGAATATTTCTTTTTATATACCCCTTACAAGAGAATATATGTGCAAAACATAATACATGTCCCAAAGAAGGAAAATTGAGACAAAAAACCTTTACCATATTGGAAAAAATTGAATCATAAACTCCGTGAAGTAGATATCATATTAGGGACACATAAATACCCGTAATATTAATGATAATAATCATAAATACATTCATGGGTAGTATATACACCACATAATAGAATTATTTTGTGAATATGGCATGTGTCTTATATAAGTATGGAGTGAATTAAAAATCCCTTACCTCATGTAAAGATTTTTTATATGTTATTTACCCCATGTTTAATAATATATCATAAATTTTTTGAATTTATAAAAATATTTTATAGGTTAATAAAAATATAATTAAATCATTTTCATGTGATATATTTCAATATTTTATCTATTTATTCTGTTTCTAGTGTTTTAAGGACGTTTAGTTGATTCTTTAAAAATGATTTTAGTATATTGTAAATGGCCAAAACTGTTCATTATTTCAATATTTATATAATAAAAATAATTACATAGTTATAATACCTATTCATAAATTTCAATTTTAAAGTCAATCATGAATTTTTAATGAAAATGAACAATAATAAAATCATGGAAATGGTTGGATGTACGTATTCATTAATAATGCCTCAATTTTTGAATGATGATTTTTCAATTAAGGTATGTTTTATTTTATAATTAAATAATTTTATTAATAACTTAAACACCATATTATTTGTTTAAATTTACTTAAATATACCATTATTTGTTTTGGTGATGAAAAAAGTATGACATCATTTCGTGGACATGGTTGTCTACATGTACACGAACGACATATAATTTTTTTTGTAAGAATGGAATTTTTTATTATCCTTCCATAATGATAAATATTAAATTAATTTAATTATTATTTCATATATATATAACATATATTCATTAAAATTACCCTTATTAAATTACATGTAAAGTGTTATATAAAAATTATTCATGTCACTTCGTGAGGTGGGAATATGATATACAACCTAATGACTTTATAGTATCACCCATATAGTAGAAAATAAAAATTTATATGTGATATAATGCAATATGAGTATAAATATATTAAATATATATATGTTCTTAATACATCATTTAAAAATGCAGCGAGAGGCGATGATGGAAATAAAATGATATTGGATCCTGACGCGGTAGCCCGTTATACACACAAATGATGATTTTTTGTGGAATTTTATTGAAGAAGAGATAGACTTTAGTCTTAACATTAATATAATTACATATAATTATATAAGTTAAATTATTTTTTTCATAAGAGCATAGTTGAAGAAATATTTATGGAGGAGGATGAATAAATAATAAAACCCCCATACTTAGAAATTTACCTCTTCACAGACCACCTCTTTATGATTATACCTAAAGTATTCCTAGAATGGATTTGTGACCCAAACCAAGATTGTATGATTAGGATATTTAAGTGAGGTAGTTTGTTTTGTATTTATTGGATGAAAAAAAGGGTTTTATGGAGGTGATAAGAGTGTAGAGTGGGTGACCATTTATAACATAGGTGAGTGGAACCCTTGTAATTATATAATTAAAATGGTGTATACATGTTCATAAATTAAATGAATGGTGTAAAATTGTGTATTAAGGATATATATATATATATTATAAGGAGGAAATATTTCAAGGAAAAATAATTTATACTTATTTATATGTAATTTTTATACTCGTCTTTTTAATTTAACAACCCTGAGACAAATTTTATTTACATTAACAGTGGTAATTAATTTCTATTGTTTTCAATAGTCAAAAATTATTATAATAATATTTAAAAATATAAATTTATCTAATTTAACTTATTTAAACCATTTTAAAAATTTATGTTCATAGAATAATCATAATTAAATTCAAAAAACAAAAAAATGTGATGAAAAAGTGCGTATTAATGAAGTATAGTTTTTGAGATGATGATATTATATTAACTGAAAGGTTAATAATAATAATTTTATGAATTTTAAATAATGTTTATTTATTAAAAATAAATTAATTCTATTTATCACATTAGTAAAATAATTTTATAATAATTAATTAAAATGGGTAAATGTTATGAATTTAAAAACATGTTACAGAAAAATCATGTTTTAAACCCAAAAAATATATATACAAAAATCCAACATGATGTTTATTGAATAGAAATAATGTAGATTAAATATAATTAAATAATAATTATATTACATGAAATAATATTTATTACATAATATAATTTCGAAATTTCTAAATGCATTCAAAATAAATGATATTTTTATAGAAAACTCGATCTTTCACTATTTAGAGAAAAATAAACATATTCCAATAATACAATAATTTCACCGAAAAAAATTCTTATTCTGATTTAAAAAATACTTATAATTTTACCACATATTTTTTAAATGGTTAAAAAATAATTAAGTATTTTATATAGAAAATATATAATAAATAAATGATTAAGAAATAATATTGTTTGCTGAATACAATTAGTTTTCTTAATAATTAATTGATTTTTTACTAAAAACAATTATATAATATATATTGAGTATGAAATATATGTATATATATATTATTTAGTTGATAATATTTGTATACAAAAAAATAATGTATATGTTATAACAATTATATATATCATTCATTTTTTATCTTGGTGTTGCATGTCAAATACCCTATCAAACATAATTTTCTTTTCAAGAATCACAGGGTGTTACATCCTCATTCCAATTTAATAAATTTAGTCACAAAAAATATTTCTATATATCATACATAAAATTTTGTAATTTGAAACATAGTTTTTTTTGGAAACCTATCTCATAAAAATAAATAATAAAATATCCTCTTCATATGAGAGAAAAGGACATATAAAAGTCAACTAGAATAACACGTACTAGGTATAGAAATATGATACAAATTGAGATATGTGAATATATGGATATTAGATAAAATGATGAAGAAACAATTATGATATTGGCTGATATATATCATTGGTCACATGTATGTTAACAATCAAGTGAAAATAAACAACCATAAAATGATAAACCAAAGATGTGTGAAGGAAGTCATTGATATTATCAGGGATTTTAGAAATAGGTAAAAAAATTATGAACCATTTTAATTGATTTTATGAATTAATTTTTCATATAAAAAAACAGAATAAGGAAATTTACTTACATGAATTGTAGAATTTAATTCCATTTTTTGACTTCAACCAATTTCATATCTTTGTCTTCAAATGATGAGTAATCAGGATTAATTTTTTTATATTGAAGAACAAAAAAATAAAAAAACTTCTTATGGACCATATAATCATTAAGTGAATATTAATATATTCCACCAATCTTTATAATTTTACCAAAACCAAAATGGTAACCACATGGTATGATAATTCCTAAAATGAGTAAACCTTCATATGATGGAATAATACAATATTCTTCAAAATCAAATTGTAACATAAATCATCAAACAAAATAAATCACAAGTAACCTAAGAAATAAATATATTTTTAACCTCTAATCTATCTCATACCTTTTATATTTCATGCACAATAATAAGGGGATCTTCTTTTAAAGTAACCTTTAATACTTATTCACCTAATCAATTTCCAATCACATGGTTATATATATATTAAATATTGTCTTCTATGAATCCATTAAAATATATATTATAATGTTTATAAATACCTTATATATTCGTTAGAAAAAAAATAAATTGAAACTTTACATTAAACCATAGCTTTACAAATACATCAACTTACTGAAATTTCCCAAAAAAAAAGAGAGAGAATCATTTTATGATATCGCTACATTAAATCTAAAAGGGTTGTCTAACATTTTAAATTATGTTCATAATTCATCTTATAGGCCAATTATAGTATCAATAAATATTAATATAATCATACATGAATGAATCCTCAACTAAAAACATATGTAATCCATTCATCTGATACCAACTATAACGACCTTGAATTCCCACTCTTAGATTTGGTGCTGAAATCATAAACATTACATTTCATTCATTGAAACTGATGAAGGTGACCATATTTTCACCATTGAAAACCTAAAAAATCACAAGTAAATATTTTATCACATATATTATCAATGAAATTTTAGGTTTAATGTTTTATATAATTATAAAAAAACTCCAAAATACAATTCCAATGTCATTAAATTAATATTTCTCCCATTTAAAATATCTATTACAACATTAAATTAATTCATCATTATCATAAATATAAAATTATTATGACCATAACACATTCAGAATAATAATTTATAACACAGTTGAATGTAAACATAATAAGTGTGATTTCAAATTATTAGTATGTGTATACTTAAAATTAGATACTTAAAGTCATAAATGAGAATATGAAGTGAATAAGGGAATGAAAATATAATCAGGGTTTGTTAGAATATCCTAAAACAACTAATACCCACAAATAACTAAATCAACCATGATACACATAAAATGACAATTGATAAAATTAATTAGTGATATAAATCAATTATCACGTACCATGTGATATCATTCATGATCAAAAGTAAATATTATAAACCCACAGAAATAATAGATAAAAAGAGTGGGTATCATATAAAATCACCATATGAGAACCCTTATAGAACACTTGCAACTAGAATAACCATAGCTCCGAATTCTAGTATAACTACGTAGAAAACATAATCAATACCCTTGGCATTTGATCACAATTTGGGTACACTCATCATATAGTTATATCCGACTCACCCAGCACTATCTCAATGAACTAATATTATATAATTTCATCGAACCAAAACCTGAATAAAGCATATTGATCTTTCAGTTTATCATAAGTCTCATAAAAGAACATTTTATGATTTTATAACTAGATTAAATTATGGAAGGTAAATTGGTTACATGACACCTCTACAAAACTAGAATAGCCCCGGGAATATAAATAGGTTTCATAACAATATATTTTAAAAAATATTAATCCATATAGTAAAATAATGTGGAATGTGTCATTACATAATATTCAAATATGAGTATAATTAAAAAACAATGTTTTTGACACTTATTAATTGAAATAAAATTAATATATTATTAAAGCCTTTTTTCAAAAGTATCCTTTTCATTTTGAATAGTAACTTTATAAAAACAAAAAATTAAAAAATATTGATAAATTATTTTATTTGATAAAATCCTTGGAAATATATATTGGATTCCTTATAAATAATTTAATTTTTCATCATGATAAAAATAAAAATTTCATTTTTACAAAAAAATAATAAACATAAAGCACTATGAAAATAATTTTATATTAATATAAAATTGAAATAATATAAATGGATATTTAAAACTATTTTGAAACATTCCATTAGGAAAATATAACAACCATTTTGAAAAGAACTTTTAAAAACATATTTAAATTAATGAATATTTTTAATTGAAAATAACCTTTAAAAATTATATAGGATGCTTTAAAATCATTTAAAATATTACCAGAGGATAATATCGTTTTAATTTTAATAAACACTTTACAAAACATAGAACATTTTAAAAGTAATTTTCTTTGAAAATAACCTTGATAACATATAATCGATTAATCAATGAAAAAAATTCTCATCATGGGGTGGAATTTATTCATTACGTTCATGTTCAATAAAATGATTACGTTGATATATTTGGTATTATCCAGATAGGAATTTTTTGGAAAATGAAATGAGATTGAGTTGAAAACGTTTTAAAAAAGTAATTCATAGGTAAATTTTTTATTAATACATAATTGAAATAATTTTACAAAAACAAATTTAATCATTCTTTGAAAAAAAAAATATTTTTTTGATTGAAGTGATAAACCATGAATATTTTTTGTAAAATTATTTTCTAAACTATTGAGTATATAATGAGTAAAAATTGAAGGATAAAAAAATTTATTCATT
Organism: Viscum album; assembly: GCA_963277665.1. Taxonomy (NCBI): domain Eukaryota; kingdom Viridiplantae; phylum Streptophyta; class Magnoliopsida; order Santalales; family Viscaceae; genus Viscum; species Viscum album. Next base: position 1,512,606,064 of record OY728156.1, read on the forward strand.
TTATATAGACTAAGGATAAGAAAAATTATGAGTTTCTTTTGAGATGGATTATAAAAAGTTATTCATCAGAAAAATAATCATAAATAATCCCAATAAAATATGAAATTGTAACATAAAATCCAAACCTCTTTTATAATATTAAATTTTAAACCCAATTAAGGAATAGTGGTAACTGAAAATAATATCCTTATAGTAAATTAATTGATTATATTACATATCAATAGGTCTTTATATACACTTCTTAAATGATGATAGGTTTATAACATAATGCATGTCCAAAAGAATAAAAATTGATACAAAAATCACATACCTATTCAAAAACTTTTGGACCATAATCCCTATATGAGATAACTCATTATATAAATATGTAAATCTAAATAATTTTTAGGATAATAAAAATAAAATATATTTATGGTAATAATATACACCATATTAATTAAATATGCTGTTTATTTGACATGTCTCTCATAAAAGAAAACATTTTGGGGGAAATGCTATACCTTTTGTCTAGAATTTCATTATATTTTTTTATCATTTTTATAATAAGTTTACTTTTTTATTTTATTTCATAAGGAAAATTTCACGCTTAATACATTATAAAAATATTATTTATTCTTTTTAATCAAAATATTTTAATTTTTTATCTTTTATATCCATGTTATCTTATGAAGGACAATTTGTTCATAATTTCAAAATGGATTTAGTATGTTGAATGTGGAAAAAGAGCCAATTATTTAAAAATTTCTTAAATAATAATCCTTAAATAATTTTTATATTTATTCATAAATATTACTTTTAAAACCAAAATTGAATTTTTAATGAAATATGAATTATGTTAAGATCATAAAGATGGTATTTCATACTTACTCAGGAATAACATTTCAAATTTCTAATTATCATTAGGGAAAGGAGTTATGATTTATTTTATCTGTTAATAGAGCTAATTATATCCTAAATTTCATGTTATATTTTTAACTATACTTATATATATATAATTCTTGTGATGTGGATACAAAAAATATCACATTACTTAATAGATGTTACAGTCCACATGTACACAAACAACATTATAATTTTTCAGTCCTTGAAATAAAATGGTACATTATATATTTAGTAGTATTATCCTTATTAAATCCCTTGTAATGAGTTATTTAAAAATGAATCATGTCAAATTATGAGGTGGTAGTCCTTCGTACACACTAGTTATATTATTGTATCTAGAATGGAATAGAAAATAAAAAATGTATATGTCGAATTTATAAAAAAGTACAAATATTTTAAAAAAATTATTATATATATATATATACTTTAAATTCATCATTAAACAATTCATGAGAGGAAAAAAGGGAAATTTTTTTGAAATATGACCGTAATGTGGTAGTATAATGTACACTAAAAATGATGATTTCAAAAAAAATTATTTAAGTGGATATGGATTTATATGATTAATTTCATATAATAACAATTAATTATATATTAGATACCATTTTAATCATATTATCGTATTTTATGTAAATTTTATATTCATTGAGGAATAAATAAAACAAAAACACATAGTTTGAAATATTACCTCTTCTTGGTGCACCTCTTTATGATAATACCTAATGTATTAATAAAATGGATTTTTTACCAACACAAGGCTTATAAGATTAAGGTAAGCAGGTTGGGAAGTTATTTTGTTAGGTTTTTTTTCAAATTTGTTTTAGGGTGTCATGAATGGAATAGAGGGGAGTCTTTTAATACTGAGATGTGTGGAAAAATTGTAATTTTTAACGAAATAGGTGTACCCACAAATTTCAAATGAAAATAGAATAAAATGTGGAATATTAAGCTAACCTAGACAGGATAAGGTCTAAAAATTTTATAAAATATATTTTAGAAATGTGTATAGATAACTTTATCACTAATCATTTTAGTTTAACCCCTCGATAAACACAGTTGTTCAATAAACAATCAAAATTATTTTTTCTTTTTCAATATTCATTTTGATCAATTATTTCATTTTCATTAATAAAAAATCTAGATTATAATGATTCAAAGTATAGAATTTTTTAAAATAAAATTTAATCCCCATTATTGTAAAATATTAATTTAAAACATATGACAAAGAAGGGATGAAAATATTGTTTTTATGAAGTGTATTTTCTAAGAAAAATATGATTTTATACAAGATATATGATTGATAAAACGAAATTTTTAAATTTTATTTCTAATTTATTTATAATAATAATATATATTAAAATAAATTACTATATATTGATTACATTAATTAATTAATTTGTAGAATCATTATACATTTGAGTATAGTTTTCATAAAAACATTGTTTCTAATAAATAAATAACAGATACTAAATTCCAATATTTATCTAGATTAAAATAAAAAATAGAATATTAAATATAAATAACTATTTATTATATTAAATTTATTCTTATTTAATATATACTATTACTTTAATATTTCTTAATTTGTTGATCATAAATGACATTTTTACTATAATTGGTATTTTCACTTTTCACTAAAAAATCAATTACTTCATTAAAATAAATAAAAATAGCAAAACTAAATTTTAATATAACGATTTCAAAAATTAATTTCATTTTAATAAATAAATTTTTTAATAGCTTAAAAATTGTAATGATAATATTTTTTTCATTTAATGCATTAATAATCATTTTGTAAGAAAACTGTTTTTAAAGAATAAAATTTCCTTACAAAAAAATTAAATAAGTATTTACAAATAATTTATTTATAATTAATATTAAGTTAGATAAATTTATATTTATCTTATATTAGTTAAAAATATTCATACCCTTTAACATAATAGATAGCTTATAATGGATATTTATATTATAGCTTCATTAGGATCTATATTTCAGGTCTAATACACTACTGAAATTAGTCTTATCTTCTAAAATAATTGAATTTTAAATATAGATATATATATTATGGATGTAATATGATTTATAATAGTATATTTTGTCTCTCACTAAATAACATTTCAGTAGGTGAAGGACGAGAACTATGTTCGGGATTTTTTTCATAGCCTCTTCAGATACTAAAGAATAAATAGGAAAGAATATCCATGGATTTTGTAATACGGATTCCATAAACAAAATGAGGAAATGATTCCAACTGGTTGATAATATAGCAACATATCATGTAACATCACTTCATTAAAATTAGGTACTATAGTATGGTAGTGATTTTGGTGAAGTTGTTGTACATGCATGGGGTCTTCTGAATCAATGCGATAAAATAGATGATTGTCTTTGATTATGAAACGTGGTTTACATCATGGTTATGGAGAGGAATATCATATGAATTTAGGATAAAATTAAGTATGAGTATAGTGTTTTACTAACAGAAAGATTGGATGACCAAGGAAATTATCCAGGGGTTTGAGGAAATGCAGAGGGATTTTGTTCAAGATTTTAGTTGAAGCTAGGGAAATCGCATTCCACCGATACAGTTTACTTATATTAATAGTTACCACTATACTATCATCATTTCAATTTTATGGGACCGATAAGATAGACCCTTTATGTCACCCTTGTGCTAGAGTGAGAATGTAGAGACATCCCTTGTTGGGACAGTGATGGTGGAGGCATTTCTAGAGAAGGTTCTGATGATAAAAAGGTGAATTTTGATAGAATATTTTCAATATAAAATTCATCATATAAGAATATTAATCTATTTGAGTTCGTGTAAGGAAATCATGTTTTCAGAAATTTCTAACCATGTCTAGGATTTTTGGGTATTTCAGCTCTCTTGGGGGTTCATTGGGGCATTTAATATCTTATAGAGGTTTTTAATGTTTTCGTATCACCTAGCCTTACCCCACAGTTAGAATTGGTAAATGATGTATTCCATGATCCATATCATATGAGATATGTGCATAGTCAAAAAAAATTAAATAATGATGAAAATATAGACATTTCATATGAATCCAACTTATCAGAGTACATTATGGGGATTGATGATCAACAGGAGAGGGTCATATGAGGATAGACCGTTGCATTAGTTCAAGTAATCTGGGACAATATGACCATATATGAGTGATCATGGGAGAGTGATATATTGATAGTATCTTAGTACCCCCACCATTTAGTTTATAATGTGAATTTTGGTGTCAAATCATTTCATTATTGTAGAATTTTGTGACATTTCCTTTTCCTTCTATTATATTTAAATATATTAAGGAATATTTTTATATCCAGCCACTATGACAGTTCATGATTATGAGGCACGGTGATACCAAAATTGATTATATAAAAATATTTAATATTTTACTATCACAAATGCATATTTTTACAATAAAATTATAATAAATTTGAAATTGATACTTAGATCAGAAATATTTTACTACAATTGAGATCATAGTGTGGGGTCTACACTAGTTGGGACCTATGGTTGGTCGAAGTTGAACATTTGTATTTAAGAGTCATTGAAGCTATGTTTAATTAAAATATAGAATTAAATTTATTTATCTTATTTAGTTTCCAATTTTATAATTAAATCTAAAAATAACTCTTTAAAATAATTCTATAGGGTTTTCTAAATAGACTCTAGGATAATCCAGGGGAGCTTTGGGAATTATTTATTAGCTTATAGTAACATGGGATGATGGGTTATCAGATCAAGGTGGAACGAGTGGAAATGAAAATTGGGGAACATCATCTGTAACATACCGGGTAAATAAAGAATATGACATTTTTATATTTATTAATATTCATGAATTAAATATTAATATTAATTTAAGGGAGATTCTATCTTCGATGTTGTACCTAATACGTAACAACGAGTTTCTTTGAAATCTTACATTGCACACTAATAATATAATAATATTATTTTAAATGGTAGTTATAGCCTAGATGTTGTAATGGAGGGAATTAATAGAACTAACTAAAAAATGATTATATATGTCTGTATAATATTTTTACATTTATCTAACAAAAGTTAGAGGCTTTTATTAAAAAATAATTTGATTTTAAACATAAATATTCTAATTTTCCATAAAAGGTCGATTAACCGCCTTTTGATGGAGTGCCTTTTTTAAAACTACTTTTTATCAATTTTATATGTTATATATGACAAAATAAAATCCTTGTTTATAATTGGGACATTAAAATTTACCTTGGATAAATTTTTGGCATTTTGCTGATAGTGTTCATTTTTTAATGAATAGTGAAAATACTACATTTTACTTCAAAAATTCTTTTTTCATATAACTTAATTATATGGTTATATTATATTTATAATTGGTTTTAAAGTTTTAATAGAATATATCTTTACCATTTTATCCAATGGTGGTCATTATAATTAATTTCACTTTGAATTTGGACATAAACAATTGTCAATCTTTTGATAGATGTTGTTTCTTAAAAACACGCTATTTGTTTTGACAACGAGAATTATTTTTAAACTCATTACTGAAATTCTTGTGATTGTAATTTGGTAAAATGGATTCCATATTTGGAATCAGAGGGTCCAAATTATGTAATAAAGTCTCTTTATCTTTTGGACATCATGAATAGTAATGACAGTAATTATCTTTAATTATCGTGTTTATTTAGTAATCGAGTAGTTAAGGGTAATAAAACAATATAATAATAATTTAAAATTACCCCAAAATGTGTCCTAATGATATTTTTGGTGTCATTTCCGACCATGGGATTTCTTGTACCAACATAGGGACCCCATGGAATCACTTTTGTGTGATAGTGACCTTTTATCATATTATTTTTAAAGAAAGGGAAATATAATAAAAGTATGTAATACCTAAGTAAAACAATTTTAATTTCGATTATATAAATGATATATTTGACTATAAATATTAATTTTAAATATAAATATATTTATTACATCATGGTATTTTATTTTTAATTTTGAGACATTAAATAAATAAATTTTTTATGACACAATGATGATGCAGTTATTGACGCATTAATGAATGATTTAAATATATGATATTATAAGTGTAAAAATAATTTTTTTTAAACTTTGGATGCAATAAAATAATTTCATAGATGATAATGACTTGTAAATTATATTTTAATGATTTTATTTAGAAGTAATAAATCTTTTATGCCTTTATCAGAAGTCAACTACCAAATAGTGTTGAAATTGGGATAAATGAGTTTTCAGAACAAATGATATTCTATTAAATGGTATATTAGTCTAAAAAATTTAATACTCTTCCAAATGACAATTAATATATTAATAATATCATTATTGGTAAAATTATGGGACTATTGGTATTTTAATGTAATTATTATGACCATATAGTTTGAAAATAAAAAAAGACGTGGTAAGAATTATTAATTTTAACCAAGGGTTAAAATGAAAAGATAAGGCCAAATCAATGACCTCCACTTATCTAAATACTATTGGTTGAGTGGATGAATACCCATTATCCTATTATACTCTAAATATTTAATTTTGAATCTATTTTAATTTGAAAAACATTTTATAATAAATTTATATTTCATGACTTTCCAAGAGTGCCCCTCCTCCATCTTAAAAAAATTCCTCACCTCTACCCACTTACTCACACCTCTCAAGAACCTTGGCTCGTCAAAAATATACTCAAATAAGCTATACAGATCCCTATATTCCTTTTATAAGCCTCCATTGGGGAAGAATTATTTTCAAAAGAGCCTTTTCCTCAAATAAAAAAAAGTTACCTGACTTAGAGATAACGCCTTCTCTCAAAATCCATTGTTGTGTTTTCCTTCTTCACTCACCCTAACATTATTATTATTTGATTACATAATAACAAAAATATCCTAAATATAATAGTATGTTGTTATGAGAAGGATTTTATTTACACTTACACAGACCTTCGTCTAATGTTTAAAGAACATCTTGTTTCTGTGGGTGGTAAATTACTGCCTCACAAAACGATGATTGTTCAATCTTCTTATAACTCCATTCATGGTGGCCATTATGATGTCACTGTATTTATATATTATATTTATTATATTTATTTCCTCTCTATTCTCCTGTATTTTATATTTAAAACATACCTTTATGCTTTGCATGTTGTGTAAAAGCGATAATTTCATTTGAGGAAGTGTGGACTACCGCCCCCTCAAGTGATGTGACTCATTAATGCCAAACATGGAATTTATAAAGAATGTAATTCATGAACATATGTTAACTATATAAAATATTTAATATACTGGAATTATAATATATATATGTCACATTTTTTCTCAATTCCTTTAATATGACAAAGAAATGAAAGTAATGTTTATGCGTACGTACGGATGGCCGTCTCCATGAACGGTGCATTTTATATTTTATCATCAAATGATATGGAATAGTATAAAGTGAATATATACTGGATATATATGATATATAAATCATTATTACCATTCTGGAGAGGATATACTTATAACTACATGGGAAATTCATTTCAAACAAGTTCATTTTTGACTCATGTACCGAACAACGACAAAACGTATGATATGAACTCAAATAATTAACTAATTATTATAACATGATAATATGTGATATTAATTGAATAATAAAAATTAAATTAAGTCCTTATGAAATTATAAATTGGACTAAGTTTATTATTCTGTAATACAAACAAATGAACAAGACAAGTCGGACTTAAGGTAAGGGGATTTCTTATCTGAGTTTTAATTCCGCGAGATTTCCATTTTTTGCCACTTATTTATTGCATGTGATGTATTGTGTAATTTCATTTGATATATATTATCATGATTCTAATTATATTCATGGTATTCTGTGAATCATTTGGTTCTTATTATCCTTTTTTCATACGACTCGATTTATTACAACGAGGTAAGGGGTTTTTATATCACTTTTTATTCCCGTGAGATTCATGATATTTTTGTCACTATCTCTTTTGATTAGTGTATGTACTGCCCATTACTCTAATCTATGTGTAATATAATTTCATTTATGGGTATTTAAATCAACATTATACGGTCCTTCTTTCATGGGGTGTATGTTTCGTAAGTTACCAAATCGGTAAGGGAACCTTTCACCCACCTCTTTTTAAAAGGATTCATTTTGCTTTATCATTTAAATAAAATATTCTTATATTGGGATATGTTATTATATATCCTTATATCTATAAATTTTATGTCTAAGTGATTAGACACCCTTTTTATCTTTCATCAACTCATTTTCTAAATATTAATGTGACGCCGTTAGGCTGTCGAACTTCTGTAAGGGAACTTATTTAACCAATTTCAATTATTTGGGTTAAACCTATACTTATTGATTATATAGTGCCATGAATGTGTGTGAATGACCTATGATTGTTTTACACTTAATATCCACTTATATTTGGTGTATTTATATTTTTCACACATAATTATTTCATTGATTTAACATTAATCTAAGGATACCGTCTTTGTAAGGGATTTCGTCTCAATCTCATTTCGTTGAGGAATATTTTGTTTTATAGAAAACTTTGTTTTATATATTTTATAACCACCTTTGACTTTTACTCTTATTCAAATGGAATATTTTTTCCATATCACTAAATGTGGAAATTTTTTCTTTCCTTTACGTTTGTTGTATGTGTTATGATTTTATAATGGTACATGGACATTTGACAGGTGGTTATGTGATAAAACAAATAACGGGTGGTGCAGTGATAAACCAGGATGGGTGGTTATGTTATAACCTCCAATGAATTGGGTATAAAAGTCGGTCGTATGTCTATTCCATTTAGTGATATGTGTGGGAGCTGATCGTACGGTTATTCCATTTATGTATGTTTATGTCTTATGTTATCTTTATATGTTATGTGTTCTTTATATGTGTTTTATGGTAATATTTTGGTTACAAAAGAGTAAGTAATGATCTTTTATTTATTGATGTGTATTTACTACTTCATAAAGGTGAAAAGTATTACTTATGATTAAGTATTCATGGTTTACTTGTTGTTTTAAAAAAACTAATAGTTTCCTTTTTGTGTATCCCTTAATGAGCTTTTTATGATCATCCAGAGTTTTTGAAATTATTTCCATAGGACTTAATGATGAATAGGGTCAAGGATGGGATCATGTAAAGACATGCTATCTAAAACATGGCACTATACATGTTTCTTTTTAAGAGTTTTTATTTTATGAAAAAAATGGAAACTAAGTAGAAGTGTCTACTTTGTAATCTTTTGAGATGTAATGGTTATGTCCTAATTATATATAAATCTAAACCTAAAAATATACTCAATGTGAATTATTCATTTAGTTCATTATTATGTAATGTTTTAAGGTCGGGTCATTATATTTTGTATCAGATGTCAGTTTACAAAACATTAGAGATTATGAGTTTTCATTAAACACATGGTTAGTCCCTATGTCTATGATATCAGTTAAATACTTGTTTTATATCTTTTTCAGATCAAGTAAAGTTATTTACGAAGGAATTAGGAGGATCTCAAATAACATTCATATCTCTTCATGAGGGAATTCTTGCAATAATTATTGCAAAGTCATGTTTGGATGATTTTGAGTCTTTTTCTAGCATACAACTCACTTTCAAGCAGTAGTTTGAGATATCAAACACCTCCACTATACCTCGTTATCATCGTGGATCATGGGTTGTATTTAGACAAATCCTATTTTCACAATATTCTCATATTTTCAAGAAAGGTAAATATTATCAAGGCATTTTCAAATATTTTACCTTATCACAAGATTTTGAAGCATATTATGATTTTAAAAAAGGTACTGATGAAGGAGACCCTTGGACAACCTATTTATAATTTGATTTACAATATAGTCTCTCATCATATACCTATGGTATTTTAAAAGGACCATTAATTGAATATTTCAACTCAAATTCGTTCTAACTATTTTATAAAAATCATGTTTTATCAGATGTTTTGAAATTATATGTCATACATGATTATTTTCTAAAACATTTTTTCTGTGAACACCCATATGACCCATGTTTTACAAGGTGTATTTGGATGGAGGAAGAAAATGATTTTGAAGGATCTATAAATCATTGTTGAAATGCATGGACCTTCTACCTACGTGAACAAGATGATGATTAAACCAAATGGACACCATGATCAATGTATGATGTTCATCATTTTGAGGATCATTTAATTTTGTCTTATGGTGGTGAAGTAAGACTTCTAGAATTAAGAGGTTGAGATCATAATGAATTAGTATGAAAATTAGAGGTATAAGGAAACCATTGAGGTTAAAACATGTTTGGGATTATTTTTGAGATTTATAAAAAGGACAACGCGTAGGATGGGTGACAACTCATCGCATCTGGTAATGCTGCAGGAATCAAACCCACAACCGAAGGGCGGTAAGGGTGCATCGCCTACCACTGGCCTACTTGAAGTCCCTAGTTAGTATGACTTATGATTTTAGTAAAATTATTTTTATAAAACAAAAATATGTTGATTTTTGGAATTTATGCTTTATCAAATGGATATACTTACTATAAGAAAATGATTTGGTAATTAAGTGATAAAGGTTGTGGTAAAATATGTTATCTCTTTAGAGGAAACCCTTTATCCCTAAGAACGATAGAATACAATGGGATTTCAACTGTGGAATAATGGTTGAAATTTTAGTTTGGAAGAATCTATGTTTTTATTGTGTACATATGATTACTTTGTTTATTTAAGAAAATGATTAACCTATCATGGAGAATATGTGATTAGGTTAATTACTTTTCAATATGAGACTTTGTGAGTAACTGAAGTTATTTGGAGATAAATGTTAAGATTTTTCTTGGAAGACTATGTAATTAAATCCTTATGAGATTTGGGTTTCAATCTTATTTTGGATTACTTTTAAAAAAATTTATGGATAGTAGTTTATTTAATGGTCTTCGATGAACTTTTGGTTTTGTTTGAAAATTTTTAGAGATTAAGATTAGTTTTTCTTTTTTAAAAGATTATCCTTTTTGGGTATTATCTGATCTCATGGTAACCATTTTGGTTTTTGTTAAGGTATAAAGACATGGGAAATATACAGTTCTCTTTTGTGGATTAGGTGATTCTCATGAAGTTGATTATAGAGCTTTTAATGTGAACAAGTCACCCTAAATACTCATCTTTTGGAGGAAATATGAGTTTGTGTAAGAAATCTAGTAATATATGAAAGTCCACATAACAAGTAAGTATGTTTCCTTATGTTTTATTTAAGATCATAAATAAATTCCTCAATGAAATGTAACTTAAAAGAAAAATTGTGTCTGTTATGTTTTCATACTGGGGAATCAAATACCGTTTAACCCATCACAAGTTTGTGATTTTCTAGTGGTTACCTTTCTCCTAAACATGTTTTCTATCACTCTCCATCAGAACATGACCATTTTTTTCTATTAGATATCCATGTTTTCATGGAATCCTAGTATCTGTTATCTCGAGTGACCTTTTTACTTTTATTTCTTTCTTTTAAATTGATAGTTAAATTTACTCCTTTTTGGATGTTGGGATTTCAATGAAGCTTCTGAGCCCAATTTCAAAATTGTGAGGATGCAATTCCCAAAAAGGGGGAAGGATGTCACATCCTGGGTAAATAAATAATATGAAAATTTCATATTTATTAATATTCATGAATTAAATATTAATTTTACTTTAAAGGAGATTCTATGTTCGATGGTGTAGCCAATACGCAACAACGAGTTTCTTTGAAATCTTATGCTGCATACCAATAATATAATAATATTATTTTAAATGGTTGTTAAAGCCTAGTCGTTGTAATGGCAGGAATGAATAGAACTAACTAAAAAATGATTATATATGTTTGTTAAATATTTTTACATTTATCCAATAAAATTTAGATTCTCAAAATAAGAAGGGAATTTGATTTTAAACAGAAATATTCTAATGTTCTTTAAAAGGCCGATAAACCGCCTTTTGATGGAAAAACATTTTTAAAAATACTTTCTATCAATTTGATATGTTATATTTGACAAAATAAAATCCTTCTTTAGAATTGGTACATTGAAATTTACCTTGGATAATTTTTTTGTATTTCTCTTACAATGTTCATTTTTTAATGAATAGTGAAAAATACTGCATTTTAATTCAGAACTGTTTTTTCATCTAACTTAATTATATGATTAGATTTTCTTTTTAAATTGTCTTAAAGTGTAATTAGAATATATTTTTACCATTTAAACCCATTTTCATCATTATTATTAATTTCACTTTGGATTTGGACATAAACAATTGTCAATCTTTTGATAGATATTGTTTCTTAAAAACACGCTATTTGTTTTGACAACGTCAATTATTTTTAAATTAATTACTGAAATTTCTGTGTTTAGAATTTGGTTAAATGGATCATAAGGTCCAAATTATTTCATTTAGACTCTTTTGTTTATGGACATCATGAATATTAACGAATGTAATTATCTTTAATTATCGTGCTTAATTAGTAATTGTGTAGTTAAAGGTAATAAAATAATATCATAATAAAATCAAATGCCCGAAAAATGTGTCCAAATTCTATTGGTGCTGTCATGTCCATCCATGGGATGTCTTGTTCCAGATTAGGGACCCCATGTAATCACTTTTGTGTGATAGTGACCTTTTATCATATTATTTTTAAAGAAAGGGAAATGTAATAAAAGTATGCAATACCTAAGTAAAACATTTTTATTTTCTTTTATATAAATGATATATTTGACTATAATTAGTAATTTTAAATCTAAAAATATTTCCTACATCATGGTATTTTATTTAGAATTTTTAGAACTTATATAAATAAATTTATTTATGACACAATGATGATGTACTTATTGCCTCATTAATTAAAGATTTAAATATATGATATTATAAGTGTAAGAATATTATTATTTTGAAACTTTGGATTCTATAAAAAAATTTCATAGATTATTATGACATGTAAAATATATGATAAGTATTTATTTCTAAGGAATAATGGTTTTATGCCTTTATCAAAAGTCAACTACCAAATATTGTCGAAATTGGCATAAATGAGTTTTTAAAACAAATGTTATTTTATTAAATAGTATAATAGTCTAAAAAATATAATATTCTGTGAAATGACATATAATATATTACTAATATCATTATTGATACAATTATGGGACTATTGGCATTTTAATGTAATTATTATGACCTTATAGTTTGAAAATAAAAAAATATGTGGTAAGAATTTTTAATTTTAACTAAGTGTTAAAATGAAAATATATGGTGAATTATATAACCTCCACTTGTCTAAATCCTATCTTTTGAGTGTATTTCTACAAATTATACTCTTATCCTATAAATATATCATTTTTGAACTATTATAATTTGAAAAACATTTTATAATAAATTAATATTTCATGACTCTCCAAGAGTGCCCCTCCTCCCTCTTATAAAAAGCCATCAACTCTACCCCCTTACTCACACCTCTAAAGTCACATGTATCGTCCAAACTATGCTCAAATAAGATCTGAACATCCATATCTTCCTCCTAGAAGAATCACTTTGGGAATAATTCTTTTAAAGGTATCCTTTTCCTCAAATCAAAAGAAGTTACCTGATTTAGAGGTAACACCTTCTCTCAAAATCCTTTGTTGTATTTTACTTCTTCACTCCCACTACCATTATTATTATTTGATTAAATAACAACAACAGTATATTAAATGTACTAGTATATTGTTATGATAAGTATTTTATTTAAACTTACAGACACCTTCTTCTAATGGTTAAAGAACATATTGTTTCTGTGGGTGGAAAATTACTACCTCACGAAACGATGATTGTTCAATCTTCATTTACCACCTTTCATGGTGGACATTATGATGTCATTGTATTTATATATGATATATATAATATTTATGTCCTCTATATGATCCTTTATTTTATATTTAAAACATAGATTTTTTCTTTTCATGTTGTGAAAATTCAATAATTTAATATGAGGAAGTGTGGACTACCGCCCCCTCAAGTGATGTGACTCGTTCATGCAAAACATTGAATTTATAAATAATGTGATTAATAAACTTATGTTACCTATATAACATATATATTATAGTGTAATTATAATATATATATGTCTCATTTAGTTTTAATTCCTTTAATATGACAAAGAAATGAAAGTAGTGTTCATGCGTACGTACGGCCTACTGTCTCCATGAACGGTGCATTTCATTTTTTATCTCCAAATGATATTAAATAGTATAAAATGAATATATAATGGATATATATGATATTTAAATCATTATTACCATTCTGTAGATGCTTTGATTATTACTACATGGGTAATTATTTTTAAACAAGTTCATTTTTGACTCATGTACCGAACATCAACAAAACGTATGATATGAACTCACATAATTAACTAATTATTATAACATGATAATATGTTATATGAATTAAATAATAAACATTAAAATAAGTAAATAAGAAATTATAATTGGACCTACATTTATTATTCAGGAATATAATGAAATGAATAAGACAAGTCAGACTTGAGGTAGGGGGATTTCTTATCTCACTTTTAATTCCGTGAGATTTCCATTATCCGCCACTTATTTATTGCATGTGGTGTATTTTTTACTTCAATTAGATATATATTATCATGATTCTATTTATATTCATGGTATTATATGATTAATTTTTTGATTATTATCCTTTGGTCATATGACTCGATTTATTACAACGAGGTAAGGTGTTTTTATCTCACTTTTTATTCCCATGAGATTCATGATATTTTTGTCACTATCTCCTTTCAGTGGTGTATGTACTGCCCATTACTCTAATATTTGTGTAATATAATCTCATTTATGGGTATTTACATCAACATTATATGGTCCTTCTTTCTTGGGGTGCATGTTTCATAAGTTACTAAATCTGTAAGGGAACCTTTCACCCTCCTCTTTTTAAAAGGATTATTTTTGTTATGTCTTTTAATTCACATATTCTTATATTGTGATATTTTTTTCTTTATCTTTATTGCTGTAAAATTTATGTCTAAGTGATGAGATATCCTTTTTATCTCTCATCAACTCATTTTCTGAATTTTAAAGTGACGTCGTTAGTCTGTCGAATTTCTGTAAGGGAACTTATTTACCCATTTCCAATTATTTGGCCTAAACCTCTAATTCTTGATTATGTATTTCTATGAATATGTGTGAATGACCTATGATTGTTTTACACTTAATTTCCACTTATATTGGGTGTATTTATATTTTCCACACATAACGTTTTCATTGATTTATCCTTAATCTAAGGATATCATCTTTGTAAGGGACTTCGTCTCAATCTCTATTCATTGAGGCATATTTTGTTTTATACACAACTTTCTTTTATACGGTGTATAAACCCCTTATAATTTTACTCTTATTCAAAAGTAATATTTTCTCTACAAAGCATTTTACTAAATGGCAAAAAGAATGTTTCTTTTTAATGTACGCGGTGACAACAACCTTTCCACCACCATGAGTATTATTTGATCTTTGTCTTCCTTAACAAGTCGTAATGTTTTTAAAAGGGAAATAAATACCATATACTCTTTAATGTATTTTGGTATTGAAAAGGGTTATGATAATGGATTTGTTATGTCAATATATTGTTATTGAAATGTGGAGATGTTTTCTTTCCATTATATTTGTTGTATGTTTTATGATTTTATAATGGTACTTGGACATTTGACGGGTGGTTATGTGATAAACCAAATAACAGGTGGTGCTGTGATAAACTATGATGGGTGGTTACGTTATAACCTCCAATGAATTGGGTATGGAAGTCGGTCGTATGGCTATTCCATTCAGTGATAAATCTAGGATTTGACAGTATTGTTATTCCATTTAAGTATGTTTATGTCCCAAGTTACCATTATATGTTATGTGTTCTTTATATGGGTTTTAATATAATCTTTTGGTTACAATAGGGTAAGTAATTTTATTTTATTCAGTGAAGTGTATTTACTACTTCATAAAGGTGAAAATTATTACTTATGATTAAGTACTCATGGTTTACTTGTTGTTTTGAAAAAACTAACAGTTTCCTTCTTTGTGTATCCCTTACTGAGCTTTTTATGCTCATCCCAAGTTTTTGAAATGTTTTCCATAGGACATAAAGATGAATATGGTCAAGGATGGGATCAAGGAAAGACATGATATCTAAAACATGGAACTATACATGTTTCTTTTTAAGAGTTTATATTTTATGAAAAAAATGGAAACTGAGTAGAAGTGTCTACTTTGTAATCTTTTGAGATGTAATAGTTATGTCCTAATTCTCTAAAACTCTAAACCT
Organism: Viscum album; assembly: GCA_963277665.1. Taxonomy (NCBI): domain Eukaryota; kingdom Viridiplantae; phylum Streptophyta; class Magnoliopsida; order Santalales; family Viscaceae; genus Viscum; species Viscum album. The sequence continues at coordinate 1,512,622,296 of OY728156.1, forward strand.
GAAAAGATCCTCAATGTGAATTATTCATTTAGTTAAAGATTATGTAATGTTTTAAGGCCAGACCTTATATCATCATACCGATATAATATTTTCTTCATAAACAACTGATCCTAATCACAGTAGGTGTTTTAAATTATTTATTTCAACCTCTTGATTGACTAATTTATAATTAACATTTTATCTTCTGTTAATATATTTTTCTTTGCCCATAGTATGTGCTCATTTATTTTTTTATCTATAATTATTATTTTTTCATGTTATTCGTCCTAGTTATCCCTGATTTTTTATTATTTTCCAAGAAAACATGGCCAATGATGTTTGATCTTTTTATTTTATGGCATTCCCTCACAAATTCATCTTGTCCATCACCATTGGACCACGAGGTCACAATTTTCCCTTTTGGGTGGTTCCAAACACAATTAAAATGTTGTATTAATGAGGGTTTGGATAATGATGAGTGGATTCGTGATTTTATTATGTACTAGGATGGGATTAGGGATATACATCATCAGTCTAGGGTTCACTAGAGTCAAAAGTGAATTTTGTGTATACATGATGCATAATAGCTTTTAGAGGATTCGTGGATTCTATTTTTAAGCCTTTGATGGCTGGGAAATGATAGTTAAAGTCTTTTTCATTTTATTTATTGAAGTAAATAAGTTTGATCCATGAAATAAATACATAGATTTGAAAAATGGGATTAAAATAAGGATTGTTTTGGCAAAAAACATAATACACGCCTTGTAATCAAAAAGAACACATGGAATGTAGACCCCCTTATTGTGGCACTAGAGATTCTCTAAAATTAAAGGATCATACAGTATCTGGATGGATCCACATAGAGTGTGACCCTCACCAGGAAGTCACAAAATGACTCAAATAGAATCACTCTGGTCCCCATGTTGTACAACATTCTTTGTAATTCAGTATTATAAAGGCACGTTCCGATAGTTGGGAAAGACCAGGTGCACATATACATCCTGGAGAAGATGTGGAGACCCATAAGGGATAAGGTACACCATGTACAACACATACACTACATTTATGATAACATGTATTTAAATCCATTTCTATAGGAGAATAATTATATGCAAAAAAGTTGGTGCACACACTATGTAGACCCCATACACATTATGTCTTCAAAAATTCAAATTCATCCCATCAAATGTTTTTTTGGACTCATATTTTGGATGGCCTATATTCTTTCCTAAATTTTTTATTTGGTAGAACATGATGAAGGGATATATTTTGGAATGTGATACACTTTGTGAGATAATTTGATAATGACACTTTTTTAGGTGATGCATCATGATGGTTGTGATCAGGGTTGGATCATTGGAGAGTTTCCTGGGTCAGTACTCCTCTTTTTCACTAAGGAAGTTGGTTCCCCATAATATTTTTATATATAGAGATGGTACTCCCCAAAATTGCGTAAATTAACTCTATCTATATATTCTTAAACCTACATATTCAACATCCCTAATGGTGTGGATCCTCTACATGAGTTCGGGATCCCTCATATGGGGAGCATAGTATTGAGAAGAGGGACACTCAATGCATATTCTGGTGAAATTGAGATTGGTGATTAGAATCAGTGATGTAATATTAGAGTTGTTGGGTTAATAGTGGACATTAGTTATCCTTTGAAATGTGAATTAATTTTCTCTATAGTCTATAATTGTTAATGAGAATATATCTGTATATATATTGGGTTTTTAGTTACCTCATTCTGTTGGATGAGCTGAATAAATTGTTTATAAGTCTATCACTCCCACATTGATTTCATGGGTATCATATTTTTTATATATATAGTCACAGAAAATTTTTATTTTCCCACTAATTTCGTTTCTTATTCATATGATGTCTATATCAATTGTTACATTAGAAGATCATATGTACACATGGGCTCTTTAGCCATGTAAATTAGTGAAGGATTTTCTGGAAGAATTTTTATTATTGTAGTTCATTCATATTTAGAACTCTTTTCGGTTTCGTTTTTATTTTTACTCATTCAAATAATTTTTTTCTATCATACACAGATGTGTTAACTAGATGTTATTTCATGCATGGTTTAGTCATTATATTATAATATTTTCTTATTTATTTCCACTTTTTCTTGGAGAGGGATGGGGAAAGGATAATAGGTACATTATGAAATTATATAATATTTCAATTAAGACTTCTCAATGCATTTCTCTGCCCTGGGGTCTTTTATATGTGGACTTGGGTTAGTTTTTTCATGGTCTTATGTCACCCAGGCATGACAATGTGGGTTAGGTTATGATACATCCGTCCACGCCACATTTCATATGATATTTTATATTACCATGATCTTAGAAATAACAATACTTGTTTATAAAAAACATATTATACTAACTCTTTATAATAATTATTAGAGATTCCACATTCAATGAGAATTGATATGGCCAAATTATTCACTTGAAAAGTTCATCATCCAATAACACCATTCTATTATAGATTTCAAAATGAAGTACCCACATTCAAAATTTCAATTTTATAAAGGCGCTTTTAAAATTCAATGGATGTATTTTATATTGAATTATGAGATATAATTGTAATTATAAAGAACCTAGCATCATTTTTGAATATTCCTTGATACCACATCATGAACTCCATAAATTATATTTTTCTCTTCATTAACAAATCACATACCATTTCTCTATAGTCATAAAAAATATGATGAAGAACTCATTTCTAGATATTCCAGATCGATTGATCCGAACACATACATATATGTGAAGAAAATCAATTATATTATATCTCATTTATTATTTTACAAATATATATTTCATACCATCTTCATCGAATACATTCATCATATGCCTTTTCATGACCTCTCTTCATATTTGAAATTTTAGTATATATTTTATTCGGCATTTATTATGAATTATCTTTCAGTGAATATGGCCAAGCCTCTGATTCCATAAGTACTTCACCTCTTCAACTATGATTAGTCAATTATTTTATTTTATATCCAGCTACTACTGATTTCCATTTTTCATTAATATTTTCTTGAATGATTTCCCAAAGCTGTCTTTGATATATAATCCCTTTTAATTTATTATGGCCTCAAGTCATGAATTATTGAGTTTAATTAGACATAAAATGTTGTGTATCAATTCATCTACATAGATCACTTCATACATATTCATTTTATCACATTTTACATAGGTATTTTCCAATTATTTAGTCATTAAATATAAACATTTTATATATTTTATGGTTCTATACAACCTTCCTTTTAAATTTATTAGGAGGATAAAATTTATAGAAATAGGGGATGAATACCCACAATCTAGGACCCATGTACCATAGTTATTTGTATCTTTTAGAGTGATCTATATTAGGTAACCTTTTTTATCACTTCTTATTCTATATCTATGAGAAAATAATATGATTTTATTCATAATATAGCCTCTTTTATTTCATATTAGACCAAGTACTATAATTATGCTAATATTATTCTTCTAATACAGTGTATATATTTCTAATCTCAAAATTATTAGGTTGTTTCTTAGGTACTATTATATTAATTCCATACTAATAACCACCACATATTCCTTTCATATATTCAATAGCTTTAAGACCCATAAAATAACAAAAAAAAGAAATATATGAAAACATTACCCTATGATATGATAAATTTGACCTCATTCTACTTTTTCAATAATAGGAACCTCTATATTAAAATATTTTATTTCCTCATAAAAATATAAAATGGAGTGACCAATAAATACGTGTAATTGACACCTGTTGTATAGAAATAACTATTAAAGTTCATTAATCCACATGTACCCATACATTTAATATATCATTGTTTGTTTATTAAAAAATTTGGATTGATGATTACCTCAAGCCCTAAAATTTTTATTACTCAGAGCTATCATTGAGCTTGCTATTGTTGTCCCAGTACTAAAACCATAATTTGATTACTTGGGATTACAACTGTTCACTTTTATAAATGTTTCTTCCTTCGATGCCTTGGAATAATAGTTGACTCCCCTATACCCCGTGACCCTAGTTCTTTGTTAAAACTAAAATATTAGTACACATTCTAAACCTGGATTTTAACTTTTATGAGTTCTTTATCTGATAAAACACAATGTATACCTTTTTATAGGAATATAATTATTTAAATTATGATTCAAAATTATTTTTCTGGGTTACCACCTCCTCTTCGAGGCATTCAATATTATTTTACAACTACACTATATAATCATTATATTATTAAATAACCTTAGTTTATTATTCAATCATCATCTTTTTCTCTATTATATATTCCCAATTCACATATATAATCCTTTGATTACATATTTTTTTCTCTTGTTATTCAATTTTGGATTCAATAAGATCCACATTATAGTGACCATTACTTTTCATAAATTATAATCATATCACAAAATATGAATAATTAATAAATGAAAATAAAATCCATGAAAAAATATGTAAAGGAATATTGTCTTCATAGATACTATAAAAATATAATCGTTTTCTTGAAATATCACAAATATCTCATATAAAATTAAACCTATATTGATCACATCATAGAAACACCGTACATAAAAATTATTTTCGTAACCTAGTTAAAAGAAACACATGAAAGGGTGATCTCATATGCTCAGTATGGTTAAACATAGTAGATATCAATGAGAACTAATATATAAAATGATCATAAGGGTATGATAATACGATATTATATTTCGATAACCATACCATGAATATAAAATACCACTGTCTATAGTTATTTCTTAAAAGATATATGTTTTTAAGACATGATCCCTAATGGATCAAAATAAAATGATTAACATGAGTATAACATTAGAAAAATACATACATTTCTGGAATAAAAGTAATCATAGAAAAATATTTCATTATTCACATCTCACTCCAAATATTATCCTCGTGTATTGGGTTCAACCCCCATTCCATCATAAGGTTATTTAGGGCTCACTCCCAAGACTATCGTAGTGGACAATGCCCCTTTAAGAATTAGGTTCACTCAAAATTTCATTCTTTAGTATATAAATAGTTATCTAAATTTTCCCATATAATTAAAGGGTATTGTACTAACATTACGAATAGTCTCATAAATGAAATCATATATATGTGTACTATAAGATCAAAAAATATTTATTATATAATAACCCATGGAACGAAAAATAGTTTAATAACCATTGTATCATAGCATTACCATTTAAAAAAAGATTGTTTCATAATAATTTCATCTTTTCATCATCATTATCATATAACAACCATAGAAATTATAATGATTGTATCATTGAATTATAATCTTTTTATATATTACGAAACATCAATGTAAATTATAATAGACTAAAATTCCTTTAATAGACAATAATAAAATTTATCAGGGAAAATAACCATTTCAATTTAAAATAAAATATTCCAAATATAATAACATCAAAAATGATAAGGAAAAAATTTTAATTGAATTATACATTGGTATATTTTAAATGAGGGTTCAATTCATTGAGAAATTATGATGGTGGGTAATTCCATTCATTCTGAATATGTTCAGATAATTCTTATATATTTTCAGTAAAATTTCAAAAGTACCATGTTTAAAATATTACAATAAGATTATATTTAATTTTTTTGTAAAATGAAATACAAGGATGAAAATTAATTTAAATTAAAATTTGGTAAAATTGAAAAAACATATAAATTTTTTTATAAGACATAGACATTAAGGTAAACGTATTTGTTCATAAGGGATAAATATAGTTTCATTTCCTAAAAAATATTCAATCATTTTATTGAGTACATAAAAAGAGTATAACGAAAGAAAATTATATATTATCTAGAAACAATAATAGAGTAAGAGGACTAATTACTTTATTGACATGTATATCAAAAAAACTTATAATCATAAACTTAATAAAAAACAATCCCAGTAACATGTAGATTATGAAGGAAAAAACACACCACATTTGTACTCTTTTAATCAAAACCTCATAAAAGAGATGAAATTATATGGATGTCTACATCCACTACAATTTTCATTTGTATAATCACACAATACATTTATGGATAGTATATACACCAAATATAATAAAAATATAGTTAATATGAAATAAATATCACAGAAATCAATGTGATGCAGGGAACACTTAACTAATGTTAAACGTGATTCTAAATTGATCTATCCAATAATATAATACATTTATAAATATTAAAAATTTATAGTAGAATAATTAAAATATTTATAATATTATATACGATACTCTTATAACATTTCCCCAATAATTTATAAATAATTTTTTATTCAAATTGTGGTTTATAGGTGTTAACTTTTTTTGAGTAGTGAATAAGTTTTGTGGTTTCGATGATTGAAAATTGTTGATGACTCCATAAAATCCATAATTATGATCATGATATAAGTATAATATATATTGATAACATATATATATATATATTTATTTATTTATTTAGCTATATAAAAATTATTTACACCACTATGGAGATGTATACCAAATATACTTATGAAAGTTATTTTTACTTTTCAATGGATGGAATGAAAAAAAGGTAAAAAATAATTAACCATTAAAAAATAATTAAAATATCATATATATCATATATATTAATTAATTTTAATATTATTAAAATCCATTTATAATATAAATGAATTACAAAACACACCACATCATGGAAGTGATAGTCCACATATACATAAGAACAACGTTATTTTTTCCCAACTGATGTTAAGAAGACTGATAAAGGTTTATAAATCCTTATAATAAACATTCAGAATACTGAAAAACTAAAATAAATAATTTATATTGAATTAAATATATTTATAGTTGGTATAAGATAAAATAAAATTGGTATAACTTAGTTAACACCTATACCACTTCATTAACGGACATATTTTGGCTAACAACTTAATCCCTGAAATAAATCTATATGGTAAACACGAGATGTGATATGATTTGTTTAATATATATATAATGATCTTAGCGTAGGTTAGGTAAAATATATAGTGATAAATAATTGTGATTAATTAATAATCTGAGGTTATATTTTTGTATAAGAGGGGCATTGATGAAATTATATAATGTATTAAATTGATATAAATGACTTCTCAAGAAACATTTGATCATAATTGGTATAATTTTAGGTTATGGTGAGGATAATCCTGTGTTTCACCATCCAATAAATTTTTAGGTTTTGGTTATATTTTTACCCTTCTATATTTTTGTATCCCCCACCCACCCCTCATTAACCCTTTTGAAAAAATATAATGATATAATTTTTTTTACTCTTTGGGGGTCAAGAAATTTAATATTAATTGAAATTTAATAGATAAATGCACTATTAATTTTATTAATAAAAATACATAAATAAATTTCCAAATTATTTTTTTTCATCAATTTTAAATCATTTAGTATATTTTTATTTATTATAAAATATCATTAATTTCATTTTTTTTGAAATACATATAATTATATAATACAATTTGAATACAAGACTTGTAAAATTGTTCCAAAATTATTGGAATGTGAATTTAGGGAATATATGGAATAATTATAACCAAGAGATCAATTTTTTAGGAATAGTTATCATTTTATACAATATCGTTTGGATTAACCCCTTGGTTACTAAAGTGTAACTTTAATAATGGTAATTACATTTTAAATATTGATGGGTTTTAATGTTATATATAAGCTAATAATTTCATCATAAATGGAAAAGGGGTGAAATTTTATACCATTTAACATCCAGTTAGACCTATTAAAATATTATTTTTTCTAAAAAATAATTTGATAATATATATTTAACAAAATATACTATTAATTTCATTTTAAGTACCATTCAAACAATTTGAATTTCAAATCATCATTAAATTAATTTAATTAGAATATAAAAAATGTAAATATTTTTAATTTAATATATTTTTTTTACTATTTTTAGGACAATATAACTCACCCAAAAAAATATTAGTTCATATTTTTTGTTAAATCATATACTTGATGTTATTTCCTCTTACACAAGTATTCTGTCAGAATTGTAATAGAATTTATGGTAATTATTTCATTACTAAAAATGAAAAAAAATAATTGATAAAAATAATTAATATTTAAAATATACATTTATAACAAAACATATGTTTTTTTACTCCTTTCACTAAATATTTTTATATTAAAAGCAATAAAGTTAAATTTTTTCCTTTATCATTTAATTATATATTATAGAAAAAATAAAATTTATATGAAAATTTGTCATATTAATAATGATGGGATTATTATAGATGAATTATAATCATAAAAAAATATAGGAAAGTTTTTAATAAATTCAAAGTATGATCTCATTAGTTTTAAACCCAATTATCCCATTTTTCCTATTTGGCGTAATTTTTTTTAATCTTTTCATAATAAAAAAATAAAAAAGGAAAACCTAAAAAAATTACATTTAAATTCAATATAATTAATAAATTTTAAAATTTTCAATTTATATCATTGGAATAAATTATTTTATCGAAAAAATGGAAAATACAAGGGAAAAAAGTTTTTATGAGAAGGGATTTTTATGTAAAAATGATTCTATACAAAATTCAACCATAAAATAAGTTTCAATGAAATAAATTAAATTAATAATAATATAATTTAACAAATGTTACATTAAACTCATATTGAAGAAAATTACTGTTATAAATGATAAAAATATTATATTTTTCAATAAAAAATTTATTTTTTTCACAATTCTCTATAAAATCAATGATTTCTGAATGTTCTAAAAATATCATCATATACTGATTTTAATATTTTGATTTAATAATTTATATTATAAATTTAAAATAATTTATTTAGAATTTTTAAAAACTAATTATAAAATTCACTCACAATAGGAATTATAACTATATTTCAATCATTAAAAAAGCCTTTACAAAAAATATTTTTTTATTATCATTTTATCCAAAAAATTTATTAATTATAGAATTTATATATATTTCATAATTATTTTACCTCTATTAATACCAAACAAGTCACATGTTATGTTATAATGGTTATTTAATAATAATAGTATTTGGTATATTACTTCTCAAGGTTTCATGTTATATACACTGTCAAGTATAATGTTCTTTAAAAATATTAGGGTGTCCCATTCTCCCCTCATTAATTAAATAAATCCAAGAAAGTACCAAATTTTTTATTAAACATGTTCATGATATTTAAAATTTAGTTTTTCACAATTAAACCCATATTAAGGTTTAGTAAAACATCCTATTAAAAAAGCGGAAAAGGAAATAATAACGTAATCATGAATACCAAATAAATAGGATTCAAAATAAGAAATCATTAGAGGGAGGTGATAATATTGACAATAAGTAAACCATTATTGTATAATAAATGATATATATCTACATATAACATTTATTTTATGAATGTGAAGGACCACAAAACCATAATTGAATGAGGTGTGAAAAATATGATCGATTCATAGAAAACTAATATAATATGATATCAATCATTATTCAAGATCATTTTTAAAGAGTTGAGTAATTCATTTACTCTATATACTAATAACATAAATAATTATACATAATTAAGCATTATAATTTCATCCTTTAATCAATTTCATATACAATATCATATTTTCCCCAAATGAAGAGTATTGAAGTTGAATTATTTTTCATTATTAAAGAACCAAAATCATCTTTTAATGGATTACATAATCTAGAAAATAAGATTATATTCCATATAAATTTAACAATTATATGAGACCAATATTTTTTTCAAAATTTGATAATATTCATACCACATAAAACATTACGGGAAGAAATAATATATTTAACTCAAAATGATCAACAAAAGAACAATGTTTAAACTTATATAATTATATTAATAAATAACCCTATATTCAAAATTATTTGAATAACATCAATATTAAATTATGTTTGAACCTCAAAGATGATCTCACACCATGCACATTACATCCATATTTTTTTCTATTCTTATCAAATAAAATTTCATATTAATTCTCATGTAAAATATTAGTATCCCGTAAACCTCAAGCCCAAGAGGATTTTTCAAAATTTTATTTAATCACCATGATAAATGTAACACCCCAAGATTTCATAGTGTGTTATTTCTTCAAAATAATTCAATAACTTGCACTACACGCAACACCGAGTTCAAGCGCACCATGACATACCAAACAAGCCGTTCAAAAAAGGTTATGAATAGTATTAACTAAATTTTAAACTTTATATAATCCTTATAATTTTAGAATCCATATTATGAGTTTCTTAGACATAATGTAAGAACAAATTCATCTTCAGTATTGTAGTTTTACCAACTTTTAATAGTGAACCCTTTTTAAATAAAATATTTTAAACTTTTTGACTAAATGGGGACATCAAAAAAATTTAAAATAAAACATCCCAAGCTTCCACGGTACGCTTTCCTTTGAATAAAACAGTAGCGTGTGTTGTACGCAACTTCGAGTTTTAACACACACCACAACCGATCAAACTAGCCGTTATGAATAGTAATACTTAATTTTTTGAAATTATATATATTTTATATTTCAAAATGGACTTCATTTTTGGATTCGTAATATCAAATTTAGCCTAAGGTGAAATTTTGGTACTTTTCGGATAACTTTCATGTTTTGATGAATAGTAAAAATTACTAAATTTTAATTAAAAACAACTTTTTTAATCAAAATAATTAATAGTGATAAATTATGAATTTGAGTGGTTTTAAAGTATATTTAGAATATATTTTTACCATTTAATATAATTTTGGTCATTGGACATAATTTTACAATTAAACCGAACATAAACAAGTGTCAATCTTTTGATAGTTATTATCTCTTAAAAACACGCTTTTTGTTTTGACAGCGGGAATTAATTTTAAATTAATTTCTGCCCCTTCTGTGTTTTGAATTTAGAAAAATGGATTCCATATTTGGAATCAGGATTTTCAAATTGTGTAAATAGGTAACTTTTATTTTTAGACATTTTGAATAATTACTGCGGTAAATATTTTATTTACCATGGTTAAGGATAAATCCGGTAAATAAGGGTTAAAAAATAATATTATAATAATACTAAATTACCCTAAAACGTGTCTTAACCCTGTTGGTTGATACATGGTCGACCATGGGCATCTTTGGGTCAATTTTGGGACCCCATTGATCCACTTGAAAGTGATAATGACACTTTATTTTAATTAAGTTAAAATGAATACAAAAATGGCATAAGCTTACATCTTTTAAAAGAACAATTTTTACATAGGGTTATACATGTTGGATTTTCGATTATAATTATTCATTAGAAAGCTAAAAATATTTCCTACATAATGATATTTTATTTATAATTTTTCGACATCAAATAATTTAAATTATTAATGACACAATAATGATGCAATGTTTACCTCATTAATAAATCATTTAAATAAATAAGATTATAATGATTAAAATATTATCTAAAACCTGTCCAATTCTTATTGGTTGATGTTATTTAGAATATGAGTCATCTTATCTTCGACCTCAATGATTTTTGGACCATTATAAACCGAATATAATTATATTATAAAGTAATACTTTTACTCTTTCCTAAAGAGCCCCTCCTCTCCCTTATAAAAGGAGACCACTTCTACTCATTCCTCACACCTCTCAAGCCACTTGGCTCGTCCAAAGTCTGTCCAACTAAGCTCCCCACATCCCTATCCTCCTCCTTGAAGCTTTCCCTTAGGCAGAAAGCATTTCAAGAAGTCCTTTGGATCCAACCAAAGTGAGTTACCTAAATTAAAGGTAACATTTTCTCTTAAATTATTTTCAATTATTTTGCTTCTCCAACCCCCAAAATCTTTTTATTTCCTTTCTTTTGTAACAACACCAGTATCCACAATATACTAGGATGTGTTTATAAGAAGGATTAAAACTACACATTCACACAACTCCATCTAATGGATGATGAACATAATGTTTCTGTGGATGGCAAACTAACGCCTCACGAAACGATGATTGTTCAAATATATATTACCGCCTCTCATGGTGGCCATTAGGATGGAACTGTAATTAAATATGATATTAATGATATATATTTTATATATAAGCTTCTGTAATTCCATTTTATTTCATACAATTATTCGTTTCATGTTGTATATACATACGATAATTTCATTTGAGGAAGTGCGGACTACCGCCCCCTTAAAATGATATGACTCGTTCATACCACACATGGAACGTATAAAGGATGGTGTTAATGAACTTAAGTAACATCTATAAAATATTATATTTTACTGGAATAGTAATATACCTATGTATCATTTGGATTCTATTCTTTTAAAATAAAAATTAAATGGAAGTAGTATTCGTGCGTACGTACGGACTACCGTCTCCACGAACGCGATGAGATTCATTCTCCATCGTATCCATTCAAGTATAATTATCATTTGATGATTTAAAAATGATGTTTAAGGACTAGATACCATTCTGGATATGAATAATATACATCCCATTAATAACGAATATGGCTCACATAACAAAGAATGTAAAGTAAAATGAACCCGTTAACACCTGAAATGACGATAATTCTAAGATATTATTAACAAATCAATGTTAAAAGATCATATATGATATCATATTAAAGTAACTGATTCATGTATTATTCAATAACTATTATTTCACCATTATACAGGAGGTAAACCTACCATCGACCAAGGAAAAAGTACAAAGTAAGGGATTCTCTTATCTCACTTTCAATTCCATGAGATTTCCATTGTTCGCTACTAAATTATTGAAAGTGGTGTATTGTGTACTTCCATTTGATATATATTATCATGATTCACTTTATATTCATGTTATTCTGTAAATCATTTGGTGGTTATTAACTTTTGGCCATGCGACTCAGTTGATTAACGTGGTAAGGGGTTTCTTGTCTCACTTTTAATTACGTGAGAATTCCATTGATCACCACTTAATTATTGCATGTGGTGTATGTGTACTACCCATGATTGTATTCATTGTGTAATATACTTTATTTTATGGGTATTTACATCATCATGGTATGATCTTTCTTTCATGGGTGTTTGTTTCTTAAGTTACCTAATCAATAAGGGAATTTGAGAATTCAATTTCCACTCATTTGGCTTTACGCATATTTCATTGATTATATTACCCCAAGATTATGTGTGGAATCACTATTCATTTGATTATGTCATAATTTCCACACCCCTTCCTGTGGATATACTTTTGATACACATAATCACTCCATTGAAAATTCTCAAGTCATTGATATGAATTTGATAAGAGTAATTTTAACTCTTTCACCATTTGTTGAGTTAAACATCCAATTCGTTGGTGTTGTTTTTACAGGAATATGTGTGAATATACTTTGATTGTTTTACACTGAATATCCAATCATATTTAGTGTATTTATATTTTTCACACATAATTATATTGTTGATTTATCCTTAACCTAAGGATATGGCCTTTATGAGAGATTTCATCTCAACTTACATTCCATTGAGACTTCATTGTTGATATACACCAAATCACTTTGATGTGGTGTATATAATGTACTTTGACATAGTATATCATGAATTCCCTTTATTCTCATGATATTACAAAGTTTTGATTACCTCAATTATTTTCATTCAAGTGTCTCTCTTTTGGTTAGAATCTCTAACTAAAATACCATTTTTAAATGTTTTAAAGACTTATTCATCTAAATCTTTCTCATTAATGTCCATGTTTTAAAAATGGTTTTAAGGATTTATTTATATGGACATTAAAGTTTAGAAATTAAAAATCATTTTAAAAGGTTTCAAAGTGGTATGGGACACTTTGATTCAAAAATCTATTTTTAAATGGCTTCTTGACAAATAGTGTGACTTTTAAATGTTTTCAAGAAAAGGGGGATATTTCTCTCAAATAGTTTTGATGATTATTTTCATCTATGTCAACATCCTTCATTATTCATGATTGAGGTTAATGTGATACAATACAATCTTCCATATTGTATCAAATGAGTTATATTTGACTGTGGATGTTCTATTTTTATACCATTCATGGTTTGTGGTTAAAGTATTGACATTTCGTATGCTAGTTTTAATACGAATGTTTATTTTATGCTTAAACCTATTCATATGAGGAATGCATTGGACTTAATAAGTGACGGGTGGAGCCCGCTATAGCTCCTCGATGCATCGGTAGGTCTCATGAGACAAACTAGTGTCTTGGCACAAGGCCTTGGCAAAATCTTATTTGTAGTCTTGGCACGAGGCCTTGGCTATGTGGTTATGATAGTCTGGCATTATGCATTCCATCATTATGAAAGTGGTTATTGATATTGCATGTGATCATTAGACTAGTAGAATATCCATGTGAGTAAGTAAATGGCATTATTTCATTTTACCTTTGCCATTTTATGCTGAAGTTCAAGTTTCAAAGGCTTTTGTTTTAGTTATAAATTGCCTTAAGTGTTTATGCTTATTTATGAAAGATTCTGCTATAATGTTATCCTTACTGAGCATCCAAGCTCACCCCTTTCAATGTTTTTTTTTCCAGGATTATGAATAAGTAATTTATGAATGACCTGCAGGGATAGTATGAGGGGATATGAAGACAAGATTTTTTTTATGATGTAATGTAAAAATTTATGGATGTATCTAGTTATTCCAAGGCTACTAAACTAATCGGTCTTTCGAGACTTGATTTTTCTCATGATCATGACAATGTTATGTAATAATGCACCGACTCTGGGTAACTAGGGTCGGGGCATTACAGTTGGTATCAGAGGAAGTTTAGTACAAACCTTGGTAGCTAGATTTAGATAAACTCTGATTAGAGCATGTAGACCTAAGATGAACTTTGAGGATTAGTATAAAAGAACTTCCTAGAATTTTGGTATTGTAGAGATTTTGTGAGTTTTCCGAGCAATACATCCCTGTCTGGATACGAGCAGGTAGAGGCGGCTCTGGCACAGATGTACCTAGGGGTAAAACCCGAAAACACCGCTTTGAGCTAGACTCGAACGGGAACTGGTGCACGACAACGGGCCTTGCTGCACTCTTGGTTACGACACTCCCGGGGGATATGCTTAGGATAATTTACATTTTCTTTACAAACCGATTTAAGTAATATATACATAAGATGAGAGTAAATGACCTTGGTTAATCCTAATATGTTTCAAATTGAGAATATGGTGACATTTTAATCTCTAAATGATTTTACGACTACTATTACTCACACAATGCTTTCTGGTTTTAGTCAATGGATGGATTCCAAGGAAGTCATAGTGACTTTGAGAATGATGTACAAGGTGGGAACGGTGGTGGAAATGAGCAACAAAATGGAATGTTGATAGGCGTAAAAGATATCGTCTTTATGCCAAATCAGTTTTCCAAAAATATGATCAACAACATATATATTAACCAACTCCCAGACTCAACAAGGAAGAGAAAGGTGATAAATGATAAGATCTCCAGTAATGGAGACCATGGAGAAAAGAAACCTCAATTTTCATCATGCAGGAATTGTGGAAAGAGACACCCAGGAAAGTGTCTCAATGGGACAATGAAATGTTTTACGTGCGGGAAGGAAGGACATAAAGTGAAGAATTGCCGAAGAAAAATGAAGAGTACTATGGAAGAAGATAAAAATGGTCCCAAGAGTCCATTTACAGTCATTTTCCGTAAATGTAGGGGACCTGGCCATTACCCGAGTGAATGTCCTATTTTATAGGATATTTTCTTGCTCAAAGAAGAAGCTATGCGGAAATAAATGGTTGGAGAAAAATTTAAAAAGTATTAGCACTCCTTGTTGATGGGTTTACTTTGGAATAATTTTCTCTTGTATTTGTAACCCCTCAGTTTGCCATGTGAGAATGATATTTGAGGAATAATTGTCTCTTCTCTTGTGGATATAGGTATAAATAACCATTTGGTTTTATATGATCATTGGGGTTTGAGAAAATGATAAGTTATTATAATTTGGGATGAAAATGCAAAGTATGATATAACATTTGTGGTTAAATTATGTTATTTTGAAAAATTTATCTCATTTTGGTAATATTATAGAATATAGTTTTTGAAAAAGGACAACACGTAGACCGTGTGACAACCCGTCGCGTCGGACAAAGCTGTGGGAATCGAACCCACAACCAAAGTGCGATTGGGATTTATCGCCTACCACTGGACTACGTGAAGTCCCTGGTTAGTATGACTATTTTTTTGTTAAATGATTTTATTGATCAATAATAAGATGATTTGGGTTCTTATGTCTTATCAAATGAATACCCTTGGTATAGGAAAATGATTTGGTGATTAAGTGATAAATGTTATTTTGGAAGATGTTCGTTTTGTTAGGAACACTATATGCCCAAGGAAAATAGAATACAATGAGGTTTCATTTGTAGAGTAATGGTGGATTTTTATCTACATTTTTATTGTTGATTTATAGTGATTTGGGTTATTTATGGAAATGATTAACCTATAACAGAGAATATGTGATGATGTTAATTACTTTTAAGTATGTGACTTTAAGAGTATTTGATGTCATTTGGATATACAATGTATCATGGGAGACTACATAATCAAATTCTTCTATGTTTTGGGTTTCAATATTAGTTTGGATTATATTAAAGGATTTTAAGGACAATTGGTTATTGAATGGTATCTATTTAACTTTGGGGTATTGTTGGTTTAATTTTAGAAATTAAGATTAGTGCATATTTATCTCAATGAATATCCTTTTGGGGGATCATTAGATCATTCACTAACCATTTTGGTTTTGATTAATCTTCATAGACAATGTAAATATATGGTTTATCCTGCATGGATCATGTGATTCTATAGAAGTTTATTCTAGCTCTTCCAGTGTGACCAAGTCTTCTTGAATACTCATCGTTTAAAAAAATTGAGTTAGTGGTGGAAATTTATTAAAGAATGAAAATCTACTTAAAATTTAAGTATATATCATAATGTTCTTAGTCAATATCATAAATGAATTCCTCTTCCTTATGTAATGTAACTTTAAAAAAAAATTTGTCCTAGATGGTACCTTAAATCATCACTAATTTATGGCTTTGGGATTGTTGGCCTTTTCATAGCCATGTTCTCTACCACTCTCCATCAGATAATTGATGGTTAGATTTCTCCTCCATATCCATATTTTCCTACATGGAACCCTAGTATGTGTTATTTTCGGTAATCTTCATACTTTCCACTCTTTATTTTAAATAGAGTCCTCATTAATTCATTTTTCGATGTGGTATTTCAACTAAGATATTTTGAAATGTCAAAAATGTGTGATCCCAATACCCTATATTTTGTTGAACCTATGGTACTTCAAATCATCATAGATTGATGAGTTTAAGGACCTCAATTTTATACTTGTTTGTGATTGATGACCTCAACCACTACCTATAAATATTTACGTTTTTCCTCCAATTATATGTCTCTAATTGCCACCAATGTTCTCCTAATCGAGATCATAATTTGGTGGTGACCCTTTCATTTCTCTTTTCCTCATATTAAGACTAAATTTTAGTAAACCAATTTCCGATGTAGGTTTTCCCACAAATATATTTTCTATTTTCAACCTTTTATTTTCGAAGAACAATTTCAAATTGCGAGGACGCAATTTATTGAAGGAGGGGAGAATGTAACACCCCAAGATTTCATAGTGTGTTATTTCTTCAAAATAATTCAATAACTTGCACTACACGCAACACCGAGTTCAAGCGCACCATGACTTACCAAACAAGCCGTTCAAAAAAGGTTATGAATAGTATTAACTAAATTTTAAACTTTATATAATCCTTATAATTTTAGAATCCATATTATGAGTTTCTTAGACATAATGTAAGACCAAATTCATCTTCAGTATTGTAGTTTTACCAACTTTTAATAGTGAACCCTTTTTAAATAAAATATTTTAAACTTTTTAACTAAATGGGGACATCAAAAAAATTTAAAATAAAACATCCCAAGCTTCCATGGTACGCTTTCCTTTGAATAAAACAGTAGCGTGTGTTGTACGCAACTTCGAGTTTTAACACACACCACAACCGATCAAACTAGCCGTTATGAATAGTAATACTTAATTTTTTGAAATTATATATATTTTATATTTCAAAATGGAATTCATTTTTAAATTCGGAATATCAAATTTAGCCTAAGGTGAAATTTTGGTACTTTTCGGATAACTTTCATATTTTGATGAATAGTAAAAATTACTAAATTTTAATTAAAAACAACTTTTTTAATGAAAATAATTAATAGTAATAAATTATGAATTTGAGTGGTTTTAAAGTATATTTAGAATATATTTTTACCATTTAATATAATTTTGGTCATTTGACATAATTTTACAAGTAAACCGAACATAAACAAGTGTCAATCTTTTGATAGTTATTATCTCTTAGAAACACGCTTTTTGTTTTGACAGCGGGAATTAATTTTAAATTAATTTCTGCCACTTCTGTGTTTTGAATTTAGAAAAATGGATTCCATATTTGGAATCAGGATGTTCAAATTGTGTAAATAGGTAACTTTTATTTTTAGACATTTTGAATAATTACTGCGGTAAATATTTTATTTACCATGGTTAAGGGTAAATCCGGTAAATAAGGGTTAAAAAATAATATTATAATAATACTAAATTACCCTAAAACGTGTCTTAACCCTATTGGTTGATACATGGTCGACCATGGGCATCTTTGGGTCAATTTTGGGACCCCATTGATCCACTTGAAAGTGATAATGACACTTTATTTTAATTAAGTTAAAATTAATACAAAAATGGCATAAGCTTACATCTTTTAAAAGAACAATTTTTACATAGGGTTATACATGTTGGATTTTCGATTATAAATATTCATTAGAAAGGAAAAAAGATTTCCTACATAATTATATTTTATTT
Source organism: Viscum album (assembly GCA_963277665.1). NCBI lineage: Eukaryota > Viridiplantae > Streptophyta > Magnoliopsida > Santalales > Viscaceae > Viscum > Viscum album. The sequence goes on from OY728156.1 coordinate 1,512,641,208, forward strand.
ATAATTTTTAGACATCAAATAATTTAAATTATTAATGACACAATAATGATGCAATGTTTACCTCATTAATAAATCATTTAAATAAATAAGATTATAATGATTAAAATATTATCTAAAACCTGTCCAATTCTTATTGGTTGATGTTATTTAGAATATGAGTCATCTTAGCTTCGACCTCAATTATTTTTGGACCATTATAAACCGAATATAATTATATTATAAAGTAATACTTTCACTCTTTCCTAAAGAGCCCCTCCTCTCCCTTATAAAAGGAGACCACTTCTACTCATTCCTCACACCTCTCAAGCCACTTGGCTCGTCCAAACTCTGCCCAACTAATCTCCCCACATCCCTCTCCTCCTCCTTGAAGCTTCCCCTTAGGCAGAAAGCATTTCAAGAAGTCCATTGGTTCCAACCAAAGTGAGTTACCTAAATTAAAGGTAACATTTTCTCTTAAATTATTTTCAATTATTTTGCTTCTCCAACCCCCAAATTCTTTTTATTTCCTTTATTTTGTAACAACACCAGTATCCACAATATACTAGGATGTTGTTATAAGAAGGATTCAAACTACACATTCACACAACTCCATCTAATGGATGATGAACATAATGTTTCTGTGGATGGAAAACTAACGCCACACGAAACGATGATTGTTCAAATACATCTTACCGCCTCTCATGGTGGCCATTAGGATGGCACTGTAATTAAATATTATATTAATGATATATATTTTATATATAAGCTTCTGTAATTCCATTTTATTTCATACAATTATTCGTTTCATGTTGTATATACATACGATAATTTCATTTGAGGAAGTGCGGACTACCGCCCCCTTAAAATGATATGACTCGTTCATACCACACATGGAACGTATAAAGGATGGTGTTAATGAACTTAAGTAACATATATAAAATATTATATTTTACTGGAATATTAATATACCTATGTATCATTTGGATTCGATTCTTTTAAAATAAAAATTAAATGGAAGTAGTATTCGTGCGTACGTACGGACTACCGTCTCCACGAACGCGATGAGATTCATTCTCCATCGTATCCATTAAAGTATAATTATCATTTGATGATTTAAAAATGATGTTTAAGGACTTGATACCATTCTGGATATGAATAATATACATCCCATTAATAACGAATATGGCTCACATAACAAAGAATGTAAAGTAAAATGAACCCGTTAACACCTGAAATGACGATAATTATAAGATATTATTAACAAATCAATGTTAAAAGATCATATATGATATCATATTAAAGTAACTGATTCTTTTATTATTCAATAACAATTATTTCACCATTATACAGGAGGTAAACCTACCATCGACCAAGGAAAAAGTACAAAGTAAGGGATTCTCTTATCTCACTTTCAATTCCGTGAGATTTCCATTGTTCGCTACGAAATTATTGAATGTGGTGTATTGTGTACTTCTATTTGATATATATTATCATGATTCACTTTATATTCATGTTATTCTGTAAATAATTTGGTGGTTATTAACTTTTGGCCATGTGACTCAGTTGATTAACGTGGTAAGGGGTTTCTTGTCTCACTTTTAATTCCGTGAAAATTCCATTGATCACCACTTAATTATTGCATGTGGTGTATGTATACTACCCATGATTGTATTCCTTGTGTAATATACTTTATTTTATGGGTATTTACATCATCATGGTATGATCTTTATTTCATGGGTGTTTGTTTTTTAAGTTACCTAATCAATAAGGGAATTTGAGATTTCAATTTCCACTCATTTGGCTTTACGCATATTTCATTGATTATATTACCCCAAGATTATGTGTGGAATCACTATTCATTTGATTATGTCATAATTTCCACTACCCTTCCTGTGGATATACTTTTGATACAAATAATCACTCCATTGAAAATTCTCAAGTCATTGATATGAATTTGATAAGAGTAATTTTAACTCTTTCACCATTTGTTGAGTTAAACATCCAATTCGTTGGTGTTGTTTTTACAGGAATATGTGTGAATATACTTTGATTGTTTTACACTGAACATCCAATCATATTTAGTGTATTTATATTTTTCAAACATAATTATGTTGTTGATTTATCCTTAACCTAAGGATATGGCCTTTATGAGAGATTTCATCTCAACTTACATTCCATTGAGACTTCTTTGTTGATATACACCAAATCACTTTTATGTGGTGTTTATAATGTACTTTGACATAGTATATCATGAATTCCCTTTATTCTCATGATATTACAAAGTTTTGATTACCTCAATTATTTTCATTCAAGTGTCTCTCTTTTGGTTAGAATCTCTAACTAAAATACCATTTTTAAATGTTTTAAAGACTTATTCATCTAAATCTTTCTCATTAATGTCCATGTTTTAAAAATGGTTTTAAGGATTTATTTATATGGACATTATAGTTTAGAAATTAAAAATCCTTTTAAAAGGTTTCAAAGTGGTATGGGACACTTTGATTCAAAAATCTATTTTTAAATGGCTTCTTGACAAATAGTGTGACTTTTAAATGTTTTCAAGAAAAGGGGGATATTTCTCTCAAATAGTTTTGATGATTATTTTCATCTATGTCAACATCCTTCATTATTCATGATTGAGGTTAATGTGATACAATACAATCTTCCATATTGTATCAAATGAGTTATATTTGACTGTGGATGTTCTATTTTTATACCATTCATGGTTTGTGGTTAAAGTATTGACATTTCGTATGCTAGTTTTAATACGAATGTTTATTTTAAGCTTAAACCTATTCATATGAGGAATGCATTGGACTTAATAAGTGACGGGTGGAGCCCGCTATAGCTCCTCGATGCATCGGTAGGTCTCATGAGACAAACTAGTGTCTTGGCACAAGGCCTTGGCAAAATCTTATTTGTAGTCTTGGCACGAGGCCTTGGCTATGTGGTTATGATAGTCTGGCATTATGCATTCCATCATTATGAAAGTGGTTATTGATATTGCATGTGATCATTCGACTAGTAGAATATCCATGTGAGTAAGTAAATGGCATTATTTCATTTTACCTTTGCCATTTTATGCTGAAGTTCAAGTTTCAAAGGCTTTTGTTTTAGTTATAAATTGCCTTAAGTGTTTATGCTTATTTATGAAAGCTTCTGCTATAATGTTATCCTTACTGAGCATCCGAGCTCACCCCTTTCAATGTTTTATTTTTTTTCCAGGATTATGAAGAAGTAATTTATGAATGACCTGCAGGGATAGTATGAGGGGATATGAAGACAAGATTTTTTTTATGATGTAATATAAAAATTTATGGATGTATCTAGTTATTCCAAGGCTACTAAACTAATCGCTCTTTCGAGACTTGATCTTTCACATGATCATGCCAATTTTATGTAATAATGCACCGAATCTGGGTAACTAGGGTTGGGTCGTTACAATAAATCACTCGATATTCATATAATTTATTAAATATCACAAAAATATGATGATAACAATTTATATTATAACCTAAAAGGTAATACATATCTTGATCATAAATATCCCAAAAAATATGACATTATCAATGAATCGATTGTATATATCAGGATTATTCATATCCCAAAATCCAATATACCATTACTAATTTGAAATAAAATTATATATTAACTAAAAGATTTATTTAAACCTAAATATAGTATTAATCATAAAAACATAAATAGATTTCAGTCACCTAAAAATTCTATCACATAAAACCTCAATGAAGAAAAAATATTCATAAAAATATTTCAATATAATACATTAATAAAAAATAAAATTATCCTCACCAATGATAATATAAATGACTTTTTCATCAAACAATTAATTAGTTTTAAGTTAATTAATAATATCAAATTTTCATCATCTCTTTTACAAAGCTGGTTATTATTATCTTAACGCTAAGAAAAAATTATGACTTATTGTTCCCTGAATAATGTATCTCCAAAAATTATCCCTTATAACAAAATATGTTTTCAAATACCTAAATAAAAAATATTATTGAAAATTCCATATATGTTTCATGAGTAAAATTACAAAAATATCATTGATATAACATAACTATTGAATTCCAATACAAAAACACATTAATTATTTCACATTAATGATTATAATAAAATAAGTTATTCCATGGTATTATAGTTAACTATTATATTAGTGAGTTGAATTATACAATTAACTTGTTCCCCACACATAATGAATTTATCTTTAAATACTAAAATTGAACGAAATTTACATCCCTCCATTTAATTGTTCATTATAAAAAATAGATTACATTCTATATGCCGTTATTTTCAACACATTAAACATCTTCTTTTTCATTTGAGAAATTTCATTTAGTCATTCTTATTATATAGATGAAATATAGGAAAATGAATCATCATATATATAAGGTCTTCCTAAAACATGATTTTTTAATTAGGTGTCTTAGGAATATCACCCAAGTTTATAATGTTTATTGTTTATATAATGATATATATGATTTGGAATAACCATAATTTTTTTCCATTCCAACACCAATTTAAAATGTTTACTCAAGAAGAAAATCCATCCATTATCTGTCATATTTTTCATTAATATGATTCCTCCATGTTTAATTATATATACCAAGTATTAACAAACTTTGATATAATATAATTTTAGATGAATATTCAGTACATTGTAAAAATAAATTCCCTATGTTCAGAATAAATTAGTGTCATTGGAAATGTGGAAAAAATCTTATAATATTGTGAAAGATCTTTAATGTTTCCCAAAAGGATATTCCCCTTTAGTGCATCTACTTAAAATATTTCATTATAAAAAGGGGAATGAAATCATATGAAAGGCTGATATAAAATGCTATGTATCAATTAATAATGGAGATAAATAAAAATAGTAGGAGAATAAGGGTATATAAATATTATATTAACATTTTATGATCATAAAATACATATAAAAGAATATAAATTTTATTCAGGGAACAAATATTGAATGTTCATAAGAAATTAATCATTTTGTAATCAAGAGCATAATCTGTGAATGAATAACTTTGGAATAACACATAGAATCTATGTAATACACATAATCATAGAAAATCCTATATTAAAGAATCCTAACAAGAGCATCATAACATATTATGCATGGGTTAATCACTCGTCTTCCTATTTCGGGCATAGGATACCCTCATATGTACCCTCTTGTTCTGGAATGGGATACCCTCCCATATACCCTCCTATTCCATGAATGATTTTCCATCATGTGAACCCACTTGTTTTGGGATTTTGATTCCCTCCGATGTATCCTCTTGATATGAGATTGGGATTACCTCTTATTTTCACTCTTGATTCAATCATGGGATTTCGTCCCGTGTAAACTATTATTTCAGTCTTAGTATGCCCCCTTGTGTACCCTCTTATTTCAATATTTGGATTCCCATTTTTCTACCATCTTTTTTCAGGCATTGGATTCCCTATCGTGATCCCTCTTTTGTTTGATTGGGATCCCTTCTCATGTACCCCTTAAGATAAGAAAACATTTATCATTACCCAATGTATTGTAGGGAGATATTAGTCCCACCCATTATATAATGAAATCATACATGCATGTTCCATATGATTATAAAAAATTAATGTTAATATTTCCCATAAAATGGTATTAGATTCCTATACATCATATCATAACTCATCAAATGAAATATTAGTCATAAACATTTAATCATATCATAAAAAATGTAAAAGTGATGGTTTTAAAAATAATTTTATCCTATAATAACCCATATAAAGAAGTGGGTTTTATAATAATTTATCATGGTATAACTCATGGAAAAGAAATGGTTTTCATGTCACTCTCATCTATATGTTATTTATTCTTGGAAAATAAAAGGGTTCAAAAAATATCATACCATCAAAAAATAAACCATTTAGAGTAAGAATATAAGTGGTATCATTTGATCATATCCCTATATCAACATAATAATATCAATGTATGTAAACATAACTAGATACATATTTTGAATAATAAATTGGAGGTATTATTATGTAAAATATACATTATCTAGAAATCATATAATGTTTTCAAAATTCTTTTCATTAAAAACCAAATTTAAGTCGGTCGATGTAAGATTTACATATAAAAGTAACAATTTCATGAAAAAATATCATTTCCAATTTCAAAATTTATTTTTCAAATATATAAAACTTGGAACAAAAATATAATTTTATGTAACCTATAAAACATATAAAGAATAACTAAAAACATTTTTAAAACATTTTCTTCGAAAATAACTCTGAAAACTTATAGTAGAGTCTTGAAAACTTTTTAAAATACATTGGTTTTGAATATAAAGTTTCAAAAATAATAATGGAATCATAACTATAATTAAAATCGTTTACTATATGTAACTTGTCTTAAAAGTTCATTGAAATGTTTTTGAAAACTTTTTAGAAGACATTGTTTTTTAATAAAACAGATTCCTAACTGAAGAGAGAAATAAAGAAATATTTTACTGAAAACATATTCATAATTATCAAAATTAGCATTGATTTGAATTTTTTTAAACTACATTATTATATAATGATTATATATTGTATAATAAAATCCATGATAGATTCTAAGATCTGTAGAATAATATAATATAAATGGAAGTATAAACATAAACAATCCCGATAAATTAATAGATTGTATAAATAAACTATTACCAGTTTGTTATCATTGAATCATAATCCCATTGAGATTATAACATTAAATAAATAATAATATAGCATTAAAATATGAGTAATCATGATAAATATTTTGAATGTTCTATATATACACCCTATAGAAAATCTATTTACATAACAGGAAATGTATATCAAATAAGGAAAATTGATGAAGAAATTTATTTTTTATTTGGTAAAATTTTAACCATAAAGAATTGGAATGAAAATATAGAATGTAAATTTATATACCCATAAATTTTTTTATAATAATAATATAGTAGGTTCGAGGATATTATTTATTCCTCTAAAAAATAAATGATTGTTGAATAAGGCATTAGTTTCTCAAAAATAAATGTAATGTTAGAGAAATCTTACTACTTCATTAAAATTTGAATCACGATCCTCATAAAATAATAATATCAATTGAAAATTTAAATAACTTGAAATAAATTATGTTAATGATATAAAAATTCATATGGAAATATATACTCTATATAATCTGAATAATTGTTGAATATACCATTTATATTGCAAAAAAAGTGTTATTAGAAACCCTGTAACTTAAGTCTTGAATTTATTTATGCACAAAAATTCCCCATGTATAATAAGTAAATGTTTATTATAAATATACCATTGAAACATATTATAATATATAACACCACATACTATTTTTCTATTACTTTATATTACTCCTTTATTAATAAATTCATTTTACTATTATCTGTCATATAATATCTGCTTTTTGGTATATGTTTTCACTTTTTATTGTAGATCAACATAGTTAGATAATTATTTACATATATACCTAATGTAAAACCTAATGTAAATATCATATAAATTCAGTATAAAAATATTTTTAATAATCTAAAAAATATAAAAATGTGAAATGGAAAACATCGTTCATAAAGATGGTAGGATTTATGTATGCATGAACGTAGTTTCTGTTTTATTTTCATATTGAATGAAATAATGAAAATGAAATATATATATATATTATAATTATAGAATAATTATTATTTTGTATATATAACTTTCATTTAATAAACACATTACTAATACGTTCTATTTAATGTGTGAATGTATCACATTTCTTAGAAGAGGTGGTAGTCCACACACCAAATAATAAAGTTATCATATTTACAAAAAAATTGTTACGAATGAAGGAATGATTTATTTAAAAATTAATAAAGAATAAAAAAAATCATAAAAAATATATATATAATATAAAAATATAATTTAAATCATTATAACAAACCATTAGATATGTTAATGTAGAAGCAAATCAATCGGTTCACAAGGTGCTGGTCCTCTGTACACATTAATGAAAAGTTTGATACCCATGTGATGGATGTTGGTGTATTTGTAGATCAAAATAGAAAAACAATATCAGTGAATTGAGGATACTAATTTTAATATATAATAATATTATAATACTAATTTAACATGTTATTAATGAAAATAAAATAAAAGAGCTTGTGGAAGGATGTTGCCTATTTGTTCGGAGATTATTTTTGGTTTGCACCAAAGGTAAAATAAATTTTTCAATATTGAAATGTTGAGGCTTATTAGTTTAGTATAGTTAATATGGGTGATTATTTTTTCTATGTTAGGATGAGCTAATGTTGCTTGAATTATGTGATTAATTGAGGTGGGTGAGTTCCCTTTTATAGTGGATGAGTAAATTTTTTTAAAATATAAAAATTCAAACACTATCGAGAGGTTTCCCTTATATCATCTTCCTCCAATGACTATTAATTTAAAAAATAATGGATTATATTACTGAAATAAGTTTATAAAATAGATTTTTACATTATTCTATTGTATTTGACCCCATATGATAAACATAAATTAGTATGTAAAATCATTTTTTCCTAAATTCCTAAAATAAATTTTAATTAGTTTCACAAATAGTTTTTTTCAAAAACTAATATTAAACAACTAGTTATTTTATATAAAGATAATTAATGATATATTAATCAATTTTTTACATTATAATTTTTATAAGTTTTACAGATTAATGTAAAATTCATCCCATAGATGTGGCACCAAAGCGGGGTTTTAAATCAAAATAGTCCATAAAATTGAATTATGTATCCAATTTCAATGTGAAATTGCTTCTAATGACCTTAATTGGATTAAAGTGATTATAATTGATCAAATTATACTTTAAAAACAAATTAATAAATAATTTAACTATAAAAATTATTTCGTGGAAAATATTGTTTTGAATTAAAATTTAGTATTTTTCAATATTCATAAAAAAATAAATCTTCTCTGAAAAAAAGCTAAAAAATATACTGATAAAAAATTTCATATTAGTCATTATAAAATTATGTTTATTTTTTAAAATAAAAATTATAAATTTTTTGATATTTTGATTGGAAAATGATCTCCACTAATGGTTGTTAAAATTTCCATTTGGAAAAAAATACTACTTTTTATTTGTAAAATTGGATTTATCCTTACCTTATAATAATTAATTATATTATATGAGTATTAGAAATTAGATAATTAATATATAATATATATTTTTGTTGAAAATAATCCTCATTAATGGTTTTATTAATTTGTTTAATATAAAATTGTGTTTGTATGTTGAGAAATAGATTTCGTTTAATAAGAATTTATTTATTTTCTAGTATTTTTTAAGTTGATTTATATATAATTGATAACAAAAGGATAAATTTTTGATACATGTGTAAATACTCTTTTCAAACGTTATCTTACCATATTATTATCTTATTTTAAAATGGATAGATTGTAACTATAATAATATATTAATAATAATTTTTCTAGTATTTTGTATTTTGGTATAATATGGCCTTGCATGTTATTGGAGCTTCTGAACGAACTGAGTATTGTACCAAAATTAAAACATAGTGTTTCATATATCAAAATCCAGTCTATATTTTGATTTTAGAGAAATAATAACTAGGTTTTCTATATATTGAAAACTATTATATGTTCTTTCATATATAAAATTGTATATTATGTGTTGTAGGAAATGAAAAATATATAAAATATTCTGTTAATTTGAAAACGTATATTTCACAACATCTCAGGTTGTTAATTTCTACTCCCATGGATATAAACCACCCACAAAAAATTCATATAGTTCATCAATAGTTTAATTATTGGAATACCATTCTTCAAAACTGACATTTTACAAAGGAATACTAAAACACCCTATAAAAATAGAATGTTGGGAACGTAGTGGTTAACCAAGGTAACTCATATCTATGAATACACAAATTAGAACATTGGTTGAAAGTTAATATTGGACATGGAAGAATGGTGTAAATAATTATAGCTCATGATTGAGGTCATTGGTATTAAGAAATTAAATGTTCAATAAAGCTTTGAGGATCTAAAAACCATATATCTTAAATGATTTATAGACCATCGATTAAATTGAAACGAAGGTATTTGAATAAATCTTTTCCAATATCCTTTCCTGGATTATTTTAATTCATTTAATATCAAGGATCATAAGGAAATATACATACCTTATTTTATTCCTTTTTCATATGCACAATCCACCCCATTTTCTATTCCTTGATAAATTTCCACATAAGATTTTACTATAACAAATTATGGAAAAAAAATTATCCTAGAAACCATTATTGATAATGATATCCATGTATAAAAAAACTTATTCCATCCATATTTCAGTATAATAAAAACACATGGTTGGTACAAGTTATCCAATATGGAAAAAATACTCATATGGAGAGATAATACCTTATATCATGAAAACCTCATCTTAATATTAACATAAACAATTCAACAAGTGGTGTAACGCCCCGACCCCAGTTACCCAGAGTCGGTGCATTATTACATAACATTTGCATGATCACAAGAAAGATCAAATCTCGAAAGACCGATTGGTTTAGTAGCCTTGGAAACACTAGATATATTCATAAGTTTTACATTACATCATAAAATGAAAAACTACTACAACAACATAATGTTTCCACAATCCACACTATTAACCCCTCATAAAATCCCTGCAGGTCATTCATAACTTACTTCTTCACATCCTGGGAAAAATAAAACATAGAAAAGGGGTGAGCTCAAATGCCCAGTAAGGATAACAATATAGCGGAAACTTTCATAAATAAGAATAAACATTTAAGGCAATGCATTACTAAAACAAAAGCCTTTTAAAATTTAACTTAAACATAGTATGGCAAAAGTAAAATGAAATAATTCCATTTACTTATTCACATGGATATTCTACTAATCGAATAATCACATGCAAAAATCAATAACCACTTTCATAATGTTGGAATGCATAATGCCAGACTATCATAACCACATAGTCAAGGCCTCGTGCCAAGACTACAAATAAGATTTTGTCAAGGCCTTGTGCCAAGACACTAGTTTGTCTCATGAGACCTACCGATGCATCGAGGAGCTATAGCGGGCTCCACCCGTCACTTACTAAGTCCAATGCATTCCCATATGAAAAGGTTTAAACATAACATAAACATTCATATTAAAACTAGCATACGAAATGTCAATAATTTCACCATAAACTATGAATGGTATAAAAATAGCACATCCAAAGTCAAACATATCACAAAACCTTCAATACAATATATAAGTTTTGTATCACAATAGATCAAATTCAAATAAGCGCAAAATCCATCAAAGGATGTTGACATAGATGAAATCAAAATTCTTTTTAAAGAAATATCTCTTTTTATTTTGAAATCATTTAAGATCCATATAAAATAAAACATTTTCTTTGAAAATATTCTTATAATCTTGTAAGGGAAGCTTTGAAGATTTTATAACGGCGGAAATTAGCCGCACCCGCCGTATAAGTTAAAAAAACATTCTTACCTTAATTCTGTCGAAAAGGTTAAAAAGGACCTTGTTTTGAAAATGACCGAAAGATTAATTTATAAACCACTTATAAAAGTCAAAAAGGGTATAAATGACTTTAACTCATATTCTAATAAATAGTAAAAATGTTTTGAAATGCATTTTTAAGAAACATGGATGTGGATGATAAAGAGATCCCAGTAGATTATTACGTATAAACAACCTTGGATAATGAAGAGGTTGTAAAGTAAACCCTAACTTTGTACTTTTCCTTGGTTGGGGTAGGTTAACCTCCTGTATAATGGTGAAATAATTGTTATTAAATTATACAAGAATCATATATATTAATATGATATCATATATGATCTTTTAACATTGATTTGTTAATAATATCTTAGAATTATCGTCGTTTCGGGTGTTAACTTACTCATTTTCTTTATATGTTTTGTTACATAAGCCATGGTTGTTGTATCTTATTCATATCCAGAATGATATCTAGTCCTTAAACATCATTTTTAAATCATCAAATGATAATTATACTTGAATGGTTACGATGGAGAATGAATCTCATCGCGTTCGTGGAGACGGTAGTCCGTACGTACGCACGAGAGACAATATCATTCTTTTGATATTAAAATAATATATAAATGAATGGTATATCATATATACAGAATCATTAACATGTAATATTTATTATTTACATGAGTTACACATCATTATTATACCCATCCAAATAATAATATATTGAATAACAATTACACCACGACGTGGAGACGGTAAGCCGTACGTACGCACGTATGGTGACATGTTATTCAAAGGGTGGATAGAATACTGAATATTGTTGTACCATATTTATAATAACATCACAGTATATGTAAGATACTGGAGTTATTATTTTAGAATGGTAAGAACAAAGAAAGTGGAAGTGGAAGAAGAAAGGAACTTAGAAAAGGGTGGTGAAATCATTACCTCTTCTTCGGGTTCTTCCTTTTGATTTGATCAAAAGGGCTCCTTAGGTTGGCTTTCTGATCAAACTAAGGCCTCTAGGTTGTATTGAGGGATGTTGGGAGAGTATTTGGGCAGAGTTTGGCCGAACCAAAAGGCTTTGAAGGTGTGAAGAAATGAGAAGGAGGGGTGTCCTTTTATAAGAGGGGTGAGGGGCACCTTTGGAAAAGCTAGAAATATTAATTTATAATAAATTCATATTCGGTTTCTAATGGGTCCAAATCTGATTATTCAAAGGTTAAGGTGGGGATAGGTCGAAAACCACTCAACCAATAGAATTTAGACAGGTTTGGGTACTTATATTAACCTTATCTTTAAGTATTAACTCTAAGTTAATTAGTTTCACTTTTACAATGTCTCTTTGTATTTTTATATAATATGGTTAATAAACTTACTATATACATCCAAGAGACCCCCAAGTGGTACATTAATGATGAACCTATCATGATATAAGTCGTTTGGCCGAACCTTAGATTTTTAGGAATTTAATATCAATTAATAATATAATATTTGTTTTAAGAACTCTTTTATGTCAATTTTGACACTATTCAATAGTTGATTTTTGTGAAACTCATAACAGATTGATTACTTCGAACAAAGTCAATTAAATCAATCCTAATATATAATATTATCCTAGAAAATCAGTTTAATTCATTAAAAGTTTCATATTATATTTATTTGGGTATTTATAATATCAATTATTTTAATTTTTCACTATTATAGTAATTACTGCATCATCATTGTGTCATTAATAAAATAAATTATTTAATGTCTAAAAATTATAAATAAAATATCATTATGTACGAAGTCTTTTTATCTTTCTAATGAATATTTATAATCTAAAATCCAACATATATAACCCTATGTAACAATTGTTTTGCTAAAATATATATGCTTGTGTCATTTTTGTATTCATTTTTACTAAATTAAAATAAAGTGTCATTATCACTTACAAGTGGATCCATGGGGTCCCAAAATAGACCCAAAGATTCCCATGGTCGACCATGTATCAACAAATAGGGTTAAGACACGTTTTAGTGTAATTTAGTATTATTATAATATTATTTTTTTAACCCTTATTTACCGGATTTACCCTTAACCATGGTAAATAAAATATTTACCGCAGTAATTATTCAAAATGTCTAAAAATAAAAGTTACCTATTTACACAATTTCAACATCCTGATTCCAAATATGGAATCCATTTTCCTAAATTCAAAACACAGAAGTGGCAGAAATTAATTTAAAATTAATTCCCGCTGTCAAAACAAAAAGCGTGTTTTTAAGAGATAATAACTATCAAAAGATTGACACTTGTTTATGTTCGGTTTAATTGTAAAATTATGTCCAATGACCAACATTATATTAAATGGTAAAAATATATTCTAAATATACTTTAAAACCACTCAAATTCATAATTTATCACTATTAATTATTTTGATTAAAAAAGTTGTTTTTAATTAAAATTTAGTAATTTTCACTATTCATCAAAATATGAAAGTTATCCGAAAAGTACCAAAATTTCACCTTAGGATAAATTAGATATTCCGAATCCATAAATGAAATCCATTTTGAAATATAAAATATATATAATTTTAAAAAGTTGTTATTACTATTCATAACGGCTAGTTTAATTGGTTGTTAGAACTCGGTGTTGCGTACAACACACGCTATCACATTATTCAAAGAGAAGCGTACCGCAGAAGCTTGGGATGTTTCATTTTAAATTTTTGATGTCCCCATTTAGTCAAAAAGTTTAAAATATAGTATTTAAAAAGGGTTCACTATTAAAGTTGATAAAAGTGCAATACTGAAAATGAATTTGTTCTTGCATTATATCTAAGAAACTCATAATATGGATTCTAAAATTATAAGGATTATATAAACATTAAAATTTATCTAATACTATTCATAACCTCTTTTGAACGGCTTGTTTGGTAAGTCATGGTGTGCTTGAACTTTGTTTTTCATGTAGTGAAAGTTATTGAATTATTTTGAAGAACTAACACACTATGAAATCTTGGGGTGTTACATTCTCCCCTCGTTCAATAAATTGCGTCCTCGCAATTTGAAATTGTTCTTAGAAAATAAAAGGTTGAAAATATATAATATATTTGTGGGAAACCCCACATCAGAAATTGGGTTACTAAAATTTAGTCTTAATATGAGGAAACGAGAAATGAAAGGGTCACCACCAAATTATGATCTCGATTAGGAGAACATTGGTGGAAATTTGAGACATATAATTGGAGGAAAAACGTAAATATTTATAGGTAGTGATTGAGGTCATCAATTACAAACAAGTATAAAATTGAGGTCCTTAAATTCATCAATCTATGATGATTTGAAATACCATCGGTTCAACAAAACATAGGGTATTAGGATAACACATTTTTGACGTTTCAAAATATCTTAGTTGAAATCCCACAACGAAAAAATGAATTAATGAGGCCTCTATTTAAAATAAAGAGTGGAAAGTATGAAGATTACCGAAAATAACACATACTAGGGTTCCATGTAGGAAAATATGGATATGGAGTAGAAATCTAACCATCAATTATTTGATGGAGAGTGGTAGAGAACATGGCTTATGAAAAGGCCAAAAATCCCAAAGCCATAAATTAGTGATGATTTAAGGTACCATCTAGGACAACATTTTTGTTCTAAGTTCCTTTTATTAATGTTGAGGAATTTATTTATGAGATTGGATAAGATCATAAGGAGATATACTTACTTTATAATTAGATTTTTATCCATTAATAAATTCCTACCACAAACTCATCTTTCACCCTAAAAGATAATAGAATGTAATTTTTTTTATTTATACTATTCGTACAGGGTTCCAAAATAAATGAATTTATAATTCATCTACCAGATCTAAAAAAAACTACATTATTTAATCCAGGACATCCGTGGGCCAGTGGTAGGTGTTACACCCTTGTCGCCCTTCGGTTGCGGGTTCAAGTCTCGCAGCCTTGCCGGACGCGACAGGTTGTCGCCCGACCTCCGGGTTGTCCTTTTATGGCAATCCAAAATAATCCAAACCAGAACTATCCAAAATACTTCTGTCCAAACTCACAGTCCAACATTTATAAGGAAGGTAAACATAATGTAGATCCTTTTTACCCCGTAATAGCCTGTGAATACCTTCATCATGTATTCTTTTAGTACACTGAAACATCCTGAATTACCATATTCCTTATTGATTACATTCATGCTCCCCTATTCCATATAGAATGATGGATATAATTCATTAATCCAAAAATGTTTTAAACCCCAACAATTATGGAATATACAAATCATTAATTAGTTCCAAGGTAGTCAAGAATATCCAATATAATTTATCCAAAACAATAACATATTATTCCAAAATCACTACCTCAGTATCAGAACTATATTATGATTTATCATTCTCTCAACCATATATTTTCCAAAAATTTATCCTGCTATTGAGTCACTTTTCTTTGTTCCACATAATCTCAAGTCCTTAATGAAATAGTACTGCAGTACAATCCTTATATACTCCATAATTATTATAACAAGTACATTGTTGATACAACACTCAATTGACATAATCAACATAAGAACTCTAATCATTCCTCTTCATCTGTGGTAGTATCATAACTTGGTTATTATCCAATTACATCATTTGCGGCATAGTCTGATGACTGGGACATAGGTTCGCGTAGTGTCCAAACTCCTTGAAAATGAAGCATTGTACATTTAAAACCATTTTCTTACCCTTGCAGTCACGTACTTTGTGCCCTTTTTCCTCCACACTTATAACAAACTCCCATTCCTTTCAGGCAAGTTCCAGGGTGTTTCTTTCCACAGTTACCACATATGGGAAAATTCTTCTTTTCCCTCTTCCCTTTATCCATCTTTCTCTCTTCCATCCTTTTCTTCTCTTGCTTCCCTTCAAAGCCATAGGACTCAGTAAACTCTTTACATATCTTATCAACACATGATATTATTTCTTCATATGATGATAATACATGGGAGACTATTTCTCTTATAAATTCTAGCTTAAGAGCATGAAAGATATGATCCTTCCTTCTCTTTGAATCATGTGTATTTCTGGAGTTCTCATTCCTTCTACTGGGCGCCATTTCTATACCATGGCATAAACTAGATCAGTTTATGAATCAAAACACATAATCCCATACTTATAAAACACTTAACATAAATTGAACTATTTATGGATATAATCCATAATCATAAAAAAAATTTCATTGAGGATGTATATACTCATAAACCCTTCATAATGATTTGTAAAGAAAATGAGAGTTATCCTAAGCATATCCCCCGGGAGTGTCGTAACCAAGAGTGCAGCAAGGCCCGTTGTCGTGCACCAGTTCCCGTTCGAGTCTAGCTCAAAGCGGTGTTTTCGGGTTTTACCCCTAGGTACATCTGTGCCAGAGCCGCCTCTACCTGCTCGTATCCAGACAAGGATTTATTGCTCGGAAAACTCACAAAATCTCTACAATACCAAAATTCTAGGAAGTTCTTCTATACTAATCCTCAAAGTTCATCTTAGGTCTACGTGCTCTAATCAGAGTTTATCTAAATCTAGCTTCCAAGGTTTGTACTAAACTTCCTCTGATACCAACTGTAACGCCCCGACCCAAGTTACCCAGAGTCGGTGCATTATTACATAACATTGGCATGATCACAAGAAAGATCAAATCTCAAAAGACCGATTGGTTTAGTAGCCTTGGAAACACTAGATATATTCATAAGTTTTACATTACATCATAAAATGAAAAACTACTACAACAACATAATGTTTCCACAATCCACACTATTAACCCCTCATAAAATCCCCGCAGGTCATTCATAACTTACTTCTTCACATCCTGGGAAAAATAAAACATAGAAAAGGGGTGAGCTCAAATGCCCAGTAAGGATAAAAATATAGCGGAAACTTTCATAAATAAGAATAAACATTTAAGGAAATGCATTACTAAAACAAAAGCCTTTTAAACTTTAACTTAAACATAGTATGGCAAAAGTAAAATGAAATAATGCCATTTACTTATTCACATGGATATTCTACTAATCGAATAATCACATGCAAAAATCAATAACCACTTTCATAATGTTGGAATGCATAATGCCAGACTATCATAACCACATAGTCAAGGCCTCGTGCCAAGACTACAAATAAGATTTTGTCAAGGCCTTGTGCCAAGACACTAGTTTGTCTCATGAGACCTACCGATGCATCGAGGAGCTATATCAAGCTCCACCCGTCACTTACTAAGTCCAATGCATTCCCATATGAAAAGGTTTAAACATAACATAAACATTCGTATTAAAACTAGCATACGAAATGTCAATAATTTCACCATAAACTATTAATGGTATAAAAATAGCACATCCACAGTCAAACATATCACAAAACCTTCAATACAATATAGAAGTTTTGTATCACGATAGATCAAATTCAAATAAGCGCAAAATCCATCAAAGGATGTTGACATAGATGAAATCAAAATTCTTTTTAAAGAAATATCTCTTTTTATTTTGAAATCATTTAAGATCCATATAAAATAAAACATTTTCATTGAAAATATTCTTATAAGATTGTAAGGGAAGCTTTGAAGATTTTATAACAGCGGAAATTAGCCGCACCCGCCGTATAAGTTAAAAAAACATTCTTACCTTAATTCTGTCGAAAAGGTTAAAAAGGACCTTGTTTTGAAAACGACCGAAAGATTCCTTTATAAACCACTTATAAAAGTCAAAAAGGGTATAAATGACTTTAACTCATATTCTAATAAATAGTAAAAATGTTTTGAAATGCATTTTTAAGAAACATGGATGTGGATGATAAAGAGATCCCAGTAGATTATTACGAATAAACAACCTTGGATAATGAAGAGGTTGTAAAGTAAACCCTTACCTTGTACTTTTCCTTGGTTGGGGTAGGTTAACCTCCTGTATAATGGTGAAATAATTGTTATTAAATTATACAAGAATCATATATATTAATATGATATCATATATGATCTTTTAACATTGATTTGTTAATAATATCTTAGAATTATCGTCGTTTCGGGTGTTAACTTACTCATTTTCTTTATATGTTTTGTTACATAAGCCATGGTTGTTGTATCTTATTCATATCCAGAATGATATCTAGTCCTTAAACATCATTTTTAAATCATCAAATGATAATTATACTTGAATGGTTGCGATGGAGAATGAATCTCATCGCGTTCGTGGAGACGGTAGTCCGTACGTACGCACGAGCGACAATATCATTATTTTGATATTAAAATAATATATAAATGAATGGTATATCATATATACAGAATAATTAACATGTTATATTTATTATTTACATGAGTTACACATCATTATTATACCCATCCAAATAATAATATATTGAATAACAATTACACCACGACGTGGAGACGGTAAGCCGTACGTACGCACGTATGGTGACATGTTATTCAAAGGGTGGATAGAATACTGAATATTGTTGTACCATATTTATAATAACATCACAGTATATGTAAGATACTGGAGTTATTATTTTAGAATGGTAAGAACAAAGAAAGAGGAAGTGGAAGAAGAAAGGAACTTAGAAAAGGGTGGTGAAATCATTACCTCTTCTTCGGGTTCTTCCTTTTGATTTGATCAAAAGGGCTCTTTAGGTTGGCTTTCTGATCAAAATAAGGCCTCTAGGTTGTAGTGAGGGATTTTGGGAGAGTATTTGGGCAGTGTTTGGCCGAACCAAAAGGCTTTGAAGGTGTTAAGAAATGAGAAGGAGGAGTGTCCTTTTATTAGAGGGGTGAGGGGCACCTTTGGAAAAGCTAGAAATATTAATTTATTATAAATTCATATTCGGTTTCTAATGGCTCCAAAGCTGATTATTCAAAGTTTAAGGTGGGTATAGGTCTAAAACCACTCAACCAATAGAATTTAGACAGGTTTGGGTACTTATATTAACCTTATCTTTTAGTATTAACTCTAAGTTAATTAGTTTCACTTTTACAATGTCTCTTTGTATTTTTATATAATATGGTTAATAAACTTACTATATACATCCAAGCGACCCCCAAGTGGTACATTAATGATGAAACTATCATGATATAAGTCTCTTGGCCGAACCTTAGATTTTTAGGAATTTAATATCAATTAATAATATAATATTTGTTTTAAGAACTCTAATATGTCAATTTTGACACTATTCAATAGTTTATTTTTGTGAAACTCATAACAGATTGATTACATCGAAAAAAGTCAGTTAAATCAATCCTAATATATCATATTATCCTAGAAAATTAGTTTAATTCATTAAAAGTTTCATATTATATTTATTTGGGTATTTATAATATCAATTATTTTAATTTTTCACTATTATAGTAATTACTGCATCATCGTTGTGTCATAAATAAAATAAATTATTTAATGTCTAAAAATTATAAATAAAATATAATTATGTAGGAAATCTTTTTATATTTCTAATTAATATTTATAATCTAAAATCCAACAAATATAACCCTATGTAACAATTGTTTTTCTAAAAGATATATGCTTGTGTCATTTTTGTATTCATTTTAACTAAATTAAAATAAAGTGTCATTATCACTTACAAGTGGATCCATGGGGTCCCAAAATAGACCCAAAGATTCCCATGGTCGACCATGTATCAACCAATAGGGTTAAGACACGTTTTAGGGTAATTTAATATTATTATAATATTATTTTTTTAACCCTTATTTACCGGATTTACCCTTAACCATGGTAAATAAAATATTTACCGCAGTAATTATTCAAAATGTCTAAAAATAAAGGTTACCTATTTACACAATTTGAACATCCTGATTCCAAATATGGAATCCATTTTCCTAAATTCAGAACACAGAAGTGGCAGAAATTAATTTAAAATTAATTCCCGCTGTCAAAACAAAAAGCGTGTTTTTAAGAGATAATAACTATCAAAAGATTGACACTTGTTTATGTTCGGTTTAATTGTAAAATTATGTCCAATGACCAAAATTATATTAAATGGTAAAAATATATTCTAAATATACTTTAAAACCACTCAAATTCATAATTTATCACTATTAATTATTTTGATTAAAAAAGTTGTTTTTAATTAAAATTTAGTAATTTTCACTATTCATCAAAATATGAAAGTTATCCGAAAAGTACCAAAATTTCACCTTAGGCTAAATTAGTTATTCCGAATCCATAAATGAAGTCCATTTTGAAATATAAAATATATATAATTTTAAAAAGTAGTTATTACTATTCATAATGGCTAGTTTAATTGGTTGTTAGAACTCGGTGTTGCGTACAACACACGCTATCACATTATTCAAAGAGAAGCGTACCGTAGAAGCTTGGGATGTTTCATTTTAAATTTTTGATGTCCCCATTTAGTCAAAAAGTTTAAAATATAGTATTTAAAAAGGGTTCACTATTAAAGTTGATAAAAGTGCAATACTGAAAATGAATTTGTTCTTGCATTATATCTAAGAAACTCATAATATGGATTCTAAAATTATAAGGATTATATAAACATTAAAATTTATCTAATACTATTCATAACCTCTTTTGAACGGCTTTTTTGGTAAGTCATGGTGTGCTTGAACTTTGTGTTGCATGTAGTGAAAGTTATTGAATTATTTTAAAGAACTAACACACTATGAAATCTTGGGGTGTTACAAGTGGTTAATCATATAAATATTCCGAAATATAAAATGATAATTAATTCATTAAATAATATTTTATCTTATACCAAATACGATTTTTAATTGGATACATGTTTTACCCATAAACTAGTAGGATATTAAATGTAATTTTATTATACCGAATAATAACACCCCAAAATTTCATTGTATGTTATTTTTTCAATCTAATTCAATAACTTGCGTTCCACACTACACCGAGTTCGAACGCACCACGACTTACCAAACTAGTTATTCAAAAATAAATTATGAATAATATAACCTGCATTTATAATTTTATATATTCCATATAAATTTTATCATCCATATTATGTGTTTCATAGATAAAATATAAGAACAAATTCGTTTTTTCAGATAATGAAATTATTTTTTCAGATAATTCAATTTTACCACCATTTAATAGAGAACCATTATTAAATCCAATATGTTTCACTTCTATATATTCTATTTGACAAAATAAAATTCTTATTTAGTATTGGGACATAAAAAATTTAGTGTCGATACATTTTTGGTGTCTTTTTTATAACTTTCATATTTGGGTGAATAGTGACAAATACTAAATTTTAATTAAAAACAACTTCTTAATAAAGAAAATTTATAGTGATGAATTATAAATTTGAATGTTTTTTATGTACAATTAGATTATATATTTATCATTTAATACAATGTAGGTCATTATAAGTAATTTCAAATTTAAATTTGACATAAACACTTGTAAATCATTTGATAATTTTTACTTTTTAAAAAACCACATTTCGGTTTTGAAAATGAGAATTAATTTTAAATTAATTAATGAAAATTCAATTTTTTTTAATTTGGTAAAATTGAATTCATTTTTGAATTCATAATATCATAAATATATTATGGTGAATTTTTTGTATTTTTCTGAAAACATTCAATTTTTTGATAAATAGTGAAAAACACTAGGTTATTTGTTAAAGCCGAATTTTTATTTAAATAATTATTTATTTTATTTAAATTTATTTTAGGTAAAAATAGATACATAATTACTATATAATTTCAATGTAATTCATTGGATTCATTTACTAATAATTTTATATATATGAAAATTTTATTGAACTTTTTACTGTCTTTTACCCACCTCCTATGAGCATTTGCAAATTTTCAGAAAACATAATTATGCTTCTTCTATGAGTTGAATTTCAAAAATCTAAGAGACACAGTTAATATTTGGAAATAAAATGGTATTCAATATGATAGAATTATTTTTTGATGAATAGTAACTTTTAACTTTTATTTACCACAGTTAAATGAAAATAGGGTAGTTAAGGGTAAAATGATATCATAATTAACATAACACATGTCATGATTATATTGGATAAGTATAATTCAACAAAAAAACCTTATGAATAAAATATGATCTTATTTGTTCCACTTGTATTAGATTAGGACATTTATTACTATTTTATTTAAGAGTTAAAATAGTTAAATTCAATGTTTAATAACTGAACAATTTTTAATATAGGGTTATACATAAGATAAATTCAACTATAAATATTCATTATAAATCTAAAAATATTTCCAATATAATAGTATATTATTTATACTTTTTCACAATTAAATAATTTGATTTATTTATGACACAATGATGATGCAGTAATTACCTTATTAATAAAATATTAAAATAATTATTAATATAAATATCCAAATAAATGTAAATTGAAACATATAATGAATTCAGCTAATTTAAAGGTTTATAGGACATTTTAGGGCGGGTTAAATAAATTTTATTCTAAGTGATAGTGTTTTTATGGCTTTAAAAAAAATCAAATACTAAGTAGTATAAAAATTGACATAATTGAGTTTTTAAAACAAATACTATATTATTAAATGATATAATATTCCAAAATATCAAAGGTTTATCCCAAGGACTTAGATAATGTTATATATATTAATTATTAACCACATTGGGTTCGTTTGTCTTCTTATTGTATGTTTATTAACCATATAATATAAAAATACAAAGAGGTGTGGTAAATGTCAAACTATTTTAATAATATTTAAATCTAAAAGATAAGGTTAATATGATGACCTAAACCTTTCTAATACCTATTGGTTGAGTGGTTTTCGACCCATCCTCACCTTATCCTATAAATAATTTATTTTTGAGCTTTTAGAAACCGAAAATGATTTTATTATAACATACTATTTCAAACTTTTAATAAAGTAACTTGCACCTCTCTTATAAAACGACACTTCCTTTTCTATCAAAATCTCATCTCCAAAGACATTTTTCTCAGACAAACCCTTCCCAAATATCCTCCCAACTTCCCTCACATAAACCTATATTCCTTAATTTAATCATAAATCCATACTAAAAATACTTTTTGATAAACTCTAATGGAAACACCCGAAGAAGAGTTAATAATTTCCCCATCCTCTTTCAAGTTCTTTTATTCTTCCACTTCCACTTTCTTTGTTGTATCCATTAAAAAATAATAACTCCAGTAAATCCTAAATACTTTTAAGTTACATGAAATATTTTACAACCATATTCATTATTCTATCCATCCTATAAATTAAAATGTCACCATACGTGTGTAGGTACGACTTACCATCTCCACGTCGCGGTGTAGTTTGTAATTCAAACAATTAATTATTTAGATGGGTATAATAATGAGTATAAATAATATAAATAATAAATATAACAAGTTAATTATTATTTATATATTATATACTACCCAATTTCATATGATTTCACCAACAATATTATGATATTGTTGCTCATGCGTTCATACAGATTACCATCTCCACGATGCGATGAGATTCATTCCCATGTTCACCATTCAATGATGATTATAAAAATATATATTATTAATAAGTATGT
The DNA here is from genome assembly GCA_963277665.1 of Viscum album. Lineage (NCBI taxonomy): Eukaryota > Viridiplantae > Streptophyta > Magnoliopsida > Santalales > Viscaceae > Viscum > Viscum album. Next base: position 1,512,665,273 of record OY728156.1, read on the forward strand.
CATATATGAAATAATAATTCTACTGTATATATATATATATATATTTATGTACTTACATATATCTTATTCACTTAATTTCATTCAATGTGATATGAAAACGGAAACAGTGTTTATGAGTATGCTCGACATACAGTCTCCATAAACGGTGCCTTAAATTTCATATATATATCTATTATAAATATTTATATTCTAAATATATAATATATATAAATCAAGTATTATATTCTAGAATTATTTAAATCATGATCATTATGATACGATCAAGAATAACAAGTTAAACACATACGATAAAGAAAGCGATTATTACCCAAAATGTTGATTTAACATTCAAAGCATTATTAAATGGGTAGTATAAATCCATAAATGAATCATGTTTGATATAATAAATATGAATATGGTTCTGGTATGTCATTATAAAAAAGGTTAAACATACCCCCGACCAATGGAAAGTGCAAGGTAAGGGTTAATTCTTCAATCACATTATTATTCGAGATAGTTTATAGTTATGTTCTTACAGGGATGTATTTATTATCCATATCCATGTTTCATAAAATTGTTTTTAAAGGGATTATTTTTAAGGTAATATTTTATTAATAAGTCATTTTAAATGATTTGAATGTTTATTCTTCTTAATCATTCTCATTAATGTCCATGTTTTTAAAATGTTTTATAGGATTTATTTAAATGGACATGAATGTTTTTAAGATGTTAATTCCTTTCAAATGTTTCAAAGTGGTATTGGACACATTGATTCATAAATTTCGTTAAATGTCTTCCTTTCAAAATTCTATGACTTTTAAATGATTTCATGAAAGTAAGATATTTCTCTCCAAGAGTTTTATAAATCATTTTCATCTATGTCGACATCATTAGATGGATTTTGAAATTACTTGTAGTTGATTTATTATGATAAAAATCTCCTATATTGTATTAAATGTTTTGTGATATGTTTGATAGTGTATGTGTTATTTTTATACAATTCATGGTTTATGGATAAAGTATTGACATTTTGTATGCTAGTTTTAATATTAATGTTTATGTGATGTTTCAACCTTTTTATATGAGGAATGTATTGGACATAGTAAGTGATTAGTAGAGCCCGCTAAAGCTCCTCAGTGCATTAGTAGGTCTCATGAGACAATTAGATGTGGAATTTGATGAGGCTTTTACCAATTTTATATATGATTTTTTTCTATGTCTTAATCATTTTTAGATTTCTTGGTTGAGGTCTTGAAAAAATGTTTTAGAATTTCTAGCATTATATATTCCCTCGTTATGAAAATAATATTGATGGTTCATGTGGTAATTAAACTAGTAGAATAACCATTATTATGTTTTATTATGGCATTACTTACTCATCTCATATTTCTTCCACAATGTGATCATGTTTATTTTTTGTAAAGGAATGTGTTTTCAATTATTCACCACGCCCGTTGATTATGTTAACTTCGGCTAAATTGTTTACCCTTACTGAGCATCTGAGATCTCTCATTTCTTATGTATTATTTTCCTAGGATTTACAAGAAGTTTATTATGATTGAGATGAAAGGTTATGCTAAAAGGGAATAATTGATTTCTCAAAGAACTATTTTTTCTATATTTTATGTCTGAAATTGTAATGTGAATTTGATGTATTTAATCAATTTCCAAGACTGCTAAACTGATCGGTCTTTCAGGACATGATTTCCTTGTATCATGACAATATATTAAAATAATGCACTGAATCTTGGTAAATGGGGTCAGATCATTACAGTTGGTATCAGAGAAAGTTTAGCAACAACCTTGAAATATATTTAGATAAACTATGATTATAGAACGTTACCCTAAGATATACTTTGAGGATTAGTATAGAAGAACTTGTTAGAATTTTTTTAATGTATCGATTTTGTGTATTTTCCAAGAAATATATCCCTGTATTGATTCGAGTAGGTAGAGGCGGCTCTGGCACATATGTACCTAGGAGTAAAAACTATGACAAGGAGTTTTGGTATTGACTCGGGGTATCCTGGTACATAAAAATGGGCCTTTCTTCACTCTTGGATACGACACTCCCGGGGGATATGCTTAGGACAATTCAAATTTTCATTACAAGACATTATGAAGGATTTAGGAGTAAATACATCCTCAAAGAAAATATTATATGATTATAGATTATATAAATAATATTTTCAACATATGTATGGTATTTTAAAAGTTTGAAATTATGAATTGGAATTCATTAACTAACCTAGTGTATGTCATTGCCTAGAAATGGTGCCTAGTAGAAGGATTGAGAATTCCAACAATACGTATGATCAAAAGATTAAGAATGATCATATCTTTCATGGTATTAAGTGAACATTTAAAAGGGAAATATTCTCCCATAGATTATCATCATATAATGAAATAGTATCATTTGTTAATAAGAAAAGTATAGAATTATTTGAGTCTTATGGATTTTAAGGGAAGCAAGAGAAGAAAAGTATGGAAGAGAGAATGATAAATAAAGGGAAAAGGGGAAAGAAGGATTTTCCCATAGGTGATAACTGTTGAAATAATCAACTCGGTAAATGCATGAAGGGAATGTGAGTTTGTTATAAGTGTGGAGAAAAAGGACACCAAGTATGTGATTTCAAGGGTAAGAAAATGGTTTCAAATGTACAATGCTTCATCTGCATGAATGTGGGACACTATGCAAATCAATGTTCAAATCATCAGATTATGCCCTAGATGATGCTATTGGATAATGATAAAGTTAAGATACAACTATAGATGAAGAGGAATGACTAGTGTTATTATGTTGTTATTAAAGAATTATTTCATTTGGGTTTTTTATCAATGATGTACTGGTAATATGAATTATGGAAATAAATAAGGATTGTACTTCTGTATTATTTCATTGAGGATTTGAGATTGTATGGTACCAAGTAAAGTGAAACAGTTTCCAGTTAATCTTTTTGGAAAATAAATGGTCGAAGGAAAGATAAACCATAATATGGTTCTGATACTAAGGTTGTGATTTTGAAATAATATATGATTGATTTGGATAAATTATATTGGATATTCTTAACTACCTTGAGAATGATTAATGATTTTTATATTCCATGATTGTTGGAGTTTACAACCTTTTTTGGATAGAAAGAGTATATCCAGTATTCTATAAGGAATAAGGGAGCATGAATTTAATCAATAAGATTTTATGATAATTCAGGTTGTTACCATGTTTTAAAAAAATACATGATGAAGGTATTCACATGTTATTAAATGGAAAAACGATCTTCATTGTGTTTACCTTCCTTATAAATTATGGACTGTGAGTTTTGACAGATGTATTTTTGACAATAGTAATGGTTGGAATGGATTATGTTTGATGTTGGATACTATTTTTAGGGTTTATGATTTTCTTATTAATATTTTGGGATTGTTATAAAATGGAAAATCCGGAGGTCGAGTGACAACCTGTCGCGTCTAGTAAGGCCGGGAGACTTGAACACGTAACCGAAGGGTGAAAAGGGTGCATCACCTAGAACTGGCATACATTATTACATGGTTTGTATAATGTAGTTTTTCTAAAATAGTCTAAAAAATGAAGTATAAATTCCTTATTTTTGGAACCCTATACGATTATGATAAATAAAATATTTTTTAATTCTATTTTCTGTTGGAGTGAAAGATGAGTTTGTGGTATGAATTAGTTAATGGATGAAACTCTACTTGCCATGTATATTTATTTCCTCTTATTCTATGAATAAATTAATTCTTAAACTTTAGGGAAGGGATATTAAAAGCAAAAATGTGTTATCCTAAAAACTTATGTTTTGTAAAATCGACGATATTTTAAATCTTCATAGATAGATGGCTTTGAGGCCCTCAGTTCTACACTTGCTTTTGATTGATGGCCTCAATCACTTCCTATAAATATTTATGTTTTTTCTTCAAATTATGTGTATCTAATTGCAACCAATATTCTCCAAATCGAGATCATAATTTGGTGGTGACATTTTCTTATCCCTTTCCCTCTTATTAAGACTAAATTATATTAACCCAATATATGATGTGGGTTTTCCACAAAGGTATTTTTTGATTTATAACCTTTTATTTTCAAATAATAATTTCAAATTGTGAGGATGCAATTTATTTAATGAGGGGCGAATATAACACCCCAAGATTTCATAATATGTTATTTCATCAAATTAATTCAATAACTTGCGGTACACGCAACACCGGGTTCGAACGCACCATGACTTACCAAACTAGCTGTTCAAAAAGATTATATGACTAGTATTATCTGCATTTTGAATTTTATGTATTCCATATAAATTTTAACATCCATAATATTTTTTTCTTATACATAATATAATAACAAATTCTTTTTTTCAGATAAAGGAAGTATTTTTTAGAAAATGAAATTTTACCACCTTTTAGTGGAAAACTGTTTTTAAATCATATATTTGACACTTTAAAATATTTAATTTGTCAAAATAAACTTTTTCTTTAGAATTGGGAAATAAAAATTTTGTTTTGACAAATTTTTGATGTCTTTCTAATAACTTTCATATTTGGGTGAATAGTGAAAAAAAACTAAAGTTTAATTAAAAAAACGTTTTTAATAAAATAAACATATAGTGTTAAATTAGGCATTTTAAATGTTTGGAAGTATAATTAGATTTTATTTTTATTATTTAATACAATGTACATCCATATAGGTAATTTCACATTAAAATTTGACATAAACACATGTCAATCTTTTGATAGTTTTTACTTTTTAAAAACTCGCTTTTTGGTTTTGACAGTGGGAAATAATTTTAAACTAATTAATTCAATTTCAATGATTTGAATTAATTAAAAATGAATTCATATTCTAATTCTGAAGATCATAATTATATTAGATCAAATTTTTGGTATTTTTCGGAAAACATTCAATTAATAATGAATAGTGAAAACACTGGGTTATTGGTTAAAACCGACATTTTATTTTAATAATTATTTATTTAATTTAATTTAATTATAGGTCAAAATAGGTAAAAAAAATACCTATATATGTTTAATGTAATTAATTGGTGTAATTGTATAATAATTTTAAATATATATAAATTTTATTGAACTTTCAACCGTCTTTTACCCACCTTCTAAGAGAATTTGGAAATTTTCATAAAATATAATTTTACCACTACTATGAGTTGAATTTCGAAAATCCAAGAGATGCGGTTAATATATGTAATTAAAATGTGGTTTAATAAGAAGGAAATAATTTTTGGTGAATAGTAACTTTTGACTTTTTTTACCACGGTTAAAAGTAATTATGGTAATTAATGGTAAAAATGATATCATAATTACCCTAACACAAGTGATAATTCTATTGGATTATTATAATTTGACCAACAAACCCTTAGGAATTAAATATGATCCTCTTGCTTCCACTTGGATTAGATTAGGACATTTATTATTATTTTATTTAAAGATGAGTTAAAAGAGTTAAATTCAAAGTTTAATAACAAAACCATTTTTAATATGGGGCTATACATAAGTTAAATTCACCTATAAATATTAATTAGAAAACTGAAAATATTTCCTACATACTGGTATATTATTTATAATTTTTAGACATTAAATAAAATAATTTATTTATGAAAAAATGATGACGCGGTAATTACCTTATTAATAAAATATTAAAAATAATTGATATAATAAATATCCAAATAAATGTAAATTGATACTTCTAATGAATTACACTAATTTTTTAGGTTAATATGAAATTTTAGGTTTGGTTAAATAAATATTATTCAAATTGAAAATTTAATATGTCTTAAAAAACCAAATACTAAACAGTGTCAAAATTGACATAATTGAGTTTTATAACAAATACTATATTATTAATTGATATAATATTCCTAAAATTCTAAGTATTGGCCAAAGGACTTAGATAAGGTTATATATTAATAATTAACCACATGGGGTTCTATTTTTTTGTTATAATAGGTTTACTAACCATATAATATAAAAATACAAAGAGACGTGGTAAATGTCAAACTATTTAAATAAGAGTTAAATATAAAAGAAAAGGTTAATATGATGACCTAAACCTATCTAAAAACTACTATCTGAGAGGCATTCAAACCATCCCCACCTTATCCTGAAAATAATTAATTTTGGATCCATTAGAAACTGAAAATTATTTTATTATAAAATAATATTTCAAGCTTCTCATAAAGTGACCCTCACCTATTTTATAAAAGGGAACTTCCCCTTCTCTCAAAATCACACCTCCATATACATTTTCCTTTTCCAGCCCCTACCCAAATATTCTCCCAACATTCCTCACATAAATATTTATTTCTTACTTTGATCAGAAAGCAATTATAAGTATCCCTTTCAATCTACTCAAAAGAAAACACCCTAAGAAGAGGTAATAATTTCACCACGCACTTTCAAGTTCTTTTCTTCTTCCACTTCCTCCTTCATTGTTGTTTCCAAAACCAGAAAATAACACCAGTACCTACTACATACAATTATGTTACTATAAATATGGTACAACCATATTCATTATTCGATCCATCCAATAAATGAAAAAGTCACCATATGTGCATTCGTACGGCTTACCATGTCCATGTCACGGTGCAGTTTGTTATTCAGACAATTTATTATTTGGATGGGTATAATAATGAGTATAACAAATTTAAATAATAAGTAAAAAAAATTTAATTATTATATATATATGATATAACATCCAATTACATATTATTTCACCAAAAATATAATGATGTTGTCGCTCATGTGTTTATACGGATTACGTCTCCACGACGCGATAAGATTCATTCCCGAAATCACCATTCAATGATGATTATAAAAATATATTTTATTAATAAGTATGTAATATATGACATAATAATTCTAATAGAGAGATATATATATATATATATTTGTTTGTGTGTACTTACATATATTTTATTCACTTTTGTTCAATACGATATGAAAACAGAAATTATGTTTATGCATATGTACGGCCTACTATCTCCATAAATGGTGCCTTACATTTCATATATACATCTATTATAAGTATTTATATTCAATAAATATATTATATATAAATAAAGTATTATATTCTGTATGTATTTAAATTATTATATTAATGATACAATTAAGAATAACAAGTTAAAACACATATAATAATGAAAGTGATTATTACCCAAAATGTTAATTTAACATGGGAATCATTATTAAATGGGTATTATAAAGTCCAAAATTAATCATGTATGATATAATAAATTGTAATATGGTTCTGGTAAAATTTAATAACATAATATGGTCATTATACAGTAGGTTAAATGTACCATTGACCTATGGAAAGTGCAAGGAAGGGGTAAATTTTTCAATCACATTATTATTTGAGATAGTTTATGGGTAAGTTTTTACTGGGACATATTTATTATCCATGTCCATTATTCATAAAAGAGGTTTCAAAGGGATTATTTTTAAGTGGATCTTTTAGTAATACATCATTTTAAATGTTTTAAATATTTATTCTTCTAAATCATTCTCATTAATATCCATGTTTTCAAAATGTTGTTTAGGATTTATTAATATGGACATGAATGTTTTTAAAATGTTAGTTCCATTCAAAAGGTTCAAAGTGGTATGGGACACTTTGATTCAAAAATGTATTTTAATGTATTCTTTTCTAAATTCTGTGACTTTTAAATGTTTTCATGAAATAGGGATATTTCTCTCATAGAGTTTTCCAAATAATTTTCATCTATGTCAACATCTTTAGATGGATTTTAAACATTTTTTAAGTTGATTTATTATGATACAAATCTTCCATATTTTATTGAATGTTTTTCTAAATGTCTGACTATGAATGTGTTATTTTTATACAATTCATGGTTTATAGATAATGTATTTAAATTTTGTATTCTAGTGTTAATAGGAATGTTTATGTTATGTTTCAACCATTTCATAAAAGGAATGTATTGGATATAGTAAGTGACCGGTGCAGCCTACTATAGCTCCTCGGTGCGTCGGTAGGTCTCATGTGACAATTAGATGTGGAATTGGCCGAGGTCTTTCCCAATTTGATATATGGTTTTGGTCGAGGTATCAATCATTTTTAGGTGTCTTGTCCAAGGCTTTGACAAAATGTTTCAGAATTTCTGACATTATACATTCCCTCATTATTAAAATAATATTGATGGTTCATATGGTTATTCGACTAGTAGAATACCCATTACTATTTTTTATTATGGAATTATTTACACAGCTCATATTTCTTCCATAATGTGGTCATGTTTATTAATTGTAAAGGCATGTGTTTTCAATTATTCACCTTGCCTATTGATTATGTTATCTTCCGCTAAATTGTTTACCCTTACTGAGCTTCTAAGATCACCTATTTCTTATGTTTTATTTTCCCAGGATTTCCAAGAAGTGTATTATGATTCATATGTATAGTTATGATAAAAGGGAATAATGGAATTCTCAAAGAACTATATATGCTATATTTTATGTTTGTAAAAGTAATGTGAAGTTGATGTAGGTAAGCTATTTCCAAGACAGCTAAACTAATCGGTCTTTGGGGACACGATTTCAATGTATCATGCCAATGTATTAAAATAATGCACTGACTCTGGGTAACTGGGGTCGAGGCATTACACAATTTCTTTGTTAAGCGATGTAATAACATTTATAATAAAAAAGAATGAACAATATGATTTCTATAGGGAATAATAATAGAATATCAGGAATGAAATTCCTATATATGGTTTAAAGGATAAGTGTTCCATAACTATCATGATTCCCTCATTCATTATGATTCCATAATATTTTCTTTTGACCTTTGTCCTCAATGTTATTGTGGTATGTCATCCACAATCTCCCATGGAATTTTTCACTTGTATGAATACTGAAATAATTCCATGAAATTGAATTATTGAAGTGTGGGATGAACATGTTATGGGTTTTCCTGATTATTTTAGTTATTAGTGAACTTATTTCCATTTCATTATCATTCAACAACTTTATTACCATCCCTTAAACAATTAAAACATTTAGTAGTCCCTTAATGAAAATATCAACAAATTTCATCTGTCACATTGTTCATAATGGAAGTCTCATTTTCATTTCGCAATGTTAGTTAGATTTTCTACTGAACTCCATATTCCTTTTATTGTAAACCCCAAGAGATTGATACAAAAATCTATCCTTTATTACAACCTTGATAGCCGAATAGATAAAATAATTTAAACCTTTTATAGTCTCTTATTCCCAAGGACTTTTGACGTCTATGTTTCAGGTCTCCAATGAATCGATCAATTTTTCAATCAGGTTGGGTGCTAATACCAACAGACTACCTTGTAATACATTTAAAATTTTCTTCATAGGAACCCATTGATTCATTTTCTTTTTAATTAATCTATAAAAATTTATTTTTTATCTTCATGATTAAAAAACAAAGAATGTACTTTAATAAAAACTATTTCTTAACTCATCCTAATATATGAAGTTAATTTCAACTCGATTACTCATATTATTAATAAGATTCCATAATTAATCTGCCTCACCTTCCAAATAGCATATAACAAGAGAAATTTTTTGTTCTATATACACTATATAATGGAAAATATATCTTCATTTGAATGGATTAAATTTTTATAAACTAATGGTTCGTAGGAACCATTAAATGTCGGTGGTAATTGCCTCCTAAAGGACTTAACATATAGTTGTTCCTTAATTTTCTGGTTTCGATGGTCATCATGATTCATATCATTATCAATTTCTATGAGCTTAGAAACAAGATTTGTTATTTAATATCTCATATAATTTGGTTTCTCAAGAGTAAAATCATTTCATTTTACATTACATTTCCCAGCAACATAATTCCTTCAAATTCCAGTCATTGACTAGAACAAAAAATACTAGATTAAGAACCAATTATCTTATTGGGGATCTACATAATCCTGAAAAAAAAATTATATGATGAATAAATCATGAAACAATCCTTCTCAATCCATTAATGTTGTTTTTTATCAAAGTTCATTCATAATAATCATCTATTTAAATCCATAATCATGGTTTGTAATGTGTTTTTGAATTCCGGAAGCATATCCCCTAGGATTTTCAAAATTGGTGTGCATCAAGGATCGTGGTTGTACACTAATTCCTAATTGATTATATCACAATACGAAATTTTCAAGGTTATTACACCTATGTACATCTATACCCGTGTCACATCCACTTGTAGAGTCCATTAATTGATATATTTCATAGAATGTACAAGCTCCATCCATTACCAAAATTACAGGAAATATTTTTATACTTTAACTCTTCCATAGAATTAACTATAGATACATACCTGGACATATCCTTATACGAATCAATAGGGATATAACTAAGGATTTATTACCCTAGTTTCAAAAATATGACTAAACCATTAATTTGATACCAACTATAGTGACCAAGGCATAAAAAAACATGGATACTTCATCATTTTAGATGAATATTTAAAACATTCCCAAAATACCAGGTATAGGACAATAATAGTTTAGTGTCATTGGGATCTTGTAACAAAATCATCTAACAAGATGATAAATCTCTAATGTTTCTTACAAATGTATCCCCTTTTCATAATTTTACATAAAAACATTCTCCATAACATGGGAAAAGGAAACATAAGAAAGGGTGACCTTAGATGCTCCACAATGGTAAATAAAGAAGAAAAATAAGATTTATAAGATTTTAAGTGCATTAGAACATGATATTAACAATTTAAGATAAAACCATGCATATCCAACATCTTATAAAAGAGTGATGTCAAAAATAATTGTTTTTCATAAGACTTGAATAATAAGGTAATTCTGATCATAAGAAATTAGATAATAACATAGTAATAAGACATAAAATCTATGACACACACATAGGCATAAAAAATCATATGTCATGTCTATAGACCAAGAAAATAATAACATGATAGTATTTGACTAATCAACCATATTACCCCTTTGGGATTGGGATTTTCTCTCATGCACACTCTTGTTTCTGCCTTGGGATTCCCATCCATGTACCCTCTTATTTCAAACATGGGATACCCGCTCGGGTAACATATTGTTTTATTATTTAGATTCCCTTTAGTGTACCCTCTTGTTTTTGGCTTATGATACCCTCCAATGTACCCTCTTATTTTGGGATTGGGAGGCCCTCCTGTGTACCCTCTTGTTTTTATAAGTCCCCATTGTTAAACATTACTTAATATAGATATAAGTGAATAATTTGACAAACATTCACATCGAGGGTCTTAGCAATTTCAAAGTTTTTGATAATTATTCCTTAACACATATATAATAAAAAAAATACAATGTGGACACTTCTAATTGTGTCAGTTTCTTCCATAAAAAAAATTTAAACTGAAATGTGGCTTATTTTCATGTTTAATCATAACTTTTGATTGATCTCATACTTGAATCTATTCTTCATTAAATCCTATGTCAAAAATATCAAAACTGGGGAAGTGCACAAAAAAGCTCAGTGAGGGATAGAAAAAGAAGTAAAACTGTTAGTATTTTGAAAACATGTAAACTATGAATACATCATCAGAAAGTAATACTTTCCACCTTTAAGAAGATGCAAATAATATTCATTGAATATAATATCATTTTTGTACATTTTGTAACTAAACGTTTATGATAAAATCTATTAAAATCAACATACAACATATAAAGGTATCATGTGACATAATCATACATTAATGGAATAACTGCACGACTAACTTCTATACATATCACTCTTAAAAATGGATTAACTATAGGACTGACATCGATACCTAATTCTTTGGAGGTTATAACAAAACCACCCATCATTCGATTATCATGAAACCACATATCTTTTGATTATCATGTAACCACCCATATTTGGTTTATCACGTACCCACATATAAAATGTCCAAGTACCAATATATAATCATAACATAGAAAAGATTACAATTATCAAAATTTCACTAAAGAATTTCCATTTTGAATCATAATAAATCATTTCAAGATTTTGAAATACTAAATCCACTATCAAAACGTCATTAAAAGCCAAAATAACCGAAAAATGAATAAGGGATTTATTTTTCATTTAAAAACATTATGGTTTTCAGAGGAAGAAAATGCCAAATATTGAGTATGGTGGAAGAAATGTCCCTGTCACCACATAAATTAAAAAAATTCCCTTTTTCAATTAAAAAATGATTCATAGAAAAATATTCCTTTAGAAAACATTTAAATAAAATTTAATGTCAAAGGGTTCAATAATACACCATATAAAAGAAGGTGGTGAATAACATCAAAATAGGCCTCAATGAATAGAGATTGATATGAAGTCCCTTACAAAAATCGTATCATTAGATTAAGGAAAAATATATGATATAATATTTTGTGACATATATTAATACAATTTATATAAGGGTATATTCATTTTTAAACAATTAAAGGCCTCTCACACATATTCTGGGAAAAAACGATTGACATTGATATATATCTTATTGAATGAAGATATAGTTATGAAGTCCCATACATGGAGTTTGAATTTTATCATACGTTATTTATTTTCATGAATAATAAATTTAGTTTAATTTATAATTGGTTTATAACCTTTTTAAAGATTTTTATTCCTTTTATATATCTTATTACAATGTTACAAATACTACATAACTTTTTATGTTCATATTGGATATTTTGTCGATATTCTGTACTTGAGTATAAAATAAAATTGTTGTGATGTAAATTGTCCATGTGGACAAAATTAAATAATCTATATAATAGTTTTCATGATTTAAAATAATATATATCCTGTAAATATATATTTATAATAATCAATAAAATTTGGGTATAAGAAATGGAATGCACTGTTCATGGAGATGGTAGGCCATACGTACGCATGTACACTACATATATTTCTTTTTCATATTAAAAGGATAAAAATTAAATGATATAAATTTATATTATAATAATATAATTATATTAATTTCATATATGTATCATAGTATTTAATTAAACCATCATTCATACATTCCTTCAATTGCAGGAATGAGTCGTATCGCTTTGTGGGGGCGATAGTCCAAAATTTCTCAAACGAGATAATCACAGTGACAGTACCTGGAAAGCATAAAGGTATTCAGTAAATAAAACTCTAAATATGAACAGGGAAAATTTAAATATTATATATATCAAATGTAAAAATAGTTTCATTATAATGGCCACTGTGAGAGGAGGTAGGGGAATATTGAACGATCATTTTTTATTGAGGCAATAGTTCGACGTACCCAAAAATAGTATGTTAATTACCCATTAAATGGATGTGTGTATAAATTTAGATTTAATTATTATCATAAAAAAATCTTAGTGTTTTTATGATACTATTTTTTTTAATCATAGAATAAGAAGATCATAGGGAGTAGTGAATTTAAATGAAACTAAAAAGCATCTGAGAAGGTGTTGCCTCTTAATCATGTAAATGTTTTTGGTTTCTACGAAAAGGCTTCCCTAGGAAGATTTCTTCTATATGGGAGGCATCTAGGATGATTATATATATATTTGGAAGAGGTTTTGGAAGGTATTCACAAAACAAAAGGGTTAGTGAAGTGTGAGTATTAGAGAATAGAGGTTACTTTTATATAAAAGAGGGGAGGGGCACCCTTAGAAACTCTAAAGTTATTATTTTAATATAAATCCATTTTTATGTAAAATGGTTCCAAAATGAGATTTTTTTAAGCTAAGATAATTATAGTTCTAAATACTCTCTTCCAATAATTTTTATACATGTATTTGTTTTCTTTTAAACCTTATCTTATCGGTTTACCCATAATTATTCTTATTTATTTTTAATTGTGGTATCAACATTTTAATTATTAAGAGGCTCTCAAAATTACATATATGGTGTAAATTTCGCCTAATTTGAAACATAATAATAATTGAGACCTTATCATAGTGAATTTGTGATTAAAAATTAGTATTTTTAAATAATTTAATAAATTACTATTTTTATAAATCATCAATTGTGACAATTTTAACACTATTCAGTTATTGAATTTATATAAAATCTATACAGAGACATAACTTCAAAAAACCATTTATTAGTCTCATGTCATGTCATATTAATCTATTAAAATCACATATGACATAAATTATTTCAAATAATAATGATTTTAATATTTATAATATAATTTATTTCATTCCATCATTAATAAAGCTATCACAACAACATCATTATGTCATAATTCAAATAAATTATTTAATTTTTAGAAATTATAAATAAGATACCATGTTTGATACAATATTTTTATATTTCTAATTAATATTTTCATTTTAATATATCACACATGTAATTCCATATTAAAATTGTATTAATGAGAAGATATATATTTATAACATATTTTCCATTAATTTAAATCAAATGTTATAAGTGTAATAAACACACCCAAGTGGAATCAAAATAAAAACATGTCTTCCAATGTTTTGCCTTGGTCGGCCATATATCATCTAATAGGAGCAATAAAGGTGTTAGGGTAGTTTTATATTATTATAATATTGTTTTATCATTATTTACCAAATTTACTCTTTAACTATGGTAAAAAAAAATTACTCAAGTTAATATTTATATAGTTCAACAAAATGGACCTATTTAAATAGTTTATACATAATTATTAAAAATATGGACCCCTTTTTTCCATATTCAAAACATATAATTTGAAGTAATTATTTTAAAAAAAATATCTATTGGAAAAATGAGAAAACATATTTTCAAAAGTAAAACCATCAAAAGATTGACCTGGGTTTATATCAAATTAAAATGTGAAATTACATCAAATGAACACAATTGGATTAAAATATAAAAACATAATTTAATTATACTTTATAACCAATAAAATATATAATCTAAAAATATAAATAATTTTGAAAAAAAAAATTCATTTTGAATTAAATTGCAGTATTTTAACTATTCATTAAAATATGAATTATATCATAAAAATTGTAAAATACCAACCGATGTAATTTTTTATGACCCTATTAAAATTAAGATGTTTTTCATAGAACATATAAAAGTGTAAAAATTTATATTTTAAATGGCGTATCTATCAAAATGAGGTAACAACCCCTCTTTTGAAAAATACTTCTTTTATAATTTAGATTGATTTAGTTATTATATATTGTCTTTAAAACATATAACATGAATTTTACACATAACATTGAGTTTATATTTCATTGAAAAAATATGACAAGAGTGATGTGTTTTTATAAACACAATTATTCTCATGTAAATAGGTTTTCATAAAAACACATCCTTTATATTCAATTGGTTTTTATTTTCTTTTTCTGATAAATTTGGAAAACAATCAATGATTATATAAACATGTGTAAACCGTATTTTCATTATCCAATTAACAGTGTACATTCCATCAATTCCGATGAATATTTAATAATACTAACATTTAAATAATTACATTTAGTTGTTAGTTTAAGCACGATTTTGTGTATCATGTACACTATTGAACATAGTGTTTCTTTATTAAGATATGAGATCTTACATCCTCCCCCTTTCATAAATTGAATCCTCGAAATTTCAATTTTTTGTGATAACTAGGGAATGACTTTTAAAAATACATTTATTTCAATCCCATATCAAAAAAAGTTTAACCCAAACTACAACATTAAAATAATGATTTATAAGTACCATGGTCATCCAAGATAACACATACTAGGATTCCATATAAAAAAACTACATTATGGAAGGAAAACTAAGTGTCATGTTTGGATGGAGGGTGATAGGAAACATGATCAGGAGAAAGTTAGGAATCATAAAACCACAAACTTATGATGAGTTAAAACTTTTTTGATTTCATAGTCTTAAAAGTAAATGTAAAAAATATTTCTTTTAAAACACCTTTCATAAATTTGATGAATTTATTTACGATCTTGACTAAGAACATAAGGAAACATACTTATATTTCTTGTTTAGTTTACCCATTTAATAAATTTCTACAACAAAATCATATTTTCCCAAAATTATGTGTACTCATGGTGACATGTTCAAATGTAAATCACTAGAAAAAACATATAGTGAATCATATAATCCACAAATGATTAACTATCAAACCATTCTATAATGAAATATCCACAAAAGAAATAATGTTAGGATAAAATCAGATGATATTCCCCCCCACCAATGATTAATCCATTGTATAATGAAAACATAATTTTAGTTTCCATAATTCAATAGTAATATCCTATATTCAAAAATGACCATTTGATAAATAATTTTTCATTAAATTCCTCAAAATTATCCAAACAATGATTAAAACCCAAAAAAACTAAAATAAATTTATGAAAAGTTCTTTGAAGATAAATTTTAATAGTTATCTCTATATAACATCCAACACACTTAATTTATTATACCATGAAGTAATTATCCTAATAAAATTTTATCCAAGATAGGTAATTCACTTCTATAAATAACCATAATCACCATAAGTCCTCTATAAAAACATAGTTTTTTTACAATAATATTCAAATATTACTACTCAAATAAAATCACATAGTATTATATTTTACTTATGAATATATGATTCCCAAAATAATGAATGTCATCCAAAAAAACATTTCTCACTCAATCCCCATATAATGTTTCAATACAAAGGATATATATTTGATAAAATGTAAGTTTACAAAATCAACTTCATATGATACAATAAAATAGTTTAACTAAAAAATTATTAATAACTAGGGACTTCACATAGGCTAGTTGTAGGTGATGCACCCTTGTCACCCATCGGTAGTGTGTTCGATTCCCGTAGACCTTTCAGATGAGACGGGTTGCCACCCATCATGTGATATGTACATTTTATAAAATAATATAATTCATATAATATTCCAAAAAATGAGGTAAAACCCTAAAAAATAACCATAACTTATTTTAACCACAAATTGTTTCTTATACCTTTCATTTTTCATCACAAAATGTAATAACCCATAATTACCTAAAAAAACATGTCCCCAAAAAACCATTAATCACCTAATATTTTTTTAATATAAATCCTCATAATATATTTATATGACATTGAACTTATGATAATCCAAAAAATTATAAACTCAAATGATATCCCAATCTATTAAGATGACATCATAATCTATAAAGTCTTCCAATATGACCTATTATACAAACTATAAGTCCCCAACCTCAAAATTTAATTAATACTGAGATATGTCAATATTTATACATACATTCACATTGAGGATATTTTTAGGTTTAGTGGTTGAAATAATTGGACCATAACTCATACATAACAAAACAATAAAATATAGTGTGTACACTTACAATAGTATGCATTTATTCTATAAATCAAAAATATTGAAAATGAAACGTGGTTTGTTTTCAAGTACAATCATAACATTTCCTTGATCCCATCCATGAATCTATTCTTCTTTTAATCCAATTAAAAAAAAATCAAAACTTCTAATGAGGATGAAAAATTTCAATAAGGGATTCATAATGAATGAAAACTATTAATCTTTTGAAAACATTTAAACAATGAAATTTTTTATTAATGTAATACTTTTCACCTTCAATAAGTAGTAAATAATATTAACTGAATATAATCACAATACGTACCCAATTTAACTAAAATATTTCTATAAAACACATAGAATGAATCATATAACATTTGGATGAAAATTGGGATATAATCATACATGAATGAAATAACTGTACGGTTAACTTCCACATATATCTCTCTTACAAATGGAATATACATACAACTAACATCCATACCCAATGAATTAGAGATTATAACGTAACCACCCATCGTTGGTCTGTCACGGAACCACCCATATTTGGTTTATCATATAACCACCCATCTTATGTTAATCACTTAACCACATATAAAACTCTAATGTACCATTATATAATGATAACACATAAAATATGGAAAATATCAACATTTCACTCATAAAATACAATTTCAATCACAATATAAAATTTCAATATATTCAAATAGTAAATCAACTTTTAAATCCTTTTTCAACACAAAAAATATCCAAAAAAACGACTAAGGGATTTATTTTTCTTTGAAAAACATTTTGGCTTGTAGAGGAAGAAAAATAAAAAATAATGGTCATGGTGGTGGAAAATTCATTTTCCCCACGTACAATAAAAAAAATTCCATATGTTATTTTGTGAAATTATTTCTAAAAAAATATTCTTTTATAAATAATTTGAATGAACTTAAAATTCAATGTGGATAATTATACACTATATAAATGAAAGTGGTGTACAAACATCAAAATACGCCTCAATGAAAGAAGAATGAGACAAATTCCATTACAAATACCGTATCATTAGATTTAGTATAAATAAATGACATAATTATATGTAAAAAATATAAATACAGTAAATATAAGTGTATATATAGTGTAAAAAATCATTGGATATTCGAACATATTCTTGGAAAAACAAAACTAATTGCCTTGATATTTAACTGAATGAATGGAGATTCAGTTGCGATTTCTTTACATTGAGTCTAAAGTGTCTCTTACATTCATTAAATTCATGAATAATAAACTTAGGTTAAATTATATTTGGTTGATAAAATTTTTGAATTTTATTATTCCTTTAAAATGATATATTACCATATAATAAAATTTACATAACTAATTTTTTTTAATATTGGACGTTTTGTCGATATTCGGTACTAAAGTCAAAAATGAACTTGTAATGATGTAAATTGACCATTTTATCAAAATTAAATCATCTCTATTATTTTATACATGATTTCAATATCATATATACCTAGTAAATATGTATTTATAATAATACATAGTATTTGGAGATAAGAAATATAATGCACCGTTCATGGAGTTGGTAGGTCGTACATACTCATGAACGCTACATTCATTTCATTGTCATATTAAAATATTAATAATTAAATGATATAAATTTATATTATGATAAAATTACAATATTAATGTCATATATATCTCATAGGTTTAATTAAAATATCCTTTATAGGTTCCATGTATAACAGGAATGAGTCATATCAGTTTAAGGGGGCGGTAGTACACACTTCTTCAAAACAATTATCATATTTACACAACATAAAAAGAAAAAATATATATGATAAATAAATATTACAGAAACATATATAAAATATATATATAATATATAACATATGTTAAAATATTTTCCATTATAATGGCCACCATGACAGGTTGTAGGGGAAAATTGAATAATCATCATTTCGTGAGGGAGTAGTTCGTCGTACACTGAAACAACTTGTTCATTACCCATTAAACAAAGGTGTGAGTAAGTGTATCTCCAAAAAAAAGAATAAAAACACCATATTGTAGTTATTATACTGGTTTTGTTATGTAATAATAGAATAAGTGGAGTTTAGGGAGTTATTAATGGAAATGGAATTAGAAAGCATGAGAGAATGTGTTACCTCTTAATCAGGTACCATCTTTTTAGTCACACCAAAAAGCTTCTGGTGAGGATTTCAACCTTAATAGAGGCTTCTAGAATTAAGGAAGGGATTCATGGAATATTTTTGGGAATGTACTAGCTGATCCAATGGGTTATTTAAGTGTGAGTATTAGAGATGAGAGGGTACCTTTTTATAGAAGATGGAAGGGGAACATTTTGAAACTCTTTAATTATTAAATTAATATAAATTTATTTTCTAATAAAAATTAATAAAACTAGTGATATGTCCAAGATAAGATAATTAGATTCATATATACCCTTATCTATTAATTTTTAGATATTAATTTATTTATTTGAAGCCTTATCTTATTTGTTAAACCTTAATTATTCTTTTTTAATTTTAATTATTGTAATACCATTTTAGTTATTAGGAGGCTATTAATTTTCCATATATGTGGTTGATATACCATAATTGGACACTTAATTAACTTTTAGATCTCATCATAGTAAATTTTTTATTCCAAAATATTTTTAGTATTTTCAAATAATTTAATAAATTACTATATTTATATAACATCAATTATGTCAATTTATAAACTATTCATTTTGTTGATTTTAAATAAAATCTCAATAGAGATATAAATTGAAAAAAATCCATTTTATAGTATTATAACATGTATTATTCAACTAGAAAAAATCATGGATGACATAATTTAGGTCAAATAATATTAATTTTAATATTTATAGTAGCATTTATATTATTCTTTCATTGATAAATAAATACAACATCATCATTGTGTCCTAATTAAATATAATTATTTACTTTCAAAGAATTTTAAATACAATACCCTGATGTAGTATATATTATTATATTTCTAATTAATATTTATAGATGAAGAGATAAATTATTTAAACTCATATTGAAATTTTTTTTATTAATAAGATATATGTTTATAACATATTTTCCTTTACATTAAACAAAATTTTATAAGGGTCATAATCACACCTGTGTGGCATAAAAAGGCCAAATTTCCATTCCAAGTGTTTAATTGGTCACACATACCTCATAAAATAGGATTAGGATGTGTTTTATGATGGTTTTATATTCTAATAATTTAAATTTTACCCTTATTTAGCTGATTTATATTTTATCAATGGTAAATAAAAATAATTACTAAATATATTTTTCATAATGTCAAAAAAATTAAGGGGACCATTTTACATAATTTAGACCATAATATAAATAATATGGAATCTATGTTTCAAATTAAAAACACATAAGGTTCAGTATTTAATTTAAAATTAATACCCATTGTCAAAAATAAAAAACCATTTTTTTAAAAGTAAAAACCATCAACAGATTGATGTGCGTTTATATCTAATTTCAATGTAAAATTAATTAGAAAAACCTAAATTTGATTAAATGATAAAAAATTTAATCTAATTATTCTTTAAAATAAATTAAATTGATAATATAATAATATAAATAACATAGATGGAAAAGAATATTGGAATTAAAATTAAAGAATTTTTCACTATTCCTTAAAATATGATTTTTATCAAGATATACTAAAATTTAAAAAAAACTAATTTTTGATGTCCTGATTACATGGAAGAAGTTAATTAGGAAAATTTAACTTATAATAAACTAGATTTAAAATAGGTTCACCATCGAATGGCGATAAAAATGACTTTTTTGAGAAAATCTTGTTTTATGCTTAAAATTTATTTCGTTCATATATATTGTCTATAAAACATATAACATAAATATTAAACATCACATTGATTTTATATTTAATTCATATAATCTAAAAATAATTAAATGATTTTATAAACAATTTTTTTTCATTTACATATTTTTTTCATAAATATATGTCCATTTTATTTAATGGGGTTTTATATCCATTTCTAATAAATTTGGTAACTAATTAATGATTATGTAAAAAAATTTAATTTTTTTTTCGAATTCATTTATTTTTGTTTATTACCTCTATTCAAACGAATGGGATATAATGGTAACATCTAAACAATAATTTTTTTTGTTTGTTTAAGCTCGATGTAACATATCATGTATGATATTAAACCTAGTGTTTCTTTCTTAAAACTCCGGATGTTATAGCTTTAGTATTTTTGTTCCCCCCATTTTAATATATTGTTTTAGTCTTGGGATTAAATCCATTTTACCTATTTATTTTGGGATTTGGATGCCCTCCCATGTACCCTTTGAGTTCATAAAACATTTCTCACTACCTAATTCAATGGAGGCAGATATAGGTCCCAACTATCACATAATGAAATCATACGTGCATGTTCCACAATAAGAAAAAAAATCATATCATAACACATAAAAATAGATAGGCTTCATAGAAATTATATAATAAATCATAAAATAAAATGGGTATCATGAACATTTTAACATATCCTAATATATGGAAAAGGGATAGGTTTCATAATAATTTCATCGTTGAATAACCCATGAATAGAAGCAGGTTTCATGAGAATTTTCCATGGTCTAATCTTTTGCATAGAAATGGGTTCCATGTTAATATCCTTGAAACATGATTTAATCATCGAAAAAAAGGGTTCCATAAAGATCATTTCATTAAAACATAAACCATTCAGAGATATAATATGAATCGTATCCTTTGATCAAATATCACGTAAATAATAACTATATCAATGGATGTCATCGTAGATGGATAAGGATTTTAAAATATCACTTGGAAAATTTCATGATGAAAATATAATTTCTTTGGAAATCATATATCATTTTTGAAATCATTTTCTTTGAAGACAACATTGAATAATGAAGAATTATGATTTATTAATAATTCAAAACATTTCATGATAGAAATATACTTTAAACAATTAAAATTTATTTTTATAGTAGATTTTTTTGAAAAACGTTTTAATTGAAAATTAACATGAAACCCAATTATGGAATATAAAAAAATTTGAACACCATTTATTTGAAATTAACATTTAAAAGATATAAAAATGTTGAAAAAATATCAAAAAACATTTTTTTTGAAAATAAAACTGAAAATAATAAATGATTATTGAAAAATAATTGATAATTTTATTAAAATAATGTTAAAATATCATTTAAAAGATTAATGTTTTTTTTAGAAAACATTGTTTTTGATTGTAATAAATTCCGATATGATGAGATAAAGAAGTTGATATTTTCATAAAAACACATCCTTAATTATATTAAGTACAAAATAGTGAATAAACATTATCAATACAAGACATTATCATGAGTAACAATAGGAAAATAATATTTAATAGATATTTTGAGAGATGGATTATATGTTTTCATTAATTGAAGCATAATACTATGTATTCCTGATAAACGATGTGATTTTTGCAGTAAATGTTTACCACTTTGGTAACCTTTAACTCACGTATAAATGTGAGTATAACATCAAATGATTCTTCAAATACTAATAAAATAATTATAATATTGAAAAAAATACATGTCAAATGGAAGTATATACACCATATAGAAAAGTATAATTTTATGACGTGGCACATATCTCAATGAAGGAAAATTGAGACAAAGCCTACTTTACCGATTTGGTAACATTGCAAACAAAAACCCCATGAAATAAATATCATCAAATAGGTATGTAAATACCATTAAATTTATGTTTAGTTATCATATACTAAATTCATGGGTAGTACATATACAAAAAATATATATGTGAATACGGAAAAAGTCTAACAAAAATAAAAGTGAGATGAGGAAACCCGTACTACTTTAGTAACTTCTTAATAATGATCCAAATAAAATAATAAATTAAATTGAAACATTTAATACTATGAAATTATTTAAATAAATAATATAAATTTTCATTGGATAGTATATACAATACATAAAAATAATAAGTGATAAATATAGCATATATATCACATAAATTAATATGAGATGAGAAACCCCTTACCTTGTCTATTGAAATTATTTATACAAATTGAAACCTATGATATAATAAGTAAAAGTATGTTATACATATAAAAAAGAAAAATATTCCCATAAACCATCCTATATATGATTTTAATATGACATTACATTACACTTTTATTTAAAATTTCATGGTATTTTTTGTTTTGGGTAATATCTATTTTTTAATATACATTTTGACATCTTTCATTCAATGTTAAATTTTTATTTTCCAAAAACATTTAAGTGATAAGAGATAACCCTCATGTCTTACAAGATTCATCACCAAATCACACGATATATTTGTTGAAAAATCGTATGAGTTGGTTAGAAGTAATATCCCTACACATTATCTAGGGGATAGAATTTACTTGGAAATCAGGGTAGTCCTTTAATGTGCATACAAATAGATGAGTCACATTTTCCCATGCTTGTTTGTATTCCTCATTGTTGATCTTCCCAATGTTGTGTCCTCTAATAAAAGTTTGGTCATGCTTATCAATCCAATTTCTTTGCTCTTTGGTAGGGTTCACCTGAAGCGGTGTCATCTTCTTCGATGCCTTAATATCGAGATCATCCTATTCCATTTAATATGAATGCATTAGAAGTTCCATTTATTCCAGTACTGATGACACCTGTTGCGGAGGGTCATCATTGGAGCCTTCATGGTTTTGCTTCCTAGGATCAAGTAGCTAATTATCTCCCATGATAATGACATGAGTTGCAGCCTTATCTTCTACATCCTCCAGGTCCATAGAGATGTCTAACCCCTCATTCTTTCCATAACCTTTGTGTCTGTTTAAGGGAGTGGAGTCACCAATTCTAGGATCCTTCTGAGGAAACTTACCCTTGTATACATATCTCGTAACTGGAGGAATCCATAGATTGGAGTAATACTTCCTAAGTCGTGCCCTCCATTTGTTCATAATGAATCCATCTAAATCCATAATTTTGTTCATTCCCTTTAATAAAAAATATTTACAATAATCTAAAATATATAAAAATATGAAATGGAATACACCGCTAGTAGATATGGTAGTCCATATATACCCATGAATGTTCTTTCTGTTTCATTGTTGTATTGAATGAAATATATTAAACCATATATATATATATATATATATTATCATTCCTGTTGAATTATTATTTCATATATACCATTTAATATTTCTAAACACATCCAAAATGAATTCTATATAATTTGTTAATTAATCACATCACTTTGAGGAGGTGGTAGTCGAAATGTCTACAAACAAAGTTTGCGTATTTACAAAAAATAGAAAGCATGGAGGTGTCTTTTATGTAAAAATTATATAAGCCTAATGAAATTATAAATAAACTATCTATCAAATAAAATTTTATTCCCTTTATAGTTCCCAACCATGATTGGTGGTAAATAAAAAATGAATGACATCGTTTCGTGATGCAGTAGTCTTCCATAGACACGAACAATAAGTTTGTTACCCAATTGATGGAGGTGTTTATAGATGTAGGACCATTCCTTATAATAAAAAAATATCTTTATTTTTAGGATACTAATGATATTATAGTATAATTAAAAAAGATTAATTTAGGTGGTGAATAATGAAAACAAAACCAAAGGCCTTGTGGAAAGATGTTACATCTTCTTTGGGTTATTCCTATTGGTTTTCACCAAAGGAATTACTTGGTTTTATTTATCCAAAATTTTGGGTTATTGTTTTATAGGAGTATCTATGAGATCTAATTTAATTATTTTATTGATGATCCAATGTTTCTTGTGGGTTTTGAGGATGTGATGGGGTTAATGCCCTATTATAGTGGAGGAAAAGTGATATTAATCTTAATATAAGAAGGTAAAGACTATTTAGTGGTCTTTCATGCATAATGTGCTTCCAATAACTTCACATTTTTTTAAAAAATTGAGGATATGGATAATATATAGATAGAAAATTGAGTTTTGAAATGTCTCTAGAGGATTTGGCTCCTTTAAATATTGTTTAATCTGTAATTAAACTCATTTTTACCCCAATCACTATATCAAATATTTATTTTTTTCACTAAAAAAAGTTGGAAAAAAACTATGTAAACCATTATAAATATTAAAAATTATAATGATTCCTATTATTGAACCCATTTTTGAAAATTCTAAACAAAAATTAGTTAGATGGTGATTAAAAATTAATACCATTGATGGGTCTTGAAAGTGGGGTTTAAAAGAGAAAAAGTCAAAAAGGTTGAAATATTTTTATATCTTATTTCAATGTGAAATTGATTCAAATTACCTAAATT
The DNA here is from genome assembly GCA_963277665.1 of Viscum album. Taxonomy (NCBI): domain Eukaryota; kingdom Viridiplantae; phylum Streptophyta; class Magnoliopsida; order Santalales; family Viscaceae; genus Viscum; species Viscum album. Next base: position 1,512,690,912 of record OY728156.1, read on the forward strand.
GGATTAATTTATGTATCATTTATATCATTATAATAGGAAAAAATCAATATATAATTATATTATATAAGTTATATAAATGAAAAATTAATTTTGAATGACAATTTAGTATTTTTCAATATTAAAAAAATTGTATTATCTCTGAAACAAATAAACAATCAAAATAAATTTGTATATTCCAATTTAAAAAAACGAGTATAGTTTTTTAATATAAAACTTATAAATGCTAAAAATTTATATTTAACATAAAATCACCATTAATGGTTCGTTGGATTTCCATATAGAAAAAAATACATATACTTATTTATAAAAATAGATTTATTCTTATATTATACTTATTAATTATATTGGTGAGTATCAAAAATTTTAATTAATATATAATAATTTTTTTTTATTATAAATATTAATAAATAGTGGGTTATTTATTTTATTGTGATAAAATGGTGTTTATACATAGATTCATAGTTTTCTATTTAGATAAATATCATTATTTTAAAATAGTTCTTAATTTCATTTATAAATAATTGATAAAAAATGATTAAATTTAGATACATGTGTAAATTATATTTTCAATGTTAATATAATCACATTCAAAACATCCACTCTAATTTAATGGTTTGAAATGAAAAATAATTTCAATAACAATATTAATACTATTTTTTAGTTTAAAAAAACTCGTTATCTTATCTAACGAAAGTTATCAAATATACATAGAATTTTGTGTAAGACAATTTGAAAATAATTTTTTGTGAATCTCTAGAAAATATAATTGTTTTTTGTAGTGAATGCTTAATATAGTGTTTCATATAATGTAAGAAGGACATAGAGACATCATATAACATATTCTATCTGCAATTGTAATGGCCCAGACCCTCCTCACCCATTACTTTGTCAAAATAAGGCTCCACCAAAACAGTGGCACCGGTCACGGTAGCACTTTGAAGGTGGATCCAGTCACAGTGGCACCGTGACTGTGGCACCGGTCATCGGGGAACCGTGAGGGTGACACCATGACAGTGTCATAGTAAGGTTGACACCATGACAGTGGCACCATGTCCCCACCCAGCCCTCTGTTTTCTTTTTCCAGTCCTGCTTCCGCAACGTAATTTTTTGACGTAAATTAATTCTTTTACTTTTTAAAAGACATTTAAATCCCATAATTAATACATAAAAATAACCCAAGAAACCTCCCCGATGGGGGGTATTAAATAAAACCTTATTATCATCATGTGTAACTGCCCACACTTGTAGGAAATCAGAATCCGACTTTCCAGGATTTTAAAATTCCATATCCCGTAACTGTAGGATCTTATCTTTATATCTCCCAATAGAGTTTCATCTTTTTTTATTCTCGTCTGGATTTCATTCTTATTCATGGTGCTCCTTGAGTACCTCTATTTCCATGGCATATGGTGTGCCTCAACTGGATCTTTCTGCACCCTTGGAGTCCCTGACGTTCCTCCCCAGCAAGTCGCGCATCCCATATTCGTGGCGTGTGGAGAAAAACTTCAATCCTTGATCCACCAAGTAGGGATTTTCATTCTTCTATCCTTTATGTGTATCATGTGGGGTGGGTATGCTGTTGTTTCTATGGGAGTGGGTGAAACCAAACCTTAATGAAGATAACAAACAGACTTTAAAGAATGAAAGGAAGGGGTGTAAACGATGTGCTACTGTTATATTTTTGTTCTCTTCCTTGATGCTTATGTTGTGAAATGTTGGGCTATGCTCTCTGAAAATCATTTCTGTTGGTGGTCATTCCTTGCGCACTAATGAACACTTGCATTCTTTGATGATTAAATGATTGTAAATTGGAAATTGGATAATCACATAAACTCAGTGGATTAAATGGATACCCAGTAAACATAAAGCCCTGTGAGGTTACCCTGGATAACCAACAGAAAGAAGAAAATAATGAATTATTTTCTTGAACTTGGAGGCTTCGCTACTCTTTTTTGGTAGTAGGGGTGTTGTTCTCTTCGATTTCTTATGGGGTGATATGGGTGAGGATGAGATCCTCTTGGTTGTGAGTCTGAAACTTTTTGGTTTCTCTGCTTGTGATACGAATAGGGGTGGAATCCTCTATTGTTGAGAAATCGTTGGTTCATGGTTTTGGGGACGTGGGGCTATATCTTGAAGACTTGTTTGGTTCCAGTACTTTGAGGGATCTCACTTATCCCTTTGTTGTTGTGAGTTCACAAGAGAACCGGGTGTGAATGCTTAAATTTCTCTTTGGATGTTTCTCTTTTCCTGGATTGTGGTTACAACTGTTAGATGCCCAGTAGTGCAGAATTTACTTAAATGGGACCACTTGAACATTAAAACAAGAATGAGTTGAATGGTGATATGGTTTTGGGAATGAGTTATAGCTTGGTCGTGAGTACTGTACCTTTCTTTTATGAATGAATAGTAACAAGGTGTTTGTGCTTAGGTTGGATTTGGAAACCCTAGGTTGGGATGAGTACTTGTTACATATACATATAATTGTAGTTCTTATGTTTCTTATTTGTACCCCACCCATGTTGAGCACTTAGTGTTGAATTCCACATTTCATAGCGGAGGGTGTTTTCCAACACTTTTCTAAGTGGCTGGTTATTAGCTCCTTTTCTTCTCCCTTTCCCGAATAGCCCAAGACTCTTCGGGCAGGCTGTGATGGCCTGAATTCCATCATTAGCCCAAAAATCTTTGGGTAGCGTAGCGTGGTGGTTGGGCCGGGTTTGTTTGGGTAGATTGTTTCCCAAGTGTCTTCGGGATGAGGCCCATGTGTCTTCGGGCGTGATAGTATCTTTTAGGACTTGGTGTCTTCGAGCGTGGAAGTGGTTTATTTAGCCCAGGTGTTTGTGGGTGTAGTTACACACAGTGGTTGTGGCCCATGTTTTTGCGGGTGGGATGTGTGGTAGTGTCCCAGGTGTGTGCGGGCGAGGTTTGGCAGTGGGACTGCGATGAGAATGGCGAGATTGGTACGATGCCTAGGATGTCTTCAATAATCAGTGGGAAAGAGGCGCGGGGTACCCAAACATTGATGTGCTATTACTATACATTACATGACTTGCGCGTAATTTGGGGAGTGTGCCTTAGTGAGGATTGGGTGGATTGTTTTCTTTACTAGGTGCTTTGGTTGTCTCCTTTCTCACAGGGCATTAGAATGCCTCCCCACTTTTTCATGAGAGTCTTTGGTTTTCCCTACTGAGTATGCTTTTATGATCACCATACATATATAAAACTTCTTTTAGGTTTCCAGGAGTACTTCAGGGATCGTGCAGGGCCATACTAGCTCGGGCATTGGGACAGTTGCAATTGCTGTTTTTCTTTTCTTTTGGTACTTTACCTATAGAGTACTTGTGGCTAGTAACTTTTACTTTTGAACATGCATATAGGAATGGTTTAATTTAGGCTTTACCTTTACATTCAACTTTGGTGTTGTTGGGGTTGCTATCTTATCTCTTGATCCTATTAAAATAAAAAGGGTAATGCCTTCCATCTTATGTGTGATTCTAATACACTTGGTACCAGTCTCCACTCCGAGACCTATTGAAGGTGGGTCTCGAGGTCATTATCTCTCCTTCAACTTAAATAAGGAAGGGTCTGTAAATCTGTTGTCCCATTCCTCCTTTTGGGGAAGGCGGGTCGTGAGAGAGTGGTATCAGAGGGTGGTTGATAGGTAGGATGGAGTCTGGAGTTAGGCACAGTGAGGATTGCATGGGGTGGTAGGGAAACAGTGTTGGGTGACCTTGGTGCTTGAATTAGGCCTGGGAAGATGGGCTAGGACATGGGATTTTAGGGCCCCCCATGATCCGATGAAAGGACTCTAGACCTACCAAATGACCAAGTGAGGCTACACTGATTTCAGGGTAGAGACCCAAGAAAAGGTAAATGAATCATAATGACTTGTGTTATTATGTTTCATGGGTGTATTGGGGATTCAAAAGAAATAAATAAGTCTAAGAAAATTTAAGAAAAATATTCTACACTACTCGGGCTTAGGCATTCCTTGTTTACCTTGCAGCTATGGCACTTTGGAGGCAACCACGAGTAGTGCGGGCGATTGAGGCCCTGGAGGTTGAATTGTCCATTTGGCAGAGGACCGACCGAGAGGAGGAGGATGATCAGTGGCAGAAGATGCTTCAAGACTTTCAGTGACAAACCCTCAGGAAGTACGAGGGAATCATCTTAGATATGGAGACAGAGAGGTGGCTAGAGGAGCTGGTGATAGCCTTCAGCTTGATCTGGGCTACGATGGAGTACTGGATTCCTTTGGCTATAATCCAGATGTGTGGAGCAGTGCGTCAGTGTTGAATGCTTTATCATGGGGAGAAGAGTTAGACTGAGGTGACGTGGGCTGACTTCGATAAGAAGTTCCAGGAAGAATTCCTCTCTTCCACGATGAAGGCTGAGAATAGGTAGGAATTACTCTCCCTCTAACAGGGGAGTATGTCATTGAGAGATTTGGGGATCATGTTCAAGGATCTCCTTCACTTTTCTCCTAACCTCTTTCTGGATGAGGAGCCTCTGGCGAGACGTTTGGAGGAGGTACTTAGACCTTCTCTTCAGTATGTTGTTTCTCTCTTCAACATACTGACCTGCTTGGAGGCCCAGCAGAAGGATGAAGTGGTGGAAAGGATTCACACGCTAGGAGGTGTGCCACGAGAGGTAATCCAGTTGGGCTCGTCAAAGGGGAAGGCCGTTAGCAGCAGGCCTACAACATCAGGATCCTCTAGGTTTCAACCACCAGGGAGTAGGCCTCAGTAGTTCCAGTTCCGACCTTCTGGCCCTTTCCCTTTTCATTCGAGCCTAGGGTCGAGATGCATCATCTTTGGAAGCCAGGGGAACCTTCAGAATCAGTTCCCGGATAGAGTATAGTACGGTGGGGGTGGGCAGGTCCAGCACCCACCTCAGCAGCAGCAGTTCCCAGCTAATCCCTTTCACCAGCAGCAGTAGGGGCAGCAGGCTCTCGCTCCGCCGAGGGTAGACATTGCAGGAGGAGGCCGACCTCAGGGCACACCTCAGGGACCTTGACTTGGGCATGGTCGAGGAGGTTTGCCGATAGTCAAGAGGCAGAGGAGATGGGCATGGGAAGTTGCATTCCTCGGAGGTAGAAGTCCCAGCAGGGAAAGAGGTCGTTCGAGGTACGATCAGCTTGTTTAGTACCCTTGCATATGCCTTGTTCGATACAAGATCCTTGCACTCCTTTGTTACACCTAGTCTTGTGCATGATCTGGGTCTAGACATTGAGAGACTTCCAGTGCCCCTGGTGCTGAGCACACCAATCGGAGATCAGACCAACTTGTTGTATGTTTTTCGAGGATGCAGACAGATGATAGGGCCACATCAGTTAGTTAGGGATCTTCTACTATTGCAGATACATCCATATGATGTCATCCTAGGCATTGATTGGATATTCTCTATATGTGCCATCATTGAACGCTTCCGAGGAAGGGTTTTGTTTTCAGACATGGGGTGGCCGACGAGTGACTTTTATCGGTGAGCGGAGATTCCAGGGAAGCAGCAGGCGAGGGGAACCCCTCTTCTCCTTGTTATCCAAGCTATTAATGGAGTTAGTGGATGCAGAGATGGTGGAAGTCTCAGGGATTTTCAGTGAGTTAATGGACTTATTCCCTAAATAAGTAGCGACTCTTCCCCCTCAACGTGATATTGAGTTTGGGATAGACCTGCAACATGATGCTTGTCCGATTTTGATGGATCCCTACTAGATGTCACCATCTGATTTGCTGGAGTTATGGATTCAGATTTATGATCTGATAAAGAAAGGTTTTTTGCGACCAAGTGTGTCGCCATGGGGTGATCCAGTATTATATTCCAAGAAGGAGGATGGTCGTCTTAGGTTGTGCATAGACTACAAAAGACAGAACCATGTAACGATCAAGAACTGTTACCCCCTCCCAAGGATAGACGATCTCTTTGACTAGTTGAAGGGGGACAGATTGTTCTCCAAGATAGGCCTATAGTTAGGATATCACCAGTTGAGGGTGAAGGAGGGAGACATCTCTAAGACTGCCTTCAGGTGAAGATATGGGCACATTGAGTTTTTAGTCATGTTGTTCGACGTTACGAACGCTTTAGCTGTATTCACGGGACTCATGAACTCCATATTCCAAGAATACCTGGATCGGTTCGTAGTCGTGTTCATTGACGACATCCTGATCTACTCAAGATCAGAGGAGGACCACGCTGAGCACCTGAGGATGGTTTTAGAAGTCCTCCAATAGCACTAGCTCTATGGGAAGTTATCAAAGTGAAAGTTCTGGGTGTGATAGGTTCACTTCATTGGGAAAATGGTGTCTTAGCAGGGGATAGTAGAGGACCCATCATAGGTCAAGGAAGTTGTTTATTGGGAAGCACCCATGAATGTGGAATAGGTTCGTAGTTTCCTCAGACTGGCAGGTTACTATCGGAGATTCATGCCCAACCTCTTTCGAGTTGCATCACCTTTGACAGCTTTGACCAAGAAGAACCAGGCCTTCATGTGGGATGAGAAGTGTGAGGTGGCCTTCAGTTATCTGAAGTAGAAGTTGGTTAGGGCCCCACTGCTGAGGTTTCTAGATGAAGGGGTGGTGTATGAGGTGTTTTGTTATTCTTTAGGGAAAGGCCTCAGATGTATGTTGATGAAACTTCAAGGGGCGATATCCTATGGGTCTAGGCAGGTACGCCCCCCATGAGCATAACTATTCCACCCATGATCTGGAGCTTGAGGCAGTCGTGTTCGCACTAAAGTTGTGGCAGCACTACCTCGTCAGGGAGCGCTTCATTGTCTTCACCGATCAGAAGAGCTTGAAGTATGTCTTCATTCAGTAGGACCTGAACTTACGGCAACGAAGGTGGATGGAATTACTTCAAGACTACGACATTGAGATTTCCTACACCTCAGAAAAGGGGAATGTGGTGGCTGATGCCTTGAGTAGGAAGTCATAGAAGGATGCGGTTCGAGAGTTGGCAGATGCTTAGAAGGAAATGGAGGAGTTGGCTGCACTGCACCTGGGTGCAAGGGTGGAAGTTGGAAGATGTTGCATGTATCAGATGACAGTGCAGTCTTCTCTACTATGGTAGGTGGAGGAGTCTCAGTGTGGAGGCTCAGAAAGTGAAGTGGTGCATAATTTGGTTAACCAAGGTGATGCTCCGATAGGGTTGACGGAGGATGCTCAGAATCAGGTGCTTTTCTGAGGAAAGCTGTTTGTTCCAGAGGCGATGCTTGAGATATTTCTTAGTGCGTTCCACAAATCACCCCTAGCGGTGCACCCGGGAGTTTCCAAGATGTACCAGGGTCCGAGGAGACAGTTTTGGTGGCTCGAGGTGAAATGGGCAGTATTAGGGTTCGTAGAAAAGTGCCTAGTGTGTCAGCAGGTGAAGGCTGAACACTGTGTTCTAGACAGCTTGTTGAAACCTTTAGACGTTCCTGAGTGGATGTGGGATGACATATCAATGGATTTCATCACGTGGCTACCTAGGGTCCCAGGAGGTTGTGACGTTATCTAGGTATTGGTGGACCGGTTGACTAAATAGTCTCACATTCTTGCAATCAAGGAGTCAAGAGAAGTAGATTCCTTAGGATAGAGGTATGTGGATGAGGTGGTGCAGTTTCACGGAGTTCCAAGGTCAATATTATTGGATAGGGATGCACGATTTACCTCACGATTCTAGAGAGGACTACATCATGATTTTGGCACCCAACTACGTCTTAACACTGCTATCCACCCCCAAACAGATTGACAGAGAGAGCGCACCATCCAGACGTTGGAGGACATGCTACGGGCAAGTATTCTGGATTTTGGGGGATCATGGGAACGACACTTTCCTCTGGTAGAGTTTTCCTACAATAATAGCTATCACCATACCATTGGAATGGCTCCATTCGAAGATTTGGATGGAAGGCCGTGTCGCTCACCCGTGTGCTAGACTGAGATTGGGGAAACAAGTGTTCTTGGCCTGGAGGTGGTGCAGAGCATGACAGAGAAGGGCCAGCTTATACGAGAGAGGATGAAGACGACTCAGGACCGACATAAGTCATATGCTGCTAACTGGAGGAGAGCCTTGGAATTCATGGTTGGGGATGACGTATTCCTGACGGTCTCCCCCTGTTGTGGGTAGTGGAGGTTTGGCAGAAGGAGTAAGCTTTCCCCCAGGTTTTTCAGACCATTCTAAGTGCTACAACAGGTCGATGGGGTGGCTTATCAGTTGGTGTTGCCGCCACCGCTGCAAAGGGTGCATGACGTCTTCCATGTGTCCCAGCTCCGACAATATCTACACGACGATTCACACATCCTAAACTGGGGAGAGCTAGATATCAAGGACAATGCAATGTTTGTAGAGAGACCAGTGATGATCGAAGGTCGTGAAGAGAAGGTGCTTTATGGAAGAACCATTCCTCTGGTTCCTGTGTTGTGGAGGCACGATGGGCTTAAAAAGAGTACCTGGGAACGAGAAGCACATATGTGTGCCCAGTACCCAGAGTTGTTTTGAGTTTTGTGCTTTTCTGTTTTTACTTGTTTTTGATGAAACACATTACCTTCTTGGCTATGAAATATATATTTTTTCTTTTTCTCTGAATGTGTGCGAAAAGTCCTGGCTATGGGGAGGGGAGGACCCGATCCCTAATCAAGATGAATTAAGGTGGATGCGATTAAACCCGTGAAGTCGAGTCAGTGTTTCCCAAAGTGGATAGTATCTTTACATAGAAGAAGAGACTCTCCAACCCATATGACTGGGCAGTTTGACCCTTTAATGTTTCCTGGTTTCTTGAGGGAGAGGTGTATCTAAATGAAGATGAGGTTCACTCCTGAGAGGTATCTTTCGATGTGGTTGTTCAGACCCTCTCTTTTCTTCTAGTTTGTTTTTTATTCTTGATGGCGAGAATAGTTTGATTGGTATAAAATGTAAAGGCCTGGACCCTCCTGGACCATTACTTTGCCAAAATAAGGCTCCACTAAAATAGTGGCACTGGTCATGGTGGCACTGTGACGGTGGCACCGGTCACTATGGCACCCTGACTGTGGCACCGGCCACGGGGGAACCGTGATGGTGACACTGTGACTATGGCACCGTTAGGGTGAAACCGTGACGGTGGCACCGTGTGCCCACCAACCCTCCGTTTTCTTTTATCATGTCCTACTCCCACAACGTAATTTTTTGATGTAAATTAAATCTTTTACTTTTTAAAATCCATTTAACGTTCGTAATTAGTTCCAAAAAAATCATGGGAAACCTCCCTAATGAGGTTACAAAAGAACTCTGTAATATAATCGCGTGTAACTACCCACCCATGTAGGAAACTGTGATCTTACTTTCCAGGAGTTCAAAATTCCATATCTCGTAGCTGTAGGATCATCTCTTTATATCTCCCGCCAGATTTTCTTATTTTTTTCTTCTCAGCTGGATTTCTTTCTTCTTCCTGGTGCACCTAGAGTCCCTCTCTATCCGTGGCTTGTGGTGCACTTCTACTAGAGATTTCTGCACCATTGGAGTCCCCGACGTTTCTCCCCAGCAAGTCACACATCCCCTGTTCTTGGTGTGGGGAGAAAAACTTCGATCCTTGATCAACCATGTAGGGATTTTACTTCATCTCTCCTTTATGTGTATTATGTGTGGTGGGTACGCTGTTGTTTATTGGATTGGGTGAAACCAAACCTTAATGATGATTACAAATGGACTGTAAAGAATGAAGGGAAGGGGTGTGAATGATGTTTTGTTGTTCTGTTTTTCTTCACTTCCTTGATGCATATGTTGTGAAAAGTTGGTCTATGCTCAATAAAAATCATGGACGTTGGTGGTCTTTCCATGAACACTAAAGAACCCTTACCTTCTGTGATGATTAAATGACTGTAACTTGGAAATTGGTTAATCACGTAAACTCGGTGGATTAAATGGATACCCAGTAAACATAAAGCCATGTGTGGTCACCCTGGATAACCAATAGAAAGATAAAAATAATGAATGATGTGCTTGAACCTAGAAGTTTCCCTACTCTGTTTGGGTAGTAGGTGTTTTTTTCTATTTGATTTCATATGGGGTGATGTGGGTGAGGATGGGATCCTCTTGGTTGTGAGTCTGAAACTATGTGGTTTCTCTACTTGTGATTTGAATTGGAGTGGAATCCTCTATTGTTGAGAAATTTTCGGTTCATGGTTTTGGGGATGTGAGGCTGTATCTTGAATATTTCTTTGGTTCCAGTTCTTTGAGGGATCTCACTTATCCCTTTGTTGTTGTGACTTGAAAAGAGAACCAGGTGTGAATGCATAAATTGTTATTTGGATGTTTCCCTTTTCCGTGCTTGTGGTTATACCTGTTAGTTTCTCAGTAGTGAAAAATTTACTTAAATGGGATCACTTGAACATGAAAACAAGAATGATTTTAATGGGGAATTGGTTTTGGGATTGAGTTGTTGCTTGGTTGTGAGTACTGTACCTTTCTTTTATGAATGAATAGTAACAAGGTGTTTGTGCTTAGGTTGGCTTTGGAAACCCTAGTTTGGGATGATTTCTTGTTTCATATACATATAATTGTAGTTATTATGTTTTTTATTCACACCCCAACCAAGTTGAGCATATAGTGCTGAACGCCCCATTTCATGGGGGAGGGTGTTTTTCCCAACACTCTTCTGAGTGGCTGGTTATTAGCTCCTTTTCTGATCCCTTTCCTGAATATCCCAAGACTCTTCGGGCAGGTTGTGATGACCTGAAGTCCATTATTATCGCATGAATATTCGGGAAGGGTATCATGGTGGTTGGGCCAGGTGTTTGTGGATAGATTGTTTCCCACGTGTCATTGGGATGAGGCCCATGTGTCTTCGGGCGTGACAGTATCCTTCTGGCCCCAGTTTCCTTGGGCATGGCAGTGGTTGTTGTGGACCAGGTGTTTGCGGGCGGGATAAGTGGTAGTGGACCAGGTGTGTGCGGGTGAGGTGTGGCAGTGGGACTGTGGTGAGAATGGCGGGATTGGTATGATGTGTGGGGTTTCTTCAACAACCAGTGGGAAATTGCCGCGGGGTACCCAAACATCGATGTTCTATTACAATACTTTACTTGACTTTTGTTATTTGGGTAGTGTACCTTGGTGAGGAGTGGGTGGATAGTTTTCCCTGGTAGGTGCTTTGGTTGTCTCATTTCTCACAGGGCAATAGAATGCCTCCCCACTTGTGAACAATAGTCTTTGGTTTTCCCTATTGAGTATACTTTTATGCTCACCCTACGCATATAAAACTACTTTCAGGTTTCCAGGAGGACATTGGGGATCATGTAGGACTGTACTAGCTCGAGTGTTGGGATAGTTACAGTTTTTGTTTTTCTTTTCTTTTGGTACATTATCTTTGGAGTCCTTGTGGCTTGTATCTTTTACTTTTTAACATGCATATGGGAATTGTTTACTTTCAGCTTTACCTTTACTTTCAGCTTTTGTGTTGTTGGGTTTGCTATCTTATCTCCCGATCCTATTAAAATAAAAAGGGTAATGCCTTATATATTTTTGTGTGATTCTAATACCATTGGTGCTAGTCACCACTCCGGGACCTATTGAAGGCGCGTCTCGGAGGTCATTATCTCTCCTTCAACTTAAAGAAGGAAGTGTCAGGAAATTTTCTGTCCCTTCCCTCCTTTTGCTGAAGGTAGGTCATCACAACAATGCTTTGTGGTATTGAAAATATAGAAAAGTTTAAATTAATTCAAAAAATATATTTCATAAAATATTAGGGTGTTACAACATTAAACTAATTAAAACAAAAAAATTATAGAAACAAAAAATAGTCATAATGTAAATCATATATTACTGAAAGATATACGTGTTTATGTCTAAATCATGACAACTTTGTTTCAATATATGACACCTTAGGATCAACATAATCCATTCATGGTTATCGACTATTTGATTCCTCTGTATTGGATCATAAATAAAAAGTGGGTTAACCCTAGAATATCAAAAAAAATGATTTAAACATTTCTCTATGTAAGGGAACAATCATGATGAGATAGTTTGATGGTCATGATATACTTGACCAAATAATTTTTGTACTGTTACTCATAGATTCAGTTATTACAACACTATGTCCACAAGTAGTTTTCAAAAGGTGAAATAATTCTAGGAAATCTGAAAAATATATATAGTACCAAAAAAAATAGGGCATTATCCAATACATTGGGATACATTTATGGTTTTATCCAAACTTATCTAATCCTAATATATAAATATTGACTAAACTCTATGCAAGTACAATTTATCAAGACACATACATTTTACAAATTATTATAAAATAATTATAGATGAATATGAAATATATAAAATTATTACCATTTGTATAATTATAGATGATTATTTTATTTAGTGAATAGCTAAAAAATATTCATATTTCCTGAATAATCTTTAATATATTCCAAAAATATCACAACACATAGTATACATCATATAAAAACACTACTTAAAACAATATTCATAACCTAGTAATGGTAAACATAACGAATTGTGAGAATAAATGATCGGTAAAGGTTAATAAAGAATATATCAATGATCAAATAAAAATAACATTTTCATAATTTTATGAGAATGTGATCTAAAAAATTTAAAACCATAAGATTTATATCAAATATCAATCTATTTAGTCATAACATAAATCCTAGATATTCATAATAAATTAATCATAAAGGATTCAATGAATATGATCCATGAGAGTATAACATTAGAATAATGATTATGTTTTTATAATACAAATAAGAATATAAAATAATGTTCCTAAATCAAGGATCAATTTAAATAGTATTATATGGTATGGGGTTTACACCCCATTCCATAGTATCCTTAGTCATGGTTAACACCAATTAATATCATAGTGGATAATATCCCTTCATGAATTGGGTTTACTGCCCATTCGAGTGCTTATTATATCCTGAAATATTTATATATAGATAATGAAATTAGAGATAAATCTAATTAAAATACCACACATAATTACATAAAATCTATAAATATATATTCTATAAGATCATAAATAAATCTTATTAGCATTAATCCTGGAATCTATGTTGGGTTCATAACCAATTCATCATATATTAACCACTTGAAATGAAATGGGATTCATACTGAATTCATCATCATAATCATGAACCATCTAAATGAAGAGTAATGTTGGAGTCATTGTATATTAATCGATGTGTTTAATATGTATCATGAATTTAATTTTTTGTAGATAAAAAATACTATTAAAGTATTAATGGAAGATTTCATGATGAAAATACCCTTCTAAAACAGAAATAAAATAAATAATATTTAAAAATTTATATAATTTTATGGTAAATAATTTAATTTTAAATATCATTGTATTTTTTTAAAGGATGCATCAAATCACAAAGTAGTAATTATGGATGGAGATTTTCTTCATACTATATAGATAGAAGGGATTCTTTCAATTTTTCTATAAACAGTCAAAAGTATCTCATTATGAAAACTAAAATAATTTCTTTTAAAAAATATATAATAAAATTTCATAGAAAATGAATTATAAAATCATTTTTGAATAGTGAAATCATTTTTGAGAACATTTATAGAAAACACGAGCTTATATGAAAATGGGTTTTTATCTTAATAGTGAAAAATTTATCATTTATTTTAAAATATTGTTTCAATCTCTTAAGTACATAAACGGAGGAAAATGAAATGAAAGGCATGTAAAACCAATAAATAAACATAATATAATAATATACCTGATGTTTTTCAGATGTAGATCACGAAATTCCACCATCATAATCTTTATCATAAACAATCTCGATAATAAAGATATTATAATATAAAAACATACCACATTAGTATCATTTGAGTCAAAACCTCATAAAAGTGAGAAAATTATATGGATATTTATAACCCAATTATTGTTTTTGATTATAATAATAAATTACATCAAAAAAAATTATATAACATAAATAAAAAAACATGAGAATATGACATGTATCGCACATAAATTATTGTGTGATGGGAAACCCTTACCTAAACTATATGATTCTTTGAAATATCACAATCTTAATATATAATAAATTTAAATTTATTATAATTATATTAAAAATTTACATAAATAAAATATCATATATTACCTTATTATAATATTTCAAAAAAATATATAAATAATTCCTTAATAAATTTACATTTCCAGGTGTTATGTATTTTATTTTTTAAGAAAGATTTTGTTTGGATGTTTTTTATTGCTTGAAAATTGATAATGATTATTTAATCTCAAGGATTTTAATAATGATTTAAATATCATACTTTTTCATTATATAAATATTTATATTTATCCTTAAGCATTATAGACATAAAAACTATTTACCTCATTCATGGAGATGGTAGTTTGTACAGACGCATAAATGGTATTTTCACATCTCAATGGATGGAATGAAATAAAGGTAAATAATAATTACAATTTATTGAATAATTATTGAATATTAAATATAATATATTGTATATAAGATTGTCTATATTAGTATTCATTTGAATGAGAAGAAACTGAAAACATCCCTTCTTGGCATGGTCATCCATATATATGCTCGAAAACCATTATTAATTTCCAAAGAATGGGAAGAAGGTTCATATTTTATGTAACATAAATAAAATAATGTTTATTTGTATTTAATATTTTGATATATTAATTTGATAAATTATTCAAGCAATTTATAGGGGTAATGGTATTGAATCAAATTAATAACATATAATTAATATTTATACCTCTTCATTGACAAACCTCATTTGTCTTACACCTCAATTCCAGAAATAATTGTGTTTTGGAAGGAAAATAAGATTTATTATTTGTTTAAGGAATATATTTTGATATTATAGAAGTTATTTACGTAAATATATATCTAATATATTGTATATAATTATTGGTTATAATTTCCTTTCTCTATGTGTGGTGAGTGGAACTCTTGTAATAACCTAAAGTATGAAATTAATATTAATTGATTTAATTTTAAAATGAAACAGAACTGATATAATTATAATCTTTGTTGCGTATGAGTTTAAATAATCATTTATAAATAAACATGAACAAATTTTTGTTATGTTTTTTCCCTTATCTCTTATTTTTTCTTATTGTTAACCCTTTTGGAAAATACAATGATGTTGCTGATTTTATTCTATAGGAGTCCTAGAAGATACTAGAAGTGTAAAAGTGACCAAAGTGGAAAATAATTAATATCAAGGACCATAAGAAAATAAATTTTCTAAATATATGATTTTCATGAATTTTAAATCATTTAATTAAATATTGTTTTTTATAAAATATCATTATTGTTATTTGTTCAAATACATAAAATTACATAAAAAACATTCCCAAAACATTTCAAATGGATAAATAATAACCTAAATTATAAGATAAGGAATATATGGTAAAAATATGATCATAAAATAAAATAATGACATGTTTATATAACATTTTAAATCTTATCATTTGTCTTAACCCTATGGCTAAAAAACTATATCCTAAAAGACGTAAATGTATTCATCAATATTTTAGTGTTATAATTTCACTTAAAAAATTATAATCATCTTATAAATGGACTAGGAATAAAATATTAGACCAGTTATTACCCTCTTTTTCATCTTTCAATATTTCATTGATTTTAAATAGTTTAATAAAATATATTAAACATAAAATACTATTGATTTATTTTAAAGAACTATTTAAATATTATTACACTAATAACATAATAATATAAAAGTAAATTTAATATAAAAATTTCAAAGAGTTCTAATAGTTTACATTTATATTAAGAATAATTTTCTAGTTCCTTAAATAACTAAATCAATATTAATTTTAGATTTTTTAATATTATTTACATGATTTTATTTTTACATGAACAATAATAAGGTCTCTATTTCATTTTTATTTAAGGTTATTATTTTGTCACTTCTAATTGAAAAAAATTACCTTGATAAAAAAAGTAATTCATATTTTCGGAAAACATTTATATCCAAATAATTGTATTTATCCATCTCACAAAAATTATATATATAGTACAAGTCATAATGTGACATTATTAACAATATCATTTACTAAAATATTATAATGTTAAAAATAAAACATTAATACAACTAAAATGTAATAATTTCCAATTTTAGAATATTATGGATTTAATATAATCATTTCATGTAATATATTACGGTGTTTGAATAAATTTTTAGCTGTATCACAATCCTCTTATCCCTAATTAACCCATATTACCTTTATTGCGGTAATAAAAATTTCAAATCATTACTACTCTTATTAAAAAAAGATGGATGTCTACTAAATTTCGACCTAATGATCCCATATATAGAATTAATTTTTCATGATTCAGTTTCTAGAATTGAAAAAAATTAATATTATTTAATAAGTAAAAGCATAATGAAAACCCATTTTTTAGTGAAATTTCATTCACATATAAATTTTTTTTATTAATAATTCTACAAAAAAAATTGATTTTAATAAAAATAAACGGATTAATAAAGACATAATAGAAAAAATTTATTTTTATTCAATTTTAAAATAGTATGATTCTCCGTAAAATATTTAAATAATAATAATTTCTTCAATAAATGTTAGTGTTTTCACTATTCAAGGGAGAAAAAATCATTTAAAAAATATCTAAAAAAATTAACCAAATAGAAATATTAATATTATGATTGAAATAGTTGAATTATTTCTATAAAATAGAAAATTTATATCATATATATGTTAATTATAATTTTCTATCACAAAAATTAAAAATAATTATATTTTAGAATAAATGGTTTCAATTAAATTAATGTTTTTATTTCTTAATGTTTTTTAAAAACATTGTAGTTTATTATGAACTATATATGTATTATAATTATGTTTCATTTATTCATAAATTTTAATTATATTGATCTAGTATAATGGTAATATAATAATAATATTTAATGGTTCATTTGATCTTGGTGATGTGTGGTGTATTTCCAATTAACAATTATTCTTCTAAAATTACATGATGTTAAAAACATATTCATAATATTAAATAAAAATTTTAAAAATAAATTTTTTCATAATATAAATTTTTATATTTTATAGAGACCCCCCCACCAATTTGTACCTTGATATAATTCAAACCATATAATCCCTTTTTTTCTATGAATTCCAAATATTGTTTTTTTACCTTAACCATTATTGCATATTCAATATCTAATTTAATTTTTTATCATTTACTCTATATAATACTATGTATCATCTTATTTTTACGTTCTATAGTAATATAAATATCATTCCAAATTCATTTCCAATTATAAATCCTTTTTATTAAGGAACCACATTCATTACATCAATATGATTTTTTATTCATTCCTCTCATTATCAAATCTCTTTAGAGAGCTTACAGTATTATTACAAATATATAAACATCAAAAAAATCCCAATTAAACCATACCATGAATTCCAACTTTTAAGATTCCAATATTCCATAACACAAGTGACATGAATTCACCACGTAAATATAATTCCTCATTCCCACCATTATCACTGTTATGTTTTTTACAACAATAAAATTTATCTATTTATTTGAGTTAATTTAGACTCGCATTATCTTAACACTCAATTAATATTAAACTACATTACCTTGAAAATATTTCAATGATATATTTTTCACTTTCTTCAATTAAATTTCCTAAATGTTTGGATTTTAATGATTTGGAATTCTCATGTTGGTCATTTTAGTAATTTGAAAATATTTTATCTCCGAATTGAGTCTCATTTTTTTATAAGAATCCTTGATGATTTATGTTGAACAAACGAACAATATTTTCATCTTTGAAATTTTTTTATCTCATAAAATTTATTTTTAATCACCTAAATCTTTTATTCCATCTTCTTTCTTCCACCTTCATACATATTATCAAATTTATAACATATAGCCTAAACACTAGTTCAATATATCATCTTTATAAAAATATGATTTGACAGAACTCTTGATATATTTTTTATTTTTTCATCTGCAAAGAGAATAATCCTATATAATTATGTTTTATACTGTAATAATAAATCATGAATATTTATCCCATGTATTTTACAAGACGAAACAACTGAACAAGGGGACCTTATGAATTATCCCATAAGAAAAATCATAATTTTTATATAATTTATTTCTATATTTATTATACAAATACACACATAAAATAATAGTAAACTATCAATAGTATTAATTTAATTGGGTTTTTTGATACATAACACCGTAAAATTAATGTTGGATACAATATATGAATTTAAAAACTGCATAACATAGCCATTAAAATATATTTCTCTTCTAATACTATGTGGGATCACATGGGGTTATACTTATGAATGATGTTTTATATAAATCATAGTAAGGGAAGAATAAAATCATAACATAAAATATAGTAGTCCATGTGATTCATGAGGAATACAATGATGACATAAAAATTTGAGGGAAATAATCAATAACATTTAATCATGGTAGGATATGATAACATTAAAGGATCATGAGAATGTGGACAAAAACTAATACATGACATCATAATCATAGGTCAAGCCTCCCCAATGACACATCATAACCTACTGTACTTAGGATAACCATAAATGTACCATTCATGGTTTGTCCTGAGATAAATACATTTTCCAATGCATTGGATTTCATTATAATTCTTATCTCAACTTTCATTTATATATCATGTACATGCATATGTATTCAAAAAAGGGCATGAAAAACGATAATATATTTCACGAGATATAATCCTAGGATTAAGAAGTGTGTGTTAAAAACATATATGTCTATAATTAACGAATAATATTTATAACATGGTGGATTCCCAAGATAGGAAATGGGGATGGGTATACAGGAAAAAAATGACTGGCATGGAAGATAATGGGATAATTTTAGATGCCAAGCATGTGTATATAATGATTCTTTTAAGGGTTTAATGAGAGTAAAAGGTGGTATATACTTCAATTGGAATCTGAAAGAAAATAAAGGGAATTTCAAAACTAATTACAACATTAATAATTGTAATTAAAAAAAATTAGTATAAATAAAGAACAAAAAAATAAATGTATCCAAAAAAAATTACCTTGAGAAGCTTCTCCTCAAATTTGGGGAGGATCTTCTTAAGATATTGGGAACACCTTGGAAGGTCTTTAGATTGAGAGAATGTGTGGAAACATTCTCTCAATAAAATTTTAGATAATATGGATGAGAGGATGGGTGGGTATTTATAACACAAAATAGTGTAATTATTTATTATTTTATAAACATATTGTTTGGAATCATAGGAAAAATAGTCAAAATAACCAACCCATTGATTGTATTTTATCATGGGATTGAGTAAGATGGAGTAGTTTAAAATATATTATTATCAAATGAAATTAAATATTTAAAATAGTATCAACCTTGAAGTATAGTTTAGTCATATTAATAATGACTTTATTTAAAACCCCTAAAATATAATAAAGATTTTGGAGGATTTGTTTTATATTTTTTAAAACTAAATAAATAACATAATTTTATTTCTCAATGGAAATGAAATTCTTGTTCAGATTTAAATTTATAGTACCAATTACATCACTCTTCTTTATAATATATTCTTTATAGTTATAACCCCTTTATTTTTTACCCAAAAATTATTCTACATTATAAAATAATGAAAAAATAACCATTAGATAATTTCAACATGTTTAGTTCAAAATTTATATATATTTTACTTTTTCAAGTAATATTCTTCTTTATTTTAAATAAAATATATTTTCTTATTCAAAAATAGTATTTTTTATGATAGAAACAGTATTTTTAAAATTATAATAATTATACAGGGATGAATTTAATAATATTATCATTTAAAATTATATAAATATTATTTAATAATACTATGTTATTAAATAATTATTATTTTTTAAACATTGAAATATTAAAACAAATTAACTGATGTAGTATAATGACCTAAAATATCAATTTTGTAACTTTGTATCAAAATCATATTTTCATGAAACACCTTATTTAATCATTTTTATGTATATAAAGTAATTATTTAATTTGATTAATATGATCATGATTTTAATATACGAAAAATATAAAAAACAAACTATGAATTTCTAGATACATTACCCATTATTTTACCTATGCGCTGCCTATGTGAAAGGTGGTCGATTATAGTGCATTCATAGGGTGGTTCTTGGAACATGGATTCAGAGGTGATCTATATGAGATTGAACGTATCACAAAAATGGTTTTTTATATTTTCAGTTGTTGAATCACATAATGAGAGTGGTTAAGTAAAAATTATAATTAATTTTATCTCCCCCATAATCATTGATAAATGGGACTCATAGTGTACCATTCCACTAGTGAAGGTCATCAGTTATTCCTTATGAGAAATTTATATATCTTCATAAATATTAATATATTTTAATCTATATTGTCACTTTAGAAAGACTATGTTATAAAAAAAATAAGACTAATAACATTATTTAATGTATTGCAAGATTTAGTTTATAATTTTCCAATATAACTAATGTATTGAAAGTGTATTCCATAAATACATTACAAAATATATAATTTTTTCATTCTAATGGGAATTTCAGTTCTGAAATTTTGGGTTGGTACATTCTACCCCACCTCATAAATATCATCCCCAAAATATTATTTCAAAAACTAATCTAGATGTGTGTACTTCTATTCCATAACTTATTCCAGTTCCCGTGTTGCCTCCTCTATGTTATGGTTTTTCCTTCATTATTTTTTTGGGAGTGTTTTCCTATTTCATTGAATATGATCTCTATTATTTAAAATATTCACCGACTAATTCTTGGATGGATGGTCATTATCCCAATGTACCAACTCTACATTGTGTTAATGTGAGAGGATTAGAGTGTAATTACATAAGAGGGATACATGTAACACATCATGATGTTCAAATAGGGTTTCTATAAGTTCTATTAAATATTCCATATCTCTAATATGATAATGTATATCTAATGGGTTGATATATCTATCAATATGAATTCCCTTCTTTGCAAACATTATGAATATCATTGAAGGTGATATATGAATGAAAACCTTATCTAGGACCAAAAACATTATTTTACATCACTAACTGTTTATGATGATATTATATAGATATTTCAGGGATATCATACAACACTAAATAGTTTAAACCTTCCCTTCAATATATTTGATATGATCTGATCCCATCAGCTTCTTCTCCCCTACTTCATCCTATCTTGTGGTAGTCTTACACGTAATCCTATATAGATACTCAAAAGGTTCCATTTTAATTCTATAATTCAAAAAAATTTGGTAGGAGTAGTACAATAGGATAATTTTTTTATTTCAATTTCCTTGTAAATCCATTGAATAACATTTTATAATATCCTCAATATAATTTTTATTTCTGTTAAAAAATCATTCATTAGAGTATAATAAGAACTAATGAGACTCATCTCAATATCATGGGGTTTTGACGGAATCACCAAAAACATATGGTAAACCTCATATCTTGATTGTGGAAAATGGATATAGGTACTTATTTAATTCTTACAACATACCTCATTTATACCTATGTGTGTTGGAAAAGAGATATATATTCATTGGTATCAATGAAATATAAGGAATTGGTAGTGAAATATACTATCGGTAAAATTGATTTATTCCATTAATATGTTTGATGTAAACCTAAAACGAAAATCATTCGTATGTTAGGGTATTTCAATTTGTCTCTAGGATGTTATTACATCGTATACTTTGACTTCGTTCATTCATCCATGACATGTTGGCCTACCAAGAACCAAGAAACAAATTATTAAATCTATTTCTTTATGATACTAGACAAAATTTATTTCTTTCAGTATATATAGATCTCATTGAATCAAAGATAAATATAAAAGGATGAGTTATGTGTACCAAATAGACATTCCTTCTTTATTTATGTTTTTAAGGGACACATATACAGTTTCCAAAATATATGACTATAAATTTTAAATATTTCCACACTATAATACTCACTACCATTTTCCAAATATATTTGTCATTTATATTACTCCATGATCCTCTAAATCATATAGGGTTTAAAAGTTATATGATAAATCTATAATGAAGTAAATTTTATGATTCCCATGTCCATTCTTTATATTTCCAACAAGATTGGATCACTGTTAATCCTCAACATGGATAGGGTTGTTGAATGGTTATAATCATATAATCTTCATCATTAATCACCTTATTAGGATGGTAATGTATTGATCATTCATTACACTTTCATCAATATTAAACACCTTCATTTATGAATATTTAGATCATTTTTTATCAATATATACTAGAGGATTTTATGATCCATATATATTATATTTTTTCTTCATAGATATAGTGACAAAATGTCTTTAATATTAGAATTACTATAGAAAAATATAGATAATATTTTGGGTAGTTATTGTCATATATATTTAATTGTAGTTAGAAATTGGCCATCACATTTTCATTACTAATGAGTACACAAGAATATTTCATTTGGGATTCATTATTTTAGATCACAAATACTACCTGAATAGTTGGTTGTGTGGGAAGAAGTGTAGTGGTCAGTGTTTTTTTAACTATTTAAACCACTAATTAAATTCATCCTTCATAAAAATAATTTCTCCCTTTGTAGTTCAATTGGTTTGGGGTGTCAAAATAATGATAATTTCTTCAAAAATTGGATATAAAACGTAGAAAATCTATGTAAATTCTGGATATCTGTTACATTAATGGGTCTTTTGCATCCTTAAATTTTTTATCCATTTAATGTTATATATATATATATATATCCATTTATATGTGGTATCATACCCCATGAATTTTACATGATCTATAAAAAATCACATTTCATGTGAATCACATATAATGTTTACTTTAAAATGGTCTTAATTATAATATTAAAATTCTATTAATGTTTCAACAGTATTTTAAATTATATAATATTAGAATATATAACTAAGATAAATAATTAAACATTGTAGTAAATAAAAAACAATACAGTATGTCTATGAAGAAAACTATAATATTATTGACTTAAAATGGAACTGCTATAATATGTTAGTTTCTTTATGTTGTATGAAAAGTATTCATGGGTATAAACCAATTATTCATCATTGCATGAATACAACCCAATTGATGATTCTGCTTAATAAAATAATTTTTTTACCTATACCTGATTGAAAAGGAAGTTAGTATGTGGTAGATGATACTTTTTATTTATATGTATCTTTTTAATAGCAAGGTAATATTTCAATAGAAAATTGGCTCATACTTCATCTTTACAAAAAGGACTGGAACACCACTTGGGTAAGAACATTGATTAATAAACCCATTATCCTTATTCTATTTTATTTTTTCTTTAGTTGTTCATGTTAAATAGTGTTCATATAATTTGGAGATGGATATTAGTAATGATACATGTATAAGTTTTTTTAAAAGTCAACCACTTTGATCAGAATAAGTCTATTTATTTCATCAGGTGGAACCACACGGTGACTATACACTCTAAATCATGTCTTTGATCATGATAGTAAATAATAATAAGTTAGTGAATAATTAACTAGAGTAAACCTAGAAACAAAGATGGAATACATGGAGTATAAATAAAAGCACCAAAACATGATAGTGTCCTGAGTAATAAAATAAGTTAATAAATAAATTAATGGAAAAATCATCCTATGGTAATCCCAATCCACTCTAACTACATGTTCCACCTGCTCATCCATGAACCACAAGTTCCTTTCCTATCACTAGGCCACTCATGAAATTTTCAATTACATCGAAATTCATGAGTACCGAGTGAGTATAAGACTCGGGAAGATACCACCAATTATTTCATTATTGGTATTCTCTAGTATACCTATGTATTCTATAATAATATTCAATTTATAACATGGAAAAAAATATAAATATCAAAACCAATCAGTGGTGGGCTAACTAGGATTACATAAAAACCTCTTTCATGCCTTCATTGGCTCCATGTCAGAATTAAAATTGTAGAATACCATAAGAAGCATGGACTAGTTCATGGTGCTCAGAATCTATCTCAGAATAGACTACAACATGTTTCTTGAAATCCATCTATGAATGGACTAGTTCAAATAACATGAAATCTACATTATAATGGACCAACACATGGAGATCAAAATCTTTCTCTGAATAGACTAGCATATGGCCCTTCTAATCCACCTCTTGGAAAAGTTAATTGAAAAAAATCTTTCTTGAATATAGTGTCATCATTGTGTCGCATGATCTTGCATATATTGTCAAATATCCCTCAAGTAAACTATATCGTGTGGTAGACATTAGTTGCAACCAAGATATCTTGACATGAACCATTCATATAATAAAGCAAACCTATAATTCATCCATATCACGACACTAAGGCTACATTGTACTATCACACTATCCCTTGAATGTTTTCTCAATCACCGCAAAACATCGCACACCGCCTTTATGGGATAAAAATGTCATGATGGTCTATATGTCACAAATACCACTAACCACCACCAGGGTATGAAGTTATTCATACTGGGTGAGTACACAAGATGGAATAACATAATATATCATCATGAGTATGTTACAACAACAAAACATTATGTGATAATAATCAAAAATGAAAAAGGATAAACTAATATCACCCAGGAAAAGCATATATCCCAATAGATATCTCATAAACACACACAAACACAGAGACCCACATGTGATCATAATCAAGAATGGTGTAAGAAAATTTAAACATATATAATAATCATGGAAACCTATGTAAAAGAGTGACCAAGAGGTAAGGAACTTCCTATATCCTTATTTCCCAAGATAATGTTGAGGATTTCAATGGTTTTCATCACTTGAATCATTCTCAAACCTATCATATAAAGACCCTTAAATTTTAAGGAAATTTTTTTTCTTATTTTTCTTTTGAATTTTACAAGAATTTAGTTTCTGACGGCACCTGATTCCAAGGCCCGGTGTGCCCGGAATCATTTTCCGAAGTTTGGCTCGGGTACGTTCAGTGAACGGACGAGCGGGTTTTTCAAACTTTTGAACCGGTGCTTGGATTCGAATTCTGAGGGCACCGATGAAATCGCAGTGCCAGTATTTGCCTAGAAACACCTCTTCCGGAGTTGCGTTTGCACGGGTGTGGTTTTTAATTTTTGGGCTTAAAGTTAAGAAATAAAATAAATTGTTCAACAAACTTTATTTTATTTCACTTAAGCCACTTGAAAGCCACTTAAACTGAGATGAAATGGATAGGGTGCTATCCAAAAATATCCTACCCTCTTGGTAGGATATATGTGAGGTGGGGCCCGCACGATCCTTTCCATTTCTTTCCCGCTAAGTAATGCACCCGCGAAAACCCGTCATTATGAAAGTCAACTGACGCGTTTTCTTAAATTCTTAAAGCACCATTTGATTGGGCGGTTTTATTCGTGAATTAAATGGGAGATTTCTTTCGTTGAATTAATTCAACGAATTGATGGGTCGTTACTTACCTTTTTCGTTTGTTGGTGTAATAATAAAATAAGACCAACACGGAATTTGGAGGATTACACGTTGAGAGGCTTGACAGAATCCTTGAGCCTTCATCCTTCTTCGCGAAGAACGCGAAGAACGCCGACCTCCGACGAAGAATGCCGAACCTGTGGAAATCGACGACGTGACGCCGTGTTCCGCGACGCCGACGTTCCCTTCCTGCAACGTTCTTCTACGTCGTCTCTTCCTCCGCAACGAATCTCCAATCAGCTGTTTGAGGTAAGAGACTTCGGGTTTCTCTTAAATCTCCCTTGTGTTTTTTTAACCAAACACAGATTTAATTTTATATAATTAAATTAAATTTGTTGTTTCTTGGTCCGTTGAGTTCGCCGACTCAACGCCGGATTCCGCGATGACGCGACGCCTTTCCGCGACGACGCGACGATCCCCTCCTTCCACGACGAACAAATCCACGAAGAACGTGCGTACGACGACGACTACGAGGTAGGGGTTGTTGTGAATAATTCCTTTTTCCCGTGGTCGTTTCTTTTAAAAGTGAAGAACCTGGACAATAAGAACAATTTTAAATCCATTAAAATTTTTGATTCATGTGTTGAATATTATTTCTCCCGTTGTTTATCTCTAACGTGGAGGGTGCGGGCCAAACGAACACGGCCCGACAAACCTCCGCCGTTCTTCGTTTTTGTGCGGATTGACGGGCGACGAAGGAACGTGCCGCAACGTAAATTTGACGGTTCCTCAGTGAAGAACGAGTCCCGGGAGGAGCAGCGGCGCAGAAGGGAACAGAATCGTACCACCGGAGCGACTCCGGTGGCCCGTGGAAGCCGCCGGCGGCACGGGGCGCCGGCCCGCCGCCGGATAGGGCCGCCGCGGCTGAAGCTGCGGTCGCACGGGTCCAGCGCACTCGAACGCGGCAAAGCCGCGTCCTTTGATCCAGCGCGGCCCCACGCGGGGGGCCGCAACACCTCCAAGCCGCGGGGGAGGCGCCCCGCGGCGTCCAGCTGCTCGGCCGGTCGGACCGGCCGGGCCGCGCCCTGACCGGGTCGGGCTGACCCGGTTCAGCCGACCCAGGGGGGGTCGGGCCGGGTCGCCCTGAACCCGGACCCCCCCCCCCCCCCCCGTCTTCGGACCGTTTTCGGTCAAATGCATGTAACTTGAGCTACGGGCCTCCAAATGACTCGCCGTCAGCGGGCCACCGAAGTCACTCCAGTGGTCCGATTTCGTTCCCGTCTGCGCCGCTACTCCTCCCAGGACTCGTTATTCACTATGGAACCATCAAATTTCTGTTGCGGCACGTTCGGTCGTCGCCCGTCAATCCGCACAACAACGAAGAACGGCGGAGGGTTGTCGGGCCGTGTTCGTTTGGCCCGCACCCTCCGCGTTAGAGATAAACAATGGGAGAAATAATATTCAACACATGAATCAACAATTTTAATGGATTTAAAATTGTTCTTATTGTACAGGTTCTTCACTTTTAAAAGAAACGATCACGAGAGAAAGGAATTATTCACAACACCCCTACCTCATAGTCGTCGTCGTACGCACGTTCTTCACGGATTTGTTCGTCGTGGAAGGAGGGGATCGTCACGTCGTCGCGGAAGGGCATCACGTCGTCGCGGAATCCGGCGTTGAGTCGGCAAACTCAACGGACCAAGAAACAACAGATTTAATTTAATTATATAAAATTAAATCCGTGTTTTGTTAAAAAAACACAAGGGAGATTTAAGAGAAACTCGAAGTCTCTTACCTCAAACAGCTGATCGAAGATTCATTACGGAGCAAGATACGTCGTAGAAGAACGTTGCATGAAGGGAACGTCGGCGTCGTGGAACACGGCATCGCGTCGTCGATTTCCGCAGGTTCGGCGTTCTTCGTCGGAGGTCGGCATTCTTCGCGTTCATCGCGTTCTTTGCGAAGGAGGATGAAGGCTCGAGGATTCTGTCAAGCCGCTCAACGTGTAATCCTCCAAATGCCGTGTTGGTCTTAATTTAGTATTACGCCAACAAACGAAAAAGGTAAGTAATGAACCATCAATTCGATGAATTAATTCAACGAAAGAAATCACCCATTTAATTCACGAATAAAACCACCAAATTAAATGGTGCGTTAAGAATTTAAGAAAACGCGTCAGTTGAATTTCATAATGGCGGGTTTTCGCGGGTGCGTTACTTAGCGGAAAATAAATGGTGGGGCTCGTACGGGACCCACCTCACAAATATCCTACCAAGAGGGTAGGATATTTCTGGATAGCACCCTATCCGTTTCAACTCATTTTATGTGGCTTTCAAGTGGCTTAAGTGAAATAAAATAAAGTTTGTCGAACAATTTATTTTATTTCTTAACTTTAACCCCAAAAATTAAAAACCACACCCGAGAAAACGCAACTCCGGAAGAGGCGTTTCTAAGAAAATATCGGCGCTGCGATTTCATCGGTTCCCTCAGAATTTGATTTTGGGCACCGGTTAAAAAGTTATAAAAAACCGCTCTTCCGTTCACTGAACGTACCCGAGCCAAACTTCGGAAAATGATTCTGGGAACATCGGGCCTCGGAATCAGGTGCCGTCAGAAACTGCGTTCTTGTAAAATTCCAAAGAAAATTAAGAAAAAAAAATTCATTGAAATTTACAGGTCTTTACATTACTCCCACCTCAGGGCTTTACGTCCCCGTAAAGATACATAAAAAACTAGGGAAACAAATGTGGGTACTCAGCACGCATCTGAGCCTCCTGCTCCCAAGTGCTCTCCTGGAGGTTTCTGTGCTTCCATCTGATGCGCACAAGAGGAATCGATCGTCCACGTAGGACTCGCTCCTGTCGATCCTCTATCTCCACCGGGACCTCCGCAAAAGTCGCCCGATCATCCACATCTAGCTCCCCATAGTCAATGATGTACGTCGGGTCGTGCACGTATCACCTCAGCTAAGATACGTGGAAGAAGTCATGCACCCGGTGCAACTGAGGTGGTAGAGCCAGGCGATAAGCCACCTCACCAATCCTGCTGAGGACCTGGAAAGGTCTGATGAAGCGTGGAGACAACTTGCCGCCTCGGCCAAATCTCTGCAAACCACGTCGAGGTGAGACACGTAAGAAGACATGGTCGCCATCCTCGAACTCTAGTGGCCTCCGCCTCCTGTCAGCATAAGACTTCTGCTGGCTCTGAGCTGTCGTCATCCACTCCTGGATGACATGGACCTTCTCTGTCGTAGCCCGGACCATCTCTGGTCCCACAAGTGCTGACTCCCCAGGGTTTGTCCAGCACAAAGGAGATCTGCAAGGTCTTCCATACAATGCCTCATATGGTGCCATCCCGACGGTGGAGTGGTAGCTGTTGTTGTACGCAAACTCCACCAAGGGTAGGTGGTCCTCCCAGCTGTGACCAAAGTCAAGGACACATGCACGGAGCATGTCCTCGAGAGTCTGAATGGTCCTATCTGTCTGACCATCCGTCTGAGGGTGAAAGGCAGTGCTCAGATGTAGCCGCATCCCGAACGCCTCCTGCAACCCCTTCCAAGCCGGGAAGTAAAACGAGCATCCCGATCGGAGACGATAGTCGATGGCACACCGTGAAGCCGTAAAATCTCCTGAACGTAGAGACGCCCCAATCTCTCCACTGAGCCCTACTCTCTGATGGGTAAGAAGTGTGCCGACTTGGTGAGTCGGTCAACAATCACCCAAATGGAGTCGTGACCTCTGGAAGTGTGTGGAAGTCCAGTCACGAAGTCCATAGATATCTCGTCCCACTTCCACTCCGGGACCTCCAAGGGCTGTACCAAGCCTTCTGGTACCTGATGCTCTTCTTTCACCTGCTGGCAGGTGAGGCACCATGAAACGAGCTCCACAACAACCTTCTTCATGCCCGGCCACCAGTGCTGTCGTCTGAGATCCTGGTACATCTTTTCCACTCCAGGATGTACCGCCAAAGGAGAAGTGTGAAACTCTCTCAGAACCTCCTCTCGTAAAGCGACTGGTACCAAGGTACGTCCTCTAAAAAGGATTTCGTGCTCTTCTCCAAAGGAGAAGCCATCAGGTGCCTGTCCCGAGGATATCTGTGCACGCCGCGTCTCACAGTCAGCATCCTCACGCTGTGCCTCTCTGACCCGCTGCAGTGGTGGAGGAGTGACTATGAGAGACTGAAGGAAGGCTGCTCCATACCTATCCACGAAAAAAATCTACAAAGCGGCTAGCTTCTCTATCGCCTTCTCAAGTAGTTGGATGCCCGTACTCTTGCTGAGGGCATTGGTTACCACGTTCCCCTTCCCAGGAGTATAGACTATCTCAAAGTCATAGTCCTGGAGGAACTCGAGCCATCGCCGCTGTCTCAGGTTCAGGTCTTTCTGAGAGATGATGTACCTGAGACTCTGGTGGTCAGAAAAGACTGTAAAGCACTTTCCCATCAGATAGTGCCGCCATGTCTTCAGAGCGAAGACCACTCCTGCTAACTCCAGGTCATGGGTAGCGTAGTTCTGCTCATGCGGCATCAACTAACGTTATCCATAGGAAATCACGGCCATCTCCTGCATCCGGACACACCCAAGTCCGGTCCCTGATGCATCGCAGTAGTCTACGTATCCAACTCCCTCCTCAGGCAACCTCAAGATAGGTGTGCTGGTCAATCTCTGCCTCAGCTCCTGAAAGCTCTGCTGACATCTATCTGACCACAAAAAGGGTTTCCCCTTCTTTGTCAAATCTGAGAGTGGCGCCGCAACTCTGGATAAGTCCGGAACAAATCTTCGATAGAATCCGGCTATACCCAATAAACTCGGCACCTCCGTCACGCTCCTGGGTGGCTCCTAAGCTAGCACTTCCTCGATCTTTGCGGGATCCACTGCAACTCCCACCTCAGAAATGGCGTTCCCCTAGAAGTGGACCTCACGTAACCAGAACTGGCACTTCAAGAGCTTTCCATAAAGCTGGTGCTCTTGGAGTGTGTCTAGTACAACACGCAAGCGGTAGGCGTTCTCCTCCTCCATGGTCGAGTACACCAAAATGTCGTCGATGAAGACCATGACAAATCGATTGAGGTATGGCTGGAAGATCATATTCATGAAGCTCATGAACACTGCTAGAGCGTTGGTTATGTCGAAAGGCATAACCAAGAACTCATAGTGGCCATACCGACACCTGAAGGTCTTCTTCTGCACGTCCTCATCTCGAACTCTGAGCTGATGATAGCCTGACCTGAGGTCTATCTTCAAGAACCACAGTGCTCCCTTTAGCTAATCGAAGAGGTCATCAATACTCGGTAGCAGATACTTGTTACTCACTGTCACCTAGTTCAGGCGACGATAGTTAACACACAGTCGCAAGATCCCGTCCGCCTTCTTGGCGAACAAAATCGGGGAAGCCCAGGGTGAAACACTGGGTCAGATGAACCCCTTGCCCTGCAAGTCCTCCAACTGTACTCGTAGCTCTCAAAGCTCAGCGGGGGCCATCCGATACGCTGGAGTGGATATCGGGGCTGTCCCGGGGTACAGATCAATATAAAAGTCTACCTCTCTGCGAGGAGGTATCCCTGGAATGTCGTCGGGGAAGATGTCCACATACTGATCCACCACTGCAGGAAAACTAGGACTCCACACGTCAACTGCTCCTAGGATGAGGCTAGCCCACTGATGAGTGATGGGCTGCCCTCTCCTCTGTGTGAGTCCATCCTGTGCTGCGAAGGCTCCCTTCTCGCCGGTGAAGGTGAACCTACTCCCATCGGTGCGCACACATCGCACCTTGCACCTACAATAGTCAATCTGAGAATGGATTGTAGATAACCAATCCATGCCCAAGATGACATTGTAAGGCCTCGACGCTGCTATAAGAAGATCCTAGCCGAAGCTCTCGCCTCCTAGAGTAAGCTCACACTGCCGGCACCAGTGCGTAATCGTCAAGTCTGCTCCCGTAGGAGTCTCTAGCCGTAAGGAGAGAGCCAATGGCTCTGTCGGAATCTCCGAGCTCCGAACAAGGGCAGCGGCTATGAAAGAGTGACTCGCTCCTGTGTCTATAAGAACTGCAGCAAGGGTGGAATAGACACAGATCGTTTCTCGAATCATCTCTGGTGCGCCGTGGTCGTAGGCCTCTGCTGCCTGGAGCTGTGCCTGTCTCTGCCCACCAGCTCCCTGTGGTCGAGGAAGACCTCCCGGTGGCGGTGGTGGCAGAGCCTCAAAGCGTCGCCCACCACCTGCTGCTCGGCCAGCTCCTCTGCCTCGTCCGCCACCTCCCTGCAGACCGCCACGGTCGACCCTCTGCCTCTGCCTGGGTGGCCCCTCCACCGTCTGCTGCTCCTCGCGTACGGCGGGTCGGGCAGTCACGAGCCATTGGCCCTGCCCACCGCACGAGTAGCACTGCCTGCCTCTCGGAAGACTGGCTCCGCGCTGTGTGCCCCGCACTGCTGAGCCAGTGTCCTGCGGTCATCTACGAGAGGTTCTGGTCTTCCTGGAACCCTGAGTCATCCATCGGCTACCAGCTACCGAAGACTCTGCTACCTGCCGCCCTGCGGTAGGTCTCGCTGTGGACTCAGCCATAAAGCTCTCGATCAGAAGGGCTCTATCTAGCACTCCTGTCTGGGTCGAGATGCTGAGGGAGATCAGCGATTCCCTGATCTCGTGTATCAAACCCTTCTCAAAGGTCTGTGCCCGGAAGAAGGGGACCCGTACCATGTCGGTCGAGTAGCGAGAATGATCGGTGAACCTCGTCGCGTACTAGGCGACCGTCAAACTGCCATGCCGCAGCTGAAGAAACTCCTGAATGCGCACCGCACAGAGGGTGGTTGGGACGAACTCGGAGCGGAAGAGGCTCTCGAGGTCCGTCCAGATGAGAGAGGTCTCATCGTGCACCTGGAGCATCAGGCTCCACCATCGTCCTGCTGATGTGTGCAGTAGGCTCGCCGTGAGGATCACCATGAGGTCTGCTGGTGTCCTCAGTAGCCTGAAAACTCGAACGACCGCCTCCAGCCAGTCCTCGGCTGCCTGGGGGTCCGTCTCCCCATGAAACCTTAGTGGTTGCTGGCGTTGGAACTCGTGTAGAGCTCCGAGGCGACGTGCATCGTCAGCGGTCGGTGCTGGAAGCATCGGGGGCGCGGCGGGTAAAGGTACTGTCGGTGCCTCTGCTGTCAACGGGCCCTGTACCGAGGCCTCATCGCTCGGCGGGCTGTCGTCGCACTCTACTCTCGGAACCCTAGCTAGCTGCTGTCGTCGGGCCATCCTGAAAAAGAAAACATGTGTGCCATGGTCAGAACAGTATAACTGGTGAGCTGAAACAAGTAATCACGAAGAAAACATTAAACACACATGCAATCAATGTTTTCGTGCATTAAGTCGGAAATCAGAAGTCAGGGTCCTGGTGTACAGATACGTCGGCCGCCACACCAACACTAGACTCCATGGACTGATAAAAACACTCAATATGCTAAACACTATTGATTCACATAGAAGAAAGATCAGAGTCTGTGGTAGAACCGACCACCTCTGATACCAATTTGTCACGACCCGTTCTCGGGGCCCGTGCCGTGACTACCCCAAGCCCGCCTTCCATAGGCCAGTGGCTGGCGACTAGCACCAAGGCGTAAATCCCGGAAAGATGGAAGGAATTTCCTTTGAAAAGTAAACAAGAACCACAGAGTAAGCACACAGAAATGTAAACACTAAGTAAAAACTGTAAAAAGCTGTGCTGAAATTAAAGGGGGCCGGAAATACAAGCCCAACTGTAAAGTACAACTGAAAGGGGAAAACAGCAACTGAAAGGAAAATCCGCAGCGTCGAGCAGTACTCTAGAAGTCCCACCTGAAGGGTGGGTACAGATAGCCTACACTGCTCCTCGGGTCCACCTAACTGCTCCGAGTACGTCCCGCCCAGTGGTCCACCTCCAGGTACTGTCCTGCTCCGCACGCCTCCACCACGATCAGCGTTGTCCGTCGTCTGCAACCAACACAACGTAGTGCGGGCAAAGCCCATGCAGGGGTGAGTATAAGCTACTCAGTAGGGACCCCGAGACCCCCGAAGGTCTCCCTAAATCCACAAAGGATAATCCACAAAGGAAAGATACAATCACGAAGTTACATCTGACACGGCTTAGGTATATGCCCATACATATACCTAAGTCATCAATTCCTGTTCTGCTCCAACGTCCGAGCCCAAGCACAAACCAGTCCACACAGGAAAGTAAATGTATACCCACACAGGATAGCACAACACAATCCACAAATGAGAGTAAACAGTAATCCACAGAGGATAGATCAACACAATCCACAAAGGAGAGTAAACAGTAAATCCACACAGGATAGCCCAACACAATCCACAAAGGAGAGTAACATAGGATTCAGCTCACATAGGTATAATTTTTCGGATGAAGATAAAGATTATCACTGATCCATCTAAGTCGTCAGAGCCACAAAGGATCGATAGGTACTAACCTCCGCAAAGACCCACACAGGATCGGGCCCACATAGGACCTGTAGGCGCTGGCTCACACAGAACCGCTGAGCACTGACCCACGCAAGATCGGACCCACACAGGATCGGGCCCACACAAGACCTATAGCACTGACCCACACAAGATCGGGCCCACGCAGGATCGATCCTGTGTGGGTCAGCGCTCAACGGTTCTATGTGAGGCAGCGCCTACAGGTCCTGTGTGGGCCCGATCCTGTGTGGGTCTTTGCGGGGGTTAGTACCTATCGATCCTTTGTGGGTCCGCTGACTTAGATGGATCAATGATCATCTTTATCGTCATTCGAAGAAGTATACCTGTGTGAGATGAATCCTGTGTTACTCTCCTTTGTGGATTGTGTTGAGCTATCCTTTGTGGATTTACTATTTACTCTCCATTGGGGATTGTGTTGAGCTATCCTATGTGGATTACTGTTTACTATCCTTTGTGGATTGTGTTGTGCTATCATGTGTGGGTATACGTTTGATTTCCTGTGTGGACTAGGTTGTGCTTGGGCTCAGACGTTGGAGCCGAATGAGAATTGATGACTTAGGTATATATATGGGCATATACCTAAGCCGTGTCAGATGTTACTTCGTGATTGTATCTTTCCTTTGTGGATTATCCTTTGTGGATTTCGGGAGACCTTTGGGGGTCTCGGGGTCCCTACTGAGTAGCTTATACTCACCCCCTCACGGGCTTTTCCCACAATACGTTGTGTTGGTTGCAGACGACGGACAACGCTGATCGTGGTGGAGGCGTGCGGAGCAGGACAGTACCTGGAGGTGGACCACTGGGCGGGACGTACTCGAAGCGGTTAGGTGGATCCGAGGAGCAGTGGAGGCTATCTGTACCCACCCTTCAAGTGGGACTTCCAGAGGATGGCTCGACATTGCGGCTTTTCCTTTCAGTTGCTGTTTTCCCCATTCAGTTGTACTTTACAGTTGGGCTTGTATTTCTGGCCCCCTTTACTTTCAGCATAGCTTGTTACAGTTTTTACTTAGTGTTTACTTTTCCTCTTTCTTACTCTGTGGTGCTTGTTTACTTTTCAAAGGCAATGCCTTCCCTCTTTCTGGGATTTACGCCTTGGTGCTAGTCACCAGCCCCTAGCCTATGGAAGGCGGGCTTGGGGTAGTCATGACACGGGCCCCGAGGACGGGTCGTGACATATCCAAAATATGATCTCATGCAAACAAATCCTTAAACAATCACCATTTCTAAATTTATTTAGAATTATCTCTAATAATTATAACTAAAAATATTAAATTAAATATAAACAAATTACTAAACCTCCCTTAAAAAATGATTTTGAATATATTTCTACTCATCAACATGAATCTATATGAAACAATAGAACTTCAATCTAATCAATATTGGTATAGATATTAAAGATATAGGTTAATAAGAATAAAATTGAATGGAATAGAGGGAAAGTGTAAGAGTGGTGGGAGAGGAGTAAAAATGGGCTTCTTAAAAATTCCATACACATAACCCAAATCCCATTTATAATAATGTTTCATAAATTAATTTAATAACTTTTTTTATTTACCCCAATTGTTTTTTATCTACCTATTTAATTCATTGGGTCAACCCCATAATAATTTTCGGACCATTGTGGACCTACATCACATGACCATAATAAATATCCAACATTGGCAATGAAATTTCCATCTAATTTCTAGGATCATGCTGCCACTGATGGCACATCAATCTGACACAATATGAAGGATTTTTTAATGAAATCATGTTTTGAAAATAATAATAATAATTTAATCATTTAGTATTTCATTCAATTCCTATATTCATTAAACATCATTTGTTTATTTAAGTCAAACCCACCAGAAAACATATTTATTCATCCAATAAATATATCCAAGACAACAAATATATATATATATATATATATTACTATATATATAATTGAATTAATTTCACTAATAATTTTTTTTTCAATTCATAATAATAATAAAAATGATTATTAAAATTATTGAATACCTCGCATTAATTATAATAATTATTATTCTTATGTTATTATTATTATTATTAAATCGCATCCATTATTCTAGCCATTAATATTATTATCCATAATTAATAAAAATAATAATAAAAACAATTACTATTTGTATTATTAATTACCATTAAATCTTTATGAACATTAATGTTTCAATAAAAACCATCATTAACCACAAAAAATTTAAAACATACATTTAATCCATGATGCAATGTGAAGCTAATGATGGAGAATATAATATGATTCATTAATTGCATTGAATATTTTTAATCAATCAAAAGAATTATATTTTGAATCTTCTTGATTGATTCTGAATTTTGAATTGTTATCATCATATTTAAATTTTTAATAAGATAGAATTAGTTTAAAAAAATTTATATTAATTAATATCAGAATAAAAAAATAATTAAAATTTAAATGGTTATTATAATATTCGATGTTTCCGACACTCGATTCTCATTAAATCTATATTTTTCTAATGGTAAACCCTACATTCAGGACATAAAAATGATATCATATTTTTTATAACATGAACCGTTTGAGAGATATTAATTATTTATTTTTTAAAAAATATAATAATTAAATAATTAAATATAAATAAGTTATAAATGTGTGCGATGTTTCCAAAAAATTGACATGAATGATATTTATAACCTGCCTAGGGTAAAGCCTATGTTCCTGAACTAATGGGGGTCTATGATTTCCCATACGATGGAAAATTTAAGAGATATTTAATTATTTTAGATAAATAATATATTAAAAATTTCTAATACATTATGTTCAGGAATGACCTAACCAAACATCTGACACACATAAATGTTAGGCCCCGCCTAGTCTAAACTCCACGTCTCAGATCTAATTGTGGTATATGATTTTTCATACAATCAACTATTTGGGATATAATATATTATTTTAGATAAATCATGTTATTTTATTTTGATATAGAAAATATTTTTATTCTTTCTTTATTCTGGCTTTACGAGCCTTGGAATCTTGCACTTACTCAGCACCCGACTCTAAAAATATTTGACATAATATTCCAATTTGTTAACTGATATTTTACCCTCATGTGCAATCTTTAATTTATTTATTATAATTTTTTATTGAAAAAATCATATAAAAAGAATTGTAAATTTGAATCAATAGGTTTATATTATCATTAAAAATTTAGGATATTATAATTTTCCCCATCTATGACATTCTCATTACTGACAATTATCCCAGGAGGGCTTGATAAAAATACTCAGACTACTGATATTGAACATCAAACTACCACTTTCACATATCCATAATAAGAAGAACCTTATGAATATAACATGTCCTAACTATTCTTTGGGATCACATAAAGGATTACCTAGGATTCTAAATGTATCTCAAGGAATAAGACACACAACCATATACACATTCTTCATACCTACTCGTTGGTCACAATCATCTTATATGTATTAACACAACAACATTCACAGTTCAACTAATTAAAGAAAATAATGATATATCACAACATTATTCTACAATGATATATAATGAAAAGATAAAATGTCACAAACGAATAAAATAATCAAGTCATTTCATTAGTGAGCAATAATGAAGAATGAAATTA
This sequence comes from Viscum album, assembly GCA_963277665.1. NCBI lineage: Eukaryota > Viridiplantae > Streptophyta > Magnoliopsida > Santalales > Viscaceae > Viscum > Viscum album. The sequence continues at coordinate 1,512,728,417 of OY728156.1, forward strand.
TGTTCATATATGGCATATGAAACTACTAGAAAATTTCATGATTCATGAACATAAAATAAATTCCTTAAATCAGATATTAATATTATGTTATTAATCCTTGATGAATATAAACAAATGTATATGAATAACATAAATTTCCTAGTTTATGAAAACTCATTGGTCCCCTATATAGTTTCAACCAGTCATTGACATAGTTCCCCTGCATGAGTCCCAACTTTACTATCACATGTCTATCCAATCACATAACAAGACAAAGAGTAGAACATATTATCAAATTATGATTCTTTGATACCATTTTTTAACATTCATACATCATCACTAAGTCACTGCCAGAATTCTGTGGGACATCATGTGCGCCAAGTTGTATGCTTGATGTTTCCTGCATGTAGTAAGGGCCCGAAGTAGAACCATGTGGATACTATAACCTCAATTTCACGTCATTTAGAAACATTAAAAATGATAATTACTAGATAATGAATAAGTAATTGGAGTAAATTCATAATCCAATGATTTCATACATGTTTTATAAATAAAATATCCCAAAGTGGAAATGTGTCTAGAGTAATGAAAGTAGATAACAAATAAATGAATAGTGGAGACCCCTGATGTTTTTCACAGACCAATATAGGTACATATGACACATTCTCATCCATCCTGCAAAGGTTCCATTCCCTTCATTGGGTATCTCAGGAAATCCACAAGAGCATAAAAATTCCCAAGTATAGTGTGTGTTAATGTATGAGTAGGACACAAAAAATGTGTCCATACATAGTATGATTTAGCATACAAGTTTATGACATAATATTAATCATTTCATAACAAAAAAATCGACTGGTGGTGTGCTTTCCATAGCTCCAGAAAATCCATAACAATACCATCTTCTTCTATATATAAGAAATAAATTCATAGAATATATCAATGATCATGAACCATTTTAAGGTTCTTAGAATCCATCTCTGAATAGACATGTTCATGGTTTGTGGAATCCATATCAAAATGGAACATTTCATGATTCTAGGAATCCATCTATGAATAGACTAGCACATGGTGTTCGGAATCTATGTTTTAATGGACCAACACATGGCCCTCATAATACTTTACTTATTAATATCAGTAGTTTCCAAACGTACCGCTTTAGGGTATCCACATGTGGTCAAGTGAACATGCACCCTGAATCATTTATCCCTCAAGTTAATAGTATAATAAGGCATCCTATAGACATAATAAGGCAACAAAAAAGTGAATAGTAAATAGAATCACCACTACCTTGAATAAATCCACTTCATGACATCATGTATAACCTGTAACCGTATACTTTTATAGGCATTTAATAAACTTCATCACAAAATAGATAAATCCACATTGAATAGATAAACATTTCAAGATGATTCGACGGTCTCAAATAAAACTAAGAACCATAAAGGTATGTTGTGATATATACAGATTGAATACACAAGAAGGAAAAACATTTCATATAAAAATAATTATATAGAAGAAACATAGAAATATGATATAAATAAGAGATATGAAAAATTATACCCTAATATTACTCATGGAAAGAATATATCCCAACATTTATCACCACTACCCCCCCCCCCCATTTTCACACTATCATGAATAATGTAATTAAATTCCAACATAAATAATAATCATGGAATCTGGGGAAAAATTGAGACAATGTGGAATGTAACTTCCTACCTCACAGGTTTCCAAGTCCACATCAAGGTTTAAAAATGATTTTGTCACCCGAACAATACTCTAGACTAACTAGAATGCAATCTCAGGCTAATGAATCTATTAACCATCACCATATAATGGTGTTTTACAATATCACCAACTTTGATAATTAAAATGATTAAATTAAATATGAATAAATTACATCACTACATTCAAATGAAATATAGAAAAATTATCTGCATATCGATAATAATACAACTAAATATATAATTCATCAATATGACCAATATCAATGGGGATATTGAAAAGACATGATTAGAATAATAAAATAAAAAAGACGAGAGAGTGTGTGTGTAAGAGAGAGGGAAAAGGTGTAAGAAATAATGTAATATATACCCATTACATGCGTACCACACCATGTCCTTTTAAAAATACCTTTTGATTGGATGATTTAAAAAAAAATTATTATTTTAATAAATTGTTTATTAATCCATCCTAATAAGTCCATGAATTAACCCCATCAGTATATTGGGAGATTCAAGAAAAATAATTAAGTGTCTGAATTAAATATCACACATTAGTTTTGAAATGAATGTCTCAATTCCAAGGTCACGGAGCCATAGACTGTTCAAAAATATAACAACATATGAAGGAGTTATGACCAAAGTACTGTATTGAAAACAAAATTAATAATTTCAGAACATATTTTTTTATTCATTTTTTGGATTCATAACACATCAATAATTTCATTAATTTTAAACCTCCTCAAATCATATTTATTCATCCAATAAATATATTAATGTCTACTATATATAAGTACATTAATTAATTGCATCGAAAAATTATTTCTATAACGATATAATAATAATAATAATAATAAAGATTACTATTATTACCAAATGACTCAGGTTAATAATAATACTAAAAAATTATATTATTATTACTATTAAATCACTTTCAGCATTTCCACCATAAATATTTTTTCCATAATTAATAATAAAAAAATTAAAAAAATTATCGTTTTATTATTAATTATCTTTAATCATTATGAATATTAATGTTTTCAAAAAAACCATCATTAAATACCGATAATTGAAACAAAACTCATTATTGCATGATTTAATATGAATTTTATGACAGAGTTCCAAGAATCATCCTTTAATGGAATTTCATATTTTATATCAATCAAATCAGTTATATCTCGAATCTTTAGGATTGGTGTGGCATCATTAATTGTGGTATTCACATTGAAATCATAATGAAAAAAATTATTTTCAACTAATTAACATTATAATTATAATAAAATTTCATATTTAAAATTTATTATAATGTGTGTTATTTCAAAACACCTGACATGTATAAAAGTTATGTTAAATTAAGGATAACACCCGAGTTCTGGACCAAATAGTGGTATTAGATTTTTGATAAAATTCATCATTGGAGAGATATTAATTATTATTTACTTATACATTCGTATAATAATATTATTTAAATATAAATAGTGTATTACCGCTTGTGATGTTTCTAAACACCAGATGTGTAAAAAATTTATGACCCACATAGGTAAAATCTTCATTAGAGATGTAAAGGTAGTTTGATATTTCTCATATGATAAACCATTTAGGACATATTCAGTTCTTTTGGATAAATAATATAATAAAAATATTAAAAAAATTATTTTCATGAGATAACTGGTTAAAATCTGACATACCTACATTTTACACTACACCTATGGTAAAATCCATATCTCAGACCAAATGGTGGTCTCAAATATTTTCATACAACACACCAGTTTGAAGATATTCAGTTATTTGGGATAAATAATGAAAATGTAATTTAATATATTTAATATTTTAATTCTTTCCTATCAAGGCTCTACGAGACTCATAACCTCATACTTACTCATCCCCTAACCCCAAAAAATCGATATAATATTCTAAGGATTTAACTGATATTTTACACTTAAAACAGGTTATTGAAACATTTATTATATTTTTAATTGAAAACGTACATTTTTATATAAAAATTATTACAAATATTTAATACGAGTACTTTTATTAAATTAAAAACTTCCAGATATGTCCAATGGAACTCGTAATGATATTTAGTAGACTCTTCTACCACCAATCCCGATATTATTGTTAGATTTTCTGTGAAATGAAGACCATGGATGATAGGGAAAGTTTCTACCAAGTGATTTTATAGTAGAGAGTCATTTAGCCTCTACAATTATGCTTGATTATGTGGCTGATTAAGGTGTTATAAGGTTCATACTAAGGATCGTTACAATAACATAGTTTCAAACCAGAAAATTCATAGGATATTGAATGTATGTTTTTAATCAGTTATCACTAAATTTTTGTCAATTTTTAATTTATGTTATTAATAGATAGAAAATATAATCCCAAATGTTCACTATCAGTTAATTAAATGGTTTCCAATTAGACGGAAAATTTCAAAAAAAATTATTTACATAATGAATACCCAAATGAGATGATGGAGAATTTTTTCAGCAGGTGAAGAGAACAACATGAAAATGAATTCTCAATTTTCTCATGTTAAGAATAAAATACCTAAATCTGAGGGAAAAAATATCACCAAATAAATGAGAAATTTTCAAATGACACCTTTATGTAGAAATGGAAACTTAATTTTAGTGGATCTTATTACTCATTAATAAAGGAACAATGGATAAAATTTATTGCAAATATAATTTCTATTCATCAAAACTATGATAAAAATAAGTTTGTGTTGATGTTTTTTTATATTGAGGGAGAATATAATCTACAATGGATGCTCATAGAAAAATCACACATGTTATATCAAATCAATGGAGTGGAATTTATTCCAAAAAATGTTTTTTGATTTTTTTCCCTCACACTCACCGACATAAAATAGGGAGTTATTTCCACACCCTCAAAAATCTAATCTAAGTTTATCTGGGAATGTGATTCTAAATTCACAAGACAATAATAATACACCACTGGTTTTTTTTAATGAAGAATGTAATGTCAAAAACATATTTTTTGGTCCAAAACATGTTTAATGAAAGGCATTGGTGTTTTGAGACATTGATATTAATGAGGTAATTTTATAATGATCCCTAAAAGTCAAAGTGGGGATTATAATATCTCAAGGGAATCATTGGTGTAGAGACCCGAATCCTGATGTACATGGACATTACATTACATTTGCGGAATACTTAGTACATAACAAAAACACACACACACAAGGATCGTAATAGTTTAGTGTCTTTGGAAACTCGGAACGTAATCTTCTAATCGTGGTGAAAGTTCTTCAATATCTCCCATAAAGGTCATCCCTTTTTTTTTTACCTAAAACCTTTCATTTTATCCTGGGGAAAAGAAAACATAAAAGGGTGAGCTCAAATGCTCAGTGAGGGTATACAAAAGAAATAAAAATCATATCATATCTTTTTGAAAATCATAACCTGCAAAAGAGATCATAATATCTTAACATGGAACAAATCATGGAAGTGAAAATAAGATCACCATAATCATAACATGAAACTTGAAACTTTGTGGCATGCACCCATAATCATGGAAAATCATTTCTTGTTAGTCATGACTCATTGCCAAGACTATCTTAGTGGACAAAGTCCCTTTCTGAATCGAGTAATCCTCGTTTCAGTCCTGTTTCACTGAACCGGTATAACCTACCATTCCAGCCATGTCTATCTCATGAGATATAAAATCTTTACCCAATGCATTGGAGGGAGATATAGGTCCCACCCATCTCTTAATGATACCATTCTTATGTGTGCCACAAAATCATAAATCATACATCATTCCATAACCCATGTAATAAAAATGGGATTCTTAAACAACATGAAATCATAAAACCATTCATATAAGATAAAGGAATTCATAAACATAATTCCATCACAACATAGTCAAATCAATGTAAAAATATGGATGGAAACAGAACCCTTTATTATCTTAGATGGAAAATACTTTTGATAAAACACTTGAAATGAATTCTTGAGGAAAATATCCTTTCTTCTTAAAAAAACCATTTTTCCTTTCATAACATGTCATACGACTTTAAAATAAAATAAGTTGATTAAAAAAAAACTTGAAAACTTGTAAAGGAAGCTTCTTGGAAATAATGTTTTAAAAATCCATTCATGCCGTATAAGTTAAAAAAAACATTCTTCGTACTTTTGTCGGAAAAGTCAAAAAGTACCTCGTACGGAAAAACGACAAAAGATTCCTTTCATATTCTTTACTAAAAACTCACCTAAGGGTAAAATTGGATTTAAACTATTGCAAGTGGATGGAAATAATATTACATGTTTATGAAACATGGATGTGGATTATAAAATACACCCCAGTAAATACTTACGAATAAACAATCTCGGATAAAAATGAGATTGTGATATTTCCCTTACCTTCGGTCCGATTTGCTTTGTACGTGTCCGAAGCTCCTGTATAATGGTTTAAATAATGTTATTGACTTATTCAAGAATCATATTCATTGTTATGATATCATATATGGTTCACTTGTGACATTATATTACCCGTTCTTTTCTAAATTCCATGTTAAAGAAGCGTTTTGGGTAAAATCGTTTCATTTATCATAGGTGTTTTGACTTGTTGTTCTTGACATTATTATTACTTATATCATGATTTAATTACTTCCAGAATATAAAATATGATTTATATATCATATATATTCAGTATATATATATATATATAATAGATAGATAAATGAAATGAAAAACACCGTTCATGGAGACGGTAGTCCGTACGTACGCATGAACGCTGTTTTCCTTTCCTTATTGTCTTGAATGGAAGTAAGTAGATGACATACATATATATATACATAAATCCATTAGCTTTATAATGTCATATATTTCATTATTATTTCTTATATATACTTTATAATCATTCTTAAATAGTTAACATGGAGAATGAATCTCATCGCGTCGTGGAGACGGTAGTCCGTACGTACGCACGAGCGATGATATCATTTCCATAAATATTGAATTGAATTGGAGTGGATTATACAATATATCAGAATCAATATTATGTTGTAATAACTATGTATAGTTATTCTTTACACCATTATACCCATCCATGTAAGGTGGTGGTGGAAAATAGATTACACCACGGCGTGGAGACGGTATTCCGTACGTACGCACGCGCGGTGATTTCATTTTTCCGTAGGATGGATAGATGGTGAAATAGGGTTGTTTCATACTTATAATAACATATCAGTATATGAGTGATACTGATGTTATTACTTCATAATGAAACAACCTAAGATGAAGAAGTGGAAGAAGAAAGAAATTGAAAAGATCGGTAATGGATATTACCTCTTCTTTGGAACGCCTCTTTGAATCATCCACTTAAGGAACTAAGATTGGTCTTTGGAGAAGACCAGGACCTCTAGGATTATTCTAGGGAAGTGGAGAGGAGAAAATGGCAGGGGTTTGCCGAGCTTGAGTGCTCAAATTGGTGTGAGGAAGAGGGGGAGGAGGTACCCTTTTATAAGGGAGGAGAGGGGCACCTTAGGAATACCTCAAAATATTATTTTATATTAATGTCAAAATCGGTTTATAATGGTTCCAAAGGGTCTTATTTCGAAGATAAAGTGGGTATGGGTCGAAATCCTATCAACCAATAGGATTTAGACAAGTTTAGGGTATTATTTTAACCTTATCAATTAGATTTAACTCTAAGTTAAATAATTTAACTTTTACCGTGTCTTTTGTTTTCTTTCACTATATGGTTAATACACATACTATAACATGCCAAACGAACCCCAAATTGTTTATTATTAATATATATATCCTTATATAAGTCATTTGGCCGAACCTTAGATTTTTAGGAATACAATAACAATTAATAATATAATATTTGATTTAAAAACTATTTTGTGTCAATTTTGACACTATTTGATATATGATTTTTGTGAAAGTCATAACAGAATTAAATGTTCGAAACAAGTTGATTAAATCAACAATAATATATCATAGTAACCTAGAAAATTAGTGGAATTCATAAAAAGTCTCAAATTACATTTATTTTGGTGTTTATAACATCAATTATGTCAATATTTCATTAATAAGATAATTACTGCATCATCATTGTGTCATAAATAAATTAAATCATTTAATGTTTAAAAATTACAAATAAACTACCATCATGTAGGAAATCGTTTTAGCTTTCTAATGAATATTTACAATCGAATTTATCCTATGTATAACCCCATATTAAAAATGATTTACTTATTAACCTTTGATTTTAACTATTTTAACCCTTCTTTAAATAAATTAATAATAAATGTCCTAATCTAATCCAAGTGGGCCTAAATGGTCATATTTTATTCCTAAGTTTGTTTTTGGTCGAATTACACTTGTCCAATAGAATTAGGACACGTGTTAGGGTAATATTAATATCATATTTACCCTTAGTTACCCTATTTACTATTAACCGCGGTAAAAATCGTAAAAAGTTACTATTCACCAAAAAATTATTTTCATCTCATTGAACCACATTTTAGTCCTTGATATTAACCGTGTCTCTCGGATTTTCGAAATTCCATTCACAGAAGCGGTAAAATTATGTTTTATGCAAAATTCTGTTTTTTAACCTACCACTTAGTAGTTTCACTATTCATCAAAAATTGATGTTTTTCAGAACAATGCCAAAATTTCATCCTAAGCTATATTTCATATTCCGAATTCAAAAATGAATTATATTTTACCAAATTCATATCATAGAAGTTGCATTAATTAATTTTGTAATTAAATCCCGCTGTTAAAACAAAGAGCGTGTTTTTAAGAAACAATATCTATCAAAAGATTGAAACTAGTTTATAACTGGTTTAAATGTGAAATTACATCCAATGACCAACATTGTATTAAATTGTAAAAATATATTCTAAATATAATTTAAAACCACTCAAATTAATAATTTATCACTATTAATTATTTTGATTAAAAAAGTTGTTTTTAATAAAAATTTAGTAATTTTCACTATTCATCAGAATATGAAAGTTATCCGAAAAGTACCAAAATTTCACCCTAAGCTAATTTCGATACTCCGAATCCAAAAATAAAGTCCATTTTGAGAGCTAAAATTTCTAAAATTTTAAAAGTTGGTTATTACTATTCATAACTTCTAGTTATAATAATATTTTAATAGCATATCGTTGTTTAGTGAAACTCAGTATTGTGTACTATACACGCTATCGAGGAAGGTTGTGATTGCGTGTAATTCAAGACAGGTCATAGAAGTGTATTGTGAAAGATCCTTTTGGTGTAGAGTATAACACAAGACATTAATAAAAGAATAGTTTTCATAAAATCTCGGGCTGTTACATTCTACCCCCCTTAAAATGAATTTCGCCCTCGAAATTCGTCGGCGTTATAAATGGTTTACTATTCGAAAGTTTCTTTAATAGAAACCCACATCGTAAAAAGGAATACCAAAACTTGTCTTTAAAAACTAAAGTATGAAATGTAACGATTTCCCAAATAAACTAATCGCTGGGTTTCCACATAGGTAAAAATATGGATATGGAAGAAAAATCTAACCATCATGTTCCGATGGAGAGTGGTAGAGAACATGGCTATGGAAAAGCCAACAATCACAAATCCATAAATTTGTGTCGATCTAAGGTATCATCCGATTAATCATGTATAAGATCACTAGGACAACATTTTTGGTTTTCAAGATCATTTCCCTAAAGTTGAAATTTTGAATTAGAATAAATACTTTCATTATTTTGGTACAATCTCACTGTTGTTCATGCCTTGAACAATTTCCACTTCATCTCTTAAATATATGAAGTTGAATTTGTTATTCGTGAAGTGTTAGCAGATCATGTGATAGAATGACGGGTCATTCCATCTGTCTCAAACAAAAGGGTTAGCAAAAATTATATACATAAGTCGATCTATAGTGAGATTAATCACATATGGTTCCTAAAATGGACTTATACTTCATATATCATACTGTTTAATATAATAAAACTAGTTTCTACTAAACAGGGACTTCCTGTAGGCCAGTGGTAGGCGATAAAGGCCAGTCGCACTTCAGTTGTGGGTTCGATCCCCACAGCCTTGTTCGAAGCGATGGGCTGTCGCCCGTCCTGTAGGTTGTCCTTTTTCTAAAACTATATTACTATAACATCCTATCAATAATATCAAAAAAAGTACTTCTTTAGGCTTATCCATAATACTGCAGTCCACTCTCATAATATAGTGAAAACAATTACCAAAGATTTAATACCATCGTTGATCCCCATAAGATATGTCTTGTTGGTCACATTCTAAACATTCAAAGTCCTTAATCGTGTATTCTCTTGAATACCTTAGTGAAAACATGAATGCAGTTAAAAGTTAACACTTTCCACATACCAAAATCCTCAAAATTCTATATACTCAAACCATGATATCACTTAGTCCTTATATCAATCATGAGCTCATGAATACTATTAAACATTTCATTTTCTCATCTTCATTATGCGCATAACATCTTATTTCCAAAAAATATCTCAATCACTTTGAATACCACATCAATAAATATTGCAATACAACATTATTTTGGAATCCCACTACATAAACACTTAATCATTCCACCACATCATTGTCATATTCAACATTGCCAATAGTGATCGCATGTGATTTCCCTTTGTCCTTTGCCTTCAGTGGTTGCTCATGTTGATCATCACTAACCCTTGGATTAGGGCAATTATTAGCATAATGCCCCATTTCCTTGCACTTGAAGCATTGAAGTGTTGGCGGTGCATTCTCTGCAGTGTTTGCTTTATTCACATCATTAGAAACCCTTTTTCCATTACTTCGACACTCAGCTGCTCGATGACCATCTTTTCCACACTTAAAACATTTTCTAGTCCCTTTTAGACAATCTCCACCATGCTTCTTTCCACACTTTGTGCATAAGGAAACATTCATCTTCTTTTCACCATTATTCTGAGATTTCTCCTTGAACTCCATCTTTCGTTTCTTGTCAAAACCATGAGATGGATATGTAACACCAACTTCCATTTCTACCTTGATAGCACAACGCACAATTTCTTCATAGCTACTGAAGTCTCTTATAACTAATGCCCTTCGAAGACTTGGTTTTAAGCCACAGAAAAATCGATCAACTTTACTTTCAGGTTGTATGATAATTCCAGAAGCATACCTTGCAAGTCTTGTAAAATTTGTTTCATAGGTACCAACAGATTCATCGTCCCTTTGCTTCAGTTCAAGAAATTCTTTCTCCATCTTTGTTCGAAGAGTACGAGGGAAGTACTTACTGAAAAACAAGTTCTTGAACTCGTCCCATTCCATGGACTCAATTTCATCTCTTGGCCTCGTATTCTTGATAAGATTCCACCATTGATCAGCTTCACCTTCCAAACGATATACTGCTAAGATGACTTTATCATGTTCAGAACATTGAAGAACTGAAAATATCTTTTCAGTAGTACTGATCCATTGTTCAGCCACAAGTGGATCAGAAGACCCACTGAAAGAAGGTGGACGTTGCCTCATGATGGACTCAATAGAATATTGTTCCCTTCTCTGCTCATTTGGAAGTCCAGAATGATTCATAGCTTGTGTAAGTATAGCAATAAGATTTTGCACTCCATCTCCCATAACATTTGTTTTTTCAGGAGGGCAATCATTGCATTGTCCATTGCATTGATCAACACGGTTCCTTAGGGTTCCAGCCATCGTCTAAAACCCAAAAAGAATAGTGTGAGAGGCAAAAATCATGCTAGGGAAAACAACATAATAAAGGGGTAGTACCCTCAATATCTAACATCTTAGGTTAAATTCTAAGATCGTTAGAGCAATTCTAGGACTATAACCTATACGTATATTTAACCTTAGAGACATCCCTAGACATACATTAGAAATATCTCTAGGGATCTCACTAACGTTTTCGCATCCTAGTTTCCAAAGGTTGACTAAACCTTTCCTCTGATACCAACTGTAGAGACCCGAATCCTGATGTACATGGACATTACATTACATTTGCGGAATACTTAGTACATAACAAAAACACACACACACAAGGATCGTAATAGTTTAGTGTCTTTGGAAACTCGGAACGTAATCTTCTAATCGTGGTGAAAGTTCTTCAATATCTCCCATAAAGGTCATCCCTTTTTTTTTACCTAAAACCTTTCATTTTATCCTGGGGAAAAGAAAACATAAAAGGGTGAGCTCAAATGCTCAGTGAGGGTATACAAAAGAAATAAAAATCATATCATATCTTTTTGAAAATCATAACCTGCAAAAGAGATCATAATATCTTAACATGGAACAAATCATGGAAGTGAAAATAAGATCACCATAATCATAACATGAAACTTGAAACTTTGTGGCATGCACCCATAATCATGGAAAATCATTTCTTGTTAGTCATGACTCATTGCCAAGACTATCTTAGTGGACAAAGTCCCTTTCTGAATCGAGTAATCCTCGTTTCAGTCCTGTTTCACTGAACCGGTATAACCTACCATTCCAGCCATGTCTATCTCATGAGATATAAAATCTTTACCCAATGCATTGGAGGGAGATATAGGTCCCACCCATCTCTTAATGATACCATTCTTATGTGTGCCACAAAATCATAAATCATACATCATTCCATAACCCATGTAATAAAAATGGGATTCTTAAACAACATGAAATCATAAAACCATTCATATAAGATAAAGGAATTCATAAACATAATTCCATCACAACATAGTCAAATCAATGTAAAAATATGGATGGAAACAGAACCCTTTATTATCTTAGATGGAAAATACTTTTGATAAAACACTTGAAATGAATTCTTGAGGAAAATATCCTTTCTTCTTAAAAAAACATTTTTCCTTTCATAACATGTCATACGACTTTAAAATAAAATAATTTGATTAAAAATAAACTTGAAAACTTGTAAAGGAAGCTTCTTGGAAATAATGTTTTAAAAATCCATTCATGCCGTATAAGTTAAAAAAAACATTCTTCGTACTTTTGTCGGAAAAGTCAAAAAGTACCTCGTACGGAAAAACGACAAAAGATTCCTTTCATATTCTTTACTAAAAACTCACCTAAGGGTAAAATTGGATTTAAACTATTGCAAGTGGATGGAAATAATATTACATGTTTATGAAACATGGATGTGGATTATAAAATACACCCCAGTAAATACTTACGAATAAACAATCTCAGATAAAAATGAGATTGTGATATTTCCCTTACCTTCGGTCCGATTTGCTTTGTACGTGTCTGAAGCTCCTGTATAATGGTTTAAATAATGTTATTGACTTATTCAAGAATCATATTCATTGTTATGATATCATATATGGTTCACTTGTGACATTATATTACCCGTTCTTTTGTAAATTCCATGTTAAAGAAGCGTTTTGGGTAAAATCGTTTCATTTATCATAGGTGTTTTGACTTGTTGTTCTTGACATTATTATTACTTATATCATGATTTAATTACTTCCAGAATATAAAATATGATTTATATATCATATATATTCAGTATATATATATATATATATAATAGATAGATAAATGAAATGAAAAACACCGTTCATGGAGACGGTAGTCCGTACGTACGCATGAACGCTGTTTTCCTTTCCTTATTGTCTTGAATGGAAGTAAGTAGATGACATACATATATATATACATAAATCCATTAGCTTTATAATGTCATATATTTCATTATTATTTCTTATATATACTTTATAATCATTCTTAAATAGTTAACATGGAGAATGAATCTCATCGCGTCGTGGAGACGGTAGTCCGTACGTACGCACGAGCGATGATATCATTTCCATAAATATTGAATTGAATTGGAGTGGATTATACAATATATCAGAATCAATATGATGTTGTAATAACTATGTATAGTTATTCTTTACACCATTATACCCATCCATGTAAGGTGGTGGTGGAAAATAGATTACACCACGGCGTGGAGACGGTATTCCGTACGTACGCACGCGCGGTGATTTCATTTTTCCGTAGGATGGATAGATGGTGAAATAGGGTTGTTTCATACTTATAATAACATATCAGTATATGAGTGATACTGATGTTATTACTTCATAATGAAACAACCTAAGATGAAGAAGTGGAAGAAGAAAGAAATTGAAAAGATCGGTAATGGATATTACCTCTTCTTTGGAACGCCTCTTTGAATCATCCACTTAAGGAACTAAGATTGGTCTTTGGAGAAGACCAGGACCTCTAGGATTATTCTAGGGAAGTGGAGAGGAGAAAATGGCAGGGGTTTGCCGAGCTTGAGTGCTCAAATTGGTGTGAGGAAGAGGGGGAGGAGGTACCCTTTTATAAGGGAGGAGAGGGGCACCTTAGGAATACCTCAAAATATTATTTTATATTAATGTCAAAATCGGTTTATAATGGTTCCAAAGGGTCTTATTTCAAAGATAAATTGGGGATGGGTCGAAATCCTATCAACCAATAGGATTTAGACAAGTTTAGGGTATTATTTTAACCTTATCAATAAGATTTAACTCTAAGTTAAATAATTTAACTTTTACCGTGTCTTTTGTTTTCTTTCACTATATGGTTAATACACATACTATAACATGCCAAACGAACCCCAAATTGTTTATTATTAATATATATATCCTTATATAAGTCATTTGGCCGAACCTTAGATTTTTAGGAATACAATAACAATTAATAATATAATATTTGATTTAAAAACTATTTTGTGTCAATTTTGACACTATTTGATATATGATTTTTGTGAAAGTCATAACAGAATTAAATGTTCTAAACAAGTTGATTAAATCAACAATAATATATCATAGTAACCTAGAAAATTAGTGGAATTCATAAAAAGTCTCAAATTACATTTATTTTGGTGTTTATAACATCAATTATGTCAATATTTCATTAATAAGATAATTACTGCATCATCATTGTGTCATAAATAAATTAAATTATTTAATGTTTAAAAATTACAAATAAAATACCATCATGTAGGAAATCGTTTTAGCTTTCTAATGAATATTTAAAATCGAATTTATCTTATGTATAACCCCATATTAAAAATGATTTACTTATTAACCTTTGATTTTAACTATTTTAACCCTTCTTTAAATAAATTAATAATAAATGTCCTAATCTAATCCAAGTGGGCCTAAATGGTCATATTTTATTCCTAAGTTTGTTTTTGGTCGAATTACACTAGTCCAATAGAATTAGGACACGTGTTAGGGTAATATTAATATCATATTTACCCTTAGTTACCCTATTTACTATTAACCGCGGTAAAAATCGTAAAAAGTTACTATTCACCAAAAAATTATTTTCATCTCATTGAACCACATTTTAGTCCTTGATATTAACCGTGTCTCTCGGATTTTCGAAATTCCATTCACAGAAGTGGTAAAATTATGTTTTATGCAAAATTCTGTTTTTTAACCTACCACTTAGTAGTTTCACTATTCATCAAAAATTGATGTTTTTCAGAACAATGCCAAAATTTCATCCTAAGATATATTTCATATTCCGAATTCAAAAATGAATTATATTTTACCGAATTCATATCATAGAAGTTGCATTAATTAATTTTGTAATTAAATCCCGCTGTTAAAACAAAGAGCGTGTTTTTAAGAAACAATATCTATCAAAAGATTGAAACTAGTTTATAACTGGTTTAAATGTGAAATTACATCCAATGACCAACATTGTATTAAATTGTAAAAATATATTCTAAATATAATTTAAAACCACTCAAATTAATAATTTATCACTATTAATTATTTTGATTAAAAAAGTTGTTTTTAATAAAAATTTAGTAATTTTCACTATTCATCAGAATATGAAAGTTATCCGAAAAGTACCAAAATTTCACCCTAAGCTAATTTCGATACTCCGAATCCAAAAATAAAGTCCATTTTGAGAGCTAAAATTTCTAAAATTTTAAAAGGTGGTTATTACTATTCATAACTTCTAGTTATAATAATATTTTAATAGCATATCGTTGTTTAGTGAAACTCAGTATTGCGTACTATACACGCTATCGAGGAAGGTTGTGATTGCGTGTAATTCAAGCCAGGTCAGAGAAGTGTATTGTGAAAGATCCTTTTGGTGTAGAGTATAACACAAGACATTAATAAAAGAATAGTTTTCATAAAATCTCGGGCTGTTACAATTGGTATAGATATATGAAGTTAATAATGTATATTCAATATATGGTGTGAGGAAGAAAGATCATGGAGGTCAAAAAATTCAATATCCATCTATATGCGATTGCAAGAAGACTCATGGAAGAAATATCCAGGCAGGGATAAGGAAATGATTTAGTTTTAGGAAGGAAGGGAAACGATATATAAAATTAAAATGGGAGAAACCCACAAATATGATGGAAGAAAAAAATTCTCCAGTCAACCCTTATCATACTTTATAATGTTTCAACTACATAGAATAAGAATATTATATATATAAATGATCAAGTTCAAGTGTTAACAGAGATAAATGATGAAATAAATCATCAAGGCCTATAGAGAAAGTGTGATATTATACAGTCCCACTATTGTGGTGGATCCTTAAAATTATATCGTGACATGTAACATAGGTATTATAAAAATAATAGAGACTATACTATTTTATTATGGTTCCCTTTATTCATTCACGTCATGAAATAATGGTACAACTATTCAAGAATCAGGTATAAATAGGCAATTCTGTCTTTTTATGAAAATGAAAAAATTGGTAATTATTACATATAATGTATATAAAAATCCCCATCCAATTTGAGGGATGAACTTCCAAGAAATCCTTGTTATACTACCCTATATATAATTTAATTCAATTATTGGTAGATGTTGGACTTTTTTATATAGTTCCATTACCAATTTTAGAGATAAGGATATCACCCATTGTACGTTGGATCTCTATTGGAATAATTATCTCAATTATTGATATCAGCACCCTATGATAAAGATTATCTTGGTCTACTAATTACCACTAAGTAAATGGTCATCCTTGATGACATGTCCTTTGCATGGGAATAAGATTTTGTGTTCCCTATAGAATTTCATAGTCTTCCTTTAAGCAGTGTGGTTGTGTTCTCAATAATGATTTAACAAGATCCTTTCCTAATATCTAAGACACAATATATAATAGTCACTATTGAACATGAGGATATAAAGAATCAAATACATGTGAATATTTGTAATGTTTTTATATTGATAAGGGATTTACAATGGGGTGCATCAATTAATGTCATTTAAGAGAAGGATGAGTAAATACACCTCATCATTTATTATCATATACTAAAAAGGATCATGATAATGAGAATGTATGGTTCTCCAAAGATTTATGAATTATTCAGACATATATGTGGACCCCAATACATCTTTAATGTGTATTTTCAATTGATAAGTTTTCATGTAATGTGAAGAATTTTGATGTCCCCATGACTCCATTTTAAAATATCAACTTACTTTATGAATACATAGTTATTCGATTTAGACTCACTAATTATCTAATTACCATCCATAAAATAATAAATAGTCTTTAGGGATTAATATGAAAACTTTATTGTAGTCTATAATGATGATATTCATTTTTACTCAAAAATCATGGAGGAACATTGAGAGAAACAAAAAAATTACTATGTTCTATAAAAAAAATATAATTATTATGTAATGTATTGTAAATTAATGTTTTCGATTAATAATGTTACATTAATATGTAATATTATCACCTTCAATGGAATATCAATGATTAATTTGATGATAAAGGAGTTGGAAGGATGTCGTGGACCAATATAAATTATAGATATCCTTAGTTCCCATAGATTATCATAGTACCATCAACAGTTTCTGAGAAATGTCTCATGATATTACACCCAAATGACAATTTAATCCTACAAGGTAGTGATTTTTACATAAAATGGTGAATAAATAGAGTACGTTACTATGTTAAATAAAATTTTAATCATTGAAAATGGGCCCACAATAGCTACTAGTGGGAAATGATTTGAGATCTATATTAATGCTTTCCAAAAGGTCTTCGGTTCTGTGCTCATGCTAGATATAATGTGACATCCTATGCATCTGTCCAATTAAATATCCACAGCTATAAGTACCCAAAAAAATCTTTAATATGTTTGAGTGATATTTTTATGTAATAATTTTTAACATTATCTATACGTGGAATAGTTTTACATATATATGTATCATAATATACTTGGGTACTTATTCAAGCGATAGAAGATAAATATATACAAAAAAATACCGCTAGACTTGATCACGAATTATTATTGGTCAATCCATTACCATGTCATGGAGGAGAATAAATTTTGAGATTCTGTGACTTGAAAGGATCCTACAACCTTAGCCATGATAAGTATTGAAAGGGATCTGACCTTCTCAGTAATGAAATGGATAGATAAAGTAATAATGATAGTATATTCACCCTGTAATGATCAAATAATTTCCCCACCATCAAACATTATGAGGATTGAGGAGTCATAAAAAAATTAGGACAATCGATAAAGAAAGGTGGAGAGTATTATAGAGTTCATCATAAAGAGATATGGATTTATTTGGTTTGGAAGCAAGATATATTTCCCATATATGATATAATAGAAGTTGGTACATCAAGATGGTGATCATAAATTATCTTTATATATTTATCTAGGAAAAAATAATATGTATAGAGATCTAAAGGAAAACATCTAGTGGGATAACATGAGTTGGTATATTTCTGAATTTGTATCATTTTTCTCGGTATTATATTATGTCAAGGTGGAATAAAATATATTTAAGGGTATGATATAACCATTTTCCAAACCAGTATAAAAATGATAAAACATAACCATTTATTTTTTCAAATGAGTAACGAGAACATCTAACTGGAAAATCAATATATTGGTGGTTGTCAAAAACCTTACAATGTATGTTAATTTTTTTTCTATCAATGATGATTTTCCTTTTGAACAACTCAGCAATATATACAAATTTGAATTTTCCAGACTGTATGGAGTGCCACTATCCATTTTTTCTCGATGGTATAGGAGGTCTGCCATAGGGTTTCAGAGAATCCTTCAGAAAGTGTTCGATAAATATTGAGAAACAGTACTACTTATCAAACATATACATATTTTAGCTATTATATAACCATTCAAACCCATGTTTACATTTTGCAATAATTTTCAATGGATTCCGAAATATTTTTGGATCATAAACTCTCCTTAGTAGAGTTATCAAACAACAACTATTTCTATTAATGCATTAAAATGGTACCTTATTTTTCTTTAACTCAGAAGAGGTGTCAGAATCAAACATTCGGGGATGATGTTGGATATTATATTCTTTTGTTACAAGATCATATCCAAGAGATGGATGATAAATAACAAAAAAATCAATTTAGTTTAAAATCAAGAAAAATCTATAGAAAATTTTTCATATAATCATAACCGGGGCCTGGAGTTAATGTTTTGAGATAATTTATTCCTTCATATATCACCATAGAGGTAATTCATGATGATTGGGAATAATAAAAATATAAATATAAAATACATCAACTCTACTAATATCCTTGATGACATCAGAGCTGTACCCTATCGACTGCAACACTAAAGTAACATATCCCAAGTATTTGATGTGTTCCTTGTGTTCCACTTGATGAGGTACATATCGGAACCCACACAATGTAAAGAATTAGTTGGTTATAACCATGGAGAATGATATTTAATATGGGTTTTCTACACTAAAGATATTATATAGTAGAGACCAATTCCTAAGAAAAAAGAAAAGTTGCCTATTTAATATATTGTAGGGAAACCACATCTTTAAGGAGGAAACATGGGCACCAATAGAGGTGATGAAAATATGATTCCTTGTCTATCTTAATGTATTGAATGATTTTTAATGATGTATTTTAAATATAGTAATACTGTATTGAACCAAGATTTTATAAATTAAATTCCCATTTTTAACAAATAAACAAATTATTAGATAATATGGTCTTAAACAATTAACAGAGTACATTATTTATATTTTATCGTTATAAAATACAGATATTAATATTTAAAAGACAGTTAATATTCCTATCCAATTATAATATTGATGTTTTATAGTAATTATTATGATTATTATATGTGATGTCCCGGACCTGGATACTACTCAACGGGTGCCCCGAGCCCGGTTGGCCACATGGCCTCAAGTGCACCTTCCCGAAAACCAGAGGCTTCCGACTAGTTTTGAGGGCCTAACATGTGTCATTAGAAATACTATTCCTTTATTAGTAGAGTGTATCAATATATAAGGAATATAAAAGAGTAGTAAAAAGTATAAGGAATGTAATTAAACATTGGAAGAAAACTGATGCAATAGATAAATGATAATAATAATAACTGGATCGACTAGAGCGTTGATGATGTAATGTCATGTCACTAGAAAACTAGAAAACAAGGATACAAGACAATAGGAATAACAGTTCCACATTCTAATAGAACACAAAGACTACTCTAAGCATCCCAATATCAAAATTGGCAATCTCTTATCAAGCTCCATCCCAAAAAGTAAGCAATCATGTGTTTGAGGTTGTATGCTTCCCTTTGTCTACACCTACAACCAAGTAATATAAAACCAGTACCAAACAGTGCCCAAAATGGGTGAGGTATAAATCTTAGAGGGACACCTTGAACAATTTCTATAATATAAGTCACGTGTAACGGAATATAGCAGTGTGCATGCATGTATATTTAACTTAAATAATGAATTACAATATACCTAAATTCCCAAGTACATACATAATCCCTCGGATAGTGTCTGAACATGTAAGTCGTTCATTAATTATGTAATTACCATTTACTGTTAATAGGTCATGTGAGGCATATCCAGAATTAACAACATCTCATGATAGTATAAGTAGTGATGTTCCCAAGACATAATAAGGAAACATGCCAAAGATATTCGGTGAGGGAGGTCCATGGAAGAAACAAAGGTAACGTACATCTCACGGAATACTAACTCAGAAGTTTCTGATTCTTGCTAAGGGATAACAGTGTAATCCAAGGAGAATAATCCAAGGCATTCCAAAATAAGTCACCTACCGTGTCCAAGGTGATCGACCATGATAAAACAGGGATAAACAAAGACAGGGCCCAATGAGATTTCTCCATAGAACCTACTAGTCAATACTAGATCCAATGAGTGTATATGAAGTATCCTGTAATTATTTAAAGGACCCTACGGTAGTATATCAAGAATCCAAGTAATAAACATGAACCAGAGTCTAGGATGGTATAATCATAAGAAAAACACATTGAAGAATCGAAATGGGGTTCTTGAGACCCAATATATTCCCCTTTTAGAATCTAAAGAAACATTGAGTCAATCCATTCTTATTTTATATTATAATCATGTAGTAATTAATTTGGATCAATTCTTTCCTTCCATTATTGTGGATAGCACAAGTATAGTGGAAACCATTAATTTATTGGTCCAAGCCTTGAATTTTATTAGTGGGGATAGAACAAGTAGCATTGCAACCATTTAATGCAGTCTTAATTAACCATTAATCATATTAAATTAAAGAGGTTCACTCCACAACCTTCCATTAACATGAAAAGGGGTGCTACATACATGTAACCTTTATTCATTCTCATTTGTTAAGCACAAGCTATATTCTACGTAGACATTCTATTTCACAATTAATATTTAATAATAATTTTAAATCACTAACCTTTGGCTGGTGAAGTGGGGAACATACATGGTACATTCCATTATGAAAATACCAGAAATGAACATTCATTTATTATTGAAAGGCTCAACTTTAAGAAGTTCAAACAAAGACACACCCAAACGGTGGCTCAAACGTGAAAAAACACTTAGAACAAAATTATGGAATTACCTTCAACCTGAGGAGGATTATGTTGTTGGTGTGAATGCTAAAAACTGTGAACGTATTTAGAAAGATCATAATCATACAATTCTAACAAGTATAATCATGTAATGTATTTTTAACAAATGGATTTCTATGAAATCGGTTGGCCTGAATGAACATTCCCAAATTAGCAAACATTAGGGATAAGTTATAGACCACCCACCTTAATAAATTTTTTATTTTATAATTTATTGTGAAAAAACGGTGTTCTTACTTAGAGGAATAATGTTCCATTTATAGAAATATCATTATATTAAAATAGATTTTAATTTCATTTATAATTAAATGATAATAAAAGGATTAAATTTGCATACTTGTGTAAATTATATTCTCATAGTTAATATAATCATATTCATAACTTCCACTATAATGGAAATGTTTTAACTACAAAATAATTTCAATAACCACATTAATACTTTTTTTTAGTTTAGTCAAACTCATTATTTTATCTAACGTAAGCTATCAAATAGAAATTGTATTTTTTTAAAACAGTCCAAAAATAATTTCTTGTGTATCTCAAGAAAATAAAATTGTTTTTTGTATTGCATGATTATAATAGTGTTTCATATAACGGAATAAGAACTTATAGATTTCATATAAAAATTCTATCTGTAGTGGTTAGTGAAATTGAAAATATATAAAGGTTTAAATAAATTCAAAAAATATATTTCAAAAAATATTAGGGTGTTACAACATTCCACTAAATAAAAGAAAGAATTATAGAGATTAAATACAGTCAAAATGTAAATCAAATATTCCTGAAAGATAGATCTATTTATTTCTAAGTCCATACAAATTCTTTTCAATATATTACCCCATAGGATCAATATAGTCCATTCATGGTTATCGACTACTTGAGTCCTCTATATTGGATCATAAATAAAAAGTGAGTTAACGTAAGAATATCAATAAAATGATTCAAACTTTTTGAAAAGTAAGGGAATAATCATCATGAGCTAGTTTAATGGTCATGATATAATCGACCAAATCATTTTGGTGTTGTTACTCGTAGATTCAATTATTCTAATATTATGTCCACAAGTATTTTTTAAAAGGTGAAAAAATGCTAGGAAATATGAAAAATTATATATATTACCAAAAAATTAGGACATTATCCAATACATAAGACTACCGTCATGGTTTTGTCCAAATTTATCTAATACTAATATATAAAAATTGACTAAAATTTATGCTAATACGATTTATCAAGACCCATACATTTTAAAAATAATTATCAAATCATTATAGATGAATATTCAATAAAAAAAACTATGACCATTTGTAAAATTGTTAAGGATTAGTTTATTTGTAGAATAGCTACAATATATTCTTATTTCATGAATGATATTCAATATATTCCAAAAATATAACAACACATGGTATACAATATAGAAAAACCCTACTTAAAACGTTATTCATAACCTAGATAAGAGAATCATAATAAATAGTGAGCATAAATGATCAGTAAGAGTTAACAAAAAAGATATCAATGATCACATAAATATTACATTTTCATAATGTTATGAGAATGTGATCTAAAATTTTTAAAACCATACCATTTATATCAAATCACAATCTATTTAGTCATGAAATAAATTTTAGATGTTCATAAGAAATTAATCATAAAGGATTCAAAGAATATGATCCATGAGAGTATAACAACGGAACAATGTCTATGTTTTTATAATACACATAAGAATATAAAATAATTTCCTTAATCAAGGATAAATTTCAGTAGTATTTTATAGGATGGGGTTCACATCCCATTCCATAGTATCCATTGTCATGGTTCACACCAATTACTATCATAGTGGATAATTTCCCTTAATGAATTTGGTTCACTCCCCATTCGAGTGCTTATTATATCCTGAAATATTTATATATATATATAATGAATTAGAGATAAATAAAAATATAGTACCACCCATAATTCCATAAATATTATAAATATATATTATATAATATCATAAAACAATACTATTAGCATAAATCTTGTAATCAAAGGTGGGTTCATAACCAATTAATAATATATTAACCACTTGAAAGGAAATGGGATTCATAGTGATTTCATCATCATAATCATGAAGCATCTAAATGAAGAATAATTTTGGTTTCTTTGTATATTAATCCATGTATGTAATATGTATCATCGATTGATTTTTTTGTAGATAAAAAATACTATTAAAGTTTTATTGGAAGATTTCATGATGAAAATACCCTTTTAAAATTGAAATAAAGTAATTAAAATTTAAAAAATTATATAATATTTTGGTAAATAATTTAATTTTAAATATCATTTTATTTTTTTAAAGGATGAATCAAATCATATATTAGTAATTATGGTTGGAAATTTTCTTCATACTATATATATAGAAAGAGTACATTCAATTTTTCTATAAACAATTAAAGGTAATACATTACGAAAAAAAATAATTTTCAAAAATATGAACTAAAATTTCCAAGAAAATGAATTAAAAAATTATTTTTGAATAGTGAAATCATTTTTGGGAACATTTATAGAAAACACGGGCTTGTAAGAAAATGGATTTTCATCTTAACAGTGAAAAAAATTATCATTTATTTAAAAATATTATTTCAATATCTTAAGTACAAAAATGGAGGAAAATGAAATGAAAGACATGTAAAATCAAGAAATAACGATAAGATAATAATATTCATGATGTTTTTCAGATTTAGATCTTGAAATATCATCATCAGAATCATTATGATAAACAATCCTGATAATAAAGATATTATAATATAAAAACATACCACATTAGTATCATTTGCATCATACCCTCTTGAAAGTGGCAAAATTATATGGATATTTATATCCCAAAAATTTTTATGATTAGAATAATAAATTATATAAAAAAAATTATATAGAACAAATAAAAAAATTAGAGAATATGGAATGTTTCACACATAAATAAATATGTGATGGGAAAACCTTACCTAAACTATATGATTCATTGAAATATCACGATCTTAATATATAATAAATTCAAATTTATTATAATTATATTAAAAATTTTACATACATAAAATATCATATTTTAACATATTATAATATTTCAAAATAATTATAAATAATTCCTTATTAAATTTACATTTCCTAGTGTTAAATATTTCGTTTTTTATAAATGATTTTGTTTGGATGTTTTGTGTTCCTTAAAAAATGATAATGATTATTTAATCTCAAGGATTTTAATAATGATTTAAATATAATATTTTTTCATTATATAAATATTTATATTTACTCGTAAGCATTATAGACATAAAAACGAATAACATCATTCATAGAGATGGTAGTTTGTTCAGACGCATAAATGTTATTTTCACTTCTCAATGGATGGAATAAAGGAAAGGTAAATAATAATTAAAATTTAATGAATAATTATTGAATATTAAATATAATATATTTTATATATTTTTGTCTATATTAACATTCATGTGAATGATAAGAAATAAAAAACATCTCTCCTTGGCATAGTCATCCACATATATGCTTGAAAACCATTATCAATTTCCAAAGAATGGGAAGAAGGTTAATATTTTTTATAACATAAATAAAATAATGTTTAAGTATATATAAAATTTTGATATATTAATTTTATAAATTATTCAATCAATTTATAGGGGTGATGGTATGGAATAAAATTAAAAACACTTGATTAAGACTTATACCTCTTCATTGACCAACCTCATTTTTCTTACACCTAAATTCTAGAAGGAATTTTCTTTTAGAAAGATAATAAGATCTACAATTAGTTTAGAAAATATTTTCTGATATTATAGCATTTATTTACTTAAATATGTATCATATAATATATATAATTATTGGTTATAGGTTCCCTTCTCTATGTGTGGTGAGTGGCACTATTGGAATAACCTAAAGTATAAAATTAATATTAATTGATTTAACTTTAAAATGAAACAGAACTGATATAATTATAATATATGTTGAGTATGAGCTGAAATAAACACATTTAAACAAACATGAATTTTTTTTATGTTTTTACACTTATCTATTATTTTTACCTATTGTTATCCCTTTTATAAAATACAATGATACTGATGATTTTACTCTATAGGACTCATGGAAGATACTAGAAGTGTAAAAGTGTCACAAAGTGGAAAATAATTGATATATTGGACCATATGAAAATAAATATTCTAAATATAGGATTTTCATGAATTTTAAATTATTTAATTCAATATTGTGTTTTATAAAATATCATTAATGACACTTTTTCAAATACATAAAATAACATAAAAAACATTCCCAAATCATTTCAAAAGGATCTATAATACCCTAAATTAGATGATAAGTAATATATAGTAAAAATATGATCATAGAATAAAATTATGACTTCTTTATATAACATTTTATATCTTATCATTTGTCTTAACCCCATGGTTATAAAACTTTAACATAAAATAGGGTATTGTCTTTTTTAATATTAGAGTGTTATAATTTCACTTAAATGATGATAATCATCTTATAAATGGACAAGGAATAAAATTTTAGACCATTTATTATCCTAATTTTCATCTTTAAATATTTCATTTATTTTTAAATAGTTTAATAAAATATATTAATCCTAAAATACTATTGATGCATATTAAGAACTATTTAAATATTTTTACACTAATAACATAATGAAATATAAGTAAATTTATTATAAAAATATCATAAATTTCTAATGGTTTGCATTTATATTAAGAATATTTTTTAATTCGTTAAGGAACTAAATCAATATTAATTTTAGTGTTTTTAAAATTATTTACATGATCTTATTTCTACATGAACAACAACTAGGTCTCTATTGCATTTTAATTTAAGGTTATTATTTTGTCACTAACAATTGAAAAAATTACCATGATAAAAAATTAATTCATATTTTAGGTAAGCATTTATATCGAAATCAGGGTTTTTTATCCATCTCACAAAATATTATATATAGTACAAGTAATAATGTGAAATTATTAACATTATCACTTACTAAAATATTATAATGTTAAAAATAAAAGATAAATAGAAATAAAATGTAATAATTTCCAATTATAGAATATTATATAATTAATAGACTCATTTAATGGAATATATTATAGTGTTTCAATGAATTTGTAGCCCTATCACAATCCTCTTATCCCAAACAATCCCATTTTATCTTTATTACGGTAATAAAAAATTCAAATCATTACTATTCTTATTAACAAAAAATAAAATATGGATGTTTACTAAATTTTGACCTAATGATTCCATCTCTAGAATTAATTTTTCATGATTCAATTTCTAGAAGTGAAAAAAATTAATATATATAACACGGAATTACATAAAGAAAAAACATTTTTTCAGAGAAATTTCATTAACATATAAATTTTCACTTTTAATAATTACACAAAAAATTATTGTAATGAAAATAATTTGATTAATCATGACATAATAGAAAAAGTTTATTTTTATTTCATTTTAAAATATTACGATTCTTTGTAAAATATTTAAATAATAATAATTTTTTTAATAAAAGTTAGTGTTTTTCACTATTCAAGGGAAAGTAAATCATTTAAAAAAATCATAAAAAATTAACCCAATAATAATATTGATATTCTGATTTCAAAGGTGGAATTATTTTTATAAAATGAAAAATTTATATCATATATATGTTAACTATAATATTCTATCAGGAAAAATTAAAAATAAGTATATTTTAGAATAAATGGCTTCAATAAAAATCATGTTCTTATTTCCTATTGTTTTTCAAAAACATTTTTATTGATTATGAACTATATATATTTTATAATTATGTATCATTTATTCATAAATTTTAATTAAATGGATCTAGTATAATGGTAATATAATAATAATATTCCATGTTTCATTGGAGCTTGGTGCAGTGTGTTGTATTTCCTATTAAAAAGTATTCTTCTAGAATCTCATGATGTTCAAAACATAATCAAAATATTTAATAATCATTTTAAAAGTTATTTTATATTTCATTATATAAATATTGATATTGTAAAGACCCCCCCCCCCCCCAATTTTTTCCTTGATATAATTCATACCATATAATCCATTTTATTCTATGCATTTAAAATATTCATTTTAACCATAACCATTATTGCATATTCAATATCTAATTTAAGTTTATACCATTTCATCCATATAATCCCAAGTATCATCTTATTTTTATCTTCTATAGTAATATAAATATCATTCCAAATTCATTTCCAATTATAAATCATTTTTAGAAGGATCCACCTTCATTACTTCAATATTATTTTTTATTCATTCCTCTCATTATCAAATATCATTAGAGAGATTACAGTATTATTTCAAACAAATAAACAACAAAAACTTCTAATTAAACCATCACATGAATTATAACTTTTACCAATCCAATATTCCATAAAACAAGTGACATTAATTCACCACTTAAATATCATTCATCATTCCCACCATTACTAATGTTATGTTTTTTTACAATAATAATGTTAATCTATTTATTTGAGTTAATTTAGACGTGCATCCACTTAACACTCAATTAATATTAACCGATATTACATTGAAAATATTTCAATGATATATTTTTCATTTTCATTTCTTAAATAGCTTAAACCTTTGGATTTTAATGATTTGTAATTATCATGTTGATCATTTTTGTAATATTGAAATATTTTATCTCTAAATTGAGTCTCATTGTTTTATAAAAAATACTCAATGATTTATATTGAAAAAAGCACCAATATTTTCATCTCAGAAAATTTTTATCTCATAAAATTTATTATTAATCACCAAAATCTTTTATTCCATCTCCTTTCATCTAAATTCATACATATTATAAAATTTATCACATATATCCTAAGCACTAGTTCAATATATCATCTTTATAAAAAGATGATTTGATAGAACTATAGATAAATTATTTATTTTTTAATCTGCAAACAAAATCATCCTATATAATTGAATTTTATACTATAATAATAAATCGTGAATATTTATCCCATGTATTTTACAAGACAAAATAATCGAAGAAGGGGACCTTAGGACTGATCCTATAAGAAAAATCATACTGGTTATATAATTTATTTTTTGATTTATTATACAAAGACACACATCAAATAATTTTATAATATCAATAGCCTTAATTTCATTTCGTTTTTAGATAAATAACACCATAAAATTAACGTTGGATACAATATATGTATTTAAAAACTACATAACATAGCCACTAAAATATATTTCTCTTCTAATACTATGTGGGATGACATGGGGTCATACTTCTGAAAGATGTGATACATAAATCCCCGTAAGGGAAGAATAAAATCATAACAT
Organism: Viscum album; assembly: GCA_963277665.1. Lineage (NCBI taxonomy): Eukaryota > Viridiplantae > Streptophyta > Magnoliopsida > Santalales > Viscaceae > Viscum > Viscum album. The sequence goes on from OY728156.1 coordinate 1,512,757,360, forward strand.
AAAAAATAAAGTAGTCCATGTGAGTCATGAGGAATACAATGATGACATAAAAATGTGAGGAAAATAATCAATAAAATTTAATCATGGTATGATATGATAACATTAAGGAATCATGTGAATGTGGACAAAACCTAATACATGACATCATAATTATAGGTCAAGGATCACTACTGACACATAATAACCTAGTGTACTTATTATAACCATAAATGAACCATTCATGGTATGTCCTGAGATAAAAACATTTTCCAATTCATTGGGGGTCATTATAATTCTTATCCCATCTTTCATATATATATATATCATGTACATGCATATTTGTTCAAAAAAGGGCATGAAACATGATAAAATATTTCATCATATTTAATCCTAGGATTATGAAGTGCGTGTTAAAAAAATATGTGTCTACAGTTAATGAATAATATTTATAACATGGTGGATTCTAATGATGGGAAATGGGGTTGGGTATGTAGGAACAAAATGATTGGAACAGAAGATAATGGGATAATTTTGGATGCTAAACATGTGTATATAATGATTCATGTAAGGGTTTAATGAGAGTGAAAGGTGGTATATCCTTCAATTGGAATCAGAATGAAAATAAATAGATTTTCAAAACTGATTACAACATGAATAGTTGTAATTATGAAGGATTAATATAAATAAAGAACAAAAAAATAAATGTATCAAAATAAATTACCTTGAGAAGCTTCTCCTAAAATTAGGGGAGGGTATTCTTAAGATATTTGGAACACCATGGAAGGTCTTTAGATAGAGTGAATGTGTGGAAACATTCTCTCAATGAAATTTTAGAAAAGATGAATGGGAGGATGGGTGGGTATTTATAACATAAAATAGTGGAATTATTTATTATTATATAAAAATAGGTTTTGGAATCATAGCAAAAATAGTCAAAATAACCAACCCATTACTTGTATTTTACCATGGGTTTGAGTAAGTTGGATTAGTTTAAAATATTTTATTATCAAACGAAATTAAATATTTAAAATAATATCAATCATGAAGTATATGTTAGTCATGTTAATAAATAATTTATTTAAACCCCCGAAATTGTAATATATATTTTTGGAAATTTATTGAATTTTTTTTAAACTAACTAAAAAACATAATTTTATTTCTCAATAGAAATGAAATTTATGTTAATATATTAATTTATAGTGCCAATTAAATCACTTTTATTCATAATATATTCTTTATATTTATATCCTCTTTATTTTTAACCAATATTATTCTACCTTAGAAAAGTATAAAAAAATAAAAATTGGAAAATTTCTACACGTTTAGTTCAAAAATGATATATATTTTATTTTTTCTAATCGTATTAAATTTTTATTTTTAATAAAAAATATTTTCTTATTGAAAAATATTATTTTTTATGATATTAATAGTATTTTTAAAATTATAAAAATTATACAGGGATTCATTTAATAATATTATCATAAACACTTATATAAATATTATTTAATAATACTATGTTATGAAAATTTTTTTTTTTGTAATCAAGGATATATAAAAAAACCAACTGATGCTGTATACTGACCTAAAATATAATTTTTGTAACCTTGTTATGGATTTATTTGGTTTGGAAGTAAGATATATTTCCCATATATGATATAATAGAAGTTGGAACATCATGATGATGATCATAGATCGTCTTTATATATTCATCTAGGTAAAAATAATATGTATATAGATCTAAAAGAAAAATTATGGTGGGATAACATGAGTTTGTATATTTATAAATTTGTATAATTTTTCTCAGTATTATAGTATGTAAAGGTGGAATAAAATATAATCAAAGGAATGATATAACTATTTCCCATACCAGTATAGAAATGTTAAAAGTTAACCACTAATTTTTTCATATGAGTCCCCATAACATCTAATGGGAAAATATATATATTGGTGGTTTTCAATCACCTTAAAATGTTAGTTAATTTCGTATTTATCAAGGATGATTTACCTTTTGACCAACTCAGAATTATATGAAATTGGAATTTCAAGACTGTATGGAGTGCCACTATCCATTTTTTCTAGATGGTATAGGACGTCTGTCGTATGGTTTCGGAGAATCCTTCAAAATGTGTTCAATAAATTTTGAGCAACAATACTACTTATCACACTTAGATATATTTTAGGTATCATATAACAATTCAAACCCAAGTTTACATTTTGAGATCATTTTCAATGGATTCGGAAATATTTTTGGATCATCAACTCCCCTTAGTAGAGTTATCATACAACAACTATTTCTATTAATGCATTCAAATGGTACCTTATCTGTCTTTAACAGGGAAGAGGTGTCAGAATCAAACATTCTGGGATAATGTTAGATAGTATATTCTTTTGTTACATGATCAAATACAAGAGATGCATGAGAATGAACAAACCAATGAATGTAACTGAAAATCAAGAAAAATATATATAAAATATGTGCATATAATCATCGATAGGGCCTGGAGTTCATGTTTAGAGATAATTTATTCCTATATATATCATTATGGAGGTAATTCATGATGATTTGGAATAATAAAAATCAAAATATAATATACATCATCATCACTAATATCCATGATCACATCAGAGCTATACCATATTGACTAGAACACTAAAGTAACATATCCCAAGTATTTGATGTGTTCTATGTATTCCACTTGAAGAGGTGCATATCTGAACCCACACAATGTAATGAATTAGTTGGTTTTACCCATGGAGAATGATATTTAATATGATGTTTCTACACTGAAGATATTAGATTGTAGAGACCAGTTCCAATGAAAAATGAAAACTTTCCTATTTAATCTATTGTAGGGGAACCACATGTTTAAGGAGGAAACATGGGAACCAATAGAGGTGATGAAAAATATGTTTCCTCGTCTATTTTAGTGTATTCAATGATGTTTTAAGGATTTATTTAAAATAGAGTAATAGTGTAACAATCCAAACTTATATAAATTAAATACCGATTTTTATCTAATAAACACATTATTATGTAATATGGTCAAAAATGATTCATAGAGTACATTATTTATATTTTATAGTTATAAAATATAGATAGTAATATTTAAAAGACAATTAATCTTATTCAACAATGATAATATTGATGTTTTATAGTGATCATTATGATTATTATATGTGATGTCCCAGACGTGGATGCTACTCAATGGGTGCCTCGAGCCCGATGGGCCACATGGCTTCAAGCACACATTCACGATTTCCAGAGGCTTCCGACTGGCAGCGTGGGCCTAGAATGTGTCATTAAGAATACAATTCCCAAATAAGTAGAGTGTATCAAAATATAAGTAATATAAAAAAGTAGTAAAAACCAGAAGGAATGTAATTAAACATTAGAAGAAAACTGATGCAATAGATAAATGTGAATAATAATAACTGTATCGACTATAACATTGATGATTTTATGTCATGTCATTAGAAAATAGGAAAACATGGATAAAGGAAAATAGGAATAATAGTTATACAATGTAATATAACCCAAAGACTACTCTAATCATCCCGAGATCGAACTCGATAATCTGCTATCAAGCTCCATCCTAAATAGAAAGCAATCAAGTGTTTGAAGTTGTATACTTCCCTTTGTCTACACCTCCAACCAAGTAATCTACGCCCAGTACCAAATAGTGCCTCAAAAGTGTGTGATATAAATCCTAGAGGTCCACCATGAACCATGTCTAAAATATACATCATGTGTAATGGAATATAGTAGTGTGTATGCATACATATTTAATGTAAATGAAGAATTACAATATAACAAAATAACCACGTACTTACATCATCCCTCGTCTAGTGTCTGAACATGTAACCCATTCATTAATTAATTAATGACCATTTAATGTTAATAGGTCATGTGAGGCATATCCCCCTTTAACATCATCTCATGATAGTATAAGTAGTGATGTTCCTAAGGCATAATAAGGAAACCTGCCAAAGATATTTGGTGAGGGAGGTCGCTGGTAAAAACCAAGATAACTTACATCTCACGGAATCCTAATTCTATAGTATCTAAGTCTTGCTAAGGGGTAAGAGTGTAATCCAAGTAGAATAATCTGAGTCATCCCACAATAAGTAACATACCAAGTCCAAGGCGATCAACCACGATAAAATAGGGATAAACAAAGACAAGGCCCAATGGGATTTCACTATGGAACCTACTAGTCAATTATAGATCCAATGAGTGTATCTGAGGTATCATATAATTATTTTAAGGACCCTACGGTAGTATACCAATAATACAAAGAATATAAAAAAACCAGAGTCTAGGAGGATATCATCATAATAAAACCACATTGTTTAATTGGAATGGGGTTCTCGAGACCCAATGTATTCCCCTTTCAAAATCCCAAGCAAGGTTGAGTCAATTCATTCTTATTTTATATTATAATCATGTAATAAATTATTTGGTTCAATTATTTCCATCCATTACTATGGATATGACAATTATAGTGGAAATCATTAATTTATAGGTCCAAGACTTGTCTTCTATTAGTGGGGATAGAATAAATATTGTTGCAACTATTTAATCCAATCTAAATTAACTATTAATCAAATTCAATTAGAGAGGTTCACTCCACTACCTTTCATTAACATGAAAATGGGTGATGTAGACATGCAACATTTATTTTTTGTCATTTATTAGGCCCATGATATATACATAGTAGAAATTCTATTTCACAATTAAAATTTAATAATAATTTGAAAGCACTTACCATTGGTGGGTCAAGTGGGGAACATACATGGTACATTCCATTATGAAAATATCATAAATGAAAAGTCGTTTATTATGGAAAGCCTCAACTTTAGTAAGGTCAAGAAACGTTACACCCAAACAGTGGCTCAAACATGAAAAAACACTAAAAAATTTATGGAATAACCTTCAACATGAGGAGGATTAAATTTTTGGTGTGACCACTAACAACTATGAACATATCTAGAAAGAGCATAATCATATTATTCTATCAAGTATAATCCTAGAATTTAATTTAACAAACAGATTCTGATGAAATCGGTGGGCCCAAAATGAACATTCTCAAATCAACAAACATTAGGGATAAGTTATAGACCACCCACCATAGGGTTGTATGATCCTTCTATTATGATATTAGCCCTTGATTTTCCTCAAATCAGAGTGCATCTAAGAAAAGGTGAAAAACACTAAAATGGAGATACCAAGATCAAGAGTGAAAGAGATGAAGAATAAATAAAGAGTACTCAAGTACATACTATTGGGCATCCAATGAGATTAGAATAATCTTGATCAGATTTTAGATTATGGAGATATATTTATTCCATGTTAAGATCTTAAAAACTCCCCAAATTGAGTGGGTAATAGTTCAATCAGACATAAATAGGAATTAGGGAGGTAGGGGTGACTTAATTAGACCGTTAAGGGTAAAACGTTAAAAATTACACATAAAATTAGTTTTCGCATAGTTTTTCTACACTATTTGTCAAACCGTTTGTGAACAGTGTGAGATGGATCTTCTTGAATGGTTTAGTCTACACAGGTTTTCAAACCGTGTGAAAAAACTGCACAGATACAAAAAATAGGGGCACTTTCCGGATTAGGCTTCGCGGTCATTTGCCAACCATATGAGGTGGCTCTATCCCAAAAAACAACATCCACATGGTTTACTCTCAATCGTTCCCAGAGTCTGTTTTCACCAAAATTATGGGTTGCAGGCTCCAAACAAGCCCTATACACCCTTTAATCCTTTACTAACTCATTAGGCATCCATATTTGGATCGAAGTAAATATTTACACCGAAAATTAAATGATCCATACCTGAGTGAAAAACTGGGTTCATACAGTCTTCTCCCATAAAGGAACTCAACCCCAAGTTCTCCTTCCCTGGCTAAAAGAACAGTGTATGAGAATAACTTCAGTCACTAAGCACATTCATCGGAGTCCCTCTCCCAAGTCTCATCCTAAACTCGGCCATTCCAGAATAGAACTCATATGAGGGTGACATATTTTCCTCAATGATCCTTCATGCCTCTGCTAACAATGCGTACTGAATATTCCTCAAAGGTAGCATCGACATCTATCTCAAATACCCCAGGAAGAAAGGTATGATATGGGTAATCATGATATTAGTGAAGCTGTGAGACATGAAATCCTTTGTGCATTGAATGGTACCTCTGAGGTAGTAGAAACTGATAGGATACCAGACCGACTCTCTCTATAATTTCAAATGGCCCAAAATAAATATGACACCGCTTTCCCATCTTATTTAACCATCGATGCCCTAGAATCGGCAATACATGATGAAAAAATTGATCCCATACCTCAAACTCAATTGGTCATTCACGAAGATCTACATAAGATTTCTGTCTGGACTGAGGAGTAGTCATAGGCTTCCTGATCAGCTGACCCTATTCTAATGTCTCCTTCACAAGATGAGGACCTAGAAGGGATGCCTCACCTACATCTAGCATTCACAATGGTGAATGACATGTCCTACCATATAAGTCCTTGAATGGAGACATCTGAATCATCACATGAAAACTGTTATTATATGAAAACTAGATAAGAGGGATATGTTTGTACCTTGAATCCCTAAAATCAAGGAGACATTCTCAGAGCATATCATCTAAAACATGTGTTGTCCTTCTTAATTTTCCTTCAGTTTGAGGGTAAAATGCTATGATTAGAATCACCTGAGTCCCTATATCTTTTAGTATTCCATACAAGAACCGTGAAGTGATACGAGTATACTTATCTGAAATGATAGTACGTGGAACCCCAAGTTGTCCAATGATCTCATAGAAATAAATTCTAACCAACTAATCAACAGATAAAGTATCATGTATAGGAATGAAGTTGGATGAATTCGTTACTCATTATATGACTACCCAGATAGCATCATTACCCCTCAGTGACCTAGATAAGATAACTACTAACTCCATAGAATCATCTTCCCATTTGTATTCTAGTGCGAGATGTAGATGTGCCAAGCATGTAGGTCTCCCATGCTCTGCCTTGACCTACTAATAAGTGGAACACCTAGTGATGAATCCAAAAATAGGACATGTCATTCCAGGCCACCAATATTGGTGTCGCATATCTCGATACATATTATATATTCTTGGATTAACTGCTCACTAAGAAGCATGTGAATCTATCATCAACTCCTCTTTCATATCTAAAAGAACCTAGATACGTCCACATAGACATATCACATTTTCTCTATCCAAAGACCAAACTGGAGGTGGGTTATCTCATGATATACTCTCACAGAGAACTAAATCTTAAGGATTTGAAAACTGCATAGTCCTCACCTTATCAAGGAGGGAAGAGGTAATTCTTTACACTAAGATGTAAGACCAGTCGTGACTGTCATGAAACTCTAGATTATGTTTATAAAATAGGTCCATTAACTTCCATTCATCAATATATTCCTAGACAACCTACTTTGGTGTTTTCTGACTCAATGCAACAGTGACCACATTTCCCTTTCTAGGAGTACAAGAAATAAAAAAATCAAATAATTGTAGATATTCAACCACATCCAATGTATTTGGTTGAAGTCATAATATTATAAGATATAAATGAGGTTTTAGTGAACATTATACACCCAAAATCACTCACCTAATAGGTAATGTATCCAGCAACGTAATTCATGGACAACTGCTATGATTTTGAGGTCATGTGTCAGGTAATTTCACTTTTGAGGCCTCAACTGCCAACTTCGGTTCACAAAGACTATGTCATCTTGAATAAACATTGATCTTGTGAAATGACTAAGGAATCATAGAAGAATAAATAACTTTTAACTAGTTCTAGAAGAATCAGAATAGTTTCTGATGAAAGCCTCCTATTAAGCTCTTGAAAGGATTTCTCACATGTTGTTGACCATGTGAATCTGACACCCTTCTTTGTAGATGAGTAATAGGTGAAGAAAGGGGATAAAAGTATTGCATGAAACACCTGTAATATCTAATGATTCCTAAGAAACTCCTTATATCAAACACATTTTTGGACTTCTCCCAGGAAACTATAGCACTAACAATTCTAGGGTCTACAGAAACCAATGTCTCTAAGATAATATGACCCAAGAAGTATAATTTATTTATCCAAAAATTAAATTTAGAATTATTTTCATAAGGCTAATGCTCTCTTAGTGTACTCTGAATGATATCAAGATGTTTGGCATGGTCATTATGAGTGAGAGAATACACAAAGATTTCATCCACAAAGACAAAGACAAAAGAGGCCAAATAGGGATTCAAACCCCTATTCATCAAATCTATGAAAACAGAAGGCGAGTTCACAAGACCGACCGGTATAAAAATATAATCCTACCGACCATACCTGCTACATCAATCTATACAAGGTATGTCTGATAATTTCAAATGCACCTGATTATAACCTAATATTATTTCAATCTTAGAGAACGCATTTCCTCTTCAGAGATGGTCTAAGAGATAATTTTTTATGGAAGTGGATATCAGTTCTTGACTATAAACTGGTAAGAATTTATGTAATCCATGCATAGATGAACAATTCTATCCTCCTTATTAGACGAAAGCATGGGTGAACCCAAAGAGGATGCACTAGTCTATATAATCCCTTTGAAATATATATCCTCTATCTATCTCTTGAGTTACTAATGCTCAGTGGGCTACATTTTTTATGGAGGAATGAACATTAGTGTTGATCCTAGAAGATATTTTTTTTGTAAACTCTACCTCTCTCTTAGAAGGTAAGACAGATAATTCATCAGAATGTCTTCCCTGAAATGATTGACTACTGGAGGGAAATCAGTTTGAAAAGAAACCTATTCCTCCATGAAAATATTTTCAATATAGGTTATCAATACACCAATCCCATAATTCTTTGGTCTATCTCTCCTAGCTTGGACAACCCACTCACCTTCAAAAAGATAACAGATGCCTTATGTGGATGTAAAAGAAACCCTCCAGCGATAGTAGTCCACAATGGAATTATAGTGGAATAAGCAATCCTTCCTGGGAATGCATTGAAGCCTGTCATCTTAAGAACAAAGAGATTCTACATGATATGGTATCTACCTAACTCAATGGGATAGTCCCTGCAATGGAGTATTCCCTCCATCTATATTCCCAATGGTGTATCAAGGTTCATCACACCATAGAGATATTGTATCTATAGTAAAATAATTTCTATAATAGATATAGAAATGAAAGTATATGAAGAACCTAGATCAAAAAAAGTATTGATAATAGTGGAGGATAGAAGAATATTACCTCGTAATATAGATAGTACCATATCCTGATACTCGAGTATTGGCAATAAAGCATGAAACAGACTTGATCTGTGGCCTTATGAAACATATGGACTACCATGATCTTGATTGCTCTGCTGGAATGTCTGGTGATCATGAATCAAACTACGAAAGCCATGACCCCCTCCTCATCCAGACCTTCCGGTGCTATTACAACTCCCATCCCGATGTAGCACAAAAGAACACTCTTCTAAAGGTGGATCTAGAGTTGATCATGTTCCTCTCGAAGTTGTTGGAAGGGTCCTGCAAAAGCATTAAATATGACCCATACGGTCTCAATCTCGTCACTCCATAGATTCTCTATTAAACTGGGGCTTCATATTTCCTTGTCTTCCACACCGATGACATACGATATAGCAAACAAACTAGATACTTTGGTTGCCACTACCTTGATGAAAAAGGACAAGGGAATATTTCCTACCACCAGAAGAACTATTGGGCGGACATGGCGCTGATCTTTTAAACCCGGTACTTGTGTCATCCCCCTGGTTATTCATTGTGATAAGGTCCTGATAAAATATTGTAGAAATGTTAGAATGGAGAAATACATTCACCTATGTTCAGATGGCTTACTCAAGACCATCCTCAAAACGTCTAGCACGTGAAACCTCATCACCGGCTAGAAGCGGTGTAAAGCACTGTAAATTATTGAAACATGATGAGTATTCCATAATGGAAATAGATCCCTGCTTGAGGTGCATGAACTCTCTAGATCTTTTATCTCTCAGTGCCTAAGGAATGAATGGATCATATAAGGCATTCTGTAAAACAAACCATAATATTCTATGATGATGACTGGCCTGTGTACCCACATCCAACCAAAGCTTGGCCAAATCCCCAAACATGTTTACAGAAAACATAAATCTCTGATCTGGAGGCATTTACATATGCTCACCGATAGACAACATGGCCCCAATCCAAGACTCATTAGCCTAATAACTTCCACCCAATGAAAAAGTTGGAGAACGTTGCTACTAAAACTCTCAGGTCAGATCAACAATCATAGGTGAAAACTTGGAGCACCTTTCATGGACTGCATCAGACATAGGAAAATATCATTTGTAACGCCCCGACCCCAGCTACCCAGAGTCGGTGCATTACTTCGTAACATTGGCATGATCACAAAAGATCATGTCTCGAAAGACCGATTAGTTTAGTAGCCTTGGAAACACTAGATACATTAATGAATGTTACATTACATCACAAAGTGAAAAACTACAATAACAAAGTCTCCATAGCCCACACTCATATCCTCTTCTGACTATCCCTGCAGGTCATTCATAAAATACTTCTTCACATCCTGGAAAATAATAAAACATTGAAAGGGGTGAGCTCAAATGCTCAGTAAGGATAACAATATTGCGGAAGCTTTCATAAATAAACATAAACATTTAAGAAAATGTATAACTAAAACAAAAGCCTTTTAAACTTGAACATCAACATAATATGGAAAAAGTAAAATGAGATAATGCCATTTACTTCTTCACATGGATATTCTACTGGTCGAATAACCACATGAAATATCAATAACGACTTTCATAATGATGGAATGCATAATGCCAGACTATCATAACAACGTAGACAAGGCCTCATGCGAAGACCACAAATAAGATTTTGTCAAGGCCTCGTGCCAAGACACTAGTTTGTCTCATGAGACCTGCTGATGCATCGAGGAGCTATAGCGGGCTTCACCCATCACTTATTAAGTCCAATGCATTCCTCATATAAATAGGTTTAAACATATCATAAACCATAACATAATCGTATCACATAAAACATGGATAAAGGAAACATAACATTTCCACATTTCAATCACAAGATATCAATAAAACACATTGATATAATAAAAACACTATCAAAACGATTTTCAATACCAAAATAAAAGAAAAGTAAAACATGGTATTTATTTTTCTTTTAAAAAAAGTATGGATTGTAGAGGAAGCTGAAACTCAAATAATGGTCACGGCGGCGGAGAAGTTGTTGTCGCCGCATACGTACGAAAAAAACATCCCCTTTTTTCGTTTAGTAAACGCTTCGTATAAAAAGTTTCCTTTTGAATAAACGCAAAAGTCAAAAAAGAAAGTTGTGTATAAAACCAAATATGCCTCAAGGAAAGGAGATTGAGAAGAAGTTATTAAAAAGATCATTTTTAAAATCAAATAGATCTATTATATGTATTCACTATAGGTACACATAAAGAAAGTAAAAATACAAAATAGGACATAATAATATCATGACATAATTTGAAAGTAGGAGATTAACCCAAAGAATGGAAGTTGGGTTAAGAAATTCCCTTACCTCATGTCTGAATTCACTCGAACGTTCTTTGATCTCCTGAATAATAAACTAGAGTTAATATCTACCTTCTTAAGAACCTTTTTCAAGTTCATTATTCCTTTTATATCACTTATTACCATGTCATGAACATTATGTAATTATTTATGTCAATAATGGTCATTTTGACGATCTTTGGTACTTGAGTCAAAAATAAACATCTTATAATTGCAATTTGTTCATGTGTTAATATATCTATTATATCCATAATTATATTCATGATTTATATATCATATAAATCATATATATCCAGTATTTACATTCATTTATAATATTACATAACATTTAGAGGTAAGAAATGAAATGCACCGTTCATGGAGACGGTAAGCCGTACGTACGCATGAACTCTACATTCATTTCTATTTCGTATTTAATGGAATGAAATCATAATGATATAGATGTATAATATAATACCAGTATAATATATTGTATAATGACATTTACTCCATCCTTTATACATCCCACATATGGTATTAACGATTCAAATCACTTTGAGGGGGCGGTAGTCCGCACTTCCTAAAATGAAAATATCATGTTTACCTATAATGGAAACCATAAAGGTATGCCATAAATGAAAAATACAAAATCATAAGGAAAACAAAAACATAATATATATCATATATAAAAATAGTTTCATCATAATGGCCACCATTATAGGTGTTATATGAGTGTTGAACAATCATCGTTTCGTGAGGGAAAAATTCGCCATCCACAGAAACAGTATGTTCTTTAACCATTAGATGTAGGTGTGTGTAAGTGTAGCTCGAATCCTTCTTATAAAAACATCCTAGTATATTGAGGATACTGGTTATGTTACAGAAGAAATGAATAAAAAGATTTTAATGGGTTGGAGAAGCTAAATAAAACAAAACAACATTAGAGAAGACATTACCTAAAAATCGGGTAACTCTTTTTGATTTGAGCCAAAGGCTTCCTTGGTAAGAGATCTGCCCAAAGTGAGGCTTCTAGGAGTAATAGGGGGGAGTTGGGAGAGTATTTGGGCAGAGGTTGGCCAAGCCAAATGTCTTGAAAGTGTGAATGGGGTGGTAGAGGTGGGGGCCTTTTATAAGTGGAGAGGAGGGGCACTCTTGGAATGTAATGAAAAGTCACTTTATTATAAAATGAGTTTCGGATTTTAGAGGTATCACACTTATATACTTCGAGGAAAATGGGACAAGGTTTCGAATTCTACTCATCCAATAGGTTTTTGACAAGTGTAATCCTTGGAGTTTACATTATCATTTTATTTTATTTAAATCGTTAAATAATGAGGACATCGCTGCATCATCATGATGTCATAAATAATTTAATTTATTTAATGTGAAAAAATTATAAAAAAAATACTATGATGTAGAAAATCTTTTTATCTTTCCAATTAATATTTATAGTCAAAAATATGTCTTGTATAACCCCATGTAAAAATTGTTTTCGTAAAACATTTCATGTTTGTGTCATTTTTTTACTTTAACATTAAATAAAAGGTATTTGTGTCATTTTCCAACTAACGTGGCTCCATGGGGTCCCCAAGTTGACCCATGGATTGTCTTGGTCGGCCATGGAACATCCAATGAGGGTAGGACATGTGTCAAGCTCATCTCATATTATTAAAACATTATTTTTACCTTAAACTACACTAATTACCTCTAATCGCGATTAAGAACTTAAAAGTTACTATTCACCAAAAAATTATTTTAATCTCATTGAACCAAATTTTACTTCTTAATGACAACCATGTATGTCGGATTTTTGAAATTCAAAACACAGAAGTGGTAATATTTAATTTTAATGAAAAATCAGTTATTTAACTACCACTTAGTGGTTTCACTATTCATAAAAAATTGAAGTTTTTCAGAACAATGCCAAAATTTCACCCTAAGCTATAATTGATATTACGAATTCACAAATGATGTCTATTTTACAAAATTCCAAACATATAAGTTTCATTAATTAACTTTATAATTAATTCCCGCTGTCACAACAAATAGCGTGTTTTTAAGAAACAATTTATATCAAAAGATTGGCAATTGTTTATGTCCAATTTCAATGTTAAATTAATTCTAATGACCACCATTGGATAAAATGGTAAAAATATATTCTAATAATACTTTAAAACCAATAAATAGTATACTTTATCACAATAAATTATTTTGATTAAAAAAGTTGTTTTTAAGTATTTTTCACTATTCATAAAAAATTGAAAGTTCTCAGAAAATTACAAAAAATTCAACTTAGGATAATTTCGATATTACGAATACAAAAATGAATTCCATTTTGAAATATAAAATTTCTATAATATTAAAAGGTGGGTATTACTATTCATAATGGCTACTTTGATTAGTCACGGTGTGTTAGTACTCGAGGTTGCATACAACACACGCTGCTCTATTATTCAAAGAGGAACGTACCATGGAAGATTGGGGTGTTACATTATCCCCTCCTTCAATAAATTGTGTCATCGCAATTTGAAAATTTTCTTTGAAAATAAAAGGTTGAAAATAGAAAGTACCTTTGGGGAAAACCCACATCGGAAATAAGGTTAATAAAATTTAGCCTTAATAAGAGGGAAATAGAAATAAGAAAGTCACCACCAAATTATGATCTTGATAAGGAGAACATTGGTGGAAATTAGAGACATATAATTGGAGGAAAAACGTAAATATTTGTAGGGAGTGATTGAGGTCATCAATCACAAACAAGTGTCAAATTGAGGGCCTCAAACCCTTCAATCTATGTTGATTTAAAACATCATCAGTTCAACAAGACATAAGGTATTAGGATAACACATTTTTTTGCTTTAATATCCATTTAATAAAGTTTAAGAATTAATTTATTCATAGAATAAGATATAGGTATATATATATATTTATGCTTGACAAGTAGAGTTTCAACCTTCAACTAATTTCTACTACAAACTCATCTTTCACTCAAAAAGATAATAGAACAAAATATAATATATTTATCCTAACCGTACAAGGTTCAAAATATTAGAACATACCATTTAGATTAAAAAAACTATTTTTTAATAACCAGGGACTTCCTGTAGGCTAGTGGTAGGTAATAAGGGCTTGTCGCACTATGGTTGTGGGTTCGATTCCTGCAGCTTTGTCCGACGCGATGGGTTATTCCCCACCCTGCAGGTTGTCCTTTTCCTAAAACTATAGTATTATAATATTCCAAAAATAATATTCAGAAATGATTTAACCTTAAAAAATACTATCCAAATATCTACTTAATCCATTCCAACCTTTATAGTTATCCAAAATAATTCTGTCCAACTCACAGTCCAAATTTTATAAGGAAGGTAAACATAATGAAGATCCTTTTTCCCACGTAACAACATGTGAACACCTTCATCATGTATTCTTTTTAAACATACTAAATTACCATGATCCCTTATTCCTTATAGAATACTAGATATACTCCTTCTATCAAAAAATGTATACAAATCATCAATCAGTTTCAGGGAAGTTAAGAATATCCAATATAATTTATCCAAATCAATCACGTCTTATTCCAAAATCACTATATCGGTATCAGAACCATATTATGGTTTATCTTTCTCTCAACCATATATTTTCCAAATATTTAACCTACTGTGGAGTCACTTTTCTTGGTTCCACACAATCTCATGTCCTTGATGAAATAGTACTGCAGTACAATCCTTATATACTCCATAATTACTATAACCAGTACATCATTGATACAACACTCAAATTACAAAATTCATTAATAACAACATAAGAAATCTAATCATTACTCCTCATCTGTGGTAGTATCATAACTTGATTATTATCCAATAACATCATTTGGGGCATACTCTACTGATTTGGACATTGGTTTGCGTAGTGTCCCCAATCCTTGCAGAAGAAGCATTTTACATTTGAAACTATTTTCTTACCCTTGCAGTCACGCACTTTGTGTCCTTTTTCTATACACTTATAACAAACTCCCATTCCCTTTAGGAAAGTTCCATGATGTTTCTTCCCACAATTACCACATATTGGAAAATTATTCTTTCCCCTCATCCCTTTATCCATCATTCTCTCTTCCATCCCTTTCGTCTCTTGCTTCGCTCCAAAGCCATAGGACTCAGAGAATTATTTACTTATCTTATTAACACATGATTCTATTTCTTAATATGTTGAAAACACATGGGAGACTATTTCCCTTGGAAATGTTAGCTTAATACCGTGAAAGATACGGTCCTTCTTACTCTTTGGATCATATGTATTGCTGGAGTTCACATTCCTTCTACTGGGCGCCATTTCTATACAATGGCATAAACTAGGTTAGTTTATGAATTACAATGAATAATTTCAAACTTTTTAAAATACTTAATGTAAATTGAATGGTTTATGGATATAATCCATAATCATAAAAATGTTTTCCTTGAGGCAGTATATACTCATAACCCTTCGTAGTGGTTTGTAAAGAAAACGATAATTATCCTAAGAATATCCCTCTGGAGTGTCGTAACCAAGAGTGCAGCAAGGCCCGTTGTCGTGCATCAGTTCCCATTCAAGTCTAGCTCAAAGCGGTGCTTTCGGGTTTTACCCCTAGATACATCTGTGCCAGAGCCACCTCTACCTGCTCGTATCCAGACAGGGATGTATTGCTCGGAAAACTCACAAAATCTCTATAATACCAAAATTCTAGGATGTTCTTCTATACTAATCCTCAAAGTCTATATTTGGGATATGTGCTCTAATCAGAGTTTATCTAAATCTAGCTTCCAAGGTTAGTACTAAACTGCCTCTGATACCAACTGTAACGCCCCGACCCCAGCTACCCAGAGTCGGTGCATTACATCGTAACATTGGCATGATCACAAAAGATCAAGTCTCGAAAGACCGATTAGTTTAGTAGCCTTGGAAACACTAGATACATTCATGAATGTTACATTACATCAAAAAGTGAAAAAATACAATAACAAAGTCTCCATAGTCCACACTCATATCCTCTTCTGACTATCCCTGCAGGTCATTCCTAAAATACTTCTTCACATCCTGGAAAATAATAAAACATTGAAATGGGTGAGCTCAGATGCTCAGTAAGGATAACAATATTGCGGAAGCTTTCATAAATAAACATAAACATTTAAGGCAATGTATAACTAAAACAAAAGCCTTTTAAACATGAACATCAACATAATATGGAAAAAGTAAAATGAGATAATGCAATTTACTTCTTCACATGGATATTCTACTGGTCGAATAACCACATGAAATATTAATAACCACTTTTATAATGATGGAATGCATAATGCCAGACTATCGTAACCACGTAGCCAAGGCCTCGTGCCAAGACCACAAATAAGATTTTGTCAAGGCCTCGTGCCAAGACACTTGTTTGTCTCATGAGACCTGTCGATGCATCGAGGAGCTATAGCGGGCTCCACCCGTCACTTATTAAGTCCAATGCATTCCTCATATGAATAGGTTTAAACATATCATAAACCATAACATAATCGTATCATATAAAACATGCATAAAAGAAACATAACATTTCCATATTTCAATCACAAGATATCAATAAAACACATTGATTTAATAAAAACACTATCAAAACCATTTTCAATACCAAAATAAAAGAAAAGTAAACCATGGTATTTATTTTTCTTTTAAAAAAAGTATGGCTTGTAGAGGAAGCCGAAACTCAAATAATGGTCACGGAGGCGGAGAAGTCATTGTCTCTGCATACGTACGACAAAAACATCCCCTTTTTCGTTTATAAAACGCTTCATATAAAAAGTTTCCTTTTGAATAAACGTAAAAGTCAAAGGGGTTTATACACCGTATAAAAGAAAGTTGTGTATAAAACCAAATATGCCTCAAGGAGAGGAGATTGAGACGAAGTTCTTAAAAAGAGCATTTTTAAAATAAAATAGTTCTATTATGTGTATTCACTATAGTTACACATAATGAAAGTAAAAATTCAAAATAAGACATAATAATATCATGACATAATTTGAATGTAGGAGATTAACCCAAAGAATGGAAGTTGGGTTAAGAAATTCCCTTACCTCGTGTCTGAATTCACTCGAACATTCTTTGATCTCCTGAATAATAAACTAGAGTTAATATATACCTTCTTAAGAACCTTTTTCATGTTCATTATTCCTTTTATATCACTTATTACCATGTCATTAACATTATGTAATTATTTATTTTAATAACGGTCATTTTGACGATCTTAGGTACTTGAGTCAAAAATAAACATCTTATAATTACAATTTGTTCATGTGTTAATATATCCATTATATCCATAATTATATTCATGATTTATATATCATATATTCATATATATCCAGTATTTACATTCATTTATAATATTACATAACATTTAGAGGTATGAAATGAAATGCACCGTTCATGGAGACGGTAAGCCGTACGTACGCATGAACGCTACATTCATTTCTATTTCGTATTTAATGGAATGAAATCATAATGATATAAATGTATAATATAATTCCAGTATAATATAGTGTATAATGACATTTACTCCATCCTTTATACATCCCACATATGGTATTAACGATTAAAATCACTTTGAGGGGGCGGTAGTCCGCACTTCCTAAAATGAAAATATCGTGTTTACCCATAATGGAAACCATAAAGGTATGCCATAAATGAAAAATAAAAAATCATAATGAAAACAAAAACATAATATATATCATATATAAAAATAGTTTCATCATAATGGCCACAATTAGAGGTGTTATATGAGTGTTGAACAATCATCGTTTCGTGAGGCAAAAATTCGCCATCCACAGAAACAGTATGTTCTTTAACCATTAGATGTAGGTGTGTGTAAGTGTATCTCGAATCCTTCTTATAACAACATCCTAGTATATTGAGTATACTGTTTATGATACAAAAGAAATGAATAAAAAGAGTCTAAGGGGTTGGAGAAGCTAAATAAAACAAAACAACATTAGAGAAGACATTACCAAAAAATCGGGTAACTCTTTTTGATTTGAGCCAAAGGCTTCCTTGGGAAGAGTTCTGCCCAAAGTGAGGCTTCTAGGAGTTATAGGGGGAAGTCGGGATAGTATTTGGGCAGAGGTTGGCCAAGCCAAATGTCTTGAAAGTGTGAATGGGGTGGTAGAGGTGGGGGCCTTTTATAAGTGGAGAGGAGGGGCACTCTTGGAATGTAAAGAAAAGTCACTTTATTATAAAATGAGTTTCGGATTTTAGAGTTCCCACACTTATATAATTCTATGATAATGGGATAAGGGTTTGAATTATACTCATCCAATAGTTTTTTTTACAAGTTTAAGCCTTGGAGTTTACATTATCTTTTTATTTTATTTAAATCGTTAAATAATGATGTCATCGCTGCATTATCATGATGTCATAAATAATTTAATTTATTTAATGTGAAAAAATTATAAAACAAATACTATGATGTAGGAAATCTTTTTATATTTCTAATGAATATTTATAGTCAAAAATATGACTTGTATAACCCCATGTAAAAATTGTTTTGGTAAAACATTTCATGTTTGTGTCATTTTTTTACTTTAACATTAAATAAAAGGTATTTGTGTCATTTTCCAACTAAAGTGGCTCCATGGGGTCCCCAAGTTGACCCATGGATTGTCTTGGTCGGCCATGGCACATCCAATGAGAGTAGGACATGTGTCAAGCTCATCTCATATTATTAAAACATTATTTTTACCTTAAACTACACTAATTACCTCTAATCGCGATTAAGAACTTAAAAGTTACTATTCACCAAAAATATATTTTAATCCCATTGAACCACATTTTACTTCTTAATGAAAACCATGTATGTCGGATTTTTGAAATTCAAAACACAGAAGTGGTAATTTTTCATTTTAACGAAAAATCAGTTATTTAACTACCACTTAGTGGTTTCACTATTCATAAAAAATTGAAGTTTTTCAGAACAATGCCAAAATTTCACCCTAAGATATAATTGATATTCCGAATTCAAAAATGATGTCTATTTTATAAAATTAAAAACATGTAAGTTGCATTAATTGATTTTATAATTAATTCCTTTTGTCACAACAAATAGCGTGTTTTTAAGAAACAATTTATATCAAAAGATTGGCAATTGTTTATGTCCAATTTCAATGTTAAATTAATTATAATGACCACCATTGGATAAAATGGTAAAAATATATTCTAATAATACTTTAAAACCACTAAATAGTATAATTTATCAAAATAAATTATTTTGATTAAAAAAGTTGTTTTTAAGTATTTTTCACTATTCATAAAAAATTGAAAGTTCTCAGAAAATTACAAAAAAATCAACATAGGATAATTTCGATATTATGAATACAAAAATGAATTCCATTTTGAAATATAAAATTTATATAATTTTAAAAGGTGGGTATTACAATTCATAACGACTACTTTGATTAGTCGTGGTGTGTTAGAACTCGAGGTTGCGTACAACACACGCTGCTCTATTATTCAAAGAGGAGCATACCATGGAAGCTTGGGGTGTTACATAATTGTCTTGAGAATAAGTTCCCAGATCAAGTACATCTAGTGGTGCCTCAATTATAACTCTTACAAGTAATACTGGTGGCTTAGGGACCACCATTCCTCGAGTATGGTCGTCACAACCATCCTAGAGAACGATATGAGGACGACGCAGTGACATAGATCTAAAAATTCCAAGAACACAAATTAGAACAAGCTTAGAAGAATAATATAGCATAAATAGTGGAAATTGAACAAAATAAAACTCACTGGCCATGGAATACTCCCCCAAAACCCCGCTTAGAGAGCTAGGTTTTAGTAAGTTCTCAAGAATATGTTTCATGTCATATTGTAGAAAAGTTTTAGGTTCACTCCATTACCTTTCATAATCATGAAAAGGCGGCATAAGGATGTTCGACCAATTAATTTTTCATCTCAAGATTCACTTTATAATGGATATCCATTTCCGATGAATCAATCCAACACACCTATCACTAGAAAAGATACCCATTTGTTTATTATATAATGCCTCAACTTGGAAAATTACTCATCCCTACCCATGAGGGCCCATACTCCTCATTAATTGAGATAAGAAATCACTCGATTTTAGATATAGTGATACATGTACTTGCAACTATCATAAAATCACTAAGAAATTACAGCAATATAAAGCAATCAAATGTAGTGAAATTCACATATATATGGCATGGAAATATGCATAAAATGTGATTTCTAGGTGCTATAAAGGATTCCTATAAAAATGTCCCTTTCCCTCATATCATCGGGCTAAGGATGATATAAATTTTCAAATATATTAATAATCAACAACACCGAGACATATGTACATCACTCAATGGTGGAATATTATCAAATATAATAGGAATGATAGAAAAAATTTCATTTTTTGGTAACATGGATTTTACCAGAACATGGGTTCATGATGCCCAAGAACGACTTATAACTAAGTCTCAAGTGTTCTTATTCTCCAATATATTGTCTCAAAATTGTAATGCATGAAAATAAACCACCTCTAATACCAATTGTTGGTGTCCTGAACTTGGATGCCACTCAACGGGTGCCCCAAGTCCGGTGGGCCACATGACCCCATGTGCATCTACGTGAACACCAGAGGCTGCCGACTAGCAGCGAGGGACTATGGTGTGTCTATGGGAAGACTATTACTACATTATGAATGTACAACAATGTAGAAGAAACCTAAAGGAATAATAAGAAATGGATGAAATATAATTAAATACTTGAAGCAAACTGATTCAATATATAAATGAGAATAATAATAAATATATCAACTGGAATAGTGATGATATAATGTCATTTCACAAGATTGATAAAAAATGTATACAACGAAATATAAATTACAGTTCTAAAAAGTAAAGGAAAAAAATAATACTTCTAGAATAATGAGATCCAAATTGATAATCTACTATCAAGCTCTATCCTAAACAACAAGAAATCAGGTGTTTGAAGTTGTATGATTCCCTTTGTCAACACCTACAACCATGTAATATACTCAGGGGACCAAGCGATGCCCAGAGAGGGTGTGAGATAAATCTAAGTGGGGAACCACCAATAATATACATAACATCCCGCCCATGTTATTGAATATATAAGTTTTAATAAATTCATATATTATGTAAATAATGTAATGAAATATAAATAAATACCCATGTACCTCCATCAAACATCAGTTGGTGTATGAACATATAACCAGTTCATTAATAAAGTAATTACCATTTAATTTCAACATGTCACGTGAGGTATATCAAAAACTGACATCAAATTGAGATAGTTTAAGTAGTTAAGGTTCCAAGACAAAACAAGGAACAATTCTAATGATATTCAGTGATGGAGTTCTAAGGGAAAATCCAAAGAAACATAGATTTCATGGAATGCTAACTCATTAGTATCTAATTCTAGCTAAGGGGTTTGATTGTATTCCAAAGATCATAATCCAAGTCATTCTAAAATAAGGATCTTACCAATTCTATGGTTGTCTACCAAGATAAAAGGGGGTTTAATAAAGATATGGATCAATGAGATTTCACCATGGAACCTACTAGTCAATGATGGATCCAAGGAGTGTATCTGAGATATCCCGTAATGATGTAAAGGACCCTATGGTTGTATACTGAGCATCTGAGGAATAGAAAAGAACCAGAGTCAAAGTGGGTATCAACCTAAGAAAACAACATCCTTGAATCAGAATGGGGTTCCAAAGACCCAAGGTATTTTCCTCTTAGAATCGAAGACGATCTTGAGTTTGTCCATTCCTATTTGATATTTTTATCATTTAGTAATTCATTGGGTTCAATTATTTCCTTCCATCAGTGTAGATAGGTCAAGTAGAATTGAAACTATTAATTTATTTGTCCATGCATTGTATTCTATTAGTGTGGATTGGTAATGTATCATATCAACCATTTAATCAAGTCTTAAATAACCATTAAGCATATTCTATTAGATAGGATCACTCGGTTGCCTTCCATTAATAGGGAAAGTGGTTCTACAACCATGTAACCTTTATTCATTCTCATTTGTTAATGCCAGGATATATACTTAGTACACATTCCATTTCAAAATTCACATTTAATAATCATTTAAAATCACTCAACACAGTAGGTTCAAGTGATGAACATATATTTCACATAACATAATAAATTCATAGTAATAAAAAGTCATTTATTATGGAATGGCTTTCCATTAGGATGGTCAAGAAGAGGCACACCCGAACGGTGGCTCAAATGTGACAAAACACTAAAAACCTAGTTATCGCATAACCTTCAACATGAGGCAGATTAATTTTTGGGTGTAACCACAAAAAAATATTCACATATTTAGAAATAACATTATCATACAATTCTAACATGTATAATAATGGAATGTAAATTTAAGAAACCACTTCTAATGGCCTCGATGAGTCCCACATGAACATTACAAAATAAAAAAAATTAGGGATATTATATAGACAACCCAACTTAGGGTTGTACAATCCTTCTCCTCTAGTGTAGACCCTTCATTTTCCTTGGATTATAGTAGATCTAAGATAAATTGAAAAATAATAACATAGCGATACCTAGTGTGATATTTAAGAGAATAATAATTGCTAGTGTGGACAAGAGTACTTACCGTTGCACATCCAATGAGAAAAATGGAAGCTCGAATGGATGTCTGATGATGGAGAACTATTGATTCAAAGTTTTGACCTTCAAAATACCCAAAATTAAGTGATAAATTGGTCAATACCGCATAAACTAAGATTAGGGAAGAAGGGGTGAATTAATTAGATTGGTAAGAGACAAACTGGAAATATAACCCAAAAAATTAGCCCGCACATGGTTTGTCCACATGATTTGTCAAACGTTGTTGGACGGATCTCCCCCATATGGTGCTTTCCACATGGTATATAAAACCATGTGCAACCCTTTCATGAGTACTTGGGAAATAGGGGAACTCGCATGATTAGGCCGCAATGCCGTTCACCATCCGTGCAAGGTGGATTTGTCTGAAAGAACAACATCTGC
Organism: Viscum album; assembly: GCA_963277665.1. NCBI lineage: Eukaryota > Viridiplantae > Streptophyta > Magnoliopsida > Santalales > Viscaceae > Viscum > Viscum album. The sequence continues at coordinate 1,512,780,994 of OY728156.1, forward strand.
ACGGTTTACTCTAAATCATTCACAGAGTCTGTTTTCACTAGAAAGATGGGTCTCGGGCACCGAACAAGCCTAGGAAACCCTTGGAAAATTTACTAACTTATTAGGAATCCATATTTGGTCTAATGTAAGAATTTAGACATAAATTTAAACGACCTATACCTGAGTGAAAAAATGGGTTATTATAGTATATATTATGGGTTATGAGAAAGTTTAATTAATATTGAATGATTAAAATATGCCCTCATCTAGTGGGATCATACCAAATAGAGCCCAATTATAAAATAATCAGATGGATAAGGTATCATTCGGATTTTTTCTTAACTAACCCTAACCTGAGATTCAATAACTAAAAACATTAAAAAAATATTTAAAATATTATTTCAAAATTACTGAGACCATGACCCCACTATGTTCGTTGAACCACCAAATGGGAGTTCCACCATTGCACAACTTACCAAAAGGGAGTACAATATTTTAATAAGGGGTAATGTATCTGGACCCTAGTATTTTTTATTTTTATATATTTATATAAATAATATAATTATTATATTTTCCCGATCTAATTATTAATATAAATTGAGGAAATAATTATGAATTTCAAAAAAATAAGTTTTATATAAAGAAACCAAACTTGTATTGTTAAGAAATATATAGTTCTGATTAAATAAATCATTTTAATAAATTGAAGAATTTTTTAAAATTGATAATATTATCATGAAATATTCTTTTTTAATAATATTTATTTGAATATATATTTTAAAATATAATACAACGACATCCAAATTAATATTTTCAAGGGTCAAAAAATCGTTAAGGTCATAAAAACTAATATGTTCCAATAAATAATGGATTCTATTTAATTGATTGTATTTTTATATTTCAAAAATATTTTTTAAAAAAAATAAATATAATTTTGGAAATCTTTTTTTTGAAATTATATATTGGTTAATTTTTTCTAATTTTTTGAAATCTCTGAATTATTAGGTTAAAAGTAAATATGATATTACTATATGGAATGTACTTAAAAAGAATAATAGCACAAAAGTGATGTAATAAACTATTTAATTTTCATAAAAGTCTAAAAATATATTACTCTATTAAAATGATGTCTCATTGAAGTTATTTTTTACAAACCACTAATGATTCCTCAGAAAATGATATTATATTTTAACTGAATGACCCGAAGGCCTTATTTTTTTATTGATAATCTCTCTTTCTTAAGGTTGAATGGGAACCCATACATGACCTGTAGGCCCAAGGCACAAGGCCCGACATGACCTGTAATAAATGACCTGAAGGCCCAGAGGCATACCATGCCCAATACATGACATGTACGCCCTACCCAGTAGAAGTGCCCCTCCCTAACTTCTACATCATTGATCACCAAGCTTCCCACCTTGCAATATGAACATGAATCACTTCAACATCACCAAAGGTATTTTTTTATTTTTCATTAATATGGAGCAATAAAATAATGAAACAAAATTTATAAGGGATGAAAACGTTGTAAACATATTTGGTGAGGTTAATGTCTTAGAATATTTTATTATATAGAGTTCAAAACCTATGTTTTGAAAATAATTAGAAATTATCCTCTATTATTTTATAAACAACCACACAGCACATCACACAATTATTAAAAAACCATTAAAAATTATTTTTCTCTATTTATCTCTCTATGAATCCCTCCAATGGTGTCCCCAAGCTATTATGAAGCTCCACCCAATATTTTAGAACCACCCTCTCAAGGAAAGAGGATTCTTTCCTCCTCTTCATTCAAGAACAATATTTGTATTATTCCATTTTATTTTGAATTATTATTGTAAAAATGATTTTAAAACCTTTTTTTACTATCCTTTTGATTTTCGAATAATTATAAACTACATTTTACACTCATTAATCCCTTCTAGGAATCATAATGATGACCTGTTATTCTACTAAAATTATACTTCTAATTTCAATACCAATTTTTTTTGTCTTGAATACCCAGAAAAATTTACATTTGTGGATATTCACCTAGATATAACTATCATTAATTTGTTACAAAATTCCATGTATGTAACCAATAATTATGTTATCATCATATAAAGAATGATGAATAGACTTCTCATTTTATATGATCTATGTGATATGAAATGCATGTATATGATATGAATGAGATTGGTGGGACCGAAACTATATACCCATATAAATCATTGGGTATTGTTTTTATCATAGGAGAAAACATGTTTGGTTCATGGAAGGTTATTATAATTATATTATGTTATGATGTATTAGGTTTTATCCATGAATTACGCTTATTATGTCATGGTTTATATTGTGACACATTCAAATTTTACCTTTATGTTGTCACATTATATCATGATTCAATGTTACTGTTTGTGTTTATCACCATGTTCAATTTACCATGATATGCCACTTGTATCAGATTTATTACTTTCTTCATGTAGTGAATTTTTATTAACTTAATGTTTTTTATTTCTCATCCAATTATAATGTTCATCTCATGGTTTTCCCATTATGTTTTATAAGATCAATAGAAATTAATGGTATGATATTTTTTTTATAAAATAAATTTTTATATATTTTTTATATAATTTTAATATATCTATAATTATCCAATGATGGTATTCCTCCTTATATTTTGAGATTGTATTGGTTATATATTTATGTAATAAACAATGGAGTATAGTGTATTAATTATTTGGTTTCCCAAAAATAGTTTCCTTACTCATTATAGTGTTATACCTGGGAAATAGGATTAGGGATGAATAATTAATTTATTTATCCCATGACATTGGTGGGTTTATACCATTGGTAGTTAATATTTTTTATCCCCTCCTTTCAACACCAATAAAATTTCATTATTAGCTTCTGGAAATTAAATAAATGCCTTTTCATGACCTTTAAATGTTGAATGTTATACATTCATTTTAGATCTATAGTTTTTCAATAGTCCCCAATAATTAAAATCAATTATCAATTTTCAATCTATTGATGCATGATACCATTGAGATTCACTAATCCTTATTTCTTATTTGAGGTAACATCTGAAAATTTCTTCATGGATGTCAATATCATGGATTTCCTATATTTTTTGTTTATTTCGATTTATCCCACTAAATATTCAGATAAATTTTCTATTATGTTCAACAAAAATCTATAGTTTTGTGACCCAATTCATGTGATTTTTTCCTTGTACAACCTAAAGGATTTGACATCTATTTTTATGAGGCTAAGAAGCTACCTATCCATTTATTATCATATAGTTATTTGAAAATATTAATCTTAAAAACATTTTCATGTATTCTTTCAACCCCATTACATTAATTTTTTCTTTTCAATTTATATTAATGCTCAACATCCACCATTGATAATAATCTACCTATATGGTATTAATTTTTGACATGCCTGTATCTTTACCAGATTATTTAAATGAAGATTATATTTTTTTAATGGATTTGACACATTGTTCAACAGATAATGGATCAGAAGGACCACTGAAATCTAGAGGCATGTGTTAATTAAAGGACCGAATTACGTCTTTTTCTTACTTAGTGGGATGTGGGGGTTCCCCAAGAATCATTTTTCTATTCAAAACATCGGTTAATTGAAAATTTATTATCCTAAAGTTCTCGAATCCTGATCATATTGAGTTATGAATCTAATTTATATTGTCATAACATTTCCTATTACATTTTTTGACTCGGTTAATCCAATTTCAATACATTTACTAAAATAAATCTAAAATTAATATTGATAAGTTTATGAAAAATTAAATTGTATACATGGTATACTATTAACATTGAAAGGATAAATAATTTATGACTTATATTCCATATACTGCAAATTTATATGTTTCAATCTATGTTGACCATAGTCTATCTTTAGACATTATATGTTAATGTAATTTTACCCTTCATAATGATTCGTATATATAATTTCAATTTCTTAAATTATATTTCCCTAGAGTGTCCCACTAGGTTTACACCAAGGCACTTTTCCATTAACCAGGTGACAATCGAGTTAATAGACAATTATTCTCTTTGAGGTTCAAATCACTCTATATTACTGTGCTAGTTCATTATTCAGTTGTAGTATCTAGAAATTGATTTTATTTCATTGAATAAACCTAGTCAACACATTCCTAAAATTTATAAATTTTTAGTAAATTTAGTTTTATCCCTATTGTTTCTACCATGCATCAAAGTCCTAATCCAAATAAATAACTATACCATTATCTAATACTAACAATGACAACCCATATATTCTATATAAATTATTTTAGGATTAATTACAAATAGAAATAAATAATAAAATCATAAAAAATAGAGAAAAAATGTCTCTTTGTTGAATTAGACAAATAAAACCATAACATTAAATATGGATTCTAATACATTATTTAATTACTCTGTATCATGACATTAAAATTTAATTGATCTTCAAATTTTACATGGGTTAATCTAGGTATGTACATTAGAATGTAGTGAGATATAAAGCCTTGTGTGGGAATAATAAAAACATATTTTAAAGTAAAATATTACATGTGAGTTAATGTAAATAACATGGTGGATTATTAATTTGATAATCATAATCATGAACATCAAGTCATTGTACAATATGATTACATCAAGGCATCTTAGGATGATGGAAAAAACATGAAATAATAAGCTTAATTCAAGGATAAAAACCATGAAATAATAACACAATGTACATAGTATAAACACCTAAGAACCGTACATAGTACTTCATGAGATAGAAACATTACCCAATGCATTGTAAGTGTAATTACCCGCTAATTATCATTGGATAGGGAGTAAAAAAAGTCATTAAATGGCCTTAAAAGACACCCTCAATACAGTAATGCCCTGTAATAAATTACAATGGGTTTCCAACACATGTAGGGGGATGATTTAACCTTTAATTAACAAACTAATAAACCAAAAAACTATAACTAAACAAGTCACTATATTATTCATGTATAAAAGAATGACATCTCAAATACATTATTCCTATCAAAACGACTCCAAATTATGCAACATCAGAAGAAAAAAATATATCAACAAAACCAGTAGAGACCAACTAAAGACTCAAAAAAGACCACAAAAATCCAATCTCTATATGCTCCATTCTCCAAGATCACCAAACAACCTGATCATTACTAAGAGGTTCTAAAAATGTGTGATAAGTTAACTTTTCCCCTATCTTGAAGGATAACATCAATGAAGAACCAAAGTTACAAAGAAGTGTCAAGTATAAAACACACTATGTTCTCCCGAATGACTTCTCTACTCTCTCCATTAGTATTTAAGGGTACGAAACATTTAAATAATATAGTTTATATAAAAAAATTTCTTAAAATAGTTTATGACTAAATATAAACAAGTTTCCAAACCCATTTATAACCAAAATAATAAAAGTGGAATTGAAACAAAATTTCCAAAAATTTATTTTCCCACAAAAATAAATAATAAATTATTTAAAACCATTTCTCAATGTTCTTTTGTTATACCCAATAAATTCCACACATCCACTCAATCAACCATGCATTCTATGTTATGAGAGTTCCATACTCAATAAGGGTTTCTCATCTATCTAACAAGTCGACACAAGGTAATTATATTCCATGTTACATTAACCCTTTGGAACTGATCACAAAGTCATATTTTAAGCATGAATTATATATTCCACATGAACACAGACACCACATATTCCAAAATAGCATTCCCAAACTACCTTTTCAATAAAATTACATTTTTTATTGAAACATGTTTTTCATTAAAACCATTAAAATACCACACATTTCAATTAAAATTAATTTTATTGAAACCCACTCCCCAATTAAACCGTTTAAAAAATCCAAAAAATCCACCATTTAAAATAAGAATTTTAAATTTAAGAATCTATATGAATTTTCCAAAAAATGTATCATGAATTCACAAATCTACAAAAAATGATAAATCATCCCGGAAGATATGTATTATATTTGTGAAAACAATATATCACAATAATTATTATCAAATTTACTCAATTTTAAACTAATAAAATAAATTCATGAAATAGGAGATGAGAGTGAAGCGTCCTTCATCAAAGGTTTTGATGAATCTAAACAATGGATGAAGAACACACTAGAAACCAGGTTGAATCTCCCCAAAAATGGCCTCAGATCTCTTCTACTGCCATTAAAAAACTCAAATATCATCATATTTGGCATACCCCAAAATATATCTTCATTTACAGGCAATATCTGAAAAATAAAAAAGAGGGGAGAAGTAAATATAAGTAGATTTAAGAAACAATACAAGAACGGTGATGAACATCAATTACTGCAAGAATCAGGCTTTAAAATGCCACAGGAGGGATCCAGAATTACTCCAAAAATATTGGAAGAGGTTATCCAACCTTAAATATAGAAGAAATTAAATTTTTTGTGCTTGGATGAATAAAACAAGAAACATAGATTCAAAAACATGTAAGATAAACTTATTAAGTATCTCACTTTAACTACCCGTATGGTTACTTCGCACAGTTAAGAAAATCATGTACTAACCTTGAGTCATCTAATATCTAGACAGGCCCTCTCACAACATCCTCACATGGTCTCTTTTACTGTGAACACACTTTGTTGATGCTCTCTTCCTCAAACTTGCTATTGTCATGGTTTCTTTAGGTATTTCTTCACGGTTTGGATAAACAGTGCATGTCCATTATTCCTCTAGGTTAGCCCAAAAACCTTATTGAATGTTCACCAAACTATCCCAACTATCCCCCTTAATTTATATCCACCAAATGAAAAATAAAGGGTTATGTACCAAAAAACTAAGGGTACTACATTCTCCCCACTATCTATCTTTCTACCCCAATAATGTATAATACCATCGCTTCCCTAAAAGTGTTATGGCCATTTCCCATTCATTTCCTTCTTACATTCCATTGTATCTTCTTTAATATGGCCATGATTCCATAAAATACAAAATAGAATGATTCCTTTTCCATGAAATACTTTCTATTTTTTAACAATAATCTATACAGGGATATATACCTATGAAGCATCTAGATATAGGTCAACATGATCCCATCTGATCACATGGCCAGGATCGAGCTAATACTTTTTCAACAGAGATAGGTGGACCACATTCTGTACCAAACTAATCCTTGGTGGAAAATCCAACTAATATGACACTTCTCCAAATTGTTCCATTATCTCTAAATGGATAATGTATCGAGGATATAGCTTTTCATTCATCCCTAAATGACGATGTCCAATCGTTGGAGGGATCCTCAAGAACACATGATCACTCATGGAAAACGACAATGGTTGTCGATGGTGATCAGCATAAGATTTATGATAATTCATTAGTCATTTGTATCCTATTTCTAATCCGTTGAATCTTATTCATTGTTTCTTGGATAAGGCTCTTCCATTCTAGTGATGTTTCACTTTTTTCCACCTATTATAGTTTAGAATGATAAGGAAACCCATAAAATGCTTCAAACAGAGCAATTAGTATCAATAATTGATAGTTGTTATTATATGAGAACTCCTCTAAGGGTATGTTCTCCTCCAATGAGACACCAAAATCCATTACATAAGACTATAACATGTCTTCTAATATCTGTACCATTGTTGTTTATTTCCCATCCATTTGAGGATGATACGTCGTTCCCATATTGAACTGAGTTCCATGGGATTTCTGTAAGGATTTAAAAAAATGGTATGTGAACCTATAATCTCTGTCTATTAATATTGATACCAGTACACCAAGCCTCTCTACCACTTATTTGATATAAATTTTAGATAGATCCTCCGCTATATGAGTATCACGAATTGGAATGAAATGGGACAACTTAGTAAGATGGTACACAATCACCAATATGGAATCGTGTTTACGGACTGTTATTGGGAGGACTACAAAAATCATTAGCTATGTTCTCCCGTAACTATATTGTAATCTCAAAAGACTACAACATACCCAATGGTCTCTAATTCTCTGCTTTAACCTGATGATTAATTAAGAACCATCAGAAAAACTCAACCACCTTCCTTTTCCTGCCTCTCCACTAAAACTGTACCTTTAACACCTTATGCATATTCTGTTTGATTGTATGTAAAACACCTATCTAATGGTGGTAATCATGAATTAGTTGTTTATGTCTAGCCATAGGTAAAACCATTCAATCATTTAATCAAAAAATTTAACTCCCATTATGTTTCAAACCATCAATGGTCTCCACACAAAAGAGTTTTTTACTCATAACCATGTGTTCTGCATAAAATGTTTATGCCTCTTTTATTATCCTTACCAAATCAATAAAAAGAATAGAGAAAAAAAACTAACATCACTTTTTTCTTCACATTCCACATTCATTTCAGCTATGATCATCATCAACTACCATTCATCTAAATATTTGTTCACTATCTAATTATAAACCTTTTTTCTCAATTCATCTTCCACTAAATTCCCTTTTCCCGATGTATACATCAATTCAAAGTATTTAATATGTTGATATTCCATCATTCTTTTTTTCCTCAAATTTTTATTTCACTATGAGAAATTGTGTTTCCTGATTTTTTGGTTTGTGAATAGAATATATTACTCACCAATGAAATAATGATTCCTTGTCTACAAGTCATTAAGGACTACAGTTAATTCCATGTGATGTGTAGGGTAAATCTTCTCACGAAATATCGATTTACATGAACCATAAGTCACAACATTTTCTACTATAATAATAACACAGCCCAACCCCAATCTGGAAGCATCACATTACACCACTTATCCCATCCTAATTTGAGAAAAATCAATACAGGTGAAAAATTAAGACAAATTTTCATCTCTTGGAAAGGCTTTTTAAATTAATTTTTCTATTGGAATGGAGAATTAATATTTGTCATAGTTGTCATTGGAAATTCTACTCATGATAAGTCATGAAAAAGATTTAGCAGTATCCAGCTAGACCAAGAAAACTTTGAATCTCAAAGACATTATTCAGTGGTTTCCATGAGATCATAGATTCTATATTTTTAGGATCCACTAAAATATATTTTTAAGAAATCACATGTCCATGAAAGCATACCTCCTATATCCAAATGTCACATTTAGATAGTTTAGAATACAAATGTCAATCTCTTAATATTTGTAACACTATCACTAGGTGTTCCTCATGCTCCATCATTGTATTTGAATACAATAAGATGTCATGCGAAAAAACCTCAATTAAAGAGTCTAGATTTTGATGAAAATTTTTATTCGTAAAATCCACGAAAACTGCTTGTGCATTCATGAGATGAAAAGGCATGACTACATTTTTAGTGGCCATATCTTTTTTTTAAAGATATATTCATAATATCGTCATTCCATAATCACAATTGATGATATACTAATCACATGTCAATAATAGAGAACCATTGAGCTCCCCTCAATTGATCTAATAGAACATCAATGAATGGTAGTGTATACTAATTCTTTATTGTTACTTGGTTAATCATATGATAATGAAAAAACAGCCAGAGAGTTACATCTTCATTATTCACAAAAAATAATAGTTCTACCCACGAAGACAAATAAATCCCAATGAATCCATTACATTCTATCTCCTCAAACATCACTATTAGTTCCCTTAAATTTGTTGGTTCTATCCTATAATGTGGAAGGGAAATATGCTAGTTTTTTGGTAGGACATCAATCATAAACTCCACCTCCCTTATTGGTGGTGACCCTAATAAGTTCTTGCAAAATACATTTGGAAACTGATCCTAAACTTTTGGAAAGATTAAATCTTAAAAATATTCCAAGGATTCAAAATTAAACATTTGCAACTAGTAATAGATCATTCTCATCGATGATGCCAACAAGCTCTTTGCAACTTTTTTACAACCCTTTTTCCTTTGAAGAGATGATCGACGATGTCCTCATTTGTGAAACTAAAACATCTACTATAACAGTCAATGTTATCCTTGAGAAATGATAACCAATCTATACCCTTGATTACATCATATAAATCCATGCCAAACACCATGAAGTCCCACATTAGCTCATCTACATCAACTTTTATAACACAAGCTCTACACATGACGACTTGGCATTATCCTTCATTGTGATGTGATTGTAGTTTTATCATAGAGGGAATAATTTCATGTTTTAAATATATCATTTCAATAAAATAATATTGAATTATGTAATGTGATGAATTGATAACATATAGTATTTACATGAAGGTAGAATTCAAAAAAATTGTACTCCTCACCATAGATGGTCCAGCTTGATTATCCACAATCATCTGCTCAGATCTATACAATATCATCATTGCAACACATTTATCTTCTATGCCTTTCTAAGATGGAATTTCTTGAAGAGTCATGGTATTCTTAGAATAAACATGGATATCTTTTCTCTACCGATGAGACCAGTTATGGTCACCTCGTCTTGTTTAAGCATAGAATGCTTATAACACCTGAGAAGTGTTTTGAGAACCTGACCTCAGAGCATTGAAACAAAAGCTCTTAAGGTGTCCCATATTGTTGTAATTATGGAATTATATTAGTGGTTCGTTACACTCCCGCTTTATGTGGTAAAAGAAACCACATTGGTTAAATCCCACTTGTCTCTTTGGTCATGGAGGAAGATTTACTGATCCAACTGTCAGATTCTCGTCCCCACACCCACCATGAAAATAGGTATCTCTCTTTCGCATTCTCCCATCATTGGAGTTTCCACCATTTCTAGTAGGGATCATCATACTTCCTCCATCCATAGCACTTGATATAGATCTCCCAACCACCACTGCTCTATTCACCATCTCTAAATAGTCATTAATACAGTGAATGACATTCTTCGATCAAATTTCCAACTTAGACCTGATTCGAAGATGTGTGTGTCTTTAGGGGGAACTCGCTAGAACATCTGGTGAAATTCATAAAAAATTCATGAATTTACCTACAAACTCTGTGATAGAGAGATTCTAATTCTTCAGTCTAAGTAATTTTGTTGTGCTCTGGATCATGAGCGTGTGAGGATAGAATTGTTTATTAAAAAATTCCTAAATCCCTCCGATGTAAGACCTTGAATATCTTTAGCATGAAAATATAGTTCCCACCACTATAGACTAAGAGCCTCATGAATATACACCATAAGATTTAATTTTAGCTCTACCGATTTCTCGATGAACACAAAGATACAATTCATCCTACTGAACCCCACCTCTTCCTTATCAGGTTCGAGTTAACCTAGAATATGGGTGGATTCTGGTTCATGAACATGATGGAATGGTCACCATGCCAAGGATCATACCTCTAGTTCATGATTTCTACATCCCAAAATGCATGGATGATGCTTTGAACTAGCTCTTGGTTGACATATGGCTCAGGTGCCACCATGTTCCCTGCATCTTCTTCCGATTGTCTTCTAAGATGCCCACTGAGTGCCATTATCTAAACCAACTACAAATTTATACATCTCACTCATTAGAAAGTGATGGAATCATATTTTAAATTCAATCACATCAACTATAACACCATATTTTTTTTTCCAAAAACAAGACTTTTCAAGTTCATCCATTTTTTAAATAAATCCATTTTTTATTTTGAAGAGAAAAACATTTTCTAAAATACACCAAGTATCATCTTTTCATATTCTTTCAATTAAAAACAAATTCTACATTTATAAAAAATTTATACCATTTCTAAAAATCATAAATCATTACTCCAAATTAAATATGAAATTATATTGGGAATTCAATCCTTTAATTAGGACATGATCACATCATTGGCTAAATCCCTAACAATGAGATTATGGTATCCTATAAGTTTCTCCAAAAAAAGTTATGTACCCAACACCCTAAAAACATGAAGTTTAGTATAAATGGGTTAGTTGTGTGCATAATTTTAAGATAAAAATTCATGTCCTGACAATCCAACTCCTTTTTAAGATGACACTCTAAGGAATATGCAATGATGAACCAAATCCAAGACCTATAAAGTGAAAAATACTTGTTATGTAAGGCCCGAACAAGGTGATACCAATTGTAATGACCCATTAATTATCATTGTATTGAGAGTAAAAAAATTCAATACATGGCCATAAAAAACATCCCCAAGATGTTTACGGTTGAAAATCATTTCCAAATGGTTTCAAATACAGGTGGGGGATGATTCATTCTTTAATAAATAAACCACTAGCCCAAAAAACAATAACCAATAAAATCACTATATGATGCATGAATAAAATTAATCCATCATAGCTACTTTATTCATATCAAGACCAGTCCAATGTATGCAATAGAGGAAGAATAAATAAATTTCAATGTAAACATTAGGAACTAGATATAGTCTCCATGAAGATACCAAAAATCCATGCTCTACATGCCCCTTACTCCAAGATCACCAAATATCCCGAGCATCACTGAGTGGTGCAAAAAACTTACTATATGTTCCCTTTTCCACTATCTGGGAATATATAATATAAAAAATCACCAAAATGAGAAAGAAAGGGTAATTATAAAACAAATTAGGTCATCCCCAATGACTTTCCTATGAATTCCACTAAGATAGAAGAGTAAAATACATTTACATAAAACGGTTTATATAATAAAATTTCTCAATATATTTTATAACTAAATACAATCAAGTTTCCATAACCATTTATAACAAAAAAGGTAAAGGTGAAATTGAATCAAATTTTATAGAATGTTTTTTTCCCTGGAAAATAACTAACGAAAGATTTAAAACCATTTCTCAATGTTCCTTTGGCATACCCAATCCATTCCACATATTAACACAATCAACCATGCATGATATGTTATGATAGATCCATAATCATGAATGATTTCTGGTCGATCTAGCAATTCATCACAAGGTAATTTTATCCCATGTTCCATTAACCCTTAGGAACCATGTACAAGGAAATATTTCAATGATTCCCTATATTTACAACATGGACACACACAACATATATGCCTAAAGAAGATGCCAAAACAACCCACTCAATAAAATCCTATTTTTATTGAAAATCATTCATCATTAAAACCATTAAAATTCCATCTAATTTCAATAAATAACTTTTTATTGAAACCCCATGAACAATAAAAACATTTACAAGTTCCTGAAAATGCACTATTTAAATTAACAATTTTTATTTAAAGAAACTAATACAATTGTCACAATAATTTGTCATGATTTCACAAATCTAACAAAAATGATAAATCATCACTAAAGATATTTATTCCATGTGTCATACAAATAAATCCCATTAAATATTATCAAATTTACTCAATTTGAAACTATGAATATTAATTCCAGTAATAGGATATGAGAGTGAACCCGCCTACCTCGAAGGTTTTGACGATACTCGACAACGGACGAAGAACACTCTACAAACTGGGTTGAAACTCTCCAAAAACATCCTTATATATCTTCTCATACCATCAACAAACCCAAATATCATCATATTTTAAATCCTCCAACATTTATCTATCCATAACATGCATAGATATAAAATATAAAGAGGAGGGGATAAGTAGATCCCTGTAGATCTAAGAAAAAAGACAGGAACAGTGAAGAACGTCACTCACACAAGAATCAGGCATGAAAACGCCAAGGGATGGCTCCGTATTGACACCAAAAAGATTCAGACAGATTCTAAAACCGTATATGGATTAGAATATTGAGTTAGGCGTTCTTAAGAGAAAAATATCTTTTTGGAGGAAAAAAACATGTGATATCGACTATTTTTCGATCTCACTTTAACCACACTCAGGGTTTGTTCGCATGGTTAGACAAACCATGATTCAATTGTGTGTTATATATTGTATAGATAGACCCCCACATGAACTCCTTACACGGTCTCATTAACCATGCACACACTATGTTGAATATATCTGCCTCAAACCTATTATTGTACATGGTTTCTCCTTGTATTTCAGCACGGTTTGGATAAACTGTGGGCATCCCGTGAGCCACTCACTTATCCCCAAAACATAATAAATGCTCAAAAAACTCTCAAAACTACCCCCTTAATTAATATCCATAAATGAATAAAGGGTTACGTACTAGAAACCAGGGGTACAGTAGTAATTCTAGATAATTTTATTCCCACCCATCACATTCATATTATGTACATGCATTTATGTACTACATAGATCATGCAACATAAGAAAATCACTCATAAATATTAATCCCATGATTAAGTAGTGTGGTTTATATACATTGATATACCATATAGATTAATGATATATAGTTATGAAAGAATTCCATTGTGTGGATATTTGGACGGATATTCACAAAAAATATTTACACGGAAAGTCACAAGATAATTTTGGATGCATGATTCATGTAAATAATGGTTCAAGGATGGGTTTAAAAGTAGTAAATGGTGGTATATCATTACCTAGGAATTATATTGATATTAAATGGTTTGATAAAAAAACTAAACCCTGACAAAATATAAATAAAATATCATAGAATAATGAAATGTTAATAATAAAAAGAAGATGAAGAGAATCCATTACCATGTGAGGGTGATTAAAAAATCATGAGAGGAGACTCATAAGAGTTCAATAACTCCTTGGGATGGAATTATAAAGATATAAAGTGAAAATATTTCTTTTAAATTGCAATTGAGAGATGTCTAATGGTATTTTGTGTGGTATATATAGAATTAATTGTAGGTAATACATTACTAAATTGTAAACATTTTTCTCAGACTCTATGTGATAATATAATCAAATCCACACACCATAGCTTTGTTTTTTGAAATGTATTCTCCCAAATAGATGTTATTTTAATCAAATTATTATTTTATGAAAGTAAATCATCAAAATAATAAAATTCATGAGGTGTATCTTTGTCATGTACATAAATAATTGTTTTTAAAACATTAAAATATAAAACTAGTTTTTGGAGGATTTGTTATAAGTTTAAAAAATTCATAATATAAACACATAAATAGATTATTTTACTAAGAAAACAAGTTCCTATATTCTTTTCATTGTATTTGTCACATCAGTTTTGGGATATTATGCTGTCAAAAGAGAAACTGTATGTTTATTTTGTATTTAATTTAAAACATAAATTGATTATCTTGAAAAATTATAAAAAATTACCAGTAGATAATTTTGACATGTTTAATTGAAGAATGATATTTATTTTAAAAAAATAATTTTTTAAATAAAATAATTTCCAATCAAAAATTATATTCCATATTTATTGAAGAGTACAATTTTTTAAGACCCAAGCATCTTTCTAACCATTATTAATATTATATTTAACATCATTAAATCATAACATCATATATATTTAATAAAAAATTATTTAACAAAACATTTTGGTGAAAATAAATTTTATTTCAAATATAGTAGATTTATCAAAAATAGTTTTTTATTATAAACAATATATTTTCACAAAATATAAATTTGGTAGCATTGTATAAATATCTCATTTTTATTGAACTACATAAAAAATAATATATATATATATAGTTATAAAAAGGGATTAACATAATTATTATTTTATTAAAAATAAGATAAAAGCATTCGTAGAATTAGGGTGTAGGTACGCAACCCTGTATTTTACAATTTTACTCCAAAAGGGTAGTTTGTGTACATTCATGGGGTCCTTTAAAGAATGTGCATTATGTGTTGATCACTATATGAATTTAATTCCCCAATAAATATTTTCTATAATGTATGAGTTTTTTAGTCTGGATTTGGTTTTGGTTTTGTACAGAGCCTAGTGACACCATCTCCCTTGAATGATCTAATAAATGGGAATCATAGGGGATGATCTTACTTGTCGAAGAAACTATCTCTTCATTCTATGTCCATTTGATGTTATCGTATCCATTTATATATTATAATATTAATAGTCACTGTAGAATAATAATGTTATCCAAAAATATGATTCTTAATAATATTTTATGTCTAAAATGGTCTATTTTATAAATGCAGAAAATTACTAATGTAGTGAATGTGTTTTCTACAAATGCATTACAAAATAAGGAATTTATTAATTTAAATGTTAGTTTATTTTATGAAATAATGTGTTTTTATGGTCATCATGATCTTAAATATTTTACAATCTATATCATTTAATTCAGGTACACCATTATCATTCACTGAATTCAACATACTTATTAGATTCAACTATTAAATTGAAGCTCGTAACATATACTTGTATACCACTAGTCCAAACATGATACACCATGATAATGGTAGGGTTTTAACATCATAAATTTTTAAATAGTTTTGAATCAAAATAGATTCATTAACACAACTTTTTCACTAATAAGTGTGACCACGATTTTCATTAATGATCTTTGAGAATTTTATGCTTCTTCATATATCTGAGCTCCATTTTATGGATCACATGGTTGAGGAACATGGTTAGAACATCGTTATTTCTATCCTTGAGGAGAAATGTTATGACCCCAAATTTTGGGGACATGGTTTGAAAAATTTGGTGAGGTATGGATCATGGACATTTGATGTGGTCAATATGGGTTGAAATTTTGTTCTTTAGAGTCTTTTCATGGGTTTTTAACAATTTATAAAGTGTGGAAGGGGGTAAAACATTTGATAGTGTTGGTGTACGATTATCACATGGTTTGACCAACTATGTGACCAAACTGTGAACCCATTAAAAATGGATGAGATTACTAATTCAACTATCCTTTATTATAACCATATTCTTTCTCTTTGTTTCCCTCAAATGAATAGTGACACCCTCTATTGTAAGCTCTATTCCTCTAGATCCATGGTTTTGTGCCATGTCTATAAATCATACTTTGACTCTTGTGTTATCTATATTGTTTTTATTTTCTTGGTATGGCCTTCAATATCTCTCATTATTTTTTTCATTTTAATTTTTATTTGTATTTTTATTACCATGTGCAAAAATATTCCAAATTTCGGGTAATTTTTTATTTCCATGATTTATCCCATTATACATCAATGTTTAAGAAATATTGTATGGATAGTCTTCTACATGTATAATTTTATAGGTATCATTATTTACCATTAAATTATTTATGTTTATATAGTGTTTGATTCTTCCTCAAATTTTCTATTCCATTTATCAACACTAAATTGTTTTTCAAATATAATAATTTTTTTATAACATAGGAATATATTACTATAGACCCATAAAGTTGTTTTAGGTTGTATTCCTTAACCAATCACACCCCTTTGGGTGTGTTCATCATATCCATTGACACCCGTTTAATTCCTACATTACCAAACCACATCATACAATGGATTTGTATTGATACTTATGACACAAATGGGTAAATTGAATAAATTTAAATGGTAAATGAAATGAATGTAATGTGTATGGTAATTCTATGTCACATAAACACAATTAATATGGGAATTAATACCATAAATAATGTAATTAAATTTAAATTTAGATTCAATAAGTGAGTAAGATGGTCCTTATTAAATGGTGAAATAGTCTCTCAAATAAATGAGACTAGAAGATATGTGAAATGTATTATACATCATCTAGATATTATTTTGATAATTATATGCATTTTTTGAATGGCCTTCATAAGGATTCATAGACCACCAGGGGATTGACAAGGAAAACGAATGGATGGATTTTCCATGACCTGATAACCCATTTTGACTATATTATTTTCCTATATTGGTGACTTACTAGATGTCACACTATGAGTAGGTCTATTTCTTTTATAAAGACAATATTCCTTGGATTATCTTCTTGGATTCTTCTTGATGTCTTATGTATGAGAACGACCTTAGATTATCCCCTAGGACACCAATTAGCCCGACCTCATGTCTACCGAGGGTATAACCAATGGGATTGAAAAAACATTCAAGGTTACATTCCACTACTAAGGGATCATCAGTCGATTACACTTACATCCATATTGATAGAATTCACATGATGCTAACATAAGTTAAATTCACCTCCCTATAGTGAAAAATATTTTGGTTACACATTTGGTACTATAATTTTATTTTGTTCACATGATCAATTATTCAAAAAATTCTAGATTTTTCCATAGTAGGTATGGTATCCTTGGTATTCAGTGAAACTCCTCAAATGGCATGGTTTAATTAAATTATAATTTTACATTGACTATGAATTAAAATAGTAAAATTTTATATTCATTTATTGGAAAATGTAAGACATCATTGGTGGTAAACTACTGAGTATTACTCACACCAATATTAGCCTCCATATTGTTACATTAATATACTTGAAGGGCTTAAGTAGGGTCAACATGAATGAAAAATCTTTGGATAGAAGAGTTTTTCACTCTGATGGAGAATGGGAGTAGAGGAACAAGGCCATGTATTTTATGCTTCTAAATATATATTGTTCTAAATTTTTATGTTTTCTATAGTCATAACTATGTATTACCACTATCATGTTCCCCTTTGTATTCCCACATTATTTTTATAGAATCATGAAATGTTTTTTATTTGATACTAGATATTGATGATGGGTGGGTTTATCAAGTTGATTAATACTCTATTTATATTGATAGATTTTACAATCTATAATACATATAATTTATCTCATTACATTGTGATCCACGATGATAAAGTTGGTAAAGTTTCTCATATATACCATCATAGAACTTCACAACCATCCAATATTCTATTTTGTAGGGTGTTTCACACATAAGGCTAGGATAATCTCAGGTTTGGTCACTAATTAGTGATCTGGACCTAGGATAAATGAATTGTAATTATATGTAATTTTTCCTTTGGTAATACTATATTGGTATGGATGAAATGTGACTAAGAAAATTTCATGATTTTGTAATGAGCCATTTCCTAGGAGAAGATAACACAATTATATAAAAAATTCATATTCCATTGGAAGTTAATGTATTCTCTAGTGTTATTATATCATAGATTTATTGATTTTATTAATGGGAGACACATGTGATTTTTGTTGTTATTTTTATTACAATGGATTTTAATTTACCCATGGATGGTATGGAAAGGAGGTATTATCTCACACATCATATTAGTCACATGATAATTCCCATTTGTTGAATATGCCTTTCCATATTTTTTGCATGAATATCTTAAATCCTTCTATAGTCATTTGATTATTATGTTGATTTTTTAACATTTCATGTTATAAAAGGGAAAATAATTTGTTCATTATTGTGTCTTCCTGAACATACGTAGTTTTTATAGTATAAAATTACTTTTGAATCATAACATACTAATTATGACATGTTAAATCCATGTATCATTTGTTACATGGTGTATAATATTATCCCTCTCAATTACATGGATTACAATTGAAATTTTTCAGTGTCTTGCGTATTACTAAATTTTTAATGGTTACCCATATAATTTAACTATATATATAGACTTTTACATCATGAATCTAGATAAATATTATGAAAAATAGTTGCAGTTATATGAAATTCCAATTAATACTTTTATAGTGAATGAATATATAAAATGGGAATGATGATTCATCTAATATAACTAAATATAGAAATATTTATACATAATATCACTGAAAATAAATTATAAAATTAAATGGTTGTCATTGAATGTTTATTTCAATAATGAGTTAATTATCATTTTTTATATGGCATGAAATTGACTATTAATATATAGAACTTCTATTATAAGATTTCATTCCTCGAACAATACTCTACCATAGTATTGGGTGTTGGTAATATTGTTGAGCAATGTATTGTTTTCAAACAATTCAAAATAATGTTTTTTAAAGGGGGAGATTATTTCAAATAATACTCTGTCTCTTTATGATGATTTTGATGCTCACAAATACCCTTAATTATTTACTAATTATTTCGTTGAGTATTTTTCAGGAATTTATTTTATTTATTTATTTCATACAACGAGATTTCATACTTCATTTATTCCGAGATCAATTTTAGCGTGTTCTGGAATCACTGTAGCGCAAGATCATTTTTAGCGTGTTCTGGAATCACTGTAGCGCGAGATCAATTTTAGCGCGTACTGGAATCACTGTTCATACCCTACGTTGATGAACGTAACGTATGGATGAAAAGTTTACTTTTTATGTTAAAAGAAACGTATGGTTAAGGAACCTTACGTTATTTTGAAACGTATGGTTAATGAATCTTACGTTGTTGAAAAGTATGGAAGAAGAACATTACGTTTGGAAGGAACCTTACGTTTTCGTTGTTGGACAAGTATGGAAGAGAAACCGTACGTTAGTTTTCAGTGTTGAGTTTGTTTCTCAAAAGTATGGATCATCAACCTTACTTTTATAATCAACCGTACGTTCTTTGGAGAGTTGAAGCAAGACAAAGTATGGATGATCAACCCTACGTTTGAATGCTGAAGAGAAAGTATGTATGTTCAACCTTACATTTGTGAACCTTACGTTTGTGAACCTTACGTTTGGAGCCACGTCATCAACCCTACGTTTGGCGTCGGGATATTTTTGACAGACGATATTTCCTTTTGCATTGGTCAAACAAGCGGATTATTAGGCGGATTTCGAGCCGATTCTTAAGTACGACTTTGACTGAATCAAAGACGATTTACAACGGATTACTGATTGATTTAAACGGAGCTTTTTGTGCCGATTCTTCAGGGGAGTTACAACGGCTCTGTTATTTCATTTAATATCGCGAATCTAAAGGAGATTTTTATGGATCTATTTATGCGGAAGATTTTCTCAGATTTGAATATATATGTTCTATCTTGGAAACTTCGGATATATATATATACACAGGAAAGTGTGTGAAATATATAGATTGATCTTTTAACAAGCAAGAAACAGAGACTGAGAAAAGGCGTTCTTTTCTGGTGATCGAGAAGAAGTGTAAAACCTTTATTACCGAAGGAAGATCTTGATAGCAGATTCACGTGTTCTACATCGACTATCTGTTGTGAATCTATTGCTGCAGAAGTTGTGAAGTTTCTGGTAATATCTATTGCAACTGGATCGACTCAGAACTGTTTTGATTACAGATCTTTATTTTCTGAAGACAACGATCTATCTACTGTCAATTGCTTTCTGTTGCAATTGTGAAGAACAACTGGAGAAGTGTTTTCTTTATCGAAACCCTTTTTTATTTTTGAGTGATCAGCTTCTCGTTCTAAGCTGTGTGGGTTCGTGTTTGAACCAGGAAGGCTGTGTTTGCCTGGAACTTGTAAAGGTGTCAACTGCCTGTACTCAGTTGTGAACAGGTCTGTGGAAACGAGGACCAGATAGTGAAAATCGCCAAGCTCGTGGATTTGAGCGTTGGTGGAGTGGACTAGGGGCCTTCTGTTCCCCGAACCACTATACATCCGTGTGTTCATGCTTTTACTTTTTCCGCTGCATATTTAATCATGCAAAAGCATAGTGGACAGAATTTGTCTAAATTGAAGAGATTATAATAATTTTGAAAAGACACAATTCACCCCCCCTCTTGTGTGTAATCCGTAGATTCAGATCCAACAATTGGTATCAGAGGAGGAGCTTCTTATTTTTAAAGTCTTATCAAGCTAGAAGTATTTAAAGATTATACATAGTGTATCATGGCTGATATGAGAGTGGGAATGTCAATGGCCAGAGCACCTTACTTTAATGGAGATAATTATGGCTGCTGGAAATCACGTATGATTATTTATCTGAAAAATCTTGGTTACAAAGTCTATTCAAAGATTCTGACTCCCTATGAAATTCCTGAAAATCCCGATACATGGAGTGCTGCTACAGAGGCTGAGTATGACATAAATTCAAAAGCTATGAATGCAATCATCTGTGGTCTAGGACCAGATGAATTTAACAGAGTATCTCAATGCCCGACTGCATATGAAATGTGGCAAACAATAGCTGTTGCTTATTAAGGAACAGATAATGTAAGACAGATGAGATATGCAACTGCTAAGTTAAAATTCGATACTTTCAGAATGATTGAAGGAGAGAGAATCACTCAGATGAATGGAAGATTGACAGAAATTGTCAATAATATAATAGCTCTAGGAGAACCAATCAAGAAGGCTGATCAAGCGTTGAAGGTACTGAGAGTACTTCCTACTCGATGGAATGGAATCTCTGCAGCAATCAGACAATCAACTTCTGTTAAAGATCTAACTATGAGAGAACTGATTGGTACATTGATGATGTACGAAGCTGAAATGAAAGATGAGGTAAATGAGCATAAAGTCTACATAAAAAGGGAAAATACTGCTTTGAAAGTGACTTCTCAACAAAAGGATAGAAAGATGAAGAACAGAGAAGTAAGTGCTAAATCAGAAAGCTCTGATTCTTCAAATTCGGATGAAGAACTGGCTCAGCTAGCCAGAAAATTCAGAAAGTTCTACAGTAAGAAGAAAGACTTCAAGAAATCCTTCAAAAAGGATAGCAAGGAAGTGAGATGTTATGAATGCAAAAAGATGGGACATATCAGACCGGATTGCCCAAAATTGAAAGATGCAAAGAAGAAGAAATTCTTCAAAAGAGATGATTATGAGCAGAAAGACAAGAAAGCTATGAAAGCTACTTGGAGTGTTTCTGAAGACTCAAGTAATTCTTCTGAATCAAGCTCAGAGAAGGAGGAAGCCAATTTAAAAGCAAATATGTGTTTCATGGATGAAACTGATGAGGTACACTCATACTACTCCTCTGACTCAAATAATGAATCAAACTCTAAAACAAGCTTCTCAAATAAAAAACTTGCAGCTTACTGCAATATGCTTGAAGAAAGGTATGACTCATTATTTAAAAAATATAAATCTATAATGAACTTGCATAAAGCTATTTCAGATTAGAGAAATACTTTGCTAAAACAACATAAGGAATTAATTGACAAATACAACTCTGCTGACTCAAATAAAATTAATTTTGAATCAAAAATAAAAACTCTACAGGATGAAGTAGAATCTTATAAAAAGGCTGCATTAGTTTTTACAAAAGGAGAAAACGTCTTAAATGAGATACTTGGAAAAACTGTAATTAAAAAGGAAAGGTTTGGAATTGGAAGTAAAGGAGAAAAACCTAAGTTATACAAAAATTATTTTGTTCCTAGCACTAAACAGGTTATTTGTAACTTCTGTGGAACAAAAGGTCATATAGCTAAAAACTGTTTTCTAAGAAAACCTCAAATATGTGGAATTAAGAAAGCTTATATTTCCAATGATCTATATGATTCAATCAATTTTAAGAAAACAAAGCAAATCTGGATACCCAGATCACTGCTTGCTAACACTCCTGGACCCAACAAAATATGGGTACCAAAGCAATTTGTTTAAATGTCTTTGCAGGTAGCAGGTCACCAAAGAAAGAAAGAAATATGGTATATGGACTGTGGCTGCTCAAGACACATGAGTGGAACTTCAGCTAATTTCTCTTCTCTTACTCGAAAGGAAGGAGGACTTGTCACCTTTGGTGACAATGCCAAAGGAAAGATTATTGGTATTGGAACAGTTGGAGATCCTGAGACAGTCTCAATCAACAAAGTACTTTATGTACAAGGGTTAAAACACAATCTGATAAGTATCTCTCAACTCTGTGATGATGGATACACTGTTGATTTTACTAACAATAGTTGTACTGTTTCTAAAGATAAACTGTTTAAGTTTAGAGCACCCAGAACTGATAATGTTTATACTTTGGATTTGTATTCCTTGTGTAAACAACAAGTAAACTGCTTAACTGCTAATATAAGTGAATCCTGGATCTGGCATAGAAGACTTGGTCATTGCAATATATATGCTTTACATAAATTATCTAAGAAACATCTAGTTTCTGATTTGCCTAGTCTCAAATTTGAAAATGACAGATTCTGTGATGCATGTCAGCTTGGCAAGCAACACAAATCATCATTCAAATCTGTTAATAAAGTTTCTACAACTAAGCCTCTAGAACTTATCCATATGGATTTGTTTGGACCTTCAAGAGTAGAAAGTTTAGCTGGTAAATTATATGTTTATGTATTAGTTGATGATTATTCTAGATTTACTTGGATTTTCTTTTTGAAATTTAAAAGTGAAGCTTTTAGTTTATTTGAAGGTTTATGTAAATCTATTCAAAATGAAAAAGGTTTTAATATAATCTCATTGAGAAGTGATCATGGTGGAGAATTTGAGAACTAGGAATTTAATTCCTTTTGCTCAAACATGGGTATTAAACACACCTTCTCTGCTCCAAGAACACCTCAACAAAATGGGATTGTAGAAAGAAGAAATAGAACTATTCAAGAAATGGCTAGAACTATGTTAAATGAATATAGCCTATCTATATATTTCTGGGCAGAAGCTGTTAATACAGCTTGCTATATAATGAATAGAATTTTAATAAGACCTATTTTGAAAAAGACACCCTATGAACTATGGAATAACAGAAAACCTAAAGTAAATTACTTTAAAGTTTTTGGATGCAAGGTTTACATCTTGAATACCAAAGATAATCTTGGTAAATTTGATCCAAAATCTGATAAAGGTATTTTATTAGGATATTCTGCAACCTCCAAAGCTTATAGAGTCTATAATAAAAGGTCAAGTATTGTTGAAGAATCAGTTCATGTGAAATTTGATGAATCTGATCCTTTTGAGAAAAGGATAGAACAAATAGATGAACCTGACTCTAATGAAAACATGAGACCTGAGAATTTAAAGAATGATTTTGAAAATGATATAAAAGAAATTCAGTCCAGTTCAGAAGAACATGATACTGAAGAACCTTTGAATGTAATGCCTAGATAGTCTAGAGCCTTAAAGAATCACCCTTTAGAATCTATGATAGGTGACTTAGAGACAGGTATTCAAACAAGAAGAAACTTTGGAAACATAGTTGAATTCTCTGCTTTCCTATCCCAACAAGAACCTAAGACCATAGAAGAAGCCTTAGATGATGAGAGCTGGGTAATAGCAATGCAGGATGAATTGAACCAGTTCAAGAGAAATAAGGTTTGGGAATTAGTTGAAAGACCACATGATTATCCAGTAATAGGAACTAAATGGGTCTTTAGGAATAAACAGGATGATCAAGGGATAATAACTAGAAATAAAGCAAGATTAGTAGCTAGAGGATATAATCAAGAAGAAGGAATAGATTATGATGAGACCTTTGCACCTGTAGCTAGGTTAGAAGCCATTAGAATTCTTTTAGCCTATGCATCTTATATGAATTTTAAATTATTTCAGATGGATGTTAAATCTGCCTTTTTAAATGGTTATTTAATGGAGGAAGTTTATGTTGAGCAACCTCCTGGTTTTGAAAATTCTCAAAAACCAGATTCTGTTTTCAAACTTACTAAAGCTCTTTATGGCCTTAAACAAGCACCTAGAGCTTGGTATGAAAGACTAAGTTCTTTTCTTTTGAAAAATTATTTTACTGTTGGACTAGCAGATCCAACACTCTTTAAGAAAACTGTGAAAAATAATGTTTTGTTGGTTCAAATTTATGTTGATGATGTAATTTTTGGATCAACCAATAAAATTCTTTGTCATGAATTTTCAGAATTAATGCAAAAAGAATTTGAAATGAGTATGATGGGAGAATTAAATTTCTTTTTGGGTCTTCAAATATTTCAAAAAGATTTTGGAAATGTTTTAAATCAATGCAAATACATTACTGATTTACTAAGAAATTTGGACTTGAAAACAGCAAGACATTTACAACTCCTATGTGTACTAATATAAAACTTGATTTGGATGAAACTGGAAAATCAGTGGACAACAAGTTATATAGAGGTATGATTGGTAGTTTGTTATATCTTACTGCTAGTAGACCAGATATAATGTATTCAGTATGTCTTTGTGCTCGATTTCAATCAAATCCCAAAGAATCCCATTTAACTGCTGTTAAAAGAATTTTTAGATATTTAAAAGGTACTATTTATCAATCTCTGCTTTATCCAAAAACCTCTGATTTTAATTTAATTTCATATTCAGATGCTGACTTTGGAAGCTGTAGATTAGATAGGAAGAGTACTTTAGGAACATGTCACTTTTTAGGAAAGTCTTTAGTATCATGGTCTAGTAAGAAACAACACTCAGTTGCCCTGTCAACAGCCGAGGCAGAATATGTGTCTGCAGGTAGTTGCTGTGCACAGGTTTTGTGGATGAAAAACACTCTTATGGACTTTGGATTAAATTTCAATAATACTCCTATTTTATGTGATAATACTAGTGCAATTAATATTTCAAAAAATCCTATTAGTCATTCTAGAACTAAGCACATTGATATAAGACATCACTTTTTAAGAGATCATGTGTTTAAAAAGGATATATTTTTAGAATTTGTAAATACAGAAAATCAATTAGCAGATATTTTTACTAAACCACTTCCCACGGCAAGGTTTGAATTTATTAAGGGGGAGTTAGGTTTATTTAATTTTAAATAATTATTTTTAAATCTTATTCTATTTTCGAATTCTGCTTCATTTCTGTTTCCCGCTATAAGTAATTTTATTTTGTTTTAAATAAAAGTAATGATTAGTGATTACACGGGAATCAAGGCTGTCAGAACCGTTTCACCTTCTAAATTGTTTCACCTTTTTTCGGAAACCCTTTCGAAAACCTAAAACCGCACATCTGCTCCAAAACCCTTTTCTGAATCTTCAAACCCTAAACTTTCGAACCTTCAGAAATCGTTGTTGAAATGGCAAAGACTAAGCATCCAGATGAAGCTGAGAGCAGTGCTGCAAAGAAACCTAAAGTAGTTGGTCGGAAAATACTGCAAGGTAAAGTCATCGATTTAGAATGGCTGTTTGAAACTAATTTACTGTTGAAGCAAGCGTTGTCGTTTCATAGCCTTGAGCAAGCTTTTAACAGTGCAAATTCTGAGTTTCTATATGAGGCATAAATGAGACATTTCTTTAGAACTGTTCAGTTTAGCCTTGGAGATACGGAGGATAGTTTATTGGCTCAAATAGAGGATAAGGACTTTTCTATATCATCTGTAGAGATAAGTCACATTCTTAACTGCCCTCATGAAGGAGTTTTTCATTTCGATTTACGGAATATTGGAGATTTTGTACATAAGTCTGAAGACATTATGTCTTTTCTGTTTGGAACCAGAGTGATAAAGAAAATGTTTATTAAAGATTTGGAGCCCGATCAGAAAATCTTGGTAAAATTTGTTCAGACTGGTTTAACACCAAGGATGGCTGAAATGGAGAAAATCCTATACCCTGACATGTACATAATGTATCTTCTGATGTGTGATATTAAGTTTAATTTTCCTCGGTTTATGATAAGATATCTGAGATACTGCTGTCAGAGTGAAGCAAGAATGACCTTTTTCCCTTATGGAAGGTTCATTTCTTTGTTTTTGCATAAAAGAGGAATGATCAGATTGGTAGATGCTGGGGTGAAATTTCACCACAGTAATGTTTTTAATGCTGGAACTTTAAGGAAAGTAGGATACTTCTGGAGCACAATTAAAGGAAAACTCTTACCTGTTGGAGCTGAGGAAGACTCGGAGAGTGCTCAGGCTCAACCGGCTAAGTCCAAGGAGGGACAAGCAGAATCAAGAGTTAGTACAGTGGCAAGGAGAATTCGTTTTGAGATGGAGGAAGTTGAGGAAGAGAGAAGTCAAGAAGGACTTCAATCTAAAAGGAAGAGGTCAATTGATGAAGAAATTATCTCTCCTGCCTTGAAATCCTCTGAACCGGTAATTTCTTATTCATTTGTGAGAGAAGCTGTTGTGGAGCAGACTGCAACGATAGAGGAACCAGTAGCTCAACCGGAAATCCAAAAAGAACCTCAATCTGCTGTTGTGGCTGTTGAAAATGTAATACAACAAGAACAACTAATGGAGGCAGTGCCTGGTGAAGAAGTGGCCCGACCTCAAGATTTACATGAAAATATTGTTCTTGACCATTCAGTAGAAGTCAGAGAGACTACTGTTCGTGATGAACATACTTCTGAAGCTAATACAGAGGTACTTCAGGAAGATTTTTCAGTGGAAGAGTTTCAGGCTTCAAAAGCTAGTTCAGTGGATCAACTTTGTCAGGACAAGGACAAAGAACAGTCAGATGCAGATTCTTTACCTCTTGCCCTGCCTCATCAACCTTTTTCTGGACATGAGAATAGAGCACAGGATGCCCCTGATTCGAGAAAAGAAGAAGTTGTTGAGTTGTGCAAGCGTATCTCTCAATTAGAATCTGAGAATGTTAGTCTCAAAAATTCTCTGAACTTAGAGCAGTAAAAGTTTCAAAAGCTGAAAGAATGTACTGTTTCAAGACAGGAAGTAGATTTGTTTAAGACTGATATGTTTAATGCTGTTGATCAGTTAAAATCAGATATGGTAAAGAAAGATGATATGTCTGAGTTGAAGATTTACATGGAGAATAAATTTGAGTCTGTTGCAAACAGTGCTGTGAGTGGATCAGGCTCTTCACCTGATTTGATTCGGAGATTTCAAGCAATTACAGGAGCACTAAGCAATATGAGTGACATATTACACGATCTTTAGTGTAATAGTGCCCCTTTGTCAGTTTTGCTAGATAATCAGAAATTTTTAGTGGATCAGTTGACATCTGGAGAGCAACCGATTAGGATTCTTTTGAATCAGTTATCAGAAAAGCTGGCTCTTTTTGTTGAAAAAGAAGAAATAATGCATGAGTTTTTCAGAGTTAATTTGATTGAAGATATTCATATGACTCAAGAGAACAGAGATCTTATCATCAAGTTAGGAGATGGGATGATGAAGAGGCTCAGAGAACAGTTTACAGAAATCAGGACCGCGATTCAAAGGAGATAGACACCCTTTTTTCTTCCCTGTCTTATCTATGAACCTTGATTCCTCTGTATATCACAATCGTTTATATATAACAGCTTGTGAATGAAAATTCTTTTCTTTTTTTTTGTTTTGTTGTTTATTGATTTATGACTAAGTTAGCCAGTATAACAAATTCACTTATTCATACACAGTTAATTATAGCATTTACTTATAGTTCAGTGCAATATTGAATGTGTTCAAATCTGTAATTTTTCATTCTTTTTGATATCACAAAAAGGGGGAGAATTTGGATAAACACAACAATTAAATTCATTTGTTTCCTATGAAGAAATTTGGATAGCTGAAAATTTATTTTTATGGGGGAGAAATTTTTTTTATTATAGTTAAATATTGTTTTAATCCTTTCAGAATTCTAAAATTTTAAAGATTGCAATTAAATTAGTTCTATTATTTTATGGGTTTTGTGATCATCAAAAAGGGGGAGATTGTTGAGCAATGTATTGTTTTCAAACAATTCAAAATAATGTTTTTTAAAGGGGGAGATTATTTCAAATAATACTCTGTCTCTTTATGATGATTTTGATGCTCACAAATACCCTTAATTATTTACTAATTATTTCGTTGAGTATTTTGCAGGAATTTATTTTATTTATTTATTTCATACAACGAGATTTCATACTTCATTTATTCCGAGATCAATTTTAGCGTGTTCTGGAATCACTGTAGCGCAAGATCATTTTTAGCGTGTTCTGGAATCACTGTAGCGCGAGATCAATTTTAGCGCGTACTGGAATCACTGTTCATACCCTACGTTGATGAACGTAACGTATGGATGAAAAGTTTACTTTTTATGTTAAAAGAAACGTATGGTTAAGGAACCTTACGTTATTTTGAAACGTATGGTTAATGAATCTTACGTTGTTGAAAAGTATGGAAGAAGAACATTACGTTTGGAAGGAACCTTACGTTTTCGTTGTTGGACAAGTATGGAAGAGAAACCGTACGTTGGTTTTCAGTGTTGAGTTTGTTTCTCAAAAGTATGGATCATCAACCTTACTTTTATAATCAACCGTACGTTCTTTGGAGAGTTGAAGCAAGACAAAGTATGGATGATCAACCCTACGTTTGAATGCTGAAGAGAAAGTATGTATGTTCAACCTTACGTTTGTGAACCTTACGTTTGTGAACCATACGTTTGGAGCCACGTCATCAACCCTACGTTTGGCATCGGGATATTTTTGACAGACGATATTTCCTTTTGCATTGGTCAAACAAGCGGATTATTAGGTGGATTTCGAGCCGATTCTTAAGTAAAACTTTGACTGAATCAAAGACGATTTACAACGGATTACTGATTGATTTAAACGGAGCTTTTTGTGCCGATTCTTCAGGGGAGTTACAACGGCTCTGTTATTTCATTTAATATCGCGAATCTAAAGGAGATTTTTATGGATCTATTTATGCGGAAGATTTTCTCAGATTTGAATATATATGTTCTATCTTGGAAACTTCGGATATATATATATACACAGGAAAGTGTGTGAAATATATAGATTGATCTTTTAACAAGCAAGAAACAGAGACTGAGAAAAGGCGTTCTTTTCTAGTGATCGAGAAGAAGTGTAAAACCTTTATTACCGAAGGAAGATCTTGATAGCAGATTCACGTGTTCTACATCGACTATCTGTTGTGAATCTATTGTTGCTGAAGTTGTGAAGTTTCTGGTAATATCTATTGCAACTGGATCGACTCAGAACTGTTTTGATTACAGATCTTTATTTTCTGAAGACAACGATCTATCTACTGTCAATTGCTTTCTGTTGCAATTGTGAAGAACAACTGGAGAAGTGTTTTCTTTATCGAAACCCTTTTTTATTTTTGAGTGATCAGCTTCTCGTTCTAAGCTGTGTGGGTTTGTGTTTGAACCAGGAAGGCTGTGTTTTCCTGGAACTTGTAAAGGTGTCAACTGCCTGTACTCAGTTGTGAACAGGTCTGTGGAAACGAGGACCAGATAGTGAAAATCGCCAAGCTCGTGGATTTGAGCATTGGTGGAGTGGACTAGGGGCCTTCTATTCCCCGAACCACTATACATCCGTGTGTTCATGCTTTTACTTTTTCCGCTGCATATTTAATCGTGCAAAAGCATAGTGGACAGAATTTGTCTAAATTGAAGAGATTATAATAATTTTGAAAAGACACAATTCACCCCCCCTCTTGTGTGTAATCCGTAGATTCAGATCCAACAAATATCTCTTATGATCCTTTATAATCTGTCGTATTACCTAGACCATGTTTCATAATTATGATATTTTTCATTAAAACCATTATTTTGGAAGGAATTATACTTGGTTTATTCTAGTTATGTAATTTTTGGGATATTAAATCATCATCAAAGTTGTATGTTAGTAATTGTAGAAATTTTAAAAAATAATGTCTTTAATTAATGTACTAGGAAGGTAGAAGTGACCTTGCTCCAGAGGTTATGTGACTTGACCCACTAATGATTCCACTATTAGTTCCACCTATGGAACCACTAAGGCCTCTTGGATTGGGAATTGAAACACTACTTAAAGATGGTTTTCTAATGAACATTCTATATAATAATTTACATGACCAACAACAAATATATATGATTTTACTTGAGAGTTACACTAGTATAACACTATAAATAGGTCGGGGGGATGGTGGTAAATAGGCTACTGATTCTTAGCATGAGGCTATTTGAATCATCATTATGAATGTGGATACACATTCATAGAGGATAGTGAACCATGTTTCATACATTATTAGAGGATCCATGAAGATATATTAGAAATTTTTTACCTAGAAAATCTAGCATTAGGTTATGACTTGGATAGATTTTCAATAAAATTACTATTATTATGTATTTCTTAATATGTTGAGGGATGACCAAGTTATAGTTTTTATATACTTGTAGTAGGTAGACTTATCTGTTATAGATTACTAACATAGTTTCATAGTGCAACCATATTTTGTTCCTTCCATTATTAGTGATGTTCATAGATCTGAGATTTTATTATGGGATTAGGTATTTCATTAATTTAGGTGTAAATGTCTTCTTTGTGGTTATGTTTTTTAGACAGTCATCCAAACCCTAATCACTTATAGAAACATGAGGTAATCTGAAGGTGCGCGATGGAGCGTTTATGTTCCATGAAAAGAAAGAAGTTCCTCAAGTGTTAGTATGCACTACCTAGAGAAAAATTATAAGAGAAGTTGTATCAAGAGTATCCACATCAGTAGTAGTGTGGTATTCCATACAAGTTGGGGGGAGGGATGGAATATGAAGTTAATGTTTACAAGATACCTAGTTTGCTGATGAGAATGGTGATAAATTGTTCATCTACATTATTTTTTTTATAAATTTTACACCACTTTCTTGTGAGAGGGGATATGAACCAAATATGTGTTTCTATGAAGGATTATTATGTCTATGTCAAGAAGGAAAATATAGTACTATAGGTCATTTAGACCTAGGAGGTAGTCATGGGTGGGGTTTTCATACCGCTGAGGTGTGGAAACAATAGGGTAGAACTAGTAAGTCAAGTTAGGATGATACATAGGGCCACATATCAATCCATACATACATAGTACAACCTACACCTGAGGAGTATGGTTATAGTCCTTAAATAGTCTAATATACAAAGTTAGTCTCATTAACTATATTAAATAATTTTTTTGATACAAGATCTTATCTACCCATTATATTTGGGGATAGTTTGTATTTATTGAAATTGGAATTTATTATTTCTATGGAGTGATAAATCTTGAAAGAAAACAAGGAATATAATAAAAAGGAATGCTGGTATTAATGGAGTGTCGCCTGGAGATCGGTTCCTATCATCTTCAATGGTTCCTTTTCATCCCTGATATGAATAGATTTTACATAATCTCATGATTGACATCTAAATAACCTTTATTTCATGTATTTATTGCTACACCTAGAGGATGACTTTCATATCACTGTAGGGAGTTAATCATATTTATATGGGTGAGTGGGATGTCATGGAATGTCGAGATAGACTCGAGCATTTTGGGCTGGTTGGAGTGGCATCGCATATTTATAGTATCTATCTATATGATAATGGAATTGAATATACCTATTCTCCCTTGGTAGTGACTATTTTGTGATGTGTTTCATGATTCTTTTTATGGGCTACCTCTAGGAAGAGTGGGGGGTAGTATAGAGATTGTCCTTGGAGGTACAAAATTTTCATTTTTTACTTAAAAAAGGATAATACCGTTATTCATGTGCTCAAAAGACATGTAGTACATGTAGATGTAAAGGGACTAATTAAACACTTTACATCACCTTGGGGTTCACCTATTTTTTTCACTAAGTCACAGGATGGTACCCACATGTTGTTTTTTCACAATAGGAAATTGTACTACTTTTCCATAAATAACAAGTATAATTTACCTTTTATAGATGAAATATTCCATCATCTCTAATGTGTGAGGTTATTCTACAACATTTAATTGAGTCTGTGACACCATCATTTGAGTGTTCAACCATTATATATACACCATAATTTTTTTTACATAATATATGGATTGTATAGATATTTGGTTATGTTTTTAAATCACCCTAACACACTGGGAGTATTAATTTTTCAAATGAATATATTTTTCATTCACCTATATCAGGATTAATTTGTGGTATTTTTCATTGACAATGTATTAATGTGGTCACACACGTAGCATGATCTTTCCAAACATCTTTATATCATTTTGACTACCATGATATAGCACTTCTAATATGATACTCTAAAAAACATTTCTAGATTGATAGTGTTCACATAATAGGTCACAATATATTAAAATCAAGAGTATTGAATGAACGTGAGAAAGAGAGTGATGTGGTTTATTTAATGAATCTAAAGAATGTGTTTTGAGATTGAATTTTTGTTACGATAAGAATATATTATAGAACATTTATTCCAGATTTATCATTCCCAACATCACAAATTTGGGGTTGGAAAAGAAGGGGTAAAATTTTTATGCTCTATAGAATATTAGAATGCCTTTCATGTGATTAAAGGTTGTCTATCATTAGGGATGATATCAATTATACAAGAACAAGAAATAAGCTATACAGTTCATTGTGATGAATTAGGCATTAAGATAGGAGAAATTATAATACAGGGAGATATAGTTGTTGAATACATGTACTGGTATTTGATGAATAATGAGCCTAATTACCCAACATATTATCTGATGTAAGATACAGTGCTTTATTACCTACAATTTTTATGTACTTTTTATTTGGAGAAATTTTATGTAGTACGCACACCAAAATATCCTCATGTATATATTTAACCTATTTTATTTGAATATAAGATAGTGAATTTTGGTTCATTTTGTAATGTAGTTTGATTTTTTGTATTCATATAATCCTGGTAAGGGAAAGAATGTGATAGATGATTTGAACAAAAATAATCGCTCACATGTTTTTCTGGTACCCACTTACAAGTTGTTGTTAATGTCCTTAATATCTAAGAGATATTTAGAGTTGCAGGAGCATCTTGTATGTATTTTACTCTAATTCTTCTGAGTAACTTCCAAAAATTTGGACAAAATGAAATGGTATAGCTATAAAAACATGAACACTTGGTCCACAGGGATAATTATCTAGGTATGGTCCCACCACCTAGTTGGTTTATTAGTAGGTATTAGGTTGTTTGAATTAATAAACATACATAGGTTTATACATACATCATAGAGGAATACATGCAAGAGTCTCATTCCCTTGCATGGTTAGCGAATTCCAATGTAACCAAATGTATTGTGACTTATGCTACCAATATGTGTGGCATATGATAAAAAGGATGATAAATGGATGTGTTTCTTTGTGTTCAACTTATCATT
The DNA here is from genome assembly GCA_963277665.1 of Viscum album. Taxonomy (NCBI): domain Eukaryota; kingdom Viridiplantae; phylum Streptophyta; class Magnoliopsida; order Santalales; family Viscaceae; genus Viscum; species Viscum album. Next base: position 1,512,815,540 of record OY728156.1, read on the forward strand.
ATGTTATGGAGGAACATGTTTCAATTGAATGGGTTTAAAATCTGTTACCCATTACTAAGAGGAAATTGGATGATGTCACTATGAATTTTTCCATGAGATTACCTAGGTAACATCAGTGCAGTGATGCAGTATGGCTGATTGTGGATAGGATGATGAAGTCTTCCCACTTCATGACAATATAGGATGTCATATTTGGAGTATGAACAAGGTAGGATATATGACCGATGGATTATATACCTTAATATAGTTCCACAGAAAACTGTATCTGATAAGAATTCTTTATTCACATATTAGTTCTTCCGAGGGATGAAGAAGGAAATGTTTTAACATGTAATTCTAAGTTTATTATATTTTATAAATTCAAATAGACAAAAAAAAGTGTACGATATGGGAGATATAATACATTATAGGTGCATAAAACCATGATTTAATAGGTTTTTGTGTTAAAAAACACCGTCTTTCACAGATCTATTACAATAATATCTTCTATGAAAACATACTGATTGATCCTTATAAGGAAATGTATGTTAATCCATTTTATATACCACTTTTATGGTTATAGGCTAGAGAGGTACTTTTATTTCGTCTTAATCTAATGCAATTGACCCAAGAGTAGGTATATATTATCAAAAAGTGACTCGCTACAGATCAGTCTAGCCAGAAACATTTTTTCAATCATTTCTTAAGACCTTTGGAGTATGAAGTCTGAAATAGGGTCACCCTATGTATTTTGACAAGATTGGGACATTGATGGTTTGAGAATCAAGGGAATATGGAATCAAGAGTTTTTGATCCGTTGAGATTTTGAAGTGATATGGGTCGATATTCTATCAATTGAACTTCTATCAGTGGTACCTAGACATGAATGCTGATTTATTTGTCTCATGTATTTGTAATTGCTATTCATATCTATCCCTTGTTTTCCATCTGAATAATGTGTAATTGGAAGTTGATTCTTTTTTTAGTAATATCCTATACATATTGTTTATTATATAATTGAGACTCTTCCATGAAGATTGCTTCCTCTCGTACATGTTCAATGGTACCATAATCGTGTATTTGATGAGAAATATGTGTGATAGGATAACATACATTCCCAGTGGTCAAATATATTGTCATAGGATGTTATACTAAACTCTTAAGCTAAACTCAAGGATGAGCTGGGTTAATGTGGGGAGTTTTACATCCTATATTTTAAGAGAGGTGTGGACCCTTTATGTATATTATTATACCTCAATTTTTCTCTAATAAATGTTTATATGAGTTTTTGGAAGGATTAAATAGTATTTTTGAGATTATTTATAACTCAATGTTCCAATTATATGGTGATTAGTTTGAGAAGCAGATGTTTTTACATGGTCCTGACTATCCATATGATTCAAACCATCTACCATAAAGACCATGATCATAGTTTTGGAAATTGTATGATAGAGGCCACATGGACTTGTGGAATCGTAAATAGAAGTTTCCAAGGTGATCCACATAATGTGTACATGTTTTTCATACCCATTCATTATCCACGTGAAGGAGGTGACACACTGGACAGTGATTTCCATGTTTGGAATGACGTTTCTCTAACCATGCGACAAAACCATGAACCATATTAAATGTGTGTTAAATAACAACGTTAAACACACTAAATTATTATTGTATTATCCCTTTACATATCACTAAAATGAATGGTTTCTCACTCTGTTGGGTGATCTCCCCCCCTCCTCCTATGATTTTTTGACACGCTTGGGTTTTCCATGACTGCATAGAGGATTCGACATGATTCATTGATGTTTTTTTTCAATGTTCGATATCCTTATTAGAATTATTCCATTTCATATATTAATAACTTCTACAATGTTGGTTAGTGGACTCATCCATTAATTTTCTCCATTTTATAAATGCATTACATTATCTCATTGGATTCATATTGATTACATATTTCTATAGACCATCTCAATTTATCTATATAGGATCCAATAAGGTCAATAAAGAGGATACCTTGCACTTGTTCTTAGGGATTGATAACATTATGATGATTGGATTGATCTACCATGTCTCCATCCCAAGTTTACAATCATATCAATATAAATATAATAAATGTGTTACTATCTTGAGATGTATTTTTCACTTAATGTATTCGATGCACTGGTTGCACCTCAGTTTCTATAATTTTACATTATTATCACATGATCACATAATTCAAGAGATTCTAGTTTATGCTGATGCATGTATGGTCAGTCATACATCTAATAAGGAGTATGATCCAATATTATTTATTTAATTATTTTAATATATTTTTTATACCTACACATGGTTCCATTAAATATTTATATATTGGATATTATCAGATATTCTTGGTGGTGGAATACTGAGTTTTACTCACACACTATAGGGGCCACCGATTGGTACCCAAATAGACTTCATGGATGTAGGTATGGAAGGGGAAGCACCCATATTTGTATACATGAAGTTGCTTCAATGATTTATTATTATATTAGAGTATCGATACCATTATCACAATGCATTAATGGTATTTTATTCATTTTTAATATTTTTATGGCAGGTAATATGTATTCCTGGTACAATGTGACCCTTTATATTACCTCATTTATAGATAGCACCATGATTTTGTGTGTGTGTGTGATTATTCAAATTGTTGATAGTCCGATTTATATGGATGATTTATTATTATGATAAACTTGATACATTATACTATTTTTTCTTCTTATTAACTATTTTATATTGATGTAATACAATTTGATAAATTGGATAAAGTCTCCACTCTATACTATCATATACGCATTCTTTTTATTAGTAGAATATGACATATATGGTGGTGTTCTTGGGGATAGATTTATATCATGTTTGTAAACTGATCATTTATTTTAATCTTGGCACTACATTGGTGAATTATATTATAAAATTATTCTCATATAAAAAGGATTTTTTACCCTTGTTGGTAGGAACCCATTAATCCTAATATTTTTATTTTCATAAATAAAATAATATAAAATGAAAAAGTTAAAACAAGTCACAATGAATTTACATGGTCCAACACTGAAATGCAATCCAATGAGCATACACATGGTGTTGTGAAGGTATACTAGAATTCAATAATCTTCTATTGTTCAGTGGATACATTTCATAATCTACTATAACTTCATGATATACTAAATTGATATATAATATGTTTAGGTATTATAATACCACCTACCATGGGTCAAATTTACCAAAAGCTACATTTCAAACTACATTGGATAGATTCATACTCAATTTTTCAACATAATGTTCACCTCAATATCATCAATGAAGGGTTTTTTTATTTCAATCCTAATGACCATAGTATCATGATCCAAAGTAATCTATATTTGTTTCCGACGCTTTCGCCGGGGCGCGCGCGCATCCGTCCGCGGGGGAGGGGGACGCGCGGCTTTGTTGCCCCGCATTCCCGCTTTCCAAAGGCGGGCGGCATCCGTCCCTTATTCAGGGGCGTCTGCTCCTTGATCGAAACGGGATGATGGGATGTCGGTTCTTCCTCCTGTGGATTCCTCCTCAGAACTCGTCACCTAGTCCGGGTCTCCCTTATAGATTTAATACATAGTTCGTGAAACTCTTCCCAGTGCCATGTTTCCATGGACGCCGGTTAATTACACTGCTTCTGTCGGGACATTCCAAAGGGTCCAGTCAGGGCAGCAACCTTTGGTCAGGGGAGTAATCACGTTTGAGGCATCAGTAGCGTGTCTGGATGCTGGGGTACCTGGCATGTCTGTCTGTTATCCTTGATCACAAGGCTTCTCGAGGGCGTGGAAACCCGAGGCATCCCACATCGAGCGCAGGGAATTACATGTCATAGACACGTATCTGAGGTTTTCCTCAGCTTCCCATGTTCAACACAGGGTATGCTGCAAGATTAACGTCTAGCAGAGACGGTTACGCCAAAGGCGTTCCATCCGAGGTTTTCCTCAGGCATCTCATGTTTATCACGAGGTAGGTCGCGAGTTTAACGTCTTGCGGAGACGGTTGAGAATGGAATGGGACCATCGCAGGAGGCGACAGCGAAATCGGGCTTGAGCCTTGAAGAGGCTTCCTATGCATCCCCGTGGCAGGGAATCAAAGTCCGCGTAGTTCAGGATGGTGTCGGTAAACCGACGTGAAGCTGGACCTTGGTCCGAGGAGAGTTGGGCTTGAACCTCTGGGAGGATTCCTACGTACCATGCCTTGACATGGATCAAAGTCCTCGTAGTTCAAATGATACAGTTTAACGTCATGCGGGACGATAATGAACCCTGACGTGAATAAACGACGGGTGGGTTTGAACCTCGTGGAGGCTTCCTACGTACCCTGCCTTGACATGGATCAAAGACCTCGTAGTTCAGAAAGGGTTTGTCGGTAAACCGACGTGAAAGCAGATGTTGGTCCACTGTTGGTGGGCTTGAACCTCATGGAGGCTTCCTACGTACCATGCCTTGACATGGATCAAAGACCTCGTAGTTCAGATGAGGCTGGGTCACAATGGCTTACCACTGGACCAGGATGTAGTTTAACGTCATACTGGACGTAGGTAGAACACGACGTGAATTGGGTGATGGGTGGTTTGTCGGTAAACCGACGTGAAAGCAGACCTTGGTCTGCTAATGGTGGGATTGAACCTCGTGGAGGCTTCCTACGTACCATGCCTTGACACGGATCAAAGACCTCGTAGTTCAAATGAAAGTAGACCTTGGTCCACTGATGGTGGGCTTGAACCTCATGGAGGCTTCCTACGTACCATGCCTTGACATGGATCAAAGACCTCGTAGTTCAAATGGGGGGTCGCAATGGCTTACCACTGGACCGGAATGGGACCCGACGTGAAAGAGCGACGGGTGGGATTGAACCTCGTGGAGGCTTCCTACGTACCATGCCTTGACACGGATCAAAGACCTCGTAGTTCAAATGGGGGGTTTGCCAGGGTCGGTGCTCACTCTAATCCCACGTGAGTCATGCTCGGTGTGAGAAACAAGAGATTGCAAGGACCTGACGATCACGTCGCGAAGGGTGCGTCCGTGAGAAGCGAAGAGGGGCTTACGCGTTGGGCGGCCCATGGTGTTGGGACTTACTCCAGGATGGAGGCCCATGACGCGACAAAGCGCGGGAAAGATGGACCTTGGTCCGACGATGGGAGGTGCCTCGTTCCCTATCACGTCCTCCACTGACCTTGGTAGTGGGGAAGTACCGAGATGCACGGGTGCAATCATCCGTACCAAAGGTTAGGGATTTACGCTCTGAGGCGACCCTTCCCCTGCGAACATACACCATTCCGACAAGGAGGATCTCATTCCATGTGCGGAAGAGTTCCATTCCCGTGGAGACGAGTGGTGTAAAAAATGTTCGAGTTGGGGGACCCTTTGTGAGGGAAACGAGGTTGGGTCACAGTTTAACGTCATGTGTTGAGGACGTGGTGCTTGGCAGTTTAACGTCCTGCAGCTCGGACGAGGTGGGTTCACTCCACACCCCTAGGGCTTACATAACCGGTACCCTCTGGTCCTTGGGGAAGGGAAGGTACCAGTAAGGCCATGGTAAAGGGGGGTCGAGGGAGGAACCATCGAGGGGTCCACGTTAGCGTGGCTATGCGAAGAAGCAATAGCCGTTAGCGTGCCTATGCGAAGAAGCATCGGGCGAAGCAACGCTACGGGAGGTGTTGTCCATGGGACTTTGAAATCACATCGTGCAAACCTGGAGGGTCGCACGGAAGGAGGAATCGCTAAGCAGAGGAACGTGCTTTGCGAAGTGGGGTGCCTTGGCCTTAGCATGGGGCATAGGTGGGAGTGGGAGGTGCTTCGCGAAGTGGAAGAGTGTTCGCGGAGAACTGCCTCGCGAAGAAGGAGTGGTTCGCGAAGCAGGGTCCTGCCAAGCAATGTGCTTCGCGATGCATAGTTATCCTGCCTTGGCATAGGGATTACTAGCATGGGTTGGGTGTTTCACGAAGCACGAGTGCTCCGCGGCTGCCCGGGTTCCCTTGGGAATCCCCTTCCTTTGCGAACGCCCTTGGGCTTCGCGAAGGGCATCCCTCTCGGAAGAGGGGATCAGAACGAAACAAATCAGAGTCGTCTCGCGAAGTAGAAATACCTCGCGGAGCTCATGATTCCCGGGGCAAAGCTTGCTTCGCGATTCAGGAGAGGAGAAGCCGAAAGGTCGGATTGTCCGTCCCGGGGACTCAGGGGGAGTCGAGTATTTATAGGGAAGGGGCGCCGCGAAGCAGGGCTCGTGCGCCGCCTTCGGGGCTTCGCGACGGCTCGCGAACGTCAAACGGGCTCGCGGAGGATCACCGCCTCCGGAGCTTCGCGGCGGCTCGCGAACGTCAAACGCGCTCGCGGAGGATCACCGCCTCCGGAGCTTCGCGGCGGCTCGCGAACGTCAAACGCGCTCGCGGAGGATTACCGCCTCCGGAGCTTCGCGGGGCCGCCAAAGTTGGGGCGCTTCGCGGCGGGGCTCCGCGGACGGGCTCCGCGGATGTGCTTCGCGGCTGTGCTTCGCGAAGCAGCGCGCCGGCTGTCTTTTTCGTTCCTTCCTTTCGGGCCCTATTTTTGGCGCCAACAAATGCCCCCCCTCAGACTTGGAGCCGCGAAGGGCGAAGGGTCGAAGTCTGAGGGATAATCTCCAAAAACTGTCGGTGGTTCGCGATGCGTCATCGCGAAGGGGGACCACGATGCTCGCCGGGGCCGCGGATCTGGACGCGCCGCGATGCTTCGCGCGGGTGAGGCGCGCCGCGATGCTCCGGGGTCATCGCCTATAAATAGGGGGTCCGCCCTCTTTTGTCTTCACGTGTCTTGTCTTTTTGTGCGCTCTCTATTTGGCGAAGCTCCGCGTACTCCGCGACAGCACTCCGCGAATCGAGCTTCGCGGCGAACCGCGAGTCTCCGACTCCGCGTCCGCGCCAAGCGAACCTCTGTCTGCCATGGCCAGACTTCGCGGCTTCGTCTCGCGACCGATCTTCGCGATCCGACTTCGCGGTCGAGCTTCGCGGCCGAGCTTCGCGATCCAGGGAGAAAAAAATTTTCTAAGGGTCGACATTAAAGATGGCCCATCAAGAAGCTGTGCTGGGAGTGCTCGCAGATGCTGCTCGCCGGGATGAGATGGCCAACCGTCCAGGCTTGGGGGAAATGGTTCGCAGCCATTCAGACCACACTTCTCTGACAGATCTGCTGTCGGAAGGTCAGAAGGATTATCCACAGTGCAAAAAGCTGCCGTTGTACGGCTTCGGGCTGAGGGATGACGTCTTCATCCCTGAGGCGGGAAGGGATGAACCAGCTTGTTGGTTCAGGAGCACACCGTGCCAACACCAATGGTTCAGGGCGGCCGATGGTCACGCGCGGGAGGATTCCACTCCCGTCACCGCCGATTGTCTCTACAATCATGTGAACGACATTGACGGGAGGCCACTGCAACCGGAGACGTCCCCTCCTCTCTACCGCACCATGCTGAAGGCGGCTCTGCAGGATCCGAAGAAGGGATGGTCCGATGAGTGGGACCTGCGCCAGGGCGGCAATTTTACCGACGACTGGGCCTGGGCCTACTGGGTAGGCGCCTCATGCGAGGAGTTCGAGGCTGAGCTGAGGAGAGTGGGATTGTACGAGGCGGCATGGGCCTCCCAGTTCCACATTTACCAGCCAAAGCAGCTGATGCCGGAACTGCTGAGTAGATGGTAGTCCAGGACCAACACTTTTCATCTGCATCACGGGGAGGTGGGCATCAGCCTGTGGGATGTCCACCAGGTTTCTGGGGTCCCGATCTTGGGGGCCATGTACGACGAGTTCCTCCCCGTCATCAGTGCGTGGGGGGATGCTGAGCAAATTCCACGGCTGGCGTTAGCGCTGATGGCGCTTGTCCCTGGAGAGGACAAGGAGGCCGTGAGGGACGTCCACTTCAAGAGGTGGTTCAAGTGTTTCCTGAACTTTCCAGAGAATCGAGAGTTCCCTCCAAGGCCTCGAACTTGTCCGAGGGCAGCCCAGCGGGGTAAGGGGCACTCGTATTGGCGGGTTTTGGAGGACAGCCAATGGAAGACTTGGGGTTTCAGCGTCAGCACCGAACAACAGCCAATAGTCAGGCTGGCGGCGTTCATCGCGGCTCTCATATGTGGGTGGATCCTGCCGGTGAGAGATACAAGCATGGGGGTACGGCCCAGCTCGTTCATCATGACATCGATGCTGGCCATGGGGCAGCGGATCAACCTGGGGATCCCGATGCTCGCCAAGCTATACAGAATGCTGCGACGTATCAGCGAGGGCAAGAAGCCGCCAAGAATATGCAGGCCCTTCCACCTCCTGTATGGGTGGATCGCGGCGCACATCAGGGGGATTTATGAGTATCCAAACCCCATTTCGCCGCCGGGATCAGACTTTCGCCCTTCCATTCTGAACGCAGTTGGGAGCTTCCTATTCAAACTGTCCGTTCCGATGGTGCTGAATAGAGTGTGGAGGGCGGACGAGTTCAACTTTCATCCCTTTCCACTACCGATGGGGAGGCTTACTGATGATGGACGGGGAACGGAAGAGCATCGGGCTTACCTCCTGGCCTTCCGAGGTGGAGTTTTGGTGGCTCGGATAGATCGTGAGCCGATCTGTGAACCGTACACCCCACACCGTTTTGTGAGGCAGTTTCGGTGCCTCCAGCGGCTGACCCCGTAGGTATACTGGGAGGTGCGTCACGAGGAGCACCCGTGTGTGATGAGGCAGCTGTGGCTCATGTTCACACGTCAGGATGGAAAGATGCAGATCACATTGCCTCCATCCACCGCCGCCTTCGGCTTAGTGAAGGAGTACGCCATTAGCTGGGAGGCCGCTTATCCTGGGGAGATGCTGAAGCAGCCAACGATCCGGGTTGGTGACGGTGGGCCTCCTTTATCTCGAGGTCGGGGTCGGAGGGCAGCTAGGGCCGCCCGTGGCAGCGGGGCTGCCATGGCAGAGAGACCCGCACCGGCCGAGGGTATGGCAGCAGCGGCGGATCTGATGGTTCCGGGAGAGCAGGGTCATCCGGAGGGGCGGCCACCGAGGGGATTCCGTCGGGTGTCCGCTCAGGCTCCGGGGAAGCGGCTGCGTCACATTGACATGGCAGAAGATGCTGTCTTTCCGGAAGCTTGGGACATCTGGGACGTCAACCGGCAATTCCTCAGCCCAATAGAGATGTGGGACCACCTGAACCGCCTCGGGATGAAACTGCCGGGCATAGGCCCAGTTCGGGCTGGATTCGCGGTGTCTCCGGTGGAGGCGGAGCAATACTTGAACGAGCTGGAGGATTATGTCCACTCCAGCGGTGTTCCTCGCCCAATGACAGATCGGGTGAGGGTACTGTTGAATCAGACGGTGCCCCCACAGTTATCGGCTGCCGATCTGAGGGAGCGCTTCCCCTTGCCGGAGGAATCAGGGGATTCTTCTCAGGGGGACGAGGCTGGAGGAGGGAGCCCGTTGGAGGAAGGCGAGGTCGGAGACCGAAGCTCAGAATCCGACGACTTTGCGGAGGCTCTCGAGGTAACATTCCGAACTTCTCTTCTTACAATCTGTTTTTGAATCCCTACGGACTTCTTACCAATGTTTGGGTCATGCAGGAGGAACTTGTTCGTAGGCCTCGTTCTCGCTCCTTGGCGGGTGACGATGCGGGACCTTCAGAACCCGCACCTATGGCTGCGTCGAGTTCTGCATCTGGTGGGACCAGGTTGTCTGAGGTGGCTCCTCTGGACTCTCCAGCCCTTCCAACAGTATACGGGGGCCTCGTCTTGGAGTCCCATCGGTACCGGTCCGGGAGCAGCGCTCGGAGGTCAATCTTCGTAAGTCTCTTTCACCGGCCTCCGCGTCGCCACACGTGGGCCATGCCAACTAACGTTTATGTCTATTTCTGTCATACAGTTCTCCAACTGGCGTGGGCTGCTGCAGCTAGGCTGGTTGGGATGTCTGGCGGGGTCCCCCCCATGGGCATGCCGGTGATGGTGTCGATAGTCCCTTCACCTCCTCAAGCTGCGGCGCACACCATCACTGGCGGGACCACCAGCAGGGTCATACCTGAAGTCATCGAGGTGGACTCCGAGGAAGAGGATCAACCGGTCAGTCCCAGTCCTGTCGTGCCTGTGCCGGCGTCAGGTGTCGTACCAGACTCAACACCAGATGCGGATCCCGCTGAGGAATTCCTGCAGGCATATCCTGTGTACGAGCCCGCTGACCGCGCGGATTGGGACGAAACAGCCTCTAATGAGGAAGACAGCAGCATAGTCCGCCGCCGGTCGTGGAAGCTGATCACTCGCTTTATCAGGGACACTCCCCAAGCGCAATGGCTGGCCGAAATGGATAGGCTCTGCTCGCGGTTGCGCGAACTGTGTGCCGGGGGAGTGGATGCCCAACGCCCTCACGCGCTCATCCGAGACCTCATGGCTGAGAAGATCCGGGAGCTTGATCGTGGGCTGAGCATGGGATGGCAGCGGAGGAAGGCGACCAGCATCAGGAAGCTCCAGGAGGCTGAAGGCGAGGTCCAACAGATGCAGATCCGGGCCAACGAGCTTTCGGCCACTCTCGATGCACAGTCTGAGCTGGTCTTACGATTGAAGGCCCAGCTGGCAGAGGCTGAGGAGCATATGGAGTAGACCTCTGGAAGGATGGCTGTCGTCCAGGCCGAGGTGGAAAGGGCCCGGGCCAGGGTCGACGGATTACGCCCCGCCGCCGCTGAAGAGGAGCGGGAGTTAAATCAGCGGCAACAGGCTCTGGACGCCGCAAGTCAACGGGTGGCGGAGCTGCAACGCTCTCTTGACGGAGTCAACCCGTCCATGGGGGAAGTCAACCCCCGAGTATTGTAGCGAACTCAAAAGAAGCTTTTATTAACACTTTTGTGCTCCAACTCTTTCTTTCTCCTTTGTTTTGAGTTCCGTAGCACGCACGATTTCCACTGTTGAATTGCCTTGTTGCATCCCTGCAATGTTTGCGGGACGTTTGACGACAATTCCCTCAAACCAGTCCAGATTCCCGAAAGATGGGGAAGGCTTGATCGGAGGAGGAACTTCCAGGGTAGCCGAACCACTGTTTCTTCAACGTGCTCTTATGCACGGACAGGGCAACGCCAAGGGCGCTGGAATCGGTTCAAACAGATGAAAATGGGGAGTGTGAATCACGATGCCCGAATTTGGAACACTGCGGGGATGGCGTGACAATAAAGGACAACTGCTAACCGTGGCGGACAAACGGTATCCTTACTGCGTTAGCCTGAAATGGGGACACAAATGAGCATCGACCGCTGACCATATTCGCAACGCGGGATTTTATCAATTTGTTGTCGATCAATCTTTCAGAACGTTGGCCCAGGACAGTTGGTGGACCATAGGTCAGACATCCATACTGTTAGGGGGTCCTTCCAGACATGAAAAAGGATGAGAGTCTGAATAAGGGACACGCAAAGCGTGGAACATGGCGTGATGGTCTGTCCGAACAGATTCCAGCACTTCGGTAGTTGCACCACCGTGGAGGGAGTACGCCAGATGGGCGCATCGACCTGATCACGGATCATTCCTTTTTGGGGCAGGGCCTCTCTGGCGAGGGGATCTATCGCTTCCCAATGGGATCTGGGGGCATCCCGAACTTGTTCAGGGTAAAATTGTAGCTACATAGTTCTCCCCGGGGGGTCAGGCCAGAGGGCTGGAAATGGGGAGGAACAGGATTTTGTGATTCTTGGGGCTGAACCCTAGGCGAAATGCCTGGGCGTCTCTACGTATCCCACGTGATGATGGGAATCAAGCCGCACGTAGTTCTGGAAATGTAGTTTAACGTCGTACTGGACGAGGAGCAGCCTAACCGTGTCGGTACACATCCAGCCAAAACTACTAAGTCCATGTGAGTTTTGCTCGGTGTGGGAAACAAGTAGTAGTGGTGGGAATTTCCCGACGCAGAGAGGGGCAGGTTGGGGCAAAGGGATGCTCGGTGACTACCGGCCCAATGACACTAACACGATCATTCAGCGCACCTAGATGCGCGAAGAGAAAGAGCCAAGTATGGTGGAGTTCCACTTGAACATGAGGGAGTGGAAATGTGTGAATCATGACGCTCGAGATTCGGATCGCGATGGTGACGGCGTGGTGATGGAGGACTACTGCTGACCATATTCGCAACACAGCATCCTATCGCGTTAGCCTGAAATGGGGACAAACAAATGAGGGTCGACCGTTGACCATGTTCGAAACACAGGACCGTGTCACAAATGTTGTCGAATATCCGCAGGGACGTTGGCCCGAAACGATTGTAGGGCCCTTAGGTCCAGCATTCATGGAGAGCCCTTAAGCTTAGTATCCACGTCGTCCGAGGGTCCATTTGGATGTGGAAGAGGATGAGGATCCAAATAGCGAGCTCACGAAGCTTGGTCATGAGATGAGGGGAATGTCCCTGTGAAAATCCCATGCTTCGGGATTTCTGTCAAAACACATCCGAATATGTCAACGAAACGTATTAGAGAGAGGGAGCAGATTCCTTTCCCTTGGGGAGATCTTAGTTTAGGGTCATAGAACTCGGACCATGGATTGGAAAAAGGGATCAGGGGATGCATGACATCACAACCTGACGTGAATGAGCTCGAGTCGAGGGACCGAACTCAAGGGTTAGGCTGGGCCCGCGGGGAAATACCCGGGCGCTCCTACGTATCTCATGAGGATGAGAATCAAGCCATACGTAGTTCTGGAAGGTGGCAGGGTAAGGTACCAATGCCAGGGGAAAGGGGAAGTGCGGACGTGGCCCTTGTACTAAAAGAAGCGGAATTTGATGTATCTTGTTTGTTCTTTGAGGTGAATGGTTTTTTTTTGTGAAGCGACAGGCCTAGAACTGTAGGTCGTGATGTCGCCACAAGAATCAAGCCGTGATGGGCGTTGACAAATGGCATGGCGCGTGGCCAGTACCCAACGTGATGTCCTCTACAGCGAGGTCACCACAGTGCGGTGCCGTTTTTCGTCGTGCGGCCAGGACGATAATGTCACAGTTTAGGGTCGTATGATAGGACCAAGCATGCATTTTATTGTCATGCAGCGCAGACGTAGCAGAGACGATGCTAGGCGGGAAATTTGCGTAGTGTTATAAAACACAATTGACGGAGACATGATCCCACATCAAATCGTACGCCATCCGGAGGTGAAACAGGGAGAGAGACTGGCTTCCTGAATGGGTTGTACCCGGAGACAGGGCGTCTGGGCGGTCCTACGTGTCCCATGAGGATGGGAATTTGAACGTAGTCCCGAATGGGTCTTAGTTTATGGTCTTAGATCTCGGACCATGGGAGTCCCAAAGGACGCCAGGTTGCAGCTTTGTCCCCCTAGCATGCAAAGGTGCACTGAGGGATAGCGCCAATAGTGTCGAGATTCCACCTGGACATGATGGGGTGGAAAATGATGTGAATCATGCAACCAACATTCAAGTACTGAAGGGGCTAGCGTGACGACAGGGGATTACTGCTGACCATGTTCGCAACACAGCATCCTGTCGCGTTAGCCTGAAATGAGGACTAATCAAAACGAGCATCGACCGCTGACCATATTCGCAACGCGGGATTTTATCGATTTGTCGTCCGTAACCCTGGAGGGAATTGGCCCGTATCGGTAGGAGAGCCCTTGGGCGTAGTATCCAGGCCGTTCTTGGGGGTCCCTCTGGGTGTGAAAGATGATGGAAGTCCGAATAGAGGGGAACACGAAGCTTGACAAGTGGAAGGAACTTGACCAAGTTGAATCTGACACTCATGGTGCTAGACCAGAGTACTCTCAATACATGGGTGAACCACTACAGGGAGCCAAGGGACTCAACCGTGAGGGTGATCGAGAGATGGCAGATTCCCAGGGGAAGGGGGGCATGATTCCCTCAACCTTGTATCATACCTACGCACCCCCCGTTGGAGAGGGATGGACCAAGTGGCCTAGGTGACCGGGAAATCAGGAGATCTCCCCGAGGTGGGGCTGGACCCGAATCTTAGACATTCAGGTGGTCCTACGTATCCCATTAGGATGGGAATCAAGCCACACGTAGTTCTGAAGGGTGCCTTTTAATGTCATGCAGGACAGGGGATAGGAGGACTGAACCTCAGAATGGGGGCACGCGTGGTGCAGTTGTTGCAAACCCGACGTGAATGAGGACGTAGTCCTACACTGCGCCACGCAGTCCTGTGATCAGGGTCCTGAAGAGAGGATTAGAGAGGTAAATTTGCTGAACTCAAGCTGGGTCCAAAGACAAGGGGTCTTGAACGTAGTTCCAGATGAGAGTCTTAGTTTATGGTCTTAGAGCTCGGACCGTGGATGGTGACAACTCCCGAGTAAGCACAGATGTCAGCCCAATCCCTAAGCCCACGTGAGATAAACTCGGTGTGGGAAACAAGGGGGGCATCCTCATTGCAATACTTGGGGCATCCATTAAAGGGGAGTCAGCAGAGAGTTTCAAAGGACACCTTTGATGTAGCTTGTTCTCCCAATGCGCGGACGTGTACGGGGGAAAAGTACCAAGAATCCCGAGACTCTACTTGGACACGATGAAGTGATGAAGGGTGTGAATTGTGTACCCGGCATTTGGGCTTAACGGGTTGGTGTGGCGATAGAGGAAAACTGTTATCCATGACAGAAACACAGCATCTGTATCGCGTTAGCCTGAGGTGGGAACAACAAACGAGCATCGACCGCTGACCATATTCGCAACGCGGGATTTTATCGATTTGTTGTCCGAAACCCTGGGGGGCGTTGGCCCGTATCGGTAGGAGAGCCCTTGGGCTTTGTATCCAGGCCGTTCTTGGGAATCCCTCCGGGTGTGAAAGATGGTGAAAGCCCTGATGCGGGGATACGCAAAGCCTGGAAAGCGGGTGCGGACGTATCCGAGTAAAGCTTGGCATTCCAGGTAGTGAACTAGAGTACTCTTAAGCACATTGGAGAACCGCCGAAAAAGAGGGGTCGACGAAACAAATCAGCAGGGGGAGGGAGCATGGCGTGGTCATCACGAGACTGTCGTGAATGAGGACATAATCCCACACCGCACCACATGATCCCCTCATGGAGGAAGGATAGGCCAGGGGGCCAAGATGGGATGAGGGTTCCCGAGTAATGGGGCTGGACCCGGATCTTGGACATCCAGGTGGTCCTACGTATCCCATCAGGATGGGAATCAAGCCACACGTAGTTCTTGAAATGTAGTTTAACGTCTTACACGAAGACGGGGGCCAGGGGCCCAAGGAGGCCAAGGGGCCTGAGGCTGAGCCTCGGAAGGGGAGTCGTACGACATGGTACATGATCCCGACGTGAATGAGGACGTAGTCCCACACCACACTGTACACTCCGGGTGAGGAATCATGGGATGTGGGCCCGATCACTAGCACCACCTGGGGGAAGTTTGTCACCTCAGGATGGGGAAGAATGAATCACTGTTGGCCATATTTGAAACATAGTGTTCCTATGGTGACCCGCACGGGGGCAACAAATGAGCGTCGACCGCTGACCAAATTCGCCACGCGGGACTTGTATCGATTTGTTGCTTGAAAAACCCTCGGGGGCGCTGGCCCGTATCGGTAGGAGAGCCCTTGGGCTTTGTATCCAGGCCGTTCTTGGGGGCCCCTCCGGGTGTGAATCCATCCACGAAAGGGGCAAACACCTCCAGGGGGGAATGTGCAGCCGGGTCGAGGCTTGCTCGACGTGGGTCGGGGAAAAAGTGTGCACCCTGCCGTGTCTTGACCCGAGGGGAAGATTTTGGCTTTTGGGCTGGGCCAATGGACGAAATGTCCGGGCGTTCCTACGTATCTCATAAGGATGAGAATCAAGCCATACGTAGTTCTTGAAGGCCATGCGGTTTAGCGTCATGCGGTGAGGACGTGGGAGGGTAGAAGAACGGGAGTGGGCACATGGTGCGACCTTTACAATCTTTGCGTGAGTGGGGTTGCATGAGCGGGGCCAAGAAAGCCAACGCCCTGCTACACAAAGATCCTCCAAGGAGACCATTCCCAGGGGGAATAGTGGAAGAGAGAAGCTTGGGGCTGGGCTCAAGACAAGGCGTCCGAGCGTTCCTACGTATCCCATGAAGATGAGAATCAAGCCGTACGTAGTTCTTGACATGCAGTTTAACGTCATGCGGGACGAGGGGCATCTCATTCGGGGATGCGTGCGGCATGGTACATGATCCCAACGCAAGAACGTAGTCCTACACTGTACCGTACGATCCCGTAAGAGGGTAAGTCGGAGAGAAACGAGGGGGGCCTGGGGCCAGACCTCGGTGGAGACGGGGCCAGGGGCCCAAAGAGGCCGAGGGGCCTGAGGCTGAGCCTCGGTCAGGAAGAACTGACTGACTTGCAGTTTAACGTCTTGCAGTGAGGACGGAGATACAGTTTAAGGTCATGCGGGACCAAGTCGCAGTTTAGTGTCGTGCAGGACCAATGCAGTTTAATGTCATGCAGGACCCTCTCGCAGTTTAAGGTCATGCAGGACCAATGCAGTTTAATGTCATGCAGGACCAATGCAGTTTAATGTCATGCAGGACCCTCTCGCAGTTTAAGGTCATGCAGGACCATTGCAGTTTAATGTCGTGCAGGACCACTTTTGCCCTAGGCAAAGTATCGCTTGAGGAATCTGGCATTGGTGGGAGGGGTTACACGCTCCCCATCCGTGGTCACCAAGGAGTATGCTCCATTGGGGTAAACCTTATGGATGATATAAGGCCCTTCCCATTTGGGTTCTAACTTGGGCGGTTTCCTTCCGGGAATCATTGGTGCTCGCAGGGCCAGCACCAGGTCACCCTGTAGAAAAGAGCGGAGACGAACCTTCTTGTCAAAAGCTCTTGCCATCTTGTCCTGATGCCTTTCCAGATTGTGCAGGGCACGAAGCCGGTTCTCATCCAGTGCCTCCAACTCAGCTAGACGGATCTCGGCTACCTCATCTGATGTCTGGTGATCATAAACTGCCGTGCGTAGCGACGGCAGCTGGATCTCAATGGGTAGGACGGCCTCAGATCCATACACCAGGGAATATGGGGTCACATGGGTAGAGTTGCGAGTCGTCGTCCGGTAAGCCCAAAGGGCGTTGGGGAGCTTGTCCGGCCAACTCTTCTTGTTCTGACCAACCATCTTTTGCAGAATGTTAGAGAGGGTCTTGTTGAATGCCTCGATCTGTCCATTCGCCTGTGCGTGGTAGCGGGAGGTATGGTTTGACCGGATGTCGTACTTAGCGTACAATTTCTTCAATTCAGCTGCTCGGAAGTTGGTGCCGTTGTCAGTGAGGACGGCGTGAGGGACCCCAAACCGGTGGATGATGTTGGAGCTCACAAAGTCGACGACGGAACGGGCCTTGACCTCTTTGAGCGGAACTGCTTCTGCCCACTTGGAGAAGAAATCTGTAGCAGTCAGGATGAACCTACACTGGCGGGCTGTTGCCGGCGGATACGGTCCCACTACATCGAGCCCCCATACCGCAAATGGCCAAGAGTACTTGGTGGGGTGGAGGGGTTCTGGCGGCCGATGCAAGAAGTTGGCGTGCACTTGGCACGCGTGGCATCTCTTGGCGTATCCAATACAATCGTGGATCATGGAGGGCCAGAAGTACCCTAGCCTCCGGATTTGATGGGACAGCTTCGGCCCAGCTTGATGGGCGCCACAGGAACTGGCGTGAACCTCTTGCATAACTTGAGGTATCTCTACTCCTTGGATGCAACGAAGGAGGACACCATCAAAACTCCGTTTATAGAGGGTCTGCTCAAGACTGGGGCCGCTCTGGAGGGTAAATTGAAGTGTGCGGCGTCGGATTCGCTCGCGCTCGGCCCGGTTGTCTGGGAGCTGGCCATTTTGGAGATAATCGACAAAAGGTGCTCTCCAATCGGGGGTCGTTTCAACCACTGCGTCTGACGAACCCGGGACTCCCGATACGGAGGGTCCGGTGGTGAGATGACTTACCCGTAGGCTATCACGGTCCTCTTGGGTGACGGGAGCAATGACTCTCCGGTGGGCCACGTGTATGAACAAATCATCTTGCTCGGGTTCTGCGAGCGATGCGGCTAAGCCAGCTAGGGCGTCCGCTTGGCCGTTCTGTGACCGCGGGACATGGGTAACCTCTGGCCGAGAAGAGAACTGGGCCATTAAGAGGAGGGTGTACTCCAGCAACGGTGCAAGCTCTGGCTTCCTGACGACGTAGTCGCCATTAACCTGTTTGATTACCAGCTCAGAATCTCCCTTCACATGTAGATGGGGTACATGGATCTCAAGGGCCAATTCGAGGCCGGTGATGAGATCTTGGTACTCTGCCTCGTTGTTCGTACAACCTTCTGACAACAGGAAGGAGTACGGCAGGACGGCTTGCGCCGGGGTAATGAAAACAATACCCAGACCCACTCTGTTGAGCTTGGGGTCGTTGAGCCTTCTACCAGTGGGGCTCCGGGAGGCGCCGTCGAAATGCATTTGCCAACACGGGACAGCGTGATCGACCGAGAGGATCGTCTCGTCGGGGAAATCCAGGTCCAGGGATTGATCCGCGGAGGTTGGATGGGCAGCTAAAAAGTCTGCCAACGCCTGTCCCTTAACGGCCTTCTGAGGCACAAACCTGATGTCAAACTGCTGGAGAATCACCGCCCACCGTGCTAGCCGGCCGGTCAGCATGGGGCGGTTCAGGATGTACTTCAGCGGGTCCACCTGAGAGATCAATTTCACCTCGTGGTGTTGCAGGTAGTGTCGCAACTTCTGCACGGCGAAGACGAGCGCAAGGCAGCTCTTTTCGATAAGGGAATATCTGACCTCCGTATCGAGAAGCATGCGACTGAGATAGTAGAGACTGTTCTCAGTGCCCTCGTTATTCTTCTGGGCGAGCAGCGCGCCGAGGGATCTCTCCAGGGCGGTCACGTAAAGGACCAGCGGCTTTCCAGAGACGGGTGGCATCAAGACCGGAGGTTGGAGCAGATACTGCTTGATTTCCTCGAAGGCGATCCGACACTCCTCATCCCATTCGTAGGCAGCGCCTTTCTTCATGAGCCGAGAAAAGGGCTTACACTTGCCGGCCAGGTTCGCAATGAATCGGCGTATATAGGCTAAGTGGCCTTGCAGGCCTCGAAGCTCCCGAATGTTGCTCGGGGGAGGCATTTGGCTGATGGCCTTGATCTTCTCCGGGTCGATCTCGATACCTCGGTATCTGACAACAAAGCCCAGAAACTTCCCGGAGGTGACTCCGAAGGCACACTTCAGTGGGTTCATCTTCAGGTGACGGGAACGGAGGAAACCGAACACTTTCTCAAGGTCTTTGAGATGGTCTTGGCGCTGATATGATTTGACTACAAGGTCATCCACGTAGCACTCCACCAATGTCCCGAGGATCGGTTTGAATATGCGATGCATGGCCCTCTGATAAGTGGCACCTGCATTTTTCAAACCGAATGGCATTACCCGGTAGCAAAAGGTACCCTGGGGAGCCCTGAAGGCAGTGGACTCCTCATCTTCGGGGGCCATCCGGATCTGGTTATACCCGGAATACCCATCCATGAAAGAGAGGGCTTGGAACCCAGCCGTGGCGTCAATCAACAGCTCTGTCACCGGAAGTGGGAAGTCATCCTTTGGGCAGTGGCGATTGAGATCGCGGAAGTCGATGCAGACTCTGATCTGCCCATTCTTCTTCCTGACTGGCATAATGTTGGCGAGCCATTTGGGGTACTGGACCTCTTTAACGAAGTTGGCTTTGATAAGCTTGTCAACCTCGGCCTCAACCATAGCGCCATGGGAAGGGTGCATTTTCCTGGGAGGCTGCTTGAACCCATGATGTTTTACTGGGAGGCCCAGACGGTGGACGGCCACTTGGGGATCCAGCCCTGGCATCTCATCGTAACTCCAGGAAAACACATCGCGGTGCTGTTTGAGGAAGTCTACATACTGCTGTCGCTCCTCGAGGGACATGGCCGCACTGATTAATGTGGGTCTTGGATCTGCCTCGCTACCAAGGTTCACCTGTACCAGCTCATCGACCGTGGTAGAGACGCCTTCTTCAAAGGATGGGGGAGCATCCTCCAAGTCTTCCTCCCCAGCCGTGGGGGGATTTCCCGTGACGGAAGGTACTTCTGGGCTCTCAAAACCCGAGGGGCAGCTGGTGCCGGCCTGGGCAGCAGCGGTCAGCCTGGGCAGCAGCGGTCATCACATCAGGAGACTCACTCGTCGTGGAGACCATAGCAACGAATGCATTTGACCCTATCCCATCCGGCCTTCGGCCTAAGGGGCCACGCTTGATGATATCAAAGTAGTGGTGACATGTCGGCCAGAGTCGGTTGATTCCAACCCGACGAAATAGACACGTATGGCGCACCGCCGTTGTCATGAGCTTGACGTCCCGGTACCGTACAGGGGTAGGAGATTCCGGGATGACTCGAGCCTGGTTGATGTAGGAGTACGAGGTGATTTTCCGCCGTCGCTTGGACGCGGGAACATGCCTTCCTTGCGTACCCGAAACAACAAAACATTGTCCCATGTCGGGGGTCGTGGCCTCCAACCGGTGGATCGGGAGGATGTAGGCGTCGTCCATGCTCGCCCAGGGATCACTTGTGATTGGGGCGGGCTCATCCTCGCTGACCAGGATCTGCTTGTCCTTACTTTTGTAATAACCCGCATCCAGATAGCGGGCCTCACAAGAAGCGAAAGGGGACGCGTCTCCTTGGAGTACGCCTACTCGACCGTTGAGCGAGTACTTAAGGCACTGGTGATACGACAAGGGAACCGCTGCATGCAGATGGAGCCATGGCCTACCCATCAATGCGTTGTAGGCGGTGTCCTGAGAAACAACCATGAACTCGGTGCTGGCAATTAAGCCACCGAACTGGGTCTTCAGACGGATCTTGCCAACCGGGGTTTGCTCTGTCCTGTCGTACCCCTGAATCCTGAGGTCAGAGGGAGTCAAATCACCTTCGGACAAACCCAGCTTTCGCAGCGTTCGGGTCGGAATTAGATTGATTCTGGAACCCGTGTCAACGAGGCAGCGACGGACTTCCACACTATTAAAGTGGCCAGTGATATACAGTGGGCGAATGTGCCCCTGTATAGGAGGGTCTTCATCTTCACCAGAGAACGAGATAACTGCCTGACATTCGGCGTTTTCAATCGTCTCGGTATGGAAGGCCTCCGCGGCTTCCACTTCCGTCTCGAACTGGAGGGGGCTCCTTAGGGCCTCGGCAAGTGCCTCGCGCATCTCGGATGATAGGCGCAGGGCCTCAAGGATGGAAAGCCTCGCCGGAATGCCGTCTAGGTGCTTTAGGACATCATACTTGCGTGCCAAACGCGAACCTCTGCTTACAGGGGGTTTTTCGGCATTTGGAGGCATAGCGGGTCCTGCCGGCCGAACTGGCGGTCGGCTAGTACTGGGTACATCCTGCTGCCTGCTAGTAGAAGCCTGGAGAGTAGTCGCCGGGCTAAGATCGAACAACGGGGGCTGGCCCGTCGCCGGGCGAGGCGGGCTGTGATACGAACGAGGCGGCTCTCCCTGATCCAGCAACACGAACGGCGGTGGAGGTAGAGCCAAGGGTGCTGGATGGGTCTACATGTGCTGAGATCTGCGCTGAGCCTGCTGCCTGGTCTCAGTAGCGTGCACGGCTTGGTCACAAGTGCCTGCTGACATACCTCGGTGACCGGCGCGATTGCGATTCCGCTGACGTTGACGTCGGCTGGAAACGTTGGGGCGGTCTGCCTGGGGTTCCCCTTCGTCGGGGGTCATATTGGGCTTTACCAGCTCCACGGTGCTAACTGAAGCGTACCCTTGACTATCACTCGAAGAGTCATCCACCGCTGGGCGGATTCTGGGGGGAATGCCCATTTTGGGAGGCATAAAGTCGCCGAGAGTGCGGGATGACGACGGCACTGGCGGTGCACGTTGCTTCTTCTTACGTCGCCGTTGCTTGCCTTTTTGGGCAGAGGTCGACTGTGAAGACGATGTTGAGGCGCCAACTACTTCTTCTGAAGGTTCCGACTGCTTCAGGCGTGCCCGGATGATACCCTGGGCACGGACGACAGTTTTTCGAGCCATCCAGTTGTCGTACTTCTGGGACCCGCGGCTAGGGACCTGCTGCCACTCACCCTCGCTGTCACTGCCGATTTCCGATCCCGCGAAGATGCCTGCCACCTGTGCTGGCGCTGGGCCCAACTTGACTATGTTGTTGTTGACCTGGTCCTGAAGCCAGTCTTTAAACACATAGCATCGCTTGAGGGTGTGCCCCAGGATCCGATGATAAGGGCAGTAGTTGGGGTGATCAGTGAGGTGCGCCTCTGTCGGCCTCCTGCACTCAGGCAGACGCACGATTCCTTGCTCTAGAGCACTTCGGAAGTAACCAGGGACCTGATTTTCGTTAAACGAATAGGTATGGTACTTTCTTTCCGGGTAAGGAGCCCTGGGGACCAGGTCCTGTCGAGGGACCGGAGGGGCCTGCCGAGGGGGCGGCGCCTGGTTGTCTCGCCTAGGTGGCGGTGGCGCGTTGCGCGGGGGAACCTGTCGGTTCTGAGGCGGGCGCTGCTGGGCAGGAGCCTGTGCTTGAGGTGGAGGACCTCTGCGGGGTTGCGGGGGTGGTGTCGCCGGTAACAATTCCAGCTGCCTCGGGGCTTCTATTTGAGCCACTGCGGCGGGTTCAGCCCTGGCGGCCCTCCTGGCTGGGATCATAGGGGGCAGCAAACGTTCTTGACTAGCCTGTTGCAGGGCCTCCTCGAGGCGCTGGGCCTTATCCGAGAAATCTCTGAACCCCCCAGGGTAGTTCTGGGTAATCAAGGAGGGTACCAGCTCTGTCTTTACGTTCCCCACACACATCGTCAGTAATTGCTCCTGAGTCAGCGGCATATCGAGAGAATACGTAAGTCCTTTCCACCGGGCGATGAAGTCTGCAACCCGCTCATCAGGCCTCTGTTTGCACTTAAAGAGGTCTGCGATGCTGGTCTTCCGCGTGGTGGAGCTGAACTGGTACAAGAACTGCCGGCGATGATCCTCCCAACCGGTCACTGATCCGATGGGGAGCTGGCTGTACCAGACGAATGCCGGACCTTCCAACGTCTGTACAAAACATCGGAGCTTAGCGGCTTCTTGCTGAGCCGGGGTCCCCAGCATGGGGCCACACCTGGAAGAGAAATGAGCCAAGTGCTGGGGTGGGTCCCCTGTCCCGTTAAAAGGCGAGAAAGTGGGGTTCCCAAAACCTGGAGGCGCGGGCATATCATCCACCCACGCGGGATAAGGCTTGCCATCCGGTGGGACCGCCACCTGCCGTGTCTCCAACGCCTCGAGGCGGGCTGTGAGTGCCGCAATAAGGTCCTCGGGGTGGGGGTCCCTGTCTTCACGGGGGTCCCTAACCACAAGCGCATTTCCAGGTTCTTCAACACGGTAGACGGCTTCTGCTGCTCGCGGGTTGACCGGTTGGACGACCTGTTGGGCGACCGGGGGAACCCGGGTTGGGTTCTTCAGATTGCCCCGTCGCTCAGGGGGGTTTGGCGAGACGTACCGCGCCCTCTTGTCGTACGTTCCGGCTTCCGCCCTGTCCGCGACAGTAGCATGATCAGGGTTGCCCGGAGGCATCTCACCGGGGGGAAATTGTTCCTGCCCCTGCTGTCCCGGCCTGGGATTACCATAGTCGGGTCGTCGCTCTGCGGCGCGTTCAGCCAAGAGTTCTTCGACCAACCTCTTCTGCTCAGCAAGCTGCTGGCGCAACGTGGCCTTCTCAGGGTCTTCGTCCGTTCTCTGCACGGAGGCGGACGGGTCGGAGTGCTTGACTATCCCGACATGCTCCTTACCCTTGCCAGTGCTTCGACCGAGTGCCAGTGACTCGGTGGGTACGGGGAGGCCTAGTAGGTTCCTTTGCTGACGGGTGACTCTCCCTGATGGATCGAGTAGTGGCGGTACGCCCTCGGATGGTAAGTCCCCATCAAGGAACTCAAGCTCATCTTCCTTATCCACAATGTCGGCCATGTGGACTGTGACCCCTCTTGAGGGCATGTCCTCAATGTCGCATAGCGAATCGGGCTGTCGTCGGATAGGGTCGAAGAGGAGAGAGGCATAGCGTCCCCAACCACGGACTTGCACATGGGGGTGGCTTCCCTGACGATCTTGCGGAGTGCCTTGAAACTCTGGACGCATTTTCGTTGGAGGGCACTCTGGTGACCGGGCGACTCGGGGTGCTGGGCCGCAAGGAGCGCCGCTGCATCAATTAGGCGGCACTGTTTGCCAATCTCCTCGAAGTGCTCTCGACTCCTGGGGTACACTACCCGTTCCCAACGGAGGCGGAAGTGCGTCGCCCACAGGGTCCGACAAAAGCATCCCACTTCTTCAGGGGTTAGCGACTCGGGTACGCGAAAATTTAGCGCCGCCGTGGGCCAGAACTTCTCTGGGAAGTAGTCCGCTGCAAGAATACTCCAGAAGCTCCTGGGTTCGTCCTCGGGGTTCGGCCCTACATTTCCCCACTCATCAACCAGGGGTGGCTGAGGGACCGGTAGCGGTACCGAGACGGACCTCTAGGATAGCAAACTCGGCGGTGGAGAATACGGCAAGCGAGCAGACTGACCACCGTACTCTGGGCCCTCCTCTGAAGAGCGAGGTGACCTGACCACAATGTCACGATAGGACGGGCTAACAGCCACTGCTTCGGGTACGGGAGTTGCCGTTACCGGTGTCCGGTCATGTCGTGGCTCTACCACCGTTGACCCCCAAAACAGCTCCTCGTGATCCCGAGTAGAGGTAGAGGGCACTTCGGGAGACAGTGGCGGTGACTGCGCGGTCGAAACCTGCGGAATTCCCAGGATTTCTTCCTCCTGGATGTACCTGCGGAGAGAGACGGGAATCCGGTGGACCTCAGATTCCGGGAGAACGAGGCTGACGCGCCTGGTTCCTGCCCCAGTCCTTGATACGGAGGAGCTGGGAGAAGGTTCCATCGCTGAATCGCATTCCGCTTCCGAATCGGAGAAGCGGGCAGGTTTGATCCCCCCCTGGGCCTTCCCAGGATTCTTCTTGTGGTGGCGACGACCCGCTCTTCTGCCCCTGGGTGGCTCTTCGGGACAGGGTTGACCCCTATCAGGCAGCCTTGGGGCGGCGCTAGCGCCGTGGCGGAGAGGGCCCCCACTTGAGACAGCCGGGGTGCCGGAGGCACCAGGGAAAATATCAAAGGGTACATGGGGAGGACCTCCATGAACAGTACCCACGTGGGCGGGGCCTCTGTTGGAACCGGCAGGAGCATGGGGAAGGCCTCCATGGTCGATGCGAGTGGAGCGAGGCTGACCTTCACTCCTTGAGTTGCTGGGGCGAGAAGGATCTTCGCCAGTCGCAGAGAGGACGTAGGGGGGGCCCCACGTCGAAGGACCGGATGGACGGTGCCTTCAGAAGGATGGACTTCATACCCTGTACAGCGGGCGCAGGAAATGTTTCTGCGCTGAGCGTCACTGCCCCGGGGCAGGTCTTCCTGCAGGATGGGGGCAGCACGAGGAATGCCTCCACGACGAACCTCGGAGCGGGGAAGGCCCACTCTATGTGGAGTAGTGGTACGGGGAGGACCTCCGTACGGGGTGGCATCACCGCGAGTTAGCTCGCGACGATCATCACTGGGGCCTGCAACCCGGAGCGTCAACCCGGCCTGCCCATGGGGCGGCTGGGGTCTCAATCTTGGTTGGGCGAAGGGGTGCCCCTGCTCAACGTAGGCGGGGGCTTCATAATGTACGTCGGCGGTGGCTCGGGCCACTATAGCTATCGATGTGGACGCGGCTAGGCGAGCGTCCTCAGCCCGGGCCCGGCGCTGACGTCGGGTCAGGCGGGCCGGTGTAGGTGGTGCAGGGACATAGCCTGCCTGTTCTTCCTGCGGGGCCGGACGGCGGCGCTGACGTGGCCGGACGGGAGCTCTCGCCTGGGGGTCCTGGGTCGGGGCCCTGAGCGGGCTGAGCCGGACCGCGCCTGCCTCTTCGGCGTAAGGCGAAGAGTCGTCAAGGCGTTCTGGGGATAGGCTCCCGAAACGGTTGAATGTCGAGGTGGGGAGCGGGGGCTCCCTGCGCGGCCTGTTAGGGCGGCGTTGACGGCGGGGTCTGGAAGCCTCCAGGTCCAAACGAGCCATATCCCTGGTCGGGATGACCCCTTGTTCCTCATACCTGCGCACGAGGCTGTTGATCACCCTTCGTTGGATGACCTCTGATGGGGAAAGGGGACGTGGACGTCCCGAATCCCGTGACGTGGCAGTCGTCGTGGCGGTAGTGGGGCCATGTGGAGTGGCCGTAGTGGTGTTGCCCCTGCCCCTACGCGGGCGAGGAGCGGATGGTGACCGCATCTCTGAAATTGCAACCTGGTTCCTGGCAAACGAAGGGATCAACTCATCAGTACCGAGAGGAAAAGGATTGACAGCCAGTGCCCCAGCGTTCTTCCATCCTCCATGTCTGTGAGAAGGATCCACGCCAACACGCTGCGGAGCGGAGCGCCCCACGTTCTACTACCCTGACTTCTGGTGAGTTCCACGACAGGCCCTCCATTTACTTGGCGGGACCAGGCAACGGATATCTGAATCCGGTGACACGTCAATCTACTGGTGTCTCGAACGCTACTAATCTCCATGCTGAGGAGAAGAATTTCACGTCGGGTTCACCATTTCTGTTTCCGACGCTTTCACCGGGGCGCGCGCGCATCCGTCCGCGGGGGAGGGGGACGCGCGGCTTTGTTGCCCCGCATTCCCGCTTTCCAAAGGCGGGCGACATCCGTCCCTTATTCAGGGGCGTCTGCTCCTTGATCGAAACGGGATGATGGGATGTCAGTTCTTCTTCCTGTGGATTCCTCCTCAGAACTCGTCACCTAGTCCGGGTCTCCCTTATAGATTTAATACGTAGTTCGTGAAACTCTTCCCAGTGCCATGTTTCCATGGACGCCGGTTAATTACACTGCTTCTGTCGGGACATTCCAAAGGGTCCAGTCAGGGCAGAAACCTTCGGTCAGGGGAGTAATCACGTTTGAGGCATCAGTAGCGTGTCTGGATGCTGGGGTACCTGGCATGTCTGTCTGTTATCCTTGATCACAAGGCTTCTCGAGGGCGTGGAAACCCGAGGCATCCCACATCGAGCGCAGGGAATTACATGTCATAGACACGTATCTGAGGTTTTCCTCAGCTTCCCATGTTCAACACAGGGTATGCTGCAAGATTAACGTCTAGCAGAGACGGTTACGCCAAAGGCGTTCCATCCGAGGTTTTCCTCAGGCATCTCATGTTTATCACGAGGTAGGTCGCGAGTTTAACGTCTTGCGGAGACGGTTGAGAATGGAATGGGACCATCGTAGGAGGCGACAGCGAAGTCGGGCTTGAGCCTTGAAGAGGCTTCCTACGTATCCCTGTGGCAGGGAATCAAAGTCCGCGTAGTTCAGGATTGTTCCGGTAAACCGACGTGAAGCTGGACCTTGGTCTGAGGAGAGTTGGGCTTGAACCTCTGGGAGGATTCCTACGTACCATGACTTGACATGGATCAAAGTCCTCGTAGTTCAAATGATACAGTTTAACGTCATGCGGGATGATAATGAACCCTGACGTGAATAAACGACGGGTGGGTTTGAACCTCGTGGAGGCTTCCTACGTACCCTGCCTTGACATGGATCAAAGACCTCGTAGTTCAGAAAGGGTTTGTCGGTAAACCGACATGAAAGCAGAACTTGGTCCACTGTTGGTGGGCTCGAACCTCATGGAGGCTTCCTATGTACCATGCCTTGACATGGATCAAAGACCTCGTAGTTCAGATGAGGCTGGGTCACAATGGCTTACCACTGGACCAGGATGTAGTTTAACGTCATACTGGACGTAGGTAGAACACGACGTGAATTGGGTGATGGGTGGTTTGTCGGTAAACCGACGTGAAAGCAGACCTTGGTCTGCTAATGGTGGGCTTGAACCTCGTGGAGGCTTCCTACGTACCATGCCTTGACACGGATCAAAGACCTCGTAGTTCAAATGAAAGTAGACCTTGGTCCACTGATGGTGGGCTTGAACCTCATGGAGGCTTCCTACGTACCATGCCTTGACATGGATCAAAGACCTCATAGTTCAAATGGGGGGTCACAATGGCTTACCACTGGACCGGAATGGGACCCAACGTGAAAGAGCGACGGGTGGGCTTGAACCTCGTGGAGGCTTCCTACGTACCATGCCTTGACACGGATCAAAGACCTCGTAGTTCAAATGGGGGGTTTGCCAGGGTCGGTGCTCACTCTAAGCCCACGTGAGTCATGCTCGGTGTGAGAAACAAGAGATTGCAAGGACCTGATGATCACGTCGCGAAGGGTGCGTCCGTGAGAAGCGAAGAGGGGCTTATGCGTTGGGCGGCCCATGGTGTTGGGACTTACTCCAGGATGGAGGCCCATGACGCGACAAAGCGCGGGAAAGATGGACCTTGGTCCGACGATGGGAGGTGCCTCGTTCCCTATCACGTCCTCCACTGACCTTGGTAGTGGGGAAGTACCGAGATGCACGGGTGCAATCATCCGTACCAAAGGTTAGGGATTTATGCTCTGAGGCGACCCTTCCCCTGCGAACATACACCATTCCGACAAGGAGGATCTCATTCCATGTGCGGAAGAGTTCCATTCCCGTGGAGACGAGTGGTGTAAAAAATGTTCGAGTTGGGGGGACCCTTTGTGAGGGAAACGAGGTTGGGTCACAGTTTAACGTCATGTGTTGAGGACGTGGTGCTTGGCAGTTTAACGTCCTGCAGCTCGGACGAGGTGGGTTCACTCCACACCCCTAGGGCTTACATAACCGGTACCCTCTGGTCCTTGGGGAAGGGAAGGTACCAGTAAGGCCATGGTAAAGGGGGGTCGAGGGAGGAACCATCGAGGGGTCCACGTTAGCGTGGCTATGTGAAGAAGAAATAGCCGTTAGCGTGCCTATGCGAAGAAGCATCGGGCGAAGCAACGCTACGGGAGGTGTTGTCCATGGGACTTTGAAATCACATCGTGCAAACCTGGAGGGTCGCACGGAAGGAGGAATCGCTAAGCAGAGGAACGTGCTTTGCGAAGTGGGGTGCCTTGGCCTTAGCATGGGGCATAGGTGGGAGTGGGAGGTGCTTCGCGAAGTGGAACAGTGTTCGTGGAGCACTGCCTCGCGAAGAAGGAGTGGTTCGCGAAGCAGGGTCCTGCCAAGCAATGTGCTTCGCGATGCATAGTTATCCTGCCTTGGCATAGGGATTACTAGCATGGGTTGGGTGTTTCGCGAAGCACGAGTGCTCCGCGGCTGCCCGGGTTCCCTTGGGAATCCCCTTCCTTTGCGAACGCCATTGGGCTTCGCGAAGGGCATCCCTCTCGGAAGAGGGGCTCAGAACGAAACAAATCAAAGTCGTCTCGCGAAGTAGAAATACCTCGCGGAGCTCATGATTCCCGGGGCAAAGCTTGCTTCGCGATTCGGGAGAGGAGAAGCCGAAAGGTCGGATTGTCCGTCCCGGGGACTCAGGGGGAGTCGAGTATTTATAGGGAAGGGGCGCCGCGAAGCAGGGCTCGCGCGCCGCCTTCGGGGCTTCGCGGCGGCTCGCGAACGTCAAACGGGCTCGCGGAGGATCACCGCCTCCGGAGCTTCGCGGCGGCTCGCGAACGTCAAACGCGCTCGCGGAGGATCACCACCTCCGGAGCTTCGCGGCGGCTCGCGAACGTCAAACGCGCTCGCGGAGGATTACCGCCTCCGGAGCTTCGCGGGGCCGCCAAAGTTGGGGCGCTTCGCGGCGGGGCTCCGCGGACGGGCTCTGCGGCTGTGCTTCGCGGCTGTGCTTCGCGAAGCAGCGCGCCGGCTGTCTTTCTCATTCCTTCCTTTCGGGCCCTATTTTTGGCGCCAACAATATTATGAAAAAAAACCAATAGAAATAATTCACTAAGATAATACATTTAACTAATGTTTCTTCTCCAAGGTACATTCCCTCATTTTTAGAGCACTTAACCTATTTGTGAAACCTCCTTCACTCAAGATCACTCTATCAGATTTGGGTTTTAATACTCCATTCTCTATGATTTATTTTACCATATATATATATATATATATCATGAAACCAAATCATTTCCACCCTTTTCATGAAACAATGTTTTCACACCAGCATTTTCACTCCCTCATCTCACATAACATCCATCATCCATCCTCCTTTCTCTCAGGTAGGATCACTCATGTATAATATGTAAAATTACCTATCTTAAGATATCTATTCCTAGATAAATTCTATCAAGCATACTCAGGTGTGAATTTCATAGATATATCGACAAATACCACTCCCAAATCATTTTTTGATTCTAATGTGGGGGTTAGATGGACTTAATAGATAAATCCCAGCCTTCACAATTCATAATTGCACAGAACATAATTTATTAACTAAAATTCTAAATCCCCTGACTAGTTAAAATATCATACCTTATATGAATGTAAATAATTCACAACCAACTTATTAGGATGCATATTCATAAATAATAATACCTAAACTAGAAAAATTCTGTATTAGCATGAAGTGACCAGAATTGTAAGAAGAAGATTCAATGAGAGTTAAAAATTTTCCTTTTAACTAAAATAAACTTGTTTATTTCCTCTCAAAATAATTTTGATATAAATTATAAATAACAAAAATCCCAGGTATTCAATATCCTAGAAATAAATAGAAAATATTTAATATGAAACACAACACAACCAAAATATAGAACTCATATCATCTTGGTTTTAACATTATTTGATCTGGGAACAACCCATTTTATAGAAAAAAAATTGGTTTTAAATTAATTGAAATAGTACTATTGAAAAAAAGTGGTATCTAATGATAATAATATATTAATATATTAATTAATGTGTTTGTGATGTTCTCTTTAGTTCAGTGTTACAACACATCTTAGGGAAATAAAAATTGAGATGATACTTTTGGGATAACATAGGGACCACAAAAATTATTTTCCTAAAAGTCTACATTTTGAACATTTTATGATAATCCCTAATCTAAACAGAGGAATCAATGCTTATGAAAAAAACCATAACATAGGAAATAAATTGCATAAATCGATGTAAGACCACTAAAGTGAAAAGGAATCTAAAAAAAGGATAATAGTGGAGAGATATGTATACCTATAGCCATATCATGGATCATTCAAAAAATTATTCAATTGTACAAAAAGGATATATCCCCCCATAAGTGAAATAGTTGAGAGTTAGTTTGGAAAAAGGACACGTCATGTTGAAAAACAAGGGGGTCCTGGATTATTTTTTTTCATAACATGAAAATCATATATTAAATGCATTGTTTTAACAACAACCTCAACTAAGTATCAAAAAATTACAACCATGGTAATGGTGTGATAACCCTTTTAGTACATTCCCACCGTGTGAACTACCATTTCTATGGGAAGTAGCATGATTAAATTAAAAAATAAGAATGTAAATTGCTCTAATCACAATGGGAAAAAACAATTATTGCGATAGGGTATTTGCGACGGGCCTTATTCCCATCACAAAAACTCCGATGAAAATAGTTTTTGCGACGAGAATATATTCTGGTCGCAAATGGTCAGTTATTTGCGACGGAAATACAGGTCCCGTCGCAATTGCAATGGCACGGTTTGAGCACCAAAATGCGGGAAGGCTATTTGCGATGGGTAGAAGGCTACCCGTCGCAAGTACCCGTCGGTGGTAAATTGTATTTGCGACGGGCCTGATCGCCAATACAGGTCTCTTTAAATCCTATTTGTGATGGTCACCTTCAACCCGTCGCAACTAACCGGCGGTGGTAAATATGTTTTTGCGACGGGACTATTTACCTGTCGCAAAAGAGAATCCAACGGATGGTATTTGCGACGGGTCCCATCACAAATACCGGCGGCGATAAATAGGAATTTGCGACGGGGATATCCGCCCATCGCAAATACTGACGGCGGTAAATAGTAATTTGCAAAGGGGATATTTGCCCGTCGCTAATGGTGTGGAATTTGCGACGGGCCCATCGCAACAACCCTTTTACCCGCCACCCGTAATTAATGCGGACGAAGGTATTTGCAACGGGCCCCGTCGCCAATACCGGTGGCGGTAAATAGAAATTTGCGATGGGGATATCCGCCCGTCGCTAATGGTGGCTATTTGCGACGGGCACGTCGCAAAAGTCCTTTTACCCGCCGCCTATATTTAATGTGGGCGAAGGCATTTGCGATGGTATCTCGTTGCAAATAATCTAACCTATTTATACACCCCATCCATTTTTTTCCATAACATTCAGATCTCTATTCTTCTCTCTCTCTAATTTTCAGTTGTGGATAGAAATTGTTTTTATCTTCATTTTTTCTTTCGAGAAGAGGAAGGAAGGAGTTAGAAGGCGCAGATTACTAAAGGTATTTATATTTTTTTAATTGTTAAATTATTTTTAATTGTTAATTTTAATTTTTTTAGTAAAATGTTTAGCTATATAGTATAATTGGTTTATGTGCTTGTACCAAATAATCCTTGTCTGGATATGAACAAGTAGAGGTGGCTCTAGCACAGATGTACCTAGGAGTGAAAACTCTGACAAGGTGTTTCGAGCTTGACTCAGGGTAACCTGGTACATGACAACGGGCCTTTCTGTACTCTTGGTTTGACACTCCCGGGGGATGTTTTGGTAATAATTAGGAATAAATATATAATTATAAAATAATTAAGAAATAATTAGATTTAATTAAAATAATTATTAAATAATTAGGAAATAATTAGATTTAATTGATTAGAAATAATTGAGAAATAATTAAAAAAATTAGGAAACAATTAAAATAATTAGGAAACAATTAAAATAATTAGGAAACAATTAGATTTAATTAGGAAAAAATTAGATTTAATTAGTAAACAATTAGATTTAATTAGGAAAAAATTAGATTTAATTAGGAAACAATTAGATTTAATTAGGAAATAATTAGATTTAAATTGGAAACAATTATATTTAATAAGGAAACAATAACAATAATTAGGAAACAATTAGATTTAATTAGGAAACAATTAGATTTAATTAGGAAAAAATTAGATTTAATTATGAAACAATTATATTTAATTAGGAAACAATTAGATTTAATTAGTAAAAAATTAGTTTTAATTAGGAAACAATTAGATTTAATTAGGAAACAATTATATTTAATTAGGAAACAATTAGGAAACAATTAGGTAACAATTAGGAAACAATTAGGAAACAATTAGTAAACAATTAGGAAACAATTAGTAAACAATTAGGAAACAATTATGAAACAATTAAGAAACAATTAGGAAACAATTAGAAAATAGTTAGGAAACAATTAGGAAATAATTAGGATATAATTAGGAGAATTGGGAAACAATTAGGAGAATTAGGAAACAATTAAGAGAATTAGGAAACAATTAGGATAATTATGAAACAATTAGGAGAATTAGGAAACAATTAGAAGAATTATAAAACAATTAGGAGAATTAGGAAACAATTAGGAGAATTAGGATACGTGATTGACCGTTCATCTACCTCAATTTTCTTTTCATTTGTGTGTTGAGGCTTGGCAGGAAACTTCTGCCTCCACATGTAATATCTGCTTTTACTGTCAAAATTATCAACCTCCTCGCCAATATAAAGGTGAGGAGGTTCATAATTTTGACAGTAAAAGCACATATTATATGTGAAGGTAGAAGTTTCCTGTCAACCTCAACACACAAATTAAAAGAAAATTGACGTAGATGAGCAGTTAGTTACGTTTGTTTTTATATTCATTGATTGATTAACCACCCGACCTATATGCATATTTTCGCATTTCTAATTAATAACATAATTAGTAACATAATTAGTAACATAATTAGTATTATAATTAGTATCATAAATAGTAACATAATATAAAATATTATATTACTCTAATATTAATAGTTAAATAATACTTATAACATAATTATTTTATTATTATATGTTTAATATTTATAAAAAAAATATTAATATTATTAAAATTATATAAAATTTATAAAATATTACAATTATCAATATTTACAACAAGTTTTTCTTTATTCTTAACAGTTCAAATCTTAAAGGGTCGCCAATTTTCAGGTTATTCCCAATAAAAAGGTTGCGTCAACCGTGTCTAATTTAAACTCTATAATTGTTCTTGCTTGGTTGATCACCTCGCAAGTAGCATTGCAAAATGACAACCCAAGTCATGTCTTTCTCATTACTTGTGTCGTCCTATTGCAACACTACTTGCGAGATGATCAACCATGTAAGGACAATTATAGAGTTTAAATTGGACAAGGTTGACACAAACTTTTCATTGGGCATGACCTGAAAATTGACGACTCTTTAAGATTTGAAAATGTTAAGAATAAAGCAAAATCTGTTGGAAATATTGAAATTTGTAATAATTAGTAATAATTAGTTATATAATCTTCATAACGATGATTACAATATTTTATTTCATTATTGAAGAATATTTCATTTTTCCCAGTATTGCTAAATTAATAATAATTAGTGGGGTTGATTACAAACTAACTGTGTTGACTATAATTATTGGTAATTACTAATAAATAACTGTAATTATGTATCTTCTTTTTTTAGGATATTGTTTCTTATATAAAAATATTTAACAATATTAATGGTTTTAAATTTTGTAGAAACATATATATGAATATGGAACAAGGAAATCGACATCAATCATTATTAGATGATCGTGCTTGGATAAATCAGCGCAGAAATTCAAATGGTTCTAGTTTAAATCCTGTATATAATGATGGTGTTGAAGCTTTCTTATCATTTTCATCATCAAACCCGGAATTTTTTTCAGAAGGGACAATTAAGTGTCCTTGTAAAAAATGTGCTCTGAGAACGTTTGATACATTTGACATCGTTGAGGAACATCTCTTGCGTTATGGTTTTCAATCAGATTATATTTTTTGGAATCAACATGGTGAACGCAGTTCCAGAGAAGATACTAATAATTTGGTTTCAGATCCATCAGGGTTTTAAAATTTAGTACATGATGTTGCAGGGTCATCCTTTCAACAAACAGAAATCGAGGATGATGTTGATTTACCTCCAGAGTTGGCACCATCTGAATTTGTTGAGTTGTTCAGGTCTGCTGAGGATGCATTATATTCTGGTTGTAAGATAAGAAAATTATAAGCTGTTGAAAAATTTATGTCTATTAAATCAGATAATGGATTGTCAAATAACTGTTTTGATCAGATATTTTCTTTGGTTAAAGCAATGTTACCTGAATGAAATGTGTTGCCTGCTAATTATTATGAGAGAAAAAGACTCATTTGTAATCTAGGCCTTAGTTATCAGAAGATCCATGCATTTTCAAATGATTGCATCTTATATACTGGTGAAAATGAGTCATTGGATAGTTTTCCCACATGTGTATAGTCGAGGTATAAAGAAGCTCAATCAAGGAAGTATGGATTGATTCCTGTAAAACAGTTGAGATATTTCCCGCTTACACCCAGGTTGCAATGTTTATTTATGTCTCAGAACACAGCGACAATGATGTCATGCCACAAAACCAATATTTCAAATGGTAAAAGCTTGATTTATCCATCTGATGGTGATTCATGGAAACATTTTGATCAAGTGCATCTGTCTTTTGCTTTAGAATCCCAGAACGTGCGATTGGGTCTTTCTATTGACAATTTTTTTCCATTTGGATATTTTGGTAGTCAGTATTCCTGTTGGCCTATCTTTATAACTCCGTACAATTTTCCTCCATGGATATTGATGAAAGAGCCTTATATCTTTTTGACATTATTAATCCCAAGACATCTGAAAAAGAATATTTATGTTTATTTGAAACCACTGATTGATGAGTTAAATTTATTGTGGAGTCATGGTGTTGGTACATATGATGCTGCTGCGAAACAGAATTTTGTAATAAAAGCTGCTATGATGTGGATAATTAGTGACTTCCTGGCATATGGTATGTTATCTTGATGGAGTACACATGGTCCAAAATCATGTCCTTACTATATGGGAGACAACAAAGCATTTATGCTCGTGAATTGAAATAACCCTTTCTATTTTGATTGTCATCGCAGATTTCTTCCAATCGATCATCCTTTTCAGAGGAATAAATCTCATTTCAGAAAAGGAAAAATTGATAGAGATGAACCTCCAAAAATGATCTCAAGTACAGAGTTACAATCAGTTTTATTTTCATTACCTTCCATCACTTTTGGGCCGACAATAAACCAACATAACATTCATGGTTTTGGGAAAGAACACAATTAGACAAAACAGATCATTTTTTGGAATCTTCCATATTGGTCTGATTTGTTGGTCCGACACATGTTGGATGTCATGCATATTGAGAAAAACTTTTTTGATAATTTACTTCATACAGTTTTGGATACACCGGGTAAAACCAAAGATAATGTCAAGGCACGATTGGATCTTGCCCAAATTTGCAGGCGACCAGAACTTGAATTGTTTTAGAATGTCAGATCACAAAGATTAATGAAGCCAAAAGCAGCTTATACACTGACCAAAGAGAGTCTCTTATTATTTTGTCAGTGGATTGCAGATTTGAGACTTCCAGATGGCTATGCTTCCAACTTGGTAGATGTGTTAAAAATGGTCATATTACCGGACTAAAAAGTCATGATTGTCCTGTTATAATGGAAATACTTATGCTTATTGGATTAAGAGGTTTGTTGAATTCTAAGATTTGGGATTTGATAACAGATATATCATATTTTTTCCGAGACATGTGTGCGGCGACAACAGACTACGATACACTAAGAAAACTGGAAGAAGTTATTGTTGTAATTATATGCAAATTGGAAAAAATCATTTCGCCGACTTTCTTTGACTCGATGGATGATTTGATATTAAATTTTCCACATGATGCAAAATGTGGAGTTCCGGTTCAGTTTCGATGGATGTACCCATTTGAGAGATGCATGCAGAAATTGAAGAAAAAAGTCCATAACAAAGCATCAGTTGAAGGCTCAATTGTTGAAGCTTATTTTCAAGAAGAAATTGCTTTATTCTACTATCATTATTTTGAATCTGAATATCCCTCAAAATTTAATCGCATGGGCCAGAACGATGGAATGTTGATAATGATATGAACAATCAATTATCATTTTTCAATCAACCCGAACATGGCTTTGGCGGAGTTCATGATAGATGGCTTTTAGATGATGAACATCATAGTGCTCAAACATATGTTCTACTCAACTGTGAAGAAATTTCACCAATTGTAAAATGAGTGCATTTATCCCTTATTCTATAGATTCTGTTACAGTAAATTAATCATATTGTATTTTTAGGTTATATTATGATCATATCAAGAAACAATTTCCACAAATTACAGTAGTTGGCTTAGAAGAATGTCGGGAAAAAAAATTTTCCTACTGGTTTCAAAAACTGGTAACATACATTATTTTTTGGTTTTACATATAAAATCAATTTATTACTTGTAATAGTGATAAATTTTTTACAAATTTCCAGGTATCTGTACATGCTGATAGAATTGATAGTCGATTGCATATATTGAGTGGCCCACCATCCAAAATGGTTAAATCTTATAATGCATATGTGGTGAATGGTTATCGTTTTCATACACGTGCATATGGGGAATCAAAGAAAACAATGAATAGTCGTGTTTTTTTGAAGGGATCACATCATATAGATATTGATGTTGACTTTTACGGCATGCTTGAAGAAATTATTGAACTGTGTTATTTGGGATAGAATTATGTAATAATGTTTAAATGTCGATGGCTAGATACTGAAAGAGGCTTGCATATTCATCCGACTCATGGAATTGTTTATATTAAACATAAAATTATTCTTGCAGTAAATGAACCATTTTTTTTGGCTCATCAGGCACATCAAATTTATTATGAAAAATATTGTGCTACTGCAAAAGAGTTGGATGACTGGTGGAGTATAATAAAAGTTAAATCTCGGGAAAATCAGTTTACTCAACTGAATGTGGTTCCACTGAAGTGCAAGGAAATGAAATTTTTCAGGACACTCCTCAAAATACATATTTTTCCAAAGAGACATGAATATCGAGGATGACACCCCACAGTTAAGGGTCGATGGTGACGATCATGTCAATGATGTTACAACTGAATTTGAAATGATAAGAGATGATGACAGTGAAACTAGTATGGAAATTGATGATGTTGATGAGGAAGATGAAGACATTGACATTGACAACTATGAAGATGATGATGAAGATGAATATTTACACAGTAAAATGCTGGTTAGAATCATAACAAATATATATCTATACATAATAGTTATTTTCAACTGTTTGCTAATAACAATCATTTCATGTTTCAGATGGACTCGCAAAAGATTCGTCAGTTGGTGGAGGTTGATCTACCTATGGATGATGAGGTTCTTGAGTTATCTGACCCTCAGGCTATTGGCACTACAGGGAGCACTCGGTGGGGGCGTGGTCTTTCCAGACTGATGATTCTAGATCATGTCCCGGAGCGACGTCCACCTCTTGGATTCGATGTGCACACGTGGTGGTATGGTAACCTGTGTATTTTAGTTATCATTAATTATAATTTATTAATATTCTAATTGTTTGATTATTTGTTTTTTTCCACAGTTTTATGCATATAGATATTGGATAGGGGAGTCCTATCTTGCGCAATTATTTTTCTCAGCCTTGGCTCAAATGGGATCAGATTCCCGCTGATGTACAGGCCGCCATGTTCGATCATTGGCTGGTACGTAATTAAATATTATTTATTTTGAAATTTAATTCATTAATAACTTTATATTAGGGTTTATGGTATCCCATCGACGAGATCATGTGTCCCACTATCCACGCGGCATGGGTGGTGTCTATGTGTGACCGTTTCCGTCAGTTTTTGCATAATGTGAGAAAGACGGCTGTGAGGAAAGCTGGAGTGATAGAATTTGATGAGTCCTATAGATCCCACCGACCAGATTACATTTCATCTCACGTTTGGCATGGATTATATACACACTGGTTAGATGGTGGGTTTCAGAGGAGATCTGCATTGGGTCGACAGAATCGGGGGAGACAAGAGGTGACACATCGAGCTGGTAGTCGTACATTCAGTGCACATAGAGATTGTCTGGTAAGTACTTCTTTTAATATTTTTTACAACTTTAAATATAAATAGTTTATTTTATATTCATATAGGAAGCCGAGTAGCCCGGTATTTCGGCATACGGCGTTTATCGAAGGATGTACACTGACCCGACTACTGGAGATATTAGAGGTGACCGCCAGCGTCAGATTATGGTCAGTATTATTTTATTTTCAGTTTGCAAATTAAATGCATATAATCTTTTCATTATTTTAATTTCTAATTGAAACATAAGGAGTCATATGAGGCCGAGAACTCTGAGACACAGGCTGAGAGTCACGACGAGACGGGTGATCAGACTATTGCCCACCATTTTGATGAGATGGCATGGATGCAGGCGACCCAATATAGCTTCGAAAAGGGCCGAGTTGTTGGTATCGGCTCTCATTTGACTCCTACAGCTTATTATGCTACTGCTGCGATGTCGGCGTCCAGCTCGAGAGGAGGTCGTGGAAAGATATCATCTTCCACCTCATAGTATCAGGAGGAACTACGTGCTCAGAGTCAGCTTATAGAGGATTTACGTCAGGGGCAGGAGCAGATGCGTCAGCAGCATGATGAGGAGATGCGTCAATGGCAGGAGCAGATGGGTCAATAGCAGGATGAGGAGAGACGTCGATATGAGGAGCAACATCAGGAGTATATGGAGTATATACGTCATCTAACTCATAGTCTAGGGATGGAGTTTCCTCCACCACCTCCTCTAGGTCCTCCAGGTCCTCCAGATTATCCACCCCCAGTGATTTTTTCAGATGTAATAAACATATGAGTTCATAGTTTATTGTCATATTAACTATTTACAATTCCTCTTTCATATTGGTACGAATATTATGTGATTTAATTTGTTTTTATTTTTTTTAATATATTAGTGCATATTAGTATTATTTTTAATGTCTACTTATTTTAGTAATATAACTTTTAATATTTTATATTTATTGTTAATATTGAGAAGTTTATAATTTTATAATTTTATTAATATTAATAATATTAATATTATTTTTTCATAAATATGTTTGTTTATTTTAATAAAAAAATTATTATATTAATTTTTTATATTAATAATATTAGTACTGTTATTATTATTTTTTGATATTAATATTTCATAATATATAATATTATATTATTTATATTCATATTATTAGTATTATTTGATATTAATATTTAATAATTATATTTTATATATATATATATTTTTATTATTAATATTATAATAATATAATTTATTTATATTATTAATATTAATATTATTATTATATAGATAGTTTAATAATAATAATATTATATTAATTTTTTTATATTTATAATATAAGTATTATTATATTATATTATATTATTTATATTCATATTATTATTATTTTATATTAATATTTCATAATTATATATTTTTTATTTTTTATTTATATTATATTTTTATCATTTTTTATATTATTAATATTATTTTTATTTTTATATAATGTTATACAATTTTTAATAATTATTATTATTATTTTTTAATATTTGTGATGGGAACATTTGGGAGGGGAATTCCCGTCGTAAATGTTTTTTTACTGTACCATTTGGGACGGGATGAATATCCATCGGGAAAACCTTTCTGCGACGGTCTGTCACAAATACTTTCGTCGCAATTAGTTTTTTATATTTCACATTTGCGATGGGATTCTGACCCGTCGCAACTAATATATCTGCGACGTCCCGTCGTAAATGCCTTTTTATATATATAAACGAAAACTCATTTGCGACGGGGGAAAAATACCATCGCAAATAATCTTTTTGTGATGGGACCGCCGTAAAAACACCTATTTGCGACGCCATTTTCAGCAACGGGCGATTTTCAACGGAGCCCCATCGCAAATCGCCCGTCGCTAATATTTAGTATTCCTGTAGTTAATACATCACAATAAGGCCTTCCATTATCATTACAAAAATAACATCCCATCTTGTCCCTACTGAATGACACCGCACCACTTAGCCTACACATGTTCTGTCCATCAAGGTGTGATCTATCTATATACAGTATAGAATGAATATCTACAATAACACATAATTACCATGTAAATCCTTCATGATGTGTGCCTTAACCCTATGGTACAACACTTTCTCCCTCGACCAACTATCATAATGTGACTCAAGGGGTCCCCAAATGATGAATTTCTACACAAGAAATTGATCAAAATAAACATGTCTAGATTGGGTGATAAATACATAGGGTTCAATCCCAATATATATGTGTCATGAATTTTACAAATATTGAACATAATAATGGGTTATTACTACATATCTAAAGGTTATAGTCATGATATAATATTTATAATCATCACATGACTTTTCCCACCCCGAAAATATTAATTTCACACATTGACTTCCATGAAATGAATCCCTTGTCTATGATGTATCCTTTCTGGACTCAGTAAAAATAAACAACAAGGGATCCTTTCTTGGGATTGAGTATACATGTCCTGACATGATGATCCCTTTGTATTATATTTTTCCACCATCAATAGTTTTCAAACACAAACACCCAACCATGTTTAAGTATTACTTCCGGGACCCATGAAAACTCCTCTACTCTTTAAGAATAAATTAAATTCAGGATTTTTGGGATATTTTGAAAATAGTTAAATACCATGATTAATTATGGAGTGTTACCACTATATGGGAGAATCTCCTCACAATAAAATTAACCAAAAATATATTTTTTGTTCATGATGTTAAATTTATTAATTATGTAATTTAAAAAAAATAGAACAATAGTTTACCATATTACATTTTTGAATCAATCTATTGGAGAAGATAATTGAATATTTTTATAGTATAATGTTTTATAATATTAATAGTGATTTTTCAACATTTTATATGATATTTTTCATGATTATATTTTAATATGTTGTTTTTAATGTATATAACATTGTAAGGACTTTAGATCATTAATAATTTTTTGATGAATATAGATATACATTGAAATCATACATCTTAATCATATTTCAATGTCTGGGTGATATGTATATTGTGTTTTATTTTTCCACATAAAATAGTCTTGGATGAATTCTGATGTAGGTTGATCTTGGGGTTACATTTTAAAAATTTCACATAATGATGCACGAAAGAAATTTCTTGACATATGAACATGGGCATGAAGTGTTCATTTATATATTGAAATCCTAGAATCCCTACCTTTTTTGAATAAAGTTTATAGTATATATAGATCATAATATACTAAATTATATAATATCACACTATTATATAAATTTGATATAATATTGGTGTAATTTTTATTTGGACACATTTCATTACAATAAATAATGTATGGATATAGAAAAAATATGATTGCAGATGATTTTATTGATAAGGTTAATATTAATATTTTTTAGGAATTAAATTATGAGTATAGTCAAATGATTATATTAAAATATATATTATTATGTATTTCTATGTATGATTTCTAGATTAAACATCCATGCCTTATTAGTATACCAACGATGGTTAATCATGATAAAAACACTCAGTAGTTTTATTTTGAATTTATTAATATAAGGTATTCCCATAATAATGGGGAGACATCATGTGGATTTTCTGGATACTTATATTTGAAATTTGATTAATGTAGAATCTTAATTATATATTTTTCAATAGGAGAATAATAATTTATTGTATGTCATAACACTAAACTATTTTTTACTTTGGTTCTAAAAAAATTATATGTAAGTAAAATAATAGTTTGGTTGTATGGTAATAATGTAAGAAATTGATATTTATGTTGGAAACTAAATCTATTATTAACCCATAAAGTACAATATAAATTTTCTACAATAATGTTTCAACCCTTATCAATTTCATTTATGAATCAGAATTAAATTTAAATGGATTTTCATTTGAATTCTTTTAATACCTCAAGGAACGACAAATATTTTATACTAATAAGGGACAATATAACCCAATTATATAACTTACCTTTTATTTCTAAGGAACATTTTTAGGGGTGTTGGAATAATTATATATATATATATCGTGTTAAAATATCATATTAAAATGATATCAATTATTTAATTTTTTTTTCATATCCAATTTATAATAAATATTTTCATTATATGAACAATATACTATTGAGTTTTAGAAAAACCTACCATCCATAGAGTAAAAGAAAATTTTAGCATATGATGTCTGTATTATAAAATATTTTCACAAAATGTGTTATAGGTTTTGATGTATTTTTATAATTCCATCTCTGATTAATTATGTTTTTGAATAATAATATTCATGAAA
Organism: Viscum album; assembly: GCA_963277665.1. Taxonomy (NCBI): domain Eukaryota; kingdom Viridiplantae; phylum Streptophyta; class Magnoliopsida; order Santalales; family Viscaceae; genus Viscum; species Viscum album. The sequence goes on from OY728156.1 coordinate 1,512,858,793, forward strand.
ATAATATTCGTGTGGATCCATATGAAGAACATTATAAGAGATCATGTCATTTTCCCCTTTGTGTTGTGTGGAAATAGTGAAGCTTCCATATTTGGAATGTTTATGGTAAAAGATTATTTGAAAACATATTAGTTATTATGAAGTAAATGATATTTGTTTCAAGAAAGATAATTACTTATATTGATCATCATCATTTTTTTGGAGGATATAAAATTCATCATATCTTCATTCATGTTTCAGTTAGGATGGGACACTGTTTACCTATAATATAAGAAAATTTATCACATTGGTATTTAGTATAGTATTTTTCTTGTGAGATTACCAGGGATGTTATATACAACATTATAGAATCCTACATGGTTGATTTCAAAAATACAACTTATGTAAATACATGTGTACCCCTTCAAACATTTTTAGTTTGTATTTGGTTTAGATAGATATGGATGTAATATTTTTATAAGAACATATTTGTATTATTGATTAGTGGGAGTAAAAAATAACGTGGTCATGTTATTCCATTTTAATCATGTCATAATATAATGATACTATAGAAATAATATTTCTCTTTACATTAAAGTTCCCCAAAATTTATTAACATGAATGGGGTGAATATGCGGATAAAATAATTTTATTATTCATTTTTAATAAACCACTTTCATTAGTAAAGATGATTAAAAACATGATTTTATCTCACATTTCATTTTAAAAAAATACATCAGATATGTAAATTCAATTAATTCACTGAATTTTCTTAACATCCATATCTTTACAAACATAATGAACATATATATCTAAGTATTCCAAAAATAAAAATAAATGGATACATTCATGGAATTTAGTGGTACCATCTCTTTCCATATGATCCACTCATATATTTCCATGGTTATGTTGATAAAGGTTTACCCTTTAACATATGTGAAATTAAATATATATCGAGAATTATAAATACTTTAAATAGAAAATAATATCACTCTTTAATAATTATAGCAAGTTAGATTATGAAATATTCAGTGACATTATTCGAAATGTTTTCAATAGATTATGACAAATTATTCATCTTATTTTTCACTAATTCCTTGAAACTAAGAGGGAAAATAATTCTTCTATATCAGTAAACATATAAATTCTTATTATATTGAGATATATATATGCGTTTTATAGAATTGTTTTATCTTACAATAAGAAGAAACTCAATACCACATTTCGTAGAAAATATTATCCACATTCTCTATATATATCTATTTGAAATTAAAATTAGAAGTATTATTCTTTAAGAAATTAGTTAAATGGAAATAAATACTAAACATTCACATCGATGGGTGTCCTCACATTCTTATCTACTATACAATTTAATTTCAATTTTCATCCATTTATAAAACATTTTACAATAAGAACACCCTTCTTATCTATCCATTAATTTATAAATTTTTAATTCAAAATCAAACATTCAGTCTTACTACTTAATAATGTACCATTACATCTCTCTATAAAATCATGGAACCTTTTATATGATCGAAATATATTATGTCTCAACTTGAGGCAGTCCATGAGTCACTCGCCAACTATAAATCATTCAAAGCAATAAAATATGGTAATATATATTAATTACTGAATTAAAATATAAATTATTGGATAATGCTTCCTATTATCAAATCATTAATCTCAACTACATCAAAAATCTATTCTCATGTTAATTGAATCTAAATTTTACCATATTAATTTTAACCTAGTTCTTACTTCTTTAATATCATTCATTTTTTTCATAGTGTTTCATATTCCTAGAGAACAAAATGATGAAGGAAACTTTTATTCCATAATAGCATCATACTTTAATAACATACTATAATATGAGGTTTGGTTAATTCATGAAATCATGTTTTCACAATCATGATATAGAAAATTAATTTTCTAAGAAAAAAATCTCCCTCAAGGGAATAATGAAACTATATCAATAACAATTATGAATAAAAGAAAATTTTGACCTCCCAACTATGTTAGAACAAATATTTCAAGAATAATAGTGATATAATATTCAATTAAGTCCAACTTATCACTGTAAAACGACATAAATTACATATAAATATTTGTATCAATCCTTTAGGTATAACATAGTTCAAAAAAATTGTAGATAATTTCTCAATATTAAACCCTTTTTCTTTTTTGTCTACAAACCCAATAAAACCACTTCAATAATTACAATATGTCTAAAACATTCCATTTTACCTTTAGATGATTCAATTTCTATAATATAATGTATTAAAATTAATGTGAATAAAAGTTATCTATTAAAAACAAAATAAAAAAAATTATCAAATCACATTAATATAATATTTTCCAATTAATAATATACCACTTTAAACAAAATACCTTTTGGGGAACAAAAATTTTCCCATCATGAATATAATTAATCAGTATAAATAATTTCAACCATTATTTTTTTCTATTCCGATGAACATAAATCACCCATAAACGTAGTAATAAATCATTAATTAATCATTATAATCCTATATGAGAAAACATGGCATAAGAAATAATATTAAAGAATAATATTTTCTAGGTGACCCATTTAGGCAACTCATGTTCTCATATAATCCTCCTCATTATCATCACATATCATTAAAATTATCCTCAAATATACTCTAAAATTAATTATTACATGCATGCTCTAAAAATATTAACAAATTTGTAAAAAATTATATTAAAGTATAGTTAAATTTTTTTTATTACAACAACCATTTCATAAAACGTGTTTTTTATTTCATTTAATAGTTTGACACATAGTTAGAAAATTAATTTAACTATAATAACTATAGCTATTTCCCAAAAATACATCACATTATAGGGTAATACAAAAAAATTTGAAGTCAAGAGGATCATACACTATAAAAAAATATATCTATTATAAATATTAAACCAATTTTGTTAAATTCCACTACCTAAAATATATGTTAATTGTTTGAATGATTTAATAGTTATAGTTACATATATTTAGATGGAGAAATCTGACTATAATATGAGAAAAATGACCATTGGAAATTTATTGTTTAAATATGATAATTATGTTAGTAAATTGACTGGAATGATTAACATAGATATGTATAAAAAATATATAATATTATATTGTAATATAATAATCAATAATTGATAATATGTACATTGATCAATAGACATGTATTTAATTAAATAAATATTTCTTCGATGAAAAATACAATTTATAACAAAATATATTGTTCATTTTTTCACTAAAAAATAATTTTGGACCACATTAACAGTTATAAAAAAATGTTTAATTATTTATATAAAGAAATTAATATTCTAAAAAATTCACAAAATGTAGAATTATAATATTGAAATAATACAATAGTGAATTTTTTATAATCTTATGAGACAGTTGATTCTTAGATAAATAGTAAAATAAGATATCAAAATTTCATATGTGTTATGAATTCATTATGATATAGAAAATAATTTATAATTTATATAAACATCTCCAAGAAATAAAATTTGTTATTTAATTAAAATACTAAATTTTATTTATTAATCATCCCCTCATATGTGATAGGGTGGTTTTTGTGGTTGGGTTTTTGGGAGATGATCTTGTGTTCTAATCCCATGACCTTTTTTTATTTCCTGTGTAATATATATGGTAATGTTGAAATTGTATATATTTTATGGAATTAAAATCCATTTCTAAACCTATTATAGAATTTTTTAAATCATAAATAGAAATTTTGTATTTAAAATTCATTATTTGTGAATAATAGTATATTTAATGGCCAAAGTAACATAAAAAAATATATTTGTTCCAAATAGAGGAAATATTATAAATCTAGAAATAATAGTAAATAATGATTGATTAGAATCATCAGTAAACAATTGCTAATTTATATTCCATTATCTATATTTACAAACTTTAGCTACCAAAATTAATAGATAATTATCCCCCATTCTCTATAAACACGCACCTCGTATCCCTATAATATTTTCACTAAAACCATTTACTCATTGTTTCCATATAAAATTCCATCAAAATAGTCCCCCCTTGAATTTATTAAAGTGAAATGTAATTATTTGTAATATATCAAGGATCTACATTGTAAGGTATTGGATTCTAATCCTCTATAATTAATTTCAATTGAGTTATTTTTATTTAATTTATTTTAAAATTATATTTATAAAGTTTATTTAATAATAATTCAATTTTGATATTATAAATTTCATATATTAAAATTGTGGTATTACTCATTATCTCTCATTTTACCCTAATCATATGTCTTTATTAAAAATATTTAATGTTTCTAATCTCCTCTGCACCTTTTTCTTAATCTATTATAATTTATTTTTATGTAATAATTTTTTTAAAGATTGATTATTATACATTTTTCATTTTAATATGAATTTAAAATATCAAATCTTCCAAATTTTTTACAATTGATATGTTTTTATAAGGAAAAATTATTTCCATAATTGTAAACTCTAATATCTAAATCCTTTTATATTTCATATATTAATAATTTTATTTATACAATATTTTAATGAGGAGACATTTTCAAAATAAGAATGACAAAAATGAATCTCAAGGATCCCATTTTGGGTTATATGTGCTTTAAATTTAATTTTGGAATAAATTAACCTTTTTAATATAAGGTAATGTATGATAGATTTTAGATTAAATATCCAATATAAACCGAACACCAAAGGGGGAGGTGAGTAGATCTCAATTGATACATCCTCAAAATCATTTTTTCATATACTAATGGATTAATTCCACATAAAAATTCCATTTTATTCTATTTCTAGGTATTTATGTGAAATTCATATCGACTTTATTCCATTATTATTATACTCAAGAAATTCATTCTATATATGGTGTTTTTTATACTGCATTCATTGGTAAGATTCTCATGGATTAGTTGAAATCCTGTTAGAGTTTTATGGAAAATTCATAGGTTTAAAAGGAAATATGTTTTCACAAATTATTAAAATATCATGAGATATCCTCCCATAGGAGAGTGTGGTGGTTGGGTGGGAGGGTTTTGGGGAATGAATTGTAGGGTCGGGTCCCCGAATGTGTTTTCCTTATTTGTGTACATATAAATAATATTGAAAAAAATTAATATATATTGTATGAATAGTGGTGATAAAATTATATGTTGGTTTACTAAATCTCACAATATAAGTGATAGAATCATAAATTTTATGTAACATCTTTATGTTATTCATACATAAGAATGAATAATGTTGTTGATGATTTTTTCATGTCATATTTTTTCTAATAGTGGAATGATTTAATCTAGCAGGAGAAGATTTTGTTATGTAGTTGATCTGATATGATGAATGAATTATTCTAAAATGAGATGTACAATACTGAAATTGGACTAGTTCTATTAAAAAAATTATTATGGGGAGTCAAATATTCTATGATGACTACCCCAGTAGAATTATGTTTCATTATGGTTTTTTATTTGGATTATTTTTCATTATAGTTCAAGTGATTTGAGGAATACGAGACTATGTTATATGTTCCAGTTTAAAATAATCCTAATAAACAATATTAGTTTATTTTTAGTTCAATAAATTTACAATAATCCACAATGTACTCCTCCTATAATTATGTTAATATATTCAAATATCTGATGATATAATCAGATATATTTGGTGTAATTATATCATCAATTATGAATCTAATGGGCATACCAAAGTCAGAAGCTTCATGATGCATTGTAAGTTAAATCTATAAATTTTTTCAGACTTAACCATAAATATATGTGTTTTAGGAAAGAGGATAATCTTAGAAAATCAAATAGAATTTTGTTAGGGCATGATCAAATATATATAAAATGAACAAGGGTGCTCACGAAGACCGAATTTCAAAGGAACCATAGGAATGTGACATAAATATAATTCAATATTATAGTGCACATTATAAATCATGTAATTAGAAGAAATGAAATCATCTTTTCTTCATTGTTCGATTTATAATAAATTTGATAATGGGTATTGTGGTCCAAAAAGCTACACACAAAGGATTATACACTTCATAATAAGAGTACATGAATATTGTGAAACCCCTTATGTTCTTTTGTATACTTTCTTTCTCAATATATCATCATCACATCATCGGCATGAATATCTAAACAAAATAACAAATACTTTTAATCATTTACTTTTTGATTTTGTGTTGATTCGGACAACTAATTCACTGCCACTTCCACACCCTCAATGGTGGTAACCTCGCTATAGGTCCTCAGAATCATTATTTAAGGAATGATTATGAAATATAATTTTCAATTCATTGATTATATGATACCAATTAATTAATATAATAGATTTATGAATATCATTCTTGGTATTATCGTTATAGATTAATGTGTTCTTTTAATTTCTTATATAATTGATCGATGACCTTCACCGATTTATTGAATAGTATCAACAATAAGGAAGTCCTTATGTTTGATTAAAAGGGATTACATAAATGTAGACTGTGTATTGATATATATATATTAATAAATCATCCTAGAAACTACTGACACCTCTAATAATGTATTCATCTACCAAAATCAACAATGAAATACACATTTTAGGAATCAAAATATAAAATATGATTGGATATAATGTAATTTTTTACATTCATCACTCTTATAGAATCTATATTCCTGAAAGGTTGGAATGCAGATAGAAAATTTAATCTGTAGGAAATATCATGATATTCATGAAGGAGATATTAAGGTAAATGATTATCATATAGAAACATTTTGGTCTTTTTTAAAATTTATTTGAATTAGAGAATATGAATATGTTGGTGGATTCCTCATTCCATTGACAAATTATTAAGCTTGATTTAACGCTATTGTAAAATTATTCAACATTATACCATCATGAAAAATTTGACGAAAATACTTCTAGATAATTTTGAGGAGAATATTTCAACCAATGAGGATCGTTCAATGTATGAGCTGACCACCAAAATACTCCACAATTTCTTAATCACATATGGGGTTAGAATAAGACTATCGGTAATGATAAAAAGGAAAATATAGAAGTGGATTACATTCAATATATTAAAATGATCAATACTTATTGAGTAAAGGAAGCCTCATGATGAAGACTCTAATATCGGTGATCCTACCATAAATTTTGAACAACATAATTCTATATTCCTAAAAGGCTTACAGTGAAGCATAGTTAAATATAGAGGTGAGATAAAATTTACATGTTTTGAATAAGGTATGTCCTACAAAATTCTTGTAGGTTTTCTAAAGGATTATGAAATTTATTAGAAGGGTGATTAATCCATTTGATCATCCAAGATGATAAATGTTTCTAGTAGATGAAATAGAAGTTGATTCACCAATTCAAATAGAATAGATAAAATAATGATGACTATTAATATTTTCTCACAACATGATTCAACATCATTTGATTAGTAATGAGAAAGAGAATCTAAAATCAAGGCTTGTAAAAGGAAAACATATTTTATAGAAAAATAAATATAGATTAAATATTATTTAAGTGGATAGGAATAATAAGAACATTATTAGGAATAAATCAGTGATGAGGAGACACAAAAGTTGTTTCACGTTTTACTAGAGATCTTGGTGTTCTTAAATGATAATAGATGAATCCATATATAAAATAAAATATTAAATTTATTAAATTATTTAATACGAAAAATCTTTGACCAATTAAGAATAAAAACAATATAGATATTGGGATCATGTTTAAAATAAATATGGTATAAATCCTTGATTTCATTTAATAATATGATAAAAGAACTATGTTAACCCTTGAAAATCTATTTTCCATGATGTTGGTGGAAAATTATTAAGAGTTAAAAATACTAATGGTTGAAAATTCAATGAGGAAGCAATAATACTTAATTATTATAATCTAAGTTCTGATATGGGGTAAATATCCAATATATAAGATAAATAAACTAATACTACAAATATTATCATTGATTTTCATATATTTCTAAGAATAATGATTTTTAGAAACTTGTTCTTTAAATTTTTGCGTGTAGAATAAAAGAAAGTGGAATGAAAATTGTGATTACCTTACTTACGAAAAGAATTAATCCACTGAAAATTATAGTTATGATGGTGAAAATTACAATGAAAATGATAGGTGGACTTATATTAATATCACAGATAAGAAAATGTATTGTTCAAGAAAAACGATAAGGTTAATTAGAAGGTAGTGATTGAAGAAATAATTATATTTCAACTGCAATGGAAACATGTTGAGAAGACATTAAAGAACTATTTTTATAGATGATGAGTTTTTATTTACAAGGAAGATGATTGTGCTATTTATTTTTTGAACCCATGGAATATGTATGATGATATAATCTCCCACCCCATACATTAAATAATGGTGTTTAATTTTTCGGGATTAAATCTAAAATTTAAAAAGGAAATCCACGTCATCCTCCAAAATAGAATGCAAACTTTAAAAATACATTTAGTTATCTATTAATATTTTGTAAGAGGGTTGATGAACTCAGAATCATAGAAAAATAATATAACCAAGATGATATCAAATAAATTTTCATAAATGTAACATTATAAGTAATTTAATGGTAGAAGAAATAAATATCATGAAATATTTGTAGATTTTTACTTAATGTATGAAAACATAAAGAATAGAAGTCTACATTATAGTGATTTACAGTCAAATATGAGTAAAAAATGAATGTTGCCCAATGGATTGATAAAGGAGTCTCAACCTTTTATAAATTTGATCAAACATTGTATAAGTGGTTGGATACTATAATATTGTTAAGAATAAATTCGGCGATATTTTATTTCTTGATCGGTTGGGTTATAATACTCTTACTATTTACTATATTTGTGATAAAGGGATTTTGGAAACTATTCAAATGAATAATTTTTTTAAAAGGAATGATGTATTATAAGATTAAAATAAATGTGTGGGATACAAATAACATTTTATTCCAATTTTTTTAAGATCAAAACAAATGTTTCATGATCATATATATGGGAAACTAACTTTGGAATATAACAAATGGATAATATATGAATGGATATTATAAATAAAATATTCATTAATGATTATATGAATAATTGAAATATGAAAATGTCTGAATGATTCAGCACATGAATTTCACAAAATTAGGGTATTATTCCAAATAAGAGTCACATGTTAGTGTAAATACAAATGAAGAAGCCTACTCAGTTATTATATTTATATATATTTAGATAATTGATTTTTCTTTCAAAAAATAGATATAATTAATTTATCCCAACTATTAGTGAATTTAATCATATTAATTATGTCAATTTTATATTGATTAAGTCACATGTTCATGAAATCATAGACAGATTCAGAAGAATACTAGCAGTGATAAAGATTTAGACCTTAAATTATTATGATCCTATAATAGATCCCTGTATTTGATTTCAGATCTTGAGGAATGTGTTTATAATAGTAGCATTATACATGAATATATCACTCCATAGACACAATTAATGTTGATTTACTGAGGGGAACAATTGGATATTTGTTTAAATGTGAAATAAAATGCTATCAAATTATCAAATATCCTAATATTTTTGGAGTAATACCACATGCCTGATTTTATATATTTTGAATTGGTTCCTACAATTAGAACATTTAGTAAATAACTCCTAGGAGTTATGGTTCAAAAAAAGTTTAACCTGTTGAGTTTGAAGGTTTTTAGGGGTCATGATGTATTAATGACATAAGATATCATTTTTGAAATTAATATTCGATATATTAATTTGTTATATTTCATGGTTCTGCACTCTATAGAAGATATTTCTGGTGATATAACAGGAATTTTAAGATTATTTTTCTCAACAATGATGTGATTATTTTGAACAAATTAAATTATTTACTAAAATTATTGTACATTGGTGATATTAATAGAGATAAATAAAATATAAAATAAGATACTATTCTTTATTAACAAGTCTATTTTTATAACTCTATGGGTGATTGTGAAAATTAATGTAATGAGGAATGCTATATGAGAGGAGGATCTGTGTTCTAAAAAAATAGAAGACATGATTGTATAGAAAATAATATTGAATACAACAATAATGGGGTACAATAATAGCAAATCATGAGAATTAAAAACAATAAAATATTGATTTTATTCGGTAAACCAAATAGTGTTGATGATGTATCAACATGATTTTTTTAAAATGAAAATAAATTTTTGAATGAATAAATTCCTTTATGTTAATGTAGTTATTGAAAACATATGTCATTCATTAGTTATCTTAAAAAATTATAAAATATAGATGATTATATTTAAAATTCCATTATGAATATTATGTGTTGACAATATAGATATTGTACAATGATCATTAATATTAGTATATATTATGGTTTATTATAATTTCTACTTGAAATTAATGAAGAGACATGATAATCATGAATAGTAATATCATACCCAATGAAGACGATTTGTTATAGCTTCTATAGAATACTTCATCACTAGGGTTCAACCCTAAAAAATCCCACATAGAGATTACCTACATAAAGCTTTAGTGAAATAATAAATATGATTTTTTTAAGATTATCAAGATCACGACCCACATCATGTTCACTGAACTAACATAAGAATTTATTGTCATCTCAAACATTACAATTAGGGTGTATGCTAGTGTAATAAGTGTGTATGTATCAAGAACCCACTAATATGATAATTTTTAATTTAATTTTTTTAAATGTTTGTATTTGTCATTTATCACTATTTCAGCATATATATCAGAATAAATAATAATACTAATTCAATGTATATATTGTTACGATGAAACAAAATTGTATATTGAGAAATATGTAGTTTCAATTATGAATCACTTTTTAATAAATTAATGATTTTTATGGAAATAGTTTTTTAACAAAATATTCTTCTTAAATAATATTTATTTTAATATAAAAGATAAAAAATGTTAATTAAATAAAATTTAATATTTATGAGGGAGAAATAGTTTTTTTTCATAAAAATAAGTATGTTTTAGAAAAGAATCAATTCAATTTAAAACTGAAAATACACATATTTATAAAATTATTTTTTTGCTAGAAATATTATTCATAAATCAGTATTTTAAAATTAACCACAAATTAATTTTTCTTAACATTCTTGCTTAGTCAATTTTTTTGGTAAGAAACTAAATAATATATAAATATATGGTCTATATTTTTACATTAAAAAGATTAAAATTTTACTAATAAACTAAATAATATTAATCCCATACCAAATATATATTTCCACATAAAAATAATTTTGTTTTTATGTTATTTGATTAATTTTATAAAACATTAATGAATTCTCCTAACTATATATTATATTTATAGTTCTTAATTTCAATTAATTATAAATAAGGAACACTTCCACATCACTAATAGTATTATCATAATATATTAAGTTCATCTAATTATAAAATACTGAAGACATGTCCAATATTAGAAACTATGGATAAAACCATGGTAATGGTTTTGGTTTTGATTATTTTATCATATAGTGGACACAAGCTATTTTAAAATATGTATATAGAATTCATATATTAGTTTTTATAAGAACCAACCCAAAATCTCATCCCTCTTTAATAACAAAGAAATTATTATTAATTTCCTCTTCATATAATTTTCTTGGATCCCAAGGTGTTGCCAATTTTCCTAAAAATATCCTAAAAAATTACATCCACCGAAACATGGTAATGAATAATCTCATACTCCTACTTATTCAAGAACCTTCATTATATTATTACAGTTTTTCAAATTATTCATTTTTTAGTGTGTTTTCACACATTCATTTTACAAAAAATATAATATCAAATTAATGTGATCCTAAATATCACTTCCATTAATAATTTCAATTAATATTTATATGCCCCAGTTATTTTATAGATATTAACCTATAATTTTCCATGATAAAAATTTATGTGGTGAATACCAATTCAAATTTCCACTCAAGTGTATTCACCTATATATACATATATAACATTTATAGTGGAATTTTATGTATATATCCAACAAAATTTAATCATGAGATTCATATTTATTAAAGGAATTACTGTGTTGTATGATCTATGGGGAACAATTATAGATGTATATGATATTGATATAATGGGTGGGAAAAAATTATATATCCCTCCAATGCATTGGGTAATGTTTTTATCTTATGAGAAATCATTATTCTATCATTATATATAATTCATCGATGAAAATGTTTACAGTTATCCCCCAATTTATGTGACCTAGAAATTTATCTAGACTAACATTTAATACATTCCCCATATTATTCATTGATTATTTCCTTATTTGTATTTATAGATCACCCATTTTCTATGTACATCTCCAGGCTCACCCGTGTAGTTTTAGGAGAGTGGAGGAATTTTTAGAGAATGTTTAATAGTATTAAATAACATTTGTATATCTTTGTTTAAATTTACAATGTTATGTATCTAATAACCTATTACACTAATCGTTTTGAAATTTTGGGATTGTATTATATTGTATTTATATAATAAATTATATATAAATTATGTTATAAAAAGATTGAGGTTTCCATAGTTTCAATCTCTATACAGTCTATTCAATTTTTAGGATTCTCACTTAATAACCATACTTAATTCCTTTGGGATATGACCAAACATAGAAAAAACATTGGAATTTTTTTTAAAATTAATTTTTATTTGGTTTTCATGGAATAAAACTAAAGTATAGTTACTACAAGTGTATGCGTCTCTAGCACAATTCTACCTAGGGATGATAACCCCCTAAATGATTAATTGGGTATTACCATGATCCTGTACATGTTTTTGAAAAATCAACATTGATTAACACATAGTTTGAATTACCAATGTATATTATTTGGTGAATATATATGATCCTTATAAACCTTCATGAATGGATCAAAAACACCCATAAAATTTAATTTCATGAAATAGACCATTGATATTATAGTTTGAAAACAATAAATTCATATATTAAAAAATTTCGAATATTTATGAATTATCCCTAAAATTATGATAGTTTTCACATTTTAGGATTAATAGATTTAAAATACCCTTCCCTAATTTTCAATGTATTTAGTCAATAACTATAAATAGGAGGAAATGGGTAAATAAAAAAATTAAGGTGAAACATAATGAATAACCAAATGTGATTCCCAACCTGAGGGGAGAACGAATTTGGAACATCATGAGAATAAATTCTGAATTAACTCATATTTTGACTGAAACATTAATCTGTTAGAAAAAAACACATTCATGTAAGAATTAGAATATTGCAATGTGAGAGATTTACATGACAACAACTAATAAATATTACTAGATCTTCTAATCTTTTAATTTATGAATAATAGATTAAGAACATTGAAAATATAGTCTTCATCCATTAATTTTATAAGAAAGAGTATTTCATGAAAAAAAAATTATAATAGGGTAGATAACTTGATAATTGGTATCTATTGATCCTAATTTTATATGTTTATAAGGATATTAGATAAATTTAGTTGACAAAAATCAGGAAAAATATATTTTTAAAAATATTTTACTTTCTGTATATGACTTAAAATATTGTTGGATTTTCATTTACACAAGAATATATATGAAGAAACCTTTTTTATCATGAGGAAAACATAAAAAACATAAATGATATGCCTTAATATTTTTCATTAACCATGAATGTCATGTTGACCAATTATTTGGTGGAAAAATTCAAGTCTATGAATAACTCTAGAAATTAGTACTTTTACTTAGTCTAGTAAGTTGATAGATGTTTTCTCAATAATGATATGAATTTTAGATAATCCCAATTGACCAATGATTTTTTAGATAACAAGTTAATAATTGAGTATAATTGTTTTTGGAGAATTGGATAAATATTAGTGTTGATAAATTCAATCACCCCACTAGTCAAAAGTACAATAAGAAGCATCGTTGATATTTTTTCATGGGAAAAAAGAATTGATTTAGGTGTGGGAGGAAGGAAATTTATATATTGAATGTGAATGGGAGAAATGCAACAATGTGATTGAATAAATGAATTCATAATATAACCCTTAACCTATTTTCCAATGTTCCAATTACAAGTAATAAAGACACAATGTAAATCAATGCACTGTGCTAATGGTTGTCAACAATAACTGATGAGAAAAAATTTTGTGTTGTAGAAAGGAATGGATAACCTGTGAAATCACAACCGATATGTTTTATCATTAAAATTATGTGTTTTTTTTATGGTAGTTATTCATTCAATAATAGTAAACATATTATTTTATTCAGGATCGATGGATTACTTTATACCACAGATATTTAGTAAAACTATTAAAACACCACCTAAATATATTGAATTACTAATATCAGTAAAAATTGAAAATGGAAATATTATTTCACCCCAACTATATATCTTCTCCATAGTCAATATTTTGGGTATTAAAATTCCAATGAACCTTGTGATACCTTCTTATGATGAATTTAATAAAATTATAAGTTTGGATTGGCATTCCTTATATTTATCAACTATAAATTTTTTATAGATGTAAATATCCTTCTATATCTTGATTCCCCCTCTAATTATAAATAATATCAAGGAGGACGATAAGTCACCTATATCATCAGCATCACAAGAATGTATATTATTGACTTATGAGGAAATATATATAGTTAAAATGAATGAGACTAAGGAGAATATTAATCATTATGACCTACCGTTTATAAGGGAAATCAATGATGTGTTTCTTGAATGAATTTCTTGTATTTCTCAGATATATGATTTGATTTCTCAATCAATATTATATCTATATTTTTTCAAATATCTAAGTCTCAATATAGAATGTCTATAATTGAACATAAATATATGAAGAAGAAACTATAGAGGAATTGAGATAAGTGGTTTATATTCTTAGGATCTTCTCCATTGATTTTATTTGTCATCTTCATCATGAAGAAGAATGGGTCAATTATTCACATAATTTATTATAAGTATGTCAAAAAGATTATTATATAGAATAAGTATCCATTACCACAAATTTATTAATTTTTTGATCCACTATGTGGTGCCCAGTACATGTCAATGGTGGATCTTCAATAAATATATTATCATGTAATAGTAAATTATGAGGTTATCCTCAAAAAAACTATTCATACAAGGTGTGTGAAGACTAATTTCATTGTAATTCCAATTAGAATCATCAATAGTACTATTATAATAATTAAATTCATTAATATAGACATTGATTATTACCCCACTAAAGTTGTGGTAGTCTTTATCGGAGATACAATTATCTAATCCAATATTATGTTGGAAATATGGATAATTTTATTGTATTACTAATGTCCTTACAAAATTAATATTTATATTAAAAGTAAAAAATTAGTTTTTATGGAGAAAGTATCATTTTTTTGTAACACTACTGAAAAAAAATCTATAGAAACACCTATATAGTAGTGGGTTAAAAAACACATGGCTAAAAAATCTCATTTTTATACGCTTCCATGGTATTATCACAATCCTCCATTCATTTCTTATATTTGTAAAGACCCGTAAAATTCAAGGGAAATTTTTTCTTAATTTTCTTTAGAATTTTACAAGAGCGCGGTTTCAGACGGCACCTGATTCCGAGGCCCGGAGTGCCCGGAATTAATTTCTGAAGTTTGGCTCGGGTACGTTCAGTGAACGAACGAGCGGGAATTCCTAACATTTGATCCGGTGCTCGGAATTGAAATCCGAGGGCACCGATGAACTCGCAGCGCCGATATTCGCTTAAAGAGACCTTTTCGGGAGTTGCGTTTGTTGCGAGTTGAAAGTTAGTTTTGGGGTTTTTCAGTTGAGTTAAATAAAATTTGTTTAAGACAAATTTTATTTTAACTTATTAAAAACCTACCAAAGGAGGTTGGAAGTGGGACCCACACCCACTTAACCTCCCTTGGGAGGATTAAGTGTGGTGGGGCCCACACGAACCCCTTTTTCTTTTCAAATTCCCTAACCCCTCTAAACCCCCTCTTAATTGCGTAACTCTTCCCTACTTTATTTCTTGCCAACCTATCTCTTCATTTAATTTTGTCAACTCTAGATTTAATTAATGAATTGATTTCAACTTTTGAATTTTTGAAAGGTTGGCAAAATGAAAATAAAATAAGGTGTAGCTTATTTTTTTTTGGGTTGATCGTTTTTCTTCTTGAGAGGTGGAGAGCTCCTCTTCTTCTTCTTCTTCAAACTCAACGAAGAACGCGAAGAACGTCGTTCTTTAACGAAGAACTTCTCCGCCGAAGAACACGGTTCATCCGCGACGCCGTATCCGCGACGCGACGTACTTCTTCTGCGTCATCTCTTCCGCGACGGTTTTCCGCGACGAACGCCATCGACAACGACTCTTCCTCCGACGTCAAAGGAATCGACACCGATATTCCACGACTACGTCAACGTGTGATTATCGAGGTAGGGGTTCTTGAGTTCGTTGTTTACTTTATTATTTGACTTTCCTCAAGACTTGACGTAGAATGCTCAAGTTTCCGACGAAGAACGCCGCTCCGCTCTTCTTCGTCTTCGGTGTCAACGAGAGAGAACACCGCACCTTCCTCGGACAACCTTCGTCGGCGTACAAGGATTCGCCAACGACGTGCCTCTTCGGACGCGTCTCTTCGTCAACGGAATTGACGAACGACTACCGCGACGCCCGATCTCCGCGATGCCGTCTTCCGCGGAACGTAGACGATTCCTCGAACTTATACCCGAGGTAGGGGATTGTTGTTTCATTCTTTAATTATTCTTTTTCTTGAACATGGATCCGGCATGTCTAACATAAGGCTTGAAATGTTCATGTTGAGTTTTTATTTAACGTGAGGGGGGCCGGACCGCATGAACACGGCCGAACCCCCCTCCAACGTTTATGTTGATTTTATCTTGCGGGAGGAAGCAAGTGGCGTGGTGCCGTCGCACCACGCGGATGAACGTGCAAATATCTTCGCGATGCCGTCGCACGCACCATGGTAGAAACAACAGAAACGCGACGCCGTCGCGCCGCGTTGAATGAATGTCAAAGCACGGCGAAGGGGCGCGGTGCCGTCGCACCGCGCCGGATGACGAACGCCGCGGCCGGTTCCGGGCCGCGGCGGGACGAGGAGACCGCGGCCGGTTCCGGGCCGCGGCGGAAGGGAAGACCGGCGGCCGGGCCGCCGGCGTCGGAAGCCGAAGAAGGGGACCGGAAATTCCGGTCCCGTTTGAGAAAACCGGCCGGCCAGCTGGCCGGCCGGATGTCTTAAAAACCGGGGGAATTAATCCCCCGGCCTTCCCATAAAAACCCCCCTCTTAAAGAGGGGGGGCGGTTCTTGAAGGAGGGGGGGGGGGGGGCAGCCGGCCCCCCTGGCTCTCTTAATTAAACCGGCCCCACGTGGGGCGGTTTCAATCAAGGGCGCGGCAGTTGCCGCGCCGTTTTGTTTCCAGGAACCGCGGGGCTGAGCCCCGCGTGCCACCCACCTCGCGGCACCCCGCCGCCAGCGCGGCCCGCCGCCGCCGCCAGCGCGGCCCGCCGCCGCCGCCAGCGCGGCCCGCCGCCGCCGCCGCCGCCGCGCCGCCCACCGCCGCCGCCGCCGTCCGCCGCCGCCGACCGCCGCCGTCGGCCGCCGCCGTCCGCCGCCGCCGACCGCCGCCGCCGGCCGCCGCGCCGCCCCGGGGGGGGGGGGGGGGGTCGGGCCGGGTCGGCCCGGACCCGGACCCCCCCGTTTCGAACCAGATTTGGTTTTCGGCTCATAACTTGAGCCTCGGACCTCCGAACGACGAACCGTCTGTGGAAACGCGATCCTTGGATCGAGACGGTCGTTTCGATATATCGCACTCAAGGTTTCGATTAACTTTGAGTTCGGCCGGGTTGGTTCGTTCACGGAATCAACCGGGCCTTCGGAGCGGAAACGCTCATTTCTTGAGCTACGGACGTCCGATTGACGTGCCGTCAGTCGCGTTGTGTTCCTTTTAGTGAGACGGATCTTTTGGCATACTCTGCCCGAGGTTTGGACGCAGGTGGAGTACGGTCGGGTTGGTTTTTCCATAAAAACCAACCGGGCCCCGGAGACGAAAATGCCAATAACTCACAGACCGGGCGTCCGTTTGACGCGCCGTCTGTTTCGTTGACTTCCTCTTGATGAGACGGAACTTTTGACATACTCCGCCCGAGTTTTGGATACAGTCGGAGTATGGCCGGGTTGGATTGTACCCGAAATCCAACCGGGCCCCTGGAACGGGAAAGCTGATATCTTTCAGACAGGACGTCCGCTTGACGAGCCGTCAGCGGCGTTGGTGGTTACGTTGAGTAACGGTCCCTTTGAGTATACCCTATGGGAGTTCGGGGTGCAGTTGAGATACGGCCGGGATTGGTTCGCACTCGAAACCAACCGGGCCCCTGGGACGAAAAGGCTAATAACTCACAGACCGGGCGTCCGATCGACGCGCCGTCTGTTGCGTTGAGACCCCTGTGACGAGACGGTTCTTTGAGACACTTCTTCGCGGGACCTTGTGATACTTGGAGTATCGACCAGTAGCTCGTGGAGCGGACCCTCCCGGAGACGAGCGTGCAGAGTACGGAGACCGTGTAGCCGGCTGAGACCTGACGACTGCTTGACCGACTCGACTTGGAGTGAGTCGACTAGCCCAGTGGACGGAGCGCCCAGTAGTTGGTAGCAGACCCACGGCGGACGGAGCGCCTGTTAGTTGGCAGCAAACCCGCGGTACTCGTCCGGAGAGTACCTCAGTAGGCTATTTGGGCGAGCGCCCGGTATTTGGCGACAGACCCTCAGAGGACGGAGCGCCAGGTAGTTGGCCGCAAACCCGCAGTACTCGACAGGAGGAGTACCTCAGCAGTCTTAGGTTAGTGAGCAGTACCTCGGAGTCGTGACAGGACCACTGCACACTCCAGAGACGGAGCTCTTCAGCAGTTACGGTTTCGATAATGAAAATCCTGGTTTGAGCTGAGACTTTTGACCTTTGTGTTTCCTCATGATTGAGATGGGTTACTTGATAACTTAGGTATATGTATGGGCATATACCTGGGTTGTGGTTATCCGTTGATCTCATGATTCTTGTGTTTCCTCATTACTGAGATGAGTTACTTGATAACTTAGGTATATGTATGGGCATATACCTAAGTAGAGTTTATCTGTTGTGATCTTCTTGTGGTTATCCTTGTTGGTTTTAGTGAGACCTTGAGGGTCTCGGGGTCCCTACTGAGTATCGTTATACTCACCCCTGCACGGGCTATGCCCGCACCTCGTTGTGTTGGTTGCAGACGACGGCCAGTACTGGCAGAGGCCGAGTGTTCGAGGACTGGACGGTACTTGGAGTTGGACTATACGACGAGGCGGTACCCAGAGGCAGACCACTGGGCGAGACATACTCGGAGCAGACGGCGGGACCCGAGGAGCATAGGAGCTATCTGTACCCACCCTTCAGGTGGGATTTCCAGTGGACATCTCAGCGTAGCAGCTTTACTTTTCAGTCGCTGTTTTCCCTTTCGAGTTGTACTTTACAGTTGGGCTTGTATTTCCGGCCCCTTTTTACTTTTCAGCTCTTCTTTTTGTACTTAGTGTTTACTTCCGCTTGTACTCTGTGGTGCTTGTTTTCTTTTATAAAGGCAATGCCTTCCCAGTTATCGGGATTTTACGCCTTTGGTGCTAGTCGCCAGCCCCTGGCCTATGGAAGGCGGGCTTGGGGTAGTCACGGCACGGGCCCCGAGGACGGGTCGTGACAAATTGGTATCAGAGGAGTTCGGTTCTACCGCAGAACTTATAACTCTGATGTTTCTTTCTGTGAAGCAATAGTGTTGAGAGTACCGAGTGTGGTTTTCAGTTCAGGGAGTCCAGTGGTGGTGCGGGCGGCCGACGTATCCATACACCAGGACCCTGACAACTGATTTCCAACTTTGTGCACGAAAACACTGATTGCGTGTGTGTTTTCAAAAGTTTTTCCCCTTAAAACAGCTCAAACCAGGTCAGCTCACCAGGTATAATCGTTTGATCGTGTTACGTTGTTTCTTTCAGGATGGCCCCACGACGGCAGCCAGTTAGGGTTCCGAGAATCGAACGTGACGACAGCCCACCGAGCGACGAGGCCTCGGTGCAGGGCCCTTTGTCAGCAGTGGCACCGGCGGTAGCTCTACCCGCCGATCCCCCGATGCTTCCAGCAGCAGCCGCTGACGATGCACGTCGCCTCAGCGCACTGCATGAGTTTCAGCGCCAGCGACCGCTCAGGTTTCGTGGGGAGACGGATCCCCAGGCTGCAGAGGACTGGCTGGAGGCAGTGGTACGAGTGTTTAGGCTAGTGAGGACACCAGCAGACCTCATGGTGATCCTCGCTGCGAGCCTACTACACGCAGCAGCAGGTAGGTGGTGGAGTTTGTGCCAGTATCTCTACACCCCGAGCGTGTACAGGAGTTTCTGCCTTTGCCGCGTGTTTTTCGATCAGAAGCCGAGTCATCTGTGGGCAGTAGACAGATGATGCAGAGGTCCAGGAGGACCAGACCAGCAGTTGGGCGATCTCGGGTTTTAGGACCGGTGGTGCAGGGCACCCGGAGTGGGAACAGAGCTAGCCGTGCAAGGAGCAGGTTGTGTTACTCATGCCGCGGAAAGGGTCACCTGGCACGTGACTGTCCGACTCCTCGATCCGCAGGCTTGGAGGGAGCCACCGAGGTTGAGGCAGCGACAAATGCTGGAGCTCTGGGAGCAGGTGGACAGGGGAGGAACTAGTGGATACGTCTTTTGTACTTCTAGTTCCATGTTGATGTTTCTTTTATGTAGCGTCTTGTATTATGAGCTGCAATAATAAAAGACGCATCCTTTGTGATGTTTTCATTCCTGTCTTCTTTTGTGATGTTACTAAGAGGTTCCAGTTGACTGTTGACTTGACCCTCACTTGTGAGACATCTACTGGAGGAGACCAGTTACCACACACTGATGCCGACAGTGTGACTCAACCCTTGGAGGCGAGAGTAACGGTTGGATCTCTTAGTAGTAGCGTCGAGGCCTTACGACGTCATCCTTGGTATGGATTAGTATCATCCATGTTAGGATTGACTGTTTTAGGCAAAGAATGTGGTTCATCCAGGGGATGAGACCAGGTTTCTCTTATCGGCAAAGAAGAAATCTCGCAGCTCTTGTGGGACCAGAGATAGTCCGGGCCACGTCAGAAGAGGTCCATGTCATCCAGGAGCGGATGAGGAAAACACAGAGCCGGCAGAAGTCATACGCTGACAGGAGGCGGAGGCCACTGGAGTTCGAGGATGGCGACCACGTCTTCTTGCGGGTCTCACCTCGACGTGGTATTTGGAGATTTGGCCGAGGCGGCAAAATATCTCCGCGCTTCATCAGACCCTTCCAGGTCCTCAGCAAGGTTGGCGAGGTGGCTTATCGCCTGACTCTACCACCTCAGTTGCACCGGGTGCACGACGTCTTCCACGTATTCCAGCTGAGGAGCTTGACGTTGACGATGGGGTGACTTTTACGGAGGTCCCGGTGGAGATAGAGGATCGACAGGAGCGGGTCCTACATGGACGATCGATTCCTCTTGTGCGCAACAGATGGCGGCACGGGAATCTCCAGGAGAGCACATGGGAGCGGGAGGCTCAGATGCGTGCTCAGTACCCTCTTTGTTTCCCTAGTTTTTGATGTATCTTTACGGGGACGTAAAGTCCTGAGGTGGGAGTAATGTAAAGACCCGTAAAATTCAAGGGAAATTTTTTCTTAATTTTCTTTAGAATTTTACAAGAGCGCGGTTTCAGACGGCACCTGATTCCGAGGCCCGGAGTGCCCGGAATTAATTTCTGAAGTTTGGCTCGGGTACGTTCAGTGAACGAACGAGCGGGAATTCCTAACTTTTGATCCGGTGCTCGGAATTGAAATCCGAGGGCACCGATGAACTCGCAGCGCCGATATTCGCTTAAAGAGACCTTTTCGGGAGTTGCGTTTGTTGCGAGTTGAAAGTTAGTTTTGGGGTTTTTCAGTTGAGTTAAATAAAATTTGTTTAAGACAAATTTTATTTTAACTTATTAAAAACCTACCAAAGGAGGTTGGAAGTGGGACCCACACCCACTTAACCTCCCTTGGGAGGATTAAGTGTGGTGGGGCCCACACGAACCCCTTTTCCTTTTCAAATTCCCTAACCCCTCTAAACCCCCTCTTAATTGCGTAACTCTTCCCTACTTTATTTCTTGCCAACCTATCTCTTCATTTAATTTTGTCAACTCTAGATTTAATTAATGAATTGATTTCAACTTTTGAAATTTTGAAAGGTTGGCAAAATGAAAATAAAATAAGGTGTAGCTTATTTTATTTTGGGTTGATCGTTTTTCTTCTTGAGAGGTGGAGAGCTCCTCTTCTTCTTCTTCTTCAAACTCAACGAAGAACGCGAAGAACGTCGTTCTTTAACGAAGAACTTCTCCGCCGAAGAACACGGTTCATCCGCGACGCCGTATCCGCGACGCGACGTACTTCTTCTGCGTCATCTCTTCCGCGACGGTTTTCCGCGGCGAACGCCATCGACAAGGACTCTTCCTCCGACGTCAAAGGAATCGACACCGATATTCCACGACTACGTCAACGTGTGATTATCGAGGTAGGGGTTCTTGAGTTCGTTGTTTACTTTATTATTTGACTTTCCTCAAGACTTGACGTAGAATGCTCAAGTTTCCGACGAAGAACGCCGCTCCGCTCTTCTTCGTCTTCGGTGTCAACGAGAGAGAACACCGCACCTTCCTCGGACAACCTTCGTCGGCGTACAAGGATTCGCCAACGACGTGCCTCTTCGGACGCGTCTCTTCGTCAACGGAATTGACGAACGACTACCGCGACGCCCGATCTCCGCGACGCCGTCTTCCGCGGAACGTAGACGATTCCTCAAACTTATACCCGAGGTAGGGGATTGTTGTTTCATTCTTTAATTATTCCTTTTCTTGAACATGGATCTGGCATGTCTAACATAAGGCTTGAAATGTTCATGTTGAGTTTTTATTTAACGTGAGGGGGGCCGGACCGCATGAACACGGCCGAACCCCCCTCCAACGTTTATGTTGATTTTATCTTGCGGGAGGAAGCAAGTGGCGTGGTGCCGTCGCACCACGCGGATGAACGTGCAAATATCTTCGCGATGCCGTCGCACGCACCATGGTAGAAACAACAGAAACGCGACGCCGTCGCGCCGCGTTGAATGAATGTCAAAGCACGGCGAAGGGGCGCGGTGCCGTCCCACCGCGCCGGATGACGAACGCCGCGGCCGGTTCCGGGCCGCGGCGGGACGAGGAGACCGCGGCCGGTTCCGGGCCGCGGCGGAAGGGAAGACCGGCGGCCGGGCCGCCGGCGTCGGAAGCCGAAGAAGGGGACCGGAAATTCCGGTCCCGTTTGAGAAAACCGGCCGGCCAGCTGGCCGGCCGGATGTCTTAAAAACCGGGGGAATTAATCCCCCGGCCTTCCCATAAAAACCCCCCTCTTAAAGAGGGGGGGCATTTCTTGAAGGAGGGGGGGGGGGGGCAGCCGGCCCCCCTGGCTCTCTTAATTAAACCGGCCCCACGTGGGGCGGTTTCAATCAAGGGCGCGGCAGTTGCCGCGCCGTTTTGTTTCCAGGAACCGCGGGGCTGAGCCCCGCGTGCCACCCACCTCGCTGCACCCCGCCGCCAGCGCGGCCCGCCGCCGCCGCCGCCGCCGCGCCGCCCGCCGCCGCCGCCCGCCGCCGCCGTCCGCCGCCGCCGACCGCCGCCGCCGGCCGCCGCGCCGCCCCGGGGGGGGGGGGGGGTCGGGCCGGGTCGGCCCGGACCCGGACCCCCCCGTTTCGAACCAGATTTGGTTTTCGGATCATAACTTGAGCCTCGGACCTCCGAACGACGAACCGTCTGCGGCAACGCGATCCTTGGATCGAGGCGGTCGTTTCGATATATCGCACTCAAGGTTTCTATTAACTTTGAGTTCGGCCGGGTTGGTTCGTTCACGGAATCAACCGGGCCTTCGGAGCGGAAACGCTCATTTCTTGAGCTACGGACGTCCGATTGACGTGCCGTCAGTCGCGTTGTGTTCCTTTTAGTGAGACGGATCTTTTGGCATACTCTGCCCGAGGTTTGGACGCAGGTGGAGTACGGTCGGGTTGGTTTTTCCATAAAAACCAACCGGGCCCCGGAGACAAAAATGCCAATAACTCACAGACCGGGCGTCCGTTTGACGCGCCGTCTGTTTCGTTGACTTCCTCTTGATGAGACAGAACTTTTGAAATACTCCGCCCGAGGTTTGGATACAGTCGGAGTATGGCCGGGTTGGATTGTACCTGAAATCCAACCGGGCCCCTGGAACGGGAAAGCTGATATCTTTCAGACAGGACGTCCGCTTGACGAGCCGTCAGCGGCGTTGGTGGTTACGTTGAGTAACGGTCCCTTTGAGTATACCCTATGGGAGTTCGGGGTGCAGTTGAGATACGGCCGGGATTGGTTCGCACTCGAAACCAACCGGGCCCCTGGGACGAAAAGGCTAATAACTCACAGACCGGGCGTCCGATCGACGCGCCGTCTGTTGCGTTGAGACCCCTGTGACGAGACGGTTCTTTGAGACACTTCTTCGCGGGACCTTGTGATACTTGGAGTATCGACCAGTAGCTCGTGGAGCGGACCCTCCCGGAGACGAGCGTGCAGAGTACGGAGACCGTGTAGCCGGCTGAGACCTGACGACTGCTTGACCGACTCGACTTGGAGTGAGTCGACTATCCCAGTGGACGGAGCGCCCAGTAGTTGGTAGCAGACCCACGGCGGACGGAGCGCCTGTTAGTTGGCAGCAAACCCGCGGTACTCGTCCGGAGAGTACCTCAGTAGGCTATTTGGGCGAGCGCTCGGTATTTGGCGACAGACCCTCAGCGGACGGAGCGCCAGGTAGTTGGCCGCAAACCCGCAGTACTCGACAGGAGGAGTACCTCAGCAGTCTTAGGTTAGTGAGCAGTACCTCGGAGTCGTGACAGGACCACTGCACACTCCAGAGACGGAGCTCTTCAGCAGTTACGGTTTCGATAATGAAAATCCTGGTTTGAGCTGAGACTTTTGACCTTTGTGTTTCCTCATGATTGAGATGGGTTACTTGATAACTTAGGTATATGTATGGGCATATACCTGGGTTGTGGTTATCTGTTGATCTCATGATTCTTGTGTTTCCTCATTACTGAGATGAGTTACTTGATAACTTAGGTATATGTATGGGCATATACCTAAGTAGAGTTTATCTGTTGTGATCTTCTTGTGGTTATCCTTGTTGGTTTTAGTGAGACCTTGAGGGTCTCGGGGTCCCTACTGAGTATCGTTATACTCACCCCTGCACGGGCTATGCCCGCACCTCGTTGTGTTGGTTGCAGACGACGGCCAGTACTGGCAGAGGCCGAGTGTTCGAGGACTGGACGGTACTTGGAGGTGGACTATACGACGAGGCGGTACCCAGAGGCAGACCACTGGGCGGGACATACTCGGAGCAGACGGCGGGACCCGAGGAGCATAGGAGCTATCTGTACCCACCCTTCAGGTGGGATTTCCAGTGGACATCTCAGCGTAGCAGCTTTACTTTTCAGTCGCTGTTTTCCCTTTCGAGTAGTACTTTACAGTTGGGCTTGTATTTCCGGCCCCTTTTTACTTTTCAGCTCTTCTTTTTGTACTTAGTGTTTACTTCCGCTTGTACTCTGTGGTGCTTGTTTTCTTTTATAAAGGCAATGCCTTCCCAGTTATTGGGATTTTACGCCTTTGGTGCTAGTCGCCAGCCCCTGGCCTATGGAAGGCGGGCTTGGGGTAGTCACGGCACGGGCCCCGAGGACGGGTCGTGACAATATTTAACTTGATCTCTCCTCCTTGAAAACCCTCGATTTTTTATGCTTTCTTCGTGGACCATTAATCTATCAATCGAGGACGTGCAACTTTTTCCCCGCATTCTCTCTTTCCAATGGATAGTGGCATCTGTTCATTATTCAGGGATGTTTCCTCCCTC
The DNA here is from genome assembly GCA_963277665.1 of Viscum album. NCBI lineage: Eukaryota > Viridiplantae > Streptophyta > Magnoliopsida > Santalales > Viscaceae > Viscum > Viscum album. The sequence continues at coordinate 1,512,884,772 of OY728156.1, forward strand.
AAAATGGGATTATGGGATGTCATCCATGCCACCATGGATTCCTCGTCTGAAATCATCACTTAGTCTAGGTCTCCCTTAATGATTTTAGTTGTGTCTTGTGAATATCAATCCCAGTTCCATATGTTTGTGGATGAATATTAATTACACTACATCCGTTAGGACATTCCATGGGGTCTTGACATGGTCGCAACCATTAGTCAGGGTAGATGACAACATTAGACATGTCAGAGAATTTCATGATGTGTGGACATTGAGGAACCAGTACTTCTCCTCTTAAGAGTACATCTCAAGGGAAAAGAACCTGAGGCATTCCATGTTAGTCTTTGGGTATCATATTCCAATGGCATGTTTCTGAGGTTTTCCTCATCTTCCCATGGTTATCACAAGGTTTGTCACGAGATAAACCTCCCGTAGAAATGGTAAGAGATTGATTATAACATATCATAGTGATAGAAAGGATGTGTACATCCCTCAGTGGAGCACCAGGTTGGTTTACCATTTGGATGGATCAGAACTCCCGATGAGGATAGAATTAAGGTGGTGTGTCCCATATAGGGAAAATATCACACTGTGAAGGATGATCTAGACACCACAGAGAGCAGATCAGAATGAGTGCACCCCATAATGGGGAACACCAGATGCATATGTCAGAGCGCCCAATGAGAGAAAACCCAAGGTGGTGTGTTTGATAAAGGGAATATGTCACTCCATGAAGGCCAATCTAGACACCACAGAGGGTGGATCAAAGAGAGTGCACCCAAGAATATGGGACACCGTGGATTACCATTGGTTGGGATTGAACCTCGTGGAATTTTTTTATTTGCCATGTGTAAATGATAAGGATAAAAACCCACGAAGTTTGAAGGGGTAAATAATCGGGGTGCACGAAAAGGAAAACAACCCAAATACATGCGGGTGATTACGCATGGAATGACGACTCCCACAACTAGGATACACATGAATGGATGTTTATGTATTGTGTGGGGATTACACATGGTTAGCTGCTCGGGTGTCGTAAGGAGCGGCACTAGGATGAATGTCAGGATCTCATTGGGATGTGATGGCCTGGGTGAGAATTAGGATGGATGAAAGAGAGTTGAATGAAGTGGAGGGCTAATGAGATGGAACCATCCTATAGGCGATGAAAGTGTTGGGCTTGAGCCTCAAAGAGACTTACTACGTATCCTCATGTCATGGAATCAATTTCTGTGTAGTTCAGAGAGATGATGGGACACCTGAGGAGGCGGCCAATGAGAATGGATGCTTGGATGGGATCCGAATGGAATAGAACCTCCAAGATGGGGCATGATCTTCTTGGAACACGTGGAATCAAGGGATAGATCTGGATGTGACATGAGTGATGGGATTGAACCTCATTAGGGATTCCTACGTATCCCTATGGCAGGGAATCAATGTCTGCATAGTTCATATAACGATGGATTACCATGTACTAGGGATTTCAATAGCTTACTGTAGATTGGGGGACTTTAACGGCCTACCATAGAATGGGTTTGACAACATCTTACCGCATAATGGGGTTAAAAATAGCTTACAGCTAGATGGAGGACAATTTAGTGTCTTGCAGAACAAAAAGGGGTGTAGGGTTTAATGTCATGATGGATAGGGGGGTGGACTAACAAGAAGTAGTCAGGACTGATGGGAGTTGGGCTTGAACCTCAAGGATGCCTCCTACATAACGTTCCTTGGCATGGATCAAATTCCACATAGTTTGAGATGGTTTTGGTGAGCCGACGTGAAGTGGTCGGGACCAATGGGTGTTGGGAATGAACATCATGGATGCTTCTTATGTCCCTTGCCTTTGCAAGGATCAAAGTATTCATAGTTTGGGATGGTGTTGGTGAACTGATGTGAAGGAGGTCGGGACCAATGGTTGTTGGTCTTCACCCTTAGAGAGGCTTCCTACATACCTTGCTTGATAAAAGATCAATGTCTGTGTCATTTGTGATGGTGTTGGTAAACCGACGTGAAGTGGTCAGGACCAATGGGTGTTGGGATCATGGAGGATTCTTATGTACCTTGCCTTGGCAAGGATCAAAGTTTGTGTAGTTTGGGTTGGTGTTGGTGAACCGATGTGAAGTGGTTAAGACCAATGGGTGTTGGACATGATCCTCGTGGAGTCTTCCTACGTACCTTGCATTGGCAAGGATCAAATTCCATATAGTTCAGGATAGTGTGGGTCTTATAGTCTAGGCTACCCAGAGATGATTTCATGGTCAATGCTTACTCTATGACCACGTGAGTTTTGCTCGATGTGAGAAACAAGAGGCAACAACAGACCAAATGATCATGGAAAAAAGGTGCGGTTATGTTGGGTGGTGAAAGGGGAATACGTAATGAAGCTACCCAGGTGCCACTATGGAGCGACACTGGTGAATTGGGATTATGCAAGGTAACTCCTAGGTGCCACTAAGGAGTGGGAATAGAAAATGGGGCTTACGCAAGTTTGTTTCCCAGGTGCTGCTATGGATCGAAAATGGTGAATGTGGCTTACGCAAGGAAGCTACCCAAGTGTCATTAAGCAGCAGCAATGGTGGATGGGGCTTACACAAGGAATCTTCCTGAGTTCTGCTAAATAGAGGCAATGGTTGAAGGGTCTTATGCATGGAAACAACCCATATTGTCTTCCTCTTGTCTATCCATGAGGGCATCCCAACCCAGTCGTGGGTTGAGGTCTTCACCTATGTGCTAGTGCACAGGAGTAATAATGACATGGGTGTTGGAATCCGTCCAAACAAAGGGAGATGAAAAGTGTGAATCACATGCCTGACATTCAGATCATGGTGAGGGTGGAATGACGATAGAGGCTAACTGTTGACCGTGTTCGAAACACAACATCCATATCAAGTTAGATAGAAATGTGAACAAACAAAAGAGGCTCGACTATTGACCATGTTCAAAACACAAGACCTGACTCGAAGTGTTGTCCAAAGTCATTCGGGGCATTGGCGCAGGATGGTAGGTGAGCCGAGGTGGCATGGGACCAGGCCATTAGGGGGTCCTTTTAGACATGGAAGAGGATGAATCCAAGTGAAGGACACGCAAAGCGTGAGGTGGAGTGATGGAATGTTTGAACGGATTCCAATGCTCTTGAAATTATACCACAGTAATCAGGACATAAGGTATCTTATACTTTTCACATAATCTATATCTTATTTGGAACAAGTGACATCCTATTATGGAATGATAGGGCATGCTACATTTTAAAGTAATGTAGAGAGTATTGTTATCATCTTTTGCTTGGAGCATAAGGCATCACTAGTTTGGAGCTAGTGGCATCATATATTTGTCATATATAATGTGCTATAGTTTATAGTCATGTAGAGTGGATTATTGGAATCTCATTCTTGGCGGATAAGGCATCTCTTGTTTGGAGTAAGAGGCATCACATGTTTTCCATATAGGTTGTGCTAATGTTTATAGTCATGTAGATATGATAGTTAGGCATCTTATGCTTGGAGTATAAGGAATCTCTTGTTTGAGAAGGAGGCATTCTATGTTTGGAACATAGGGAGTACCACAATATATAGCCATGTAGAGATGAATATTGGCATCTTATGCTTGGATCATAAGGCATATCTTTTTTGGAGCAATAGGTATCCTATATTTTGGAATATATGGTTTACTATAGTTTAAAGTCATATAGATAGGATTATTAACATCTTACTCTTGGTGCATAAGGAATCACTTGTTTAGAGAAAGAGGCATCCAATGTTTGGCCCATAGAGTGATCTATTGTTTATAGTCATGTAGAGAGGACTATTAGGAATAAGGTACCTAGCAGGGGCTGGTGTTTGGACTTATGCCAGAGTGTCCCTTTCCAGTTCAAACTGGCATAGGAGTAAGGTGATGGGGTTTGTATGAGTTTCTTGAGGAATGGTTCGACTCAAGGTACTCTGGAAATTGATGATGAGAATCTGAACTCACGGTATGAGAAATGAACTAAGAAGAATATGTCAGCTCAAGGTGTTTTATGGTGTATATATGAGTATCTCAAATCAAGGTATTCCATAGGTGGGAGGTGGTTTCACATAAGTACGCAATGGAGAATTTGAACGTCCCAGAAGAAAAATTTCATAGTGCCAGTCTCTATTTTTTCATGGGGGTCAGTGATGGATGCAAAGGGACCAACCTGGAGGGCCGAGACCGCAACCCAACAGTGATCCTGAGCAGGGGTGCAGGGGCGCAGCCCCCTGTGGTATAGACCGGTGGGCACGAAGGTAGGTGCTTTGAAAAGGATAGGTCATCAAGAAGGACCTTCATGGAACAAAGGGTATCGCATAGCATGGGGTCTCACATAGCATGGGGTCTCGCGAAGTAGCTTTGTGAAGGAATGTTATTCGCGAAGCATGGAATCACCGAGCATAGGGGTTCATGGAGAAAAGTGGATTGTGGATCAAAGCATCTAGCGTAGAAAATAGTCTCACAATGAAAAGCTTCTTGTAGAGAAAAGCCTCTCGTTGAGAAAATACTCTTGCAGAGAAAATTATCTTACAAAGAAAAGCATCTCACGGAGCCATTTACGATGGGAATCACTTCGAGGTGCGTTGGAGCTCTGTGAAGTGGGAGATCGGTCGCCCAACGGGCTACATGACTATCTTTGTGAAGGCGGGTGAACTAGGTATTTATAGGTGATGGAGGTTAGCCGACCCTGTCGTAAAGCCCAAACGCGCGTCGCGAAGCACAAATGTGCGCCACGAAGCAAATTGCACTCCACAACTGGAGGGAATTCCCTCAAGTTTCTCGTAATCATAGAGTCGAGCATCATCGATATTTTTTATGCTCATAGAGGCTCCAGTAATGTTCCCTCAAGTTCATCATAATACCGAAGTGGACTTTCATCGAGCTTTGTAGTGCTCACGGAGGATCTGGTCAAGTTCATCTGCTCTGCGATCGCGGAAGGAGCTTCTTAAATGGTTTTCGTGATCCAGATTTCCAGCCCAACTTCAAATGTCCACCTCCTAATCCATAACTCGAGGCCCTAGGACCTGTCAAAATGAATCTCTCAAATTGGGGTATGACCTTGGATCATGTATGGATGCATTTGGAAAAAAATTGGACACATTTTCTAGTGCAAAAAAATGCCCCCCTAAGAATGGGGTCCAATGAGGACAAAGAGGGCGAGGTTTACCGAGTTCTGAGGAAAGAGCTAAGGAATACACCTGTCTTTTAGTACATTATATCTCAATCACATTGATGAAATAACTGACTAAATATCTAAGTTCATGTGAGTCATGCTCGATGAGGGAAACAATAGATAATAGGAGGTCATTCACCTTTACAAGAGTGGTAAACAAGAAAATATGTGCTGATATCGGAATGTGACCTCAATCAAAATTGGGAGTATCCTAAAAGAGAGGGGTAACAGCTGGAGAACATGGTTCTATAGATAGAATATCAGGATTTCAATGAATAAAGTGGGAGACATGACTAGATAAGGAAGCTCTTAGAAAAGTCGAATTGTCATTTTTCCAGTGTGCTCTTGTGTAAGAGCGGGGTAATTCTAGTGGCATTGGAATTAATCCAAATAGAAGGGAATGGAAGGTGTGTATCTTGATACCCATGATTCCGAAAATTTTATTGATGGAATGAAAATTATGGATACTACTGACCATGTTCTAAACACAGTATCCTTATTGCATTAGCCAAAAATGGGGATAACAAATGAGGACCGACCGTTTATCATGATTGAAACACGAGGTTTAACTAAAAATTCCACCCATTAGTCTTCTATAATGTTGGCCCAGGATAGTATGCGAGCCACATGACAAGAATTCATACTATTAAGGGGTTTTTTAGACATGAAAGAGGATGAGGGTTCGAATAAAGGTCACAGAGAGCATGGAGTGTGGAGTTAGGGGTTGTTCCCATGGAGTCCAATAATCTTGAAATTATTCCACCGTGGTGAAGACACATTAGGTGGGTGCATCGGTCTGATCAGTTTTCATACCTATTTTTCAATAGGAACTCTTTGGTGAGGACCTTTATTGCCTTGTATTTTTACATCATACTGATGCAGATGATGAATTGGATGGTTTAACATCATATGACCAGGACGGTGCACATAGTTTTATGATCATACTGCTTGGACCAAGGTTAACAATTTAAATTCATGATACATAGACTGTAGACTCCTAGTTTATGTTCGTAGAGAGTGGATCATGATTGGGTTCGAGGGGCCAGAAGGGTTAATAACCTAGGGGATGGCCCCAAGGAGAAATTCCTGGGAATTTCTATGTATCCCATATGAATGAGAATCAAGCCAAACGTAGTTCTTGAAGCACGAAATGGCCAGAGACCAACACTGGTAGGGAGAATCTTCTCTAGAGATGAAAGTGATCCATCCCATGATTAACATAGGGAATCCTGAACTTGTTCAGGGTAGAACTGTAGTTTAGTGTCATGCATTGAGGACATAAGTACTCATGCAGTTCAATGTCATACGATAGGAAAAGGAGTAAAAGGGGAGATCCCAAGAAGGGAGTATCTGATGAGATAGGTGTAAACTCGATGTGAATGAGGAAATAAGGATTCCACACCACACCACAAATCCCCAAAGGACGTTTTTTAGGTCATGGGACCAAAATTTAATGTTAGGTTCAGCCCAAAAAAAGTGGTCGAGCATTCCTACATATCCCATCAGGATGGGAATCAACCCGCACATAGTTATTGGCACAGTGGGGTTTGAGACCAATGTTGATGGGGTGAATCCTCTCTTGTTAGGATGCTGATTCATCCCATAATTGTCATGGGGCATCTTGAACTTATTTAGGGTAGGGGACATAGTTTAAAGTCAGGTGTCGAGGACATGGATACCTAGAAAATAAATTTTTGGTGCATTACATACCCTAATGTGAATGAGGACTATAAGATCCCACACCACACCACATGCTCTTGGTAGAATCCCTAGGTCGATGGACTAAATTCAAAAACCGGGATAGGACTAAGATAGGTTTACTAGACATTCCTATGTTTCCCTTTAAAATTGGAATCAAGACACACGTAGTTCTAAGAATGCAGTTTAACGTCACGCGGGACGAGGGGCATGTGTAGCTTGGCTATACCGATACACATCCTACTAAAACAACCAATCCCATGTGAGTCATGCTCAATGAGGGAAACAAGAATTAGTGATGGGACATTCCTAGTATAGGGAGGCACACATTAGGGAAAATGGTGATGTTAGGTGAATGACAACCCAATAATGTCGACCTTCCAACTTAACGCACCTAGATGCACGAAGGGGGAAAGCAGAATATGTTGGAATCCCACTTGAACATAAGGAAGTGGAAATACGTGAATCATGATGCTTGAGATCTGGACCATAGTGATTGTGGCATAATGATAGGGGATAACTATTGACCATGTTCAAATCACTGCATCCATTTCGCATTATCCTGTAATAGAGACAAACAAAAGAGGGTTGACCGCTAACCATGTTCACATGACCTATCACAAATTTCATCTGAGGTCCTCAGGGACATTGGCCCAAGATGGTAGGTAAGCCAGTGTGGCACAAGAGAAGACTGTAAAGGGATCCCTACAGACTTGGAAAAGGATGGGAAACCAAATAATGGTCTCACGATGCTTGGACATGGAATGAGGGAATGTCCCTATGAAAATTCCACACTTCAGGCTCTTTTCCAAAACACATTTGAGAACGACAAAAATGTGTATCAGATAGAGGGAGTCAAGTCCCTTTTAGAGGACAAGGTTCCTAGGGTCACATGCTTCCAACATAATGGTTGTCGTATGGGCGATAATGGGGGCCTGATTTAATGGATTGTGCACATGGCAGTGATGTAGCCAAACCTGATGTGTAGTTCCCATAGGGAGATCTAAGTTTAGGGTCATATAACTTAGACTATGTTGGTAAAACACATTGGAGGCACATGGTGTGGCTATTTAAAAACTAGACTTGAATGAGAACCCATGCGGTACTCACCACACCAGTTGTTCCCAAAAGGATTCGGGCCTCGGTGTCGAAAGAGAGGGGACAAGATTTTAGATTCCTAGGGCTGGAACCGATGTATGGGCATTCCAACTTATCCCATGAGGATGGTAATCAAGCCGTATGTAGTTCGGGGAGATGGAGTGTTGTTTAAAGTTTTGAGACAAGGATGTGGAGTGGTTGTAGAGACCCTAATCTTGACGTACAAGGACATTATATTACTTTTGCAGAATACTTATTACATAAAACACACACACACACAAGGACCATAATAGTTTAGTGTCTTTGGAAACTCGGAACGTAATCTTCTAATCACGGTGAAAGATCTTCAACATATCCCATAAAGATCTTCCCTTTTTTTCTTACCTAAAACCTTTCTTTATATCCTGGGGAAAAGAAAACATAAAAGGGTGAGCTCAAATGCTCAGTAAGGGTAAACAAAAGAAATATCAATCACATCATATTCATAAGAACACAACTTTTGGAAATCTTAACCTGCAAAAGAGAGCATAATTTCATAACATGGGATAAATCATAGTAGTGAAATGGAATCCCGATAATCATAACATAAAACATGAAAATTTGTGGCATACACACCTAATCATAGAGAATCATTTCTTGTTAGTCAAGACTCATTTCCATGACTATCTTAGTGGACAAAGTCCCTTTCTGAACCGAGTCACCCTCGTTTCTGTCATGTTTCACTGAACCGGTATAACCTACCGTTCCAGCCATATCTATCTCATGAGATATAAAATCTTTAACCAATGCATTTTAGGGAGATATAGGTCCCACCCATCTCATAATTATACCATTATTATGTGTGCCACAAAATCATAAATCATACATCATTGCATAACCCATGTAATAAAAATGGGAATGTTAAACATCGTGACATCATAAAACAATTCATATAAGATAAATGAATTCATAAAAATAATTCCATCACAACATAATCAAATCAATGTAATAATAGTGATAGAAATAAAACCCTTTATTATCTTAGATGGAAAATAATTTTGATAAAACACTTGATCTCCATTCTTGAGGAAAATATCCTTTCTACTTCAAAAACATTTTCTTTTCTTAACATGTCATACAATTTTAAACTAAAAGAATTTTATTAAAAATAAACTTTAAAACTTGTAAAGGAAGATTCTTGGAAATAATTTTTTAAAAATCCATTCATGCTGTATAAGTTAAAAAAATCATTCTTCTCGTACTTTTGTCGGAAAAGTCAAAAAAGTACCTCATACGAAAAACGACAAAAGATTCCTTTCATATCTTTTACTCAAAACTCAGCGAAGGGTAAAATAGGATTTAAACAATTTTAGGTGATTGGAAATAATATTACATATTGAGTAAACATGGATGTGGATGATAAAATACACCCCAGTAAATATTAAAGTATAAACAATCTCAGATAAAAATGAGATTGTGATATTTCCCTTACCTTATGTCCGATATGCTTTGTACATATCTGAACCTCCTGTATAATGATTTAAATAATTTCATTAACTTATATAGAATCATATTCATTGTTATTATATCATATATGGTTCACTTATGACTTTATATTACCCGTTCTTTTGTAAATTCCATGTTAAAGAAGCGTTTTGGGTAAAATCGTTTCATTTATCATAGGTATTTGGACTTGTTGTTCTTGACATTATTATTAACTATATTATGATTTAATTACTTACAGAATATAAAACATGATTTATATATCATATATATTCAGTATATATATATATATAATAGATAGATAAATGAAATGAAACACACCGTTCATGGAGACGGTAGTCCGTACGTACGCATGAACGCTGTTTTCCTTTCCTTATTGTCTTGAATGGAAGTAATTAGATGACATACATACATATATATATACATAAATACAATAGATTTAACATGTCATATATTTCATTATTATTCATTATATATACTTTATAATCATTCATGAATGGTTAATGTGGAGAATGAATCTCATCGCGTCGTGGAGACGGTAGTCCGTACGTACGCACGAGCGATGATATCGTTCTCATGATAGTGGAATTGTATTGGAGTTTATGTATACTATTTCAGAATAAATATCAATTTACAATAATCATATATAATTATTATGTACACCATTATATACATCCAAGTAAGGTGGTGTTGGAAAATAGATTACACTACGCCGTGGAGACGGTATTCCGTACGTACGCATGCACGGTGATTTCCTTTTTCTGTAGGATGGATAGAAGTTTAATTAGAGTTGTTTCATATTTATAATAACATATAAGTATATAAGAAATACTGATGTTATTACTTTATCATGAAACAACTAAAGAATAAGAAGTTGAAAAAGAAAGAAATTGAAAAAGATCGGTAATGGATATTACCTCTTTTTGGCGCGCCTTTTCTTAACCTCCACTTAAAGAACTAAGGATGGTCTTTGAAGAAGACCAGGACCTCTAGGATGATACTATGGAAGTGGAGAAGAGATTTTGGCAGGGGCTGTCCGAGCTTGAATTCTCAAACTGGTGTGAGGAGGAGAGGGAGGAGGTGCCCTTTTATAAGGGAGGAGAGGGGCACCTTTGGAATAACTAAAAATATTATTTTATTATAAAGCCAAATTCGGTTTTAAATAGCTCCAAATTGATTTATTTAGAAGCTAAGGTGGGGATGGGTCTAAATACTCTCATCCAATAGAATTTAGACAAGTTTAGGTTCCTATTTTAACCTTATCATTTAGTTTTAACATTAAGTTAATTAATTTTACTTTTAACGTGTCTTCTTGTGTTCGTACACTATAAGCTTAATAAACTTACTATATAAAGCCAAACGAACCCCAAGATGTTTATTATTAATATATATAACCTTATCTAAGTAATTTTTCCGAACCTTAGCTTTTTAGGAATAAAATAACAATTAATAATATAATATTTGTTTTAAAAACTATTTTATGTCAATTTTGACACTATTTGGTAATTGATTTTTTTAAAACTCATAACAGAATTATTAGTTCTAAAAAAGTTAATACAATCAATAATAAAATGTCATATTAACCTATAAAATTATTTTAATTCATAAAAAGTCTCAAATTACATTTATTTGGGTATTTATAACATCAATTATGTCAATATTTCATTAATAAGATAATTACTGCATCATCATTGTGTCATAACTAAATTACAATATTTAATGTATAAAAATTACAAATAAAATATCATTATGTAGGAAATCTTTTTATCTTTTTAATGAATATTTATAGTCGAATTTATCTTATGTATAACCCTATATTAAAAATTATTTACATATTAATCTTTGATTTTAACTATTTTAACCCTTCTTTAAATAAATTAATAATAAATGTCCTAATCTAACCCAAGTGGGCCTAAATGGTCATATTTTATTCCTACGGTTGTTTTTGGAGGAATTACACTTATCCAATAGAATTAGGACATGTTTTAGGGTAATAATAATTACACTTTTACCCTTAATTACCCTACTTACTTATAACCGTGGTAAAAAAAAGTAAAAAGTTCCTATTCACCAAAAATTATTTTCATCTCATTGAACCGCATTATATTCCTTGATATTAACTGTGTCTCTCGGATTTTCGAAATTCCACTCACAGAAGCGGTAAAATTAAGTTTTATGAAAAATTCAGTTTTTTTAACTACCACTTAGTGGTTTCACTATTCATCAAAAAATGAAAGTTTCCAGAAAAATACCAAAAATTAGGCCTAAGCTATATTTGATATTATGAATTCAAAAATTATGTCTATTTTATCAAATTCAAAACATATCAGTTATGTTAGTTAATTTAAAAATTAATTCCCGTCGTCAAAACAAATAGCGTGTTTTTAAGTGATAATAACTATCAAAAGATTGACACTTGTTTATGTCTGGTTTAAATGTGAAATTACATCCAATGACCAACATTGTATTAAATTGTAAAAATATATTCTAAATATACTTTAAAACCACTCAAATTAATAATTTATCAATATTAATTATTTCTATTAAAAAGTTGTTTTTAATTAAAATTTAGTAGTTTTCACTATTCATCAAAATATGAAAGTTATCCGAAAATCACCAAAATTTCACCCTAAGATAATTCCGATATTCCGAATCCAAAAATGAATTCCATTTAAAAAAAAAAAATTTACAAAATTTCAAAAATTGTTTATTAATATTCATAACAGCTAGTTTTAATAATATTTTAATAGCATATCGTTGTTTAGTGAAACTCGGTATTGCGTACTACACACGCTATCGAGGAAGGTCGCGATTGCGTGTAATGCAAGCCAAGTCAAGGTTGCGTGTTGTGCAAGATCCTCTCGGTGTAGCGTACAACACAAGACATCAATGAAAAGAATATTTTTTATAAATCTCGGGGTGTTACAGTGGTCTTAGATTATGGTCATATAGCTTAGACCATGATGGATTGAAGAAGGGAGACATGTGGTAAAATAATTTCTAAACCCAGCATGAGTGAGGATATTAGGGGTCTTTATCCCTATAATGTGATCCCCGGTAAACTTCTAGCTGTGGGGACCCAAATTGAAAGTTACGTAGGGACCAAGGTAAAGTGGTCGGGCGTTCCTATGCACCCCATGAGGATGGGAATCATGACATACGTTGTTCTAAGGGTGTCATTGTAAGATACTAGTTCCAGAGATAATAAGGTCGTGTGGGTATGGACCTTGCACAAAAAAACATCATTTGATATATCTTGTTTGTCCTTTAGGATGAATGTGTGTTTTTTTGTGAAGCGAAGAACCTAGGATAGAATATCCAAGCATCTCCACATGAATAAAGCCATATGCAGGTGTTGGAAAATGTTATGGTGGGGGACCAATACCAAACATTATGTACCCTCGAGTGAGGACACCATGATGCAGTGTCGTTTTTCATCATGCAGCCAGGATGATAATGACATAGTTTACGGTCATGTGATGGGACTAACCATGCGTTTTAACGTAGTGCAGTATATTTGTAACAGTTTAATGTCATGTGGGACTAGGAAGCATAGTTTAAAGTCATGTGGCTGAGACAATATAGGAGAGATGAGGTTCAAAAGGGAATATGAACGACATGATAAAGCATACCTGACGTGAATGAGGACGAGGTCCACATCACACCGCACGTGATTCTAAGAAAGAAACATCAGGACGAGGGGCTAGAAATGGTTAGAGAATATGGGGCAGGAAAGACTATCTCTTAGTTCAGCTGGACCCAAAGACGATATGTATGGGTGTTTCTACATATCCCATTAGCATGGGAATCAAGATAGATGTAGTTCTAGAATATGACGTATAAGGAGATATTAGTTTAAGGTCTTAGAGCTCGGACCGTGATGTGGTGAAACTATTCCAAGAGAGCACAGACCTCAATCTGCTCCCTACGCCCACATGAGTCAATAATGGTGTGGGAAACAATGGTGGAAGTGGTCTTTGCAACAAATGGGATATGCGTAAAGGGGAAGTTAGTGCAGAGCCCCGAACGACGCCTCATCGTGGCTTTGTCCCCCTAACGTGCAAATGGGCACTGAGGTATAGTACCAAGAGTGTCAAAATTCCACTAGGACATATTGGGATGGAAAATTATGTGAATCATGTAACTAAAGTTTAAGGCTTGATGGGTTGGCGTGATGATGGAGGATAACTGTTGACTGTGTTCTAAACGCAGCATCAATATCATGTGACCTTAAATGGGAACAAAAAATTAGCATCGACTTTTGACCATATTCGCAATGTGGGACATGTATCAATATGTTGTTAGAAACACTCTAGGAAATCAGCCCATAATGGTATGAGAGCCCTTGGGTCGAGCATCCATTCCATTTGGGGGTCCCTTCGGATGTGAATGATAATGAAAGCCCAAATGAAGGGGAACACAAAGCATGAAAAATGGGGGAAAGCATGTCCAGGTAGAATCCAACACTCCAGGTTCTGTACCAGTGTAGTCTTGGGCACATTGGCGAATCACTGATGTGGGTCGAGGGACTCAACATAAGAGAAGACGACGTGAAAAGATTAATGTTTGGAAGTGGGGTGAAGGGTGCTCAGGGGAGAGAGAGGTACATGGAGTGGTTGTTATAAACCCGACATGAATGTGCACATAATCCCATACCAAACTATATACTCCTCTCCTAGAGGAACACAGTACAAAAGGGCCATGATGGTATGGAGGTTTCTTAGAGATGGGGAAGGACCCGATGTCTGGGTGGTCCTACGTATCCCATAAGGATGGGAATAGAGCCACTGGTAGTTCTGAAGGCCATGTAGTTTAATGTCATATGGTACAAAGATGGTGCTCTTAGTTTAATGTCATAGGGCATGGACCGTATGTGGCTAGTTTAATTTCATATGCATAGGACATGTGAGTAAAGAGGGTGAATCATTGTTCCTATGGAAAACCACAAAATGATGATGATGCTAGAGGATAACTATTGACCATGTTCGCAACACAGTATCTGTATCAATATGACTGGATTTTGGGGAAAACAATTTAACATCGACTGTTGACCATATTCACAACATGTGACTTGTATCAATTTGTTGTTCGAATCCCTTGATGACGTTGGCCCGTAATGGTATGAGAGCCCTTGGGCCGAGCATCCATGCCATTCAGGTGTTCTTTTAGATATATAAGATGATGGAAACCTAGATGATGGGGTTCGCGATGCATGGAAGGGCATGTACTCATCGAAAAGATGATAAATGAAGGGGGTATGTCTCAAAGAAATATGTTTGGCATGGAAAATTAGCCTAATGTGAATAAGGAAGTGATTCCATACCACACAGCACAATCCTAAATGAGAACTCGGGCCAGAGGGCCGAAAGGGTCGAGGGACCTGAGGCTGGGCGTCCAGGAAAACTGTATTAAAATAACCTCTCATGTGGGTATTGCCTTACCTCAGCTCCTAAGCCCATGTTATCAATTCTCGGTGTGAGAAACAAGGAGTAGTACTAGGCTCTCCCCATCACAAAAGGGTCTGACAGCTGGAGTCACACTCCTTCTTGAGGAAGACCGAAGCTTCAAGAGATAGCAGGGAAAATTGGGCCACTACACTCAATGTTTGGGACATATGGGGGTGGTGAAAATGACATAGGATAGCTATTAACCTGGTTCAAAACTCAGCATCCATATCTAATGACATGAAATGGGAATAATAATTGAGCATTGACCGATGACAATATTTGAAATGCAGGACTTGTATCAATTTGTCATTCGAGGTCCTCAATGACATTGGATTAAAATGATAGAAGAACCCTTAGTATAATTATCCCTACTATTTAGGGGCCCTTTTGGATATGAATGATAATGTTAACCCAAATTATGGAGTGCTTGGAGCATAAATGTTCTCATGAAACTTCAATTCCTGCTGGATAGTAGAAGTGGTAGGATTATCAGGTAGGATAAATACATGGTAGGGTCCTAAAAACATGACGTGAATGAAAGGAAAATACAACACTACACCATGTTCTTTGACCCAATGGGAGGTCCCAATGTTTGGGGCTAGGCATATGGATGAAATGTCCGGGCATTCCTATGTATCATGTAAGGATGGAGTCAATCCATACGTAGTTCTAAAGGCCATTAAGTGAAACATCGTGTGGTGAGGGCGTGGGGGGAGAGAAGGATGAGGGTGGGAACATGGATCAATCATCATAATCCTGACATGAGTGGGGCCAAAGAAGCCTACACAACACCTTGTGGAATCCACATAGAAAACTATACCTGGAGGGGATAGTTAATGAGGTAACTTAGGGCCAGACTCAAGACAATGCTTTTGAGAGTTCCGAAGTATCCCATGAGGATGAGAATCAAACCATACATATTTCTTGTATTCTAACATCTTGTAGGATGACACACAGTTTAACGTCTCTCAGGACGACAAAAATTTTAACGCCTCGCAAGATGACCCACAATTTAACGTCATGAGGGACAACATACAGTTTAACGTCATGTGGGACGACATACGGTTTAATTTCATGTGGGACGTTTTATAGTTTGTGGTCATGTGGTACCAGACAGTTTAAGGTCATGTAGGACCCAAATAAATTTTAGGGTCATGTGGGACCATAAAATTTACGTTCATACGAGACCATATAGTTTAAGGTCATGCATGACCATAATGAGAAGTTTAACATCATGACAGACGAAGATGAACAGTTTAACATCATATAGGACAATGATGCAGTTTAATGTCATGTAGGATGTTAATGAGTTGTTTAAAATCATGTCAATCGATAATGAGTAGTTTAACATCAAGACGGACGAAGATGAATAGTTTAAATTCATGAAGGACGATGATGCAATTTAACGTCATGCGGGACGATGATGTAGTTTAAAGTCATGCAGCATGATAATGATATTTTTATTGTCATGAAGGATGAAGATGAATAGTTTAACGGCATGCAGGATAATGGTGAACAGCTTGACGTCATGCAGGACGATGATGCAGTTTAATGACATGTTGGATTATGATGTAGTTTAAAGTCACGCAGGATGATAATGTGTAGTTTAAATTCATTACAGACAATAATGCAGTTTAATGACATGTAGGATGAAGATGAGCATTTTTAATTCATTACATAAGATAATTAATAGTTTAACATCATGTGGGATGAACATGAGCAATTTAAAGTCATGCAATACGATAATGAGCATTTTAACATCATGGCAGATGATAATGAATAGTTTAACGTCGTGTAGGATGATAATACCGTTTAACATCATGCATAACAATAATGTATTTTAACATCATATAGGATGATAATGAATAGTTAAACATCATAATGGTTGATAATACAATTTAACATCAACCAAAATGATAATGTAGTTTAACGTCAAGCATGATGAAGAAGTATGTGTCACTTTACCATATTCGTACACATCATACGGAAACTACTAATCTCACACGAGTCATGATCAGTGTGGGAAACAAGAAGTAATTATGGGATTTTTCAAACACATGGAAGCACATAGAAAGGGGAATGGAGATGTCAAGCTGGAAATGTCCCAGCGACAGTAGCCCACTTATTCGACGTGAAAAGATGCACGGAAGGGTAACACCATGGGTGTTGGAGTTCCACCTTAACACAGAGAGCTAAAAAAGGGTAGAATCATAGCATTAGATATCTGAATCATAATGATGGTGGTGCAACGATGGAGGATAGTTGTTGACTGTATTAAAAACACAACATCTATATCATATTACGTGGAATTAGGATAGATAAATGATGGTCGACTGCTCACCTAGTTCAAAACATGGGACCTGTCACAAAATTTCATTCATTGTTTTCTAGGGTGTTGGCTCAGGACATTAGGCAATCCATAGTCCAAGAATCCGTACCTATAGGGGGTCCATTCAAACAAGAAATAAGTAATAGATCCAAATAAATGGATGCTACAAAGCGTTGAGATGGATTGGGATTATATTTATTTGGAGTCTAACACTCTGGGTTCTACACCACAACACATCAGAGCATGTTAGATGGAAGATGTAGCTGGACTCAGAGTAACATACTCTGGTGCTGCAAATAGTTTATATTTTTTTATTTCTTGGACCAAAGGTTCTTAGTTTAAGTTCATAGAGTTCGAACACCTTTCATAGTTTAATGTCATGTATCTTGGATGAGTGATGGTTAGCGTTTAAGGTCACATATTTTTTACCATGGTTGTTACAGATTTAGGTCATGTACCATTGACCAAAATGTTATACAGTTTCACATCATGTGACTAGGACGTTGTCCCATAGTTTAACATCATGTGACCAAAATGATGGTTGTTATGCAGTTTAACGTCATGAAATTATGATGTGGTTATTATACAGTTTAGTATCATGAAATTCGGAAATTAATCTACAAGGATTATGTCAGTAAAGGGATGATCATTTCTACCCCATTCTGGTGGTTTTGGATGAGGGTTGAATCTCTATGATATAATTTCCCTAAAATTCCCCTAGCGTAAGCATTGATGTTCTTTATGCATGAGTTGGGATACCTCATGGTAGACATTCCACAATATTGTGTCAAGGCCACATAGAGGACCTCTGTTGTTGATGCAATGTGGTAGTTAGGATGACACAGAGTGTCCCAAGGGTGGTAGAGATGACAACATTCCCACAGTCCGGAGGGGCGATGAAGCTAGGATACTTGGTATGACGGGGAGATAGTGCCTGAAAGGCATGGAACCCTGGAAATTCGGTACGATGGGGTGATGGAGCCAGGAAGGCGTGGAAGCCTGGATGTCGGTACGATGGGGCGATGGAGCCCAAAAATCATGGTAGCATGGATGTCGGTACGATGGGGGTGATGGAGCCCGGAAGGCATGGAAGCCTGGAGTGTTGGTACGACGAGGGAGATGGAGCCCGGAAGGTGTGGATTCCTGGTATGTCGGTACGACAGGGGCGATGGAGCCTGGAAGGTGTGGAATCCTCGTACGTCGGTATGATGGGGGTGATGGATCCCAGAAGGTGTGGAATCCTGGACGTCAGTACAACAGGGACGATGGAGCTTGGAAAGCATGGAAGCTTGGATGTCGATACAACAGGGGCGATGGATCCCAGAAGGTATGGAAGCCTGGACGTCCGTATGATGGGGGCGATGGAGCTCAAAAGGCGTGGAAGCATGGAGAGTCAGTGCGATGGGGGTGATGGAGCCTACAAGGCATGGAATCCTAGATATCAGTACGATTGGGGTGATGGAGCCCAGAAGGCATACAATCCTGGCTGTTGATTTGACAGGAGTGATGGAGACTGAATGGCATGGAAGCCTGGAGCGGCGGTACGATGGGGGGTGATGGTGTTCGGAAGGCGTGGAAGCCTGGAGCAGCGGTACGATGGGGGTGATGGTGTTCGGAAGGCGTGGAATCCTAGAGCATCGGTACGATGGGGGCGATGGAGCCCAGAAGGCGTGGAGGCCTGGACGTCGGTACGCCGAGGGTGACAGATCCTGTAAAGCATGGAACCATGTAGCATCATTACGATGGGGGAAATGGGGCCCAAAAGGTGTGGAAGCCTGGACGTCATTATGATCGATGTGATGGAGCCCAAAAGGCGTGGAAGCCTAGAATTCAGTACGATGGGGGTGACAGAGGCAGAAAGGCATGGAAACCTAGAGCGTCAGTTTGACAGGGGGGATGGTGCCCGGATGTCATAGAACCCTAGAGTGTCGGTACGATGGGGGTGATGGAGCCCAGAAGGCGTGGAATCCTGTACATCGATACGATGGGGGTGATAGAGCCTTGATGGTGTGGAAGCCTGGACAATGGTACGAAGGGGGAGATAGAGCCCGAATGTCATGGAATCCTGGATGTCGGTACGACGGGGTGATGGAGCTCAGATGGCGTGGAAGCCTAGAGTGTTGGTACGATGGAGGTGATGGATCCCGGAAGGCGTGGAATCCTGGAGAATGGGTACGACGGGGGTGATGGAGCTCGAAAGGCATTGAATCCTAGAGAATTAGTACGATAAGGGCGATGGATCCCTGAGGGCGTGGAATCCTAGAGCGTCGGTATGATGGGGGTGATAGAGCCTGGAAGGCATGTATGTCTGGATTTTGGTATGATGGGGGTGATGGAGCCAGGAAGGCACGGAATTCTAGAGAATAGGTATGATGGGGGTGATGGATCTTGAAAGGCGTGGAAGCCTAGATCACCGGTACGATGGAGGAGATGGATCCCCAGAGGCGTGGAAGCTTGGAATATCGGTATGATAGGGTGATGGAAGCCAAAAGGCATCAAACCCTGGAAGGTTAGTACGACGGGGTCGATGGATCCTAGAAGGCGTTGGAGCCTACAACAATAGAACGATGGGGCGATGGAGCCTGGAAGGCATGGAAGCCTTCATGCCAAATTGTGGTGGTATGAGGATCACCTTCGTAGTGGCTGATGATGGAAATGGGGATGACTCCCATGCCCGATGATAGCGGTGTGGGGAGGACCTTCACAGTGGAAGCTGGTGTCGAGGGGGTCGAAAAAAAGATGAAAGTGTTGGGGTTGGATGCCTCCTACAAGGGCGCTTAAGGCACCAGAGCAGGTGAGGAGCTGATGGAGTCAGGGGTGGATTCCCCCGGCGCGGGCTCCTAGGGAGGTGGAGTCAGCGAGAAGCTGATAATGTCCGGGATGGATGCCCATTTTGAAACCTATTAAGGCGGAGGAGTAAGCAAGGAGCCGATGGATTCGAGGGTGGATACCCCCTATGCGGCCTCTTAAGGCGGCGGAGTCGGGGAGGATCCAATGAAGTCTGGGGGAGTATGCCCCTTATACAACCTCTTTAGGCGGCGGAGTCGGCGAGGAGCCCATGGAGTTGGGGGAGGATTCACCCCCCCCCCTCGTAGCCTCTTAAAGTGGTGAAGTCAGTGAGGAACCGATGAAGTCCGGGGCGGATGCCCCTTGCGCGATCTCTTATGGTGGCAGAGTTAGAGAGGAGATGATGGAGTTGGGGGGGATGCCCCCTGTGTGACCTCTAAATGCGGCGGGGTTGGAAAGGAGCTGAAGGAGTCGGGTGGCGGATGCCACCTTCATGACTTTTTAAGGCAGCAGAGTCGGTGAGGAACCGATGGTGCCGGGGGGGATTCCCTCTGTGCTGCCTCTTAGGGCATCGAGGACAACGAGGAACCGGTTGAGTCGGGGGCGGGTTCCCTCTGCGTGACCTCCTAAGGCAGCGGAGTCAGCAAGGAGCTGATGGTGTCAGGGGGGACGCCCCATGCGAAGCCTCTTAAGGCGGCGGGGTCAGGGAGGATATGATAGTGTCAGGGGTGGATTCCCCCAGCATGACCTCTTAAGGTGGTGGGGTCAGCAAGGATCTGATGGAGTCGGGGGATACCCCCTGTCTGAACTCTTAAAGCATTGCTGTTGGTGAGGAGCCAAAGGAGTTGGGGGTTTATGCCCCCTACGAAGCCTCTTAAAGTGGTGTTGTCGATGAGGAGCTGACAGAGTCAGGGGCGGATTCCCCCTGCGCTGCCTCATGAGGTGGCGAGGTCGGTGAGGAGCCGATGGAGTCGGGGGGGGGGGGGGGGATTTCCCATGCATGGTCACTTAAGGAAGTGGGGACATTGAGGAGCTGATAGAGTCGGGGGTGGATTCCCCATGAGCAGCCTCTTATGGTAGCGAGGTCGGCGAGGAGCTGATTGATTCACGGGCAGATGCCCCTTGCGCTGCCTCTTGAGGTGGTGGGGTCGGCGTGGAGCTGATAGAGTCGAGGGCGGATGCCCCCTACTCTTCCACTTAATGTGGCGGGGTTAGCGAGAAGTCGATGGATAATAGTCTTCACACACTCAATGTTTCTCATCCTCTAACATAAGAAAGAGAGAGGATTCACACGTTTTATTCCTCAATATTCCGGATATATTAGGTCTACTCAATATTTAAGGAGATTAGATTCACGCCGGGTTCACCATTTTTGTTTCTGACACTTTCATCGGGGTGCACGCATCCGTCTGTCGAGGAGGTGAAACTTTTGACAGTCATTACTGCTTTCCAAAGGCAGGTGGCATCCGTTCTTTATTCAAGGATGTTATCTCCATGATTCAAATGGGATATTGGGATGTCGGTTCTTCCTTCTATGGATTCCTCCTCGGAAATCATCACCTAGTCCGGGTCTTCCCATAATGATTTGAGTCATGGTTCATGAATATCATTCCTGGTGCCATATCTTTGTGGATACTTGTTAATTAAACTACTTCCATCAGAACATTCCATGGGGTCCTGAAATTGTAGCAACCTTCAGTCGGAGTAGATGACAACATCAGACATGTCGGGGTATTTCTGGAAGCGTGGACATTGGGAAACCTGTATTCCTCCTCATAAGAGAGAATCTCAAGGGTGCAGAACCTGAGGCATCCCATGTTAGTCTCGGGGTATCATATTATAGAGGAATGTCTCTAAGGTTTTCCTCAGCTTCCCATGTTTAGAATGGGGTATGTCGTGAGTTTAACATCTAGCGGAGATGGTAGGAGAGTGATCAGAACATCTCAAAGAGAAGGATCTGATGAGTACATCCCTCCAGGGAGAATCAAGATGGTTTAACATATGGATGGATCAGAATGCCCAATGAGGACATATATGAGGTGGTGTGTCCCATATATGTAAAAGAATACACATTGAAGGATGATCTAGACAAATTAGAGGGAGAATCAGAAAGAGTGCACCTTAGAATGGGGATCACCTGATGGATAGGTCAGAACACCTAATGAGAGTGGACCCAAGGCAGTGAGTCCCATAAATGGATGATTTTAGGTCATGAAGACTGATCTGGACACCCCATATGGAAGATCTAAGAGAGTGCACCCCAGATTGTGGGACACCAAGGTTTACCATTGGGTGGGATTGTTCTTCATGGAGGTTTCCTATATACCCTGTGTAGACGACAGGGATCAAAACCCACATAGATTAAAGGGGTGAAGAATCAAGGTGTATATAAAGAAAATGACCAAGATACATGCGGGGTCTTACGCATGGAATGTGGGTCGTCACAAGATGGATACTTCTGGGTGGATGGTTATGGATTGTGTGGGGGCATATGCTTGGTTAGCTGCCTAGGTGCCGTAAGGAGCGACACTAGGATGAATGTCATGATCTCACCAGGATGTGGTGGGCCAGGTGAGAATTAGGATGGATGATGGGGAGTTGATTGATGTGGAGGTAGAATGAGATGGAACCGTTGTGAAGGTGATGGTAGTGTTGGGCTTGAGCCTCATTGTGACTTCCTGCATATCCCTGTGGTAGGGAATCACAGTCCGCGTAGTTCGGTAAGACGATGGGACACCTAAGGAGGCGGCCCATGAGAATGGATGCATGGATGGGATTCAATGGAAATAGAACCTCTAGGATTGTGCATGATCTTCCTAGAACACATGGGATGGAGTAATAGATCAGGACGAGACCGGAGTGATGGGCTTGAACCTCAGGGAGGCTTCCTACGTATTCTCATGGTAGGGAATCGAAGTCTGTGTAGTTCATCTAATGATGGGTTACCATCATATGGGGACTTAAATGGATTAACATTGTCTGGGTGGACTTCAATGACTTACCTTAGAATGGGGTTGACAACGACAAACCACTGAATGGGGTTGAAAATAGCTTAACGATGAATGGGGGATAGTTTAGTGTCATGTAGGCTAAAAGGGGCATACAGCTTAACGGCACGCATGACGGGAGGTGGGAGGGGGTGGATTGACATCAATTAGTCATGACCAATGGAAGTTGGGATTGAACCTCAGGGAGACCTTCTACATACCTTTCCTTGGAAAGTATCAAAGTACACGTTGTTCTGGATGGTGTTGGTGAACCGACATGAAGTGGTTGGGACCAGTGGCTGTTGGGCTTCAACCTCATGGAGGCTTCACACATACCTTGCCTTAGCAAGAATCAATGACTGAATAGTTCGGAATGGTGTTGGTGAACTGACTTGAAGGGGGTCAAGACCAATGGTTGTTTGGATTGAACCTCTAGAAAGCTTCTAATGTACATTGTCTTGGCATGGATCAAAGTCTGCGTAGTTTGGGATGGTGTTGGTGAACCGACGTGAAGTGGTTAGGACCAATGGGTGTTGGGAATGAACCTCAAGAAGGATTCCTACACACCATTCCTAGGAAAAGATCAATGTCTGAGTAGTTTGGGATGGTTTTTGTGAACCAATGTGAAGTTTTCGGGACCAATGGGTGTTGGGCTTGAACCTCAGGGAGGCGTCCTACATACCTTGACTTGACAAGGATCAAAGTCCACGTAGTTTAGGATAGTGTGTGGCTTACAGTCTTGGCTTCCCATAGAGGATGTCATGGTTGATGCTTACTCTAATTCCATGTGAGTCCCACTCGGTGTGAGAAACAAGAGGAAACAATAGACCTGACAATCATAGCGTAAAGGTGTAGCCATGAAGGGTGGTGAATGGGTCTTACACAAGGAAGATACCCCGGTGCTGCTATGGATAAAAAATGCTGAATTGGGATTACGCAAGGAAGTTGAGCATGTGCCTCTATGGAGTTAAAATGGATAATGGGGCCTACGCATGGAAGTTTTTAGAGTGCCACTATTGGGCGACAAAGGTGAATGGGGATTACGCAAGGAAGATGCCCAGGTGCCGTTAGAGAGCATCAGTGGTGGATGGGGCTTACAAAATGAAGTTTCCCAAGTTCCTCTAAGGAGAGGCAATGGTGGATTGGGCTTACACGTGGAAATAGCTTGTCATGTCTTCCTCATGTCTAGCCATGAGGGCATCCCAACCCACTGGTGGGATGAGGCATTCACTTATGGGCTAATGCACAAGAGGGATAATTCCAAGGGCATTGGAATTAGTCTGAACAAAGGGAGATGAAAAGTGTGAGTCACGTGCTCAACATTCTGAACATGGTGAGGGTGGAGGGATGATGGAGGATAACTATTGACCATGTTCGAAACACAACATCCATATCATGTTAGCCTGAAATGGGGTCAAACAAATTAAGGTCGACTACTGACCATGTTCGAAACACAAGACCTGACTCGAAGTGTCATCCAAAGTCTTCTAGGGCGTTGGCCCAAGACAGTTGGTGAGACGAGGAGAAATGGGACTAGCCCATTAGGGGGTCCATTTATACATGGATGTGGTTGAAGATCCGAATGAAGTATACGCAATGAATGAGGTGGGGTGATGGAATGTTTAAACGGATTCCAAATCTCTTTAAATTGTGCCACTATAATCATGGAAAAAGGTATCTTATGCTTTTCACATAAGCCATCTCTTATTTGGAACTAGATGCATGCTATTATTGAATGATAGGGAATGCTACATTTTAAAGTCATGTAGAGAGGACTGTTAGATCTTTATGCTTGGAGCATAAGGAATCCTTTATTTGGAGAAAGAGGCATCCTATGTTTGTAACATAGGGTGTTCTATAGTTTATTTTCATGTAAAGATGACTATTGACATATCATTATTGGCGCATAAGGCATCTATCATTTGGAGTAAGAGGCATCCTATTTTTTCACATAGGGTGTGCTATAGTTTATAGTCATGTAGATAGGACTATTAGTCATCTTATGCATAGAGCATAAGGCATCTATTGTTTGGAGCAAGAGGCATCCTCTATTTAGAACATATGGATTACTATAGTTTATAGTCATGTAGAGTGGAATATGAGGCATCTTATGCTTGAAGCATAAGGACCCTCTTGTTTGGAGCTAGATGCATCCTATGTTGGGAACATATGGAGTACTATAATTAATAGTCATGTTGAGAGGACTATTGGAATATTATGATTTTAGCATAAGTTATCTCTTGTTTAGAGTAAGAGGGATCCTATATTTGGAATATATGGTTTAATATAGTTTAAAGTCATATAGATATGACTATTAGCATCTTATGCTTGGTGTATAAGGCATCACTTGTTTAGCTAAAGAGGCGTCCTATGTTTGGCAAATTGGGTGCACTGTAGTTTATAGTCAGGTAGAGAAGACTGTTAGGCATAAGGAGCCTAGAAATGGCCGGTGTTGGGGCTTAGGAAAGGGAGGCCCTTTCTGGTTCAACCTTTTATAGGAGTCAGGTGATGGGTTTTGTATGAGTTTCTTGAGAAATGGTTCAACTCAAGGTACAGAGGGAATTGATGATGATAATCTCAAATCACGACATAAGAAATGAAACAAGAGGAATATGTCAACTCAAGCTGTTTCATGGAGTGTGGAGGAGTATCTCAAATAAAGGTATTTCATATGTGGATGGTTGCAACACATAAGGTCACAGTGGAAAATGTTGACGTTCCAGCCCGAAAAGTTCATGGTGGGACTCTCTATTTTTCATGGGGTTAGTTATGGGAGTGAAGCGACCGACCCGGAGGGCTAGGAATACAGTCCGGCATTGATCCTGAGAAGGGGTTCCGGGGTGTATCCCCTACTATATGGAAGGTTGGGTGCGAAGTTAGGAGCTTCAAAAAGGATAGGTCTTCACGAAAGATCTTCACATAGCAAAGGGTCTTGCAGAGCATGGGGTCTTGCAAAGAAGCTTCCTGAAGGAAAGATCCTCGTGGAGCATGGATTCAGGGAGCATAGGGGCTCAAGGAGAAAAGGGGATCATGGAGAAAAGTGTATCGTGGATCAAACTGTCTCACAGAGCAACGAGTCTCATGGATAAAATCATCTCACAGCACAAATCCTCTCGTGGAGTAAAGCCTCTCGTGGAGCAAAGTGTCTCATGGAGCCCTTTGAGAAGGGCATCACCTCGTGGTGCCTTGGAGCTCTGTGAAATGTGAGATCGGCCACGCAAGGGGCATCATGATCATCATTATGAAGGGGAGTGATATGGATGTTTATAGGTGATGGAATTTAGACGAGTGTGGTGTGTATCACAAATGTGAGCCATGAAGCTCAAATTCGAGCCACAAAGAAAATCTCGCTCTGCAACTGGAGGGAATTCCCTCAAGTTTCTCATAATCGTAGAGGTGATTTTCATCGAGCTTTGCGGTGCTTGAGAAGGATATTATAAATTTCCCTAATGTTCTTCGTAACCCTGGAGTCATCCTTCATCAAGCTTCATGGAACTCGCGGAGGCTCCGATCAAGTTCCTCTACTCCGTGATCATGGATGGAGCTTCGCGAATGGGATCCGTGAACCAGTTTTCCATACCTACATCAAAATTACATAACTCATAATATGTAACTCCATTCGTGCTCTAAAACCTATCAAATAGATGCGTGTGAAATGGGATACATCTGTGAATCATGTATGGAAGTATCTGAGAAGTTTTTTGGATGCGTTTTCTGAGGTCAACACCCCCAACACCTTCCCTAACGATCGATCATTGCGACTCTTCTCCTCTAGTGAGGCTACTCTGAGTGGACTCCTTTCCCCCTCTCTTCTATCCCAATAGATCTCACCCATAACTCTTAACACCCCTAACATTGAGGTTGGGACCCCCAATGCCCTCCCTGATGCCTCCTTCCCAAAAACCCTCAACACCCCTAATGCCTCCTCACTACGAACCTCCTCCCCACGATCCTCCTCATCCAGCGAAGCTACTCATAGTGGCCTCCCCACCTCCTCACTTCATTCCCAATAGCTCTCCCCTATAACTCTCAAAACCCCCTATGTCGAGGTTGACACCCCTGACAGCCTACCAGATGCCTCCCCTGATGACTCTCCATGAACAATATCTTCAATTTGTCCCGATTTATGTGAAGGTCGTCAATAGTGGTGTGGATTCATGGTGATATTGAATTATGTAATAACAATTGGTGAAAAATAGGATGGTGGGAACTCATTATAGATTCATCAATGTGCACTTATAGATTCTTCAATAATAATAAATTCCATGTTTATTGAGGTAAGGAATTAATGTTTTTTCTATTTTTTTATGGAATATTATGTTCTTGATATGTTGTGGAACATTTTAAACATTTGTAGAGTTTTTTTAGGCATGGGGTATATTTTTTATTCTATTTTCATCTTGAAATGTATCGTAAAATTAAGAATTAACCTTTCCCAAACCCTAGATATCATGTTACGACTATTCTCTATCCACAGGCTTAGTGGAGATGATATAATTCAGACACTGGGGTTACAATTTAATTAACTCATTTTGTCATAATACTTCTGTCTCACTTATTTTTTTTATTTGAATCAAGAGAGGTTTTTATATTTTCTTATCCCCTTTTTAATGAAAGTATGTTTAATTTGGGTTTTATTATTCTAGTAATTATTTTTCTTTTAAATTCCTACATGAAATGTTTTTGTGTTTGTATCATTGTTATATGGATTGAGCAACATTAATTTTTGATGTTATAACTTGTGTTCATCCATGAGAAATGGGAATATTTTGAAATCAAATTTTGGAACTGTTTTGGAAATGAGAAAAATATAGAAAATGGAAGGGAATGAGAATTCAAAAATAAATATCAGTGTTTTATATTAGATTTTATGATATATACTGACCATGAACAACTTCTTTTATATGATTTCATATGGTAATAAGGATATATATTTTAATGAAATTATAGGAAGAGTGTATAGAATAGATATGATAATATGGAATAATGGGGTATTCTTCATGGATGTGTTATTTATATTATTTATTCATGTAATAATGAATTTATTATTTGTATTATGATGAACAATGTTTATGTTTTTTGCTATTTTGTGTTTGAATTACCACCATAATTTATTATTCCAATGGGAGGGACTAAATTAAGATTTTTTTGTAATAATTGAAAGGAATAATAGAAAATATAATGGTAATGAATAATGGGAAAGAATAAATACATGCATATAAAACATTCCTAAAATGATTCTACCATGAATTTATTATAATTTTATGTGTAATATTTTCATGTGTTTACACTTTTTATCATAATGTAATGCGATATTTTATGTAATAAAGGTGATAAAATAGTAATGGCAATAATGACTATCAATCTCAAATATATATTAATGGAAAAAATAATGTAAAATTATGTGTTAAGTTATTATTAATAATTTTAAAATGATTAAGGGTTATATATAATTTATTTAGGTTCTAGAAGAGTAGTATGTACCACACAATATAGTGGTCTTATGCTATTATTATTAAGGTTTCCATTTAGGATATATATATTTTTGGTTTATTAGACGGCTAGTTCACTTTGGTTTTCTCTTAGAATTTTATCATTACCTTAGGATATTATATGAGGAGTTGTAAGATTAGGTTTTGACCTAGAGGTAACATATAATTAAATAGATAATTAATTGATGTAGTAAATTGAATAGTTAATGAAATATACTATTTACAAAGCCATTATAGTAATATTTAGTATTGGTGATTATATAGTAAATTTTAAACTAGTAACATATAAAATATGAATGAGTGGAGAAATCATCTAGGGGGAATTATTTAATCTTGGAAGGTAATAACTATTATATTTTTCTTTTTAATTATTAATCCTACTGTCAAAGATGATATGAATATTTATATTTATGAGACAAATGACACATGCTGACCTTGATAATGTGTTTACTGTCTACATGGTGTGGGGAATACATTCAATTTTTATCATGAATCATGTTATGAAATATTTTTCATCACCCACTTATTGTGTGATGTTATTCCAACCAATACGTGGAACATAATTCCCATGTGGACTTGGTTATGATGGTAGGGGCTAATTTCTAGTAATTTATTGTTTCTTCTAAAAGTGGGAACTCGTTCCCATTTTCACCATGATGTTCCGTTATGATCCATGATGAAATAACAATAATGGAATTGCGTCCTTCAACACACTATGGTATATTGGTGTCCTCCCACACACTATGGTATATGATATGTTTTAAATTTTACAAATGACTCTACATTTCAATAAATCTTTGTCAAATTAATAGAAAATATCACAACTCATTGTGAATCTATGAAAACACTAGTGTTAATTGATAATTATTTTCTCTTAGATTTCATATAAACTATTTTTATTATAACCAATCCTCATTCTTGGAAATTATGTGAGAGTATTCATGATTTTTTATAATTTAAAACATTTATGAATTCACTAAACCATACTTTTAATTTATTTGTTATGAATATATTATTAACATGATATTGATTATTACTTATTATCTTATGAAAAAATACACATATTGTTAATTAATTTTTTTGATTATTTATTTAATTTATGATTATATGGTTCACAATGGATTGATACGGGTTGTGAAATGTTGATCGGATCACTGATGACTTTTAGAAGGAGTTAAAATATTTTATGGAATTTGTATTCACTAAAGAATCAGATGGCCAATTGATTCAATGCCTGTGTTTTGATTATTTTGGAAGACCATGGTTATGTCATGAGGAAGTGAGTTAACATATCACTAAACATGGTTTCATAAAAAATATCATGTGTGGTATCATAATGGAGAAAAATCTCAAGTGGTGAATGACATCGAATCAATGTAAAGGATTAGTTTAAAAAATCTGAAATCTGATTGGTTTTCTTTTTGTTTATGAAGCCATTTCCTAATATTTACCAATGAAAAAGGAAATGAATATCTGAACACAGTTTTCATCTATTAATCAGGATGATTAAATGAGTTTGTTAAAATGTTGGTTGAAGTTTCAAATACCCAAGTATATTAGGAATGTGAATAAACGAGAAAAAAAGTGTTTTTAATGCAATTAAATCAAGGGAATACAATGAATGGATTTTTTTAATATTGTGGTAGACTATTTCAATACATTTATTAATGATTTACTGCTTGATGGTTCATATATTCTAGAGAATGATTACATGGAATTGATGTTGATTAATAAATTTGGATTTTCATATATTAATATTCTTTCTAGTCCCAAATATTATTCTCTGTTCTGGATGAAAAACACAATGTTGAGTCAATAAAAATAGTGTGTCACATTAAGGTGGAAGTCTAATAAAGAAGGAACTCAATCTCGCATACCAGGGAATGTGATTTGGAACTAACCTTTAATTACCTGGCTTCAAAAACATTTTATGTTAGAACAAATGGCAAGGAATATGATATTTCATGAAGATCAAAGAAAAAAGGATAATGATTAAATAATGCATCCTATATATGGTTTGTGTTGGAAAAAAATTGATAGGTTACATCTTGATTTTCTAGTAGACCCACATAATGTTATATTGGGATTATCCTATGATTGTTTCAACCCATTTCTCCAAATGCATATTACATAGTACATGGCCTTTTTCATTCAAATTTATAGCATTCCTCCATGGATGTGTGTGATGAATCCATTTAATATCATGAGTATATTGATATCTGGAACTATTTATTCTAGAAATGATATTGATATATACTTGTAACCATTAATAGAGTTGTTAAAGTAGCTATGGATTTTTGGTGCGCAAGCATACTATGAATTCCGGAAGGTGTACTTTATGTTTTTTCGCATCTTTATTATGGAAAATAAATTATTTCCCTACCTAAGGAATGGTGTATGGTTATTGTAATAAAGGTAAATTATCATACACTATTTGAATGAAAAATTCACATTCCCTAATATTAATCTTTCAGTGATCTATTTTCTTCATAGGGCATCAAATAATTATACTGATGGATCATCCATAGATAAAAATTCAGAAAAAATTCTATAATTCCATCGAGATAGATGAGACACATCAATGAATGTTAGAGAATGATATTTTTAATGAAATTTATGATTTGAATTATGTTATTGTAAAAAGACAATCAAATATTAGAAAGAGATAACATGTTAATTATAATTCCAATAGCAATTGGGAAAAACACACATTCCTTGAGTTTCAGTAGTGATCATCTAATTTATTGGGTCATTTTTTGGATTTAATTAATATCATGAAAAAAATGTGTCATATGTTTATTCATACTATGTTGAATTTCCAATTCATTACAAAAGACGATTGGTAGTCTCATTAGGATTTGATGGATTGGGGTCTATGATCAAGACTTCATCCTTAATTAACTGGTAAAAATAAGTGGAAAGTGTTTTTTTTATTCGATGAAAAATGTGGAGATGAAATAATTTATTCAGGTCTTTGAATTTTTTATGGTTCAGGATGGTTATTCAATTAATATTTCAAAAATGGTGGATACACAATATGTGAAACTAAAATCTCTTAAAACCCATGATTTCCAAGTCTTGTTACATGAGATGATTCTTATTACCATTATTTATTTACATTTTCATAATTTTAGAGTTTCTATGATTATGTTATTTCATTTTTATCGAGACCTTTCTACCAAAATAATGAGACGATGTTTTTTTTAGTAATTTTAAAGAGATGCACTGATGAGTCTTTGAGGCTTGGAGAAAATATTCCCACCAGCATTGTTCACGTGTATGGTTCATCTGATTGCTTGTCATACCAGAAAAGTTCTCTTTTCTGCTCCAATATTGTGTGGGTGGATGTATCCTATAGAAAGAAATATTTTTATATTGAAATATTATGTGATAAAAAAATTTCATCCCAATGGCTCTAGTGTTAAATTATATTTAGCACATAAATTCATGGATGTTTGTTTATCATACTTGGATAATGTCACTATGAGGTATAATCAACTAATGAGAACTAATGATGAAAAAAATGATCTCATTGATCCTGTATTTCCATCACTAACCCAAACAGGGGGATATCTGGTTTGTAATCATTGTGGAAATTAAGAAGGTAAGAGTGATAAATGGCTCATCATACAGTATTATACATCTGGGGTGTTCATGATCATTATATCAAGTAGGTACACTAGTAAATATTCGTTTTTTTCCTTGTCTGATTTCCTCATGTCTTATGACATTTTAATGCTCTCATATCTGTAGATAACATTTAGAAATTATAAAAAAGATACATCGCTCTCTATATATTAAGAGGAATGAAAATTTTCACATTAATTAATTTTATTCTTGGTGAAAGTCAAAGATAGTAGATTTCATTTTTTTTCTTATTGTAACATAGAAACATGACTCTATTTAATATTTGACAATGGAATGTGATTTTAAGGAAATGGTTTTCAATGGATTAAAATTTATTATAAATAGATGTTAAAAAAATTAAAACACAGCATGATGTTGTCATGATAAGTTCCATAAAATATTGTTATGAAAGTGCATCTGACATACAACCTTGATTAGAAAATATATCAAATTACACTATTGTTGAAAGAATCATTTTATTTTATTACTATGCACGTGGTCATGTTAAAATACTGAAATTCATGCTATTTGATTCAATGACATGACAGGTAATGCATATTGATAAGTATAGATTTAGAGTGATTGATATGAACCACCATCTTAATATCGTTGAACCTTATATTATTGAGTCACAATATTGACAGGTGTTTTATGTTACTGACCTATTAAAATGATAATTTTTTGTTATTGTTGATGTCATTGCTGGATATATTTTTGATGAAGACATGGATGAAAATGATGTTTTGGATGAACTTGTCAGTATTTATTTGAATGTTGCAGTTGATGACACTGATGATTCAATTGTTGGAATAGATTGTGAACCAGAAATTTTCACTGACCACACATGACATTGATATTTATTAAAGTATTTACTTGATACTATCACAATATTATAGGTTTTTTTAGACATTCATACATGATATCAAATGAACTATTATGTTTTACTCCATTGTCGAATATAACACTATTATTAGTCATACTAGTTTTTGTTTAATCATAACTCTAGTAATTTTTGAATAATGAAACACCTTGATAATTTATCAATATTAATATCCCATAAGAAAATGTATCTCATTTTATTATGATACAATTATATTATTTAACATTTTTTTATTTATATTTATTTTATAATATTATTTTACATTTCCTTGCCAAGATTTCTAATTTTGATGATACTAGAAGATAGAGAAGAATACAGAGAAATGAACAACCTATATCTCTTTTGGGAAGCACTGTAAGTACAATTTATGTTTGAATATTATGGTCTTTTATATTAATTATCATGCTATCGTTCCTTTTATTTTATCACTGATGCTATTTTAGGCTACATTAATTAGGAGTTAGTTGGATTATTCTATATAGGCTGATAGTATTGTAGGGGGTACTGATTCTATAGTTGAGCCTACTGTTTTTCTATTTGATTCACCAGGAGGTCGTCCTCCCATTATGCCACCTCTATATTATCCATAACCACCATTTGCATACCCTATTCTTCCCTCACCCACATTAGATGGTAGTTATCAATCTTCTATCCCTCATTATTTTTTTTCCAACCATAAATTGTATAGGGTAATTCCACCCCATATATCCAACCCCCATATCCATATTCATGTCCTCCCTCATCTATACATGGTTTTCCATCAGGTTCTCCCATTTAATCATTACACTTATCATCATCTACTATATTGGGTACTCCTAGTATAGATATCCCACCTACCATAGAGGCCACACCCCATATAGATACAACAAATCAGGGGTCAGCAGATACCCCATCTACTGAAATGTGTCTAAACATTACTGTTAGTGGTTAATGATAAATTCATATATATTATTTTTCTTTATTTTTTTCATCATTAGACCTAGACTCTCCCAGATGATTTGGTCACACTAAAGTGTGATATGTTTTGAATTGATATTGGTAATTCATGGTTGAATACACAAAGGATAGTTCAATAATTAATAAAATGGGAAAAAATGTAAATTCTTTATGGGAACACATCCTAGAAACAAAAATATCATTTTGGTTCAACCAATAAGTTGGAGGTATGTTGGAGAAAATAGAATGAACAATGTGTGGGATGAGATCTGGGTAAGTAATTTTAGTCTCCTCTCATATGTATTAATTTGAATTATTTTCTTAACAAATAATTTATCCATTGCAACTTCGATATTATTTTCCTGATAGAAAAAATACCATGGCTGTGAGGTTAATGGATTTAGGTGAAATGTGGCATGCGTACAAGTATAACTTATATATTGGTTAGAAAAATAGATTTGTTACAAAGATTAAAGAAGTACCTGTGATTCATGATTGTCTAATATCATAATACAAAGAGATGATCAAATATTGATAGAGTATAGTTTTTAGGCATTTGTAAAATTTAAATATATATTCATTTTATTTATTTTAAAATGATTATAAAGCATAAATTTCATGTTTTATTTATTTAAGTTAATGAAATTATATAAATATTTGTTAATTGGAGAAATTAGATAGGAAATAAATAAATAAGAGTGGAATGATACTCGTTTATACTTGTGGAAACACTTTACTCCTCAATCATTAGAAAACACATGTAGTTTAACTTTTAATATATTTATCTAGGTTTGGTGTAACTTTTTTGAATTTTTTTTTTACTTTTTTAGAAAAATACATTTAATATCGAGGGTCATGCTCCTCGCACTATTTTTTTCAGAAGAAAAAAAGGAATGATGGTACTATGATCAACAGAAACACTAGGAAGGAAATTGTAAGTATATTTAATTTTTTTTGTCTGAATTTAATTCCTTACCCTATTTTATCATTTTAATTTATATTATATATTAATTAATATAATTATTTGGAGGCTTTGATATAAAAAAAACCTAACAATTTTGGTCTGAATGATCATCTACATCAGGTATTAGGAGATGAGAATCAAAGAATAGTGAATTTTTGAATTTGGAAAAAGATTTTACCATCTCAATACTAGTCTTCCAAAACAAATTCTTCATGTACCAATTCTGGTTTGGAAAAAATAGAAAAAATGAATTCTTCAATCATAGAAGAAACTCAATAATCCAAAATGGTGATAATAGAAAATATAAAGAAAGTTATGTCCTCCACTTATTCTACACTTCCACCTGAACAAGATATAGTGGTTGATTCGTAGTTGATGTCGATGTGTTCTACTTATATAGATTCTTCTTCCTGAGCTGATTCTAGAGGTGGCACTAGAGCCTTCCCCAGTGCTGGTGTCGGTTCCGGTACCGATGCTGATGTCAATGGTGATGCTGGTGGTGGGAGAGGTGGTAATGGTGTTTTTATAGGAGGCTTGAATGGGTGTTATCATGATTCTGATGATACTGATATTGAGACTGAATATTAAGGTAAATTTTATTTTTATAATGTTATTATTGAGGAATTTTATTATGCATTAGTGATTGATTATTGTAATATTGTAAATTTTTGATGTGTTTCTGTTTGTATCTCCATATATTGAATTATTTTATTATGATGTATGTTTGTTTATGTAAAAGATAAGTTTTATTATTATTATATTGAATTTCATTATCCTCCGACGTGACCATCATACCTCTTTGCCGACTCTTATATGAGGTGCCCCTCAATATCCTCTGTCGTTCCAAAGACAGTATGTAATCCATTTTTCCATTCTTATTGATTCTTTTTTCATTATAATTTTAGTTTCTTCCCATATTTTGTCTTATCATATAAATTTCCTCTGTAGGTGAACTCATTCTGGAACACCTATGATGGTATTCTCAAGGCATTCCATAAATATAGGTGTTTTTTGTTCCCATTTGATAAGGTTTAACTTTATAGTCGTTGTACATGTCATTGTGTGGGTGGGGTGCAAGGAGGGAGGGTGCAGGGGGGTCTGTTCGGGCTGGGGGAGGGGTGAGTAAAGGGGGGTCTGCAAGGGTAGGAGGGAGGGGGTATGGGAAGGGGGTCTATAGGGGTAGGGGCATGGGGTTTTCATGTACAGGGGTAGGGAGATGGTGTGGGTGGGGTGCAAGGGGGGATGGGGTCTAATGTGGCGTGGGCTTCAAGCGAAGAGGTTTAATTTATATAGACTACCAATACCAATTTATATTTCTCATAATTGACTAATTTTTTGTCCACATGAATTTTATTCTTTATTATTTTTTTTATTTTTTTATTTGTTATTATTATTTATTGTCTTTACATTCATTATTGTCATTTTTTCACCTATTAATCATGTAATAATTTTGAGATTTTTGAACATATTGTCTCTCTATTTGTAGGGTTGGTGGTGTTGGGGAAGGGGTCGGGGGTGTTCTGGGGAGGATGGGTGAGGGTTGAAGGGGTGGTGTGTGGGGGGAGGGGTCAGGGGTGAAAGGGGTAGGGGTAGGGTATATGTGTGGTACATGAGGGGAGGGGGCGGTGTAGGTGGTGCATGGGGGGTGTGCAGGGGTATTTGGTACAGCTATAGGGGTAGGGGGTGCTGGTGTGGGGTTGTAAGGTTCTTGTAAAAATGATATGTTGGCCACCTATCATATATTAGATTTACCTGGAATATAATAAGACTCAAGATTCTATTACATTACTTCCAAAATTAATAATCCTATACACATAAGACAACTACCTCTGAAGATTATGCTGTATTTGATAGGTATTGGAACATCGTAACCCCATGTCTAAACTTGATATGGTTGTTTGTCAGTAATATCTTTTATTTAATAGGATGAATCCTATGATCATTAGAGGTATATGTGTGAGATAACATAAAAATGGAATGAATGATAATGAATTATGACTACCTGATACATGTGAACACGTACAATAAGCCTACAAATTATACGTTAGAGATTTATTTATTTATATCATTTTACATTGTTTTCATCATCCATGTTTGATATACTATATACTTCATGTTGCATAAAATGTGTTTTTTAATGTTTTGAGGCTGCATGTGTGTGGAAAGGGAGAGGGTGAAGGTGGGTCTGCATGGGTAGAGAGAGGGGGGAGGTTCGAGGTGGGTTGCAAGGTGGGAGGGTGCAAGAGGGTCTACAGGGGAAGGGGGAGGGAGCATTTGGGGTGTTATTGGGAGAGGGTGTTGCTGGGGTGCAAGGGGGTAGTGTGCATGGGGGTTTGCAGGGACAAGGTGAAGGGGGAGGGGACCTACATGGGTAGGGGTGATGGGGGTGTGTAAGGGGTGGGGAGAGTTGGGGGGGGGGGGTGAAAGTGTGTTGTGCAGTGAAGAAGGGAAAGGGTGAAAGGGGAAAGGGGAAGGGTGCAAGGAGGAGGGGAGAAATGTGTAGGGGATAGTGCAAAGGGGAGGGGGAGGGGTAGGGTGTGCAGGAGTAGGGGTCGCAAAGGGGGAGGGGTAGGGGTTGTGTAGGGGGAGTGGGGTGGGGGTGGGGTGTGTAGGGGCTGGGGGTGCAGGGGGGAGGGGTAGGGGTGTGTAGGGGGGAGGTACGGGTGGGGTGAATGTAATGAATGTTTCCATTATTAATAATAATTTTTTTATTTATGATGCGAGGAAGGTCTTCATGGAGGGGATGACTTTTGGGGGTTTTTATAAATTTTTTTAATTTCATCGTATTTTAATTTTATTTTCCATATACCTAACATAAAATCTATTTCTTCATTTCCAATCCGCGTTGTTTCTTTCAGTTAATATTTTATTTAACACATTCTGATCAGTAATATTCTAATAAATTCACACATTAATGTACATCCTACCAAGTCACGTCAACATTTATTTTTCTCATATTAAGGATATTGAAGTTGGCAATGTTCTACACCCTCAACTAGCTTTGAGCATTGACAATGAAAGTGCTGCATGAAAAAATTCTTGTTCTAACCACAAGAATGACTTAATTTTCATGTTTAATTTTTAAACTATCTATATGTTTGAAATTTTAATGATTTTACATTCATGTTTGTTTTCATAATGTTCTGAATAAAGTGGGATGGATTTATCAAATTTTTGTAAAGCATCCTAGTGGAAAAGAATAATTTCGATACACTGATAAAGTTTTTTGTTTTCTCTTTTTTGATAGTTCCTTTTTTAGTTTTATGCACATAGATCATAGAAAATAGACTTCCAAAGTTGAATGAATATACAACAATGCATGAATTGTTACATCATTCCCAATGAAATACCCTTATTATTGACACCATAGAATTGATTGTGAATCCATCAATGTATATCGCGGCATGATATGATTGTTTCAAAAAACTATTTACCTCCAAACAACTTGAATCCCAAGGGAATTTTTGTGTGATCAATCTCCATTGCGATGTGAGATCTCAATCCTTAACTCCTGAGGTGCATTGAATTTTGTCATCCAACTGCTTCTTGGAGGGACCATGAGTCGGTACAATCATCTATCAGCAACACAACTACCTTTTTCATGTAATAACTGATTTTTCATATAGCATGGTAAGATTGAAATGTGATCAATGTCTTCCCTGTGAAATTTTATTCCCTCGCAATGAAACCTTCTCTACCAAACCAAACAACAAGTACTTAAAGTTTCATTGCCAAACAATTGTAACGTGATATTCATGTCATGAAGTACCGACTTAGGCATCGTCACATTTTAGAACCATATCCGGGAATGACTATACAAATTGTGGTGAGATATTTTATGACCTCACCAAACATTAATAATATGAAGATCTATCATATCATGATGACTTCCCTTCCAACAGGATGGTCTCTTTAGCAACAAAACATCTTCAAAACATTACCCTTCAACTCATAGCTTCTATAAATCTATTAAAATCATCCAAATGGTCTTAATCTACTCAAAATTATCCAATTACACTTGATTTTAAACATGATTCATATATTGACGGATGTGTAGAAAACAAAATCCAATACAAGTTTCATAAATCATACTCACTTGAATGTCAACCAAAAATCTTCCCCGACAACAAAAAAACATCAAGGGAACCATCTACATCACATAGTTTCTTAGTAATAACACATATATTATTCTGTGAGAGTGGTTACACATTTCTATTTATATATATATGTTTATTATTTTTTCCTAGAAGCCTATGTAAAAAAGAAATGAACAAATAAATGTGTTTATATCAGGACAATAATATTAGTGAGTTCAATTGAAGCTTTCTTAGGATTTTTGAAAGTGGAAAAAAACTATGAAAACACATGGTAGTCCATAGAGATAATCATTGTACTAATAAGTAACCCTGACATATCATAGTTTTTTATGTACAAGGTGTTATGGATGTCCTTAGGATTACATATTTAGAGGTTTTCTAAGGATGTGTGGATGTGAATAAAACACACAGAATGAATATATATTGATTTGTGAAGAAAAAAATTGTTCTAATACGATGGATCTAAAAGATAATAGTTATCGGTCAGTTGGTTAATCAAATCTCAAAAAACTCCAACAGGATTGTTAAAATCTGAATTTTTTCAACCCATATAAACATTATTTTCATGTATCTCTCATAATATATTTTACCTTTTTATAATTTGAATATGATTTTCAGATCTTCAAATATAGTTCCAATGTTATATTTTAATATTTCATATGGATTTATGTATTTTAATTGGTTCTATGTCATTAGAATGTTTATTTAAACTCTATTGATGAGGATAAAAATCTCATGACAAATTAAGAATTCAAAAAAAAGAATGACCATCTTTATAGTGTGATTCCAATCTTCCACTTATGGTACTACATGAATGTTATCTATCACACTCATGAATAGTATTCTTCATGATATTTTTCATAATTTAGTAAATCTTTTATGATTTTTTATCATTTTTTGTTGTTTCTTTATATTGTAGGAATATGGTGAATTAGATCTTGACATTTGGATGAAAAGCTATGTTGGGTGCATACACAGTCACATATACATTTTAGATTATATAAATAGAGAGACTAATTTTGTTTAGTTTATGATGTATAATCCATAAATAAGATTAAAGTCGAATATATACTATTTATTATACAACTATCACCTTTGAGGTTGACATTGTTGATTATAAATTCATCAAATAGTTGATTATAATTACCATCTTGTTCACCCAAATTTTAAGAGTTATTTTTGAGAATATTGTTACCCTTTATATTATATTAAATAGCAAACTAATGTGCCAAACTTACATATATGGCCATAGGATAACAAATATTGATACTCCAATATGGGGGAGGGATATGGAGGGACAACTGGTAGTGGGGGGTGGAGAATAAGAGGGAAACTAGTTGGTGGGACTGGAAGGAGGGAACTGGTAGGAGGACTTGTGGGGGGTGGGGGTGGAAGGGGTTGGTTGGGGAGTGGATCTAGTAGGGTGGGTGACTGGAAGTAGTGGGGGTGGGGATTGGGAATTGTGGGGACCTGGTAGGGAGAGACTGGCAGGGGTGGGGGGACTGGTAGGGTTGTGGGGGGAGACTGGTAGGGGTGGGTGGGTGGGGGGAACTTTTTGTGTGGGGGGACTGGAAGGGGTGGGGGTGACTAGCAAGGGAGGGGACCTGGTAGGGGGAACTAGAATAGTGGGAGACTAGAAGTGGTGGAGAGACTGTTATGGTGGACTATTTGGGGGTGGTAGGGGTTCATTGGGTTGGTAGGGGGACTGGTAGTGGGGAGGGAAAACTGCCAGGGTGTGGAACTGGAAGGTGGGAGGTAAAAAAAGTAGGGGGACTAGCTGGGGTCGGGAAATCAAAGGGGGGGCACTGGCAGGGGAGGGTAAGGGGATATGGGAATGTGGTACATGGGTCAAGTATGGAGGAGGGGTGAAAGGAGGGATAGTGAAGGTGGGGAGAAAGGGGGAGCGGTGAGGCAGGAGTAGGGTGTGGAAGGGGGAGGGGTGGGGCAGGGGGGTCTTTAAGAGTAGGGGGTGCAATGGGGAGGGGTGGGGGTGTACAAGGAGAGGGGGGAGGGTGAAGTGTAATGGGTGAAAGGGGGTTTTAGTGATAATGTGGTGGGGAAGGGGTGTTTTGGAGAAGGGGGACCAAAGGGGCGAGGGAAGGGGTGTATAGGGGGCTGGGTGAG
The DNA here is from genome assembly GCA_963277665.1 of Viscum album. Taxonomy (NCBI): domain Eukaryota; kingdom Viridiplantae; phylum Streptophyta; class Magnoliopsida; order Santalales; family Viscaceae; genus Viscum; species Viscum album. Next base: position 1,512,925,875 of record OY728156.1, read on the forward strand.
GGGGAGGGATTTGGGAATGTGGGTGTACTATGAGGAGGGTGTAGGGAATGGGGGTGTTCTTGAGAAGAGGTTACAAGTGGTGAGGGGTTATGGGGGTGTAAGGGGGTGTGCAGTGAGTAGGGGAAAGGGGTGCAAGGGGTTAGGGTAGGGGTGGATGGGGGGTGCAAGGGGGGGGGGGAGAAATGGGGTGGGGTAGGGGGTGTAGGAGTAGGGGGTGGGGGTGGTGGTTGCAGGGTGGGGCTGTGGGGTGGGGGAGGGGGAGTTGGTAGTCTCTTCTCAACAACCAGTACGATTGACCATGCTATTTTTTAATGAAATAGGAATTCCTATAGCCATGGTTATAACCATGTATACCTACCATGTGTGACTAAACCTTTTTCCACAGTTTCATACTGTGACTATATGGATTTATCCATGGTTTGAACCATGGATATATGTTAATAAAAAACTAAAAAACTATGGATATAGGGATTTCACCATGGTTTGAAACTATGGCTATAGGTTCATCCTTATAGACACTCCAGTACTAGCCAAGGTTCATTAAACCATGACTATAACCTATAGCCATATTTTTTATGCCTATAGCCACCATTTAGAACTGTGGCTATAGAATTATTTTTTTGTAGTTTAATATCATCACCGACTGAGGGATAATAGTTGATTGTTAGAAAATATCAGAAATTGAAGGATGTTCCTGACTGATATCTATATTAGAAATCTATATATTCATTGAATTACATTGTTAATATCAATGATTTATTATAAATTACAATTGATATTCAATGTAAATAAAAATGTTAACTTCAAAAGGATTGAATTTTTCTTTTCATATCAATTGGATGAGATAATTAAAGTTTTAATCAATGTCCATAACATTACACATTTCATTTCATTACCCAGAATTGGGGAATGATTTTTTATCTATAGTGGTTCTCATACAATATTATTTTTTTGTGAGAACATGTCAATTGAAAAGTTATTTCCGATATATTATTGTAATTAAGTATCAAGGGGAAAACCACCCAAAAAATGATCTATATTTTCTTTTATTTAACATTAGACTTAATATTTGGTGACACTACCTTTATGGGGAGAAGTGTTACATATATAAAGATCAAAAATCCCTATTTATATATTAAAAATAGGATAACAGTATATGAAAAATATGGTTTATATATATTATCAAGGATTTTGATTGATAATCCGTTACAATCCTAGGAATGTGAACAATGTGGCATATTCTCTGAGTAGAGAGGATTATGAAACCCTTTTTCCGTGGAGGATTAAAAGGGATCCAATATCCATGGACATGAAATATATGGAAAAGAGGATAATTAAGGAAACAATATCCTTCATTTCTAAAATAACTACTCGATCATCTATTCCATGATCAAGAAGGCATAAAATGATACAAAGGAGCTAAAGATAAAGGTAGGGAATATAAAGGGGTCATATTCTAGAAAGATTGTGTTTTAATGTTTTGAAAATTTATATGTTTCACATAAAAATAGTGAAGATGATGGAACTTCAATTTGATATACATATCTTATCGTTCTGTATTCATCGAGGATGCACAATGTTGCATTTGTATGTGATGAAAGAAAATTCTTATGGGATAAAATAAAGGGGGAGATTGGATAATTTATACATTGACACATTGTATTACAATAACTAAATGGGAAATTTGATATTTATTAGGGTATAATTAAACCATCTACCTTACACATATATAAATTGGAGAATAAAATCATGGATATCATTATTGGACTACTTAGGACATGTATTCAATAAAATTCCATTTTTGTAGTAATAAATTTCATTACAAAGTCTGCACCTTTTATTGACATCAAGAAATATTTTTATCTCTACCAACATTCTAATATATACATTATGTATGTCATATGCATACATGTATTTTCACTCTATGTTATATCTAATTGATATATAAGGCTTTTCTATAGGATTTGGAAAATCCTTCAACATGTGTTGGATATCAATAAATGTTTTAGTACTACATATCACCCTTATATGGATTCTTAGTCTATGTAAACCATTAAAACACAAGAGGATATACTATGATCAGCTTTAATAGATTTACAATGATGTTTAGATCATAATATTCCCCCAATAATGTCCTCATATAGCAGCATTTTCCATTATAAAATTAAAATGGAAAATTATGCGGTTGTATATAAGAAGATGTTTGAAACTAAAACAATATGGGATGATATTGGAGAGCATAATTGAGAACCCCTTAGAGTTTAATTATTTCCTTACATAGGTGATAAAATTTAAAAAATTACAAAACACAAATATTCTACTTTATTAATTGAAATATATTATATAATATTTCTCAGGTCAAACTCAGAATTTGATGAATTAGTTTATTTATATTTTCAAATAAAAATGTTTTATTGGTTGATTAAATAAATTTGAAATATTTATAAAAAGGATTGATGATAGTTTTTTAAAAGTAGTAAGTGAAGGGGAAAATGTTAGTTTATTAGAATTTATATCTAAATACATTTTAGGGTTCTTTTGTTTTAAGTATAAATAAAAATTTTATTTTACATATTATATTATTAATCCATGTGGGGCATCATAGAGGAAAAGAGGTGGATACAATGAATCATTTAATACTCTCCATGATGTAATTATCCACCTTTTCCATGGTTATATAATTTATGGTATTTATTAATTGAGTTTGTTTTGATACAATATTTAAACCGGTTTACACTAAATATGACAATTACCATCAACAATTAAGGATAAAAATATTTGTAATTAAAAGATCCTTTTATATTTATTATAAAACATATAATGATTAATCAAAATTAATGGGATTATAGTTCGATTAATAAATTTCATATAACTAATTCATGAATAAAAAATAAAATATATCCAATGATAGCTTCCCCTTCAGCTATATAACTCATGAACTGGGTGAGTATTATACCCTCACCCATGTAATGAACGATTAATAGGGAAGGATACAAATAAAAAAACATTAATGAATCTTAGATAATAATAATAATGAGTACTCTACAACAAAAAATATTCTCGACCTAGCATTTTGTCTTACTATCTCATCTTTGTGTGATGATCTTGGTTGATTTGGATTAATTTTCCCATTTTTATGAATTAATGTATCCCTAATCATATGTATAATTACATTAAATATAATAAAAATAAATTAATCATTACAATATCGATTTTTGTGCATTTATATATCAAAAATATTTCTGGAAACACATGTATCAAATCCCCCGTCACCTGAATTCATACATGACCTCATAGATGAATTCTAATCCATATGAAAAGGAATATTATCATACCATCATATATGTCTATTTTAAATAAAAAAAATTCAAAATTGGAAACTTAATATTCAAACAACACATAGTAAAATTCATCAATTCTCTATTTATTAATTAAATTAATAAAATAGTTATTTTTATTTTTCTCTTCTGAAATATTCATGCCATTTTATTCTTCTGTATTAGTTTTTGAAATTATTTTTAATAATTGTGTCATTGAAAATTTAACTCACTCTATTTTTTTCTGATCATCTATATATAATAGTAATTAAAATCCAACCAATACATAAAAAATAGGTCACTTACCATAGTATTCTAAGTCATCTAAATAGTCCAAATTGTTATGATTGAAGTAAAAATAAATCTTTATGGATCAATTTTTATGGATAGATTTCTATGAGGGTTTAGGGTGGGTGGGTAAATTATATAAAAATTAAATATCAAAAATGTGGTCTTACTCTAAATAACAATGCATGATATCGAAAATATTACTCAATTAAAATAATAAATTATTGATTTCATTTCCTCCTTACCTTATAATGCTCTATATGGGCTCTAAATAAAAGTAATCAGAGTGAGGGAATCATCATCTCTTGTTCTTAAATATGAAAATAATTTATCATTATATTTTTGACATAATAAAATATATTAATAAGGATACATTAAAGTTAATAATATCATTTAATCTCCAAAATACCAATAAAAACACTAGAAATGTAATATAACTATAGTATATACCAATCAAGAATGGAAAATATCTCCCCTAAACTTATTATTATGAATATCAATAAACAATTAATATTATCGTTGTGTTGAAATAAACAGTATTTTAACATTTCTAATTTCATAAAAAGTCTATTCCTGGATTCAATGAATTATATATTGGTTAATTCAAAGTGGTTTAAAGGATAATGGTTTTAAAAAATATTCCCCTATCATATTTAAAGTGATTCTGTTCATTCAGAGCCTTGATAAGATACAAATAATGTACTAAAATAGAAAATCTCCAAGTATCCAAAGGATTAAACAAAAATATAAAAATAGAAATATTTATCTTAGGTGATTTCATGGGGATGATAAGGAAGTGATAGAAAAACTAATCATGGAAAATTCATAAGAATACTTGATTAAATTATTGAAAATATTATATATTTGAATCTTGGAAAAATTCTTGAAACATTTTATTTAAAAAATTGGTAGTCTCCCTAAAATCAGTATTTTATAAATTGATAACTAAATTATTATCTTGACTATGATGTTTTTCTATATTCCCATTCAAATATATTGATATATGAATTTAAAATCATGGAATTGTATGTATCATGGACAATATATTTCTCCCACTACATGAAATTAATGAAATAATTCAATTTGGGGCATTCTATTTCTTATTTAAAGAATTAAAACAATTAAATGTGGAGAATAAAATAGAAAAATTAAAAAATTAAATGCTTAATTCCCTTTCACTATCATTTAAATGTCATCTTTATATGTTCTTTTCACATTAAATTCATTACATGAATAGATTACATGACATTTTTTTCATGGATTTCTGATGTGAATGTGGTCTACAATGTGTTGTAGTCAAAAATATTAATCTTTTCATTCGATCTACTTATATCCTAATATAGTCTTTATAGTCGTAAAAAATTAAAAATTATGATTTCCAACACATTATCGATGAATGGTTATTTATTTTTGGGTGAGTTCATGCAATCCTCTATAAATAGAATAAATATAAAAAAACTATATAAACTAATGATACTTCATAGAATTTATTTTTTTAACATCGTTGGATCAACCTTACAATATTTTTCTACAACTAGAATGATGGATGAATAGAAATATATTACAAATTTGGGGACTATAAACTATCTCACATGTGATGTGTGCACATTGAATGTCACATGTCTTCCTTCTCTAAATAGAATAATGCTTATGGATATAAGAACATTTCTAATTTATGTTAGGATGATCCACCACATCATAAAACACCATAAAAATAAATTGATCTACTTGTACCATCCATAAGATTCTTCCCATATAGATCTAAATGGATTTGGTATCTCTTTGAATTTTAGTTATCTGAGATTCCATCATCTCATTATTCTTATTATTAATTTTAATTTTAGTATCCTCTTATAAAATAACATTTACCTCATAAAATTGTTTACGCTCATCTATGTAATTGAATTTACGTTATTTTTTCATCTCCAAATACATCATATCTTCTTACATAATATTTCTTCATTACCAAATCTATATTGAAACATACTTGTTCATATCCAACTCTAAAACATTTTTCCCTACTTTTTACAATATCCAACGCATTACTGGTTCCTAAAACAGGTCATCTTATAATTAGAGGATTATTATCCTCCTCCATGTTCAACATTATAAATTCTACTAGGAATTTGAATTTACAAAAATTTATCACAATACATTAGATTACTCCTCATGGTTACATTGAATTGAACATTATGGTAGATCTTATTTTCCATATTCTTTAGTTACATTTTCATCAATATTTTACATCTATTCTTTATTTTATTGATGTAATTTTATCGAATTAGTATTATTCTAATTTGAGTTTCCTTTTCTTATAGAAAATAATTACAAATAATCATGTAGGAGAACATTGTGGAATCTAGACAATGATTCAATTTGTCTATCTCTGAGTTTAGTAGTGATTTTTGGAATGTTGAATTAATGGTTTTGGAGTGATGATCTCTAACCAATTGAATCATGCATTAGCTCCATTATTTATCCATATTAATATTTTGAGTAACCCATCATTATTCGATACATGTCTCAATAGAGTTGATGAAATTATCTAGTGTCTCTTCCATTATGTTAATCTGGATTGTGAGTGACGGTCCTTAGGATGCATGGAATCTGGGTGCTCTCTACTAGTAACATTGAAATTGTGATTATTAATTACAACTCTATAAATTATTATCATGATTATGATTTATAGAATTATTCAAATCTATAGACATTAATCAGGATTGGTGTTGGTGTCCCATTACTATGTCCAACTACTTTATCAATGAATCTACTAATGAGACCATATGTTCATTGTTATTAAACATTTTGACATAACTTCATTGTTTCCATTAAAAGTTGAAATTGGTGATGCTATATACTAATTAATCTAATAGAATTTATCTCTCCACATGAAACTTCTTAAAAAATTATCCTCCCACTACATCATCTAAACTCATCTTGTTTCCCATCACATTCATTTTATAAAAAGACTAGATTAAAATCCATACCATGATAACATTATGTAGAAATTTTTTAGTCATATATATATAGAGTTTATAAAAACAGTATATAATTTCTTCGAAAAATTAAAATTTTTAAGTATATTTACAATTAAGTTCATCGATATAGAAGGTGCGAAAAAGTGAGTTAGACTCTTCTTTCAAATATCATACTATGTACTGATGGAATGTGATAGCATTATTTGGATACACTCCTAATTATTCTCTCATAAATACAATTAGGAAAAATGAAACCTTAGAATGTAACATGAGATATTATGTACTTTGAAGGTGTTTCCGAGATCAGTATTTTTTTCCAAAATCTAAATTTTGATATTTTTACTATAGTTTGTTAAATTTTACATTATTATAGATCATATAGGTGATGGAAGACTTGTTATCAAAATGATTAGGAGAAATTAGAGGCTCCTGGATACTATGTTGTAATCCCATGTCAATGGAATCATGTAGGCAGCGACCATATGCATCCTTATATCTCTCAAAAAAAATCCTCCATCTTCTATTTGATTATTTTGTATGCTCCATCCATGATGAAAGCATTTTTTTATCTATTTTTTTTTATCTTTTTTGGGATAAAAGTGAAAATAATCTTTTCCTTTATCACACTTTTTTTGGTCATAAATTAAAAATTCAAATCATAAAATGTGAAGAATAAAACACATATCAAGAATATTGAAAATTAAATAAAATAAAATTTTTTGAATTTCAATGCTAAAAAAATAAATTATAGATACCAATTACAATAGTTAAAGTTTTTAAATGCTCATTGGGAATAATTATTTCCAAATAATTCCAATAAAAATACAAAATATATAAAACTAAAATATTTGTACTTAATTAATTGAAATACATTATACAGAATGTTCATGGTGTAACCCCTAAGTTGGTGAATTATTTTATTTTATTTTTTAAATAAAACCATTTTTATGATTTATTAATGATAGGGTATTGAAATATAAATTTGTTTGATTAAATTTTAAAAAAATTCTAAACAAAAGAGAAGACATTTGGTTTTTTTGAAATCAAATTTAATGGTGTGACATGGATTTATAATTTCAGGCTTTATGTGCTATCAAATTTTAGAGAACAAATTTTTAATCTATATTTGGTGTCACAGTTGAGATGAGGTTGATGAAAATATTATGTAATCCTCTCATCATCTAAAAAATCCCCCTTTCCCATGGTCAAATAATTTAGGACCTTTCCGAATTGATTTTTTCTTGATACCATGTAAAACATTGGTTACCCTAAATGTTTCAATGGTCATGAATTATTTTAGGTAACACATTTCAAAATTAATATATCCTATTCTAGTTTACTAAGCTTTGGTCATTATTAAAAAAAGGTATTTTAATGAGAGAAATAAATTTAGACAAACGAATTCAAGAATAAAAAAAGTAATAGACCCAATGGAATCCTACCCATTCAGCTAGAAACCTGTATCAAAAGTCTTGAATTACACTAAATTCCTAGTTATTAAGGTTTATTAGATTAGGATATAAATAAAAATTAAATTAAAACGATAGATGAATAATTTTGAGGACCCTATAGCAATACAAATTCTCTCCCAATTTTTTTTCTTTATATCCTTTTTAATTGATGATCTTGGTATATTTGGTTTGACTTTCTAATTTCCATAAATTAATGTATCCCTGAACATATGGAAGATTTCAATAAATAAACTAGAATTAATTAATCATTAAAATATCCAAATTTATACAATTATATACCAAAAATTCATGCATGACATTCACACATAAAGAATCCTATGAGAAATAATCTTATCTAAGAGATAATAGAAAAGGTCACACCATTAAATTTCATATGAAATCCATGGAAGGTTGAAAAAAAATAAATGAAACAAATTGTCTTTGTGACCTCTATTTTGAGTCTAGATATATGGTGCTCTTATATATATCAATGTGAATGTAAGTCCTGAGGTTTTTTAAAAATATAATTCCTAAACCTAGATATGTTATCCCCATTTAGATCCATGATCACATTGGATCTATATCATATTCTCTATAAATACAATATAAATTGTCTCACGAACATGATGTGTTTTATGTATCTCTCATGAGGAAGTGTATTCTAGAACCCTCACATATAGTAAATAAAAATTTGTTACACTTGGTGAATATCATTCATAAATTTTGTAGTTGGTGATCATTTTATTTTTTTGAAAAAAATAAACAAAATAAGAAAATCACCTAGTTAATGTGGTATGGTGGAACCAAGAGTTTTAAGAATAGACATGGGGACCATAAGAGGCAAGTAATCAAAAAAAATTCATCTTTTATAGTGCATGAATTGAAATTTAAAGTTATAAATTTCAGAAGGGGGAAGTAATATAACGGCCCGAAATTATTTAAATTAATTTAACATTTTGAATGAATAAATGCTTTATTATATAAGATAGTAATATAAAAGACATTAACTATGATTGTTATTTTGGAATTTTATAAATTATATTTTTTTATATTTAAAATACCATAATTAATCTTAAAAATTGACAATATTTCAATTGTAACATTATCATTATGATTGTTATGTATTAAGGGTTATGAAAAACTCTAATTTACATAGATGAAAGAAGTCTTGTCCTCTACCAGTAGATCATACCCTAAGGATGAAATTTATTATAGATTTTGAGGGATATGTAATTAGTGGGTAATAATATACAATGATCCCAATATGGTATTCAATAAATATTTCTTATGTGAAACCATTTAAAAGGTAATATCAATATTTTCTGGATGACGATCAAAACCATATTTACCAAATCACCCTAAGAATGTACAACAATCAAACACATTTAAATTAGGGAATATGATGGTATAATAATATTTATATATATAACTTAGTATTATGGATTTTTTAAAATTATAATTATTAAAATAATGATATATTTATCAATTTTTCATTATTAATTCATATATATATGCTTAAATATTGATATGGTTAAAAAATAGATCTTGATTTTAGGAAAATAATATTTTATATCTAGAAACTATATATTTTAAGTAGGATAATCATTCTTATACATTAAATATTTGTTTATATAATTTTTTTACTCAGTTAGACTTATTAAATAGTTTTTATTTAAATATAATTTTTTTTAAAGTTCGATGAAGTTGAAGGTAATTTTTAAAAGGGTCAGAAAGTTAATAGTGTCATAAAAAAATAATTTACCAATAAATAAGTATTTATATATATATCTTTAAATTATAACATTTAGAGAATCATTTTGCTAAAATAAATACAATTTTAAAATCCTCATGTTTTAAATTACCAATAGTGAATTTGTCATAATTTCATGAGGCCATTTAATTTTAGGGTAAAAATTAAATACGATATATAAATATTTATATGTGGCATTTATTATAAAATTTTAATATCTAAAAAAATAGTTTAATAAATTTCATAAATGGAATCTGTGGCCAAATATAAATTTCCCATTTAAAATATTGTTTGTTGATGTTATTTGTTATGTTTTATAAACACAAAATGAATCTTCCAGAACCAATATTATTTTTTTATGTTGTAAAGGAAACTATTTTTCAACACGACTAACTTACACATCATTGATGGTATTATTTTCATATTATAGGTCCTCATTCTTATAAAATACATAGAACTAGTATCTTTTAACTTAAATAGTGGTAAAAACCATGTGAATTTCTACATCACATACCTTTTGGCCATACAGTTTCCAAAACCCCTATTTATAAATCTATAAATAATGTTGCAATCATTTTTTATAAATACCCACAAAGTCTATCAAAAATAATCACTAAAACCCATTAAACAAATATTTCCTCACCCACTCCTTCTATAGATACCTCCCATGATATTCTTTATATCATAATAATATCCTCCCATTCTATTAGAAGAATCATCCCAAAGTATGAGAATCTCTCCTCCACCCCTTTATTCATGAATACTAATTATAATAATCCACATGATTACCATTTCTCATTTTTGAATGTGTGATAAACCATCCATTTAACAATATTTATTATTTCCATGTAATAATATACCACCTATCACTCTCATTAAAACATTCCATGAATCATTATATACAAAAATTATGATTATGAAATTATCCTTCGATTTACCATGATAAAAATTTGTGTAATGAATACCCGCCCACGTTTCCACTCAAGGTTATTAACATATATTCGTATATAACTCATTCATTAGGTTATACCATGTATGTAACACACACTCCAAAATTGTGGGATTAATATTGATTAATGGTGTCGTTTTTTGTGATTAATGTGGAAAAAATATTCATGTTTGTGATATTGATTTTACTATTGGGCCCAAAAGTATATTTACCTTCAATTAATATTGTAATATTTGGGTCCCATAAGATACTATGTATGGTTAATTAGTGGTTATCCAAATCACCTTGTGTTATGATTTCTTAAAATTTTCCAAATATTATTATTATGTAGATAGGTTATATATTGTTTCTACATTACTATGTTTCTTTTATTTTATCCTCATATATTAGGATTTAATATACTTTTATTTAATTACAACTATTTTTTTTAACAATTATATTCATCTTGAAAAATAAATATTACATTAATCATGTTATTCTTTGACTATTCCATTACTAGGATATATATATTATTCCTTTCTTATTAATATACCTAGGTAAAATCAGGATAATTTAAAAGATAAGTGGAATTTTAAGTGCATGTTATAGATATTTAAATAATCTTTTTGTATTTATTTTTCTAGTAATTATGTTATGTACATAATTAAATAAATATTCTAGGCCTTTTGACATTTGGGATTTTATTTATTTTTATTTATTTATTAAATCATGAAACAATGTTTATTAAAGACATGACTTGTTTTTGAGGAACCATTACATCATAAAAATAGTGATTCATTGATATAAGTACATCTTATCCAATTTGAGAATATTGGTACATTGAAATTAGTTTCATTTCCCCAAAAAATATGATTATGATAAAGGTATTTTTTTAATAAGATCAATGAGATTGGTGACAATGCTTGGTATGAACATTGTATTTTTTTCAAAAGATATCAAATTCATGGTGTTGATTTTGGTGATACTTTTTCTTGTCATTAAAAACATGAAATTTTCATAATATTAATTTTTATTTTTTATCCATAAATGTACATGGTATTACAAATGGATCTAAATTAATAATTCTTTAAATTTTATCTTGATGATAAGGTCTACATTGAATATATATAAGAGTTTATCCCTTACTATAATGGTTCATAATTGTAAAATATAAACAAGTAACTATATGGGATAAAAAGTGGCCCTAGAATAGTAGTTGAAACTACATAGTAACTTATATTATATAAAAAATGATGAAATGAAAATTATATTCAAATCATGATTTTAATGTATAGGACACAAAATATATCATTTTTATTGTTTATGTTAATGATTTTTTTATAAACAATGAAAATTCATGTGATTAATTTAATACCAAAAATTGAAACTCCTTTATAAATGACAATTATTAGTGATATGCAATTTTTATTGGGTTTTCAATTCACTAATACAGTTATTTTATATATATCCAACATGACATTTGTTATCATGAGTTAATAAATTTTTTCAATAGAGAGTAATAATCAAAAGTATGTATCCAAATAACACAAGGTACTACAGTTTTCATTTGTTCAGATCAGGGGGGTCATTAGATAATATGGGTAACCAGTTTGGAATTTGTAAAAATGAAATCAAAATTATTCAAATGTAAAATATGTATTATAAGAATATGAGAATTGTGGTTAAACCCATATATAATGTATTGAAAACACTTCAATCCAATATCAATGAAAATATACTGTTAAGAAAAAATGATATTTCAATCCTTGAGGAAGTTATATTGATGATGAATGTACTACAAAATTTCCAATCAATTTTCATCAATTATGCAGCCAAAAATAAATAATGCATGACCATAAAGATGATAGAATTTTATTTGAGTGAATCTCTTAGTCTGTGTAGACATTCTCCAATCACTGTTCTTTTCTATTATAATATTTAGGTATGTTATATTACATATAAATCAGTAACCCATTTTTTAATCATATCATATAATGACCCACATTACGTTTGTGGAAACTATACTATATTTAATGAAATAATAATAAATATAATTACCTTGGAAAATTTTCAAAATCAAAAAAATAAATGGGTGTTATAAGAGAAATAGAAACCAAATACCAATGAAAGAATTATCATAAAACAAGAAACCAAAGCAATTAAATTATTTATCTCTCTTAGAAGTAATGTGGAATAATATACCACTTTCCCATGCTCTGTATAATAGATAAAATATAAATGAAAATAAAAACACACCCTTTGAATGAAACTCAATTCTTTTAGAAGTCAGTATGCATAGATTCTCCTAGAATATGATTTTTTTGTGGGAAGAAACTATATATATATATATATGGATATTGAACTATATAATATCTCAATATATATCACTTATATATCTTGTTTATAAAATTTAAAAGTAATTACACTCAATATCATAAAAAATAGTTGAAACCACCCAATGATAAATTCTACTAAATATAAGTTTAATATCATACATGGAATGTAGAAGGCCAAAATTTTATATTTACATTATATATTTGACTAGTGGTGTGTAGATTTAATCATCAAACCAAACACTATTCTTAGATGTATTATCATGAATCTATGTTCATGGCATGTTCTACAACTAACTATCATCGTAGAGTTAGTTTTCTTCTTAGTTTATGTATCTCCACTGTATTTATGGTTATAGTGAAAAAATGGAACTTATAAAATGAATAAAATCCCAAAAAAATCCTTTCTACAACCTTGTTTTCTCTTGGTCATCATATGTAACCAACATTATGTGAATTAATCTTATAATCATCCATTCAAACATGAAAACTCACTGACACAACTTTAGTGTGAACCTCCACTTTTATGATGAAAATATGTGTTACCTCCCTTAATTATGTATATATTTATATAGTTACAACTCCATGATCCAATGTGGCTCAGTACTCCCATAAGTGAATACATAACATTTCCATTATTAACAGTTATTGAAATAGGATAGAATAGTTTTTTAATGGTAGTAATTATCTTCAAATTGTTACAATAGTTTCAACCTAAAATCCCTTGAGGCTCTGAAAATAAAATCCCTCGTATAGCTTATTAATAACACATTTGGGGATTCAAGCTATCCTGTTGGTGATAATAGGGGATCATTTAACATAAAAGGATATGATGGAACAAAATAGTAAACTCTTATAACAATATTTATCATACAATTGATATTGTTCAACAATGATCCATTACCACATGTGTTTTTAAAGTGTGAATGGTAAAATATAAATCCTTATCCCACATAAGATTTTGAGATAGTTGGATTTACCTCATAAACCCAAGAACATGATGCCATCTTATTGCATTATTATGGTACGACCTTGTATTATGACTTCTTTACTCTTAACTCCACATGACCTTGCATCTTGGTGTAACTTAGCATGCTTCCTTTTAATGAGAGGGTGTTGATATAGATCGAGTTCCTTACTGAAACTATTTCTTATAGTTATTAATTTTCTTAAAATAAATTCTATTGAAAAATAACCCTAAAAAAATATATAATCCTCCTAGTCATTCCATTTTAATTGGAGTTTAATAAAATTGTCATTGAAAATATCGTAGCTTTTATGATAAAATAATATGGAAATCATGTAAAACATGTTCCAAATCGATAAGGTGGATCATGGTTATAAATTATTTTAACATGTTTCAACTGATAAGGAATTAATGGATATCTTTAAATATAGTATTTTTAAGGTTTCCATTGGTCACATGAGAATATTTTTGGGAGTTCATTCATTCTAATAATTACAATTAAATTATATGATTTTCTTAACTCTCACATTCATTTGTGTTTTTCTAAAATGGTTAGAATATAATAAGACGTCTTTTTTAAACTATTAGAGTCTATATTTTTTTATGTTTTTCTAATTTGGGTAACATATTTGATATGTCATCAGTATTAGGGGAATATGTTGTTAATAAATAAATATTGGATAGGAGAACTTATGTCAGTTTTTTTATCACAAACAAATACAATAGGTGATATCGATGAGGCCTTTTTGAGATTTTATATTGAAGAACACTCCTGTTGTGACTATCGAAATGAAGTTAAGATATTCTCAATTGATATGTTGTTACAATGAGGTAGATCTTACGCAAAATGGTGTAATCCTATCACAATCACACCTCTAGTGTATATTGTTGTTTTTATATTATTATTATTATTATAATTAATAAATTCATTGAATTTATTCTTAAGGAAATCCATATATGAGTTTTGGATGTTTTTATGTTTTATTCTTCATAAATAATATCATGGTTAAGTTCAATGATCGTGTTAGTTGAGTGTACATAGATATGAATTAATTTATTGTTTTTCTGAAAAAAATTTAAAAAAACTACATGTTAAATAATTTTAATTATATTGTATCTAAGTTTATTTAATGTCACATGTAATTTTAATAAATATTATATAAAATTTCAATTTCATTAATAATTCTTACAAGATAAGGAATCAGAAAATATTTTTTTCATCTTCAGATGATGTTGAAAGATGATTGAATTAAACTATTGTGAGAATCTTGAGATGTAGAGTTAATTTGAGCAGATAATAAAATTTATCTAGTATGAGAATATACATATTGTATCTAGAATTGTTTTGTATAAAGGGTTCATCTTGAGATTCAATTGTGTCTTGAAGGTCATTCTTATTGAATTCTTTGTTGAACAATTTTTGAAGTCACATGGATTTGTGGGAACAGTCGATTCTTCAAACTATAATGCATGGTGAAGTAAATAAGGCCATCACATAGTAAGATTAATTTTTTCATTTCATTCAAGGTTACAATGTTTTGATGATTTACTAGTTATGGAGATTCTAGGACTCCCACACAATGATATGTGTGATTTTCCACAATGTTTCAAATTGAAAATTATTATTGGGATTTCGGTTTTTAAATAATATAATTTTCTAAACCACAATCTAGAAATCATACCCCCAAAAAAGTCAAGGATATTTCATGATGATCCAAGATCCTTATGTATTATTCTTTTTTATATTTAATATCTCTGGGTCTTGAAGTACGTTGATTCATTACATAGAAATTCTTCTTAAATCTATTTATATTTAGTGATCCACCTAGAAATATGTTTTTTCATTAAAATTGGATATTTTCGGAGAATAAATGATCATTCTAAGATAAATTTTTAAATATATAAAGGATAAGAATAACGGGACACGTTGTTTCCAAATTATGGTGTAACATAATTGAAGAAATGTGATGATAATTCAATTTATTAATGATTTATGTTAATTAATGGAGACCATATTCCCCCATTACATGTTCCGTTGATTATAAATTAAAATAAAGGTATTAGGATCCAAACCACTACACACCAAAGATAAAAAAACCTAATAATAAGAGTGATTAGACATTGTAAAACCCCATGTTTATTTTTTTACATTATTTATCAATATCTAACCCTCACATATCACTATCAGGATCTACTAAAACAAATCATTTATGGGAATCATGTTGTTTGAGAGTTGGTTTTTTAGGGAATATTGATTCTCACTCCCTCATAAGGTGGAATTCTCTAACCTATACCTCGCACCATCAAATCAAACTAACATTGAAATTATACTTTAAGGAAATTTTATATCACTAATTTTTATCAAATTAATGTGTCACATAATCCTAATTTGTCATAGGTTTTTGTATAACATTTATTCCATAATAAAAAACTATTCTTTTTAATGACTATTTTTATTTATGTCTTTATAAAATTAATGTATCTTACCTCATAAATCATTTTTCATTTTGTTTATAAGTATAATTTCTATTAAATTATAAAATCCGTTAATATATAACATTATTAATGGGTATTCACCTGGATAGCCATGTTATTCCCTTGACTAAGGAAATAATTATAAATGGGGTTTCTTATAGTATATTATGGTATGTATTTAGAGACATAATTTTTCATATGATGTAAGCATTTTACATATTTTGTGATGGGTGAGAATGAAAATATATTGATCCTTGATGAGTTTTTATGACTCATGAGAAAAACTAACTTAGGTTTTTTGTGTATGAATAAAACATTATTTTTGACATATTAGAACATGTCTACTAGTATATAGTTATGAAGCTTGAAATTGGGAATTCTACTATTATGATATCAGTTTTTGTAATACATTGTATTATTTTTTTATTTTTATTTTGAAAATTATAGATATATTATTATCATGTAATAATTTATATGCAATTATCTAATTATGTATTCCTTCCCTATTATACATGCCCCGTGTTTTCTAGACCTACTACCACTATAAACAACCCTTACATAATGTGTAACCTCACTGCTATATATTTCACTCTGCTTTCTCTAAAAACCATGCATATTACTAAATATTACCTTACAAGGAGAATTGATAAATAAAAAAATATTTATTTT
The DNA here is from genome assembly GCA_963277665.1 of Viscum album. Classification (NCBI taxonomy): domain Eukaryota; kingdom Viridiplantae; phylum Streptophyta; class Magnoliopsida; order Santalales; family Viscaceae; genus Viscum; species Viscum album. The sequence continues at coordinate 1,512,943,031 of OY728156.1, forward strand.
TTAATTTTTTTTGTTTCTAATATATTTTATGGTTTATTTACATATACAGTATATTCAGATCATTACACTATATGATCCCATAAAATGTGATCTATGTGTTTTGGAAAATTTCTATAAAAATTCATAGTCTCTAGGTTAAAGTATTTAGGGTTTTTTTGTTATTAGATAAATTTTAGTAATGTTAATATGAACTATATATAGAAAAATATACCTGATTAATTGAACCATAAGAATAACCGTTACAAAATTCTATAAATATATCTATATCAGATGGAAAATTATATAATAATCTATAATATAATGATAAGGATTATATAATATGATTGAAAAATAATCATTTCATTCATAGTGTAATTATGTATATGACACTATTTAGAAATTGCACATAATAAAAAGAATGAAAACTATTTCCACACCCATAATCAGTGTGTAGATTTCACTAATGAATTAATAAATGATGTTGTGTTTTGAGTTGATAAATATGTCTCTATATTATGGATGATGAATTAGTTTGTAAAAAAATCATTCTAATAATAACTGAACCTTTCCCCAGTTATGTTGTAACAATGTTCAGTAAATTCATAAAAAAATAAACCTCCATCATTCAATATAACCACTAAAACATTAATGGTAGATAAATGAATATTGTCTTTAGGTCATATATTACTCAATTTTTGATGTAGTGAATGATATATTGCTATCATGGATATTTATTATTTAAGGGGATATAATTATCAATGAAGTAAATTTATTTAAAACAATATTAAGTTGGAAGGTATTGAAATTATGGAATGATTGATTTCAATGGGTAAAATCATTATGAAGTATTTTCATCTAGAGACAATATATTTTATAGATGGTAAATTTCAATTTTTTAGTCAAATAGAAGATGAAACAATTATTTATTATGAGTATAGCATTAAAATGATTGTGATACATATTACATAATATATACAAGATTGTTAAATTAATATTAATCAATTCATTTATGTATTATATAAAAAATCTTATAGAGACTCGATACTTTCACACATAATATTTCATGATTTTTTAACATAGGTATATATTAAACAAACCCCAATATCATGAGGCCTCAAGTCATTTGAAAACAGCATTCATAGTATATTAAAAGAAATGAAATTTTTAATCATTATTTTATTATTTATAATGAGACTAAAAATCCATTTTAACTCCTATAATAGCATAGGATAACATGGGGAATACATAAAACCATGGGGTGAGATAAGCATACTATTGATGCTATAAAAATGATTATAAATAATAATTTGTGATTCATATGTATAACATTATATCATAAAATATAAATCTCATGACTAATAAAAAGGGACTATAACAAAAGAAATTGGAATTATAAGATCATGGAAGAGTATGAAATGTAGTTTAAAAAAGCATGAGATAAGCATTATCCAATTATAATATCCAAGATAGTATCATGCTATGGATATTTTACATAGTGGATTATGTAACCTCCCTAGTACCATAAATAACATATAATGGGGTAAAACCATTACCAAATGCACTATAACACTACCTAGTCCCACCCATCTAAACAATTACATGCATATGTGTTCCACAAAATGAAATTATTATTAATACATCGACATAAAAATTAACCATAGAAATAAATGTTTTGAATAATCTATCCCGTTAACATAATCAAAGGTGATTTAAATAATATGTAATTGAGAAATTAACTAATAGAATGTATTAACCCTGAAATGAAATGATGTATAATCTTTGTATACATGTGAGAGAAATATCTACAGAACACAGAATCATTCCATAAAATTATATAGATATATAAATTGAGTTACAGAGATAAATTCTATAACCCATGAAAAAATGGTGGTTTAGAGAGATCACAAACACCTGTATCCAAAACATTTCCAGATATCAAAATTTATAGTCCATTTAAAACCATTTACAAAAATACATTGAACAAAGGGAATGATGGGTTTTTATTAATAAATACATGTATTCTTATAAAGAAATCCAAATATGAAAACATATTTGTGGTGGTATTATAATCCATTGATACCGTATACATTAAAATAATAAAATTCAATTTTCATTTTTTATGAAATTTAATAGATTATATATAAAATAAGACAAAAATATGTCCAAATTCCTGTCAAATTCATTAAAAATATATATATAATTTAAATTCTTAATAATTTATGATCAAATAAATAAATTAAAAAAATAATTTAATGAATATGGAAGCATAAATAAAATATTTATAAAATCAATCATTAATACATAAAACAATTATGGTAAAGTGTTCACTATATTAATAAAAAAAATATAATTTTTGTAACACCCTTTAATGAAAGTAAAATATGAATGAAAATGTTATTTGGAATAAATTTAATCAAAAAAAGTAATTTATTGAACCACATAGATGAATATGGACATATAAGAAAATGGTTTCCAAGGGAAACATTAAAAAGAGGGTTTAAAAAAAAGGTGCACACTCATTGATTCAGACTCATCAAGTATGATTTTTTAACACCTAAACAATAAACTCATTTCAATTATTTACTTTATTCAAAAACTTTGTCAAATTTTATTATTCATTTTATTTCTATTCCAAATTAAATTACATTATCAATTATGTTCACATCAGAAGTTTTTACGTTCTTCGACTCATATTTCAAAAATTAATTAGGTACGTTAAATTTGTTAAATGAGGATATTATTTAAAAATATATATTATTATAATAATGAAATAATATTTTTTTAGTTTCATAAATTATTATTTTTAAAACAATCATGAATGATGGTTACGAAAAATGAACTTTGTTACAATCAACAAGATGGTAGGTTGTGCTTAAACATGTGTAAAATTCCAATTTTTTAATAATCATTCTGGAAAGAATGTAATATTTAAATTTAAATTTATATATTTATAATAATAATATAAATATAATATTATTTATTTACAAAAACCAATATATGGAAGTCATGGGATTTGGTTATGAAAAATGAATCACATCGCTTGGTGGAGCTGGTAATCCTAACATGCACATGAAGGATGTTATCCTGATTAAATGATTAGGAAGGTAAGAATATATTAATTTTTTATAAACTTTTATATAATAAAATATATTTATATATTTATTAAATCCATAATTAAAACCATACATGATCATTGGTGATGGAAAATGAATTATATAGGTTCATGAGGTTGTAGTCTACCATACATAAGAACACTAGTTCTGTTTCCCATTTAATAGAAGAGGATATGGATATAGGTTATTAAATTTTCATAATATTATATCAATATATGTAATAGAGTGATATTAATTTTCATCATATCTGAATATTATTTGAATGAGGTGGAAGAGGAAATAAAACAAAAAAACCCTCAGTTATGAACAAACCCTCCTCTTTAGACATCCCCTTTATTATTACAATAACATCCATAATAATAGGGTTTTATATTCACAACAAGGACTTAATGAAATTATAATGGAATAAAGGGTGGTATTGTTGTAGGTATTGGTATCACAAAAATTATTTTTATGTGTGTAGAGGTGGTGATAGGGGGAACCCTAAAATAAGTCGGAAGGATGAGAATTTTTGAAATACAATAATCTATTTGATATTGGGAGGTCACTTTCTAACCAAGTTCCTCAAAAAAAGAAAATATGGTTTGAACATAATGTAAGTTCAATATAAAAATCCAATACTAAAATCTATTTTAAACATGTCACTATTATCTTTATGAATACACACTTTTAATAATTTAGTACTCATCATGACATGTAGTTTTCATAACATAGGTATTTAATAATTTAATCAAAAACATAAAATGATAAATATATGATTATTTGGACCAAAAAATTATATTTGTGAAATAATATCTAGAAAATAAAAATCCCATTTTTCAAGAAAATTATTTTTAAAATAATTGATTATAATGATAAAATCCTTGTTTTAACCTTAACTACATTAAGAACTATTTTAATATTAAAGGATTATTAATTTTATCATAAATGGATAAATGACTCATAAATTGATCATAGTTGATAATTTCATAAATAATAATGTAAAATTTCTATATATAATATGTTTATTACTTTTAAATCATTTAATAAAATATTATTTAATAAAAAATATCAGTAATGTCCATTTTTGAAATATTCAGTAAATTTTATTTTAAACACCTCAAATAAAAGTAGTTATTATAATATATTATTTTAGCACCCCCAAGGTTTATATACATAACTAAAAAACATTTGTAACATAATCATTCAATCATATTGTATTAAAATTTATATTTTTGAAATGATTTATTTCACATCCCTTTAAAAATATACCATATCATCATTTCGTAAGAATGTAATATAATTATATAATTAATAAGAAAATGAAATAAATTAAAATAATGATAAAAATTTCAATAATCTCAATATAAACATTGATATTCATTCACAACTTACTATTTCTTCCTTTTGAATATGAAATAGATTTTATCACTTAAGATATTGTAATTTTTACTATTTCATTGTTGAAATTATTATATGTGACACATTCATGGAAAAGTGTCTCATAAAAAATAATTTTCATAGCATACTGATTATGGAAAAAATGAAATTATCTAAAAAGATTTAATATTAAAAATAGGGTCCTTTTTAAATCACTCTATCCTAGGTAAACCTGATTTATCATTTAACTAGTGTGATGAATGTTTATAGTTTATAAAATACAATATAGAAAAGATATGTAGACCTTATTAAATATTTATAATTATGATAAATCATAATATAGAATCCATTTTACCGAATTCAATCACAATATATAGAATAAATTGATATTACTTGTATTCTAAAAAGTGTGGTGAAAAATATTTTTAAAATATTAATCATATGTTTCAATTTATTTTTATTCCATTATCACATAATATGTATATTAATAGGTAATTAAATTTATTTTTTATATGATAAAGAGAATTATATTAATTTATTATGAAATATAAAATATTATTAGGTGTTATTAATGAAAATTAATTCCTATTAAAAAATCAATATTTATTATTATTCAATGAAAAATCAATATTTTTTTATAATTCTAAAATTTTACCATAAGTTAATTTTGACATAATGATTTCAAAAATCAATGTACAATTTTGTGTATTTTAAGAAATTAATTATATTATTTTCTTAAAAAGTGATATAAAATATTTTTAGACAAGAAATATATTTTTGAAGCTTGTAATGACTTTATAAGAAATTTAGAAATTTATTACAATTACATTGTATTTATATTAATTATTTATGCAAATATTTAAATGGTTATTATTAATATTCATAAAACCAATTCTATTGTTTTTATTATATTGATCATGTCTAAATATTTTTGAAATATACCATGGGTCATTTAAACGTGATGGTGTTTGTAACATGAGTTATCTATAAATAAATTAATGTAATGGGAAAATATTTTATAAAATATTGGTGTTCTATATTATACCTCCCATATATAATTTATACATTATCAATTATATTTCAATCATCAATGATCTATCCTTTTATGAAAACCCACATCATCAATAAGGATAATAAATAATATTTTAAAGGAAATAAATGTTGAGATCATAATATGTACCTGAAATATAATTTATTTGGGTTCCTAAATAAGTAAAACAATTCTAGGGATTTATAATTTATTCATGTATGATATTAAAAATGTCTAAGTACTAATATAGATTTATTTAGAACATTTTCATGAAAATGTAAATGAATATATGTCTATAAATCTGTGATGGGTGAAAATACAATTGATTCATTGGAAATAAATATAAAAGGATAACATATTCTAAATCATTCGTTTTTCTAGAGTTAGGGAATTGAATTACCATATAGTCTATGAATATAAGAAATTATAGACAGTTTTCAAGTATCATTTTATCCATTAATAAATTTCCACTAAAATATCATCTTTATTTCTAGGTGACGGGTATTCAAGATGATTATTTAATCCATGAAGACATTAAATAAACTTCTAACAGATTACATAATCTATAGTGGAATAAAAATCTATTCCTCCAGACAGTTATTAAAACTGTACTTTTTTTCATAACAAAATATAATACACAATATGAATAGATATTCATATTAAAAAATAATATATTAAAATCCAAAATTCAACAATAAAACCATAGACTTAACAATGATCATTCCATAATTCAATGACCTTATATCCAAAATAACCCCAATTACATTAGCATTTAATAATACATTAACCATAAATGTTATCTCATACCCTTAATATTAATTTTAATCGTATTCTTCCCATAAAATCCATTATAGTAAACCTAATTCTCATATATTATACATCCCAATATAAAGTCTCCCTAAATTTCATATATTAAATTAAAATCATAAATATTAGAAATTATTTGATCCTATAATATATTTCAATAAATAAACAAATAATTTATTCATAAAACTATTTAAGTATAAAAAATTTCCAACAAATGATGTCATCATGCTGGATAGTGGTATATTATGAACTAATGTCTCCCTTTAGTTGTGGGTTCAAGCTCGCTGGCCTTATCAGACGTGAAATGTTGTCTTACATCCAAAATTTTATCCATTTTCTATAACTATATTAATATAATACATATAAAACCCCAAAAAATATGATGAATATCCTCAAAAATAACATCAATAATCAAATAAATTTTTAACCTCAATAGTTTTCTATAGATATTATTTTTTCCCATACTAAAATAATATTAATTTTCTAATATTAAATTAAAATCACTAAGAACAAAAAACCAAAAGGCTTCTAATACCATTAATACTATTTCCAAAAAAATAAAAGTTCATTATTCAACAAATTTTTTTACATAAACTCATACTATACCCAAATATTATATTACTATAAATATCTCTCAATATACATCTAAGAATATTATAATTCTAAATAAAGGGATACTTATTCCATAAAACTTATTATCGTCTATAGAATTATCATCCTAATAAAATTTTGGTTCAACACATATTACTATGAAATATGATAGGTTTTCATTGTTTTTTCTCTTAGGTTCACTATAATATTTAATAAATAAAATGTGAAATGACCCAATAATATTCACTGGGAGTTTTAATCATTGTTCATAGTAAGGGAACACTCCCCATGCATTAGATTTATGGTTGATATATACTCAAAAAAAACTGTTTTAGGTGTTATTAACCTAGTATAACTATGTTCTAAAACTACTTCCACTTGTAGTGACCCTATATATATATATATTAATCCCACAGAATATAATACTTATAAAACAGTTAGGATGTAATCACTTTTTACATTTATCCTTAGTTTTTTTAATAATCCTCTGTAATCAAAATAACTAAAAATAACAAGAACTTTTCCAGATAAAATCTATATCAACGCATAAATTTTGAACATATAAATATATAATTTTAACATAAACATAAAAAAACACAACCCCATGAACTTTAGGTCTATTTACTTTTCCTAAATTAGATTATAATAAATTAAAATAAACCTAAATCAAAACATATTTATTTTATTTTCTATAATGATATCAACAATCCCTTTTAGCTCTAAAAATAAGAAACATTAACCTATTGAAAATATAAATGATTGGTGTGAGATAAAAATCCTAGTAAGGTTATATTAATGGTATAAAATAATAACATATGGGGCATATTTATAAAATTATATAATAAAATAGTTGGATCGTGAGTAATCACAATGGAGAGTAACAGAATTAAAATAGTATCTTAGGATCATGGAAACATAGTAATTATGGAAAAATACAAAAGTAAATATGAATATGTTAATGATAAATTCCAATGAAAAATCAAATGGTGGATAGATCCCATTATGAATTTGGTTTACTCTCTAAACCCCTATATAACTATTCATAATAGAAAATTAATAGCCATTTAACTGTAGTGAAATCTAGGTGCACCCATCCAAACAAAAACAATATTATGTGTGTGACAAAAATATATCATTCTAATGAAAAAATATATTTCCCATGGAATGAAATGGGTTTCATTTTCATTAATCATATCATAATCAAATTTTATTTCATAAAAATGTATTGATAAATGAACTACGATTATTTTTATCTCGTAAAATTATGAATGAATAAGATTTGTATATATTTGATATAAATATATAAAGAATTCAGAATTATTCCATAATATTAATGAGATATATAGAATGTTACCTAGTGAGAGGAAATTCATTGCCCAAGGAAAATGGATAGTTTAAAGAGACCGCTTACACCCATAGTCAAAACATTTACATATATCAATATATATATTTCATTTAAAATAGTTTTCCAAATTTTATATAATAATGTTAAAGTATATTTTTCACTGAATTAAACATGCAATTTTTTAAAAAAATCCGTATAACATGTAATTGATATGGTGGTAGGAATAGTCCTTTATTCCGATTAATTATAATAAACCATTCCTTTTTTTATTTGTGATGAAAGACAAAAAATATATATATAATATATGAAAATATTATATTTGAATGATTTTAGATGAAATATAAAGGGGAATAATTTTTTTGTTAAAATTAATTGATTTATATATAAATAATTTCATAATGTAATTTCAATAATATTGAAATGGAATTTTTTTTTAAGATCGTTAAAACATTTAAAAATATATTATTAATGAAATGTGTACCATATATAATATTTAAAAGTATTCGATTTTTATATTTTTTTAAAATAAATTAAAACATGGTAAAAAAATTACCATCATAATAAATTTAGACATAAAGATTTATTTTCTTGAAACCTGAAGAAAAACATGTGCATGTATGAAAAAGAGATTGAAGGGAAACATTGATAGGGGATTTAAAAAGACATTGTCCATTAACATGAGTCTCACTCATCATTGAAATTATTTATATTAATAAGTAATAATATGATTTTGATTGTTTAAATTTTAAAGAAAATTTTCATGGTTATTATTCCTTTTATTAATATTTTATAATCTATTACTTAATCTATTAGGTTCACATTTGGTATTTTGGTGATATTCTACTCATATATACAAAATGACTTTTGGAATGTTGAATATTATCAAATAGGTCCTTATATAAATATTTCCAAAATAATAATCATAAATTAATTATCATTTTAATACATACATAAATATTTCAAAATCAATCATAAAATTTGGTATGAAATATGAACTATGTTACCATCATGAAGATTGTAAATTGTGCATACACGTGTGTAATGTTTGCATTTCTCAACAATCATTATAGAAATAATGTAATGTTATTTTATCCTTAAAAATATTTCATGATAATATAAATATCATAAATTTTTTTAAAATACACAATCTATAGAATTTATTTTGTGTGGTTACAAAAAATGAATCACAACACTTTGTAGAGGTGGAAATCCACCCATACTAACTAACATCAATATCATTTATAAAATAATTGGAAAAAAATAAATTATATGATATATTATCTATAGAGAATAAAAAATGTTTCAATTATAAGGTATATATATATATTAAAACCATCATATAAAATAGACATGTGAAGTGTTTTTGAAAAATTAATTAATAGGGTCACGAGGTGATAGTACACCGTAAACATGAATAAGGGTTTCTAATTTGACATAATAGCTAATTGATATCAGTTATTCCACTAACATAAAAAAAATATAAGTACATAAAATATATTATTTTTATTATTTTTTCATATTTTATGAATTTTGTAATCAATGGGATGATGAAATAAGATTATAAATCTCAATTAATAATTGTGACTCTTATTCAGACAACCTCTTTAGGTTTACAAAAAATTCCATCTTAAGGGGGTTTTATAATCAACCAAAGACCATTTAGATTTGTTGATGAGAATAAAGAAGTTATTTTATTGTTTCTGAATGAAAAGATGTCTTTTTATTATGGAGGTGAGAAGATAAACGGTTCAGTTTTATAATGACATTGAGTGTTATTTTTTTAAATACCTGAAACTATTGAATAATAAGAAGTAACTATCATAACAAGATCCTAAAATGCATAAATAATTTACTATATTAATTATAAGGTTTAACAAAATATCCATCATTATTATGAAATGGTTTTTAAAATTATTGTACTATTTACTTATAATGTTACTCACTTTTAACATTTCTATTTTCACTAGGGTAATTGGTGTATTTTACCTAGAAACTTTATCACTTATAACAAAAAAATAAGTCCTATTAGATAATTTAGAACCACGTATTCAAAATATGAAATCAATATATTGAAATAATAATTCTAGTTTTAAAATTTAATTATAATATATGTGTCTGTCATATGAAAATCCATATTTTTACCTCAACCATGGTAAAAAAATATTCCAATATTAATGGGTTATGAATGAAAACATAAATGTTCAAATGGATCATACACAAAAAATTGACGATATTTTCAACCACATATCTTTGAATTTCATTAATATAACATTATTATATATTTAAACTCATTTAATAAAATATTATTTTTTAAATAATATCACTATTTTTAATAATTTAATTAGTTATTAAATTTAACTTCAAATACACCAAAAAAATGATGCGATTTGAAAACATTTCTATCAAAAAACCAAAATATTTTATAATTACCTAAATAATTTTTGAAACAAAATAATTCAATCAAAATTTATTACTTTTATTACTTTTAATATCATTTATTTTTTCCTTTTTAATTAAATAAATACAGCATTGATGTTTCATTATAATTTAATGGAATTATATAATTACTAAGAATAAAAAAAATCACAAATTAAAAATAATTTTATTATTTTCAAAATAACCTTTAATATTCACTCCAAAATCTCTTTTTTAACATTGTGAATCGTTTAAAAAAATAAAAGGGAGTGACATTTTTTTTCTTTCTTTGTTTACTAAATATGCCACTTTTGTGGAAACTTATCCCAAAAAAATAAGTATTCTATGTAAAGTTATAATTCCAAAATCAATTCATCTAATAATATTTATTCTAAAAAACATTTTGTATCACTTAGTTTTAACCTAGGTTAATCTGATTTACCTTTTTATAGTGGTGAAGACTTATTTTTATTATTACTATTCATTATGACAAAAAATTATGTTAAACTTATTAAATAATATTAATTATTCCCATTAAAAATGTAAATTTTTTTTACAAAATTAATTATATACAATTTTCAAAAATTTATTTTTTTATGTATCCCAAAATGTGTGATGAAAAATTGTTTTCCAGAAAAATTATTTTTTATTTGTAAAAGTAATTTTATTTCAATATTACATATAATTTTGATTCGTATGTAATTAATTTTATAATTTATAAAATAAGGTTAAATATAAAACTTTAGTATCAAATTCAAAATCTTATGGGGTTTTTAGGAAAATATTTTATCGTTATAAGAAACATGGTATTTTATACAATTCAATGAAAAATAAATATTTTATGATAAATCCTAAATATTTACCATATGATAATTATTAGTGGTATATTTCATAAATCAATTTTATTTTTTATAATTAAATTTATAAAATTAATTTAAATTATAAATGTTATTTTATAATAGTAAAAAAGACAATTAGTGAAATTTTATTTTGAATAATTTGAACACATTACTAAAAATTGGGTAATTATTTACCCATATATTGTATATATCTAAAATATTTAGAAATAATTCTAATAATGTGGTTATTCCAATTCATACAAAAAAATTTAATGGATATGTAATAATATTAATTTTTAATCTATTTAATAGTATTTTGTGGTTCATTTAAACTAGGTTTTTCAAGTAACCTAAATTATCTAAGAAATAAAATTATATAAGTATAAATATATTCAAAAATATTTAACTATTATAACATCTAAAGTCATTACTCTACAAAAATTTATTTACATGAGGATTGAATGGAATGTGATATCAAAATATATAAATTCTTATTTAATTCTTATTTTTATAATTGGGACTAATAGTAGAAGAATATGGTTCATCCCCATATAAAATGAAAATTTAAAAAAATATAAAATGGTGAGGATAGAATTTTTAACATGAAATAATTATAGAAATAATCACATTTCAGATTTCATAGGGGTATATAGAGTTTTTTATGTGAATAAATAATGGTCATCGATCTCGTGAATTAAAAGGTAACAGATATGTTATTGATGTCGAAGGATTCAACTGCTTGTACATTGAACACCATACTAATCATTATACCATTCATAAAGGGAATCTAATTTTGATTTTACAAAGGAATATATCCTAATATTTTTGAATTACCATATAAAAATTTGGGTTTTAATTGATTTGAGTGTAGGTAATTTATCATTCAAACAATTTTAGTTAATAAATTATTTGATAATAGATTTATGCACTCTTTATATCAGTAATTTTTTCAAAGAACATTAAATCGTCCACATCTTCATTATAGAGTAATTATAATATAAAAAACTAGTATAAATATTATTTTAATGAAAATAAATTCAAATGTTTTTATTAGAATGCACAGAGATAGTCTAGTTTCAAATATTGTTGTTATACTAATGATATTAATTAATATAATTATTGAGATGAATTAGAAATCAAATGAAAAATAATTATGTTTTTATTGTAAAAGGATATCATAATTTTTAATTATTGTATATATTTCTATCATTTTAGAAGATATAATTCATTACATGGATTGTTATGTAACACCTCTAGTTTCCAATTTAAATTAAATACCTATAGATTAAAATAATCAAATAACAAAACTAATGGAGGATATATTTTTTTCAATAGTTTTATTTTGTTTCAACATGAACGAAATTTATAATTATATCTAGTAAATATATTTAATTAATAAAAGTATGATGTTGGTACAATAAAACAAATATGGAAGAATTTTATTCTTGAAAAGGTAATCACCAATTTTATTATAACAATCAGACACAAGTAATGGTTCAGATGAAACGACAATAATCATGAAAATGAGGGTGATCTAAATGAATCATTTAACATAAAAATATTGATTTATTTCCTTGATATAATTCATGGGAAATACAAACTATCGGTAGAGTTTGTTAAATAGGCTGTCAGGGCCTACTAGCAGGCCATTGGAGGAATTGTTCCAGATGGGGTCCCATAAAAACCGTTATTTTCCTTATATTTCAAATATTTCCATGTCAAACTTTTATGTCTCACATGATGAGAATGGGGAATTATCACCATAAAATGATCCTAAATACTCATTGATGGAGTGATTGGGGAACACTTTATATGATTAAGTTGTATCTACTAACATATGTAGCCTTAACCTTCCCACTAGGATAATGAATCCCATGTCTTATTAGACCACATAAACATGAGGTCGAATCTGTGATCCCTAAATTTGGATATTACATTTATCCACCCTAATGGTTTATTCTTAATATTTTAATATAAAATTATTTTTATGTTAATAAGAGTTTTGAAAAACCCCCACAATAACCTAATTGTTGTAAGGTTTATATTTTTATGACTTTGTCTCTTGAACAATTGTCAATCATGTCCAAATTAACCTAAATTTTATCATGTTTTCAAGAATTTTACCAAGGCCTTATATACCCAATTATGAATACTTAATGATTTTTCTCCAAGATGTAAATAGAAATTTTAAATTTGGCCAGGCTACTCTCTACATGATATGATTCAGCTATAGAGGGATTATATTGAAATTTTTTAAGGGATTAAAATGGACAAAATGAGCGATTTTATAAGCTCTTAAGGTAGGTGATGTGAATAAAAAATAGATAGATTATCTATAATAATTGATAATTACATCAAGAAAAAATATTATTAAACTAAGGGAATATGATTCCTATCATGTGGTTGGGACAATAGATTAAAGCCCAGAAACCACCATAGAATATGTTGATTAATCCTTCCCTTGAGTAGATTAATGGTCCATTCTTATTGAATATGGTTTGAGATGAACTTGAATAATGATAAGATAAAATTTCCTAAAAAATATAAAAACTATATGTAATTCCTCTAGTATGATGGGACTATAGTGATCCCTCATTGATTAGACATCATATCAATCCTTCTATTGGGATAATTAAAGGTCTTTTCTTAAATATTCTATGGACTATATAGCACTAGTGGGAATAATTCCACAATTTACAGCCACATTTCACCCATATCACATATGACCACCTCAACCTGCATGACCCATCCATTTACTCCTTGATTACATATGTGGAAATAAGGACCATGAATGCCCCCATCCTCTCTTGGGAAGGAGTTTGTGAAGTGGTCAACATTGATTAAACAATACATAGATAATTCATTTTAATATGGTCCTATTTTTATTGAGGGTTTCTATTATAATGTTTTATGAGACTGTTCATATGCTCTTAATGATGAAGAAATAAGTCTGAAATGGCCATGACCATCATGGTTATTGTTTAAAAATCATCATCAAGTATCTAGTTTTTACAATAGTGATTTTTTGTTATTTAAAAAAACCATATTGTGGAAAATATCAATTCTAGTATTATATGGAGAACTTGCAGTCACAACCTGTATGATATATAATTATTGGGTTATAAGATTCACACGGTTCATGAATTTCATCTTTATCAAGTACATTAATTTTATTTCATTCTTTATCATGGCATAATATTACACACATTCTTCCATAGTTAGTTGAGAAAATTATATGTCATATATTCTTGGGTTATAACAAACATTAACTATCAGGAATCCTCCATATTTAGGATTATATTATTAACACTAAATCAATTTTTATTTTTATGTGTAACACAATGGTTGAAGGGGATGTAAAATAGGTTTTTTTAACAGACTTCATCAAGATTTGTCACCTCTAGAAAGATGAAAAATTGTTTTTCCATGTAAAAGTAAATTATCATGGAAAAATAACTTGTAAAATGGAAAAAAAAATTATTCCCCTAGTCCAGGATTGGATAAATACATTCCTCATTCATTCCTTATTATCAAAGGTGTTATTTTTTCATTTAAAACGAGGTACCACATGATATTGAAGAATATTGGATTCATTGGCCAATATTGGTGTTGGATAAATCATAAAGGGAGACTCCTATACTCAATATGTAATAATACATTCCAATAATGGAATTGAATTGAAGTTGAACATACAGTATTAGCTAGATTCTTCTTGGATTTTTTTCATTAAAAAAAGCTCCAATAATCCAACGGCGTATTTCAGTGAAATTACTAGTTTCTTCAAATCATCAAAAAGATTCAAAGTATAAATATAAATAAATTTCTTATGAGGAAATAAAATATAAAGGGATTATGATGATCCGTTCTATAAAATAAATTTATATTATCCTCTCATTTTCATATACTGTTAAATTATAGAGGTAAATTATAGTCATCCTCTTTACTGTTGACCTAAATTGACAGAGGACTATTCATTATAGATATTCATAGAAATAAATAGACCATTCCTGAGAATTATTATACTACATGAATATATGTCCTTCCATTTTTTTTCAAAAAGTGACTAATATTGTTGTCATTTCATCCTCTATAATCCCAACTATGGGGTCATAATGTGGAATAATATTTGTATTGTTTTTCTCAACATCCCCAATTCCACTGAATATAGTGAATTTGGGCTTCCCATAATATTGTGATGGAGGAGTAACATCCACCAAATATGGGTACATCACCCTTTTTAAAAATTTAATAACATCACAAACCTCCAAAATTTCCATTAAATTATTGTGTCACAATAGAGTTAATGTGGTTTAATGAAATTATAACCTATGTGGAAATCCTATTAAAATCCATTGGTGTAACCTAATATGATTGGCCTACCCAAGAGGGTTCATGATGTCATATTTCTTCCAATATATAGTGTCTTTCCTAAAACAACATTGGATTACCCAATGTGGAATGTATTGGTATTCGCAATCCATGGTGTTTAAATAAACTAATTTTATTAAAGTTATCTAATTCATAACACAAAGTATGAATAATTTTATCATTTTTAGAGTATTTAATGTATTATATACTATCAAATTTCAATTAATGGTCCAATTAAGATCATTCTTAATAGTTTTTTTCTAAGTGGGTCTCTTTGACTTCGACACCAATGAGGAGTCATCTTCCCTCCATGATAAATAGTGTACTTCTGTGAATCTACAGGGTATTTTACTATGTGATCCCATTTTTAAGTGATTTAATCATATAAGGATATGAAATGGGAGTTTTTACCATCTTTTAAAACTTATCCTATTTTGTAGAAGACTAATTTCAGGGATATAGGATATGGTACATGTAAATTTACCTAGACCAATTGGATGGGGTTGTCCTGGTTGGGTAAATATTAAATCATGGAGTTATTGTAGATTTTACCACTAGAGGGGTAGGGATGGTGGTCAAAATTCTATATTCAAGGAGGGATGTGGACTATTTTATAAAGTTCCAATTGAAGAGGCTATCACATCCATGTATATATTTTAGACATGACCTAGAAATGGGATGGGTGTAGTGCCAAATCATAGACTAATATTATCACCATTGATGGTAGATCAATGGTTTCTTTTTTTCATTCCACAAATGGGATGCCTAAATGAATTTATTGTAACATTGATGAAATATACACTTCGTGGACTACTCCTATAGAATATTCAACTTCCCAACATTTATAGTGGAAGTGTGTCTCTTGAAAACCCAACTATATATGTCGAGTCCAGGTAAGAAATTATTATTGAACTGATGACATTACAGGTTTTACTTCTTTCATGTACTTTATCTCCCTGTGAGTGGAGTGAATAAAAATCCTCAAAATTATTCCCATACTCTAATAAAGACCTCAGGCAGATCTTTTAAAATTATATTGTGAAATTAAATCATTATAATATTGGAGGCTAGGTGAAGGTATTCTAATTGAATTTTGTTAATTGGTTTTATATAGTGGATATGGAATTTATGTATATTTTGTGGTATATATTTTAATGCACCACAATATGGTTGTTGTACTCCCCTTAAAAAATATTGATCCTTTGGATAGTTGAGATTCATTCATTGGTTAAGTCACAAAAATTTTATTTACTCCCCATCAAAACCATTTTAATTTTATACTAATATGTTCCTATGATCTAGAACATCACTCAAATATATCCTTTTTCTATAGCATTCCAAATCAAAATTATATTCTCATTATCATCACAGAGAGATTCCTAGACCAGATCTAACTAAAGGGGTTATTTCCATGTTACATTATCAGAGGAAACGAGGCCATCGAATATTTATTCTATTTAATCAATAGAGAATCCATTCAGATGTGGTACCGATGATGACCACTACCTCATACTATCCAATTTATTTTATATTATATCAGAAGTAATTTAATAGGAACTCGGAATATTTAACTACTACTTCAATATTCCCACATAATTTAAGGAGGCTCTTGGAGTATTCCCAAAAATGAAAGGATAATTTTATTGTGGTGATAATTCACTGAAGTGAGTATCTTCATATTGAAATACATGGGAAGGAACTTCATTGACATTTTCAAAATTAGAATATATATATAGGATTTCCCATTAGGATGATGATTGGGTCTAGGGATTGGATCAAAAACATATTACCAATCGAGGACCATTATTTTATATGGTTAGATCGTTAGAGTGTGGATATTCTAGTATAATACACTAGGTGGACCTCGAAATATATTGATATTTATATAACAGGGAGGACCTCCATGACTATAAAAACCTTTTTCTATTGAAAGGGACTCAAATATTACATGGGATTATAATTATAGATGTAGAATAGACAAAATTATATCAATGTTTTCTATGGTCATAATATGAGCATGATAATAACACATTTGTTTCCCCTAATGTGACTATATGGGTCCTCATGGCCAGGTGATCTAAGTAGGAACCTTGAACGTGGGGGTCATATTTGTTGGGTAAATAATTTATAAAATAGAAATTATCTTAAGTGACATCTTCTATTTCACATTAATATGATGATGAAAATCATGAATTGATATTTTAATATATCAATATCCATCCATTGTATGAGTATTCATGGAGACTTGATACAATCTAGGATCTCAATCTACTGTAAATATTTGTCAATGAGACTCCTATGTGAGTATTATAATACATCCATCTCATTAATGAATTACAACAGAATATACCATTGGGGATTCTATATGATGGAATGAATGTGATCCCAAAATAAAATTATCCCCAATACATTCGATCAGCATCCATTAGTGGTAGCTGGAATATTAATTAGTTCTTTAGAAACTACAACAATATATTATTGAGATCTTACAGTATTGTTGGGATATTTGCCTACCCTTAAGTGATTGTCACGATACGTTAGTGATCTTATGATGAAAAATGAATATTAAACTAATCTAGATATCCATCTTTCATTGTGATATTATGATGAACCTATTAAATAAGAGTGGTAATATGAGAAATCCACTTAGTAGTTTCCAAAATATACTTACAAGATGATTTCATGCTGGTGAGAGTTAGAATATGAGTCTGCTTCTAGTTGGTGATTTAATATATTGATGATCATATTATATTGCCTTTACCATATGATAAAAATAATTCAATATGTGAATTGGGATAAAAACATTCCCTTTCAATGAATATAAATTTTATAATTGTATTATGCTGAATGAATTGACATATGAGCCTGATCATTAGTTGAAATGATAATATGATCCTATTATTATTGTATAATTACCGTCTGAATACATCAACATGAATATTATAAAAAGGGTATGACATTAGGTTGTCCATTTCTCTTACAAAAATAAGTTTCATGTTCCTCCTGATTTTTTTAAATTATTCAAGTATGCCAGTTCTGTACAAATAAGAGTATAGGCCTACACATTTGTGTGGCCAGAATATTATGACCAACCCCACTATTTAGAGATTTGATATAAGACCTCTGACTACCTTCAAAAACCTATATTATATTTTTATACATCCTCCTAGGTTCCATAGTCTAGGTTACCTAGGTTGGAGTGTCTGTAACAACCACCATAGATGATTCATTAAAAGAATATTCCACTTGATATTTATGATTATATTTTTTCAAAGGATATTTCTTGGGTAAATTATGAACAATATTGAAAAAAATATTTTAGTCCTTCTCCATACCAACTAAATAAGGGGTGGGTATTGATTCAATATAGATACATTATTTTAAAATAGTTAGAGGTCTTTGTAGGTTTTATATGTATCTTTATAACCCATCATTGATAGGATAGTCAAAGGTCTTCACATTATGTATTATTTTATAAGATTCTTCCCATTGTGTTTATTATCCATGTAGGTGGTACTCTTAGATCAGTGTTTTTACATTTCAATATAGGTTACACATTTCGGATAAAGTCTTCTAGGTTGGAGAGGCTATACACTTCATGTCATGTAGGATTTATGCCTTTCTCTTCTATAATGTAATCTATTTGGATCAAATTGTATTTTTCCATATCATGTCTAGTAATATAGATTTTCAACATGAATCAGTGATATAAATTAAAATTAAAATTTTCTGTTTTATCATATGTAAAGAAAGAATGGTTGTTATATAGTATTCATCGTTAAAATGGTCTCACTATGTGAACAATGTTTTGATGGAAACAATTTTTTCTATTATGGAATATAGTTTTGAGTTGTTATGAACCTTTCTTCAAAAGGCGACTAGTCACTTAGAGACTACCGATGACAACATATAATGCCATTTGGTCAATATGAAGGGTGTTCAAGTTCACAATCCATGCATTGAGTAATTATTTCATTCCCTAGGAATGTCAAATTTATTTAAGATGTGTTTGTGAATATTTACCAATACTAATGTGGGATTGGTTACCACTATGCGAGTAAATGTATTTGGATCTTGAGATGATATGAACTTATATATATGTATATGAGTTTATTTATATATATATATTACATCTTATCTATCGTTATCATGTTAATTATTTTTTCATAGGTTTAATTCTTCATAGTCTTGTACTCTAAATTTATATCAATATTAGGAGGTAGTTAGTATTATGAACTCAGAAATGGGCCCCTAAGAAGGGAATACAAATGTCCCTATGATGGGTTTCCGAACCCTTTTAGTTTAGATCAGCATAATTGTAATCATTGTACATTTTAATTTCATTTGAGAAAGACATTATAGTTCATTTTAAGGTAATGAATCCATGGATAGGTGAAGTTCCTTTAATTATCTTGTGTCCAAAACAAGGTGAATATCCTTTTATTGTCATG
Organism: Viscum album; assembly: GCA_963277665.1. Taxonomy (NCBI): domain Eukaryota; kingdom Viridiplantae; phylum Streptophyta; class Magnoliopsida; order Santalales; family Viscaceae; genus Viscum; species Viscum album. The sequence continues at coordinate 1,512,963,328 of OY728156.1, forward strand.
AATCATTGACATAAAAAACACTAAGATATTGATTACTATCAACGGTTGTTGTGGGACATATACATATGTGACACTTACCAGTTGGGTAAATTGGAATATTTCCCCATAAGAATTTTCTATTTCCCATAGAATATGAACCCCTGAGATATGTGGTGGTTTATCTAGTCTGTATATGGCCCACTGAGAGGAATGTGGCCCCATGAGGAATATTAGACTATGATATAGATATCAGGGGTCACATATGGAATATCCTGATGAGTACGTACATATGATATTTGATGATCATTATGGAACCATGTAGACGTGTTCATTGGGAATAAAGCCTTATTGATAGTGAATTCGGTTTCCCATAGGAAATATGACCCAATGATTAGGTATTTTTTAGATCATGGGGGATATATCATGGTGGGGAATAATATGAATTTTTATGATGACAAGATTAATTCTCTAAGATTAATCTTATATATCCTACAGAAATAGGACTCAAGTCCAATTTAGTTCAACTATCATTTTATAAGGACTTGTGACTAGATCATACCATGAAATATATAATAACGTGGAGAAGTGATTGTATTTAATTTTTAAATAATACTGTAAGGATTTGAATTTTTTAAAAGTGAAAAAATAGGGGAATGAGTGGGTATTACACATTGTCATCAAATTTTGGTTTGAATTGTCTATAGGTAACTATACATGATAAAAAAGGGCCAGGTATTACACTTATGAAGTTTCATGTATGTTAATTGAGAAATGGGAGATTATGGGTGGGGATTATGAATGAATATGGGATTCCCATATGATCCTACGATAGTGGCCCAAGATAAAAATGTCTTAAATAACAAATTAATATCATGATTTTATTAATATCTCCCCAAAATAGTTATATAATCCACTGAGTATAAGGTTTAGTGTTATAGAGAATAGATACATAGAAATATTATTTTACCACATGTGAAAACTGTTATACAATATAATTTCTCTCTAAAACCTTCAAATACATCTCACATCATATAATAATCATTATAACCTTTGTATTTTAAACATAAGAAATAGACAATATCAATCCCCCGCTAAGGGAAAAGGCATATAATAATGTTTTAGATCATAATAATGTAGGAGAATTTGAGTAAGGAAAAAATATCAAAGTAAAAGGTCATAACACTACATATGATAGACATAAAGCCTAATAGAAATACTTAAGAATATAATTATACCATTAATTTATTAAAATATATGGAATTTATCAAAAACATATCATTAATAATATATCATTTGATTATGATTTTAAATTATATAATACTTTAAAATAATTGAATGATAATGAAACAAAATGAATCTTGAAGAAAATTTTATCTTCATAAAAAACATGGGTTTTTTTAAGAACAATAATAATAAGAAAAACAATCTAAGATAACCGAGTATTTTCTCATCTATGTGGATGAACTCATTGTTCCCATGTTTAAAAAATGTGTACAAAAACATCATGTATACACACATGTTGAAAAACTAATTATGTAAATTCATAGACATATCATGTGGTATAAATGTAAACTATTGCATATGATGGTGATATAATATCCCACCAATCATTATCCTCACATATTTGTTCTACTTAAATCCTAGAATCATACTAATGTAATTGACCTATAGAAAAAATAATGAGCTTCTTAATCTTAAAACATGATATGAACAAAAAAAATCATAAAACATAAAAAAAATATCACATCCCAAAAAGATTTGTAGGGTAATCACATATATAGGATTATAAAAATATCCCTTCATGTAAGTTTAACCATGAAGAAAAAAATTATGTGATTTTTTTCATAACAAAAACATTTTAACATTTTTTGTAAAATATAATGTGAAAATTAATTTATAAAAACATTTTCGATAATAAAAAATTAATAATTTCTAAAAGAAATATTATAATGAGTTCCAATTAATATATCGTGGAATTTATATAAGGATTATAAGGTAAGAAGGTAAAATATTTTTCATTGTGTTAAAAAAATCATTAATAATTAATACTTGAATATTCATTATTTTTTCAAGAATAGTAGTGAAAATTCATTGAAAACACTTGATTTCAAAAAGACGAATTAATAATGGAAACATATTAGGATAGAGTCTCACACATCTTTTTTCTCTCGAGCTCTTAGACTGGTTCCCATATCCTAGAGTTTGGGATTCTCCTAATGGTGACTCCTCCACTATGATCATCTCGTGTTCTTTATTCTCTCTCACTCTCTCTAGGTCGCTCTCCCTTTATTGGTTTCTCATCCTATCTAGTGTTCCTTCCTTTGATCAGTGTTTTCACTCTAGTTTTCTCCCCATCCTCCCCTATGGACTCTAATATTGGGTTCTTCAACTCAACTCCATGTTATATTCAGGGTGTGGGAGACATTGAAGATTTTGGAAAGTGGTTTGGAAGACAAAATATTTCAAGGAATTACTAGAGTTGGTCCTTCTTCCAATGATATCAATCCCAAACAGTTTTATAGTTTTTGACATATTTTCATCTTTATTTTCAGGATTCTTCTGGTTATGGATCCTTATTTATGTTTCGTTTTTAACAGGGTTCCTTCCTAGGTTTCAATCCCAAATAATTATTTATGGTTTTTCCCACATTAAACGTCCATTAACTCACATTTTTCACTAATGGATAATATTATTTTGAGTGGTTTGTAATGTTTTTCCCATTTTTTTGTAATGGTCATGTTTCTTGTTGTTTTTTGGTGGTGCAACTGACGTCAAAGATGAAAATATTATACCCCATAGATGTGACGATGATGGATTTTGGTGAATCTGGTTGGTTATTTTTGTTGGTAACAGTTCATTAATTCTATTTTTCGATAGGGGATTCTTTTGATTATATGTGGTGATGATGATAGTTCTCTTGGGGGCATCATGGTTGACGTTGATGATGGTCTCTGGCGGCGTTTTTCAGATACTATGATAGTGTTTGTTGCTATCGATAGTGACATGGGATTCAATGGAAGATTCTCAATGGCTTGTTAATGACCAATGTATTAGGTGACTTTTTCAAGGAGTTTAGGTGACTAAGGTATAGTTACGATCTAACATAAAATTGAATTTTAAAATATGGTATGGATTTATTGGTTAGTTGGTTGTAATTCGATTTGGATCATGTTTAAAATGGTTTGTTTTTTGTATTATAGATGATGGGATGTACCATGAATACTACCTAGAACGCTCTAGATGAAGATTCTGAGTAGGTAGATTTCACTAAACATAGCTATCTGGATTTGGATGTATAAGATAGTATCCCTAAATCATCATTACTAGCCTTGTGAGTTTATCTATGATAAAACTAACTGAGCAGACATGAAATGGTGGAGGATTTCCTTAATAATGTAGATGATGGGTAGGAGAAATTCCATGTTGTCTTGATTTGGGATGATTGTACCTAATTTCATGAATTCATGTGACGGTTTCCCCCGTTACACTTAAAAAAAGGATTATCTAAAAAATATAAAAAAAATTACGACCTTCAGTCTATTTAGTAATAATAGACACATGAAAAATACATAATGATTTAATAAAGAGAAATTAAAAATAAATTGATAACATTCATATTTAAAAACAATATTTAATAATGGATAAATTAAAAAGGAATATATTTTATCAAAGGAAAATTTGGATTCTATGAAAGAAATATTTATTATGAGTGGATAGAAAACCCTTTTGAATATTTTGAAATAACCATATTAAAAATGAAGATGACTATAAAGTTAGAGAAACAATTTCTTCTAAAAATAATAAAGTGGAATAAAATAATAACGTGATAAAAAAAATATTAGTTCCTAGTAAGGAAAAAAGGACATTATGGAAAGAAAAATCATAGGCATGGATGAAACATCGTTGAATTGATTTGGAATTATTAAAAAAAATTGAAACAGTATAATTAAAAGGGGAAATATGTTATTATGGAGAATTAATTCCATAGGAAATAAGGTTTAAATTCATCATAAATTCATATATGTAATAATATATTAGTGATTAAATAGTAAATTTAACAGTGAATCGTTATGAACCAATGAAATAATTTCAGTCACGAAAATACCTTAAAACCATTATAACATTTGAAACAAAACCCCATTCGAGGATTTAACATAAAAAAGTGAATCATATATTATTATAAATAAAATAATCTTCATGGAATATTTTCACCCTTGAAATAGTGACAATGTTTATATCCCAAACATGTCTCAAAGGATTCAAATTATAGAAAAGTATACTCATACATCTTCAGTAAAATTTAATAAAAAACCCTTTAAATAGAGGTATAATAATTTTACTTAGAATAATATCCTTAAAATAAAATTCATTATATTATATCTCAAATAGGCCACATGTAAAACTCCTAATATAATTTACATTCATAATATATAACATGTATCAAAGAGTGGAATATTATATAAACATCCATTATTTTGTTTCCATTATTTATTGGGGATACACTATACTCCTGTAAATAAAAATATACAAACTAGTATAAAATTTTATTAACTTACACTAAAATGTGAACCTTTTATAATAATTATAATAATTCTTTATCATAAATACATTAATTTTTTATATCATATTACAACCAACCGAGGTAAATAACATTAATATGTTTGATCATTCTGGATAATATTAGTATCAATAAAAATAATTTGATACCATGTTCATAATTTTCATATTATTTAAAATTTATTTTATTAATTTATTATATGATTGAATATTTTATAAATTCATTCCATATGATTTTTTGGTTAATGTATTTGGAAACCGAATTGATAATGCCTTATTTTTTTAATTTTAGAACACAAATATTTTACATCAATATTAACTTAAATACATATTAAAATATTTAAATAACTATATAATATCAATTATTTTCTAAATAAACTATAAAAAAATTATTTATCAAGTACCATATTCATCCAAAATCATATTTTGAAAGCATTTTTCTCATAGACAGTAAAATCGACCAAAACATGAAGATGATTTAACTCGATTATAGATTATGGTTAATGAGTTTTTTAATTTTAAATAATATCATTATCATTTAATAATAATTATATAATATTTATTTCTTATGATTTTTTTTCATTAATTACTGATATTGGGATAAATATTAAAAATTACTATTAATAAATAAAAATAATTCTTTGTTGAGGTTGTAATTCGAGCACAAGAACGATTTATGTACCATTGTATTTCAATGAGTATGAAAGGAAATAAGAAATTTTTTTCAATAAATATTATTTGTATACTAATGGTACTAAATTCAATATATTATTACAGTCATAAAACATTTTAAGGGTATTTTTGAGAAGAAAAATATAAGAATGATATAATACTTACATTAGATTGTACCTTTTTCCGTAGAAGTTCCCGTTATATGGAAGGTATTTTGTAAAATATTAGTGACCAAGTTATTTGGAAAATAGGATAGGGTTATATATAAGGTAAAATTTTATATTTTAAAAAATTAATTATATTTTGTGGTGTCTAATTAATGAGGTTAAAGTGACCCCCTTTTATAAGAGAGGGAAATAATAATTTTGGAAACACGTTTTATGTATTAAAAATTACAACACACTATTCCATGAGAAATGGCACATCAAATTAAATAATTACCTTATGATGTATTTTTTGGTCATAAAATTATCAACCATGTGTTTAAACATATATTTAATCATTTTATGGTTTTTTACCATTAATATTTTACTTCTTATTATTTTAAATTTTAACCATGCAACTAGTATTTAACTGTGTGATTACATGTTTTATTAGACAGATAACATAACCAAATAATTTTTTTGGGGTTATAGAAATAAATTCAACATCTATTTAATATAATTTAGTTTTTATTTATTATAATATTATTTTTAAAATTAATATAAATAATATGTGGAATGAATAATTTTTGTAAAAAAATAAAATTTTCACCAATTAAGTTATTTTATTTTGTTTAGTTTTGATAAAAAATTAAATGAGTGTTAATATATTTATTTATGGTTAAAAAATACAGATTTTATTCAACACATAAAGAATTTAAATTTTTTTATTTATATAAATTGATTAATATTATGAAAAAAATAATTTATTATTTATTATTTCACGATTATCACTGTAATTAACCTTTTTCCCAATAATTTATATGTTATTTATAAATATAAAATTTACAATATTAAAAAGTATTAATACTACTGTATAAAATAAAATAAAATTTTATAAAATTGTATTTATATATGTTAGGAAAATAATCTTAATGTAAGTGAATGTAACACATTAAAACTAATCTATTGAAAAACATTAATTTTATGTAAAAAATATCATTAAGATATTTTTAACAGTTAGGGTTATTAAAGATAATTTAAATTAATAATAATTTATAAAATAGTATTTTTTGAATTATAAAAAAATTCAAAAAAACATTTTTTCATGTTAGAATTAATTAATGAGAGAGTAAAAACAACTATTTTTGTTAAAATGATACATAATTTTATCATAATATGAATCATGGGATTAATGTGGATTAAAATGTAATATAACCATTATATCTTGATAATGAAATAAATTTGTCTTGGAGTGTTTTATAATATTCACCAACATTATTTACACTAAAAAATTATTCATACCATTATATGATTTCATTTAAAGGAAAGTGACTGAGGTTGGGGACTTCATGCTCATCGGAAACATCATAAATTCAATAGATTTCATAAAACAAAAATACCTTTACTAATTTGATGTGGAGAGTTTCTAAACCTAAATTAAAACTATCATATCTTCAATATGTATTTCATAGGTTAATCCTCGATCCATTATTCGAGGAGGTTGTAGATTACAACAATCCTATCAAATAATTGTTTTTGATAATTGGTTGGGATAATTGTTGAGTTTGTTAGAAGGAAGAAAACTAGATAATAATGGTTCCCTTAAATTACTATTATCTTCCTTCCTTAAGATTATTTAACTCATCATCTTTCCTCTATAATTTGATTCTCAATTGGATCCTTTTATAATAAAAATGAAATCTAATTTCTTTGAGGGTATTCTGTTAGTTATTCTTTCAAAAAATTTAATATATCATAAATAAATAATTTCATCCTTCTTGATATTCATCACGTGAACGGTCCTGAGACTCTATAATTTACTTCTTTGGTGTGAATTGGAATTCAACAATGTTCAATTTTTTAATAATATTCCATCTCTACTAGTTTGGAAAGTTCACTTGGTTTCTCATTAAATATCATATTTTTATAGGTTTTTTATCATCATAATCATTGTGTTTTAAAATGCACACAATATTCTTGCTAGTTTTTTCCATTAATAAAACTAAAAGGGGTAAAACAAGTGAGTAAAAATCAAAAATCTACAGGAATTATCATAATTATATAAGGAATTCAACCTTAAAATAATTTTTCTTGTATATAATCTTGTTGGGTTATAGTTCCTCCATATAAACTAGTATTACTCTTCATTTGATGTAGGCTTCCATATTTGTTGTTATCTTATAGTAATAAACAAAATAACTCATAGTAAATACAAAATTAATCCTTAATAGAAATGTATAAAGATAATATGATCAACCGAATCATATCTATTATGAGTTTCAAACAAGATGTGCAGTTAGTCCCCTTTGTCATTCCCAGTGTGACAATTGATTCATTTCCCAAAATGACTATTTTAGTGTTATTACCCCTAGGTACAACTATTCCAGATTATATATCCACCTGTAGTCTCTAAAAATAGACATATTTCTATCAAACACCATATAATCAATACATTACCAATATTTTGTGATATTATCCTATTTAAAGATACATATATATGGTTTTAACTATGGTTCTTAACCCATAATCCAACGTCAAATAAAAATATATCCCAAGATTACTAAACTAATCTTCATGATACCAAAAATATTCCAATATTAAAACTATAGATATAGAATATAAAATGACATAAATAATACATTCATTACAGGATTTAAATAATACATCTAACAAATAGTCGCATAACTAAATGATCGAATGGTTTAAATTCTTAGAGAATGGTTATGTAAACATGTTATTTTAGAAAACATACATAATATAATATATAATCATGTTCCTTTATATACATCTAAGACATCTCTCATGATACAATAATATTCACAACATAGTTATTGAAAAAATAATAATATGTGGAGCACAAACAATCAATAAGATAAAATGCATAACAATGATTCTCAAGTCATATACATAATAAAGAATATTATGATGACATAAATTTCATTATAAATTATAATATTTCCATCTATGATAATCAGAAACATTAATGGAGAAACATTTGAAAAAGAAAATTATCTTGAAGGATGTGTAAAAGTTATGACATGGACCAAACACATATCATCAATCATAAAACATGTGATAGCAATATTAATGTTTCGAGTACTTTAAAAATAATACATGCTTATGAAAACCAGGAATTTAATGGAACTAAAATATATATTTAAAATAGTAATTACTTTATAAACTACCTATAAATTTGGATTAATTATAATAATAGAAAACCATGTGTTATTATACCCATTACGCCCACACCTAAGTGAATAAACACATTATTCCCACACTAAAAAATGTGAAAAACTCTATCATTCCAATAATAATGTTGAAAATTAACTATTTTAATTCATGAATATACCATGAGGAATAAATATTATAAATTATATTAGAGTTTGATATAGTACCCCACCCATAAACATTCATATATATGTGTTCTACATAAAATTAATCATCATCATATTATAAATAACCCATGAAAAACTAATGCATTTCATAAAATTGTTGTATAACATGGACATAAGGAAACATAGGATATCAAAATATTATTTTTTAGAAAGATTAAAAAAATTGTGAAATATATAGGATGTTCAAAAAATCAGTTTATGGGAGTTAATCCTTGGAGGAAATATTGAAGTCAAAATGAAAAAAATCACATGTCCATTGTGAACAATTTTGATAAATATATGGTGTAAATTGATTTTCAAAATTTATTTAGTTGAAATAGAATAATTATAGAAAACCATCTTATAAGGAGTTCCAAATTGAATACCCTTTAAATGATTTAATTTTCCAAAATAGAAAATATTAGAAATTGAAAATAATTATTTTTGAGTTTTTTTAAAATGTAATAATTGAATTGAAAATTCTTATGAAAAATCGATGGTGAATGTCCAGTGAAAATGATTACTCTCAATATTAATATTTTTTAATATAAACTAGAAAAAGGAAAAATATTTTTAATAAGGGAAAGTAAACATTCAGTAATATCATTTACACTTTAAATGTATCTTCAATAATTTATACTTCTATAAGGATAAGAATTTTATCAAAATAAATTGTCAAGTGTGTGATAAAATATTTAATATTGAATGGGTATGAACTCCATTGAAACAATTAAAAATATTTTTTTTGAGAACCACATAGTTATGATGTTCTTGGAACTTTTATTTAAAATATAAAAATGGGGAATAAAATTATATTTTTAGATAAAAAATATTTGTCTCCCACTAAGAAAATTATCAAAATTTTGGAATTTAAAAACATGTACATAAAAAAATTCTTTAAATTAAATGGGAATTATTATTCATAAGAATAAATTTTAATGAAAATATAAAATAATCAAGGAAAAATAAATTGTTTTGGATAATTATTTCCCTATAAAGTTGGTTAAAACACAATATAACATCATCATATGTTATAATATTGAATTAGTATGACCAAATGAATGGATTTGAGCTATTGAAACCCATTAAAATAGTTGCAAAATTTTATTAAAAGTATAATGAGATGAATAAAATTTAAAAATAACATTAAATATCATGTTATATAAGATAATATTTATACAAAATGTCATTATTTTAATATTTATACCATTTTAAAGGAAACATGGTGTATAACATAAACATGTCTCAAGGGATTCAAATTTGAGATAAATAAACACATACCAATTGAGAAATATTTTATTAACAACCCTAGAAAGTTAATGATTATAATTTAATATAATATAAATTTATATAATTAAAATTAATTATATTATATCTAAAATAGGAATCATATACACTACATAATTTATATTAGGCTCGTACTGGAAAACATCTCTCAAAATGTGAAATTTTAGATGGAAGAAAACTTAACATGTTTACATTCTATTGTAATGAAACTATATCCTCCTATAAAAATAAATTTCTAAAATAATATTATTCTTAAAGGAATTGTTGATAAATACAACCCATTTATATTATTTATTAAAATTATTTTTCATGAGAACATTAATTGGTTATATCTTATTATGAACTCGAGATTTTAATAATGTTAAATGTTTTTTCATATTTAATAATATTGATATTATTACCCATAATTTAAGATAAAATAAATTATTGATATACTAGTAAATTTTCTGTAATTTTTAACTTATATTATTTTAAATGTTCATATATCATTCTATCTTTTTTTTGATGCATTTTCTGAAAACGGAATTGAAGAAGGTATTTCTGTAAATTTAGTGAATGAAAATGATAATTTAATAATAATTTACTTACATATTATAAAACATAATTTACTATATAAAATAAATAATTTGATAAATATGTTATATTAATACTAGTATTCATATTTCTATAGACATCCATAGTATGATTTTAAAGCATTATTAACAAAGGCTATTTATTCAACCCAAACATGAACATGCTTTTAGTCTATTAGAAAGTATGGTTAAGTGTTTAATTTGAAATAATATCATTATAAAAAATATTAATGGTACTATTTTTATTATGATATGATATCAAACTATATTTTTTATGTTTAGATAAATAATTTAAAACAAAATTAATGTAGAAAAAAATTATTCATGGAGGCGGTAATCCAAAAAAATTCATAATCAATGTTCTTCTATTTTTATAAGTGGATGTAACTGATTAAATAGTGGTAAAAAAATAGTAAAAACACATATATAAAAAAAATTATATCAAATTGATAATTTTTTATATTTATAAGACATTTTTAAGTGTAATATTAAGATGAAAAACATAATAAGTAGATGATACTTAGTTTGGAGACTTGGGTTTTTCATTACAAGTTGCCTTAATATTTACATTATTAGGTAAACTAAGAGTGAATAAGGGATTATGTTTATGGTATAGGGTTATATAGATACAGGATTGAAATATTTTATATGAGCAATTACAAAGGAAGTTGAATCATTAAAAGGGTTTAATGATCACCACTTTACCCTAGAGGAAAAGGAAAATTTTGGAAACACCCATTATGTATTAATAATTATATTGTAGTATTACAAAGTGAATTGATCCAATAATTAAAAATTGATGTGTACGGTATTTATATGTTGATAGAAGGCTTAAACAAGTGTTTCCAAAAGTGTTTTAAATATGCTATAGGGTTCTTATTATTAACTTTTTTTCCACTAACTCAATGAATTTTCAACACGATAAATAGTTTTTAGTATGTGATCATGTGTCCTATAAAACATATAAAATTTCCAGTTTAATTTTTTTGGTTTTATGTAAATAAATATATCCTCTATTTAACAGAATTAAATTTATAAATATCAAAAAATTAACATTTAAATTAATACAGATAATGTGTTAGAAAGCTATTTTAGTATGAAATTGTATTCTTGACCACTAAATATTCTTAATCTAATTTATAATTTATGAAAAACCATATGAGTGAAAATATGTATATTTAAGTTTTTATAAGTCAGATTATATTATTTTCTAAAATAATATATATATATATATATATATATATTTATTTATTGTAAAAGTACTGTAATTCTAAAATTATAATTTCACAATCATCGTACTGATTATTTTAAATCCTACTAATATAGTATTGTTAATAAAATGTATGTGCATATAATATAATAAATATAAGTCATTTAAAAAAATAATATAGTACGACTTAATATATATTTTATAAAAAAATTATTGGAATATTAAATAAAATTTACATTAAAATCTCAAATATGAGAATCATTTTATAAAATCATGTTTCTATGTAAACATAAATTAATATTAATGTTAGCTAACGTAACACTTAGAAAATAATTTTTTGAAAACTATTATTTTAATAAAAATAATCTTTATGACTATGATATAGTTATCAATTTCAATTACAGAAATCAACTTAAAGTAATAATTATCAATAAAATATGATTTATTTAACAATAAAATAATTAAATTAATTAACTTAATAATGTATGATTAAATTAAAAATATAGTCAAAAAGTAATTTTAATCAAAAATTGAAATATATATTTTAAAATTTCGTGAATGAGTTATAAATTCTCCATTGTTTGTTAAAATTATTATTAATAATTTATGATATAAAATTAAATACTAAAATGTTAAAATATTTTTTAATGTATTAATATAATAAAATAATTTCAAAAAGGTCATGTTAGTAAGCATTTGTATTTCTTTCAACTCACATATAATGTATGTATTTTATAAATATCACTAAATTTAATTTTAATCTATGTTAATTATAAAAATTTCAAAAAAAATGATTCTAACATTTTCAAATTCAAATCCTAAGAATCATATTTTTATTTTTTACTTAATAATAAAAAATATAATTGATAAAATATGTTATAAAAAAATGTGAATATTTTTATATTATATATACTTATACTTGTTTCACAAATATCACTCACTAAACTAGTGTTATTACATTATTAATACCCAATATAATATTCTTGAATACATGTAAATATTAGAAAATATGATCCATTAGTTGTTTATTTGTACTAGATGAGTCGATATTTAATGTTAACATTATCCTGATTATATATATATATATATATTCATAACAATACAACCATTTTTTATTGAAAATTATCATTTAAATATGAAAACATATTAATTATTTTCCTCTGAATGGTAATAACTACTAATGGATTAGAATATCAGTGATTATTATATAATTCCTAAAACTTTATTGTTAAAATGATGTGGGTTGTGTACAATGGGTGCATCTTATTACACAAGTTATGGAGAATATAATTAATTTTAAAGGATCCAAAATCAGGGGTCGTTACATATATCTATACACGATTTATATTCAGATAGAAGGAATAATGGACTCATGGGGAATATGGACCCCTAATAAATAGATCTAATAATTTACTTTTTCATCCCATTTATGGATATCCATGGATCAGATAATGTTTATGGTTACAAAATAATAATTTGGAATATAGTTTTAGATTATAACTACAAATGAATCACTTTCTCTCAATGATAATTCAGTAGAAAAGGGAATCAACTAATCACCCAGAACAATTTCCCCTAGGTTACGTCAACCAAGTTGATTTTCAATAGTTGTAGAGTGTCTCATAGTTATCATTGTGATTTTATCCCCTAGTATTTCAAGGGAGTACATGATCATGAATTCTCCATAGACTCTATCAGTTATAGGGGATTTAATTAGAGACTCCATTTATAATGGTAATGTATGATAAATTTGGTTAACATTAATTTGAATTCCCCGATCCAATTAATAATGTGGTTTATGGTGTGGTATTGAAAATTGAATGCCTGGGTATGTGACCTAGATTATGGAACCCTCTACCATTTTTATTAGTGTTTCCATGGTAACATAATATTTCGGTTGAATAGCTTCAGTTTCTAGTGCATGTAATAGAGGAATATCCTCTGAATAATGTGGCTAATCACAGAGCTTCTCCCTATTGTGGGATACGTAAGGTGATTTTTCCTAGTGAGTACTAAGATCGGTTATTTTCCACAATGAGGGATTAGAGAGGTCATTCTACCTAACAAGGTACATGTGAGGTTCTCTTCCTTAGAGATTCCTATTATAGGTGTTTCTCCATATCTAGGGAAAAGAGATTTACTTCTCCATAAAGAGGTTATGCATGGTGCTTCCCCATAATTAGGGTGGAGAGAGGTGTTTCCATTGTGATGTTTTAGAGAGGTGCATTACTTTATTGATATATTTTAAAGGTTATTTACCCCTATAAGGTAATGTAGAGGTACTTTCCCACGTGCGTAATAGGAAAAGTGGATCCACATATAAGCAAGTTCTAATTTGATAATTGGAAATTTTTTCCAAAAAAGTATTTCTCTTTAGAAGGATATGAAAAAATAATCTACAATGTAGACAATCATGGAAAAACATTACCCATGTCTAAGAGACTATCGAGTTGATGTAGTGTTTTGAAGTTGTTTTATCATTGGATCAATCAATTACCCATCAATTCTTTTAGTTTCCTAATGGTTTAGTAAAAACAATTCTACTAGAATTGGAGAAATAGAATATGTCAGTAGGGTCTTTGAGTATCTATTTTTCTACCATATGTTTTAATTTTATGCCTATGTTGGGGCCTAAGGGGTCTATTTATATAATAAAATTATAATTCAGATTATGGTACATGTCCCTAGAGGCTGGTTCATATAGGTCCTCTATAAAAAGGTAGAAATAGAAGATTCATAATTCCCACGGATAAATATTCAATATGTAACACTAGGGACATGATGAAAATATTATGTTTATCCGTCCATAATTTTTTCATTTCTCAACCTTGGCACTTTTCCATTCAATGGGGTTTCAACAAATTTTAATGGGAATCAATCCACCCATACCTCATGGTTAAGGAACTTTGATTTTTGGTATTGGTTTAGAACGTGATTTAATGTATAGTAAATTACAAAGGATTGCAGATACATGTTTAATTATATTTTTTATTAGTATACATGTGATGTATAAAGTATGATGTAAGTGAGGAAACCATATACTAGAAGAGTTTGGAAAAAAATTCTAGATGTAATAAAGCCTGCATTATCATCACTATATATCCTTTAATAACTAGAATCACGAAGTTATTTGTTCTTAGTAATAGGTATGTGCACAAAATTAGCACAAGCGTAGGGAAAATGAAATGAATTCTTCTAAATATTATGATGTTTATATTGTTTTGACATGAGTTTGTGAGGGACCATATATCATGACTTAATATAGAAATGAAGTTAATTAAATTTATATATAGTTACCCAAAACAATTAATTTTTATTTCGAAACAAATCCTATAACAAAAGGAATCATGCCACGTATATTTCATCGATATAAGATGCAATTTTTCCTAGTAATGATTTATGGATTGAAAAATATACACTATAAACACTTAATTATATTATTATATATTTTATATGAATTTGTAAATTTATAATTTAGTACTCCAATACGTATATAATTTATAAGAGATGAACCTTTGTGACTATAATTTGGGTAAATTATGATAATAATGGTTATTAATAACTATTTAAGGACAAAAAATGTGGACTGTGTGATATTTATTTTTTAATTTATTCAATAGTGACATAGTTTTGTTATTTTTAACATATTTTGATTGGGTATTATTATATTTATGTAATATCGTATAATTTACTTTAGTAATAACCTCACATTGGTGGGATTTTATATAAGATTGTATTCCAACATATTCTGTGAATATGCACCATTGGTCATAGACCATATGAATGGTTTAAGTCCTTTCCAATTATTATTCAAAATTGAGAGGATATATCCTCAATATCTATATCATCCATTCATCCATAATTAACACCCCATAAAAAAATTATTGAAGGTGGGCATTCCTACTGAATTGTTAGTTTACACAACAGTTGGCAACCTCTGTGTTATGTATCTATTTTTATACTTCTCTTACAACTCCTCAACATTGTATGTGCTAGTATAGTTTCCATCTAAGTCCCACATTAAAACTTACTAAATGTTGGAATCATGTTACCCCCTAGTGATGATGATGAAAACTTTTATTAGAAAAAGAGGATTTGAAGACGTCTTATATCATTAAGGATATTTTTTCAAGTCCTGCTCTCCCTTTTATATTTAATACATTCTAATGAATTTTCTTACTTACCCTATCCCTTTTCACATTAGTTAAATAACTCATTTGCTTCCTTAGTAGGGTGAAAATAATTTTGACATAGAGGATGAATACATGGTGATTATTACATTATAGGTGTTATATTTTCCTCTAATTTATCCTTTTATAATATAATTCTCATCATATAAGGGAATGAAGAGTATTTACATTAGAATTGATAAAGGAGGTAGGTTTACCATTCTAATGAAAATATATGAGGGAATATATTGCTCACCCATATACAATCATATACATGTCACATAATTAATTCTATATTAGTCAAAAATGATATCAAATCCTCATCAAATAAGGAATACTAGTCTCATCACATAAGGTATCCTAGGATTCTTAAAAAAATTCATTATTGTCTTCTCATATATATAATATAGTTGTCATCACAAAAAGAAGGATGGGTCTTTAATTCATCTGGTTTTTAGGTTTTCATATACTCATCACGTAGTTCATATAATTCTTATCACATTTCAAAGTTGAGGGCCCTCTTATACTTATAAAATAATATTGGACGATCCTCTTATACACAACATATAAGGTCCCCTCATTCTATTATCCTAGTAATAAAAGGGAATTTGATCCTATTATTATTTTCATATAAGGGTGGTTGATCTTCTTATAACCATCATTTAAGATAATTTATAGTTTAGAGTTTTTTATGATATATATTTATAATTCGGTGGGAAACATGTTTTCTAATATTATTTGTGGATACTATATAGATTGAATCCTGAAATATAGGCACTCTAGTTAGCTTGGTTCTCCTAGGGAAATAGCAAGGTTTCATGGTGACTACCTCTCGAGGGGTTGATTGTATGTAATTGATATAGTTATGATGGGATTTATCCTCTCTGGGGAGTCCTATATATCCTATTAGAACAAAAATAAAAACCCCACAAAGATAAATTTTTATAATTTAACGTAAAATTAAAATACGAGAAAATGTATATTAACATCATGTAGTCGAATGATGTTTTCTTGAAATAAGTTATAAAAAAGAGTTTATCTAGTGATTATTCATTAGGATTCCCAAATAATACAAGGACATATTATAGATAAATATGCAACATATGATAATGCTTCCCATATCCTAAATTGGAGTAGTAAGAATACATATTGGGTTTATGAAGATCATTTTCATCCTTTGTTTGAATAAAGGATACGTGTGGTATGACAATCGTTCTCTTCATATCACATTAACACATGATTTATTACATTCTATTACACTTAATAAAACTTAAAAGATTTAAAATTACAATTTCTCTATTAATTAGGTACATTACATAAAAACATAAAAAATGAAATATATCATCTCTTTTGATAACATGAAAACCATGATTATATTATTTCATTGTACATGACATTTCATGAAAGAACCTATGGATATATATTAAAAAGGGGGAAACTATAAAGCCCCAAAAGTGAATAAACGTGGAATAACATAAAGAAAGTAATACATGTTATAAAATAGGTATATCAATTGGACATAAATGGCGTGAATATAGTAAACATGGACAATGAGGCATAATATAACATGAGGACATAAAAGAAACATTGGAACTTTTGAAGAAACATAAAACATTTTATCATAACCATAGGTAAAGGATAGCTTTCAGTAGATAATGATTGGAAAAGTTCAGTGTTTGACTTGGACTAATCCCTAATCCCTTGAAATATGTCTCGTGAATTTAAAACATTACCCATTACATTGGATCAGTATATAATTCTAGGATCACCCATTACTTTCATTTCATTCTCTTCATTATGTGTGTCACATATATCATAAAACATGGAATTTTTTGTCATAACTTTTTATTCCATGATATAGGAGTGTGGAATAAATACATTTATATCCCCATATATAAGTATAGGTGAATATATCTTAACACAGATGATGGGAAATGGGTATGGGAATTCACAACACAATTGTATGGGATGGAAAATCACATTGAAATTTCAACTGCATAATATGGGAATATAAATGTTCATGGGAGGTATGGGTGTTAGTGAACGAGGTATCTTATAACTTAGTAATAATAATCGTGGTATGGGTTTTATGTAGTAGTATTTATTAACATTATAAAATGGATAAAAATTGTATAATATAAAAAATATACTTGAATAAATAAGAGAATGAAACGAACTCTTTCTAATAGAGCGTGACTACAAATTATTTAGAGGGGATTCATGAGAGAATAAGGAACCTTGGGACGAAATAATAGAGTATAGGTTAGAATAAGGATGTCATATATGGATATTTAGTAAATAAAAATGGATGATTGGGTGGGTTTATATGGGAAATGATTTGTGAATTCTTTAATGTTTCTTAAACATAGGTTTTGAACTCTATATTTTAAAATAAAAAAAACGACATACCATATCATATTTTTTGCGCATATTATTTTCAAAAGGAGAGTGTATTACATTATTTTATGAGTCCATGTTTTAATATTAAGAATATAATAACATTGTTAACATGGAATTGAGTCATACTCTTATATAAATTATTTTAAATCCTGAAAATATTTTAATAGTTTTGGGGGATTGATAAATGATTTATTAAATTTATCAAATAAAAATAAAATAAGATTTTATAAAAGTAAAAAATATATTTGGTCTTTTATATCCATTATAGTATTTATTAAATACCATTTTTTTTTGATGTCATACTACACAATTTATATTTATTCAGTATATAATTTTTTACAAATAATACAACTCTCAGAAAAATATGAAAAATTAATCATTACATAATTTTGACATTATGATTCCATAAATAATATTCTTTTTATCAAAATAATTTCATAAATCATATAATTTTCTATATTAATATAATAACAAATATCTATTGAGAAATGTTGCATTTTTGTGAATAACAATTTTTGTGTCCCTATAAAAATTGCATTTAACTTCATAAAAAGTTTGTGATCATTTATATTTATGAAGCATTATTTAATAATAAAATTTAATTAATTTCAAAATTATGATAATTTATCTAAATAATCTTATTAATTAAAATAGATTACTAACTAAAAATAAATTTTATTTTTTTCATAAAAATAAAACCAGTTATAATGTAATAATAAGAAGAAAATATATACATTAATATATTGAAAATGAATTTAGAAAATTACCCTTTTCATTATATCAATAAAAATCAATTTAATACACTAGAAAATTCCCAATGGGTAAGGTGCACAATGATAAGACGTTCATAAGGTGGTTCAGAGTACATGGATTTAGTCGTGATCTCAATGAACTTGAACTTCTCTTGTAAAAAGTTTCGATCATGCTTAATTTGTTGGATAATAGCATGGGTTTGGTTAAGATAAATTTCTAGTTATGAAATCTACCACAGAAGTTATATTCAATGGGATTAATAGGGTATTATTCTACTAGTTGAGGCTATCACATCCTTTGTCATTTTCAATTGAATTTTTTTAACAAAATATTATATATATACTAATCATGTGATCTCTATTTAAATTCTATATCATCAAAAATAAATGATTCATAAAAGTATTTTAAATCCAATAGTATATAATAAACCCACAAAATTTATTTTCATTCCCATACATAACATATAATAATATATTTAAATAAATCACATGTGCCAATTTATTTATAACATTTTGGGTCTTTATAATCTCTCCCTTCAAAAATTTCACCCTCGAACTTTTCTTCTCCAAAAATAAAACAGGTGAGTGTAATTATTTTTCATCACATCCCATGGTTCCCACATATATTCTATAAGCATTAGTTTTCTCTATAGAACTTTTACCATGTCTATTTTCTGTTTTCATATGAAATTGACTCCATGATATATGAGTTTCACCATCAACACATCATAGGAATGATCATTATACAATAGTACCACCTCTATATTTAGTACATGGGTGGGGTATGATATGTACTTCTTCTAGAGGGATACAATTAATTAATAATTTATTTGAGATATATAAGCTAGGAGTGTCAGTCAGTAGGCCACTGCTCTGATGCGATCGATGATATCAATGGGCTGATGTATATTGGAATTATATTATCCCTCTTCCAAGGGCTCACAGATTTAGTCCATAGAGATATTCAAAGGAATACCATATCTCTATATTCAGAATTTAGGTGTCTTCAACAGTATAATTATACCACTTTTGTCAGCTCAGATATGCCTTGATTTCATTCTGAATGGTGTTTACCTTTTCCACCATTTTCTCAGCTACTTCATTACCTAATAGTTTTTTCCAAATATCATCCCAGTAAGATGGTGTTCTACACCTTTTCTGATAAAGTTATTCATAAGGTTAATTTTTATTAAATAGAAGAAATTTTTCTTATATGATAAATCGATCTAAGGAAAATAATAGTCTAAAACACTTTGGAAGTCAATTGGGAATTCATTCAATAGGTCATAATGTTTCTGGATTGTCCTCTCTGATTTGAATTCAGTTTGAGGATGCTAATCCATGATGAATTTCCAATAAGAATTCAGAGCATATTGGAGACTCTTACAGAACATATAGGTAAATCATTGATCTTTAACAAATACAATTTTTCTTTTAGAATCACCACTTCTCTAATGTATATCCTTGCAAGTTAGTCGAGTGATAAATCCTATAGAATATTAATAATTTGTCTGGTAATTGAAATATGATTCACCACAACCAAAATAGAATTATTCCATGTTTATGTATTCTAAAGACTAGTGAAAATTACCATGGTGACGTTTTACAATTTCCATGTATTTAGGGATAATGCATTCATAATCCCATTGAATTATAGACTTTTTTCCTTCACCTTCTAGAATTCATGAAATATTGATGTCTATTTTGTGATATCCTTCTTCATATTTTCCCACCAATTTCTCTATCATAAATATGGATATATATTTGTTTCTTTAGGGAAAATAGAGATGGTAAAACTATGTGAATCATCTAACAAATCATTCATTAACATAGGATTTGATGTTACACACACCAATGAAAAAAATAATATAACTCATTCATAATTAATAATTTATTATGAGGATTTTACCTTCTATATAGTTTAAAATTTCTTCTAAATTCCCAAATCATCTCTTTAAGTATACATTATATTTTCTATAAGGGATGTTTGTGCAATATTGTGTAAAAAGATGGAAGATGCTCCTTTATCTATGATTTACATATCCATCCTTTCCAAATATTTGAATATTAGATCCTTATTAATTATCAACAACTGTATATATTATGGATCCTTTAAACAAATATAATCTTACACATTTTTATATTTCAATGGATTTTAGTGAATTGAGTAGTCATAGTCATTTTTAAACTCTAACAATCTTCATTTGTTCATATTCATATAATTCGATGTGAATTTATACTTGACTCTTTTTTAATCTATATATATTTAAAAATTCTCGCAAAATATATAATGCCTATGTATTTTCAAAGAGAATATCACTAAATCCAACTCCAGATCACATGTTATGTAGTTAGGTTCATGAAATTCTAACTACATTGAAGCATAGACTGTCACATTGTCATTCTACATTAACACATAGCCTAATCGCTTCTTCGAATCATCGCTGAATTCCATGTAATGTTCTACTATTTATGGTAGTGTGTGTATAGGTTTAGTGATAAGATTTCTTTTTAAACTCCATGAATATCTCTAAACATTCATCATTATAAGAAAACATGGCTCTATCTTCATTTATCATAAATAGTGGGTTTGCAAATCATGACAAATTTCTCACTAGTAAAATATAGTACCCATCTAATCAAAAGAAACTATGGATATCATTCACAAATATTTTCCTCATCCAAGTAGAAATTTTTTCTATTTTAATGGGTCCACATATATCCCATTGGATGTAATGATATACCCCATTAATGATAATTCTTCATCCAAAACTCAAATATTCCGTAATTTTTATAATGATTATCATTTGTCATGATCTTTATCAGAGTACTCAAATGCCCCACATACTCATACATTCTTATTAAATATATTATAATATCGTATATAAAGGATACAAAAAAATATACATGGTAATACCAAATGATTCTATACATCAAATCCCTAAATATTGATGGAGAGTTAGTGAGTATGAAAGACATTACTATGAACTCATAGTGGCCATACCTTACACAAATAGATGTTTTGTTGATATCCTCCATCATCACCCTAACATTGTAATATCCCAACTGAAGATAAACCTTGGAGAAGTATTATGGTCCATGTTTCTGATTGAATATGTCTTCAATATATGGAAGAGTATACATGTTCTTTATCATGATCTTTTTTATCAAAAGATAATCATGGAAAATGTAAATTAACCATCTTTCTACTTGATGATTATGATTAGTTCACACCATGACAAATAAAATTGGAATATGAACCATTTATCCAAATTAACCATTATTTTTTTGTCATTTTATCATGTTCTAAAATAGTAATATATATGGATTCTTGTATAATGAAAATGCCCCAGGTATAAGCTCGATTGAATATTAAACCTCTCGTCAAGGATGAAGATGAGACTATATATTTTTAAACACATTAGAAGATTCTCACATAATGGTAATTTCTTTGGGAGTGATCTTTTATTAGGACTCAATCATTTGGGATAAATATACTTTCTCATAGATAAATAATATACATTCATTATATGTTGGTTCTAAAGAATATTTTTACTCTTATTTGAACTTGTATTGAATAGGGGGTTGATTCATGATATAGATTTTGATTTCATTCAAAACAAATTATGTGGGAACTATATTTGTAAATCCAATCCTTACCCAAAATTTCAACAAAATATTCTAAAGAGAGTGTCACTAGGTATTTTGGGAAATTTAACCCAAATATTTCCATATGGGAGGAGTTATATACATGGTATGAAATCATTAACCCATTTCCTATTTTCAATGAATGATTTACTTCCCCACTTTGTGGTGGTTTTTGAATAGTTATACCAAAAATTCATGATATGATGGAATTTATCACGAATGAATAACGTGTGTACCTATCACAAGTTGTTTTTTTATCCACCTAATTAGTTTTGATGGAAAATGAGAGAATTGGATTCCTTTGAGGTTTTTTTTTCAATATCTTAAAAATATTATAAAATTGTATTGGTTTACAAGGTTCCTTGGTTACATTCATATGGAGAAATGAAAAAATAAATGAGGGTTGACCAGAGCATTCCACTACTCCAACGCATTAGCGGGTTTCTCTCATCAAAAATCACTATCTTGGAGACCATAATTCCAACACCTAAAGAATTTCCTCAATACCATTGGTAATTTTTTGGGGGTTCTTCATTCCCAGCCTTTGGTAAGTGAAATGATGAAATTTCATGGCACCGTTAGATTTCTCCATCAGCCCACTAAAATGTTATTCAAATTTCCTCTTCATATCCACATGATATCTATGAGATTTGGTGATATATATCTCATATTTTAGAGAACATATTATTATTTATTAATAACTATATATGTCTCAAATATCATTTGATTTTCCTACACTAGGATTTATCCCACAAAAGATGTGGAAAACCATGCATTATAGGGTAAAAAAAGTTAGAGGCATATCCTGAATGTATTGGAAATTTTTGTGAGGATCCCAAGTAGATTCATTTTATTTTTCTAAAGGGGATGTGAATACCGTTACATTACATGTTTTAGAGTGTGATGAAAATATTTATCAAATTTTTTCCCCTAAATTCATTCCACCCCATTTCTTTTTTTTAATCCTCAGGCTTCATATTCTAGATCAATGTCATGCATTGACCATATTTTTCCCTCCATACAATTAAAATTCATTAGAACCTTATATTTATCAAAATAGTGGTGGATGGAGAATATATTATCAATGGAGGTGATATATTGTTCTACTATTAATGTATCATATGATCCATTTAATGTCATGTGACATTTTTAATAAATCCCTCAATTGAGGTTCTTCTATTAGGGGGGTTTGGGCTCATGAACAAATCTAGGTTCATATTCATAACCTAAGTTATATAACAAAGTATAATCACAATGTATGTGATTACCACCCCCAATAGGTTGGTTACAACATTTGGGAACTCCCCAAAATTCCTATCAAATTTATTGTTTTCCTGATTTTTTGGATTTCCAGTCATTTTCTACATCAATGTGAAAATTATGGAGGAGTATTATTAAAATTTTAAATTTTTATTATTAAATCCAATTATATTTATGATATTAATTATAAATTACATGTACATTCTCAACTTATTTTTTTTTCAATATATGTTATCCATGATATATTTCTTGACATATATTCTTATGGGTTTTTTTGATTAATAATTAAATATATTGATATTATGATTTTACCAATGAATATACACCACGTGTATCAATCCATGTGTACAGAAAGGCATGTTGTCATGTAATGGTTTTAGATTGAGTCTATATCAATGTGTTGTTTTCGGTTTTTACACAAATGTACATTTTTTCCAGATCTACATCCATTTAAAGTATCTATAAATTGTCTTATTTTATCGATAATCCACTTACATTATACATACCGAAACATTTGGTTTCTTTGATATAAAATTTCTTATCCCTATATTTTTTATTTACTTTTTAGTGATATTCCCTAATATAACTAACCTTTTCCGTTGATAAAACTATTAAAATAATAATTTTCATTTCACAGTAATATATGATTTATTATATAAGATTACACATAATTTAACCTAGAAGATTGATAAGTCTAGTTATTTTGGGAATTATGTTTGTTACAAAATAACTTATAATATGGAATAAATTATATTTATTGAATACATCCTTAACATAATCATATTATTACCTTTAACTTAACACCGCATGTCATAACCTGGTGACATACATAAGAATGTGGTGAGATGTAAGGCACAATAAGTGGATTATCATGGAATAACATCATGCTCGTAATACACATTAGACAATAGTCATATCAATGGGATATAAAGTGGGTGATAATAATAAAAATTATAAATGATGAATGATATATCAAGATAACATAACGTAAACAAGGTAAATGTGGAAACAACTTAAAAAACTTCATCATAAACATAGGTAAAGGGTAATAAATAAAGAAACATGATGTAAAAATTCCCATGACGGATTAGGTTCACTCCATAATCCCTTTCATGGTGCTTCATTAGAAAAAAACATTAACTAATGCATTGGAGAACCGTATAATTATTGATGCATCTATCTGTTTCATTTCATTCTAATTCTTATGTTTTCCACAAAGATCATAAAACAAGGAATAATTATTCATCACATTTTGTTACCAGATCACGTAGTTTGAAATATATACATGTGTGTCCCAATAGAGAGGTATATCTTCATAAATATCAACACCCATGATATAAAATGGGTATGCGTATTCACTACAGAACTATTTAGCATAGAAAATTAAGGTGAAATTTTGTCATCATAACGGGGGCTATAAATGTTTATGGGAGATATTGATGAGAGATAAAGGGATCTCTCATAAATTTTAAATCATAGTTGAAGCATAGGGGATATTTATGTGCATATCCCAACATTTGGAAATGGGGACAAAGGGAACATGATAAATAATGTACTTTAATAGTGGAGAGAAAGAAAATAACCCTTACATTGAGAGTGTCACTGCAAATTATTTGGAAGGGATTCTTGGGACCGTGGGGAATCTTGGGGGACTATATATAGGGGAGGGAATAGTAAGGGAGTCGTATAACCTTTTCATGGGTTTTCCCATGGTTTCTACAAAAGTGAATTGGTTTTCAATATTTTATCATTCCAATTTTATACAATAATAAAATAATATCCTTGTTGATGTGGATGTGAGTCATACTCATACTGATTTTTTTAACCACAAAAAATATCAATGTTATTGGATAATTCCCAATGTCTTTATAAAACTAATAAAATAACAAAAAAAATTACATTATATTAAAGTTAAAACTAATACTTGGTCGTGGATACCATTTATTGAATTTATATCATCACTTTTTGGACATTATAATGTCATAATACACAATTCATATTTATACAATATATAATTTTTTCTCTAAAATTTGACTGTCTTGGAATGTTATGAATAATTAAAAAATGGATAATTTCAAAATTCTGATTCAAAAATAATATTCATTTTGTCAAAATGAATTCATTAATATGTTAATTTTATAATTTAAAATAAGAATCTATATTTATAAAAAAATGTTTTGTTTTTGATATTAATAGTTTTTGAAACACTTGAAAAATTTCCATTTTATTTTATAATAATCTTATGATAATTTATACTTAATAACCAGAATTCAATAATAATATTTAACTAATACATAATTTCTTTAAAAAATAAAATATTTCATTAAAAAATCATCGTTATTCTAATTTAATACTAATTAAAATTACAATGTATGTTTGATTTTATGAAAATAAAAAACACGTATAATGTAATGATAAGAATAAATTATTAACATTATTCTATTAAAATTAAATAATACATATTTATCTTATAATGGTCTTGATATATATCCATTTAATACACTAGGAGAAACCCTAAGGGTAAGGTGTAGATTTGTGATATTTTAATGAGGTGGTTCGAAGTACAATTTTAGGGTCCTGATCAGGTTGAGCTTTGGCTTCTCCCATAAATGGTTTCACTCGTGATTAATTTGTTGGATATCAGTTTAGTATTGGTCAATGGAAAAACTAAGTGATGTTATCTCCCTGATAATCTCTGATAAATGGGCTTCATAGGTTATGATCTTACATGTTGAAACCATCAATTCTTTTGTCTCTGCCAATTGGTTTTCTTAAATAGTGATATATATATATATTAATCTTTTTATCATTGTTCAATGAGTATATTATCAATATTAATAATGATTAATGGTATTTTAAACTCAATATGATATGATATAATCAAATGAGTTCATTTGTTTTCTAAATCCATAAAACATAATACTAGATTTAATTAAATCATAAGTGGAAGTTTATTTATAGCTGTTCTGGTCATTACATGTGGTACATGATCATTTATTTCATAACACTTAACTAAGATCATGATAGAACTAATAAAGATCCACAATACTGGTTATTTTTATAGATTTTTCAGGATTTATTTCATATTTGGTGGGTATGTATCCTATTATTTATCAACTATCATTGAATATTTCTTTATTTAGGTGATATAAAATGGGCTATATTTGTTAGGGACTCTCCCAAAATGGGTGTTGTGGAAGGCATCTACTATTTTGATGTTTTTTCATTTTTCTAAAACTTTCCATGTAAATAAGTCATTAAAAATATTATAAGACTTATTCCCAATAATTTAATATAATATATTGTGTAATTCAAAAAAACAATTCTTCATTACTCGATTCTATAGAATTTTCCAGAAATGGAGTTTGTGCAAGGTATGAAAATTGTGGTTGCGTGATCTAAGATGATTTAACATACAAAAAAGACAAATTTTATATTAGAACAAACAATAATCCCTTGTAATCATGACATATGTGGTGTTTATATTAAAATAGACATTGGATAAATGTGGATTATGGAATTATTACACATTGACTGAATTATAACCATATGTGAAACCTCATACAAAGGTCTAATGTAGATGGGGTTGCATGATATCTTGTAGTCTGGTCAAAAATAGCTTATTTGGGACATATTTTCTCCTTTATATTCCCTTGGACACATTTTTAAGGTTTGTAATTTCATCAAAACACTTATATATATTTATTATAGGTTAAATGGTATTTAGATTCCATGGATTCCACTCAATGTGAATAATTAAAAAATTGACAAAAACTTCAAAGGCTATATGTTTCATGCACTGTGTGATAAAAAATAGATAATAGAAGATTTAATTTGTTTTATGAGATCACACATCAAGGGATAATGGTTTGGAATATGAATCTTGTATTAGTTTTTTTGATGAAATTAATGAGCATTGGGGAATTAGGTTCATTCGATTATAACATATTGACTCTCCATTCAAGCATTCACTAGTATACAGGGTCACAAATAAGATTTTTTTTGAATTCTACATGATCAAAGGGGAAGTTATGGAAGTTAAATTATAAATCTAAGTGTTCAAATTGAAGAGTAATGATAAAGATAAGATGATGATGACTACTTATCATGTTTGAAAGTTGGGTTCCATTTTCATGTCCTCATAAATGGGGAAAATAATGATTAAGGTTGATTTTTGACCATGTTTAAAATATAAGTTTCACTATATAGGTATCAAGTTTGTTTAGATTGAGACATGATCCCTATAAGGAAGGTAGTATATGAGTAGGTTAACTAATTCATCACCATATACAGATGGATATCTGTTAGAAAATAAAAGGGTTATGTTGATTCAAATCATGGGCCAAATAAATATGTTTTTTGCGGTGCGGAGAGATTATCAAAAAGATTTCAATTACTCATATGGATATAATATATTCAATTGGGAATTACAATATAGATGACCAAAATAATAGAGTGTGTGAAGACGCATGGTCTTGATGAAAGTGAAAACCCTTTGAGAGATACAATAATGAGGGTTGATCATGCTCTAGCAAGGGGGCCAATGTGAATCTAAAATATATAATCATTACGATCTTATATCTTGGAAAAAATTTATATGGAGTTTTAATAACTAAATTATACACTATATGGGAGGGTTTATTCATATTTTATGTCCATGGACTCTAACAACCTGACCTGGCAGGGCCTGAGCTGCAACTACCCATGCATGCCTCCAATAAAACAGGGGCTGGGGACTTGTGCCAAGAAGGAATATCAATAACATGGAAGGAATTACTTATTTACTTGTACACACACACATATACATTGTCAAAAATAATTAAAGGTAAAAACCAAATGAAACCAATGCATGAATACATCTATATCCCACAACCATATTACAAAATTAGTACTGAAAGCATTAATGGGAAATAAAATTCCCACTAATTTTGTTTAAAAGAAAACAACATGATAAAAAAAGGATTTCACTGTAAAATATAACTATGAAGAGATCCTCTACCAGAATCTAGTAAACACCTAATTTTGTCTAGCTCACAAAGCTATGCCATCTTCTGGTCCTCCAAGTACTCCGTTAAAAGGCATTTGGTCTGCATAAGAAAAAAAATGTGTTTTCAAAGCCTGGGAAGGGGTGAGTATAAAAATACACATTAGGCACCCAAAAATCCCCCAACAATAAAGGAAGCAACTAAAAGTAAACAATCCACTCAAAATAGCCAGAGGGAAACCTAATCGAGAGAGAAACTCTATATTGAACCATCCATGGCTACACAGAACAAGTCAGCTAAATCTATAAATGGTTTCAACCCCCTCATGTGAAAACACCACAAAGACTACCATACAAACCCAGATATACTCATCTCAGACACGAAGTCTCGTGAGGTTCCAACCTCATATCCATAAACATGATTTTCTTCATAGGCAATAACCATATCATGAAACCATGATAACACACTCAATGAGCTTAGACATCCCATATGGCACCCTTTTAGATGATGAAATCCCTTCGGAATCACTATACCATTCCTAATGGTAGGTCTGAGAGAACGTGATCCATCAGTACATATTACTCATTCCGAATATAGTGCCCAACACCTTAGCTCCAATCATCGTTACTTAATTCCCAATGCAGGCCAAAGAAACCCAAGTGAAGAGGCCCACCCCTCACCACTACAAAATATTTTAGGGAGAAATTATCAAGACTATACATCATGTTCACCCTCTCTAATAAGATATAACTGAGGGATCCGGCCTCTCCACTTCCCCATAGTCAAGGGAGTATTACTCATAACTATCATGTGAAGCCTCATTCACTCCTGTAATGAGTGACCCACACCTCAATCCATCGAGGGAGTAGAAACCATCATATATGTATCATTCACATCCTGTGTATGATCCTTGTCCATGTAACTATATCCCAAAAAGGAGATACATTGAATCCAAATGGAGTAAATTCCCCATGGTGCAACTCGAAGATAGGGGATTACAACTCTATAAGTGAGGACCCACACCCAGATCCAATAAGGGAGTACTACTCATGAAGGACCCGCACCCTACCCCGGTAGGGGAGTTCCACTCAGTGACTAGAGAACCCCCACCTTGATAGGATAGGGGAGTACAAACTCTACCAGCTCGTTTACTATTGGGGACCCACAACTTGACAATACAATGGAGTATTTACCCTAGGATTGAGGACTCTCTCCCTAAAACAGTGGGGGAGCACCAACTCTATCATCTCAACACATATGGAGGACTCACACCCTTTAATTCTATGGGAGTAATGAATCCTATAATAGAGGACCCATCCACACTATCTATATATAATATATGGAGGACCCACACCCTGGTCCAATAGGGCACTACTAAATCCAGAGAGAGTGGACCCACTCCCTTGTCCAACAAGGGAGTAAATAATCTACCTCCATGAACGTCATGGAGAAACCCACACCCTAGTCCATCCGGAGAGTAACACAAACTGAGGAAACTACCTAATGTTAATGAACCAATTCCCACAATGTGGGGAGTAACATCTATACCTTTGGAGAGAGGTTAGAAAACCCATGCCCTAGTCCAACTTGGTAGTAACTCTCCCAGTGTCTTTCTATATGAACTAAACCAATCTCTAACATTAGATCAATACCGCTCAAAAATTGACTTTCCCTATTTACTCCACTACATATCTAATAAGTTGTAATGAAGACCATTATCACATCCTACATTGAAAACAGTTTAGGATATACTAATCAAAATATTGAATCTGTGTCACAATGAAGGAGTTATAAAAGGCAGATAATCGCCATAGGATCACCTTGTAGTATACAGCATGCATCGGGGAAGAAACGATGTGTGAGCCTACCTCAAAACCAGACCGTGTATTTTCTCATGTGGCCTCCCACCCATGGAGGGGTACATGATATCTCAATAAGTTAAACGATGTGTATCACATATATTGGTGCCTAGATATGTTCATCTTCTACATGGACCATCTGACAATGTCCTTCACATTCCATCTATCACGTACTACACGGCCTGTTTAGATAAACAACCACATGCATGTGTAGTTTTCCTATGTCTGTATACCATAACATGTTTCCATGTATCATGGTCATGTGTTTGTATATTTCCATGTGTTTTCCCATGTCTATCCCAATACATGTCCTATAGTCAAACATTTTTGGGAACTACAGAATGTGTAACCCATATAAACAACATGTAGTCTCAAAATCTCATCATCCTGAAATTGGAAGAGATACACAACGTCTTTCACAGAACTACACACTCTGTTTATGGTGATTCCATTTTGGAATCACCTATAGAATCACATGATTCTCCTCAATTAAACATAAAAAAATAGATCTACCTAACACGGATCAACAACAATTGAAATAGGGCTCTAGAAACATATAATACTGAAAAATTAAAGGGATAAAGGCTAAAAATCAAAATTTCCTTCCTTTTTGGAGAAACACAAAAGTATTGAATGAAGAAAGACGCTTGGATCATGATTCTCCTTGATTTTTTGATGATTATCATAAAAAAACATGAGATCAACAACTCTTATTTGCTTCAATTCGGAGGCAGTTTCATTCATCACCAAAGGGGAGAATAGGATAGGAGGAGCCTCTCCTCCTTTGTTTCATTCATAAAAAACATGGTGAGGGGTGAAATGTTTTTATTTTAGGTTATTTTTATTAATAAAATATTCATTTAATTAATTATATCACCACACAACAACCCTCTAACTAGAATTTGACCAAACCACCCAGCATGAACATGCTTTAGTTATGAATAGGGTAAACCAAAAGTTATAGGCTCAACCACGGTCTTATAAATTAGGTCTGAGACTCAAAAAAAAATATGTACATTTCAAGTGAAACAACACTTGCACATAAAAATATATTCAATATTTTTAATATCACTTCATTGATGCTCCTCAGGCCTTGGATTACAATTCGGACTTAGCACCCAACTCTGAAAATATTTTATGAAATAATATAAATTCCTTCAAGTCAATAGTTGGGTCATTACATTATCCACACATTAGGAATTTTTTTCCCTGAAATGTTAAACCCTAAGAACAATTGAAGAAACTAATCCCCCCATATATAACCCATCCATGCTAGCTCACCAAGGGATCATGTGCTACATACAACCACACAAATTGAGGAACCAGCAATATAAAACCACTCTTATGTTCAACTTTTATTTGTACAACATCATTCAAGAAACATGAACATGCCTCCTAAGCTGCAATAGGTGGGAATGAACAGAACACCACTATCTATCTGTATTCATGGGTTCTAGTAGTACACCACCACGCAAACCAGACCCATACACTAATGTAACCCCTTAGTTCTTGTCCACCTATGTATGGACTATAAAATAGACTCCTCAAGCATTTGGTATTCATGTCTGATGTTGAACACATGAGGGTATTTATGAAAAAATAATGGATTCCCAAGAGTAAACACTAGGTCTTACTAGGAACATCCTCTACGAACGTACATTTGTATCATAGAACACCAACAAATAAACACTACCATAACCACTAGTGGCATCACAACTGAGTATGTATAGTAGGAAGTTAATCTGTAATGAGTATGATTCATAGGATATAACCCTACCACTATGGAATAATTCTATGTAAGGATCTCCTAATTATAACGCCACCATGGTAATGGGGGTCTAGTAGGAAAACTCCACAGGCCGGACAAATACCTTCTCCGAGACATCATTGAATTACCTCACCTTGAACAAGAAATTCTATGGAACTCTTCTTCCACACTATGGTACTATGAATTTGGGCAGCACTGACCCTCCTCAAAGTTTGAATCATGTCCCAAAACACACGTCCCCCATCACTCGTGAGTTCAATTATAGTCAAACTAAACCCCCACTTCATTGACTGAGTTGCGTAAGAAGATGGTGCCAAACACAAGATGTACCCAAAAAACAAAGGGCTTCTCAAAGATGAACAAGGTCTTATGAAGACTACTTCCTCTACTACCAACATGAGGTTCTACTGATACCTCATGCCATTCTATTTAAACCTAAAGTATGACTAGAAAGAAAAATGTAACCACAACATTTTATAACAATTTCTACTTCAGAGTGTAGAAATGACATAAGTAGTACATCTATTCATCCTTAAATATTTTGGGTCAATGGCATCAATAGCCTGACGTTTTCCTCGACCATGTCCTCTAGCTCCCTATTCCTGGCATGGAACACCTGGGGGTGGAAATACCTCAAACTGTGTACCACTTATTTCATCTATTCTAGATCCTCCACCTCATTCTCTACCATGTAGATATCCTTTCTCCCCACTCCATCTATTACAAGGAGGATCGTCATTTAACACCCTCTCAATAGCATGGGGGGTTAGAAAATCTATAGCAATATGCCCCTGATAGTCACTTGAAAAACTCTACCTCTCATGTAAATGATCTGATCTTCGGTGCTTCTTTTACACTACTGACCCACATGTATGTGTCTGAGCATGGTTATGTATCCTAGGCCAACATTATGTCACTTATTGTCTTCTAGCTCCTACTGATGCTTCAGTCTCCAGAAAACTCCAGCACACTAAGCCCACCTATTTCTCATACAGGAAGCATTCCATCACCAGGGTTGTCTCTAGTACTCAAGGATATGTGAGAATGAACAGCGGAATCCAAATTTATCTAATATCAAAAAGAAAGCCCAACTTGATGGTCTGTGATCTAAAAAAGTCACATAAACCATATCCATGGAGCATCATAACAAGTCTATAAAACTCATCAAAAACTCGTCCATTATAATTCTACCCTGCAAGATCTTATGAATTTACCTTATATCAATGGATCTCAACATGGATGAGTAAAAATATTCTCTGATGAGTCACTCTAACTAATCTCATGTAAGGGTCCCCTCTTCATGAGGCTATATCACCAGACTCCTCCATTTCATTGTTGAACCATGTAAAAGGCTTGCCTATAGGGCTCCCATCTAATCATAAGGTGTCCCCACAAAGTGGATAACTCGTGTGACTAATTCGATCTAGTCAACTTCTAGCAGGGGATTAGGATCACCCAGTTACCTATTAGGTAGATACCTCTAAAACACATGTAGTTCACTCATATTGCATGTGTCCTCAACCTGAACTATGGTAAGACCTATAGTTTCATGGGCATTGGAACCACTAGAATACCATGCAGAGCTAACACCTCATTATCAATTCCCTACACTAAAGCCTCATAATGGGGTGGATTTTTATCATGATCACACTATAGATTCATGTTTGAATATCTTCATGGAGGAATACATAATTAGAAAGAAGACTTACCACATTCAAATAGTATATCAGGGGACCTGACATAAGAAGGATAGGAAAAACCAAAACCAAGTCCTACTTGAAGCATATATCATTTGTTTCCCAAAGACCATTTTCATAATGTACCAAGTCAAAAATCAAGTTATTAGAGTACCAGTGAATTGATATGTTGGGCCCCTCACCAAATGTATTACCACTAACTTATGTTTGAAACAAAAAACATCTAAACAATGTCTCTACAAAACCAAACAAAGCTCGTGACATTGTGGTCCAGATGTGTAACCAAATAGCTCTGATACCACTCGGTAATGACACATCCCTATAGAGCTCGGGCCGTGACTACCCATGATCACCTATAATAGTCTAGGGGCTAGAGACTATCATAGAGAAGGAATATAACTAACACATTAGTCATTTCCTATGTAATTTCACACACACATACATCTCCAAGCTCAAAAAATGTAGAAATTTATAAAACCAATGGCAACCAAATGCATGCATACATTTATATCACACAACTAGAGTAGAGCATCAGTACTGAAAGAGTAAAATGGAAATATAATTCTCATCCACAAAAACTGTAAAGGTATCAATCCTTCTCAGAAAGAGGGGATCACTATCAAATAAAACTACCAGAAATCTCCTCAGCTACGTTCTGGTAAACACCTCAGTTTTTCTAGTACACTATTATTTTCCTTAATCGGGTCCTTCATCGGATTTATTTGTAGACATGAAGCCTTCAAAAGACACATAACATGTGTATGAAAATCCTATACGAGTGTGAGTACAATAATACTCAGTATGAACCCCCAAAAAAAATGGAGCAACTGAAAGGAAATAGTCTGCTTGACCTAAACTGAGGTAAACCCAAAAGAAAGAGAAGCTTAATATTTAACCATCCATGGATGTACATGAAAATTCAGCACAGTCTACCAAGGGTGTCCACGCTGACATGTGGAAAAACTACACCGACTCCCATAAATAACCCATATATCTTGTCTCAGTCACTAAATATCATGAGGTTCTAACCTCATATCTAGAAATAGGATTTTATTTATCGGATATAACCATAACATGAATGTGGGATAACACACTACACAAGATCAGCCACCCTTGATGGAACTCTCCTGGGAGATGCACTCCATCGAGAACAACCCTACCAGTCTTAATAGTGCATCCATTAGAATTTTCTCTACCAAGAATACTTACTCGGTCAAATTATAGTCCCTAGTACCATAGGTCATGTCATCATTACCTCAGGACCAATGCAAGATAATGAAACCAAAGTGACGAGGCTCGCCCCTCACTACTACAAAAAGATGAGGGAGCACTACTCTAGACTATGCACCACATGATTCCTCTCTAACAATAGAGAATATAGGGACTCACACCTCACCACTACCCCATAGTCGAGGTATTACTGCTCGTATCTATCCTGAAAAAACTCTATCACTTTAGTATATAGTGGTATGAATGTCAAACGATCAAGGGAATAATAAACCCTATATAGGTATCATTCACATCTAGTGGATGGTCCCACTCCTCGTAATTTTATCCCAAATATAAGGGAGCTACAATACTAATAGAGGACCCACTACCAACTACTTCTTGTAAACGAGGGAGTACTACTCCGTATGTGAGTACCTATGACCTGATCCAATAATGGAGTACTACTCATAAAGGACTCACACCCTAACCTTTTAAGGAATAACAATCAATTACTATAGAACCCGCACACTACTTGGACAAGCCTATACCCACTCTAGCAGCTTTTTTACAATGGGGAACCCACACCCAAACACAAAATGATAGAACCAATCCCATGATTGATGACCCTCTCCATGACATGTTTGAGGAGTAACGACTCTTCCTACACAACATGTATGGAGGAACCACGCCCTGGAACGATAGTGTAGTACCGACTCATATAATAGAGGACCCTCACTCTGGTGCAGCATTGGAGTACTCACTCTATTTATACATCATATATGGAGGAGCATGACCCTACTCCAATAGGTGTGTACTAATTACAAGGATAATAGACCCTCTCCCTGGTTCATCAAGTGAGTACCTACTCTACCTTCCAAAACATCACATGGAAATGAGGACCATAGTCTATCAGGGGAGTAACAACCCCAGTGGAAACTACCAAACAGTAATGAACCCACACCGATTTCATGGGGAGTATCATATCCACCGAAGAAGAGAGGTAAGGAAAATCTTCACCCTAGTCAAAAAAGGGAGTAACAGTCCTAGCATCTCTATATAAGAACCACAATCATATCCATAATCATCTCAACACTACTCCACGTGCATGTTGATCGATTTACACCACCACGTATTTCATAAACCATAACAAAGTACACCATCATGTCTTATTTGTAAAACTAAAATAGATATACTAGTCACAAGCCTTAGTCCATATTCCATAGATGGAGATATGGAAGGCGAAAGATCCCCCAAGGATCTCTTAGTAGTACACAACACGCATCGAGGAATACACGGCTTGTGATCCTGCTCGAGCTCTTTCTCGTTTACCTTCTCCACATGGGTTCCAACCCATGTAGAATTAGAATAATGTTAATGTAGGTAAACACTAGGTTCCTCATCTATCAACCCATGGTTGTCTTCCTCTTCAACATGGACCAACTGATAGTATCCCTCAAACGTCGTGTATCGCATACTATACTGCATGTTCAAATAAACAGACACCAATCTATGTTGTTTTCTTATTTTCGTATACTATACCCTAGGTACATTTATCATGGAAATTTGTTAGTACATGACAATGTGTTTTCACACGGCTATCCCAAGTCATGTCTCATGGTCACACAGTTTAGGAGACTGCATGGAGTGTAACCCCTATACAAGACATGTAGTCCCAAAAGCTCTTATTCCCCAAAAATGAAGAGATACCCAACCTATGTAACTAAACTACACATCATGTAGATGGTGATTATAGTAATGAAGTACCTAATAAATCACCTGATCCACCTAGATTAAACCCAATACCCATAGATCAGTCTAGAAAAGATCAAAAACACTTTCAATAGGGATCTAGAACCATAGAACAATGAAAAAAAAGAAATGGATCAAGAACAAAACTCAAATCCTTCTACCTAATTGCAGAAACAATGAAGCTTTGGATGATGTTAGATTCACTGATCATGCTCATCCTTGATCTGGTGATGATCTGCATCAAATATAGGTATTTTCAGCACTGTGTTGCTTTAATTTGGTGGTGGTTTCATTTTTCTCCAAAGGGGAATGGTGACAAGATTACAAAAATAGGGATCCTAGTTCTATTATAGACCAAAAAATAATGGTTTTAATAGAATTTAATGTCATATATATTAGTACAAATGAAATTTATTTTTACGGTTATATATAATAGACTACCTCTTTATAGGATATTCATGTCTCGGGACTTTTATGGTTAAGAGAACTCATTAAATTTCATAAAATTACTAATATGAGGTAGTGTAATGAGAAATCAAGGATTTTGATCCCGTTTAATGATTTATGGTATCAATATATATATATATGTGAAAGAAGAGATAATTTATGAATAGTTCTATTATGTGATGTGGTGGGTGACTGAACCCAAAAAAACAAGTTACCTCTAGGGTGAGGACTCTAACATGACTCTATATTCTATGAATCATATAAATATTTATTGATATATTGGTTAATATAAAACAACTAGTACTGATTCCTATGAATTCTTACATCGATATTCAATAATACTAAACATGTTGTTTAATGTCATACTATGTGGAAATATGATACAATGTTTTTGGTTAATTTTTTTGGATATAAATTCTCATAAATTTTAATTAATTGGTCTAGGATTAGTGGGCCATTGTTTTTTGGTTCATATTTTGAGAACCTATTATGATAATATTAATTTCTTGTGAAGTATAATTATGTGAATTTAATGTGATGTTATAAGAAATATTTCATAAGGAACCTCATATTGGTAAGAGGTTTAATATGGTCTCTATCCATGGTAATCAATGAGAATTCAAAATTGGGGGAAACCATACGACATATTAAGGGTACTCCACATTTAGTCTATATCATTGGTGGATTAATTTTTTGGATGATAATCATCCTAAATTATTGCACCATGTCACCCTAGATAAAGGGGTAAAGGTGAACGTTCTAGATGAATGATCGAGACAATCAATTTAGATGGACATTGAAATTATTTTGTTACTGGGATTTATTTTCATCATACGATTATGATTAATCTATATTGACCTCATATAATCATATTTAAAATAGATATATATTTTTATCTAAAGGGATAGTAGTCATACCGCAATGGGTAGCACTGCATATGTTCCATACACTAGGAAATATGGAGTTTCCTTGGGTGAAGTCTAATTCATGGTATGATATTCTCACAACATGTTATAGATCATGTTAGGCTTTAAAATACTATACTAATTCACTATCAAATTTATAATTTCATAGACATGTTTTTAAATAACTCAATATATCCATTATTTGGTGTTTGATTGAAAGATGTATCTTCATACCAGATGTTGTATGCATAATCTTTCTTAAACTAAATGGATCTGAAATTTGATTCGTTGTTCGTGAGTCATGTGATTGATACTAAACCGATGAATAATGTGGTATTAGACAAGCATTTTTTCATATCAGGACTTTAACTCCATTAGGGTATTGGCTTTATCATATTTCAAAAAATAAATTAGTGGAAGTAACTATAATTTTTTATTATTGTGATATCTATAATGGGTAGGGACACATGAAATTTATATCCCACACATAAAATATTCCAGGACTACATGATGGTTTATATAATATCCATTTAATGATTAATGGGATTTTTTGACATATAATGCATGAAACATACTAGTGAATAGTTTAAAATCATAATCCATGGTCAAATACATGTATCCCATCATTTAGAAATAGAGGAATATCATAAATCCTATTTTATGTGCTCTAGGTACCCCAACATGAACCTCCTATAATATATGAGTAATTTCATTTAACATAAAATATTAGAGAGGAATTAAAACAATTTTTTTATTAAAGAGAACTTACTCTATGTTTAGTCTGTAATTAAGGACCAAATGCACAACCAATTTAAAACGTCCCCCCAAATCAAAAAACAAAATTAATGATAAAATATAATATATTTTAGAAATAAAATAATGGTTTCATATATTTGTATTTTTATTCTTTTATATGGGTAATGTATAGTATTATATGTGAATATCCAGTTCTGAGATGATTCTCCTCCATATATTACACAAGTAGTGTTGAGAGATCACTCTATGGTGATCCACATAAATGTTAATTTTTCCTCATATGGATTAACAAATAATGTTTATTTTTTCCAAAGAATATTCTGAATCATTAAATGATCATAATACCTATGAATAGTTCATATTATGTGGAAATTTGGTCATCATTTCATGGTTGTTCATGAGAAAGGTGTTGATATCATGATTCATAATGGTGGAGCCACTATTTTTTTCATTGTTACATGGTTGTAGTTTTTCTTCATATGAAATATTAGGTATTAAATAATTGGGTCCAACTCAAAGATGTTAGTTAGGGACTTTTAAACCACCTAATTATTGTTTCACCATTCCAAAAGAAGTAATTAGTATGATATGAGAGCCTTTTATGGATACATAAGAACAACTCAATAGATTAACCAAATTAGTTTCTGGTTATTTATTATCTTCTAAGATATGATTTAGATGGAACCAATATATTGATTATAGCTTTTTGGATATAATTTATCAATGGAGAGATATAAATTTTTTTAAATGTTGATTTACATGGGAAATAGTTCATGGTTTTGGGAGTGTTTTAGGGTAATATGCTATGGTCGTCCCCTTGAATCTCATTTTAGTTTTGATCTAAATGTAAAATTTATAGATATCACTACCCCAAATATAATCATTTAGTCATAATACGATGATTTATTATATACATGATCGAGAAAATCTGAGAGATCAATTGAACATTCTGATGTCGTGGATAATGACATAGATTATGGACGTTAATGTCCCTGTAAAGTAATAAATTCATAATGATAAAATATTTAGCATTAGTTTTTCACATTATGTGACAATAGTTGTAAAAGCTAATATAATTTATCATATTTTATATCTTATAATAGAGGGATTGAAGTTATTTTTATGAAGATATGATAAATTGGATGAATTTGTTCCCTTGGTAAAGAAGAATTATAATTTGGGGGTTCAGTAAGTATCTCTTGATTTCATCGAATGTACAAGAGAATCCATTAGGACATTCGTTGAATGTTTATTTAAACATTTTCTTCAACATAGACTTAAAATTCCATAAAAGGTTGGAAATAAAACACCAGATGTACACTGAATATTCTTTGAGGTCTCTCAGGTATCTCAAATTTTATAGAGGGGTATCTTAAGGATGGATTTGATATTATCTGGTGAATTTAAATTAAACTATACCAAATAAATAAAGATAATGATTTTCTAATAGGTGACACTGAAATTTCACATCATGGTATTGATTTTAATAATATAGGAATGAAGTATGTTGAATCCTTTCTCATGATCATTGAGGTGGTTTTAGAATTTTTGAGATTCTTCCACAAAATCATCGACCTATAACTCTATTTTATTCGCTAAATGGTTCTTGACGTGGTATTTCATGTCCCATATATAATTTTCTATAGTTTTATTCAATATAAAGGGAATAACTATGTAGTGTTACATTCCTTGGGGATCCTTGAATGTAATTTCATATTCATCATCAAGGGATACATAAATTAGAATCTTTTTGGAGTATCCAGCCATGAAGTTGAGGTATTGAAAGATGAAAATTGAATAAATTAGGAATTTATTGAATTGTAAGAGGTCTATCATATATTTTATGGTAGTTCAGATATGAAAAGATGACACAAGCACTGATTTTCACAATATTCTACCTAAGTTAGATAATTTTTGAAGCTTCATTGGAAATTACACGACTATAATAGTGTTGTATTTGATAAAATTATCATCTTTATTATCATCAATGAAACTATGGGAGAATATTAATCTTCTATAAAAAACATATATCTATAGTTTCTATTGGGAAGCCAAAAAATGGTGATATTAATTGATTCACAAGACAGAGAATTTCCTTATAGTTTCTTAAAAATAAATCATATTTTTACTGTAATAATCCAATGTATGAAAATTAATTATCACGAGGTATAATGATACTAGTCAATATCTCCATAAGGAAATAATTTTTATTATGATTCACCTATATAAACTAATTTAAGGTAATAAAAAATCCTTCATCATTGATAGGAGGGGAATCATCCATCTTTTCAACTAACTATATTTAGGTTGCATAGGTTACAGAACTCATTAGGAAGTGGTGGTTTTGAGGTGGAATCACCATTAAGTGAAAATAAATATTGCTTAACATTATATAAATTTCTAAATAGTTATAATAATTTCAGGTTTGTGATCAATATAGATCACACTCACCATGATCTCCACCAATGAAATTTTCCTAGGATGTTGAAACATCTCAGCTCAGTCGATCGTCAATAGTTCGGTATTTTCCTATAATATACACAACTAAGGCATAAAATAACATGAATGAGGTGAATATTATGATATATATATATATATTAGTTGATTTATTTCTCAATATTAGGCTTACTTATCCCTCATATAGGTAGTATGATACCTTAAAATGCATTTTTGTCTTTGATACAGTTCAGTTGTGTCCTAGGTGAAGAGTTATAGCTTCTAGAGGGTGGATAAGTATAAAAAATATGCTCTTCTGGTCATCCCAAGGACTCATTGAGGTGTTATTAATGTAATTAGTTTTGTTTATTAATTCATCTCTATTGACACAGTGGAGTATTTTTTCACTTTTTTAATACCCACCATCATGGTAATGGGTTTCACATGAGTTAAATATTGAATCATCACCATGGTTCATCCATGAAAAACAAATAGTGGAGTATTTCATGAAATTTAGGTATAATTAAGAGATATTTGTCTTCATACGTATCCAATACCATCCTAGTATATACTTGAATATACCATCATGTGGAAATATTTAGAATTTGGTATTGGATACAAAATATTAAAAACGATTACTTTAGTTGGAGATTTTTTGAATGATTTTTTTCACTATTATCTTACACATTAATCATTATCTAGGATGATACTTTATCTACAACAATATATCCCATGTTTTATAGTTATAGGTGTAGATGATGTTGATTCAGGATTCACTATAAACTGGGAATGGGTGAACATCAAAGTAATTCAATATACATAATTTTTAGAGGGGTACCATTATAATGTAATTGATGAGGAATTTTTTGTGTTCTTACTTATATGATTCCTTTCACATTTGGAGAATCATGTTTATTCCATGAAATGTAGATTTCATGAAATCCTGTCATATCAGATTTGGTACCTGTAGGGTCTCCTACTTATCCTTATGACGTCAATTATTGATTATTTTTGAGTATTTGAGTTCTATAAGGAAGGGGTAATACCCATAGATGAAAATATAGTTGAGAAGGGTGTCTGGTGACTTTTTTATATATTGATTATCTATTGGTATTGATTGGAATTATTTTGGGTTTTCTAAGCATTGAAATTAAACATATATTATCCTCATTCCTGCTACCAATCTTTGGTATACTAATCATTTTTGGGGGTGGAGGACACACATGTTACTTATGACTAAGTATTACCCAAATCCCAATATTATAAATTTAAAAAATTAAATATATTAAAATAATTTTAACAGTGATAAAAACTCTGGGTAAAGAATCTATAAATGGTTCTAAGAACTGATGTGATGTAGGTGGTTAGGATATCCCAATACTAATGGCCTTACTGAAGCTATTGGTATGGGGGTTGTATTATTTATATTATGAATGGTTTATAAAAATGATTGGTATTTATTCTATTATTATTTTTTGAAATTAAATGGTATATTCTTCAACATCACAAAAAATATGATCATCATTCACGAATAGATGTAGAATCACACATCAAATATATATCATACTATAAATAATGCAGATTTTCAACCATCCATAATTGAAATTTAATGAAATATATATATTTTATAAATCATATTTAATAATTTTATTATTTGAAAACAAATAAAAACACATACAGAACATATTTCTATGATTAAAGAACACCCAATTAGTTTTTACATAAATAAAAAGTATAAAATATTGGTGATTAATTCTTCCCTCCTGACCACAACTAATATGATGGGCATCACTAATAGATCCAACATCCCAATCATTCTCTCTAACATAATCATATACATTATAATAATCACCATAACCACCACAAACTTCATCACCCATCAACAATTAGGACTGTCATTTCCATCACCGAGTTTATTATATGGAGATTATATGATCAACATGAATGTATCAAACCCTTCAATGGTGTCTACTGGATGTGAATGAAATAAATCTATAAAAGATATATCAAACTTCTTTTTTCCTTTTTTATTTATATCTATCATTTATATGGTTATTTATTATAATATTATTACATTTCGTAGGCCTTTAATGCCTCTATATGGGCCTCCTTATTATTAGTGTTTCAAGAGCTATTAATGGTACCTGTAATGATTCAATACGTAATAGGGATCGTAATATTCTTGGTTGAAGGGTGGACTCTCCTGGTTTTTTCATTGACTATTTTTTTCAATTGATCTCATAGAACAATGTTTTTATCATAATTCTCTTAAAGGGACTTAAATCACACCAATAAAAATATAAATTAAATATTTATTTTCAAAAGAGATATTAAAATTTAATGCAGAACAATAAACCATAAATTTTGTTTCATTTAATCATTTATAGTTCTCTAATATTTGAATTTTATACTCTTGAAAAAAATTATACTCAAGGAATAAGTCCATATATGCTTGATTTATCCCTCCATATGTAAAATTGTGTGTAAGAAAATATTATTTAATAAAATTTCATTTTTGTTTCAATTTACATTTTCAAAACGACTTTAAAAAATATTATTGTAAAGGCCCATAAATATCAAGGAAATTTCTTTTCTTAATGACTTGTAATTTTATGAGACTGTGGCTTCTGATGGCACTTGATTACGAGGACTGGTGTTCCCGGAATCAATTTTCGAAGTTTAGCTCAGGTACGTTCAGTAAATGAATGAGTGGGTTTTTCTATCTTTTGAACAGTTTCTCGGAGTTGAAATCTGAGGGCACCGATGAACTCGCATTGCCGGTAATTTCTTAAGGGGACCTTTACCACAGTTTCGTTTTAAGCGGGTTGAGAATTAATAATTGGG
Source organism: Viscum album (assembly GCA_963277665.1). Lineage (NCBI taxonomy): Eukaryota > Viridiplantae > Streptophyta > Magnoliopsida > Santalales > Viscaceae > Viscum > Viscum album. The sequence continues at coordinate 1,513,008,006 of OY728156.1, forward strand.
GAATTAGTTTGAAATAAATAAAATTGTTAGAACAATTTTATTTTATAACATTGGAAGTTAATCCCTCCCATGGAAAGTTGGTGGTGGGTGCCACAACCATCCAACTTCCCATGGGTGGATATTTGAAAGGTGGGGCCCACAAGAGCCCCAACCTTTCACCTTTCCCTAAACTCCTTAAACCCCCTTCTTTACTTTGTAAAATCCTCATAAATTGTGTAAACTCTTCCTCTCCCTCTCTCCCTATTTATTATTTGCCAACAGATGTTAATCAATGCAATCAAACTCTTTAATTATTTAATTAAGTGATTTGAATTTTGAATTCTTGGAAAGTTTAATTAAAATAAGGGATAGCCTTATTTTAATTTGGTTGGTAGATGTGTGTTAGAAGAAATATTTGAGAGAGAGCTTTGGTGAAAGAAGAAGAGTGTTTCTCCTTTGTTGAATAACATCAACCTTCCAACAAAGAACGACACTCTCTTCCGCAAAGAATGACAACACACCTTATTTTCTCTTCTCCATAACAATATAGGATACACCAATTCTTCTTCTGGTGCACTCCTACAATGAAGGAAATGACACCGTCATCCATGATGTTTGTCAACCACGAACCATATTCAATGTAGGGTGTCATTTTCTTTGTATAATTCTATTTATGTGAGTTATACCCTCAAAGTTGGGCGATTAATTGGTGTTTGATTATTTGAACAACTAACGTGGTGGGTGCGAACTAACGAACATGTCTGGACCCATCGTCGTACCGTTCTTGATATGAAGAATGTTTGGAGATGAAGAAATGGGACCGCAATGGCTATTTTAAGTCTTCGCAGTGAAGGGCGGGTCCCGGGAGAGCCGTAGGCACAGACGGTGGGAAAAACAAACCACCAAAGCATGCCCGGTGGTTCGCAGAAGGCTGTGGTGGCGTGCCACACCGGCAACCGGTGGTGGCGTCATGCCGCCGGAGCAGACCGCCACGGCTGAGCCACGACATTGGTGGAACCAGAACGGCTTTTCCATTCCGGATAAGGAGAGGCACAGGTTAATTTCGCGCCTGGGGGAGGTCGCGGCCTCCCCGCTCGGCCAGCTAGTAGAGCCAGCCCCCCCCCCCCCCCCCACCCCCCGACTAGGCCGGGGCGGGACACGCAGGTCGGACCACGCCGGCCGGGCCGAGCCGCGCAAGCCGGGTGGGCCCCCGCCCAATCGGGTTGGACCAGGATACGGGTCAGGTCGACCCGGGGTGGTTTGGGCCGGGTTGGACTGGGCCCAGACCACCCTTTTCGGGCCAGATTCGTTTAAACGCCCATAACATGAGCTACGGATCTCCGATCGATGCACTGTCAGTGGCGTAGGATTACTTGGATCTAGATGGTTTTTTCGGTATATTACACTCAAGGTTTCGGTGATGTTTGGGTACAGCCAGGTTGGTTCGAACCCGTAACCAAACAGGCTTGCAGAGCGGAAATGCTTATAACTTAAGGACCGGACAGCCAGGTTGGTTCGAACCCGAAATCCAACCGGGCCCCTCGAACGGAAAACCAATAACTCTCAGACCGGACGTTCGTTTGAAAAACCATCAGGGGCGTGGGTAATATCATTTAGAAATGGTTACATTGAGTATAACCAATGGGAGTTCAAGGTACACTTGAGATATGGTCAGGTTGGTTTGTACAAGAAACCAACCGGGCCCCTGGAATGGAAATGCTAATAACTGACAGATCGAGCATCCGATTTACGTGTCGTCTATTGCGTTGAGACCTCTATGACAAGGCGGTCCCTTGAGATAATTCCACTTGAGATTATGTGACACTTGGAAGTATCGACTAGTAGCTCATGGAGAAGATTCTCCCAGAGACGAGCGTACAAAGTACAAGGACCCTGTAGCTGGCTGAGACCTGATTATTTCTTGTCCGATTCGTATCGGAGTGACTTGACTAGCCCATTGGGGAGCACTGTTGTGTTGGGGTGGCAGACCCACGGTAGAGGAGTGCTACTGTGTTGGGGTGGCAGAAACGTGGTACTGAATAGGAGGAGTACCTCGGTAGGCTATTAGGGGGTGCGCTACAGTGTTGGGGCGGCAGACCCAGGGCGGGGATCGCTACTGTGTTGGGGTGATATACCAGTGGTACTCGACAGAGGAGGAGTACCTCAGCAGTCTATGGTTAGTGAGTAGCTCCTTGGAGTCATGACAAGACTACTGTGCTCGACAGAGGAGGAGTTCTCTAGTAGTTGTGCTTTCGACATCATGAATAAAATCCTGGTTTGAGCTAAGTCAATGACCTTTGTGTTTTCCTCATGATTGAGATGGGTTACTTGATAACTTAGGTATATGTATGGGCATATAGCTAGATAAGGGTTATTTGTTGATATCTTTCTTTGTGGTTTATCCTTGTTGAATTTTGTGAGACCTTGAGGTTCTCGGGGTCCCTACTGAGTATCTTTATACTCACCCCTTCACGGGATATACCCGAACCTCGTTGTGTTGGATGCAGATGACATACAACACTGACCGAGGTAGAGTGTACGAGGACTGGACGGTACCCGGAGGTGGACACTCGGTGTGACGGCACACGGAGCAGACCGATAGATGCGGAGTGCTGAGGAGGACATCTGTACCTACCCCTCATGTAGGAACCCGGAGGACGATCCAGGAGCTTCTTCACCTTTCAGTTGTTGTCTTATCAGTTGTACTTTTCTTTCAGTTGTAGTTGTACCTTTCTGTTGGGCTCTTATTTCTGGCACCTTTTTAATTTCACCACACTTTTTATACTGCTTTACTTAGTGTTTGCATCCGCTTGTACTGTGTTTTTGTGTGCATTTACGTTTTATAAAGGCAATGCATTCCTAGATTTTAGGGAGTTACACCTTTGGTGCTAGTCGCCACCTACTGGGCTATGGAAGGCGGGCTTGGGGTAGTCATGATACAGGTCCTGGGGGACGGGTCGTGACAATTATCTATTGGTTATTAGTTAAATAATTACTATTTTTTGGTTATCACTATTTCAAAATGATATTGTGATTCAATTTGACATTATTAATGAGTATAACAATATTGAGGTTTTAAATAAACTTATAACTCTAAAATCAATTGAACTATTTATAAATATATATATATATATATATATTTATAGTTCTTTAATTAAAAAAATTCATTATTATATATTGGGGAGTGATAATTTGTTTTAAATTTTAATACAAATTAATTAATGTTATTGATTTTTAATATAGTTTTATAGTTTCAATCAAATTAATTGAAATTATTTTTTTATTAACATTGAAATTTCCATGATGTTTTTTGGTTGAGGCTGTATATATTGGTTATAATCAATTTTTTTGTTCTTCGGTGTATTCAAAAGATCTATTTCTATAAACCCGTGATAAATTTATTGAAAAACAATGTTTTCATAAAATTGGCATGATGATAGTTTTTTGGGTCCTAATTGTGAAAAAATAAAAAAATTATATAATATTTGGCATATTTTTTTATTTTAATAAAAGGGTTTATTTCTAAAATTTTAAATTATAATTTTTTTGTGAAACACAAATAATGATTTCCATTAATTATATTTTAATTATTTCAATAAGAAAACTTATTTAAACTTTTTTTGATGAATTTTTTAGTTTAATTAATAAGTATTAACATTTAAATTTATGTTATTGTGTTTTGAACCATTGTTATTATAGTTATCCATTAACATTTTTTGAATTAATTTTTTTATTTGTCCTTATAGTTGTGATTGAATTTTTTTTCATGATTTTATGAGTGGTTGAGTTGTTAAGTCATATTGGGATTGAAGAAGTGATTTGGGAATTTTGTGTTAAATGGTAGTACGTCATTGATTTTATATTATCTTTGTGATATAGATGGTAATTAATTATCTATGATAAAACCAATATATATTTTTCCTTAGATGGAATTGGGTAGAATATTTTTGGTTTGGATGGTATTTTAGATTATTCCAAATTTTAGTGGACGTTTATGGTATAAATGGAAAGGGGAAGTAGATATTTGGGGGATTACTAATTTTATGTTCATATTGATTAAATTATAGTAATTTATTATTGAAATATTTTTATTTTATATTTAATGTATTTTTTGAATAATATTGGGTGGTCTTGAGATGAGAATTTTTGTTTTCAGAATTAAGGTTGTTCGTTTGGATTGCAATTATAATGGATAATGATGTTTTGGGTGGTAAACCCTTTAAAAATGAATCATTTTATGTTGAAATGATTGATACTCAACATTTTATTATATATATATATATTGATATTAGAATCCTGAATTCAATTGTTTATATATTAATGGTGGAATTTGTTTCAAATTGATTTTATTTGGAATAATACAGGGGTATCATGAAAAAACTAGGACATGGATCATATTCACTACTCACATGCATGATTAAGTGGGGAAAATGACACATTCCTTATAAATAGTTAGCATCACTTGTAACTTCATGGAAAAAATATAAATTATTTTTAAACTACTTGATATGAGTTGTATGAATAAATGTATATATTGTTTACTAACTATTTACAAAATACAATTAGTTTATAAAAATAAATTTGTTAATAGTTTACACATAAACAATAAAATTCCTATACACTATTTTGACCATCATTATTTATAGTCATTACAAATAAGTTTAGGTCAGTTAATATTCATTTTATTCATTTTCAATAACCCCTCTATCATTCAATTGGGTATTGATCAATACAAATCATTTCTATTTGATTTAATCTAGTTAAATTCAGTTGAGTTTGATTCAATACAGTTTTTCTAATCCCTTCCAGGTTTGTTTTGGTCGTATAATGTATATTTGGATCACATCATTTCAAGTTAGTTATATTTGGAATGATTCATAACAATCTGATTAGTTATAAGTAATCTCTTCCCTGATATATCCATTTCATTCTGATTTTGATTTTTATATATCTATTTAATTTAGTTATATTCAATTCACATTTATTTGATTTCTGTTGTGTAATTTTAGGTGTCGGATATTTTATTATATTTTGTTAATTAGTGTTAGTACTAAATTGAACCTTTTTGTGCAGGGGAAATAAATATATTCTCTTATACAATAGAATATTAGTTCAAACCAATGATTGTGTATTCATTATAGATGGCATATTTTTTATTTAAATTTTATAATTCCAAAAAAATATAATATGTTGAAAATAAGTATTAAGAAAAATAATAATCACCTTCAATAAAAATATGAATAATATCATAAACTCATCACTCTAGTAAGTAATCATTTTTTGTAACATGTTACAAGACACTAATCTTGTGTTATTATACCCTATAAAACAATTCCAAATCCACCAGACCAACAATTATTGGCTCATTCTTATTTGATCAACATATCTCACCTAATCCAATTAGTTGTTGAGCCCTCATAGCTTCATCATCCATAATATTATAATGAATATGGTACAAAAATATTAACTCACATATATACAATAATAATGTAAATTTTTATTTAATAAATGTTCTTACACATAACTGAGGCCATCATGTGTCCTTTATTTTATTATAATGGTTCGTTCGGGAAAATAGTTTCACATGAATTATGTAACTATATTATGAAATCATCTCTGTAAATCCCAAATATTCTGTCACAGATTAACCAATATTTTTATAAGATTCATTATACATGACCATCACCTAAGGTAGCCAGTTCCCCAATTCATGTGTAAAAAAACCCATGACAAATGATAGTTATAAATACAACAATGAATGAAATAGATAAAATTTTAAATTAAAACATTTTATAGTTAAAATAAAATATGTTTAAAAATTTTACTAGTGTTGTATTGATATATATATACCCATGAAAGGCTGATTAGTTGGCTCGGATGGATTCCTAATCTGTGATGGATCCATAATCATGGATGGATCTATAACATGTGTATTGATAAGTTGTTCCATTGTATACTAAGGATGATCAGAAGGCACTAGAGGATAAATTTAAAGATAATATAAATTAAATCCTTTATATAATGGATATTTAATAAATTGATATGGAATGAAAGAAATTTAGGATATTGATATTATGGTTGGGGAGTGGGATCACATAATGGACTTGAAAATGATATCTTATGAGTATGGTCAGATGAAGGTGTGGGTATAGGATAGGAAAAATTAATGTTCTTGATGCATCCAATAAAAGTGTGCGATAAAAATTTGTTGTATATGGTGTGTCTAATGATGTTTCATGTTGTGATCAGCTATAATGAGTGTTGTGACTAGATATATAATTTCAATGATAAAACCGGTAGGTTTGTACCTTCAATTACTAGTTTTTAGGGAGAAGAATTTTCACTTGGATGAAAAAACATGACAAAAAAATAAAAATAATTAAATATCTAAAATAATGGGATTAATAATTGATATATATATATATATGAAATTTTATACTCAAAATATTAACTCCAAGATTAAAGGAAATATCTCTCATGAAGTGATAATTTTCAGATATTCCCTTCCTTCATATCTCATCAATATTATTCATTTCCATCATTATAAAAATATATATATTTTAATATAAATTATTAATAATTTCAGCACATAAGTTATAAATTCTAATTAGTAAGATGAATATCTCGTTGTTATAGTCTATTTATTCTATGTGATTTTCAATCCAATTCAATTTATGTTTTCTGGACTCACATAGGACTATATCATGGTAGTTATTTTTTATTTTATTTTTCTTTATTATTGGGTTTTTTTAGTTTTTTAATAGAGTTTGTTTATGTTTATATTAATTTTACTATATTTTATTTCTTCTATATTTTTTCATTTGGTTCGTTATTTTATTTTGATTTTTGTTTATGTGCTGATTTAGTAATTGTTCATTTGGATTATTGTTTAGATCATATGGTGGTTTATGGATTATTTAATTTGGTTAATTTTTATGTTGAGGGTTTTGGATTATTTATTCATTCTTCCATTTAGTTAGATCATTTGTATTGATTTTGGTTAATACATTTTGTTTTATTTTGTTTTGGTCATATTGTTATTTTTTTATGTTGTGTCATTTAATAGTTAGGACATTTGGTTCATTTTTTGTTAGGTTATTTTTTTAATTTGGTTTTGGTGATTTTTTTTGAGTTAATTTGGTTAAATTTTAGATTATTCTATTTTATTGTAAGGCCTTTTTATTATTTTTTCTTAGGTCATTTGTTAATATTTTGGGTTCTTCCATTTTTTCTTTACATAATTTTTTTATTTTTGGGTTAAATAATATAGTAGTCTTAGGTTATGTAAATTAGATCATTTTGGTTTGGTTATTTTGTTCATTTTGGGTTAGGATATTTTTTTTCATGTTATCATTTTTTGGATAGGTCATTTCATTCCATTTCGGGTTATTTAATTTTAATTATTTTGGGTTAGGTTTTTTTGTTCATTTTGGGTCAGGTTATTTGGATCATTTTATGTTATTCAATTTGATCTTTTTCTCAATTGGCTTAGGTCATTTTTTTTATTTTGGGATTCATTGTTTAGTTTAAAATTTATTATTAAAATTTCATCTAAAATTTATCCTTTGTGGAATGATAAATTCATCAAATGAATGGTTCAATGCTATATTTATTATATTTACAAATAAATGAGGGGTTTAAATAAATTCTATCTAACAGTAATTTGATGATTTAAAAGTAACATTTGCCTCTTTAGAGGAATAGTTTAAACACATCTTTGTAGGAGAATGGGGGCATAATTCAAGCTATATATTTTGGATTAAAGCGGTCTCTCTAACATTTTGTTCAATATATTAATTAGAATAAAACATAAATTTATTTTTCATAAGATATAGTAGACATTACACAATCAGATGATTATAAATATGTTATATTTTTACTATATAAAGGATGAAGTCATAAATCAGATAAAGGAAAAATATTTAGAAAAAATAAAAAATAGTTTCCTTGAGTATTTAATGATGTTGAAGGTGGATATAAGAAGGTTAATAGTATAATTAATATAGAGGCCATATGTGGGAACAATTTAAAAATTAAACTTCTGAACATAAACCAATATAAAATAATTATTATATTCTATTCTAGACTATTTTATGATATGTTATGTTTTTCATTGAATTTTTTTATTGATTCCAAAATCATTGGTGTGAATTTTTAAACATTAAGAAGGTTTTCCAATATAAATAAAATGAATTGAACACTTAATAATTTTTTTGATTTGATTCAATTTAGGTTAGGTTAGTATCAATGGAAAATATGATATTATAATAAAATTAAACTAATACATGTTATACCAAAATAACCCTTCCAAACTAATACCATATGAATCAAAATTGAATGGATTCATCACCCATACCTATATACCGAGCCACATGGTATCATGATAACCAATCTAGAAAAAAAACATACATTAATCCAAACCAATATAAGAGGACAATCGCACCATGTCTGTGAAACATGAAGATGTTCTGGTATACATGAGAAATTTTACCCATATCCACCCACTAGGGGGAAATTATATCAATTTAGACTCACCCAACAACTTTGAAATTTTAAATATACCATTTTCATGAAAACACACTTGGCCATAAGAAAGAAAAATATTTCAGATAAACAATTATATATTAAATCAAAACATAATTAACTCATCATTAATCCAAATTTTAAATTTTTCCAATAATTATTTTTCCCATATTTATCATTCACATTTTATAATATAAAAACCATAAAATCATATTTTTTCAATTAAATAAATTCATAACATATATCAAAAAACACATATATAAAATTAAATTTCATATATAATAAATAACACCTGATCATTTAGTTTTAATAAAAAATATATTTAGATTTGAAATTATTACTCATAAATAATTATAAAATCTCCACGATTACATTATATATAATAAAATCAATTAAAATTATTTCAATAATTTATCTTAATATAAATTAATTAGTGTTAAATGTGAACTATTGTTATTTAGTTAATATAAATAATGAATTTTCCACATCTGAAATTTATAATCTCTAAAAAACTCTAATTTAAATTGAAATACACAAAACCCTATGGAACCATTTCATTCAATTTATATGTAAACAGTTTTTACATTATACATGTAATCATTAATTATTTTTTATGTAAAATGAATAAATTGTTTCTATCTAAATGGTAAAATTAGTTTAAATGAATGTTGGTTCTATATTTTCCATGGATACTATTATCTGCCACTGTATTATGATTAAAACCAACTATGTTTTTTATAATATTTTACTCATTGCAAAAAGTAATTTTTTCATTACCAATGGTGTTAGTGAGGGATTTGATTTTATCCCCATTATTAACACATTTATGTATTTAAATTAATCTAATAATGAAATTGAATTTATATCTTATGTGATCATTTTCATGGAAATTTTTTTTCTCTGTATATTCTTAAATATATTTCTTATTGGTGGCCCAGAAATGAGAGATATCAATAACATTAAATCCACAATAAGTAATATATGTGTCATATTGTTTCATTGAATCAATCTCGTTTCATTTCATATAGAAACAAAATAATGGGAGTAATAATACAATATTAGAGTTTTCTCATAAATTCTATACTAAGAAACATCTTCATAATGAGGCTTACTATCAAATTTATTCTCATAAAAATCATTCATTGAAGTTATTATAACAATATGTTTTTGTTTTTTCATTTTTATTTATCAATAATTTGTACTCAATCCATATGCATTGATCACTAGTTATTCTCATTTATGAATCACATAATTAGGACTGAAATCCCACACTCTTACTTTAGAAAATACAAAAGAAAAAGTTAAAATCATTTCATAAAATAAACAAGAATATTAAACTAAATTAATAATGTATTTTTATTTTATTATCATAATACTAAAAACATCCATTCCATATAATTAAAAAAATATTTTTCATAAAAAAGTCTCCTTCCATATCAAAAGTAATGAATGTTGAATTTTTCTTATAATTTTTTATATTTTAAACAAGGAATGATTATGAACATTTATGATATATGTGAATCTACATATTATGTGACAACATGTACAAGTTAAAATTACATACTTGATTTAGTCATGAAACAAATTATTATTAATCATGACTTTTGATGTACAAGGCACCGGCCTTAAACCATACTTAATATTTAATTAAATGAATAATTCACATTGAGGACCTTTTTAGGTTTAGAATTTTAGAGAATTAGAACATAACTATTACATCTCAAAATATTACAAAGTAGACACTTCTACTATGTTTCCATAGAATAAAAAACTCTTAAAAAGAAACATGTCTAGTTCCATGTTTTATATAGCATGACTTTCCCTTGATCTCATCCTTGACCCTATTCCACATTAAGTCCTGTGAAAAACATTTCAAAAAAACTTGGGGTGAGCATAAAAATCTCAGTAAGGGATACACAAAGAATAAAAACTGTTAGTTTTTCAAACATCAAGTAAACCATGTATACTTTATCAAAGTAATACCTTCACCTTCATGAAGTAGTAAAAACTCTTCACTAAATAAAATATAATTACTTACCATTTTGTAACCAAAGGATTACCATAAAACCCATATAAAGAACACATAACATATAAAGGTAACTTGGGACATAAAAATACTTAAGTGGAATAACCATACAGTCGACTTCCACACATATCACTTAATGGAATAGCCATACGGGTAACTTCCATACATACTTAATGAAATAGCCATACAGCTGATATCCATACCGAATGCATTGGAGGTTATAACTTAACCACTCATCCTGGTATTCACGGCACCACCCGTCATATTGTTTATCACGTATCCACCCGTCAAATGTCCAAGTGCCATTATAAAATCATAAGACATAAAACAAATATAACGGAAAGAAAACATTTCCACACTTTGATCACAATATATCACTCAAATATATTGACATAAAAAATCCATTATAAAACCATTTTCAATACCAAAATACATAAAAGAGTATATGGTATTTGTTTTATTTTAAAAACATCACGTCATGTTGAGGAATCCAAAGACTAAATAATACTCGCGGCGGCGGAAAAGGTCGTTGTCACCATGTACGTTAAAAGAAACATTCCTTATTTTTTGTTTAGTAAAACACTTCATAGAAAAATATTCCTTTTGTATAAAATTAAAAGTCAAACAGTTTTATACACCATATAAAAGATAGTTGTGTATAAAACGAAATATGCCTCAATGAAAGGAGATTGAGACGAAGTCCCTTACCTCGGGTCCGTCTTGATTCGATCGTTCTTTAATGTCCTGAATAATAAACTTGAGTTAATTTATACTTTCTTAATAACATTTTTCAAGTTAATTATTCCTTTTATATCACTTATTATCTTGTCATAAACACTATGTAATTATTTAAGTTAATGACGGTCGTTTTAACGATCACTAGAACTTGAGTCAAAAATAAAATCATTATAATTACAAGTTGTTCATGTGGTAACATATCCATTATATCAAGAATTATATTCATGATTTAGATATATATATCATATATATCCAGTATATACATTCATTTTTAATATTACATAATCATTTAGAGATAAGAAATGAAATGCACCGTTCATGGAGACGGTAAGTCGTACGTACGCATGAACGCTACTTTCATTTCTATGTCATATTGATGGAATTAAAACCAAACGAGAGGTATGCATATTTTAATTCCAGAATTATATTCATAATTTAGATGTAACATACATCATATATAATAACATTAAATCCATCTTTTATACATCCCACATATGGCATTAACGAATCAAATCACATTGAGGGGGAGGTAGTCCGGACTTCCTAAAATGAAGATATCGCGTATACCCATAATGGAATCCATAAAGGTATACCACAAATGAAAAATACAGAAGAATAAGGAAAACATAAACCTAATATATATCATATATAAATAGACTTACATCTTAATGGCCAGCATTAAAGGCGTTAAAAGAAGATTGAACAATCATCGTTTTGTGAGGCAGAAATTCGCCAACCACAGAAACAATATGTTCTTTAACCATTAGATGGATGTGTGTGTAGGTGTAGCTATAATCCTTATTATAAAAACATCCTATTATATTTAAGATACTGGTTTCGTTACAAAAGAAATGAATAAAAAGATTTTAGGGCGTTGGAGAAGCAAAATAAAACAAAAGAACACAAGTGAAGACATTACCTTAAAATCGGGTAACTCTCTTAGATTTGAGATCAAAGGCTTCCTTGGGAAGACTTCTACCCAAAGTGAGGCTTCTAGGAGTAATATTGCGATGTGTAGAGACAAAAAGAGTAGATCATGGCTGAACCAAAGACTTGAGAGGTGTGGGTAAGGTGGTAGAGGTGGGGGGCCTTTTATAAGAGGAGAGGAGGGGCACTCTTGGAATGTAAGGAAATGTAACTTTATTTTAAAATGATTTTCAGATTTAAAAGGTCCCAAATTGATATAATTCGAGGATAAGGTGATAAGGGTTCTAACCCTACCCATCCAATAGGTTTTGGACATGTTTAGTTCTTATATTTTACATTATCTTTCCAATTTATTTAAATCGTTAAATAATGAGGTAATCGCTGAATCATCATGGTGTCAAAAATAATTTAATTTAGTTAATGTATAAAAATTATTAAAAAAATACTATGATGTAGTAAATCATTTTATATTTCCAATGACTATTTATATTCAAAAATCTGACTTGTATAACCCTATTTATTAATTGTTTTAGTAAAACAACTCATGTTTGTGTCATTTTAATTTTAACATTAAATAAAAATATATTAATGTCATTTTCCAACCAAAGTGGCGCCATGGGGTCCCCAAGTTGACCCATGGATTTTTTTGGTCGGCCATGACACATCCAACAAGGGTAGTACATGTGTCAAGTTCATTTCATATTATTAAAACATTATTTTTACCTTAAATTACACTAATTACCTCTAATCGCGATTAATAAACATAAAAGGATCTATTCACCAAAAAATTGTATTAATCCCATTGAACCACATTTTACTTATTAATGACAACCATGTTTTTTGGTTTTTTTAAATTCAAACCACAGAGGTGGTAAAATTTCATTTAAACGAAAAATCCGTTTTTTTAAGTACTACTTAGTGGTTTCACTATTCATCAAAAATTGATGTTTTTCAGAAAAATACCAAAAATTAACCCTAAGATATATTTGATATTCCAAATTCAAAAATGAAGTCTATTTAACAAAATTCAAAACATATAAGTAGAATTAATTAATTTATTAATTAATTCCCGCTGTCAGAGAAAATAGCGTGTTTTTGTGAAACAATAAGTATCAAAAGATTGACACTAGTTTAAGTCCGATTTCAAAGTGAAATTAATTCCAACGACCACTATTGGATTAAATGGTAAAAATATATTCTAATTTCACTTTAAAACCAAATAAAATGATAATATAATCATATAAATAAATTATATTAAAAAGAGTTTTTGAATTAAAATACAACATTTTGCACTCTTCATTAAAAAATGAACTTTATCGGAAAAATACCAAAAATTTACACAAAGTAAATTTTGATGTCCTAATTATAAAAAAAGAGTTTTATTTAGTCCAATAGAAAGTAAAAGAATGACCAAAACTATATTTATATATTGTTCACCATGAAAAGGCGATAAGTGAACCTTTAGTGAAAATTAGGGTATAAAAGACTAAAATTGAATTCTTTTCGTATTTTAAGCCTTTATCATTTATTGGATAAATGTAAAAACGTTTAAAAAAAATATATAATCATATTTTAGTTATTTCTATCCATTCCCACCAATACAACAACTATTTGTTAACTACCATTTAAAATAATATTATTTTATTACTAGTGTGCAACGTAAGATTTCAATGAAACTCTTTGTTGCGTATCAGGTACACTATCGAACATAGCAACCCCTTTAAAGTAAAATTAATATTTAATTCGTAAATATTAATAAATATGAAAATGATTTATTCTTTATTGACCTAGGATGTTACATACTTCCCCCCTTTTGGGAATTGCATCCTCGCAATTTTATTCAATTATCAAAATAAGTTGGGGTATTTATATCTCATAGAATTTTCAGATTCCCACGTTTCCTCTTCAACCATATGGTTTTTCCAAAAAACCTTTACCTGGTGGATTACCTTATTTCGCAACACTTGCTCTCTTCGGTCAAGAATCTGGACTGGTTGTTCTTCATAAGAGAGATTCTCTTCCAACTGAACTACCTCTGGGCTCAAAACATGAGATGGATCTGGCATATACTTCCTCAACATCGAAACATGAAAAACATTGTGTACCTGAGATAAACTCGAAGGTAAAGCCACTCGGTAAGCAACTGATCCAACTTTCTCCAGAATTTCATATGGTCCAATAAACCTTGGACTCATCTTTACTTTCTTACCAAATCGCATCACACTTTTCCATGGAGAAACCTTGAGAAAAACATTATCACCTACCTCAAAAGATAGATCTTTCCTTCGGTTATCCGCATAACTCTTCTGCCTGCTCTGAGCTATTTTTATGTGTTTCTGAATCAACTGAACTTTTTCTGCCATCTCTTCTACCAATTCTGGTCCCATCAGCTTCCTTTCAACCACTTCATCCCAAAAAGCTGAAGTTCGACACCGCTTCCCATGTAATGCCTCAAATGGTTTCATCTGTATACTGGAATGAAAACTGTTATTATAAGAAAACTCAACCAAATAAATATGTTGGTCCTAACTTCCCTGATAATACATCGAACAAGCTCGTAGCATATCCTCCAAGGTCTGAATTGTTCGTTCTGACTGTCCCTTCTGATTGCGGATGAAAAGCTGTACTAAAATTTAATTCAGTACCCAACAACTTCGGAAGGCCTTTCCAAAAGTTAAAAGTAAACCTGGGATCATGATCAGACACAATTGAGAGAGGAACTCCATGTAACCTGACTAAACCTTTAAGACACAAATGGAAAAGTTGATCTAGGGAAAATATATCTTGTATAGCAAGGAAATGAGCAGATTTAGTCAAGTGATCAATAATAACCCAGATTGCATTATTACCTCGAGATGTCCTCGGTAATCCCACAACAATGTCCATGGATTTGTTTTCCCATTTCCACTCTGGCACTGGTAAAGGCTGAAGCTTCCCTTTTGTTAGCTTCCGCTCTGCTTTAACCTTCTGACAAGTCAAACACTTCATAGTAAAATCAGCAATATCCCTTTTCATTCCATCCCACCAGTAATACTCCCGCAGATCTCTGTATATCTTAGTACTGCTAGGATGAACTGAAAACAGGGAACTATGAGCCTCACATAACAACTCATTATTCAACTGGGAATCATAAGGCACACATAATCTCTTCCCAAACCTCAACAGACAATCATTATCAATGTTGAATTCACGCAACTTACCCTTCTGAACCAGCTCTACCTTTTTCTGCGACTCACTGTCCTCCCTCTGTGCTTGCTTAATTCTGTCTGATAGGGATGATCTCACTGATACCTGAAACAAAACAGAAGAACTTCCTGCACCAACAATTTCCATGCCAAAGTTCATAAAATCCAAAACCAAAAGATCTTGTTTCAAACGTAACATGGTTAATGAAGCATTACTTTTTAAACTCAAAGCATCGGCCACTTTATTTGCTTTTCTTGGATGTTAATGAATTGTACAATCATAATCCTTGATTAATTCCAGCCATCTCCTCTGTCTCATGTTCAATTATTTCTGAGTGAATTTATACTTTAAACTTTTGTGATCAGTATATATTTCACACTTTACTCCATACAAATGACACCTCCAAATTTTTAGAGCAAAAACAACAGCACCTAATTCCAAATCATGTGTCGGGTAATTTACCACATGAGTTTTCAACTGATGTGAAGCATATGAAATTTCTTGATCATTCTTCATAAGGACACAACCAAGTCCCTTCAACGAAGCATCACTTTATATAACAAACTCACCATTCTTGGAAGGAAGTGCCAAAACTGGAGCATTCACCAGTCTTCTTTTCAACTCCTGAAAACAATCATCACATTCTTTTGTCCAAATAAACTTAACACCCTTCCGAGTTATCTTAGTCATTGGACTAGATAACCGTGAAAATTTTTCAACAAACCTTCGGCAGTAACCTGCCAAACCAAGGAAACTACGGATCTCGGTTACATTTGTGGGTCTTGGCCATTCTTCAAAAACTTTTGTTTTAGCAGGATCAACAGTTATGCCATCTTTTGAAAAAATGTGACCCATGAAAGAAATTTTTTGTAACCAAAACTCACACTTGCTGAATTTTCCATATAGTTTCTTTTCTTTTAAGGTTTGCAAGATAACCCATAAATGACTTTCATTCTGCTCTTTACTTTTAGAAAACACCAAAATATCATTGATGAAAACAACCACAAACTTATCCAAGAACTCATGGAAAATTCTATTCATAAGGTCCATGAATACAGCAGGTGCATTGGTTAACCCAAAAGGCATAACAACAAATTCATAATGGTCATATCTAGTACAGAACACAGTCTTTGGAATGTCTTCTTGTTTTACATTCAACTGATAGTACCCCGACCTCAAGTCAATCTTTGAAAAATACTGAGCTCCCTAGAGCTGATCAAACAAATCATCGATATGAGGCAAAGGATACTTGTTTTTAACAGTAATATTATTCAAGGCTCTATAATCAATGAAAAGTCTCAATGAGCCATCTTTATTTTTAATAAACAAGATAGGAGCACCACATGGTGATGTGCTAGGTTGAATGAAACCTTTATCTAATAACTCCTGCAATTGCTTCTTTAACTCTAAAAGTTCAACTTGAGCCATTCGATAAGGGGGTTTTGAAATTGGCTTAGAATAAGGAACTAAGTCAACAGTAAATTCAAATTTCCGATCATGAATAATACCAGGAAACTAATCAGGAAAAACATCAAGATACTCATTTACCACTGGCACATCATTAATCTGAACAGTTCTTTTATTTTCAACAATATGTTCAAGGTAACATTCATTTCCATCTTTTACTAGTTTCTCAACTTCTTAATATGTTATCAAAATACGGGGTTCATTCTTGTACACAAACTGAATATCTTTTTGAAAAGAAACCATTCTAGCTCTGTAGTCAATCTTTGTATGATAAACAGAAAGGCAATCCATGCCCAAAATAACATCAAACTCTACTAGAGGCAAAACAATAAGGTTTGATGGTAGATTCTTTCCACACACAAGGATAGGAAGGTTCTTATAATTCCTTTTTGTCTCAACGTTCCCTCTTGGTGTTTTTACCATAATTTCAGGATTCATATCTTGAGATGGAATTTCCAATTTACTAGAAATCTTCCCAGAAATGAAGGAGTGTGTAGACCCTGAATCAAACAACACATTGGCATAAACTGAACAAACAAACAGTGTACCTGATACCACTTTATTCGATGGCCCAACATCTGCTGAAGTTGTTGCAAAGGATTTCACCAACCCTTTCTGCTTGTACTTTTGCTTCTTTCCCCCCGTTGAGTTCTTCGTTTAACACTCATTTGAAAAATGACACATTTCACTACACTTAAAACATCTTACCGCTGGCTTTTCATTTCCTGCTTGATCATCTTCCTTACAGTTACGAGCAATATGACCAGACTTACCGCACTGAAAGCACTTACCAGACTTGGATAAACATTATTCAGGATGCATTTTACCACACTTCTCACAGGATGGATATTTGGTTTTCTTACCTCCTTGCTTCTTTGATGAATTCTTCCCCTTTGCCTGCCAACTGGACCTCTTATTCTGTTGTTTTTCAAAGAACACCTGATCATTGGCAAACTCCATTTCCCCCTTCTACACACATCGAACAAGTTTTTCATAACTTTTGAACTCACGAGAACATAAATACCTTCGATACATTGGATTTAACCCTAAGTAAAAAAGGTTTATTTTACTATCAAGATCTCATATGAATTTTGGAGCATACCTTGCCAGTAGGGTGAACTTTTCTTCGTAAGCAGCCACTGAGTCATCCTCCTGCCTCAATTCTAGAAATTGCTTTTCAATCCTAAGATGAACCACCTTAGGAAAATATTTCTCAAAAAACATACCTTTGAATTCATCCCAATTAAGATCATCAATCTCATCACTATCCCTGGTATTTTTCACCATCTACCACCACTAATCAGATTCTCCTTCAAAACGATAAACAACAAGACTAACCTTTTGATGTTATGAACACCCCATGACATCAAAAATCTTCTCCAGTTCTTTAATCCACCATTTATCTTGCACAGGGTCAGATGATCATCTGAATGATGGGGGATATTGCCTCATGAAATGTTCCACCACTGACATGTTCCTCTACGGTTGATCTGGCTGATCTGTTGCATGGATACCACCACCATTTATAGCCTGAGTCAACTGTGCCATCACTGCAACAAACTATTCAGTTCCGATTCCAACCATCTCAGGTTGCTGATTTGGAAGTTTGTCTTCCTCCTCATGTCGCCCAAACATAGCTTCTTTGTTTCGTCTGCGGAAAACCATTCTGAACATAGAAATATCTTAGGCGAAGAAACATGGTAATCTTTAAATGCTATATCATTTCAGTCATACCATAAATTAACTTATAATTTAACACTTTTCTAACTCCTAAAGTTGTCTAAACCGACCTCTGATACCAACTATAAGGCCCCGGCCTTAAACCTTACTTAATATTGAATTAAATGAATAATTAACATTGAGGATCTTTTCAGGTTTATAGTTTTAGAGAATTAGAACATAACTATTACATCTCAAAAGATTACAAATTAGACACTTCTACTAAGATTCCATAGAATAAAAAACTCTTAAAAAGAAAAATGTCTAGTTCCATGTTTTATATAGCATGACTCTCCCTTGATCCCATCCTTGACACTATTCCACATTAAGTCATGTGAAAAACATTTCAAAAAAACTTGTGGTGAGCATAAAAAGCTCAGTAAGGGATACATAAAGAATGAAAACTATTATTTTTTCAAACATCATGTAAACCATGTATACTTTATCAAAGTAATACCTTCACCTTCATGAAGTAGTAAAAACTATTCATTGAATAAAATATCATTACTTACCCTTTTGTAACCAATGGATTACCATAAAACCCATATAAAGAACACATAACATATAAAGGTAACATGGGACATAAATATACTTAAGTGTAATAACCATATGGTCGACTTCCACACATATCACTTAATGGAATAGATATACGGCCAACTTCCATACATACATAATGGAATAGCCATACGGCCGACTTCCATACCCAATGCATTGGAGGTTATAACATAACCACCCGTCCTAGTATTCACAGCACCACCCGTCATATGGTTTATCATGTAACCACCCGTCAAATGTCCAAGTACCATTTTAAAATCATACGACATAAAACAAATATAATGGAAAGAAAACATTTCCACACTTTGATCACAATATATCACTCAAATATATTGACATAACAAATCCATTATAAAACCATTTTCAATACCAAAATATATAAAATAGTATATGGTATTTGTTTCATTTTAAAAACATCATGGCTTGTTGAGGAATCCAAAGATCAAATAATACTCGCAGCGGCGGAAAAGGTCGTTGTCACCGCATACGTTAAAAGAAACATTCCTTTTTGTCGTTTAGTAAAACGCTTCGTAGAAAAAGATTCCTTTCGTATAAAAGTAAAAGTCATAGGGTTTTATACACCATATAAAAGATAGTTGTGTATAAAATTAAATATGCCTCAATGAAAGGAGATTGAGACGAAGTTCCTTACCTCGGGTCCGACTTGATGGAATTAAAACCAAATGAGGGGTATGTATATTTTAATTCCAGAATTATATTCATAATTTATATGTAACATACATCATATATAATAAATTTAAATCCATCCTTTATACGTCCCACATATGGCATTAACGAATCAAATCACTTTGAGGGGGC
The DNA here is from genome assembly GCA_963277665.1 of Viscum album. Taxonomy (NCBI): domain Eukaryota; kingdom Viridiplantae; phylum Streptophyta; class Magnoliopsida; order Santalales; family Viscaceae; genus Viscum; species Viscum album. The sequence goes on from OY728156.1 coordinate 1,513,027,945, forward strand.
GGTAGTCCGCACTTCCTAAAATGAAGATATCGCGTATACCCATAATGGAATCCATAAAGTTATACCAAAAATGAAAAATATAGAAGCATAAGGAAAACATAAACATAATATATATCATATATAAATAGAGTGACATCTTAATGGCAACCATTAAAGGTTTTAAAAGAAGATTAAACAATCATCGTTTCGTGAGGCAGAAATTCGTCAACCACAGAAACAGTATGTTCTTTAACCATTGGATGGAGGTGTGTGTAGGTGTAGATCGAATCATTCTTATAACAACATCCTAGTATATTTACTATACTGTTGTTGGTACAAAATAAATGAATAAAAATTGTTTAGGGGGTTGGAGAATCAAAATAAAACAAAAGAACACAAGTGAAGACATTACCATAAAATCGGGTAACTCTCATAGATTTGAGCTCAAAGGCTTCCTTGGGAAGACTTCTGCACAATTTGAGGCTTCTAGGAGTAATATAAGGATGTGTAGAGACAAAAATAGTAGATATTGGCTGAACCAAGGGCTTTAGAGGTGTGGGTATGGTGGTAGATGTGGGGGCCTTTTATAAGAGGAGAGGAGGGGCACTCTTGGAAAGTAAGGAAATGTTAATTTATTTTAAAATGATTTTCAGATTTAAAAGGTCCCATATTGATATAATTCGAGTATAAGGTGATAAGGGTTCCAAATCTACCCATCCAATATGATTTGGACATGTGTAGGTCTTACATTTTACATTATATTTCCATTTTATTTAAATCGTTAAATAATGAGGTAATCGCTGCATCATCATGGTGTCATAAATAATTTAATTTAGTTAATGTATAAAAATTATAAAAAAATACTATGATGTAGGAAATCTTTTTATATTTCCAATGAATATTTATAGTCAAAAATATGACATGTATCACCCCATTTAATAATTGAATTAGTAAAACAACTCATGTTTGTGTCATTTTAATTTTAACATTAAATAAAAAGGTTTTAATGTCATTTTCCAACCAAAGTGGCTCCATGGGGTCCCCAAGTTGACCCATGGATTTTCTTGGTCGTCCATGACACATCCAATAAGGGTAGGACATGTGTCAAGTTCATTTCATATTATTAAAACATTATTTTTACCTTAAATTACACTAATTACCTCTAATCGCAATTAATAAACATAAAAGATACTATTCACCAAAAAATTATTTTAATCACATTGAACCACATTTTACTTCTTAATGAAAACCATGTATGTCAGATTTTTGAAATTCAAAACACAGAGGTGGTAAAATTTCATTTAAACCAAAAAATAGTTTTTTAAGTACCACTTAGTGGTTTTACTATTCATAAAAAATTGATGTTTTTCAGAAAAATACCAAAATTTCACCCTACGCTATATTTGATATTACGAATTAAAAAATGATTTCTATTTTACATAATTAAAAACATATAAGTTGCATTAATTAATTTAATAATTAATTCCCACTGTCAGAGCAAATAGCATGTTTTTATGAAACAATATGTATCAAAAGATTGATACTAGTTTAAGTCCGATTTCAAAGTGAAATTAATTCCAACGACCACTATTGAATTAAATGGTAAAAATATATTATAATTTCACATTAAAAAAAATTCAAAAGATAATCTAATCATATAAATAAATTTGATTAAAAAGAGGTTTTGGAGTAAAATACAACATCTTCCACTGTTCATTAAAAACTGAACTTTATCGGAAAAATACCAAAAATTTACACAAAGTAAATATCGATGTCCCGATTATAAAAAAAGGGTTTTATTTAGTCCATTAGATACTAAAAGAGTGACCAAAACTATATTTAAATAAGGTTCACCATGAGAAGGCGGTAAGTGAACTTTAGTGAAAATTAGGTTATAAAAGCCTAAAATTGAATTCTTTTCATATTTTAAGCCTTTATCTTTTCTTGGATAAATGTAATAACATTTAAAAACTTATATAATCATATATTAGTTATTTCTATCCATTCCCGCCAATACAACGGCTATGTGTTAACTACGATTTAAAATAATATTATTTTATTACTACTGTGCAATATAAGATTTCAATGAAACTCTTTGTTGCGTATCGGGTACACTATCGAATATAGAAACCTCTTTAAAGTAAAATTAATATTTAATTCGTAAATATTAATAAATATGATAATGCTTTATTCATTATTTACCTAGGATGGTACATGATGTGCCACATACCACTACAAAATTCTCAACGTGTCCATCCTATGTAGTCTAGTAATTCATCATGATTAGTGAAGATATGGAAAATTGGGATCAATTTTATCATACTGATCTTCATAATTTCTTATTATCATTTTATTTTGGAATCATGCATCATCTAAATAAATTGAACATAAATCATTAAATTTTGGATCTATGTAACCCTTCATTTTGGATCCTTCCATATTATTATTATCCAATACATAGGAAATCATTGTGTACGTGATTTTTTGGTTTGATACATTCAATTAATATAAATATTCCTCAGTAAGTAATTAAAGTGAAATATGTATATTAATATATAGAATACATGTAAAAAAAATAGGGAATCTTTTTCTATAACTTCTACAAAATTAAAATTTCCTCTTTGAGTATGTTTTTTTATAAAACACTAAGATAACATTTGTCCATAATGAATTATATAAAAATGATCCAATGAAATTATTTTCACCCTCACATTATTTCTTATATAATGATACATTTGATTTGAAAAAAATCCTGTAGAAGGATTTAATGATCCTAATATTTATCATATTTCATTTTCAACTCTCTTTTTTAGAAAGTTTTTGATATATTTCTAGAATATACATTAGGAACCTTAAAAATAACCAATTATTCATTTAATTAACATTTCTATAAATTTTTATAACATAATTACCACACAATACTTTCTAATTATTTTCAATAATACGAAAATTATGTAGTTTTGTTCTGATGCACCAATCCACCAGGTTTATCCAATAGAATACATCAAATTTGTTCATGCTGTAGACAATGAAAAGAATTGAAAGAAAATTTTCAATTTTTTTTCAAAATGAATTATGTATAATAAATTTCATAAATAATTGTGTATATAATTAAGAAAAAAATGAAGAAACATATCCTTCTCCAATTGTATATTTATTTAGTGGACTAATTTTTCAACATTATAGGATTCATGTAAACATTATCAAATGAAAAGATAATATCCTACAATTCCATAAGTTCGTCAATTGTAGAAATATTCAGATTCTTATTATAAGGCCCCATCCTTAAACCTTACTTAATATTGAATTAAATGAGTAATTCACATTGAGGATCTTTTCAGGTTTAGAGTTTTAGAGAATTAGGAAATAACTATTACATCTCAAAAGATTACAAAGTAGTCGCTTCTACTAAATTTCCATAAAATAAAAACTCTTAAAAAGAAACATGTATAGTTCCATGTTTTAGGTAGCGTGACTTTCCCTTGATCCCATCCTTGACCCTATTCCATGCTATGTCCTGTGAAAAACATTTCAAAAACTTGGGATGAGCATAAGAAGCTCAGTAAGGGATACACAAAGAATGAGAACTGTTAGTTTTTCAAAACAACAAGTAAACCATGAATACTTTATCAATGTAATACTTTTCACCTTCATGAAGTAGTAAAAACTTTTCACTGAAAAAAAGTATCATTACTTACCTTTTTGTAACCAAAGGATTACCATAAAACCCATATAAAGAACACATAACATATATAAAGGTAACTTGGGACATAAACATACTTAAGTGGAATAACCCTACGGTCGACTTCCACACATATCACTTAATGGAATAGCCATATGGCCAATTTCCATACATACTTAATGGAATATCCATACGGCCGACTTCCATACCCAATGCATTGGAGGTTATAACGTAACCACCCGTCCTGGTATTCACGGCACCACCCGTCATATGGTTTATAACGTAACCACCCGTTAAAATGTCCAAGTACCAATATAAAATCATAAAACATAAAACCAATATAATGGAATGATAACATTTTTTCACATTTCAATCACAATATATCATATATATATTGAAATAATAGAATCATTTATCAAAACCATTTTCAATTCCAAAATACATAAAAGAGTATATGGTATTTATTTTATTCTAAAAAAATTACGGCTTGTTGAGGAAGCCAAAGACCAAATAATACTCACGGTGGCGGAAAAGGTCGTTTTCGCCGCGTACGTTAAAAGAAACATTCCTTTTTGTCGTTTTGTAAAACGCTTCATAGAAAAATATTCCTTTTGTATAAAAGTAAATTCAAAGGGGTTTATACACCGTATAAAAGAAAGTTGTGTATAAAACGAAATATGCCTCAATGAAAGGAGATTGAGACGAAGTCCCTTACCTCGGGTCCGACTTGACTCGATCGTTCTTTAACGTCCTGAATAATAAACTTGAGTTAATTTCTACTTGATTAAGAACCATTTTAGAGTTCATTATTCCTTTTATATCACTTATTTCCATGTCATAAACATTATGTAACCAGTTAAGTTAATAATGTTTGTTTTGTCGATATTTGGTTCTTAAGTCGAAAGTGGACTTCTTACAATTACATGTTGTTCGTGTGGTCAAAGGTTCTTCATATCCAAAAAATGACATTCCTTATTTGGATATCATATATATCATATATATCCAGCATATACATGTATTTATAAAATCACATAATTATTTAGATGAATTAAATGAAATGCACCGTTCATGGAGACAGTAAGCCGTACGTACGCATGAACGCTACTTTCATTTCTATGTCGTATTAATGGAATTAAAACTATATGAGAGGTATGTATATTTTAATTCCAGATTTATATTAATCATTTAGATGTATCATACATCATATATATCCATTATATATATGTACTTATAATAGTACATTACATTTGGGGATAAGAAATGAAATGCACCGTTCATGGAGACGGTAAGCCGTACGTACGCATGAACGCTACTTTCATTTCTATCTCATACTTTAATGGAAGGAAATAATAATGATATAGAGGTAAATAATAATTCCAGTATAAAATAATATATAATAACATTAAATCCATCCTTTATACGTCCCACGTATGGCATTAACGAATCACATCACTTTGAGGGGGCGGTAGTCTGCACTTCCTAAAATGAAGATATCGCGTATACCCATAATGGAAGCCATAAAGGTAAGACACAAATGAAAAATAAATAAGCATAAGTAAAAAATAAACATATTATATATCATATATAAAAATAGTGACATCATAATGTCCACCTTTGAAGGTGTTAAATGAGTATTGAACAATCATCATTTCGGGAGGCACAATTTCGCCATCCAGGGAAACCGTATGTTCTTTAACCATTTGATGTAGTTGTGTGAGAGTGTAGCTCAAATAAATCTTATAAAAACATACTAGTATATTGAAGATAATGGTGTTGTTACAAAAGTAATAAATAAAAAGAGTTTAGTGGGTTGGAGAAGCAAAATAAAACAAATGAACATGAGAAAAAGAATTACCTTTAAAAGTGTAACTCCTTTTGATTTGAGCCTAAAGGCTTACTTTGAAAGGATTCTTCCCAAAGGGAATCCTCTCGGATGAGGAGAGGGATGTGGAGGGAGTAAATGGGCAGGGTTTGGCCGAGCCAAAGGCTTGAGGAGTGTGTGAAATGAGGTAGAGGTGGGGGCCTTTTATAAGAGGAGAGGAGGGGCACTTTTGGAAAGTAATGAAATATTACTTTATTTGAAAATGTGTTTCGGTTTTAAAAGGTCCCACATTGATAGAATTCGTGGATAAGGTGATAAGGGTTAGAAATACACCCATCCAATAAGTTTTGGACATGTTTAGTTTATAGATTTTACATTATCTTTCCATTTTATTTAAATCGTCAAATAATGATGTCATCGCTGCATCATTATTATTTCATAAATAATTTATTTTATTTAATGACTAAAAATTATAAAAAAAATTACTATGATGTAGGAAATATTATTATATTTCCAATGACTATTTATAATCAAAATTTGGACTTGTTTAACCCCACTTAAAAACTATTTTAGTAAAACAACTCATGTTTGTGTCAATTTAATTTTAACATTAAATAAAAATATATTATTGTCATTTTCCAACTAAAGTGGCTCCATGGGGTTCCCAATTGGCCCATGGCTTGTCTTGGTCATCCATGACACAACCAATAAGGTTGGGACATGTGTCTAGGTCATTTTATATTATTAAAGCATTATTTATACTTTAAACTACCCTAAATACCACTAATCGCGATTAAGAACTTAATAAGTTACTATTCACCAAAAAATTATTTTTATCTCATTGAACCACATTTTACTTCTTAATGAAAACCATGTATGTAGGATTTTTGAAATTCAAAACACATTGATGGAAAAATTTCATTTAAACGGAAAATCAGTCTATAAGTACCACTTAGTGGTTTCACTATTCATCAAAAATTGAAGTTTTTCAGAAAATTACCAAAAATTCACCCTAAGCTATATTTGATATTCCGAATTCAAAAATGAAGTCTATTTTACAAAATTCAAAACATATAAGTCACATTAATTAATTTAATAATTAATTCCTGTTGTCAGAGCAAATAGCGTGTTTTTATGAAACAATAAGTATCAAAAGATTGATACTAGTTTAAGTCTGATTTCAAAGTGAAATTAATTCCAATGACCACTATTGGATTTAATGGTAAAAATATATTCTAATTTCACATTAAAACAAATTCAAAATATAATCTAATCATATAAGTAAATTATATTAAAAAAAGGTTTTGAATTAAAATACAACATTTTACACTATTCATTAAAAAATGAACTTTATCAGAAAAATACCAAAAATTTACACAAAGTAAAATTTAATGTCCCGATTCTAAAGAAGAGTTTTATTTGGTCAAAAAGAATTTATAAGAGTGATCAAAACTATATTTAATGACAGTACTCCATCAAAAGGCGATAAGTGAACCTTTAGTGAAAACTAGGGCATATACGCCTAAAATTGAATTCTTTCTGTATTTTAAGCCTTTATCTTTTATTGGATAATTCTAAAAACATTTAAAAACATATATAATCATATTTTAGTCATTTATATCCATTCCCGCCAATACAACGGCTACATGTTAACTACCATTTAAAATAATATTATTTTATTATTAGAGTGCAACGTAAGATTCCCAAGAAACTCGTTGTTGCGTGTTGGGTACGCCCTCGAGCATAGCGTCCCCTTTAAAGTCATATCAATATTTTATTCACAAATATGGATAAATATGAAAATTTTATATTCTTTATTTACCTGGGGTGTTACACTTATTCTTGGTCTAAATGATACAGTCAAATTTAAAATAATTATTCCTATATGGATTATATATTTCAATAAATTTTCAATTCCACCTGAAACCAAAACTAAAATGTTAAATAATTCTAATGGATTATGTATTATTCACATGAACATCATAATAAAGTATTTACTCTATGATCCAATAATAAATATTTTTGTAAGTATGAAATTTATTTTATCATACACATAATCATCGAACACATATTAAATATGTTTTTTTCATAGAAGCATAATTTTTACATAGTCTTATAATTCGGAGCTCCATCCACTACAATTATAATGGTTTCATGTTACCATCTATGATGTTTTCATTGTTTTGATGTTCAAAATATGGAATTGATCAAGAATTATAATTTTTTCTTCATATAAATCGATAAATAAATGTTATAAATTATAAAGATAGATAGAAACATATTATGTGATGTATGAATATGAAAAAAAGGAATAAAACAATCAAATATAGAATTTTCCTAACATGAAACACCTCAACTAAAAAATCAATATACCATGCAATAAATGTTCACAATTATAATCCAAATATAGGTTGGTCCAAATCATAATTATCATATGTTCTCTTAGAAACTCGATATCACATATTACTTGAGTTTACATAATAAATGAAAAGGTTTTTGAACCAAGGATAAATTGAACCTTCCATATTATTTTTTTTGGAATAGATCATGGTCTTCCATAAACATTCGGTTTCAATCGATATCATCCAAATTCAATAAAATCATTTGGGGTTATCATTTAATTCCATAAAAATCGATAATATTTTTGTAAGGAATGATTTTTATTTCTATAATGTATGAACATATGAATTATCTTTAATGTAATATAATGATTTTAGAGAATATTTGTAAAAGCAGGATGTAAGTCCATTGAAATTTTATTTCTATAATTGAAGGAAGTGTTATAAATTCTGTAAAAAAAATTCATGATAATCTTATATATATTATTTTATGTTATTTTTTACAAAATTAATGAGACGCAAGAGTTCTGATATCATCCATAATTATTTTAACCCTATCAACATTAACAATTTCATTGGATTTATAATGGTACTCATATCCTTATAATATTTAATTTTCACACATTCTTTCTCACAATGATGAATAAATGTAAATTATGAAAAACCAATTTATCCATTCCACTATTTTCATTTCACTCATGAATAGTCTCAAATATTATTTTCACTCCATTACGATACAAGACATAACAATTCATTTGAAAACTATTATTTTTATATTATAGTTAAATTTCTCCTAACGTATCGATGGTTTTGAAACATAATTATAACAAACAACATATATATAACATTTTTCTAAAGCATTGAAAATTGGAAGAAATAAAAAATGTAATTTAATTATAATATCTATTCAGATTATGTCAATATCATACATCCAACTTTATTACATTTTATTAAAATGAAAACTTTTTATTAATACATATATAGTGTAATATCATTGAAAAATCATGAAAGTAGACTTGACGTTCTATATAAAACTGCATAAAATATCTATGTAATACTATATGAATAAAATAACACAATAGAAATACTATATAAACAACATGATACATCCAGGTATAATATATTATTTATTCACTCTTGAAAAAACTAGATAAATTTTAAATAAAATTATATTCTAATTTTTTAACATATTCATAGATTATGTCATATTTTAAAAGAGTATTATGATTAAATTACAAATTGTATTTGGATATTGTAATGAGTATTTAATTAAATTTTGAAATTTATAATAATAATATAAATCAAAAGAGTCAATAAACTACATACAATTATATCAACTCATATACAATGACCCATATGACAGACCATAAAAATTTAATTAATGAAAATAAATTAAGTATCATATTCATATAAATAAAAAACATTATCAGATAAAATAGTAAAAAATTATATTTATTTGTTTTCAGAATATATTACACCTCAAATATATATATAATTATAAGTAAATCCAATCCACTATTGATTTAGAGATATTTTTAAAATAAAATTAAATATGAAATTTATTTCTTATAAAGTAACATTCAAAATTACATCCCATATGATTGATGAACGAAGTCTACAATAAAATAATATCTCTATTATTATCAAATATTCCATAAAATTATTAAATATTTTATCAACAACATATTATCACTTATACACTATATTTTGGAAAGAAACATGTAAATATACACATTGGTTCAATCAAGGAGTTATCTATTAGTTAATATCTAATTATATGAATGTATATCCCATTATATTTACCAAACAAGTGAATTATATAGAATAAAAAGAATAAAGTTATTCCAAATAACTATAATTTGGATAATGATTCTTTTTCCTAATATAAAATTCATTAAAATAAAAAAATTATTCACACTACAATTAAACTCCTTATAAATTTATTTATAACACCTAAATTACACATTAAATAAATTATCCCAAAATGTTGAAATAATTACAACAGAAACTTATCTAGAAGTTAAATTATCCAATGAATATTAAAAATAATAAACTATATTCATTTAATAAATATTCTTTATATATCCCACTATATGATATAGGTAACAACCTTTTTTATGTTCTCTTGTAATAATTTTTTATTTGATCTAAATTCAATAAAAGTATTTATTATAACAATTTTTTTCATTAGAACCATGTTATCAGCTGGATGGAATGAACGGTAATATATCATCACTTTAACACTAAAACATTGAAAATAAAAACTTATAAATCATGATATAATGTTTATAATAGGTATCAATACATTTTTATCATTCCTAATCAAACGTACAATAAATTTATTAAGAACTACATGAAGAGAGATTACTTAATTCAAATTAAATATAAGGTGACTTATTAAATAATCATGTTGTTCATTCCTCAGGAATATTTCAAAGTTATTTTACAAATTAAAAATAATTATTTAATTGGTGAGTGTTTTTAATATAATATTCTTTTTTGAAAATATACATGTTTTATCATAAGTTTGAAAATCCACACCATTTATTTTATATATATATAATTCATAGAATTAAGACCAATTGGTTGACATAATATTGAAATCCAAATAGAATATAAATGATTCATATCACTCAAGATACATTTTTATACAATTCTAAAGGAAATTTTGAAATAATTTTGTTAGGACACCCACAACACCGTTCTAATTTGATGAAAAACACATGGTTTTACATGGAAATAGATCATAGGTATGTGAAAATTTGTAATGATAAATGTATACAGAATCATCATTAACTCCATTACCATACAAATTGTATGATATCATGAACATAAGAGTTGATAATTGTATCGGTAATTTGATATTTTCATCACTAGATATGTGGAATTTTTATTTTCTATAAAAAAATTATTATTAGAAATTGAATTAAACAAAGTGTTTTTTAAATTAGAAATGAGTATATGTTGGTTGAACGGGTGATCATGTCATATTTTTATGCCTTTTTTTATTTTTTGTGATGTTCCAACATGTTTTACACATGTGCATTGTTTGGTGTGCACGGTTTAGATAAAATTGTGTGACACCTTCATAATCTGGGTGTTTTCAATTCATTTGGAATTATGAAATATCCTTGTTTCACTATTAATTTAGTGTTTAGAATAAAATATCCAACCTGAGGGAGAATTCAAGTGATGTTGGGGGATTTTTAAACATGGCGCACAATATGTCCACAGTTGCAAACAAAACATGTGACTTTCTATAGAGGGGCTGAGTTTAGTGTTCCTCTATAGGAAAATGGTAAAATAAAATTATTTCAATTATGTGTGGTTTCCTAAGATTTTATTATAATTGTGGTCTTAAAAAAATTACATTACGATATTTTATTTTCCATACTCATCTTCCTCCCTAAAGAACATTTGGACAAGGAGGATCTCTTCCCCTTTACTCCAATCCCACATTTGATTTGGTCAATTTTACATGTGATTCAATAGTTTTTTGAGATATGACACAACCTAATATCTTTTATTTACATCTTATTCTTCCTCTAGAAAATTTTTTAGTTTCCCATTTTTATTAAATGATGATAATCCAATTATAGTGTGCTGAAATTGCCCATTTCATATGGGGATTTTGGTTTTTATGCACAATGTATGTCATGAGACAACTTTCATATGTCATTGTGTGTAATTTTATTATAATATGAGACCATAGATTTTTTTTATTTTTCATACATATATTTTATTATTTATATATGTAAATTAATTATCATATTATTTCATTGGTCTAGAATGTTTTTGGGGTTATTTGGTGGATATTTGGAGAGTGTTTGGGTTCAGTTATGGCACGGTGTAATGACCTAGTGATTTTATTATCATTATTCCAAGGGGAAATTTAATTTACCAATAGATTATAAGTGTCACAGTAAATTGATTATTGTTACTAATTATGATGGTCAACATATAATGGATAAATAGAGCTCTTTCATACACTAAGGAGTGTAGAAAATCTTTAAAAAATCCCTTTGTCCATTGGAATGTATATTAAGGACTTATTAATGTGGTAGGTGGTCGTTGAGAATTATCAACAGTATCAATAATTATTTTTCACATGTATTTGGTATATTCCTTATCACCCATTTGATATGAATTTTATTAATTGATTTTAGTTTATATCTTGATGGTTTAAGTTGATACACTAGGCCATAAATTGATCTTCTTTAGACTATTGGTGTTTATGAGACAAGTATCATATCAAATCATGGGGTTTGATTATTCTTACAAATGGTAATGTGGGGCCTTAATGTCTAAAATATGTGGGATATGAACATAGATAATTTCAACTCTTTTGAAGGATTTTTATAATAGTTATGATATACGTAGTAGGACTTGTTCATATTTGAATTATAATATTTTAAAATGATTACGTGGAATTTTTTTCACGTGATAATAATTTTTTAATTTTAATATGAGGTTTTTTAAATTATTTTAATCAAATCTGTTGGGTTTTGTCAATGTTTTTGGTTTATATAGATGTAATGTAATTATTAATGTAGTTATTAATTTTTAGTGAGGCTCTAATCTACATCTTATTTTTAAATAGTGTATTTGTGTGATTGAAAAATTATTACTTGAGATGGGTGTGTGGATTTACCTTTCTTGAAAATTTCAGTAATGGAATTTTTTATGTATTTTATGGAAGTGAAGAACATGGCCTTGTATTGGATGTAAAAAAGGAATAACCATATTAAATTTTTTTATTTAAAATGTTTTTAATATATTTGTTAGATCCATTATTATATAGAGATTATTTGGAATGAAGTTTTTGACATATTAAAATGGTTCTGAATTTCGACCCTTGTTTTGGTGTTAATGGTCTATAGGAACCATTTAAATGATAAGGTATTAAAAGTTTGTTTTTTTGTTTTTTGGTAGGTTTTAAATGGTCAACATGTTAAACATTGGAAATTCAAAAATTATTGGACATTTTAGATGTCAGACTGAGGATTCAGAAACCTAAGGTATTATTTGTGGAATATAATGGGCCATAGAACTCTGAATTTAGGATTCATTTATCATACATGCCCTCTGGGAACTGATAGTATTATATATCTATCGGGATGTTGCACATAGTCCTCCTCATTCTTGGTTTATGGTGTGGTACAAGGTTCTCGGCATCACTGGTTTAGTGTGTTGGACATGGTTCATGACGTCCATAATTTAGTATATGCTGATTTTTTCCCCTGGTTTAGAATATTAGACATAACACTATACATTTTTTGTTTGGGTGATGGAATAAGGCCCCAATCACTTTTGATTAGATACTTGGGTTTGATGTCAGACAAATTCTCTATGAACGTGTAGTATTTAAACTTGTAATGAGTCATTGAAATATTACTTCTAGATTCTATGAATTTTATAATATGTTATAATACATTTTTATAATTTTATATATGCATCTACCTATAACTTTTAGAGAATATTACTGGATCTAGTCAAATATTTTTTTTGTTTTCTTATGTCTCACTTAATAACTTAAGGGAAAAGAGATTAATCAACAAATGAGTTTCTGGAAACTTATTTTAATTTATGTCAGGTTTATTTTAAATTTACATATTTTCATGTAAAATTCAATGAATTATTATTTCCTTAGACACCATTAGTGTTGGTTAACTAAGTTGTAGTCACACTATGCTTGGGATTCAACTGTATATATGTACCAAAGCAGTCAGTAAATTTCTATTATAGAAACATGTTTGGGCCAATGACGAAATTGATATTATCATGACTATGATTCATGGATCAAATGGTATCATTATAGTGGATGCTTTTTTTCTTTTACATATAGTATATCACATTTTTTCATTAAATTATATTTTGCAATTTTTATTTACTCATCCAGGTGGGTGGTTTAATGTGAGTATGGAATTTTTTTAGGTAGTTAATACATTTTTTTTATAAAGTGTTTTTTTTATTTCAAAATTTTGCATACTTTTAGTTTTATAATTACTATTTTTATGTATCTATTTCATAACCTACTATGAGTGTATAATAACTTCATAATACCACCATAGAACCTTAGTACTATTTGTTATCCCCTAGAATAACTAGGGGACTTCCTATGGTCTTCTATTAAAATTTTATAGTTATTGTTCAGAGATTGATTTGTGTAGGGATGTTACAAATTCATAAAAGATTGGTTCCTTTTCATTTTTCTTATTAATTTAGGATTTGGTAGATAGGAAATTTAGGCATGTGTTAGAGCCTCTGATAAATATCATGTTTATGCATTTAGAACACCAATTATGGGATGATTTCTAGGATATCATGGGTGTGGATTGATGTTATTCTTATTTGATGTTACAAATTTATATTATCTTTGTTGTTTTATATTCATATGTGGGTTTGATCGTTTCGTTATGATAGATTCTTCGAAATTGTCACTTTTATGATTCTAGTGGTCTGATTCGATTCTTGAATCATTGGGTAAAGATGAATATCTTTCGTCATACCTATCACATTGGACTCAAATGACATATAGTCATACTAGTGTAATTCTTGTCACTTCCTGAGGATATTTTTTTATATGTTCCAAAAATGGGCATATGGGGTTTTAAAATTTAATGACTAAGTGGCGTTTTACTCAGAATGTCATACATTTATATGGATTAATTTCTAATATTAGATCTGGTGAATGTGTAGTTAGACATTTGATAATGCAGAAAATGGTGCCTTCCATGTGAATATAAGGTGAAGTGATTTAGGTGGGTTAGTATGGAATAGGATCACAACCATTTATCGATCTTGCGGGGATTCATTTTCTGTTTAAGTTAATTGAATTGAGCTTTCAGGGAGAGGTAGGATGGGAAGATTCTCTAAGATGATGGGCTCCCTATGTGATGGTGGATTGTTTTATCATAATCCAACAATTATATATGAGTCCATCAATATGGTTTTTTATATTTTTGTGATTGGTGATTTTTGTATAGGAGTTTTCTTAAATCCATGTGATTGTTGGACATAAATGAATTTTCATTAACCTTGTATTTTTGACCTAGAAACTTGTTGTGAAACATGACTAGTATGGCTTGCTGGGAGATCATCATGTCCTTTTTTGACATGACTCTAGTTTAAGAAGTTAGTGTTGTGTGACATTCAAGGGTATCCTGTGATAGGTTTTATCGATGTTGTGAGTTATTTTAAGATCGAGAGGCATAAGTGGATATGTTGGACTTTTGGTTGTGGTGTAATAAATTTGTTTCATCATATGAGGTTTAAGAAAGTGTGAATCCATTTTTATAAGGAGAACTAGTATGGTAGTAGATCAACACTGTGGTGGGTTCTTAGAGGTACACGCTCATTTGGGTGTGTAACCCAGATAATAGTAACGATGGAAGATAATTCTAGTGGTTAGGAGTAGGATTGAGAGGGAACGAGATAATAAATTGTATTTTGTTTTAGACATGTGAGTTTTCATTGCCTAGAAACCATCATGTTATATAGACCTAGTCTGTTCGAGGATAGTGGAGGAGGTTCTTCATATGTTTGAGTACATTCTACACAAGTTTTTTTAGGTTAATAGAAATTTGAAGTTTCCTAGTTATTAAATAAGATGAAGTGTTTTTAATTGGGTATAAAAAATTATTTTTTAAGGAAGTATCAGTTAGGTGCCCAGTATTTTCATCTCATGATGTGTCCAAGGGATTATGTTGGTAAACTAAATTAACACATTTATTAATTTTTACATGATTTTTGGTACATGTTTTTTGTGATTTGAGATTTGTATTGTGTTTTGGGGAGAACCAAGGATGCTGGAAATGGGATGAGATAATAATAGGGGGATGCCTAATGGTTTTTGGAATTTGGGATGATATTTTATTATTGGGGACACAAGAGAGTTAGAAAACCATTTTTTGGTTGGATAATGGAATTGGATGTAACTATAATATGTTAAATGGATATGAGAGGGACAAATTTATGGTGACCCACTACATTATATTATATTTTGGATTTAGTGTTGTGAAATGATACACCTATGTTAATTGAAATTATCTTGGAGTTTTGGGTATTTTGAGAACCAATGTGGATTTGATGAGAGGCTTTTGGGTTTAGGGTCCTAAAAATATCTTATTTGAATCATGGTGTTATATGATGTGGAAATATAATTTTGAAGGATTATATGTGAACGAACAACTGATCCATGTTTGACCACATTGAGAGAATTATAGGTTAACATGTTAGGTGAGGAAGAAAGGATTGCGAGGATAGACAAACATGTGGTTTCAATGAGAACATCATCAATAACTACATGGGAAAGAGGTTAATCCTGAACCCATTTTTTGGGATTAGACAATAGTTTATTTAAAATAGTAAAGCATGTTATTTTTTTAATGTTATATGATAGGTATCTGGAATGATATTGATGTCATCCGTGATTGGGAATCAAGATGCTTATAGTGAGTGTGTGACCCTCACATGAGTAGGGTCATGGGTGTGTGAGTCTTATCATCAGGAAACTAATTATTTATTTTGATACCATTGGATAAATGGTTTTGAGTGTAACTAGATTCCACTATGAATTCCTAATGGGATCAAATAGATATCAAGTGTGGATGCCAAGATCGGGTTAGTCTTGAGAAGATACAAGCATGCACGAGCTGATGTTCAGCATTGGTCAGAATGTGGGGTGATGGGGTAAATGGATGTTTGTTAGTATAATCATGGAATGCCAGCGAAAATAAGTTGTGGGATTTAGTGGGTGATTTTAAGTGAATTAATTATACCAAAACTCATGAATTCACTTTGAATTAGAAATATGGTTACTTCATGGAAGTGGGATCTATGCATTTTCAAGAAAATTTATTCAGCAATAGTTTTACATGAGTTTTTTTATGACAAGGGTGCGGTATGTTTTAAAAAATAACTGGTATTTTGTTATTGGAATGAAGGTGGATAGGATTGAAAATTGAACATGGAATTTGGTGAAATGAACTTTTTTCTTAGTTGATTCATGTATGGAAGTTACATTTCATATTTAGATGTTTTTCTATGACATTGACTTGTGATATATTTTTATTTTTAATTCTCATGTTTATTTGGTCATGATTTGTTGGGTACTGTGTCCTGTACATTTTGGGATCCTAATTTTGAGTTTCCAATAAACATTTCTGATTATTAGAGTTCCATTAATTAGAGGTTAGTTGTTGTAATATGAAGCATATAGTCAAGTTTACTATAGTGCTATTTGATAAATGAATTATTACACTATTAGTGCATTAGGTAAAAGTCATAGTTAAGTGATTTCATGGGTTTTTATTTTTGGAAATTGGAGTTGTCTGTTGTTTTAGTTGATTAAACACCATGGGTGTTGATTATTTGATCGATGCGTTTCAATTTTTTTGGAATGGCACAAGGTCAATTTCCATTGAATTAGGTAGACACATCTTATGGGATGAAAATAGTTGGACACCAGGACATCTAAAGGATTACATGAATTATGTTTGGGATATTTTATGAACATATATCTTCTCTTCCCAAAAATAACATAAGGATTTTTATTTTTCATTTAATAAAATATTGGGATTTTGAATAGGGACTCATAATGAAATTAATATAGATAGAATGCCTAAAAATATTTTTCTTGTACAATGAACCTGTATTGGGATGTATCTAGGTTACTCAAATGATAATCTTATGATTCTGTAATGTTTCATGATGTTTTGGTATATTTTTCCAATAACATGATTTTTTGTGAATGATGTAGAATAATCTATGAGAAACCATGATTACTTGGGTGTTCTAGTTCACTTTGAACATAGAACTATTGAGTTTCATAGTTAGTTTGGGGTTTTGGGACAACTATGTTATCTAAAGAATAAACATGCAGGGTGGTGGGTGTTTGAGATATGGTGTGTGGTCTGTGCATGGTTGTATAAAAACCTATTCACTAATGTAGAGGGGTTTGATTCTATGTTTCATGGTTGGGGAACTATTAGTAAACAATTTTGTGATATTGTATAGGTAATTTTAGTTTTTGATAGTTCAAACCAAAATATTGGCACACGATCTATTATATTTTGTGGCTTCCCAAAATTTCATTAAATGTGATTTTACCAAAACACCCCCTTTGTCAATTTTGATTCTCTCTATCCCTCTTCACCAATTGTGAGGATATTAATATTAGGGTCTCCTCATCTTTTCTCATTATCTACCCATTGTGATTTTTTGTTCTTTAGGTGTTATTATTTATTGTATTCTTATATTGTCTAAACTCGTGTGGAATCCATCCCTCTTTTCCCACCTCTCTAATTTTAGAGTATTTTGTTTTAGGTATTTAATGGAGATCCCAATAGAGCATGGGGGAATCACTCGTTTCTTATATGTCTTTTGGTCATCTTTTGTAGTAAACATACCAAGATGACTTCTAGACATCGGTGAAAGGTTTTTCATTAATGTATGAGAATATAGTGAATTTTGAAAGGTTTTACATAAAATTGGTTTTTAAATCACTTATGAACTAGTGTATCCTCTTAAGTATTTGTCTAGTAATGTGATTGGGGTTATGTCGTAGGCCATTGGGGAGTGGTTTCCATCTATTCTGGTGCATCATAACAACCAATTGAGTATTATGATATTATGATGAATAAAAATATAATTGATTAATTAATTAATGATTATTATAATTGACTGTTAGTATTTTATTAGAATTTATTTAGATATCCAGATGTTTTGGTGACATCCTTTTGATATGAAAGTATTTGTAAAAGTTATAGATATGCATTGGAAAATCCATCGGTAATTGTGAATTTTTGGTAAATATTAATTAATGTGGTAGTTGGTCTTATACATTTTCTCATATTTCCAATATATAATTTTCATTAGTATGTCATATGTTCCTTAAGTCCCATGTGTGGTTCATTTTCTACAATGATTTATGTCAGTATAATTGGGATTTTAATTTATGCCTTGGACTCTCCATTAATCACACAAGGTCTGTTGGTTTTTATAATATAGTACCTCTGAAAACCCATGGAGAGTTATGATTCATGAAAATTGTATATTGGGGTTATAAATGGTAAAATATGTGGTTTATGATCTTAACCTTGTTAGTCTAATTGTATATGTCTATATAAAGTTTTAGGGATACTTGGTGGAACATGTGAAAATATTTTTTTTCAATATGTGAAAATGATAATTTTAATGATTATACATATTATTATTTTTTGAAATGCCTATAAGGATTTTTAAATGGATTTCATTATGGCTATTGTTTTTTAAAATAATAATATGTTTTAAAGGGTGAAAACTATGATATAATGTGTTTATTACATTAAAATGACTTGTTGGCATCCAAGTGAATTTACAAATTGATTTTTTAGAGAATAATAAATGTATATATGATAATAGTGTGTGCTTTCCCCATCAGTGGAAATTTACTGATTGAGTCATTTAGTAATTTTATTGAATGTTAAGATCAAGACCTTGTTTTATATTCATAAAATGATGTCCCATGTTTTATTGGTGGAATCCAGGTGTTTTAAATAGATATTTGTGTTCATCCATTTTAATAAGATTGATTTGATTGGTGTTATTTATATGTGGAGAAGGATGGGTATTCAAAGCCATGTCTTGGTGTTAATACACTATTTGGATCTCGGTAAATTATGAGGGATTAAAAGGGGTTATTTGTGGTTTTTGAATGTTTGGGAATGTCAATATATTTAAACAAGGGAATATCTAAATGATGGCATGGTTTAGATATAGTAATACGGTTTTGGGAATCAGAGATATTTTGTTTGGAATAGGATAGGACAAGGTGATCCACACTATTGTTTAAGGTGTCAGACAGGTGTACTAAGAACCAATATCATGAAATATGGGTAGGGATATTGGACATGATTCTCTTAATTCCTATATTATTTTCTGGCACATGGAGATCAACATCCATGATTTTATCATAAGTAAAATGATGCATCGTATACCAGGTTATTGACATGACACTATGCGTCCTTGGTTTAGAGCGCTGAAAATGAATTTTTTTGATAAATTATTGGGTATTGAACTATGAATTTAGACACAATTGTTTTTATATGTGGGTTTTACATAAAAATAATGTTCATTTTAATGCTAGTATATAAACAAGGTATTTATATCTTGGACTGACTCTTCTTGGTACCAAGAATCAGATAACAAGTTGAAAACATTTTCCTTATTTTATTTATGAATGACCCTTGGATTTCTATCATTGATGAATGGAATTTATTAAATCATGTTTTTTGGACTTGGGTCACATTAGAACTAAAGTTCTAACATGTTTATTAATAATTGGTTGTTTGAAAATGAATCTTCTTTTATGTATGGACTATTATATCTTTTTTATATAAACAGACAGTGTTCATAGAAAGGTTATTTCGTTAGGAATAATTGGTGGTGTCCTAATACATCATAATAATACCCTAATAAGGATTCCACTGTACATGGTTACACAAACATTTCTCACATGTTTATTGCATGCATAGGTTTAGGATGAAGAATAGGATGAATTTTTATTCATTTGGAAGGATGGATTAGATGTTACAATGACACTGGATGAGGTTTTTCATAGTGATATAGATGATCATTTTTTGTAAGTTATTTTATTTTCTAATGTTTATGTGATAGTTTTAGTGTGATATATGTTGTATATAAAAATAGATATTCAATACATTTCTACATTTCTTTTTACCATATCATGTTATGTTGATTTATTCTTTCTGTATACTGTTAGTTTCATGGTCCATGGATATATTATTTTATTGATCACTATGATGTGGGGGTATAATGTTCTATTAGTAAAATATTATAAAACCATAATAAGTCTTTATTATCTATCTTATGAGGAGGAGTTCATGAGTTTATGAGATAATTTTTTTTACGCTACCCTAAGAGAGTGGATTTTAATGTTACAGAGCTAGTACAACATTATGAAATTGATATAATATATATTGAAAACATCACCATGTATTGATCATTTTAGGAGTCTTGGAAACTAAATACATATATGGTATCAATATTAAATTGGAAATAAAGAAACATATTGTGAAAATCATTCACAAAACCATGAATTTTTTTCAAAAATCCCTATGTCAGATACCATTGAATGGAAAAAAATATTGGATGTACTGTAGTTATCATTAATAATAGATACATAAAAAACTATTGTGAGTAAATACGGAATGAAATATATAGGAAAAAATATAATTAAAACACATTCAATAAAATAAAATACTTTAGTATGAAATAAATCAATGGTAAATATAATCTACATAATAAAATTGATAATAATGATAAAATTCTCAATGAAGTAAATGCATCATTTTATTCATCTATGCACTTCCAAAGGTCTCTGTTGAGACATTATTAATCCTATAATAATAGAATTTTCTTCGAATCATTTACACTATGGGTAGGTATACACCAATTAAAAAACATTAATGGACACATGGTTTGTCACATAAGACCAGTTAATGCATCAATATGAATGAAATACCTATACAACACCCATATCATGAACTACCAATTAATTCAACATATTTGAATTTAATTAAATTAATTCCAAAAAAAGATACACTTATAGATGAATAAATAACATAAATATTTCCAAAGAAAATAAAATATCATTCTTAATTATTTTCCTTCAATATATACCATATATATAAATGTTATCTCTATAAATATCAAGGTAGAGGAAATGATATCATTTAATCCCTGATACTAAAAATAATGACATAAAGTAGAAAATAATATCCAATTAAATGTTTGAGTGTTGTAGTGAATTTGATTATGATAATGAAAATGACCACAATAATATGAATTATTAAAGGATAAAAGAATTACACAAATTTATTGTAGCTAAATCATGGATTGGAAATGAGTTTCATATATATTTGAACATCACACAATCATATTCCATCAATAGGTATAACATTGATTGCTTCATTAGATATTATATTTATAGAATCATGTGAAATATAAAATAATTTTCATAAAAATGAAAAGTACTTTCTAAATAATGTTTTATCATTTCCATGAAATCATGGAAAATGTAACTTTCAATCAATATCAATCAAAACTAAAAATTTCTAAAATATTGAGAAAAATATTCTAATTTAAAATTGACATGGAATCTTATAAATAAATAATAAAATAAAATAATGGTCATGACCATTGGAAAATCTATTGTATTGGTAATTGTTTACAATAATGTTTCCTTTCACACATTAGGTTAATAGAAAGAATGTATCTTGTTATATGAAATATTTGAAGATTACATTTAAAACATTTAATATAAAATCAAATAATAAAGAAAATTAAATTAAATATTCATGTTAGTAGAGAAATGAAAATTAAGGGTAAAAATTTGAGGAACATGAACATGGAATAAGAAGTTTATTTACGAATTATGAAATAAGTTTGATTTATCTGAAAAATATTTCTTCGATCATTTTATGTACTAACTATTGTAAAGATTGGGTAAAAAAATTTAAACCCCATAAATAACACAAAAATATTATAATACTTGGTTTTTAAAGAGGATAGTTAATAAATTCATTTAATATAAATTAAAACATACGAAATCTCAATTAAAAATGATATTTGGAAATAAAATCATTCTATTTGGGTGAATTTTAAATCAAATCCCATTAAAAGGGAAAATATATATACAAAATTTATATGATGATAAATAAATAGTAATTGAAGATATTACATGTTAAAAGGAATATATATATATTATTTTAATGAAATTAGGTGTATAATGTAAAACAAAACTCATTGAAGTGAAAATGATGTGAAATAACCATGTCCTCAAGTACGAAATTCATCTTATGATATCATATTAAAATTTATAATACATATTTATTTAATAAACATCTATAACAAAACCATACACATAGTTAGAATACAATATGTGACTCACTTATAACATTCTATCACTCATTTATTAATAATTCCCAATTAATATCATCATCTTCTAGGGTCAACCATTCTAGTTTTGATGTAGATTTTTGTTCAGTAGTTTTAATATCACATATTCATAATGATTTAATATTCTACATAATATTATTGATTGATATATATTTCACATTTATTCATTATATTCTATTTAAAAACAATCCTTGAATAGATGTAATAGTGATATAAAATAAATTGTTCATGTTGATGTTTACTGTCTATACGCATACACATTGATTTCGTTTTTTAACAAAAATACAACCGGAAAAGAAAACAATAAATTATTATTATTATTTTATTAATATCATAAATTAATTAAATTAACATTATATCCATAATAATAATCAACAATGTTTTCATTTCTTACAAATAAATTCATAACATTTTGGAGGTGTTATTTTATACAAACGCACTAGTGAGGATTTCATTTCTCAAATGGTAAAAAGTATATGAATAAATTTATTGAAATAAATATAATTCCAATTTAATATAGATAATATATTTATTTTATTATTTTATAATGTTTAGTATGGAATTTAATGTGTTAGTAGAAGAAAAAGAATGAAATAACTTGATTAATAGTTAAACATCATCTTTAGAAATCCTAATTTACATTAACCAATTTTCCTTTAAAGGTTGGTCTTATAGGAATTAAGTAAGTTATTGGATGTGGATAAGTAATTTTTTATGATATATTACTGTGTATTGGTCTATCTATCTTTCTCAATGTTTTTGAATTGGATAAGAGAGGTGGATCCCTTTTATGATTTAGGTTTGTGGAAATCATTTAACTAATTGAAATATTGTGACATACTAAATTTCCCACTCAAGTAATTGGCTAAAAAATGTCATAATTTGTAATATTAGATAAATAACTAATATATTATTTTTTAAATAGAAATCAAATATTAATTTATGTAACTTTAAAACTAATTAGTTTACATTAAACACCCTTTTACATAATTTTACCTTAAACATTGTATGGAATTTTTCCTTCTAATGCTTCGCATTATTTCAAAAAATTAACTTCAACTATTTTTAAATTCTGAAAAATTTTATCCCACATATCAATAAAATTTAATAATATGAAATTTAAAAATGTGTTAAAAAATTAGTTTTTAAATAAACATAGTTTGCACAATAAAAAATATATTTATAAAAACATTTTATTTAATATAAATAAACTTTTTATACCAAAATATTTTATAATGCTGATTATAATGTCATTAACTAGATTTTTTAATAAAATTATATCTATATAAAATTAAGACCAACCAAAATAAATTTTCCTCATGAAAGTTATAAATTATAGAAATGAAACCAACAAGATATTCAATAATAATAAAAATAATACATAGATTTACAAAATTTCAAAAATAGATTTAAATGTCCAAATACTATTTTTAATAAAATATATTTCTTCTTAAATAGAAAATTGATGTATTATAATTTATAAAAATATTTCAATTTATTCATAAACCTTGATATTGTCAGAAATATTGAAATATTATCAAAAATGGTGTTTTTAGTATTCACAAAAAGTCATCTTTTTCGGAAATATTCGAACATTTCACCATAAACTAATTTTGAACATAATATTTGAAAAAATGTAATTCCTTATTTTAAGTAAATTATTTAAAAATAGATTAAGTTAAATATAATTACTTTTAGATAAATAAAAAGAATAATTTTTTTGATGATTTCATACATGAGAAATGAAATGAATTTATTCATTCTCATTTCATGATAAAAAATTAAAATGAAATAATATATTCTCCATTTATTTCATTATATTTAATTCAAAAATAATTTTTTCATATATTTCAAGATACATTTTTTCCTATTCATAACCATCAACCCATCAATTAGTTTATAATTTTCATATTTAAAACCCTTATTTCACAGTTCTATTATACATGGTGTTTCATGTGTTGTGTTCCAATAAACATAGTATTTATATAATTTCATATTATTTATTTTTCTATTGAACCTACAATTATATGAAACAAAATAATGATTTTCAATTCAAATTGATGGCCTAATTTCTTCTCTTCATAACTAACAATGAATTCAATGTTCACCAATCATGGTACGAGCCTTCTCAATCCATATAATTATGTTGTATAATGATATAAAAATACTAATAAAAGTTTTATCTATGTATTTAAAAAATAATTTTACAAAAGTAATATTGAAAAATAAACATTATTTTACTAGGTTAGTTTAATCACAATATATTATATAAAATTGTAGAAAACAAAGGAAAAATTCGATTAAGGGTGAATTAAATAAACATAGATTTGTTATTTAACATAAAAATCAAAAAAATAATTGAGGAATAAAATTATTATAAATTTAGAATTGAAAACTCCAAAAGTTAAAATATGAGGATGAAAATATAGTCAAAGGGAAACTGGTTATGATATAGGAATGGGGATCACACGATCTAATATAGGCATTAGGCAATAACTATGGTTTTTTTTAATATATTGGTTTAGACTATAATTTAACAACATTTACTAATTTTATTTTCATAAAATTGGTACCAAACCATTGGTAAATGAATTTTTATTATTATTATTTATTATGACTAGATATATGATATTTTGAGATACTTTTCATAGAATAAGTAGTCATAGTAGTTGTGTCCATGGAATTTATAGTAGGGGAAAATATAGAGAGGTTAGTTAACTTAGCATCATCTTTCATTTTAATTTATGATATATAGATAAAGTTATTTCTTATGAAATATGTTACAAATCGTGAGAATTAATCATCCCTAATGGAGTAGACTATGTACTTCTAATCACCAATGTTTCAAGAAGTTATCCTAGTCTTGGGAGATGGGAAAAATATTCGACATGAGACTATACTAGATAGGTATTATTATATGGGGTAACCTAGATATTAATCAAATAAGGGGAATGTTTCTAAATAACATAAGATGTTTGACCCATTGTAGACATTCAGTAGAGAAGAGGATGTTGAAGAAGATCCCTTTAAATGGTCCAAAACACCATGAAATCTAATTTTTTCTCTCTCATCAAACTCTAGGAATATACTCATGTGTATTATTGAGATATCATTTGGGAACAACGCATTTGGAAAATTCCCTATACATATCCCCAAAATTTGATAATGTTTTATTTAAATTTATTTATATTAAATTATTCCCTTACACTATGTAATGATATTTTAAAGAAAAATCTCTCTCTATTTTCTAATTATAGAGGTTAGTGTAACTTTTGTTCCACATGGTGGTTCAAAACTAGTGGATATATATTCAATGTTATTATACCGGAAAAAGATTCCTCTATACAATTTCTAATGTATGTAATAGAGTATGAACACCCCCTAATGCTCTGGGATTTGTGGCATTGGGATACACTAGGTCGAATATTGTGGGTGTTGAAACATAAGGTAACTAGTTCCATTGATGTATGTGAATCAGGTTTTTGTAATTTGAATATGTGGGAACATGGTCACCTTCTCTAGGTATAGCCTCATATCAGGCTATAGTGAAGATTATATATTTATATATATCTTATAAGATAGATGAAATGATACTAATCATATCATCATGGGAATATTCCTTACATGAATATACACTTACATATAGGATCACTGATAAAGTGATGTGTTCATGGTCTAGTGGTAGAAAGTAATGGTGCCCCATCATAGGGGATCCACATAGTCATTTGGGATCTATCTTGTGTTAGTGATGCATCTTTAACTATATTTGGATTACCAACAAGGGGTATTTAGTCAAAATAGACCCATAGGAATTGTATATCATTTATCATTAAAATCATCCACATTAGATCAATATCCTAGGAGTTTCTCAACATTGATCTATTTATAAACTATATATTCTTCAAAGAAAGTGGTGTTATGGTTGTAATGACCTGATCGTTTATGAATAAGATTCACTTTAATTTAATGTATTATGGATATAAAAACACATGCACTATTTTTATTATTATTATTGGGTTTAAATATCTTCTATTGATTATTACCATTGATAACATAGCTGCTGAATAGTGATCACACAACTAATATAAATATAAGATTTTAAAAAATCCATTCGACACAGACAAAGGAGATAACGGTCTAAGCTAGTAGACTCAGGCTATATAGAACTCATTTCTCAGAGCTCAGAAATGAGGTAGCATCACTCGGGTTCTCTCCTGACCAATCCCAAGCTGATATTCAAGACATTAAGCTTGCACGGAATAACCTATAAGATAAGTTCAATTTAATGGATATTACCACCCAAACGATGTTATCTGTGCCACCCCAAGAGTTTTTCACTATCACACACCTTACCCTTAGGTCTTATGTGGATGGTATAAGGTGTTATTTAACATGTTATTAGTTAATTATTGTGTAATCCATTTCAATAAACAAAAGTCTAATTCCATCAATTCCTTTTTGCGAATAGCGTTTCTAAAAAAACAATGATTTTGAAAAATTGATTTTTTGTGTAAAATGGAACTTTTGAGAAATAAATGCATTACTATGTTTTTACTATTAATAATATAAATACAATTTTTATAAATGATTATTTTATCCGTTCCTTATCTATAAATGATTAGGTAATCATATGGAAAATAATTATACTTTAGTATGATAAAACAGAAAGTGTATTTTTAAAGAATTGATTTTATGGAATTAATGAAATTTTGAAACAGTTAATATATTATTAAAATATTTTTATCAAAATATTTTTATTAATAATAACTTAGTATATAATTTTTATGAAGTTAAATATAATTTTTATTAATGTTTAAAAACTGTTTTGTTAAAAACCATTATATTTTTAATAAATATTAGTTCTCATTTATAATGTGAAAATTCTCATATATAGAGAATTATTTAGTTACAAATAATATTATTTTTGGAATCAGGATGTCAAACTTATCCAATGGTGAATGTTTTAAAAATTTCTAAGACAATAGATTTTTTGAGTAAAAAATAAATAATAATTTAATATATAATGTGTTTAATGACATAATAAGGACCCAATAGTGATGTAATAGATTCCATAAATAGATATTTAGCCAAATATATGGTCTAACATTAAAATAATGTGATTTTATATTTAATTTCATTATTTAATATTTCATTAGTGAATACTCTAAAATATATTACATATTTTATGATTTTAAGTTCATTTAATTAATAATGTGACTCGCTTATACATAATTAAGGATAATAATTTAATATATACGATCCATGGACACATAAAATTATTTTTTCCACTCCACCTATGGAAAACCCATTCACATAACTATGAGATGGTTTGTCGTTTTTAATATTTAATTATATAAATTCCTAAACCTATGTTTGTTGAATATTAAAGAATTCCCCTGTCATTCCCAATATAAACGATACCATTCTCCCACTTCTCATCAATCAAAATACATGGAGCATATACTTAAACATTAATAACTTCTCTAGAATTCCCCCAAGGTTCCCCAAGATTATTAATATAATCCTCATCAAGATTTTGAATTCACACACTTATGTAAGGGTTTCCTTCCATTCTCATTTTTATCCAAGTTTCCTTATATTGTTACACCCTTTTATTTTCAATTAAAATACTGGGGTATGTTTTATATCCCCCCCATACATCCAATATTACATTTGAATTATGTGATACCCCTTTCTCTCTCATCAATCCCTCCAATGTACTCCCATTACCATGCCATAATTTCGTATGATTTATTTCCGTCCTCCTCCTTCGTCAAGTTAATTTATTATGGTACACCTTCAATTTAAAAATTCATGTTGTTGGAACATTTATTTATACGATAGACATTCTTCCAATTACATTTCTAAATGATGATAAACCCCTTTCACTCTCATCAACCCATTTTATGAATCCCCGTGTAATGTCATTATGCTTCCAAAATTGCACTACGATTTTCAATCCCAAAATCATCTTGTAGTTAAATCCAGACCATTTATCTATCAAGGGTAGTCACCTTTATGCACATATAGTTATTTTTTATATAATTTAATAAAATTATTCCCCATTCCACAGCATGAAATAAATTATTATGTTGAATGAATCAATGTTATAAAATATATGTGGCACAATTCAACATGATATTTAAATGTTCATGAAGGGTGAACCATGATAGTGCTCCAATTCATTGGGTAATGTCAAGTATGAAGATATTTCATGTCGGGATAGAGTTTTAGATGATTCATTTATATGAATTTTTCCATCATGGTGGTAGAAGGGTTTACCTGACCCCTTTATGTTAATGATGCAGTTTTTTAAGTTGTAGCTGCATTTCCATGTTATGATGATCATGTTTTATCATGAATTTATGTTCATGTATTTCATATGATCCATTGATATTCCTATTTCCTAATATATATTTTTATTAATCATGTTATTTATTTTTTACTTTTTTTACTGTGCTTTATAGAACATCATTTTCTTATGTATATCCTCATGTTATCCCATGCAAAGCGAAGTATGAAAGAATGTTGTGGTCATGTAAAAGTGGATTTCAATAAAGATGTTGCATTTTATGTCTTAAATTATCAAGTAATGTTCATATGCCCCAAATACACTAGAACTGTTAATCATATAGAATTTTATAAGTTCAGTTTTATGTAATAAATCATATATTAAATATGAAACAAATAGAAGTGTTGTTATAGTTGGTATCAAAGGCTAGGTTTAGTTATTCTAGGAATTTGGATTAGAAAACCTTGGGGAAACTTATGGATAAGAATAAGTATAAGAATAGAATCCCTAAATTGTGGTTAGTACGGATTAAGTGGGTTATCATGAAAATATATAAATATTTGGAAACGAACAAGTAGAGGTGGATCTAGCACAGATGTATCTAGGGGTAAACCATGAAAACACATAATTTAGCTATACTCGAACATGAACTAGTGCATGAAAACGAGCCTTACTGCACTCTTATTTTGACACACTAGGTGTATATTATTCAGTTAATTCATAGTCATAGTATGAACCATTTTTAACGAAATAATAAAAATTCCCCTAAGAATATATGTTAGGAAGTGGTTCAAAGACAACGTAGACTAATGCTTAGAAATTCATAAGTTGAAGAGATATATGTAATTTATAATTTATCCCTTTTTTCTTTATATCCCCCTTTGAGTGTTTAATATATTAAAATACATAACCCTAATTTTCCTTTTATTATAGAAAATGGTCAGTAATAGGAGGACTCTGGCTAATAATCGATGTGAAGATCAATGTTGTAATGGGATGCCCAATCTGATGGGAGCATTAATCACACAATTT
Source organism: Viscum album (assembly GCA_963277665.1). Taxonomy (NCBI): domain Eukaryota; kingdom Viridiplantae; phylum Streptophyta; class Magnoliopsida; order Santalales; family Viscaceae; genus Viscum; species Viscum album. Next base: position 1,513,058,052 of record OY728156.1, read on the forward strand.
TTCATGATACTCTATCAATTAAATAATGATTTGTATAGAAAAATGGTTTAAGAGTAATTTACAACCCCCCATAGGAAGGAACATGTCACCATAGAGAGATTCATGAGACAAAGGCCACCTATGTTCAATAGATCATCTGATCTCTCAATTACTGAAAAATGGATCAACTCCATTGAAAAGATCTTCTCCATCCTTGAATGTTCCTACCAATATATGGTTCTTATGGCTTCTTATCATATGTAGGGTGAAATTGATCAATGGTGTAAATTGATTAATACTATGAAGCCTCCGGAAGAGATCATGGCATTTGAATGATTTTTTTTAGAAAATGGTTTTTGATATATATTTTATGTACACCCTCTTTATTAAGATTGAAAGAGATTTCCTTTAACTCAAGAAATAGGAAAATTTTTCTATTGGGGTATATGAGGAAAAAATAACCAGAAATTCATGATATACCTCTTATTTTTTTGTTACCCCAAATGCAAGTATCATTGATTTTTTAGTGGGATAAAACCTAGCCTAAAGAAAGCTCGGGAAATCCACAACTTTGACAACTGTTAGGAGATTGTTTTATGTGCCCTAAAAGTTGAGATGTAGATCAAAGAATATCATGGGAATAATTTATATAAGAAGTGGAAAGTGTAATCTAATTATGGTTATCCAATGGATAAATCAGATAGTGATATGAAATTCTCGTCGCCCTCTTTCCAAGGGTGTCGAAAGAAGAACCATATAAGTTGCCTGATATGGATGAGGAAATGATTTAGGTGTGGGAAGTAAGGATACCTAGACAGATAATAGTAGAATGAGAAACCCACTATATCAACATAAGAAATTAAGGATTTTTTAGACCATCAACACATTTTTTATTGCTAAAACTACAAATAAATGTGCACTTTTTGAACCTGTTCCCTAAGATAAGGGTATTCAGAAGAAATCAACAACCTCTAAGGAAGAAAGGGTGATCTTTTAACATCACTACTACCAAAACGAATCCCGAAAACAATGTGGTGATGTGTAAGATAACTACTCATTCAATAATAGTGAACATAAATTTTCATTATAGTTTTATATATTCTTTTATATTGTAAAAGTTTAGTAGAATAATCCAAAAATCACCACAATGAATGGAAGTAGAGATGTTTTTTGAAGAAAAAAATTTGGAAATTATTGCATCCCATGAATATAACTCCTCCTCTATCAGAATTTGTGGATTGAACTTCCCAAAAAACCACATCTTCCTTCCGTTCATTGAATTTTATTCAATTATTATCAAGGGTTGGATTTCCCTCTATAGATCCAACATAAAGTATCATGAGAGATAAATCACTCTTCATATGGCGTATCAACCCCTGATTCTATACATGTGTGAGGGGATGATAAATCTTCTTCAATACCAACATCTCATTCATGTATATTACATCCCAAGGAGCATGCATATCATTCACATATTATTGATTATAAGGAAGGAACCATCTTTGAAAACATGACTATTGTGAGGTAGTTCACTAATGTGTTTCCTGAATAATTGCCTTTTCTTCCTCATGAAAGATATGTTGAATTCTTGATTGATATTTTAACTGGGGAGTTTCCAATATCCAAGACTCTATATTGAATAGTTTTTTTAGATCTTAAGGAGATAAATAAAAAACTATAGGACAATCATGATAAAGGGTTTATACGCCTATGTGCATCACCATAAGGTGCACAAGTCCACTTCGTCAAGAAGAAGTATGGGTCAATGAATCTTTTCATTGATTATTATGAGTTCAACAAAATTATGATAAAGAATAATTATCCTTTTACACAAATTGATGACTTATTCAATTAGTTATGTGGATAAAAATTCTACTCCAAGGTGGATCTACAGTCCGAATATTACCAATTAAGGATGAAGTAGGAGGTTACCCCCAAGACTACTCTTCCTATAACGTACATGCACTATGAAGTCATAGTAATTCCTTTCGGACTCACTAATGATCCAACAATATTCATGGACTTTATTGATAGAATCATTAGATATTACCTCAAAAAATTTGTGGTAGTCTTTATAAGAAATATTATAATATACTATAAAACAAAGTGTGATTATGAGGAGAATCTTAGAATTGTATTATAGACCTTTCGAAAAAATAATCTCTATGGAAAGTATAGAAAGTGTGTGTTCTAGTTGAATGAAGTGTCATTGTTGGGAATAATCATCACAACCAATGGGATATCAAAGGATCCTTTAAAAAAATTGAGGGATGGTTGAGGCCAAAATATGTTATATATATCCACAGATTCCTAGGGTTTTCAAGATATTATCCCCAATTGGTAATAAATTACTCATGATTCTCAAACCCTCTTACCAAGAAAACTCTTAAGGGATTCATGTTTTCTTCTAATGAGGAATGTGATGAAAGCTTCATGGAGTTGAAGAAGTGTATTATCACATAACTTGTTTACATAGTACCCAAATGTGGTGAGATTTTTGTAATAGCCGTCCATGCATTAAAGAATGGCATGGGATGTGGGTGGATTCAAAATGAAAAAGTCATTGCCTATGCCTCAAGGAAGTAGAATATTCATTAAAAAACTATCCCATGCATGATCTAGTGTTAGAATCTATGATCTTTTTGTTGAAAATATGGTTTCATTATCTCTTTGTGGAAAATTATGAAATATAAACAAATCACAAAACGTGTAAAATATATATTCACAAAGAAATAGATGAAAATATTCCAACAAATATGGTTAGATCTTATCAATAATTACAACTGCTCAATCTGATACCTCCTTGGGAATATTAACATGGCGGTGGATTCTCTAAGTAGAATAGACCCAGTGATTCTATCATTGATGTGAATTGAATAGTATCCAATATCCTATGATTCGGTGCATATGGACATGGGAATCATAAATAAATGAACGCCATCAATCTTTTCACAAATGATTTCTCAACAGTCTCCTTTGTAAAGGATAATGGATGCTCAAAAATATGATGTTAAAATTTAGTACAAAGCGGACACAATAAGAAAATGTAATTAATCATAGTTCAATGTTAATGAAGTAGGAATTGTAAGATTTGGTTCAAGACTTTGTGTTCCATCAAATACAATGTTAAAGAAATAACTTTTGGATGATGCACATAGTTTCAATTTCTTTATTCACCCAGGAAATAGAAAGATGTATCGGGATCTCCGAGATAATTATTTGTGGGATAACATGAATAAATAGATCACCTTATATACATCAAGGTGCCTGGTATGTTAGCATGTGAAGGATGATAGGAATATGCCTAAATGGATGATGCAACCATTACCCATACCAATATGGAAATGGGAGAATATCACCATGGGCATTGTCATCAGACATCCGAAAACATCCGAAAGAAATAGTGCTATCTGGGATTTGGTGGATTGTCTTATAAATAATTCACCATTCATTGTGATTCAAGATGATTTATCAATAGATCAATTGGAATGTATATAAATCAGTGAAGTGGTAACGAAACATGGTGTACCACTACCAATTGTATCCAATTGAAATCCGAGAATGACCTCTTTGTTCTGGATGAGTTTCCAAGGTCCCCCAAATTCTAAGATGAGCTTTAGTATTAATTATCATCCTAAAACTAATTTCCAATATGAGATGGATATAAAAACACATTTTAGAAATGTTTAGAGAATTCTCAACAAACATCAATGGAGGATGGGATTAATATATTCCTCTGGTTGAGTTCTATTAAAACAAAGATTTCCACTCAAGCATCCAAACATCTATTTATGAATCCTTTTATGGGAAATGGTATATTACACCGAAATATTGTGATGATGTTGGGGAGTGAAAACATATAGGTCAAGAAATTGTCAAGGAAATGATGCATAAGGTTAAGACCATCCAATAACACATCAAAGATTCTCAGAGTTGACAAAAGATCTATGATGACAATCGTCGATGAGACCAAGAGTTTCATGTAAGACATATGGTTTTCTATTGAATAACACCATGGAATAGAGTGATGAGATTTGGGAAGAAGGGAAAGATTATTAAAAGGTACATCAGCCCTTTTGAGATCATTTATTGCATCAGAGTAGTGGCCTATAGCCTTGCACTCCTTCCAAACTTGTCTGGAGTTCATGATGTATTCCATTTATCACTCTAGAGGATGTAGATACTTGAACCATCACATGTACTCATCCTAGAGGTGGAAACATTGGAGAATGACCTTTAATATGATGAGTTGCTGATGAATATCAAATATTATAGGGAAAAAGTTCTACGAAATAAGATAATTCCCCTCACGAAGGACTTGTGGAAAAACCACAAGTTTAAAAAAGCAAGATGGGAACTGAAAGATGTAATGAGGTAGATTTTCCCTCATCTGTTATAGTGCATAAAAAGATATTTAGAGGGAAATATTTCTTAAGGGGGAAGGTTTTAACAACCTAATCATTTCTGAATAAAATTTCCTTTTTTAATTTCATATGGATATAGAAAAAAATGCACTCTTTTTATTATTATTATTGGGTTTAAATGATGGTTAAGAATCCTTACCATTGATAATATATCCATTGAATAGTGATCACACAACTAATATAATATAAGGTTTTAACAAATCCTTTAGACACAAACAAATGAGATGATGGCCTCATCCACTAGACTCGGTCCATATGAATCTTGTTTATCAAAGCTCAGAAGGTAGGTACCATCACTAGGCTTCACTATCGAACAATCCCAAGCCGAGCTTCAACATGTTATGCTTGAATGAAATCTCCTAAGAGATAAGTTGATGTTAATAATGATTACTACCTGTCGATGTTATCTGAGTCATCTTAAGATTTTGTCACCATCACACAATATACCCTTATGTCTTTTTTGGGTGTTATAAGGGGTTGTGTAATGAGGTTTTAGTTACATATTGGGTAATCCCATTCGATAATTTTTTTATTCCATCAATTCCATTGTGGTAATAGTCTTTCTTAAAAAATGATGAATTTGATAATTTGATTTTTCCTAAAAAAATGGTACTTTTGAGAAATATATGCAATATTATGTTTTATTAGTAATATTATTAATTTTTTTCCAAATATTATTAATTCATTTCTTATCTGTAAATGATATCCTAATTAGTTTGATAAGAGTTATATTTTTATATGATAAAATAAAAGGTGTATTTTTAATGAATTTATTTTAAGGAATTAAGGAATTTTTTAAATAATTATCATTTTAATACAATTATATTATAAAATTTCTTTTTTTATTAATAAATGAGTATTTAATTTTTTATGATGTCAAATATAATTTTTTTAAGTATTAAAAACATTTTTTTTAAAACTCATCAAATTTTCAAAAAACATTGGTTCTCATTTTAAATGATAAATTTCACATATTTAGAAAATTATTCTGATTAAATTAATATTATTTTTGGAATTATGATATCAAAAATTACGAATGGCGATTTTTTCATAATTTTCTAAGACACTTGAATTTTTGGGTAAAAATATATAATATATAAATATAAAGTGTGTTTTATGACATCATAATGACCCAATAATGATGTAATAAATACCATAAAAAGTATCATAGACCAAATATATGTTTTATATTTAAAATACTATAATTTTAGATTTATTTTACTTATTTCATAATTCTATAGTGAATCCTCCAATATGTATAATATATTTTATTATTTTATGTTCATTTCGTTAATAATGTGTCCCACATCTACAATAGAAAAGATAATATATTATTATCTTCATTACATATTCATATAAAATATTTTTTTCTTCTCTTCTTTGGAAAATACTATGGGAAAAACCATGGGATGTTTTGTGGTTTTGAATATTTATTTATATAGATTCCAAAACCTATGTTTGTGAAATATTAAAGAATCCCCCTCTCATTTCTTATATAAACCCACCCATGATCCTTCTTCTCTTCACTCAAAATCCATAGATTACATTCCTAAAATGTCCTCACCACTCTAGAATACCCCAAAGCTTACACAATCTCTCAATAATCCCGTGTTCAAGCTTTTCAAGTCACACACTCAAGTAAGGGTTTCCTTCCATTCTCATTTTTATGCAAGTTTCCTTATATTGTTACACCCTTTTACTTTCAATTAAGAATGATGTGTAATTTTTTATCCCATCCCTCGTAATTCCCTAATTATATTTGAATGATTAGATGCCCATTTTCTCTCATTAATCCATCCAGAGTACACTCGTTACCATGCAGAAATTTTGTATGAGTTATTTCATTCTTCCTCCTTCAGGTTTATTTTTTATGTTATGACTTCTATATACAGATTTCACATGTTGGAACATGTATTTATATGATTTATTTACATCCCATTTCATGTATAAATGATGAGAGACCACATTTTTTCTCACCACCCCATTTTATGAATTTTAATGTGATGTCATTGTGCTTCTGATATTGCACCATGATATTTCATTCCAAAAATCATAATGGAGTAAATACCCTGCCAATTTTTCTATTAATGGTATTCACATTTTTGAACGTATAATTATTGATTATAGACTTTCATATATGTATTACACATTCCATTGTCGTGGAATAGATAATGATGCGGAATAAATCCATGTTATATGATCTATGTGGCACACTTAATCATGAGATAAAAATGTTAATGATGGGTGAGCCCTGACAACGCTCTAATGAACTGGATAATGTTTAGTATCATGATATGTCATGTTGGTATAGGGGTTTACCTGATTCCTTTATAAGAATTATTTCTATTGTTTTGGGATAAGGGTTTACCTAATCCCATTATGTTAATGATGCAATGTTTTATGTTTTTTTTCAAATTTTCATGTAATGATGATCATACTTTATCATGCCATTATGTTAATGTTTCCATATGATCCATTCATATGTTTATTGCCTAAATTTTATTTTATTATTCATGTTATGCCTTATTTACTACCTTATTGGGTTTTATATCCCACCCTTTTCTTATGTATGTCATCAGGTTATCTCATGCAATGCTACGTAAGAACGAATGTTGTGGTCACAAAAAATAATTTTTCAATAAAGATGTTGTATTTTATGTTTTAAGTTATAATGTAATGTTCTTAAAACCTATATACACTATATCTCTTGATCATATGGGTTGTATTAAGTGAACTTTTATGTAATAAATCATGTCAAAATATGAAATAATGTGCAGGATTGTTATAACGGTCGTTAAAAAAATTCATAATGGCATTGAGAATAAATAAAGGCATAACAGAAAAATTAATTTTTTGAGGATTAAATAGATTTTTGGGAAAATATGACAAGAGGGTATCCAAGAACCACAACATATCTCATCAGATAGGTGCAGACACCTCTGTAGAGGTTCACCTACCTCAAATAGTTTTATGGGGTAAAATAATCATATCCCATTCCATCGATTGTAGAATGCACTTGGATATCATGGTTATTATTATGATTCAATACCCCATAGTGGGTTTTAGTGGTGAAGATTCATTTATGTTGTTGGAAGGAACATTTTTTGAATTTTATTATTGTTATTTAATATGATATAATTGAAGGTTAGTATAATACCTTTCACCTAAGAAATTTAAATGGTTATTTATCATTTCGATGAATTATTTTAGTATATTGATATATCGAGTAAAACATAACTAGAAATTCTGATGACATCCTTCAGAGTATGAATATATGTTGGTCAGAGTAGAGTACTCAAGAGGGGGGTGAATTGAGTATCTTGTAAAAAAATTGAGATGTTTTTTTAAAGGATTTCCTAACTAAATAAATACATCCTGATTTATTATGTTAATATATTTATGAAAGTTTGACTATTTAAATAACTTCTTAGAATATTGATTAATTATCAGTTTTCTTAATATTAGTTGTTAATATTATTTTCGAATCTATTCTTATAAGAAAAAACAATTATAAATTATTTCCTATTTTAACTATCAAAGTAAATCCAGTGATTTTTGAATTATACTGTAAAATAGAGAAATCTAAATTAAACAACACAGAGGATATAAAACAAGTGGTTAAGTCTCAATCTGAGACCTAATCCACTCCACTTGGTGATCACCAACCACCAAGAAAATTTATATTAATAAACTTGATACACACCCTGAATCACAGTAAAAAATAATACACAGGACTATCTAGGTCACAAAACCTCTTCCACAGTACTTTTTGTGTATAAACTAAGAGGTTACATAGGGAACTATTCCACAAAAATATGTGAGAGTAAAGAATTGTAAAAATATGTGAGATATAGGATATCATATATCTTAAATTTTAATGTAGGAGATAGTGTGTGTTATTAAACAGACATACACACACTGATCTAAATCTACAAATAATAAAAAATAGAGAAAAGATGAAAAGATAAGGTTATAAATTCTCTAACTATTATTCTATGAAACTCTGGACTTATAGGATGGAATAGATGTATTAATCGAGTCCTCTTGTGAGAAACAGATTATCGCAAGTTTGTATGATCTGGCTCTTGTTCTTTGTGGAGTTGATAATGCGATGATGTTCTTGACTCTGATATATGGTCTCTAAGCTTTTGGATTCATGAATGCTATGTGTGTTCTTCAAATGTATTGAGTTCCATGTATCTGTTCTTTTTCTTCAAGAATTCTCATAATTATTCATTATTTATATTGTTAGTATCTAGGCCACACCTTTCATTTTATTCTTGGAGTGCATGTGTTGGAGCCGACAAGATTCATGTATTCTGCACCTCGTACTTCGTACTATCAGGTGACATGCCTATAAAGAAATATTAATTATTTTATTGTATTTAAAAGACTCATATATTACCATTATAAATTAAATTGAAAACAACAAAATAGATGAAAGAACGATGTCACAGTCTGTCTAGAAATGGTGTTACTTGGAAACTATGTCTCCATGAAATGGTGTCTCCATGAAATGATGTCTCTTTCTTTCCCATTGAGCAGTGAGACGGTTATGATGGAATAGTTTTATAGAGATCAAGAACCGTTAGCACCAATGTGGTGTTATGATCATGGTGTCTGGTAATTTTCCAAACATCAAACGGTGTCATAGGAAAGAACCGGTGTCACAGACATCAAACAGATCTGAAACTGGTTATGGTGTCTGGATCACGGTGTCTAGTTCATTGTGTCTGGGTCACGATGTCTGGGTCATAATTTCGGGGTCATGGTGTCTTGTCATGGTGTCTGGGTCCTTTTCCAGAAAACCAGAACCGGTGGTAGACTCATAGTTTCTCAGACATAGCCAAATATCTGTATATATACATAATAAGTACTATATACAAAATGAATTAGGGTTAATCATTCTGAAAAAAAATTATTATTAAAAAAATTTAAATATAGTTTACATAAATCAGACATGATTTTAGAAATTCAGATCTTGGGTAGGTTTACATAAATAATAATGAATCCAACCATCAGTACACATGATTTGAGATAGATCAAACATTATTTGTAGGATATATAGGATTTTGTATCATTAAAACAAGATTAATACAGGAGGATTCCAACAATATCCCCCTTTTTGATGATCACAAATCATGTGAGTGAGATATCTTATAAGGACCCGGCCTTAAACATTACATAATCTTGAATTAATGGAATAATTCACATTGGGGATCTTTTCAGGTTTAGAGTTTTAGAGAATTAGGCCATAAATATTACATAACAACTTGAATATTACAAGTAGAGACTTCTACTTAGTATCCATTTTTTCATAAAATAAAAACTCTTAAAAAGACACATGTCTAGTTCCATGTTTTAGACAGCATGACTTTTCCTTGATCCCATACTTGAACCTATTCATCTTTATGTCCTATGGAAAACATTTCAAAAACATGGGATGAGCATAAAAATCTCAGTAAGGGATACACAATGAAGGAAACCTGTTAGTATTTTAAATTAACAAGTAAACCATGAATTCTTTAACACAAGTAATACTTCTCACCTTTATGAAGTAGTAAATACTCTTCATTGAATAAAAGATCATTTCTTACCCTTTTGTAACCAAAATATTTCCATAAAACCCATATAAATAACACATAATATTTAAAGGTAACTTGGTACATAAACATATATAAATGGTATAACCATAAGGTCGACTTCCACACATATCACTAAATGGAATAGTCATACGGCCTACTTCCATACCCAATGCATTGGAGGTTATAATGTAACCACTCGTCCTGTTATTCATGGCACCACCTGTCATTTGGTTTATCACGTAACCACCCGTCAAATGTCAAAGTACCATTATAACACATAAAATATTACAAATATAAACATTTTATTAATAACATTTCATTTTCAATCATAATAAGTAATTTCAAGATATTGAAATAGTCAATCCATTTTCAGAAACAATTTAAAAAGAGATTTTTGAATCAAAGTGTCCCATAGCACTTTGAAGATTTTAAATGATTTATCATTTGAAAAAATTAATTTCCATATAAATAAATCCTAAAAACCATTTCGAAAACACAGAAATTAAGGAGAAACATTTAGAAGAATAAATCTTTAAAACATTTAAAACGATATTTTAGTTAAAGAGTTTTTCTAATAAAAAGAGAGGTACTTGAATAAAAATAATTGTGGAATAGCATTAAATCATACCTTTATAATATCATGATAATATAGGGATTCATGATATAATATTTCAAAGGACAGAATATACACCATATAATAGTGAATTGGTGCATACCAACAATGAAGTCTCAATGGAAATGTTAATTGAGATGAAATCCCTTATAAGGAGGGTATCCGTAAATTAAGGATAAATAAATCACATAATTATGTGTGAAAAATAGAAATACACCAAATATAAGTGGATTTTAAGTGTAAAAAAATTATATGTCATTCACACATATTGATAGGATGACATATTCAAGAACTACATATTGAACCCAAATAATTGAAAATGGGTTAAGAAGTTCCCTTGTTATAATTCAAAAACCTAATGACATCACATTACAATTCAGAATCTGAGTTGATGAGAGAGAAAAGGGTATCCCATCACTTGGACATAAAAATTACAGCAATAAGGATATAGAATAACATATCCCAATATAAGAAGATGTGAATTAAAAGACATAACAAAAAGAAGCCATTTAAAAGAGAGGAGGGTTAAAGGATCTCTTACCGATTTGGTAACTTATGAAACATTCACCACATGAAAGAAGGATCATACAGTGAAGATATATATACCCATAAATTAAATTATCTTACACAAAGAATAAAATCATGGGCAGTACATACACCACACAAAAGGAAGTAGTGGTAAATATAACATGAATCTCATGGGGATAAAAAGTGAGATGAAAAACCCCTTACCATGTTGTAATCAATCGAGTCGTATGACCCAAAGTTAATAACCACCAAATGAATCACAGAATACCATGAATATGATGATAGTCATGATAATATATATCTAAAGTCCGTACAAAATACACCATATGCAATAAATAAGTGGCGAACAATGGAAATCTCATGGAATTAAAAGTGAGATAAGAAATCCCATACAAAAATTCGACAGCCTAACGACGCCAATTAAAAAAAATTAAATGAATTGATGAGAGTGGGAGGGGGTCTTTCATCATATTAAAATACAAATTACAGTATGGTGAATATAAAATAACATCCCCCAACATAAGAAAATGGATCATAAAAGAAATGACATAAAAGAGAGTACATGAAAAGAAAGAGAGAGGTCAGATCCCTTACCTCTTGTCCGACATGACTCGATCGTTCTCTAATCTCATGAATAATAAAGTAAATTTAATTTATACTTGGTTAGGAACATTTTTAATGTTTATTATTCCTTTTATATCACTTATTACCATGTTATAAACATTATGTAATCATTTATATTAATAACATCCATTTTGTCGATATTTGGTACAGGAGTCAAAATGGACTTCTTATAATCACATGTTGTTCATGTGGTCTATGGTTCATTATATAAAGAATAATATTAATGATTTAGATATCATATATATCATATATATATAGTATATACATGTATTTATAATGGTACATAACATTTAGAGGTAAGTAATGAAATGCACTGTTCATGGAGATGGTAAGCTGTACGTATGCATGAACACTTCTTTCATTTCTATTTATTCTTTTAATTGAATTAAAACATAATTATACAGAGGTATATTATAATTCCAGTATAATATAATATATAATATCATTAACTATATCCTTTATACATCTCACATAAGGCCTTAACGAGTCACATCACCTGAGGGGGAGGTAGTCTGCGCTTCCTCAATTGAGATTATCGTATTTACCCACTAAGGAAACCATAAAGGCGTGCTTTAAATGGAAAATATAGAAGAATATAGAAAACATAAATATAATATATATCAAATATAAATACAGTCCCATCATAATGGACACCATGATAGGCGGTTGGAGATATTTAACTAATTATCGTTTTGTGAGGCGTTAGTTTGCCATATACAGAAACATTATATTCTTCATCCATTAGATGGAGGTGTGTGTAAGTTTATTTCATATCCTTCTCATAAAAATATCTTAGTTTATTGAGGATACTGGATTTGTTACAAAATAAAGGAATAAAAAGATTTTAGGGGATGGAGAAGTAAAATAACAGAAAAAAATTTAAGAGAAATCGTTACCTTTAATTTGGGTAACTCCCTTTGGTTTGAACCAAAGGACTTCTTGAAGTGTACTATGCCTAAGGTAAGGCTTCTAGGAGGATGGGAGGGATGTAGGGAGCTTAATTGGGCAGGGATTGGACGAGGCAAATGGATTGAGAGGTGTGCGGAATTGGTTAGAAGTGGTCTTCTTTTATAAGGGAGAGGAGGGGCTCTTTAGGAAAGTGTGAAAATATTATTTTATAATACAATGATATTCGGTTTCTAATGGTCCACAAATAATTATAGTCAAAGATACGATGATTCATGGTCGAAATAAAATCATCCAATCAGAATTGTACATGTTTTGGATAATATTTCAATCATTATAACTTTATTTAATTAAATCATTTATTAATGAGGTAAATACTACATCATTATTGTGTCATAAATAATTTAAATTATTTGACGTCTTAAAATTATAAAAAAAATTAAAATGATATAGTAAATCTTTTTATCTTTCCAAATAATATTTATTGTTGAAACTCGGACTTATATAACACCATATAAATATTAATTACTAAAAGATTTTTGTTAATGTCAATTTTGTCTTTACATTAAATTAATTAATCTAAATTGTCATTATCACTCCCAAGTGGCTCAATGGGGTCCCAAAATCGACCCAAATATGCCCATGGTCATAAATTACTCAACCAATAAGGTTTGGAAAAGTGTTAAGATAATTTTAAATTATTATAATATTCTTTTTACCTTGAATTACCTTATTTACCTTTAACCGTGGTAAATAAAAGTCAAAAGTAACTATTCACCAAAAATTATTTTCATCTTATTAAACCAAATTTTACTTATTGATAACAACCATGTATGTCGGATTATAAAAATTCAATTCACAGAATTGGTAAATTTTCATTTAAATGAAAAAGTCAGTTTTTTAACTACCACTAAGTGGTTTTACTATTCATCAAAAATTGATATTTTTCAGAAAAATACCAAAAATTCAGCCTAAGCTATATTTGATATTCTGAATTCAAAAATGATGTCTATTTTTCCAAATTCAAAACATAGAAGTGGAATTAATTAATTTTAAAATTAATTCCCGTTTTGAAGACAAATAGCGTGTTTTTAAAAAACAATAACTATCAAAAGATTGATACTCGTTTATGTCAAATTTCAAAGTGAAATTATTTCCAATGACCAAAATTGGATTAAATGGTAAAAATATAATTTAATTTCACTTTAAAACCAATTAGAAATAGAATCTAACCATATAAATAAATTATATTAAAAGTCACTTTTGAATTAAAATGTAATATTTTTCACTATTCATTAAAAAAAATGTCCTTTATCGGAAAAATTCCAAAAATTGACACAAAGTATATTTTGATGTCCCCATTCTAAAGAAGGATTTTATTTGGTCAATTATAATGTATTAATGTGACCAAAACTATATTTAATGATGTTTTTCCATTAAAAGGCAATAAATCAGCCTTTTAATGTAAATTATACTTAAAATTAGATTCATTCACAATTTAATCCTCTAACTTTTTTTGGATAAATGAAAATACATTTAAAAAAATGTATAATCATATTGTATTTTGTTTTATTCATTAATGCCAATACAACATCTTGGAGTTGACTACTATTTAAAATGATAATATTATATTATTAGTGTGTACGTAAGATTTCAAAGAAACCCGTTGTTGCGTACCGGGTATGCTATCGAAAATAGCAACCCTTTTAAAGTAAAATTAATATTTTATTCAAAAATATTAATAAATATTAAATATGAATTATTATTTATTTACCTGGGATGTTACATCCTTCCCCCCTTTTGGGAATTTTACCCTCGCAATTTAAAAAAAAGGGCTCGAAAACATCATTGAAAGTCCCACATCGGAAAAAGATTCAGTAAAACTATCACTTTAAAAGAATGAAAGAGAAGCAAAAAGGTCACCCGAGTTAACCCATATTATGATTCCATGAAAACATGGATATGGAGGAGAAAACAAAGGGTCAAGTTCAGATGGAGAGTGTTAGGAAACATGTCTAGGATAAAGTTTACCACTAGAAAATCACAAACTTGTGATGGGTTAAACAGTATTTGATTCCCCAGTAAGAAAATTTAAAGGACAGGTTTTTTGTTTAAAGTTACTTTTCATTGAGGAATTTATTTATGAGCTTAACCAAAAACATAAGGAAATATACTTACTTGTCATGTAGACATTCATCTATTACTAGATTTCTAACACTAACTCATATTTTCTCCAAATGATGAATATTCAGGATGACTTTTTTTCACTTTAAGAGTGTTATAATCAACTTTGAGAGAATCACATATTCCACAAAAGATGAACTATATATTTCCCATGTCTTCAAATATTAACTAAAACCAAAATGATTAGTATGAGACCAGGTAATCACCAAAAGGAGAATCATTTATAAAAAGAAATACTACTCTTAATCTCCAAAATTCAACAAAAAGAACCCAAGGTTCAAGAAACACCATTAAATAAAGAGTTATCCTTAAAATTCTTCAATGTAATCCAAACTAAGATTGAAACCCAAATCTCTGAAAGGTTTAATCACATAGTCTTCCAAGGTAAATATTAACATTTATCTCCAAATAACATCAGTTACACTTAATGTCTCATACTGAAAAGTAATTAACCTAATAACATATCTTCCATGATCGGTTAATCATTTCCATAGATAACCCAAAATCAACTTACTCCTGATTCATAAGATCATCTAACTAAAAAGAATTAGTCATACTAACCAGGGACTTCACGTAGTCCAGTGGTAGGCGATAAATATCAGTCGTACTTTGGTTGTGGGTTTCGATTCCCACAGCTTCGTCCGACGCGACGGGTTGTCAGACGATTTGCATGTTGTCCCTTTTCAGAAACTACATAATTTTATAACTTTACCAAAAGAGATAAATTCATCAAAAATAACCATAACATATTTTAACCACAAAGGTTATCTAATAACTTTTGTTTTGCATCCCAAAATGTATTAACTGGTAATTTCCTCAAATTCAAGGATCATATAAACCCAAATGGTTCTTTATAACTATATCCACAAAAGAGAAGATAATTATTCCTTGAATAAAATTTTCATATATCAAAAATCAGGGTTACACATAATATAAAATGTCTTTTAATGTAACCCCATCATCAAAATATCCTTAATACTTTTAATCATTTCACCATCCTGAAATCTACCATAACTCTTGAATCCCTTATATGTTGACCTCTTACTCATTAAATGTTCTTCATGATCGATTAACCATTCTTTACCAACTTATTCTGAAATAATTCTTTCCTAAAAACAAAATCATGATTCATATCCTAAGATTTCAATAATAGGAAAAAATATGTTAAGAAATAATACATACCTTTCATTAGTCATTGTCATTTTATTCATCCTCAATCGGAATGGCATTAGGTATTGGTAAAAAAATATTTTTACGATCCTGGTGATCCAATTCCCGAAACTTCTTCATAGGAAATTTGTTTGCATAATGACCATGCTCACCACATTTAAAACATTTAATTGATCCTTTAGAATGGACTTCTTTCCCTTACCTAGAGTCAACTAGATGCCTCCTTTTTCCATGGAAGGTTCTTGCTTTACGACCTTAATTTCCACATCTAAAGAATCTTTCTTTCCCTTTGAAACATTTTCCTATGTGTTTTTTTCCACATCTTTGACAGATAGGTTTTTGAACATACTTACCTTTATGATTATTACATGAACAACCATAGGGATTTGATTCTCGCATATATTATGTCTTATAAAAATCACTAAGGTTCATGTGGCAAATCATGACTCCAGATAGTTGGTTGAGAATGACCAAAAGAGTTCTCATTGGAGCTCCCATATCATTCAGCTTCTCATTCAGGAAACTTTCATAGTTTTCTTCACATCCACTGTTACATTGGTTCCTGCTAGATCCATCCATTTACTATAACCAAAAAGTTCAGTGTGAGTATATCAGTAAAATCATCATATAATATCTTATGATGAGGTTAAACACTGAGATATACTTATTCATGTTATCTTAAATTCATTCACATTATAAAAATAACTATGACTCTTTCTAAAATCTTAACCATTATGGTAATGTCACTTATGATTAAATTGTATCCTAACCTCTAAAGTTATCTAAAACGACCTCTGATACCAACTATAAGGACTCAGACTTAAAAATTACATAATCTTGAATTAAATGAATAATTCAAATTGGGGATATTTTCAGGTTTAGAGTTTTAGAGAATTAGGTCATAACTATTAGATAACAACTTGAATATTACAAGTAGACACTTCTACTCAGTATCCTTTTTTCAAAAAATAAAAACTCTAAAAAAGACACGTGTCTAGTTCCATGTTTTAGACAACATGACTTTTCCTTGATCCCATCCTTGGACCTATTCATATTTATGTCCTGTGGAAAACATTTCAAAAACTTGGGATGAGCATAAAAAGCTCAGTAAGGGATACACAGAGAAGGAAAACTATTAGAATTTTAAACCAACAAGTAAACCATGAATACTTTAACAAAAGTAATACTTTCCACCTTTATGAAGTAGTGAATAGTCTTCACTGAATAAAATATCATTTCTTACCCTTTTGTAACCAAAATATTACCATAAAACCCATATAAAGAACACATAACATATAAAGGTAACTTGGGACATAAACATACATAAATGAAATAACCATACGGTCAACTTCCACACATATCACTAAATGTAAAAGCCATACGGCCGACTTCCATACCCAATGCAATGGAGGTTATAACGTAACCACTCGTCCTGGTATTCACGGCACCACCCGTCATTTGGTTTATCACGTAACCACCCGTCAAATGTCTAAGTACCATTATAACACATAAAATATTTCAAATATAAATATTTCACTAATAAAATTTCATTTTCAATCATAAGAAGTAATTTCAAGATATTGAAATAATCAATCCATTTTCATAAACCATTTAAAAAGATATTTTTGAATCAAAGTGTCTCATACCACTTTGAAGCTTTTAAATGAATTATCATTTGAAAACATTAATGTCCATATAAATAAATCCTAAAACCGATTTTCAAAAATTGGACATTAAGGATAAATATTTAGAAGAATAAATCTTTAAAACATTTAAAACTATATTTTAGTTAAATAATTTTTCTAACAAAAAGAGAGTTGCATGAATACAAATAATTGAGGAATAATATTTAATCATAACTTTATAATATCATGATAATAAATGGATTCCTGATATAATATGTCAAAGGACAGTATATACACCATATAAGAGTGAATTGGTGCATACCAACAATGAAGTCTCAATGGAAATGTAAATTGAGATGAAATCCCTTATAAAGAGGTTATCTTAAAATTAAGGATAAATAAATCACATAATTTTGTATGAAAAATATAATTACACCCAATATAAGTGGATATTAAGTGTAAAATAATTAGATTTCATGCACACATATTCATAGGATGACATATTCAAGAAGTACAAGTTGATCCCAAAGAATTGAAATTGGGTTAAGAAGTTCCCTTATAAAAATTCGACAACCTAAAGACGTCACATTACAATTCAGAATCTAAGTTTATGAGAGAGAAAAGTGTATCCCATCACTTGGAAATAAAATATACAGAAATAAGGATATAGAAGAACATATCCCAACATAAAAATATCTTAATTAAAAGACATAACAAAAATAATCCTTTTAAAAGAGAGGAGGGATAAAAGTTCTCTTACTGATTTGGTAACATACGAAACATACACCACATGAAAGAAAGATCACAAAATGAAGATGTAAATACCCATAAATTAAACTATATTACACAAATAATAAAATCATGGGTAGTAAATACACCACAAAAAAGGAAGTAGTGGCAAATATAACATGATTCTCACAAGGATAAAAAGTGAGATGAAAAACCCCTTACCACGTTGTAATCAATCGATTCATTTGACCCAAAGTTAATAACCACCAAATGAATCACATAATACCATGAATATGATAATAGTAATTATAATATATATCGAAAGGAAGTACAAAATACACCACATGCAATAAATAAGTGGCGAACAATGAAAATTTCACAGAATTAAAAGTGAGATAAGAAATCCCTTACAAAAATTCGGCAGCCAAACGACGCCAATTTAAAATTATTAAAATGAATTGATGAGAGTAATAGGGGGTATCTCATCATATGAAAATAAAAATTACTGTATGGTGAATATAAAAGAACATCCCCCAACATAATAACATGGAGCACAAAATAAATGACATAAAAGAGAGCACTTGAAAAGAAAGAGAGAGGTCGGATCCCTTACCTCATGTCCAACTTGACTCGATCGTTCTTTAATCTCCTGAATAATAAACTAAAGTTAATTTATAATTTATTAAAAACCTTTTTCAAGTTTATTATTACATTTATATCACTTAATACCATGTTATAAATATTATGTAATCATTTAAGTTATTAACATCCATTTTGTTGATATTTGGTACTGGAGTCAAAAATGGACTTCTTATAATCACATGCTGTTCATGTGGTCAATGGTTGGTTATCTCCAGAATTATATTCATGATTTAAATATCATATATATCATATATATCCAGTATATACATGTATTTATAATGGTACATAACATTTAGAGGTAAGAAATGTAATGCACCGTTCATGGAGATGGTAAGCCGTACGTACGCACGAACACTGATTTCATTTATATTTCTTCTTTTAATTGAATTAAAACATAATGATACACAGTTATATTATAATTCAAGTATAATATCATATATAATATCATTAACTATATCATTTATCCATCCCACATAAGGCATTAACGAGTTACATCACTTTGAGGGGGCGGTAGTCCGCGCTTCCTCAAATGAGATTATCGTATTTACCCACTATGGAAACCATATAGGTGTGTAATAAATGTAAAATACAGAAGCATAAAGAAAAAATAAACATAATATATATCATATATAAATACAGTTCCATCATAATGGCCACCATGATAGGCGGTTGGAGCTATTTGAACAATCATCGTTTCGTGAGGCGTTAGTTTGCTATCCACAGAAACATTATGTTCTTCATCCATTAGATGGAGGTGTGTGTAAGTGTAGTTTGAATAAATATCCTAACAAAATTATAGTATATTGAGGATACTTGTGTTGTTATAAAATAATGTAATAAAAAGAGTTTAGGGGATTGAGAAGTAATAAAAAATAAATCAATTTAAGAGAAACTGGTACCTTTAATTTGGGTAACTCCATTTGGTTGGAACCAAAGGACTTCATGAAGTTCCTTCTGCATAAGGTAAGGATTATAGGAGGAGGGGAGAGATATAGGGAGCTTAATTGGGAAGATTTTGGATGATCCAAATGGCTTGAGAGGTGTGAGTAATTGGTTAGAAGTGGTCTCCTTTTATAAGGGAGAGGAGGGGCTCTTTAGGAACGTGTGAAAATATTATTTTAAAATATAATGATATTCGGTTTCTAATGGTCCAAATATCATTATAGTCAAAGATAATATGATTAATGGTCGAAATAAAATAATCCAATCATAATTGGACATGTTTTGGGTAATATTTTATTCATTATAATCTTATTTATTTAAATCATTTATTAATGAGGTAAATACTGCATCATTATTGTGTCATAAATAATATATTTTATTTTATGTCTAAAATTTATAAAAAAATAATATGATATATTAAATATTTTCATATTTCCAAATAATATTTATAGTTGAAAATAGGACTTATATAACACCATATAAAAATGAATTACTAAACGATTTTTGTTAATGTCAATTTTTCCTTTACATTAAATAAATTAATCTAAATTGTCATTATCACTCCAAAGTGGCTCAATGGGGTCCAAAAATTGACCCAAAGATGCCCATGGTCATAAATGACTCAACCAATAACGTTTGGACAAGTGTTGAGGTAATTTTTTATTATTATAATATTCTTTTTACCTTGAATTACCTTATTTACCTTTAACCGCGGTAAATAAAAGTAAAAAGGTACTATTCACCAAAAATTATTTTCATCTTATTGAACCAAATTTGACTTCTTGATAACAATCATTTAGGTCAAATTTTTAAAATTCAATTCACAGAAGTGGTAAATTTTCATTTAAATGAAAATGTCAGTTTTTTTAACTACCACTTAGTGGTTTAACTATTCATAAAAATTTGATGTTTTTCAGAAAAATACCAAAACATCAGCCTAAGATATATTTGATATTCTGAATTCAAAAATGATGTCTATTTTTCCAGATTCAAAACATAAAAGTGGAATTAATTAATTTTAAAATTAATCCCCATTATCAAAACAAAAAGCGTGTTTTTAAGAAACAATAATTATCAGTAGATTGATACTCGTTTATGTCCAATTTCAAAGTGAAATTAATTTCAATGACCAACATTGGATTAAATGGTAATAATATATTTTAATTTCACTTTAAAACCAATTTAAAAGATATTACAATCATATAAATAAATTATATTAAAAGTCACTTTTGAATTAAAATACAATATTCTTCATTATTCATTAAAAATGTTCTTTATCGGAAAAATTCCAAAAATTTCACAAAGTAAATTGTGATGTCCGAATTCTAAAGAAGGATTTCTTTTTTGTCAATTAAAATGTATTAAAGTGACCAAAACTATATTTAAATAGGGTTCTCCATTAAAAGTTGATAAATCAGCCTTTTAATGTAAATAATGCTTAAAATTAGATTCATTCACAATTTAAGCCTCTAACTTTTATTAGATAAATGTAAATACATTTAACAAACATGTATAATCATATTGTATTTAGTTTTGTTCATTACTTCCAATACAATAGCTAGGAGTTGACTACCATTTAAAATAATAATATTATATTATTAGTGTGTAACGTAAGATTTCAAAGAAAATCGTTGTTGTGTATCGGGTATGCTATCGAACATAGAAACCCTTTTGAAGAAAATTAATATTTAATTCAAAAATACTAATAAATATGAAATATTTCTTATTCTTTTTTTAACCGGGATGTTACATTTCAATTCTTAGTGAATGTGTGTATCCTCTTTATTGTGCATTTAGAGTGCATATTTCCACCCTTTTGGGATTATCAGAAAGAGTAAAAAAGTAAATAAGAGTGCAGACAAAGGAAAAAATTCATTATATTAAGAAATAGGTCTCATTAAAATCAGTAAGAAACAAAAATAAAAAAATACCCCTATTAAAATATAGTAGTCACTTTTCTTCAGCACTAGTTATCTTCTATTTTACCTAGGCAGCAACATCACTAGAAGCCACATGAGAAGATGTAGAAGTTGAAGAAGTATGTGAACTAACTGACATGGAAGGTAGAGGGGACCTTAAAAATAGAACGGGCCAAGGTAGGTTTGGTGGAAAACAATCTTAATTGTTGGTCAAGGATAATAGGTTTTATCTTACTCAGATACTAAGAGACAGACAAAGAGGTAGAGGAAAGGGTAGTGGATGATAAAGTATGTAAACTAGGTCCTAAGGGTAAAACTGTAGGAGCCACAATTGCAGTGCTCTGGACATGAAGATAAGTCCTCAAAATATTGTTGAAGTCAGCAATAATCTCACAACCATACTCCTTGGCTCTCTCAAAGTATTCCTTGTTCTCCATGAACTTGTCCAACCAAGGATTGAAATATTTGAGCTTTTGAGCTTGATTTTTTAAAGCATGAGTGATAGGAAGGATTTTCAGATTCTCTACAATGTACATGAAATGGATTATCATATATTTCTTAGAGAAAATCCTATTGAAGTAAAAAAACTACCTTCTTTGTAATTTCTTCTTGAGAATCATTTGATATATTGGAATTAATTGTTTCAATATCAAGAACTCTATCACTATTCTTGACAACCACAGATAGAGGCTCTTTATCAAAACCACAGAGCACTGATTGGAGTTCTTCCTTAATAACCATTCTGAGAATATCACTATCCAGAGAGGGTTGGGATGAGTGCCCTGAGGCACTAGAAGATGTAACAACTGATGTAAGGATCATCAATTGATTTAGAACATTCTTGGAGAAATCCCTTATACTCATGAGTCAACTAGTTAAGACCAATAACGATATCACACATTTCTTGAACTATTTTCTTATTTAATTCAATCCCCATGTCAGCTAAGTATGTTAGGTTATATTGAATCAGGGATCCCACTTCCTATGGAATATAAAAACCAAAATCATCAACAGGATGAGAAATATGTTCTGGTCTTTATTTTAACTCTCTCTTTATATCTTCATCCATGCCTATGAGAGACTTCACTTCATTACTTAATTGTTTGTTTGCAACATTGAATGCTTGAATTTCATGATGTTTTTTTGGATGAATCATCCAAATGATCTTTTCAAATAGTAGGGATGAATCTATTTCACTCAAGTTTATCACAAGATCCAGTTGGTTGTTCATGATCTTTTCAACTCCAGACAACAAATTAGCTTCAAGGGATTTCAAATCATCCTTACATACTAAAGTAGAAGGTTCTTGTGAATGTTCAGGGATAAGAGCTGATACAGGCTCAAGGCTCTTTGTAGAGACAATATCAGAGACTAATTTAAATTTACATACAATAGATAGGTCTATAACATTAGTTGAGGCTTCTGGGGAATCATTCACCTCAAAATTTCTAGGGAATTTATAAAATGTTTCCACAGAGCTTGTATCAACTAGATTTAGAATATCAAAAGTTTCTATCTTTGGGTACTACTCCCCCTCAACATGTGCATTTTCTTAGGACTAAGAGATATATTTCTTTAATCTACTTCTAAGATTTCATTCCTAATAGCCTCACCCATTTCTTTTCTAGGAAATTTAAAGGATTTTTCCATTCTCTCCTCAGGAGATGGGATAAACTTTAGAATAAATTGTTCCTCTAGGTGTTCCTTGAGAGGGACTTCTTTCTAAAGAGAATGATCTTCTTCTAAATGTGCTTATAGAACTGCCTTTTCCATTTCAACAACAATAGATTCTTTTTTAGACGTAGTTTCTTCTTCTAGATTACCAATTTGTTCATGAATAGGTAATTTCTTATTAATTATGACTTGAGGAGTAGGTTCATGGTGTTTCTCATCCAGGACAGTTTTCCCTATCGGCGAAACAACCTCTTCTTCTTAATTCTCATCCGGATATTCAACAATTACATCTAGTTCCAAACTAGGATTAGATATTTCCCTAGGTCTTGAAGAATGCTTAACTGGGTTGATCTTTTCATAAACCCTATCATTATCCTCCACCCATTCCTTTCCCCATGGATTCTAACTAATTTTCATTCTTTTGACATTAACTTTTTAAATACAAAATTCATAGTCCTTAATGAATTATTAATCTACCCCAACCAATCCTTTTGCATGAAGCATAGCTGATATTTACCTTGAGTAGAACAGGGAGGTTTACTTGGAGGTTTAAATGATCAACTCACACATATAGAGTTTAACATACTTACATAGGTTAAGCTTGTGTCCATTATTCATAATATGTATCAAAAATACATCCTTATACTTGAGTTTAGCAAAATCACCCTTTCATAGACTGATTAGACTCTGAAAAAAGATTAAACAGAAGTATGGTTTCAACATATAGCTCAGCAGCTATAGCTCTTCTCCTTGTTTCATTCCCAGTTAAGCTTCCCAATGCTTTATCGAAAACAAAGATCTCACTAGGAGGTGGATTACCTCTCTAGTAGTCCTCAAAATTAACCTAATGAGGTATCCTTATGCATGCATCCCATAACCTCAAAGAAAAGGTGCATCTATATCTATTGATCTAGCTTCTCGCAATAAATCCATATTCTATATCAAAAGACAATTGAATGAACTAATAAAACTATAAAAATAGATTTTGGGTAAATCGACATATCCTCCTTCGTGAAACAATCCATCCATCATTGCTCTTTTATTAAATTTAATACTAAATACTTACATGATAGAGTCTACATAGGGAAAATTTTCTTTTTCATGTACTATTATTCTATTTACCAGGTTCGAATTCTTTGGGCCTTCAGGCGCTAACATTGTTTCCATTTTCATCTTCTTCTTTGATCTGCGCTACTCAGGAGTTGATGAGGACACACGTTTCATTTGGGGCATTCCACGAAGGTTCGAGATAGATAGAGAGAGAAGGGTTAAAGGAGGATTTATGATTTGAGAGAAGAGATATTGGGTGAATAAATGAGTGAAACCTCTTTTGTTTTTATCATTTAGGGATGTCAGGATTCGCAAAATCAAATGTGTGGGAACTTATAAGAATCGAGTAATTACATTCAGTGATATGGATTATAATATGTAAATAAAAAGAAAATGTTCCTTTATGGTGACAACAGAATAGACTTTCATGGTGATACCATAATAGGTTTTAACAGTGAGACTATATAGGACATTTATAATGAGATGTTTACTGTGTGATTTATAAACTATGCGACCGTATTTATTGAGATAGTAAGTGCCAGACAGTTACCGAGAGATAGTAACTGTGAGAAAAAAACATGAAACAACAACTTTTATGATAGTAAAACTGTAGAACTGTTAGATTTAGATATTAATCTTAAGATAGTGACTTGTGAAACCGTAAACTGTGAAATAGTACACTTACTACTTAAGATATAACATTCCCAAATCATGTATGACGTAATTTATTCTTTTAGAATAAAAGGGGTTTTTGAATATATCAGCCAGCCGATATTCCGTTCCAATGAATCCCAAATTGAAATCACCTTTTTGATAATGGTCTCTCAAAAATTGATTCCTTACAAGAATATGTTTTGTCCTAGAGTGTGAAACATGATTTTTTGAGATTTTAATAGAACTTGTACTGTCACAATTTATAGGTACATGCCTTAATTGATATCCATAATCTAGTAATTGGTGTTTCATCCACAAAATTTATGCACAACAACTACCAGAATCTATGTACTCATCTTCGGCAGTAGATAATTCAACAGGTTTTTGTTTCATACTACACCATGATAATAGAGACTTGCCTAAAAATGATATATTCTAGAGGTTCTTTTTCTATCTCACTTACAACCACCGAATTCATCATTAGAATAACTAACTTACTCAAATGATTGTTCTTTGGGATAGAATAGTGCTAAATTGGGTGTATGATTGATGTATTTGATAATTTTATTAACAAAATTTAATTATATTCTATATGGTTTTCTTGAAAACAAGCACACATGCATACACTAAATATGATGTCAGGTTAGCTAGTACTGAGGTAGATTAGGCTTCCAATAATTCCGTTATAAGTGGTTTGATCAACATATTTTCCATGATCATTAATATCCAACTTAAAATTAGTACTCATTGGAGTGTCACTACTTTTAGTGTTATCTAAGAAAAGACATTTTAGATGATCTCTAGTATATTTTATATTATTTAAAATAATACCATCATTATTTTTAAAGATTTTAAATCCAAGAAAAAATTTTATTTCACCCATTAAACTCATTTCAAATTCATTTTTCATCATTTTAAAAAATTTAATACAAAAATAATTTTTAGAAGATCTAAATATAATGTCATCTACCAATATTTGAATTACTAAAACATCATTGTAAATTCGTTTTATAAAAAGGGTAGGATCAGCTATTCATTTTGTAAAACCATTGGAAATAAGAAAAGTACTTCATCTATCATACCAAGCTCTTGGATCTTGTTTTAAACCATATAAATCTTTTGATAATTTAAAAATGATTTGGAAAATGAAGATTTTCAAATCCAAGGGGTTGATCAATAAAAACATCCTCAAGTATATACCCATTTATGAATGCACACTTAACATCCATTTGATATAGTTATAAATTTAGTTGTTCAGCATAAGAAAAAAAAATTATGATGGCTTCAATTCTAGATATTGGTGTAAAGTTTTCCTCATAGTCAATTCATTATTCTTGAATATAGCCTTGTACAACCAATCTGGCCTTGTTTCTAACTATGTTACCAAATTCATCTACTTTATTTCTAAACACCCACATTGTGCCTATGGTAAATGTGTCTTTAGGTCTATCAACAAGTTTCCAAACTTTGTTCCTTTCAAACTGATTAAGCTCTTCTTGCATAGCCATCACTTAAAATTCATCATTGATAGCATCATTAATGGTTTTAGTATCAAGATGTGACCAGAAGAATTGATGTTCAACCTGATTTATAAAATAATCTCTTGTTTTAGTTCATTTATATAAATCATCTACAAAAACATCTAAAGGCTAATTCTTAAGAGTTCTAATAGCTCTTGGAAAAAGGACTAGTTATTTACGGTTCTTCAACAGGTTTGGGTCCATTATGACTTAAATATGAAGAACTTTCGGAATAAGATGTTTTCAAAAATTCTTTCACTTGATGGTTATAGGATTTTGTTTTGATTCCAAGATTTGACACATCATCCTCTAGGTTCTCTAGATATGTCTTAGGCTCATGTGGATCTTTTTCAACAAATTTGACATGGACAGATTTTTCCACACATTTAGTTCTTTTATTAAACACTCTATAAGCTTTACTAGAGATTGAATATCCTAGGACGATTCCTTCATCACTCTTGGATGAAAAGTTTTCAATATTATCCTTAGTATTAAGGATATATACTTTTCAAACACAAACATTGAAGTATCTTACATTGGGATTTCTATTGATCCAAAACTCATATAGAGTAATTTTTAGAATGGGTCTAATAAACACCCTATTAATAATATAGCACGTTGTATTTATAGTTTCATCCAAAAATTAAATAGGTTAGTCATATTCCCTATGCATGGTTCTATTAATCTCTTGAAAGGTTTTACTACATAATTCTTCAACCCCATTCTGTTAAGGTGTTCTAGGGGAATAGAAATTATTCCTACATCCATTTTGTGAAAAGAAAGATTCAAACTCTTGATTTTCAATCTCACAACCATGATCACTTCTTAAGGAATTAATTATTTGTCAACTACAATTTTCTACATTTTTTCCATATTTCATAAAATGAGGGAGGCTTCACTTTTGTGAGCCAAAAAGAAATTACAAGTATATCTTGAAAAGTTATCTACAATAACATAAACATAGTGCATCCCATTTAAACTAGAAACTCTAGATGGTCCAATAAAATTCATGTGAACTAATTTGATAGGTTGAGAAGTTGACAGTTATTTCTTTGGTTTAAAGGAAATTTTGTGTTTCCTTTCCTTTTGACAATGATTTCACACTTTATCATTTGGAAACTCAATTTTGGGAAGATCTTTTACATGGATTTTTATATTTAACTATCTAAGTGATTGAATATTACCATTTCCTGGTCTCCTATGCCAAATACAAGATTCATTGTGAAAGACACATAATCATGAAGCATTTTGAGAAACTAAAGAGACTCATTTAACAGACTATGCATTTTCATTTCTTAATGTTTCAAATCCTAAATCATTTTTAGTATTAAAAACATTGAAAGCATAATTTTAAAATTTTATAGGGAATCTATCATCACATAGTTGGGAAATACTAGGCATATTATATTTCAATCCATCAACAAAAATTTCTTTGGAAATTAAAACTTAGTAAGAGTTACCGATTTGGCCAAGGCCAATGATCCTTCCTATGGCAATGTCACCAAAGGTGACATGTCCACCATCAAATATTATTAAATTCTTGAAGCATGAATAGTCTCATGTCATGGGTATTGAACACCCACTGTCTACGTATCGTAATCTTTTATAGGAGCTCTTTAATAAACATTCCTATAATTTAGTCAAATAAAAATAGATTTTGGTAACCATATTTGTTTGGATACAGTAATATTATTGATTAGTAATTTATGAACCCATATTTTCCTCATAAGTTTCCTATAAATTTATTTAATGTTCTTGAAAAATAAATACTATTTGGTCCAGAAAAGCTTGAATTTGTAGAGAGTGTATCATAATTTGAAACAGCTGAATGTTTTCTAGAACTAGGAATAAAATTTTATGTACTAGACTTAGAAATAAAATTAGTTATTCTAAAAGTTCTTTTCCAGGTTGATAACCAATACCAGTAGTATATTTAGGAGAAATATATTTACCTATAATTTGTTAAAAAGTGTCTTCTATATTTTTAAAACTTTCGGGATCCTTTTTCAATTTCCCATTAGATATCATTAATTCAATGTTTTCTTTGAGTAATATAACATTTTTCTCTCTTTCTATAGTAAGTTCAAATTTAAAGGTTGAGGTAATAGCATATTGTTTCATCAAATACTTGTATTTATCTTTTAGTTCATTATATATATCTTCAATCATATTATAGTACTCCAAAATTTATTAATTAAACTTATTTTTAGAGTCTCTATCATATAAAGAATAATAAGAACTGTGTATTGGAGATTCTAGTGTAACCTCAGATGTGTTTTTTATAGAACACACACTGGATATTTTGGCCTATTCATCATGGGAACATTCCGAGTCACTTGAATTGTCCTCTAAATCACTCCACATTGTTTTATTGACTTTAAATACTTTCCATAATTGTCCTCATATTTCTTTTTGTACTTGAGCTTGGGAAAGTCACCTTTATGAGTCCATTTTTCTTACATTAATAGTATATTATCTCATAAAACACGTCACTTCTCTTACTATCATTCTTCTGGAAACCTTTTTGATCATATCTTCCCTTGAAGTTAGGATTTCTGAAAAATTTATTATTATTTTAAAATCTCTTAAACATTTAGGCTAATTGAGATATCTCCTCATCACTGATAGGTGGAAATCTTTCACTATTGGAACATTCAATAAGGACCTCCAATTTCCATTTCACTTTGTGTTCAGAGGTGGTGGTATTAAATGCAACAGATTTTCTATCGGGTTCATCCTCATCTTCCTTGTTGACTTTCATCTCTTCTTCATACATCATTAGTTTTATAATATGTTATTTTATAGATAACATGTCGATGTCCCCAGACTCTCTAATAGAGACAAAAGTTCCACTCCATCTGTCAAGTAGGCATTTAAGAATCCCCAATATTTTTTCATTAGTAGTAACATCTCTTCCAAGAGAAATCATTGTGTTGAAAATTATGTTGAACCTGAGATATAAGTCATAAATACACCCATCAGGTTTCATTTTAATGTTATCATATTCAACAGTATAAGTATTAAGTCTCATTACATTTACAAAATAAGTTCCTTCAAGTGAAATAGACAAATTATCCCTAATTTCATGGGCAGTTTTACATGCATAAATTCGTTTAAGTTCCTCATATCCTAAAGAGAAATATAATGCATTCATGGATTTACAATTTTTATTTAGGTATTCTTGGTTGGTTCATCCCAATTTATTTTATCACTAGAAAAAATTTTATACTCATCTATAATTAATGATCAATTTTCAAAACCCATACTTTCTAAAAGCATTTTCATTTTAATTTTTTATTTGGAATATTGGTTTCATTATAGAATAGTGGTATGTTTGTTGCATAACCTTCCAGTCCATTATCTATAACAAGGAAATGCTTTTAAAGAGCTTGCAATTTAGAATTGACAGAATTTTACAGATCATTATAAAATAACAAAAATCACAGTTGAATATTTTAAAAAATAGTGGATTAATAGGAATAACAACCTCCCTCTAATACAAAATGTTGGTCAGAGTAGAGTACTGAAGTGTGGGAGGGATGAATTGAGTATCTATTAAAATTTCTGTTTAAAATTTTTTCTTAAAAGATTCCCCAATAAAATAAATTCATCCAAGTTAATCAATGTAATACATTTATAAAAGTTGGACTGTTTAAATAAATTCTCAAAAGATGGATTAATTCTTAGTAATCTTAATATCAGTTATTAACATTACTTTTGATACTATTATAATAAGAGAAAACAATTATAACTTCTTTAAAAGATCAAATATCAATGTAAATCTAGTGATTTTTAAATTAAATAATAAAATAGAGAAAATGAAATTAAACTACATAGTTGATATAAAACAAGTGGTTCAGTCTCAAGCCAAGACATAATCCACTCTACATGCTGATCACCTACTACCAAGAAGTTGATATTAATAAATAGGATTCACACGCTGGATCGGGGTATACAGTAGTACATAGGACTGTCCAGATCACATGACCTCTTCCACAGTTCTTTGTGGGTATAAACTAATAGGTCACACAGGGACCTCTTCTATACTTATCCATGGGAGTAAACAGGTTTAAAAATACTTTAGAGGAAGGATATCTTGTATCCTCTAGTTTAATTCAGGACAAAATGTGTGTTTTTAAGTATACACACACACAGAAATCCAAAGAAAAAAACAATACATAACACATAAAATATTATGATATAAAGTTAGAAATTCATTGAGTGTTAGTATATGGAACTCTGGACTTCTAGGATGAATTAGATATAATAATCAAGTCCTCTTGTGAGTAATAGAGTATATGTACTTAGTTAGATCAAGATTGTGTTATTTGTGGAGATGATAGTGTGAAGATGTTCTTGAATTTGATCTATAGTCTCTCTGCTTTTGGATTCGTGAATGCTTCCAGTGTTATTCATATGTATTTACTTTCATTTTTTAGTTATTTTTCTTCAATAATGCTAGTACTTGTTCCTTATTGTGCATGTTAGTTTATGAGCCCCACTTTTCTTTTTATTTCTAGATTGAATGTGTTGGAGCCAATAAGATACATGTATTCTACACCTCATACCTATTATTGTCATGTGACATGTCTCCAAAGAAATATTAATGATGTCAGTGAATTTAAAAGACTCAAATATGACCTTTAGAAATTAAATTTAAAAAAAACCATCTTAAAGAATGGTGTCACAGTCTATCTGGAAATGGTATGACCTGGAAACGGCGTCTCTATGAAATGGTGTCTCCTTGAAATGGGGTATCCTTTCTTTCCATTGAACAATGAGACAAATATGATGGATTAGTTTTATAGAAATCAGGAACTGGTAGCACTGATGCGGTGTTAGGATCACGGCGTTTGTTCCTTTACAAAACTTCGAACGGTGTCTAAGTAAGGAATATATGTCTCATATATAAATTATATCTGAAACTCATTACAATGTCTAGGCCATGGTGTCCGGTTCACGGTGTTCGGGTCACGATGTCTAGGTCATGGTGTCTGGATCACAGTGTTAGGTCATGGTGTCTGGGACCTTTTCCAGAATAACAGAACCTGTGGTAGACTCATGGTTTCTCAGATATATCCAAATATCTATATATATACTTAAGCATTAATATCCCAAGATTTAATTAGAATTATTCATTCCTAAAATAAATTCATCATAAAAAAATAAATATAGTTTACACAAATCAAAAATGTCTTTAGAATGTATGTTATCCGGAAGGTGTATTTAAAGAATAAAGAAACCAACCATCGGTTCAAGTGATTTGAGATAGGTTAAACACGATTTGTAGGATGTGTAGGATTTTTTATCATTAAAACAAGATTAAGACTAGGGGAGTCCAATAATATATATTCATCAAAAGTGTTGTGTTGTCGAACCTTCTCCACTATCAAATGACTAATAGAAGGCATTCAGCACTCCAATGATATACTGAGGTAAATATATAGAGGCGGATAAACATAACCCTATGTTCATATAGAGGTATGATATATAGATTTTACTTGAATGATTTAGGATAGAGATGTGTGTTGTCATTTGTGGCTAGAAATAGACCAGAATATGGTCAATATATATAATATCTTAAAATTTACCATAATCGATATTCACTATTTCAAATGATTAGTTCGGATCATCATCACTCTGTACATATTTATAAGGTTGGTACGAATCTAAAGATATGGATGATAAGGTTATATTGTACAATAGATCCTCAATAGGTAGTTTCACCATCATAGAAATCCTATAAATAGTTGAATAAATGACCTTCTAAGGTGGATTCAGATTTAGTAAATTCCCTATATAGGATGTGAACCTTATTTCCTCAAATAAAAATAACATTTTGTACACGTATATCAATATAATCCAACCTTTATTTTGGGAAAAAAAATAGATGAAATGATGATGTTTCTCTCCAACTAAATTTTAGAGGAAGAGGGAATATACATTATGATCTTTGGGGAAAATTTCATTATAAATCTATGAAAGGAAGACAAAATGTCCTCCATGAACTGGTACTTGTATAGAAATATTGGAATCCTTTGAACCTATTTCTTTCTAATAAAATTCCTCAGTTATATGGTTCTTGTACACAAGGGTTATAGTGGGGGAGATAATAACATCTCCTAGGAATCCTCTTTGTTTTAGGGTTAAAAATGATCATGGATTCTCAGATATTGATTCACCTTTTGATCCTTCCATTGTTAGTACAAAATCTCACTTAGTGAAACATTTCATATATCACTTGGAGACATTCTACTAGCATTTTTATATAGTAATGAGGAGGACCTCTACAATAGTTTGTAGTAATTTATCTTTGAGGAAGAAAATTTGGGTTGTATACCTCTTCATTATGGAATAGAACTTTTTGATGGATAGTGGTTATTTTAATAACATTTAGAGTTGAACAGATTTTCCTAGATGACATTTGTTGTATCGATCATAGTATAATATGAAATTAACCCACCTAGTTTTTACGGAGAAATAGAGTACAATGGTTGCTGCATGATCTATTTGTGTGGTCTTAGATGGAGGAGGTAAAATTCCCTTCCAATAGTTCTTATGACGCATGGTTCGAATTTGGATGGACTGCACACAAGTAATATCAACCCATTAAATAACTAGTTTCTTCTACCAATATTTTTTTTCAATTTTGGCTGGCCAGAACCATCTATTGAAAATCTCAGGTTCTATATTAGACCAACAAAACATGAATGTCCCAACCATACTTATAGTAAGAGTTGGTTTAATTTGTGTGCTCAAAGGACATACTCTCCAAGATGTAGAACATAGTAAAATATTTGTTTTCCACCTATGATATCTCTAATGATGGAGTCACCAACATTGAATCATGGCTTTAATATCACACATATAAATTTCATAGGAGGGGAAAATACATTCATTGTCATTTTTGTGGACTTTGGAGTTGATCACCCTCTGATGTACATACTCCTTTGGGGATACGTCTAAGGGAACCTATCATCCAAGGGAGAGGTGATAGTATTAACATGGGTGTACAAGTATGTAATCCCAATGTCTAGGAATATCTTATTTCATATCACATTTTATGTACCCCTACTTCCCCCACAATATTTTGAATTTGTAGGAGAACCATTCCTATAATACTCACATGTTGACATTCTAAAAAATTTGAATCCAATCAAAAGTATATATGTCATGATGGTGATACTAAATGTCCCCAAATTTATTCATCTTCTCCATACTAAGTGAGAAGTGATTCACATCAGTTTTAAAAATCATGGTTATAAAACTTCTCATCTGGGATTGTTGAATTGGATCCCTTGGGATGGTCTCTATTTGCATATTGTATTCCTATATTCTAAATGAATGTTGTCTTTAACAAACAGGGTGATTATGATTACACCTTTGATGGGAAGGGGTTATGGTAATACAAATTATTTACATTAAGGATCAATTTTCCCCATCTAAGACTCCCTCAGAGGAATAATACATAATTTCATATCAAATTTTTGAATCCATACTTTTGTACATAAATTAATTGCATCACTTTATCCCTTATTATAATGAAGACATTTAGTTTTAGATGATTACTGTGTTGGGATTCATCAATGCATAGAATTATACCATCCTCATATTGGCCCATGAGGGAATAATTTTTTTAATAAAATATTTTATGGATGATTATTCTTAATGGAATGTGCAAGGATGTTTTTTTTAATTTTATTCATTAAAATCAACGAGTTAATCTTATACTAATCATATAAGGGTTCTCCTAATTCTCAAATATGTTACCAAATTATTCTCTTATATAAAATCTTATTATCACTACATAGGTTACCCTATGTTCACCAACTAATTCATCCTAGTATCATACACTAATAAATCCTTGGATTATCATCTAAGGGGGCATGTTACTTCTATACAACAATGGATGGGTTAATAATTCATCATTAAGGTGGGACATGCCATACAAATCACCAAGGGAATTATATTCTAATAACACAAGTTTGGTTGATCATATTATTTGAATAATATATAGGTTACTTTTTTTTATTATGCTCATCACATAAGGGTGGTCATATTTTAAAGCATATTGGAAAAAAATATTGGATAAGATAACATTTGGTGAAATATCTATTTAAAGTTCATATCAGTATAAACTATGGAATGGATTTATATATTAATAAACTCTGGGAGGATTGGTATACTATAGAAAATTTCTATATTTTTGGGTACCGCCACATAAGGGGTGGATGTTATTGTAAAAGTGGTAATATATGGTAAATGAAACACTATCAGGATTATTATATATCATTCTAGAACATAAATCTAATCCCACATAGTTTGAGTGAAAAACTTTAAGTTCATATTATAGGATTGCTCATTGTATTATAGCATCATATAGTAAGGATTATTTAATCATGGAATATATGAAAATAGTATTTTTTTGTTGTGATTTCACATTGGGCTATCTAAATACTGTATAGATGCATTATTAATGAGTGTGGGTATTATATGATGTATACACAGATCATGGCCGAAAGAAATAAGGTTATCATTGGGTATTAATAGAATGTACCTTGAACCTTATTTTATGAAACAAATACAAGTTTCGGACATAGAAAAGTGACATAGAACCCTTTGCTGATGCAAAATCATCAATGATGAAGTTCCTCAATAGTAGTCATTTGTATAGATTTTTCTTGGGTGATTTTGGATTGGAATGATGTGGGTCTGATTATCCATCAACTCTCGTATAATTTTTCGTAATGAAATATTCATCAAATGACGTATCTTAATTAGGGTATAAAAAAAATTATGTATTTTGTAAGACCATTTCCTTAAAAATTCATAAAGCTCTAATGAAAAGGCAGTTCCTCAAGGAAAAGAGTACTGTGAAATATATTGAATAAATTTTTGTTAAATTTATGGTCTTATATGAGATAATAAACATAATTTTTTCACTTTTATTAGTCCTTGGAATTTTATCTCTTTTTTCAATAGGCATTGAAATTAGGAATTTTCAAACTAATATGCTTTGAATTCACTGAAAAATAAAAATGCTATAAAATATAACAAAATACCTAATATTGTAATTATAAGGGTTATTTCAAGGAATATAACTCATATAACTAGGTGGACCATTCATGGAATCCATGTATATGCACCATTGGACATGTGTGGTACCACATGTTATGGGAATGTGAAATAATGTTTTTGTGGGAATTCATCCATCTAATCATGAATCACATATTTTGGATTTATTTCATTATTTACTAATATTGGTTGTCTTCATTAGCATAAATGTCAATTTTCATGTCCACTTCAAATCATGGATCTATAATTTTTAAAGAATATTTTATAACTTTTATTAAATTAAATTTTAAAAGATAACTAACAAAAATGAGGGGATGAATACTTTAAAGGGGTAACACAACTTTATTCACACATACTAGGGAATATAGGGTCACTTAAGTGGGGGTATACATGGTGAAATAATAATTTATAATCTCTGAAATAATCATGTTTGGTCTTGTTCTGTAGTTCTCACAAAAATATTATAATGAATGTTTTAATGGGTGTTTATGAAGGCCTCTATATTCCCATTGGTGGTCTCATGATATTGTGAAAATTGGTAAAAATTAATATCACAAATTTTTTAAAGATTTTAAAAATCACGTACATATTATTTCTTGTGATTATTAATGAGGATGTTATGGTGTAATATAAATAAACTTATGATGTTGTATTTTTTTTAAGAGTTTTTGGCCTTCATCCCTAAATCCTTCAAGGATACTTCTTCGATCTGGTGGAAAATAAATAAGTGGAATTAATGTTGAGCAAAAACAATTTATTTATCATTAGTGTATAAATACCCTGATCATCTATTCTGTAAATATAAAATTTACATGTGTTATTTTTACGATATATTATCTCTTGGGGTTGTGGAAAAACATTTGCATGAATCTGGGGGGAAAACACAAAGTCATTCATTATCAAGATCTATATGTACCAAAGTCCCGTAAGATGATGAGAGAGATTGGATTCCATTTGGTGAGCTCTATATGTGAGTGAAATAAAAGACCTTATGATTTAATGGGTGTCCCCACCTTGAATTCACGAGATTTTAACCCAATAAAAACTTTACATTAATGCATTCTTAGGGAATAATAGTTTTCATAATGAAAAAAATGAACTGATCATCTATGGATTATCTCATTTTTATCATAGTCATTGAAGAGATTTATATTATAGATAATTCATTACTGAGTAAATAATTGAAAAAACATCCTAAAATTTTTGGTAATCGAGATTCATCTTGAGAAATATTTTGAACAATGCCTCACAAATTAGTTATCTTCTTACTGATATAGGGGTGACTGATTTATGATTTCCAATATTGATGATGATTTCATCATTATCAGGGATATAGTAGGTTGTCAACAAGTCATTTTGTTCATATTGAAGAGAATTATTTTTTTGGTACATATAAAATTTCATGACTAGTGGGGAATTATCTAATCAACTCTCATGTGTAATAATGTAAGGGAAATAGTTCTTAAAATACGAAAATAAAGTTTCTATTAATTTTTTTAACACAAAACTAAGAATTATTTTTTTCATTGAGATGTGAAAAAAATATTTGTAGATCCAATTCTAGAAAAGTGAATAGCGATTGTTATTTAACATCATTTTTTGTATGAACCATCAAAAACAGGGATGGGATATAAAAGTATCACCTTAATTATGGAAGTATGAAAAAAAATCCATGATCAAAGTTATAGATATTTATGTATTCCATAATCATTATATTTTTGAATTTGGATACATCATCAAAAAATATATCCCTTGGAAATTAAGTATCTTTTTTGGATAATAGCATTTTTTGGGAAGTTTCTTGTTGAGTGGTTCATCCTCTAGAGTTGGCTAGTATACAATAATGTTGTTGAGTGCTTTTATTTTGACCATTATCTAACCAAATAACAAGGAATTTAATTATTTGAACAATATATCCAATATATCTATGGGAATAGTTATTAATGGTAGACTGGGGATGTAATTTATGTTCTCTATATAATAAATCATGGGAAAATGTTGTTGTTGTAGGTATTGATATATATTTCATCAACAAATATTAAGGTTAGATGGTACCTCATTGAAAGTTTTACTTTCACTCATCCCAAAAATGTATTTCTTAGTTTTTAAAATATCTTTCATCTCCCCTTCACCATTATTTTGATGAAATGGTATTTAATTGACCACTTAATCCCTACCGTAATTGTTTTTGGTGTTTTTTTCCATGGGTAGCATGAAGAGTGGAGAATAAGAAAGATATTATTTTAGGTCATAAAAATCACAATGAATTAATAATTATTTGGTTGAAATAAATTGGTTAATATGAGATTAATTATGATAATTAGGAATTAGGAAAGGTATCGTTGGAGTCCTCTTTAGTATCAACGATTCGTTGTATTGATCATTTTTATGATCACCCAGAAATAAAATATTAACCTAAATTCCATGCTATTGGACCAAAAATCTAATAAACATTACATATGTGATCCCAAAAATACATTTTCTTATGGTCATATTCAAACTATGTTGTCAAAGTTTGGTGAACACCAAAAAGATGTTAGTGAAATGGTAATAATGATAAAATTATGTGACTACCTGATCATATGAATATCCCTCAACTATCTTCATAATGAGGGTTGTAAAAATATTTGTCTTGGAATACAGATTTTTGGACCCAAAATTCTTTAAACCAAATGGATTCACTAGATATCAATTCTCTACTTTAGGTTCAACGAATTTTCTGGACAGTTCATCTTGTTGGTGATGTAAATTTTATGTTATCTAGATCCTCATCCCAGGATTAGAGGGATTCAAAATCCATGATAGTGTCAAAAGGAAAAGCAGTGATTCTGATATTGATGACATCCTTTATGAATTGTTAGTTGACATTATGGAATTTAATATTGAATATGGAATATCCATTATTTTTCTTAATAGGGATAACATTGTCCTAATAATTTGGTTACAAAATATTGCAAATGAAGTGATCCTTAATCAGATTCTCTACCTCATCCTCTACCTTGAAACCACGATACAAGGGAATTCTTCTTAGAAAAATTTTATGACTATTTTTTTCCCAAACCATGGTGGTGAATGAAAAAATGAGGGTTCAATCGTTGAATGATAATGTAACTCTATTTGAGAAATATCATTATGTTTTCAAATTAATTTAATTTTCTAATCCTTTTCTGATATGGGTGTGACGAGACTAATTAATTTTGGTTATAGATCCTCTCTAAGTCTGTGGATCTATTGGTTGTGTTCATCAATGGTTTTTGAAATTACTTATTGAGGTTTATGAATAATTTATTTGAACATATACATCATATACATGGGTAGTAGAGGATATATATTCCTTTAGATCATTATGTGATAGCATTATCCATATTTCCTAATTTTCATGGGTTTAGTCTTCGCAGTCATTATAATATTATATTAGTATGAAGTATTCTTTCTTAATGAAGACCATATGGGTGTTAGATGATGTGTAAAACCCTTTCACCTCAATGAACATAATGGGGAGTAGGAAAATTCCATTCAAATTATCGAAAAAGATAGCTCGCATAGAACCAAACCCATTTGGTATGGATTCATAGGAGGTTACCTTTGATTGAACAGAAATTCCGTCTCACTGATGATACATAATGTTTACATATTTAAACTCAAATAGATAAAATGTGGAATAACAATAATTAGTAACTCCATCCTTGTTATTAATACTGTATTTCTGGAAGTGATGTTAAGATAATTGTATATCCACCTATGAGTGTAGATTATGACATATAATAAGTTAATTTAATTTATTGTCCTTGAAATGTATATGAATTTTATATTACAAATATTTTCATTCAAAATTTTATTTAATAAAATTTTCCCCAAGGGGTTCTATATTCAATTTTCATAACCATGAATGGTCAAGCCCAAGTAGGTAAAATTTTCCACCGTAAGAAACAACCAACAAAGAGTTCATAAATGGTCAAGGTTAGAACTAGAATTATTATCCACCAATAGAGGTAGGTGATCATGTATTTCTCAGTGTTTTTCTATGGAAAAGTGTAATGCATTTTGGAATGAAGGTACAGATGAGTCCGAGGATCATCGAACCCTATAAAATCCATGAGAAAGTTAGATCAGTTGAATACAGATTGGTTATACCTCCATATTTATCCTAGTTACACAATGTTTTTCATGTTACAATGATGAGAAAGTTTATGCCAGATCCATATCATCTTTTGAGTCTAGAGGTAGTTCAGTTTGAAGATAAAATTTCTTATATGGAATAGCTTCTCTAGATTCTTGACTACAAAGGGAAAGTATTGTGAAATAAGGTAATTCTTCATGTAAAGGTTTTGTAGAAGAAACTATATAGTTGAAGTGGTGATGTGGGAATCTAAAAATTCTATGAGGGATAAATACCCCCATTTTAGTAGTAAATAATATTTAAGGGTGAAATTTCCAAAAGGGGGAAATGATGTATTTTCTGAGGTATTTAAGGAATAATAGTTTTTTATATCTAGTAATATTTATGAATAAGATATTAATTTTACTGAAAAGGGGGCACTTTTTTTGATACCATACTCAATAACCAATGACCGGTTTCTCAAAAATCATATTCTGCAAAGAACATTGAGTTATAATAAAAAATAAAATAATAATATTATTATTTTGATTGGTAGTTACCGTCTAGTCATTGTATTGGTGGTAATGAATTTAACAGACTACAATATGATTATAAAAGGTTTTTAACTATGTTTACATTTATCCAATATATTTTATATGCTTAAAATGAAAATGAATCCAATTTTAAGAATAAAATTCGCTAATACTTTTAAAAGGTAGTTTACCTCCCATTAAAGGTAAATCCTTTTAAGTCTTGTTTTTTTCACTTTTATAGGCTATTTTTGTCGAAATAATCTTATTATATATAGAAGCATGACATAAATATTTTCTTTGGTTAATTTTTGGATAATTTGTTGATAAAGAGCATTTTTAAATGAATATTGAAAAATGCTACATTTTAATTCAAAACATCATTTTCATTTAATTTATTTATATAGTTAAATTTTCATTTAAAATGGTCTTAAAGTGTAATTATATTATGTTTTTATCATTTATTCTAATTTTTTACATTGTATGTAATTTTTCTATTAAATTGTTCATAAACACATAACAATCTTTTGATAATTTTTACTTATTAAAAACAAGATTTTTGGTTTTAACTACGGGAAGTAATTTTAAATTAATTTCTAGAAATTTGGTCTTTTGAATTACGAAAAATGGATTCAATATTTGTAATCATAAGAACCAAATTTTTTGACAAATTACCTTTTATTTTTGAATATTATGAATAAAAACATCAGTAATTATTTTTATTTCCCATGGTTAAAGGGTAAATATGTTGAATAAGGGTATAAAATAATATTATAATAATATTTAACCACTCTAAATAATGTCCTAATATTATTAGATGAGATATTTTTGATCATGGGAATCCTTGGGTTGATTTTAAGACCCCATGGACCCACATTGTTTTCATAATGACATGTTATAAAAATTAATTTAAAGTAAAGAGAAATATTAAATGAGATGTATCTTTTAGTAAAACTATTTTAATATAGGGTTATATAACTGATCTATTTGACGATAAATAGTTTTTAGAAATATATAATTATTTCTTACATCATGGAATTTTATTAACAATTCTTAGACATTAAATAAATAAATTTATTTATGAAACAATGATGATGCAGTGAGTACCATATTAATGAATGATTCCATTAAATGATATTATAGTTATTAAAATAAATGTAATGTGAATATTTTTACGTCATCTTTGAATTTTTTTGATGATATTGACATTTTTTTGAGTTAATGCCTTTCGATCGAAGGAATCAAGTTTTTATGACTTTAAAAAATATCCATTACTAAATAGTGTCATAATTAACCTAAATCTATTTTTTAAACAGATGATTTTCTATTGAATGATATAATACACCTAAAAATCTAATTATTATTTTAGTTTTAAAAAAAATACTATTTTGTTGACATAAATCCATTACTATTTTATGATTAGGCCAATTGAATTATATAATGCTAAAAAATCCATTTTTTGTACACTTATGGTTCTCTTGGAATTTTATCGTAACTATATTAACCATATATTAAGAAAATACATGAAGGCTTGGTAATAGTTAATGTTTTTAAATAAGGGTTAATGCTAAAATATACGGATAATTTTGTGACCTAGACCAGTATAAAACCTAATGGACGAGATGATTTAGACCCATTATTATCTTATCATTTAAATATATCACTTTGAATCTATTATAAGTCTATTATCATTTTATAATAAAATAATATTTCAATACATTCCTAAAGTGACCATCTTCCCTCTTATAAAAGGCACCTACCTCTACACACTTACCAGAAACTCTCATGCCCCATGTCCAATCTAACATTAGCTAAAATAATTACCCAAAATCCCTCCATTCCACCAAGAGGCCTTAATGTGATAAGAAGGAAATTCATGAAATATTTTTAGCTCATATCATAAGTTACCCACTTTAGAGGTAATATCTTCTCTTATGTTCCTCTATTTTATTTTACTGCTTCACTACTGATGATAATATTATTATATGACTTTGTAAAAAAAATTCATCAATATAAAGGTTGTTTTTATAAGAAATATTTAAACTACACTTACAAACACCTCCATATAATGGATATGAACATACTGTTTCTGTGTACGGTGAACAACTACCTCACGAAAGGATGATTGTTCAATTTTATCCTAAAACATCTAATGGTGGTCATTTTGATGGAAATTTATTTATATATGTTATATATTATACTCATTTTCTCTCCATTATTTTGAATTTTTCTTATCTACAGCATACCTTTATGCTTTCCATATTGCATAAATACGATAATTTCATTTGAGGAAGTGTAGACCGTCTCTCCATCAATGTTATATGACTTTTTCATTCCAAAAATGAAATGTATAAAGGATGGAATTAATGAAGTTATGTTACATATATTCCACATATATTTTATTGTATATATAATATATCTATGTATCATTTAGTTTTCATTCATTTAATATGATAAAAAAAATTAGCATTCATGTGTACGTACAACCTACCATCTACATGAACAGTGCATTTCATTTCGTATTTCCGAATTTCATGGGCTATTATAGATACATATATATTAGATATATATTATATTTAAAGTCTGAATATCATTATGGATATGATCAAATTTAGACTAAATAGACAATTTACATCAAGAGAAATTCATTTTCGACTCAAGTACCGAATATCGAAAAAATGACCGATATGAACTTGAATAATTATGTAATTGTTATAACAATGTAATAAGTTATATAAATGGAGTAATAAAAATGAAAATGTTTCTCAAACAAATATAAATTAACATATGTTTATCATTCAGAATGAACAAGGAAAGGATATGTTGATTTGGACTGATGATAATGGACATTGTCTAAATATCCTTTCATTGAGGCACATATTGATTTATACATGACATTATTTTATTAGGTGTATAATAAACACCTTTTACTTTTATTTTTATCAAATGGTTTTAAATAAGAATCTATTTTTACAAATCATTTTAAAAAATGACAAAAGGAATGTTTCTTCTTAACGTACGCGGAAACAATGACCATTCTACCGCCACAAGCATTATTTGATATTTTCAACCTCAAAAAGGCGTAATGTTTTTAAAAAAGAAAACTAAATACCAATTTACATTTTAGGGTATCTTTTTATTTTAAATGGTTTTTAGAATGGATTTATTATTTCAATATATTGAACTGATATTTTTTAATTGCATTGTGGAAATATTATATTTCTTTTATGATTAATTTATGTGTTATGATTATGTTAAGGATCTTATGAATTGTTTGCATATATGAGTGGTTTTATGATAAACCAAGGGTAGGTGAGCCTATGATAGATCTCTAATGAATTGGGTAAAGTAATGGAGGTAAAAATTAAGGTTTCTCTTCAGAGATTTAGGTAATATACTATGATGTGTATTCCAAACGTAACCATGAAGGTTACTCCCTATGTAGTTGTGATAGCAACAATGTAATTATGTTAAGGATTCCACAAGCTACCGTTATGATTTATGATTTCTACAATATATTCATAAACATTATTATATCATGGGTTATATTATTGATCTTAATTTTTATGAGTGAAAATTATGATTTCATTATTTGTATGTATATGTGGACTTATGTTTTCTTTCATTATTTTATTAACCTTACAAAGATTTTTATTCTTATCCCATGTTTTTTTGAAATTTATTTACATAGAGTATAAGGAAAAGGTAAGAGAAAGAAAGAATTCAATAATATTTTTATCAATAAATGAAATCATCTTTTGTTTATGGAGTTTTACTTTTGTGAAAATTTTGAGAGTAGACGTATCTACTTTGTTATATTTGAGATGTAATGAAATAGTTATTTCCTAATTTTATAAAATTCTAAACCTAAATATATCTTCAATTTGAATTGAAGTCAAATTATTGACTCAACTCAAGATTAAGTAATATTTTAATTCTGGGGACTTAGTGTAACAATGAATCCACAACCTCCAGTAGTTCCAAAATTAGAAAATGGACGAGTATTATATAGTATGTTTGATTGGATATACATTATTATGAGTAATCCATCTATAATTTACTGTTTTTATTCATTTTATCTATCTAAATTTTAACATAATATAATTATATTCATATGGCAATTGAGTGAAATGAAAAACATTGCATAAAAATTACCAGTTTTTTTTAAATGGTTTTTCCCTAAATGATATTTATAATATAGGGATATTATTTATAAATATAATTAAATTCAATTAAAAAAATTACATACAATTTTTTCAACATATTAGTCTTTTTTTGGTTATGAGAATTATTAATTATATATGATTAATACCGTTCATAATAATTACATATATTAATTTAGTTAGAACTATTTTTTATCCATGTGTATGGTAATGAATATTTAATCTAAATATTATGAAA
This sequence comes from Viscum album, assembly GCA_963277665.1. Classification (NCBI taxonomy): domain Eukaryota; kingdom Viridiplantae; phylum Streptophyta; class Magnoliopsida; order Santalales; family Viscaceae; genus Viscum; species Viscum album. Next base: position 1,513,102,925 of record OY728156.1, read on the forward strand.
CCAAATAAATTTATATACTTATTTATAATTTCATTATATAAAATGAAACTAGAAATTCTTATAGTTTCTTATCCCCAAAATTATCATTTGAGCATTTTTAATCTAATTTAAATGTACTAAGATTACTCTAACACAATTTACATAAGAAATTTTTATTTACATTATTATGAAAAAAATGTTTCTTGATTGATATTATATACACAATTATTTTAAAATTTAGAATAATGGTATTTTTGATTTTATTTTATTTTCAAAGTTTTTTGAATAAGTGAATTCAATTCATTATAATGGGGATATAATTTTATTATTAATGACCATAATTTTATAAATCAAATTGTAATCTTGATGTTATTATTAAAACCAATTAGATATATTCCATTATTGTCAGATGAAGTAAAATATTTATTAAATAAAAATAGTATATTTGTATCATGTAAATTGTTTATCATATTGCAGTTTTTATCAGTATTATTCGAATATATTAATGAATTAAAATCTATTGATATTTATATTTAAGTAAATAGAAATACTTTTGACTATTCTATAGTAACTATTTCATAATAATGAATTCATTAATAATTTGTATAATAAATTATACATTCTATATAATACTTGTCTTAAAAATGAATTTTATTCAATGTTACTATTTAGAATAAAAAATTAAAATAATTTTTTTAATTATATCAGAATAGATATACGTTTTGTGTATAATGTTGATTGGCTTATCAATGAATTTTAGAAATATATATAATACTTATTTTTTTCATTCATTAATAGTTTAGATGGGTGATTGATTTATCTCTCATGTTTTGATTACATTGGAATACTATTTTTAACACATAAGGAAGTGAGTTACCATGTCACTATTCTTGAAAAATGAATATCACGTTTGGTATAAAAATAGAGAAAACAATCGAGTGGAGAATAAAATTGATTTACCTAAAAACTTCAGAATATGAAATTTGAATTCTGATCAGTTTCTATTTGTTTCTAAAGAATTTACTACCTGTAAACCAATTCAAGAGGAAATAAATATGAGAACATTGTTTTTTTTATGATTATCGGAGTAATTAAATAGAGCATGTTAAAAATATGATAGAGTATGTCAATACAATTTTATAGAAATAACATGAAATGATGTCAAACATATGTTTTTCTATAATATATTCCCATGTTAATAAAGTTTATATAATTAGTAATACTTCATTTGGATGTTTACAAAACTTTTTTAAGGAGAAAATACATTTTGATTCATGAATGATATAAAATGATTATATTTCATCAATGTTGGTAAAAAAATGTGTATTTTCAATTACTAAAATCAACACATTCCCATATGAGTGGTGTTTGTTCTATATGGAAAATAAAGACATGAATGAGAGAAAAAAATGGGGTATATCATGATGGGAGAGTAAAAAATATGGGACTCATTCCTCTGTACTATAGAGAGTGATTTGACACATTCTCTTGATTCCCAAAATTTAGAAACCTTTTATAAAAAAGGTGGAATATAACCATAGGTGTAATGAATATGAAATAAGTAAGAATAATGATGATATAGTTCATGTTGTATATTGGTTTTCCTAGAATATATTTTAGAGGCTATATCTAAAATTTTAGAAAACCCATAAAATGAGAACTTGTGATTTTGGTGTGATGGTTTCAACCCATTATTCTATATAACTATTTAACATTACACATAAACTTTATTCATTCAAATTTTAAATATTTAATCATTTCTGTATATAAAAATTATATATACTATAATGACTTTATTGATTTATACACCTACTGATCATGGTGATTTTAATGGAATATACTTGAAATCGATAATAGTTGAGATGAAGAAGTTTTTTCCATTAGTTTTAAGACATGTAATATACTCAAAAAGGATTATGATATGTTTCATGTTGTATTATTGGAGAAAAATATTGATTTCCTTGATTACAAAATATGTATTATCAGAGTAAAAAGGGGATATTATCCAACACTATTTATATTAACAATCAATGTTTTTGTGAAATAATGTTTTCCAAAACATTAAGTTTCATATAGAATTAATATTTTATAGAAATGGACCATACATTTAAAAAAATAAATAAATAGTTTGATAATTTCTTAGAGATATATGACGTACATCAATGAATATCGGGGGTGATGTCCTTAAATAAATTATTGTTAGAATTTTTTTTTCATATATTGGGTCAGTAAAATTATTGAAATAGGTAGAATGTTCCTATGAATAGGGATGAAGGGTTGAGAAAGAAAATTATTTTATTGGTTTTTTATGGGTTATCATGTTTGTTGTGTCACTAGTTTCACATAATACATAATGCAGAAAAAATTTATGAATTGTAACTTCAAATACCTTTCAAAAGTAAATGGGAAAAAGTTTATTTTTACACACATCTTCAATTAATGGAATAATTTATAAAATTGAGATATAAATCATAGTTGATTAGTCAAAATTAGTGGGAATTCCTTTTATTATTTTTATTTCAAATACAATCAATAGGAAAAAAATTTCATGTCTTTGAATATATAAATGTTTCATATGGTTATCCAAGTATCATTTAAAAATATGATAATATAATATATGTGAACCTAAACTAATATAAAACATAGTCTCACCATATCATGATTCATGAATTTATTTCTGTTGTCATTCAAAATTTATCACAACATAATATTAGGGTCACTGTGATTAGAGTATTCACCATTATCAAGACATCTAAGTTAAATGACAAAACAAATGTTTTGTTAGAAAACTGAAATATGATAATATAATCATTCATTATAACATATAGAAAATTTTCTTTACATAATTTATATATATATATTACATTTGACTGTTCATCTTACAAAAAGTATATCTTTTTCGTTGTCCTATTTCTATTCAATAGACATACACAATTTAAATTACTAAGTTTACATTGAAATATATTTTGAGATAAAAATATCATCCTGAAAGATCTAATATGAATTTTTATTAAGAATATGAATTCTTGGATTTTTTGTCAATGTACATGGGTAATTTAACCATGACATCTAACCAGCCAATGGGAATTGAAGATTTTTAATATGATCCCATTAAGTCTACATTTATATGAATACCCCCAAAGAGTGTGGACATTTGAATTATATAAGTTATGTACATTGAATAAGGATGAGTGGAAAATGTATTACCATACATTTTTATACATTTTTGGGGTAGATTATGATTACATGAATTATTTTATTTTGAAAATAAATTTTTCATATTGTTTTTTTATCTTCTAATTGAATAAAACATTCATATATGAATAGAAAATTTTGAAATTATTAAAATAAAACACTATTCTACAAATTTTATGTGGTGGGATAAATTTCATAGTATTTTATTTCCTTCTTTATAGAACCTAATATGGTTTTTAATGAAAGATTCATTGGTACTTGTTTAATATTCACTGTTGATATATTTTTGGTCCAATGTTTACAAATGGATGATATATTTTCTAAAATAAGTGTATTGATATGTGGTCTGAAAAATGTGTCTTATAAATGAATATAAATTTTTTTCAATGGATTTAAATTCAATATATATATTAGTGAAAAATATCATGGAAACATATTACAAAATATTGAAGAAAAAGGGAACACTAGGATATTATTCATGTGTGTCATACATAAAAACACGCTATAAAAATATGTTGTATAAAGGGGTCTCTAACTGAATATTATTATCAAATTATTGCGCACATGGTCAGGACACTATAATTATATGAATGTGGATTGATTCAATGTAATTAACAATATTTTATATATATATATATATACTATTTTATTATTTTGAGTGATTGATAATAATTGTTTTATTTATAAATATGAGACATACATTCTTTCATCATAAGCCTGACATGTTTTTTTATTTTAATGACCCATTAAATAATTATTTTTGAATTACTGTTCAAGTTATTCAATGGAATATTTTCTATAAAATAAAAGATGATAATTATTTTTCTCTTAAAAAATAGATATTAACTAAAATGTTTCATTCAATGAAATAGATGAATCGATTATTATAATAAATTGTGAACTATAAATCTTAACATAACATGCATAAAATTTAAATTTTTAATGTATTTAATTTATATTATTCTGAAATGTTATGAGTTTTTTAATCATTTAATCATAGAAACTAATTTATTTTGTAAAGTATATTTTAATAATTCTCTAGTTTCATATTTTATTTATGCTTTATACAGGGTTTGGAAGTATTCTAACTCTTAAACTAAATATTAAGAGATATTTATTATACTGTAACATTTGGGATATGTATTCTATAATGTGCATATTATTTGGTCTGTTATACTAGAATATAGTTAATATTTTTTTCATTGTTTGTAACAATTGTTTAGAAAAAATTACTAAAAGTTTTTGCACATTTTGTTTAACAAAATAAATTATTTTTGATATATTTTATATTGTCCCAAAAATTATCTATCCTATAAATTTGTACTTAATATAAAATTTTAGAAAATAAATTGAAATATTATATCATATTTTTTATGGGTAACTGTGAATAGAAGAAAAAAAATACAACTGAATGATTTCATTGAATAATTACTTAAATTTATCGATTTATAATGTGCATAATATAAACACTCATGAAATATTAGTTTGATAAAACATAAAAATTTTAATTGAAACAACATTGACATATGAATGATTTAATTGAATTGATAATAGGGGACCCATAAGCCATATATAATATGATATTTACATTATATTTTTGGTCAAAAAATAAAAAATAACAAAAAAAATTGTTTATCTTAGTTTAAATTTGAATGTAGTGGATTTTTTTGTTTTGAAATGATTTAAATTTTTTAGCAAAAAAATTAATGAAAATAATGGGGCATTAAATTTTTTTAAACATAATATAAATTTTATAGTAATATTTAATTTCATCTATTTTTTTATTTCTCATACATTCACATCACTTTTGGAATTTTTAGGTTATGAAGTTATAAATGTAGGTTTGTATTAAACAATTTGAGAAAAACCATCATCAATTTTGATAATCTGAAAAAATACGACTTTTATAGAGAGTTCCATATTTTTTATTGACTATATATGATATTTTAAAAAATAATATTTAATAATAACAATAATCTTTGATGAGGAAACTTGCATAACCATGGATTGGTCAGGAGGTCTTGAATATATGAATACCTCAACATATATTTTCCTACATGTAGTCCCCCAACATGAAGTTCTTCAAATACCATGGTTTTATAACCACCAAGGAATTTGAATCCCATTATGCATCCTCCTAATACAACTTTAGTGTACATTATTAATAATCTATTTAAACCATTTCCTCCTAATACCTTCCAAGGTAGTCCCCCTCCTTAAATCCCTCATTCTTTTTACTATATCCATCTTCATCTCAAAATGTCACTTCTCCTCTATTTATTCCACTTGTATCCATGTAACCTACATCCATGCTTCCTCAACTATTTTCTACTATATAAGACCCCAATACAATTCTCACTCCCATAAATTTTGTACATGATATATTTTTAACAGAAATAACATCTACTATATATTTAAAAATTTATAATATAAATAATGATTTATTCAATTTTTGTAATATACGTGTAAAATATTTTTTTATTTATTTAAGATCATCATCTTTTTAAATACATGGTCATAAAAAATAAATACACTATAGAATAAAATCGCAAAGCTCATTGTTATGAAAAATTATGACTTACAAATAAGTTGAAAAAATTTGTAATGATTCATCATGTTTTTTGGGAACACTCAAAAAATAAATATTTTTCCATCCCAAGTATTACAATAGAGAAATTTTGAATAATAAATAAAAGGAAATTATTGGGATAAAATTTGGTAAATATATGTTTTGGAATTATTTTTCATTTTCATTATATAGTCTTTTTATAAATTTATTTTAATATTGATATCTGATTTAACATCACAAAAGTCCTACAAGTAATGGCCACTTGGTTAATGGGATTTGTTGAGATGTGGTGGCCCTACAATCTGTAATTATATATCTGATTGAAAAATTTGAGAGGTACTAACCTTGAAAATATACCAATCGTAAATAATGTCAAATTTACCAATATGAAGACCAAATTTTATATCGGAGTAGTTAATATTTCAATGTATATTAAATAATTAAACATTTTATATAGATTATATATATTATTATTTATTAATTGTATATAATATAAAATATGTTCATGTATTGAAACTAATGTTTTAATATAACAAATCATATGTACTGGCCGAGATTATATACAATGAAATGATTTATTTAAAATAAAAAACATCAAAGAACTAACCAAATATAAATCATCTAGGGGATGAAAAATTAACTTTACTAGAGAATTGATTTTTATTTCTTCTTATAATAAGTTGGTAGTTATTTGACAGAAAAATTCATGCGCAAATTTATTATTTTGTGTTGAAAATAATTTACTATGACATTTAAATATCTTTAATAAGTCATTTTTAATCTCATGAAATAGATAATAAAGTTATAGTGAAATGTAGAAACATTAGAGTTTTAATCAAATGATTTATTAATGAAATTGATGATATTTTTATATATAGATGAGAACAATTCAATAATTGGTTAAATCAAATTCCAAATCATTTAGATCAATTAAAATATAATTTTTATTGTTCTTATAGGGTTGGAAAGATAATTATCAATATATGTTGGACAATTATACTGATGAATTTCTTTTTTTTCTGGTGATGAAAATTTGAGCAAAAAAACTATTAAAAAATAAGAAACAAGGGGTACCTATACATTACATTTTTAAATTGATAAGATATCAATAGATGAAAATAAAATTGAACATTGAGTAGTGAATTCGAGTGTATTTTTAGAATAGAACACCTATTCTAGGAATAATTCCCAAACGTGTGGGAATGACTGTCATTTTAATAAAAAATAATATTATTCTATGTTAATTAATAATTTTTTTTCTGTTGGTGGATAATTAAATTAAAAATCATTTTGATATTTTTTTCAAGATGAAATTTATATCATTCTAGATTAATGTGTCATGAATACAGGTCACAGACAATGATATATTGCAAAATATGATTTATTGAAAATGTTTTTATGTTTAAAAATTATTAAATTATAAAAAAAGTATATTAAGAATAAATAAACAACAAAAAATAGTTTAAATAAAAACACATTGGAAAAAATATAATACATTCAGGATTTGTGGTAGTCACTGTGAGGTGATGGGTATTTATTTTATAAGAAGATTCATTTAAACCCCAATGTAGGTAATCTATGTTTAATGTAATGGAATCATAGGGAGAACATTTAAAATCATTCAAATTTTATGATTTTTCAAATGTATTAATATAATGGGGATGTGAAACCAAATTTTGAGGAATAAGAGGTTTGGAATATTGAGGATATTGGGAACATGGAATAATTCAAATAGTTATATTTCAAAAAAAAATTATAAATTAGATGAAATTTTAAAAAAAACTATTCTTTTTTAAAAAAATGATTATCATTACTCGACTTATGGATATATGTCTAAACTAGACTAGAAAATATAGTTCCATCATTATGATAAATTAAATTTATTTATGGAAGATTATAAGGAGTTATAGACATAAAAAGTCATGTCGAGTTGCACCCCTGATAAGAGTGAAAATGGAAAGCCATAACCCTCTATTCCAATACTTGTATTTCACCTACATTTCATATTCAATACTTATGATTTTTTTTGTCTTTATTTTTGAATCGGTGATTAAATTTTTTATCACATTCATCTCCTAATACATTTTTTATTATTGAGAAATTTATAAAATCTTAAAAATCACTTTTTAAATTTCTCATTCTTGGTCAATTTTTGGGGTTTAGTAAAATATATAGTTTCAATTTTATGATGGTTTTGGAGTAGTATTCTCAACTTTATAAGATTTAAAACACTCATATTGAAATTTTGGTATTATTTTTAGGAATCATTATGTTTAAATTCATTGTTTTTAGAAGGATAATTGAGTAATTTTGTAGCTAAAACATGATGTGAATTATTATCCACATGTATAAATGTTGTTAATTGTTCGTAGATACCATCCTAATATATTTAGACATCATGTTTTCATTTATATATGTTTTTTCATTATTAATAAATAGACATTTACAAAATTTCCAATCCCCATTTAAAGGTATAAAAAAATATAAATAGATAGAATGTGAAAAAACATGTATCCTCCACTAGATAAATCCATGGGGAATACTATAAATAAATTCTTTAGGGATAATATTTATATAGTGACTCACGGAAAAATAAAACACGTTCAATTATCATCATTTATGTTTAGTTTTAATAAGTTTCTCAAAATTATTTTTGAATTTTCATCAAATTATATATTGATTTCACACATTAAGACATATATACTAATATAAAATTTCATTCTATATAATAAATATTTTGATATGAAGAAGAGAAAACCAATGTTTATAAATCTATTAGTGAGGAAACATTGGATAACCGACCAGTAACGTAGAGTACTTGTATTGATTCCAATAAATTACTTAAAATAACTATTGAATCTAATAGAAACATGGATGATTATATAACTCTAATTTAATTGTCTTCATCATATAGAGATCACCAACTGAATAATCTGGAATTATATATATCACTTATTGATATTGTAATAAAAATTGGATTCTTTAATCAACTTCCAAAATTCAAATGGAATTTTTGAGGAGGATACTCCGAAACACGCTCAGATGTTCTTCTAACTCAATTTTAACATGAAATCATTATATGTTTATTAAAAGAAAATTAATGTATTAGAAGTTTCATTTTCATTTTATGGAGTTTAAAAGTAAGGGTTTTCTTATTCCCACTAAACCACCGAAAATTTAACTTCATTATGATTTTTTGGTTAAATTAAACTGGACAATCCACTACTAGAAAACCAATCAACTACTAAATTAGCTACTATTACATCTATTAATCCAATCACTATATAATCCATAGTAAAATATTCAAAAACCATGAGAACACCACCCAAAATAGAAACTGACAAATATTAATATGATAAAACAAGAACAACCACAATTTTAAAACAATCCCTTGTTAAAAAAACATAGAAAACACAAATCCTTAAAATGTACCAATGGGATATAATTTTTTTTTTAAACAACATAATCACAAGAAAATATGGTAGCACCATATCACAAATATATATTCATGTGGATAACATAGTGTTTATTATAGAAAACATCATAAACTATTACTTTTTATTGGACACCTTTACCATCGTCCTAGAAAACAAAATAGACACTTTCTAAAATGTACCATTCTCCTAGAAAGATAATAAGATCCTAAGGAACCAAAACCAATGAACAAGAATCAGAAAGGGAAAATATACGAGCCACAATATCAATCCCTATTTGTAGCTATAACTAAAATTTTCTTAATCAACTAAAAAAAATCCCTCACTTCCAATAAAAAATCATTCATAAACATTTCATCCTCTAATTTTAATTTATCTACTTCATTGAAGACATAAAACTACAATATCCCATTATTAATTAACTAAGAGGATTTAACATTAGAAAAAAAAATTACAAAAGATAATTACAAGAGCGTACATAGTTTATGCCCTCTATTAGTGGACCACGATATCCTTCTCTTGTTCATCACACAACTCCAATGGAAAATAATCATTATATATTCCTTATAAATCCCATTTATCCAATTGTGATTCATTATTCACCACAACCAGGACACAATTTATTTATCATTAACTCATAATACATTCTGAAATTGATATGTTTTTAGGTAATTTTTAATTAATCCTCATCATATTCCAGTAACTTTTCAATATTAGGGGTCTACATTCAATAAAATAACATTGAAACCTTCTACAACTATTGAATGATTAAAACTATATCTCATGGTGTGGTCATCAACATCCAGATCCAATATCCATAACTTTGTGATGATGATTAATATTTAACAAAATATCAAAGATCATTATGGGAAAATTATAATATCAATAAATGTTCCAACAACAATAAAAACACAAAAACAATGGATATGTGTAAACTCATCCATAATGGAATAATTCTAATATCATAAACAAACAACATCCTTACTTACACAAGTAATAAACTACCTATCACTCTCATGTAGAATAATTCAATCAATCAAAACTCCCTCTCCCGACCAATCATATCTACTAAAAAAACATTCTGTAATCCAAACTAATGAAAAACATTAACGACACCAAATAACTCAATAGTTCAACGTACATAATTATAATCACTAAAACCATGATCGAAATGACCATAAAACAAATCATTATTAAAAAATGTGATTTTTTTGGAACATAGGAATCTAAAACATTCATGATCAATATCTATTTTCTCTTCAAAACCTTCGATTTTTTTCAAATTTGATAAATATTTATAAGGAACCCCTGATAATTTAAAATCTATTTTTATAAAACAATGAATGATTTTCATTACTTTGAAAAACATATTTTGAAATTTCTGCTAAATGATTTAATTAATTCATTTAAACATCATTAAACACAACCACACAAATTACTAAAAATAATTAGAAAATCACAATAGATTTTACATATCATGATTCATCCTAATAAGAAAATCATGACAAGCTTTTGATGTGTGAAAATAAAAAATACATACATATACATAATTTCTAATGGAAAGAACAAAATAAGTTGAATTTTGTTGTACTTCATTGAAATATCTCTAATGTACCAAAATAAATTTCACTGGTTTTTTTCTTTTTCAAATATATTTCTCATATCTATTAATTATATTGTTGATGATGGTATAAAAAATTTTGTTTTTTATTCGTTTTTCATCAGTTGGTGATGAATATTTTTTTTGATTAGAATCCAAAATGAAAATATAGCATTTTATATTGAATAATTTGGTATTTTTGTAATTAAATTTAAATTTGGATGTTATGAGTTTTTGGGTTTTATGAAATGTGACAAATATAGTTATTTGATTTATATCTCAAACCGGTTGAATTATTTTGTTTAAATGATGGTGTTATATTAATTGTGACATGTAATATGTATATTATAACTTTTAATAATAAGAATTATATTAAAGGGAAAGAAAATAAGAGTTCCATAAAATATATTCATACATTGGTGCGCACTTTAATTACATATCATTAAATGTCATTGAAATTATATCATTTGACATTGAATATTTATTTTTTATTTTCATTGATTTTTTTTAATTTTTATTCCCAAATATGAACTGAATGTTAATTTACATGTTCCTATATCAAAATTTTTATGTACTAGTAGAAAATATATATATATTGAAGCACTTTTAAATGTTAATCACATTATAAAATTATAATACTACATTGAAATTGTTAGTTTGTTTATATTTTATATGTTATATTCATGTTTTATATTTTTTTGGATATTCATATACAATGGTGAAACCGTTCTATATGATTATATATAAGATATAGGGGAGAACGTATCAGCCACATTTGAAATAAATAATTACTTGGATTAGTGTAACTCCATATTACCTTTTGATCAGGTATGTTCTAATCTGAGTTTTTTTTCAATTTTTTCATGGTGATTATTACTGACCATGAAATTGGGTGGATAACTATAATGGTGAATTAATTGGTATTGTATAATTTTCGACATAAAATCTATAGTTTTGGATTCACTTTGGGCACATACATGCTATGTGTGTGATGTACATGCGGTGTAATGACTTCTTTGAAGAATCAATGAACTGGATACATGAAATGAATAGTTTACATGCCGTGTTATAGGTATAAAAATTTTAAGCATAAAAATATAATTTTTAATTAAAAGTAGATGTGTTTTGGATTTTATATACAATGAAGATCATAAGACAATAAAATGGGTTACACACCTTGTAAATGTCATGATGTTAGGTTTTTAGGCCCATATACGAGTGATATTATTCATTCTTTATTTCTGATAACAACGTCACTCGATCAAGAGATATAGCTAGGAAATTTTGGGTGAATAATTTCCATCTGTATCAATCCATTCAGCGATTAATCACCACTATGGTGGGAATTCTATTTCCATCTATGTGTTATTTATAGTAATTCTTTATTTTTGTTGTGTTCATAGTTTGGATGTTGTTTAGTAATGGGGTCTTTTTTCTATGAACCATTTATTATATCATTTCATGCCTTATCATAAAAATGTAGATCATTTGGTTTTAAACCCACATTGTGAAATGGGTCCTATTTTTTACATCCACAAGGTATGTCAATATGTCCAATTTTCTCTAATTTCATGAATATTTTATTGTTTGTATCATTAAATTGATATTTGAAATTGGATTCCACCTGTTGAAATTGAAAATTTAATGGATTTGGGATTTAAAAGGGTATTTTATGTGAAAATAGAATTATTATGATGTAAATTAAAATGGATTTTCAAACCCTAAAGTAGATTTTCTAGGTTTTGAAATGATATTATAAAACGTTCAGCATGCTTTTTAAAAAATAATTGACAAACATTTCGTTGTGGGATATTTTGGAGCATCAATAAAGATACATAGGCCAATTAATGTGTGTTAGAATGGTATAATGTAACTTCTTATATATCAGTGGACTGTGGAATCACTATATATTATTTGGATTCAATTTTATGCCTTTTTAGTTTCATGAGTGTATCATACATATTTTCCCATAGGCTAGAGCCCAATTGGAATATTCCTTATTGTTTTGGGTTATTTATTAAATTATTTACTACTTCATGGATGTTGGATATCATGTATATTTTTATTTGGTTTTTTTCTTATTTTTTTAATAATTAGAATGATTTAGGTTTTTGAAAACATAAAATTCAATTTGTGGAAAACCCGATTAATGTTTGAGAATTTTTTTAAGTAGTTTTATTTTAAAATTGATTTTAAAACTATTTTTCATTAACAATAGATATTTTTCATTATAGATATTATAAATTGTATATATTTTATGGTGGTTTATTATTAATATATGTTTTTCATCACCTACTTATTCCATAGGGAAATTATATACATTTGTTAAGGACACAATTAAAGGTAATGGTGTTCTCTAGCATGTTGTATTTTCTTTATTCCATGATTATTTAGTGGCCTAATTTGGGAAGAATACAGTTGGTAACATGGAGACATATTAGTCTTTAGTTTTTATACACCCTACATTAAAATATTTATCATAGTTTCCTATCTATATTGTTTATGATTTTTACTCTATTTGTATAAGTTTTTTTCTTATATTCAAGAGTGTTTTTTCTATCATTGTTAAACATCACCTCGTAATGGGTGGATTTGGTTGATTGGTCTAGTTTACCTATGTTGTTCTATTAAATTTTTATATTATAGTAGTTACACAGCTTGATGTGTGTCAACATTTACTAAGTAGGTTCCTTGTCTTGGTTTAACAAGAGTGGGATTCATATAGTAGTTTCCTAAAGCTGTCCTAGCTAGCAGACTCATGTGACTAAATTTGAGTTACCATGGGTGGTTGGAAAATTATTACTGTGCATAATATCAATTCTATAGTATAATTTTAATTAATTTTAAGTGACTTAAATTTATCTTAAAATATCCACTATGTATGGGGATATGGTTTATAAGAGGAACAATGATTAAACTAAGTTGAGAGTTCATTTAGTCGGACATGTTATCTAATTATGGTGTTTCCTTTTTATTGTAGAATTCATAATTTATTTATATTCTTATCATTTTAAATCATTGTTTTGGATTCATGAAATTTTTCAATGGTTTTGGACATTTATCAAGGATTGTTGGTTATTTTATACTATTAAGAATATTGTTCCTCCTAGAAGAGATCTTCAAAATATGAGAGGGGAATCTATGAGGAAGCTTCCGTTGGAGGATTCTTTAGTGACCCCATATTTTATCGAAGTTGTTGTCTGTAATATTTTGACTATGGGTTCAATAGATTTTTTGAATCGCGAATTTTTAATGGATGATGACTTTAAATTTAGTAAGAAACGTCCCCAAGTCTTAATTTTTGAAAATTAAAACAAATAATTCGAGTAATTTCTTAAACACATTTAGAGAGTCCTGAATTTTTTTGCTACACCTAATGATTATCAATTAGATTTTCTGGAATATTTTCTCGAGGGGATTGGATGAAGATGGTGGGAATCTATAGTTAGTGTTTTATTTCACAAGGTACATACCTATGATTCTTTTAATAATATCATTATACTTCAGTTTTATCATGTTTCTTTTGTGCAGTAAACAACTGGGTGTTTCGAACATTGGAGTAATGGAAACATCACAGTCTGGAGTACTCCACCATTTTTTCTATGTTTTTTTATTTGGAATCAGAGCCTGTAACCAATGAATACCTAAATGATAAGAGATTTGAGATGGGGTATTGATTCATATATACAGTCAATGTTAGTTCTTATTTTTCCTATTACATTTTAGGAGGTTGTGGATAAAGAGTCTTTGGTTAAGGAAGACATAGCTGGGAGGATAGGGTTCCTGAGAGCTTGAGTTGGTGAAACTGTTATTTAGGGTTCTTCTTATGGTCATAAAATAGAGAAAAATATTGGGTAATTTTTTTTAAAACCAAATTCCTTGTATTAGTATTAGTGGTGGAAGAAATAAGTTTTCTAATCCATGTGTGAGAGTTATGGTCATACCATGTCTCACTATATAGAAACTCACAAGACTTTTCATATATGTGGATGGGCCTCATTCTTAGGGCATGATAGATGTCCACGTGGCTATGTCTGGGAAACTTTATATGGATGATTGAGTGCTAGAGGAATCTGATGGAAGGATAGATAGTTTTAGATGTATGACATTTTTATCATATTATATAATTCTAGAATTTAATGATACAAGTAATAAAACTTATTTTATATCATATTTTTAATTTTTTTGGGTTTATAGATTATTAGTGTCTTGTTAGACATTTCCACAACATTGGGAAAGTGGTGCGAATAAGGATTCAAGTTCCCCTGATATTTGGTGATGAAATTTGACCCAAAAGTTGTTTTGGATTTCTTAGTTCTTGATCGTGAAATCCTAATCATGATCAACATCATGGATTAGATTATTAGTGTTATAGAATTTATAGATTGGTATCGTCTTTGTGTATATTTCTTTTCTACCGATGGGTTCACTCATGTTTTCTTGGGTGAGTGGGACTCCAGATCATTTAGGGATGTTTATGTGGTTCTTTTTTCTAGTATAATATCATGTTAGTTGTGAAAAAAGTTTATTTATGTAGTTGAGGTTTTATTGGGAGGTCACATACCTGTTTCTTTGTTTGTGTACCTTGAGTTCATTCTAGATGACTTTTCTAGTTTTCCACTACAAAGTGAAATACATCATACTATATAAATTATCCCTAGAATGATTCCTATTTCTATTATATCCTATCAAATGTAACATACTGAGTTGGTGGAACATGATGTCTATCCTGAGTAACATGATATGAAAGGGAATATTTTTCCTAGTATTTCACCATGTGCATCACCAGTACTCTTTTATATGAAATAATACATAATTATTTCGCTTTGTATTAACCATCAATTGTTGAATTGGGTAACCATTGAGGAAAAGTATCATTTACGTGGAATTGATGATCTGCATAATCAAAATTAGTGGGGATCGTTGGTTTTCAGTGATAGAAATGTTGTTAGGGTGACGTCATTATAGTGTTAGAGAAGAGGATATACCTATGTCAACATTTACATGTCGATATGTGAGATTATATTTTCTGGTCATACTGTTAAGACTCACTAACTCTCCCACATATTTTATGTATTATATGAAATAGATATTTCTTCAGATCATAGATATATTATCTATTGTGTTCAAGGAAGATATATTAGTATAATTTAATTTAGAGTAATGACCTGTAAAACATTTTGATATCTTTGTTCAAATGATGAAAGAACGAAATAGGTATGGTAAACTATCTGTGTGAGTGTTTTCTATTTGAGAGGTGATGTTTTTGGGGAATTTTATATATGAGACGGGTGTCTCAGTGGGTCCTAAAATTGTATAGAATGTTTTTTCCTAGAAAAATCCCTGAAATTTTTTGGTTATGAAGATTCTTTAATTTGGCGAGTTATTATAAACATTTTTTTAAGACATCATCATGATTTTATCTACAATGAAACCTTTTCCCCATAAGGGTGTATAATTTGAGTAGGATGATAAATGTTTGAGTTCATTTGAGGAACAAAATTGGATGATGACTTCAGCACTAGTGTTGATTCTCCCTGAACTACGTTTGGGTCAAAATGATTTATGTGATTACCTAGGTATGTGTTTTCAATTTATCTTAATGTAGGAAAAATACATCATGGATTCTAGATCTCACATATTACAGCCAAATGAGAAGAACTACCCTACCCAAGATACTGAGTTTGTATCAATTACTAATGTAATCAAGACATGGGGTCACTATCATTTTTGGGAGTGGTTTACAATGTATTGTAAGGATAACATTTTAATGTATATTTTTTATATAGAGATATTAGAACATTCAATATTGATATAAGGTTGAGTATCCACATACCTCTTATTTTTATATCATATAAAACATATGGAATGGAAATGTTATTATTAATGTATATTGAAGATGATTGTTGATCCATGGATTGAAGCAGTCATTTGAAGAGTGGTCTTTAATGATATTTTTTATAATATAATATTTGGATTGTATGAGGTTTGTTGGATGGTTTTCATATATATTTTAAAATTTTAAACATCTTTTGAGGTGGGAGTTCATAATGATCAAAAAATTGACACTGAGAGTTGATGATTCAATGAAATACTAAATAGAGGGGTTTCCAAAGAGGAGTGGTCTCATTCCCCCTATGGAGATTTATGATTTCATAGTAGGTTTGTCATTTTTTCCTTGAGTGATTAATATTAGACAATATAATGAAATCATTTTTCACCATAGGGATACAATTATCCACCACATTTTGAAAAATCGGTATTGGAGGTTAGGGATGAGGTGGTCGGTTGTAAATTTTTATGTCATAGTGTCTCAAATATTAAAGTGTTACATTAAAACACCAAGGACCTACATGTTTTTATAGAATTTTTCAATATTTTTATGGAAGTGGGGTGAAATATCTATGGATTTGTTCATTGGTTTACCATGTAGTCATTAATGGATGGATACAAATTAGATGATTATCAATAAACTCAATAAATCAGAAAATTTATTACTAGAAAATAAATTAATGAAGGAAACACATAAATGGAATTATGTGACTGCGATATTTTGAAGCTTTATGGGTTCCAAATGTTGTTGTTTCTTATAGAGACTTGATGTTCACATTGAGATTTTGGAATGGTTTTTAGGATAAAAAATGATCCCAGTTGGAATTTATCATGGATTATCATGTATAGATGGATTGAAATGCTTATAGTGTTATCCAGGTTCTTTGGATATGGTTCATAATTTTGTGATTTATTTTGGTGGATCTTGGGATACGAATTTTCCTTTTTTCATGTTTTCCTATAATAGTAGTTTTTAGAAATCAATCAATATTCTTTCCATTACAGATTTTTTTAGGAAGCCATAGCGATATATCTTATTCAAGAAATATTTTAGAGAGCATACCATGGTTAGGAAAATCCTGGTTCTAGATTTGACGAAGATGGTGAAGTTGATCTAGATGTATTTGATCACTGCACATAGTAGTTAGAAATTTTATGTGGACCTTCATCATTGGCAATGGGAGATTATTATTGGTGATCATGTTTTTATAAATGTTTCACATCACATGGGACATATTCAGTTGGTAATATAGGGTAAGGTTTCACCAATGCTTGTGGGCCCCTTTTATATCATTGGGTTACTGGTTAGGGTGTCTGACCAGTTGGATATTCTATCTAGTTTTACATCTATCCATTATGTGTTTCATGTTTCCTTGTTGAAAAAGTATATAATAAACCCATCCCATGTCCTTATGTGGGAGGATGTAGATCTTAAACCTGATACAACATAGGTTGAGCAGTCAGTTCATATTAAGGATTTCCTGGTTAAGGTACAATGTGGTATAACAATCCATCTATTCCCACTACTATGGATGTTCAAATAGGATCACCATGAGATGTGAGAGAAATTATCATTCAGGTGGTATTATGGACCTCATATTATTGTTGATCTAGAATAATAATAACGTATTGGGGAATTAATGATTTTATAGAGGGTAGATTATAAATCCTAGTTACCATTCTTTCAGGCATGTTCTAGCCTTTTATTTTGGTATCCTTTTTATTTTGGAGAGTATTGTGGACCATGTCATTAGGAGGATACCTATAATGGTTATTTACAAGAGTTTTTTGTAATTATCAACATAAAAACCTATAGTTTCTACTTCTCACGAGGCACTTACAATACATATAATTGAAAAAAAAATCCATGTAATGGGAGTTGGGAATAATCCATGAACTGGGTACATGGAATGAATGGTTTACATGGAGTTAAATATTTACACTCTATGTAAGTATAAATATAAATATTTAAAATAAATTTTGATGGGGTTTTCTATGTATTCGAACCCCATGGATTTCATGACATAAAAATGGGTTAGATGTCATGAAAATTTAATAGAGTTGGTTTATTAGGCCATTGGATATGTGATACGTTCCGTTACTTCTCCTTTTATCTTTTCTCACTAATCCTAAAGAGCTAACTTGAATATTTTCGGTCGTTCCTTTTTGTCCAGACCAATACACTCAGTGATTGATCGATGTAGTGGTCAAATTTCTCCTCTCCTGGTAAGCATTCATTTTTTTCTAACTTGGATTTAGTTGTAGTTTTAGTTGGTCTATAGTTTTTTAATCAAATCATGTATTCTATCAATACATTACAATATCTCATTCTTCCTTGTCTATTAAAGTTAAATAATTTTCGTTCAATCCCCATTTCATAAGCATTTGGGTAATCTATACCATCGAGGAAGTTAGATTTGTCCAGGTTTTAAATTTCATGAATTTTTTTTCATTCATATTTTTCCTAAGAGAGTTGAAATAGAATATTATATGTAGAAATTGATAAGGAAATGGTTTATGTTTTAAAATGGAGTTTTAATTTGAATTCCTTCATTTATAAGAAAATGAATTTTCAAACCCTGATGTTGATTGGATTGGCATTGAGAAATATTTATTAAACTTTAATATTGGGTTTTGAAAAATATGAAAAATTTACACAACTAGAACCATGGGTTCATTTAGAAAGGTACATTGGTATCCTTAGTGTGTGTGACAACACTAGGTGGTCAACTCTTATATAGTTTTGGATTATTGTAAGAATAAATATTAGTTGTCATCAACCTTATTCATTTCTAGGATCATGATTTTCTAGTATGTATTTCTCCCTAGTCAAGAGCCCTACTAGAAGAAGAAATTTTATTTAATATTTTTCACTACGTGATCGATTATTTAATAGATATTTGATCACATGTATATTTTTATTCAGTATGTTTTACTTGTTTGTTTCACGACATTCATGTTTATTGTTTCTGAAAACATCATATGAAATTTATTTAAACCCCAAATAATGTTTGAGATATTTTTACTATTTTATTATTATAAAAATGACTATGAAACTATTTTTTAAGATAGAACATTTTACTCCTTCATATTGTAACTCTTATAAATTCATTGGTGTTTCTTAATGGTAACTATTTATCACACCCTACTTCTAACAAATGGGTAGCTATAGGAAATTTTTTCAACATATAGTTAAATAGAAGTTAATTATATATCATTCTAGCTTCTATTTATTCCACTTATTCATTGTGGGATTTTGTTGATGTGACGGTCGGTAACATGGTGACTTGTTAGTATATACATGTCTAACTACATTACCTTTCATGTTTGGGTAGTTTGTATTTCTCTATTGTTTCTACTATGTATAATGGTTCAATGTCTTATTTGTATATATTAAGGACATGTTTTTTAATACTTATTATACCTCAAAATATAATGGGTTTACTTGAATTACTGGTATGATTTACATAGGTTTTTGTGTTACAATCAGGTCATAGGTGACAAGAAAAGTCCTAGAGTTCAATGTAAACCTGGAATAAAAATAGTGAAATCTACATATTTTTATGTGGGAATTTAAATTTTATGAAACACTATATTAACGGTTACAAAATAAAATATAAATACTTCCATTAAGGATGGAAGTAAAAAATTTCTTCAAGAGTATTTGTAGAATCATCAAAAATGAAAAATGGATAATGATCAAGATGATATAAATTATATACTCCTAAAAACCTCAATATGGTGAATATAAAATGGATGTATTTTTATCAATTATAATATTGATTAATAAGGTTGTTTATTATTTTCCATCCAGTGATAATGATGCTAGTGTATAGGGTGATTATGATTATAGGGATATTAGTGGTGATGGGAATACTGGTGGGGATAACGGGGGTGTTTATAGAACACATACTGAGGATGATTTTAAGGTTATTGATATTATCACTAATGATAATGGTTTTCATGAATATTTAGATGAAACTATTTAGTCACATTATTGATTGTTTACTTCTTTACCAAAATATCATACTGATTATTTTATTTAATATTAAATGATAATTTTAAATCTATTTTTGTGTTATTTTTATGGTATTTGTTTGTATGAAATATGGTGTTAAAAAGATGCAAAAAATATGTAATTATTTTTTTTAAATGTGGTTAGTTTTTGAAATGATCTAAACTGTGCATATAGAGTACATTTTATATAGTTTTAAAACTTCATGTAAATAGATAGTTCCTCATTTTTAACTATGGATATACATAATATACTACTGCAATAACAATTATGGCTATATACACATATTACCATGGTTAAATATGTGTCTAAACATAGCTACTAATGTGTTTTAAAGTTACGATATACACAAAAACTAACATGGTTTAAACTATTAATATTAAAATGGTTTGTAAAAATTTATGCTATAACCGTGACTATGAGAACAATAGAAATTACCTATAGCCATAGTTAGTTGGGCTACTTACATAATTGTAAGCCGTGGAAATAGATTCTTTTTCGAATTTTATTTCCCGGAATGAGGATGTTTAGTTTTAAATATAACTCATATATGGTTATATGCATATTTTAAATAATCATAATTAAATGTACCCACTTTTGTTGAAGTTGTTGAAGAAACAACTCTACAAGAATCTAGATAAGGGATTTATTCCACATTGTGTATCACCATACAGTGATCTTATTATATTTTATAAGAAGAAAATGGGTTAGTATATAAATATACTGATTATCATGAACAAAACAATATTACTATTGATAATATGTATCCACTACCCCATATTGATAATTAGTTTGATCAATTACACTGAGCAATATTATTTTCAAGACTGATCATCACTCTAGATATTATCATCTAATGGAAAAAAAGAATGATATACCCAAGATATCCTTTCATATAGGGTATATTCATTATGAATTTATAATAATTCATTTTGGAAATACAAATTATCATGTTTTCTTTATGTACTTAGTGAATATAGTCATTAAATTTTACCTTGATCCATTTTTCATAGTCATTATAGATTACATTTTTATATATTAAATGAGTATGGAAGATCTTGAAAAACATTTCA